>OU745316.1:12500-9829007 GCA_916618145.1 Emmelina monodactyla
CTCACTGAGCTTCCCCACCATCAGTGGCAACTCTGCCGCTACTCGTCCTCCCTTTTGGTGCCAGCGACTGGACGATCTAAAGGCGGAGCTCTTGCAGGCCAAGAGAACTGTGAGGCGTCTCAAGAGCAGATACCCGTTCTCTTGTCCGCCTGAGCTCATCACTCGCCTTGAAGCTGCCCATAAGGAATATTCTTCGGCCATCAGTCAGGAATCGACCCGGCATTTTAGGGGGTTCTGTGAGGCGCAATCCCTGGATGAAGTTTGGTCAGTTACCAATCCCACCCTTAGGCCCAAGTTCCCCAAGAAGGCTCCCGCAACTGTCAACTCCGCCGCTGGCGCCTCTGCCGATAGTGATGAGACTGCCAACGCGTTGCTGTCCCACTTCTACCCTAGGGACAGCGCTCTACTTGATACCTGTGAGCAAGCAGCGACTCGCGCTTCTTGCACCATAGCTCCCAATACTGCTAACGACCCGGATTTCACTGTAGAGGAAATCACGGAGGCTATTAGTTCAATTTCACATAGAAAGGCCCCGGGTTTAGACGGCCTAACGTCTGATATTTGTCTGACGGTTGTCAGAAATTTCCCCGCTCTATTTAAAAACATCTATAACCAATGTCTCGCCTTAGCTCATTTTCCTAAAGTTTGGAAAGACGCCCAACTTAGAATTATTCCTAAGGCGGGCTGCTCCAACGCGTCTTCCCTAAAAGCCCACAGGCCCATAGGTTTAATACCCGTCTTCGGCAAAGCTTTGGAGAAACTCTTTACTGAAAGGTTTCTCCACGTATCTGCATGCAACGGCACCCTGAGTCGCAACCAGTTTGGGTTCAGAAGAAATTCTTCCACTACTCTAGCCCTCAATAACGCCATCTCATTTATAAAATCCCGCCGCCGGTCTAAACACCTCGTAACTGCCATATCTTTAGACATTCAATCCGCCTTCGATAGAGCCTGGTGGCCTGCGATTCTGTCCAGGTTAAAGGCTATCGGTTGCCCCTCCAACATATACAATTTGATTTTAAATTACCTCACACCCAGATCAGTTTCCCTCAACTACGCCGGGGCTCAGGCCTCCATACTCACCGAAATGGGATGCGTCCAGGGTTCGGCTTGTGGGCCAGCCCTGTGGAACCTCATTCTCGACGATTTACTGGACATCCCCCTTCCACCGGGTTGCCGCTTGCAGGCATACGCCGATGACGTCCTGCTGATCGTGTCGGCTCGAAACCCTCGCGAGCTAGAGCACCTCGCTAACAACATCTTGGACAGGATCGCAGAATGGGGTCTGAACCAAAAGCTAAGCTTTGGTCCTACCAAGACCAAAGCCTTGGCATTCTCACCCACGGCAGCCAAAGCTCAGTTATCCATGTGTGGCACCCCAATTCCATTCACCGACAACTTTACCCTATTGGGAGTTGTTATCGATAATAAACTAAATTTTTCAAAACATGTAATTTCCGCCATCAGCAAAGCCCGTGCCATATATAAACGTCTTACTCTTTTTGCTCGTCCCACCTGGGGTATTAACCCAGAAATCATCAGTATTATTTACAAGCATGTCGTCGTCCCTACCATCACATATGCGGCAGGTATCTGGGGTAAGGCTGTCGAGAGGAAGGATGTTCGCGCCAAATTTGCGTCTCTGCAAAGAGACTTTGCTCTGCGCGCTCTTAGAGCCTATAAGACGGTTTCCTCCAACGCTGCCATGGCCCTAGCTAGGTTTCCACCTCTAGATCTGGAAATTCTACACACTAGGGAGTTGGAGGTAACTCGTATTACTGGCAATTCATCTTTCCTTCCTTCCGATATACGCCTAGATAAAGACGTAAACATCAGCAAGTTGTTACACCCAGCTGTCCGGGTCAATATTAAATATCATATTGCTAACGACCAATCTACAGTCTCTGAATTTCAACGCCAAGACACTATCAGCATCTTTACAGATGGCAGCAAGAGCGAGAGTGGGGTGGGTGCTGCTTTTGTATGCCAACCGCCTAATAGTGACACATTTAGCATCAAAAGACATTTCAAACTGCATAATTCGTGTTCTGTTTTTCAGGCCGAAATGCTGGCAATCCTTCGAGCTTGCCAGTTCTTTGAAAGTAAAAGTAGCTGTAAATTTGCCATAATCTTCACTGACTCCCGCTCCTCGCTCGAAGCTATTAATAACAGAAGTAGCACGGGTTTTCTCACAAATCACATACATAAAATCTTATCTAGAATAGGTGACAGAATTAAGTTTTGTTGGGTAAGGGGGCACGTGGGCATTAGGGGCAATGAAGAGGCCGACCAGGAAGCCGCTAAGGCTGCCTCTTCCAAAGTTGCGCCTAACTTCTGCTTCTTCCCTATCTCCTACGCCAAGAGCTTATCCAGGGCGCGTGTCTGGGCTGAGTGGCAAGCTAGGTATCGAAGCGCGCAGCAGGGCCTCGTCACACGTACCATGTTTCCAGATCTCTCTAACATCGTAGACTTTTTCACATTTACCACTCCGTCATTTTTCCTTACGCAATTTCTAACTGGACATGGCTGCGACCTAGCATATCTCTTGCGCTTCCACATAGTAACATCAGCTACTTGCCCGTGTGGCTCCGGTAAGCCGCAAGATCTCCAACATCTATTTTATGATTGCGCGCGCTTTGATATTGCCCGGCACAACTTTTTATCATCTATTCCTCTTCATTCCCGTGTTGTTAAACCTTTTGTATTCGATAAAAATAACCTTAATCGCGCTTTTATAACTTCTTTTGTAACTTTTATTGAATCAATCTACAGTCAGCTGAAAACTTTTAATAATTCCCATAACCCTCAGTAAATTTCAAATTCTTTTTAAATATTTTATTTTTTTTACAATGCAATATTTTTCATCTTCCTTTAATTTTTCTTACATTACCTACCTTTTTTTTAGTTCTCTTTATCTTCTTTATTGTGCCTGGCCTTGGACTTAACTCGGAGGGGGACTCCTTTTTGGTCTTGGGCATGTGTGCCTTTATGTTTGGCACTTATTTCTTTGCTGCATTTGTCATTAGATTTACTATTGTTATATTAGCTTTTGCAATTAACGATTTAGTTTAAATGTTCATTTTATATCTTGTCCTTTTTTTTTTATGTTTTATTTTATTTTACTTTTTCTGTTTTATGCAAATTTTAATTTATATAGTATAACAAAAACAAAAAGAAAAGAAAAACTGGAAAAAGACATTCAAAAAAAAAAAAAAAAAAAAAGACTTACAAAAAAAAAAAAAAAGACATTCACAAAAAAAAAAAAAAAAAAAAAAAAGACTTATAAAAAAGAAATATTGAATTTGTACATATTTTTTATAATTGATTTTGGAATTGTTCATAACTCTTTGTATTTTTGTTTTTTGGAATTTATCATATTTTGTGGAATATGTTTCTCAAATTTTTCAATTTGTATATATATATTTGCTAATTTTGTTTTATAAATGTATAAATTCTATTTTGTAAAGAATTTTAGTTTGTAACATCAGGGAGACAACTGTCTCAGAACGATTTAATTTATATAAAACAACTTTGTTCGTTGTTTCTTAAAGATACCCCTAGATGTATCCCTCGCGTCTTCGGGAATGACTTTTTAACTGTACCACCTTGTCTTGTATTCATTACTAGAAACATAATTATATGAAAATAAATGTAAGAGTCTTAAAAAAAAAAAAAAAAAAAAAAAAAAACCTAACCTAACCTAACCTAACCTAACCTAACCTAACCTAACCTAACCTAACCTAACCTAACCTAACCTAACCTAACCTAACCTAACCTAACCTAACCTAACCAAAACACTTTTTTCAAAATTACTGTTGCTAATTACCGCTAATTCTAAAAATTTTTTCTGTGATAATTTAAAAACAATAGTCCCGCACATAGCTGGTTGTGTTGCGTGACGATTAGATAATTAGTACCTACTTAAAATACCTAAACTATTAGGAAAATTGACACTTTTGTATGAAAAGTTAAAAAATTCGTATTGACCTTATTAAATATTTTTATATATTTATAATCGCCTGGTGATTCTGCGTCTTTTGACGTATCGCTTTTCATTCCGGAAAATCAAATTTCCCGGAAAATTGAATATTCTGTGATAAAAAATCTAGACTTGTACTAGATTTTAAAATTTTTCTATTAAGTAGGTCCAGATTTTCATTTTGTTGGACGCGGCTCGCGCATTCGCGCTTTTTGAGACCCCTAACGTGGAAATCTGTTCATAAATTTTCTTAATTTTCAAGATTTTGATATCCGTTAATATTAAATTCAGTTTTTTCAAAATTTTACAACTAATTTTCAAAATTTCCAAATTTTTTATTGCATAGCTGTTTAGAGCTAACTAACCCGCGTCGTTTGATACCACACTCGATTGTCTCGCACTTAGGTCATCGCGGGAAATTGCATTTTCCGGGACTAAGTTTTCCCGCTTTTCTTTTTTCCGCTACAAATACTTACCTCGTAGACGCGGCTCGTTCCCACGAACCACCTGCCACCTGAAAAAAGAAAATCGGTTGATTAACACCTGAGATAATCGAGAAAAACCGCAAAAAATTGCCCGCCCACCCACCCTTTATTGCCGTGGGTATATCAACTCGGTTCGATTTTAATAATATACAAACGACGATATCTCCGGAACCAGAAGAGATATAGACAAACGGTCTTCACTTTTGGACTTGTAGCAACAATATCTACCTGACTGTATGTTAATATATACATATATATAAAAATAAGAAAATAGTATATATAACTGACGTACCTGATTTACTTACCTGTGTTGTCCCTGCTGTTCCGCTCGGCTGCACCTGTAAATAAAAAAGAAAAAAGTGTTATAGTTTTAAGTAGTATTTAGTTATTTATATTTATTTCAATTGTCTATTTATTTGTTTTAAAATTTGAATTTGGACTGTGATATTTTATATTTATATTTTAATTTAATTTTATCTTTTATTTTATTTTACAATTTATACAGCCTCTTTACAGCTGTATAAATAAAACCCCCAAAAAAATGCACAGGACTCCCCCTCCTACCCGCAGGCCGTCCGTGGACTCGACTAAAGCTGGAACCAGCAAAGTCAGAACCAGCGTTGACCGAATCGAGTCCACGGAGGACCTGAGTCAGACTCGGGTCTTGAAAACTTCTACAGTTACCAAGGCCACAAAAACGGCCAAAAAGATTGTCTCGTCCTCATTACCACAATTCCCAGAGCTGGGCTCAATCGCTGAGTGCCTAAGTCATCTCAAGGCACTCGCGATAGACATAAAAAGTCTCATGCTCCAGTCTGGGAATATAAGAACAGATATTAAGACAGGAGTCAACAATAACGCCGACTTCCTAGAACATGTGGTGAAAAGGATTGGGGATCTGCTCGAACACGGGAGCCGACCAACATCCGACTCAAACGTGGTCGAGCAGACCCTCATTCCAAAACTGGAAAAGATGTTTGAGGACAACCACAAGAAGATGGAGGAGCTCCTGTCCACCCAAAGCGGCAGTATTGGGGGATGCATTGACGACGGTGCCTCTAACAAAATACAGGATAATCTCCACCGCATCGAAACCCAGTCGATTCTGCTCGACGAAAAATGTACTAAGCTAACAGAGGCGGTGGAGAAAATGACGTACGCCGATGTTGCATCCGCCAGAGCCACAAAACCCACCACCGTGACCAAAGCGGACGACCACCTTCCGCAGATGCACTCCCTCATTGTATCTTCGGAGCGCGCGGAGGACACGAGTGGAGACGTGCTCCAAACCATCAGAGAAGCCGTCGACGCTCGGTCCTCGGGTATCAGGGTTGACGCGGTCCGCAAAGCGAAGGACCAAAAGGTCATTATTGGCTGCAGCACCAGGGAGGAGCGCCAGAGGGTGATGACAAAGATCAAGAACTCCAACAAGGGACTCCTGGTCGAAGAGGCCAGGAACAGGAACCCCCTCATCATCCTCAGGCACGTCCTCTCGGTGAATAGCGACGAAGAGGTGCTGCAGGCAATAAGGACCCAAAACCGGAATCTTATCGGTGACCTAGACACAAAGGATCTAGTGGTCAAATACCGTAAGAAAACCCGGAACCCCCATGTGTGCCATATAGTTGTGGAGGTAACACCACCTATATGGCACAAAATCACAGAAGTGGGGCGGGTCCATGTAGATCTCCAGCGGGTCGTGGCGGCGGACCAGAGCCCATTGGTCCAGTGCTCCCGGTGCCTGGCTTACGGCCATGGCCGTAAACTATGCACCGAGGCACAGGACCTGTGTGGTCACTGCGGTGGGCCACACTTGGCAACTAATTGTGAACTTCGTGCATCTGGAGTCACGCCGAGCTGTCGCAATTGTTCAGCGGCCAAAAGCGAAAGCGTCGATCATAACGCTTTTGATAGTGTCTGTGCTATCCGACGTAAATGGGACACATTGGCAAGGTCCAAAATTAACTATTGCTAAGGGCCCATCAGCAAATCCAAAAGTACTGCCATCGCAACACAATAGAACAAAAGTAACTTCAGTTCCAGTGCTGCACGGGGCCTCCAAACCCGCAGCATTCAATAATGTAACGCTAAAAGTTTGCCAGGCCTTGTGCAGTTTAAATATCATCCATGGAACTCGCATTCAAAGAATCGGCTTGTTGAGTTCAAACACTGTTATAAACCGGGTATATATAGGTATGTGTATTATGATAATACAAAACATTATATATTGTGTATACAGATAGTTTATAAAATTACAACAAATTGATGAAAAAATGCGT
This sequence comes from Emmelina monodactyla, assembly GCA_916618145.1. NCBI lineage: Eukaryota > Metazoa > Arthropoda > Insecta > Lepidoptera > Pterophoridae > Emmelina > Emmelina monodactyla. The sequence goes on from OU745316.1 coordinate 19,244, forward strand.
AAAGTGTATAAGTCGAGGTAGTAATATAAAAATTTAATAGTGTAAATAATAATATATACAAGACAAATAGAATAAATAGTATGTATTGTATAATAAATAAAATCTTAAAATCTTGTAAAATTTATGTCTTCTGTAGTAAACTCAAAATCTCAAAATTATATATTTCTTTTTAATATCAATAGGAAACAAATTGTAAAACTTAAACTGTTAATAATTATAAGTCCCCTTAAGCAATGGTTCTTTTACCGACCATTACCGAAGCATGCAAAATGTCATTGTAGAAATCCTGTAAACCTAATTGTTAAAATCTTCTAAAAACTGAAAAATTGTAAAATTAGACTCCGAATAGTATCTTAAATTAAATTTCTAAAAACGATAACTTAAATAAGAAATAGCTAAAAGATGTCTCTAAAGTTTTGCCTCTTTAAACAGTAACTTTCCCTTCTTTTAATTCGTTTGAATGTAACTTGGATAAATAAAGGCTCTGACCTATGTTAGAGGTACCAGAAGGGGCGGCATCAATTGCTGCCTCACTAAAAAAAAAAAAAAAAAAAAAAAAAAAAAAAAAAAAAAAAAAAAACCTAACCTAACCTAACCTAACCTAACCTAACCTAACCTAACCTAACCTAACCTAACCTAACCTAACCTAACCTAACCTAACCTAACCTAACCTAACCTAACCTAACCTAACCTAACCTAACCTAACCTAACCTAACCTAACCTAACCTAACCTAACCTAACCTAACCTAACCTAACCTAACCTAACCTAACCTAACCTAACCTAACCTAACCTAACCTAACCTAACCTAACCTAACCTAACCTAACCTAACCTAACCTAACCTAACCTAACCTAACCTAACCTAACCTAACCTAACCTAACCTAACCTAACCTAACCTAACCTAACCTAACCTAACCTAACCTAACCTAACCTAACCTAACCTAACCTAACCTAACCTAACCTAACCTAACCTAACCTAACCTAACCTAACCTAACCTAACCTAACCTAACCTAACCTAACCTAACCTAACCTAACCTAACCTAACCTAACCTAACCTAACCTAACCTAACCTAACCTAACCTAACCTAACCTAACCTAACCTAACCTAACCTAACCTAACCTAACCTAACCTAACCTAACCTAACCTAACCTAACCTAACCTAACCTAACCTAACCTAACCTAACCTAACCTAACCTAACCTAACCTAACCTAACCTAACCTAACCTAACCTAACCCAAACACTTTTTTCAAAATTACTGTTGCTAATTACCGCTAATTCTAAAAATTTTTTCTGTGATAATTTAAAAACAATAGTCCCGCACATAGCTGGTTGTGTTGCGTGACGATTAGATAATTAGTACCTACTTAAAATACCTAAACTATTAGGAAAATTGACACTTTTGTATGAAAAGTTAAAAAATTCGTATTGACCTTATTAAATATTTTTATATATTTATAATCGCCTGGTGATTCTGCGTCTTTTGACGTATCGCTTTTCATTCCGGAAAATCAAATTTCCCGGAAAATTGAATATTCTGTGATAAAAAATCTAGACTTGTACTAGATTTTAAAATTTTTCTATTAAGTAGGTCCAGATTTTCATTTTGTTGGACGCGGCTCGCGCATTCGCGCTTTTTGAGACCCCTAACGTGGAAATCTGTTCACAAATTTTCTTAATTTTCAACATTTTGATATCAGTTAATATTCAATTCAGTTTTTTCGAAATTTTACAACTAATTTTCAAAATTTCCAAATTTTTTATTGCATAGCTGTTTAGAACTAACTAACCCGCGTCGTTTGATACCACACTCGATTGTCTCGCACTTAGGTCATCGCGGGAAATTGCATTTTCCGGGACTAAGTTTTCCCGCTTTTCTTTTTTCCGCTACAAATACTTACCTCGTAGACGCGGCTCGTTCCCACGAACCACCTGCCACCTGAAAAAAGAAAATCGGTTGATTAACACCCGAGATAATCGCGGAAAACCGTGATTTTAATCGATTTCCATACGTTTGTATGAGAAATACTCTAACCGAGGTTAGCTGGTCAATCGACGCAAAGTTAATTTTAAACACTTTTTTCAAAATTACTGTTGCTAATTACCGCTAATTCTAAAAATTTTTTCTGTGATAATTTAAAAACAATAGTCCCGCACATAGCTGGTTGTGTTGCGTGACGATTAGATAATTAGTACCTACTTAAAATACCTAAACTATTAGGAAAATTGACACTTTTGTATGAAAAGTTAAAAAATTCGTATTGACCTTATTAAATATTTTTATATATTTATAATCGCCTGGTGATTCTGCGTCTTTTGACGTATCGCTTTTCATTCCGGAAAATCAAATTTCCCGGAAAATTGAATATTCTGTGATAAAAAATCTAGACTTGTACTAGATTTTAAAATTTTTCTATTAAGTAGGTCCAGATTTTCATTTTGTTGGACGCGGCTCGCGCATTCGCGCTTTTTGAGACCCCTAACGTGGAAATCTGTTCACAAATTTTCTTAATTTTCAACATTTTGATATCAGTTAATATTCAATTCAGTTTTTTCGAAATTTTACAACTAATTTTCAAAATTTCCAAATTTTTTATTGCATAGCTGTTTAGAACTAACTAACCCGCGTCGTTTGATACCACACTCGATTGTCTCGCACTTAGGTCATCGCGGGAAATTGCATTTTCCGGGACTAAGTTTTCCCGCTTTTCTTTTTTCCGCTACAAATACTTACCTCGTAGACGCGGCTCGTTCCCACGAACCACCTGCCACCTGAAAAAAGAAAATCGGTTGATTAACACCCGAGATAATCGCGAAAAACCGTGATTTTAATCGATTTCCATACATTTGTATGAGAAATACTCTAACCGAGGTTAGCTGGTCAATCGACGCAAAGTTAATTTTAAACACTTTTTTCAAAATTACTGTTGCTAATTACCGCTAATTCTAAAAATTTTTTCTGTGATAATTTAAAAACAATAGTCCCGCACATAGCTGGTTGTGTTGCGTGACGATTAGATAATTAGTACCTACTTAAAATACCTAAACTATTAGGAAAATTGACACTTTTGTATGAAAAGTTAAAAAATTCGTATTGACCTTATTAAATATTTTTATATATTTATAATCGCCTGGTGATTCTGCGTCTTTTGACGTATCGCTTTTCATTCCGGAAAATCAAATTTCCCGGAAAATTGAATATTCTGTGATAAAAAATCTAGACTTGTACTAGATTTTAAAATTTTTCTATTAAGTAGGTCCAGATTTTCATTTTGTTGGACGCGGCTCGCGCATTCGCGCTTTTTGAGACCCCTAACGTGGAAATCTGTTCACAAATTTTCTTAATTTTCAACATTTTGATATCAGTTAATATTCAATTCAGTTTTTTCGAAATTTTACAACTAATTTTCAAAATTTCCAAATTTTTTATTGCATAGCTGTTTAGAACTAACTAACCCGCGTCGTTTGATACCACACTCGATTGTCTCGCACTTAGGTCATCGCGGGAAATTGCATTTTCCGGGACTAAGTTTTCCCGCTTTTCTTTTTTCCGCTACAAATACTTACCTCGTAGACGCGGCTCGTTCCCACGAACCACCTGCCACCTGAAAAAAGAAAATCGGTTGATTAACACCCGAGATAATCGCGAAAAACCGTGATTTTAATCGATTTCCATACATTTGTATGAGAAATACTCTAACCGAGGTTAGCTGGTCAATCGACGCAAAGTTAATTTTAAACACTTTTTTCAAAATTACTGTTGCTAATTACCGCTAATTCTAAAAATTTTTTCTGTGATAATTTAAAAACAATAGTCCCGCACATAGCTGGTTGTGTTGCGTGACGATTAGATAATTAGTACCTACTTAAAATACCTAAACTATTAGGAAAATTGACACTTTTGTATGAAAAGTTAAAAAATTCGTATTGACCTTATTAAATATTTTTATATATTTATAATCGCCTGGTGATTCTGCGTCTTTTGACGTATCGCTTTTCATTCCGGAAAATCAAATTTCCCGGAAAATTGAATATTCTGTGATAAAAAATCTAGACTTGTACTAGATTTTAAAATTTTTCTATTAAGTAGGTCCAGATTTTCATTTTGTTGGACGCGGCTCGCGCATTCGCGCTTTTTGAGACCCCTAACGTGGAAATCTGTTCACAAATTTTCTTAATTTTCAACATTTTGATATCAGTTAATATTCAATTCAGTTTTTTCGAAATTTTACAACTAATTTTCAAAATTTCCAAATTTTTTATTGCATAGCTGTTTAGAACTAACTAACCCGCGTCGTTTGATACCACACTCGATTGTCTCGCACTTAGGTCATCGCGGGAAATTGCATTTTCCGGGACTAAGTTTTCCCGCTTTTCTTTTTTCCGCTACAAATACTTACCTCGTAGACGCGGCTCGTTCCCACGAACCACCTGCCACCTGAAAAAAGAAAATCGGTTGATTAACACCCGAGATAATCGCGAAAAACCGTGATTTTAATCGATTTCCATACATTTGTATGAGAAATACTCTAACCGAGGTTAGCTGGTCAATCGACGCAAAGTTAATTTTAAACACTTTTTTCAAAATTACTGTTGCTAATTACCGCTAATTCTAAAAATTTTTTCTGTGATAATTTAAAAACAATAGTCCCGCACATAGCTGGTTGTGTTGCGTGACGATTAGATAATTAGTACCTACTTAAAATACCTAAACTATTAGGAAAATTGACACTTTTGTATGAAAAGTTAAAAAATTCGTATTGACCTTATTAAATATTTTTATATATTTATAATCGCCTGGTGATTCTGCGTCTTTTGACGTATCGCTTTTCATTCCGGAAAATCAAATTTCCCGGAAAATTGAATATTCTGTGATAAAAAATCTAGACTTGTACTAGATTTTAAAATTTTTCTATTAAGTAGGTCCAGATTTTCATTTTGTTGGACGCGGCTCGCGCATTCGCGCTTTTTGAGACCCCTAACGTGGAAATCTGTTCACAAATTTTCTTAATTTTCAACATTTTGATATCAGTTAATATTCAATTCAGTTTTTTCGAAATTTTACAACTAATTTTCAAAATTTCCAAATTTTTTATTGCATAGCTGTTTAGAACTAACTAACCCGCGTCGTTTGATACCACACTCGATTGTCTCGCACTTAGGTCATCGCGGGAAATTGCATTTTCCGGGACTAAGTTTTCCCGCTTTTCTTTTTTCCGCTACAAATACTTACCTCGTAGACGCGGCTCGTTCCCACGAACCACCTGCCACCTGAAAAAAGAAAATCGGTTGATTAACACCCGAGATAATCGCGAAAAACCGTGATTTTAATCGATTTCCATACATTTGTATGAGAAATACTCTAACCGAGGTTAGCTGGTCAATCGACGCAAAGTTAATTTTAAACACTTTTTTCAAAATTACTGTTGCTAATTACCGCTAATTCTAAAAATTTTTTCTGTGATAATTTAAAAACAATAGTCCCGCACATAGCTGGTTGTGTTGCGTGACGATTAGATAATTAGTACCTACTTAAAATACCTAAACTATTAGGAAAATTGACACTTTTGTATGAAAAGTTAAAAAATTCGTATTGACCTTATTAAATATTTTTATATATTTATAATCGCCTGGTGATTCTGCGTCTTTTGACGTATCGCTTTTCATTCCGGAAAATCAAATTTCCCGGAAAATTGAATATTCTGTGATAAAAAATCTAGACTTGTACTAGATTTTAAAATTTTTCTATTAAGTAGGTCCAGATTTTCATTTTGTTGGACGCGGCTCGCGCATTCGCGCTTTTTGAGACCCCTAACGTGGAAATCTGTTCACAAATTTTCTTAATTTTCAACATTTTGATATCAGTTAATATTCAATTCAGTTTTTTCGAAATTTTACAACTAATTTTCAAAATTTCCAAATTTTTTATTGCATAGCTGTTTAGAACTAACTAACCCGCGTCGTTTGATACCACACTCGATTGTCTCGCACTTAGGTCATCGCGGGAAATTGCATTTTCCGGGACTAAGTTTTCCCGCTTTTCTTTTTTCCGCTACAAATACTTACCTCGTAGACGCGGCTCGTTCCCACGAACCACCTGCCACCTGAAAAAAGAAAATCGGTTGATTAACACCCGAGATAATCGCGAAAAACCGTGATTTTAATCGATTTCCATACATTTGTATGAGAAATACTCTAACCGAGGTTAGCTGGTCAATCGACGCAAAGTTAATTTTAAACACTTTTTTCAAAATTACTGTTGCTAATTACCGCTAATTCTAAAAATTTTTTCTGTGATAATTTAAAAACAATAGTCCCGCACATAGCTGGTTGTGTTGCGTGACGATTAGATAATTAGTACCTACTTAAAATACCTAAACTATTAGGAAAATTGACACTTTTGTATGAAAAGTTAAAAAATTCGTATTGACCTTATTAAATATTTTTATATATTTATAATCGCCTGGTGATTCTGCGTCTTTTGACGTATCGCTTTTCATTCCGGAAAATCAAATTTCCCGGAAAATTGAATATTCTGTGATAAAAAATCTAGACTTGTACTAGATTTTAAAATTTTTCTATTAAGTAGGTCCAGATTTTCATTTTGTTGGACGCGGCTCGCGCATTCGCGCTTTTTGAGACCCCTAACGTGGAAATCTGTTCACAAATTTTCTTAATTTTCAACATTTTGATATCAGTTAATATTCAATTCAGTTTTTTCGAAATTTTACAACTAATTTTCAAAATTTCCAAATTTTTTATTGCATAGCTGTTTAGAACTAACTAACCCGCGTCGTTTGATACCACACTCGATTGTCTCGCACTTAGGTCATCGCGGGAAATTGCATTTTCCGGGACTAAGTTTTCCCGCTTTTCTTTTTTCCGCTACAAATACTTACCTCGTAGACGCGGCTCGTTCCCACGAACCACCTGCCACCTGAAAAAAGAAAATCGGTTGATTAACACCCGAGATAATCGCGAAAAAACCGTGATTTTAATCGATTTCCATACATTTGTATGAGAAATACTCTAACCGAGGTTAGCTGGTCAATCGACGCAAAGTTAATTTTAAACACTTTTTTCAAAATTACTGTTGCTAATTACCGCTAATTCTAAAAATTTTTTCTGTGATAATTTAAAAACAATAGTCCCGCACATAGCTGGTTGTGTTGCGTGACGATTAGATAATTAGTACCTACTTAAAATACCTAAACTATTAGGAAAATTGACACTTTTGTATGAAAAGTTAAAAAATTCGTATTGACCTTATTAAATATTTTTATATATTTATAATCGCCTGGTGATTCTGCGTCTTTTGACGTATCGCTTTTCATTCCGGAAAATCAAATTTCCCGGAAAATTGAATATTCTGTGATAAAAAATCTAGACTTGTACTAGATTTTAAAATTTTTCTATTAAGTAGGTCCAGATTTTCATTTTGTTGGACGCGGCTCGCGCATTCGCGCTTTTTGAGACCCCTAACGTGGAAATCTGTTCACAAATTTTCTTAATTTTCAACATTTTGATATCAGTTAATATTCAATTCAGTTTTTTCGAAATTTTACAACTAATTTTCAAAATTTCCAAATTTTTTATTGCATAGCTGTTTAGAACTAACTAACCCGCGTCGTTTGATACCACACTCGATTGTCTCGCACTTAGGTCATCGCGGGAAATTGCATTTTCCGGGACTAAGTTTTCCCGCTTTTCTTTTTTCCGCTACAAATACTTACCTCGTAGACGCGGCTCGTTCCCACGAACCACCTGCCACCTGAAAAAAGAAAATCGGTTGATTAACACCCGAGATAATCGCGAAAAACCGTGATTTTAATCGATTTCCATACATTTGTATGAGAAATACTCTAACCGAGGTTAGCTGGTCAATCGACGCAAAGTTAATTTTAAACACTTTTTTCAAAATTACTGTTGCTAATTACCGCTAATTCTAAAAATTTTTTCTGTGATAATTTAAAAACAATAGTCCCGCACATAGCTGGTTGTGTTGCGTGACGATTAGATAATTAGTACCTACTTAAAATACCTAAACTATTAGGAAAATTGACACTTTTGTATGAAAAGTTAAAAAATTCGTATTGACCTTATTAAATATTTTTATATATTTATAATCGCCTGGTGATTCTGCGTCTTTTGACGTATCGCTTTTCATTCCGGAAAATCAAATTTCCCGGAAAATTGAATATTCTGTGATAAAAAATCTAGACTTGTACTAGATTTTAAAATTTTTCTATTAAGTAGGTCCAGATTTTCATTTTGTTGGACGCGGCTCGCGCATTCGCGCTTTTTGAGACCCCTAACGTGGAAATCTGTTCACAAATTTTCTTAATTTTCAACATTTTGATATCAGTTAATATTCAATTCAGTTTTTTCGAAATTTTACAACTAATTTTCAAAATTTCCAAATTTTTTATTGCATAGCTGTTTAGAACTAACTAACCCGCGTCGTTTGATACCACACTCGATTGTCTCGCACTTAGGTCATCGCGGGAAATTGCATTTTCCGGGACTAAGTTTTCCCGCTTTTCTTTTTTCCGCTACAAATACTTACCTCGTAGACGCGGCTCGTTCCCACGAACCACCTGCCACCTGAAAAAAGAAAATCGGTTGATTAACACCCGAGATAATCGCGAAAAACCGCAAAAAATTGCCCGCCCACCCACCCTTTATTGCCGTGGGTATATCAACTCGGTTCGGTGTTAAGTAACGGAAAAGGCTTATATCTTTTGAACCAGACGTGATATCGTGAAACGGTTTTCACTGTTAGACTAGTCATATTAAATTGTACCTGACTGTATATAAATATATACATATATACAAAAATAATAAAATAGCTTATATACCTGACGTACCTGACCTTTACTTACCTGTGTTGTCCTTGTGGTTCTGCTCGGCTGCACCTGTAAATTAAAGAAAAAAGTGTTTTAGTTTTAAGTATTAATTAGTTATTTATTGTGTATTCAATTGTCTATTTATATTTAATTTGGAATTTTAGTTTAAATTTATAATATATTTATTTTTTTTAAATTGAAATTTTAATTTTGAATCGCTTTAATTGTTCTTTTGCAAATTGTATACTTCTTTTAAATTTTAAAAACTTTTACAGCCCCTTTACAGCTGTAAAAGTAAAATACTCCCCCCCTTAAACATGCACCGAACTCCTCCCACCCACAGGTCGTCCGTGGACTCGTCCAAAGCTGGAAACAGCAAAGTACGAACTAGTATCGATCGCATCGAGTCCACGGAAGATCTAAGTCAGACACGGGTGATCAAGAGCGCAACATTGTCGAAGGCCCCCAAGGCTGTCAAAAAGACAGTCACGTCGTCCTTACCGCAGTTCCCAGAGCTGGGCTCAATCGCTGAGTGCCTTGCTTACTTTAAGGCGCTCGCGATTGACATCAAGAGCCTAATGCAACAGTCTGGGAACATTCGGACTGACGTAAAATTGGGGGTAAACAACAACGCCGACTTGATGCAACATGTTGCTAAAAGGGTCGAGGATCTGCTCAAACACGAGAGTCAACCAACATCCGACTCAAACGTGGTGGAGCAGACCCTCATTCCCAAGATAGAGGAGATGCTGGAGAGGCATGAGAAGAAAATTGAGGACCTCATGACCACCAGCAATGTGGGGAGATCTGACGATGGCACCTCTACAACTCTGCAACAGATCGAGCTTCAGTCACTTCTCCTTGACGAGAAGTGCAAAAAGCTTGCAGATGTTGTGGAGCGGCTAACCTACGCTGAAGCCGCAGCCAAAACGCGAGCACCCACAACAAACACCAAAGCGTATGTCCAACTGCCGCAGGTACATAGCCTCATTGTGTCATCCGAGCGGGTAGAGGACACGAGCGGCGACGTCATGCAGACCATCCGCACGGCCGTTGACGCCCGGTCCTCTGGTATCAGGGTCGATTCAGTCCGAAAAGCAAAAGATCAAAAAGTAATAATCGGTTGCAGTACCGAAGAGGAACGCCAAAGGGTGATGAGCAAAATCAAGAACTCAAACAAGGGTCTTCTGGTCGAAACGGCCAAAAACAAAAACCCGCTCATCATCCTTAGGCACGTCCTCTCGGTAAACACCGACGAGGAGGTACTGCAATCGATTAGGACTCAAAACCGAAACCTCATCGGCGACCTAGATACCCAGGAGCTCGTGGTCAAGTACCGGAAAAAGACCAGGAACCCCCACGTGTGCCATATAGTCGTAGAAGTCACTCCTCCTATATGGCACAAAATCACGGAAGTGGGACGCGTGCACATAGATCTTCAGCGCGTAGTGGCATTAGATCAAAGCCCACTGGTTCAGTGTTCCAGGTGCTTGGCCTATGGACACGGTCGTAGGCTATGTACCGAGGCGGCAGACTTGTGCAGCCACTGCGGAGGGGCACATCTCGCAACGGCGTGCGAACAACGCGCCTCCGGAGCCCCGCCCAGCTGCCGCAACTGCACAACTGCGAAATTGGACAGCGCCGAACACAACGCCTTTGACGGCGCCTGTACAATACGCCAAAAGTGGGACTCGCTAGCAAGAGCCAAGATAAGTTACTGCTGAGGGCCCCCTAGTTAAAATAATAGACGCTCTATGGCATAATTTCTGCAACACAGCCCAATTCCGTATCACAACACAAGTTCCAGTGCTGCACAGGGCCTCCAAACCCACAGCATTCAGTGACGCAACGCAAAAAGTTTGCCAGGCCCTAGGCAGTAAAAACAGCACATCTGGAATAGTCACACCAACACCTAGTGATAAACAAAAATATGGACTAAAATATCTGTTAGAACACAAAAATTAGGCAAAATATGTAAATAAATGTATTATGAATAATATGTATAATTATATATCTAGTCAAATAAGTGTGATAATAGTTAATAAATATATATCTAGTCAAATACAATTAAAACAAAAGTGTAATAATAGTAATAAAATTGTTGAATTATATAATAATAAATAGCTTATAATCTTAAAATTAAATGACAGTACCTGAAATTATATGTATATAACAAAATTGTAAGTGTTGTAGAAATGTTTGTTCTAGTCGCGATAGTAAAATTAAGATAAAATAAAATGTACAAATAGTAGAATAAAATGGAATTGTTTAAAGTAAAATTAAATCTTGTAATAATTGTAAAAATTTAAAAAACTGTTAAAACAATGTTCTCAAAATTAGTCAAAACAGTGAATTAAAACAATAGTATTAAACCTTAAGATATAATTAAAAAATTCGTAACAACTTGTAATTATACAAAAGGCTCTTTCAGCAGAAACTTTTACTTAATTGATAGTCAGAATGTAAAATTAGATATATAAAGGCTCTGACCAATGTTAGAGGTGCCAGAAGGGGCAGCATCAATTGCTGCCTCACTATAAAAAAAAAAAAAAAAAAAAAAAAAAACCTAACCTAACCTAACCTAACCTAACCTAACCTAACCTGGGGTCTTCACCCCGAGGTGATTAGATCCATATATATCGCGGCGGTGGAGCCGATAGTCACCTACGCGGCAAGTGCGTGGCATAAAAGCAGTAATAAAAAAGGTGCGCAAAAACAGTTGGGGGCAATGCAAAGAGGATTTGCACAGAAACTTTGTAGGGCCTACCGAACGGTTTCCCTGAATTCTGCCCTCATCCTAGCGGGACTGCTACCACTGGACTTGCGCATACGGGAAGCTGCATTACTCTACGAAGCGAGAAAAGGCGTGACGCAGTCCTGGTTAAGGGGAAGGGAAGTCGAGCGGATGGCGGACAAACTGAAAGCTCCACATCCCGCCGAAGTGCCGATGTTGAGCTACCAAAGCCTGGTAGACCAATCGCAACACAACAGCACCAACCACCTAGAACTCAAAATCTACACAGACGGTAGCAAGATTGAGGGCAAAGTGGGAGCCGCTATTTCCATTTGGAATAGCCAATCAGAAACCGGAGCCCTCAAACTCTTGCTATCGAGTCACAACACCGTCTACCAGGCCGAACTTCTAGCCATCAATAAAGCCACATCTGTTGCACTCCAGAGTAAAGCGCGAAGCATCGGCATCTTCAGCGACAGCACAGCTGCAATACAGAGTGTGACAAACCCCGACTCCCTCCACCCACTGGCGGTCGATGCGAGAGCAAAGATCCGCCAGTGCTTAACTCAAGGAAAGGTAATGCAATTATACTGGATTAAAGCCCATGCGGGGCTTGCCGGTAACGAAAGGGCCGACCAACTGGCCAAAGATGCAGCACAGACCCTGAAACGAAAACCGGACTACGACCTGTGTCCTGTTTCATTTGTCAAGAGTCACATACGTTCTGTGACTCTTGACAAATGGAACAAAAGGTACAGGGCGGCAGACACCGGGTCGGTCACAAAACTCTTCTTTCCTAATGCCACCGACGCATACAAAACCTTAAAAAAGATCGATACAAATTACCACACGACCCAGATCTTTACGGGGCATGGTGGGCTCTCCGAGTACCTGCATCGCTTTAAGTGCAAGGAAAGCCCATCATGCGTCTGTGATAACATAACCCCAGAAACCGTACCACACATCCTTCTGACCTGCCCTATCTTTTCGAGGCAGAGATATGAACTGGAGAGCCACATGAACATAAATTTAAAAACAGAAAACTTAGATCAGATAATAAAGGGTAAAAGCGGAAAACTCTTTATGGAATTCTGCATAAAAGTTATTATAAACGTGAATAGGAGAAATAAATAATGTTTTTTGTATTTTGTGCTGTGTTATGTTTTCTGTACTTTGTATTTTGTATTTGCATTTGTTTTTTGTATTTTATATTGTGTTTTATTTTTTGTATTTTTTGTATTTTGTGTTGTGTTCTGTTTCTTGTATTTTGTATTGTGTTTTGTTTTCTATATTTTGTAATTGTATTTGTATTTGGTTTTTTGCATTGTGTTTTGTTTTGAATTTTGTATTTGTATTTGCATTTTGTATTCTATGTTGTGTTTTGTTTATTGTATTTTGAGTTGTGTTTTGTTGTTTATTGAAACTTGTATTGTGTTTTGATTTTTTTTTGAATTTTGTATTATGTTTTGTTTTTATAATTGCATTTTGAATTTTGTACTATGTTTTTGTTGTTTTTTGTATTTGATGTTGTTTGGTTTTTAGTATTTTGAATTTTGTATTGTGTTTTATTCTCTGCATTTTGAACTTATATTTGTTTTTTAAACCCTGTAATGTAAATAAAAGTCCTTTAAAGTAGGCTAGAATAGGTTCGAAAGAAAATAGAATGATTGTGATGAATGAATAAAACAGAATAAAAGTACGAGAAGCATAATAGCGAGAACTAGTATGAAAGCGAAATAGGATTAGCAAAGGCTCTGACTCTGTTAGAGGATTAGATATACAAAAAAAAAAAAAAAAAAAAAAAAAAAAAAAAAAAAAAAAAAAAAAAAAAAAAAAAAAACCTAACCTAACCTAACCTAACCTAACCTAACCTAACCTAACCTAACCTAACCTAACCTAACCTAACCTAACCTAACCTAACCTAACCTAACCTAACCTAACCTAACCTAACCTAACCTAACCTAACCTAACCTAACCTAACCTAACCTAACCTAACCTAACCTAACCTAACCTAACCTAACCTAACCTAACCTAACCTAACCTAACCTAACCTAACCTAACCTAACCTAACCTAACCTAACCTAACCTAACCTAACCTAACCTAACCTAACCTAACCTAACCTAACCTAACCTAACCTAACCTAACCTAACCTAACCTAACCTAACCTAACCTAACCTAACCTAACCTAACCTAACCTAACCTAACCTAACCTAACCTAACCTAACCTAACCTAACCTAACCTAACCTAACCTAACCTAACCTAACCTAACCTAACCTAACTACTACTACTACTACTACTACTACTACTACTACTACTACTACTACTACTACTACTACTACTACTACTACTACTACTACTACTACTACTACTACTACTACTACTACTACTACTACTACTACTACTACTACTACTACTACTACTACTACTACTACTACTACTACTACTACTACTACTACTACTACTACTACTACTACTACTACTACTACTACTACTACTACTACTACTACTACTACTACTACTACTACTACTACTACTACTACTACTACTACTACTACTACTACTACTACTACTACTACTACTACTACTACTACTACTACTACTACTACTACTACTACTACTACTACTACTACTACTACTACTACTACTACTACTACTACTACTACTACTACTACTACTACTACTACTACTACGACTATTGCGGATAGTCGCAATGTCTACTTGCAATTTTTAGTCTGCGCGATTAAATTTGAAAAGAAAATTCTAAGTATTCGTTTTTAACTTTTATATGTATTCATCAACTGCAAAACTCACCTCTACACAATACACAATCTCCAATACATTCTCACTAAATTAACTTCACAAGTAAGGCACAATCACAAGTTTCCTTAAAATTACTACAACTGCATACATTATGGATGTCAACAACTTGGAAGCACTTTCTAAACTGTTCGAGCCTAGGATCACAGAATATAATTTCATTCTATGAATTTGAGATAAATTTCCAAACGGCACCTTTGGTTGAGATTTTTACAAGGCCAAGTCTTCGTATATAATCTGTAAATAATTCGTACATAAATAACAGTATCTTAATTAATACCTAGTAATAATAATAAAAAACATTTAGTACCTGAACTGACAAGATTTCTTTATAAACCAACAGGATTAACAAACTTCTTCACTGCAACTGCAAAAGATTTGTTGTACGTTTGCCCAAGTATGTGCCCTAAAACAAAAATAACAGGAAACACATTTATTGCAATTGTATAATCAGAAAATAAAACAATCCATCAAGAATCATTTGGTTTAAATTAGGTACCTCCAAGACAAAATACTTACTTAGTTATATTTTGATTTTCTAGTTCGAGAAATCTGTGGTTGGCGTGGTACAGATATGTCTTTGGCTTCTGTTTTACTGCACTTTCTGTGGTGGTTGACCCACATCTTTCTTTTTATCTTTACACAACCAAAAATCACCCAATTTAGAGCCGTCGGGCCGTAAGAGTGTTTAACTATATAGAAAAGAACTTTTCATTAGTAAATCCTTGCGAAGATGTTAGAGGCACTTTTGTAGTCAACGACGCTGGTTGATACGTTTAAATTAACAGTAAACCACAAACTTGATCACAAAAACAAACACAAATGGCGGCCATACTTGTTTTAATCAAGTAGCGACTTGACAGCATCAGTGTTCCTGAATGTTACCGTAGAAATAGCATGAAAATACGTAGACGCCATTATTAATATCTGTTTAAAAGTAGCTTGCCTATAGATATCTTCAAAGCCGCAGTTAATTACTGAACCACTTTTCGTCTTTAATCATCAAATGAACACTGTACCGAAATTCGGGTCTCAAAACATAAAAGGCTTTTAATAACGTAACAGATTAGTAAGAGAGTTAATATTAATAGGGTGAAAGAAGGGTGGTAGTGAAACGATATTTTTCTTATTTTTTTTAAAAAAGCTACATATATGTGATAGAATAATAAAATATTAAGAACTGTGTAAAAAGCTACAGAATCGGCAACACAAACAGCGACTCCCAATCAGTGTGACCATTTTTAATTTATAAATTTACTAGTTTTTACCGGTGCGGCTTCGGATGCTTTAAATTCGAAATAAAACTCCTTTCTCTGTACTATGTATGTATACATGTGAACCTCCATCTTGAAGCACTCTATCTATTAAAAAAAATCGCATCAAAATCCGTTGCGTAGTTTTAAAGATTTAATCTATACTAATATTGTAAAGCTGAAGAGTTTGTTTGTTTGTTTGAACGCGCTAATCTCAGGAACTACTGGTTCGAATTTAAAAATTCTTTTTGTGTTGGATAGACCATTTATCGAGGCAGGCTTTAGGCTATATAACATCACGCTGCAACTATTAGGAGCGAAGAAATAATGGAAAATGGGGAAAAAATGGGGAAAATTATTCATCCTTGAGGGCTTCCGTTGCGTGCGCTGCGAAAACGGTTCTAGAAACCAAAAATATATGTATGAAAGAATTAAGGGAACTTTTTACCGCGGGAAAACTTCGCATTCCCACGGGAAACCGACTTCTACGCGAACGGAGTCGCGAGCGGCCACTAGTCATACATAGAGAGAGCGACTTTGTTTTCTTCTATGTAGTGATATTTTTTTCAACGGGTCTATAATAGCGACCCACACTTATAAAAATGTTTATATGTGTGCAAGGTTAAAATTGCTTGTATGGAACATATAGGACCCAGGGGGCCTACCGCGTAACTAGCGTTGATTTGAACTCGACGTCGAATTCGGTTTTCGATACTAACACCATTGGTTTCATAATTTCGTACCGCGCAACTTAAGGGGCGTGGCTAAAGCAAGCGTCGATAACTGACCGAATAGAGACCCGCCAGTGTTAACAATTTAGCCTATGATATACTTGGATTTAGCATACTTTAATATCGTTAAGTATTTTTATTTGTTGTTTAGTACATAAAATCTTTGTCCTTTTATAGAAATATAAAAATTGGCACATTTTTTGTCTAAAATAAACAATCTTTAGCATAATTTTAGCTAAATTTCAACAGCCGACCGTTTTACCAAAACGATAATTTATTTGGTAACATTGTATCGTGAAAAAAAAAACAAGTTTATTTCATAAAGTAACTTTTTATAACTGTAAGTAACTTTTTATAACTGTAATAGAGTAGCCGCTCGAGTTCCTAAGCTACTAACGACATCTACATATTGTCGACAACAATAGTGGCTAGTAGCTGGGCGTGCTTCCAGTAGATTATTTATTTTTTACTTATAGATTTAAATCCAAGGATTTGAAATAAAACATAAACTTAAATTACAAATAATTTATTAAATCTTAATTAATTTAATAACACTTGTTATTATAAAAAAACTCAATAACAGATTTATCAACAAACTGCTTATAAATACGCATTATAAACGTACTATACGTATTTTAAACGTAAGTTTTTTTTTAGGTTGCCCAATCAAAACAGCACAACATAGTTAAAAGTACATCAGTCCTTATCTTTATATTATATTCACTTTTTCATCTTGGCACAATAATCATAGGCTAACTTTTGAACATAATCACAATCATCATAATCAGATCTTAAACCAGACAGTAATTTATTGGTATTTTTACACCACGTAAAAATAAATAAGTTGATTGATGATTCTTGCAATTGATTTACTAAATCATTTTTATGATTAACACAATTAATAAAATTATAATCAATCACCACAGATAAAATAGTTTTTATGTAATTTTTGATATCGACCAAATTAATTTTATTTCTTAAAATATGATTCACCACATCTTGAATCATCGAAAAGCAAGTAATCAAATTAATATGGGGGTACGTCAAGCAGTTTTTATTTTTAAAATATTCTCTGTAATTAAAAGAATTTTCTGATCCAAATAGATCATGTTTACAGCATGCACAATCATTAAATACGTTCCTTTTTAAATTACGCAAAACATACCCAGTAACATATTCAATTTGAGCTTTAATCTTAGGGTTTCTTTTTTTATCATTGAAATCAACAAAATCAATATTTAAATCATTAAAATCAACTTCGATTGTACAGCTTGACGTCTCTGGTTTATTAAAAAATATTTTATTTAAAGAATTGAACACTGCGCAATCATCTATTTCACAATTTCTTCCAGGAGAGTGCACATTGCTTAAACTATTTATCAAAAGTGATGCGAATGCCGACTCAAATGCAAAAGGAGTGGGACAATTAAAGCGATAGCCATGGCTTCTGATACAACCGAAAAAATTCTCGAGCGGATCCTGATTAAAATGTCGCATCCAAATAGACGTCAAGCCGTATTTATCTGATAATCTTTTTACAATCAATTCAATATTTTCTAAAGTAATAATCCAATTTTTGATTGATGGTACAATTGATATTTTCCCATTTTTTTCAAATTTCATAGTTTTCAAAATCATCTTAGCGTCTTTCCAAAATTTTAAATGTGATGATTTTGAAGTAACAGCTCCAAGAAGTGGCTTTCCAGATTTTTTGTTTGATTTTACATAGCTACCATTCATGGAATCAAATAAATTATCAAAAAATAATAATACATCGGCAGTTTCTTTACATTCTTCAGGTATAACTTTGTGACCTGTGAACAAAAGTAAATTTTAATGTAGGTATTTTTTGGAGATAAAACTATATTCTAAGTTATAATTATAAATAAAAGAAAATGTAACTCATTACTAAATGATATTAAGTTAATTATTAACTAACAAATGTGTTTGATTATACAAATGAGCTTTAGTGCAAGGAGATGGGACCATGTTTTACATAACTATAAATAAACAATTAAAGTTCTGTCAGTAAAATTACGACAAATACTCACTTGCTAAATATCCCATATTTGCTGCAACTGTCTGGCTAAATACTTGAGTCGCGCACTTCACCTTCATTTTAGCTATTTTGCCAGGAACAACATGTTATTCTGTTAGCTTGGGCATTAATCTTATGCCTTGATAGGATGGATCCACCTGATATAGTTTTAAAATATGAGCCCATTTCGCCGTTTTTTCATTTCCATTTATAACACATTTTAAATCTTTGTTTAATAAATTATTGCGAATGCCTTTAATTAAATGGGGTGCATCAAATAAGGGAACTATTTCATTATCATCCAATTCAAATACTTCATTTCTTAATTCACAATTATTTTTCAAATATTTTTCTTTCGTTTCATTAATTAAATATTTTATAGCACTGACATTTGTGGCTCCTTGGTCGCAAATAGTACAAAGTACTGTAATGCCAATTTCTTTAAGTTTTTTTAAAACACTTTTTAATTGTTCTACTAATGACAATGTTGGGGTAGTCCGATGGCAAAATGTGTAGAGTATGGGCTGTTTGTAATTTTTGAATAAGCCTCTAATCATAAATACTAAAACATGGTCTGCTATTTGTTGTTTTGTTATTATGCCATCGTCAACTAATCCAGTAATTTTATCTTTTCTTCTATTATAATCAAAATGCGGTGATAAAGCCATTTCATCAAATAATAATATACATAGCTTTTCGTTGTCCTTCATTCTATTAACCCTTTTTTTTAATTGTTTAAATAATTTTTCGTTAATTCCGGGTTTTAAACTTGCATTGCGTAGCATTTTGTTTATAGTTGTCGGCGATGGAATAACAAAAAAATTTCTTAACCACCTGTAAGCTCGCGGTCCTTGTTTGTACATTGCTAAGGCTAGAATTTTTTCTTCTTTACTAAATCTTCTTCCAGACATTTTCTTTTTTGATTCTCGGAATTGGAGCATTGTAAATGTTCTAGCAGGTCCACTAAATTTTTCCAAATGTTTTTTAAATATTGGGTTTTCGGAAAGTTTCGTTGCCTTTTTTTAATTTTTCGGTTAATCCGACTTTCGCTTTTTGTAACTTTTGTATTTTTTTCCCCAGAAATACAATTTCTTGTTCGTAAACCTTGTGCTGCTTATGCTCTTGAGCTGAAATTTAGAAAATACATTTTCGAAACCTTCGCAACAAATTATGCATTTTTTTTTTAATTCCAAAGATTAAAAACGATCAAAAACCTTTGTGGAGAGAGAAGAAAACCAAAACAAATCTTTCCAAATTAAATAAACTTAGTTAAAATTATGAAGAAATAAAAGTAAACATCTACCTACTTTTTATAAAGAGTTGGTAAGATAACAATTTATTATTTTGAGTACTTATATACCTACAATTACTAGTAGACCAGTTATGTGTTGCTGTAGCTAAGGTTTTTGTTATATTATGTTTGCATTAAAATAATATTGCAACTATAAATTGAGATATGCGCTATCCTATATTTCAAGTTGTATCAAGCTGCACACTGGGTGCAAATTGATTTTAAATCTGTTAAGTAGTCTATTGACGTCAAAAAACTTGACACGAAATTTATATAATATTAAGATGAGAATTGATAAGTAGCAATAGATACTTAATTTTAAAACGTACCAGCAGATGTTGGTGGGATCGGATGAATTTCAGGCAACAGATTTTCATTAATGTGTTCACTTTGTATAATGTTTGAAACTGAAAAAAAAAACTTTATAAAATATATCTCATCAATATATCTTTATATAATATATCTCAAGGTAACAGAAGCCTTTTACATCCTTAATATTATAATAAGGTCTCTATGATGGGCTAACTATTAACTTTATTTAAAGTTTATAAGGAAGCCTCGAGGCACTGATCAAAATTTCAATAGGTTGATTCAACAATATTAATTCTTTAACAACAATTTAGACAGTAAAATATAAATCTTCTGCGGAGGTGAGCATGTTATAGATACCATGGTGTATGTGTAAAGCTTAGAATGATTTTGAGCATGCCTGGTCGGGTAGGATTCAAATCCAAAATATTCATATGGATAAAAAATTATATTGTAAGACAAATATGTTTTAGGAAACAATTCTTGTGAATATTGTAAGAATATTCAGTTCAAGTAGCTTAATCATTAAAAAAACTTACCATTAGAAGATAGTGGAAGTCGATTATTATCTGCATTTGGTATAGTTGAATTTCCCGCAACTACTTACCTCTACATTTTCAGTTGATTCTAAAAAATAGAAATTATTATAAATTCTGATTGCTGCTTAGTTTTCTATGAAATTTCTATAAGAGAAACAATATAATATTCATATAATATATTTTTCTAAACATAATTAAATATAACATAAAATATACATAAATGCATCTTAAAGGATAGGCAGACTTTATTCTCAGATAGCCTAAAATACAACTTTAGCTCAGTAAGTATCAAACCCTTATACCCATGACTAATGTATATTTTATATAATTAGTGTCTTTGACATTTATATGGGGCAAAAAAAATAACAGAAATATATTATTGTTAAGTAATTGATATATGTTTAAGCAGTATGCTGCCGGTTTTGATATTTAACTCAGACTCATAAGAAAGTAATTTTATATATTATAAAAAAAAACATAATATTGGATATCGAAGATATAATGTTAATGAAATTAAACTTACTTTGCAACAGTAATGTTGGGATTGCATTAGCACTTAGTCGATTGCTCCAGGTGTGATATCTCTGCTCAAAATGTAAATGGCATATCCGTCGACGGCTATAAACTATTTCAGGATCCATTGTCAATATGTGACCACCTATAGCTTTCATCCAAATAACATATCTGTCCAAATCTTTATCTGGGTTTGGAAATATATGTAGGATTTCTTTACTAATCTCACCTAAAATAATAGAAATAATACTTTATTGTAGGTCCTTTTGTACACTTGTTTATTTTCGTGTTACATACAACTTTACACCAAGGGCGTGTTATAAAATGATGGTACGAACTTTTTATGGGCATTTTAAGAAAGAATTCAATACTTATTGAAAACCAGTAATATTATTTATCACGAGTGTACCTACTACCTACCTACCTAGCTATTGCTAGTGTAAATAATATTGAATATGCAATTGAATACTTAATGTACTAGAATATTTAAATTACTTACGCGAATTAGCACAATTAGGCACACAACATTTCTTTTCCGACATTGTCAAGCCGAATCGCAAAGCAGATCGGAAGTCCAGGTTATGTAAATGCAGGTCAGTCAGTTTAGGCGAAGATATCAGAGTCCAGGGGTTTGCGAAGTCAATAGTTGAGAGAAGCACCGTCAGTATCCAAGAAACAGGCCAGGTTGTAGAAATTACAAAGAAAATAAGAAAACACACATCCATTTGCGAAAAATCACAGTAACGGACAAAGGGTTACCAACAAAAAAAACTAGTTTTTCCAATGAATTTAAATAAAAGCGTAGAAGGGTATTTTTGTACGTAGTAATGATCTCAAATATTTTTATTATCTTTTATAATGTAAAACAAGAGTAAATCAAAATCAATTTTTTTTCGAAGCCGTTATAAGAGTGCAGTAAACGAACTCTAAGAGTGCATAAATGACGAATTGATAAACACATTTATTGTATTTATGTTAAATTAAAGAATAAAATAGGCACATAGTTTTATTTATCTTCTTACAACAATGTACTTACTACCAAATCCGTTTATGCCGTAATTGTAGCAGGTGCCGTAATTTTAGACCGGTAGGTACTTTTTATGCAAACCCTAAATCACTAATCAGACAACTTTATTGTTATCTCATCCAAACAGGAATTTTTTTTTTTTATAACGTTTACTGACTTTTATTTAAATATTTTTATTTGATAATTATTAAATAAAATCTGTCATATATTTATTACAGAGTTTGGATATCTAGATATTAGGGTGTCATATCTCATGTTAAAAAAAATCGGTTGTCTGTAAATTCGGTTTACTGACGATAGTTGAACGTGACAACGTCTTAAGAAAATACTGATGTAATGGTAGCATTTTTCAAATCGAACGCTGCCGAACGCGGAGGCCGACTGTGCCTCTTTGTCGCTCGTTCCACGCTCTCGCTTGCACTTAATTGGAACGCCTCAGAGCGAGGTAACGCCGCATGAGTCATGTTTTTTAGTGCGTGCAGCCGGCTCCATCGAATTATAAGACGTTGTCACGTCAAAATCATATATATAATAATAATAATAATAGGCTTTTATTGCAGGCAGAACCCATAAAAAATATTACATGATGCAGTGCTTAAAACTACACATTTGTCACAGTTCACTTTACATTTTTGCTATGGTGAATATGGAGCCAATGTCTGAAAATAGGACTGGATACATCCTCACACACGACACGGAGAATACTGTTATTCGATTCCCGTAATCTCTTCCAAAAAGAAGCGATACGGGATCGCACAACTGCAAAGTAGTCCGGAACTCTAGCATCCGCAAACAGGCCGGTAGCACTACAATAACGAGGCAGCCCCATAAGGATGCGAAAAGCATTATTGTATTGCACCCTCATGGAGCTGTGCGATCGCTTCAGGTAGTGCACCCAAAGCTGACTGGTGTAGAAACTCTGGCAAAATGCCTTAAATAAGGTTATCTTGACAGAGTCACCACACCTGCCAAACCTTCTTGCTAGCATGTTGCACCTGATTGAAAGAGCCCGACGTTCTCTTTCTATATCAGCATCGTCTCGCATATCGTCTGTGAGGATGTGACCCAAATATTTAAATGTTGTCACAAACCGAACAATAGAACCATCCAAAAATACATTTGGTACCCTCGCCGGACCATTCCCAGCTCGGAAAATCATCATTTCTGTTTTATTAGCATTGTACTTCAGTCCGTGAGCATACGCATAATGTTCACAGACTGAAAGTAATTTTCTGAGTGCACTGATCGATGGGCAGAGGAGAACCATGTCATCAGCATAGCTGAAATTATTCATACATAACCCAGCTATGTGACATCCGACTTTAGCTCTCCTCAACTCATCGATCAGCCCATTAATGTAAATATTAAACAGGTCCAGCGAGGTCAACCCCCCTTGACGAACCCCGCAGTCTAGTCTGTATTCACTAGACGTCGTGTCGCCCCACTTTACGGTATTGGTTTGGTTTCCGTACCAGTATCTCAACAGAGCTATGAGACCCGGACACGGCGAGTTTGTTCCATAGAATATTATAATTCACAAGATCAAACGCCCGACTCAGATCCAGGAAACACGCATATACTGATGTGTCCCTTTGTATATAATAATTAACGACATGTTTCAAACTAAGTATAGCTGAGTCAGTTGAGAGACCGGGACGGAAACCAAACTGAGCATCATCTATCACCATATTCTTCCACAGTTCAGGCTGTAACAACCTCTCCAGTATTTTACCAATGACGGTACCGAGTGAGATAGGACGATAGTTGCTGGTAGCTCCTAAGTCCCCCGATTTATTTTTCACAATGGGAACTACTATAGTTTTCATTAAATTTTGAGGGAGATACGAATATCTCATACACAGATTAAAAAGAGCGCTTAATTTAATGTTTATATTATCGCTAGCATGGAGAATGTGCTCCATGCTCAAACCGTCGTGTCCCGGAGACTTGCCTCTCTTCATTAATTTAATAACGTAAAAAGTAATTTGAGGCGACCAATTTACAAGACCCCTTGACGCGGTAAGCGTGCGGACCAAATAACAAAACTAAGTGAAAGTGCATCATACGACTTACTACCTTATCTTCACATACAGTAAAGCGATTTTGGTGTGATCAACTATTTGTAACGACATTATTTTTTGCTGCTTAATACCTGCGTTAAAAGTTTAACATAGCTGCAAACATATCAACTATTGTACAAAGGATCTTATACTTCGATTAAACATCTCATTAAAATGACTTCGAAAAAATTAACATCGGCTCAATTACCAAAACAACTTTCGGGGTCGGATCCTATGTTAAATGCATCGGCGGGTACCGAAAAATGTGATCATCCAGTTACGCGGCGTTTTAAAAGAACGTTTGACGACCAGCCAAGCAATATTTCTGTTTTGATGGAACAAATGCAGATTATGTTCACTGAGTTCCAAGCTAAACAAGATGTCAAATTGGAAACTATGTCTAGCACTATGAGTAATATACAGGAGCAAAATATAGAAATTCAGAAATCTATAGAATTCTTATCGGAAAAATATGAAGATGTTTTAATGAAATTATCTGTCTCAAGAAAGGAAATTGAAGCCAACAAAAGTCATATTAGTCAACTGGAATCAAAAATAGAACTACTTGAAAGGAAGTCCCATATGTCAGCTATTGAGTTAAGAAATATCCCAAGATCTGATCCTGAAAGTAAGTCAACCTTAATTAATCTTGTAAAAAAAACTGCCAGTGTGCTCAAACAGCCTTTTCATGATATGGATATTCGGGACATCTTCAGACAAAAGCCTAGAAAAAATGAGACCTGTGGCCCAATCATTATTGAATTAACATCTGTACTTAAAAAGGAGGAATTCATTAAATCAACAAAAGTGTTCAACCGGGAAAATAAAGACCATAAACTCAACACTGCTCACATCGGATTAAACGGCACCATAAAACCTATCTTTGTATCAGAGTACCTAACCACTAAAGCAAAGCGGTTGTATTATTTATCAAGAGAATTTGCAAAATCGAACAATTATGAAAGTTGCTGGACGGCTTATGGCAAGATTTACTTGAAAAAAAACAGTGCTCAACCTGTGAAACGTATAGACTGTGAAAATGATCTTTTAAAACTATAAAATGAAAAATGACTATTCTGGTTAAAATTAGTATCACAAAGTAACTTGATTTTTTTAGTGCTTAAAAAAAATAATTCTTACAAATTTCAATACTTTATTCTTTTAAATTTGATATATTTAACTTACTTAAAATGCATGTTTAAAATTAATAATCCATATATTATATTTAAAAACTATTCTTTTGTAAGCAAAATGCTGTACTTAACATATTTTCTTACACTTTACACTATAATACACAAACAAAAATATCAGTTGAATATTTTTAAACTAGTTTGCATACTGTTTAATATGATATGTAATATATTTTATACCGAACATTTACAACAAATCATTCTCAATCAAATTTATAAAATATTTTTTATCCGTTGCACTCTTAATAGTTTTAATATAAATAATAATTTAAATTGTACTTTCGATGGCTAATACTATACATACCATAAACTCAACCTTAGACTTGATTTCTGTGGCTGAGTCTAGCTACTGTGATGTTGAAGATTATTGCTCAGTTCTAAATTTCAAAAACGGACTAAATCTCATTTGTCAAAACATACGCAGTATTAAACAGAACTTTGCCAGTTTTCAAACACTACTTTACAGATCAAAATTACAATGGGATATAATTATTTTAACAGAGTGCTGGTTACCTTCCACACCGCAAATACCTAACATGCCAGGTTATTGTTGTTTTGTAACGAAGAAAAATATGACTCAAAACGAAGGTGTGGTTGTTTATTGCAGGTCTCACATGTCTTTAGTTGTAGAGGAACATGTCTTTGATAATGCAAATGTCTTGAATATAAAATTAAATAACAACATTACTTTGCTTGCAATATATCGACCTCCTGCTGAAAAAAATATAACTAATTTTATTCAATGCATGGATAATTTTCTTAAAAACTGTTATACAAATAACATTATATTAGCTGGTGACCTCAATATCGATATTTCGGAACAATCCGTTGACAATAGATGCAGTACCTTTATGAACTTCTTAGCAACCCATGGTATGCTCCCTGCTCATGTATTGCCAACTCATAGTCGCACTTGTCTTGATCATGTCTTTTTAAAAACTAAAAAACCTGCTAAGTGCCTGGTGACACGTTCCTGCATAACCGACCACGATACTGTTGTATTGGGTATTGACTTAGCCTGTAAAATTAATCGTCCACCACATTCTGTTAAGCGTATTAACACCCTAGGTCTAGACATCGCGCTAAAAAAATTAAACTTTGATGCTATTTATACAATGACTGATGCCCATTTAGCTGCTAGTTTTCTTACTGATAGTATTACGCAAGCTATAAATGTAAACACAGAGACAGTACGGGTATCTAGAAGATTTAGGTCAATCAAAAGTTGGATTACTACTGGTTTGCTAAAATGTTTGAAGCATAGAGATAACCTTTATTGAAAATTAAAAAAAGATCCAAATAATACAAATCTTATAACTATTTATAAAAGATATCGTAACTTTTGTACAACTCAAATAAGAAAAACGAAAAGGGCCCATGACAAACTTTTACTTGAAGCCGCAGGTACAGATAATAAAAAGGTTTGGAAAGTCATTAAAGACATAACGCATACCTCTAAAACTAACTCTTCGGCTGCCGAATTATTATCCGGTCCAAACCCAAATGACTCTATAAACAAGGTTAACACATTCTTTGCCAACGTTGGTAAGGAATTAGCGGAGAAAATACAGGTTCCAGAAAATTATAATGTCGCAATGTATAGTACTTCCTATCCGCACTCTTTTGTACTATTATCTACAGATACTGATGAAGTTAGTAGCCAAATCGCAAGTTTAAAATCAAATTGTGCTAGTGGTCGTGATGGTATTGCTTCTGACCTGGTTAAACAGTATAAGAACATTTTCATTGAACCTATAACCTTCATCTGCAACCTAGCTTTCTCTACGGGTGTTTTCCCGAGATCGTTCAAGAATGCTCAAATAACTCCAGTGTATAAGAGTGGAAACAGAGACTGTGTTAATAACTATCGCCCTATTTCGGTATTGCCAGTGTTATCAAAAATTTTAGAACGACTATTAAACAAGCGCCTAGTAACATATCTCGAAAATAATAACCTAATATCGTCTTCTCAATTCGGTTTTCGTTCCGGAAAATCGACGGCAGATGCAGTCCATGAAGTTACAAACTATTTGGTATCTAATCTTGATAGTAAAATGAAAACACTGGCAATATTTATAGACCTCGCAAAGGCATTTGATACGGTGTCTGTTCCCATTCTTCTTCGTAAAATGAGTGATCTTGGAATAAGGGGTAATGAACTTAAAATATTTAGGGATTATCTTTCAGATCGCTTCCAGTGTGTTAAAATTGAAGGTTATGTAAGCAGCGTGTTACCAATCACTCACGGTGTACCTCAAGGTAGCATCCTTGGGCCTACACTGTTCCTGATTTACATAAACGACCTGCTTCAATTAAATCTCCCTAACGGCAAAATAGTTTCATTTGCTGATGATACAGCTTTGCTTTTTAGTGCAAGGACTTGGGACCTCGCATATTATTATGCTCAAGGGGGTTTTAATTTAGTTACGCTTTGGCTCCGAAATAATTATCTAACATTAAATGTAAAAAAAACTAAAATTATTTCATTCAAACTAAGAGATACTGCAACAGATGACACACCAAATATCCCTATAATTGCTCATTCATGCTCTAAAATTGTAAATCCAAATTGTTTATGTCCTGAAATTGAAAAAACAGACACTATTAAATACCTAGGTATAATATTGGATAGTAGACTTTAGGGCCGATTTTTAAAACGCCAGATATCGAACAGCCAGATAGCTTTAACTGAGACGAATAATAAAATTTCAATTTTTCAATGGTCAGATAACCCTCTGCTAGCTATCCTAATGATATTTGTGCAAGAAAGAGACATTCTTATATATTTTACAGTTGTTAGAAAAGGACTGTAAACTTTCAACGCATTGACAGCGGGTGTCCCAATTGACAAAAAATTTAGGTTTGACATCAAGACTTGCCGTCAACGATAATACATAGATATACCGAAAACTAGATGGAGCCCACCGAAAAAAAATACAAATAAAAGTTACAAATACAATATATTTTAACATGTGTCTGTAAACTTTGAGAAAGTATTTCTATCTTATTACATTGATTGCTAAGAATATTTTTGATGCTTTTTTAAAAAATCGATTTCGTATTTCATATACTCAGAGATACTTTATGTTACTGTATGTCTTAATAACTACTTAGTATTTTAATATAATTCTCAAAAAATCCTCATTTTGATATAGCGTATCTTTAGCAGTGTGTTATTTGTGACACGCACACATCAAACGTATTACTCCATCTAGAAATGTATACATCTGTGATGTCAACAATAGCTTACTGCACAGATATTCAAAATTAAACCTCTTGTGATATACATTTTTGTCCCGTTTTGATAACTATACATTATTGTCTTCAAATTAAGTAAAATATCCATGGTTTTACAAAAAATAAGCAAAACACAAATAAATTATCCTATATTTACATACGCATGATGACAGAAACGTCAAATAATCTGTTAGATAACTGCTTAACTGAGGCAAAAAGAGGCAGCTAAGTTTATCCGCCAGTTATCGAGTTTAACCTTCTGTTAGAGCTTATCCGCTAATTGAAAAATTCACAATCTTGCTATCCATAGAATAAGTCCTATCTGAAGGCTTAACTGACTATTGAAAAATCGGCCCTAAGTTTTAAACCCTACATTGATACACTAGCAACTCGAGCTAGAAAACTTATATATATCTTTAAAACTCTTCGACAGATAGCACCTATGAAAACTATAAAAAAGGTTTATTTTGCTCTTTGTCAATCCATATTTGTATACTGCATAACATCATGGGGAGGAGCCCCAAAATCTACTCTAATTATTCTTGAACGAGCTCAAAGATCCATCCTTAAAGTAAGCCTTTTTTTACCTTTCCTTTTTCCAACACTTGATCTTTATAAACGATATGATGTTTTAAGTATTCGTCAACTATTCATATTATATACTGTATTGAGGCAACATTCCTTAACCAAATATGACTCGTCAATTCAAAACCGACGCAATCAAACTATTACCTCCTTAAACCCATGCTACACTTCCTTTGCACATAGATTCTTTTTGTTTTTGGGTAAGTTTCTTTATAAGCGAGCTAACAATTCACTTTCTTTATTTGACAAAAATAAGATAGTCTGTAAGGAGATGGTAACAAAATGGTTAAAAACATTAAGCTATGATGAGACTGAAGTTATTATGACCACCGTATTCTAAAAACATGCTTATTTAAACATATTTTTATTTACATTACATAACTAAATCGAACAAACACTCACATACTGACACAAGTTCACCCTCACCTATAAACGCTCCCACATACCTATACATACACAACTCACACACACACACACACACACTCACACACACACACTCACTCACTCACATACACCACACAAACATATACACCACACACACATACTCATACTCTCCACACACATCTACAGGCACTTTCTACTAAGATTTAAACTTTTCACCGTTTATTACGATAAATTGTATCAACGACGCAATGCATTCTAATGATGTCCAAGGTGGAGGCCTGGTGACCTGAGATACAGGCTTTTTCAAAAGCCTATTTAGGCACCAGTCTCCCACAATTTTAGAATTAACAATATCCATACTTTGTGTCCCTTATGTAACTTTATTCTTTTTTTGTGGAGAAAATAAATATTTTATTATTATTATAATAACAGCAGCAACCTGTTGTGAGGAGAATTGTCGGCTTACGTTCGTGACAGGTGTATGAACATGGGGCACATTCTCCACTTGCTTGAGGTTTTATTTTAAATTTTTGTGGCAATTTGTTTAGGATCCTGCAACCCATCCACACTCACTGGTAAAGTCTGTTTGTAGTTTAGTTTTTAATTTCTTTCCAAAATTTTACAAAATTCTTCTCATTTCTACTGTTAGCTAAAATTTCTAACTTAAGGTTTTCTTCATCTGTTTGACATTTCTTTAAACTATGTTTAAAAATTTTACTTGACTCATAATAATTCATATATATACATATAAGCAGCTTAAAATCGTCCTATTATTTGATTTTTTTATTGATTGAGCCGTAGTCCACCATGCTGGCTTGATGCGGGTTGGATTCACAATATAGATTATTACCTATCTAATCAAAGAGGTTTCTCCACCACGTTTTCCCTCGCCGTATTTCGTTATAAATATGTATTAGTGATAAGATTTGTCAAAGGATTTTAGCTCATGCCGACAAAGTTGGTTCTCAATTCGTTTTTTTAATGTAGGTAGGTACACCAATTTCGCCGAAGTTTCTAAAACGATTTACGTGATGATTTTTTGTTAGATGTGGAACAGATTTGGATTGGTCACGAAAAAAACCATTCAGGTAGGCCCAGTTGTTTTTATTTTATGAACATATTTTATTTACTTACACCTATCCTAATGGCTGGAATCAAATATCGCAAGTAAATGCGATTCACTTTTCGGTTACCGACCGTAAACCTAGTAAATAGCATATTTTAATAATAGATGGTATTTAATAGCTAAAATATTTATTTCTTTTTACTTTTTCAAGTAGGTTTTTTTAACGAAGTTATTTTTGTTAAAAAAATATCAGTTGGCAAGCCTAAAATTCATAGACACCACGAATAACAATAATAAATATGTATCATAGACAAAGTAGAAAATTAAGAAAAAATCGTTCATAAATTCAGTATCGGAACTTAACTTATTTTACATAAAAAAAAAGAAGTTAAATTTTCAGAAACAATGTAAAATTCTTTTTCCTAGTTTAATTATTATTTTTTCGGTAATTTTATCTTTTATTGACAAAATAAATCGATTGATGAACTTATGTTTTGCAGATGTGCGACATCTATGTAGTAAAGCTTGTAACTTTATGACAATTACTTTTATTTTCCTAATAGTTTAGATGATAAAATGCCTTGTAAAGGTGCGACATCTACGTTTCTAAGATGAAAACACATAGTAGGTATTAACCTCAGTTTGTACTAAGTGAACAGGGCATTTGCGCCTTGGCAGTTCGTGATTTACGTGTTCGTAGTTCGAAAGTTCAATATTCCAATACAAAATAACAATAAGTAATTAATTTGTGTTTTAGATATTACATTATTATAATAATAACAAGCAATGGCAACATCTACGATCTTTATAAATTGTAGATGCCAGCACCAAGAAAAGTAAATGCCCAGCAGATGGATGTTCTGCTGGGCTTCATGCAGGAACATCAGGCGTTGGCGAAGGGGCAGGCCGTCAATTCCTCTCAAGCAAAGCAAGAGGTCCGGGCATTGTGGGAGGAGTTGACGTCCCGTCTCAACGCCCAAGGCACAGGCGTGCACAAGTCGGCGTCGTCGTCGCTGCGGCAGAGTGGCGGGACGTAAGTCTATAGATAGAAAACTTATTCATCTTCTGGGTTTTTTTGAATATTTTTTGCATCGCAAACGTCTATTACTAACACTTAGTGTGCATTTTTCATTGCTTTTTAACCAGTTTTATTAATACAATGTTTTTGAGTAATTGCGCAGTAACAAAACTTTTAATTTTCTAAAGCTTGATACTATAAGACTTAGCTCAGACAGACACAAAAGACACCACTTGTGTGAAAGATTCTGTGTTTAAGTGTATTCAGTCAGAGCCAACTCTAAAATGTGACAACCGTCTTTTCAATTTATCAATTATTTGATTGCCTCTTATACTGCTTTTTTGCATGTTTGATGTATTGCCTGCCTAGAAGAAAGCCGGTGCGGTGGAGGTGGACGGGTGGTGGTCTCTCTACTCAAGCTCCTTTGAGCGTGGTAGAGTAGGCCATCTATGCCATCATCGGCACTCGGGTGGTGGTGGGGGATGAGAACGTGCGGATTCCCTGGAATGTTAGTATAATATTTTGTTTTTTTTTTAATTATATTTAGCTGGATTAGGCAAAACCTTTTGTTCCATAAAAAGTCTTGTGTGTGTACTTGTATATATATTTGAGAAAATAACCACGAAAGTTTAAAATAGCTATGTATACTTTTCAGTTTTTAGCTTATTTGTATCAATTACAGGAACCATCAGACGCCCAGCTGCCCGAGGTGGACCCACTTATGACACTACTTTTCTTTGTCTTTTTATTAATTTATATGTTTTCATTGAATATGTGGAGAAATCCCTCCCTCCCCCCTCCATGATTTTTTATAATATTATTGCCTCATAATAAATGATTTAGAATTAAGATATGAATGACCTAGCTTTTTTTTTTAGTCTCTGATTTCCATAGTACAGAGACATCTTATTGTATATTAATTATGTTATGGAGAAAATACTAACTGTCACATATGTCTTGTTTTAGTTGCTGTGGAAATTTTACAACTGCAATGGGCGGCTGGTGGTTAAATTTCTTTTCGAGAATGCCAGGGTCCGGCAATGCACCCACTTAGATATATTTGCGGACTCATTTGCAATGCTACACAATTATTTCCTTTTTATTTGCATGTTGACATTTTGCTATTTTCACGCTTTGGCATGTAATCTAATTATTATTTTAATTTGTAATATTGATTTGTTTTTGTATTTTCTTTTTAACGTTGTTTACACTTGTTGCGTATTATAATAAATAAACTAATGAGAATCGCTACTATTAAACTTGTTCTTATAATTTACTTAAAATGTTAAACATAGGTTCTTATTATCTATGTCTCTTTCTTGCTTACTATTAGGCTATTAGGAATGTTGATTTAAAATTATACTAATTAAATCAAACTTATACTTTCTTTTTATTAAAATCAACCTATTAGATTACACCGAGCTGAGAAGA
Organism: Emmelina monodactyla; assembly: GCA_916618145.1. Lineage (NCBI taxonomy): Eukaryota > Metazoa > Arthropoda > Insecta > Lepidoptera > Pterophoridae > Emmelina > Emmelina monodactyla. The sequence continues at coordinate 52,315 of OU745316.1, forward strand.
ATAGACAAGAAACTAAGTCAGGTTTTTATAAATCTATTTACAATAATGGTTAATAAATCATACAATTTCAAGTCATTACTTAAGATGGATACAATGATATCTAAGAAACAAAATATTTAAAATTAACAATATAGGTAAATCTAACATAGGTACAAATGCACATTTTACACAACAAATTATACAATCCAAAAAATAAAAACAGATGTATCTTCTCTCTTCTCTGGCGGTGATTGTCCACTCTGGCCTCTTCTTACATCTGCAAAGAAACCATTTTTTTACATTTTGTTTGAGTAAGGCCATTATTGAAATTTATACATATCAATAATATTTTATAACATACCCAAAAGCACTATCTATTTAGCGTCTGTTACGCCACAAGCGATTTACCACATGTTGCCTGTCACCACGAAGAAGTCCATCGTTGTCGACTGGCTGGCGAGGAGGCTGTCGCTCTCTGTCGCAACGTTTTTCCTCCCGGTCGATCTCAAAGTGGGCTGGGTGTTAAGGATGGGCGTCATGGACGCTGGGCATAGCCAGAGTCACCTGAATAAAAGAAATCATTCATAATATATATACATATAATATATATTTTAATGAAATAGTGTTATGATAAATATCATTAACTTACCCAAAAACCAGTAAACCTGCCCTTCATCATGCAGTCTCATTAGTATTCTACTGGCAGGACACATGTTCCATACATGGGAATCATGGCTGGCACCACCCATTGATGCATCCACATGCAAAATCCTGAGATCTGCATCACAAATCTGAAAAAAGTAAAAAATATGAGAGACTACCTAGCTTATTCACATTTACTATATTAGTAGGATATCTAACATGTTAAAACAATTAAAACACATCTTACCACAAGAACATTGAGTGAGTGGTAGCCCTTTCTATTGAAGTAAATCTCCTCATCATCCTTTGGCTTAACAATAGCCACATGTGTCCTATCGATGCACCCGATGAAGGGAAGGGAATCCAAAGTTGTCACTGAACCTAAACCACAGTATCTAGTTAATTATTTCTAAATGAAACAAATGTAGATAATGTAACTGTAAAATAAATTATATCAATTTAACATTCCCTGATAGTCAATACCATTGCTGCCTTGGACAATTTGTTGGCATTTATATTATTTTAAGTGTAAAATTACAATAGGAGATATGCATAAAATTTTAAATGGCCTAAAATATTTTTTTCTTGAATACTTATTATCGTTATATTATAATGCAAAAGTTTTTTTTAAATTTTGTTATTATTTAAACCCCTAAAATAATATTTAAAAAGTGCAAAATAAGGGAGCGAAATTCAAACTTCCAAAACGCGCCACCATTGGTCGAACGTAATGTGACGTCACCTGACACGACATTGCATTCATCAGCGTCGAAACTTATACTGTTTTACAAGGTTTTGTGAAAAAAATAAATAAATTTAATCTATATTCTTGTGCTGATTGTAATGAAGTTTAGTTTAGATTGGTAGTGAATCTTTGACGATGACTGAAGCTGGTTCTGTCATAGCACATTAGGACAATCTACCGAGAACAGGTGCATTTATGATAGCATATAATTTTGCATCGAAACCCGATTATACGAATGCAGAGATCAGAGGATGTTTCATAGTATATTTAAGACCATAATATAGATTTTTATTTATATGCACACAGCAGTTTACTTAAAATACACCAAAAAATTTACATATTGACACAAAAATATATGAGGCAAAACTCCTTTCTTCAACCGTAGAGTACATTTTTCTCCTTGCTCTTTTATCAAATTGTATTCAATATAATTTTCTGTATCTTCCTTTACCTGGAATAAATCAACAACCATAAAAAATTCGTAAAACCACAACAGAAATAAAGTTTTAATAGAAAGTTATAGCTACTGATCTTTTCTTATAGGGTAGGTTAATTTTATACCGAGTTTTCTAATGTTAATTGCTAATGCAAATCTTACTTTTTACTAATTCACATTAAGCTGTATATAAATAAAGTATACTTACGTTAAAATGATCTTCACAACAATATGAACAAGATTTAGGAGATGTATTATCCCTTCTCATCACCTTACACCACCGTCTTCGTATTTTCGCATCACTTGAAATACGAAAAAACACTTTCTCGAGTGTTTTTCAAATATGCACTCCGGTACTATGCAATACTTATAAGATAATTTTTTGGCTTCTTCCATGGTTTTAAAGCTATTAAAACTGTAAATATGTATGAAATAACTGAAAAGTTCATAGTAAACTCCCACTGGACGTGTCGTGTGACGTCACGCAAAGCGCGCGCAAAATGGCGGCGTTTCAACTGCTCTAATTTTTTCAATGTTTTAAATTTCGTTTTTAAAAATATCCAGAGTATTTTGAAGATTTTTTATATTTTTTTCTATGTTGTAATGTTGTAAACTATTAATTTAAGGCAGGAAAAAAAACATGAATATCCCCTATTGTGACATTAACCATCTGATATTTGATTGTTGCCATTTCTCAATACAACGATTAATCCTTGCAAGTGAAGTTGGTGAATTTCTGCAAAATGAAGACTCCCGCCGCTTAAATACTATGTTAGAAAATACAGATTGTTATGTTCCTCTTTTTAAATATATTATAAACACCTTTGAAACATTATAAAAGAAACAAGAAGATTCAAGAAAAGGCATAAAGGACTAGAATCCAGGCCTGTAAAAACGATATTAAAAAAAAATATCTAACATCTGTCACTGTTGCTGTCGTTGTGTCATCCTTTATTTGTCATTGTGGTTGTTTGTTTACTTTTGAACGAACAATTTGGAAGGGCGCGAAGTTCGAAGTGAGAAAGTTGTAAATTTTCATTTAATTTTCAACAAATCTTTTTTAGCCCTTTTTTATTCATAGAAAGTGATTAGTTATACTGAAAATGGGTGAAAATAGTGGAGGAAAAGGGTATAAGCGGAAAAACCCTGATATGAGTGGTGCAGCGCCAAATAAACTCGCAACTAAATTTAATAGAAGCAATAGAGGTTTATTTAAAGACTACAATCATATATACACAGACGAAGGTAAAAAAGAGTATCCGGTTCTTCTATCGTGCGCCGCAACTACTGATGGCGTACCCAAAATTGATTTAATGAAGACGAACAGCAAACTCAAATCTGTCCAGGGCATTGCATATGTCAAACAAGTTGGCATGTCCTTGCTGAAAGTTGTTTTCGCCACTAAGTCCGATGCCAATAATTTTATTATGGATAGTACTCTCTTGTCCTCGTGTAACTGGAATGCAAAAATTCCTTTCGACAGTCTGGAGTCGCAGGGTATCATCCGGGCACCAACTGAAATATCAGAAGAAGACTTGTACTTGACTTCTTGAATATTTGGTTCGAAGTCGTGCAATATATCAAGCCTCTTCAACAATGCTTTGTTTGCTATAAGTTTGGACATAGCCGCAGTTCGTGTCGCAGCAAGCAAGTTTGTTCCATCTGTGCGGGTGAGCATTTTTTCAAAGACTTTTTTCAAAGAATTTTTTCAAAGAAGAAAAAGAGATCAAGTTAAGTGTAGTAACTGTAATGGACCTCATATGTCAGTTTCATCATCTTGTCCACAAAAAGCTGCTAAATTAGCTGAATTAAAAAACAAAATTAATGGCAAAATATCCTATGCTTCTGTAGCTGCCAACAAAAATTCCAATATTTATCCTAATACACTTCCTGTTAAAACTCCTCATTCACGTGCAACTATTACAGACATTATTAATTCAGAGTCAATTATTTCTGTAATAATTAAAACAGTTATAGACATCTTAAAGAACAAAAAAGAATCTGATGCTTGTCCTTTAACCTCTAGTTATATAAAAGAATTACTTATAACTAATTACTCTTCTCCTACATAAATCAGTCTCTCAATATTATACATTGGAATGCAAGAAGCATCACCAATAAGAAAATACAACTTTTAAACTTTATTTCAAATTCTGCAATTGAAATTGACATTATTTTGATCAATGAAACATGTTTATCTCCTTCAAAAAGCTTTCATCTTCCTGGTTACAATTTACTTAGGTTTGATTCTGATCATCCAAATGGTGGTGTGGCTTTGGCTATTAAAAACAAGTATAATTTTCATGTTATTGACACTTTTTCTAATTACCATTTTCAGAACTTGCTTGTTTCAGTTAAAATTAATAATATTTCTTTGGATATTCTTAGTGTCTACATTCCTCCTCCTCCGAATGGTAAATTTCAAATTCAACAATTAGCAGATTCTTTTTCTAAGCTGGTCAGTAAAAACTTTATTATAGTCGGAGATTTTAATGCTCACAACGATGCTTGGGGTTCACGGAAGAACGACAAAAGAGGTAATTTGTTACAAACCTTTGTAGATAATCACAACTTGGTATGTTTGAATGATCACCAAATGACTACAATAGGCATGATGACAGATTTTGAAAAACTGTTGTATCATATTCAGAAATATAAACTTATTGTAAAAAATATCATATTTCGGAAAAAAAAGCATGATTTATATGAAAAAAATCAATTTAAAATTTTATGTTTAAAATTCCCACCAAAACGCTCCAAAGTGTCATGGCGTCAATTTTGACGTCACTCTTGAGCAGTGTTACCAACTCGAATTTTTATAAATCCTTCCGTACGACTCTAAAAGTTGGTAGTTTCTGACCAAACTCAATTCGAAAAGTAGGTAGATCTACCAACTTCTTTTTTTCAAGATTTAGAAGGAATCTGCACGGTCGTATAATATCTATAACCGATTATTTTAGTAAAAATAAATTATTTTTCTGACTATTTTTAAAAAAGCAATAAGAAAAACTAAATTGTTAATTTTTAGAATAAAAACAAAATAAAAAAAAATCCCATCCCACTAATTTACCTCCTAAATTTGGGGGGAAAACCCCTAAGTTGGGAACCATGCTCAATAGTGACGTCATTCGCTCTGATTGGCGTTCAGAATATCATGGCGGACTGTAGTATTTTGTAGATTTATTTTTTAAAAATATTAATTAATCTCGCTTTAATTATAATAATACCTTGTTATTTTTTAATATTTTATTTACGTTTCATTAGATGGTAGCATAATTTTTGTGTATTTTATTCACAGTCATCATGCCTATTGCTCCCTTTGGTCAACAAGGTAATGTTTTAGATTTAGCATTTGCTTCGCATACTTTGAGTTCGAGTTGCATTTTTTCAATAATAGATGATCCCATGAGTAGTAATCACTTTCCTATTTTAATTCAGATTATACTTAGTTCTGAGCGTGAAGATTTAAATGATCACAGACGTTTAGGGTCATCGAATCCATTAGCTGAAGTTAATTTTAATAAAATAGATTGGTCTCTCTTTAAAAAAATATGTAAACAACGGTTTTCAAGCTTTGAATTGAATAGTTTTAATGATCCTGTTGCCTGCTACAATAGTTTTTTAGCCGAATTGACAATTGTTTTGTTAACTTTTAAAAATAAAGAGAATTGCCTAAATAAAAAACGCAAATCCCTTATATGGTGGAATGATATTTGTCAACAAGCTGTTTTAAAAGCTAAATATGCTTTAGCTTCATTTAAGAAATATCCAACAATGGAGAACTACATTTTATATAAACGTTTCGATGCAAAAAAGAAAAGAACATTGGCTGAACAAAAACTACTGAGCTGGGTCGCCTTATGCAAATCGTTTAATCGCAACACTTCGTCTAAAATAATTTGGGATTATATTAGAAAGTTCAAATTTTCTAAATTAAAATTAAATCGAAATTATAATTTTTTTGATGATATAGATAATATCAATTCTTTTTTAGATAAAATCACTTCCAATTCTTCCAGCATTGAACCTTGTGATACCAAAATTCTACAAACTCTCTATAATTCCCAAGGTTCACATGTTGCGCAATGGCTTTGTAAACCTTTTGAAATGTCCGAATTTAAAGCAGCTGTTGATAATAAAAAAAAATCTGCCCCCGGCCCTGATTTGATCCCCTATATCGTTATTAAAAACTTACCAGTGGCCGTCAAATTTATATTATTCAACATTTTTAACCAACTTTGGAGCCAAGGCAAAATTCCTCATAGCTGGAAACTGCAAAATGTTATTCCTATACCTAAGCCTTTTAAAGACTTGAACTCTGTTGACGGCTTTAGACCTATTTCGCTAACTTCTTGTTTTGCAAAATCTTTTGAAACTATGGTAAAAAACAGATTTGAATGGTTTATTGAAAATAACTCTTTGCTTCCTGATTTCCAATTTGGTTTTCGGAAAGGCAGGAGCACTATGTATAATTTAGGTTGTTTGATAGGTGACATTAACAATAACTTTGATAAAAATAAACTAACTCTAGCTGTTTTTTTAGATATAAAAGGCGTTTTTGATAACATTGATCACGTTTATTTAATCAAAATGTTAGCAAAACTAGGTATACCAGGTAATATCTTAAATTGGATTTTTAATTTTCTCCACGACAGACTTGTATCTTTGAAAATAAATAATACGCTTGTAGGACCTAAACATTCTTACAAAGGCACACCTCAAGGATCTGTATTATCTCCTTTGTTGTTTATTATCAGTTTCATTGATTTAATTTTGAAAATTCCGACGCCTTTAAAGTTTTCGTTTTATGCTGATGATTTAGTGCTTTACTTGGAATGCGTAAATGTGAGCGATGGAGAAAGATTGATGAATGATTGCCTACGAAAGATTCATAATATTTTAAGTGATGAACTAAAGCTTGAAGTAAATATTTACAAAAGTTCTGTTATGTTGTTTTCTCAATATCCGGCTACCGAACCGCGCATTTATTATAATTCATTTTTACTTCCGGTTAGTATTTCAGAAAGGTATCTTGGTATGATTTTGGATCCAAAACTTAATTGGGAGTTACACATTAAACACCTCTGTAAAAAAGTAGAGTTAAATTTAAACATTTTAAGATCTTTAACTGGTTTAACTTGGGGTTCTGATCCTAAGATTTTAAAATTATTGTACATTTCTGTGATCAGAAGTCATTTCGATTACGGCTCTATGTTTTATAATTGTGCAGCAACTCATATTTTACGTAAATTAGATGTTTTACAAAACAAAGCACTAAGAATAATTACTGGAGCAATGATGTCGTCCCCAATAAATTCCTTAGAGGTAGAAGCTGGCATTGTTCCTCTTTTTATAAGAAGAAGTTATTTAACAGACAAATTTTGCTTGCGTTTAATTAGCCAAGACAATCCATTAATACGTAGTTTTTTAGAGTTTTTCAATTTTCCCAATTACAATGTGGTTCCGAGGCCACTTTCATGTTCAATTTCCGAATCAATTTCATACCTAAATTTTGAATTTCAAGATATTATATATTGGTCATATTTATGGCCCTGCTTCAGTCAGGAATTTGACAGTAATATGATGGACATAACTGTTTTTCTAGAAAGATTTGAAAATAAGTTTGAGTTCTTGCATTTCATTGATTCCAAATCTGATTATGTGAAGATCTATACTGATGGTTCCTAAACTAAGGATAGGACAAGGTTCGCATTCTTTGATTCTTTTTTGAATGTAGGTAAAGTTTTTAATTGTTCTAACTTTTTTTCCATTTTCTCAGCTGAGGTTTTAGCGCTTTTACATGCAATTTTATATTTTAAATCTAATTACTCAAACTGTAATAAAGTTTTATTTTTAAGTGATTCTATGAGTGCTCTTCAAGCATTGCAAAACAAAAAAATTGCTGCAAATTGTAATTATTTAATTTATATTTTAAAAAGTGAAATTTATAATTTAGTTTATCGTTGTAAAGTAAATGTTGAATTTTGTTGGGTTCCTGGACATTCTGGAATATTAGGCAATGAAATTGTTGATTCTTTATGTAAGTTTACCGAGAATATAGAAACTTGTCAATACAAAGTGCCATTTACTGATTTAAATTTATTTTTAAAAAAATATATGTTTGAACGATGGTCTTCATACTTAACTACCTCTAGAAATATTAAAGGTAAATGGCTGGCTGCTATTCAACCAGTGCCTTCAACGCAGGCCTGGTTTGAAAAACAAAATGTTTATTTTGGTAGAGATTTTATTTCTACCCTTAGTAGATTGCGAATTGGCCACTGTAAATTCCCATCTCATTTGTATCGTTTAAAATTAATTGATAATGCTTCTTGTGTATATTGTAATGAAAAAAATTGTTCTTTAGATCATTTATTTTTTAACTGTCCGCAATTCAATATACAACGTTTACTTTTGATTTGTGAAATTCAAGATATAAATAAATCAAATATTGTACCCACTGACGTCCAGGAACTTCTTAAAAATCATAGTTTGTATAATAGTATTTTCCATTTTGTTATTAATTCGTTTGGTTCTCTTTAAAGTTTTACTATGTTTTTTGTTTGTTATGTAATTTGTTTAATTTTCTATTTTGTATAATTTGTGTTGCTTTTACTTGTATATTTTAGCTTTAAGCTGATGGCCTTGTAGCCAATGCTTTAAATAAAGAAAAAAAAAAAAAAAAAAAAGGAGTTAGCCACTGATTTTCATAGTGCTCAACGAAAATTATTAGTTACTCTCGTCAAAGAAGAGCAGCGTGTAGAGTGCCGAGTCACTATGACCTTTGAAAAAGGTTTTCGTAAGCTGGTTCGAGAGCAAGTTTTAACCGTCGCAAAACCTGGGGCCTGATTCTGTTATTTTTAACGTTTCGTGTGGTAACGTGCGTGTGGCATGCCAGTGGGTCCTGTGAGGACAATTTGTAGGTATTCTGTAAGCCACGCGTGTCGTACGTGTGGCTTGCAAGCAACTCCATAAGGCGCTTCGCTTAGATTGATAGTTCATTCAACCATTCATTATTTCTCAATATCAATATCTCGTCAATAATTCATCAATATTAAGAAAAAAATATATACTTTTGTACAATTTTATTTTAAATCTGTATTAAAAGTTTTTTGAATATAAATGGATATACTTTTTTAAGCGCTTTGATTAAATATTATTTAAAATAATGTTTCGTCTGCTCTGCCTTTAAACCTTGAGCCTGACTTTGAAATGTAATAATTCGATAACTCGTTGTAATCCTAAGGTTCGAGTCTATTGTTGAAGTTAAGCGACGTCGGCCGCGGACAGTCCTAGGATGGGTGAACGCTTGTGGTATTATATTCTGATTTCTTCCGTGTTTTAGACACGTTTATTTTGTTGGTCTCAAATAGTTATTCAATAAAAAAAAAAAAGGAATGGTTAGGTTCCCATCATGATTTGCCTTAAGGACTAGGTATTACCTATATATTTTTCAAGCTAACGGGAAAATAGCGTAGCAAGACCGTGGTGTTACGAATATCCTGTGGCAAGCAGTCTTTTGATCGTTGTGTGCGTTGGTGACTATAGACACAATCTAATAATACCATGACAAAGCTTATCTTAAAATTGTAATATCCTATGATTACACACCATGCAAAATAAATGGTAATTAGGTTTATAGGTTTGAAAAATATATATTGACTAACGTTTGGGGGAAACGTGAGAGAGAAATCAAAGATTTTAATCTTTTTTAAAGCTTTGTATTTAAAGCATGAAAGTGATTTTAATGTTATGTGCCCACAGTCCGAGCACGAAAATATGACTGAGTCTGGAAGGATGCTGTCAATATCTCATTGTTTCTTCTTTGGAATCTATTTAAATAAAATGAAACAATAGCTGCCAGTATTCCAGCCTACATAAGTTTCCTACATAGTGCTTATGCACATTACATCCCACCGCCTACGAAAAAGATTTTGATACTAATCAAAATCGGCATCACTTCCAGGCACATGTCTTCCTAGCCTACCTAAGTTAGGAAGCTCCGAAGTAAAAGTGATTCGACCCAATAGTTGTAGCTAACAACCAGTCAGGTTAAAATGTGGAGTAAACAAATGAAATGAGAAAGATAAATAATTAAACAAGTTAAACTGACCCCATCATGCAAAAACCCAACAAAAATACATGATGTATGGGTGAATCACAGTATGCTAGTCCAAAAACTTCACAAGAACTTAAAAATAGGAATTTTGAAAATAGACGCAAAAAAAAACTTAAATATTTCAATCACAATCGTAGTGGTTTAATCATCATGCATCTAGGCAGCATCCAGTAATCATGGCTGCTTAGCTGCATTATCAAATTATCTCTATAGATACATCATTGTCCAAAGTCATCATCTGAAAATTATCAATGTTACATCTCGCTCGACAAAAGACAAAAATAACAATACAAAACACCACATAATGACTCGACATAACAAATGAGAAATATTATTATCGAACAACTACTCCATCATCCACATACCTACACAAAATACATTTAATCAAATTTACCTACTTCATCAAGATTTTAACAGTCTAAGAAAAACCCTATCTTTACTCAATATGAAGTTTCATAAATTAAATACGTATTTGATTATTAAATCTTTGGGGCAAATAGTGAAAACATTCAAATATTCCATACTTGTGATAACGCTTAGTAAAAAACAACAATGATACAACAAACCAATAAATAATCCCTTCACGCTCCCCCTGGAATATATGCAAATCATCTCTAAATAGAATCAAAGATTCCCTTCTCCAAGATATTCTTGTTCAGAAGTTTTAGATAGAGAATGACAGCGATTCCACACGACAAAAACTAACTTTCCACATTCTTTTTGTCGTATCATTATTTTCTTTTCGGTACCATCATCCATTTCGAAGCATAATAATTATTTAAATTATTTCATATCCGTCACCATTTACAAACATAAACAAACAATACTGACTGACTTGACATAAAAAATTACATGACAGTTCTGACAGTTGTTCTTTTTTTACCAATGTCAACATCCATAGACAAAGCAAAAATCTAAAACCTATAATAAGTATTTTTTTTTATGGCCATCGAGCAAGTATTCGTTTCTTAATTCTATTCATCAACTTAATAAAAGACCTAAGATGATACCATATGGAATTTTATTCCATGCGTTACCATTTCTTATACATAACACATACCTTATAAGTACCATTAAGATAAATGAAATATCTTATTACACCTATAAGTAAAAGCTGAAACTATTACACAAAAAATATAATACAAAAATACAATGAGAAAGAATAGTGTACCTACCTACCTATAATACACATGAATAATATTCTAGAAGTTGGGCAAAATATATTACAATCGTAATTTGAACGGTTTCATAGAATTATGATGATATATTAAATTACGAGCAGAAGAACCATTGACTTTTGTAATTAAGTAATTATTATTACTTAAACAACGCACAACTCTATATGGGCCAAAATATAAGCGTGACAGCTTAGAACCAATCCTAGTCGCTTTCCTAGGGTTATATACAAGAACTAAATCTCCAGGTTCATAACGCACAAACTTGACCTTCTTGTCAAACAGTCTCTTCTGACGTGTTTGAACCTTACGTATATTTTCTAACGCTTTCGTGATACGCACATTATTCGCAGCAGAACGTGACGTAATATCGAGATCATCCGTTAACAAATTTATATTTACATTGGCATCGGACCTTATAAGAGGATCGCGCGCGAACATAACTGAAAATGGAGACAACTGAGTAGAAGACTGTTTAGATACGTTGTATGCATGATTTATGAGCGGTACATACATACACCAATGAGATTGTTGCAAATTCGCATACATAGATAAACCTTGAATTAAAGTTCTGTTATACCGTTCTACAAGACCTATAGTTTGTGGATGCCGTGTAGCGGCTACACACAATGTCGTATCAAAGAAATCGAGTGTTTCTTTGACCATATTCGAAGTGAAAATCGAACCACGGTCCGTCAATACTTGATTAACCGAACCAAACTTACAAAAAACATCATTTACAAGAAAATCACAGATAGACTCGGCTGTCGCCCTAGGAATCGCTTTGCAGATGGCGAACTTAGTCAAATAATCAATACAAACCAAAACATACTTATTCCCTAGTGACGATCTGGTGAATGGACCTAACACATCGATCGCAACTTTGTCAAAAATACGATTTACCGTTATTGGCTGTAACGGCGCAAGGAAATTAACTTTCTTTCTTTCTTGACAATTTTTACAACTAGCTATGTAATCATAAATTTTTTTATCGACGTTTTCGATAAAATATCGCTCACGAAATTTACCTAATGTCTTCGTAAGACCAAAGTGAGCTCCACACCAGGGATCATCATGAATCTCGGACATGACCTCTAAAAATAAACATTCTGGTAGTACAATCCTATCGATGAACTGACCACCTATTTTAATTTTATGGTATAACCGACCATTTAATAAATGAAAACCCCTATAATTCCTACTACGACAAGCATTGATTTTACTGACCATATTTACACAAAAATTATCGCGAGACTGTTTAGTATCGATGTCGACAATATCGATTTTATACAACTCTAAACCATCAGACATTTGTGGTTGAGTTTTGTCTGAGGAATTGTCATCTATTAACGGATTCCTACTCATAAAATCTGCCAACACATTTTCCTTTCCCTTACAATATACAATATTAAAATCATACGACTGAATAGCGAGGGCCCACCTAGCCAATCTACCATTCATATCTCTTCTATCTCGCAACCAAACTAAAGCCCTGTGGTCTGTTACCACATCAAATTTTAAACCCCATAATAGATGCTCAAAATACTTCAATGACCAAACAAGAGCGAGACATTCTCTCTCGGTGATCGTATATCGCGTTTCGCAGTCAGATAACTTTCGGGAAGCGAAAGCTACTGGGAATAACCTATCAGTTCCCTGTAATAAACACGCGCCCAAAGCATCACCACTCGCATCCACATGCAATCTGGTGGTGATATTAGAATCATTTGAAAAATGTCGTAATAATGGAGGGTTACTGATTAATTTAAATAGAGTATCATAAGATTCCTGTTGCTCTTTAAGCCACTCAAATTTTACGCCTTTCTTTAACAAACGAGTTAAGGGCATCGCGATTGCCGCAAAATTACCAATAAATTTCCTATAATACGAAAATAACCCTAACACAGATTTGACATTTTTGGTACAGGATGGTACCTTCAATGACTTTATCTTTTCTATATTAGCGTCATCCGGACGAATACCTTCACCCGATATTTTATGACCTAATACCGACACTTGATCATACGCAAAATGACATTTACTGGGTTTCAGGGTCATATTGGCCTCTTTTAGTCTTTGAAGAACCTTCTTCAAAGCGGTGCAAAACTCATCATAGTCCCTACCATACACTAATATATTATCAACGTACACTATAGCGTTCCTATACTTTAAACCACCCAGAACCTTGTCCATAGTGCGTTGAAAACCAGCCCCACTAGTTTTAAGACCAAAAGGAAGAACATTAAATTCAAAAAGACCCGACGGTGTCACAAAGGCAGTTTTATGCTTATCAGCTTCCTTAATAGGAATTTGCCAGTAACCTGAATTTAAGTCCAAGTCTGCAAAGTATTTAGCTTCTGACAGATATGACAATAAATCATCTATGCGCGGTAGCGGATAAGAATCAGTTATAACCTTTTTATTTAACGATCTATAATCAATACAAAAACGCCACGAATTGTCAGGCTTTTTAACTAACACGACAGGAGACGCATAAGGAGAACGCGATTCTCGAATGATGCCATTCTGCATCATCTCGTCTACCTGTTCGCGAATTATCCGATGTTGCTCATGCGAAGCACGATACGGAGACTTATGGACGGGTGTATCATCAACAGTGTTGATTTCAACCTCCGAAATCGAACACGATCCTATTTGCGTCTTATCAAACGCAAACTGCTCTTCATATTCTGATAAGATTTTAACTAATTTTCCTTTATCATTTCTGGATATTTTATCAGAAATGTCTAGTGTATTCAAACCCCTATTTTCTGAAAATATTTCTCCTACATTCTCGCCCAATGCCGTCTCATTATTTAAAAAAAACAATTTGTCTTGTTTTGACAAGTACGGCAAATGGCATTGTTTTGACAAGTATGGCAAATGGTCATTCTCATCTGAACGCAAAAATGGTATACCTAATTTATCTGGAAAAATTAATAGATTTTGCCCAAAATCTAAAGAACACCTATGAAAACTAAGAAAATCGCAACCTAGAATTATATCGGTTGTAATACTTTTTACAACAGCGAACGTATGTTCGAATAAATAATTTGACAAATAAAATTTTATTTTGAGTGAAAGAATAATGTCAAGTAATTTGCCATTCGCAACACGCAATACAGGCTTTTTATTATCTACGCTACTATTTACAATATTATTATGTACAAACTTATCTATATTTTTATAGTAAAAATCTTCCGACATGACCGAAAGACTGGCACCGCTATCCAATAGCGCGGACGTGGTGATACCGCACATCTTCACTTCTACATAGGGCGTTGTAGTGGAACCTTCTCTGTCGTCGGTCGCTAGTGTGGTTCCCTGTCCTAGCGCCGCCGAGCATTTGGGTGCTCATTTCGCACGTCTTGAGAAGGTGGCTGTCTATTCCTTAAATTATACCGCTGTTGTGGTTGCGAAAATGGCGGCCTGCTTGTTCCTGCTTCATCACCAGCGCTTCTTCTAGCAGAGTATGAAGCTCCCTTGGGTTGTACATGGCGCTCCGGAACATGTGGAGTTCTTGACGACCATGGTGTAGAAAAGTTATCACTGATTTGACGGGGTGGATGTGTTAACCGCACATTCTGGGCACCGTCACCCCGCGAGTAAGTATGATTGAAGGAACCAGAGTTCCCTAATGTTTGTATCTTGACCGGCAACGCCAATTGTTTTGGTTGTAAATTCAAAATCTCGTCCTCTTGCAATGCTGCTTTTTTAAATGCAGTCAAGTCACTAAATACATGTGTTGCATATCGTGTTCTATTATTAAAAGTTAAAGATTTCAAAATTTGTTTTATTATCTTCTCATCTGATGTAATTCCAGCTTTTTTAGCCAACAATGACATTCGGTATATGAAGTCTACTGTCTTTTCATCATGATTTTGCCGATTTGAATAAAATTGAGCGGCGTAATCCGGATCTGAGGTGAATTCTTGTTTCAAAGCCTCTACTATATCTTCAAAAGTTGAAGCATCATCACTGATGGTGTGAAAATAATTGAGGGCAGGCCCCGATAAATAATTTGAAATTAAAATCGCCTTGGTATTGTCATCCCAGGAATTTAAAGCTGCTAATGCATTGTACTGCTTAATAAAAACATCAATATGAGAAGAAACGCCGTCAAATGTTTCCATGTTGGAGTGTGTACCTATAGTGTGTTTGTAGGTACTTATCTGTATACTATGCTTCTTGAGTTCCAGTCAATATCCAATATTATTCCAATTTTTCGTAGCGTATATCAGCGTATAGTAATATTCTTGTATACGTAGTTGTAGCTGCACTTGGCTGGACACGCTACCATGTGTCTATCCCTGAAAAGCACTGATTTTATTCGCGACAGTACCCGCGGTACTCGATACGGCGCCTCCACCAACTAACGTTTGGGGGAAACGTGAGAGAGAAATCAAAGATTTTAATCTTTTTTAAAGCTTTGTATTTAAAGCATGAAAGTGATTTTAATGTTATGTGCCCACAGTCCGAGCACGAAAATATGACTGAGTCTGGAAGGATGCTGTCAATATCTCATTGTTTCTTCTTTGGAATCTATTTAAATAAAATGAAACAATAGCTGCCAGTATTCCAGCCTACATAAGTTTCCTACATAGTGCTTATGCACATTACATATTGTATTAATTTATACAAAAATAGTATAATAAAAGATATATTTTTAATCAAGTTATTTTCCTGCTTTTGCTTTGGCGTGAACGTTCAACTTCATGAAGCGGGCGTCGAGCTAATACGACGTCACACCTTAGTTGTTTCCACCAGCAGATTGCTGAGGACATTTCCTCTTACCATTGAAGCCACTGAACCAGTAGCTTACCTAAAAAAAATATTTATGAAAACATAATTAAGTATATTAGGTACAATGTTACTTAGGTACCTACTGAATATTTTTTATGTGGATGTATGTATGTACCCATACGTAGGTACATACATACATCCAATGAAATTCCAAATTGGGAAAAGTTTCTGTTTAGAACCAATTGCAATCTAAGCACATCGTTTATTATGAATATCGAGGTTTTCTTATTGAAATAGATAATATTGAATATTTTAAATTGATATTTACCTTTAACTGTATTCTTTTTTTTCCAAAACGAACCAAGAACTTGGTAAAAGCCTCGTTACTACACGCAATTTAGTTTAGCGAGGCGATGACTTCTCTTATAGGCATAAAGTTTCGGCAGCTCAAAATAGAGCTTCTCCCAGTCACACTTATCACGTTATACTTTATTTCAGTATTTTTTTCTGACTTTAGCCTTTAAATGCAATATTTATCTTTGTTTGCTAACAAACCTACAGAAATGGGTGACACTACATGACATGACAGCGACGCAACCCATTCACTCATGTTACGCGTTGTTCAATATCTATGTTCTTAAATTTGGTATTCTATAAGCCCACACGACTGGGCGTCACAACTTGTCCGGTAAAAATAGGTATTCTCTAAACTTTTGGGACAATGTGACGTCATTTTTGACGTGCGTGTGGTGCGATTTACAACAGTTACTCTTCGGCCACTTGTTACTCGAACGTTTTTGATAATTTAGCAATATTTTATAATTATTTGATTGATTATTACTATAAATTACTTACTTACTTAATAATTTGTACTTTCTAATGTTGAATTGTTTAATAAATATACTTTTTGAATAGAAAGATGTTGGCGCCTATTATTTCTAAACGGCAAAGCACTTATTATTTTCTATTGTTATTGTCTATAATTTTGTATGTTTGACTACGTAAGTTTTTGGTTTTACAAAAAATCGTAATTGAAATAGAAATTACTTCAAAAACACAAAAATATATTAAAAATACGACTTGTGCAACAAACAATATACATACTTCGGAGTTATTAGCGAGTTAAAGCTAGATAATTGATTAAATTTACCTTAAATATGTAAAACCTACCTATTTGTAAGTGTTTTAAGTTTAACAATAGGTACAAATATTCGAATTTTTCCATAAATAAAAATTCTTATTATGCGCCTAATTTATTTGAAACCTTACAAGTGAGATTTGACGTTATTATTTTCCGTCTTTAGTCGCTCATTTGACTCGGTACGCGTTGTTGTCCACTTCCAACCTGCAGTAGGGCGACCGGTATTTAAGTCGGACCGGTGGCTCGAGAGCTTCAGTTGCATCTCTCACCATGCAGAACTAATTAAGGTTTCAAATAAATTAGGCGCATAATAAGAATTTTTATTTATGGAAAAATTCGAATATTATGCGGCCTGAATTTATTTGAAACCTTACAAGTGAGAGATTTGTTTATTATCGCATGGTGGAAGTAGCGACAACGCCAACTGTGATGGAATGAAATAAATCATGTTGTAATAATTATAATTTTTATTGGGTACGAATCTACAAATCAATCTAATGGATTAAAACTTGATGCTACAGATGGTATATTTCGATGAGACTGTTCTATGGGTTTGTTGTAAAATCGTGCAAAAGTGTTAACATTTTGCCAGTTTCCTTTTTTCAGAATTTCATCAATTGGCAGCTGTTCCAACCAGTTCAAAGATGCTACAGCTGAGCGGATAGATCCCGCAGCCTTATGTATTCCTGCTTCA
Source organism: Emmelina monodactyla (assembly GCA_916618145.1). NCBI lineage: Eukaryota > Metazoa > Arthropoda > Insecta > Lepidoptera > Pterophoridae > Emmelina > Emmelina monodactyla. The sequence goes on from OU745316.1 coordinate 69,989, forward strand.
TTTAGCACTGTTCGAACCCAACCGCCGATAACTGTTCTACTAGCGGGTTTAGGTTCGCCTCTAGTAGTAATAAACAAGTGTTCAATGTTGTGTGGTGATCGACGACTTCGAGAAGTTTCTACCAACGTTTTGAGGCAGAAGACTGGATCAATGTTTCTTTCGAGACCGGTAGCAAGGTGCCATCCCGACTGTCTATGTTGCAGGGAATCGGTTTTTGAACCGAAAAGAGGTTGTAGAATTATTCCGTCTTCCGTAATCTTGAAGTTATTGTCAGATATAGTTAGAAGAGTCAGGTCGTGTACTCTCCGTCCTGATGCCAGTAGTAAAAGAGTAGCGCAGCGCCTTGAGACTTCGAATAGGCTGTCTAGTTGAGGATCATTCTGCAAGAGGTGCTCGACGACAGTTTGGGGATTCCATATAGGTGTAATAATCTTTGATGTATTCTGCCCTTTATTAGAGATTCCTTTTAGGACTTGACGTACGAGAATGTGTGATCCGAGTTTGCCTTCGGCATCTGGTTGACAGAAGTTGGACACGACTGTTTTATATATTAGGATAGACTTGTATCTCAGTTTCTTGGATTGGTGTAAGTAAATTAGATATTTTGCTAATCCATCGCTTCCTGGGTTACGTATATCCACGCTTGATTGCGTACACCATTGAGTCCATTGAAGCCATGCTTGTTTATAGGTTTTCAGAGTTGATGGTCGCCAGCTGCCTTCTATTAATGACCTTTCTTCTGAAGTCCATGACTGCAACAGGTCTTCCCACCCTGTATTAACCAGGCCTCCAACACTAAACTGCTGATTTGCTGAGGAGCAAGGTTGGTTCTGGTGTCTATGAGAACTTGGTCTAGGTATTTGATCTCGATTGGAGCTTTGAGAGCTAGTTGCTTGAGGTCCTCTCTCCAGAAGACATTCTTCCATTTGGGGCAGATCACAATATATCTCCCCCTGGCTTCTTTGAGTTGTACAAGAACTTTGTGCATAAGACAGGGCGGAGGGAACACCCAGGCAAGTTTGTAGTTCCACTGGTGACTGAATGCATCGTGTCCTGTTGCTTCTGTGTCCCTCAAGTCTCGACTGATGTACTTCGGAATCACATGAGCTTTGTATGACGCAAAGAGGTCTATCTCCGGGCGACCCCACTGGAGAAATATTTGGCGACAACCTTTCGGAAGTAAATTCCATTCGGCGAGGGCTTTGCCTCGAGAGAGACTGTCGGCAATTCCATTGAGGGGACCTGGGATATAGCTTGTCAAAAGGTGTATGTTGTGCTCTGACAGCGTGTTGTAAATTGCCTTCGTAAGATCCATCAGGTTGCGAGAGTGAGTTCCACCTTGGTTTTTGAGATATGCTAGGGCCGTTCGATTGTCGCTTTGTACTAAGACTGTCTTGTTGCTGAAATGCTTCCCGGCTGATTGAAGAACTCTTAGAATAACTAGGAGTTCCTTCATATTCGCATGAAGACCTTTTTCTTCTTGATTCCACAGGTTCTGGTGATACTCCCCGTCTATGTCTGCTCCCCAGCCCATCCCTGAAGCATCTGTGACTATGTAGTGAGCTACGGGTTCCGGCCAAAATGGACTGTGGATACTCAGATGTATATCCCACCAATCTAGATTTTGGAGAGCCGATGTGGTAGGGTTTACTGATGTATTCATTCTGACTGCATTTCGCATGAGAAGTTGTATATCTCGATGGTTTAATCTTCCTAGGGGAATCACGAAGCTGGCAAAGTTTAGGTAGCCAACTAGCCTCTGTAGGTCGAGTGGTGTCCAGGGTTTTCGTCTCAGGTACTCTTGGAGAACATCTTTCAACGTGGCCTTTTTCTTTGCCGTGAGGGCTTTTTTGTTGTATTTGGTATCCCAAATAATACCGAGGTATTCTATAGTCTGGGAAGGTACTGTTGATGATTTCTTCTGGTTTATGACCCACCCAAGATTTTTGAGGAGTTCTATGGCTATACTGTAGTGTCTTAAAAGTGTTTCGGGACATTGATTTACCAGCAAGAAGTCGTCTAGATATACTAGGGTCCGGATTCCTCTTTTTCGAAGAGCTCGTGCTATCCAATTGGACAGGGTTGCCAACGCCTTTGTTGCACTGGCCAACCCGAAGGGAAGACAAGTCATTTGATAGATTTGTGATCCGCTGATTATTCTTAGAAAACGACGATGAGTCTCTGCAATAGGTACGTGGAAGTAAGCTTGACTCAAGTCTATTTTCATCATCCAGTCGTTGGGTTGTAAAAGCTGAGGCACCTTGTACATACTCAGAAGACGAAATTTCGTTGGGCTTAGGTATCTGTTTAGACCTTTGAGATTTAGGATAGGTCTTGGCGTGCCATCTTGTTTTTTCGTTAAAAACATCTGTGATGAGAATCCTGGATCGTTCGGGGCGGCTTCCAAGATATCTTGATGGAGCATTTTCTCGATCTCCTGAATCAGTTCTGGCGAGTCTGAACAATGTTGGTGAGGCCGGAGTCGTATGAGTGGAGGTTTGGAAGTAAACGGTATTCGGTAACCGTTGATAATTTTCAAGATGTGAGATGGGGCATTCAGTTGTTTCCAGGCATTTTGGAAGAAGTGAAGTTGCCCGGCTTTGAAATGCAAGTTGCAGTCATTGTCGTTTCGGGAAATTGCGGCCCGTGGGCTCCGTCCTGGGATATTTCGATCTCGGAGGTCCGGGATTTTGCTTTCCGACGACAGTTTTGCCTCTGGCGATATTAAAACCGGGTGGTTGTCTAGAGGTTGATGGCTGTTCTGTGTATCGAAAGGGCACCGGAGGATCAGAAGATCGTTTTGGTATTGCTTGTCTACCCTCGGCAGGTAGGTGTGGACGACGAAATATTTTAGCACCACCGCCCATCTTCGAGATGGCGTCGGAAAATTCCTTTGGCTGGAAGAGGTATTCGCAGCTTGGTGGAATTCTTCGCAGCATTGCTCGGTTGTAGCGGTCCCTTACGCCATGTAATGCGTTTTCTCGTCGACTCTCAATGATTCCAGCGCGGCGGCCGCAAACAACCTGTAAAAGGTCTTTTGATATTTCTTTGAACTTGCTGTCGTTGGAAAAAAGTTCATGAACTTTTGCGGTCAAAGCTGATGGTGTCAGTTTAGTGTTGCAATCAGAACCCCAAGTAAGCAGAGTTTTTATACTACTTTGAAGAGCCTCTCGCTGGGCAATCAGCATGTTCGTGATAGCTCCAAAACTTTGATCTAATGATCGATTTACGAAAGGTTTAGACTCGAAAGTGAGCAGCTCGTCGTTGATCTCAAGATTTGTAAATGCGGGTGTAGAAAGGTACTTCTTCTGGACGTCCGAGTATCGTACTTTGGCCCAGTCCGCGTCGTTAAAATGTTGCAGCTTTGTTAAGTACTTAACTTTCGATTCTTCCGACTTTTGCATGGTTTCCGACAATGTTGTTTTTTCTTTCTCCCAGTCAAGATTGTCCCAGTCTGGTGTGACAAGATCAGAGTTGATGGAACTGACCTCATCGTCGCTGTCGAGATAAATTGGTGAAGTAGCTGTAATGGGAGTTGTTGGTGAGGCCTGCCTATTGGCAGCTGGTGACAGGTTTGACACAATGAACTCTTTCAAGTCTTTTAGTTGTTGCTGCAAAGAGAAAATTTTTAAGTCCGTATCATTCGGTTCGTAGCGGGCTCGCTTATTTGGAGGAGGGCCCTGCTCTTCCCCGATAGTATGTGGGTGCTCAGGATTAGTTGTTGGTCCGTGTGCGGGGAGGTCACCCTCGGGCTGAGTAGAAACCTCAAGATGCCGATGTTCGCGGGATTGACTCGGTTCCTTGGATTTCTTAGGTATGCGGACGTGCTCGCTGGTACCAGGTTCCTCTGGGAGGAATCTTCGGTGCCTCCTGTACGGTGCTCTGTAGGCGCATCGGCATCGCTATTGATGATGCTTCTAGATTTCTTGGAACTGCTCATATTTGTTTCTTGATTTTTGTAGAACGACTGTTTTCGACGAAAATCAAACGCCAACTGAAGCTCTCGAGCCACCGGTCCGACTTAAATACCGGTCGCCCTACTGCAGGTTGGAAGTGGACAACAACGCGTACCGAGTCAAATGAGCGACTAAAGACGGAAAATAATAACGTCAAATCTCACTTGTAAGGTTTCAAATAAATTCAGGCCGCATAATATATTTTTTTGTGCCTACCACTTCAAAGCTACCGATTTTATGGCACCTACTAGTGGCTGCCCGCGACTCGTTTCCCGTGGGAATGAGTAGTTTTCCCGCGGTAAAAAGTACCCCATATGTTATTCAGATGTATAACCTATATTTCTGTAAAGTTTCATCAAAATCCATCCAGTAGTTTTTACGTGAAAGAGTAACAAACATCCATCCATAGATCCATACATCTATACATTCTCACAAACTTTCACGTTTATAATATTAGTAGGATATCGGAGGCAAAACCTATGCATCTAGGGAAAGACAATATCTCCTTTTTTTGAAAAACCTACTCTTCCACAAATTTCGTTAATATGTAGGTACGAGTACAGTAAGTTGCAAAAGCTTTTGCGACGACCTCTGTTGCGCAGCGTGATTGTTGTGAGGCAGGTCCCGTGTTCGATTCTCGATTCTTCTGCAAATCAGCTCGTATCGTTTTCCTTTAGGCTATTCTGTAACGCGTACTGCGCTAACTTTAAAACTACATTGTTTGTATGGTATTCTGGAGATTTATTTAATGATAATTAATGAAATAATAAAAATGTTATAAAATACACTACGTAAGTACCTACCTAACTCTTGGTAGTGGTTCGTTTAATAAATCATAGCTTTGCAATTGTATTTTATTGGTGTCAAAGTAAAGGTGTAACTTTTAATACAACTTTGGTTGGGTAAAAACATACAGAAACATCATAAATAGGTTATTACAATTCATTTACTAAACACACCCTGTTGAATTTATTTCATCTCATACTTTGAAAATAAATTTTACCCAAAATTGATTTTCTATTTGAGGACCACTCACTGCCTGTGAATAAATGGAGATGTTTATTAAATAAAGGCATTACTAATTACTTCATAGAAACAGAAAATATGTTCCTAATTTTATAAAATGTAACTATATTGATTTGGGTTCAAAATTTTGGTTTGTTTATAAACAACTTGTCAGTGCTTGTCAAAAATGTTAAAAACCATTCTACTTTTTGTCTACCTCATGTCATTTAGATTTAATTATTCCTCTAAGTCATTGACATTGTCAATTTATTAATAAAATTATTTATAATAACATTGTCTTAAGGTAAATGATAATCTAAAAATTATGAACACCTCACACTGACTTTAATTAACAAAAATAGTTATTTCCTAAGCCTGTTGGTGGTATGTTGCAAAATATTGATGAATGATTGACGAGATTTGTTAGTTAAAAGAGGTTACATCACTAATGACTGGTTAAAAGGAAAGCACAGCCCTAGAAGGACGCCAACCGATTTGAACCACACGCACGTTACCATTATGGTAAAAAGAGATAGAAGATAAATAAAAGGTTGAGACCAATAACTTAAGAACCCTCATGTGTCTACACATAGCATACCTAACTATAAATATATGCATAATTTAATTTATGAGAAAAATCCCTAGCAGTTTTTAGCATCGCTAAAATAATGGTTACCTACTTATATTTAAATTAGCCGCCTTAAAATTTACAACTTCAGCTTTACTAAGGATTCGGTAGACCGAAAGAAAAAAAATACCAAAAATACTACATACTTGCTCATACTGGTAATCAATATTATTAGCATATTTTACAATAAAAGGGATATTTTATAAAACCAGTGATTGCAAAAATAATAAAATTACCCAAAAAATAAGGCATCTAAAAACCAAAATGGCTACTCGACCGCTTGAAGGTATTTTTGTTTCTATGTTTGTTGAAAACAAATGTTGTACGTCTATAGGTTTTATTAGTCTTTGGGAAACAATGACATTAAATTGTACTTACAGAATACCAAAATAAGAAAATGAACGTGTGGCTCGATGCAGCGTGTGGGCGTGTTACAGAATACGAAAATTGCAAAAACGTCACACGTATTGGTCGATATCGACCGTGTTGCATCGTTAAAAAAGTTACGGAATCGGGCCCCTGTTAGTTGTAGTTAAGATTCAGTAACGGCAAAGCTGCCTAAGATTAATATTAAGTCTTTCGATGGCACTTTTGAGATTTAGGTGAGCTTTAAGCAACTTTTTGGCTCTCTGATTCACAAGAGAGGAATTTCTAATGTCGAGAAATTGCATTATTTATTGTCAAGTGCCCAAGGTGTTGCTTATGACGTGATCAAACACTTTCCTTTGTCAGATGAGAGCTATTTGGATGCTAACACAACCCTTTGATAAGAAGCGTCAGCTAGCCTTTCATTACTATGAAAAACGAGTGAATTGTGATAACATTAGGGCAAGGTCTGGTTCTGAGTTGGAACGCTTGTCTAGAACCTTTAGTGAAAACCTAGCAGTGTTGGAAAAGTATAAATTGCCTGACAGAAACTTCATGTTGTTCCACCTGCAATGGTCCAAGCTAGATAGGTCCACTAGGGAAGCATTCCAGCTAGAATACAACTCTGATGACATTCCAGACTTTGAGTTTCTTCAAAGTTTCATTGAAAAATATGTTAGGGCAATGAACAATTCCATATTTAGGGCTACAAATATTTCAACTTCATCAAAACTGCCTAGCCACAAACCCAAGTCAGCCTTTGTCGTTGCTAAACTGACTTGTGAGTTTTGTTCTGGCCAACACCTACTAGCTAAGTGTCCTAATTTTCTGAAACAAAATGTAAACCAAAGGTTTCAGTTCGTTAAGTCTATGTCTTTGTTGGTTGTCGAGCAATCATAAAGTAAAAGATTGTAATTCTCGTTATGGCTGTGAGGTGTGTAACTATTCACACCACACAATTTTGCATTTTGGCAAGGAAGCTCTTGTTGTAGGTGGTAATAGCTTGTCGACTACACCAGCAACAGAAACTTCACCTCCTACTCAGCCTAGTAATGTTGTTTTAACATCCACCTTATAGAATAGCACTGTACTGTTCGCTACTGCAAAAGTTTTAGTTAAGGACAGAGTAGGTAAGTTGCACATTTATAGGGCCTTACTAGACTGTGCCAGTGCATGCAATTTCATATCGGAGCCTTTTGCACATAAGTTAGGTCTGCCAATAGCCAATAGCATCCAGTGCAGTTAGCGGGATAGGGAATTCTATGGCTGAGCCCCTTGGTACCTTGTCCACTGAAATTAGGTCGGTCAGCAACCAGCAAATTAAGTTTAGTGTTGATGCCCTGGTGTTGCCCTCAATTTGTGTGGCGCAGCCAGGTGAAAAGTTGGATAGTTCAGACTGGTCACATTTAAAGAAATTGATTTTGGCTGATGCAGATTATACCTGTCCGATAGACATGCTGTTTGGTGTAGACATCTTCGCATCTTCATTGATTTTTGGGCTTCGACAGGGTTCAAAGGGTCAACGCAAGACCCTCAATACTGTTTCGGGTGGATAGTGATGGGTGATTGGACGTCACTCTTCACAGCCACCAAACAATTAAAAATAAGAACTGCCTTTTTGTGTCTCCTTCGTCACAGGACTCTTCGGATGCGATTCTATTCGATTCTATTCGGTTCGGTTCGGTTCGATTCGGTTCGATTCGATTCTATTCGATTCGGTTCGGTTCGGTTCTATTCGATTCTCTTCGATTCTATTCGATTCTATTCGATTCTATTCGATTCTATTCGATTCTATTCGATTCTATTCGATTCTATTCGATTCTATTCGATTCTATTCGATTCTATTCGATTCTATTCGATTCTATTCGATTCTATTCGATTCTATTCGATTCTATTCGATTCTATTCGATTCTATTCGATTCTATTCGATTCTATTCGATTCTATTCGATTCTATTCGATTCTATTCGATTCTATTCGATTCTATTCGATTCTATTCGATTCTATTCGATTCTATTCGATTCTATTCGATTCTGTTCGATTCTGTTCGATTCTGTTCGATTCTGTTCGATTCTGTTCGATTCTGTTCGTGTCTGTTCGATTCTGTTCGATTCTGTTTGATTCTGTTCGATTCTATTCGATTCCATTCTATTCTATTCTATTCTATTCGATTCTATTCGATTCTATTCGATTCTATTCGATTCTATTCGATTCTATTCGATTCTATTCGATTCTATTCGATTCTATTCGATTCTATTCGATTCTATTCGATTCTATTCGATTCTATTCGATTCTATTCGATTCTATTCGATTCTATTCGATTCTATTCGATTCTATTCTATTCTATTCGATTCTATTCGATTCTATTCGATTCCATTCGATTCCATTCGATTCCATTCGATTCTATTCGATTCTATTCGATTCTATTCGATTCTATTCGATTCTATTCGATTCTATTCGATTCTATTCGATTCTATTCGATTCTATTCGATTCTGTTCGATTCTGTTCGATTCTGTTCGATTCTGTTCGATTCTGTTCGATTCTGTTCGATTCTGTTCGATTCTGTTCGATTCTGTTCGATTCTGTTCGATTCTGTTCGATTCTGTTCGATTCTGTTCGATTCTGTTCGATTCTGTTCGATTCTGTTCGATTCTGTTCGATTCTGTTCGATTCTGTTCGATTCTGTTCGATTCTGTTCGATTCTGTTCGATTCTGTTCGATTCTGTTCGATTCTGTTCGATTCTGTTCGATTCTGTTTGATTCTGTTTGATTCTATTTGATTCTATTCGATTCTATTCGATTCTATTCGATTCTATTCGATTCTATTCGATTCTATTCGATTCTATTCGATACTATTCGATTCTATTCGATACTATTCCAATCGATTTCCCCATTCTCCCCATTTTCCCAATTCCTCCCATTTTCCTCATTTTCCCCATTTTCTCCCATTTTCCCATTTTCCCCGTTTCTCCCATTTTCCCCATTTCTCCCATCTTCCCCATTTTCGTCTTTTCTCCCATTTTACCCATTTTCCCCATTTCTCAAATTTTCCCCATTTTCCCCATTCTCCCCCTTTCTCAAAATTTTCCCCATCTCCCCTATTTTTCCCATTTTCCCCACTTCTCCCATTTTCCCCATTTTCCATATTTCTCCGATTTACCCCATTCTCCCCCTTTCTCAACATTTTCCCCATCTCCCCTATTTTTCCCATTTTCCCTATTTCTCCCATTTCTCCCATTTTTCCCATTTTTCCCATTTTCCCCATTTTCCCCATTTTCTTCATTTTCCCCATTTCTCCCATGTTCCCCATTCTCCCCATTTCTCACATTTTCCCAATTTTCCCCATTTCTCCCATTTTCCCCATTTTCCACATTTTTCCTCAATTTCATCAATATCATTTTCCACCACTACCTCTACCACTACCACTACCACTACCACTACCACTACCACTACCACTACCACTACCACAACTCGGGGTTTTAAGATTCGAGTAACAGAAATTCGAGATTTCAATCGGTTACCGAAATTAATACTTCATCATGCATTTCACGGACTCAAGCATAAAACAAAACTTTGGGATTAATGTCTCCCCCTACTAGGTGTATGCCCTTCATGATGCCATGAAATTATTTTTTTAATACAGTTGCCCAAAAAGTGGCGTATTGCTGGGACGTATAGCGTTCGGGATGAGGGCTATTACACACGCGTGCTTTTTTTTACCTTTCCCGCACTCGTGCGTTCTCTTTCCCAACTGTCAAAATAATGTCTATTAAAAAGAAAAATTTACCAACCATGAAGTTTTTACAAAAAACAAAACAAAGAAGTTTTTATGATTCATGTTAATACTTACGTAGCGTAGGTATATTTCTAAAAAAAGCTACTAGTTTGTTTCGATATCAGATTTAATGATTTGATTGAATTAGTGTGATTGGTTTCATTTCATTTTATCTCATTATATTTCATTTTCATTTCATATCAATAAAAAAAATCTACTGAAGACTTGGCTGTATGGGCATAGTAACCTTTGCCTACCAAATGGGTGAAGAAAAAATGGCGCCATTTACAAAATGAGTTATTTCGACATTTACGATCCTAATTTTATATTTTATTAAATTGCTTTATTTTTTCGCAACTGTATTAAAAATAGTCGTTCATTACACGTGCGGAACCGTCATTGCAACTCGTCCCGCCTGTCAACCCTCGCCTTCGGCTGTGCCTCGGCTCGGGTAGACATTGGTAAGAACTCGTTGTAATGACAGCCTTTCCACACTTGTATTGAAATCTACTATTTTAATACAGTTGCCCAAAAAGTGGCGTATTGCAGGGACGTATAGCGTTCGGGATGTGGGCTATTACACACGCGTGCTTTTTTTTACCTTTCCCGCACTCGTGCGTTCTCTTTCCCAACTGTCAAAATAATGTTTTTTTTTTTTTTTATTATTGAAGCATTGGTCACACGACCATCAGCTTAAACTAAACAAAAATACAATATATCATAAGCTAAACTAACAAACATAAGAAGATACAAAATAATGTCTATTAAAAAGAAAAATTTACCAACCATGAAGTTTTTACAAAAAACAAAACAAAGAAGTTTTTATGATTCATGTTAATACTTACGTAGCGTAGGTATATTTCTAAAAAAAGCTACTAGTTTGTTTCGATATCAGATTTAATGATTTGATTGAATTAGTGTGATTGGTTTCATTTCATTTTATCTCATTATATTTCATTTTCATTTCATATCAATAAAAAAAATCTACTGAAGACTTGGCTGTATGGGCATAGTAACCTTTGCCTACCAAATGGGTGAAGAAAAAATGGCGCCATTTACAAAATGAGTTATTTCGACATTTACGATCCTAATTTTATATTTTATTAAATTGCTTTATTTTTTCGCAACTGTATTAAAAATAGTCGTTCATTACACGTGCGGAACCGTCATTGCAACTCGTCCCGCCTGTCAACCCTCGCCTTCGGCTGTGCCTCGGCTCGGGTAGACATTGGTAAGAACTCGTTGTAATGACAGCCTTTCCACACTTGTATTGAAATCTACTATGGCAAGTGCAAACGACTCTACAATAATATTTACCATTTCAGTTTCTTTGCTGCGATAAGCTACTTCCGTTTTACGTCTCCAATAACGGACTCACTCGCATCAACACCCTCCAAGTGAATGTTAGTGTGTATCTAAAGTAAAGAATTAAACCGTTGTAGCGAACTTCCAACATAACACAGGTCAATCTGTGAAGTTACAAGAAGTTCCCCGGGAGTGAAAAACAAGGAACGTCTGTCACTAAGTTGCTCACGTGAAATGCGTTTACACATTTGTACGGTTATTTTAAAATAAAACTTAAAATAATGATCCCAGTGAATGATATGAAATTGCAAAAAATAAATTTAAAAATACTCCGTGAAAAAAAGATAATATTTTATTTATAACCTGTTGTCAGTCGAGTTTTATTTATCTACTGACCATAATGCTCTAAACCAAGGTGAATGTGAGTTCACCGTCGCAATGCTTGGAAGTATTTCATTGCACTTCAATATATAGCTGATTACCAGTCTTCTAATAGCTCGATATCAAGTTATGAAAAAGTGAGCATCATGCATACTTAGCATGTTAGAAAACTTGTGGAAAGTGGTTCACGAGTTATAGAAAGCAATAAGAAATGTGATATCCCATTGGAATATGCTCCGAGTTATATCTTTAAAGATAAGAGGTTTCTAATGCTAAAACAAGTTCAAATATAAATACTAGTGATGTTTGTTTGTTTGTTAGAAAATTAAGATAAGATAGTTTAAATTTTCCGTCCATCGATTCTCAAGTGACTAAATCAACATACTTGTTCAAGAGTTCGCATATTGTAATGTATATTATTGTAAATAAAAGGTTCATACACAACGCCTAAGAGATTAGAGATAACAATGGTCAACGCAGATCTTTTTTTGTATCGGTATAAAGCAGCAATATTTATCATTTTATTTTATTGTTGTAGTTATAGATCGTAAAGTTATAACTATGATCTACAGTGGCGCTGTTGCTGTCCTGCGCAGGAGTGCGCGGCGACGACACACACGTCGGCCGCCATCGAACACCGCTACAGGTTTGAATAGCATGAATAATTGTCGCCACCACGTATGTATATATAACTTCTCACAAAACACACAACGTTTTTTAATACTGTTAAAATTTTACAACATTCCTAACTCTGACTTATACACTGAAACCGTCGTGGCGAATGAAAACGCAATCTCTTAAATGAACTGACTCTGGTTTGTCCTCTACTCTTAATGTGGAAGAAGTTAGGTTGTCAGGCAGCGCACACACACACAGCTCGGTGGCCGTCCATGCTGTCACTCCAGTTAGAAAGTTGCAGAATAGATTCGATTACTACTTACTTAGTTTTTGTTAAATGTCTAGAACACTCGATCATGCCAAACTTGAAAATAATCTAACATGTTTTCTTGGTTCCAGACGAGAACAATAATAGTTGTGGGAAGAGGACGGATGAAGCGGTCTATAAAATCTCGAATTGATGTAAGAATGCACAAATTCAGTAAGTTCCTTTAACAACTAGTCACTGGTCCGAGAATAAACAATTATTGTAACCCAATAACGAAGTACATTAATAAAGAATAATAAGAACTCTAATCATGGTTTGTTAACTAGTCCATAAGAAAAAAAGCATAAAAAGAAACTCATGAACATGAGTAACTTGCTGAGGTTTAATCACAATAGCTTCACTTATTGAGTCTATCCCCCGATTCTGCTAACTAACCTTAGTGATTCCTCGATGACTTAATATCATTACATTCATTACTGAGTCATTTTATTAATGAAATGACATTTAATCTCCGAGAAATCTTCCCCAGAGCTTCCGAGTGGGCATGGGCGGGCTGGACGCGCGCCTGCGCCGGCTGTTCTCGCGGCGCGGCCCGCGGCCGCTGCAGGCGTCGCCCGCCCCCGCCCCGCGCGCCACGCACCCGTACTCCGGCTTCGTGCGGTTCGACGGCACGGTGCCGCCGCGCACGGCGTGGGACAGCTTCGAGGACGGCTACCGGCGGTTCGTGCTGCCGGGCCGCGCCTACGTGCAGTACAGCGCGCAGGTGTCCGTGCTGCCCGGCTACTACCGCGAGGGCGAGGACTGCCTCAACGTCGTGTTCCAGGACTGGGGGCACTGCGCCTACAACTTTGAGGTTACTCAAACTATTTATGTCACTTCTGATTTACACGATCTACATGGGATGGCTTTCTAGCTATCATGATTTATGAGATACAGCCTGGAGATAAACAAACAGACAGACAGCGGTGGCTTAGTTTTACCCTTTGGGAACGGAACCCTAAAAAACGAGTAGGTAAGTTTTTTTTTTTTTTTTTTTTTATGTAATATAGGTAGCAAACGAGCATGCGGGTCACCTGATGGTAAGTGATCACCGCCGCCCATGACTACCCTCAACACTGTAGGTGTTGGGGGTGTGTTGCTGACCTTTAAGAAAATATATAAATAAATAAATAAAATTGGGCACCGGATACCGCACTCACCGAACGAAACGCAGGAGCATCGTTCCTACTTCACGTCGGTTTCCTGTGCGACGGTGGTATTTCACCGGTCGAGTCAGCCCAGCAATCGCTGCAGACAGAGCCTACAGCTAGACTCTACCACTCGAAACCAAGGAGAGTACCAAAATAACAAAACAACTAAAATCTTCAATTCAACTAAATAAAATGTGCAACCAATAATGCCTCGCTAAAAACAATTAATTACTAAAATAAAATGACGCCGCTGAGTTACTTGAAAGGATTTTGCAAATATTAATTTATTCCATTTTTGTGCATCCTACTAATATTGCAAACGTGAAAGTTTGTGAGTATGTATGAATGTATGGATGGATGTTTGTTACTCTTTCACTTAAAAACTACTGGTCGGATTTGGATGAAACTTTGCATTAATATAGTTTATACATCAGATTAACACATAGGGTACTTTTTACCGCGGGAAAACATCTCATTCCCACGAGAAACCGGCTACTAGCAACACATAAAAGTTATTTTTACATTAGAACCGAACGACCGTCCATCTTTTTCTTCGTCGCGCCTTTTCAACTTTTTAAAACCACAGACAAAAGAAAAGGTAAAGGAAGATATATTGCATACAGCCTAACTTTACAATAAGTGAATGTATCCGAAAATGAGTGTCATAATACCGCAAAAATATGGTATTAATGTATGTCCATTAAATAAAAATATAAAACTAAACAATCAGATTAAATAAAGTAACTTTTAGGTTTGTTATACAAAACCCAGTAATGTTAACATGAAAAAAAAACGGTAGAAACTTTAAAACTCGATGCCTGACTCGTGTTTCTACGTGTTTGTCCTCCTATACCAACTATAACTACTTAAGTCCCCTCAAAAACCATTACTTGTCATTACGAGTGGTTCTGCCGAACATCTAACAAGCATGGTTTAAAAGTACTACACATAGCGCTAGCTTGTTATTTTTAAAATACGTATTTTGGAATTTAACGAGAAAATCTTTTTCGTTAGCTTGTATTAAATAAAATTCAATTATCATAATTTTCAGGTGCGACAGCTAAGCCTAACAAATTGTTAGGTTAGGTTGGTAACAATGTTTTTCTTAGTAACAATGTTTTACTCCTCCTAAGGCGGCCTGAAAATTCCGGATAGTACCAAAAACTCTAATACTACATTTTATGTGTTGCAAAAAGACAAATTTATCCCACGATATCAATGACCGAGGTGTTTTCCAGATCCTGGTGGGCAAGTACTGGTGGTTCAAGAAGGGCGCGACGCACCACCCCGACTCGTTCATCATGGGCATGGAGGAGGGGCAGGGGCTGCGCATGTGCATGGTGCACTACACCAACGGCACGGTGCTGGGCAAGGTGGAGACCGCCGGCGCCTGCCGCTTCGTGCGCGACTTCGGACACGCCGAGACCACCGACGAGTACGACCAGCTCATACGAGCCACCTATGGATGAGCGATGAAGCACGGTTCTTGAGGCTGGGGGTTTAAACTGAGATGCAATAAAAGTATGGAAATTAATTTGAGTTGTTTTATATTTTGAGGCAACAAACAAACAGCTGGTAAAGTTGGTGGTATGTTTATGTGATCTCCTTATTAGGCTCCTGCTAATATAAAAGATAAAACTGTTAATCTGCATGAAAAACATTACGTTACACAATCCCAACAACTAGAAATACGTATTTTTGGGACGGGCTTAGGATAATATTAAATGTAAGAATATATCAATAAAAAAACATTAATAATACTAATATATAAATATTACTCGAAAAAAGGGAAACAAAGAAGCACCCCAAAAGCAACCTTTTTTCAAAGATTTTATCACACGCTAATGTAAATTACGATGTTATTATAAAACTTTGTAACTAACAAATCCTCAGTACCAAAAACCGACGACGCCTAAACGATAGAAAAGCAACTTTTTCTTGTCGGAACATATTGCTTGCTATGCAACTGGTTGTTCAACCCTAAATAAAACACGTATTATAATAAAATCAAGCCTTTATTTCTTCGAGACAGCTGCTGTGTGGAGTGGAAGGTTTATATTTAGAAATAATAATATATTCAGAAAAAAAGAAATTTCACGTTTGCGGGTTTTGTAAATAAAAAACCTACCCTAACCTACTTATCTACCGAAAATATTTCATTGTTGGATACATATTTAAGAAAAGTCGTCAAAATAAGTTTAATTACTTTTACATAAAAAATATTAACTTTATTTGCTCAACATATGCAATAAGCCTTACAGTTGTAAGAAAATTTGTTTGGCACAGACACAAAAAACGCTATGATATTGTATCCCAAATTCCAAAAAAATATACTTAGAATTAACTTTTATACACTCGTGGCTTTTAAAGTGCGCAGAGTGAGTTTACTGAAGTTTTTGACAGAAGCAAACGATTGGTATCAAGAACCTTTTATTAATAAAAACCTCGATGTTAACTAACGACATGTAATAAGATCGGCACATGCATTATTTTAAATTAGTAACTTAATATTTGGCGTTAATATCTGTTTAGTCGGTAGTAGTAGACGGTGCGACGGCGGCGGCGGTGCGGGGTGAGGCGGGGGCGGGGCGGCGACGAGGTGGGGTAAGCGGCGCGCGGGCGGCAGTGAGCCGCGTGCTGTCGGCCCGAGCAGACGTGCCATGATGCGAGTTCCGCGAGTGACGCCGGCGGAGACGAGCGCGGCGCGAGGCGGCCGCTAGATGCTGTGGGCGGCGGCGCTGGCGCTGCTGGCGGCGGCGTGCGCGCGCGACCCCGCGCCCCCCGCGCCCCCCGCGACTCCCGCGCCCCCCGACACCACGCACCAGCCTCGTCTGATACCTCCGTGAGTACACCACCACTCACTAACTTCAGTCAGCAGCATCTTCCATTGCTTCCAGTCACTGAAGACAGTTCTGTAACATGGGGGAGGTCCCGGCGGCCGCGTTGATGTCTTCTCCCGCGGTCCCGCTACGCGACCGTGCTACGCGCTACAACCGTAGTCTCTTTACTTCATTCCCTATAAAACTGAGTTTATTTAACTATCTTTGAGCTACAAATATTAACACATATAGAATTATTTAAAAGTTTCTTTACTTTTCCAAAGTTAACTATAGTTTTGTATAACTCGTTTTCCTAAAGTTAAGGTTTTATTATACTTTAAGAACTTAGAAACTAGTTTTAGTAGTTTGAGACTAGTCACAAGCACTTTGTTTGTTCGGTAGATTACGGTTTGATTATCTTTGAAACTTGTAAAGACATTATAAATATACTCTCAAGACCCTAATTCTCAAACAATCTCACTGCTAGTTTCAGATTTTAGAACTTAAAGTCGAGACTCGTATTATCTGTTGTACTAGGTACTCAAGGATAACTTACTATATTATTTATTTAGGCCGTAGTTTAATCTAAGCTCTTTTATTAGAAACCGACAAACAAGGGACAATACTTCGACAGTACTCTGACTTCGGAGGTTCCGTCGAATATTGACAATACCGCGGACCATTTACGTCACATTGTGTTTACCTCTTCATATATGGCCATCCAGAACATTAGGATCTATTAATTAACAGGTTTTTATTTGTTTTATTATATTCACTAGCTTATCTTGCCCGCGGAGAAATGAGTGTTAGAATAATTATTTTCTCGCCGTAAAACGTATCTTATGTATTTTTATTGATTATACCTATTTACTTTATATACCAAATTTCATACAAATTCTGCTGAGCTTTTTTGTAAGACTTATACAAACTTAAACATATTTCATATAATATTAGAAGTAGGTACTTAGCGGTGAGGTAAGTGGTCCCTGTAGTTTTAAGTAAACGCCGTTCAATTGAATTAAAAACGAATGAAGCCAAATTAATGAAATGCAGTTTGTTGGTTTAAAATACATAAAAACAAACTACTGTGATATGTGGCAAATTAAATTGACTGGTTCTATAGAAATTAGATTTTTAATCACTTAAGTGTTGTCTTGAAAGTCAGTAGTGAATAAAAATTGCGAACACTACTCTAAAGTATATTTTATCTTTAACAAAATGTATATATTTTTTTTTTACCATATTCTATTATTAGTTTTTTTTCTAGTCAACTGTAAACTATGATACTGTCGAAGTTCACAATGATCAAGTATCGTGCGTGTAGCGCTGCGCAGTGACACCGCAATGCGCGTGCGGCGTATGAAACGTGACCGAATTACAATATCAACTAGATTTCTCAATAAGTATATGGTACAAGCTGTCAAGGTGGGACCACTAAAGGACATTTCTTGAATGCAAACAAACAAATCTGTCGATATATACTTTATATCATAAGCTGCAAATAACTTATTTATTACAAGCTTTCGTTCAAATTAACTGCTTGAACGAAAGCAATAGGCATGATGACTGTGAATAAAATACACAAAAATTATGCTACCATCTAATGAAACGTAAATAAAATATTAAAAAATAACAAGGTATTATTATAATTAAAGCGAGATTAATTAATATTTTTAAAAAATAAATCTACAAAATACTACAGTCCGCCATGATATTCTGAACGCCAATCAGAGCGAATGACGTCACTATTGAGCATGGTTCCCAACTTAGGGGTTTTCCCCCCAAATTTAGGAGGTAAATTAGTGGGATGGGATTTTTTTTTATTTTGTTTTTATTCTAAAAATTAACAATTTAGTTTTTCTTATTGCTTTTTTAAAAATAGTCAGAAAAATAATTTATTTTTACTAAAATAATCGGTTATAGATATTATACGACCGTGCAGATTCCTTCTAAATCTTGAAAAAAAGAAGTTGGTAGATCTACCTACTTTTCGAATTGAGTTTGGTCAGAAACTACCAACTTTTAGAGTCGTACGGAAGGATTTATAAAAATTCGAGTTGGTAACACTGCTCAAGAGTGACGTCAAAATTGACGCCATGACACTTTGGAGCGTTTTGGTGGGAATTTTAAACATAAAATTTTAAATTGATTTTTTTCATATAAATCATGCTTTTTTTTCCGAAATATGATATTTTTTACAATAAGTTTATATTTCTGAATATGATACAACAGTTTTTCAAAATCTGTCATCATGCCTATTCTTGCAAGTTACATTCGACTTGTTTCCTTTTAGGGTAGTGTCGCAGGTTGGTACAGTTTTGATGAAAATGCAATATTATGGTACAACACACATGGACACTGCTAAAATAGTCGTAGAGTAATTTGGTTTCTTAATCCTGTTTTTTTTCTTATTAGTGCATTATTATGTAAATATAAATAAATAAATAAAATAAATAAATAGCCTATATATGTCCCATAGTTGAGCACAGGCCTCCTTCTCGGATAGCGAGAGGGTTTGAGCCGTAATCCACCACGCTGGCTCGGTGCGGGTTGGTGGATCACATGATGGATTATCATCCAATCATGTGGGTTTCCTCACGATGTTTTTCCCTCACCGTTAGTGCGTGATAAACATGTACATAATTTGAAAAAGACCAAATTAGTGGTACACCCTAGTAGGGATCGAACCCGGAACCTTCGGTATAGTAGACCGTTCCTGTTGCCACTAGGCTACCACGCACTTTTTATGTAAATATTACAAAAAAATGCAGTTACCTAAATCTGGAACAGTTACTAGAACTCGAAGTCATAACAACAATAAAAAAAATGATAAAGCCCTATTATGAATGACAGCTTCAAAAACAGTCGCTATTCGAATCGTTCTAGCGGCAACAATACCGCTGCCGCACGCCTGCACCGAACTATAAAGGGCCAGATTCTGAGTAATGCTTCAGACATCTTAAAGCGAAGAACGAGACCGTTAATAGGATATCAAAATCAAAATACAAAGCAAAAATCTATCAATGCTGAAATGAGTTTTATGCCTTTCTTTCCCCCGATACGGAGCCTCGGTTACCATCGCTGCACTTCCACACTTCAAGCCTCAGACGCTCGCCGGCACTCCTCGCAGGCTAGGAGCGAGTGGACTAATGCCGCAGCCGATACCCATCAATCACGCACTATTTCCAGTCGCGAGCACAGACATTAACACGCACTAAATTAACCGAAACAGAACATGAAAGCGTCTGTCGCGGAGATTACCTCGTTTGTAACACTGGAGTTATTCAAATTAGTTTTTGTCCGAGTTGTCGTGAATGTTGCGTGTCATCCATCCGCTGTCATGAGAGCGATGGTGCGTATTCCATATGGACAGGACGGTATTGCTGTTGGTGCAAAATGAAACCACGGTGATCGGACACTAAGCTATACCTAGATTAATACAAATTTATAATGAGCCAAAGCAAGCCTATTTTGTAATAAATAAGTGTTCGCTAAGTTATGTCATATTTTACACAAAAAAGACACTGTAAATATGTTGACCCGTTGGGAGATGCGATTCCATGATAGATACACAAAACGTAGAAGTTATGACATAATCAAATCATCTTTTTTATATGATTTGTTATCTTTTTGGTCGTGTGTTAAAATCGGCGCGGTTGTTTGTGTCCTCGCTGTCCCGTAGCGCGCCGGTGAATGCAAGCGATGACGTCACCGCCGCCCCCGCCCCCGCCCCCGCCCCCCGCACGCATCAATGAGGGCGACAATAAATACTCCGGACATATTCCAGCAGCATCTCGGCACAGATACATGAGATTTATAAAGATAAATTTGCACGTTTAATACGCGCGTTACAACATCTAACGACCGGCGTGCGGACTCCATGAATCAAGTTTATTTATTTAGCCGAGACTTGAGGTGCATTCCGAGTGAGGAGTAGTAAATAGAATCGGGTGTAACCGAGTTTCTGTGAGCGTGTTGTCGCGGTGAGTCGTCGGAATCGAATACAGCTGCGTGGAGTAATCTAGTGCTTGTGATGTAGATGAGAGCCTCCCCCGCCCCTCTACCCGGCTCAGTCGTATACAAACAGGTACACGAACAAACTTCGGCCATGATCAACTGATATTTTTGAATTAAAATAATAATTTTAGAAATTTCTAACTTAAGCTGGATCAAGAAGCGGCTCATAGAGTGATAAAACTGAACAATAACCTGCTGCTGTAGAACATAATTATTTAAAACGGTATTTAAGGGAGATAATACATTATTTATATATACGATCTTAAAGATACAAAAAATAGGTATTTTAATTATTTCTGTTATTTATTTTCCATCATCCCTTCCAAATTTACTAAAGTTGTACATATTATTTTAACATTACACTAAAACTTAAACTATTCTAGTTTGTATGTTTGTCAGGATTTCGCAAAAACGGATGAAAGGGTTCGGATAAAATTCGGTGTATGCATAAATTATGAGGATTAACACGCGTATTGACCAAAAACAGAGGAAACTTTGTAAGCTGTAAATTTTGCAAAATTGACGTTAGACATTAAATATAAATTGTAGGTACTCACAACTTATTCATACTTTTATGTAGTGTAAAATACATCTAGAGTTCTGCAGGAAGATTTATCATGATGACACTACTGGCCGCCCGCGACTCCGTTCGCGTGGAAGTCGGTTTCCGGTGGGAATGAGAAGTTTTCCCGCGGTAAAAAGTACCCTATGTGTTATTCTGATGTATAACCTATATTACTGTAAAGTTTCATCCAAACCGTCCAGTGGCTTTTGCGTGAAAGAGTAACATACATCCATCCATACATCCATACTCACAAACTTTCACGTTTATAATATTAATAAGATTAGTAGGATTATGAATCGTAATCGCCCTAATTAATATTTCCGGGAAAAATTGATTTTGCACTTAATTGACATCGTTAAAAAACGTGTCGGAACATAATTAAGTACATCAAAGATTATGAGTGAAAAAATAATTAAAAATGCCAATTCATTACGATTGGCCGCTAAAATAGCTCAGCTTAACTGGGATATTTCGGCATTTTGGGACATTCTACATAACTGGGATATTCTGGGATATTGTTTAGACAGGCAAACTGGGGTTCAGAAAATAGAAAATAGGATTCCTATTTAGAACATAGTAAAAATCATTAGGGTCATATTAAAATATTTTCTAAAAAGAAAATCATACATAGTACGCCAGTCACCGGTGCGGCCCCACCACACTCGCCCGCCGTCCTGATACACACACACACACACACACACACACACTGTAGTGATGGATCACCGCCGACTCCGCATCAATTACTTTTTCCCGCCCGTCGCGATCACAGATCCTACAACACGCGGGAAAGTCCGCAAGTCAACGATCGTGATTGGCCACAGACCCACAGACAACCTTGCTTAGAACCACTGGTCGTGTACGAACTGGTTCTGTATGGGCACGTGGAAAATTTGCAACAAATAGACCAAATAATGTTGGTTGACTGCACATTGCAAAATGATAGGTACATTGATGATAGAGTTGTATTTGATTGGTAGTTTAGTCAGTTGCTATTTTAACGACTGCTAAAAATATGGATGGATGGATGAGTAGTTGTAATCTCCAAAAGACATTGCACTTAATTTTTAAACTCGAAGGAATAAAACATAATCCAATTTATTACCACTTTTAAGATAATACGCTGTTTGGTACAGATTTAAATAAATTTGGCAGCCGCAAATCTCTGTCAAATCTCAACAAAAGTGTCCAATAAGTGATACGCGGCAGGCGGGCGGGGGCGGCAGCGGGGGCGGGGGCGCGTGACGGATGGCGGCAATAACGCAACTGCCGCCACCACAGGCACATGACACAAGAATACCTTCTTACTTACAACGAATCCAACAAACCAGAGATGCTCGTATTTTGTGGAACATTAAATATACAATTTTAAAGCTCGTTCTTGAGGAAATTATATTGTTTGTGTAAGATTTTTAATAGTAAGATCGGTAAAATAATTTAAAAAAATCAGTCAGACGAACCATAAGATGAATTTTGTCTTTTATTGTGGAGTAAAAAGAGAGTTATACATGCTAAAATAAAGTATCGGCTACTTTTTCCTTTTAGGTACAAAGGCTTCAGATTCATTCTAAAAGTAATTTTCACCTACACTAAATAAACAAAGTAACATTAATATATATTTTTTTATACGAAACATAACTTTAACTAGGCCCCGTTTTAATGTCTTGACTTACTTAATGAAACATTACAGCTTTCAATTCCGTAATATGTTGCTCGGAGACATTTGCAAATGTTCAAATTAGTGCTCAAAGATGCGCATCTAGCAAGTCATTAATACATTTAATGTCAATGTTAACAAAATTGAATCTGTGCAAAGCTTGGACGGGTCACTACCTACAACATAAGTTATCAAATAACAAACCTTTTTTGAGTGGATCAGCGTTGTTTACTCTCGGCGTTCGTTTACAAAGGATGCTGAAACTGAGGCCATTTACATGAGAGTATTACGGTGGTACTTGTTAGAGTTTCCTCCATTAAAAGTGGATCTTTCCTTCTACCTAAGTATCCATACCGGTGAGTCTACCGCAAGGTTCTGAGAGCATTTCTATGTAAATGTTGTGTACTTCACCGCCAGTAGCCATAGTAATGAAAAGTCAGCAATGCTCTACAACAGCGGTCGGCAACCTTTTAGCAGGCAAGGGCCACATGGTGAAAAATTCGACCAAAAGCGGGCCGCTGGGGATAATAATATTACAAAAAAATCAATGGTTTAAATTTAATAAACATGTGAAATTTTGTTATATATATTTTAAAACATTCGCGGGCCGCAAATAAGACATCGGCGGGCCGCATGCGGCCCGCGGGCCGCGTGTTGCCGACCGCTGCTCTACAAGAACACTTAATAACAGACAGGACCTTAGTACTAAAGGCATCGACTTCTATAAGCACTCTCCTTAAAACTTTTTGAAATGTTTTTATGATCTCCACAGTCAGAGTGAAATTTTAGTAGGTCCCTAAGATTTAATTTGATCGATGAGCCTTGCCATAATTGGCGATAAATGAAATAGTTACATACACAATAATTATAGGTCTCCCAGGAGACCAATGCATCGAATGAGGTATATTTTTTTCTTTTTTTAATAACAAACCAACCACTCGAACTTTTTTGTGAAAATGCCAAAATCATATTAAAAGCGATTATCAAAATCCCAGTTTATTAGGATTTGGCGGATTTCCCTACAAACAGATATCATTTCCTACAAGCAGATAACGATTCTGTTTATAGATTAATTGTTTACTTTTTACAGTACGTGAGTATCCACACAAAGCACTAGTAATAGCCGGGTACCCCCCCCGCGCCCCGCGTTGCACTTTACGACGCACTCCGCCGCCGCCGAGCTCTCTCATACCACAATTAAACCAACTCGTAACTTTTTCACGACCGCTCTTTATACATTTTAGAGTTGAAAAGCGAAAAGACAAAAGAACCAAAGGTTTAAGCATAATATTTTCTAATATGTGTTTTGGTTATTGGAAAAACGTGGTTCTACCGTTCGCAGCCATTCGAAATGTGGTGAAGTGGAAAAAATACCATGTGACGGAACGAGATAGCGTGTCTAGTCACGAGAAGTACCAACGTGACGCTTTGACATCCGACATTATAATATTACTTCATATTTCATTTAACAAGATGCTACCGTAGCAAGATCATGCTATTTGCTCTTGATCGACATTCCATTATACTTAGATAAATGAATGGCAGGTATTTAAATTAATTTTATTGCAGAGAGGCGATCCCAGAGACCACCCCCCCCGCGCCGCCGCCGCCGCCCGCTCTACTGTAAGTTTTAACTTTATTACTTACAATCTGTATTCTTTTAATAAAGCTAGAAGAAATATATTTGAACTAGTGTTAACCAATAACTGGTTCAAGGTAATAGAATATTTAAAGTGAACAATTTACAATGTGGATGATTAATGACCGGGCGGGTAGTTATACATCAGACGAGAGGCAAGCGGACACCTCCTTCATCACACACATTCATATGTAAATGCAACCCCTGGCTGTAGATGTGTGCTACTTAGTAGAGGGAGGAAAGTGAAATGAAATAGTGATAACCTTCTACTTTTACGCAAATCAATCAAAAATTTGGTCAAGAAGTATAACAATTGAAACAAAAACAAATAACAATAGATTAATTTTATTCGTCTGTCTCAATTAGTGCGCGTAGAAACTATAAATGTCTAAAAACAAACTAATGGCTTTATGGCATCTATTAAGTAACGAAAATGTAAAAAAACGAATCACAAATTGAAAAAAATCCATCATTATGTAATAAAAAACAAACGATATACTTAATTTTGCATATATTTTGTGTTTAATATCTCAGTCGGTAGTAATCGTATTTGTAAAACTCGCGTTCACAGATTAAACAGTTTTATTTACCTACGTTCATACTATACAATGTACTACAAACATAATATTTGTCTCGAGTATATATTATAAAACAGTTTGTGGTCGTAAAACGGGACGTTATAAATTACCAATCAAACTCTGGATGAATATAATTGTATTTTAAGTTGTGGGCTAAATAAATAAATATCAAAATTAAGAAATAGCCTCGGCAAGCACTCAGTAAATTTTCCTACGAAGTTCCAATCTAAACAGTTATTAGACTTCAATCAATTTTTAATATTCTACAAGTCAAAGGCACACTCATTAGTTATCAAGGGGTATTACATTTTTCTAGTCCAAGAAGGTATTACCGTCCCCGCGGAGTATTTGTGCAGCAAGCTCTAATGATATTTGATGAGACGCACAGCGGCAAGACCTCGCACTATTACCTTATATTATTGGATGTTATTCCCGGAAGAGCTTCTCTGCAAGAAATTAAATTGAAAATAAAATATACCAGTTTATTGGAAAAAAGCTTTACAAAAACAGCCTATTACGTCCCACTAGTGGAGCACAGACCTCCTTCTCGGATAGCGAGAGGGTTGAGTCGTAATCCACCACGCTGGCTCGGTGCGGGTTGGTGGATACACATGATGGATAATCATCCAATCATTTGGGTTTCATCACGATGTTTTCCTCCTAACGGGTTGCTGGCTAAATATGAAAATAAATTTTTAAAATACCAAATTAGTGATACACCCTAGTGGGGATCGAACCTAGAAGCCGAGTTCTTGTAGCCACTAGGCTAAAGAAGTGTTTACTAATATTTATACAGTTTGTGACGTATGCCTCTAAGTTAAAAGTGCTTTTAGAGAGAAAGATTATTATGTACATTGGTAACTGGCACCTTGACACATTAGGTATTTATTCAAGGTGCCATTTTCGACTATTCAAAAATGCTTCAACACAATAATGCTGCCGACATCTATACGTTTTCATAGGCACTTATGATAAATACAAGACTCTCTTTTTAACACGCTTTAATAACCTTATACAGGGTCTGTCGTAATGAATGGATAACCCGTTACCTACAGTTGATCCGGATGTGAGGCTATAAGAAAATGGTGTCTTCTTGCCAGGGTTGTCAACCATAAGAAAATGGCGTAGACTTTTAAACTTTTTTATAAATTTCACATTTTATTTCATTTATTCCGCTGCCATTTCTTCAAATTTTGATATATTTGTATATTTTTTTTAGTATTATACTTCTGAAGACGTATATTATGTAACGTAAATGCTCCTATTAACGACCTACTAAAATTTGTACTCTATTAACGATCTATTTTTTCAATCAGTCATATTAGACTTAATATAGATTCTATAAAAAAATTAACTTAAAAATTAGATAGGTAGATTAGTTAGTCAACAAACAGAGTAAATTTGTCTTGCCTAAATAGTCAGTTTTAGCAATAATTTGTTATTGAGTGAATGCCGCTCGATACCGACGCACTTTCCATAGTGACGCGTCTCCAGCCTCGTAAGCACACCGAAATATTACTTAAGGTAAACAACAAACTTAAAGTTGATTTATCTGCTTGCTATCACATAACAACGATAAAACATATATTCGTTTTCGAAGTTACATTGAATTTAATCATTTTTATTGGTTTTTATGGCATAAAATCATATCTTAATTAAGGGCGGTAATAGGATCCAAATTTCATAACTTGACTCTATTAACGATCCATGGCGTTATTAGAAGTTTGTAATTTTCATATGTGATTCTATTACCGACTCACAGCTGAAAAGAAACAACAAGAACCATTTTTATAGAAACATGTAACCAGAGGTATACTGCTTGCATAGGCGCAAGCAGTAGGTATACCTCTGCTCAACTAAAAGCTTAGCTGATAGCTGTAAATGAAGGAAGCAGGATATACCAAGCTTGAAGACCTATGGCATACCGAGAAAAACTACCGTGACAAGACAAATAATAAATACACAAATGAACATTGTGGAAAACAATATTGTTCAACGAAGGACGAAGAAAAAATACTTTTGGACTGGATTTTCTATGTCGGAAAGTCAGGTATTCTTGTAACAAAAGACCAACTGTTAGAAACAGTTGCAAAATTGGTGGAAAACTTGGAGCGCTCTTATCCTTTCAATGATGGTGTTCCAGCTGTTTCTTAAGGCTATGTCTAGGCATCCTAACATTCCAAGGCGAATTGAATTAGCCTACAAGCCGATTTTTAATTGCTATGAGACGGGATTCTTTTTATGTGCCAAAGAAAAATAGGTTTTTGTCCGAAAGGGCAGCAAGGAATTATATTATGTACGACTAGTGGCCGCCCGCGACTTCGTTGGCGTGGAAGTCGGTTTCCTGTGGGAATGAGAAGTTTTCCCGCGGTAAAAAGTACCCTTTGTGTTATTCTAATGTATAACCTATATTACTGTTAAGTTTCATCTCGTCCAGTAGTTGTAACGTGAAAAAGTATCCTCACATACTCACATACATCCACACATCCATACATAATCACAAACTTTCACGTTTATAATATTAGGAGGATTGCAATATTAAGATGTTGATTTCAAAACAGTAATAATGTCTTAATATACTTTTAACTGCATTTTTTTATTTTTCGTTTAGATGAAGGGGCAATTTTTAGGGGTCGGTAATAGAATCAGAAAAAACGGTAATAGAATCAAACTACATCTTTAGGTCGGTAATAGAATCAATTGCTCTTTCGGATTAAACAATTATTTAATAATTACTGTGTAATAAAATACAAAATTGAAGTATGGAATCCAACAGAATACTTTACAAAGATTGATACTAAATTAAAATACCTTAACTAACCTATCAGTATCTATCTATTTACTCAAAGTTATTTCTAAGACAGCTTAAAGGGGCGGTAATAGGAGCATTTACGTTAATTTTAATACAATTTTAGGTGTTATTCACGTTGAACATTATCAAAATTCTCTTTTTAAGAAAAACATTTCCATTTTTTTTTCTTTATGTCAACTTTTGATCATCTCCTGTG
Source organism: Emmelina monodactyla (assembly GCA_916618145.1). Lineage (NCBI taxonomy): Eukaryota > Metazoa > Arthropoda > Insecta > Lepidoptera > Pterophoridae > Emmelina > Emmelina monodactyla. Next base: position 97,760 of record OU745316.1, read on the forward strand.
AAAAATAAAAGAATGACGTTATAGCTGCCCATGATCTTAATAAATTGTCTAGTATGTGTAGATTCTAAAAAGGTATAACGATGTGTACTTCACAAGCTACATTAAGTTACAGGAGCGAGAACACTAATCAAGGTCAGAATTTTTATTTTTCAAGTTATGTTATAAATGGTTGTAAAACTTCGTCACAATGATTTTATTATATCAAGATACTTTGCACAAACACTATCGGGCCACTGATAGGATATTCAGAAGAAAACCCGGTTGTTTTTGGGAAAAAAAATTACATTACTCCACGATAATAATGTAATGAAAAGGTACCAATGAAAATTGTTGTGCTCTAATAATTACTTGCGACAAACTTGTTGCGACAAGTTTATTCGAAATTGAAACGGATTTTAAAAATCGAACAAAGGCCGCATGACAAAGAAAAGTGGAAAAAAGTGGAAGGAAATCGTCCTTTCATAAATGCATTGTGCACTCTAATGAGCACACGGTAATCAGGATGTCGCACATTTGGATATCTTTCACGATAAACACAAGCAGCTCTATTGGTGTTGCCATTACATACACTGTAAATGTAATGCATGTTATTGCAACGTATTCGGCCGGCGTGTATTGTTGCGGCATGATACACAAACTACACAAAAACTTTTCCAAAACAACAAGTTCAATCGATAGCACAACACAATGTCTGTAAATGTGAGCAAAGTCATAAGTATCACCACGTTATCAAGTCCAAATCACAAGGAAAATCAAAGTCCGATATTAGAAAGCAGTAACAAATTGACGAAAATAAAGAGAATAAAAGCACATGCGATGGTCAAAATTACACTGATGTGATGAGTACCCTTTTCTTTGTAATGCGGCCTTTTTTCGATTTTTAAAATCCGTTCAATTTCGAATAAACTTGTCGCAACATGTTTGTCGCAAGTAACTATTAGAGCACAACAATTTTCATTGGTACCTTTTCATTACATTATTATCGTGGAGTAATGTTATTTCTTTTCCCAAAAACAACCGGGTTTTCTTCTGAATATCCTATTAGTGGCCCGATAGTGTTTGTGCAAAGTATCTTGATATAATAAAATCATTGTGACGATGTTTTACAACCATTTATAACATAACTTGAAAAATAAAAATTCTGACCTTGATTAGTGTTCTCGCTCCTGTAACTTAATGTAGCTTGTGAAGTACACATCGTTATACCTTTTTAGAATCTACACATACTAGACAATTTATTAAGATCATGGGCAGCTATAACGTCATTCTTTTATTTTTCACAGGAGATGATCAAAAGTTGACATAAAGAAAAAAAAATGGAAATGTTTTTCTTAAAAAGAGAATTTTGATAATGTTCAACGTGAATAACACCTAAAATTGTATTAAAATTACATAATACACGTCTTCAGGAGTATAATACTAAAAAAAATATACAAATATATCAAAATTTGAAGAAATGGCAGCGGAATAAATGAAAAAAATTGCGAAATTTATAAAAAAGTTTAAAAGTCTACGCCATTTTCTTATGGTTGACAACCCTGGCAAGAAGACACCATTTTCTTATAGCCTCACATCCGGATCAACTGTAGGTAACGGGTTATCCATTCATTACGACAGACCATGTATATACTAAACTATCCGCCCCTGTTACAAAGGGTGTTTTTATATTTTTTTACTTTTTAATTTTTGTTTATCTATAATTTGTGTTGTCCAGTAACTCGTCATGGGCGGGGGGCGGCTGCGCGGGCGCGGCGGGCGCGCGCCTGCGCCTGGACGCGCGCGCGCTGCGCCGCCTGCCGCCGCTGTGCGCGCCGCACGCCACGCACCTGTGCGTATACACTGTTTATACTCATCATACACACAATGCACTCAATTTTAGATTAATCTACTTGATAGTTACAGTTTTGAGCCATGTTTACGCTGACTGTACCAAAATAAGTACTCACTATGTGTGTTGTAAATTTTTCTTTAAGAAAAAATGCCTTGATATTTTGGGTGTAAAAGAACTGCTTCCGAAAACAAAAACTGGGCATTGCTGGAGGGGTACTGGTTACGTTTTGAGCAAAAAAAATGGTTTTTAAAATTAACAGAAAAAAAAATACGTAATTGTACAAAATTGAATTTATATTATCATATTTTGCAATGATTTCAAATTAAATAGGGTTTTAATTTATTTTTCAATGTAAATACACCTGAACCAACAGTTGATGTGCAAGCGATGATTTCAAGCGCCGAATATGACTTTTCAATCCTTAATAACTTTTTTAAATTGGGTTTTCTGGGTATACTGTTAGTGAATTTAGTTACTATTGAGGCTCCAGAATACATGGTTTCAGGCTTCGGAAGTGGTCTTTTTACACCCGTTATTGTTATTCTAAAAGAATTAATGTCTTTAGTTCCACCACGACATATATGTTTTTAAAGTGACTTGCCCTGGGTTGCCAAACTTATATTGAAAATCAAAATCTATACAAGCGAAGTTGAATGTTCTTATCACAAGCTGGGAAAGTTGTAAAATACATGCCGCGGAAAACTGACATCAGTGGGTACAAAGTACTAGAGGCCAGCCAAGAGACAGTGGTTATGAATAATATTATCCGCAGCAGCGGTCATATCGGATACCAGCCATCTGAAGCTACCTTTATTACCAAAGTTAACGTTCCAAGAGTTCACGACCTAATACCTAGTGAGACCTATTCGTAATTGCAAACCGTCGACCTTCATTATACCCTTGTGGAATATTGCAAATTGGTTCCGGTACGGTTTCCATAACATATCTCGATCTACAAAATAAAATATAGCGGTTAAAGCTCCAGGCTTTTATTTACGTAATGTCTCTACGAGGGATGTAGAGTATATTTTTTAATTCAAATTAGTTGACTTTAAGCTGAGTAAAGCTTTTGATATGATACAAGATTAACAAAATATATGGTATGCACTTCCGGACATTTTTCCTGAAGTACGGTCTGCAAATAGCATCGGTCGTTGAACTCAGGTGCCGCCCCCGCCCCCGCCTCCGGCCCCCGCCGCGTCCCGCCAACAAACATCGCGCCGCATAAACAACAACACCACATAAATCAAAGATATTTACTGCCATATTATGTATCTGTTCCGCACACGCGAGTGAAGCCTTTCTCCAGGATATCTAGTTTCTTACAAATAATAAGAGTATTTGCATAATGCTGGGGGTAACTCGAGCGCGCACTCAGGATCTGGGACATGCCGTAAGCGGAATACATTAGGAGGATAAATCAGCGGTCGGTGGAGAGATTACCTACTGTGTCCCGCCGCGGGGTCGATCACGTTCCGACATCGCGAACTGACGCGTCATGAGGCAACTAGCTACAGAGCGGCGCCGGCGGCGACGGAGCCTGGCATCGCCGCGACCACACACAACCACACGACGAGGCCTCGTCACACACCTGCATGTGTGTGCGGGTAATGTTCGTGTACTGCGTGTCACGCGCGTGTTGAACTGTGTCAGTATCACGACACTAGCCGGAGCACTCGAACTGAAAGCTCTCAAGCTCCAGCGCGCTGCGGTGTCGAAACTTTCATTCATATTCAACGTTTTCATCTTCATATTGAGAGGCGCGTGCATTCCAAAAATAGATACTAAATTTGGTTATGTTAACATCCGGTGGAAAGGACAAATCACTCGGTTCTTGATATGAATAAAGCCGGTAATATTAGTTAACATAAAGCTCCATCGCTTAATAATAAATGTATAATTAGATAAGATAACATGTTTCAGTCTCGTTGTTGAACAATTTCGTTGAGGCTTGAATGAGTCATCCACACGTTAAAGTTGTGACAGTAATTGTAACAATATCGCATCTCTCGAATTCTCGATTTCTCTGAGAATCGTAAATTAGCTGAAACTTAGTGTTGACATTACAATTAAACTGTAACTTAACTTTTGTTTAACTACTCGACACTTCACAGCGAGTCGGTGTGATGTTTACGATGACGTCAATCCAACTTCACGACAATTAATTCTGAAAGCGAGTTGCCGCGGGGTCGGTCTGTGGGAGGCGAGCTTTATATCGTTAATTACCGCTCTTTCTTAATTTATAAACTCAGGTCCTATCGCATTGATTTTTGTATTTCTCGTGGAATATGATTCTTAATTTAGTTTCAATGTTTAACATGTTATAAATATCACGATCGCAAAATAATTTCTAGTGTTACTGAAACCTTTTTCAAAAGATTTTTCTCTAATCCAAGTAACGCTATTAATCGCGCTCTCACGCCCGCTCTCGGTTATAGTTCTACTGTTATAGCAAGTGTACCACAGCCTCGTCCTCGGGCGCGCACTCGAGTGGAGCGGCTCCTGGCAAGCTGCCCTTGTGGCTCCGATGGCGACTGATAGACAACTTCGTTCACACGAGCGTTGCGTGTGCGACACTATCTCGAATCTGTCTCGCGAGACGTTACTACTACCACGTATAGAACTGTAATAATAACACAACTTTAATACACTCAGTCTGTTTTTATAATTTACTAGTGGCCGCCCGCGACTCCGTCCGCGAGGATGTCGGTTTACCGTGGGAATTAGAAGTTTTCCCGTGGTAAAAAGTACCCTATGTCCTTTCCCAAGTTCAGTTCTTTCTTCATACCAAATTTCATCAAAATCGGTTCAGTGGTTTTGGCGTGAAAGCGTAACAGACAGACACACAGACAGACAGACAGACAGACAGACAGACAGACCGACAGACAGACAGAGTTACTTTCGCATTTATAATATTAGTAGGGATTACTCTGTTGTTGCAGTAACAATATAAATAATGAACTTAATCCGGTTCAAAGCTTAAAGGAAAAAACTATGTAATTTATTTGTCGTATAGTGTAACACAAAATTTGAACATGGTTGAGTTATATTTTGTTGGCACCACTGATCAAAATCATTTGAGCCGTGACCTTAATTATGGAGGTGATAGAATGCCATAATCAATCAGAAATCAATCCAGTTCATAACAATAGCCCGTTAAACAATTTAACGCTTAAAATAAATGCTTAAATGTCATGTACACTACTTGCGTAGTCCTCTCTATTGTGGTGGTAACTTGCGGCCATCACTGCAACAATGCGACACATCACGCGTGGTGGGACTACTCTAATGTCACCCATTACACATCGCGGTCTCTTCATTAGCATTATATTCATAGTTTCCTACCCACAATGCTCACCACATACTTTAACTGTACATTTACGAGAAAATCGTAGTATATTAGGCTGATACATAGTATGGAACTCCTGATCGTAAATCACGTTTTCGCTTTTTTTAAAGACTCTTTTTTATTACGTATCACCCCTAACGTTGCAAAGTTCGTACTTAGGGCATTCTATTGTACTTAATTCATGATACATGCTTTTAAGTTTAGTACCATTTAATTTAACCGCTGAATTGTCACAATATTACATGTTTACAGCGTATTTATCTTGTCACACGCAATAAAACAGATTTACTTTAATAATAACATCGTTGAATACGTTGAGTAAATAAACCGAGGCATTATTAATATTTGATGGCTAGTTAAGTTGTGTGATAGCCGATTCCAGTGAGTGACAGATAACATTGTTCACGACGAGTGTTTGTTTGATTAGTATTCTATCATTACACCCGTTATCTACTCCTACGCAATTTTCATTTCGTATCATTGACACATCATAATTTAACCTTGTTTTTTTAACTAGTTATAACCCTAATTTCACTACTATATTCTAATAAAAACTAATAAATTATAAAACATCCGATGATCTTATTTATTATTAAACTAGTTTACCGTGCTGCGGTTCCACCTGCAGCTTAATTGGTTTCCCTTGAGAATTTACAGAATTAAACAACGCCTGTATAAAATTTCCTGGCCCTTACTTTCGGCAATGATCTATCAGTCAGTGAGTCCGCTAGGACTTGTTATTTCACTTCATAAGCTAGTGTATTGTGTGCGCAGGTCGGCGGAGGACAACCTGCTGGAGGCGCTGGAGGCGGGCGCGCTGCGGGGCGCGGGGGGGCTGCGCGTGCTGCGCCTCGCGCGCAACCGCCTGGCGCGCGTGCCGCCCGCGCTGCAAGACACGCCGCTGCTGCAGGCGCTGTGAGCACACTGTTTATACTAACACTTCTTATCTGTGGGTCTGCTTTATGTTGATACTCAGGCTGTCACAGCAAAACTTCATTCAAGAAGCTACGTCACACTACATAAAAATGGTCGTAAACATTAAAAGAGATTTACATCTCGGCGATCTATAAAAGAAAGCAACAACCTAGCAAACAGCAGTCGTATCAATCGTAAAGTTTACAGTAGTGATTACGAACAACAAGTGAAGTTAGCGCGGGTCGCTTGCACTCCGACCCAACTACTGAACAACTACAGAGTAAAGCTTACTTACTGTTTGACGTTCATTGTCTTATATTAAACAAATAAAGTAAAAAGCTGGAGGCTGGTTTTTGTATCTGAACTGTGTATTGATTTGCTATATTACCCAGTTTTTACGACAAATTCAGATTGAACTTTGTATTATCTGGCTAATAAAAACACTACCACATTGCGTTCGTGTTCGGTAAGTTATTTGTATTTTATTTCGTTGTTTAGAATGAATAAGTAGTGCAGTACGTCGTTGGATCCAGCCACTGGTAAAGGTCACTCGCGTGAGTACACAATACTTACACTCCGACTAAATGCGAAGGTTGACCTACTGTTACCTATTATGTATTGCACGCTTTTGAGCCAACTTACAAACAGTAAGTAAGCTGCGTTTGGTTATGATATTATCTTTGTGGAAGGTTATTGAAAAAGTTTCCGATGCAATATTAGCTCTTCCTACCTAAGTAATAATCATGTATTTTTTATGGAAATTTATGAATTATCTAACTTTTCCTGGAACGAACAAGGGCGGATACTTATCATCATAAAGTTTGTTTTTGCTGCAGTATTTTTTCATTAATTTGTAAAATGATACGGAAACCTCCCGCCATATCCTCGTTGAATGTTGCGATCATGTCCTTCTGCTTCTGACCTAGATGTGGTGACACTTCTTGTTGTGACCACTAACCTAGACCATCTACTTATCTTTATAAACGTTTAATATTATGTTATTCAGGACTCTACCTTATTTGACCCTGGAAACGATATTAATTTACATGTGTGACTACAATACTAGTAGTTAATTTAATCCAGACAGTTTTAAACATTGCCCGTACCTTCTAAAATGTGCAACTGGCATAGCTTCCCAAGCTGTTCTCTTCTACTATGCGTACCAACTCAGTGAGTGTTGGTGTGTAGCTAGTAGAGATGTGATCGTGTTGGTCCCCCACGGCCGCTGCTGTCCTGGTATTCCGACCTCTCTCACAAACAGAAACATCTCATTAACTACACTTGTGTCTTTTATTATTATTACATGTTTGTTGGGAAAAGGCAAATATTTTCCTTATACGCAACAATGTTCTGGGACGTACTCAATGCTGGTTTTTAGGTTTATGTAAAAGATTTATTTAAATTATCGATTACAACTGGACTTCTATATTGAAAATATAGTTACGTATACAGGGCCATCAAATCTAAAAGACAACAAAAGTTACATAGCAATAAAGCCTAGTGTCAATAAAAAGGCGGGAAATTGATTCATCGCTCCCGCCCGCTGAGATTCTTTATGTTTCCGTCACGAACAATACAATATACAAACACGTCCGAAACAAACCAAAATAATCCTGTTTAACTTTCATCAGACACGCCACTGCCGCTTCGATGGCTCGAGAGGAATAAATCACTCTTTGAAATGTTTAAATGTATATAAATCTCGCATCACTTTAATATTTAGATAAATGTTGCGAAATTATCTAGTACACCAGAACCGGGTCGCCATTGAATTTATTGCCTATGACGCACTCAAACACCACTTTGATACGATTTATAATTTTTGCGAGAGTTGAAATAAATTGTTGGAGTTTCATGCGGAGTAACCGTCACAACAGCGCGTGACCTGTTTACTCCGACTCATTCATACCGCTAGTCGGTGCAAGAATGACAACTTTCTTAATAAAATGTTTAAAAAAGATAATAAGGCGAGCTCGGAGGACGCTCGTAATCCCGCTGTGGAGTTTCGATGACCTATTTTGCAAATGAATGAATTTGTCGCTCGCCTCGGAGCTTTGTGTGTGTCGGTGGTATCGCCGGGTCTGTAATCAAGTATTTGCTAGTCCACGGTGCCTCGGTAGCTGCAGGTCAGGTGCCACTAGTGCATACTAGTTTTACGTAGCCCTGTATCGAGGACATGTTCTCCGCGTTGCCGACGTCTGCGCAATCTCTCCATAGATTGCCATTTTATTACGCGTATTTCGGTCGCGAATCTCGTTTAGATTTACAACTTGTTTTTGAGAATGTCATATTTTGCGACATTAACGAGCAGGTACTCGGACATCAATCTATGAAAGTTGGACCAAACCTTGATTGAAATTAATGTATCCTTGCAAAATCAAATTTATCTTCACTAGTTGCTAAATAGTTTAATAAGGTACCTACTTACTTTATGTTAGTAGGTGACCTTCATATTTAAAAGCACTTATAGCCTCCTAATTAAATTAAGCCATACTTCGATTTCTCTTAATGTATAAAGGATATTAGCCATGTACAATTGATACAGAAGGTATGCCTCGTAGTGAGTATGAGTTTGTTGCAGGGAGCTGTCGGGGAACCTCATCTCGGAGCTGGACGACGCCGCGCTGCCGCCGCTGCCCGCGCTGCACACGCTGTCAGTATACAGTAACTAAGTACATTATGTATATGTTACGGCTAATACCCGAAGTGCGGCTACACCTAGTTTTAGCCGGTTAGAAGTGTTTATTATATGGAAAACTGTAAAAATAAAAAAACCCTATGTATATAAAAACTGGCTTCAATCATGAGTCGACGGAGTCCCGCTACGCGAGACTCCTTTTTCTGGGTGGTATCAAAAAAGTAACCTAACTAACCTAACCTATTGATGTTCTAACCGGCTAAAACTTGGTGTGGCCGCACTTCGGGTATTAGCCGTAACATATACATACACTTTACCTTATCACTGCAAACATAAATAAATTCAGAAAAAATTACACCATCCATTACCGCAGTCACTTGTCTACTTTTAGCTTTAATCAGCGGTATGGAGTAAGCTCTCTCGCCCTCCGGTTGGTTCTCGGTTAATCACTTTTATTTTCCTCGATTACGTCACACGACATCATCGCCATCAATCACCTTCTGCTTATCTTGTAAATTCACCAGAAAATTACAGCTTACATTGAGTAATAAACAAGTTTTTTGCCATCCGACCTCCGAGTGTACGTGCGCCGCACACACACACACACACACGCGCACACACGCGCGTGAAGGTGAACTACATGATGTGTGCACGCGGCACGCACACATGAGTGGATGCTGCAAGTACCGGCATGTAGTGATTGCTAGTGATTAGTTGTGTGAGCCGTGAGCCAACTGTGAGCGTCGCGTGGCAGATAGCACGTCCTGCAAGCGTCACATTACTCGCGGTACATTAGCGTTGGTCCATCGAGTCACCAAGTTCCCGTCACGATGAACTAATGATGTTCCTAACTCCACAACCCTGAACACGCAAAACTACGAAATAGGGCTGCTGCATATATTATGATAAGATCTATTTAAATAACAAACTATCGAAATACTTTAAACAGATTACCAAATACATATGCGTTACTTAACAGTAACAAACATTCACTTGAAAGTTACGCCTTCTACAAGCGCTTTCGACGGATTGATATGCGCAAAGCTTACAATAGGTTGCATAATATAAGATATCTGAAATATAATTTAAATACCACAATGCGAAACAAGAAATACTCTTACTTAGTGTCATTACGAGCAACCCTTGTAGGAACTAATAGTGGTGCAGTGACAGGGAAGCCATTAGTGAAGCGAACCCAGTGTTAGTTGTATGTAGCCGATGTTGTAGCTGACAGAACTACCGCGGGAGCTGTGTTGTAGTCCACCCGCGGGGGGAGCGGGCCGCGGGGGGGTGGCGCGGTTCAACTACCACTCATACATACCAACTAACGCCAATAAAGCACCACCTAAATATTCATGCCGCTCTGATAACGGACACTCCGGTCAGATAACTTTATTAAACAAACTTTTCAAGGGACGGCCATTCATCGCTCGCGAACTTTAAGCTTCCCGAGTCTTATCGAATTAATTCACGCTCTCTCGCTTCTAAACCAAATGTTGCGGAAGACGGTCAACTTTTAAGTGTAACAGCCTGCGGGTGTTTTTTCCAAGTTGATCAGATTTAGTTGCGCAGCAGTAAACACGTAGCGGACGTGTAAAAGCTTCCGGCTCTAGTCGGAAGTGTAGGTGTCTTCGCGGCCTCGCGGAGTCATTCCGGCGAAGTGGCCGATACTCGGACATCGGCGCTCCGATCACGTCCAACTCTGAAAGCTCGCCACTCTCACATCGCCTCCTCGCGTGGCCCTTATCGCGACGGGACAAGGTCGGTAATGGCGTTACACCCTGCGAGTAAAGTGGGTGATAATCCCCGCTCGCTAAGCCGGGGAGATGGAAGGTCGTCGCCGCGCGTCAAGGGCGCCGCGGGAGGTCGCTACAAGCTGCTACTGCGATAAGCCGGACGATTAACTATTATTGATCTATTCGCAGCTACGTACCCATGGTAATGGTAAAGGTGAAGCTAAGCTTTGCCTTCAACTGTTTCAATTAGTCACTTTCTTAAGTTGCGTCCTTTAAATTATTTATAACTTTGCCTATTGTAAAAACATTAATAAACAGAGAACTTACGACTTGCTCTATTATATAAAATTTTAACTTCTTAATGCCTTATTCAAAGTTTTTGTTTAAAATTTTATGATCGAAACGTTTTAATAGGTGATCTCAATTTCAGAGATTTCTACCCATATTGTGCACTCATAACAATATGTCCAATAATTTCTGGTTCGCTGTTAGCACGTCCGCGCCGCGCTATCATGTAAATGTATTCCGACAACGCGGTATTAGATTTGCTACAACATTATTTGCGACGGATGAAAGTAGGTTACTCCCAGCAGTTATTCCTCCTCAATAGTTTCAAATGTTGTTGATATTGGCTTTGTTGGTAAAACTGTCGTCGTGACTCTGTCTCTTCATCATACTGAGATATATAGGTCACTCACCATCACTAGGCGTAAGTGCCTCGGACTATCTTTTATCAAAGTTTGCAAAGACAGTTCGAACTTGCTGAATTATTTATCTTATTTAGTGCGTCATTTTTTCCGTAGGATTCATACGAGACTAGCTTTCCGTCCTGCGATGTTACTAAAAATATTGTCCTTAAGTAATTTTAGCTTTTCATAGGAAATAAAGAGTTGTTCTTTTGTTATCACAGGTTGAGATTTTACTATTTAGTTTTTGCATGTAAAATGCTAATTTATTAATTTTGAAGTTATAGATACTGGAAAAAGGAACGGCAATTTCCAGTCGCGCAATGCTCGGAGACCCGCGTTCTTTTCCAGTATCTATAACTTCAATATTATCACAGGTTATTAGTCTATCCGTTACCAAGTTTTATCCAGTACGTATGATCAGCCATTTCAGTTTGATCGTGTAATAGACATCTTAAATCATACCTACAAATTTTCGTATATTTCTAAGATTAGTCGAATATTACTTATAATGCTTACATTTGACTTAACAACACCTCTGTTTACATAAATTTCCATCGCTGTCAGTATCCGGGAAAACCGCCACCGTCGCAACGTCCAAGGGAAGGCTGCGTGTACGCACCGCGCGGCATAGCAAGCAGGACCGGCTCACGACATTACAATACAATATCTATCGTCGGTGACGTCACACGCGGAACTTTCCGAGGAAGTAAACGGAAATACGAACAATAGACATTAGTTAATGTGAACCCGTAAAACTAGTTCGTAGCTAGCCATAAATACCTAACAAACAAATATGTACCTTAAAACACGATTTAAAAAAAAGCTTTGAAGCAATTATTCATGGTCACAAGCCTTAAGTTTCAGAAAGAAAAACCCTATCTATCACAGTAAACCGTATCAGAATGCATAGCATGGTATAGTTAACATTTAGAGTAGCAGATTTACAAACAAAAGCGCGGTAATAGTGACTAGTGGTTTTACACTTTAGAAGGAAATATTGAGCCGATATTATCCTTACGACTTGCCGAATTTGGAATGTGTTCGGCCCAAGAGAATCAAATAAAATGCTGCAAACAGTTGGCAAGTGGAACTTAATTTTATTTCACGGATTATTTCGAGCAATTTAGTTTTACTAACGAACATGTTTTCGCCACTGCGTTATTTTTCTGTCTCCTATCGGATCCCGGTAAGCACCCGGAATACATCGAGACTCGGCTGTAACATTTTATATTTACGTCTGTGATTTTATAGGGCAATATAAAATTCAGCTAATCAGTGAAGTAGTTAAGGTTTACCTCGTGAAGGCGGTCGGTGTCGTCGCATGTCGCATGTCGCGTGTTGCCGCCAGCAGCGACAAACAACCGGCGGTAACGGCCACTCGCTTCGATCCCTGATTTATATCTACCACTCGAGCGAACGAGCGATTTGTTCCGACGCAGCACAAGTGGACCGTCGCCTTTGTTTACGACTCAATAAATAACTAAATGAACATTCTTCTGACATGGTAATGGCTCTTACTTTGAATGTCTGCAATAACCAAATATAATGTGGTGCTTGGTGTTCACTATCGACTGTAACTCGGTGTATAGTATTGTTGGGTTCAAGCACACAGGTTTTAGGTACGCAGAAAGTACAAGCATACACATTAAGCTTAACTAACTCGTATTTAAAAAGAGTGTAGACGTGAGCGTCGCGGGCCGCCCTCGTGTGGTGGACGGTGGGTCCCGGCGCGGTGCAGCCTGCAGCGGGTCACCGACCGCCCCCGCCCCCGCTCCCGTCTCCCGCCCCCGCCCCCACAGACGAACTCTCGCCTGCACCGTATCCATTCCCGCTCCATCCCGCCGCTCCGATCCGGCCCAATCCGGATAATTACAACTGTAAGGTTACGCTTCATTAGCGGAGCCGCGTATTTCATTCACGGCTCCTTCACGCGTTTTTATGTTAATTCCGAGCAGTTTGTCTTGTACTCGCACCATCAAGGATATTGGGGTGGCTTCGAAGTTCGAGGGAAGGAAAATATGATCATGTTATTTAGAACAAAGACTGCCAACTTGTATTTGTATGAACAATGTTTTGGGAATAACTTGTAGACAGGTTTGAGCGAGTAGGGTAATAAAAATGTAGCCTCAATTTACCTTAAATGGTGTTTCGGCGACAAATGGAAGCAAAGCAATAAGTTGCCATTGCCAATAAAGGTTTTAATATGAATGTGACCGCGTCGATGGCGGATCTCGGGCTGCGACATTACGGCGAGCGGGACATTACAGACTTACTGCCTGCGACGGGACTCTCAGCCACAAAGATATAACCTTTTAATGGTTATTACTCGCCATCCATTTTAACAAGTTGATAAAATTTTGTGGCGACTCTTACTTAAGGAAACGAGACTTGGAGTTTGACAATTTTTGTAAGAAATGGGGTCTGAAACCCGCTATACATTATAATAATAAAAGGATCAAGATAAAAGTTTCACGGTCACATCGGGTGAGGCGTGTGCCAGTCGACGGCTGGAGTGACAAACTTCGGGGCAATCGGCCAAGTTACTGATCGCGGCTCGATGGCTGCAGGGGCAATTTTCACCCTACAGCATGTTTAGCGACTACACACTTCATATTTAGTTGTAGTAACATAGTAAACATACATTCTTCGAGACTAACACTGGCTCACACGCAAGCAAAGCTTACAACCTTGTATCGTCGTAGGTAAGTGTCCAAATGCACAGACAATTTATTGATTCCCGCCGCAGCAGTAATAAAACTTGTACAATTTTCACTTCGTTCAGACAAAACAAAACTTTTTAGAGACTACACGACAGTGTCTGAGCTATCCATTACAACCATGCACTATAGCGGATTTTAAGTCTTCAATATATCAAGTTTCAACCATAAACTAACTTACATTTAGGCACAAATTGTTTAAATCCTTGATGGAAATCATCTAAGATATATTTGGCCATCTCAACGAAATAAAGTTAAACTATTCATAGTAAAACCGCATGTTTCTTCAAGCGCATCGCAGACAATACAAACTTACGACTACAATATTTGAGACTTTAATCAAAACCGACGCTCGAGACCCCTCGTCTAACTGAACTAAGTATTACAAATCCGACTCATAAAACTAGTTAAAATCTCAGCTTCATTGATTCTGTACGTAGACACATATTTCACGAGCAACTTGGATATTCCGTGACATCGACTAGACCAAAAATATATCACTTTTTCGTCGCGATAAAAGATAATACGATGAAAAGTGAAACGGCTGGATCAGCGCGAATAAATGCCGGAGTTTTTTGTCGTTATCGTATTTTCCTTCTCGATCCTTCGATTTATACTAATCATGTGAGTGTGTAGACGTAGTCAGCTAATTCTAGCAGTGCGTTTATGTGTGTAGCAGACGTGGGGTAAGGTGGGATAACGTGGGATTGCGTGAGACCAAGTGGGACGAGTTCTCAGCACGTCTCATGTAACGGCGCTGACGAAGATTGCGAGAAGACAATTTCCTCTCTTATTTAAGAAAAGCTATTTCACCCCCACTGTTTGTGCAGGAGGTATTTATGTTAATTGAAACAGTTAATGAGTATCGTAACAGTCCTCGGATCCCACTGTGCGTACTTACACCCGCTCGCAATTACGAGAGTCTACCGACCATAAAGTACAGCTAATCCTCCACATACGGAACGGAATGGAAATCAGATAATGATCAGCATATTTTTATGAAATCCTTAGCTACAGTAAATACGTAGTAAACATGTTTGTGTGTATTTGTTTCAGTGTTGTTTAAGCAAGTAGGTTTGTTCGCAACTGTGTGTTTACTCTCACGTCGCGGGTGATGGTAAACTCGGCGCGGTCCACGGAAAACTTCGGTTCATTTGTTTCTAACTATCTGTATAAAGAGAGAAATGTACGTTCATGGTTAGTTACCACTAAACCATACGACAATTATAAATAGAATAGAATACCAAAGTAAATTGATAAATCGTTACTCAAGTAATCTAAAGTTGGTTCAACACATTTTTTTAATTCTTCTATAACCATTTTCGAGAGTTTCCACTTCTAAATTACAATAGGCCACCAGCCAACACTCGCACCTCCATGCTTCCCCTTGGCGCGCCGCCACGCAGCTTGCCGCATCATCGCCGAGATCACACTCGTTGTTTGTTCCAACACTCGATAATTTCCCTAATGTTATAGATAAAGATGTTACCAGACACTGTGCTAAGTGTAAAGTGCTACCTACTGTAATGTAAATGATATAGCTGTGAGGCTGAAGATGATTGATGGCGATCATTGTAGATGGAAATTTGAAGAGATGCGTAACGATCGATATTAAACGAAAGCTACGATTCGGGTCAAATTTAATAAACTGACATTGAAGAGTGCGGGTGAAGTTAAATTAAGTATTTTTCTGGCTTAATGATTTGGTACCAATAAATTTTGTAATGCCATAAAACACTTAACGTTATATTAAGTCCCGTGATTCTCAGGTTTTGTAGATAATAGTTATAGTGACATGTTACATGTGTGTGCAGGGTGCTGCGTCGTAACCGGCTGGCGGTGGTGTCCCCGCGCGCCTTCCACAACACGCCCAACCTGCGGACACTGTGAGTATAACCTATATAAATACTATAACACTAGAGGCAGTACATTGTTCCAGTATTAAAATAACTTTTAAGAAATACTAAGTATATGTTTATTTATTTTATTTATTTTATTGTTTATATTATTCAGTTGAAAAATATTTTATATTTTGATACTTAGATATTTATACCTATTTATTTATCATATAAATTATGAACGTACCTTTGATGAAAGTTTTTTCTCTTGCTCGTCGTCTGCCAGTTTTGCCAGTGCTGATTCTTTTCTATTCTTGAATGACCAACTGGTGTCCGTCCTTTCACACTATCCTCGTAACTTTAACATTGCCCATATAAATGCCCAGAGTGTTCCTAGTCACTATCA
The DNA here is from genome assembly GCA_916618145.1 of Emmelina monodactyla. Taxonomy (NCBI): domain Eukaryota; kingdom Metazoa; phylum Arthropoda; class Insecta; order Lepidoptera; family Pterophoridae; genus Emmelina; species Emmelina monodactyla. The sequence goes on from OU745316.1 coordinate 113,879, forward strand.
CGATCTTCTGGCATCTTTTAGCGATTTACCACTCGATGCTTTATTAGTATCCGAGTCTTTTTTAAAGCCTTCGCTGCCATCAACCCAGTTTCCACTTCCTGGTTACGTACTTGTACGAAATGACAGGACCGGAAAAGGCTGTGGTGGAGTGGCCATGTACATCCGCGCGGAAATACCACATAAAATTATCAGTACCTCCCCTTCACATTATACTGGATCCGCCGAGTACCTGGCCGTCGAAATAACCCAAAACCACACAAAACTGCTGCTGGTGGTTTTTTTACAGTCCCAATCTGAATGTGGACTATTTTGATTCACTTGAGACATTGTTAAATTCTCTTTGCCCCATCTATAAACATGTTTGTGTTATGGGTGACTTTAACACATGTTTACTTAAAAATGACCATCGTTCCCGTAAATTAGAATCTTTATTCTCCGCCACAAATCTTAATATTTTACCCCTTTCTCCTACCCACCATTCTCCCAAGAACATTCCGTCCCTTTTAGATCTTATGATAGTCTCTTCAACCACAAATGTAGACTATCACGGACAATTCACGGCTCCTTTTTCTTATCACGACCTAATCCTCCTTTCTTACCGTATCCGTTCTCCTAAACGTAGACCAAAGACTGTTGTGGTACGTAGTTACAGCAATATCAACGTGGAGGTTCTGTTACATGATGCTGCTTTGATTGACTGGAGCCCAGTTTACAACTCCAACAACATGGATGACAAAGTTACCTATCTCACTGAGTCTGTCCTAAATTTATATGATCGACACGCACCTCTCAAACGAATTAGAGTGAAACACAACCCGGCTCCTTGGCTCTCGGAATCCATCAAAGATCTGATGGCTTCTAGAGACAAGTCAAAGCGTAGGTACAAGCGTTGTCCAACCGAACAAAATTTTAATACCTATAAAGATCTTCGAACACGCTGTACTCGTAGATGCCGTGATGCCAAGAGAAAGTACTTCCACGAGTCTTTGAACAAACGCAGCTCTTCTGAGACCTGGCGTTTCCTTAGGTCTGTTGGCATTGGTAACAGTACCACCACGAATGTCAATGACTTTGATTTAGAGTCACTAAATAAGCATTTTTCCGCACCCCCTGTCATTCTTGATCCAAATGTCAAAGTCCACACCTTAAGTGAAATTTCCAAGATCCCTAAGTTCCATCATACCTTCAATTTCACAGCCACTTCCGAGGAGAATGTTAAGAAAGCATTTCTATCAATTGGCTCTGCAGCAGTTGGTCATGACGCTTTGTGCTCTAGGATGTTCACTTTAATCCTACCTGTATTACTTCCGATCCTCACTCATATAATCAATTTTTCACTTTCCTCATCAACATTTCCATCTTCTTGGAAGTATGCCCACATAATTCCAATTCCTAAAGTATCCAATCCAACAACTGTTGCTAATTTCCGTCCAATATCTATCCTGCCCTTCCTTTCTAAAGTTCTTGAGCACATTGTTCATGGCCAGTTATCTGTGTTCCTGATTTCCAACAATCTACTTAGCTCATATCAGTCTGGTTTTCGACCTGGCCACAGCACTGTTTCCACGCTCATTAACGTTACCGATGATATTCGCTGGGCTATGGAAGAAAAGCGCCTTACGTTACTAGTTTTGTTGGATTTCAGCAACGCATTTAACACTGTAGATTTCGATGTTCTTCTCGGAATCCTAAGATCCTTGAATATGTCCCCCTCCGTCCTTGCTTGGTTTGATTCCTATCTTCGTGGCCGTTCTCAGCGGGTTCGCAACAATGAGACTTTCTCTGGTTGGTGCGAACTCGTTTCAGGCGTGCCACAGGGCGGTGTGCTCTCTCCATTACTTTTCTCGATATTCATCAACTCTGTGACTAGAGCAATAACCGCCAAGTACCATTTGTATGCAGATGATCTGCAGATTTACACCCACTTCCCGGCTTCTGACATCAATGCTGCAATTGCTTTTATTAATTATAATTTAAACTGCATTCACAACTGGGCTAAATCTTTCGGTCTACTCCTTAATCCTAATAAGAGTCAAGCGATCATCATCGGAAGTAAATACTTTCGTGGTCGTCTTGATATCGCATTATTACCCTCTGTTTTCCTTGATTGTGTTCCCATTCCTTTCTCAGAAACTGTAAAGAACTTAGGTGTTACTTTTGACACATTTCTTAACTGGAATGCTAATGTCTGTGCAATAAGTAGTAAGGTTCACTTCTCCTTACATTCCCTTAAACTTCTCCAATCCTTCCTGCCATTCAAAACTAAGATTTCTCTTGCTCTGACACTCATCCAGCCCATCATTGATTATGCGGATTCATGCTACTTAGATGCCACCGAGGAAGTCCTTAATAAGCTGGAGCGCTTGCAAAATCTGTTAATACGTTTCATTTTTGATCTAAGAAAATACGATCATGTTACTGAGTTTCGCAAAAAGCTCCAGTGGCTTCCGATCCGATTTCGTAGGAACACTCGTATCCTGTGCCTCCTTTACAATATCCTTCATAATCCTTGTTCCCCTTCCTACCTGCGTCAGCGGTTTTCTTTTGAACACTCCGAAGACGCTGTCTGCAGAGCGCATAAGAAGACCCTTTTGTCCACACCATCCCATACCACCGACTTCTTTTCCTATTCCTTCACTGTCCATGCTGTTAAGCTGTGGAATTCCTTACCTTCGGACATCCGTGATTCCCCAACCATATCTGGTTTCAGAAGACGTGTAAGAGAACACTACTTGTCTCAAAGCTAATATATATTTTATATGTGTATGTATATGTATTTGTTATATGTTTATGTTTATATTTATTATTCATTACGTTATATGTATGTATGTGTATGTGTATGTTATATACATATATTTATTTTATTAAATCGCACAGAACTTGCTTTCTTACCGCCACTCCGATCATAGGACTACTGTAAGAGATTCCTCTAAGGGATAAGTAGTACCTTTGTACAATGTTTTCTTTTACTGTTTTTATTGTTATCTTTACTGTGCATTTGTACATTAATTATAAATAAATAAAAAAAAAAAAATGTTTTTGTATAAACACTGGGAAAGCTCTTTTTTACGTTGACCATGGTCTCAAACAAAATTTAAAATTATTCTATTATTGCTTATCTTTATTAAAGTGTTAAGTGCAATTTGGCATAAGTGCGGCTATAAAATCACGGCATCTGGTCTGTCATATATTAAATGCCTCATGCAGACACAACAGCACTCTGCACCGTCGATGCGCGTGAGTCACTCGAGGAAGTGCATCCGACATGCGCGCGCGACCTCCACGCGACAGATAGCTGACGTAAACATTGCGACGTGCGACTGATTGCTATTAGTTAATGAGCCATACAGTGCTGCAATGTGATCAGTTACATTCAATAACAATTGCGTTGCACTACCGGTTCAATAGATCACTGTCACTAGCGGGGCTGCCTCGCTCGCAGTGACTCACAGTCTGTAAAACGACTACAAGTCACAGTCGCCGGCAGACGCCGCTGCTCGTAAACCTCGCCGCAAACGACCGCTGCCGTCTACACAAATGTCATCTGTCTCTATTACAACTACCTCCTGACAATAACAATATAATGGACGACTCTCGCCTGCTCCGAATGCTCGCATAACGGCTTTGATGGCATTTATTAGGTAAATAAACAACTCGATTCTTCGGCCCGCTCGACGAACTATCGCAATAGATTTTATTTCTATACGACTCTTTTACTCAAAGCGGTAATGACGTCACACGTTTAGACCGTGTTTATGTATAAATAATGAAGAGTTCAAAGTTGTAATGAAATAGCGCCACCGGCGGCAATTAACCTCGACGCGCGGGTACGCACTGATATTAAAAATTTACATCAACTTTCCTCCAAGGCCGGAAGGGCGCGAAGTTTCCCGCCACAAGGCGATTTACGATCGCAAGAGAGCCGACAGCCACGGATCTATGATACACACGACACAGACACACCATTCACCATACTCCAGCAGAGATTGTAATAGATAGCTGGAATGTTATCCACCAATTTTAAATTCAAGCGTGTGAAATCGTGCAACCGGCAAAGTTGTTTTGCTCATCTTTCAGTCGACGGGGTGTTGTTCGTAAATATTTCAAAAGGCAAGTTAAAAACTTCGCTCCAGTAAATAGATGCCGGACAATGTCTTACTCACTCGCCCTAATGAACCAAACTTCAGATAAATAAGCCTAAATGATGATAACGTAGCTTGTAGGACAATAGCGGCTCCAGCGCGGCGCACGAAACTTGAAAAACTTTCTCGAGCTCCATCATTTCATAAGAAACATTACAGTAAAATGCTTTTAATTAAGGAGGCTCGTTTCCTCGGAGCGACATTCCATTTCAAACACAATTTATAATAAAAAACAACGATGGAGACATCTGTTTGTTAGAACAATCTGCGGCCGTCGAGCGTTGCCGAACATTGCCGAGCATCACCGAGGTTAATTGAATGCTCTCTCGGGAGTGTGTCGGATCAAAGACGAGCCAATATCCAGCCACTCTACTTGATCAAATAAAAACATCGCCTACTTACTCGGATAATACGATTTACGTTTATCAACAAAACGTATCTTGCGAAGATGGGTACTGAGAGGTTTTGAGACGTAATTTTATATTACTTGAACGATAAAAGCCTCACGAGAGATGGCTTGCTCACGGTTACTTACCCCATACTCTGATGAATTCTTATTGACCTTTTGTTTCACTTTACGACAAAGGGTCCAAGCCTTTGTGACAAGTGTCCGCCCAAAACAGGTTAATTGCATTTTACTGCCAATAAACCGAGTGTGTTATCTCAACGACTGAAATAAAACGATGCCGACTCAGCTTCCGCAGGGTTAATGCGGCGAACTCCAAATATTTCCTCAAAGCGGGGAATGGGTCGGAAAAGATTTAGTTTTCTATTATGCCAAAAGACTCTCCAATAACGACCGCCGCTGCTGGCACGACGCCGCAGTTAGCCATTCAGCTTATCAACTGTTTATTGCAAACCGGAAATATGAGGGACGCTTTCCGGTTAAAGAAACAAAAACAAAGCGGTCATCGTTTGCGTCGTTGACGGCAGATAACGGAGCTAAATGTGGGTGCCCGGGCGACAACCCTCCGACCGAACAACCACCACACTACCACTGCTACCTACTATACCCACCACCTATAGGTAGACCATTCCGATCACCCTTTATTTATGGTGATTATTGTTACGTTTTTGTTGACAAGTAATGATCACCATTAAACATGAGAATCGTTTTTACTGTTTAACCTGTCGTAGGATTCATATATATTTCGAAAGCTTATTTGCGTAGTATTTAAACTGACTTAGTCAAGATTGATTATAGTAATTAGAATCAAGCGCAGAAACAGGGCTCGTGTATGCGAACACCTTCATCCCGCGAGCAATTATCTAGTTAATCTCATTAATTCATTCGGCTCTCCATCAATTTACGACAAAGCCCCGGCAATAAACTAGGAGACTTATTTAACGCTTGTTTTCCGACTACCCGCGCTGCGAGTAGATACTGTTGTAGGAGCTCATTATAAAGCGATGAAGGTAAGCCAGGGGCGATGATGAGTAAATTAGAGCCCCCGGGGCGGCCGCGGTAAACAATATTAATAAAATTAAAAAAGGAACCACGTAGCGAGTTTAAAAATCTTGTTTACGTGTTTTGAGACCGACTCATTTTAGCACCACGTTGCATTATTTTTGGGAAGTAAGCCATGAAAATAACGCTGTCTAGAGAATATTTAAGTTGGTAATTGGAAGATTTAGTGCACGCCAGTAAATTGTATTAGTTGTCTCCCTGTTTATCCGAACACAAGGAGTCAGCGAGCCGTGTAACAATATGTCAACAATTACAACCAGCTTTAAACGAGTTTATTTCACGTCAGCGCACTCCGCCCCCGTCCGGGCAGGGCTCAGCGATAGCGCACTCCGCCGTATTTCTGTTTGTAAACACTCGCTCACACTTAACTACTTTAAGTAGAGCAATTAAACTATTATCCCGTAGCACACGCGAGTAAAAGTACACACAATGTACGCTGCAATACTTCAAGGTGCTTACTTGATGGAAGTGGGTTAATCCTTCGATGCTGCGTGATCGATAGTTTACAGCACTTAAACTGAGCTGCAACTGTTTATCTTTCCTTCGGTTGTGGGAAGCGGGTGTCGTCGTCGTGTCGCGTCGCCGTCGTCGCGAGGTCGGCGACAACCTATAAACAGAGACGACATCCGACACAACGCAAACAAACGCTCATATTTAAATAACAGTTTGCTGCGTCAAACAGTAACGTGTATTTTGTTAAAACTTTTTATTGTTTAAATACTTGTATATAAATGACTTCTTGTTCTAGAACCGCAATTCCTAATCGCATCTAATAAAATGAAGTGAGATCTAGCCTTCTAGGACTAAACTCCATTTATAAAAATCCTGATTTGGTGCTAATGGATAAAACCTTGGCCTAGCGCTTATAATAACATCCTATATAAATCCCACTAGTTATACGCAGGCCTTCGTCTCAAATGTTTATTAGAACTGAGCCGTAATCCACCAAATTTCTCTTTTACTAAGATATCCTTACTGTAAGTAGTTATTAACGTCTACGTTAGTGGTACCTACACCCCAGTGGAGTTCGAGTCAGGAAATTTTGTTACCGGCAAATATTTTAACGTTTTATCATTGCACAGTAACCCAGTTGTCAGAATGATTAATATTCTACTCAAATTCTTGCTATTTTTTGAATATTTTTGTAGTATTCTGATCAGCTACCTAGTTTTCTGTTGTAATATGAGACCATTGCCAGCTCCGCCGGGCGCTCGCTTCATCCAGCCACCGATTGCTCCGACAATATTGATTTAAACGATCGTTTCCATCTATTACCCGGTAGGAAACGATCAAATTGATAGTATTCCATTTCCACACCCGAGAGAATCGTACTTTAGGAAAACTGTAATAAAATTGCTCCAAAGTCCAAATGAATAAAGAATGGTAACTTGAAGACATTGACATAGAGTCAATGTTAACTAACTTCCGCATGAATAATTTGAAGCGGGAAACTGTGGACCGGTAATTTTGTAGTTTTCCTAATTAGCTACACACTCAATTAGTAAAAAATACAAAAGGAAATCCTTGATTTTTATGTTAAGTGCTTGTTGACTCGAATAGATTTGATACTTATCCAAGAATTAAAACAGTAATGAGTAATCAAGTTTATCACAAAAAAATCAAGGAAACTGCTTTATGGAGCAATTAATATTAATATAGGTTCTCATGTTATTATTTTATAGTGTACAAGCTTTCCGCCCTGCGGTTTCACTCGCAACTAAATGGTTTTTCCCGTGCTAATATCTTACGGGACCCTATTTTTTCCAAAATAAAATATAGCCTATGTTATCTATGGATAATGTAGCTTTCGAATGGTGAAAGAATTTTTTAAATCGGTCCAGAAGTTAAGGAACCTAAGGAAGTTAAGGAAGGAAGGAACCTATTCATTTCAAACAAACAAACAAAAAATCAAACCTTTCCTCTTTATAATATTAGTATAGACGAAAATTAACACATCAAATTCAAACTCAACTTAAACTCCTTAAATTATTCTCAAAAAAAATTGGTACCGAAATGTAATTGAATGCATAAAAATAATGTTTATTTATTATTTTACGTACACATGCACGACCTAATTATAATTTAAGAACATCAATAACTTACATTTGGTTGAACCAAGAAGATAATCTTGTTTTGATGCAATCCGAATTAAATCTCGTTCAATTATATACCGGACTACGCCTTCTCATGGTTATGATAGTTTCCTTCACGTAGTTTTGTTAAGTCATTGAGTATTGTCGCCAGGCGGCTGGAGGAGAACCTGCTGTCGGAGGTGCCGGCCGCCGTGATGCTGCTGCCGCTGCTCGAGGACCTGTGAGTCATACCATCTACCACTACCATACACACATGTGTAAAGTATAGTCATATCACCACCACCCCATACACATGTGTGAAGTATAAGACGTACAATTATAATGCTAATTAATGAAGTGATTTTTTTTATAAGTTTTGTAATCAAGTCAGCCTATAAACTACTCATAATGCTCAAAACTTAAGAATTTGTATAGTTCTTTAGGCTAATGTTAATCTTTATTATGTAGATGTCTGGACAGTATTTTAACTAAAGTCACAACGTAGCCTGCTTGCTCGTTTGCTCCCTGTTAATCTAAAACTTCAAAACATTGATTACTGTATTTGATAAAAATCATTAGTACAAGATTAAAGAATGAAATAATTACAAGGACAACCGAACCTGAAATTTCTTGCTGAAATTTCTTGCTGAAATCATCTGGATTCTGAAGCTCTTGCCTGCTTCATAGTTCAGTTGGTCCTACCTATTTTAAAACATAATAATCTTACTAATGTTATAAACGTAAAAGTTTGTGAGTATGGATGGATGTATGGATGTTTGTTACTCTTTCACGTGAAAACGATTGGACGGATTCGGATGAAACTTTGCAGTAATATAGATTATACATCAGAATAACATATAGGGTACTTTTTACCGCGGGAAAACTTCTCATTCCCACGGAAAACCGACTTCTACGCGAACGGAGTCGCGGGCGGCCACTAGTTTAATATAAACCTATTTAGGGTACTCATGAGTGTTATCCTGCAGGTCGGTGGCGCACAACAGCGTGGAGGAGCTGCGCGCGCCGCCGCGACTCGCGCGCCTCGACGCCGCGCACAACCCGCTGTCGCGCCTGCGCGCCGCGCACCTCGCGCACCTGCCGCATCTCACCACGCTGTATGTACTCACTGTCCATTGACTAACAAGTTGTCGGTTACTGGACATCCCTATCACTCGACGGACATCACTAGTCCGCGTCATTGCCGGATTAGCATTGATTCTAATGGCAGTTATATGTTGTATTTTCTAAGTTTTGCTAATGGTAATGTTTGATCTAGAGTCTAATAAATATTTATGCTAGTATTACTCACATAAGAAAAGTGTCTGAAGGTATGGCACTAGCGCCTGTCGATACGTGTTCGGCTGGTCCAATAAAATGTCGATTTTATGGTCATGTCATAAAATGTATTGTAATCCGGTTATAATGTATTTCTTCTACAGCTTATGCATCCTAAAAGGGAATTTAAAGTGACATTAGTAAAACGCGATTACATATATCGCCAAAAAAGCTACAGGTCATAAATTTATATCTGACTATCGTACCTGAAATCAAAATCCGTAATTAGGCCAAGACCCAGGTTGTTAGATATCGGTTCGTTAGCCGGAGCGGCTTTGAAAAGGCCCCGGAGTTAATATGTTCGATAACGAGGGTCCGCGTCGGCGGCTGATTGATGGCTTCCCGCCGGCGCGCGTCTCCCGCAGCCCACTCCGGCGCCGGCACACACCGCCGCGGTATAAACGGCGATATTTTTCATCGGCCGATCTCGCCGCCACTACCCCGTCTGCGGCTCGTGTGTCGCGGGTCGTCGCCTGTCTCCCTCCCGACCTCAACGTACATGAACTTCCCTCGACTACGACCCAAATAAATAAGCACATCGGTTCGCAACATAAACAACAAACGTCGGCAACTACGTCAATGCCACAATATCAATAGTTGCAAAGTAATTAGGTCATCTATTCGCAGCGGGTCTTGAGATGCAACAGATGCCCTGGAAAATTGCCGAGGTCTTTATCGAGTGCATTTACGAGCGGCTCTCTACAGTGTGTAAGTGCCCTTATCGGAACGTACTTGTAACGACGTGTAGTAACGACCTCGGGGGCCTCGGCGTCTCGTTCCTGCATCATTTATCACCACGAGGATAACGCGACTAATTGAATGGGATTTTTCGTTCCCGAAAAGATATAATGCCGAAAATATAGGGTCGGGGCTGCGAGGCTTCGTTTGCAAGTGGCGTGTTTCCCGGCAGCTGCGTGGTTGCATCACCGCGACCTCCGCGAGTTACGGCTGTCGACGCAACGTGCCGCGGAGCTTGTTTACATTTACATACGACTGCATAAAACTTGCACACGCCAAATATTTGCAAAACATTGTTTCAATTCAGTGTTGTTTGTGTCACGCTCGTTCTGCTCAGTCGGGCGAAGTCAATCGCGGGATTTATCGAAAACAATAAAAGTTTTCACGAAACCTTTTTTTTATTTTCGTGATAAAGTCGCGCTTTTCTTTGTGTTGCGAAATTGTTTGGAGTTTGATGAATGGGCTCCGGAACATTAATGAAATTTATTTGCCCGGACTGCAGTGTCACAATATTATTTATTACGCTTTTTGATTAAAAAAAAAGTTTAGATACAAAAATAATTGTTTTTATACAAAAGGCATCGAAAAACAGTTAGTTAATTCTCCTTGTTTGTAAGTGGTAGTAAACTGCGTATACACTTCTCCAACATGAATATGCAGGAACGTTATCGACTTGGAAGATTGTACATGTTCGACCTCGGCGTCAATTACCTGCATATCTCGTCCTTCGAACCGGAATAAAGTGAAACTGTTTTGTTAAGAAACAGGCAAGACGATGATGGATTGCCACTGGGACTTAACAGAAAATCCTACAATAATAGAAAACAAATATGGTAACAACATTAAGTTAGTGCAAACGAGGTCTTCACCGATGTTAAACTAGATTCATTTAAATCTCAAGATTAAGGCAACATTTTGCAATTAATAGTACATGTCAATATCAAAGAATCAGCGCTGAAAACTTTGCTATTGGAATATTGCAGGCGTTTCTGTTTGTAATCTGTATTTAGAGTAACAATCCGATTGAAACGGTAACAGTTATCTACAGTATGTTGACTGTGCAGTATCCTGTCGGAGGCGCGCGGGCTGTCGTGGCTGCCGGCGCCGGGCGCGCCGCGGCTGCGCGTGCTGCGGGCTGCGCGCGCGCGCCTCGCCGGCGTCGCGCCCGGCCTGTGCCTGCGCGCGCCGCAACTACGAGCACTGTCAGTAACGCTCCCACCATACACACACATACTACGCGCGCGATCTGCTTTCTATGTGACTTTCTACAATAAGATCAAAACGTTAGACCTCGCCTACAAACTCACTACGCAAAACAGCACACATGTTAAAACGGCATGATTCAGCAGGGATATTATATTTTTTAAAACTGCCCAAGCTTATTCAAAAACACATCAGGCTTAGCTCAAACAACAAGGGTCGCTGACATCAGCATCGATGAGCATGACTATATTTAATCTTGCTAATACGACTTGACATATAAACAGCTTATGTTAATCTCACTAGTTAGGCATAGGCCTCTTTGTTAATTAACGAGAAGGATTGTCTTGATATACCACGCTATCTAGCAAAAGCAACGGGGTCGGTAGATTTACTTAACAGGATGGGTAACTGTCCGTGCCCACACAAACGCAAAGTTTTCTCTTAGGAATTTTGCCGCTTGAGATCATTGCTCACACATCAGATGATGGATTTACATTGCAATTAAACTAAAACACTTTTAAATTAAAAACTTTTTTTTGTGTTAACGTAACAAGTACAGCAATGCCTAGCTTTCCTTTTCAGAAGCAGTATTTTTACACCCTGTGTAAAAATGCTAATGACAAAGTAAAAAGTAAAAAGGAAAAATTATTTAAGAAGCTCACTTCAGTATCAATTCACGGAAATTTATGTTGGTAGAACTTTTCTATCGTAGTCGTTGAACCTTTCAGTCTTATTATTCCGAACCAATACCTAGTCTACCTACCTACTCATCATTGTTATGGTTTGCAGTGTGTGAGTGTTGACGTTCTCGTTGTTGTTGCAGAGATCTGAAGTACAACGAGCTGGAGACTGTGCCTGACCTGCAGCACTGCTCGGAACTTAGAGTTCTGTAAGTCCCGATGTATTTACTCTGAAACTATTAACTTAACATTGACTGCTGATAAAGGTGTTTTGACACGCTTTCGCAACTAAGACAGAAAGTAATTTCTAGGTTTTATAACTGTTATTTAATTTGCGAAACTTACGAAATTTGCGAAATTTATCTTAGGTTACTATTTTACTATGAACTGTCTCACAAAACCTTGAATATCTCCTTGAACTTTTAACACGTAAAAAGCAGAATTTTGCAAAATTTTGACGATACTATATAATATACATTAGACGCTAGGTTTAGATATTTCAATGGAAGCATGTCGACTTTGACAACATGCTGGCAGGTAGTTAACGCCACCTATAGGCTCATACATTAAATAATATAAGCGTTTACCCCCTAACTTTAAATATTGGTCTCAGTACTTTGCCTACCCTGCACTATTAACCGCCTCGTATACATGAACAACATCGTACAACATGTGTGTGTTGTTCACTATTAACCGCCTCGTATACATGAACAACATCGTACAACATGTGTGTGTTGTTCACTATTAACCGCCTCGTATACATGAACAACATCGTACAACATGTGTGTGTTGTTCACTATTAACCGCCTCGTATACATGAACAACATCGTACAACATGTGTGTGTTGTTCACTATTAACCGCCTCGTATACATGAACAACATCGTACAACATGTGTGTGTTGTTCACTATTAACCGCCTCGTATACATGAACAACATCGTACAACATGTGTGTGTTGTTCACTATGAACCGCCTCGTATACATGAACAGCATGGTACATGTGTGTGTTGCAGCGAGCTGTCGTACAACCGCATCTTGCTGCTGTCGGGCGCGTCGCTGGCGGGGCTGGCGCGGCTGCACGACCTCACGCTGGCCGGCAACGCGCTGCGCCGCCTGCCCGCCGCCGCGCTAATGCCCGCGCCCAAGCTGCAGATACTGTACGTATACACACTCATACTGTAACCAAGAAACTTTAGGATGCAAAATATCAAGCACCAAAGGAAAACTTCATTAGCCGGGAACTAAAGCTCGACAGTTATACATCTGCTGTGTACATCTACACTAATATTATAAAGAGGAAAATTTGTTTGTGTCGAATAGGCTCATAAACTACTGGACCGATTTTAAAAATTCTTTCACTATTCGAAAGCTACATTATCCACGAGTAACATAGGCTATATTTTATTTTGGAAAAAATAGGGTTCCGGGATATTTGGATTTTTTGGGCACAAGGTGTAAAAATCAACCAGAAAAGTTACTTATTTTACGTACGCTGCCTTAACTATAAAAGATAGAACCATAAAATGTTGTAATTAATTGTACATCTTATAAATATCTACAAAAAACACACGCGACACACTATACTTATCTATGTCGAGTGAGGCACAACAACCATTTTTTTATTAAAAAATCTTGAATTTTTTTGGACTACATTTAAACGCGTTAATTTTACTCATGCTATTAATCCTTATCAAAATAAATTATTTCGTCACTAAGTACAGTTTATGAAGATAACATTTGGTCTTTGAATGATTAAAATTAGACGTTAAGTTTTAAAGATATGATGAAACTAGACTTCGTTCGCGTGAAATCCCTTTATAACAACGTAATAATATTGTAAAGCACTGCAGCGCCCTTATCACAGGCATATAGGTAGCTACTGCAGTATAGGGTAACATGGCTTTCACTTAAGATATATCAGGTACTGCGAAGGGCTTTTTTGTAGGTCTATCCTTACTATAATATAAATGGAAAAATGTGTATGTCTGACTGTCCGTCTGTCTGTATGTTCGCTTCACGTAAAAACGGCTGAACCAATTGTTTTGATTTTGGAATAGAGATAGTTCGACACCCAGGGAGGAAGAAAATACGATAATTTTACTGCGGGAAAAAGCCTCATTACCACGGGAAAAGCCATTTAGTTGCGGGAGAAACCGCAGGGCGGAAAGCTAGTTCACCATAAAGTTATTTCTATTATTGTCCAAAATGGACTTACGAATACCAACTTTCACATACCAATCGACTTAGCTGACTTTGAACATCGAATAGCTTTCTGTGCAAAACTCAAATACATACTGGTAAAATATTCCTGATTTCGTCACCCTTCGAATAAATAAAAACGAAAATAACTAAGTGTCTTCCGTTATAAAGCTGTGATGTCACGGCCACAAACTTTTCAAAACAACTCGTTTACGATCCGGGGTTAAAACAGGAATAACCGCGCGAGAGATAGACCGTTACGAGCCGTAGCGCCGTAGCCGCGTAGTCGGGATCACGCTGCTACGAGCGGGAAGGACACAATGTTTTGACATGTTGTTTGTGCCTATCTAACTGACCTCAAAATATACCACCACCACAGTATAGGTAAATTTTTGAACAAAATTACGAATATTTTGTTATGGCTTTAGAAAACATGTTTTTTCTAAGGAAATTACGTAGGTACGCTAATTACTTTTCCTTAGCGAGTTTTATTTAAAACCGTAATGAAATGAGTATATAATGTGAGCGTTGCCTGCAGGGACCTGGAGGGCAACCAGCTGGAGCACATCGACGCGGAGGCGTTCTCCCCGCTGCGACACCTGGAGGAGCTGTGAGTACCGAGTGCGGTCTAACTCATATTGTGTTTATTGTTTATTAAATTAACTAAAAACAAAAACAAAAACTACAATTAACTTAAAAGCAATTAGTTTTCTCAGGAAGTTTTATTATTTTTTATAAGAAACATTCATATTTTTGTATTAAGATGTCATTGTTAATTTTTCTTCCTCCTTCATTCGCTGACGACTTTAAAATCGCGAATAATAAGATCGTCAATTCCTTGGATAATTTTTCAAGGCTAATAAATAACTATTTAGCATATTCAGCTGACGCGTAAGTCGGCACAGGCCTATTTCGCAATTACTCCCGCAGGAGTCGGCTGCCTCGACCTCGTTCTTCACTGTCTCACTATCGGAGAGATCCGCGCTCGATGTCTCACAATATTAACTTTGCTAACACAAACTAAGCTATAAGGAAAATCATAAAGCGCTGTAGAGTCGGGGCGAACCTGGCGAGGTTTGTGGCAAGTTGACAATAAAGTGGAGGCGCCCCCGTGCCCCGGCCCATGCGACAAGATATTGAATTGCCTCAGTTTTATGCCCCTCGTAAACGGAGCCACATTTTTCACCCGAGGACCTCTACTTCATATCCCGCTTTATAATTTTAGTTAGCAATTTCAGCCCGAGATTAATTCGACAGTTTTCTCCAACGGGCCAAGTTGGACGCAATTAAAAAGTTTATATTGATTATCCATAACGATTCTAAAGTTGGTATATTAGTTTATAAACGTTAACTTTTGAAGTTACTCAAGTAGATTATATGCTTGGAATACTAACATGCAGGCTGCTCGGCGCTGGGCTGGTAGTTAGCGATTAGCACTTGGCTAAAGCAAATCTCTATATTTAGTTCTCTTATTTTATTATGTTTTTTGTATTTACACTTAATTTGGTATATGCAGCAATAAGGGATTTTTACTGTCCACTCCCGAAGGCTAAGAGAAATAATACTTAAAAAAATTATTAAAATTGACACCGTTTAACTCATAATAAATATTTATTGCTATGTAATAATGGAACCTAGGAATACGTGTGATGGTAATGAAGCATAAAGTTTCTTGGAGTGGTATAGTCTAGCTGTAGGCTCTGTCTGCGGCGATTACTGGGCTGACTCGACAGGTGAAATACCACCGTCGTCGCACAAATAACCGACGTGAAGAAGGGACGATGTTCCTGCGTTTCGTTCGGTGAGTGCGGTATCCGGTGCCCAATTTTCTCAAAGGCTCAGCAACGCACCCCTAACACCCACAGTGTTGCGGATAGTCATGGGCGGCGGTGATCACTTACCATCAGGTGACCCGCTTGCTCGTTTGCTAGCTTCTCATAAAAAAAAGACAGATTAGATCATAACATTTCACCTATGCTTTCGAACACGGTTGCAATAAAAAAACACGTTTGAAACGTATCTAAGGGCTGCTTTGTTAAAAGTCGGATCAATTTTATCTGACAGATATTCAGTATGTTTTCGTTGCACGTTGAATATAGATATTTGACTCGTGTATAAAGTGATTCAGAAAACGTAATTCTTTTCAGTCAGATAACATTTATCCAACGATTGAACCATCAGCCCTAAGTGTACAAGAACATAAGCGAGGCTATAGATAACGATATGTGATTGTCAGTAACGTGGGCAACAACCGTCTGCGCGCGCTGCCGGCCGCGGGGCTGCAGCGCCTGCGCCGGCTGCGCGCGCACAACAACGCGCCGCTGCGGCACTTCCCGCCGCCGCATCTACTGCCCAAAGTCGAGGTAACTACAAGTTATTATCTTACCCTGCTGTACACAATGATGACTCGAAACATTGCAGTTGTTACCCGTCGAATACGTTTACAGACGCTAGTCCTTTCATACGCGTACCACTGCTGCGAGTTCCTATCGCTGATGGAAGAGAGTGAGGACCTGCAGGACGAAGACGACGAGGAGTCGGGCGGCGGGCTCAGCGACCTGGTGCTGCTGCCGCCGCCGCACGCCGACCTGGCCGCCTGGGCCAACGAAACTATGCTGCCTCACCATTACTGTAAATATACTTTAATTTAATGAGGTTTGAAGAACGAAAGACGTGACCTATAAATTACGTATTTTATTTCGGGTAGTATTTAAACGAATGACTGTAAATAAAAGTTTTAAGTGTCAAAAATAATTAATTTAGGTTATAGTATAACTAAGTGAGGGACTCACTGCGAGTGACGGGAAATCAACGGAACAGCAACTTATAAACATTATTTTGAGTTACTTTAAATACAAAATGAGAAGCTTCATAATATTTGAGCGACTTAATATTTGTTTAAGTGTAAACATTGCGTCCTATATTTTATTAAATATTTGACAATTATTTTTATACTGAGCGGCATTTTATTCTTAATGAAGTGTTTCGAATACTAAAACCACTTTAAAAAATACTACGATGAGCAGGGTACAAAATATTTACATTAAAAAAAACTACACTTTTTCCCTTAGGGGCTTCTCTCTGAGAAGACCAAGCAAGACACATATATGAGAATAGCAAACAAAATAAGTGTTGCCTAGTGACAAAATAGATAACACTATAGGCATAGCTTTGTTAGAATGAGACAGAAATTTTTAACTACATACGTAGTTTAGCGGGTTTGTACCTTCCTTACCAGGCGGCTTTAAGGACTAACTTACTATTTGTGTTGAGATTTATAATTATTTATGTTACATATAGTATACCCTTTTAAAGCGTATTAACTGAAAAAGTTTTTAAAAGCAAATTAAATTTTCAAACTCTTAATTTTCTTATATTTTTTTTTACAGCAAAGTTGAAAACTGTTAGTTTTTTCCCACTGGTTCCACGAAGTTTATGAACCCACTGTAACTTTTTATGAGATGATTTATTTAAAATAATGATTGCATCTGTATAAAACAGTATTAGGCTTTAAATTAAAATAATTTTCGCTTGGTCCGACAGTAAATAAAAAAAAATGACTTTTAATGACAAAATCGGGGCTTTTCTTTGGAAAAACTTAAAAATCGAATAAATTCTAAAACTTTAACCAAAATGCAATTTAATAAGTGGAAGATAATAGCTAATAGCCTCACCTATACGCCATTTTCATTTTGCTACTCAGCCACCAAACACCCTGTATATTCAAAAAAGTATTTCCTGTTTATTCAATGCTATGCAAAACTCATTTTCGCGATTTAAAATACAAGTAACGCCATCTGTTAGTGAGCAGTCAAACTAAAGATCTACAAAGTTATTTCTAATTAGCGCATCACCTCTTGTAGGCAGATTTTCTACATCAATCCCAGCAACATTTAACCAACGAATAATTAAAATTAATAATTTAAAAAAATAAGTATTTCTCTACAACTTTATTAGATGCCTCTGAACGGTACAATACTCTACGCGCACGCAACTGGCGTGCCAGGCGTGCGGGCGACGGGGTGGGGGCGATCGGTTTAGGTACTTCTTACAAAATACAGAGTTATAAATAACTGAGCGCGCAAATTTGTTTTTTTTTTTGTTTTTGTGTTAATTATCAGTTTTTGCAAAAAGTCGTAGAACAAATACAAATAAATACAAAATACAAAAATATTTATTCAGAAAAAGTACATTTACAAATTGACACTTATACATTGGTCCCCGCACTAGGTAGGTCCTGTATAGCGGGCGGCCTATTAGAGTTAACAGACACCCAGTTCACTGGTCGTGTCGAAGTAAGTATTAACAAAATCTAACCTATCTAAGAAGTTAATATATACAAATCAAAACTAATTTTTTTTTTTCATAATTCGCTAATAAAAACAAAAAACTAAATAAGAACCAAAACTACGTAGGAACTAAAACTAAACATTGCGAAATAAACTAAAAACTATACAAAATAAATTTAGTGATATATCTGATTACCTACGAGTACGATAGAATTTTTTTTTTTTGCGACAACAAATTAATTGTGTAGTAATAATTAATTTGTAGTGTGGTGTAGAAAGTGTAGTTATGTGTGAGTTGTGCTGGTGTTGGTGTTGTGATTGTAGATAGTGTTTATAATAAATGAATGTGATGTGTAAAATTAAAGATTGGGTATGTTATTATTACAGTGTGCAATAATCACTAACTTTCACCTAAATGCTAGCAGACTTCATGTGACAATATACAACAGTGATTCCGTGTCAGCGTAGTCCAAGGTCACCAACCACTTTTTTAAAATGTCTTTTAAGTCGTATAAGTTAGACAATTTTAAGTCTGTACATCCCATGAGTGCCCGATTATAGATGAGTGGGAAGGCAAAATTAGCGAATCGCCTGGCAAAGGATGTTTTGACCCTGGGTACGCCGATATTTAGGCGTCGTCCCGTACCAGATTTCAGTTGCTGGAGTTTCGATGATTTGTGAAACGAAATAATGGCTCGCTGAATGTACAGTTGCCGAACAGTAAGCATTTGTGACTCCTGGTATAGGAGCTTGGTGGAAAAAATGCGAGGCTTGCAGAACATGACTTTGAGTACAGACCTCTGTGCCCTCTCTGCACTAATAAGAGTGGTTTTTGGGGCGCCGCCCCAGACACTTATGCAGTAAGCCAGGATTGGCTGACAGAGTGCAGTGTAGACAAGTTTAAGTATTACCTTGCTGGCTCCATCGCGGAGTAGTTTCATAATGTGTATGAGTTTCCTTGTCCTTCCGGATACACAGGCTATGTGTTGCTTGAAGGACAATTTCTCGTCAAGCGTAACCCCCAAATATTTGAAGAATGCTACTCGATCTATGTAGGCACATTGGCACTCCGCTTTGAACATCATTATCAACGCATTTGTGAAGTTGTATCGTAAGATTTGAAGTACCTGTTCGTGCGGTTTTATGGAAGCACATGAATTTTGTTTTTTCTATATTGAGAGTAAGCAGGTTAATATCAAGCTAGGAAGCCACCAGAGCAAGCCCATTTTTTGCCATTCTCTTTGCCGAGCGCCAGGTTTTACCATGAAACAGTATTGCAGTGTCGTCAGCGTAACAATATATCTGGATATTTCTCCGATTTTTGAAAAGAGCAAAGATATCATTAATGTATATAGTGAACAAGGTTGGTCCAAGAATACTGCCCTGAGGCACTCCAAAACACACATTTTTAACACTGCTTCTCTGCCCATTTATTGAAACACATTGTCCCCGGTTTGAGAGGTAATTAGCAAACCAAGCCAAAGCAGGACCACGAACACCAATACACTCGAGTTTGCGTAATAATATCATCAGGAGACCGTGTCAAATGCCTTTGCAAGGTCTAGAAAAACGCCGATAGTTTTGTGACGCTTGTCAAGTGATTCTACCACTCCATCAACTAACGTTGAGACTGCATCATCAGTTGATTTGCCTCGTCTAAAGCCAAATTGGTTGGGTGAGAGCAATCCCTTGTCCTCCAAGTAGCTTGTCAGTCGCCTATTAATTATTTTTTCCATAACTTTCGAAAAAATTGGAAGTAGTGAAAAAGGTCTGTAGCATGAGATGATATTTTTAGGACCATTTTTATGGATCGGGATCATTTCGGCTGTCTTCCAGGAGTCCGGAATTATACCCGAAGATATACTGAGATTGATTATGTGGCACAGTGGGACAGCAATGACAACTCCGATCCTTTTAACTATTTCCTCTTTCGCTTGGACGCCTTGGTGAGCGGACGTGTTGCTGCTTTGCTTCTGTGCTTTTGAAAGTTATTAAATCGCTGGCATCGGACCCTCTCTTACCATCTTGTGGCGGCGCCCATTGACAACGTGCGCCATTTTGAGTCCTGTATTGCGCTATCCTACTCTCAACGAGCCTGTCATCGAAGTTGTCAACTATAACTGGCGGTGAGATTTTGAACTTAAAATTTTATAAATATTACTTGGGCCTGAGCCAGTCTTGAACCCGGAGTCTCATGCGTTGAAGCGCGCCCACAGGCCGGCTCGACCACACAGTCGGTGATTGCGTTTGACGAAATAGAGTGCTAAGTTCAACTGATACTTTCTCCCTGTCTCGGAATCTCCGACTTCGACTGGTAATGCAAACTTGTTGACTTGGTACTGATAATTAAGACATAATAATTAAGACTATATATTTAAATATATATATATATATATAAAAAAAAAACAAGTATGCCAATTAACCGCACGCCGCCGCCTTCACCCGCTGCTGATCAGGAAGCCGTTCAGCCTAGTGAGACCCAACATGCGCCGAGCGTACTGTCAGATACGGAAATAGTAGTCAAAAATACAACTAGGAGAGGGAAAAGACGCAGAGAAGAGATCCTGGAATCTGATCTGGCAACGTTTAAATCCGAAATTTTTACAATGTTTAAAAATTTTGAGGCCTCACAAGAAAAGTATTTTTTAAGCCTAAGATCTACAATAGACGAGCTTAAAGCGCAAAACTCTAAGTTGCAGGCTTCAGTCGAATACACTGCCACCCAATACGATTCTCTTTTGGAAAGATTGACGCTTTTGGAGGAAAACAAAAAAACTGATAATAAGTATTTAAAGCAGATGGAAGAGAAAATTGAGCTTTTAGAGCGTCAACTACGATCGTCGAGTATTGAAATTAGAAATATCCCCAAAAAACTTAAAGAAACCAAACATGATCTTGCTAACATAGTATTAGCTATTGGCGATACCATCAAATGCCCTGCCAAGAAAACAGCGATAAAGGACGTTTTTAGAGCCTATTCTAAAACCCAAAATCAACCCATCATCGTCGAGTTTACCTCCACCATTACTAAAGAAGATTTTATTAGGTCAAACAAACTTTTCAACAGAGATCAAAATAATGACAACAAACTTAATACTCTTCATATCAACCTGCAGGGCCCAAAGACACCCATTTATGTTTCGGAAAATCTTACATTAAGAAGCAAACGACTTTTCCATCTAGCAAGAGAGTATGCTTCATCAAATAACTTTAAATACTGCTGGACATCCTTTGGTAAAGTTCTGATGCGAAAGCAAGACGGCTCTCCACTTATTCGTATCAATTATGAAGAAGACATTAAGAATTTGAAGGCCCCTCAATGACTACTTTTTATAACTATAATTTTAATTACTTTTTATAAATTTGTAAGCTGTAACTATAGCACATTTAAATACTGTAAAATTAATACTTTAACACTTTACTCACTCACACATCCATTTTCCTCAACAACCCTTATACATTACACACTTATTATAATATATTTAATTACACATACTACACAACTTACCGCTAGAATGCCTTTAGTACATATCAATAAGGAGATTACATATATTTGCAATTTTTTAACTTACTGCAAAACCATTCAAATAGTTATGATCACAAGTAATTTACATATTGAATCATTCTACTCTTGGTTTGGTTCTTTCAAAATCACCTATTATAGTGTAACAACTTTATATATATTCGATATACCCCCTCATCACTTGCTCATTTTTATACAATTGACTCACTACCTTTTGATATTGTCATTTCAAATGCGTCGCCTTCGATAACGTCATTGATGATATTTCTACAGATATCGACTTCATATCAGTAGCCTACTCAAAAAATATTGAAACTAGTAACTGTGCTCAAACACTAGCGTCTTTTAAAAATACACCATACGCGATTATAAATCAGAACATACGAAGTATAAATCGTAACATAGACAACTTTGAAACGTTCCTGGAGCGTACTGCTATTTCTTGGGACGCCATTGTTCTCACCGAATGCAGACTCTCCCAATGCCCATTTATACCTATTCTTCCTGGATATCATTCCGTATCTACTACAAATAACTATAACCAGAATGACGGAATCACCATATACTATAAAAATACCTTAAGAGTATCAATTAAAGAACCCCTCTGTAATGACTCGAATTGCCTCCTTTTAGCCATTAACCGTGATACATTAATCATAGCCCTGTATAGATCCCCTTCTAACTATAACATTGAAAAATTCTTAGATTCCCTTAACTCGATCATATCTCAACACGCGTCTTACAAAAATATAATAGTAACAGGTGATATAAACATAGATATTGCAAATTTAACAAGCGATAATCGCGCGCAACCTTATTTAGATCTGTTGGCTTCCCATGGACTCTTACCAGCTCATAACCTCCCTACACGAATAAAAACTTGTCTTGACCATTACTTCATAAAGACAACAAAACCTGCACATTGCTATGTCGTCAATTCTCAGGTCACTGACCATGACGCCACAATATTGCTTCTATCCAAAGATAACTTATCACATACCAAAACCAAAATTTTCAACAAAATAGACCACATCGGGATAACTACCGGACTTGAGGCCCTAGACTTTAGCTCTATATACGAAGAAAGGGATGTAAATTTAGCTACAGAAAACTTTATTAATCTAATAACAGATATTCTTAACGCAAACACAAAAAAATATTCTATATCTCATCGGAAAAAAATCATAAAACCCTGGATTACACCCGGTTTGCTTCGATGTATGAAAAATAGAGACCGTCTTCACAAGAAATTCAAATCCAAACCTGATGACGACACTCTTAAACTTATCTATACTCGGTACAGAAATTACTGCAACAATTTGCTTAAAACATTAAAACATGAATACGAAAAGTCACAAATACAAAAGAACGTTCGAAATCCTAAGAAACTATAGGAATCTATTAAAATAATCACAAATACTTCCAAAAAGAAAAACGACGCTTCAGAACTTATTATTGATAACAACCCTCAATCATCTTCTAATACTGTAAACTCTTTTTTTGTTAACGTAGGCAAGAAACTTGCAGAAACCATTCAACTTCAGTATCCTAACCTAACCTATGAACCTACAATCTCCTCTCGTGCTTCTTTTGTTATTTTACCAACTGATGAAAATGAGATTGAAACGATTGTTACTAATCTCAAATCTAACTGCGCTGTTGGAATAGACCAAATATCTTCAGATTTTTTGAAAACCCATAAAAAAATACTAAAACATTCCATCGCTTATATATGCAACTTGTCATTTGAAACTGGTATTTTTCCAACCTTATTTAAACAATCTCTAGTTCATCCTATCTATAAAACCGGGGATAGAGACTGCGTAAACAATTATAGACCTATATCTATTTTATCATCTTTATCTAAAATATTGGAACGACTTCTGAACACTAGACTATCTAACTACTTAACCATAAATAATGTGCTATCAGAACAACAATATGGGTTTCGTTCAAAAATGTCAACAGAACTAGCTGTAAACGAATTAACAACGTTTATTGTAAAAAAGTTAGATCAAAGACAAAAGACCTTGGCAATTTTTCTTGACTTAGCCAAGGCCTTTGATACGGTGTCTATTCCCATACTAATTAAAAAGTTAGAAGCTATAGGGATAAGAGAGCTACAACTTCAACTGTTTACAGACTACTTGCATAATCGAACGCAACAAGTCAGACTTGGAGACTGCTTGAGCGATAGCCTGAACATAACATATGGCATTCCGCAGGGCAGTATACTCGGTCCGACTCTCTTCTTAATCTACATAAACGACCTTTGCAATTTAAATCTGACAAATAGAAGAGTAGTTACTTTCGCTGACGATACAGCTTTGCTTTTCTCAGGAGCTTCTTGGTCTGAAACCTTCCGCTTCGCCCAAGAGGGTTTTGATATGGTTCAGTCTTGGCTCTCGCAAAACGTGTTGACAGTTAATGTTGCAAAAACGAAATACCTAACTTTTTCACTTAGACCTCAAGATCAACCTTGTGGTATAATTCACAAACTTAAAGTACATTATTGTCAAGATCAAGCAATTTGCGAATGTCCTGAACTCACACCCACCAACACCATTAAGTACCTTGGTGTAATAATAGATAATATGATGTCATTCCAACCCCACGTTGAACAACTTACTGGTAGAGTGCGTAAACTGATTTATGTATTTAAAAATCTAAGACACATAGGCGATTTCGATGTCATAAAAACTGTTTACTTCTCCCTGTGTCAAAGTATTATAGGTTATTGCATAACTTCTTGGGGTGGTACAGCAAAAACTAGCATTATCCGGCTAGAACGAGCTCAGCGAGCCGTCCTTAAAGTTGCCTCTTTTCTCCCTTATCAGTTCCCTACATCTGAACTATATGAACGTTATCAGGTTCTCACCGTCAGACAACTGTTCATTAAGGCTATTATTTTAAAAAGGCACTCCACTCTAGTTTATGATCCCTCAGCTCATATAAATAAACGCTTACACTATAATGTCTGTTCAACAGAGAAATATAACACTGCCTTTTCTCAACAGTTCTACTGTTTCCTAGGAGACTTCATTTACAACAAAATTAACAAATTACTTAACATCTATCCTACATCAAAAATTTCCTGCAGAGAAAAAACTAATGAATGGCTCCAAAAACTAAATTACAGTGAAACAGAAGCACTCCTTACCCCTATTAAATAATCAAATTATATATTGCCCATTGTAATTAAATATCCCGTCTTCTATAATTCACACACACAGACACACACTCACAAACGCACAAACACACACACACACACACACACATACATACACACACAAATCTAAACACAAACCTTTATTTTCTTATTCAATACTTGTAAGTTATTCACTTTGTAACTAATATGTTAAATGCTCTCCAAGGTCTTCCAAGGGATAGAGTCTGGTGTTCAGTAACACAGGTTTACCTAGTATTGACACCAGGCTCTCACACCTTTTTTGTTCTCCCTGAACTTTGTATATAGATTTAAGCTTGTGTGAGAGTAAATAAAGAATTTTATTATTATTATTATTATTATTATTCCAGATCCTATTCTGTCCAGGCCAGGTAAACTAGCATTTTTTAAACCCTTGATTGTTCTCATAACTTGGACGTCGTTAATTGAGAAGGATCCAACCCACAACTTAGTCAAAAATGAGTTGAGTATACAGAAGTACTCCTCTCGGTATGTTCTATCATGTCACGAACACAGCCATATTAAAAGTTAAGTTTTTCTTATTTATATCACTATATGTTACCAACCCACATCTTTGCCGCGCTACTTTTTTTTTCAATGATAAGGTTCCACAGCACTTGATTTTGCCTTATTTTACAATTTAGGAAAAAAACAAATAGTTATTAAAAAAGTTTCAAGCTACATGGTATAATACAATCTCTATCTAAGTGTTTCATCGAAAACAATCCATGCTACTTGGATCCTTATCGGTGATTTATTTATTTGTTTTAAATGATGATTATTTAAATATCGAAGACGATCTATGCTACTTAGATCGTTGTGATGAAATAAGTTGTGCAATATCAAAGGCAGTATTAAATATCGAGACAGGAATAAAGCACTAGAATCGCTTTAGATAAATATTATACTTATCGGTGATTTATTTATTTGTTTTAAATGATGATTATTTAAATATCGAAGACGATCTATGCTACTTAGATCGTTGTGATGAAATAAGTTGTGCAATATCAAAGGCAGTATAAAATATCGAGACAGGAATAAAGCACTAGAATCGCTTTAGATAAATATTATAGTGTATTAATTATACATACAATTAGTATCAAATTAATTTCTATAGATTTATTGTATACCTACAATTTGCATAAATTATTTAATGATTATTTATTTGTTATTCTCAGTCAGAGGAGAAGGTCAAAAAGGCAGTTTTGTACATAAGCTCCACTGCCGCAGGTCATGATGGCTTATGCTCACAAATGTTCCTGTCCTTAATCACATATTTATTTTTTCTCTATCCTCTTCTACATTTCCTTCCTCCTGGAAAAACGCTGACGTTATTCCTTTGCGCAAATAACCTTTTTTTTTTATCCAACTACGCCAGCTGATTTCCGACCAATTTCCATTCTTCCGTTTCTTACCAAAGTCCTCGAGCTTTTGGTACATGGCCAGTTATCATCATATTTCTTCCCACCATCTTCTCACTCCTTTACAATCCGGCTTCCGTCCTGGCCACAGCACCGTGTTAGCACTCATTAACATGACTGATGACATTCGCTTGGCCATAGAAAATAAATCCCTCACAATACTCGTTTTGCTTGACTTTAGTAATGCCTTCAACTCTGTCGATTTTGACGTCCTTCTTGGCATCCTTAAATCCTTGAATATTTCCTTTCCTGCTTTATCCTGGTTCGATTCCTACCTTCTTGGCCGCTCGCAGCGTGTTCGCCTTAATGGGTCTTACTCGGAATTGTCTGACTTTACTGCGGGTGTGCCTCAGGGTGGTGTCCTCTCTCTCTTACTGTTTTCCATTTTCATAAACTCTGTGTCCCATGTCATTTCTTCCAAATTCCACCTATATGCGGACAATCTGCAAATATACCGTCATTGCCTTGTTTCCGATATTTCTGCCGCCATAGCATCTATTATTGAAGATTTGAAACGCATCCGTAACTGTCCTTTGGTCTGGTTCTTAACCCTAAAAAAACGCAAGCCTTAGTTATTGGAAGCAGATCCATGCGCAGTCGCATGGATCCATCTTCTTTAGCTTCCGCCACTCTTAATGGTACACCGATCG
Source organism: Emmelina monodactyla (assembly GCA_916618145.1). Taxonomy (NCBI): domain Eukaryota; kingdom Metazoa; phylum Arthropoda; class Insecta; order Lepidoptera; family Pterophoridae; genus Emmelina; species Emmelina monodactyla. The sequence continues at coordinate 140,785 of OU745316.1, forward strand.
CCTTCGCTGAATCTGCAAAAACCTAGGTGTTACATTAGATTCTCATCTTAACTGGGGTCTGCATGTCAGCGAGGTCAGTCGCAGGGTCCACTACTCCTTCCATTCGCTGAAGTGTCTCCAAACGTATTTGCCGCTCGTGACTAAAATCTCCCTTTCCTTAACTCTTATCCAAACCATTATCGATTATGCGGATGCTTGTTACCTTGATGCCACAGAGGAGCTCTTAAACAAACTGAAATTCTTGCAAAAATTCTGTATCAGATTTATTTTTGATCTTAATAAGTATGATCATGTATCACATCTTCGCAAGCTACTCCAGTGGTTCATTAAAATAATCTTAAAAGAATTGGATTGAGACGTTGATGGTTAAACGTTTTAAGAGATTCAAGATTTAACTTCTTAGATTTACGCGATCACTATTACTTATAATTAAACTCATTTTAACGGGTTTTACGCGTTTATTTTAAACGTCGGTTAAATAAAAAATAATAAAATAATCGCGTAAAACCCGTTAAAATGAGTTTAATTTCAAGATTTAAGATTATTTTAATGATAAGCTCTGGATTTTTAATAGATTTTTAGTTAAGATGGTTTTTTAATAATATTTATGTAGAAAATATTGATCTTTTTTAGCAAATTTACCGTAAATTTATGTGACTGAGAATAACAAATAATATTTTTAATTGTTTTTATTGGATGATATCCTAAATTTGTTACTTTCAAACATTTTATATGTGGATTTTAATTTTTTATGTATTTACTCATTAGCAAATGAGGAGTTATGAAAAATTGAGTTTAATCTTAGTTTAATAAAGTATTTAGTTATTAAATAATATATGTTTTTACTATTTTCCGGTTTGAATCTTTTTTGATGAATACATCAAACACCTTGGTGCATTGAAATGGTATTTAATCGAAAAGGATCCATCCACATATTTTTGTAAATATCTAAATAAATATTATGACAAAATAAGAAGTACATCAACTAAAATATAATACAAATAGCCAATTATAATGATTAAAGTTTATGCGCTAAAGTTAAAAATAAAAGAAGAATTACGTTTTGAACTTAAAAGTTGTATATCTCAAAACTAGGTTGTTGTGGATTGGATCCTTCTCAATTAGCGACGTCCACTTCAGATGGTGTAGTAGGAGTAAGAAAGAAAGAGTTGACGTTGGGGGGTTGAATGCTGTGTTTACGTGCCAAATCATTTTGATTGGTACCGACTCTATCGAGTATTGACGTCGCCAAGCTTTCTCCGACATTGCAGAAATAGTCATTGCATTCATTCAATGACTCAGAATGTGAGTCCTTGATCTTAAGTAATTCATGATTATTATCCTTGTTTTTGTTGAGTTCACAGATATCTTTTATAGCTTTCCACAGCCGAGCAGGATGATCCAGATTTTCAGATATGTGTTTTTCATTACTTTGTGATTTCAACTTTTTTAACGGCATAGAAAGCGTATTCCTGTACCTTTTGTATCTGTTTTGAATAATTATGTCATTTGGATTACTGCGAGCTTGTAGATGAAGGTTGTCTCTACGCCTCATACATTTAATTAATCCAGGTGATATCCAGTTTTTTAAAGTTTTCTTTCTGTTGCTGATTTTGGATAAGGACGTGTGCCTTCTGATGACGTCACTGATTATCATTGTCAGTAACTGGGCCGATTCTGTAACGTTAGTAGAGTTGATGATGTCGGTCCAATCATATTGTGTCAGCTCATTTAGTACGCCGTCAAAGTTTGTTCGTGTAGTAGTTGCACGCCAAACGCGACGTGTTGGTATCTGTGTTTTGAATCCAGCCATGACAAGATCATGGTCAGTTACGTCCGTGTGACAAACAACACCGATAGCTTTGGATTTAACATGAGCCATTATGTGATCCAGGCATGCATTAGATCTGGTTGCGGTATTTATTAGATTTTTGAGGCCAAGCTGGGCCATGAAACATAGACAATCGTTAGATTCGCTTGTATGATCTAAACAATCAATGTTTTTCACATAATATAATGAGATCTTCATGATTGATATTTGTACCGTTAAGGAAATCATCCAATGACAGCAGAAAAGGGTCGATATCGTTGAAAGAAGGCGATCTGTAAATACACAGAAAGGTCTTTTTGATGGTAGGAAGTGTAATACAAACACTATCTGCGTCTTTGATTTCAGAAACAACCACATCAGTTTCCCAGTCTTCGCGTATATAGGCAATCACTCCCCCAGCCTGATTGTTAATTTTAGAAGAGTAAAAAGAACGATAGTTTGGAATACTTCTTATTGTTGGACAGGTGCCTAGGTGACACTCAGTTAAAACTATGACGTCAAAATATATACTTAATCGTGTTAGAACAACTAAAAACTCATCAAAGTTTTTCTGTACACTCCGGATGTTGAAGGTAATAATTTTTGTGTTAAATTCATCAGAAAGCGTGTTTTTGCACATTTCAACATTATTTAAAGAGCAGCAGGCAGCATCAAACGATTCATCCAAGTCTTGTAATAAATCTCAATTGGCCATTTATGATAATTAAGGAGATCCGAGGGCGTTAAATAAGCGATAAGATGCCTAGCTGCAATGTAGGTAGTGCTTATGAGTGTAATGGTGTAAATTATGCGTATAATAAGTGAGTGTAATGAATGAATGTTGTGTTGTATGAAATGAGGAGTGAGGAATGCACAGTCGTAGGTGAAGCAAGCAAAATGTTATTGGGATTGATGTAAGGAAGCCGCCTGCAAGAGGTGATGCGCTAATTACAAATAACCCTGTATAGATCATACATACAAACAAATAGAATAGCAATAGATGGCTAATGCTACTGACATTATGAAGTTGAATGATTCGGAACTATGAAATTAATGAGTAGTTTTAATTAAAAATCGTATCAAAATAAAAAATCATAAGATCTCAAATGGAATATCAGTAACTAATTATCATTAATTGAGTAGCTTAAAAAAATTTGCTAAAAGTGAACTTTTTAGTAGATCGTATAATATAAAACCTGAATTGGAAAAAAAAAATCGGTTGTCTGTAAATTCGGTTTACTGACGATAGTTGAACGTGACAACGTCTTAAGATGTCGAACGCTGCCGAACACGGAGGCCGACTGTGCCTCTTTGTCGCTCATTCCACGCTCTCGCTTGCACTTAATTGAAACGCCTCAGAGCGAGGTAACGCCGCATGAGTCATGTTTTTTAGTGCGTGCAGCCGGCTCCATCGAATTATAAGACGTTGTCACGTCAAAAATGTTTTAAGTAATATAGAAATTGCCCTTTTTTATAAGCTCGTTCTGGATATTATTATCAATCAATATTCGTCGTTAGTTTAGTAAATTTATCATTTACTCAAATTCATACCGCTCAAGTTATTAAAACAGTATGACATCATCAGTCGTTATTTTATTTTTTATTCGCTCGTTTTATAATTCTTCATTCATTTTCTCAGTGAATGCATCAACTGCCCGCCTGCTTAGCGCCTTGTCTGCCCCCCGCATGCCGCGTCCCCCGCGCGCCCCTCGGAGAGTGCGCTGCGTGCCACAACCAGGTAACACTGTCACTGTCATATCTCAGAACGTAACTGTTTTGTTCAGGAATGACTTTAGCTGCATATGTGTGCAGGGCCGTTCCTGCCGTGCGTGGACCTGTTCGACTGGTGGACGCTGCGCTGCGGCGTGTGGGCCGTGTTCCTGCTGGCGCTGCTGGGCAACGGCACCGTGGTGTTCGTGCTGGTGTCGAGCCGCGCGCGCATGGACGTGCCGCGGTTCCTGGTGGCCAACCTGGCCGCCGCCGACCTGCTGATGGGCGTGTACCTGGGCTTCCTGGCCGTGGTGGACGCGGGCACGCTGGGCGAGTTCCGCGCGCACGCCGTGGCGTGGCAGCTGTCGGCCGCGTGCCGCGCCGCCGGCTTCCTGGGCGTGCTGTCGTCCGAGGTGTCGGTGTTCACGCTGGCCGTCATCACGCTGGAGCGCAACTACGCCATCACGCACGCCATGCACCTCAACAAGCGGCTTTCGCTGCGCGCGGCGGGCGCGGTCATGGCCGCCGGCTGGGCCGCCGCCGCCGCCGCCGCGTCGCTGCCGCTGCTCGGCATCTCCGACTACCGCAAGTTCGCCGTGTGCCTGCCCTTCGAGACCGAGTCCCCCGGCTCCCTGGCCTACGTCGTCACGCTGCTGACCGTCAACGGGCTCGCGTTCCTTGTGCTGCTCGGCTGCTACCTCAAGATGTACTGCGCGATTCGCGGTAGTCAAGCTTGGAATTCGAATGACTCTCGGATCGCCAAGCGTATGGCTTTGCTAGTATTTACCGACTTCCTGTGCTGGTCGCCGATTGCGTTCTTCGCGCTAACGGCCGCATTCGGAATCGAACTCGTGTCGCTCGAGGAGGCGAAGGTGTTTACAGTGTTCGTGCTTCCCCTGAACTCGTGCTGCAACCCCTTCCTGTACGCGATCCTCACGAAGCAGTTCAAGAAGGACTGCGCCCTCGTCTGTAAGGCGATCGAGGAGTCGCGCGTGACGCGCGGCATCGGGCGCTGCCGGCACTCGTCCAACTTCAGCAACCGGCAGACGCCCGCCAACACCAACAGCCTGGCGGAGCGCTCGTCGCGCGCGCACGGCGCGGGCTGCGCGTGCCGCCGCCTGCTGGAGCCGCCGCCGCGCCGCCGCCTGCTGCGCTGGCTGCGCGCGCCGCCGCCGCCGCCCCCGCCGCCCGCCGCCGCCCCCGCGCGCGCCGGCTCCGTGTCGTCGTCGGTGGAGTTCTCGTCGTCGCGCTCGGACTCGTGGCGCGGCTACGGCCGGCCGCCGCCGCCCCCGCGCCGCGCCGCGTCGTGGCTGGTGGCGCGCAAGACGTCGCAGGACTCCAACCTGTCGTCGTCGCGCAACGACTCGTCGGGCTCCAACGCCACGGCGTCGACGGGCACGTGGCGCACGTCGCGCTCGGGCGGCTCGCGGCCGCGGCTCACGCGCCAGCCCGCGCTGCCGGACGAGCCGCCGTCGCCGCCCGCGCTGCAGCCGCCGCGCCTGCTGGCCACCATCCCCTCCGCGGCCGAGCCCGACCCGCCGCCCGACGACGCCGACCGCTGACTCCGTCCGACGCCCCAGCCCGCACCGCTGCCGTCTCGTCTCACCCCTGCCCATACCAAGTCACCAACTCACTTAATTATTGTACAGTTGTGGCTTAAACAACTTTAAATGTTTCTGATCGAATTAATCATTAACCTTGATCTTCAACTAATACTAACCTTGTTAAACTAAATGTTTCCGGTTTAAAGATATAAGTACTTGCACTTCGTTAACGACGAAACCAATACGGTAATTTGGTACCTACCTACTACAAAATGTTTTAATTTATCCATTGAGTTAACACCAAGGTCAAGTTTGAGTGCACACTTGAACTTGTTGCTGTTACCTGTCAATTATTTCCGTCTAACCTTCCCCCCCCCAACTCTTCACCGGGGCATGCGTGCGCGCAGACTGATCTCTCCAGTATTATAATGTACCGCTCACAGACGAAGCCAACACAAGAGATTGATATTTACCTAGTAAATTATACTTATACTGTGTTACAATGGCCATATTACTCACATAAGTGAATAAAATATTTATAGTACGAAGTACATTAATCACTATAACTACTGCCTTAGATTAAGATGAAGTTGTTACCTAGTGTATTGTTGTTCGGAACTGAAGTTACCATTGAGGCTTTCTTGTAATGTTTGTTTGGTGCGTTACGTCTCCCTTGCGGTGGTAAAATATTAAAAACTGGTTCTCGTGAGCCCTTTTTAATCACTCATAAGTGGAACATACCTATGGAGTCAAAATCCAATCCGAATCCAAATTCTGATTATACCTATAATAGACCTTCATATAAAAGACAGCTACTAAAAGAAAATTGTAAAAGTAACTGTTCGCTCGGGAGACACTCGTGATCGTGAGGGCCACTGGTTCCACAGTTAGCTGCCATACTTAACACAAAACTGCCACACAATAAATTAGTTTTGTAACATTATTGTGATTAGTAAATCACCTATTTTAATTAGGTCAAATTGAATTGTTAAGAGTATTTTAATATTGTAACGATAGTGATATAAATTATTTTATTTATTGATTGAATGATGACAATTAAGATTAGTGAATTAAATTTGTTTGTAAATAAGTATTAAATGCTAGAGTGACTGAGCGATTGTTGTTGATATATCTATTTATTTTCTAATGTACAAAATATACTATACTTTTACTGTGCTTTGTTGTTTTCTTCTTATTCCTATGAAATAAATTGTGCTGTTAGTTCTTAGTTTCTTTCGTCCAGTCTTATAGAGTCCGGCGTTGAGGACTGAATGATGTCATGTTATGTGGGCAAGACTGTAATTTAGATTTTTTTTAAATAAACAAAAACTAGGTAATACCTACTTCAAGAATGTAAGTGCAAACGAACAATTAATACATGAGGTAGGTACTTACCTACTACACAGTATAAAGTGAACTCGCTAATTAGAGTTTGTTTGTTTTTAAAGTTATCTCAAAAAAAACGAAAGACCGAAGGATTTTATTGTTTCATCATTTACTCTACCAAATTGTTTCCTATAAAAGCGGCAAAAAGTTTGGACATGAGAGCCCCCCTTAAATATGTCTGAAGATTTTTTTTATGAAAGATCATCTAGACATTTTATAACTTTTGCTATATTTATAACTTGATATTTTTCTGAATTCATTTATTGAGAACCATTTGGCGCGAATTCGAATGAGGGTAGATACGGTCGGTTGCAAAATCCATAGAGTGTAAGGTCTATAACTACTTGCATACAAATTACACACACATCCTACTATCCTACTAATCCTACTAATATTATAAACGTGAAAGTTTGTGAGTATGTATGGATGTATGGATGGAAGTTTGTTACTCTTTCACGTAAAAACTACTGGACGGTTTTGGATGAAACTTTACAGTAATATAGGTTATACATTAGAATAACACATAGGGTACTTTTTACCGCAGGAAATTTCTCATACCCACGGGAAACCGACTTCCACGCGGACGGAGTTGCGGGCGGCCACTAGTCATTCATAGATTAGTTAGATAGTTCGGAACACTTCGTGCATAAGTACGACCAGCACTTTGCAGTATATTTAGTTATTCGAGATTATAACACCTATTTAAAGAGCTGTCAAATTATATTTTAACTTGTTTTAGTCGTGAAGTTTTTAGCGGCGATCTATGGATATTTTTTACACCACTGAGTTCTAGACTGTTATTATTAATATCGTCAATGACACAAAACTCACGTGCGACTCTTGTGCGACTCGAAGTTTGATAGAAACTCGCTCTCCACCGTGTAACTGTCCGCGAGCGTAGAATATTGAACGTGCCCATAGATAAAAATCAAATGTGTGTGACATATCCATAGATTCCATACGTCAGTTGTAAACAGCCACTGTCACTCAATTCTGTCATCCATCTGTCAATTATGTCATTACTGTCACAACAATTCTAAGCCAAACGTAACTTACGCAAAACGCAACGAGTTAGCATTCTTTTAAGAAATAAATAGAGTTAAACTTGCTTTATTTATATTTTTCAATTCATTTTAATAGCTCTTCATCATGAGTTATATGTTAGGACACTTACACAATGGCTGGCAAGTCGACCAAGCCATTTTGTCTGAAGAAGATCGAGTTGTGGTAAGAATTTTATTCAGATTCAGAAGTGTTTAGGCTTTTCTTTTGTATTCTATAACAATTAATCTATTTGTTTTATTACTAGGTAATAAGATTCGGTCACGATTGGGACCCGACGTGTATGAAAATGGATGAAGTGTTGTACAGTATTGCAGAGAAAGTCAAAAATTTTGCTGTCATATACCTTGTGGATATCACCGAAGTTCCAGATTTTAATAAAATGTGAGTTTAATAATATAATTTCCCTTGATTCTTCACATTTCATTTTAACCCAAACTCTAACGTAACCCCAAGTTATCAAAACTTGTATATATTCTAGAAGTTTCCATATTCAATGACATTCCGTCGTTTCAGGTACGAGTTGTACGACCCATGTACGGTGATGTTTTTCTTCCGCAACAAACACATAATGATAGATCTGGGCACTGGTAACAACAACAAGATCAACTGGCCACTTGAGGACAAGCAAGAGATGATTGACATCATCGAGACTGTGTACCGAGGTGCAAGGAAAGGCAGAGGTTTGGTAGTGTCACCAAAGGACTACTCAACTAAATACAGATACTAAAATTATCGACTATATTTTGTGTGGTCTGAGTTAATGAAGGTGTGATAAAATATTCATACAATTTGACTTGGGTGTGAATAAGTATTTTGAGCATTGTTTTAAATGTTCTAAGTGTAATTAAAATGTAAATAAATATTTAAAACAAATTTATTTTCTTTATTATTTATCCTCTGGTACATAATAGGTACCTAGTGGTCCCATTTATTTGCATAACTAATAATAATAATAACATAACTAATAATAATAATAACTTTATTTCTCAAAAATAAACTTAGTGGTACAAGAATGCAAGAGGCCCTGTAGCCCGTGGTAGTTACTAACTGTGTTACAGGCTACAGTGTCTTCCCCTTATTACTAGAGTGTGTATGTTTGTGTATGTATGTTTGTGTGTGAATGTTTATGTGAGTGAGTGTAAATATTTAGTAAACCTTTCCTTTATACACATCAATATATTTATTATGCTGATGTCTGGTTTGTTTGTTTATATCCAACTAGTTGCTCTGTGCCAATGTAGTCGAATTTGGCCAACCAACATTGAACAACTTTTTTAAATTTGTTTTTTATGGTAAGAGTCCTTTATTTTAGGATATATGTGATCGTACAAAACTGGAGCCACATAAGAAAATTGCCTTTTAGCATACTCAGTTCTACATTTGGGTTTAGGGAATTTGATTGTAAATAGCCTATTTTTTAAAGACAGGGCAGCCTGAACATAATATCGCCATAGAACTCGAAGGATGTATAATTTTCTAATTGATAAAACCTTACTGGCGCTGTACAAAGTGGTGGTAGGGTATCGAAATGGTAATCGCTTCATTACTTTGAGAAGTGATCGCTGGGCTCGTTCAGCTTCTATCAAAAAGGAAGTACGAGATAATGCATAATGCAATGGCTGATTGCTCTGTAAATTCTCATGAGGAGCTTATCACTGACATAGTCACGCAAGTTTTTAAATACAAAAATTAATCTTCTGATTCTCGTGCCAACGGCAGAGATTTGCATATTCCAGGATAGTTTGTAATCTATGGCTATACCCAGAAACTTAATACTATCGGTAATTTGTATTTCACAGGAACAATCACAAGAGACAATTGATGATGACTTTCTGTTACATGGAAAACTGTGAATTTTTAATGAATGTGGTTTCTTTGGTAATGTAGCGTTAGTAATACAGAAAGTCATATATTTTGTCTTGCTAACATTCAGTGATAACAAACTGTCTTCCAGCCAGGCAGTTACTATTCTCAATCCATTTTGGGCAATTTTATGCGTTTCGTTCCAGTTGTCGCCTCTAAATAAAAGCACTGTGTCATCAGCAAACATTAATGTTGCATAAATCATTGACATAAAGCAAAAACAGACTCGGTCCCAGCGTACTACCCTGTGGTACACCGAAAACACATTTATCCTCATCACTCAGCATTCCATCCATTTTTAACTGCTGTTTTCTCTCCGTGAAATAGTCAGTGAACCACCCCGTAGTGAGGTGCCTCCTAATGCCAAAGTTTTGCATACGAGCGAGTAACAATGGAATTGAAACCGAGTCAAAAGCTTTTTGTAAGTCTAAGAATACACCAAGGCACTCCAATGATCCAAGCATTTTGAAACTAACTGTTGTGGTCAAGTGTAAGAGAGCATCCTCTGTAGACCTGCCCCTTCTAAATCCAAATTGGTTTTTTGATAGAAGGCCATTGCATTCCAAAAACGTAACCAACCTATTGTTAACCAATTTCTCCAGTATTTTAGGGAGAACTAAAAGCAAAGAGATTGGTCGGTAGTTGGAAGGAAGGGTCTTGGCGCCAGACTTATATATCGGGATAACCACAGTCGATTTAAATGGGGCTGGAAACACACCGGTTGTGAAACGAAGGTTAGAAAGATGGGCAATGGGTACAACAAGTTCATGTTTACACTCCTTAAGGAGTTTAGTTGGGATATTATCATAGCCAGGGGCACTGCTTACTTTCAGGGAGTTAATAATATTAGACCGTGGCAAGCACTTCGACTTGGTGATAAGTGTGCCCCCGTTGTCTCTATCTTGTTAAGCGTATCTTTTGCAAGTTTTAAACCGATATTAGTAAAATAAAAATTTACTTCATTTAGAGATTTTAATGCAGTGTCTTTAATCTGTAGGAGTGGTGAAGAAGTTTCACGGTTGGAGTTTAAATTTCCTAACTCTTTTATCATTTCCCAGGTTTTCTTGTTGTCGCCAGAATGTTTTTCAAATTGCTTGTCATAATACTTTTTTTTGCGGTTTTAATGATTTTGTTACATTCATTTCTGTACGCTTTGTAAATATTAATGATATCGCAGTTTGGCGAATGTTTAGCTTTCTTGTGCAATGAATCTCTATGGCGAATCGAGCGTATTATGCCTGGGGTGATCCAGAGCTTGAGCTATCTTTTTCTTGATGGTAAGTGGCTGGTTATTGTGTTTAATTCTAGGACACTATTAAGAAGTTTACTTACATCTTTTATTAACAGAAAGTCATCCCAGTTGTTTTTATTAGAGTTAGCACCATCAATTACTATTAATATGGGAGAGTGGTCAGTTAGCAATTCCTCAAAAATAAATGACTGCCATCGCTTGCGAGTCCTAATAAAGATATGGTCGATGCATGTACTAAGTCTCGAAGGTTTCTCGAGTGCTGCTGTTAGTCCATGATATGCCATTTGTGATAAATAGAAAGCTGCGTCGTTGCTTATAAAATTAGGTAATATATTAATATTGATGTCACCAATGACCACCAGATTGTGTAAAGATATATTACTGAGGAGTTCATTTAAAGAATTGAGAAATGGTGTTATATTCTGGTATGAGAGAGGTCTATACAAACAAATCAACGTGGAATCCTTATCTATGTTTAACCTTAAACAATTGGCGTCTTGTACGATGGTTTCTTCAGATACGGAAATAAGTTTGATATTTTTTTTACATAAACCACTACAGCGTCATTCTGGTTTAGCTTTCTTTTCGTGTTAAATCCCTACTAATATTATAAATGCGAAAGTAACTCTGTCTGTCTGTCTGTCTTATGTCCTTTCCCAAGTTCAGTTCTTTCTTTATACCAAATTTCATCAAAATCGGTTCTGTGGTTTAGGCGTGAAAGCGTAACAGACAGATAGACAGACAGACAGAGTTACTTTCGCATTTATAATATTAGTAGGGATTTCCTGTACGATCTGCTTGAGATCATATTCAGTATCACTACCACTTCGCTTTCTCTTGAAACGAGGTCCCTCTGGGTAAACCTTATCCGAACTAGTTCGCGAAGAGATGTTGGGATCCGATGGACAATGAATCAACGGTGATGGTGGTGACAAGGCATATTGTGTAATAATAGCTATGTAAATAAATACCCAAGAAAAGCCGTGTGGCTACTAGGAGCGCAACGTCTGTGTGAAGGTATGTTTCAGCGTTAGAACAGTAAGAACACGGCGTATACCGGTGAAAGAAATTAACTAAGTCAAGGCCAGTGTCTACCAAGAGTGCAGTGTCTGCGCGATTGCTTGCGACGCTACCTTTCTTGAGAAAGGTTCATGCACGATGACAGTCAGTATGTGCCGACCACTACCAGGGGTGCGTTCGGGGAGTCGCTATCCGCGCTATCTAGCGCTAAAATTTGTTCACGGAGCTCGACGGTGGTGCAATCAATCGTGTTCGTGACGTCATCAATAATGGTGTGTGACGTCATGACAATTCACTGTCAATGCAATTTTTTCCGAGGTGGTGTGATGACAGCGTCAGTGTTTGCGAACTCTGTGAACTCGAACGCTATCACTACTCATCGTGGTCCTAACCTCCTTCATTCTTCGAGCAACCGGCATTCTGACAGCAAAATGGACAATTCCGTCGAAATGGTTTTTCAAGATCTTGATGTTAACGAAGAGTACACGTTATCGTTAAAATTCGCAAGAAATCACTACGACCCTCCATCACCTCCATGTTTCACTCAAGCACAGTGCAAAGTCCCGCGCAAATGTGTCAAGATGGCCGAAGGCGATCACGCAATCGCAACGCAAATAGCGTTCGTGGAGCTTGCAATCGCTGACACGCAATTGGCTCTCCGAACAGCAATAGTAGCGTTTGGGTTTTTAGTGCTGATAGCGACTCCCTGAACGCACCCCGAGTGCAGCAGCAGTATGCAATAGGTATATTTAATATTTAGTAGTTTCGTTAAGTACGGTGGCAGTAGAACCTGAAAGTACCAGGAGTACAGAGTCTTGGTAGAGGTGTGATGGTGGTAGCAAACAGGAACAAGTCGGGTGTGTACACGATGAAGAAAGTTGTTATAAAATTCAATATATAACTAATTGGAGGTAGGATTCCTATGAATTAAAACTCCGTCAGAAGGTAATACTGGAAAGAATTTATTAACAAAAATGCGCGCTTTATATACAAGATTGAAACATAATTATTATTATTCAAAATCGAGAAACACTAGGCAGTCGGCAGATTTAATACATCGGTACTGTTCTGTAGCTGTGTAGGTAGGTAGCTACAGTGCTCCCCCTCAAGCGAAGCGTACCGGTAAACGTATTTGACGGCCTCTCGACGGGTTGTCCTTTCATCTTGCGTTGTGTTTTATATCGGTTGCATTGTCGGTAGTAAAAGCGGGCTTGAAGCGGTCGATGGAGATGGTAGATACCCTATCTTCCAATTGCAGCTCGAAAGTTTTCTCATTGCGGCTGAGTACTTTGTAGGGTCCTTCATATGGTTGTTGCAGTGGTTTCTTCGTTGCGTCGACTCGTACACATACGAAGTTGCAGGTTCGAAGTGACGATTGGATGAATATATTTCTGGTGTTGCTATGCGGACTCGTAGGTATGGATGGCTTGAGTGAGTTGATTGTTGAGCGTAATTGTTGAACGTAGGTAGTTTCGTTGATCTTGTGCGTAGGTACCGGATCGAAAAAATCTGCCGGTAGACGTAGGTTGTAGCCATAGGTGAGTTCGGCGGCACTAGTTCCGGAGTCGTTGCGAAGTGCGGCGCGTAGTCCCAATAGCTCGTAGTGTGGTAAAGGTATCTTGGTATTTCTTCTGGTAATGGTAACGGTAACGGTAACGGTGGTGGTATACGGTACTGGTAATCCAGTAAGTATTCTCTGGACCTTGTAAGTATCCTCTTGAAGTAGGTAGGTAGGTACAGTCAAAAGCATAAAAATATAATGTATCAGAGTCTACAATTAAATGTTAGTTGCAAAGTTTCAATTTTATTTTGGCAATACAGTTATCAAATTATTGTCACCAGTATAAGAATCATATATATCTGCGGGTTGAAAATGTCCAATTACATCGTATCTTTTAAAGTAGTCTGTATTATATAGGCTGCCTAACATTCTCTGGTATCTAAGCGCCCAGAATAGTCAAAAATATCTTCGGTTACATGGTACAAGCAATTTTAAGTCTTTCGCCATAAGGTTTATAATTAATGATTATTGCAAAGATTTATTATCACATGTCCATAAGCTAGTAGTGTAGCCATAACATGTGGAATCCTACAAAAATCGTGTAAAACTTGACTACAAAAATAAAACGTGACAGGAAAAGTGCCCTTAATCAAAAGAAAAACGTATATTATGTATTAATGTACCTACTATTTTTGTAGTAGCCCTAAAAAAATTATTAAAATTTATTTACATGAAGAAAACGTTATTACGTATATTGCGTTAGTTATTTAATATAAATAAAACATGAATTAAAAACCAAACTAAAACCCTTTGATTAAATAAAAAAAAAATGAACTTGGAATTAAAATCTTGTGTATCGTCCTTCTGCATTGATGACATCTAGAAGTACAGCATTGTGACAGAAATCAACACCTCGCAGGGAATCCCATATTTGCATGACATGCGACGCAATGATTCTGGAGTTCGGGATTCATGGTGATCATCGATGATGATAGAATTTTACAAATATTCTGCAGTACAATTTTATTAATTTGCAATACAATGACATGAATGTCAGAACTATTATTATCTATGTTTATAGATTCCAAAGTGGTTTTTCGATTAAGTTCTATCTACTATTTGAAAATAATTATTTCTTATCTGAAGATTTTCATTGCGTGGTTATGTCATATTGACATACAATAAAAAACATACTACTCGTATATGACAATGTATGTCACTGGTCATGTTGATTACCTATACATAATAGAATAAAGAAATAGGTTTGTCGGTTCATTTAATCAATAATTAAATAATTTATTTTCTCGTCAAATATTTCTAACCTTAACTAAACATTAATGGCACATACTTAGTAAAGAAAAAAACAGAAAATATAAAGAAAAGAAAATTTTAAATCACACAGAAACGAGAGAAGTGATCTTTTTTTTGTAGGTAATTATTATTTTACACTAGATTTTATAAGTTATTATTGGTGTTATCTATTCGCCTTTTTTAACTCAATCCCTTAGTCAATGAGATCAGTGAATTCGTTTAATGGTTACGAATACGTTTTTTTACTTAGGCACTACCGCTTGACACTACTAGTTGTGCCATGGGAGATTTTTACCTCCCATTACACTATCGGCATTTTCCAGTAGTGTAATTTCAGATAAAACCGCGGGCGGGGCTTTCTTTCAAAAAACTATTTTCTTACGACTTTAATTATAAAAGATTAATTCAGTTCTAAACAAAAGCCACGTCAATGACGTCATGCATAAAATGAAACAGATAAGTAAAGATGATTACTGTGACTTAAGTCATAGAGTTTATTTTTCTTAAGCGCGAAGATATTTTTGAAAAATTAAATGCTTAGATACCAATGAATAGTGTTTATGCCAACATAATATTGAACATCTTGATGCGTTATATAAAATTGCAAATTATTGCGATGATATTTATGTCAACTTTGTTTGGTTACAATGATATGGTTATTATGACACTAACATAAAATTGAATTTTTCAACCAAAGATATTTTTGACTATCTTGTCTTATAATATCTTTATGCTTTTGACTGTACTGTTCTGTTGCTGTGTAGGTAGGTAGCTACAACTACATGACATTCTATAACATCATTCAATTTTATGTAGGCATACAGTGGCGTAACAATAGGGTGGCAAGGCTGGCAAAATGCCACGGGCCCCCGACCCAAGAGGGCCCCCAGAGCTCAATTTTTTTTACATTGTACCTGAGTTGATTTATTTATTTTAATCCGTAAAATAATTAAAATTTCAATTTAATCGTTAAGCATTTCAACCAACCCAAACAAAAAAATGTTGATTTAATTTAGAGATGTACACCTTACTACAACAAGTAATTTTACCAATTTATGACCATCCAAAAACGTTCAATCAGAATACCGGTAATTTCACATCTCTATTCTTTGAACATGGTTTATCGAGTATTGAACATCATTTTTAAACCAACTTAAATCGCGTTTTTTTCCACTTTCACACACACTCGTGCATAATAGGTAATATTACACACTAGTGCGTACTAGAATGATCACTACAAAGTTAAAGTAGTGCCTTACTGCAAGTTAACTGCTAGTAAACATAGCATTTTAAATTTGGTGAAATAATACATTTTTTTGTAACAACAAAGAGGTTTTCTGCTACTGAATGAAAAATACATTTTTAACACTTTCTCAGAAAGTGAGCCTTAAAACACCGTTTTGAAGGCCATAAACCAATCTATTACACACTTATGTATAATAATATAACACACAAGTGCATATTATAACGATCCCTACAAAGTAAAGGTAGTGCCTTACTGCAAATTATATGCTAGTAAACAGAGCATTTTCAGTTTGATCGTATAATACAGTTTTTTTTGTAACAAAAAAGAAGTTTTATGCCACTGAAAATTCATTTATATATTTAGAATAAATAAACACCACATTAGAAAAAAAACATCTACTGTTTATTATAAAATTATTGATACTAAACAGTAATTTGTTACAAAATAGGCTGTATGGCGGCTGGTTGGCGCGTGCAAAAAAAAAGTTGAGCGTTAATTCCCGAATTCTTTATATTTAGTATACATGGCATTGCTGTGTAGGAAACTTTTAATGCAAAATATATTTGTATTTGCTCGTAAGTGTGTTAAAAAAATGCAAATGGTACCCGTGAGCAACATGTTCATTATACACTTGGCTGATTAACGCCCTCGCCTACCGCTCGGGCCTCGGCCTCGTGTATAATGAACAACTTTACACACTTGTATCATTACAGACAATTACATTTTTGGAATAAATAAATGTGTCCAAAATAAAATTAAACGCTAAAATGCTCGAAGTCTATTTAAATTGAACTGAGTACCTACAACGTGACGATTTTTACTGATGATACCATCTGGACCCTATCATAAGAATTTGCCACGGGCCCCAGGTGGTATAGTTACGCCACTATAGGCATAGGCATTTTCTTTTTCAAAAATACGAATGTGTGAATCCTAACCATTTTTTATGAAGATGGTTATTTATAAATAGTAATCAAAATACTTTTTCTTTTCTGCCATTGTAAACTTTACAAATACAACTGATATTGCAGTGACAATTAAAAGGTCCTACTAGTTGGGTACAGGAAATAAAAGTTTAAGTTATAAAATAAAACAGCACATCAGTTTGTTCATATATTTCACAACTCAGATCTGGTTACACGGCGAGGCTCGCGCGGTGTAATCCGACTTCCAGCGGAGGAGCTACCTCACACTATTTGGTTACATTTATTTCACAAGTCACTTTAAAACTTAACAATCTCGGTTTTGTTATGGAAGTGCTGATACATTTTTGGTAGAAATTAAAGTTAAATTGACAGAACGTCAATAGTATCGACAGTATGTAGCAGCGTGAGTCGGCGACGCGGAATGTGACTAGGGCGCCGCGCGACTCGCACTTGGCGTTTACTGAATAATCTCATAGTAGCAAATACAAGTAGTAAAAAATATTACCGACAACGTTGACACTGTTTCAAAGTTTGTTACAATTCAAATAAGCAAAGAAAGACAATCTTATGTTTAACTTCATGAGTATCAATCTACCAACAATAATAGCAATAGGAAAGAAATCTCGATACAGTACAAAACACACAGTGGGCGCTAAGTTAATTTGAAACTTGTTTGTTACGACCTTATGCATCAGCAAATAAGAAATCGGTCGAATTCCGTGGTATCTATAATGAACGCGCCGTTGTAAGTGAGCGTCTCCGCTACGGCTATCATTGTTGGTTGTCATCGTGTTGTCTAGTCGTCGCGGCGCGGCGGCCAGTCGCCGACGGCGCTCGTAGTCGCGTTGCAGGTCGGCGCCGTCGTAGCGCTCGTAGCGCCCGTAGCGGCCGTGGCGGCCACGGTGGGGGGCGCCCAGATGGCGGCCAGCGAGCGGAAGGGGTCGTAGGCGCGCGGGGCGGGGGGCGCGGGGAAGCCGGGCGGGGGGCGGACCGAGTCCGACCACCACGCGCCCCACGACGCCGTGCCGCCCCCCACGCCGCCTCCGTTGCCGCCCCCGCCACTCACGCCGCCACCGGACCACCCGCCCAGCGCCTCCTCGGGTCCGCCACCAGATACACCTACACCTGCAAGCAATCAAAATCAGGACATCAACAAACTGATAGTAGACTAGAATCATAGAATGATAATTTACTGGTAATTTATGCTTCTTCTTCTTTCGTGAGATGAATATTTTTTTTTACTTTTGCAGCACATTCATCTGGTGTCAGAGTTTTTGGTAACCGCCTTGTTGGGGCCAATTTAAGCCTAATAGACTATGTAAAAATTCTGAATCGAGATACAAAATATTTTCTATGCAAACAAAGGATATATTTCTTCACTAGTAAAGCTACAAACTAAAGCTTATTCATTTAGATTAAACAGAATCGCTCTTCAGTTTATATGAACTAGTACAGTGCATGTTTAGTGTTCCAGTAATCCAACTAACCCATATAATGCGGATCGCGGTTGTTCCATGAGGCGGTGGAGGGCGGCGCCGTGCCGTAGTAGAACAGAGAGTGGTCGTCGCGGGGGGCGGGAGGTGGCGCCCCCGCCGTGCCGCCCCCAATGCTTCCACCGTTGCCGCCCCCGTTGCCGCCCCCACGGGCCGCCACCACTGACGACCATGAGGCGCCGGCGCGAACACTGCTGCCCACTCCATTGCTATGAAATGTATACAAATGTTGTTTTGTACAAACAGTCTTGAGAATACTAACTAGCTTAGCGAGAAGAATATACGGGGTGTAAAAGAACTGCTTCCGAAAACAAAAACTGGGCATTACTGGAGGGGTACTAGGTACGTTTTAAGCAAAAAACAAAAAAAATTCGATTACAGAAAAAAAAAATTAGTAATTTTCTAAAATTGCATTAATACCATCAGATTTTGCGATGATTTCAAAATAAATAGGGTTTTAATTTAATTTGCAATGTAAATAATCGCACCTGAACCGACAGTTAATGTGTGAGCGATGATTTCAAGCGGCAAATATGACTTTTCGATCCTTAATAACTTTTTAAATTGAGTTTTCTAGGTATACTGTTAGAGAATTTAGTTACTATTGTGGCTCAAGAATACATGGTTTCAGGCTTCGGAAGTGGTCTTTTTACACCCGTTACATCCTCTAAATCTTAAATAAAAGTAAAGGATAGAAAAAGGGGGTTTTTTAAATGAGTTGTTCCCGTATTGACGCCAGTCTTATATTTATAATGTTAGCAATCTTGTCTACTGAACGCAGATCGCTAGAACAGTAATCACTTCGAATCACGTGCTAATATGTCCCATGCAACTGTTATCTTTCAAAAGTGGGCGGTGTGAAGTATCATGTTCAATGAGCTTTTTTTGTTTACTTTCACTAGTGTAAGTACAAGTGTGTCATGAAGCAAGTGTACAAAGTATTATGTTTGTGTACATACGATATAGTTGATTGTCAGGTTAATTTGCGTAGAAAGGCGGTCGGTGTGTATTGTGTGTATACATACGTCTGGTTGTTGATGTTGAGGTCGTTGCTGAGTGCGAGAGTGGGGGTGCCGGGGGCGCGCCACGTGGGGGGGGCGCTCGCGGCGGCGGGCGGGGGCGCGGGGCCGGGGGCGGGGCGCGGCGCGGGGGCGGCCCACCACGCCCGCCCCCACCACACCCGACCCCACGGCCAGGCTGCCCTCGCGGACCCTGCCACCGAGGAGGAAGATCAACAATGTGTAACACGACCACACATATGCATTTGACTATTATTTGCCATAGTTAAGAGTAGCTCAAAGACCTATTACCACGAATATCATGAACAATATTTAAGATCGATAGCCCAGTCACTTAAGCAAAAAATGAGGGACAACCGCGAAGTAAGTAAAAAGGTATACAGGGTGTATAAAAGACTGCTTTCGAAAACGATAACTGGGCATTGCTGGAGGTAACGAGTACCGTTACGTTTAAAGCAATAAAACATTTTTTTTATGTTTTTTTTTACTAGTGAATTTAGTTACTAGTGAATTTAGCCTAAATAGGCTCAAGAATACGTGGTTACAGGCTTCGGAAATGGTCTTTTTACACCCGTGTTACATTATATAAATATTTGCTCGAAAGCACACCCGTCAGTCAAGCCAAACCCTTCTGGCAGGTATCTGTAAGACGGTAGGATGACCACAAGAAGTAAGGAAAGCCATCCTTTCCCTGAGAATCACGTCTGAAGTATAATAAGTAAATGGTGGTAACTAGAACTTTGTCAGTAGATAAATATGTGCTAATAAGTTAGGTTTATAACACGCTAAAAAGTTAATTCTTACAGAAAATTGTAGCATACTGAAAAGCGCAGAAATCTTAATTAATCTTCTATATTATAACATTTTATTTTGGCTTTTGTGACCTTAAAAACTAGAAGATGTTTTCACCTTAAGTTGAAGGTAAGACCCCAAAAACTCGGCCAAGCCACGACTAGACGAAGATATTATAGTCTAGTTGTTCAACGGTCAAGAAGTGAACTCACCTGCGTCTGACATCGGCGTTGTCCTTGTTGGGTGCGGGGGCGAGCGGCGCGGGGGAGGCGCGGCGCGCGGGGGACGCCGCGGGGGACGGGGCGGGGGGCGCGCCCGGCGCCGGCGGCGGGGACGGGGACGGCGACGGGGACGCGGAGGCCGAGGGGGACGCGGACGGCGAGGCGGAGGGCGACGGGGATGGCGAGGGGCCGGGGGAGGGCGCGCGCGACCAGCCGCCGCCCGACGACGACGACGACTCCCGCGCCGAGCACGCGGGGGACGGACTCTCCGACAGCTGCGGCGAGTGATGCAATCAGCAGTGCTATTTACTTCTAGGTTAACATCACGAGTATCACGACACGAAGAACCACGATAAGACCTAGTTAAATAGAATCGGGTTCATTATCGTGAAAAGACTAATAGGGCAATACTTTACTGCACATGTTGAATGCTGCGTTCGAGTATGTCTGAAAACTAGTTTTATCCTCTTACAAAGTTTGATTTATATTTGAGTTTGTGGAGTATGTATGGCCAACTCTTTGCTTAAAAAAGAACCCGCAAAAGAATAAAGTTTATTTATTTATTTATTTATTTATAATTTATGCATTTACACAATTAGAAAAGGATAATACAAAAAGAAAACCAGACAAACAAGGGTAAACACAAAGGTGCTGCTTATTTCAAAAAGAAATCTCTTCCAGCAGACCTGTTGTTGGAGAGATGGTGAGGAATGCAATAATTGTGTACAGCATTATAATATAATAAATATTTATACATATATACATACATTAACAATAAATACAGCAATATAATAAATAAATATAAATATACATAATATATACAATTATTAAATACCATATAGATAAAGAAAGCTTAATAATAATATACTAATCATAAGAAAGAGATAAATAGTGCGATCTAACTCTTTTCTTAAATAAGGAGATAGTTTTGATACCGCGAATTTCAACCGGAAGTGAGTTCCAAAGTCTGACTGCGTACACTGTGAAGGAATAGGAGTAAAAATCAGTGGAATGGGTGGATACGGTGAGAAAGTACATCTTGAGAGGCCTACAAGTAGCGTCCTCAGGATGATTGAATGAGAAGCGATCTCGGAGATATGAAGGATAGTTAGGATTATGGAGGACATTATGAAGTAGACAGAGAATACGAGTGTTTCTGTGAAATCGGATTGGGAGCCACTGGAGTTGCTTGCGAAAGTGAGACACATGATCGAATTTTTTAAGATTAAATACAAATCTGATGCCTAGATTTTGCAAGCGTTCCAGCTTATTTAAGAGCTCCTCAGTGGCATCAGGGTAACACGCATCCGCATAGTCAATGATAGGTTGGATCAGGGACCGAGCAAGAGAAATTTTGGTAGATAGAGGCAAACAGGCTTGAAGACTCCTCAACGAATGAAATGAGTAATGCACTTTACGACTAATCTCGTTAACATTCAAACTCCAATTCAGGTAAGAATCGAATGTTACACCTAAGTTCTTAGCATAGTCTGCAATGCCAATCGGGACACCATCTAGTAAAATGGGTGGTAACGATGTCAAATCGAGCCGCCTACGCATTGTCCTACTTCCTATAATCAATGCCTGAGTTTTTTTAGGATTAATGACTAGACCAAATGATCTAGCCCAACCACTAATTTTTTTCAAAAAGGTTAATTGAGTGAATCGCAGAATTGATGCCAGGAAGAGAACAGTGACGATAAATTTGCAAGTCATCCGCATAAAGATGGAATTTTGAGGATATTACTTGGGTTACGGTGTTGATGAAAATGGAGAAAAGTAAAGGAGAAAGGACACCTCCTTGAGGTACACCCGCACTGAGGTTCGACCAATCAGAAAAAGATTCATCATGGCGAACACGTTGCGAGCGACCACGGAGGTAGGAGTCAAACCATTATAAGGCAGGAGAGGAGATGTTTAAGGATTTAAGGATACCAAGGAGAACGTCAAAGTCCACAGAATTGAAGGCGCTGCTAAAATCAAGTAAGATAAGGATAGTTAGGGACTTATTTTCCATGGCCCAGCGGATGTCATCAGTTACATTGATAAGTGCTGAGACTGTGCTGTGGCCAGGACGGAAACCAGATTGGCAAGGATTGATGAGATTGTGTCGGGATAGGAAATTGGATAGTTGGCCGTGAACTAAATGTTCAAGGACCTTGGATAGGAATGGTAGGATTGAGATAGGACGGAAATCAGATAAGGTGGTAGGATTGGATACCTTCGGTAAGGGTATAATTTGGGCATGTTTCCAGGATGAAGGAAAGGTGGAAGAGACAATGGAGCAGTTAAAGATATGTGTTAGGACAGGCAATAGTGGATTAAGGATAGGAGTAACCATTTTAGCGCATAAGCCATCGTGTCCAGCAGCAGTAGAACTGATAGACAAGACTGCTTTCCTGACGTCTTCCTCTGATAAGGTGGAGAAAAAGAAAGGAGGGTGTAGGCAAGGAGTATCGGCAAGGCAATTCAGTGTCTCAGACTTAACATTAGGATCCAAAATAACAGGGGGTGAGGAGAAATGATTATTTAAAGATCCTAAGTCAAAGTCATTGACTGAACTTGTAGAGCATTTGCCGATACCATAGGATTTTAGAAAATTCCAAGTTTCTGCGGGACTGCGATTATTTAGCGAAGAGTAAAAATAACGCCGTTTAGCATCACGGCATAGGCGATTACAGTAGTTGCGTAACTTTTTGAAACGATTGAGATTAGCCTCAGTGGGGAAACGCTTATATCGACGCTTAGCAGTATCTCGAGCAGCCATAGTACTTTTCAACTCATCAGTAATCCAAGGTGCAGGATTGCGCTTTAGTTTAATTCGCTTTAATGGTGCATGATGGTTAAAAATACTAAGCAGTGCATTTGTAAAAAGTTTGACTTTGTCATCTATGGTGCAGCCATCAAATACGGGAGACCAATCGATACAATAAACATCACGTTGAAGAGCCTCCCAGTCAATACCGCTATAGCTACGTAGGAGGATGGATTTAGGAGTACGTTTAGGAGGGCGGATACGATAAGAGAGGAAAATGAAATCATGATAGGAGAAGGAGGCCGTAAGTTGGCCATGGAAAGAAACACTTTGAGGAGAAGAAACTATCATGTGATCAATAAGGGATGGTAAAGAGTTTGGGAAATTATGCGTAGGAGACAAGGACAGGATATCAAGGTTAAGACAGGAAAGCAGAGACAGGAGTTTACGTGAACGTAAATCCTGTTTCAGTAGGCAAGTATTGAAATCACCCATAATTATCACATGATCGTACGTAGGACACAGCTCATTTAAGAGGTTTTCGAACGAACTAAAGTAATCGATGTGACAATTAGGGCTATAAAATACTAGGAGCAGAATTTTGGAGTGTCGCAATGACAGTTCAACAGCCAGATGTTCGGCGGATTCAGAGTAGAGGGAGGGGGAAGTGCTCACAACCTTGTAGGGAATACTACTACGAAGTTACATGGCGACTCCACCACAACCCTTTCCAGTTCTGTCATTACGAACAAGGACAAATCCAGGAAGAGGAAACTGCGTAGAGGGAAGGGAGGGTTTAAGAAAGGATTCGGATATTAACAACGCGTCTAGAGGTAGGTTACTAAAAGATGCCAGAAGATCTGAGTAATGACAGGAAACACTGTATGTTGATGTGACCAATATTAAGATTTTTGGGAAATATTGACAAAGAAGAGGATATTTGATCATGTAATGAAATGGGAGAGGAGGCAGGTCAGCACTTACGAAACTACACGAGGAAGCAGAGCAGGATACAAAACTATCGTTCATGGTTTAAAAATAACGAATAAAATTAATGAATGAGTAATAAATAAACGTAAATACAAAATATATTTTAAAATATAAGAATAAAAACGAATAAATATGAATAAATTAATGCAAAAGTAAATAAAAATATAATATTTATATAATAAATAAAACCTATTAATTAAAAACTAATTCAATATTGCAATACTGCAAAACTCTCCCGCAACTGGTAGGAAGAGATTTAAATATCACATTAATAAAGAAAATAACAAAAGAAAACGACTACAACAATAAAAACTTAACAAGAATAAATATAAAATAAACATAGGGACAGTAACATAAGAATTTTTGGAACATAGACATAAATAACACTAATGGCAACACTAACTAGCCATAGACTTTGACAAGACATTGACATTGACAGATTGTCATAAAACCTAACCAATAGCTCCCTACTCTTGCCTACACAAACAATAGACAACAAATGTATTAAACAGTTAATTGCAACTATAAAAATACGGATAAATCCGTGTAAGCGAATAGGTAAAATCCGCTGAAGCTTAATGTCGGCGTCTAGTCTTCCTTGGGGTCATAGCTTTAGGCTCGGATGGATGCACAACAGAAGAAACATTGCCGGGTGGCTGGGTGGGAAATTGGAGTTGCAGGTCCTCAAGAGCCGCGGCAGTCTCAATCTTTTGACGTGTCTTGTTAGGAAGATTTATGTATATGTTCCCATCAGCTGACCAACAATTTCCTATGCCAAAGTGCTTTCTAGCCGTCATAAATATGAAATGCCTGGTCTTGGTAAGAAACTCGGATAATGTTATACCAGAACCTTTGAGTGATGTTTTATTGTCCCATGCGAGCCGTCGGTGTTCAACATCATTGAAGCGCACAAGGATGGGTCGAGTTTTCATTGGAATGTGAGCCCAGACGGTGACAAACTTGCAGGTCAGTCTTCCTTAAATCAGCTAATTTGAGTTGTTCCGTTAATATTTTACTGACCGTATCCAATAATTTTTCACCTTGTTTTTCAGGCACCCCATGGAACAAAAGCACATTCCTGCGCAGGAAAGTTTCATGTTTGTCCAGACCATAGGACAAAGCTTCGACTTCCTTCTGCAACCTGGTAAACATCTGCCAAACCAGTGTTTTAAACTCGCTGAACTCTTGAGCAAGTGAAGTGACATCAGAATGGGCTGCGGATGATCCAGTAACCTTCTTCAACTTGTTCTCATAATCAACCATTCGTGATTCAAAGAACTTTCCAAGGGCGTCCATATTGGTGGTGTTGTTGTGAAGTTCAGTGATTTCAAAAACAAAGGAGACTTAGTAGAATTAAGCACAGGAGAGTTCCACAACTAACTCAAAACATAGGTTTTACTATATTTTTACTTCTATTATTAAATATAAATAAAAACAAGAGCACACAAAAATTGCTTGTTTACGCCGCGAGATCTCGAGAGTTTATATGAAAAATAATTATTTGTTGCATAGTGATTCAATCAAAATTTATAAGTTTTGCTAATAGAAATACTGGTATCCGTCAACCCAGTGGTGGATTGACCACTAGGCTGATTAGGCTGGAGCCTAGAGCGGCAGGTTCTAGGGGGCGGCAGATTTGCTTCTATTTTTTTTTATCAAAAACATACTCAAGACATTTTGAGTGACATTTATCTCCATTTTTAACTTATAATATTCCAAAGTAAAGTTATTTATTATCTTTTTGAATTTGTTTTGTTAGGCACATTCTAAGGAGCAGATTTGCTTCTATTTTTGTTTTGATAAAAAAAATACATTGAAAAAAAATTCTTAACATTTTGCAAGTAATTTTAAGCAATTTTGAGTATTCCATCTCGATTTTTAAACATTATAACATTTTAAAGTACAGTTATTTATTACCTTGTTGGATTATTTCTTAATCTTTTGTCTATGGTAAAGCCTAAAGCAGTTAGGGCAAAGATAAACGGTGCCAATCTAAAAAAAAACGACGACGCAATCTATGAATTTAATGTTAAAACGAAATACTTTACACGTTCGCGTGCGGTAGCGGCTATTACAGTTATGAATGAACGGTATTATATGGTCCTATAAAATTGACACTATGGCAGTAGCAACATCTGCCAAAACTGTTGAGCCAAAAACTGCGTCTACCAACATTCATGATACGTGCAAAAAAATTTTTGGTTCTTAGTATTGAGTGATCCCTGAAACAGCTCCATGTATGTTCTACGATTTTGCGTGGTTTCCGAGTTAAGATTTTTAAAGCTTTCTTGCAAAATCAAATGTAACTTCAATAATTTCATTAGCCTGATTAATTTATGTATAAATGCACAGTTCGAAAAGAGTTAGAAGCAAAAAGAGCAGTTAAGAAAACGTTTAATATTTTAAGACATTGGCTAAATTTTTCAAGTAACTATTTTGCAAAAAATCTTAAAGAAACTCGTAACTCGAAGACTATGCAAGATCATGGGGGTATTTCAGATTCATCTCAAAACGAGGCACCTTAAAATAAATTTTGGGCGGTTCTTTTTCAGCCAACCTGTATAATTCTTTACCAACGATTCAATATCGTAGATTAGCCAAATATAATTTCTCTTCGGAAATCCAACAAAGATGCTATAAACGCTATCTATTTTCTATTCATTAATACCTCCGTCAAATCATCTGCGTTTTAATATTTGTAGTTTGGCCATAATATCTCTAGACGAGGACATAAGATTCAGTGAAAAAAACTTCATTCATCATAAGTATGAAGGAACTGTTAATGCAAGTCGGTATTTTACAAGTTCAGCTTTAAAAAAAAGTATGTAACAAATAGACCGTGCGTAAATGTAGTTGCAAACGAGGGCATTATTTTTCATAGGGGCGGCAAAAATGTAAAGCCTAGAGGCGGCAAATCTGTAAATCCGCCACTGCATCAACCGAATGTTTGTTAATGACTATAAAATTCACATAACCATACTTTGTCTTTACAAAAAAATGTGTGAAAACAAAACACAGTAATAAAAAAAATCTAGCAAATGTATAGTCTCACAATGGCTTAAATCGTGAACGAGAAAACATTTCTTCAAAGAAATTATTTTCAAAGTTTTGTAAGTTGTGTTGGTCGACTGGAATGACAATTAAAAAAAATATACATCCAAGAATTGTCTGTCTCTTGCTGCAAATGATGCAATGAGGATCTACAACACTGACCTGTTCGTCCGGCTCGTGTTTGGGCGAGGGCGGCGGCTCGTGTTTGTCCTCGCGCGGGTCCGGGGGCGCGGGGGGGGGCGCGCGCGTCCTCGGCCAGCACGCGCGCGCGCCAGCGGGCGAAGGCGCGGCGCTCGGCGGCGGGGTCGCCGGCGTCCGCGGGGTCGGCGGGGGCGGGGTCTGTGGGCGGGGGCGCGCGGCGCGGCAGGCGGCGGCGGCGGGCGCGCGGCGCGGGGGGCGGGGCTCGCAGGTCCAGCGCGGGCTGCGGCGCCGCCCCCCGCCCTCGCCGCGCCGCCCGCAGCAGGCGCTCGGCGTCCAGCGCCGCGGCCGGCAGCAGCAGCGCCAGCGCCGCCAGCACCTGCAGCCACACACGCTAGCACGACACCACGACACCACCACTGAAGGGAGGGATGACGCGGGAGAAACACACTCCGAGGGAACTAGCTTGCACTATACGAAGCGTACCTAGGTTGCTTTACACCTAGCACTAGCCAGTTTTGTTGGAGTCTTTAAATACGATTTACTTCTCTATAAAGTAATGACTAATAGGTACGTAAAGTCTTCTTAATATTGTAGCGACACAGTGAAAACTCCTATTCCGTATATCCGTTTTTTTTTCAAACATTGACTCGAAAATCTTGCACTTAACACTAAAATTATTACTAAATCGTAAAATGGTTTTAACACAGCGACTTAAACAATGAACCACTTGTTTACTTTATAGCCCATCACCTTCACACCATTTCCCTTACGTCCATTAATTAGCGTGTATACTCACAAGCAGCCTAGCGGCGCGACGCAGCGCGTGGTGCGGGGGCGGGGGCGGCGCGGGGCAGCGCGGGGACAGCGCCACCAGCGCCGCGCCCGCCCCCGCCGTGCCGCCCCCCGCCCCCGCCCACAGCGGCGCCGACGCGCGCCCGCACGACCCGTCCGATGTGTACGACACCTGCACAACCACCACACCGCTAAAGACACTTTACTAATACATGTGTGACTCATGCAACAAGGTATTAGACCCAAGAAAGAAAAGTTCTTATCAACCAAATTATACATTTAAAACTTCGTTCATCAGTTTGTGTATCGTATCTGTAAGGACTAAAGTCCTCCCCACTGATTTCAATGACGGCGACGTACGAAATTGAAACTGCAGTTCAAGCATAAATACTTATGATAAAGGCAAACCAGAAGTATCTTCATATACTGTAGTACTAGTGTTAGTGTGAAAGAGGCTTATATCATTCCCTTAATAGGCAGTGTCCAGTTTTTAAGAATTCAATTTCAAATTCATTTATTCAAAGCAACAATATGGGTAGGTACATAAAATACAGATGTTAAAACAGTGGTGGATTTACCACTAGGCTGAGTAGGCTGAAGCCTATGGCGGCAGATTTGCTTCTATTTTTTTTTTTATAAAAAACATACTTAGAGAAAAATAGTCTTTATTTAACATTTTACAAGTGAGTAATTTTCTATTTCTATTTTCAAGACATTTTGAGGGTCGTTTATCTCCTCTTATTATAATATACCAAAGTATAGTTATTTATTATCTTTTTAAATTTGTTTTGTTAGGCAGATTTGGGCCATTTGCGTTTTAATATTTGTAGTTTGGCCAAAGTGAAAAATAGAAAAAAAAACTTCATTCATCAAAGGTACTGTTAATGCAAGTCGGTATTTTACAACTTCAGCTTTAAAGAAAAGGTATGTAACAAATAGACCGTGCGTAATGTAGTTGCAAACGAGGGCATTAAATTTCATAGGGGCGGCAAAAAATTTTAAGCCTAGAGGCGGCAAATCTTTAAATCCAAAAAAAAAAAATATATAAAAAAGATCCCCATATTCGACTTTTACATTCAAGCAATGTTTAAAAAATAAAGTTATGTCCGATGATAATTGAATATGTGAGTGGATAAAGGTGATAAGTGCTATTTTTTAGATTTTGAGTAAATTGAATTTACAGTTTTACTACAATTTTCTTTTGTAAGTCACTTAAATGACTAGTTATGCTTTAAATTTGAATGTAAAGTAGTGTGTGAATGATCTTAACCGATTCCTGTCCCATGACGCGCCTAGCGCGTCCTAAAGAAACCTTCAGGGAACCCATGACGCGAGAGATGCGTCATTAGAAAATGGTTGCAATTCAAATTTTTATTTGATTTAATCAATAAAATATCTTATTTTATATAAAAATTAACTCATTAGGAACACCAATATCAAGGGCCACTAGTTTTTTTTGGAAAATTAAATTGCCAGTGGTTGTCAACCATAGGGTGCCTACCTACAGGTAACTGTTTATCCTACTAATTATTGAAAAGTGTTATTATTAAAGCCAGGATTCGAACTTAGCAAATCTATAAAAATAATCACTATGTTTTGGTCACCAATGAATAGTTTAGATGTAAAAACGGAACATTTTTGATTTGCGATAAAATACTTCCCACAGGTTGACAACCAATGGTGGAAATCTATAACTTACCTTCTATCTCGTATTAAACACGTAGATCGACACTTTTAAATACACTAAACTAATAAATGAAACATAACAAACAATAACAGGTCTCACTTTGTATTCTTTTAGTTGAAACTGCCTAAAATAGCGTAATAACATCACCAGTGGCCCACGACGCGTCAGGTGCGTCATCATTTAGGAGGGCCCGTGACGCGACTAGCATGTCATTGAATTTTGTATGGGGCCACGGAGGAAAGGCTCGAAAAATGATGGTGGCAAAGAGTCGGTTAAATTGAGGGTACGTTGATAATAAAACTTTTGCGATATTATTGGATATTAAATTTAAAAAAAATTGAACATAACTCCTTCTTCCATGAACTAACCTAAACCTATTTGTCCTTGCATTTTATAAAACTACGTGCTAAGAGGTGCTAAGTGCGAATACTGATAGACATGATATGTTTTGTTTTTTGCGACATAATCCTCATTCACGTAGAATAGGAGCCGCTTTATTCGAACATAGTAAGCACAGTGAGAGTGGGAGAGGGTGATATGTGTACATACCTCTTTCATCATCTGTAATTTTTCTGTAAAACTAAACATAACACCTTTTTCAATTATTTTACCTTCATCTACACAAAAAAAAACACCGAAAGCCAAAAGTACGACATATCACCTTCATCCACTCATGTCTTTAATTATAAAAATAAAAAAATACATAATAATTATAAAGAAAAATGACAACATTAACCGTCTACACTATAATGAAACTTACTTCAATATACCTATCATTAAGGAACTCGGACACTTTATAGTAACATTTTTTTATCAAATATATTTTAAGTTCGTTCTTTAATTCTTTCATTTCATGTATTTCTCGCATACCTTATAAACATACCTAATACATTATTATGAAACAAAGATTTTTTCCGGGGGGGGGGGCACTTATTTTGTCCTGATGTCTAAGAATCGCGAATTGTTTGTCTGAAGCATTTCCTAACTTAAAAGATGAAAGTTTATGAGCTTATGGCGTATATATTTTGGACCATTTTTGTTTTGCTACCTAAATGATAACGCCTTCTTCTCTCTGGATTGATACAGTCATGCCAACCTTACCCCAGTACATCATGATAGTCTAGCGGTACTCACAGTGTAGTATACAGTGGTGTTGGGCGGCAGGTGGTGCGGGTGGCAGGGCTCCACGGCGAACCCGCGCGCCGCGCACGCCGCGCCCGCCACGCTCCACGCGGGGAGGGACGCCGCCGCGCCCACGTTGCGGACCGCGACGCGACGCGACGACACCAGCGACGAGCACGAGCGCAGCTGCAAACAACCACCGCGTTACACAGAGACGACACCAGCGACCAACACGGGAGCAGCTACCTCATTAGCAGCTAAATCATAAATTATTATCACTTAAATTAATCCTAATTCATCTCATTAATTGTAATTCATTTCAATACCTAATAACATTACCTCATTTGTACGAGTTATCGCACAGTAAGCATTTACGCGCCTTGACCCGATGATCCGGTTTAGATAAATTATTAGGCATTTTAAGTAAGCATTTCTTCATATTTCGCATCGTCCATCTGTATCAACATTTAACACCTTGACTGCCTCATCATGGAATACATTATTAGTTTAAAATAACAGCTTACCGCACTGCTTAATTAATTGCGAGGAAACGAACATGGTGCAGTCAAGGTGGAAACTGGACAGACTTGAAATGTCAGTTTTCACTAAATTCCAGGGTTCTACCTACCTACCTAACCGAGTATTCGGATTCCAGACTCGAATTTTGAGCTTAGTCGTCAGTGAAAACATTACTCTTGCTGATGAGAGAATGATTGCTGCAAAATCTAAGCCGTACACACACGGGACCAGTACAATTTTATGGGGGCGGCAAAAATAAAAATATAAGGGGGCGGCAAATTTTTACAACTGCACGCCACCTACAGGACCCTCAGATAAGTGCGGTATTTAGTGCTGTTGTTGTAGCCAGTAGGATCTTGACCAAGAACCAGGACCTTTGAGACTATAAACTTAGAAATAACCTAGCTTTAACTTAATGTATATTGTTTTTCTTACGTACTAAAATATAAAGTGTTTTAAATGTTTTCGGTGTATCATTCTAAAGTCTCATATCTACGCTCGAATGCCGGAGCCCAATATCGAATCCTTAATCCGAGAGTTGGGACGATCTGAGATCGTACACCATCTGCGGATCGGTCTCCAACCTGCGTCCCAATAACAATGATATGCAATCGATGTCAGTGATGCAAGAAGATCGTCGATCGATCTCTACATTGTAAATA
Source organism: Emmelina monodactyla (assembly GCA_916618145.1). Taxonomy (NCBI): domain Eukaryota; kingdom Metazoa; phylum Arthropoda; class Insecta; order Lepidoptera; family Pterophoridae; genus Emmelina; species Emmelina monodactyla. The sequence goes on from OU745316.1 coordinate 172,663, forward strand.
AAAAGTAAGTTTTACTAGTAAGTTTTACTAATATTTAAAACTAAATGCCTAAGTTTGAACTATTACCTTGTCTGAAAATAGTTTAATACACGTAAATAGCATATATCTTATGTGATTATCTCGGAAAAATTGCCGGATATATGTTTGGTCCCGATCTTTGCTGTTTATTTTGCCATCATTGCATTATGTTGATACAAAAAATATAATTTAGCGAAAACTTTAATTTTGAATTACACATCTGCTGGAAGGGCACATCCAGTAAAGGCACTTCTGGTAAATTTTGATTTTAAAAGTTTAAGGTCCATGTACGTTGCTATGGTGACTATTTTTGTTTTACATGGACTGACATAAAAAGTCACGCAAACAAAAGATCGAACTGCCCAATACCGGGGTTCGCAAAAATGGATTCAAATGGCGTTAAATTGATGTGTCAGAATCTATAGATCGGTTATTGGGATCATGGTTGGCACCATTTTCATACAAATATGCCAGAAAAAAGATCGCTTGCCTCCCATGGATTGATTGCGTCTTTGGATTGGTTCCACAATCTGTAGATCGTTTATTGAAATAGTTTTGAGAAAATTTGGATCGGATTGTAGATCTTAGATGCTTAAAAATGGATTGAGATCGTATATTGGGACTGGGCGTAAGTAGGTACACCGTAACAATGGCAGTACCTAATTATAACCATGACCGAATAGAATAGTCATTAAAGGCATAAACCATTGACATAGTGACGCGGTTAGTTCAGTAATAGACTTACCTAGAATTTACCTGAAATGTCTAAAAAAATATCGAGGTAAGTATTATCAATCTCATAGGATTTTGATTTATGAAATACGAAACATAAATAAGTACGATCAGTTGCAAAAGTCCATACCGAGTGTAAGGTCTATAACTGCTTGCGTACAAACTACACACACATTGACATAAAATGTTACAAATTATGTTCAACCTTAACGTAAAAGACGTAAGCTTAAGCACATTGACAAAAATATTAGTCGTATTGCGAGTAAAATTAAAAAACAAGTTGAACATTTTTTAGAGAAGTCACAATTTGAGGGTAAAACAAAAAAAAACAAAATCATACAATGATTGAATTGTTTTCTAAATGCTTTGTCGTTGTTGGTTCGCTAACGAGGGTGCCAGTGTTGTGTTTGATAAAGTTGATTTCTAAGTTCTATAATATGCAAGCTAATATCTATTAGTATGCAAGACAGAATGTGTATTGTCGAAATGCATAATATATGATGCAATATATCATAATATTATAACGAGACTAGAGTTACTGTAAGTATGAAAAAAGTGTTTTTTTATCCATTATTTTGCTTTGATTGAGTATCATTATAATAAATTTAGCGTGTGTTACATAATTATCTATTTTAATATGTGGTTTGTTATATTTATACCTATTTTGTTTTTGTTTCAGTAGATAACGGTAAAACGGTGGGTTTTTTAATAGTTCAAAACACCGACATAACCTACATATATGGGGATTGATGGTGCAGAGATGGGACATGTGGAATAAAAGAACTACAGAGGCATTGGCTACCAATCGAAGTGTAAAGTGTATGGAAGTGTGGAAAAATGAAGTGGAACTGTGATTTGTTTGAATATAGTTCAATCAATGTGACGGTGCGCGTTAGCTTGTGGTTATTGAAAACAGGGGGAGGGTATATTAAATACCAATAGTATTTCATTAAACTAGTTATCAAATATAAGTTTGTAAGTAATACATTTTTCAATAATAATGTCATCTTTTATGGTTGGCTAGCTTCAATTTTCTTTTCGTTACGAAAACGAGTACTTCAGCTACAACTAACCTTAAAAAGTAAAACAAGTGTAAAACTACATTAATATTTGTTGTTGGAAGTTTGAAATATAGACTGTAAATTATTATTTTTTTGGAATCAACATTTTTTAATTAAGTATCAATCAATACCTAAATATATTTGTAAACAAGTGTAAAATAAGCTAATTATTTTATAATAAACTACTGTTTTTTTATCTTTTTTTTTCTACCTAACCTTTTATATTTATTTACCCTCATTAAGTTTGTTAGTATTTCTTTCTTTACGACTTAAAAAGCCAAATAAATGAAACTGAACCTGAACCTTAAAACTCTCAAAATAAGGCTGAGAATTATTCGTAACAATTAGTATCAATGTTGTCGGTTAGAGTGTAGGTAGATCCGAAAAAACATCATCGTATTTAAGAAAATGTTTTAACTACCACTAATGTTTATAAAAATACATTGAGCTTTAAAACTGTCGCGTTAAGGTTGATATTAAGAAGTAGTAGTAAAATAGTAGTTTATTTAAGTCGGTGTGCGTGTGAAGCGACCACTGGATGCGATAATTTTTGTCAAACCTGTATGCACTTTTGCAACTTACCGTACATCTTTTGATTAGGCGGACTTAAAAGTTTGTAGTTTTCACAGCATTAAAGGATTGCAGTCTTTAGTATTTGAAGTACGCCTTATACATCCGTATAAAATGACATCACTTACCTGTAGCAGTATAGTGTTGTGCGGGCCGGCGGGCTTGCCGTCGATGAGCAGCGCGGGGCGCGAGCCGCGGCAGCTGATCTGTACCGCCTCCAGGATTGTCAGGTTGTTTCTGTGGGACAAAGAGTAACATTCTAGGAAATATACCTTTAAAACTGTTTGGAAGAAAAATAGCTCAATTAGCTTTTAATTTGTTTTACGAAAAATTGGGAAAATATATTAGGCCCAATTGTAGGGAACGTTTTAACCTCGGGTTAGCTTCGGGTTAGTAACTTAGGTTTAAATGGCGCCACCATCGATTGTAACTACTTCTTATTACAATCGATGGTGGTGCCATTTAAATCTTAGTTAGCTAACTCGAGGTTAAAACGTTCCCTGCAATAGGGCCTTAGAATAAAGAATAAGGTTACCTAAGATACAGCACGGTGGTGTACAGCCCGGCGTCGGGCGGCGCCGCGTCCACCACGAGCTCCGCGTCCGCCCCCGGCGCCAGCGTCACCCGCCCCGCCCCCGCCCCCGCCTCCGCCCCCGCCCCCGCCCCCGCCCCCGCCACGCGCCACGAGAACAGCTCGGGGGACGAGGTGCACTTCTCCGACGCACACTCGGGAGACAGCATCTCGCAGTCGCTGCGAACAACAGAAGGAAATAACTAGACTATCAAGGTTAAGGTAAGGTTGAGTGGACACGTAATGCGTTCAGCTTCTAGTTTTAGGAATAGTTAGTTATATTCATGGACAGCAACACAATCTCTACACCGATGTGATTGTGAGATAGGCGGCGGCGATCACTAACCCTTAAGATCGTTGCAAAAAAAAGTATCAGTTAAGGATCAACACGTTAAAATTATTGATTTCATAATTATTATATTCGTCGAAGTCAATTTGTAGAATTTGGAATTTTATAATCAACGTCGTCCGATTACAAATCTTAGATAAGCAAGAAGCGAAGCAGTGAGTATTTTAGGTTGGCTTTGTCACTTCATACACGCTTCGAGAAGCTTCGGGTCGAGAGCCTCTAATCTAATGTATCACCGCGCATATGTATGTATCAAACTGGGCATTGCTGGAGGGGTACTGGTCAGGTTTAGAGCAAAAAAAAATTTTATGGAAAAAAATAATTTTTTTTTACGTAATTTTCCAAAATTGCAATAATACCATCAGATTTTGCTATGATTTTAAATTAAATAGGGTTTTAATTTAATTTGCAATGTAAATAATCGCACTTGAACCGACAGTTGATGTGTGAGCGATGATTTCAAGCGGCGAATTTGACTTTTAAATTGAGTTTTCTGGGTATACCGTTAGTGAATTTAGTTACTATTGAGGCTCAAGAATACATGGTTTCAGGCTTCGGAAGTGGTCTTTTTACACCCGTTATACCTGCAGTTGGTAGATGCGTGGTGGTGCAGCAGCGGCGCGAGTGTGACGGGCGCGCGCGCGGGGTTGTGCAGGCGCAGGCGCCGCCCCCCCGCGCCGCACGCGCCGCGCTGCGACGTCACCAGCCGCGGCCACGCCCACGACACGCGCGCGGGCAGCGGGACCATCAACATCTGCGGCCAAGGGGGGCAGGGTTCAATCAAACATATACCTACCATTCTGCCCGTAGGAAGAAAATGGCTAAGCCTGTGAAAAAAGGTCACATCTACGTAAACATCGACAAGTCCTCCGATTGCAGCCTCCGTAGTTCGTATTTTCTTGTGTCACCCACATGTTTTGGTCCATACGATTTTTGTGACTAATACGTACAAAATATAATGAACCAATGAATATTTGGCTAAATTATAAAAGCATAGTTCATTAGTTTACTTAAAGTTGAGATCAACGGATAGTATCTGGCAATATTGGATATTACTTTGAAATGACAAAATAAAACATACATCATATCAGCCATATAAAAAGTGACTATTTCTACTAACCTTTTTTATCTGGTACTGGTATGCTTAACGCTAGTACAATGCTGTTGCGCTAGCATTCTCAATACACAAATCACTACTTAACACCTAATATTTCATCTACTTAAAAACAAGTGCTATCTAATGGCACAGAGATCTAATTCTTCTCCACCTTAATCTATTCTACAAACACAATTCAAATAAATAAACACCGTGTTTCCCAACATCTAAATTAAAAACATTCTTATTGTCTATTTTAAAAACAAATATATTTGGATTTGAACATTATTTCTATAACAGATATGTATAACAATTGTACCCACTACTATATTCAACAGAAGTTATAACACCCCTAACGTACCACGGACATCACTAGTTTGTCGTCATAGACGCGCAGTTACAAGATATACTTTCTCTTATTCCATGTTTTGTTCAGAGTAATGTTTGATCCCAAGTCCAACAAACATAGCATGTTCCTACTATTGCCCTAGTTATTATACCTTATTTTGTTATTGGAATACTATTAACCTGATTTCGGTTCACTAACCTGTGTGGTCTTGACATGCAGCGTGTGTACGATATCCTCCTGCTGTAAGAATATCTGTCGTCTTCGTGCGAGTAGCTCTAGATCCGCCGCGAGCGAGTCCGCGCCCGAGCGGGACCACCAACTATCATATTCTAGAATGGGGTGTGTAGATACAGGTTCTATACATAGAAATCTGCCTAGGGTTTGTAATGGTGCCGTGTAGGTCAAGTTGTTTACGAATAAAATATTTTTGGCCACTGAAATCAATGAATGAACTTACAAGTCTTTTACAAAAAGTAACCAATAACAGTTAATAATTACATTCATATCTGTGATGTAGGAGTGAAACAACTTGCTTACTTTCGAGTCAAAAAGACTTATTTAAGAACCAAAGTATTAGAATATAGATTAAAGGCGTTAGTTTTAAATTATATAAGTTCAATAATACTCTAAGGTACAGCGAAACTAATATTTAAATTTTATTTACATTTTAACTAGCTTTTGCCCGCGGCTGTACCCTCGTGAAATTCGAAGTAAAACCCTTTTCCTTATACTATGCTATCTTACTAATATTATAAACGTGTAAGTATGGATGGATGTTTGATACTCTTCCACGAAAAAACTACCGAACGGATTTGAATGAAACTTTACAATAATATAAGTTATACATCAGAATAACACATAAGAGTACTTTTTACCGCGGGAAAACTTCTCATTCCCACGGGAAACCGACTTCCACGCGAACAGAGTCGCGGGCGGCCACTAGTCTTGTAATAGTGAAGGATATCATATAACTAGTATTAACCCTAGTGTCTCCAACATACCAGGATGGTGTTCCTGCAGTCCCGTATACATGTCCCCGGTGTTTTCCTCCGCGAGATACTCCAGGCGGCCCGCAGTCTGCCGCCCCGCGGGGAGCCAGCGGGACTCTTCGTCGTCGTCAGGACTAGGGGCGGAATACCAATGTTAGATAGTGGGGAAGTTATAGCAAGGTTAATAGTTTAACAAAAAAGGTCCGGTTCGGGAATGCCACAGATCGCTGCTTGCAATAAGATATACAGGGTGTAATCGTTAAGTGTGCACAGGCGATTATTCCGTAACTATTATAGATATCAAAAAACTTTAAACTGATATCGAAAGTACTTTACCTAATGAGTTAAATAACACTAATAACTTTTTTAAAATAAAACAAGAAATTTCCAAAAATTTTTCATCAAACTCTCTCATACATTTTATTTCTTAGTAGATAAGTACAAAAATTTGTATTCAAAGCAAATTTTCGAAGTGACGTCCTTGTACAGTACAATGACGAGCTCTATTTACAGTTTCTAAATGAACTTTCCTTTAAATTTGCGGAGTAATTAAAGCAATTGCACGACGTACACGATTCTGTAACTCTTCTAGGCTATGTACTCGCTCAGCGTACACGTCGGTCTTCGACAAATCCCCATAGGAAGAAAAGCGTGAAATCCGGTGATCTGGCATGCCAAGGGGTTGCAATATTATTAGCTATTATGCCATTAAAATAGTTTTGTAAGAAATTTGTCACAACATTTGTATTATGTGCAGATCCTCCATCTTGTTGAAAAATTATCGATCTTCTTTCATCGTCTGTAATTGGTTTTAAGAGACTTAGCATATCGTTTTGTACAAAGGTGAGATATCTCTGACCAGTTAAGATTCCACTGTAAAAATATGGCCCAATGATCCGATCTCCAAGAATACCACACCACACATTAATTGAGAATCGCACCTGAGCTCTAACTTCAGTAGTTTGGCAAGGATTGTCAATTGACCAACAAATGTTGTCAAATGCGATTTTTTTCTATTATAAATGCCGCCTTTTAAAACATTACTTTCATCGGTCTTTAAAATTGACCTTATTATTGACTAGCCAATTACAATAGGCCAGCCGACGAGCAGGATCATCATTGTGCAGCGTTTGAGTAGGTTTTATCTTAAATGCTTTAAAGTTGTGTTTTTTTATCTCTATTATCTCATACTAAATGTATGGGAGTGTTTAATGTAAAGTTTTTGGATATTTCTCGTTTTATTTTCAAAAAGTTATTAGTGTTATTTTACTCATTAGGTAAAGTACTTTCAATATCAGTTTAAAGTTTTTTTGATATCTGTAATAGTTACGGAATAATCGCCTGTGCACACTTAACGATTACACCCTGTATATGTATAAGAACTACTATGTTCAATTGTATATTTTTAAAATCGAGATATCGAAACGATGTTTTATAAAATATTTTCTTTATTTCTCGCCAATTTCTTTAACTCAATGTTTAATGATTATTACGAATCACATTATCAACTTCCTTCACACATTTTCCCAATCAAATCAATTCATTCAACACATATATACATACACATAGGACAGTCCGGTGATGTTATGTGGATGCAGCTCCAGCAGCTGCGCGCGCGCCGCCAGCGTGGAGCGGACCAGCACCGCCGCCGATGACGTCACCAACTGCAGTGAACATTATACTATAGCACCTGATAATATATGGAATGTTTATGGAAAGCTTTTTCGAACCAGTTTAATATTATTTTAGAAAAAAAAACACTCTTTTGTTGTTTAATCACAGTTTTAAAAATGTATTTATCATATTAGTTTCATCTTATAAACTGAGACGTTGGGAACTGGAAAATGGCGACCTATATTAAAAACACCGCAATAAACAAATGAATGTACGCATACCTTTTTTTCCTGCTTTTCTTACAAAGTTTATAGTTAAACTTCATAGATAACATATAATAAGTCAATAGCTTGTGAAACACTTATAATTTTAATCTCAAATCCAACTCATAAATCAGCTAAAAACATACAAACTGTGTTCTACCGTATTCCCAGATTAACAAATTTCACAACAGTATAAATCAAATCAAATCAAATCAAATCAAATCAAATCAAAATATTTATTTGCCAATATGGGTAAAATTAAAGTTGATAAAAGTATGTTTTACAGAACACCATATTAGCCCTTATGGGCATGCAAATGTCAGTTTATAAAATGAATTAAGAATAATAATTATATAAATCAATCAATAAGAAGTCAAAAATTAAAAATGTCAATTGCAAAACCTTAAAATACTACTAATATCATGTCATTTCAATAAATTACATTACATTATCAAAAAAATTATTACAATGGTACCACAATTACTAATCCTTATCGTTAAAATATTCATGTATGGAGTAAAAACATTTATTTGTCAAATAGGATTTCAGTTTGTCTTTAAATTCATAAAAGTCATTTATGTTTTTTATCTCCTCTGGCAATTTATTAAAAATTTTGGGTCCCATACAAAATATGCTTCTGTTAAAAAGTTCCGTTGCACAATCAGGAGCGCGTAATCGGTTACGAAGACGAGTGCTTTGTAGTTTATGAAATTTGACAAAGTCCTTTTTTATCATGTTGGACACCTCAAAGATATATAACGACGGAAGAGTTAGGATACCTAATTTAACGAAATAAGCTTCACAAGACTCTAAGTTATTTAGATTGCATATAGCACGAATGCACTTCTTCTGCGCTCTAAAAGCTCTAATTATTTCTGAAGCATTTCCCCAGAATGTTATACCATACCTAATGGTGGAGGTTACGTATGCGTGATACGCTATTAAAGCAGTATCAATACTGACCTTTTGTCTCAATTTCAATAACATATAAGACAACTGGTTTAGTCTAGAGCATATAAAGTCAATGTGGGATTTCCATGTCATATCTGAGTCAATATAAATACCTAAAAATTTGGTTTGTTGAACTTCATTAATAATATTATTGTTGTGTTGAACTTTTAGATCTCTGATCATCTTGTTTCTGTTTTTAAATGTCATTAATAATGTCTTGTGAATATTGTTAACTAGACTGTTATTACTAAGCCAATTTATTAATAAGTCAAGAGTTTTATTTATTTCGAATTCATGAACGTCAGGATCTCCTCCAATAAAAAGAACTGTACTGTCATCGGCATATAAAGTCATGGGGTGGTCTATTGATTTTGGAAAGTCGTTTATACAGGGTCTGTCGTAATGAATGGATAACCCGTTACCTACAGTTGATCCGGATGTGAGGCTATAAGAAAATGGTGTCTTCTTGCCAGGATTGTCAACCATAAGAAAATGACGTAGACTTTTAAACTTTTTTATAAATTTCGCTATTTTTTTCATTTATTCCGCTGCCATTTCTTAAAATTTTGATATATTTGTGTATATATTTTTGTATTATACTCCTGAAGACGTGTTTTATGTAATTTTAATACAATTTTAGGTGTTATTCACGTTGAACATTATAAAAATTCTCATTTTAAGAAAAATATTTCCAATGTTTTTTCTTTATGTCAACTTTTGATCATCTCCTGTGAAAAAAAAATGTACGACGTTATAGCTGCCCATGATCTCAATAAATTGTCTAGTATGTGTAGATTCCAAAAAGGTATAACGATGTGTACTTTACAAGCAACATTAAGTTACTGGAGCGAGAACACTAATCAAGGTCGGAATTTTTATTTTTCAAGTTATGTTATAAATGTTTGTAAAACTTCGTCATAATGATTTTATTCTAGCAAGATACTTTGCACAAACACTATCGGGCCACTAATAGGATATTCAGAAGAAAACCCGGTTGTTTTTGGGAAAAAAATAACATTACTCCACAATAATAACGTAATGAAAATGTACAAATGAAAATTGTTGTGCTCTAATAGTTTCATGCGACAAACATGTTGTGACAAGTTTATTCGAAATTGAAACGGATTTTAAAAATCGAACAAAGACCGCATTACAAAGAAAAGGGTACTCATTACATGTGTAATTTTGACCATCGCATGTGCTTTTGTTCTCATTATTTTTGTCAATTTGTTACTGCTTTCTAATATCGGACTTTGATTTTCCTTGTGATTTGGACTTGATAACGTGGTGATACTGATGACTTTGCTCACATTTAGGGACATTGTGTTGTGCTATCGATTGTACTTGTTGTTTTGGAAAAGTTTTTGTGTAGTTTGTGTATCCTGCCGCAACAATACTCGCCGGCCGAATACGCGAACGTGCATTACATTTACGGTTTATGTAATGGCAACACCAATAGAGCTGCAGGTTTATCGTGAAAGATATCCAAATGTGCGACATCCTGATTACCGTGTGTTCATGTGCACAATGCATTTATAGAAGGACGATTTCTTTCCACTTTTTTCCACTTTTCTTTGTAATGCGGACTTTGTTCGATTTTTAAGATCCGTTTCAATTTCGAATAAACTTGTCGCAACATGTTTGTCGCATGAAACTATTAGAGCACAACAATTTTCATTTGTACATTTTCATTACATTATTATTGTGGAGTAATGTTATTTTTTTCCCAAAAACAACCGGGTTTTCTTCTGAATATCCTATTAGTGGCCCAATAGTGATTGTGCAAAGTATCTTGATAGAATAAAATCATTATGACGAAGTTTTACAAACATTTATTACATAACTTGAAAACTAAAAATTCCGACCTTGATTAGTGTTCTCGTTCCTGTAACTTAATGTTGCTTGTAAAGTACACATCGTTATACCTTTTTGGAATCTACACATACTAGACAATTTATTGAGATCATGGGCAGCTATAACGTCGTACATTTTTTTTTCACAGGAGATGATCAAAAGTTGACATAAAGAAAAAACATTGGAAATGTTTTTCTTAAAATGAGAATTTTTATAATGTTCAACGTGAATAACACCTAAAATTGTATTAAAATTACATAATACACGTCTTCAGGATTATAATACAAAAAAAAATATACAAATATATCAAAATTTGAAAAAATGGCAGCGGAATAAATGAAAAAAATAGCAAAATTTATAAAAAAGTTTAAAAGTCTACGCCATTTTCTTATGGTTGACAATCCTGGCAAGAAGACACCATTTTCTTATAGCCTCACATCCGGATCAACTGTAGGTAACGGGTTATCCATTCATTACGACAGACCCTGTATATATTAGAAATAGCAAAGGGCCCAAAATACTTCCTTGGGGAACTCCACATGTGACTTTCCTAGATTTCGAGCAGTAAACAGATTCAAGTTTTGTTTGGTTATTAGTAGATGTTATTTGTGTTATTTGAAATCGGTCCATTAAGTAAGATTTAATAATATCTAAAGAATTACCTCTTATTCCGTAATACTCTAGTTTTTTAAATAATGTCTGATGGTCAACACGATCAAATGCCTTCGACATATCCATATAAAGTGCAGTTACATATTGTTTTTTATCTAGACTATTGTGTATTATTTTAATGAAGTTAGAGATAGCCATGTCAATTGACCTTTTTTTCCTAAAACCCATTTGTTCTTCAGCAAAGAGGTTAAACTTTTCAAAATAGTTGTAAATGTTATTGTATATAACTCTCTCAAATATCTTTGAAAATATAGATAGAAGTGCTATTGGCCTATAATTATCCATTTGTGTCCTTTCTTGTTTTTTAAATATGGGTTTTATTATGGAAATCTTTAATCGGCACAGTAAAGCTACATACCGGCGCGGCGTCCTTGATATGCACGGGGTCTATTTGCAGGTCGCCCGCCACCGCGCGGTACGACACCGAGCACGACGATACGCCGTACTGCGTCGAGATCTTTAGTGTGCCTGGGTTATAAGTTATATAGAATTGAGTAGACATAGTGGTGGTAATTAGAAGTGGTAGATTTACCAGCAGGCTAGAGGCGGCATTAATTTAGATAGTATAGTTGCGATCGATTGCATTTGAACGATCAAGAGGGGCGGCAAAAATAAATAGCCTACGAACGACAAATATATTAATCCACTGGTAGTGAAGGTAGAACTATGAATGGCTGTTTGTAAAAAAAATAATGATGTAACTTATTAGTTGGTTGTAGAAAAGGCAAACATTTTAAGAATATGTATTATGTCCTGTTATTAAGAAACTAATTTGAATAATTGGCAAAGTATATAAAATGGCGTTCAACTAAAACCACATCTTATATTTTTATAATACTTCTTTAAACCTGACTCTTAGTTTTTAAAACCAAACAGCCAAACTGCAAAACTTCCCTATAATCAAATGTCAATACATAAACCCCAACTACCTTGTATCACATGTGTGTGCGGCAGCGACGGCGTCACGACGAGGACGGCGTGCGCGTGTGAGTGTGCACCCACACACGCGCACGAGCCGGACTCGCACGGAGACAACTCCAACTGTATAGTATAACAACGCGGTCTATAGTACGTGGGTGGCCGATACATTGTTACTGTAAAGAGACTTGATCTCAAGATTTTATTGAATAAGTATGTACGTTCAAAAATTTATTGGATTTATTCTATATTTTAAATTTGTAACTAAAATTGAGGCACACATTTTCTAGTAATTTTAACCAAATAAATACATTTTGATCAAGTTTATTTTATTTCAAACTAGTGATCAGCCGCGACTCCGTTCGCGTGAAATTCGGTTTTCCGTAGGAATGAGAAGTTTTCCCGCGGTAAAAAGTTGTAATGTGCATAAGCACTTTGTAGGAAACTTATGTAGGCTGGAATACTGGCAGCTATTGTTTTATATTATTTAAATAGATTCTAAAGAAGAAACAATGAGATATTGACAGCATCCTTCCAGACTCAGTCATATTTTCGTGCTCAGACTGTGGGCACATAACATTAAAATCACTTTTATGCTTTAAATACAAAGCTTTGAAAAAGATTAAAATCTTTGATTTCTCTCTCACGTTTCCCCCAAACGTTAGTTGGTGGAATTCACCGTATTCAATGTGTTGTTCATATATTACTGTAAAGTTTTATAAAAAATCGTCTAGTAGTTTTTACGTGAGAGAATAACAAACGTCCATAAATACTCACAAATTTTCACGTTTATAATATTAGTCGTCGATAAGGATTTTATTAATTAATTCGAAGGGATTAGGATCTGTTACAATACAACTTTTCAGTGTACAAATAATGTTAATCTCGAGCAAAATATCACTTTTAAACTGTTTTAAACCAAGTTGAAAACAATATAAGTAGTTAATTCTTTCAGTGTGTATGTGTCCATGTGTACATGACAGTCTCGTCTAGTCTGGCTCGGCAGTGTGGTCTCGTGTTTCGGTACTCACGGCGGCGTGCGGCAGACTGTGCATGGCGTGCGTGAAGCACAGCGGCGCGGCGCCGCGGTTGTGCAGCCGCACGCGCACGCGCAGCCCCCCCGCCGGCACCGCGCCCAGACCCAGCGAGGACGGGGACGCGCCCGGCCACTCCCATTCCTAGACCGGGGGAGGTGTTCATCGTCATCACTACCGATATGACGCAGTCCAAAACACTAATACAACTTTCAAGTGTCCAAAACGTAGATTTTTACGTGTTCACGAGGTTTGCAAAAGCAAAAAAACGTGTTTAAATGGTATTAAATTAAGTGTTAATTAAAAAACGCGTTGAAAATAGGTTACCATCGAACTTTGATTTGTCTCCGACAGTCAATGTAACGTTTAGTTAACTTAAACGTCTCATAATTTTACTATTGACATGCAACTTTTCACAACAAGATAGAACTAGTGACGCGTTCGAGCTTTGCATGGGAGCTTTTGTCTGTCTCTTTTGTTTCTCAACATTTTGGCCAGCTTGCTTAACCATGTTTCCCTTTAATAATCACAAAAAAAATATCCTATAACAAGCGAAATTCATTGCCAAAACTACTCGTTAAAGTTGAACGGTAAGGGTTTCTTTAATTATCGAGAAAGATTATTAAAATCGACGTGACGTGACGAATTGATAACAAAACATTAACCTGCACGGCATTACAGATTTTGTCGAAAAAAAGGTTTTAAAATTATAAATATTAAGAACGAAATATCGTATATTCATACAAACAGACACGGATAAAGACATTGCTTTTAGACACAAATATTTTTACAATAACACTTTCTACCATCAAAACTCACCAAATGTAAAAGTCCGGTGTGCGCGTGAACATTCACGTAGTACACCGTGTCGTTAGCCACCACCGTGATGACGCCGGACGCGGGGGCGGGGGCGGCGGCGGGGGCGGCACCGGCGGGGGCGGGGGCGGGGGCGGGGCGCAGCCGCAGCCGCGCCAGCGCCGCGGGCTCCGTGGACACCCACACCGGCGCGAATGTCTCCAGCTGTAGCGGGAACCACGGACTTACTTTACCCCATACAAAATATTAGAATAATTGTTAAACTTGTTGAATTCGTCGTCTAATTTTAAAGTTTTTTCCTTCATTTGTTAAGAATACAAGCAAATAGAAACCGATGTTATTGTGACATGACGATAGCATACGCCTTACTAAGCCTTAGAAATCTTTCCAAGACAATATATTTATTTATGGATTGCCTTTAACCCCCATCCACCACGTGGTGTTACCTCGAAGTGCTCCATCACGCTGGTGTCGGCGCGCACGGCCTGCACTAGCAGCGGCTCCCCGTTCGCGCTGGCTGATAACTCGCGCCACACGCCCACCTCCGATGTCGTGAGAAACCTACGTGTTTACATGTTTGAAGCTTTGGCAAGGAGAGGAAGTGTACGCTTATATAGGACTTCAACCTACGGGTAAAAAAACTTCCCGAGGAAATAGATGAGGTATTTTCTTGCAGAAAAAAGTTATATTGTGTAATTCAGATACATCCTACTAATCCTACTAATATTATAAATGTGAAAGTTTGTGAGGATGTATGGATGGATGGATGGATGGATGTTTGTTACTCTTTCACGTAAAAACTACTCGATGGATTTGGATGAAACTTTGCAGTAATATAAGTTATACGTCAGAATAACACTTATGATACTTTTTACCGCGGCAAACATCTCATTCCCACGGGAAACCGACTTCCACGCGAACGGAGTCGCGGGCGGCCACTAGTATTATAAATGTGAAAGTTTGTGAGGATGTATGGATGGATGTTTGTTACTCTTTCACGTAAAAACTACTGGACAGATCTGGATGAAACTTTGCAGTAATATAGGTTATACATCAGAATAACACATAGAGTACTTTTTACGGCGGGAAAACTTCTCATTGGAAACAGACTTCCACGCGAACGGAGTCGCGGGCGGCCACTAGTAAACAATATTTCTTTGAATACAACCAAATCAGTTGAAAAGTTGCTGCTCGAATAAATAACAAAGGTCCGGCCATCCTTACGCTTTCGCATTTAGCCACAAAGATTTGAATCCTGAAACTAACAAGGTAATCAACTTACATGAGTGTATGCGGCATGGTGAGCCCGCCTGGTTGTATAGTTATATAATACGGCACGGAGGCGGCTCCCAGCTTCACCACGCCGCCGCAGTACCGCGCGGCGTCCGGCGAGGCGCCCGCCGACGAATACAACACGCTCGCTGGACAATAGGGAAATGCTACTTTAGTACGACTGTCTACGAAAATCCACTTGATGTAGGTAGATGACTTAACAACTTTCATGGAAACAGTAGCAAATACTTAGCTAAATAGAGTCGTGTGCGTGCAATGTCATAGTAAAATTTGAAGAAATGATTATTTAACCCGCAAATAAAAACAATCATGTAACTCCTTATACAGGGTGTCCCAAAACTCGACGTCAACCCGAAACCGGGTGACAAGGCAAGTCATGCTGGTTATCAGAAAAATGTTTAAAAAAATCTAAGTCACGTGTTCTCAAAATTATTGGCATTTTAAAAAAACACGCAAAATTTCACACCCTGTGACAGTGTTTTTGCTGCTGTTGCCACAAATGTTCACTTTTGGAAACTTTTTTTTTTGATATGTAACCCTGAATAATGCTTCTCTAAACTGTTATCAACATTTCAAATCTAGCTCCTCGAGATTGCATAAAAATAGGACTTATTTCCAAGAAAAAAATTAAAAATTAAAAATGGCCTAGTTTTAACTGTCTGCATTGAAAAAAAATTGTACTACGCGAGTTTGGCAAGTTGTGACAAAAGTTGGCGCATTTAGTAAGGATTCCAAAATGGTATGACACTTGGCAAATTGTAGCTGCTATCATGAACAAAAAAAAATATTTCCATGAAAACCCATTTTTAACTTTTTTTCTTACTTGGTTAAAAAATATTCTAATGGGCCCAAGGTTTTCCAAAGAGTCGTAAATTGTAAGTAGTGACAAAGGAGTCTTTCTAGGAAGTGTAAGCGAGATAGTATTTGTGCTAAAGTGATTGAGTGAGACGGAGAGAGTCACCTTCTCAAGTGCGAGCGAGACAGGTATGGACGCTAAAGTGACTGAGATGGAGAGAGTCATTTTACCAAGTGCGAGAGAGACAGAGAGTGACGCCAGGTATTCGCTATTGTAGATACACATTACAAACCAGTCAGTACGTTACGTTCCTTCGTTTACTGCGCTTGTTTTCGTATTCGTTTGTGTTGATTTCGTACTGTTTACTTTTGGCTATGTTTATGGACTTGTGATTGCTTGCGATTTAGATTCGGACTGTTTGTTTTCTCTTAACGACGACCTTTGCTTTCCTCTGGACTATTGTGTGAGTGTGTGACAAGTGCCGAGATGTCTTCGTATACCACTCGCGAATACGCTAATATGCACCTTATTTATGGTGAGTGCAGGTGTAATGCCAGTGCTGCTGCCAGACTTTACCGCGAAAGGTACCCAAACGCTGCTCGTTACCCCGATTATCGGGTGTTTACAAATGTGCATCGGTTGCTCTTCTCAGAAGGCCGCCTCCCAAATCAAACGCATGGTGGAGGCAGACCCACCAACCCTATGGAAGAAGAAGTTCTACAGGCTGTCGAAGAAGACCCAAGTACTTCAGTAAGAGCTATTGAAACGAACACCGGAGTGCCCAAAAGTTCAGCCCACCGTATTTTAAAAAGAAATGACCTACACCCATACCACGTACAGCGAGTACAGACATTATTACCCGGTGACTACCAAAATAGGGTGAATTTTTGCCGGACGATATTGGAGAGGTACAGAGATGACCCACTTTTTCTAACAAAAATTTTATGGTCGGACGAATCAACTTTTAAAAAGGACGGCTACGTGAACATGCACAACCTGCATGAATGGCGTGTTGAAAACCCTCATTTAACGAGACAGGATCGGTCCCAGTACCGATTCAAAGTTAACATGTGGACCGGAATTTTGAATGGCAAAATAATTGGTCCTTTTGAGTTGCCTGATGCATTAACTGGCGAGGTTTACTTAGACTTTCTTCAAAACCATCTTCCAAATTTATTAGAAGACGTGCCGCTAAGCATTTACAGAGAAATGTGGTTCCAACAAGATGGGTGCCCAGCGCACTTTGCTCGCCCCGTAAGAGAGTACCTCGATGAAGAGCTTCCTGGGAGATGGATCGGGCGGGCTGGACCAATCTCGTGGCCGGCCCGTTCACCGGACTTGAATCCTTTAGACTTTTTTTACTGGGGAGCTGTTAAAGAAAAAGTTTACGAGAAGCCCATTGGGAGTGAACATGAATTACGGCAGAGAATAGCTGAAGCAGCTCAATTTGTAAATAATGGACGATACGCTAGAAAGATAGCTCGATCTTTTTTAAAAAGATGTCGCGCTTGTATTGCCGCCGAAGGAAGGCATTTCGAACACTTATTATAACATTTTAAGAATTATTGTAAATTTTATTAATAAACATTGGTATTAAAATTTTGTTTTATTTAAAATTGAAACCTTTAACAATAAATGCTTATTCCAATGCACACACTAAAAAAAATAAATTAAAAGTGAACAATCTGTTCATTCAATAAAGATAGACGAGTACATCAGTACAATGTACAATTCAGTTAAATTTAATCAGTGTGTAAATTGGAAGCGGCTCCAATGTAACCAACGATAAGCTTTGCAATTTTAACCAAGTAAGAAAAAAAGTTAAAAATGGGTTTTCATGGAAATATTTTTTTTTGTTCATGATAGCAGCTACAATTTGCCAAGTGTCATACCATTTTGGAATCCTTACTAAATGCGCCAACTTTTGTCACAACTTGCCAAACTCGCGTAGTACAATTTTTTTTCAATGCAGACAGTTAAAACTAGGCCATTTTTAATTTTTAATTTTTTTCTTGGAAATAAGTCCTATTTTTATGCAATCTCGAGGAGCTAGATTTGAAATGTTGATAACAGTTTAGAGAAGCATTATTCAGGGTTACATATCAAAAAAAAAAGGTTCCAAAAGTGAACATTTGTGGCAACAGCAGCAAAAACACTGTCACAGGGTGTGAAATTTTGCGTGTTTTTTTAAAATGCCAATAATTTTGAGAACACGTGACTTAGATTTTTTTAAACATTTTTCTGATAACCAGCATGACTTGCCTTGTCACCCGGTTTCGGGTTGACGTCGAGTTTTGGGACACCCTGTATTTTCCCGATCATTGTGAGTTTAATTGTGAAATCGAAGGTGTGATATTTGCACATAATGGTCAATATACTAAAACGCAAATGTTGCGCTGATGCTCTTTTTGTGAGATTATCTGTACTTATTTTTTTTTTAAAAAAAAACGAACTCAATGTTTAAAAATGATAATAAATTCAAAGCTGCTTTGGCATAATATAATAAATAAATCTCCAGACTAACACACCATAAAATAATTAAGAAATTAAATGCTTCCTGTATACTTATAATATTGTTGTTGGTATGACTCACGGTTAAGTGTGAGCGTGGCGGCGGGCGCGGGCGCGGAGTGCGGCGGGATGCGCGTGCGCAACACTGACAGCTTCACCCCCGCCGCCCCCGCGCCCCCCGCCGCCGGCCCGCCCCCACCGCCGCCTGCCGACAACCAAAAGCAAGTGATGAACTATGCAAGCAAGCTAATATAGGTATTTGACTGACCTCCTTTGTATGCGAACGAGTTTCAAATATAAAAAATAAGTTAGTTTAGATGTCATTACCAGAAAATATTTATTTTTTCTCTACGACCTTATAGAATTGGCGAAGAAGGCCGATGTAACAAATGACAAATATATTATTGAGCGCTTCCCAAAAGGATGTTCTTATTTTTACAAATCAAAGCTGCGTGCGACATTGTACAATTCGGTCAAGGATGAGAAGTCCTTGAGAAGAATGAGCATTGATGGAAATAGAAGTCTAGAAGGAAGGCGAAAACAAGAGTATACAAAGGTCAGACCAATCGTGAATATCGAATATAGAAACGTAAAAACAAATGCATTAGTAGATTCAGTAGCATCAGTGTCCGTGATTAGCAAGGCTTTTGCGGAAAAGATACGCATTAGCTGTGATACACATACAGAGCTGCAGGCAACTGCCGTGAATGGAATCGTTCAGTTTCGACGTTCTCGGACAGAATTCTTTGCTCCTTTGTAGTTGGAGGAATCTTATTTATACAAAATGTTTACCTCTATATTGTAGATTCCTTATTACGAGATTTCATTTTAGGACGAGATTTTTTGAAAAATAATAGATTAATTATTAATTTTTTGTCTGAGTAATAAGCTTGGAAACCCGACGACTCAATAAATTATTAATAGTAGTACAGTCTGATACAAACCCAGAGGCTGACAATGAATGTATTTATACTTGTGATGTAATGAAAAGCGAGTCATGTAAGATATGTTTAATGACTTGTAAATATTTATTTTACCAATAAAAATGTCTATGTCTATGTAAAGGTAAACTAGTATGTCGCTTAAATTGAAAAGGCGTACGTAACAAATGGTTTCTTATGCAGAGGTGACGGGTCAGAAACGAGATGGCATCTAATGAAAGGAAAATAGATAGGTAGTTATATTTTAAAGGAAGCAAAGAGATATAAGGTTCCAATAAATAAACCGCCGTATCTTGTTTTCAATTTGCGTAAGATTATAAGAATACTAGAATTTTGTCATGACCGAACGTCACAGTCAGATAAAGATGTATGTTAATAGATAGAAACCGTTTAATCCTACCAATAAAATAAAAGTGAAAGTTTCTGAGTATGCTTGGATGTATGGATGTTTGTTACTCTTTCACGTAAAAACTAATGGACGGATATGGATGAAACTTTACAGTAATAGAGGTACTTTTTACCGCGGAAAAAATTCTCATTTCCTTGGGAAACCGACATCCACGCGAACGGAGTCGCGGGCGGCCACAAGTACAACTATTTTTATTTTATTTTATGATAATTATATAGAAAATGTAAGAAGTAGTTTATAAGTAATGAAGTTGTATTATATAAAACGATAACATGCTTGCTTAGTTTTTTCATGTATCATGAGCCTATTAAATATGAGTATTTGAGTAGGTATGTTATGCTAAAGTTGATGCGTCACTGCACTGCGAGGCTTTATTGGGTCCGAAGAGGAAAAGAAAGAAGAAATAATATGATAGTTGATAAGAGTATGAAAAAATTGAAAAAACAAACTAATAGAACTCCAGACTATGTAAAAAAAAGTAAGTAAGGCCTAAAGTACGTGCTGTCAGCACTTGTGATGAAGGTGCCACAGAATGGACTAGGGGAGAACCTAGTCAAACCCAGACACGAGCTAATATCGAAAAACCTTTTTACGAAATTGGCCTGCCCCGGGGAATGAACCAGAAACCTTTCGCTTAACAGCCCTTTATATATACCGCTGTTGTTTGAATATAATGTTATACTTATACACCTTTACTACCTTTGTTTGAATTTAATGTTATACTTTGAATTACACCCGCATCTGTATCGTTATATCCTCACCATTGGCAGTGTGCTGCAGCGCGTGGTCGGGCGGGTGGTAGGGCAGCGCGCCGCAGCCGTGCGCCCACAGCTCGGGGGACACGTCCACCGGCGACGACGCGCTGTTGCCCACCGAGATCGACAGCTGCAACAAGACAGTGTAGTGTAGTGTAGTGTGTGTGTGTATATACTCACGGTGTGGTCCGGTGTGAGGTGTCTGTGTGTGTGCGCGTGGTGCGTGTGTGTGTGTGTATACTCACGGTGTGGTCCGGTGTGCGGTGTGGGTGTGTGTATACTCACGGTGTGGTCCGGTGTGAGGTGTGTGTGTGTATACTCACGGTGTGGTCCGGTGTGAGGTGTGTGTGTGTGTGTGTGTATACTCACGGTGTGGTCCGGTGTGAGGTGTCTGTGTGTGTGTGTATACTCACGGTGCGGTCCGGTGTGAGGTGTCTGTGTGTGTATACTCACGGTGTGGTCCGGTGTGAGGTGTGTGTGTGTGTATACTCACGGTGTGGTCCGGTGTGAGGTGTCTGTGTGTGTGTGTGTGTGTATACTCACGGTGTGGTCCGGTGTGAGGTGTCTGTGTGTGTGTGTGTATACTCACGGTGTGGTCCGGTGTGAGGTGTCTGTGTGTGTATACTCACGGTGTGGTCCGGTGTGAGGTGTGTGTGTGTGTATACTCACGGTGTGGTCCGGTGTGAGGTGTGTGTGTGTGTATACTCACGGTGTGGTCCGGTGTGAGGTGTGTGTGTGTGTATACTCACGGTGTGGTCCGGTGTGAGGTGTGTGTGTGTGTGTATACTCACGGTGTGGTCCGGTGTGAGGTGTGTGTGTGTGTGTATACTCACGGTGTGGTCCGGTGTGAGGTGTGTGTGTGTGTGTATACTCACGGTGTGGTCCGGTGTGAGGTGTGTGTGTGTGTATACTCACGGTGTGGTCCGGTGTGAGGTGTCTGTGTGTGTGTGCGTGGTGCGCGTGTAGCCGCAGCGCGGGGGGCGCGGGGTACTCCCCGGGGGGGGCGGCGCGCGCCTCCACCGCCACCACCCACCACCCGCCCGACCACTTGATGCGCACGTAACTACAACAATGGGTTCTTGTTGCAACAACATGTGGAAATATCGCGGATAAGGATAGGAGAGACAAAGGACTCAGTCTTAAAAGTGATCATACTTTGATCCGGTCACTTTTGACTACAATGTAGAGTCAGATAAATCCAACTATGTAAATCTTATATCTTCCTATGTTCAGCGATCATAGAATGCCGATCGTCTGAGGGAAAATATCTTAGAATAGATAGTTACATTTTCTCGTAGTTGTAAACTGTGTCCTTAACTTATATATGTAACTCACCCTACAGAGGGCGCTGGCGGCGACAACACGAGCGTGACGATGGTCCGCGAGTCTCTCGGCGGCACGCGCCACGCCCCCGCCTCCGGTCCCGCCCCCGCCCCCGCCCCCGCCGGCGCCCGCAGCCGGATCCAGTTCGCAGATGAATACACCTCTGTTATCTAACAGCAAATCGTCCGCAGTAAGTTATGAGAAATTTGCATTAAGATAACATCGTTTGACGTACATTTAGCATCTTTCAGTGGAACTGTTTGAAAAGAACTTTTTATCTAACGCGATCTTTTTACCGTCTGTAAAACATTTTATGGTTTCTATTTAAAACAGACTAAGAATAGAGAAACATAGTAAGAAAACCCACGAGGTGGTTTATCTAGCATGTAATTGTATCATAAAATTGTTCGTGTCATTCAAGATTTCCCCAGCTTATATGACGTCTCTATTTATTGTGTGTGAAACGACTATAATTATCTGTAGTTAACCATCTAATAATAAACTCGAACTGTTGCTGTGTACGTATAAAAATTACAATGTCCTAGCATCAAAAGAAAGCGTAAACGCTCAATGCCTAGTAACCAAAAAAAACGCTATTATTTTTAACATTATGTTTTGAATTTAGTGTATAGACTCTACCCTATAATACATTGCAATTTAAAGCACTTTCTAAGGCTTGATCTTCTGAACAGCTTGTGCAGAGATGCTATCTTCATCTATGTCCCTGTAACAGTCACCTATCTATGTCCCTGTAACTGTCACCTATCTATGTCCCTGTAACTGTCACCTGTATGGGCGCGTGCGTGGGGTTGTATATGGAGATGGAGGGCTCCACGGTGGCGTTCTGCGGCACGCGCAGGCCGCATAGCGGGCCCACGCCCCACGGCGACCACACGCCCGTCGCCGACACCTGGGTGTACGGGAGGCAAACATGACTTAGGACCGATAACATATGCTGACAGGAGATGTTCATATTATGAATTGCACGGTAGTTTGTGTCCAAGACCGTGTATCGTGTTTGTGTACTCAACAAGTCAACATGAAGTAATGTTGTTATGGAAGTGATGTAAACATAGTGAAGGTTTGCAATTTTCTTTTACCAATTTATTTTTCACAAATCACACTTCGAATGCAGCTTGATGTAAGCTAAAAATTTAATTGCTAACTGCCACTGTTTAGACATTTGATTCGAAACTCTGTCACCTTCAACTTATGCATTTATATCTGTTTGCTAATCATCTTGTCTCTCTTGTGTGTCATCACATTACTCGACGTTCAGTGTCTGTGTATACGCACCGGGTACTTGTGCACGCCGCGCGAGGTGTGCAGGTAGAGGTGCGAGGACGCGGCGCCCTCGCTGCGGCCCACGAACACCACGCGGAACGACGTGCTGGCGTTCGGGGCTAGTGTCTGTGTATACGCACCGGGTACTTGTGCACGCCGCGCGAGGTGTGCAGGTAGAGGTGCGCGGACGCGGCGCCCTCGCTGCGGCCCACGAACACCACGCGGAACGACGTGCTGGCGTTCGGGGCTAGTGTCTGTGTATACGCACCGGGTACTTGTGCACGCCGCGCGAGGTGTGCAGGTAGAGGTGCGAGGACGCGGCGCCCTCGCTGCGGCCCACGAACACCACGCGGAACGACGTGCTGGCGTTCGGGGCTAGTGTCTGTGTATACGCACCGGGTACTTGTGCACGCCGCGCGAGGTGTGCAGGTAGAGGTGCGCGGACGCGGCGCCCTCGCTGCGGCCCACGAACACCACGCGGAACGACGTGCTGGCGTTCGGGGCTAGTGTCTGTGTATACGCACCGGGTACTTGTGCACGCCGCGCGAGGTGTGCAGGTAGAGGTGCGCGGACGCGGCGCCCTCGCTGCGGCCCACGAACACCACGCGGAACGACGTGCTGGCGTTCGGGGCTAGTGTCTGTGTATACGCACCGGGTACTTGTGCACGCCGCGCGAGGTGTGCAGGTAGAGGTGCGCGGACGCGGCGCCCTCGCTGCGGCCCACGAACACCACGCGGAACGACGTGCTGGCGTTCGGGGCTAGTGTCTGTGTATACGCACCGGGTACTTGTGCACGCCGCGCGAGGTGTGCAGGTAGAGGTGCGCGGACGCGGCGCCCTCGCTGCGGCCCACGAACACCACGCGGAACGACGTGCTGGCGTTCGGGGCTAGTGTCTGTGTATACGCACCGGGTACTTGTGCACGCCGCGCGAGGTGTGCAGGTAGAGGTGCGCGGACGCGGCGCCCTCGCTGCGGCCCACGAACACCACGCGGAACGACGTGCTGGCGTTCGGGGCTAGTGTCTGTGTATACGCACCGGGTACTTGTGCACGCCGCGCGAGGTGTGCAGGTAGAGGTGCGCGGACGCGGCGCCCTCGCTGCGGCCCACGAACACCACGCGGAACGACGTGCTGGCGTTCGGGGCTAGTGTCTGTGTATACGCACCGGGTACTTGTGCACGCCGCGCGAGGTGTGCAGGTAGAGGTGCGCGGACGCGGCGCCCTCGCTGCGGCCCACGAACACCACGCGGAACGACGTGCTGGCGTTCGGGGCTAGTGTCTGTGTATACGCACCGGGTACTTGTGCACGCCGCGCGAGGTGTGCAGGTAGAGGTGCGCGGACGCGGCGCCCTCGCTGCGGCCCACGAACACCACGCGGAACGACGTGCTGGCGTTCGGGGCTAGTGTCTGTGTATACGCACCGGGTACTTGTGCACGCCGCGCGAGGTGTGCAGGTAGAGGTGCGCGGACGCGGCGCCCTCGCTGCGGCCCACGAACACCACGCGGAACGACGTGCTGGCGTTCGGGGCTAGTGTCTGTGTATACGCACCGGGTACTTGTGCACGCCGCGCGAGGTGTGCAGGTAGAGGTGCGCGGACGCGGCGCCCTCGCTGCGGCCCACGAACACCACGCGGAACGACGTGCTGGCGTTCGGGGCTAGTGTCTGTGTATACGCACCGGGTACTTGTGCACGCCGCGCGAGGTGTGCAGGTAGAGGTGCGCGGACGCGGCGCCCTCGCTGCGGCCCACGAACACCACGCGGAACGACGTGCTGGCGTTCGGGGCTAGTGTCTGTGTATACGCACCGGGTACTTGTGCACGCCGCGCGAGGTGTGCAGGTAGAGGTGCGCGGACGCGGCGCCCTCGCTGCGGCCCACGAACACCACGCGGAACGACGTGCTGGCGTTCGGGGCTAGTGTCTGTGGGAAACAAGCAGGGGACGTTTCAAACACTTAGCAGACACAGTAGACCTCAATCAAAGGGTCTGTGGCACAAACAAGCAATGGCATGGGTTATAATTTCAAACTCATACTATATACAGGGTCTGTCGTAATGAATGGATAACCCGTTACCTACAGTTGATCCGGATGTGAGGCTATAAGAAAATGGTGTCTTCTTGCCAGGGTTGTCAACCATAACAAAATGGCGTAGACTTTTAAACTTTTTTATAAATTTCGCTATTTTTTTCATTTATTCCGCTGCCATTTCTTCAAATTTTGATATATTTGTATATATTTTTTTGTATTATAATCCTGAAGATGTGTATTATGTAATTTTAATACAATTTTAGGTGTTATTCACGTTGAACATTATCAAAATTCTCATTTTAAAAAAAACATTTCCAATGTTTTTTCTTTATGTCAACTTTTGAACATCTCCTGTGAAAAAAAAAAGTACGACGTTATAGCTGCCCATGATCTCAATAAATTGTCTAGTATGTGTAGATTCCAAAAAGTTATAACGAAGTGTACTTTACAAGCAACTTTAAGTTACAGGAGCGAGAACACTAATCAAGGTCCGAATTTTTATTTTTCAAGTTATGTTATAAATGGTTGTAAAACTTCGTCATAATGATTTTATTCTATCAAGATACTTTGCACTAACACTATCGGGCCACTAATAGGATATTCAGAAGAAAACCCGGTTGTTTTTGGGAAAAAAATAACATTACTCCACGATAATAATGTAATGAAAATGTACAAATGAAAATTGTTGTGCTCTAATAGCTACATGCGAGAAACATGTTGCGACAAGTTTATTCAAAATTGAAACGGATTTTAAAAATCGAACAAAGACCGCATTACAAAGAAAAGTGGAAAAAAGTGGAAGGAAATCGTCCTTCCATAAAAGCATTGTGCACATGAACACACGGTAATCAGGATGTCGCACATTTGGATATCTTTCACGATAAACACTAGCAGCTCTATTGGTGTTGCCATTACATACACCGTAAATGTAATGCATGTTCGCGTATTCGGCCGTTGTGTATTGTTGCGGCATGATACACAAACTTCACAAAAAACTTTTCCAAAACAACAAGCTCAATCGATAGCACAACACAATGTCCGTAAATGTGAGCAAAGTCATCAGTAGTTACACGCGGTGAACGTTATCAAGTCCAAATCACAAGGAAAATCAAAGTCCGATATTAGAAAGCATGTTACTGCTTGACGAAAATAATGAGAACAAAAGCACATGCGATGGTCAAAATTACACTGATGTGATGAGTACCCTTTTCTTTGTAATGCGGTCTTTGTTTGATTTTTAAAATCCTTTTCAATTTCGAATAAACTTGTCGCAACATGTTTGACGCATGTAACTATTAGAGCACAATAATTTTCATTTGTACATTTTCATTACATTATTATCGTGGAGTAATGTTATTTTTTTCCCAAAAACAACCGGGTTTTCTTCTGAATATCCTATTAGTGGCCCGATAGTGTTAGTGCAAAGTATCTTGATAGAATAAAATCATTATGACGAAGTTTTACAACCACTTATAACATAACTTGAAAAATAAAAATTCGGACCTTGATTATTGTTCTCGCTCCTGTAACTTAATGTTGCTTGTAAAGTACACTTCATTATACCTTTTTGGAATCTACACATACTAGACAATTTATTGAGATCATGGGCAGCTATAACGTCGTACTTTTTTTTTTCACAGGAGATGATCAGAAGTTGACATAAAGAAAAAACATTGGAAATGTTTTTCTTAAAATGAGAATTTTGGTAATGTTCAACGTGAATAACACCTAAAATTGTATTAAATTTACATAAAACACGTCTTCAGGATTATAATACAAAAAAAATTATACAAATATATCAAAATTTGAAGAAATGGCAGCGGAATAAATGAAAAAAATAGCGAAATTTATAAAAAAGTTTAAAAGTCTACGCCATTTTTTTATGGTTGACAACCCTGGCAAGAAGACACCATTTTCTTATAGCCTCACATCCGGGTCAACTGTAGGTAACGGGTTATCCATTCATTACGACAGACCCTGTATGTAGATACAGTTGAACTTAACTACATGAGTGAACACTATTCTTAAATACACTCGAAAACATAATATTATTTTGGTCAGTACGCAACAATAATACCAATGCCGCCATTTTTGTTATTCAGAAAAAAAAACATGTCTTTATTTATTCATTTTGTATTATGTATTTCTTAATTAGTCTGTCCAGCGCACCATTCAGTATTTTTGTAAAATGGGTACTTATTGTTAGTTGATTGCTATTTCTAAGCGACTACAATCAAGACAAATTACTAGGCGTTTCTGAGTCTTTATTAAAGCGTTTCTGACTCTTTCTTTAACCATTTCTATAGCTTTCTTAAAGCGTTTGAGTTACTTAGCTTGGCATGAATTTAAGTTTGTTAAAAGGCAATGGTTTTTCTTCCTGGCAGATCCACCACTTCAAACCTACTAGGTTATACAACTGACATTGCCGAAGCCCTTGACAATAGACAAGAAGTACATGCAATATACACCGATTTTAACAAAGCGTTTGACTTAGTGAATCATGAGTTACTTTAAAAAAAATTAGAACATGCAGGTATTTGTGGATCATTGTTAAGATGGTTAGAATCCTATCTTCATAACCGATCTCAATTAGTTACTGTGCGTGGTTACAAATCTATCTCTAAACCTGTTCCATCGGGTGTGCCTTAGGGTTCCCATTTAGGGCCGTTACTATTTTTAATATTTATTAACGACTTAACACCACTCCTTAAAAACAAATTTAAATTGTACGCCGATGACCTTAAGATTTACTCTATTATAAAGAATTCAGAAGACATCGATAGACTTCAATTAGATATAAATACTCTTAATGATTGGTGTACTAGAAACAAAATGCACCTGAATTCGTCTAAATGCTTTTTTATTAAATTCTCAAGGAAAAAGATTTCTCCTAAAGTAACTTATTACATACAAGATAATCCTCTCTTGGAAGTTACTAGTATAAAAGACTTAGGTGTCATGGACAACAAACTAGATTTTAGGGAGCAAATAGATAATATAACTAAAAGAAGCGCTAAATTATCTGGATTTGTTATACGCCAAACTAAACTTTTTAAAGATCCTGATATAAGAATATTACTGTTTAATAGCTTACCCGTAGTATTTTAGAATATTGTAGTCCTGTCTGGAACCCATACTTTGCCGTACAGACAGAATTGAACAAGTTCAAAAACGATTTTTATACCACCTGTCTTTTCAAAACAATTTATGCCGTAATTAAAATACTTATAACAGTAGACTTCATTATTTTAGATTAAAGACTCTTTCATCTCGGCGCATTATGTTGGATGTAGTTTTTCTCGTGAAAATTTTGCGAGGAAACATTGATGCTGCGGAACTCTTACAAAAGATTCCTCTTTCTGTACCACGAATTAACTGCCGTCATACAAAAAAACTTACATTTAATTTGCCACACTGTAATACTCTTCATTGGCCCCGATTCTGAAAACACTCTCTAAACTAAACTAAAACTATTGCCGCCACTTACTGTTCAATAGTATAAGACAGAGACAGGTAATCATTTTAGTCCTGTCAAATTAAAATGTACGTGCATTATGTCACGGTGAAGGCAATTTTAGGCTAGTCCTCAGCGCATTTCGTTCAATTTTACAATGATGTGGAGTAAATTTAGTGAGACGAATGTACCTGTCTTTTTCTTATACGAAGCATGAGAAAGTGACAGCGATATTTTAATTTAGTTTTAGAGAGTGTTTTGAGAATCGGGGCCATTATCAAGCGTCACCCATAAATCGATTGAGTAAGACTTTCAACAAAATTGAAAATGATTTTATAAATATCTTCCATGATCCTATAGCCTCTTTAAAAAAACGTATACTTAATTTTGCCTCAATTTAAGAAGTTTTTGTTTTTGTTATTTTTATTTTCTTTTACTTTGTTATATTATTTTTTTAATTTGATTTTAATTTTTATTATAACTTTAATTTTAGCCTATGTTGTACTTATTTTATATAATGTTGTGTTTACATCTTGAGAAGCTTGTACTATAATCTTTTTTAATGTAATTGTCTTTATGCTTTAAAAGTGTAAGTTTCGTTTTGTAAACCTAAATAAAAAAAAAGGCAAATAAAGTAGCTTGTTGATATTTGATCGGATTGCGAGGAAAAATGGACTCGTATCGTTGTTATTCTGATCTTTATATTTACAGGCAATAAATCCTTATAATGAGGTGTGGTAGATAAAAGCACAAATTGTTATTATTTTCTGAAGGGACACATTATAATGATTATTTAATGAAATATCTAAAGCTTGTTATCGTGGATTTATTCATAAAACTGCAACTGACCAAGTCAAGTTCCAAACTGTTGTTTGTTCTACTTCCTAAATAATACATTCATTATCTGCTTATCTTTTAAAGTACAGGATGTGGTCGCACATATAACTTGAGACCACAAACATTTATTTACTTATCATTGTTGTACATTATGTCAATGATATAGTTTGAATAATCCAAATATTTAATAAGATAATTTATTCAGGTGAAAATTTACGTAAAAAACTTTAGAATGACTTGGGTATATTTATCCATACAGAGCGACGAGAATAGGCCAGAAGCAGGCAACATTTTGACTCATGGATAAATAAAGGAAATTTTTCGCTATTTTCCTTAACAGTTGTAGAATAAAACCACACACTACTATGCATGTCCACTTCCTAACTTACATCTTAGCCTTGAAACCAATACAATTTAACCCTCGCACCGACCTTAGTCTCGAAGAAGGAGGCGTGGAAGTGCGGCGTGGTGCCGGCCACGGAGGCGAGGTGCAGCGCGGCGCGGCCGCGGTTGGTGAGCGTCACGGTGCGCGCGTGCGCCGCGCCCAGCTCCGCGCGCCCGAAGCTCAGCGCCGCCGGCCGCGCCTCCAGCCACGCGCCCGCGCCGCCGCCGCCCCACTCCTGCAACAACACGCCGTGGCAGCCATCACCGACTCTCAATACTGTGACACTGACTGTCCAACATGAGAGATAGCTTGCGATAACGCTTAACCGACTCCTGTCCCGAGAGATGCGTCATTAGAAAATAGTTGCAATTCAAATTTATATTTGATTTAATCAATAAAATATCTTATTTTATATAAAAATTAACTCATTAGGAACACCAATATCAAGGGCCACTATTTTTTTTTGGAAAATTAAATTGCCAGTGTTTGTCAACCATAGGGTGCCTACAACTGTTTATCTTACTAATATTATAAATGTGATAGTTTGTGAGTATGTATGAATGTTTGTTACTCTTTCACGTAAAATCGATTGGACGGATTTGGGTGAAACTTTGCAGTGATATAGGTTATACATCAGAATAACACATAGGCAACGGAGTCGCGGGCGGCCACTAGTTAATCTATATTTCAAATACTAAAATTTTAAAAATACGTATGTAATAAAAAATATTTATTTTCCTTTGTTTTCTTAGGCACTACCGCTTGGCAATACTAGTTGAGTCAAGGGAAATTTTACATTCCCGTGGCACTGCTGGTAGTGCTAAGGCTAAATGAACATTTCCAGTGAAACTACACTCTTGCCAGTAGATTCACGGGAAATGAACGGTTTTCTATCAGCTGTTAATTTTAGTTAATTTTACGTTGATAGATGTATCAACTACGAACGTTATTTTTTTAATGGGAAAGACCAAAATTTATTAAATTAAAATTCTGTTATTTTATTCAAATTCAAATCAAATCAAAACCGACATTAGTATTACTTTATGCTTTGTTTTTTTTCTAACCTTATCCAATTTTAAAGGTAACACCCGCGTACTTAATTTGTTCAGCGCCATCTTGCAAATTTTTTTTAACTTTTTTTTTTTTGAAAACCACTCATTACTTTCCCATGGCACGAGTGAGATATCTGTATGGGGTTATTAAACCTTACACTATTTGGAATTTTTAAAAGACTTCTTAAAAGTTCTACTAACAGGTTCCCAGGACTGAGAATTGTGTTTGAACTGGTCATCGTCACACTGTGTTTCTATTTCCGTTTTGGGAACATACTTGCGTTTTTTAATTAATTCTAGAAAAATTATTGAAAAGTGTTATTATCAATGCCAGGATTCGAACTTAGCAAATCTATAAAAATAATCACTATGTTTTGGTCACCAATGAATAGTTTAGAAGTAAAAACGGAACCTTTTTTGATTTGCGATAAAATACTTCCCACAGATTGACAACCAATGGTAGAAATCTATAACTTACCTTCCATCTCGTATAAAATACGTAGATGGACACTTTTAAATACACTAAACTAATAAATGAAACATTACAAACAATAACAGGTCTCACTTTGTATTGTTTTAGTTGAAACTGCCTAAAATAGCGTAATAACATCACCAGTGGCCCACGACGCGTTAGGTGCGTCATCATTTAGGAGGGCCCGTGACGCGACTAGCATGTCATTGAATTTTGTATGGGGCCACGGAGGAAAGGCTCGAAAAATGATGGTGGCAAGGAGTCGGTTAACGCGGCGGATTGCTAGTGCTAGACTGATGGATTAGAATTCTAATCAAATCAACCCTGCTAAGAATGGAATTATTATTATTGTTTTTTGTACACATTACGAAAAAAGGGTAGATAAGTAACTAGGTAAAGAAAAATCACTATGAAGTCACCTATTTTACTCATATACGTAGATTTTAAGATATAAGCTGCTATCCGTAATAACCCATAAAACTTATAACAACCATCTCTAATGATATGGGTCCTAACACTTACACACAAGAATGTGTTTAGATTTATTTGTAAAAGAAATCATATACTTGCATTGTTGGTGAATAAGTATATTAGCTGAATTAAAATTCAGCAAAACAAATCATATTATAACAACATTACTTATCTGATTCACATTATTATTCAAGTTTAATGTAAATGACCAATTATGAGTAAATTCTTGTTTGTAACCTTCAGACATAAAACCTAGTAATATTTTAATGTTGAAATTGCCACGGTAATTAATAATTTTTAACTTACTACCTACTTTTACCAACAGTCCGTTTAAATATTTTTTTGGTGTTAAAATTTGTTTGTGTAGATATAATTTTATTTCAAATGCTAAACATTCATTACTTAGTTTTAGTTCAATAAATAACAAATACAACTATTAAATTGTAACATTATAGTTTGATTTGTCTAAATAAGTTAGGTCATTAAATACTATAGGTCTGCAAACAAATTAAATAAAGTTAAATACCTGAGCAGATATGCCTTCAATGTGAGAGTCATGAAAGGAGACATCTGAAATGATACAAAAACATATAATTTACAACTACCCTCCATTGTTTTTTAGAATTAAATTTAACAATAAACTATGATTATATGAGAGAGTTCTGTGTAAATTCATAAAAAACAATAGGAATCCTGGATATTGCTGACTTCAGCAGGCATGTCGTTACAATGTGAAAAGTGCGCGTAAAAAGGGCACATCGTGCGGCGCGCGGCGAGCAGGTGCGGCACACGTGCGGCGCGGCTGCAGCGACGCGAGGCTGCCTCCGCTCCACTAACTGAACCATCCATCATCATTCAGGACCATCAACATAACATAAACCTCCTACTCATAGCCGCCTGTTACTATTTCAAATTTGAAAGCTTATTTTATACCTCAAATCATTGTCTGAAAATTTTAGTTAAGATTAGTAAAATTACAGTGTTAGTTGAATTAAATAGGGTAAAATTATGTGCTGAAATCGATTTTACCATCACTCTTTCCCTGAGCCGTCTGGATGCTATTCAGACATATATCCAAGAATGTCAACACAAATATGTAACACCAAGCTATCTTACGATACATTTTGTTTTTTTCTGTCACAATACAGTTTATTCACATTTCATAACTGCGAAAAGATTAATCTCAATGATTTTTTATGGTATTTTCACATATTTTCACTTCACGCACAAAATCTCGTGAATGAAGAACGCGAAACGAATGACAATGACAGCTGACATAGGCAAACAACTTGTGACAAAAGACAAGTCAAAATTGACAAATGGCTACGTTCCAAGTTTCCAAGTATACCCAAAAGTGTAAAATCTACTTTTTTAAAATGTAATTCAACTACAAATTCATGAAATTAATATTATAATTTCAGCAAAAGCTTTTTAGTTTCATTTTAAATCAGAAAGCACTAGAGTTTTTAAAACCTTCTTCGAAAATATCGTTCCTCTTCCTCCTGTTTACTTAGGGATATTTTTAAGATTAGATGGTAACACTGGAGGTCTCGTCTCGCATTGGAATTGATTGTGGACTTCCGGTTTGCGCGCGGGAAAATTGGAAGTGAAAAATTTTTTCGTGAACTTAAAAATTCATTTAATTCTTTCAATTTTGTTAAATAGTGTACATTTTGTATATATTTTTAATAACTATAGTATAGAAGCTTAATTTTTATTGAAATGACGTCTCGGGCGAAACGCAAGAAAAAGAAGGAGGAGGCAGTAATATCAGGGGAAGACTCGCTGCTTTCGGACTCCGACTCCATGCACAGTGACTGCAATTCAGCTAAGTCCGATCCATATAAAACTTATTTCGTTCCCGATTATACACGTCGGTATCCTGAGGATTCTTCAGCTACAGATTTCGTTGTCTTCTTGGAATCAAACGATGAGTCCAAACCTATTTCAACAAGAGATATGATTTCTTTATCATCAACATTAAAGAAATATATAAAAGGCATAAAATATATGCAAAATCTTAATAAATACAAAGTTACAGTTCATTTTGACCGTGCAAATTTGGCAAATAGTTTTCTTAACAATAAGACTTTGTTATCAGAATATAAACTCAAAGCAACTATTCCTGCAAAAACTACTGAAATTACTGGTGTTATTACTAATGTGCCCATTAAATGGTCCAATCAAAAAATTTTTGGAGTGATTAATAGTAATAAAAAAATTATTTCTGTTCGGAGAATTCAAAGGAAGGTTAAAAATGAACAAAACTTTGAATTACAACCGACTAAAACAGTAATCATAACTTTTGCTGCCATTTATCTTCCTGATCATATTG
The DNA here is from genome assembly GCA_916618145.1 of Emmelina monodactyla. Taxonomy (NCBI): domain Eukaryota; kingdom Metazoa; phylum Arthropoda; class Insecta; order Lepidoptera; family Pterophoridae; genus Emmelina; species Emmelina monodactyla. The sequence continues at coordinate 206,864 of OU745316.1, forward strand.
ATTTACAAGGCTGGAGGTTTCCAGTTAAGATGTACATTCCACCTGTAAAACAATGCTTTAAATGCCTACGGTATGGACATTTGGCTAAGTACTGTAAAAATAATGTTAGATGTTCAATATGTGGAGATGCACATTCTTTTAAAGAATGTACAGTACCTAGGGAAAAGGCTACATGCTGTCACTGTAGAGGAAATCACATTAGTATATCTGCTGAGTGTCCTATTAAAAAGAAAAAAATTAATGATATTAAAATTGGTTTATCCTCTTTGTCTTATGCTTCAGTTGCAAATACAGAGAGTTTTCCAGCCTTAGGACAAAAGTTTGACCTGCTCAGTCACTTGAAAAAAGATAATAAATCTTTGAATTTATTGGTTGAGGCTATTGTTAAAATAATTACATTAAATAAAACAAAGGAAACTTCCATCAGTACTAAAAATATTTTACAAATATTAAGTGATATTTATGAAAAGTCATCTGCTAATAATCCATCCTAATGGCTCATTTAAAAATAGTTCAGTGGAATGCTCAAAGCATTAAAAGTAATAAATCTGAATTTACATATTTTCTTTATAGTAATGATGTTGATATCGCTTTAATAAGTGAAACTTGGCTTAGACCACATCATACCTTTAACATAAAGGGATACACAATAGTTAGAAATGAAACTGGTAATACACATAATGGAGTTGCAATAATAATTCATAACAAATTACAATTCTTAAAAATTGATACTTATTTTGATGATTCCTTACAAAATGTTGCTGTACAGATAAAAATAGGTGGTAAATATATTTCATTTGTTAGTGTTTATTGTCCTTCTAGGTGTCATTATTCAAAATTAAAATTTTCAAAATTAATTGATAGTCTTCCAACTCCAGTCTTTATTGCTGGAGATTTCAATGCATACCATACTTCTTGGGGTTGTCAAAAAGTGGATAAAAGAGGTGAAGAAGTACTAGATTCTTTTGATGAAAATAACCTTGTTCTGTTAAATTCAGGAGAAGTCACGACTGTAGGAACTTCGTCCTGGAGACCAAATGGCTTAGATCTTTCTTTGGTTAGTCCAGCTTTATCATGGGATTGTGAATGGTCTGTTCATGATGATTCCTTTGGAAGTTATCATTTGCCTACAATTACTAAACTTCTGTTGTCTCAAACTCCAGTTATATCTTCAGAACATTGTGTTCACTCTCAAAATGTCAGTAAGAAATTAAACTTGAATTTAGTTAATTGGGATTTGTATGTAAATATTGTTAATACTTCGTTGAATAGTTTTATGATTAATTCTGAATGTTCACTAGAAAGTTATTTGCAGTTTTGTGATATTTTATTGGCATCAGTTGAAAAATCTATGTCACAACAAAAAACGAAAACAAAGTCTTGTTGTCAATGTCAAAATCTTTGTCATTTATGCTCACGTTCCGTTTCAGGTTTTAGGGCAAAAAGGGCAAGACATTCCGTTCCTTGGTGGAATAGCAGATGTGCAGATGCTGTTAAAAAATGTAAAGATGCTTTTGTTGCTTTCAAAAATGATCCTTCTGTAGAAAAATATTTGCTTTTTAAAAAAAATCAGGCTTCTAAGAAATTGACTATAAACTTTGAAAAACAGAAATCTTGGCAAGATTATTGCAATTCTATAAATCGTCTTACTCCAATTTCTCATGTCTGGAATAAAATACGCAGATTTAACAAAACTTTTGTTTCTAGAAGTGAAAATGATCATTGGGTAAATAGTTTTTTAAAAAAATACACTCCAGACTATGTCTCGAAACCTTTTACTTTTGCAGATAACAAATTTCATAGACAAAATCTTTCGTTGCTTGATCCGTTCACAATTTCTGAACTTACTGCTGCCATAAAATCAAGAAAAGATACAACTTGTGGTTTAGATGGTATTTCCTATAAAATGTTTCGTCTTCTCAGTCATAAAAATCTATGTAAATTCTTGATAATTTTAAATATTTTGTTTGAAAATGACTTAATACCAAATCAATGGAAAACTGATTGTCTGGTCCCTGTACTGAAGCCAGGGAAGGATCTTGATAGTCCAGATTCTTATCGACCTATAGCGTTGTCCTCTTGTGTTGGTAAAATTTTTGAGCAGCTGCTCAAACAACGTCTGGAATATTACATCGAATCAAATTGTATTCTTCCTAGTAATCAGTTTGGTTTTCGGCGTGGACGCTCGGCTAGGGAAAGCATTGCACATTTGTTATTAGATGCAAATAAATCCACAAAGGAACGGAATTATCTTGCTTGTAATTTTTTCGATGTAACAGGAGCCTTTAACAATGTAGGTTTAGAAACGCTTGCTAATATCTTGCTATCACTCAGAATTCCAAAAAAAATGGTTCTTTGGATATATAACTTTCTAAATGAAAGAATGGTCTATGTTAAATTGGGTAACAACTTTTATGGTCCACGTAATTCCTATAAAGGCGTCAATCAAGGCGGCATCTTGAGCCCTCTACTGTATATAATTTATATTCATAAATTGAATGAGATATTAGGCGCAAATGTTTCTAATCTGCAGTTTGCTGATGATCTTGTTGTTTATTGTTCTGGCAAAAAACTTAAAGATGTGCAAACGAATTTAAATAATGCCTGTAAAAGGCTTGAAGTCTATTTTTCTTTCTTAGGTTTAACTGTAAATACAGAAAAGAGTAAATCTCTTGTTTTCTCTAGAGATAAAGATTGTAAATTAGAATGTGTATATAATGGTAACCTTATTCCTAACTGTACAGAAATAAAATTCTTAGGTGTAGTATTTCAACAAAATTTAAGTTTTAAAAAATATGTGCAAATATTGATAGATAGAGCTGTAAAAGCTACAAATATTTTAAAATGCCTTACTGGTTGTCGTTTTGGTGCAGATCCTAAAATATTATTGATGCTGTTTAAATCATTAGTTAGAAGTCACTTTGAATATGCTTTTTTTTGCTTTGCTTCTGACAATAATTTTATAAATAAAATAGATAAAGTACAAAATAAAAATCTCAGGATAATTCTAGGAGCCATGAGTACTTCTCCGATTAATTCAATGCAAGTTGAAACTAACACTTGTCCCATTAAATTTAGGTTTGATTATTTGAAAAGAAGGTTCATAATTGATTTGATGAAAACTTCTAATAATGCGTTGTACAAAAAGATTTTGATATCTAATTACTCTTATTTATGTAAAAATTTTGATTTCATTAATTATTTGAAAAATGAAAATATTGCTCAGTATGATATTTTACCTTGTTATAGTGGAACATATGAAGGTAAGTTTTTTAAATTTGATGTCATTATAGACACAAATTTAAAAAATAAATATGAAGTATATGAAAAGTTATCATACTATGATAATTACCGTCAAATTTACACAGATGCTTCAAAAACATCTCAGTCTGTGTCGATAGCGGCTTATGATATTATTTTGAAAATTGCACATGGTTATAAGCTGTCCAATATTTGCAGTATTTTTACGGCAGAAGCTGCTGCTATTCTGTTTGCTTTAGATTTGATTAGTTCTGTAGATTCTTCTGGTAAATGGATTATTATTTCTGATAGTATGAGTGTTCTTCAAGCTATTAATAATCCCCGTCTTTCTAGTAAAATTCATCCTTTTATATATGAGATCCGGGAAAAGATTTATAAATTATCATTGAAACATAAAGAAATTGTCATTTTCTGGACACCAGCACACATTGGTGTTAGTGGTAATGAATTAGCTGATACATTAGCTAGTATCATTACAAATACTGATAACAACATTTGCAAATTAAAAAACATAGCAATTCCCATTTCAGAGTTTCTTCCTGAAATAAAAAATCAAATGATTAATAATTGGTTTCAATTTTGGCAAGATTCTCTTAAAGAAAAGGGCAAGTGGTATTCCGTATGTAACCAAAAAATTTCGTCTCCTTGGTTTACCAAGGGCTCTTTCAAAAATAGAAATTTTTATACAACAATTTGTCGTCTTCGTATAGGTCATGCTGCTTTTAATGAACACTTATATCGCATGAATATGATAACTTCCCCTTGTTGTTCATATTGTAATGAGTCAGTACAGTCATTGGATCATATATTTTTTGAATGTCCTCAATTTCATATTGACAGGTTAATTTTCATTGATGAGCTATTAGAAATTTATAAAACATTAGAAAATATCCCGCGTAATACTCAAGAACTTTTAAAAACAACTGAATGCTACTTACCTATGTATAAATTCATAAAATTTACAGTGTGTAATATCTGATGAAAATGTTTATGTATACTCATAACAAATATATATTAGCATTTTATTATTAAAGACATGGACTTGGTCCTTATTATGTTTGTTTATGAGGAAATAAAATATCGTCAATGTTACTTCTTATTGAAAACTAAACAAAACTAAGTCAACAAGAAAGAAGAAAACCAAATTATTGATGACATGGCTGTATGGGCATAGTCTCTTTGCCTTTCCGCATGACGGAAGAATCTAACAAAAAAAAAAAAAAAAAAGGAATTGATTGTTTTTGTTTTGATTTTGTAGTTGAAGCGATAAAAATAGAATTTTCTTCGTTCTTCTCTTTACCAAGGAAAAACATAAAGTTTCCACCATTTCGGTCCTCAGGGAATTACTTAGAAACCTTATGGATCACGATGACTTAGGTATGTTAAATACGATGGAGTCGTCATTTTATGCGTCGTAAATTTTAAAGAAAATTCGAAAGAATTCTTACAAGTTCTTTAAGTCATTGAATTAATCATGAAAGAGAAGTTCCCAGAAGCCTTGTTTCAGTGATTGGTTTGCTTGCAGATAGTCATGAGGAGGACAGCGATGAGGAAGAGGCACCGCCGCCGAGCCCGCTTGCCATGGAGGCCGACGGCGCGGGAGACGAGGAAGAAGGGGAGCAGTTCGACATCACACTGCCAACCATGCACTCGGTATGTTAATCGTAAGGATTATACAATGAATTACAAAGTTCTTAAAATGAGAGAAAGGACATATTGTTGTTTCTATTCATGTAACATATGTGCAAAACTTCTAAATATTGCATCACACTTATTTCATATCTGAATCAATTTATTACATTACTAGTGGCCGCCCGCGACTCCGTTCGCGTGGAAGTCGGTTTCCCGTGGGAATTAGGTGTTTCCCCGCGGTAAAAAGTACTCTTTGTGTTATTCTGATGCATAACCTATATTACTGCAAAGTTTCATCAAAATCCATCCAGTAGTTTTTACGTGAAAGAGTAACAAACATCCATACATCCTCACAAACTTTCACATTTATAATATTAGTAGGATATTAAACTTGTGCTATTTGAACAATTAGCTTTTCACAAATGGACTTAAAAATAAAGCAGTTGAGTTACTTTACTGAGCACTATTTGGACAAATAGTAGTCTCATTAATAATAATAACAACCTAAGACTAGTCAGGCACAGGTATCTTTATAAGGTAGTGATAAAGATCGAGCATTATCCACCAAACTGGTTCAATATAATAATCATAGAACCATATTGGTTTCCTCAAATTCCGTTCCTGCATCATAATTCAATCTTACACAAATGATAAGTAAGTATTCCGTGCTTGTGTAATCAGCCCTTCTACCGCGTAACTAGCTTCGATTTGAACTCGACGTCGACAACTGTTTTCATAGGCTAAATTGTTAACAATGGCGGGTCTCTAGCCAATGAAAACAGTTGTCGACGTCGAGTTCAAATCGACGCTAGTAACGCGGTAGCCCCCCAGTAGTACATGTGTGTATGGGTCAGTACATGGGCGGGTTGAACCCGGTGCCGGGGCGGGCGGTGCTGGAGGCGGGCTGGCGCGGCGCGGTGGCGGCGCTGGCGCAGCCGGGCGCGGTGTTCCCCGGCGAGACCGTGCCGCTGCGCCTGCCCGCCGCCGCCGCGCTCGCCATCAAGCAGCTGTTCGCCGTGCTGTTCCCAGACGCCACGGGGGGGCTCGCGTCAGGTACCATACCACTATATGAGATTGAACTAAATTCTTAAAATTGGCTCAAGGCATCTTATAGAGCCAGTTCCACAGTGCACAAAGTCCACTGCACAGATACGTTATAAGGTCTCTGATGGCTACAAAAAACACATGTGTTTTGTGCGTTGAATCGCATACCCTGAGACCCCAATGCTAGTTGTGGCTATATCTTAAGTACATATTTACTCTACTGCAAAGTTAAAAGGATTGTGGCATGAAAAAATGTAGAATGTTCATTTGTTTCCTCATAACTACTTATATACGAGTACGAATCGTAATCCAATAAATCGGGAAATTTGGAAAGGGTTTTCAATCATTAGTTATCAAAAGATTTGATGAGTTGTAAATTATGATGTTATGATACCTTAATGAAGGGATATAGAATTAAGGCTTACTTCATAAGGTAAGTAAAAAAACGTCATTCTCACATTTTCTATGCAAAAGCAAGTAAGGTATACAGGGCGTCCCAAGACTACGGGACATCAAGGGAAAATACCTTAAATTTCGTAGATAGGATATTTTGCTGAAAGAAGACTTTATTTTATTTTTTTAACTTAGTAATTCTGCATTTAAAAAATTGAAAATGATTTACAAAAAATCTTCGGCAGTTTCACTTATCTTTTAAGGTACTTTTCCTTGATGTCCCGTAGTCTTGGGACGCCCTGTATATCGGTTCTGTATGGTATGTCCGCCAGGCCTGGGCACGATGTGCGAGGTGTTCGAGGCGGCGCAGGAGGCGGGCAGGTTCTGCGTGAAGGCGCGGGCCATCGCGCGCGTGCGCAGCGACCAGGCGCGCGGCCGCCCGCTCTTCATGTACACCAAGTATGTTCGTGTAGTTGTAGGCCAGTGTTGATAATGATGGTCGGTTTAATTGATATTTATTTATCAAAGTTACATCCTTTGGTCATCGAAATACCTTAGCATTTAAAATTGAATACAGATTTGTGAAAAATGATATCAATTTTCCTATTGTCATTTAGGTCAATCTAGTTTATCCCAGTACGCGGTTTAAAGCTTTAGCTTTAACTTTTATTTAACTATGCCTGTAATTAACTAACATGTCACGCACCGTCTCCTACACCAAAGAGGCGTAGTTTTCTCTCCATCTGCCTGCTACCTCCATAATAACAGCTATAACTATCAGCTGTATGTTGTACTGTACGCAGTATCTCGATGGTGGAGGTGGAGGTGCTGCCGGAGTACTGCCTGCAGTCGCCGCTGCGGCCCGCGCGCCTCGCCAGCCTCGACCGCTGCCGCCACTCCAGGTAACACCAGGACTAAAATATTGCAAGTACTGAACAGATAACAATAAAAGTTCATTAGTTTCTCTCCCTACAGCCACTGAGTCACAATCGTAATTGACATCTTAACAACGTAAAACTTCGTCAGTTTCTTATCTTTATACAAAACTAGTGGCCGCCCGCGACTCCGTTCGCGTAGAAGTCGGTTTCCCGTGGGAATGAAAAGTTTTCCCGCGGTAAAAAGTACCCTATATGTTAATCTGATGTATAAGCTATATTACTGTAAAGTTTCATCAAAATCCGTCCAGTAGTTTTTACGTGAAAGAGTAACAAACATCCATACATCCATCCATCCATCCATCCATACATCCTCACAAACTTTCACATTTATAATATTAGTAGGATTCGTGCGCACTTTTTATCGATGTAGATTTTTTGACGAATTACCTATTGACTACAATCGCAACTTAATTTCATATAGCTTACAAATAACAGAGATTAAAGGATAACGATTATATTCTATGGCACTGTTTTTGTACACGGATTTAAAGATACTGTGTGCGCAAAGTCATGTTCTAAATGGGTCTTTCGGTAAAGAGTGTAGTATGAGCCGCGTTGCATAACTCTTTTCTACCATCTGCCGTGGTTCATAGCATGTGTCCGCAGCAACCCGGTGGTGCGCGCGCGCGCGGGGCGGCTGGACGCGGCGGTGACGTCATGGCCGCGGTTCGTGTTCGACCGCGGCGACTACCGCCTGCTGCTCGAGAAGGCACACGAGTACTTCGCGCCCGTCGCTAAGAGTAAGTCTTAGGGCTAATGTGATAGCTTTTCGCCCTGCGGTTTCACTCGCAGTACTAAAATCCCGTGGTATTTTTACGCGGTAAAATATCCTATGTTGTATTCCAGGTTACAGTTAATTTTGTTTGATGACCTCTGTGGTGCAGCGGTATATATGTTACGGCTAATACCCGAAGTGCGGCTACACCTAGTTTTAGCCGGTTAGAACATCAATAGGTTAGGTTAGTTAGGTTACTTTTTTGATACCACCCAGAAAAAGGAGTCATGGACTCCGTCGACTCATGATTGAAGCCAGTTTTTATATACTTTTTTTTTTACAGTTTTCCATATTAAAAACACTTCTAACCGGCTAAAACTAGGTGTAGCCGCACTTCGGGTATTAGCCGTAACATATATACCGAACTGCTAAGCGGTTACTGGTTCGATCCCCGGGCCGGGCCAATTTCGTGAAAATGGTTTTTCGATATTGACTCGCGTCTGAGTGTTACTAGGTTCTCCGCTAGTCTATTATAGTAGGAGAGCCCAAGAGGGGATTTCTGAATTTACTCAAGCGCGGCAGATTAACATACTGGGGGATACCTTGTACCCGGTTAAGCACTTCCACCAAATATGAGCCTTGTAAGTGGCTGGACGATTAATTCAATAATTTAAAATAATTCAGTTCAATTTTATTGTCAGATTAGGTAAATCCCTCCAGATTATTGTACAAGAGCGTTGTTTTAGGTCTACTAATCATCCCCTCAAAAATCGCACGTGCTCTATTAAAAGTTTTTTTTTTTCATTTTAAACCCTTACGTACGTCCATTTCCATAATGGAAACCATCAGATTAACAAACGTACATGTTTTAAAAACACGTAGGACATGGATAATATCAATATCTGACACGCCCGAGTATGTCCATGCAAAAAATTTGATTTTTAAAATTTTGGAAATCTATAGCCGTTTCCCCCACCGATAAAATGGTATATGTTATATAACATTTTTTTCTTTTTGTCATCTAAGTTTTGCAACCCAATAGGTATCTTTCACGCTCGAGTAAATCCAGATTTAGCATCGTGGGCTCCCCTACTATTATGTGGTACCTTTAACACAAATGCTTACTGCAACTTACTTTAGGGCCACATACCTAGTCGGTGTGTCAATCTGGAGATTTATAGTTTTTATTTACTAGTTGTTATGCAGCTGATAAATTCGTTTTTATTTGTTTTAAACGCATTCAAACTTTTCGTTTTTAGAAATTAACAACGACAAGTATAATTTGAAGTATATTAAAAAAAATGACTGAAAAAAAAACAAAGCTTTAGCAAAACACAAGTGGCTGAAGGTGGCCGAAGCCAAAATGATCATAACAAACAAACAACGCCCTCATGTCATGAATATCACCAGCTGATTAGCGATCGTCAATATAGCTTTCATAATCATAATCATAATGATAATCATCATCATTACATAGTATAAATCCAAGTGGCTAATTCTGTCTGTTTGTATGTTTGGCTTCTAACTCCTCCTAAACCAGTTAAGGGATTTTAATACGGTTTTCACCATCCTTTAGGTATTTTTTCATTAAAATTTGTAAATCAATCGGAAAAAGTTTTTTTAAGTTAGTCAAAAATCAATGTTTCGTGGGCAAGTCGGCCAAAATTACACCATTGCGAAGCATGGGCGGGTCGCTCGTTTATTCATAATTTAAACATGTCAAATAATGGAAATTCAATTACAAGGTCAATAAAAAGTCAATGAAAATAAAATAATAACAATGTCAAAGCAAATAAAAAAATAAAAATTTCGTCACGGGGGATCAACTGGTGATCTTCTGGTCTATATTACTCACCATCATCAAGTGGCAACACGTCGTCGACGGTGCATGCTCGAACTCCCAGCCCATGGACGCTGGTGTTCCTAAGAGTTGTATCCTACTCTGTTCATTGTGCATTACTTAGCAGTGATATGTTCCCAAACAGCAACATTTTTGCTTAACAGTAACATTTACGGAAAGTACGGTCGACGCCACTATATATCATGCTAAACTTCTGAAGAAATCCGTTTACGACAGCCGAAATCAGGTCATGTCTTAAAGGATTTGCACCAAGTTTCGGCGTCAAGCCCTTTCTGGTTCCCCCTGGTAATGGATGCTTTGAACGGCGTCCAGAGAAGAGTGAAGAACGGAGAGTGCCGGACTGAAGATCAGCAAAACCAAAGCCGAGCATCTGTTCTACGACTTTGGTTGTCTATCTTCTTTTTGCCTTATTGCTGTTTGATAGTGCATCCCTGCCAGTCTGCTCTGGTACCTTGGTTCATTGATCCAGAACGATGGCAATAATTATGGCGAAGTTACAAGAAGAATGAATGCAAGATAAATAAAATGGCGACAGGACTCAGGAAAAATTTGTGATCCGAGAATGCCCTTAAGGGACTTTTAGTGTAAATCTATAAAACGATCATAAGACCTGTCTTATGGATAAGAGTCTTGAACAAACAAAGTGATGGAGGAAAGATGAATGCATGCTACGGAAATGAGAATGTGTGGATGGATGTTTGGAGTGACTAAGATGGATAAGATACGAAATGAGTGTGAGGAAGTTTGAAAATAATGACGGATAAGATGAGGAGTAGGTTAACTTGTTATAGGCATATTGTAGAGGGTAGTCGATCATGTAATAAGATGAGTTGGGAATAATGTGGATGGATGGAAAAGTAGAGGGAGACCAAAGAAGCGATGAATGGACTATGTCCATGACGATATCCTTAGAAAAGGAGTGCGGACCAGGTGACGACTAGTAGAGGGAAATGATAGAGGCTCGTTTTATGCCGACCCCATTTTAAGTGGGATAAAGGCAGGGAGATGATGATTATGAATATTTACAATAGTTGTAATGACCTGGCAAGATATAAGCATGTTAACTGAGTTGTTAATCGCTAGTCTACCCGCCCGTGGAGCCGCGCGCGCTGTCGTTCTGGCTGTGCACCAACGTGTGGGCGCGCGCCGAGGACCGCCTGGCGCTGCTGCAGGAGGACGACGCCACCGCGCGCATACACCTGGCGCTGTCGCTCGTCACCAACGTGAGTACACACCATCACCAACTAACTAACGCAGGGAGAACGACGCCACCGCGCGCATACACCTGGCGCTGTCGCTCGTCACCAACGTGAGTACACACCACCACCAACTAACTAACGCAGGGAGAACGACGCCACCTCGCGCATACACCTGGCGCTGTCGCTCGTCACCAACGTGAGTACACACCACCACCAACTAACTAACGCAGGGAGAACGACGCCACCTCGCGCATACACCTGGCGCTGTCGCTCGTCACCAACGTGAGTACACACCATCACCAACTAACTAACGCAGGGAGAACGACGCCACCTCGCGCATACACCTGGCGCTGTCGCTCGTCACCAACGTGAGTACACACCATCACCAACTAACTAACGCAGGGAGAACGACGCCACCGCGCGCATACACCTGGCGCTGTCGCTCGTCACCAACGTGAGTACACACCACCACCAACTAACTAACGCAGGGAGAACGACGCCACCTCGCGCATACACCTGGCGCTGTCGCTCGTCACCAACGTGAGTACACACCATCACCAACTAACTAACGCAGGGAGAACGACGCCACCGCGCGCATACACCTGGCGCTGTCGCTCGTCACCAACGTGAGTACACACCACCACCAACTAACTAACGCAGGGAGAACGACGCCACCTCGCGCATACACCTGGCGCTGTCGCTCGTCACCAACGTGAGTACACACCACCACCAACTAACTAACGCAGGGAGAACGACGCCACCTCGCGCATACACCTGGCGCTGTCGCTCGTCACCAACGTGAGTACACACCATCACCAACTAACTAACGCAGGGAGAACGACGCCACCTCGCGCATACACCTGGCGCTGTCGCTCGTCACCAACGTGAGTACACACCATCACCAACTAACTAACGCAGGGAGAACGACGCCACCGCGCGCATACACCTGGCGCTGTCGCTCGTCACCAACGTGAGTACACACCACCACCAACTAACTAACGCAGGGAGAACGACGCCACCTCGCGCATACACCTGGCGCTGTCGCTCGTCACCAACGTGAGTACACACCACCACCAACTAACTAACGCAGGGAGAACGACGCCACCACGCGCATACACCTGGCGCTGTCGCTCGTCACCAACGTGAGTACACACCACCACCAACTAACTAACGCAGGGAGAACGACGCCACCTCGCGCATACACCTGGCGCTGTCGCTCGTCACCAACGTGAGTACACACCACCACCAACTAACTAACGCAGGGAGAACGACGCCACCTCGCGCATACACCTGGCGCTGTCGCTCGTCACCAACGTGAGTACACACCACCACCAACTAACTAACGCAGGGAGAACGACGCCACCTCGCGCATACACCTGGCGCTGTCGCTCGTCACCAACGTGAGTACACACCACCACCAACTAACTAACGCAGGGAGAACGACGCCACCTCGCGCATACACCTGGCGCTGTCGCTCGTCACCAACGTGAGTACACACCACCACCAACTAACTAACGCAGGGAGAACGACGCCACCTCGCGCATACACCTGGCGCTGTCGCTCGTCACCAACGTGAGTACACACCACCACCAACTAACTAACGCAGGGAGAACGACGCCACCACGCGCATACACCTGGCGCTGTCGCTCGTCACCAACGTGAGTACACACCACCACCAACTAACTAACGCAGGGAGAACGACGCCACCTCGCGCATACACCTGGCGCTGTCGCTCGTTACCAACGTGAGTACACACCGCAGAATAAAGATATCATCAAGACATTAGCCAGCAGAGCCGACGAACTCGGTGATGGTCAGCCCACATCTATCTGCTCTCTCCAACTTTTTATTCATATTATAGGTCTAGTGTGCCGCTTGATACCTACTACCAGATTAGCCTTCGACCCAAAAGCTACGGTCTGAGTTCGATATCTACTACTAAATTAGAATATGATTGCAATTGAAGACGGTTTTTAGATCAGCCTTCTCCCGTGGACCACGGTAAAATTGAAACCTTATTATGTGATTCAAAATATGAATGGTATCATTGCTCGCCAGAACTTACATAAGCTTCTTTTTCTTAAACTTAGATATACAATAAGTTTCCTCCAGTAAATTCGGAAGGACACTTACAGTCGAAAAATACTCATAAACTTTGTAACATGTATGTTGCTTGTTAAATGCGTGGTAGCCTAGTGGCAACAGGAACGGTCTACTATACCGAAGGTTCCGGGTTCGATCCCCACTAGGGTGTTCCACTAATTTGGTATTTTTCAAATTATGTACATGTTTATCACGCACTAACGGTGAGGAAAAAACATCGTGAGGAAACCCACATGATTGGATGATAATCCATCATGTGATCCACCAACCCGCACCGAGCCAGCGTGGAGAATTACGACTCAAACCCTCTCGCTATCCGAGAAGGAGGCCTGTGCAGTACAGTTGACTGTGGGACATATACCGGGTGTCCAGGAAACAATGGATAACCTCTGAAGGGCTAATAGTAGAACTAAAGGCAAGCCTAAAAAATAATTGATAAAAAGTATAACCCTTACACTGCTACAAATATGGCGCTTTAAAAAAAAACTTCATATTTTTTTTACTGTGTTCATATTTTTACTCGTAACGAGGTCAAATCACTTAATATCATCATTATTTCTGTGCTAAAATAATAAATATTAACCGCATCAGTGAATAACTACCAAATTAAATAGCTAACTAAAGTATTTCTCTCAAAAAATAATGTTAAACTTTTGATTTGTGTAAAATTTCTAAAGAAATATTTTTGATGTCGAACTTTGAACAGCTCTGGTGTAAAAAAATTATAAGAAAGCAACAGTGGCCAATGATTTCAAAATATTCCTGGTTTAATAACGTTTTTAAAAATATGTAATATGTTGTTATTGTAATGAAAAAATATTGAACTAATGGTATTAGTGTGTAAAGTGGGATAATTATGTAGTTCTAGCAAAAGTAAAAAAAATACAATAAAACTAAAGAAATATGATTTTCAACTGCTATTAATTGCAAACACATTGGAATAATTGAGAGCAACTGTTCAAATTGTCTGTCCCCATCCTGATGCAGGCCCTACATTTACGAATAAAGGATCTTCAAAAAAATCGCGCGTGTCGTCGATCATTGATTGCAGCGGCCCGAACAAGAGCTCGTAGATCTTCTAATGAAGTTACTGGTTGCCGGTAAAACTCTTCCTTAAAATAACCCCAGTAAAAAAGTCCAAAGCGTTTAGGTTTAGGCGGCCTACCTACCTGTTAGGGTAGGTTTCGTCAAGTATGCACATAATGCAACAGCATAGTGTGCTAGACAGCCTTCATTTTGAAGCCAATATGTGTCGCGAAGCTCTTCGGGCACGTCTATAAATAAATTGGATAAGTCATTTTGAAGAAAATTTGGATCAGTTTCTCCTGTTAAGTTGATTTTTTTTGAAGATCCTTTATTCGTAGATGTAGGGCCTGCATCAGGATGGGGACAGACAATTTGAACAGTTGCTCTCAATTATTCCAATGTGTTTGCAATTAATAGCAGTTGTAAATCATATTTCTTTAGTTTTATTGTATTTTTTTAATTTTGCTAGAACTAAATAATTATCCCATTTTACACACTGATACCATTAGTTCAATATTTTTTCATTTCAATAACGACATATTACATATTTTTAAAAACGTTATTAAACCAGAAATATTTTGAAATCATTGGCCACTGTTGCTTTCATATTATTTTTTTACACCAGAGCTGTTCAAAGTTCCACATCAAAAATATTTCTTTAGAAATTTTACTCAAATCAAAAGTTTAACATTATTTTTTGAGAAAAATACTTTACTTAGCTATTTTATTTGGTAGTTCTTCACTGATGCGGTTAATATTAATTATTTTAGCATAGAAATAATGATGGTATTAAGTGATTTGACCTCGTTAAGAGTAAAAATATGAACACAGTCAAAAAAATATGAAGTTTTTTTTAAAAGCGTCATATTTCTAGCTGTGTAAGGGTTATACTTTTTATCATTTATTTTTTAGGCTTGCCTTTAGTTCTACTATTAGTCCTTCAGAGATTATCCATTGTTTCCTGGACACCCGGTATAGGCTATTTATTATAATGTTGGTTGCAGCGCGGCACGATGGTGTGCGGGCGCTGCGGCGCGAGCGTGGCGCGGCTGCAGCACGCCTTCGCCATGTCCTCGCACGGCCTGCGCGCCACCTACACCAACGTCGGTGCGTACACACACTACCTACACACACACTCGTGATACACACACAGCACGCCTTCGCCATGTCCTCGCACGGCCTGCGCGCCACCTACACCAACGTCGGTGCGTACACACACTGCCTACACACACACTCGTGATACACACACAGCACGCATTCGCCATGTCCTCGCACGGCCTGCGCGCCACCTACACCAACGTCGGTGCGTACACACACTGCCTACACACACACTCGTGATACACACACAGCACGCCTTCGCCATGTCCTCGCACGGCCTGCGCGCCACCTACACCAACGTCGGTGCGTACACACACTGCCTACACACACACTCGTGATACACACACAGCACGCCTTCGCCATGTCCTCGCACGGCCTGCGCGCCACCTACACCAACGTCGGTGCGTACAGACACTGCCTACACACACACTCGTGATACACACACAGCACGCCTTCGCCATGTCCTCGCACGGCCTGCGCGCCACCTACACCAACGTCGGTGCGTACACACACACTGCCTACACACACACTCGTGATACACACACAGCACGCCTTCGCCATGTCCTCGCACGGCCTGCGCGCCACCTACACCAACGTCGGTGCGTACACACACACTGCCTACACACACACTCGTGATACACACACAGCACGCCTTCGCCATGTCCTCGCACGGCCTGCGCGCCACCTACACCAACGTCGGTGCGTACACACACTGCCTACACACACACTCGTGATACACACACAGCACGCCTTCGCCATGTCCTCGCACGGCCTGCGCGCCACCTACACCAACGTCGGTGCGTACACACACTGCCTACACACACACTCGTGATACACACACAGCACGCCTTCGCCATGTCCTCGCACGGCCTGCGCGCCACCTACACCAACGTCGGTGCGTACACACACTGCCTACACACACACTCGTGATACACACACAGCACGCCTTCGCCATGTCCTCGCACGGCCTGCGCGCCACCTACACCAACGTCGGTGCGTACAGACACTGCCTACACACACACTCGTGATACACACACAGCACGCCTTCGCCATGTCCTCGCACGGCCTGCGCGCCACCTACACCAACGTCGGTGCGTACACACACTGCCTACACACACACTCGTGATACACACACAGCACGCCTTCGCCATGTCCTCGCACGGCCTGCGCGCCACCTACACCAACGTCGGTGCGTACACACACTGCCTACACACACACTCGTGATACACACACAGCACGCCTTCGCCATGTCCTCGCACGGCCTGCGCGCCACCTACACCAACGTCGGTGCGTACACACACTGCCTACACACACACTCGTGATACACACACAGCACGCCTTCGCCATGTCCTCGCACGGCCTGCGCGCCACCTACACCAACGTCGGTGCGTACACACACTGCCTACACACACACTCGTGATACACACACAGCACGCCTTCGCCATGTCCTCGCACGGCCTGCGCGCCACCTACACCAACGTCGGTGCGTACACACACTGCCTACACACACACTCGTGATACACACACAGCACGCCTTCGCCATGTCCTCGCACGGCCTGCGCGCCACCTACACCAACGTCGGTGCGTACACACACTGCCTACACACACACTCGTGATACACACACAGCACGCCTTCGCCATGTCCTCGCACGGCCTGCGCGCCACCTACACCAACGTCGGTGCGTACACACACTGCCTACACACACACTCGTGATACACACACAGCACGCCTTCGCCATGTCCTCGCACGGCCTGCGCGCCACCTACACCAACGTCGGTGCGTACACACACTGCCTACACACACACTCGTGATACACACACAGCACGCCTTCGCCATGTCCTCGCACGGCCTGCGCGCCACCTACACCAACGTCGGTGCGTACACACACTGCCTACACACACACTCGTGATACACACACAGCACGCCTTCGCCATGTCCTCGCACGGCCTGCGCGCCACCTACACCAACGTCGGTGCGTACACACACTGCCTACACACACACTCGTGATACACACACAGCACGCCTTCGCCATGTCCTCGCACGGCCTGCGCGCCACCTACACCAACGTCGGTGCGTACACACACTGCCTACACACACACTCGTGATACACACACAGCACGCCTTCGCCATGTCCTCGCACGGCCTGCGCGCCACCTACACCAACGTCGGTGCGTACACACACTGCCTACACACACACTCGTGATACACACACAGCACGCCTTCGCCATGTCCTCGCACGGCCTGCGCGCCACCTACACCAACGTCGGTGCGTACACACACTGCCTACACACACACTCGTGATACACACACAGCACGCCTTCGCCATGTCCTCGCACGGCCTGCGCGCCACCTACACCAACGTCGGTGCGTACACACACTGCCTACACACACACTCGTGATACACACACAGCACGCCTTCGCCATGTCCTCGCACGGCCTGCGCGCCACCTACACCAACGTCGGTGCGTACACACACTGCCTACACACACACTCGTGATACACACACAGCACGCCTTCGCCATGTCCTCGCACGGCCTGCGCGCCACCTACACCAACGTCGGTGCGTACACACACTGCCTACACACACACTCGTGATACACACACAGCACGCCTTCGCCATGTCCTCGCACGGCCTGCGCGCCACCTACACCAACGTCGGTGCGTACACACACTGCCTACACACACACTCGTGATACACACACAGCACGCCTTCGCCATGTCCTCGCACGGCCTGCGCGCCACCTACACCAACGTCGGTGCGTACACACACTGCCTACACACACACTCGTGATACACACACAGCACGCCTTCGCCATGTCCTCGCACGGCCTGCGCGCCACCTACACCAACGTCGGTGCGTACACACACTGCCTACACACACACTCGTGATACACACACAGCACGCCTTCGCCATGTCCTCGCACGGCCTGCGCGCCACCTACACCAACGTCGGTGCGTACACACACACTGCCTACACACACACTCGTGATACACACACAGCACGCCTTCGCCATGTCCTCGCACGGCCTGCGCGCCACCTACACCAACGTCGGTGCGTACACACACTACCTACACACACACTCGTGATACACACACAGCACGCCTTCGCCATGTCCTCGCACGGCCTGCGCGCCACCTACACCAACGTCGGTGCGTACACACACACTGCCTACACACACACTCGTGATACACACACAGCACGCCTTCGCCATGTCCTCGCACGGCCTGCGCGCCACCTACACCAACGTCGGTGCGTACACACACACTGCCTACACACACACTCGTGATACACACACAGCACGCCTTCGCCATGTCCTCGCACGGCCTGCGCGCCACCTACACCAACGTCGGTGCGTACACACACACTGCCTACACACACACTCGTGATACACACACAGCACGCCTTCGCCATGTCCTCGCACGGCCTGCGCGCCACCTACACCAACGTCGGTGCGTACACACACTACCTACACACACACTCGTGATACACACACAGCACGCCTTCGCCATGTCCTCGCACGGCCTGCGCGCCACCTACACCAACGTCGGTGCGTACACACACACTGCCTACACACACACTCGTGATACACACACAGCACGCCTTCGCCATGTCCTCGCACGGCCTGCGCGCCACCTACACCAACGTCGGTGCGTACACACACACTGCCTACACACACACTCGTGATACACACACAGCACGCCTTCGCCATGTCCTCGCACGGCCTGCGCGCCACCTACACCAACGTCGGTGCGTACACACACACTGCCTACACACACACTCGTGATACACACACAGCACGCCTTCGCCATGTCCTCGCACGGCCTGCGCGCCACCTACACCAACGTCGGTGCGTACACACACACTGCCTACACACACACTCGTGATACACACACAGCACGCCTTCGCCATGTCCTCGCACGGCCTGCGCGCCACCTACACCAACGTAGGTGCGTACACACACACTGCCTACACACACACTCGTGATACACACACAGCACGCCTTCGCCATGTCCTCGCACGGCCTGCGCGCCACCTACACCAACGTCGGTGCGTACACACACACTGCCTACACACACACTCGTGATACACACACAGCACGCCTTCGCCATGTCCTCGCACGGCCTGCGCGCCACCTACACCAACGTCGGTGCGTACACACACACTGCCTACACACACACTCGTGATACACACACAGCACGCCTTCGCCATGTCCTCGCACGGCCTGCGCGCCACCTACACCAACGTAGGTGCGTACACACACACTGCCTACACACACACTCGTGATACACACACAGCACGCCTTCGCCATGTCCTCGCACGGCCTGCGCGCCACCTACACCAACGTCGGTGCGTACACACACACTGCCTACACACACACTCGTGATACACACACAGCACGCCTTCGCCATGTCCTCGCACGGCCTGCGCGCCACCTACACCAACGTCGGTGCGTACACACACACTGCCTACACACACACTCGTGATACACACACAGCACGCCTTCGCCATGTCCTCGCACGGCCTGCGCGCCACCTACACCAACGTCGGTGCGTACACACACACTGCCTACACACACACTCGTGATACACACACAGCACGCCTTCGCCATGTCCTCGCACGGCCTGCGCGCCACCTACACCAACGTCGGTGCGTACACACACACTGCCTACACACACACTCGTGATACACACACAGCACGCCTTCGCCATGTCCTCGCACGGCCTGCGCGCCACCTACACCAACGTCGGTGCGTACACACACACTACCTACACACTCGTGATACACACACCACGAAACAAACATGATACGGGTAGGGTTTGTGCAATCGTTTGATACCACGTCTTAAAAGACACTTCCACTCACCATTAATAAGGTTTTAGTACAAACATACATTTTGTCATATTTCTTTGTACAGTAATTGTCATAGTTATGAACCGTGTGTGTTGCAGGCGGCTACCTGCACGACGTGGTGACGGTGTCGCGCGCGAGCGGGCGCGGCGCCGGCGCCTCCTCCGCGGAGTTCTCGTGGTTCCCCGGCTACTGCTGGACCATCCTCGTGTGCTGCTCCTGCGACTCACACCTCGGCTGGAGGTACCACTGCTTCCTTCCTCCTCCGCGGAGTTCTCGTGGTTCCCCGGCTACTGCTGGACCATCCTCGTGTGCTGCTCCTGCGACTCGCACCTCGGCTGGAGGTACCACTGCTTCCTTCCTCCTCCGCGGAGTTCTCGTGGTTCCCCGGCTACTGCTGGACCATCCTCGTGTGCTGCTCCTGCGACTCGCACCTCGGCTGGAGGTACCACTGCTTCCTTCCTCCTCCGCGGAGTTCTCGTGGTTCCCCGGCTACTGCTGGACCATCCTCGTGTGCTGCTCCTGCGACTCGCACCTCGGCTGGAGGTACCACTGCTTCCTTCCTCCTCCGCGGAGTTCTCGTGGTTCCCCGGCTACTGCTGGACCATCCTCGTGTGCTGCTCCTGCGACTCGCACCTCGGCTGGAGGTACCACTGCTTCCTTCCTCCTCCGCGGAGTTCTCGTGGTTCCCCGGCTACTGCTGGACCATCCTCGTGTGCTGCTCCTGCGACTCACACCTCGGCTGGAGGTACCACTGCTTCCTTCCTCCTCCGCGGAGTTCTCGTGGTTCCCCGGCTACTGCTGGACCATCCTCGTGTGCTGCTCCTGCGACTCACACCTCGGCTGGAGGTACCACTGCTTCCTTCCTCCTCCGCGGAGTTCTCGTGGTTCCCCGGCTACTGCTGGACCATCCTCGTGTGCTGCTCCTGCGACTCACACCTCGGCTGGAGGTACCACTGCTTCCTTCCTCCTCCGCGGAGTTCTCGTGGTTCCCCGGCTACTGCTGGACCATCCTCGTGTGCTGCTCCTGCGACTCACACCTCGGCTGGAGGTACCACTGCTTCCTTCCTCCTCCGCGGAGTTCTCGTGGTTCCCCGGCTACTGCTGGACCATCCTCGTGTGCTGCTCCTGCGACTCACACCTCGGCTGGAGGTACCACTGCTTCCTTCCTCCTCCGCGGAGTTCTCGTGGTTCCCCGGCTACTGCTGGACCATCCTCGTGTGCTGCTCCTGCGACTCACACCTCGGCTGGAGGTACCACTGCTTCCTTCCTCCTCCGCGGAGTTCTCGTGGTTCCCCGGCTACTGCTGGACCATCCTCGTGTGCTGCTCCTGCGACTCGCACCTCGGCTGGAGGTTGGAACACTGAGCTTGCCCGACGAAACATTATTCATACAATCTGTTTTAGTTTGCAGGCATCAGCTAACGGCTGTGCCTCTGGTATAATATTAATAGGAACCCTCCTTATTGTAGTAGATTGTGTTGCTACTTTACAACTGATAATTATGACAGTTTTTCCCCGCCCATGCATGCTCATTTTTTTCCATTAATCATGTATAAAACCTTAAACTTGTTATCAAATATTTAATCAACAACAGTTTCATGTAAAGTCCTAGTTCCATGTAACTGTGCCAATAATTATAGAAAACTATTATTCAGTTTTAAAGCTTCAATAATATCGTTTGTAATCTCGTTCCACAGATTTGACGCCATGAATCCTACCCTCCGCCCCAAGAGGTTCTATGGTTTGTCGCGCAACTCTATCAAGCCGCGACTCAGGACAAGCAACTTCTCTGAGGACTTCGAAGCTTAAGCCAGCAGGTTGTGACTATAGCGGAATAGTCCAAGAGAAGTATAAGAAGATATGGTACAATATGCCTGAGGAAGATATAAGGAGAAAAGGAAGAGAATGTTAGTTGATCGAACATCTATCATGACAAAATCGTAATCGTTTTTAATGATTTACTTAAATTATTGCATTTAATTAGCCAGATTTTAAGTAGACAATTTTGTAATATTCAAATAGATCTCCCATATTCACTAACTATACGAGAGTAATGATTGACTATCAAGTAATTTTATGAAGTATGAAGTGGTAACTTACGTATTGTTTATGAATAAGAAGGTTGTTCTTTTATTCTGTTATAGTAATATAAATGTTTTATGCGAAACCTAGTCTTATAAGGAATTATTGTTTGTAAATTATAGGCTTGATACTCTAAGTATAAGTATTTTTAAGATAAAAATGTATGTACTTTAAAAAATATATTGATAAAGTTTATAATAACAATATTTATTATTAAAAAATTAAATACAAATAAGACTTATATACCTTATAGCTAAAACAATATTCAGTAAATAGTTTTATCGGCTCCGCAGTAGCAGAATAGGAAAGTTTTCAGTGACGAGGTAGTCGTCCTCAAATATCACAGCTATGTTCAACTCAAACTCTGAAACAAACATTTATAAACATAAGTTGATGTCGTTTAGTTAGGAAGTATTAGGGAGTGGTGAAAAAAGTGAATTGGTACAGTATCATAAATTAGAGTTCAGCTTTTTTAAAAACACTTTCTAAATATATCAATTTTCATGATTATTATTATCATCGTCATCATCATCATAAAACAGAATATATATACAGTTTCCCATTCACCAACGTTAAGCCAATGTGTCCAATATGATGTTAACAACAAAAGAAATGAGATCTTAACGGGTGCCAAATTCAATGGTTAGTCAAGAAATTAATTTATATCAACATAACATAATTTTAAACAACTGAATTATATTTTTTCTTTTAAATTAGGATAATATATTGAAGCTTAAGTCTGACTTGGCTAGTTTGAATAAACTAATTATTAATTTATTACCTTCAATAATAAATATGGAAGAGCCCTTAGTACGATGGCTAGTTCCTGCCAGCAAGTCCCCAAGATATGATCACTTGAAACTTATTTTTAAAAGGTTCGTGTGCAATTAGGTGTTGTGGGATCGTATTTTACGAGACCATTGGCTTAGCGAACGAACTTAATTCGGGTGATTAGGCGCGACGAAATGTGCATATGCAGTGAGTGTTCTTTTTTAACTTTTAATAAATTACATCGCGACGTAACATTAATGATCTGTCACATCGACACCGACAGTCTGTCTGCTACGTACCGACACTGAACCCGGGCGCGGCGGTGGTGCTGCAGGTGAACAGCCGCGGCAGCACCATGTGCAGCGGCACGTCGCGGCAGCGCGCCACGTCCCCGCACGACACCTGCAGGTTCTGTCTGTCTGTCTGTCTGTCTGCTACGTACCGACACTGAACCCGGGCGCGGCGGTGGTGCTGCAGGTGAACAGCCGCGGCAGCACCATGTGCAGCGGCACGTCGCGGCAGCGCGCCACGTCCCCGCACGACACCTGCAGGTTCTGTCTGTCTGTCTGTCTGTCTGCTACGTACCGACACTGAACCCGGGCGCGGCGGTGGTGCTGCAGGTGAACAGCCGCGGCAGCACCATGTGCAGCGGCACGTCGCGGCAGCGCGCCACGTCCCCGCACGACACCTGCAGGTTCTGTCTGTCTGTCTGTCTGTCTGCTACGTACCGACACTGAACCCGGGCGCGGCGGTGGTGCTGCAGGTGAACAGCCGCGGCAGCACCATGTGCAGCGGCACGTCGCGGCAGCGCGCCACGTCCCCGCACGACACCTGCAGGTTCTGTCTGTCTGTCTGTCTGTCTGCTACGTACCGACACTGAACCCGGGCGCGGCGGTGGTGCTGCAGGTGAACAGCCGCGGCAGCACCATGTGCAGCGGCACGTCGCGGCAGCGCGCCACGTCCCCGCACGACACCTGCAGGTTCTGTCTGTCTGTCTGTCTGTCTGCTACGTACCGACACTGAACCCGGGCGCGGCGGTGGTGCTGCAGGTGAACAGCCGCGGCAGCACCATGTGCAGCGGCACGTCGCGGCAGCGCGCCACGTCCCCGCACGACACCTGCAGGTTCTGTCTGTCTGTCTGTCTGTCTGCTACGTACCGACACTGAACCCGGGCGCGGCGGTGGTGCTGCAGGTGAACAGCCGCGGCAGCACCATGTGCAGCGGCACGTCGCGGCAGCGCGCCACGTCCCCGCACGAC
The DNA here is from genome assembly GCA_916618145.1 of Emmelina monodactyla. NCBI lineage: Eukaryota > Metazoa > Arthropoda > Insecta > Lepidoptera > Pterophoridae > Emmelina > Emmelina monodactyla. Next base: position 231,097 of record OU745316.1, read on the forward strand.
ACCTGCAGGTTCTGTCTGTCTGTCTGTCTGTCTGCTACGTACCGACACTGAACCCGGGCGCGGCGGTGGTGCTGCAGGTGAACAGCCGCGGCAGCACCATGTGCAGCGGCACGTCGCGGCAGCGCGCCACGTCCCCGCACGACACCTGCAGGTTCTGTCTGTCTGTCTGTCTGTCTGCTACGTACCGACACTGAACCCGGGCGCGGCGGTGGTGCTGCAGGTGAACAGCCGCGGCAGCACCATGTGCAGCGGCACGTCGCGGCAGCGCGCCACGTCCCCGCACGACACCTGCAGGTTCTGTCTGTCTGTCTGTCTGTCTGCTACGTACCGACACTGAACCCGGGCGCGGCGGTGGTGCTGCAGGTGAACAGCCGCGGCAGCACCATGTGCAGCGGCACGTCGCGGCAGCGCGCCACGTCCCCGCACGACACCTGCAGGTTCTGTCTGTCTGTCTGTCTGTCTGCTACGTACCGACACTGAACCCGGGCGCGGCGGTGGTGCTGCAGGTGAACAGCCGCGGCAGCACCATGTGCAGCGGCACGTCGCGGCAGCGCGCCACGTCCCCGCACGACACCTGCAGGTTCTGTCTGTCTGTCTGTCTGTCTGCTACGTACCGACACTGAACCCGGGCGCGGCGGTGGTGCTGCAGGTGAACAGCCGCGGCAGCACCATGTGCAGCGGCACGTCGCGGCAGCGCGCCACGTCCCCGCACGACACCTGCAGGTTCTGTCTGTCTGTCTGTCTGTCTGCTACGTACCGACACTGAACCCGGGCGCGGCGGTGGTGCTGCAGGTGAACAGCCGCGGCAGCACCATGTGCAGCGGCACGTCGCGGCAGCGCGCCACGTCCCCGCACGACACCTGCAGGTTCTGTCTGTCTGTCTGTCTGTCTGCTACGTACCGACACTGAACCCGGGCGCGGCGGTGGTGCTGCAGGTGAACAGCCGCGGCAGCACCATGTGCAGCGGCACGTCGCGGCAGCGCGCCACGTCCCCGCACGACACCTGCAGGTTCTGTCTGTCTGTCTGTCTGTCTGCTACGTACCGACACTGAACCCGGGCGCGGCGGTGGTGCTGCAGGTGAACAGCCGCGGCAGCACCATGTGCAGCGGCACGTCGCGGCAGCGCGCCACGTCCCCGCACGACACCTGCAGGTTCTGTCTGTCTGTCTGTCTGTCTGCTACGTACCGACACTGAACCCGGGCGCGGCGGTGGTGCTGCAGGTGAACAGCCGCGGCAGCACCATGTGCAGCGGCACGTCGCGGCAGCGCGCCACGTCCCCGCACGACACCTGCAGGTTCTGTCTGTCTGTCTGTCTGTCTGCTACGTACCGACACTGAACCCGGGCGCGGCGGTGGTGCTGCAGGTGAACAGCCGCGGCAGCACCATGTGCAGCGGCACGTCGCGGCAGCGCGCCACGTCCCCGCACGACACCTGCAGGTTCTGTCTGTCTGTCTGTCTGTCTGCTACGTACCGACACTGAACCCGGGCGCGGCGGTGGTGCTGCAGGTGAACAGCCGCGGCAGCACCATGTGCAGCGGCACGTCGCGGCAGCGCGCCACGTCCCCGCACGACACCTGCAGGTTCTGTCTGTCTGTCTGTCTGTCTGCTACGTACCGACACTGAACCCGGGCGCGGCGGTGGTGCTGCAGGTGAACAGCCGCGGCAGCACCATGTGCAGCGGCACGTCGCGGCAGCGCGCCACGTCCCCGCACGACACCTGCAGGTTCTGTCTGTCTGTCTGTCTGCTACGTACCGACACTGAACCCGGGCGCGGCGGTGGTGCTGCAGGTGAACAGCCGCGGCAGCACCATGTGCAGCGGCACGTCGCGGCAGCGCGCCACGTCCCCGCACGACACCTGCAGGTTCTGTCTGTCTGTCTGTCTGTCTGCTACGTACCGACACTGAACCCGGGCGCGGCGGTGGTGCTGCAGGTGAACAGCCGCGGCAGCACCATGTGCAGCGGCACGTCGCGGCAGCGCGCCACGTCCCCGCACGACACCTGCAGGTTCTGTCTGTCTGTCTGTCTGTCTGCTACGTACCGACACTGAACCCGGGCGCGGCGGTGGTGCTGCAGGTGAACAGCCGCGGCAGCACCATGTGCAGCGGCACGTCGCGGCAGCGCGCCACGTCCCCGCACGACACCTGCAGGTTCTGTCTGTCTGTCTGTCTGTCTGCTACGTACCGACACTGAACCCGGGCGCGGCGGTGGTGCTGCAGGTGAACAGCCGCGGCAGCACCATGTGCAGCGGCACGTCGCGGCAGCGCGCCACGTCCCCGCACGACACCTGCAGGTTCTGTCTGTCTGTCTGTCTGTCTGCTACGTACCGACACTGAACCCGGGCGCGGCGGTGGTGCTGCAGGTGAACAGCCGCGGCAGCACCATGTGCAGCGGCACGTCGCGGCAGCGCGCCACGTCCCCGCACGACACCTGCAGGTTCTGTCTGTCTGTCTGTCTGTCTGCTACGTACCGACACTGAACCCGGGCGCGGCGGTGGTGCTGCAGGTGAACAGCCGCGGCAGCACCATGTGCAGCGGCACGTCGCGGCAGCGCGCCACGTCCCCGCACGACACCTGCAGGTTCTGTCTGTCTGTCTGTCTGTCTGCTACGTACCGACACTGAACCCGGGCGCGGCGGTGGTGCTGCAGGTGAACAGCCGCGGCAGCACCATGTGCAGCGGCACGTCGCGGCAGCGCGCCACGTCCCCGCACGACACCTGCAGGTTCTGTCTGTCTGTCTGTCTGTCTGCTACGTACCGACACTGAACCCGGGCGCGGCGGTGGTGCTGCAGGTGAACAGCCGCGGCAGCACCATGTGCAGCGGCACGTCGCGGCAGCGCGCCACGTCCCCGCACGACACCTGCAGGTTCTGTCTGTCTGTCTGTCTGTCTGCTACGTACCGACACTGAACCCGGGCGCGGCGGTGGTGCTGCAGGTGAACAGCCGCGGCAGCACCATGTGCAGCGGCACGTCGCGGCAGCGCGCCACGTCCCCGCACGACACCTGCAGGTTCTGTCTGTCTGTCTGTCTGTCTGCTACGTACCGACACTGAACCCGGGCGCGGCGGTGGTGCTGCAGGTGAACAGCCGCGGCAGCACCATGTGCAGCGGCACGTCGCGGCAGCGCGCCACGTCCCCGCACGACACCTGCAGGTTCTGTCTGTCTGTCTGTCTGTCTGCTACGTACCGACACTGAACCCGGGCGCGGCGGTGGTGCTGCAGGTGAACAGCCGCGGCAGCACCATGTGCAGCGGCACGTCGCGGCAGCGCGCCACGTCCCCGCACGACACCTGCAGGTTCTGTCTGTCTGTCTGTCTGTCTGCTACGTACCGACACTGAACCCGGGCGCGGCGGTGGTGCTGCAGGTGAACAGCCGCGGCAGCACCATGTGCAGCGGCACGTCGCGGCAGCGCGCCACGTCCCCGCACGACACCTGCAGGTTCTGTCTGTCTGTCTGTCTGTCTGCTACGTACCGACACTGAACCCGGGCGCGGCGGTGGTGCTGCAGGTGAACAGCCGCGGCAGCACCATGTGCAGCGGCACGTCGCGGCAGCGCGCCACGTCCCCGCACGACACCTGCAGGTTCTGTCTGTCTGTCTGTCTGTCTGCTACGTACCGACACTGAACCCGGGCGCGGCGGTGGTGCTGCAGGTGAACAGCCGCGGCAGCACCATGTGCAGCGGCACGTCGCGGCAGCGCGCCACGTCCCCGCACGACACCTGCAGGTTCTGTCTGTCTGTCTGTCTGTCTGCTACGTACCGACACTGAACCCGGGCGCGGCGGTGGTGCTGCAGGTGAACAGCCGCGGCAGCACCATGTGCAGCGGCACGTCGCGGCAGCGCGCCACGTCCCCGCACGACACCTGCAGGTTCTGTCTGTCTGTCTGTCTGTCTGCTACGTACCGACACTGAACCCGGGCGCGGCGGTGGTGCTGCAGGTGAACAGCCGCGGCAGCACCATGTGCAGCGGCACGTCGCGGCAGCGCGCCACGTCCCCGCACGACACCTGCAGGTTCTGTCTGTCTGTCTGTCTGTCTGCTACGTACCGACACTGAACCCGGGCGCGGCGGTGGTGCTGCAGGTGAACAGCCGCGGCAGCACCATGTGCAGCGGCACGTCGCGGCAGCGCGCCACGTCCCCGCACGACACCTGCAGGTTCTGTCTGTCTGTCTGTCTGTCTGCTACGTACCGACACTGAACCCGGGCGCGGCGGTGGTGCTGCAGGTGAACAGCCGCGGCAGCACCATGTGCAGCGGCACGTCGCGGCAGCGCGCCACGTCCCCGCACGACACCTGCAGGTTCTGTCTGTCTGTCTGTCTGTCTGCTACGTACCGACACTGAACCCGGGCGCGGCGGTGGTGCTGCAGGTGAACAGCCGCGGCAGCACCATGTGCAGCGGCACGTCGCGGCAGCGCGCCACGTCCCCGCACGACACCTGCAGGTTCTGTCTGTCTGTCTGTCTGTCTGCTACGTACCGACACTGAACCCGGGCGCGGCGGTGGTGCTGCAGGTGAACAGCCGCGGCAGCACCATGTGCAGCGGCACGTCGCGGCAGCGCGCCACGTCCCCGCACGACACCTGCAGGTTCTGTCTGTCTGTCTGTCTGTCTGCTACGTACCGACACTGAACCCGGGCGCGGCGGTGGTGCTGCAGGTGAACAGCCGCGGCAGCACCATGTGCAGCGGCACGTCGCGGCAGCGCGCCACGTCCCCGCACGACACCTGCAGGTTCTGTCTGTCTGTCTGTCTGTCTGCTACGTACCGACACTGAACCCGGGCGCGGCGGTGGTGCTGCAGGTGAACAGCCGCGGCAGCACCATGTGCAGCGGCACGTCGCGGCAGCGCGCCACGTCCCCGCACGACACCTGCAGGTTCTGTCTGTCTGTCTGTCTGTCTGCTACGTACCGACACTGAACCCGGGCGCGGCGGTGGTGCTGCAGGTGAACAGCCGCGGCAGCACCATGTGCAGCGGCACGTCGCGGCAGCGCGCCACGTCCCCGCACGACACCTGCAGGTTCTGTCTGTCTGTCTGTCTGTCTGCTACGTACCGACACTGAACCCGGGCGCGGCGGTGGTGCTGCAGGTGAACAGCCGCGGCAGCACCATGTGCAGCGGCACGTCGCGGCAGCGCGCCACGTCCCCGCACGACACCTGCAGGTTCTGTCTGTCTGTCTGTCTGTCTGCTACGTACCGACACTGAACCCGGGCGCGGCGGTGGTGCTGCAGGTGAACAGCCGCGGCAGCACCATGTGCAGCGGCACGTCGCGGCAGCGCGCCACGTCCCCGCACGACACCTGCAGGTTCTGTCTGTCTGTCTGTCTGTCTGCTACGTACCGACACTGAACCCGGGCGCGGCGGTGGTGCTGCAGGTGAACAGCCGCGGCAGCACCATGTGCAGCGGCACGTCGCGGCAGCGCGCCACGTCCCCGCACGACACCTGCAGGTTCTGTCTGTCTGTCTGTCTGTCTGCTACGTACCGACACTGAACCCGGGCGCGGCGGTGGTGCTGCAGGTGAACAGCCGCGGCAGCACCATGTGCAGCGGCACGTCGCGGCAGCGCGCCACGTCCCCGCACGACACCTGCAGGTTCTGTCTGTCTGTCTGTCTGTCTGCTACGTACCGACACTGAACCCGGGCGCGGCGGTGGTGCTGCAGGTGAACAGCCGCGGCAGCACCATGTGCAGCGGCACGTCGCGGCAGCGCGCCACGTCCCCGCACGACACCTGCAGGTTCTGTCTGTCTGTCTGTCTGTCTGCTACGTACCGACACTGAACCCGGGCGCGGCGGTGGTGCTGCAGGTGAACAGCCGCGGCAGCACCATGTGCAGCGGCACGTCGCGGCAGCGCGCCACGTCCCCGCACGACACCTGCAGGTTCTGTCTGTCTGTCTGTCTGTCTGCTACGTACCGACACTGAACCCGGGCGCGGCGGTGGTGCTGCAGGTGAACAGCCGCGGCAGCACCATGTGCAGCGGCACGTCGCGGCAGCGCGCCACGTCCCCGCACGACACCTGCAGGTTCTGTCTGTCTGTCTGTCTGTCTGCTACGTACCGACACTGAACCCGGGCGCGGCGGTGGTGCTGCAGGTGAACAGCCGCGGCAGCACCATGTGCAGCGGCACGTCGCGGCAGCGCGCCACGTCCCCGCACGACACCTGCAGGTTCTGTCTGTCTGTCTGTCTGTCTGCTACGTACCGACACTGAACCCGGGCGCGGCGGTGGTGCTGCAGGTGAACAGCCGCGGCAGCACCATGTGCAGCGGCACGTCGCGGCAGCGCGCCACGTCCCCGCACGACACCTGCAGGTTCTGTCTGTCTGTCTGTCTGTCTGCTACGTACCGACACTGAACCCGGGCGCGGCGGTGGTGCTGCAGGTGAACAGCCGCGGCAGCACCATGTGCAGCGGCACGTCGCGGCAGCGCGCCACGTCCCCGCACGACACCTGCAGGTTCTGTCTGTCTGTCTGTCTGTCTGCTACGTACCGACACTGAACCCGGGCGCGGCGGTGGTGCTGCAGGTGAACAGCCGCGGCAGCACCATGTGCAGCGGCACGTCGCGGCAGCGCGCCACGTCCCCGCACGACACCTGCAGGTTCTGTCTGTCTGTCTGTCTGTCTGCTACGTACCGACACTGAACCCGGGCGCGGCGGTGGTGCTGCAGGTGAACAGCCGCGGCAGCACCATGTGCAGCGGCACGTCGCGGCAGCGCGCCACGTCCCCGCACGACACCTGCAGGTTCTGTCTGTCTGTCTGTCTGTCTGCTACGTACCGACACTGAACCCGGGCGCGGCGGTGGTGCTGCAGGTGAACAGCCGCGGCAGCACCATGTGCAGCGGCACGTCGCGGCAGCGCGCCACGTCCCCGCACGACACCTGCAGGTTCTGTCTGTCTGTCTGTCTGTCTGCTACGTACCGACACTGAACCCGGGCGCGGCGGTGGTGCTGCAGGTGAACAGCCGCGGCAGCACCATGTGCAGCGGCACGTCGCGGCAGCGCGCCACGTCCCCGCACGACACCTGCAGGTTCTGTCTGTCTGTCTGTCTGTCTGCTACGTACCGACACTGAACCCGGGCGCGGCGGTGGTGCTGCAGGTGAACAGCCGCGGCAGCACCATGTGCAGCGGCACGTCGCGGCAGCGCGCCACGTCCCCGCACGACACCTGCAGGTTCTGTCTGTCTGTCTGTCTGTCTGCTACGTACCGACACTGAACCCGGGCGCGGCGGTGGTGCTGCAGGTGAACAGCCGCGGCAGCACCATGTGCAGCGGCACGTCGCGGCAGCGCGCCACGTCCCCGCACGACACCTGCAGGTTCTGTCTGTCTGTCTGTCTGTCTGCTACGTACCGACACTGAACCCGGGCGCGGCGGTGGTGCTGCAGGTGAACAGCCGCGGCAGCACCATGTGCAGCGGCACGTCGCGGCAGCGCGCCACGTCCCCGCACGACACCTGCAGGTTCTGTCTGTCTGTCTGTCTGTCTGCTACGTACCGACACTGAACCCGGGCGCGGCGGTGGTGCTGCAGGTGAACAGCCGCGGCAGCACCATGTGCAGCGGCACGTCGCGGCAGCGCGCCACGTCCCCGCACGACACCTGCAGGTTCTGGATCTCCGTCGCTGAAAACAGAAACACTGTTAGTGACTCCACGCATGTATACCTACAGGAGTTTTAACTTTTAAGGACTATGTCTATTTTAACCGACTCCTGTCCCGTGACGCGCCTAGCGCGTCATGAAGAAACCTTCAGGGAGGCCCATGACGCGAGAGATGCGTCATTAGAAAATAGTTACAATTCAAATTTTTATTTGATTTAATCAATAAAATATCTCATTTTATATTAAAATTAACTCATTAGGAACACCAATATCAAGGGCCACTATATTTTTTTGGAAATTAAATTTGCCAGTGGCTGTCAACCATAGGGTGCCTACCTACAGGTAACTGTTTATCCTACTAATTATTGAAAAGTGTTATTATTAAAGCCAGGATTCGAACTTAGCAAATCTATAAAAATAATCACTATGTTTTGGTCACCAATGAATAGTTTAGATGTAAAAACGGAAGATTTTTGATTTGCGATAAAATACTTCCCACAGGTTGACAACCAATGGTGGAAATCTATAACATACCTTCCATCTCGTATAAAACATGTAGATCGACACTTTTAAATACACTAAACTAATAAATGAAACAAAACAAACAATAACAGGTCTCACTTTGTATTATTTTAGTTGAAATTGCCTAAAATAGCGTAATAACATCACCAGTGGCCCACGACGCGTTAGGTGCGTCATCATTTAGGAGGGCCCGTGACGCGACTAGCGCGTCATTGAATTTTGTATGGGGCCACGGAGAAAAGGCTCGAAAAATTATGGTGGCAAGGAGTCGGTTAATGTATCTTTACATTGACCGTGCTGGAAAGTGTCAGACAGAAAAAACTTTTTAAATAGTGAGCGTTCAGCGTTGGTCGAATCGGCTTTGACGTCGGCTTTGACGTATTACGGTAGTGCAAAAATAATAGTAATGTCTTAATCCCTTAAGGTCAGAAATTAAGAGCTTGTTGTGGAAGTTCCTTAATAAAAACAACTTAATAGATAAACAAAAGTATTTAAAGATGACAGCGGCATAAATATTTAACAGTAACAATACAAATAGCTTACCATCTCGTGAGTAGGCCTCCTGACAGCCACAGGTCTCGACGCGAACCAGTTGCAGCTCTATTGATTTGATGGCCACATCGCAATGCTCTACTCGGATCTGATATTATATGTATTTATTTACAATAAATTCTAATGAAATATAGATGTAACTATTTAACTTTTTTACTATTATATATTTTACCTTGCCTGTAATTGGTTTGTCAAGTGGACAAACTGTGGAGTCAATCTCAGCATAGAGCAAGAACTTTGGAGGTGGTTTGCTGGTAGCAGTCCGGACACTGGTTGGAGTTATCTCACAACGCACTGGTTTTGCAGGGGCTGCATCTTGCTAAATAAAAACAGAAACACACAAATCAAAACTTTTATTTGTATTATAGAGAGCAGTATGCTTTATTCAACTTACCGGTCTATACTGGACAAAGAACTGGCAGCTAGTATTGAGTGGTTTATTCAAGAAAGACCGCTTCATATGGCACTTCAGCACATACATGATGTTCACAAACACTCCATGGTAAGTCTCCAGTAGACCGGGATACCCCGGCGACACCGCCTGCCGCGCCCGCAGCGGCATCTCAAAAGGAATTTCTGTTGTGCCTACTGGTATTTTACCAGCAGGCACCAATTCCATGGCTGTGTTTATCAGGTTAATTGGCTGTAAATTTTTGATTATCTTACTTAGTGATAAATAAATATGAAAGCGTTAAAGATAAACGATCAAAAATAAGTTCTAGTACCTTTATACTGCTAGAGAAAGCATCAAACAATCCAACGTTTTTAGTGCTCATCTGCAAGTTGACGGAACCTTCGAGCCCTAGTGCCATGCCTTCATGGCGAACTTCGGTGTTGGTCTCAACCACGACAACACCCGCTATGATCTCCTGATAACACAAAACCACTGATCAATGAGAAACAGGTGCTAAGTAATGCTATTTCTACTTTACAAGCATACGTACACCTTCATGATATATTTTGCTAGCACGTTTCAAGTTAATATTAATCACAACTGACATATTTGTATAATAACTTTGCCGAAATTGGCTTCACTATATTTTACAAGTTTCGTGATAAGTAATCAACATGTAATCAAATCACAACAACAACAAACAATGAACGAATGGATAAAATATTTTTACTGTCACTGTCAGCTGCAAATCGATTTTTTAATACGTAAAAGGGTCTAGCCGTTTTGTATATAAATGTAATCTTTACTCAAAGAATGTAATACAACTATTTCAATTTGTATTCACTTTTAACATTTATTGCTTATTAAAATACCTTTATTCTTTATTTCGTAATATTTAATGAGAAAAGTAAACATATTTCTTATTAGATATTACGAAATAACGATTAAAAATAACCTCCTGAATATAAATTTGGTAACAATAGACAACACTATCAATCTGTCACATTGACACTTTCGTTCGTTCCTATTTCGTTTTTGTTTCGTCCCATTTCAGCACTTACTCATTCATTCATTCCTCCCCAGTCAGTCAGTTGAATTGAAATCGGTGTTGCGAGTGGACGCGCTAAGTTCTCTCGCTACAATTTACGATATTATTTTATTTTGTTAAGTTTCGAAATATTTAATGCGCGCTCTTGTATAAAATCGTGATTATTTAATAATATACAGTGCTTTCTACATCTATTTTACGTTTAGTGCAGTGGTTTGATCAGGTGATGCCGTCGTTAGGTGGTGGTCGGATGGATCGATAGCGCCGACTTGGTTCGGTTATTGTTTACGTGAGGGTAGAAACATGGAGAAGGGCGGCCGTCCTCGGACGGCGCTCAACGAGAGCGTGAAGGTGGTGGTGCGGTGCCGGCCGCTGTCGGACAAGGAGTCTCTGGAGGGATACGATGAGGTGGGTGCTTCAAGTGCCGTGGACGCAGGGTGCGCGCGGTCGGTGCGTCGCCGCCACTCGCCCGTACAATACGCGAGACTGTTCGTTTTGTTTGTGAAAGTGATGCCGACAAAAACTACATTTTTTGCGAACTGTATCGTTAAGCAGTTCTGCAATTCAGTAAAAAATCTAATTTGTTTTCCTGTGTCACTCCACCTACATAGACGCAAATCAGCCCGTTCTTAGTTGTAGCCTATAGCTTGCTTTTGTCCGTCTGTGTTTGTAGCTTGCTCTTCTTAGACGTGGTTACCAAATGTTTCAAACACATAAGTAGTTAGTAAATTAATGAGACTTCATTATATTATGTTATATAACTTTCATTAGGCAGGTTAGTATTTTTGTATTTAATTGGGATTGTGTAGTTCACATTCATAACATTGATATGTGATGATAGCAGGTAGTTTTTTAGGTAGGTACCTACCTACTAATTTTTTTATATTGTTTAATGAAATTAATTCAACAATCGTCTTCTTATAAATCTTTCTGCATAAATAACAAGAAAACAAACAATACAATCAAAATGGCTAAACTGATGACCACATAGACAGTTTTCCCTGCAAAGACTAATACCACTGAAATATTGTGTGTCACTCCTGTAAGCATGACTGTAACCACCTACATACAAACTATTTGGTGGAACATTTGTGCACAGAGCAGTGTTCTGCTGATTCATGAACTTGCTCACAAGGTGATCTAATTTGTTTATTAGAATAAACTGAGGCATACCTTGAAAGTGAATAGGTGTCTACCTCTTGATTGGTGGCAATCTTGAATAAGAATCAAGAGAAGAGCAAGCAATTGAAAGAAATTAGGAAATCTACTATTCTGATTACTTTAATTTGCTTTAAATTACTTGCTTTGCACCATGAAGTTTATATCTTTGAATATTTAAGCAATGTGTAGTAAGTATTAGCAATGAGTAATAATTATCCTCATATCTTTGCCTAGGTAGGTACCCACCAACTAAGGGTATTTGTAAGTGGTAGTTAGGTATTTAGTCCACATATGGATGCTGCAGATAATCCAGTTTGAACTAACAAACCTTTTATGTACTTGAGTTTTATGCATTCTTGAAATAACTCAGTCAGATGTTAAGTAGTAATGAAATTACCAGTAATTTGAATAAGTTACGCGTCAGATGTAGACGTATTACTTTTGGCTGTAAATATTACGATTATTCGTTTTTTCTTTGTATTTAAAAAGAACGATATGAGGTCTAAACTAAGACTATGAAAAAGAAAAGTCGTAGTAACTTCGACGAAAAGTATGAGTAGAAGGTACTGTCTACACTATATTTACAAAAACGCACATGAGAGGCATATGTTTGTGGGTGTATATGGGCGGCGGTGATCACTTACCATCACGTGACCCGCTTGCTCGTTTGCTAGGTTCTCTTATAAAAAATAAAATTAACTAAACTCTACATTGTAGTCATTCAAAACCAAGTTAATATTTACGAACCAACAATTAGCATTTGAAATGTGTTGTTTTCTCTCCGCCCGCATGCCGGTATCAGTCGCATCAAACGCAATGTCCGACTAAACCTGCCGTTTTGATACGGCGATAGTAACGCAACGATAACGAAATTATACCCATACGTATAGGCAGGCACAAGCCTTCAATTTGGAGGAAATCGCTGGAAAACAAAGGAATATAATAGTAATAGCATAGCAATTCAATAGTCGCGAACGACTAACTTACAAACGATTGGTACCAAAATGTAATGTACCGAGAACTCTACCTTCTTCAAGAATGGGAGAAATTCTAAACAAACAAACATCAGAGTATCTTCGGACGGTCCTCGCCGGTGGATGCTGTCATTGTGTTATGTCAAACAAAACGTAGTATGCAAATTATGTTAATTGTTCACGCAACGTTATTCATTTTCACTACAGTAGGAACACATGAGTAAAGAAACTGAACAGAGACAAAGCTACATACGAATGCGCTGTGACAGGTACATCACTACAAGTGCAACGCGTGTGTGTGCGTGACCACTGGCCGCTTGTCACGTATGAGCCGAAACCGCTTCAAACTACATCAGCCAGTGGTCAATCTCAGGGCGTGCAGGCGTGACGCGACGCTCGAACGTTGTGCGTGTTTTGTTTTTGTTTTCGAGTTTCTCACATAATACGTAGTAATACTTTTGTTTTAGTATTTAAAAAGTGTGAAATCAGGTTTTTTGATAATACCTCCTGACAATTTTATTGAATTTGTTGAATTGCTTGAGCAAAAAATTCGCGAATATTTTGATCTTCATATTAAAAATGTTAATATTGGTAATGACATATTAGCACGTTTGCAAGATTGTACATTTCATATGCCATGTGAGTGTTTCCCATTGGTTTATTTGAAAAAACTTTATATTAGATTTAGAATTTATCATTCGATTAAAAGACACAACAAATTATTAAAAACCAAAAGTAATAAAAAAAAAATATTTAGAGTATGTAATTTGTAAAAAAAAAACCTATTTTAATAAAAAATTTGAAAAAAAAGTACATTTATATTTTTAATTTATTCAATTGTGCCAACCCTACCAAAATAGGTATAAATTTTGCTAGCTCTTTAGAAGCTTTGTCTCTGTTCAGTTTCTTTACTCATGTGGTAGGAAGCACCTAAACAGATAGTTTCTAGGCCTTTTTATAACGGAAAATCTTACCTTTATTTGGTACATCCAAAACTTATTCCTTCCTTCAGCTATGATACAATCTTAATGCAATCTTCGGTTTTAAAACCGTATTACTAAGCGCGTTTAACTTCGGCACTTGAGTAAAGTATTTTAGTAATCTGAAAGCCTAACTTTAGGTACATCAAATATTTGGTTTTATTTGGTATATACCGTAGAGTCAAGGCAAAATATTAGAATAAAATGTATGTTTCAATTACAGCATTATTGTAAATTTTACGTTCTAAATGTATGCTATGCAAATAAACTAACAGCAAATAAGACAAGTTACAAACGGAAGCTTTCCTGCCAAGGTCGTTGTTTCCATTGACGCTCCATCTTCAATTAGCTGAATTGGCACTTCGCCATATCTCATAGACTTACAATTACAATGGGATACACGATACTAGGGATTAAACCCCAGGAATTGACGTCACACGAATACGCATGACCTATTTTAAGTCTAAGAGTGTAGGAAGCAAGGTGACTTTCTGAATCTGTTTTCTTTTTATATAGGAGAGACAGTTCCTCTTCATCTTAACTCTATCCTATGTTTTAATTTACCTTAGAAAGCGGCAAAGAACCGACGCAACCAGCAGAAATGGTACGAGCGGCTGTCGACGAAGCCCGTGGAGATCAAAAGCGCCGACATTCCGTTACAGGTGTACTATTGTGGCAGGACCACCACTAACCGATATTGGTGCTGGCATAGAACTGAACAACTTACTAACTAACTTAGTTTACAGTGTGGAGTGGTGTGGTGGTAGAGAGTAAATACTAACAATGATTCGCTTGGGTTTGCTGTAGGATTTAGGAGTTGGTGACTACATGAAGCTATTGCGAGAAAACTTTAGGTTAACTTGAGGGTTAAATGAAGATAGGTTTGATGAGCTGTACCATACCAAAATGTTACATTTGACCTCGACAAATGCAGATTACAGTGTTTCCAGAATGAGCTTATATTAAAAGTGACACCTAAATAGATTTAAGTGCTACTTTGATTGATTGATATTGATTTATTCTCCACCAAAGCTTAAAAGCACATTAGTCATAAAAAACGTCTGCAGCCTGCGCTCGCGCCTAACAATACCACCCACATACCAACTACTTTATATTCACATTTAACTACAAGTTAAATAATTAAACACTCATTGAGTTGTCTAATTACAACATAGAGTAATTAATCACCCGCCTAAATGACTCACTATTGTAAAACGAGGAAACAGTGAGCCTAAAACTCAAATATTTGCATATATTTATGATCATGAATTATGTTTTGATAACGGGCTGCAATTTTGCTGGTAAACAACAAACAGTTCCCCTTTCTTGTAAAACAAGAAGAGTGTCGTCATTATCGACTAGCTGGCGTGTGAGACGTTGTCCTAACAACTAGGTTTCGTGTTGTTGTCTTGTCTAAAAAGTAACGTTTCTTACTTAAAGAGTACTAATTAAAGTATCTTTGCAAACCCATTCCACTACGAAAAAATATAAACGTCCAAAAAAATCTTTTTAATAAAACAATATATTTGTACCTTTGTTCTCTACAGCTTTTAAAACTGAGCAGTTTTGACGAAGTTTTAAAATTGTATATATTGTTTTTACATTATTGTTTGAAATAAATAAGGAAAGGTAGGTAAACTATACGGATAACCTAAGCATAAACTTACAACTAAAACTTATTTGTTTACCACCAAACAATCGTAATTTCCCTAGCCAAGTTGTCCGATAACAATTGGTTCAATACAACTTTATGCTTCGAGCACGGGGTGAAAGAGGGTGGTTTTTCCTCCACGGGGTAAGAAGGGGGTGGGGGTATATTTGTGGTCGTCTAGACGCTCTGCGAGTCGATAGCATTTGTTTGTTACAGAACAAATATCTACTACAGCACGCCATCATGCTTCTTCATTCATTCACCAAGTACTATTCACGAATGTTATAGGAACTACATACCTAGATACATTTTTTAAACGAAACTAAAATCATCAACTATTTTAACATAGGTTTATGTTCAAAATAAGAAAGTATTACCTTATTTTTTCACCGCATACAAATACAAGCTTCATATTTAATTGCTTCTGGTGGAGTGGTCTACTAATGATAGCCAACACGAACTAATTATTGAATGGTTTTTGTAAAGGCTAAGTTATTAATTGTCAGTATGTTCACACGTGCAGATACATTCATATTTAACACTAATATTAGATTATTTTGTCATTTGCACGAACATTTCGTGCGTTAATGGTGCGATTGACAATTTAGCAGTTACAACGAGTAATTATAATTTTACACGATTCTTCAGGTTAGTTGGCGCAGCATTCCAAAATGTAAAACTGAAAAACTCACTTAAAACTATAAATGCCATTGCCATTGACATTTCAAAACATAGACAAGTTAGATAGTAACGTAGTTCTTCAACTGGCCAAGTCCATCGAATCTGTGTTCTCTCCGACATATCTTCAATAGTAACAGTAAGTAACATCAATTACTCGGTCCCAGGTGGTGAAGTAACATTTATCCATCTATAATAGTAACAGTAAGTAACATCAGTTCCCGTCCCAGGTGCTAAAGTAACATTTATCCATCTTCAATAGTAACAGTAAGACACATAATTTCTCGTCCCAGGTGGTGAAGTAACATTTATCTATCTTTAATAGTAGCAGTAAGTAACATCAATTACTCGGTCCAGGTGGTGAAGGTGTGGCCGGAGCGCGGCGCGGTGCAGGTGTACAACCCCAAGGGCCAGGACAAGCTGTTCACATTCGACGCCGCCTACGACGCCGGCGCCGACACGCAGACCATCTACGACGAGATGGTGAGAACACTACCACGAGTTACTTGAAAACGTAGTCGAGAATATTAGCTATAAGATAGCGCAAGCTGCGTTAAAATCTGTATCGTGGTTTAAAACTAGATAGAGGACAAACATACAGAAGCAAATAGTGACTTTGCTTTACACTATGTAAAATGTAGTATAAAGCAAAGTTAACAGTTCCGGATGTCAAATTATTATTATAATGTAAAAAAAGAAATTTTGACCATACGTATAGTTGGACACGCATTATCAGATTATTTACTAATCCATATTAAGAATAGTCTAATCTTAACCGACACAAATACAGATAAGCCTAACCTAAACTAATTATATTCGGTGCTGCAAGGACGACTTTGAAAATACATAGTTCGTGAATCATCTTGTTGGTTGTAAAATCTAGTAAATTAATAAACAATTTACGATTTCAATTTTACAAACGAATAACTGTAGGTATATCCTACAGTAATTTGTCTTTTGCTTACCTTTTAGCGACAAGCATATCAGATATAAATGTGTTATGTGATATAACTTATGTCTACTCGATTATTTTCAATATGCTTTCTTTAAACTTTAGGTATGAACGTCAATATTATGGACATCGATGCGTAATAAGTATCAAACCAAATCAATGGTATCAAGAAATAATCTACGTGTTATCAATGTGCATTGAAGTAGCCACTAAACAAAATATATTTCTACAGTCAGTTGTAAATAAATTCAATCCACCTGAATTATGAATACAATTTAAACCTACATAAGTTAAAGTATCATTTGTCTCTCTCAATTTTATGTGACAGCTTTCGTTACTTACAGGGACAAACAGTATATACCTAATTTTATATTGGTTTAAAGTACATTTATGAATAAGCTGTTAAAACATCAAAGAAAACTGCAAAGAAAGACTGAGTTAGAAATAGAAAACCTTTTTGCTAAATTCGCCAACAACATGCAATGGTCGGTTCACTCTCACTGATAAGGCTGGTGTTTTTGTGTTTATTTTTTCGTTTAACCAATCATAATTAGAAAAGTCCATCCTTCTATTAAATATTTGTATTTAGAAATATAATCTTCAGAACAGACTTAAATTACGGTTTTTATCTATTCATTTATTTTCCTAGTAAATGTTCAAAACTATTATGCGTTCAGTTTTTTACTTCAAAATTCTAATCCAGTTGTTAAAAATTTGGTAGCAGAATAATCACATGTTACGGATTAATTGTAATGTATTTGCGGTAAATTTCGCGAGTCCCCGCACCACATCACCACACACGTGGATCTAAATTAATATCTTTCTCTCCGCGACACATTAGCATTAATCACGTCGACTATTTGGCAGACGAGCTATTTTTCTGTTGCCATTTTTAATTTACTCGAAAGCTTAACTTTAAATTAAATTATTGCTGATGTTTATAAGTTATAATGCTTATTATGCGTATTCTATTGTGTCCACGTGCGTCAGACTGACCCTACATACAGGCAGACATAGTTCCTTAACAATCAACCATCTATTAGCACTCATTCATACGGTATTAGCATATCGTAAATGAATTGTATTGTTTGATTCCAAAGATATAATCCTTCCCGTGTATATCTGACATCAAAAGCTCTCTTACACGTCAAGACCTAATGGTATAACCATAGTCAGGGTTTCGTCCTCGACCAGAAGCTAATGTAGGTATTGTAAATCATTAGTGAGTCACACAATTTCCAGCTATTATGTTTGTACATTTGTACTTTAACTGTAACCTTCTATTACAATGTTGGAAATTACGGTTTTATTCACGTTTAAGCTACTGTAGACTTAATCACTATTTGTATTCAAAACCATAAAACAAGTTTATTTTGTTTTCAAACAAAGTTGCAATAAGCAACAATGCTGTTCAAGTCCTTTTGGTTAATATAGTTACCTAAGTCCATTCATTCATCAACGCATTTTAAACCAACATTATAGAATCTAACTTGTCGCAATTGGTTTCTGTAATACAGCTGGCAAAACTGCAAGGCGGTTAAACTGTAACTATACAAATTATCGGGTAAAAAGTAAAGTTAATTGGCTTGTGGTAAAGTATCGGTTACCATTGCTCCGATGCCCAGCCATAGGGCTTTATGTCAAGGTCGCTGAAGGTCACATGTCGTCATGTTTCCTCGACTATCGACCACTCCGACATGCCCACGCGATCTAACTGGGCTAAGCTTATGCGCTGTAAATGCTATTATTCTCAATTACTTGGAATATCGATCTGAAATTATAATTTCAGCCTCAATCAGGTAGGTACTTATTTGCTTATTGCTGAATTGAAATAGACATTCAAAGCAATATAATAATGCACTGAACACTCATGATACAGAATTATTTTTAGGTGATTGTTTATTTGTTGTTTGTTATTTATTTTCTATTGTATTGTTTCTAAAGTAAAAACAAAGCAATATAATAGAAATTGAAAATGTATGACTAATCGTATAACGGAATTTTTATTTGCACATATTACTTAAATTAAGAATCCTAAGATTTATTTTTAAAACCTACTTATCATAAAAATATTTTATCTTAAAGATCTTAAACATTGCCTATGGCTTCCGTTCCTTATCATCATCTATCTGCCATTACGCTGCCGCAGAAATTTTCAGATAAACCTGTTGATGATTC
Organism: Emmelina monodactyla; assembly: GCA_916618145.1. NCBI lineage: Eukaryota > Metazoa > Arthropoda > Insecta > Lepidoptera > Pterophoridae > Emmelina > Emmelina monodactyla. The sequence goes on from OU745316.1 coordinate 249,765, forward strand.
CTTAGATCTTGTTGAACTGGCAGAACTCTTACTCCCATGATCTGTGTTAGATCCGGCCGCTGGTGTCGTCGGTGCTTGACGGGTTCAACGGCTGCGTGTTCGCCTACGGACAGACCGGCACCGGCAAGACGCACACCATGGAAGGTAACACACCACACAAACATCACGACTACGCTATTCTAGTACTTCTAAAGAGGCGGTTTGAACTAAGAAAGCAATAGATTATCACTGAAAATCATTTTTAATTTTACTTTCAGCCTCAGTTATGCTAAGTTTCTAAAATTTCTCATGCTATCAACACTCTTTATGTTACAAATCAAATAGATCACATGGGGACAAAACAAAATCGTAAGTCCAGGTTTAAACTGTTACAAAGTTATTGAAATCGGCAGTTAAAGTGGAAATAAACCTGTGCCATCTTCCTAACATATCTCTCTATGTATGCGCAATATTATGCCATAGCCGGGACCTCTTCTGTAATATCCCTGCTTCCGTTGTCCAGGCACGGCGGAGCACGAGGGCATCATCCCGCGCGCGTTCCGGCACATCTGGTCGCACATCGAGGCCGGCTCGTCCGACGTCACGCACCTGGTGTCCTGCTCCTACGTGGAGCTGTACCTCGAGGACGTGCGCGACCTGCTCGCCAGCGACACCAAGAAGCTCACCATCCGGGCGCAGGTGAGCCACCAGCCCACAGGCAGTTGTACGAAGGCTAAATCAAGACAATTCATTCATTCATTCATTCATTCATTCGCTCACTCATTCATTCATTCATTCATTCACTCATTCATTCATTCAAGGCGTCCGTTAGTTGTACGTTTGGTACATTTATTCATTCAAATCGGGTGTTGAATATGCCTAAACAGCACATATGCATCTAGTAAAACAGTTTTTAGTAACTGCTCAGAGACTAAAGCTCGTTGATAAACCACTTTTGTTTGAAGTGCAAACCTAAGTACAGGATTTTGAAAGCCTTTTTTATGTCATGTCATCATTAGCCGCCTGCTACTGATGTCGATGAAACCTTTTGAAATAAAAAAAAACAACCTTTGGAATTATAGTTACCTACTAAATTCTTCAAATTCTTGGCTTAAACGTTTTAAACACCGCTTAAGACTCAACTATTGAAGGGAGAGACCCTCAGTTGATTTAGGCTAAACAAACCACTAAGTATCATATTTCAATTACCTTCAATTTACTTTGTGTGGTTAGTAACCGGAGAACAATATTGTTAACTATCACTTAGTTAGGTAAAACAATTACTTAAAACCACAGTTTCCAAGATGTGTGTCAGATATTTCAATAAGAAATGACACCTGCCGTGGAATCAATATTGAAGATACGTGATTGAGTATTATATCGAGAGATTGTTTAAACATCGCATATAACACCTAGTCGTTAAGTGTTTAGTACCTACGGAAATAATACTACAGATTTATTAATGTAAGAAGATATTATCGCATTTACATTGTAATTTAACGACATGAAACATATCGCGTCTGCAAGTTGTTGTTTTCTCACAAGAAATATGATTTTTCGCATTTGTTTCAATAGTGTGCGATAAGAATTACTACTTTGTAATCATAAACTGAAATATGGTAAAATTCCCTTACAATTCCTAGTGTAATCTTACGTAGGTTAACCCACAGTTACTTATGTTTTTAAATTAAGGCCTTTGTTAAATTTAGGTATTCAGTTATAACCTATAAGTACCTTAGTACCTTAGTTACAAAATGATGAGGTCACCATGAAGTCCACTTCGCTTTGTGCCATAAACAGTCAATAGAGTCAATGCCACCGCGGCTGCCATCTGTCGTATACAACTGTGGACATCCATCAAACGAGTTCATATACGACCTAGCCCATTTACACCAAACTATTTAATACTTACAATGCCTTTATTAACTCTTATTTCAATTATAAAAGTCGTGAACCGCAATTACTACACTGACCTTTGAAAGTACGTACTTACACTTCAATTTTATCGTGCGATAAATTAATCTTTATTTTTATAACTCTTTCAATTCAATGTCACGATTGTTATCAACTTTATCGATGTATAATTTGGCGATTATCATAATTGATACGCTGTGTATTTAACCGGTTTCGTTCATGAAAAAAAAGTTATTTTACGCCTTTTTTACTTTTTGCAAACTCTTGTGATTATTTTTTATATCAACTTTAGTCAACTTTAAAGCGGTCGATGCGACTGGTCGCGCACTATGTATGCGACAGGGTAAATAAATAATGAATTGTGCACGAGTTTTGCCATTTGGATACTTTTTTATCTTTAAAATACTCTTAGAACACGTAGTAGTATCTAGCTAGGATGTGTAAAAATACAAGTCAAGTAGGCTATTCAAAATATATGTGCTTAAAATGTTCTAAAGTAACAGTTAGCGTGTAAAATATCTCTCGTTTGACTAATAGCAATTCCTTAGCTGATTTACTGGCGAATAGCGGTTAAACAATGGCAGATTTAGTTAGTTTAGCTAATAGTGCGGTGCGTGTGCTGGCCCATGTTGTAGATTCAGTAGATTTGATCGCGTCAGTCACGCAGCGGGCACGAGACTTGTTCTGTTTAGTTCAGTGTGGTTCAGCGACGTTGGGAAATTGGGACATTGCGGGGAAATGTCGAAAGGGTTATTGGAACGAATTCCTATTGAGCCTACTCACGAACGTTCCTTTGACATGTGTTTTTATAATCCAAACTCCAGAATATCCTTTCAACGATAAAGACAATGTTTCCCTAATACACAAAAGACGCCTGAAGTTGAGAATCGCGCGCAGTGAAAACGAAAGTGAAATAAACCGAAAATTAAATTTCAGACGTCCGCTTTTCATTGTTGAATCATACATGAGCTTCACTATCGTGTGATTGTCGTTGCAAATTACACTTAATGTGATCAAAGTTAAAGATGATTATGCATTGAGCGTAACCTGTATAGAATATTCAGTACTTATAAAAATCAACAGTAGTTAGTGGTAATAGCGCACACAACCTTGTTTGGCCGCGGTCGGATGCCCGCCGCTGCGGTAAATTACTTTTTTTCTACAACTACTTTATAGTATTGGGCAAAAACAACGATTTTATAGTTGGGCAATCTGACATAAATCGTTTTCGCAAGGCCTAAACAATCAAACTGAAGTTTGGCGATTCAGGTTATAAAGATGAAGTACCAGGGTAACATGAAAGATCAAGGGTCTCTCGATTAATCACGTATCAAAAGTGCGGTGTATGTATATACTTTACTTGATCAATTAGGCTTGACGACGTAAATGTCAGGCACTGAACATGACACTAATTGAATGTTGTTAGCAAGGTTCTGTTTTAATTAACTTAATTTTAGTTATTTTCACTTGGAATATGATCTAGTTTTTGGTTTTTGCGTGTATAATTTAGTATAGATGCTCATCTTGGTTAGTATTGCTAAGAGATTGCATTAATTGTATGATGATTTCATTGTTACAGTTTATTTTTACGTTTGTATCACGCATGCATATAGTCATTTTATTAATTCTGACGTCATCCCTTCAAATATTATACCATTATTATAATTAACTTTTTCATTATTTCACAAGGTCTTGCTTGATTCTATAACATCTCTTACTGACAGAAATAAACATCATAATTTTAATTACTTACTTACGTTTAATAATACTTTTTTAAACTCTTTTTCATCTATAGTGTCCTAGTACTTCACAGCATCAATGCCCTACATTTGTATCTGGTTTTCCTTTGTTTAACTCACAATATTCTTAAATCACACATTACCTCAGCATAAATTGACTTATGCAAAATGATTCGAACTTGTTAGTTTCCTCACCATAATGTTGTACTTACACAATTTTGAAGTTGACAAGACATACAGTCTTTGTTTCAAAAAATCAATTAAGTTTCAATTACGAACTTATATTTCAGAATAACATACTGAAACATTTTTTGCGAATAGTTTACCATCCTGTGAATCCACTAATTTGCATTTTGCCACTGTGGTAGATTGGTAGGTGTTATTATGTAAGCCAATGGGGTCCGGAATTATCCATCTTTTTAAACGTTCAATATATTGATGCCTTCCTTCCTTGCCTAGGGCTGGGAACGTTGTCTCCTTGACATATACGTTTCATACTATTTATTCTGTTTCTTTAGACGACCTCTGTGGTGCAGCGGTATATATGTTACAGCCAAAGTAATAAATCTGGATATTATATATACTGTCTAGCCATTATATATAATGTCTACTCAATTTAGATAAAGTGATAATTGACACAAAATTAATCACATTAACTGGCTATTTTATATAATATCTTCGTAGACTTGGATAATGTAATAAATAATAAACAAGTAGATATTCGTTTGTGTTACGGCTAAAACCCGAAGCGCGGCTGCACCTAGTTTTAGCCAGTTAGAAACATCAATAGGTTAGGTTAGTTAGGTTACTTCATTGATACCGCCCAGAAAAAGGACTCCGTCGACTCATGATTGAAGCCAGTTTTTATATATATATAGGAATATATTTTTGTCACATTCCGCAAATTAAAAATACATCTAACTGGCTAATACTAGGTGTAGCCGCACTTCGGGTATTAGCCGTAACAACGCGACCTCTCATTACAAAACGTATTATTATTACTTTGGCTAACTTTGACACGCTATTATGAATAATGTCCAGATAAAGTCATTAATTTATTACATTGTCTAGTCAACTTGGCTATTATAAATAATTACCAGTCATTATGTATAATATCCATTTAATCACTATGACTGTAACATATACACCGGACTGCTAAGCGGATTTGATCCCCGGGTCGGGCCAATTTCGTAAAATGGTTTTTCGATATTGGCTCGTGTCTGGGTGTAACTAGGTTCTCCCCTAGTCCATTGTGTGGTACCTATAACACAAGTGCTTAATGCAACTTACTTAGGGCCACACAATTGGTGTGTTAGTCTGGAGATTTATTTATTTATATTTATTTATTTATTTTCTTTCTTCCTGCCAGCAAGAGTGGTAAATAAATGTTTTTCTTCCTACCAGCAAGAGCTGAACGGCTTCTACATCCCGGAGATGACGTCGGTGGTGTGCAAGTCGGCGGCGGACATGATGCGGGCCATGCGCGCGGGCAACAAGCACCGCGCCGCCGGCCGCACCGACATGAACGAGCACTCGTCGCGCTCGCACGCCGTGTTCCTGGTCACAGTGGAGACGCAGCACCGCGAGACCAACAAGATACGGTAGGTCGCTGGTGACACTAGCCATGCGCGCGGGCAACAAGCACCGCGCCGCCGGCCGCACCGACATGAACGAGCACTCGTCGCGCTCGCACGCCGTGTTCCTGGTCACAGTGGAGACGCAGCACCGCGAGACCAACAAGATACGGTAGGTCGCTGGTGACACTAGCCATGCGCGCGGGCAACAAGCACCGCGCCGCCGGCCGCACCGACATGAACGAGCACTCGTCGCGCTCGCACGCCGTGTTCCTGGTCACAGTGGAGACGCAGCACCGCGAGACCAACAAGATACGGTAGGTCGCTGGTGACACTAGCCATGCGCGCGGGCAACAAGCACCGCGCCGCCGGCCGCACCGACATGAACGAGCACTCGTCGCGCTCGCACGCCGTGTTCCTGGTCACAGTGGAGACGCAGCACCGCGAGACCAACAAGATACGGTAGGTCGCTGGTGACACTAGCCATGCGCGCGGGCAACAAGCACCGCGCCGCCGGCCGCACCGACATGAACGAGCACTCGTCGCGCTCGCACGCCGTGTTCCTGGTCACAGTGGAGACGCAGCACCGCGAGACCAACAAGATACGGTAGGTCGCTGGTGACACTAGCCATGCGCGCGGGCAACAAGCACCGCGCCGCCGGCCGCACCGACATGAACGAGCACTCGTCGCGCTCGCACGCCGTGTTCCTGGTCACAGTGGAGACGCAGCACCGCGAGACCAACAAGATACGGTAGGTCGCTGGTGACACTAGCCATGCGCGCGGGCAACAAGCACCGCGCCGCCGGCCGCACCGACATGAACGAGCACTCGTCGCGCTCGCACGCCGTGTTCCTGGTCACAGTGGAGACGCAGCACCGCGAGACCAACAAGATACGGTAGGTCGCTGGTGACACTAGCCATGCGCGCGGGCAACAAGCACCGCGCCGCCGGCCGCACCGACATGAACGAGCACTCGTCGCGCTCGCACGCCGAGTTCCTGGTCACAGTGGAGACGCAGCACCGCGAGACCAACAAGATACGGTAGGTCGCTGGTGACACTAGCCATGCGCGCGGGCAACAAGCACCGCGCCGCCGGCCGCACCGACATGAACGAGCACTCGTCGCGCTCGCACGCCGTGTTCCTGGTCACAGTGGAGACGCAGCACCGGGAGACCAACAAGATACGGTAGGTCGCTGGTGAGACTAGCCATGCGCGCGGGCAACAAGCACCGCGCCGCCGGCCGCACCGACATGAACGAGCACTCGTCGCGCTCGCACGCCGTGTTCCTGGTCACAGTGGAGACGCAGCACCGCGAGACCAACAAGATACGGTAGGTCGCTGGTGACACTAGCCATGCGCGCGGGCAACAAGCACCGCGCCGCCGGCCGCACCGACATGAACGAGCACTCGTCGCGCTCGCACGCCGTGTTCCTGGTCACAGTGGAGACGCAGCACCGCGAGACCAACAAGATACGGTAGGTCGCTGGTGACACTAGCCATGCGCGCGGGCAACAAGCACCGCGCCGCCGGCCGCACCGACATGAACGAGCACTCGTCGCGCTCGCACGCCGTGTTCCTGGTCACAGTGGAGACGCAGCACCGCGAGACCAACAAGATACGGTAGGTCGCTGGTGACACTAGCCATGCGCGCGGGCAACAAGCACCGCGCCGCCGGCCGCACCGACATGAACGAGCACTCGTCGCGCTCGCACGCCGTGTTCCTGGTCACAGTGGAGACGCAGCACCGCGAGACCAACAAGATACGGTAGGTCGCTGGTGACACTAGCCATGCGCGCGGGCAACAAGCACCGCGCCGCCGGCCGCACCGACATGAACGAGCACTCGTCGCGCTCGCACGCCGTGTTCCTGGTCACAGTGGAGACGCAGCACCGCGAGACCAACAAGATACGGTAGGTCGCTGGTGACACTAGCCATGCGCGCGGGCAACAAGCACCGCGCCGCCGGCCGCACCGACATGAACGAGCACTCGTCGCGCTCGCACGCCGTGTTCCTGGTCACAGTGGAGACGCAGCACCGCGAGACCAACAAGATACGGTAGGTCGCTGGTGACACTAGCCATGCGCGCGGGCAACAAGCACCGCGCCGCCGGCCGCACCGACATGAACGAGCACTCGTCGCGCTCGCACGCCGTGTTCCTGGTCACAGTGGAGACGCAGCACCGCGAGACCAACAAGATACGGTAGGTCGCTGGTGACACTAGCCATGCGCGCGGGCAACAAGCACCGCGCCGCCGGCCGCACCGACATGAACGAGCACTCGTCGCGCTCGCACGCCGTGTTCCTGGTCACAGTGGAGACGCAGCACCGGGAGACCAACAAGATACGGTAGGTCGCTGGTGACACTAGCGATGCGCGCGGGCAACAAGCACCGCGCCGCCGGCCGCACCGACATGAACGAGCACTCGTCGCGCTCGCACGCCGTGTTCCTGGTCACAGTGGAGACGCAGCACCGCGAGACCAACAAGATACGGTAGGTCGCTGGTGACACTAGCCATGCGCGCGGGCAACAAGCACCGCGCCGCCGGCCGCACCGACATGAACGAGCACTCGTCGCGCTCGCACGCCGAGTTCCTGGTCACAGTGGAGACGCAGCACCGCGAGACCAACAAGATACGGTAGGTCGCTGGTGACACTAGCCATGCGCGCGGGCAACAAGCACCGCGCCGCCGGCCGCACCGACATGAACGAGCACTCGTCGCGCTCGCACGCCGTGTTCCTGGTCACAGTGGAGACGCAGCACCGGGAGACCAACAAAATACGGTAGGTCGCTGGTGAGACTAGCCATGCGCGCGGGCAACAAGCACCGCGCCGCCGGCCGCACCGACATGAACGAGCACTCGTCGCGCTCGCACGCCGTGTTCCTGGTCACAGTGGAGACGCAGCACCGCGAGACCAACAAGATACGGTAGGTCGCTGGTGACACTAGCGATGCGCGCGGGCAACAAGCACCGCGCCGCCGGCCGCACCGACATGAACGAGCACTCGTCGCGCTCGCACGCCGTGTTCCTGGTCACAGTGGAGACGCAGCACCGCGAGACCAACAAGATACGGTAGGTCGCTGGTGACACTAGCCATGCGCGCGGGCAACAAGCACCGCGCCGCCGGCCGCACCGACATGAACGAGCACTCGTCGCGCTCGCACGCCGTGTTCCTGGTCACAGTGGAGACGCAGCACCGCGAGACCAACAAGATACGGTAGGTCGCTGGTGACACTAGCGATGCGCGCGGGCAACAAGCACCGCGCCGCCGGCCGCACCGACATGAACGTGCACTCGTCGCGCTCGCACGCCGTGTTCCTGGTCACAGTGGAGACGCAGCACCGCGAGACCAACAAGATACGGTAGGTCGCTGGTGACACTAGCCATGCGCGCGGGCAACAAGCACCGCGCCGCCGGCCGCACCGACATGAACGAGCACTCGTCGCGCTCGCACGCCGTGTTCCTGGTCACAGTGGAGACGCAGCACCGCGAGACCAACAAGATACGGTAGGTCGCTGGTGACACTAGCGATGCGCGCGGGCAACAAGCACCGCGCCGCCGGCCGCACCGACATGAACGAGCACTCGTCGCGCTCGCACGCCGTGTTCCTGGTCACAGTGGAGACGCAGCACCGGGAGACCAACAAGATACGGTAGGTCGCTGGTGACACTAGCCATGCGCGCGGGCAACAAGCACCGCGCCGCCGGCCGCACCGACATGAACGAGCACTCGTCGCGCTCGCACGCCGTGTTCCTGGTCACAGTGGAGACGCAGCACCGCGAGACCAACAAGATACGGTAGGTCGCTGGTGACACTAGCCATGCGCGCGGGCAACAAGCACCGCGCCGCCGGCCGCACCGACATGAACGAGCACTCGTCGCGCTCGCACGCCGTGTTCCTGGTCACAGTGGAGACGCAGCACCGCGAGACCAACAAGATACGGTAGGTCGCTGGTGACACTAGCCATGCGCGCGGGCAACAAGCACCGCGCCGCCGGCCGCACCGACATGAACGAGCACTCGTCGCGCTCGCACGCCGAGTTCCTGGTCACAGTGGAGACGCAGCACCGCGAGACCAACAAGATACGGTAGGTCGCTGGTGACACTAGCCATGCGCGCGGGCAACAAGCACCGCGCCGCCGGCCGCACCGACATGAACGAGCACTCGTCGCGCTCGCACGCCGTGTTCCTGGTCACAGTGGAGACGCAGCACCGGGAGACCAACAAGATACGGTAGGTCGCTGGTGAGACTAGCCATGCGCGCGGGCAACAAGCACCGCGCCGCCGGCCGCACCGACATGAACGAGCACTCGTCGCGCTCGCACGCCGTGTTCCTGGTCACAGTGGAGACGCAGCACCGCGAGACCAACAAGATACGGTAGGTCGCTGGTGACACTAGCCATGCGCGCGGGCAACAAGCACCGCGCCGCCGGCCGCACCGACATGAACGAGCACTCGTCGCGCTCGCACGCCGTGTTCCTGGTCACAGTGGAGACGCAGCACCGCGAGACCAACAAGATACGGTAGGTCGCTGGTGACACTAGCCATGCGCGCGGGCAACAAGCACCGCGCCGCCGGCCGCACCGACATGAACGAGCACTCGTCGCGCTCGCACGCCGTGTTCCTGGTCACAGTGGAGACGCAGCACCGCGAGACCAACAAGATACGGTAGGTCGCTGGTGACACTAGCCATGCGCGCGGGCAACAAGCACCGCGCCGCCGGCCGCACCGACATGAACGAGCACTCGTCGCGCTCGCACGCCGTGTTCCTGGTCACAGTGGAGACGCAGCACCGCGAGACCAACAAGATACGGTAGGTCGCTGGTGACACTAGCCATGCGCGCGGGCAACAAGCACCGCGCCGCCGGCCGCACCGACATGAACGAGCACTCGTCGCGCTCGCACGCCGAGTTCCTGGTCACAGTGGAGACGCAGCACCGCGAGACCAACAAGATACGGTATGTTGGTACTGGTGAGACTAGCGAGATACGGTATGTTGGTACTGGTGAGACTAACAAGATACGGTAGGTTGCCACTGGTGAGACTAGCGAGATACGGTAGGTTGCCACTGGTGAGACTAGCGAGATGCGGTAGGTTGCCACTGGTGAGACTAGCGAGATGCGGTAGGTTGCCACTGGTGAGACTAGCGAGATACGGTAGGTTGCCACTGGTGAGACTAGCGAGATACGGTAGGTTGCCACTGGTAAGACTAGCGAGATGCGGTAGGTTGCCACTGGTGAGACTAGCGAGATACGGTAGGTTGCCACTGGTGAGACTAGCGAGATACGGTAGGTTGCCACTGGTGAGACTAGCGAGATACGGTAGGTTGCCACTGGTGAGACTAGCGAGATGCGGTAGGTTGCCACTGGTGAGACTAGCGAGATGCGGTAGGTTGCCACTGGTGAGACTAGCAAGATGCGGTATGTTATTACTGATGAAGGTTGGAGCTTTGGTTAGGTTGAATAGGGAAAAAAAAATATTGTTTTGTCGGTGCTTAAATATTTAAAAGTTTCTTGGTCCCAGTCTAAAATATTATTAAAAAGGTGTTTCTTAGTGACCAAACTTCTAAACCATCTCGTCAAAAATATCTACACATCACGTCACGTACAAACGGACACGTATATTTTTCTAGAAGAACTTTTCGAAGATAGATCAATAAAGATGAGAATGCATCGATAGTTTACTTATCGATAAAATGAACGGGTCAATGAACCCATAAAGTGAATAAAATGACCCCAATAAAATAACTCCATTACATAGTCCGCCTAGTTACTGCGCCACTTTCAGAGTGTTATCGCACTCGGGCCGCATTCGTACACCAAATCTTTATAAGTAGTCTTTTATGAGTCATTTTCTTGCATCTGCCAATGTCCATACTAGCGTGCATTAAAGATAAAGTTGTTACTCATAACACATTATGCTCTTCAATAATATTTCATCTAATATTGCTTTGTGTTTCGCGCCTCGTGTCGCCATTTTAGGGTACATCGAATGCTCATATTTTGTAAAATGCTTTAGTTTAAGGTGCGATGAGATCATGCAACAAAAAATAGTTGGCTTCGTAACATTGACCATTAAATTAAGTCGCTCGGAAGTTTTCAGATCTTCACACCTTTTAAAATAATTGATCCAAAATAAAAATAAAAACTCTGAAACGCTTCAAAAAAGGAAGATCGTAACTTAATTATTAAAATAATCGACAAATTTCCTATATGATACAAAAAAAAGTTGACGAAATCTAATATTTTTATCAACCTGCGATAAGAACGACCTCATTGATCTCACAAGTTTGCGTATTATTGCAAACTAGGGGCCGCGCGCGACTCCGTTCGCGTAGAAGTCGGTTTCCCGTGGGAATGCGAAGTTTTCCCGCGGTAAAAAGTTCCCTTAGTTCTTTCGTACATATATTTTTGGTATCTAGAACCGTTTTTAACAGCGCACGCAACGGAAGCTCTCAAGGATGAATAATTTTCCCCGTTTTTTTCACATTTTCCATTATTTCTTCGCTCTTTATAGTTGCAACGTGATGTTATATAGCCTAAAGCCTGCCCCGATAAATGGTCTATTCGACACAAAAAGAATTTTTAAAATCAAACCAGTAGTTCCTGAGATTAGAGCGTTCTAACAAACAAACAAACAAACAAACAAACAAACAAACAAACAAACTCTTCAGCTTTATAATATTAGTATAGATTGTATAATAGTAAATTAGATAATTCGACTCGCACCGACTGGAAGGAAGTACCCACGACCTTCCGATCAACAGATCTTTTGTGCGAGTCGCAGATAACTACATATAAAACTTGCAGACAATTCAATTTACTTGGTCACGAAACTCATTCTATGCTTTGATGAAAAACTTACTCAACGCGTTTATTTTATTGCTGGATTAAATTTAACTGTACACAAAGCAGGAAATTGATGTAACAAATGATTTCCATAATTGTAAAGAAAAAGTGTATTAGGAATTTAAAATTTAAAAAAAAAACTCGTTATTATGTTAACTTATGCTATTACGGTCATTCAATAATTAATGTTTTTTATGTTTTTATGTGACCGTGGACGTGTAAATACTTTACCTGCGGATTTCGAAATGAATGAATTAATTTAAATTAATATAAGTAGAGCGTAAATAAATCAATAAATGTATATTAATTCATAAGTTTCAAGTGCGCGGTGTAGGTACTTTGATATAGTAAATTGAAAGAATGATTAGAATGCGAAATGAAAGCAGTTTTAAAATTACTTAAAATTGGTACTTAGTGTTTTTTTTATTATTTTGTGTTGCTAAAGCGCGTCGGATTGCAATCGAATCGAGCTACATAACGATCGAGTAAACAAACACGATTCGCTAATTTTAACGTCGTCTAAAAATCGACCGCATTGATCAAACATTTAGTGAGATGCAGCTATTAATAGATATTTTTTATCGATTGCATCTATAAACATTATGCAAGCGAACGCATGTTATTTTAGGACATATTAATCGGAATAGTGTTTAATTTATATCGACATAATTATCGATATTCAGTGTGTTTCGAAAAACGCGATCAATGAATTCGGTATACTAAGTTAACTACTTTTTATTACACTCTGACATAATAAGTAAATACCTCGTTAAGATGTAGGTCGAAGTTGTTACCTTATTGGCAAACTGAGGTCAGTGTCAGCACCCATCTTCACTTTACGACGACCTTTCCAGACAAGTAATAAAGACCAAATTCGCGTCATCGTTTGATCTCTAAGCCTATGACGAATTGCGTAGGTTTTACTACATCACCTGTAGGCGATAATCAATGATATAACAAAGTATATTTACTTCCGATTGTAGTTTTTTCTTCCACTGTTCAAGGATAGCGGTAGTTTGAACACGATCTTGTGTAAATATTTTTGATAGTAGGCTGTTGTTGAGTGGGCACTCGATTACATTACCATTGGTATTAGTCTATTTTAGGACTACTATGTTAAGTAGCGTCTCGATCTCTGTTTATTTTAATGCTTCAATCTATTTAACACTTATCATTAAAATACATGATTTTCTGAAAAGTATTCATCAATTAAAAGTAGGCATAATCAATAATGCAAGCCGCATCTGCCAACAAGGCAATCAATATTGAACAAGCGCGTCCCATCGGCGGCAAATTGCCGGCCAGCCATACAAACATATCCATACCGAGTCATTAATTATTGTGGCGCGAGTAAACACGTTGTTTATACGGACGATTAGCTCCACGGAGAGAATACACGAGGAAATCATTATAGAATACTCGATGTGGCAGCTAATACGATAGCCTTAATGAAAGGGCTGCAGTTAACGAGGCTGTCCTAACTAGTCTTAGCGTGTTATAGGTTTTCATCTTTGGTATTGCTCGAATGTTAAAGTTTAGGCTATCTAAGTTCTAGTAAAATACGTAAGCCAAAACATTCATTATCAACTCTACAAATAACTTTGTGAAGCCGGTATCGGCATAACTAATTATCCTAAAGCTTTTAAATAATTGAAAAAAAAACAAAAAGCAAATAAACATTACGTACAGGTAATTTCAGTATTATTAAAATAAATAAATACCCAATAACGTATTAATTTTCGCAACAATGCATGATTCACACCGGTGCTAATGTCGGTGCGTTGTAGGCGTTACGTTGCTACCCTCGCCAGCACGGAAACAAACGCAACCATATACGGTACTGATTAGTGATTACTAATACTTACTTAATACTGTATTGAGAATTTGAATGTCATTCATTAGGGCCTATACAAGCCTTTAATACATAATTAGTTTCACATATTGCCAACATAATATTTTCAAAAGTGGGTTTATCAAAATTATCTCAGGGCCATCATCACAAAATTAAGAAATAAACTCTTCTCGGCTTGTTATGAATTATTTATTTTTTTACCTAACACACCTGTGCAACAAGCAACTACTTATTAATTTAGTTTTTTACAATAAAGTCTGCCTACTGCCTACACACTTACCTGTACAATCAGTGGTTTTTGCGTGCGATAGTTACAAAAACTACATTACCGAGAATTTGTTTTTTTTATAGATTTGTAGATTGTTAGTCATTCTAGATAGAGGTTCTAATAAAATAAGGTTTGGCATCACAAATATGCCGCTCAACGACCCCAGCAGTCCGGGAGGAAGGGCTTCGTTAAATGCGCATCCTTTATCACTTGTCTCTCCCATGGCAACACTTTGACTAATTGTTTGTATGAGGGAATGTAACATGCAAAAAATTAAGCTTATTTTATAAAATTTATTGTTTTAGGTAAGGGTGGATTTAACTAGATACTTACAAACGAAAATGTGGTTGAGTCCAGCATAGACAAAAAAAAACGTATTCGCGATTTTTGTTAATGATTTTTAATACAGTTGCTCAAAAAGTGGCGTATTGCAGGGACGTATAGCGTTCGGGATGTGGGCTATTACACACGCGTGCTTTTTTTTTACCTTTCCCGCACTCGTGCGTTCTCTTTCCCAACTGTCAAAATAATGTCTATTAAAAAGAAAAATTAACCAACCATGAAGTTTTTACTATAAAAAAAAATAATGAAGTTTTATGATTCATGTTAATACTTACGCGTAGGTATATTTCTAAAAAAAGCTACTAGTTTGTTTCGATATCAGATTTAATGATTTGATTGATTTGGTTTCATTTCATTTTATCTCATTAAATTTCATTTTCATTTCATATCAATAAAATAATTCTACTGAAGACTTGGCTGTATGGGCATAGTAACCTTTGCCTACCAAATGGGTGAAGAAAAAATGGCGCCATTTTCAAAATGAGTTATTTCGACATTTACGATCCTACTTTTATATTTTATTAAATTGCTTTATTTTTTCGCAACTGTATTAAAAATAGTCGTTCATTACACGTGCGGAACCGTCATTGCAACTCGTCCCGCCTGTCAACCCTCGCCTTCGGCTGTGCCTCGGCTCGGGTAGACATTGGTCGGAACTCGTTGTAATGACAGCCTTTCCACACTTGTATTGAAATATACTATTTTAATACAGTTGCTCAAAAAGTGGCGTATTGCAGGGACGTATAGCGTTCGGGATGTGGGCTATTACACACGCGTGCTTTTTTTTTACCTTTCCCGCACTCGTGCGTTCTCTTTCCCAACTGTCAAAATAATGTCTATTAAAAAGAAAAATTAACCAACCATGAAGTTTTTACTATAAAAAAAAATAATGAAGTTTTATGATTCATGTTAATACTTACGCGTAGGTATATTTCTAAAAAAAGCTACTAGTTTGTTTCGATATCAGATTTAATGATTTGATTGATTTGGTTTCATTTCATTTTATCTCATTAAATTTCATTTTCATTTCATATCAATAAAATAATTCTACTGAAGACTTGGCTGTATGGGCATAGTAACCTTTGCCTACCAAATGGGTGAAGAAAAAATGGCGCCATTTTCAAAATGAGTTATTTCGACATTTACGATCCTACTTTTATATTTTATTAAATTGCTTTATTTTTTCGCAACTGTATTAAAAATAGTCGTTCATTACACGTGCGGAACCGTCATTGCAACTCGTCCCGCCTGTCAACCCTCGCCTTCGGCTGTGCCTCGGCTCGGGTAGACATTGGTCGGAACTCGTTGTAATGACAGCCTTTCCACACTTGTATTGAAATATACTATTTTAATACAGTTGCTCAAAAAGTGGCGTATTGCAGGGAATAGCGTTTGGGATGTGGGCTATTACACACGCGTGCTATTTTTTTACCTTTCCCGCACTCGTGCGTTCTCTTTCCCAACTGTCAAAATAATATCTATTAAAAAGAAAAATTAACCAACCATGAAGTTTTTACTAAAAAAAAACAAAGAAGTTTTTATGATCATGTTAATACTTACGTAGCGTAGGTATATTTCTAAAAAAAGCTACTAGTTTGTTTCGATATCAGATTTAATGATTTGATTGAATTAGTGTGATTGGTTTCATTTCAATTTATCTCATTAAATTTCATATCAATAAAAAAATTCTACTGAAGACTTGGCTGTATGGGCATAGCAACCTTTGCCTACCAAATGGGTGAAGACAAAATAGCGCCATTTTCAAAATGAGTTATTTCGACATTTACGATCCTAATTTTATATTTTATTGAATTGCTTTATTTTTTCCCAACTGTATTAAAAATAGTCGTTCATTACATGTGCGGAACCGTCATTGCAACTCGTCCCGCCTGTCAACCCTCGCCTTCGGCTGTGCCACGGCTCGGGTAGACATTGGTCGGAACTCGTTGTAATGACAGCTTTTCCACACTTGTATTGAAATACACTATTTTGGTCAGCATTGAAGTAGATTTAACTAAACATTTCCATTTAACCTAGCTATGGACTAAATATGTGAGAAAGCCCCTGAGATGGATCCCTAGTTCGTTGACTTGAATTCGTTCGTTTGCTGTATCATTACCATTTACTGATCCAACGATCGAGTGTTCTGAAGCCTAAATGAAAACGTAGGTTATCGAAGACAATACCAAATGACCTGTTTCTCGTGTTATTTCATCAACCCTATATTTTGTTCGGCAGCGTGGGCAAGTTGAACCTGGTGGACCTGGCGGGCTCGGAGCGCCAGCGCAAGACGCAGGCGGCCAGCGAGCGCCTGCGCGAGGCCGCGCGCATCAACCAGGCGCTGTCCTCGCTGGGGAACGTCATCTCCGCGCTCGCCGAGAACAGCCCGCACGTGCCCTACAGGTACACACACATACACACGAGTGTCACATACATACACAAACACACACACGACGCATCAACCAGGCGCTGTCCTCGCTGGGGAACGTCATCTCCGCGCTCGCCGAGAACAGCCCGCACGTGCCCTACAGGTACACACACATACACACGAGTGTCACATACATACACATACACACACACGACGCATCAACCAGGCGCTGTCCTCGCTGGGGAACGTCATCTCCGCGCTCGCCGAGAACAGCCCGCACGTGCCCTACAGGTACACACACATACACACGAGTGTCACATACATACACATACACACACACGACGCATCAACCAGGCGCTGTCCTCGCTGGGGAACGTCATCTCCGCGCTCGCCGAGAACAGCCCGCACGTGCCCTACAGGTACACACACATACACACGAGTGTCACATACATACACATACACACACACGACGCATCAACCAGGCGCTGTCCTCGCTGGGGAACGTCATCTCCGCGCTCGCCGAGAACAGCCCGCACGTGCCCTACAGGTACACACACATACACACGAGTGTCACATACATACACATACACACACACGACGCATCAACCAGGCGCTGTCCTCGCTGGGGAACGTCATCTCCGCGCTCGCCGAGAACAGCCCGCACGTGCCCTACAGGTACACACACATACACACGAGTGTCACATACATACACATACACACACACGACGCATCAACCAGGCGCTGTCCTCGCTGGGGAACGTCATCTCCGCGCTCGCCGAGAACAGCCCGCACGTGCCCTACAGGTACACACACATACACACGAGTGTCACATACATACACATACACACACACGACGCATCAACCAGGCGCTGTCCTCGCTGGGGAACGTCATCTCCGCGCTCGCCGAGAACAGCCCGCACGTGCCCTACAGGTACACACACATACACACGAGTGTCACATACATACACATACACACACACGACGCATCAACCAGGCGCTGTCCTCGCTGGGGAACGTCATCTCCGCGCTCGCCGAGAACAGCCCGCACGTGCCCTACAGGTACACACACATACACACGAGTGTCACATACATACACATACACACACACGACGCATCAACCAGGCGCTGTCCTCGCTGGGGAACGTCATCTCCGCGCTCGCCGAGAACAGCCCGCACGTGCCCTACAGGTACACACACATACACACGAGTGTCACATACATACACATACACACACACGACGCATCAACCAGGCGCTGTCCTCGCTGGGGAACGTCATCTCCGCGCTCGCCGAGAACAGCCCGCACGTGCCCTACAGGTACACACACATACACACGAGTGTCACATACATACACATACACACACACGACGCATCAACCAGGCGCTGTCCTCGCTGGGGAACGTCATCTCCGCGCTCGCCGAGAACAGCCCGCACGTGCCCTACAGGTACACACACATACACACGAGTGTCACATACATACACATACACACACACGACGCATCAACCAGGCGCTGTCCTCGCTGGGGAACGTCATCTCCGCGCTCGCCGAGAACAGCCCGCACGTGCCCTACAGGTACACACACATACACACGAGTGTCACATACATACACATACACACACACGACGCATCAACCAGGCGCTGTCCTCGCTGGGGAACGTCATCTCCGCGCTCGCCGAGAACAGCCCGCACGTGCCCTACAGGTACACACACATACACACGAGTGTCACATACATACACATACACACACACGACGCATCAACCAGGCGCTGTCCTCGCTGGGGAACGTCATCTCCGCGCTCGCCGAGAACCGCCCGCACGTGCCCTACAGGTACACACACATACACACGAGTGTCACATACATACACATACACACACACGACGCATCAACCAGGCGCTGTCCTCGCTGGGGAACGTCATCTCCGCGCTCGCCGAGAACAGCCCGCACGTGCCCTACAGGTACACACACATACACACGAGTGTCACATACATACACATACACACACACGACGCATCAACCAGGCGCTGTCCTCGCTGGGGAACGTCATCTCCGCGCTCGCCGAGAACAGCCCGCACGTGCCCTACAGGTACACACACATACACACGAGTGTCACATACATACACAAACACACACACGACGCATCAACCAGGCGCTGTCCTCGCTGGGGAACGTCATCTCCGCGCTCGCCGAGAACAGCCCGCACGTGCCCTACAGGTACACACACATACACACGAGTGTCACATACATACACATACACACACACGACGCATCAACCAGGCGCTGTCCTCGCTGGGGAACGTCATCTCCGCGCTCGCCGAGAACAGCCCGCACGTGCCCTACAGGTACACACACATACACACGAGTGTCACATACATACACATACACACACACGACGCATCAACCAGGCGCTGTCCTCGCTGGGGAACGTCATCTCCGCGCTCGCCGAGAACAGCCCGCACGTGCCCTACAGGTACACACACATACACACGAGTGTCACATACATACACATACACACACACGACGCATCAACCAGGCGCTGTCCTCGCTGGGGAACGTCATCTCCGCGCTCGCCGAGAACAGCCCGCACGTGCCCTACAGGTACACACACATACACACGAGTGTCACATACATACACATACACACACACGACGCATCAACCAGGCGCTGTCCTCGCTGGGGAACGTCATCTCCGCGCTCGCCGAGAACAGCCCGCACGTGCCCTACAGGTACACACACATACACACGAGTGTCACATACATACACATACACACACACGACGCATCAACCAGGCGCTGTCCTCGCTGGGGAACGTCATCTCCGCGCTCGCCGAGAACAGCCCGCACGTGCCCTACAGGTACACACACATACACACGAGTGTCACATACATACACATACACACACACGACGCATCAACCAGGCGCTGTCCTCGCTGGGGAACGTCATCTCCGCGCTCGCCGAGAACAGCCCGCACGTGCCCTACAGGTACACACACATACACACGAGTGTCACATACATACACATACACACACACGACGCATCAACCAGGCGCTGTCCTCGCTGGGGAACGTCATCTCCGCGCTCGCCGAGAACAGCCCGCACGTGCCCTACAGGTACACACACAGACACACGAGTGTCACATACATACACATACACACACACGACGCATCAACCAGGCGCTGTCCTCGCTGGGGAACGTCATCTCCGCGCTCGCCGAGAACAGCCCGCACGTGCCCTACAGGTACACACACATACACACGAGTGTCACATACATACACATACACACACACGACGCATCAACCAGGCGCTGTCCTCGCTGGGGAACGTCATCTCCGCGCTCGCCGAGAACAGCCCGCACGTGCCCTACAGGTACACACACAGTATGTGTAGTATTCACACATGTTGTGTATATGTATACACATACAAGAATGTGTTGTACACACACGTATACACACAAATGTAGTGTACACACGCATTCATGTCTACTATACATACAAATACACTGACAAGACGCCAGCAACGAGCGAGTAGCTACAGAGAACTGTAAAGACCCCTTGCTTGACCGTCATCACACAATGTTTTTATAATATTTTCTCAATGAACCCCCCCCCCCCAGAGACTCGAAGCTGACCCGTATCTTACAAGACTCGCTGGGCGGCAACAGCAAGACCATCATGGTGGCCACGCTGGGGCCCGCCGCCTACAACTACGACGAAACGCTCACCACGCTGCGATACGCCAGCAGGGCCAAAGGTAATAGCTGAGTTACATTGCAGCATTGTACACGCGTTCAAATACCGGTGACACTTAGCTTTAATTTTAACTATTTAGCGACTATAAATCATACCAATAAACATAATAGCAATAGTTATTCAAAATCAAAATCGTTTACTGCTTAAATATGGGTAATTACAGATGTCAAATTAAATTAAATTACAGGAACACCATATTCAACCTATACAAGTTATGCAATATGTCAGTAAAATTAAAATAAGTAGGTATGTCAAATATCAATTTAAAAAAAAAAACAGGTCTTATAGAATATAAGTAAGTATGATTATGATGAAACCTATTTCTGTAAATCAGTTAGAAATTCTGACATGCTGTAGTAGCATTTTTGCAACAAGAAGTCTCTCAATTCTTTTTTGAATGTATCTGTATATTGTATACCCCGGATATCACTAGGTAACGCATTGTATATTACCGGACACATACCCAAAACGTTATTGTTGAAAAATGTTGTCTTTCGAGGAGGAACGCATATTTTATCGAGTCAAGTTATTGAGTCAAGTTACAATCAATACAAGTGACAGGTGTAATACCTTAAGAGCCAATACGGTAACCTGTTAAAAACTCGAATTCGGGAGACTGAGTCGCCGGCGACAAGTCGACAGTGCGTATTGGCTCTAATAGAAACATGAAACCTGATAGATCTTCTACTCCTTCTCTTTTTTAATTTGAAACATGGTTGATCAAGCTTTATTAAACTAAAGATTGTCAAAAATTTGTATTTATATCCAATGTTGTGCTTGAAAATTTAATTTAGTTAAAAGATTTTTATTCTGATTCGGGACATTAATTAGGCTATTTTCGATTCATGGACATTATTCCCTCGTATTTACTCCCAACCTTGAAATCCGTCCATCCAGCGATAAAGAACAAGCCGGTCCGCAACGAGGACCCGAAGGACGCGAAGCTGCGCGAGTACCAGGCGGAGATCGAGCGGCTGCGCGCGCTCATAGAGGAGCGGAAGAGCGCCGAGAGGAAGAGGAAGGAGAAGATGCCGCGGAAAGAGAACACAGGAGCGACAGGTAGTTTATAATTATATCCTTAGTGAGTGTTTTAGTCACAATCAAGATGTTGATAATAGAATAATGAAGACATGAGTGGATGAAGGTGATATGGCATATATAGCACTTATCACCTTCATCCACTCACGTCTTCAATTATTCTTTTGGGGATTGTTAAGGAAATGTTTTGAACAGTTTAAGTGTATGAATACATCAATTTTTTAGAGTTATTTCTATCAGATTTTTTCTCGGTCTACTAATAAGTTCTGTCCGAAGTTTGAAATTGTTGACATTTATTAAGTATAGCTTTCCGCCCTGCGGTTTCACCCGCAACTAAATGGTTTTTCCCGTGGCAATATCTTACGGAACCCTATTTTTTCGAATAGTGAAAGAATTTTTTAAATCGGTCCAGTAGTTTCGGAGCTTATTCATTTCATACAAACAAACAAACAAAAGATCAAATCTTTCCTCTTTATAATATTATAGTATAGATATGGAACAAACCTATCCATGGTACATAACTTTTTTTTATAATTCAACTAACCACAACTGCTTCGTCCCCAGCAGAGCCTGACTTGGAGGACGCGCTGCGCCTGGAGTCGGAGCAGGCGCTGGCCGCCAGCCACATCCTGGCGGAGCGCTCGCGCACCAACGAGCTGGAGGCGCAGATCGCGCGCCTCGAGGACCGCCTCGTGACCGGCGGCGCGGGCAAGGACCTCGTCAACGACGTCAACCGCGCGCAGCGGGACCTCGAGCTCAAGAACATGGAGGTACTGTGAAGTATAGTGTAGGGGAGAACATTACAGGGTAGAACAGTTAATTACAGAGCAGTGTAGGGTAAGCCCATTTAGGTTACAGTGTAGTGTAGTGTTTTTTATAGCAGGTTTGATATATGCTGCTGGCTGATAAATCCAAGCATCGACGACGCAATGACAAAATTTTTCACAGGGTCTACAAATTACTGTCAACTTTTCCATCCTTGCGTAGAGATGTAAAATAAAAGCAGAAATTATACTTTTCCAGTATGTCTCATCCAACTCAAACCTTAATAACCGGGGTTAATTACTGTCTAACAATTAACCTTTCGTGCATAAAACTCCCCTTGTCCCGAATTTTCTTAGATCAACTGTTCCTGATACCATTTGTATAGTGTAAACTGTAAAAGAAGTGTGTTTATGAGCTAGCTTCCATCCAAACGCGTCTTTGGACTTTTGTTTTTCGATGGTCTCTGAATTCTGGAAGCATTGGCACTATCAATCTCTAAAAAAAATTGTTTTCCCTTGGACCAAACCAACTAACAGCCTTTTATATAATCACGTCTATCTTCTCACAAATAATGGAGAGCAAAGTAAGCATTCACTGCTACAGTTTCTTGAAGATCGCCTGCTGATTAGCAAACGTCATTATGACTTTGTTCACGGAAGATCTGCTAGTGATCTTCTAGTTTACTTCACTCACTGCTTGGCTGAGACTTCCATCTTACGGACTGCCACAGAGATTATGCATACAAAACACAGCAAAGGTGAATCCTTGGCAGTTGGTTTTTTAGAAGAATAGAAAAGGCCCTTGTTTGGGTCTGGCATGATTCTCAGAAGACCCAGGGGAAGGTATTGTTCTGCTCCAGGGATAATGCTGATGCTATACAATGCTAGAATTATTGGCTCGAAGATAGTTTAGTCCACAAACTAGTGTTTGTAGCGTAGCAAAGAGGCAAGTAATACTCATCGGTCTTTTGTATAATATGCCGCAGCATGTATGTGATCTCTGGCCTGGATCTATAAAGCCTTTTTAGGAATTCGCTTTTTAATAAAGGAGTGTTGCCCACTTTTAAAGGCGTTGTTTTAATTATATCTTCGCTTGGTAACTCGTTGCTTTTGAGTTAATTAAGGGCCATCCTAATCTTGTGCCGTCCGGGATATATTCCGTGTAGTGTCGTAACATATTGGGTCTCAGATCGTAACCGCGCTTCTTACGGATATAGTGACACTCAGTCTGTATATAATGCTATTCGTTTAACTTCTCGATCTTTAACGTCTTAAAGATACCCCTAGTCTCCTGTAAAGACTTTTGATAGATAGATAGATAGATTAACTCTTTATTGCTCACACATATTAGAGAAGTTTTGAGTGTTAGAAGCGCCCTAAAGTCTCTTTAAAACCCTAAGTATTACAATCGCGTCCACATCTGTATTTCTCCGGCCTCATCACCCAAGCAAGTTGTCTGCTTCCCTCCAGATAGCGGAGAGGAAGAAGCGTGAGGTGGAGATGCAGCAGCGCATCGAGCTGGAGGAGGAGACGGCCGCCATCGTCACCAGCACCTTCACGTCGCTGCAGCAGGAGGTCGAGCACAAGACTCACAGGTGACGCACTGGATTGAGGAGTAGATGGCGTTCATGCTTATAATGATTGTTTGAATGTCATTTTATGGAAGGTTTCACGTATTTTCAAATGTAGGTACACAAACAACCATGAAAACTTTCATATTAGCTGTCGAAGGCTTAGTTTAAAGGTCAGAAGTGTTCCCTTTGATTTAACGAATGGAGGTTTAGGGCGGGTTGTATCAAACAGTTGGTTAACGTATCTACGTACGTAACTTTTTGACAATTACATCAGATGTTTAACGTACGTCAAATACAAAGGGTTGCGTCACAAAAAAAGTCACGACATTGGTGAAACAACCCGTTTTCTAGCTTGACAGTGGTTAACGCCATTTTTAACGTTGACAGACACGTTAAGTAGTTGTGATGCAGCCCGCCCTTATAGTCTCTGTATACTCTTAACTAACATGTCTTTTATTTTCGCAGGCTAAAGAAGTGCATGTCGAAGTACCTGTCAGTTCGTGAGGAGGTGTCGGAGCAGAGAGACGCGCACGACGCGGAGAGACGCGAACACGACGCGCTGCTGGCGTCGCTGGCCGCCGCGCTGCGGAGGAAGTGAGTACCTGAGACATATAGGAGAGACGCGGCATAGCCGAGAGACGGGACATAGCAGAGAGACGGGACGTAGCAGAGAGACGGGACGTAGCAGAGAGATGGGACATAGCAGGGAGACGGGACATAGCAGAGAGACGGGACGTAGCAGAGAGACGGGACGTAGCAGAGAGACGGGACGTAGCAGAGAGACGGGACGTAGCAGAGAGACGGGACGTAGCAGAGAGACGGGACGTAGCAGAGAGACGGGACGTAGCAGAGAGACGGGACGTAGCAGAGAGACGGGACGTAGCAGAGAGACGGGACGTAGCAGAGAGACGGGACGTAGCAGAGAGACGGGACGTAGCAGAGAGACGGGACGTAGCAGAGAGACGGGACGTAGCAGAGAGACGGGACGTAGCAGAGAGACGGGACGTAGCAGAGAGACGGGACGTAGCAGAGAGACGGGACGTAGCAGAGAGACGGGACGTAGCAGAGAGACGGGACGTAGCAGAGAGACGGGACGTAGCAGAGAGACGGGACGTAGCAGAGAGACGGGACGTAGCAGAGAGACGGGACGTAGCAGAGAGACGGGACGTAGCAGAGAGACGGGACGTAGCAGAGAGACGGGACGTAGCAGAGAGACGGGACGTAGCAGAGAGACGGGACGTAGCAGAGAGACGCGAACATAGCAGAGAGACGGGAAATAGCAGAGAGATGGCACATAGCAGAAAACCGTGGACATAGCAGAGAGATGCGAACATAGCAGAGAGACGCTAAAATAAATTTCCATTAGAATTTATACTAAACTCTTTGTATAAATTTTAAAACCCTAAATGACATATCCCTTTTTTCCTAATTTTATTAGACTCATGTTGTCTTTTTACTAGCAAATAGGTCCCCGATTCCGCTACCAAATTTTAGTGACTGATCTTTATACGTTTTGGAAATGATCGACATTACATTAAGTTGCTTATAATTTTTCACTTGGGTGATCTCCCAGTTCGAAGAACGAAGAAAGTTAATAAATCTGTTATCTGTTCCTGGTTGTTGCCTACACTACGCTATCCCTCCTTAGGTTGCTGCTGGCGGACAGCTTCGTGCGCGACGCGGGGCGCGCGGCCGTGGCGCGCCTGCGCTGCTCCGACGACGCCGTGTGGCTCGAGCCGCCGCCGTATGTACACACACACACTACACTATACCCCGCAGGCTGCTGCTGGCGGACAGCTTCGTGCGCGACGCGGGGCGCGCGGCCGTGGCGCGCCTGCGCTGCTCCGACGACGCCGTGTGGCTCGAGCCGCCGCCGTATGTACACACACACACTACACTATACCCCGCAGGCTGCTGCTGGCGGACAGCTTCGTGCGCGACGCGGGGCGCGCGGCCGTGGCGCGCCTGCGCTGCTCCGACGACGCCGTGTGGCTCGAGCCGCCGCCGTATGTACACACACACACTACACTATACCCCGCAGGCTGCTGCTGGCGGACAGCTTCGTGCGCGACGCGGGGCGCGCGGCCGTGGCGCGCCTGCGCTGCTCCGACGACGCCGTGTGGCTCGAGCCGCCGCCGTATGTACACACACACACTACACTATACCCCGCAGGCTGCTGCTGGCGGACAGCTTCGTGCGCGACGCGGGGCGCGCGGCCGTGGCGCGCCTGCGCTGCTCCGACGACGCCGTGTGGCTCGAGCCGCCGCCGTATGTACACACACACACTACACTATACCCCGCAGGCTGCTGCTGGCGGACAGCTTCGTGCGCGACGCGGGGCGCGCGGCCGTGGCGCGCCTGCGCTGCTCCGACGACGCCGTGTGGCTCGAGCCGCCGCCGTATGTACACACACACACTACACTATACCCCGCAGGCTGCTGCTGGCGGACAGCTTCGTGCGCGACGCGGGGCGCGCGGCCGTGGCGCGCCTGCGCTGCTCCGACGACGCCGTGTGGCTCGAGCCGCCGCCGTATGTACACACACACACTACACTATACTATACATATACACATACACTACAAATAAACACGATACACTTAACATACACTGTTCTTATACTTTTGCTAATTGAATGAGTCCTAGACGTTTAGAAAATGATAAATTATATCAGTTTAAAAAAATCCATGTAAGTTACTTACACTCTGTGCCGGGACTAACCGGCGGTTTGTTCAAATGCCGTGCTAGCTGATAGGGTCCTAGTTAGTAAGTAACCACACCAGTAGTATATAAAGTTTATTCTCTTACACAGGCCACATGCACACGCTCCACCAACCAGTAATTATATAAGACAATTATGTACAATTAGTTTACACCACACATCATTAAATAAAAGCAAAGTTACAGTCAACTAGTCGCCATTAGTGAATTGGCTGAATTACTTATTTTCTCTATGACATAGACCTACAGCGCATAGCTCTAGATTTGCTGTGGGTACGTGGCATTTCGCCACAACTCTTTTCCTTCAACCTAATGTTATTAGAAAAAAAATTGAGTGGTTGAGTTAGATTTAATTTAAATTAAGCATAGTTACAATTGTTATACTATAGTTTCTCACAAATATAAATGTCTACATTCAAATACGACTTAGATTTAAATTATTTTCATGTCAAGTGCACAATACGACAAACAGTCTACCAGAAATAAGTTATTAAAGTATCTGTACGCAATACAGGTTGTGGTTTCGTACGTACTAGCACAGATATAATAATACTAACGTATTAGTAACGTAGTTTATGTCATTCATTTAACATTTTGTCTCCCCCGCAGCGTGGAGCCGCTAACCTCCCGCCCCGTGTCCCTCCCCGCGCGGCGGCCGCTGCCCTGCCCGCCCGCGCGGCCCGCCCCCCCCGGCGCCCCCCGCCCCCCGCGCGCCGCCGACAACATCCTGCAGCTCAGCCCGCTGCCGCTGCCGCCCACCACGCGCCAGTACGTGCCGCCGCCGCCGAGGACGCTCATACGGACGGTGAGGATACTATACCTAGAACGCACACTACGCTTAAATACACTATACCTACTACCTACACAAAACTACACTGTACACCTACATAACAATACACAACACAATTCTACATCACACATTACACTCTCCTTGCGTTCCGTAAATCGCTTACAGAACTGTGAACGCTCAAATAGCTTACAACCGTTCCGATTACTTTTAGCGCGATATTGACAGTTATTGCGTAAATTTAAGTTTTGACAGCGCCGACCATACTCCAAAGTGTTGGTTCTCTGAGCGCAATGTTAATGACGTCATCATTCTCACCCATGGTCGACAATGGACGTGCTCACGCTTCAACGGAACGGTGATGTGAGCGTTAAAATCGCTTTTATCTATTTGCGGTACGCAGGGTCTAATACATACATTAAACTGTACACTACCACTACACTTTATTTCTTTCATTCGTTACACTACCACTAGTCGCCGTATCCTTGCCTCAGAGTTTGACACAAGTGTATAGCGGTGTATCCCCGTCATTATAGCAGTGACTACGTTGTTCAGTGAATGAGTTAATGCTACGAGTTTTCGTTTTTCAGGTTTTTTTCTATAACAATGTGTAACAAACAATTTACAAACATTTATTGACCAAAAAACTTATTTACAACGTTAACTTTTTAACCTCTTATTTCGAGTCGATGACATTTCGGACACAAAAAACTCGGACACCATGGTAAAAAAAAATATTAAAATTGAAAATACACAGCCTAGGTGTCCGAGTTTTTTGTGTCCGAAATGTCATCGACCCCTTATTTGGCTATCTATGTGAATGATATGAATCCATCAAATTCGCAGCCGGTATCCCCCGTGAAGCACAAAGAGCCGGAGCCGGCGTCGAAGCCGCGCGCGCGCCCGCTCACCGCGCACCGAGCGGGAAGACTCGGCACCGCCGGCGCCAGGTAGACCAGCGTAGTCTAGGATACACCACCGTGTCGCTACACTGTACTACTAGTGCAGAGAGTCAACTGGTGTCGCTACACTGTGCTCTATTAGTGCAGAGAGTCAACTGATGTCGATACACTGTGCTACTAGTGCAGAGAGTCAACTGATGTCGCTACACTGTGCTCTATTAGTGCAGAGAGTCAACTGATGTCGATACACTGTGCTACTAGTGCAGAGAGTCAACTGATGTCGCTACACTGTGCTCTATTAGTGCAGAGAGTCAACTGATGTCGATACACTGTGCTACTAGTGCAGAGAGTCAACTGATGTCGCTACACTGTGCTCTATTAGTGCAGAGAGTCAACTGATGTCGATACACTGTGCTCGTGAACTATAGAGAGAATAAAGCGAGGGATGCACTCGAGAGGATACCGAGTGATGGGGATCACAGGTGGGATACCAGGAGTGGAATACAGCGGAAGATTCAATACGTGATGAAGCTAAAGGCTTGTTTAAGTAGAAGGTTATTACAAAGAGTCTAGTTACAGATTATGAAAATTAAATGTGATAAAAATAGTAATATTGTACCAAAGCTGAGTTAAACACTGTACATTCCACAAGACGTCCTTTGTAATAGTTACCTTTATATTGAATTCAGTTTGTTATCTGCAAGGGTCTGCCCGGCTCCTGCCGCTAGTTTGTCCAGTGTTAGTCAATACTCCCCAAATTAATGTTATTTTTAATTTATAATGTTAATATTTTGGGTCTTGCTCGTTCGCCGAATGTCCCCAGTTTGGTTCACGGTTAACTACCAAATACTAATATAGTACCCTAATGTAATGTCGCGTATGTTTGTAATTATTTATTTTAGTAAAACGCCCCACGACGCGATACTACAAGCAATTATAGTACTAATCATGTGGTCGCTGAGGCGTTTTTTGTAAAAACGAAGTTATATTTTGATCTCGAAGTTGTCAGTTCTTGTATTGATATTTTTATACGAATCAACTGATGGCCAAATGCTTGTGGCTTGTTGTGGCTTACAACTAGTAAACTAATTGTACCTTTATACTTATACTGCGGCAATTATCTGGCTAGTTATGTGATGTCCATATTTTTTACTCAAGATAAAGTACCCTTTATCACATGCAGATAAAGTTGGTTTTCACATAAGTTAAAAAGTGAAGTGAAGAAGCCGCATTGTATATAGTTAGGTAGTGTAATGAGTACGCAAAGTCGCCGGTCGACTCGCAGTATTACATACATGTTGGTTCATTTTGTACCATTTATTTATTGTACCTTGTTATGTATTTGCGAATTTTATTTCAGCTTCACATGCCGAGTGAACGCGGGTGATATTAGATTATTTATTTTCTGTTTTATATTTAAATTCATGTTTTTATACAGGTTTTACTTTAGCTTATTTATTGTTTAGATACCTCTAGTGTGGTGGGTCGCAGCTAGAGTCAGTTGCTATGTGTTTGTTGAAGTTAGAGATTCAGGTATCCATGACATTCAGAATAATATATTGTTACTTTATATTATGTTCAGTAAACATTGTGAGATCTCTAACTGAGCACAGAAGCCCAGTGAAGACATGTTATGCAGTCGTTGTGTAAAGTGATAGATTATGTTGATTTCTTTACAGTTTCTAGTCAATGGTTCTTGTGAACAACCCCTGTATATACAGATTGTAGAAGTAATTTAATGTTACGTAGCTAAATAAGAGGTAGGTTCGTAACTTTCGCACAATTATTTGGAAAATTGGTCTTTCAGTATCGTCTGTATATTTAAATCAGTTACGAAAATGTTTATATGAAATCTTTATATTTGAAAAGTGTATTAGAAGTATAAAACTGTAAATGAATATTTTTAAATTCGCTTTTACTTTAATTAGCAAATGAGGAGAATCATGTGATATATAATTTGGAAATTGCTAGTCAGCTGTGCCGCGATCACGCTTACACTCACAATAAATACTACCAAAACTTTAATGTGGTTTTATTCTTGGCCTCAATGCAGTGAAACACGGATTTGTTTAAAGAATGTTATACGGGGTGAACTATGAATTTCGCTAATCGTTACCCGAGAGAAAAGCATTAGATAAAGGTAACTCCTAGAGTCACTACCTATATTAATTAATTGAAGCTTTATTTAAAGAAACAGACTCAATGTGTTAATAGTTCAAATATCTTGTACCTTACTAAACTTAGTATCTCTAACGACATTTAAAACATTTTATTTAAAGCAACTGTGAACATTTTTATACATGTTTAGTTAAAGATATTAAATGCAAAGACGCCTTACCGTAATTAATAGCAACCTAGTAAAAAGTTGACTTTTAACATTGGTATAAGACATAAGAACACAATAGTTTTTTTTATTATGTACTAATAATGCATTTTATTAAATTAAAATATCTATATTAAATGTGTGTCTATAATCAAATCATATCGTCAACTTTCTAAGGAAACTGTTAAAAATAATGTGTGATATTTCATCTGTTTACTAAAATTAGGTCAGTTCTATTAATACACAAAAATAATTTAATATTACCTAAGTACTTGCACATTTTTAGCTTTATGAGTTCAAATAGGTATTTGATTTCAAAACCACAATTCAAACATGGTTCAAACTTACGTATTTTTTTAGAGCAACTACTCGTCAAAAGATGGCACTGCATTATTATTGCCAGATATGATGGTAATGCAAAATATTAAAAACTCAAATTTTCATGACCTTTTACTTTCTAATTTTTTTTATAAATTATTCTTTAACCAAGATTTATTTAACCTACTATATCCAATCCAACGTTATCGTGTAATCATGTGCCGAAGAACCTATGTACGTTTAAAAATATATCATTGATCGGATCTACTCCGATTGTGAGTTAAAAAAAACTATTTTATCGTTAACTTATCCTCGAACTTTTAAAATCTTAAGTTATTTTTTTTTCATTCTAAACTGCTATGTACTAAAAAACGAACTCAAGTATCACTAGAATCGATTCTCTGTTTAGATTTATATTGTGGTGATTTTTAGTTCATTGTTTTGTGTAGCCCATCACTATTTTGTAACGGTCATTTAGTTCAAAAATTTCGGGCGCTTTGTTTCTTTCGCGAAATGTAAAAATTAAATTTCTCTTTATACAATCATAAAATGACGGAGAAACTCAAACATTATCAAGTGCTCGATGTATTGTGTGGTGGTACATTTTATAAAGTGCGTCACAAGGTCACAAGTAAGATATTTGCCTGGAAAGCGTACAACTGCTCAGCGTACTCTGAAGTTCAGATAAAAAAGATCGCCCAGGATGTTGACAAAGTGTCCAAAGTGAACTCCGATAATTTACTTCGGTACTACGACACCATACTGCACGGTCCATCCAAAACGTTATACTTTGTGGTCGAATTCAACTCGTGGCAGAGCGTCGAAGAACTGCTCAAGAATTGTTCAGCAACCGACAAGTATATCGATGAAGGTTTCATCTGGTATCTTCTGCGGGAGTTGGCGAGCGTGTGTAAAGACTTATCCACTGTGAAGCTGTCTGTGCTGCAGAAATGTATATCATCGTCATCAGTTTATGTGGACGACAGTTGCGCATTGCGTGTGAACTGCTTCGAGTTGACAGGTGAAGCTGAGGATGCGATGCAGGGTGTTGGTCGAGTGGTGCGGGCGCTGTGTGTCCGTGGAGGTGACAGGCCGGCGCGACGATATACCGATGACCTGCGCGATGTCGTTGATTTTCTTACCGAGCCTCGCGCCGAGGCGCTGCCG
Source organism: Emmelina monodactyla (assembly GCA_916618145.1). Taxonomy (NCBI): domain Eukaryota; kingdom Metazoa; phylum Arthropoda; class Insecta; order Lepidoptera; family Pterophoridae; genus Emmelina; species Emmelina monodactyla. The sequence goes on from OU745316.1 coordinate 281,985, forward strand.
CCAGACGTGGTTCTCTATCACCCCACCGTACTTGCAAACCTCGACTCCAATCGCAGGCCCACACGCCTCGCTGACATACTTGTGTCAGCTGACTACTCAACTTCAGATGTCAACAAGTGCGACTCAGAGAAAGCAGTGCAGCTGTGCAGAGCTGTGGAGCCTGTGCCAAGGAAGAATATATCACACATTGACAGCCCTATCTACTCTAATGTTAGCCCTAAGAAGAGTATTGGAACAGTGATGGAATCTACATCAAACCGAGGCTCAATGTCACCTACAATAGCTGCATTAGCCTTGGAGTTGCCAGGGTTTGTTCCTCGCAGTAGAAAGCCTGTCAACCAAGCTCTTTCTTGTGCTAAGAAGGTGTCAGATGAAGTATTCAGTCAACAATGGATGTCTCGTCTTGTGGCACTGAGGCAGCGGGAGGAGTCTCTCAACCAAAGGGAGAGAGATTTATTAGCTAAAGAAATTGCCAACAGTCCCATGACTAAAATAATACCTCTAATAAAAATGAATGAGTCTCTTGATGAAGTTGATAGTGAGTGTAATGGTATAACTCTGCCTGCAATGCTGCCAGTGCTGTCAAAGTGCCGCGAGTCTCGGCGGCCGCGGCGGCGCTCCGCGGTGCGCGCGCGCAGGAAGAGCTACGCCTACGAGGACCTCGACAGCTCGCTGTCCGCCGACACCGGCGACGGCAGCGTGGTGCTCACAGCCACCAGGTTCACCGCCGACAACATGCCGCGACGCAACATCTTCCCCGAAAATCAAAACAAGAAAGTACACTTCACGCCTGTCAACCCCTTCACTGAAAGCGACGACAGCGTCACCCTCACCTTTTACGAGCTTGATAACCTTGACCAGGAGGGATACCAGCTGCCTCGAGTGCATGATAAGGACATCACCAAGTTCAAATACTTGGATCTTGAGAAAGTAACTTCAGAAAAGAGATCAGCCATGCAGTGGAGCCAGTCGTCGCCCTCGAAGCAGCCAAAGATCACGGGCGGCGTGTTCAGCGACCTCACGAACCACAGCAACATGAGGAAGACTCCGTCAAAGACCAGCCTGACGTCGAGAAGCTCCAACGCATCGCGGTACTCCATGGCGTCGACCAAGAGCGCCTGGAGCATGGAGTCCAGCAAGCAGAGTGACAGTCATGTGGCTGACAGGACTCGGTCCAGTGTGAGGATGTCCCTAGCTCCAGTGACTCCTAATCCTGAGGTCAAGAAACCCAAATCTAGGAAGTCTTTGATATCATTCAAAACTCCATTCAAGTTTAAGACCTCTACTAAAGTGTAGATTACAGATTTTCTAAATTTCTTGCATTAGATCTCTTTTACGGATTTGCTATTTTATATTATCAGTTTAATTTTGTATATGGTGGTTGTACTTGTATTAGTTTATAGAAATAAGTAGTTTTATATTCCAGAAGTCTTACTTTTAAGAATAAATTAAAATAAGTATAAATGTTGGATGGAACAAGTGTGTGAGCTAACAGATAGTCTATCTTCTGCAATATCCCTGTTTCAACTAGCAAGCATAGTGAAATTAAATTGGTTTCCTTTGTATTTGTAAATAATATTAAAACGGACATCATCCCACCCTAAACTTAGATAAGAATTGTGAACCTCTAGATATTTTTTTTATTTGTATTTTTTATATGAATTTATATTGAAAACTTTATTTTCTTGTCTTCCTATTTCTAGTACCTGCTTGATAAAATAAATCTATGTCAATAAATAAATACTAATTGTATTCCATAAATATTTAGTTATAGAATTTGCAATAACTTGATGTTATTTTTTGAGGTTGAGACAATAATTTTTGTATTTTTAGAAAATATGTTGCCATATTGTAATTGAGTGAGATTTGAGATTAGTTGTAAGTTTCTCTATTTTGTGATTTAATAAAGACAAATAAATAAAAAGAGTATGTAAAATCACTTTGTGTTTTATTTCACTGTTACACAGTTGTCACTTGTATTTGTATCACAACAGTCAGATATTTATTTACAATAGTTTAATTTCACTGATCATTTATTCTTCTTGTTGAGTGCTTTGTCAGCTCCTTCAAGATACTTCTTGGGTAGACCATACTTTTCTATGAGGAGCTTTGCCACTGTGTATGTCTGAAATAGAAAATAAAATTTATCAATAAACTAGTAAATAAAAATGCTTTTTGTGAATTAAATTAACTAAGCACTTAAACTTTATTTGAATTTGCGCGTATGTTAAAATTTCATCTAAGTAGAACCAGCCGTTTAAGCGTGATTGATTGTGAATCATCAAAAATTTCCTTTTCCTGTAATAGGTAGTATTATAGCGCAGTGAAGGGTACAGGGGTCATGACCCCAAAAATTAACATCACTTGTAGCTAAATCAGTTACACCCAATAGCTTGTAGTGTGTAAAGGTATCTTGGTATTTCTTATGGTAATGGTAACGTTAACGGTGGTGGTATACGGTAATACTCTTGACCTTGTAAGTATCCTCTTGAAATAGGTAGGTAGGTACTGTTCTGTAGCTGTGTAGGTAGGTAGCTACATACTTTTTAATTACTTTAACCCTAGTGTTAGTGTGTACCTGGTCCCCCTGTATGAGCAGCTGGTCCTCCTTGGCGCCGGCGCTCCGGGTGACGCAGCTGGCCGCCGCGGCCGCCGCCTGGCACTCGCCGCTCAGCGCGCGCAGGTTGAACCCGAATTGTTCCAGGTTCGATACCAGCGTTACCTAACGATGCATACAGATGATTAGAAGATATAAGCTTGGGTGGAATCAAATGTGTAGTCTGGTTTGGTTAGGTTAGTGGGCTCTTGTTTCCGCACTTGGACTCAAGTTTGGTCCTTTGTGCGTGGTTTGCCGACAAAGGCCCAATTGCAGGGAACGCTTTAACCTTGGGTTAGCTAACTCAGATTTAAATGGCGCCACCATCGATTGTAATAAGAAGTAGTTAACCAGCCTAACTCCGTCCAGAAGCGCAGAAGTCTCCTGGGACGTTCGCAGGCTTCACGGAGTGACCTCTGTGTGTAGTCTGATTTAAGTTCGTTTAGAAACTAAGGCCTGTATTTATAAATCGATCTCGGCTGATACGCTCTCAAGGTGTACCAAGTTCCTTCCTTGGGCCCTTTCAAAATTGTAATTTCGGGCACGTCAAAGCTTTTTTGAAAGTGTTTGATCGTGCTTGTAGCTGCCCCCCTGGTACCTTCTTGTTCCCGCTCCGGGTCTGCACCTGCATGGAGACGGGCGCGGGCCTGGCTCGCAGCAGCCGCGCGCTGCCGTCGGGGAACGTCATCTGCGCGCCGGCCGTCAGCTTGTGGTGCACCGCGTTCATCAACTCCTCCCAGCGGATGTACTCCTGGTACATTACATGGGAAATGGTAGATGCACTATGAATATAATACGTTTAATTAAATGATTTTTTATTTACTTTAACCACCAGATGGAATTGTTTTATACAGTTATCATTATTATTATTACATAGTATAAATCCAAGTCGCTAATTGTGTCTGTTTGTATGTTTGGCCGCTAACTCCTCCTAAACCAGTTGAGGGATTTTAATGCGGTTTTCACCATCCTTTAGGTATTTTTTTCATTTAAATTTGTAAATAAACAACAATCAGAAAAAGTTTTTTTAAGTTAGCCAATAATCTATGTTTTGTGAGCAAGTCGGCCAAAATTACACCATTGCGAAGCGTGGGCTCGCTTGTTTAATATAAATTCATGAAAAAGAGTATTTCAGTCATTCTAATACTGCAATGTTTACGCCAATTAAGGGCTGCTTTGTTATGTAATGCATGTTTGCTCTATTATGTAGTCAGAACAAGTGTGTAGTAGTGAGTTACCACGCCTAAGACGTGCAGTTTCAAAATCCAACAAATTAAAAAAAAAACATTTGCCACAAAGTAAATAACTCCCTAATGTCTCACCCCGGGAGTCTTGCCAGTGAGGATCGCGAACTTATCATTAAGTCTAATCATCCCCTTCTTGTCGGCGGCGGCGAGGTCGTTGACCCGCACGTACTCCGTGACGCGCTCCTTCACCTGCGCGCTCGTCATGGCCGAGCCCTTTCTGAATAGGAAGTAGAGATTTGAGTATATGTTGCCATTATTGTATGATCCTGGCAAAAACGCGCGACAACCCAGTAAGTAATCTAAGTAATTTGATATAGGTGTTGGTAAGACTGGTAGAATCTTTATAAATAACTTGCTAATAATGAAGTTAGTAACTAACTTGTACGGCGCGAGTATATCAACGAGCGGCGCGGTGACGCACAGCACCTCGCGCACGGTCGGCGTTCCCGCCCCCGCACTGCCGCCCCCCGCGCCGCCTGCCGCCCCCGCGCCGCCTGCCGCCCCCGCGCCGCCTGCCGCCCCCGGCCGCGCCCCCCGCAGCCCCCGCACGGCGGGGTGGGCGGGCTGCAGCGCGGTCACGGCGTCCACTCCTCGCTCCAACTCACGCACTTCTAGCAAACCTTCCTGGACATACACACCGAGTTAACTAATACCCTTTTTTTACCTAAAGTTGGTTAAATGCTGTGACCTAGCAAGCTACAGTTGTTTATTGAACAAAATGAAAAGCCTATAATTTGGTTTTATTACACAAACATTTATGATTACCTGTTGCATAGCTTCTAGGAATTTGCTCATTTTCTTATACGAAGATTTCTTGACTTCTAATGTCCTTCCTTCCGGACACATTGGCATCAGATAATTCCTAAAAGCAATTTAAACAATAAATATATCAACTTATATTAATCATAGACTAAATAATCAGTTCTTTTCTAACATTTCCATTTGAATGAGTAAACCTCCACACAATCTTATAAATCTAAACAGTTTATTAGGTACATACTTACTTATACAGTAGGTTGGTCTTGAGCGGCAACTGCACGGATTTTCCTTCATACTTGAGGAAGGCGAGCAGGCACCAGCGCAGCAACCCGTCCATGTCTGCAGGAATACCGTCGTCTTCTTCATCCAATGTTTCTGAAACATCAATCGTATTTTATGTTCAAACAAAGTTGTGGAATATTAAAATCCAAGTTCCTTGACAAACAAATTTTATAAGTACTAAAAGAACTAGTCATCTTTAACTCAGCTATAGAAGTTAACTAACAACTATATGAATGACTAGTGGCCGCCCGCGACTCCGTTCGCGTGGAAGTCGGTTTCCCGTGGGAATGAGATGTTTTCCCGCAGTAAAAAGTATCCTATGTGTTATTCTGATGTATAACCTATATTACTGCAAAGTTTCATCCAAATCCATCCAGTAGTTTTTACGTGAAAGAGTAACAAACATCCATACATCCATCCATCCATCCATCCATCCATCCATACATCCTCACAAACTTTCACATTTATAATATTAGTAGGAAGTACTTTGCTTCTCAAACTACTTAAATTAGAAATATTATAATGCTATCTAGGGTTTCTTTTGGTATAATACCATTAAGAGTGCTATCATCTGCTGTTATGTCTATCTCCGGGTTATTGTTCTGTAGATAGTCGGCAATCACCCGCGGCTCGTTGGGGGCGGGGGCGGGGGCGGGAGCAGCAGGGGCGGGAGCAGCAGGGGCGGGGGCGGGGGGCGCTGGGCGGCCCAGCGATGGCCATTCCTCTCTAGGCGGGTGGATTGATAGCTGAAACAATAATGAAAATCATAAAACTAAAAAAACCTGCCTTCTCAAAGATGGGGAAAACCACATTGAAATCTGTTAAGTGGTTAAGGTAAGGAGTTAACGGACAAACATACAAACAGACACAATTAGCGACTTGGATTTATACTATGTAATGAAGATATGGACACATTTATTTATTCTAAATGTAGGTATACTTAAATGGATTTTCAGTGGCATAAAACCTCTTTGTTGTTACAAAAAAAACTGTATTACCCGATCAAATTGACAATGTTCTGTTTACTAGCATATAATTTGCATTAAGGCACTACCTTAACTTTGCAGGGATCGTTATAATATGCACTAGTGTGTAATATTATTACACACAAGTGTGTAATAGGTCAGTTTATGGCTCTTAAAACGGTGCTTTAAGGCTCACTTTCTGAGCAAGTATGTTGAAAAATTTATAAACAAACTGGAAAAATAGTTTCAAGATTTAAAGACATGAAGATTTGTTCAAAAAATTCAAAATAAACAATGTATAAAATAACTAGTAAATAAAATAACAATGTATAAAGTAATATTTAGCAATAGATATTACAATATGATTTATTTACCTTTTTAATATCAGAAGTTAACTCTGCAGCGCTTGCACCCTCATACTTGGGCCGGCCAAGTTTTGGTCGGTCTATTCTATTAAATTTGATATCCTTACAGAGATGATCTCCAACTGCATGAAGGGTGTCCATCAGGACTCCACTGCAAAAGCATTAAATGATTAAAAAAATAATTAAATCATGGTTATTATTAATAGGTCAATGAATATACCCTTGTCTAAATATGAGGTCTCCAGAAGACATTAGAGATTTGCCTACTATAGCAGCAGCAGCATTGTCACCGGTACAACACGCTATGATTCCTCCCGGACGGAATGTTGGTAGGAAAGTGCCACTGTTGGGAGCCGGCACTGTGACTCCGGGGGCATATAGTGGGGCTCCTCCTTGTATCTAGAACATAGCAGCGCTACTAATAATGGGTGTCTTTTTAGAAAAACTTTCACCTTATGACACTCAAATATAAATGAGATTGCAGCTGTTTGGAGGTTAGTTATCACCTTGGGCAGAACCTCAGTGTGTATAATGAGGGTTGGCACCAGTTCTGGAACTTTCCATAGCGCGCAGACCGTCGGTACAAGGTAGTCCTGCACCTCCATGACGATCGGCACTCCATCCACGACGTAAACACCAACCATCTCTTCAGAGTACAGGGTCAACTTCATACAACTTGTGTTGGACTTGTTCGGTACCAATTCCTTAATTTTCGCCTCTGGGGCCGCGGGAAAGGCATCACGTATTCGTTGCACTAAATGTTTTCTGCAAACAATTAAAACTTATTAATAAAATAACGGGTAATAATATGAAATATGGAGAAGGTAAAATAAATGATGTACTTTTCAGTATTCTTCAAGGTGTTATTAGATTTGAGCTTGTACGGTTTGGCAAACATTTTTAAGTTTGGGTTCTCACAGGCAACTAAAGTTTTAAGTGTTTGTTTTTTAATTACAACATATTTTAGAGAAAAATAATATCACAAAGTGGATCCGATCGTGTTTTGCGATCGAATAACTGACAGTGACAGAGCACGACAATGACTTTTACTGACACATAACTTATGTCAATTCGTTCATAAATCAACAAAAAAGCTAATTCCCCTTAATAAGCATTTTAATTGGTCATTTTTCTTTATTTTTTCTCCGCAGGCTTAGTTAATGTGATATAAATAATTTTCCAGCTCTTCCGGAAGTGTCAGTTAACTCTACAAAATTAACCCTAACGTTAAGTACACGAAGCTTCGACGAACTTCTATACAATCTTTCATTCTCTAGTGTTGTTTTGCTATTAAAGATATTTTATACCTATCCTTGTTCAAGGTATATCTGTTTAAGTATATCCATATCTGTTCTGTTCCAAATGAAATCGAAATCCTTACAATGGTTTAGACGAGAAAACGTTAAAGAGAGATAGTGGTTTCTTTCGCATTTACAATTTTAATAAGGATTATACTGTTTAATCATTTTCAGCATATGTGTTTGGTTACCTTCTTTAAATATCTAAACTTTCATACTTAGGACTTAGGTGTTTCGTTTATATTAATGAATATATCTTGTTATATTATAATACAATTTAAAAAAATGTTTTTGTAATCCTTGATGAAAAAGATATTGAATTAAATGTATCATCAGTTGATTGCTTATATTCGATTACCTTTCTAATGATACCTACATTTTTTGCATTCCTAGGACGTTTAAATAGCAATGACTTAATTAGTACAGGCACCCTCGCTTCGAGGTAACAAAAATAAAATGGCTGCCATTTCATTATAGTAGGCAGGAGAAAATTTTTAAAAGTAATTTTTCGATAAAAAATACCATATTTCACCACGCATAAGTCTCCGACATTGGTAACCAAACACATTGTATATCCGTGTTGAGTACACACGGACTAGGAGCACCCGTGGAGCTGTCACTCATCATGTGATGGAGCCTGGTGGTGCCAGGTGGCTGAGGTCGCAATTACCCTTGTACCTTACCACGAACACTATACAATGTCGAATCGACAACCATAGGCTTGTGCGGTGCCCGAGTAGGATTGTTATTAACCTACCTATCTAACTAAGTAAGTATACCTGCCTCTTACCTATTAGATATTTTTTCAGCCAAAACCTTGTGTAACTTTCGATACTTACTATACCCTATACCTAACGTATATTTACCAAGTTTTACTGCAGTAAAGTGGTAAACAAACTCCCACATCTTCACGTGTTCAGGAAGTGCAATAATGATTTAATAATGACAATTGCATGTATCATAAATAATTAAAAAGGCTGTCAATGAGTTAACTGGTGTGTTTTCGCGCCCACACCACTTTTATTATTGCGCGCAAACTTGTGAATTCCGTGAATTCCATACGCCTTCCGTCGACCAGCAGTGCTCCACCTACGAGCGAATCTAAGCAGGACATTATGATACTGCGCAGTACATACACACTCCGGTGCCTAGCGGCGATGCGTAAGTACTTACCGAAGTATAGAAGTAGGTACCTACTCATTACGTGTCATTTTTTTAAGTCATAGTACATACTACATGAATTTATTTTTTTATGCTTTAAAAATGTTGTAGGATTTATAAGCATCTGAAGTAATCTTTTATCTTATTAGCAGAGCAATATGTCATTGTATCATACAAAGTGAAGCTTATCTTAGTAAGTATTTGAGAAAGTACCATCCCATGTTTGAAGCAATTTGAAGGTAAACATTTTCTTAAGCTTAGAGCAATTCAATTTGAATACAGCCAATATATTCAGCTTTTCCATAGCAATAATGTCCTAGACTGTTGAGTACAGGAGATAGACCAAAATATAAATAAATACTTAATATGAAAGTTTCCCCGTTTGTCGGGGTGGGTCGGGAGAGTCGGGGATGGCAAACTGGTGCATTGCGGGCACAACCCGCGGCGCATGGGAAATAGGCCATAACAAGTTGTGAAGGGTTGCCACTTTTACCAGGTTGGTCTTCATTACATACATGATCTGATGCAACCTGCTTAGCTTTACAGAAGTGTGACTCGAAATGGTTCAGCTAGTGTAGCTTACCTAGCAAAATTAAACCTTATAGTCGTGTCTGCGGTGCAGTGCAGTCTGTGGATGTGTGCACCATAAGGCGGCAGCTTCAGCGTATGCTAACGTTAATAACCAAATGGCTTTGCGCCTTTCAGATCACCAATCAATACCATCGTCTGATCTATTCTATCCTAATCTTATTCATAATTCGCCAACCCTGGCAATTCGCCAGTTTTGCTACACAAAAGACGATGTTTTCTGCCAGCCTGGTAACCAAGCCCATCTCCCATTCATTGGAGTCAAGAGATATAGGTTGCACTAGTTGCAGCTAACGTGTGAAGTGGGTCGAGTGGCCGTCGGTCAATCTGCTGCGGTGACCTGCTGTCCTAGTACTTGCCTAACCTACTTCATACTGATGAATCCACATTTTTTATGCTTTTCTTTTACCAAGTTTTTTAGACGAGTAAAACTGCAATATAAACCAGGCAGAAACTTACTTACAATTCCTGTACTTTTAAAGAGCCGATCCCACGGTTCGCAAAACCGTGCACACAGATCAGCGGAGTGATTCAGTAACTGCTATGAGAATAAAAGTACATTTGGCCATACAAATAATGGAATTTTGACGTTCTTTGATAGCAGTTTATGTCATCCGAAAGTTACAGACTCCCATCCACAGTTCTTGTAAACTGGAGGTAGTTTGTGCGTCGACTAGTGCATCTTGAGACTCCACTGTTACATGAAAGTACAAAAAAGTAATAGACTTCAGACAGAACAGAATCACCACACCTAACTGAAGCCATTAAAGTTCGCAGTAGTCGCACCGCAAAGTCCTTAGCCACAAAGCTGGCTAGACGTATAATTAATCAGTGTGTGAACACATGGCGCGGCCGGGAAGTGAATCCGCAACGCCGCACCTGTCGCCGGGCTAATTGCCGAAACGTAACATGAACCAGGCGAGTTAAAAAATCCATTTACTACCGCTACTAACTATCATATAACTGTAGGTTATGGCTCTAATATGCAGTGAAATCTTTGAGTTGCTACTTAAGTTTCTAATAATCAAACAAAGTCTTAAATGGAATAGAATTAGAAAAATATTCATTGATCTTATAAGCAACTTGGTTTCATTTCCAGCAAACTCATTTATGTAAGTATTTATTAGATTGGTATGTACGAATAGTTGGCTGGTAGCGCAGGATTGCAGAAGCTTGTAACAATAGTGTTCGAATGTCAATATTGTGGTGCCGACTTCCTCTCCCACGCTGCATCTCCGCTCTGTTATGATTTACTGGTAACAATGAGAGCGTACAGATTTTAGTTATATTGAAATTGTTATTTATTTACATATTGGTAGTACCATACTTTACTACCGATGTAGTGTACCTGCTGGTGTTTACTTTGCTAGACTATCATCAAAGATACTAGTTGGTGGAATTTGTGGTCAGAATTACTTACTAAGTAGGTTCTTTTTAAGAAAATTAGGTAACTTACCTATACTTGTTGTCAAAATAAAGCTGACAAGTCCGGAAAGTTTATAGTTTTCTACAGAGTCAACCTTCTAATTTTGAGTAAGTAGTTAACATTTAATAACCTGGTATTCAATGAATACCTAGTATATTAATATCGACCTACATAATCTTAAAGCATAAAATAAATAAGCTAATTGGTTCTTAATAGGTTTAGCTGGAAGGCAGGTAGGTAGTTAAGTAAGTAATTATAGAAGATTCTAATCTACATGTTATCTAGTTTGCCCCAGAACCTTCCTTTCGCCCTGCGACGACGTCGTCAACAACTACGGTACCTCGCCTCGCCATCATCGTCTTTTGTTTCTGCCATCTACCATCCGCCGCCGCGCCATCATTCATCCATCATTCACTGTTTGTATCAATCATTTCATTCCGGCCGCGACTGCCTCGCTGAGCGCACGTGTATCCCCCGCCCGCACGAAACCGACTCGCGACAATTCCTACGATCTAGTTAGTGAGTGAGAGTAGTGTCTGTTCACTGTGTGGAACTGCAGTTATGCTCGGATAACCCCAACGCTAATATTTCGGTAAGTTACCAACGCTTTTATTACCCCGTTTGACAGTAATTGAAAATTGCAGGTATTTTGGAGTTGTATGCAACTTTATTTTGATCTTTTATCGCTGGACAAATCAAAACAAAATATAAATTTGTCAGTGGATAGTTCTCTAAACATAGTCAATGATCGGGTTTACAATAACTTAGCAGGAATCATTCTTAAAAGACTGCAAAGCTTTCAGGCAATGCCTGCAAGTTATGAGGACATTGCCTAGGCATTCGGAAAAAATAATTACTCACATACCTACCTAGGTAATACATAACTAACAATTTGCTAATTAAAGATACTTACAAATTCTCAAAATTATGCAATTGTTGTTCACACTCTTCAGTAACTTGTGGTATTTTACCGATGTTCTTCCATGTTGGAAAACACTGTTATTTGAACAAGTGATAAGTAAATGACTGTAGATGACAATAGTCCGGATTCCTGTGTCGACTGAACAATAACATTTATTGGTATGTGGAGTGAGATAATGAATGGTCAGGTAGGAAGGTAGGACTCGTAGATGTCGGTGAATGCCGGGGTAGAAGTGTAGTCATGTCTGTGTGTCTGTCTGTCCGTCTGGGCACGGGAGGAAGTGCATTGTTCCTACTTCCGATTGACGTTTTGTTTGTTTGTGATCCCAGCCCTGGAGTATTAGGTACAATTGTATTGATTGATGTTTTGATTTTTAAAATGGTAGTTAGAGGTAGAAAAAGGTTGTACATATATAAGTTCTTTTTGAACTATAAGGTATTTGTTATTAAAAAAATGTAACTTAGTTTACCTCGCAATTAGTATTTTCTTCAATTTGTACCTGCGTCCGCATTTAATTATTTTATTGAGCAATTTAATAATGTTTCCGTTAGAAGCCCAGGGTTTAAAAGAGAACAGCGGCGAACAAGTGGCACGTTTTTTGCAATTTAGCAATCAAAAACTGGTCGAGGCATTTGCGGCATTTAAACCATAAATCCAAGTGTAAATTACGTATTGAGAAATTCATTAAGTGTGCGCATATTTCAAAGGATCAACATAAATAGTCGACACGGGATGTGCCCTGCGCCCGCGCCGCGCAGCGTTCGTTTTATTTTATTACAAGATTTCCTTTCAAACTGTCCAATTGTATCGTAGGAATCTGTAAATTTAGATTCTTGTCATAGCTTTTGTATTCAACATTTAAGAACTGCAATGATTGCTATCACTTAAATGGTAATTAACTCAGATAATTAGAACTATATTTGACATAATAGAACGCTAAATGCCGACGCTAATTCTTAACGCGTATTGTATAGATATGGCATAGATATAAAACAATGCGATACCCAAATTAAATGAGTAATTACAGTGATTGAATCGTATTACACAATAGTTATAATTAGTGAAACGGTAACGTTACAATTGTAGTGTAATGTACCTACCATTGTGATATTTGGTCATAATAGTTGAGACCTCGCTTGCTCGCCGTCGGTAGTGAATCATTCAATACTGAAGGCGGGAAAAGACACGATTATACGTGCCTTTTCTTTATTTATAATTATTAAATCTTACGCAGTAATGGAAAGCACGTTTGGCACTAAGTTTCTACTGACGTAGGTTTTCAACGACTTAACTTACGCTAGTTGTTACAACGTGTCACAATCTAGAGGAAAGTTGTTAAGTACTGTGTTTTAAATATTTTTATGGACCTTTATCAATAAACTCTCGCTCTGAGTACGTAGGCATAGGTTTACAAATGTTACACTAGTTGTAGTGGCAGTGTTGCTATAAATAACATATTATTTGCAATTCAGAGGGTATCAAATAGTGATTAGATTGGAGGCCGCACTAATGCATCTGATTGGACACAACCTTCATGGTGCGTTGGGACTTGTCGTCGAATTTAATGTAAAAAAGATTTATCTATATTTAGGTACTGAAATAATAGAGGAAAATACTGTAAACTAATATTTATAAGAAAGTTCAGATTTCCATCAGACACATTTCAAATATATTAGTAATGAGGCATGATGGAGTTGTAAACTAAAATCTTTGTAAAAAGGGTTTTCAGACTTGCTCCTTCTGTACGTATAGGAAGGGATAATTCATCTTTCTCGTGCTTATCACACCATCGTGTCGGGAACCATTGAATGTATTACTATTTCAAATAAACGGGTATCCCGTTCCCGAAATATTTATTCTAAAGAAATATTTTTCTCAGCCTCACTTTAATATTTTCTAACATGGAAAGTATTTTAAATGGTAATATATGGTAAATACTATCGGCCCAATTTTTGCCGTCAGTCGTTGTATGTAACATTACCCACCCAGCGTGTTTACTAAAACGAGGAACGTAACAATTGTCACCCGGCCGTATTTAATTAAACAATTCTTTTCAATATTCAAGTTGTATGACAGTGACTCCAAACAATCCACCGACTATTACTTATTACTTTCAATTAATATAAAACGAGTTATCTGTTTCCGAACAGCTAAACACACCAAAAGCAACAAAATATTTTTTGTTTATTATATCGGAAATGGCGGTCACAATATTCCGTACTTTATACATACCTAATGAAACAAGCCAGCGGAAACACCCGATCGAAATGTTTTCAAACGAAAAGAAGAACTCTAAATCGGATCGTCCGTTTAGTAGCAAAAATGCGACAGATAATTTGATAGATATGAATACAAACTTATATGAATATAAACTATAATACCCTCCTTGTTTGAGTGGGGTTAAAAAAATTCCAGAAGTTTATTTATAACAGCTCTGTAGTTTTTTTCGCAAAAAGTTGCACGTTAGAATTATCCTTCTTATTATCTTTTCCAATTTATAAAATGTTGCCGCACGTTTAAGCTAGTCACAAATAAAATTGCCCTTACTAATAATTGTAATTAACATAAGAATCTAGGCGCCACAAGTGTCAACACCAACAAATACTATTATTAACTGATTATTGTCACGTTTTGGTACAAAACAAAGCTATTAATAAAGTATATTATATGTGAAATGTCGTCAATTGCAGGATTATCTGTAAGTATTGACCTCGATGCATGTCGTTGTGTTGGTTGCGTTTGCGCAGGTCAACAGCGTAAACCCTGATATGATTATTTCGTTTATCTAATAAGGGGGCAGACATTATAGATAAGGGTTTAATAAGGTGTTTTTTAGAAAGTATTATCAGTATTAACTGCTGTTATCAGCTTTGGGCTGTTTAAATACACGCGCGTTTGTTGACATTAATATTATACTCGTACTCATAAGGAATTTAAAAATTGCTGACAAATGTTGCTCTATTAGTCTATCATGCAAGTAGATTCAAAGAATTTGTTTCAAAACACATACTTTAACAAGTATTTTGTGTGGTATTCTGTACTTGTTTTATTATTATCTTATAGTTTACTTTTTATATGAAATGCCTACTTTTGCCTTTATGGAAGTTAACTCACAAAACCTGCGTTTATAATAATAGGTATATTTGTCTCATGCATACCGTAAGGACAATGTAAGAAGAGCGGCTTCTTTGACTAAGGCTAGCTTCTAACTTCTCATCATAATTGGTAACTCCATACGATCTATCCTACAGATAATCTCCGCTGTACTATCTCTAACAGACAGGGTCCGTTATTTTCGAGACAAATAAGCCTATCTGTCGGTGAGTCGCGCCGGCCATCGCTGGCCACACTGCGAGGATAAACTTACTTAACTTATTAAAGGGACACACATATAGTCTATATAATATATAATTTGAAATAAAACATTTTAAGTTCTTACACCATTTCTAATACCTAATATTAACAATTATGTAGAAAGTAACACAATACAACGTAAAGAATTAAAAGTGAGAACGCAATAAATTCAAAGTTCCGAGTAAGTTATTAATTCTTGTGACTAGCACGTAGTATTTGGTAGTAATTTAAATTCTATCATCCGCCCACGCCCCGCCACCGCAAGCCTCTGTCAACTTGCCTGCCAAGTTATCTTACACACATCATAATAATCATTATGTCATCGGGCAGATTTCGGTAACTTGTATTTAAATTATGCTGGTATGTAATTACGCGATGAAGCGCTGCCATCTGCCGTGATCGTCCAGAAATCAAATTGACGATCGAATCATGTATAACGAGAGATCGCTCAGTGAGAATAGTTCATAGACGTGATAATGTTAGGAAAAAGTGAGATAAACGATCGTTTAGTGTGTATAATTGCGCAAGCGGTCTGGTAACGAGATACTGATTGATTTAGTGTAGCATGAACGTCGTGCAGGCGTGTAGGTGACTAATGAACGATGTAAACACAGTTTTTACAGTGACAGCAGGTGCTCGTCATGTCACTGTCATAAAAAGTAAGTCATATGTTCAATAGATAATTATTTAACTTCAACAAGAAGCTAATTGACTTTTAGAACTACTTATTTTAAATATAGACAACCTTCTTTGTAGTTCGCAACCCTAAACATAATGCTCTCTAAACATTGAGCACAGTTGGTCACCCTCACAATCAGTAGCCATGAATTCGTAAATCTGATCTAAAATTCCATCAACTTCCGCGTACACTACTCCACCTGTGATTATGATAATAACTGCCGATGTCCACATCATAAACACGTGGTTATTAACAATGATTGCAGTTACGACATCGGTATTATTCCGAATCATGACATTGAGTATCACTACCCGCAGTGTGGGAATCGTTCATATGACAGTGGCGTATGTGTATAACTGTCAGTGTTGTGTAACTTCCGAGATAGCAGCGATCTCGACCTTTGATAACCAGCGAGCGACCTCAGGTGACAGATTATTTTTAATTATTTCAGTGTTTAAAGGAGAATGGGAGATTTTGGCCGAGATTAACTTAAGTATAATTTCGGATTGGTAGGTTAAGGCGGATTCGATATCATATTGTACTTATTAATAGTGTGTTCAAAAAATTATATTCAAAGAAGATCACATGCTTGACGGAGGTACATCCCTAGTAGCTGTCAATAAATTTTCTGTTTTTTTTTTATAGTTCAATTTCTTTAGGTAGATTTAAATAGCTGTTGATTTAATTCTGATGGTGTAAGCGTATTATTTATCAAAGAGTTTACAGTTTTAATTCGAGTCATCGATGTTTTTCCTGTCGTATATCTTAAATACAAGCATTATTTTTATATTAATGTGGGGCACGTCGTCTTCGGCGGAAATGGTTCGGAGCTGCGGTTCCGTGCATTTAAATAATTGAATTTGGAACTTTAAGCCGATGAATGATTTTGATTGGTAAAATTTTGCCCCAACTTAATAGCTTCTAACTAAATGTTCAAGTAATTTTTCTGAGGTGTCGTTAGTAAAAATTCCTTGCGATTTAAATAATGACTCGTCGAAGTTAAAGATTACTGGGTAATAATTAATGAAGCACATTAAATTGGTCGACCACAAATCAGCTAATTTGCTGCAAGAAGAATGCTCCGTTGACGTGTGCGTTGACAAATGCGGTTCTCTTGTCCAATTAGTTTAATTACATGTTCGCGCTGAGATATTGGTATTATTACGTCTATTTTGGTTCATTTAGTTTCTTAGAACTCCCGTCTAGAGTGTACGAAGTTCGATGTCCGCGGGCGACACATTTCAGACACTCTCTCTAATTAGGTCAAGTTGTCCTCCCGTCTTTCAAATTGATGACGTCACATCAGATCATAAACACGATTATATCATTTAATTGTAAATAAATAACAAAAGATTACAAACAACACCATTCAGAGTATCGCACGAATGTAATCACAGTGATCATACGACTGATAACTACTGCATTTAAAGAAATACCTACGTTATCGACCTTGTATAAAAAGTCTAGATCGACTGGTTTTCTTAAACACCAATATAATGCGACCGAGATATGCGGCGATAAAAATACATGCGATTAAATTGTCATAAAAAGTCGACAGGAAAGTTATTTTTCCTCGGGTTCTGAGACAACATCGATCAATTAGTGTTGTACACTAGAGTCGTGTGGGCGGGCACGTATTGTAGTATTCGTGGTTCAAGTAGGTGCGCGTGGGCAACTCCAATGGATTCTTTGTTTCCTTTTTGTGCGTGAAGAGCGCTTGAGAGACAGCCATCAAGTTTACTGCTTTGCGAAATTGCATTCGTGGGTTTCTTGATATCCTAGCACTCGCACGTGGGAACGGACCAATCATGATATTCGATCGTAAAATAAGAAATACGTTGAGATGAAGTCGTAGTGCCATATATTAAAGTAAATGAAAATAAAGAAGTAAAGTCCTTATAGCTCCTCGTACGGTAACTGTAGTTGAAACTTATAAAAAAATGTTCATAGATATTTTCATATATATACGTATAGTAAAGAAATAGTGTTTAAGTTTAAAAGATGCCGCATTTACAATTCAGCATGTCTTGTGTGTACGATATTGCCTGCGTCCGGTGCAGATGGGAGCGACGTATACGACTATTATCCATTTTGTTTCTTATTCGGCTACACCTTAGCTTTCTGTAGCTTCAACACTATAAAAATTAATAAAGACAATAATCAATTTGGTTAATAATAATTATGCGGCCAGTCGCAATGGCACTTTTGCCACACGTAAATATCGGTGCAAAAAGTAGTACATACAGTAATTTCGTATATTTTTGAAACCGTAAGTGATGTAAAATTAAAAGAGGTTGGTCATTTTCGGTAGGTAGTTGTTACAATACCATTACTTAATTTAATTACTTCATATTTCATGCACTCATTAATTGAGTTGAATAACACTATAGAAATTATGTACTTGCGTACAATACCGCTTTGTATTATTATTTTGCAAGTTATGTTTATTACAAGCGGCTAATTAATTTAAAATATATTTAAGGTTGCCTTGAATACTGCTCGGTTGATCTTTATCATTGTTTTATGAAATGATAATAATAGTCAAAGTGATGATATTCAATTAAATCATTGGCTAACCGGGAATGTAAAACTGCGTGACAGCAATATTGAACCGCGCCTGTTGGTTCCCTATGCGCAAGAGCATGGCAGCGTGACGCGTCGAGAGAGAGGGGGGAACACAAATAGACGCTTTATCAACATTAACCCGCCTTTTGAACTTGGCATATCGACACAATCCATAACGACGAAATAAAAAGTTACGCCCGCAATAAAGTAGAATTATTTTAAAATGTCACTTGGATTTTTAAAATGTCTTCATAATACACTATGTTTTTTATTTACACGCGGGTACTTGAAATGTAATTGTACAACTGGTCCGGGAACTTGTTGCTTCTGAATCAAGAAGTTTAAGACGAAACCACTTTTTGTTTCACTGACTACATTACTTGCAGAAATAATGAGCGAGGGCGAGGAGGTTGTTCTTCTAAAATATTCGTGTTTTAATGGTAAATAATTTAACGCTGTAATAAGCATGGCTTTTTATGCAAATAACCAGTTTATTTTGATAGTTTTGATGATTATTATTTTAAAAAGTTATATACGGGTGTGCCACTAAAGTATGCTCTATGAAGTTAAATTGGTTTTGTTTAATAGTACAAGGGCATCAGACGTGCTTGAGAAATATCGAGCCCGCATCCTGTGCGGTGTAATCAGCCTCCCTATTTTATATTACTTCACAAAATCACGTGCGATAGTAAAATGTAACGTTAAGTTCCGTCGAATATGATACGCCTATAAAGTAGATTGAGGCGGTATACCACCACCGGCGCGGATCCCGACCTCCGAGACCCGCGACACCTCCGCCGCGGAATTATCAAAAAGAGGATTTAAATAAACCCACAGATAAATAGAAATAACCGGCTATGAATACCAGGAATCTCTCCGTAATCCTTAAATATACATCACAGGACGGGCCACGAGACGAACTATTAAAAGAAATAATGTTTAGCCGGATGAAAGTGCTCCGAGCTCTTCATAAATATGACATTCTGTATGGCATTCACAATCGGATGGATTATCACTTTTAAGTGGTGGCGCATTGCAGATAGAAATGAAAACCATTCGAGTTTAATTTAAACTGTAGATAGTAGTTATGTATGGTAAATAAAAGTAAGTAGAGCGTACGCGTATGAAAGATAAAAATTTCACGTTTCGCGGTGGGTAAATTATTCAATTGTTGCTGATAAACAGTAGCGAAATAAAGTAGCCTCTGAAATTATTTCCTTTGTATTCGTGGTCGCATATTTCTTTCTCATCCCAAATGAAAGTGAGCCCACTAATTACCCGGCGCGCACACATCACAAGAGCTCTCGCGATCTGCACAAATGAATATGTATTGTGGGGTCATGCATGTACTACATTAGGCGGGGAATATTGTACGAGTATTTACATACAGTCGGGGCAGGCTGTCTGGCGTACAATGAATGGGATGACTAAGTGGCGGGTCGCGTCGTTTCCTTTAGCTTTGTCTGCGGGTGGTATCTCGCAGAGCGCTGACGTGTACAAGCCCAGCCTTGCCAGGAGTGCTCTCGTCGTGTTATGGCCTCCTGGTAAACAGCCAGCCGTGCGTCATAACAAAACATCGTATTTAACAAAGTTAACTTTGCACAACTGTATTCTGTACCTTGAAGCGTCAATATATTATTATGTTCGAGTTATTTAAAATTAATGTTTTCAATAACATTGAAACAACAAAACTGAATATACAAAATGTATAGCAATAATTAGGTCATCGTTAATTAAATTACTGATTGTTTAATAAACAGTCTACAATATTCTTAGCGATGTTTAAGCAAAGTCAGTATCTATGTGTTTTAAGTTAAAATGTTCGCTGTAAAGCTACAAAGTTGATGAAAGTGTGGCGCGTCGCTCCCATAAACAGAGCCCTGAAATAGCCGCGCGTCGGGGCAGGAGGGAAGGGCGGTGCAGGCATGGCGTGGAGTATGTACCTACCTACTGAGACTGAGAATAAAGAGGAGTGCCCTACCGACTACTAGCAACACGCCACAGCTTTTAAAGAATACATCAATTACTCAGATTTGTTGGATTACCTTAAAATGACGTTTTAAATTCGTTTAATCATCAAGTGGAACTAAATAATGCGTTTTAAAAGAAATCAAAAACAATGCACGTGCTAATATCATCGTATTTTAAAATGACACGAATTGTCATAATTTCTGTGCGTAATTTGAAATCCGCGGAATGTAGTAGTGAGTTAGAGTGATCATTTGTCGAATCAACGCGGCCGGGCACGCGCGTGAAAGCCATTTGCATTGCTAATGCGCATAATCCGAGACGAACATTCGCTTTAATATCACTATTTAGTTTATTTCATAGCGCTCGTGTCTATTCGCTTTTATCTATTTCTCATTGCTGTTAATGAAGACAGACAAATGTGCGGGCATTTCTGTTTACTTGCCAGTGATCAGACAACATTGGAAATGCTACTGACAGCCATCCTCAAAGTCAAGGCAGATACAATTCGAAATGGCGCCGTTTAAAGTAATTATACGACCACATTCTGACATCGTGTACTTGCAAATTTAATTTCATGTCTTTTAATATCGCGACTATTTTTAAAATACATTGCAAACGACCAAGTAAACTTGCAGTCTACAGGGCTTTTGCGTGTGCAAAAATGCCTATCCTCCTTTAGAAATTTTCTTCTATTTTCCGCCGCGTCATCACCACAATCGGAAGTATCTATTCGTTACAATAATTTCGTGAAATGCGTCAATTCCACAGAATAATCTAGAACAGTGTGCGTTGTGCAATCATTATTTACTTTGCTCATCAATTACATAAACCGCTACACTTGCTGAGTAATTGAAATAAACTATACAATTACTTTTCAAATGTTGTGTATTGTCGTCACCGTATAAATGAGTCCACAGACATTTTTATTAATTAATCAACGAATTAAATTACACACCAACACTACAGCAAATTATAAGAAGGCATACATACATGTAAACTTAAGCTTTATAAGTTACTAATTTTATAGTAGAATAACTAACATCCATTCTTTTCCCCATAATAGTTAGGTTTGTCAAGAAAATTTTGGAACATAAAGTTCTGACTGACCCTACAAAAATTTAAATATTTTTCACTATTTTACTTGTTTACGTGAGATAAATTCAGATAAATTGAACCCAATCTGAAAATCTAAACTTATAACTCTGCCCAATATTCAAATGCTGTGATGTTCATGCATAACTTTAATTTAAGAATGATTAACACACGTCATATTTTCGGTAATATCAATTTCAGCAACGTAATTGACGCACTGCAAACAGTCCGGTTGTAAACACAATTGACGCTAGCTGGATCTGTCGTGGCTTCATTGCAAACTTTACGATGTGACCATAAGATAACAACTGCTAAGTGGCAGAGAAATAACAGTGATATCATCTTTTATGAATAACCTTGTTTTTAGAAGTAAAATTTATGGTTGATTAAACTAACCTTTAATGATAACTAAAGAGAAAAATATGGTATCTTGAAGTAATCGTAGTTTCTCTTTAAAGATTAAGGCAAACTGAAAGTGATTAGAGTTCTACTTATAGTGACTCGTCAAAAAAGGTTTTCCTTTTATATTTTCAGAGTGTTTGCCCTATTCTTGCCCGAGAAAAACGATGAATTCTAAGATATTGTTTATAAAATAACTGTTTATTTTCATGTAAAAAAAGTTGGTTATTGTAATCTCCTATCTAACCTCATGGCATGAACTCTTCGTCCCTACCTATTCCCAGTCAGTAAGTGTGACAGCGCGTCAGTAATTGAGTGCAGTTTTACGTGCGAGCGGCCAATGAGCGCGCGCGCAGTTTATGGCGATTCTGTGACTTGTGCTGTATCCTGACTCAGAGGGTTATGGCTGATGTAATATTTGTGTCGTATTAGAAGAAATTACGTTGGTTATGTGGGTCTCGACAACCTGTCTATCTGTAACAGATTATAAATATACTAGGCATCTAGGTATAGACTATAGTAGGTATACTGTTGAATTTCGATATTCAATGTCTGAAACATTCTGAAATTAAGAATCAGAAAGTCAACCCTTTTCCTCCATTTTATATTTACTTTTATCCCCATCACAGTTGTCTAATTCTATTTAGTTATTTGTTTAACAAGTGTTTGTTATCGTGACACCACGCGGGGGACCGTGGGAAACATAAACCACTTGACAAATATCACTCCAGAGGGCAACGAGTTATAACATTCATTACTATTAATGACACATTTGTAGGGTATGCTCTATTTATATACAATTCATTAGTACAATATGAGTAATATACAAGATATTTTAAATAATGCTTAGTTACGATTTATGTCATTCCGCCCCCTTACAGCCATTATGCAATAAAAGATCGTCGTTTTCGTGTTACTCAAAATATTCCTTATTGATTGTCCCTCTCTGATCCGTGGTGAGATATTACTCGACAGAAGAGGGACTTGCGCTTTGCGGATGTATACCTCTCTCTGTCTCATGTAAGAAGAAAGGGGGTGAGTGAAAGAGAGTTCCGACAGGATTGATTCGAGTGCGGTGCAGAACAGATGCTGCGGATGATGTATGCAGTAACGAGGCGTTTTGTATTAGAAAAAACATTTTGACATAAAAACTGTATGTAACTTAAACTGTTACTTGTTTCGAAATCGCAGAGATCTATAAAGAACACCGCTTAAATATTTAACGCGTTTCGTTTACAAGAATATTACTCTCAGTGCCAAAAAAGGTAATAAAAGTGACATAAAATTTAACCGATCCTCGAAAATATAAGGTTGCGATCGTTAACACGCAGATAAACGCACTTAACAAGTTGCTTTCGGCCGAATGCGTAAATCTTAATACTATCGACGTACACGCAGGGCAATTGTATTCAGAGATCCGTGGAAAATTCGTATCCCAAAAGTATGCGTATTTTTCGCTTCTTATTTTTATTTAAAAAATATAGGCCTGATTCGCAAAATACGTCTTCATTTCTCGGAACCTACGTTAAGTTAAGTACAGATTGTATCCAACATGTTTTCGATCTCACCCTAAAGACTTAAAAACTTTTTGCCCGGAACCTGCACTAAACCAGATGCTGGCACTTGACAATTTTAAAAAGTAAGTTGCCTTTTGGCTCATTCTCCCACAGAGGCCACACGCGACGCAGTTCGCTCTTGACCTTCGTAGTGGCTGCGTCCTGCATAGCCCCGTTTACTTTCCCGAGTCTTGCACACTCGCCGGCGGGCGCAGTTGCCTTCCAACCACCGACCGAGGCACAACGGGGTGCTCCCAACATGGGCCGTAGTTTAGTGTAGTGTTAGAACTTACGCGTACGAATTAAGGTGAGTCGGCATATAAATTTTGCATAATTTAAACAGTTAGGTAATTACCGTACTCGAGTGCTTTGAGTTAAATCTCATTGCATTCATAAATAAGTAAGTACACGCCGGCGCCTCATTCATATGAATTAGAAAAGAAAGTGTTTTGGAAATTGTGATCGTTTCGATGGTTTACTCCGATTGTTGTATACGAAGCTATGTGTTTAATAACATTATTCTAATTAAAACACTTTCAAAACATCCAATGGAAAGGGAGTTTTTCGTTTTTTGATCAACATAACATTTGCTTAAATCTAGCTGTTTTTATATTATAAGTGACGTCAATGTCTTATCGGCCATTTTCTCAGAGAAAACTGTTGTAAAAGTGAAAGATTCCATCTGTCGGAGATGCGACCTTGAGTGATAACGTTATCAGGTGTTGCGTGTGTGTGTGTGTGAAGTCTGACGCATGCGCCGTTGATAACAACACTACCTATGTAGGCAAATATAAATACAGCTGTAGTAATAAACTATATAAGTGCAAATTGGAAATTTTAAATACATATAAAACAATTAAAATGTAAATGCAAAGTGTAATCAGAATTAAAATATTTTCGATAAAATTTTAGTATTTGAAGTATTTGGAGGTACTTTTTTTTGTTAATATTATACAGTTAAAATAATAACTAGTTTTTATCATAAAATGAATGTTCAGCAATAACAACTCAAGTTATTTCATACATAAAAACTAGTCATCGACAAAAACATACAAAAAAACTAATTGATAAGTCACGTGACGTGTACAAAGTGGAATTCAGGAAGCGCACGTTGGAATGGTATCCGGTACCGCGGGCGTCGCGGACCAAGACAACCGACGCGCTATAGAGGGTTGTAATTTACAAAAATAAACAAGAAATGTGCGCACAAATTAAGGATTTAAATAATCAAAGGTGACAGGTCTTTATCAGGAGTTTATTAAAACAAAAAATTAGATTAAAAAGCATAAATATTACGGAAAATCTATAAAACCAATGTCTGTATGCTTGGTAGGTGATTGCGTGAAAACTTTAAGCTCAATTTATGTAATTTTATTATTATAATCAATGAGGAAGGAAAGTGAACATAAATAAATAAACAACTTAAGAGATGCTGGACAGTAGTAAAGTTTCCTTAAGTATCGCAAACCGTTAAAATTCTAATACTAAAAATTGTACATAATATACTTAAATAAGAATTATTTCTGAAGCCAGTCAGTGTAAATCAACGGATTTATTGTAAAAACTAAGTAAATAGGAGAAAATAGTGCATACAAAATGCATTTTTACAGTAAATGGTAATTCCATTAATATAGTTTCAATCTAAAATAATCATGTGCACACATCGAACTTTAACATAAGCACGTCCGCGTATTAATAAAAAATGCAGTGAAATTAGCTTGAACATTATGCTGTAAATGAATCATCAGATAGGCTCTTATAATGTGATATATATCACTTATATTCATGTAACTTCTTAGATTTATGCGATCATTATTGTTTGAAATTAAACAAACAAACTTTTTTCAAACTTATATTCATGTTGTCGTAATCAGAAAAGTCAAATTGTCGAGTTGATATTCAAAGATTGTCGTGGAAATGGCTCTTTCGTCGTTAAAATAACAACACAAATAAAACATTACGTACCTTTGGTAAACTATTTCCGTATTTATCATCCGTAGGCGCTGATTGTTTTAATTCTAATTGTAGGTAATAAAATGCAAAGCACAAATACCAGGTCAATGCAACAATGAGTGACCTCTTGGAAAACATTAAAAATGAAAGATTACCTTGTAACCTTACTTTTCGTAACGTATTGACGTTTTGTCCGTTTTTTAATTGTTCAAGTACTGGCGAAATATAAACATTGATAGATCAGATAAAGATTAATTACTAATTTATGCATGTATACTTGAAAATATTGAAAATTTGATAATTATAAACCAATCTAGTTAACCTGTTAGAAGGTACTTACTTCCTACGTTACTTGTCTTAGGTCGCGGCAGAAAGTTTTACGTTTCAAATAAATGTCCAAAGCCAATTTTTTTTACGAATAACTTTGACCATTTATTGGAACACTTCGTTTTTAGTCTTTTTCAAATGTTAATTTAATTAATTAAATAGTATTGAAAAGTCTGATGTATAACCACAGATAATATCATTATACCACATCGGTCTAATAATAATGGTATGAATATTAATGTAAATCCCGCTAAACCTGCGACTAACGGCCGAGGTCCTCCGAGTTCTAAACATAGACCTGCGACTATAATTTATTAACTCCACGCGACAGACAGTCTAGCTTTCCAATGATGTAGTTATTTACTAGAATTTATGCTTCAGTAGCAAATCCTGTGGATTAGATTACTGATAAATCACTTTGACAATCGCGTCAAAGATTAGTTATATCAGTGTAAATTTACTTGAAAAGTTAGAGTCGTTGTTTCTAACAGGGCAGTTCAAATCCTGGAGTATGCTTTTCTAATGGATTTAGTGCTCAATGATTAAAACCGTGACCAAATAATAAAATGTTTATGAAATGTCAATAAATGCTGACAATACACAAATGTTACTTATCACCATTAACAATTACCATTTCTTTACAAGATTTTTTTTTAAAATACTGTCTATTACCGATTGTTAGTATGTATCAATGTTACATAATAACTACATTTTTCATTTTCAATTCATATCTTACGGAAAATTCCAGTTCTTCTCGCTTAAAACTTGGTTTCGGAACAGACACATAACACACGACGTGCTATCCTTGCGGCCGAGTATCTTATTGCCCGCTCTATTCGTCTGTCAGACCGAGTAAAGTGAGTTAATCTTTACTAATGGATGGCCGTCATCTTATTTTGGTCCGACGTCGAAAGCTAGATTAAGTGCAGGAACCACACTTACTGTAGTTGATGATCGTAAACTTGGCCCAACAAAATTAGAAAGAAATACATATAAATAGTAGGTTTGGAAAATTACAAAATTATTTCAATTTTTAAATATCGGTGAAAGTAAAAGTATTTCATAGTTATTAGATTTATAACGAAGGTCGCACGTTGACTACATACATAATATCCCTGCACAATGTACCAAACAAATTGTCTAATTTCACGCAATCTATTAGTAATTTGAGTTCAGAACGCACATTAGTCGCCTACGTCTGGCTGATAGATCTAAAGTTACGAAATAATCTAACATTCGGTTGAATAATCGATATTTAATTGTTTCTCGATCGGCGTATCGAATGCAACTAGTTTGGTATCGAGTCGAGTGAATGATAGCGATCAATGACGTGACCTCCGTCGTATTGTGATCGAATCTTCAAGTGAAACATAAGATAATGGGCGTAATGCTTATCTCATTTATCTGACTTTGTGAGTTGAATGCTGCGGTGAATATAATTAAGTAAGTAAATAATGCAGGGCTAAATAGTTAAATAACGTTTTGTTTCGTTACTCCAATAGAGTAAGGGACCTTTCGATTAGTAGCGCGGTACAGAAGCTACTGATAAAATACTTGGTTATTTGTATATTGTTTTCGGGTATTTTGCTTTTATTAATTTCTATGGCACTATTAGTACAACGTTATTTGCTTACTTTATAGTACATAGTTGATTCAAAATGAGATCGTTTTGCGGTTAGCCACAAGACTCAGTCGAAAAAGTCGCACGCGCACACCATGAAATTTAAATTCAGAATCAACTGAGCATTCACCACTCACCGTGATTTGACACTTCCTATTTTCTTACTTTTCAGATCTTTTTAATAATAAAAGAACAGTTAATGTATTCAATAGGATTCTTCCTGATATACCTACTATTGCTAGAATACCAGCGTGAATTGGAAAAGAAAAAGTTACAAATTCAGTGAAGCTTTATTACGCTTTTATTAAATATCATTTTATTTACAGACGTTTTTAATTTTTTAAATTCCGTAAATCTCTGAAGTATCAATAAAAAAGTATTTTGCCCATCAATTAAACATGGAGTATAAATAAAATGATGCGGGTAATCATATTGTATAAATGGGCGGCTGTGCGTGAGTTTCTGCTCTGAAAGCTGCGCGCGCGTCACTTTTTGTGATCGCCGCGGATGCGATGATTGATTTAAGAAAATATTATCTTTTTTATATCTTTCGATGTGATAGAACTTTAGAGATTAGCTTTAAGCACCGTCTCAAAATTATTAAACTGAAAGTATTATCATCGTGATCCTCTTATCATTCCTTTGTTTCTTTTTGAACATTGACAAAAATTACGCGTCTTGGGAACCTGCTCAATTTTTTGTCTTCGGTCAATAAATGAAGACACACATACACGTAGTGTATGGATTAAGTTATTTGTTTGAAAGAGGATTCAATCAAAGCAAGGGTGCTCTTAGCAAGTTTTGTTTGAAAATAGTCTAATATTCCTTTAATTTTGAGACCAACGTAAAAAAGTGGGTCTTCCCTTTTTTTACAATTACCAGGCGCTCATACGTCGCCAACACGTCTGCTCTGCAGCGTGACGCGCCCTGCCACCGCTACACTCACTGACTCACTGACGCCGATACTGTTACACCAACTGTTACCGAGGTCTTATTATACAACTTCTTATAAACAGATTAACTGCTCGGTGGTGGTTGATCACGGGGTATGTGAGGAAGGCGGCAGTGCAATATGGTGGAGTTGGAATGCGTGTTGAAAACGGGCTTGAGCTATCGAGCTTTAGATCTGGATTAAACCGTTTTTATATTCAACGCAAACTTGAGTATTAATGTGTTTATTAAAATACGTTTTTTTTCTATAGCTGTTTATCAATACGAACATTTAACTTTCAAACCTTTTAAAACCATATTAATAATGTAGTTTCTATTTCTAATTACAATTGACACCTTCCTTTGTAAACCAAACTATACAAACATTGATTCTTGCGGTCTAGCTACCATAGTTCACAGCTCCTGTTACCAGGGTTGCAACAGACACTAGGAGCTATACTTCACTAGAGTTACCGAAAACCGCGGCGCTTTCTCGCGTCGATTTCACTCCACGCGGCGTCTGCGATCGATCGATTGACTAGCACGTGCGTGGATGTACACTACTTGGAAACGTCGATTAAAGACAGCAAATAATGTTAAATACTAATAAAATAATCAAACCTGGGTATTTTTGAATATAATGATTAGATAATGCCATATTTAAACACAGAAGTAATAAACGTATTTCAAATTGATTTAACTATTTCTAACAACTTGTTATGTTCGGAATATTTATACATGCATATTCTCAAATGAGTTTAATTGGAAGCAATGTTCGACTACAACTTAGAAATTGGATTATTTGTGAAGGTGCTACCATACACAAAATAATAAACAGAAAGGCTCACTATTAACAAAATTTACGCGTCTGTCAAGAAGTAATTATAATAATTTTGAAATCCTCGTAATATTGACCAAATATGACGGAATGACAAAATTCCAGTTGCAGGAAAGTTTAATAAATTGTGAATGAAAGTGAGACCATCTTGTTTCGATGTAATACAGAATGACAATATTATCAGACGAGGAATTTAATCTGTGCTATAATTGACAATTATTTCCCTTGAAGCTAGCTTTACTTATCGTGGACAACTTGAAAAACATTTCTGAAATATTTTGCGACAGTAATTAATTAACTACCCTGCTTAATTTAATTACAAACTACAATGTTTAATTTAATTAATTATTTGGTCAGCGCGTTGAAGTCTTTTGTATGGAAAACATAAAATAGGATTAAAGTGTTATAAAATATGCTTAATTACGAACTCTGCACAAATCTCAGTAAAATTGAGAATTGTATTAAAACAACAAAGCCCTTATGATCTCATCGTTAAACATAATAATATCATTTTTTGACAACTTTTCTCATTTTAATTTTAATTTTTTTATTTATGCATTAAAATGAAATCACCTCTCATAGGCACAGTGAGGTACCAGGGTCTCATAAGCCGAGAGAAAACAACGCCAGCTTTCAGTTTCATTGAACTTCAACCACGAGCTTTATGCTAATCACCGGGTAGAGCTTCGATAGTTGGAAAATAAGGCTATATTAATCACCAATAGCATTAAGTAAGGAATTCTGTTAGAGGCTTTAAAAATACCACAACAAAAACATTTCTTAATCATGCTTAGGTACTGTGATTTAGTGGTAATTTTGACATTAGATTTTTTTATGTAACTTCTTAGATTTACGCGATCATTATAAATTGAAATTAAACTCATTTGAACGGGTTTTTACGATTTTCCGACGTTTCGTAAATTTTTACAAATGCCGTACCTAGTCGTCGTGACATATTTTAGCAAAAAAAACAAAAATAATAATAATCGGAGCTTTTTTTTTTATTTATTTTAGAACTAAGAAAGTGAATCCTTATAAAATTACTCTTGTACTCCTCACTCTATTAATAAACACTATATTATAATTAATTACAACGACCACGCCGCCAGTCACTTGTTTGCTCTAAGCTGGTTTATGACTCCGCTCAGTGCTAATTATGCGCATTTTCTCCCAACTTGGACATTCATACAAACAATACCACACTTTCACACCAGTTCATACGATCCTTAATTGTGTGATAAGAATATTATTCAGTAGTTTATTCTAAGTTCTGGATTTTTCTTTGAAACTTAGTTCGTGTTGTTAATATCAGCAATAATAAATAGTTCGCTCTATTTTTAGCCGACTTCCAAAAAAGGAGGAGATTCTCAATTCAGCCGGTGTGTTTGTGTTTTTTTTTTCTTTCATTTTGACTTTCCTGTTACCGAAATCCTTTGTGTTGTCTTAGAACGTCACGTCGTGTCGTGTCGTGTCGTGTCGTGTCGTGTCGTGTCGTGTCGTGTCGTGTCGTGTCGTGTCGTGTCGTGTCGTGTCGTGTCGTGTCGTGTCGTGTCGTGTCGTGTCGTGTCGTGTCCTGTCGTGTTGTGTCGTGTCTTATCGTGCTGTGTTGTATCCAAATTCTGTTGTCTGTAGTTGTTTCGGTCAATGAAACAATAACCATTATATTTACATACAATCATACATTAAACCCAATTTTTTGTCGTCTCCAAAAATGATTCAGTACTAACTTATATCGCTTAAGTTAAAATTGTTAAAAATTTGTAAATCTGTGTTTAATATTATGTTTTTTATTGTTGCAGTTTCCTTTCTTATTTCGAGTGATTCTTCAGACCATGAGATACATATTTTAATTGGTAAGTTTATATTTTTCCTTTTTGTGCTCTATAGAAAGCTGACGACCCACTAAGTTTGTTTATATTCCGCACCAAAGCAGCTATAGTCCATTCCACTCCAGATGGTATAAAATGTAAACAAACAGTCGGTCGACCGCAGAGCGGCGCGGGACCACCTCGAACATGGGAACAGACTTTATGTTGGAGTTTAACTAGCATTTTACAGAAACTTTATTTAATTCTATATTTGTTGCCAATTGACCTGCATTGTTGAGTTAGTGTTTCCTTTACAATACAAATAAAATATTTTTATTACTATACCTACGATGACTAATTATAACTACTAAAAAAAGATTTGTGAAGGTTTCGACGTCTGTATCTGAGTGTCTGTTTTATAAGTGTGTATTTCCTTTCTTATCACATTGCCACAATCAGCCCGCATCGATCTTACCTATCTCTCTTACTTATCTTAGGCTTACCAACTCATCACATCACTTCAATGCGCGCACGCATCCATCCCACACTCATCACGGCATAATCCTGTAATACCTCGCCACCATTACTCTAATTCGAGATTATGTCGACACCGCGGCACTCGCTCTGTCGACACTGGTAATGTAACAATGGTAGGGGATTTTGACAGTGATCTGATATAATGAGATTTGTGGTACAGTTACGTGAGTTACTACCTGATTGGGTTTTGGGATGTTCATTATTTTAGACATCTATTTTTTTATTGATTCCTATTGTTTTGTACGTGTTCAATTGATAACATTGATAAATAATAGGGAAAACTGTGTTATAAACAGTTGCGATTAGAAGCAGTATGCGAACACACATGAAGACACGGATTGCGACTTTTTTTGTGATACCAAAACAATTTGATGATTATATGCATTTTCCTACCCGTGCAGAATTACTGAATCTTCACGGTGTAAGAATAAATACAGAAGCACCTTGCTAAACCTACTTAGTTACAGCAATCGAAGGTTGAAAAATATAAAATTGATTTAACAACTGTGTGTATAAACTTTAGTCACAGCCAAGCCAAAAATTCGACTAATTGAATATCGATTGCCACGCCGACCAACTTGTCTGAGATTACGTCGTGCCTTCAAAAACTAATTATCAATTACTTGTACGCCAATCTGCTTCAATACACCATTAAACTTAAACGAAACCAACAAAAGACAAGCTTAACAAAACTAATACCGTCATACGTCCACAGTAATAAGGTTGAATTTATAAAATGATTGTTTACTTTCTACACGCGCCCTGAATAAGCGCACGCGCATTGAGTGTCCGATTATCTATCCTGTCTGCTCGTAAACTAAACTAATACGGATTATGAAGAAAGTCGCATTGTTGTGTGTTTGCCAATGGTGACAACTAAACATGAATTATGTAGGAATTGTTAAGATCAATATTTTAATAGATAAAAAAATATATTTAAGTTTAACTCGCAAATGATTAAACGGTGTGATAAAACTTTGTTAGTATAGTTTTAAAATAGATTTTTGTTGTTGTTGGTGTTTTTGTCCTTTTTTGTCTTTTCTAAATGAAAACACTGACTATGTGATTTATAAAATAATAATATTTTATTGTTGATATTGGCAATCGTTAAAATGATGGCAAAATCGGTCTCCGACTACGACCACAGTATTAGTTTCGGCACCTTGTACCGTGATGTAAGAGATCGTTGCGCACTGACAGCAGACAGATATTGTTCCTATATTTGGTGCTGATTTGCGACATTGCTACACCAATCAGTACAGTTTCAAGTTGAATATTAGATACATATAATCGCAGTTTGGTAGCAATCTTTATTACATAGATTTGGGAAATTATTGACTTTAAACTTTTCAACATTTTGCAAAAGAAAAACTTTTCTAATAAGTAAGTAGCAATGTATGATAGCACTTAAAAAACTGTAAGCTTTGTCTATTTAAATGATAATTAACTTCAATAAAATAGATTTGTATATCATAATTACAATCTACGATTATATCTTTAGTAGATACTTAAGAATAATGTCTTAATTATGTACAGCTCTATTTAATCTGATTTTCTGTTCAGATAGTTTAGATAATACTTTCTTTATTTTCATTATGTTGCAATATTTGCATCTTTAGGGCGGCCATTAATTTGTATGTATGTGTCAGTGTCATGGGTGGTCCGACTTACTAAACAAATGACGCACGCGCACCGCATTTCATTGCGTCTAACTGTCTCTAGGATTGGTGCATAATTACGTAATGGTTAAAGTAAAGTCGTGAAAGAAAAGTAACGTAGCAGAAATATTGATAACGCTTATCTACAGGAATTCTATTCAAAAGTGAATCCCTATTTTTCTTGGTCACGACATAACTTGAGAAAGACTTTTCCGATTTAATAATTCGTTTCTATATCATATTCTCTGTAGAAGATTACAACAAAAATCATAAATAAACTAGTTTGACAGATTAAATGCATATTAATAGCTAAGACCGGACAACGTTTATTGTGTCGTATAATATTTTAAAAGAAATACTATCAAGTTACTAAAATTACTCTATAGAAACACCTAGAATGACTTATTGGATTACCAACTAAACAAGCTATTGTTCACGTAAATCACACAGATTGCAATCTTCACACTCCAGCGATGTAGATAAAAACAAATTTAGAATATCAGAGATTTTTTTTTTTTTTTATTTATATTAATAGGGGGCAAACGAGCATGCGGGTCACCTGGTGGTAAATGATCACCGCCGCCCATGACTACCCGCAACACTGTGGGTGTTGGGGGTGTGTTGCCGACCTTTGTAGTGGGAATATACTCTCGACTTGAAGAGCCCCATGTTGTATGTAGCCGGGAATACCGCTGCAGGTAGTTCATTCCACATCTGCGTAGTGCGTGGCAGAAAATTCCGCCCGAAACGGACGGTGGTGGAGCGCCAGCTATCCAGGTGGTGGGGATGGAATTTCAATCTGTGGCGGGAGGTGCGGTGGTGGAATTGTGCAGCTGGTATGAGGTCGAATAATTCTTCAGAACACTCCCCATTGTATAGACGATACAGAACGCAAAGAGATGATATATCTCTTCGCAGGGCCAAAGAATCGAGGCGATCAGAAAGAGCTCGGTTGCCGGCGATTCGAGCCGCTCTACGTTGTATCTTGTCAAATGGAAGAAGTAAACATTGAGGTGCTCCTGCCCAGAGGTGAGAACAGTACTCCATATGGGGCCGCACCTGTGCCTTGTATAGTTGAAGGCGGTGGGCCGGTTTGAAATACTGTCTCGCTCGGTTAAGCACTCCAAGCTTTTTAGAAGCCAATTTGGCTTTGTCTTCCAAGTGACTATGAAACTGAACGTCGCTCGATATGCCGACACCGAGGATTTCGATCATAGGCTTTATACAAAGAGGAGTGTTCTGAAATGTAGGGGCTAATACGAATGGGGTTTTTTTAGTGGTGAACGCGCAAACTTGTGTTTTGAGGGGGTTAAATGTGACCAAGTTACCGCTACCCCACAAGGAGGCCAGGTCTAGAGAGGCCTCAACTTTTAACACAAGCTTGTTCCGGTTTTCGACAACCGACTCCTTGCTGAGATTGGCTTGGCCATGGTACAGTGCATCTCCGGTACTGTCATCCGCATAACAATGTACACCGCTGGTTTGCAGCATATCATTTATGTGCAAGATGAACAATGTAGGGGAGAGCACACAGCCTTGAGGAACACCGGCATTTACGGGCAGGGAGTCAGAGCATGCACCGTCGATTACAACCTTAATGCTCCGCCCAGTAAGAAAGCTGGTGATCCAGTTACACAATCTCTCGGGTAGTCCATATGATGGTAATTTGGCTAGAAGACATTTGTGCCAGACCCGATCAAAAGCCTTCGCTATGTCCAGACTAACTGCTAAGGCCTCACCTTTGCTATCTACGGTCTCTGCCCAGCGATGGGTCAGATATAGTAAAAGATCACCAGTTGACCGTCCGTGACGGAAACCGTATTGGCGGTCGCTGATCAATTGGTGATCTTCGAGATATCGTAAGAGCTGAGTGTTAATCATACTCTCCATAACTTTGGAGAGTATAGAGGTGATTGCAATAGGCCGGTAGTTAGTTGGATCTGAGCGGTCGCCTTTTTTAGGGATCGGATGCACTAGTGCTGTCTTCCAGCGATTAGGGACTACGCCGGTGGAGTACAGGAGCCGAAAGAGCCGCGTCATGGGAGGAGCTAGCTCTTGAGCGCAGACCTTTAGTACAATTGCCGGGATGGTGTCAGGCCCACTCGACTTATGGATATCCAGGGAAAGAAGAGCTCTACGTACGGTGCGTTGCAAGAACCGTATATCTGGCATAGAACTCTGACATCTCAGGATGTTCGGAGGTGTTTTTCCCTGGTCGTCCAAAGTCGAGTTGGATGCGAAAAGAAGGCCCAGAAGATCGGCTTTTTCTTTTGCAGTGTGGGCAAGCGAACCGTCATCCCTGCGCAATGGTGGAAAGGTCGACAGACAGAAGTTGCCTTGTACCGCTTTGGCTAATGACCAAAATGCACGAGACCCAGATGGGAAACGCACAAGTCTGTCGCCAATTATGCGGACGTACTCAGCTTTCGCCCTAGCAATGGCCCTTTTGCATGACCTGGAGGCAAGGTTGTACTTCTTTTTTAGCGATACGCTATTGGGATCTCCAGTTGTGTGAGCGCAAGCCCAAGCCCGGTAACATTGCTGCTTTTCAGCAGTGGCTGCCTGGCAGGATTTGTTAAACCAGGGCTGGGATCTGCCGCCGACGGGTATCACAGAACTAGGAATGTATAATTCCATACCCTGCAACACGACATCGGCAACCGATTGTGCACAATCGCTGGGATCCAATGAGAAGCAAACCTGTCTCCACGGGTAGGAAGCAAAGAAAGTACGCATTCCATCCCAATCTGCTGACTTGTAGTGCCAAACACGCCGACTTCCAGTAGATCTAGGACGGGAGGGGCAAGTGAGTGGCAGTTTTGTCCGTATCAGGCAGTGGTCCGACGACCCGAGAGGGGTATCGACCATCACCTGATAGTTATCGGGGTGTGAGGTCAGCAGAAGGTCCAGCAAAGAAGGTGTGTGGCCTTCAGCAGTAATCAGTTGCTTAAAGTCATAAGCCAGGGCGAAGTCCCGAGCAGTTCTTCCCGCGTGGTCGGTTTTGTTAGAACCGAGCCAATCAGAGTGGTGGGCATTGAAGTCTCCCAACAAAATGATTTCGGCGGAAGGAAACTGCTCAAGAATGAGGTCTGTCGCTTGTTGGAGACGCTCAAAGAGTCGCTCCGTCTCATCGTCACCACTGTGTGACCTGTAGATACACGCATAGATGCGGGGGTGGTCGTCGCAGTCTACACGCAACCATAGAGTGGACAGGTCACGGGCTTCAAGATTCCCAAGGCGATGGTAACTAATATCCTCCCTAATGTGTACGCATACCCCGGCATGAGCCAAAAACCTATGCTCAAGCGTGTAGCCAGGGTAGGTGAGGTAGGATGATTCGGGTGGGGAGGATATTTGTGTCTCGGTTAAGAAGAGCATGGCCGGCTTTGCCGTCTCAAGGTGTTGATGGACGGCAGCTAGGTTGGAGTGGACCCCTCGAATGTTACAAAAATCCACTGATAGCGTGGGAGGGGTCTTAGGCATGCTCTTGCTTCGTTTGCCCCGGGAAGTATGTCGCGGTATTGTGCCCACCCCAGAGTACGAAGGGCAGCCCGAGCTGGGGGGCTCGGGGAAGGATTCTCCTGCTCCAAGAGAGCAGGTACCTTCCTGGGGTACCAACTCTTTAAATGCCGCTGTCATACTTAGGGTGGGAAGGGGGAATGGGCACCGGAAACAGCACTCACCAGACGAAACGCAGGAACAATGTTCCTACTTCACGTTGGTCTTCTGTGCGTAAGTGGTACTTGCCGGTCGAGTCAGCCCAATTTACGCTATAGTCTATGTGACTACAGCTAAACTCTACCACTTTTACAGTCCATTTGG
This sequence comes from Emmelina monodactyla, assembly GCA_916618145.1. Classification (NCBI taxonomy): domain Eukaryota; kingdom Metazoa; phylum Arthropoda; class Insecta; order Lepidoptera; family Pterophoridae; genus Emmelina; species Emmelina monodactyla. The sequence continues at coordinate 318,704 of OU745316.1, forward strand.
CACTACCCAGGGGTCACGTGTAGGGTAACTAGAGTCAGGAACCCCAAAAAAAAGGGGTTCGCCTACGGACGCGGACAGTATTAACCCCCAAAAAAGATTTAAGTACAACATGTGATGCTTTACAATAACAAGTCGTTAGATTTATTCTAATCCCGTAGACACGTAACTAACCGCTTCCTAAATGCGTGACTAACAGTAACTACAAAATTATCTATTTAAACCACAAGAGGATCCAATTATCAGTTAAACTCGTATTGCGCGTGACCACGACCGCTTCCTCAATCACTGTATTAAACTAAATCTCCAACTAATCCATGCCTCACTCCTTAATTAACTTAATTTTCACCTAGTGTGCTGTTTCTAATCGTTGCGGTTTATCAGATCGTCATAAACGTGAAGGGAGTAATTGCAGGCTGGTCGTCAGGCGTCACGCACGCATGCACAATGAACAGCTCCTCGCAGCTTCTGCCGCCCTGGTACACACGTGACTAATCATACAAAGTAGCCAAGCAATTCAAAACTTAAACGGTTTCATTAATGTGCGAAATAAGAATAACTTCGACCAAACAAACCATTCCATTTACCGCATTAAACGACATTGGAAGCAAACGCACGTAAACCGATAAGGCACCGGGTCACCAGGTTACCAGGGTAGCAGAGGGTACCAGAGTGTACCGTAACGTCATATTGTCACATCTGCGCATGAATTCTCGATGCTCGTGTGGAAATCGCATTGTTTGTTTCACGCCTGTTAGCCGTAGCGGTTATCTTGATTTCTGTGACCAAGAATTTCAGATTCGATCGTTGCTAGAAATCGGTCAGCCAGTGAGTCACGTAGGTAATAGTCGTCAATAGTTGCGATTAGTGGTGAAGCCAAGAGATTGAACAGAAAGCGGTGTTCCCGCGGTGCAAGCATCGCCACCCGATGTCGGAACTGACGATTGTTCCGAGGTGTGAAAATTCCATTAGACGGAAAGAAAGAAATATTTTTCAAACGAAAGTTGGCCCATTTACCAACCTTGCAAGAGCGAACATTTTATTTCGAAATACGTTAAACAACAGAGATCGATTTGAAGACAATTGCTCTGAACGGAGAGGTATTAAAACTCACTCAACGGTCGACCACAATTGCACCACTGACCTACCATCACGTTCTAGTGACCCATCGGTGGGACATTAGTCCACTGGCCCTAGGTCGTTATCCTCAATATTAAAACCCCAATATAACCTTCAAACGTTTATAAGAATGTTGACGTTAACATGTCCCTAATCCCTATCACCCATTTACCAACAACCTATCCTCATAAGTTAAGTACCTTAAAATACTTTTCCTAACCATTTTACACTATTATCAACACCAGACCTAATTTCCCTGCACTCTAGCACTTACCATAAAACTACTTACCTACTCTGCGTACGCGCATCTAACAGTAGATAGTTGCGCCATTGATGCGCCGTCAATGAGTGTTCCTCGGACGGGGCAGGGCGGGAGGGCTTTCTGTGCGATGCTTCTCTCCTGGTATTTGTGATGAGAGAATGCGAGAATATGGATCAAAATGAATGTAATTGACGAGCAATAAATAGTACCACTATATCTTTGCACGGAACAAAATCTGTATACTGTTGAGTATTAGGAAGAGACACTGCAGTTTTGCAATGACCTTCTCGCTAAAATAAAATTTTCAAATATTACCGCAAAATAAGGGGGTATCTAACATGTGTCTTATACCAGTAGCAAAGTAGGTTCAAAATCCTAAAGTTTTGTTGTTAAAGTTAGAAATGTTTTTTTTTTTAAAAGGGCGATACTCTCACTCCAGTTTCATAAATAAACTACAACAATGCTTATAGCTTTTGGCTTGCACCATGCTTCTCTATACTTACCCAAGTCATAAAGCGCAAACTTCTAAACGATTCATACCACTATATCCTTTATCTCTTTGGCAGTAAGTTCTAGTTTCCCCATAGGTGTTGTTAGACTATTATTTTTACTCCGGAGTGTGTAAGCTGAAACCGCACTTTTCTTATTTATGTTTCGTTCAACTTTGGTTTTGTTTGTTCTCTGCGCTTGCGTAGTTCATTAGGTACTCGCTGTTTGCGAGTTCGTTCGATTTTTGAACTGAAATGCGATGCTATGGTAAGGTTACGGTGAGCTTCGAGCGATGGTTCCTTGCTTAAAAAGTACTAACGTAGATTTACTTGAGTTCCATCGACGCAGTGTTTTTTATTGTTAATCATTTTCTACCAATTTTTTTAAGCTTAATCATTAATGGTCGATGCTGCAATACGTATCGGAAACCTTGGTTGGTTTAGATCATGAAGGAATAAATAGTTTCTCGTATAGTGATTGTAGTGTACATAGTAAAACCGAATTGCCTATCAAGCTAAGCTACATCTCAACCCACATAATTTGGAGTTCCCATCGTATATTTATTTATTTCTTGCTATTTGTAACCACAGACTACAAAAACCCTTGAAAGTTATGGTCCCTTGTGGCGACACCTACATTCCTTCGATCCTTATTGTATTCACAAATAACTTTACGCAATTCTAAACTGTATTTCTTTGAGTCAAAACTTAAATTAGTATTGAAGTTAATATCTAGGAACTCAGGTTTTGTGGTAAGCGCAGTGACACGGATCGAAATTGTCTTTCACAACGTTTCGATTACGGCAGGAGGAAGTTTATAGTTACTCTACTCATGTTTTAGGTAATAACCTAAATTTACTACTAAATCAATAACTATTTCCTTACAAGGAAGCTACGACAAATGGAAGTGCTTTCAGTTTAATTACATCCTATCAGAACATCGCATCGTATTTTCAAAATAAACAAAATATAGTTTCCTGCTTGTCTGGATGCCTGTCCCTTATCTACCGAACATAGTTGGTACATTCCGTTGTTAGTTTTCTATAGAATCAATATGCGTCTTATCTCACCAAGCTACGCTACAAGTACCAGGGAACCAGGAAGTTGGACAGGCTGAGTGAAAACCCTGATACCTCCTCTCCTGGTATCTAGTCCCGGCATCGGCGAGTGAATGCGATTAACCAATTAAGGAAAGCCGTCGTCGGGAGCAATGGCCAGCGCAGCCTTTGTCCTCTGTCCCCTTTCTTTGTGAACTACTGCGCGATTCTGAGTTCCTGATACTTATGTTCATAAACTGGATGTTGGGTTTACAACGACAAAAAATCACACACACAATAAACATTAAAAGATCAGTTTGCAGAATACAAATTTAGCTGACCCAACGATGCAGTTCTATCAAAAGCTATTTTAAATGTTGTAGTTGGCAGTTAGTTATTTGTCTCTTCTTAAAAACTACTATATTCCATTTCACTACATAGTATAAAACAAAGTCGCTTTCTCTGTCCCTATGTTCCTATGTATGCTTAAATCTTTAAAAATACGCAACGGGTTTTGATGCGGTTTTTTAAATAGATACAGTGATTCAAGAGGAAGGTTTACATGTATAATTACATAGTACAAAGAAAGGAGTTTTACACCGAATTTAACGCGTGCGAAGCCGCGCGGGTAAAAGCTAGTTTTTAATAATTAAAAAAAACCGTCCGTTAAAAAGTTTTGCATTGCATTAACATTATAGAAGCATTGTTAAGATTCAACATAACAATCCACATGTTACTAACTGTAGAATCACCATGTGCAATGCACGTTTTAAATAAACGACATTAGACGTCAACAATGACGCAACATCACACTGTCAGGCACAAAAGTGCTCGTTTATCTGCGCATAGGCAACCCACTTGAGTGAAGTAAGCCGAACAATAACACCAAATGACATGAACATCGATCCGCGAAGGCCTACAGAAGCCGTGTTTGTGTGTATGTATGAACGCGCGTTTAGCCGCTCAACTTGACCTGCGCACGCGCGTGGGCACCCACAGACTAACTATGCCAATATTTTATGCATTCCTAGTACGTTTTCCACAATTACAGCAAAATAACTCGACCCAGGTGGGAAAAACGACTTGTTTATAATATTGATTACCATGTTGAGAGCATTAAATTGTCTCACATTAACGTAATGTTTTAAATTGCCGTTCATTTTATCGATTTGTTAAATAATGTTGTGATTTTTCTTATGTTTAGTTATGGCAAATAATTGTAATACAGAAACACATAGATTAAGTAAAAATTGCATATCATACGTATGTACGTAGTTTAATGTAACAGCCACACCAACCAAAAGAACACGTAAAGATACGCTATATTATTAGTAGGTAAGTTATAAATAACATTGTTCAAAGAGTTATATAATTTTAACTTCAAGTTTATATTCCAACCTCAAGTTTAAAAACATTTCCCATTGCAGTACGTCCCATAGATTTATGGTGATTGACATCATCCCACACACTGTACTTAAAATAAATGAAGTTGTTAGTACAGTGCAGTGGCGGCTTCAAAATTTACATTACGTATATGGTCGTATACCAAAATTGTATGGAAATGTGTCCTATCGCTGCGCAAGCGATGCTACCAGACAACTCCTGTTTATTTATCTTTCTTTTGTTTCTCTTTTGGTATACAATTATTCGTTCGTATCGTCTTTTGTGATGTTTTAATAGATTTCGTCATTAAACTCTACATGGTTGTGTTTCTTTACCTGATTGACTTATAAAAAAAGTTGTGTGAATAAAGAAATTGGCCGCCTCGAATCGATTGACCTCATTCGTAATAGAATCCGTGATTTGTAAGTGTTCCCAGGAAACCGCGACTGGCTTGATTGCATTATCTTGCGTGTCATTTCCCCGGCGCTGTAACCACGCAATACAAACTTTATATCTTCACGTTAAGGTTCGAATTTAAGTGGAACAGGAACTAGGTAATATCATGCAAAAATTGTCCCAAATTGAGTGAATCGATTTTTATGCGATTCCGTGCCTGCTGGTCGTTGGGACGGGAGCCGTGCCGGCTTGTTCCATCTAGTTTAGCACACACATGCAAATATCATTTTTCATAATTTCGATCGATAATGTTCCAAAGCACTTACTACTACGTGTATACTCTCTTTGTGAAACCATCACTTTACTTTCTACACAGTTGAAAATCTTAAAACTTTACTGCCATCCATTCTATCTTAATACCAGGCTATCAGATCTAGTGAGTAGTTAACTGCAGTTACATTGCACCGATATAAACAGACAAGTGGGTCACACGCTCACGTCCTAAACTCACGAACTAACGACCCAGCTCCAAACGACATGTCAACAACCTACTAAAATGATATTAAACCTTTAATTCCTCATCAAGTAATGTACCTGACGTAAAGTCGTCAAACTAATTAAAAAGGCGTGACTTAGCAACTAATAGTTCTATTTGATAAGTCGTTCTTTCGCTTGGTATAATCTCTTCATCAGTTAATGAACTGCGATTATTCTCAAAATGCGCATAAAAACGGTTCCCGGTAGTGGTTGGTACACGTTTCGATTGAAGACAACTTCGTACATCGTGATAATCCTTTATGGTCATCTTATGAAGTACCGACACATTCCCGATTTTTTGCGACCACCAGCGTTCAAGGTTATATCGACGCCGACGGAACATAATGGCGACTGATTAGAAAAATTACAATACAAAGAGCTTTTATGAATTCATGAGCTCCTGGTAAGATTGATTACCTACTCCTGAGAAACCAAAATATTATTTATTCTTCTCATATATCAACAGTGTTATTGTAGCTCCGTAATACTGACTCATTAGAGTTTTTCTAGTGGGCCTTTTGTTCTGGTTTAATTGTGTACTCTGAATTTGCAAAATTGCTTCATTTGAAAGTATTATTAAACAAACTACGCATTACTAACGTAAATATTGTTATATATACCGCTGCTTAAAATTAATTAGAATTTTAAATGTTTCAAAGAATTGGTCTATTGTGGTAAGACGGGCTGAGTTATACACATCTTTAACTAAATTAGTTACGTTAACTAGAACGGCCTCTTAATTCAGTTTCCCATTAGGCTCATGTCAGTTTAATGTGGTTCTGTCAAAACTTTTGTGTTGTAATTGCAACCTGTCCAGCATCCGTCACTGTTCATTTAGACGTGGACCTTTAACTTACATGTAAATCAGTTCGCTCTAACAATTCCATATATCTTTACAATATCTTCAAAAGCCCTCGTCTTTAAAAATGCTTAAAGGCTGTGTTTCGTTTTTGTGGTGATAATACTGAAAGGTTCCGTGTTGTTGTAGCTGCGATGGCGCTGTACCGCTGCGGGCCGACGGCGGTGGGCAGCCGCGCGTCCTGGGCGCCAGCCTCCTCCCCCATCGACGCCAAGCCCTTCGCCCGCCCGCTCAGCGGCACCTACGACCGCATCTTCAACGCCTTCGAGAAGACCAACGCCTTCACCTGCGTCAAGGGCTCCTTCGACGGGAAGAAGCTGGAGGAAGAGAGGCTCACAGGCCACGGGGAGGTGGTGGTCAACAGGAAGATGAGCAGCAGCCTGGAGCGGGCGGACTGCGCGCTGGCCGCGCAGGCGCCGAGCTCCGAGGACGAGGACTTCTACCGCGAGAAGATCCTGTACTCGCAGGCCAGGCAGCTCTACCCGCTGCAGGAGGACCTGGCCGACTGGATCAATAAGACTATTGGTGAGTTTTATTTTTAAGCTAAATTATATCAGTGAGTTCTTAGTAGTCACAAACTGGCGCGAAAAGAGTCTGAATCTGAGTAAGTTCTCGCCAATTCAAAAAACTGTAAAAAAGGTGACATTGTGATCGTAGCAATGTTAATTATAGAGATAATGTTGCTTTTCTGTACTTATTATACCTACTACCTAATCTGTACTGAGTACGAATTTAGATTAGGAGTACATAAGTAGGTAGCTGTAGTATTTCGGTACCAGGCTGACATAACTGGCGCGTAGGTTTCATCCTAATTAGGGATCCATAACAAACAACACGTGACCGCCGTAGAGTACAAACAAAACGATTGTATCATCGCACCTTATTCGCGGACGCTTCTTGTGTGTTCGCGTGTTTTTGCCGACTGACCACGTGGGAGTGCTAATCAATAGGCTCATTTATAACGAAAATGTATTTTCAAAAGATAACTTATATTTAGTAATCTTGACCTTTGGACGTAAATCAGATATAAATTGCACTATGAAATTACATTAGGCTTTTCAAACTCAATAATTTATATAGTGGTGACAATTGATATAATACTGAAACCTTCCTGTCCTTGAATAAATTTAATCTTGTTTCTATTATTAATAATGCCATAATAAAGAGACAGTAATAACTATAAATCAAGTTAACAGCGCATAAGTTAACCGCCCACAATACAGTTATTTATAATAACTGACAGATATATTTATGAATATCGCTATTAATGCGACAATTATAAAAAAAAATTGATGTATTTAAATAATATTTAACATTGCCTAAATAGACTTCATTTAAGAAACTAAATTATTGATGAATAACGCTACATGATAACAGTATTAGACGGAAATCTACAATATTTTGAAGATTGGTTAGTTATTTATAAAATAGAGTTACACATATAGAAAGACAGATATCGCAACTGTAAAATTGTCAAAAACGTGTCAAGTGTTCTTTATTCCCACATCCAAATATACAACAATTCATTTTTAAAAATATTATTTTACTAATGCCGCTATGCTGCATGTAATTTATATTAAGAATGCAGTTTAATAGTGCTTATTGTAATGTCTATTCGTTCTGTAGAAACTGGATACTTCTAAACAAACTTCATTTATTGGCAGAATGTCTCTTCTAATTCCATCACGAACTGCAGACTGCCTCAATCAAGTGTTCCCAACTTTCTCGTGATCCGACCAAGTTTTCTGTTTCCCTCATACTTTCCTCGGCCTCACGTCAATTTCCTTCAATTATGACGTTTGTTTTGACATGTTATCTGACGTGAAACCACTTTAGAAACCATATCTATTGTGCCTGAAACTTACAAATTATAAACTGCGCGAAATTTCCGCTAAAATGTATATAGTGTTATGTGGTTATGGATCTTATTACAGTTGTGTAAAGTTAATTATTGCGTAAGAGTGATATGCTGCATTGTTAACAGTATTTCATGCTCCACAGCATCACGCACTTACATTCTAAGAAAAATATGTAATGGATTCTTCAGCTAGTTTAACTAATAATACCTGAAATTACGGATAAATCTAGCTTATATTTAAAGTAAATTAAACGTAATATATTTTACTTTATTAAACAAACATTTAAAACTAAATGAAATAAAAATTTTAACTACAGTATATTAGGTTTTCCAGACAAATAGTAAACCAAGTGATGTAACTGAATATCTAGGACTAGGGGCCGCGCGCGACTCCGTTCGCGAAGAAGTCGGTTTCCCGTGGGAATGCGAAGTTTTCCCGCGGTAAAAAGTTCCCTTAATTCTTTCATACATATATTTTTGGTATCTCGAACCGTTTTTGGCAGCGCACGCAACGGAAGCTCTCAAGGATGAATAATTTTCCCCGTTTTTTTCACATTTTCCATTATTTCTTCGCTCTTTATAGTTGCAACGTGATGTTATATAGCCTAAAGCCTGCCTCGATAAATGGTCTATTCAACACAAAAAGAATTTTTAAAATCAAACCAGTAGTTCCTGAGATTAGAGCGTTCAAACAAACAAACAAACAAACAAACTCTTCAGCTTTATAATATTAGTATAGATAAAACTGGGAAGTAAACAAAGTGGAAGTGCACGCTTGATCAGTAATTATCTATCTAGCTCATCACAACGGTCCTGCACTACTTTTATTACTTTTTTCTTAATCTAGCTAGGCCATTTCAAAGTCGTGGTTATTCAGCCCGCCTGCCTGACTCAGTTACGCAACATCTGCTGCCCGCTCATGCCTCCCTGGTACCGCTGTAGCGGCCACTCGCGCGTGTAGGTGTACTAATTGTTGATGATTAACGCCAATTAGCACGTTGTTAACTTGTTTATTTGTAAACAACCCACTTTCTTCTAAATAACTACCTGTCAACTAACTTAAATGTGTTTAATCAACCTTAGATGTACAGATCTTGAATTCTTTATTGTCATGGCGTCTACCAAATCCAGTTTACTAAATCACCACTTTATTACGTTACCTTGCGGTCAAGTAGTTAGGTAAATAATTTCAACACTCATTACTTATACCGAAGTCAGTTAGCGAAACAGTTAAAGTAAAAAGTTGTTAAGAGTTACAATATTATTATTACTTCATGAGTTAGCACGGCGTTATGCCGCGCTCTAGTGGCTCGCTTCCTTGTTTCAAACTTAAATTCGGTAAGTAGGACCTGACAAGCGAACAGATTGGAGTAGTGGATCGTGCCAAATGACCGATATGGACCGAGGTACTATTAGACCCCTTGAAGCGGGATGCGCTAAGAATATCATTAAAATGATTCATTATAGCGGTTAGGCATAATGCCATATTGAATTTAATTTAAACTTTTATTTAGTTAATTTTATAAAATTTACCTCTTCCCAACACAAATCTTTAAAGTTATTTAAAACCATATTGGTATATCACACCATAAATCAACTTTACACTTAATCAATGAAGCCAATATTAATAATAACCAAAACAGCCCACCCACGGCTTTTAATTGCATTGAAAAATAATAGCGTAAGACCATATTGGTAAAAAAACTATAAGTAGTCTGCCCATAACTGCCTGAATGTTCGTTCGAGAATTTGTAAACTCTATAAAAGATATCATCTGCAAAATAAACAAGAAAAACTTGTACTGAACCGAAGGGTCCTTGTGGAAACAGACTGTGTACACTATACAAATACTTACATACTGTTGAATGCTTGAAAATGCGTACAAAACCGTTGAATAGGCAAATGTTGGAGGGCGTACACATAGCGATAATTTATGAAGTTTTTGGCGGAACGGAGTGACCCTGTGCTTGCTAATTGTCAGCTTAAAATTAAAAAGTAAAAAAGCCGCCGTCGCCGTTCCCATCCATTTCTTGCTGAACTGTAATTTGTCACAAAACAACTGCAATTTATTTGACTTTTTAATAACTTTATTTATATCGTACAGACGATCTTAAAATGTTTACAGTTAATGTTTGTACAGTTAAATGATATTGTTAATTAAAGTAGTTATGTTTCGTGATAAATTTGTAAAAATGTATTTCGTTTACACAAATTACTAAATTTTGTAAGTATGTGGGTAATCAGTATTTGTATATTTAAATTTGACATTTTAACGAACATACGAAACATAAGCTAGATGCCCAATATTTTTTATTCATACCGTATCAACGACAATTTGTCTTATTAAACGACGTATAAAAATTCTTACTGGACATAAAAAATATGTTTTTCTTTATTTGAATTAAACATAACTAAGGCAATACAAAAAAAACATAATTATACTTACATAGAAAGTGTGAGCCATAGCACTTGTTTAATATTATTTAAACTGGCTAGTATCTTGTAAAAGCTATCTTGTAAAAAATATTTTTTATCTTAATTTTTCAGATATATACAATTATTTTTCTGTTTGGCTTCAGTATTTTATGTAAATCATTAAATTTGATTAAGTATTTCTATAACCGCTGATGTATTTATTGTTCTACATTGTATGTTTGTACAGACAGACAGCTACTAAACTAACTACGTAGAAATGTATATGTAGTTATAGTGTAGAAATGATGAATAAAGTGAAGTCGATCTGATTTTACACATTGTAAGTTTTCATTTCACTAGCGCGATGTTTTCTCTAGTTTATCTCGGTTTGTGATGTGGGCTATTACCATAATTAATTGTAGGTATGCATATTACAGAAATGTGCGAGAGCATTATTATTTAGTAAGTTCTTTAGCATGAAAGTTATGGGAGCCGTTTCACGTATGACGTTTATGTTACGTGTTGATTTGAAATTGTATGTTTGTGATTGGGATCAGAATAATATCCATGCAAACGCAATAGGATCTAAACAAGTGGCTGGAAAGAAACGTATTAAACCCCTTGTATTAAATGTTGATCGGTTAAATATGGACAATATCCTTAAGCTAAATAGTCGTTTTACGTCAATTCTTCATACCCACTTCGACCACAATACCTAGGGCAATGTTCTGCAGCTTGCCTATAGTTTTTACGTAAATTTGCTTTCTAGAAAAGATATGATATATTTTCGGATGCACTCTATAACAATATCACTCGACAAAGCATTCACATCTTCTGTCAACCACTCTGTCACACTGTTATAAGTTTTGTGCCAATTCCTCAGTTGTTTGTCATCGCAGATGCTTGAAGGTATAAACGAAAGCTTCCGTTGTTTATTTGGAGCAGGTTCCTGCTTATACTCTTGCAAAATTTATAACAGACACTGAGTTTAGAGTTTTATAAAAAACCTGACTTTTTGAAGACCTCTGTGGCGCATTTGATGCGTACTCGACTGCGGATGTGCCTGGTTCAATATCGGGTCGAGACAATTTCGTTTAATTGTTTTTTAGAAATTGGGTCAGGTCTGGATGTGGCTAAGTGGTGCCCTAAACGTTGCGTTTAGTTAAGGGATTTTATGAATTTGGTGTGGTAGTTTTGATTTTTATTAACCGGAACATTATTTTGACTTTAATTAGATTGATTTCAAATTGTTTAATTTTTTAAAGAGCCATGAGCCACTTAGGTGTTTGTTTTAATTTTCTGTGTCATAAATACGTATGAATGTTTGTTTAGTATTCATATAAACATAGACATAGCGAATACAGCATTAGTGTCCGTCCTGTAATCCGTTAACAGGATTACTGCAGCTGGTGACCTGGCCACTGCGGCTTCAGGTTAATGTTACGGAATCTACATTCAGTATTTATTGTGTGAGAGAAGAATAGATTTTTTATGGAGTATTTATTTATATGAATGTAAAATATAGAACCAAAATTTTATTTACATTCGAACAGTAATTGGAATGTTGGCGCCTAAAATCATGCACCGATTTATGCCCGTATTATAGCTTACCGTGGAGGGAGGTGTAAAAACTGACTGGCCTTCAAAGTGTTTTCGCTAAGTAACTAAGAAAACGACTACAAACCATAAAGTCCGTAATAAGTATTTTTTAAGACTCTCCTACCATACGAAGCTTGTATATAGTAAATAATCGCAAATCTCGTTTCTTTACCTCAAGCATAAACGTAAGACGTACTCTACGCATAAAAACCCAAGCATCTTGTAAGTAATATAAAGCCAAACGAATCAGTCAAACACCTTACCAAACATAGACTAAGTGAAAACAAACTATATTTAGTACAAACTTCCTGATTCGTTCGTTCCACCATCTTTCTCACCATATTCTACCTTCTATCCCACTCCAAACACGTACGTGCCGAGACAAGAAGAAAGAATTCCGTCGTTTGAAAGTAAATCAAATCATTAACTGGACGGTAATCAGTTTCCCTGTTGCATTTATACAACTACTAGTTTTTCCGACGACCGTCTGGTTTTTGCTCGCGACTACGACATGTTTCGTAGATAAGGAATGGGCGCACATCTCTTCTGGTTTTATGCTCTCCTGGTATTTGCTAGTGAATTTTCTTAGAGACTGCGGATTGCAAAATCCACTCTAAAATTGTATTTATGTGCAAGTTAGTGTCTAAATACAGTTTCAATTTGCCCAAGCTTGCCTTTTACGTATCTAAGGGCCGGTTTTTCAATAGTCAGATAAATTCTATCTGACAAAAAGTCAGTATGTTTTTGTTGCACGCCGAACATAAATACTTGACGTATGTATGAAGTGACAATGAAAACATACCTCTTATCAGTCAGTTAGCATTTATCTGACTATTGAAAAATCAGCCCTAAAGCTAGTAACTTAGATAAAGTGTCACTTTCAACTCCTTAAAGGACTCCTAATGCCACTTTTCACTGGTCTGAGCCCGCTGGGTGTGCCCACGGGTCGCGGGGTCACAGGGGCACTCGGGTCACGGGAACGATCCGAGTTTGGCACAGATAACAATTGCATGCGGCCACTACAAACGAAACTGCGCCCAATAATAATTATTATCGAATGGATTTGTGACTACGATAAAGTTTCTGAATAGAAAATGGAGGTATTTTATGCGATTCATATAGCACATATATATTCAAAATAAGCTTTCGTCCTGTCGTTTCACCCGTTACTAAATTGATTTTCCCGAGGGAATTTCTGGAAATCCTTCCTTACTACTACATACTCACTTACATCATAAAAGGACCGCCTTTATGCTAGGCGATGATGAATCAGTCAGTCGGGACTTGATAATTTATAAGTAAAGAAGAAATAATTTTGTTTGAACGTTCTGTAATAACAAGTTTACAGAATTACGTATCTCAATCAACAGTTGATTAACTGCATTAGCGGATACTGAGGCTTCCGTATTACCCAGCGCTACCTTCCCGTAGAGATTACATAGATTGCTTCCACGTCTTGATGGATTACCACTAGCCAATCATGCTCTCCTGGTAGTTATCACTATGATTAAATAACTATAATGCGAGATATAAAATAAACCTGTCTTCTTCTTCTTCGGAAAGTAAAACTTACTTGGTATGTTTAAACATTATCAAATGTCTATATTATTTTGTAAATATTCTGCCAGTTCTGTAATATCAATAATATTGAAACAAGAATTTCCCACAGTTGTTTTGTAAATTCAGTACGATCAATTGAAAGTAACTGACTACTTCGACACATGCATATCATAATAACTGAAAATTCCTCAAAACTAATTGGAAATGTTTGTTACTTTTGTACGTTGAGTGTGTGGGTAGCTTTGGAAACTGACCACGAGTTTATTATTGAGAATATGAAGACGATTTAAGTAGCGTACCATAGGTATACTTAATTCATTGTTTAAAAATATTTTTAGTTCGATATTAAACGTCTACTAATAACGCATGAACTACTTAAATACCACTTTTATAAATAAATAATTAAATTAATTTATTGAATCCTCTTGAAAAATAAAACTAATTACGTTGACAACTCTATTAAAATCGATGCGTGTTAAAAAAGGAGTAAGCGGATATAATACTTACATTTATACTTTTGCTAGCTTTATTGCACAAAAAATACCTAGAAAATACGTACACACAGATGGCGAAAAGCGAGTTTGTTTTATACTATGAAGTGATTTAGACTTGAATGTCGACTTACTTACCACGAACTATTTAGAGCAGATTAATAGGTAATTATACTTTGTCCTTAATTAAAGGAAAGCTAACTCTTACTAATGAAAAGTAATTAGATTAACACAGAATGATTTTTAATCGGAATAAAAATAACCACAGTCTCCATTTTTTTGCCTATTTTACTGAAGATCAATCAAATGTCAAAAGAAGTTAACCATAACAGCCCCCCAAGTCAAGTGGCAAGTGATAATTGCGATAGCGGGTGAATAGAAAAAATATGTATGAAACTGTCATTTTTGTCAAGCTTGCAATTTGACAGTTTCATACATTTTTATTCTATTGATTCGCTATCGCAAAAATCTCTTGCGACTTGACTTGGGCAGACCTTTCTCACTGCATCATTACCGGCGTGGCTCGGTCTCGCATCATTGCTCGTCGACACAACGGATACCGTTCAACAATACCGCGCGCTACTTACCCACTGTTCCCGTGATCTAGCGGATCGCTGACGCTCTATGGTTTAGTTTTGTTATTGTAGAATGGGAGATAAAACGTTTGTTATTAGTTAGGCTGGTGTTAAAAAACGTTTATTTTAGCCCTGACCAAAAATAAATCATTCATATTGGTTGATCTATCCGTTTTATTTTTGTGGCGTAAAAAGTAGGTATAACAAATTTTATCCAAAGTTTAAAAGTAAAAACGTTTGCATATCTTAATTTTTCCGTTTCCCGATTCAAATGTTTCCACTAGTTCCTACCTACTTCAGGTCTAATTTAGCTAAACTTGACTCTATTTCTTGTTTATAATTGGGTACCATTGTTGCAGGTATAACGTACCTGACGGGGGAGAACTTTCTAGACGTGCTGGACAACGGCGTGGAGCTGTGCCAGCTGGCCGCCGTGATCCACGACAAGGCGCGGGCGGCGCTTGACCAGGGGCTCATAGTCGGGGTGAGGGTTACTGACACATCCTGCGGTTTATGGAAGCCTAGTAGCACGTTAACATTTTTAATATAGAGTTGATCGGAGGGCTCTTGTTGGGGCTGCTTTCATTTTTTACAGTCAACAAAGCACAAGTTATTAAAATATACTTTTAAAACCAAAATTTTTGTAAATTATTTTTACAGTTGATCAGACCTATTTCTCATTGAACTTCGGAAAAGGGTTATTAAATGTAACCATGCCCATTCAAGCAAAAAAAAATAGTAGTTTGATTCAGTGCCACATGAATGTTTAGCTTGCTTTCTTTACCTTAACATCGAAAACACAATTAGTTAAACTTTCTTCACACATTAAAAGCATTACCTTTTCTTTTTGAAGCGTTATATGATAATGCTTGCTATCTCCCAGCCGGTGCCGATGATCCGCGGGCGGTGCTGGCAGCCTCTTCTTTGTTGTAATTATTCTGACAGATGCTTGCTATCTTCCAGCCAGTGCCGGTGATCCGCGGGCGGTGCTGGCAGCCTCTTCTTGGTTGTAATTGTTCTAACAGATGCTTGCTATCTTCCAGCCAGTGCCGGTGATCCGCGGGCGGTGCTGGCAGCCTCTTCTTGGTTGTAATTGTTCTAACAGATGCTTGCTATCTTCCAGCCAGTGCCGATGATCCGCGGGCGGTGCTGGCAGCCTCTTCTTTGTTGTAATTATTCTGACAGATGCTTGCTATCTTCCAGCCAGTGCCGGTGATCCGCGGGCGGTGCTGGCAGCCTCTTCTTGGTTGTAATTGTTCTAACAGATGCTTGCTATCTTCCAGCCAGTGCCGGTGATCCGCGGGCGGTGCTGGCAGCCTCTTCTTGGTTGTAATTGTTCTAACAGATGCTTGCTATCTTCCAGCCAGTGCCGGTGATCCGCGGGCGGTGCTGGCAGCCTCTTCTTTGTTGTAATTATTCTAACAGATGCTTGCTATCTTCCAGCCAGTGCCGGTGATCCGCGGGCGGTGCTGGCAGCCTCTTCTTTGTTGTAATTGTTCTAACAGATGCTTGCTATCTTCCAGCCAGTGCCGGTGATCCGCGGGCGGTGCTGGCAGCCTCTTCTTTGTTGTAATTATTCTAACAGATGCTTGCTATCTTCCAGCCAGTGCCGGTGATCCGCGGGCGGTGCTGGCAGCCTCTTCTTTGTTGTAATTGTTCTAACAGATGCTTGCTATCTTCCAGCCAGTGCCGGTGATCCGCGGGCGGTGCTGGCAGCCTCTTCTTTGTTGTAATTATTCTAACAGATGCTTGCTATCTTCCAGCCAGTGCCGGTGATCCGCGGGCGGTGCTGGCAGCCTCTTCTTTGTTGTAATTGTTCTAACAGATGCTTGCTATCTTCCAGCCAGTGCCGGTGATCCGCGGGCGGTGCTGGCAGCCTCTTCTTTGTTGTAATTATTCTAACAGATGCTTGCTATCTTCCAGCCAGTGCCGGTGATCCGCGGGCGGTGCTGGCAGCCTCTTCTTTGTTGTAACTATTCTAACAGATGCTCGCTATCCTCCAGCCAGTGCCGGTGATCCGCGGGCGGTGCTGGCAGCCTCTTCTTTGTTGTAATTATTCTAACAGATGCTTGCTATCTTCCAGCCAGTGCCGGTGATCCGCGGGCGGTGCTGGCAGCGCGCGGCGCGCCGCAGCTTCTTCTCCCGCGACAACACGGAGAACTTCCTCACCTTCTGCCGCGAGCTGGGCGTGCACGAGAACCTGCTGTTTGAGAGCGACGATCTTGGTAGGTTATGTGCTCCTGGTACTTCAAGTTTCAGTACTGCCTATTTCTACTGTAAAATTGTGTTGTTTGTTTTGAAAAACAAGGTTATTACAGGCATACAGATAGAAGAAAGAAACCGTTAAAATTTATATATTTTGAAAGTCCTCCTCAGACATCAATGGAACTAAAGACGCAACTCAAGTGGTGAACCACTAGTCGATTCTCCCCCCATCATATATATTGTCTAATGTTACCTACTGGTCAACTAAGTAGATTTGTCTCTAAATTTTTATGTATTATCTAGTTACTTTTGGTGTTATTTGCCATAGTATTGTTTTGTACTCGTTGGTACTTTTAATTGGCCTTCTCATATTTAGCAACGAGTTTCAAAATCCTGTTTTAGCTGTAAATTCCCCTAAAATATGTAAATAAAATAAAATCAGTCCCCTTAACGTATGTCTCGGTACAGTGCTGCACAACCAGCCGCGGCAGGTGGTCCTGTGCCTGCTGGAGGTGGCGCGGCTGGCCACGAGGTTCGCGCTGGAGCCGCCGGGGCTGGTGCAGCTGGAGACGGAGATCGCGCTCGAGGAGCGGGACGCCGCGCTGCAGACCACGCTGTGCGCCTGGCAGTTCCGGGACGAGGCCACTGAGACTCATCAAAAGTTAGTATTGCTTCCAGAGACACATAAATGACAGGTTTTAAACAACTGGGCAATAAACACACTTCAGAACATTCGGAATAGTCAGCCTTTAAAATTTTTGGGCAAAGCAATAATTCTAAAGCCCGACACGTGGCGTCATTACTACAGGTTCATTTTAACAGTTTAAATCAAACTTCGTTAATTTGCCAGCTTTGGCTAGCTTCTACTTAACTCTTCGTCTCTAAATCCTTATTATCTCCAGAGTGCCTCTTCTGTCTTCTTCTCTTCGACATGATCAACCAATCAATTCCTTCAGAGTGACAAAGGAGCAGTCGACGAACACGGAGCGCGGCGACGACTCGGACGCGGCCAGCACGCGCTCCGACGACACCGCGCACAGCGGCGACAGCGACGAGCCGCTGCGGCCCACCAACGAGCTGGACAAGCGGGTAACCTACACACCTTATATAGGATAGCCTCGTAGGTTTAGCGTGTAAAAATAACCTTAACAGCTTATACAAGAACAACAGCTTAACAGTAAATACAGGAGATCATATTTTTTTTTATGATTGGGCGACCATAGGTATACAAGTAAGTAGAAAGAAATTGTATGATCTTTATGACGAAAAATCTTATAACCGTAGTGCTGCTTTTATAGCCTATGTTAAAAACTGCTCTAAATTGTTTAAAAGAGTATGTTATACAGCAAACATTTATCTCAAAAGTAAAATCGAAGCTAGTTCTAACAAAACAAAAACCACATGGAAAATTATAAATAGCGAAACGGGAAAATCGAAGTCTTCCAATAACGAGTACTAACTTTTCATAGATGGTAAAACTATCAAAGAAGATGGAAAAATAGCATCAGCGTTTGAAAAATATTTCAGTGACATTCCAGTTTTGACCACGAAGTCACTTAGCTTATCGCCTGTGGTCGCTGAAGCGCTTCTAAAGTGCAATGTTAGTGAGGGCAAGGATATTTTTCATTTTAAGCCGATTGATGATTAAGTATTAGATGTAATAAAAGTTTTCAAAACCATTGGTGTTAAAAAATACCATGGATCTATCGGGCTTATCTGTTAAAATTATCAATTCAGTCATAGACTTTATTGCTCCTGCTCTAACAAAAATATTTAACATAGTAAGATTATTCCTTTATTTAAGTCGGGTAGTTTCACAGACCCCACAAACTTTAGGCCTATATCAATCCTACCAAATTGCAGCAAAATCTTTAAAAATCTTATTCTTAACCAACTTTTGGCACATTTCAAAAGGAACAACCTCCTTCATAATAAACAATTTGGGTTTACAAAAGGTCGATCAACCACGGACGCTGGTGTGAAACTATTTGAGGTTGTGGTTAGCGCTTGGGAGGGCAAACAGGATGCCCTGGTATATTCTGTGACTTGTCTAAGGCGTTTGACTGTGTCGAACACGATACGTTGATCAGGAAACTCAGTCATTATGGTGTAAGGGGTACCGAACTTAAACTTTTAACCTCATATTTGAGTGATAGAACTCAGAAAGTTGAAATAAATTGCGAAAGATCACAGAGATCCGTTGTAGGTATGGGGGTTCCCCAGGGGTCGATATTGGGCCCATTTTTGTTTTTAATTTATATAAACGATTTACCATACATCGTAAAGAATAATCATGAGATAGTATTGTTTGCTGATGATACTTCGTTACTATTTAAAATTAACAGACAGGAAACAAATTATGACGACGTGAACAATGCACCCTCTAATGATGTAAAATGGTTCAATGTGAACAATCTAGTTTTAAATGAAAAAAAAAACGAAATGTATAAAGTTTTCGGCACCAAATGTAAAGCAAGTAGAGACAGATTTGAAATTAAACGGTAACAAGTTAAACCTGGTAGACAATACCGTTTTTCTTGTAATAACTGTCGACTCCAAACTGCAGTGGGGACCCCATATAGCACAACTGGCGAGTAGGCTTAGTTCTGAGTTAATAACGTTAATTATTTGTAAAAAAACCCGAAACGTCGGATAATAAAATAAAAATGAATAAAACATAATTATCCGTTTAAAAGTAATGATCGCGTAAATCTTAAAAGTTACCTTTTTACGAGATTTATTAAAGCGGCAGTTTGCTTATTTGAAAAGTTTATGCAATGAATACAGTTTCTAAATTGTAGTAAAGCAGAATGTTCATGTTAATCTTAGCAGGTACAATGTAAGAGCATTCCAGTTTTATTTAATCATTCATTTATGATTGTTAGTAACTTTACTACACTCTCTTATAGTTTCCTAAAGTAAAAGCACGGTTTTTCCCTTCTACACACTTTAAAAGTGATTAAAATTATATTACATTTAAATTGATATTTAAATTCGATTTTCATTTAAGCACTTGCGAAGTTATATTTTAATAGCCCACGGTTTCCCGTAGCTAAATGACAATTTCTCGTCGTAAAAAGTTCAAGAATCCTATCTAAACAACACATTTTATACCTTTTTCTTATTCTTTTCCTAGTTTCCGAGTGAAAACAAACACAGACTCACAATATTTTACATTTGTTATTTATTCATTACTAGTGGCCGCTCGCGACTCCGTTCGCGTGGAAGTCGGTTTCCCGTGGGAATGAGAAGTTTTCCCGCGGTAAAAAGTACCCTATGTGTTATTCTGATGTTTAACCTATATTACTGCAAAGTTTCATCAAAATCCATCCAGTAGTTTTTACGTGAAAGAGTAACCAACATCCATACTCACAAACTTTCCCGTTTATAATATTAGTAGGATAAGTGATATGAATGTTGTAATTGGTACGTCTAGGTGCAGCTGGTGACGCGCCTCATGGAGCGCGGCTGCAGCTGCGGCGCGGGGCGCTGCAACAAGCTGCTGAAGGTCAAGAAGGTGGGCGAGGGACGGTACAACATCGCCGGCCGGAACGTCTTCATACGGGTATGACGCCCTGGTACTTAAACTGAGGATGTTGGGGATAAAGAGTTTCCTTGTTGTCCGCCAGATTTATCCTGGTCGACCGAATATTTAAACTTTGATTCCTAATCACCTGATTGTTCTGCATATTTTTCTCATAATTCGTAACAAGTTTCTCAGAAGTTGCTTCTCTCCATACTACTCTTGATGTTTATACGTGAGTAAGTTCTTGTTCTCAAGTAGTTCGTGATTGTCCACAGCTGCTGAAGGGGCGGCACATGATGGTGCGCGTGGGCGGCGGCTGGGACACGCTGGAGCACTTCCTGTCGCGCCACGAGCCGTGCCAGGTGCGCCTCGTGGCCGCGCGCGACAACCGGCTCGTGCTGGCCCGCGCGCCGCCGCCGCCCGCGCCCGCGCCGGGGGCCAGCGACGACCGGTCGCCCGACAACAAGACACGCCAGCAGCGGTCCATGTCTGGCTCCGTGTCGCCGGTCGAGACCAAGCGGTCCATGTCGGGCTCGCTGTCGCCCGTCGAGACGAAACGATCCGTGTCGGGGTCGGTGTCGCCGGTCGAGACCAAGCGGTCGATCTCGGGCTCGGTGTCGCCGGTCGACAGCAAGGCGTCCTCGATCAGCGGGAAGGCCTCCCCGGTGGAGAAGGCGCGGCGGACGAGCGCCGGCCGCGCCGCGACCACGCCGCAGAAGCCGCGGCCCGCGCTGAGTCTCCCTCTACAGAAGGCGGCGGACCCGGTCACCGTGCGGCCGCGGAAACAATCCACCCCCGCTTCGGCCCCGACCACCCCGCGAACACCGTCGAAAGACCAGCGGAAGTCGCTTCCGTCGCTGCTGGTTAACGCGCCGAAAAAGTCGCGCAGCATGAGCCTCGCGTCGCCGACGGACAAGAAGTTCTGCGGCACGGAGCGCCTCAACCAGGCGAAGGCCCGCAGCGCGAGCGCCGCGACCACGCCCACGCACGTCGCCGCGCCCAAACAGACGCGCAGTCTCAGTCTCGCGACGACCCCCGTCGAGCCGAAGAAGACCTTCGCGAACGGTTATGCGAAAAAGACGCGCAGCATGAGCCTGGCGGGCGCGGCGCCGGGCGCGGGGCTCACGCAGGCCGCCATCGAGGCCAGCATCCGCGCGTCGCTGGCCGCCGGCGTCGACGACTGCGCCAAGCGCCCCTTCCTCCACATCAAGGCCAAGTACCGCAGTCCGCCGCCGCGGGAGGTGCCGCCCAGATAAACTAACACCGACCGCGACCGTGACCTTAGCTTTAGACTAGTGTTGCCGCGATATCGATACCCCGTCGACGTGATCGTGATAGTAGTCGGCATTGTAGGACTTCGTTATTTTGATACGGTTTGGCAGGCGGCGGCACACTTAGCGATAAGTTCCAAGTTCAATTACGATAGTTTGCGTCGATATTTAGGAGTAGATCTCTAGAAGCAATCTCACCCGTCATCCGCAACAAACAAACCCGAACGCGGGAACTAGTCATAATTCCGTTAAATATAAGATAGTATCGTATAGTATTGTAATTTATTCATAATTATGATATCGATTATTTTGTAAATGTATCTGATATTTTTATTTTGTTTATTTGATTTAAATTATGTTCTGGTAAGTTTAATTTATAATTCGCCATAAATAAATACCGTCATTTAAGTTGGTTTGATTTGATTTGACAATAAATAAATGTTCATTTGAGTTTAAAATATTTTTGGTTTTTTTTCTGTTCGAGCACCCCTTATATTCGATGTACACCCCAATAGCTTATATCATATAGAAGCAGTGGCCTACTACACGACCTCACGGTACAAAGTTGGTTGTCATATCCTATATTTTCATACAAACATAGACCATATTTTTGCACTACCTACATCTTAGACTAGATAAGAGAAGCAAGCACCTTTACACCTATTTAATATTAAAATGTCGACATTGACAATATCGTATATTAAAGTTTTATCGACTTTCGTAATTTACGGTTTTATCGATTTTAAAATACTTTGCCAATGTAACATGGTCATATTTTAATCTTTGCATAATCTTGTATTAAGTCCCATTTAATTATTTGTAACACTGCCATTAATTTTATCGATAAACGATTGTGCCAACACTATACAACAATGTAACCAAAGTGATAATAAAATTTTGATAATCATTCTAGTTTCACTTGTAAGTACTTAGTTAGTTGCCGCAAGCTTTTTGAAACCATTTTACAAAATAATGCGCACGCATTTACTGGTAAGTACACACAATTATCTAACTTTTAAGTAATTATAAATAAGTATTTAAATTGGTTTTGAAGTTTAAAACTCAAGATATATGCCTACAGTTGTTGCTTAAGCTTTACGAAAAAAATGGTAGCTACCTCCCAAACTACTTATTTATTTGGAAGAAAAAACGATGCATGACTCGTGTCCCTACCGCGGTTGTCCTACCATTCCTGTTAGCCCTACTACCCGTCAAAAATCATGACTCGTGTCCCTACCGCGCTGGTAGGTCTACCAGGCATGGTCTAAATGTAGGTATGTTTCGTAGCCCTACCGTGTTACTTTTTTTAATACGTATTAACAAAGTTTAGTAAGAATTTAATTCAACATGTTAAATTTTCATCTGTTCAAAACTATTTGTAGTCAAAAACTTAGTTTTTTTTATAGAAGTTAATATTTTAACAATAAAATAATTTGAGTATAAAGAATTTGTAAAATACTAGGCTGTCATACATGTAGAGGAGTTATTATAGGAATTGAGATTGTCTTCTTTCCTTTTCAGAGATTTTTCTACAAATAATGATCAGACTAGATACTACACTCCTTTATTCGGATATCATAAAATTCATAGAGTTAAAATTGCATCGGAAAGGGTTAACAAAAAAATATATATAATTATCGAAAATCCGATACAACGGTTATATTTCGAATGCTTGTTTGGTATATTATGTTGGATTATTCCAATAGTCGGTTTTTGATTGGCCAACACAAAAATGCTATAAGGATTTAATTAATTTACATTATGTAAAATATTTATTACAGTTTCGTATTCCAAAAAAACAATAATTTTGATAGTTTATTTTTATCTAAAGAACCACCCGACAAAAATGATTTGAACAACTGTACCCTCGATACGTGTCAATCAGAATGGCGGGTAAACCATCGTGTTGAGCATTGAAATTGTGTTTATTAATTGCTTATGAATTGCTTATATTTGCTTATCATGACCAGAGAATTGCTTATTGCATAATTTAAAAGAAATAATACATTAAAAGTTTACCAGCCATTCTGACATCAGAACGGCTGGTCGACCTCTGTAGTGTAGCAACTGTGTAGACTTACTGAAATATTCCTTGGCCAAAAATTGCTTATCAATTGTTTATTTCATAATTTCTGAGCCTAAACCCTGTTACTTCATCTGTACCTAAGCAAAGAACAACATTAAAACTTCCATTGAACAAGTGCCTGTTAAAATAATGAGAGCAAAGTAACATATGTACAAAATTGCTATTGTATGACCAAAGGTTTTAAAATGTTTTACAGAGAGATATAGTCCTTGTTCTGTAATGGGCCTGGGTAACGCACATTTTATTTCTGTATACACTGGGTCACTTGCTGCAGGAATGTTATTGATATTTTGGAATAACTGTTTATATGGTAAAAACGCTTTTCTTTGTTCCTCCAGTGAATTAACAAACTTTCTTCCTCTTTTCATTGCGAAAAACAATATAAAAGCACTTTAAATTACTTAACTCAACGCAACTACGTAATTGATATTGCAAGTAAAAACTCGACGAGAATAAGTTATAAAAATAAAAGGAGGGTAGATTCCTTTCAACTCGAACTGGTAAATTTATAGACATTTTAAAACCTTTGGTCATACAATAGCAATTTTGTACATATGTTACTTTGCTCTCATTATTTTAACAGGCACTTGTTCAATGGAAGTTTTAATGTTGTTCTTTGCTTAGGTACAGATGAAGTAACAGGGTTTAGGCTCAGAAATTATGAAATAAACAATTGATAAGCAATTTTTGGCCAAGGAATATTTCAGTAAGTCTACACAGTTGCTACACTACAGAGGTCGACCAGCCGTTCTGATGTCAGAATGGCTGGTAAACTTTTAATGTATTATTTCTTTTAAATTATGCAATAAGCAATTCTCTGGTCATGATAAGCAAATATAAGCAATTCATAAGCAATTAATAAACACAATTTCAATGCTCAACACGATGGTTTACCCGCCATTCTGATTGACACCTCGATACAACGAAACATCACCATAGTGGGCACTCAGGATAGTCAGTGGACATAAAGTTTAAAATATCAATGTCAAATGTGCCAGCTAAAACTTAAATTTCAACTCTCAAGTACCAGGATATCACAGGATGAAAGAGATCACAGTATATTAGAATATAATATTTAATGGCCAATTTACAATGTGCTACAAGAACTTCATTTAATATCGGTACTTTATTTCAGTAAAAACGCACTGGCAGCATATTATATTTCATGAAGACACTTCATCAAACTTGACAACTCTGACATCCTAAAATATCAAAACATATTTCTCTCACTCTAACGGGCTGTCTCAATTAATTTATCTCCTTGGCAGCTCTGATCGCCTAGTAGTTTTTTGATAAAAATGAAATACGTTTGATTAGGTTGTACCCGCCCGACGTCTAGATTTTCATCAAATAATTCTGCCATTTCTTATTGTTTAATTTATTCTCTTTTTTAAAGATCTTGTTGTATAAATTAGGCAAAGTTATGATATTTATATAAGACGAGTATGAATAATTAGATTTATTAAATCTTTCCATTTTACTTTTCAAGCTTATGCCTAGATATAATGACAAACATAGCAGGACAGTATTTTTTGGCTTAAATTTTCAAAAAAATATGGTCAGGTCATCATATTTATATACCTACTAGGTACGTAAATAAAATATTTTCTATGAATGAACAGGGTCTTTACTGAATAGACTTATATTACCTTAGAAAAAAGTGTTTAAGATGGATGTATGCACTAATAAAAGCTGAAATTGGAAGATTGCCTGTTTGCGCAGTGCCTTAAGACTTACTTAACATCTTTAAAACTTATGATATACTAGTGTTTCATCACATGAGTAACGTAAGAAAAACTCTCATTAAAGGACATTGAATTGTTATTATAGATTAACTCCTTCGTGAATCTGATAGCCTAGTAGTTTTTTGTCGAGAAAATATAAATACCACTACAAAATTAAGTTAATCAAAATAATACTAGTTAAATTTTAGAAAAAAAGGCAAGTTTTTTCTCTCTTAACATTCATTCACGGATTAAAATTAGAAAGGTTTAGGGCCGGTTTTTCAATAGTCAGATAAATTCTATCTGACAGAAAATCAGTATGTTTTTGTTGCACGTCGAACATAAATACTTGACATATGTATGAAGTGACAATGAAAACATACCTCTTATCAGTCAGTTAGCATTTATCTGACTATTGAAAAATCAGCCCTTAATTAGCTAATTACACTCCAATATTATAGTAAATACAGTGGGACTACCAGTCATAGGTTTATTTTATTTATTTGCATGTCTAATAGCCCAACCGAGCGGTGGGACCACGAGTCGTAGAAATTGCATCGCTACACCTACTAGTAGGTCAAATAGTAGGGACACGAGACATACACCGAAAAAACATAACAAAATATATATTCTATCCAGAGTGAACCAATGCTGTAAATTACCTTACTAGATTAGGTCAACTCATTTCATAGCAAATGATGATCACTGAACGGATTTTCATGAAGCCTTGGTTGCTTGGTACTCTTTTACGTATACATTTCCTTACTACCCTGGAAATCAATTCTTAATATTTCCTTACTAACCAGCATACCTAAATGTCCTAAAACCGATCTAAATGTTTCATTTCCATGCAGTGTCCCGGCTCGCCCCCTTCCCGCATCCCGGTGCCGGTCCGCGGGTCAGTGACCCCGCGCCGCCGCCGCTACACGTACTACAACAAGCTGTTCCCGCCGATGTGCTACGAGCTGCCCAAACCCTTCACTGTGTCTACTGTATGACACGAGGTTACAAAGAATAACTAGTGAATAGGATACAGTCATGTACAAAATTGATTATTCTATGTTTGGAGTGAGTTGTCTCTACAATATTGGAATTTATCAGTGAGTAAAGGATTAAATTATTATTACTAGTTTTGTGTGAATCAAGACAAGTTTTATAGTAAGGTGAAATAATACAGCTTCTGTAACTGTAGTAGTTCGTAAATTATTACTGTTTGTGCTATGATGAATCTAATTCCGTCCATACCATAAGTATTAATAAATTGATTGTTGTGACCTATACAGCCAACAACTATTGAGACAGTCAATTCCTAGTCATCAGAAGAAAGACGACAACTATTGTAATCTAATGTAAGAAAAATTATTACATTAAGAAAACAACATTTTCGGAAATAGAAAATTATATTTATTCACTTAGCTAAGGGATATAAAGTAATCACGAGTAAAATTAAATATACACTTAAAAATAAGATTAGAGGAATGGATAAATAAATGCACAGGAAACTTTATAATAAGTTATTTAGTAGCAAGGTAGGTATCATATTGAGTAAGTATATCTTTCGTATAAATTTAACTCACTAAAAACTGCCTGATTATTTTTCATTACAAAACATATGTTTTTAAAACCTACCTACTTTTGTTTAGACATTTCCCTTCTCTAAGAAAGTTTCATACAAGTTTAAAAGAATCTCAAGCAGATAGTACATATTAAACATAGTTTACATTTAACTACTTTATTGTAATATTTAGTTGCGCCGTCTGAGTACACGATAATAAACTATGTAAAACGTAACTTGCAGTTTACTTTTATAAAACCCTATGTTATAATAAGTCTATACTAATTTGACAGCATATTAGTTCATTTTGAAAAGTTGTGCGCAATTAGAAACAAAAAAGCAATGTTGACCTATAGTCATGAACTATTTATGCAAAAAATGGCGTGTATCAAACCAAATACAGCTACATTGAATATTTCATAGTTTGTCATGGAAATGTTGTTAAAATTAGTAAGTAAATAAATGTTATTTCATATAAAAAGCCTACAACTAACATATCAAATACGGAATACGTACGTTTTTAATACATTTTGGTATTGTATATGACCAGACATGCTACCATTTGGCCGAATTCACTTAAAAATAAATATCTCTTACTAATTAAGATTCGCTTATAAACGATCATCTCATAAATAATGAATGTTGATGTAATATTAAATGTATTTTTATGGTTAGAGATTTCAAACATTAATATAATAGGAAGATTCTAATAACTAATATTCAGGGCAGATCCACCTGTGTTTTATGTTATTATTACTTTATTTAGAAGAAGATTTTTGCAAAACTTTTTCATTTAAAAAAGTGCAATCATCAATATCTGGCAGGTACTATTTAGCCTTAGCAATTCAGAAGACACCACACAAAGTACCATCATAATTTGATTACATATTTTCCATCTCAATCATTTTACGGGTATCAGACAGCCCAATGCTCAAGTTTCAACGACAATCTATTTCACCGACAATTTATTTAAATTTTCAAACCAACTAAACTACATTTAATCTCCAGCAGAAAACCGATTCCATTACTAGTCTGAAACCCATAAAACACCTCAATCCATAAAAAAACCTCCCCAAACCCCCACCATTCTGGTGCAAAAGTACCAGGCGCCCATAGCCTTGCAGCAGGTTACTTCTTCTTGCTCTTGCCGAGCGTGAGCGTGTGGTGCGCCTGCTGCGACTGCTGCTTGCGGCGGTTGAACTCGATGGCGTCGTCTTCTATCTTCTTGCGGAGATCCTCGAGACGCTTCTTCTCTTCTGTGTGGTCCTTCTTCAGCTTGTCGAACTTCGAGTGCAACTGGTATTATATGAGAAAGTTAGAAATTAGTTAGGCTAGGTAAGTACCCCTGCCACATCCTATCCTACTAATATTACCTATATAAACGTAAAAGTTTGTGAGTATGTATAATAATAATAATATGTTTGTTACTCTTTCACGTAACAACGACTGGATGGATTTGGATGAAACTTTACAGGTACTTTTTACCACGGGAAAACTTATCATTCCCACGGGAAACCGACTTCTTTTCCTACCATTTCCCTACAACCCGACCTACCTCCTTCTCTGCGTCCTTGAGCTCGGCCTCCTTCTCCTTGACCCTCTGCACGAACATGTGCCGGATCTCGTCGTCCTTCTGCTGCAGCTCGGCGAGGTGCGCGCTGCGCTTCTGCTCGAACGTCTGCTGGAACGACACCTGGAACAAATGTAAAGGGAGTTATAGATTGGTAATGTGATGGCGGCGAGGCGGCGGCGGCGGTGCTTCCTTCCCTGTCACTGTGTGGCGACTCACCGGCTGGTTGTTGGTGTCCACGTCCGCGAACCCCATGGCGGCGAGGCGGCGGCGGCGGTGCTTCCTTCCCTGTCACTGTGTGGCGACTCACCGGCTGGTTGTTGGTGTCCACGTCCGCGAACCCCATGGCGGCGAGGCGGCGGCGGCGGTGCTTCCTCCACTGTCACTGTGTGGCGACTCACCGGCTGGTTGTTGGTGTCCACGTCCGCGAACCCCATGGCGGCGAGGCGGCGGCGGCGGTGCTTCCTCCACTGTCACTGTGTGGCGACTCACCGGCTGGTTGTTGGTGTCCACGTCCGCGAACCCCATGGCGGCGAGGCGGCGGCGGCGGTGCTTCCTCCACTGTCACTGTGTGGCGACTCACCGGCTGGTTGTTGGTGTCCACGTCCGCGAACCCCATGGCGGCGAGGCGGCGGCGGCGGTGCTTCCTCCACTGTCACTGTGTGGCGACTCACCGGCTGGTTGTTGGTGTCCACGTCCGCGAACCCCATGGCGGCGAGGCGGCGGCGGCGGTGCTTCCTCCACTGTCACTGTGTGGCGACTCACCGGCTGGTTGTTGGTGTCCACGTCCGCGAACCCCATGGCGGCGAGGCGGCGGCGGCGGTGCTTCCTCCACTGTCACTGTGTGGCGACTCACCGGCTGGTTGTTGGTGTCCACGTCCGCGAACCCCATGGCGGCGAGGCGGCGGCGGCGGTGCTTCCTCCACTGTCACTGTGTGGCGACTCACCGGCTGGTTGTTGGTGTCCACGTCCGCGAACCCCATGGCGGCGAGGCGGCGGCGGCGGTGCTTCCTTCACTGTCACTGTGTGGCGACTCACCGGCTGGTTGTTGGTGTCCACGTCCGCGAACCCCATGGCGGCGAGGCGGCGGCGGCGGTGCTTCCTCCACTGTCACTGTGTGGCGACTCACCGGCTGGTTGTTGGTGTCCACGTCCGCGAACCCCATGGCGGCGAGGCGGCGGCGGCGGTGCTTCCTTCACTGTCACTGTGTGGCGACTCACCGGCTGGTTGTTGGTGTCCACGTCCGCGAACCCCATGGCGGCGAGGCGGCGGCGGCGGTGCTTCCTCCACTGTCACTGTGTGGCGACTCACCGGCTGGTTGTTGGTGTCCACGTCCGCGAACCCCATGGCGGCGAGGCGG
Organism: Emmelina monodactyla; assembly: GCA_916618145.1. NCBI lineage: Eukaryota > Metazoa > Arthropoda > Insecta > Lepidoptera > Pterophoridae > Emmelina > Emmelina monodactyla. The sequence continues at coordinate 348,577 of OU745316.1, forward strand.
CGGCGGCGGTGCTTCCTTCACTGTCACTGTGTGGCGACTCACCGGCTGGTTGTTGGTGTCCACGTCCGCGAACCCCATGGCGGCGAGGCGGCGGCGGCGGTGCTTCCTCCACTGTCACTGTGTGGCGACTCACCGGCTGGTTGTTGGTGTCCACGTCCGCGAACCCCATGGCGGCGAGGCGGCGGCGGCGGTGCTTCCTTCACTGTCACTGTGTGGCGACTCACCGGCTGGTTGTTGGTGTCCACGTCCGCGAACCCCATGGCGGCGAGGCGGCGGCGGCGGTGCTTCCTTCACTGTCACTGTGTGGCGACTCACCGGCTGGTTGTTGGTGTCCACGTCCGCGAACCCCATGGCGGCGAGGCGGCGGCGGCGGTGCTTCCTTCACTGTCACTGTGTGGCGACTCACCGGCTGGTTGTTGGTGTCCACGTCCGCGAACCCCATGGCGGCGAGGCGGCGGCGGCGGTGCTTCCTCCACTGTCACTGTGTGGCGACTCACCGGCTGGTTGTTGGTGTCCACGTCCGCGAACCCCATGGCGGCGAGGCGGCGGCGGCGGTGCTTCCTTCACTGTCACTGTGTGGCGACTCACCGGCTGGTTGTTGGTGTCCACGTCCGCGAACCCCATGGCGGCGAGGCGGCGGCGGCGGTGCTTCCTCCACTGTCACTGTGTGGCGACTCACCGGCTGGTTGTTGGTGTCCACGTCCGCGAACCCCATGGCGGCGAGGCGGCGGCGGCGGAGCTTCCTCCCCTGTCACTGTGTGGCGAATCACCGGCTGGTTGTTGGTGTCCACGTCCGCGAACCCCATGGCGGCGAGGCGGCGGCGGCGGTGCTTCCTCCACTGTCACTGTGTGGCGACTCACCGGCTGGTTGTTGGTGTCCACGTCCGCGAACCCCATGGCGGCGAGGCGGCGGCGGCGGTGCTTCCTCCACTGTCACTGTGTGGCGACTCACCGGCTGGTTGTTGGTGTCCACGTCCGCGAACCCCATGGCGGCGAGGCGGCGGCGGCGGTGCTTCCTCCACTGTCACTGTGTGGCGACTCACCGGCTGGTTGTTGGTGTCCACGTCCGCGAACCCCATGGCGGCGAGGCGGCGGCGGCGGTGCTTCCTCCACTGTCACTGTGTGGCGACTCACCGGCTGGTTGTTGGTGTCCACGTCCGCGAACCCCATGGCGGCGAGGCGGCGGCGGCGGTGCTTCCTCCACTGTCACTGTGTGGCGACTCACCGGCTGGTTGTTGGTGTCCACGTCCGCGAACCCCATGGCGGCGAGGCGGCGGCGGCGGTACAGCTCGTAGTGGCGCGCGTGCGTGGTGTCGCGCAGGTCCTCCATGTTGGTGCGGATCAGCATCTCGCGCAGCTTCACGAAGTCGCAGTGGGACTCGTTCTCCACTGGAGACAGCGTGGACAGTTAGACAACGAGGAGCTCAAAAACAAAGTTTCATTTTTCTGACATTAAAAATGACAGACTTCTCTACAAACTTCAACTCCTTTATCATCCCCTTAAGTTATGTCTTCTTAAAAAAAACACCAAATTTCACTGCCCTACATTTAATAGTCAGGCCTTAATTTTATAACCTTAGATTTAGATTTTTTTTTTGCTGGGAGTTTTTTCCCGCCGGCTTTTTTCTCTCGGTCTACGGTTAGGTAAAGTCGAAGTTTGTAACATTGACGTTCATTAAGTATATGTTACATATCTATGATGAATAAAAGAATTTTGATTTTTGATTTTTTGATACCCCACCTTGCACCGTCCCCCAGGGGTACTGGCGCGCGCGCACGGTTTTGTTCCCGATCTTGACCACGTCCGTACTGCCCACCACCGCGAACGGGATGTGGCTGTTCATCGACGCGTTCACCTCCGAGACCGACTCGTCGTCCGTGGGGAACTGGTAGATGTGCACGCCGTTGGATTGGAGCTCCGAGATTATCTTGGTCTGGAGTGATTGGTGAGAGTTTAGGGTGGTGGTACATCGGTTCTGATTATAAGTTAAAATGTTGTAGTCTAAACTGTAATTATTTCTGCAACAGTTGAAAAAAGAATTCAAACTCTTTCATTTAAACTACAAACATTGGTAGTACTCGCTCAGCAGCAACATCAGACAAAGAAAGGTTAACTTTAGCAGCCAAGCTTCAGATACAGTTTGAGTACGTTTAGAATAGTTTTAATAGTATTTCAAAAAGTTTTAAATTTGGACTAACCTATTTTTTCTTACACCTTTTGTGAGATAGTAATGGCAAGGCAATGTATAAACATATGTTTGGTATAACCTAGTGTTTGAAAATTGGAGTCGATATAAGTACGGTAACGTATGTATATCGGAAAAAGTATTGTCAATAAAATATAAACAACAACGTTATATTTTGTTAATAGTTTTTTTTATACAGAGGAAAAACCAAACCAAACATGGTTACAATTTTGTACTGCAAATCAACTAATCTATTGAATTTCTTCGCAATAAGTCAATTACCTTGAATTTCTGCAGCTCGGTCTTGGAGATGGTGTCGGCCTTGGCGATGATGGGGATGATGTTGACCTTCGTGTCCAGCTTCTTCATGCACACCAGGTCGATGGACTTCAACCCGTGGCCTGCGACAAACAATTGTATACTCTATGGCAATTGAAATAAGAAATAAACTGTTCTAAAGTCGCTATCCGAGAAGAAGACTTGAACAGTGGGATGTATCTTAATAATAAGAGTTCATAGGTGTTGTTGACATTCAATAATTAAGTGGATCAACTTCATACAAAAACAATGCACAGAACAAGAAAATCTAAATACTTCAACAATAAGAAAAAATAAAAATTTAATTATTATTCCTTAGGTTCAACGTTTACACAGAAGCTTAATAACATAATCGAAAACTCAAAGACAATGCTAGTAGAAACATAATATAACAATATGTTCTTTGTTAGCCATAGCATTATGTGCACGTAGGTAATTGAATTGTAAGACATGAACGAAACTACCTATCAAACGAAAGTGAGTTTATCCAAGCGTTAATAATTTATTTGCTGTAAGTTATGTTTACTGAGAAATAATACTATAATGTTGTTGGTGTTCTAGCCAACATGAAACATCCTATCTTCTTGCTTTATTTTTTAGATTTGCATGGAAAAATATAGTGAAATCAAGTCAGTTTCCTCACTTTAATATCAGTTACGTTAATCGAAATACAGTTACGTTATTTATTTACTAATTCAGTATAAATATCAACATGACATAATTTACTTAATAATTGTTGTAATATTAAAATTAAACTAAAGTTTCGTACTTATCTTATTTGTTTACACTTGTCCCAAAACAAGTGCATAAAGTAAATATTGATCATTTCAATCATACATTGTAAAAACAAACAAATAACCTGATAAATTCTTCATGCATTTTATTGAATCTAATGATATAGAATTCTTTGATGAAAGAGGATATTTAATCTTAGGATATTTATTTATAAACTTTGGTTGTACTAAATTGCGTGAAGTTGGTAGTAGCAGCCCTAAATCGACTAGACCTTATCCTATTTCCTATTCTCAAACAATATCACAGTGAAACAAGCAGGGTATTAGGTTACGCGCAGGTCAACGTATGTGAACCACCGTTATGTTATGATGTCCTGGTACCCGCGGGGCAGCGACCGGCGCGTGCGTCGCATAGTTAATACGGAGTCAAGGACACTTTCTAATGGATTTAGGTAAGTATTATGGTCAGGAGTATGGAAATAGTATGCAAAATATCAAGCCGTTGATTTGGGGCCATAGTATTAGTTGATAAAAAAAAGTAATTATTCAAATCCTACGTATATTATAAACGTGAAAGTTTGTGAGTATGTATGGATGTTTGTTACTATTTCACGTAAAAACTATTGGACGGATTTAAATGAAACTTTGCAGTAATAGGTTATACATCAGAATAACACATAGGCTATTTTTTACCGCGGGAAAACTTCACATTCCTTAGGGAAACCGACTTCCTCGCGAACGAAGTCGCGGGCAGTCACTTGTAAATAAAGCATTGAAGTCTTTAACAAAAATGATTACTGAACATGACTAACAATAGATAAGATACAGCAAATTATTAAGTAAAATAGATTTAAATGATCTCCTTAATTAACCTAATGAAACATTAAGATAAAGATGTCAATGACTGGTGCAGATTACGTATTTACGGATAAATATAGAAGCATAAGGCAATCAACTCGCAAGTTATTTATACTATCAAATTGACCTGATTTAAATGGTCAGCATTGATCATTGAATGTTGGAATGAACCTGAATGAAAGTGTTTGTGTTGTTTATCTTTTAGCTTAGTTTTAAAAATTCCAGCTAAAAATGTTTACTATAAGTTCTGTCACACAAAATCCAAGTGTACACTTTGACTTAAACTTGAGAAATACAAATCTATAGTTATAAATCAGTAAAAAGCTTTCTATAGTTATAAACTAGCTGGAGGCAAAAAGCTAGTCTTACATGACAGTTTGCCTCACCATTGGTTGAAAACAGTGCTTTAACATATATTTTTTTATAAATAATCAATAAAATACAACATACCAGTAGGACAGATGAAGTACAGACAGACATGCAGCCGGCTGTCGTGGTAGGTTGCCAGCGAGCGCTTTATCTTCAGCTCCTCTTGTAGATACGACTCAAACTGAGCATCAATGTAGTCCACTACGGCCTTGAAGCTGTCTTCCTTGTTGACTTGGTCGCCGTAACCAATGGTGTCACATATTGTCAACTGTGGAAAATAACAGATATTATTTAGGACTGTTGCTAGACGTCTTGTTTTAAGTTTTCTTAATTTTTCAGTAACTGTACAAAACCGAAAAACTTATACATACAGAATTTAATAATATAAGGACTAAATAAAAGTATGTTAAGATAAACAACAGTACAATGAAAAGTTTGCAGCAGTTATTTGAATAATTCGTTACATGAGTCATCTTGTTACTAAGTACAGCAGGAAGTTTTACTTTTCAATATTTAAACATCAACCAGGTTCAAGGAAAGTGAATTTAAAAACTGTAGTACCTTCAATCGACAATTGCTCTCCTGCAGTTCATACGTGTGCGCCTTCAGTTGTACTGTGGGCAGGTTGTGTGGGCTCGGCTGTGCTTCGAAGTTGGTGTTGAAGAGCGAGTCCATGAGAGTGGACTTACCCAGGCCCGTCTCACCTATTATGATGGAAATGTCCAAATTTATATCGTAATTCTAAATACTTTAGTATATTAACTTATACTTTCCTATGCTGGTAATTAAATTCAGCTTAGCTTGTGTTAATCTTACAAGATGGCATAAATAATAATTTTTAATTTATTTAAATTGAATGATTGTCTATTATAAAGTATTAAGAGATAGATTTGGTTTAAAAAATTCCCTTAGATAAAACAAGCAAAGTTTAAATTCAAATAATTATGTGAACATGCAATTCTTAACAAACTGTATAGTTATTTCAATAAAAAAATAAATGACAAGTGTTACAAAACCCTTGGAAATCATTAGTCAATGTTACTTATCTATCGCCCACAAGCATCAGTAGGCTCATTACTGAAGTAATCAAGTGGGTGATAAACAGTAGGAGTACACAATGAATAATCACTCACCAATGCACAAAATGTTGAAAACGAATCCATTCTGGACACTCTTGTTCACTAGTTGATCCGGGAGGCTATCAAAGCCAACGTGCCCTGATAACTTCAGGGTACGAAGAGGCACTTCCTGTACAACACAAATTAAACTTTAGAATCTCACCCACGATAACACATAAACACACACAGTTATTAATTTTGATATAGGCCTAGGTTTGCCTTAAAAGCTTACGTTGAAAGAAAAAGAATAAAACGGAGGTAACAAGGGTTTAGAGACTTTAAAATAAATGGGATTCTTTGATGATACACAAGCTCTTGCTACGCCCTATGATTCACACAAATATACGTAAACCAACTGCATGCCACTGGGGTAAATCACTGGGTAACTTAACAATGCTTCTAATGGACCGAGTAAACAAGGACGATAGATACAACTACAAGTTCAAATTACTTTAGGAAGTTGTTCCACATCCATTGCAGCCATTTTTTCGTTTGACGTAAATGTAATAGAACCGTACGTTGACACCAGTCGATGCGATTGAAAAATTTCATGAACCAAACGCGATGCACTTTGCAAACTGAAATATGTTCAGGTAGCAAGTGTACCAACATAAAAAATTACAGTACAACGTATATGAAAATGTCAGTTTGTTCATTCTTATAGAATTTAGGACTTAAAATATCTTCAGTTATTGATTGAATTGACTCAAGTTTCCTTTTTGATTTATTTGAAATGAATTTGATGTCCTTTGGTAGAAATTGGAAACCTATTACAATTTTAATTAAACTTTTTTACTTATTTATCACGCTAAAATCAACCAAAGTCAAATGTAAGACTTGTATAGTGTATGTGCAGAGTGAAGTTAGTAAATCTTGTTTTACAATGTTGGTAAAACTTGACAGTAGTATCGTTGCCAGTTTATAGGATTTTTCTTTACGATGAATGTAATTATTGTATTGTAATGTAATGAAATTGAAAAAAAAAACTTTATTATTGCTCCTATCTTTGGCATTTAAAGAAATTTTACGAAAGGGAAAGTAATTTACCAAATATAATTTGAAAATTTAATAACCGTTTTTACCGCTGACTATTACGTTATTTTTGGTTTTAACGACTTGTTGTTGGGCAGTATTTCCCGGAAATACAACAGATAAACAGTACTGATTCTCAGTTATCCAAAATATTACACTTTCTTCAAATTTAAAAGATTTCATTTATATTTGAACATTTTATTTACTGTCCGTATTCGATGTTTAGACTGGCAACACTTACCAAATACAAAATGGCAGAATGCGACTTCGGTGTGTTATCATGTGAGTCGATGAAATAATGTTTTCTTGATTTTTGTGATCGTGAGTGATTATAAAATTTGTGTACAAGTGTTTTGTGACATCTAAAACCATGGCGGACCTAAAATCACCGCCGTACAGTGATATAAAAAGACCTGAGGAAGTCGTCAGGATGACGACGACCGATAGCATCAAATTCGCAGTTCTTATCGGGCTGATTGAAGTGGGACAGGTGACCAACAGGGAGGTGGTGAACACCGTGCTACACTTGGTAAGTCACCACCCACATCTCCCACCACACGGCTATAAACCCCTGTTTTAACGCAGTGCTATTTCTTATAGGAATCTTAGAAGGTTATGATTATCAATTCAAATAGGATTTTTATTTACTATTGATTTTATTTTAATTTTTTACCATATAGAAAATAACGTTATTTCTTAATTGTAAGGTTGTGTTCAGTACAGTCGCAGGAGTGGGTGATAATCCAATGTTTTCTATCGATCGCTGGCTCAGCTATAGATCGCATAGTGGACGGTCGAGCGGCCGGCTCGCGTGTTTGTTTTGATACTTCGCCTGGCTCGAACATGAATATCACATAATTGCTATTAATTTAACTGTCTCTTGTTACTTCCTATTCGTATTTGTTTAACTTACAAATAAATACGAGTATATTTGTAAATTCCTAAATTAAATCAAGTAGGTGATGTGTTTCCTACCTGTCGAAATTGGGTAAAACTATTTTATAATAACTTAGGCGCCTTTTACGTTTTTACTTCTGTTGTGTAGACAAATATACATTTTCAAAGTAGGTTCTCAGCACTGGCCGTTTTATTTGCATGCAACAAACAATATCTAGGTACCTAAGTTTAAGAGTTAGGTATGTTACGTGTGAGTAGTATTAAACCACGACCTTCGGAAATCATTTATAGTTAACTATACATATACCTACCCACTTATTATCTAATTCTTTAAATCAACTCATTCAAGTCTTATGGACAAGGCTTCATTTGTACCTATCTTAATGACTTTTATGTTATTTATTTAAATATTATTGAGTCACCTCAATCGCGTATTTACAATGTAAATACATCAGGATGCAGCTAGGTATGTCTTTTAAATTATTGTTTTCGTTTTGTACCTATGTTCTATAAAGATTACCCAAGTTATCTATTTACTTAATGTTATTTTGCGCCAGATAAAAATTACGTTTGTAACGTCGATCATAAACTATTTAGGACACCTATTAAATGAACTAAGAATTTCACAAACTAATTCGGAAACGTAACTTAATTTCATAATTCACACTCCATACTTACTTAATCCAAAGTTGTAACGAAAAAAAAACTTGTAAAGCCCTTAGTTGGTGACTACTGCTTGTCGTGCCTAGTTTTTAGTTGGGCATATTCGTCACATTTGTATCCCATGCGAATATAACAATTTATGTTTGAACATCTTTGGGATTAAAAGGAAGGAAATGGTTAATTTAGATCAAAGTAATTTAATATAATAAAAATCGTCGGTTCCTAGTTGCACATAGTCAAATCTTTAATATCAAGCAATAAAATATATACCTAACAACATTTTGTTGAATCATAGCTTAGTCACATTCAAAACAATTTCAACTTTGGCATACATCCGTTTAGCAGGTATGAATCCATGGTCAATCCACACCACCAAACATGCGGCGTTGGGTCATAGAACATAATCTAACTAAACAATGCTGATTTTAAAATGGCAATAAATAAATACAGGTAGTTTGGAACCAGTCTTGGCTACTATCGGAGTTACTACGAAACTTCTTCTTCTTCATTTATTTATTTATTTTTTATTTCATTTCTATAACAGACAAACGTAGGTTTCTCTTCTAAATGCCTGCTGACCTTTCACCTTACAACGACCTTCCTGGTCCGCGTAATATTTTTGACATTTCCATACCGTTGTCGTTACTCTAATACTTTAGCTACTAAATGTTATTGTGCTACTTACCATAAAGGGCGAAAAATATGTATTTTTCACGATGAAATCTTTATTAGAAGACTAGCTTGCCGCCCTGTAGTTTATGCGACGACAAAATTACTGTTATTTTCCCGCGGTTGACAGTACCTCTCAGTGCTTTGGATTAAAGTATCACAAATTATTCAAATCCGTTGAGGCGTTTTCATTATTGACAAACATCACAACTCAATATATTTTTTTACATTTACAGTAGTAGTAAGAATAATGACATGACAAAAAAATTATCATCTAGTAAATCTGTGTAGAATGATATGATATGACTCAATGTAATTAGCAGAGATTAATCACTGTCACAACAATTAGTTAGTACAACATCTGCAGCTAAATGCCGCTCTGAGATCTGTGTAATTAATTAACTTTCATTTTGTTATAATGTGCATGCGACTTGAGAGATTTATTTGGTGTAGGTTAATACTATAGTCTGGCCACCGAGAGATTGCGTTTGTGACACATGCCATTAGTGTTGGGGTAAAAAACAACATTGATAAATCATTTTTCAATCAACAGAAAAAAAACTTGCTTATCTTATTTATATTTTATTTATAATATAAAAATAGTTTTATGTTGTTACGAGTTAAAATCTAGGTAAAATAATAAAAAACAAAATCGAAACAGTATTGTTTTATTGTAGGAACGTAAATAATTAGATTAAAGACTAGTGGCCGCTCGCGACTCCGTTCGCGTAGAAGTCGGTTTCCCGTGGGAATACGAAGTTTTCCCGCGGTAAAAAGGTCCCTTTATTCTTTCATACATATATTTTTGGTTCCTAGAACCGCTTTCGCAGCGCACGCAACGGAAGCCCTCAAGGATGAATAATTTTCCCCGTTTTTTTCCCATTTTCCATTATTTCTTCGCTCCTTATAGTTGCAGCGTGATGTTATATAGCCTAAAGCCTGCCTCGATAAATGGCCTATCCAACACAAAAATAATTTTTAAATTCGAACCAGTAGTTCCTGTGATTAGTGCGTTCAAACAAACAAACAAACTCTTCAGCTTTATAATATTAGTATAGATACTTGTATAACGTTAATTTTGAAGCTAAGCCCAAGGTCGAAAAGAACTAGCAAGAAAATCCAACTGCTGCCTTTTTACAAACGAAACTCAAAAGCATTGTATTGGCAATAATATGGTATAAGTCTCAGCACCCGATGACCGTACTGCAGAGCCAATTCATCTATTTCATATCGAACATTTGCCGATTTATTTTCTTTCACTAACCGCAATAGTTTTGCTTCAAGCATATCCATATTTACGTCGATATCATGTTTTTATAACCAAGCTACTTATTCTGCTTTTTTATTAGAAATTGATTGATAACTTTAAAATTGACTGATATTTTTAGCACATCCCTACGAAAATATGATGTTGTTTACATTTTTAAAAATACATATTTTATCAGTAATTATTACCCTTACAGTAAGCCATCAGTTATAAAATTTAAAATCAGTGTGTTTTAATATCATTTTATTGCTTATTATTTGTTTGTAGGGTCAAAATAGACGACTTTTTTTTTGTTTGTTTTCGTAGACGGCCTTTCAAAGTTACCTCGTTATGTCAAACACAATGTGTCAGGAACGCATTCTCTCGGTGGCCGGACAATACCTACTCTACATCATATTTATCTTTACTTATATTATTAAGCTGAAATGTTTGTTTGTACGCACTTATCTCAAGAACTACTGGTTCAAATTGAAACATATTTTTGTGGTGAATAGTCCGTTTATTGCAGAGAGCTATGCGCTATAATAACATCAAGCTACTACAATAAAAAATATTTCAAAAACTGGAAATAACTTCCGTGCGCTGCGTAAACAGTTAAACTTGAAAATTACGCAAAAACCAAAATCGTATTTTGATAGTTTTTTTTCTTCTAATTAACCCGTATTCCTAGTGGGTATTCAAAAATCTGTAAAGGAGTTAAGATGTTTAATGTAGGTTACTTACTAAAACGAAAATACATTGATATAAAAATTTGGTATGTGGATAGATGTAGGATTATTTTCACTGATTACTATATCCCTGATTCGCGAAGGTTATAATACCTTATTTTGATTTAAAATTAATGTAGCTAGTTGTAAGTGAAATCGCAAAGCAAAAGGCATCAAAGAGGCTCTATTTTATTAACGAAAGAAGTTAGAGTTTAGATTCAGTTCTCGTGCGTTAATTACGTCCCAAAAAAATGTTTCATTGAAAGTCTATACTTATTTTAGGGCGCGTGAAACAACAAAAATATGTTTTTCATACAATGTGTGAAGAGAATTGCCAACTTCCTGTAAATTAGTAAATGCTAGTGTGTGTTGTCGTTGCGCACGAGTGGGGCAGCTCAATCAACGTGTTCGTTTTGTTTACTACTGAATAATTGCCCCTATTAATTATTTCAACTACTGTACTGAACGTCAATAAAATAAGTCAAACATTAATTACTATATTATTATAGCCATAAGTATTCAACATTTTTGGTTTTGGAAACTCCTTTTTTGTTTTTGTGACATGTACCTTTATCTATTGAGGTGTAGATAGTAAAAAACATTATAAAAGGGCATCAATGGTAAGTAGATAAGGTAGATTGGCTGACTACACTTTTATACCGTTATGTCTTACCTATTCTAACCTTTCTTAGTCATGTTTAAAATAGGTATATGCTGAAGAAAGCTCCTGTGTGCACGTGAGGGCAGGCTTCAGTCCCTGAGACAATAGAGATTAGCTTCATAATGCGATGGATTGTCTACGTGGAGTACAGAGCTGGAGGAGTATCCGTGAATAAATAACTGTGAGGAGTTGGAGGTATATTTTAATGACAGATTAGGGAATGTAGGACCAAAACGTTTTTCAATAATAGGATAGTTAAATAGATTTAGTTTAAGGTTATCAATAAAATTTTGTTAAAACGTAATCAAGTTGTCTTTTGCCTTCATTGGTGTCATAGTCCAACGATTTCAACATTGGACACAAATATATTAACAATAATAATTGCGCTTGTAAAGTTCCGGTTTTCAGTTTTACTGAAATTCTTCAAATCTTTCGTTATTGAAATCTTATTAGACAACTTTTGTTACTTACAGAGGCAAGATATATTTCAGCGAATGTTGATAAAAAAATTGAATTAGCGAGGTAAAGTATAATTTAATAGGTACTATATTTTTAAAAAAATCTTTAAATTAAGTTGTGTTAATTTTATATACGTTGTACTAAAACTGCGCTTTATTCAATCTATAATTATGATATTCGTGATACATAGATTCAATAACAATGGAATATTATGATGAATAATTCAGTTTTCGTAATAAATGAAACCCTTTTAGGAAGCCACACCAACTACCTGTAAGATCAATGACCTCCTCAGTTTGTGTGAAAGTTCAATGTCACGCTGACAATAAACACCATATCGGGGTATCTAAATCACCTTGGAAATAGCTTTTACTAACTGAAGACAATAGGACTCTGAATGACGATAGTATAACTTTAGATAAGTTGAACAACAAATCGAAAATATTAAGCACCCTCTTAGTATAGCTTAGAATTAAAACTCTTAATTAAGATTTTTTCATATAGAAAATTGGATCATCCCATTTGAATAAAAATACAAAAAATCTAACCTCTTAAAATAAAATAAAAAAATCACTTATTTTATCATTACGTTTTCCATTACATTCGATGAAAGTCAATTATATAACGATAGGTACTATAAATGTAATAGATCATCATTATATTTGACATAAATTTAAGAGTAGCTTGTGTCTCGATAACATCCAAGTTTTAACCCCGCACTAATCATCTTTAAACTTTAGAATAATACCGTAGTATCACAAATCTATTATTTAATTGACAACTAATCAAACTTCATCGTAATTTGATCATCGTATTTAGTTTTAGTTCTCTATTTAAACTTCAAACAACTTTTATTGTTTATTTTTCATCAACTCCACCTTATATCTTAGTTTGTTTACATACTGATATGATTATGTAAAAGTAAATTTAACGGGCGATGGCCACAGTGCTTGTCGGTCGGTTTTATTTATTTATTTCTTGCAACCGGTTATCGCACTTGACCACGACCTTGCAATTACTAACCGGTATGTCTGATTAGCGGATAAATTTGACGCGTTAATTATAACTGGGCGGTAAGAGCTTTACTCTTCCGGTTCTGGCGTTTTCGGGGTTATGTTCGAAATTGAAAAAGAAACGGTGTAAAAATGATTTTTGTGATTGGATTTTGAATCGAAGCGTGGAATTGTCAGTAGGAATATGGTAAATATCAATCGGAATAACGTATTCCGATGCCATGTTGACCTCTGACCGGTGGAAATATTTTTCTCACAGAATTTTTGGAAAATTGCACGGTATTTCTGTCGCTTGTTTATTAAAATAGAAACATTTTAATCTGCTTCCATCGCAGGACCTAATTTCAATAAATTTGTTTACGGAGACTGGGGGTTCAATATTTCTTATTTCGTCGTCCGGCCATTTCCATTTAAAAGGGGAATTTGGCGCCATCTATTTTTAGCGTAACGGCGCAAATTAAATCTGAAATCTATAATTTGATCTCATCGATTTATCTTCTCTTGAACGTAATTTACTCTTTCGTAGAGAAGTTGGGACTTACTGGCGATGGGTTTGGGATTAAAACTTTATTAAATGTTAGTGGGAAAACATGATAGGAATCTTATGAACTTTCGAGCGAATGATACTTTGCCACGCAAGATTACATAGAGATAGAAAATAGATGTAAATTGTTACAAATAGTTTATCTAATATTATAAAGTGAAAGTTTGTAAGTATGTATGGATGAACGGGAGGTTTGTTACTCTTTCACGTAAAAACTAGTGGACGGATTTTGATGAAACTTTACAGTAATATAGGTTATATACCAAAATAACTCATAGGGTAATTTTTACCGCGGGGAAACTTCTCATTCCCACGGGAAACCGACTTCCACGCGATCGGAGTCGCGGGCGCCCACTAGTAAATTATAGTTCTAAAGCTGTGATCTTTGTGAGACTTAAATATAGAAATTTGTCGCGTATTTTGACTACTATTTTGGCATGTATCATTATCCTTATAAACCTTTTTTTATTGTTCCGTTACATTTAAGATATTGTTAACTTCTGTGTTACACTAAGTTTGCTTCAAGCATAATATTCCATGTTCAAGTTTTGTATCACCACCGTGTTTCCATTGTCCGAGGCAGGTTGGAAATAGCATTACCTTCGTTCACTTGCGTTGCTATTTTAGTTCCAATTAACCCAACCTGGTCTGAAAGTACGAACTGATTCGTTCCATGTTACAGAATTTAATATTATGCACTGAAACAGAGGGACTGTCCAGCACTAATACGTTTAACATGGTCATTGATTATTTGTCAGCTTTGAATTATTTAGTGTGGTTTCGGTGTTTAAAGTAGGTTTTAAATGGCTATTAATTTTATTTCCACTTTTTTGGAGCAATCAAAAAAATATGTTCAAAACTGTCTGCTTTTGGCCTGCTGAAAAGAAAGGTTCCCTTTTCTTCTCACAAATCGAAGCCCACTCCTAACTATAAAACTATCTCTATATCAATGAACAGCACACCATCTAGTAAATGAGTATTGGTAACCTTCCCGTACCTCTAATCAGTAATTACAGCCACCGTTAAAATCCACTTAGCCCTGCCCAATGGCTCTCGTACAAAGTAATCGGAGGTAGGTCCAACTGAAACAACCTCATTAAGTAACAATACACTCCCAAATACCCCTTCGGAGAGCTGAGCTCCTGGTATGTTACTGGTGTTACACCAGGTTACGACTAGCAATATGAGTTTATGGGAGGATTATACGGTTGTTGTATGTAATTAGGAGGTGGTTTTATTATAATACCAAAAAGATGTGGGTGTGTAGAATAGAATGAAAGAGTTTAGAGTATGTCCTTTTGTCCCGTGGATGTCTAAAATATCGACTTAGGAAATTAAACCTTACTTTATGGCAATAAAACCAAATCACTTAGTCTGTTAAATATCATTATCATCATCATTATCATCATTACATAGTATAAATCCAAGTCGCTAATTCTGACTGTTTGTATGTTTGTCCGCCAACTCCACCTAAGCTACATTTCGGATTTTAATGTGGTTTTTACAATTTCTAAGGAATTTTTTTTTTCAATTAAATTGGTAATTAAAGAACATTCAGAAAAGTTATTTTAGGTAGACAAAATTATTGTTTCGTGTATAAGACGGTGGGCGGGTCACTAGTTAATAATAATCGTGACTAGTTAAAATAATAATACGATTTCTGGCTAATGTTACAAGAAAACCTTAAACTTTTAAATGTATAAGTCCATAAATTTTTCGAAGAGTACCTAAATTCTATATCATTTCATTCATATTTTCTCTTAAAACAATATTGTTGTCTGTGGTTTTTGAAATATTGAACTCGTTGATATTCTAAGAAACTCCAGCCTGTAGGTAAGCATTGACTTGGAGCGGTTCCAAACAAAATGTTTTCTTACGCCGTTGGCTTTTACTTGGAGATTGTTTTGAAAGCCTCCATTTATTTACTCCTCTTGATCATTATGGAAAATGGTTGTATATTAAAAGCTTGTTCAAACACTTACAAAAAATTACATAGGTTATGTCGTGTTTTTATTTGCGTTTATATGTAGTAGCTGTAAAAAAAACTTTATTGAACTTACATTCTATAATTTTTTTGTTCATTTAAATCGAAAACAATGTTACCTTTTCCACTAACAGACATGCTCACACGACATGTTGTGCAAGTCATTAATACACTCGCCCTGATTCTCGTGCTAAAAGTAATTAAAAAACAAAAAAGGTCCACCCACTCGCTCCACCTTTACCGAACTCTTCAAAGGTTAAAAGCCCTATAACTCTGCCAGACTTCAAAAGGTGCCGATCCTTCTCGTCCTGCTAAAAAGGTGTATTTGCGTGCCAATTCCTTCACAAAGGATCACCTTTTCGACAGGCGCGCAGTATTTTCGTGATGGCTAAGTGGGACTGTCGAGTTGTACGCCTCTGTATCAACATTGATGCGATGAATACGTAAGTAGGCCTTTGGGTATGCGACCTGGAGGGAATCCCTAATGGAACGATTCCGGGAAATTTTATTTCGGTTCATATTGCGGGAGGTATCGCTGAGATATGGCTGGAGTTAACTGAAAGTGGGCGCGAGTATTTTGATTGAGCTTTAGTGGAGAGATTGTTGATCGGTCCTTTTTAAACATGGTTCAAGAAAGGTGTTTTAAGTTTGAAGTGTATATTTGTGTGATTGACGTAGCTTGTAAGAAATGTACAGTACAGAACTTTTTCCGTTTTAAAACAATAGCTTGAGCTATTTACTTCCAGATTTATATTCAGGACATTGATTCTGGATTAAATTATAACTTTCTTAGAATTTCATCTCAAAGTATCATTACATACCGTCCGTCCTTATTATTGGGAGAACTTTAACCTCTCCCACTTCCAACTCAGCAAATCCACAAGCTGTATTAGTTATAAGATGGTGTTGCCGAACCGGCGAGTTAACTGGGTCGTAGTTAACTACCGAGTCACTGAGCAGACGCCGTAAGAGTGTCATTACTTGAGTTAATCAACTGGGGATGTAGCTACCTGCTTGCTCCATTCACATCCGGAATTATGGTTGATTTGACAAGGTTGTGCTGATGTGGAAATTATAGTTATATGGAAAAGTACAAGACGAAGCGAACCCAGAGTGCCGTACAGTCAGTTTTTGGTTGCAACTACTTTATTATTTAAACTCTTAAAAAATATTATCACAGTTAAAGTATCACGTTTAAAGATTTTGATTTTCTTGCGAGTGCAAAATATGTGGCAGTATTTCGGTATTTCCTTCTGTTCAAGGATTGATACATCCCATTTTTTAATACAATTTTAACATCATATTTACCTCCACACCGTTCTTAAAAGGGTCTTGACAGATAGAAATACACGAGTGCTCACCAACGTACAACGGTTTAATCCTATGAGGGTTTCTTTTAACCTTAAGAAACGTTAGTTACATTGCCCGTTTAGAGCTCTTTCATATATTTCCTTTTGTATAAAAAAAAATTTCAGTTCATCAATGAACTTTCAACACCCTTTAAAAGTTTTTATCTTCCCTACATATGACACATTTGACAACAAAAAATTGGTTTTGTTCTATTTTCTTGCGGTAAACGAGTTCTTCTAAATTAAAGCCTGTAACACCGATCTATTATTTGCTAAGCCGTCGAGCTCTCGCCCGATCTCGGCCAAGTTTGGCTAAAGTTAATTGATTCGCCGAGTTAAGCCATTCGCCGCGATCGGATATCTTGGAAGGTTGGAGGGCAACACTTCGGATGTAATTGTTTTGATAATAAATAATGATTCGAATGGAAATAGGTTAGGAGTAGAACTTAATGTGCAAGTGAGTTGGGAAGGTTAAAATCTTGGCATAAACTAGAGGTCTTTTTATTTTAATTATTACTATAAGTCGAAATATCATTAAATATTTTTCTCTCTCTTTTATGATTTCCGATTAGGCTTTTTTGAATGAATGCGAAAATCATCAACTTATGTTTACATATTACCGTCTTATCAGTTCATGTAATTAAACTTCCATCACAAAGTTTAATTAAAAACAAACTGAACTATCTTTGTTGTAACTACTTTTAAACACCCTCTTTTTTACGTTCATTTCGTTACTGTAGTAATCTGACTATGTACCACCAGCAACCATATAACTTAACCAATAAATGAAAACCATTTCTAAATGTTGTTACTCTCCCATCACATAATATGAGTATCACGCTAACATTTTAAGGGTACAGTTTTATCTCGTCTGTCCATTTTTTTATGCTTTAATGTTAGCCTATTTGGAATAAAATACAGTACATACAACAGTTCTGATCAGTTGAAAAATGTATGAAAAAATTACTTTCTGTACATATGAGCCATAAATGGGTAAAATGGGATGTATTTGTATGAATAATAGTTTTTGTTTAAATTTGTTGTAGTACAGATGTTATGTGGTCTAGACTAGAGAGAAGTTGCATTATTTTAGTAAGCAATTTGGTTCGGTATAGTTATATAAAATTTTTGTAAACTAAACTTCTAAAGTTTGAGAAAATCTTGCTATCAAGTTTTGGAAAATATTCGTAAAAGCTAGATTTAGTAACTTTTATGTCCGTCCTAGGGGCGCTATCAAGTTCGTGAATTTTTGTACGCTAATACTACGATTACTCTTCAATGTTTATTCAAATTAGGCTTCTGGAGACAACAGTGATTTATTTAATATTTATTTAATTTGCCATAATTTTCTTGTTTAACTGCAGCTCTTGTTTTGCATAACTTAATACAGGTCGCCGCTCGCAGTCTTTCTCACTGCTGGCAGACATTTAAGCTCTCCTCAAAGGTATCTACCAAACAATGGATGAAAATCGATACGTATTCACTTTCATTGTATTTTAATAACGTACCAATGTTGCGCATAGTGTCGTTAACGACTTCATACAAATACTTGGCTAGGTATATCTATTGTGTACACTATGGTCGATATTTTACCTCATTAGCACTCTGTCGCGACGCTGTAGTTCGTTCATTGTCACTTTAGTACCTGGATTGCTAAAGTGACTTTATACTTAAGGATAACAATAGTTTATGTTAAGGAACAATTTAAAGATGCATTTGAAATTCAAAACAAAAAACCTGCTTATGTAATCCATGCGTTGTTTGCACTACAAATGTACTAGGAGTGCATTAATATGTAACAGATTTAATGATGGTTCGATTGTCCCAAAAGCCTCACCATACGAAAATCAATAAATCAATCAATTAATAATCAATAAAAGATTGTAAAGGTACCAAGGTAAGAAAATGTTTATAACGCGATTTAATATGCATGAAACGCTATCTATTGACAAGCAGCTGAACCAATTGATTTATCGATCCTATACAAAAGTTAAGCCCTTAACAATGATGATATTAAAACAGAATTTTGCTAGTTCTATACTTTAACGATTTCAGTCGAGAAATATATCATTGTTAAAGTTATCGCAATAGCAGTAAATATGAAACGGAAATGTTTGTTGTTTTCATCATACATACGGTATAAACTTTCCCCGCACAGTGCTTATTTATCGGCTAACGATGCGATGCATGCGCCGCGCCGAGTTCACTGGGACACTAATTAGATTGTTGGTGCTCTATGTTTGCCTGGTACTTTGTAACTTTGTTATGACGGCTGGGGCGAAATGGATGCTAAAATAACACCGACGCGATAAATAATAAGCATTTGGAAAATTGTTTCAACATTTTGGTAGATGGGTTATCAAAAAATTATCTTTTTCTTTATGTTAATAAACTTAAAATTCTTCTGCTTAGCAAAATGATTAAACGCTGTAATATTACAGCCTCACCTAAATAATTCGATTAATAGTCCATGCCTCGTCCTAGATTCGATAGTAAACCGTCCCAGTCGCCATATTTCACGCTGAACTCGGTAATTTGGCCTGTATTTACGGGGTAGTTCTACCGGCGCACCTACCCCGCTGTGCGTGTTGACCCATGGTCAATGTTTACCTCGTAAACCTCACCCCCAAACAACAATATTAAACTCTATTGCAATTGAAACAAAGGCGAAACCGTCGGCGCTTGGCAAAATTGACAGCGTCTGGTCGAGAATACCAATTTTGGAGCTCGAATTACCACAATTAGGTGTTTCGGAATTCATGTAACTTATTTAGTTTAATTTGAGAATAGATTTCAATTTAAAGCAATGTAGAATAAGGTTTGAAGCTATATAACGGCTCGAAGTGAACATTATTAATTTCAAATGAACTGTTTTCTAAATGCACTCAATGACTATGATTTTCAATTGACTAACCAATATTTAACGTGATACCGGGGTCAAAAAAATATTCTAATTGCTTATGAGTCTGCTATCTGGGTTCAATTAATTAAATTAATTTGGTACGACGCGTCAATATATTCACCGCAGTAATTAACTAAAACCTTTTAGATAAATGCTAGCATTGTGTATCCACTACAGTGAAATATATAATCTTGAATAACTATTGTGGTGCAGAGCAGTGGTTACCCTAATGTTTAGTAGTCTTTGGTGTCTAGAGGAAAAGGTCGGCAGTATTCAAAGATTTTCATTTTTGAAAGTGCTGATAAATAATTGACAAGTGTAGCGCTGCGAAACAAAATAGTCGCACAAAAGTTGTATGTCCATTATTGTCCATAGTGTATTTGTGAGGCACAAGGATAATAGCAATTCATTGGTAAGATTTTATTTGTAAGGTTTTTTTAATCCAACTTATAAGGCCAATGCAGATGATA
The DNA here is from genome assembly GCA_916618145.1 of Emmelina monodactyla. NCBI lineage: Eukaryota > Metazoa > Arthropoda > Insecta > Lepidoptera > Pterophoridae > Emmelina > Emmelina monodactyla. The sequence goes on from OU745316.1 coordinate 368,777, forward strand.
ATATAATTTCGTTATATGTTAATGCGATAAGATTGTCTGCTAGTTGACTCAGAGTGTAACTATAGTTTAGTTTTAGTAGCAAAATAAAACCCTAGTTAGTTGTTTTGCGCACCGTGAGACCGGACTGTCATAATTTTGACCGGTAGCTGTTTGCCCTGATACTGGATTATCTGATCAGTCGTTTAGATGATTTAGTGTGTTTAGAGAGAGAGAAAAAATAAGCGAAGTTGTGTAAGTACTACAGAATATAACATTTAAATGAGTTTTTGCTGAAGCTGGCTTTACGTATAAAGATTTGCGGTAAAGTTTAAGTTAATGTTCTGATACTTAATTATATCCGTTTACAATTAGATACTACGAACGACAGCTTTTCAGCTAACCTGGCGTTTCTGTTAACATTAAAGTTTTCCTTTTATAAATATTAACCCTACTAATTTTGTTAGTTTGTGCGTATGCATGTTTGTTTTTTACTCTTTCACGCATACACTACTTAACGGATTTGGATGAAATTTGTTGTATGTTGCTGGAATAATATAGGGTATGTTTTTACACGAGAAAATACCTCATTCCTACAGACCAAACATTTAGCTGCGGATGAAAATGTAGGTCGGAAATTTGACAAGTTCCATGTAAAATGACATAACAAAAGAAAAGAACATAATCTTGGTTAACAGTGTAAAATTGTATAATATCCCGCAACAGTGTAAAATTGTTATCTCTGCCTAGTTCCTTGGAAGCAGGCATCATATAATATTCAAACGAGACAAACTGAGGATTTCCGCTACGGGTTTCCTGCAATGTTACATAGTTAAGTTGAGAGTAAAAATAAAACTAGTGTCTGACACAATGTAAAGTAAATGTGTTTTTATCGTCGCTTGTTTTATTTGTAGTAAAACTAAATGCCAGTTTCAGGAAATTAAATAATTTAGATTCTCATTTTGTATTATGTCAAATATTTATTTACCTTTATTAAAATTATGCAGGTTGACCCTTATTTGGCTGATTCTTGGGGACTTTCCGAACTAAAAATATTGCTAACTTCCCTATCACTGCTTAACGAAAGTGGCGGAGAATCATTTATGTTCTTCTAATGAATAACATAAGTAAGCGTCTGATGGCTGGTCTATTAAAATTCTGTATTGCAATTCACTTGCTTCCCGAAGAAAGTAATTGCTACCTTCGAAGTGGAAATCGATGCCATTACCGACTTGAAATTCACAAAAGCAAACAGCGCTGCATAGAGACAGCTTGCATGATATCCGTGTGAACTGAAATGCTGGTACACGTGGTGAACTGGATCGATGCGCTACTAGGACTTCAGCTGACCGCCGCCGACGCCATTAGCCCATGCACACAACGGTTATTGATTCTGTCTCGGTACCGCGGGTCAAGGTGTACTAGGGCAGCATGGGGAGCCTGGACGTTTTACATAATAATGTATTTTTAATACAGTTGCTCAAAAAGTGACGTTTTGCAGGGACGTATAGCGTTCGGGATGTGGGCTATTACGCACGCGTGCTTCTTTTTTACCTTTCCCGCACTCGTGCGTTCTCTTTCCCAACTGTCAAAATAATGTCTATTAAAAAGAAAAATTAACCAACCATGAAGTTTTTACTATAAAAAAAAACAAAGAAGTTTTTATGACTCATGTTAATACTTACGTAGCGTAGGTATATTTCTAAAAAAAGCTACTAGTTTGTTTCGATAACATTTGATTGAATTAGTCTGGTTGGTTTCATTTCATTTTATCTCATTAAATTTCATTTTTATTTCATATCAATAAAAAAATTCTACTGAAGACTTGGCTGTATGGGCATAGTAACCTTTGCCTACCAAATGGGTGAAGAAACAATTGCGCCATTTTCAAAATGAGTTATTTTGACATTTACGATCCTAATTTTATATTTTATTAAATTGCTTTATTTTTTCGCAACTGTATTAAAAATAGTCGTTCAGTACACGTGCGGAACCGTCATTGCAACTCGTCCCGCCTGTCAACCCTCGCCTTCGGCTGTGCCTCGGCTCGGGTAGACATTGGTCGGAACTCGTTGTAATGACAGCCTTTCCACACTTGTATTGAAATATACTATTCACGACTATCTTTAGAGTGTGGTAGTAAAATCTGCGACGGTAATAGGGTGCTTATTTTCTTTACGTTAACGATTTCATAAACATAAATGTCACGACATAACAACTTAATGTGAAAAATGATGAAGAAATTGAAAGGAAAGATACTGCTCGGTTATCACGAAAACTAGATAAATATTTACCGTGGAACGTTCGTTGATCCTCTTTTTCCGAAAGACCCTTCTTAAGGAAAGTGGGATAATGTAAATCCTTGGTTTTACTTCGGATTTCACTGAAAAGGGGTTCCCCTTATAACGCCGACTCATAGGGTCATTAGATTTGTTTACCATCAAAATAATCGCACCCCAATTTTAAAGGAAATAATAATCTCGCTCCAAAATTCGTTCCACAATATTGGATTTCATAAAGTATAGGATAACGTAGATTCCAAGGATTGGATTCCTCGTCGCTAAGGAAAGCTTGCGGAAATCTCGGTGCAGCCGTTATCCAGCTAATCTTGTTGTTTTCTTTGTCACTTGTAACTGTAAGACTTCTTGAGTATCATTCTCTTCTGGTTTTTATTTATAACTAGTGGCCGCTCGCGACTCCGTTCGCGTAGAAGTCGGTTTCCCGTGGTAATGCGAAGTTTTCCCGCGGTAAAAAGTTCCCTTAATTCTTTCATACATATATTTTTGGTATCTAGAACCGTTTTCGCAGCGCACGCAACGGAAGCCCTCAAGGAAGAATAATTTTCCCCGTTTTTTTTTCATATTTTCCATTATTTCTTCGCTCCCTATAGTTGCAGCGTGATGTTATATAGCCTAAAGCCTGCCTCGATAATTGGTCTATTCAACACAAAAAGAATTTTTCAATTCGAACCAGTAGTTCCTGAGATTAGCGCGTTCAAACAAACAAACAAACTCTTCAGCTTTATAATATTAGTATAGATTGCGCTGGAATCAATACTAACTAAGCTATTCTTTTTTTTTGCAGTAAGTAACTGTTTAATTGTTTGTCTAATTTGTTGTAATATACGTAACATTTTATTTTCCCTATTTTACATCGGAATAAGATTTTTATGGTGGACCTTCTGCATAGCACTTTCCTCACACCGATTCCATTTTTCCCGAAAAACAAAATTTTCTCCCAAAAACCTTTCATAATCCTCCTAATTTATAAATGTGAAAGTTTGTGAGTATGGATGGATGGATGTATGGATGTATAGATGGATGTTTGTTACTCTTTCACGTAAAAACTACTGGACGGATTTGGATGAAACTTTGCAGTAATATAGGTTACCTATACATCAGAATAACATATAGGGTACTTTTTACCGCGGGAAAACTTCTCATTCCCACGGGAAACCGACTTCCAGGCGAACGGTGTCGCGGGCGGCAACTAGTATGTAATATTTTGATTTCCTCGCGTCACATATCGTTTTTCCCAAAATTCTTCATATCGGGAAGTATACCGCCGCCGTGTTGACACTACCTGGTGGCTCCTATTGTGCGCAGCCCTTTGTTGTGCCTCCCCCGGCGGCGGCACTGTTTGGAACCCTCGTTTTGGATAGTTTACACTTATCGAAAGCCTTTGATGTTCTGTTTGCAAACGAGTCACAGTAAAGACTACTTGACATTGGCTGTATTTAACTGTGTTTGAACGGGGATGTTTCGATTACAATTGTAAAGCTGTTTATAAAATATAGTTAAAAAATAAGGAAGTAAGCGAATAACTTTCAAACATATTGTTGGTTTTTCCACTGGCTATTTCTAAATCTTCACCCTCCACCGTTGGAAAAAGCCGTCTAATTGCTCACCTATAAACGTTATTGAGTGAGTTCTTTGATCTTTTTAATTTTTTTGGCATAAAATAACTGCCGTACACTAACCATTTTGAAGTCAATTAAAAAAGGTCAATTTATAAAGTCAACGTGTATCCTCGATCATCAATAATCATCAAGCACCGAGCCCGATACAACTGCGGTTGTCATTTCCTACGCCAATTACTTTGTGTGTCGATTGAAAAGCGAATGTCGATGTCGATAATTGACGAGATAATTAAGCACATCACTAGCGGTGTGTCCCGATATTATGTTTACATTTTCAGATAATTTGGTCGGAACTGGAATAATTAAGTTGAAATGTTTAATTTGAGCCGTTTTTATTTGTTGTTTTTGTTAAAATTAAATAAATTCTGATAAAAAAATTTTGAATGAATTTGAGAAGAAAGATATATTTAAAAGAGTTTTTTTTAAGTTAGTCTTTTCCCTAAGCGTTGATTTGTGTCGCCCGCTAGAAACTTTATCCTTTACGTTCCCAGATTTTATCTTTTGAAAGCAACAGTTTTTTCTCAGCCTGGAGTTAAGTCAGGATGCTTCTCGACGACTTTCTAGCCGCCATTTTTATGTAATCCAACAGAAAACAAGAGTTCCTGACATAGCTCATCGGATAAGCCCCTTCAAACGAGAGTAAGTGGAAGACATTTTATCATGTAACTGAAATACTTTTGGTGCCTTTTCTTGTGGTGATTGCATCTCTACAAGTAACCTTGCGAGGAAAGATACTCTCATATTTCAAGTCACAAGTATTTTTACTAGAAATGCATTAAATGTTAAAAATGTATTGTAATCGTTGCTCACCTTGATTGATTGTTGATTTAGCATTATGGTTTAAACTTCCTAGCCACAATTTCATAATTATACCCTAAGAAGTCTTTGAAATAGATATACTAAAAATGTACAAATAATGACACACCTCAGTTCTCTTTTTCCACTAAAGTACATTCGAATTAAGTGGAATTACAATTATAGCAGTCGGGCCCAGCATCAAACTTATTAACAAACTTTTTATAAAATCAAACAAACATCATTTGTGCTTGACCGAACAGTGGCGTGTGAACAGTCAGGAGAGTGAATCCCACTAACATCATGATATGTTTAAAATTGATCCCATTGATCATATAAATATAATGAATAATTTAGTGTATTGGTTGCTAAAAACTCAAAAATTTTGTTCCAAAGTTGTATAGGTTCGAGGAAGCTATTTGCTGATAAAAGAAATTAAATAAGCTCCAAAACTTGTAAAGAATAAATTTATTATTTTCATATGAAACCTGCCTATTACAATATTTTACATAGTTAAAAAAAATACTGTTCTCGGTAGGTAGGCTTGAAACCAAATACAGATACTATATTTCCCAATTTTCTGTCAGTTGATAATTACGTAATAGCTGTAAGCAATCAGCGTTTTTCATTCATAATGAAGGTATTCCTCTGTGTGACATTATTCATTGGAAAGCCAAACAAATTATCAGATCAACTGGGATTAAAAAATGGGTTAATGATAAATGTTCAATTATTATAATACGTTCCGGTGCGACCATTGTTTGAATTCTTCTGTTAAACAGTTTCACTGTGTATCGGTATGTTTAGTAGGTTAGACCTCGCAAAATAGTTATAAAAATACATATTAAATACCCTTCTTCAGTTCCTTGCGATATTTTAAATTAAAACATGGTCGTAATCCAACTACAGCGTTTCTAATCGTTATATAAAGTATTTTTTTACTTATTGTTAAATGACATAAATTACCCTTGCTATTTATTAAACATCTAGCAATGACCTGAAAAGCGTAAATAAAATGTTGTTCCAAAAAATAATGGAATCGTTGCTCACGGGCCCAATTAGGCAAACGCTTTATTTCCCGCGCCGTATCGAATGAATTGACATGTTTTAGATGAGCCTTCGTTTTGTTTTCCATTTTATCAGATTATGAGAAAAAAACAAAACGGATTTTACAATTTGTAGGAGTGTTTTCAACGACACGCTGAAACAGTTTTTAGTTTTTTTGTATTTATTACTAACAAGCATTGCGGGTTCCAAAAAGGTTTTTTTTTAAACTGTATTCATTTAACTTTTTGAACATGCCATATAAACTCTTAAAAGTACATAACTTTGCTTCAAAGCCGCCATCCTAGTCAAATACTTACTAACCTAATATCACACATTAGCTCTTAAGCCGTGTTCTAAATTAGGCTATCGGCCTACATTCTCTTCCACGCTGTCACGGCCATGCACTCCTGGTAATCGCCGTCTCGAGGGCCTCCATGGCAGAATGGTGCTTCAATTAACTGCATATCGGCGTGGTGCCGGTCGGCGTGTTGACACTCACTCCACTGGGAGTAGCTCCTGGGATAATTACACCAGGAGCGATAGGACGCCCGATGGAGAGGAGTTTAGTGGACACGTTCCAAGTAAGGTTATAGAGTGCGGTATGTTACAACTGGGCCTCTTAAACGCTAACTTCGTTTTAAACTGTTCGACTATATTGACAAATTGAAATTAGCGTATGAAGGAGATTGTGAATAAAGTTTTTCTTAAGCGTTTGGCTCTTTGATTTAATTGTGTAATTTAGAAATACATCCGGAAATAATGACCTTGGGAAAACCAAAGAGAAACGAGTACGTCTAAATAATGGACATCTCAGAACTTTACTTTAATCGGTTGCAACTTAAACTGTAAACTTTTATATTCCGAAAATATGGTAACAGTTACTGACTAAAGTTAGATATTTATGCACAAAAGCATTTTCGGTGACACAGAATGCGACTCTTCAGTAATAACACTAAATTTTAGCTGACTACCCTCTAAAATATCTAACCGTTACGTCGTCGGAATGGCCCACGGTTCGCTGGTTACATGTGTGGGCGCTATTAAGCTGCCTTATATTACAAACTATATGTCTATTATGTACCTCAAGGGATAAATACGGAAGTGTAAATTTAGTATGCTCTAGAAGCCTTGTTTCTAGAAGCCCCACGCTGGGCGCCAAAACACATTGGACGTAACTCGATAGATCGCGCCGTAAAACACGCGAAATGTGTTCGTAAATTGGCAAAATCGGGGAACATGACGCCGTAACCCTATTTGAAGGGTTTAGTGTATGCAAAGTGTTTTGCGTGAACCGCGAATTACCGCAATATTGCTGCTTGGATACGATGCTCATGCGAAACACTTTTCAATATGCACTTGCGAAAGACGTTTTAGAGGCTGCTGAATTTAGAATGAAAAATAAACGTCTTAAATAACGAGGTTAGTTGTGTTAAATACCTTAAACTTAAACAAGATTCTTTGTCACGTTCTTGTTAATACTAATTAACCGCCTTTGACGTAGACTAAGAGCTTAATTGCCTACCTTGCACCGTGTTACTGGCTCGTGAAAGCTACATTGAGCCGTCTCTACGTCCTCTCAAGTGTACCTACGTTACGTCACACGTAATTTTAAAAGCAGCCATTTTTCATACTTTTCGTGTGTTTTAATACGACAGACTCTCGCTAGATCCTTTTTCAGCGTAATATTATCTTTTTTCTAGTAACCATTAGTCGGCTTTGTATGTTTTCATTGTGCTTGCGCGTCCATGGATCGTGTTATTGTTTGGAATACCCGCTGAGCGCGCTGCTGCCCTAGTACAAATGTTTGCTCGCTCGACAATGTTTGGCGAAAAAAAGCGATGAGAGCTACGTTTAAAATAACCACACGGTTGTTATTCTTTACTGTAAGGGAAATTTGAATTACCGTCGTCTAAGGAAATTGCCTGCGTATTTTTTTTTATGTAAAAGCCTTTAGGTGTATTTGCGCTTGGGTACAATTACCTGATTGAAGTAGCCAGGGTAACTCTAAGGTAATGTCGCGGCTTAAATAGCAGTGTGTCAACTAGTAATAAAAAATATATCGTTCAGAACAGGCGGTTCTCGAAGGCTAAAATGACATTAACTTAATGAGAACACTGTTATACAGGGTGTCCAGGAAACAATGGATAAGCTCTGAAGGGCTAATAGTAGAACTAAAGGCAAGGCTAAAAAATAATTGATAAAAAGTATAAGTCTTACACTGCTAGAAATATGGCACTTTAAAAAAAGACTTCATATTTTTTTTACTGTGTTCATATTTTTACTCGTAACGAGGTCAAATCACTCAATACCATCATTATTTCTGTGCTAAAATAATTAATATTAACCGCATCAGTGTATAACTATCAAATAAAATAGCTAACTAAAGTATTTTTCTCAAGAAATAATGTTAAACTTTTGATTTGTGTAAAATTTCTAAAGAAATATTTTTGATGTTAAACTTTGAACAGCTCTAGTGTAAAAAAATAATATGAAAGCTACAGTGGCCAATGATTTCAAAATATGCCTGGTTTAATAACATTTCTAAAAAGATGTAATATGTCGTTATTGTAATGAAAAAATATCGAACTAATGGTATTAGTGTGTAAAATGGGGATAATTATTTAATTCTAGCAAAATTAAAAAAATACAATAAAACTAAAGAAATATGATTTTCAATTGATATTAATTGAAAACACATTGGAATAATTTAGAGTTACTGTTCAAATTGTCTGTCCCCATCCTGATGCAGACCCTACATCTACGAATAAAGGATCTTTAAAGAAATCAACTTAACAGGAGAAAGTGATCCAAATTTTCTTCAAAATGACTTACCCAATTTATTGATAGACGTGTCCGAAGAGCTTTGCGACACATATTGGCTTCAAAATGAGGCTGTCTAGCACACTATGCTGTTGCATTATGTGCATACTTGACGAAACCCTAACAGGTAGGTAGGCCGCCTAAACCTAAACGCTTTGGACATTTTTACTGGGGGTATTTTAAGGAAGAGTTTTACCGGCAACCAGTAACTTCATTAGAAGATCTACGAGCTCGTGTTCAGGCCGCTGCTCAATGATCGAATCAATGATCGACGACACGCGCGATTTTTTTGAAGATCCTTTATTCGTAGTTGTAGGGCCTGCATCAGGATGGGGACAGACAATTTGAACAGCTGCTCTCAATTATTCCATTGTTTTTGCAATTAATATCAGTTGAAAATCATATTTCTTTAGTTTTATTGTATTTTTATAATTTTGCTAGAACCAAATAATTATCCCATTTTACACACTAATACCATTAGTTCAATATTTTTTCATTACAATAACGACATATTACATCTTTTTAAAAACGTTATTAAACCAGGAATATTTTGAAATCATTGGCCACTGTAGCTTTCATATTATTTTTTTACACCAGAGCTGTTCAAAGTTCCACATCAAAAATATTTCTTTAGAAATTTTACACAAATCAAAAGTTTAACATTATTTCTTGAGAAAAATACTTTAGTTAGCTATTTTATTTGATAGTTATACACTGATGCGGTTAATATTAATTATTTTAGCATAGAAATAATGATGGTATTGAGTGATTTGACCTCGTTACGAGTAAAAATATGAACACAGTCAAAAAAATATGAAGTTTTTTTTTAAAGCGCCATATTTCTAGCAGTGTTAGGGTTATACTTTTTATCAATTATTTTTTAGGCTTGCCTTTAGTTCTACTATTAGCCCTTCAGAGCTTATCCATTGTTTCCTGGACACCCGGTATATACACGCCTCCCCTGTGTGACCCTCCATTTACTTTTCACTCAGAAGAGGAAACTTAATACTTCTACTGCAAAATATAGTAACTTATACTTTAGCACTCAGTTAAAAATATATTTTTTAAGTTTACTTAGCTAAGCATGTAAAATTTGCTCGAAAGTGGATAGGTTTTTATAATTACAAAATCATTGACTTTCACTTTGTCAAAACTGTTTAATAACCGGTGTTTGATTAAATTATGTATTTCACAATGTATATGTTACGGCTAATACCCGAAGTGCGGCTACACCTAGTTTTAGCCGGTTAGAAGTGTTTTTTATATGGAAAACTGTAAAAAAAAAAATAGTCCGTATATAAAAACTGGCTTCAATTATGAATTGACGGAGTCGCGGGACTCCTTTTTCTGGGTGGTATCAAAAAAGTAACCTAACTAACCTAACCTATTGATGTTCTAACCGGCTAAAACTGGGTGTAGCCGCACTTCAGGTATTAGCCGTAACATATACATAGCGAAAAAGTAAAAAGATATTTTGGGATGGTGAAACGATCTTTAGAGAAATAAATACCTATTCCGTCACAATAATGTGACTAACACGGGACAAGATAATGGTCCCGTTGCTCTCATTGGATTCTATTGAGATCTACACCACAGATTCGAGTTCCAAGTTGCAATGCCACACACTAAGCGCACACGCAGTCACTCACAAATCACAGAGCTGGCTTGGGCTGTCTCAATGCAGCTAATACAATGCACGCCCAAAACAATGACTCCAAACCGATGTCGCACTACCCAGAGCTAAGCTGAAATTGTATTGTCGTGGACTGAAATAAACAACATTTACAATTGTTTGCATGTAGACGTCTCGCTACAGCTTGGCTGAAGCAAAATTAATCCCGTCAAAAACAAAATGAGAGCCAAATCCAATATGATGTTAACAACAAAAGAAGTGAGATCTAAATGGGTGCCAAGTTCAATGGTCAGTCACGAAATTAATTTATATCAACATAAAATATTTTAAAACAACTTAATTATAATTTCTTCTTATAACTTAGAATAACATATTGAAACTTAAGGCCTTAGTCGGCATACATTCTAAGTGTTTGTCATACAAAAGAAAGTTAAAGAAATTATAAAAAAATACTCTTTTTGATTTTTCCCATGGTATGTACCCAATTACCTATCTTTATGCCAAATTTGAACTATCTAGGTCATCTGGAAGTAAGATATAGTTTTGATATATAATAAGGGTCAGTCAGTATGAAAACTCATAATAACATTACTGTTTGAAGTATTTAAATGAAATTTGGAGTATATTATATATTTATCTCGCCAATCTTAATATGCAAAATATGCATCTTGATGTGCAAAAGTTTTAATGTAATGAGGGGGACAAAAGTGGCTTCAAATGTTTCGGGTAAATATAAACTTGGTGCCCTGTCAGTTTGTACTTGGCTTGACACTCTACCGATCTAGATAAAAACTAAAATAGATTATAGTAGTTGTAAAAAAAGGTCAAGAACTTAACAAATATTTTTTTACACTTGACCAGAACATTGTGTGTGTGGTAGACGTGTAGTTTGTGGTGCATTTTTAAAAATTAAAATGATTTGTAATATTTGTTGAATATGTTTCTGTTATTTATATTACCGGATACGACTTGTTTATTATATTTTTAAATTATTTCTCAACGTTTCTTCATTATTGCAAGTGCCGAGCATCCTGGCTGTGTAATAAACCTTATATTGTTTTTTCTTGTTTTAATTATAAAAGAAGCAGTAAAGTTGCTACTAGTCATATCTCTCATATTTTTATATTAGTCATGGACGTGTAACAAATGAAATAGTCGATTAAAAGTAACATAAAATAAAGATAAAAAATAAATATTTATTATTTTTATTTATTTACAAATTTATGTATTTACACACAATTATATACAGAGCAGGACAAACTAATAACAAAACAAACGTAAATACAGAGGTCCTGCTTATTCCAAAAGAAATTTCTTCCAGCAGACCTGTAGTTGAAGAAATGGTACGGAAAGCAAATTTTGCGTGTCTACATGATAATAATACATACAATACCAATATAAACTACATACAAATACTTACATATTATTACTTAAATATCAATACATATATAAATATGAAAATAATACTACACAAAGACTATTATGGTATAAATGAATTTGAGTAACGTTCTTAATGTACATTTGAGTTTCAACTTACTTTTTAAATATGTACTTAATGTAAAGACAGTTAGCCTTTTACAAGCAATCTATTACCCAAGAAACGGTTGGAACTAAAAACAAGCCGTTATAACATAAATAGTTTTACATTAATGAATTATAATAAGTTATTAATGTTGTATTCAATGTTATCAACAGTCTTAAAGCCTATTTAGGCTGAGATCTGTCTACGAGCCAGTAAATTTTCCATCCCAGTCTAGCCCCTGTCTAATATAGTCGTGATCTGTTCAGTTCATCCTTCATGGAGTAATAGGATTAGCCGGCGCTCCTCATTTTGGCTGGCAGCGTCTCGCGTGTTTCATTAACGGAGTCTGCTGGGTGGAACGTGATTGTCTATTACCTTACTGAAGGTAGGCGTGTGATAAGGATTTTACAGAAAGATTACAGATTTAGACGAGAGTTTGTTAAAAGAAAGATTAGAAATTACCTTTTTTGATAGTTGGTGCTAGGTATGATTGAAAATGCTGCTGATCTAACTTGCGTGAATCATAATTGTTTAATTTAAACTTAAGCAGAACAGGATTTGATTGTAAAATTAAAGTGTGATCCGTAATACTTAATAGCAATATTGTTACCAGCTACACTTGATTGAAGCATTTACTTATTTAATTGCGTGAATATTATTTTAAATTCATCGTAATTTCTATTCCTCTAAATTAGGACTAGTCGGACGTGTAAAGCCAAAATTTTTTTTTGCAGAAAAATGTTTACAAGCGGAACATCTGATTATATTATAAAAAGAAGAGGCTATTATACCTACACTTTTCCATAGTGATTAACGAAGGAAAGCTTCCAAAGTGGTCATAACCCAAAACCCTACAACATTGTTACATATTCTTCTATTTTGTCAGTAGCGTCCGTAAATCCTACTTTATAAGATATTTATGATTGCCGTACTCCAACAAAAAGGTACGGCGAAAAGGCTGCTTCTCAAGTGGGGGTGGAATTTTATAAAATCCTCGAAGCAGACACAATACTTTGTTGTCTGGCTCCGGAATGATTGCACAAGTGGGCACTCGCGATTCACGGACGACGATGGACGTTCACCGGTACTGGACTACAGGTTTAAATAAATAAAGAGTCACTCTCGAATTCTCTAAACGTTAGACACCTTAGTGGATTGACATCACCCTCGTACAGTTCATATTGAAACAGTACTTGGTGTTAAATTGCTTTACATTTACATGACGAGATAGTATCTTTTGGACTTGACTAAACTTGCTTGCATTGTGAATCAAATCTCTCTTGAAACCATAAAAACATGAAGTCAAAAAACTTCAGTATCTAAAAAGTAATTTTAGCTGGAACTGAATGCAAAATTTCAAAGCAAATATGTAGTGTATTATTTGCAGAGTTTACTCAAAGATGTAATTCCATTTTCTTCAGCGTGTGTTGACTGTACACAGTCTCGTAATATTTCTATGGGGATGGTTTACCTCCCCGGGATTCCTGGACGCCTGGTAAATGCGCTTTTGTTTGATCAGGGCTGGTGGGTCTCCGATATTCGATGATTTATTATGGTGATTAAAGATTGGAGATATTTATTTCTAAAAGTTTTGTATCGGTAGATTAGAGTGAGTTTTTGATTTTATGCCTACATGATTACCGTTTTATATAAATCAATATAATTATTATTTATTTACATAGCACAACAACCAAGTTGTCAAACTGTTCGACATCTTTTTACCACAAATGACATATTTAATCCTCGAAAGAGTCCTTTACAGTCAGCGTATGCTGACTTAATTGTAAAAAAATCCACTCGTACCATTTTATTTTGTTCGAAACCAGTAATAGCCAAGTTCCAACCCTAACCGTGCTTGCAGCTCACACTTGACGGGAACACCGCTTGTTTTGTTTACCTGCGTTTTGTTAATGACTACGCCGCTTCCACGAGGCATTCATAGATTCGCGGAGACTCTACACAAACTTTAGAAAACAAGGAAGCAACAATTCCGAACTTTCACGAGGAGTTTTCTACCGCCACTGTTTGCAGTCTTCCGAGCGTTCCTTTATCTCTTGGATGTTATAAAACTCTTTTCGTTTTATGCGCGCCGAATACTAATGCGGCCCGTTTAAAAAGAAAAGAGATTTTGAAGGCTGAAATAAGAAAGTGTTTGTTGACACTATTTAGCTCCAACCTTGGAAATAATATCCTGTGTTTTGTGAGGTGAAGACAAAAATGGCAGCGAGGCAATTAATTACGGCATAACATAGCGGCTGTCAGTCACTCGCTCAGCATATTTATGCCGTCACGGTATACAAAATCCCTACTAATATTATAAATGCGAAAGTAACTCTGTCTGTCTATTACGCTTTCACGCCTAAAGCACTGAACCGATTTTAATGAAATTTGGTATGAAGAAAGAACTGAACTTGGGAAAGGACATAGGGTACTTTTTACCGCGGGAAAACTTCTCATTCCCACGGGAAACCGACTTCCACGCGAACGGAGTCGCGGGCGTCCACTAGTATGTAATATGACGCATTATTTTGAAGGGTGAACGCCCTCCTGTACATAATCTGTGGATTTTCAAGGGTTGGCGAAGCAATGAAATATGCTAAAGGTTATTGGGGCGAAAATTTTGAAACTAATTTACATTCTACGTAATTTATTTAACTTTGAAGTGTAAACGTTTTATCTGACTCGAATTAATATGATTTTAATACGAACAGCCGAATTGTTTTGGTGAAGTTTTGGCTTTCTGATGCGTATTTATTTTTCCTCCAAAAGTGAGTAAGTTTTGTGAGCAATAGACATCAATCACAGTTCTGGAAATGCCATGTATCCTTGCGAAATGTACCAGGATATCAGAAATCCGGCGAAGTGCGCTATAATTTCAATTAGCAGTTAATCAGACCACGACTCGGTCGTACGTAGCTATTGAATATTGACAGTCAATATTGGGCTGCATTATGCATATTACATTAATCAGTGATCGAGGCTCTATTAGCTGCTATTGTAGCAGGCCATACGTCTAACTGTTGGATTATGTATTTGGTATTAGTAAGATGAAGAGTCCTGATTTAATCTAAGCTGTTGTGGTTAGAATGAAAATTACTGTCTTTCACTAGCTTTCCGCGGGTTAAATACTTCTCTTTTATTATAATTAAAATAGTTTCTGCAAATCAAACATTTAAATAAACGTTTCGGTTATTTTCAGTTAGTTATTCTGGGTATTAAATCCATCTATTTATAAAATTTTATTCATATCCAACCAGCAGTTTTTGCATGATTAAGTATCAAAAATCCAAATATGTATTCTACAAACGTTAACATTTATAGTACTAATAACATTGATATGTGTTTTATACAATTCTTCCTAAATTCGACACAATTTTAAAAAAACTTATATCGCTCTACGATCGATAAATTATTCAAACATTTTCCCTTGCTTCTTTCCTGACCACAAAAATATGAACGCTTTATTGAATCAAGGGACTCATATTTCATTCAATATCTTATATACTTCTATCGTTTGACTTCGTAAGACACGAATAATCCCTAAGTGGTTTGGTTTTATGTTATCTTGGTAAACAGAGATGCTGGAAAAGGGTTGACATTATCTCGGATATTTACTATCAAAGGTTAGAGTTATTTCTGAAGTTGTGCCAGTAGCCGCCACTTGCGGTGCTTAAATAATGTTATAATACCTATGCGTTTAGTTATAGACAGTAAGGTAAACTTTACCTTTTTATTGAAAGATTAAGGTTGTTTGTAAAAAAGAGTGAAAATTATCTATTAATTACATTTTATATTCGTTTTAGGAAATCACTTGTAGCAATAGTTTGAAGCCGTACAAAATAAAATATTTGTTTTAATGTAGTCACTTTCTTACTTAATTATTTATAAGTTAAGTATGTGAATATCCAGGGTAATCTCTATATGAAACGATTTGAAAATTTTCTTTCGTTGCAAGCCTACATTATCTTTTTTATTTCTAAATAACAAAAGCCACAGGCGGAGGGCTATTCGGTTATTTTATTAATTAACTTCACCATGTTTTTAAACACCGTAAGATATTGGTTGGGCTGCCAATAAATGATAAAAACTAACTGAGGTTTGCTAGCTTTTTATGAAGAACAAAAAGATTGATTACTTAGCTAAGAGACAAGTTCCATCCCGGCGTTTTATACCTAGCTTCAGTCCAGAATGAAATGGGAAAGTATCTCGGTAGAATCACACTTGCTATCTGGTGCTCTGCGGTATAACGAACAAAAAGAGTAAAGGGAAGTCACAATCATAGCTGGCTCGTGCCTAACTCGACTTTTATTTTTTGTGGCCTTTTTTGCGGCCTTTTTTGCACGTCGTCGACGCGATCGAACTGTAGTAACACGTTCCAGTCTGGTATGAGGGCCTGGTACATGTGCGATAATCATGGTTTTATTTTTTGCTTGTAATTTGGGAAAAAAAAAAAATTGTCGTTTCAAATAACGACTTGTAAAAAGTATATGTAATCCACCCTGGCTTCGCTCGGGTACAATTAAACAAAAATGTATATTACATTAAAATCGGAATGACACACACAATGTGAGGTTTAATTTTTATTTATTTTATAAGTACTATTTAGAACGGCGTACTTACTTTATTACTGTTTAAAAATAAATATTCAGTCTGAAACTTGATTTAAGTAGTAAATACTGTTATCTGCTATAAATTCTCTACTGGCAGTTCACTATTATTGCACCGCCGGGGCGCGCCCGCCTGCTCACTACTCATATTTTTTACATATTAACTGGATAAATGCAAATATTAATATAAATTGTAAAATTTGGCTTAGTTTAAAATGAAATTCTTGCAAAATTGTGTTAAGTAAAAACTTTAAGTTAGTAGAATAAGCCACGTAACGTAACAAATCCTTGGAGAATGTCAGCTCGGGCATCGGTCATTCATCACTAGCCACTAGACACCTTCCTCCGTACTTATGCTGCCCTGGTACCTGCGGCCGTTTGTCTCACTTTCACGTTACTAACAAAGTATTTTCCTAAATGATGTTGCGATGTTGTGCAATCTTTAGTTTTAGTAGACTGTGTCTTGAGTCTTGAGCTATAGTATCGTGGCTTGTGGAGGCTTGATAAGACGTTCAAGAGTTTTTTTTACAAACCAAGTGGCAGAGTTATTTGCTTACTTATCAGTGCCAAAATACGAAGCAACATGCCATCATGTATGTTTTTGGACACATAACTCTCGAATAAAGCAAAACCTAGGCTTTGAACTACGATACTAATTTGCAATGTAGATTCTGCTAGTTTAGAACTCCAGTTGCTCTTACCAGTATCCACACACCTATGCTAGAAAGTTCGAAAATTGTAATGGTTAAATATGGCAGACTTAATTTTATAGTTGATATGTAATGTAAATAATGGTTATGTTGTGGTTTTTGACCCAATAGCTACGAGATGTTAAATAATATGAATGTTTATTTTTATGTTTGTTTTTTTGTATTTATGTAGACTATGTCAAACGAAAAGTGTACTATTAGATAACTCCAAATAAGTATTCCTTTGTTAAACACTGGACAAATACATTAACTTCACGGTATATAAGCAAATTTAACAATTTACTCTGATTTTAAAATGTAATTTCCTTATTTTGCTTCCTCGAGGGGCAGCACAGCTGAGAGTTGGACTGTGCGGAAATTGCACAGCTTACCCTATTAAAGCTATGGAGCGGTTAAGTATGTAAATACTGACTCTCCCCACTGAGCGAGATCGGCTCCGCAAATTGTCTCCAGTTGAGGTTATTAGCGGGTGAATGAGTCAATTCGAGCCTTTGCGGTACCAGGAGTACAGAGCTCGGGTGGAGTATTTATGCGTGTTGTGATATTGACTAGAGTCGCAGTTGTTTAGGAGAGGCTTGTTATGTAGTTGGCAGAATATGTTTAAACGAAATTTGACTTCATTGCTTAACATTGAAGTGCCGTATCAAATCATTCACACTTTGCATTATGTTTTAGTAGTGGCCGCCCGCGACTGCGTTCGTGTGGAAGTCGGTTTCCCGTGGGAATGAGAAGTTTTACCGCAGTAAAAAGTACCCTATGTGTTATTCTGATGTATAACCAATAATATTACTGTAAAGTTTCATCGAAATCCGTCCAGTCGTTTTAACGTGTAAGGCCCAATTGCAGGGAACGTTTTAACCTCGGGTTAGCTAACTCAGATTAAAATGGCACCACCATCGATTGTAATAAGAAATAGTTACAATCGATGGTGGCGCCATTTAAATCTGAGTTAGCTAACCCGAAGCTAACCCGAGGTTAAAACGTTCCCTGCAATTGGGCCTCAGAGTAACAAACATCCATACTTCGTTTAAAATATTAGTAGGACTAAGTTTTACCTAATTTTTTTCACAATTTTGACCTAAATTATTTTAGTGCTTACTGATGAGTGAATATTTAAAGATGCTTATCCCTTCGCAATACCATCCATTCCATTAGCAAGTCTGTGGTTTATTTGTCACTATTCAACTATAACAACAAGAGTCTAGTAGACCGCCGTCTCAGGTGGTAGCCGTGTTGCGGTCACCGAACAAACTTGGCCGCTTAGCTGAACCTACGGCCTTTGTCTACTAACTCCTGCTAACTTCAGCGCTCCTGGTACCTAGAGGTTGTTTTGTATTGATTTGATAGCTTGAAGAGTGGGTAAGATTGATTATTTTAATAAGTAAGCGGTTTCTTAATTGATATTTAACACACTAACTATTACTGAAAGTGTTAACTTTAGTTATTTTTTATAACATTTCAGCTAGCTTTTTGCGCTGTGTCTTTAATGTGGCGGGATAAGTTTCAGAAATAATTTGGTAAAAGCCTACCTTTGTTTTATAGACTTGAAATTTCTATTAAAATACCTATAGGATAAGAAATTAAAAGTTAGGACATTGCTCTAATACCTAAAACCGTAATATTGCATAACGATTTGCACATCATGACTCAAAAGTTATATAACAACAAAAGTTGTATCAAAACCCTCAATTATCTCTTTGACTCGCTGAAGCCCTGGTAATAATTGGTGGTTCATATAGGATCGCTTTGCGATGCAAATTTGCCGTTTGAGTTGATAATAATTTATTTAGAATGTCGTTATGGTAAAGGTGAATTAAAATAGCAATCGATATTTTTCCATTTCTGTAAATTTTTGAATACTTGATTTGGTAGTAAAATTTTCTATACATTTGATATTTATGATACCCGAAAAATACACTAAATGGAGTCATTTTTTCTAACTCGCGTGAATTGAGTATACTGCTGTCACTGTGGTTGTAAATATATATTTTTTGATTTTGTCAGCAAATAACATAATGTAAGTTTTATATTTAAAATGTGTTCCTACTCCTCTTATTTAGTTTCCACACCTTCAGTAATATGTGTTGGTGGTTTTCCCTTGCTGTCTGTAACCGTTGCAGCTTACAAAGAAGTGAATTTCCCAAGCGAGGCGTGACGCGGTAACATTTCACCACGATAATAGTCGGTTCACTCTTACTTTACTTCAACTTAACTTAAACTTAACTTAGTAAAGTACTTTTTCATAAATAAAAAAAAGTAGTGAGTCGTATTTTAATTTTGCTATAAGAATTTAAAAACTCTTTAACATAGTATTTTAATGTCGTGTCAATTGACGTAGAAGCTACGTATTGGTCGCAGATGCTACGTGCCGTAGCCCGTAGTCGCGTAGACTTGAGTCTATCAAAAATATGAATTATCTCATTCAAAAGTTAAAAACTTCAATTCTATGACTACCATGTATTACTTACTAAGTCATAGAAGATTTTGGTCGATAAACGGATCTTAAGTTTGACAACAAATCGTTATATTTAACTTTTTGTAAACAAAACATCACGCAACTATAAACGTCAAGACCTAAAGAAAAAAACAATCATTTTAAAATCGATGTAGATTTGAATGACGAAAACGAGGAACAATTTTACAATTTTACAACTGCATAACACCTACAATTATATGTCTCTCTCACGCAACACCGACTCCAAAATATTATGAAATACTTGTATGCTCATTTCCCTCATCACAATTACACATGTTATCGTGCATGAAATCGTAGATAGATGGACACGCGTGTAACTGTAGCCTCAGTTTGAAGATAGTTCGTCGAATAGTTTTACCTCCTCCGTATTGTTTACCCGCGGTACTATAAAAAGGTGATATAAAATCAATGTTGGCGCACAATAGAAGTTACAAGTAGTAGAACAATAGCTTGTGTTGTTTCAAGAGCTTATTGTTTTATATTATTTACGTGTTATGCGGGTAAATAAAAGTTAAAGTACTGCACAGTAGATGACTGTTCTAACAAGGTATTTGTGATGCAGAAAAGTCAGCTATCTTTACGACTGCGTAACTTCTACGATTCTCATTTTTTCAGGTATAAAGAAATATATTTTAAAGATAAAGTGATCGAGTCTAACTGTTAGGACATATAGGGTAGTACGATTGGATAGTATTATCTATAGTAATGTCCGCAGCAGCCGGGCCAGCTACCACAGCCGCCGTCACGTCGCATTGTAACGTCGATTACGTGACACGGCACCCGGGGTCCCAAACTGTAGTGGTCCAGTAGCAACACCCTAAATATGTTCGCAATCGGAAGAGATAACTTTAAACACGCACTATGACAACTAAATTTTGTTTTTAAAGTTAATTCGATTAATATTGGAAGAGGTTTGAAGTTGGGAACCACTGCTTATAACTTTGTACTGACTTTACAACAGATGCTGTGCTGTTTTAAGAGGCACATTTCCAACCACTGAAATAGTATCATTGATTATGATTATACGTTTTTTAGGCATTGCCATACTGAATTCAGAAGTCAGAAAGTAACCCGCTTTATTTAAACCACCGCTCGTGTTCCTAAAAAACATTTGACAAAGATTTATTAAACTTCTGATGTCATTCAAAAGGTCGTGTAGAGTCCACGAGTACCAGGGCAGCATGAAGTGTGTAGCGGTGCAATGCATATATCCGCGTGTCAGCGTTTTCGAATGGCCGCTCATTCGTTAGCAGGATTTACGAGCGTTCACAGCGGAGGTACACCTAGCCTGACAAATGGCCCGTCGCCCGTGTCGCGTTTTTATATGCTCCTCGCTATTCATTCGCTGCTGGTATATCAATCTTATTTTTTTAATGTTTTTAAATTTTGTTTTGTTAAATAGAATGTTTGATAGAAATTTTAGAAAAATGAAAGGCACCCGACAAGTGTTAGTCGAGTCACATTTCAATCAAGTTATTTTCGCCCTTTGTTTAACCTATATACTTGTGTAATTTTATGATGTCGAGTCAGCCTTCAGGCTATTACGTAGGCGGCTTGAAAAAACACTGACAGTACGAGTATAGTGGCTACTACCCCTCGTAGGCATCTGATGTGGTTCCTACATCAGATGCGGTTACCAAAAACTCTGATACTAGATGAATATGTGCTGCAAAGTGCATATTCATCACACGAAAGAAGTAGAGGAGCTTTCGCATGACCCTGTTTTCTTATTGCTAAATAGTTCAGACCTCCAAGTGATTTCATAAGCCCTCTTTATACCTTTCAAAGCGCCAAATCGCAAACACGAAAATTCGATGTTAAATTTGCATTTCCATTGGGTAAAAAAGGTTTTTATCCTGCAAAATATTGTTGCGTAATCTCGTTTGTACCCGGGCTGCAGAAAATACAAGGGGGTATGCTTCTCGACCTTTCTCCATGCTTATCATTGCTCGGTTCACTGCCAGCGCTACCACGCTCATTTGCGCACGAGGCGAAACAAAAATCACCTTTATTTACACAAGGGGTTGCAGTCTATGTAGATCTCGTGGTACGGAGGTTTGTTTAGCTGAATATAATTACTGAGCGAAGCGAGGGTGTGCTTCGTACGGGTAACGTTTTTGGCGATTTGTTTTCAAAGCTCTGAATTTTGACAAACACAAAATGATTTGTCGGATTTCTTTTAGGTATGAAGCATCTCGCAAAAATTATCAAATGATATCGAAACTTCTTTCAAGATTGATTATGCGAAGTAAAAAAGGAGTTACCGTATAAGCTTACATACAAACAGACACGGCTGCACACGGGTGGCTTCGCTCAATAATTTTTCAAGAAGGGGTTGCTATATGAATGTAGATACAGACTTAGTGTCATGTATTGAGGTTTGTTCAGCTCATGTATAATTTAATAGGATAATGTTTTCAATAACGCGAGATATACCAAGCTAAAACTAAATTATAGTCTAATATTTCGCTTGGGTTCTGCGGACCAAGCGTAAATCACCCTCTGTAATTTGGTTACCCTTGTGGTGCACTCGTAAGAAACATAAATATTGCGGTCATGGAGGAGGTCACCCTTTTGATGTAATCTTATGTACTCAGGCCACGTACGTATTGAAAAATAATAAAATGTTCATGTTTTATATATTTTATTCCGGTATTATTAAACATATCGTTTAATTTTAGTGAACCAGAGTGTACTAAATAAATATGATCTGTTACAAATTTGATTCAAAATGCTATTGAATGCTGTTTCTATAACTAACTAATCTTTATCCTACCTAACTATTCTTTCCTCAAAACTAACGGTTGCAGCCACCACTGACAACAAACATCGCAACTGTACGTTAATAAATCTCATTTGCTCCTTTACATTTTTCTCCGAAGCCTTTTTCTTTTCCCATAAAAAATCTGTGCCGACATCATTCTTGCTCAAAAGAAAGTTGTACGTCTGGAAGTTGCTAACTCGGCTCGTATATTTTCATAACTTGGGCAAGTGTTGGCAACATTTAACAAAGAAAAAAAATGGGCAAGCAAATAATGTTACCGGCATTGGGGACGCCTTCTTAGCTGATGTAAATTGTCTTCCTGAATGATGGTTATTGTAATTTGGAAATTTCAACCTATTTATGCCTAAATATTACGTACGTACGTAAACATTTCAATCTTTTATTTTCATTTCATGTGTACTTTGTTATTTTGGTTTGTGTAGACTTGCGTTTGCTCGTTTTACATTTGTAAGGAGTATGTCAAGGTAACTTTAAAAACGTTGGGTTATACATTTTTTGGACAAGTTTGCTTAAATGTCTCTGTTGTATATTAATGAGATAGAAACAATACTCCATGTGTTTAATTTATTATTTTAGGAAACCCTTACTAAATGCGTAAACGATAACTTCAGCTGTTAAGAAATATAATTTTATAATTCATCAAAATAATAAGACATAAATAATCATTTGTAAGTAGCCTTATATTTGATTAAATTTTTCAGTCCGTGAGTAATTGCACAGCTTAACTTTATCAATGAAACTAGTGTGCGATTGAAATACCTATGATCGTTACTTAATTTAGTTTTTTTTACAGGTAAGTGTCGTAATGCCGCAACTTCATTTATGGTTTAAGTTATTGTAAGTATTTAAAGTTTTAGTTATTACCTTTGTATCAAAATAGGAAAGTTAGTTAGTTGCATACATATCAATACATACTAGGCTATAATGCATGTCAAAAACTAAAACTTTTTTTTTATAAATGTTCATTTAAAAAAAAACATCGTAAAAGCTATTTATTCCCACATTAACAAAAAATGCAAACAGTTTCACAACAATTCACTGTAAAAGAACACACAACACAAAAGCCTAAATTGTAATTCAAAAATTCAATAACCGCTGAGAAGTAAGCCAAAGTGAAAGTAAAATGCTAAGAAAAGTTACAACCGGCTTCCTTCAGGTTGTTTATCCGACCAAATTAAATTGTGCCGCTTTACAAGTAACCGCTACGGTTGGAATACATTTCTAATTTTGGCGGTTTCGAAACTCATTCAGTCGAACACTTATATAAAAGCTTATGAAACGCCCGTAAGAATTAATATTAAAATGATTTCGAAATTCTGTTTCGGGGAAAACGTTTTACCTTGTTAATCCAAACAAAGTAATACAACAAGTGCCTAACTAAATTGTTATGTATAAGTAGATTAAAATTATTATAATTTTTTACTTTGGTGTGATGAAAATGGTTTGGCAGCTTAAAATTTTTAGCTGTAATAGTCAGGATTTTTTGACGAGAATATTTTTTAGTTAAGGTGAAAAATTCTAAAAATGTTTTTGAATTAAGTATGTCAGATGAACCTTTGCATGTTTTTAATCTAAGGAGCTTCCTGTAAACGTACCAGTTGGTTTTTCGTTAGTAATACCTAAATACTGAATTAAATTTTTTGGTGTTTAGCCTATTTTGTATTTGACAATAGTGTTTTATTGTACAAAAAAAAGATGGTTTTTATTTGTTCTAAGCAGTAAATTATTAGGCAAATTAATCAAGTTACGGATATTTTAAGTTATCTAGTACAACGACACCGTTTAATTTTATTTTTGAACTAACGAAACTATTTCAGCTAAAACGAATTCTAAGCTAATTTAGCTACTTTTTTTACGTACTAACTAGCTGACAAGTAACTTAAACCATATTACAGGAAATAAATGCAATATAATAACAGCCTATCCCACTACTTGAGCACAAGCCTCTTTCTTGGAAAGCGAGATTGAATCTTAATCCCATATCCATACTAACATTATGAAGCTGAAGAGTTTGTTTGAACGCGCAAATCTCAGGAACTACTGGTTGGTAAAATAGTTAACTTATTGAAGGAGACTCTAAGGTTTAATAGCAACGCCAAGACTAATAGGAGCAGAGCAGCAATGAGGAAACGCAGTTGAAACAGTTTGACGCTTCGCAATGGTGTATTTTTGACCCACTAGATCACTAAACATTCAATTTTAGCCAACTTAAAGAATTTTTTTTTAATTGTTCTATATTTACAATTTTTTATTAATAAATTTCCTAAAAGGTGGCGAAAAATGCATTAAAATCCGTTTCGTTATTTAGGAGGAGTTAGCGGACAGACAGAATTAGTTATTTACTTGGATTTAAACTAAAACTAGCGACCCGCCCACGCTTCGCTATGGTGTAATTTTGGGCGACTTGTTACCGAAACATTGAATTTTGGCTGATTTATAAAATCTTTTTCTGAATGTTCTTTATTTACAAATTTAAATGAAAAAATTATATAAAGGATGGTAAATACCGCATTAAAATCCCTCAACTGGTTTAGGAGGAGATAGCGGACAACATACAAACAGACAGAATTAGCGACTCGGATTTATACTATGTAGGTAATGATGATACTATGTAATGATGACATTTGAAGCCGTTAACAAATTCACCGATGTCTACATAACATTTCCCATCACAAAAACAGCAAACCGTCATAAAACACTCGTTGTTTTGCAATTCAATAAGTAATTAGCAATTGTTATCCGGCGGTTCCGGACCGGACGGCCGGCCGGACGTACAGTAAATATTTACAGCGGCGTCGAGTGCGGGACGTCCGGTGTGTTGGTGGGATTAATTGAAGGGATATTCAACGATAATCGATGGACGACTATTTAAAAGTAGAGATTCAATGGAAAAGAAAACTCTATAGGTTCTTTTTACATTTTTTCGCGGTTTCGTAAGTCAACGACTTTGAAAATTAATAGGAATCTAGGTCATACCACTTTTAACTTGGATTTTTGCGTGGGGACACTATGGCTCGAAAACTTTTGCGTGAATTTTAATAGTTATTACGTAGTTGTTTTTAAGGGTTGACAGGTAATTACGGAAATACTTATCTGGGTTTTATTGAAACTACAACTAAATGGTGTGTGTCGACGCTTCGTCAAATGATTAGATTACATACACATTTGAAGCAATTGTGTTGCCGGCTTTCCATCGTGATTTCAATACGAACAATATTAAAACAGTAAACTAACTGTTTGAAAACGAATACTGTTTAGTATTAATGATGAGAATCAAATTGTTGGTTTAGTAAGTGAAATGTATAGACTCCAGCTACATGGGGAAGGGAAGCACATTTAGTAATACGTAAGCAACACGAGCCCTCTTGAGACGTTCTCGATCTATACGCAAGTATAATAGATATGTCACATCGGCTTGCATAAAGGAGTTACTCGAGAAAAAACACATTTTAGGATGCTTAATATACCGCGTGATAAATTGATACCACTGGTAATATTCATAAACTGTCGTTTTAAACAACTCCATAATAAACTGCCCCACCCCAAGTCTAGCGTTGTCCCAGCTCATCTTACTCGCCACGCAAGCAAATTAAAACACAGGCGTGTGAGCATCAACGAACGTGTGATATAATTAGAGGCTGTGTCAACCTGGCGCGTCATAATGGCGGAGGGCAAACCTTGGTAAGCTGGTAAGTCAGGCGCGGGGGTGAAGCGAGGAAAGGCGGAGGGGGGGGGTGATATTGTGGTTGAAAGAGGTGAGGTGTTGTGTTTAGGTTGAATGGCTGGGATTGGAGGTGGCTGGAGCATGATTTTTGTGGAATTATTTGATAATTTACTTGCGAAAAGAAATAGCTTCTGTCATGGATGAACTTGCGAAGTGTTCTTTCTTGACGAATATAATTTTCTAGTTAGTATAAGTATTATAATACTTTTAGTGTGAGCATTCTAATTATTGCCATACTTGGTTTTCTGTCCTTGAGTTTTAGAACAGCGATCACCATTCTGTAATGTAAGACTTTTTGACATAATACCTAATTGCTTAAGAAAAAATATTACCTTCGTTCAATATATACAGGGTGTCCAGGAAACAATGGATAAGCTCTGAAGGGCTAATAGTAGAACTAAAGGCAAGCCTAAAAAATAATTGATAAAAAGTATAACCCTAACACTGCTAGAAATATGGCGCTTTAAAAAAAAACTTCATATTTTTTTGACTGTGTTCATATTTTTACTCGTAACGAGGTCAAATCATTTAATAACATCATTATTTCTGTGCTAAAATAATTAAAATTAACCGCATCAGTGAATAACTATCAAATAAAATAGCTAACTAAAGTATTTTTCTCAAAAAATAGTGTTAAACTTTTGATTTGTGTAAAATTTCTGAAGAAATATTTTTGATGCGCAACTTTGAACAGCTCTGGTGTAAAAAAATTATATGAAAGTAACAGTTACCAATGATTTCAAAATATTCCTGGTTTAATAACGTTTTTAAAAAGATGTAAAATGTCGTTATTGTAATGAAAAAAGATTGAACTAATGGTATTAGTGTGTAAAATGGGATAATTATTTAGATCTAGCAAAATTAAAAAAATACAATAAAACTAAAGAAATATGATTTTCAATAGATATTATTTGCAAACCCATTGGAATAATTTAGAGTAACTGTTCAAATTGTCTGTCCCCATCCTGATGCAGGCCCTACAACTACGAATAAAGGATCTTCAAAAAAATCGCGCGTGTCGTCGATCATTGATTGCAGCGGCCTGAACACGAGCTCGTAGATCTTCTAATGAAGTTACTGGTTGCCGGTTAAACTCTTCCTTAAAATACCCCCAGTAAAAAGTCTAAAGCGTTTAGGTTTAGGTGGCCTACCTACCTGTTAGGGTAGGTTTCGTCAAGTATGCACATAATGCAACAGCATAGTGTGCTAGACAGCCTTCATTTTGAAGCCAATATGTGTCGCGAAGCTCTTCGGACACGTCTATCAATAAATTGGGTAAGTCATTATGAAGAAAATTTGGATCACTTTCTCCTGTTAAGTTGATTTCTTTGAAGATCCTTTATTCGTAGATGCAGGGTCTGCATCAGGATGGGGACAGACAATTTGAACAGTTACTCTAAATTATTCCAATGGGTTTGCAAATAATATCTATTGAAAATCATATTTCTTTAGTTTTATTGTATTTTTTTAATTTTGCTAGATCTAAATAATTATCCCATTTTACACACTAATACCATTAGTTCAATCTTTTTTCATTACAATAACGACATTTTACATCTTTTTAAAAACGTTATTAAACCAGGAATATTTTGAAATCATTGGTCACTGTTACTTTCATATAATTTTTTTACACCAGAGCTGTTCAAAGTTGCGCATCAAAAATATTTCTTCAGAAATTTTACACAAATCAAAAGTTTAACACTATTTTTTGAGAAAAATACTTTAGTTAGCTATTTTATTTGATAGTTATTCACTGATGCGGTTAATTTTAATTATTTTAGCACAGAAATAATGATGTTATTAAATGATTTGACCTCGTTACGAGTAAAAATATGAACACAGTCAAAAAAATATGAAGTTTTTTTTTAAAGCGCCATATTTCTAGCAGTGTTAGGGTTATACTTTTTATCAATTATTTTTTAGGCTTGCCTTTAGTTCTACTATTAGCCCTTCAGAGCTTATCCATTGTTTCCTGGACACCCGGTATATTCAGTGTATGTACGTGACACATTAATAGGTATGTGTCAGGCGCTAGGACACATTTAAAGTGACAAAAATCACACAAGTTTCAACGACACTTTGGAAGTGCTGTTTCATGTAAAATTACTCGACAACAAAACATAGATTATTTACAGGGACAGCATCTCTGAAACTTTTCAATTTTACATAACTTTGTCGTGTCCTTTGATGTTGAGTCTCAAAAGGAAAAGCCATAAAATCACGAGCGTTAAGTTCTTTAGCAATTTACAAAGAAAAAGGTATTGCCTCAGTTTTCAGACGTCAATGAAGAGTTTCAAACTAAGTACGATCATGTTGGAATTGGGGTGCTTTGTGTATTTTTTTCTGTGCAATTTTTGCAGGAGGCATTTTGCAGTATTTGATGTTTGTTTTAATTAAAAACGACTCTGAAAACCTTTACAAATATATTTTCTTGTCAATGTTAAAAGTTTTTGGCGATAAAATTGCAGATACTTTAAATTGCAAAGACAAAATTCCTCTACTGCTTAAACGTTTTCTTCTTAATTTTTATCAAAGACTAATTAATTCCCATACTGAAGCATTCATAAAATTCCTTTAATAATATTTTTTGATCGTTTAATAAGTCAAATTAGTCGCTTGGTACCAGGGTATCATAAAACACAGACGGCTCATTATGGGCAGGCTGAGTGGCTCCATTCATGACTAATGATGCTCATTGTTGCCAGCTGATGTTACTGAGGGACCGGCTGCTGGGTGCTGTGGTAGACCAGTGGAATGTAGGCTTGTGTGGAAAGTTGTAACAAAGTGTAGTAGGGGAAATAACATTGGATCAAGTTAGAGCCTGATTTGACGAAATTTACTTATCAATAAGACATGTAGGTAGAGATTTTAATTTTAATTTTGCATTTAGAATTTATTAATTTTGAAGTTATTTGACAACAAGCCCGGCATAGCAGTATAGGCTAGATTTCGCAAGCATTGGTTAAGATTAAATGTGTCAGTCATCGTATATATTATTTGCTTTATGTTTATGTCAACACAAAACGAAGAAAAAAACAAACAGATTTAGTAACCAATTTGTCTTATTGACTAATCGTTCTCATTAAAAACTTAACTGGCTTGTTCTTATACTAAATATTTCTGTGTATCACTGTTGAATATATATATCCCCTCAGAAAAAATACATGTAGGTATTGCGGTGTTTTAAGTATGATCTCTATTAGAAATACTGATAACTTTACAATAGTTATTAGAATAATGACACCGCAGAAACCGATAAAACCTCGACCATTTGAGCTACAATGAATAAGCACATTTTTAACGTGATTCTTTTATCTCCGACCCCAAAGTGAACTAAACAAGCCGTGCCGCACCATTATCGCCTTTGTAACTAAACTTATCACGACCAGGGTACCATGGCTCATTAGGAGTTCCTCTGGATACCTAAAGAAAGAAACGGACTTACATTAGAGGGAGTCACAACTATTCATTATAAGGGAAGGACCATTTTGTTTGATGGATAATGTCAAACAACTTTAGCCGTAACAAAAGTTTGGCCAGAAGAGGATTTGCTGCAAACAAAAATAAATCTTGCGACATTGATTTAAGGTTGTAATTTGAGGCGGAGAATATGGTAAATGCCAAGATGTCGTTAGGGCGGTGTCGAGTCACTTTGTCATCAAATGAGAATCAATTATTTGACTAAGAAATTGTTTTAATTGTTGACAGTCCATTGTTGTTAAGAGGCGGGGAATTTAATTAAAAATACCCTCGTTTTTCTTATATTTTAACATAATAGATTTCCACGAAATTAGCTTTATTAAAAAAATTATGTAACGTTTTTGGATGTTGTCTTTTCCATGACTGATAGGTATTTTTTTTAGTTAAAATTCATATCAAATATAACATTCAAATATAACAAAAATCCCTTTTTTTTAAATTATTTATTAAATACAAAAAGTGTACAGTTTTAACATATGTCCTCCAAAGCCGTTCACTTCCACTCCCTCTCTCATCTATATAAGATCTAGATCATCCATATAAGTATACTATAACGGCCTTATCTCACTCTTAGTAAGAAGTAGAAGTACGCTCGGCCACTACCGCGTCGAGAGGGTCACATAATAAGTAAACAAACTTTTTTCATCACCCGCCTTATCGGGTACACGCAGGGACGATGTATTAAATGAGCTAAATGATGTTAGTAGGCGTAAAATAAATGGTTCTCGGTTTTTGAATTTGGTGGTAAGGATTCTGTCGTGAGTGGTGAAGGGTTATATCATTACTTGGAAATAGTGTAATATATTTAAAAGTAAATTTTGTTAAAGGTTCCCGTACGAATCTTTAGACACGGACACAAAAAGTCGCTGATTTATCAACTCATTTTCTTTTTTCTCTACCGCCATTTTAATATCAACCTAATAATTTTATAAATTTTAAAGTTTATCACGGTGATGTTTACTCTTTCACGGAAAATCGAAATAACTTTGGATGAAACTTGGTATATATCTAGACTAAAGCCTAATCATATTTGGATTGTTGGCTTTTGGCCACCCATTAAAGTAAAATAACAGAACGGTTTCTTTTCACAGCATGAAATGGTATAACGTAGGTCGTAAAGTAAGTTACTCATCAACTTCCCTACCTTACAACAGTTTAAACTCTCAATTCTAATGGAATCTCTATTCACCATTTCGCCCCGTATACCTTCACTGGAGCCGTCAGTGGAAACCCGTGATACATCACTCCCAGTCGACAGCTGACTGCTTGTGACGTGTCAATCGACACTGGGGTTCTATAGTGGCGTTTGAGCCGATAGGTGAAGTATTAAAATTTTACTGGGTGCAAATTGTTTGTAAGGGTGATGAATTACCGTTTGCACTTGAAAACTACAGGATTATAGAGTTTGTTAAGATATGGCTCAAAAATATATATCAGGTACATTTTAATAAAAACGATATGTTAACGATAAAAAACTGATTGTGCTATGTTACATATAGTTATGCGGGTCGGAGCCACTATTGAATTCTCGTGTAGACTGACTTCTATCAGTATTGTGCGTTAAAAACGTTGATGGCACGTTTGAGTTAATTTTAAAGTAGAAATTAGAAAAGGTTGTATCCAGCCTTAACTGTCTTATTTACTTAACATTATTATGAAAAATCCTTCGTGTAGCTGCAATATTGTTACTGTAAGTAAAATACCTATATATCTACAATACTAACCAAAACATACACACATTAAACTCTGTCGAACGTACCAGAGTAACTTCCCAAAAACCTTTTCTTATTCCGGCTTCTTTCAATTCGTCATTCGATTTCTATCTGATTTACTTGTGGCACTCCGCGTGTGGGTACCAGGGCCGCAGCAGTCCCGAGGGGATCGCGCGTTGAGAGGGTACACCGCGAGGCAACTGATGCGGTTATCTTCTCTATGGGAGGTTGTTTATGATCGCCTGGTACGTCGTGATTTGTTGCAGTAGGTTTGATGGCGCCCGGTTTGACTGACAAGTTAAAAGAAGGGCTCGGTTTATTGGAGGGGAGAGTTTTAGTGATGTTTGGGTAGTTTGATGTCATTTATGATTGATTGAGTTAGCGAAAGATTATGATAGTTTCTGTAAGTTAGACTAAGTTGTTTTTGGAAAGTCAAGTCCAATTCCGGTCATATTATAAAAGTGACGTATAGTATAAGGATTTTCGAACTTTTACCAAGTGTCCGAAAAAACAGCACTTTACTGATCAGCCTTGTGGAAATTGTACGTTAGTCTTAATAAAAAAAAAATGGAAATATTATTATAATTTTCATAGTGTATTGGCAAATTGTCCATTAAACATATGTATTGTATAAACGCAGCGCACAATTTATTGATCCCGTTAGTTGCGGTCACATGGTTGTGGTGAGCGAAACATTGTAATATACACAAGGTATATCATTAATTAAATTATAATACTATATTGTATTTTACTATTGAGCTACTAGACGTAAATATTAAACAAAAAATAGTTACGAGTTTTTTGACCGCGTTGATTGCTCATCTGTAAACATAAATAGTTTATTATAACTTCTTAGATTTACGCGATTATTATTACTTGAAATTAAACTCATTTTAACGAGTTTTTTTTATTATTTTTGATTTTCCGACGTTTCGGCATTTTTGCAAATGCCGTGGTCACGGGTAGACTGAGATGTTTGACGTCTTCATAGAGTAAAGTAAAAAACGATTTTTCGAATTCACCGCCATCTATTTCGTAACCGAAGTGCAAAACTTAAAGCTGCAAGGAGAGGCGTTGTATGACAAAAGTTGGCGAAAAGTGTAACTCGGGAAAGATCTCAATTTACCTTATAGTATAGGGAAAGGGGTTTACTCCGAATTTAACGCGTGCGAAGCCGTGGGTAAAAGCTAGTTATGTATAAGCTTTGCGTAGTTGTCTACGCCGCGACTACGTGCTACGAGTGTGATGCTACGTTTGCTACGGCGTAGTTCGTCGCTAGTTCGCTAGTAGCACATGAGTAAAGAAACTGAACAGAGACAAAGCTTCTAAAGAGCTAGCAAAATTTATACCTATTTTGGTAGGGTTGGCACACTTGAATAAATTAAAAATATAAATGTACTTTTTTTTCAATTTTTTTATTAAAATAGGTTTTTTTTTACAAATTACATACTCTAAATATTTTTTTTTATTACTTTTGGTTTTTAATAATTTGTTGTGTCTTTTAATCGAATGATAAATTCTAAATCTAATATAAAGTTTTTTCAAATAAACCAATGGGAAACACTCACATGGCATATGAAATGTACAATCTTGCAAACGTGCTAATATGTCATTACCAATATTAACATTTTTAATATGAAGATCAAAATATTCGCGAAATTTTTGCTCAAGCA
The DNA here is from genome assembly GCA_916618145.1 of Emmelina monodactyla. Lineage (NCBI taxonomy): Eukaryota > Metazoa > Arthropoda > Insecta > Lepidoptera > Pterophoridae > Emmelina > Emmelina monodactyla. Next base: position 401,656 of record OU745316.1, read on the forward strand.
ATTCAACAAATTCAATAAAATTGTCAGGAGGTATTATCAAAAAACTTATTATTCATGCACACAGTACAATGTACAACCATATTTACAAAACTTTTTAAATACTAAAACAAAAGTATAACTACGTATTATGTGAGAAACTCGAAAACAAAAACAAAACACGCACAACGTTCGAGCGTCGCGTCACGCCTGCACGCCCTGAGATTGACCACTGGCTGATCTAGTTTCAAGCGGTTTCGGCTCATACGTGACAAGCGGCCAGTGGTCACGCACACACACGCGTTGCACTTGTAGTGATGTACCTGTCACAGCGCATTCGTATGTAGCTTTGTCTCTGTTCAGTTTCTTTACTCATGTGCTAGTAGTTCGTTCCTATAAACTTTTGTTTGTATTTACTACAGTTAGGTGGTATTAAAACTGAAATTTAGTAGATTTTTTTACCGATGCTTGTTACTTGTAAAGCATATAACTAAATCAGTTTGAAGTTAGTCTGACTTCTGTCTTGTCTTAAGTAATGAACTAATCTGAATTTCCTGTTTTAACAAATACTGAACCGAAAATGTTCCTTCCTGTAATGTATTCCTATTCTTTTCATATGATCTAAAACTATTGAGAATACACCATATTAATCTCGTTAAAAGATCTATTCATCAACTCAGAGTTCATCCGAAACTTGACTCCTGTAATAGTTTCATTAAACTTTAACACCAAATTAATATCGTAACCGGAGATAACCGCTCGACGCTACATTGATTCACCGCCGCCGCTAGTTTCCACGGCTCGGTTCTAGACAAGTTATAAAAGGTTCAACTTTTCCTCAATGAATGAATGAATGAATAGTCATTAGTGGTTCTCAAGCTTTTTCTGTATAGAGGCAACTTTGATTTCAAGACTGTGCGCATAAATTTTAAGATTAAGCAGTAAACTAGTAAATTTTGAAAAACCATTTTAACGAAATTGGCCGACTTAGGGATTGAACCCGAAACCACCCGCTTAGCAGTCCGGTATATTTACCGCTGCACCACCGAGGTCGTCAATGCCATAATGCCGTTCTATTCTTAACCTCTTCTACTTGGTCCACTGGTTGCAGCCACAGCCCCAGGGAGGTAGACGAGCGTCGTTTGTTCGTGTGATGTACACGCGCGGGGGAAGGGGGGCAGTCAGCTGTATGGGGAAAATCTTGTATAACACAAGTGACCGCCCGCGACTCCGTTCGCGTGGAAGTCGGTTTCCCGTGGGAATGAGAAGTTTTCCCGCGGTAAAAGTACCCTTTGTGTTATTCTGATGTATAACCTATATGACTGCAAAGTTGCATCCAAATCCATCCAGTAGTTTTTACGTGAAGGAGTAACAAACATCCATACATGCATACATACTCACAAACTTTCACATTTATAATATTAGTAGGATTTAATAGGTACTACAGTGATAGAAAGGTTAAATTGAACCATAAGCTTGGTTCCATTTGTTCAAACTGACATTTTATTTGGAGAACGACGAAAAAATTACTTTTAATTACAACATTTTTGACACAGAGTTTTTTTTTAATTAGCTTTCCGCCTTCAGCCGCAGCTAAATGGCTTTTCCCGTGGTAATGAAGTACTTTCCCGCGGTAAAAAGTAAGATAAGTGCCAGATTTCGACCTAAGCCGTTTAGTAATTTTTGCGGGATAGAATAAGAAACACACAGACATACTCACAATTTTTCGCATTTTTTATATAAGTTTTATTTTTTTATTACATAACTTTTTAATAAATAATTAACTTCATAATAAAAACTCGATAATTTCTTCGTCAAAAATCCCTTTTGGCTTATCAAGTACTTACACAACTTCGGGTTTCCCAATATCCTCTCAACCCGTATATGAACTTATTTTCCATTTAAATTAATTCAAATTTAAATCCAGCCGAAACCGGCAAGTTTATAAAATGAGCTACCAGGAGCGCACAGTACCGCGGCGGTGGTGGCGCGCAAACAATGAATTCGAAATTAATTTCAATGGTTCGAGGGTGTTCAGCTTAAGTTGTGGTGCGTGTAATAAGGAGTTAGATGAATGAGCGATGTGTAATTAGCTTGCAGGCTGCTATCAATTGTTATGAATATGAATGTTAAGATACAAGTTTAGCAGTAAACTTGCAAGTAACCAAATCGTTATGAAAATGAACGTCAGATTGCTGGTATGGTAGGGTGATTCTTGAAAGTAACAGAACTGAAATTAACATTCTTTAATAATAACATCTGACTGGTTTGGTATGGGATATTCCGACATATTCTTTGAAGTGTTTTTATAATAAGATTACAAGTTGTACATTAAATCTTTTAAAGAAAAGCAAACGTATTCCAAAACTGTAACAGCATTTTAACCATATAAAACCTCAATCTTCTTAGCCGGCTACATTAATTTAACTTACAGATTTGTTCGTGTTTAAACGTGCAGGAAATGTGGCCAGCCACACACGGCTAAGCTGCAAAAACTAGAAAAGGACGCCCAGTGCAAAAATCTTCTATTATTCGACGTTACCTGCCACTGACACTGCAAATTGTGCCATACTGGGATAAAATAGAGTTGATTTTGGTGTGTGGCAAGTTTTTAACAAGCTTACTCGAGTCTAGGATGATTGCACTCGACTTGGGGCCATTAGGGCTTCATAGGTTTAAGGAGGTGATGTTAAGGCTATTAGAAGATATTATGAGATCAAACAGGCTTAATAACGTTTCCGTTTAAATGGAGAGTATGTTTTTGGCTGTGTTCCCAGTTTTTTTTGTGGACGGTGATTTTTTTTTAATATTTGCTGTGACGTCTTATTTAAGATTTTGCGCGCATGCAATTTCATACTGCGCTGTGTTTTTTATTTAACTTATTTTAGTAGTATTTTGTACCCTTAATTAAACTCTTCGGTAAAAAATAAAAAATAAGAGTGAACACCGTGTCAAAACAGTCTGCAAACAGTCGGAGTAGCGACGTTGTATGATATCAGAAGAAATTTAAATTTGCTTAGCTGTGATCTGTTTGAAATACTATGTCTCTCGATAAATACGCTGGTAAAGCATCTAAAACGGTTTTTAAAGGTTTGTTCGAGCAGTTAGCTTTCAACTTATCTTTTTCAAACCATACCAAAGCCAAAACCCAGTGATGAAACGATCTTTAGTGGCGACGTTCGTTAATAAAGGTTATGATTTGCACCTTATTAAAAAAAAACATTAAAGCAAAATTTTGCAAAATATTTTGCCGACTTTGAAATGTCCAACATTACGCCCATTGTGGTAATTTCAGTTAATGTTCCTACCTTCTGTGGCGTCATACAGCAGTTCTCAGTATTTCATTACCTAAACCGCCCACAATCCCAGGTACTAGGACATTAGCATTCGTAGGTAGTGCACGTGAATACATGGGCCGCCGAGGAGGTCGCGTGTCGGGTCAAATGAATCATTCAGACGGGTTAGAGCGAATCTTTGTCGCTGCGGCTGTGGTTGTCTCCTCAACGTTTATGATCGCCTGGTACATAAATAAGTGGACCGGTACCGATTCTCCTGTTCAGCCGGATTCGGGTACGGTTAGAAAATAAAAGTTTGCATCGGATAAAAGATAGCTAGCTAGTCTCCTCTAAAACTTGAGGTTGAAAAAAAAGTTTGTTTATAAATATTATTAGATCGTTGATGGTTATACGCTTGTTTTTGGGTAAAAGTTCTGTTTGGAGAATTTTTTACTTATTTTTAAAACCTGACGTTTAATTAATTTTTGCGTTTTACCTCGTTGTTTTCATATTTTTATCTTTTTATGACTATTTAGCTGCAATCCTTCACAGCTGAACAAACATAACATTATTAATAAATCAACACTCACGATACATAAGTAAAACCGTGCCAAACTTATGTTTTTGAATTATGTAGTTTACCTTCTGCCAATAACACGGTTAACTTTTATATCCGCTGCGATCTAAACTTCGTTTCAGTTCGCCATTGAGTTTTCGCACCACTTTTGAACTCGACTCAGCAATCGAACAGACTCGGTATTGCTTTCTTAGTCTTCATAATACATCGATATTGGATTCTCGAGTGTGGATCTGCGCTGTGAATTATAAGACCTGTTTGACCCAGTTATGAAAATGGACAATTAAACTGTTTGATAAGTTTTTAATTTATGATGAAATTTATGAATTATGGGGTGGTTTGCAAGTGTATGTACATTATATAAAGTATTTGCCATTAAATAAAAAATATTCAATAAGAACGAGTGTAAAAGACCATTTTCGAAGCCTGAAACCATGTATTCTGGAGCCTCAATAGTAACTAAGTTCAGTCTCAGATCAGTATACCCAGGAAACCCAATTTAAAAATCATCGCTCACTGTTGGTTCAGGTGCGATTATTTACTTTGCAAATTAAATTAAACCCCTATTTAATTTGAAATCATCACAAAATCTGATAATATAAATTCAATTTTGTTTAATTACGTAAAAAAAATTTTTTTTTCTGTTAATCATAAAAACATTTTTTTTTGCTCAAAACGTAACCAGTACCCTACCAGCAATGCCCAGTTTTTGTTTTCGGAAGCTGTTCTTTTACACCCCGTATGTACTGTGGTTATCTCACCCATATAATTCCTATAAGATTAAGTAGGTATCGCGCATGTCAAAACATTCCGCCGTCTTTTAATTAATTTCCGGATAGCAGCACTTACTAAGTACCTATAGCTTCATACATAATGTATCGCGGAGACCCAAACCCGGAAACTCGCAGCGGACCATTGATGGTAACTTAAATATTCATTAGTTCAGTGCTGTGGATAAAACTGAAACTTCTTATAACTTCGTGTTAAGTTGTAACTAAAAACCATACGGTAATTTATAAATCTTAATAAATTTCGTGTCTCGTTGTTGCCCTCCTAAACTAATTAACCGATTTCAATCACATTTGCACACCGTGTCACCGTGTGTAGTTTGATCCAACTTGAAATCTCAATATATTGTCTTATAAAAAAAAATTAAACATAACGAAAACTTTAGCCACAGCAACGCGTGGTCGAGTCTGCTAGTATATGATGAAATAACATAAAGGCCTAAAGCGTTTAATTTATTGGATTAAGCTAAACAAAAAGATTTTCCAAGAAAATCATACCAAAAACTATAATATATATCAATTTAACAAGCTACAACAAAACGAAGGCAGGCAGAATTTTCTATAAATGACATAAAATGTTCGCTGAAGGTTACTAATGACCACTTAAAATCCGCTTAGCCTACCAAAAAGTATAAACATAGACTCGATAGTCCTAGAATTACGTAGTTCAGGTGGGTGTGTGTTTACATAGTTAACAAATTACCTTCAATTATAAAGTTCACCGTGGGTTGTGAGGTGTTTTCTTGTTGTAATGTTATTTACTTAAATAAACTACAGTAGTTATTACGTGAAAGAGTGACAAACATCTATTCTCACATATTTAATTTATTTATTATTATTTTATTTATTTATTTATTTAGTTTTCATATCTGTAAGTTAGGATCTCTTGACTCCTTCTTAACCAAGCACCGATCGTTTTATTGATATCTAGATGACTTTTATTGAGAAGGTTTTATATAATAACAATTAATTATAGCCATTGTAAACATTGTGAACTATATTAACTTTTGGTTACTTCTTTAACATTTTAACCGCGTTTATCTATTATGTTCACTAGTTTATAAAATTACGACGTTGATCATAAACGCATTTAAAACGTTTCAAACCTATAATTAGTTGTAATATACAGAATCAAACTATATTTTAACCAAGGGTATTGAATATGTCTATCAATATGGCCACATAATACACGAGTATACCAAAGCTAGATCAATAGCGAACAAATAAGCGTTAATCCAGCCATTATGATCGAGCGTTGTGCCCGACTGAGCTTTGCGATAATCTGTGCTAGTGTTGACTCGGCAGCCTACAACAAAAACACACAATAACAACAAATTTGCTGAATGCTGTACGTTATTGATGCACTGTTGGTGATTCGTGGCGCGTGAGTGTTAATCATTTGTGCAATGGACATTTATAATGTATTTTGTTATGATAGGATTTTGTTATGATAGGATTTTGTTATCCTTTGGATTGTGTTATGAAGTTTAAGTTGGAATTACCGGAAGAAGTCATTAACACTGTCATGTGCATGTCACCCAAGGGCGGATCCAGCCTTGACGACATCGGGGGGTCACATAGTCGTGATCAAGGCACAATATAATATGTTTAACAATTAATTAGTGGTCCATGTAGGTCCTGGAGACCTGGGTCCACTGGGTCATGAGATCCGCCCGTGATGTCACCCATACGATGAAAACACATCAAAAGTGGTCTATAATGTCACAATGTATTAAATAAAACAGGCCATGTAAATCTTACATAACTCCTTCACAAAACATTGGATTTTTGAGAAACGTTTTTTTTTATTGATTTTACACCCACGCGTAAAAACTCGTCGGTTGGTTTGGAAAAAAAGGGGAAAAATGACTGAAAAACAAGTGGCATAAATTAAAGACCAGAAAAACATTTAAGTTAATCATTTCTACTGAGAGATAGTAGGGTATAGTGACCAATTATTGGCACATCAATGATTGTTTGTGTAAAAAGTATAAATTGATATGTTCTTTTAAATCTTTAATTTACTTTGAAGCAAGCACTTAAAGTTTAAGACCGAATAATTAATATGAAATTAAATCAAAGCGTCAATATGTGTCTGTTTACTTTAATAACGTATTTGTTTGTATTTTGTTTCAGGTAAGTCGACATAAGAGAGCGTGAAATTACTATATTTTATCAATGGAATACTTATAAGTTGGTTTTAATAATGTTTAAGGTATGTATTTTTATTTAAATAACTCGTGTAAAAAATTAAAATAAATAAAAAATGGTAAAACCTTTTTGATATGACTTTCGACTAACGCCATCTATCTGTTGTCCGCGGAACTTCCAAGAAAGCCACACTCTAGTTTGTGCAGCGCTCTTCCTTGTAGTTCATTCACCTGCGGCAGTTCGCCGCGTGTTACCTCACGTAGCTAGCTAGCGAAGGCTAGCTTCTCGTGTTGTAGTTCAGTACGGAACTCATAGATGGCGCTGCTTTTAACTTTGTCTGATTCCATGATGTTTTATGGAAAATTTTGAGTAAGAGGTTTTTAGGACTTAAATCGGTGTTATGCTTCCTTCTTGGCAAGTATTCATTTAAAAAGACTTATAGTTAAACAAAATTGGCAATATTTTGTTTTAGTTTTTAAGTTGTGTACCCAAAGGTCCAGGTAATAAAATTATTATTCACTCTAAGTAAGTAGCAAAACCGTGTGATTTGATTAGATTTTTTTATTAAATCAGAAAAAAACAGAGAAGACAGCGGCAGCGATTTTTAAATGAGCTACCCAAAATAGGTTACTTATTTTTGTGAAAACAGTACAATTATATTATTTTTATGATTGAGTCACAGTTCGTTAAACACGAAAATATCGACTAAATTATAACTCATTAAGTTGACAATATAAATCAATAAGTCTTGCTTACCTTAATGGCATACAAAAAATAAAGTTATCAAAATAACAAGCAAACCATGGTGCAAAACACAAAACCTGCTACATTTAATAAACATATATCCAACCAACTAGAATTTCCACAAATTTTCCTACCTTAAGTGAGGTCATTTTACCTGTGCCATCAATCAAGTACAAAAAAGCGAAAACCTTAATCGAAAAATAGCCGGTCGTTAGACCCAGCTACTTATATCTACTACCAGGGTGACATAGGGACCCGACATGTCGCTTCCATTTGATGTGCCCGGCTTATTCCCCGCGGTCATCAAGCGGTTGTAAACTTGGCCACCTCCCATAATATGTGCCCCGGGTGCCGAAGCCATTAAAATTAGTTTCCGCGATGAAATTCAATTCGGTTCGGGCAATAGCCCCGCGGGACCTATCCCGGGATCTTTTATTTTTCTGTCCCGAAGGCCGGTCTTTTGCAACATTATCCTTTATGCTGTTTCTGAAGACTTTTTGTCGGCTCAAAGGGCGGGTCGCCTCGCGGGGCCCGAATTTTGCGGAGCCATTTAAATATTTACCTTGTTCCATAACGTTGTGGTTGCGAAATTCAGTTTGCAGAAATTTCAGATTTTGTATCGAGTGTTTTCGGTAAAATCGTTGTGTGGCAAGCATCGGAGGGCTTGTAAAACTTAATTATGTCGACACAAAAGCGGAATTAAGCGGAAACACTGCATTATTGTTGGGCTGCGTTACCAGGACGTCAGGTCTGTGAAGGAGGTTGTCGTCTCGAGCCTCCTTTGAGGGCGACCTGCTTTGTTAGTGTCGCTTTTCAGCACTCTATTATACAGCTAGCGCTGAGCACCTAGTGAAAATAATAACCTCGTACGCTTGATGGCACTCTCGTGTAGAGACATTGCAAAATTGCAAAAATATTCCTGGAGGCGCCGGGTATCGATCCCGGTACCTCTCACATGCTAAGCGAGCGCTCTACCATCTGAGCTACGCCCCCGGTGTGTTCTGTTGTCAAAATAAAACAATTGTATCACGATAACGATAGTGAAAGTAAACACAATCAAGGTCAACATGCGTGTGCGCTGACTGATCATGACTCGTTTCTATAATCCAAAAACAAGTTGTCTTATCTACCAATCATTGGTAAATGATCTACGTGCAACCAAAAAGTGTTTGTGTAATACGTAACTATTGGTGTTAAATGGTTCGCAGATTATTACGGTCAATCTTAATAATCTGCTAACCATTGACACCTTGTTAAATCTGTTACTTTAGTAACAATGAAAGATATCTATTGATATGGAAATGTCAGAAACATATAAATCACCACTAAAACAAAACCAACGGTTTCCAAAACTGAGGTTTTTACTATAATAGGAATATGGAGACGGGCCATTAGTCAATGACGTTGCGTCGAAAATTGTATCTGAGGAAATAGAACGCCAAAGTTGGTTCATATGAGTTTATAGGCTTCCTTAGTAAAATATGAAGCCCCTATAGTTTCGCCATGTCCACCTCTATGTCTAAGTGTTAACAGTTTTTAATTGTAGGTTTTAATTTGGATTTAGTAATTTGTTCTTACAAAATCGTATCTTAGTTTTCATTATTTTTAACATACTTACTAGTTTTAAACCCGGAGCGACTGAAAGAAGCACAATCAAGGTATTTTTTAAACTTTCATGCTTTTGAAATAAAATAATAATATACTGTAAATTCATGCTGTAATTTAAGTAACGTAAAATTTACTAAGCAGCATTAATTTACATATTAAGTTTATGTATTTGTACCAAAAACCTATGCGAGCGGAGAGCAATAGCTGTAGACTTTCTGTATGCTAAATTTGAGTTAATAGTATTGTAGATACGGTCCGATAATGATCCATGTCGCGAAATTTAAAGGTTTTGGAGTTGAGTAGCAAAAATATAAAAAGTATTCGTCAAAAATACTTTATTGATACGTTACTATGACGTAACTTAAATATCCATTCCAAAACCGGCCTTAAAACTATAACCCCCTTTATTACAATGGCTCTTAAAATGTTTATTCCTGTCAGTGAAAAAAGAGCTCTCGCTTGGGAGTTTATTTTGTTTTAATGTGAGTTTGTGAATAAGAAGATTATTCTTCAGATGAACTTCATTCATCCTTCATCAATTTTTATTATTATTGACAAAATCCTATTATTATAAATACCACTAATATATTATAATATACCACTAATATATTAGAACATATTATGTTCTCTAACACGTTTACCATGAAGGCTCGTCAAAATTTATATAAGATTAGGGATTCTTCTTCAAGCAATAAACAACAATGTGATTCGTCTAAAAAGAAAAGAGTTTTATTTATTAAATACAATTAGTTTACAAATGAAATATAAACCAATGAAATATTTACTAACCTAAAAAGAAAAGAGAATCAACAATTAAATGTTCATGCTTTCCTTGTCTGTACTTGCACTGTTCTTTTACTCACTTTACTTTTAACAATAACTCAAATTATCTAGATTATTTAACAAAATTACTAGTTTCTATTTATCTTTTAGCACGAGGGAAAAAAATATCTTCAACATGTTTTTTCAGTCTCCTTTCATGTCAAATGTCAGTGTCAATGTCAAAGCTTTCATCACCCCCCATCGAAATGTAAATTTTTTCGACAAGTTGAATAAAATTTAGCTTTAAAACCTAATCTACATACATAGGGATGAGCTTTGTGACATGATATAGTCTAATAGATCTTGATCCACGACCGGTATTTATTTTAAAAACTGAATCCGATATTTTTTTTTCAATTTCAAATGGACCAATTCTTATTTCATCCATCTTCTTTTTGTTCAACTTGTTTCCATAGTCCACATATACTTTGTCTCCTTCTTTAAATTCGTATTGTAATCTGTTCTTGTCAAATAAAGTTTTATTATATTTGTGTGATTTTATTGACCTTTGTAACGCTATTTTCCTATCTTCTTCCAAACTTTTTGTTAATAACTGTTTTCCTTTCAATTCATCTGGTAACATATCTGTAGATTCCCCAGATAGCAAATATTTAGGAGAAAATCCTGTTACAGAATGGTTTGTTTCATTGTATCTATTTCTACATTCTTCTGCTATTTTTGACCAATTTGTTTTTCCTTTTGACTCATTCATTTTGCATCGTATTTTATTTACAATAGTCTGGTTAAGCCTTTCATTTAACCCGTTTGAGAATGCTGCATCTACAGCTGTAAGTATTAATTGAATATTTCGGCTCTTAAGGTAATTTTTGAATTCAATTGAATTAAAAGCTGGATATTGATCAGACAATAATATTTCTATTGCTTCTTCTTTAGGAATTTTTTCTATAAGCTTTATATAGTCTTGAGCATGTTGATTTTTAGAACATAGGATATATGCATACCTAGTGAAATGGTCCACCAGTAGGTGTAAGTATCTTTTTGTTGAACGTTGACCCCCAAATCCTCCTATGGTATCCAGTGACATTATTTGAAAGGGTCTGTTAGCTGGACCTAATTGTGACATCAATTCATATTTTCTATTCAATCTTGTTTTATTTTTAATGCATATCTCGCAGTTTCTACATATTTTTTTAATATTTTCTGATAGATGAGGTGCAGTATAAAATGGTTTTATTTTAGATTCTGTTTGGTTTATTCCAGTATGACAATATTTTTCATGGGTCTTTTTTATTATTGCTTTGCTGAAATCTTCACTTAGAATTATTTTCCTGTTTTTACCACTTTTCTTATAATAAATTCCATCTTCCAATACAGTATTACTTTCAAGATTTATCTTTTGCATATTTTGAGCTTGATCATATTTTACGTCATGAATATCAATAGTATTTACCATTCTTAAGTTATCTTCATTATTGTCATCAAAGTTCAATACTGGGTTTCTGCTCAGACAGTCTGCTTCTTTATTATTTTTCCTGGAAAATATTTTATTTCACAATTATATTGTGACAGATAAAGTGACATATCACCTAGTTCATCGTCAGGTCTGTTTCTTATATTTAACTTCTCTAGAGGTTTGTGATCCGTGTAGACAGTAAAATAGTTTCCAATCAACCAATGTTGCCAAAATTTGATGCTCTCTTTTATGGCTAAACATTCTAAGAATACAGCTTTTTTATTCTTTTGTGATTCATTTATTTTTTTAGAAAAGTATGCTACCGGTTTTTCTTCGCCATTTTGTTGAATTTGTTTTAAAACTGCTCCGATACCTATAGCACTGGCATCGGTATATATAAATATTGGAGCTTGTGGATCATAAATAGCTAGTATAGGTTTGGAACAAAGATAGTCTTTAATGTTCTGAAATGCATCCTCACATTGTTCTGTCCAATCAAATCTTTGATCTTTTCTCAACAGTTTATGTAAAGGATCCAAAACTATTGAGACATTTGGAATGTATTTCCCATAAAAATTGATCTTCCCTAAAAATTGTCGTATTTGTTTTCTACTTTGAGGAGCAGGAAAATCCTTAATTGATTTCAAATTATCTTTCAATGGTGTAATCGTATTCTTTTGTAATATGTGACCTAAATATTTAACAGAATCACTTGCAAATTTACATTTTGTTAATTTTAGTCTGAAACCTTCTTCTCGAATAGCCTCCAGCAATCTCTTCAAGTGTGCGATGTGTTCATCAAATGTCTTCGAGAAGATCAATATATCGTCGATAAAATTCACTGCAAATCCTGTCAGGCCATTTTTCCTTATAATATTTCCCAAAATCCGTTGAAATATAGCTGGTGATGTCTTCAGGCCGAAGGGTAAACAGGTCCATTGATAATGACCTTCTTGAGTAATAAAGCCAGTTTTGTATCGGTCTGAAACCTTTAAAGGAATGGACCAAAAAGCTGAATTTATATCGAGAGTTGTAAAATAGTTACAATTAATTGTCTTTGTTATTAAATCTTCTATGAGCGGGAACGGTTGTGATTGAGGAATGATTATTTTATTTAAATCTCTGAAGTCTATGCATAATCTACTCTTTTTTCCTTCGTCTCTTTTAAAAGCTAGGGTAACAGGTGCTGCAAACGGACTGTAAGATTCTTCAATTAATTCATGTTTTAAAAGTTGAGAGATTTGATTTTCTATTTCTATTTTGTCTTGAACTGAACATCTATATGGTCTTTTATAACAATATTTTTCAACTTGCAAATCTATACAGGCTTCATACTTACTCACTTTTCCAGTGTCATATTTATTTTTAGCAAAAATTTCCGAGTAGCTATCCAATAATATGTTTATCTGTTCTCTTTGGTCTGTATTTAAGTATTCTGTGTCTATATCAAATTTTATTGTATCTATACCTTCATTAAAGTTTACTGCATATTCTTTTTCTTCCATGCATTCATTCTGTTTATCTCCTAATGTATCTTCACTTACTTTTAATTTTTTTGTTTTTTGTATTTGGATATTTAAGTTCTCATCATGAGTCAACCCAAATTTTTGTATTGAATCTAATCCTAATATTAGATCATATTCAAAATTTTCATTTTCAAAGATAAATGCATTTATTTTAATCTTCTTATGCAATAATTTTGCATCCAGTGTAATTAACCCTTTAGTTTTGCCCCCTCCACTTATTGTTTTTATTGTGTCATAACAATAATTTGGCTTCATATTCGTCACCTGAACTATTTTTGAATTTATCAATGTTATTCGTGAACCAGGATCATACAACCCCTTGGCTTCTAATGTATCATTTAATATTACTGCAATCTCAATTAGTGGAGGGAATCTTAGTTTTTTGGATCTTCATTACTTAGTTCAACTTTTAATATTGAGTTAGAATTAAAATAATTGTCATTGGTTGTTTTTTTTTCTTGGTTGTACCAGCAAACATTCTCTGGATGAAATCTATTTAGTTTTCCTTTGTTCTCACAAATCCTGCATGACCTTCTTTCAGTTTGTTTTATATCTTGCTTATTATATTTATTTCCGGTGCTTGAATTTCTCTTTGTGTCATTCTTTCTTGTTAAACTTTCGAGTCCTCTTATGTGGTTAAACAAATTATTCACTTCATTAAGGCTTTCTCTGTCTATTCTATCCATTACGAAGTTTGGTAGACCAGTGGCGATCAAATAAATCAGGGTTTGTTTATCTATTCTTTTGTTTATTTCCAGTAATAGTCTCTCTTTTTTTAGAGCATATTCTAACATTGATCCCTGTATATATTTGAAACTCATAGCGTACCTGATTGGTGTCCAGCCTTTATCAGCGAGTAAAAGAACAGTGCAAGTACAGACAAGGAAAGCATTGTTGATTTATAAGATTAGGGATTCTTCTTCAAGCAATAAACAACAATGTGATTCGTCTAAAAAGAAAAGAGTTTTATTTATTAAATACAATTAGTTTACAAATGAAATATAAACCAATGATATATTTACTAACCTAAAAAGAAAAGAGAATCAACAATTAAATGTTCATGCTTTCCTTGTCTGTACTTGCACTGTTCTTTTACTCACTTTACTTTTAACAATAACTCAAATTATCTAGATTATTTAACAAAATTACTAGTTTCTATTTATCTTTTAGCACGAGGGAAAAAAATATCTTCAACATGTTTTTTCAGTCTCCTTTCATGTCAAATGTCAGTGTCAATGTCAAAGCTTTCATTTATATTTATAGATATTAATTATTTTGTTGGTTTTCCTTTGATATATAAAGTAATAGCCCTTTCCTCTTACACGGGTTATCCCGGTACCGTTTACTTCCTTTACATGGCCCTATTATGAGCTTATGGATTTTATAATTAAATTAAAAGACTCTGCTTAGCACAGACACAATAATATTGGAACAGAACCTTGTTCGTTGGGTCAGCGAGTTGCTAATTAGACGAACAATAAATAAAAAGTACCCTGGAGGCGCCGGGTATCGATCCCGGTACCTCTCACATGCTAAGCGAGCGCTCTACCATCTGAGCTACGCCCCCGGTTGAGAAAGTAAACGAATCTCAACTAGCTGTTTAACTTGGTGGTATTTAAATTGTTTGTGGCAAGGACGGCATACCGGTTCGGTCAGTCAGGACCGACACGTAACATTCAACGTTACGTAACTATAATTATGATAGCCTAGCGGCTAAGAACTGGAGTATTCAGTATTGCTTAGCCATTGAACCTTACTTTGGAGTACTACCTTGGTCGTTTTTACCACGAACACGGTAAGAGCAAACTTTTCGAAGAAACCCACCATACATCATGTGAATTCGCCTAGGGTCGGTGAGCCAGCATGGTGGTAGATTTCGGCTCAGTTCCCTTGCTGTATAAGAAGAAGACCAGTGACCCACGCAACAGGATGACTCTGTTGATGTTGTTACTCAAATAAGCTGTAGACACGAAGGTTTTTAGATTCTAGTTAGGGCAGGAAAGTAGGCGTAATTTTTCATCCACATTGCTCGTAGGCTAACCTTTGTTAAATAAGGATTTAATGAAGATTTTTAATTTATTTATAGTAAAGACCCCATCATGTATTTCATGAGAATCTTTAGTTAAGTAGGCAACCGAAGTTGTAAATAAACTGTTTGTTCGTAACTAATCGTCGAGTGTAAAATTTTGTATAGGCGTAATTAAACCACTTTTAAATAACTGCAGCATTAAGTATTATGTACTGTTATATATTTTATCGAATTTTATCTACTAGTTAATAAAACGTACACCAAAATGTGTGTTGTGTTTTGGACAGAGAAAAATGTGCGACTGTATTTATTCAAACTTATATGCGCTTTACTGCCATAAATCTTAGAGATATATCATTATAAATTTTAACTGTTCTGTTATTCTAGTGATATATGTATTACTGTGGTAGCTTTCCATGTAAACTGTAGTAGATTTTGCATGATAAAGCCACTTTAATAAATGAAATAGTATCCGTTATAGTATTTTACTTGCAATCTGCCTAGTTGAAATACTAATTTGGAATAAATTATTGACGGATTGGTTACCAGTTATATGATCTATTTAAAAAAACTACTTGTAACTATTAAAAATAATCTTATGACGTGACGGGGTGACGCCTTTTTTATTAAAATTTTCAAACTTGAGAAAAAAAACATTGTATCACATTTACTCATATTTACTTCCCTAAATCAAATTCACAACTTTGGCTGTTTAAATAAAAGATCAAACACCCAAACCCGACCTTAATCTAGACTCTTTATACTTATTAATTAACTTACCCTGCATCCTTAATTAAAAGTTTATTTAAGGTACGCGCTCCCGAAATTAATATTTTGTATCAAATCGAGTGAATTTCGCGTTTTATTAAATAATCTCCCCCTGAAGTGCTGTTACGGCTTTTAATAAGGACGTAAGTGTTCTTGTGTCGGGCGAGCTCCTTCGGTCCTTGCTCTCCTGGTACTCGACGATGACGTTTGGAAATAAATTGTAGCACTCAAGTTACGATCAAGTTATTAAAGGTGATAGAGGGGAAAACCATCCCTTTGAAGGGCCCATTTCGCTGTACCTAAATATTTGGGACAAAATAACAAATTCCACCGTCGAGAGAAAATTGGGTGATTTTAAACATTGGGGATCATTTTAGAAGTGTTTTTGAAGTTTGAATCCCTTTCTTGGAATTACGTCTCAATCATGTACCTTTAGTAATTAATTGAGTTGCTTAAACTGTTGACCTTTTGTAAGAACCAATACCGATTGAGGTTATTCTTATGTATATCAAGAATGATAATACCGCAAGATTTGGAATAGTATATAGAGATGTCACTGCGTCTAATAGTAATTAATATTCGCATAGTTGATGATACGGCAGCTCCTCTTGGTTGCTGACAGCCTAGTTGACGGTAAACCTAATTAATGCGACTAGGAGCCAAGAAACCAACCTGCATGCTCGTGACAGCCACCCAGAGTGCCAGCAAATGTACAATTATCTATATAATATACATACAAACATATTAGGTATGTAATCATACTTATTAACAAAAGAAAACACAAAAACTTGTGCCAACAAGGCGCATAACATTTTTTTATATATAAAATTCCAAATTACTTGCAACAGGTTTAAGGTTTCTCTCTGTCTTGAACCAATTTAAAATAATAAGAAAACGCCGAAAGTGCGCTTTATAATAACAGACGGTCATTTGTACGAATTTCCGGGAGTAATTTCATTTAGTAATAAAAATATAATAATATATTCCTTTTTTGGTCTCTATTTATAATAGAAACGAACAAAGGTAACAAAGACATGATAAAACACGAGAAACCGACATTATCTAAAAATATCCTCTACATTACTATGGCATCCTAGTACAATACGGAGTGGAACATTGTAAATTATCTATCCATCCATCTTCGCGAACAAAAAACGTCCCCATCAACTCCCTACTGTTTAAATCCAATTTATCTTCAATTTAAATTTGTAAATTACCATTGGTTTTATCCGCGGCGCAAATATTTGCCTGTCCCATGATTAAAACCTTTTAAATTGATCACAAGATCCGATTATACGTCACATGGAATCGATATTCAATTTGGTGTGACGTTAATTGTGGTGAACTTTTTATGGCATGCTTGTAGTAAGGCAGAATTTGGGAGAGACGGGAATCCAAAATCCAATTTAAGTTTGCTTAGCAGTCGATGTCTTAAATGTGGAGCTTGAGATGTGGTCTATGCGAGAAAAGTCTAGCGTTTTGTTTTTTAATTAAATTCATAGATATTTTCGAATATGTCAGATCATTAATATAGATTCAGAGTATATATTAAGACATTTAATGCAATCAATATAGTTATTGGTTCTGTTTGCTTACAGTTTGCACCATTGATTTTACCCAATATACCATTTGAGTAAATCTTGAAGATTCAATCTACCAGTCAGACGAAAGAAGGCGTTGGCAATCTGCGAGTCTCAATACTTCGCTGAAATCGGTTATTCAGCTGATTACCACACTTTTCTCGATAAGACCTTAGAGAAAATTAAGTCTTGTCTACCAAGGTCGCAGACGTTTTTTGCATTATTCGAATATCTGGTCTAGAGTCCTTTTTAACATCGGTATAAGTAGAAGAGCGGTCACCAAACTCCGTTGTAAGCGGATTACTTTGCCTTTGTCTGGAGTCGAACAAACCACATGACTAGGGTGCCAGGTCGCAGGTGGAGGTGGAATTGCAAGAGATTTATCGAGTGTGTGAGAATGTCCATTATGTTGCAAGTATTAAGTAGTATTATAGAGACCAGGCTCTGTAAGAGGGTAAAGGTGGGCCGCGACGACGACGGCGTATTGAAGGCTCTAGCTACAGAATATTGAATTCAATTTGCAGTCATTAAATAGTAGATTTGAATATTTTTGTGTTTTCAGTTTTACACACTCATTTTAAACAATACAACAGATTTTTCTGTGTGTTTTGTTAAATAGTAATTAAAATCGACATTTAGGGCATTCCTAGTGCATTTAATAACGGTTTTCCTCGCGTTGTAATGTTTCATTTTATGGTATTTCGTTAACTTAGAGTATTTTGTAATACGAAGCATGTTTGTTTAAGTCAATACGGCATTGCACATTATTAAAAAAATAAAATGTAATCCAAATGTTTTCCGTGATTAAAATAAATTCCAAGAGGTTTTTACGTAAATTGAAACATTCTGGCCAGGACCGATTGCTAGTTCACAATTGAACGAAGTAATTCTCTCACCTTACAAAGCTACTTGTTTCTAATTTCTTATCCAAATTAAACATTCAAAAGATAGCGAAACTTCAAACTAAGCTTTGCCCACCGATTGTAAAATCCTGGAGTCCCACTTTACTTCACTCCTACATCTCGACGCCTTAATTAAATTTCGGAGCACTTGTTTACAATTCGTTAATGTATTTCTGTGTTGATCAACAAAAGCGCTCAACAATATCCCACTTCTGAACTTGGGACCGCCAAATTTCTTTGAAACAAGTTGTTCGGCGCAATTACATAATTGCTGGGAAATTGTTGCACATTTGCTCGTAGGCTCCCTTTGATTCAGGACCGTAGCATATTTGGTATTTCCAATTTCAATGCAATGAATTTTCAATATTGAGTTTCTGCGAAATTTTAGTATTATTTGTGACTATGGCCACCAAAGGATTACATGCTTTGAATATTTTATTTCGTAAAAGTTTTCAGTTGATGATATGTTTTACACTACATTATTCTTTGAAATTGGCAGTATTCATAGTCCCAAAATGAACTGTTTTACAGCAATACAAAACATCAAGAATTTAACTGATCGATTGATGATTTACTAAATAATGTTTCCTGTCTTGTCTGTGGCATTAATAAAATCAAAATAATGTTCTATCCAAAGGGAATATATACCTAAGCAATAATTCATGATTCTGGATCAATGTCAGAACAACTTATTGTAAGTAATTACGAGTTGCCTAAAACAAATGAATATCAAGAAACTAACAAAGAAAGAAATAGAGAAGGTATAATAAGTTACATTATTACTAGTTGTCGATTTATGTTACACTGTTATAATGAGTGAACTTATTAAGAGTTACGGGGAGTATGTTGGAAGAGTGGAACAAATATTTTTCAATTTTAATTTTGCTGCAGCATTATTTTTATAACGAAAATTTAGTTTCTTTTTTTTATCTAACATATCCTTTAAACTTTTATTTTCAAGTTTTCTTCAATTATCAAGAAGTTACCTTATAAAGTAACGCCATACCTTTACATCTAATTTGGAAGTTTTAAGAACTACCCCCAAGTAATTACAGTTAGTCAGGCTTCGCTGGACATTGTAGTGGCGTCCTTTATGCTATTAGGAGAGCAGCGTTTGTAAGGAGATTAACCCGAGAGGGTTCTCCAGAGACCGCCGCGCTCTGTGCGCCTGGTAGCCGGCCCCAGAGACACGCTTCATTTGGATCGGCCGCTACCACCATCGCCTTGAGATAGACTTACATGAAATTGAAGATGCTTTGCCGGATTTACTGCCATCTTATGTGTCTAACATTCATGATGTATTTAACATTCTGAAATAAATAAATATTACTTACTTTTGGGACTTCGCATTGCAAATGAGATGGAGGTAAAAGGGGTAAATCTGGGCCAATTGGGGAACGATACTTTCTTGTATTACCCGACCCGAAATAGATACCTTATATTAACCATTCCATTCACTCGTTTGATCTCTTCACCTCAAATGCATAAACAATGGAAATTAGAAGCTTGCTAATGTACTTACATTGAATGTTAATTACTTAAATTAAATTTTGAAATTAAACTTACTTATTTTAAAGATCTCTATATAAGAGACATAGGTATACTGAGTTAAAATGATAAATGGTAAGTTTTTCTCCGGCCTTTTAACTTTCCGAGTGAAATGTCAAACTTATGATCTGAGGAAAGACTAATGTCATATTTTAAATATACTCACTTTCAAAATCTGTATGTGATTAAATTAGAAATATATTCTTAGACTATTTCCACAAAGGTTTAGTTAAGAATCATGGTACGTGAAAGAACAAACCTTAAATAGCTAAAATTAAAATGAAACATTTCTCTTAATAAGCTGTATTGACTACAATATGATATCACTTTGTTGGGTTCGACTGAAGGTTCCCCGGGGGCTCTTACACATAAGTAATTAACTGTAATGTTTACAGCGATCGTGGTAACTTTCCTACAATTATTGAGAGTTTTTACATTAAGATATATTTTTTGTATCTTCATTAACAAATAAAATTTTATTGCATATATTTAACCGCTCCTGTAACTAGAAAGCACATTTGAGTACTAGAATTTTAAGCGTTGGTAACTTAAGTAAACCTTATTTTGTTATAATCTTTAATTTTTTTATGAATTTACTAGTGGCCGCCTGCAACTCCGTTCGCGTGGAAGTCGGTTTCCCGTGGGAATAATAAGTTTTCCCGCGGTAAAAAGTACCCTATATGTTATTCTGATGTATAACCTATATTACTGTGAAGTTTCATCAAAATCCGTCCGGTAGTTTTTACGTGAAAGAGAAACAAGCATCCATACATCCATACTCACAAACTTTCACGTTTATAATATTAGTAGGATTCTATCATTGTTCTCAGCTAGCTTTCGAATTCTTGATTATATGAGAAGTTAGTATTTGTTTTGTATAACAAACTTCGTTTCATTTATCCAAAGATGAAAGTTTACTGTTTTAATTTTTTTTCCACGTTTTTTCTCGAATTTTTTCCAGCTAATATTTCGTATTTCGGTTTTCCGCCTATGCCTCATACATTTTTCAGTTATTCATATTTGTGAAGTCAGGCCCGTTACATTATTAGTATTCGGCGCGCGCGCGGAGGTAGGCCCAAATATCTTACGATATATCCGACATCGGTTATGTAGTTACTGTCTGGAGGATACTGTGTGCTTTATGCGATCCTGGTAGCTGAAAAGTTTTACTAGACTATAATTTGGTTACATAAACCAAATTCGGTTAGTTTTTAATTTACAAACCACAGAGTTTTTGTGGAAAATTCAAAGATTCTATTAAATAGCGTGTTCAGTAGACAGTAAAATTCCCTTAATAGTAATTTTATTTTAATTATATGCTAAAAAAATCGGTACGGACTCGGGTTTAGCATCAAAAGGTAGTATTTTCTAAGCGTCTACGGACTTAATTGTTACAATAAAAAAACTGTTTAATTACGTAGTTATTTTTTTACTGGTACGCCGACCCACAAGACGTTGGTTCAAACATCCTGCAAGGTTCTCTGTTTTGTATTAAAAATAGGATGATTTGTAGCATCATTTTTCATTGGTGGGTGACCTCCTACCTTCTAGCAAAACTTCGTTAAAATCAAAGTTATTCCTAAGTAATTTGCATGAATAATACTTTATTATAAATATTAATTGAACCTAGTCTTTAACCATGCCGTTTTTACCTCAAGCGTTCTAATCTCATTATAAGTTAGTGGCAACATTTAGAGCCCCTCATTTGCGAGGTATGCTAGTAGATACCTTGTAAACTTGTTGTTTCCATGTTCCACCGTAATGTAAACCTAAAGTTATAATAACCGAAGTTGCGAGCTCGCCGGCACAACCCTTATTTTTGTTGTTTTAACACAGAAAGCGGATTTTAAAACGTTTTGTAGTGAAAGCCTTTGCGGTAACTCCAATTTATTTTTTCTATAAACTTTTTAATACTCTAAAAACTTTGATTTTTAAGATAGCTTAAAAATTGTATTCTATAAATTGTGAATTCTACCAGGGTCGCAGAAATTGAAAGAAAGTACATTGTTTTTTGGTGCGTCGTAAAACATTTTATTCCCCGTCGTTTTTCTGTTATCATCCCCGATCCCGAACAATGTACAGGGTTACCGTTTTTTAACGACTGCGTTCTAAATTCAACATGTAACGGTATTTTCGTAAAAATAGAAATACAATAAAATTTACTTTCTAGCTTTGACCTTTTTAGAATATCTGTAAAAAGTTAGAAACACCGACAGACAGACTTTTCCTTAAAAAAACTCTTATAATTGCTTCCTAATGACTTTGAAGAAACAAATAAATAGAGAATGCTTAGAACATTCCTTTGATGAACCTCAACTACCCTCAACTCACTAAATAATAAGTCACTTTGTCGTTTCTAATTCCTACCATTAGGTAGACTAGTGATTAAGACCTGGAGGTGCTCTCGTGGTAGCTACAATAGAGCTTGTTAAATAAAATACAAGCTGTCTGGTAAACGTTCTCTTGCAGTTTGCTCTTGCTTCTTTATAATTCCCTGGTATTAGATTAAATTAACTTGAATTTAAAAAAAAAACAAGCTGTTGTTTTGCAGTTCTGGTTAATTAAAATCTGTTAATAACTGCATCAGAAGGTTTGATACCGGGCAAATTTCTTTTAGAAGGATTTTTCATTATGTCTCTTGATTGTGGTGACCTATAGACTCCTGCAACAGTAAGATGAATTAGCGTTCTCGAGTCTTCAAACTTTAAAATCGGTCTCATGACAGTTATTAATATACCTATCCAGCTCCAGGTTTGATTCCGTGTCGGGCCAATTAGGTAAATAAGTTTTCTTATTCAAAATTGGCTTGTGTCTGGATGTAAGTAGGTTTCCCTTAGTCCATTATGTGGTGATGGGACCATGTAATTGGGGTGAAAGTTTGGAGATTACTTATTTATTTATTTTGCCCTACGATCCGAAACACAGTGACACTATAGAGCGGGGAAAATCGCGTCGACTTGAGGACCTGCTACGTTATTTTCAAAGGTTAAAAAAAACAGTACTGTTGTATTAAAGCATTCGTCAAGGTAACCAGTAGTAATAATTGAAAATAAATATAGAGTACATACATTTTATTAAATGTCAGTTTACATATTTAACTGAACTTTAATTTGAATTAAGCAAGCAAATAACTCTGTACGCCGGAGTATTTACGTCAGTGCAAAAACACGATGCGCTCTGACATCGCGATTTCATAATAAATTATATTAACGCCCGTGCTGTTTGTGTTGCACTACCTGACAAATGGTGTTGGGGCTGTTGTGTTGGATTTATATTTATAAGCTTTACCCAATGAGTTATGCATGGGCCGTAGTTTATTAGCAAAATACAGATATTTATCATTCGATTTCGAACAAAAGCATATATGTTTCTCGTCAGTTTACCGTAGTTATAAAAGTTGTTCAATTGCCTAAAAGGCACAGATTTTATCTTACCGTATCCTCTCCTGGGCCTGCCAAACTACAACTGAAGACACCCTACACGCTTCTCCGCCAAAAAACGTGAACAAAGGGCTCCCGCTCCCTCGGAACTTCCGAACTGGGTCAGTTCTTAATTCGGCAACCGATGAATAGTTAATGGCGCCCTAATCAATTCGTCGGGGTACCGTCTGTTGATTATACATGGCCGCCCTTCGAACCTGGGATCAGTAGAGGAGGGCCAGTTGACCTGCTGGTAATGTGGACTCATTGGCTGGGTGGCTTTAGATGGACCCTTGGATTGATGAAGTTTTGTTGATGTCGAAAAAGGTGACAACAGCAATTGGATCAGGCGTAACTGATTATGGAGCTCTTAGTGACTGGTACTTTCTTTCTAAATTTAAAATATCAACTAGATTAACAATATGAGAAATACGAAGTGTTTGTTTTGCCGAATTCTGGATTGTTGCCGAAGCTAAGATTATCTCATCTGAAATTTAAGCGAACCTTCAACTATCGAATACATTACTAGCATTTTTAGTAACCGTGCAAGCGATGCACTTATCATAAAACCTTCACCTTTCAGGTATTACTCGAAAACTATATCTTGATTTATTGTTACTAAAGCTTACCTATAGTAAGCTAGAAATACATAAGGTTGAAAATGGCTTGACTGTTTGCGTCAGGGTCCTGTGTAAAAAATGAGGAAAACAACATTGAAATCACTTGGTTGCCGGGTATTAAGTCATGTAAATCACGGCACCGTCTTCGGGCGTAATCGCCACGTTTTACTGAAACACTTTCGCCGTTACTTATCAGCGGCTGTAGGTTTAGATTTGTTTCTGTTAAACAAAAACATTTTCTGTCTTTTTAATGAATCAAAAGTTCTGATTTTATTTTTTTATTGAAAAGGAGGGCTTTTGATATTAAAAAAGCGATCCAATGGTTACGAAATAAAAAAAAAATTGACTCTATATATTACCTACTGCAATTTTTACGGCTTCTTAGATTTTGTTTACAAGATTTTACCTTATTTTTAGGATTTAAAGTGATTTTTTTAATTATTAAAACAAATGTCTGCTATAAATCGTTCTATCAAATAACTTTTAGTATCAAAACTTTCCAATTTTAAAACAGTTGATATTCTGTACTAAGTCAGTCACAACGAACATAACAGTATTATTCACACTTCAATGATTTTAACATAGATTACTAACATTATTAGTCCGCATGATAATTATCAGAGAAAAAAACCTGTCTTAATGATTTCGAACCCTGCCTTTTTTACAATGAATAAACTAAACTTTTCTTTATTCCTAAAGCCCGTTTGTTAAGTACCGTGGTATATTTTAGCTGGAGGACACATCCCGGCGGTACATCTCCGTGACAAACACATTTGTTTTATCCAAATGACCCTTTTTATTTGGAATCAATGATTTCCCTACCTGCACTAATGTAGGGGACGGTCTTAAGTACCTACGTTTGTGTGGTACTAAAGGGTATTTTTCGAATAAAATTTTAGCGATTGGGATATCTGTTTAATGGATATTATGATCGTGGTTTAGTAACGTTCGCACTTTTTATTTTAGGTCAATAAAATTAAATTGCTTTTAAATTTATATTACATTTATTTTGTTAACTTTAAAAGTAACAATGACATCTAAGTAACAATAACTCTACAAGAAAACCGCAAAAAGATACCGCCTACATTGATTCATATGACAAAGAAATGTTTGATCACTTGTATCTTTAAAATTACTTATTGTAGAAACATACTACCATTTTTTTTATACTTCAGATATGTAAATGATAAATCAATTTGATGTCTCAGTTTACCTTCCATTCCTAATATTGTGATTTTAATTTATGTTTTTTACTCTTCTATCATTTCAAAGAGGTTCATTGATTCTAAAAATAACCGGTTAAAAACGGCTCAATTGTCAAAAAATCTTGCTAGAACTACCAGGCCGTCATAACCGCGCTGCGTTAATTTCAGCCGTGAGTTCCACCAAAAGCCCCGGTCTAATGAGGGTGCGTGAGAGCACTCACTACCCGCCGCGAGTGTCGCCAGCCAGGCGCAATGGAAATTACTCTATTAATTATTTAATTATTCACACACTACACCTACGCGACGCCAACACATAACTCAACATATTTCATAAAGTTAATGTCGCCTGGATACTTGTTATTCCGTACGTCATTCTCACAAACAAACCAATTTGAGAAGAACCTTAATCCAGAAAACACGATTGAATACCAAATGTTGTCGTCCAAATTGATTGGCGTATTTTTAGTCTGTAATGTCGAGCCTCATTTTTAACCGAACGACGGCAAAACAAAATTAAAGCCAATTTAAAAACCGCGTCGGGTTTTAAACGCAAAATTAATCCCCGCGCAATATTTACTTGGAAATGTAACCATGGATATCGGGGTATCAGAGACAACGAGGCGGTCGATGGCTCTCGTCTCATTAGCTTTACCAATAAAATAATTGAGAGTTTCTGTTTGAGGGGACGGGCGGGGGCGTGCGCGGGGCGGGGGAGGCTTCGGGAGTTTCAGTGATCTCCCGCCCTCGCAGGCGATCGTACGCTCCAGGGCGATGCCAGGGCTAACGTGTGTGAGTGCCAGCGACCGGGACCATGACGTGACCGCAGGCTCCCAGCATCAGTGATCGCTCAGGTTGACCGTCGACGAACGCGTCGGTGGAATGCTATCACGGCCCTTTACGATTCACACTCGATTGATTATGACGTCCCGGTATCTCGACTTGATTTATCGATACGTTCGAAAACAATTCTTTCCGCGCACAAACATATATTTTATCTTCCAATTGATTTATTAACATGTGTATTTCATCAGGACACGGCTTACGCGTCTGTTGAACTGTGTTCGAATTGCTTTCAAATTAAGTTATCCTTCGCATTATCAACGAAATGGGGCGATATCCCTCTATACGTGTTTTTCCTTTATTTTCCTGTCACCGTTGTTAGAGTACCTGCTATTGTGTATCAATCTATTTTTTGATTGATTTTGTTGTCACTTTGCTTATATTTTCCACGAAGCAGCAATCAAAATGATCATTCATCTGAAACGTTATGACCGTCTGTGTCGGATGTATTAATGCAATCTATATTTTCATTACCCGCCGTCGCTTTGTCGCGAGTAAATAAAAGCACAATACGTCGTCAAACAATGAAGGCTCTTGCAGAAAGTGCAATTTTATTCAGAATCCGATCTCAATTGTCTTGGGATCGATTTAGAATAGTTGGCATCAGACGGGCACGTTTTCTATTAAGTAAAAAAATGGTGTTGCCATCGTTCTCTGTACGGGTGGCACATGCCGCGGGCGTTTCTACTTCTCTACCTTGTGTGTGTTCTTGGTACCAGAAACATAAAAAAAAAACTTTATTTCGACTTTAAACTTTACTTTGGGAAGGTTTCCCGTGCGATAAAGTAAAGAAATAGCTCTAAATCTTGCAAACGATCAGCAAATAAACGATTTAAGTAGTTATCAGGTTATAGCGCAGCCCAGCCTACACAGCCTCTGTTTAATAATTAAAATCGATGAGGATACCCTTCATAGTGTGTCCCGGGAGGTCATTCGATCAGTTCACTAATTTGTACCATCCATCACCAACCTCTGGGTCTGATTGTACGGTTTGCATCTCACTTGCAATTGTCTTGTTGTTAGAGTGAAGCTCTCAAGGATCGGTAGCTTGATAACTGAACCAAAATTGGACGATCGTTTAAAAATTTATTTTTTATTTTTAACAAATGAGTACATTTTATTTGGTATTTGGATTCTCATTTTAAGAGGCTGTGGAAAGTAAGCGACATTCTAAGGTTTACCTACTTGAAAATAATGTCATTTAAACCAAGACTGCCTCCTTGTGGCCACGGTATTTCAAAAAATAGATTCGGAAACTGAAAATAAATTAACAAGTCCTTCCGTCCAATCTTTAAAAATGAATTAAATGGCAAATTCTTAATCCCGTTTTTTTACGAACTAGGTACTCCACTCTTCTATTTCTCATTTACTTCCAATTTCAAACACATAATTTTACTTTCATCTTAAATTTCTCTTAAAAACGTAATTTCTGGCGCCGTAAGGGCCACAACCCCGGTCCCCGAGGGCGCCGCCCTGCAGAGTGATTGCACCACATTTGTCCCACCAGACGTAATCCCTTTCTTTATTCCACTTGTTTAGTCCGCTGTCCGCAGTCGCGACTCATTTCAATACTGGCTGGCAGAAGTTGGGAACGTTGAGTTAAGAATTACAAAAAAATAATCTTAAAATGATTGTTTTGAATACGCAGAAAAGTCTAATCCCTATATTATAAACGCAAGTCATTGTTAAAATATGTTTTCTCTGACAGCTTTTAAAGAAGACGCAAGGATTGAGCCTGTAAAAGGTTCTAATCGGCTGTTACTAACAATCTTGCACTTGAGTTACCAATTTCTTTAGCTTGCATTCAAAAACAAAAGAGTATTCTTATTAAATCGGTCCTTAACGATTAAGAACATTATCAAAATGTCTCTTTGTACGTCAAGTTCCATCGTACCAGCGACAAGATCCCGTCGAAACGTCACTCATTGTAACTGACGTCCCGTCAACCTAGAGAGTCGGTTCAAATTTTGGAGTTCTCACTATTCACGTTGAATGATTCCTTCCTTATTTGTGAGGCTTGTAGCATTTTACAGACTTCTGCCAAGTCATTGCTACATCTCCAAGTAAGTGCTGATCTTAATTATTTTAGGGTTCTGCTGGTAAGTGCGAATTGCGAAAATTTCACAGACACTAAAGTCAATTGCGAATGGAGATACAATGATAAAGATTAGGAATTTTTAAAGATAATAATCATTAAAATATTTTACGGCACTGTGATCGATTTAAAAACAAATACTTATGTGTAGGTAATTGACTTTAAAAGTTTTATTAGTCTGAAGGAAAACTTTCTTTACTCGCTTTTGATCTGAAGGTATACCACAACTTTCTATACCTATAAATATTTAAATCTGGTTTATTTCATCCCGACAGATTTGCTATCAATCCCCCATTATGCAAAACACTCACAAACTTCTCAAATAAATCGCTTCTTCGCAAAAGTTTCAATTGATTGATAACTTAAATCAATACATTAACGTTATTGGACAAACATATTTGAAGTGTTATTATTAATAAAGTACGGAACACTGATTAATAAAAGAGGATTATTTTCCGTACGTGCCGGTATCGCAAGTCACGGGCTAATGAAATTCGATACAGTACCTAATGCTTATGTCTTCCTGGTACCTTTGGGGGAAAATAGAGCCTTTTTAACTATTTATTGTGTGTTGCGACGAGGACCCGGGCTCGGGATTAACGAAGTTTCTTTTTATGATTGTCTCGATCGTGACGGGCCTGTGTAAGTTGGGTTATTGTTGCTAGCATATTATAGCACTCGTTACCATTCTTATTCAGTGTTGTAATAATTAAAGTAAAAGGGCTACTGCAGTATTTTGAATCTATGGAAGTAGTTTGTAATTGCCAAGTTACAAAAAATGCTATCTAAAAACGTCAAAATAACAAACAGTATTTCTAAGACCACAATGGCGTTTTGACTTTGAGCAGTAAAGGTTACTTGGCAGTTACAGAATATCTCTATTGTCTGTTTTATGCAAATAACAAAGTTAAACTGCCAGTTACCTTCTCTAGATGCTTGCTCGTTTCAGTGCCAACTGTCTATCTCGACATTCTTTACAAGAACACAGCTATACCGTTTATCAGTAAAACTACCACCGACACAGTTTTTGGCACAGGCTCGAAGAACCGCCCACATATTCAGGATTCCGCTTGTTTTCTCTGTATACTATCACTTAAACCTACTAAAGCTATGCTAAAACCCGCCTGTAAACGGTCCATATATTGGCTGTGTATGTATTTAGCTGGAACTTTTTCCACGACAAAATTCCGTGGGTCGCATTCCTGAGGGAGACACAAACAAAATGCTCGCAGGAATGTCACAAAGTTGTGGTTGGTGGACAATGAAATGTGACCTTTGATACCAATCGATGCTGTAGATAGACGAACAGTTAACGTTTATGACCATTTTTATGGAAGCTCCAGATGGTAGAGCTAATTGTGGAGGCAGGTGAAGAAGGTATCAAGTGCACATAGATTGTTATAGCTTTTATATAACAACTAGCGACCCGCCCACGCTTCGCAATGGTGTATTTTTGGCCGACTTGATCACGAAACATTGATTTTTGGCTAACTTAAGGAAACATTTTTCGAATGTTCTAGGTTTACAAATTTAAATGGATAAATTCCCTAAAGAATAGCGAAAATCGCATTAAAATCCGTAACGTAGTTTAGGAGGAGATAGCGGACAAACGTACAAACAGACAGAATTAGCGACTTGGATTTATACTATGTAACGATAATAGCCTATTTACGTCCTACTATGTAGCAGCACAGGCCTCCTTATCTAATAGCAAGAGAGACTAAGCCGTAGTTCACTACGTCTTATTTGTTCTACGAGTATTTTTACGAGCCTGTGATTTTTCGTCAATCAAATCTTGTGAATAAATGAGTGCCTGTGGGAGTCTCTTCCTTTAAAATAAAATAATTTTATTAAATTTTTTATGAACCGATATCATCTTACAAATATTTAACAATGGATACAATTTTAACTGAAAAAAACATTTACTTGGTTGTATTTCCTGTTTATGTTGCGCATGTTTCTGAGCTCGTCAATAAGGTTCGAGCGTAAAGAACCGGATTTATTTCAATGTAAACGAATGAGTTGTATTTACTGGAAAATGAAAATGTTTACTTAAATAATTGGCGAAATATTTACATTGTAGAAAAACAAAACAATATTGAGTTCACTTCATTAAATATATGTTCGAGAATAATATCGAAATACATATTAAAATACATAGTGATCAGAAATAGTTAGTTGAAATACTCGTACATACAAAATTCATCTATGGCGACTTTATTACTTCAATTTCTATTTCCCTTTTTATTATAATTGTAACCCTTTATTATTATTTTTTAATTAACAAAAACGATAAAAACATCCTCCCATCATCGGATAGGATTTCAAGCGTGTAATCCATGCGGGTACCACCAATCTATATTTTATTTTATAATATATAAATCTCAAACAGACTGACGGATTCATTGAGTGTTTGTGGTCAATATTAATGTGGATTTTACGGTTAGCAGGATACATGTGGATTAGCAGCGTCGATGATATTTATTGATGGAGTGTCTAAAGTATGTTTCAATTATTGTATATTTGAAATTGATACGGTTCATTTGACGTGACATTATCTGGGGTATTAATCAATTACTTTGTATTAGCACATGAGTAAAGAAACTGAACAGAGACAAAGCTTCTAAAGAGCTAGCAAAATTTATACCTATTTTGGTAGGGTTGGCACAATTGAATAAATTAAAAATATAAATGTACTTTTTTTTCAAATTTTTTATTAAAATAGGTTTTTTTTTACAAATTACATACTCTAAATATTTTTTTTTATTAGTTTTGGTTTTTAATAATTTGTTGTGTCTTTTAATCGAATGATAAATTCTAAATCTAATATAAAGTTTTTTCAAATAAACCAATGGGAAACACTCACATGGCATATGAAATGTACAATCTTGCAAACGTGCTAATATTTCATTACCAATATTAACATTTTTAATATGAAGATCAAAATATTCGCGAAATTTTTGCTCAAGCAATTCAACAAATTCAATAAAATTGTCAGGAGGTATTATCAAAAAACCTGATTTCACACTACCTTCATTAAAGTCCTTATAATGGCAAAAAAAAGAATCTTTTCCTATATTTTTAAATACTTTTTAAAAACTAAAACAAAAGTATTACTACGTATTATGTGAGAAACTCGAAAACAAAAACAAAACACGCACAACGTTCGAGCGTCGCGTCACGCCTGCACGCCCTGAGATTGACCACTGGCTGATCTAGTTTGAAGCGGTTTCGGCTCATACGTGACAAGCGGCCAGTGGTCACGCACACACACGCGTTGCACTTGTAGTGATGTACCTGTCACAGCGCATTCGTATGTAGCTTTGTCTCTGTTCAGTTTCTTTACTCATGTGGTATTAGTCCGGAATTCATTTGGAAAGAATATAAATATTTTTTAATGGTAGGATTTTAAATCATAATTTCGTTAGAACCACTACTGTTCAGTATATTTACTAAAAAAGTTAATAGGTTTCTTATATTCTGATATAAGCTGAGGAAATACTAGCATCGAGACCAAATATCTCAAAAAAGACAAGGGAGATAAAGAAAAAGGGATAAAATATCAGCATGGACTCATACATACAATCAAATATAAATAAATAGGGCGATATGGTAATTTTAAAACGATTATATTTCTGCTACATGCTACGCTTGGTTACACGTAGCATTGTAAAACACTCCGTAGCACGGCCGCTACGAGCCTGCTACACTCGTAGCAACTTCAACTCAAAGAATAAAAAAAAATACAATAATTCTCTCATCGATACCTTGATCCATAACTCACCTTATTGTCGCGCATTACAGTTGAAATTCTAATATCGTCATCGTGTGTCCCAGTTGGAATGAAGTATGTAGGTATGCCTCCCTTTGTATGAGTGTATGTAGGGCAATGCAGTTTGCATTAAAGCGTGGATATTTTGTATGTAGACGGGGGTATTATTAAATTCTATTGTAGTTGACAGATGTAAATGGAATGCTGTACAGATTGCTGTTATTGTTCAGCTCGTGCAGTCGCCGGGACGTGAAAGAGAAGTTCAAAAAGGATATACACAATGTGAATTTTGATTTGAATACTTGGTTGTTAATTTGAATTAGCTGGTTTTTATATCTTGGTAAAAGAAAATGTAGTCATGCAAAAAGCATTTCTAGCGTGTCATAATTTATACTAATTACAATAAATCTAATTTGTAAATCAGTTAGTTAATTTTATTTGCAATTATTATTTTCATAATCATAATTTAATATAATGTTGATGTACCAGGCTACCATAAGTAACAGGAGGCGTATTCATTTGTCAGTGATCGCTCGACCGAACTCGTAATTATTTGTTTTCGCAATAAAAGAAAAACGTTTTTATTTTGACGGCGCCTTTAATAAGAGTCTGTAGGTGATTATTATTTTTATTATATTTATTTTACCATTGCGTTTATGATCGCATGTTACTGTGAGTGTTTTATTGCAATAATAAAGGTTTTTTTAATTTTAGCACTAATTAAAAGTGACAATTTTTTTTGCCTAAAGCTTATTTAACAGAATAACTGAATGTTATTTGTATTTTGTAAACCGTAAGACTAGAATTGTAAATTGATTTTTAAAAGTTTAAAATTGAATCTTGATTACTAAATTTATGTTCAATACGCTATGTCATCCACATTTCGTCATGCATAATTTATTGTGACGTCACATATCCACATAACCTGCAGACAAAAATAAGCTATTAATGACCCCTTAATTTTCAATTTATGGTGTGTAGTTTTGAAGTTATAAAAGAACTTACATACGCATATTATATAAATATATACAAACATATTTTGATAGCCGCAAAAATCATGACCCTAATTTATTTTGGTTTGTCGTAGATTACACATACATGAAATACAAAGTAAATGATAACAAAGAGCTTGTGTCTGTGTTGCATTAGTAGATATTCGATTAGATTGTTGTCGCCGCGCGCCGGAAATGAGGCAGCCACGTCCCACTTCCGCCTGTTTGTCTGTTTGTCGTCTTTATTAGGATACTGTTTACTTTTTGTGTATTCCTCATTATTGAATTTCGAGGCTTACGCGCGACAAACTCGCTCATCATCATTTACTTATTTTTTGTAAGAAAAATAATATTTCTCGTCGCACGGAAATGTTATCTTAATTTTGCAGTGTTTATTCTTGTTACAAAAGTGAGCCGTGTTCCAAATGAGAAGACTTTAACAGAATGAAGTTACGGCTGGAATGTAACTCATACATTACCCTTCCATTTAGGCTTAGGAAGAAAAGTGGTTCCGTCGCTGGCGTGACTCCTAAACTGTAAACGCCGTATGAGACATGACGCCCTGGTATTTCTCCCATAAGGCGATAATTTTGTATGAGCCAGCCGTCATTTTTCACCGCCTCGGCGCCCAGAGGCCGTAAAGTCTTTATGTAGCGACACTGTTACAATTTTATGATAGCCTAGTACACAATGCTTTGTTACCGACGGTAATGTATGAGTTTTTACCAAGAAGAAAAATACAATTTATTATATTTTTGCTTTTGAAATAAATATCAATTGCCGATTAAAATTTGTAATAGTGAGAAAAGTAAGCATCTAGAGGAAATCTAATTAATAATTTCCCGTTTTCAGTGGAAATCTCGTGGGATGTTTCGGAGCAAATTTTGAAATATTTCATGAAGAATTCAATAATTTAAGAAGTATTTCCGTTGTTGCTCCAACTTTGGATGAATTCCTTTTCTGGATATTGTTTATTAACGAGCCTTAATGGATTGAATCGCTGCTTTGCTTGTATGTAAATAGTACATTATTATAACATAAGGTCGAAATTTTGTTAAGAAAACTAACGAAATGATAATTAAATGAGCTTGTTATTTGCAACACATAAGCGCACATTGATTGAGTTGATTTTAAGAAAGGTACTGATTTCTTATTTTACAAACAATAAAAAACAACTATATTTACGTAAAGTACTTTTTTTCCCACACCATAGTTTCTAGGATCTCGGTGTATTGTGCAAATATACATATATCTACCGAGTTAAAAGAGACTTGCTAAATTATAAAATTCTAACAGACAATGAACACCTGGCATGTATGCGACTTCACATATGCAAAGTGGTTTCCATAAAAAGATAAAATGCTAAACTCCATTATAAAAGTGGAGTTTGCATATTGCGAAACAGCTGTCTTCATCAGCAGCGTGTTATTAAACTTGTGGAAAGTTGTGCAAAATGCTTCAGTTTTAGTTGTAATGCCGACTTGTGTTGGCGAACTAGCATGAGGATGCTTTATCACACAAAAGTTGCTGGCGTTTATTTATAATGTACGTGAAATGCTGATTCTGAATTTTATAGTTAACTAGCGACCCGCCCACGCTTCGCAATGGTGTATCGTAGGCCGTCTTGCTAACGAAACATTGAATTTTGACTAACTTAAAGAAACATTTTTTTAATGTTCTATATTTACAAATTTAAATGAATAAATTCCCTAAAAGATGGCAAAAACCGCATCAAAATCAGTTACATGTTTAAGAAGGAGATAGCAGACAAACAGACAGAGTTGGCGACTTGGATTTATACCATGTAATGATAATGATATGTTTATTTAAATCTAATTTTTATTTAAGCGATTTGGGTATATTTTTAAACTTCTTCGTGCCTGTGCTTTCGGTCGAAATTTCAATTTCAAAGCATATTTTTGCAATCCCTGATAGCGTCATTGTTCCAAAAGTATATAGTCGTTCGCGTACGTCTATTAAATCCGACACTACCTATTTGATGAGTGTATTTTACTTCAGTATGCGTAAACAGTATCATGTTTCAAGGATTAATTCTATTTCCGAATATCTAAATAAATGAATACTCAAAAAGAGCACTACGTGTGGGTGAAGAGCAAAATAATATATTTTTAGATACGAGTATAAGCGCAGCCCATTTGATGTAAAAATGACGGGTATACCTTAACTTAGTTTTCGCCCGAAGTTTCGCATGATGGAAAATTACAGATGGCACCTACTAATTTGATTAAAAATGGAAAAAAATATACTGTAAATTTACATAGAAATTTAAAATAGAATACAATCTATCTACCTATCGACCAAATTTCTGCCAAAGTTGAGCAACAACCATTCGAATATTTAGACATACAAACTTTCGTATTAATCCTACTTCCTACTTAATATTATAGACGTGAAAGTTTGTGAGTATGGATGTATGTATGGAGGTTTGTTACTCTTTTCGATGAAATTTTACAGTAATATAGGTTGTACATCAGAATAACACAGGGTACTTTTTACCGCGGGAAAACTTTTTATTCCCACGGGAAACCGATTTCCACGCGAACGGGGTCGCGGGCGGCCATTAGTAATATTTATATAGACTATACACAAAGACGAAATACCTAGCGAAAAAAGTATTTTATAAATAAATATATATTAATAATATTATTACAGTATTTGTCCCAACTACAATAATACAAAGAGAGATTTATTGTGAAATCATTCTTATAATAGTTTATTCTACCGCCTAGATTTTTATGATATTACTAGTGGCCGCCCGCGACTCCGTTCGCGTGGAAGTCGGTTTCCCGTGGTAATTAGGTGTTTTCCCGCGGTAAAAGTACCCTATGTGTTATTCTGACTGATGTATAACCTATATCACTGCAAAGTTTCATCAAAAGCCATCCTGTAGTTTTTACGTGAAAGAGTAACAAACATCCATCCATACATCCTCACAAACTTTCACATTTATAATATTAGTAGGATTATGTTTTATAAGGTTTCAATCGATTTGTTATTGTCTTGTCTGTCGATTTGTATTTTAATGTCTTAAAAAACATTGTCTTTACTTCACTCTACGTAAGCTTATGTAACTTTAACGTATTTGCGTATTTTATGTAGTTAAAGTTAATAACGGACTTTTCAATAACTTTTTTAATAAATTACGCGAATAGAAATCTTTCGGTCTTGTTTTTCTTGGATAACGTTTTTGTAGTAACGATGATTGCTTGTTACCGAAACGACTTTTTTATTTTAAACAAAAATATTAATAGCTCTTACGATGTATGAGGTTTTGGAGTTTCTTTAAGAGTTAAACAATAGTCAGATTGATACATTAAGGCCCAATTGCAGGGAACGTTTTATCCTCGGGTTAGCTTCGGGTTAGCCAACTCAGGTTTTAGTCTAAGATCCGAACCTAAATCGACCTTCACCGGGGTGATAATAGAACGAAACATATTTTATCATGAATTTAGTATATTAGAAAACATATTAAAAATGAGTTTGCTAAAAAAATCCTGGACAGACTATTTTTAATTATTTTTCAAAAAATGATTTTTAATAGTACCCCTAATAGGACCGGAATTTTCGCAGACAACCCTATATCAACGTGTTCGCAATAAAACAGCGCTTATGATGATATAAAAAATTTTTAATTATCCAATCCAGTGAAAGTAACTGGCATCGATATACCTGACAACCCAGTAGTTCGCCCAGGTAAATAGTAGACAACCCAACGGCTGCACATTCTATACGTTTTATACTTTCAGTCAGGACAAATTTTTTTTATTATCCTGATGTTGCAACATTTAAATAAAAATTTTTGAAAAATAATTAAAAATAGTCTGTCCAGGATTTTTTTTGCAAACCCATTTTTAATATGTTTTCTAATATACTAAATTCATGATAAAATATGTTTCGTTCTATTATCACCCCGGTGAAGGTCGATTTAGGTTCGGATCTTCTACTATTTAAATGGCGCCACCATCGATTGTAACTACTTCTTATTACAATCGATGGTAGCGCCATTCAAATCTGAGTTAGCTAACCCGAGGTTAAAATGTTCCCTGCAATTGGGCCTAAGATAATAAACACAAAACTTATCAAATTGATAAAATGTAGCTTAGAAAATATCGTAGACAATAGCACATTTTTTAAAAGGTTTCTGAAAATACCAGTTTACATTTTCACACTCGTGTGTCTGATATGTTTGACTCATAGACGTCGTCTACACCCCCTCCCCTTTTGTTCAAAATAAATGGCACCCCCTTGCACTCGCTCTGGACAAATGGCTACCAGGGATAAATAAAAGCAAAGAGATTCGAGAGCCAGAATTGAGAACATACAGCGAGTTTTTGTTAAGAAATGTTCGCACATACAAGTTGATGGTCGCTTTGTTGGTTCTAAATTAACTACTCTAGTTGGCAAAATCGATTTGGATTTAGCTTTGTGCAGAATTTGTTAAATCGTAATGGAACACTTGTAGTTTCAGGTTTTCGATGTTCTTTTTATTTTCGATCGTACTCAACAAATTACAGAAATTTTTCATGCAAACTCAAGACTAAACTATATGCATTTTTTCAACGTTAGGATATTTATACTGTTACCTTTGGCTTCTTACACACATGATCTGTGAAGCACTTGCCAGTAAAGAATGAGGGTATCCGAGGGGACCCTACAAAAAACAATCTACACATGAAAAGTTTCTCGTAAAGCCACAACCTTTAAAGTCACCATTAGTTTAAATAGATAAAGTTGAAAAGTATCCGCCATTAGCATTCAGCCCAGCTCGCATGAATCGAAATATCTCACCCCCAACTTCACCTCTAATTTGAAACCGTAAAAATCTTTTCCATTCAGTGAGGTATACCCCGACATAGATTTGGCCGGTGGCGGGGTAACAATTAAAACCGTAAAACCGGTTCACATGTAACCGCTTTGATTACCGTTTCAGCCGAATCGTCATTTAGCCGGTTTTTTAGCGTCCCCGTTGCTTTGAGGCACCGAGTTCCTGCCTTTAATTATGCGTTTCTGTTGGAAGTAGGTCGTGCCTCGGGCAGGAAGGGTGAAGCCTTGTATTGTTACACGTCTTGTGCTCAGATATACGACGGGATTACAAGAAACATCCTCCAATTACATGAAAATCTAGGCTCAAGTTCATCGGGTCGGGTTATACGTTAGATTGTTCTCAGAAAATGCCAAAATGTTAGTAAAATTGGTCTGCAAATGGTAAATCTATATTGTGTTTTGTTGCCGAAAAATTAAATCAGTAATCGGAAAGGAAAAGTAGAGCTTTTACCAAATGAAATAAATAAAATCTATGGTCAGTCAGACTTGATTGAATGGGGAGGTGCTATTTTCGACAGAGGTTTTCCAAAAACAAATTGCATAGGCGAGGTGGGGTTTTCAAAATGATTTACCATTTAAAAAGATGATGCCATGTTAGTCGCCTGAATATAATTTATATACATAATATGTTTCGTTTAAGGATAATCGTTGCCTATCAAAAGCTTCCCACGTAAAGGTGCTCCAGCTACCAGGCTGTCATAGCATAGACTCTACTGATTTATAGCCAGCGGAGCTGAAACGTTTGTCATTCCAATATTGGGCACACCGATCAAGATGGATGGCTCATATTGACGAGCAATTACTGTGAAATTGACGGCACATATACATATGACGTTAGTCTATATTGTGTGGAAATAATGTGGGTAGCAAATTACGTATTAAGATATTCCGTACCTGTGTGGGTGGTGCCATCCAAATAACAAATGTACCACGTCATCGCTCCCAGCACCAATTTCAATACCACGTAACTTCTATTATATGGTAAACTGTGTTTAACTGAAAAGGGTCCTTTAGGTTTACGATATCGTGAAACTAATGTCGTAATGCTAACAAATTGACTATTAGTTTGTCAGGTAAGCCGGGAGTGCGGTGTTAACTTACATATAATTGACTAGGGGTGCATGATTGAGCAGGATCTTGCCAATCACACGTGTAAACGAGGATACGAACTGTTTCTGACTTATACATCTATTTGCTAATTACATTGTGTAAATTGTTATCTCATTTGTTTTCTACGATATTTATAATTGTTGTTTGTATCCATTTTGTCAATAGTGGAAGGTGAAATATAGCAAACGTTTCCTTTATGAGCACTATTAGCCAATTATACTAAAAAAACAGAATTTTATGTTACCTTTTATTACATTACCTTCGATTTATGTTTTCCTTCTCAGTTTGTTTATATCGAGTACGAGTCTTATAAAAATGTTTGCCAGATATAAAGCGATGGACGCGCGGTTGTGCTCAATATCTGTTTCAAGTTGTTTGTTTAGGTTGTTCAGTAAACTAATATCGGCCGGCGGTAGCTAACTTATGTTTTTATTAACTTTACTTTAATATCAACGTGGGAAAATGTTTTGATTTAAAAAGCTCGCAGAATTTAAAAATCAGCTTAGCTATAAGTGAAAATAATTACCGTCATCATTTAATAATCATGTAACTTAATTTTAAATATAAGCAACTCTAAGTTATGATTAGAAGTTTATCTCATAGTTTTTTATTTTTTTTTGTTTGTTAGTTTTTGGAAATAAATAAGTTTTTATAGATTTATTATTACTAGTGGCCGCCCGCGACACCGTTCGCGTGGAAGTTGTATTCCCGTAGTTGTAGTTTTCCCGCGGTAAAAAGTACCCTATGTGTTATTCTGATGTATAACCTATATAACTGTTAAGTTTCATCCAAATCCGTCCTGTAGCTTTTACGTGAATGAGTAACGAATATACATACATACATAATCACAAACTTTCACGTTTACAATATTAGTAGGATTAACTTATTATTGAATAATAAAACAGAACTCAATAATTAAAGCTAAACAACAAAATGTTAATCCACCGAGTATTTCCGTGTCGGTTATTGTACTGCTATTATTAATTCTTTCTGTTTACCCGCAAAATTAATGTTTCATCTTTTACTACATTTTCCAGTCCCGGCCGGGATTAGCCCGAGGCTTAACATGGTACTAAATAAACCACCATTTTAAGTGTAAACTATGCCTTGTTTCGGCTGAAATGTTTAGTCGCTTGGATAATTTAGAGTGCGAATAATAGAGATGCGTGGAATGGTGATATTTCAAAAAGGTTGCTAAAAGCGTTGTCGTGTTCTAGAATGTTGCGTTAAGTTTAGTTTGTATGGGGATTTGACTCTGCAGTTGAGGGCACGGCTTAAAAACATTGCCATTTTGTACGCGAAATGCTAACGTATAACTAGCTACATACAGAATTCCTAATTCATTTCAGCCGCTTTGAACTACACACTTAGTGTTTTTTTTTCATATTATATTCCAGAAGTTTGTGAGTCCATTTTTCTTTGCGTACTTTATTACTTTTAATAAATTAACTGAACGAAGCAATGATGTAATTATTAACACACACCTTGTCGTGCACTTTTTGTAAAATTTATCTGTTTTCTTCTTCACATTACTTTACCAAACAAAATGTACTTAGTTTAATAATTTTAATTAACTTGTCGTATGTGCAGAACGGAATCGCTTGTTTTCCGCCTCGCCGCACACTTACGCACACTCCGAGCTATTTGCAATTAAAATGCAATTTACAAGTCCGTGTCGCCGCCATCGCTGGCGTTTTGTCGACTATAACTAGGATTCACAATATTTATATTTACTTTTTACACACCCTCTGTTGACTCGTACAAAGAAAGCCTGAAATATTTCCACAAATTACTCACAATTAGGAAATCACCCATAACAATGAGAAAAGGACATCATAAAAACGAAGGTCTCTTTTGTGTTGCGCGACCTTTTGCCAAAAGTTTGTGGCCGACCCGTCGAGCAATGTCCCTTGTAATCACGAACGTTAAGTATACCAGCGTCCTAGCCTGTACTCTGAGACCATTAGGCAAGGTATTAGGATACCATGCGTATACGAGCACCAAGTTTCTCATTTGACCAATCGGACTACACTACATAATACCTTCTAATAAAACATACGCGCCTGGTACTGTCGTTTCACAACCACCGGGATAATGGAGTGAAGTGTTATTAATTCAGCGAATGTGTGCTTTACACAATTATGTTTACATTTTCAGAATTAGTTTAGTTTGGGACGGGGACCATTAAAATTTTCTAGTTTGCATTATTTGATTAAAAGTTGTCCGGGCCGGAATTAGGGAGTTTTGGCAGGCGTTGAAATATGAGTAATCAAGTTGTATGGTCATCTAAAAGTTTTCATGATGTGGCATAACAATTGGAAGCGCAAATTTGCTGCGTAATAATTTTACGGAATGAGTATAATAACCTCGGCAAGGAATGGTAGAGATAAATCCTTCAAGCTCTTGAGATGACGTGTGCGTGTCAGGTGCCACAGGGATTATGTTGCCCTGGTAAGCCGAGGGCAGCGTCAAGATGGATGAGGTCAGATTTCAAATGTATCCTCACGTTTCAACAGTGATAAAGGAGAAACAAGATATGGCCATCTATTTCGCCATCATGAATCCCTTTTTGACCTGGCTGGAAAAAACCCAGCAGCAATTTTTGGTAACATTATTATCGTGTATTTTAAATAAATTGTATCACCGTTAAATTGAAAAAGAATTCAATCAATGTCGGAAACAAATCGTTTTCCAAGTCTAAAACTAATTGGAAACCAAATAATTCGTATACTATGAAAATTTGACGGAATAGTTTTAGTCCTATGACGATATTCCTCCCACCCGATCGGTCGATCTCTGTCTTCTTCTTGCGAACTCCTGTTTACAGTCCGCAATTTGAATCTATATTTATGTATCTTTTATTAGTATAGGATCCCATTATAGAACGACCTTTACCGAGCTGTTTAATGGATCAAAAATATTTTTATCAAATATATTGCGAATGGGTTGCCAAAAAAAATCAGTCCAGAATATGATATTTCGTATTTTTTTACTTTTTGTTTTTAAAATACTCTGGCTTCGTTAATGAACAAATTCCATTCCAATCGAATATAATATGAAGCCTTTAAAATATACAAATGTTAGGTTGACTATTTATTTCCCGTAACTCTTGGGTAGGCAGGTATGGCTTCATATTTTTGATTGGAATGGAATTTGTTAATAAACAAAAGAAATATTTAAAAAAAAATGTTTTGGACAGGAAAATTTTATTTGATAAAAAATATCTTTCATCCATCAACCAGCTCGGTGAAGGTCGTTCTATAGCGGGATCTTAGACTATATCTTTTCCCAATTTTGTTTCCTTTAATTACAATAATTATTTGGTTCCTACAGGCGGAAAAGTCTGGTTTAGATTTCATTATCATTAATAAAAGATTTAATATTTTTCTGTTAAACCAGGCTTACATAAAGCAGCGGGAGGTATTTATGGCCCGACTGAATACGCAGTGATTGAAGTCGAGAACGTGATCAGATAGCTGGTATCCGTACAATCGCATCAATCAGCGAGAAATGAGTTTGTCGTTATGTGTTCCTGGTGCCTCGTAAATCTCCTAGCTACGAAATAAAAACTGTAATTCGTTTTTATTGATTTTAACCGTTAAAAAGAGGAGAAGTTATACAGGGTGAAGTTATGAGTTAGAGAAGAACATTTAGTTTGTGTTCAGACCAAGATTCTGATCCGTAAATCAGTATAAAAGACATAGAAAGTCATACGCAAGACAGCTATTTCGCGCATTTATGCCACATTACAAATGCACTATTTTTTCCATTTCGATTTAAGAATGGTCTCATTTCACCCTCTCAATTATTACTGGTCTCAGGAACAGGCACTGTATGCTGCTTGTTATTTTTCAACTGGGTATGAGTGTTTCCAAATAAAGTTGTTTTGCTATTCCATAAAAGACTTTCAGCCTTCGTTTAAATTTAAAACAAAGAATCCACAACAGGATAAATAAGTCTTTAATAAGAAATCTAAACTTTAATAAACATATCTAGCTAGAATATTATTTATTATTTAATTGGAAGTAATTTAATACACTGTATATAAAATAATTCACATTGCATTAATCGGTATAAAACGCTCGTCTCGTATGCAAATTACCATAAACGACGCCGACGCGTTTGTTTTCGCCAATCGCCGTTAAAATGATAAATGTACCGGAGAATATTCGATTTCATAAAACAAACATCGTACGGCCGTGATGTATTCCATCTGCCTAATGTACGTCACTGGAGCGTTCCACTGATGTTCCGACTACCACCGCCTTCGTAACTTACAGAGAGTGTATTGTGTGCCAAACAACTGCCAAGTTAGAAAAACAGCATGGAAATAATCCTCGTAGGATTGGCAGTATTGTTTTACATGTTCATACTTCTGGACTGCAAGTGCTGGAACTCCGAAGAGAAGGAATGTAATTGCGAAGAGTGCAAG
Source organism: Emmelina monodactyla (assembly GCA_916618145.1). Classification (NCBI taxonomy): domain Eukaryota; kingdom Metazoa; phylum Arthropoda; class Insecta; order Lepidoptera; family Pterophoridae; genus Emmelina; species Emmelina monodactyla. The sequence goes on from OU745316.1 coordinate 444,694, forward strand.
AGCCTGCGCCAGAACGCCAATCTAACTGTAACCCAGACGGTGATGTCGGTGTCCTCGCGTATCGATATCGACCGGCCGTAAAGTGTTCTGTCAGGCTTCTGACACCGTAGTGCCAATTGAGTGTACAGTGGCAATATGAGTGGTGGTGTATAGTGTAGCATGGACCCGCTGGCTCGTCTGATGGAGGGCGCGCCGCTGCCGGGCGTGCTGGGCGCGACGCGGGACGCGCGGCCGCGGGGGGCGCTCGTGCACGCCAGCCTGGCCGCCGCGCCCGCGCTGGGCGACAAGAAGGGCCGGCACCTCACCGGCACCTTCTGCCTCACCGGCGACACCATGGAGGGGATCATACAGTGCCTCGTCTTCCTCAAAGCGTTCTCGGTAAGCTCGACTGATCAATCTAAATAATGTTACCAACTGTTTCAATAATACGTCGCGTATTGTATTTACGGTACCATGAAATTGTGCTTAGACAAGTTGTCGTAAGCAGAGATGATTTAATATTTCAGGTGTCTTGTCAGTTTTTTCGCTTGACATATTATCCTCAATGTTTCTTTCTTCGTTGCGAATTCCGAAATTCGATTACATTTATAAATTATTCCGAATGAGTTTCTATAGATATTGGCAAGAAATACTCGATTTTATTTTCGGAAATACCACGATATTGAATGGGCACAGTTGGAGAAATTTCATTTAATAATTCTTAGTTAGTTGACGAAATAATAGGGGCAATTAAGTGGAATGCTAAGCTTTTAGATACCAGGAGCTTAGCAGTGTTGGAGAGCTTTGTCAGTTATAAATGGGCAACATTATTTACTGAGACAGACGTAGTATATATTTTTAATTAATCCTGCTGAACTCTGGAGTTACGAGTAGCTTGTCATTATAATCCCGGGCCTTATCGTAAAAACAATATGTATTTTCCTTAGCCTCAAGTATACAAGTTTTGAATTCGTAATTCGTATTATATTACGTTCCTTTGATATTAGATTCTTGGTTTGATTGAAAGACGTGCCTAAGAACTTGTTGCTATCTCGTATTATAAAGGAGTTCAGTATTTACTGTATATGAATGTCCTCCTTATCTTGGTTCCAAATTCTTGCAAACGTCGTTACGATTCGAAGCTCGTGTTACAAAGGTATCTTTCTGTTTATGTACTCCGGGTGCTAACGAAGCCACGCACACTCCGTGCGTGCCAAAAGTATGCATACGTCGTGCCCCACACGGGGCCTTTTGTTGGGATCATAATTCTCTGAGAAGATTTATTACGGGACGTCGGGGAAATACTCTGAAAAAGGCATTTGAAAAATAAAGATGGCAGTAGGTTGACTTTACTGTGACAGGTGACTGATGGAAGCATATCTCGGCTTTCGGCGTGGATGCGTTTCATTTAGACGGAGGAAAAGGTTGTGCTCAATTCTAATAAAAGTGGTAAAGCAAAGATGCCGACTAAGTAAAAGATCTTTTACAAAGTAATGCTTCTTAAAACTGTTATTTATAAAAGAAGCGCACTGCTCTTCATTGTGCATATTTTAAATATCGTGCACTAAGCCAGTCTCTAAGCTCTACATTATTATGCTGCAAAGATTTTATTAGATTTTTGCAGTATGACTTTTAATAACATCGTTTAGTTTACTCGAGATAGCAGCAAGTTTCATATTGCAGTAAAGCTACAAATAAAAAATCCTATTCTTAAAGACGACAACATTGTGTCTTCTGCAGGCGTAATATTGTTAACGAACAAAAAAGAAATAGGTAACAGCGGAAGAAAACCCGCCTCAATAATGAGCGATGACTGAACTCGAAATTAAAATTCACTTTTCAACGTTTTTAATGGACTTCCATCTAAATCGGTGTTTTGGGGGTTGTTACGGAAGCTTTGAATAAAACATTAGCTACCAGGCTAGCAGCCGGGGGAGCGGTCACGAGATAAACCACCAAACGACTTTGAGCCTACTTAAGAAATCTGGACGGGGAACAAAATATTTATAATCTTGAAATGGGATTAGCTTGGCAACTCTTTTACAAAAGAAATTCAAGTACAAAAGGTGCTGACTTGTTTGAATAGCATACTTACCGAGGAACGGAAGGTCTAGCTAGAGGATACTAGAGGGGCAGAGTTAAATTACGTTGAAGGAATTATATAAATAACAAGAGATTACACTTTTCTTAAGAAAATCAACCACACTACTGGGTTGGCTTGTCAAGAACACTATTAACTATGAGCAAGTAAAAAATTGTGTTTTTATTAAAATTGAGCCGGCCAAACAACTGCCGAATTTTATTTGTAATAGATAAGAAACGAAGTCATTAATTGTATAATTTCATCAATTTTTGAACAATTAGAAGAGAAGAGGTAGTTAAAAACTTTAATTAAACGATGTAGAATTACAATTTCAATAAATAAAATAAAATTAATAAAATTCTTTATTTACTCCAAAAACAGCAATGTTACATGTTTAACCCCATAAAAAAATGCATTATTTAAAAAACGTTCTAGTACACTTGGGCTACAAACTAAACTTGTATTTAGATTTTATGTCTTATAATTTTATCAGGTTTACCTTTAGTTTTGAAATTTCGGTCATTATAATTACAACTCAAATGGTTGCTATTTAAAATGCAAACAAAACTATTTAAGTAGGCAGTTCCGTTGCCGTAATTTCATCGAATGCAGGGGATCTCTTTTGTGTCCCTTTGCCGACCCCTCGATATTGGAAAATAAATCCCTTCGTATTTCGGGGAAATTAACCAGGGCTGCAGGAAACGAAAGAGCCACGTTTTGCCCAAATGTATGCGACCCTAGTGAGGTCGGAGGAAGTACCCCGATCTGTTTACCAACCCGTATCCACTTTGTTAGTTTAGTAGGTACATAGCAGTGATATCTAGAAAGTGGTGCTTCACACAACAAATAAACTACCAGGAGTACCTTCTTTAACGAAATCAACATTGGTTTCCTTTTGTGTTTCATTTATTTGATCACTAATGAATGCAATTTGTTTTCAAAGCGAGCTCATTGAGTTTGCATTTTATTAGATTAATCTATCCATGAATTTCTTCTATAAAATTTACTGAAAGTTTTATTTTAACACAACTTTTAATGCACTTTAATAACCCCTATCGAAGTTAATAAAATATTTTTTGTACGTTACATATTATGAGTTTCTCGGAAGCTTTCGAAATATTTATTTTAAGCAATCCAGAATATGCTTTACTGGAAAAAAATAAAACTGAAATATATATTCCATTTTAAAGTACTGCTAACGGGAAATGAAATTATAGACGGTGCATATTTTCCATCAATTATGAGAACGAGGACCGGAAAATAATTTTTCGGGGTTCACAAATCATATTACCAGGAGACCAGAAAGTTCCAAGTGTGAGTGTGAAGTCTGCGGCGGACATTTTGATTGCGTATTGATTCGTCCATCTTGTTGACGACGACTCTCCCGGGGCTGGTGTAAGTCGTACGACCATGTTTAAATTTACAAACATCTAAATAGTAGGAGACAGATGGAGCCCGATGTTTGTCAGTGTACTCGGTGTGTGTTACGTTTTGGAAATTAATCCAGCTCGGAGTTTTCGAACAAAACGTAGTTCGTCGTCCTGGAATTAATTTTGTTCAGCAATCCGACGTGCTTGGAGGTGTTTTTCTCTTGCATTCAGATTTCAGTGTTTATTCCTCAACAATGGAATCAAAAAGTAAAATATCAGATAAAAAAAATGAGAAAAAATGTGTTTATTTTTATCATGGCGCTTGCGAACAGCATAAAAAAAGACGAATAAAAAGTTTATTACCTGAGCAATACTGAGCATGTTTAATTCAAACAAACAGATGAATGGAGATTATATCTTTGAATCGTTAAATCCTTTTTAACTGCTTTTATGTCTGTATTCATAAACTAGAGTAGGTATAATCAAAAAGAGATTATTTTACAAATAAAAAGGGGTGTTTTTGAGTTACAAATTCCGCTACTTTATTACTAAAATTTCATTATATTGTTACGAGCTGGGGTTCGGGACAGAAATGAAAAATGCCAGACTACGTGTTCCGATATTTATTACACACGCACTCACAAAACACTCACAGTAATTATACACAGCACAACGCACTGAGATTCGCAGGTTTACTAATCGCACTGAATCGCACTGTTAGTTCCGTAATCGTAGCCAAAATAAGACTGACTACGCGGCGATGGGCCGCGCCTTTTATACTCCAAACAAACAAAAAGAAACATTCTCGATTAATCCTAATAACTCGCGAAAGAAGTAAACAAACAAATTATTCCGGAAGGAACACGTTAGACAGCTTTCGCCCTTATGCGTAAACAATAGAGGCTTTATTGGCTTGCACTCGAACACAATGGTTGTCGTTCAAACGTAGACACATGTAGATAGTTCTCGATCGCGGCGCGTGAGCAGGTAAAAGGTTATGGCGCGTAACACTGCCCCCTCCTTAAGAGATGCTCGTCCCGAGCATCGTCACTGCCATGGTACCGCGCCAAGCGATCCACATGCACCACTTTGGGCGCCCCTCGAGGCTCCTTCCGAATCCGGTACGTGATGTCGTTGATTCTGGTCACCACACGATACGGTCCGTCCCATTTTGCCTGAAGTTTTGGAGACCTTCCTTTGCAGCGGGTTGGATTGTGCAGCCACACCAGTGATCCTTCAGCAAATCCAGGATTGACAATCTTCCGGTCGTAACGGGTCTTCATTTTCTCCGACATTAGCTGTCCAGATTCCCTGACGTGGTCGTGGATGTCATTCAGCTTTTGTCGCAATTCATTTGCGTAATCAGTAATGCTGTTTGGTGTGTCCGGTGGAGTTCCCGTAATTAGATCTGCCGGCAGTCTCAGTTCTCGTCCGAAGTTAGCGAAAGCAGGGGTGACGGTAGTGCTCTCGTGGACTGCGCTGCGGTAAGATAGCAGGAAAGGCTGAATGTGCTTGTCCCAATCCCTTTGCCTGTTTTCTACCACTCTTGCGAGGTATCTCTCCAGGGTTTGGTTGAATCTCTCGACCATTCCGTCAGACTGAGGGTGATACGAGGTAGTCCTGGTCTTGTGGATTCCCAGCACCCGGCAAGCCTCCTGGAATATCTGGGACTCGAAATTTCGTCCCTGATCACTATGGATTTCCAGGGGTACTCCAAAACGGCAGAAGACCTCATTGACCAGTTTATCAGCAACTGTGGTAGCTTCTTGATTAGGAATGGCAAAAACTTCTGGCCACTTGGTAAAGTAATCCATGACCACCATGAAATACTTGTTTCCACTTTCACTCTCCGGGAATGGTCCAGCAATATCCAGGGCTATGCGTTCCCATGGTGCTCCGACGTTGTATAGTTTCAGTGCCCCTCTGCTGCGTGTGTGTGGTCCTTTAACAGCCGCACACCTTGTGCATTTGCGGCACCAGTCCTCCACATCGTCCCGACAGTGCAGCCAGTAAAATCGCTCACGAATCTTTAAAAGGGTCCTTTTCACTCCCAAGTGTCCTCCTGAGCATCCATCGTGATACAGCTGCATAATTGCCGGAACTTTGGCCTTTGGAACAACCATTTGAAGATGACACTGGTCACCTTTTGCATTTTCCCATCTTCGGTGAAGGACTCCATCTTGGACAAGGAGGCTGTCCCATTGCGCCCAATAGCCCTTCATGACTGCGCTTCTTCCAGCGATGTGACTCCATCCAGGTCTAGGCACATTAGCCTTAATCCAATCAAGTACCGGCCCGATGTCGTTATCTTCCTGTTGTGCACGACGTAGTTCTTCCTTCCAGTCACTGTGGATTTCAGTCTTCAGAGCTCGAACTGCCAAAGTCTCTTTAGGCTCTTGTCTGACGCAATGTTTACGGGCGTTAGAGCACTGTCTCCTTGAAAGTGCGTCTGCATTCCCATCGTGTGCCTGCGAGATTCTTGGGGCCTTGTTAGAACCAGCCAGCACTCGCTCCGCAGTCCTGGCGTTTACTCGTTTCCCCTGCGGCTGGACATCATCCACCCGCACCTCGTGCCCTCGTCGTTGGTCTAACTTCTTCGGGCAGCTCCACCTTAGGTGTCCCCTGTCCCCACAACCATAGCACCTGGGGGCTAATCTTTCGCGTCTCCATTGTGGCACTGGTTGTACCACTTCCCTGATGCGATGGGGTCTTGGGTCTTGGCGTACCGCCTCCACCTCCAACGCGTGAGCCAGCGCCTCCTTGAGGGACTTGTGGTGTCCGAGTCTCACCGCCGCTCGAACCTCCAGGTCCCTGATTCCGTCGACAAATGCCTGGACCAGAAGGCCGTCGACGAGTGAAGGCGCTGACTGGTACGCCTTCCTTACTAGTTTCTCCACCTCCAGGGCCCACTGTTGTAGGTTTTCGGAGGCTCGCTGCGCTCTATCCTTGAGCTGCGCTCGGAAGACATGCTCCAAATGAGCGTCGCCATAGCGGGCCTCCAAGGCCTCCATCAGCTGCTCGTACGACGCATCCGTCCCAAGGGCCTCCAGGACAGTGAGGGCTTGGTCACGCAGGCCCAATGTAAGCGCCGTGAGAGCTTGCTCCTTCGTCCAAGCGTTGGCTTTCACAACGGCCTCAAACTGTTTCCGGTAGGCCGACCACGACGATGTTCCATCAAATGGTGGCACCTTAAAGCCTCGGCCCGATGAAGGAGTTACTGCAGGTGCCGTGATCCCATCTGCCACCTTTAGGACGTTGAGGTTCTTTTTGATGTCCGCCAGCTGGGTCTCCGCCGTTGCGATGCGGGTTTCGTGGCACTCGAGCCGGGTTTCGTGGCACTCGAACCGGGTTTCGTGGCCTTCCAGCTTTTCTTTAATAGCGGCGATGTCCTTGCCGATGACAGTGCGCAGATCTTTTATGAGCAGGGTTTGCTCCTCCTGTCGCCGCACCTGGTCTTCTTTGTTGCGCAACATTTGCTCCTCCAGTCGTCGCGCATGTTCTTCCTGACGGCGGGCCTGTTCTTCTTTGTTGCGCAACATTTGCTCCTCCAGTCGTCGCGCATTTTCTTCCTGATGGCGGGCCTGTTCTTCTTTGTTGCGCAACATTTGCTCCTCCAGTCGTCGCGCATGTTCTTCCTGGCGGCGAGCCTGTTCCTGTAGCAGCGCCATCAACGCGGCCAGGTCCGATGACGCCGCAGGTGCCGGGGGCTCCGAGGAACCGGCCGCTGCTTCACCAGTGAAGCGCCGATGGTCCGCTTCTTGCTGGCGCTGCTGACTCCTTGTGCGGGCCCTTTCCGCACTCGGCGAAGTATCGTCTTTCGGCATCACAGGCATTTTTTCCATCCCCGCTTCTGACACCAATTGTTACGAGCTGGGGTTCGGGACAGAAATGAAAAATGCCAGACTACGTGTTCCGATATTTATTACACACGCACTCACAAAACACTCACAGTAATTATACACAGCACAACGCACTGAGATTCGCAGGTTTACTAATCGCACTGAATCGCACTGTTAGTTCCGTAATCGTAGCCAAAATAAGACTGACTACGCGGCGATGGGCCGCGCCTTTTATACTCCAAACAAACAAAAAGAAACATTCTCGATTAATCCTAATAACTCGCGAAAGAAGTAAACAAACAAATTATTCCGGAAGGAACACGTTAGACAGCTTTCGCCCTTATGCGTAAACAATAGAGGCTTTATTGGCTTGCACTCGAACACAATGGTTGTCGTTCAAACGTAGACACATGTAGATAGTTCTCGATCGCGGCGCGTGAGCAGGTAAAAGGTTATGGCGCGTAACAATATGATAGAAAACTGTATACTGTAATTATTGAGCTATATTTTTTAAGGATTTGTGTTATCAGCTATTTTAAATCTTAAAACTTCCCCTATAACAAAGGTATGGGATAAAAAACTGCCAAGAGTTGATTTGAGAAAATATGAATAAACTAAGGCCCTTTAATTTAGTAACTAGTATCAATAGCTACTCAAATTATAATTACTTTACTCGTAAAAGATATTTGCAGTACGGCAAGTTGAAAATCAAACAGAAAAAAAAGCTTTTTCGTTTGCGAGTGTTTATTGAACTGGCCGTGAGTGGCACGTTGCTTTGGTACCAGGAGTGGAGGACCATCCAGGAGGTCGCTGCATGCACTCTAGGATATTTCATTCGGTACCGCTAGTGCGCACAGCTGAGAGCACCTTTGCGCCATTTAATTTGGTCCGAGCGTGAGTTGGGAAAATAAGTAAATAAATGTAGCGGAACCATTGATAGTAGAATTCAGTATTTGAACGGAATTTAATACAAACCTTAAAATTCACGGTGTGATGCTTCGGAAAGCACGTCTGAAATTAGAATATTTTAGTTTATTCAAACAAAGTTAGCGTAATGAATTCAGTTTCACGCGCTACCGACGTACGCAAACATTTTAAAGAGGTGTTTGTGTTTTTAAAGATAATGCCATTTAAAGAGTCTGTAGAGAAAGTTTATTCACTTTGGAATCTATTTATAGTAGTTAATTATTGTTTTAATAACTATGTACTGACTCCATTACAAAGTGGTAGTATTTTTCCGATTGAAAAGGCAAAGCTTTGGCTGAAATAATAGTTCTGCAGTTAAAATTTCACAAACTGCAGTGGAGTTTTCACCAGAGAGTTGTCCAATTTGGCAGAGCTTTAACCTTTTACCTATCAGGGGAACAACACTGCAGAACAATTGAATCTTGGCTATGTGTAGCTAAGTGTCCGTTGTTTAGACAAAATGCCGACGGCGAGCGTCCGCGTAGTAGTCTGCAAAAAGGTTTATTTTATACACAGGAGAAGCATGGACAGGAATTTTTAAGCAGCTTACATAGATTTATTTAAAGAACCAAGTAAACATAGTTTATATAATAGTTATGTACACTAGAGTAAAAAAAAAGGTGGTAATCATAAATTAAAAGCAAAGTCGACTACCTCTTGCTTATACCACGAAATATCACACAAACGCTACTGCAGCGCTCCCCCAATAAGCATTTGATTGAAAGCGGGATTACGGCAATCTCAATATCACAAATCTCCTCACTGAGCGCTCGCAGGTACCAGGCACTAATAAACGATCACATCTCGCAAGTTTCCATTATCGAGCACATCTAACACACGTTTTCGGAGGTTATTACGAGCAAACTTTTGACAATTGAAGTTAGCGGCGGCAAATGAGGAGTTTGAGGCTTCTCGCTGTTATGACATCCTAATTAACTCGTGTTTATATACATTTTACCACGACAAAAGATCGTTTTTAATTTCCATTCCTGTTTTATTTTCAAATGTAAATCAAAGCAGTCAGCGAGTTTGAAAACCACAAAGAAAATAGGTTTTTAGTCTAACATGCAAACGATTTGTTGTTTTTTAATATCTGCTGTATTTACAGCGCCGTCCATTTACTTGGGCATCAGGTGGATTATGCGAGTTCCTTTGTATTTGTTTGTATATCAGTTGGTACTAATTCAGTTTAATGTCCTATTTAGTTAATAGCACGCAAGCTTGGTATCCCACTTATGATAAATTGTCTTGATTAATTGTGTAAGGCGTAATAATTAATCAATTAAATTAAAGGGTTTATTTGTTCTTGTATTTATTTGTCTAAATTTAACAACAACGAGATGCAAAGTAAATCTTCGGACCGATTTGATTCGAATTGAGGAAAAACGAAATACAAATATTGGAGAGAGATTTACTGTGAAGAATCCTGTCTAGCAATTAGCAACCCAGCTAAAACTATGTTTGTAATATTTTAGGGGGTACCAGCTTTGAAATATCTCCTACAAACGTTGTTAGAAACAACTTCAGGGAGAAGTCTAGCCGTCGAATGGTTGCTCCCCGACTCACAGTTTACTGAACATGGAATATTTTCACTACTATTGGAGTTTTCTGGACCGTTAACTCTTATATTGAAAAGGTTCGACTTTTGTGTTCTTTTTTTGAAAATCTATCCGTCTGTAATTTTTCGTGAGCTTTCATATCTCCTTTTTCTTATAATCTGATTAAAGAAAATATATTTAAAAAAGTGTAAATTTGCAGATATTGTTAGATGTGAATGTTTATCCGTGTCAAAATTCTTAATCCGTGATTTTAACACGCACTTATCCGATTTTTATTTAGAATTTCATACTATAAATTATGTCAAAATTTATGCAATTCGGAAGCGACCCTTATACTTCTTAATGTTTGATGTAATCGTAAACATTTCAAAGAGTTAAATGAAGGTTTCCACTGAGAAAGTTTAACCTAACGAGATTATAAATTTTTGCGATGGTCCCTAAATATTGGGTCGCTTTTATGTGCCTTTGACAAGGGTGTTATGATAAGGGACGACATGTCGCTCAGTAATTTACACGTCCGTAACCTTTGCGCGTTTATGATAACCTAGTACTGGGGACGGAAATCGATATCAACATGGTTACCTCTGAGACTTCATTTAAGACAAGAAAAGTTGAAAATAGCTAATAAATAATTGTTTATTCAGAGGTTAAAGAAGTTTTCAAATCCAAAAAAGGGGCTCCCTCTCTTTAAGATCCCAAGCTATATATTGATAGAACCGTAGTACCAGCGGTAAGGTAACTAGGTACAATCGGATAATACCATTACAGATACACAGGCATTCAAAGACATTTTAATGCCAGAAAACTCGCTCAAGTGAAAATACATTTCCATTGAAACGCTCCTTGTTATCCTGTAAGCAGATATCTTGAAAGTGTACACGAATGTTTTGGGTTCAGGAATTTTTACGTGCGGGAACAAAGAAGTGACAAATGTAAGACGGGCTTGACATTTTTGTACGTCGTATCTTCTATTATAATCGATTTATGGTTCGTATTTTCTGACGAAAACTTGGGAGCTGAAGGAGGATTTTGGTCTAGGTTTTATTACGTATTTTGTGTTAAAATTGTCTAGTCTTTTGAAAGATCTTTTAAGTCGACTTGTCCTGTAACCTTACTCAGTGAATGCCACAATTGACCGTTAATTAATAAAAAATGTGATTCATGTCGGGTCTAACAGTAATCCAGTCACAGCTTCTCTCAATTAATGGCCACAAAGCGACGGCCGCTCTATCTCCCTCTAAGCTCAGTATCGAGTTAATTAAAAGTTAATACAGTTGTGTAGTTATGATCCCCTGGTACACGCGATGTAAAGGTCAGTTTTATTTGCTTGTTCAGTTTGGAAAAGTAATTATTTTATTATATAGAGGCTTAGAATTTTTAATTTCCCATGAGGGTGTAATAACTAAGGAATTACTTTATCTGAGCCCCTGCATATTAATACCACCGAACCGCTAAGGTTTCACAATTCCCGAAATCTATGTAATTTTTGACGATATTATTTGTTAATATTATTGACAAAATATCTTAAGGACTATGAACCCGTTGTGAGTTTCAGAAAAGAATATTTGATACTAGTGGCCGCCCGCGACTATGTTCGCGTGGAAGTCGCTTTCCCGTGGGAATGAGAAGTTTTCCCGCGGTAAAAAGTACCCTATGTCCTTTCCCAAGTTCAGTTCTTTCTTCATACCAAATTTCATCAAAATCGGTTCAGTGGTGTAGGCGTGAAAGCGTAACAGACAGACAGACAGACAGACAGAGTTACTTTCGCATATTTATAATATTAGTAGGGAAGTAGAATATTAGTAGGGATAGAAATAGAGATAGACGCCGACGACGACTTTATTTTTATTCAACTTTTTTAGGTATAATAAGTGATAGATGTTATACTTAGTATCATCCTCACCCTATCACCTCATTGACATAAAAAAATATTTTAAACGAAATTAAACATCACTTTTTAACTCACAGTTAACCTTGATCTTTACCAGGAAAAAAGCAAAGTAAGCAAATTTGTATAAAACAGCTTTAAAACTGTTGTTACTCTCTATCATTATTATAGTTTTCAAGGAGATTTGAGAGTGTTTGTTTTTTTAGAATCAAGAATGCTTGCTACGTACACTTTTCTAAATACGACTGCGACCCTACTATACGTCCTTGTTTTCAGACGTTCATCTCTTTTTTGCTTTTTTCCATTGATGCAATTAGCATCGTAATGCGCAGGTAACCGATGCAGTGGTACAATTACCGGGCTGTCAATCAGCGTAGTTTGTAGTGACGCGAGCAGATTGTATTGCCCGTCGGTGCTGGCCAGCGGCTGTTCGAGCGATTGGATTGCCACGCGATTGCACAAAAATACATTTATCTAGTCTCCTGGTACGTTGTGATACGGTTGCTTTGATGCTCAAATAAAATGCGTTTTCTGTTAATGCTTTGCAGGGAACGGGTAAAGCTTTGATAACCATGCACGAAATTGGTATATAGTAAATAAAAAGCTAGTCCTATTACTAAAGAGATTAAGCTGAAACTCATTACGCTGTTGGCACAAAGCGCGTTAGTAACAAAAACTACAGAAAAACCAGCAAGCTAATCCGTTCAATTATTAAATCAATGTACACCCATACAAATATTGAACCCATTGTGGAAGCTCTGACCGATTTTCTCGATTACAATGATAGTCAATCTCGTGAAGACCTCGTGAATATTGGGGTCACGTGACCGCGAGCACTCAATAAGGTTACATGTCCGCTTGCCCTTGAGATAAGTTACCAAAGGGCATTAGTGGTTATCCATTAGTGTGGAGTGGCATTGCTGAAAGAACTCGGCCGCTACTTAACTGTTTGCTATTTCTGCTCTCTCAGTACTTTCAGATGAATGGGTGCCTGATTTTGTGCGTTCCTTATGATTAGTAAGTTTTAGTTACTATTTATGCTGTAGGATTATCCTAATAATCAGAAATCGAAGCTTATTTATGCGTCGGTTGTTTATAAGATGGTGAAAAAATAACCCTTCTCGAAGGCTCTTCAGCAAGTAGCAAACGGGCTCTTATGAAACACTGCCGCAAGTCTATTGAAGCGAGCTGGTATAACCGCCTAAGTGGAGAGCCTCTTCGGACTAGAGTCCCGAGACTTAATTGGCCCGAACCGATTCCCGCCAACTTCATATGCTCGCTTACACAAAATACGAGGGGAGACAGGTCACGACGAGAGGCCAATCAATCAACAGCACTCTGTCTTCATCAAGGACCAGGAAATGTCACTTGTACTTAACGGCATTTCAAGAGAATGGATTGGAAGAATACAAAGCGCTTAAATTTAATCAAAGAATAGCGAACCTTCAGCGATATATCCCTCACATTTGAAACAGGTAACGACGTGGAAACTCGGAATATTCTGTGTCGAACAAATCCTAGTCGTTTACATTATGCTTATTGTTACGAAGGAAGCATTACCTTGATACGGACTGGCCCTTGTTTGTCGGTATCTGTGATTTTAGGCCACTTGCGACCCTACTACCTGGGTCTAAAGGTCGAATTTATTTTATTTGGTAACTTCTCCTGTGGTTTTCTGAGGCTTGTCCATTTCTCTTATACCTGAAGCTCGCGGATTGTTTCCGCATGAATATTTTATCATTAATGCTGCCCGCTCTCTACTTTTTATGTTCCTTTGGTAATATAGTTTCGGGTTCGCGTTATTTTCGTATACCCAGATTAATTAAGTATTTCTGCATTATTAATTCCGTGAATTTATTTTTTTGCTAGCGTATATACATATATAGTTTTTTCAGGCGTTTTAACGTCTTTATTTGCTCACATTGCAACTTGATATAAAGTAGTGATGCCTCTGACAATTCGCGTATAGATCCGTCGGCTTGGCAAAGTTCCCATTACAATTCGCTCACCACGTCCAATATGATCGACGGCGTTCCCGCCCGCCGCTGCCTATGAATACCACATCCTGTCAATTTGGTGGAAGTCGGTCGCGTATAACTTGTGATCGACAACCTTGTAAACTCCTCCCAAGTTTCCCTATAATTTGTTTATATTCACTGGGATGAGTTGAGAAAAAAGTTAGACATGTTTCGAACGAAAATATTTTACGGAATTCCCAAAGTTATTAAACCAAATGTTTGCGATAGCAAGTTACTTTGCAAATTGAGTTTTCGATTAGCGATATGTTTTGTTTGGTATTATTTAATTATTAGAATGAAGTCAGAAAATACTTTGCAATTACGTCGTCCCAGTTCATCAGCATATCGTGTTATTAGTGAACAAAGAATCACAGACTATAATGAAGGTATTTTCTTTTCTTTGTCCCACAAAATGGCGGTCGTTTCGTCAGCTGTAATTGCCGCGAATTTCGGGGCTGTTTGTTTTTTTTATCCCTTTTTCTCTTAATGGTGAGTTTTGTGTATTGAAAATGGGAGAACAATCAAATTTGGGGTTTCGGCCAAAGACAATGAAGATTTGTTTGTTTGCTCCAACCAAATTAATTGTGTAATGTCGTTTTGTATTTATAAAATGAAAATAATACTAAACGGGTTGCCCTTTTTATTAATCCATTTTATTTAAGCCTGACAATATACAGTGTTTGCCGTCGACTATTTTGCGTGAACAATAGCAGTATAAAAACTTGTAAAAATCCACATTTGCTCTGTACGTGCAATTTGTTTGTTCTAAAAGCACAATGTTTAGAATTCCTTCATTTCTAAAATAAACACGTTCTCTGCTTTGCTAATTAAAGCTGCCACGGCGCGGCCACGTCGCTGCAAAATAAACAAACTGGACATGCACATTTTGCTTGTTGAATATTCTAATGAGAAAAGTGCAGCTTTGCTTGATAATTGTGCAAAAAAATGGTATAATTTAAATAATCTACGAACCTGACGTAGAGTTGCTTGTAAGGTAAATCCTGGAGTCTCGAGAGATCGGAGTAAGTGCTTCTTTTTGAGAAAAGTGCACACCAACAAGTACTTCAAAACGTGATCTTATTCGACGCAACTTCACCGCAGTGTGCTTTCTCAAAGTTATTTACTGCAAATTACCAACTTTGAACTCCTCCTAGAAAAATGTCCCACCTGTGCGAATAAAATATGTGCGAGGTTGAAATTTCAAATGCGATTTTAAAACTCTTTTGTACTGTTTCAAGTTTTTCTTAGAAACTCGACAAGTGCAGCAATTAGAAAAGCTTGTTTATTATTTAGTTTCCTCTCTGTGAGAGCATCGCTAGTAATTGGGAGCACAAACGTACGTAGGAGTCAGTTAAGTATTATTGAGCGGAACGTAAGCAGCTTTACTGAAAACGCTTCGGGGAATAAAAATAATGTCTGCGAGCGGAGGAATGTAACAGAATATCAGAAGTCTGTCCTTCTTATTGCATCTTAATTAGAGTGTATTGAGAATGTTTGTAAGCAGAGTCTTCTTATTTCAGCTCATGAAGAATGTTATTCTTCATTCGATTCATACACAAGAAAAAAATGCACACACAAACGAATAGAAATTGCATTTCAAAGCCGTCATTACATTAGGATATCAGAAAAGCGAGGAGATAAAAAACTAGGATGGCGGAGTTATCGGGAGCCGGTCGGATACGAGGCCACCATTACCGGATTATAGGGATAATGGGCGTAATGCCCGGACAATTCAGGATCGCCAACTAGCTGATGTCCGACTTGTACCGGCTTAGGGAAACAAGGAAACTATGCATAAAACTGAACTAAAACCGACACTGGTGACAGAATTTAAAAATGTAAATAAAGCAGCTTCTATTTCACATGATATCGAATTAAAATTCAATTTGCACTTGTTTTATTTAATCAAATAACCGTTTGCAAAAAAACACATTAAGGAAAATGAATTAATTTCCGCCCTCTGGAGAAAGTTAAATTTTCCGAAGGCAGCAGGGTAGCAGGGGCAAGTAAAGTGGTTGGGGACACTCTGAATTTGCATGTAAAAGCAGCACAAAACAAACGGCCTTGTTTATTTTGCGCCAAGATTATGTTTGAGTAAACTGTTTTATTTATTCCGTTTTGCCCGCGTCGTGTTGCCCCAGTAGGTGTTTGTGTGTGCACGTTTTCCGGTCACTGTTTTCCTAGTTTGTGCCCGTTGTCATGGAAACGGTTTAGAGGAATCTCGTGATTTAATCGGGAAGATTGGATGAAATTTCAGTAGAGTGAATTCGGTTTATATTTTCAATAGAGCTAAGCGATTATCAGTGTTTTACTCAATTTGCCTCAAATATTGCCCGTTACCGCAAATATGCAATCAACTGAATGGAAGTATATTCGCTTCGAATTTAAACACTGAAACTATGATAGTATCTTTGTCACGTCTACTAGGTTATCCAATAGCTGCTGTAGAGTTCAAACAGCCTACAATTATAGAAACCGGAGACGCACTCGATGCTCCCCTAGGTTAGGGCCTGTGCAAATACTGTTCCGAGTTCGCTGTGGGTTCCGAAGTTCAAGCAAACATTATAGAACGTACAATCGTTAAAGTGATTTTTACATGGCCTTCCATTGGTATTGGATTAACTTAAGCATTTGTCTAAACTAGCACTCATTTTTAAATTACCAAATTGTGATCAAAATTGGCTTTAAAATTGTCTCTTTAAATTGCTAACAAACTTCTTGAACCAAGAGAAACTTCCTACCAACAAAACCACACTTAACTGGAACAAGTAGAATATTAATTTCAGATGAAATTTCTGGACCAGACAATAATGAATCAACAACCAGCACTCAGCGCCACTTGTGACAACATTCGCAAATTAAACGCCACACACACCCGCTTCCGACATGCAGACACCAGGCACACATAACCATCGATTAAGGTCGCACGTTTTAATTCAAACAAACACGAAATTTTTGAGTACATTTTCCACATCTGCGCACTCGGCGCTTGCCGCGGATGAAAGTTAGATGAGTTTGTTTGACGCGCGCTACGAATAATTGGAAACAGGAGCCAACGGATTTACAACTTTTGTCCTGTCGCAGCGCGTCGCCCGCCTTGTTTGTGTCGCTGACAGTTCTGTGAGCGATCGCCAGATATTTATTTGGACTATCGATTACGCGCCTCGATTGCGGCCAAATGAAAAACATTTTCCGATCGTCCCCGGAACGCAAAGATTTATTGTTGTTTTACAATGAACCACATCTACCCAATCTCCTGGCGCAAAATTGGGATATGGAAAATACGGCGAAGAATCCAACATAAATTATTCTGTTGGAAATCTTCTTAATCCATCGATTAAAAAATCCGAGGGTGCCAGTCGGATGGGCGCAGAATGCGATTAGTGTAATTAAGCGTGTAGGTATCAGGAAAGCAGGCGGCCCGCGGAGGTGGAACGCAATATCCGTGCGTGCCCGGACCCTCGTCACTCATGTCATGTGCCTTACAAACTCCTTAAATCTTATAAGAACCTGGTTAGATTTGGAATAACTACCTTAACTGAATTGAATGGCTGCTATTCATTCAATAAATATAACGTCTTTCATAACTTGGATCTTTTGAATTATGGAGCTTTTAAGTTACCGTGATTGGAGCGAAGAAATTCATAAAATGTTGACCTTCGTGAAGGAGGGTCAGACTTTATTTGTCAGGCTGTCCTCACAAAAGGTCCTCCTGGGGGAGTCATATTATGAATGCAATAAAAACATTGTAAACTCCACCAAGGCTATGCCAACAAGCCGTAAATTTGGACCTTATTCATTTAGAGCTTACAAAAATGAAGACTTATATAAATTTTTATTAATCTGTGTAATCAGGAAAGCGTTTCTTTGCAAAAAAACCAGTTAAAGGATATCATTGGAAAACTTTCGTTAAGTTTTTCTTTGAAATTACGCTACTTCCTCTAAAATGTAACATGTTTTTGATTATTTGAATTGTGGCTGAAAGCGTAAATATATATATTTTTTTGTCAACGATGGTTACATCTTACAAATTACACCTCTACAAATAATTAATTTGTCGATGTTACTTTTAAAACATTTTTACTTTTAAATTTCTCCTCAACTCAAATCTTATTTTGGTTTGCATTGTACATACAATAATTGTCCATTGCATCAAATTAACATTTGTTTACCAGCCAAAATAAAATTCTCCGCGTAGCACCGAGTTTAATTTCACACCGCACCAGTGGACAATGTGCTTTATTAAGACAAATGAGCCCGCAGTGCGGTGATTTCGGTGTATTGTTGTTTTGACCATTTTAATTTAAAAATTAATTCCACATTGTTAATAAGATTTTCTTTGTTTGTTTCAGGTAAGCGATAAACTCCATCAGCGGAGCTTGATTGCAACAAAATACTCTCGCAATAACCCGACAGAGTTGGTATGAAATTTGATCGGTGCGCTCCAGTTCGATTGCATTTATGTAATCCTAGTAATCCACGGGTAAAGCCTGTGATACACACAAATGATTTTCCGCCGCTAGTCCGCCGGCAATTTAATAAAAGCGCTCTCTACGTATTTACTGAATTCTTAGTTAACATGATTCCTGGTTTTGGATTCATTGTTTGCCGTGCCACGGGAAATGTTTTCCAAAATTTAATAAAGATTATAACTATCCAGTTGGCATTACTAAACTGTGTAGGTAGGGTAATCAATATTAAAGGGTGTTAGGTAGGTGAGTAGCCAAATGAAAATGGTGGATAGGTTAGGCTACTAGCTATTTATCGGGGATTTTCTTAGGAAAATCTTAAAAATACTGTAAATTCTAAAGCTTGAACCTAAATGCAATTTAATAAGTAGAAGCTTATAGCTTCAGCTATCCACCATTTTCATTTGGTTACACACCCACCAAACACTTGAACAATCTATTTATATTATTATATTTGTTAGTCCTTGTCTACTGAACCAGTATCATACGTTACTGTTATCCTTGGCCTGTCAATAAGGAAAACCCGATCCCGTTTCCATATACACCCATAACAAGTGAATAAAGCCCGGATTGTCTCTGATCTGACGTAGACCCTGCGGATGTGGTGACGCAGACAGATTTCACATCGCGAGCGACAAACAAACCCTTCTAGCGGTGACACGTGGTTCGACAACCAACGCCGCTAATGAAGCTTGTCAACGTCAACCGAGGAGATAACGTGTCGAATATCACTGTTGACTCGGTGTTTGTAGAGTTCAAGACTGATTTACTGATTAACAATAGTAAGGCAAATAGTTTTATTAAGTTTGAAGGATTTTTCGTCTTAGAAATTAGAATTGCTTCATGTTTATAAAGTATCTTTTAACTGGCTTTATTTCCATATTTGGTATTGATTCAATAAAATTTCCTTGTTTGTCAACTCTCGGCGACTCATAAAATTTGTAATTACTCTCTAATTTTTTGAGCTTTTTAAATTGTTATGTATTTTATTCCCTAGTCTCTAATTCTCCAAAGGTATAATATTATCACATCATACCGACAATGAGAGTTTGAAATCTTAATGACTTTGTGGTCTCTCTCTGAAGCCGTTCATAGCCCTAATATCCCGAGTGTCTGTAATGATTCTTAATTCGGGATCTGTGATCCTGGCGTAGCGTGTTTATTGCCGAGACAACTTCTAATTTACATTTTAAGTTTTCAATCTCGCGACAGCTGACAGTGATTAAAATTATTACTTTAGATTAAAATGTGAAAGCAACATTTAAGATTAATCAGCTCGAAAATTAATTGGTAGAGCGTTTCTTATAACTTGATGACTTGTGTATTGTGTAGTTAATTTAGATTTCTGTTGTTCTAGTCGTAGGCACATGTTGCACGGTTTCTAATTATCAGCATCGGTTGTACAAACAATTTGTAACGAACGTTTACAATTTACCTGATTGTGCCTGATACATCGACGGCGCTTGTTGATATGCAAATTGTGAATCGCAAATTAGATTAGTTATTTTTTGACTAGAATAGGGTTCCACTATATAAGTGTCTACGTTTTTAAGTAATCGTTTGAATCTCTATTTACAGTTTTTTTTAAAGCATAAAACAAGTTTATAATCTCTCAATGTAAGTCAAGTCTTTCAAGTTAGCATGGGTCTCGTCTGGGCAAAATATTGATTTTGGTAATGTTGGGCCGGAATTCTTAACCGAGTGTTTGTCGTGAATACCCTCTGATTCAGGAATCTTCGTGTTCGTGTCTGGAATCCATGATACCCCGGTAACCTTTGCCAGCTGCCAAGGAAAGGGTAAATCAATTTGGATTGCTCGGAGACCTAAATTCGATTCTCGCTCGAGGCGGATACGTTCTTTCGGGAAGCATTGCCAATGGCGTAAATTTGATAAAGCGCGGCGTGATATTTTTAAATTTGCCACCCTGGGGAAGTGATATAATGTAAGTGGGATCAGCAAATGATATCACAGAGGAAATCGAGTGTGATATGGGGTCGAGATTTTCATCGTACCCTTTCAATTTAAAGATTGCTCACCGTACAAATCTGTATATATAGACGTCGATTTCGGTAACATCTTAAAACGTACAAAGTGAATAAGACACATCATTCTATGAAAACGGTAAAAATATGTGTAAGAAGTAATAGGATATCTTACGAAAGATATTTTAATTTCGTATCGAGAATTTTTATTTCACGAGCCAGTGGTTGCAATGCGGCGACTCCTCGATACCGAAACATTTATATCTAATATTTTGAAAATACCAACATTCGATGCTGCGATCCTAGTTTAAAGCATTTCGATTTGAAAATATCATCCGAATTTCATATCTGTACGCTATTCGTTTTAGTTTTAAAATATGTTTTATATTTTATACGGTAAGGCTTGGTATATGCAAGTTCTGCAAGTTTATGTCTAGTTTCAGAAACTTAAAAATGCTTTTCGTAGTTTACTTTATCTTCATCATTGTTATTTTTAATTTGAGGTACACATTCCCGTTAACTGGCGGCGTTCTCGTGAACTGTTGCAAATGCTAATCAAATTCTTGTTTTTGTTCCCGGCTTACTTAAGTTAATTTTCCCAATTTCGAGGAGTCCTAAGAAAACGCCTGCAGCTAAATTAACGTTTGCTACCTACGTACCTATTGCTATTGACTTATCTGCTTCTAGAGCTTAGTTTCGGTAGGCTATACTTTTACCTTTTGTGTTTGTAATATTCATCAGTAGTAACTTAAACCTTTTTAGTATATTTTATGCATAGTATTTTTATTCTAAACTAGGATGTCATACTTCTCCATAGGTAAAACAACAGGTCTCGTGCAAAAGTACCGCCTCAGCAATCCTTGTCGACGTTTCAGAGGGCACTCCATATTTGAGAGAAAGTAACCTGTCGCTCAAACTTACGCAAAAGGAAAACCTTGCGCACCAGTAAAAATACGCGACGTGTAACAATTGCAATATAGACTATGCCTTCCATGAGATAAGGCAGATTTTCTCTTGTAACCCATGTGACTGAATTTGTTATTTGATTCGTATAAAGATTTGAAAATGGGGGATATGTAATGTATTGTAAAGTGGTGGGACAGGTGCGGCAAATGTATTCGAAAATGGTTTGAAATGTTTAACGTTGCGATTTTACCGGCAAATCGCGCTCAACTGAATTGGTTGTGTGTAGCGATGAATGCCTTTTGTGGAGTAATGTTTTGAATGCCCTTTAAGGGAAAAAAGGCTCTTCACGGAATGAAAGATGAATGGGACTTTTTTAATGAAGTGAAAACAGATGTAAATCAACTTTTCGTAACATGTTATATTT
This sequence comes from Emmelina monodactyla, assembly GCA_916618145.1. Taxonomy (NCBI): domain Eukaryota; kingdom Metazoa; phylum Arthropoda; class Insecta; order Lepidoptera; family Pterophoridae; genus Emmelina; species Emmelina monodactyla. The sequence continues at coordinate 466,177 of OU745316.1, forward strand.
TTTTACCAATAAAACTTGTTTTCTCTCCTTTTCATAGTAAGCTGCAATTGTGTTCGTTTCCTGTGCTCACCAGACTAGACTCTCCTTTGTGAGGCAGCCAACTTCGCCTAGGTTTGTTTCAATTACGATTCATGATTCCCATGTTCTCAACTTGCAACTTTCTTACAAAGTGCTACCGGAGCATTCTAGATTTTTCCTTTCACATCGCTGATGCCTCGAACTCGGATTAATTTAGTTGAATAGGAACAAAACTTTCTGATAAAATCCGCACTAAAGTTGGTGCTCTGAACTTGGGTAACCAGGGTATAAGAAATAGCAGTGTTGTATCACTTGCAGGCGACGTTACGGAGCGTTATAATAATTTATAGTGAACTTGTGGCCCGGGCGAATGGTACTTACATTTCGGGCAGAAAGCCCGGTTATGTTCTGGTATAATTTAGTTTGGCATTTACTCGCATTTTCCCCGAGGAAGGCATGAGTTATCTTGAATAAATACGGTTATATGATTCAGAATTATTCTAGCTAACATATTTGTAGTGAGTGATTTAACGTTCGAAGAAAGTGTGGGAATCGATTTCCGACGAAAGTTTCTATTAATTCTGTTGCGGAGACAGGAGATCATGAAACTCGGAGAGGCACATGTTAAACTTAGCTGTCGGTTTAAAAGTTTCTCGGAAGTACAAGCAGATCGTTCTTCCAAACTCATTCGCTCGCTTGAACGATTCTTTTCTTTTGTGTTTTACTTACTTTTTTCCTTATGGCATTGAAGTAATATTTTGCGATTTATTGGATTCATGCTCTGATTATTTTAAATTTGTCCATAATGAGAAAACACTAAATTACTTTTGAAATTATTTAGATTTACTTTTCTCGTTCTTGGTCCTTTTTTTTTGTTTATTCGATTGAGTTCATAATTTCTTTATAATGATACTTGTAATATGCTGAAGCTTCTCTAAGAGAAATTTTTTTGGCGACATCATAGAACGTAGGTACACTTAAGTTTTTTTTAACTATTTTCTAAAAAGAAACTAGATAACTTTAATAACCATGATATTTCTAGATTTGTTTTGTTGTTTGAAAACTAACACAATTGTTTGAAAACTTCACAATTTATAGATAAACCTCCTGACTGATGAACCGGTATAATTTGGACAATCGATTCCAAGAATCTGTCGACGATTGCACACGGTGTCTCAACGAGGCGAACTCGCGCGATAATTAAAAAAGTTTGAAGACTATTTTCATTAGCCACCTTTTCCCGCTTCCTGCGCCCCTGGTATTGTGGAGTCGCGTCTAGTTCCGTAAGTTGCGCCAAGTTTTGTTGTCGAGCGCCGAAACGGGAAGAAAGCCTGTTTTAATTAAAAGCCCAAAGTATCAGAAAATATTTACGATGGAAATACTTTAGTGATGTATCTTTTTATCTCTTTAAAATATGAACTTATTGAATATCTTTGTTTTTGTTTGAATCTACGTAATCTTGATTCTTTTATTTTTTCACTATTTCTTTACCGGCGAAGCATTCTTGAATGCCAGTGTTTTCTTTTTCCACAAAGCTTTCTTCCCACATTTCCAGCATACTGTTCAGCCTAGTTGTATAATTCAAAGTTATTATTAAAATGCCGCTATGCCGCTCCATACTTAATGCAGTTGTTTCTGAAGCGCGGCGAAGTTTCATTCTTTTGTATAACAATGTAAACTTGAAATGTAAATAAAATTAAGCAAAAAATTACGCTTTCTTCCTTTGAAGATGGATCTGTCTGAGCTGTTTTTGACTTGATTACAATGCTGCACGTTTTTGCAACTTCACAGTGGTTTTTGTTTACTTTTTCTGATTAAAGACGTTGGCATATGCTTATTTTCTATCTTTGAGCAACTCCATTTTAGGTACATTTATGTCTGTGAATCTTTTATTAAAATTTAAATCCTATTCGCAAGCGAAAAGTTGTTTTAATTTATTTGAGTGATAAGTTAGTAAATATAAAATTAATGGTAGCTAGAATTAATATGATACATTTGATTAAGGGTAAATTCTTTTAAATATTATGACTAACTAATAAAAAAAATTGTAATAAAAGAAGTAATAATATTGAAAGCTCTGAAACATCATTAAATCATAAATTCAATTTCGCTAATGGAGTCATAAAACTCATTTCAACTCCTGTAATCAACAGACAGGTTTTAATTTTTCTACCGCAGAAGCTTAATTCACCAGAAGATAATAAATTTTAAAGATGTTTACCGGGAATAAGTTTTGTAATCTTTGTGAGACCGTAATTAGAAAAGTGAGAGAGTTATCAGATGATTGCCGCCGCGGGGGGCGGGGGGGAGTGACTGATGGGCTGATCTCGAGATAAATCACAAGATTGCCTCATTCGTGGTCTGTTAACAAATTCCTTTGAATCTGTAGATTTATTTTTAATGTTATTGTAAGGAAGTCGTCAACATTTCTGCAAATTTCAGTATTAATGAACCGTAAAATTGAAGGTGTTTACAGAATTGGCGACGTGTTTGTGTTACGTAGCGTAGGTAGACGGTGAGAGGTGGCGCCGCTGCGACGCGACGCACCGACGACTGACGTCACCTACCAACAGGATCACCTCGAGTTGTCTGTTGTCCTGGTATAACGCATTGTCGTGTTGCATTGTTGCTTAAACAAAAGAAAATTCATTTCCAAGATTTCATCAAACTTTAGTAGATCCGTGTCGGATGAAATTGATAGCAAAACATGGAAGCGATTTATCCCGAAGTTAAGCGATTTAAACTTAATAATCCTCCTGGAATGAGACACGTCTGGAACGTTTACTGGCGAAATCTCCAAAGTTGAGCACTTAATCCGAAACAAAAATAAACTGAAAATAATTCTCCCCATTACATCGAGAGTATTAAAGTTCCGTACAACTTGTTTGCAGCACAAGGCTTCGAAACGTATTTGAGGTCGCTGCTGGCCGCTCGCTAATGTAGCAAAAGATTGTATCCAAAATTAATGGAACATTTGCAGAGTGCTACCGGTAGTCAGATTTCAAGCTCCGAACTTCCTTGTTACTTAACAGACAGATGGGCCTCGGTATCACCGGATGTTCAGGCAATTGTGTTAAGTTTTTTTTTTCAATACGTAACTTTTATTTATTTTTTTGTTTTTGAAATTTTATTGCAGATTTTTGAAAATTGATGCTTTATCATCGGTAGAAAATGGAAATGATTAGGGACACGACCCTCCTCGTGTTCGTAAAGCTTCGCTCCCAGCTTTCTGCTAGCGGGAGTGCGACGAAATGTTACATCAAAGACATTTTTGCACTTTGATCGACGTATTTGCACGCCGGGCCTTTTTGTGATTCACCTGGTTCAAGGTTGAGTGCGTAGCTCCCTTGTTGTGATTCTACACATTCATGAGACCCTGGTATTATTCAGAATTTAGAAACTTTAGACTAACAATGTCCAACTTGAAAACTGTAGTTAAATACTTGTCATTATCAAAATAAAGTTCTTTAAACAGGATAAATTGAATTTAACTTGGCAGACTTGATTTTTTCTTAGGGATTACGAAAATCTTGTCGATTTAATTAAAAAACTTTTCTTGACTTGTTAGGATATCTTAATGGGCTGTCAAAAAGTTAACGTGTACCCTTGTTAGGGTGTTTAATCATTCTTTAAATCCACTTATATTTATAAAAAAGTAGGTCATATACTATTAAGTGCCTATACGAACAATATTTTTGGGCCTTTAATTGCAAGTTAGCAGTAAAATAATTAAATTGATGATTAGTTACCGCACAAAAAGCACACTCGGGAAACATAATTTGAATAATATTCTGTTACTTACCAGGATAACAGGCCCCGTAAGTAGGTGATAGAGTCAATATAAAGGACATTAGGGCAGGGGTACGTAGCAAATGAAATTAGCATAAAGGACTTTGATGGAGGCGGCACTCCCAGGGGAATTTTAGGAAAGAGCCCTAACATAAACGGTGTCGCGTAACAATACACCTCTGTTACTGTCATTTGCTCCTGGTTACTATACAATCATTTACCTGGTGTATTATGAAAGGCCTATACCGTTTATGTATTGGCGATACTTTTTTTTAATAGAGAGGGGCTCATTTTTCCCTTAGACTTGTGCCAAGTTTACAAGTTGTATTAACAATTAGCGAAGAGTCTTAGGATTTCCGTAACTGTTAAAGTTCTGTTATTTTAGAAGTAACATAAATCTGTAGGTATAAAAGTAAAACGTCGATTATGATAAAAAATACAGTATAAGTATTGAATTTCTCATTAAAAATCTAATTTATCCGAGGTCGAAAAGGAGGGCAGGATTGTTTTTATTTCATTAAAACCGTAAGAATAATAAACATAATTATCTTTTGTTCTGTTGACCATCTCTTAACGACATCGTTTAAAATGCTAATCTGTCGGCATTGCACTACTCCATCATTGTTATTGCTACATTAGCGACGTTAACGCAGCATTACTTGGGCTTTGTTTTATGAATCATCTTCATTGTGGTAATATAAGAAAATGCCTACAATAAATTGACATACAAATAGTAGGACGAACTCTGTGTATAAAACTGTTAAGCAGAAAGTTAAGGTTGTGGATTAAATTCCCGGGTCGGGCCAATTAAGTGAAAATGCTTACTGGTTATTTTCTGTAGAATACGAGTAATTAAAAATACATGTTCTATTATATTTGAAGTTAGCTTTAGCTACTTCCGATAGATATCTTTCATACTTTAATTTATCGTTATTTTAACTTATTTTAATATTCGCATGTAAACTTTTAACATAGAGCAGTAAAAACCATTGAAAACAACGTCATGAGCTACCAAACATCCGTTTTATTTTGACGTCTGACAAACGCAATAACTTGCATTGGAAGGCTTCCAGGCAAGTTGGCGCCGCTCCTATCGGCGTAATCCCGCTGCGGCACTTTTTATTTTGTTTTATTACAAAAATAAACCCAAAAATTGCTACAGCAATAAAAACAGACTCCATGACACCATGCGGCTTGACATGACACCATCGCATAACCATGGACTGAAAGCATTTTAGTATCGTATATAAATTTTAAATACACAATTTTGTTCTCTTTAATTTAGCACTCTTTACTTTCTAGTATCTCCTCGTCCCCTTTTTATTGAAATCTTATCATTCACTGACATTCATATTTATTAAAACTGTCCTTTAAAGCCGGAACTCGTCAATAAATTAACTTAAAACTTACTTTATAAATATGTTTTCCGCTATAAAGTACTTATTTCTTGGAGAAGCCGTCAGTGCGCGCGTTGCTTGCAATTCAATTACGATGCCTGGTTAAACTGACACGTTTTCATGCTCGCCTGGTAACTCATCTGCACTTTGGAAAGACAAATCATGAGTTTCCTCCAAAACAAGTTTGTTCACTTGTTAGGCATCCGTTTCTGATTAAGTGGGTCGGTGACATTTCGGACCAAAAAACTCGGACACCTTCGCCAATGTATGGATTTTCAATTTTAATATTATTTTTTTCCATACATTGGCGAAGGTGTCCGAGTTTTTTTGGTCCGAAATGTCACCGACCCGATTAAGTACCTATGATACAAAAAAAGGTAGGTTAGAAACATACACTCGTACGAAGAGGGTTGTAAGTCTCATGTGATCCAATCAGTTTTGGACCCATCTGGTTTAAATGCAAAGTAATGCATTTATAAGGTATTTAATTCTGCAAGACTCGGGAAGCAAATTTAAAGCAGTATTTTATTTTAAACTAACAGTTTCGTTAAAAAATCCCTGTGTGTTATTCTGATGTATAACCTATATTATTGTAAAGTTTCATCCAAATCTATCCAGCAGTTTTTACGTCAAAGAGTAACAAACATCCATACATCCACACATACTCACTAACTTTCACGTTAATTAGTAGGATAATCCTTATAGCATGATTCAGTATTCACGCGCGATAGCTTATTATTAGCGTTTTTATGTATAACTTTGGTGTTTCTATACCGATTTCTATGATTCTTTTTTATGGAATAGTTATTAATGTTAACTTTTTTAATTAGGGATGGCTGAGAGTGTTATAAACGTAAGAGTAGACAAATATAAACTGAAAGCTTCAAACTGCTAAGCTATCGGGAGTTACAATATGAGTCAACTATAAAAGATAGACATATGCTGTGATGGGATATTTTTATATAATTTTAAGAAGAACATTTCCGTCATAGATGATTTCTGTGTAGCTTTAACCATTAAAGTTGCACACGCGACGGAAGCTTAAAAAATGGAGCAACTTCTCCCTTTTTCCCAACATTTCCCTTAACAGCTTTGCGCCTATTGATTGTAGCGTAATGACAACTATACTATAACTAGCTCAGGAGTATGAAAAATAATCGTACCAAGTTTCGTTAAAATCCGTCGAGTAGTTTTTGTTTCTATAACGGTTATACAGACAGACAGACAGACGGACAAAAATTTTACTGATTTCTTTGGCTTCGGTATCGATCCCTAATCACCCCCTGATAGTTATTATGGGAATATATTTCATGTACAGAATTGACCTCTCTACAGATTTATTATAAGTACCTAATAGCTTTTATTATGTCGGAATTGCATTTTTTAATGCTTCAGTGGATTTGTATTTCCTTAATGCTAACTTCGTTTTTAAATATTTCTCCAATTTTTCTCCGACTTGGTCGAATTAACTTTATTTTTCTCTTCTAAATTATCCAAGGAACTGAGTTCTGTAAAATAAGTTTTCAATTAACAATAAATAGAGTCTAATAAACCTGCAGCCAACAGCTAATGAGTTCGCAAAAAGAAACACAACATGCATTGATGAACCCTCTGGAACAAAAGTGGGCCTAGAATTTCGGAAAAAAGAAATGAAAAAAATATCTGCACAGCGGTTGTTTCAATTTTGTGGACGGATACAGCCGGCCGCATCAAATGTTTTAGCGCAATATTCCCAGGTGCTTCCTGGCTTTTGACCTCTTTGAAATTGCTGCTGTCCCGGTGAAAATATCGAGAGCTCGGGACAATGTGAAAAAGTTAAATAAGACAATTCTTTGAGCAACAGCTTTTACTTATAAAATCACTCAACATCTTGACATGAGTCCAACGTCTGCAATAGTAGTCAAATCAAAGCAAACTTTACCGATTTAAGTCCGAATATTAAGTCCGCAAATTGGGTCCCCACTATCTTGGAAACTAATTTAAATGCCAATTTGATATAAGTCTTGATTGTTGAAGCTTGTTGCCACAACGTTAACAAGCTTTCGATGAATTTAACCGAAAACAAGAAGGTGTTATTACCTTAATAATTTAGGATATTTCCAATACGATTTTGTACCGAGCGTGGCTTTAAATTCCACGGTGACAGACGCTTTGTGAACGATGCAGCGTATCTGGTATTCGTGCGGTATCCGATGCGGGGAAACCTATTTTAGGAAAAGCTGCTTCGAATGTCTGTAATCCTGGTTACTGCGCAGAAATGTCACTGAGGAAGTTCTGGCTGGACCTTCGTTTGTTGTATTATATAAAGCTAGATTCCGCATTGTAAGTAAAATCCTTGTACAATTGCGCGTAAATGTGATTAGTGTCTTCGTCTACCTAATGTTCTTTTACTATTTTTAATGAATTTAATTTAAGACATTATAATCGTCAATTGGAATCTCAATCGAACAAATTAGAATTTGAGCTTCTATTAAACTTGAAAAAAGGACAATTTAAGTCCATCAATTGTTAGTAAGTAAACTTAGAAGCCAATCTTGCAATCTAGAATCCAGCTCTGAAATTGGTAACAATTTGTGTATCGATACGTATACACGTTGCAATTAATATCCTCCTGCTTATCATAGTAAATGATCGAGTTAATCTCGATAGAGGGCAGTGCACACGTGCTAATTTGCGGGCGGTTGTAGCGGAGATGGCGACTACGTGCCTAACGAGGGCCAGCTTCTGCGGTGGTTATGATATCCTGGTACTTGCGAATATTCTAATAAGGGCAACATTAGTTGCAGTGATCATTTGGAATGTAAAAAAATATTTATAAAGAAGTAAGAAGAGTATTTTTATTAGTTTAATTATTAGAGGTTATTTCCCTATAAGTTGATGACTATTTTATAGATTAGAATTAAACTTAATCTAACCAACCAAGATTTTATTGACCCCATTTCGACTAGCTCCAATCATAATAATAGTAGGAAACAGCAGTATTATAAATGCATGTGTATTGGGGACAAGGCACACAACAATAACGCCGACGAAGAGCAAACGGAACCGGATGCATCGCTATTAGCGTAGCGTACTTCCCAAATACGCTGCGACGTATTACCATCACCGGCACTTTTCTGAAAGATACGTCGGTCTTATTTTAAAGCTGTTTATGCATGAAATAGGTCGCCAACTGTATCCAGTCGAATGACATTTAATTATGAATTAGATTTGGATTTATTCATACTGTTTTAAGTTTCGAACTTAGTTCGAGACTTTTAACAATTTGCCTTAATACCTTTGTTGTAAAATAATAATAATTTTAAAAATACTAACTGTGGCTAAATAAATAATATCAAAGGCAGGGTAGTCCTGAATCAACAGCGTGTGTTGACTCTCTACCTACATTGCGTAACCATCCATCGTTTAGCGTACGTATACCCACATTGAAAAATTCAATACAATGCATATTGCATGCTCGAAAGGTTTACAGAGGTTTTCGGCCAACTACCCGATCATTTAATAGTTACAACCCTTTTTTACCTTTGTTCCGAAATGGCTTTATTCAGGCCTCTATAAATTCTAGAATAAGTTAACCAGACCCAACAAAGCGTCTTGTTTGTAACTGCATAGGAAGCTGGTATACGCCGCAGGAAATTATGTTAGTACCAGTCCGAATCTGTTCCATTCTGTGTGCGGTCTTGCATAAATCAAATGCATCTCTGCGTCCACTCTGCGGCCCTGGTAACAAAGAGGCTCTATTTTCTCTTGAACCTACCACCGGATACGGCAGCGGAGCTTATTGATGACCGGAAGTGACGGATTCGCATGTGGCGCCATTGTGCCTGGAACAAGAAGACTAGGGATTCAACTGAACTAGTTACTAAGTCTCCGTGACATAGTTTCGGAGCTGAAATTTGCGTGTTTATTAACTTCTTTTATTGCGTGACCTGAATGACTTCATAGACAATAATTTATTTAAATAAAAAGTGACATTCAACAAATATCAGTAGCGAAACCAGCTTAGTATAAATGTAAAAATGTTAGACACGCCTGTTGTAAAATGCTGTCGAGTTCAGCCCGCCCCCAAGCCACCGGCCATCTATCCCCGCGTTACCTCAATATTGCTTCGTGTCGCCCGCAGACCTATCTTGCCTCCTTTTTATTGCTCGGCCCCTGGTAGTAATTCATCTTGCATACTTTTATTTTTCATTTCCTAAAACGTTTAAAGGTTTACTTCTGTTTTTCAATTCAAATAATGGGACAGCCTAAAAGATATTTGTTTGTTTTTCTTACTTAAAATTATTTATTTCAGACAAGTCTTTTTGTAAAGCCATCCACGGGGGTGGGTCTAATACTAAAATAACACCTAGAAAATAAACGATCACTTGATCACGCCTTTTACTTTGGCGATCGTGGCTCGTTTTCCAAATTGTCCTGGCGGAGGTCCAAAACCCAATCATTAGTATGAATTCTGCAGACACCATTGTGAGTTTCTCGTTAACGACATGCTACGAAATTTATTGGTGTCTTAAAACTTACCTATTCACTTTTGAATATTAAGTTGGTCTGCGTTATTTAAACGGTGTTGATGCAAACTTTTTTCTACTAGTGCAATGAAGCTCCAGTAGTGTCCTGTTTTCCTGGTACGTGAGGAGTATGTTTCATACAATATTTTTCCCACGAATGCTTGCACGAGCTTTTTTGCAGTATCGGTTTTTTTGTGTTGTTTTTGCTATGAATATTTGTATACGTTGTGCGTATCTATGCGTTTGTTTATTTTTTTGAATTCTAGATTTTTATCATGCCACAGGTTTTCCATATTGAAATTCAGAAATTAATTATTCCAGTTAAGGACGTGCCTAGATGATGTGTACCGTATCACATAGTCGGATCTGTCCCACCTCACTATTAAGCATATAAATCAGACTATAAGCACCGCAGCACAGTAATTGCCACCTGTGGGCGCTTCTGACAATAAATTCGTACCCGCGCAAAACTATTACCGAAACCTGCAAGTGTAGGCTTCACTTATAATTAAAGCTTTGTTGCCGATGCCTCGTGCGAGTTTCAAATTCAATTACTGCGGATCAATGAAAGTAAATTATAAGTTCTTGTGTTTAATTTAATTATACAACTAACAGCACATCTGAATGAATATTCCGTAATCATTTCTGTATACAAAATCCACACTTCTAAAGAATGTAAACCTGTGACTCAAAGCAATTTTCACGTTATTCAATGAAGAGTGACTCGGGTTGCAAGCGAAGTCTCCTGTCCGCCTTTGCTTCCCTGGTACTTTGTTACAGCACATGAGTAAAGAAACTGAACAGAGACAAAGCTACATACGAATGCGCTGTGACAGGTACATCACTACAAGTGCAACGCGTGTGTGTGCGTGACCACTGGCCGCTTGTCACGTATGAGCCGAAACCGCTTCAAACTAGATCAGCCAGTGGTCAATCTCAGGGCGTGCAGGCGTGACGCGACGCTCGAACGTTGTGCGTGTTTTGTTTTTGTTTTCGAGTTTCTCACATAATACGTAGTAATACTTTTGTTTTAGTTTTTAAAAAATATTTAAAAATATAGGAAAAGATTCTTTTTTTGCCATTATAAGGACTTTAATGAAGGTAGTGTGAAATCAGGTTTTTTGATAATACCTCCTGACAATTTTATTGAATTTGTTGAATTGCTTGAGCAAAAATTTCGCGAATATTTTGATCTTCATATTAAAAATGTTAATATTGGTAATGAAATATTAGCACGTTTGCAAGATTGTACATTTCATATGCCATGTGAGTGTTTCCCATTGGTTTATTTGAAAAAACTTTATATTAGATTTAGAATTTATCATTCGATTAAATGACACAACAAATTATTAAAAACCAAAAGTAATAAAAAAAAAATATTTAGAGTATGTAATTTGTAAAAAAAAAAACCTATTTTAATAAAAAAATTGAAAAAAAAGTACATTTATATTTTTAATTTATTCAATTGTGCCAACCCTACCAAAATAGGTATAAATTTTGCTAGCTCTTTAGAAGCTTTGTCTCTGTTCAGTTTCTTTACTCATGTGGTTACAGTTTGACAAGAAATTCCTTTTGTTTTCTTCGTAATTAAGATAAATTGATTTCCCGTTCGACCTTGTAGATAGGTCTTTTACCTACGGAAGGCAATTTATTTCACAATAAAATACAAAACATGGTATTATTTACAATTTACCAGATTCTATTAAACTAAATTCTAATTTAGTTGCGAACAACCCATTTATAACCGCTGTAATCCAGTTAGCTCCTTATGAGTGAGACATGGCGTTCAATCCCGATTAAGCTGTATTCAATATTGAGGGATAGTAAAGCACCCTTTATCCCTTTGCCTACCTCTGATATAATATTGTACGGCATTTATAATTAATGGCCCCTAAATATTGTATGTGCCTCAAAAGCACTTTCAATGGATTATAAACCAATATAAACCAATATTACGCAATAAAATGTGGTTATATTTTAAATATTTCTTAAAGATTCAAGAAATTTGCCACGTCTTATCCTCTGCGAAGCTACCAGGGTATGATAAATGCTTGGAGCATGCATTTTACCGTAAGACACTTGGAGGGTAAATATTTATGCCTTCGAAGCCGGATATTTTCTAATGGCCACTCAGGTTAAAGTAAGGGGTGATCTTGATTGCGAAGGGTGAGCTTCGTGTGTGTTGTACAGATTACGGTTTAAATTCCTACCAAATTATAATGTCCTGGTTGAGATTAGATTTATCATTGCTTAAATTATGTTGTGTTTACTATAAAAATACTCTGTGATTGAGTTCGCACACTTTTAAGCGAAATTAAGTAGTAGTGAAACTAGGGATCAGTAACAAAATTATTAAATAAATAAAAATACGTAAACAGGATAGTTTAAGAAAGGCAATTTAGATGTTCTATGCTTTACTTCTATCACCTACTTTAATTCAAACCTTATACCTTATAATTTGCCTCTCACGTTTCAAAGCTATTTAAATTTTAAGTATTGGTTTGAATAGTATGCAAGTCATTTACAAGTATGTGTTGTCGCTGCCCAATGATTGTATTATATTAATGACACAGTATTATAACCACAGAAGCTTAAAGTTAAAGTTTATCCTATATCATTTATAATAAGTACGGTTTCCAATGAAAATTTGAATATTGTGTATTCTGTCGAGGCATCTGCATAGCATTAATAATTTGCGTGTGACAGAGCGTGCTCATAACGACTAGAATAATGAAGGTATAGCTCCAGGTCATTGCTGTTACACTGGTATATCTCGAAATTAATTTCGCCTTTCTATGCTCCTGGTATTTAATTATATGTTCTGAAACAAGTTATCTATCATCGACAAGCCTGGATTTTATTCAACCGATAAGAAATGAAACAAAAGGCCTATTTTTTCACGGGATCACCAGGATTCCATAGCCATTGTGCCGGCGATAAAACCCCTTAGACGATAGAACGCCCATTGTTTTGATCAAGACCCTTGGAACAGAACTAGCCCTTCTCTTTAAATGGCGTAGTAACATTTTATAGGTACATTTGACCGAATGTATTCCAATTTTCAAGGCTTAGTTAGGATACTTAATACGAAACAAAAACATATGTTTTTTCAAATCTGGACAAAAACTTATTTCAGATATTAAAAGTATCTTTTTATATATTATTATTATTGTAGTCTTTGAACAGAGTGTGTTCCGATACTAATTACGTTACGCAACGAGGAAAATTTAATGATATAGAATTAAATTAATGAGAGGCCCTCATTACGATTCCATATAACGTCCCATTCATTTATCGCTTTGAATTGCTGCTACCCTCGTACCTGGTAATAAAACATATTTAATCCGGTTTCTGATTTACTTTGCCAGCGCTTTGATATTGTTTTATATGTTTGTATGTGGAATTCAATTCAAACAAATTCATATAAATTTCTGTAAAATACATTTCAATAAGAAGCTTATGTATGAAGGATTCGTTCATTATTTAGGTTAATGGTTTACAGACGTGAGGAAAATAGGTTTCGTAATGTATTTACACACTAATTTAGTGTTTCTGTACTTGGCTAAACAAGATAAGTGTATATTTGTTGTAGTTAACGATTCGAGCCATTAGTCAAAGTTATAGTGGTCATTAACTGTAATGGCTACACTATTTGTGTTTAGTTTGTGACGGTTAACTATGTCGTTAATGAAATCGTACACCATCCATTAGCTATTTGTTCTTTTGTTGTAATTTTCTGAACTTAAGAACATGATTCACTTTGGCTCAGAATTTCTTCAGGTGTGAAAAAGTACGCTTAATAAAATTCAAAATTGTTTAAAGCAGATCCGAGCAAGGTTGCGTACGCGCACTGGTTGTGAGTTTACTTTCACTAGAATTTATGCAATTCATTGTTTAATTTTGGCAAACGATAACACCGGGGGCGTAGCTCAGATGGTAGAGCGCTCGCTTAGCATGTGAGAGGTACCGGGATCGATACCCGGCGCCTCCAGGAATATTTTTTTTATTAATTTTGTCACCTTGTTGATAAAATAATAAAATACGTAATAATAAACTGTAAAGCAGCCACAATCAGAATTCTGGAAACCGTCGTTTAAAGTTAAGATGAAAATCCGTAGCTTACTTTCAAGTTAGAGATAAATAAATTCCTAGTCTTCGTATGAAAATCCTGTATTTGGTTCTTTCATCGGTATACCTTCATTCAGTCTCGCTTATCAAAAGGGGATTTTAAAGCGCAGAAGGTTAACTTGGTTTGTTGTAAGATGCCACTGCTTTCTTGTTTGATAATGGGCAGTTTCTGTTATTGTTCTTAAGTCCAGTTAGAATATTTTTGCATTATTTATTTATAAACCTAGTTAACTAACGTTAACACCGATGTTGCGTAAGCAGGTTAAGTTTCGAAGGTTGTAAGAGACAATTGGTAAGGTGCTACTAGTTTTTTTACTCACTTTCTCAACCGGGGGCGTAGCTCAGATGGTAGAGCGCTCGCTTAGCATGTGAGAGGTACCGGGATCGATACCCGGCGCCTCCAGGGTACACCTTTTTTTTGGCAAAGTTTATGGATAATCTAAGTTTTACTTGTAGACCGGCAGCTATTGTAAAGCAAGTACTTCAAAACTTTTGGGCAAATCGTGTTCAAGATTAAACTTTTCTTTCTCAACAACTATCGACTGAATTTCTATATTACTTTATACGAAGTTTCACTTGTAATGTCAATGTGTTTTTTATAGAGAGCGATACTGTAGAAAAAACTCCAAAACTATATCAATTTCGATAAAACATACGTTATATTAGGCTTTTAATATGTATTGCGTGGTTAAGGTTAAATGGACTATAATTTAGATCTTCTAAAATGAATATTGGCCCCGATTCTGAAAATACTCTCTAAACTAAACTAAAACTATCGCCGTCACTTACTGTTCAATAGTATAAGACAGAGACAGGTAACCATTTTAGTCCTGTCAAACTAAAATGTACGTGCAATATGACACGGCGAAGGCAATTTTAGGCTAGTCCTCAGCGCATTTCGTTCAATTTTACAATGATGTGGACTAAATTTAGTGAGACCAATGAACCTGTCTTTTTCTAATACGAAGCATGAGAAAGTGAAGCGATAGTTTTAATTTAGTTTTAGAGAGTGTTTTGAGAATCGGGGCCATTGTGTATCGTTGTTATACACTGTAAGTAAGGATTTCTACAGAACCTTACTGCATACTTAATTAACTGTAACTCTGCTACCTATTAATGCTATTTCTTTTTTCCGTGATTTAGTTCAAAGCTGTATTTTATTATTGTGTGAGCAAACTGCTTGATAAGATGACATAGAAAAGACACAAGTTTGACCTTGATGACAATGGTTAACCTTTAGTTGAAATTGTTAATGGCTGGAGTTCACTACACAATCGTTTAACTTCTTATATATTATTTTTTATATATTAAATTGCTTAAGTAATAAAATATTACAACATAAGATACTGACTGTATCTATACGATTCCAATAACATTGTTAGTACCTACAGATAAAGGCTTATACATAGTACATTGAATGAACGGTACATAATTCTTGTTGCGACGGTTTAAACTCGTATGTAAGGAGGTGTTGGTAAGTTCGAGCCAATACATACCACTTAAATTTCGACCTTGACAATCCATTTTCGTTTTGTTGAAAAAAAAAATGGTTTTATTTGGCAGTACTGTCAACCGGGGGCGTAGCTCAGATGGTAGAGCGCTCGCTTAGCATGTGAGAGGTACCGGGATCGATACCCGGCGCCTCCAGGGTACTTTTTTAAGCAACTCTACTTTTAAAGGGAAGGTTGGTTATTAAAAAAAATAGGTAAAAATAATATGTTTACTTTTCAAACGATTGAAATGAGTAGACTCTATGATTTTTATATCGTTCTAACAGTATTTCAATCGGAAATTTTTCCGAGTTGTAGAGTCTAGCTGTAGGCTCTGTCTGCAGCGATTACTGGGCTGACTCGACCGGTAAAATACTACCGTCGCATAGAAAACCGACGTGAAGTAGGGACGATGTTCCTGCGTTTCGTTCGGTGAGTGCGGTATCCGGTGCCCAATTTTCTCAAAGGCCAGCAACACACCCCCAACACCCACAGTGTTGCGGGGAGTCATGGGCGGCGGTGATCATTTACCTTCAGGTGACCCGCATGCTCGTTTGCTCTTTACCTATATTATAAAAAAAATTGAATTAATGAAAATACTTAAGACTTACTTAGAATACTTAAGGGGTATGAGATATCAAACGATTGAATAGTGTTTCTTAAACTTTGATGAGCCACGCAGCATTTTTTGATAGGTTAATCAAATTTATCTATTTTAATCAAAATAAATGACAGAAAAAACAGTTTTTGTATGATCAATTTGACACTCTGATGCGTTTGTAATACTACAAAAATGTATGACATTGGCAGTTAATTTCAACACTAATTGCTTATATTTATTTTATTTATTATTTATTTATATGAACGATCAATAAAAAAGTACCCTGGAGGCGCCGGGTATCGATCCCGGTACCTCTCACATGCTAAGCGAGCGCTCTACCATCTGAGCTACGCCCCCGGTGTTATCACTTGTCAAATAAACAATTGTATAATAATTGCTATAGTGAAAGTAAACACAGGCAATGACACATGCGCTTAAGCATGACTATGAATAAATCTTACAGTTGCGTGTCTATTTCTACACGTACTAAGACATAGGGCTTAAACGGTGGGGCCCGTAACCAAACTTAGACTATGGAAGAATATGTGACACCCACATTTTCTAAACAGGGAAGAAGAAGAAGATAAAGTCCGAATTTTAAGTTTTTTTCAGATAACTCGGGATTATTTGTTTAAGATGTCAATAGTACGAGAATAAAATACCGCAACATAAAATTTGTTAAATTTTCTAGGTTTACTAAAATCATATTGTAAGTGTTGTAAAAAGCAATTAAGGATCCAAAAGATGGCTCGCTATCAAGTAAGTTCACTGCCAACGATTGCCACTGTGCCGACCTAGTGCGGCGACTGTCGGCAATACCCCGCAGGATGCATCGAGATGAGGACGATTTCGTTTACTCCTAAACGTAATTGACTATTGTTTTAGTGTATCAATAATAATTAAAACACTAACTAAAAGGGACTAACAAGCTCTGTAAATTACAATAAATTACAAATTATAGATTACTATAACTTGTGGCTTATTTTACTCAGTCGTGATCTTACTAGCGTTCTGAGCGGACCTCTGTCGCTTCTTAGCTGCGTATTTTTAAAGTGTTTTTTGTGATTGGTTGTTTATCGTATTTTCGATTCCTTGTTACTCCCGAACAATTTTAACGTTAAGCTCCTCCCGGTGGGTGGACTTAGAGTGAGATATATTGATTCCATCGTTTCGTTGTTTGCTGCTGTGTGGACGTCTCCGCCCATCCCGGCCGAGATCTGAACCACCGACCTCCGGACTGTTGCACAAGTACTCAACCAGTTGAACCACCGAGTCAGTGGCGTTGCGCGTCGAAATAGCGCATCGCTACATCCTACCCTCTTAACAGCTTGTTTATTTTTTGCCTGATCTAAATTTAGAGCAAAAATACACACTGACTTACTTGCCTCACGCTTATGCGCTATCGTCGTCCTGCTAATTGCCATATTCATATAGTGATTTACTATTATTTTTAATTATCCGAGAATTACTTAAATAAATTACTTACCATGGATTGCAAAGATTGCCCTCTCTGCCATGATCGCCTCACAGAGGGTGCACATTGTAGTGCCTGCGACCTAGACCTGCATTTCCATTGCGCAGGCATAACTGAAGTAGGATACCGAAAGCTCGGTGATCGCAAATCTAATTGGCGATGCCAGAAGTGCAAACAGTCGGGATTATTATCGGTAGCAGCCTCAGCTCCCACTTCCCCTATCGGTGGTGCAAACCAACCATCTACCGCTGTTCTTCTCGCTGAAATAAAGTCTATTGCATCCAAGCTGGCGCCACTGGAGTCTCTTACTAGAGAAGTAAAAGCCCTAAGGGAAGAGTTCGTCGGCCTACAAGCAAGCCTTAAGGTGGCAAGTGACTCTATAACTGCCTTTGGAGTGAGGGTGAAGAAAATAGAGGACCGATTGTCTAAAGTAGAGAATGACAAAAAGGACCAACTTAACCTTATACAACGTCGTTTGGACAAGATAGAGGAGGATGTACGAGATAAAGATCAATGGTCTCGTATGAACAACGTGGAGATAAAAGGCATCAAACAAGCCAAGTCAGAAAACTTGTTGGATATCGTCGCTGGCATCGGATCCAAAATCAAGTACCCAATTCAAAAATCATCAATTAATTTTATCACCCGAGTTCCTACACAGGATTCCAGTCATGAGAAACCCATCATAGTGTGCTTTAATAATCGTTACGTGAAAGACGATTTTGTAGCGGCTGCTAGATTGGCAGTAAAGGATGCACCATCGCACTTTTTAAGTTTTGGTAACAATGCTAAAATATTTGTAAATGACCACCTAACAATAAATAATAAAATTTTATTATCCAACGCCAAAAAACTCAAATCTGAACTAGGGTTTCAATATCTCTGGGTAAAGCATTGCAAAATCCTGATGCGGAAAAACGAAACTTCGCCAATTATTCACATAAAAAGCGAAAGCGATCTCAGCAAGTTGCAAAAAAGACATACAGAATGAAATTAGATAGACTAGATATTGTGAAGATAGCTGTTATTAAACTTATATCTTATTTGTTACTTTCTCATATTTTATTTTGTATGTTACAACATTTTATTAGTTCACATTGTTTTATTTTAGATATTATGTATAGATTATTGTTTTTTGTAAACCTTTATGTTATATCTTGTGTCTGGTTTTATACTGATTATGTGCTGGTCGTACCTAAATTAACTATATCCTACTTTATCTATTATTGGTGTATAGCTCTTAGTTGCAATGTCTATTAATATCTACTACCAGAATGCTCGTGGACTTCGCACGAAGACCAATATGTTCTACAGAAATGTTTGTTTATGTTCTTTTGATATCATAGTTATAACGGAAACATGGCTCTTGGAGGGAATTTCAGATGCCGAGTTAGTTGACGGACGGTACCTTCTGTGGCGAAGAGATCGCAATTACAATCACACACGTCAGTCTCAAGGCGGTGGAGTTATGATAGCTGTTAGACGTGACTTAGTTGCAATCGAGAACAGTGACTGGCGTAGTTCGGCGGAGGATCTGTGGCTCACAATTACACTAAAACGAAAACATGAAAACTTATCCTCTAGGATCCATATTTGTGCCCTGTACCTTATTGAGGAACACTTTGGAAACAGTTACAAAACACAGTTGTATAATTTCGTAAGTCATTTAAATGAAATTGTACTTACAAATCCTATTGATAAGTTCCTTATACTTGGTGACTTTAACTTTGGCGACTCAATCACTTGGAGCTCTAGCGATGGTGGGCCCGAGCTTTTCCCAACTAATCCTGTAGGCGAACATATGGTACACTTCGTTGACACGGTTATGTCATGTTCTCTGCAACAATACAACTCAGCACGCAACTTTATGGGTCGTATTCTTGACCTCGTACTATCAAATTCTCCTGTTTCTGTTAATACGTGTGATTGTCCGCTAGTGCCTGAAGACGCTTACCATAGAGCCATATCTATTAACACCGCTTTTATGAGGCCACGTGCTCTTAATGACAAACCCTTTGCTAGGTTCCTTTATAGGCGCGGTGACTACAATGCGATACAAACCTTGCTTAATTCTAAAAACTGGAATAAATTGCTTATGGAGGATAGTATTGAAAATGCTGTATCCGTGTTTTACAATCATCTCTATGATTGTCGAGATCGCTACGTTCCTTCAAAGCAGGCTCGTATCAATTCATATCCACCATGGTATAATTCAGCTCTTATTAAGATGTTAAAGGAAAAGAACAAATACCATCGTAAATTCAAAACCTACGGCAATCTGTCTGACTACATATCTTTTTCAACATTGCGCCGTCGAGCGGAGGATCTTGAAAGAGATTGCTTTGACACGTACATTGGAAATGTCGAGACTTCTATTACGAGCAATCCTAAAGCTTTTTGGAGTTACGTAAAGAGCAAATCTAAATCCAGCAATTATCCCTGCGAAATTAAATTCAATGATAGCTCTGCTAATACAGGAGAAAGTATAAGTGAACTCTTTTCTCAGTACTTCCGTTCAACTTTCCTAGAGCCGGACTCTACATCGTTGACGACGGTTTCACTATTGGAACAGAACGTAACTAGCCCAAGTAATGATGCGTGTAGTATTGGAACAGTCATGGTGGATGAGTCTGAAGTGCTCAAATTGCTGAAGGGTTTGGACACTTCGAAATCTGGTGGTCCCGACAACATACCAGCAACATTTATTGTTAGCTGCGCTGACAGCCTGGCGAAACCACTGTGCATTTTATACCGTCGTTCAGTATCTGAGGGTGTCGTTCCATCAATTTGGAAGTCTGCTTTTGTTACTCCAGTTCACAAAAAAGGGGACAAAGCTGATGTTCAAAATTATAGACCCATTTCTAAGCTATGTTTGTTTGCTAAAATTCTGGAAAAATTGGTCTATTCTCAAGTTTACTCAGTAGTTCGAACAACATTCTGTGAAGAGCAGCATGGCTTTATCAAGAATAGATCTACTACATCTAATCTTATTCTCACTAATGAGTACATAACCAGAGGTATGGAAAATGATGGCCAAGTCGACGTTATTTACACGGACTATAGTAAATGTTTCGATCGCATCGATCACCGGCTGCTGTTGCACAAATTGCTTAAGGCAGGTATTCACGGGGATCTATATCGATGGTTCTGCTCGTACGTTGACCATAGAACGCAGGCCGTTGTACTTAGTGGTTACATGTCAAGCTGGATTAACATCCCTTCTGGAGTACCACAGGGCTCGTTGCTAGGACCTCTTTTATTTACAATATTTATAAATGATATAAACCAATGCTTTCATTACTCTAAGGTTGTTCTTTTTGCTGATGACATGAAAGTTTTTAAGGTAATTAAAAGTTTCGATGACATTCACAAACTTCAGTCCGACTTATTTAGATTTGAGGTATACTGTCAAAGGAACAAACTGGAGTTAAATATTCAAAAATGTTTCTATGTGTCCTACTCTAGAAGACAGACAACTCTAGACATGGGCTACATGTTAAAGGATGAAAATATTTCCAAAGTTGAGAAAATAAAAGACCTAGGAGTTTTGCACGATAGCAAGTTACTCTTTGACCAACATATAGAAGCCATTGTTAAAAAAGCCTACAGATCTTTGGGTTTTATAATGAGAACCGCAGCAGTTTTCAAGAACATTAAACCTGTAAAAATATTGTATTGCGCTTTCGTACGTAGTCACTTAGAATATGCGAGTCAAGTCTGGAATCCTCAATACGAGGTTTATAAAAACCGATTGGAAGCTATCCAAAAGAAATTTCTTAGATTTTTAGACTTTAAAGCTAATACCAAGACTAATGATTACATTCAAAGGTGTAAAAGATATCATTTCTTGCCTCTACACACTCGGCGACTAATCAGTGATGTATGTTTCTACATAAAAATTGCTAATGGATCCGTTGATAGTCCCGAGCTCCTATCTGCGATAGGTCTTCGGTGCAATGAGGTGCGCCTACGTCAGCGGGCTATCCTACATGTACCAACGTCGAACACCAACTATAGACGCAATAGTTTTATGCGGCGAGCGCCAGCAGTTATTAATGATTCCATTTCTGAAATCGACATATTCTGTACCAGCACATCATTAGTAAGAAAGCATATAGCGAATGTTTACTTTAATTAATTAATTAATATTTTTTGTATTCGTAACCAGCTTTCTTTGTATATGTTGTAACAATAGGTACTAGTTTTTTGCTTCAGTTTTAGTTTAGTTTAAGTTAAGGTTATTTAGGATATTTGTTAAATTTAATGCTACAACTATTTCCACATTCTTATTTTATAAACAATTATTTTTGTATTTTTTTTGTAACTTTTCTTCTATTTATATTTGTTAATTAATTGGTGGAGACTTGTTATTGGTATTGTACATAGTAATTTATTATATATTTTGTACACATATTTAGCCGTAAGACTTCCTAAAAGTAATAAAATAAAAAAAATAAAAAATAAAGATACAAAACTTAGAAATCTCTCCAAAATAATCCTACTAATGTTATAAACGTAAAAGTTTGTGAATATGTATGGATGGATGTTTGTTACTATTTCACGTAAAAACTACTGGAAGGATTTGGATTAAACTTTGCAGTAATAAAGGTTATACATAAGAATAACACAAAGGGTACTTTTTACCGCGGGAAATTATCTCGTTCCCACGGGAAACCGACTTCCACGCGAACGGAGTCGCGGGCGGCCACTAGTAACAAAATAATTATGAAACCGTAACAAAATCCGTAGACTCCACATAAGTTAATATATGTATAGTGATACTAGGGACCCGCCCATGCTTCGCAATGATGTAAGTTTGGCCAACTGGTTAACGATAATTTGAGAATATTTTTTAATTTTTTAATTTGAAAACCAGTAATTTTGTAATTTAATAATGAAAATAAAAAAGATCCTATAAGACGGTGAAACTCTCTTTAAAATTCGTCTTTCCTCTTTCTTTTTAATCAGATTTAATTTAGCATTAGTTTTCAATTATATAAACGATGTAGGTACGCATGGTTTTCTAAATAGGTAACACGAGTTAATAGAATATACTTCAATCTGACCTTTCAAGGTTCTAGGGTTTCAATAGACACGATATTTCATATCTCTACGCAAGAGAGAAAAAATTTACAATAGAAGCTGATCTTCGAGCAGAGTCATGCTCTAATAAGATTAAGTACCAATAATACCTTTCAAAGGATAATGTTAATGGGGAAAAAAGTACCCTGGAGGCGCCGGGTATCGATCCCGGTACCTCTCACATGCTAAGCGAGCGCTCTACCATCTGAGCTACGCCCCCGGTTGAGATATCAGTTGAAATTATTTACTCCAATTCTACAATCAGGTTGTAAATGTAATGCAAGGTCGCTCGGTGACCGGTTACAAGTAAATGTCGGATATACACGTGGTAACTTTCGCTGGTATGTTTGAGTATCGACGTCATATTATTATCATCTTGTTGTTCCTTATTTAGAAATTCGCTTCTGCTCCAGGTGCGGAACTCTGTTCCATTTTTCATTAATTTATTTTCATCCCTCTTAAGATGGTATTACACTAATCCTTTTCTTAGCATAATCCCCAGCTCCGACAGTTTTTTACTGTAGTTTTTGTGTAAAAAATTATAAGAATATTTTGAAAAAATAGTTAAAACTTAATTGTTGTATTCAGTCTAATTGGATTTAAATTATATTAACTTGAATGTAATTATGGTTATAGCTATACTGTATACATCAACTTTATAGAAGTTACTTTATATTAGTTGATTTTTTTGTTAAATTATAGTTATAGGACATTACTTTGATCTCCCGTTAATATTCCTTCTGTTATATTTTCATAAGGCATGATATTTAATCTCTAACGTTTGCTATTCTATTGAAAGACATACATTTCCAGGCCGAGATGAGATGTGACACGCAATTTAAACAAGTCATCCTTTATTTCACCACTTGCGGAAGATAGCCTTCGCCTGGTATTAGATTTATCGTATTCGCGCACGGTGCTCAATCTTATTCTACTGGTGCGGATGAAAAGGGAGCGCTGACAGCCGTTTGGATACATGCTACTTTCTAACTGTGCTCGAGAAGATAACGATTTAATTAAATTACTATATCGTGATTCTGGAATTTCCATTGAGAAATTTCTCTACATGATTGCGACAATCAAAAAAAAAAATGGAAAATAAAATTCAAATCCATCGTAACAACAATCTATTTTAAAATCTTGAATCATGGCCGATAGTGACGTCATCAATCGCCCTTTGAAGTACCAGGCGCACATGACTGGCACGGCGGTGGTGCAGTTAATGACCCTAACGATAAACCCACTGCAAGGGCTTTGGGGTGGGGCTTAGTAATGTAGGGACCGCCCCGCGGGATCCTTTCTTTAAACAGGTTTTTACTACAGTTCGTACCGGGATCTGGCATATATGAATGTTTACTACTTTTAGTCCTAACAAAACAAATACAATTAAATTAGAGTATATATATACCCTTTCTTAGTTTTCGTAGACATCAAAAAACAAAAGGGTTTAACGCTAAGTTTAGATGATAATAGCAGTTAGCACTCCTGTTTTTATGTTCCTCGTAATTGGGGCGCCATTACTAAAGGAAATGTTCGACCCGGCTAATTAAGAGGTGAATGCGGAATACACCGCTTATTATAAAGGAGGCCCTTAGGTGCTGACCGACCCTTTGTTCATATTAATTAGTTATCAGGGGAGTTTGTGGATTCTTTATTGAATAACTTGGAAATTTATGGAATGTTTCGGTATAAACAACGTGCCAACGATCCAGAAATTCTTAAGATCTTCAAAGTAGGCGGCTGTAAAGAGTGGATATCTTGTGAATGCATATCAAAAGCAGACTAATAGGTCGGTAGCCTTACCTAGTATATTATTCATGCATTGGAGATGAAAACTGCTCCCTACGCTTACAAAAGCGGCATTCAATGCGCCCCTAACCGCAGGGGGTGCAGCATCCCTGTTGCGAACTGACATCCTCTACCTCCTATGTAGTCCTGGTACTTTTATTGCATATTCATGTCAGTGTTAGTTTTCGCAAACACGACTCGTCAATATTTATAAAGCAGCCCCTCATTGACGTCAACGGGCAGATACTGTGCCCACCAATTGAAACTTCAAAACTAATTTTAAATTCATACAACACTGTCAATGGCGGTAATAATTCATTTAACAATAGTTAATAATAGTTGGGGATAGCTCCTCGCTAATTACTCCTGTCTGAAGTTAAATCAACTCGAGTAACTGCGTCGTGTTGGGATAATGTGTTTTCGTGCTACCTCTGAGGCTTATCTGTGTTCCTAATAGTTATGGGAATCCATTTTACTCCCTGGGGAACTCTATAACCTCTCTGTCATCAGCAAAACTGACGGATTAGACAAGTCAGAATCGGTAGACCTCTTATAGTTATATGTACTCCTAGTATTGAATATCACACTTTAACCCTTTAAGTCTTCGGTATTAGCTATGCTTATTAAGTCCGAAGGTGCAAGCATTTTGCAAGATAGAAACTAACACAATCTAATCAAAATATGATTGATCTAATTCGCAAATATTGGATGAGCTTATGAATATTATCTAATCGTGTTACTAGGGCAGCAAAACTTAGTAGAAGGTCTACGCAATAGACATAGAAAAGAGCTCCGCCCCTTAAAGCTTCCATATCCCGTAGGATACTCCCCATTCCTTTTTTGTGTGCATTCGATTTATGTTAGTCCTTTGTGGGATTGTTTTATCTACTTCAAATGCGACCATTCCCTTTAACACTGTTGCATTTTCAAGAATAGTTTTTATCGTGAAATCAGGAAGAAAATATTTCCAAGCCAGTGGCCAGGTCCACATTATGTCGTTCCATTAAGCCTCATTTACACGATACCATTTTCTTGCCTGTAGCGTACAATTATGTAGAAGCAATACTTGAATTGCAGCGTATAAACTACATGCCATATTCTTTCTCTACTAGGCAAGTTTTGCATTCAAGAATGTTCTCGGTTTAAACTGTACATACAATATTTTCTTGTGCAATACTTGTATTCAATAGGTTTTGTCACTTGACTTTGATAGTCATTTTATCCGAAGACGTCCAACACTTGAAGGAAAATATTCGTCTGAGCAAATACGGTCAATTCTTGAAGCAACGTGCGAGTAAATGGAACAGGAACGTACAAGTCGATGTTTAGACAAGACAATTCTTGAAAGCGATAATCTCCTTACCATTATTGTATCAATGTAAACAAAACACCTGGCAATTATTTCTTTTCAAGATTTGCATTCAATGATGGCGTTCAACTTTATAAATAATATCCACGTGTAAACAGTTGCTTACAATTATTGAAATGCAAATATTGCGCTTCCACTATTGTATTCAATTATTGCTATTGAACGTGCAAGAAAATGGTATCGTGTAAATGAGGCTTTACGTTATACGGTATAATTTCCCCTGCGGCTTGTTCGGCGCCACGACGCAGGCGCGGCAGGCAGAATGAAGACACCGGCACGTCCGCGCGGCGAGCGTAATTATACGCGCTGGGATGACAAAATGTGAATTAATCACCTCTCCAGGAACTCTGCGGCCCTGGTGTGGGAATTGCGCGTGCATGAAGCCGCGCTTGTTAGCTTAGTCGGGGAATTTGACTGCGGGAAGTAAAAATAAAAGGCGGACTAACGAGATTCTGTTGACATGTGGAACAGACTTACAATATTAATATTATATCTATATACAGGGTCTGTCGTAATGAATGGATAACCCGTTACCTACAGTTGATCCGGATGTGAGGCTATAAGAAAATGGTGTTTTCTTGCCAGGGTTGTCAACCATAAGAAAATGGCGTAGACTTTTAAACTTTTTTATAAATTTCGCTATTTTTTTCATTTATTCCGCTGCCATTTCTTCAAATTTTGATGTATTTGTATAATTCTTTTAGTATTATACTGCTGAAGACGTGTATTATGTAATTTAAATACAATTTTAGGTGTTATTCACGTTGAACATTATCAAAATACTCATTTTAAGAAAAATATTTCCAATTTTTTTTCTTTATGTCAACTTTTGATCATCTCCTGTGGAAAAAAAAAGTATGACGTTATAGCTGCCCATGATCTCAATAAATTGTCTAGTATGTGTAGATTCTAAAAAGGTATAACGATGTGTACTTTACAAGCAACATTAAGTTACAGGAGCGAGAACACTAATCAAGGTCGGAATTTTTATTTTTCATGTTATGTTATAAATGGTTGTAAAACTTCGTCATAATGATTTTATTCTATCAAGATACTTTGCACAAACACTATCGGGCCACTAATAGGATATTCAGAAGAAAACCCGGTTGTTTTTGGGAAAAAAATAACATTACTTCACGATAATAATGTAATGAAAATGTACAAATGAAAATTGTTGTGCTCTAATAGTTACATGCGACAAACATGTTGCGACAAGTTTATTCGAAATTGAAACGGATTTTAAAAATCGAACAAAGACCGCATTACAAAGAAAAGTGGAAAAAATTAGAAGGAAATCGTCCTTCCATAAATGCATTGTGCACTTTAATGAACACACGGTAATCAGGATGTCGCACATTTGGATATCTTACACGATAAACACTAGAAGCTCTATTTTTGCTGCCATTACATACACCGTAAATGTAATGCATGTTCGCGTATTCGGCCGGCGTATACTGTTGCGGCATGATACACAAACTACACAAAAACTTTTCCAAAACAACAAGTTCAATCGATAGCACAACACAATGTCCGTAAATGTGAGCAAAGTCATCAGTATCACCACGTTATCAAGTCCAAATCACAAGGAAAATCATAGTCAAATATTAGAAAGCAGTAACAAATTGACGAAAATAGTGGCCCCGATTCTCAAAACACTCTCTAAAACTAAATTAAAAATATCGCTGTCACTTTCTCATGCTTCGTATTAGAACAAGACAGGTACATTGGTCTCACTAAATTTAGTCCACATCATTGTGAAATTGAACGAAATGCGCTGAGGACTAGCCTAAAATTGCCTTCGCCGTGTCATATTGCACGTACATTTTAGTTTGACAGGACTAAAATGATTACCTGTCTCTGTCTTATTGATGTGTAAGTGACAGCGATAGTTTTAGTTTAGTTTAGAGAGTGTTTTCAGAATCGGGGCCAATGTGAACAAAAGGACATGCGATGGTCAAAATCACACTGATGTGATGAGTACCCTTTTCTTTGTAATGCGGTCTTGTTCGATTTTTAAAATCCTTTTTTAATTTCTAATAAACTTGTCGCAACATGTTTGTCGCATGTAACTATTAGAGCACAACAATTTTCATTTGTACATTTTCATTACATTATTATCGTGAAGTAATGTTATTTTTTTCCCAAAAACAACCGGGTTTTCTTCTGAATATCCTATTAGTGGCCCGATAATGTTTGTGCAAAGTATCTTGATAGAATAAAATCATTATGACGAAGTTTTACAACCATTTATAACATAACATGAAAAATAAAAATTCCGACCTTGATTAGTGTTCTCGCTCCTGTAACTTAATGTTGCTTGTAAAGTACACATCGTTATACCTTTTTAGAATCTACACATACTAGACAATTTATTGAGATCATGGGCAGCTATAACGTCATACTTTTTATTTCCACAGGAGATGATTAAAAGTTGACATAAAGAAAAAAAATTGGAAATATTTTTCTTAAAATGAGTATTTTGATAATGTTCAACGTGAATAACACCTAAAATTGTATTTAAATTACATAATACACGTCTTCAGCAGTATAATACTAAAAGAATTATACAAATACATCAAAATTTGAAGAAATGGCAGCGGAATAAATGAAAAAAATAGCGAAATTTATAAAAAAGTTGAAAAGTCTACGCCATTTTCTTATGGTTGACAACCCTGGCAAGAAAACACCATTTTCTTATAGCCTCACATCCGGATCAACTGTAGGTAACGGGTTATCCATTCATTACGACAGACCCTGTACATATGTATTAGAGGACATGTATCTCTAATGAACATTAGGACATTAGGTAGGACTCAGTACTAATGACAGTTTTTCTATACATAAGAGACATCCAAAGTTTACAGTTTGAAAGAAAAATGATATAACAAGTTGTTTTTACCCACAACTGCAACGCAACTGCTGCAGCTTCGCTAGTTAGTTCATTGTGTACTTAGTACAAACCCGCTAACTTTTGCCTACTTGAGGCGGGAGTCAGAAATATTTAAACTTTTTTGTTTATGTTTTGGAGTTCAATAAAACATGCAAAGACCTGACCATTAAAAAACCTTATTGTTACTGTACTTGTAAATATTAAAGGTAATAGTTAAGGGCTGCAGCGCTTAGCCGAAGGTGGCCAACCTAGCGATGATCACTAATGAAATAACGACGGACAAGTGCTAACTGTGTTATTGAGGGCATAACCGGATCTGTCCGGATACGGGGTCGCCCGGCAATAATAACCCGACACGCAATCTAATTACCGGCCGATCCTGCCCGGCGCCACCGGCTTAATCACATTTTATAACTTTAAACCCGGTGTCTGACGGGAGCTTGGTCTTGCCGTTTATTTCGCTGTTTATGAATTAAAATAAGAATCACGCGGCAAAAGTTAGTACGGGTATTGATATTGTTACAGTTACAAGATTTAAGTAGATATTTTTTAGATGGAATTTTTTTTTTTTTAATTATTTACCTACCACGTTGATAACATATTTATTGTTATTAATTTTGTTACTTTAAAATATAAAAAGAGACATATAGTTTATGTAACGCAACAAGTCCAGTTGGTAGAATAATTATATTCACCCCTGTGTTGCTGTCTAATATCTTGCTTCTCACTCACACCCTGGTTTAGCAAAAAAGGGGGCACAATAGCCAAGCGTAGGCAGTTCTAACCATCTGTCAACCCCATAGGCGAAGTTACTCTTCTATTTTTATTATCGCCTAGTACAAGAACACCATGAGGGTTGAAACACCATTGTTTTGCGTGGGTGTGTCGTATGGGGATGGTATTGTATGGCGTTTGAAGTGGGTCAGGGTAGCAGGCTGTTGGCTTGTAGATGGTTACTATAGAGACGTCCGAAAAACATATTGGATCGGGGTTGTTAGTATTTTTTATCCGGCTGTCGCCAATGGCATTGTTGGCAGGACAAAAGGGCTGGGCACCAGGCGCTCAGGACCTATATAGAGATTGACCGATCGCACAAATTGAATGTCCGTCGGACACGAGTGAACAACAGGCTTTGTTCGCGCCTCTGCCCAAGATACGGACAATATTTCACTCTCTTACTGTTTCTATTGACAGGAAAAGACATTACGATTAGTCTCATGGTTTATGTCAAGTAGGTATTGTTTATGAGGTTGCTTATCATTCTATCTTCTAATTGTTACGGCCTAGGATGTTATGTAGACGATACTAACGTCGTTTGGCTTCTGGTGTGAAACTTGAAAATATATCCTTTTTCTGATAAACATCAAATCTTACAAAGAACTTGTCCGGAATCGGTACAAGTTTAAAGATTTCAACTTAAACTCTGAACTCTTGAATTCATTCTATAACAATTTTAGTCTGTAAACTTTTATGAGAGAAAAGATAAAATTTTATTTCTAGTAAAATTTTGTAGCTTTCAAACCTTTTAGTTTAACGGTATCCTATTTCAGCTGAATGTATGAGAAGGGGTTGGTACTGAGGTTATCCTCTAACCTTGGAAGCGCAATAAATTAAAGTATATTCTATGTTAGGTTCTACACGAAGTGGGAGTTAATACCGTTTAAATAAAGGGCTGGAGCGACTATTGCGTGAACTATTTTTCATGTATTCAAGTTGAAAGTTTCAAACTTTTTTTATTTTATTCCTTATTGAATTCTAAAGTTTTAAATCAACAACTCTAGGTAGTCATACATGTGCATTAATATTCAGGTCTACAATTCGTGATGATCATCATGGTCTTCCTATCCCATATAGATTCCTCATCCTTTGACAGCCGTCAGCTAACTTCTGTTTTTAATTGCAGCTCCATCAGCTAACTTCTGTGTTCAATTGTTCCAGCTGGTGGGCGGCGAGTTCGACATGGAGCTGAACTTCGTGATCCAGGACGCGCAGAACATCCAGCACATGCTGGAGCTGCTGGACCACTGCCCGCCCAGCTTGCAGGTGACGGCATACTCTGTGTTTAGTTTTCTAGTTACATAAGTACTTAAGTTGAAACTAGTTTTACGATAGATGGCGCTGTAACAATATTAAATCGCGCTTACACTATTTTCCGTGAATAGTATAAAATAGGTGTCAATTAAGTATTGAAGTCTTTTATCTACTGGCTGAGCGCCTTTTGCGCTCGCCCCCAAGTCCGGTGAAGCTGTAAAGGCCGTCAAGGGGCCAACAGCAATCGACAGTCAGAAAAAAAAAAGTATTGAAGTCTTTAAGCAACACTCGATCAGTGCAGTTTCGTGTTTTATTTCATTATTTTTAATTTGATAGTGGTTAGGTCGTAAACACTCTGATTCCATAGACCAGCCCCCCAAGTCAATGTGAACTTTGCGCAAGCGAGTAAATGTAGTGACAGAGATGGTAAAAGATCGCTAACTCGTACGAATAGCTAACAATATTTATAACCGTGTTTATTTTTTTATTACTTTGGAAGGCATTTGTCACCAAGTGAACAATCAAATTGTTTTTTGCCCTGGAATTGAAGATTAATTTAATAATAGACACGGTGCGATTGCCACTTATCTAAGAAAGAGAGTAACATTAATTAAGAAAAATAAAAGACTTTCTAAATTAAGTTTTACACAATCAACTTACGCTACTGCTTTGCCTGTTAAATTAAAGGTTATAAACATTAACACTTCTGACGACAATAAACTAATATGAATGAAAGAGAAAATTATTTTTAAAAACAAATAAATTCAAATCGATTACCTAGGAACTATGCAATATGCAATTCTATATGAAATGAGACTAAACAAGGCCAATACAATACAAATACGACTAAAAAAGTAATGCTGTAATTACAAAGTCAAAGTGAAAGCTCATTGGGTAACTGATAGCGTCTGTAAAAAGACTATGTATCCCTTACTACAAATATAAACAACTATCTCGCTCTTACTAACAAAGAACATACTAAGGAGTAAGAGAGATACAAAATTATACCTGCGGTGGGTGTTAAATTTAGTTTTTTTTTTATTTGATCCTTTCTTGTGCTTGTGAATGGGATCTTCTTTTTTTTAACGCAACTAAGTCTCCCAGTACTTTCTGCGATCTTATGGGTACCTAGTAGCAAAGTGTAGCAGTTTAACCCTTTAAGATGAAATTTTAGATTGTTAAATGTAATTTATATTCTTTTTTAATTTATTATATCCCCCATATTAGGACAAATATGTTAAAATAATGACGGTAGTACAATAACATACCGAATATATTAAAAACGATCGTTGACTATCGTAGTCTATATTGAAGTGTAGGTGTTGCTTGTCAAATTATTATTAAACGTAGTTCAGTGAGCGATTTCAACAGAATTACGCCCGGCCAGCGATGAAACTTGATTATTTAATGTTTCCTTGTAATGGGTTGCGTTAACGTTTTATACTGGGCGCTGTTTCGAAAATGCACTTCGTAGCCACCACGCCTCGATGTAACAGCGGGAGTAACCAGCTTCTAAGTTATGCGCTCCTGGTAAGAAAAGGGGCTTGGGTTAACCCTTTCGTAAAATAACTAACTAACTTAAAGTGGAACTTACCAGAGCGACCGCATGTTTTACAAACTGGCCCTTGTCGTTTGATACTTGTAGAAACGTCTTGAAACTTTGTATTCAATAAACTACTCAAAATAGATCGGAAGGAAGTATATTGCATAAACTCGTGTATGCAAAAGTGACCTTAATCCACATTAAGAATAGACTGGTATTATATGTAGCAAATGCTATGTCGAATTTCGCCCGACGTTAATAAGTTTCCGTAGTGTAGCGGTTATCACGTGTGCTTCACACGCACAAGGTCCCCGGTTCGATCCCGGGCGGAAACAGCTATTCTTTTTATGCAAAGTTTTCACTTTTTAGTTTTCATTGTTCGTTTTAATGTTTCTCCTGGGAAAGTTAAACGTTTTTGTGGTTGTTTATTTAAAGTGCAACGGTAAATGTCTGGCGCTCAGCCAAATGCTTGCAACGGCTTTAAAAAACATACAATAAAAGTGATAAGTGCACTTAGTTACCAACAAAGATAAATCGTCCATATTTCTAAAAAGCCCCATCTCTGCGCGAATTCTTTAGATTTACGACATTTTAAACGCTGCTTAAACAACCCCATTATCTTCAAGATTCGCGGAAATTGAGGGATGTTTTCAGTCCCCACCTCCTGTGGCTAATTAAGTGATATATCACGTTCGCTACGGGTACCAGGCTCGCAGCGGAGACGTAGAGTCGTGACTGATGGACGGTTGCGTAACAGCTTCCTGCCAACTCATGCGGCCTTATTATTCTGGTTCCTGGTCCCACATTGTAGGTTTCTATGCAATTTAACCATCCCGCACTCATCTGCGTGCGACGTAAACGGAATCCATTACTATCGCGGCCTTTTCAGTTCCTTTCATATTTCCTTCAAAGAAAATAAGTAGGTAGGTATTTTCTGTATGTCCCAGTTTCACGAAGCACCGCAGTTCCTGACAGGCTTACTGCAGCCGGTTTTACCGTTTAATGAACAAAGTTTTTATCACACAGATGGGATTATTTTCCGGCGTTAACTTTTACGGGATTTACCGTGGAAACTACTGCATAAAGTTGGCACACGTTAGGTTGGTTGGACGATTCTGATTTCAACTTTAAAAGCATATCTTACACTGGACAAATAAAATTATGACTCTCCTGATTATATGCTATCCTGGTCCACATGTGAATGAACACCAACCCTTATAACCCTTTTCGTTTGTTGCCTTGTTAATAAATAAAACAAGAAAAAAGTTACGCCAACTGCTCCCCGACATAACGGTTCTTAACGTTATTTTTATATCTGACTTTATAAAGGGACAGCGCCATGTCTCGTACCTTTATGGTGCCTTGGTAACTCTGGGAAAATTGACGTAACCCTTTTTACCTCCGCTCAAAATAAAAATAACAAAAAATATTCCTGGAGGCGCCGGGTATCGATCCCGGTACCTCTCACATGCTAAGCGAGCGCTCTACCATCTGAGCTACGCCCCCGGTGTTATGTATTGACAAAATTTATACAATGTTTTAATTTGCGTCAATAAGAAAGTAAAAACGTTGGTTGACCATGGCATTCAATTCATATCAAACTGGTTTAGATCATTAAAGCCATTTTATCAAAACTAGCTCATGACTCAGCAACGATACGATTACCAAAAGATTTCTTTTTACAAAGGCTAGTTTAGCAACGAAGATAAGAGAATTTAATTAACACCGATAAATCTTCAAAGAATTATTCATCCCAAGTAAACGTATAAAAAAGACGTGCCTCCGCCTACCACTGCTTTGATTTAGGCATTTGAAATAGAATAGAATTGGCATCTGAGGAATTTCTCCGTTGGAGTGAATCTGGCATCGCGGGCCTGCTTGTAATTTCGCCGGATTGTTCTGTTAATGGCACAGAATGTAATGTAATTGCATTGGCCTCGTTAGTATCGCTTTGTTTCACCACAATTGTGTACCTGCAAACATCTGCATGTGTTTAATGTTGCTTTTACAAATATTTTTAGTATTCACATTGAATGTTTAATCAAATTACATGGTATCAATTTGGGCCTTTACACAACTTTAAACATGTTTTCGAATACCTGTATTTAAATTAAATATATTAAAATCATGAAAGACAGACATAATGCTTATTTAAAAAAATACCCGCCAAACGAAGTCTGTACCAGGCCATTAGTTGCCGTATGTAACATAATTAGTAAAATGCCGCCGTAAAGTGTTACCCTCAAAACTGTGAAGACCGCGTAGCACGCCTCGCTTCTTCCCCGCTAAAGCGTCGTCACTGTTTCATTTGCATGAATTAGCGCAAATTAAGCTCTCTGCACATTTTTGTAAAGATTGAAATTACCGTGCAGCCGAGACGCAGACAAAAGAATTTCATTTAAAATATTTGCGCGACCTCCCCGCGCTTCATTTGGTTCCAAGGCTGTGGAATATTTTTGTGCATTCGAACAAGCCGGGTTTACAATGAAAAGAACGTGTTAATTTTTCCTATAATACGAACGTAGTCCTTTTGCACAAAGCTCGAATAACTTTATAATTGATTGGAAAGTTGATAGCTAGGATATATGGAGTTTTCGTAAATCTCAGTATAAATCAAGAATTGGCCAGTCGCCAAATCGCATCAAATTAATTTAACGGGACCACAATGGAGTGGTTGGTTTTGAAAGGCTCTCTGTAGTGGTCTAATGTTGTCAATGATGGATTGAGTTTCATAGTCGTGGTGGCTCACATAGACCTAATATCCTACTAATATTATAAACGTGAAAGTTTGTGAGTATGGTTGTATGTATGGATGTTTGTTACTCTTTCACGTAAAAACTACTGGATGGATTTTGATGAAACTTTACAGTAATATAGGTAATATATAGGGTATTTGTTACCGCGGGAAAACATCTCTTTCCCACGGGAAACCGACTTCCACGCGAACAGAGTCGCGGGCGGCCACTAGTTAGATGAAATCATGGCCATACAGAAATGTTGGCCGTAAAATTAGGTGTAAGTTCTTCCACAGTAATGAAAACCAAACTAATGTAATTTTCTAACGAACTTTATTTGCAGGCGGAGATCTGGTCGGTGTTCATCGCCATCCTGCGCAAGAGTGTCCGCAACCTGCAGGCCTGCACCGACGTGGGCCTCATACAGCACGTGCTGCAGAGGCTGCCCCGCGCCGAGACCGTCGTCGCCGGTAGGTTGACATCCTCACTGACTATGACGCCCTGGTACTCGTAGGAATTGGAGCAGAATTTAAATATTAAACACCTCCTTGAGACGTCTGATGTCTTGGTAACGGTGGGAAATAAAAGGAGATGGGTGAGTTTATTAAGGGCAGCTTTAGTAGACACGACTCATGCGTGCCTATGATGTCCTGGTAAGGGTGAGAATCGGTATAAGGCAATTTGTGAGTTTGGTTTTTGAGAAATATTGTTTGTTTTAACTGATATTGTATATTGCGACAACGTTAATTTAACGAATATGCATGTTTTTTCCGTACAATAAAATATTAATTTTGCTAAGTCCGTCCGTTACATTTCATGTGAGATCCCTTGATTTTCGTGTAAGAAGAACCTTTGGGGTTTGAAAAAAATAGCTTAAAATAATACAATTTAATTTCTTTGCACTATTTAAGTAAATAATAAATATTTAGTAATACATTCCATAAATAATTGTTATACATGTGATTCTTATAAGATAGTTCCAAAATTGGTATTGTGACCTAATAAATAACAAACAATAACAATTACGTAACTAATCAATAACATTACGAAATTCTTTGGCATACCTATGAAAAAGCTATCACCATTGCCTTAATATTCCTGAGAAACATTAAGTTAGGGGCCGATTCATGCGAAGTTGCTTGCGAGGGGTTGCTTTCTTGCTAACCTCTATACATTCATGTTATCCTGGTATGTTTAAGAAAAGTTAAGAAACTATTTCTTGCTTCAAGATTGTTTGAGAAAATATACGAGTAGGCAGAGGGTAATGTCAGTGCAAGAAATGCCGTTCTAAAGAAGCATTTTATCTGGGACATAAGAATTATATTTATCACTCAAAGATAATTGTCGCCTTTAGTAGATTTTGTGTATATTGTAATCATTATTTTTTCCAACGTAAAAATATTTGATTTTAAAATGTCTGAAGAACGTACCGGGTTGCTACATGCACCTCGCATTCGCACGCCTATTGTGTAGCTATGCTCGCCTGGTACACCTGTCTCTCCCTTGATTTCGCTGTCGTTTTTATTTTTCATGTTCCCTTTGTGCCGCAGCAGAAACCGGGTCAATGTGCCCCTAGCGTGAAATGAACATGTCTTTAGTATGCGATTTTGCTCAAAGTAAATACCTGCGAGTTTGCACAAAGTTCAGTGATATTTTAAAGAAAAGTTGTATGAAAATTTCACCATCTTTATTGTCTGCCCGCCTGGTACAGCTGCCACGGAGGGTGAAATTAAAAAGGCTGTGCTCAAATGTTGGGGAAAATTAATTAAATTTTTACCCCGCCGCTTATTGCTTTGGAAAAAGAGTCACCCTTTTACCCATATTGGGTTCGGGATTAGATTAAAAATTGACCCTAGAAGGGGATCAAGCGGCTTATCCCTGTATAAATGGTATCTGATTTTTCCCAAGATATGCGTCACGATATAAAAACCTAAAAATGTATGCTCTATATAAAAGAAGAATGTTGAAATAAAAGCAATAATCTTTAAAAGATTTAGATATTTACATATCTCAATAGTTTATGGTTCGCGGACAATAAAAGTAATCCGAGTCTATGCGGCTATTATAATAAAATATTGATACGATATGTTATCTTACTTTTACGACATGTTCGATCGATGTAAGCGTTTTATGAATAGATTCGTTTAGTAAACAGTAGTAAAAATATTTTATATTTACTTGAAATAATACTTACAAGTTATGCAAGTTGTGATAGATATCAATGAATGTTAGTTGCACTTGCTTGAAACAGACCAGTAAAACCACATTAAATACATACATTACGTAATTTAATGTCGTAAATATTCCGTTGCGTTGGTTTGACGTAGTTTTATAATTGCGTATGAAAATTATTGTGATAAGTTTTTTTTAAGTCTTTCTCAACCGGGGGCGTAGCTCAGATGGTAGAGCGCTCGCTTAGCATGTGAGAGGTACCGGGATCGATACCCGGCGCCTCCAGGGCCCTTTTTTTTGCTCGTGTTCCTGAAAATATCCTTGTTTCTTTGTTATTTACGCGACTTACCGACCCCTTCCTGTCCGGAAAGCTAAAGAGAAAAGCTATCGTCGCCTCCAGGAATTATTTTTATATCCTATATCACATACAGATTAAAAATATATAAAGGCAGAGAAGGACCTCTAGAATCAGGGTCTATAAAACTTCTAAAGAAAAGATACCGATGAGAATTACCTTTCGTCTGCCCTTGTCAGTGTTTTCATTTAACTTGCCTACGGCAAGCTGTCTCTACCTTTACAGATTTCAGAAGTGATGTCTTCAAACACTGCTTCGTAGACCATCTCCCTCATAGACAAAATATATACATTGCCCCCTTCCATGGTTGATGAGCATATTTATTTTGTATGGCCTGATTATCTATTTTACTTGTTTTTTTTTAAACAACAAAACTAAACATGTCATTTTTCGCTGGTTTTTTGTCTAAAAGCTAAGGAAGCAGAGGCTTGTGTATGAAACCCTACGGATGCTTATCAGAGATCCTGTAGATCAATCCACAGAATACTTAAAAAATATTTTCACATTTTTAATATTAGCGTAAAATACAATTGTTTGTTTTCATGTAAATACTGTTTGTACAATTATTCGGTGGGGTTTTAGTAGATTCTGTGTATAATTAGTTAGCAGATTTGTTTAATTAGGCGCGCACGACTCATACAAATTAATAAGTTCATTTGTCGCTATTGTGGGGTAAATGCCAGACTTTGTTATTTAGTATTAGTTTAATATGATTTTACTTGTTTTAGTTGATGCTGTTTTGGTAGGGTTTGTAAACAACTTGTGACCTATTTATCATTTCAATATTGTTTTAGTCTTTGCATTATTTTAGAAATCTATTTTAGCTGAGTTAATATAAAATTCTTTTAGAGATTTTTGTTAATAAAATATTTTTTGGATATTCAAGTTTTGATGTTTTTATTTCACTTTTAGTTCAATTTTATTTCTTAACGAATCGTTTAAAACATATCTTCACTTGCCTACTTAGCTAGTCGAGATGGGGTAGTCCCTGAGTATAAAGTCAGAATAGTTCCGTAGTGCCTATAAAATAAAATTAAACCAACCACCATGTAGTTCAATATCAGATCGGTTATTCTTCAAGCATCGTCATGTGTATGTAGTGTTTATGCGATAGTTTTCCCTCAGTCGAACGATCCATTGCCGAGGATTTTCGCTATCGGTTTATTGTAGGCAAATGTTTTCGAATTGGGGGGCGCTCACGGAAACCGATTTTCGCCTATCGCGTTTCCACTACGGCCAGGGAATACTATAGAAGCGGGATTACCCGGAATTAGTTGGCGGGATCAACCGGGGATATGCCGCCCCGCAGCCCGCAACCCGCCCCCGCCCCGCTGGCCCATTAGGTGACGGATGGACCTTCCGCCATAATGGATCCGTTGCTTTTATTTCACTCCCCGAACACGCTCGCAAATGCACTGCGAAATGAGAGCCCCGCCCAATTTATGGACTCCTGGTACACGTTAGGAGGCCGGGATCATTTGCATAATTGCCTCGAGTGTAAAATAGCGTCACGGGGCTTTTTTGTTTTTATTTTTCCGAAGCTGAGCCGCAGAACACCTTTGTAACGTAGGACGAAATGGAATGCGAAAGTTTGCTGGAAAAGTTTACTGAGTGATACTGAAATTTTGGAAGTCTTTAGAAAAATAATGTTGTTCGTGTTCTTTCTGAATTTTGATTATTTAGTTATCTATTTTACAAGAAGAGAATTACAGAATAGACCATAGTTTCGCCCTGTTGCATCCCCAATATAATTGGATAGTGCTGAGTGTTTTAATTGAAATTAATGTTTAT
The DNA here is from genome assembly GCA_916618145.1 of Emmelina monodactyla. Lineage (NCBI taxonomy): Eukaryota > Metazoa > Arthropoda > Insecta > Lepidoptera > Pterophoridae > Emmelina > Emmelina monodactyla. Next base: position 505,338 of record OU745316.1, read on the forward strand.
CAATACACGAATATGAGAGTTCACTGATTTTCACAAAATCCACTAGGAAGTGATAAAATTAAGTTCAATAAGAATTTTACCCACGATAAAAAGCCGTTAGCAGTTTTTATCGTTAACAATTTTTAAATTTACACACATATAATTATTAGTGGGATAGATTAGTCCAATAATTAGGTAATTTTACTACAGAACATCACTTTAGATCCCATTTCTGGTAAACCCTGGTTAACAACAGGCTATTGGTGCTCTATACACGATAATTATAGTAAGCATTGTGCTCTACACAATGTTAAACCTAGCTCGTATTCAGTATTGGGAACATAGATTATATACTAGGAATACATAATCATACAGTTGTAATCCTAACAATTGGAGCAGGAACATTCGAGTTACTTTGATGTCGAGTTAGTCTCTGATCTCGTATCGACGGAGAATTGGTAAGACGAATTGATTTTACTGTTGAAACGGGCTATACTCTATACTACTATGTTCTAACAGTGTTAGTTTGTAGGAATCCCTGAAACTACTGAACCAATTTATAAATCTTTTACCAGTTGAAAAGATACGTTATTAAGGAGTAACATATATAGGTCTACTTTTATTAAGGCGTATTTTATTTCCAAGCTTGTGATGCCTCGGGCATAGAGCTCGTATAAAATAAAATTTAGGCGAGTTTGGTTTCTCTTGTGAACATGAAAATCGACCCGTTCATAGAAGTTAAGCAACGTCAGTCACGTTTAATGTTAGAATTGGAGACCGCTAGTGGTTTATCATACTGAAACTTCTCCGTGCTTTGTAAGGCTTTCAATGAAAATACATTATTTAAGTCAATGCTTAATTGGCAACATAGTCGTATAATATTCTAAGAAACTGTTTGTGCACGGAGAAACCACTGGCAAACGATACGTTAATGCAGAAAGATAATTTAGTGAGCAGGAATTAAAGAAAGCATGTGGTTCAGTTACATAATGCAAAAGTTAATAGTACAAAATATACTTGGTACTCCCACTAATTTATTTTTGAATTCATTACCTTTACGTCCCTTAATGATAAAAAGTAAAAGTGGTAATTTTATTTTGGATATTTTAGCACCTTTGTAAATATAACTCATGTATGAAGCAATTGAACTAAATGCACGGCATGCTATTCAGCGACCACAAATTGTGGTCAGTTCATACATTATGCCTGAAATGACTAGAACTAGTGTACTATTTCCAACTGCGGTCACATTCGGTGATGCATCTCGTATGTGATTAGAATACTGATACCGTATCCGCTGGTGTTTCTGTCCGAATGCCTAATTTAGCTGCTAATTCGACGACTAAATTACTTAGCGACCTAGCTGTATGAATAGTACTCAACTCTAACTTATCTTTGATTTGGACAAGTCAATGAATAGAACAGAAATTGTAGACGCCGACTTACTCTGATTTAGTGAAGCAAGTTTATTTTGTTCGGAGTAGACGGTAACTTATTTACTATTTTATTGGTACTTCTCCGAGGAGCCATACGATAAGATTAACATGTGCTTGAAAGTCTTTTTACAGTTTTTGACCTCAAAGAAAAATGATTTTTTTTTCTATAATAACATTTATGTGATTTAATCTTGTGTAACCTAATCTCTTTTTTTCTCTAATTGTTTCAGACCTACTTATCGAAATGTTGGGAGTGTTGGCCAGCTATAGCGTCACAGTAAAAGAACTAAAACAATTATTTAGTGCAATGAAAGCTTTAAACGGAAAATGGGTATGTAAACAAAAAATAAATTATTTATAAATTACCCGGGAAACATTGCAAAGTAGCAGCAGATTTAGCAGGCTAATTACCACTTTGGCGCACTAAACCGTGACTGCAGGCGGCGAGCTATTTGAAAAGCACTTGCAACGCTCCTAATTGAACGTTTAATCGCCGCCGACCGGGATCGCTGGTGTTTCCAATGATTCCTAGCGATTTCTGTTGCTCTGGTACAAACGGAGCGGTTCGCATAGGCGGAAAACGGAAATTTAATTAGGTTGATTGTTGCCACTGCTTGTTGTGTACAATAGTTTCAGTAAACTATACTCACATCCACATTAAAATAAGGCTTTCATGAGTTTATTTTTATTAAAGCGCCATTGGTAATTCCAGTGTAACATACCAGGGCCGCATAAAAGTGCGAGCGGCTTGACCCCGCTAATCTGGTTCCATGTTGTTCGCAGCCGCGCCATTCAGCGAAGCTACTGAACGTCCTTCGACAGATGCCCCACAGGAACGGGCCGGATGTTTTCTTCAGCTTTCCGGGCAGGAAGGGATCGGTAAGTCGCGTAAATAACAAAGAAACAAGGATATTTTTCAGGAACACGAGCTGAGAAAAAAAAGTACCCTGGAGGCGCCGGGTATCGATCCCGGTACCTCTCACATGCTAAGCGAGCGCTCTACCATCTGAGCTACGCCCCCGGTTGAGAAAGTAATTGAATTTAAATACTGTTTAAAAAAAACAACCGTGAACAAGGTCTCTTTAGAAAGGTCAACTTGACATTAAGTTATACATACTTACAATAAATTTATTCTTATCATGCGATTTTTTTACTGGTTCACATTGTTCAAGAGAGATCGGCCGTTTATATCCAATTCGTTTTATTGCTCTTCTAATCCTGCGCGGACGAGGAGGACGAAAACCCAAATTGACTATACTCACGGGTTATTCTACTAATATTATAAATTTGAAAGTTTGTGAGGATGTATGGATTGGATGGATGGATGGATGTTTGTTACTCTTTCACGTAAAAACTACTGGACGGATTTTGATGAAACTTTACAGTAATAGAGCTTATATATACATTAGATTAACATATAGGGTACTTTTTACCGCTTTACTACTTTTAAAACGCGGTACTTTTTAAAACTTTTCATTCCCACGGGAAACCGACTTCTACGCGAACGGAGTCGCGGGCGGCCACTAGTAATATAATAAAGTTGGTAAACAAATAGTATTTTAAAAAAAAGCAATTAAAGCAAACTAGAGTTACATCTTTCTTACCACATATCCTAAAGTGACAGTGTAAACTGCGAAATCGAAATATTTTTAATTGGAATTGGCCCTCTTTTATTGCATAGTCTATTAATCCGAGTGGATTTATAATTAGTGAATTGATAACTTGGCCAAAACCGTTATTAATCGTTGAGAAAGTTATTCCTTTCGGGACTAATCGTTAATCAATTAATTGTGAAAATATTTGTTATTTTAGAGAATTTTCAATTGAATTTACAAGGAATAATTTTAGGAGCTTATCTTTTTAGATTGGTTAAGGATAATAACAGAGCTTAACCTTTTTCTTTGTGCTTGTTAAAAATGGTGTAAAAAAATCGTATAAAAGAAAATAGAAGTAAAATTACTCATTACTTATTTTGCCATTTCAGTATCAGGAATTTAAACAATTTTTTTCGGTGGTTAAATTCTGTTAAAAACTAAAATAATATACTAAACTAGGTCTCTAAGTAAAGAAAAACATTGAAATACTTCTTTCAAAAGATATCGAAATTATTAAACGAGATGTTTTCATGTAAATTAAAGCTTATGAAAACATGTTCAAACAACAATAAGAACTATTTTGATGACACTTTAAGTACTCTAATTAGAGCGGATTTCCGCAAAGTAATGCCTGATTCCATCAATTTTAAGAAATATTTTTCCAGAAGCGTTTTTTACATTTTTGTTAGTATAATACCAGGCGAGGATAAGTAAGTAGAAGTAATTTGGGGTAAAGCGAAAAGAACCCACTAGCCGATCGCCGGCCCATTCCCTAACACACAGAAAATGTTCTCTTATCTAAATTGTTTTCTTCCAGCTATTTCGGACTAAAGATCCTGGAACGGTATTTTACGAAGAAAAATGTGTTAGCCACATTCCTCGTGTGTAATTCTACTAAATTAGTAAATACTTTTCTTTTACGCTGGCTTAATAAATAAATAATAATAAAGTGATAGATATAAAGGAAAATAACAATTAAGAGTGTTCTAAGAGTCCCCTGAAGCGTACTCTGGCGTAAATCTCAGAATTGAACCGTTCTGTTTATAATTCTACCGCAAGCTGTCGTCGATAGGCCGAGATATGGAATCTAGACTAGTATTTTATATCATTTTGTTAGAGCCTTCTCGGGTTGTTTTAGGTATATTTTTTATAACAGAAAACAGATTGCACTTCAATTAGAGCAAGTGCTGCATGGCTATGTAAAGCATCAATAATATTTTCGTCATTCGTCCTTCCAATGGTGTGGAGATGGGGATTAGGTGGACAGAAAAAAAACATACTTCAATTCTTTTTTAACAAAAATACAAAACAGATTGATAAATTCTTATCCGAAAATACCTAGTATTTTCCATATTTGCATTACTAGCTCTCGGAGTATGTTTGGAGGTAAGACTCCCTCTAATGTTGTTTTGTGTAATTTGTAAATGATCCCGGATTACCCACCGCCGAATTTGTCACGCCGTGAGCCTGGCAATCAGCTGGCGTATTGTCTGAAGGAACCTGCTTTTCAATTACTTATTCGTAAAGTTTGAAAACAACGCGAAAATTGATTAGGACTTTTTGGATATGATGTCTTGAAATCAGTGGATTATGAATTGATTGCGTCTTCCCTTTGTTTCGCTTTGGGATGTCGAGATTACTTAAAGATTTTCTTTGTTATGAAAATCAGGTATTGTTTAATTAATGCTCTTTGCGTATAAAACGCAGTAAACTAAAAATGAGATGACTAGACAAGTCTTTGAATATAAGTATTATTAAGATTTTTAGTTATAGACAGTAAAATTGGCCAATGGTCTTCGGCGCGTAATATTCTTAGCGTAATCATTGATTAAGACAAAAATAACTGAGAGTAAATATGTGTATAATATTATTTGAATTTGCAAAATGTTAATAAGTTATGATAACGTGCGCACAAGTGAAAGTTGCGTTACTTTAGGCGTGTACGCATTCGAAACTAGTTTAACTTATGCGGCAATGAATGGACGTGGAGTGGAATGTAATGACATTGATCTCTTGGACTAGTTTATTTATTTCGATAATTTGTCAACCGGGGGCGTAGCTCAGATGGTAGAGCGCTCGCTTAGCATGTGAGAGGTACCGGGATCGATACCCGGCGCCTCCAGGGTACTTTTTATTTGCCGACTGCTTTACAATTTTAGAAGTATAGCATGATTCTTGCTCAAGCTATCACCAATTAATAATAATATCTAAATCCCTACTAATATTATAAATGCGAAAGTAACTCTGTCTGTCTGTCTGTCTGTCTGTCTGTTACGCTTTCACGCCTAAACCACTGAACCGATTTCGATGAAATTTGGTATGAAGAAAGAACTGAACTTGTACTGTACTTTTTACCGCGGGAAAACTTCTCATTCCCACGGGAAACCGACTTCCACGCGAACGGAGTCGCGGGCGGCCACTAGTGAGTTATATATTGGTTTTATGATTTGATTGTTATAAATATGGCAACAAAGAATGTCCATATCTCTTAATCAAGACGCTTGCTACATACTGTAATATGGAAGTATTTAAACTTACCTTTAAAACATTTAAATTAACTATATTTTGTAAGTTCTTTGTCTAGCAAAATATTAAATAGATGAGTCGTTCTCTTTGTGTCGTTCGAATCTATCTATTAGTTTAAAACCCAAACAATGTTGACTGTAGGCTGTTCCGTTTAGTGTTGTTTACTTTCGCATTGTATTGATACGATCTAGTTCGATATCTAGGTCGATGCTGACATAACGTCCTTGTTGAAGGCTGTTACTGACCGTTGGTGTAGTGCTACAACTTATATTTTACAAATTTTCTCAACCGGGGGCGTAGCTCAGATGGTAGAGCGCTCGCTTAGCATGTGAGAGGTACCGGGATCGATACCCGGCGCCTCCAGGGTACTTTTTTATCTGATTCAATTTTTTCACCCCCAAAATATATTTATTCTGCAGTTCACATCTCGAGGTTATTGAGCAAGTGTGCTTAGATCCAAATTATTTGGAAATGTATAACATTTAAGTCATCGAAAGCTAATTCCCTTACATCTGATCAAACAGAGCTATTACAATGTATCATAAATTGTAGCTTCATATTTAGTTAGAGGATTGTATTTTCTGTACCAAGACAGTATTGCGTGTATTGTTCTTTGGGTTTAATTGTCTGGTACTTGGAGTTAAGGGGAACTCAAACAAATGAATCTCCCAAAGATGTGAAGTAAGTTAGTGGGACCCGCGTCTGAACATCGGGGACGCAAACTTGTTTCTAACACAGATGGGACTCGGGTTTCTTGACCAATTTTACTTATCAACTAATTGTGTGAAGAGATATTAGCTTGTATAAAATGTTATATAGATGGATCTTATAGTAAATAGACAAGTGTCCGCGTTTAGTTCAGGACAGATTCATGCAATGCAATCATGAAACGTATTTTTGATCATTGCAATTCTTTCTGTAAGAAAAATAAAAAACTCTCAAAGGAGTCTCCTGACTAGTTTGAAACTGTCAACGATATTTAAAATATGACAAGCGAAACAGTCGGAACTTTATTTCGCATTTGTCTTGCCGAGTAAGTCCCCAATAATTTAAAAAGTTGCGAAGTCGGAAAGGTCCCGCGTGGCTGTTTTTTCGGGGGGCCACCTGTCTCGGCTCAACTTTTACAAAACGGTCGACGTGTACAAGGAAATTGAGAAAAATGATCTGCCATTAGCAGCCGCTTTATTTATAAACACTGTCCATATTTCCCAGCGCTCTGCAAATGGTCGCGCCTTCAGTAAATTTGTAGCAGTTTTGTAGACAAATTGCCAGCGAACCGTTTTAAATACCGAGCTGCGCGTCCGTCAAAAGATAGAGTGGTTTCCCCACAGAGGGGCCGACCGAGCGCTCAGGCCACGTTTTAAACCAATTGTTGAAAGGTTGTTTCAAATGGTACGATTCCCGCATGTTTGAGGAATTCATTATTCCAGTACCTAATAAATCTTGTCGGGAGAAAACGTCCTTTGTGATTGTATATTGAGTGTGGCCTTAAAATTTTAAGTACCGCCCTTAAAAGCCTCAAGGACATCAATTTTAAACAGATCGATACCAGGCATACAGAGGTTTTTAAGAGCTCTTCCGTCGTTGTTGGCGATTCTTATTTAAATATGGCGGCCGGGGCGGGTACGATGTAATCCTTAGAACATGCTGCTATCTGTCTGTAGTCTGCGTGGCCGTTTTTTCCCTTATTTATTATTGGACGCCTCGGGCCGACTGGCTCCATTTCTCTTTGTCGTACTTATCCTTTTATCAAGCTAGGAATCTACGTATAAAAAAAATAAATGATGCTATCGCTTTAATATGGAGGTATCCGTGAAATAAAGAACGAATGATATGGCTCTGAAGTTCTCATTCAGAACTTTTATCCTGTATTTATTTTAAAAAAATATATTAGACTCTCATCTTTTAATCAGAGTTTTTTATATTCTTGATTTCTAAAAGAGTATAAAAGGTGCCTTTTAGCTTTTATTTCATCTCATCATACGACCATTAGTCTCTTTTGCACAAAAATTACTTGACAAGCCTGGTACACGAGTACGGTATAATATCGTTTTTACATAAATTTTCGTCACAATTTCCACAAAAGATTTGCAACGGTTTGAAGTCGCCATCTTTTGAAAGAATCGCGGGTCGTTATGTTGCTGTTTCAACCCAGGTATTTTAAGTGGATTTTAAGATTTACTGAGATTAAAATTGAATGAGGAAGTAGGATTTTCATGCATTATTTAGGTGTCTTTTACCAGAGCACTTCATTCTTTTGTTTTGCTAATAAACTGGAGGTTGAGATGTTTTCTTTTGATTTCAGGCGGTGGTGCTGCCTCCCCTGGCTCGGTGGCCCTATGAAAACGGATTCACGTTTACTACCTGGTTTCGGTTAGACCCCATCAACTCTGTAAACATTGAAAGGGAAAAGCCCTATTTATATTGGTAAGTGAAACATATAATGAAACTCCCATCATTGAGCGGCAATGTTGACCAATAATATATTGAAATTGTTGAGTTGTTTGCCGAAATGTTTGCATTTCAATAATTAAAAGTTCCACCCACCGTTCAGCCGTGGAAAGCCAATTCATTCTATTAAACGGGAAACCACAGACAAACATTATGTTCGACACAACAGTCAATTTGCGCTAAAAGCCGAAACGGAATCATTGCTCGGCCGCGGTTACACCTGCCGTAGCCGAATAACTTTTACTTAATTTAAGTGAAACTCCACTGTATTCACGCTACCCTGGTAAACTGAGATTACACCCAAAAACGTTGCAGGCACAAGTTTAGCCGCAAATTGAATTCGAGTGCTTTGCGTCGGGTGTGCCAAAGAAGTTGCTAGTCGGATCTGCCTAAATCCGGTAGTTTTAATGCCGATTTTGCCGAAGCGTTTATTCGATTTCCAACGCCTTTCTGTTAACGAGGGTGTCATCGTAAATTGAGATTAACACGAAAACTGTAATGATAATGTAGATCAAAGTAAATATTGTTTGTAGTAGTTTCAATTTAAGGAAAATTTGTGGTTCAAATATCACGCCTACGAAACTTTCCATCTACACATCAAACTAGCTGGTACTCGCAGCTTTGACTGTAGTTTGAAAGTAAAAAGGGTTTCAGGGTGTCGAACTATCGCTATTACAAAATTTCATGTAAATCAACTTACCGCCGATTTCAATATTCTACTATAGTTAAAACCTTGGTAATTGGCAACTGCTAGTTTTTTTTAACGTGTTTCTGTCATTTTCATATCAACAGCTACATACCATAGTTTATTGCGACGCAAAAAGGTTAGTAGAATATTGGTTTCGGCCGTTCGACGTTTTAATGTGAACCAACAGACATACAAACATACTATTTTCATTTAATACTAAGCAAGGATGCTTAAATCTAAATTTTGTTTACAGTTTTAAAACTAGTAAAGGCGTAGGGTACACGGCGCATTTCGTCGGCAACTGTCTAGTCCTAACTTCAATGAAGGTGCGAGGAAAAGGCTTCCAACACTGCGTTAAATACGAATTTCAACCAAGGAGGTAAGTAAACTCTCCTTTGAGAAATCCGCTTCACAATTCCAATCACACTCAAAAGTATTTCAAATAGCTTCAACACAATATCGTGCTCGATCTCTCTTGGGCGTGAATCTTGAATAAAAGATAATTTTGTAAATATCCTTTCTGCTGTAGATGGTACGCGATCGCCGTGGTGTATATTTACAATAGATGGACTAAGAGTGAGATCAAGTGTTTGGTCAATGGCCAGCTCGCTTCAAGCACGGAGATGGCCTGGTTCGTCTCCACCAATGACGTAAGTTCTAACTACTCCGTCTTGTTTAATGACACCCACGTTAGTCTCGCTTGATTTTCTTTTCACCTATTTAAACTTGATGTCTCGTTACCAAACTCTATTTATCCAAGTTAATCTAAACTCTTCAACCTAGCTTTGCTAGTTAGATGACAACTTTGAATTCCATTACGTCATGGTCTAAGTTTGTAGCGGCATTTACAATTAACTATAAGCAATTTTAAAATGTTAAATCTCAAATATTTCATTTTAGGTTTTTTTTTTGTAAAACTGAACGAATATTACAACAACTGTAAAATAAATACTCGTTGAACAATTTCAAACTGTTAATGTAATTCAGTTTTCAGTTCTATCGTGGCTTTGTGGTCATTGTTATTCCTGTCATTTTCTGATTCTGGTTTTAGGTACCAGGCGTTTATAACTCGAACGAAGCTTAGCATAATGTATTCGGTTATCTCGCGAGAACATTCCACGTTCCCGGTACGAACAACTTTATATGTGCGTTCGACTCGTCACGTTCCTGACGTTCAAAGCAATTTATTACAAATAATGCGATGCAAATTCCCATTGCTATGTATGAGGCGTCATATAAAAATGATCATAATAACCGATTGCAGAAGGGAGAGGAAATTTTTGCAAAGTCATGTGTCAGGTTTTCAATTTGCGACAGAATGCCATCGGGTAAAAAATAGTCGCGCGTCAAAAGGATGCCGCGAAAACGCTGATGCATGCCGTTTGGGTGGCCGCGTGATGTCGGTCGCCCGCGTAAGTGGCTCCCTCCAGGTTTTGCGTCGCGTCGTGTTCGCTTTATGAATATGCAAGCTCAAGCGTGTTTGCGCATACCCCCCGCAAGTTAATGTTCTCCTATTAGATATGTTCACATACGCGTGATTTTAGCCAAATTAATTTTACTAAATCAACTCGTGCCGTTAAAATTATTTTCGTACATTAAACGATTACACGGCGTAACATTTAATTCCGCGAAATCGCATTTGCTGTAATTATTATATTATGAAAACCGCGCGACAGAATTAATTGCTTTAACAAAATTAGATTGTTCGGTGTATGCTGTTTTCCCGCAATACTTGCTAAATAAATAGGTACTACGTTATTTCGGTACAACATTTTATTAATACCACCACATATTTTCCCTACTCGGTGAATATAAATTTTATTGCAGTAACTCAACAAATGTGGTTCTGCATTAAATCTGTGTGTACTTTATTCGGCTCTTAGTGAAAATCTTGGTTTATTCGTTTTAATAAACTTTAACGAGCTATTTCAGGCTTTATGACGTCATTAGACATTATAAGATTATCTGCAAGGATCGTTTGGGGTAATTTAACACAGTCTTCGCTATTACTCGTGGTATCTTGAACGCACCCAATCTCGAGTGCTTGCGGATGTGAGTAAATGGGAAAACTTCTACGGCGTATGTAAGGAAATTCGCGAGAAAAAATGCTTTAACAAAATGATATTGAAAGAAAGAAAGCTGTGCGTTTAGACGGCGGCCGTCAATTGACTAACTTCTTTAATATTGTTTGGAGTCTACTTCAATAACTTCGTAATGAATGTTTTCAAGTTTTTTTCCTCTCCGTCCGCTCTTATGAAGTACTAGGGCCAGTTTATCATAATTTTATAAAGCTTGGTGGTTGCGGATGAAAAAAAAAATAGATTTGAGATTTTAATTTTTGGTTTTGTCGTAGCCTTTTGACAAGTGTTACATTGGTGCGACGGCGGAGCTGGACGAAGAGCGGGTGTTCTGCGGCCAGATGGCTGCCATCTACCTGTTTGGGGAGGCGCTGTCCACGCACCAGATCTGCGCGATGCATCGATTAGGACCTGGATACAAGGTACGCAGACACATTGGCTAACACTAATTTACTAATAAGTAAAAATTTAATATTAATATTTAATATTGATTGTATTGCCCAAGTCTAAATTGCCAATTGCAACATGATAAACTATGCAACTTAATTGTACACATTTTAATATATAAAACATCGAAAATAATGATTTATATTGTTAATTATCTAATTTTAACTGTTGGCAATTTATTTTAACCTAAATATGTGTTTGTTTCCTGCTAACCAAATGGACAGAGTCAATTCCGTTTCGACAACGAATGCAACATCAGTTTACCGGAGAATCATAAAAGGGTGAGCGACTCGGCCGCTCTCAAGCTTGACCCTGCTGAGATTCTGTTCCCCGATCCCGAAACTCCTATAAATCCTGATAGCCCAATCCCTGATCTTGCTTCGCTCGATGAAGATACCAGGCCGGCAGGAGTCGAGGAGCAGTGTGTCGTTGTAAAAGACGACGCGACGCCTCGCGGGCTGCGAATGGCTGACGAGGCGAAAGAAGTGGCAGCAGCGCATGCGTCGATGCTCGTAGATATTGAAGCATGCAAGCGTGTAAGCATGTTGCGCCGCTCGCCGATATTTAGATTTAATGTTTGTCTTGCTTGTCCGTTTTTAGGAATTATATCAATTTGTATTTGAAACATGGATCACTCAGCATACAACTTGATGTAATCACCTAGCACATTTGAACACGTCTATTTCTGTGTGATGTCCATTTTGCTTGTGTGATACGACACCAGGGTCAGTTCCGCTATGAAGCCGAATGCCCGTCATCTCTGCCGACGTCTGCTATCCGCGCCGATAGGTTCGGCGACCTCGTCTACGACCCCACGCAGAACGTACACGACGTAAGACGATCATAGTGTTACATTTGGTTCGGGCACGCGGGGGTTTGGAACTCCTTAAGGTTTATATACTCCTGGTAGTCGAAATTAACCAAGCATGAAATTTGGTATTGCATGGGGTCTGAAATGATACTTTATTCGATTTATAAAACGTAAATGTAATTTTGTCGACTAAAAACTAAGTTTATTTCGTTGTAAAACAGAGCAAGAATTTCTCTAAAGTAAGAAACTTACTCGTTCCTTCGCTCATCCCAAAAGTTAGTGTTTAGTGTTAACTTGGAAGTTATTTATTGCTTCGAGATTGAGGAAGTTTCACCATGTTGCAGATTAGGCTTTTATCTATAAATAAATAACGAGGTTTAGATTTGAAAGATGGGCGTAGTATGAAGTTGTTAAAACTTGTTTATCTAAACGAACTCTCGTTGAATTGTTTCTTCGAGAAAATTATAACAAGCTTGTGTAACATTAAACTTCTTCGCTGACTTGTTAAAACTGTTTTCATCTTACACAATTGACATTTCAAAAACGGATCATGTTTCTTTGAAGTTATGAACTCCTTGTAATAGGGCCCAAATACTCTCTTAAGCCTCTTGAGTAGTTCACGCGAATGCTATCTCTCTCTATTTTTGGCAAAGATTATTTTATCTGTGGCTTTCAGTCGACGAGAGCTTTTTGAAACAAATTCTAGTTGGAATCACTTTGAAAGTGGATAAAATGTGCGGAGGTATTCAATTATGGTGTGAGGGATTCCCGGATATTTTCAAATAGGGCTCTCGTAACACAATTTATCAAAGTAAAAAAGGCGTAGGCATTCCCAAATTGAATACACGTAAGAAGGCGGTGGATTTTTTTAGAAATCGAGAAAGTGGAGATTTAGCGTCACCTATTTACTTTGCCGTCTGTAACAAGCTCATCAATCCGACACCTCGACCCAGTATTACGACTTTCATCTTATAATTGATGGCATAATCAAATTGTACGTTTTCTAATCGGCTTATTATTTCTGTTTCATCTTAATCAAGGTCACGATTATAACTTTACTCATTGAATTTTAAAAATTAATTACCTCTGTACTGAATGAAGGCCCTTTGCTCCCTTGCTTAGCCCTCTGTCACCTAACTCATGAATATTCCACGGGGGCTCCTCCATTTTCATATTATTTTCTTTGGAGAAATTAATTTCTTCATCCCGGTGCAAATGATAATTTGAATTCACGACCCGGTGACGATCGAAACCGTCATTTCCATCTGAAAATTGAAATTTAATAGTATTGTTTTGAAGATTTCTGTGTGGTCATGCAAGATTTTCAAATTTTGTTCCATTTTAAACATTTTTTTATGAAAAATTATCACTATCCTAGGTCAATAATAATTAAATAGCAAATCTTCGCTTTTACTCAGTCATCATTCCTAAAAATATGTATCTAAGTCTTATTTACGCATATTAATAGCAACAGCAGTCAAATCTGTATGCGAGCAACATTACAAGGCAGAAATATTGTGCACTTCTTCCTGAAGTCTCGGAAGTGTAGCATAGTTTAGCACCGGAACGAACGTGCAACTACAAGTTTTATATTGACGCTGCAGTCACAAAGCTCTTTCGCTACATTAGAGGACAAGTCGCTCGAAATATTATATCTTACACTGACAGTAGAATTTGACAAATATAAGATTTTATAAAAGTTTTAGATTTTTGGTGTAATTTATTATTTTAGGCGTGCCTTTAGGTTTTTGTAAATCTCTTGACAATGTCCCAACAAAATGTCGAGTGTCTGACGCTACTGTTTACTTTCGCACAACTTCTGTGTCTCCTGTACTTTCTGTGCCCCTGGTAGCGTCAGGTACATTTTAAAGTAAATACAATCCGTTTTAACGAGATGAGCCCCGAAGTCAGAGCTTGTTTCGAAATCATCTTGTGCCTTTTGTTTAATATTTAAAAGCCGTCAGAAAAGTTACTTTGTTTTATGAAGATCCTTGTGTTTTTGTTACTCGTTAAGAAAATATTTACCTCTTTTTATATAAAGCAGCGCTAAAATACAATTTCCTAAAACGATGAGCGTGGAGAAAATGGTTTTGCTTTGACGATGGAAAGAGTAAATTATCAGAATGCATTTTAATCCCGGTTTGGTTTGAATATGGTGTTGGGCTTAGAATGTAATGTGGGAGGATCAACTATGACGTTGTTAGAGTGCTCGGCTTAAAGTTAGTTTCTAACTTAGACGTGGTGTGGGAAGACTAATCTATTTCTAATTCTCGTGTAGCTTCGTTGGCTTCATGTTATACTGGTATATTGTGAAACGTTTGCGATGATTTAATTACAGTGAATTTTCTGAAACATAATTAAAATAGTTCAACCGTTCTAAAACACCTAAAAATGTAATCATACTTTTTGACAAATAGGCAACAGGCTTATAATGGATATATAGCATCTAATTTTACTAATTTGTGGATTTACACGGAGCCTTTACAACCTTCGGGTGACAACATTTATGTCAACAATCATTCTTAAACTAGAATAACCTTTAAACACAACCAGTTTATCAAACAATAGCTATTAAAGCGAACGTCCATCGTAGTGCACCGAAACTAGTTAAATCGATATTACTCGCACGAAGCCCGAGTAGAGCGCAAAGGACATGAAACTCCGAACAACTCCTGCTAAGTGATGCTGCCCTGGTACGTGTAGATAATGACATAGAACGGACTAGCTTGCTCGCACTTATGCAAAACTCCCCTTTGTGGTATTATTACTTCATTCATGAATAAGGGTAGCACCACAACTTCCTATTACTATTTACCATAATTGTAGTTTAAGTTTTATGTGAAGGAACGGTCACATTTTTAACTTTGTAAATGTTAACCCATCCAACTTTTTAAAATTGCATTTGTCACAACTTGGGGTAGTTTCTGGAAGGTTTTTACAAAAGTTTAGTCAGTTTGACACCCGCTACGCCAGAGGGCGCCCTCTCGACTCAGTTCGTTATGAAAATACCCTTTTCTTTTCCTTGTGTTTGCAAGGAACCTCGCAAAGGAAAACTTGAAGATGAGTTTCAAAGAATAACTGTAGTTACTTTATTTAATTGATACTGTGTTAAGATTGTCTTCTTCTGTTAAATTGTTTTAAGGCAAAACTTTGTGAAAGAAAGGACTCGTTAAAAAGGTCTTCGGAACGGGAAAATTGCCATCAACGGTGTTTTATTGGAGAGGTATCAAATCGGGCCGCTAGGGCAGCAGAAATTGCTTAGAACGTAATAAAAGAAGCCATATAGTTTTATTGGAAAACTCGACACAAAACAAAATATTAACCTAGTTCGCTCACGGCGGGGGGTCTAGCTCCCGGGGCGTTCAATTTGCACTGATTTTTATTATGTTGGTGTTTCGCA
Source organism: Emmelina monodactyla (assembly GCA_916618145.1). Classification (NCBI taxonomy): domain Eukaryota; kingdom Metazoa; phylum Arthropoda; class Insecta; order Lepidoptera; family Pterophoridae; genus Emmelina; species Emmelina monodactyla. The sequence goes on from OU745316.1 coordinate 520,749, forward strand.
CGCTTAGCACGTTTCACCTGAATGGAAATATGTTTTTCATTTGTATTGGTAGAATTCTAATAAAATATATGTAACGTTTGCCCTTTGATGGTTGGTAATGTTTAGGAATCTTCTAGAAGTTAGCGAGCTAGTACCGTAGTGGTGGCGATGCGGGTTGATAAATGCGAACCGCCGAGCTTAATGTAATGCGGGGTCTAGCCGCTGATTCGCTAAACCGCGCAATAACACGCCCGGCTGTTTGTGTTGACCTCCGCTCGTTTCATGGTGATCTGGTAACTCTGCTGTTAATCCCTTTATGCTCCTTTGTTCATTCTCTCCAAATGTAATAAAAATAAATTAACTTTTGGGGTTTCATTGTTTTCATATAACATTTTGGTGGCACGGAGTGTAACCGATGGGTTTAATTTTGGTCATATTTCATATTGCATGTTACATGTAAGCTAAAACGATTTAGACAGGTTTTTTTCTTTTTATTAAGCTAGAACGTTGTTTCTAAGTGCACTTAATTGTATTGAAATATTTATTTACATTTTCCAAGCAAGCCGAACTGTACTTAGCAAAATGAATTTCATTTTACAAAATACAACTGTTAATAACATTTTTAAAAACTGCTTTTAATTTATATTTTTCCAGAAAGTTCATCGTTGTTTTCCTGTGTAATAGGTACTGTACGATGGCAAGCTATCGTCGGCGATGGTGTTCATGTACAACCCCGTCGCGACGGACGGACAGCTGTGCTTGCAATCCGCTCCGAAGGGCAACGTCTCCTACTTCGTACACACGCCGCACGCGCTAATGCTACAAGTAAGTCATGCTATCCTGGTACCTCGATGGTTAAACACCACCTCCGCAAACCCTTTTACTAACAAACCGGTTAAAGTTAAACGATAGTTTTATGTATGTAGTTTATTAAGTGATTGTATTTTATTGTGCAGGAAGTTAAGGCCGTGGTAACACACTCAATACACAGTACACTGAACTCAATAGGCGGGGTTCAGGTTCTGTTCCCGTTGTTTGCACAATTGGACCTGCCCCATGACGCACCTGCATCGGAGCCCAAACGGGACCCCATGTTGTGGTAAGTTGAAGCATACCTCCGCCAGCGTCATGTGATCCTGGTACTATGCGTGTATTGACTCCGTAGTTCCGGGTCGCATGCAAATTAAACGAATTACAAACTGTTGAAGAAACCGACACAACACACTTCGTATTAATCAGACTTTAAGTTACTTACTGAAACTTGGTTTGACATTGTTTGCGAATACCTACTTGTTAGGCTTCCGTTCCGGCCATTGTTGCAACGAAGTATGTATGTTATGTGGCACCCAACTGAAGTTGCAGATAGTTTCTAAACTCCCCAGCGAGATACCGAGCTTAGCTTTACGCGAATTTGCGAGAGAGTCCAAAAGCTATTATTAATATTCCGAGTAGCTTCGACGGTATTAACCGGCTAAATGCACTTTCGCTGTTAGTTCGCCTGTTGGAATTCGGTCGCCGTCTGGAGATGGGCGACTGTATCAAGTATCTGCTGACATCTCCTAATTGCCTGGTGTCGATTGCATTCAGTCAGAGAGATTTATTGATGCAATTTTCATGACATTGAGTTTAATTTGTAAAGTTATGCATAACAAAAAAGCTTATAAACTTAGGTGTATTTTTATTTTTTTGTAGCAATTACGTAGTCAGTTCTTGTTCATTCCGTCAAAAGGAAAAAATACATTTTCTCGTATAACTTGCAAATCGGATACCGTATTGTAGGCATTTTCTACGTGTTTAGCGTGTTCCTTTACTCCAGTGGAAATCGTCGTCTGCGACCCATGTCACACACGAATAAATCGGATTTACGTTCACATCAAACGATTTATGGGATTAAGTTCACGCACACAAACATGCTATCCATATTGATAAATACTATATGGAGTCTTTGATTTAGGCGCGAGTTTATTAAGCGTGATTAATACGAGATCGCAAGATGTAATTATTTGATAGACGCGTTCGGCTAATGGGGTTCCTTGATGATTATGTTGCCAATAAAGATTATCTTACACACTGTTTTAGTAAGTTTCGACGTGTTTAATCATTCAGAACTGTAAATAACTAGGTTGAATAAAATTATAACTCTCGGCGTTTAGCATGTAAACCGTCGAGCGAAAGTCGAAACAAAACTGTCTGACTTCAAACTTCCGAAGCTTCCTCGCGCTCAAGTTCTTGCTAAAACGATAACTATTCTGTGGAAACTGTTTTTAATTTAACCAACTTGGAGTTTTGTATCGATAATCAATAACCCCTCTGTCTTTAGGCACCCTCACACAACAAATGTTCGGCCGGTCTATTATGTAAGCCAATGGTAATCGAATGTAATTTTTTCAACAATTCTGGAAAGGGTTAAAAATAATGAAAGTCATCACGGCTTTGGGCTTAATAGATGGCGAGATTGATTATCTATCCATCAATTCCAAAAAACCTTTATTTTTCATCAATTTTTACGTTATCCAGATATATTTTTAAAGTAACATTTGATTCTCGTAATCTGCCATAATAGTCCAGCAGATCTATCCCATGTTTATGCTCGTCTCTCATCTCTCCCGCAGCTCGAAGCTGCTCGGCTTCGTGTGCTCGCTGGTGGAGTCCTGCTCCACGGTGCAGCAGCACATGCTGCAGTGCCGCGGGTTCCTGGTCATCTCGCACATGCTGCAGCGCTGCAGCCGCGACCACCTCACGCCGGACACGCTGGCCTCCTTCCTGCACCTCACCAAACACCTCGTCACCTGCTGCTCGCCCAATTCAGAGCTGCTGCTCAAGCAGGTAAATAACTTAACTCACAGTTTATTTTTCTGTTAGTTATCCTTTCAGAGAAACATTGGATACCGGATTTCTTGGAATAGAATTTCAAAGTAACTATCGGAAGGCGCTGAGGCGGGAAAAGGCGAGAACGCGATTTATGAAATGCTACTATATCCGAAACAAAGGATACACTAGCGGGTTCCAAGATTTTCTTATTATTTTTATTACCATTGCAGTTGTAATTTATAAAAGGTGGGTATTTTATTAATCTTTAGCACATTGGTATCCACTACCTCTGTACATGAACACTGAGGTAAATACAATCCTCTATTGTGCAATGTTTTTGATATTTTGTCCATATTTTTATTCTTACACTATTTCCTTATGTTTCCACAGACTGATTGTTTGTCGCGATGGTTGGTAGCGCATGTTACTCTTGCTTTTTGTCCCCACAATACCCTTGCACTAAGTATAAACTATACACGTTCAATTGTATAATTCACGAACACATAGCAATATGTACCCAGCATATACACCTACCCGATACGAGTAAATTTGTCGCTGTCATATCAAATTTGAGCTCTCTCGAAACTAATTTAATTGGATAGTGCACTGCACCCCTCACGTTCGATTATTCGCCAAAGAGTTTTAATTGACAGCCTCTGTTCGTTACCTCCTATCAATTGCTGAGTCCCTAGTACCTATCAATTTATTTTACTGGTTGATATTTTCTTTCAATAGTTTTTTTTAAACCATAGGACGAGTCTAATATTTAAATTGTATGTAACAGTCGACATGAATAAATAAATAAAGCAGTGTTATCTCATTTTGTCCGCTGTTTATTTTGTGGCACAGCACCGCGTATATTGTTCGAATTGAATAGCTTTCACACAACGCAGCCTGACTAGCCAATCGTAACAAACAACACCCCTTCAATGTGATGATACCCAAATAACCCGACGCTTTATTTAGTGCCGTATTGTTGACTTTCCCCACATTGATGAAACTTTAACCAAAAAAACTCTACAGTCTATTCGCGTTAAGAAAATAGTGACAACTTCAGGATAAGGGTGTTTTCACAGTGGAGTAAAAGTACGAAAGAAAAATAATAATTTTATAAACAGTATTTTCGGACATGCCGCATGCACTTGCTGTTTCTATGACTATGCTCTCCACAGTTGCATTTAAATCACACAATTTAAAGTACTTATAAACATTGTAAATTATGTGTCTCTCTCCACTATGGATTATTGTTCCACTTTTATTCTTTGGAATTGGTGAAGTATTCATTTTTTCAAAATTTATCGTTGGACAAGTCATGCAAAATCCACAACCGTTTTCTTCGTAGGTCAGACTTCAACTGGTCACTGTGAACTCGACTTTTTAATTTCTAGCATTTTAATTGGCTGGGGGGCATTGTCAAGCCGGCTGACAACGATCACTCACTATTTTCTTAACGCGAATAGAGTATAGTAGTACTTTTTTGGCCATATTTGCAAAGAACGTAGTTGTAAACATTGTAAAAGTACCAGGCTCCCATAACTCCCCAGAAGGCAAGAGCAACCAACGCTATCATCCATCGGACAGTTAAAGTCTATGCTAACGGCAGTGTTTGTTTCAATCTGTTCTGACATGGCAGCTGCTGGATCACATACTGTTCAACCCTGCTTTGTGGATCCACACTCCTGCGGCTGTCCAGGCAAGGTTATACTGCTACTTGGCGACGGACTTCTTAGCTGATGCCCACATTTACGGCAGTGTACGAAGAGTCAGCACAGTTCTGCAGACCGTACACACTTTGAAGTATTATTACTGGGTTGTTAACCCGCGGACTAAGAGTGGGATCTCACCGAAGGGATTAGGTAAGATTCAAATCGTAAATACAATGAAATCTTTACAAATGACTTTGTATTGAAATGTATATTATTAATTGCAGAAGGTCCAAGACCGGCCCACAAAGATATCCTCACAATCCGAGCGTATATCCTGCTGTTTCTAAAACAGCTGATCATGATCGGCAACGGAGTCAAAGAGGACGAACTACAGTCGATACTCAACTATTTGACCACCATGCACGAGGTATGAACTCCTAGTCACTTTTTGCATCCAAAATATAATAAATACTCTATTAATCAAGTTTTCTAGAAATATTTTATCTGATTCAATTAATAAAGCTATCTAAAATATATTACTTCCTTGATTTCGTCCGGTTTTCAGTTACTTTTAAATGAACATCGCGTCTCTTTCTTAATAAATGCAAATCTAGCTGGATTTAATTTCAGGACGAGAATTTGCACGACGTTCTGCAGATGCTAATATCATTAATGTCGGAACACCCCAGCTCTATGGTGCCAGCCTTCGATGCTAAGGTAATATTTTAATTGGATCATTCTTATCTGAAAATTATTCTTTTATATTTTTTTATTGGTGAAGTCCTAAGTTCGGTTTTGGGACGTGTCGAATAAGTAAATTGTGTAAGTGAAATTCACTTGTCTCCGGGGATTTTTAACAACTAGGTTCTCCTCTAGTCCATTGTGTGGTACCTTTAACACAAGTGCGTACCGCGCTTTCTTTAAAACCACACACATTATCAACAAAACATAGTAGAATTGTATAATTTAATTAAATCCGTTATAATTATTTTTTTATAACTGATACAAGTAGCTAACGCTTTAGTATTACGCCACGTTATTTAAAGAGGAGAAATATGTCAAATTCAATGTAAGGTATGAATCGAGTAGATTCTTGGAAAGCTAAAGTCATAGCTTTTAATTAAACTTGTTCGACTGACAATTCACGTTTCCAACTCTTAGAACTAGTATAATTTCATACAAACTGGCAAAGTTTTGTCCAATTTCATTTTCAATTAAAAAATCAATAAATTAATCGATGTTTTATTTTCTAGGGTGGTGTGAGGACGATATTCAAACTGCTCGCGTCTGACAGTCAACTGATCAGACTGCAGGCGCTCAAGCTACTGGGATTCTTCCTGAGTCGAAGCACACACAAGTTAGTATTGCATATTACTTCATGAGTGTGTGAGAAGCAAAGAAACATCCGCTAGAGGCGGTGCAATTTAATAAAGTCCAAGTATAGGCTTTTATTTTATTCATCGCATTTATATAAAAGAGCTAACTGAGTAACGTACAATCGGTTAATACGTGTAGTTTGGTGAACCTATGCCACGGACAAGCAACTCGCGTCGCGACTTTTGACATCCTTCGTTTAAATCAGTATATTTATTTTAAGAACGGAACAAACTAATTAACTCATTAGATAACTGGATCGGCGGCTCTTGTTGAAAATTTGCCAGAAAACATAGTAAAAGATGATGTCGATAAATCGGGTTTAATTTTTAACGTTGAAGTAAAGTATCTCTTTGATCTAGACGTAAAATAAATTAATGTAATATAAATAAAATTAATACAGTCCAAACAAGTTGGTTCTATCAATTTTGTTGACATTAATTTCAGATATTAAACTTTACGTTTAATTAATTTCGTAAACAGATATTCTTCTACCGAAAACAAATCTACACTTAGAATACTCACTGTTTTTATGGCTGAGGTTTTATTTATTTGACTTTGGCATTAACGTTATTATGATAGCGTGGTTTGTGTGAAAATGGTCGTAAAAGACGATATTTTACGACGGTGCGATATGGTCCCGCTATGAATTCACACTATTCGCTAGTTATATTGTTGCGTTAAAGTTATTCCACAATTTCCACATCGTTTTCCTTCATAAAAACAATGAATTGTACTGAAAGTAAAAATATTCAACGTTGTAGATGTTTGGTGTTGTCTTTTGATTATTTTGCTCCCTTTTGATTGGCGTTAATTATATGTACTACTTCTTCTTGTTCTTTTTTCACGACAAAACAGTGACAGATTAATAATATTTTTTGTCATGTCAATTAACTTTGTAAGAAAGCGATGCTTAAAACAGTTTTTTTGCGTAAAATCCCTTGTTTGTTTCTTTTTGAAAACCATGGTTATTTTTAGAGTATCTCTCCAACAACCTAAACTGTTTTCGACACCAAACGCACGTGTGTTTATACCGCCACTCTGTCTTTAAATCCTTTCTTCCATTTTTGACCACACCATTTCCACCGCTAGACGCAAATACGACGTCATGTCCCCGCACAACCTGTACACGCTGCTGTCCACCCGGCTGGCGACCCCCCCGGGGGGCGGCACCGCGGGGGCTGGGGGCGGCGGCGGGGAGACGCTGTCCCTGCCCGCGTATAACGCTCTGTACGAGCTGCTGACGGAGCATGTGGCCCAGCAGATACTGTATACGACGCATCCGGAGCCGCAGCATCACTTCAGGCTTGAGAACCCGAGTGAGTTGCTCTAGAGTCTATGGTGGAAGTGGTAGCACTGGAGGATGGAGATCTCGAGGTACAGAGTGAGTTGGTAAATGGTGAAATAAGCCCTCTGAACACTTGGTCCGACTGCTTTGTCTTGGTCGAACTTTTTTTCCTGTTTGTCCGATTTATCCTATCTGTAAACTTGGTAAGACTGCTGAGTTCGACCGATCGAACGACATAAGTGGCCTGAAAGATGAAGATCTCTAGTAAGTTGCAGGAGGGAAAGGTTGAAATAGTGGAAGGCAATTGGTTAGAAAGATAGTGAATCTGATGAACAAATGTTCAAGGTTGTAAGTGATTGAAGAGTTTCGAATGTAAGAAATAATAATATTCCTCAGACTCAATAACTTCTTAATTAGTTTTCTCTTATCATGTTGCTAAAGTGACCACACAATTAAATGAAATGAAATTACTTTATTGTACGTAGGATTAAATACTAATCTCTTATACATTGTCAAAAACATAAAAAAAAAAAAAAAAAAGATGTCACGGGACACTCCTACATTCATCAGCAATAGCCGTAGTAGACCGAGAGAAAAAGCTGGCGAAAAAAAACTCGGCACTCTTTTCAAAATTATACAATCATAATTTATATAGTGTACATACAGTGAATTTTGAAAACAAGATTGAATAAACTTAATTTTAACTAAATTAGGCGTAAAATATATCTTCAAACAAGGGGGCGAGTTTCCAAACGTTAGTCTCAAGATCTAGTCGTTACTAAATTGAACTAACTCACACCATTCCCTCGACAGTGATCCTCAAGGTGGTGGCGACGCTGATCCGGCAGTCGAAGCAGACGGAGCAGCTGCTGGAGGTGAAGAAGCTGTTCCTGTCCGACATGACGCTGCTGTGCAGCAACAACCGCGAGAACCGGCGCACCGTGCTGCAGATGTCCGTGTGGCAGGTGAGAGAACTTAGTAACTATAGTCCGTTCGCGTTAAGAAAATGGCGAAAAAAAATTAAGCGAATGGACTATAGGGATTTGTGGAGCTATTCTGCAACTTGGTTTCAAGAAATTAGTTTGAAGATCTAACGGCAAAATATTGCATTGGTATAGATAGACAAATTAGCGTTTTGATGTTCTTGGTTAAAAGTTTTATTTGCTTGGGAGTTACAAAATACCTCTGCTGATCAAATTTAGTTTAATAATGTTGATGTTAATCATAACTTTTGTTTTGATTTTACAATAGGATGGATTCGCAGAAGAAGAAAAGTCTATAGATAAAGAAATGATTGGATGAGGAGTATAATGTATATACAGGGTGTCCAGGAAACAATGGATAAGCTCTGAAGGGCTAATAGTAGAACTAAAGGCAAGCCTAAAAAATAATTGATAAAAAGTATAACCCTTACACTGCTAGAAATATGGCGCTTTAAAAAAAAACTTCATATTTTTTTGACTGTGTTCATATTTTTACTCGTAACGAGGTCAAATCACTTAATAACATCATTATTTCTGAGCTAAAATAATTAACATTAACCGTATCAGTGAATAACTATCAAATAAAATAGCTAACTAAAGTATTTTTCTCAAAAAATAATGTTAAACTTTTGATTTGTGTAAAATTTCTGAAGAAATATTTTTGATGCGCAACTTTGAACAGCTCTGGTGTAAAAAAATTATATGAAAGTAACAGTGACCAATGATTTCAAAATATTCCTGGTTTAATAACGTTTTTAAAAAGATGTAATATGTCGTTATTGTAATGAAAAAAGATTGAACTAATGGTATTAGTGTGTAAAATGGGATAATTATTTAGTTCTAGCAAAATTATAAAAATACAATAAAACTAAAGAAATATGATTTTCAACTGATATTAATTGCATAACATTAGAATAATTGAGAGCAACTGTTCAAATTGTCTGTCCCCATCCTGATGCAGGCCCTACAACTAGGAATATTTTGAAATCATTGGTCACTGTTACTTTCATATAATTTTTTTCACCAGAGCTGTTCAAAGTTGCGCATCAAAAATATTTCTTCAGAAATTTTACACAAATCAAAAGTTTAACATTATTTTTTGAGAAAAATACGTTAGTTAGCTATTTTATTTGATAGTTATCCACTGATGCGGTTAATATTAATTATTTAAGCACAGAAATAATGATGTTATTAAGTGATTTGACCTCGTTACGAGTAAAAATATGAACACAGTCAAAAAATATGAAGTTTTTTTTTAAAGCGCCATATTTCTAGCAGTTATACTTTTTATCAATTATTTTTTAGGCTTGCCTTTAGTTCTACTATTAGCCCTTCAGAGCTTATCCATTGTTTCCTGGACACCCGGTATATACGAATACGTTGAATTGAGAAGTTTTCTCTCACGAATTGAAATATTTGTTAACTAAGACACACAATCTTAAATTTCTGCGTACGACTACTCAACAAAGTTTACTTCATCATACATTATCCCGATCTCGTCCCGCAGGAGTGGCTGATAGCGATGGCGTACATCCACCCGAAGAACGCGGAGGAGCAGAAGATCTCGGACATGGTGTACGTGCTGTTCCGCATGCTGCTGCACCACGCCGTGAAGCACGAGTACGGCGGCTGGCGCGTGTGGGTGGACACGCTGGCCATCGTGCACTCCAAGGTGAGCTGCTGGCGGGGTATGGGCGCCTGGTAGTTTAGTGGAGTTCTTGTATGGTGGGAATGATAAAATTTCAAGGATAGAGTCGGTTTTTTTATCTTGTTGGGTTGTTTTAAGTGATGTTTATATTGACAATGTGTTTTTAAGTTTTGTGAATATGAATTTTATACGATAAATTAGTTTCTCTATTTGAGAATTGAGACTTAGTGTGAGATCTTCAACAAAGTAATGACCTAGTCGGTTTGCGTAATTCTTGTTACTCTTGAATATCCTATTTTGAGTTCATTTTTTTGTTGTATGGTTCCTGTGAGGAAATAAAAAAAATAAAACATTATAATACTTATTTAATTGCACAACTTCTAGGTGTCATACGAAGAGTTCAAGCTGCAGTTCGCACAAATGTACGAGCACTACGAGCAGCGACGAGCTGACAACATCACGGACCCGGCGGAGCGGCAACAGCGCCCCATCTCCACCATCTCCGGCTGGGACCGGCGCGAGCAAACCAGGAGGACGGAGGATGTGCAGAACCAGAACAACCAGGATATCCAGGGCAATCAGAACAACCACGCCGCACAAACAGAACTCGGCAGCGGACTATCGCTCAGAGAAGTAGAGTGCAACTGCAAGAACGACGACAGAACTAAACCAGTGTATAGTGAAGTGTGTAAAGTGCATACCCCGAACAAAAGTGCTAGTGATAGTGCCAACGAAACAGAACACGCCATCGATGAACCGGGAGAGGAAATAGTCGAGAATACGGAGAACGAAGTGGAATCTATTATCAAAGAGAGACTGCTAGAGAGCTCAGAATCGGGACTCGGAACCATAGAAACAGATTTAGAAAACAAAGACAAGCCCCTGACAAGACAGGGCAGCTTAGATTACATTCCAGTAAGAGATATCGGAGACACGGTCGCCAAAGATGATAACACGGACAAGAGCGAAGGCATCCCGTCTAGTTTATCAGTGAGCGAGGCGGCGTCGCCGGAGAAAGTATCAGAAAGCTTGAACCCCGGCAGAGAATCCGAACTCTCCGATCCGTCCGAATTGTACTTAACTCCCAGCGAGACGACTAGCCCTAAGAAAATTGTAGAAAATACTGACATTGACATTCCAGAGAGCATAGACGATGACCCGAAGAATATAGCTGTAAATATTGTGAACGACGTACTTAGTCTCGCTCTAGAGACTGTCAGATTAAAAGCCGACGATGACACGGATTCCGGTGCCATATCCGGAGGTTTACATTCTGAAGGTAACACACCGAACGGTCGAGACGACTTCGAACAAGAAATCGAGGAAATCATGGACGAAACGCGACACGCCGAAATACTCGCGAACGAAATTGTAAATGATATTATAGCTAACGTAGTCGATAAGTGTGAAGGTGATAGTGAAATTAACGAAGAGGCGACGCATTGTGAGATTGAAGCTTTAGGTCCCTCGGACCACCCGGACGAAGGAAACGTTCTGCCATTAGACGGCGAGTTACTAGCCAGCAAAAACGAAGCTGAGGAAGAGAAAGCCGAAGCAACCGCAGAAACCGAAACACAGGCCGAAAGCGAAACACCAGAGGAGGAAAAAACTCCAGAGATACCTCCCATCTCAACCATCAGCGAGAACATCTCCCTCGCCAACAAAGAGGAGAGCGAGCGAGAGGACGAGGTGTGCGACCCGGGGGACAGGGACAAGCGGCGCGCCAGTCTACCAGGGGACCACGAGATGAAGGATGAGCCGGACCCGCTCGGGGCCAGCGCCGGCGCGTCGCCGAAGAGACCGCGCAGTGCCTCCACCAGCACGCAGGTCGATTCCAATCACTTCGGTGAGTACCGACACTTATAGGTTCGACTTATAACCGACGTCATAGGTGTTTTGGTCCTACTTTCGCGCGGAAAGAAAGTGACCTTGTGGTTTTTAATCAGTAAGAGTCACGAAGAAAGCTCAAAATATCATTCAGTTTCTGCATCATTTAAAATTGCTGCACCGCTCATATTAATTATTTATGGCATGATGTTTTATAGCATTCCTCAATCAATGAACTCGACAATAACAGATAAAATAAAAACAATCATTAATAAGCGGGTTCAGACAAAATCTTGTTTATCAAATATTTTAAATTAATTTCTTCATAATTTTCTATTGGGAATATAAAGTTTGATCTGTCTGTTTGTGATATTTTCATATCTACAGCTATCTGTCATAGTTGATTGAGACCCAAAATCGTAAATTAATTTTAACTTTGTTTATAATGTTAACGTCGTTAAAAAGATAAGCCATAAGTGGTATTAAACTATTTCTCAAAGAAATATTTTCAAGCTTTTAATAATGAACATCAAGGATCCTGCTAGAGTAATAGTATGAGCCATTCGATTCCGGAATAGATCAGTGGTTTGACACTACTAGTAACCAATTAAGTTTTGACTAAAATAGTCCCGCACCAATAGTGTAAATTGATAGCCTTAAATCAACTAGAAAGAGTGCAGGAAGCGATGCAGCGTAATTAGTCTTCGAACAAAACAATTGTCAATACCGCTCTAGATGATTACATACTCGATAATAATGCGTCAACTAATGGGATCAATGACTTTTTGGACACAAAAAACTCGGACACCTTGGTAAAACATAATATTAAAATTGAAAAACCACAATTTAACCAAGGTGTCCTAGTTTTTTGTGTCCAAAAAGTCATTGACCCAACTAATGTCGCACGTGTTCGGTGCAGAGACGAAGCGTCCGTCGCAGTGCCGGCGCGCGATGTTCTCGCCGGGCCCCCCGCGCCCCCCCTTCCGCATCCCGGAGTTCCGCTGGTCCTACATACACCAGCGGCTGCTGTCCGATGTGCTGTTCTCACTGGAGACAGATATACAGGTGGGTTAACATCCCGGAGTTCCGCTGGTCCTACATACACCAGCGGCTGCTGTCGGATGTGCTGTTCTCACTGGAGACAGATATACAGGTGGGTTTCCATGTGTTTGAATAGTTTCGATTCGGAGATAGACTGTCTTACTTACAGTGCGGTGATATGGTGCGCAAAACGACTTGCAGAAACTTGCAGTATCTGAAGGTTGGATTTTAGTGGCACCTTATCTGTAAATTGGTTTCTGTCAAAAGCTTTGTATTCTTAAGATAAAATAACAGTGGGTGTAAATATATCCAAACTAGCATTTTGACGTGTTTAGTACAAATGTTGGAATATGTTTAACATAAATTATTATATCAATATCCTCGTTTTTGGTAACCTGAATCAAGCTGTCGTAAGCATTGAATAATCTGACTACGAGTAGATATAACTTAATTTTTAACAGCTCTGCTGCAGTGCCGATTTATGGATCAGTTAGTAGTAGTTCGAAATTCTAAGTAGGTTTATTCGTGTTTATTGTATTGTGAGTTAGAAAATTAGACACACAAACGAGGTCAGATACAGAGTCCGGATAAACTATAAACAAACTTAAACTTAGTCGTAATCAAAATTAATTACTTAAAGCCATATTAAAGTTCTTTAGTAAAAATGTTGTTGCATTTCTTTATCATATTTCCAGGTGTGGCGCAGCCATTCAACGAAGTCAGTGATCGACTTTGTGAACAGCAGTGAAAACGCGATATTCGTAGTAAACACCGTTCACTTGATCAGTCAGTTGGCCGACAACTTGATCATAGCGTGCGGTGGACTGCTGCCCCTACTGGCGTCCGCTACATCGCCGAATGTAAGTACTCCTGACTGGATATGGGCGCCTGGTACTTTGAACTAATTATGTACGCGAAGTAATAAGTTTTAAAATGGGTTTTAAGGGTGCATAATTAGGGGTTCGAAATTGTTGTCATAAATATTTATCTCTTAGTTCGTTATTTTGTGGAAGAGATTTCTTAAGATTCTTGTTTATCAAATAGACCATTGTTAAGGAAATAATGCATTTTTTACATAACTATAGTCGTTAAAATTACAAACATTATTGCTATTACGGGTTAATAAAAAAACTTTCAATTTTGATTGGCCTCTAATAACAATTTAATTCTAATTAGAAGGACCCTATCTTTTCTGTATTATCTATGTTTATGTTTCCATCAACTTCCAGAATGAGCTTGACGTCATAGAGCCTACCCAAGGAATGCCAGTAGAAGTGGCGGTAACATTCCTACAGCGTCTCGTCAGTATGGCGGATGTCCTAATATTTGCCAGCGCGCTGAACTTTGCAGAATTGGAAGCAGAGAAGAATATGTCAAGCGGTGGAATACTCAGACAATGCTTGCGACTGGTAAGACAGCCTGATTCAGTCGAAACCATCATCCCCTTGGTACTAGGACTTCATGAATTACTTGACTGTTTAACTTTTTGTTTTGCTAAAAGTAGAATGAAATCTTTCTCGAGTTTGGTTTTTGGAATAAGTGTTTTCTAAGATGATAGAGATTTAGAAAAGAATGCATTAGATAATCTTGTACTATTTTTATTCTTGTAAATATCTTAGTTTATAGATGATGTATTCGTAAAACATATATATTTTACTTTCCAAGTTTTAGATGGAAACAATATTTTCTATATCAGCATCAAATTCTCATTTTCTAAGGAAATTGATGCTGTATTTTTTTCTTATCTAGACGGCTAGAACTCTTATAGCGTTTAGGCTTCTACTAGTAAATAGTACTGATGCTCCCAGCGTGGGTACTTTCGAGTACTATTGGGAACTTTTGGGTACTAGTGGGTACTAGTTGCGAGTGTGTGTGTAGGTGTGTACGTGTGCTGTCAGAAATTGCCTCGAGTGTAAGGAGAGACAGCGTTACGCTACCAGGGGCACAGGCAGGCAAGGAGACTCGCCCAACCACAAGGTAACACCTGAACGGAATGATCATTCAATCCATTCTAATCATTCACCATTCACCAGTACTCATTCTCACTTGTTTTGTATGAAACAAAAGCTTGTTGAAACGGTTTGAAAACCGATTTTTCAATCCCAATAAAAAGCAACAACTAAATGATCACAATTCCAATTATTTTTTTCATAACACCGCATATAAAATATGATCACCAAAATATCACAGATTAATTAATTCGCACATAAAATAATGGGGGATTTAAATGCATGGTTTTTGCATCCAATAAATACTGCTTAAATTTTTCATAGAGTAGTAAAAACCTCTTACACTTTTTATTTTGTTAATGAAACAGTTTCATATGACAACATGATTATCTATTCTATGCATGTGCATACAGTTTTAAACTTGACAATAATTGAAATTTTATTTTAATACTATTATGATAATTTTACTATCAATTACCTAACACAATAACGTTACAGCATATACAGGGTCATTAGTATAATATGTCAACAATTTCTTAAGGATTCTATACATTATTTATTCATAACTAAAAATTTTTTGATTATTCAAAAAATTTTTATAAGCGTTCGTGATGGAAAGCATTTAAAGAATGAAGACAGATTGCTAGTTGATTTTTTTTTCAAATTCTTACTTACCCAAAAGGTAAATTACTTGAAAATTAACTTTCCTACATAATTTTACTAAATTGCTGACATATAATAAGTAGTCCCGTATATTTCCTACCATATATCGTACCTTACAAACTGGAAAACTAATAAGAAATCAAAACAAATGTGTTCGAACTCGTCTAATAAGAAAACATTATATTCTAGAGTGTTGTGGCGAGTTTGGCGGACGCTTCCAGCCCTGTGAAGGATCCAGAGAGGCTGCTTCAAGACATGGATGTGAACAGACTGCGGGCTGTCATCTACAGAGACGTGGTTAGTACTCACATATACTTAACTAATGTATAACTACGCTGATTTTTAAGACTTATAGAAGTCAGTGATAGAATGAAAAAAACATATTTTACCTAGGCTGTTTGTAGGTCCTTTACAATATCGTATGATATTTTTGCTATAAACTGTGACAGAACGCCGTTTTTAAAAACTAACCAACGTTCGACCGTAACAGTATTTTTTGGGTTCACACTGAAAAACACACCCTGTATATCTATCTCGCTTAGTCCTGGTAGTTTTAATATTTCCCTCCTTCTTCCTTAAACTAACGGTTGTATAACAGTTATTTTAAGTTCCTGATGCTTCTTATGTTCCTAGTAAGTGTGGGATATTTTTATAGTGATTTAATAGGTACGTATATGAAATAGTGATACGATAGAAAAAGTCTTCTAATACTTGTATCAATTTCTCCTTGCCTGGTGTTCATGGGAATATTTATGATCTTTTTTTAAAGTTTGGCATTTGCGTTTTAGAAAGAGATAGAAAGTCCGGTCTTCAGACTCGACTTTTAAGGTTTCGTATCACCACCTCCTTAGGGTTTCTTCTCTCTTAGTAAAGGTGTGAAATGTTTTACGACTGATTAGTTAGGAACAATGGATTTAAAGATCCATACTTTAAGGTTTTTGTGGTTCTGAAAAGGTTTTTAATTTATTGTGTTAGAAAAGGATGGAAGTATGACAAAATTCTAATTGTGTGAAAAGAAATCTTAAATCAGACAGTGGAGAAGAAGAGACTAGTCTCCTTAAAATTTCTAAAGCCTTGGTATATGTGTGAACGGTTGATGATTTTGGATAATAGAATCCCATCTATGAGTCCCAAATTCACAGGCGACAAAAAAAGGATAAGTTTTTCTGGAGATTCTATCTTTTACTGCTTTCTGCTGCCTTGGTGTTCGTGAGAACAGTTTACAATATTGTTACTAAGCAGAAAATTGATTATGAACAGAACGGATCTAAAGGACCTAAATATTTGGTTGTTCGGTATTGAACGTTAGTTAGATTGAAAAATGTATCAAGTCTAAATAATGATTTCGTGTGCAATCATTTAAAGATGTTCGAGTAGAAATTCGAATTATGTTTTTGAATTCTCCCCACCTAAAACAAACGTGTCTTATCCTACCCTTCCAGGAGGAAACGAAGCAGGCGCAGTTCCTCTCCCTAGCCATCGTGTACTTCATCTCGGTGCTGATGGTGTCCAAGTACCGCGACATCCTGGAGCCGCCGCACGCCGCCGCCGACTGCCGCCGCCCGCACCACGCGCACGACCACCACGGTAAGTCGACACTACCGTACTGGTTATGATGTCCTGGTACTTTGCGTGGGGTGGAAAGGGTTTGATTTAGCTTATTCTCTTAAGAGGCCTTACGTTTTTTTCTCCACCGAAACGCAGTTATCGTGATTTTTCATACTTTTCGACGTTCAATTACGAGAGAATGGTTAAATTTGTACAAGTAAATATTAGCCTAAAGTATAGGAAATTTATTCATCTAATGAAGTGACAGAGAAAAAATCAGGTTATTTTCTTTTATTTTGTGTATTAACTGTTTTTTCACGTACCCTTTTCGCAGTTTAAAAATTATGGTCTTCTATGCCGTTCGATAGGTACTAAAGTGATAAACTTGAATTCAAATAAAAATATCTATTAAATTCTTCATACAGTGTTCCACTGAAGTGACAGAGAAAAATATACAAATATTTATTGTTTCATTACTAAAATAATTGAATAAAACGGTCGAAATACGTTAATAATCGTTCAACTTCATCGCGATGTTTGACATATTACAGATATTCCATAAACAATGATTTTAATATATATTATACATTAAAATATGGACAATCTAAATTGAAAATAAAAATATTGAATTAAAGTCATTATATTTTTTAACAAATACTTTCATGGGCTCCTTATTACCAAGCGCATGAGCCGCGTGAAATCAGTCCCGGCCGAGGCCTTCAGGAGAGAGGACGTATCGCATCGTTTCCCGCGCGCCTGTTATGCATTCCGGCGTGCTTTTAAGTTATATGCGGCCTAACGTTGTTTGATACTTGGGTGAGTAAAGTAACAATTAATTAATGCATGTAACTGAACTATGATTGTCAGAAAATTAAGATAATTGTATTGTATTCAAAATAAATATGAATTAGCGTGTGCAATTATTTATTATATTGAATGTATTTAGTTTATGCTTTTTACTTCATTGAAGTTTTATGCTTGTAGGTATCAAATCAGAATCAGAATGGGCAATAAAAGAACAGAATTCAAGTTGAAAAAGAAAAAAGGGCAAATCTTGAATTTCTTAATCATGCAAGAGATATTAAAAGGTTAAAAAATTCTCATACGGATAAGCTACCAGAAAATGCCACCAACACAAACAGTATTCAAGTAAGTATGAAAATCGAAATAATAGAGAAAGATAAGGAGTTATGTAACGTCATGGAAAATAAACTGAAAAAAATCTAATTCGACTGTTTTCTCTCGACCTGAAACTATCGATTCGAGATTAGACCGGCAAATGGAAATAAAAGAGCCCGAATACATTTTAGAAGCAATCAAAAAAAGGGAAATTATTAAAAAACGAAAAGTTGACGAAGAAGAAGATAATAATATGTGAATTGTGATTATGTCATTTTTTTAGGTTTTTTTATGTTTGTTACACGTTAAAAATTAATTAATCAATGCTATGTTTTATTTTCCCAATATTATTTCATTTAAAGACAAAAAGTATCCAAACTATCAAAAGATCAAAACCGTTAAATCGTACTAGACAACGACGGCTCCGAATTACGCAATGCACACACGCGTCCGAGAGCTGCTGCGTTTGTGTGGGTGCGAGTCAAATACCTATTTTGACCCGTCTCGAAAAAACGTAAGGCCTCTTAAATAAATTATTTTTCTCACGGTAAGTCGACACTACCGCAGTGGTTATAGTGCCCTGGTACTTTGCGTGGGATGGAAAGGGTTTGATTTAGCTATTCTCAGAGCTGATTTTTCAATAGTCAGATAAATGCAAACTGACTGATAAGAGGTATGTTTTCATTGTCACTTCATACATATGTCAAGTATTTATGTTCGACGTGCAACAAAAACATACTGATTTTGTGTCAGATAGAATTTATCTGACTATTAAAAAACCGGCCCTTAATTAAATTATTTTTCTTCAAGAGTGGATGAGATTTTTTAAATGTTTACACTTTTATGATGAAGTTTGGAAAGATCGACTCAGACTGTCGTTGTATTATGTCAACAGTTTATACTTCCACTGAGATTATGATGCCCTAGTACATGGCGTGGGAAGGAAAGGGTTACTTTTGAAGTTTTAATCAGAATTGACAAGTTTTATTTATATGTATATCTTGTATTATAAAAAAATATTTAGAATATTATTTAGTGTAAGTAATCATTTTAATTACCAAATTTATTTAAAAAATAAGTATCGGTTTATGTCCCCTGATTAATATGTAGTTGTATCCTTTCTACGGTATTTTACGATTACAGGAATAAAACCCCTATATAAATAAGTATCGAATTAAACATTGGACGTTTATTATTTTTTAGAATATTGTATTATGTGCTTTTTCTTTTCGCTTCTTTCATAACGCTTATTGCACTATTATAGTAGTATTTTACAATAAGATCATGTATAATATTTAAGTTATTTATTTACTTCACTTATATTTATTGATCAATAATAATTAAGTTGTCAATGTTCAATGTATCACTTTTAGGGTTATTTTGATTTGGTTTTAAAACAGATGTTGAAATGTGTGGTTTCTCCTTTTTTTCACGCCGCTTGTTATAAACAACACGAACGGAAACTGGTAAAACCGTAATCATTATAATTTTAATGTATCGATTCAATTTAATGTTTGTCATCGCTTTAATCATAATAACCACTGCCTTTTGTAAAATGTATTTTATTAACTAACTCCTACATACATATTGTTCCTTGGTATCTATCACTTTCACAAATCCGATTACTGTTACCCTACTAAATAAATTCTGCCCTTTGTCTTTTCATACTTGTGCAATACAATCTGTACCTTCTACTGTGATATGATTGCCGTGTACCTCCTACTCTAAATTTACGTGTTCACTTTTTGGCCGAATCAACCCCCGTTATTCTTCATCCCCCAACTTTAAACTACCGCCCTAAATATTATGAGTACCTGGTATTCCCTATCCTGTATTCATATCGCTTTCTAAACTGGGCTGTGGTACATTTGGGTTTTTTCTTTGCTACCTGCTCATCCGTTACATTTACGATTCTCGTCAACAAAAAAACACCATTCCCGTTAACGTCTCTGTATTTTAAAACATCTCTCTATGACTTATTTTCTCCTGGTACATTGTGGCCTAATTTACATTTTGTTTAACCCATCTTCTATGAATAATATTTTTTGTTAAAAAAATTGTAAAAAATATTGTGATTACGATCTTTCTATTTTTATTTTCTCCTGGTGTTTAATTCTGAATGTTCACTTTCTTAAACCCTTTTAACTGTTCATCATACCTAAATAAATGTACTGTTATTAATGTTCGTCACACTTTTGTATTTTATTCACTCTTTATTGTTAACTTTCTAACCTCTTTGGGATTTATATCAACCTGGTTTTTGATGGCCTACTTGTACCTTCTGCTCAACCCTTTATCTGAAATGGTTTCACTTTCGTTCACAACCCTTATGCAATTGGACCTCTGCCAACTTTATCATACCCTGGTGTGTTCCGTCGCTCCATCACTTTCTGTTCAACCCTTTACTATTGTTATAATAACGTTGGGTTCACTTTCACTTCAATACTACCTCACTCTTCTATTATTTCGTATCTAACTGTACAATCCTAACTGTGTTTTCTTTCACTTTCTTCTTTGCATCGACCTCTTCCAAATGTTGATACCCTTATCACAAACACTATGACTGTCGCATCGTTGCAATTCTTGCATCTTCTTTACCCTCATGATTTCTCTTATCGTCTTACCTTCCTCTTTCATATCCTGACTCTAAATCCTTTCCTACTGCCCTCATCGCCTGGTCTGTATCGTACATGTGCCCACACTCCCCCCCCTCGTCTCTGCCCCCCCGACCTCTCCGGCGGTGGTGACAGCGGTGGGCTCGCGGCCGCTGTTCGCGCAGTGGTCGCACGTGGTGTACCCGCAGTTCGGGTCCCGGCGCGCCGCGTGCTGCGCCGACCACGCGCCGCCGCATTGCGACCATCGAGGTCCAAAAACCCTTCCCCCTAAAGAAAACCTATTATCATTGACTAACTCAAGACACACTCGGTTACATTGAGTTTTTCACTATCGAGTAATCGGATCTAGTTATAAAAACTGTCTGTATAAATTTGCCATCCCCAACGTTCGCAAAGTAAAATTATGGAAGTTTCTATGCAGATTAGATTTTTAATTCATTTTATATAGAAACTTCATCAAAAGATTGCGATACAAGACAGCACGTTTTGTGCTTTTGTAACTCTGCAAACACGCTTCGACTAGATCATTTGTCTCTGTCTCGCATACTTTTGTGACGTCAGCGAACGTTGCGGCTCCAATTGGTCGATGTTGTCCTGGTAGCACTGTCTTGTCTACTGTTCAATATTGATCAAACAAGACTCTGCTGCGTCCACGCACAAGCTATGCACTGCTTTAGTTTTTTGTTTCCTTTTTTTAAGTTGCAAAAGATTTAAAACTTTCTAACAAAAGCATGCTTTTAAATTAAGTAGGATAATAACTAAGACTAGTAAGCTACCTCCAATGTAAAAATCTACATTAACCTTTTCGCTTTGTTAAGGCAAGCTTAATCAGTGTTGTTTTTATTCACATTAATGTTATAATGATGTTGATTTTGTTAATTTGTGTGTCCCCATAGATCACAATGGAGAAGATGTAGAATACGCCATGATTGTGGTCGATGAAAATAATTCAACTTTGAATGAAATGGATTCTCCGTCTATGAAGGTAAAATTTAAGTTTGTCTATATTTTACTGTTTACCTACTCTGTAGGCTTATTAAAACATTGTCGTAATATCTGTCAGTTTCTTTTTGAGTTCATAATCTATTAATAAAAATATGTTAATTATTGTCCTTTAGTCCCTAGAAATCTTTCAAACTAATCCGAAGCATGGTAATTGATTTTGGTATGATCAAGTGATTAGTAGACGATTTTAGCCTTAATTATAGATCGATCATTTTAAATCCCTAAGCATCATGTGCATGTCATTTAATTTTCGTCATAACA
The DNA here is from genome assembly GCA_916618145.1 of Emmelina monodactyla. NCBI lineage: Eukaryota > Metazoa > Arthropoda > Insecta > Lepidoptera > Pterophoridae > Emmelina > Emmelina monodactyla. Next base: position 542,506 of record OU745316.1, read on the forward strand.
TTTAATTGAACCAATCTTATTTTGTTAGCGTTTTTGTTTTGCCAACTGAATGTTGAGATCGCGTTGTTTTTGGAGAGCTTCCAATCTGTCATTTTGTTTTGATATTGCGTTGTGCCAAGGACGGAGACAAGGAAGGCGGCGTCGCCAAGATCGAAACCACCACCGACGAACTTAAACCGAACTCGGGGGAAAAACCTAGTGTAAAACAAGACACTGAAGTCATCAAGCCGGTAGAGAGGGAGGAACCGTTGTTCAAGTCGAACCTACGAATCAAACCGGCCATGTATCAAGCTAAACCCAAGGTTAGTTTCATGAGAACAAGCCGCCGATCGATGGGCTCCCAGTAGCTACATCTAACTTGTATAGTGTCACTTCGAATATGGGATTATACTCATAGATATCCCATCCTGTAACTGAACCCCTACTCTTCAAACTTCCAACCTGACATTCTGATCTCCTCCCTAATCTGTTGGCGTTAAAGTTGTTATTTCCTTCTACTAAAATCGATGTTGTTGTTCTTTTGTAAGCCCGCAACTGCAAGGTCCAAAACATTGTCGGGGATAACGGTGTCGGTGGTCAACTTGGTTGGTACATACCGCGGCGGTGTGGCCTCCTGCGTGGTGCTGGTCGCCTGGTACGAGGGTTGCGATTTTATGGCTTGTTGCTATGCCGATTTTTTTCCGAAGCAAAAAAAACTGTTAGAAAAAGATAGAGAGATTAAAACGTTGCGAGGGTGACCAGAATCACGCAGATGGGATTCCACGAAGTTTTCACAGCTTGACACACAACACGAGAGATATTTTGTAAAATAACAAGAAACACGAATTTAGGCTAAAGCTATGCTCACAGTAATATTGTTAATACAAAGGATCCTATCATATTCTAATGAAGGCTCCAAAAAGGCACTACATCGCACCAAACATTTAAACCAAATACATACATTATACATGTTCAACGAATATCTATGTACCGAATACGGAAATCCAAAAAGGTAATCGTTTTTACGCATGTTTATTTGCTTGGCTTGCTTATTCACCCTACCTTTGCATGTCGTTTTAGAATCTTTCCACTTACTTTTCACTTTTTAGATGTATCTGACACATTTGAACATTCTGTTTAGACACTGTCAAAATACTGTAAATATTCGTCTTATTTTGACACTAATTGTTGATGGTAATGCGTGTGGTGTCTGCAGAGTGTGGACTCGATAGAGGACGCAGGTTCCTTCCATCTGAACTCTACGGAGACAACCAACAACGACCCTGAGACATCCAGCGAGATTGCACTTGATGATAATAAACTGCCCGTAAGTTGACAGTGTCAAAATGAAATGACATTCGATTAATGTTTGAGAGTTTACTACCTTAAAAAGTTCGTTTTAAGGTTTTCGCTTTTCCAAATGACTTCAATGAGTAAGAAATAAATGTTTGTTTCTAGCAGTATATCTTCTTTAACTTCCATTATTTATAAAGCAAAACCGGTATTCGCGTCCGTATGCATGTAGGTAGGTATGTATGTATATTCGCTAACTCCCTATTAACTACGCAATAAATCTTGATACGGGTTTTAATTTTATTTGAAGCTGTTTCTCGAGAACGTGAAACATTATATATGTATAATAATTTTGAATAAAAAAACCTAATTCAAAGCTCGAACTGTTTACTAGTAGAGTTAATCCAACATAGTAAATCACACGAAAAAAAGGTGCATTCTTGCCTAGCAACAGAGCAATTTATTTGCTACGACGTGACCCGGGTATCAGAAATTCACAGGAGTTTTTGCGAACTTTAGGTTAGCAACGACGAGTCGTGGACCGATGTCAATCTAAATGAAGACGGAGAGAGGGGCCCCGCCACCATAACAGGCAGGACAAGGGACCACGAAGGCAACTTACATGAAGGTAATATCATCTAACTAAACGTAAAAAAATTTGCAATCGATAAATCGTAGCAAAATTCCGTAGTCTAATTCGGTTTAATTCGCACGATTACTATAAATATTAAATTATAGAGTACCAGGATAGCAGGCAGGACAAGGAGGTGACAGAGTTTAAGGGTGGGTTTATAGTTAGGTTGGTTACAAAAGGCAGTGAGGGCGGGGCCAATAGTTTTTGTTAGTTTTGTTGGGGTGTTTTTATGACTATAATAAAAAAAGTTTTAAGCTGTGCGAGGGAAAGAGAAAACTAATTTCGTTGCAGCATCCCTTGATGCAGAAGCTCTCTAACTTATTTTGATTTATGTTATCCTAGTAGTTTGTCGGAATCTAAGCGAAAGGGTTAACATTTGCTTTCAGATGTAGACAAACAAATTCAAATGAGGACCACCGACCATCATCACACGCAGAGACAGAATAGAAACTTACAAGCCGCTCAGAGGCATTTGCATCCGGTAAATATCTTAAATTTTAATAATCCGATTAAAATAATCCTAGATTTTTAATGGCATCAATAATGTTAAGAAACCATTTTGATTGTGTTGATATTAAATTGATTAGTTCATTTGTGTTATTTGGTCAACTTTGCACATCAAAGTGCACATGTAAAACTCCATATTCATAGTATTAAAGTTGTGTGTGTTATTTGATGTTCGGCCAATAACTTAAACTGGGTATTCAGATCATCAATCTTCATTAATTATAGTAGAAGTCAAGATCTTTCTTTGATGAAAAACAACGATCTCTTTATTTCTGTACGTACGTCTTTAGTCATAAGTCTGATTTCTATATTCTTTTCATACGTCATCATCATCATAGCTAATGCTGTCTGTTTGTATGTTTGTCCGCTATTTCCTCTTAAACTAAGCAACGGATTTTAATGCGGTATTCGCAATCTTTTAAGAAATTTATTCACTTAATTTTGTAAGTAAAGAACATTCGAAAAAAAATTTTTAAGTGAGCCAAAATTCAATGTTTCGTGATCAAGTCGGCCAAAAATACACCATTGCGATGCGTGGGCGGGTCGCTAGTTAGTCGTTAGATCTCTATATTCTTTTCATACGTCATCCTACTCCTACTAATATTATAAATGTGAAACTACGTGAGGATGTATGGATGTTTGTTACTCTTTCACGTAAAAACTATTGGACGGATTTGGATGAAACTCTGCAGTAATGTAGGTTATACATCAGAATAACACATAGGTTACTTTTTACCGCGGGAACACTTCTCATTCCCACGGGAAACCGACTCCCACGCTAACCGAGTCGCGGGCGGCCACTAGCTAGTCATATCGTCTAGACTACAAGCTGTGCCCCCAGGACTGTCGGCCACTTGTTAGTCATAAGTCGTCTAGCTACACTCCAGCCTGTGTCGGGTGTCCCCCAGGACTCGGACACGCTGACGTCGCTGATTAGTCATAAGTCGTCAGATCGTCTAGCTAGCCTCCCGGCTGTGTCCCCAGGACTCGGACACGCTGTCGTCGCTGAAGGCGTCGCTGCCCGCGGAGGGCTCGACCCGCGAGGCGTCGCTCACGCGCGCGCTGGAGGCGGCGCTGGGCGGCGTGTGCCCGCTGCTGCGCGAGATCATGCTGGACTTCGCGCCCTTCCTCGCCAAGACGCTGGTCGGCAGCCACGGACAGGAGCTGCTCATGGAGGGTGAGTGGGGTAGAGGAGTAGGTGTGGCAGATTGTTGGTGGCAATGAGGAGACGGAGAGGATAAATTTAAACTTTAACATCTATAGAAAAAAAGACATTATTCTTTATTCCAGTAAGTTTAGAACAATACGAATATCGTACCTCTTAGTTTGCGTGTCTTAGGGCCGGTTTTTCAATAGTCAGATAAATATTATCTGACAGAAAATCAGTATGATTTTTTTGCACGCCGAACATAAATACTTGACATATGTATGAAGTGACAATGAAAACATACCTCCTATCAGTCAGCATTTTTCTGACTATTGAAAAATCAGCCCTAAATGAGAAAGTTGAAAAGGTGCTAACTTACACAAGTAATTCTCTACGAAGGTTAAATTTCAATGACATTAAAATTCCAGCAACATTTTCAACACAAACTCCGGCTTACATTAATTAACAAATTTGCTTTGTCACTTTAAATTTTCGCATCCTGAAAAATGTAATTTTTAAAAATCAACCCTATCACTGTCACCACACTTACCAGGCGCTCATAACCGTCCAACAGGTCTGCAAACGTTCAAATCAAGCACGTCGGTGGTGGAGCTCGTTATGCTCCTATGCTCACAAGAGTGGCAGAACTCGCTGCAGAAGCACGCCGGGCTGGCGTTCATAGAGCTGATCAACGAGGGGAGGCTATTATCGCACGCGATGAGAGACCATATAGTGCGGGTGGCCAACGAGGCAGAGTTCATACTGAATAGGATGCGGGCTGATGACGTGCTCAAACACGCGGACTTTGAGGTTGGTCAATTTGTTTTATTAATTTAAAGAGTTGTTAAAAGGAAGTTGTGGAAGAGGCTTTTTAATTTATTTATCTGCAGTTCAAAAGTGTCTAGGCATCAAGTACGTTTTTGACGATAGACAAATATTTTATTTTGGTTCTAGTATACATGAAATAATTGCACAAGCTCAGGAAGATTTAAACATGCTACATAAATGGTTCCAAAACAATTTATTAACTATAAATATTTCTAAAACCTGCTATATTATATTTAAGGCCAAAAACAAAAAAATCCCACCGCATAATCCCCTAGTGATTAATGACATTCCACTAGAACAAAAAACATATGAAAAATATCTAGGATTGAGAATGGACAATCACCTAACATGGGACAAACAAATTGAATATATTAAAAATAAACTATCGTCAATTACATTTTCACTTCGGAATATAAGCCAATGTGTACCACGAAAACTACGTTTTAACATCTATAATTCACTCGTAAAGTCACATCTGCTATACTTAATAGAAATATGGGGCAATACTGGAAAAACAAAGCTTAAAGAATTACAAAGAACCCAAAATAAAATAATAAAAACACTCTTTCGATACCCATATCTCACACCAACTCACAAAATTTATAACGAAACTAAAATCATGAATATTCAACAACTTTACAAATATAGCACTTGCATTCTAATTAGAAAAATTCTTGATAAAACCATCACCACCAACTTGACTTTTACAAAAAAATCACAAATAACTAAACGTAGTCTTCGACGTCCCAGCTTACTTGTTCTGCCTAAAACACGAACCAACTACGGAAAGAAATCCTTTACCTTCGAGGGAGCACAACTATATAATAAAATTCCTGTACACATAAAAAATGTAACATCATTTAACAGTTTTAAGTCACAGTTGTCTGATTATATTTTAGAAAATTGTCAATGATACCGTGGAGGGCACTTGTGATATTACGTAAGTGTTTTCTATGGTATTATTGATAATTTAATTTATTATTACATACTTAATAGTAGAAAAAAAAAAAAAAAGATTAAATACTAAGTACCCGCTTATAACTGTTAAATGCCTGGTGACCTCTATTAAATTATTATTAAGAAACTCTGTTCTCAAATAAGTGATTCCTGTAATCTTTCTGAGAATAAATTCTTTAAACCTAAACCTATATTTGATGAATATTTACAAAATTTTGACAGAGATCAAGTATATTTTTGTCGATAAAAAATGTTCGATGAATATTTACCAAATTCAGATTTAGTGACTTCTTACTTTAATTTCTATGTTTAAATTTAATAAGTCATCGCCCTATTATGTAAAATAAAATAGTTTTACTGAATGTGGGAAATTAACCATAGTTAATGTTGTCAATTAAAATGGCAACACCAGTATAAAACAGTTTTTTTAAATATAACTTTAAGGAAATTAATAATCTGTCATTCCACCACGGACGCGAATCACACAATCACAGCGATTTGGCTTGCTAAAAATCAGTTCATCAATGAATAACGAACTAAAAAAGTTATGATAAAACTTGATACCTAAACACTTTTTATGTGTGTAGTTTTGATAATTAAGTTTGGTTATAAGAAACCATATATAAAAAGCTTTACTTTTAGCTTTTGCGACATCAAAATGTAACCTTACATAATAGGATCAGCACATCTGTCTATCAAAATTGCTGTTTGATTTTGAAACATACACCATCTCCTGTTAGAAAAAACCCTACCACATCTCAACTTCCAACTCATCTACCCCCCCAGTGCTTATGCGCCACAAGCAGTGCCGAGCGAGCCGAAGAGGAGCGGACCTGCGAGCGGCTGATAGCGGCCGCGCGCCGGAGGGACGCCGCCGCCGCCGCCGCCGCGCTCGACAAGCTGCGGGCCGTCGCGCCCACCACCACGCACACGTGAGAAAAAACTAGAAGCCATGCATTGTTATCATCATTATCATTAGCATCATCATCATTAGCATCATTATCATTGTCATCATCACCATCATTAGCATCATTATCATCATTAGCATCATACATATCGTCACGCCTGTCTCCCATTGGGGTAGACAGAGACTATAGATCCATCTACTTCGGTCTAGACATAGTTCTTGCGCTTGTTTCACACACATCAATCTCTTCATACATGCTCATTAGCATCATTAGCATCTTTATCATCGTCATCATCATCATCATAATCTTCATTATCATTACTTAGTAAATCCAATTCGTCGCTATCACCTACTAGACCACTTAATGGATTTGAATACGGCTTTTGCTTAACACTTTCCAGAATTGTTGAAAATATGACATTACCATTGGCTTACGTAATAGCCCCGCGGGTCACTAGTCGACTATAATCCTTACATTGCGAATAGGTGTAGGTATAACGTGCGCTCTAACTAGATGGAACATACGTGCTTGATAAAGCGACATGCCTGAATAAACGGAGTTATCTTATTTCATACACAAGGGTTTACCCACTTCATAAAAGACTGAACAATTTTTACTAGTGCTGACAAAATAGTCAACAAGCGTAATGTTACACCAAATTACCAAACTATGAGCTTTCAATATACATACTTGCAGGACGTTATGAACTCCTGGTAAATAAAATCACAAAATATGCCAAAAATAGTGTTGGGGTTGCTTTTCAGATGCAATATCCAAAAATAAATTTGAAAGATATAAATAGCACGAGGGTAGAAAAAGGTGTAGTAAAAAAGTTTTGAGGCAAAGTTTGTACCTACGTCTTTAGCAGATATGGGTTCCTGGTAGAATGTTTACTAATATGTGTGGGTGTGAAAATAAAATAATGATTAATGATGATACAATGTTTATAGTCTGTCTTTGTTTGTTTGTTTGTTAAGTGTATTATGCACCGTAACCGATTTAGATGTTAACTAACACAAGGTAAAAGATCAAAACCACAACTTTAAAATCTATCTCTCTCTAACAGGCAGAGATTTGAGTAAGACCAACCTCCTTGGGTTATATTAAAACCTGGTACATCTGTGATTTAAATATACTCAGTAATAATGAGATGTTGTGACAGTTTCTTAATAGGTATTTTTCATGCTTTCGACACATTTTTTATCATTAGCAATTTTACTTGCTCCATAACTCTACATCTTTAACTAGTAGTGGTAAAGACCGTCTTACAAGTTCTGTTTTCCTGGTAGAGAGTGTTATCTTGTTTTGGTTACTAACCACAAATTTATAGATTAAAACATAATAAAGTTTGGATTCTAATAGATAAAATAGACCCTACAACTTATAAATTACAACTTAGCATCAACAAAAGCAATAGAGCCTAAAAATTGCAAATTTTTAACATCTTATTCCCTTCCTTTAGCGTAACATCTTTCTATATTCAATTTGCAAAAAGTAAACTCCTGTGCGCTTATTGCAGCCTAATACTTTTATTGCCAATTTTGAAATCGATATCGACCAATCTTTTATTCTCTTTTGTTATCGACATTCTTTGTTAAATAAACCCCTCATAAATAATTAACCAAATAAATTATATAGCCCATATTTTTTTGTATTAGAACTACTCAGTTTTGGAAATTGGATTCCTGGGAAGACGACGCTCGAAGAAGGAGACGCCTGGTACCCAATCCCAGGGGTAGCAGACACGAGCGAGCGTCCATAGTGCGATCCAATAACACGCCCCCACCGACCGACGCCATCTTGCAGGTAAACTCCTTGACATACATGCCGCCCTGGTAGCTTGTGTGGATTATGCGTGAAATATTATATAATAACCACATTAATTTTGTTTAATTTTAAGGGTGAGATGTTAATGGTTGCTCCTGTGGAATATCCTGAATGTTTATGCTGCCTTGGTCATTATGAGAATCACGCACGAATATCTCCAATTAGGTTAAAACCCGTGGGAACTTTTACATTCCTTAGCGCCTTACGACTTATGCTACCCTGGTATATGTGGGAACGTTAAGATTTTTATTTAAGAAATATTTCTTAATAACTACAAATCTTAGAAGAATCTCTTGAATTCCCACAGTTTTTTGTAAGGAATATAATATTAAGTTTATTGTTATTTGTTAGGCGACGGAAGAGTTGCACGCTCGTATCGGCGGGCGAGGGGCTCAACTTCCCACAACGGCCGCGGCCGAACTCCTAGACGATGCTGAGCTCCTGTTAGACGATCGGGAAATTGATGCCGATCTTACTGGTAAGTTATGAATGTCCTGGTTAATTGTACTTTAATATTTTATGAAACAAATTTTTATAACAAAAAAAAATAGGGAAATAAGCAGTGTCATTGTGCTTACATTTCCTACGCATTTATGTATATGTATCTGGTATAGTTTATCGTGTTTTGAACAAGAATTGTGAAATAATAAAAGTTCAGGAGAAAATCAAAACTTGCGAAGTTTATTAATGTATAAAAAGTAAGTTATTTTATGGCACTCACTAGATGGTAGCACTCACAGGCAGAATGTATTTGAACTTTTACTAGGATTCACTCAATTTTTGAAGTTATATAATTTTGGCTGTATAAGTTAGTCCCTTTCCTTTTTACAAAGTTACACGAATATCAAAATAATAATAAAAACCCTGTCGTGTTTGCCATCTATATTTTATCAAAGGAACTTTTTTTACTTATTTGAAGTTATGTCCTAAACTAGTTTGATTAAAACAAGGCTATATGTTTGATTGAGCACTCTGCAAAAGTTGCCATTTTTGTATTCATCCTTTTTAATAAACTAGTGACTCCGTTCGCGTGGAAGTCGATTTCCCGTAGGAATGAGAAGTTTATCCGCGGTAAAAAGTACCCTATGTGTTATTCTGATTTATAACCTATATTACTGCAAAGTTTCATCCAAATCCGTTCAATATTTTTTACGTGAAAGAGTAACAAACATCCATCCATCCTCACAAACTTTCACATTTATAATATTAGTAGGATTGAGCATTCTGCAAACGTTGGCATTTTCTATATTCCACCTTTTTCTTAAGCCCCCATCCTATCCCTCCAGGCCCAGTGAACATAAGCACGAAGGCGCGTCTAGTGGCCCCCGGGCTGGTGGCGCCGGGCACCGTGTCGCTCACCAACTCCGAGCTCTACTTCGAGGTAGACGAAGACGACCCCGAGTACAAGAGGATCGACCCGGAGGTAAGCTGCGTGAGGTTATGCGAGCCTGGTACATTGGAGTGGGAGTTCTTATAAGATTTATTGAGAAAAAACTAAAAGTTTTAGGGACAGAAATCAAAACCATCATCAACCACCATGCTGTAACATCTACTTACATTAAAAAAAAAGTATTTCTTAGTCAGCCACACATTTATGCCGTTGACATACTGTAAATTATTAATAAAATATAGAATGATCTATATTTTAACAATATATCTTTCCAGCTGACGCGACGCTTTCAAATGAAGCTTTATTTTACAACCCTATGTCAAAAGGTTTTTATTATAAAATGCAAAATAAAGTTACTTAAATATGTTTGCAATATCCAGTTTGTCCTCATTATATTAGACGTGTGTAAAGTTATCGATAGAAAAAGCAGTTCACCGTGCTGCCACCTAGTGTAACTTTGACGGACTAACATACAAGTAAGCTTTCATATTATCGGCGGCGGCGACAGCTTGTGTATTATACACACCCTTATAAGTTTGGAAGAACAGTTAACTCTGCTGGTTAAAGTTTGTAGGTCATTGTAGAGATGGCGACACTTTCACATTGCTTGGTTGTAAATTTTAAAGACTTTGTGTGGAGAGAAATTTGGTTGAATATAACTTGATAATATATAGAAAAATCAAGTATGATTTAAAAATATTATAATAAAAAAACAAGAACTTAGGTGAAATTTACATGTTTTTGAGGAATGGTGGTACAAGTAAAAGTCAAAGTATTTATTAAAAAAAAATTGTTTTGCAGATATCAAGTTAAAATATCAAATCAAATATTTTTATTTTTCAAAAAGAAAAAAAAAGAAAAAAATCATATACTAACAACCACAAGAAAGTATTAAAAATGTAGCAAGTCTTGTCAATTAATAATTTATTTTGACGTATTCATAATATATTTCCTTACGTCGAACTCCGCTCATTAAAAAGTTAATATTTTTCTATATACATAATTTAATGAAATGCACAATGGTGTTTTACGATATCACGTATAAAAGAACCCTTTTCCGTAAACTATTAAACAAATAATATAAATTTTGTGATGTAAAACAGAGATATTCTGACAAAACGAGCCTCAAACAAGGTGTGACATCAGATCTTTGTTCAGAAATTTATTGTCATATACGTGTGTTCTGCGTGTAGTAAAAATGAAAATTATATCATTTCACTGCGATATCAACTTACCGTAACTACCAATCTCAAGCCATAACAAAATTCAACTTTATTGCTTTAAAATAAGGTTCAATTTGTAGTGGTGTATTATTTGAGTTATGTTGTTTAGTGTGTATGACGTCGTGGATATCGATAGCGTAGAGGCGTGCGGGGTAACCGAATATGAGGCAGTTAAGGGCACGAACAAAGCTGCCCCGCGGCGTCGGCCGCGCAGGCGCCGGCCAAGGACGCGCGCGTACGATGAAATGTATCGATAGTTTGGAGTACGGACTAAACGTTTAAATTATAGAATTAGTTGTTGTTGCAAAACCCTTGGTTTTGTTTGTGAAATGTAGAGAACAATTGTTAACTTACGTTAACAATGTGTTATTACTATATTAAAACCAATTTACTGTAAAATCGATACAGATAATCTAAAGTTCCCGTAGTTTAAGATTAAATCTTGTAATAATATTGATCGTTCGTCTAATAAACCGGCGAACTTATTCGTTGAGGTTTATTCTTAGTACACTCTAACATATCATTGATGCTTTTAGAACCTAACAAATACGAGTATTTTAGCCAAGTTCCCTGAAACCACCTTTATGAAACTTACCTGTATAAAGTCGACATTCTAACCCACACCACTAAACCCGGCTATCAGCGTGGGGGGCGCGGGGCGTCCCGCCGCGACCGCGCGTCACTGTCCCGGTGACGAACCTTACTTACTACTAATTTATGCTGCCCTGGTACCACCGCCGTAAACATTGTTTGTTTGTTTAGATGATTTGCCTTCATTTTTGATGTGAAAATGTAAATTTTAATATTTAGCATTAGAATCAGGGATGCGAAAAAGATGGATTAACAAATACGCTTCTCATTTGAATGGTTATTATTTCGTGGTGGAAGTAATTCATCTATAAATATCCATTGTCCTTGTAAAGTGCATTTTTAACGCCCAGTATATGGAAAGAAAATAAATAATACTACTATTGATTTTTAGCTAGGAATATTTCAAAAAATATTCTTACGCGATTCTAATAAGTTTTAGATTGGTACAAAATGTGTTACGCGACTGTGCCACGCACCTGTGTTAACGATATTTGCTATTTATACTTAAACAAATAAATGGGTCCATAATTGTTATTGGCGCCATAAAACTAATCTAATCGCTTTTTCCTATCTTCCTTATATTTTAATTCAAAGTTTTTGAATTTAATTGCAATTATCATTTTAACTTCTTTAACTATATAAAACTATATAAAACAATATTATGCCTTTACAGTTATCATGCCCTTTTGAAACCAAAAAAATGAGAATTTAATACTCAAGCTCGTATTCAAAAAGTAGTTATTACTATAAAATTAATACAGTTCCTAGCCGCTTATGTCTTGAGCCGCATTGATAACTCCACACCGTTCCCGAGATATTATTTACTGCGACTAATTTAACTGATTCCGAAGATTGTAAATTGAATTCTTAATGGGGCATTTTATTTGTTTATGCTAATGTTCCGTTTTAATTATACCCGTCCCTGTCTGTCCTATGCGAGGAGAGAGCGAGACAGCATCAGTGTCGTCGTGGAATCTCGGGTATGTCGTACTCGATACGAATAAGATTTATAGTGGTGTAATTCATAATTAGAATTTCGATGAAAGTATTTTTGCTGGGTATTGTTAGTGTACTTACTAGGAGATGAGGAAAGGGTATTCCTTTATTCTTAACATTTTGTGTTTTTTAATCTTATTGGTTTTCTATGTTTGCTTTGGGTATTTATACGTTCACAAATAATTCAGTTAAAAATAATAAAAATGACATACACTTTAAATAATAAATTTATGCTTTAAACTTACATGTATTGATATAAACGGTTTAACTTTACCATTAATTTTCATTATAATGGCTATTGGTTATCGTTTATCCGTATTATTATTACTAATTAAGTTGAGAACCAATTTGTGTAAGCCTACATTTTTATTCGTTAATCCTTTTCGTTTCTTGTACAATATTTTCTGAGGTAATTTACCACTAAAGATAATTAATTAAACATGTTTTGATTATTTCGTACTTAATTTTTTTTACTTAATATTGACACACTCTTAAATACCGTGGAGGTCTGTTATATTTCTTCAATTGGAAAATTTACATCTTTAAACTTCTAAAACCAACGTTCGATCCTTCGTGTGGTATTTACTGTAAGAAAATTAGACCCCTGGACGATTGAAATCTACGACCTTATCTATGCGTATTAAAATAAATTCCTTTTCCAATTGTAATGTTATATGCTAATGAATAAAGCTAATGTCACTTAAAGTTATTACAAATTAAAATAACTTGCAAATTTTATGCGCCATCTGTTTGCGAATAGTGCCATAGGTTTGAAATTTCACTGCCGCATTTATTTGCTCCTCAATTGAATTTACTTGTTTTAGCCACAGAACTTTTAATGCAAAACATTTGTATTCATTGTATGGTAATATTGATAAATAATAAAGTCATACAAATCAGCGACTTAACCTTTATACATGAAATTGTTGAAATCAGTATTTACTTTAGGTAAATCAACATTGATTTGATTGATCAATAATTAAACGATTTCATATTTTCAATTACAGGCGAACATACTTGTATGTTCTATCCCAAATTAAATGTTTTTTTATGTAAAACCTCTAATATAAAAATACACATTGCATTACATAATTAAAACTTTCAATTATTATAGTCAATTAAATACATAAGTATTTACACTTTTTACGCCTTAGGTATCGTTTTTAATATGAAATTGTGTTTCTAGTAATATTTTGACGACATTGTAGGTTGACATTATAAAAGCATCGTAAAACAGTTTCCCATATCATCTACTAGTTGAATCTTGTAAGTAGCACGCAGGAATTTAGGCGCCAGATGTAAAGTCGATAAGCGAGCTCCCGCTGCGCTGTCCCGGATTTATCGATTGATAACCTAACAAGGTACACCACTATTTTTGTAATCTTCTCAGAAATATTAATACATTATTATAACCAAAGAAAGTTTGTTTGCAACCGTTTGATTTTAAATTATAAATTATAGTAATAAATTAAACGTATTGCTCAAGTTAATTACGAAAGCAATGCATTATATTAAAAAATATGACCAGGAACGCATAATTTACTAAGAATGCACGGAATGCGGTTCAAGTCCCTGTGGTATGATTCAAATCCTAATTGCTCTACCGACAGGGCGGAACTTGGGAACTTTTTATTATTTGTAAAAACTCTTCCCAGCGTTCATGTGGTCCTGGTTACTCGTAGGAAATGGATGCCTGCTACTTGGTTGGTCCCGTGGGTCTAATTGGCCTGATTGGCTTGTCGTTCAACTTTTTTTCGTGCTAAGTCGCTTCCGAGCTATTAATCTGTTAGACTATAACCACACAGTAAAATATTGAACAAAAAATAATTGGCATCACATGTTTAGTGCTGAAATGATGATTGATTTAATCACCGTTTATATTTTTTCAATTCGGAACAGTCGTTTAAAATCTTTTTTGTACCTTAACTCTATGCGATTTAAGTCTATTCATATTTTGAGGGATTCGTAAACAAACACGGCAAGCCGCAGACTCGACACGCGAGGCAGATGAGGGTTAAAACAAAAGGCAGCTTTCAATGCCATCGCAACACGAAACCAAACTCAAACTTCGGTAACACGATATCCATAACTCGCACGATGTTATCGCCTCTATAAATTACACAATAATTTAATGGTTCCGCATATACCTTGCATCTCTTACATTCCTCTTGGAGGAGAGAGAGATGACAATAAAGAAATGACATATTTTGAAGAATGCATTCGGAATTTTAAATCCTTTGGCGCCAGCATAGAGACACGTAGTGGTGTGAACGAAAAACAATGGGTGATAAAGCACCAGGCGTTGATACCAGGCGCAATATCAAAATGAAGTCATCTCTGTACGTGACAGGAGTTTGAGGCGCGAATTTCGAATATTTGTAGCGATTTGATGCTAAATGTTCTTGGAATCGAAGCAAGCCATGGGAAACCATTGGCATAGGGCGTACGGTAGTTTCTAAGGCTTAGATTGCATTATTCAAACAGACATATTTATTATTCAATACCAAATACTAGTAAAGAATTTCACCTATGTTTTCAATTATGTTATTATCATGCTAAAGTCGTGTTTTTCTCATAATTTATTTACTTGTAACCTCATCTGACCACAGTGAATGCTCCGCCGTTAGATAAATTGCTATTGAAATTGCACAATAGACCACAGTACAGGTACTGGGATCGCATAGGTTTCAGGTACCGTTTGTCAACGGCGAGGGCAAAGTTACGCTCTTAGAATCTTGGTAAAGAGTGCTCGTGCTAGCCCGGGGCTTCTCGGCGGGTGGGCGCCTGCTCTCTCGCTAAACATACCTCCTGTCAAGCTATGATGACTTGGTACATTTTGACGGGATGATTCGCCGGCGAATGAGGAAGTTTCTTCATAATGTTTGTGTTTTGATTGCTTTCTTACTTTCGTACTTAAAATAATTTAACTAAAATATCTTATTAACCATCAGTCGGTTTCTTGAAAGGAACTTAATCTATAGGTTAATGAAGGGGCTACCGTGTGTTGGTTTAGCTAGAAATATCAATCACTGTCTAATGAGGCAGTTCAATTACTAAAGTACTAGGACGGCATAACCGCCCCGGGCATCTACCAATCTATCGGCCGTCAAATGTTATCGCTCGTTCTTTCTGGTTCATTATTCATTATTAAATGAAGCTACCGAAACGAAAGTTGAAAGTATTTTAAAGTAACATCAGTTTCGTACTTGAAATGGTAGTACTATATGCAGTTATGAACTTTTTATTGTAATTAAAACAACCGTGCGTAAGGTATTTGATATTTAATTAAGATATTAATGTGGAAATTATTATTGGAAAAAAGTAATGACAATGTCCATCTTTGTTGTTTGATATCTTTATTAGGAATTTAATTCTCCTTAATTAATTGATAAATTTGCAATTTATATGCAAATACATAATATGTCCACAATTAGAGTCAATCGACGATGATCAGTAAAAAATCCTACTGTAATAATGAAATTAATAACCCTGCAGTTAAGTCATGTTATGCTAGTAATAAAAAAACATTGTTTTAATTTTTTTTCTATGAAGTAAGTGAACTTTCTATAACTTGTGAAAATTGTTCCTGCATCTATTACTATTTTGAATGAAATTAACTATAATTTGTTAAATTAAAACAACCATCGAAATTAATATTATAAACCAACAGAAAAATTGATTGTTTCAATAATCAATTTGACGTATTGAAATGAACGAGTAACAGATGTCCACCCTAATTCCAATGAAGGCTGTTTCTTACTAACGAATGAAAATCACCTGCTTGAAGAACTATATTTCCATAAACAGAGTACTTAACGTGCATTTTTTTTTGATTAAACGGAAATATCACGCTATTCGACTGTTGACTGAGTAAATATAGCTTATAACAAGCTAGATTGGTTTTGACTTTGTTCCCCTAAATTTGTTATTATTCAAAGTTGAATTTAATAAGTGAAATGCCTTATTTGATTCGCTTAAATCGAGAATGCTGTCGAAGTATTTTTATGTATTTTATTTTACAATTTTTGTGCAAACATTCACTAAAAAAAACAGGTAGGAAGATAAGTAGGTATAGTTTGGATTTATTTTAAAGAAACACATATTGTGTCGTTTCTTCATTTTACGGATATCGTTGTACCACCGTCATACTTTTTGGTCGGACTTAAAATACGAAATGAAATGTATGTTCCATGTTCACTATATCTCTAAATAACATTGTCCAAGAAATTTGATGAAAACTAAAGCTCAAAAATGTTATTATTTGAATATAATTTAACGATGCAGGTGCTGACCACGAAGGTGCTACTCCGTCACTATCCACGCCGCTCAGATAAACTTAATGCATTCCCAAATTTCATAAAAATAAACTTTATCTCTCGTTAATGGTATGAAAAATATATTTCGGACTGTTGTGAGATAGTGGAATATGTTTATTGGCAGGCGGTATGCATAAGGTAAGAGTTTTAGTGCCGAGCTTTTTAGATAGCTTGTTATGTGAGTTAAGGTCTGGTATGGGTGCAAGTTAGGTTTTTAAATACATTCAGTAGCCTATTTTGGGTCATTTAGTTTGCTCATAGGAGCTATGATAAAATCTGAGTGTAAAGCTACCTATGAAAATGGTTTGACTTTAATTAAAAGAAAAATTAGTGTGAAACTATTGTTATATTTATACGTGGTATTATATTTGGTAAAGTTCTTGTATGTGGGGTCAAAAGTTAGGAGTTTGTAAGTGTAATGCATCTTTGTTTCATATGGGAGGTGAATATAGCTTGTTTTAACTTAATTTGATTCATCCGGTGAACGAGGTCATCCCTGATGTCTTTTATGAAGAAAAGTTAGTGAAAGAGGTTGTTAAAAACGTAATGATAGGCTTTGTTTATAGAAATGCAATTGAAAATGAACCGAATCTTCGCCGCTGATAAGTTTATTTTTAAAGTGCATCAGCATTCCAGAAACTGACTGTTGTTCGTTTGCTTGGACTCACATCAGATGAAAAAACAATATCATTAACCGACTTCACAAAAAGAAGGAGGTTCTTTAAATAAAATAATCAACAACGAATTGGAAGACGCAATTTGACACAAAAATAATAGTTAGTTGAAACAAATAACACGCTTGAAATTAAACTCATTTTAACGGGTTTTACGCGTTTATTTTATTATTTTTGATTTTCCGACGTTTCGGCATTTTTGCAAATGCCGTGGTCACGGGTAGACTGAGATGTTTGACGTCTTCATAGAGTTAAGTAAAAAACGATTTTTCGAATTCACCGCCATCTGTTTCGTAATTTTCTCGCATAGTCGCTCGGGTTCACGCAGTAGACGCTGACAGTGTCTTTATTTTTCTGCTTATTGGTCTGCTGGTTGTTCTTTTTTATTTTGCTAAGTATTGGATCCCACGTTGGTGACAGCTTCCAACCATCTTCTCTATTGAAGTTAGGGTGTTTTTTAATTTCAATAGTTTCTCTTACCAGCCTAGGAATAAAATGTTTCTCTTTTGCTAGGATTTTAACGGTATCAAATCTTAGATAGTGGTTGGGCTTATCCATGGAATGCTCACAGACTGCAGATTTTGTATAGCGACGGTTTTTTACATCGGCGATATGTTCTTTTATTCGAGTAGACACGTTCCGTTTCGTTTGACCGATATATGAGAGCCCACATGTCACCAACGTGGGATCCAATACTTAGCAAAATAAAAAAGAACAACCAGCAGACCAATAAGCAGAAAAATAAAGACACTGTCAGCGTCTACTGCGTGAACCCGAGCGACTATGCGAGAAAATTACGAAACAGATGGCGGTGAATTCGAAAAATCGTTTTTTACTTAACTCTATGAAGACGTCAAACATCTCAGTCTACCCGTGACCACGGCATTTGCAAAAATGCCGAAACGTCGGAAAATCAAAAATAATAAAATAAACGCGTAAAACCCGTTAAAATGAGTTTAATTTCAAGTAATAATAATCGCGTAAATCTAAGAAGTTATATAAATAACACGCTTCTGAATATAAAATGAAAGGTAGCTCGTAATCAGTGTCCACCATATCTAAAATTCGAATTAATAGAATTATGTATTCCAGTTTTGATGAGTGACGATGAGTGCGGACGAGTACACCTTGATTAAACATAGTAAAACAAAGCCATATCTATGTCTATTTAAACGTAGATTTTCTCGCTTACACTTTTAAACCACGCAAATAAAGCCAGTACCATGTTAACAATAAACTTACACGTAGGAATATGCATATGTATTATATTCGTATTTCTTATTTAATCATAATAAAACTAATCAAACTAGATAAATCAACTCCTTAATCATTTAGTAACAAAAAATAATTGAGTATGATAGCTGTCTTTTACGTCAATTTTTTCATTAGCCAGTGGCAAAAAGAGGTGGTTGGCTTATGTCAATCACTTCATAGTTTGTTTGACATTGTGTTAAGTCGCTTTCCGCCGTGTGTCTCTATACTTAGATCTTTACAGTTGCGCAACAGATTAAGAATTATTTTAATAAAAAGTTTTTTTTTTAAATTAATTATTTAAAAGGTTAATTTAATAGATAGAGTGATTTAAGAGGAAAGTTTATGTTTATAATAACATAGTATAGGGAAAAGGGTTTTACTCCGAATTTAACTCGTGCGAAGCTGTGGGCAAAGGCTTGTATCTTATATAAGTATTTAAAGCGGTGGTTATGGGGTGTGGCAAGTTGAGATTGTTTGATAGGGAATGTACCTACGTGCTCTTTTAACTATTGGTATGGTTATATCGTTATCTATATGACATCCAGTGGTGTTTAAGCTGCTATCGGTGATTATTCCACGCTTTAGAGATTGCCGTGATTAAAAAAATTGCATGGTAAAAAAACCTTGTTACTACTTAATATTATCAATGTGAAAAGTGTTGTGTTGTTTGTTACTCAGCAACGCAATAACGACTGTGTTTGGATGAAATTTTTAACAAATATAGATAGGTATAGCCTAGAATAACACACCCGTAACCTTAATTAATAAGATTAATGTACAATTTACAAACATCATATTTTTAACCACGACGTGAAATAATGGTTGATATTATTCCTAAATATAAATATCAAAGCAAAGTAATAAAAACATTATCTTTTATCTGTTTTAATGCAGAGTGGAATAGTGCATAACTATCGCTTTTAAAACAGCTATGATACAATGTTATCTTCTCAGAATATCCCTATGCAACGGTTGGACTAAGATGGTTAAATTACATTTACTACCCTGAATTTTAAACATTATAATGTTAATTATCATTTTAATACCATAGATGGGTAATCCTACTAATATTATAAAGGTGAAAGTTTGTGAGTATGTATGGATAGATGTTTGTTACTCTATCACGTAAAAACTACTGGACGGATTTGGATGAAACTTTGCAGTAATATAGGTTATACATCAGAATAGCACATAGGGTACTTTTTACCGCGGAAAAACTTCTTATTCCCACGGGAATCCGTCTTCCACTCGAACGGAATCGCGGACGGCCACTAGTATGCTAGTAAAAGTGAAATTAAGAATGTGTCGACACATACCGCGATAAATCCCTATCTAATGCCATGTGTGTAATTTTTTTTGCAATGACAGTTCGTTTATTTAAGGGCTTTAATACTAAGATATAAAATTTTATTGAGCAACAAAACAAACAAATTTACCTTATTTTACCTTAACTTAGCTGGACAGATTTTAATTACTCGTTTAATGGCTTTATTACATTTGTCGTCAACATAATAACTCACACATTATATTTTTTTTTTATGTAAAAAACGGCTATAAAACGGACCCTGTGTCATTTGGGTTTAATGTATTTTGCGACACAAAATAATTACTTTTTGTTACAATATAAATATTTATTTATATACGGTTGTTTGTTGCGAATGACATTTATACGTTTAACCCTAAAACATATACAGGGTCTGTCGTAATGAATGGATAACCCGTTACCTACAGTTGATCCGGATGTGGGGCTATAAGAAAATGGTGTCTTCTTGCCAGGGTTGTCAACCATAAGAAAATGGCGTAGACTTTTAAACTTTTTTATAAATTTCCCATTTTTTTTTATTTATTCTGCTGCCATTTCTTCAAATTTTGATGAATTTGTATAATTATTTTAGTATTATACAGCTGAAGACGTGTATTATGTAATTTAAATACAGTTTTAGGTGTTATTCACGTTGAACATTATCAAAATACTCATTTTAAGAAAAATATTTCCAATTTTTTTTCTTTATGTCAACTTTTGATCATCTCCTGTGGAAAAAAAAAGTATGACGTTATAGCTGCCCATGATCTCAATAAATTGTCTAGTATGTGTAGATTCAAAAAAGGTATAACGATTTGTACTTTACAAGCAACATTAAGTTACAGGAGCGAGAACACTAATCAAGGTCGGAATTTTTATTTTTCATGTTATGTTATAAATGGTTGTAAAACTTCGTCATAATGATTTTATTCTATCAAGATACTTTGCACAAACACTATCGGGCCACTAATAGGATATTCAGCAAAAAACCCGGTTGTTTTTGGGAAAAAAACAACTTTACTTCACGATAATAATGTAATGAAAATGTACAAATGAAAATTGTTGTGCTCTAATAGTTACATGCGACAAACATGTTGCGACAAGTTTATTCGAAATTGAAACGGATTTTAAAAATCGAACAAAGACCGCATTACAAAGAAAAGTGGAAAAAATTAGAAGGAAATCGTCCTTCCATAAATGCATTGTGCACCCTAATGAACACACGGTAATCAGGATGTCGCACATTTGGATATCTTACACGATAAACACTAGCAGCTCTACTGGCGCTGCCATTGCGTACACCGTAAATGTAATGCATGTTCGCGTATTCGGCCGGCGTGTACTGTTGCGGCATGATACACAAACTACACAAAAAGTTTTCCAAAACAACAAGTTCAATCGATAGCACAACACAATGTCCGTAAATGTGAGCAAAGTCATCAGTATCACCACGTTATCAAGTCCAAATCACAAGGAAAATCATAGTCAAATATTAGAAAGCAGTAACAAATTGACGAAATTCTCAAGAAACCGATTCTCAAAACACTCTCTAAAACTAAATTAAAAATATCGCTGTCACTTTCTCATGCTTCGTATTAGAACAAGACACGTACATTGGTCTCGCTAAATTTAGTCCACATCATTGTGAAATTGAACGAAATGCGCTGAGGACTTGCCTAAAATTGCCTACGCCGTGTCATATTGCACGTATATTTTAGTTTGACAGGACTAAAATGATTACCTGTCTCTGTCTTATTGATGTGTAAGTGACAGCGATAGTTTTAGTTTAGTTTAGAGAGTGTTTTCAGAATCGGGGCTAATGTGAACAAAAGGACATGCATGACCATGCATGCGATGGTCAAAATCACACTGATTTGACTGATTTTCTTCTGAATATCCTATTAGTGGCCCGATAGTGTTGTTGCAAAGTATCTTGATAGAATAAAATCATTATGACGAAGTTTTACAACCATTTATAACATAACATGAAAAATAAAAATTCCGACCTTGATTAGTGTTCTCGCTCCTGTAACTTAATGTTGCTTGTAAAGTACACATCGCTATACCTTTTTAGAATCTACACATACTAGACAATTTATTAAGATCATGGGCAGCTATAACGTCATACTTTTTTTTTCCACAGGAGATGATCAAAAGTTGACATAAAGAAAAAAAATTGGAAATATTTTTCTTAAAATAAGTATTTT
This sequence comes from Emmelina monodactyla, assembly GCA_916618145.1. Classification (NCBI taxonomy): domain Eukaryota; kingdom Metazoa; phylum Arthropoda; class Insecta; order Lepidoptera; family Pterophoridae; genus Emmelina; species Emmelina monodactyla. Next base: position 564,540 of record OU745316.1, read on the forward strand.
GATAATGTTTAACGTGAATAACACCTAAAATTGTATTTAAATTACATAATACACGTCTTCAGCAGTATAATACTAAAATAATTATACAAATACATCAAAATTTGAAGAAATGGCAGCAAATTAAATAAAAAAAATTGGGGAATTTATGAAAAAGTTTAAAAGTCTACGCCATTTTCTTATGGTTGACAACCCTGGCAAGAAGACACCATTTTCTTATAGCCCCACATCCGGATCAACTGTAGGTAACGGGTTATCCATTCATTACGACAGACCCTGTAGATATACCATTAATTACTAAGGAGTTCTATGTTTTTACGTAAGTGTAGGTTCACACCCTTTTTATTACACTCATTGAAAATAGTCATCGCACGTCTTCTGAGGAAATATAGTTTCTCGCCGCTTAGTGGCGACTGTTACTGAATTCACAAAAGACGCGTATAATTATATTTAAAAAAAAACTTGGGGATTTCGCGCGGTGCTTAGTGTGCGTCAAGCTTAAGCATTTAACTATAGCATTTGCTGTCGTTGTCGTATCGTATTGTTGTAGTGTAGACAATAACAACAAGAACTACTTCATCACAAGATACTAACACACAGATATTAGTTAAAAACAATTTTTTATGTTGATAGCTGTGCGTGAAAAGTAAAAATCAATGGCCTTTACCTAGATGATAAAATTACGTTAAACGAAATCAAGCCCAATAAATTAGCCCTACAAAAGATTTTTTGTTTTAGAAACTACTAGCATAAGCAATTGTAGATTTAATCACTTTCAGGGTTTCAAAGATTTTTCCAATATATTCTGTGATGCACTCTAACGGTATCCCTTGATAACGATTAATTTCCATTTAATATCTCCAAAGAATGCAGCATCTTACCGTCGCCTTGAGGGGTTCCACTGTTTTTATTATTTAAACAAACTCAAAAAAAACGACACAACTGGTTGCTCGTATGATGGATGGCCGAGGTTCGAGTCCGGGGCGGGGTCGGCTATTAAAAAACAATAACGCTAGCGGTGGACGTCGCGAGTCATTTGGAAGAAGGTGAATACCGTCTTAATACGGTGGTAGCACGGATCAACGGCTAGGTACGGGGTTTGGGCAGTTCATCATTAGGTAGGCTAGTCAGAATGGTCGTTTGATACAATAGGATTATGATGATGTAAGGTCATCCTTGCGAAATCCTCTAAATTTTGGAGAAACAAAACTTTTTTGTACAAGTGTTACGTAGCCGTGAAGTTATATCTATAAGCTTTGTTAAAACGTGCAGAATAACAGAATAAAGACATGCTTTTATATTGAGTAAACAATTTGTAATGTGCACTGTTAAAATTAATAGAGATCTAAATAGCATTATATTAGACTTCGTGTCTCATATGTGGACACAAAAAAACGTCAGCTAAATGTTGGTTAAAGTTAGTTTTAACTGTCTCAGTTAACTGTTCACAGTCACGATAGACGACGATAAAAACTTTTGTTTATTTTGAACTTTTGGGAGCGTGTTAACTAATGTTGAATGTTTTGTTTACAGGTAAGTTCTGGTATTGATAATGACACCACGATGGCTATCAGGTAAGTGGCGAAGATAAGTAAGTAAGCAACAGTTTTGATACCTGATGTCTGTCGAAATAAAAGTACGTAATTGATTGTTTGTGTTTTTAACAAATATAGAAAAAAATGCCTTGAAAGCTCAACCTACAGCTCGTTACTTACATTTATTTATACACTGTGTAAACTAGTAATGAATCAACTGGTGATTGCCGGTCTGTCGCATCCACTCGGGCAACAAGTCGCGCGACTCGCAAGGTGCCAATTACCAGATAATCATAGCTATTGAGAAGATCGCTCCAAATCGCCATCATTCTTTGGATGATCGCCTTGGTTGTGGTGCGCTCCTAGTATAGATAAAAGTCAATAGCTTCTATTTTCGATATAAATTGTTGTAAAGAAAACGTTGTTAAATGTTGTATTCCAAACAAATAATAAAAAAAACTTTATATTATTGTCGTAAAGTTGTAATTTTTTTTACCAACCCTTTTAATGACCGACTTTAGTATGCAACTAATGATAACGCGAGGGCTGATTTTCTCATGAAAACTTTACCACCAAACCCAACTTCTTGATCTCAAATAAAATGTCTGAATATACTGTCATCACAATCTGGACGCAGACCGTCGTTGCGCGTGTCTAGGGCATGCAGAACCGGGCCCGGTTCCAAGAATTCTCATTCCCGGTACTGGCTTACGAAAGAACCGGGAATCCCGGTACTCCCGGTTCCGAATACAGATTTTTTTGTTTGTTAAAATTACTTTAATTTACTGCAAGTTTGTGTTTTGTAGAAGGTATATGAATAAAAAAAAGTGTATTTTAAACAAAACAAGTAATTTTTTTATTTAAATAATCAGCAATCACAGTAACAATATTGAAAAATAATATTTTTTTACATTTTAAATTTTACTTCGTTTGTTGTAATATAAAATATAAAGTAAGTCTAAGTACCTATACGTATTACAAGTAATTACTTCAGTAAATTATGTATTTCTGAATATATATAAGATCAATCAACAGCCTCTTTGTATCTTTGTTATTAGAATATAGATTATAGGTAGGAACTACAGCACTTAACAACTTTAATACTTAACGACTATTAAATTAATCACAGTAAATCACATTGCTTAATAATGTCACTAAATCAACAAGAACAGTCATCTAAGATAAAACAGTTATTCCAACATTGGAGAAAAAGAACTATAAAAATCTTACTAAATTAGAGATCGTAAATCTTTAAAAAATAATCAAAAATCAACCCTATATACATCTAATAATAATATTATTAAAAATCTCAATTAGTTTCTTTTTTTTTTCAAGGTAGTATGTTCTCAAAAAACTAATTATATTTAAACTTTCGTCACTTAAAGAAGTGCGAGAAAGTAGGCAATTTATTTTCAAGAGTTTCAAGTAACATAGCTATCAATATCAACTGATTATTCATATCTTCCTAAGCAATTAATGCTCAACCGTAAGAACCTAATCATTAATTTAGTCATAGCATAGAACTAGTAGGTAGGCGGGCAAGTAAGGAATGGCTAATGACTGATGGATGAGTGACGAGATGAGAGAGAACAAGAGAAAAATCATCAAAAACCAAAAATAGCATCTAAACAAAGGTTCAATAAGAACCGGGAGTACCGGGACTGCTTTGTGTCAGTACCGGTACTGTCTGTTACTCATAGAACCGGGAATTCCCGGGATTTTTCGGAACCGGGATTTCCCGGGAGCATGCCCTACGCGTGTCGTTCCATCGCAGCCAGCCCGCGGCGGTCCCGAGTGGGTTTCCTCCTCGAGAGTCGAGAGCCGCTACCTCCTACCACTTGTGTGGTCCTAGTACCTTCGCGGACCTGGTTTTAATGGGAAGCAGGTCAATTGATATGAAAAGTACTCCAAAACGTGTTATTAATAGTTTATGACAAAAATAAAGTAGGTAGACGTAGTTAATGTACAAATAATGGGTCCTAATTCTAATCTTCATACAATTTTTAGCAAAAACATATTAAAATCAACCATAAAATTTATTTCCAAAAAAATAGAAAAACACTATTTTCGATTATTACCGCGCAATCTCCCCAGCATTTAACTGAAGTGATTTCAAAATCATTTTCACTTAGTACTTTTTCTTCCAATACTATAACTCACAGCATTTATAGCTTGTGCCAATAAACAATAAGTTTTCCCATGCGTGTGCACAAATTTTTAGATGCATGTCCTGTAACCCTTATGTCATGTGCTTTAAAAGTCACTTTTGAAGAATTTCGCTGCAGTTTTCATCGGGACAATCTTGTTTGGGTAGCGAAAACTGGCTGAGTTTATTTTGCTGTTCTTTTACCATCTATTTTGTAAGTATTAAAGCTGATTTTCGCTTGTCAGGCGTTGTTGGTCTGTGTTTGAGTGGATAACTAGTGAAGGTGAATTGCATATTAGCAGTGTTTGGCTCTTGTTTCTTTTGGCAGCGTCTAATTGTAGGTTCCTGACGCCTCGGAGATGTATCTGATGTAGGGCTGACTACTTGAAGTAGAGCTCCTTGGTCGGTGGTCTGGGCTATATAGCCTTATATTGGACTTAGCAGACTCATAGTTGTAGAAAGTCTCGAAGATCAAGAACTAGGAATGTAAAGTCAAGATGCTATTGCAAGCTTTAATATATCTAGGTATTCTAGGTCTAGGGCTATTGGTAAATCTAGGAAGCAGTGACTTGGTTCAAGGTACATTTCAAAAATAGATGCTCTCCTTATCTTCACTTAAAACGAAGACCATCCATCATTCTTTACCAGTATTTATCGAAAATTTCCTTAAGCAAACATCAATCATGCAATTAAACTAGATAAACCTAGCAATTAGGACCAGGCCCTTAGGAGGGGCGAGGAGATGTCCGATGGGCGAGCTAAGGCGGGTTCACACACGGCGGTAATTTGTCGACGCCGTGTGTGGCGGCCCTAACTCAGCCAGCCTGCCCCGGCCCCGGCCACTGACGGACTAAATTGAAAAATAAACATCTTGAGTGATGGGCTAACAAGCCTCCTGACGGTTGCCAGGTTGATGACCCCACGCAAAAAAGCGCGGATATTGAAAACAATTATTTTTTATTGCGCGCCGAAGCGTTTTACGCAAAGCTTGAAATTGCGCTTCGTTAAAGTTAGCATCACTTAAATTTTCATTATAAGATGCGATCGCTTAATCGGTGAGTTTTAAAATTTCGGCGGTAAATTGAAATCGACAGTTTTTTGTCGACACATGTGCATATTTAAATATTAATGCACTTATGTATATACATTTCCTTCATACCAAATATGAGCAAAATATCGTCTGGAGTCCTGGAAATGATATGAAAATGACGGGCTGCTATACAATAAACAATTGGAATGGTGTATTGGGTCCCGGCCGCCCGCGCTCACATAAATAAAGCACAAGGAACGCGCGTCTAAACGCCCGAATTAATTACCGGTTCGCGGGCTCTCGCGGCGATCGAGCGCGCTGTGTAAACAAAACAACGCGGCCGTAACTCTCTCCGCGTTTATGATCTCCGCGCACCCCCGAGGCTAGCTCTCGACCTGTTTGCTCAACAAAACGATATTTGATTCCACTTTTTTTTATTAAGACATTGATAATGAGCCGGCTAAATATTCATTACTTGTATACAGAGGTTAAATTATTGCCTTTTTAACCGACCGCGTCACGCAGAGGAGGGCATGTTAATTGCATTCCGAGAGTTAGTCACAGGCCACTCTGATTCGGCTGAACGGCTAAAATGCAATTAATTTATGTCTTTCTTCGACTTTTGTTTTCAAATAAATGTATTTACATTACCGTTGGAGTATGGAGTTGGGAAATAAGAGCAAAATATGTTTAATGGCGCCTTTATCGCCTAATGGACTCGGAGGTTTGCGTGTCGCCTTTATTATTTCTTTTTTGGTTTGTTTCTCTCCGCTTTTGATGCAGCCGATCTATAACGTTTTCATTTTATATATATTGTTCTTTTTTCGGCCTTTTGTCTTTTGTTTAGCGTCTAGACTATTCTAAATTAACTGCTTCGGGGTTTTGTAAATGATAGTAGTACTAAATGAATAATATTGTCAATGCAAGCTGCAGCGCCGGCCTGCAGGCAGGTTGTGGCTATCTCGTCTTAATGCATTGCATTTATTAGCGATACGTCACGCGCATTCGACCCGCAGATAACTTCGCTAATGGCTTTGAAAGGTAAAGTCCGTATAATAATGTGTTTTCTCACATTCGGCATGTTTTAATATTATAAATTTCGGTCGTTTCCAAAACCTCATTAATTGAAACCCCAATTAATTAAGCGTGGTTTATTTATTTACATTTTATCAAAATCAATTTCCGATTTAATTGGAACATCATGAATTTTATTAGACACGCGAGTATCAAGTTAACATGACTCGTTAGGAGGTTGGAGAGCATTTGGAGAAGGTGATTATGTGGGGTGCCCTCGAGTCCCCTAGCAAGTTGATAGTTGATGCGTTTTTAACAACCTCTTCATTTTGTATAATCACCTGGTACACAAATTTCGTGGATTATAAAGTTAATTCTATTACATCTTTTTAAAATCAGTAGTTTCTTAACTGTTTGTTTATTGGAGAATACAGAAACTAGTTGTATGTTAACCAAGTTGTTAACTGGCAGATATTTTATTGAATGTTTAGTGAGTTGGTTAGTTCTATAAACACGTTTCGCGTTTGAGCGCGCGCACATTTCCAAGCTCAATTTGCTATTTGCATATCCTCGCCATATATGGTTTATAAATTTAGGGATGCTCACTTTGTTTCCAAATGTTACACTATCACCTTTATTGGTTCTTAGTTCACTTAAGTCTATATCCTAAAACTAAAGTTCATCTCCATCTGTTTACAATTCACTCACATCAAGATGATAACATCCTAGTTGTATCTTGTTTCGACTCCGCCAAAGTTCTGTTTTGCTAGTACCCTAAGCACCAGCCCTGAACACTTGACCTCTGCCCTACACGGAGTACCCACAATGCAGGCTATTTCGCAATACTGTCTCCCATATTTGCATAGCATACCACTTGGGCATTATGACTCCGATGTAAACTCATAGGCTTTTCTTGGTATATGTTTATGTTTTATGCATTCAATCTTAGTTGGTACTTACACCCTAGTATTTGACCCATTTTGGTTTGGAAACCAGCTATGCAGATTTGGTGGGGTAATCTGATTTGATCGTATGAGGTTTATTTTTAGAATTGCAATAATGTCCTTGATTGTTTTAAATTATGCAAATTCTATTACGTTGAATCCGAAGAGAAATTCCTGTATATATGCTCATTTAAGGTACATTAACCACAGAGATACAATTACTTACTAAAATCAAGATAATTGTTTTGATTTGATCAATAATCTGTTTACAACACTGCCAAATTACAAAAAAACATACGTTAATTATAGCATCTCGTTTTAGATTTTTACGATGAGCCTATTATACTAAATTTTAGTCAAATAGTAAATAAGAATAACATCTACAAAATTATACGAAACATTTAGTAAAAGATTCAAAGCAGATAATACAGATCCAATAGAGAATGCAGTTAGTAAAATAAATATTTCTGCATTGACGATCTATCTACCTAGATCTATCTATCCACCTTAAACCTTAATAATATGAATACTTAGAAAAATGACATTGAATGAACTTGTTATTTGTTTTGGTCTATAACTATTTAATATTTAAAATAAATTCAATTTTTAGTATCTGTATTTATTCCATATCGTAAGTAGATAAAATGGTAGCTATTTTAGGTTTAAGGGCAGTAAAATAAAACTTTGTTGCTTTAAAAGGCTAAAGTGTGTTAACCGGAGGCAAGGATTGCATATTATGTCAATAGTGTAAAACATTTACTAGTTATTATGGATAGTAAAAAAGGCCCAGCCGCATATTTCCTCTACTTGAATTTGATGACCTCTGTGGCGCAAATTATCTCCAGTCTGGGTATAGTCCAATATGTTAATGCAAAGTGTCCATAATGTTCTCGTCTAGTCCAATATGTGGCACCTAGAATAATTTAAGCAATGTAGAGATTTATTGGTATTATTGTTTTTTTTCTAATACGATTGAAAAATATATTCAAAATTACTATATGTACTTTCATTTCTATTGTTCATCTTAATCTTATGAAAGAAAATTTTTATATTCATACAAACTTTCTTCACCCTTAGGACCCACTGTTTACTAAATTGAAAAATATAAATACGTATTTTTTTTCTCTATTATATCATAATGAAGACAAAATAAACGACTTGCTAACAAGACTTAATATCTCATAATTTTTATTAGACCTGAAATCGTATTCTCTGAGAAAAGTTAAGTATTCTTTTAAATATAGGTAACTAAAGGTAAAATAATAATTGAAAAGTGGTTGTATTATCCTTTATGATCGTTTGTTTAGCTTATTCAGCTCATTATAATAGATTTACAAAGCTGTTTTTTATGACTTGGAATACTACGGTTTACGGCATCAAGGTGTGCTGGGGTTTTTTGTTCGCTGGCAATGTGACGGGGTCGGGCCAGGAAAATAGCGGAATTAAAAACACACTTACGGCGCAGTCTCATGAGGATCTGATTTTTATTATTTTGCTTTGGTGTTGTATTTGAAGACTATTTGCTGTACTCGTTTACTCCTTTTGACATCTTCCTCACGCTTATTCATTATATTTTGGAAATTCCAAGTTTATTATTCTTCTTCACATTTAGTTTTTGTAGCGAGATCATGCATTTAGATTTTATCAACAAATTTTTCTTTGCATACAATAGTCATATCAGCCCCCCAAGTCAAGTGGCAGTAGAAACTTGCAATAGCGAGTGAATAGAATAAATATGAATGAAAGTGTCATTTTGGACAATCTTGCAATTTGACAGTTTCATACATTTAAATTCTATCCACTCGCTATCGCAAGTTTCTACTGCCACTTGACTTGGGGGGCAGGTGTTTCACCAAGTATTGTTTTTTTTTTAATTTATTTTTTTTTATTTACAAAATCCACAGCCCTTAATGTATATTCCCAATTCCCTTTTACAATCCCATTTCAGAAAAAGGAGACTAACTTTTAAAATATCATATATATCAAAGCTTTAACGCTTTTCTCATGGCCCGACACTACCCGACAGCCACTTCCAACCTTTAGCAAGAAAGGGGAAATGATTGACCGCTTCCTCCTCACAAACGGTCGCATTTTGATTTATGCCCCCTCTAGGCCCCTTTTGTTTTATGTCTGCCTGGTACTCTCTGCGCTACGAAATTTTAAAATTTCGTTAATTTATGTTGATTTAATGAGCCGCGTTAGCTCATTTTTATAAATTATATGGTCAGTGTGTTAGTTACAGTAATAAAGATTGATAACGCTTATGAGCTGTGAGCCAGCTTGAATTTGTTTGTTTTTTCATGTCTTTTTAAATTATATAGACGGTTCTAATTATCTTTGCGAGCTTTTAATTCCCTAGATATTTCTAACTTATCCAATTTGTATAACAAAACCAACATAAAAATTTTTTGAACGTAGAGCCACAAATTATTAAAAAATTAAAACCATTTAGAACTTTTTTTTGTAAACTAGATTTTTTTTGTTTTTTAGCCAAACCTTTTTGTCGATTGTGAACACTGTGTGTAAACTGACGAATTGTAAATTAAGACTTAAAAAGCTTCTCCAAATCTTGACTTTGACAAATCATCATTAATCATTATTTCCTTAAATAAGACATTTTCAACCAGCAAACTTTCTTACAGTAGTTTTTGCCTAGTTGCATCGTGTGTGTTCATTCTATGCATGATGGTGGTACGATGAACCGCTGGCTACCTCCTGCGGTCCTAATACTCGTTGTTGAGGTGACTGGCTGATTTCTATTCGGATTAGGTCAGCAGGCTCTATAGGAGGTCGTGTTATACTTGTGCTATTAGCTTTTGATAGGTTTATTAATCGTTTTTTTTTTGTTTGTTTTGTTAGTTTTAGGCCCGTTTTCACCAACGTCACCTAATTAAGGGAACTCCTAACTCATTTTTAACAACACCTAAATGTGAATATTTTGACTCAACATTTTCTAGGTATATGTAAATATAAACTGACAATAAATTGAAGTTAAAAAATATTTGATAAAGCTACAAATAGTTATTTTATAGGCCTTTGGAATATTTTAAGTGTCCCCTAAATTTTAGGGAACTTACGTGAAAACGGGCATTAGACTCGGAACTCTACTGATAGATCTATCTATCTATTGCCTGCGAATAGTCAACCTTAAATGGTTCTTTGTGTCAATAAATGCAAATAATTGCACCCTTAATAAAACAATCATTCTATTCTCCATTAGTATTTCATGACTTTACGCGATGATAAGCTCAATTTTCATATCTTACATTCTGTAATGTATTTCCCACTAATACAAAATCCCTATAACATTAATTTACTACGTTAGCTTTTCAATCACGTGGATTAAAAAGACTTACAAAAGATATATCCAATGTTTTTTCGCATTACTTACTAGGTCATCTTGTTTTAAATTGTGATCTTCCCACACCATACGAATTCCAAGGATTGCTCATGCGATATGTGTCACCAAACCTTATGCAAATCGTAACAACTGGATCTGTTTTAGTCTTCTTTACTTTCGCTTTCAGGCAAGCTCGTCCTGTTGCTAAGAATTCAGATAAAACGTCAAAATAATTGGTTTAATGTGTCCAAAGTAAACAAGTTTGAAGTCCGTCGGTATTCCGTATTCTCGGAAAGTCTTGGCGATAGCTACACAACCTTTGTTACGTTGAAAGGGTAATGCGAAGGATGTATGTACAGAAGTGCGAGTTGGAAAATTATGAGGTGTTGGATAAATGTCTGTAGTAAAAGACTAATTTATAGTAGGTATTTATGGCTAATAAATACAAAAATAAGCGCAAGTTATGTACTTAGTATAATTATTTATTGATAAACGAATGTTACCTTTCAATAAATGAAACTGAACATAATGTTACCAATAAAACTGGTTCTTGCGTCCGGTGTTTTACTGGAATTTTAAATTATCCTGCAGACCTTAATTAATGAAATATTTTTTTAAGATCAGTTATTAATCACTAGATAAAGCGCAACTTCTGTTTGTTATCAGTTTGTTTGGAGCCACTACCTCCAACTCGCACTGCCGGGGTCAATGAACTCCAGGTATCATTGTTTTAAAACTTGGCACCTTTTTGTTGGAGATGCCAATTTACGGCGACAAACACTAACTCGGAAAGATAGAACTGAGATACGCAGTCAAGCGGTTACAATCTTAAATCTTATTAAAAGGTTTACATTTTGAAGTTATAGATACTGGAAAAAGAAACCGAGCATTGCGCGACTGGGATACCAGTATCTATAACTTTAAAATTAATAAATTAGCATTTTAAATGCAAAACTAAAAGTAAAATCTCAAGGTATACAATTATCAGAATTTTCTAGATTATTGTAGAGACAGACAGAAAAAACGTGAAAGAGTGGTAAGAGGCCTTTGCCATCGTCCTTAACTGAGATACCAATACTCAAAACAAATATTTAGTTGGTGTAGAAAAAAAGAAAAATAAAGACATATTGAAGTATCACACATCTTACGAAATGATGGATGACTTACACAAATCACTCAGACATAGGGTACGGCCGCACTGTAGTGTAAGCTAAGATTGATAAATATTTCAATGTTAAACTAGCTTTGATTTTTTATTTACTATATCTTTTTTATTTCAGTAACATGCACTGTCAACTCAGCCTGAGTATACAATATAACTTCTTAGATTTACGCGATTATTATTACTTGAAATTAAACTCATTTTAACGGGTTTAGACTGAGTCTACCCGTGACCACGGCATTTGTAGAAATGTCGAAACGTCGGAAAATCAAAAATAATAAAATAAACGCGTAAAACCCGTTAAAATGAGTTTAATTTCTGAGTATACAAGATTTCAAAGATTAAAATAATACGCGTACTTAAAAGTATTTTTAAATTTGAATAAAGACGCTAAGAACACTTATTACGAGGCCTTCAGGGATACTACGAACTCCCCTTTTTATATTTCTCTCATTAATATTGTTGAACATAGTATCCATAGCTTGCTTTCGCTCATATCACTCCTGACCGTGATACCGGCAGCAGGCCCATCGTTCACTCAGCTTCTGTTCCCGTCGAGGCAATATTGATAGCTCACCTCTGATACCATTTAAATGCATATACTCTATTATCTAGTGGAAAGTACGAGTACCTTCTTCGGTTAAACAGTTATTTTCTTAGATAATAAATATTTCAATGATTCTTTAAAAGCAAAAAATAGGGTTTTAATTATATATTACTTTTCTTTATTTAGTTCCATTCGTTTTCTAAAACGTGCTATTTCCTTTATTTTTTCATTGTTTTAAAACCTGTTACTAGATTTATCATTGCATTTTTTTTTGTTAAACGGCTTGTAGCTCATTTTATGATCAAAATGTTTTATGTATAACCTCTCTCGTTGTAATTATAAAACATTCTCCTGATGAGATAACGTTTATTACTCTAGTATTGTTCATAACGAGACCGACTGCGCCTGCGCTTAAGCCGCTGTCAAACTCTCACGATGTTTGTTCTATGAATTTATGATGCCCTGGTAATGCAATATCAGCTTTATTGATAAGTTAATGCGTTTGGTTTGCAATTAAAGGGTTTTTTTAATATTTCATGTCAGATGTTGCAAATCACTTATTGTAATAAAAACATGTTTTTATTGATTTGAGAATGTTGTGGTTAAGATACTTGTATTTTTAGTCTTATCTATTTAATTTATTACGTTCAAACTTTAGCATAATATGCTATTTTCCTCATTTACTTACCTAAGTATATCCAAAACCCCGGATAACTTTATTTCCCACAGCCGCAGCCGGCCGCCCGTCCGTCTTGTCCCGGGTTGTGTCAGTTTTCGTCTGGCACTAGGGACGCACTAAATCTTCGAGGAACACAATGCGCATTAAATCTTGTGATTTCTTCCTTTGCAAAAACCGGCCGCGCAGATTCGGCAGCCTTAGAGATGGTTGTTTTTTTTTATTTCGCTGAATTTGGAATTGCTAGATTCTGATTCTTTTTGATAAAATATTTTATGTTTTCTGGCCAAAAATTACTCTTATTTCAGTATATCAACTTACTGTACTCACTAAAATAAAATTGATAAGATGATCGTAGAAACTATAACCTTTATGAATCAAGACACGACTCATTTTACTAAAATAATTAATATCTTAATTAACACAAACGTGATGAAATGTTTAGTTGCGATTTAAAATTTGTGGCAAGTAATTAATTGGACAAATTATTTGCACGGCTACGATTGCATACAATAGGCTTCTGAGCGCCTCTTGAGCTATAGTGCTATGATAAATGACCCTTTGTTCAAATTCTGTTTCTATATCGAATCAGTTTTTGTCTGCAACCGCGTCCGTTTGTATGGATATTTGAATGACAGAACTAGCGTGATTCACGTCGTCGTTTCGATGAAAAACTAGCCATGGAATAGCAGTAGGAGCTGAGAGATTTGATCTCATCCACCATATAAAGTAAGTGACACATTCCGATTCAAAACTCTGCAATATAGTTCTTGCGCTTGCTCATGACAATGGAGTTGCATTTGATCAATGGCCGCGATCGTGTCTGTCATTTGACAAAAACCGTCATACAGTCGTGTTATGTCGTGTGCTGCGTTTGTCCGATCATTGGAACATGTGTCGCCATGTTTTATACATTCGCCATCGACGGTAGACAAAAACTGGTGATGTTAAATTGCTTCGAGCGCTTCTCCGGGTGATGGCCGTCGTTGATTTGTTACGTGCTGCTTATACAACAGGCTCTGCTGTCTTTTTTCAAACGTTTGAACATAATTTTAAAATTTTATAGCCAAAGTCTAAATAATTAATTGTGTCTAAATAAAAATTATGTTCTTGAAAGTAATTTCTATTAGTCCCAGCCCACGGTAGCCACTGACTTCCCATAAAACGCTTATCTGCCCCATCTCGAGTCAGATATCCAATGAAATTTTACTGTCTCACGTTCACATAACTTTCCGAGTTAAAAACGCGCGAAGCACTCGGAGATATTTATAAAAAAGAAACACAAAATTGTTTATCTTGTGGTCACATCGTCGAGTTTTCGAGCGAGGGAATTAAAACATTGCGTTTTAGTGAATAAACGGCGGCTGCGCGTGATACCATCTCCTCCGTACGATTTATTTAACGGCGCAGGAGTTTGTTTACGATAAGACCCGGGAGTTACTAGCGTTCGAAGCCACATAGTTGAAAATCGTATGCAGATAGAAAAACTATATTACAGATATTTTAATTAGTAACATGAACATTCCACGCATTCCGAAGACCGTGTTTTTTTACCAAGGGTGCAATTAACATTTCCTTACTGATGTCGGTTTTTTACAGCTGTTAGTCGTTTTATACATTAACAACCGCCTCTGGTTAGTCTTCAGAATTCCTGTATATTTTTATAATATTTTCACGGGAGCTTTTATTGCTCTTTCCTAAATTATAACCAATTACGAGAATATTCCGCTTGGTCGAGTGGAGGTGGTCAATAAATACCATTTCGCCATTTTGGGGTGAGCAAAAAGCGAGATTCCGGCTAAATCTCTTCATTGTCGCCTCCGCGGATACCAGGACGGCAGACGTACAAAGATGCCATTACAGAGACACTTTCTTTGGCTTTCCGATGCACGCCTGAAGAAATACAATTAAGTCATCATATAATATTTATATTTGAAATTTAATTAGCTTTGAATTCTTCTTTCCGTGTGAAGAATTTGGCTTGGCAGTACATTAACTGAATACAAGTAGAAAATACGTTAAGGTGCTATGTTACACAAGTATTAGAGTAATAAATTCCGATGCAATTTCGATATGAGTAACATCTCAGCACCGTGAGAGACTGCGTAAGCACATACCGTTCGTTGTCTATGCTAAATCATTACTTCTTTTTATTTCAATCACCTCGATGTTTTATTGGCCGGCGTATCGATTTATTTACAGTATTAATAAATCATTCGTTGATCATTACCCATAGTAATTTATAGTTGGTAGGCACAGCGGCGCATGCACCGAAATAATAAATCAAAATACACAAGATGCGTGCTTCATATTCCTTGCTTGGTTCAGGGTTTAAGCTATTCATTATTGAATTCAATATTTTTCATGATCTTTTTTTTAGAAATTTGGTTTTACTATTTTACGTCACACGGTACATGTAAATAACGATTACAACCTTAGATTAATTATTGATTTGATTTTTTACTTCGTTTTATAAATTCTTGAATTATCAACTGATCAATCTATGGATGGTCCTGTCAATCAGTCCATTATAATTGCGCTGATCCCGAGTCCAGATACACCTCCGCGCAGGTTCTGTGCTCCGCGCCCCTGCAGGCTGTCGTCGGCTCTTTGCTCAAAGGCTGGCCCGCGCCGCCCGCGGCACGACGCGCAATTGATTGATAAATCAGCGCGGTGCGTACGCGCACGTCGGCCGCTTTGATCGCGCCGCCACCGCACGACGCCATGTTTGTTTTGCGTGAAAGTACCATATCCCTTAAGCTTTTGTTTTTAAGTGATTATGGGTTAATATATGTATCTACTTTATCAGCTATTTTATTTGCTCTTCACCTTTTCGAGAAGAGTACTTCTTGAAATAAACCAAATCACCATGTCAATGGTAAATATTAACAAGGAATTGTCACAAATCATCGCCCTGTGAGGGTGTCCTCTACATCCGATATAATCACTTTAAGAGCAGTCGGTAATCCAGTTACCTCCCTTCTGGTCATTAGCCCTTAGTAATCTAATTTGGATTTCATTACTGCTGTTCCTTTTTAAGTATGCTCTTTTATTTTGTTATATTTTCAGATAAAGTTTATTGGCAACAAAAATATTTTTACATTTAATAGAAATTCGTTTTGAATAAATCTTATGGCAATGTTTCGTCTCTGACTTTTGCGAAATTTGTACAACTAATACAATTTTGTCCGTATTTAAGTTTAAGAGTTTAGGCATATTACATAATGTTTTTTTTATTGTATTTCTTAATAATACGTATCATTGAAAGAAGTCATCACAATGGCAACATAAACGCCTGTCGCACCCAAAACAGTGCATGTGTGCGCAAATTACATTATTCGGCAAGCAGTTTCCGCTCTGCAAGGCACCCTATGACATTAGTTTTCATTTGAGAGTCATCCATTACAGTAACTAGATTTGGTTCAGCCAGCGCCGCTGTATTGTTTGCACTTGAGGGGGTCAATGGCGGAATGCTGCCTGCTGGCATCTCGAGGGAAATTTAAAGGATTGGTCTATTACTGTTGTACGTCGATGTTGTAAATAGTTGTGTTCGGGTGGTGGTGCTTGATCTTTGAGTGTCGTTTACTAATGATATGGAGTTTATTAAAACATGTAAAGTAATAAGGCAGGAATTAATAGTGTTGATTAAAATGCTGGAATGGAAGAGTGGGTGCGAGTGGTGATTTGGTGAATTGTCAAAAACTAGGTAAGATCTCCATATTCCCACTTACTGGTCTAAAGTCATTCCTACGTCACAGAGAAGCAACGATATTTATGTATCTACTTACTGATAGTCAGCTAGTTATATTCCTGTTTTTATGAAACAAGCTTACCAAGTTGACATAGGTCCTCACATTTAAACTCGCGTTATTGATCCATCTTCAAACCAAGTAGAGTCAAATCCAATCCATTATGTCAATTCAATCATAATTTGACTAACTGCGCGCACGCCTACAACCTACCGGAGCATGGCACTGCATCAGCTGGGCACGTGGCAGTGGCCACGCGCAGTGATTCGCGACGCTGAGATGACACCTCTTACGCATCCCTGAACTCCTGGTCCGTGAAATTACTTTCTAGTTGCTTTCGTAGCCCTAAACTTTTGTTGTATTTGATAGATTTATTGCAAATGGATAAATAAGACTACCTAAATGATGGAGCTGAATATAAGCTTGAATTGTAAGAAGGACTTAGTTCGTATAGACTTTGAAGAGTAGCTGTCATAAATATATCGGTCGTTAGAACAGTGTAGCAGTAATCCACCGGCGACAGTTGAGAGTTATATCCTGAACAATTAATATCCTTGGAAATATCTGAACGAGCGCTTAACCTGGCCTCGTAACCACAAATCGCAGTGTCACTTGGATTAACAGCGACACAAACTTAATCCACGGGATTTCCCTTAGTACCTAATGATTTACTAACACCAGCTGTCATCGCGTCGACACTCATAAAAAATACTCAAATACACTTCACAGCTGCGCAAAACGACGACCCGAAAGTGGAGTTTTAAAAATAAAATATTAATAGACCAGATTCAGTACATGCCATTAATTAACACAAATTAAACAGACTCTACATAATAAGTTCCGTGTTCGTTTAGTCCCATGATAATAAAATAGGTTTAATGACACTGAAATTAATTACAGGATAGACACCATGGGGAGCGTGCAAGGGAGACGGCTAGATTGTAGTCGTTGCGTATGTGTGGTGGGCGGGGCTTGTGCGCGGTGTAGTGATGTCGCTAGCTGTCGATAATTTGACTCGGGGAAATAGTTCTTTAGGTTTTATCGAGTCCGGGTGCGAGCATGTAAAACTGTTGTGGTCGCAACGGGGCGCTTTCCTATCCTGGCAGAATTACAGCCCTAGGGCAGTTTGATGAAGCAAAGTTTAATTAAACCACGGGATTGTAATTATTTATGTATACGTTTGTGGAATCGTTTGAACGAAGCTCCGAACCTGATCAGAGCTCGAGGGGGGTGGCTGGGTTTAAGATTTAATTTCCCGAACAAATTATCATAAACAAACATACTAAATGTAAAGCACGCACTTTATTATTGTAATCTTTAATCATTACAAGCATTATTCGATTACACGAATTAATTTCAACGTCATTTTTCGACTTTACGAAACTTGATATTTCCATCGGGGTATTGTAAATTATGATTTAGTTAAAATATGTTGATAAAACTTCTAAAGGAGTGTTTTATTATAAAAATAAAAGTAACAGAGTCAACCACCTCGGTGGTTATACTATAAAATATCATATTCCAGCACTGTTTACTATGCATATTGGTTTCTCATAAAATATTTCAACAAAGTCTAATAAAAATAGAATTTTGTTGCCTACTGTTTGTATTTTTGTATAAAAAACGTGAATAATTTAAACTTGTTTGTCAGCCTTTCTATTTTAAAGTTAATATGCACATTAGAGCCTAAAATAATTAGTAAAGGGGTTACGTTTGTTAATATTTCGCTTTCCTAGGTAAAGGTGACAACCAGCTGTTGCTAAGTAATTGTGTTAATAACATATATTGCTATCGATTCACACAATCGCAATAATTAATTCCCCTGGAACGGAAACAGAAAAACAGAAACAATCTGCGAAACTAATTAATTATGTGTGTTTGTACATTGTACTTACATTTAAAATAAAGTGCTCGTTAATTTTAAAATCCGACGTATCATCCGCTTTTGTGCTAATACGTTTATTATTAAACGAACATGCATTCTGATTTCTTTGAAAATAAAGAAAATAATATTATTATCCTTCGAGTGGTTATTTAAGTACTTAGGTACATGAAGGTAGCTCATTGTTTTGCTTTAATACAATATTTACATAATAGAATTAAAAGTTCCTTTGCATAATGAAAATAAATAAATGAATTGTAGAGTTTACATTTGCACTCTTGATGAGTAACAATATTTGGCTACTCAACAGCTTACACATTTATAAAAACACTTACTTATAATCTACATCTAGAAATTAGTTTTCTTCGTTACATCCCCGACTATGACCACATATAGGTTCCTAGTTTCCACTCCTAAAGCTATAAGCAAACCTCAGACCCCACAAGGTTTTGTCCCAACTTATCAACGTACGAATAGCATGCCCTTTAAGATTTTGCCACTATTATCAATTACCTATTAACCATAGATCTACGCTTTTACATGCGTATTCTCATATCCATCCATTGCTTCATTCGATTTATATTAGGCAGCTAATCAAGCCCCACGCTAAGCTCTGTCGAATGTGGTCTAAGTCCCGTCACCTGCCGGCCTCCGTCGTTGGCTGCGCCGGCGCCGCTCGCATCATTCGGGTCTGCTGCGCGCGTGCGCCTCGCTGCGCTGCCGACATGCGCGGTATTTGGCTGTTCGGCGCAAGAGAGAGGGATCAGCGATTGGTCTCAAAGTGTTTAACGAAGGAGTGCAAAATTTACCTTGAGCTCCGCTTTTGGCAGCTTGACTTGGCCATCCGAACCTTAAAATTGGTTTATGTAAATATGCAAATTCAATGTCTCATAAAGTTATAACGACTAAGTAAAAGAACACCAAGCGTCAAGTGCTTACATGTTTTTATCGTCAGATTTTTTTTCTACGGAAACGAAATCATTATGGTATAGATTATGAAGATTCTATGTCTAAGCCTGTTGTAGATATTTTAGGTGGACACTTAAATTCAAAGTGTATCGCATTAGCTTATACCTTGTCCATCGCATTTGATATCTTGATTACCGCTTTGTTCTTGCCGGTTCTTTGTCTACAACACTATCGGGCATCGGCCGGTTCTTCCAGCCGAGTGGACAACACTATTCTTGCGAAATATAATCCCTGCGTTGCATTAGTTAGGCCTTATTGGGTTTCATTATTATCGATACAAGGCGCCAGTTTTAAGTTGACTAAAAGAATGCAAAAGTATTTCAATAACGAAAACTTGATAAGCAAATTCTTGTCAATTCTTGCTGATAAGTTTGTTAGTATTTTCTAACTGTTAACCTCATGTATGAATCAAACAATAATAAGAAAGAAGTAACATTCTTTAGATTACATAAAATACCTGCCGATAAAAATTAATCTGTCAATGTTATCAATGCAAGACATGCAACTATTTATTAATTCAAAATTAATATGACCCACATTGACATCGCTATCAGTCCTCCAAGACAGACTAACTCCAGGATATCTCCAAACATGTTAACTTCCTCTCAACTTAAGTACCCACTCGAAACCACTTACCGACACTGCGCTAAAAAAACGCTAACAAAAAACGCCGAGTGTTTTATACGCGCGTACGCACGCCCTTTAGTGGCGCGCGCAGAAAAAATGCATTAAACCAAGTACAACGGTGTGCCCTTTACAGTCGCGCACAAAGGGCGGCGACGGCGGCTTGATGAAAGACTTAACCAAGGTGATGATCATATCGCTAGTTAAGTTAAAATATCAAAAGTATGTGACGTAATGTATTTAGTTAAATAATTAGGAATTAAAGAAAGGGAAATAGGAATTATAACCGTTGTTGTTTGAGAATAGCTAATAATTCTAATACCGATAATAATGTAATCTAGATTAAGTATGAATTAGGAATTAACAGCTAGCTAGCTTTTTTAAAAAAAATGTAATACAAACCGTGTACCTTCCAATAGTGTAAAATACCATAAATATTAAATTTGGTGCAGTAATTAAGAGGCTATGCGCTTACGTATAAGATTAATACCTACCTACTACATACTCGGAAGAGTCTTGAACTTGAAAGGCTTATACAAACCTTAAAACCATTTAAAAGCAACCAAACTCCAAACAGGCCCAGTTACACAAAACACGAAGAAAGATTCCGAGAAACAAAAGAGCTTCTTTTGAGGGCTTTGAATCTGAAATCTGCTTTTAATCCTCCTCGCTAGCATTGTGTCTACAACGCACGCCTTTTTGTTCCGCTTTTTCTAATATATTTGGCGGCAATATAATATGGCTTATTGTTGAGTAATCCTAGCGCAAGACGACAAAGAACTGATAGAAATATCTGTTTGCGCAGATCATATCTACGTGAAGAGATGTTTGCGTAAGAATATCGACCCTTTTAGAGAAGTTGAATAGATTCCATCTGGGTAACGGAGAGCAGCAGCAATTCTTAATATTAACGTTCACATATTAACAACTATCGTCAGATCTCTATTGCATATAATTTGGACAAAATTTCAGGATCAAATATGTTTTGAATTCAAAACAATAAAAAACGATAAAATCCTTTCCTTTTTTAAAATAAAATAGTCTTTGACTGTCACAAATAGAGATAAATCAGATTCAACCACAACAATGCAACAGTTTTTTATGATGTTCCTGTATAATAGATCGCCCCCTCCCGCCCCGGCCTGGGATTGTCAACGACGTCATTGTGCAATGACAAGTGTTGACAACTATTGTCATTGTCATTGAAAGAAGCGCCCGCGCACCCTTTTACAACGATCATCAAAATTACTGTGATTTATTGATAATAGTTGTAATTATTTGGACTGCAGACTAATGCGAACGTAACATATTGAAGTGTCAATTTGTTCCGATGTAGTAACATATCTAAACGCTAAAGACAACGAATGTTCATATTGCCAATTGGCCCATTCATTTGACATTCAACCCTCAAATAATGAAATATGAAATGCTATTAACTGCATAATAACTTTGTTTAACTGCCTAATGTTAAGCATTTTTGGGTCGATATCAACAATTTAATAAGGTATTCTTTAAAATGTGGAGTCGTCGACACCTGAGATCTTGGACATAAAAATGTCGTACCGTTTTCAATCAATCTTGGTCCAATACCTGGGCCCGAGATCGGCCCCCACAGATAACCCTTCCTCGATGCGTAATACCATTAAAACAACGGTGACAATCTAACCAAAAAATAATTTTCAACAGCTCTTTATCAGCTTAGAGATCTCATACGACTCCTTATATCATACGATATACGATCAATTTTGGCTCGGCACCAATAATTCCGTGTTCGACGATTAAAAATGTGAGATGATGATCATTCCGGAGGCTCCCACTGCGAAGGTTGACTTCACTTCTTTGTTTTTCTGTATTCCTGGTCGTGGGTCCGTTTTAATTAATGCCCATCACGTTTTTTTCAATGTTTGCTCTTTTTTTTGTTGGTTTGTCTCAAGTTTTTTGAAATATGTGAGCGTGGGCCGTAGAGTGTGATGCGATATCTCGATGTCTCCTATTGTTTTCTGTTTTATATATTTATGTGTTTCTTTGTTGGCGTGTTTGTTTGTGTGTTTTTTCGTCGGTTTGTGTGGAGGGGGCTGGTCGGTGGCTCGCCGATTGTCGCTCAAGTTATTTATGAGATCGCCTGATTCTAAGATATCTAAGACAGATATTTCTGGACTATTCAATTCGCATGCTAAATCAGTGGCATTTACATATTTATTGCGTTTTAGTTTTTTTAAGTAACAAAGTCTTGGAAACTACAAATGTGTATTACGATAAAAATAAGTTTAAATAGGTGCCTACACAGTGAGGTTATGTTTATCTTTATACATCTGACCTAGATGTTTTTATAAGAAATTAAAAATGTTACTGGAAATGCAAAACTAATAGTTACTTATATACTTTACTTTACTTATGTTACATAGTTTGCTCAACACTATGCTTATTATTCAAATGACATTATTGTTGCGATGAAAAATTATTACCATTGAAAGGTTATTTCATTTTAAAGTTAAATTTTATTGAGGACCTATATACACATATGATTATGAAGTTAACTAGAATCAGCGAAGTAAAAACATATTTTTTATACTCACATTAAGTTTTAATATTAAAATAAAAGAAAGAATTAATTATAAGATTTATTTTGTTTAAATCCCTAGCATAAAGTAAATTTATAAGAGGTGTTCCTCGGCGATAATTCCTTAAGTTTAGGTAATATTGAATTTCTAAAAGTAACATACCATGGCAGAAGAGGAAGGTACTATTAATATACCTTCTTTAAATAACTTAAAGTAACTTGAACATGTACGAGTATAAATAAAAATGCCAATCTGTTTTATTTTCTTTGTCAGTTGCTGTACGTATATATATCACGTAATTTTGTACTTGGTAAAAGGAAACATATTATTCGTGCTTATCAATAGTTTCAAAAATCCATTCCTGGAAGGGTGGTAGGTATGTGTAGACTCCTGGGGCCCTGATACAGTTCTTATCCAAGTTGTAGGAGATGATGCCTACTTGATAGGAGCCGTGCACTGCCGGGCCACCGCTGTCACCCTGGTAAATGAGATACATGAAGTTAATAAACAAGTTGAAGAATCTATGCTTTGACAGTCTGAAGTTATTTACATATATTTTCAACACACTTGCTTAATGCACTTGAGCTTATTAAAATCTTGTCACAGGACTGAAATCAAGCTTTACATAATTTCACCACGAACATATACTACTCATACATACCCGCTTTTAAATAGTCAACTTACTAAGCAGGAGTTTTTTCCATTGCCCCCGGCACAGAACAGAGTGTCGGTGTGGTTGGCTGCGCACGATTCACTCGGCACCACCGGCACGGAGGCTTGGAACAGATTGTTTGATATCAACGCATCGGACGATCGGTGCTGCAATACAGAGGATTGCTTTATTACTCAGATCTTCAAAATTATTGAAGAGAAAAAATGTAGATTTGTACTGTATTTGCTGTTGTGATAACGTGATTCTTTAGTAAAAGAAAAGCTATGCCTGACAAGTTCGTAATAATTAGATTAAAATACGGTAGTTTTTATAGGTAAAATTAATGTTGTTTAGAAATTACGCTGCACTGTAGGAATATCCAGCTTTCGCAAATATTTCGACGATTAACTGACACTCGAGAAAATAAAAATTATGGATATATTTTTGTAAATAACTAATGAATCACCATTCAAAGTCTGATTGATGAGGACTTTAGTTGTTTCCGAGGACTTTAGGACTTTAGTTGTTTCCTTTCAATTTGTCATAATTTATTGTATGTACTCTATACTCACAGTTTTGCCCCATCCAAAAATCTCCAGTTCCATGTTTGGTCTTAGTTTAAAATGTTTATCTACAATAGCTATGTTGTCAGTATTAGGGCTGAATCTTATTTGTTTTGTCAGTTTGAGGAGTCCGATGTCGTTTTGTTTGTCTCCTATCTGGTACTTTTCGTGTTGGATTGATTTCTCCACGTTGTACTTGTGACCGCCCTCGTTGATAGTGTCGGTTCCCACTAATACCTGTTTGGTTTTTGGGCAGTGTCTGAAAAGACGAAATGTAGATGCTTTAAAAGGCTGTGGTTCAGAGTTGTTTCTTCATGGGATAGATAAAGTTTAATAGCTGTGGTTGTATCTCCTTGCTTCTTCTCTATATCCCTATCCTGTGTTCTTTACTGTTTATATTTTTATACGAATAAACTAATTCCTTCCAAACCACGCTGCTAACTTTGATACAGTTACGTGGTCTTCAACATAGTTTTGTTTTACGAAATTGCATTCGTTAATTTCAAGTCAATCAAGCACTTTATTTTCATTGATAACATAGTCTATTATTAAGTTGTAGTAAGTATAAAGTAATTGTAGCTAGATATTCTTACAAAGCGGCACATAGTCCGCTGGTGAGCACAAACTGCTCGTTAACGATGGACGCGCCGCAGATCGCTCGATCCTCGCAGAGCACGGACGCTACAAACGGAGCTTCTTCAATGCGCACGCGCTTGCCGCCGACAATACCTACTTCAGCACCTGAAACGTAAAGTCTTTGCTTTAGATCTTGTATCATACTAATATTATAAACGTGAAAGTTTGTGAGTATGAATGTATGGATGTTTGTTACTCTTTCACGTAAAAACTACTGGATGGGTTTTTATGAAACTTTACAGAAATATAGGTTATACATCAGAATAACATATAGGGTACTTTTTACCGCGGGGAAACTACGCATTCCCACGGGAAACCGACTTCCACGCGAACGGAGTCGCGGGCGACCACTAGTGATGATATAAAAATACGGTCTTAAATATTCACTGCTTCTAAAGTCATACAGAAATATGCGTATATTATTTTATCAATTGTTTCTATAAGTTCGGGAAGGTAAGGAGTTAAGAAGTAATTAAAGAGGACTTACCATGGATTTTAGGGCTGCTGGCAACTGCCACAAACAGCAGTAAATGCTGGAACAACTTCATAGTGAATACGTTACGTTACAATTAGTTAGCAGGCTTATAAACCGGTCTTATCTAGTTCGTTAATTATAATACAAAAAAATATATTTTTGTAAATAGGCTTATCGATTTTGAAACTCTCCAACTAATTATTTTTAATAAACTACGTTTCTATTTACAGCTTGAAAATAATACTTATCTTACGATGTATTGATAAATACAAATGTAACAAACAAAATTTGCTAAAATTCAATTTTAAGTAATTTTCAATGCTGATTATTTTTTGAATGAAATAATGATACAAGAGCGACAATTATTGTTATTACCAAAAAACAAATACAATTAAATAGTTTTCTCAGAAAATCACCGTACTATTTCACACCTTGATAAAGATAGTCTTCGTTAAGATAAAATATATTATTAAGTTGTAAAAATGACATAAAACCACAATCACACCAGTGGCTCGCTACCATAGATAACAAAACGCATAAAATATGAGGAATGAAGAGGGTGATACCGTAGCATTTTAAGTACCAGATATATTTATCTAGGATTGATACCGAAATCGAGCATAAAGTTTTATGGGCTTTTAAATTTCTAAAAAGTCTACTTGTATGAAATAATTAAACTAATATGGTCGCTATAAAATGAGACTCAGATTGAATAAAAAACAATCATTACTATTCTTTTTTTCAGGTTTTGATTAAACCGAATATTGCCTGAAACATGAATAATACTATTTATTACAAGTCGGTTTCCCGTGGGAATGAGATGTTTTCCCGCGGTAAAAAGTATCCTATGTGTTATTCTGATGTATAACCTATATTACTGCAAAGTTTCATCCAAATCCATCCAGTAGTTTTTACGTGAAAGAGTAACAAACATCCATCCATCCATCCATCCATCCATCCATCCATCCATCCATCCATCCATACATCCTCACAAACTTTCACATTTATAATATTAGTAGGATAGTAGGATTTGATTTATTTGAAAAAACAACATTGTGAAATGCTACTTACACAACGCTTTACCAAATATTGCGACTGTTCTAAACCTAAATATAATCTTCACATATCTGTGACTGTCTAAACGAAAGCTTGTACTTACGAAGGCTATTTTTAAGGTTATTTTTGTATGTATTCTTCAAAACTGTAAAGTTCAAGTACAGCTCGCTTATCAGTCTACCTATTTAACATACCTTTACCATGTTATCAAAAGATTTATTTTAATTACCTATAAAACTTTTGTCACCTTAATGTCCATTATAGATTAGCTGACTTAATTAACAAACAGTTGATAATGATTTTTATACGCATTTAAGATTTTCTAATAAAATGTGTTTGTTCTTTACAGGTAAGTTCATTGGCAGTGCGACATGCATCAAAGTAAGGTATTTTACAGTAAATATTGTAAACATAAAGGTAAGTGCAAATTTACAGGAATTAAAATTACCGTTAATTTTAACTTCAGTTATTTAACATCGATCTCTGAACGTGTAGCTCACGAAGTAAACGGTTCAAAATCAATTGAAGGACCTGTTTATGAAATCTTTTCAATATATTTTCTTCAAGCCTAAATAACTGATATGATAGAAAATGCTTAACTGAAGCCAATCACTGCGACACTTTTACCTCTTCCCACGTCAAAGGAGGAGTTTTAATATTTAGTCTTTCTTTACAAAACATTTTGGGACCAAGCACTAACTAAGTAACAGTCAGTGGTTAGTCCAATTGATAATTTGAAGTACTTACAGCATTATTTACATATTCCACTACAAATTAGACAAACATTTCAACGCTCACCGATCATCAAAATACTAACAACCCATTTCTTTTGTGCTCTCAACATGCTGTTATCTAGTAGGGTGGTACAACAGTAACATAATGTTGGTACAAATTTATCTGTTTGTAGCCGGGGCTCGGGTTACTGGGCCCCGCGGGACGGGATTCGAACCCTGGTCTAAATTATGTACGGGATAGTGTGAAGTAAAATATGCTTATACGACTAACGTAAATATGGACAATACTCTAAATATTCAGTGTACCTATGTTTTTTTTTAAATCCCTACTTCCCTACTAATATATAAATGCGAAAGTAACTCTGTCTGTCTGTCGGTCTGTCTATCTGTCTGTCTGTCTGTTACGCTTACACGCCTAAACCACCGAACCGATTTTGATGAAATTTGGTATGAAGTAAGAATTGAACTTGGGAAAGGACATAGGGTACTTTTTACCACGGGAAAACTTCTCATTCCCACGGGAAACCGACTTCCACGCGAACGGAGTCGCGGGCGGCCACTAGTGATAAATAAATTATCATCAGCTATTTCGTATTCATCCTATAGGGCTGATGATTAACTGTTTTTCGTAGATTTTTACTTTGTAAGGTCTTTTTAAAAATCTTATAAATTAAGATTTACTAAAGATCTTCCCTTACTTACCTTTTAGTATTTAATTCTAGTTCTAAAACAATTTCTCCCAGTTTTGACTTCATATAAACTTTTGTTCTTATGAACTCCCAAAGCTATTGTCCACATTTCCATCGAGGAAGGGAGCAGAAACGCAATCTCAGTCGCGTGCACCGATCCGGAAAATTGAAACAAGGGCATACTAACTACACATCACAACGACAAATATTACAACAGATAAAATAAACCTTATGTCTTTGTAATAAGGTCGGGATTAAAGCAGCGAGATTAAGATTTGTCAGGGTTGTCCCAAGCGATTTTGAGGATTTACAAGAGTTATTAGGACATAATTCGAGCTGGCATTTAGGGGTACAGAGCGACCATGATTATACGGGAGTTTACGACACAAAAACACTGTATTAAAATGCAATTCTTACATTCTAGACTAGTTATGAAATTACTTTTCATGTTAAATTTGGGGTTTAATATACCTATAAAGTCGTAAAATCTCTTAATATTCTGCATATTCAGACATTTACCAGACCTCTTAACAAAGATGGAACATTTTATTCTTCAAAGTAAAAAAATAAATAAAAAAACAATTTTCCTCCAAATCGAATTATATTCGCGTACAATAAATCACGCTGGTTTAAATAACCCACCCCTGCGCTCTCGGGGTGCAAGACTGTAACACGATCGTACTCACAAAAATAATGACGTCATCAAACACTAATTCTAAAGCTTTCAAGTGGATTACTTTGAACAAACATGCTTTGCTACTGGCGAAAAAATTTCAAGCTAACTTCAACCTTGTTGCGTTAAACATAAGAGTCGTTAGTGATATTAGGCGATGCAAGACTAAAATTGTCACCATGTGTTGCATTTTGTGTCTATCAAACCGCCATCAGACTATCTTAGCGAAAATACACCTTAAAACATAAAGAATAACAAATGTTTCACTGTTGCAGTATCTCAGTGCAAAATTCTGTCGTAACATTTTGAACTTTATTCAGTTGTGTTAGGGTTGGTTCTAGCAAGTTGAGGGTAGGTTGAGCCGGTGCGTCATTTCGATACATTAGGCGCGAGATTAATGCGCGGGAAGCGGCCGCGTCACAACATGGCGGGTGCGCGGGGGGATGCGCAGGGCTCACTATACGTGGAAGAAACTTACTTATGAATAGATTTTTTAAATTGAAAAACATCCTACTAATATTATAAACGCGAAAGTTTGTGAGTATGGATGTTAGTTACTCTTTCACGTAAAAACTACTGGATGGATTTTGATGAAACTTTACAGTAATATAGGTTATTACATCAGAATAACATATAGGGTACCGCGGGAAAACTTCTCATTCCCACGGGAAACCGACTTCCACGCGAACGGCCACTAGTATGATATAAAGTAACTTAAGTTACTATTACGACATTAACATACAAAGACGGTTCTTACTCATATCACGGGAACTTTAGAAAAAGACCCCAAATGAAGTCTTTTCAAATGTCACTTTTTGGATAACAATTTTTTCTTTATTTGTAATTGGAATCTTACACATTACTGGATTTTTACATCAAAAATTTATGTCACTATTTTTTTTTCAAAATCTTTAAAAAAGTCATAAAATCACTTTTGTCTTTAATAATTGTAACATAAAACATTCATTGAATGCCCGTAGTGGCAGTGTTCGTAAATCCGTGACAATTTTTATAGTCGACACGAGACAATAAATAACAAAACGAGTTGAAACTGTATCTGTTCGTCACACAGACTATCATGTATCTGATTTAGTCGGACATTATTTTAATGATTTTCCGTTTTATATCACTATTACTACTGTTTTTTTGAGGTGGGCGATTTTCTTATTGTATCTGTTTTGAATACTCTTATTTCACGTTATTTGTTCATAAATTACCCATTATTAGTTTGATCTTGAACAATTTCTCTTTTTTTAAGATTTTATGATTTTAACGATGTATAATAAGTAAAAAAACTTTTTAGAAAAGTTCTCGGTTGTGGCAGCCCTAATTTTTCATGTTGAATTAAAAAAGCTTACCGAGCCTCGAGGGAGCAAAACACCGAAGTACCGAGGGCTGTCACAAACTTCAAACGGATACTTTTTTACCACATCCTTGAAACAGTAAAAAGGTACGTTATCTTTGAAAAAGCGGTAGTTAGCAGGTGGTTATAATAAAATGTATAAAAAAATTACAACATTAAATAGTAATGAGCAAAGTTTGTTTGTTTACGTGAATGGTGTTAGTAGATAAGCATTTAATGGACTAAGTTTTTAACATTTTCCGATGTGAAAAGGTTTAGTTTTTTTTTATAATGAGCTCTTAATTAGTTGACTATCAACGCAAAAAGTATGGTAAGTAAGTAGGTACTTCTACAATTATCGTGCGAAAGCTGGGAACTTCTACTATAACTTTGTTATTAATCTAGAGGACTTGTTGTTTATATCTAACAAGCGACCCACGCTTCGCAATGGTGTAATTTTGGCCGAATTGCCCACAAAACATTAAATTTTAGCAAACTTAAAAATAAAAATTCTGAATGTTCTTTACAAATTTAAATGAAAAAAATGAGTCGATGACTTTTCGGACACAAAAAACTCGGACACCTTGGTAAAAAATAATATTAAAATTGAAAAACCACAATTTGGCCAAGGTGTCCGAGTTTTTTGTGTCCGAAAAGTCATCGACTCAAAAAAATACCTTAGTTATGGTGCAAACCGCATTCAAATCCTTCTGCTGGTTTAGGAGGAGACAGCGGACAGACATACAGACAGAATTAGGATTTGGATTTATACTATGTATTGATGACAAAAAAATGCCTTTTAAATGTTTGCATTTGCTTTTGATAGTATTATCGCCTTTGATAAAAAAGCGAATGAGTTATTCAGATAATTTAAGAAGGGTATATCCAAAGTTCTCCCTTATTCATAAACCAATGCCTACTTTAAATAAAACATGCAATTAAATGTACTAGATCAATTTTGTAATAGCTATCATAACTGAAAGAAACAAAATATATTTAAACATGTGTCGATAGATATATTGCAAACTGTAATAGTGTGTGGTTTTCTTTCTTACGTGTTCGCTGTTCAGCTAGTCACATAAACTGTAGGATACAAAAAAAAATTTCTCTATTTAAACGTTGTATTTGTACCCTAGTAACATAATTATTATTTTATCATACAACTGCTAACAAGGTGAACTGTCACCGCGTTTAAAAGCACTTTATAATCTATCATATTTAATAGCGAGGGGCTGGATATTTGCAACTAAGTAGTGTTCGAAGTACCAGGGTAGCAGGAAGGG
This sequence comes from Emmelina monodactyla, assembly GCA_916618145.1. NCBI lineage: Eukaryota > Metazoa > Arthropoda > Insecta > Lepidoptera > Pterophoridae > Emmelina > Emmelina monodactyla. The sequence continues at coordinate 594,819 of OU745316.1, forward strand.
TTGGCAGTCATTTTATTGGCGCCCGACGGGGGTTAAAAGCAGAATTATGAATTTTAATTCGTTTTAGCAAAGGGTTGGTTTGTTTATAAACAACGGGGTTGAAGCAAATTGCGTTTATGTTGAGTGTACTAGAATAGGTTAGTTACCTTTTTACCGACTCTAAAATAACTTCCAAACAGGTATTTATAATTGTAAAAGCTCTTTATTTTGTTCTTGAAGTATTATATCTTAATTCAAACATATAAATCTGAATAATTATCTAAAGAAACGAGGATTCAGTCCATTAACTAACATATCCCGTCTAAATGTATTCGCTGCGATAAAGTTCTTCATATATTCAATATCTGTCAATTATCGGACGCCTCCCTAACTGAAATACTGCCATCTTGTCGCATAATGAGTCCTTAGGCTATTAAACAATTACCTCCCGGCCGCACCTGGTGCCCTGGCATTTTCGTGTTCTATTAATATGTAATCGTTTTAAAGTGAGCCGTTTAATGTTCAGTTTCCATTAGGCGCGGCAGTAAATAACACCTCCTTTGATGTCCTGATTGCCTGGTATCGCGATTTTTGGAGGGACACATTTTTTATACTATTTCTTTGTATTTTTGTTTTGTGTATAAAATATATTCTGTTTTTCTGGCCTTTATAACGCCCGACTGTATGTAAAATTCATTAAAATTACTCGCAACTCGTTGAAATAAATGTTGATGTTATTCTCTTTATATTTTCAAAAACAATCGTAAAATCTTGACAGCCCCGCATTCCGTCGACGTTTTAGCTACAGGAATATCTAAAAACAATTTCGTTTGGACCATAACTCACCGTACGAAATGTGCACACAAATATTTAATAAGAAGCGCGCCCATTCCTATTTTGGTGGAATCATGAATTTATTTTTTTATGTGACACACGCGCGGCGCTGTCATTTGTTTTCATTATTCTGCCTCCCTTTAAAAAAAAGATATGAATTGAATTTGAAAAAAGTTTGTGTCTACGTAATAAGTTAGTTTTGACGTGCGGGCATTGTGATGCATTATTTTATTGAAACGTCGACTTGTCAATTATGACGTTTTTGTAATTGAAGACTAATAGCGATGAGTGGTGATGTTGTAAATGATGGTATTTACACCTTAGTTATTATAGCTTGTCGTGTAATAGATTGTTGCTGTTTTTTTATGAAATAGGTCAAATACATTAAATGCGTGCGCTGACACAAAGCTATTAATGTATGATATGCATTCATATTTATTATACAACATTAATAAAACGATATATTGATTCTGTCACTGCATTCCTTAAATAGTATTCAAATCAAAAAAACAATGTCAAACAAAACATAACCCTTAAATTACCTAAAACAAACTCCAAACTTTTTATAGCGTCCAATAAAATCAATATTCCTTACCGAAATGAAATTAATTACTTCAAATGCTCGCATAACATCGTAAAGCAACGGGTTTGATTTATTGTATTACGCTAGTAGTTGTGCGTTACCCGGAGTCGAACCCGGGACCCGGCGCCACCGCCTGCAGCGCCGGCGCATGGGGCCAGGAAGGTATTTGAGACTGAATGGAAAAAATAACATTATTATGTGTAATTGTGGCGTGGTGAAAGTTTTAATATGTATAATTCTAAAATGGTTCTGCTTATATCTAATCGTATGGACTATGTAGGATAATTTGTCCTTTGCCTTCCGCTCGTAAGCGGTTTGAAGATTTTTGCGAATATATTTTTTAAAATCGGTTCAATACTTCCATATATTTCTTAAAACATCTTAAGTTAGAAACTTCTTCATTGAAGGCAATAATATCCTGCCAATATTATAAACGGGAAAGTTTGTGAGTAGGTATGGATGTTTGTTACTCTTACACGTAAAAACTACTGGACGGATTTTGATGAAACTTTACAGTAATATAGGTTATACATCAGAATAACACATAGGGTACTTTTTACCGCGGGAAAACTTTCATTCCCACGGAAAACCGACATCCACGCGAACGGAGTCGCGGACGGCCACCAGTAAAGTTTAATGTCTTTAAAAATATTGATGCTATTCACAACGGACTGTTTTTTTTTATATACAGAATTGGGTATTTTAATATAAATAGCCCCATAAAACTTTATTACAAAATTAAATACACAAGTAATCTTGTTACACATTTTCTTTTACTATTATTATTATATTATAGAGAAAATATTGCAATTTCTAATCAACTTCGAGGTAATGAAGCCAAACCCATAAAACTACAATATTGAGATCCTATAGATACTATAGGCAAATACACGAGTGTGTTTCTAGCTATTTATATTAAGAATATTTTTGGTAGCACATGCCCATTGACTTTACATACAAGTTATTTACTCTTTTAAACAGAACTTCAAAATAAAGCATTTGAGCGGCAGATGGTAATTTAACCTATAGAAAATGATAATTATTAATTTAATTTACAACTAATTTATTATCTACTTACTAACTTGTGGCATGTGTACCTAAATTTAAAAATAATGCTTTTTGCTAATTTTATGTAACTTTTAATTTTAATTAAAGCAGTTCTGTAGACATTAATTACCGAATTTTCGCTCAACACCATTTATTTCAGTCTAATTTTGTTTGTTTGTTATTTCCTCCCCCTCGCGGATTGTTCACAAAATCAAGTGTAAATCCAATTAGTATTGATTTATCCGCCCCTTGAACTATGTAGAGTTGGAATACTGTGAAAAATCTTTATAACAACTAGTGGAAATATCCTTAAATAAGGCACTTACCTAGTGTTTCGGTTACTGCGCTTTGATACTCACATATTTAACAATTAAGAGATAAATAAAATAATTTATTTAACGGGTCACTACCGTAAAAGCATACTTTATTTGTATTTGGCTTTATAAAAGAACTTATTTGCATATATTTATTTAACTTGTCTTTTACAAAATATGAAGGAACAAACAAACGAGCGACTTCGCTTAATACTATGCAAAGATTAACTTCAGACTATATATCTATGTTTATTGTAATTGTATAGTGTTTATATCTATGATAATAAATCTATGTTTCAACACAATATTGAAATGAAACAATTGCTCATTTGATCAATAGATGGCGCTACCCGTATTTTAAATTGCGTTGTTCAACTAACGATGTATTTATTTTTGTAAGTTAATTCTATAAATACAAGTTTTACATCTCTGATTAGTTTCTAGTCAACAACTCGTTTATTTCTACATGCACTTACTTCGCTCACCCGCTACTGCTAAAGAATGTCATTAAAATTCCCATCGTACATAACGTATACCCGTCCGAAGTTATGTCATTGAAGATCTCTAGATAACTGGACGTTACATAGTGGCCGCATGCCTGCTGGCTGACAGTGACAGTGACAGAAGATGTACCAGGGTGACGGTAATGACAGGAAATTAACTAACTCTTAAACTTAAATAACGAACTCGTTTGTTTTGGGTTGGTAGTGTTTTAGTATTCGTTGTTAAGTAAAATATCGATGGGGAGACATCATTTTGATATGTTTCAAAATTAATTTGTCACATATACACTTTATTGTAAGTTAAAGAATAACAGCGTAGTTAAATCGTACAAGTTGGGCTCAGACTTACTTATCGAATAGCGAGAGAGGCTGAGCCATAATCTAATACTCAATACTATAACATAATCTACAAACCATTGAGTCTTGTTAAATCTGTTAATATCATAACCTTTATTGTGTTTTTGCGTCTCAATAGAATATGGAAGCTAGCTTAATCAAACCAAAACAAAACAAGCAGTTTCAAGTTAAGTCAAGGAATATTGAGTGCGGCCATAAGTAAATTCACGAAGTTAAGAAAAAGCAATGTTGTAATTTATCCCGACTTGTTCCCGAAACATTGAAGTTTGGATAACTTAAAAAAAACTTTTTCTGAATTATCTTTATTTACAAATTTAAATGAAAAAAATACCAGGAAGATGGTGAAAACTGCATTAAAATCCGTCAACTGGTTTAGAAGAAGTTAGCGGACAAACATACAAACAGACAGAATTAGCGGACTCGGATTTATACTATGCAATGATATGTAATGATATTTGTTGTAAGAATATAAATAACCTCCGACGTAACTTACAAAAGTTTCATTCTTATATAAATTAATAACTGATAGCAACATGTACCTATTGAATTGTAATTGTATTTTGTTACAATATTTTCCCACTATATACCTACAGGCAGTAGCATATAAGTAACGAGCATTTGTTTTAATGCATTCAGACACCAAAGTGTTTAATTCTGCCTTTCACACCCGCTAACGTGATAAATAGCTGTTGTTGTTACATACATTTACAATTTACATTGTATTTGGATCTATTGAATGACTTTTCAATTCCAGTTGGTTGGTCAAGTGTGGAAATCAATTAATCAATTAAAATATTCTCTCATTGCTTTCAGGAGGTTTGTTTGTTTGGTTCCGTTGATTTATTTGAAACGATAGTCAAAAAATAATTGTATATAGTATTAATAGTATTTTAAAGATAGGCTTCGAATATTTATTCGGATAAATTAAATATTAAAGAATATATTTTTAACAAACTAATATTCAAAGAGTTTGTAAAAAACGCGAGCGAAGCTCGACCGGGTCACTTGTTTTAAATAAAATATACATTTATTTTTATTTCGTCCTCATGATGCCATATTTTGATAAACCATAATACAATTTCTATATTCAATTCAAAAGCAAATGACGATCATTTATAAAACTACCAACATGAAATAAACCTTAGCAGTTAACAATTTATGAAGACCGGAAGCACATTAAGTCTCGCACTTACCGTAAATCATCCACTTAACACTTTTTTCAATGAGAAAATGTCCCTACGCTTCTAAATATACCAGGAGAACATAAAACTGTAGCGGGCGGGGGCTAGATCTAACGATCGCTTATCTCCTAGTACGAGATAAGCAACTACCAGGAAAACTGCACGCTTATTTCATTCAAAAACTTTTAGTTAGCTCGCTGCTTCGCATGCGTTAACTTGCTATTGGTTTATGTCGTTATAAAAAAAAAAAACCTTTAACTACTTTCCGTTTGTCGTTTAGGCAACGGATCAAGTAAAATAAAGGTGTTATTAAATAATTTGTTAATAACACAGAAGGATTAGTAATATGATCATTGTTTATTTACATTGAATTATTTTACATGAAAGTCACAACATTACAGCTATAAAACGATATATTAATTCTCAGAGTTTCTTACATTATACAAAATAAAGAAATCGGCGTAATATGTAGTTTCAAAATGTTTTGGTTACAAATAAACAAACCTTTCCTATTTTTTATTTTAATATACATCAATGCTAAACTTGTATGATTCGAAGAATGCAGTAAAAATGAAACAGATAAAAGAGAAATAAAATTGTAAATACTCCGACGAATATGTGTCTACTGTTTTTAACATTAATCGCTGGTTCGCGATGAAGAAATATACATCTTACCGTAAGATATGACCCGAGTCACACCAATCGACAATTCGCGTCCATCATACATACATCTGTCTCTCTCACTCGTATGCATTCAATTAACTCCGTCTCGTTCTGTCGCAAGCCATGCGTTACAGAGTGATGGTGGATATTTTCAAAATTAAAACGTGTTAAATATAGAAAGGTAACAAACAGATGGAAAAGTTAATAAACGTTGAATTGAGTTAGACGTTTTTTTTGTTTTTTTTTAATTTAAAGTCTCTTTGAAGATAAAAATAAGTATACGAAACCAAAAAAATAATCATTAACGTAACCTTTCAAAACATTTTTTCAAGACACTATTGATAAAAGATTAAACTAAAACAATATTGTATCAAATTAATATTAATCAAATATACCTTTTTTACCATATAAATGATATCTTTGTTTCAAAAGGCATCATTAATCAAAAACAAAAGGTAACGTCGCTGAGGCATAATCTTATTTTTTCTTTTTCCCTCCAATATTGAAATATATCTTGACAAGTTGTTTTTTTTTACCATGTTCAAAAAGGCAAAGGTACACGGAAACGCTTTTTGATCTGTCATCGTTATCGCCGGGTACGATACAAAATATTGTGGAAAAAAGTTGTTTTGCGAAAATATTTGTATTAGTTAGTTCTTTTTTAATATTGATATTTGTAATTTAAAAGGGTAGGCAACGTGTCTAATTGGTTGTTCTAGGTTATTTTATGTTGTAATTATTGAGTTTACGGTAATTAAGATAGTATTAATTTACGCTTTACTAGGTTTCGCGGCGCCAAGTGAGTAAATGTTATTTTCTTATTTTTTGCTTTCAAACTTATAAGTTCTTATTAAATTTTATTTCAATGCCTCATTTCTAATCTTTCATAATAATAAAAAATGTTATTATAATCTGATCAGTAATCTCTATTTTAAAATTCGTAATTTTCATGTCAAATTATCAAATCATATTATATGAATAGTTACCGATGCGTATGAATATAATCTTTGTTAACAATACCGGGATAGATTTACAAAAATTAAACTAAAAAAATAATATTTGAAATGCACTTGTGGGCTGAGGTGTAAGCGTTAGCGATTTTATACATGCAATAATTATTTTGATAGACTACTAAATATGAGTAGAATCAAATAATTTAAATAATATTTGAAAAAGTAAAAAATATGTTTAGTGTTGCAAGAATGAAAGCAAAGTTTTCTGTCAAAAAATAGATGGAAGAACGCCTAGTATAAAAAAAATATTTTGTCTCTACAAGAAGAGTATGAATATGAAGAATATACTTTAGAATTTACAAGGCAAACAAACCACAATTGATACAAAATGGAGAAACTGCTTTTCATATAAAAGTGGTCTATTTACTGCAACATGTAATAGTTATCATTGCAAATTGTTTCTTTTAGTAGTAGTTAAATTCATTACCACAAAAGCTTTAAATTCAAGACACCTTCTTTTAAAAAAATCTCAAAAAATATTTCTTTAATTATTTCGTACCTTCTCTTCTAAACAGTATTGACATACATTTTACCCGCTGCTCGCTCGCTCTCGTCCCGCGGCGTCTCTCGTGACGTCAGCTCGCGTCACACGCGCGGACAGACACGCACAATGCGCTGAGTTATCTAATGTTGTGTGTTTGGACCAGCCGCCGGGGTCGGGTTACACGCTGCTCGCTTTAGTATGGGGTAGAGATGGATATGGTGAAGTATCGATGTTTTTAAGCAAAGGATACTGTGTAGGTCTTAAGTTTACCAATAGTGACATAAGGCAGTTATTTTCTATGTTAATGTTTAACGAGATTAGGACTTTTTTTTATTTTCTTCCTATTTCTTAGAGGGTTTACAGCGTTGTAACATCTTGACTCTTGGATGTACACATCTGTTATTCCATCCCGCTAAAGCACACCTAATAGATCTGCAGAATAACAACGCTGTGATAAACGTATCGCAGCATTTGCTGAGTAGAAACCAATTCGGCTTTCTATTACTTCCTTTATTCAGGTTTTAGTAATATTATTATAGTTTGTATTGTTTCAGTATTTTTATTGTTAATGTTACTTTTTGGAGTTCTGTAATTTGAGTCAACTAAAACATCTACCTATCTATCTTCCTGCTTATCCTTAATCATTATGCTCAAACCAAAAATCCTTGAATAGCGATGTCCAGTCCCCAATTCCACGATGCACATGATCACTTGCGCACGGGCACGTCTCGTAGACAAAAAACTGTAAAATAGCCCGGTAACAAGGCTGACCATTAGCATGTCTAGACGAGGAAATGTATTCTAGTATTTGTAATACAATGACTGGATCGTAATATAGGCACAGACCGGGACAGACCTAGCTTAGATGGAGTGCGAGGAGTTTGGTAAGGACTTGATAAAAATACAGTAGAGGTGGATATCATAATGATATTTTAAATTGCTTTAAGACCTAAAATATTGCAGAGGTTAAAAAATTGGGATGGCATAAAACTGTCATGTTACTACATGACTAGCCTAAAGTTGTAGACAAAAAAGGATATTCTAATTGAATTAAATTAGATTTTTAAAGACTTTAATTAAAAGGAAAATAATACGCTAGTAGAGTGTTAAGGTGGAAGGAAAAAAATGTAATTTTTGTAGTGTGGTGCTTAAATAGGAAATAAAACAGGCTTTTTGCTCACGGATACTTTATGGCTCGCTAGTTGCAATACCATATCACTATTAATTGATTTTTCTCATCAAAATAGAAATTTCGTTACTAAAACTTATAGATTATTGATTGTAGTCTGATGTCACTTGTAAAATTTACCAACTGTAAGAGTTACCACACTTTTTTGTCTGAAAATTAAAAGTCAGTAAGCTTTCCACTAATTGCACTTACAAGTTTATCCATTTCTGTAAAAAGCGGTGTATTTAAATTGGCTACCCAAAAGGCAGGCCAATATGTAGTACCGAGTCATGAATTTTCATAAGACACCTGCGGGACCTAAGTTTTACATCACTTTGGACGAAATTCCTTCATAAAACATTTCGTGTGTATAATGTTATGGAATGATATCGCTTTTGGTATGGATACTGAATAATTCAGAAAGCAAAACGCCGTATTGTAATACGGTCGAGTTTTTTTTGCTAGCACAGTGTCCGCCACTGCATTATTTTAAAATTCATGGGCGATGGGGTTTTTAGGATGTCTATAAAGCATTTTAGCTATTTATTTATATCTTTTTTGTATAAATTTTCAGTGCAAAAGCTTTGTACCATATGGTGAAATTTTACTAAATGTGAACATTTTATCGATATTTATCTAAATCAGATCTTCACAGTTTTGCAGAATATCAAGTATTTTAATAAAGTAATTCTATAGATAACTACATGCTCACGAGGCTTCTCTTTAGCTGCATATTTGCTGATATTTTTCAACTCTTGCTCTAATAATGCGTCGGCAGTATCACATTAACAGCACCGTATAACTCTACCACTTTTGTATATGCCTAGCTACTTAAGAAACAAAATATAACACTCAAATGCATTTGGTCACGTGTCCTAACGGGAATCATAATCAATTTACGTGATTTATATAACACAATTGTTTATAACACTCTTCTATAGAATAACTTATTATTAAAATGTTTAAGGTGAAATTATGGCGCCAGTAGTCATCGTGTGTGACGCATAACAATTCCTGATAATAAGTAACAGCGTTCCTACTTTTGTTTATGTGTTCCTGGTAATTTAATAATGAATTATTTCATCCTTTTTTTCCAAAACGAGCGCATGTCATCGTTCTATGTGGTCCCATTTTCAATACAGATCCAATTAATACGAATTCTATTCAAATTAAACGTTGAAAAAAATACTCCAATCATGGGTACAAGAACTTTGGTGCTATAAAATTGATTGCCCTCTTCTTGGAGACGTGTTGTCAATAAATCTCGGGATTGGTATAACACTACGACATATTCATGGTAGCCTGGTATCTATAATTGGTGGTTAATAGGTGATAATGTGCGTTAAGAGCTTTCTGACAAATAAATATGTATTGTGAAATTGAATATTGATTATTTTCTTCGATAACATAGCTATAAACAGCAATTTGTTATCTATTTCTAATATTTTAAATATAGGGCGTGTGTTTTTAGCTATAATTTAATTCTTCACGTCAGGAACTATTATAGTATTACCAACTCTTTGGTTAGTTTTTTATTTGCGTTGGCTTGAGGCCGTTCCGCCTTCTTTCGCCTCTTTATTATTAACAACAAATATGTGTTATATTCAATTTAACGACACGTTCTGTCCGCCCATGACATTATTTATTTTTGTAACAGGTACCCATTGTGGAGCCTTATAATTTGTGAGGGTTGAAAGGATCAATGGATAACGTTAAAAAAACATTAATAATGATAGTTTAAACAAAGATACGGAGAAAGTGATGATTTGTTTCAATAGCAACATTTAGGCCTAAAATTGATATTTTCAAAGGGATACTAGATTTTGGAAGTGGACCGTGGAAGGCTGTTTCAAGGTAGGCCTAAATTAGTTTATACTTTAAAAAGCCTAAATGCCTAATCAGTGATGTTTTAGTGCCAAATTACAATAAGTATTTCAAATATACAAATATTCTACCCGCATCACATTCGTGTTACTCAAATTACTCATAAAATATATGCATTTAAAGTCATAACATTTTATTGAAGCGTCTACTATTATTTTAATATCACTTTTTATTGTGATTTCATTCCAATGCAGTCCAGTGCCTGCCTACGTGTTTAAGTTTTGTATTTAGGCCCACATCAGGCTATATTTGAGTGCAAGCAGTAGAAACAAACGCCGCGCGTGGGCGTCGCTCGGGCAGACTTCACAAACTTTATTGTCACCGATTTATCCGGCCCACAGTTTAATTGTACCTCGAATTTGGTATTTTTATCGGCTATCGATACATTTATCGAAAACGACCATGTTGGAACTATGCGAGCGCACCACATCGAGATCGTTGAGATAAAACCAGCAATCGTCTAAATTGTTGGCATGTTTTGTTTTAGAAAACCAGATAAAGCCTTGTTAGCGATGACACTATTATTTAGTTTTTAGAGAATTAAGGAATGTTGCCTCGTGATGTTTTTGGTAGGTATTTTAAGGTGTTGCAACTGAATAAGTTTCGGGTTTATCAATTCCAAATATTTTTCATAGAAACCAAATAATAAAAATCTGATAAACTTTTATCAAACCTATCGTTGACCTGCTTAGTGTATCACACTCAAAAAATCCAAGTGATTAATACAAACAGCTTCTTGCAACTAATTAACCCCTCGAGAATTCATAGATAAGTTCTTATCTGCATCCTACTGTAGGCGATCGTGTGTTTGAGATCAGCCTCGTAAATTCATTGAACAAATGAGTCCTTTCTCAGAACACGGCAATATATGGTGCCGTGGCGCAAACTTGGGAGTCTTGCCTGCGCGTAACCCGATACCTACGACGTGTGTAGGATTACGTAGGTGAATACCGGCGGCTGAGTTATATGCACGAGACAACTCCTTAAAGGCCGTATGTGGATATTTTGCATCTTCAGAATAAGGTATTGCACCACATTTCTATATAGATTCAGGCCTAAGCATTTCGAAGTATTCTATTTGTTCTAGTTTGAAGATATTAATCACTGTAGGTATATATAAAATGAATTTGGAGTAGCAGCTTTAATGAACCGTATTTTAAATGAAGGTAATATATCACGGGTGTATTGGAATACTATTATAAATCTAGTTCTTATCAGCACGAGTGAGAAGAATCTCGAGCTTAGCTTGTTTATGGTCCTTCAACTAATGTCTATTAATTACGTAGACATTAAGTTTAAATTGGGTTTTACCTACTATTTTAATTTAATTTGTTCAAAATAAATACAATTCTGAACCTACGTAATTAAATTATGCTAAATGTATTTTTATATTTGCATGGTCTTTACATCTTTCTTCCTCTAACGTCTTTATTTCAAGTCTGTTAATTGCATGTTGTTCTTTGATTTATTGGTATATAATTTTAGACTTGTCATTAGCATTTAGTATATCTGTTGTGACAATGTTGGCCATGTTAGAATTTCTCATTTAATCGCTGTACGAGACCCGTCGATACGATTTGCATATAAATTATAGTCTGTTTCTTTTATTTTTTGATCCTAAACAAATAATTAATTGTTAATGTTTGATATTTCACGTTCGTGAACAAATTAAAGAAAACATAGATTCAAATGTTTTATTTTGACTAATATATTGACTACTTTATAAGATTTCATCAGTCAAATAAATACAGAGTACGGTTTTAAATAAAATATCACTAAAATTGTACAATAAGCTATTTACATTATATCACAAAATAATATTACAAAGGTCCTAAAGTAATAAAGTGTTATATCACGTCTACTTACAGTCAGTTCGGTCCATATGGAATAAATATAGAGAATTTCACAAACATAACGCGTGTACATACAGCGGTCACTAGTAACTCGCACTGGATTCCGTACGAACCACAAGACTTTAAATCCTTTGACACATCTGCACCTACATTCATGCACTACACATAATTCACAGTTTCTCAAAGGCCCTGGAGTTGGTGAGCATCTCCCTGGTGAGTCTCCACACTTGTTTGGCGGCGTTCTCGAGCGCCGTCGGGGACTTGCCCTTGAACAAGTCCACGTGCGGCAAGAAGTAGTGCGGGCAGCGGCGGCACTGCAGCGAGGAGATCAGCTGCAGGAAGATGCCGTTGATGCGGTCCCCGATGGCGCCCTCGTCCCACTCGTGCTCCCGCGGGTGCTTCTCACACTCGTACAAGAGTAGCGTCTTCATGTGATAAGAAGTCACCGGGTTCCCGGGCAGGTCCAAATGCCGATCTCGAATCGTCTTCAAAGTGCTCAAACATTTCTTCCTGCAGCCACCTTGGAGCAGTCTGTTCTCGGCTTCAAGAAAACTAAGCATCCACGCGTCACCTTCCATTGCGGAGTTCTTTCCTTGCAATGCGAGACATTCTTTTGACAATAGATCAAAGCCTTCAGTTTTAACTTCGGCTATGATGTTTGGGTGCGGCCAGGGAATGCCGGGGAGTGGCCAATGCGCTGCGGATCGAGGCCACAAGCCTGCACATTTGAACGCGGGCGTTATCTGCACTATGTATCTTTCTTTGATTCGCAGTTTCACTTCGGTGGTTTCGGCGATCATTTTGACGCAATCACGGTACGAGCACTTGTCACAAGCTTGCGCTACTAGAGTCTGGAATCGCGAGCGGATCTTTCTCGCTGACAGGTACCCAGAGGCGGTAATGAACTCGACCCATAGGGACATGGACCGCTTCCTGCCGTCGCTCAGCTTGAGCACAGCGCATCCTGGGAGGGAGCCGTCGTCGACGAAATTTAAAACTCCCATCTGATTCAAATAAATAACAATTTCGAACTCATGAGGAGACACGACCTCAAGGCCGTCGAAGCGGCCGTTGTAGTCCGTGAGCGTTGAAATAAACCTCGGTTCCTGCAGCTCGACTTCCTTAAGCACATCCTGCACGATCCGGCACACTTCGTGGATCGTTTTGGCGATAAGCGCTTTCCTATTGGAAACGCGCTCGTTGTAGTATTTGTTCATTTGGTAGACCAGCTTGGACTGGGCAGCCATCATCTCGGGCGGCACGAGCATGGTTGATGGCGATGGCTACGCGGCGTTCATGATCCGGAGCGGTGTACGCACGCGCGCGCTACGCTGTCTCTTACCGACTGAGTCACTTCGAGGCATCGCGACTCTAAGACGGGGCACGCCTTTGGGAATAGCGGCCAACGAATCGCGGCGAGGCGCTACGTCTCGCTCGCACCGTCTGCGTTTCGTTATAGGAGAGAGAGAGACGGCGAATGCTACGGTTTGATGCGTGTAGTATTGATCGTGGTTAGGCCCCGCCTCGTGGAGTGTAGGTATTGGAGGGTGTCGACGAGGTGTCTGTAATCTCTGCGATATCGTAACGCGACGTATAGTTAACTCGCGTTAATTCGGTAGCTGTAACAAGCTTGCTCCTATTAATTGACTGTGTTTTTCTATCGCTGATGCACAGCTTACAATCCTAACGAGGGATCTTTGGTGGCTAATTACTTATTACGGGATTCTTAGGTGTAATTTAATTGGATATATCGGATAATTTCAGTGCTTAGTTTTATACTTTGGTATTTTACGTTTTACAACTTTTAATGATTTTCTAAAAAACACAAGATATTACAAATCAGGGTCCATTACAATCCTAAATCTACAAGTTTTTTTTAAGTAGGTAATGACTGTAATATACCTACCTATTTTATTTATTTTATATTAGGTATATAAATAACAAATAAGAGCCATATTTTAAGGTACCTACCTTCCTTTTTAAGCTATCTTCCGATAAAAGACGACGACTAATCATATCACCAACAATCATAAAAATTTGTTAAAAAGTCCTGAGAAAATACCTCCTGTAGGTATAATATTTGTTGTCTATTCTTGCTTGACTATCAGAAAAGGGAGCGCATGAACATTTTTCGCTCTATTTCGGTTCGTCGCGGATTGATGTCGCGTCCTCAGTGATGTATGGAGAGAAGTGGCCTGATTTACTGCTGGCTGTCTCCGCGCGATTCATGCTATCCTGGTACCGAACGACGAACAAGAAAAATCTATGGCATCCTGAAATGCTGTGATTATTGTTAAGTTACAAAGTCGGTTGATGTTAAAAAGCATGTTTTAAAGTTCGTTGACGCTAGTTTTATACATGAAACATTAATTTGATCACACCTTGCTATTTATTATAATCACGCTACTTAGTTACGCAATTGTTAATAAATTTAATCTAAAAAGCAGTAACGATGACGTTACTGTGATTAATTACGATATTTTTTTCATGAAACACGAGTAACATCAAATTTTTCCATGTCCTTGTGCATCACAGCGTGAATCATACATTAACTCCGAAGTACCTATACGAGTAGGCACTTAATCTAAGAACATTGTAAGGAATTTTGTACAGTGGTAACAGTGGTTGCCCAATTTTGTGTATGGTACGTAAACCCGTCAAGCTACGAGGGACGCGGGCGAGCCGCCGCGCATGCGCGTGTTGTAACAAAATGGCGGCGCCGCAGACCACGCCCTCTTCCGCCGGATGTCCGATTACTGCCCATTTATTATCAACCCTTTGCACCATCTAATGTTTACCGATATAACACCCTTTCTGTGTAAACAAATTGATGATAACGAGACGGTGGCCATTATTTTGAAAACTACGGATGTGGCCACAGAATTTTTGGTTCTATTTTTTTTATAAAGGTACCTATGTCTTTAAATTATATGTGACCTTAATAAAAATACCTTCCCTGAAATCATTCGTTTAAAACAGTCATTTTGTTTTTATATGTTTAAAAGTTTTCTATATATCTCTACCTAAACCTTTTTAATGGTTCCAGGTTGAATTTCCATATACCTTCGTATTTAATATTGAGTTATTTTATCATATTATCTAAATGATTAATTTGATTTTCGGTGCGTTAAACACCGTAAGAATATAACTCTTCTTGTAGTCTCTACATCACGAAGGTTTTAAATAGTTATACTTAATTTTATGATATGTTCCAAGCAATGCTTCAAAAGCGACACACGTTGAAATCGAAGAATATCAGCATCATTATTGATATTTTGATTCGTTCCCGCGGTAACTGCAAACGTAGCATTTACCGTCGATTTAAATAATTCACTTATTTGCAATAGCGTGTTCATTAACTGAATTGGCATTTTTTCATTCAATAAACTTAGATCACAGGCCTTCGATGATATATGATCGTATGATCAGATATCAGAATTTTTTTAGCAGTTACCTTTAATATTAAAATACCAGTAGGTACCTAAGTCTTGGTATCTCTGTTATATTTTCTTTTTAGAAGAAGCTTTATACCAAATCAATACCTAAGAAATAAAATATCGAACAAAAATTCTTGAAAACTTGTCAGTCGTCATGAAATGTGGATACGACAAAAAAATATCTACATTTGATCTAGTATTTCAAAGCATGAATGTATATACGACTCTCAGCAACACAGATAATTAGTTAAGCGCATGTTCATTTCATATCTAAACACATCTACGACAAGATATTAATTACATAACTTGTTTTGATTTCCGGTCAATTATTTGAGTCCAATCGCCGTTTGGTTTCCAGGATGTCACTACAAATCTTAATTTCTGAGATTTAGTATCTTGATCTTCATATTTATTAATTGAGACACGATCCACGATAGCTTCGCTAGTTGCAACTTTAATCTTTATTTAAATGAACACAAAATAACATGAAGCGTTAATGTTAACTAACATCTCATCAAAAATTTATGAATATCTACACAGAACCACATCAACATCGCCGTTGATCCGAGGATCTCTGCGAAATATCCCTAAAACAAACAGTGTTTCATCGCGCGATTGCCCGGCCGGCAGTAAAACAAGTACACCATGCTGTGTTATTATTTATGAACATTTAAATTCGCCATCGTGTTGCCGATCGGGTCCGGCGGACGGGCATCTGTCATCCCCCACTTTCAAACGACGACTGACGTACGGACGACCCCCTCGCCGGTCCTGGGAGAGGGGTGTCGCCCCGCCTTCGGGATCGAAACCTACTCGGAACCGAAACAGCTTACACGACATAACACATCCGAGGCAGAACAAACTCTGTGTGATCAGCGTTAGGGTTGAAAGGTGTGTGGTAGAGATTATAGAGTTGGATTTCAAGGGATTCCAACAAAACAGTCGATATATTTCCACGTTCCTTTTTTACTTCTTTCTCAAAGCGAAAGGTATTTCAGTCGTGTAAAGCGTAATTGGATGCAGCAAGCGTGGCGTCCGCGCCCGATTGAGACATTCGGAATCGTCCGCTGTAATTATTATAAAGGTTTTTTTTTCGAAAATGGCGGAGTCCTTTGTTGGGCGCGCATTTGCATTCATTAGTGAGATCTCCGCGGTCTAGATACAGTGTGGTTGTATGCAGTTAACGAGGTAGGAGAGAGTTGTTTCAGATTATTGATAAAGTTCATAACTTCATTGTGCAGCTCGGTGCAGATGATATGCAGGGGATAGCGGTGGACAAAATCGTTGATGATAAAATTGTACAATTTATTAATTAAGTTACGGGCAGATTATCAATATTTCTGTAATAATAGAAGCATACATTTATCTTCTTAATAAAGTTTTTGGTCTGTGTTAAAGAAAAATATTCGACTTATCTAGTCTACTACAAAAACTAAAAGTATTCAATTTCTAAAGAGCCTTCCAAAGCTTATCTTGCGTGGGGATAAAAATAGATATTGGTGAAATGAACGATCTGTAGGTAGGTTGTTTAGTTTACCAATTAGATATCAATGTGATATAATATAATAAGGAAAATATAAAATAGGAAGAGAAATTTGACTATCCATGTGTCGGTTCGTTTCGGTGTTTTCTCTCATAAACTAAATATGTAAACTTTAATAAAATAAATTATAGATATCTAGCAAATGTTAAAGATGCCTTTAAACTAACCCTCTATTTAACCAAGACTTTATCAATTAAATTTCATATATCTGACAATGTGGAAATTATTATTTTCGGATTAAAAGCAAATAAAACTTAAGAAAAAACATAACATTGATAAAACCGAAGAAATCTCAATTAGTCGATATTCACACATTGTAACTGCCCATATCTCCACAACACAGGAACTCGTCGGCCGTCTGCAGCCAGCCGCCTCTGCTACCAGGCTATCATAGATAACATGCGCTAGTTGCCGTCACCGATATACGGGCGTTACGGCTGTAACTGTCTTGTCTGCTGATAACGCGGCACTACCGGGTTGGACTTTATTGCCGCCTGGTTAACCTGTGGCAGGGTTTGTGTGCTCTTATAAATGTCGCTATTTTCTGATATTTTCAAAGATTTTTTATTATTTTTGGTCCTTAAGCGTACTTCAGATATTTGAAGGCACACTACCACTAGATTTTGTGAATTTTAGAAGTACTCTTATGAACACTGCCTTCAGAAAATTATTATCTACTCCTTTCGTTTCTAAAAATCTTTCATATTCCTCGAAAAGCGTATTTATCCTGCATCCGCCCTAGAGATCTCCATCCAATTACTAAATTGATCCGGAAGACCCGCCGGCGGCGCCTCGGTAACCAGAGCCACGTGTGCGCACGCGTGTCGCTGTACGCCTGCGCTAATAGCACGTGACGTAGCTAGCATGCATTGTGCAGTGTCATATAGTTCTGCAGAGTTATGACGCCCTGGTGATTATGGTGGTAGTAATCTTGTTGGATTATCATAATAGTTCAATATTGTGTCGAAATTTACAGAACATGCAAGAAAGTCGGCTATTAAATCTAAACACTAGGTTTATTGTGCTATTTTCGCATTCTATACTAATTATATAGACTAAGAAATTTTATTATCTCTCACATTTTGCACACCCATGTTAAGATCCTTATAATTTAATAACACGAACTTGTGTTTAATAAACGTTTTTCTCCACTTACAAGAGCTGACATAGATTCATGCTCCCCTGATGCACCACCCAAAACTGAAACGCCGAGGACGGTAAAAAACCTGCGCCCGATCAGAAACAGTCTGCGTGTTGTGGCGCTGTTGACAGGGAATTTATTAACCATTACACATGACAAACAGACAATCCATGCGTGGAATATGTTACTAACGGTACTCGATGCAAAGTAGATGAAACTATTTTCGATATAGAAAATACAATTCGTAAGGTTACTTGGAATATTGAATTGTAATGTTTTGAATCTTTTATCTTAGCCGTTTTATGTATACTCTTTTATAACTTATTTCAACTAGTTTTTGGCAATTATGATGATTTACTTACTTACATTCTTATTGTACGGCCCAATTTTCGAAATTGGATCATAACAATAGTGCCGCACGTATCTCTAATATCAGCTTGGTTTAATGACTACACAGATGGTGTTATTTGCATGTATCAGTATTTTCTATCACCACACAAATCTATACTAATCGAGATGCTATCGAGATTCAATGTTAGCTCCACCTCGTCTGCGCCCTTCGCGTGATGTATGGACATTTAATTGGGACTTCCTTTGACGAGCGTTTCACTAGAATTAGTATAAATGCGACGCGCGCGCAGTGCTCTTGTTGTCAACCTTTGATACGGTCCGCTGCTGCTTGATGGCTTTGTAAATTGGTGAAAAAAGTTGGCAGCAAGCCAAATGTCTTAATAAGTACTGAGCTATTTCCAGATTTATATTTGAAATTTTGATATTAATGCATTGTCAGAGAGAGGGATTATGAGAATTCTTGTATATTAAAGTTAAATAGACGTTAATTGTTTGTGGTTTTGCACGAATAAAGTTTGAAAATAAAAACACATTTATAACAGAGAAACGTACAGGAGATAGAATAATAATAATATTTATTTATTTCTCCTCATTAAAAAAAAAAGAAAATACATTTTGCCTTAGTTCTAGGTACAATGAGGAGCTGGTGTCTGTTGTAGGATAAACTTTTAGTGCACCATTCACCATTAGTTAACTCTTGTTGCTTTATGCTTCTAGTTAGCACTTAGATATTAAGCTTTGAAGCATTGTAACGGAGTGGGAAAAATAAGATAAAAACAAATATAATGCAAAAGATAAAAATAACAATTTAAAAATAATAAATAACTAAAGTTAAACTTCACATGGCAATTCCCAAAGGATTACTGGAAACTGTTTAACAGTTGTGCTCCCACGCTCTTTCTACATTAATTTACTACATTCGGATCCGGTAATAGGGTCTCTCTTAAGTCTTAGGTCTAAGGTTAACATCAGTAAGTAAACAGCCATTTCGCACTATTGGAAAACAGGTCCTAAAGTAGGTAACGGATATGTGTAACCTGAAGATGTCGTATAGGAAAACTTAATTACTTTGGCATTACTTAAAATGTCATCATTAATTATTCATATTACATTGCTATTTTCAAGTTAGTACTAGACCTAAAATATTACGTAGTTCGAATCGTTTGCATTGGAATTACGTTCTTTTCCTTTCGTAGTAGTTTCAAAATCAATAATGATACATAAATAATTCCATCTACACGATCGAATGTCGATCTCAAAACGCAAGTGCATTATAAAAATAACTGAACTGCTGCAAAAAAACATTCACTTGATGAAAAAAGTCACTGTTGAAATGCTTCTAAATCTGCATATCGAGATAAATACCTGTTTTTAATCTTATCTCGACCGATCTAAAGGAGCATAAAGTTGGCGATATGATAGTCTCGTTGTATGCGAAAAGTATTTAAATTGCAAATAAAATTAAAAACGTTACTTAAGCTAAAAGGTACACTGCACAATATATGTGTTTAGTTTCTCGGTTAAATAGGCTTTTATATGTGTGTCAAGCTTTTTGCAATTACTGTTCAATTAAATTAATTAATTTGTTTTGCACTTTTTATTAAATATCACTTGCTACTTTTCTACTCAAGATAAATCTACATATTTGTGGAACAGTATTCTGCATCTTAAATTTCTCAAAGTAAAATAATTCTGTCTTTAAAAAGTATAACATAATTTTGCTACTTGTCTGATAATCTTTATCTTTTTCTCTACCAAGCAATCAATTGCAAAACGTATTTTATCGGGAATTTTCTTAACCTTCTCCTCACTAAGTCCTTAAAACTTGCAAACCTTACACCAGCTTTACCACTAAAATTCTATATAATTCGATTCGCCACCATCTCCTAACCTACTTCCAAATCATCATTGTTTAAAATTCCGGAAACAATTCATCCTTATCTCTTCGATCTCTGGAACAGCAGATGTCAACCGCACTCGTCCCGTGGCCCTTAAATACTCGCCACTTGTCACCAAACGCTTTATTTACGGCCCTCCGATAAGCATCTTGCCTTTAACATCGTACCGAAGACAGACAACTACCTTCGGAACCTTTAGGGGTATGTGAAGAAGGACTGTATACATATATTATAGCTGGGTTACTGGCTTCAGGGAATTTTGCAACGTTTGGTGTGCAGTGCCTTTTGTTTGATAATATTCGGTTCAAGAATATCTATTACGCTTTGGATTTGAAAATGCAACTGCTTCTATTAGTTGTGTTCTGAGATTATCAAAATTTAAGTTTATGAAGACTTTTCTTACTTATCAGATGGAAATAAAATCAGTTTTTATTTCCATCTGAACACAAAAAATATAAATCAATAATAATTAAACAACAGTTAATTAGTTATGGTTTGCGTCTTCCCCCAAAGCGTTCCTGTTTCTATTGTAATATTGTCATTAAGTACCACTTACGTCGCATTACTACCATTCACGCCAATTATGAACCAGACTTGAATAAATCACACTAGCGCCACCTGTGGACTTCCCACGTAAACTATTAAATTTCATAGGGCTGCCGAAAAAATGTAACTTTAAAAGTTGCTGTGCTTTATAAAGCTTTTGTTAGAAATCTAATGGTGGATGTTTAGTGTCTTATTATACTTGAGATGTTGCCCTTTGATTAGAAAAAATAATGGCTAGCTTTTTATTGCAATCGCGTAGACAACATGACCACGTAAGCAAACAAACATTAAGGGCGAATTTCTTTAATGAAAATGAGATAAGATTACGACTAATTAGCAAAAAAATATGCTTATCTTACATTTAAACCTGCAAAACCTCTTATCTTCTTAAACCTTCATTCTTATAACCTCATTGGCAAATATTGTCCGTGTCAACCCTGCCAGATCTCGCTGAGTGCGTGACCAGCAATCATTACCCACTAATGCGGTACTACAATGGCGTGCGCTATCTCGAGCGGTGGGATCCATCTCAGCGTGGAGTGCGAGATAGCCGCCCACAGTGGGGTAATACACCCCAGCGAATACAATGCGATGAGCAAACAGCTGGAGGAATTATAGGATCCAATTTGATTGGGATTTTTACAGTTTTGGTAAAGTTGGGATGTTTGAAATTGTTGTGATTGTATTGATATGAGTATACAAAGTGATCTGATGTTTTTTAGATACTATGCCAATTTTTTGAAGGCTGGTGATTAGTGAAAGTAATTAGTAACAAATAGTCGAACTGAAACTGTAAGCCAAGTCAAATGTTGATTGAATATACCCCGCAAAATACCTCACGAAATAAATTAGCCGTTTAAAAACTGGAGTCATATGATATTGTGTAGTTTCATATATTTGCTTACTCATTTCGAGAAGGTAGTCAAAACAAAACAAAAAAATATCCCACCCTAAATAAAATCTCATACGAAACTCATTGCTAAGTACCAGGGGAGCAGAAGCGGTGACAAATTACATTACAATTGGACTAGACAGTAGTGACGCTTGATGGACCCCTTGATGCTTTACGTTTGCCTAGTGGTGACGTGCGTCTGCAATATTTGTTTTGGTGTTTTACCAGGAGTAATCGACAAACTAAAAATACGTAAAAAATATTATACAAAAATGTAGTTAAAAAATTCCCCGTCAGCCTTTCTATTTGCGCAAATTTAAGCCTGAAACAGTATGTTATATTTGTTTTTACAATGAACGGAAGAAATTAATCTAAAAGTACCAGGCTATTAGCAACACTGGCCGACATGTTTTGAGCGGAATACAATTATAATTAATTTAACATCAACAGGAGGTTTGTTCGTTTCCATCGTTTTGTACAGCACGTTGTTCAATAATTATTTAATTTATATATGATCAAATGAATTATAAATCAGAATAAAGGTGATATATGTTTGTTCGTTTGTCCAATTTGTGTGGAGTTATTATGCTTGTAAATAAACTTACTAACGAAGGTTTTATGACTAACTTTACGATTCAACGCCATTATTAGTTAAAGACATTTATTTTTAATTTTAACGCTCGTTTTTATTGTGCGTCGTATAGTTTCAATGATCCGAGTGTTTTTAAAATTGTTGGCGTTTTAAATTTTTCTTTCCATTCGGCTGTTAATTATGAAAATTATTTTGAGCGGTTTTATTGTGTTGTATATTCACTTGGTTAAATTTTGAAACATTACGGTTTATTGTTTCAGTGGCTATTGTAAATTCATATTTTACCAATATTATGCCTACTAGCTTTATAAAAGATTTATTTATGAATAAAACTTGTTTTATATTCAGTGCGTTGTTTCATCTTGTTTTGCCTTACTAAAACAATAAGCTAAAATGAATAAAAAAGTACGACTGCAAATAAAAAATATGCTTAATTCCATCTTCTATATCATATCAGTAATAGTTGAAAGTGACATATTGAATTTCTATATCTCTCTCTCACGTTCTTATCTGCACATCATTAAAGAATGCTTCTCTTTCTTCCAGGTGTTGAAGTACTGCGAGCACCAGCATGGCAAGTGGTACTTCAGCGAGATCCGAGCCATCTTCTCCAGGCGGTACCTGCTGCAGAACGTCGCCGTCGAGATGTTCCTCGCTAGCAGGAGTGAGTACCGCTTACTTGCTTATTGGCTCCTGGTAGTTTTAATTAGCAATAGTGCTTCTAGTGTTTAACTATGACATTCTTATAGGAAACTTATTGACCCTACTCCTTACCAATTGGCTCCTGATAGTTTTGATTAGCAATAGTACTTTAAGTGTTATTAACTATATAATCTTCTAATATGAAAAGGAAACTAGCACTAGTAGCCTGACTTACTAATTAAAGTATTTATTTAATGTGACCGATGTTAGACCGGTTATCTAAAGGTTAATGTGGATAAACATTGCAGTATAATCAATCAATTACGGTAAGACCAAAAACTTAAACTTTAGTTATTTATAAGTCTTCTATAAATTTTCATCCATTTATAACCGACTTCCAAAAAAGGAGGAAATCGAACCGATTTACGTGATAATTTGGTCCCATAAAAATTTGATTCAGGTAGGCCCAGTAGTTTTTATTTAATGAGCATTTTTTTATTTACTTTCACCTATCTGAAATAAAATATCTCAAATACGTAGGTAAATTGGATGACAATGAAAAATTATTATGACATAGAGCTAATCTTTTGATGGAATCGGAATGTGGCCATAGGAACTCAGTAATTATCATATAATATCTATGTTAGTCTGTAAGGTATATATGATATGGGCCTCTGTTTACATATTTAAGATCTTTTATGTAAATATTGCCTGAAATAAATGAATAAATAAATAAATAAAAAATTAAATGAGAAAACTCTACTGAGTTTGGGCTCGTTTGATTTGTCTTGTTGAGCACTTTCCATTAATTTTACGGTCCGGTTTCCAGTAACTCCATCCAGTAACTTTAAGATCATATTTTTAATCCACCACACTGTTGATACTGCACCACCTAACACCCCACTATTCTACTTGCAGCGTCGATCTTCTTCGCGTTCCCGGACCAGGCCACCGTCAAGAAGGTCATCAAGGCTTTGCCGAGGGTCGGCGTCGGCATCAAGTATGGCATCCCGCAGACCAGGTCAGTGGGAAAATAGACTCTTATTGCTACGGGACTAAGTTCGGATTTTGCTTGTAGTTGCCGCTGGTGGTGGATTTCATCGGACTAGGGATGTTAAGGATATCCATATCCGTAACCGAAACTACCGGATATCCGAAATAAAAAAATATCCGTATCCGTAACCGAAACCGAAATAAATGTTTCGGATAATTTCGGATAGTGGCGGAATCTAAAAATCTAAATGAAACACGTTACGACAAGTTGTTTTTGGCTGCGTTCCGTAAACCACTTACAGAACTGTGACCAAAGTGTTGGTTCTCTCTCTGAGCTCAATGTAGCGGTGTTTATGACGTCATCGTTCTCAACCATCATCCTTCTCTATTAAATAAAACCATTTTATTATCTATTTTTTTTGTATTAATTTTGAAATTCCTAGAATCTAATATCCGTAACCGAAACTATCCGAAACTACCGGATAATCCGAAATAATTTCATATCCGTAACCGAAACCGAAACCGATATAAAAAAAAATCTATATCCGTATCCGAAACCGAAACCGAAATTCCATATTCGTAACATCCCTACATCGGACTTATGTAGGACTACTGGAGTTGAGACTACTCTATCGTATGTTAAAATAGGTTAAGGTATTTTCGTCAAGGCTTTAATATAGTTTGTTAACTATAAACACTATGTATATTCTTTCTAAATAACATAGTTACTATTTTACGAGTATTGTTAGATATTGGGTTTATGTGGTCTAAAGCATCGTATGTTAGATTTCAATAATATAGGTTTTGCAATAAATATACACACTGGTCTTGGATCACCGAAATATAACAAAACCCAAACCCAATATGACAGAGCAATTAAAGAAATTGTATCTTCGTAAAGCGCCATCTACATCTCGCGTGATAAGCTAGTGGTGACGTTTAACGTATCAAGGTTTTAAGAAAAATTTAAACTTTACGAGCCTGCGCAAAACGTTACCATACTAGTACCATCCGGCGCAGATAGATGGCGTGAATATCAGCACTTGGTAATGATAATCGAGAAGGAGGAAATGTATGAAAATATCGCTACTTCAATTGATTTCATAGTTCGAATGCATTCTAGAGACACTATTAAAGGGGTAGTTAAATGTCTATACGGGGTTTAAAAGAACTGCTTCCGAAAACAAAAACTGGGTATTACTGGAGGGGTACCTACTGGTTACGTTTTGAGTAAAAAAAAAATTTTTATGATTACAGAAAAAAAATTTTTTTCTTAATTTTCCAAAATTGCATTAGTACTATCAGATTTGCGATGATTTCAAATTAAATAGGGTTTTAATTTAATTTGAAATGTAAATAATCGCACCTGAACCGACAGTTGATGTGTGAGCGATGATTTCAAGCGGCAAATATGAGTTCTCGATCCTTAATAACTTTTTAAAATTGAGTTTTCTGGGTATGCTGTTAGTGAATTTAGTTACTATTGAGGCTCAAGAATACATGGTTTCAGGCTTCGGAAGTGGTCTTTTTACACCCGTTATAAAGTAAAAGAAGCATCGTGCTCTTCCTAAAAAATATATGGGTCAAAGCAAAATCTCAAGAAAAATCAACATATTGTTTAATTCTATAAAAAATACACTTTCAAGAATATTACGTCAGCGTCTCCTGGCGTAAGATTAACATTATTAAAGACACTTACAACTATTTACAAAAAAATCATTATACAAAAATAATACAATATGCAGTCCTGTTCTAACATGTCATTTTGTACTTGGCTAATTATCTAATAATTAACAGTAATACCCTTTTTCTTTTAAATACAATTATTTATATAAATACACATTTTATTTGTAAAAAACAAACCTTAACACTCGTGGAATGATGCATTTTGTTAATATTAGGTACTAAATCTATAACATTCCAAAATCTTATCATATAATACTGATCACAATTGCTTTACTTATTCAAATCTATCGATAGCGGCCCACAAGTGTCGACAACCATTATTAATATTTCCTGAGTATCGACCAAAGTAGAATTCCATTGAATTTGATAATCTCATAAACGTCTAACAACGACAACTTAGCCCGACCATCGATAGTCCACTCGAACGGTAACTTTATCCATCGCTTATAATTAGGAACATTCACTCTTTGCTTTCCTTCTTCACGTCGACGCTCTGGAACCAACTGGGCGTGAACTCCTTCTTCTCCAGACTGACGGCGGCGCCGGCGCTGTGCCTGCGTTGTATCGGCCGCCCCTCCACGTCGTACTGCTGCTTCTTCTCCGCCCCCACCTCGGGATCGATGTCTTTCTTCTCCTCGTCGAACTGCCTCATGATCTCCGATAGAGACTTCCCTTTGGTCTCCGGCAGGAAGAAGTAGCAGTACGCGGCCCCGAGCAGAGCACAACCGCCGAAGAGATACAAAGTCCCGTTGCTCGTTAGCAAGTTCTCGAGTTGAGGGTAGGTTTTGATGTTGAAGAATATGAGGACGTAGGCGCAACAAGCGGTCGCCCCCGACATCACTCCTCGTATGTCCTGAGGGTATAACTCTCCGGACATGATCCACGGAAGCTGCAGAAACCCTACCATGGAGAATGATACGTGTAAAAGTACGCAGGCTAACTTTACTAACGGCGGTCCGTTAACACTATCACAGACGGCCGCTCCGAGCATTGCGATACCCAAAAGTAATCCAGAAGCGGCTGCTAAAGTTTTCCTTCTAAAACTATTTATAAGGCAAGCCCCGACTGCTCCCATAATAACTCTGACACCACCGACTATGATTGAGGCTGTGAACTCGTTCACATTGGTGCCAACCGATTTAAAGAAGTCCACGGCGTAGTATAAAATAATGTAGATCCCCGACATCTCTTGAAACAAGAAGAAGATGATCAACAGGGCGAAAGGTTTCAAGACGCTTCGTCTCTTAAAGACGCCCAGTTTCTGCCTGAAGGTCATGTCCTCGTCCACCTTCCGGTCCTTGGTGAACTCCATGAGCTCCTGCTGCGCCGCGCTGTTGTTCTGCCGCAGCCAGAACATGGCGGTGTAGGCCTCCTTCATGTGCCCCTTGCTGGCGAGCCACAGCGGCGACTCCGGCACGAAGTACATGAGGAAGGGCGTGAGCAGCGACACGCCCGCGCAGATCGCCGCCACCTTCCTCCAGTGGACGAACGCTCCTAACGCATACACTATGAAAATGCCGGTCGAAACTAACCCAGGCCCTAACGCGCTTAAGACTCCTCGTTTCTCTGGTGTCGTGATTTCTGCCACATAAATATAAGATGCTGTTGACATACCTGAAACAAAGAATTATCACGTAAGACGCATTCCTTATCTTTCTAGTTTACAAACATTATCAGATGTTCATAAAGTTCCAACCTTACATTTTTCTCATTTATCTATTGGGAAAACCACAGTTTCAAATAATTTTGGCGTGTGAAATAAATACATTAGTGCAGCCACAGATTTTATCTTATAACACTGTTTCAATTTGCTTTGTTCGATATTGATTAAACAAAATAAATCTGCAATCAGATCTTGCATATGATAAGAACAGTTTTCCCTTTAATTATTAATTATACTAACACCATTTATATTTATGGACTTAAACACTGTTATTTTCATAACCACACAAAAATCCATAGATAAACACGTTAACAAAATTAAAAAACCATTAAACCAGAGGTTAAATAATTTCACTTCATAGCAGCAAGTACCAGGGCATCATAAACGTACCGATAGTGAACCCGGTGATGAACCGTCCCACACAAAGGAACACGTAGGTCTCGGAGAAGGCGATGACGAGCCAGCCGATGAGGTTGGGCAGCACGATGGACTGCAGCAGCAGCTTCCTGCCGACCGCGTCCACCATCATGCCGCCGACCAGCGCGCCGATCGGGTTGGAGATCACACCCAGACTCGCTGCAAGAAATTATATCATGTTTAGTTTTTTTTTTATGATGGAAGCTTGCAAACGAGCAAGCGGGTCACGTGATGGTAAGTGATCACCGCCGCCCATATACACCCACAATCACAAATGTATTGAGGGTGCGTTGCTAGCCTTTGAAAAAATTGGGCACCGGATATCGCACTCACCGAACGAAACGCAGGAACATCGTCCCTTCTTCACGTCGGTTTTCTGTGCGACGGTGGTATTTCACCGGTCGAATCAGCCCATTAATCGCTGTAAACAGAGCCTACAGCTAGACTCTACCACTCTAAAAGAGATTCAATCTAACGCAAATCTGAAAGTCTGTTTTTTTCGTCTATTGCATTAGCTGCCTTATAAATCGTTTTATGCAAAGTTTTGGTTCATAGGAACGTTGAAATTTGGCTAAAAGCGCCATCATCTACTGAACATATTACAATTGTTTAACGTTTTTATAACATTACGATTCTATACACCTTTTTAAAATAGCAATCGACTTGGTCGTAATGCCAAATTGTTTGCATTTTATTGTTTTCTCTTTAATCTCGACGGCAACAATGATATTGCTGTTTGTGATAAAAATAATGTTACTATCACGCGGCTTGCAAGATGATCAAAATTTTCCTACTGTAAGTGATACCGTTCTCTTTCTAGTTAGTTACTTATGTTACCAATATATTTTTAATGGTTGTTATGAAAGTCAATGGATATTCGGTTTACCACTACTTAGTTATATTTTAGGTAAATATATTTTATAGTAACACGGTTTCACACGAGTTTTCGCCAATAACATATCTATTTGCGATTCAGTCTCCCTAGCATTAAAATAGTTCTGCAACACTTTGCACAAACGGTTTGCAAACATTGCTATCAATATACAAATATCTTGCTTTGTCTGTTTCTGTATTTATATTTCCATTTGCTAAGACTTTGTGACTTCTGTTACCTAAATCACACCTTACCAGCATGTTTAGCATATCTACTCTATATTCATAATTAATAGTTTTAGCAAATCCTAAATGATCTTTTATGTCTGTGTATTTATGTTTCATTGATTCACTTCAGCATCATTATGAGTTTAGTCACGTATATTTCAGATTTCTAATGATTGTTGATATCAATACTAATTTGAACAAATACACTGACAACTATAAAAAAAATAGGCCTTCATAAAAACTAACTATGGTATGTTCTTTCTAATAACAATTTTAATAAATTTCATACTCTCTCCTGTGGCCTCCAGGGTATACTTCTAAATGTATAATTAGATAATTTCTTTGACCTGAAAGGCGCGTCTCTTACTGTTTACATGTGTACACGTGACTTGGAGATAATTTGGCAACCGCTCCCGAGTGTTTATCTAAAATAAATTCAGACTTGCTCTCATTCAACGTGCCTTGGATAGTGACGTACGTAGGAGGAATATTGTTTGCGAAAACAAAGTTTCAAGGAGTTTATTGCGTTTTAGTTTAGACTTATGAAAGTTCAGATCTGACTTATGAAACTTCGGCTTACTGTCAAGGTGATTACTTACATACATCATATTCTCTTAAACCTCTTAAAAAAAGAAACCAGCTTACCTATCCATGAGCTTTCTTCGTATGATATATGAGGATACTCCTGCGTGTACTGGGGCAGTAGCACCGCGGAGAAGCCCTGGCAGAACCCCACTGATATGTTGATAGACTGCGCTGCAAGGGCCGCCAACACCTGAAATTCATTATGTCCTGGTAAATAAAAGTAGAATAAAAGGAGGTCAAAGGAATCATTTTAATGTTATTATAGGGAAAGATCATGAATTATTGCTGATGGATGGGAACTTGAATATTTAAATGTAAAAATATCCTACTAATATTATAAAGGTCAAAATTTGCGAGTATTTATGGATGTATGGATGTTTGTTACTCTTTCACGTAAAAACTACTGGACGGATTTTGATGAAACTTTACAGTAATATAGGTTATACATCAGAATAACATAAAGGGTACTTTTTACCGCGGGAAAACTTCTTATTCCCACGGGAAACCGACTTCCACGCGAACGGAGTTGCGGGCGGACACTTGTTTCAAATTAATGATAACAGCACAATACGTATCATAGTTAGTATTATAACTACTATATTATAATTAAATAATTCCAGCTGTTTTAATTTAATCAATCAATAATTACCTAACTTTGCAAATATTTGAAGCAATGTGCGTATGTTACATAATATTTAATATTATATAATACTTTTTACGGTAATTAGAAACACATTTCTTTCCATCATTGCAAATAGTGAAACACGTTTTTCTGTACCCGACTATCATACATCAAATAGCTACGTACCTATTTCTTGCAAACGATGCCACTACAGTTAAAAGGTATATCAAAACAACAGGCAATTTGCCTTTAACTCGTCGGATAAACACAAGCACGTGGCCAGTACAGATAATTGCAGACATAGAGATAGATGCTAATGAGATGTGATTACACGATCGAGCTATTTCGAACACAGTACATGATGTCCTGGTAGGTCAGTCGATGATAGATACCGCATTGATGCTATTTATCAGAGAAAACACATTAGATTGATGAATGTGGTTTACATGTTTATAATTGTTTGATGCTTTAGAGTAAAATATATGAATTTCAATCAGCAGGTCTTGATGAATTTGATTTAAAGTTTGATAACAATAAAGTTACAGATAGCTCAATGTAAAAAGTTAATTAATATTATACGTTTAGCTCTGATACATCAATGGATGAAATTATCAAGCCTCTTGCAGCTAAATCGTAACAACCCATCAATTTGCCATAACTCCCACGTAGTATACATAATGAATAGCATAATGCGGCAACATTTTCAGCATGTGAGGTATAAACACCGCAGATTAAGGTGTAATTCCCGCGACCAAGCGGCGGAACGGTGGCGAGCGATGTGATTGGTGGTGCTCGAGCTATTACTGAACATGATGAGGAGAATAACGACATAGGTGGCGTGCGGGGAAGCAACTAGATCTTACAGTAGGTAGGTGAACAGAGTTAATGGTCATCATTGAATTTTGAAATTTTGGAAGTTGAAAATTTACGATGACTTATTGATGAAACTAAAAAGATCAAATAAGGATAATTAGGGTCTGTTTTTCATCTAGTTGGCCACACGGCTTGTGGTCATCCAAAAGATATCCTAAGTAGGTAATCTTTAACTTGCACCACATGACTACATACTTCCTTACATTAACAGAAATTCATAAGATAAGATAAAAAGTAACTAAGCTTTAACATTTTCCTGTTGTCGACAAGCTTTGCTGATTGTCTAAAGCTGTAGGCCCACTGAGTCTTGATACATCTACAGCACGGAATCAGACTACTGGTTACAATTATCTAATCCGTAATTCATTTATCACTAAGTAGTACGTGTCTGTGTTCTCAATTTGAAAATCTCACAATTCTACAAGGGCTGTTCTGGAACCTTTTTCATACTTGTCACATGTAGTGAAACAGCGGTCGCCTTTGTCTCAGTTACCAGGCGCCCTAAAGCGGAATATGATATTTGCATTGATTTCCATAATTAAGGAACACCAATATTGGCAGTCCAGACAGCACCATCATATTTGATCGATCACTAAAAAGGGCTTGACTGGGCACGACCAAACGATTCAAGGTAACTTTGGCACGTGTATTCGAAATTCTATACCAATATTTACATACCTATTCTGTCCGTGAATAACGTTTTTCCATATTTTTTTTTCGTTAATTGGCCGTTGAAATTTACGATCTTTATATAGAAAATTACGTTGAGAAAGCATTTTAGCACTAGTAATTATACAAATTCAATCAATAGAATTATAACATAGTTACCAAGAAAAGTGTGTAGAATTCATTACACTAGAATCAAAGAGGTACTGATTTAGAAGTAAAATATTTACCAAATCGTCTGTAATACATACTCGCACATTTTAACAACTTGCGAAAATTCGATACGATATCGAAATTATTATATATATTCGTTTTTTTATATTTTTTATATGTTGGCACAGTTTGCATAATACATACCTATATATTAAGACCGACTTTACGCTACTAATCATTTTGAAAACTATGATTATAACATAAATTACTTATAATCATACATTTAAGGCTAAGTAAAAAATATTATGATCTTTTTCATGCTCTTCATTATCTTCATGCTTGCCCAGTTTAATAGTTACATGCTTTTTGTGTTGTAAACTTTTTTTCTTGTAATAATATTGTTAAGTGAGTGCCATAAATTATTTATTCTTACTTCCGCAGGTTCCGCGACGCATAAAGTTGATATTAAATATTTTTGCTAAAGATCACAAAGATTCTCGGAAAATATCTGTTTTATATTTTTCAGATCCGGGATTTTATTCAATAAGTAGTTTATTGTGTGAGAATATATTATGATTCAATTGGTTTATTTGTAGCTTGTACTTTTTGTGAATAATATGATTGAATAAATGTTAAAATATTTCATATTTAAAGGGAATTTTAATACGTATTAAGAGTACCTATTGTTGCTTTTTGTCTTAATATAAGAATTTCGGTCTGGTATATCTAGAATGATACAATAACATGTTATTGACTGTAATGTTAACCTTTTATTAGGAGAACATAATAACATATAACGTTAGACGGTAACAATACTATTGAACTTTGTTGTTATCGATGCAATCACTATACATGCATGACGCACATCGGCAACAATTAAATCGATAGCAAGAATATCTTGTATCGTATCTATTCTAATTTGAAAAAAATCTTTAGGTACTAGGCCATCATAAAAGCATATAACTGATCCAAGTTCATTGACCTCAGTTTAACATCTCATTAATCTTTCTAACCTCTACCCGACGTCAGCGCGCCTGGTAGTTTCGAGCGATGATTACCCAATTTTCGCGTTGGCATTGGCAGTAGATGACGGCCGACCGAGCCTCCTCGCGGGTTCAAGTTCAATACCGTACGACGTGTGTTTTCAAACAATGCTCGCTTGCGTCACTAGACCAACATATAGCTAATACACAGTTAAGTTGCAAGATCTTTTCAATGTGGTTGTTGCTCTTAGAGTTAGTTGGCTTGACAAAAACCTTGGAGATTCGAAAGGCGGGTTTGTTTAGTATGCGATTTGCGACTAATTTACAGTTTGCAAAGCTTTTAATATTTAACAGGACTTGTAGGATAAAGTTAGGCATAACGCAAATTTAAACATTTTTTCCCAAAATTTTGCTTAAAGAGTGATTTTTTTTTGGTATTATTGTGTTGAGTATGTAAGTCTTTACATTTTTTTGCAAGTACAGGGCTATTTTTAAAGTTTTTCTAGTTTTAAATTCTAATAATGTATAAGACATTAGTTATTAGAGAATTGTAAACCGAATAACTGCTTCGTTTTAATATGAAAGCAAAAACATTGGCATAGCAAGAGATTTCTTCTTGTGGCCCATATATGGTATGCGATTTTTTTGTTTGGTTTCCAAAATCTTAGAGTAGGAAGTTATTATTTTTTTCCACTGATTAGTTAATTATGAAGCAGTAGTTATCCTTTTAATCCTGAACGCAGGTTTATGAACCTGAACTTATTGCACAATAGTTCGTAACATCACAAACTGTAAATACAACACAGGAAAAATGCACTTCTTACATAGTTATGTAACCCTGGTAATGATGACCATATAAACGCAATTTTCTTGGCGATTCTTGCACGATTTATAAAAAAGATTCACATAATATCTCACTTATTATATTGCAGTTGCATAATGATTAAACGGGTATTCAAAAAAAAAGAAAAGTATTTACCGATACATCCAGATACAAGAACGTGTTCACTAAAACAAACATGGCCGAAGTGTATATGAAAAGTTCGCGCGCGCGTCTTGCACAGCTTTCCCGCTTCTTTCGGAGCTGCAGTTTATTTTATACGAATGCAAGTTATAGGCATTATTTAAATCCCACGGTATGGCGAACTTGAATTTGTAATGTGATCTTTCTCGAATGTTCCGCTGCGAGTAGGTCCACCAATGTTTCTACTGCGCAGGTTCGTGCGCTTAACTAGACTGGAGTGTGCTTTTATATTAATGCAAGAGAAATTTAATGATATTTTTGAGGTTTGTGGCATTACAGAAAAAAAAAATATTTAGAAAAATATTTTAATATTTTCAGCCACATTTTCTCCTGATTTTCCCGAACGTTTTTTTGACGAAGACGTAACGCTTGAGGTAAAAAGTAAAAAAGTAATGTTGGACTCCTTCAACTTAATTTGAAATTTACGCTGTACAAGTATTTCATTCTTGGCAACTAGACGTAAAATATTCCTTTATTTAATTAGGTGCCTCTACAGTAATATAATAAAGTTTAATATCATCATTATCCGTGTAATTATACTCTACTACGATACCATATAAAGTCCGTCTAGTGTGTTATCTAATACTAATCATGGTTTCGTCAGGCGCCACTACTTTGATCAATTATTCATATACTCGTAAATCTATAAAAAATAAAACAAAGCAAGTGAGTGATATGTTAGGAATACGGAACACCGTGATTTATTATGAGAATGGTCGATCTTTGATACAGAAGTTAAACTTCGGTTTGTGTTATAATAATGAATGAAATATAAACCAGTTTTGCGGATATCTGATTGTATTCATTGTTTTATTTCCGTTATTTTAAGAAGAATTAGTCTTCATTAAAATAGGAGATGGTTTTAAGTTTTTGGTATTTAATAAAAAATACTTAAAATGTGTCTAACTTATTTAACTATTTACAAATTGAGATTGGCGGCATATCCGCTTTTGACCTAAGGTGCTAATTTGACTCCCCAGACTGTCAATTCAATGAATTGAAGACTGAATAAAGTTTTGTCAGTGCCTTCAGTTTAAATTTATTGCCATGCAGTCCTTGCATTGGTCTTAAAAAGGTAAAGTACATACTAAGTAATTTTTATTAAAAAAAAATAGAATATTATGTATCCTGTTTTTATTTGATAACTACAAAGTGGTACTTGTCAATTATCACATGGTGGCTACTACTAAGGTTTCCTACTAATCTTATCTTATAGTTCCGTTTTCTATTATTATACTGACACCAAATATCTGATGGTAGATGGAGGACTAACTGCTCTTCTTTTAGGATCTCCCCTTCAAAACACATTTTTCCATCTAGGACCATCCGAGTCCTCATGAATGTTTGTAATAAATCCTCGTTCCAGATGTGATGGTAAAGTGGGGCAGTTTCTCTCGGTGATCTGCCTGGCTACCCTCGCAAGTAAATAACACTTGCGAAAGATATTTGAGCCACCCAACTTATCTACTGCATCTCTAAACTCTTTTGGTTGAAAGAGGTTTTATTTCTCATCACTAACCTGCTTTTGTAGATAGTCAAACATTGTATCTGATAACTTTTTTAGGACACGACCACGTTTCGTAGCTGGTGGCGGGTGAGTACCCTCATCATCGCCCTCGTCGTCACTACTACTTTGTCGTGGTCGCTTGTGGTTGATCCTGCGAACTCCACTAGGTCCGGCTGCTGAGGAGTCGCCATTTCGTGCTACTTTATTACTCATTTTCTAACATAACTACAAAAATCACGTGCACTTTTTTTAAGTAACAATCAATTTTCTTTAAAAAAAAATTTTCACTTATGGTTTTGCGTTCTAATTCCTTTGTATAAAAAATCGTAAAACTTTACAAACGACTTCGTCGTTTATGCGCCCAACAAGTCGCAAATATATTGAATTAACAGTATGTGGAGTCAAATGAGCACCTAAATTCAAAGGCGGAAACGCTACTTATCTCAATTTGTAGATGTCAAATAAGCACACGCCCCATAAGATCAATTCCTGATAAAAAAACGTAACAGACGTAAAAACAAAACGCAAGAGGCTCTCTCCTGCTACTTACACGAAAGTGCCTAGAAACCACGTTAAAAAAAATTAAACTGTCAATGTGAATCGTAAAAGTATTTTCAGTACATTGTTTATTTTCTTGGCGCCGGTAACGTTTGGTTTGGTGTGAAAGACGAACTTTTATAGATATTAGTGTAAAGTGAATTCCTCGAGTGAACTGTTCAAATAACTTATTTAGTAACCACACCTTGGCCGGAAAGAAGAAAAAGAAATTGAGTTAGTCTTGAAAACGTCACTTACCATGTAAAGGTCCCCATACCGGTAGCACTTCCAGAACCCCTTGACGCTGGCGAGCATGGTCGCTGGGCGCCGGTCGCGCCGCGCGCACGCCGCGGTGCTGGCGAGCGCGACTCTGTAACAACGCGGCGGTGAGACCTCCGGGGGGATATGGGCGCCTGGTACTTTGGGCGGAGAAAGTCGAGTGGGTTTTATGCAATTTTAAATATTTATTAACCTCCGGGGGGATATGGCAGCCTGGTACTTTGGGCGGAGTAGTCGACTGGTCTTTATTAAATTTTAAGTATTTATTAACCTCCGGGGGGATATGGCCGCCTGGTACTTTGGGCGGAGTAGTCGTTTTTATGAAATTTTAAGTATCTTTTAATGATTAAATAAAAGGGGGGGGGACTTTATCCTACAGGAACCACATCAGAGGCTTTAATAGGCGGTTCCTAGAAACCCTGATAACAGATGAATAAGTGCTACAAAGTGCATATTCAGCACACGAAAGAAGAAGAATGGAATTAATGAAAATCACATATGAAATCAAATAGTACAAAAGCTAGTGTGGTATATAAGCTTACTCCTTGGAACCATGAAGGGGATTTTGGGACGGTTTTCACAGTAATTTGGAAACTTTCTAAGTTTTATTTATGTAATGTTTATTATTGGTCTATGTCAAGTTAAATGAGAATCCAAAAACAATGTCAAAAGGTCCCTTGTTCTCGAAGACCATTCATCAGTTAAAATTGCTTACTTTCATACTCATTTTCTTTCTTTAATATTTCTTAGAAAAGTTTCTCCATATTAGATCAATTAGATAAATGAGTCATACTATAAAACGATTAACATACAACTGCGTTAATTATCCATTGAAAAATATTGATTTAATATCTTTATCTGTAAGTGACCCGGCAAATTACCACTTCCTACTAGTAAGTCATACTTCCTTACGAAGGTAAAAATAATCATTTATTATTTATTACACATTACATTTAATGATGCCTATTAACTTTAACATTTACTATAATTGCTCATGATTAAGCTCTGTTAACTTAACTGTCTAATTTTCGATGCGCAAAATTTAACGAAAAAATGCAGGAACCTGACAATTTTATAGCAAAAAGTAGCAAAATATGTCATAAGTATGTAAGAACTCTATTTAAGTAAAATAAGTTTTTATGAAGAGCGACTTGGGATCCCCTAATGTAATGGACGCAATAGTGTCATCAGATAGTTTTTCTACGATATAAATACACCGATTTAGTATTTTAAATGTTATAAAACAACAACAAAACAATTATGTACAAAAAAACGAGTACCTACAGAACACAAGACCAGTAACCGGAACGTATTTTCATATTTTTTATTTGCATTTAAACACACGAATATTAGATTTTGGAACTCTCTGGAACTGCGGGTTTAGAATTAAGAAGGAATTAATTGTTGTAGCAAAGTTTTTAATTTTACGACGACAAAAAATATACATAATTATTGAATAATCTTAGTCTCGTGTTAATTTTTTAAGATTCGTAGTTTTTTAGCATTTTAAAATGTGATTGAATATTTTTATTACTTTCTTAGGTATTGCCACCTCAAATCATATTTACAACTGCTCATTAAAGTAATTTGCGGGTGATATATAAAAAACCTTTACCGCTATATGCAGTGCAATCACCTTCTATCAATCAGTTTGCGGTAGAAACTATTACAAAGGAAGAAGGTAAAATTTATATGTATAGTTTTTTGCAAATAACTTTTTTCTAATAAACACTTCAATGTTTATTTCTTTGAAGAATCGTATAAAAATCAGTTTCAGTGTTGGAACACAATTCTTTTAATTTTTTTTTTTCATTGGCTTTACTTATACCAAATAAGCGTGGAAGTAGTTACCTACAGGATGTATAATTTCAGTAATTACAGTTTATTTAATAAGTTTTCATATTATGTGTATTACTCCACAAGCGGCATAGTAACAATTATTCTTTACGTCAACTTTATTCTATGGCCGCTTCGTATCTTTATATAAAACCCCGCAAACGTATGTATAATTTTTTGTAAAAAATGGTATGAATAATCAAATTACTTCCTTTCTAGACTTAGACTAGCGCTGGAGTTAGCGTTAGGTCAAGATTACTTTCTCAATCACTTGACATGTGAATTTCATCTGGAATTGTTTAGCAAAAAGTGCCTCAACACTTAAGAGGAGAGTGAAGTGCCTGATGCGGTGTTCGCATGAATTCTTGCTGTTTCATGTAGCACAGTTAGTAGATGAAAGTGACTAAATTATTTGTAAGATTAACAATAATTGTATGATTACCCACTTTTAAGCTTATTGTAACCATACAATATAATATTTACGGTAATTAAAAAAGCCATTAATAAATGTGATGTATTAAAACGCAATTAATTCTTCATGTTATTGATGACTTATAAAAGTTTTATAAATAATTATTTGCATGTTTGCTTTACCTTCTTTCTTTCTTTCAATTGAGTCACTCATTTAACATATTAATGTATTCTGGTTGATTCATCCGTAGAAGAGCTACGATGACACTAACAAATAAATACGTGCAACTTATATTTTTTCGGGCAAAATATTATATAAATGCAGACTTCTTCTGCGATAAAAGTGATTTTCCCGTGGGAAACTTATTCCCTGTGTAAAAAGAAGTCTTTTTTATCCCAGGCATAACTGACCACTCTATAATTAATTAAAATCGGTTCAGCCGTTTCTACGTTTAACAGACAGATAGTTTCTACTAGACTTCGCCGCAGCCAAAAGTAACGGGATATGATAACATAAAGTATGCAGGTTATTTATTTAATATCAATCGTCTTCTAAATCAATCATCAAGTTATAGCAATCATCATTTAATTATATTATAGTTTTTATTTATCCAAGCATTTTTTTTCACTGTCAAATCAAATTTATTTATTTGATGCAATACCTAGCCTTCTTTTCGAATTCGACCATAAATTTTTACTAGGTATTGACATAAAAACAAATCTTAAAAACTATCAAATAGAAATGCAAAGAATACTTTTTTAAGTGTACGCGGTTATTTCAACATTAGTTCAAGTCATATTTAAAGATTCTAAGTTCGGAGTTCCGAAAAAGATTATTTTTACTAATGATATGCAAAGCAGTGTTTTTTGTTCCAGTAATTTTATGTAAGAGAATAACATAATCTACATGCAATTTCTTAAGTTAATCACCTATCTGTTGTCTGTAAGTGGTTTTATTATTTAACTTTGTACAAAATAAAGAACCAAGCTGTGTCTCATAATGCGTTAGTTTTGTTTGTAATAGACTCTTTTGACTGCTATCGTTTTCGTCTAGTTTTTAATGTATAGCACATATTGTTGTTGTTTTTATCGCTCATTACATGTCATGATGACAGTTTGTGATATTCGGAATAACACGCCACATTTGTTTATATTAAGTTATTATTGTTTGAAATGATGTTGTTTTATTCGCAGCATCGCTGGTATTTATGTTTTGCGGATACAAAACAGTGGCGATGTGTTTTATATAAACGTTACAATTATTTTGAGCTCGTTAATAACGCTTTGCGAGATTGCAGCAATTCAAAGTTAATTATTTGATGTATTCATATTATATTTGCACAGTTTTATGTCTACTTGCATGGTTTTATACTTTATAATCTTCGGTGTTAAATGGTATTTACTTGAGAATTAAGTCATGTATGATAGAATTCTATGGTTTCTTTGATAGATATATCAAAGAATCAGAATTAGACTTTGTTTACAATCGTATTTTTTATGCCGAAGCTTTAGTTTTTTATATACAAATACTCTATTTAGGACGGAAACTTTTTAGAAATTTATTTGGACTATTTTTATACATTTTACATTGTTTGTTTTAACTTACTGTGATATAGTCCTGTGGTCTCCCAACGTGCCGGCAATCAGTGATGACACTCAAAACTTAAAATGTTTTCAATCGCGAATTATAAGTACAACACTATTTCCCGCGATTCATGCGAATCTTTCAAAATAGCCGCCAAACGGAACGTTTAAAATTAGAACACAACCGCGCGGTCGAGGTCTTCGCTGGCTTGTTATTTTAAACCAAGAACACGTGTACCAAAAAAAATATGAATCTAGCTTTATTTATTTTTTCTTTATTATTGTTAATGGCGATGTCACGCCGTCGTTCGGATCGGCGCTCAACTGCTTTCGAAGGAGGCCGTATATGCTCTTGACCTTGCGACTGGTGGTTGCACACTGAAGTCGCTTTTCGTTCACGCCGTGTGTTTTATATAACGCACTATTGTTGTGATAAAAATTACTGAGCGGATGCTGATAGCGCGGGGTGCGGCGAGAGCGCGAAACTCATGTGTCAATACTTGAGTTCTGTCAACTGTCAGATAGCGCGCCAAGACGAGCTGGCAGAATTGAAGACAATACTATTTGTTATGAACTTCATTGTTGATAATTTGCACCCATGCGAAATTAAGCGGGTTAATAATTATCGTATGTAAATACATATCCTATCCATTTATCTATATATCGAGACGGTTTTACTCGAGGTTAGGGAAATGCAACAGCTAAAGATAATCTTAAACGCCAACGTTTCTTATGTGGCTTCTTTCAGTAGGTGAAGGAAATAAATACTTTTACGTGTTTTTTATTCAATCATGAGTCACCTTTCAAACAAAAAAAGACATCACAATCTGCTCATCAGTTGAGAACTAGGATGGCACAGATATACTTACAAATATACAAATGCTTACAAATGAAACGAGCATGACATGCATGACACTTTTTTGGTCAACAAAAATATAAACAAGTGTGGAAATTTTTATCACATCTTTTAATGACATATTTTACGTAAATCCCATCGCATGTGTACCCGGAGTACATGATTCAATCAGAGGTTGCATTGTAGCGCATCTCGTAATAATCATGCTAGTGCGGAAATGATACATTTACGTCAAATATACACTACAGCGGTGTTATGTAAGCCTGGTCTTGAAGTTGCGAATATATTGTTGTCTATCTTTTTAAAATATCTGCGATCTTATTAAGTAGTCATTCCAATCGTTATGGTATTAATAAATATATCTTTAACAGTTAAAGATAGAGAAAGTCATATCTATTCTATAGGTAATATGCAGGTTTTGCCTTGTCTAATTATAATAATTACATTATTTTTATCGAAGTGAAATTATCTTCTTGTCAAGTACATATATCGTTTGAACCAGATACTATAATTTCATGGAAAATATAATAGCGTATTGCTATATTTTTTGTCTATTCTTATTCTACATCAATAAAATATTTTCTTAATTAATTCAATTCAATTCAAGTCGAAATAGTTACCAGCTAGTTACTTAAAAAAAATGGCTCATAATATTTTTTAAACGTTTGTTTTACAGATACAGCATATCTAGTAGCAGTTTTGCAAATATATTGTAAGGCATCCGATGAGATTGCTGTAGGAACGTGACTTCTAACTACTTCATAACACCAAAATGGCTTGACGAGCTCCCTAGTCAAAGAAGAAAGAAGTACCCGAGACCAAAAACTGAACCATCATTACGAAGCTAGGGGTGATAAACCAATAGCGGTCACCCATCCTAGGACTGAC
This sequence comes from Emmelina monodactyla, assembly GCA_916618145.1. Taxonomy (NCBI): domain Eukaryota; kingdom Metazoa; phylum Arthropoda; class Insecta; order Lepidoptera; family Pterophoridae; genus Emmelina; species Emmelina monodactyla. The sequence continues at coordinate 636,388 of OU745316.1, forward strand.
CGCGGCCGACGTCGCTTAACCTCTACGATCGAGCCGAATTCCGAGGTTGCAACGAACTACCTTTTTGTATGTTAAAATGGTATTGATAAATATAATAATTGACACAAAAACACCGATGCCAAGCTAATGGCAGGCCCAAAAAGTTTCCTACATATTCCTTTCTGAACTTATTAACTACTAAGTACTAGAACCTTTATTAAGTATGTGGTTAGTGACGAAGTTTCTGACGCATTATGTTTGCCTGGTAGCTAGTTCAAAAAACCCAAGCTTTTTATGCGCTCCCTGTATGTAAAGCGATAATTGTAAGTACAAATTATCTATTAATTTCATTACTTTGAGTTTGTTAACTAACAAATGACCTCGTTGACTGTCAAACCGCAAAATTTTGAGAATTCACTATTGTGTAGAATTTCAATATAGAAAAACCAAAACTGTTTCATCTATGAAGTTTTAGGGTTGCTGTATGTATTCTTAAATATCCCAAACTGTTTATTCTTCATACTTTAAATCATCGGTAACCTTAATGAATCCATTAAAAGGGCAAACTGTATTGGCTAAAAACCCTTAAGTATCGGCTTAATCCTAAACTGCAGACCTTGAATGCTATGGGATACCAAACCAATTAGTTTATCGAAAAATATATGTGTTAGCTAAATTTGACACAAGTTTTGAGATAAACATAATGTGGTTGATTATTTTTCACACATACTTTGATAGTCCACAGGGATTTTCTCCTTCGTTCAGCGCAATCTATTGGCATGCGGTTTTATCATATCTAATTCTGAAAAAAATATGACAAATCGCCATGGCAAAATCTAAAAGGAGAACCCAGCACTATTTCCACTCGATCTGATATTCTTAATAACTCAAATTTTCCATTTCATCGAACTTTCATGTACTCAAACATAGTTTTGACAAAAAATCTACACTGACGCACTCACTTAAAACGCAATTGATTTTAATGCCATCATTGAGTATGGGGTTATTCCGTTTTTTTTGGTAGCACTTATGCGGTTTCCAGTCACATTTGTGAAAATGTGACTACTTTTTAAATTACTATAGCGAAGTCAGTCAACTTTAGTAAAAACTATTGGCTTGTTATTTGTGATGGTAAATATTCCATCCATCATCCCATTACTTAGATTTAATCAGGGTTTTTCTTGTCTGTAATTATGTTATTTTTTATCTTAATCTAATTGAGTCAGATTTTGTGCATACTTTTCTACTTCATATCACTTGGGACACAAGTCAAGATGTTTTATATATATGACAAAAATAAGAAGAATAAAAAGCATAAGTGTTAAAATACCCTCTCTAAATCCTATCGTTATCACTTCCCCCTACCCTTGTTCTAATTGACTTGGGGGACTGCGTATTCTAGTTCAAATAATTTTGCCTTTCATAAAGGTTAATTATTTTTCCGACTATAAGAGAAAAAGTATTTTAACTAGAGTATTTTTAATATTTTACTGAAATATTGTATCTGTTATTTTTAATTATTAAAGCTTTTTTCATAATTTAAGTAATCATTGGTTTCTTTTCAAATGCAACTCAAATTATTTATTATATCAACACAAATTAAACCTAACAATTAGTAGGTAGTTTCGACTCGTGTTTACATCATCATTCTTATAGCGCGTTATCTTATCACTGCAACAAGTACCTTGATAACTAGACTTCTGATTTAGTGCACTTATTCCTACTAGACTATTACGTATTGTTTATTTATAGAGAAAATTATATATTGATGTAGCCGCTACAATGTAATTAAACAGTTACGAACTTCGTGCTTGCGATGGGGAAAACCCAAATTTAAAATAACCATTTTAGCTCAAGCAAAGATCTTTTTTGCGTAGAAAAAGTAGCGTTGGCTTGTTTACATTTATGTTATAGCTTAGTTTTCTAAAGGCAATTTAATTTAAATATGCCTTCATCCATTTATATGTAATCCCTTAAACCTTAAGCCCTTAAGGATTAAGGTATCTGAGATACTCACGAAAAATTTAGAGTTCCGTAGCGAAATTTTGAACTCTGATTTTTTAAGAAGTCCTCCTTGAATAGCTTTAAGTTTTTACCATAGGCATTTTGTATCTGAAAAAACCCACATATGCAGAAGCTAATTTCGATATAAGTACGTTTCAGAAGTATCAATATCATTTAGCAATATTTTTTCTGCGTAATGCGTAAAAATGAAACTCGTTTAGGCGTAGTTAATTTATAAACAGATAAAATTAATGATTTTCTAGTAATATCAAACAAGGAGAGCGCCTTCCAATGACGCACGCTACCAGGAGATCAGAAAATAGCAGGCGTGCTGATTGCAGACCGCAGATAAAATGCAACCTTTAGCTAGCAAAATGTACATGCACTGGCAAAGGTTTTATATAATGCAAATTTTCATTTGGAAGGTATAAGTTACATGGGTTTTAAAGATAGACAAATTTTGTGTGAAAAGATTTAAATATTTTTGAAATTTAAGAAGAAGACCGTACTAAACATTTTTTATTGGTTTAAAGTACAAACTTCAAAAACATTTTTTATCAAGATTATCTGGACACCATGTACCAGGCATCCATAAAAGTGGACACGTGGATAACAGAAACCGCCCCAACATGAAATCTATATAGTATTAAAGTTTAAGTGCTCACCGGTTCAATTATCCGTTGTCGAGTAAATAATCGACAATAATGCACCTAATGACAGTAGTGATTTAACTTCTAAACGAGACAAAGTCACGCACAGTACAAATACACAGTTACTGACATAAACATTGTCTACATACAGCAAATATATATCAGATGATGTGATATCATTTCGATAAAGTAAAACATTTTCAGAGGAAATCCGTTTAAAGTTTGTTCAACTTATTAATATCTTTTAATTTAAAATGATGAATAATTCATCATTATTGTAGTCTGCGGTTAAAATATTAAACATAAGTTATTAAATAACTAACTTATTGATTTATTAAAGATTTGAAATATGTATCTGGTATAAAGTAATTGGTAACTAAAGCGCTAGGTATTCTATATGCAAGTCGAACTAAGCTTCCGCTCGGAAATCTTAGCTAGGAAGTGGCCACTTCCTACATACGACATTGGGTATTTGCAACTCCGTGCCTGTTCTGACAGCCTGGTACTTGTCATATGCATGCGCTATATTTATTTATCGTGATATATTTGTAATTAACGATTATCATGTACGAATATGCACAACACACACTAAATACGGTATTAACTAAGCAAATATCTTATTACACTAAATACGGTATTTACTAAGCAAATAATATTATTCTGTAATTTCATTAGCCTACCACAATGTTTGTTTGGCCCTGAAGGATGCATTAGTTGGGGAAACTTTATAGCCTAGAAATACTAATTTAATTAACTTATTAATAAGAAAACATTAATAAAACTTTTGTGCAGCAATCTATAACAACGCATGCTCGTTACAGGCATAATTATTTAAAGCTCGGTACATTTGTCTGCTCAAGTTATTTACTTCCGAACTTTTATTTCCCGCGCGACCTTTGCAAATGTTTTGGGAGCACCAATTTAATGTGATGCAATGTTTCGCAATTTATTTAGGTTTGCTACATTTCCAACGCCTAACTTGTCATTATGGAGCATGCATTGAGTTTTTTAACATTTTTATTGCAAAGCGTGGGCTAAGCCAAGGTTCGCCTTGAAAATAACTTTACATAGGTTTCGGATCGCATTTTTTAGGAAATTGAATTATTCATTATTAATCTGATTCTAGTTTGTGTATTGTTTCCTCAAACAATCTTGATTCATTGTTACAATAAAGTCTCATGACCTTTTTCGGTCATTTTTCCGGTGTCGGTTTGGATCGGAAAACTGTTAAAATTATCAGTTCCGTTCCGCACTTTATATTAATATAGATGATTTATGTATTTTATTTAAATACCTGTGTAAATTAACTTTAATATTTATTCAATAATATATTACAAACTCTTGTCGCATTGTTATCTTATAAAACAAAAACGCTGCATTAATTAACTTCACTCGGGAAGTGTTTCGTTAATTATTTAATTAAGTAGTGACTTTTGATTTTAACAACAGCAATATTTTATATCTACTTTGTTTTTAATTCATTGTACTTTGAGGCATGTCATGGATTATTTATAGCAGGCTTTTATAAAAACTGTTTCTTTTAATAAAGAACTTTGTTAAAATGAACAAAATGTTTCCACAGTACGTAGGATTTATTTTAATACGGTTTTTAGTTCGGCAGTACAAGTCCAAAAACATATTATATATATTGACCTAAAAGTCATTAACAAGTAAATTAAGTTAAAGAAAACTCTGTCTGCGACAACTACAATTTGAATATAGGATGAAATCTAATGTTGTTCTAGTAACGGAAGAAAAACACATTTAGAGACAGGTCGCTCTATAATGCTGTGTTTTTGTACCCTAACGTGGCGATCCTAATCAATTATTAACTTCTGCATGGGTATGAGTACTAATCAACATAATTTACTTAAAGGAAGATCTTTGGTTCTTTCATGAGAACATCATTATCACCAACCTTTGGTTCGTCTTTAACATGTGACGAATTTGGACGATTTTGCAAGTAGGTAGGATGTTTCTGCGAGCATCTTACCAAAAAACCTTATAAATTAAATTATAAATTCCATTAAACTTTATAAACATACGTTGCGTAAGTTTTAAAGATGCAATACACAAAAATTTTGAATTTCGAGTTATATTCTGGTGAAAAGGAAGGTGACTAGGTGTAAGCGAAATGGATCGATAGGATTTGTGGACTAAGGGTTTTGAATGGAAGCACGCCTCAATCTGGGACAACAACATTTCCTTCCTCGTGCGTAAGGTTTATTGAGGACTCCTTTGAAAATAGTACTTGATTGACTTTATCTTCTATTTCTACCTTATACGTAGTTTTGTTTACATCTAACATTGTATAAGTATAAAGTGCGTAGTTCAATGTCATGTCAGCGCACGCGCGTTGCGAAACAGAACGCATCGCTGACAGTGACAGGTCGTTGTCCGGCGGCAGCCTTGACACAAATGTTGCCCCAATACCTGCGCCCGCGCCGACGGGCCGCGGAAGTCCGGTTTACGATGACAATTAAAGTTTATTGCAAGACTTTTTAGGGTTTCGTATTAAAGGGGTAACTACGGGACCATATTACTTAGACTACACTGTCCGTCTGTGTGTCACCAGACTGAATCTCCTGAACCGTGAAAACTAGCCAGTTGAAATTTTCACAAATGTTTTTGTTGCTGCTAGAACAACAAAATGAAATAACTATTAGGGGAAGCTACCAAACGTATTTTTTGATTTTTTCTGTATCTTAATAACGACAACTGTTAGACGAAAAATTCACAAAATATATCGAGTTATCATATTAACCTAAAAAAATATACATTATCAAATATTTAAAAGACTCCCATTCAAAAAAAGTTATTTTGACGTTTTTAATACATAAAAAGAAGGAAGGTTCCTTGGGAAGGAACGCTTCGTGCACGAGTCAGTGTCATTCGCTCGTTTTTTTCTCCATCATACACATGCACTTGCTAAGATTGTAGATTTTCGTACGTGTTGTTATTCAATTACGGCGCGCTTGTTTACGCCTAGTTATCGCGTCTTGATTGAACGTTTAGTTCTGGATACGTCACACTGCGTAGTAACCCGTGTGTAAAGACGTGTACTTTATGTTTTATTACAAGAGACTAGTGACCCACCCACGCTTTGCAATGGTGTAATTTTGGCCGAGTTGTTCACGAAACATTGACTTTCGGATAACTTTAAAAAACATTTTACATTTTCTTTATTAAAAAAATCAAGTAAAAAATACCTTAAGATAGTGAAAACCGCATTTAAATTCGTAACGTGGTTTCGAAGTAGTTAGCAGGCAAACATACAAACAGATAGAGCTAGCGACTGCTCTATACTACGTAATAAAAATATAATGATAATAAGCTATCTCGTCGATGATTTCGCAACGCGTCGGGTCGTTTGGCCCATATTTGGTCGGAGGCGCGGCGGCCTTTGCCTCGGCGATGGAAGCCGCCCGAAGAGCTGATAGCGTAGAGTTATTGGCCCAGAAGTGGGATCACGGACGATACGAGTTTTTTGGTATTGCGTTGACGTTTTTGTAGAAATACTTTTTGTGTAGTCATGGTGGCCACTAACAGCCGAAACCAATATTCTACTAACCTTTGACGCCTTGTTATTTGTGTAACTATGGTAACTATTATCCATGTTTTTGCGTCTCAATAAACTATGGTAGATAGGTGTTGATATGGAAATGACAGAAATACGTCACAAAAAACAAAACTAGCAGTTTTCAATTACCAAGGTTTTAACTATAGTAGAATATTGGTTTCGGCCGTAAGTGAAGTACGATGTAGGTGTTAGGTCTTACTTCTGTGGTACCTTGCTTGAATAATAAGGTTCCTGAGAACAATTAGCTAAATATTCGGATTTAAATTATAAAGGCGATGGCCATAATCTTTACGGTTCCTTCTTCTTACGTACAAGTAATTTAATCGACGCATGATTTAAATACAAACGCCACCATCTTAATCTAGAATATCATAACTCACTGACTGATTACATGCAATTGCATCATCAAATCAGTGACAATGATATAACTACCCAGTTATTATCATCACACAATCAGGCCCTGCAATCGCACACATAATAATTACATTACTATAAATGTTCGTCTATGACAGTGGCTCTCAACCTTTTCTTAATCTGGGACCAACTTTTGTTTCTAAACTGCGCTGGACAACTAACAATGAAGCTTATTTGCAGCGAACTCTTTGATTTTGCCCGTAGAAAAGACATGTTTTTTCGCAGAAAAAGTTGTTCTTGCGTTAGAGAAGAAACATCAAAATATGTTAAGCCGCAAGTTCCAAGTTTCAAATTCAAAAATTACAAACTCTCAAATAATACAGTATTAAGAGATGTTAATTTGTCAATGTCATAAATTCAAAATAGACGAAACAAAACAAAATTGACGACGACTCGTGTCATATAGGGTATACTGGATCGCGAAAGTATTGTATCACTCTAAAACAAGTTTTGGCATTTACTGGTTGGGCACCACTGGCTTATAAGATCAGTCTAGTCACTTCATGTTTTAAAACTCGAGAGTCATCGACGAGGTGTAATAACACTTTTCAGGTGCATTTTCCTGAACAAAACATCTTATGTAACTTAAAGGAAATAATTATAATTTGCTTTGGAATATAGGCTTATGTAACCCACTATACAATATAACAATACTTAAGTTTAAATGAGGAAAATATAAAATGATTTCAATACTTTTTTTTATATAACCATTTAACTAAAGATTTCCTTCCGTGAATAGCGAAGTTTAAATGTGTCTGATTCGTGGTTGCTGTATTAGTTTTAATTTTTCTCATTACATACTATTTATTTATTTTTAAAGTTAACTAAAAAACTTTAGTTTTATTATCTTTTGCTCATTATTATATATTTAAATGCAATTACTTCATTAATAATATGATTCTCCATCATACTAATAAATATTATTTGTATTGTTGCAGGCGCGCGTCGATGATGTCGCCGCGTCAACTCATGCGCAACTCCAACATGACGCAGAAGTGGCAGCGCCGCGAGATCTCCAACTTTGAGTACCTCATGTTCCTTAACACTATCGCGGGTGAGTATTATTTTTATGATATAGGGAGCAAACGAGCATGCGGGTCACCTGATGGTAAGTGATCACCGCCGCCCATGACTACCCGCAACACTGTGGGTGTTGGGGGTGTGTTGCTGAGCCTACTTCACGTCGGTTTTCTTTGCGACGGTGGTATTTCACCGGTCGAGTCAGCCCACTAATCGCTGCAGACAGAGCCTACAGCTAGACTCTACCACTCGTGACTCTTTGTTAACTCGTTGTTTCAATTTATTGTGTAAACTTAGTGTATTGAAATCAATTTACAACTACGAAAGATGATGATGATGCATAAAAGGCAATAAACGGAGTATTTTTTTAGATGTGATTGTTAGAATTTGTAAAAATACGAATAACATTAATTTAAAAATTCCTTTGAAGTACATAATAATTTTACAAAAAATAAGTTAAAAATTAGAACATCGTTTACATAGTATTACTCGACAAACCGAAAATTTTACTAAATTACTACTACTTACTATTTAAAGATTGCAACATTATGTACATAGACCAACATTAACGTCTCCTTACAATAAATTTAGATCAGGCTCTTTAATTTTACTCAAATGTACCAGGACTGCATGAGTTAAAGGCGTCAATACTCACAAAACTAAACAACGTGACGACTAGCACATGCAATTTGGAATTGCTGATATTTTTTATACGCAATCATGATTTACTGGGTATTGTCGTCCTAATGTACAAATCAAATAAAGACATTGTGTTATCAAATATTTGTAAGTGTAAAGTTTGCTACCGGTGTATGTTTCAGTTCCCGGTGATTCGAAAATAATATGGCTATTTCTATTGACTGAGTTTACGAAATGAGTCATATTCAAGTAATCAAAAAATAAAGCATAATATTGACAGAAATAGTTCATTTATAATAAAAATTAGCGAAAATTGCTGTTAATAGTTGATACAAAAACATAGCCATCGACGAAACATATAATAAAATACAATAAAATACAGTAACAATTACTTTAATAAGTGTGATATATATCATTTTGTACACACTTGCTCGTAAACTGGGCCTTAATACATCGTTCTTAGAAGCATAAACCGAACTGTACCACACGCTTCATAATAATATTACACTTTTATTACACAATTGCATAATAGAACAATACCTACAAACTTGTTAATGCTTAACTGAAAAATATATGCGAGTATCGGAGCATTTTCAATTTAACTGGGTAAAACATTTTTTTTGTAACAATAAATTTCATACATTTTTGGAATAAAAAAATCCGTATTACGACAAAAAACATTTATCATTATCAAATTATTAATAACTCACATTGATGTTTTATGTAAAATATTTGCATTTTATCATTTGAATTACAATTTTTAAAATAGGCTATATGGCTATATTTATTCAAACACTAACATTTTACGTTGACAAATAAAAAAATAATACAAAAGATGAACAATTTAAAGTTGAAAAACAAAATACAGCAAAAAATGCAAACGAAAGTACGATAATACCCGGCAAAATCTAGAGAGAAGTCCTTATTTTTGTACATATACCAATTGTTTTATATGCTTGTAATACATGCTTGCTGAGGGAAACCTCGCAAGTATACTACGGCCCGAGCTGCAACCCTCAGCCTCGTGTATAATGCGCAACTTAACTCACTTTTATTCTAATATACCATTGTAAGCACACTGACAATATGCAATTTTGAGATTTTAATTCGCGGATGAAATCACGAAGTTTGAATGGGGAATGTTGAATGAAACTATATACTTTTTATGTTTTAATATGAGACTGTGTTAATAACAGAAAATGTGTTTAAAATCTAGTAATTATATTTAATAACAATTTTTTTAATATTTTTATCTACAGATTTATTTTTTCAACACAAAACTTAACGCATAAGGTAAAACGTGTCAAGTTAAAAACTCCGCAAAGGTTTGTGGTTTTTAAAAAGAAGTATCTCTGGCAGAATGATGTAATAAAAGTTTGTTTTGTGGTCACAATTTCAAAGAATTAGTAACACGATCTAATCGGAGTTATTGCGAAATTGTGTACCTATTTTATTTACTTACTATACCGCTATGCATTAAAAGGTCCGTCAATTAAAAAAATAATCTTGCACACCTTGAACGCACACCTAGCGTGCGATGCAACAGAAATAATGTTTTCTTTGAAAAGGTTTCTTAATAGGTATCTTTTTTCTATCATATTCATGAAACGTGACTTTTTCCATTAGGTCAATAAGTACCAGGAGTACACAAACTTCAAGAGTTAATCGCAGGAAGCAGGAATTCCTCATTTCGCTGCGATGGTAAATTAGTACTTAACTAATTGCATCGAATTGCCTTTATGTTGCCCCATTATTGGCAGTTTTCATCTTAATAGGAAGATGAGCCTGTTCTACATCAACCATTTAATCTGCTGTCATTAAGTACAATGAAAAGATACATAAGTCTTTATAATGTCAGAAAAAGGTCCAGGGTTCAGTTTTGTAACGCGACAGATGGTGTGACCTTCAGTGCAAGTGATGTATTTGCTACTAGCAAGTCGCTAGCCTCTTAAAGTAATACAATGAAGTCTTATATTATTGTTATTAATGTAATTGATATTGTGCTTAGCGCACCCCCGATAGGGCCACATAGTTGATGTGGTAGTAGGAGATTTATTGTATTATTATCAACACATATTTTCCCACCTGTAGAAACAAACTGTCAAAAAATTTCGAACTACCCCGATTACCAAATTGTATGATGAATTATTTAAATGAAAAGGACATGCCCTAGCCTTATCATTATTGATTTCCGCGAGAAATGTGCGTGATGCGGCCTGCTGGTGATGTTGCATCTGTAATTGTTGAGCATTGTTCTCGAGCCCAATTAGTTGTAGTGAAACAGTCATAATATCGACACGAGTCTGATTATGTTATTATAATCAGGTGCTAATTATTCTAAGGAGATGACATCAAAAAACTAGTCTTCTTTTTTTATTACGTGATTCTAAGTCTAAAAAAGATGTAAAATTGCATTGCCGTTGTCATTGGGCTTATCAGCTTTCCATTTTGGGAAATCCATCTATCTGAGATTTTTATTGTCACGACTCAGCCATGCAGAACTATAAGAGAAACTTTAAGGTTATCTCGATATTCGTAGTTTTTATGCTTTAATAGGCTAAAATATTCAAAACTATCGGTACAGAATTAAACTTTAATGTTAAAAAATATAAGACAAATTTTATCAAAAAAAACTAATAATCTTGCTAATTTCTGCGCACTTGACTCATATTGTTTTTACGCGTTACCTTGTGCCACATATTTTTTCCGTAAACAATATCTCATAGGCTGTTCCTATTTTTTATTTGCACAATGATACCCTCGAAATTTCTATGAATTTAGCCTCGTTAAAGGGAGCCGCTAAGGACACTACATCTAGGTCGTATGACAAACTGAATGTTGAAAGATGTATGGTCCTGCGGTAGGGAAACCCAATGCCTTTTACTGGTGACCTTATTGGGAAGTTACTGATTAAAATGACTGGCAGGCTTTTAAAAGTCCAGTAAGTACCAGGGGTTCATGAGCGACCAACGAATGTTAAAAGAGCTTCCGCCGTGACATATAGTCCTGGTGGTATTTTATTAATGTCTTCAATTACGTAAAACATAAGACGCATATAGGACTGGCCTAATTTCATACATCTTTTCTACTAAGTGACTCTTATCAAATAAATTACTTTTCATCAACGTTTTCTCTTTAAATTAAAACAGAAATAAATATTTTTAGCTATATAGGTATTAAGATTCCACGGTATGTGTAAAATCTTAACTTAAAATAGATCTGCTTCATTTTATGTTTATACTTGTACATAAATATGGCATTTCCACCGAAACGTACGTAGTGTCTTGTAGGTGTAAATAAGTTAAATAAATGTAAAGTTACCTACATATAGATAGATTGGTAAACATCTGTGAAATACTACGTCAAATGTTACGTGTGTTGCTTATTTATACCTTACAATTTAGTTAAAATATAGGATATAAGGAATCAAGACTAAGAAAGATTTTGACGTACCCAAATTCATCCATCGTAGATCCAGGTTTTGCAATACCCAGCCAGTACGTTTGAAAAAACCTTGATAATTGTCTTATCAAAACCGTTATATTGCGATACAAACTTAACTGATGTAAACAAACACCACTTACCTTTTTATCTTTAGAAACACTTTCGACCAGAACATATCAGCCGTTCCCCGCGGTTCGCTCGCACTTCACTACACTGCACATGTCAGCAAAAATATCCCGCGCCAATTTGACACCACTTTGAATCTCGAACGCGCGAATTCGGTTACACTTTCACTTTCAAACTTTTTTATTGTTTTTTTTTTAAGATACAGTGGCATAGACGTCTGCGAAAGTTGACAGTGTTATGACGAATGGGTGGGTCGCGATCGGTTGGGAAAAGTGTCTGGTTGGTCACATGATTGTAACAATAGTTGAGCCATTGCCGTCCGGAGATGAGATAATGTGGCTGTTATCGGCAAAGACGTGTTTACTGTTTGCGGCCAGTATTAGCGGACGAGGGTAAAGGTCGCTTGAGAAATAATCGGAGACGAAAGTGGGGTAGAAGACATTCAACTTGCAACTGACAAAAAGGAAGACTTTACAATAATTGAGAATTCGCCTATTTGCGATGATTTAATTTATGAAGATAATCAAAATAGTTGGTCATAAAAGGTAGGGAAACCAGGCTGATTAGATTTGAGTAAAATAATTTGAATGAAATCGTATGTTTTTATACACTAAGACCCTATTCAAACCAAATGTGCTGACGAAATAGTTCCTTCAACCAAATCAATCACTTCGCACATGTCATTCGTAACGCAATAAGACCTTTATTTAAAACAATGCTATTTTTACATCTTTCAATCACTAAAGATCACTCTAAGTCCATTATAACTTCATTTTAATTATCTAATTATAGAGTTACAAATCTATTGTATACAAAGGAAAATATCACAATGCTCAAGTCACGCCTATTTCCTTGGCTTTGCAATTTCTTCATCAAATCAGCGACTCCATCATATCTTTTTTCATCGTCGTTCTCATTCTATTCCACACTATCATGTTTTTTTGCTATTTTAGTCTTTATTTTAATTTCCATAAGGTCGCACATGGTCAACGCGAGTACCATAAGCAGTTAGGGTATCTGGTTTGGTCTGACAGAAATGACCAGCGGCGTAGAACGGACAAGTGTTGCGAAAATTGTGCAAATCTGGTATTGCCTCCGTTTAGTGTCATTAACAATTGTTACGGTAGTACTAGTGCTTTGTTAGGAACGTTGATCTCGAGCTGAACATATTTTAATACATGAGTAATTAAGCTTTAGGAGTCGTCTTAGGACTAAAGACAAAATTGATAAATAACTTCTTTTGAATTGGATATTTTTATCAATACCTCAAGTTAATCCTCATTTCTACTTAAGTGAATCCCATACACTTCCTTTTATCGGAATAAAGATTATTTTAATCGGTAAAAAATCCTTAATTTGTTAACAACACTGCATAATTACTCAAACACCACTGGACTCGATCCCAAGACCTTGACCTCTTCCATAATTTAAATGTCCACAAATATTATTTCTTACTATAAGTTGCGTGTGTAACGTTATCTTCTTCTGACGTCAAAACAGCATAGTTTTCAACATGTAAATTAGCTAAATCACTTACCTTGTTCAATACTACGAACAATTATATCTATAAAATAGTAAATGATCGAAAAAATACATCACGAATCTGAACCGTAGTCATCAGGCTTCATAAAAGCAATATCATTGTCTTCTTATTTATAGTGTGATTAACAACGAATATTCATTTAGTTCGTATTAGAATTTTTGGGAATCGCCTTTTTTGGCCCCTGCAGTGGTTCCTGTCGGATAGTGGGCACCCTTCTGCCTGGTTTTTATCTAACCGCCTAATAGGCATCTGATTGGCTTCACGAGTGCCAAGTGCTTTCCAATGGTAAAGTACCCGGGACCAACGTGCCTTCTAAAGCACGGCGTAACTCGGGATAAACGCCACTAGTGGTCACCCATCCTTGGACTGACCCCGGCTGGCGTTGCTTAACCTCCACCACCAAAAATGATAATAAGATATTAACGCGCAATAATATTTCGGATTGGACCGTTATTAGAATTTCAATTTGGGTCAGATTGAATCTTATACGTGTGGGGTTAAAAAGGCACACTCAATTTAATAGATTATAATTTATTATACAGTTTTTTAACTCCTGCCATGAAAATATAAACATACTGAGCAAATAATATATATGACTCTGTCTAGCACCATATTTGGTACATGCAATCGCACTCTTCTTATATCAACCATAAGAATAGTCGATCTTCGACATATATGTATTCATGCCACAATAGACAAAGATGTTATTAGTGTATAAAGCCTATATAGCGACAAATTTGTTCGGGCAAAATTTATAAAGTAATGAAGTTTATGAACTTAAAATTGGTAAAAAATTGCATTCCAGAGTTGCGTTGGAGTCTAACTTAAATACCTTAAGATATTATTAAGGGAAAACGAGGTAGGACTTGACCCTTACATTTCGATTTGAAAAGTATCATTGGCTAAATATTGAAACGTATACTCTGTCAACAACAACAACGTTGTTGGTAAAAAATAGAAGAAAGTAAATCAAATACCACCGATTAAGTAAATATAATATACGGATATAACTTCCACTTTAGTGTTAGACATAAAAAAATCACCCACAAATTCGTGAAAATTACACTCCGCAAACATAAGCGACTGCAACAAAAGAGCCTAAGTACATTAGTTTCATTTATGTTTCATTTCCGGCCAAGTTTGAATTGTCACGTGTAATGACTCGCGACTGAACAACACGTGCTTTACACAATATCATATTGAATATGAGTTTTCGACACAAATCGTAAATCTATAGACCACGAGACTGTTTGCAGGCGGGTTTGAAAAGCGTGGAGATTTAATAAGTATATGACGTATATCTTGTGCGGTGCATGAGATTCAATTGCTTTGTGCAAATCTCGTATCCCACATATAAATGCGAACGTTTGTGATTTTGTAGGTTTGTGTGTTTGTGACTCTTTCACGAAAACACCTTTGTAGGAATTTGGATGAAATTCAAGTTTATGAATAGATTACCTGGAATTACGCATTTTTGTCGCGGGCAAGTCTCATATTGACACAGAAAAGGGCATTAAGCTACGAGTTAAACCGCAGGGTGCAAGCTAGTACCTAAAACGTCATGCCTCTATTTCCGACCAACATAATGAAGAAAATAGTAATAAACTTAACATCTCGATGCTTCCGTACTATAAATAAGTTTTATGTGCATATTATAAGTAAATAAAGTTAAAATATAAAATGCATATTACTTTGTTATAGGCACCTATGCAGATAACCTTTAATTATTTGTTGTACTGCAATAGGTACTGTAGAAACTAGTTAATTTAATAAAAAAACACTTCAAAATCTTTTTATTTACTTTATATCAACTCTATCATACATACATATGAGTGTAAAGTAACAGGGTCGTTGACTTTAAGACTTGTACTAAACTATAACAAACTCTTTATTTCGTTCACGATGATGTAAACCTTGTAATATTTGCGTTTGTGTCCTCATCAAATAAATTCCACCACCTAATAAATTCCAAAATGATAGAAATTGTTTCTTTTTTTCATTTCGATATTTTTTTTTTATTTTTTTTTTTATAAGAGAACCTAGCAAACGGCAAGCGGGTCACGTGATGATAAGTGATCACCGCCGCCCATATACACCCACCATTACATATGCATTGAGGGTGCGTTGCTGGCCTATGAGAATTTGGGCACCGGATATCGCACTCTACGAACGAAACGCAGGAACATCGTCCCTACTTCAATAATAACTTATTTCTTGTATCTTAACGATCTCTTGCTTTGTCTCCAACTTTCCTACCGTTGTATAAAAGGGCTGTTTAATAGCCCAGTCATATTAGGGCTTTCACCTCGGAATGAAAGATAATAAGCTGCAAATTGGTATGAACCTTTGTTTTGTCATTCTAAATGTTGTCTCAAAAGTCACAATCGTTATCGTGTCCGCGTCTCAAGATATTCAAGGTCAAAGGTCACAAAAATCGGTTTTTCGCGAATATCTGGCTTCCTATCGATTAAATGAGATTTGCATTTATTATAAAAGTTGTAGGCTATAAAATTCCCTACAACTTTTGTTTAAACTTTTTTTCATACGACCAACCGTTTTGAAGGTAGAGCGCGAAGAGTGCACATCGTACAGTCATATACGGCCTAATGCAAGGTCAAGCGTGAGTTATGGTTATCAGTACGTTATAAAGTCAATTATTTACTTGGAAATTATAATTATTAAACAATGCCCATTATTTATGTACTAACTATTAATTATTTATATTTAATTAAAGTAAGTAACTTGATTATTTATATATAATTATTCATATTTAACTATTTCAGTATAAAATATTATTAATTCTGGATTATATATTTTACACATATTTTTATTTATTATTAAATACGGCATAATATACATTTATCAAAATGTGAGTTCAAATATCAAAAGTATCTTTGTTGATTTTAATTGTAATGAAATTGGAAATGGAAGCTAATTATCTTCTTCTTCTTCGTCGTCTTCTTCTTCTTGTCGCTCAAAAATGTTCGATTCATTGTCATCATCCTCATTATCTGTCATGTTCATCTCCAAACCTTCCAGAATATCGGGATCATATGTATTTTCTTTATCGGGATTACTTGGATACAGTGAAGCGTTGAGGCAAGCTTGTCCGTTGCACTTGCCGCAAGCTAAAGAACATTGTAGCCCTGATTTTCTGCATCCACAGCGGGAACCACAACCATTTTTTCAATTAAAACTTACTTTAATTAAATATAAATAATTAATAGTTAGTACATAAATAATGGGCATTGTTTAATAATTATAATTTCCAAGTAAATAATTGACTTTATAACGTACTGATAACCATAACTCACGCTTGACCTTGCATTAGGCCGTATATGACTGTACGATGTGCACTCTTCGCGCTCTACCTTCAAAACGGTTGGTCGTATGAAAAAAAAGTTTAAACAAAAGTTGTAGGGAATTTTATAGCCTACAACTTTTATAATAAATGCAAATCTCATTTAATCGATAGGAAGCCAGATATTCGCGAAAAACCGATTTTTGTGACCTTTGACCTTGAATATCTTGAGACGCGGACACGATAACGATTGTGACTTTTGAGACAACATTTAGAATGACAAAACAAAGGTTCATACCAATTTGCAGCTTATTATCTTTCATTCCGAGGTTGACCCCTTTTTTTACCTAATAAGACTGGGCTATAAAGCTTATTAAGCTCCTCATGTATAAAACGTAACAATTTGCTCATTTGTCCGCAGGTCGAACCTACAACGACCTGAACCAGTACCCCGTGTTCCCGTGGGTGCTCACCAACTACGAGTCGGACGAGCTGGACCTCAGCCAGCCCTCCAACTACCGGGATCTCTCCAAGGTAACGGGATACCAGCCTAGAATTGACAGTAGTTGAGAACAGCCCTTCTACCGCGTAACTAGCGTCGATTTGAACTCGACGTCGAAATCTGTTTTCGATACCGACATCATTGGTTTCATTATTTCGTACCGCGCAATTTAAGGGGCGTGGCTAAAGCAACCGCTGATAACAGACCGAATGAATAAATGACCGTCGAATAGAGACCCGCCAGTGTTAACAATTTAGCCTATGAAAAAAGATTTCGACGTCGAGTTCAAATCGACGCTAGTTACGCGGTAGCTCTCCACCAGCCCGTAGACTTACGACTAGTGGAACAAGCAGCCTATATAGTGTATACGTCCCATTAGTTGAGCATGGGCCTCCTTCTCGGATAGCCATGACAGCAGTGTTAGGGCGGGTTGCATCACAACTACTTAACGTGTCTGTCAATGTTAAAAATGGCGTTAACCACTGTCAAGCTAGTTATTTCACCAATGTCGTGACTTTTTTTGTGACGCAACCCTTTGTATTTGACGTACGTTAAACATCTGATGTAATTGTCAAAAAGTTACGTACGTAGATACGTTAACCAACTGTTTGATACAACCCGCCCTTAGACTTTCCACTTGCGGAGCAAGAAGCATGTATAGTGTAATGTATAGGTAGTATACGCCACACTAGTTGAGCACAGGCCACCTCCGGTAGTTGCGGGTTGGTGGATGCACATTATGGACAATCATCCGAACATGTGGGTTTGTTAATGATGTTTTTCTCTAACGTTAGTGTGTGATAAGTATGTAGCTATATCATTTTGGAAAAGGCCAAATTAGTACTCTCTAGTGGGGATTAAAGTCTGAAGCTTCGGTGCGACTCCTTCACTTTGAATGTTGAAGACGAGGTCGACGGTCTATTATTCAGCGACAGTCGTGCTGCTTTAGCTTATTGCCAAACTGGTTTTAAAATAGACTTGGCGATTGTATGATAATGGAGTGATAGAACTAAACCGATTCATTGTGTTCCTATTACCTCACTTTAATCAGTTTCTTGTCGGAAACGACGACTAACTTTTCATTTTTTCTCCAATTCTAATTGAGATTGACTGTGACAACTGAGCTAATTAAGCCATCAGATTAATCATAAAAATGATAAGAATACCCAAGGCAATAGTAGCAACCTTAATAAAAATTCCTTTATTGCTTAACCAAATTACAACAAATAAACCTACAGTACAGAAGTTAAAGAAAAAAATTCTAGATTGATCGTAGTGTTTTCTAAAATAAATGCCGATTGTTATATACTAAAGTCATTTTGTCAATTCTTATCGCGTTATTTTTATTACTGAGCGCCCCATCCCGAAAATTGACTTTAACTAATACTCTTAACAACCCCTTTATTCGAAATTAAGCATCCTATCCCAAAAAATAACTTCACCTAACCCTACCTATCGTGTAAGTCTAACTAAGTATGACGACCTCTGTTGTGCAGCTGTATATATAACGGACTGCTAAGCGGATGGTTCCGGGTTCGATCCCCGGGTCGGGCCAATTTCTTCAAAACGGTTTTTCGAAATTGGCTCGTGTCTGGGTGTAACTAGGTTCTCCCCTAGTCCATTCTGTGGTTCCTATAGTACAAGCTTTGCTTAGTTTAGGGCCACACAGTTGGTGTGCCAGTCTGGAGATTTATTATATTATTATTATAAATTAAGCATCCTATCACGAAAAATAACTTCACCTAATCCCTACCTAACTATCGTGTAAGTGTACCTAAGTCTAAGTATGAAATGTGCAGCCCATCGGCGCGCTGAACCCGTCCCGGCGCGCTTACTTCGAGGAGCGCTACAACACGTGGGAGCACGAGTCCACGCCGCCGTTCCACTACGGCACGCACTACTCCACCGCCGCGTTCGTGCTCAACTGGCTCGTCAGGATTGTGAGTACACTCTCACTTCAATATGCTGGGAATGTTATAGGAATGTATCAGGGGTGGAAAGTAAAAGGTACCGTCGGCGATGCAGAGTTACACAGAGTTTTAGAAAGTGGTAGAGTCTAGCTGTAGGTTCTGTCTGCAGCGATTAGTGGGCTGACTCGACCAGTGAAATACCACCGTCGCAAAGAAAACCGAAGGGATGTTCCTGCGTTTCGTTCGGTGAGTGCGGTATCCGGTGCCTTATTTTGCCAAAAGCACAGCAACACACCCCCAACACCCACAGTGTTGCGGGTAGTCATGGGCGGCGGTGATAACTTACCATCAGGTGACCCGCATGCTCGTTTGCTACCTTTATCATTAAAAAAAAAATATAATATCTTCTTGAGGATGGTAAAAGCGGAGTGCATAGCGTGACGATGGTTTTGGTCGGTGATGAAACTGTCCCCAGTGTGATGAAATGGATACAAAATATATTTGACATAATTGTTAATAAGGGAGGTAAAAGCTAACTGCAAGAAGAAGTATTTTGTATTGTATTTCTCTAGTACTTCAAACAATCTTATTATACCAACGTTTGCATTACTAATAGCTACGTCTCCATCCTAAGATTTAGTAGCATGTGCGTAGAACAATGCAAAAGTATAATGACTTTATGGTTTCATCTAATAGTAGATAATATGCTATAAAATACATTGAATACAATTGAATTGTTTTAGGGCAGCGCCCTTTAATTTTCCGCCATATATATTGACCTTTTGTGACATTGGGAATACTACTGAAATCGCCGGCCGCGACTAATAACTGAATTTACTGACAAATTGACACATCCGCCATTTTGATTTATATCTTGCAATATTATTTTTAAATAGAAAAATACAGAGTCATTAAGGAACACACATCGGACTTTGATAATGTTTTAACTATGATTTGGTTATTTATTTATAAAAGGTTCATATATAAATATAGCACTGTGTATTCAGATTTTTATTTGAAGGCAGCAAGCGCAATATTTTGTGACAATGTTTTCAAAAACTGCACCTGGTGAGTGGCTAGTGCATCAATTGAAAGCAAAATTAATAGAAATAGAAACACAATTAAAATCAAACTATCTTCACTATTATTTACACACAGTCTTTGCCTGTAATTAAAAGAGACACAATCAATTTACGTCAAGATGCTTCAAAAACAATTCCACGTAGTTACGTAGAACGTAATTCAGTGATTCCGTCGATATCTGTCCATCTGCTTGATAAATTGCAGAG
Source organism: Emmelina monodactyla (assembly GCA_916618145.1). Taxonomy (NCBI): domain Eukaryota; kingdom Metazoa; phylum Arthropoda; class Insecta; order Lepidoptera; family Pterophoridae; genus Emmelina; species Emmelina monodactyla. Next base: position 656,789 of record OU745316.1, read on the forward strand.
GTTGAAGTCTAGAATATCCGTTATGTAACACGGGTTATCATTTTCTAGTTCATACCACCATGTTGTGCGGCAGATTACATATGTTATGTAACTTAATTACACGTTACATGTAATGTTGAGCGCTGAAATACAGCTTAAGGCGTATGTTGCTGCTGTAAAACGCTTTTACAAAAATCTTCAAGCTTTTAAAAAGAATCGTCTCAAACGATTGTAGGAGAATATGTAGGAAAGATTTTTCATCGAACAATGAAATGAATAAAAATATCTACTTTAAAAAAACCGACTTGAAAACTAAAAAGATAAAAATAATAAAGATTTTATATTAATTAAATACTGTCTATTATTGATACGTGCTATTTAATAATAGGTTTACAGTCGGTGCATCGGGAAAAATAAAAAATGCTGATAAAATTAAAACTACTGGGCCTACCTGAATCAAATTTTTATGGGACCTATTCGAAACTATTCCGCATCAAACAAAAATAGAATCACGTAAATCCGTTCAGAAACCTCGACGTAATCGGTGTACATACATAAAAAAAAAAAACAAAAAAAAACATCCCGGCGGAATTGAGAAACTTCTCATTTTTTGGAAGTCAGTTAAAATCACGGAAGTAATTAAAAAAACAGTATTAAGACTCATCTTGTAACCTACAGAGCTAATAAACTCATGCACTCTTTGATAGTCATTTACTTTATCAACTATATCTTTGGAAGCGTTGTTTTTAATCTTCCATGCATTACAAATTACACGTATCCGCACCTACGAGAATAGCGCATATTCATAATTACTTCTTCAGAGACTCTTTTTAATTTTGTCTTGTATACGTATGACGCACGCGGGTCTGTAGCATTCCGAATGATAAGCTTTTAATAGAAGTTCAAATTAATTTTATTGTGGGAAATTATAAATAGACCACGAATACGCAATCAATTTGCATAATATTGTCGTTTATGATATTATTTGTCAAGAAGTGGACGTGTTGTCAACGCAACAGCAATGCAGTTAGCATTAGGGTTTCCCATTTTGAGTACAGGACAGTAAATCTTGGGAAATACCTTTGCTAATTGGTTAAGTCAAGAATTATCTTAACTTGGCATGGTTACCAAGTTGTCGGTTTTGATTTTTTATATCAATAATCTACTTTTAATTCTGAAATTGGTCGTAGTATAAATAAAATAAATAAAAATAAAATAGCCTTTATTTCCACAAATTGTTTAGCATGCATTACATATTTGTTTTGTTTGATAGTATATTATCTATGTCAATAATTTATTATCTAAATGAATTTACATAACAATTTTCTTCTAGTTTTATGTTATTTTTTAATTAGTCAAGTAAGTAATTTATTTTCGTTAGTCATTGTGGGCTGTCCATTTTTGGACATAGGCCTCCTCCATCACATTCCATTTTGTCCTATCCTGCGCAGTTCTGGTCCACGTGGCCCCGGCAACTGCCACGATGTCGTCCGCCCAGCGGCGGCGTGGGCGCCCTGGTGGGCGGCGCTCGTCACGCGGGTACCAATGCAGCATCCTCTCGGTCCATCGATTGTCTTGCAGTCTCGCCGTGTGTCCAGCCCAGCGCCATTTCAGTCTACATGCCATCTTCGCTGCGTCTATTATTTTTGTTTCTTTTCTTATATCGCTACACTTGACTTTGTCTTTTAATCTTAATCCAAGCATACTTCTTTCAGCGGATCTTTGGAAGGTTCGTATTTTCTTGGTTACATATTTTGTAATTGGCCATGTTTGACATCCGTATAGTAGTGTGGGAGTGACAATTGAATCCATGGCTTGTTTCTTAAGGAGTATTTTCATTTTGGATTTAAAGATGTGTTTCAGCGACCAGTAAGCATTCCAGGCTTTTTTAATTCTTCTCTCTAATTCTTCTTTATAGTCAGTTTGAAACGACATAACCTGTCCCAGATATATGTACTGTTCTGTGTATTGGTCGTAGTATACAATACAAAAACAATATTTGTATCTTAGTTAGTTTATCATACAATAGAGATGCGATTCGATTGGTAAAACATATAAGAGAAAACTTTTAAGCTAACCAAGAAGGATATTTATTTATTAGGAAACATGCTTATCATGCTTATGTAAGTATTTCTGTATTAAATACGAGAATGAAGTATTCTGCAATGGGGCATTAAGTTATTTTTATTATGCAAAATATATTCGAGCATTTTACAACACACAAATCCACTTAGAACAGTAATACGAGTTGAAATTATATTTAATTATTTTAATCAGTGCCTTTTGTTAAGAAAAAAAAAATACTTTTAATGATTGGGTATAATCCATGTTGACAAGTTCGCAAACAGAAATAGAAATACTGCAAATCATTTTCAGTAAATTACACCTATTTCCACTGCGCGATTACAAGAAAACCCGGCATCATAGTCCAATCATGACGAATTATATCGCGAATCAATTGCCACTCATGCGCGCGGCGAGCTGTCACAAGAGATCGTCGCGCCTGCGCGGGGCGACAGCGGCATCTGCGCAACCATAACTGTCAGCCGTCAAATTGACAGTGACAGGGGAAATACGAGGGTATTTCTAACTTGATGGAGAAGACGAGTATTTTTGCGGAAAATAAACGACAGTGATTGTTTGTTGGAAAAAAAGTACTTATGTGAAAAAAGTTTAATCGCATTATGACATGTTTTCAACAAATCATTAAAAAGTCATTTTTAGGATTTGGTACATCATTTTCGTAAGAGGAGTGTCTCTTGTTTTGAGCCGTTATAATAAACCTTTTATGATGTAACGTAAAAAATATGCTACTTAAAGCGAGTGATATCAAATAATATCACAATGTTGGGGCTGTCGCGGCGGTAACGTTGAGCCTTTTAATTACACACTTATATAGATATACAGAAACATCTTTGTGGATGTCACCAGTGTTTAGCTGCGTTTTATGCTCTAAGTTAAACGTTTTTTGTATATTTTATTGATACTCGTTTAAACTCTTTGAATTAATTTAAAAGTTATTAAAATTTTAACTCATGAGCATTACTCTTTTGTTCAGGTTTTTTTTGTCTTAAAAGAAGTCAATAAACAGTTTAATCGATTGCTTTAACCGTCTATCATCTTGACAATCATGACGTAGGGAATAAACAGTCTCTCTTTAACGACTCTTACCTACTACGCGCTCTGTCTCAAAAGCGTTTTTTCACAATCTCATCACAGTACTTTTAGCGTTTAGGCTCTACGAAAAAAAAGCTTTAACTGATCTTACCAGAATCTTTTAAAAAGCTTTAGATGCAACATCACTCTTCCCTAGTCATACTAATCGCAAATATAACCGCCTTCAAATTTGCTCTGCTAACCTTTCAGGAGCCGATGACGACCATGTTCCTCGCGCTCCAAGGCGGCAAGTTCGACCACCCCAACCGACTGTTCTCGTCCATTGCTCTCTCGTGGAAGAACTGCCAGCGGGACACCTCCGATGTTAAGGTAATTGGTGAAGTTTTGTATGGGAATAGTTATCATTGTCATGTAGAGATGATTTAAGTGACGTTGTTATAAAAATAAATAAGGAAGAAAAATTATATGGAGAAAGCTGTACACTGCACATAAAGAAAATTGGAAATCTTCTAATAATATTGCGAAATGAGCTCTTCCAAGAGTTAAAAACATAATTTTAAAGTAATTTCATAAGGGTTTGTCAAAATAAACCTATCTAAAGTTACACCGTCTGCAATACAACCGCTGGATTCGTGATTGAAATCGCCAATCCCCCTTCTTACCAAACATTGCTCATCTTCCCAGGAGTTGATCCCCGAGCTGTTCTTCCTGCCCGAGATGCTGGTCAACAGCTCGGGCTACCGGCTGGGCCTGCCCGACTCCCCGTCCGGTGACGTCATCCTGCCCCCCTGGGCGCACTCCGCCGAGGAGTTCGTGCGGATCAACCGGATGGCGCTCGAGTCGGAGTTCGTCAGCTGCCAGCTGCACCAGTGGATCGATCTGATCTTCGGGTACAAGCAGCGGGGTGAGTGACCTGCTGGTTGGATATGATGCCCTGGTAGTTTAAGGGAGATCAGAGTTGTGTTTATAGGAAGAAAAGGTTTTATAGGAATGTTTTGCGGTATGTAGTGTTTTTAAATATATTTAAAGTAACATACAAAAGTGTCCGCCATTTCTTACTTTTAATTTATCCATTGTATTTGATTTTCTTTCATAAAATAACAGTTTACTTTAGTGTTCTTTGTTACAAAGATGTTTTATCATCCCCCAACTTAAGTATTCAAATCTATGCTAGCGAATTTGCTCAAATGTGGGTGGAAATCCATTTCCAAAAACTTTAACCCAAAGTAATCTAGAACACATTTTCAATCCTTCCATTCCAGGCCCGGAAGCCGTCCGCGCCACGAACGTGTTCTACTACCTGACGTACGAGGGCGGCGTGCGCCTCGACTCCCTCACCGACCCCATCACGCGCACGGCCATCGAGGACCAGATCCGCTCGTTCGGCCAGACCCCGGCCCAACTCCTCACAGAGCCCCACCCGCCAAGATCCTCCGCCATGCATCTGGCGCCGCTGATGTTCTCGGCGGCTCCGGATGACGTGTGCTTGCGGTTGAAGCTGCCGTCGAATGCGGCGGTGGTGCACGTCTCCGCTAACACGTATCCGCAGCTGTCGATGCCGGCGGTTGTTACGGTGAGTTAATGTGGTTTCGTTAAACAGAAACGCCTTGGGGCTGACCAACTTCGAGCTGAGCTGCCTGCACTGATGACTAACAAGAGTCTATCTAAATCCAGCGTTCTTTTTATTACAGGTGTCGGCAGCTCGCGCGTTTGCAGCGCATCGCTGGAGCGGCGGCTGCGCACACACACACGCGCGGCACGACCCCGCGCACCCACACCCGCTCACCATCGACCCCGTGTGGGGTGAGTACATGTAGCATGTAGTTATTACTCACACACACACACACACACACACCCGCTCACCATCTACCCCGTGTGGGGTGAGTACATGTAGCATGTAGTTATTACTCACACACACACACACACACACACACACACACACACACACACACACCGCTCACCATCGACCGCGTGTGGGGTGAGTACATGTAGCATGTAGTTATTACTCACACACACACACACACACACACACACACACACACCCCCGCTCACCATCGACCCCATGTGGGGTGAGTACATGTAGCATGTAGTTATTACTCACACACACACACACACACACACACACCCGCTCACCATCGACCCCGTGTGGGGTGAGTACATGTAGCATGTAGTTATTACTCACACACACACACACACACACCCGCTCACCATCGACCCCGTGTGGGGTGAGTACATGTAGCATGTAGTTATTACTCACACACACACACACACACACACACACACACACACACACCCGCTCACCATCGACCCCGTGTGGGGTGAGTACATGTAGCATGTAGTTATTACTCACACACACACACACACACACACACACACACACCCGCTCACCATCGACCACGTGTGGGGTGAGTACATGTAGCATGTAGTTATTACTCACACACACACACACACACACCCGCTCACCATCGACCCCGTGTGGGGTGAGTACATGTAGCATGTAGACATTACACACACACGCAATATAGGATGATCTTACACCAAAGCGTTAGTTAGGGAATAGACTAACTGCGGCTGGGATTTTGATCCACTATTGATAGCACGCTTTGATAAGTTGGTTCTGATGTTCTGTTTTTTTTTGTAACTTGACCGTTTATTACTTCTTGTCATCCGACTGAAAGTTAATCTGATCAGATGGTAGATAATTCATTTGTTTCAGCGTTTACGGCTAGTTAAAGAATTAATATAAATGTTAACAAATATCTGCGATATGATTTATCCATACAAAAAACGGCCCTTTGACCCACCATCTTAACTATTTCACCATGATCCCGCAGGTGGAAAAGATCGACAAGTGATGCATGACTTGTGCCATTTCTTACTAATAATAAACATATGTAATAACATGTGTTATTGTGTATTATGTCCAGCGAACGGCGGCGCGGGCGCGGCGGCGCGGCGGCAGCTCGGCGACAACTTCTCGCAGCGCGTGCGCGCGCGCTCCAACTGCTTCGTGACGACCGTCGACTCGCGCTTCCTCATCGCCGCCGGGTTTTGGGACAACAGCTTCAGGGTGTTCTCCACTGATACTGGTATGAGGGTTGATATAGGGAAGAGACGTTTTTGTTTTGCAGGTGGTGTAGTTTGATTGGGTAATACGAAGAGTAATGCAGTTCTAGGTAGCCTAGGTGTTCTGAAGAGCTTAGACGAAAAATAAACCTTCGGTTTTTTTATCTTGAAATTAATTTCGACTCTGACGAACCCATAGGTTAACTACGTCTATATTGTCACCGTCAGTTCTACCTATTTCTACTATCAACAGTGTAGATACTGAGTCTTAATTAAAATGGCAGAATATGGTAATGCAAAAATGTTCAGCACAGAAATTATATTCCTACATCTTACTACGATTGAAGCCTGTATGCATTAGTAATTATACACTAACCATCAATCGTTTTGCCATATCATCCACTACTCTCTATCATGTAACGTGCACATAGTGTGCGATGATTTTGATACTCTGGCACTATGACTAAATTTCCGTCTACACAATTTCCACCAACGACCCAATCACCAAACTTCACTTGTACCCTACAGGTAAGATCGTGCAGATAATCTTCGGGCACTACGGCGTGGTGACGTGCGTGTCCCGCTCGGAGTGCAACATCAGCTCGGACTGCTACGTGGCGTCCGGCTCCGAGGACTGCACCGTCATGCTGTGGCACTGGTGAGATTGTCCAACTGTTTAAATAGAAGGATATTGATGTTACAGCTGGTAGAAACTTGAAATTTGATAAGCCGATGGAATATAGGTTGCTTAAAAGAATTCTGTCAGACTTATTTTTACTGCTGAACTGTTTTCTGATACCGAGAAAACAAACATCTGCAGAAATATATTTTATTCAAATCTATAAACATAATAACAGTACCTGAGTCGAGATAAAAACTTATTTTTACCAGAAATAGCGTATTTTTGAACTCTGATAGTAACTTCGATCTAACATCATTTGTTTTATCTGCGATTTTGTCATTGCACACTCCTTTAGCGAGTCTGACTCTAAATTAGGAGGCAGTATCTAGTTCTACAATCGAAGGAAACTTAGTTGTGTCACTGTGGTTTTTGTGTCTCTAGTTGTATATAAGAGGCACCTGACTGTACATGTGTGTGACTATCATCCTTCCATGAGTGCAGGTCAGCGCGCGCGGGCGGCATCGTGGGCGAGGGCGGCGGCGCGGCGGCGCGCGCCACGCTCACGGGGCACGAGGCCGCCGTCAACGCCGTGCTCGTGTCCGCAGAGCTCGGCCTCGTCGTCTCCAGCTCGCACAGTCAGTATACACACACTCACAGATACTAGGCCTCGTCAGTATACACACATACACACACACACACACACAAATACACACGAGGACGCCATCAACGCCGTGCTCGTGTCCGCCGAGCTCGGCCTCTTCGTCTCCAGCTCGCACAGTCAGTATACACACACTCACAGATACTAGGCCTCGTCAGTATACACACATACACACACACACACACAAACACACACGAGGACGCCATCAACGCCGTGCTCGTGTCCGCCGAGCTCGGCCTTGTCGTCTCCAGCTCGCACAGTCAGTATACACACACTCACAGATACTAGGCCTCGTCAGTATACACACATACACACACACACACAAACACACACGAGGACGCCATCAACGCCGTGCTCGTGTCCGCCGAGCTCGGCCTCTTCGTCTCCAGCTCGCACAGTCAGTATACACACACTCACAGATACTAGGCCTCGTCAGTATACACACATACACACACACACACACAAACACACACGAGGACGCCATCAACGCCGTGCTCGTGTCCGCCGAGCTCGGCCTCGTCGTCTCCAGCTCGCACAGTCAGTATACACACACTCACAGATACTAGGCCTCGTCAGTATACACACATACACACACACACACACAAACACACACGAGGACGCCATCAACGCCGTGCTCGTGTCCGCCGAGCTCGGCCTCTTCGTCTCCAGCTCGCACAGTCAGTATACACACACTCACAGATACTAGGCCTCGTCAGTATACACACATACACACACACACACACAAACACACACGAGGACGCCATCAACGCCGTGCTCGTGTCCGCCGAGCTCGGCCTCTTCGTCTCCAGCTCGCACAGTCAGTATACACACACTCACAGATACTAGGCCTCGTCAGTATACACACATACACACACACACACACAAACACACACGAGGACGCCATCAACGCCGTGCTCGTGTCCGCCGAGCTCGGCCTTGTCGTCTCCAGCTCGCACAGTCAGTATACACACACTCACAGATACTAGGCCTCGTCAGTATACACACATACACACACACACACACAAACACACACGAGGACGCCATCAACGCCGTGCTCGTGTCCGCCGAGCTCGGCCTCGTCGTCTCCAGCTCGCACAGTCAGTATACACACACTCACAGATACTAGGCCTCGTCAGTATACACACATACACACACACACACACAAACACACACGAGGACGCCATCAACGCCGTGCTCGTGTCCGCCGAGCTCGGCCTTGTCGTCTCCAGCTCGCACAGTCAGTATACACACACTCACAGATACTAGGCCTCGTCAGTATACACACATACACACACACACACAAACACACACGAGGACGCCATCAACGCCGTGCTCGTGTCCGCAGAGCTCGGCCTCGTCGTCTCCAGCTCGCACAGTCAGTATACACACACTCACAGATACTAGGCCTCGTCAGTATACACACATACACACACACACACACAAACTCACACGAGGACGCCATCAACGCCGTGCTCGTGTCCGCCGAGCTCGGCCTCTTCGTCTCCAGCTCGCACAGTCAGTATACACACACTCACAGATACTAGGCCTCGTCAGTATACACACATACACACACACACACACAAACACACACGAGGACGCCATCAACGCCGTGCTCGTGTCCGCCGAGCTCGGCCTCTTCGTCTCCAGCTCGCACAGTCAGTATACACACACTCACAGATACTAGGCCTCGTCAGTATACACACATACACACACACACACACAAACACACACGAGGACGCCATCAACGCCGTGCTCGTGTCCGCCGAGCTCGGCCTTGTCGTCTCCAGCTCGCACAGTCAGTATACACACACTCACAGATACTAGGCCTCGTCAGTATACACACATACACACACACACACACAAACACACACGAGGACGCCATCAACGCCGTGCTCGTGTCCGCCGAGCTCGGCCTCGTCGTCTCCAGCTCGCACAGTCAGTATACACACACTCACAGATACTAGGCCTCGTCAGTATACACACATACACACACACACACACAAACACACACGAGGACGCCATCAACGCCGTGCTCGTGTCCGCCGAGCTCGGCCTCGTCGTCTCCAGCTCGCACAGTCAGTATACACACACTCACAGATACTAGGCCTCGTCAGTATACACACATACACACACACACACACAAACACACACGAGGACGCCATCAACGCCGTGCTCGTGTCCGCCGAGCTCGGCCTCTTCGTCTCCAGCTCGCACAGTCAGTATACACACACTCACAGATACTAGGCCTCGTCAGTATACACACATACACACACACACACACACAAACACACACGAGGACGCCATCAACGCCGTGCTCGTGTCCGCCGAGCTCGGCCTCGTCGTCTCCAGCTCGCACAGTCAGTATACACACACTCACAGATACTAGGCCTCGTCAGTATACACACATACACACACACACACACAAACACACACGAGGACGCCATCAACGCCGTGCTCGTGTCCGCTGAGCTCGGCGGCTGACACTCACACATCGTACTGCACATCTGCTAAATATCTTTACATTAAACAATATAAGTTCAACAAAACTTGACCGAAAGGTTAGATACTACAAATTAAATTATTCAATTGTCAGTTTGGCTTTGACTATGACATTGCTGCACACAATACACTACCTATCTTTTGTTTGCACCGTTAGCATTGAACGATGACGTCATTAATGACGTCGGATTGTTCAGAGATGTGCACACGTCGTATTAATGGTAGAACGTAGAAAGCGCGCCGTCAGCGATTTCGGACCGTATAATATACGCGCGATCCGCCCACGCTTCGCAATGGTGCCAATGTTGTAATTTTGCCGACGTCCTTTATTTACAAATTTAAATGAATAAATACCCTTAAATATGGAGAAAACCGCATGTAAATCCGTTACGTACTTAAGGAGAAGTTAGCGGCCAAACATACAAACAGACAGAATTAGCGACTTGGATCTACACTATTTAATGATAATGATGATGATGATAATGATGATAATGATGATAATGATAATGAAGATAATGATAATGATGATGTAATGATGTGTATGTGTGATGATGTGTACAGACGGGCCGGTGCTGATCCACACGACGTTCGGCGAGCTGCTGCGCCAGCTGCCGGCGGCGGAGGGCGTGTCGGGGCCGCGGCAGCTGGCGCTGTCCCGCGAGGGCGTGGTGGTGGTGGCGTACGCGCGCGGACACCTGGCGGCCTACACGCTGAATGCCAGGCCGCTGAGACACGAGACGCACAGCGACCACTTCCAGGTGAGTCGGTGGTTGTTGCAGGAGGAGTATACAGCGACCACTTCCAGGTGAGTCGAGTTGTTGACGGTTTATACTGAACTAGCGACCCGCCCACGCTTCGCAATGGTGTAATTTTGGCCGACTTGCTCACGAAACATTGGTTTTTGGCTAACTTTAAAAACCTTTTTCCGATTGTTCTTTATTTACAAATTTAAATGAAAAAAAATACCTAAAAGATGGTGAAAACCGCATTAAAATCCCTCAACTGGTTTAGGAGGAGTTAGCAGCCAAACATACAAACAGACAAAATTATCGACTTGGATTTATACTATGTAATGATGACATCATTTGACAACAGATGAGCTTTAAAATCATTTTTTGCTACGGTGGGATAAATAGAAAACGAAAACTGTAGTTAGAAAAGGTAAAGTTTAAGTACTCAGTTTATTAATTTGCAATATTATGATCGTAAAAATTTTGAGTGTATCTTGATCTGCCAAAGGTTTTTGATAAAATTTCTGTTCCGTCATTATTACTAAAACACAAAGCTACTGGTGTAAGAGGTACTGGACTTATTTTAAAATGACTTGATGTTGCTTCAGATTGTGAAAGTAAGCAACATTACCCTTGATACGGATGTCTCTCAAGGTAGCATTCTGGGACCAACATTTTTTTTTGTAAAATAAACGACAAAAATCACCTTACATAAATAGCCCAAGCCAATGACGCAGTTTTCATGATCACTGAAATCATGGGCGGAGGAGAGGAAATCTGCTAAAACCCCCCTCAAAATAGAATCCCGTTGGCTCGTAAATAACCTACGTATTCTTACTTTGATAAAATAAAGTCCTAAACATTTTTCTTTACAACCAAAACGTTGTTATTCAAAATAGAAACTCACATATGCTACAAGATTGATCCTTTTATTATTTTATTATTGCACCTGCCTACGAAAGAAACTTAATTTCATATTTAAAAGAGTTAAAAATCTGCTTATTACAATGTCTTAGATTTGTGTATTCTGCGTTCGCACAAATCGCCACTGTGCCAGAGATATGAGGTGGTAAACCAGAAAGCATTTTTTAAGATCATACTGTCAAAACCTTTTTGTTATTGTTTTCAGTCTAGACTTGCATAGCTATAACGTGTTATTTTTTCTCATCTACATTATGTCTAAATTAAATCTTTATCGTCCATTCACCTACCGCTCTACACTAACCTGTGTTTCCGTGCAGTGCGTGTCGCTGTCCCGCTGCGGCGAGTACCTGGTGGTGGGCGGCGCGGGCGGCGCGGTGGAGGTGTGGCGCGCGGGCAGCCTGGCGCCGCTGTACGCCTTCCCGCCCGCGCCCGCGCCCGTCGCCGCGCTCGCGCTCACGCACGACCAGAGGTCAGTCACCCCACACGTAGGTTGTAGTCTACTGCCCGCCAGAGGTCAGTGCCCCCACTTGTAGGATTACCTACCTAGCCTCAATGTTCCCGTCGCCGCGCTTGCGCTCACGCACGACCAGAGGTCAGTCACCCCAAGAGTAGGTTGTAGTCTACTGCCCGCCAGAGGTCAGTCACCCCACATTGTAGGATTGTTGTTGACCACGCACGACCAGAGGTCAGTCACCCCACTTGCAGGATTGTAGTCTACTGCCCGCCCTACCTAGCCTCAAGCCATTGGCCCCGATTCCGAAAACACTCTCTAAAACTAAATTAAAAATATCGCTGTCACTTTCCCATGCTTTGTATTAGAAAAAGACAGGTACATTGGTCTTACTAAATTTAGTCCACATCATTGTAAAATTGAACGATATGCGCTGAGAACTAGCCTAAAGTTGCCTTCGCTGTGTCATAATGTACGTGCATTTTAGTTTGACAGGGCTAAAATCCTGTCTCTGTCTTGTACTATTGATGAGTAAGTGACGGCGATAGTTTTAGTTTAGTTTAGAGAGTGTTCTCAGAATCGGGGCCAATGTTGGATCAACGCTGGAACCTGAAATTGGCGCCTGTTTGAGAGTTAATCCATCCTACGCGGGAGGAGAGCTGTATTGAGTGGTCTCAAAATTTTTTTGGATCCTGGAAATCTCTTTATCTTAGCATTCTACCTACACCGCCATCCTACTAATATTATAAACGTGAAAGTATGTATGGATGTATGGATGTTTTTTACTCTTTCATGTAAAAACTACTGGACGGATTTGGATGAAACTTTACAGTAATGTAGGTTATACATCAGAATAACACAAAGGGTACTTTTATCCCGAGAAAACTTCTCATTCCCACGGGAAAGCGAATTCCACGTGAACGGAGTCGCGGGCGGCCACTAGTATTTTTATAAAAAAACTTCTACTAAGACAAATATAAAACTCCTACTTTGATTTTCTAGGTATCTCCTGGCCGGTCTCGAGAACGGCTCCCTCGTCGTGTTCCACATAGACTTCAACAGATGGCACCACGAGTACCAGCAGCGATACTGAACACTTGGAACCAACCAGCCCGGACACTACCATACAACAACTGCGCTTGTAACTTAACTATAAACATTGTACTCAATACATTGTTAACTAGAAAACAGGATAGTACGGTCAATGAGGCATAACTTAAGAATAGTATTAAGAAGCTTGTCAAGTTTAATGGTAAGTATGTGAAACGGTTGACTTAATGAAAAGTGATTAATTGCGAATTAAGGATTATTGTTAATAATTTAAGACTTGAAAAAGCATTCCATTGATTGTGTACTTAGTGAATTAAATTTTGTTGTTTTGATATTTAGTGCCATAGGAGTATTGACTGCAAATTAATGTTATTAGTGTAATTAATTAATGCACCGTTTTTGTTGTTTTGCTTCCTTTCTATAATTTTGAAGGTCTGTCCCGAGTTTGTACTTAATTAGAATATTGTGCAATATTTTTTCCTACAATTGATTCCTTGATGACTTTAAAAAAGTATTATCACCTTAAAACGTCCATTATTATATTATTTAAAAATCTTTGTTTTTTTAATGAATTTATTTTATTTTTATTGGTGGTGGGCACAGTATTGTATGTTTATTGACATTGTTGCTCTTTGTGTATTTTTGGTTTTTAATAAAAGATTTTATTGACTTTTATTGTTTTGTTTTAATTTTTTACAATACTTTAAAAACAAATATAACCGACTCTGCCTACTTTGATATGCCGCGAAGGTGCCAATGTCTAGTCATTTTCGCTAAAATATTTAAAAAACTTAGGTTAATACAACATTGTTATAACCTAGATGTCAATATAGCATGATCTGCTGTGGTTGTTTAAACTTTGGCTTAGGATTTAATGTAACAGTTTTGTACACAGTCATTAAATATTATAACTTATTCGTGTATATTTTCGCTATCACATGCACACATTGCTTTCGTTCATAATGTTAGAAATAAAATCGTGCACCTAGCATAGCAGGTCATTACTAATTATACAACTGTGCCAAAACTATGGAAATTTGATGACATAATCACACAATTACTCCCTGTGCATAAAATACCTACTAAAAACTTAGAATAGAAAACGTACTTGTTCGTAGACATAGACATTTATTCGATAATCGATAAAAATAAAACCCTTTCACTCACGTCCCACCTTAGCTAAATAAATAACTATGTACTGTATTTCGTTAAAGAATACCTGTTTCACAAGTATATTTAGTTCAAAACAAGCATTTATGCAATACAGAACAACTAATGCAAAAGTTAGACAAACTTTAAACGCGCGCGCCATTTTAAAATCTTCTTCTTTTCGTTTTTTTTCTTTTCATCAGGCAAAGGTTGAACCGTAACGCCTTTTATATTTTTCAAACACTTTATCTCCGAAATACTTATGAAAGGCACGCTAATAATCACTGTGCACGCAATTCTGTCCATTAACAAATAAGTTTACCTAGATTAAATAAATACCGACTTTATTTGTATAGTCATAAGACACTGTATTATAGTTTAATTACTGTCCACGTAGTCATAAGTGTTTTAATCTAGAATATAAATTATAGCTGTGCGTTGCTTATAGGTAACGTAGGCAAATATAATTAGCTAATTGCTATAAAATTCACTGGTAAAATGCTTTGCACGCATAACCTTCACAATTGTCAAAATATCAACTAATTATTGACAAACAATACTAAATAATGTACCCATCGACTATCCTTCGGTACTTTAGATATTAATTCTTAACCAACCTACCTTTCTAGATGGTTACACAATACACATAGTGTGCATATGCCTAGCTTAGAAAATATTACCCGTTTTCTATTATTTGAGCAATATGGTTAAAATTTGAAATCAATTTTCTGTTATTTGGGTTTATAGGAAATTATGTGTTTACTTTTATTTAGGGCACTGCTTGCTAAATTGTTCATGTAGCAGGTAGGTTGGAACTCCAACACAATAAAAAGTTCCCGTGTTAGCATTGTATTAATAAAATATTAATATTAACTACTGTTTGTTACGCTAAGTATATGGTGCGTTTGTATGTAATGAAAATCTTGCGTAATTAAAATTAATAAAGTGAGAACTAATAAACTTGGTTTTAATTTTCCTTTAGGTGGGTGCGTTCTTCTTAATGTTCACAACGCTAGCAGCGCTCACTAACCAGTTGAAAGTCCTTTAGCAAGGCCTAAACGGACTTGTCTAGGTTTTGTCGTACCATGACGTCTTATTTTGTATGTCATAACCATGAAGGAATAAACCACTGGAGGGTACATGCGGGGCTAACCGTCGGGAACCAAGTACGCCAACCAGTGCGAGATCGAAAAATTCTTTATGATTCATGTTAATACATACGTAGCATAGGTACCTACCCTACCTATATTTCTAAAAAAAGCTATTAGTTTGTTTCGATATCAGATTTAATGATTTGATTGAATTAGTGTGGTTGGTTATTTATTTATTTATTTGGTTTCATTTCATTTTATCCCATTAAATTTCATTTTCATTTCATATCAATAAAAAAATTCTACTGAAGACTTGGCTGTATGGGCATAGTAACCTTTGCCTACCAAAGGGGTGAAGAAAAAATGGCGCCATTTTCAAAATGAGTTATTTCAAAATGATTTATTAAATTGCTTTATTTTTTCGCAACTGTATTAAAAATAGTCGTTCAGTACACGTGCGGAACCGTCATTGCAACTCGTCCCGCCTGTCAACCCTCGCCTTCGGCTGTGCCTCGGCTCGGGTAGACATTTGTCGGAAATCGTTGTAATGACAGCCTTTCCACACTTGTATTGAAATATACTATGTCAGTCGGGGTTCATTATATATTACGTAAATATGTCATACACCCTCACTTTAAAAAATAAATACCCTGAAAATAATACCTGATTGTGCAGAAATATGGTGCGAGATGCCCACTTAACCATCGCGTTACAGTATTCATATGATTATATTTCACAGGTAAGTGGTTTTTTACATAATTTTGCATTTTTGTAAATTAAAAATTAATGTTATTGCTTTCCTGTCTTCTCTTTCTATACACAATAGAAGTGCATCAGTCTTCTCTTTTGTTCTTGATAGTGCTGCACACACCTTTGCAATAATAGGTGTGTCGATAAATTGTTATTTCTAATGAGGCGATGATCTCGACACATCAATTTAATAAGTTTTTGTTTAGTCGGTTATTTAGATCGAATATTAAATTAACTGTGGCTAACTCACACACATAATATTTATTAATTAAATTAATACATTTATTTATTTATATCTTCATAATATGTACTATAGATAAAATACAATTCATAAGTAATATATATTAATTAAACATGAACACTAAACATAAAAACTCCACAAATAGATACTTTTATTACTGTTTATTAATATGTTTATCATTATAATTCTTTTTGTCTATTTATTTATCTTATTAGCATGTAAATCTATAGCCCAATATTTATACCTACTAATTTCATTACACCGCTCTGGAATGCGACATGGTAGACGAACATACCTACGAACGCGGCGGCCGGCGCAGTGCATCTCGCTGCGCCGACGCATCAGTGCAGCACCGGCCTTGCCACGCAACACCCGTGTCGCTCCGCTTGGCAAAATTAATTACGCGCCTTCTCAAAAACTTAAATATTTTTATATTTTTAAGACTATATAGTTAAGTGCCCTGACTGTGTGAACACTGCATTGTATACTTACTGTGAATGTGTGAGTGCCAATAAAAACTGACTAAATATATATTGGACGTGTTAATTTACTCCAAGTAAGCAGTATATACTACTACACCCTAGGACACCTACCTATACTGGTGACCCCGCTATGGACGAGAATAAGAGCAGCAGCAGCGGCAGCGAAACGGCGCATTCTCAACGGCGAGTAACTACCCGCCGAAAACCAAAAAAATGCTTGCGTGTTACAACGGAAGAAAATAAAGTGCCTTCAGATGTTTTCCACGTGGGAGTCCGTATACCACCTTTCTGGCCCGAAGAACCCTTAATATGGTTCTCGCAAGTAGAAGGTCAATTTTTGATGTCTCGGATAACGGACGATTACACGAAATTTCACTATGTCGTGTCAAACCTGGATCGTCACTATTCCTTGGAGGTAAAGGACATAATTATTTCACCACCAGCTACGAATAAATATGAAATTTTGAAAAGTGAACTTATTAAACGCCTGTCAATATCAAAAGAGAAGCAGGTCAAACAACTACTCCAGGTAGAACAACTAGGTGACCGCAAGCCCTCACAATTCTTGCGTCATCTAAAACAGCTAGCAGGACCAGAGATCCCTGATGACTTCCTGAACACGGTATGGACAAGCCGGCTACCCAGCAACCTGCAGGCCATAGTGGCGTCGCACCCCAAGCTCTCGCCTTCAGAGTTAGCAGATCTAGCGGATAGAGTGCACGACATTGCTCCAGGCTCACCACAAGTTGCAGCTACATCCAGGTCAGCACCAGAACAGCAGATCGACGTGTTGGCTCGAGAGATGAGTGAGTTGAGGAAGCAGATCAGTTCACTTACCACTGAAGTACGCGGCCGCTCACGACCACGAGAACGACGTCAGCTTCCCCAGCGCAGCCGGACACCATCCACCAGGTCCCAGTCCAGCTACAGAAAGTTTCCAACCTGCTGGTATCACTTTAAATTCGGCAGTAAGGCTCACAAGTGCATTAAACCATGTGACTACTCTGCGGGAAACGCTCAGGGCAATCGATAATGGCGACCGCTGATTGCCCCCCTCCCACTGGTCGCCTGTTCGTTACGGATTGCAGATCGAAAGTCCAATTCCTTGTGGACACAGGAAGCGATTTATGCGTTTACCCCCGATCAGCTCTACGTGAACATCGTGCGAAGATGGACTATGATTTGTGTGCGGCAAACGGTTCGACAATACATACGTACGGTTACATAGAACTTAAGTTAAATTTAGGTTTAAGAAGAGACTTTTCTTGGCGTTTTATTGTCGCCGATGTAACAAAAGCAATAATTGGTGTAGACTTTTTATCACATTTTAATTTAATTGTTGATATACGTAACAAACGCCTTATTGATGTAACTACAAAATTGTCTTCTGTTTGTTCAATTGTTTATCCTACAATTTCTGTTCCTAGCGTCAAGGTCGTTGCTGGAGATGGCAGATTTCATAAATTACTTTCAGCATTTCCAGAGATCACTAGACCAGCAGGTACACTACGCACACCTAAACATTCCACCGTCCATCACATACGCACCACATCAGGCCCCCCAGTGTCATGTTCTCCCCGCAGGCTTGCTCCTGACAAGTTAAAAATTGCGAAATCTGAGTTCGAGGCAATGTTGGCGAATGGTACAGCACGACCATCTGAATCCCCGTGGTCGTCGCCCTTACATTTAGCTCCCAAAAAAGATAATGGTTGGCGTCCATGCGGTGATTACCGCCTTCTTAACTCGCGCACCATCCCGGATAAGTACCCTATCCGCCATATCCAAGACTTCGCTCACAGCTTATCTGGTTGTAAAATCTTTTCAACTATTGACCTTGTAAAAGCCTACAATCAGATACCAGTCTTCGAGCAGGATATACCCAAAACTGCTATATCCACTCCTTTTGGACTCTTCGAGTTCCCTTATATGACTTTTGGCTTACGGAACGCAGGCCAGACATTCCAGAGGTTTGTTGATGAGATGACTCGTGGTCTAGACTTTTGTTACCCATACCTTGACGATTTCTTGATCTTCTCTAAAGATGAAGCTGAGCATGAAGAGCATCTTCGCCAACTCTTCACTAGGTTGAAGGATTACGGCATGCTCATTAACATCGCCAAATGCGTCTTTGGCGCATCAGAGGTAACATTTCTAGGCTACCATATCTCTCAACACGGCACAAAACCTCTGGAAGCTAAGGTTCAGGCTATCAGGGAGTTTGCAGTCCCTAAGACAGCCAAGCAGCTTAGGCGATTTCTGGGAATGATAAACTTTTATCGCAGATTTCTTCCTAAAGCTGCCGAAACCCAAGCTCCTTTGAACGCCTTACTCACTGGTTCCGTTAAAGCATCTCACCCTGTCAACATAAGCGGTGACTCGATGAAAGCTTTTAACGAGTGTAAGGACAGTTTATGCCGTGCAGCATTATTGGCTCATCCTGACTCTAAAGCCAAACTTGGCCTAGTCACGGATGCATCCGATCAAGCCATAGGTGGAGTGGTACAACAGCTTAAGTATGGAAACTGGGAGCCCCTAGCTTTCTTTTCACGCAAATTGAGCCTGACACAGCAGAAATACTCACCGTATGACAGAGAGCTCCTTGCTGTGTACGAAAGCATAAAATACTTTCGCCACTGGCTTGAGGCTACCCACTTTACGATCTTTACTGATCACAAACCCTTATGTTACGCCTTTCATGAAAGGAAAAAGAGCTGTTCCCCACGACAGTTCAGGCATCTGGACTACATTGCTCAATTCTCTACCGATATTCAACATATCGCCGGAAAAGACAATGTAGTCGCAGACACCCTTTCACGAATTGAGGAAATTCACAACCCTGTAGAGCTTGAACTACTTTCAAAAGCTCAAACTACGGATCCTGAACTAAAACATTACTTGGAGCACGAAACTTCTTTACAAATAGAGAAGGTAAAGGTTCCTGGAAGTTGTACACAGTTGTACTGCGATGTCAGTACGTCAACTCCCAGGCCGTTTGTGCCCAAGCATCTGCGAAAGCAGGTTTTTGACAGTTTGCACTCGCTTAGCCATCCTGGCGCCAACACCAGCGCTAAACTGGTATCCCAGCGTTTTGTTTGGCCACTGATGAGGAAAGACTGCCGCGAATGGTCTAGGTCATGTTTGGCATGCCAGCGCACGAAGGTGAATCGCCACGTAACAACACCTTTTGGCAACTACGATTTACCTTCAGCGCGATTCAAACATGTACATATAGACCTAGTCGGCCCACTTCCTCCGTCTCGCGAATATCGCTACTGTCTGACAGCCATCGATCGCTTCACGCGATGGGCTGAAGCTGTCCCTATTAGCGATATCACTGCTGAGACCGTGGCCAAAGCACTACTATCAGGATGGATAGCTCGATTTGGTTGTCCTACCGACATTGTAACTGACCGCGGTAGACAATTCGAATCAGCATTGTTTGAGCAGCTGTCAAAAATAATAGGCTTCAGGCATCGCAAGACCACAGCCTACCATCCTCAATGCAACGGATTGGTGGAGCGCTTTCATCGACAATTAAAAGCAGCTATTATGTGTCATGCTGATGATAGCTGGTCGGAAGCGCTGCCACTAGTGCTGCTAGGCATCCGTTGTGCGTTTAAGGATGATTTACAGTGCTCGCCTGCAGAACTTGTGTATGGTGAGCCATTGCGATTGCCAGGTGAATTCTTTGGTGACAAAGTTGGCAGAGGTACTAGTGATTACACTGATTTTTCAACAAGAATCAGATCATTTGCCAACAAACTGCAACCAGTCCCTACGTCACACCATTCAAAGAAAAACATCTTTGTGTACAAGGATCTTAGCTCATGCACCCATGTCTTTTTACGTGATGACACGGTGAGAGGAGCACTTCAACCGGCATATTCTGGCCCGTATGAAGTTATTGACAGAAACGTCAAAACTTTAAAAAAACGTGTCAAAGGGAAAATCGTGACAGTATCTGTAGACCGTGTAAAACCAGCCTACATATTGTCCGATACTAGCAACACGCCTTATCCACCCGCACCTGATTCCACCGACGCACCTATTGAACGCTCGGTAAATACTTATCCACCCTCTCAGCCTCAGACAACTACAACGCGATCAGGGCGTCACGTTCGATTCCCTGACTATTATCGCCCATAGCCTGGTCTCTGGAGGGGAGTGATGTGGCTAACTCACACACATAATATTTATTAATTAAATTAATACATTTATTTATTTATATCTTCATAATATGTACTATAGATAAAATACAATTCATAAGTAATATATATTAATTAAACATGAACACTAAACATAAAAACTCCACAAATAGATACTTTTATTACTGTTTATTAATATGTTTATCATTATAATTCTTTTTGTCTATTTATTTATCTTATTAGCATGTAAATCTATAGCCCAATATTTATACCTACTAATTTCATTACACCGCTCTGGAATGCGACATGGTAGACGAACATACCTACGAACGCGGCGGCCGGCGCAGTGCATCTCGCTGCGCCGACGCATCAGTGCAGCACCGGCCTTGCCACGCAACACCCGTGTCGCTCCGCTTGGCAAAATTAATTACGCGCCTTCTCAAAAACTTAAATATTTTTATATTTTTAAGACTATATAGTTAAGTGCCCTGACTGTGTGAACACTGCATTGTATACTTACTGTGAATGTGTGAGTGCCAATAAAAACTGACTAAATATATATTGGACGTGTTAATTTACTCCAAGTAAGCAGTATATACTACTACACCCTAGGACACCTACCTATATAACTATAAAACTTGAAGATAAACTAACATCTTTCTTTATCACAGACATATCTACTCTAGATTCACAAAACCAAGTTTTAGTATCACCTAGTAACACATGAATAAAAAGCTAAGACTGCTTACATACAAGGCTTTGAGCGTGGCTGCTAGTGACGGAGCCTTTAATTTATATTTTTGTATAAACAAATAGCTAAGGATAATTATTTTAGACTAACATTATTTATATTTAAAAATAAATGTTTCGTTTAAAATTTAATATTTTATTTTTATTTCGTAAAATTTATCGGCACTTTACAACATTTTTTACATCACTATTCAAATGATAATTATTTGACGTCCACCGATCACTACCGACGAAATATACGTTTGTCCCAAACCAAATGCGACAACTCGGTTTTCGAACAAATGAGATTTCATGTGCTCTCCGTTGGTTTACTCTTTCATGGTCATAACTAAACTTGTTCACAACTGCCCGGAATCGTGATGGCTTTTTAGCGCTTGTGGTACGGCCCCTGAATATCATCTTTTCCTCGTAATTCCATGTTAAGTGCTGACAAACAGCAAGCTGACCCTCTTCTTAACGAAAGACGGCTTAAAATCGGCGACATTACTCTTAACGTTGTAAGCGCATAATAACCACGGTCGTTAAATAGAACGGATAAACAGGCGTTATGAACGTAACGGGTGTTAAGTAGAACCTGTTAAAAAAAATGAAAATTATAATGTTTTGCATTAGTGTGAGTGTATACAGACAAATAGAGTCAGTGTGTGTGACGTCAGTCTCTAGAAATATTTAATATTGAATCCAAAACTTATACTGTTTTGCAGCCTTTTTCAAAGATTCTACTACAAAAGCTATAAACGGAACGTGGCCATAAAAGTTCTTAGTTTTTCGTCCAAAAATTTGTAACATCTATTTTAATTTAAAATGAATGAAATCATTTGAGAAATCAGTCCACATTACAATAAATAAAAAAATTGAATAGGTGCTTCTAATAAAATATTTTTTGATAATACAACATGATATTTTTTATAAAAAAGTTAACAACACTTTAGGAAAAGTTCTTGTTAGTGGCCAATATATGTCTTAAATATAAAAACGCATTCAAATATTTTTGAACCAAAATTATAATTGACGTTGACATTGACCTATGAATAAATGACGTTGACGTTTGACGTATAGCTCCTTTCCGGTCTTTCTTGAACTCCCGTTGCAATCATGGCGGTGAACAATATTTCCAAAAAGCGAAAAGTACGTGTAAAATTGTGTATAAAATGGCTAAATACCATTCCCTTACGAATATTAGATTACCAATGTAGTAGTTTCCAACTTGTGAAGATTGTTTCGATATGTGAAAAGTGTGATGACAGTGGATAAAAGTTTCACCTATTCTCACTATGTTTTTAACTTTCTATTCACAATTTGTTTATTATGCGCGAGTTTTAGTGTCCCTTGAATGTAAAAGTACTTGTCTATCGTGTGGTGTTGCTGTAAATGTTTGAAAAGTGCAATTTTGCCATACGGAATTCACGACATAAACATAACCTCTTTGCAGTTTGTTGGAGACGGAGTCTTCAAGGCGGAACTCAACGAGTTCTTGACCAGGGAGTTGGCCGAAGATGGCTACTCCGGCGTGGAGGTGCGTGTCACCCCTACCAAGTCTGAAATCATTATTATGGCTACCAGGACACAGAGCGTTTTGGGCGAGAAGGGCCGCAGAATTCGCGAGTTGACTTCAGTCGTACGCAAGAGGTTCAACATTCCTGAACAGTCTGTAGAGCTTTATGCTGAGAAGGTCGCCACCCGTGGTCTGTGCGCCATCGCCCAGGCCGAGTCTCTCAGATATAAACTCATTGGAGGTTAGTATTTGCTTTTTTGCATCTTGAATTATTGAATGGTTAATAATTTCATAATTGCACTAGTTAGAACCTTTGAGTGTTAATTTAATACTAATAAAAGTTTAATTTGGGCCTTTATGCTCTTCTCTTATAAATGTATTGCTACATGAGGTTACATTGAATTAATTACCAATTATTATTATTAATTAATCTATATTGTTAATGAATAACTATAATGCTAATTCTATAATTTCAGGTTTGGCTGTCCGTCGTGCATGCTACGGTGTGCTCAGATTCATCATGGAATCTGGTGCCCGTGGTTGCGAGGTTGTTGTGTCAGGCAAGCTGCGTGGTCAGCGTGCCAAGTCCATGAAGTTCGTAGATGGACTCATGATCCACTCTGGAGACCCATGCAACGACTATGTCAACACCGCCACAAGACACGTACTGCTCAGACAGGGTGTGCTAGGAATCAAGGTAAAAAACATTCCTCTGCAGTATAAATATTATTTTACAATTTAAGACAATTTCGATTTTTAACTGCAATAGTGACTTACCTACTAAAAATACGAACTATACTGCATTTGTCAAGTTTTCTTCTATAATCCACTCAATCAGGGATTGCAAGTCCTGTGATTTGTGATCTAATTTGATGTGGAAGATTAACCAGCTTGTTTATTGGAGGGTCCGTTCTATATGGGCTCTGGTACGGTGCAAGTTGAACAAATTATATAAAAATAATTTCTCATTATTTCTATAGAACCATAATTCATTGAAAAATTTGGAAGTCTAAGAGAAGTTGTAAAAAGTTATGCATTTTAGTAGTTCTTTTTGTGAATTAAATTAAATTCAAGTGTGGTTTTATAGTGGCTTTATGTCCTTAGTTTAATGTTAACTTCAGCAAAATTAAGTAGTTGTTACAAGAAAATATGTAAGTCTTACTTAAACAAACTTTTTTACAGGTCAAAATCATGTTGCCATGGGACCAACAAGGCAAGAACGGCCCCAAGAAGCCACAGCCCGACCACATCCTAGTGACCGAGCCCAAGGATGAGCCGGTGCCTCTAGAGCCAACCAGCGATGTGAGGTCACTGGCCCCCGCGCCGCTGCCAGCGCCCGTCGCCGCCGTCGCTTAGACATAAGCTAACTCAATAAAAACATAAAAAGCTATTATTTGTTTCATTGCCCAATCGAGGTGTTGGATAATTTTGTATGAATGTTGCATTGACTAGGTCTCACTAAAGTGGTGCAATAATATTTTGTAACACATGCAAACAACAATTTTTTTGTAATAGCTGGTACCTAACCGAAATTTGGTCTCTGTGGACTCGATTTTGTGTAAGTAGTGAGTGAAAATAAAAAAGTATGATATCATTTCCTACGAAGAGTTGAGAGAAATGGTAGTGCGAAATCAAAATATTGTTTAACTATTTTGGCTTGAAAGCAGCTTTCTTAAACGGTTATGCTGTAAATAGTATATTTAAAGAATGCCCGTTGGCACTAAATATCTCCCAAGTAAACAAATTGGGAACATAGCATCTGTCTCGTGTCCCTACTATTTGACCTAGTGGTCCCACCGCTCGGTTGGGCTATTAGACATGCAAATAAATATAATAAACCTATGACTGGTAGTCCCACTGTATTTACTATTGGAGTGTAATTAGCTAATTAAACCTTTCTAATTTTAATCCGTGAATTAATGTTAAGGGAGAAAAAAATATTTTGATTAACTTAATTTTGTAGTGGTATTTATATTTTCTCGACAAAAAACTACTAGGCTATCAGATTCACGAAGGAGTTAATCTATAATAACAATTCAATGTCCTTTATTGAGAGTTTTTCTTACGTTACTCATAGTATATCATATTAAGTTTTAAAGATGTTAAGTAAGTCTTAAGGCACTGCGCAAACAGGCAATCTTCCAATATCAGCTTTTATTAGTGCATACCTACATCCATCTTAAAAACTTTTTTTCTAAGGTAATATAAGTCTATATGGTAAAGACCCTGTTCATTAACCGATTCATGACCGTGGTCTTAAATCTAAACTTCTACGAGGGGCCGCATACAAAACGCAAATGGCGCGACAGTCGTGCCACGAGCCCCGCTTATTACTGGCACACCTAGAGTGCCATAGGCCGTAAGTTAAGATTTAAGCTCGTTTTCGCCAGTTAAGGGCTGCTGGTGGCATTTCGTGTTAAAATCGTGTAGTGTTTTGTGTAATTAATTGTTTGAATAATTCAAAATGTACTCTAACACGGTTAAGAAGCAGAAAAGTAAGTTTTTAAAAAAATTGACCAGGGGTCGTTAACATTCTGTCAACTTTCTAGTAGGTACTTTTTCATATAGTGTTTTAGGGAATCCAACACAATATACCAAACAGGCATTCGAAATATAACCGTTGTATCGGATTTTCGATAATTATTTTTTTTTTCGCTAACCCTTTCCGATGCAATTAACTCTTTGAATTTTATGATATCCGAATATAGGAGTGTAGTATCTAGTCTTATCATTATTTGTAGAAAAATCTCTGAAAAGGAAAGAAGACAATCTCAATTCCTATAATAACTGCTCTACATGTATGACGGCCTAGTATTTTACAAATTCTTTATACTCAAATTATTTTATTGTTAAAATATTAACTTCTATAAAAAAACTAAGTTTTTTTGACTGCTACTAGTTTTGAACAGATGAAAATTTAACATGTTGAATTAAATTCTTACTAAACTTTGTTAATACGTATTAAAAAAAGTAACACGGTAGGGCTACGAGTCATATTTTATACCATGCCTGGTAGACCTACCGCGCGGTAGGGACACGAGTCATGGTTTTTGACGGGTAGTAGGACTAACAGGAATGGTAGGACAACCGCGGTAGGGACACGAGTCATTCATCAGAATTGGTTCGCCTTTTGGAAACACTGACTTTCAAAATTTACCCGCTGTATGAAGCACCTTTCGTTTTTGTGGTTATTTTTTTTTAAATAGTTTTAGTTAGTAGTTAGCTAGTAAGTATGTTTATGAGTGTGGATTCCGAGAAAATCTATCTCCACCATCATTCACCTGAATGTCTACCTGAAAACGGAATGTACATATTTTCACAATTATAATATTACTAGTAGGTACCCGCGTCATCTGCATTGAGTGTTCTAATGTAATATCCTCAAAGCAACACGTGTTATGATAGGTGTAGTATCTAGGTTCAATTTAAGCAAAAAATAAATAAGGTACTACGCATGTACCTACTACGTAAGGTTGATTTAAAAGTTTAAAAAAAGCAAAATAAAGGATTTTTATAACAGTTTATTTAGAAAAAAGTCTACATTCACCCCAAACCAATGTGCAATTACGATTACTAAAGTAAATTTGATATTTTATAAAAAAGCATTCATAATTATTTATACAACCAACGAAAACATAAAAAATACACCGTTGTGTGCCAAAAGGCAAAAAATAAATAGCCTGCTCTGAAACAAATTTAACACAAAGTCAACTGAAATTATATTTATTACTCTAGCATATTTTAAAGTTATCTTAAATATGTACTTAAATCAAATTGGACCAAGGTATAGTTCCTTACAGATAAAACTTAATTAGTTACTTGTTCCTCCACAAATACTGAATTAATTTAATTAAAGTAAAAAAACCTGGGGAGTGCAGAAATGCAGTTGGGTACAAAATGCGTGCTACATACAACAATTCACAACATCAATTTAAAAGATTGATCAATCACAAATACAATTTTACAAATATGAACACCTAACCTTGAAAATACCCACAAAAGAAAGAAGTACATTTTGAGTAGCACGCTTGAACGATGTTAGTAATATAACAAAGATTCACAACAAATAAAATACATTGCAGGGTTGTCATAGTTTTATCGTTGAGCATATATTTTTTTCAAATTATAAATAACATTCGATGTTACAATCGTTTTACAAGGTTTGGTTTAAAAATAAACCAGTCTTCAGATTCAAAATAAAAAAAACAATTCTGCATGTATTTTATTTGCAAAAAAGTTCACATAATCGATTTAAACAAATAGATGCGAAACATCGAGAAAGATGGTGTCAAATTGATATAATGCTGTCTCGCTCGCACTCGTATAGACTTTGCATTGTTATGACCGAGACAAAACATATGCGGTAGTCGAGTGACGCTGTCGTATTTGATGTTTTTACTCTTCAACATTCTGAAAATAAAAATAAAACAACAACTTTACATACATAATACTAAACATTTTTGTAACTCAATTATAAAAAACGGCTTGACAGATTTGGATAAAATTTGGTTAAGAGATATAGTATAATCTAAAAGAACACAGCAGGTGCTCTTTACCGTTGAATACTACAACTATACTACTTAATTTATTTTTTTATAAACATAAGCCAAATGTAGATAACTTTGTGAGTATGGATGTATGGATGTTTGTTACTCTTTCACGTAAAAACGACTGGACGAATTTGGATCAAACTTTGCATCAGAATAACGCATAGGGTACTTTTTACCGCGGGAAAACTCCTCATTCCCACGGGAAACCGACTTCCACGCGAACGGAGTCGCAGGCGGCCACAACTTTTTTTTTCTTCTTAATTTTTCTTTTTTTTTTTGTTAATAAGTAAGATGATGACCTGGCGTCGTCTACTGCTGGTGCTGTTGCTGCATCCTCTGCGCGGGCTCGAGGCAGCACACGAGGCGCACGCCCGCGTGGATGGCGGCGGTGACGGGGCCCGGGCACTTGGGGTGGCTCGCAACTCTGTAGGGATCATAATGTATTACGTCTCTAGATTAACATACAGTTATGTGGCCCATCCGCTTAGCAGTCCGGTATAACGGGTGTAAAAAGACCACTTCCGAAGCCTGAAACCATGTATTCTGAAGCCTCAATAGTAACTAAATTCACTAGCAGTATGCTCAGAAAACCCAGTTTAAAAAAAGTTATTAAGGATTGAAAAGTCATATTCGCCGCTTGAAATCATCGCTCACACATCAACTGTCGGTTCAGGTGCGATTATTTACATTGCAAATTAAATTAAAACACTATGTAATTTGAAATCATCGCAAAAACTGATAGTATAAATGCAATTCTGTCCAATTACGAAAAAAAAAAAATGTTTTTTCTGTTAATCATAAAAACATTTTTTTTTTTTGTTTAAAACGTAACTAGGACTTCTCCAGCGATAGCCAGATTTTGTTTTCGGAAGCAGTTCTTTTACACCCCGTATATTAAATCTCCAGACTGACAATTATGTGGCCCATCCATCCGCTTAGCAGTCCGGTATAAATACCGCTGCACCACAGATATCGTCAAATATAAGTTGTAGGGTTAGAATGTTTTTATTTTCTCTGGTAAAGTTTTGGGGTTATAGATTATTTAAGATTTTATTACCTGAATTGT
The DNA here is from genome assembly GCA_916618145.1 of Emmelina monodactyla. NCBI lineage: Eukaryota > Metazoa > Arthropoda > Insecta > Lepidoptera > Pterophoridae > Emmelina > Emmelina monodactyla. Next base: position 685,605 of record OU745316.1, read on the forward strand.
CTGAGCGAAATATACGTCATGGATGAAATATTTAGAAATTTGTTGTATAATAGAAGTTGCAGTGTTGAACCATTATCTCTACTCAAAAAATGATTTTGTTGCTTGTCAATTTTATATGATATCTTTCGTATTAGTCAGAGATTAACATATTTTTAGTATTGTAGGTATCCAAACCCTTGGAGTTTTAAACCTCTTATTAATTGATTTTAATAAAATAAATAAAATTTACTGCCCTTACTTTCATTTACGATGACTCTCATTTTTGATTTCAACATATCATTATCATTACATAGTATAAATCCAAGTCGCTAATTCTGTTTGTTTGTATGTTTGGCCGCTAACTCCTCCTTAAGTACGTAACGGATTTAAATGTATTCTCCATATTTTAGGGTATTTATACATTTAAATTTGTAAATAAAAAACGTTTAAAAAAACTCGGGTCGCTCGTAGATAATAAAGTGACACTTATAATTAAATTAAAAAAATATTTCATGTCTTAGTTTTTTTTTTTATTGATATAAATATAGATCATATTAATGTACATTTTGCTTGCTTTGTCGTAGTTTTAAATATTTAGAAAGTATTATAAATAGTTATAATAAGATACAATGTAAAAATCATTGGTACGAGAACTGTTGCCGACAAACTGTTGAAACAGTTTGGCAGAAAACTTGTAATAGAACATTGTTATTTTCTTGAATAAACTTGAATAAAAAAAAAATTGTTGCTAAATAAAAAACCCAGCCACTCACCCCTCAGCCGCCCCGCGGAGCTCCCGCAGCGTGTTCCTGGTGTAGGGGTTCCTCCGCGAGCAGTAGCGGCCCGCCACCACGTAGTAGTAGAGGAGGGGCGTCATCAGCGAGCAGTGGCCGCTGGAAGAGATGTTGGGCGGTTATGGGCGCCTGGTACTTTGAATGGCATAACGTGGGGTGATAAGAGAACTTGGGAGATATAATGGTAGGAGAACGTGTAGTAGTAGTACAGGAGAGGAGTCATCAGAGAGCAGTGGCCGCTAGAAGGGATTCGGGTGATAGGAGAGGGGTGATATGGGCGCCTGGTACTTTGGTTAAGGTTATATGGGGTTTCTATTAGGGATATTTTAAACTAGGGAAATAATAAAGGAGACTCTGACTATGAAGTAGTAGCAGAGTCATCCATCAGGGCGCTGCGATGTGAATTGGAAGAAGGTTGTTGGGGATCCATGGGTGTGGGGTAGAATATTATGAGGGTATTGAGAACTTGAGAAATATAATGGTGGGAGAACACGGTAGTAGTACAGGAGAGGAGTCATCAGAGAGCAGTGGCCGCTGGGAAGATGTTGGGGGGTTATGGGCACCTGGTACTTTGAATGGCATAACGTGGGGTGATAATATGTAAGTTTTGAGAACTTGGGAGATATAGTGGTAAGAGAACGTGTAGTAAGTAGTAGTAGAGCAGGCCCCCAAGTCAAGTGGTAAGTGATATTTGCAATAGCGAGTGAATAGAATAAATTTGTATGTAACTGACATTTTTGACGAAGTTTGGAATTTGACATTTTTGACGAAGTTTGGAATTGGCAGTTTCATACATATTTTTTCTATTCACTCGCTATCGCAAATATCACTTGCCACTTGACTTGGGGGGCAGGGGAGTCATTTGACGTGGGGTGAAATTATGTTGGAAGATAGAATATTGGGAATTTATGGTCGCCTGGTAGTTTAGACGGCTTAATGTGGGGTGAAATGATATGAGAACACATAGTAGTGCTACAATAGAAGGGTCATGATCGACTAAAGAAGGTTTTCGGGTCGCAGGATGAAATAATGTTTAAATGCTATTACTAGAAAATAAAATAATTAATAGAGAAGTATCTTTGTAAATGATAAAATCCAATAGAAAAAAAAACTTTATGAATTCTAATAAAAAATAGTGAAATAGTGGTTTTAGTTTAAATGTAATTTTGAGTACATTAAAGGCAGGTTTTAACTTGACTGTTTAGTTGTGGACAGTACAAAGTCCAGCCTATTTGCGTATATGTTAAGGACAACGTGCAATACGTTTGAAACCACCTTGATAAATAAAACTATTATTTACTAAATATTCAAATACCAATAAAGTTATAGTTTACACTTCATTTGTAAAAGCAAAACATAAAGTTACAGTTTACACTTCATTTTTTTTTGTAAAAACAAAACTTATATAAAATACTCACGCGAGCACCATCACGATGGTGACCGGGAACAGGATGACCTCGGCCAGCGCGGCCACCCGCAGGATGTTCCGCGACTGGAACTCCACCAGCGAGATCAGCAGCCGCGCCACCCACAGCGAGTTGTGGCCCAGCGTCTGTGTGTATTGTAATGAGAACACTCACGCGAGCACCATCACGATGGTGACCGGGAACAGGATGACCTCGGCCAGCGCGGCCACCCGCAGGATGTTCCGCGACTGGAACTCCACCAGCGAGATCAGCAGCCGCGCCACCCACAGCGAGTTGTGGCCCAGCGTCTGTGTGTATAGACGTGTTGCACGGTTATGATCGCCTGGTACTTTGGATTAATTGATGGGCGAAATAAAGCTTTTTTTTGTATTTTTTTAATAGTATTTTTTTGCTAATAACTAAATTATTTTATTTGATAGTATTTTCTCGCTAATATCTAAATAGTGTGTAAAGTAAAGTTTTGTCTGTATTTATTTTTATGCGATATCAGCAGGCGCGCCACCCACAGCGAGTTGTGGCCCAGCGTCTGTATAGACGTGTTGGAAGCTTATGAGGGCCTGGTACTTTGGATTAATTGATGGTCGAAATAAAGCTTTTTTTTGTATTTTTTTAATAGTATTTTTTTGCTAATAACTAAATTATTTTATTTGATAGTATTTCTCGCTAATATCTAAATAGTGTGTAAAGTAAAGTTTTGTCTGTATTTATTTTTATGCGATATCAGCAGGCGCGCCACCCACAGCGAGTTGTGGCCCAGCGTCTGTAAAGACGTGTTGCAAGGTTATGATCGCCTGGTACTTTGGATTAATTCATGGTCGAAAATAAAGCTTTTCTTTTTTTTTTTAATAGTTTCGCATAATAGTGTGAAAGTAAAGTTTCGTCTGTATTTATTTTTATGCGAGATCAGCAGCCGCGCCACCCACAGCGAGTTGTGGCCCAGCGTCTGTATAGACGTGTTGCAAGGTTATGATCGCCTGGTACTTTGGATTAATTGATGGTCGAAATAAAGCTTTTTTTTGTATTTTTTTAATAGTATTTTTTTGCTAATAACTAAATTATTTTATTTGATAGTATTTTCTCGCTAATATCTAAATAGTGTGTAAAGTAATGTTTTGTCTGTATTTATTTTTATGCAAGATCAGCAGCCGCGCCACCCACAGCGAGTTGTGGCCCAGCGTCTGTATAGACGTGTTGGAAGGTTATGATGGCCTGGTACTTTGGGTGACATACTACATAGTATGGTTTATCATCGAAAAAATATCTCAAAAAAAGTCTAAATTTCTCTTAACGGTGTTTTCTTATTAAGTAAATACACTTTATTTTTGTATTTATATTTGTTAGCTTCCTATATCGCAGAAAATATTCGGATGTCATAAGGATACTTGGTTTAAGTTCATCAGTATGAAATACTTAATCTATGTTGAAATAAACTAAAAATCACATCAGACGAACGAAACTTAGTTGAGCCTTAGAGCGATTCTTAGAAAAAAAAAAAGATTTATATTCAATATCATTACCGCCGTTAGTGATTGACTAATCTTATTATAGTCCAAAAATCATTAGCGTTATCTAAATGAAACTTTGATTTTCTAGGCGCTAAAGTAGTAATCATCTATACATATTATAATTAATTCATTTTATAAACAGCTTCTCTGCTAATTGCATGCATGCAACGATTATCCTTGTAGTACCAAGTCAATGCCATAAGAAATTATAACTATTGTGTATCGATAGGCCAGTTATTGATTTTTTACTGCTCAAAAATGAATCGGAAATGTGTCAGTTTATTACTTTGTTAGCTTACAATTTTACTACTGTGTAAACAGTTTTTTAAGTCCCTACTTATTTATGTAAAGATATAACTTTTTAATTTGATTGTAACAGAGTTCCTCAGTTAGTGAAGTAGGTATAAATAAATAATGTTATAAATTATATTAATTCTGTTATTTGAGTAGCGAAATACTGAGTACCATTTTTTATTCAGTTTGCATATCAAATAGTTTTTTCAAAAAAATACTGTTTAAAACATTGTAAAAAATATGTACATAGGAAAAAATTAAACCAGAAATTATAATGCTTCTATAGACGAGCAATATTAGTATATGACATTGACAAAACAATTAAGCGTAAGCTAACCGACCGTTCTGTTTACTCACTTACATGCAATTGTGATAACTAAAGGTGTTTTACAAGACCTTTGACCTCAATTACATACAATTACATACATATTTTTATAACATGACAGACTACAATGGCACAGAAATAAGAAAAGTAGGCCGCAAACGATAAAAAGTTTCTTAAACGATATTTACAAAAATATTACTGCTTTTAAATGAGTTAATAATATGATAACAATAAAAAAACGACAATAAAATCAAAATAAAACTGACTTTTAGCAAAATTCGTGTAAAAATATACTTTTTTTGTTTAAGAGCACTGGTTGACCTTGAATGGCGTTTTCAAGTCATTCGACATTCACAATGTGTACAGTGTGACATAAGATATTGTAGTTAAAGAAAATGGACGTGCCATGATTACAAGTTTATCGTTTATAACGTTAATAAAAGTTAATTGAGATTTCGATGGTTCATACTTAAACATGTTTCAGGGGGTAGGTATTATTATTTTATAATAAACAAGTGGTTACAGGTGACTTCGTCAGCTATAAAAGTGATATTCCCAGTGGGAATGAGACTTATTCTCACGGTAAAAAGTAGCCTATTTTCATCCCAGGCTCTTGAACTGTGTCTATTTCAATATTCATTAAAATCGGTTTATCCGTTTTGACGTTTAAGCGGAACCTACAGACAGACAGACATAAATACACATTTTTGCTTTTATAATATTAGTAAGGACGTGTACGTTTTTCTCTATTAAATTTTATGCTAAAATACCGCAAAAAAAATTAGTTATAAGTCGGTAGTAAAAATGAATAATTATGTAACTTCCTTTACGAGGATAACAAAGTACCAGGCAAACATAGCTGTTACAGAGTAAATACTTACGTCAAGAATAGTGAGAGAGTAGGAAGCGGCGTGTAATAACGCGAACAGGAATATCGGTATCAGGATCACTGTATCTGAGTCAAGGATTTTAAATCATACATATTTATAACATTCATTAAATTTAAAAACGTCTAAAAAACTATAAAGAATCTACTAAAATTTTTGGATTGAAATAATTAAGTCTTTATCAGACAAAAACGGTTAGTTTAATTACATTTAGAGCTAAATATACTTTCTAAAAATTGTAATTATAACACAGATTTGCTTTCAACTTTCAAAAGACGCGAGCGCAAATGTAATTAATCGTTGCCGCCACATAATAGTCTCTTCTTAACACTACATAGTTCTGCAAACTTTAACTGTCTTATTCATTAACACATTTTAAACTTTTCTTAGTCATATTTTTACCACGCTTTTATTAGCTTGGGTTGTATCTATGTAATGGAATCTTTGAGCATAAATTTGACCGATTTCCAGAAGTTCGATTAATTTGAAACTTTGCACACGTATTAAGGACCGATGACAACGCAATAATTTAATAAGAGTTTCTCATTATCCTTATTAGGACCACCAGGATTAATAAATTCATCTTTAGATCCTTTTGTAGGAGAGTAAGAGAGACAAAGCTAGCGCGTGATCTGCGCCTTTCATCACTAATTGAACTAAAAAGTAGAAAATAAATAATAGTTTAAAAACTAAAATACCACGCTTTTATTGCTAATCGAACTAAAAAATAGAAAATAAAATTTCAAATCGGAGTAAAAAGCGTGGGGTGCTCGATATAGTATGTAGAGAGTTATGATAATGAAGTAAAATGCACCCCTCGCTTTTTACTCCGATTTGAAATTTTATTTTCTATTTTTTAGTTCGATTAGCAATAAAAGCGTGGTATTTTAGTTTTTAAACTATTATTTTATCACAGTCAATCATTTGTAAAAAGCTTTCATAACTGTGAGAGTCAAAACATATTTTGATAAATTTTAGGTCACTTTTACGCTAAAATTTTAGGTCAATTTTAGGCTTAAAGTAAGCCCTGTATTCATTCGCATTTTTTAATTATAAATATGGGGTTAGTATGAAGTCTATTGTAAAAAGGATACACAAATTGGGTCTTGCATCCAAGAAGAACAGCGAATAGAAGAGGTAGTGTGTGCTGTCTTCAAGTATGAACCGGTTGAAGAACTCCTGGGACAGTGCAATCTCCTGCGCCGGTATACGTTGGTGCAGCCTCAGTGCTGATATTGCTGCGTTGGCTAACAGAGCCTTTTGAAACGCTGATCCGGGACTGGAATTTACACTCTTTTATAGCTATAGGTTTATGGAAATTACATTTACCAATTCTTCTTAGCATAGGCTAGTTTTACAGTAGTTGGGGAAACTTTATTCGACAGATATGTGGAATGTTCTCACAACACTTTACGGGATAAATGTAACTATGCCGAAATATCTGATGACTATAATCATGGTAAATATCCCGTAAATAGGGTTGTGAATAGCAAAAACATTATAGTTTTAAAAGTTAAATAGTATGTTGTTGTTGCATGAGGAATATTAATTAACATTCAATAATTACTTCACAGTCAAATATAATTTATCTGACAATGGGATAATCAGCCCTTAATAGTATAAACCAAAGTTATTTGAGTATAAAAAAGGTTTTTCTTTTTGGAAAAGAATATAGGAAGGTAATATTTTGTGTTATGTTATAGAAATAAAGCAGTCTCATAGCATTTCAATTTGTGTTATAAAGGATGAACATTTCAAAGGCTTTTATATCATAAATTTAAATAAAAGGTTCAGTAACTTCTAAAAACACTGACTATTAACTACTTAAATAAAAATGGGAAACTTCCATGTCGGTAGTATAGGTATTTAAGGTGAAAAAATGGCTGTTAACATGTTATTATATTTACTTAAGTACATATAAGGAAATCATTATTTAATTATTCTGTTTTAACTAATTACTTAAACACGTAATTAAAACAGTAATAAGTAATAAACACTACTTATATTTTAAACAGGTACCTATAATATTGTTATATTTTGTCCTTACATTTAATTTAGAGAGTTATTTCTATTTTGAAGCTAAACAACTAAAAAAGGATTAGGCCTTTTAACTGGCATAATAAAAGAAACTAAGTAATTTCAAGAATAAGTCAATATTTTCTATTATAGTTTAAACACAATAGACTCAGTGCCTACCTGCTTGCAACCCAAGTTAATGTGTTTTAACTAAAGCAAAGATTTCTTTGTTTAACTAATCTTATTATCTCTTATTGATAAGAACAAAGATATATTACAAAAAATGCAGATAGGAATGTAATTGGTTTTAATGAGAATCCTATATTAACTAACTCCTAGTTTAACTAGTTTATTTGACTCCGCTGAATCGTAAAATAATTGGTGCTTAATTCTTTTATTTAAAGTCTTGCGAAGAATCAAAACCTAAGCACTTTCCAATTTGGCTGAAGAAATATCCCAGTAATAATAATGAATATATACTTACTTGTTAAAGATGGGGAACATGTATCCAAAGGTAAACAGTACAGTGAGCACTCTGATGGCCCACATAGCAACATCCACTTTATTAGCGGAGCAATGTGCTATGAATGCTGGCATGCCCTTTGGTGGGCCGGTGTCTCCAGATTGCTGTGTAGTGTCCGCCATTTTCTAAAGCAATTTAAAGGGTTGATTAGGTATTGTATTGTTAGTATTATTACTTAGTTAAACAAAGTCAAATTGTATTTTTTCTGATAAAAGTTGAAGTAGAAATGTACAATTTACTAGCTAGTACGTCCTTTCCTGGGTTTTGGACTATGTCTATTCCTTGTTTTATTAAAATTGGTTCAGCCGTTTTGTTGTGAAAGTGATCTGACAGACAAAAATACATACACATTTCCGCATTATTAATATAAGGACTTAATTGCTTTGTATACCTGTTAGCTAAGTCACTGATAAATTAATATTATCAGTGTATAGTACAATGTCTGATTAAATTCTAACCTTACAAGTATAAATTAATAAAACGTAAAACGTTTATTCAAGTGACATAACGCAGATGAAAGGAACCTCAGTAGAAAGTATTTTACATTACCAAAAGTAGATTTGTAGGCCACAAAAGTAAATGATACACGAACACATAAAAAGTCTGCTTTTTATGAATATTGCAGCTGTGAGGTAGACGAGTAAATTAAAAATATTAACATAAATCGACAATCAAGGACAAAAAAGAGGAAAACTCGTTTCAATGGACAATTATCACACGAAAATTACAAAAAAAATATCTCATTAAATACGTCCGGTTTTACTTTATATGTGTATTTATAGAAACAACATACATTAATAAAATTAAATAATACTTACTTTAATAGAAAATAAACACTATTTTAGAAAAAAATGTAAAAATACAAGCACGATCTCACAGCTTTCATCGACGTCTTTCGGTAAGTGAATGAATGATTTTTATTTCGACAGTCATCATGACAGGAATTGCGTAGAAAAACGGCGGGAAAATTCGACGCGTTCGGACGTAGTTTTTTCTTGTTAATTTATTTAATTCACTTAAATTGTGATCAGAGTGGTTTTAGTTAGTTAATTGTGTTTATTTATGTTTAGTAATTATATTTTTATGTAGTTTATGTAATCTCACCTCACATTTGGTAAGTTTTTTGTTTTTTCTGTAGAGTAGTAGTTGGTCATGAATGAACCTCCTGATCCTGGAGGCAGCGGCCTCCAGGTTGCTTATAATATAACTATAAACTCAGGTAATGAGTCTGGAATGGACACGGACGGCTCATTTATAAGCGTATCAGGGAAAAAGAGGCGTGTACTAAGTGGTTCCAAAGTTTGCCGCCATTGTAACAAAAAACGACGCAAATCTGGATCGGGCAAACATACTGATCAAAATTGCGCTTGTTTGGAAAACGATCTCACTACAATTTCTTCTCAATCTACTGCACCAAACGCAACACCTCAGTTATCTAATATTACCCAACCCCAGTCACTTACCACACAGCAAAACCATAATACTCATCAAAATGTATATGAACCGTTAACTAGAAAAGAATATGTTTCTTCAGATGCAGCTCCTTATTTAGTTCATGTCCAAAAAATAACTACTTCTCTAAATGATGGCTCCACACTTCACCCAATAACTTTCGGTGGATTTTTAAAAGACCACTCTATTCATAATATTGTTAATGGTAGTGTCAAAAGAATAGGGCGTAACAGGATTGCAGTCAGCTTTTCCAAATACTCTGATGCAAACAATTTCATTTCACATCCGAGCTTACTTAAAGAAAATCTAAAAGCATTTATACCTACATGCAACGTCTCACGAATGGGTATAATAAGAGGAATACCTACTGACCTGTCTCCAGAACAAATAATACAGAAGGTTTCAGTACCTATTGGCTGTGGAAACATTCTTAAAGCTAGGAGGCTTAACTATAAAGTGTTTGTTGATGGTAGTCCAACATGGCAACCATCGCAAACTGTAGTACTAACTTTTGATGGTCAGATCTTACCTACTCGCCTACATATTACTTTTAATACCATTCCTTGCGAACTATATGTATTCCCAACAGTTCAATGTTATAACTGCTGTAGATTCGGGCACACAAAATTGCAATGCCGGTCAAAGCCCAAATGTTATAAATGTGGTCAGGACCACAGAGGCGACACCTGTAATATTGAAGAAGATGAAGCAGTTTGCTGTTTGTGTTCTGGACATCACTTTGCAACTAGCAAGGAATGTCCTGAATTAAACAGACAAAAGGCTATCAAACTTTCTATGGCCACACAATGTATTACATATTTTGAGGCAATCAAACTACATCCACAGGTTTCAAAATCATATAAAGATATATTAATAGGGAAAACTATAAACAATAATAACACAAATAGAACTAGGTCTTTACATACTGTTCCTGAAAATAATACTATTTCATACAAAAAAACAGTTTTTCTTAAGCCCAAAACTCCAAAATTTGTTGATAAAGGTTATGATCAATCAGCACATAACAAAATAATTGAGGGTCACAATGTCCCTTCTTCCACTAAAGGTACTGTTATTAACTCTGATTTCGACTTTAGCTTTGACAAAATAAATGAACTTGTAACTTTCCTTTTTAATATGTACAATCAATTTAAATTTATGATACCGTCCAACGTTGCTTCTTTAATAGACCAACTACAAGATTTCTTTTATAAATTCAAACATGGATCAAATCATCCAGTGGAATTGCAGGAGCATAAGTAATAAAAAAAGTGACCTTATATATCTAATTAATAAGTTTTCTCCTATTATTGTTTCACTTTCTGAGACCTGGCTTGTACCAGGCTCCCTTTTCCGGGTTCCTGGTTATTCTTGTGTCAGAGAGGATAGAGTAGACGGATATGCTGGTGTTGCTTTACTTGTTAAGAATAATATTGTTTACAAATTAGTCACAATTCCTAACCACTCTGCAGAATTAAATATAATTGCATTACAAATAAATAAAATAGTCTATGTTTCCATCTATGTACCAAAATTAAACAATTATATTCTAACAGAAATCAGTAACATAATTTCTAATTTACCCAAACCATTTGTAATACTTGGTGACTTAAATTCACATCACCCTTGCTGGGGCTGTCCAGTAATAAAGCAACATGGTGCCGAACTACTAGAAGTCCTTGATATACACAACCTTTGTTTGCTAAATACAGGGAAACCTACTAGATTAACAGGGCCTTTAGAAAATATCAGTGCTGTTGACCTAACCATATGTACACCTGATTTGGCTTCAGTGTTTGACTGGAACCCATTAGAGTCATCTTTTGGGAGTGACCATTTTCCTATTTTATTGACATCATCATTAAAACGCATTTCAATACCAAAGCAAAACCGAACTTCAACTCGTAAATACCAGGTAAACAACAATAGTGATTGGCATTTGTTTTCACAGAAGGTTACTGATAAAGTCAAACATCTACCTAGAGTTTGTCATGGCTTGGAAAACGAAAGCTCTGATTTGTTCAAAAGTGCATTAATAGATGGCGCTGATGCAACTTTTCCTATTAAAAAAAAGTTCTCTTTTAATAAAATCTCAACTCCACCTTGGTGGGACCGAGACTGCACAGACGCTATTAAAAAAAGGAAAGAAGCGGAAAAAAACTATTGCAATTATATGTCTGCCGAAAATTTTAAAACTTATACAGATGTAGCTAAAAAAACAAAAAAGTTATTAAAAAATAAAAAACGAGAAGGTTGGAAACAGTTTTGTTCTTCTATGTCTCCAAATACCCCTCTTTCCTTAGTATGGCGTAATGTCAAGCGATTTAGATCTGCCTTTAATGAAAGATCAAACATCACCATGAGCCCTGAATTAGGTAACGCATTTATGGATCTTCTTGCGCCACCATTCGTTGAAGAAAATTTGATTTCAACTCGTTTTGATGCCAAAAACCCGTATGAAGGAGGAAATTATGAAAACTTAAATTCCCCATTCAATTATTATGAGCTCAAGGGATTTATATCCAAACTTAAAGATTCAGCCCCAGGACTGGATCATATTCCATATTCTTTTTTTCAAAACCTAGACAAACCGTCTCTTATATACTATCTAGACTTAGTTAATTCTGTATTCATTACTGGTAATATTCCTATTTCATGGAGATCACAACTTGTTATCCCGATACTAAAACCTAACAAAGATAAATCTGATCCATCGTCATATCGCCCTATTGTTCTTGCTTCTGTTCTTTCTAAAATAGCTGAAGGTTTGGTCAAAGTCCGCCTTGAATGGTTTCTAGAACATAACAACCTCTTAGCTCCGTCTCAATTTGGTTTTAGGAAAAGCAGAAGCATTATGGATAATTTGTCTATATTCACCAACGAAATACGTTTAGCCTTTAGTAAAAATGAGACAACAGTTGCAGCTTTTCTAGATATTAATTCCGCTTATGACAATGTAATTCCATCCATACTTAGAAACAAAATGATTGAACTTAAAATACCAATCAGGATTGTAAACTTAGTCATTAATTTAATATCAGAGAGGTTTATTACTTTAAATGTAGGTGATGACTTTTCTATTAATCGAACTATATGGAAGGGCCTTCCACAAGGATCTGTTTTAAGTCCTTTATTATATAATATCTATACATATGACATTGAATCAAATATCCCAAAAGAATGTAAATTATTGCAGTATGCGGATGATCTATTACTTTATGCTACTGATTCCAGTGCCTTTCTAGCCCATACTTTCCTAGCCCGTGGTTTGAACAAACTGAATAAGTATGTACGACTAAACGGCTCTAACTTTTCTATATCCAAATGTTGTATAGTTTTCTTTTCTCGCTCTCGGTCCCAACCATATTTACCAATATATATTGATAACGAAAAGGTCGATTGTCTTACCCAAGCTAAATATTTAGGTATTATTTTAGACTCAAAGTTATCATTCTTACCACATTGTAACTATGTATAAAAAAAATGCGAAGCTTCTCTAAATGTTATAAGATGTCTCACTGGTGTATGGTGGGGTGCTCACCCTTCTACACTAAAGCTTATATATAATGCTTTAATAAGAAGTATTTTAGATTTATGTTCTTTCCTTTTTGAACCTTGTTCATCTGCTGCACTTAAAAAATTAGATCGTATACAATCCAAAGCTTTAAGAATTATTTTAGGAGCAATGAGGTCTTCTCCTATTAATGCAATGCAAGTCGAATGTGCAGAGCCTCCACTTAATTTAAGACGACAGTATCTGTCTGATAGATTTTTATTTCGATGCACACAAATAACTAATCACCCTTTAACAGAGAGTATCAAAAACCTTAATAACTTATTATATACCAATTATTGGTCACGTAAACAGCTTCCTTGTCTAGTCGTTAGTTTTAAAAGACTTCTTAAAATAAAAGCTCCCACTTCCAGCGAAAAACATTTACCTATTTTCACAACCTTGTTTGAGGCATTAACATTTGAAATCAATGTTACTCTAAATATAGATATTTTAAAAAATGATTCTTCAGCTAATGAAAAGTTTTCTTACTATCTTCAGGCACTACCAACAAATTCAAATTTTATCTTCACTGATGCGTCCAAGCATAATGACTGTTCATGTGTAGGTGTTGCATTCTACCATACACAGTACAAGATTTTTCAACAAATTAAATTGCCCCCTGAATCATCTATTTTCACTGGTGAATGTTTTGCAATTCTCAAGGCTTTAGAATACATTAAACTTGCAAGATTAAAAGATACAGTAATATTTTGTGACTCAAAAAGTGCTCTCCAAGCTTTGAATAAATATTCCTTTAAAGATAGTACAATGTCCCCACTTATAGTTAAATCAAAACAAATTTTGTATGAATGCATGTTACTTGGTTATAACATAAGTTTTGTCTGGACCCAGTCACAGCGGAATCAAGTGTAATGATAAGGTTGACGTACTTGCAAAAGCTGCGGTGGAGTGTGGAGATCTTGTTCCATACCATAATTTCAGCTGTGATCTCTTAGCTTTGTCTAGTATTTATCTCCAGGATTCTTAGAATAAATATTGGACAACAACAAGCTCGTCAAAAGGAAGATATCTTTTTAACATTCAACCATTTATTTGTAAATTACCATGGTTTGCGAAGATGGGGTTGGGTAAATCTGCTACAAGTATGATCACCCGTATGCGTTTAGGTCATGTCTGTACCAATGAACATCTAATGCGGCTCGGCATTGTGCAGACGCCGTGTTGTTCATGTGGTGCTTTACATAGTGTAAATCATATCTTTTTCCAATGCCCTTTGTATGACCGATCCGATTTTCTTCTGTCTTTGATTCATTTGAAAGTACCTCTACCCACGTCCATACCTGTCCTCTTATCAACCACTAATATACATATTTATCAATTACTATCTACCTTTCTGATGAACAATAATATAAAAATTTAATATACTATGCTTAGTTTTATGAAATATTGATAATTACTGTGTATTATAAGTATAAATCTATTTCCAACCTTTCTGATCCTTTATCCCTCTCCCGCGCCCGTATTTTTTTTTTTTTATAAATTGTATTTCCCTATGTTTTAACTCTAAGTAAAACAAATCTTTACTTGACACTGGCGTAATGCGCTAACTGTGCCAACGCCATTGAAGAAAGAAAAAAAAAAAAAAAAAAAAAAAGGAATTGCGTATTTTTTTGACATATTGATCAATATGACAGTAGAGCAATGATTTGTTTCCAGTCGAGTTCCAGTAATTTATATTAAAACTAGTGGCCGCCCGCGACTCCGTTCGCATGGAAGTCGGTTTCCCGTGGGAATGAGATGTTTTCCCGCGGTAAAAAGTATCCTATGTGTTATTCTGATGTATAACCTATATTACTGCAAAGTTTCATCCAAATCCATCCATTAGTTTTTACGTGAAAGTGTAACAAACATCCCTCCATCCATCCATCCATCCATCCATCCATTCATCCTCACAAACTTTCACATTTATAATATTAGTAGGACTAGTGGCCGCCGCCCGCGACTCCGTTCACGTGGAAGACGGTTTCCCGTGGGAATGATAAGTTTTCCCGCGGTAAAAAGTACCCTATATGTTATTCTGATGTACAACCTATATTACTGTTAAGTTTCATCAAAATCCGTCCAATAGTTTTTACATGAAAGAGTAACAAACATCCATCCATACATCCTCACAAACTTTAACGTTTATAATACTAGTGGCCGCCCGCGACTCCGTTCGCGTAGAAGTCGGTTTCCCGCGGGAATGAAAAGTTTTCCCGCGGTAAAAAGTACCCTATATGTTAATATATAATAATAATAATGCATTTATTTACTTTTGAGTTAATCAACCAACAAATTCAAAATAGTGTACACAAATATTTTTTATCAATACAAAACAATTGGGTTATTAAATAGTATTACAATTTTATATTAACAAATATCTGATTAACATAGGTACTCATTTCCATAAGGCTATCGGCACCTAAACTAGAAAAATCTGTATTATAGATGCCGACACTTCCCTTTGTTCCATTTGAAATCTCAAAGCATTTAACCTATCATTTACAAAAAGAAAGTGGGTAATTCACAATCAAAACAAGATCGGTCCTCATAGCAACTGTGTTCGATGTGTTAGTAAAGAGACAATGGAATTTGAGGACATTTACATCGTACGATTTGTATAAGTCATATTAACCGGAACATAGAATTAAGTGTAACAAAAAATAGCAGGATATTAAAGAATAAATAGAACTATAAATTAATTTATTAGTTGAATGAAATCAAGATAAAATAAAATTAAAATTAAAATAAAATAAAATTAAATTAAAATTAAAGATAAAATTAAAATTAAAAATCAACAATTAAAAATTAAAAATTGGAGTTGGTATTTAAAATATAAATATAAATAATAATAAATATTAAATTAGATTATTACGCAATTATTAAATGAATTCGAAAATTTAAAATGTAATTAAGAATAAGAATATGAAAAAATTAAATAAAATTGATTTATACATTGGTCTATTATATTTAAGTAAGTTTTTTTTTTTTTTCTTTTTTTCTTTTCTTTTCTTTTTGTTATATTTGGATTAATCGTTCAGTCTCATCATAATTTTGTGAAATTAGCCAATTGACTAAACCAGATTTTACCTCATATTTATTTAACTTATTAATGTTTAACTTGAAATTTATTCTGTTGTAAACAAAAGGCCCCAGGTAAAAAAAGAAACAGGTAGTGTGAGTATAGTGAACACGATTTACATGGCATGGTAATTGTTGTCGTCGCCTAGCGTTTCTGTTTGTGGAAGGAGGTGTAACAGTGTGCTGCCTCAAAACTATATTTAAGACAAATAGCTGTCTCACTGTCAGCACTTTCCAACCCTGATATAATTCAGTAGTAGGAGAATAAAAAGGTCGAAACGTACTGACTTTAAGAACAGCTCTCTGCGCCCGTTCTAATTTTATCAAATTAGATTGATAAGAGCCACCCCATGTTCCGATACAGTAAGCCAAGACAGACTGGCAAAGTGCGAGATAAATGGTCTTAATGAGTTCAAAACTTGCGACATGTCTCAGATTTCTAAATATAAAAATGATCTTTCGAATTCGCTCTGTTACCTTGCTTATGTGTATCTTGAAAGATAACAAGTTATCTAACCAAACTCCCAAGTATTTGACAACATTTGTATTCACTATAGCTGAACAGGAACAGTTTTTAGCATTTTCGCAGGTATGAGTGTGAGCACAAATTTTAAAAAGATTACATGCCGGAAGGCTGGACGTTCTGTGGCCAAAAGTCAAATAACAGGTTTTGTTAGTGTTTAGAGTCAGTAAGTTTTCATTTAACCATTTACAGACAACATCAAAACCATTTTGAGCATTCTCAAATGCTTTTCTCCAGTCACTACCAGTAAATAAGAGGACAGTATCGTCAGCGAAAGTAAATATTTTTCCATTCAGCAAATCAAGTTTGCATAAATCGTTGATGTAGGTTAAAAATAAAGTTGGGCCAAGAATCGACCCCTGTGGCACACCGTAAGAAATGGGTAACTCATTGCTGATGAAATCACCTATTCGGACCCTTTGAGTTCTGTTCCTCAAATAATCCCTGAAAAGACTAAGTGGTTGCCCCCGAATACCCAAACTCTCCAATTTGGAAATCAGAAGTGGAATGGAGACTGTATCAAACGCTTTAGCTAAATCAAGAAATATCCCGACACACTTTTGTCCGGAGTCCAGCGATCTGATAATTGCATCAGTCAAGTCATGTACAGCATCTGATGTTGATTTTTGATTTCTAAAACCATATTGATTTATCGCTAATAGTTTATTGGATTCTAAAAAATTTACAAGTCTTTTGTTTAATAATTTCTCTAATATTTTGGATAAAGACGGTAGGATAGATATTGGTCGGTAGTTATTGATACAATCTCCATCCCCTCCCTTATGTATAGGGATCGTTACAGACTTTTTTAGTGAATTAGGGAATATTCCTTTAGAAAAACATAAATTGAAGATGTATGTCAAGACCGGAACCAGCTTGTCACTAAACATTTTTAGTATACTAGTTGGAATACCATCATGACCAGGGCCACAATCATTGCGCAAAGTTTTAAGGATATTTGAAATCTCTGTTGTGTCAGTTTCTAAAAGAACAAAAGAATTAATGTTTTTGGCATTAACAAAACCAGGAGCCGCCCGACTAGTATTGTTTGGTCTAATACCTTCTGCTAAATCTTTAGCTATGTTAATAAAAAAACTATTGACCTCATCAACACTTTTTTCGGGTTGATCCGATTTCATTAACAAATTTTTTGCACATAATTGATGTTTTTTTAGGTTTGTAATGGATTTTATTGCTTCCCATAACTTTTTATTATTATATTTAGATTTTTCTAGTTCTTCTCTTTCATAGGTTCTTTTAAGATTTTTTAAAAGTAAGTTGCAAAAATTCCGGTATCGTTTATAAGTGGTTTCTACAATTAAGTTACCAGGCTGCTGCCTTACTTTTTTATGTAGCTGGTCCCGATTTTTCATACATCTAAGCAGTCCTGGAGTTATCCAGGGCTTTAATGTGCGATTTTTCGATTTAATTTTAACAGATGTTGAATTTTTGTTAATGGCAGTAGATAGTTCTTTTGTAAGATACTCCACGCAAAAATTTGGGTCTGGACAATCATAAATTATTTCAAAGTTTATCTGATTAACTGTTTCACTTAAAGTCACATAATTAATTTTATTTTTAGTTTTTTTAGTAGGTTTATTGCTGCATATAGATAAACAGCATAAAGTTGCTGCATGATCTGTAATGGCTGAGTTTATGACTAGTGAGACAGAACTCAATTTAGTTTTTAATAAGATATGATCTAAGCAACTTTGATTTCTAGTTGGAAGATTATATGCCGGAAGAATCCCAAAATGAGCAATTAAATTAAGGTAATCAGTTGAACCGTGATCGTCAAAATTATTTTCACATATGTCTAGGTTTATATCTCCACAAATGATTATGTTTTTGTACTCAGTTAAAGATGCTAGTAAGTCATGAAGTGACCTTAAAAAGATGGATATATTCTTGTAAGATGGAGAGCGATATATTCCAACTATTACTGTGTCAAGATTAACCCTAACCACCAAGCAAGTGCCCTCCATAAGCCCCGGTTCTGAAACTTGCACTTGAAGACAATCTTTACAAAAAATCACAACCCCATCATTTTGATTCTTAATTATCTTACTGACGTGAGTTGAGTAACCATTTAAGAGAGGAATATTGAGATTTTTCGAGAGCCAGCATTCAGTAAGAACAATAACTTCGAGATCAAGATTCATACGAGTTAGCAAAGTTAAGAAGCTAGAAAAATTTGCATTGATACTTCGTATATTTTGAGCCAGCACTTTAAAGCTTGAGCCGCGGCCTCTAAGAAGCAACTCGCAGTCTTCAGGGTCACATATTTGATGATCAGATATGGAAAGGTTGTCTAAATTAAGAAGGTTATTGCACATTTCTCCAGTATTTTCAACCATCATTTATATCAGTTTTGCGTTGGGTTCTAGGATATGCCTTTTTGTATAAAACATTTAAATTACGTCTATAACTGAGCTTTGAGACTAGAGGTAATAATTTAAAATATGTTGCTATGAGGGCCGATGAGATCCTAACATAATATAAATTTACAATAAAAATAACATACAATATAAACATAACATAATATAAATTTACAATAAAAATAAACATAATTTTTTGAAATAAGAGAATAAATAGTCATGCTGCAATTTTTAACAATTCGATTTGATTTTCAGTTTCTATTAAAATTTGGGCAGCTCCATCGGATTTCCTTACAAAAACTCTACCATTGACAGTCCAGCAATATTTATAATTTTTCGTTTTGGCCAAGTCCCTGGCTAAATAAAGTAACTTTCTAGCAAGTGGTGTAAGGCATTCTCCCACATATATTTGGGTATTGTCACCTTTTATACCAAGTAGATTGGTTGAAAGTTTTTGATTTGTGCCTGCTGTATTGTATGTTTTCGCTGATCGGAGTATAACATGTTTATCCGTATTATTAGCCAATTCAAGAACAATTTGTGGATTTTTCTTGCCTTTGATCTGAGTACGATATATATTTTTTACAGAATTATTCAAGTGCTCAATTTTTAATAA
This sequence comes from Emmelina monodactyla, assembly GCA_916618145.1. Classification (NCBI taxonomy): domain Eukaryota; kingdom Metazoa; phylum Arthropoda; class Insecta; order Lepidoptera; family Pterophoridae; genus Emmelina; species Emmelina monodactyla. Next base: position 704,961 of record OU745316.1, read on the forward strand.
TTTAAATAAATTTTGGGCCATCTCAAGGAGATGTTCTTTTGATTCATCAGATCGTACAGGCACATTTCTTATTTCGACACAGTGACTTTTCAACTGTCTTTTTATTCCTTCAATTTCTGAGTTCAAGGTTATGATTTCTTTTTGTAGTGACTGACACTCTTTCTCAGTTTTTTTTAATTTATTTTGAACTTCTTCACAGCTTAAATGAATAAAATTTAAGGATTTCTCAATCTCAATATTACTTTTTTGCAAAGTTATAAATTGAAGTTTTAAATCAGTAGTATCAGCCAATAATTTTGTAAGAATAGTTTCTTGATCTTTCCTTAGTGCTGCAAACATTTCTCGCATATCTTCTCTTAAGATCTCAATTTCAGACTTATGCTGATGATCCTCCACAGTTCTTGGGCGTTTAACCCTACTTTGAGTTTTTCGGGAAGCGGCATCATTTTCACTTTGTTCTGATTCTGACTGAAATTGGGGAGCCAACAGTGTTTTTGGTGGTGAACGATTTACTCGAGGCATGTTGAGTTGGAGGGAATCGGATCGGGTGGCTTAAAAAGATCGGGGCGGTACTAAGACGATGCAGGCGTTGACGTTTAGTGACGCAACTTACACTGATAGGCTGAAAGTATACCTGTCCTTTCTTGTGTTGGCGTCTCTGTCCAGTAACTTGCTCGTAGGTTCTTGAAGTTTATGTCACCCTGGTACTTTTTGTTACTTATTTGTTAAAAAATGATTTAAAATAACTTAATTAATTGGAAGTCAAACCAAAAACACGTCCACACACGATGAGGGTAAGGGGGGAAGGGGGAAATATGATATATAAGCTATATTACTGTAAAGTTTCATCAAAATCCGTCCAGTAGTTTTTACGTGAAAGAGTAACAAACATCCACCCATCCATCCATACATCCTCACAAACTTTCACATTTATAATATTAGTAGGATTGGTAGGAAGTAGGATTATTACCGGTTTTTTACCTTTAGGGTCTGTAGCTTTTTAACAAAACCACTGATTCTATTTTGTCGGATATGGGCCATATTGGTGACGTTTTTCCAATGCGAAACAAATTAATCTGGTGTCAGGTCATTTGCGTTAATCGCATGGAAAAAAAAGTATAATTAGCATTCAAACTTAATGCGATATCGATGTTTTTCTTAGTGTAGGTTTAGTTAGACCATAGACCATACGCGCGAATGCTTAATGTAGCATAGCTTTGATGTAAACTAACAACGAGTAGAGCATGCTTTTATTGTTCTTATGTCTCCGGCCCGTGTTAGCCAGTATTTTGTGAGAAAATGGTTCTAAAGGTTTTTTAAGATCAAATGAAGATAGAGGATTTGAAAAGATAATCTTAGCAACGGTGGTAATATTATAAAATTAAATTTATATAAACTTTGTATTCCTTTTTGGTGTTACTACAACCACTAGAAATTCTGCAGATTACTAATTTTAGATGCATCTCAAGAACGACTTGCAATGTATAAAAACATTTGTTATTTTGTAATTCAGGTAAAAAACACATTTAAATTAGATCCAAAAAAGTTTATTTCTATGTATTTTAACTGACAATCCGCGATTTATCTATACTATCTATACTAATATTATAAAGCTGAAGAGTTTCTTTGTTTGTTTGTTTGTTTGTTTGAACGCGCTAATCTCAGGAACTACTGGTTCGAATTTAAAAATTCTTTTTGTGTTGAATAGACCATTTATCGAGGCAGGCTTTAAGCTATATAACATCACGCTGCAACTATTAGGAGCGAAGAAATAATGGAAAATGTGACAAAAACGGGGAAAATTATTCATCCTTGAGGATAATTCCGTTGCGTGCGCTGCGAACACGGTTCTAGATACCAAAAATATATGTATGAAAGAAAAAAGGGAATTTTTTACGGGAAAAACTATTTTTAGGGGAAAACTTCGCATTCCAACGGGAAACCGACTTCTACGCGAACGGAGTCGCGAGCGGCCACTAATAAATAAAATACATAGTATCCACCAAAGATCCACCCTTGTTAAGAAACCGGTATTTTTTTGTTCATACACTTTCGTTCGTTCGTTCTTTCACTTTCCTATTCTAGGCTTAAATGACTAGAATCCAGGCTGTAAAAACGATTTTAAAAAAAAACTCCTATTCTCATTCGCTCCCCGCCCCTCACCCTCGCCGCGTGCACCACCACCAAGCTCGAATCAATCACTCGGATTCACTCGCCGCCATTTTATTTCTCTCCTAAACGTAAGAGGAGCAAAACGCGTTGCATCGTTAAATTTTCGCGATTAAAACTGCTCTACGTGTGTGGAAACAAATTGCAAGATAGTGAAAAGTTTCTACGTGAGATGATTGCTTAAATTCTACATTTGTCATCGGAGAAACCACTTTGTCTTCGGTAAAATCTACGGTACGTGTTGCCTCATGCGACTGAAGTTCACCATTTTGCATTGTTCATTTTCTTATCATCCACGTAGCTAAGTAACAAAAACGAAGTAATTTATTGTTTTGTTCGTTTCAGTGATGTGCTTGTGACACCTGTGCGTGTTATGGTGGTGACAACGGCGGGTCACATCGTTCACAATGGCGAAGGAAATCGCGGAAGAGTACGCGTCGAGTCTGGCGGATTTGATCGTGAACAGCAAGCCTTTGATCAACATGTTGACTATACTCGCAGAAGAGAATATCGAGCATGCGGGGGTTATCGTTGAAACGGTGGAGAAGCACTTGGAGAAGGTGAATTTGCATTTTTACACATAGCGATGCCACGGTGTCGCGGTGTCACCTGTAGGGAAATCGCTCCGCGGTGACGCATTTACGTTGCGTGTTTATTTACTGCGATATGACCTCGTTTGTAACTAAACTCAGCCGACAGATATCTCCTAAATCCATAATTTCCATATTGTTTTCACTCAATTGACACTTAATTTTTATTGCACAACTTTATTACTTACTAAAATCATTCTTATTGCGAAATCCTACATATTTTTTCAACTCCATGAGACTGTCGCCACATAAAAAGGGAGATATCTGTGATGTTTACTTGTACTCATGTAATAAGACCATCAAATCATTTACAAGACTTTTATTCCAGTGTACGAAGATAAAATAAAGGATTTTAAAACTGAGTTCTTATTTATTTTTACATAGAGAACTATTAAAATGGTTGCTCAATTACTTTTTGTCTTATTTCCTGTACCAAACTTATTTTTTTTAATCTTCTGAATGAAGAAGATTCGGTGAAAAGTTGACTACAGTATTTCTGGTCATAGTCAACCGGCACTTAGGACTAGAATTGTGTTTCTCCACACAGGTTCCCGCTGAAATCAAGCTGCCTGTTCTGTATTTAGTTGATTCCATTATCAAGAATGTCGGTGGAGCCTACATGCAGAAGTTTTCTCAAAGCATCGTCAATATGTTTACATCTACTTTCAGAAAGGTAATTTTCCTCACTTTTTATTGTAACTTGATGTATTTTATTTACTTTTGGCTGTAGAACTAACATTTTAATATCTCTAGGTTGATGAGAAAATTCGCGCCCAAATGTTTAAGTTACGAGAAACGTGGCACGACGTGTTTCCTGCTACCAAACTGTACCAACTAGATGTAAAAGTGAACTTGATTGATCCAGCGTGGCCGATACAAGCTCAACCGCAGCAGTCTAACATCCATGTAAATCCCAATTTTCTGAAAAAGGTGTTTTTTAGTTTACGTTGTCACATGCTTTTCCATTAAGTACATACTGCAATGGCTTGTTCCATTTTGATTTGAGATTTAAAGTTTGCTTATTGAATATGCCAAAATCTGTTAAAGTTATCATAATATTATAAAATTGTGTTTTCTGTAGCAGACTCCAGCAGCCCCGGTCAATAATATAGTGCAGCTGACTGATGAGGAGGAGAAAATGCGTCTAATGTTAGCGAAGAAAGAGCAAGAGCTATTGATGCTGCAGCGGAAAAAGATTGAGATGGAGTTAGAGCATACTAGACGGCAGTTGGAGCTTGCTGAGAAAAGTGCTAAAAAGGTAATTTCCCTTTATATTTGGTTCGCTTATTTGGTCTGATTGCAAGTAACATTGTAAACATTGGATTTGCCACTGAACTAAAACACTTTGGGTGTAAAACTGCTACCTTCTTAACTATCAGTACAGTTTTTACCACCATAACAATTAATAATTTTTTAAGAAGGTTGTTATAAAATACTAGAACGCAATGTGATTATGAAACCCTGGCATTTATCTTATCCAATAATATTGCAAGCATTAACATCAATAACTGAAATTCTCTATTACATCCCTTGACGCGTTAGAAAAACACCGGACGCGATCTAACTCCAACTATGATAGGTCGTACTTAAACTTAATCACACTATCTCTCAATATAAACTTAAATTCCTTGCCCCCAGACCGCGACAGTGGTAGCACCGTCGACCTCGACCCCGGTGGCGCTCGTGGCCCCGGCGGTGGCCCCCGTCGTGCCCCAGGTGGCCCCAATCATTGCACGCTATACCCCAGAGGTGCCCCAAGTGCCGGTCACAAATATACCCGTGAAGCAACGACTTGGGCCGGTGAGTGAAGTTCTTTTCATGTTTCTTAATTAGTTTTCAGGTATTTAATAATTCAACCTGTATAGGACACGATACTTAAGGGCAACAGTTGCTTAATACTTTCTTTATGTAAAGTCCGATTGGCAATATGCTTAAGTAGTTAGTGAAATGAACAAAATTTACCTCTTATTTTTGAGGTTTGTGTAATAAGGTGCTATTTCAAATTGGCGCCATAGAACATTTACAAAACTCAAAATTGGAGCAAAACTAGGGTTTAAGGGCAAAGTGCCCAAAATTATGATAGGACGTTACTTTTATTACCATTTTTAAGATATAATTACAACTTCACTTCTTTGTGTCTCTATGGGAAAATATATTGCAAACTTATTAATTTTATTGAATTATCAATAAATGTATCAGTTTGCTTATGTTCCACGTAAATAACAAATGTGGTAAAAACCCGAAGATAACCCTTTATGAAGAGACGACTTTTGTGCCTTTATAAATGCCAACAATATTTAACTGAAAAAAACTCCTTATTGTAAACGGAATAATTACGTTTGTTATTTAATATTGAAATTTTAATGAGCATTTTGGTTGGTTGGTCTTTTGAGTTGGTGGTCATCCAATTACTTTTCTTTTTCATGTTATATCTCCCTGTGTTATTCAATTACATATGTACTTGCTTAGAAAAATAACACTAGGTCTACTATTACTATACTCTTAGTATTATAATTATTTTGGCAGTGTTTGCTTAAACAACGTATTATCGGCAGTATTAATACATTTAATTCTCTTTTAGTTCACTTGTAACTCCCATTAGGTTTTATTAAACGAAAAGGTGCACAACTTGTTTTTGTAAAGAATTTCATCCTTGCAACGTTTTATTTGTGAAGCTCATAATTTGTTTAGCTATTCATTAATTGGGTTTGAGTTCCATTTATTATTATTCAATGTACTACCTGTTTTAAATTAACACGATAACAATACCGGTAGTTTTTGTAACAAATACACATTATGTCAATTGCTGATAAATTTAATAGAAACAGTGTATTGTTAATTTGCGGAAATTATTGCGTTATTTAAAACTGCAGTTATTGATTTAATAATAAAACTATTTTCACGATAATGATGAGCAAAAACGATGAAAATTTTATAATAAAACAAATAATAACACATTGGATGTAAACCTATTGTCGCCAATCTAAAAATAACCTAACCACGTTCGTCACATGGCCTGTTTTATTTTGTCGTCAAAGTAATTTCATCAGTTATTTTTAAATGGACGAACTCGTTATAACTAAACTAAACGCACATGCAATGTTATCTAATGAAAAGCTAAAACACGCACATGGGTTACACGTTTAGCCTTGATTATTCAAATACATAGATTTTCTCTTCCAGTTAATAATTAGATATCGCACGATAACTAACGCATATTGTTCTTAGTTTATTTTATTACATCATAATGAAGATGGTTTTGTATACATTTACCGTATGGAAAAACTTTATATGAATGTATTGTAGGTACCCAATAACCTCCGCGAAAGAAAATATTTTAATTACGGTGAAAACCATCCTACTAATATTGTAAACGTGGAAGTTTGTAAGTATGTATGGATGGATGATTGTTACGCTTATACGTAAAAACAACTGGACGGATTTGGATGAAACTTTACAGTAATATAGTTTGTACATCAGAATAACACAGGGTACTTTTTATTGCGGAAAAACTTCTCATTCCCACGGGAAACCGACTTCCGCGCAAACGCAGTCGCGGGCGGCCACTAGTAGCTTCATAATTTTATTACTCCTCGATTTGCTTTAGATTTTTTTTAGGAAAACATTACCTACCTATACTTATGTTTTTCTAGTGAAAATGAATATAATTCTTATCAGTTGTGCCTTTCCCAATAAAAGTAAAAGTAGGTTAATTATGTTTTTTTAGCGATAAGAGTGTTTTTCCGCGATTTCGATTCATCTATCGAAACTATAGGGGCAACTCTAGTTTTAATTAACAGCATGGGAGATCAAAAAAACTAGCATTTATTGATTTTCTTCAAAAATATTTGGCTTGCTTGTGTGTAAACTACGTGAAAACTTAGACCACTAGAAATTTATTTGTACCTTTTGACTAGTGGCCGCCTGCGACTCCGTGCGCGTGGAAGTCGGTTTCCCGTGGGAATGAGATGTTTTCCCGCGGTAAAAAGTATCCTATGTGTTATTCTGATGTATAACCTATATTACTGCAAAGTTTCATCCAAATCCATCCAGTAATTTTTACGTGAAAGAGTAACAAACATCCATCCATCCATCCATCCATACATCCTCACAAACTTTCACATTTATAATATTAGTAGGATATGGTAATTTTAGTTTTTAAATTGCAAATAATATAGAATAACCAATATGCAAAATGCTGCAAACAAGTGGTTTAATTTTCTTTGTAATACTTTTGACTTAGAATTTGAAACATGAAACCCTAATGCTGGTTAGTTTTATAGTAACTGTACATTTCGTTTCCCATTGTTGCAATTTTTTCAAGACTTGACCTCGAATAACTATCCGTAATAAAAGTAAAACAATATCCGTTGCATGCTTATAAAGGAGTTAGCCCATACATGAATAAATTAATGGCTACTTTGCGTTTTACTATTTAAAGATCTAGTAATGTTGTTGTTCGACTATCAAAAATGATTTTTTTGAGATATTTGAATTTTCAGAAGACATTTTTAATTACAGAGCTTGCTATACTATTAATTTGTTATTTTTTAAACTTGGGCTTTCCAGAGCAAAGTTATTACAGTAATAAAAAGTCGCGATTAACAAGCACTCGCGATATACAACCTTTTACTCATTAAATCATAAGATACAGGCTTTTTATCAGTTGTTTCAACTTACCTTCCCATACGATAACACATGCTGACTGTACTTATTGTCTACAGCCGGTCAACAAAGCTAATCGCATCGCGCCCGTATCTTCAGCCCTTGCCACCGCACGCCGAGACCCAAGACTTGCAAGAAGACCACAGCAACAACCGAGAATAGCACCACACGTCTTCGATATACAGCCTTTAGAACGACCAGCAGACAGACCACCAAAACGACACGCCGTCCTAACAATAGACGTTCAACCGGAGAGAGTCCGAGACCCAAGACTAGAACGACAAAGAAGAAGACCAATCAAAGAAGACAAAAAAGACAACAACTCTACATACATCGATAAAATACTCCTGCAAGATCCAAAGAAAATCAGCAAACTACCACCCATACCAAAGATAAACCGCGACGGCAAGAACTCGCCCGTCGGCTCCCCGCTCAAAAAACGTAAAGAAACACGAGACAAAAAGAAGAAACTAGACGACAGCAAAGACAGCTCCAGCAGCTCTTCTCCGGAGAAGAAGAACCGAATCAACAACAAAGATAAGAAGGTCCCCAAAAAGAAGGAGACCCGAGACGAAAAGAAGGAAGAATCTGAAGTGGTACACTTCAAGGAGTTGAAAAACTATAACAAGGAGAAATACAGGAGGAACAGAGACAAAAGCGAGAGTCCAGAACGCGCTGAGAAAATCCCAGAGCTACCAACATTAGATCCATCAAGTAAGCTATCCTTATATAGAGCAATCTACGAATCTGTGATACTAGCTGTAAGCCGACCAAATAAATATTTTCACACTGCTGCAGTGTTCATATTGGCGTGTTTACAACGACTCCGCCCTCTTCCGGTGTTGTAGGAACCCCTACTTACCTATGTACTCCTGGTAGTTTGATGTTTTGCGTTACTCACAAAATCTGATAATTTATTTGCGAAACAAAAAAAAACGCAAAGTAGGTAACTTTTTTATTGTGTATTTATAACTTAGTTTTCGTGTAATTAAAAAAAAGTTTCTAAATATTCGTTAAAATACTAAAATGAGAGTGTGGTGTGGGTTACAAAAACTTCAATTTTGGCGCATTGGACATTTGAGGATCAAGTAGTAAGTATTTTGTGTAAAGTATTTAATTTAGGCTTGTGACTGAAAACAATATAAATTCTGTGTTAGTTGTTCTTGTAGAGAAATTACTTAATGGTATAATAATTATTATTTTAGTTGTGTAGTTCATGGAATGCTATTATCGTTTTAGGGAGGTAAAATAGTGTTTTTTTTTCTTTAAATTTATTTTTTTAAATAACCACATAGATTTGGTGAATACAGTTTATTGAAACAGCCAACATTTTTGAGCCTTTTTTTAAATAATAATTATCACTTTTCAGTATGAATAAAACAAATCGGCCAAGTGCGAGTCGGCATCACGCATTGAGGTTTCGTCTCGCAAAATATATTATTATAGTTTAGAAACCTAACTTTCGGAAATTTAATTTTGTTTCCACACGTTGGCGGTAAGCTTACCATCCAGAAATAAGAATTCCTGTGATAGTTACACACTTCAAAATTTCGGTATTCAGATTTTTTTAACTCTCCAAATTATGTGCCTTGTAAATTTTAGCACCCTATAAGTTATCATTTCGTTATCGAATCTGAAGCTGGAAAACTAATTTTGCGGTTTGTAAACCTATAAATCACGTGGTCACGGTTAGTTTACCAACCGCAAATAATATTACTGAGTATTATTTTATGATGTTTCTATTAATTTACGGTTTTCATTTGTTTATTATATTTAGGTCTTGCCAATTTTATTTTTGGGAGTCCCTCCACGAAGAAGATATTTTCTTTTTATAGTTAATTATTGTAGTTCTGACAAACAGATAGACGGACAATTAAATAATTCTTAAGGGTTCATTATTTCCATATGAGATAAGGAATCCTAAAAAAGCTTTAACTACGTCCTAAAGATGGTGGAATGTTAAATTAAAACATTACAGTAACCGAATAACCTCCCATAGTCTTTTATTTATTTATATATTTTTTACTGTAATTTTTTTGTAGGTAGGTAATTAATTAGCTTTTAACGCAACCTACTTCTTTATGTATTGATGGCGACTGATCTACGAGATGTATCGTAAACCACATTACACTTTCTAATATCAGATTTTGTAGTAACGTAAACCGCAGAAAAAAAACTAACACCAAAACACACTTATATTAATTTCACTATTTATTGATTTGAATAATATAAAAACTTAAATTAAATTTTACCTATCAGTGGTCAATTTTAAAAACTAAATTATCCTAATTTGCAAAAACTTGCTGAAAACACTTCGACAACTACCAGGCATTCAGAAGCCTATCACAGCATGATGTGAACGAGTGACGCCATAAAAAAGGGTAAAAACGTCAAGGTAACTGGGATAAAATTGGTGGAAAAACCGACCTTAAGTCCCTTAAATATAAAGTCCTAATTGCAGATGGGCCTGAAATCACGGAGACTAAGGATGTTGACCTCAGGGTTTTGCCAGCGATGGAGCAAAAAGCAGCCATTGTCGCTCAGAAGAGATCCTCGACCGAAGCTCTTGAAAACAAGAGTAAGAAGAGCAAAGTTGATAAGTTTGATATGTACGTATCATTTTCATTAGATACCTTATTTTGACAAACGTTAGTGTTGAAAAATGTTAATGCCCTTGTCAGTTATGAAAGTAGTCGCATAAGATTGACAGAGACATAAATTATTGTAACGATTAGAAAATTTAGTATTTCTTTGCCAAGTTAGTTGTACTTTCTGATCATCATAAACACATCTATATAATCTTCTTACAGATTATTTGGAAGTGAAGACGTAGACTTACGTCAGCTTCCTCAAGTAGAAGAGGTGAACGTACCACCGTCAACTGTCATAGAATCTCCTAAATCCTCGAAATCTGTTGAGGGTAGTCCTAAAAAAGTCCCGACTCCATCAGCCTCGCCAAAGTCTGCCGACTGGCATCAGGTGAAGAAAGAAGAAGGAAAGAAAACGCCGTCACATCTTGACATTGTTAGGGCAAAACTAGCAGAGGCGACTAAAGGAACTGACAGATTAGGAAGACCATTACTCTTCACGAAGTCGCCAAGTAAGTAAACCAGTTCAAAATCAAAAAAATAGGTGTGATTTCTTGTGAATGGTATATAATATAGTTCTTGTTCTAGGTGTAGAAAAAGAGAGAGAAGAAAGGCGACGCAGCCTAAGCATCAGTGGGGAAATAGAAGACACGGATATGAGACAAGAAAACGGCGAGGAATTCGACGCCGAAGACCACAAGAAAACCATATCCATCATCATGAGCCAAGCACAAGAGCAATACAATGATGGACAATTAGATAAAACCCAATACAACACTCTCATGTACCAGGTGTTGCAGCTAAACGAGAAACTTAAGTTGAAAGAGGCCAAGCAAAGAGAGTCGTTGGAAATCTCGAAGAGGAAACTCAAAGCGCAGATCGATGAAGACAAGGGACAAGGGAAAAAGAAACCTAGCAAAGTTATAGATAACAACTTTGGGGATATCGATGAAAGAATCAATCCACCACCAGTGTTTATTGAAGCACCAACCGATAACCTTGGTCATCTGCATGATTCAGACATGAGAGTTAGCGGTCCCCAGCTAGATAACATCGACGGCCAAATCCAACCAATGAACCGAGGACCGCCGATGTTCCAGCCGAGACTAGCTGCCGGGTTCAACCCCAACTGGAGAGGCCCAAGACCAAGAGTCGACGAATACATCCCTAGAAATAGATTCAACAGAGGTCCAGTCCCGCCGTTCTTCAGAGGGAAGTTCCCAAGAGGACCACGCCCAGGCTTTGATCCTGCCATCCCCATCGCACTACCGACTCCTCAAATAGGAATACGCCAAGGACCATCTCCCTTACAACCTTACGAGAGATCGACATCGCCGCCGCCACTAGGCGCTCCAGGAGTCAAAATACCGCCCACAGACTTCTCTATAATAGAATACATTGACCAAGATCCGGTGAAAACTATTCAGATTGATGGTATTCACAGGGAGATACGCTTTTACGGTGAAACTGCAGTGATAATGCTCGACTGGGACGATCCTAGAGAAATCAAATTCTTACCCGGATGTCGACGGGTCACTTTCGATAACAAAGATTCTGTAGTGCTGTCTTTCAACGAAGGTTACAAACAAGTGGAGATCGATGATCAAGTTTTCGACATTCGTTTCGGAGCGCCCACCCGTGAATTATTTATCAATGGGCGCTGGCATGAGTGCTTCTTCGGAGGTGCTCCTTTTGGGGTCATCATCGATGGAAAACCCCATCTAGTCCATTTAGAAGGACCCTTGCCTCAAGTGGACATCGGCAAGGAAAAGCGCATGGATTTAGTCGCTGGGAAAATCAACCTAATCATAAACGCCACTCAAATGTGTCCTGTATATTTAGACGCTAAAGTCCAAAAGTTCATTGTTAACGGCAATGTTTTTACTATTCGATTCGTGGACGCTCTCCGAACTGTGCTTATAAACGAGGTGCCTTTTGCCGTTAAGTACGGTGACTTGCCTGAACCAATTCACATTGGTAGCGAGAAATACTTTATTAGGTTCTCAGCATTGCCTAGAAATGTCAAGCCTGGCCACGTAAGAATAGCTAACATGGAAGGATCTTGCCTTCCTGTGAAGCCGGTGATTCCATTTGAGAACATCCACGTTCAAGCAATGGAAGTTGATCAGGAGGAACCGGTGACCAGACCTGATAAAACGCCCAGTCCTGATGGTGAAAGTAAAGGTAAGGAATTCTTTTTTAAAATACATGCCTTTTTCAGCCAGGTTCCACATAAAGCTCAGTTAATATAAAACAAAAAGGAAAACTATATGCTTGAAATTCGTTGATCTCGTCATCCAAAGTACCAGGATATCATATCGCAACTAGATACATAACTTATCATTCAATGACAAACAGAAAAGAATACTTTTTTCTCCATACAACTGCATTTCTTGTACCAGGAGATCATGATCAACCTACAGTCATTCACGACAACTTCTTTTCCAGGTCTAGACATGCTCGCCAGTCTGATGCCATCGAACCTGCCCACCGCCCCCGCTTCAGCCTCTGAATACAGTCTTGCCGAACCACTATTCTCCAAACCCGACAAAATCCCTGGTTTAGACACCTCCATGGAAGAAAAGAAATCCGATAAACCTGGGTTGCCGGTGTTAGATGTCAATGTTACCGACTTATTCGCTAAGTTAGTGGCCACGGGAATGCTACCGATGCCGGTCAAAGCGGAGACGAAAGTGGAACAAGTTAGCAATGAGGACAAAGATAGGGAGCCGCCGAAGGAAGATAAGACTGTGGTGCATTATGTGGACCTGTTGAAACCTGAGACTTTGAGGGTGTAAGTACTTTTAATATTACAAGTTTAATGCTATAGTTTGTTCGCGTTAAGAAAATAGTGACAGATACAGGATAAGGGTGTATTCACAGTGGAGTAAAAGTACAAAAGAAAAATAATAATTTTATAAACAGTATTTTCAGACAAACCGCATGCACTTGCTGTTTCTATGACTATGCTCTCCACAGTTGCATTTAAATCACACAATTTAAATTACTTATAAACATTGTAAATTATGTGTCTCTCTCCACTATGGATTATTGATCCACTTTTATTCTTTGGAACTCGTGAAGTATTCATTTTCAAAATTTATTGTTGGACGAGTCACGCAAAATACTCAACCGTTTTGTTCGAAGGTCAGACTTCAACTGGTCACTGTGAATTCGACTTTTTCATTTCTAGCATTTTAATTGGCTGGGGGGCGTGGCCAGTTCGGCGGACAATGACGACTCACTATTTTCTTAACGCGAATGGACTATAGATCGAATTAGGTATACGCTTTTTCAAATAGACAATCTTACTAAACAGGCCTGGAAAGATTTAACTAGAAAAATGTTACCATAGAAATATCTTAAACCTAGTTTCTTTGTAAATACATACTCCAACTACGTCTTTCTGAATTATTCACCTTTTTTTCCTTAGCTATGTGTCACTAAAGTATCGGGCAATCATAACATCCCAGCATCTCTGATCAATTATCAAATCAATATTCAACGACCTCTGTGGCGCAGCGGTCACTATTCCGGACTGTAAAGCGGATGGGTTCGATCCCCGGGTCGGGCCAATTTCGTCAAAATGGTTTTTCGACATTGGCTCGTGTCTGGGTGTAACTAGGTTCTCCCCTAGTCCATTGTGTGGTATCTGTAAAACAAGCGCTTAATGCGCTTACCATACATAGGGCCACATAATTGGTGTGTTAGCCTACCGTGTTAGCCTACAGTGTTAGACTGACACACCAACTGTGTGGCCCTAAACTAAGCAAAGCTTGTACTATAGGTACCGCACAATGGACTAGGGGAGAACCTAGTTACACCCAGACACGATTATTAATATTCAATTACAATACAAACCTACTCCCAAAGTACCAGGCGCTCATAACCGGCCAACACGTGTTATCCACTATTACAGCAAGCAGCCGGGGCTGGTGTCGCGGCTGTACAGCGGCATGCAGTGCGGCGAGTGCGGCGCGCGGTTCCCGCCGGAGAGAACTGTGCGGTATGTGTATTACTTTATTTTATTTTATGTTTATTTGGCACAGAAACAATATACAAATCAAAAATAGAACTATAACTAAAACATTATAAATTTGTACATCAATTACATCTATGCACGAAATTTGAGTACACGCATTTTAAAATACATATTACATGCATAATAAAATTGCATAAAAGTTGTGTTTATCTATAAATTATGAATAATGATGTTACTTTCCTTTTAAATTTATACAGGTTGTAGTGAAATATATCCTTATGAAGTTCATTGTACTGTGTGCATATTCTTGGTAAAGAACTAAAGTATGTAACAATTTTAGTGGTAGCATCAATCGCAAATAGTACATGTTTTCGGTTAGATCTTGTTGGAATCTTAAGTCTTACTTAGATGCAAATCTAACGGGATCTACTTTAGACTTATACTTTACTAGTGACCAAACCACACTTTACATGTAATTTTGGCTGAGTAGTTCACGAAACATCGAATTTTGCTTAACTTGAATATCTTCTAACTGTCCTTTTATCTATAGATTATAATAAAATAATACCTAATGGATGGTGAAAACCTTATTAAAACTAGTTTAGTGGTTTAGGAGGGGTTAGTGGACACTGAATACTCGTAGCACTTGGGCTTATACCTCTCTATATTCATCATCTCTCAAACAAGAACAACTCCAAACAAATATTTTTTTCGTCTTCTTAGTTTTGATCTAGGTGTTTACTCTCAACAAAACCACATTCCTACTACAGATACTTGCAGCACCTAAACTACGCACTTCTACATCTACCTAACCTAACTTTACAGAACCCCCACATTTCAGATACTCGCCGTACCTAGACTATATACATCTCTCTATCATCCTACACACTCTTACCTCCCTCGTATACCTCCAGGTACTCGCAGCACCTAGGCTATATACATCTCTATCATCCTACATACACCAACCTCCCCTGTATACAAATACAAATGTATACCTGCAGGTACTCGCAGCACCTAGACTATATGCATCTCTCTATCATCCTACACACTCTTACCTCCCTCGTATACCTCCAGGTACTCGCAGCACCTAAACTAAATACATCTCTATCATCCTACATACTCAAACCTCCCTGTATACCTCCAAGTACTCGCAGCACCTGGACTATACACTTCCACATCTATTACTCATTCAACACTCCCCACACAGATACTCGCAGCACCTAGACTACAGGGTGTCCCAAAACTCGACGTCAACCCGAAACCGGGTGACAAGGCAAGTAATGCTGGTTATCAGAAAAATGTTTAAAAAAATCTAAGTCACGTGTTCTCAAAATTATTGGCATTTTAAAAAAACACGCAAAATTTCACACCCTGTGACAGTGTTTTTGCTGCTGTTGCCACAAATGTTCACTTTTGGAAACTTTTTTTTTTGATATGTAACCCTGAATAATGCTTCTCTAAACTGTTATCAACATTTCAAATCTAGCTCCTCGAGATTGCATAAAAATAGGACTTATTTCCAAGAAAAAAATTAAAAATTAAAAATGGCCTAGTTTTAACTGTCTGCATTGAAAAAAAATTGTACTACGCGAGTTTGGCAAGTTGTGACAAAAGTTGGCGCATTTAGTAAGGATTCCAAAATGGTATGACACTTGGCAAATTGTAGCTGCTATCATGAACAAAAAAAAATATTTCCATGAAAACCCATTTTTAACTTTTTTTCTTACTTGGTTAAAATTGCAAAGCTTATCGTTGGTTACATTGGAGCCGCTTCCAATTTACACACTGATTAAATTTAACTGAATTGTACATTGTACTGATGTACTCGTCTATCTTTATTGAATGAACAGATTGTTCACTTTTAATTTTTTTTTTTTAGTGTGTGCATTGGAATAAGCATTTATTGTTAAAGGTTTCAATTTTAAATAAAACAAAATTTTAATACCAATGTTTATTTATAAAATTTACAATAATTCTTAAAATGTTATAATAAGTGTTCGAAATGCCTTCCTTCGGCGGCAATACAAGCGCGACATCTTTTTAAAAAAGATCGAGCTATCTTTCTAGCGTATCGTCCATTATTTACAAATTGAGCTGCTTCAGCTATTCTCTGCCGTAATTCATGTTCACTCCCAATGGGCTTCTCGTAAACTTTTTCTTTAACAGCTCCCCAGTAAAAAAAGTCTAAAGGATTCAAGTCCGGTGAACGGGCCGGCCACGAGATTGGTCCAGCCCGCCCGATCCATCTCCCAGGAAGCTCTTCATCGAGGTACTCTCTTACGGGGCGAGCAAAGTGCGCTGGGCACCCATCTTGTTGGAACCACATTTCTCTGTAAATGCTTAGCGGCACGTCTTCTAATAAATTTGGAAGATGGTTTTGAAGAAAGTCTAAGTAAACCTCGCCAGTTAATGCATCAGGCAACTCAAAAGGACCAATTATTTTGCCATTCAAAATTCCGGTCCACATGTTAACTTTGAATCGGTACTGGGACCGATCCTGTCTCGTTAAATGAGGGTTTTCAACACGCCATTCATGCAGGTTGTGCATGTTCACGTAGCCGTCCTTTTTAAAAGTTGATTCGTCCGACCATAAAATTTTTGTTAGAAAAAGTGGGTCATCTCTGTACCTCTCCAATATCGTCCGGCAAAAATTCACCCTATTTTGGTAGTCACCGGGTAATAATGTCTGTACTCGCTGTACGTGGTATGGGTGTAGGTCATTTCTTTTTAAAATACGGTGGGCTGAACTTTTGGGCACTCCGGTGTTCGTTTCAATAGCTCTTACTGAAGTACTTGGGTCTTCTTCGACAGCCTGTAGAACTTCTTCTTCCATAGGGTTGGTGGGTCTGCCTCCACCATGCGTTTGATTTGGGAGGCGGCCTTCTGAGAAGAGCAACCGATGCACATTCGTAAACACCCGATAATCGGGGTAACGAGCAGCGTTTGGGTACCTTTCGCGGTAAAGTCTGGCAGCAGCACTGGCATTACACCTGCACTCACCATAAATAAGGTGCATATTAGCGTATTCGCGAGTGGTATACGAAGACATCTCGGCACTTGTCACACACTCACACAATAGTCCAGAGGAAAGCAAAGGTCGTCGTTAAGAGAAAACAAACAGTCCGAATCTAAATCGCAAGCAATCACAAGTCCATAAACATAGCCAAAAGTAAACAGTACGAAATCAACACAAACGAATACGAAAACAAGCGCAGTAAACGAAGGAACGTAACGTACTGACTGGTTTGTAATGTGTATCTACAATAGCGAATACCTGGCGTCACTCTCTGTCTCTCTCGCACTTGGTAAAATGACTCTCTCCATCTCAGTCACTTTAGCGTCCATACCTGTCTCGCTCGCACTTGAGAAGGTGACTCTCTCCGTCTCACTCAATCACTTTAGCACAAATACTATCTCGCTTACACTTCCTAGAAAGACTCCTTTGTCACTACTTACAATTTACGACTCTTTGGAAAACCTTGGGCCCATTAGAATATTTTTTAACCAGGTAAGAAAAAATTGTTGAACACTGGATTTTTACGAATTTTTTTTTTTGTTCATGATAGCAACTACAATTTACCACGTGTCATACCATTTTGGGATCCTTACTAAATGCGCCAACTTTTGACACAACTTGCCAAACTCGCGTAATACAATTTTTTTTCAATCCAGACAGTTAAAACTAGGCCATTTTTAATTTTTAATTTTTTTCTTGGAAATAAGTCCTATTTTTATGCAATGTCGAGGAGCTAGATTTGAAATGTTGATAACAGTTTAGAGAAGCATTATTCAGGGTTACATATCAAAAAAAAAAGTTTCCAAAAGTGAACATTTGTGGCAACAGCAGCAAAAACACTGTCACAGGGTGTGAAATTTTGCGTGTTTTTTTAAAATGCCAATAATTTTGAGAACACGTGACTTAGATTTTTTTAAACATTTTTCTGATAACCAGCATGACTTGCCTTGTCACCCGGTTTCGGGTTGACGTCGAGTTTTGGGACACCCTGTATATACATCTCTATCATCCTACATACTCAAACCTCCCTATATACCTGCAGGTACTCGCAGCACCTGGACTGGCACTTCCGCCGCAACCGCCGCCGCCGCGCCCCCGCGCGCGCGCACTGGCACTACGACCTGCCCGACTGGATCCAGTACCAGGAGATGCCCGACATCGACCAGAGAGGTGAGGCACTGTCTCCCACATATAACTACAGATACTCGCAACCGCCGCACTGGCACTACGACCTGCCCGACTGGATCCAGTACCAGGAGATGCCCGACATCGACCAGAGAGGTGAGGCACTGTCTCCCACATATAACTACAGATACTCGCAACCGCCGCACTGGCACTACGACCTGCCCGACTGGATCCAGTACCAGGAGATGCCCGACATCGACCAGAGAGGTGAGGCACTGTCTCCCACATATAACTACAGATACTCGCAACCGCCGCACTGGCACTACGACCTGCCCGACTGGATCCAGTACCAGGAGATGCCCGACATCGACCAGAGAGGTGAGGCACTGTCTCCCACATATAACTACAGATACTCGCAACCGCCGCACTGGCACTACGACCTGCCCGACTGGATCCAGTACCAGGAGATGCCCGACATCGACCAGAGAGGTGAGGCACTGTCTCCCACATATAACTACAGATACTCGCAACCGCCGCACTGGCACTACGACCTGCCCGACTGGATCCAGTACCAGGAGATGCCCGACATCGACCAGAGAGGTGAGGCACTGTCTCCCACATATAACTACAGATACTCGCAACCGCCGCACTGGCACTACGACCTGCCCGACTGGATCCAGTACCAGGAGATGCCCGACATCGACCAGAGAGGTGAGGCACTGTCTCCCACATATAACTACAGATACTCGCAACCGCCGCACTGGCACTACGACCTGCCCGACTGGATCCAGTACCAGGAGATGCCCGACATCGACCAGAGAGGTGAGGCACTGTCTCCCACATATAACTACAGATACTCGCAACCGCCGCACTGGCACTACGACCTGCCCGACTGGATCCAGTACCAGGAGATGCCCGACATCGACCAGAGAGGTGAGGCACTGTCTCCCACATATAACTACAGATACTCGCAACCGCCGCACTGGCACTACGACCTGCCCGACTGGATCCAGTACCAGGAGATGCCCGACATCGACCAGAGAGGTGAGGCACTGTCTCCCACATATAACTACAGATACTCGCAACCGCCGCACTGGCACTACGACCTGCCCGACTGGATCCAGTACCAGGAGATGCCCGACATCGACCAGAGAGGTGAGGCACTGTCTCCCACATATAACTACAGATACTCGCAACCGCCGCACTGGCACTACGACCTGCCCGACTGGATCCAGTACCAGGAGATGCCCGACATCGACCAGAGAGGTGAGGCACTGTCTCCCACATATAACTACAGATACTCGCAACCGCCGCACTGGCACTACGACCTGCCCGACTGGATCCAGTACCAGGAGATGCCCGACATCGACCAGAGAGGTGAGGCACTGTCTCCCACATATAACTACAGATACTCGCAACCGCCGCACTGGCACTACGACCTGCCCGACTGGATCCAGTACCAGGAGATGCCCGACATCGACCAGAGAGGTGAGGCACTGTCTCCCACATATAACTACAGATACTCGCAACCGCCGCACTGGCACTACGACCTGCCCGACTGGATCCAGTACCAGGAGATGCCCGACATCGACCAGAGAGGTGAGGCACTGTCTCCCACATATAACTACAGATACTCGCAACCGCCGCACTGGCACTACGACCTGCCCGACTGGATCCAGTACCAGGAGATGCCCGACATCGACCAGAGAGGTGAGATGACGGGTCACATGGTTCTGTGACGAAGTTACTCTTTGAATCCGGTCCGTATCGACCAGAGAAGTTAGTAATAACAACAACGCACTCTTAATTAGGCAAACAATACTTAAATTGCTAAAAGCTAGTAACAATCAATAGATTGGCTGTAAATTTAATAGAAAATAATAGTCCTTAGTCTAATAAAAGTTTAACTAGCTTTCCTAAATTGCTTTTCCTTAGATCGTAACGAAACGCCTGCACCAAATTTCATAGGCCTTACTTTAATAGCTCGACGATGATAAATCAGTTAGTCAAGACTTGTTATTTTACTTGTATAGACCTGTTAATTACACGTCAACTTGTATCTAGACTCAACTTATGAGTTTCAATACACAACAGTATTAGCAGATGGGTAGCAAAATAGGTAGATCATATTATAATATTTGATCAAGTCAATGTTACAAGTTATGCCACAACCAAAAATAACCCCAATTATGGATTATAAGTATGTTAAAAAAAATTACATCTTGTATCTAACTTTTTTCCTTTCCACAGAAAAGTCCTGGTTCGACTCGACCTCCCCCCCGCGCGCGTCCTCCCCGGACCCCTGCCCCCCCTCGGTCGCGGCGGGGGCTCCGCTGGACAGAAGCTGCGCGCTCTGCGGGGACACCTTCCCGCAGTTCTACGACCACGAGCGCGAGGAGTGGCATCTGAGTAATTCAGTGAAGTACGAGGAGGGGAATTACCATCCGGTGTGTTTGGAGGACTATAAGGTGAGTCGAGTGTGATGTTTAAATATACAGGGTTATTTGTAATTAGCGCATCACTTCTTAAAGGCGGCTCTCTTACATCAATCCCAATAACATTTTGTTGGGATTGATGTAGAAAAGCTGCCTACAAGAGTGATGCGCTAATTACAAATAACCCTGTATAGCAATTTATTTCCAAAAATAATAATTTGTAGTGTTGGTTTGTTGGGCGTTGTAAAGGTTTAGTTGAAGTTTCTGGGTGATCTTTGAATATGAATTGTTTCTCAATTTTGAATGAGAGTCGTGTTATAGTGAATGACTTTTGTCGAAAAGTGATTGAAGGAAGAACCTTTAGATGAAATTTAAATAAATACTAAAATTGTTTTGTTATATTACTTTAACAATGATTGTCTAAGAACTAGCGCAAGCTTCCACTCATTATATAAATGAAAAACGATGAGATTACCATGTGCGCGTTTAGAAAATTTATCTTACTTTGCACCTTCAACTTGCAATAGACTAAACAATCCAGTTTTCCCCAGGCGTCCCTAATCAAGGAGAAGGCTGAAACCCCACCGGAGGAATCCACCGAAGTGATATCCCTGGACAAGACCGAAGAAGTCGAGATCCGTCAGGTGGAACTGAATGATGACAGCGACAATGAGAGTGTGGTGGAGGTCACCGAGGAGGCACCGGTGCTTGAACCTGTGGAGGTGAGGGGAAACTGTAGTTTGATGAATGGAATTAGGATAAACTAGCTTTCCGCCCTGCGGTTTCACCCGCAACTAAATGGTCTTTCCCGTGGAAATGAGGCTTTTTTGCTTGTGTCCGAAAAGCCTATGTTACTCGTGGATAATGTAGCTTTTAAATGGTGAAAGAATTTTTAAAATCGGTCCAGTAGTTTCTGAGCCTATTCGACACAACCAAACAAAGTTTTCCTCTTTATAATTCTAGTACAATTTTAACCCATTATTTCTACTGAAATAAAGAGGCGGAAACTCTCATTTGATGAAATAAGGTCAGCTATATGATGTAAGCACATAGATACTGGGGGAAATTTCATTGGGTTGCCGTAGCGGCGCGGTAGCTCAGTGGTCAGAGCATTAGACCGGTTATCTAAAGTTCCTGGGTTCGATTCCTAGTCGCGCAATGCTCGGAGACCCGCGTTCCTTTTTCCAGTATCTATAACTTCAAAATTAAAAAAATAGTATTTTAAATGCAAAACTAAAAGTAAAATCTCAAGTTTGACACAACTGTAAATTTGAAAGATAGTTAATGCCAACTGGCTTTTTGAAAAAAATAATAGAATTATAGTACAAATGATGGGGTGAAAATAAGAGTATTAAAATTCTGTTGCGTGGTTCTGAAGGACTAAGAGAATGTACTTACAAACAGACCCATGTCAATTTTACTTTGCAAATAATATTTTTGCCATAGTTATTAAAAGAAAGAGATTAGAATTTTGCCACGTATTACGTATTTTTTAAAGCTAACTTAACAGTAAAAATCAACTAAAATAACTCCTCTACCATTCAAAATTCATACACTAATGTGATCATGTATATCCAGATTGACGAAGAAGGCGACGAAGACGACGTGGTGCTAAAGACGGAGCCGATCGTGCAAGTAGTCGTCGACGACGACCACGACACCGACGACGAGACGACCGCGAGCAGAGCCGAGAGAGACCACTGGTATAGAGTGGACCTCAGTCGCGTGAAGAAGGAACCGGTCGAACATGGTGAGTGATGCAACGAATACGAATAGCATTTACACTATTCTGCGAATAAGAATAATTACAAATATATTAAAACAACTAAGAAAAGTAACTATTTTTTTTTATTCAAAAAAGACAATTTGCGTAAATGATTAGGTAAACGATTTCTGTAGAAAAAAGTCTTTCAGACGATACAGTAGACGGTTTTAGGGAAAAATATTTCTGAGCCAATCTCCGATTTTCAGTGTCGGACAATGAACATCTTGTAATGGATGTAAAAATGTAGTGGATCTTCAGATGGCAATAAATTTAGCGTAGTGTTTTGATACATGTATTTCTGAATTAAAGATGTTATCATATTCGGCGATTATGTGTTCTTCGGCGAATAGAATATTCGTATTACGAATATTCGGGACGTAGTTCAGATAGTAAATTAATGATGGTGAAGTGTAACTCCAAAATCAAAAATAATGGTGTAGAGGTAATTTATAAGTTAGTCTTGTCGCTATGAAGTTTTAGATAGTATATAAGTGAGGGTAAAGTGTAGAGGTTACTAATGATACATGTTTGTTTTGGATATCTTTAATATTATTTGTGAAGCAACCTGCCCTGATGACATGATATTTTATTTAAATTAAAGGATGGTACTATAGAAAAAAGGAGTGTATAAAAATCCGTTGTCATATTTTGAGGTGACGGTTTTCTTTCCTTGTATAAACAACAATTGATCTGTTACTAGGGAGAAACCAATCCTACTGATATTCTAAACGTGAAAGTTTGTGAGTATGTATGTGTTACGGCTAATACCCGAAGTGCGGCTACACCTAGTTTTAGCCGGTTAGAACATCAATAGGTTAGGTTAGTTAGGTTACTTTTTTGATACTGCCCAAAAAAAGGAGTAGCGGGACTCCGTCGACTCATGATTGAAGCCAGTTTTTATATTTATAGGAATATATTTTTTGTTAGAGTTTACCATATTAAAAAGACTACTCACCGGCTATAACTACCTGCGGGTCAATTACCGTAATTTTATGCAGTGCTGCTTAATTGCGTTTACATCTTAACCTCTAAATCCGTATTACCGTAATGACAGGAAAACCTACACGTCATGTTTAAGCGTTAAAAACTTTGCGAATCCTTTGGTTTTCGTGTCATTACGGTTAACGAATTTAGAGGTTAAGACGTAAACGCAACTAAGCAGCACTGCATAAAATACGGTACTTGACCCGCTGGATGGATGTTTGTTACCCTTTCACGGATTTTGATGAAACTTTACAATAATATAGGTTATACATCAGAACAACATATTAGGGTACCGACTTCCACGCGAACAGAGTCGCGGGCGGCTACTAGTTTATCTTAAATATTCATACAATTATTGTCATTCGCAGATGACGACATGCCAGTAATAACAGAAGAAGAACAAGTGCTAACACCAGCCATCGAGACCTCGCACACCACCGTGCTATCCTCCATCGACGGAAACGTACAATTTGAGACCACCCCAACCCCGGCACTATCACTCGGAGGCATTAAGATCAACATCTCTAAAGCAATCCCCGCAGTGGTCACTGACACACAACTAGACGATATCAGCAGCTTAGAAGATGAACCGTTACCTCCAGGGGAAGAGCCGGAGTTGGAATTCAAGTTGAAACCAACACTGGAAGGAATACACCTACGGAGACAGCCTCCGGTGGTGAAAGGCAACGAACTGAGTGGTCTGTGCTCGATTATGTGAAGTGCAAGTGTATTGAGAGTGACTCTAATTATAATGGCAAGACTAGTTAGCTAGTTAGCGTCTGTAAATATGTAGTGTGTATGTAAATAAGGACTTAAGTTTAGATGTGCTTGAGTTTCAGAATTGATTTCAAAATGCTCACAGTGGTGATGCAGTAAATTAAACATAGGAATTGTAAATTTGCATTTGTATAATAAATACCACTAGTTCAATTAATTAATTTAGATTGTAAAATATAAAAACTAAAAGTTTAAAAAAAACTATCAGAAAAAAAGACTAAAAATAATTGACTATTTAATAAAATTATGTGATACTATTATAGGATTCTCAACGAAAAATCACATTTCTTTGTTTTTGTTTGTATTATATTAGTGAAATTGTTGTATATTAGATTTGTACATTTTGTATTATTAAGTTTTGTTGGTACAAAGTTTTGTATCTTGACTGTTGAACAGGGTTGCTGTTTTGTTATTTAGGTATTTATGTAAATCAGATACCTGCCGTTCGATGGTTTCATCGTGAAAAATAAATGAAAAGAAATTTGAAATTTTCATAGTTTTATTCTACACTTAATTTGTTTTTTCTTATGAAATCTTATCATAAATAATACCTATTTTTTCGTATCTTTCCAACTTTAATTACTTGATTCATTACTACATGATCTAGTATTTAAAATTTTATTTTTCTTAGGTGATAAGATTTGATTAGACTCTTCCTACCTTAGTAGTTATTATAATATTGGGTGTTTGCCAGTATCACAATTTATTGTTGCATTATTTTCGTGTGTGAATAAAGTATACATAACCATATTTAGGCGTTTTATTTATTGAAACCTACATGTACCGAGTTATTATTCGCACAGCAGCTAAACCACAATATTATATGACAAAATGTGGGATCAAAACGTAGTCTATAATTTGAATACTTATACATACATTAGAGACAATGTTAAAATTATTAACTAATCGTATTTTAGTTACATGTTATTTTTGTGGGCAGCTACTGCTGGTGTATGATAGTGATAGTAACTTTCAAACAAAAAAAACAGTTTGTATATGCACGCTCGCCCGTTCTTATTTTGTGGTATTCAATTTATAAAAAAAAAAACAAATATTTAATTTACAATTTTATTGCTTACAACAAATATATTTACATATCACAATTGTGTGGCCATCTCGGGAAAGGAAGAGTATCTTTTATATTGCTAACATTGCACATAACTTGAAGCAATCTTTCCAAACCAAGACCAAACCCTCCTGTAGGAATATTCCCGAATTTCCTCAGCTCTAGATACCAATTCAGTCTGTCTGATGGTAGTTTACATTTTAGTTTATTGTAGTTATCCTCTCGAAGGCTGCCACCAACTATTTCACCTGTTATTGGTGCTAATAGATCCAATGCTTCAACCTGGAAAATATGAGAAAAATAAGATATTGGTAGCAAAAAACTTCATAAAGTTTTAAAATGATTTCAATGAAATATTTACCTTTTCACTATCATCTTCACATTCTTTCATATAAAATGACTTTAAATTCTTTGGCCATCGCACAATAAATACAGGTACTCCACCACAATAATCTACTATTGCTAATTCTTGTTCTTTATTAAGCCCTTCCTCTGTTGAAGCAATTTTCTTTTTCTCAACAATATCTCTTGCTTCTTCATAACTCAAAGTTATAAAATCTTTATCCACCCAAGATGGCAGTTTATTATTGTTATCAATTAAACTAAAATCACCTTGATTACTCTTCCAAGTTTCTATAAATAAATATTTTAAAACATCTTCTAGAAGATTTTGTAATTGTTCTAAGCTGTTACAGAATGCTAACTCAGCTTCTAACATATAGAACTCTGATAAATGTAGCCTAGATTTGGAGTTTTCAGCCCTGAATGTTGGTCCCAGAGTGTAAACATTACCCATGCCTCTGCAAACAGATTCTAAATGAAGTTGTCCTGATACAGTGAGAAAAGTTTTAGTACTAAAATATACTGTATCTTTATCTCTGCCTTCTTGCATCATAGCTTTGACTGTGTCTTCATTGTCTGGCTGTATTTTAAACACTTCGCCAGCACCTTCACAGTCATTAGAAGTCAATATAGGTGTGTGAATGTGAGTGTAGTTGTTATTAAATAAATAATCATGTATGTGCTTTGTTACAGCATTACGGATCCGCAAAACAGCTGAAATATAATTGGTTCTAGGTCTCAAGTGTAGATATTGTCGAAGATATTCAGGTGCGTGTGTTGTTCTTGGATTAAAAGGGTATCCATCTAACACAACACATTCACCCAGAACTTTAACACTTTCTGCAGCCAATTCTGGCTGGCCTCGAGGACTTGTCGTCATGGTTCCGCTAATATGGACTGAACTGCCGTATGTTAGTGAAGGTGGTTTCAGGTTTTTTGGTATAACAATCTGTAGTTTCTGAGAACACGAACCATCGCTCACATCTGCAAATACAAGGTCTTTCTGAACTCGTAAGTTCTTAACCCAGCCCTGAAAGATAGAAGATACTGATTTAATGAAGTTTGGTGCGTTTTATGTGTTATGTTAATAAAAAAAATATTTCATAACAAACCTTTACTTCTGTTTGTTCTCCGACGTTTATTTTGTTCAAGACCGATGCAATAGCACTGTAATTTTTGTAATAAGGTTTACTATAACGGTATCTGAATACGTGTTTGTACCACATAGTTCCCATTTTACCGTATGAACTATGAATGATTTACTATTTTTACAAGTTTTCAATTTCAATATTTTGATTTAAAGGTTATGAGAAAATGTCACAACAATAGTATGACAGATTTACCAATTTTGACAATGACATTTAGCTATTTAATTTTTATTTTATAGTCATGCTCCGTATTTATCGTAACACCGGGTTTTGCAATCATTGTCTATGCCTATGACGATAGGACAACAAACCAGGGACCGAAAACCGGTTAAATTAGGCCTACCTTTTATTTCGGTATGACGTCATACCGTTTTATTTCAGTATTTTATTTTTTTAATACACTTAAATATGCATACCTTTAAAATACGGTATGACGTCATACCTTTTCATTTCGGTACCGTATTTTTAAGAATATAATAAAAAACCTTCACCATAACATTTCGGTATACTTCTAATATTATGGTATAACCTTTACATAAATAAAAGTATCACTTTATTTCAAGAATGTGTGGGTCTGCTGTCGGAAAATCGACTTTATTTGTATCGAGCGAACGTATTACGATACCGAAAAAATCATATGGGTTATACCTTTAATACTCAACCTGTATGAATTTTATAGGTATAATTATGCCATACCTTGATAAGATAGCGGTAGCGATTCTGAAAACCTTAAAACAACCGGTAGAGTTTTGGTTCAAGGATTGCGTAACCGGTATAAAATTAAGGTACCGCTTTTTTATACAGGTTGAAATACCGGTAAACCTTAACCGTTTTCAGTCCCTGCAACCACGGGACAGAGAAGTAGATGGAAATGCTATACGACAAACTTACTAGCGGAACCGCTGTCGCCAAAACTCACACATGGAGCTGATAATAAACATAGTCACTACATGTAAACAATTGTTTTTATTGGTATATGCGACCAAGTGCCAGTATGACTTTATTTCTAAATGCTGCCAAGCAAAAACACACCTTGTCAGTGAAAAATAGAGTTTACATAACTGAAACCCATAATGTATTTACAACCTTCCGCAACTTACTTCACGTTCGCGTTGACATACAAAAAATTCTGTGAAAGTCAGAATGGCGGGTGTACCTTAACAGATTTGAACGAGTCATATGTCAAACTTAGTACCTATAATGTACTATTTGGTGCCCATCAAAGAAATTGGTGTACCTCCTTAAGAGCAGAGATATAACCAAATGCGAGTACACCCGCCACATTGACTGTCAGAATGGCGGGTGTACTGGAGAACTGGAGTTCTCGGTTATAGACATGTTGGTGAGTTATTTAAAGCATACCAAATTTCTGTACCTTTGGTGTACCTAACATAAAAGAGCACCAAAGAGCAATATTGCTCGATTCCAAAGGAATCCAAGATTTTGGTATTAGAGACTTTGTAGCGACATACATCGCGCTTATCGTTGCCAACATTCTTCCCGGCGGTACGCATTTACACATATGACGCCTAAATACAGGGCCTCAAGTCTGGTATTTTAAGTAAGGGGACTTTTTTATTATCTATAATGAAGTGCTTGTCGATTGTTTTTCGGCATAAATAAACTTTGATTTAAAATTTTAATAAGAGAGATGAGTGCTTACAAAGTTACAAAAATAGCTGTGTACCTGCTTATTAAATTTGTCGTAGAAGATCTGTGAGCGTTGTAGTATTTTAACAATACTATTGTACACGAAGATGTCTCTTAAATATTATTACTGAACGGTCTACAAATTACAAGTTCAAAAGATTATTTGAAGGACCATAGCACTTAAACACACGGGGGCGAAAGAGTGTCGCCAGCGTTGCCAGATAGGGATTTTTTTTGCGATTTTGTTAAAAATTATGACCAATAACTTGGCGAAAAAATTGCCGAAAATAAATTGTGTACACCAAAGGTACAGAAATTTGGTATACTTTAAATAACTCACCAACATGTCTATAACCGAGAACTGGAGATACACCCGCCATTCTTACAGTCAATGTGGCGGGTGTACTCGCATTTGGTTATATCTCTGCTTTTAAGGAGGTACACCAATTTCTTTAATTGGTACCAAATAGTACATCTTGGGTACCTACTAAAGTTTTACATATGACTCGCTCGAATCTGTTAAGGTACACCCGCCATTCTGACTCACACAAAATTCAACTTTTTAACAATAGGTGGCGTTCCTACATTTAACAATGTAAGTTGAACTTTATTTCTTGGCAAATAAAGTTCATGTTTACAATTGTTATGTTTTATGTTACATTAGAATTAGAACAAATATGAATTGAACTTTACTGGTTTAAAAATAAAGTCGATATTAGATTAAGAAAACGCAATACGATCACAGCAAAACACAACCGAACACGACAATAAGACAGGTACGACTGAGGTATGGGTTTGCGAGCCTCCGCTTACTAGTGGCGCGCGTGCCCCGCCCACTTCACACTTCCATCTACTTCTCTGTTCCGTGCCTGCAACAAACAAACATTCAGTCACTCATTCTTGAGATTGATCAATACTTCAAAATGTCCAGCTTGACAGCTGACTGAGAGTCGATCAAAAATCAACAAATAATTTTGACGCGATACGTGGAAAAAGGAGTAATAAAAGTTTAGTGAAATCTCAATGCACATGAAATTATGGCTCACGTAAACACAGGTGAATTGTTGAACTTTCAAGATTACTCTCCGGAGCGCAATGATCGCAGCGCCCGGATAGATGTTGAGGCTGTTCATACGAATCAATACAATAACAGCAATTCAACACCAAGTTATAATGATTATGTTGAGCCTATCGCTGCTGAGGAAACTCCGGAGAAACCTCAAAGTAAGTATACATTTTTGAAAAGTAAAGTATTAGTTGTCTGCAAGTAATTCTTTATTCAATTTCTTTTCGCAGCAAACCACAACTTTTGGACTATAGAATACTATCAAAAGTATTTCGACGTTCACACAAATGAAGTTATTGAGAGAATTGTATCATCAGTAATGCCACAGAAAGTATCCAGAAATTACTTTGATGAGAGGATCAAGGGTAAACCAGATTTGTACGGACCAATATGGATATCTGTTACATTGGTAAGAATGAAACTCATAACATAAACATATAATTTACATATTTCCTTTTCAGTTTTAATTCTAAACACACTCTTTCGTAGATATTCACCATAGCAGTCAGTGGAAACATCTCAAATTACCTGCAAAATGCGAATAAAGCTGTGAAGTGGAGATATGATTTCCATCTTGTGTCATATGCCGCAACAGCAATAATTACATATGTATGGCTAGTTCCCTTGGCTCTGTGGGCTGCATTGAAGTTCACCATGGTTCCAGATGACGAGATAGAAACTGAGGTCAGCATTTGTTCAGTAACATCTTTTATTCATCGTCTGATTGCAAAATTAAATAGTTATTGATTTGTTAATAAAACAAATGTAACTAAATTTATATAATGAATCTTCTATGAAGTTTCAAATAAGCTAATCAACCTTTAATTTTATTTTCTTTTTGTTACAGACAACAAAATCACCATCAATGATATCCCTATTCTGCCTCTACGGCTACTCCCTATCTATCTACATCCCTGTAGCCATTCTCTGGACCATCCAAGTGTCGTGGCTTCAGTGGCTATTTGTACTGATGGCAGCGTTTGTTTCCGGAGCCGTTCTGATATTTTGGCTGTTACCTGCTTTAAAGAAATCTAAATATTATTACATACTGGCAGGGTCTATTTTGGGCTGTCATTTACTGCTGGCTGCTGGGTTTATGTTGTACTTTTTTCATGTGCCCAGTGTAGTCCCTATTCCTACTGTAACTCTAGTTACAGTTGCACCGTCAGGTTAAGATTTTAGTAAGTTAATTTCTATGTATTTATTATCTTATAGTGTTTACTGGCCTTGATTTCAAGTCACTATTTATATAGAGGTTTTCAGCTATATTTCTGTTAAATAAGGTTTACGTGTAACATTCCTATATTTTAAAATAAACAAATAATCTTAACAACATATCTTTTATTTACAGAATCATTTATACAACACTATGTACATTATTTACAATACACACTATATCTCATGGCACAGAATAGATATCTAACATATCATATTTAATATTATTTTAATCAACAATAGAGAAGTGATCAAAACTATTGAACCACGCGCCGCTGTGTGATGCTTGGAGTTCGTCGCAGGGACTCAATGTGAATGTAGATGATAGTTCTACAAGCATGTTACCTGTGAGGAAGATAAAGATTTTTAGTTTTCTAATTTAAAAATTTAAGATCATATTGGTAACATTTTTTATCCTACTAATATTATAAACGTGAAACTAGTGAGGATGTATGGATTTTTGTTACTCTTTCACTTAAAAACGACTGGACGGATTTGGATGAAACTTTGCAGTAATATAGGTAATACATCAGAATAACACATAGGGTACTTTTTACCCCGGGAAAACTTCTCATTCCCACGGGAAACCGACTTCCACGCGAACGGAGTCGCGGGCGGCTACTAGTGGGATATAAAGTTGTCCAAAAAACTAAACGAAATATCACGAATTTATCTTAGGGTTTCACACTTGGATGAACCCATGTAAAGGATAAAGTATTAAGTCCGTCTTTTTATAGTCGGTCAAATAAAGTAAAACAAAACCCATATTTCTTACTGACTTATCTATGAAATCTATGAAAATAAGCAATAATAGCTGCGACTTATAAATCCGACAACTGCAACTACTATTAATTGCATAATAGCTAGTTTTTCTATACTTCGGTTTTCAGAAGACTAAAAGAAAGCAACTTACTATAAACCTCTTCATGCTGATACTTCTTCATAACTTCACAGAACTCTAGGAAGTGCCCCTCGTTGTAGGTGAGCGTGGAAGTGGACTCAGCGTCGATGCAGCTCCGGTATAGCAGGAATAGTCCGCTTCTACATGTTGGGAGAAGATTGTACTCTGGAAAGAATTTAACAACAATTAAAAAAATCATACTACCTTTTCACTAAAAAAACAGTTGTTTTCGAAATAGTAGCACACACAAAAAAAGGGATTTCATAAGTGTGTGTGTTTTTGATTTAGTAATTCGTTTAAAGGGGTCTTAGTTTGCTTAGCTATTCTTTAAAACTGTTACTTGCACATATTTAATCAATTGCATCAACTGCATGCTTCACATTTAATAATATTATATTCCACTTACCATAATCTTTGCTATGATTCAACATAACAGCACATATCCTGAGTGCGTATACTATAACTTGCATCAAAACAAGTCGACAATCACATCTAAAAATCATAAAAAAAATTGATTAAAGTTTCACAACAAAATATATTTGTGATCAGAAATATTCATGGATAGTTTGCATTTATTAAGTTTAAATGCCTAAATGCTAATTGCTATTTTCTAAAAAAAAAATTATGTTATTAGAAATACCTTCCACCTTTTTTAAGCCAGTTTTAAAAAATAAATCCATACCTAGTTTTATCTTGTACAAAGAATCCACTGTCATTATTCATATTGCTACAAATTGATATTAAATTCTTCGTAATCTTCGCCGCTAGTTGCACCATGGTCTGTTTTTCCACACATTTGAGTGAGGCCTCGACCTGTTTCAATAATACTTGTAGGTAACAGGAATCTGGAATTTAAAATAAGGTGGGTACTTTTATATTAAAAACACTTTCGGAAAAATAAAAGGGGCATGTGATAGATTTAGAGTCTTCTTGGTAGATTTATTGTGTTTGCTAAGTTAATGTAATGTAGTTCGTGCTTTTTGCGTTAAATTTTTTATCTACAATAATATTCTTATTTAACCGACTCCTTGCCACCATCATTTTTCGAGCCTTTCCTCCGTGGCCCCATACAAAATTCAATGACATGCTAGTCGCGTCACGGGCCCTCCTAAATGATGACGCACCTAACGCGTCGTGGGCCACTGGTGATGTTATTACGCTATTTTATTCAGTTTCAACTAAAATAATACAATGTGAGACCTGTAATTGTTTGTTATGTTTCATTTATTAGTTTAGTGTATTTAAAAGTGTCGATCTACGTGTTTTATACGAGATGGAAGGTAAGTTATAGATTTCCACCCTTGGTTGTCAACCTGTGGGAAGTATTGTATCGCAAATCAAAAAAGTTTTTGTTTATACATCAGAATAACACATAGGGTACTTTTTACCGCGGGAAAACTTCTCATTCCCACGGAAAATCGAGGCGGCCACTAGTTAATCTATATTTCAAATACTAAAATTTTAAAAAATACGTACGTAATAAAAACCTATATCACTGCAAAGTTTCACCCAAATCCGTCGAATAGTTTTACGTGAAAGAGTAACAAACATCCATACATACTCACAAACTATCACATTTATAATATTAGTAGGATAAACACCCTATGGTTGACAACCACTGGCAATTTAATTTTCCAAAAAAAAATAGTGGCCCTTGATATTGGTGTTCCTAATGAGTTAATTTTTATATAAAATAAGATATTTTATTGATTAAATCAAATAAAAATTTGAATTGCAACTATTTTCTAATGACGCATCTCTCGCGTCATGGGCCTCCCTGAAGGTTTCTTCATGACGCGCTAAGCGCGTCACGGGACAGGAGTCGGTTAATTAACTTTGTGAGGATATATACGACAACCTACCTTTCTTATACAACAGTACACCCTGTTCAAAATCCAATTTTAAATTTCCTGTGCTGCTTCCAGGACAAAATTTCATCAAAAACTGTTCATCCACAGACATTTTCCTCAAAACCTTTAGAATTTTACAACTGACTATTGGCAAAGGCCGAGATATCACTATAGTTTTAATAATTTCTGTCGTTTTACTAATATGAGCATTTCTGTTGAATTTGATCAATTTATTTAATAAATAAACTATTGATAACAGAAGCCCGCTGTATAATAATGCACAACTCTGAAAAATAAAAGTAAAAATTAGTTAGAAGATTTTTTTTAATAAGTTCAATAAGATTTAAATGTTTCTTTATTTTTTTTATGGGAAATAATTGAGATACTCACAGAACTATCAAGTTGTTTACATATCAGTAAAATAATATCAGTTATTTTTCCTGTATTTTGTGCATCAGTATTTAATTGTTCATAATTTTGCAACATATTAAAACTGTCAACTGAATCTATAATGTAGAACAGTATACTAGTAACCCTTCTTGATAAAATTGCCTGCTCTTCTTTGAATAGTGCTCTAAAACACAGAAGTAGTTGGTTACAATAAATAAAACAAAAAATCTTTAATATCTGTTTGTGACGACGTCTATTCGAGGTATAAGCGTAGGTATCAAATCTTAATTAAAATCAAATTCTCGCGTCTGTAGTTTCTTAAAGCATTGAAATATTATTTTTCTGTAAATAAAAACCTATAGGATTTTACAGCGAAACCCGTTAATGATTAGTAAAAGTATAAGAAAACGTCTTTACTGAACCCTCTGTTTGGGAGTCCTACTCGTTCTTGGTTATTATTATTTTTTATGGAGAGGCCAAATACCTAATTTCTCCTATTGGTCAGACAGATTACTCTAAAAATATTAATAATAAATAAAGAAGTATAACCAAGTATTACCTAGAAGTTAACAGCTCCTGTTTATGAATATCTTCTATACAAGATGTGGCATTTATATATTTTTCGTCCATTTCCTTTTGGAAAGCAGTGCTCGAGCGACTGCTGATAATTTCTAGTTCTGTCATAGTTCGGGACAGCAGTTGTTTTGCTGCTGCAAAAATCTGTAAGACATAACAAAATTAATAGTGTTTCATAGTCTTTCCCCCTCTAAATAGCGAAAACGTTGCAGTTTATTATTACTGTTCTTTTAAAAAAAAAAATACTCACATTAAAATAGTTTTCAATCAAACCGTCACTTCTCCTTGCAGCGATGCACGTTAAATTCTCATAAACCTCTGTCATATTGACATTACTTTCTTTCTCCTCCCTAATTGTAGTTGGGGTTGAAGGCATCCTGTAGTAAGTGCTGTATATTCTACATTTATTCTGAGCGAAGTCCGTGTGTTTCTGTAGTTTTTCATTGTATGCGAGCAAGGATAGATGCTGCTCGTCACTTGATTGTAGGACAAGAGGTAAGATTGAGGATAGTTTTGAGGGTTCTGTAAGATAAAAATGACTATTTAATAAATGTAAATTAACATTAGGTAGCTTATTAAGCAACTAAGCTTTCATTCCTAGAATTTTACTCATGGCTAAATGAGTAAGAAGAAAGATTAGGAATAAGGTGAAATTCACAGTAGGAGTACTAAGTTCTTTTTACACGGATTTTAAACCAAAGATATCCAGTGATTGAGTAACAAATAAACTTTTGTAAATAATAGGATAAAATTTAATTTATTATATGGACCATAGTCAAATTAAACTAACTATATTTTAAAAAAATACCTGAACAACTGCTTTTGCTCAGCTCCATAAAATGTGTCTTCATGACGGTCTGTATACCTGTGTTACAAGTCCTTACTCTTTTTCTTAGTGTTGTATCATTTATGTTACTGCTATTATTTCTGTGACTGAATTAAAAAAAGTTTATTAATTAGTGTATATGAATAGAACTATTAACAAGTTGGTATAAATAATTAGACATGCATTATAACTACTTACAACACCCTTAACCATAAGTTAAAACTAACTTTTAAATAGAACTCACCTCATATTAATGTCATTGTTTGAAACATTTACTTGAGTAAGTTTTATTTTGTTGGACTCTAGCATCCTACATCTCTCTTTAATGCTTATTATTTCTAAATTCTGTAAGAAAACATAAAACTGTGTTAAAAATTTGTCAGTACAGTAAGAATGGTATAAATTTAGTAGAAAAGAAGGGAGTGTTTAAAAACTAATTTTATTAAAGTTATGTACCTTGAAATCCAGTTGATTTCTTAAATCATGTAATTGCCCATTTGCAGTGGTAAGTTTCTCAGTCCATTCTGTTTGCAGTTTCTCCTGAGCTTTCATTTTCTCTATCCTTGCACTATCTACAACAGCCTGACAAGATTTCAGCTGGGTCCGCAGTATTGATGCTTCCCCTTCCTTCGTCACACATTTCTCTTGAAGTTTACCATTTTCTGATTTGAGCTTAGAATTCTCTTCTTGCAATTGAAGTAGCTGGCGGTAGATTTGATCACTGTCTTTGTAGACTTTGTCATTGAAAGTGTAGTTGTCAATAAAATCGTTGGATTTTGTGACCTTGGACAGCATGCCAGGCAGCGGGGATGATATTCTGTTGCATTTGTCCTTAAGGTTGGTTGTGATTGAATTAGAAGGATGTGTGGTAGGTTTTTTGAAGGTGAATGGTGATTTAGAAGTGCTGGAACCCGGCTGGTCGAACATTTGAGTGCTAGTTGTGGTTGGCTGCATACACATAGAGTAGTCAGGCAGACTGCTAATGTCGTTGCTGCTGATCGCCTGCTCGCAAGCTTGACTAGCCAACAACAATATCTCGTCGTCATTATCATCGCCCCAATTATCAGTGACATCTAGAAATTACCTCATGTTGCAATTAAACTATATTTCAACAGGGAAGAACATGAAAAACATGTTTGTTTACCTTTGTTTTGACTCAAGGGAAAATTGTGATCTGAAATACTAATATCAAGTTTAGCCTTTTTTCTTTCACCATGCTGTTGTGGGAATATGAAACGTTTGGACATAATCATACAATTATATATTATTATTTAGGTTAAAAAGTTTAAATTCGTTCGTAAGCCGCCAAGTAAAGTTTTGCGAGTTTTTTAATGTCAACAGCTGTGACATATAACAGTGACATATTTACAAAAAAATAAATATGTATGTCTATGGATACTAGCCGTGTATCTCATCAATGTTATAATAAACCGATAAAATAAAAAAAAAACTTTTAAAAATATACAACTCATTTTTGATGCAGAGTTTTTAAGTTTATAAAATAAAATAAGTGATTAAAACCATGCAAATTAAAACGTTACATAATTGTTAAATATTCATAAATATTCACTTAATCATACCATAGAGTAAACCTAAGTTTGATTAAAAGCCATTTTCCTCTATAGCTAATGTTTTTGTTTATGAAATTTAGTTCATCGTTGAAATTCGTGCGGAGCACACGTACATCATGTCGATCGCATATAAACTTGGAGATTTAGTTTGGTATGAGCTTTTTTCGTACCTTTAAATTATGTGTGTGGTGATAATTACTTTGTGATGAATTAATTACAAATGGACTTTTGTTTCAGGGCTAAAATGAAGGGGTTCAGCCCTTGGCCCGGCCGGGTAAGTGAATCAATTGCTTGGTTATTTCACGAAACATTTCTATATGTTTATAGTAGTATAGTAGAATCTAGATAAATACTTCTAAAACATATAAATAACATGTAAAGTTGGTACAAGTGGTGTTTATAATCATTGTTTGAGGCGGGAAATTTTAGTTTACGCGTCTAAAGATTACGACGCTATGACGCCGCCGCGTTGTCTTGGTAGCTTCCTACAAATCTATTAGGATGATAATTTAAGTTTTTATTTGCCTCCAAAACTGAAACAAACTTAGTGATATCATTATCAACCCTCTGCTTTCTCTTTTACTTTCATGAGAATGGTATATTTTGTCCTTGTCTATGGTGCTGGTTTCATGCATTGACCTCTGTATGGGGGTTGAGTAAACATGCTAATTATGGTTTATGCTGGGTTTCAGGTGGCTATCCCTACTCCTGAACTGAAGCCATTGAAAAAGACTACAAATGTTCAGTGTATTTACTTCTTTGGTACCAATAATTAGTAAGTATTCCATTTTACTAGTTGTCATATTCATTCCATCAATTTACATAAATTTATTTTTCTCCTATGACTAAACTACTACAGACAATTCTTTGCAATAACTTTAATAACTACTAAAGCCCTTCAAAAGCACACAATCTAAACAATATCTCTACCACAGTGCCTGGATCGAGGAGAACAACATAAAGCCGTACCATGAGTTCAAAGAGCAGTTGATCAAGTCTTCCAAGACAGCGGCATTCAAGGAAGCCGTCAACCAGATTGAGGAATACATCACCAACCCTGAGGTATGTGATTGAATGAGACGGCATATCATAACTTACTAGAGTTGACAGTGTTCCTGCGTTTTAATGCTGGAAATACATTATTTTTATTTAAATTTGTACCAGGGCACAGCTCAGGTTCTCATTAATAATATAATTATGGTACCTGTGTCCAAAATGAATGCGTAGTTTTTATTGTTAAAAATAAAGTTGGTTAAAAAATTAAGGATATTAGAAAGTTACTAAGTTTAAGCACAGGATTATTTTTTATTTGTTGAAAGTTACATTGAATAAGTAAGAATCTTTTTGTGTGAAAGTAGACATGTCTGCAAGAAATAATATCCTTTATTCGGGCAGTAATTTATATGACTATGCTTATACCGTAAAAAAAAAGCCTACTAGAATATAAAGTGATAGTCTAGTTATAGTGGTCAATGTTCATCCTTAATATTATAAATAGATTGATCTTATAGATCATTGTATTTAAAATAGTATGTAGGTAAATGTTATAAAAAAAATATAACTTTAAGCATTTCTATGATTTCTGTGCTTTTCTGAAATGGTTTAGAACCTTTTAAACTCTGCTGTTGTTGACATACTAAAAGAAATAAAATAAAAAAACAAAATAAGTATGATTTATTTATGACCATTAGGGGCCAAGTAGTAGCCAACTTGTAAATTAAATAATCATAATTCATAAGGAATGAAAGTTCAATAAGCTACAAAAAATAAAAATTGTAAGATCAACAAGTCTGTTTGTTTTTCAAACTTTTGTGTATTCCGGGTAATTAGTTGTGACAGGGCAAAATTTTGTAGTTTCCTGGAAAATGGAATGCATTCTTTCCTTCTCATTTTACCAAACAAATGAGCTTCTTAATGCCATTGCAAACACTTAATTAAGCTTTTAATTAGTTCGTCGTTAATGTTTTTCATAATTACCAAGTCATAAAAATCAACAAAAAAGCAAATAACTAATAAATAAATTGGCAATTTTCAATAGCAATATTCAATTCTTACGTACCTTGTTTGCCCGCGGCTTCACTCGCGTAAAATAGAATTGGTTTATGTCACACCCCGATAACACAGTTTTCTATTGGAAAAAGGAACATCCAAACTCACAAACTATACCATATTAAGGTATTAGTATAGATATTTATTAAGTGTGGTATTTTAAGCTTAAATTTAAGATATAGACCAAAGAAGGGCAGTTTTTTGCGTGCCAGAGTCTAGCTGTAGGCTCTGTCTGCAGCGATTACTGGGTCGACTCGACCGGTGAAATACCACCGTCGCACAGAAAAACGACGTGAAGTAGGGACGATGTTCCTGCGTTTCGTTCGGTGAGTGCGATATCCGGTGCCCAATTTCTCATAGGCCAGCAACGCACCCTCAATGCATATGTGATTGTGGGAGTATATGGGCGGCGGTGATCACTTACCATCACGTGACACGCTTGCTCGCTTGCTAGCTTCTCTCAAAAAAAAGTCATTTCGAAGCCGACTATTCATAACCCACACCTAGTAAATTTACTTTGGCGTCAAATATGCCCATAAGTCAGCCTGTCCACTAAAGTCGCGGTCCCACGTACCTTCAAATTACGTATTATTAATTAAGTGATCACTGTAACAAAATAAGAAAATGCCTGTAATATCTAAACATTATTACGAATACGGCTGGCGTCTCACCTATTGTAATTTGAGAGCTAAATTCTTTAAAACTTGTGTAGCTTCATATTATTTTACTAGTGACGGCCACTTTTTGACGAGTTGATTAAATACATATTTGTTTATGACGACCTCTGTGATGTGGTATATTATATCGGACTGCTAAGCGGATGGTTTTGGGTTCGATCCCCGGATCGGGCCAATTTCGTAAAATGGTTTTGTCGATATTGTCTGTGTCTGGGTGTAACTAGGTTCACCCCTAATCCATTATGTTGTACCTATAACACAAGTGCTTAATGCAACTTACTTTAGGGCCACATAATTGGAGTGTTAGTCTGGAGATTTATTTATTTATTATTTACTAGCGACCCGCCCACGCTTCGCAATGGTGTAATTTTGGCCGACTTGCTCACGAAACATTGATTTTAGGCTAACTTAAAAAACGTTTTCTGAATTTTCTTTATTTACAAATTTAAATGAAAAAACCTAAAGGACGGTGAAAACCGCATTAAAATCCCTCAACTGGTTTAGGAGGAGTTAGCGGCCAAACATACAAACAAACAGAATTAGCGACTTGGATTTATACTATGTAATGATGATGATGATGATAAATGCAAGCAACTAGTCTGTTCTGGCATCTAGCTAGCTCTAGGTACATTTTCATATTCTATCCCTTCGTTCGGACGACCACTGTGGCGCAGCGGTATATATGCTGGACTGTTAAGCGGGAGGTCCCGGGTACGATTCCCGGGTCGCGCCAATTTAGTTAAATATCTTAGTCCATTGTGTGGTAAAGTTTTTTTCCGTGGTAATTTGGTGTGTTCCCGTGGTGTGAATTATCCGTTGTGTTATTACGAATTATAGTCTTTCCATATACCAAGTTTGATTCAAATTTGTTCAGTAGTTTTTACTTATTCCTTTGCTTAAAAAGTCGAAAATGTAAGGCAGAAGAAATTCGCTTGTTAAGTAACTTTAGTTAAATCGAAAATTTGGTTGCCATCTTACTAGAAAAATATATTACATCGCTAATAAATAATTTTGTTGAATAGTTTAAATGTGTAAAACAAAAATATACGTATATAGCAGGTTAACTATATTCGAATAATAAATTTTCGTATTTGAGATAGAGGTAAGCATGCAGAGAAGCTATACAATCCTACTTCCTACTAATATTATAAACGTGAAAGTTTGTGAGTATGGATGTTTGTTACTATTTCACGAAAAAACTAGGGGACGGATTTAGATGAAACTTTACAGTAATATAGGTTGTACATCAGAATAACATATAGGGTACTTTTTACCGCGGGAAAACTTCTCATTCCCACGGGAAACCGACTTCCACGCGAACGGAGTTTAAAATAGTTTTAGAGCATCAAAAGGAAGAGTGACTAAGGTGTGTCCGTCGCGCACTTGACTGGTATTATCATCATTAGGTACATAGTATAAATCCAAGTCGCTAATTCTGTCTGTTTGTATGTTTGGCCGCTAACTCCTCCTAAAGTACGTAACGGATTTAAATGCGGTTTTCTCCATATTTTAGGGTATTGATTCATTTAAATTTGTAAATAAAGAACGTTCAGAAAAAGTTTTTTAAAGTTAGCAAAAATGCAAGGGTTCGCGAGCAAGTTCACGTAAAATTACACCTTTGCGAAGCGTGGGCGGGTCGCTAGTCTTTATTAAAGTTTCTCACTTCTTACGTCCAGCAATGCGCTGCACAATGTGTCTGCAAACTCTGTTGCGAGCACCGTTCTGTGTGCAGTGGTTTCGCTCACCGTAGGAACACAGCTTTATAAACCCTTTTTCTGTCTACATATTTTGAAATGTTTGGTCCAAAAACCTTTATTCAATCACATTTACTACCCGAATATAGACTGCAAACTCACTTTCATCATTTGATTTAGGTCGTGGACGTATCAAACATTTTACAGGTTTTTTTTTAATAATATATTTTTTGTTTAGTTAAAATAACCTCATATACTTATTTAAAAGTAGCTTTTCGCTGGCAGCTTCTATTCCTTCAAAAATAAACTGCGTTCAATTTTAATAAAGATTTTTGCCAGTCTTAAAGTCTATCTATTTTATTTACCCTAAGGGTTTTATTGACCGTAAAAAGAATACATCTATTTAAACAAAAAATGTGTTGCTCTGGATGTTAGCAACCTTTTTAGGGCTCTGTATCTTAAAAAGTAAAATAGACCTTTCTAGTATTAATTTGTTTTCCGTTTGTCTGTCTGTCCGTCGCCACCACCCTTTTTCTCGGGAACGCGTATCAAGTTGGATTTGATTTTATATATTAACTAGCGACCCGCCCACGCTTCGCAATGGTGTTATTTT
The DNA here is from genome assembly GCA_916618145.1 of Emmelina monodactyla. Lineage (NCBI taxonomy): Eukaryota > Metazoa > Arthropoda > Insecta > Lepidoptera > Pterophoridae > Emmelina > Emmelina monodactyla. The sequence goes on from OU745316.1 coordinate 746,691, forward strand.
GCGCGACTTATTCCCAACACGTTGAATTTATTGAAATAACTTGTTCTGATAGTTCTTTATTTTCAAATTTAAATGAAAAAATACGGAAAAAATGGCGAAACCCGCATTAAAATCCGTAACGGGGTTTGGGAGAAGATAGCGGACAAACATACAAACAGACAGAATTAGCGACTTGGATTTATACTATGTAATGATAATGATGATCAATCCAAAAAATGAAATTCGGCATAAAGCAAGGCTTTTATAACATTCCCATTATGGTACAAGAAATTTCCCTGAAAACGAAATTTTTTTATCTCTAGAAACTTTTAACTGCGTGTGAAACCACTAGGGGCAAGTTAGTAGTTAAAAAAACCTTTTTTTTTAATAACGAAAAAATTATTGTTTCGTGTTCGTGTTAACAGTAATAACACCCTGTGTAAGGCTTAGCCAGTCATTAGTCCACAATAGATAGAGCTTATATTTGTCCCGTAATTTCTGACTACAATTACTCGTTAGTTACATATTAGTTTTTCATATTACACACACATGCAACGTTTTAATTGAGGTGTCTTTTAGGTACTTAAAGCCAAATTAAAAACATTGTACGTTGTTCCGCGCACCGTGGGAACGCATCGTAAGCGAGTAAACTACTGGTCGGACTGATAATGCAGTTATAAAGTTCACAAAAACATGAAACACAAGTTAACGAATTTACATCACTACCATTTTCAGAGCCTGCTATTTTAATCATGTTTCCGTTAAAAATAAATGAAACACTATGTGGTAGGGGTATAGCAGGATCTCATTGAATAGTACAATTCATTTTAGCCTCCTGTAGTAATTGATAGTTCTTCTTTTTTTAGAGAAGTAGGGTGGAAGATGTAAGAAGTGTGAATACTTAGGTGTCCATAGCTACCCTTTTTAATAGTTGGTTTCCACGGTGCGCAATATGACGTAAGTACAATGAATCTAAATTGTTGCCACTAAGTAGCAAAATCAAATCTTATTATTATAATCTGTATGGAACGTTTCGCACACTGGGGAACCAGACTTTTAGTTGTTTTTTTTAGTAACTAATAAATAGGCTTTAAAAACGATGGTTTTGCTCAATTTTAATTCAAAAACCAAAAATCTGGGAAAAGAAAATAAGAGACAAATAAACTCATTCCCATATTTTTAATGGCGCTGCGTATCGTAAGTTCGACTATACAAAAAAAATAGTACGAGGGTGGATTGAAAAGTTCGCGGACTGACATATTATTTATATTTACAATATTACCTTCACTAGATCTATACATTCTTTGGCTGTCATAGTATAAAAAAATATCGTCGCAGTGTTAGTGGTTTCGAAGTTATAACGTGCTAAGCCAAAGTGCAGTTTTTTTTAAATTATTGGAAATCCGCAGATTGACTATAAGGGAGATTGCTGCAGAAACTATACGAATTTCATTTGAGCGAAAAAAAAACATCAAGGTATCCGCTGGGACCCACCCACTGATTGACTGATCCCTCGACTACAACTCAAATTTGCAAATTTTATATGCCGCGGGACTTTATATGCCGTTTTGTTGCTATGGATTAAAACTGAGTTCTTGTCTATTCGCTAGAGTCCAAAAAACAATCCAAGCAGTTGAAAAAAACTGATGAACCGACTCCAAAGAAAGCAAAAGCAATTTTAATAAATAATAAATAAATTAATCTCCAGACTGACACTAAACTAAGCAACGCTTGTACTAAAGGTACCACACAATGGACTAGGGGAGAACCTTGTTACACCCAGACACTAGCCAATATCGAAAAACCATTTTTACGAAATTAGCCCGACTCGGGGTTCGAACCCGGAACCATCCGCTTAGCAGTCCGGTATATACCGCTGCACCACAGAGGTCGTCAAATTTAACGGCCGGCAAGGTGGAGGCGTCAGTTTTTTGCGATGATCGTGGAGTCATTATGGTGGACTATCTTTTAAGAGGTCAAACAATAAACTCGGCATACCATTGCAACCTCTTCATTTGCGTAAAATAAGGAGTAACGTCCGGGATTACTGAGAAAGAAAAGTGTTGTTTCACCAAGACAACGCACGATTTCACACGTCTATCGAAAGTATGGCTCAAATTCGTGATTGTGTTGAACTGTGCTCCACTCAGCTTATTTATCTGATTTAGCACCTTCCGACTTTCTACTTGTTTTTAGATTTAAAAAAAAAACAACTTGGTTGCCAGAAATTTTCATCAAATGTGACGTTGAAGCCGCAGTTGACCAGTATTTTCAGACCTTCAAGAATCATTTTTTAAAACCGCTATACAAGCATTGCAAAAGGACGAAATGCATTTATTAAGGTGGAGATGGTGTTGAAAAATAAAAATATTTTTGTATGTAATTTACTTTGTTTTCTTGTTGAGGCCGCGAACTTTTCAATCCACCCTCGTATTATTGCTCAATTCCCAAATTCAGAACTGTACCAAATTCGCTCTACCGAAAAATATGAATAAAAAAGTGAATAATAATGTTACTTGGTTATACTACTTCTATGTATAGATTATATAATATAAATAGGTTCTAAGTGATCTCCTCTACCTACCGTTCCGCTATGGCTTACCACAAGAGACGAATACTCTGAATATCACCTCCTATTTGGGCGCGAGATAAAAAAGGTTAAAGCCAGAAAACTATAATCTAGCACCAGATTTTTACCCGCAGCTGTTCGCAAAACACAAACTTTATAGTTCCACAAATTTTTCTTACTATTTGTGCCCTACGGTTTTATTTTTGCAATAAGTTGCATTGCTATTCCGCTCCTATTAATCGTACCGTGATCCTTTTACTGTCCTGCCTCAATAAATGTACTTCAAACACAAAAACAAATGTTCATTTCTTACCAGTAGTTCTTGAGATAAGCGCATACATACAAATAAACAAAGAAACTCTTCAGCTTTATAGATTAACTCCCCGCTCCTCTCCACAAAAAAGTATTACAAAAAGAGCCCCTAGAGCAGGCGTTATTGAAACTTGCTGATAAAAGTTTATGGTGTTGCGGACTTGTTAGATTTACTGCAGTAACATTTTTTATGTTGTATTATAATTGTGAAAATGTCTGTCTGTATGTTCACCTCTACGTCAAAAGGCTAAACCGATATTACTGAATTTTGGTATAGAGATAGTTTGAGACCATGGGAAGAAAATAGGCTACTTTTAGCTTGGTTGGTCATTCCCATAGGAAAAACACTTATAATGGATCCACGCCGACGAAGTCGCAGGTACCAACTAGTAGTACATCAGTATCAGTATGATTATCATATAATTACATAGTATAAATGCAAGTTTTAAGTTAGCTAAAATTCAATGTTTCCCGAATAAGTCGGTCAAAATTACACCACTGCGAAGCGTGGGCGGGTAACTAGTATTAACATACTATCGAACTATTTAGCAAGCGCACACTAAAGCAGCATATTTACGTATTTTTCATTTTGAAAATAAAAATACTTGCATATTGCTGCTAAATATTACATAGATTTCCATAGCTCCATCAACACTATACGTAGAAACCGCTTACGCTCGGTAGTTGCTTCCCTGCGTCGCTCGACTCATGGTAAACTTAAAGAAACATTTTTATGTGACGCATCGACTTTAACAAAAGAAGTGAATATATAAACCAGGGCATTGGAATAAAATATTTTCTTAAAAAAGTGTTCTGAAACCTTGCTATTCGAGTCTGAAGCTCTCATCATCCTGATGAGGACGTCAAGACTTACGTCACGTGGTCATCTCGTTACTTAGTACTTGAATAGTATTTGGTAATGCTTCATGATTTTATTTTTATCACTATCCAAATGTTGGACAATACCCTCTTTCTAACACCCCCACTGTTGCCTTTAGTATGATGTTCAGTCATTATATTTGTCAAGTTCGTTTCGCCCAACAGTTCTGGGCCTTCCACGTTTACGAATTAAGTGTTCATAGAGTGGATAGTTTAGAACAAAAACTATCCGACATTCGGTGAACATTTCCAGCCCAGTCTTATTCAAGTTCTGAAGCTTTACATACAGCGTCCGCGTTTTTCGTTAAAGAACGCAGCTCAATGGCGCGAGTAGATCTGACAATTTAGCATCGAGAATACTGCTTTCCATTGCACTTTAGAAAATCCAAAGACTGAACCTGTGTTCTGGTCTTAAGCTTCATGTAGTTTAGGATAACAAACGTGGAGTACCCATCTGGAAGTTTGTACTTTGAGGTTCCCAGTTTTAGGGTTTTACCCACTCAGAGATCAATAGTGTGTGAATTGAATAAGTATTTTGATAATTGAATTAAAAAAAGCCATACGTTGAAGATTTAAGGATACGCTGTATAAAGTTAAAATAATCGAAGCAGTAGTATAAACTGCATAATAGTATTTCATGATTCTACGATCGGTACACACCTATTCAATTTAACTCAAGGGGCAAGCACGTTTCATTCAGTGCCACTTAGTAATAATATAACTGATTCTAAGAATAAATATAGTGTTCTAGAGTCGCAAGGATAACAAGAAAAAATATGTTGTTCTTTTTACTTGGGAACTTTGCCATTGAGTTACTTCTTCGAAAAATATAGCACTTGCTATGTTAACCCTTCATACCATTAATTGCTATAGGTATTTATTTCCCATGTGAGTTCCTGGATGTGAACCCGAAGAATTGCATTAAGACAACACTTATCAGTGTCGTATTCGTGATCTGATGGTTTATGCACTTCAGGGTATTGGTAGAGAGGCTAATTTATCAACAGGGACCTAATAAGATGTTCGTAGATAATTCTATGACTGCAAAATAGCGACAAAAGTACCACATTTTTTTCTTCTTCATATACTTATACAGACATCACCCACTTGATACAAAGTTAAAAAAGGAAGACAAGCTGTCTTTGTCAGCTTCTTTAAACCCCCCCCCCCCCAACGGTTACAGCCATCAAATGCTTGTGAAGCTGTCTCCCTGTGACGTCACACGCTATCCTTAAGTGGCGGTAGCTCGTTTGATAACGCTACGGTTCTTACCTATCCCTCCGCTAAATTATAATAACAGCCTATATAGGTACTAGTTGTGAATAGATCTCCTCGGATAACGCAAGGGATTGCCGTAATCTACTGGTTTGGTGCGGGTTGGTGAATGCTCATGATGGTTTAATCATCCAACTATGTTTCCATCAACGTTGGTGCGTGGTAAACATTTATATAATTTGTAAAATACTAAATTAGACTAATTAGAATTAGACCTAATGGGAATCAAACCCGGAACCTTCTGTTTAGAAGCCTAGTTCCAGTGTATAGTTAGAACATATCGTGCCAGTCTTAAAGTGTGATCTTGTAAAGAATTATAAATAATAGGATAACATCTTTTGTCGTAGAAATTCGGTGATCTTGACGGTCACACGGTGAACCCTGAAGTGGAGTTTGACAAGCTCAAGGATGTCATGGCTGAAGAGGAAAGGGCAGAAAAGGAAGCTGATGAAGCCGAGGATGTGCCCACGCCTGAGGTGAAGAAGAAAGGCACGCCTAAGGTATCGTAATAGAGTTGATTTTAGATTGCAACGTCTCGGAAGTAATAGAACTTTTTGACAGTCCAGAGTTGTTGACTTACTGCATGGTTTTGCAGAGAAGACAAGCCAATTCCTTGTGTTAAACGACTATGCTTGTATCGTGATCATCCTAGTTTTTCTCAACTAGTAGCTGACGCAGAACTGCATGGCTTCACCAACCCCTCTAAACCGACTATACAGCTGCTCACATTTATAGATTCGTTTGTCCAAGGTGAAGGCAATTAAGCGATCCTCGTCCACGGGTGTCAAGTCTACCCCCAAGAAGAAGAAGGCAGTATCGCTGTCTCGCTCTTACACGGACAGTGACGTCAGCGAGAAGCCTAGCATGCTGAACCACTCGTTCTCGAAGAAGTCTAGTTTGCTGAATCGCCCGTCTAATATATTGAGACCGGTAAGTATTTTTTTGAATATCTTGCTTATCTTATTATTTAATGTTGTGGTGATTTAATGAATGGAGAAATTATGACTACTCTGTTCTTAACAGAATTTAGAAACGTAGCTTGTTAGTACCGGCCTAAAATAATATTTAAATCTTTGGCTAGGTTTCCTTTTCTCATTGTCTCTATCGTGCATTTTTTTATTAAGACTTTACAAGCTCGTTTCTGAAATCTGTATGAACTAAACTGCCGTTACTATGTCTAAGATTAACAAACATATTTAAAAGTTTTTTTTTGATCTTTTCAAATAATAGATCCTTATTGAAATGAATCAGTCGAATATTGCCCCGGACAATATCCTAGTCCTACTAATATTATAAATGTGAAAGTTTGTAAGTATGGATGTGTGGATGGATGTTTGTTACTCTTTCACGTAAAAACTACCGGACGGATTTGGATGAAACTTTACAGTTATTTAGTTTATACATTAGAATAACACATACGGTACTTTTTACCGCGGGAAAACTTCTTATTCCCACGGGAAACCGACTCCCACGCGAACGGAGTCGCGGGTGGCCACAAGTTTAGTATAGTTTAGAGGACTTGCCTCATCTCGTCCGATTCTACAATGGTTCGGTCTTAATTTACTAATACCAAACTTGCTTCTCATACTCGGTATTTCCAAAACTGCTTTACTATACCATCATTTCTGTATACCATATTTATACCTCAAACCCACCATCCCTTCACCCAGGACACGCCCCCGCTCGACCTGGAGAACGTGACAGACACGCTCCGGGACAAGCAGATCACCGCCTCGACCATGAAGTTTGGGTTCCTGGGGCTGGGCATCATGGGCAGTGGCGTGGTGAAGAACCTGCTCAACTCTGGGCATAAAGTCGTCGTGTGGAACAGGACTGCGGCCAAGGTAGGTGGTAGGCTAAGTTGTGGTGTCTTTTGAGGCTTTAGCTTTTAAGGAATTTTTGAGGTGTATGTTAAGTCGTTTGAGGTTAGGAATAATTTTGCGATTTTTGGATGTTATTATCTCAATAACTGTTTGAAGTAGGGAAAATTAATTTTGAGCATGTATTTATCTTGCCGATCTTAATATATTAGCCAAATTTTACATCTTTTTGTGCAGTAGTTTTATAGGTATGAGGGGGACAAAAGTGGCTTCAAATGGTTCGGGTAAATATACACATGGCGCGCTGTCAACCTGTACAGTCAGCAGCATATATATATATATAATGTATCAGAGTCTACAATTAAATGTTAGTTGCAAAGTTTCAATTTTATTTTAGCAAATACAGTTATCAAATTATTGTCACAAGTCTAAGAATCATATATATCTGCGGGTTGTAAATGTATTATATAGGCTGCCTAACATCCTCTGGTATCTAAGCGCCCAGAATAGTCAAAAATATCTTCGGTTACATGGTACAAGCAATTTTAAGTCTTTCGCCATAAGGTTTATAATTAATCATCATTGCAACGATTGATCATCACATGTCCATAAGCTAGTAGTGTAGCCATAACATGTGGAATCCTACAAAAATCGTGTAAAACTTGACTACAAAAATAAAACGTGACAGGAAAAGTGCCCTTAATCAAAAGAAAAACGTACCTATATTATGTATTAATGTACTATTTTTGTAGTAGCCCTAAAAAATGTATTAAAATTTATTTACATGAAGAAAACGTAATAACGTATATTGCGTTAGTTATTTAATAAAAATAAAACATGAATTATAAACCAAACTAAAACCCTTTGTTTAATTGAAAAAAATAGAACTTATAATTAAAATCTTGTGTATCCTCCTTCTGCATTGATGACATGTAGAAGTACAGCATTGTGACAGAAATCAACACCTCGGAATCCCATATTTGCATGACATGCGCACGCAATGATTCCGAAGTTCGGGATTAATGGTGATCATCGATGATGATAGAATTTTACAAATATTCTGCAGTACAATTTCATTAATTTGCAATACAATGAATGTCAGAACTATATTATCTATGTTTATAGATTCCAAAGTGGGTTTTCGATAAGTTCTATCTACTAGTTGAAAATAATTATTTCTAATCTGAAGATTTTCATTGCGTAGTTATGTCATACTAGCTTTTGCCCACGGCTTCGCACGCGTTAAATTCGGAGTAAAACCCCTTTCCCTATACTATAAGGTAAATTGAGATCTTTCCCGAGTTTAGACACTTAAGAAGACACTTTTCGCCAACTTTTGTCATACAACGCCTCTCCTCCTTGCAGCGTCATGTTTTGCACATCACGCGGCACGGGTGAATTTTATATCGGTGTTATTTTAAAATTGTAATATCTTCTTAGATATTCATTGAAATTAAGTGATATCAGAGACATTTTTTTTTACAATTAAATACTCTTAGGGCCGATTTTTCAATAGTCAGTTAAGCCTTCAGATAGGACTTATTCTATGGATAGCAAGATTGTGAATTTTTCAATTAGCGGTTAGGCTCTAACAGAAGGTTAAACTCGATAACTGACTGATAAACTTAGCTGCCTCTTTTTGCCTCAGTTAAGCAGTTATCTAACAGATTATTTGACGTTTCTGTCATCATGCGTATGTAAATATAGGATAATTTATTTGTGTTTTGCTTATTTTTTGTAAAACCATGGATATTTTACTTTATTTGAAGACAATAATGTATAGTTATCAAAACGGGACAAAAATATATATCACAAGGGTTTTCATTTTGAATATCTGTGCAATAAGCTATTGTTGACATCACAGATGTATACATTTCTAGATGAAGTATTACGTTTGATGTGTGCGTGTCACAAATAACACATTGCTAAAGAAAGATACGCTTATCAAATTATAGAGTTTTGGGAATTATAGGTATTAAAATACTAAGTAATTATTATGGAACACAGTAAGGCTAAGTATCTGTGAATATATGAAAACTTAACAAATCGTTTTTTTTAAAAAGCATCAAAAATATTCTTAGCAATCAATATAATAAGATAGAAATACTTCCTCAAAGTTTACAGACACATGTTAGTATTTGTAATTTTAACTTGTATTTTATTCGGTGGGCTCCATCTAGTTTTCATTAAACCTATGTATTATCGTTGACGGCAAATCTTGATGTCATACCTAAATTTTTTGTCAATTGGGACACCCGCTGTCAATGCATTGAAAGTTTACAGTCCTGTTCTAACAACTGTAAAATATATAAGAATGTCTCTTTCTTGCACAAAAATCATTAGAATAGCTAGCAGAGGGTTATTTGACCATTGAAAAATTCAAACTTTATTATTCGTCTCAGTTAAAGCTATCTGGCTGTTCAATATCTGGCGTTTTAACTATCTATTGAAAAATCTGCCCTTAATCAACAACACATTTATTTGGATAAATAATACAACAAATAATGCATTAATTTCGACCAAAGATTACCATAAAAACGGTTCTAGTGAGTTAATCTTAAAAGATAGACATATTATACTGTCGCAGAACTTTTTTAGATCATTTTAATAGGAATAATTCTTTCATACATATATTTTTGGTATCTTGAACCGTTATCTTGAACCGGTTCCGTCAAGGATGAATAATTTTCCCCGTTTTTTTCATATTTTCCATTATTTCTTCGCTTCTAATAGTTGCAGCATGATGTTATATAGCCTAAAGCCTCGATAAATGGTCTATTCAACACAAAAATAAATTTTCAATTCGAACCAGTAGTGCCTGAGATTAGCGCGTTCAAACAAACAAACAAACAAACTCTTCAGCTTTATAATATTAGTAAAGATATTGACATACAATAAAAAACATATTATATGACAATGTATGTCACTGGTCAAGTTAATTACCTATACATTATATAATAAAGAAATATGTTTGTCGGTTCATTTTATCAATAATTAAATAATTTATTTTTTTCTTTACATATTTCTAACCTTAACTAAACATTAATTATTTCATACTTAGTCAAGAAAAAAACAGAAAATATTAAAAAAAGAAAATTTAAAATGACACAGAAACGAGAGAAGTGATCTTTTTTTGTAGGTTATTATTATTTTACACTAGATTTTATAAGTTATTATTGGTGTTATTTATTCTCCTTTTTTAACTCAATCCCTTAGTCAATGAGATAGGGGAATTCGTTTAATGTTAATGTAGGTATACGTTTTTTTTACGTAGGCACTACCGCTTGACACTACTAGTTAGTTGTGCCATGGGAGATTTTTTCCTCCCATTACACTATCGGCATTTTCCAGTAGGTAGTGCAATTTCAGATAAAACCGCGGGCGGGGCTTTCTTTCAAAAAACTATTTTCTTACGACTTTAATTATAAAATATTAATTCAGATCTAAACAAAAGCCACGTCAATGACGTCATGCACAAAATGAAACAGATAAATAAAGATGATTACTGTGACTTAAGTCATAGAGTTTATTTTTCTTAAGCGCGAAGATATTTTTGAAAAATTAAATGCTTAGATACCAATGTATAGTGTCTATGCCAACATAATATTAAACCTCTTGTTGCGTTATATAAAATTGCAAATTATTGCGATGATATTATGTCAACTTTGTTTGGTTACAATGATATGGTTATTATGACACTAACATAAAATTGAATTTTTCATCCAAAGATATTTTTGACTACCTTGTCCTATAATATGTTTATGCTTTTGACTGTACCTACTTGGCGTGACACGCTGCCGCGTGTCTGTCTAGATAGGATTTCTAATAAGTATCTCGCATAAATTTGCGCTTTAATTTTTGGATAAACTCTTTCAGTAAAAACGATAAGGTTATAAGGTTGCAATTGCATTGGATGCTGATCTATTTTGCATGTAGCTGACGTGCGCTAGAGTAGAATATTCGGTAACCATTTTCTGAAACTAATGGTCTAAGATGTCTCTCTTTATATTGTGTTTGACCTAATTGTTTTGATCAGATTGGTTTGGTCAAAAGTGTTTTTCTGTCATTCGTTTTTGTTTACCATCGTTTTTCTTTCTCATTTTCTTGTTAAGATTATTTAAGTAAGACGTGTTTTATAATATGTGCTGCCAGGCTAAAGAATGATTTTACTTTAGGTTGGATTATTCAAAAAGTTGGGTCTTAAAGGTTTTTTTTATAAAAGCCATGTTTAGACATAGTCAGTCTTTTTAATAACACCATCATCATCCTACTAATATTATAAACGGGAAAGTTTGTGAGTATGACATGTATAGATGGATGTTTGTTACTCTTTCGCGTCAAAACTACTGCACAGATTTTGATAAAACTTTGCAGTAATATAGGTTATACATCAGAATAACATATAGGGTACTTTTGACCGCGGGAAAACTTTTCATTCCCACGGGAACCGACTCCCACGCGTACGGAGTCGCGGGCGGCCAGTAGTTATGTTAAGTAAGGAAAAACATTTGAAAGTTGAAAGTAGAGTAGTTACTGTGTTCATTAATAATATACGACCTTTTAAATAGTCGAAGCATATTCAAATAACTCAAATATAACGCCTTCTCTCTTTCTGCAATATAAGTAGTTTTATTCGATTTAGTGATGATAAAACAGGTACTTTCTATACCAAGTAGTCAAGTATTTACTATTGTATAGCAAATTAAGAAGCCGTATTCGTTAAACCTTCAAATTTAATTAAACGTCATGTAATCGCAGAGCTATTAGCCCTTAGTAACAAGGTATATATCTACCGCCAAATATCACCCTATGTTATTAAAAGCTGCATTCATCTGAGGTTGTATTTCTACGAAATATAGAACATCAGTTTCTTTCCAAATTATTTTTTGTCCAAAGTTAATATTTGGACAAGGTGTATGCTTTATTCATCTAAAGTTATGAATTTTGACGTAAAATATTCAATTACAAAATCTATTCTCTAACTCTAAACGTTTAAATTATTACCTAGTAAAAATACTACTGTTTTGATAGATTATCCCATAACGAATAACCCTTTAACATTGTGGTAAATATTAATTACATTATTATTTTCAAAACTAAATAACATCGAACATTAGAATAATCTACATAAAAACCTAGTCATGTTACATACCTACTTAGGATTGGCAAATGAGTTAGCATATTATATTACATATAGGTTGGACTATAGACTCTCCTACATAGTAAATATTTATACTGTGCATTCGTCATTTTCCACAATATTCTATCTTTGCTCAGGCGTAAATAATAAGTTTATCATTCTTTATTTATGGTGTTGAAATATCGTCTTTTTCATGCCTTTATAAGTGCATCTAGTCGTATTTTAATATACGCAAGTGAATTCAATATTGCCTACGATACAATGTTGGTTACAATGATCATTGTTAGTGTCTAGTATTTCTTAAGTCTAATAAAAACGTGTTTTAGGTCATCCATGCAAAGTTAATTTCTTAGTACTTTCAACATTAGGGTCTACCTGCGTTAATGATACTCTGATAGATATTAATTCTTGGTCTAATTACCAAGTCATTCATAAAACTACTAACATTCATCATATTTTCTCCTTCTCTGCTCTATGTCTAATAATAAACGTGCCGTTATATTAAATGTATATATATGTGCAGTAAAACTAATAAATCAAATATAATATATTACTTGTTTTATTTATATAATTCTGGACACCTACTTATATACCTTAAGATTTGATAACAAAACTAGACAAATGAAACATAGAAAAATACATTGAAAAATAATTTATTTTTCATGATTAGCTTTACTCTTAAATATTTAAAAAATCTTCAACAATATTTGTATATTTCATATTAAGAAACGTTATATTCACCATTTCTGGATAGTGTTTTGGCAAATCACTGCAAGACTTTAATTTTCTACGACAGGTCTCAAAATATAGTTTAACATGGTAGGTATCTACAATATAATTTGACGAATAAGTTAAAATTTCAAAGATCGAACATTATTTTTTTTTCACTTTTATGCTGTAGGTAGATATTTTTAATTATAATATCGATGAATTATATGAAACTGCCGACATGGATATTAGGAAACTACGAAAGTCAGCAAAAATATGTATACACAATTCTAACTTAAATTACGAAATGATTACTATTTATATTGATGGATATCCGCTAAAATTTAACTAACTAAATGAATCCTAGGCTTAATAGGGTTTCCTATCTGTATACATCTTCAGTTCACGGCCTAGCCTACCCCCGGCAACAATCACAATCGTCCACAGTAACAACTTCCTTACTCTACTCACATAATTCTACGCAACTCGGAACAAATATAAAAAATGCATAACGCTCTAAGAGATTACCCCTAAAAATACATCAAAATGGAAAACGATCGAAACAAGGGCACGTTGTATTTACAAGATTGTCGTATTGACACGCGTCTGCGGTGCGTTTTATCACATGAGGGTGTGTTCAGACGAGGCGGCACGGGCGCAGGCGGCGGGAGTCCACCGCGTACAGCTTGTAGACGCGCGTCTGCAGCCGCCACTACGTCGCGTCGCCGCACACCTCCACCGCCACTAGGCACTTGTCCCCCGGCGACACTTTCTCACCACTGCCACTCGCGCCGCTACCACCCGCGCCGTTGCCACTACCACCCGCACCGTTGCCACTACCACCCGCGCCGTTGCCACTACCACCCGCACCGTTGCCACTACCACCCGCGCCGTTGCCACTACCACCCGCACCGTTGCCACTACCACTCGCACCGTAGCCACTACCACTCGCACGATTCTCACTGTCACTAGCCCGGCTGCCGCCCGCGCGGGCGCCGCTACCACTCGCCCCACTGCCACTCGCGTGGTATCCGCTGCCGCTCGCGTGCGCCTGTTCGACGGCGTTCACGAAACTGCGGCCGCTGCAGTGCGCGTTCCCGCGGAACAGTTCCGGCGAGCTCGCGCTGGACGTCAGCGCGCGGCCCAGCAGCGGCTCCGCCCACGGCTTGAACGGCTCCAGCGGCTCGATCGGTCGTCGGAAGTGCCGTAGAGGCTTCAACTCCGGCGGCGGCGAGAACTGCAGCGGCCGGATCATGGCCAGCAGCTTCGGGGGCGGCGCGCGCTCGATCATGTTGATGTGGATGCCGTCGGGGATGGGCGAGTTCCGCCGGGACGCGATCGAGCGCTCCGTCGGCGTGTAGTAGACCGACATCCGGCTGTCGTCGTCGATGTACGGGTTCGTGAGGCGCGCCAGGTTCTCGATCTTGGCCTTGAGATACATGTCGAAGATCTCGACGTCGGGGTCGAACGCCATGGAGTCGCTGCGGCCGCAGGACCCGCTGCGGCAGTTCTCGAAGTAGAAGCTCGGCAGGTTCTCCAGCACCTTGTTCAGGGTCTGCTGCTGGTATTTGTACGACTCCCGGATCCGGATGATCTGGTGCGCACTGAACTTCCTGATTTTGTTTCTTTGGAACACGTAATTCTCGCGGACCCAGTTCAACTGGGTCGTTGAGTATTCGCGGACACGCTTCACCTGAGAACAAAAAGTCTATATTGAAACAGTCGCAAGGACTTTGTACCTGAAATTGCGATGTGAATATCCGTACCTGGTCGTAATACTGGTCTCGCATCGCGCTCAGGTGGTTCGACCCGATGTCCCGAATGTTCTTTAAGTGCGTTGCCTGCGACGAATAGCTATTTTGGATCCAATCCATCTGCTGCGTACAATTTTCTTTTATTCGATGCACCTGTAAAAACAAACCGTTGATAAATCAACCGTAAACGTTGTCTGTTTTAAAACCGGCTGATAAGAATTGTATAAAAACAAAACGTTTGAACATGAAATTGCTAGTTTCAAATATCTTCAATCTACATGTTACATTGACATGATGACTACATTATACATGATAGTATTGTAATTGATGAAATTACGTTTCCTAATCCATTTTAGATTATTAAAACAATTTTGACATAAAATCAAACTAATAAAAAAAAAGAAACTTACCTGAACAGCATAATTTTCTCTAAGCTTATCTAGCTGTTGTTTTTTGTATGACTCAATATTATCCAACATGCTATAGATCTGTCTTGTTCTCGGCGCATCTCTGCTAATGCAAGTACAACAGCTGCAGCACGTCTCTACCAAACGGAATCTAAAAATAACATCAATCATTAACCAAAAATCAAACGAAAATAAACCTTATGACGTTTTAAATATGGCGTACCTGCGGAATATATATCGTATCGCTTGCACAAGAAGTGTCAAGCCTAGGAAAGCTGCCGCGCAAATGGCTCCGCAAATCAAGCTGTTCATCTTAATTTCGTACATGGTGATAGGGTCTATGTTCAGGAAGACCTGCGCAGAAGCGTTGGCCGAGGGGTTCGTTGCGTAGCATAAGTAAATCCCACTGTCCTCTCGATGTATATCGTTGATGTACAGTGAGCCGTCGTCGAGGATTCTCACTCGCGAGTTGACATTGTCTATGGGCCGGTAGTTCTGGTCGTGGGCGGATCCGTGCTTGTGGAAGATGTCGGGGATGTGCGGGTCGGGGTTCCAGTGGAACACGTTCAACGTCGGAGTGATCCACGTGATCGAAGGCTGCGGGCTGCCTTCGAACTTGCACTCAAGCAAAGCAGAATGTTGCAGTCGGTACAGCAGTGGAGCAGTACTACTGACGAACGTTGGTTCCTTGCAATTAGTGTGGTTGAGAATACGCAACATTTCGTCCGGGTAGGCCTCCTTGCAGCTGAGCTCGGACTTGACTACTTTGCGACTTTTTAACTGCTCTCCCCATTCTGCGAACCACGTCATGCGACAATCACAAGTCCACGGGTTTCTATCCATCCTCAGCTCTTCCAGCTTCAACTTCTTCAATGAGAGAGGCAGGAACGTCAACTCGTTCCCACTTATATCCAGATGCGTGACCGACGGCGTATCATCAAAAGCAAATGATTCTATTTCGCGTAACATTGCGTTATTTCTAATGTACAGTCGCTGTAAATTATTTAAGCCTTTAAAATTTGTATTCTGTATTACTTCTATGTCTGTTTTATCGAGGTAGATAGTTTTAAGGTTTTCGTTATGCAGGAAGAACATAGATGGTATTTGTTTCAGATGGTTCCCACCCAAGTCCAGTTGCTGTAGGTTAATTAAGTTTTTAATAGCATCTTGTGATATGTTTTGAAACCTGTTGTAGCTCATATTCAGTTCCTTCAATACTTGGAAATGGTCGAACATAATTTTAGGTAGATATTCTAATCTGTTATTCGAAATGTCGAGCGTCTCCAATTCTTCTAAATTGACTAGTGCATTAGAAGTGATTTTGACTAGGCTATTATCGTTTAGGAACAGATACTTCAACCGTTTGTTCGGTTTGAAAAAGTTGTCTAGAAACGTGGCTATTTCGTTATGCGACAAGTCTAGGTACTGCAGATTGTACATGGGCCCGAACACTTGGAAGGGGATCGCCCGGAGTCGATTGTACGACAAATCCAGAGTTTTAAGATTGTCCAGGTCCATAAAAGTGTGTCTTGGTATGTCGTCGAGTCGGTTGCGCGACAGGTTCAACCTTTGCAGCAGTCGGAGTCCTCGGAACAGCTCGTCCTCGGTCCTCGCGATGTGGTTCTGGCTGAGGTCAATGTGCGTGAGGTTGTGCAGTCCCTCGAAGGCGTTGTGGTCGAGGGTGTTGATGTTAGACTGGGTCCAGGAGACGTGTGTGATATCGTCGGTGGGTGCGAGGGAGGCGCGGTCGAGGCGGCCGGCGGGCAGCGGCGCGCGCTGGCACGAGACCCGCCCGGGCTCGCACGCGCACCGCGCCGGGCACGAAGACACCGGCGACCACACGCCCAGCGCCAACAATATGAGCACCCACTGCATTATATTACATCATAGTCTTATTTGCTGGAAAGAGGAGAAAATTGCGCTTTACAATGTGCTCCGACTAGCTGGTTTCATGGTTTTATTATAAAAAAAGAAATTCAATTCAATTGTTTTTTAGACAGACAGAACAGACTGTTTGTTAGATCATATATTAGTATGTTCAATATAATAACACCATAAATAATCATTATATTTTGCTTGTAAAAACTTCAGAATTGATTTTATTTTTTTCAAATGATTTTTAAAGTTTTCAGCGAGTTATAACAAGGATAATTTATGTCAATTGTCCTACCCAGCCTTATGGTTTGGATGATTAATTTTCCAAGCTCAGAATTTAATTATCTACAGGAAAATAATAGAAATATTTAATTTGTTGTACTGTATTAAGTTTGCTTTATAAACACAGCTTCTACGGGTTTAGAATTAATAATGTTAGTTCAAGGTAGGCTAGGTCAGACTTTGCATTGAACAAAATCTAATTAACTGAAACCACTTTTAGTTGGCAATTTATCCTTGACTGTTTACAAAAGTTTTCATAATGAAACCTTTCTCCGCTGAATGTTGTAATTGTGACCCCAATAGGTCTAGAACTTGCTTGATGATGTGCTCGGTTCAAGTGTTCATTTGCATTTGTGTAAAGAATTAGTCATGAATATTGTTTTCTTATAAGGTAGGTAGGTATGTGGATAATTAGACAGTACATATACAGGTATGATTGTTCAGTGTTGTAGCCTTTGTGTGCATTGCTATTTAATATGCGATGCGTTTGTCTGTTTGTGCAAAGTTACGTCACTTAGAAATGCCTAGTGAACCTTTATAAGCATTGTTCTTTGAAATAGTCGAGTGCACGGGCTCGCTGTGTCGCCAGCAGGCTTACCCGATAGAGGTACAATGACATCCATTCAAAAACATCACTAACGCTTTCCGAACCCACAAATATTCACACACACATCACTTTTATGCATCAATTCACAAGATTTACCTAATATTAGTCCACATATTAATTCAACACGCGCAATCCACGTATTTTTGTGTTGACAACAGATGCAAAAGCGCCAGCCATGATTATCCGATTCAGTTCTCGGGTTTACACTGTCGCGGCGTTATCCATTGCGTTGCGTTTAGTTCGCCACACGTTATGCTTCACGATTACTATGTTCATGTGATACGTTTTGTAATTTATCAATGTGAAATGAAATAAACGCGGATGGTAATGAAATACGCTGTCACTCAGTACGACAGTGTTGAGCACTGGCGAGTCATGGCGGCGATTGTCGGGTGCGCGTCGTTTGTCTCGCTCGCGCGCGTTCGTCGGTAGTATAGCGGTCTCTGTCGCTCGCCGGGCCTGTCAGCTGTGGCGGCCGAGTGCAGCCGAGCTCGGGCGAAAGTTGTCGATTCGGATGCGCGCCATGTCTAGCTCGCTCGGGTTTCCGTGACGATGAAGAAACTGCGGACTGCGGGCCGCGTAACATTTAGAGATCCCCTGTTCATTTACATAAGTAAGGAGTACTTGTCCTATTTTTTACTGATTACTTAGTCAATAGAGATGAGAAAGCTTT
Organism: Emmelina monodactyla; assembly: GCA_916618145.1. Taxonomy (NCBI): domain Eukaryota; kingdom Metazoa; phylum Arthropoda; class Insecta; order Lepidoptera; family Pterophoridae; genus Emmelina; species Emmelina monodactyla. The sequence continues at coordinate 764,971 of OU745316.1, forward strand.
ATATTTAGATTTTGTTCTTTATGAAATAGCGGTATCAGTCCTATATTAATAAAATGTAAAACCATAAAAATGCGTAATTTTGCAAAGACCACTGATATTAAACCACTGGTTAGATTGGTAGGTAGGTCATTTATTAATACGTCGTACTGTTACTGTTACTAGGTAACTACTTACAATAAATAAAGCATATTAAATAGGTTACTTATAAAAAAAGTTGGTAGGCATCACCGTCTATTATCTTATAGTAGGTAATCGACATAAAATCGAAAGTAAATATCACTATTATTACTAAATGGACACGCGTAGGCGACTGTGGAGCGTGTTGTGTAGGTATTTTGCAAAACAATCCACGGACCTTAGCCTTGGGGGCTATTGTTCGCTGGAAATTGATAAATTATGGCTTTATTTTCTATGGAATAGTTGTCCCTAGTACTAGGTTCGCCCCTAGTCCATTGTGTGATTGTGTGGGCCTATAATACAAGGCTGCGCTAGTTTAGAATCATATTTATTACGTATTTATTCGAGATTAGTAAAATCAAGCGTGAAGTTGGAAGTTGTTATAGTTAACCTTTGACCTGCTGCATAAATGCTAGTGATAATAAACATAAACTAGCCGTACCTAAAGGTCGATAACAATAATAGTTTTTTATGTGACGATTTGCGTTTAATATTTGTTTGTCCTCTTTTAACAGAAAGGTGCTGTCTTTTTGTTACTATCAAAAGTGTTTTTTTGTTACTTACTGGTATTGACTACTTAAAAAATACGTATAAGTTTTAATACGGATGTGAGCATTTGAAGTACCTATTTCTTACTAGAACTCATTATGTTGACTTTTCCTTATGTTGGTAATAACCTACTTTGATAGTGTTCTAAATTTAGTTATTTTTATGTAATGACGTAAGGTAATCTATGTGGACTTAGTTACGGTTAGATTACCTAGTCTAGGTTTACCATTTATAGTGTTTAATAAAGGGTAGAGTTATGGGTTAATCTACTTAAAAATACAGAACGAAATTTAATAAGAAAATGTTGTTTTGAACATAAATTTCTGCCAATACCAACTTTGATTCAGTATTTTAATTAATTGAGTTTCGGGCGTGTAGGTAGGTATATTCGCAATTGAGGTCTGTCGCTCCTCGGGAAATTGACGCCATTGTTTTGTCTCGACGCAGTTGTATAACGGTTTAGAATGTGGCTAAAATTCAAACGGGCGATGGTTTGCGAAATGTGTGGTCAGTGTGTATGTGTGTGTGTGTAAACGGTGATTGGTATTAAACGATGTATGTAATGTAGTAGTGTGTGGGGGTTTAAAAATTAAAGATATATAGGACGGCAAATGTAGTACTATATTACAGCTTCGCTAATTCTAACCTTGTCGAAGCCTTACAATGTAGATGCGTAAATAAATAGTATACTTATCTACCTACTAACTAATATCTTTGTAATTCTAGTTAAACCTTTCCAATCTTTTTATATGTGCTGTGTTTTTCGTATGCGTCACTACGGTATATACATACGTTGATAAACTTTATTCTCGACACGAATGCATTTACCAAACTCTAAAATATCCAAACCGGTCATCACTGACCGTCCGAATATTTTATGCAATCAAGTCAAAACCGTAACCGGAAATGAGTCAAATGCGAAGTCTAGCGAGTGTCGATCCAAAAGTCGAGTGCTCGCCTCGCGACTCGGGGAACCCTCTAAAAATAGTCGAGATGCACCAATCGATCGCGGGGTTATGCGGACAAGCGGGTAAGGGGTTAAAAGATGGAGGACTTAAACCAAAATTATAAAGGGTAGAATTTCCTGGATAGAATATTATACCTAGAGTGTGTAAAATAATAAAGGGTAGAATTCTTTGGGTAGAATATTGTTCGTACTGTGTGTAAAGGTTAACTTTGTATTGAACCACTTTACATATTTGTTTAGATGTTTGGTGGAAATTGAAGGTCGGTTAATAATTTGTATCGAATACATTGTGTGTAAAGAGGCCTTGATAAAACAAGAAAACTAAGGTTTTGCAGTAGTTTTGTTAAGGTGAAATATATAACTATTAACTCAATAAAAGTAAATAAATTAAAAAACGTCGAAATTGTAAATCCTTAAGGTGCGGGAAACTTCGCGTAATGCAGCCATTACCTAGAAAAATCAAGCGCCAATCTGTGTGCGTAGTAATGCGTGCCTTCGGAACCTATAGCTTTACCCTTTAAATGTGGCTACACCAACTAGGCTAGGTATACCTCCCAATCTTAAATCTAAAATTTAGTGATTATTTAAATAATATTAGTTCTTCATATTTGTGCAAGTCATACGGCCGCAATCTAAATAAAAAACGATGCCAAAGATATGCTTGGAATACTAATATTTGCCAAGATTATCTCTCTACGTACAGGCGATAGATCATTCGGATTAAAAGATTCGGTTGTCCACTCTATTTCATAGGTGGTAAGGGTGGTTTTAGTGTAACACATCAACACAGTCAAAACCTAGGTTTTTAGATGAGACTAATAAATAATTTTACTTTATCACTCGGTACGTGTGCAAATATAGCTTTTACAATAGTTTTATGAATTCCGACTTTTACACTAGCTAGTGATACATGGATATTTCAGTGTGATAGAAACACCAGAGAAGGATTAATAATTAAAGGCTAACGAAAAACGCCATATTTTAAAACAACTAGTTTTTAGGCAAGAAATTACAATACATACCTAGGTACTTTTAAAGACAAACACACCAACTATTTGGCCATTAAGTGGGTACTTGTGTTATAGGTTTGGGCCATACCAACACAATGGGCTAGGGGAGAACTTAGTTACATCCAGACACGAACAATAGCCAATCTTGAGTAGACATTCTAAAATTGGCTCGGTAATAGAACCACTCGTCACACAGCCTGTTTACCAGACTATCATTATTTCAGGCTAAAATCATTATTTCAGGATTTAATTATTGTATACGTAGTCGTTATTGAAAAAAATAGTTTAAAAGTGGTGGTAATCCTTAAACTCCATAATATTAAGTAGCTAGATCTAGACAATTCTTCCCCTAAATTACTAGGACACGTAGAACATATATGACCTAGATTCGTGTCGTTGTATACATAAACCTTGTGCAAACTATGCCTTATTATTACGAGGTTCCGATATTTAGTAAACAGAGCCAATGTTGCGTGATTTCAGACTAATTGATGTACTAAATACCAAGATTGGTAAACGTGCAGACCAAATGTAAGAATGTTATTGATCTAGATTCAGAGAGACGGTGATAACTGTGGGTTTGGAGTAAAATGTTATACATGATGTTTAATTTGTATCCTTCCGGTAGTAAAGTATGCTTGGCGGTAGTAATATGTCGATTGTGACGTAAAAAGCAACAGTTTCTGAGAGTGACCTTTCAAGGTAAGCATTGAGCTATAGAAATTATGCATATGCTCATCTATTGATTATAATGTTTATAATTAGCATTAGACTGGGGTATAAGTGTCCGGACTAAAAATACAACCCAATGTTAATGAAACCACCACGAATATGGTATTAAATATGTACCTTTGTTATTGTTTACTGTTTTGATACTTTAAACTAACCCGAAACATGAAACTGCTCTATTATTTCTGTTACAAAAGCCTTCCACTTGAAACCCGACCCCATTCTCAACTCCGACAGACCCTAACTAACCGTCAACAGGCCTCGAGTCGAGATCAAAACAAATCACTGCGAAAACAGAAAGTCAAGTTATTGAAAGTATAACTTGATAAGTTTCCAATATCAATACTGAATGGAGACGAAGCAAACAATGTAAATATAGAAGAAATCCTCCCACGATGTTAGACGCCAGATAAAACTAGAGTGCTTGGAGGAACAGCGGTTTTACATCGTCAGATTGGAGATGATGTTTTTCTTTGTCGGATCGTTAGCGTTGTGAGCTGACGAACAACTCTGATGAACAAGCATTAAGAGTTATAGTGGATAAAAGAGCTATAGGTACTATGCCTGATGAGCAGGGTCCCGATTCTGTAACATTTAAACGAAACCACTGATTCCTTATAGTCCTATGTAAACCTATATCGGTGACATTCTTAGAATGTTCGTCCAAATTCTCATACAACAACTACTGACGTGCCACAAGCACTTCACCAGTCGGCACGATAAAAGTATTGCGCCCCAGATCAGTGGAAATATTTAATAATTATGTTATTGGAAATCAAAGTCTGGTCAAGTTCATTAAGGCAAATCATGTTGATTTTATCAACTAATTAATTCATAGACGTGTAAAATTATGCAGTTACTAAATAAATCAAAAGTTAATATTTCTAGCTCAAACCTGAAAGTAGTTGCTTATCGTTTTGCTAGATATTGCGCACAATAATAAACAACTGTCTATCAATGAATTGATATCTGTGCATTCTTTAGTATGTGTGAATATAAAGAGTTGATCACCATGAATATATCTTTAAAAAATATAAACAATATAACAGCAAAGACACCATAGGCGTCATTTTAAATGTATGCTCGTTTACTCTTTCTTATTTACGCAACGGATTTTTATACAGTTACCACTTACATTTAGGTTATATTTTCAGGAAGGTTTATATGTACAATACGTTCGTCAAGTTTTTTTTATATGTATAAGGCCAACTGCACTATTATCTGACCACGTCATACAGTCTTGTACTCGCGCTAAGCTCAGAAAAGTCACTAAACACCACGATAACCTCGCCGGTGACCTATCGTTGTCGCTAAATGTAAAGCCGCTGTGAAATAACACTTTCGATTTGAGCACGACTCTTATATGTCACGAATGACTGAGATGCGATGAATTAAATGATTTGGAAATTTCGCCTTTGTATCAAAAGACAATATAAATATTGATGATAGATAAGTTATTCTTTAAAACGGATTCAGTGACAGTCAGTTATAACAACACATAGCCTATAAAATTTGGCTATTTTTTTCGTATTTAATAGAAGATTATATCGGTCTTACTAAACTAAGTCCAAAGTATTGTAAAATTGTACAAAATTCACTTCACACACTGTAGGACTAGTCTCAACATACAGATAACTGAGTTATTGGTTATCTATGTCTATACTTGTCATAATGCAAGCAAAATATAAGATTGACAGGAATAAATTGTCTACCTCTGTCCCACATTATTGCTGACTTAGTTATGACATTATTTATAGTTTAGTTTAGCTTATTTAAATTAGAATTAGCACCACTTTCTGGACGTCAACGACTCATTTAATATTTATGTGTGTTTAATAATATCACTGTATAAAAATATCTAAGCTCTGAGACCTTTTAATTATGTCTGCTAATAATTAAAATGGCACAAGTTAACATCGTGATTATGATTAATTGTTGGTGAATAACCAAATTATGGTTTTAACTTCTTTCCTGATTTAATATTAGGTATGTTTCATATTTTTATTATTTTGCTTGTCTATACTGATGTATAATAATTTCGTTGTTGGTAGCAAAATTATTTCAGAATTGTTATTTTCTTTACATATTTTGCGACACAAGTAAATTCATATTACAGATACATTTAAAATATTTTAATTAATATTACGCTAATTAGAACCGTTTTTACAGTTGTCAAATTAATTCTATTCGACTTGCAATTAGTATGTTTTCATGGTCATTTCATGCATGTCATGTCTACATTCGACGTGCAATGAGAACATACTACTTAACGGTCGAGTAGAATTTATCTGACAAATTAAAAACCAGCCCAGTTAGTATATAATTTTTTAAATATTTTTCTGGAGACGCGAGACCCTTGCAAGTTATTTAACTGTACAATCCCACTAATATTATAAACGTGAAAGTTTCTGAGTCTGTATGGATGTTGGTTACTCTTTCACGTAAAAACTAACAGACGGATTTGGATGAAACTTTACAGTAATATAGATTATACATCAGAATAACACATAGGGTACTTTTTACCGCGGGAATACTTTTCACTCCCACGGGAAACCGACTTCCACGCGAACGGAGTCGCGGGCGGCCACATAACTTCTTACGAAATGCATTTTTGACGGCTTAAATTCAAAACATTGCCTTATTCCAATTTCCAGTCGAAATGTAATTCTTCAATATTCTCAACATGCACGATGGCATTGAAAAATGTTCTGTGGCAAAAAATTAAGCCGTTATATAAAAAAGATTACCAATGAATAAACCCTCTATCTATACTGTATCTAAAGGCTTGGCCGACCACAAACAGACGCCTTTTCATCCGTATAATACCCTATACAGTGTTTGACAATGTCAGGAATTTCTGCAGAATGCATGCAGATAAACTGCCCGTATTGATCAAATAGTTTATGTAACTACAACTGATGTTTGTAGCGCTGTGTTTGAAATAATGAGGAAAAAACATGATAATGTAAGGAAGCGTCATCAATTGTGGGTAATTCAATGTTTATAATATTGTTTTTGCGAGAATTGGCCACAGGATAAGGTTATGTGTGTTGATTTGTTGATTTAATGTGATTATTTGATTAAAGAAAAAAAAAACGCCAAGTTGTTATTGATAATTTATTTTTATTACTTTTCCTTTTAGTTGAGGCTTCAATATAAAACAAGAGCAGCTTTGCCAATGCTCGTCTGGAATGTTCTATCAAACCACTATTGTCAGGAATGGCATTGTGGCTTCCAGTTTCAGATCTACCCACATTTAGATGTTGAAGCGACATCAATAATCTCTACCTCTCTTTCAGTTGATTGATAATAGTTGACACGTGTCAAGACTTTGTTAATTTATTCATTTGCCTGCAGTTGTGGTTTATCAAAACTCGATTTAATAAATTGAAAACTAGTTATATAATTTTAACCCACAATTTGCTGTATGGTGAATCTTTATAATGATAATAATAATATCGGCTCCACGTGACTTTCTTCATGTTAAAAAGCACGCGACACCCATTAACACGACTGCGACGTAAATTCTCGTACCTGGCTTTTTGCAGTTGCATTGTCTCAGTCTGTCTCTTTCTATCTTTATCGATTGGTTCACGAGGGAAAGAGACGGAAGATGTGGTTGTAGCCGGCACGTGAACGAAAGTCTTGGCCTTGCGTCTTCTTTGAAGGGCTTCGGTAGTAAATAATCTGCTATTACCTTTTTTCCGTGTCGTTTTACGTCTATTTTCGTATGCTACTTATCGATGTTGTAAAGTGTAGATAGCGTTTATGACTAGCTTGTTTTATGATAGCTTAGTTATTTAACGTGTCGTTTAAATATCTGAGTATAAAAGTTGAAGAAAAGACGTGTGACCTTCAGTTTAACTCTGCTAATCTCAATTAAATATTGTCAACACTGATATATTCTATCCTGTAATGTAATATCATATGCCAGGTGATACTCTTTAACCGCAAGCGAAGCCAGTAAGAGATAGGTTAATAATAATAGTTAAGTGGTAAATACTCGAAAGTATTGCTGTGAGTCGAACTGCACCTAAAATAAAGTATTTGTTAGGATACTTACCAATAACAATACAACAGAGGTGTATTATGTAAAAATATGTAGGTACCTATGTATAAAAATAAGAATATTCATAAAGGGTTAAATCAGTTACAAACAACGATGAAATAAAAAATATTACGTAGGTACCTAACTTGTGGAAAATTACATAATATTAACAAAGTTGTTTACATACTTCTTTTCCGACAAATTATCAAAAAAGTATGACTAATTATATTTAAAATCAAATAAATCAGACACGGAAAATTATACATAACTCGTTTCACAACTTGTCCAATAAACTAGCGAATGTTTTTGTCCTTTGCAACGTAATTTTAGTAATGTTGACGCAACACAGACTGCAAGGAAAATTCTAGATGTTTTCTTAGGTATATAATATTAAAACTTTATCTCTATAATTTGGCTTAAAACACCGTGTAATTGACGTCGGAAAAGTGGTCTATACAACTAAGGAATCAAAGCGATTGTCGTTTTTTTCTTAGGTCCTCTAGAGTAGGTAGGGATAATATAGTTAGTCACGGCAAAGTTAAAATTATTTTTAAACATTGCACAAAAAACGCGCATTTTGTAGCCATTGTCAATATAGCGATAAAACTACGGATATCCGTAATAAATGTAGTTTACTCGTAGATAACACATTTTGTTTAATAATTTTGATGTAGGTAATAGCGAGATTTAGTGACGTATTCTTTATTGTTATATGTATAACATGTTATCTTTTGTATAACGTACAACTGGATTAGAAAATATTGTCACCTAGCCTTTTATTGTTTGTCTTCAAATATTTGCTTTTAGTGCCATAAGACGTACATTATTATGTCATCATTGCATGCATTTTCACAACAAGAGTATAAAAAGTATAAAGTATTGTTTAACAAGTAAAAATGGGTGTACAATTGTATATTGTTTTGTTTTTTTTCTTTATGAGTAATCCTAATTGTAAAATTAGGTTCAAACATAAATAATGCGCTCATGATTAATAGCCTGGCTTTCATTTAAGGCAATTTGACATTCACTAAATAACATTTAATTAAATATACTGCGGTAACGGCCACAGGTACCAAAATCTAAATTCAAGAGCATTTTGTATGTGTGTTTAATTTTAGCACTGCTTTTAAACAAGCATTTTATATTCACGAATCCGTTACACTAAGCCGAATACTAGTCTTTGATATTCATACACCAAACGGTACATATTTATAATAACACGTAATTTGAAAGGATGCGGGTCGGCTGCCTTGGACTCGAAATGAATTAGCGTGATGATCGCCGATTGCCCCACTCATACGAAACAATAGTTTACTTTATACCGGTCTTATTGACAAATGAATAACACAATTAATATCTCACGCAAATATCCATTTGGAATGCAATTGTAATAGTTGTCCACTTTCACAGGTTGTGTAGACAGTTTTCAGGTTAAAAGAAAGTAAAGAGATACAATGAAATTGAAATGAAAAATAAATTAAATTATATTCGTTGTGGTCGTAAAACCGCTATCATTTTTACGAAGCAACCTTAGTGTGTTCGTATACAACGATACACTTGACGATTTATCAACTATAGCTGATAAGATAAACGAGTTTAATAAAGCTTTAGCTTTTGTTTTTGACAATGAAGTAAACATATGAATATAGGTTCAACATTTACTAAAAACACAAAGAATTAATCATATGAACATACTGACGTTATACCTACTTGCGAGTCGGACATAGTAATTACAATCATAATTAACACTAATTCATTTGATTTAAGAACTCACGTGCAAAACGTGCCGTGTAGAATTATTGCTCGCCACTTTGGTCGGACGTCGTCGTTTTAAATATCGCAAATATAATACATATAGATAGCCTTGACAAGTGACCAAAATAAGTTACGTACGTCATAGTGAAAAATATATGGAAGTGGTATCCAAAGACTCGAGGGAATCCTTTAAACATATACTCGTGTACGGAGTTACATAGTAATATAAAAGTCGCTTCGTATCGGGAGCATCTGATTCGCATTTCAATATGTTGTTGTAAGCGATGTGTGTCGCTAAGTGCGTTTTCATGCCCAACGATGCGTGTGGATGTGACTCACTTTTAAACACGAAAGTATCAACATTATAATCGTTATTAGCCTCATGAATTCTAATAAACTCATTCGGCAGTGTTCAAAAATGTACGTAGTAGTACTAGATTTTTCCCCGTCTGTAACCACGGAATAGCATTCGTAGAGTACCTATTTTTAGCCGACACCTATGCATTCGGAGAAGCAATCTTTGCAGGAGAGAGAGTTTTAAAACTCATTACAAATTACCTCGAACGACATGTTATTACGGTAACCACTTAAAGGTAAATACAGATTGATTTACCACGAATACACTGATTACGACTATTGTTTGCAAAGCAATTACTAGCGTTAATTGTTCTATTTTTTCCACATCGATTCTGAGCTGCGATTATGTTCTGCTCTGCTTCATTCGGATATATTTCCTTTTTTTATCTGGAATTAATTCGTTGGCGTGTTTACAAGACATCTCGTTACCCAAAATTTCTAAAGAGGCAGCTGTGTTTTATAAAATTATTGCGCTTTCTATGGCACTTAGCCAATAATTTTGTGAATAAAGATATAAAGAGAAAGATTCAGTCCTCTAAGAGTGTAGTTGTGTCTTTGCTTGTCGCCCTTGAACGCTGAGCTTCTTGAATTACTTGCGACCGGTGGTGGAAACAGTCGTATAAGCAAGGTGTGTGTCGCTGTTAATAAAACGTAGCTATGCGATGGGGCTGACAGGTGTTCAACATGAGAACGGATACAATGCAATGACACGCTACTTATGCAACGGCTAACATAACACTAAAACTAAACTTGCACATTTTATAACGTCTTTCAACGACAGTTTATAAACTTGGCTTCGAAATTTATAATATTACGTAAAACAGGAAAGATTTTCCAGTAATGTAAGAAGCCAATTGCCAACAAATTTCAGGAGCTTGTTTCGTTAATTATGCACGGCTTTGCAAGCACATTGCGAATACAAAGCCTTGTTAGGTGCGAAATTTCTTTAAAATTCGCGAGGCCTTTTAGAAACTTGTTTTTAATCTAAAACAGTGGTAGAATAATAATGTAGAGTCAGTGTTATTCCTATCGCGGGACCTTGAACTAGCGGTACACTGTATCGATCCGATATGAGCAAGTGCTAAAGTAATTACCATAGGAAGAGCCATCGCTGCTAGTTACCACGCTTGTAGAGAGAGGTTCATTTAAATGAGAATGCACTGCATTTATGAATAACTAATAAAAAATGAGGATGATAGTTCTAGATTGCATAACGAACTTTTATCCGTTAAATAATAGATGTTGACCTTGTCTACATGCATCGATTCAAGTTGAGCAACTTTAAAACAATGTGTTTGCCGATCGTGATAGCAAAATGGGTCGCTCACGAGTGGGCGGTCTTCCTACTGCGCTGCCTACAATTTATTGACGAAATATGTTCTAGCTGAAACAAGATTATCGAATGTTGTCTGCAGATTCAATTGACCTTCATTGACACCAGACGTCAGTCTGTATCGAGTGTTTAGACAAATCGAATTAACGATGCGAAGTTAACTATAAACACACAATACAGAATGTTCTAGAAATTAGGGTCTTGGCTAACGGGAGCGGCGGCGGTCAAAAGATAATGGTCTTTATACAAACCTTTCGGTGCACAAATTGGTTTACAAGGCCAGACATTATGTAAATCGTGTATGATACTCTCGACGTGTTTGATAAAGAACAGTTAACTTGCGGATAAACCGCGCCGGCCGAATTGGGTCTGATCTGATTCAGATACCGTATTGCAAAATTTCAAGCCGTTTCATTAAAGTATTGCACGCTAAGCGTTTTGCCCAAAGCGGTGTAAAGACAAACATGTTGATCTCAGTTTCCTTATCTTAACGGTTTAAGGTTTAAAATAGCATGTCGTGGAACATAGTAGAAGCCGTTAAGAAAATGGCCGCTGCGCCGCGCGGTCGTTGACTGACGCGGCGCGCTCGCGTGACGCTCTCGCGTTATCGATTCGAAAGTCGCGTGAAACACTCGTAGCGCCATCTATCCGCGATCCGCTAAAGCTGTGAGTTACTTTGCGTTGTATAGATGGCGCTGTAACTATTTTATAAGACTTAATTTTTTGTGCGGTGAGTTTAAACTTTAAAGAGGTTTTTTATTGTTCACAGTGTAAAGATTTCGAGAAGGCCGGTGCCCAGATAGCAGTGACGCCGTGCGATGTGGTGGAAGAAGCAGACATCACCTTCTCCTGTGTGGCAGACCCGCAGGCGGCTAAAGAGGTAGGCGGTAGCTACAGTTATTCATATCTGAAGTTTACCTCACTAACTTACTTATAAAAAAAGAAAAAAAAAAGAGTTTATTTTATTTAGAAAAATGCAGCTTACACGTCTCATTAGAGCGAGTAGGTGGTACTAACAAACTTTGCGGAGTAGGTATATTATTTTAATAAAAAGTTAGATGCAGCATCTGTTCTAGTGTTACATTTGTTTACTCAATAAACCTACCAAACGTCTTGACCTACATGAGTAGCGTAATTTGAACCCAAGACATGCATTGCAGTATTTGCAATTATGTGCTTACCGCTGCCAAAATTTTGTTTTTCTTGATTAGCTAGACAAACAGAGGTAATTTAATTTTGGCTTCCGAGAATTACTAAATGGCATTAATATTAAAATACTGTCTTGGGCCTTAATATACTAAAGATAATAGAAGTAATTTTAAGCCGGAGTTAAACTAAAAATAGAGTCTTCAATGTAAAGCTATTTGTAGAAGAATTGTTAAAAGACGTGGGCTCTGAGTGACGTCACATGACCCCTACATTACATTAAGAAGGCAGATAAAACTTACCTTCGGAAAATAATTACAATTAGTTAAAACAAAAAAGTGCTGAGTCTGGTAGAGCCTGGACCCACGGTGCGCAAATCATGCAGCGCATGGCATTGAACCAAACACTACTCATGAAATAAGTGTCTTAGCTGTTTAATAACTAATCCTATTAATATTATAAACGTGAAAGTTTGTGAGTATGGATGTATTTATGTCTGTTACTCTTTCACGTAATAACTACTGGATGGATTTTGATGAAACTACAATAATATAGGTATACATCAGAATAAAAAGAAAGTAAAAACCGACTAGTTTGAGATATTTCATGCGTCGAATCGCGCACCGTACCGTAGGAGCCTAATTTCTATAATCATACTAGCTCAGTAAGGCTTTAAGCTAGAATTTATTAGTCCTTCGCGCTATTTTAGAATGTTCTTGCCTTACAAATTCTTTCCTCTATATATTATACTTAGAAGGAGGCCTAAGCCCTTCTAGCAGACATAAATCGGATGTTATTATTTCTCACTTATGTAAAGAAAGTTTAATGCGTGTAGTAATCGGTCACAGGGTATCCGTAACGTAAGGCTATATCCATTAGGAAAACATCGGATTGCTTTCAGTAGACTATGACGTCATATGACTGATGCCTAGCCCTGTATTATTAGTATTTCACTGTGATATTGCTGGTTTAGTAGATATTATAGCATATCATTACGGTATTGTTAAAGTTTTGAGACTTGCATAAGGGTCTGATAACCAAATAATAATGGTGAATTTTGAGACTCCTCGGACTGGTATAAATCTAGTCTTCAAATTGGTAAAAAAAACGTAAAGCTATCGAAAGGGAACAGCCATTTGTCATAGCATAAATTAAAAACCAATCAGTAAATCTATTAAATTGTCTATGCTATTTACAAACATTTTTATACTTTCAAACTCCTACACAGATATCAAATCGCGCCTATCTCTTATCTAATAAATATAACCTGCTGCCCTACAGCGGTAGTGTATTGAAATATCACGTGATAAGGTCAATTGTGGGAGCGCCGTGTTGCGTGCGAAATTGAGGGTGGTGACGCGGAAACACAGGGTTTGTTCGGGGTTACTGAGTGAATTAATATAGGGGTGGTAGGTGTTTAGTATCGGCCTAGTAAGGGTATTGGTGTATGAGCTATGTGGAGACAGAAAACTGCGGTGGTTGGAGGTCAAATGATTGACTTTGACGTCGGTATGTTTTTTTTATGTTTAGGAAGTTTTTGTATTCGACCGAAGTGGTTAAGGTTTGTGTTAGGTTTGAGGTAAAATAATGTTCAAAGTAGAAAGTTAGGTAGTTTAAAGTACAAGCGGTTGTGTGTTTTCTTAATTTTAGTCTGCTTACCTAGAGTTTTAGCTGGTAAAATAAAATGAAAGCTGAAAAATAAAATTTCGTAAAGTAGTAGTTTATAATTATAATCTCGTGAGATCACTCCCTTTCAATGACGACTTTTAGTTAAAGACTAACCTGTTAATTAACCTTTTCAACTGCAGGTAAAAAAATAGGTATACGACTATTGAACGGGAAGCAACGAGTTCGATTTCCGAATCGGGCCAATTTCCGAATTGATCTTCTCGAAATTGGCTTGTATCTGGTCACTAGACTCTAGTGCTGTAACTCGATTCTTCCCTAGTACATTGTGTGTTGAATATTAATAACTTACAAGCTTAAACTTTATTTTGTACCACACAATAGTTCAGGGGCCTTTAAATCAAATCGAAATTCTTTTATTCATCATAGAAATGTAACATATACTTAATGAACGTCAATGTTACAAACTTCTTTACCTAACCGTGGACCGAGAGAAAAAAGCCGGCGGAAAAAAACTCCCTGCACTCTTTTCGGAAATTATACAATCATAACGTGTACATTCAGTGAACATATTAAATTATTAGCCAGTTAAATGACCACAAGTCGTAAAGTTAACCGAAAGGTAAACGTCAAATTTGTAGCTGTGCAATGTATCTAATTGGGCTCAATCGCTTCAAAATTTCTCACTGGTGTTTTCATCCGTGTCGACTTCGAAATTCGGGAGCTGGGGGGCTACCGTGTAACTAGCGTCGATTTGAACTCGACGTCGAAATCTGTTTTCATAGGCTAAATTGTTAACACTGGCGGGTCTCTATTCGACGGTCATTTATTCATTCGGTCTGTTATCGGCGGTTGCTTTAGCCACGCCTCTTAAATTTCGATTTATTCGTCGATTCGATTCGATTTATTTCGATTTCGAAGTTGAGTTTAAATCGACGCTAGTTACGCGGTAGAAGGGCTGGTCTCCAGATGTATCTTCTTATCTAATTAATGTTATCCATTCAACCCTGAACCCCGTCTCTCCAGATGGTGTTCGGCAACTGCGGCGTGCTGCACGCTCCCTCGCTGGAGTCGAAGGGCTACGTGGAGATGACGTCAGTCGACGCCGACACGTCCCACGATATCGTGGAGGCGATCAGCGGGAAGGGCGGCCGGTATCTTGAGGCTCAGGTAAGATATACGTGGTTTTAGATATAGAGGTTTGGACTGAAGATTTCGGGATTGATGCCCACTAGGGTATAAACTCAGAGTAAATCATCCACATGTTTAATTATCCACGTCTTATTTGTATACGCAACAAAGTTGATTATGTTTTTACCATATTCTTAAAGCTGTTTAAAAAAAGATAATCTTAAAACATTGTATGATCATTCCGTCAAAAGTTGCTGCTGCGCAAAACTGTTGTAATCAAATAATTACGATTACAAGATGTTCTCCACTCACTTCTAAACCACATATCAATTTTAATGCGCTTTTCCCACCTTTCGGGCAAGTTTTCGCAGTTATTTGTAAGTTAAGTACATTAAGAAAAAAAATATTTTAGCTTATCCAAAATTCAATATATCTTGCACAAATCTTCCAAACTCCCCATCGCCTACCGTCACCCGCCCACTACTTCACAAGCACCACACTTCCTCCTCCAGATCCAGGGCTCCAAGACGCAGGCGGAGGAGGGCACGCTCATCCTGCTGGCGGCCGGCGACCGCGCGCTGTTCGACGACTGCCAGACCTGCTTCAAGGCCATGAGCAAGAACTCCTTCTACCTCGGCAGTGAGTATGAGAATAGACGAGATGGAGAAGGAAAACTATGGTGGTTGACGTTCCTTCTTTAAATTATTACGTAGCTAGTGGCTGCCAGCGACTCCGCGTGGAAGTCGGTTTCCGTGGGAATAAAAAGTTTTCTTGTGGTAAAAAGTACCCTATGTGTTATTCTGATGTATAGCCTATATTACTGGAAAGTTTCATCCAAATCCGTCCAGGAGTTTTTACGTGAAAGAGTAACAAACGTCCATCCATTCATACCTACTCACAAACTTCCAAGTTTATATATAATACTAGTGGCTGCTCGCGACTCCGTTCGCGTAGAAGTCGGTTTCCCGTGGGAATGAGATGTTTTCCCGCGGTTAAAAGTACCCTATGTGTAATTCTGATGTATAACCTATATTACGGTAAAGTTTCATCCAAATCCGTCCAGTAGTTTTTACGTGAAAGAGTAACAAACATACATCCATACATACCTATTCACAAACTTCCACATTTATAATATTAGTAAGATTAACTAAGGGCAAAGATACTTAATAATGTGATTATGCTTTAATTGTTAGTTATGATACGTATTAACAGTAGCTTTAATGTTTCTATTTTTATACATCTACTGATTTGGTAATCACTGTATGACGAAAAGTGTTGAGAGTTGTGTTCTGATATTTCTCTCGGTCTTCCACCCTAACTTAAAAGTCAAAATTTGTAACATTCTTACCATTGTGGCGACATAGATGGCGCTGACCGTCGCCAACATGCCTTCCCGGCGGTACGCAATACATAATGACACCGAAATGTATGGCAAAAATCCTAAATCGCGCTATCAACATTTTCAAACGCAGTTACTATACGATACGACTTCTGAAATCATCTCAGTGGCCCCGCTTGGCCCTAGACCCGTGTCCTGTCTAGCACTGGGAGATCTCCCCTTTTACCGCCAAACCATCATTATCTGTCTATAACTTTTATTAACACCTATATAATTTCCTTTCAGGTGACATCGGCAACGCGTCAAAGATGAACTCAGTCCTGCAAGTAGTAGGCGGAGTGTCCCTCGCAGCCCTTGCCGAAGGGCTGGCACTGGCGGACCGCGCGGGGCTCAACCAGGCGGACTTGCTGGATGTACTGGCACTGACGCCGCTGGCCAGCCCGCATCTGTTGCTGAAGGGACGAGGTAGGTAGTCTAGCACTGGGTAGTATAAATTCAAGTCGCTAATTGTGTCTGTTTGTATGTTTGGCTGCTAACTACTCCTAAAGTACGTAACGTATTTAAATGCGATTTTCTCCATCTTTTAGGATATTGTCTCATTTAAATATAGGAATAAGAATAAAGCAAAAAAATGATTCAAGAACAAGTCGGTAGGACTGGGTGATACAAATCGTATATAGATATTGAAAAGTATACTAGATCAATATCCGATATCGATGCATCTAAAAACTATATATTTTTGAAGC
The DNA here is from genome assembly GCA_916618145.1 of Emmelina monodactyla. Taxonomy (NCBI): domain Eukaryota; kingdom Metazoa; phylum Arthropoda; class Insecta; order Lepidoptera; family Pterophoridae; genus Emmelina; species Emmelina monodactyla. Next base: position 781,884 of record OU745316.1, read on the forward strand.
GCGATATTGCTGCATCGCGTCGTAGTAATATGATATTTGGTTCGTTATCTCGCTCGCTCGATATCCAAGATTTATAGATATAGAATATCAAATAAGTAAGTAAAAATTACCTGCTTTATTTAAAAGTAACCACAAAATATCTGATACATACACCCAACGTACGTATGATACATTATCCAGTTTTAGCTAAACATCGTTTTATAGGTTCAGTGTTAACAAATACCTACACCAATATATAGTTTCAAAAAATATATAGTTTCGGAATCAGATATCGTACATCGATATATACTTTTGATTCGATATCTTAAAAACCAGATATTTATTACCCACTCCTACAAGTCGGGCAAAATTACACCATTGCGTGGCGTGAGCGGATCGCTAGTATTTATTTATGTTAAGAAAATAAGGGAAAGGGAATTAACATAACAAAATTAAGGGATAAGTTAGAAATTAGAGAAACCAAGATGTAACAACGTGTTTAAAAGTTTTAGTTAAATGTTCAGTATATATAAACGAAAATATCTATAGCGCGATTTAATTCGCGTACAGCGCCATCTACCTCGCTTTAAGTAAACTACAAACCCGTGACCAAGTCTCATTGCCCTCTCGCCCCTGGTGACTACACACTATCTCCGCCCCCAGCCATGGTGGAGTCCTCAATACGGTTTTAGAAGTCACAAGTCTACCGAAGATGCCGTTCTAGAGTTGACGAATGCTGTTTTGGATGGTTTTGAAAAGAGACTTAAGACTATTGGCATATTCATTGACCTCTCAAAAGCCTTCGACACTGTCTCGGTGCCTATTCTTCTGAATAAATTGGAGAGTTTTGGAGTTAGGGACAACGTATTGAACATATTTTCAAGTTACTTGATGGGACGCGAACAGGCTGTTACTATCAATGGCTATGTCAGTGATCATGAATCAACAACTCATGGCGTGCCCCAGGGCAGTGTCCTCGGCCCGACCCTATTTTTACTGTACGGTCAGTTGCAAAAGTCCATACTGAGTGTAAGGTCTATAACTGCTTGCGTACAAACTACACACACATTGACATTAAATGTTACAAATTATTTTCAACCTTAACGTAAAAGACTTAAGCTTAAACACATTGACAAAAATATTAGTCGTATTGCGAGTAAAATTAAAAAACAAGTTGAACATTTTTTAGAGACGTCACAATTTGAGGGTAAAACAAAAAATTACCAAAATCATACAATGATTGAATTGTTTGCTAAATGCTTTGTCGTTGTTGGTTCGCTAGCGAGGGTGCCAGTGTTGTGTCAATCACCTAAATATATTTGTAAACAAGTGTAAAATAAGCTAATTATTTTATAATAAACTACTGTTTTTTATCTTTTTTTTTTCTACCTAACCTTTTATATTTATTTACCCTCATTAAGTTTGTTAGTATTTCTTTCTTTACGACTTAAAAAGCAAAATAAATGAAACTGAACCTGAACCTTAAGACTCCCAGAATTAGGCTGAGAATTATTCGTAACAATTAGTATCAATGTTGTCGGTTAGAGTGTAGGTAGATCCGAAAAAACATCATCGTATTTAAGTAAGAAAATGTTTTAACTACCACAATAGTTTATAAAAATACATTGAGCTTTAAAACTGTCGCGTTAAGGTTGATATTAAGAAGTAGTAGTAAAATAGTAGTTTATTTATGTCAGTGTGTGTGTGAAGCGACCACTGGATGCGATAATTTTTGTCAAACCTGTATGCACTTTTGCAACTTACCGTACATCAATGATCTGTGTCAACTTGCTCTTCCCGGGTCAAAGATCATTGCCTACGCCGACGATACGGTGATTTTGGTTAGTGGCAAGACATGGGATGAAACACGTGCTCTTGCTGAAACTGCTATGTGTTCTCTAGCCCATTGGCTGGCCCTGAACCAGCTTACCTTAAATATGTCCAAAACAAAAATGTTGCCTTTTTCTACTACTCTCCGTCACTCTCCCCCCCCTGACTTTCAACCTTAACATCCATTCCTGTACAACTGACTCCACTTCCTGTCAGTGCCAGCTGCCTCGTGTCGCCAATATCAAATATTTAGGGGTATGGCTTGACTCTACCGTCTCTTGGAAAACCCATACAGAGTTCCTAGTGTCACGAGTACAAAGCTTTACGTAAGTCTGCTGATATCGACTGTCTTAAAATGACATACTTCGCTTTAGCGCAGTCGATCTTACAATGCTGCATTACATCCTGGGGAGGTTGTGCTGAAACTCATATTTTACGTGTCGAGCGCGCCCAAAGAGCCATATTGAAAGTCATGTGGTTCAAACCTCTTCGCTTCCCAACTAGCGAGATTTTTTCTCTGAGTAAGGTGTTGTCTATTCGTAAACTGTTTATTGTTTCAATTATAACTCGGAAGCTTTCTCTCACACCGTACGATCCGGCTAGGCTACAGGTAAGAAGATCGGACCGAATATGTAGATTCAACCGTTTTCGTTTAACCGTAACAAAACATAACTACCATTACCTAAGTGCAATTCTATACAATAAAATTAACGCAATCCTCAACATATATCCCCTCTCACTGCTTAACTGTAAAACCAAATGCAAGAAGTGGATACAAGATCTTTCTTACGATCAAACCGAAGACTTGCTGAAACATTGAGATACACTGCATTACACAATACATGCACTACACACTTATTCACTTACAATACACTACTATTAAATTCCTTACACAAAACACATACACACTTTACACACAAAGCACCTACATAATGTCATCATGTCGCAGGAATGAATAATTTTAATTTTATTTGTTTGAATTTATTTAATTTTAATTTTATTTCTTATTCCTCTTTCATTTACTTGTTTGTTTTTTTTAACTTTTTGTTTTTTTTACCAATTTTTGTTATATTACAAATAATTTTAATTAATTTGGAACAAAAAGTCCAAGAAGGAGGGCGTTAAAACTGCGACACAGTTTTTAACTTTTTGCAGATTTTTATCGCGCATTTTATATGTATGTATTGTTTCTGTTCCAATAAATGATTATTATTATTATCCCCGCCCCAGCCATGGTGGAGTCGTCGTACTCCACGCACCAGCCGCTGGCGCACCTGCAGAAGGACCTGCGGCTGGCGCTGTCGCTCGGCGACGCGCTGGAGCAGTCGCTGCCGCTCACCGCCACCACCAACGAGATCTTCAAGCACGCCAAGCGGCTGGGGTACGCCAACCACGACGTCGCCGCCGTCTACATCCGCGCAAGGTTCTAGGCGAGGGGCTAGTGGAGTGTAGCAGCCGCCCGAGGCAAGTGGCGAGTGACATTTGCGATGGCGAGTGAATAGAAAAAATATGTATGAAACTGTCAAATTGCAAGCTTGTCAAATGACAGTTTTATACGAATTTATTCTATTCACTTGCTATCGCAAATATCACTTGCCACTTGACTTAGGTTCTAAATAACTGACAAAGAACAGATAATTCTCGGTTGAATACTGGTGGGAGCAAGCATTGATAGCGGGCAGTGAGTAGGAATGCATTTTACTGATGAATTCAATAGGTCAAGTGCGAATATATAATATCACCCTTATCACTTATAATATCACCTTGTTTATACGTCTATCTGTGTGTGACTACTGTTTTTTCTCGGATATGCGTATAGACATGAATTTTGTATTTTTTGTTGTAATACTAATCTCATGTTTTGTACTCGTCTAATTTAATCTCATTAATAAGGGAAAAAATCACATGGGGTACTTCCAGTTGACCTAGAAAACAGAAAAGAATTTTGCCTAGAAAACCGATTATAAAATACTTAAAATACGAATAGTGATCTTTTAAGAATATAGTGTGTTGCGGTTGTGATCTTTTGCTAATATGGTAAATTGCGATTATGTTTTGCTAATATGATGTTTCGCTATTATGATTATTTGAGGATATTATATTTTGTGAACATGATGTTTTGCGAATATGGTATTATGAGACGGAGGGATAATTTCTTAGTTTTGCGCGATCATTAGTATATTATAAGTATTAGATATATGCTGCCCGGTTTCAATGCTTGTGAAGATAAAAACATGTGAATAGTATTCAAACAAAATGATTAACCTACAAAATGTTTCACGAAATTAAAGAAAATAAAAGAATAAGCTGTTGTGACGATATATTGAGTATGTTTTGAAAATTGTGAATGAATGACTCTTGAATCATACCTATATAGATAAGATCAGTGCTTTGTTTTTTTTTAAAGTAAATCAAAATGTAAAAACAAAATTGTAAAAAATTACAAAGAATACAAGAAAAATAATTAGAAGATGGTTGAGTTGGAGTTTTGTTTTTAAAAATTAATCAAGTAATAGTTTTAGAAAAATATCAAGTTGTTTGTAGAAGTGTTGAAAGGCAGATTTCAAATGAATTAGTTTTAAGAAGTGGTAACCTATTGATTTCCGTTTTATGATTGTCATTTAGCTGTGTTTCACTTAATTTTTAATTTGTAATCAAACCTAATTTACAACTACCCGATTTTTATGTTATTTTCGGAATTTTCAAATAAATTACAAAATGTCGACCAATAGGTAAACTTACAATTAACTTAACGAATAGGAGAATAGATTTTACTCAAATGAAATTTACTAACAGCTTATATTACAAACGCATTAAGTTTAAATTAAGTTTGTATTTAGTATGGACTCGACCCAAGTTAATTTTCTTGTAGTTAGATAAATGACATTGTAGAGTACTTGATTTAAATACTACAAATGCAATAGTTTAAGATCAAAGTGACATTTCTGAAAGCATTTACTTGTATTTAATATAATTTTACAACAAAACGTCTCCTTGTAGTTTTCTACCAAATACACTTTGTTAGATCAAATATATTTTGTCTCTTTCTGTGTTATAAGCTAATGTGTAAGTGGAAAAAGGACAGCATGCTTATGAGCTTAGCATAATCTGAAGAAACTTAACACTTAAATTTTAAAGCATTTTAAATGAATATAAGTTAAAACATGATTTGTCTCTGTTCATCTTTTGATTCTTACATAAATGGGAGAGACAAAAGATATTTTAACTTGTTTGGATTTAAATCAGTAAGATTCGGGTTTACTCATAATACTTAATGCTTTTGCAACTAAAGAACCTGAAAGAAAGGGACAAAACATATATGAGTAACATGAAGAGATTTGGTTAAATACATAATTGTAATATTGTATGTTTGTACAATATTTATACTAAGTGACGAAGTAGACTCATTGTTTTTGTGTAAATGACTGAATGATCAGATGAATAAATAGATTATAATTTATAACATTCTTGTTTTATTCTATGTCCTTCTCAGGTTTTCGAACTATCTCCATTCCAAATTTCATTAAAATAGGTTTAGTCATCTTTATTTACGAAAGGTAAACTTGATTCTCTGACTGAACTGAGAAACTTGAAATTTGGTACAGAGGTTCCTCTCATGTTTCAAACTTTAAACGTATAATATTGGGGTGAGGTTTATTATATGAAACGTGTAAGTATTAAAAATTGGGAATCAAACAGTAGCTGCGGGCGTGTTCAGGCCTACAATAGTTCCTTAGTAAACACATAGATGGCGCTAGCAGTAGATTAAATCGCGCTATAGTTTGTTTCTTAAGATTATATAAATGTACGTTGGTTTTTTGTAATAAATGATTCGCCTCAAATATCTAGTCTTTTTTGTTACCCAGACTTAGGTATTGTAGAGGGTTTTTGGGACTTGTACATGGTCCTTCGAGTTAGCCGGTGAGGCGACATCGTTGGCACTAGTTCAGGTCCAGGCCTTAAAATCTAGACACTAAGTATCAACTTCTCCGGACGAGAACTGTACGCCAGTGATCGCGAGGTGAAGCAACTGAAGAGGAGAGGATAGAATTGCAGCGGGGGGAGCACCCCCTCAGACTCGTGCGGTCTCCTTTACTCAACCTCCACTTCAGCTAGACAGAAGGACAGCTGTGAATTAGCGGGGAGGGCACCCCCTAAGACTTCCATGTTCTCTTTCACACTTGCTGGCAATTGCAACCAACTACTACACTCCTGCCTGCGGCAGCGGGGGGAGCCGTCTTTGGACATCCACCAGCGAAGTGCGTGAAAGAATTCAACTGCAACCTACGCCTGATGAATGGATCATCGTCATCGTAGTGTTTATATGTGTGATAGTGTGTGAGGACAATAATCGTAAGTAAATTGAACTTTAATAACTAGTAGATCAGAACTTTAACTTTTAGATTTGTAATCAGTACATTCTTCAAATTTCAACCTTATTGCTTAGTAAACCATAACTTGTAAATTTAATTTGTAACATTTCAACTTGTAAAAATTTCGTTGTTTGTAGTTAGGACTTAGAATAATTTTAACTAGCTGTAGCTACGGGGAATCCATACCCATTTGCAAACAGAACTGTCAAACACTTAGAAAAAATTCAACTTATTTTGTATTAGTAAAACTTTATTTCATTTAAAGATTTGTTAAAAGTAAATTGTAAACATGGCAGAAAATTATGTAAGATTACAAGAAGACATTGTACAAAAAATAAATAAAAGTAAAATAAATTTTAAAAAATCATCTAAGGATAGGTTAACTCTTAGCTATTTAGAAACTAGATTGGAAACTTTAGAACATAATTGGACTACTTTTGTAAGTGGTCATCGCAAAATGGTTTACGAACTTAATCGTGAAGAATTAGAAAAATGTGGATATAGTTCTAGCGATGTGTTTGACCAAACTGAGGAACTTTATATAGAGTATAAGTCGTTGTTAAAAGAAGGTTTAAGTAAATTGAAGTCAGTGGCAACTAAAGATGATGTTAAAAAGGGATCTGAGCAAACCAGCGTCAAGCTACCCAAAATATCAATACCAAAATTTTCTGGCACTTATATGGAATGGGTAAGTTTTCGTGACATGTTCATATCTCTTATTCACAATAATAAAAGTATAGATGAAGTACAAAAACTTCACTACCTCAAGGGTTCACTCACAGGTGAAGCAGAAAACCTTGTGCGACACATCCCGGTCACTTCTGATAATTATGTACTTTGTTGGGAACAACTGCAAAGCAGGTATAACAATAAAAAATATTTAGCCAACGACTTACTTCAACGTATGACCAGCCAGAGGGTCATATTATCTGAATCCTCCAGTTCAATTAAACAGTTACTAGATACCACACAGGAATGTCTTCAAGGTTTGCGTAATTTAGGTTTTGATATAAGTTCGTGGGACATAGTAGTTATATTTCTAATTTCAAGCAAACTAGATCCTGAATCCCGTAAACAATGGGAACAACTTATATCATCAACTCAAGATATTCCAACTTACTCTCAATTCAAAGAGTTTTTAGAAGGTCGCTTTCGATCTCTAGAATTCTTGAACTCCAAAGTTCCGAGACAATCTAGAACTAGTTTTTCTCACGTCGTTGCTAGTGCTGTTTCATGTATCTATTGTAATGAAAGTCATAAATTGTTCAACTGCAAAGAGTTTGCCAAGCAGTCCATAGATACAAGACGTTCTTTTGTTCAAACTCACCACTTATGTTTTAACTGTTTTAGCCCCGGTCACTCTGTCTATGAATGTAAAGTGTCAACAAGATGTCGTCTTTGTAAGAAAAAGCACCACTCTTTACTTCACTATAATCCCAAAACCCTAGATTCAACTCCCAATCAAGAAACGATTGAGGAGCCTGAAGACAATACAGTTGTTGCTACTATGGCAGCTTCATTGTCTCAGAAGCAAGGCGAATCCACCATCCCTGTTTTTGCGTCAAGTAAGTCCAATGTTCATAACCAAGTGCTTTTACCTACAGCATTGGTTAAGGCAAAAACAAGGCATTCAAATGTAGTTACCTTGAGATCCTTGATTGATCAGGGATCTCAAGCATCTTTCATCACGGAGTCTGCCGTGAAGCTACTGGGTCTCAAGAGGATCCCGGAGCATAGTTTTATTTCTGGAATTGGTGGGGACTCCAATTCGAAATTACATTCGAAATACGTAGTATCCATTGCCATCCATTCTCACCAAGATCCTAATTTTAAAATTGTTGTGAAATGTCATATTTTAAGAAATTTGACAACTTTCTTGCCAACCACTCAAGTTCCTCCGGAACTCTTTACGGCACTCCCACCAACGGTTTTAGCAGATCCTTCCTTTGCCATCCCAGCAAAAATAGATCTGCTACTAGGCGCCGAGGTGTATACCCAGATATTGCTAGAAGGTCTCATCAGGGGTCTACCGGGTTCTTTGATTGCACAACAAACGAAATTCGGTTGGATTCTCTCTGGCAACACACCAGGTGAAGGCATTAACCACGGACAATACAGTCATAATGTAATCATTAGTGCCCACATCAAACAGGACGAGAATAAATCAGAGCCTTCCATGTTTCAAACCAAACACCTAACTCCTCGTGAAGAAGTACAACATTTAAGGCAAAAATGTGTTACGTTCAGCACATCCAGCGGACCTTATTTAGCCGTTCCTTGTTTGCAACAAGTTGCATCTGATGGACGTGAAAGGTTTCCTTTAGCGTCGACGGTGTTCACAAGAACATTTAACCCAATTGCAACATCGTCACAATGGACAGATGTTTGCATTGAATAATTTCCTTCAAGTACCTATATGATTATCGGAACGCATCACTGACACTCATACAGGATTACACAGTTTATTGGGATAGTCACGTTTAGATACAAGAACAGCACTATCAATCGATCATTATCCAAACTTGTGTTTTTTCTATTACTTCAATAATAATAAGGTTTGCCTTGCACTTGAATTGTAGTTGTCCCCAACATAGACGAATCTTTAACTTAATTGAAGTTTTTTGTTCTTTTTCATTGGTTTGTTTTTTCAATATGTTTAAAAAATATATATTTAATACATGTTATGTAACTATTTTAGTGCCTAATTGCATATTTGGAATGATGTAGTAATACTTCTTAGAGTTATTAGTAAGTTCACATCTTGGTTATATCTTATAATAGTGCCTACAATTTGTAATTACATTGCTTAAGTTAGAAATTAGTTTAAAAAATATTAATCCGTATGTTTTTTGTAGTTTGGTTCGTAGTATGTAGTTTATTTAGTAGTATTATCCAGCAAATATCTAATTTGTATTGCAATATGTATCATTTGCAATTGTTCTTTATTGTTTTACAATGTTGGGTCTTCCTAACATCTGACTTGTATATTGTATGATATTTGAACATGTTAATTTTCAATAATTTGTCTTCAATGTTGAATCCTTCAACATCCTCGGTTGTTTCCAGAATTTGTATTTTTTTTGCTTTTCAACATTCAACTGGAACAACCTTGATAGTTTATAATGATGTAGTGAATAAGTTTATTTACTGTTTGTTTCAATGTTGAATCCTTCAACATCCATTGTTATTTCCAGAATTTGTGTTTTTGTCACCGGTTCTTTTAGAATCGAATATTCAACTGGAATAACTTTGTTGTATATTAACTAGGTGATAAGTTAATTTGTTTTAGTTTTGTGTAAATTTGTGCAGCTTGTCACTTAGATGGACGTTGTCCATAGGGGGCGGTATGTTCAGGCCTACAATAGTTCCTTAGTAAACACATAGATGGCGCTAGCAGTAGATTAAATCGCGCTATAGTTTGTTTCTTAAGATTATATAAATGTACGTTGGTTTTTTGTAATAAATGATTCGCCTCAAATATCTAGTCTTTTTTGTTACCCAGACTTAGGTATTGTAGAGGGTTTTTGGGACTTGTACAGGGCGATATACTAGTTTAAACATAAAAATATGTTTTAACATTGTACATAATATCAAAGATTTTTATAAATTTAGCAGAAAACGAGTTCAAAAATGAACCGCCAATTTTCTAAAAATCAAATATGAATTTAATTGAAGCTACGCAAAACTACCTTCAGAAACTTTCTCCAACTACCTCCAAGTTATTATCCCGTGGCCTTCGGGCTCGAATGTCACCGCGGTAAAAATACCATCTGATCGGCGACTCGTGATTTATCGTGTGCGCGCACGACATCGAAAAATGTACGGGAAGGTCGCGGCCGGATCTCGTAGGCAGGGGGCCGACACATTTTCTTGTTAGGATGAGTTTTTTTTTATCAAAAACAAGATAGGTTTGGGTAAGTGTATCAGGTTTGTTTTTATTTAGGATACGTGTACCTACTGCGTTTTTTTGTACCTACTACCCCTACCACCCCCTTCCCAGCTACGTAACCTTTTGGGACACCCTGTATATACCGCTGTATTATATATCGTCTGTGGTGCAGCGGTATATATATGTGTTTGTTTTGTTTGTAGGCTGACGCTTACACGCTGTCTATGTTGTGTACTTCTTTATTCGTGGATTTCTTTGGTTATTTCTGATTACTTTGGACTCGTCTATTATTCTTTATTATTTATATTCAATCCTTTTACGTTTTTAAAGGCCCACCTGCGTACTTAGTTTGTTCAGCGCCATCTAGCAAATTAGTATGAACTATATTTTTGTTTTTTGAAAACCGCTCATTTGCGCATTTATTGTGTTTCCCATTAAAAGGTAATTTCGATTATTCGTTATTAAACTTGTAACTATTGAGTTGTTAAAAATTTATTTAGTGATATTTTTGGTTTTCCATTTCATTCCGGGTTAATTCTTCATTGGAATTGTAATTGTAAGTATTTAAGAGAAGGTAAGTCCAAAAAGTTAGAAAAACGGTACTAATTAACATGATTTTTCTATACGAGTGGTTACTTTTAAGCAGAAACCGTGATAGGGACTTTTTATTATTTATTGCTTGCAGTATAAAGTTAATCTTTCAAAAGTAGATATTGGTTTACGATTAGAGAAACAGGCGACAGATAGATTTACGAGTGTTCAAGAAATGCTGCAGTTTTGTTTGCAAGTGCGTTATTTACTCTTAATACTTCACATACAAAAAATAGTTGGAAATCAACAATGTTGGCGACACCTGAGTAACTTGCGGTAACCGCAGCATTATTAACTAACCCGTTATAAAAATACGAGCTTTCTTCGTCGTTTTCCATTAAAACTATAATAAAATTACTCGACAACATCAGTTTAATGTCTTCAGAAATAAATTAAAAAAACAAAGGCTGAATAAAAAAAGGAAATGTCATTTTTGTGACGTAGTCAGTAAGACTAATAATATTTTTAGTATTTTAAGTTTTTCACCTTATAATTTTTTATTGTTGTGAAATTATCGTGAAAATGTCTTTCCTGACGGAATATTTTGACGAGTATCGTGCTCATCCCATCAAGAAAACTAAAATGTAAGTATCTGTTTAAATAAGCAGGATCATCAGCAATCTTTGTTCAAAGAAAATCTAAGAACATACCTATATTAGCTTCTTACAGTGTACCTACTGAGCTACGTTGCAATAGTCGCAGCTACATAATTGGGTCCTAGGTATCACAAGAATTGGGGTCTCTTTTGGAAATTAAGGTTGCTAATTTATATTTTGACGACCTCTGTGGCGCAGCGGACTGTTAAGCAGAAGGACCCGGGTTCACGGGTTCAGTCATCATAGTTTTTTCTCGTAATTGGCTCTTGTCTGGGTGTAACTAGGTTCTCCACTAGTCCATTGCATGGTACCTATAACTATATAAAATGCACTTTCTTTAGGGCCACATAGTTCATTATGTTAGTTATGTTATTTTTGGTCATTAATTTACTCCCTTATTACTTTTACTGCTAAGAGATAGAAAATGATAGGTAGCCAGATACTTAGTGTTAAAGAATATAAATTAAACGTAGTAATGAACTTTAGTCGTGGTAGCATTTATGTTTGATATACTTATTACAGGTGTTACCCTGAGAACCGATGGCTAGAACTGCCCGGCAAATGGGACGACCCCAATAAGAGAGGCAACGACGATGATTCAGATGTATGTACCTAGCTAATCGTTTGAATTATAAAGTCGTATTACTTCTTTTAAGCTGTTGTATAAAACTCAACTGTTGCAACTGTTACTTCAACTGTCCAACGTTTTTTATGTTGGCATCTCGAGTCAATGTCGCTCATGTACCTTATTTAGGTACTTATGTTTTGAAGTGGACGTTTAAAACACTTTATTATGCAAGTTAACAATACTAATAAGTCCAGAGAACCCAAAATTTTATTGGTGGTGAGGAAAGCTATTTAAGTTAAAGTTATTATTAAACACAATACAACTCTTCTTTATTTCTTTTCTTATAAAATGAAAAACCAAAAAAGCTTTGGCACTTTTTTAGCACTTACTAACGGTGATTGTATCATACTTGGAAGATATATCTTTATCACATATTTATTATAATATAGACAATGAAGTTAAATCAACTAAATCGCACAGACAACCTGCTAAGTACCTCTAATTCTAAAAATTGCCTGCAGTCGCAGTTGGCGTGGTCCGAGGAAGAGACGCAGGCGTTCATACGGAAGACGATGAAGGGCCTGCGAGGGCAGTCGGCGTACTACAACCACTACTGCGCACATTTAGACCCAGGTACAGTCGTATTTGAGGAAGGGGTGGCGTGTCGGCGACTCCAGCCGGTGAGGTCCCAGGTCGGCAAAGGGCCGAAGACCCTGGGGTCATTCCCAGGCTGCTGACACAGGGCTAGGTTGGTGGCTAACCAAGGGAACGTGAGCGGGTAGGCGCGCCGCGGTTTGTCCCAGCGCGCCTCCAAACTTGAGGGGGCTGCCTCGGTGGCCAGCCGTCGGTGGGTTCGCGGCGAGGGCCTTAACAGGTTATTCCCGTGTCCCCGCCATTATACGACGGCCTGAAGGACAACTCCAGGTTTTTAGTCGGTGCGAGTCCGACATAACCCGTCTCCATTCTCTGAAGGGGAGGGTATGCGAATGCATTTTCCAGGATCAACAAAAAAAAGGTACGGTTATATTTGTGTATAACGGCCCGTTCACACATGTCTCCGTTTTACTGTTCCGTTTTATCGTGTACGTTGTTTTTTCGTCGATGGCGTATGTAGTTGTATGAGCGACTTCATACATGGCACAGTATTCTGTATACATTAAAAAATATCGTTCCGTAAAAAAATTACATTCCGTTTTGTCATCGAATACTGGACGACGGAACAGTAAAAATATACGGATACGTAGAATTTTAACGGATAGATACTGTGAGCGTACCAACCAATACAACACGACAGCGTCCATCCTTGTAGAATAGCGGCGGTATACTACGAGTTTTCTGTTCACACATCTTTCCAGTAATGACGGATCCGTTGAACGTTATACGGTGCCCAAGTGTGAACAGAGCATAAATTTATGACGTATCCGTTAAAAACGTACCAGTAAAACGGACTCCCATGTGTGAACGGGCCGTAAGTAAGAAATTGACGGTAAGTATAAATATAGTTTTGCGAAATTGATAGTAGGTAAGTTAATAAAGAACAATCTTAGAATTCTGTAAGTTTAGACTGTGAGGTTCAAACAATGTTTTGCTAAGTAGTGTTTGTTACTATCTCTAAAGTACTGAACAGATTTGAATGAAATTCAGCAGACGACAGACTATCCTTGACGCAGACTCGATCGCACAAAAAGTAGCGTTTCAATTTCCCAATCGATAAAATTTATTAAATCAGTTAATAAAATCAATTAATTTATTCGCAAGTACTGTACTTCAATAGATACTTTAGTGAATATTCAGGCCAACAATCGTAATCAGCGTCAACATTTACAACACAATTGTACTGTCTTCAATCCGCCCCAGCCTTCGCGACCCGCCCCTTCGTCCCGCGCGCCTCCCGTCGCGCCCCCTCCGCCGGCGCCGCCCCGCAGCCTCAATCCTCGCCGCTGCAGCCGCCGCCGAAGCTCGCCATCAAGGACACGGAGCTGATGAAGGTGGCCGCGGAGCTGTACGGCCGGGACGCGCGGGCGCCGCCGATGAAGCCGCTCGCCACGCATGCAAGGAGTAAGTTGGAGATAGGAGTCTGGGGGTCTACCGGGGGTCTACAATCGAAATCGTATCCGTGTATCCGACTGAAGTACGAACGAACTTGATGCCTTAATGCCGGAATGCCTTCAGGGCCGGCCGTGCGGCGCACACAGGCGCCTAAGCAAAAGGGGCGCCGGATTGTTTTTTTTATTACAACATAGTTGAAAAAAATTGTCTAAACCGACTAAAAAAGGCGCTTCATAAGTTTCGCACACAGGCTCTTCATAGGTGTCGCACACAGGCGCTGCTTAGGGTCGGCGCGGCCCTGAATGCCTTACCGGCACTTTATCACGACAATTTGACGAAATTAACTGTCAAACTTGACAGTTCAACTAGGCGACGACACAAGTCCCGTTAAGATGTTAGACGATAATCGTAACGACAGGAATATCGTTTTAAAAGTCGTATGTCTCGGTACCAATCTCGCGATTTTGATAAAATGCACGATACGACCGTCAAATCCCAGTAGACCCCCTGTGGTGAAAAATCGCTATAAGTAAGTTCGTGATAGTCAAAAGATGAGAATATTCAGTCGTGGTAATATTCGCTTTGGTTTTAAACGTGAACTTGTGTACTTTGGTTATATTATTTGGTAATTTCAGTGTAAGATTGCTGTTGAGTGTAGTTTTATTAATACGGGCTTAAAATTTATATCATGACAAAACTGGTGTACTTACTTAGTGTTTCGTAGGTTTTTGTATCTAAAAGTATCAGAATCACCTAAAGTTTATTCATGGATGTGCCAAACTATACTTATTTTTTAAAGCCCAACTACAACTAAAATTTCACACATTTTTTATATTGTACCCAAAAAATATTGCTACAGTACAATAGTCGCTTAAATGTAGCATTCATTTTTTATGACACTGATTATTTTGGTGGTACACAAAAATCATTGTTTTGTCTCCGAAATCCGAAACACGTTTTTTCCCGGTATACATTATTAATAGCTACGGCCCGTATTGCTACGCCGTAGTCCGATTAGCATTCAAAACACTACGTAGTTATTATTATATATTTTTCTTTATTTTGCCTGCCTCTTGGAATCAGCATAATCAAAAAGTAAGTACAAACCGCGCACTGTGATTCAGTAACCGTAAACAAAGCACATGACTACACATTAACAAAGACAAGTCGAGATCACATTGTTTTACATACAAACACGATTTATAAACACAGTTGTTCTTGACACTCACCATACCTACTTTATATTCGCATAAAACACACCGCAAGTACCAGGAAGACAGAAATCAAAGGATATGATGAATGATATACAAAGAACGTCATAAAGGGATTATAAAGATGTACGGTTTGATACTTCAATTTAATAAATTGGTATTTACTCAAGTAATGAAATGATTTAGGGGTAAGATTACGGTTTGTGTGTTTGGGTAAATTGTAATATTGGCAAAGAAAACGAGTGAAATAAATTAAAATTAATATTGTTAGATATCGCCCTGATTCAGAAGACCCAAAGGTATTGTCATGACCTTCGCATACTTATTGCAAGGAAAAAACGTTCAAATTGTAAAAAAGTTACTGAATTATTAGCCCATATTAGTTTGAATTCGAAAAAATCTGCTGGTAGGTCAAGCTTGCTAGCGCCGTGCCATACTCATAATAAGTGAAATAGTACAGGTTGGTTGAACTTGTGTCTGTCTTATACTATTAATGAGTGATAGCAGTATTTATAGTTTACTAGCCCACGCTTCGCAATGGTGTAATTTTGGCCGACTTGCTCACGAAACATTGAATTTTAGCTAATTTAAAACAACATTTTCTAAATGTTCTTTATTTTCAAATTTAAATGAGAAAATTACCTAAAAGATGGCCAAACCCGCATAAAAATCCGTTTAGTGGTTTAGGACGAGTTAGCGCACAAACATACAAACAGACAGAATTAGCGACTTGGATTTATACGATGTAATGATGTAATGATTTAGGTAAAATACGAGATTCTCGTACTCTACTGAATCTTTCGCAAATTTATACTTTCACTACAAAACTTCCACATTTATAAAACTATCACATGCGTTAACTCTAACGGTGCGAATTGTGTTTTTCAGTTCTGTCGTACGTCCGGCCGTGCCTCTACCACACGGGGCTCAGCGACTACCAGCACGGCATCGCGCGGCTCGCCTACGAGCTGGTGCGCGATGACCGCATCCCGAGATACGTGGCCCATAGGGGGGGCCGGCCCGTGTGGGGGGTGCCGCCAGAGGGGGACAGGCAGCCGATGCTGGATGTCGCGCCGTTTGATGGAGAGAGGGTTTACTAGAGAAGGCGAAGAGAAGAGGAAGAAGATAGGAGAAAAATTGGTGGTGTGATTTTGGAAAAAAAAACGAAACTTTTCTGGGTGGGAATTTTTTGGGAAGGCTATGAAGTTGTGGAGAAAAAGAATAAACAAAATTTTGGTGGGATTTTCGAAAATTTACATTTCCAAGGTGGGAAGAGGTTAGATTGGGTAGTCGCCTATGAGCTGGTGTCGATGACCGCATCCCGAGGTACGTGGCCCACAGGGGGGGCCGGCCCGTGTGGGGGGTGCCACCAGAGGGAGAGAGGCAGCCGATGCTGGATGTCGCGCCGTTTGATGGAGAGAGGGTTTATTAGAGAAGATGGGAGAGGATATGGGAGAAAAGTGGTGGTGCGATTTTGGAAAAAAATGAAACTTTTCTTCGTGGGATTTTTTTGGGAAGGCTATGGAATTGTGAAGAAAAAGAATAAGCAAAATTTTTGTGGGGTTTTCGAAAATTTACAGTTCCAAGGTGGGAAGAGGTTAGATTGGGTAGTCGCGTACGAGCTGGTGTATGATGACCGCATCCCGAGGTATGTGGCGCATAGGGGGGGCCGGCCCGTGTGGGGGGTGCCCCCGGACGGGGACAGGCAGCCGATGCTGGATGTCGCGCCGTTTGATGGGGAGAGGGTTTACTAGAGAAGATGGGAGAGAGAAGATGGAGAAGACGGAGAGAAGAGGGAGAAAAAGAAGATAGAGAAGAAAATTGGTAGCCCGAATTTAGAAAAAAAAAATGAAACTTTTTTGGGTGGGGATTCTTTGGGCAGGGGATTTTCGAAAATTTACAGTTACAAGGTGGGAAGAGGTTAGATTGGGTAGCCTACGAGCTGGTGCACGATGATAGCATCCCGAGGTATGTGGAGCATAGGGGGGGCCGGCCCGTGTGGGGGATGCCCCCGGACGGGGACAGGCAGCCGATGCTGGATATCGCGCCGTTTGATGGAGAGAGGGTTTATTAGAGAAGATGGGAGGAGAAAAGAGAGAAGATAGGGGAGAAAATTGGTGGTGTGATTTTGGAAAATAAAATAAACTTTTCTGGGTGGGAATGTTTTGGGAAGGCTATGAAATTGTGAAGAAAAAGAATAAGCAAAATTTTGGTGGGATTTTCAAAAATTTAAGACTTTGAAGGTGGGAAGAGGTTAGATTGGGTAGTCGCCTACGAGCTGATGCGCGATGACCGCATCCCGAGGTACGAGGCCCACAGGGGGGGCCAGCCCGTGTGGGGGGTGCCCCCGGAAGGGGACAGGCAGCCGATGCTGGAATATTGAGAAGAGGGGAGGGAGAAGATAGAGAAGAAGATTGGTGTGAAAAAAACAATTTGGAAACTTTTGGGTGGGCAATGTTTGACAATTTTGGAAGGAGGAGTTTGGTGAAGGCTATAAAATAGTGTGAAGGAGAAAATATTGGTGGGGTTTTAGAAAGTGAAGGTGTGGGTAGGGAGTGGCTAGAGGTGTTGCGTGTAATTAGTCGGTGTGGAACTTGGAAAGTTTGCTAATGTTCGTGGTCAAGTTATCCGATTGGTTACTTAAATTAATCAAATTTAGTTCGAAATTGTTTGCAGAAAATACGTCTGTGTTGTGGTTGACCATACAATAAAAATGCAAGTGTAAATATTTTGTGCAAAATAAATTGTTAACTGTTTAGTTTTTCTTTTTTCTCAGAACAATTTAAAGAAAAAAAACCTTAAAGTACTAACTCAACGTCAGAGATTCAAGATTTATTTTAAAATAAAAAAAATACTTATCTAGCATGAAAAATGATGATATTATGAATTATCTGTATATTTTAAACTGCAAAGTTGCCAATAAGACATTTTGTAAGTACCTACCTGCATCGAAATAATTAATGGTACTTCGTAACTTCCTTATTTCGGCTTCACAAGGTGTCGCCATCAATAAAAGCATTTAATTCTTGAAAGGACCATTAAATAACAGAATGAATTACTAAGAATCCGTGAATAATGTATTATTGTCAGTTATATCGTTTGTTTTGGAAAAACAAGTGCAAACCTATTTATTGTTTAGACTACGATTTTAATGAAGAAACTTGGTTATCTAGACTTAGTTTAAGCTTGTGTGTAAGGCTTCGATAATTAGGTATTTCTGTAAATAGCAGAGTAAATGTGGTTATGTACATAACGCGAAAATTATTACCTATTTCTAATGACTTTCAATAATACATTTTAATGTAAAGCTTACTAAAAAAGAAACAATTCACAGCGTATTTTTTAAAGCTATTTACTAGAATAGTAAACAGAAAAGTGTTATAAGTTTGTCTGTATGTTTTTTTTTGTTACAAACATCTATAATGCTTGATTGAACATTGCACTTAGCTCAATGTGTGTGTAAACTTTTCATGTATAGCACTGTTTATAAGTAAAACAAGGCTCGGTTGCTAGTCGTCGATATTTGTATCACGGAAGCTCAGTCAGGACAAAGGGCCGGGTGACGTCGATGGCCGTATTCTGGCACGGCGCCAACTGTGACTCCATTGTTAACACGCGACAGAAAATACGGTCACCGAGCTGTAGGTTGGAATGTTCTAATATATGTGCCAAAATGGAGAGATTCTAGCCGGCTATTAATAGAGTGAGAAATGAATGGATCAACCGATATTCGAATAGTTGTGCTATTTGTGTTTTGTTTATTTAGATTAACATTTCGCGCGGGCTAAAGTAGAGTATTTATTTAAATATGTAGGATCATTTAAGACAAGTAGATACACAAGTTCATCTATCTATATAATGTTACTTTTATATTATAGAGTTTTTCTGACTGACGTCATCAATGCACAAAAAAAAAACTAAACTACGGAATTAAGAAATAGGACTGGATTTAGGTTTTAACTTTGACTTTTATAACAAGATTTAAAAGCGTGATTAAAATTTCATATGCATTTCTTAAATGTTAATAATAAAATACATGAAAATGCGTTTTTTAGTACCTTTTTTTGAACTGTGCATGTCAAACTGTAAATTATATTATTATTTATTACAATATATTATAACTATCAGAAACAAAAGACTATGGAAATTCAAATAATTATGCCAGTTCGTCTACCGCCTCACATAAACTTATTGTCCATTATTATCAACAAATCAAAACATAATAACCATCTGTATGTTATCATAAAATCAATTTAGTTTACAATTTAGTTCGTTATGCTTTATTTCATAAACTTGCTAAAAGATTAATGCTTCTACTGAATAATCTACCTCGCAAAATGTGTATATTTGATAAAAAAACACGTATGTAATAGCCAGATTTATTGCGATACAGTTTTTACTGTCGCTTCTAATTTTAATGTGAATGAACTTTGCATTAAAATCAGGTTGGCGGTATGTAAAAAGTAACAAGACCATAGTTTTTCAAAAAAATAAATACAGAAATGATATAAAATAAATGCGTAGATATTTTGTGTAGTTCTTTAAAACGATATTTGTTTATACTAGCTTTCTGCCCCGCGGTTTCACCCGCAGCTAATGAGCTTTTCTTGTGGAAATAAAGTAGTTTTCCGCGGTATAAAGTACGATGTCTTATTCCAGCTTTTACTCTATCTATATCCCTTGTTTTATCCTAATCCGTTCAGCAGTTATTACGTGAAAGTAACACACACATACTAACTTTCGCATTAATAATATTATTATATTGGAAGGGTTAATTATTAATTTATTTTAATAAGTGGGAAAAAGATAAGAAGTAAGATTAAACCTGAAATTGACTAGTGACCGGCCCTGGCAGAAATTGATGCTATATACGATGACATAATCACAATATTTTTAGAACACTCCTGAAAAAGTATATAAATGTTAATCATATTAAAATCCTTGAGTTGTTTAAATGATAAAAGTTAAAGTTTTAAACTGACGCAAACGTCGATTTTGTTACGATACTAGGTACTTAGAAATTATAAGAACATGAAACTTCATACATTTATAACGGATTCAAATTATTATAGCGGATTTGCAAAGAAACTTTTTACAAGTTTTATCTTAATGGATTTCTTAGCCTATACATAAACATCCCACTCCTTCTCGAATAGCAAGAGGGACTGAGCCGTAATCCACCACGCTGGCACGGGCTGTTGGATGCATATGATGTATCATCATAGATGCTTAAGGAACTTTGAATCTGGTTCCTCTGTCTTGAAAAATAAAAATACATTTTCAGCTGCTTCTTTAGTCACCCTAGTATTTATCTTTCAAACGAAATGATATTATTTAGTTTCTTAAAACAAAGCGACCTACCTACCCCTACGTTGGAGTCATCTCATATTCCCTGAACATGATATACTAGCCTTCCACCTGCGGCTTCATTCGCTTTGAACTAAAATTAGCCTTGATGAAAATACCCTATCTCACGTAGTAGTAGGTATGTAGTCCTAATGGTGGAACTTTTAAAATCCATTCATAAATACCAGAGATTACCCCGAACAAACAAACGCACATACGTTACTTCTGTGTAGTATTTAGTACAGATGATTTTAGCATTCGGCGAATTATCAAGTCTTTGTGCGACGTCCAGAAACCAAGAAATTTATCACCGCACCGACACTTAATTTTAATGATTTACTTGTTTCAAATTAGAGGAAAATAGACCACAGAGCGCAGAGGTACAAATTACTTGTAAATTGCTAGTATTTTCGGTTTGTTTACTCAAAAGTGTCAAAGTTAAAAACGTTTACCGAATAGGCAAAACATAAAAATATGCACGTTAAATACCTACGCTTATAGTGCATCTATGCTAATGTACCTTCTTGGGTTATGAATATATCTTTTAATAAATAACATGTATTAATAGAATATTAATGTATTTACAACTTACATCTTATTTTTTCTGAGTTGCTACGTTATTATGGTATCTATGAAATATTAAAAAAACCTCTGATGAAAATTTGTCGGAATGTGTTATGGTTTATTTAACTAAGGGCTGATTTTTCAATAGTCAGATAAATGCTAACTGACTGATAAGAGGTATGTTTTCATTGTCACTTCATACATATGTCAAGTATTTATGTTCGACGTGCAACAAAAACATACTGTTTTTCTGTCAGATAGAATTTATCTGACTATTGAAAAACCGGCCCTTAATTCTTTTTTTTGCGGTGAGCAGAGCACAATGTGAAACCTTACAGTGAATTTATTGCGAATCTAGCTTCAATTAACAATTTTAAGTTCAAATAAATTAGACAAAGCCATTGATGTAGTTTCCGCTACACAAAAAGCTCTGATCAAAGAAAATCTATTTATACCCCCACGGAAACAGCTTTTCACCGTTTTTTTTCAGGAAAGCACTCTTGCGTGGCATTAATTTATTCCCCCCGATTGTATTAACACGTTTCTTGGAGATATTTGCAATCGGACAGACAAGTGCAGCCTAAATTAAATGGTGATTTGGTTTTATTTGGCTAATGTCGGTGTGACGTCGCCGCGTTTGCGCCGACGCGCCGCCAGTCTGAGCCGAGCGTCGACCGCGCGTGCGTCGAATACAGCGGCCATTGAGAGCGCCAAACCGCGAGTGACAACCATTTGGTTTTCAGAAAGTTTTCCAACCAGCCAGTGTCAGTGAAGTTTTACATAAAAAAGTTTGGTTTATATTTCAAACCTGTTTAGTGAGTGTCGGATTCAAAGCAGAGGTAATGTCTATAGTGCATGTCGTATTAGCTAGCGGTTTATATTTGAGCTAATTTTGACGATCGTAAATTCGTGTCTTGATTTCTTTTCCGTATTAATCTTGAGCGTCTCGGCCCAAGGATAAGAGCCGAGGTAAATGTCACTTTTTAAAAATAACCGCCATGTTTATAATTGGAATTTGGAAAATAAGTGTTATTTTTGTTTTTTCGTAATGTAAGGGATCAAAAAGATGCGAGAGAACATAATTATTTGTTCGGTTTACGAGTCGGGGTTTTGGTTAAAGGCGTGTGGAGAGATTTATGCGCGTGAGTGACGCTGAATCAATGTGTAGATCTAACTGTGGATCTCTTTATGATGTATTTATGGATCTGTAAACGTTTGTGAACGCCTTTTGGTGGAGATAATGACATAGTTTCATTCGCGTTTTGAAGTTTTATGTCGCTGTTATACTGGTGTATAATGTTTCTATTTGCCAGTGTTTTTTTAACAGAGAAAATCAGTTCTTTATTATCTTGATTTAACTTATTTTTGGTAATTGTCATACAAAATTAAAATTTTAACTTGCTCTATACCTTCACACTAAACTATTATACGATCTTCTTAAAATACAATGAAAAATCCATGGATTATAAAAAAAGAAGATCCTAGGCGCAGCCCTTTAGCGAAAAGGCAATGATCAACCTTTTAGCATAGTGCCTATTCTATTGTTTTTTATTTATATATTAAAACGCATTTCTCTAAAGGGAACCATCTTTTCAACTCTAACGATATCGTTACGACATCGCTCGAAGAATCCCTGTATTTTCGAAACGAAGTTCTGTTAAAAACGTTTCCGGTGAAGATTTCCTTCAAGTTAAGAGATCCTATTGGTGTTTCCGTTACGTCCTTACGCGTATCAACTTTTATTTAAAGAGAAAGGTGATTAACCATCATTCCACCTTATTTCCACTTGATTTATAACTGAATATTTAATAAGTAGTAGAAAATAATTCGTACATAATTTAGTGCATGCATACAGTAACAGCCTTTATGTAATTTCTCAGTAAATGGGTTACGTATTGACTATGTCTCCTTATTAATTGACCAGATTGAGATTGAGGGTAGAACTTTAATTAACCACGCTGTACCATCCGTGAGGTTGATGGATGTTTAAAATATGGCTGTATGAAGGAAGGGATTCAAAAGTGATAATAAGTTACTCATTAAAAATATTAAAAATAATATAAAAGTACTATAAAATACGTTACTTTATAGTGCCATAGAGCCTACAGTAGATGATAATATTGTACTGAGTGCATCAATAATATGTCTGAGAAGAACCTATTTATAAAAGATGCAATTAAATAGATTCTTTCAATTTTTACCAATTTGATCACTTATTATAGAGTTAGAAAGTCATGAAACATTATTTTAATACAGATATACTCTATATGCATACTTAGCTTGATTTGGCTCTAAGAGTTTTTCAACAGTTTCCGGACCATGCTTAAAACTGCTTGTCGACTCTTTGTTTAAAAGACAAAAGAAAAACTCTTATGCATTACTTTTTTAGTCCCTAGAATTATTGAAAAAAGAAAATTTTACCTATTCCGTTGAGATGCGTAGGTATCTGTTTATGTATATCTTGTATATTTTTCTGCATCTGTCTGTAGACGGATAGCACTCTGGGAAAACCGATTTTATAATGTAAATAGTATTTAGAAACTAACCGAAAGTATTCGTAGCTATAATCTGGCCACCGAGAGATTGCGTTTGTGACACATGCCAGTAGTGTTGGGGTAAAAAATAATATTGACAAATATTTTTTCAATCAACATTAGTAAAAAAATTAGTTTATCTTATATCTATTTTACTTGTATAGCAAGAAACTCCAACTGCTGCCTTTTTTCAAAACAAATATTTAGGTCTACAATACAATAAGTACTAAAACTAAAAGTAGGTAATAAATACTTAAAATAATAGATATCGCGCTGGTATAAATTTAATCAGATTCCGATTCGCTTGAGGAGGTGCTATCATCATCTTCTCCAACATTTATAATTATGTTATTATCAATGATCGAATCAATTCTAATATCTCGATCAAAGTCTTTGGTAATAAGATTTTTTGTTTTTTCTACCGCCTTCGCCCAGTCTTCCTTCGTGATTTTTTCGCAAGCTTCTTTTAATAGAGCCATCATCTTTTTTGTGCTAAAAGGTGGGGACGTATTGCGACGGGCTGCATAACCCTTAATTTGAGCCCAAATTAATTCAATAGCATTGTATTGGCAATGATATGGTGGAAGTCTCAGCACCCGATGACCGTACTGCTGAGCCAATTCATCTATTTCATATCGAACATTTGCCGATTTATTTTCTTTCACTAACCGCAATAGTTATGCTTCAAGCATATCCATATTTACGTCGATATCATGTTTTTATAACCAAGCTACTTATTCTGCTTTTTTATTAGAAATTGATTGATAACTTTAAAATTGACTGATATTTTTAGCACATCCCTACGAAAATATGATGTTGTTTACATTTTTAAAAATACATATTTTATCAGTAATTATTACCCTTACAGTAAGCCATCAGTTATAAAATTTAAAATCAGTGTGTTTTAATATCATTTTATTGCTTATTATTTGTTTGTAGGGTCAAAATAGACGACTTTTTTTTTGTTTGTTTTCGTAGACGGCCTGTCAAAGTTACCTCGTTATGTCAAACACAATGTGTCAGGAACGCAATCTCTCGGTGGCCGGACAATACATTTCTTCAGAGGTTAAGTCACAGATCACACATTAGGGGGGTAATCTGTGTTTACGTCAAATTAGATCCTTGAAATTAAAACCTTGAACTCTATTACGATAACAATAAAGCTCATTCCTTGATTAAAGTTAATCTTGGAGCTTACAGCTAATCATCTGCGTTATTATCGCTAATTGTGGTTTCATGGCCCTTTATAAGCCTTTTAAAGGTCGAGTAGATTACAATAATCTTATTAATGTAAAGGGATAGGTTTCGTTAAAACGGTAAACATATATATTGTTGTTATTCATAATATTAATTTAGTTATTATTTTGTAAAATAAAACTCAGACTGGACTCTCCGTTGGCCGTTTTCTGTTGACACTTTAAAGATTTTTATTTTACTACTGACTTTGAATACCTATAATCGGTTTGTTTAAATAAAGATAGAATAAAAATACTTAATAATAAAAATTAAATTAAACTATTAATTATGGGTTTAAAATAGTGTTTTTCATCATCATAGGCTGGAGATATGCCTCCCCAATATATTTCCAGAGCAACCTGTTGTGTGCAATTAATTTTATTAGCATTATAAGCTACTATAGATGTACAGATGACCCTTTAAATGCTCACATCATATGCCCTAAAGATTTAATAGATCCAAAATAAAGGTCTTCTAAAAAGTAATAATACTTAGCTAAGCGTACAAAAGATGATACTTCGATATTCAAATAAATTGTATTCCATTCATAAGCAAGGGCGGATCCAGGACAGGGGTCGTGGGAGCCCCCCTCTAGGCTGAGTCCAGGACGTAGGTCCACTTAATTAAAGTTGTTGAACATATATTGTGACTGATCACTACTATGTGACCCCCCAGTCTCTAAAGCTGGATCCGCCCTTGTTCATAAGTAGCATATTCATTAGTGCCCACTTCATACATTAGTCAGTGTTTATATTCGACGTCCAACTAGAACATTCTACTTATCTATTGAATATAGATGACAAAAAACTACTTTTCATCGATTAACTTGTGTTTGACAGCGCTGTATAACAAAATGGTAAAAATTAACCTAAGTAACTGTCAACGTCAAACCCCTATAATCCGCCTATAACCGGTTATCTGTTGGTATATAATTGTTGATCTTGGAATGGGGTTATACAAACGGGCCCATCATCACTCCAGCAGTGTTAGTCTTTGAAGATGCCGCTTCTGACGTTTCCTTTGGACGGTGGTCTGTTTACTGTGGAAATTAGCACGAATGTCTTGACCTGGTCATGAATATTTGCATGCTACTGTTAGGATTTGCAACTATGTTATATGATATTGATATTCTATGTATTTGAAGAACTATTTAGATGTGATATGTATAAGTTTCTCCCGCATTTAATGTCTAGTATATCCAAAAGGGAATCATTTGACTTTTGAAAGCGTTTCAATTGTAATTCTATAGTTTGCAGCTTGTTCACGGACGCTGGAGAAACATCTAGCAACTAACGCCTTTGAACGCTTCAGAAAAATAAGCTTACTGATCGGTATTTTTTCCTAGAAACTAACGGCCGAAACCAATAATAATCTACTAACCTTTGACGCCTTGTTATTTGTATAACAATGGTAACTATTATCCATGTTTTTGCGTCTTAATTAACTATGGTAGTTGATATGGATTTGACAGAAACACGTCACAAAAAACAAAACTAGCAGGTTCCAATTACAAAGGTTTTAACTATAGTAGAATATTGGTTTCGGCCGTAAATGTTTAATTACGTCTTATGACCCTTCAAATATAGCTACTGAGCTTAAGGAAATCACTTATGAAAAGACAAATAGCAGAGTGTTACTGTTATATCCTTATCCTCTGTGGAACCTTTGTTGTCTAAAGTCACCTCTAAGATATTTTAATCTAAAACAGTATAATTTTAACAGTAAAAGTCAATCCCAGATAATTTAAAGTGCAGTGAATTGTGGAAAACATTGAATAGTGTTTTAAATTACGTATCTATTATTGTAGAATAGATTATTCGAAGATTTATCAATTCGTAATTTTTATAAACTACCCACAGTTTAGTTATATCACTGTTTTGACATTCTGTACGTGTGAGCAAAGAGTACCTGTGACAGAGGACTACACTACTTTATAAAAAAAACCTGACAACGCCATCTGTCGATTAGAGATTGAACTACATTCTATACGTTTCAAGAATTCAGATACTATCTGATCTATAAGCTCGTTCGATCGACTTTGTTCCGTTGCTCGGGTAAAGAGGTTGCTTTACAAAATATTGCTGTTTTGAATACAAATTGCAATGGCAACTAAAACATGCGCGGCCTGTCCCCATGTTATAAAAGATAAAAATTATCTTCAATGTCAGCTTTGTCAGTCTTATTACGATCTTCTATGCGCCAATGTAACGCCTAAATTGTACGCCAATATGACAAAGGAAGAACGTATCGAGTGGCAGTGTCAATGTTGCCGTGACAAACGTCCGAAGAGAGATAACCAAAACACACCAGTACGAACCTTGAGTACTTTTGGTAAAAATGATACAAATGATCAATCAAATGTTACAAAACGAGATAGGCGTCACTGTGGAACGAGTAAAACTTCAACAGAGGATGAGGCAGTAGACATGAAGTTGTTCAGTAGCAGTCAGGAGCGCAGACTTAGTGCATTGATAGTAGACGCATTGCAAAACGAATTGCCTAAGATATTAAAAAATGCACTCATTAAAGAACTAAAACCTGTGCTAGCCCAGATTGCCGACCTTAAAAAATCCGTGGAATTTATTAATTCAAAATACGATGAAATAAGTGAGCTATTGGTAACTCGGGAGAATGATATTAGGGAACTAAAACACCAAAACGTCGAGCTACAAATCACTGTCAAGGCTTTATCAAGTCGTATTTCTCTCATGGAGCAACATAGCAGGGAAGCTAATATAGAAATACATGGATTACCGGAACACAGATCGGAGTGCCTCGCACAGATAACTACACAAATAGGCAATGTTGTTTCGCAGCCTATTCTAGACGGTGATATCCTTTCATGTTTCCGGGTTTCTAAATTGAATGCTAACAGTAACCGTCCACGTTCTGTTGTGGTGAAACTTCGGAGTGCTCGCGCTAGAGATGCGTTACTTGCAGCCGTATGGAAATTTAATAAAAATAACCCGAAAGAAAAGTTGAACACGAACCTTATTGGTATTGGTGGTGACAATAAGCCTATTTTCCTAGGTGAGCATCTTTCTCCGGAAAATAAATCTCTGCACGCAGCAACACGCCTTAAAGCTAGGGAATTGGGCTACAAATTTGTATGGGTGAGAAACGGCAAGATATACATTCGTAAAAACGAAACATCTCAAGCGAAGCATATTACTTGCACCGATTCACTAAAAACTTTGCAATGAGATGCTTTATAAATTTTTTCAACCTATCACGTGATGGAGTTCTTTTTTATATACAGTGAGTGATAGAGGTATACTACCAAAACCTTCGTGGTATGAGAACGAAAACTACCGAAATATATAATAATGTTCTGCAAAATAACTATGATGTTTTAGTTTTTTCTGAAACTTGGCTGAATTGCTCAATAAATGACAGTGAATTCATCGATTCAAGATACCAAGTATACAGGCGAGATCGAACTTCTTCTAAATTCTATACCAAGGTCGATGGAGGGGGGTTACTCATAGCTGTTAAAAAAACTATTAAAAGTGTTCGTCTCAGTGAAAAAGAAAGTGATTGTGATGACTTATGGGTATCTATAGAAGTAGTTATCGGTGAATCAAGAAAATTGCTTGCAATCTGTGCTGTTTATACTCTATGTTATTCAGCTACGTTAAAACAGATTGAACTTACTACGTTACTTAACAATATCAGCGATGTCACATATGATTTGAATGATGTTATCGTTATTGGTGACTTCAATATGAGCTTTATTACCTGGTCTAGTTCAGATAACAGCTACTTATTGGCAAAACAAAATCGAAGTGTTCTTGGACATTTGTTACTTGATTTTATTGCTCTCACGGGTCTCCAACAGTATAATGGAGTCACCAATATCGATGGTAAATGTCTTGATTTAGTATTAAGTAATGTGTCTTGCAATGTTACAAAGTCTGATAATCTATTAAGTAAATTGGACCCTTATCACCCGCCTTTAGAAATTCTAATCGACTTAAAGTTACATCAGCTTCTTGATAGCGTGCCTAGGACTGACTTTAACTTTTTCAAGGCAGATTATGAGTCTATTGTTGATGCACTGTGTAATACCTGCTGGGACAACTGCTTTATTTATTGCAAAAATGTGAATGAAATGGTGGATATTTATTATGCAAAGTTGCGTGAAATAATCTGTCAATTCGTACCTAGACGTAGACCGCGTAAATCTGTTTACCCAACTTGGTTCAATTTCGATCTCATTAAACTCTTGAAAGAGAAAAATAAAATCAGACGCAGGGTGAGAAAGTTCCACAATCCTCGCGACAAATATGAACTTGATATCATTAAGAACCGATGTGAAAAATTGCAAAAAAAATGTTACAATAAATACATTAGCAGTGTTGAAAGTAATGTCAAAAGATGTCCAAAAGCATTGTGGAATTTCATTAAGCAAAAGAAAGGTTCTTACAATAGTGTACCTTCAGTCATGCATAGTGGCAGTGATAATTCCGTTTCTTGTGGTCCGGATATATCAAACCTATTTGCAACTCACTTTAGCTCTACGTATAAAATATCTCAGTCTAACAACTCAAATTGCGACATTAGGGACAACGCTAATAGTACATGTGGAAAACTAAGCTCTATTAAATTGAGTGAAAGTGAGGTATTGAAAGGACTAAAGCATTTAGAACACTGCCACTGAACTAAAAGACTTACGGCCTATATCTATCTTACCAGTTCTTTCAAAGGTGCTCGAAAAGGTTGTTCTGGATCAAGTGGTTGAATATTTAGAGAACAATCGGATTGTACCAAAATTGCAATCTGGTTTTCGTCGGGGCCATGGCACTGAAACCGCACTTCTCCATATCTCTGATGACATCACAGTAGCGTCGGATAAAGGCCTGAGCACTGTTTTGGTGCTGCTGGATTACTCGCGGGCGTTTGATTGTTTGAATCCGAAGCTGCTCCTAGCGAAACTACGGAGCTATGGTTTCTCAGTTGATACCTGTCGCTGGTTTCAAACCTTTTTAGAAGGGAGGGAACAAACAGTGGTTACGGATAGTTTAGATGGTGTGAAGAAGTATTCGACTCCAAAACCACTAGTGCGAGGTGTGCCTCAGGGTTCTCTATTAAGTCCAATCCTGTTTACAATCTTTACAGCAGACCTACCCGAAAATATAGTGTCGTGTAAATATCATCTCTATGCGGATGACACTCAACTGTATTACTCTTTCAAGGGTAGTGACATTAAAACTGCTTTTGAAGGGGTAAACCAGGATCTTAGTGCCATTTCTAAATGGTCTAAACAAAACTCCTTGGAGCTTAACCCAAATAAATGTAAAGTTCTGGTCCTAGGGACTCCCCACCAAGTTCAACAAGTGCTCCAGTTCAATGAGAATATTGAAATTGATAATATAACAATTGAAAAAGTGACATCAGCACGCAATCTAGGTTTAGTAATGGACGCAGGTCAAAAATATGAAGAACACATTAACATTAAGATCAGAAATGCTTTTTATAAACTAAAAATGCTGTACAAAATTAGGAACTACATAACAGAAGAACTACGTCTTACACTGACAGAACTCCTGGTGCTCTCTCACTTCAATTACTGTAGCTCTGTCTTTGCTCCACGATTGTCAACCAAAACAGAAAGAGCCATTCAACGAGTTCAAAATGCCTGCATTCGTTTCTGTTACAAGGTACCAAAAAGGGAATACATTACTCCGTATCTTAACAGAAAAGGCATTCTCAATATGAAATTAAGAATGCAACTACAGTACGCATGTATAGTTCATAGGATTATATGGAACAAAAAACCTATGTATTTATTTGAAAAATTGACTTGGATTAAAAAAAGCTCAAATAAAGCCACTAGATCTGCTACCAACAATCTAATCAAGTGCCCAAAATATGTTACGTCAAGATACAGGGGTTGTTTCAGTTTTGCTGCTGCGAAAATTTGGAACGACATTCCACCACCCTTAAGGCAAATGTTAGGGATAAGATGCTTTAAAGCAAAATACAAGCACGCTTTAATAAAAATGCAATGTGCAGCAGAAAATGTGAAACGCTCTTTCTGGAAAGAATTTAATATAAAAAAATATTTCTAAGTGTTAAGATGCCATCTATTTATAATGTGTTTACAAGTACAAGTATTTAGTGTTGTTTTTATTTTATTTTACTTTATTTGAATATAGGTACACACTAACTTACACGAGCAGGTGCAAACACCCTCTAACACACATACATACACACACACACATACACACACACATACACACACGCATACATATACACACACACACAAACTTTAGATAGGTAGGTTAGCATGTGGGTCTATCGTGGCCTTTAATATCATTTACTTACTTCTATCTAACACCAAGTCAGAAGTCAGGTGCGACTGAAAAACAGCGCTGTCGTATTTGCGACAGCTCCAAGCTGAGGCGTTACCTTTTGCCATTGTATAATATAATTATTTTTTTGTTTTTATTTTATGTTTAATTTTTATTTTTTAATTGATTAATTGTACCTACCTTACCTTAATGGCAATAAACACATTTTTATTTTTTTTTTTTTTTTTTTATTTTTTAGACACCAACAAGGGTGCGGGTCCTGATGGTATTCCACCCTTACTCTTAAAACGTTGCGCTAAAGTTCTCTCTTACCCACTGAAAGAAATATTTAACTTTTCCCTTAGTACTGGGATCTTCCCATCTGAATGGAAACGAGCCCGTATAGTTCCAGTTTACAAAAAGGGGGAAAGTGATGACGTTCGCAACTATAGACCTATTTCTATAATTTCTTCGGTGTCAAAGTTGTTCGAAAGTTTGATATGCCCAATACTTACGAATCACACCATGTTACAAATTAGACCTGAGCAGCATGGTTTTCAGGCAGGAAAGTCTGTGGTTACAAATCTAATATCGTATTTGACACCAATAATAGATGCGGTGGACCAGAATCATCAAGTCGATGCCGTATATACGGACTTCTCAAGCGCATTCGATCTCGTTGATCATCGTCTATTGACAAACAAGCTTCAAGTACAATATGGCATTGATGGTGTTCTTGTCAAATGGTTTGCATCGTATTTGGCTGACAGGGAGCTCGTTGTTACTGTTAGGGGTTATCAATCTGAAAAATTCATTGCTTCCTCGGGAGTACCGCAGGGTTCACATTTGGGTCCTATTCTATTTGTACTTTTCATCAATGATATTGTATCATGTATTCACCACTGTAAATGCTCCTTATTCGCGGATGATATGAAAATTTATCGTAGTATCACTTCGATTGGTGACTCTATTTTGATGCAGGAAGATCTTGATCGGATTACCCAGTGGTGTATTGACAATAAAATGATCCTAAATTCATCTAAATGCCAGCATATTCAATTCACCAGAAGACTTAAACCACTGCAAACTAGATACCTCGTTAGCAATCAACTCATTTCCACTGTCTCAGAGGTGCGCGATCTCGGTGTTTTGATTGATTCTAAGTTAAAGTTTAACTCTCATTATGACAATGTTATAAAGAAAGCTTATATGATGTCTGGTTTTATTCGACGTAGTACTAAAGACTTCAGAGACCCAGCCACAAAAATTGTTTTATTTAATGGACTAGTTCGAAGTATTTTGGAGTTTTGTTGTATTATTTGGAACCCAGGATATGCTACACACTCGAATCGTATCGAGGCAGTTCAACGTTCTTTCACCAGACACTTAGCTTTTGGAGCTCCAGGAATAAGCCACCGAAGTTCGTACATGGATAGACTCTCTTATTTTGGACTAAATACCTTATCAAAGAGACGACTAGCCCACGAGTTATTGTTTTTACAAAAAATCGTAACAGGTGAATCCATGTGCCAAGAGTTATTGGATAAAATTCAAATAAATGTCCCTAAGTTGGGTTCTCGTCGAGCTTTAAAAAATGATTTTTTCGCGGTTGTCTCAAATCGGACCAACTTGGGTTTACACGCACCGTTGTCGAGAATGCTGGTAACTTATAACAGCCTTTATAAGAATTTAGATCTGGACATATTTGATAATCACCCAAAACTATTTAAAAACAAAATTTTGGCCCAGTAAATTGCACCAACTTATATTATCTATTATTTAAATTTGTATTAATTATTATTTGAAATTGTATTGTATAAAACTTTTTGACAAAAATAAAATATGAAATTGAATGCTGTGCACGTCTGTAATTAATGTAAGCACTAGATTAGGTGTCACTTTGTACTATATATAAAAAGTTTGTGTTTGCATTGTTGATGTGCCTTAATAAATAAATAAATAAATAAATATCTCGTTAGTGCAATCGCCAACACGATAGCCAAGCATGGCGAATATTGGCACTCACTCTCTTAGGACATAGGACATTGTACATTGAACCACCTTTTGATAAATTTGGAATGAAATTGATTCTAACATGTCCTCATACAATATTAAATAATGAAAACATCTCTATTGCGTATAGTCAAAAAAGGACGGTTGAAAACATGATCATCCAGTTGCTTCAAAACAATGATTATGTGTAAAAATAAAAGTTATTATTACTACTTAAAGTTGCCAACATTAAAAGCTAAAATGATTTATTACCATTTTATTAATTTATTTCATTATTTTTTCTAACTAAGTTATTATAATATTCCGTTATACTAACTAAGTTGCTAAATTTGCTTAAACGCGAGAGTGCCTACACTATGAAAATGGAATGTTTCACCGCCATATTGTGTCAGCTTTCTGTCATTGTGCGCGCCGGCGCCGGTCAAATATCCCTTGTTTACGATATCAAGTGTCAAACACCCGGCGGTGTAAGACTAACTATATTGTACCTGAGTTCCATGTTTTTCTATTGAAATTAACGTTTAAAATGTTAAACACGGATTAAAGAAGTTCAACATAACAAAAGAAACGTCGGATTTAATATGAGGTTAAAAGAAAATGCAATATGATGGTAGTTTGTATGGTATAGACTTGCTATTCAATAATACCTATGAATGTATTAAATATATTCTGAGGTTATTATCTAACTTCAGAAACGTAACTTCTGTTGTGTCTCTATGATTAGTGATTTTTGATGACTTGATCAACTTACTTACTTTTTAAACTATTTGATGTAAACTATCTAAATTTTGGTTAAAGCCCTATAAAAATCTTTAACGTGGCCTAAGGAGTTAGCCCTAGATTGTTACGATATACCTATAAAACGAAACAAAAAAATACGTTATTTATTTGTCGCAAACGAAATCTGTGCTTCTCAGACCGCTAAATATAATATCTTACTTAGAATATTTACTTAAATACTTAAGCAAGTTTAGTCAACAAACAAATCCGCTCCAAAATATATTTACAAGAAAAATAACAAATTATTTAGCAGAAATGTAAAGAAAAGAACCGTTTGATACACAGTGACACGTCGGGCATCGAACCCGGAACCACAGTACAAAAGATACAAGTTATTAATATAACAACACAAACGGAAAATAGGTCAAAATGATGTGTAGGGTAAAACCTTATTAGAGCACATGTGTCATTTCAATATTGACACTAAAATATTTATTATAAATATATTTTAGTGTCAATATTGGATATATTATATACTAGCTTTAACACGCTCGGCTTCGCACGCTTAAATTCAGAGTAAAACTCCTTTCTCTGTACTATGTCATTATACATGTAAACCTTCCGCTTGAATCACTCTATCTATTAAAAAAACCGCATCCAAATCCGTTGCATAGTTTTAAAGATTTAAGCATACATAGGGACAGAAAAAGCGTCGTTGTTTTATACTATGTAGTGATTTTAGTGTCAATATAGAATAGTGTCGATATATCACATAGAATAGAGGAATTTCATTTTCAGATAAAGTGTTCCTCGAAAAAAAACAATGAAGTCTGTTTAAGATTTTAGAATGTGCTTTTCTCATTAAACGAATATCTTTCAATATTTTTAAAATATTTAAATACTTTTTATTTGCATATTTTTACAAAATTATTATGCTATGACTATATGTATATTTACCTTATAATTTTGAAGAAACTATATCTTTTGCTCGAATCATGCGCAGCTCAAGTAAACAATGCAATGTTTTGAATTTCTCCTGCTTCGATTAAAAGAGGAAGTTTATGAATATTTCAGACAGGCAACACTGAAACGCATATTATATTTGCGTCAAGATTCATATTAACTGATATACGTTTAATGTTATTAGCTTTACATTTTAGTTTATTGTGTTTATTCATTGACAGAAGAGTACATTATCGGTTTTATTTCAAAGAAGGTACAGACGTGATTTTATGAATGTTGACATGATTGTACGAGGAAAATGACAAACCATATTTTTTATTTTTTAACACTCTATTTCAAAGAAAAGAGTTTCCCAACTCATTTGCATGTTTCTTTTGTGTGTAATATGCAGTTTTGAATTTAAATATTCTTTATTTGTAAATTGAGTGTTTAAGATGTTTATTTTGTCGGTATGAAACCTAAATACCTACCTTTCGATGTTTTCCAAAGGAAACATGTAGTTGTTTCAAAGCAGTTTTTTTACATTATTGACGTTGGATTTTCTACTAAATCCATTCCTCAAACCAACAATAAAACTCTTACTGTGCTAACTTTATGCCATGTAATTTAGTACCAACTTTTAAATCTCATCCTAGCGTTCTTTAACGCACTTCATAATCTTCTCCGTTATTATTCTTCCTCACACAATCACATTTCATTAGCCATCACGACACGAACCCATAACTCTCTCTTTTAGTTACAGAAATGTTTTCATGAACCGTGTGATATTAATTTTCACATAACAGTTCCCTTGTTACATATAACTAAATATATTCAAAACATTGTGGTGATGCATTTGTACTGGAAAATGGTGATTCATATACATATGCGTGACGGTAAAGACAAGTAGTTGGTTATATACGTAGGTTGGTGTAGGGAAAGTTTTAGCTGATGACTAGTTTGATTTAATACAGTACTCTGGGGTTCATGATATTAGTTTAGAGAACGTAAAAAAATAAATACTTTTGTTAATAAAATAGAGTAATATAACTTTCTACATCTATTCGTTAAATTATCTGAGTAATGTAACATATTTTGATATCTTAATTACGTTCTTTTAAGACCATTTTATAAAAGACAGTTTTTCATCGGTTCACTAGTAACTACTAAGTATTATTATTAGAGATGGGCCGAGTAACACTTTTGCCGAGTACCGAGTATTACCTACTCGGTAAAATTTTTTTTTTACCGAGTACTCGGCCGAGTATTACGGTTGTATCAATTTCCCAATTTCGCGCGCGAAAACAAGTACAAACGAACGCAAGTATATTTAGAAGAAAATTTGTTGGCAAATGGTGGACAGGGCACCAAACAAGGCATCATAATTTACATTTATTAAAATTTAAAAATTGATTATTTTTATTACTGTTCCTTTAATTTTGTCTCACTAGTACTCATGCATTAGCATAATTTTGATTCTATTACTTGAGGATGTCAAAGATTTTCTCAATCAGTACGTTTTGATTAACACTGTTGTTTCAATTATATCTTCCTAAATATATTGCTTTCTTTAAACAAGCTATATTACTTTTTTGGTACTCGGTACTCGGCATTAGTATACCGAGTTACTCGGCCGAGTACCGAGTACCAAAAAACCTGCCGAGTACGTCGAGTACCGAGTATAAACCGAGTACTCGGCCCATCTCTAATTATTATTATTAACTGAACAGTATAAAGTCTCTAAAGTCGAAGCATCATCGAAACATGCAGGTAGCGAATTTCATTTCACCATTTCAAAATGTAACATTTTCAATTTTAGATTTTATGAATTCTATAACTGCATAAATGTCCCATCTCTTTTACGCTTCATCTTTTAGCTCCAGACAGAAGGAGAGGCATATCACTTTAAATACCAAACCTTCTAGGTTTATACCAGATCCCTACCTCCGTAACTCGATCCACCGTACCTCACTGTCGTACGACTATGACGTCACGTGACACTGCAGTGATGACGCGCCACTATTTCCACCGGTCTATTAATACGCGACGGGTGACGGCCGAGTCGCGCGGTGCGAATACCAATATATTTAGATAAGGTTTGGGAATACGGTTCGGTGCTGTTTTGAATTGTATATCTAACCCTTTATAGAATGTTTTGTTAGTGAGTTAAGTTGGA
The DNA here is from genome assembly GCA_916618145.1 of Emmelina monodactyla. Taxonomy (NCBI): domain Eukaryota; kingdom Metazoa; phylum Arthropoda; class Insecta; order Lepidoptera; family Pterophoridae; genus Emmelina; species Emmelina monodactyla. The sequence goes on from OU745316.1 coordinate 818,794, forward strand.
TTTGAGATTGAGGTTGATGAGGACTCGAATGTTCATGGGATTTTCTAGGTTTTGATTTTACGTATCTCATGTGGTAAGTATTTTAAATTGCTTGCAGTGTAGATAGGTTGAATCAAAATTTATAAAGGCTGCTGTAGTAACGCAGTGTTTATTTTTGTTTTCTTTATTTGTGAGCTGATTATTACTGATTACTTACGGGAAACACCATATCCGTCAGTCTATATAAACATATGTATGAAAATCGTTTTTTTACACAATTGATAAACTCTGCATCGATGATGCAAGTCAGAGAATTCATACTGAAATGTTCCCTTTCTTGTACAAATGGTGAAGATTTAAATACATTCTGCTACCGTACACATACACACACACACGCTATACCTACTATATATATTCGTCAAGAAATCTCAACGTGAGTACCGTCAGCATACAGAGATTTGTATGTTTTTCTAAAAACAGCTAAAGTCGTTTAAGCTATTTTATTAAAAGCTAATCGTAGTGCCCTTTTGTAGTCTACTACGTCGTAGACGACTACGTTCGTACTACGAATCATTTTTTGACGGCTAATGGCTTTTTAATGTCACGACTATGTTTCTAGTATATATTTTTTTCTCCTGAACTAAGTTGAAATCATCACTCAAATCAAATTGTGTTCAATCGGAGAACGTATCTGTACATTTTCAAATCTCTTTAGTTCTAATAACTGTCAAAATTCTGGTAACAAATTCGTAACAATTCTCGTAACTATATATAAAGTAACTATATATACAACTTGCCACCGTTAAGTGCTTTACCTCAATAACATAAACCACATTTTCTAAAATCATTGCTACGCTTGTCCTGCTATCCGTACACAATTAGCGAGTGTTGGTTGCTATTTGGACGCCAGCCCAGCGGCTAATTCTCTCTTGTTGCCGTTAGCTGCGTACCTTATGTACCCAATTAGGTGTGAGTTGCTTGACGGTGCATTGCAAAATACGAGAACAAATGGTAGGGGATAATCGACTTGTGGACTTGTATTGGAATGTCCGTAAAATTGTGAAGGTGTAGTATTTGTGGTTTAATTGAAACTGTTTTGGAAATAGATGTATGACTGCGTAACGGGTATAAGAGTTATGTCGGTATCAGCTTTTTTTAAATTAAAAATGATTATTTTAATCAAATTAAATAATTATAACAGTCGTGAGTGATTGAAATAGATTAATAATGATTATACTGGCTGTTTAAATAATTGATAAGGTTAAATGAAATAAAATAAAAGCATGGCATACAGATATACAATGTATAATAATAATAACCTTTTTATGTACCAATAGTCGAGCACAGATCCTTCTCAGATAGCGAGAGGGTTTGAGCCGTAATCCACCACGCTGGCTCGGTGCGGGTTGGTGAAAGCACATGATGAATAATCATCCTATCATGTGTGTTTCCTCACGATGTTTTCCCTCACCGTTACTGCGTGATAAACATGTACATAATTTGGAAAATACCAAATTAGTGGTGGTCGAACCCTAGTGGGGATCAAACCCGGAAACTTTGGTATAGTAGACCCATTTCTGTTGCCACTAGGCTACCACGCACTTTGGCATACAGATCTTACTAATATTAAAAACGTGAAAGTTTGTTAGTATGTATGGATGTATGGATGTTTGTTACTCTTTCACGTTAAAACTACTGGACGGATTTGGATAAAACTTTACAGTTATATAGGTTATACATCAGAATAACACATAGGATACTTTTTACCGCGGGAAAACTTCTCATTCCCACGGGAAACCGACTTCCACGCGAACGGAGTCGCGGGCGGCCACTAGTACTTTATAAAAATATCACTTTTTACAAATAGCAGTGGACGTCTTATATTAAGCATGCAAGTGTCGTTATATCTGTGACGACGTTTGCCTATAAGTATCAAGCTTTTCTAATATTTTTATCACCTTTTTTATGTGAGAATTAGTGAGTGTCAATAAAGTAAGTACTTACAATTCTTTACACATCATATTAATATTCTTATTGCGTCGAAAGCTCTCTATAATAGTTTATTTTTTAATAAATCTTTCTAAAACACATACTGAGATATGTTGGTTAGTCATATCCTCAATTTGTTTAGTTTACAAGAACCACTCACATAATCAATCTTATTAGATACTAGCTGGTGCCCGCGAACTTCGTTTCGCCAACTTAGAAGAAGAAAATAAGTCTATTCAAGTATTGTACCTACTTTCGAAAACTTTTCTTATTATGGCAGTTTGAATGACGTTTGACACTTGCTGCGGTGGCATTGCGATATGAAGAAAAAATTTAGTTTCACTTTATTTAATATAGTGGCCGCTCGCGACTCCGTTCGCGTAGAAGTTGGTTTCCCGTGGGAATGCGAAGTTTTCCCGCGGTAAAAAATTCCCTCAATTCTTCCATACATAATTTTTGGTTTCTAGAACCGTTTTCGCAGCGCACGCAACGGAAGCCCTCAAGGATGAATAATTTTCCCGTTTTTTTCACATTTTCCATTATTTCGTCGCTCCTAATAGTTGCAGCGTGATGTTATATAGCCCAAAGCCTGCCTCGATAAATGGTCTATTCAATACAAAAAGAATTTTTAAATTCGAACCAGTAGTTCCTGAGATTAGCGCGTTCAAACAAACAAACAAACAAACAAACAAACAAACAAACAAACAAACAAACAAACAAACAAACAAACAAACAAACTCTTCAGCTTTATAATATTAGTATAGATTCCGTAGATATGGATGTAAACTAATATACCTACGGTTGCATTGACAATTAAAAGGTATTGTTCTTGAAAATTTGTGAGATACTAGTGGAAAACGACAATATTTTTCCATCCGGCTGGGCTGCAATTTAGAACAAAATTCGTGTGTTCTCGTGTTTGAAATTGCATATTGTAGCTTCTATCTTTCAATTTATCGTTGTTGTACCTTATAATGTTTACCATACTATTATTTTACATACGTAGAACTATTAAACATTTTCCTGCTCCTTTTTCTCCCAACCTTAATACATTCGTACTAAGGTCTTGATCTCTGCTCGCGAGGCTATCTTCACTGCTCAATATTAATACCACCACATGGTAGGTATCACCTTGTGTACAGAAACAGAAACATACAGTCGCCTATATCAATTGGTTTATTAATATGCGCGCGATTATCCTATTTACATTATAATGTAGATCTCCACTGCAGCTATATTCATGTGCGAATAAGTCTTAATAAAAGTAGTCTATCTATGCTTTTCCCGAAAACGTTTTCCAGTTGTGAAAACGTTTATAACTGTACTTTAGTTTTTACCCCTTACATCCAAACTTGTATACTTTAACTCTTTAGGATGATAGTATAGAAAGAAAAGCTCGATACTGACGGCTCAGTGGGTTTCGATATAAATTGGTCTATGGATAGGTATAATGCAGAATAACACACGTGTTTTTACCGCGGTAAAATATCTCACTCCCAACGGAAAAAATATTTAGCGGCGGGCGAGACTGCGTGGCAAAGAGCAAGTGTTTCATTAGTTAAAGAATATATGATTAAGTACGGTTATTAGATATTACAGAATATGTATGTTTTCTTTATATTTTGTAGCAGGAAAAAATACGAATGCATTTACTAATGTTCCATAATACTTTAGTAGATTGCCTGTTCATACAAAAAGGATGTGGTAAAATTAAACAAAATGACACCACTGAATAAGGTATCCTATTACCTATTTATTAAAGACTCTTTTACCATTGCAGCTGTCTTGAAATGTAGTTAAATAAAGCAGAAATCTGAATTTATCTACAACCGTTATGGTTCCAAACTCTAGTTTAGATGCAGTTTTTACCTAAATATTACAAATAACTAACTAAATTAGCCTTAAAAACTTGTAGCCCGTACCAAAAAGTTACCTAATCATTCAAAAGAATATATATTTCAAATTTCTTAGCAAACTCAAGAACTGACCTTATTTTTTTAATGAAACCAAAACGGATGTGTATACGTGTCTAATTCAAGTACGAGATGTGGTAATGAGTGAAGTATGACGTCAATACAAGATGGGTGTGGCTTCATAATAATATATAGGACAAGCCTATATAATGTATAGGACAGTATTTATAAATTATACAGCAGACATTTGAAATCACCTTATTAATGAATATAGTTTAAGACTGTATTAGATAATAATGGATAAGGATTGTCAGATAAACATGGTTTCAGAAATACTGAGGTAAATTGCGTTTGTTTATAAGAGGGGTGTTTTATATAAGTATTCCACCTACATAAGTCGTCGGATAGTTAAAGATGGATGCAGTTGACGATATTACTCTCTTTACAAAAAGCTTTTGCCTACTATATTTTACCTAGGTACTATAAGCCTTTATAAAAAGACTAGTGGCCGCCCGCGACTCGGTCCGCGTGAAAGTCGGTTTCCCGTGGGAATGAGAAGTTTTCCCGCGGTAAAAAGTACCATATGTGTTTTTCTGATGTATAACCTATATTACTGTAAAGTTTCATTCAAATCCGTCCAGTAGTTTTTACGTGAAAGAGTAACAAACATCCATACATACTCACAAACTTTCACGTTTATACAGCAGCACAGGAACATCGTCCCTACTTCACGCCGGTTTTCTGTGCGACGGTGGTATTTCACCGGTCGAGTCAGCCCAGTAATCGCTGCAGACAGAGCCTATAGAGCTAGACTCTACCACTCCACGAAACCTATATTACTGTAAAGTTTCATCCAAATCCATCCAGTAGTTATTACGTGAAAGAGTAACAAACATCCATACATACTAACAAGCTTTCACGTTTATTATATTAGTAGGATTATCTAAATAACAGTAAATATTTTTTTTGTGTAACCGAATATACAAACCTAAAAATGTTTTTTTTTATTTTGAGGTTGGTTAACTTAACTTTGCACGTTTTGTAATTATTCTGCGAAGTGAAGTTCGCACAAACGACAGATGGCATAACAATCATTATTAACGCGTAGAACACATTCGTAACACATTAAATAATTTACTACCAACAACTCAATCTAAATATACACCAACCCTGTTTTGTAGAAAAGCTATAATTATCTTAGTTATGTGAAGTGTTGTGTTTATTCAAATCTATTTCAAATACTTCTATTTAGTGTTGGAAAATAGAGATGCGCAGTTACTCGGCTTAAATGTAATTTTCAAGCAACTGTTTAGTTTTCTGTATTAGATTTTTGTTTAATCAAATGTTACCTCATTCAAAAACCATAATAACCCTATTTACGTTTTTATGTTGTTTTAACTGTATAAAACGACAATGCTACATTTGTAACATATTTTTCTGCTTTTTAAAAAGCTCGTAGGTATGTTTGGTAAGTACTTGATCCTACATGCAACCTTAAGAACATCGCTACATTAACATACAGTTATTCCCATCTCTAAAGATCTATCACTGCTCCAATCAGCGCAGTTTTCCTCACCGCGCCTGCGCTGGATCCACTCTTGCGCAGCGTGTTTGTCAGTTCGTCGACAGCTCACATTGAAGCTTGCAATTCCACCGGTGACGTCATAAATACAAGCAGTATTCATTCACTAGGTTATATAGTACTGGGTAATGTTGATGGTGTTTATAGAAGGTAGTCTTTGATATTTTTCGTTCATTAATCATTGTGTAGGTTTTTTTTTGCTAGTAGTAGTAGGTGAATTAATTTTACACACACTAAGAGTCAAGTAGGCAAAAGGAAGAAATGAAATCACTACATAGTATACAACAAAGTCGCTTTCTCTGTTCCTATGTCTCTATGTATGCTTAAATCTTTTGAACTACGCAACGGATTTCGATGCGGTTTTTTTAATAGATAGAGTGATTCAAGAGGAAGGTTAACATTATAATAACATAGTACAGGGAGAGGAGTTTCACTCCGAATGTAACGCGTGCGTATACGTATAAAAGCAATTATATTTGATGTTAATTAGAAATCTTGGTTTCATTTGCTAGACTACTTCACCAAGCAAGATGGAGAAAAATAGTATCACTATCGATATTTAGATATTTTGGCAATTCTTCGATTAACATTGCAAATATTTATGTTAACTGAAGTTAATGTAGTCTCTATGGTACATTTGGCGCCGTAATGACAAAAGGCACGTAACTTCTATTACTAAATTTAATTAGGTTTCACTGCCAACAGTTAGCATCAACACTATTTATAAAGTTATGAAGGAGTCTACCGCTCTAGAAAAAGCGTATCGGGAACCTTTGGATCGAAATGTCATATTTATACAACAACTAGCTAACCATGTAAAAAAAACCCTTATTACTTAGTGGTATGAAAAATAGATAGTAGCCGATTCTCAGACCTACTGAATGTGCATTTAAAATTTGGTGAAAAGCGGTAAAGCCGTTTCGGAGGAGTAAGGTAACTAACATTGTGACATGAGAATTTTATTTATAAGATGATTATGTATACTATATTGGTGAAAAAATTAAAAATATTTGGCAGAACCCAATTGCTTCCTCTTTTGCTAATAAATATTTTTAAAAAGTGTTTACCACCCAATATACAGGGTGATTGGTAATGCGATACATTCCTTCTAAGAGGTTAAAGTAGAGCTTATTTGCAGTCACTTAAGGCATAATATGCTATGTCCGAAAATTGATAATTTCTGAGATATGCAACATTTAAGATTTTTCATAAAAAACCCCACTTTCGAAGTTCAAATGAATCCTTTTAGTGAAAAATTCAAAATTGAGTTTAATGTTTTGTTGTTTTATGGTAGCTTGGTAACTAAAATGATATTTCAGATTCAAATTTGCTAAAAATAATCGTCCTTATTTTAGAAAAAGTCAAGAAACCAAGAACAACTTTTAAAAAAAGTTAAGTCTTATGGCAATAAAAAGCGATTCTCTAAAAAAAGTCCAAATAATGTTGCGTACAAATTACATAAAAAACTTCCCCACTTCATTAGCTATTCAAAAAGGTACATTTGTCATACTAAAACTAAGTATTTGATTGACAACTCTACTAATAAAAGAAGTAAACTTTCTCTTAGAACGCCTCTACTTTGTGGTTACTGCGCACTTTTGCAGTGTTTTCTTTGGTTGATGTCGACGTCTTGCACAGGGATAATGCAATAACATTTAAGATCTGGCGTTAAATAAATATTTTTTTGAAAAGCCAAACCTTCAAGTGTGTAGCTTTTGCGATTAATTAGAAAAAAAGTGTATACTGAGTGCGGAAAAAGTTACTGCTATTAAAAGAAAGAAAGTTCATCTTTTTCAATAATCACTACACATCACTTGTTTTTTTTCTTTGGTCGATGTCGCCAACTCTTGTGGTGGTTGCTAGATTTCTGCGAAAAACATCTATCATTTCTTCGTCTACTTCGCCAAATTCGAGGTCTACTAGATTCACTTGTTCGGGCGGATACAAGCTTCATTTTTCTGAGACGTCGATACGTCCCCAAGACACTCTAACGTTTGACTCACGTCGATTACGGAAACGAAATAAGTAATTTTTTTGCTGTAACAGCGTTGCCATTACACAATACGTAAATAAGAAGAATGTCTGAGTAATCTTCATTACAAAAGGCCCTTGCCCACAGCAACTTTTTGTAGCGATGCTGCCGTGTGTTCGCATCGATATCGTAGTTCGTATCGATTCAGTCGCGATGCGTTAGTATTGTCTTTACATCGATACAGTTGCGATAATGTAGCGCGTTGCAAATTCGACTAACATGCGTTTACTTAACGCGCGACAGCATCGCTACAAAAAGTCTGCGAAGGCAAGGATCTTAAATGATACCATTTCAAGAGTTCTTAATGAAAATATGCAGTTAGTTTTCTTTTAATAGAGGTCACTTTTTTCGCGCTTAACACTTTTTTTTCTATTTGACTGCAAAGGCTGCACACTTGAAGCTTTGGCTTTTTACAAAATTTATTTATTTAACGGCAGACTTTAGTGTTATTGCATTATCCCTGTGCAAAACGGCGACATCAACCAAAGAAAACATTGCAAAAGTGCGCTGTAACCACAAAGTAGATGCGTTCTAAGAGAGAGGTTACTTCTTTTATTAGTAAAGTTGTCAATTAAATACTTAGTTTTAGTATGACAAATGTACCTTTTTGAATAGCTTATGAATTGGGGAAGTTTTTTATGTAATTTGTACGCAACATTATTTTGACTTTTTTTTAGAAAATCGCTTTTTATAGCCATAAGACTTGACTTTTTTAAAAAGTTGTTTCTTGGTTTCTTGACTTTTTCTAAAATAAGGACAATTAATTTTAGCAAATTTGAATCTAAAATGTAATTTTGGTTATCAAGCTACCATAAAACAACAAAATATTAAACTCAATTTTGAATTTATCACTACAAGGATTCATTTGAACTTTAAAAATGGGGTTTTTAATAAAAAATCTTAAATGTTGCATATCTCAGAAATTATAAATTTTCGGACATAGGATATTATGCCTTAATTGACTGCAAATAAGCTCTACTTTAACCTCTTAAAAGCAATGTATCGCATTACCAATCACCCTGTATATGTTCCACTCATTGCACCCTAAAATTGGTTAAAAGGAGTGTCTGTAGATAATCGAGCTTACAAATTCTTCAGCAAAATATTTAACGAAATCTTCTCGTCGTCTGAATAAATTCAAAATAGCAAACTTCATATTCTCTTTTACAATATTAGTCAAAGATTATGTAAATACTTATTTTCATCTTATGAAAAATCGTTGGATTTCGATGAGTAAGATGTGATAAATTATTTGAATCATGGTTCAACTATGATAGACAGATTTTATTTTGTTGAATTCTGTTGTTACGTGGAAATTCGTATATTATTATTTTTTATTCGTTACAGTATAGGCAGGTAGTAACTAAAAATCTTTAGTAACTGGATCTAAGTTAAGTAATTACCTACCTAATTGATATGTTTTTTAATGAATTATAATAATAATAAATATAGACTAACACACCATATATGTGGCCTTAAACTAAGTGCAGTAAGCACTTGTGATAAAGGTATCACAAAATGAACTAGGGTAGAATAGAGTTACACCCAGACACGAGCCAATAACGAAAAACCATTTTTACGATATTGGCCCGACCCAGGGATCGAACCCGGAGCCATCCGCTTAGCGGTCCGGTATAAATACCACTGCCCCACAGAGGTCGTCGTATTACAAGCATTTGGCATTAAATAAATAAAACTTTAAAATTATAATTCTTATTAAAATCTACAATTTGCTTTTTTCCCCTTTTAAATCAATTTTAATACAACTAACCTCCTTAATAAATGTGTAATAAATCTCTCAAACTAACTTACATTTATCTACATACAACAAAGTCGGTGATCGCCAAAGTTTTTAATAAGTGGTGAGGCAGAATGAGCGACTCGCTACCGTTGCCTGACTCACCGCGACGAGCCCTTACGTCAATGTGGGCAAGATGGCCGACCGGCGCGGGCGGGAAATGTCATAAGGACTCATCGGGGTATTAGTAATGGGGATAGTTGTTACCTAGATTGCTTGTTTAATTAATTGACTAATAGATATTATTGCTACATAGTTGTAATTGTTCATTAATGGTTTTTAATCAGAGTGACTTGTACGTTGTATTTGTTTAGAACAATGATTCTTTAAAATATAAATTAAGTAACTTACAAATCATTCTACTCAGAATACTTAATGATTCTGAAAAATCACACAGTAACGGCTGGTTAGATTTGAAAGTTTTATACCTACTTCGATAGATTTCCTAGAACAGCATAAAAGCACAATTCATATGAAACATAATAGTTGAGTTAAATGTTTATTTTTAATTACAATAGAGGGTAAAAAAAATATGCAATCTAAAATCAACGCACTCAAATCTGCAGACAAAAAGCTAGTTTTTATATAAATATTCAAAAAGTGTTAATACTTACATATTTTTTTTTATTTGAAAGATAATTCAATCCACACAAACAAAGCCCCCTTTTATCCCATTAAACGTGACTTTCCTAGAATTTGGTTGCAGTTTATGAGTGTTGATGCAGACTCCGTCTCGGTTGTTTACAAAATATGACCAAACTCCACGCTTGGACTATAATGAGTTGTAAGTCGCTTGCGTGGCAACTGCGTACGAACTTTACGGAGTAAGTTTTGTAAAAGATCGGCTTTGAAGACTTATTTTCTAAAAAAATAATTGTCAATCGTTTAGATCAGATCAACTCGAGTTGTAGTTTATAATTAATTTAGGAATTCAATTCAGTTCTGAGTTGATCGGTGTTTGGTAAATTATTGAATAAGTATTACCTAATCCATTTTCACTGACCAGCTTTTCGGTGATAAATACTTATAGTCTCCTATTAAAAGTTTAATTCTACATGGGTAGTTTAATAGAATCATTTAAAATAATAAAATACACTCAATCCTTATTCGCGAACCCATTTTGAAGCATTCGATAAAATATAATAGGTAAATTTGTATCATTCTTATGTAACAGTTGTCGTAATTGACATCTTTAACTAAATAATCTAAGTTCAAACTGCGTTCAAGAATGAAGGGATAAATCTTTTCTCCATTTTCTTTCAATTTTCTCGCACCATGCTAACAGAAATCTCAAGAAACGTATCTCCCGTCCGATTCCTTTGCTTTAAACTCAGTTTAATCTTTAAATCATCGTTTGGCGGTGAGACAGCAAATGTTTTTTATCACCTGTGGTTTTCCTTTGTTCAGATACCGCTACCACTGTAAAAGAACCGATGACTGAGAAAAACTATGGATGTGGCACGTTTAAATTTAATAAGTAACGTTTTAGTACAAGACAGAAGAGAAAGGACAGTTCTGTGTAAGTTTTAGATGGATAATATTATTTTCAGCAACTAAACTGCGCTCGTCATGATAATTTGAAAACAAACAATGAATTATGTCGTAGTTTTGTACTAATGAATCTTTAAGTGATAGTAAAAACTAAATTAAACCCGCTAAGTTTATACAAAATACCAACTTCAATTAAACGGATGATTTAATGATTTAAACATATTTACACTTAGAACATGTGTAAACTATTATTATTTAAATGCAGTTTATCTGATCGGCATTTTTTACATAATCAGTAAAAAGCACGTAACAATTCCGCAACGTCCATAAGTTTCCTACCTCATTTTCTGTTCCAATTTTTAATTGATGACGTCACGAGCGTTTGACGTCAGCACTGTGGTTTCTTCCCGCCACTGTTTCCGCGGCAGTAAATCTGACGTTTATGGCTGAATTGTCGTCACGCACTGGACGAAAAAAAGATTACACAACTTTGGCGGGAATTGCAACTGTGACGTGGTATCAGTGGACATTATATTACTGTATTTAAATTATTTCAAAATGTTACTTGTTAATTTTATTAAAATGATGTTTGTGACTCCTTTACGAAAAGTAAATGAATAGATTTCTTTAAAGCTTGGTTTAAAGATGGGGTACTCTTAATCGAGGGAAAGTGCCTGATTTTCCCAAAAAAGCCATTTAGCAGCGAGAGAACCGCGGGGTGGAAGCTAGTATGCTAATAATAAATAGCTTTAGGTATTCTATGATTTACTTTCTTGTAAATAGTAATAAACAATTTTCATCGAAGGTTTTAAAAGACAGGTTATGCATTACAAAATCGATTCACAAAATATTTTATTAATTTAAAGATTAATTTTAATCAAAGAATTAGATATATAAATAAAACTCTTAATAATGACTTAGTTTTAAAATCCAAATCAAAATTATTTTATTCATCATAGATATGTAACATATACTTAATGAACGTCAATGTTACAAACTTCGACTTTACCTAACCGTAGACCGAGAGAAAAGCCGGCGGAAAAAACTCCCAGCACTCTTTTCGGAAAGTTTAGTTAAGCAATAACTTCTTCAATAATTCTCCTCCATTGAGTTATTTGACACAAAATCATTAGTTTTCAGATCGACCGTGAGTGTTCGCCAAAATCTGTTGCTCTATACTAGTTTAATGAATAATAAATCGTTCTCTATGACGCATTAGTTTCTATATTACCCAAAAGTTTCAAGGGATTATAAACCTTATTATTATTGAAAAAAGAGCCAAATTGTTAACTGTTTTATTAAGACGGTTAAGGCTTATTAAAATAACTGTGAGTTGTGAATAAAATTTATAGTATTTGATGTTATTAGTAATCAAACATTGTGGGTTGCAGTAGATAAATATTAAACAGTAATGAAATCTTAAAGATCTTAAGAAAAAAAACATATAGAACCTTATCTATTTAAATCTCCATATAACCCGTAAAAAAGGCGTATTCCTCAACCGATTTTATATCCATCAACCTCCGTTAATACTTAACGATTTTGTTATTAAGAAAATACAAATCAAAATGAATGGGACTTTTCGGACACAAAAAACTCGGACCCCTTGGTAAAAAATAATATTAAAATTGAAAAGCCATAGTTTGGCTCAGGTGTCCGAGTTTTTTGTGTCCGAAAAGTCATCGACCCAAATAAATTACTAACAAATAATTGCTACGTAGCTACGGGACTTCTACGATGCTACGATGACCCCACTACGATGCTACAACAAATGCTACGCTTTCTTTTCATCATAGCTTTACACTCACGCAAAATTGAATCTAATTACTAACACCATACGATTGGTTTTTGATAACTTTACGAAAGTTCAAACATCTTATGAGAAAGCACTTACCTTCTAATGATAAATGTAAACAAAAACTGCTGTCAGCGGCCAATAAATTCTATTATAAAAGTATAAAACCTCGTATAACATAAATTTGGTAGTATAAATTAAAAGGCAGTGGTTAGTCTGCGGGGGCAGGTTAATGGAGCTCGTAAATCTTTAAAACGGCGATTTTGGTTAAATATTAGCTGTTTTAATGACGTGGGTTTATAGTACAAAGATAAAGCACTTAAGAAAAGGATGAGTACCGAGGGTTTCGTACAAACTTGTGTTTTTAGGATAAACATAATTGGAATGTATTTACAGTGCTTATGTTATGATACAAGTGTGCAAAGTTGTTCATTATACACGAGGCTTAGGGTTGCAGCCCGAGTTGTAGACGAGGGAGTAAAACGGCCGAGTGTCGAATGAACATGTTGTTCACGAGTTGCATTAGAACTTTTTCAGCACACTTGCTGGAAAAAACAATCATAATGTGCATAAATAGTTTTTCTACACAGCAACAAATGCAATGTAAACAACTTTTTTTGCACGCGCCGGGCAGCCGCCATACAGTCTACTTTAAAATACATTTCTGAGATAAAATACAATTATTTTGTAACAAATAACTGTTTATTATGAATAATTTGATAATAATAAATGTTTTTTTTTCCTTATGGATACATTTATTTATTTATTTACTAGTGGCCGCCCGCGACTCCGTTCGCGTGGAAGTCGGTTTCCCGTGGGAATGAGATGTTTTCCCGCGGTAAAAAGTATCCTATGTGTTATTCTGATGTATAACCTATATTACTGCAAAGTTTCATCCAAATCCATCCAGTAGTTTTTACGTGAAACAAACATCCATCCATCCATCCATCCATACATCGTCACAAACTTTCACATTTATAATATTAGTAGGATATTTAAATAGATTTTCAGCTCAGAAACACTCTTTGTTCTTACAAAAAAAACTGTATTAGCCGATCAAATTGAAAATGCTCTGTTTACTAGCATATAATTTGCAGTAAGGCACTACCTAAACTTTGTAGGATCCATTCTATTACTCACTAGTGTGTTATATTATGATGAACGCGTGTGATAAAAGGTCGGTTTATGGCCCAAAAAGTGATGTAATAAGGCTCACTTTATGAGCAAATGTGTTGAAAAGAAATATACCCATAGCTTCGGATATGTTAATTGATTTTTTTGGTTTTACTTGATAGACAAAAAGACAACGCATAACAAAAGGATGAACGAAACGAACAAAAGGAGAACGAAGGGGTTTTTTTCCTTCAAACAACTGAACCCTAACAGACAACAATTTTGCGTCACAGAAAATCCGAATCGGTAGACAAATAATTTATCACTCGTTTTTTGCGTTCAGTTTCCCGTTTTAAATAAGCACTGATTCATTCGGTTCAGTAAACCGGTAGATCGGTATTAATTTGTGCGACGTCGCGGATCTGTCACTGTCACTGTCAGTGTCACGTGGGCCGTGCGCGCGCGCAGGGTTAGCGGAATAGAAACTATGGTGTGAAGCGAATTGTATAAAATTGTAGTGGGGTGAACGGTGTGATAAGGATTTTGGTTTAGAAATAAATGACTATCTAGTGAAGAAGTATTGTGAAATGCAACTAAAATCCGGATTTAGTGACAAATAGTAAAAATAATTTTGTTATTGCTACTTTTAAGCTGTTATATTCGATTACATTAAAAGTCCGATTTATTTTATTTTTTATTCTAATAGCTTGTACGTTTGTTAAATCTGTGTAGGTAAAGTTTTAAATAAAATCACAGATCTAAAAACAGGTTTGATATGATTTGTATTGTAGCAGGAAAGTTAGCAAAAAAATAACTCAATAAATAAACAGATACTGTTGTAAAAATGAAACGTAAATATTTCATCAAAACAATATCACATTACACAGATATGTTTTTTCTGAATAACAACATATAATATAGTAGGTAGTCATTTTAAAATATTCCACTTTTTTTTACTCTGGTTTATTGTTTTAATAAGTTTCATTTTATATTGGAAAAGTAACAAGAATTTGTCCAATCTAAGACTATCGTAACTATCAATATTCTCTTCTGAACAAATTAAAAAAACCAACACCAGTTGAAGCAACTCTTATTAAGGTTTATTTTATTTTTAATCGTCTAAACGTTACTTAACGCTATTTTTCGATATTCGTTTAAACCGAGTGTCTGTTACGCGTCGCCTGCACTGCGCATGTCCGGAGTTCCCTTACGTCACCTGTCACTGATACCTGTCGTCGCGAGCTGTCATCTCAGGTGATGTTTGTTTTGGCGGGAATTGGCAGAGTTTAAGATGGGTCGAGCGAGTTTAGGAAATGGTGTAGGAATAATTTAGGATACGGTTTGATAAATGTTGGGTATGATATTATAGAAAGGGACTTATATATGTTTAAATACCTAATAATTTTGTAACGATATAATTTATTTATTTATAATTATAAAATAGTATGTATGTTTAAACAATGACCCTATATAAGTATTGTATGTAAGATGATAAATATTATTAAGTATATAAGTATAGTATTGTAATTTATTTACCTTTTATTTAAAACCGCCACAGCCCACTCATCTTGAATAAGTGGTTAACTGGGAGAGAATGCCCTAGGGCATTAAGTTCGCCACTGTACATATATGTACTATAAGTTTTAAATAAATAATAAAAAAAAAAAAAAATAATAATAACCAAGTAAATATAAGGCAATGAATGAGTTACTGTAGGTTTAGTTCAAATTTTAAGTCTTCAAGCATTATTTTACCGTCTCTAGTACTTTGGATGTTAAGTTAACTGTGTGTTACTATTTTTAGGTTTACAATTGACATTTTTAGTTTTTGACTTTTTTTGCTTAATTTATGTATATTTCTTAATTTGTTCTGTTTTTTAACACTGAAATGTGCATGCCCATAAGGGCTAATAAGGTGTTCTTTAAATAATATTTCTGTCATCTTTATTACTTTACACATATTGGCAAATAAATTTTGCAATTAATGAAATTAATTAAATTTCCTAATTTCATTGCAAAGAAATGAGACAAGGGACAAACAACTTTTGTAAAACGGTTTCGTATCAAACATTTTGTTTTCACACGAATAAAAACACTGTTCATTAAACTCTGCATATTTACAAAAAATAATCTTATCACATATGAAAAACGTTATTAAAATCCTTCAAAAACAATGTACCTGTCATTACTCTTTGATGTTCTTCCTGTTTTTTTATTGACAATAATTTATTGTTTTTTCTGGCTTATAACAAATTAGACTTGAATAAATTACACTGCCTGAAAGACAAACAACGTCCTTTACGAAAAGGAAATGGTTTTTAACTCATATTTGTAAAGTGTTGATGTGTATGTAGTTAGTTCATAACGCGATATGTCATATACAAATATAGTGAGATTGTTATGCTGTCATATTTATTGGGATGACAGATTAATGTTGCGTGTTCTAGATGCAACTTCAGTGCAGAATATTATGAATTATTTTAATGTTTTAAATCTGTTTTTAAGAGGTTAACATTACTCATATTGCACATGATAGTATTCTTACGAGTAAGTATTCTATCATCCATCATTAGTACGAAAGAAAGAGTTTTATTAAAGTTCCCGCTGGAGTGAAATAAGAATGGAAACATAATTTTAATTAATAATTAATGCTACAAAACTATAAAAAACCGGCATTTCAGTTCTTGTGCGATCTCCGATGGATATTTCAAGTATTATTAATTCATATACTATTTATCTAACTATAGAAAAAAAACATTTTTACTCATCCTTTAATATCTACGCGTTTTTTCGTTTGACTGTCGAGCAAATGCGATTATGAATATATGATTCTTTATATATTTTTCATTACTTATTAAAAAAAAACTCTAAAATATTTGCTGTTTCAAACGATAAATAATTTCTCTTGTTTTTCACACTGCAATTAATTAAACGCACAGAAATAAAATCGATGTTCCTAACGATTGTTTTATTTATTTGCGTCACCTTGGCCTACTCCCGGAAATGTTAAACACGGTGAATGCCACTTCCGGTGGAGAATTTAGAAGACATTGTGCGTTTTATTGATGTATGGGGCAGATGGCTTGGAATAAATAGATTGTTTATATCATAATAAAAGCCTATAGGTGTCTGAATGATTGGGCGCAAGCATTGTTTTCGCTGAGCAAGCAAGACATTTTTGTTATATTTGGGGGTACCTACGTAGCCTATAAGTTGATTTTTTTACATTGATACACAGTTTAATACTATATTTTGTATTATTCTTATTGTTGTGTCCCGGTCCATTCATACCAATTTTCATCAAAAGAAAATGACTTTTAACTAAAAAAATACATTGTGTTTGAAATCAGTCATATAAAGTGAGCTTGTTACATTAGTTTTATGTTTAGACTAGTGGCCGCCCGCGACTCCGTTCGCGTGAAAGTCGGTTTCCCGTTGGAATGAGATGTTTTTCCGCGGTAAAAAGTACCCTATGTGTTATTCTGATGTATAACCTATATTTCTGCTAAGTTTCATCCAAATCCATCCAGTAGTTTTTACGTGAAAGAGTAACAAACATACATCCATACTCACAAACTTTCACATTTATAATATTAGTAGGATTGATAACTGAATATAGATAAATAATAAAAATATGTTATTTAATCCTTCTATTATTATTATAATAATAGCCTTTTGTGTATCTATGTTTAAATCTGTGTAGCAGAATAAATACAAGAAATAAATATAAAATTATTTTAATACCAAATTTTGGCGTGCTAACGAAGTAAATAAATTAAAAATAATGAGAGTACTCAAATTGATATTAGCGTTTAGATATCCACATCCTGTTTATCTGTGCTACTATCATTTAAGATATTCAAAGTAGGACGGGATGCCATTTGTCAAAAATGTTCATTTAAATATTATAAATGGCAACAAAAATGTGTTCGGAAGCAATTTGACAGGTGTGGCTTTGCGGTTGAACAACCTTAGTTAAAAAAAAAACAAAATATGGGTTATAGTTACATTATGTTACTGTCAGAGTACTATACATAGAAATAGCTTTTACCCTGCGCACGCTTTAAATTCGGAGTAAAACTCCTTTCTCTGTACTATGTTATTAAACATGTAAACCTTCCTCTTGAATCACTCTATCTATTACAAAAAAAACCGTATCATAATCCGTTGCGCAGTTTTAAAGATTTAAGCATACATAGGGACAGAGAAAGCGACTTTGTACTATACTATTTAGTGATAGACTCTTAGATTTCTGTCTGGCATAGCACATACATAAATTTAAACCGTTTCAAAGTATACAGCATGACATTGGCACAATGTGCAACTGCACCATGGCCATAAAAAAAAAGTATACCGTGCGGCACAAATTTGTTTTTTTATCATAATGTTAGTGTTATCAAAGTTAGGTTTTTCACTGGACACGTAAAATCAAGAGCCCGGTTAAGGATAAAACTATATGGCTTTATGATGAGCATGAATAACACATAGGATTATTTTTACATATAACGAAAACTTATTTTAATCAAAAACCTTGATTAAATAATGTTAATCTAAAATAATAATGCTAAGAAAATTGGTATCAAAACAAAATCGTCAGAGTTTTGGTTAGGGTAGGCAACTATTTCGGTTAAAGAGTTGCCTATTTCTATAACAAATTGGATGATATCGTGTCTTACATACCATTATTTTATTTAAAAAAGTTCACAGTCAATTGATTCAGTGACATTCTTTGTATACATTTATATAGTGACGCGAAAATATATTTAGAAAACACGTGTTATGCCGCATTCCGATGTTAAAAAAAGTCAGAGAAATAATCTTGAGCAGGAAGTGTGATATTTCTTTATTTAAATTACATACAGACTTTTGTGAATGATTTTCTAATATTAGGTAGAAACCGAATGGAGTTATTTCCATTCCAATGATCTGACTAATATACCTACTCAGTAGCAGTAGTTTATGGCTTCTAACATAGTTATTACCTAACCCTAAAATGTTTATGCAAGCCCAGACTCCACCGAGACGGAATTAAACGTTGTCAAACATTTTAATGCATCGCTCTGCCAATATCACGTCAAACTGTGTTAAACATTTAATAATAGTTCCGTTTTTGATGTGCGCCCGCTTGTTTCAGATCCGCTCAGTCAGATGGCGCCACTGGAGCCATGCGCACGCGTCGCGCGGGAAGACTCAACTGACAACTGAAACATTCCACGCTTTTTTTTCGCAAAGACAAAAGGCGTTTCTAACCGGCCAGTGTTTGAACAATGAGTTTGCGGAAACAAAAGTTCGTAACGTCAATTTAAATCGAATTGTGTTTTTTTGTGGAAAATGAAACGGTGATAGTGAAAAGTGATATAATGTAATGTGATGAAGTGAACTCAGGAATCGAAACGGACGCTCGGCGTTCGATTCCCGGATACGTTTTACGGAGTGTAGTCTAGTCAACATGGGGATTCAAGTGGATAATAGTGTCAATTATAGTAGTTCAAATTCATGTAAGTATCTTATTTTACCTAACTTAATAAATAAAAAAAACTGTATTAAAAGAAAATACTAAGATTCGAATCCAGGACCTGTAACGTAGATCTGACATACAACCTTCTACGGAAAGTGTCTCAAAATTGCATTATGACTGTTTTAATTTAAATTTTCTTTATTAGTCTCCTGCCCACTCTGTATTTGCCAAAATGCATAATCGTAAAATCATTAACATTACGCATCCTTGTCTTGTACGTAATCTCAGGATATTTCTGTCTCACATTATTTTGGTTATTTTCGTGACTTTGTAAGTTCAATGTCGTATTTTTTAAAATGACCCAATGAATATAATGAACAGATATTTTATATTTACATAAACTTTTAATTTAAGCAATAATACAGTGTTGTTGAAAATTACCTACAAAAAATATAACCTACGTACCTAGACGTTAAAAATATTAACGCATCTATTAAAAGCGAAAAAAAGAGTGTATTTGCGTGAAATAAATCAATATCCAATAGTAAAACGTCACGTCTGGCAACGTATTCTCATAAAAGATTTCGAGACAGTATCTACAGAAAATTGGATTTTCCGTTGTAAACACTACTTTGCAAATCAATGTAGTAACTAACAACGATGGAAAACTTACTAAAGAAACCTCTTCAAAACTCCGGACCAATTTCACTTCTGACATCTGACATCATCTGTCAGCTGTCAAAGCATCAAGGTGCTTGTCAGTTGCAATGAAACTGTCATAAAACTCATAATAACTGTAATAGATCTTGCGCAAGGTTCGTCCGAATGATTTCTGTATAGTTTAGTAGGGACATGTCGCTTATGATTTATTCATTTGTTTACGTCAAGATTAGAGCAGCTAACTGTTAAAATAAGGGATATTTTACAATAAACAAATGCCTGTAGGTGTATGATTATATAAAAGTTCGAAAGAATAATTAAAGAGCGTTTTGTTTTTAATAATTAGACGATTCCGAAGGGTGAATTAAAAAAAATACGTTTTAGATTTCACATAACGTTGACGCATTGGAAAGCTTTAATAACGTTTTATACGATAAATGGTCTGCTAGTAAAAACGTTTTAAGCTTCTACTCGAAAAAACACATAAAAATCCTTCTTTGTATCAAATATAAATAGCTAGTTGATTATAAGTTAGCCAGTTTTTAATTTTATGTTGATTATACTTTTCGCAAACGCTTATAAATTGAACGCTTATCTTAAGAAAGTTGATAGTTTTTATAATGCAGAGCGAAACTCTCAAAATAATATATTCGTGGTATTAGACGGTAATAACATGAAGCCTACGTGACAAAGGACAGGTAGATGTTTCTAATGTTATGAAAACTGCAGTAATAGTACATGTACTTATTTTAATATAACAACTGACTTCAGGAGCGTGAAAAATGAAACAAGTAATAAGTTAAGAGATTTAATGTTAAATAACAGAAAGATCACTAAAAGTTTAAAAAGTTTTTTTTTCAATAAATTTTTAAAACGAGTTTATGACTCCTGAATGTTTGTATTTAAATATTTTCGTCAAAATTAGTTATCCGTTTAGGATCAACAATGCCGTTTACTGGCATATGATGTTTGTAAATAATAAAAATGGTTAAAACTAGTGAGTATATGCCGAATGTATATTTTTGAATAAACTTATCACAACGATTCTATAATAACAAATACTGAAATGCGTTGTCACTATCGTCACATATGTCAAGTAAAGTCGCTATTAATGTCTTCATGTATGTTTCTCCACTAACTCCTTCTAATATTTATCTATTTTATTTTTAGCGCCAAATACCTACAAACCAAAACATTTCCTATACACATTCGTAAAAAAACAAACAATTCACTCATACCTTTCAGTTGTATTATCATATTGATTCATGGTCAAGGAAAGTTCGTATTTTAAACAAAACAATATTTACATCATGTTTAAACATGACCCATTTACAATTTTCATAATACTCACATTACAATGAGAGATTTTCCTGTTTGTTCGTTGAAAGTCTTGCTTTGATGCAATTTGGATTGTAATCAATGACAGAGATGGATTGTCACACGATTTATGTAATTGTAACGTGTTCGTTTATATTTAGGTTGTATTCTTGATTCATTCACAGAGTGCGTAATATGTGTAAATGGAGTACAGTAGAAATAAGGTGTTTATGATTTTTGAAAATATAGTTTTCTTATTTGTAGCAAAACTATGACTTCATGAAAAATGATTTTTTATTATATTAGTAACACCAAAAGCCGTTCGAGGATAGGTCATAATTTCACACTCCGAAATCTTAAGTATCGCTATTATTCTCAAACTATTTTTCCACCAGAAGTTTCTTGTGACTTTTTTTTTCATAGGAATGAGCCTTATTCCCGCGGTAAAAAGTAGCCTACTTTCATCCCCGGTTCTAGAACTAGTTATGTCTTTACTAAAATTCATTAAAAAAGACTAAGCCGTTTCGATATGAACGTGGACCATATAGACAGACATACACAGTTTCGCATTTATAATATTAAGTAAGGATTAATGTAACTTGGAAACCCCAAGTAGGTACCCTTGTATTATATTAGGGTACCTCAAATAAATTAAACACTATTTTGATATAATCTAGGCTCAATGTTACAGGGTCTATACAGTCAGAATAACATACGTGATAATTCAGATTGTTTGATTATTTATTTAAATATATAATTAGCAAAAAACAAGATTCAAACTGGAATGGAGGGAGACATATATATATTTAAAATCGGAAATCTGAAGTTAACGACTGGAAAGCTGCGGACGAATCACTAACTAGTAACAATATAATCAACAATTTTCTAAGCTCAATAATATTTTCATATCATTACAAAGTGTTTGATTCAAATTTATGTGCCAATTATCACCATAATCAGAATCATACTTAAAGAATCCATGCTTAAACAATATGATAGATAGACAGATACCCACTAACTGTTTGCTAATACTCGTACTTAAGTCAAAAGGACACTAAAAAACAATGGGTATATATCTGCCAAATATTCAAAGAATCGATACTAAGTCCTGCGGTTAGCATTGTTTAACATAATTTGATTATAGATTTGATGCATTGAATGATGAATAAGTCTAAGTCATAACATGATGTATAGAAGAATAGTCTAGAAACTTGCGAGTGGGAGAGACTTGTGAAAGGTAGGCTAAAGATTTTCTAAAAGAAAATAATGAATAAAGATTAAATAAATAGAAATTGTACCCATTGCAAGATAATAAAGCTTAAGCTTATTGACACAGGAAAAGTAATTTTGTCGCTCTTCGAAATAACAACACAAATTACTGTTTTCGATTTTGTGTGTTCTTTTTGCACAAACAAGATATAGTATTTTATTTACGACAAAATCATGATACTTCTCTGAGTCTGTAGTCCAAGGTAAAAGATTTAAAAAGCCTAACGAAAGAATTATGCCTTATTTATAGTAAACACTTTATGTGTACTTAAAAATGTAGAAAAATTAATCATACCCGTAAAATTCATGCCCTGTTAAATGATAAAAATGTATAATATTAAGTAATTTTTACTTATTATTTCGATGGTAGGTACAAAAGGCTCTCTTTAAAGTAAAGAGTAGTCTACCGCCATCTACCGCATAATCTAAACTTTCCTTGCATTACTAATTCATTCGCGAACCGATCTCTAGATCGGTATTTGGCAAGTTTTCAATTTCCCACGTTCGCCGCGCCGCTAATAGATGGCGCTAGTAGTATTATTTTGCACTCCAGACGGAGGAAAGCCGCGCTAATTTCGTGATGGGTTATTTATAAAACAGAGCGTTTATAAGTGGCATAAAGTTGTTACACCTAATACGAGCCCGTGCAGAATTAGCCGGTGCAATTTTCATGTGTTTAGTATGTGCTTTAAAATAAATTGCCCTAGAGATTTCATGCACAGCTATTAGCTGGGTTTTTGAATCGCATTCTGATACATTCAAATTTCAGGTGTTACTTTATTCGTATTGGTTTAGGTGTGGATATATTTTTTAATTCCTTCAAAAAACTGTAAATTCAATAAATAAGTTTCATTGCAACTGATTTAAGAACCTTAACAGCACTAATGTACAACTTTGGTACAAATTAAAAGGACAGGATTGATAAAATGTAAAATGTGGAATAACAATCTGTCCTTAAGAGCAAAAATAAATAACGGAATCAAAGTGCAGATCAAACGGCTTATTGGAGTAACGTAGAGGTGATCGTAAAGTACTTTTTCTGGCAGCCGCTGGGCGATGGCCAAGTTCCTGCCCAGTTGTGGGCTGAATTATGAAGTGATACCACGTCTGCGCAGACGCACACGGAGTAGGGCCGCCTGACAATACAATGCACTGAAACCTGCTGTTGGAAACAGACATCAGATCTAGAAATCAAAATTAGAACAGCTATGATGATAGGGGACGAGATCGGTATAAGCAGGCTGTGCTGGAAGCAGCATAGGTCAAGGAAAAGGGCGGCGGGTGGTGCAGAAGGCGGGCGGTTTGTTTACGGCGCGTCGTGGCGCGCGCCGCCCTATATTCAGTTCACGGCCGGCGCGCGCGGCTATTTCTGCGAGCGGCGGCGGCAGTAGCGCGCGCGCTGCCCGCCGGCCGCCCGCCATGGAGCGCCGACGCCGCCGCCCGCGCGAGCGATGGCTGCTCACGCGCAAGACGTGGAAGTACATGGCCGATGCCGGACGGAAACTGGTCCCCGACGGCGCACAGAACAGAGCCGAAGACATACCTCGGATAGAAGCCTACTTCCAGAAGGTCTGCTCCGGCGAACAACGCTTCCTGCTATGGCGGAAGAGCTCGTACCCGGGCGCCCTGCCCAAGCCTCGGAAGAAGCGGCGGCCGCGGTCCGCGTCGGTGCGGGGCCGCGAGCCGGGCGACGCCGCGCCGCCGCGCCCCGCCGACCTGCTGCTGCACCACACCTCCGGCGGCCGCTTCGACATCGCCAAGCTCCGGCGAGACTTCTTCAACGCGCCGCCGCCCTCGTCCCCCACGCCGTCTACCTCTGGCTTCACCAGCCGGTTCCCGGCCGTTGTCGCGGCCCCCACGGAGGAGGAGGACGACAGTTCACTCGTAGATTTACTTCGAAAGTACTTAAAACTGGAGGAGGTAGAAGGCAGTGGGCACCTATCGGAATCGGATGAGTTAGTTCGTGCTTTAAAGAGGTATTTGAGGCGACAGGCGGACCGTGCGCCGGCTGACAGTGATGAGATCGACTCGACGCGACGCACGCTGCAGGAAAACCTCGGCCGGTACTATGGCCGCTCTCCCAACAGGGATAATATAGTGCAGGACTTGTTGACAGATAGGAATCTATTGAAAAGACTTTATCATGATTTGCGTAAAACAAAACCATACCGCGGCGGTCGTGCGGGTGGTAGTGCATACGTTCCGGGGTTCTCGGGAACTGGCTTCGGTCGAGGTATTCCGCGAACCAGGACCACAGCCCGGGGCCTGGACGAGGCTGGAAACTGGTCCCCTCCGCTGTCTCCACCTCCATTGATAGAAGTGTATGGAGAATCATTTGAAGAAGAAATAGGAAAGCATTACTTAGACCACGGTACGCAAACGTTACCGGTTTGCGAGGAGGTGTTGCAGGAGTTGGAGCGCGAGTACCGCGCCCGCCAGGAGGCGCTGTCGCCGCCGACGTCGCCCAGCTCGCCGCCGTCCGAGCCCCGCCCCGCGCGGCGCCGCTCCAGCGTCGACCACGACGACGTCTCGCAGTCCGTCAGCGACACCATCAAGCGCTACCTCCGGATGGCCCGCAAGAAGAGCGTCGACGCCGACAAGGCGGACCGCTTCAAGCGGATCAACTACGACAAGAATCTCCGTAACATAAAACCTCGCGCGCCGTCCGACGTGGACGACGACGGTCCGCACAAGGGTTGCCAGACGGACGAGAATTGGATATTGAGTTATCGGGAGTCGGCGGAGACGTCGGCGGTGTCCACGCCGCCGACGTCGCCGCCGTCGCCGGTGTCCCCCACGGCGCACGCGTCGTTCCTGCAGACGCTGCTGGGTCGCGCGGCTCCTACAGTGGCTGGTCCCGCAGGTGGCATGCAGAAGTCGCGCTCGTCGTCCAGCGTGGTGCACAGCGTCAGCAAGCGGCTGTGGCGCACGCGCAGCCGCTCCAGCAGCCGCGTCACCTCCACATGGACGCCTCAGGTCAGTCGCTATACTAACAAGTGTTTATACAACTATCCCATTATCATTCTCTTCTTAAATTTTCTTTCACCAAACTGCTGAATTTGTATCTGTTGGTGTTTTTGTCATTGTTTATTTACCAACGATAATAAGTGCGTTCTCAAGCGTTGGTAACTTTATCTCAAAATCGCGGAACAATTTCAAAGTGTTCTCACACCAGTGTTAGCCGATGCCGTATCGATTTGGTTCGATCGCGTCTTATTCGGGAACACAGTAATCCGGGTAGCAACTAGCAACACTAACAGGCACGTGATTGCTTCTGTTCGTGCTGATTTTAATATGAGTGCTTCGTAAGTAGGTGCGCTATGTAGAAATAATATTGTTGGTTGGTTGTGGATGGTGTAACTCATGCTGTCGTTAACTGAATTAGTTGCTCTGTTGCTGAAATAATTAATTCTAATGATTTTGTTCCTTGAAATGATTTTCGGTTATAATGTAAAATTTTGTCAAAATAACTATGTAAATATTTATATTTTGTCGCAATACGTTACAGAAAATTATGTATCCGCAATTAAGAAAAAAACATCATATAAACTAAAGTTAAATGACTCAGACATACACGGCAGCAAAATCCTTGAATCTAATGGAAAATTTACAGTTCACAACAGCACTATTTTACCCACTTTTGATAACAGATGATGTTTTTATAAAACAACGAAAATATTGTGCCTTTACGAACCAAATCTTCATAATAAATGAGTCGTCGCGTATAGAGCATGGCCAGGAATAGCTCTGTGATGATTATTAATTACGATTTCATCTATAAACAAATTTAATTCGTTAATAAATGATTTTCTCTCGGATTTTGAAGGAATTATCAAAGCTGTAGCAACCGGTGGGCGATATACAGACAAAACATTATTATTTAAAACTCTCGTGACTCAGTTCAAGCACATCTAAAAAGTCAGCTATTTTATTTTTGTTTTGTGACATATGAATAGTTTGTGTTTTAATTTATTGCATAATTATTGTGCCAGTGAAGTATTTATTGTGGTATTAAGAGGTTACGAGGTATTATAGTTAGTTTTTGATGGGCTTTTAGTTAGTTTCATAAAAGCTTGTTAAGGTAATCAGTTAAACGTTCTTGATTGTCAAACTATATAATACAAACTAGTGCATGTTTTTTCTTTTACATTATTAATTTTATGAGTCTTGTTATGTTGAATCTGCTTGTTCAACTTTTATTGTGTTATGACATATATTTTGTGTGCTATATTATTGTCATAATAATTTTCCTCACATCCTGTAATTTCTACGTCTGCTTTTTGTCTCGTCATATTGTTTATGAAGATTACGCTGCTTTCCAGAGAATTCTTGGAAAGAAAAACTTTTATTTGACTTTATAATGTCTTTCATGTGATTGTGTTAAATCTACTACTTGCTGAACTATATGTATTATAATCATGATTTGATTTGATGCTGCGATTAAAATAACACATTTTAATCACAGCTATGATATGTTATTATTGTTTCCTAAAAAATTTTCGACACTTTCCAAAAACTTAGGTACTTTTAATTTTCAAAATTTGTCTCTTCTTAGTAAACCCTTTAACAGAACGGTGGTTATATCGGTTCAGCCAACAAGTAATAAAGATATTGATAGAACAGTTTCTTCATAAATTGGTTTACTTCTTCTTAAATAAAAATCATTTGCAAACTCATATGTATCTGCAATAAGTTTTTGGGAATCGCTTACATTCTTTGACGTGATTCCAGCGGGCGATGTCCAAATAAATGTCTGAAAATGGCACCATAACTGTGATAGAATTGCTTGTATTATGCGATAATTTAGATTCTACACTAAAAGTTATTAAACCTATGAGAAAATTAGGACTATGTAACTAACTATTGCAGGATGTCCCCATACCTAACTCTATCATGCATTTATTTACTAACACTGAGAAAGACCATTGCCAGTGGCCACACTCGCTTTTTAACGATTTGAGTCTGAAAAATAGGGACACATCACGCTCGCGATCTGCATTGCGAGATTTTGCAACCATCACAAAATAATTTGCAAATTTTTAAAATAGTTAATAAATGACACTTTGACACTAAAAAAGCACGAACTAGACTTTGTTACGTTTTTAGGAACTAATAAAAACCCTGACAGAGGCCTTAAACGGCGGTTCCTAAAAACTCTGATACCAGATGAATATTTCCTGCAAAGCCAAATTCATCCCACGAAACGCTATTCTATGTTTACGTAAGGTATAACGGGTGTAAAAATAACACTTCCGAAGCCTGAAACCATGTATTCTTGAGTCTCAATAGTAACTAAATTCACTAACAGTATACCCAGAAAACTCGATTTAAAAAAGTTATGAAGGATTGAAAAGTCATATTCGGCGCTTGAAATCATTGCTCACACATCAACTGTTGGTTCAGGTGCGATTATTAACATTGCAAATGAAATTAAAACACTATTAATTTGAAATCATCGCAAAATCTGATAGTATAACTGCAATTTTGTACAATTACGTAAAAAAATTGTTTTTTAAATCATATAAAATTTTTTTTGCTCAAAACGTAACCAGTGCCCCTCCACCAATGCCCAGTTTTTGTTTTCGGAAGCAGTTCTTTTACACCCCGTATATTGTGAGCTTGACCCACCATCGCCAGCTTTGCTTCACCCGTGATCAATAGACAACCCATAAGCTTCTTCTTCATCATGAATATGCACTTTTGCAGCACATATTCATCTGGTGTCAGAGTTTTTGGGAACCGCCTTCTTATGGCCTCTGACGTAGTTCCTGTAGGGTACAAAAGCAAAAGCCATAATTGTCCTCCATCGTGATGCCCGATCCTTGTGCAGGGCAGCTGCTGCTGGTCGGACGGGGCGGGGCGCTGCGTCCGGCTGTCCGACGCGTCGCTGCTGACGCTCACCGACGTGGAGCGACGAGCACTGCAGCAGGCGGCGCTGGCCCGGCTGCAGCAGCTCAACCTGGGCACGCCCGTCAAGATACCTGATGGTGAGTTCATCAAGTATTCGTTGCTTTATGGGGTCATATTTATAGTGGTACCCCAATTGGACACTGCTATATTAAAGGCCTAAAATGTTTACTTAAAATTATGAAGTGCGTGGATCTGGGTTAAGCATACAAGTTAATTGTTGATGTAGTTTTATATTCAATAGAAGGATGCTACGTCAAACGAAACTTTAAAACTAGTTTGAATTACTTAGTTTAATATGATATGCCCATATTACTTACAGAAACGAGAAAAATCTTAATCCAATTAAAGTATTATTACGTAAATTGCAAGGAGTTATACAAGGGTCGTTCCTAGAACCACTTCTCTTTTGTACATACAAAACTATGCAAAAACATCAATTTAAAAATGTAAAGTTTTCTACGAGCTCGTGATTTATTGCAAACATTCAATAATATTTACATCGAATCTCGTCTATCATCGCAGCCATGATTCACGAGAAATCCAATAAACGCTTCTTTTATTGCTGTTTATGCTATTACCGCTGATAGATTTCACTGAAATGTCTTAATTTCTAAAACGATTTGCTGGAAGTCAAATAAATAATGCAGAAAGATTTTAAGATCGCGGCGTGTAAACAAACCGAGATATTTGAGTCATTGACATTCGCAAATTTGTGCGAATTCCAATTTGGTTTGGTCTAATATTTTTACTTTTAGTCGAAGCGACCTAATTATGCACTTTTTTTGTGTATTGCCAAAGTACAGACGCCCACGCAGTCACCTGAGTTAGTGTCAAATGATGGCGACAAAAGATTTTTTATGAGCTATTCAGACAGAACTATTTGACTCTTCTTGTTAAAGCAGAAGTCAGGTTCAAAATTCCTTAAGTTTTAAATCTGTTTTTTATAGTTATCCCCGTCATTAGTTTTTAGTTTTGATTTAATGTTTATATATCTATTTATTTGAAAGTCAGACATACATTTCTACGTAAGATAATATAAAGAGAAAATCCATTTTAAAATTTAAGTATTTCGCAATTTCACTCTCGACATCATCTGTGTCTAATATTATCTCCATTCAAATCACCGTATCATCAATTAATTTCCCCTAACTAATTTTACACTACCCCCCATCTATTATTGATCTACTCACATCTATATCTACATATTCATCAATCACATGTCCATACAGAAATAACCGAATTCCTTCACCGCCGATTGTCATTCGTTCTATTTAGGAGTGCGGTGCGCTCGCGCGGTATTGCCGTGTCCACTCATCAATGATCTATTAATACATTGATATATAACGAGAATGGATGTCTATTTGCGTGGTCTAATGTTGCGTGGTGGTGACGCGGTGTGACGTCACTGGGAGATGACGGTACACGGTGAGAAACTCGACTAGACATGGTATTGGGTGATAGGTTCTGTGGTCTGTAGTAGTAAGGTAGTCTTGTGTTTGAACACGAGCTTGAGTGTTAGTTTTTTGTTCAAGTTTGCATAGTTAGATTTGGATAGTTGAGATCATTTAATTAAAAGGGGTCTGAGTCTTTAAGTTGGAGTAAAAGGGATTGAATTAGAAATACTTTTTTTTATATTGCTTTGCGTCTTTTAATGTGAAACAATGTTTTGCTGAAGTAAAAAAGGACTTATTTGTCCCAAGCTAAGGCTTTAAATCAAACCAAATAATTGTAAATTTGTCTGAAAACCGATCATCGCCAATGAAAGTCACTTAAGCATGTTTTAATCCGCAATAATCACTTTCAAGACCTATTAAATTTCGTGTACGTATCGTATTAATTGATATTTATTATGAAATCGGTATTTCTGTATCGGAACGTCTCGTAGGTGTATTTGGCAGCAATTTGGTGATAGTGTCCCATCTGATAGTATGCGTGTCACATGATCGCCGTCTAGATGTTGTGATTACTGTGTTTTTGATGTCGTCATTTTAATTGCCACAAAAATTTTGATACTCGGGAATAGTCTAAAAGTTTATATGGATAATTGTGACGATATTCTTTTTGTATTAGGATTTTGTGGAGAGAATTATCTTAAAAGTGAGTGCTGGAGTAATAAGCTATACAAGCAGTCATAGATATACGAGACACATTTTTGGGGTGGTCTTGTAAGTAGTGGTATCTTTATTGTTTTTTTTTCGTAATCAGACACATATTTGCGGATTAAAGTGCTTATATAATACATTTATTCGATTCTATTAAAACCTACACATAAAACTAATGAAGATAAAAAATCTGAACACCAAATTAAATAAATACAAATCAAAATAATATAAAAATCACAAAAATAAACATTAATAGTGGTGCAGAAGACTCAAAACAGACCCAAATTGTCGGCGGACTTCAAAGAGTGACGCGTCACGGCGAAAATTGAAGCCGACGCAAACTCACGCGCAGGTACAAGGAAACTCCATCCGAGGATTGATGAGAGAGAAAGAAAGTATTTCTGGATAGTGTTGCTAAGCAATACACTGGGAGTAATGAAATTTTATAGATTGATTGGAGTGTAAACACTTAAACACGATGAAAGCTTTGATTGCGGTATTCATCAAATATATAAAAACTAGTTGACCCCGCAAACGCTGTTTTGCCATATTAAAAGGTTAGGTGGACAACACTTATCACTAAGGTATGAAAAATAGATGTTGGCCGATTCTCAGACCTACTCAATATGCTAACAAAATTTCATGTCAATCAGTCAAGGCGTTCCGGAGGAGTACGGGAACGAACATTGTGACTCGAGAATTTTATATATAAGAAGATTGCGACACATGTCCACAAGCTTGATATACTTGTAGTTTACAAGTACAAATGAGTATTTTTTGTTCCATACAAATATTTAAAAAAAAAAAAAAAAAGTCAATTTACTGACAAAATAAAATAGAACCTCCATATTCTCAGAATGTACACGCTTAATTCACACTAATAAAGAATCACGTTCCAGGAACAGTTTATTTAGATAGCAATATTTTAGCCTTACCTTTTTATCGTCTATCAAAAGATGTCTTATCTTCCAATAAATATATTGCTTATTTTCAAAAGTTTCTCCTCCAATAACACACGTTACCCTTAATCCATATTAATTAACTTCCATCACCAATTACAAATTGCATCAAGCGGTTATTGAATCATCACGCGACGTCGCGTATTTCGGTACTGTTCTGCGCCTACGCATGTGTGATTGAGATGAATTAGCTACATACACGCGGGAATCGGCATCATTTGGTGTAGTGCCATAGGGTAACTATTCAGTAACGTTTTGTCTTATAATGATGATAGCAGTGGTTAGGTTCAGTTCAAACTCTTTAACTTAAATCAAAGTGAAATTAGTTGATGTTTTCTCCTTGCATTCTTAGAATAAGATGGCCTTTTCTATTTTTTTCACTTTGCTATAAATTTTGTCAGTTAGGTCTTATCCTAATCCTAATACTATTTATTAAGTCTGCTTATTTTAAAAACGCAAGTATTAACGTCAGGGAGATTACAACATTGTTTTTGTTATTGTTTTTTTTTTAAGAAAAATATAATACTCAAACCTACACTGACTCACCATACACACTCCGACATTTCTCTCAAACTGTAATACTGTAAAATTTACTATCACTAAATTAAATTCTAGTACAATATTTATATTTAGTTGCACCAGTAACCCTTGGCGCCAGTCTTCACGCTTATTATCATTTTCTATCCTACACATGTCTTTATTATCATCATCTAATTCCGTGAAGATTCCTTAAAGCAAATGAAGCGGGGATTTCTATTTAGAATATTTGAAAAATGAAAAGTGGTCGGCGACAGGTATTTCTCGTTTAACAAGAGAGTATAATAACTGTCAGGTTTTCTTGTGGGGATAACTTTTCATTGTTATTTTTAACTGGTTCGTTTTTGTTTTGTGGGATTTTGTTGATGGTTTATATTTATCAGTTTAACACCTGATATTCTTTTGTTTTATCATTTAGAGCGCTAAATTGTATTTTGATTAAATGGTGTTTCTATTCCGACTCTTAAAGAAATTATGGTAAAGGAAAAGTACTCTTATGAAATACAATGAATTCATTATGAGGGCGTACTATTCTAATTACCTTTACTTGTCTTTAATATACTTTATCCGCCATTTAGCTAAGCACGATGGTAATATTTAAACATTGTTCTGTCTACGTAAGAGAAATCCACATAGCCTATGCTTATTCCTATAAATTACCTATTTTTTTGTGAATTTTATCAGCATGCATAAAACTGACAAATTATTTAAAAGATAAGTAAGAGATAACAATTCTTTTAATATTGTAGTAAACATCTGTATTTTTTGCAATAAATTTATTTAAACAAAATACATACAGCAATCTATTAGCCCAACACATCAGAACATTTCACAACACCATCACATAGAACTCAGTTTAAACTCCACGTCTATTTATTTATCTAAATGCCACAAAGATGACACGTTTGACATTTAGGTGCGTACACGCAACCCAACACGAGATTTGATAAAAGTAAAGTTTAACTGACATGATCTAGTTAAATTTTTAAGATGAAAGGATAAAGGGATTTTGTTAGAGTTAGAGAAAAGGATAATATAACGTTAATAGCATATTAATAACCAGTGGCCGTCGGTTTCCCGTGGGAATGAGAAGTTTTCCCGCGGTAAAAAGTACCCTATATGTTATTCTGATGTATAACCTATATTACTGTAAAGTTTCGTCAAAATCCATACAGTAGTTTTTACGTGGCAGAGTAACAAACATCCATACATCCATCCATACATCCTTACATCCATCCATACATCCATACTCACAAATTTTCACGTTTTTAATATTAGTAAGATGATAGATGCTAAGACTTGCAAATTTAATAGAGCGTGATTTCTCATAAGTGTGATTGCTTTTGCATACGTTAGTTGTATTGCGGCTTTACTCAAACATCGATGTAAACAAAGGTTGACTAAGGTTAGGGTTCTTATGATATGATAGCTGATGACAGTGCTTTGTTATGGTTGGTAGAAACACGCTCATGTATGTACCAGCTACCTTCTTATACATACCAGCATTTGAAGGTGTGATTTCACTACAACATGTAACATTAAAAACGGAGGGCATGGTCACGTCTGTCAAACATTTCAAAATATATAGGATGTAAGCAGAGCACTACCGAAGCCTGAAACCATTATTTTTGAGCTGAAAAAAAAAATAACCCAATAACCTCTATTTAAAAAATATTACTGTTGAAAAAGTATTGTTCACCGCTTAAGGTCAACACTCAAATATCGGCCGATGGCGCAGGGACTACGATTTACGTTGTTGATTAAATTTTACACTATTTTTCGATCTTGTCCCCTCAGGACAGGCTTTGCCTAGTGTGGGGACTATTGTAATTAAAGGACATGTAGCATAAACTCAAAATTTACTACAAATCTTCGCTTATAATAATAAACACTGAAAAATTTTTTTTTGTCGTAATGCCATTTTTTATTTTTTATTTATTGCATAAAGAAAAATCCTAAAATCTCGATTGTAACATGCAATTGCGTAAAATGTAAAAAAATATTTTATACATTTTTTTTGCTCTAAACGTAACCCTCCTCTAGCAATAACCAATTATGGTGTTTGGAACATCATTTTTACACCCGGTATTCGTTTTGAAGTGTCAAACAGGCAGTTAGTTCACTTGATGGCCGACTTCGCCTGCCAAGGTGCTTCAGAAGCGAATGATTGATCATTGCAATGAATGGCGAAAAAACGAAGCCTGATTCAAAGAAAGGGAGTTAATTTCAATGACTAAATTTCATGTCTGCAGATTAAAGATACACTTACATCATTGAGTACATACTTTTCATGTTCGGTCTCCGAGACAGTCATTACTCTGACTATCCTGCCCTAACCCAACAGTGATAACTATTTAGCTTTGAAAATTGGCAAGAAAATGTTACTAAACCAGTTGAGCCTAGTACTAAACCCTAACTAAACACACAGCTATGTAGCTATTTTACAATATGAGCAAGAAAATGTAAACGTTATTGTTATCATCCGCTGCGTAATTTTAGACAATTCCATCTGTTCAACATTTTGAATGCTGTAGTAGACACAAATAGACATGCTGCGAATACCTGAGTGTAAATATAGAAAACTGTTAAAATCTGCAACCATGTGACCGGGTCGGAGTGAAGGGAAGAATGAATGACGAACGAGAGTGAATGGGGAGTGAATGGGAAGCGATGACAGGTGGTGTGAAAGTGGGTGTGTCTTTTATAACCAAGTGTGAACTGTGGTGTGAAGAAAGTTTTTATTACTTTCCGTTCATCACAATTTACAATTTTAAAAACTTAATTTAAAGAATGATAAGATACATCCGTTGATTATTACGCACGTTGCGTATTTAGTAACCTCACTGGTAATACTTAAGCTACTTTAATTGTTATTATCACACATTATCAGAAACGTTTCATCAAATCTAGTTTCTTAACTATAATTTACTAGCAGACTGGCCACGCGTTGCTGTGCGACTATAAATTGAGTTATACGTTATCCTTTCTTTCGAGTTGGATCAAACAGCACACGGTGTGCAAATTTGATTTAAATCGTTTAAGTAGATAAATAGTCCATCGCGGTCAAACAACGTGACACGCAATTTACATATATTAAGATAATAGATACTACAGTTTTTAATAAAGCCATGAAGCCGATTTAGTAATATGTTTTTTGTATGGGAATGTTTCTGATTTTCCCTATATATCCTACTAATATTATAAACGTAAAAGTTTGTGAGTGTGTTTAGATGTTTGTTACTCTTTCACGTTTAAACTACTGGACGGATTTGGATGAAACTTTACAGTAATATAGGTTATACATCAGAATTACACATAGGGTACTTTTTACCGCGGGAAAACTTCGCATTCCCACGGGAAACCGACTTCCACGCGAACGGAGTCGCGGGCGGCCACTAGTATGTTATAAATTTACATGATATTTGTTTTAGAAAACGCAGTGGTAGTGAAACCAAAGCGTCGAGCGCATCTTCTGAAGAGGAAGGCGCTCACCACCGGCTTCTTTGATCAGAGCAGAAAGGACGCCGACAAGGATAAAGGTATGAACTAAGTCGCTAATTCTGTCTGTTTGTATGTTTGTCCGCGAACTCCTCCTAAACTACATAACGGATTTAAACATGGTTTTCTCCATCTTTTAGAAAAAAATTTCATTTAAATTTTTAAATAAAGAATATTCAGATAAAGTATTTTTTAATAAGCCATTTTATTTATCGTGAACGATTTGGCCAAAATTTCAGCATTGCGAAGCGGGCGGGTCGCTAGTTTAAAAATATATTGTTTGGGATTAATATAGATGGCGTTGTTTGTTTTTTAAATAGAGTTTAGGTTTGCTTAGTAAATAATTAATATTTAAATGGTATCGTATTTTTCGTTCGTATTAGCACTTATTCGACATGACGAGTGAAGAGATATTTATATTATAAGATCGGAAGTGGAAATAGACTAAAAAAAACAATATTAGCGGAAATACACATCCACTTAATCAAAAAAACTAATCTTTCACAAAATATTGGGCCATTGAGGAACGGATTTTCATATTTTACAAGTAACACAAAATAAACACAGAAATGAAAATAAAATCAATGAGAAAATAATAAAGATGAAAGGAATACGTAACTCACGCTACCAAGTCGACACCAGGAACGCTCGAGCAAAAGTGTGCGTGCGACGATGCGCTTTGCCTTTTATAGGTGTCTACTTGGTAGCCCGAATCACAGAGGGGAGGTCTCCTTATACGGCCTCTCCTGACATAACGTCGTCCTCGACGGTTGCCGCTGTGAGATCGTTGGATTCGGTCGTTGCGTCTTCATTCAGGAGTGGCGTTAACAAGACCGCTGAAGGGGCGCTGGTCTCGTCAGGTACCGTCGTGGTTGGGTCTTCTAGGAGTGGCATCGACATGCTGTTGTGGTACTGTTCCTGCCAAGGTGCTCACATTATTCTCCTGGTTGTCTGAAAAAGCCAGCATTTTAAGACGACAAACGTCATGGCGACACACGCCAGGGCGACACACGCCAGTGTTATAAGACGACAAACGTCTGGGCGACACACGCCAGGGCGACACACGCCAGTGTTATAGGACGACAAACGTCTGGGCGACACACGCCAGGGCGACACACGCCAGGGCGACACACGCCAGGGCGACACACGCCAGGGCGACACACGCCAGGGCGACACACGCCAGGGCGACACACGCCAGTGTTATAAGACGACAAACGTCTGGGCGACACACGCCAGTGCGACACACGCCAGTGTTATAAGACGACAAACGTCTGGGCGACACACGCCAGTGTTATAAGACGACAAACGTCTGGGCGACACACGCCAGGGCGACAAACGCCATTTTCTTTTTCACACGCCAAGTTTCATTAAAAGTTGTTTGTTGTAACTCCAGGGCATTCATATAAACTTATTGAGGACATCATAATGTGCTTGAAACTGCTTATGTATGAAGATGTAAAACAAACCTTGAACAGATAAAACAATT
Organism: Emmelina monodactyla; assembly: GCA_916618145.1. Taxonomy (NCBI): domain Eukaryota; kingdom Metazoa; phylum Arthropoda; class Insecta; order Lepidoptera; family Pterophoridae; genus Emmelina; species Emmelina monodactyla. Next base: position 855,681 of record OU745316.1, read on the forward strand.
TTTCATAAAAAAACATAATTTTGTAACAAACGTGATACTTACTAAGGAAGAATGCAGCAGGTGCGTTTTATAAAGCTTCGACTTTTCGCTGACTCGGCTTAACCTGACCTTCACGTAGAACTCGGCCCAGGTATTCGACAACCGTTTTTTTTTTAAATCAAATGCAGGTAGATCGAAAAATTATTGAAAAGAATACTAGAAACAAGAATATGAGACTCTGATCCTCTTATTAAGTGAGCGAGAGTTTCTATCCCACTTCTGATATAAGATCGGAAGAGGAAATAGACTAAAAAAAAACAATATTAGCGGAAATACACATCCACTTAATCAAAAAAACTAATCTTTCACAAAATATTTGGCCATTGAGGAACGGATTTTCATATTTTACAAGTAACACAAAATAAACACAGAAATGAAAATAAAATCAATGAGAAAGTAATAAAGATGAAAGAAATACGTAACTCACGCTACCAAGTCGACACCAGGAACGCTCGAGCAAAAGTGTGCGTGCGACGATGCGCTTTGCCTTTTATAGGTGTCTACTTGGTAGCCCGAATCACAGAGGGGAGGTCTCCTTATAATATTATATGGAAAACAGATAGATGTTCTTTATATTACGAGGCAATATTCGAGCTTATCTTAAATAAGTTCGGCGATGACATAAAAAATAAAATCAAGCTAAATAGTACTAACTACATTTCTCTTTCACTCGTCTTAACTTAAACCGGTATTATAATTATAAACTAATTATTTTGTGCTATACCGGATAAATTTATCTTATTATATTATATATTTATTTTATTAATATTCGGGTGCATGAAGAGAGTCTATACGGGGTGTAAAAGAACTCAAAAACTGGGCATTGCTGGGGTACTGGTTACGTTTTGAGCAAAAAAATTGTTTTTATGATTATGAGAAGAAAAAATTTTTTTTACGTAATTATACAAAATTGCATTTATACTGTCAGATTTTGCTATGATTTCAAATTTAATAGGGTTTTAATTTCATTTGCAATGTAAATAATCGCACCTGAACCAACAGTTGATGTGTGAGCGATGATTTCAAGCGCCGAATATTACTTTTCAATCCTTAATAACTTTCTTAAATTGTGTTTTCTGGGTATACTGTTAGTGAATGAATACAAGGTTTCAGGCTTCGGAAGTGGTCTTTTTACACCCGTTATATTGCTACGGCGTAGCAACCGTAGTCGAGTTTATGACCTAAAGTTATGCATTTAAAACTATAACGACTATAGCACAAAAATAACTATAATTAAAAAAAAATGTTTAAATACTTTGAAGAAACATTAGAAATGTAACACTAAAACTATTACATCGATAAATCCAACATAAAACTATACATTACAAAATTAGTCTACTAATTGAAATAAACCACACGATTTTGATCTTTATTACTCTTGCAATAAAGTCGATGTAGATAATGAACACATCATCGTGATTTAAGCTGAGGTAGTAAAATTATTGACATTTAACTGTTTAGTAGATTCATGTCTTCTGCTTTTTGTCTCGCAGTTAAATAAAAAGAGATTTATCAGGCGGTGGTAGATTTGTTGGAAATAAATCTTTCAGCAGTTAGTTGATGCTATTTTTATATGAAAATAATAGATTTTTTGACTATATGTTTTGGTTATTTTTACGAATTGTTTTAAGAAGTACGTGTTGATTTTTTACTAGTTTTTCATTCTGCGTTACACATTATCAACATTATTTTTATCATTTACATTTATTATTTACAGCCTTCTCAACGTCTTTTGTATCATTTGCATAAGGTTTTTTACAATTCAAAATCATATTTCTACCTTAACAGTTCAATTTACCTTTGCTATACTGCAGAGGATTTTTAAAAGTCGACCTTTTTAACCTGTTTTCGCAGTCTACATAACAGTCTGGATAAACCGGTCTTTGATCACCGTCTACCTCGTAGACAGGTCACAAATATTGTGATTATCGTGGAATTCCACGTGGGAGGGGCTGTCCCACGGTTTCACGGTTTTCGGGCCGTTATGTTTCCATCAGTCAAACTTTCTGACCGCCAAACTCAATATTCGTAGAGGTACTAAGTATAGTTAAACCTTGGAACTGCAAACTGGTTGTTTTGTTATTGTGACGTGTTTCTGTCATTTTCATATCAACAGCTGTCAAAGTTTATTAGACGCACAAACATGGATAATAGTTACCATAATTACACAAATAACAAGGCGTCAAAGGCTAGTAGAATATTGGTTTCGGCCGTTAGACGCAAAAACAATAACAGTTAGTTAAAATTAGAGTTAAATTGTTAAGTTCATAGTTAAATTAACAATTAACATATTTATTTATCAAAATGGAGGGCGAAACCTGTAGTCAATGTATGCGAATTTGCGGGCGTTTTACTAGTTTGGTAGATATGTTTGAATTCGAAAACTAGAAGGTTGGCTGATAGCTTAGAGTAGGGGCTTGGTATTCTTGTAAGGTCAATAACATGAATATTACTTATTGTTAAGGGCTTGTAAAGAATTGTATAATTTCGAAAAGAGTGCCGAGAGTTTTTTCCGCCAGCTTTTTCTCTCAGTCTATTACTGATAGGGTCTCCCGTGACATCGTTTTTGTATTTATTGATTTTATGCTTTCGACAATGTATAAAAGATTAGTTTTTAATCCTACATACAATAAAGTAATTTCATTTCATTTCATTTTATTTCAAGTAGACTTAAAGAAAGTATAGCATTCAGCAAAACGAATGTTTAGGAAATGGAGGAAAACGCAATTAAACGGAGGCATTTAGAAACCAAATCATAGATATTTCTAATCAATTAAACTTGAATATTGACGTCAATATTGTCGTTGGCAGCAGTGATACTATTAGGTTAACCCACAATAAGGAAAATCTTTCAATTTCAATGGACTTTTTATACTTTCCTTAACTACTTAATTTTAGAGAAATTATAGTATTTTGAATTTTGTTTTTCTGTTATATTATTATTTTTATTTACCCTCATAATAATACATTTCTTAGTTCGTAAGGCACTTAATACTTTTAGATCGGGAACAAAACTTAAAAAAAAAACAAATATTATAACTCTTTTGACTTTTCCCGTAAAAATGAGGTATATTCCGGCTTCAATAAAAACTAATTGTGTTATTTTCGATCCATAAACCAAACAACCAAATTCTTTGGAAGTTATTTGCAAAAAAACCTTTGGACATTTGAAACCAAATGTCGGGTCCTATTGGCGGTCAATTTCTGATAATTTTGTTGACATCTAAGCCTTAAGCCACACATCGATGACGTAATCGAGACTCCAACAATCGCCGAGATGAGCCGGCATAAAAACTTTGTTTGTATTCTTAAGAGAACAATATATCGTCTCTTGCCGACGGATAGTGAGCACCGCTGCGCGCACGCAGTTATTTTTACTATCCGTTTGTGTACACCGATCGGCGCCTACACTTTTAGGAATTTCATATTTCGCGGCTTTTGTTTTTTTGTTGCCAGCCGGGAACGCCCTTGTCTGGGTAAGAAGGGGTTTTGATTTATTTTGATAGGTGTAATTGGGTCGGCTTTGGTTAATAGGTAAGGATAGGAGGTGCATTGTTTTGAAGACGTTAAAAGAAGAGTAGGTTAGGTGTTAACATGAAAGGTGGATTGTTATGTCGTAGATTATCTTTTGGTTAATTTAAGAAAAATATATTAATGGTTACTGAAAAGCTTTTTTTTTATTTACTATAAACACGCAGCACAAAGCTCTCGGTCTAGGCAGCTTTAAGTTTTTGTAATCCGTAAAGATATTATCTCAGGAAACCCCTTATTTAAGGTGGAAGATGTTACCTTGCATGTAAGTTGCTGTATTTTAAAGTATTTTTCATAAAATATATATAAAAAGGTCTTCAAAAAGCCCATCTGCAGTTGTGACAAATATAACATGCAACAACTATGACGCGACGAAAACAGTTTAAATTTAACTCTTACCCAAATAACTGTAACTGATCCTTAAATCAAACGGTTACCAGCCACTTATCGTTAAATGTTAACTGTAATCTATAATTAGACAACCTTCGCACATTGTTACTCAGTTTAAATACATTGCAATTGATTTGTTGAACAAACACAATGTTGAGCACGACGTCCTATGTTGCGGGTGGGGAAGTAAGCTTGAAAATTGGTGTGATTGATTTCATTTGGTTTTAAGATTATATAAATAACACTTTCGGGTAAACTATAAACAGTGGGTTAATATTATATAGCTTAATCATTGTGTGGAAAACAAACTTAAAAAAGATACCTAAGTTTACAATTAGATCTTTAGTTATGCTCATTTGTAAATTTTAATCATCTGAATCGAAAAAACAGACTGATGTTAACAAGATTTTACTAATGGCAGATTTAGATTACAGTTTGGTTTATTGCAGTGCGATTGTATAACGATCATAAAACGCAAATATAAGCTAATCTGCAACCGTCCTTACAGTCACTACTGTAATGCAAGCAAACGTATCGTACCGCCACGAAATATTGTGTGTTTTTCTGCTCATTTTGGACGAAAGCCAATATAATTTAATTCCCCACGTAAGTGTAATTTCCCTTTTTTTCAAATTAAAAATGCTGAGCGTTTTTTAAAGATAGTGCTCGTTATTTTTAGATCATTGTTTGAAGTATTTGTGAATGTCGTTACGGCAAATAAGATATTGTCGCTGGGGTATTTTAACTCTGTGTAGAGAAAGTCATGGACGCAAGGTATTTTTAGTTTGTATTTTCAATAAAAATGCATACTTTTGCAATATAATTTGACCTTGGTTACCTCAGGGAAGATATCCTAGGTTATGTTTAATACGTTAATAGACAAAGCATGTGCTGATCATTCGTAAACTTGGAAGAAAACTTAAATATAATAGTCAGGAATAGCACAACTAGTCGACATTTAATAAAGCAATAAATAACGTATTACGTCGTAATTTTCAACAATAAAAATACCACGCACAATTTTCCTATAATTTAGGACTTCCTTGAATCAATTAAAGATTATTTTCCCGTGACATTGAAAACAAATGTTGCCAACATTAAAATTAATCGTCTACAACTTCATATGAATCAACATTAATACTCGAATGTAAATATTTTTGGATATTAAATCAAGACCAAGATTATTTGAGCATAATTTCGAAATTTGTAATTTGGCGTCTTTATAACGACAGATTGGAGTTAAATTTACGAAACATGCACTTTAAATTTAAGGATTGTTACTCAACTCCTTTCAGCGTCCGTTTTTAACAACTCATAATATTTATAAGTGTTATGCACTGATGATGTTTCTCGTGTTTAAAAAGATTTTTATAACTTTATTTTATAAATTTGTACTTTCCAAATTAAAAACAAAAATATCTTAGCAAATATCTAACTAAAACATTTAAATGATTACACATTAACGTACCAATTTTCGGTCATAACATGTTTGGCTTCAAAAATCAATAGTTTTTTCGTCAACAGCAAATCTAATCGACCACCTCTGTGGTGCAGCGGCATATACCTATACTGCTAAGCGGAAGGTTCCGGGTTCAATTCCCGGTTTTTAGATATGGGTTAGTGTCTGGGTGTAACTAGGTTCTCCCCTAGTCCATTGTGTGGTACCTATAGTACAAGCTTTGCTTAGTTTAGGGCCACACAGTTGGTGTGTCTGTCTGGAGATTTATTTATTATTATTTATTAATGAATGCTTTCTTCTCATATATTCATCCAACCCTTTGTCTTTCTTATAGAGTCAACCCCAGGCAACGTGTTTGGTGTGCCGCTGTCCCAGTGCGTGGAAGCGGAGCGCGCTCTCAGAAGACAGCACGGAGGCTCCCGAGCCTCGCTAGCTTCACTCACCGCCTTGGAGAAAGCTGATGACGTAAGTCTACTTCTACTATCGCTGTTGGTGGATTTAGGACTTCACGGGTTAAAGTTTTTAGATTGTGAGCAAGTGAAGAATAAGTATTGGGGTGAAACAAGGTTGTTGGCAATCTTTTGAGTCAGATTTAAGGAGGGTGCTGCAAGGATCTAATTTAGAGCCACTGCAATTGTAAGTTCATATTGCTCTTGAAATAATCATACAGTCTGCAACAAGTATTGCCAGTAGAAATAGAATATTTTTTAATGCACATGATAATCACAAACTTTTTAATAACGACATTATCGACGATTTGAAACACTAAAATATGGCTTAGAAATCTGAGTCTTTATCTGAGTTTTTATATAAAAATAAAAGACTAATAAATTTTTCACATAAACTCCTATACATTCACTATTGCAGTGATCAGATAGGATCAGATGCACTGTTTCTATATTACGTGTCTTGGCTTCTAAAGCCGGACTATTTCTGTTCTAAAACAAATGCCAAACAACTCTACCGACCACTTTTCGAGAACTCTTTCACACAAACAACTACAAGAGATTGCAGCTCAAGTTACACTGGCCAGATGGTTGGGATAATTAACTAGGTTAGGAGTGAAAAGTTTAAAAGTAAATAGATTGAGTAGCTTTGTCTTTAGTTTTTGTATAAACTTAAATCGAAATAAGAACGTTACACGAAAAAACTTTTTTTATAAATTTATTAATACGAATTTTGGAAGTATTAAGTTGATGAAAGTAAAAAAATAAAAAACTTAAAAGATTTCCGATATTATTGATCCATTAATGTCACTCTCAAATAAGTGTACGATTCCTTCTTTACATTTGTTTCTTTAATTAATTTGATGTACAATTATTAATTAAACTGCAATTACTAGTGTGTCATAAACTTGGCTCGGAGTACGTGTGTTTTTTTAAATTATGATTAATATTTTTATTACAATGTTCTAGTAGAAACACACGGTGTTTCCGCGTGGGTGATACAAATTGGATCCAGTGCTTCCTGTAGAAGTTTTCGTCCAGTTGCAAATTATACCGTGGCTTTGAATAATAGAGACATTCTAAATAGCTCAGGCAAATTAAAAAACGAAAGTGGAACAAAAAGCTTTTAGTCTAGGATAAAATTATTTTCAGAAATTTCTGAATTCTTGAAATTCTTGCAAGTTAACTTTAGCTTTTGCTTAATTATTATCTGCAATCTTTATGGTTTCAAATGACTCAATAACCCATAAAGCAAGATCTATTTGCGTCAGTATTTTCCGTCCTATATTCAAAAATACACCAGAACCCCCATCATTACATTACAAAGTGTTACCATCGCTGTTTACAGCGTTGTGCCGGAAACGCGACATCTTGTTACATTGGATCGCGTCACTTGCATTGTTTACAGCTATGTTTACATGACAAAAACCTCTTTGATGTTTTACCTACTTTTTGTTACTGGCAGCGTAAATATGGCGGAAAAATTCGAAGCGCCGATTGGTTATTGTTTCTTGATAAATATTTTCAAGGCGAAGGTGAATTATAATTGAAGAGGAAATATATAGTGTAAAATTCGTTTGTTTACGCACCAGTTTCAGGGAGTTTAATGAGATTAGGTTTATACTGTTAATAGGCTCTCCCAGGACGTTCTAAGTTAAGGGTCGATCGTTTTTTCGGCTCTGGAATCCAGACTTGATTGCTATGAACTAAGCCTAACTATTGCAACCTGTTTTTGTAACTGAGCAAACATTTTTACAGCATGACTATCTTTTCTATCTATTTAAGTGAATTTTACATCAAAAGCGCTAGTTTATAATTTCTCTAAAAAATTCATTAAAGGTAATAAATTTGCCGTGACTGTGTAGTTAAACGATCTCATCAGACATGCTGGCAGACTAACAGAAGCAACAGACAACCTCGATGCGATTGTAAATACATTATGACAGGAGCAGCGTCCGTTGAATCATCGTTTTGATGGAAATCTGTAGCTAGACTGTGTTTAATAGCTACAAGATCGGATTAGGTTTCATTAGGGAACGTAAGATGGATTCGGTGGAGTTATATATTGAAACTTTCAGTTTGTTTTATCAGACAATAACTAGTTTTATTAAAGTGTTGCAAAAACAGAAACTGCCTATTTCTGGACGGCTAACCAGGAACATTATTCACTAATCATTTGTCCAGCTTAACAGATAACAGAAAATTAAGATATTTGAAGAATGGTTCATTGAATCAATTAACAAAATCGAACTATGTTTGTTTAAATGATAAAGAAAACAGTCACAGTTAATTTTAGTAAATCACGTTTGAATTGAACAAAGAGTGACCGTAGATGAATGAGCTTCAAAGTTAATTACCCTTTCTAATTTTGAAGGTGCTATAAAGCTGAATTCTATTTGGGATAGCGCACATTCACATAATCGGCCCTAAATCATCTGCCACCTACAATTAATGTATCATGACGAAACAAGCACACCGCACACCGAACGCCGCACAAAACGTTCTCGAAGCAGAAAAACCTGCAATCAGGTCAAACCTGACGTCATATGACGTCACGAGCACGTCATCGGTATCCAGTTACCCGGCCTTCCGAACACCAGTCTGTTCATTAAGGACGGACAGAATTATACTCTGTGGCGAATATAGCCGATATCTTTATACAACGAAAATAGCTCACGCATAACACGGTATGGATTGTTGGGAGCTCCAGGCGTTTTATGAACTCCTGGTAGGTCGTGAACTCTAAACAGGTAGGGAAGGAGTAACAATGTTTATTCCAGGTGATATATTAAATTTGGGGAGAGGGGCATTTCGTTGTTATATTTAGTTAGAAAATGGATGTATTTTTCCCAGTAATTTAGCAAAATAACAGACAAATACCAATCTAATACAAAGCAAAACATACAGGGTAATGTTGTTAAACCTACGTAGCTTTTTATTATTAAACAAGAAACTAAATTTTATTAGAAACGCATCAGGCATGCAAAATAAAAATAAATGCTATGGTATGCCTACACGTCGTTTTGTGCTCATGTGCACGTTTGATGTCATTATACCTAGATAAAAACCGATAGCTATCTGTTAGATATACGTGCGTCTACGCACTAAAAGAAACCGCAGTTATAACCCGTTTAAATATCAGTGTATATTAGTAGGTATATGGACAATGCAGTGCAGACGACCTTTGCACTAAACCCCCACGCTTTTTTAACTCCCCCACACAATCTGATCCCACTTATTGTTTTTATCAAGGTATTTCTAAATTCTAGAGTGAATCCTGCGACTCGGGCGACTGGAGTCTACCAGGGCTGGATGACTCGCCAGGAGATGGCCCCAGGGTGCCGCGCCTCGTCTCCGTGTGCCTCGCGCATCTCACGAGGCACATACGGACGGTCGGCCTGTTCCGGGTGTCGTCGTCGTTGAAGAGAGTGAGACAGGTAAGGAAATGGGACAGTTGTATTATCGGTGGTAAAGAGGTGTAAGTTATAATCCCTTTTTTAGGAATACGAATCTAGGTCCAATTGTTCCATTGTCATAGAGTATGTGGTCATCGGATGATGGTAGGATAGATAGGATAGTTCAGGGAAAAAGTTTAAGCTTTTTGATTTTAACTACTGCATTAGGAGATGATTGCTCACCATGTGTGTCGATATTAACGAATAATCTAATTTTGTTTTCTGTTCAAAAGTAATTTCGTCTAGGATATTTTTAGTTAGGTTTTAAGTTACAAAACATTTATAGATTTATAACTTACAATAGTAGCAAGATACTGCTCTAGGTCCACCATTTCCATTAAAATCTACCTTAATATCTTCCGAATGAGAATTAGAGAGTGCACTCTTCTTATTCTTTAACTAGCGGCCCGCCCACGCTTCGCAATGGTGTAATTTTGGCCGACTTGTTCTCGAAATATTAAATTATGGCTAACTTAAAAAAACCTTTTCGAATTGCTCTTTATTTACAAATTTAAATGAATAAACACCCTAAAAGATGGCGAAAACCACATTAAAATCCGTTGTGTGGTTTAGGAGGAGTTAGCAGCCAAACATTCAAACAGACAGAATTAGCGACTTTGATTTATACTATGTAATGATAATGATAATGATGATGATGATAATGAAAATGATGATAATGATAATGATGATGATAATGATTCACCAACTCATTCTTCTCCCCTCTAGTTGCGTGAGGACTGGGAGCGCGGCTCGGAGGGCTGCGTGGAGGCGGCGGCGCCGCACGACGTGGCCACGCTGCTGAAGGAGTTCCTCCGCAACCTGCCAGACCCGCTGCTGTGCCGGGACCTGTACACGGCCTTCTTGCATACGCAGAGTAAGTTGCTTGATGGTTACAGCCTTCTTGCATACACAGAGTAAGTTGCTTGATGGTTACAGCCTTCTTGCATACGCAGAGTAAGTTGCTTGATGGTGGCCTTCTTGCATACGCAGAGTAAGTTGCTTGATGGTGGCCTTCTTGCATACGCAGAGTAAGTTGCTTGATGGTGGCCTTCTTGCATACGCAGAGTAAGTTGCTTGATGGTTACAGCCTTCTTGCATACGCAGAGTAAGTTGCTTGATGGTTACAGCCTTCTTGCATACGCAGAGTAAGTTGCTTGATGGTGGCCTTCTTGCATACGCAGAGTAAGTTGCTTGATGGTGGCCTTCTTGCATACGCAGAGTAAGTTGCTTGATGGTTACAGCCTTCTTGCATACGCAGAGTAAGTTGCTTAATGGTTACAGCCTTCTTGCATACGCAGAGTAAGTTGCTTGATGGTTACAGCCTTCTTGCATACGCAGAGTAAGTTGCTTGATGGTGGCCTTCTTGCATACGCAGAGTAAGTTGCTTGATGGTGGCTTTCTTGCATACGCAGAGTAAGTTGCTTGATGGTGGCCTTCTTGCATACGCAGAGTAAGTTGCTTGATGGTTACAGCCTTCTTGCATACGCAGAGTTAGTTAAATGGTGTATTTCGATGGAAGTCATTTCTGGAAAAAGTTATGGGAAGGCTCTGAAAAATATGAATAGCTTGGCATATAGAAAAGGTTTTATTTGGAAATGCTGAACAAATCTAGCTAAAGCTAAATAATCCTGTCATTCATTTGTCTACGATTTGGCCACATAGGCCACTTCTTTTATATATTAGATAGCTAACTTGATTGTAGCAGTAATAAATCTACTTTTACCTAGTCTTTCCTTAAGATGGAAGCTTTCTTATACTCGAAAATGTAATTAATTCACGCTACCATCTCCTGTTTTATTTTACTTTCAGATCATTAGGATTTAGTTCGTTCTTTCGTTCTCGTTAAGGATCAATATATCTTTGTAAACCACTAGGCTATAATCAAACGCCAAATTTTCCTTGACTAGTTTCCCTAAATCTACTTGCTCATGTTTTCTTAGTAAAGTCAAAAATACTGCCCATCAATATTCCATAAACCTACACCTACAGTGACTCTCTCCCCCCCAGAGATCCGCAACCGGCGTCTCCAGTGGGAGGCGCTGCGCCACCTCGTCCAGCTGCTGCCGGCCGCGCACCGCGACACGCTGGCCTCGCTGCTGCACTTCCTGTCCCAACTAGCGGCACATTCTGATGACGACCACCAGCCGGGGAACAAGATGACGGCGGCCAACCTGGCGACGATGTTCGCGCCGAATATACTGCATAAGAACAAGCCTAATGAAAACGCCACGTGAGTTTTGGGATATTGGAGTAACAAACTATTGGTCTCTTTGACCTGTTTTCTGAAAGCAAGTTTCTGCTATTAGCAGCAGAGCTTCGTAAAATGCTCCTTATATTATAGGATCCCGCTATAGAACGACCTTCACCGAGCTGGTTAATGGATGAAAGATATTTTTTATCAAATAAAATATTTCCCGTCAGACTGGTGCAAGTTACAAATATCGATTTACCTGTTTATATCTGCCTACCCAAGAGTTGTGACGGGAAATAAATAGTCAACCTATCGTTTGCATATTCTATAGGCTTCATATTTTCGATTGGAATGGAATTTGTTCATTAACCAAGCCAGTGTAATTTACCAACCAAAAGATTTAATTTTTAATTGATAATATATAATATTCTTGACTGAATTTTTTTAGACAACCCATTCTCAATATATTTATTGACATATTTTATTTGATAAAAAATATATTTTATCCATTAACCAGCTCGGTGAAGATCGTTCTATAGCGGGATCCTAGCCTATTACTTATTCTCTAGGTAACGCAAGTATCATGGTTACAATTCTACGTTAAAACTGATGGGATCTGGCGGAAATCTATTTATACCTACGTTACGTTCCCGCCGTTATCCGAACTCCATAATGATCCTAACATAACTTGTTCCACAGTCATAACTTGGTCAGAGCATTAGACCGGTAATCTAAGGTCCTGGGTTCGATTCCCAGTCGCGTAATGCTCGGAGACCCGCGTTCCTTTTTCCAGTATCTATAACTTCAAAATAACTTGTTCCCCCCAGCGTGGAGGACCTCTCCGAGCGCGGTGACGTCATCAACGTGGTGTGCACGCTGATCGAGAAGCAGGCGGAGCTGTGGGCGCTGCCCGCCGAGCTGCTGCACGAGGCCTACATCCACCTCGCGCACTCCGCGCCCGCGCACCTGCACGCGCTGCTCACCAGGAGGCACGAGTACGTACCTATACATGAGAGAGATGTCTGTGTGTAGTGTGGCGGTGACGTCATTCATAGAGAAGCAGGTGGTGGTCGCTGCCACCAGGAGGCACGAGTATGTACACACTGTCTGTAGACGGTGACGTCATTCATAGAGAAGCAGGCGGTGGTCGCTGCCACCAGGAGGCACGAGTATGTACATGTGGTGACATAGATGGCGCTTATCGTCGCTAATATTCTTTCCCGGCTTGTGTGTTTAGTGTTTACGCGGTTAGGTCTTATACGGTTTCCGAAATATTCTAACATCTTGTGGACCCCCATTTTTTATTCCCGCCTACGGATACCCCTAGTGAGTCACCCGTGGACCCTTGGGGGTCCACCTGGACCACTTTGGGAATCAATGGTCTACCAGGTTTAACTTGTTACTGTTTAATTTCAAATCTGTCTGTACTTGCTTTACATTTGGTGCCGAAAACTTTAAACATTTCGTTTTATTATCATTTAAAACTAGATTGTTCACATTGAACCATTTTACAACATTAGAGAGTGCATTGTTCATGTCGTGATAATTTGTTTCCTGTCTGTTAATTTTAAATAGTAACGAAGTATCATCAGCAAACAATACTATCTCATGATTATTCTTTACCATGTATGGTAAATCGTTTATATAAATTAAATACAAAAATGGGCCCAATATCGACCCCCGGGGAACCCCCATACCTACAACTGATCCCTGTGATCTTTCGCAATTTATTTCAACTTTCTGAGTTCTATCACTCAAATATGAGGTTAAAAGTTTTAGTTCGGTACCCCTTACACCATAATGACTGAGTTTCCTGATCGTTTATTCAACATAGTCAAACGCCTTAGACAAGTCACAGAATATACCCAGGGCATCCTGTGAGCCCTCCCAAGCGCTAATCACAACCTCAAAAAGTTTCACACCAGCGTCCGTGGTTGATCGACCTTTTGTAAACCCAAATCGTTTATTATGAAGGAGGTTGTTCCTATTGAAATGTGCCAAAAGTAAGACGTATTGCATAAGAAAACGATGTGATAGCTATGGACTCTATCGAAGAGAATCCTGCATTGGATGTGAAATCTATCCTCTTGCAAAGTCGATTTTGCAATTTTCAATGTTTTTTTCCTATTCCAGATGCGCAAATGAGGCGCTGGTGTCAAGAGAGCAGCTGATGCATGCAGCGGCCGTTGTCAATAGGTGAATATTATTTACTCATTTAAATGTAATTTTAAACAATTTGGACTTTGTATCCAAATGCAATGGGTTTTGAGGCAAATAAGCACATAAAAATGACAGAACTACAAAAACAAACTATAGGTACTGTCCTTGGAAGAATTTTAAATTGTGTAAAGAAACTGAAACCCTTTCCAAAACTCGTTGTTATTGTGCCTCGATACTACGTGACTTTGTTTTTCTCGAATAAAGCAGTAGCAATAATTCTTCTGTGTTGAAAGTCTGCCGATCTGTGAATTCTATCACAAACTGTAAAGAAAGTCACGTGTCATAATCGGGCATTATTAAGCTTTAACAATAACATGGAGTAAACTAAGAGTTTTTTTTTAGTTCCCCGGGATATACAATGCGGTCATCGCGAGATGACACATCTTCAGAGTCGCACTCCTCAGCAAGGACTGTGCTCACCAGGTAACACATACATATTATGGCTGAATATACGAACGTACAAACTGCTTTTGATCTAATGCTGTTCAGTGGTGAACAAGAGTTTCATATGTAATTGTCTGAGCCATTTTTTTTTAATTTTTTTTTATTATCTTATGTTACTCATATTGACGACCTCTGTGGTGCAGCGGCACCGGACTGCTAAGCAGATGGTTCCGGGTTCGATCCCCGGGTCGGGCCAATTTTGTAAAAATGCTTTTTCGATATTGGCTCGTGTCTGGGTGTAACTGGGTTCTCCCCTAGTCCAATGTGTGGTACCTATAGTACAAGCTTTGCTTAGTTTAGGGCCACACAGTTAGTCTCAGTCTAGAGATTTACAAAAAAAAATTGATAGTGTGAAAATCTATTAATGCAGCTAGTCTAAACACAGTTTTATTGATTGTATTTGTGTAATCCATAATGTGTGTATTGTTTATAGATATGTGTCGGGGAGCAGCGGAGTGTGTCGAGATCACGACGAGGACTCCGCCACGGAATACCCTGAGGTGAGTTAATTACTGTCCACTATTTGGTTCGGAATCAAGTCGGAACTTAATCAGCGTTCCGCACAGTCAAACAAAAAGTAGCCTTAAAGTTTTTCGGTGACTAGTGACATTTCGTTCTAAAAATGAATGAACGATTCATGGACAATGGTTGGATTATCCATGGATTATCCACAGGGACAGAAGCCACTTAAACCTAAAATTGTGTTATAAAATTTGAATTGAAAGGCTGGACTTTACCCCAAGTTGTCCAAACTCCAACTTTCATTGCAACTCCTTTCAAGTGGTTGTTCTAACCTAGGATGTTAAGGATATCCATATCCGTAACCGAAATTACCAGATATCCGAAATAAAAAATATCCGTATTCGTAACCGAAACCGAAATAAATGTTTCGGATAATTTCGGATAGTGGCGGAATCTAAAAATCTAAATGAGACACGTTACGACAATTTGTTTTTGCCTGCGTTCCGTAAACCGCTTACCAAAGTGTTGGTTCCCTCTCTGAGCGCAATGTAGCGGTGTTTTTGACGTCATCGTTCTCACCCATCGTCCTCCTCTATATAAATAAAACCATTTTATTATCTATTTGTTTTGTATGTTACTTTTGAAATTCCGTTACCGAAACTATCTGAAACTACCGGATAATCCAAAATAATTTCATATTCGTATCCGAAGCCGAAACCGATATAAAAAAAACAATATCCGTATCCGGATCCGGATCCGAAATTCCATATCCGTTACATCCCTAGTTCTAACCACGTCGTTCCATATTCCAGTCGACGGCGTGCTCGGACGACGACTGCGTGATCACGGCGTCGCTGCACATCCCCGCGGCGTTCCCCGCGCGCCCCGCCGCCCCCCCGCGCCGCCGCTCCTCCGGCTCCGAGCCGCGCGACTCCGCCGTGGGCAGCTCCACCGCGTCCGGCGCCTCCTCGCCGCCCGCCTCCCCGCCGCCCGCGCCGCTGCGGGTCACCGTGGTCGAGGGCGGCGCGAGGAAGGACGACGTAAGGAAACACGAGGAGGCGCGGAGGCCGACGGATATAGACTCGCTGCTGGGACTCGGCAGGTCAGTAACAAAACACGATCAGATTGTAAAGCCACTTCTAGATGTAGCAGAGATGCAAAAACAAAATACAATCGACGAGCACTTGATGCGAACGGCTTGGAAAGTCACTTTCAGAGACAGTCACGGTACAGCAGAGCAAGAACAAAAGACAGTCTACGAACTCTAAGCAGGGTATACAGGGTGATTGGTAATGCGATACATTCCATCTAAGAGGTTAAAGTAGAGATTTTTAGCAAATTTGAATCTAAAATCGCATTTTATTTATTTATTTATTTATTTTACAATTCTTGTACATACACACAATAAAAATATTCATTACACAAACATAGAGAGAAATGTTAGCACAATGGTTTAGTTATCAAGCTACCATAAAACAACAAAACATTAAACTTAATTTTAATTTTTTCACTAAAAGGATTCATTTTAACTTCGAAAATGGGGTTTTCTATAAAAAACCTTAATGTTGCATATCTCAGAAATTATCCATATTCGTACATGGTATGATATGACTTAATTGACTGCAAATAAGCTCTACTTTAACCTCTTAGAAGGAATGTATTGCATTACCAATCACCCTGTATAACTAGAAACAAAAGACTTGTGACTTGTTAGAAGTAACTTTGTTAAAAAGCGTGAGCGGGTAACACAAGCACATGAGTAAAGAAACTGAACAGAGACAAAGCTACATACGAATGCGCTGTGACAGGTACATCACTACAAGTGCAACGCGTGTGTGTGCGTGACCACTGGCCGCTTGTCACGTATGAGCCGAAACCGCTTCAAACTAGATCAGCCAGTGGTCAATCTCAGGGCGTGCAGGCGTGACGCGACGCTCGAACGTTGTGCGTGTTTTGTTTTTGTTTTCGAGTTTCTCACATAATTCGTAGTAGTTAATACTTTTGTTTTAGTTTTTAAAAAGTATTTAAATATATAGGAAAAGATTATTTTTTTTGCCATTATAAGGACTTTAATGAAGGTAGTGTGAAATCAGGTTTTTTGATAATACCTCCTGACAATTTTATTGAATTTGTTGAATTGCTTGAGCAAAAATTTCGCGAATATTTTGATCTTCATATTAAAAATGTTAATATTGGTAATGAAATATTAGCACGTTTGCAAGATTGTACATTTCATATGCCATGTGAGTGTTTCCCATTGGTTTATTTGAAAAAACTTTATATTAGATTTAGAATTTATCATTCGATTAAAAGACACAACAAATTATTAAAAACCAAAAGTAATAAAAAAAAAATATTTAGAGTATGTAATTTGTAAAAAAAAAAAAGTACATTTATATTTTTAATTTATTCAATTGTGCCAACCCTACCAAAATAGGTATAAATTTTGCTAGCTCTTTAGAAGCTTTGTCTCTGTTCAGTTTCTTTACTCATGTGACACAAGTGTCTTTTCTTTAAGTATAGTATGGCACTTAAGATAGTTTGCTGTAAATCGACAGGGTTAAGGATGTTCACAGTCTGAAACAAAAAACTGTAAGCTCATACTAAAAAAGAGAAGTAGGATCCCAGTTATTCTGAAAGAAAAAGAAAGTTTTACCACGTGCGGATATGAGCAAAATATAGGAAACAGCTTCAGCCAAAAAACTCAGTTGTAGGAAACTCGCGAGTACCTATTCGACGCCTTTATTTAGTCCAGCTTTGAAATTCTATCAGCCTAAATCAGAACTAAGCGTTCTTCCATCCCGAAAACAATACCTGTCAAAAATACTATGTCCATTCAAGAAGTTCTTGACAAAAACTCTCTTTTACCTTCCAGAGAGCGCAACACCTCGGATGCGCGCGCCGTGGTGCTCCGCCAGCACGACGACTCCCGCGCACACACACACACGCACACGCACACACACACGCACGCGCGCTCGCGACACGAGCCCGCGCGCGCGCACGACACGCACACAGCCACGCCGCCGCGCGCCGACGATAGAAGGGAGGGGGTCACGCTGTACAAGAGGGGGGAGCTGATCTCCAGTGCGAGGTCGCCGACATGACACATTTGTATACCTGTTTTATATATAAACGTCTATTTATCAGCACTTGTTTTACTTGGGATTGAAAGCTGTGGAAGTGTATGTTACGGCTAATACCCGAAGTGCGGCTACACCTAATTTTAGCCGGTTAGAAGTGTTTTTAATATGGAAAACTGTAAAAAAAAAGTACACCTATGTATATTAAAACTGGCTTCAATCATGAGTCGACGGAGTACTCCTTTTTCTGGGTGGTATCAAAAAAGTTACCTAACTAACCTAACCTATTGATGTTCTAACCGGCTAAAACTAGGTGTAGCCACACTTCGGGTATTAGCCGTAACATATACATTTGGTTGCAAGAACACGGTAAGCAACAACCATTGAGGTATTAGGAAGAAGTAGTAATGTTAGCTCAATGGCAAAAACAGATTTTTTGATAGACGAAACCAGGGAATATGATAGAAACAATAGATATGGGTGTTTTGAAATCGGCTTATTGACCCTACATAAGTTCTAACGTAGGCCGACAGGTCACAAATAGTTTTTTTCAACATCTGGCATTTCAAATTGTACCTTCCTGAGAATGTGTGAGATATTTAATGTTGACCTATGAGGTGAATAGAAAATACCGTGTCAACACGAGTCAACTTTAATAAAACAAAAAGTACAAAAGTTTAAAAATATTAAAAGTTTTTTTATAGCTTTTTCTATGTTTCTTCTTTGATATTTTCTATATTTTTATTGTTATCTCGCGTTACAGTTTAATTCGTCCTAAGACATTGTAAAAATCTTGGCATTGGCAACTTCAAGCGAATTTTTCATTTTCTTGATATTTTTTTATGTTTTTTACGTTCTTCTGTGTATTTTGTCTCTCATGATAATTCCTCCTAGTTTGGAGACTCCATCTTGGTACTCAGACTTGCCTAAGGCTGGCATGACTGCTGACGTTTCTGAAAATAGTATCCTAGTTAGATTAAATCCTTTAAAGCAGTTTTTTGCCCTCTGAACACTTGGTCCGACTGCGTAGTCATAACCAACATCAGCTTGAGTTATAGTATGGATGCATATGGAATTTTGCCTTCTTACTACTGTTACCCAAGCTATCTACATAAGTCCATACAACTATAACTAAAACTGCCGATTCATTCAACACACAAGGCTAGATCTTACTATGATTACTACTCACCACACTTAGCCCTAGGGTCACTGCCTCCCCCCGAAGCGTTCTTCGATATGGTCCGCACGGTCTTGAAGCTGTGTCCCTTGGTGCCGACCCTGCACGGGTCGCCGGGCAGCCGCATCGGCTGCGCGCACGGCCCCTGCCCGCTGTCGTCCTGCGCGCGCTGGAGACCCTCGAAGTGGGCTCCTGGACCTAGAGAATGGTGGAGGTTAATGCTATGGCAAAGCCTTTAGACGAAAGAAATCATGGTTGAGAAACATCCGAGTATGAACAGGAGTAGTCAGCGTAGAACAAATTTTTCGCTGTGCTCAGAGCAGGACAAGTTTCCAAGAGCTGATAGCCAACCTCCAGTAGTGGAGAGGCACTAGAAGAAGAAGAAGAAAGCCTTTAGAAGTTAACCCTGTAACTGGCAAAAAATATGTTGGCAACAAGTACTATTATCACTTGACTACATATTTTTATTTTTGTTCCAGACTCGTACATGAATTATGTGTCGCGTAAGCGCAGTAAGCACTGTGCTATAGGACTAGGGGAGAACCTGGTAACACCTAGACAAGAGCCAATTTCAAAGAGACATTTTAATGAAATTAACCAGACCCGGGAATCGATTTTTTGAAACCTTTACCCAATTCTCTTATAAAAATCTCCTTATCTCAGATTATGTGATAATAGAGGTTTGTGCTTTTAAAAACGGTTTAAGAACTCGAACGAAAGACTTATCTAGACCAGCTAAAGATAGAAGAGTAAGTATTATGTAGTAGATCTGTATTTGGACATAGGTGATTAGATTTTTTTATGACAAATACTGTTAGAATATGAATAAATTATTTACCATCATAACTACCACTGCGCCAAAACAAAAGCAAACCAAACTCATGAAATCATCTTACTAATAATATAAACGTGAAAGTTTGTGAGTATGGATGTATGGATGTTACTCTTTCACGTAAAAACTACTGGACGGATTTGGATAAAACTTTACAGTAATATAGGTTATACATCAGAATAACATATAGGGTACTTTTCACCGCGGGAAAACTTCTCATTCCCACGGGAAACCGACTTCCACGCGAACGAAGCGGGCGGCCACTAGTTGCTATTATAAAACAGCAGGCGCTCACCACTCTCGCAGTAGTCCACGGTGTAGGTGGACTTGTTCCGGTCGCGGTCGACACGCTGCTTCAGCTCTGGAGACGCCTCATTCTGCAGGATACTGTACAGCATGGGGTACTTCTGCTGCAGCTGGAGAGATGGAGAGGTTTGTATTACTGGGAAATTGATGTAGGTATGGAATGCTGCAGCTGGAGAGATAGAGAAGTTTGTATTACTGGGAAATTGATGTAGGTATGGAACTTAAAAGAAAAAAAAATGCAGTTTTAAAAGAACTGCAATAAAAAAGGTTCTTTTAAAACTACGACTAAACAGTGATTATCAGTTAGACCTGTGTAGAAATTGTACGATTTGAATGCATTGAAGGTACGAGTATTTATGTTTAACATGTTTTACAAAAGTCACGTGTAGAGAGACGAATGAGAGTAACATTATAAAAAAAGTTTTGATGAATATTGATATGATTTTTCGTCCCGTTCCATTCCAAAGTCACTACTTAATTTGGATATATGCCTACAGCCTGCCGTAAACATTAAAATAATCAAAAGTTAAGTATAATTTGACTCACTTTGTCTAAGAAAGCGTTGGGCTGGTCGTATTTCGAGGCGGAGGTCTCCGGGGCCGCGCCCACCTTCACCGGGAACAACTTCGGGTCCAGCAGAGGACCCATTATCTGGTAGAAGAAGAAGAAAATAACATGGAATATTTTGATAATATATTTCATATGATTTGGATATGGTAAAGAAAAAAAGCTACGGAAAAGTTGCAAGGTTTAGTTGAATAACCTTTTTTGAATTACTTTATAAAGATATACTTGAGATAGAGCAGTCCTTATTTACAACTGTGTAAACATTAAACTGCAATGAATGCAATAAAATTAATGACAAAAATATGAATGATTGGAATCAATAAGATAACGACAAGTGTCTATATAGCTTAAGCAACGCGTTGATGTCTTTAACTCTGTTGGATTCTTTTGATAGAGAACATTACTTAAAACAGGCGTATTTGACTAGTAAGAGTAGTTTAAGTTTAAGGTTTTAATACCATGAATGAGCAATTTAAGTTATTCATCGAGGGAAAGAGAAAAGTTCGAAGGTTACCAAGTTCGCAGATTTTAGCCGTAAACATTACAATCTTATTATTATACATTCACTCTCACCATGGAGGCAACTATGGCAGCTCAAAATAATCATCGTATTACCTCACGCGTGCAAGAATGCTAGCTAGTCTGATTGGCCTCTGAAGAATCTACCAATTACCTCAATCCTGATGCAACCGCCTACTCTCTTCTTTAATGAAAGCCAGCGGGTCCTCTATTTAGAGCACATACCCTTCTGATCAAAAGCCTCTAATGCATTTTAGACTAGAAGAGTCTAGCTGTAGGCTCTGTCTGCAGCGATTACTGGGCTGACTCGACCGGTGAAATACCACCGCGTGACGAAGTAGAGACGATGTTCCTGCGTTTCGTTCGGTGAGTGCGGTATCCGGTGCCCAATTATCTCAAAGGTCAGCAACACACCCCCAACACCCACAGTGTTGCGGGTAGTCATGGGCGGTGGTGATCACTTACCATCACGTGACCCGCTTGCTCGTTTGCTAGCTTCTCTCATAAATTACCTCAGTCCTGGTCCACCCCCCCGCGCCCCCCGGCGGCAGCTGCGCCGGCGCCCCCGAGTGCTGCGGGCAGCGGCAGTCCGGCGGCCGCGAGTGCTGCACGCACGCGCGGAAGAACGCCAGCTGCTCGTCTGTTAGCTTTGGGAAACTGGGGGGAAGTGGAAAGATTGGTAGGATGTAAGAGAGTAACAGCAAACCGAACCAAAAGTCTTAACATTTCGTTTAGTTTGCCTATATATAGTACTAGTGGCTGACAGCGACTCCGTTCGCGTGGGAGTCGGTTTCCCGTGGGAATGAGATGTTTTCCCGCGGTAAAAAGTACCCTATGTGTTATTCTGATGTATTACCTATATTACTGCAAAGTTTCATCCAAATCCATCCAGTAGTTTTTACGTGAAAGATACATCCATACATAATATTAGTAGGATAGGAAGTATAAGATTTACAGGTAAATCAAATAGTCTTAGGATAGTTGTAGGAGTAAAAGTGCTCGGGTTTGTGAAGTCGTTTTAGGGCTACATTACTGGCGTTAGTTATATCTTAAATAATAGAATCGTCGTATCATTACAAGTGACGTTGCATTTGAGTTGTTAAGGCTCTTAGCAGCACGGGTTTCTCTGACCATAAGTGACAAATTGAGTCAAACTTTCTATTTTTACGAAGACAATCTTAATAAATCAGACGATATCAACGAATAAAGAGAAAATACGAAAGAAACTTTTTCAAGGGTTAGTTTCTATAAATAAGATAAGACCACTTATGTCTCTACTCTACACATTAACATCAAAGTTTGCTGACATAAGGTCGACCACCTTTGTCCTCCCACTGATCGCTGTAACTACCAATTTTTGTCAAGCAGCTGGGCCTCAAGTCCGCTATTTTACAATAGCATGAATCGAGTTGCAATTGGATCTCGATTGGATAGTATGACACTCTTCGTAGTCCGCTAACTAAATAAGACCATTCGCATACGATTGAAAAAACAATCGAACTGCAATGCAGTCGCTAGTAATTAGATATTTTGGTATTACATTCTTCAACCGTGTTACGATTGTGTCTTGATTATCAACAAAACGGTAGTCTACTCATTATTGATCATTTCTGTGAATCGTATTAGTGGAATACTAAATTTGTGTGGATCGTTATTGATTTGTAATACCTAGAATCGTAAAAGTGTGCCACCTTACTAAATATAGCTAGCAGACTTGAGGCGCTGGTAAACAGCAACATAGCCAACTAACCCTGAGCCATCAACTCCTTCTCCACCTCCATGACCCGTGCCAACTCCTGCGCCGGACACCACCCTGGACCTCGGTAGATGAGGCCACAGGTAGTCCTTCCTATACGTCGTCAGATAATGATCCATTTTGTCTAGTCACTTATTTTCATCCCTATTTCTTGACACTGAAAACCTTGTGATCCAAAACACAGCAATTTAATCCGGTTATTTGTTCGGGAACATAGAATTTTGAGGGTGCTTTTATTAGCCAAATGATTGAAAATTTGATGTTGGGGTTTGTTTGACTGAAAATTTTGGCTTAGAATGTCATTTTTGAGCGACTGTTTATGAATTAGACATCTTCATATTGAAGCCATAGAGATTCCGTATTTTATTTATGTATGGATGTATGTAGGCGATAAAATAGAAGCAATCCTAGGCGAGCGATAGATAAACGACACTTTTAAGGCTTCAGTTTGGTAGTTTTGAAAAACTATATGGAAAATAACTTTTTTTTTACCATTGTGTAGGTAGAGTATGTTAAGTTTTTTTAAATAAGGTGTGTGAGCCTCTACTTCCATTACATTTTTTTTTAAAATAAACATTTAGAATAGGTATCAGATTTTTTTGTGAAACCTACCTCATTCTATGACCAACAATAATGTAAGTAGTAATCTAATAAACCATTAGGAAAACATATTCCATAAACAACTAACGAAACAATAAAACTCGCAAAATCAATAAAAACAACAATTCTTTATTCAGTCCACAAATCTATCATCTAATTGATCCTATACGTGTAAGAATACGGATTCTTCCACCTCCCGTACTTCGGCTCTTCACGCGGGGGGCCAAACGGATTGTTATCAAGCACGACCCTCGCCAGCAGGCCGTGGCTGTTGCCGTAGGTGGTGGCGCCGGTGGTCACGCGCAGGATCTTGCGGAGCTTCTCTGTGGAGGGAGATGGGAAGAGTGAGGGAGATGGGACGAGTCAGGGAGATGGGAGAAGTGAGGGAGATGGGACTAGTGAGGGAGATGGGACGAGTGAGGGAGATGGGACTAGTGAGGGAGATGGGACTAGTGAGGGAGATGGGACTAGTGAGGGAGATAGGACTAGTGAGGGAGATGGGACTAGTGAGGGAGATGGGACTAGTGAGGGAGATGGGACGAGTGAGGGAGATGGGACTAGTGAGGGAGATGGGACTAGTGAGGGAGATGGGACTAGTGAGGGAGATGGGACGAGTGAGGGAGATGGGACTAGTGAGGGAGATAGGACTAGTGAGGGAGATAGGACTAGTGAGGGAGATGGGACTAGTGAGGGAGATGGGACTAGTGAGGGAGATGGGACTAGTGAGGGAGATGGGACTAGTGAGGGAGATGGGACTAGTGAGGGAGATGGGACTAGTGAGGGAGATAGGACTAGTGAGGGAGATGGGACTAGTGAGGGAGATGGGACTAGTGAGGGAGATGGGACTAGTGAGGGAGATAGGACTAGTGAGGGAGATAGGACTAGTGAGGGAGATGGGACTAGTGAGGGAGATGGGACTAGTGAGGGAGATGGACTAGTGAGGGAGATAGGACTAGTGAGGGAGATAGGACTATAGTCTATTCGCGTTAAGAAAATAGTGACAACTACAGGATAAGGGTGTATTCACAGTGGAGTAAAAGAACGAAAGAAAAATAATAATTTTATAAACAGTATTTTCGGACATGCCGCATGCACTTGCTGTTTCTATGACTATGCTCTCCACAGATGCATTTAAATCACACAATTTAAAGTACTTATAAACATTGTAAATTATGTGTCTCTCTCCACTATGGATTATTGATCCACTTTTATTCTTTGAAATTGGTGAAGTATTCATTTTTTCAAAATTTATCGTTAGACAAGTCACGCAAAATCCACAACCGTTTTCTTCGAAGGTCAGACTTCAACTTTAATTTCTAGCATTTTAATTGGCTGGGGGGCGTGGCCAGGCCGTCTGACAACGATCACTCACTATTTTCTTAACGCGAATAGACTATAGTGAGGGAGATGGGACTAATGAGGGAGATAGGACTAGTGAGGGAGATGAGATAAGTGAGGGAGATAGGACTAGTGAGGGAGATATAACTGAGTGTGGGGGACAGGACCAGTGAGGGACATAGAACGATTGAGGAATAAGGAAAGTAAATAAAAGGAAGCTTGGTAAATAAGCTCAGTAAAACTGGTCCTTTTCAGTCCTAATTTTAGCATTTCATTATTAATGACCTCGCTTGTGACAAACAATAATCACAAAATCAACTGTTCATGCTTACGTCTTCGTCTTTCACAACTAAGCCTACAGGCATATCCATAAAACTAGAACATATTTATTAATAAACAATAAATAAATAAATCTCCAGACTAACACACCAATTATGTGGCCCTAAAGTAAGTTTCAGTAAGCACTTGTGTTATAATGGACTAGGGGAGAACCTAGTTACACCCAGACACGAGCCAATATCTAAAAAAACATTTTACGAAATTGGCCCGACCCGGGGGTCGAACCCGGAACCATCCGCTTAGCAGTCCGGTATATATACCGCTGCACCACAGAGGTCGTCGAATTTATTAAGCTAACAATGTTTGTTGGCCTACCCTTCAACGTGAAGTCCGGTTTCGGCCGAGTGGACATCGAGGACGGGTGTTCCTTATACTTCTCCTCATTAGGGAACCGGTAGCTGCCGAGGTAGGTGGTGTCCGGTATCTCCACGTCGTCGGGTAGGCGCAGCGTCTGCAGCGCGCGCGCACGGCGGGCCAGGTTGACCGACATGAAGGGGAGGTCTGGAGATGAAGCTTTATGATAAAGGATAGTGGCTCCGATTCCGAAAACACTCTCTAAAACTAAAGATATGACTGTCACTTTCCCATACTTTGTATTAGAAAAAGACAGGTACATTGGTCTCACTAAATTTAGTCCACATCATTGAAAAATTGAACGAAATGCGCTGAGGACTAGCCTAAAATTGCCTTCGCCGTGTCATATTGCACGTACATTTTAGTTTGACAGGACTAAAATGAATACCTGTCTTTGTCTTTTACTATTGAACAGTTAGTGACAGCTATAGTTTTAGTTTAGTTTAGACAGTGTTTTCAGAATCGGGGCCAGTGTCTAGCTAGACTTTTTTTTATAAATCTCGAGACTGACACACCAACTGTGTAGCCCAAGTAAAGCTTGTGCTATAGGTACCAACAATGGACTAGGGGGGGAACCTAGTTACACACAGACACGAGCTAATATCGAAATACCATTTTTACGGAATTGGCCCGACCGGGAATTGAACCCGGAACCTTCCGCTTAGCAGCCCGGTATTAACAGCTGCACCACAGAGGTCGTCACTGTGAAGTCTAAGGGATTTTTTTAAGAAAGGTTTGTTATTTGATGTGTTCGAACCAGCAGTGTGTCTTTATGTTGCTAATTAGTCGTTGAAAGCGCTTTGCATTCATCAAACACATTTTCAACTTAAGCAAGCCCACTTACCTTATGATGTAGAAAAGGGTTCTGAATTATTTGTCGTTATTAGTACTGAGGAAGTATTGACTTGCAATTAATGTATTGGCATCCTTGCATTT
Organism: Emmelina monodactyla; assembly: GCA_916618145.1. Lineage (NCBI taxonomy): Eukaryota > Metazoa > Arthropoda > Insecta > Lepidoptera > Pterophoridae > Emmelina > Emmelina monodactyla. Next base: position 882,122 of record OU745316.1, read on the forward strand.
AGGAAATTCTGATCATCTTTAGGTACTAAGTTGTAGCAAAGCTTACTTTTATTTAGTAAAACTTAGAATTCTAAATAATTACCTCGTGGACAGTAACTGTTCAAATATTCGGTCCTCTTTAAGTCTTTTATATCATCCTCGATGGGCTTCACGGCGACTTTGTCAAGATTGTATTTCTTTACTATTTTTGGGTGCTCTTTTTTCAACTATTAAAAGAAATATAAACTCTTTTGAACGGTTCAAAAACATTTAAACGGTGTTAGGCGAAGAATAAAGTCAAATAATTGGGTACTTTTATAAAATGATACGGTAAGTGTAGGGTCTAAATTACCTAGTAGGGCCTAAATTAATTATTAAATTATATTAAGAACTTCTTTACTATTATGTGGGTTTAATCTCCTAAAACCCACATAATACTCCATCAAATCTAAATAAGCAATGAAGAACCCTATGGGTTCTACCACCAAGTTTCTGAAAGTTCGACTGATGATTAGTTAATGGAAATCTTGTCAAGGACTGGTAAAATGAAGCTGTAAGCAGCGTTCATGACAATTTTGATTTGATTAGGTGCAGTTGCCCAATCCCTTTATAATCTGCCTTCAGAAATGGCTTTTTATATCGTACCAGCTCTCCGCCCTGCGGTTTCACCCGTAGCTAAAAGGCTTTTTTTCGTAAAAAATAAAACTTTCCCGCAGAAAGAAGTATTCTGATAAGTTTAACTAGGTTGTAGTCTATCAATATAACAAGTTTCATCCAAATCTGTTCAGTTGTTTCTGCGTTAGTAACACACACACTCACAAACTTAATAACAATATCAATAAAGAATACCCGGTCCACAGCTCTCTTGTAGTACTCAAGTTCGAGAGGGCATATCACGTCGGGAGTTTCAATCGGTTTATCTACAGTTTTCAGAGTGTTGCGCTTGAGACCCACGAGAAGACAGTTGTCGTCTTTAACTGCCTTTATTCTTGGACTTTTACTATAAAAGAGATATTGGGAATAGTTGTAGGTGTAGTTTGAAATGCTAACTATGTATGACTGTCACTGTTTTGAAAAACTTTTTCTACTACGAAAGCTCGGTATCTTGACGTGATATATTTATAGGTAGGCACTATGATAAATATGAACATTATTTCCAGATCAAAGATTAGGAAAAAGCCTATTTAAAATACCAATTAGAAATAAGTAATTCTTGCTTTTGTAAATTAGTAACCCACCCACTACTTGCTTACAAAAATTAGCGAGTTATAAATTACTTTGTTAAAACATGATAAAACTAACGGTTTACTCTTCTTTACATAGTCGACCATATAAACAGACTGGTACTCAATTTCTCCATCGAAGACTGACATTTTAGCTGAATATATAATAAATAAAATTAAAAATACACCGCTGTTTCTAATTTGCGCAAAATACTGTTATAAACCGACGTCAAAATGGCAGTTTACGTCATCGCAATGATATACATAAGATAGGTAAATATGGTAAACTATGCAAAAAAGTTTAGTTACCATGCACTTACGTTGTACGAGCCATATAAAAACCGTATACGGGGTCGTTCTCAAGAACGCTTTTTAAACACAAATATGTTGATATCTTTTTTAATTTCATTTAAAAAAAACCTAAATTAAAGCTAGTAGGCTTTTTATCATTAATGGGTTAAACCGGGTAATTAAATAAAATACTGTGATTCTGTATAAGCTCCTTTATTTTTACACTCTTTATGTTTATATTTGTAACACAAAAGTAAATAATGGAAGAAACTAGCTTTTAATATACAAAAATCATAATTATTTTAGATCGTTGACAGGATTTCTTAAACCCTCTAAACGTAAAATATAATGTGCATAGTTATTGGCCATTCACAAAATAAATAATGATTTACCAAGTCGTGGAGTATTTATAACCCATAGAGTTTTTAAAACATGTTGCTGATTTTGTCGCCGGGTACATTTATTGTGTTTACTAATCGCTCGTAGGTATCTGAATTGAGAATTTGAAGTTGAATTTACGATTTTGTTTGTACAATTCAGGCTGTGGTTATTCAATTTTATCAAAGAAACATCTTAATTCAGATACGGGCGGTTAGATTTTAGATTACTCTTGAATTTATTGGCATTAAATATCAAAGAAAATCTTAAATTTCTTAGTTTTAACAAACTAGATGCTTGTTATGTCATATCTATTGGAAATAGTACTCCACCCTTGATATGAGATTTTGTCTTTCAGCTTTTTATAAGCTGCAGACTGCGTTCCGATTGAAGATTTGTGCTCGTTCTGAGTCGCGCGAAAGTTAGCTTGAGAGTGGCCACAGCTACATCATCTAACTGATTACAAATGGCAGCAATTCAACACGTGAGTTTGCTCATTAATATGTGGGCATTATTCGTGTCAATCGGTACCCACCCTCAATTTTTTTATTGTTTTTTTATATTTTAGTTAATGCCCAAAAAATATGTTTATGATAAAACTATAATACATATTTAAATTAAATGATTATACAGATTGAAATAAAGGTTTTAAAATACGATATGTAATTATACCATTTTATTTTAAAATGTTTCTTCATTGGCACTATAATCATTAAATTAAAAAGTGAATTGAACAGTCATCAGTTTACCACAAGAATATTTATTTTTTAAATAAAAACTGTGTAGATGAATGTGAATTTTAAAACAGAACAAAAATTATTGTCTTGACTAAGTTTATCTTACTTCAGGTGGGTTCATTAATATAGGGTTAAGAATTACACATGAAATAAGGTAAATATATATTTTTTATTCCTAGCTAGGTATTTAATTACAATAGAAAAGCGTTTTTTATTAACTATCAATTTTACAAAATTATTTATACAAATTATGAATATATACATTTTTGGATATATTTTTTAGATGTACAAAAGGGAGGCAAATCTATGATTTTTTAATATATTTTTAATCTATGAAACGGTTTTTTATGCCCGCTTTTGTGTCATCTTAAATATCAATAATACATCAGTGCAGTGTTTCACAATGTTTATTGAATATTTAAAAACTAAAAGAATTTAATCCTCAAATTACAGTACTTACTCTTTTTATTTTAATGTGGCCAAAACGCCTTTACTGATAACAATCTTATATAAAAAAAAGTCTTAGGCAGTATCACATTCTTTAAAAAAATGTATCATGCCAAAATTAAGTAAGATTTTATTCAAAACATATCACCAATAATAATATCATATTCGGTTCTATGGAAATTATTATTTTGTAGAGATATTTATTTTTTACAAATAACCCCAAATAACCCTCAACTCAAAATTAACTTTATTTTTACTTTGTAAGTAGGTAAAAGGCATCTCCCATGAACTTTTAAAATATTTTACAAACATTGTGAAACAGTAAAAACAGCGTCAAAATTAACAGTTTTTTTTACAAAACTTAACTTGACCGGTTCAAAACGCAACATCAATAATATAACTGTCTCTTTCACTCGCACGCTCACACATAAGGTTCGGTCGAGACAAAATATACGGACTAAATAAAATTATATACCTCTAACAGACTATCATAGTAACCAGACTTGATTATGGACCTGAAAGGAAAAGCAGTTATTTAATACATAGTTTACTTTTTTTCACTCTGCAGTAAAATTTTAAAATTTGGTTTTTTAAACTGAAGGGACAGCGACAAGATTTATTAATTACGAGTATACGATTTTACTTACAAGTAACGTAGGATTATAAATGTTTTTTTTCTATATGTCCATGGCTATCAAATTACATCATGGAGACAAAATAACCTTCAAGACCCAAGAATAGCACCAAAGTTTCTAAACAGCCCCAACGAATTCAAATAATACCTCGAATTACAATCAACCCTAAAGACTTTAAATAGCCCCATGAATCCAAATAACCCTAAGAATCCCAAATAACCCCAAAACTTCCAATAGCCCCACAACTTCTCAATAACCCCACACAAAATCTCACCCGCTCCCCCGCCCCCCGCGCGGCTACGGAACTCGGAACGGCACGACGAGGTCCTCGTGGTGCTTCACGCGCAGCTCGGACAGCGCGCACGCAGCTTTCTTAACTAGGCTCGATATCTGCCGGCAACAATTGATGTTAATAAATAACTACCTAAAAAAAAAGAGATTTAAGAGGTTAAGAGCGCGCATAAACCTAGAAAAAAATCGAATTTCACCCGCGCGCCGCACACGCCCCTCTCTCGTCCCGTCGTCCGGTGACTCCGATGCTACCGCGTGTTTAGAGCGATCGCGCACATTATACCTAAAATAATCAGATAAATACCGGCTAAGTGCCGGATCACCTAGCTGTTGTTTGAAACGCTAAAAATACTTTAAAATACTTTAAACGCAAAGGTAAGTAAGTGTATAATATATTTTTTTGTAATGTTGTTTTTAGAATGTGCTTTATTTACATTTACTTATATTTTTTTGTTCAGAATTCGTTGACTGATTTGTACCTGTACAGTCAGCACCATAAAAATAGTTTGTAACATCCAATGTAGTCAAATACTTGAAAACAACCAGAGTCCTCTCTTTCAGCGAATCAGCCAGTGTCATCACATTCATCAGAACATTCAGGTTGCTCTAATTTATCGCAGCGTGCAGGAAGCCTTATAGAAAGTCGCATTCAATCCCGTATCAACCAAAGCGCCATCAGTAACGTAGCGCTCAGGGTATTCACAATCTTCGGTACAAAGTAAGAAAACAACCTTATGCTTCATGTAATAGAGGCGTACTTTGCTTGACATGCAGCGTGTCTAGATGAAACTGTTATGACAGAAAACTTTATTTGATTAAAAAAAATTATTTATGAGATATAGAATAAGACGGGGTCTTAACTACAAGGCTCCCAGTTTTATAAAGAAGATATTTTGTTTGTAAAAGCATGCTTTAATACATACGTAATACCTACGTCTGAATTTTAATGGTATCCATATGTGTTAAAATAAATATGTTACTAGGTTTTCATAAGTAAGAAAGAGTCAACAAAATTATCCACTGATCTAAGATACGAGAATTTAATTTTAGATTCTGTTTGACAGATTGAAGTCTTTTTTAAGTTTTAGTGAAAATGTAAAGCATGTAGCATAGTTTGTTTACTTCTAGCTAGCAGCGATGGTGTCAGGGCTGTGGCATCCGATAGACGATTCACGAGCATGGGTTTCATTTCAAGTTTAAGCAGTCTTTTTGAGAATTGAAATGACCTACTTTTTTTCATTTCTGGTCCAAAAGATGACTTGCAATGATTTTATTATTAAAAATCATTTTTTTATGAAACTGAAACAACATTTTATTTTCATCAAGCAATTTAAATTATCATCACCATACAGAAAGATGATCAAATTGCATTTCAATTCAAAGATACCATTTTAAATCGTTTAAATAATAAACACATACTAGAATATCATAAATTGTCAAGAGGTAGTAAGAGTATCAGTAGTTGCAATAAATGAGGATCCGAAGGAACATGCAACGTACGTTTTTTTATGTATATAGTAAAAATATTTAGATTATTTTAGTTTTTATCATTACTATATTAATTTTGACCCTCGTTGTCATAAATATTTACTGAAATTACTCAGTTGAAACTTAAACATTTATAAAGAAGTTGCCATGTTGTTTTCTAAGTTATTAAATTGAGTCAAACTCGCGGGTGAAACGTTCCATATCATTATCTATATTGGTTTAATTATTTGTTGCTCTATCGGCAACGAAAATATATTATGTGAAAATTTCAACTGTCTAGCTCTCACGGCCTATGAGATACAGACTGATGTGCAAACGCACAGACAGCGGAAAATTAGTATTTGTGTCCCGATTTTATTCTTTGGGTACGGAACCTTACAAACAACATTCTCAAATATTCCACAAATCGGTTCATCGATACCTCTGATAAACCTTTTGCATATTTCTTTGTTAACGGAGAGCATTAAAAGTGCAACATGCAAACGCGGGACTGGTCTCTAATTTATTTTTAAAATCAAAGTACTATTTTTATAGGCTAACATGAAATAAAATAAGTAGATAAATACTTATTGTAAAAATCAATATGTCACATGAACATTCTAGTTAAGGAGCCGGATGTTCATAAGTAAATAAAATAAGAACAAGTTAAAGTTTTAATTCTGTTTCATTATACGTGTATCAATATATGATTTATTAGTCCTTGCTGTTCCTACTTGTCCACGAATTTATATTTTATTTTGAATACCAATGTTAGGATACCTACCTGAAAAATAATTTATAGTAGGATTCAATAACCCTAATAACTTTAATAAATTTTATGATCGGAAATTATGACTTATTTACGCGCGGCAAATATTTATTTTAAGGAAAGTTGTTGCATCTGGCTCTTGCTTAACGTCAAGAAATGATAGGTATCTGATGTGTAAAATATGAAACTTCTTTGAAGAAGGTTCAAATTTTAAACAAAATAAAAAATATTTAAAAATTTAGGAATAAAAATGTGTCTAGCAAAAAGTTAGAATGTTAACTAAACTAACTATTCTATGTAACTTCTTAGATTTACGCGATTGTTATTACTTGAAATTAAACTGTAAGCGTCGCTATACAAAACCTGCAGTCTGTGAGCATTCCATGGACAAGCCCAACCACTATTTAAGATTTGATACCGTTAAAAATCCTAGCAAAAGAGAAACATTTTATTCCTAGGTTGGTAAGAGAAACTATTGAAATTATAAAACACCCTAACTTCAATAGAGAAGATGGTTGGATGCTATCACCAACGTGGGATCCAATACTTAGCAAAATAAAAAAGAACAACCAGCAGACAAATAAGCAGAAACACCAAGACACTGTCAGCGTCTATTGCGTGAACCTGAACAACTATGCGAGAAAATTACGAAACAGATGGCGGTGAATTCTAAAAATCGTTTTTTACTATACTCTATGAAGACATCAATCTCAGTCTACCATTGACCACGGCATTTGTAAAAAGGCCGAAACGTCGGAAAATCTAAATTAATTTAATAAAACGCGTAAAAACCCGTTAAAATTAGTTTAATTTCACTATTCCAAGGCTCACTTGCTAAAACGTTTTAACATGAAATGCTAGTACATAAAATTGATTGTTCGGCGCCGACTGTGACTTTTACCTGAAAGCTTGGAACCGGAAAACAAAAGCTAGAAAGTTTTTGAAGTTTGAAAACATAGGTTCTTACACACATGTGCGTTCCTGGTTTATTTTTTGACGATTAGAAGAAGAAAGCGTATTTTTATATTTCGCTAGGCGCTTCGATATCGATGGCGCTTTGGTTGATGCGTAATTGAATGCAACTTTCTATAAGACTTTCTGGACGCTTCGATAAATTAGTACAACGTGAATGTCCCGATTAAATGTGATGACACTTTTTGATACGATGAAAATGATGACTGGGTGTTATCAACTATTTGGCTACAGTAGTCGTCACGAAGAATATGATGCTGACTGTACTGCACTGCACTGTTTGCTGGTGGTAAATAATTCGCAAAGGTAAGTATGTAATATAATAATTTATTTATAATAATGTTTTTTTTACTATGTGCTTTATACAATGACCTTTTTTTCAAAATGCGGTGTCTTGTATCTGTACTGCAAAGCACAGACAGAAAGAAATTGCTGAAATAAATATACAGGGTGTCCAGGAAACAATGGATAAACTCTGAAGGGCTAATAGTAGAACTAAAGGCAAGCCTAAAAAATAATTGATAAAAAGTATAACCCTTACACTGCTAGAAATATGGCGCTTTAAAAAAAAACTTCATATTTTTTTGACTGTGTTCATATTTTTACTCGTAACGAGGTCAAATCACTTAATAACATCATTATTTCTGTGCTAAAATAATTAATATTAACCGCATCAGTGAATAACTATCAAATAAAATAGCTAACTAAAGTATTTTTCTCACAAAATAATGTTAAACTTTTGATTTGTGTAAAATTTCTGAAGAAATATTTTTGATGCGAAACTTTGAACAGCTCTGGTGTAAAAAAATAATATGAAAGCAACAGTGACCAATGATTTCAAAATATTCCTGGTTTAATAACGTTTTTAAAAAGATGTAATATGTCGTTATTGTAATGAAAAAATATTGAACTAATGGTATTAGTGTGTAAAATGGGAAAAATATTTAGTTCTAGCAAAATTAAAAAAATACAATAAAACTAAAGAAATATGATTTTTAATTGATATAAAAGGCAAACACATTGGAATAATTGAGAGCAACTGTTCAAATTGTCTGTCCCCATCCTGATGCAGGCCCTACATCTACGAATAAAGGATCTTCAAAGAAATCAACTTAACAGGAGAAAGTGATCCAAATTTTCTTCAAGATGACTTACCCAATTTATTGATAGACGTGTCCGAAGAGCTTCGCGACACATATTGGCAAAATGAAGGCTGTCTAGCACACTATGCTGTTGTATTATGTGCATAATTGACGAAACCTACCCTAACAGGTAGGTAGGCCGCCTAAACCTAAACGCTTTGGACTTTTTTACTGGGGGTATTTTAAGGAAGAGTTTTACCGGCAACCAGTAACTTCATTAGAAGATCTACGAGCTCGTGTTCAGGCCGCTGCAATCAATGATCGACGACACTTGCGATTTTTTTGAAGATCCTTTATTCGTAGTTGTAGGGCCTGCATCAGGATGGGGACAGACAATTTGAACAGTTGCTCTCAATTATTCCAATGTGTTTGCCATTAATATCAATTGAAAATCATATTTCTTTAGTTTTATTGTATTTTTTTAATTTTGCTAGAACTAAATATTTTTCCCATTTTACACACTAATACCATTATTTCAGTATTTTTTCATTACAATAACGACATATTACATCTTTTTAAAAACGTTATTAAACCAGGAATATTTTGAAATCATTGGTCACTGTTGCTTTCATATTATTTTTTTACACCAGAGCTGTTCAAAGTTTCGCATCAAAAATATTTCTTCAGAAATTTTACACAAATCAAAAGTTTAACATTATTTTTTGAGAAAAATACTTTAGTAAGCTATTTTATTTGATAGTTATTCACTGATGCGGTTAATATTAATTATTTTAGCACAGAAATAATGATGTTATTAAGTGATTTGACCTCGTTACGAGTAAAAATATGAACACAGTCAAAAAAATATGAAGTTTTTTTTTAAAGCGCCATATTTCAAGCAGTGTAAGGGTTATACTTTTTATCAATTATTTTTTAGACTTGCCTTTAGTTCTACTATTAGCCCTTCAGAGCTTATCCATTGTTTCCTGGACACCCGGTATATATATTGTGATTTATGATCTATTCATTTTAACTTGTCTTAAAAGCCATTAAAATCTATTTAAATTAGCCATGAGATAAATTTTTAATACTCTTTTGCTGCGTTTTTTTGCTAGCCATATTTTAAAGTTTTTTTTCATAGTCAAACAAGAATTAGAAATTAAAACGAAGATTTTTTCGGCCCCGGAGCACAGAAACACAGTCCTCTTGTCTCAACGGAGCGATCACAACTAAACCATGAAACAAAACATGCCTTAGATCCCAGGACAGGTGCGACAGACGAAAGCGTTCTACGCGAAATAAAAACGTAGTAAGCGCCGAATAAGTTTTAATGTAATAACTCGTAAAGTATACATTATTTTCTAAAATCGCTAGTAGGGTCGCTGGGTAATATAATTTAATAGTATGTATTAAAATATTGGCTCAATAGTATGCATAATATTGGAAATAAATGAATAACAGTTGAAAATTAGAGCTAACTTCGTGATTTTTTTTTATCGAGGAAATTTTATTTTTTTATGTTTTCACTCTGATCAGTCCCTTGGAAATATGCTTATATATCTATGGTATTTTTTTCGGGTAATTTGTGCTTTGTTTTCTAGGGTAAAAATACAAATTACGACTGGAAATTTACCTGTATACCCCCTCTTAAACTAAGAGGCATAAAAGGGATCATCCATTTTTCTCTTTTGAGAGATAATTCTTACGAGTAGGAAGACTCGATTGGACTTAATTATACCGTAGCTTATAGGTAAACGAGTTGCTCCTCTAGATGAAAAGTCATTAAACGAAGAAGAAGGTTGAGCATTGACTAGATGTTGCACTATACGCAGATATTAATTAAAATTTAAGCATGTAGTATTACAAAAATATGTAAGTACTTAGTTAAAAAGCATAGTTTCCATAAGAAAATACGGTTACTTGTTGCTTCGTCTTATTTGCTTGATGAAAACTTTGTTATTATTCTTATTTAACTATAAATGAACACAGCAACTCGTAGGCATATAATTGTGAAACTTGACCTTCTTGACTACGTCTTGTGGTTTCAGCAATATGACACTACAGAACGTCACAAGTTAGACAATTGATTTAAAATTAATTAAGTATCTCTTTTAATTTGTAAAGCATCATCACATTATAAACTATAGTTATTGGAATAATATTTCTTAAATATAATATTGATAAGTATAACTTTGCTCCTGTTTTATTACTCACATTATTTACCTATTCTCTTACACAGAAATAGTAAATATTTAATATCAGCATTTTGTAAAGCTAAATGTGCAATACAAATAGTAGTAATAACCTTTTGACATAAGTTTTTAGTTTATTTTTATAGATTATCATTTAATACCGCTATGCTTAATCCGACTCACAAACTAACAAATTATTTCATTTTAATTTTCTGTTTTAAAAAACAACTTTTTAGTGTTTTAAAGCTGTGTTCACCTTCAAAAAATGCAAAGAGTTTGAAAACTCAAAATTTGCATATTGAGACCACTTATACTTTTCTCCACTAACTCCTCCCACGCTACAAAACGGATTTTAATGCGGTTTTCACCATCTTTTAGGAAAAAAAATTGTTTACACTGCGAAACGTGGGCGTGACACTAATAGAATAGTATAAATCCAAGTCTTTAATTCTGTCTGTTTGTATGTTTGTCCGCTATCTCCTCCTAAACTATGTAACGGATTTTAATGCGGGTTTCGCCGTCTCTTAGGCATTTTTTTCATTTAAATTTGCAATTAAAGAACATTCAGAAAAAGATAAGTCGCGCAAAATACGATCCGCGAAAGATTGGATAAGTTTTGTACGTTCTGTGTTCTTCATTATCATCATTACATAGTATAAATCCAAGTCGCTAATTCTGTCTGTTTGTATATTTGTCCGCTAACTACTCCTAAACTATGTTACGGATTATAATTCGGGTTTCGCCATCTCTTAGGCAATTTTTTAATTTAGATTTGCAATTAAAGAACATTCAGAAAAAAATAAGTCGCGCAAAATAACACCATTGCGAAGGGTGCGCGGGTCGCTAGTATATAACAAATACGATCCACGAAAGATTGGATAAGTTTTGTACGTTCTGTGTTCTTTCTATTTAAACTGTCTATTATCTCCGTTTATTTCCCCGCACTCACCAGTTCCCGGTCGGGCGCGGAGACTGGCTCGGCGGCGAGCAGCGCGGCGCGGTCCGCGTGCGACACGTCCGCCAGCAGCCGCGGCGCGGGCGGCGGGGGCGGCGCGCCGGCCGCGCCTGCGGATATGGACTCTATGATGTAGGTGTTAGGGTGTAGAGTTGTGTGTGAGGTTACTGTACTGTTAAGACATGGAAGGCGCAGAAGGTCGCCTGAGTACCTACCTTATGCAGTAGGTGTTAGGGTGTAGAATTGTGTGTTCGTTTACCGTACTGTTAAGACATGGAAGGCGCAGAAGGTCGCCTGAGTACCTACCTTATGCAGTAGGTGTTAGGGTGTAGAATTGTGTGTTCGTTTACCGTACTGTTAAGACATGGAAGGCGCAGAAGGTCGCCTGAGTACCTACCTTATGCAGTAGGTGTTAGGGTGTAGAATTGTGTGTTCGTTTACCGTACTGTTAAGACATGGAAGGCGCAGAAGGTCGCCTGAGTACCTACCTTATGCAGTAGGTGTTAGGGTGTAGAATTGTGTGTTCGTTTACCGTACTGTTAAGACATGGAAGGCGCAGAAGGTCGCCTGAGTACCTACCTTATGCAGTAGGTGTTAGGGTGTAGAATTGTGTGTTCGTTTACCGTACTGTTAAGACATGGAAGGCGCAGAAGGTCGCCTGAGTACCTACCTTATGCAGTAGGTGTTAGGGTGTAGAATTGTGTGTTCGTTTACCGTACTGTTAAGACATGGAAGGCGCAGAAGGTCGCCTGAGTACCTACCTTATGCAGTAGGTGTTAGGGTGTAGAATTGTGTGTTCGTTTACCGTACTGTTAAGACATGGAAGGCGCAGAAGGTCGCCTGAGTACCTACCTTATGCAGTAGGTGTTAGGGTGTAGAATGGTGTGTAAGTTTGACTTATTGTTAAGACATTAGGACAGAAGGTCGCCTGGGAATATGCACATTATGCTGTAGGTGTTAGGGTGTAGGATGGTGTGTTTACCGTAATGTTAAGATGTTAGGGCGCGGGAATGCGCAGGTCGCCTGGGAATGTGCATCTTATGCTGTAGATGTTAGGGGGTAGAATGGTGTGTTCGTTTACCGTACTGTTAAGGCATTAGGACAGGGTGCCTGCAAATATAGACCTTATTGTTTGGGTGTTAGGGGGTAGAATGATGTGTTCGTTTGACTACTTGTTAAGACATTAGGACGCGGGAAGGCGCAGAAAGGCGCGTGGAAATATGGACCTTATGCTGTAGGTGTTAGGGTGTAGGATGGTGTGTTCGTTTGACTTCTTGTTAAGACATTAGGACGCAGAAGGTCGCCTGGAAATATAGGCCTTATGCTGTAGGTGTTAGGGTGTAGAATTGTTGTGACTACTTGTTAAGACGGGAAGGCGCAGAAGAGCGCCTGTAAATGTGGACCTTGTTGTGTAGATGTTAGGATGTAGAATTGTGACATTAGGGCGCGGGAAGGCGCAGAAGGTCGCCTGGGAATGTGGACTTTATGCTGTAGATGTTAGGGTGTAGAATGGTGTGTAAGTTAAGACATTAGGGCGGGTTGGGAGCGCCGGCCGCGCCTGCGAATATGCACCTTATGCTGTAGGTGTTAGGGTGTAGAATTGTGTGTTGTGACTACTTGTTAAGACGGGAAGGCGCAGAAGAGCGCCTGTAAATATGGACCTTGTTGTGTAGATGTTAGGGTGTAGGATGGTGTGTTCGTTTACTGTATTGTTAAGGTGTTAGGACGCGGGAAGACGCAGAAAGGCGTCTGGGAATGTGGACCTTATGTTGTAGATTTTAGGGTTTAGAATGGTGTGTTCGTTTACTGTATTGTTAAGATGTTAAGGCGCGGGAAGACGCAGAACGCAGAAGGTCGCCTGGGAGTATGGACTTTATGCTGTAGGTGTTAGGGTGTAGAATGGTGTGTTCGTTTGACTACTTGTTAAGACATTAGGACGCGGGAAGGCGCAGAAGAGCGTCTGGTAATGTGGACCTTATGCTGTAGATGTTAGGGTGTAGGATGGTGTTCGTTTGACTACTTGTTAAGACATTAAGACGGGGGAAGACGCAGAAGGTCGCCTGGGGATATGGATCTTATGCTGTAGGTGTTAGGGTGTAGATTGGTGTGTTCGTTTGACTTATTGTTAAGACGTTAGGGCTAAGGAGGGGCGAAGGCCGCGCCTAACATATATATAGACCTTAAAGGGAAGGTATAAGGTAGAGTGGTGTGTTCTAAGATATTATGACGTAGAAGTAGAATGCTGTGTTCGTTTACCATTTTGTAAAGATTAAATGGCGAAGAATTGCAGACAAGCTTTTGTAAAGATCATATGATTGTTCAAGACTTTCGATTGTGACAAACCATTTGGAAGTATCGTGTCTGTTTTACGACGATTTTTTCTCATTAGGTCTAATGATTGATCAAAATTAAAGATGGTTGAAAACTATTTAAAGACACATAAAAATCGATACAATTATATTAATATTACACGGAGTATAAAGCAAAGTCGATGTTCGTATATGTTTGTCCCTTAAACTCTCCTAGAGCACGTAACGGTTTTTAATACGGTTTTCACCATATTTAAGGTAATTTGTTTGAATAGATTTGTATGTCATACACATAATCTAGTTGCAGCCATACATGAACTAATTTTGATAAATCATTAAAACTAAAGTGGCTCGACTCGGAAATTCAATCTGAGACCTTGCACTTAACAGTCCGACATACCGCTGCGTCGTGGCAGAAGTCGTAGACATAATCGTCATTACTTTTATACTATCATATTCTATGTTCCATCCAATTTTTATCTTGCATAAAGCGCATAAATAATTACTTACTTACGTCATATACAATATTATAGCTGGTGTAAGATGAGCTATCTAGGTATGATTCAACACTATTAAAAATACCTACAAGGAGTATAGGACTTTAGACTCGTATTAAACCTATGTGTAAATATCTTGTTAATACAAATAAATATTTTAAACTTAGGTAGTAAATCATAATTGCGAAATTTGTGATGCGTGGGCGGGTCACTGAAATAAATAGTATACGCGTAAACAAAATCATTATCTGTATCTGCTAGATTTGATTTTGCAAGTCAATCTCATTCGAGATAGTATAAACATTAAATTAATTCGTAAAACGTTTTAAAGTGCCTATTTTCTGAAAAAATACTTAATTTATTTTAAAATTATATAACTTTTTAGAATAGCAGTAAAATTCGCTAAAGCAGTCTATATTCGAGTTAACAAAGTGTAATTAAGTATACCTTTAACATATAAAAGCATTAATAATAATTACTTACAAGGTAAAAATGTTATCAAATAACTAATAAAATAAATAATCAGCAAAACACTAATAAAGTAAAATGTGATATGTTTTGATAATATACATTAATAATACTCAAACCAAATATAAAGTTCAATAAATACATAATCATTATTAACAATTACTTAATTCGTTATCAATAATGAATTACCTAAGTGATAATGAAGAAAATATTGATGTATTAAGTAATGACAGGAAAAAAGATGCATAATGTTTTCTTTGTCTGTTGTTTTTGACCTCTGACCCAAAAATAGAGGTTTTATAAGCTGTATGTGTATTTGTGTCATTGATGCTCAAAATATATATTAATTACTTTTTACTTTGTAAATTAAATATAGAGGGTTTTTTCTTTTCGTGATCTTGGGAAGCCAAAAATGTAGGGCACAGAAAAGTAGTAACTAAATATATGTATTATAATTTTCAAGTTGCAACAAGTTTTAAGTGTAAATCAATATCATTATATAATAATTATAACTTTAATAATTTATTACTGACCTGCAGTGTAAGCTCTCACTCGTTCACTGTATGCGCTAGGTTCCAACGCATAGGGACCTAGTGCTCCTACATCTATCACATTTCTGAAACACAATTATATTATAAAAAACAAAATATAAAAGTTTGTTTTATGTGAAAAAATTATGTGATATTCTAATAAGACCTTGACTGGTTATCTTCACAGATGTAAATCAAAATGAATGATTGAAGGTATGCTGTAATACATTGTAATATACTTTATTGTACCTATAAATAGTTATTTCTAATTTACTTGTACTATCCCACAGCTGGGCAAAGACCACTATCACTCTTATGTTTGTAATTTTCCGTTGACTTATCCAAAAGGATTTTAATGAGGTTTTTTCAAATTCTTTTATGGAGTTTGCATGTAAATAAAATTGATTAAAAAGCAGTTTGAAAATACCACATTAAACAATATAGGTAATTGATGTTTATCAAAAAGTTAGTGTACCACATTACACAGCTGTTTATGTATAATTGTATGTTTATACAGGGTCTGTCGTAATGAATGGATAACCCGTTACCTACAGTTGATCCGGATGTGAGGCTATAAGAAAATTGTGTTTTCTTGCCAGGTTTGTCAACCATAAGAAAATGGCGTAGACTTTTAAACTTTTTTATAAATTTCGCTATTTTTTTCATTTATTCCGCTGCCATTTCTTCAAATTTTGATGTATTTGTATAATTCTTTTAGTATTATACTGCTGAAGACGTGTATTATGTAATTTAAATACAATTTTAGGTGTTATTCACGTTGAATATTATCAAAATACTCATTTTAAGAAAAATATTTCCAATTTTTTTCTTTATGTCAACTTTTGATCATCTCCTGTGGAAAAAAAAAGTATGACGTTTAAGCTGCCCATGATCTCAATAAATTGTCTAGTATGTGTAGATTCTAAAAAGGTATAACGATGTGTACTTTACAAGCAACATTAAGTTACAGGAGCGCGAACACTAATCAAGGTCGGAATTTTTATTTTTCATGTTATGTTATAAATGGTTGTAAAACTTCGTCATAATGATTTTATTCTATCAAGATACTTTGCACAAACACTATCGGGCCACTAATAGGATATTCAGAAGAAAACCCGGTTGTTTTTGGGAAATTGCTCTCACTAAATTTAGTCCACATCATTGTGAAATTGAACAAAATGCGCTGAGGACTAGCCTAAAATTGCCTTCGCCGTGTCATATTGCACGTACATTTTAGTTTGACAGGACTAAAATGATTACCTGTCTCTGTCTTATTAATGTGTAAGTGACAGCGATAGTTTTAGTTTAGTTTAGAGAGTGTTTTCAGAATCGGGGCCAATGTGAACAAAAGGACATGCGATGGTCAAAATCACACTGATGTGATGAGTACCCTTTTCTTTGTAATGCGGTCTTGTTCGATTTTTAAAATCCGTTTTAATTTCGAATAAACTTGTCGCAACATGTTGGTCGCATGTAACTATTAGAGCACAACAATTTTCATTTGTACATTTTCATTACATTATTATCGTGAAGTAATGTTATTTTTTCCCAAAAACAACCGGGTTTTCTTCTGAATATCCTATTAGTGGCCCGATAGTGTTTGTGCAAAGTATCTTGATAGAATAAAATCATTATGACAACCATTTATAACATAACATGAAAAATAAAAATTCCGACCTTGATTAGTGTTCGCGCTCCTGTAACTTAATGTTGCTTTTAAAGTACACATCGTTATACCTTTTTAGAATCTACACATACTAGACAATTTATTGAGATCATGGGCAGCTTAAACGTCATACTTTTTTTTTCCACAGGAGATGATCAAAAGTTGACATAAAGAAAAAAAATTGGAAATATTTTTCTTAAAATGAGTATTTTGATAATGTTCAACGTGAATAACACCTAAAATTGTATTTAAGTTAAATAATACACGTCTTCAGCAGTATAATACTAAAAGAATTATACAAATACATCAAAATTTGAAGAAATGGCAGCGGAATAAATGAAAAAAATAGCGAAATTTATAAAAAAGTTTAAAAGTCTACGCCATTTTCTTATGGTTGACAAACCTGGCAAGAAAACACAATTTTCTTATAGCCTCACATCCGGATCAACTGTAGGTAACGGGTTATACATTCATTACGACAGACCCTGTATGTGTTAAATATTTGTCTTACGTAGCAGTCTCTTGTAATATCCTATTGAGGGCACTCTGTTCGTCAGGTTTTCTCGGTGGCGTTGACTCTGAAGTCGGTGGAGCCTGGGCTTCCTGATGCTGCTCTGGTACCTCCAAGAGATGTGTTCTCTCATTTATCACATTATCCTGAAATTCATTATTGACATTTAAATTCTTGTCTGCAAACAAGTAAATTAATGATGACAGTCTTTTATTTTGTTTAACATGGAACAAACAGGTTTAATTTTATTTTTGGATCATGAGTTGCATAATTACTTTAAATCCCCAGCAGAGGCAGTTTAAACTGCACATTTTTTAGTATTTTTATACTGTTTTATTGTCATATGATCTGACAAAGGAAACAACATCAATTACAAAGTTGTATGACAAAGCTATCACCATGCAAACACTGAGCAGACATCCAGCCAACACAATACACAATGACACAGTAATAATAATTGAAAAAAGAGTAAACTTGTGTAATCTAACAATTAATGTAGTGTTAACTATAAAATATCACTCCAAATACGATAATTTCCTCAATTATTAAAACAAAACACGATAAAAACAGTCAATCAACTGGGAAACGAGAATTACTACGTGCTTAGATAAGGCAGCAGCTAGCATACAAACAACCTTGCACATAGAAGTGCACTAAACAACAAATTATAACCAACTTCTCACACAAACGCATGGATTTCCACAGCGAAAACATCATGGCAGATATGAAACGTAGTAACGAATCGAAACTAACTATTTAAATATGATTTATCATCAAATCACTATACCTGTGAATCATTTTCTTTGTGACAAAAGCTATAACAACAACCCATGACGGCAGACTTCAGTGAGCCGAAACATGAATGCAACACACTTTCCTCTACGGCCGACTGCATTAAATATTTGTATTATTATCTTCTGGTATGATTAAAAATAGAAAAAATCCAAAGTTTCGACTTTCGTACAATCAACTATAGTATGACAGTGACAGTGCAATGACGACAGATGAAGACAGAAATATTTCTGACATTGACATTTCGGATGCGTTCAGTTAAGAAATAGGCCAATTTCAACGGACTAAACATAAGTCCACAATAGGAAAGTAAGAAAAAAATACTTTCATAAAATAATCGGATCTTGCTAAGCGTGCGGTGATTACCTTATAATTATGTAGCCACTACAAACAATACGGTTTGTACCGCTTGTAGTTATACCGCTGTGCCAATGTACGTATAAATGAATATATAATTATGCATTTTGCTGGTTAGTTTCGTTTGCGTTTCGGCGTGAAAGCAGAACATACAGACGGACAGACATATTTTTACATTTATTTTATAATACTTCTATAAGATAGTAATCGTGATAGGCAGGAACTTTAAAAGCAACCGGTATATTTTCTTTGCGAGAAAAGTTTTCCTTTAATCGCTCGATTGATCAGAATATGTTTAACGTCACAGTAGCCTTAGTACAGAAGTTTTACTTATACCTCTTAATTTAAAAATCTTCCAAAATAGGTACTAAAATCAATATTATGAAACTTCTCCATTGAGTTCTTGCTATTGGCTAATGACAAATTATATAGCTACCAATTTGAATTCTTCAAAACGTATTTTAATTTTCACCATATTTTTATTCAATACCAATTCAACGGCTAGTAGTATATAATGTAGAAGATATTTGTAATTTTATTCGTCGAACGCGTCCCTCACATTTGTAACTGTCACCGTCAACCGTCAAGTGTCTTGTCATGTTTGTTTTTGTAAATCAATGTCAGTCAAGTATGTGCAGAACATCAATCGAACGAACGACGAATCACCAAACTTACCGATAGTGATAAATAGAGGCAAAAGTATTTTTGAAGGAAATAATTAACTTCATGTACAATGTTACGCTATAGAGGAAAAAAGAATGTAATTGAAAGAGTCAAAGAATTCGACGCTTTTCCCAAAGTGCCTGAAGAATACGTGGACAGCACACCGGTGGGCGGAACATTTTCTGTTATTACATTTTTCATTATACTGTGGCTGGTTTACAGTGAGATTTCATACTATTTAGATAGCAACCTAGTGTTCAAATTTATGCCTGATACAAACTTAAACGAAAGACTGCCGATTAATATAGATATTACAGTTGCAATGCCGTGTTCGGGCTTGGGCGCCGATATATTGGACTCTACATCACAAAGTGTATTCGGTTTTGGTGAATTACAAGAAGAGGATACTTGGTTTGAATTAACTGAAGAGCAACAAGACACGTTTGATGCAGTGAAGTACATGAATTCGTATTTGCGTGAGGAATACCATTCTGTATGGCAATTGTTGTGGAAAATAGGACATGGGTCCGTTAGAGCGACGTTGCCAGCAAGAAAAAGTAAACCAAACAGACGACCTGATGCTTGCCGGTTCCATGGTGTTCTAATTTTAAATAAAGTAGCAGGCAATTTTCATATTACCGCTGGCAAAAGCTTGCATTTACCGCAAGGGCACATACATTTAAATATGCTGTTTGATGACACCCCACACAACTTCAGTCACAGGATACACAGACTGAGTTTTGGTAATCCTGCAAATGGAATAATTTACCCGTTAGAAGGTGACGAAAAGATTTCCACAGAAGCAAGCATGCTGTATCAATATTTCATTGATGTAGTACCAACTGAAGTTGACACCACATTTGCGTCAATAAATACATTCCAGTACTCTGTAACGGAGCTAGAGAGGCCGATCAGCCATACAAAAAGCTCTCATGGAATTCCCGGAGTGTTTATCAAATATGATGTATCCGCTTTAAAAGTGAAAGTGCACCAAGAAAGAGAAAACTTTATAAACTTTTTACTAAGACTATTTGCAACTATTGGTGGCATTTATGTTATAGTTGGGTTTGTAAATACCATTGTTTTAACGTTAAGGACTTATTTTGTTCGGAAAGTAGCTCCTGATGTTCTACATAAGAAAGAATTGTATGAGAAAAGCAATCAAGTACCTCCTAACCCATTGTTGGTTTCTACCGAATTAAGTGTTCCTTTAAATGTTGTAAGACAATGATAGTGGCTATGACTTTTAATTAAATTTAGTTATAATGTTTTTTTAGAATTTATGCAATGATTTTGTTAATCTTGAGATTATGGCAAAACTTAATGTAAATGACATTTGATGGACATTATTTTTAAGTATTATTTTTTCTCTTTTTCACGGTTAACGCATGAAGTCAGCGGCAAGGATGGTATTGCAGAGTTTCTTCATAAATATTGTATTTGTATCAAATAAAATCATCAGAATCTCATGTTATGCATATACACGTTTGGCAAGCCTCCACAAACTCGAGAATTGACAAACGTTAGGCTTTAGATGTCGCTCCTCCTGTTGAGAATGCACTTATGTAAAGAGTGCCAATCATGTGATCAAAACATTTCAACTATTTGACATAATAGTATCTCATACAGCCTGGGCCCTGTTTAATAAAACTGACAATCCGACATATGTGTCAAAAACTAACAAATTTGTCGGATTGTCACCCTAAGCTTGTTTAATAAAGATGACAAATATGTCCGACATTGACAGGTAAAATCACGACAAATTGTCACTACTGTAAACGCGTTTAATAAAACTCGGGAATTGTCGAAAACCATTGTCGAGTTCCATGACAATTGTCCTTGACAAATTTGTCGCATTGTCACGACATATATGTCAATTCCTGACATATTTGTTTATTTTATGAAGTGACATGAGGGTAGAATAGGAAAAAGATTATGAAGCATGAATGGACGAACGAATATATCTAATATCCGGTTGTTTGTTTTGGTTTGCTATCGGTTGATTTCCTTTGTCGCAAAATGGAAATGAACAACAAACTGACCATTTTGGGCCTAATATATGAAAATAAAAATATTTTGGTTGTATTTGAACAAAGTATTCATCATCACTACTTTCACTGCTCGACGTAAGCGCCATCTCTTTGAGCAAACGTTTCGAATTCCTTCAAATGATTATGCGACACACGGTACGGCCATCTGTCAGGATTGTCCGACAATTTTACAAATATGTCGATATGTCGTGACAATTTACTGTTCAATAAAGCAGAATTGACAAGTTTTTCACGAAAAATTGTCACCTGTCACCTGTCGCGCTAAAAATTTTATTGAACAGAAAAATGTCGGATTGTCATGACAATCCGACATATTTGTCAATTTTCCGCCTTGACAAATTTGTCACCTGTAATGTTTATTAAACAGAAACTTGTCGAATTGTCGAATAGTCACCCTTGACATATATGTCGGATTGTCAGTTTTATTAAATAGGGCCCTGGTGACAAACAGACAGACGGACGGGGAAGTCTTAGTAATTAGGTCCTCTTTTTAACCTTTGGGTCCCCTGAAGAAAATTCACGAAAATTGATCAATTTTTACACAAATATTGGGGTGTCCAACAATCGATAACTCTTTCAATTTGTAATGTTGCGAAGGTTTGAGAAACGTGTGGATGGAGCAATTCAGCATTATTTCACTTGAATAGCAAGTGATTTGAAAGCGGAGCAAACACGATAAATTGACACGTGTGATATGGCTTATAAGCATATTATGTAGCTTTATAATGTATTTATTTGACTATGGATGATAGATTTCAACAGATGAGATTAAAAGTTATACTATTACTTTAAATACATGTATGAAGCCAATTCTAAATCTAGTTGAAACTGTAACCTTTATAATAGTGCGTGCCCAGCGTGCGCTAAACTACGCACAATGATCCAAAGGTTCGAAGGTATTGAAATAAATCACACTTAAACCATCCCTCTTGTTTAGAAGGGGGTTAAAAATGCATCTACCCTACTTATGTTGTGCGTAGTTTCGCAAACACCATGACTACTATTCTATTTATTTTATGTATAAATGAAATTTTAATTAATGCTTTTAATGTATTAAATCAATTTAATTTTATTGTAAGTAAGTACTAGTTTTCTTCCAAAAGTCTGCCAACTGTATTTTTTTAAATAAACTTTTATTATATTACCTATTTCAACCAATATACTGCCATTTTGATTGTGTTTTTAATCAGTGGTTTATGTGTGCGTTACGTATTTGTGGATTGAATATAAAAATGATTGGTTTAACATCGTATTAATATTGTTCCAAGACTATTGTAGAATTGTTGGTTTTATGTGCATTCTGTATGGTGCTGTAGTCATTTAGTTAATTACTAAAGTTATCTTTATCATGTATATCGCAGATTCTGTGATTGTGTTTTGTTTCTTCTCATACAACTATATTGTGAAGGTACTTTTTAACATTTTTGTAACTTTGGTGCCGCACAGACGAAGTGAAGTTGAATAAATAATATGAAGCGAGAGAAAAATAGTAGCTACACTGGCCTATCTGTCAACTTTGTTGTGTGTAACGCATGTTTCGGTAAACTGGCATAACGATACTTGCCGACCCTGATAAACAGAGTTGAAATAAGTTTAAATAAACTATGACTACATGCAGGTGTTTAAAATCCCCTTTAAAAATTTTGCACTCAACAACAGGCCGATAAACGGTCCTTTCGCGTCGTCTTTTTTTGGCGCGTGCTGGCGGCGATTTGCCGTCTCACTCGCACGCTCAGCTTCTGTGAAGTTTCATTTTGTTTTGTTCCCGCACCGCGTACCCGGTCATCCATTCCGTTCTTTTCAAGCTCGCGCTGCCATTCGCGCGTCGACCGTGCGCCCGAACGGACGCGTTTCCGCGCTCGACGACAGTTTACTAACCGAAAAGTTTATCAACTTTTCAAAACGGCCCTTAATGATTGTAACTTGACACAAACGGATCGAATATAACAGTGCGGTGTTGTGAATCAGTATAAACGAGTGTCAGTGAAGTGCGTCGGAGGTCTTGCGATCGCAATTTACCGTTTTCAATTGATCGTAACTGAATAGTTCGATGAAATAAAGCGATCATCTCCGAGGGTCGTTTATGGAAACATCCATTGGGTGAAAGTAGAAGCTTTGTAAGTTAAAAGGACACGCGGCTGGATTGCAACGCGTTCGAAACCGCGCGTTTCGCCTGCAGTTCGCGAGAAGGCAAGTTTTGTATTATCTATACATTACATTCAAAACAACAGTTATTTTACACCGTTTTTTGTTGAATTAATATTTTATTATTCCACTTTTAGTTGATAAGTACCGTTGTTTAAGTAGATAGTAGCGTAGAAAATGGTAAATAATCACGTACGAGGTGATCTGACGTTCACATTTTGATTATTATTCGTATAAATGCCATCGTGGTAAATGTTATCGTGTTGAGTTAATTTAGAGTTTAACGGTGCTTAACTGAGTGGTGTTGAAGTTTGTATGGTCATTGTCCTTTAATGGTTGGGTAATTAAAGTGGTTTGATTGACCGTGGATGATTTTCTAATATTCGTTTTATACGTTGCCTGCCATTCATGCATGGAAGGGTCAGTGGCCGACACCCTACCCACCAACCTGTTGGTTCCCGTACATGGTAACCGGTTCCTACTGGTTTCAGACTAAAAAACATGTCAACATTCTGACTGACACAGCCGCAGACTTTGTTTTTAAGTCTCGGGATTGCAAGTGTTTCGCGTTACTTGAGAAACTAGCGTATAACCATTAAAATACGCCAAAACAAGCTTGCGAAGGTACATTTTCTAAAACGTCAACGATGTACAATAATCTAAGTAGGCTAGTTGCTCTTTCTCGGCTGTCTTTTGTTTGTAAACCAAATCGTACGCAGGTACTTTCAATTCGATTTAACTTTCACTTACTGCTTAGATCAGACATGACCCGCTAAATAACTTACGACTTACCAAATCTGCTTAGGTAGAAGAAGAAAAATAATTGGGCACAAAAGATGAACCTTGATCGTTCATAATGCAGTATTAAGACTCTTATCAGCTTGTCTTAGCAAAACGACCTTAACTTACTCATAATGTCATCAGCAAATAAAACCTCTGCTTACTTTATGATAAGAAGCTGTTTGTTTGCCTACAAGCACATTAACTGACACCTACTTGCTAGACAATAGTTTTATAGGTAGGTACGATATTTCATAACATCAGATTTCTTAAATAAGGTACTTGCGGGTAATAAGAGCCGGCGCGGCGGTTAACAAGGGCCAGTACAAAAAAAACACACTTTCAGCCTAATTATAAAATTGCGCTTTCGCACAAATATAAAGAACCAATAGAAAAGCTTAATTCCGCGGACCCATGATCATACAAAGCTCCATTTTGTCAGGAGCCAAGCATCCGTCCAGGCCGTTTTGTTCTACGTCACTCGATAATTAAAATCTCCCCGCAAAAGTGACGAAATGTTCGAAATAATTGCCTAATGTTTGTAATAGTTGATGTTTAATACAAACAAATAGTGATTTTTGATAATAAATAAAGGTAGTTTTTACCGCTATACTGACATTTAACAATTTTTAGTCGAAAAACACCACTTTCGTCACATTGGCTAATAAGGGCCACTGAGAAGGTGGTTTAAAAGGGCCGCTTAGAGAATGTCTAAGTAGTTTTTAAGAATGTTTTATCATTTTGCTAATTTTATTCCCTTTAATTTAATAACTGTGGTTTCAAAAAGCTCTATATTTTTAGTTTCTATAATTTAAGTTAAGTTTTCGTGCCATCTGTCATAATAAATTATTTTTTGATAGAATTCATACCGTTTGATTTCTTTCGTCTAATAAGGGCCACATAATTTTTTTTTTTATTAAACATTTAAATGTTGTTATGATCCCATTTCTTTACCACATGAGTTTTTTTTTATTTTTGTTTGTTCAATTAATTTTTAATGCAACTTTTTTGTTACGTTGTGCTAATATGGCCCATTGAGTTTTTTTTTATTAATTAAGATTTGTTGAAAATATAATTGTACTAAAAAATTATAATTAACATAAGTCAAAAGAGAAAACGTTGAGTTACTACTGATAAAGCCTTATAAAACTAAATTTTAATTCAAATAAAAACACAAAGTGTGTTTTTAAAAAACCTCTAAGTATGTGAAGTAAAATTATTGAGGAAATAAAAAAAAACTCTATTTGATTGAACTTAAAATAAAGAAAATACCTATTTGTTTCATGTCTTGTTTTATATTCATTTTATTTAAATATTTGAAATATGAAGGTTTTAATTAAGATGGCCCTTATTACCCGCAAGTACCTTAGTTCAATATAATTTTAATAAAATTATTGGCAAAAAGCTAGAGAAGTGATATGAAACTTAGTTTACCACCCAGGGCGTTATCGGTTAAAGTAAAAATAACCCAAACGCATCGATATCATAAAGAATACATCACTGCCTCATCACAGCTGATTCGATTATGTAAAAAAACTAGAAGCAGATTTTATAATATACTGGTTCTGTAATATATGAAAATTCCATTTTTAACACAACAAATATGCAAAAGGTTAATGTTGCAACAATACAGTATGAAACTGGTTTTCAATTTTCGAATAGAATGTGAATAGCTCGCATTTTTGTTAAGCAATTTTGTTTGTTAATAAGTTGGTAATAAATGCTGATTTTGATATTATGAAACCTATTTACCAAAATATAGCTAAAAACAACATACCTACCTACCCACCTACTTTGAAAAATACTTTTATATTCGCTCCATTTCTTTCGAACGCCTTTTTGAGAGTTCTAGAAAGTTTTCGACTGTGGTTGTTATTTATTCTTGTTAAGGGTAAGTTGTGAAGGGTAGTTTTCAAAAACCTTATTTACCCAAGCCACCTGTGACCCTCGTTGAGTGATTTAACAGGATGTGCTTACACTTTTTACCCAAAATTTCTTTATTCTAACACGTGTTTGGTGAAAGAGGCAAAAAGATTCGAGGATTTTAAAAGCTTTAGGCTACATTTTTGTCATATCTACTGAGTAACTAAGTATTAGTTTAGTGGTTAGCTACACTATCATAAATGCTAGAGCAACATTATGTAAAGTTGAAGGTATAAATTAAGAAAGTTCTTTCTCAAGAATTGGGATACCAAAGGGCAAAAGAAAAAAACATGGATGAAGCAATAAAGAGTGACTAAAACTATTAAGATATAACGTGTCCAACTAAAAACCAAACTCTTTCGTTACGTCTACCTGCTAACTTATCGGCAGCTATAATTTGCAGTTTCTTACTTACTATGCATAATCGTAACTAGGTTCCTTACGTAAGACCGTTAAATCTCAAGAAGTCAAAACCGTACCTTTCAGAACAGACGTGCACTTACCCGTTTGCTCGTGTACAATTCTTTTAAAAACCGTCTTTTGTTCTAAGCTATAAAAGGCGACAGTACAATACGTCTTCGGATGGTCGACATCTATTATTAGAAAACGTAGTAAAAACGCCGGTGACGTATTTAGACTGTCGTAGAAAACGGATGCGGGTTCATAGGGTGTCTTAGAACATTGTATAAAACTTGTTGAAGGGGTGTTCTATCGATAATCATGGAAATAATCGACTTGGAATTAAAAAACCGCTCTTCTTTTCGAATACTAACTAAAGTACCTAGGTAATTTAATCAGGTACATTTTAGGTTAGGTGTTGAGTGCACGATTGGTAGAGAAAGCCGTATAATATCTTTAGAATAGTAGGAATTGTATTATGTGCTTACCTATTGTTAGGTTTATTGTTTCTAATGCTTGGAACTTAGAGGATAGTTAGTCTAAAACTAGAATATAGCAATTAATTAACTATTAACCTGAATAGGTATTATGCTGACTTAAGATATTAGTGTAATGTTATTGTTTGAAGTAGGTAGCTTATAAACTGATTAATGACGTTTCATACCTACAAATTACGTGCGTTACCTTGTTTATTGAACTAAACAAAAGAAAACAGCAATTTGCAGTTCTGAACCTCATTGCATCTCAAATAAGATTGATAATCCAATGGCGCCGGTTAAACTCGTTAAAAAGCGTTCTGCATATCGATATAGTACCACTGCGTAATGGGTATTTGCAGAGTAAATATGATATAGTTAGGTCCAGATGTTCAACAGTAGACAATGGACTCTTGAACATAATAGCACTCGAATTAAGCGTGGAATTCGAAACTGGACCCCTGCTATCTGAACGGTTACATTTATTGAATAATCGTCTTAAATATTTGTTTACTAATTAGTGTATGTGAAGTCTTCAAAATAGACGTTTAAACTGAGTCACACTTTACAAACGTAGATCACAATTTCCTTATTTTGCTATCGGTATTTTAATGGTATTTTCCTCATAGTAATAAAGGCATATTTTCTACCCATTCTTTGGTACAAAAATTCGCACAAAATCACCTTTAGCGTTGTGATGTGTGTATGGTTCATTCGTGCCTACCTCCATTCTGTTATCACTACCTTTGTTTGTCGATTCTACCTTTTTCCTGTTATACGGCTTAGTCAATATGGATATTTGGACTACATTTCTGTAAATATTGGTCTATTGGTGATAATAAGCAAAATTCTTGAGGATATTGTCCGTGACTATTTCCATTATTTAGCCTCATGTATTTAAGTTTAAGGCTTTCGGTTTCTGGGTATTATATCATTAGTCACCGCATAAGTAGTTGATCTTATTAGCTAGCATTACACGAAATCCCGACTATGTTGATTCGTGAAGCCGGAATAGTAGCCACTTAGAGGTTTTATAAATAATTGTATGTTAGTCGACGGAATTCTTCCGCAGAAAGCTACCAGCGTGATTGATCATGCGTGCTCGATTTTTTTCGAGACATTACACTAATGAACGCTACAGATAATGAAGACTTACATAAAGAGACTGAATAAGTTTTACTTACATTGAAAACATGGCGGCTTATTTAATTCGTAATTAATTGAACAGCAGGGAGTTGATTGGCTTCTATTTTTTCGATAATTGTGTACTGATGTGGCTTTCATTGAAATGAGAATGATACCTACTGGGCAGGATAAGGAAGTAGCAAACCTGTTCTTGAATCATTTGCTGTTCTTACTTCGTGGTCGTTTATGTATTTACTTTGTAAGAAAATGTACCTACATATTACCTACAGTATTTACCGTTAATAAGGACTTGGTAAATAAATAGTAATAACCACTTACTATTGAATGTCTAAGCGGCATTAGATAAGTACATATCCAAACAAAACAGTAGCATAGAACATTTTAAGATAATGACAGTTTTTTGGTAACTGTAGGTAGGTACTCGCTTAATAGTAGTCGCCATTAACAATTTAATAGCTTTTGTTGATACCGCAGTAACAATGGACATTCTTTCCACATACCAAAAACTTTAAACACAAGCATAAAAGAAACGATTAGACGAAATTTGAGACGTTGTGTGGTATTTCACAACACTTTATTTTCGATAGAAAGCACGTGTAAGATGGTTAAAGGGCAAGTTTTTGATAAAACCGACTGATAATTTGATGTAGTGACCCAGATTTTGAATCATTTTTGACTTGAATGAGGCCTTTGAGGTTATGCGCTACTTTGGAAGAAAGGATTGTTGTGGTTGTTCGTCTTCTTTGTTAATTTCGGTGCTTATGATCTTTCGAATCCTTCGAGGAATTAGGTAATAATGTTCTCAATAAATTTCTTGAAGTCATTTATAACCTATGCGTTTTGAAAACCATATAAAATATGTTGTACCTATCTAGTTTTAGTTATACAAATATATTAGTATGGGATATTATAAGCATTTCCTTAGGTTATTAATGTGGTACAATAGTAAGAACACTGTTTAATTCTGGGGTGTCCCAAGGAGCTACGTAAGGCCCAATGTTGTTTCATATGTATGCTAAATACCTACTTCTAACTCAGTCCAATGACTATTCAGCGAGCATTTCGTAATACCTACAGTGAAAGTTTCGTAATGTTACCTAATGATAATTTTAAAAATTGTAAATAAACACAATTACAGACACGTTCATACGCTTAGAGACTTTCACGAACGTGGATTGAACGTAGCACATAACCTTGATTTAAAACAATAATTTTAAACCTTTCTCTTTAAAAAGAAACATCCTTCGCAACAATTTGGGCTTCTACCTATGTAACTAAAAAGACAAAAGGTTTGTTAATAGTGTCATTAAAACAAGGACTTCCAGTAACTGGGAGTATTTATCTTTATTTGTAACGCTCATCTGTGGGATACTCACTAATAGTTTCTCAAGAAAAGCAGGTAAAAAGATAAGCTTAAAATTCTACCTGATTAACTTACTGGCTTACCTTCTGGAAGTCTAGTCATTGATTTAAATAAAAGGCCTATCGTAGCCACTTACCTAAAATGACTTAATTACTATCGTTAGGGTAACCAGTATAGCTGTTAGCATTAGTCTTCGACCTTCAACCATAATTAAATGATAATTTAGGTAGGAGAATAACTTAGTAGAATGTGTTAGGAAATAAGGACTGTCTTTCCCTTTGAGATTTTCATTTCTTTACGTAAGAGTGAGGTTAGTTTTAAAGTAAATGTTTGTAGCGACCATCAGTATATTGACGAATGATAATGATCAATATGTCATCTGTCACTTAGACAGTCAGAAGAAATTCAAATCTTACACTTACTCGCTGGAAATGTAACGGCTAATACTTACTTTACTTTTGCTGTGTAAATCTCCTCTAGTCTAGTGAATAAACAATTTAAATGGATGTTGGATTTATATTTAACCATACCATCCATATTGGTGACCCCTGATTAGTGAATTTACAATTAACTGAGTGGCACGCACAAGTTGTGTTTCTTCGACGCACGTGATATTGAAGGAAGAACATTTTCCGTGCATGTGTTTACTTCGTCCAACTTGAGGATTTACGCAGCTCCAGCTCCAGACATTCAAGCAAACGAGGCGCATTGCAGGTCGCTGATCTACATGTGTAGTTGTGGACTCACTCCACTGCACTCGCTTCATCAAATTGCCCACCCACTGGTGATTGTGCTTTCCCTAACTCTGTTTAAACGGAATTGCCACCTGCTGCTGCCCATTCCTGTTGGTGCCTGGCTGTCCGGACCTTGCTGCCTGGATGGTTTTATGCCGCTGGTTTGATACTGGTTGCGGGTTGCATGTGATTGCACTTCTGCTGCAGCTTGTCTGGTGCAGATTGCCGCTGCTGTTGCAGTTCCAGATCCCAATAAAAACTTACCAGGTGAACTAATTCCAATTAATAATAACAATTTTAATGGTAACGGAAAAAGTGATAGTGCTCTGTTTTGTTTTATGCATTACTACATACTTATAACACATTTTGTTTCTGGTGAAGGTTTATTTAATAAGTAATTTTAATTTGGACAATTCAAAGCTAAGGATAATTTTCAATAATGTTTTAATATATATTTTTTGTATCCCACGGTTACAATTTACTATTTGGTTAACCCTGTAATCACTTCATTTCATCTAATAAGTGCTTAATTATCTTTATAACTATTAAAGTAGATTGTTAAATTAATTATTTTTTTGTTTTAAAATAATATACAGGGTGTGTAGAAAAATTTTCATTTTGAAGAATATATACAGGGTGATTGTAATAATTTGAGTTACAAAATTTTTTTTAGTAACAGAAAAAATATTTTTTTTGTTTCTTGTTTATTTTACTTAGTTATATATTGAATGTCCAAACCTTAACTTTTTATTTATGTTGCATGAGTGTTATGATTATTGCATTTTGTTTTTAATTGAATATTTTCATCTGTGTTTGTTGCATTTTGGTTTTTCATTTTATGCAACTAATTTATATACATTTTTTATTTTTATTGTTTTTACAAACAAGTTAATATCGGAGTGGTGAAGGTTTAACTTTTAATATTATTATCTTTGTGTTTTTTTTTTTTTTTTTAATAATGGGGGAGGAAATAAAGCAGCAGGTTGCCGAGTTGCAGAGGCAATTGGCCCAATTATCTATACCTCAGGCTAGTCCTCTGAGCGTCAGTGGAGTGTCGGTCAAACTGACAGAGTTTTGGCCTGACAATCCCCACGCATGGTTCGCCCAAGCTGAGGCGCAATTTTTGATTTCTGGCATAACCCAAGATGCCACCAAATATGGTCATGTGTTATCGTCCTTGGACGCTCGCATGGCTCCTGACATAGAGGACCTGGTGATGAATCCCCCCGAAAAAGATAAATATGAGCATCTCAAACTTGAACTCATCCGGAGGCTTTCTTCTTCTAAAGAGCAGAGGGTCCGAAAACTGTTAAGTGAAGAGGATTTAGGTGGTAGAAAACCGACAGCTTTTCTGCGCCATCTCAAATCACTAGCTGGCACTGCTGTTTGCGACGAAGGCATACTTCGTGAGTTATGGCTTCGCCGTCTGCCACCGGAGGTACAAAGGATCCTCATGTCCCACAAGGATCTGGCGCTAAATAAAATAGCAGCAATTGCAGATTCCATCTTGGAGATTCCATCTTCCTCAGGACAAGCAGCTGTCCATGAAGTGTATTCCAGGGACAGCGAGCTGGAGGACATCAAACGCTGCCTTATGGTTTTAACAAAGAAGGTTGATGCCCTTACAACAAACGCACATCGACAAAATACGCGGAGGTCGAACTCACGTTCAAAGCCTGGTTCCCGCTCATCTTCAGCGTCAGATCGTTTGTGTTGGTACCATAAAAAGTTCAGCTCAAAAGCTAACAAGTGCGTCCCTCCGTGCGGTTGGAAGCCTCAGCAGGGAAATGCCCTGAGCAGCCAGTAGTGGCGGCATCTGACTGCTTACAACATCCCGGCCGTCGCTTATTTGTATCTGATTCCGTGTCTAAGGTAAAATTTCTTATAGACACGGGATCAGATATTTGCTGCTACCCTCGGAAACTGTTAAAGGGCCGTTTTAATACTTCAGTATTCGATGTGCGGGCTGCCAATGGTAGCGCTATTAAGACATACGGAACATTGCCTTTATGTTTCAACTTAGGGTTACGCCGGGATTTTAGGTGGAATTTTATAGTGGCTGATGTTGCCATTCCTATCATTGGTTCTGACTTTCTGGCACAGTACCATCTTTTACCAGATTGTCGGAATAAGAAACTGATAGATGGCTCCACTAATATGTCCACCCCGGCTACTGTAGCTGTAATAACCCAGCCTAGCATAAAGGTTATTATCGCCGGAGATTCACCATTCATGAAATTGCTCGAAGATTTCCCGAACATTACACGTCCTCCGGGTTAAATAGGGAAATCAAGCATAGCACGGTTCATCACATTGTTACCACTGAAGGACCGCCCGTCTCATGCCGTCCACGTCGTCTTGCCACCCAAAAATTGCAGGCAGCCAGGAAGGAATTCCAAGAAATGGTTACCTCCGGCACTGCGAGACCATCTAACAGCCCTTGGTCTTCGCCACTGCACATGGCAAGGAAAGGCGAGAACGGGTGGCGCCCCTGTGGCGATTTCCGTGCCTTAAATGCCCGGACTATTCCGGACCGATATCCGGTACGTCATATTGGGGACTTCAGCCAGGATTTGGCCGGATCTACAGTGTTTAGCACCGTGGACCTGGTCAAAGCTTACCAACAAATTCCTGTCAATCCGGACGATATTGCTAAAACTGCAATCATAACCCCTTTTGGGTTATTTGAGTTCCCCTTCATGACGTTCGGGTTACGGAACGCAGGACAAACCTTCCAGAGGTTTATTGATGAAGTGGTGCGAGGTCTCGATTTTTGTTTCCCGTACGTGGACGACATTCTGGTTTATTCCCGTTCGGCGGAAGAACACGTTGTCCACCTTCGTGCACTTTTTGCCCGTTTATCGGAATATGGGGTTGTGGTCAACACTTCAAAGTGCGTATTCGGTGCCAACAAGGTGACGTTTTTAGGCCACCGCATTACGAAGGACGGAATTCGTCCGCCCGAGGACCGCATCGAGATTTTGAAGTCGTTTCCCTTACCTAAGACTGTAGAAGGTTTACGCCGGTTCCTAGGCATGATTAATTTTTACAGACGTTTCCTGCCTAGGGCGGCTGAGTACCAAGCCCCACTTATTGACATGCTGGCCTCTACTCAACTAAAGGGTGCCAAACCTGTTCCTTGGACACCAGAGTTGGAACTAGCTTTCCAGCGGTGCAAGGACCATCTAGTGAATGCCACTCTCTTGGTACACCCTATTCCTAACGCTGAGCTAAGTCTTTTTACAGACGCCTCTTCAACCCATGTAGGCGCATGTCTACAACAACGTGTGGGAAACGATTGGCAGCCTTTAGCATTTTTCAGCAGGAAGTTAACCTCCAAACAATCAACCTGGCCAGCGTATTACCGCGAACTATTCGCTGTATACGAGGCTGTCCAACACTTCCGGCACGTTTTTGAAGCCCAACATGTGCGTATATACACAGACCACAAACCTTTGGTCTATGCCTTCAGCCAGCGCCGTGAGAAGCTTCCTCCAGTCCAACTCAACCAACTATCTTTTCTTTCGCAGTTTACGACTGACATTGTCCATGTAAGCGGAAAAGATAATGTTGTAGCTGACTCATTGTCTCGGATCGAAGCACCTGGACGATGATTTTTCAGGCCTCGCCGCAGACCAAGTTTCTAATAAAGAGCTGCAGGAGATGTTGACGCGTTCTTCCCTTAAATTAGAAAAAGTCGCTGTCCCAGGAACGGATTTATCCTTATATTGCGACACTTCGACTGGGAAACCTAGACCATTTGTCACACCTCCTTTCCGCCGCGCGGTGTTTAATAAGGTGCACAACCTTAGCCACCCGGGCGCGCGTACTTCAGCAAAATTTTTTGCCCAGCGATTTGTATGGCCCAATATGCAAAAGGACTGCCGGTCTTGGGCAAAATCCTGCCTAGATTGCCAACGGAGCAAGATCATTAGACATACAAACTCGCCGCTTGGGTCATTTCCCACTCCCACCAAACGTTTCCGCCACGTCCACTTGGACATCATCGGACCAATGCCCTACAGCAAAGGCTTTTATTATTGCCTTACTGCGGTTGACCGTTTTACTCGGTGGACTGAAGCATGGCCGATGGTAGGCATAACGGCGGAGGAGGTTGCTGAAACCTTTTTCAGTGGATGGGTTGCAAGATTTGGCGTTCCGTCTTTGGTCACGACCGATCAAGGACGCCAATTTGAGTCTTCACTTTTTAAGACTCTTATGCATTTATGTTCAACGCAACGCATCCGCACAACCAGTTATCACCCATGTGCAAACGGACTTGTTGAGCGAATGCACCGCCAATTAAAAGCTGCTTTAATGTGCCATCATCAATCCTGGTGTACTGCCCTTCCTGTTTTGCTGCTTGGTATGCGGGCCTCTCTTAAAGAGGACTTGCAAACTTCTCCCGCCGAGTTGGTGTACGGGGAACCCCTGTGCCTACCAGGCGAATTTATTGCTCCAGCAACCACAGCCAACATTAGTACGGATCCAGCTAGCTTAGCTCAACAATTAAGACGTTGCATGGCCCAACTTAAACCGGTTCCGACAACATCCCATGGTAGTAAAGCTTCCTTTGTCCACAAGGATTTACCAACAACTACCCATGTGTTTTTAAGGGATGATACAGTTCGACCCTCTTTGAGACCTCCTTATACAGGACCTTACAGAGTCGTTTCTAGAAGAGACAAAACCCTTACGATTGAAGTTTGCAGTAGAAATGTCAACGTCAGCTTGGATCGTGTTAAGCCTGCTTACCTCAATTCTGATGATGAGACTACTGTTGTCCAGATGCCAGCAGCTCAAGATTCAGACTCTTCGACCACGCCAGCCATAGTGTCTGGCCGTTGCACTCCCCAACCTGCAATATTTCCTAACCAAACAGCCAAACCAAGCTTTATCACACGTTCTGGACGCACGGTCCGAATTAAATTGCCTCACGACGCGTAGTCTGCTGCGTAAGGTTTAAATTCATTTTTAACTTTAATTGTACGAGTTTAGAGTAGGTACTACCTATTTTATAAACTATTATTTTGTTTTTGTAAAAAATTTGAATTTTTGTTACCATATTTTTTTGTTACCAATTTCTTTTTGTAACAAAAAATTTTTTTTTGTTACCAATTATTTTTTTTGTGTTACCAAAATAATTTTATTTTGTTACCAAAGTTTTTGTATCTTAATTTTTTTCTTGTTTTGAAATACATATTAAGATCTTATGTTAGGTTAATTGTGAATTATGTGGAACATAGTATTATTATTTTTTAAGTATTGAAACTATTGTTTATTTTAGCTTAAGCTAAATTTCTCCGTGGGGGGGTGATGTAGCGACCATCAGTATATTGACGAATGATAATGATCAATATGTCATCTGTCACTTAGACAGTCAGAAGAAATTCAAATCTTACACTTACTCGCTGGAAATGTAACGGCTAATACTTACTTTACTTTTGCTGTGTAAATCTCCTCTAGTCTAGTGAATAAACAATTTAAATGGATGTTGGATTTATATTTAACCATACCATCCATATGTTTAAAAATGTGTAGGTATTTTATAATAAAAAGTGTACTTACCTATAAACTAAAAACTCTTGTTTTAATGTTTATGTAATAAGTAACAGTCGTGTCCAGTCTACCACTTGTATAGAACAGCTATTCTTTGATTTGTTATCAATCCATATCAGGGACTGAAAACGGTTAAGGTTTACCGGTATTTCAACCTGTATAAAAAAGCGTTACCTTAATTTTATACCGGCTACGCAATCCTTGAACCAAAACTCTACCGGTTGTTTTAAGGTTTTCAGAATCGCTACCGCTATCTTATAAAGGTATGGCATAATTATACCTTTAAAATTCATACAGGTTGAGTATTAAAGGTATAACCCATATGATTTTTTCGGTATCGTAATACGCTCGCTCGATACAAATAAAGTCGATTTTCCGACAGCAGACCCACACATTCTTGAAATAAAGTGATACTTTTATTTATGTAAAGGTTATACCATAATATTAGAAGTATACCGAAATGTTATGGTGAAGGTTTTTTATTATATTCTTAAAAATACGGTACCGAAATGAAAAGGTATGACGTCATACCGTATTTTAAAGGTATGCCTATTTAAGTGTATTAAAAAAATAAAATACTGAAATAAAACGGTATGACGTCATACCGAAATAAAAGGTAGGCCTAATTTAACCGGTTTTCGGTCCCTGATCCATATAGAATTTAAGTTTGTCCTTTAAAGTATGTGTAAGTTGTTAATTAAAACGAAATGTACGTTTGGTCAACTACTAACTTTTTAAGAAATATTTAAACTGCTTGCAAGCAATGCGACAAATCGGATCACAAACAAAATTCCTCGCGTCGTTTTCGCAAAACCGCAACCGTCGCATGCGCAAGTCGTGACGGTATTTGAGTCTAATGGCGGATGGTGGCGTGAATTCAAGCATATCTACCTCATTGTGAACTCTTAATGTTCATATAAAAATACGTACAGGCTTGTTTAGCTTTTGTTAT
Source organism: Emmelina monodactyla (assembly GCA_916618145.1). Classification (NCBI taxonomy): domain Eukaryota; kingdom Metazoa; phylum Arthropoda; class Insecta; order Lepidoptera; family Pterophoridae; genus Emmelina; species Emmelina monodactyla. Next base: position 918,861 of record OU745316.1, read on the forward strand.
ACCTCAGGCAGACCTTCAAGTAAAATAGGTACCTACTCGAAAATACATTATCTGTTATTGGGTTCTTTTCCTAATTAAGAGCTTACTTTTTAATTTCTGGTGGAGGTTGTAGGTACCTTCACTTGTATTTGTGCCTGTTTAGACCACAACAGGAAAATCTCGATTTTAAACAGCGTTTATTTATACATACAGTTTTTAGTTTGGCACTTACCCACAAAAGTCTAAACATATTCAATCAAATAATCTAGAATCAAGATTGCGTGTCTGCATACCCTATCTATAGTGACGAACGATAAAAATCATCAAGCAATTTTCCAATAAGCAACATTGATTAGAAATTACTTCTGAAGAAAGTCATTGTCGCCTCGCTTATACGCTCTGATTCACTCCATCATGCTTAAGATGAATTATGTTAAATTATGACGTCTTGTAAACTGAATCGTAATAGTGAAATCTATTGCTGGTGTAGACACGAAATCACGGTATTTTAAACTGTATAAAAAATTAAAAGACGTAAAAACCAGATGCGAACACGAGCATTAATTTTTGGAAAACATTCATTGGAACGTCTTAGAACCCTCAATATGCAATAACCTAGATACAACGTGTTTCAATTCTCCATTATGTTTTTTGAATAGACGTAGGTACAATGTAGTTTGCTTTGCGATATTGTAGGTTAAGAAACCTAAATTTCTTGATAAGACATATATTCATTCAAAGAAATTTGTTTTTGTATCTTCCATAAATGTTAAGTTTCTGATTTCCTACAACTACAATTTCGTATCTAAAGATGGACAAATATTAGTCAAACTTATTTTGTAAGTTACTGAACCGTTCGACATTTTGCTAGGAACTTTAACTTTTCGAATGAAGTAGGTCAATTAACCACCCATGTACGAAGCTTTATTTGCACCCTAATTGTTAGTTCCGTACAAAAAATAGGATGCATCAGGGATACCTACTTGCACTCATCAGCTATTACTGCTTTTATTAATCCTAATTTCATTACCTACTTACCCATGTCATTTCAGAACACTCTCCACACCGTCTCATCTCACATCATACACGAAATTGTGGACACAAAATCTGTGTTAAAATTTAATGGAAAATTTGTGTCGTGTCCGAGATACGAGCGTGGCTGTACGGTTGATGGATGTGGTTTAATTGTAGCAGTTTCTAATAAAAAAACAAGTGACGTCATTAAATGTTGATGTAAAGCTGAGGTTGGGGATAGACTAGAGGTTAACGAGGTCAATATTATGTCCTTAAAAAATGAAGCGAGTGTCTAAATACTATTTCTCAGGCCTTCATAATTGTATATTTGATTTATGAAAAGGTACCTGATTTTACAGTATTCATTCCACAGTATGTAAGGGAAGGTAATCTGGCCTTACAAATAATCTTAAACTTGTTTCATATTTTAGAATTTAAGTATTTATAAAAGTGCATCGGTAATTTGACTACAGAGTGTTATTTTTCATCGAAGTTAGTACTGGATTACTGATATAGATACGTTATTTTTATCTTTTCTATAAAAGACATTTCGCTGTGGTCCTACTTGTGGTAAAAATATGTACTTTTATCATTTTCTTACTTTTTGTGCTATTCATAATAAATTTCACAAACATCCCGAGCTCTTCGCCCACAAAAATAGACTATGGTTGGTCCCATTATGCGTTGGAAAAAATACGATTCGCAAAGTTCAGGGGTCATATATTTTTGTGTTTTGGACATTTTTATTTATTACCAACAGCTAAAAGGAATTATCTTCATAATTAAATTAGGGGACGCGACGCTTAAATTGGACATTTGAAGTGATTTACCTTTTGTTTCTCTCACTTCTACTAATTGAGAGGACCTATTCAGTGATCACTATAAACAATATTGGATTTCGGCAATTAAATGATGCCAAATAGAATTTAAATTTTCGATCTTGTATCGAGTAAAGATTTAAGTTGAAACAACTGAATTATTGTTATAAGCACCGATAAAATGAACCTACACTTAATAAAAACCCATGTCGAATTTCCATACAATTTCGTCTTGTGCAATTCAGGCCACTTTGGGACCACTAAAAAATAAAAATGAAAAATAACAAATAGAAGTTGGAACAATCTGAGTAAAAGAACCACTCGGCAGATCTCAGGCTTACCTAGGAGCTCTAAAAACCTTAACCAACCTCATAATAAATGCAGGCCTACAACTGAACCGATCGTAAATATCAATTGAAATCGACTCCTGCGTCGATGTCGACATTCGGGACACTAATATAATTTTATTGGTCCGTTTTCTGTTTGAATACCAAGTAGGTGTAGGCCAGATAGGGAAATTGGATCGGGTTTGTTAATGGATGGAGACACTTGGGATTTTCACTTTTGCTTTGGTTACCAACGTTGGTACATACCTACCTTTACTGACTAGAGTGCGTTATCTATGCATTTTTCTAAATACCTTTCTACGTATAAATATGAAGCTAAATAATTTTTAGTTTTATTTTTAAAACGTGTTGATCCTTGTAACCACTGGTACCTACCTTTTTCTGTAACAAGTTCCTTTAGCTATTTGTTGTTTTCTTGGCTATACACATTGAAAACATTAATAATTTGACCAAAACAAACTCATCAGTAGGGTTTTAACGTAGGTAGTTTTATTAAACATTTCAGATTTTTTTTCCCAAATATTAATTCTAACCTCTATATAAACAATTTGAATCTATTTGTCTGACTAATCCAATTCTAAACAACCGAATTCAAAAGTCGGTGACCTGAAATCAGCGAACTACGAAGCGAGATCGAGATTTCATCATGACCGGCGATGGTGAACGAAGATCTACAGTAATAGATCTTCTACTTGTATAAGATTTATGGTAAGGGTAATATTGCGAAATTAACACGAGTTTTTGGAGTTGGGGATATCATACCTGGTTATTGAGTAAGAAAGTTTGGCGATTAAAGGATCTCTTCTTAGATACCAGATCAGCAAAGGTCTAAGACCAAACGGGGTTAACGAGATAACTTCGGTGGTATAAAAATTAAGGTAATTTTGATAGCGCGATTTAGGATCATATTTGAAAAGGATTTTTTTGTCGACACAGTACGAAGAACGCTTAAGTCTTTACATTACCAACCCACCATTTACATATTGTTGCTTATGTCAAATACACTTACACTTGATGTTTGCCCATTAGTAGAATACCAGTTTCATGGTTGCTGCTGTAACTTTACTGCTGGATATAAGTGTCTCTTGTGAAAGAGAGGGTTTTTTAATAATTATCTTGCTTGGCAAACTTGTTGGTTTTTCATCAAAATTTTGCTAGTTTTTCCTTTATAGGTCTTTACTTTCCATTTTCTGATAGATTGTTCCTATTATAGACACTTCTTAACTCATCTACAAGATGAACACCTTAGTTAAAAATCATAAGATTAAAATTTCAGTCTTCACAAAACACTATTATTTAATTAAGCACCTTCTTACCTGAACCAACTATGCGCACGATTCTATGATAACCACTTACCCACTGCCTTCATAGATCACTCAAACGGATATGATGTGAATTGTGCCAGATTGGTATCTTCAGTTAGCTTACCTAACAGTGTCGGTTATTAAGGGTATCTACTGCCTTCGTTACTATAAGAAAGTGGAAGAGCATAACAAAATGAAAATTATCTTTAGTAGTGAGAATATTCCTTAGTGAAGGCTTTGGTAGGTCTGAAGTTGTTTCTTGAAATGAGATCCCTTTTAGCCTTTTTTTTCTTCCTTCGTAGTACTTGCAATCAGCAATGTGCTTTTAGCAATTGTGTTGGAAGGATTTGTGATAGTCGAACACATCCTTTATTAAAGATGCTTCTTTTTATTAGCTTCTAGTGGGCTATAAGATGTCCTTTCGTTTGAGTCGAAACAACTAAGTTTTGATTCTGCCTTTTAGCTTTTTAAATCAAATTTGTGTAACTGCAGATACTTACCGTAAAAACACACACACAATTCAACCTATGATACTTATGAAATTATTATTGATAAACCTAGGCCGAAGTTGAAAGTGATATTTTTGTGGGTGATAAACATTAGTATAAAGAATCTATTTGTGCTAGACAGGGATTCTACTTCGTGCTAGAAAAATTATAAAAAAATAAATACTGATTTCGATAAAACATTTTTTGTTGGCGAGTTTTTCAACAATTTTCAATTTTAAAAAAATGGATCACATGCAACGAACATAGCTTCATAAAACTGCAAGGCAAAAACGAAAAAAATATTTATAGTTTTTGTTTTACGAATTATTTTTAGTATTTTCTTAGTGAAGGTCACAAAAACTTTAATATTTTTTTTAAAAAAAAGTAAGGACAATTGACACATGGGAGTTCTACTCTTGTATTTGTAATTATATTTTTAGTAGAAATATTCAATAAACGGAACATGTCACTTTTTTTGGGTCAAACAAACACTGTGACTGTATTAAATAACTCGATCCATAGCATAAGATTCATAAAAATGAACTTAATATGACTAATATAAGTTTAAAATGCGTTTCTGATTAACCTAGGTGCAGGTGCGTGCGATATTATTCGCTTAATTTTATAGCCCTGGTTAAATTGAGTCAATTAGGCTAGTAATTGATTAACGTTTCTAATTTATCTCGTGTACAGTATGCGTTTAGTATCTAAATTAGTCTTTAACACTGTGCTGAAAACTAAATTAGATGTGAAGTTCATAAGTTGAACCCTAATAATTTTATGTTTAATCCAAAGCACCAAAAAGCTAATAACGTTCATTTAAAGTTAGAGATATTTTAATTTCAACTGTAGGTGGTTTTATTAAAACTTTACAACTTTTGACGTACTTAAATAAATTTTCTGAGAAAACCATATTCTACTGAGATAAACGTAATAGGCGATTCAAGTAAAATAATGTGATGAAACAAAGACTAATGATATGGATGAGAATGCTAAATACCTACTATAATTTTCGTAGAAACGCTTACATTTAACTTACTAAATACTTATTAGATTTTTTTTATCTTACCCATTGCTTTGACAAAACGATTTTTGTATAGGTGCTCCGTTTGTATGCGGCCACAGTAGCACACTTTTTAAAATTTTGATTGTTTATCTACATACTTATACCTACTTTGTTTTAGTTGGCTTGGTTCAAAAGACACAGCTTCAGACTGACAGCAGTATATAACGTGTTGTCATTAGTTTTCATTTAACCAATTAAAATACAAAGAAAATACTTCTACACATAACTGGTTGCTATATCACCGTAACCAACGCTGACATCCTCTGAATCCCCCCTTTCGCACCAACACTAAATAAGGAAATCGATATACTCAACTATTACATACTTCCCGTAATGTTGTACCGCATATCGATAATTCGAGGTAATTGCTCGATTAAACGACAAAACTGTCAGTTGCGTGATCAAAAGCCACTTGATTAGTCGGATCTTGAACTTGGAATTCTTGGAGTATAGACAATTAAAGTCGTTGTGAGCGGTTTATTGTTAATAGTGTGTTTCCGTTACGATTTGATATTGGAAGTTAATTTAATTTTGGTTTTATCTATTCTTAGATTTTTATCGGAAGCAGTTATAATTCGATGGCGGAGAAGTTTGCGTCAAAATATCAAAATAAGTAGGTACTACATGTATATAATTTAGGTTTTACGAGTGTTATCCTTCGTAGCAGCAAATCTCTATCTTGCCTTCCCAGGTCGTGGTGTAGTCGAGTGCAGTGTGTTGTTATACACAATGGGACGATGCGGCCTGTTTATAGGATGGTGATTTCTTTATACACTTCCTTCGACACCTTAGTACAGAAGCATGCAATGCAACCTTCTTAAACGAATCATTCACTGTATCCTAAAAAAACTTACCTACGTGTAGAAAACAATGGAAAAAAAACTTCCAAAAAAAAGGACCCTCGACGGTACCTAATACCTATATGAAATGAAGTTTATAAAAGAGATATCTATCTATATCATATCTTTAATAGTTAGAGACTAGGTACATAGTTAATAGCGTAATACTAAGTACTTCTCCTTTTGTTTTAACTTATTTTATTTATAATTTTTATGCACAGCCATGTTTAGCTGCGCATGATTCATTTGTTATGTTCCCAGTAGTCTGTGACCTTGCTATCAATTAACTAGTTATCAAGACATTTGGTATCTTATGGTTAGCATTCAGCATTGTGATTAACGACTTATTTGAATGGTTTTTATATTATTACAGTGGCTTTTAGAATATTTTGGATAAGTGTGTGATATACGATTTTTCAGGCAACTATGGGCTGGAAAAATATCAATAGAATTTGTTACTTTCTGTCAAAACTTTTGAATTAATTCAGCTTGTGTTTGCTAAGTATTCTTTTGTAAAATTAGCAATGGATAGACTGAGATTTTGTTTAAAACGAATGTAAGACGAGAAGGAGCTTATTAAGAGATTTTAAAGGGGATGTGATCGTGAAAATGATGCTTAGAAGATAGATAAGATGCTTAAACTCCAAATCCTTGAAGAAGATCTGTCAAGAAATTACTACATTGACAGAACAGACAAGATTTTATAGGAAATTACCTAAAAGTTTTTAGTGCAGGCCAACTAGAAATCAGTTTTTACAAAAAGCGACTTTGCGATTATTAACTTTAGGCACACATTTACTATTTGTATCTCAAGTTTATTGTCTAACAGTGTTTGCAGAACAGTTACCCAGTAATTTATAAGTGTTGAAATTGTTACATATCACGTAGAAAACAATAACATTTGCATGTCATTATCCGACTAACCTCACTTGTTTACAGAATATTAAATTAATGAAAACCTCTTTGAAATTTGAGAAGGTGTTTAAGGTAAGAATTTTTCTTCATTGTTTGGTGCAAAAGGTAATGTCAAAGCTTTTTAGTGCACAAATTAAAATTATGAAATTCCTGTTTCTGCTTAATCCTAAATCCCATAATCAGGAATACTGCCTTACTACTGAGACATCACCGTCTTTTTTTTTGAGTTTAGTCTTTGTTACTTTGTACATTCACATTCCTTCATTCAGTAGCATATTATAACCACATAGATATTAAAGTAAAAGTTCAAATTGATTAGTATTCTCCTATCGTTCCTCATTACCAATGTCTGATATGTAAAACGCGTCGATCGATGCGACGTCTAGCTTGTCGGCTGCGCGCGCGCCTTACGTGGGACAGGCGCATTGTGCGCTGAGGCTGGCGTTTTAATGGAGTTAATGATATCGGTACTTTTGGTTTTAATAAGTTTATAGTAACAGTTGGAATATGAGATAGGTTGTAGTTTGTTTTAAGCTAACGCGCGTTGTACACATTGTTTTTACACTATCCGGGGTTTCGCGTGGTAATTTTAAAGCAAAAAAGGTAACGGTCATTCATGGTATTAAAAACCGGTCACAAGATTTATCGTCGGAATTGTCTGCGGATACGTTCAGCATAGTGTGCCGTGTGTTTTCATAGTGTTTTTTACAAAAAATAAAAATTGTCAGGGTAGAACTCAAACTGCCAGTGCTTAGTAGTCTCTCCAGCTGCCGCCTTGCTTTAGTCCGCCCGCGACCACGATAGGTGTAATCCTGTCGAAACGTCTTTTTTCTTTTCTTGTCTTTTTGCTTTAAAACTACCGCGCGAAATCCAGGATAGTGTAAAAACAAGGTTGTAGTTTATATCATCATCATCATCATTCATCCACACCAAATCCAGTGACGGGGACTTCTTGCTGTTACTATCCAGGGTTGTGGCGAGCTCGAATGTGGCTCGCAAAGCCGAACTGAGTCTTAAAGTGATGATTGCAATCTAAGCAGTACAGGCGCCCAGATGTGGAGTAGGTATAGTTGTAGGTACGCTTCGGCCAAGACTTGTTCAGTTGACGTTTGGTATCAAGATCTTGTAGACGTTTTAACTAGAAATCTGTTTATATAACGAATTAGTAAGAACTTACTTACTCATCGGTTGCAAAAAGTTTTTTGTGGGTCTTTAATCTTAAGCACCTGTTTGCTGACTTCCAAAGTAAATTTTCAAAGTCAACAGTTTCATATTTTTACATCAAGTTTTCAAATAAGTAATCTTAAAAGAAAATGAAGAAACAAATGTTTTTTTATATTTTTACTAACCTTTTTAGAATCCGCAGATCTTTGTTTCAACTTTAATGTTGGACAAAAGTTTTTTCTCTGCCTATTAAAAAGAAGGCACATTCACAGAACCCATAAAACGATTATCTTCATACGCAGCATCTTAAAACAATTTCCTCCATGCTCTAGTTAAGACTGGACCAATTTGCATACAACGCGCCGGACTTTTTTCTTTATATGAATTCTGAGTAAGGCTATAAATTGAAAAATTGTTTATGGTTTAAAGAACACTACCTAATAGTTTTTCAACGATTTCTTATAAACACTTTAAGGCGTTGACGCTTCGTAGTTTGGAATAGGTTACACCTCTTCAGTCCAGCAGGTAATCGTTAGATTCTATTCTTAAAACAGCAGATGAACTATTGTGTCATGAAAAAAGTGATAAAGTTTTAGCCATAGTTGGATATTATAGGTATGCCTTTTCTGTAACGTAACAAAATGTTTAATTTGAATTAAATTCATACATCCATCAAGTAATAGGCTGTTGAGTAAAGCAATAATAGTAAAGACAAATATAGCGTCACTTCTTATAAATCAAGGAGTTGACTTTCCTCTTCTTCATGAAGTCAGTTCAATACATTTAACCTTTCAAAACTACAAATATTCCTTCCAAGTTCCAGTAGAGCGTGAATCATATCTTTATGAACAGACGGTCTGCCTGTGTGTATGATTCACAAACTTTAAGTATTTCAAACATGAGATTCCTTCCTTAATCAGAGTTTCAAATGGTCGGGTAAATGTTTTTTTTTTGAGTTATTGTATAGGTATTGAAATTGATTATTTATATTATATAGCAATGTTTTAACCTTCATTTTTTTGTTTTAGGTAAATTTATTGGATAAGGAGATATTAGTTGATTGAATTGCAGCTTTCAAAACTAAAGGAGGAAAAACTTACGTTATAGTATAAGGCTGTAAGTAGATATGTTAAGTTAACCACATTGTAAATGTAAGATTGCAATAAAGAAGAAAAAACTAAAAAACCCGAGGCAGATAGACCTGATGTTAAAATTTAGGACATTTTCAATTCCCTCACATTCCCACGAAGAGAACACTGAATTCAGTGCTTAAAATCTTTGTATCCATTAAGGAACTACACAGAAACATTTTACCAAACCCCATACTCTTGCGCACACTCGCAAGCCTAAACAAAGCGATCTAATTCTGCCTCCATACGACCTAGTTAGCCCAACCGTGACGTTTACCAAACATTGCTTTGTTAGGCTCATCCAAGGTCATGGCTGGAGGTAAGCTGATGATTAACAGATTAGCAGGATCCCACTTGCGTAACTCAAACGGGCTATTAGCAGGCTTAAAGGTGAAGTGATTAGGGAGTAATTGAGTTAGGTTATTTCGGTTAAATGTAGTGAGGGATATGTTTCGTCTTAAGGAGATATCCTGGTAGAATAGAAGCTTCCGAAACTAACAAGTTATTATGGTAAGACTGTAAGTAAATAGGTGTTTTAACCAAATTCTAACTAACAAACTAATAATAAGGAATTACAATTCTAAGTATAGTACAGATGACGATAGTTAAATTGATTGTATAGGACTATGAGGTAAAAGATTTACAACCTCACTATTTTTAACGACATATTAGTTATAAATAGATACAGAATCATTAACACTAGTCGAGGGCGATAAAGTTCTGCACGTAGTGTTTTTTATTCTAGCTTTTTGAAGACCTGCCACACCTATAGCTTTAATACATTAAGGCATCCAGTAAGAATTAGGTCAAAATTCTGAAAAAAGTTTTCAAACTATTAAGCTAAAAAACAATATTTTTGAGAATCAAACTTAATTTACCAGATATTTGTTAAAGTAAATACGTTAAATGAATCAAATTGCCACGGAAGTAGGCTGTGGTCAATGGAGCGATGTATTCAGCCTATTTAACGGGTCACCGGTGCCCCATGAGGCTTTGTCTTCATTAATGTTTACAGAGATGGTGAGAGCGTGTAAGTAACTTTACGAAGATATAATATAGCTTAGGCTGGAAGACTTGGAGAGTGTTAAAAAATTATATGGGAATATTTTGAAGATTACAAACGACTTTGAATCGTTAATTGTCTAGGAACTAGAAATTAGTTTGTAAAAGTAAATAAAATTAAATAAATTAGTATGTAAATCAAAGATTTAAAATGACTTTAAGTTACCTAAATAAACGTTTCTCAACGTCATAATTAATTTGTCGCAATAAAACTGAATCACTTTTTAGGCTATTTCTCAAACTTGCAACATTGAGAAAATTTTAACAACTAAATACCATGTCCTCTAAAGACACGCTAATTACTTCTTTAATATTGTAATTACCAATGAAGACAAGAAAACACTATTTGAATATCTTTCCCACAGCGCTAAAATGGATTCCAGAGCGCGCGAAGACCTATTCTTAATCTTCTATCGTTCCTTTCTTCTAAATCCTACAAATAGTAAATGTTTAACATCGTTCTATTCCTAAACTAGTTCTACCTATCGACTATGTCTGAGTGACTCATTATGGATACTTCGTCCTGATTCTACTTCTAGAGCGGTGTTAATAATAGTTGGTTCGTTTGGATTTATTTGTCAACTCCACGGTTATGTCTCTGATTGATGGTCGCCCGAGGTGATGTACGGTGACCATAATTAGTTATTTATTGAGTTATGGGTGTAAGTTATGTTGTAAAAAAATAGTTTATAAGATACCATTCAACCAAGTGGCAGACGGCAATTGTGAATTTAAAATTAAAATTGTATATTTATAAATTTTGAAAGATCCATGAGGATAACTTAGATATTGGCTTTTCCTTAAGCTACAGTTTCTGACTTGATAAAGAAGACAATTTACCATGTTTACAGTTTCATACAATCAGAATACATAACGTACTATTTTTCAACGAAAATATTGCCTTCAACGAATTACATAAAATCTACAGCATGAATAAAAATATTAATATGTCACAATGACTGCTCACTGTCAGATCCCTCTATCGATTATCAAATTTTGCACCTTACCCCAATCATCCAAAATACCTGAAATCTACTGCACAACAGACAACTCTCATCTTTTAGGCTTTCAAATCTGGCCTATCCCAAAAGCCCCAACGATCACAGTCCCCCTACACTAAGCTCAGGCGCATCCCTAGACATACCAACCGAATATAGCCACAGGTCATCGACCCCGCGCTAACTTCACTCTGGACTTATACCGCGAAATGTTGCGCGATCTAATTTTATTCGAAACTTCAAGTCGAATGCAGGTACCGGAATAAAATCGTCTTGAATCAGATATGAACTGCAAATTTTAGAACTGGTTGTGTAAATAAGTCTATTGTGAGCTTAGTCTATATTTATTTCCTCCAAGGATCAAATTGAAATAGATTCTATTTTTACGTTATATCTAATGTATTTTACGATATGACTAATGAACCTAGTTTGATTGTTAAACGCATTCGTAAATCTTTCTTTAGATAGGTTTTATGCCAGAAGAAGTGAAAAATATGCCCCTATACTATATGCTGTAAGTTAAGATTTGACTCATTTAATGTCATCTCTATTAAATTTTCTACTATAAATTTAAGTTAATAGAGAACACTTAGCACTTTTATGGTAGTCAATCAAAAACAGCGTTAACCTAAACCCAACTTTATTAGTTAACGTTGATGACTCATACCAAAGTAACAACTAAGTTATTTGCTATAAACCAACCCTTCCATTTCAGATTTAACCCAAGGACATTGAACTACGCAATCTATAGTTCAATGTTGGCTTACGGCAGTAAAATTAACTGTCAGTCATTTTGAGGTTATTATTAGCGGGATTTTTTCGTTGACAATTGTTTATCTGGGAGGTAAATAAACATAGATTATTTGCTTTATTGGTTCTAAAATCTACTTCAAAATCCATTATAAACTACAAATTCCATTATTACCTATTTCATCATAACGACATTTCAGTCTGCAGTTTTCAGCGGTAACATTTAAAATACGAATTAATTGCAACTTTCTATTAATTCCGCAGTAACAGTAATGAAATCATAATTTAATACTCTTTACCAGAAGCACCTTTCACTAAGACTTCGTGCATTGGAAACACATAGAATGCGGGGCACGGTTTGCTGACCTACAAAGTTTGGGATCACTGTTTTGAGTAAGTAAAGGAGGCAACTTCAAAGGAGAGACACAGATTAAAACGCCTTGAGAAATGTTACCTTCTGTCGTTTGAAGGCTTTGGGGAGTCGTATTTTTAGGAAGAAGTAAGAGTTATTGTAGGATTTATACCGGGATCATTTTTTTAGTTAAATTTTGTTAATATTATAGTACCTAATGATGTGACGAACTGCTTACAAGCGCCTTTCAAACATTCAGTAGGTTTAAGTTTGTGGAATCTCACTTCCGCGCCTTAAAATTACTTCATCGTAAAGTTTAAAATACTGTTCTATGATTATACCTTTCTAAACAAAATATTACTTTCCTAGAAATGCAGTAATTATAATCCATTATCTATCGCTTTTATCAATAACGTACCTACATAATTTGAGCCAATAAATCAACAGGTATCATGTATTTTTTATTGAATTATGAATTTATTTATTAACAATAGCTGACATGCATAATGATCGCTAATTATTGCTGTTGAAGACGTGTGTGGACATGGAAATTAGTAGAAAGATTTGTTGTAGAACACACTTTGCGTGTTGTGCGAATATTTACGATATTCGCTGAACATATTTGAAGTATCTTTCTAGCAATAACTTTTCCATTATCAACACTTTTTTCTAATCGCTCGCCAAGAGAGTTGATACAAACAAAATTTAAATTAGTAAACGAGTTATAGTCCGTTAAGGATAGTTTAATATTAAGTAATGATCGCGTAAATCTTAGAAGTCATGGATTAACCGATGTAAATTGAGTTATTTTTTTAATTAGACAAAATCAATTATTTTCATAGCTATGTTTACAATAAAGCAAAAGAGGCTTTGTTTTTTTTTCCTTTTGCCAGTTATGTTATCTAAATCAAAGATATTTTAAAATACCCACCTTTATATAACAAAAGCTTTTTCGTACATAATTAACAGCTTAACTGGCAGCTTAAAGCTTCATCCCTACTAAAAAATACAGTAATAAGCTTATTAATTAAAGCACAAAGCTCTTTCATAATTCTCCATTTTGAAAGTATTATCCAGGATGATCGTCACAACAAATAACTCAGAAAGATTATCTTTAAATGAGAAATAAAAGTACTCTGCTAAGACTTTAATCTTATTTTAAGGCTCGTACTTACTTGTTTTTGGGTATTTTTAGGGTAACCGGTAGACGCTTCAAATTTTTAAAGAATATTTACTTGTATTTTACCTTTCAAAATAAATAGTTAAATAACAATAAAGTAAATATTATAGGGGGGCTCCTACATTTTTACAACAAACGTATTTTTTAAGCAATTTTTACTCGATCTGAAAGTAAAAAATGATAGTACCTACGGAACCCTTCGTGCGCGTGTCCGACTCGCACTTGGCCGGTTTTCTTTTTACTTTTGTAAGAAGTATTTCTTGTTATTTATGAAACAGTTTACTCAAAAGGTATCTGAATTGAAATGATTACCTATGTATTTTTTAATTATGAGTACTTTATAAGAAGATGGTAGTGATGCAGGTAACTATTTGGTAGATAACTTGTCTTTAATAAAAATATATAGGTTGACCAATCTCAAGAGATTATTCATTTATTTTAAATTATTTATAAGTTTTTTTTAAATATTTTCTCTGAAATCATTTTAAATTGTCTTAAACAAACTATCCGTTTACGTTGTGTAGCTTGTTAACTGCAGTGCTATATAATTAGTTGTCAATTAATCTCTTTAATTTCCAATCGATCACCTGCCCCAATTCGCCACATCACCACGCTATCTGCTAAGAAACAATATCTATATGCAGAAAAAAAACGCATTCATGCTCTCACGCATTGCGTGTTACAAGCATATACCAACGTTCCGCTTTGTAACTATTGTGGGCCGAGTTCAAGGCAAAGAACGAGACAGACACACACACAAACCACAAGACAGAGCGAGAGGCAAACAAAGAAAGTATGCACAATATTTAGACAAGTTCGACTAGTGGTAACATCAAAAACAATTGAAAGGTAATTTTAAAATGGCGATGTTTGTTAAGTTTTTGTGAACGCCTTGAAAAGAAAACTGGTTTGATTGTGAAGGTGAAAGAACGGGTTGAGTTAATTATTCAGGATTGAGTGAATGGCATTGTGCCTTGAATGACTTTTTGATTTGAGATGGATTATTGTGGTTTGTATAGGACCTTTAAGAGATATAAGGGAAATAACAATCTGATACTAATTCCCAATATGACAAAACAATGTATAATCAAATGTAGGTATTTACTATCATTGAGTTTGACCTAAAACCCTGCAAAATGATTGTAAATGGGTATCTTTATTCGAAACGGTTGTAAGCTGCACGTTCATCGAATACGACACGACTCGACGGCCATTTGACCATTATTTCCATTTGACCATTATTTTGCGGCTACTCAAACGTCAATGTCAAACCGATTTGCTATTCATCTCTCCCTCGCAATAACCTAGAAAACCATTGGACTTATTTTTCTGTATATTCATGAAAACTAAGATATTTTTGAACGTAGTTGTCGTTTAAGGATGGGTTTTTAGTATTTTACATATACAAGTGTAATCTGTAGTTACGTAATAAATATCCTTGTATGTATTCGTTATTGATTCTCCAAATACTTGCCGCCATTTTACTTTCCGTCAAAAAAAATATAATAATGCCAAGCCCATAGACATCCCAAGTCATTGATCCCTCACGATCAGCAGCGCACGAGTCGCGATTTCTTACGACGCGGCGACGCTTCAGTTCCCAGATCTGTTGGGAACTAACGGTCGTTCGTGTGAACTATTCTGTACTATTATGAGACGCGCCACCCGAAAGGTTAAAGAGTGAATTGGAGGGTAATTGTTGGAGTAGGTAAGAGTCGCAGTGACTTGATAGGTTGAGCTATGGTGATAATAGTGTAGAAGGTGGGTGACAAAAGTATATGGAAAATTTGAGATTTATTTCTCGTTAAAATAATGTCGAGGGCAATGACATTTTTAAATATCTTGTTTGAAAAAGTAATTAGATAAATAGGTACCTAGGTAAAAAATATGAAAAATACTTTACAAATTTGGAGTTATTTAACAAAAACTCGTTAAAGAAATTGAATTCCAAATTAAAATTAAAAGCTGATCTCGGTTGGCGAAAATATTAAATTTATGTCGAAAATTCGTTAATAAAAATTTTAATTGACAAGGTTATAGCAATTATCGTAAAACGAGGTTTTAAGTATGTGTACTTTCTTTTAATTTATTTAATTAATATGTAACTTACGTATATGCGAAAGTAGTAAGATTTATTTAAAGAAGAAATATTTTTAGTCATAAGATAACACGTATTTTATTTACAGCTTATTTTTATTTTTTTACGAATATATACGGCTACAAAATAAGTGGATTCACTGCTTTTTTATTCCTCACATTATATGAAAATACATATATATCTAACATAAAAAGTAACCACTCATTAAAAGTAATTATCAAGTTTGGTTATACTTTTGCCAAAAAGATACCGTGTGGAGGTAACCCCAAAAAGTGCCATTTCACTCTATCTTATTACAATCAGCCTAGGTGCGATAAAGATAGTTGCCATCTTAAATTTGTTGTCAATTACATATGCTAACATAGACTTAAATAAATATTCTTAACAAGTTTTTTAAATACATACGCAATATATTAAATTATAACGTTAGCAAACTGTTAGTGTACCTACTTACATTTAGAAAGTCTAATAAGTTGTGTTATTTGTGTGTATGTAGGCTCGAGGGTAATTTCAATAATTAGTTATTTGTAAAATATGCTAACGCATCGCCATCTAGTCATTACATCATTACATAGTACAAATCCAAGTCGCTAATTCTGTCTGTTTGTATGTTTGTCCGCTAACTCCTCCTAAACCATGCAACGGATTTTAATACGATTTTAGCCATCTTAAAGCTACTTTATTCATTTAAATTTGTAAATAAAGAACATTCAGGAAATAATATTTTAAGTTAGTCAAAATGTGAAGCGTGGGAGGTCCGCTAGTAATGAATAAGGAATCAAAAAGTACCGGTTCGATTTCCAGGTGGCAATACTTACCGGGACAGATTTGCTAATTAAGGTATTTTCAAAATACCACATTTATTTAATTATGCCATATTTTATTATTTTGTAGCAGTTCGATTTGTTTAAGTTTCCCTGACATAGAAGGTTACTTATAATACCACTAGTGGCCGCCCGAGACTCCGTTCGCGTGGAAGTCGGTTTCCCGTGGGAATGATGAGTTTTCCCGCGCTAAAAAGTACCCTTGGTGTTATTCTGATGTATAACCTATATTAGTGCAAAGTTTCACCTAAATCCATCCAGTAGTTTTGTTTTTACGTGAAAGAGTAACAAGCATCCATAAATCAATACATACTCACAAAATTTCACATTTATAATATTAGTTGGATTATTATAATATACCTTCAGATTTAAAAGAACAGTAAGAACCTACTTATTTCTGTAAGTAATTATAAAATTTCTAAACTTTGCCTATTTATCAATTGTAATTAATTAAATACGCCCAACGGCTTCCTACCATGATTTCTTTACTTTTTAGTAAATAAAAAGGTGATACTCACAAAAAAAAAAGTAAAAACTTCTAAGAGTTTCTCAAAGTTAACAATGTTTTTTTAAAATTGGTGTATAGTGCATTTCTTCATTTGAATATTTAAATTATATGTAACAGTAAGAAATAGATGGTGCTGATGACAAAACAGTTATCTTACTGTATACCGTCTTTTACAACCCGCTTCGAGATCTGACCAAAAATATTATATAAGAAAATAAAATCTAAAGCAAAAAGAAAATGATTTGAATTTTCAAGTTTTCACTTCAAATTCAAAAACATTTTCACGAACTCCAAAAACAAAGACCCATTCGACAATTACTCATTAACATTTGATTGTTTGGTATGAAAAGGTTCTATTTCAAGACAAACTCCTTGTCGAGGGTCTTCCAAGATTAAAACTTCCAGCCAATGGCTTGTGAGATTGCGAAGACGGAGTCAAAATGAGAAGTGAATTTATAAGTTATTTTGGGATTGTATTTACGCAGAAATGTATTTTATTGTTTTATATCCTACCTACTAAATAACTACTAACTGGCATTTATCCTACTAATATTATAAATGTGAAAGGATGGATGGATGTTTGTTACTCTTTCACGTAAAAACTACCTGACGGATTTTGATGAATATAGGTAGAATTACACAAAGGGTACTTTTTACTGCGGGAAAATTTCTCATTTCCCACGGGAAACCGACTTCCTCGCGAATGGAGTCGTGGGCGGCCACTAGTTCACAAATGAAATTGTTTTTTGTATTGTAATTAATCTAGGTTGATGTTATAGGCTTAAGGCTCTTGGAAAATAATTTCTTTATGGTTATGTTTAAAAATCAGATTTAAAAAAACATACAAGGCATTTACATTTTTTAGTTTTGAATTACTTTTTAGTTACCACAATTTTTTATAGGTTTCCTGCTGAATCATATGTAGCTGTATCTTCAATTTCCAATTGAGTCGCTTTTTATCAATAACACTTAATGATATTAAATAAGACCTTTTCACCACTAATTAAAACATGGTTATATCTCATATTAAGTAACAACAGACCCATTAAAACCCTGCATACAGGGAGTATTTTACCCCCTTTAAACGATTCAAACCCTCGTCACCACTTAACCTGTTTCCTCCAGTTTCCTAGACTTAACCCACGTTACTTTATACTACGTTACCTTACGTTGTACTTGACTTTATGCAGCTGAAGAGCAGTTAACCTTTTCATCCTTTGAGAAGGGAATTGACTACCTTTGAGAGAAGCTTACGGAGTTTGTTTGCCATAAAAATTAGTTTACTTTTTCTATGTACCGACCTCTGTGGCGCAGCGGTGTACGTATATATTGGACTTTTAGTGGTAGGTCCCGGGTTCGATTCGTGGAAAGGGTCAATTAAAAGGTATTTTTGAATGTGGCTCGTGGTTGGGCTTAACAGGTTAATTATTTTAATATTATTTATTATTATTGTTTTATAATATGTTTTCATAACTATTTATTATTGTTTTACTTGCCCAAAATATATGCTTACTCTGCAGAAAGAAGGGTTAGGTACTTAGTAAGTATAAGTTTGATATTTGTTTTGGTGCGAGCCATTTTAGATATTAAAAACGATTGATTTTTCTCATTTTTTGTATTATGCTCGAATCGCGGGTTTCAAAAATATCCATACATTTGTATTTGTTTTTTAAGGCCTAATATATTTTTTAATCTTACCCCCATCATACTCTATTTAGTGAAATCAGGTCAGAACTAAGCACCACTCGTCTTCAAGGGTAGACACCCTCGTTTCACCCCGTAATTTAAACTTTTACATAAATCCCTACTGGTAGTAACCTACAACATTTCTGAAAAGTTACTCTTAATGCCGATCTTTAAAAAATGATTTTTAGTTTTTTTTGTGTAAAGATTTCAAAAAAATCAAAGCAAATAATACTTTATATTTTAACACTTAAAAAGCATAATTGTATAATGCCCATTTATTTAGACAGGTAAATGTGTGTTTAAACATTCGCATCAAATCTGTAGGCGTAATATCATTATCAAAACATTTAACTCTCTCACACCCACGAAAAAAAACACAAAAGTACAGTCACCACAATAAATCATTTGTAAAAAATCCTCATCAATTTTTCTCGTGAGTCGAACGAGCGTCATTCAGTGTTCCGTAGCGAGTGTCTGTCTAGTGTTGACACTCAAATTAGCGATCCGCAAATGACTCATTAAAACAGCAGTGTTGCAATGGGGTCAATGTGTTCTGAACTTAGCTGATGTGGAGATGTATGTACTTACAGGTAAGAGTTATTATTCGGAATTTTTAACTTTTTTTTATAACAATCTTTAAATGGTTTATGTATGTAAACAGGTATATAAACTTCTTCTGTCTCGTATATTGTTTTAACAGCACCTTTTGGTTTTATTAAATACCTATTTATTAGATATCAGATACTTACTTCTTATAACTTACTAGTGGCCGCCCGCGACTCCATTCGCGTGGAAGTCAGTTTCCCGCGGGAAAGAGAAGTTTTCCCGCGGTAAAAAGTACCCTATGTCCTTTCCCAAGTTCAGTTCTTTCTTCATACCAAATTTCATCAAAATCGGTTCTGTGGTTTAGGCGTGAAAGCGTAACAGACAGACAGATAGACAGAGTTATTTTCGCATTTATAATATTAGTAGGGATCTTCTGAAATTAAATACTATTGCACTATTCATTCATTATAATACATTTACTATACCCATAATTATTTTTAATACCACTTACATAATTATATTGATAATATTATTTTATATTGAGTAACCTCAAAAGGTTATCATAAAAATGACACATACCTTTTACGTCCGGTAATAATGATATATTTTTTGTTTCAGGTACATTATCTTATTTGTCAAACGTCACGTCTGTCACGAACATCGCAGAGATCAACTCTTGCGCAGCCCATGTGTACGTTTTGTAAGTCTAAGTGACTTTTTTCACAAGCGAGCATCAAGGTGAATTGTTTCGATGTGACGAATTATTCTCGGCATATAAATGTCTTTGTGGTTATTCAAAAAGTAATTTTAAAAGAAATATACTTAAAAAAGTTAGTGTATACCTCGCTTATTTAAAAAACTTAATAAATGAGCAAATCGACTAATTATTACTTTTATAACAAAATTAGCAAATTAAATTTAATAAGTCAAAAAGATAACATAGATTTTTTATGTCCTAGGCAAACATATAATTATGATTATTAAATATCAACTTACCTTCTCCAAACTAAATTAAAAAAAAAAACGCTGCTGGCCGGTCACAAAAAACAATTATCGTTTTCTATTCGGTATTTAAAAAGTTATGCGTTGACAAGAGAACCTTCTGTTTTTTCATTAGATTTGAAAGAAAAGAATGCCAGTATTGCCACATTTGAAATTGAAATGACAATTGAAACTGCACAATTTCCTTCACAGTTCGAAACCTCGTTTAAATACAGTTTGGATCTCCATGTCAACAAACCCGATGGAAAGTGGATTATTTAACGGACAGTAAGTTTTATCGGCGATCGAAGGCAATTAAAATCAGATCAAGTCGGCGCGAACGGTTTGAAAGAATGGAGTAAAAGAGGGATTTTAATAAGATAAAGTTAAAAGTAAACTACAGGATTTTTAATAAAATTTGAATAAATTCGGTTTTAGGTTAGCTTCTGCTTTTCGGAAATAAGTATTCGGTGCAATCCCTGCGCGGGGATACTTTAAGTGATAAAAAAATAGTATTTACTCTAGAAAACTAAACAGATTATATTACCACACGACATTACACAAAACATTAAAATTAAGATTAGTAGGTTACAATTTAAGTTAAAACTACTTATAAAAATACTTTTTCTGTTAACCTACTAATCAAAAAATGTGTTGCCAAAATTAAGATAGACTGTTTTGATTTTTTTAATTACTAGAGGCCGCGCGCGACTCCGTTCGCGTAGAAGTCGGTTTCCCGTGGGAATGCGAAGTTTTCCCGCGGTAAAAAGTTCCCTTAATTCTTTCATACATATATTTTTGGTATCTAGAACCGTTTTTGGCAGCGCACGCAATGGAAGCTCTCAAGGATGAATAATTTTTCCCGTTTTTTTCACATTTTCCATTATTTCTTCGCTCTTTATAGTTGCAACGTGATGTTATATAGCCTAAAGCCTGCCTCGATAAATGGTCTATTCAACACAAAAAGAATTTTTAAATTCGGACCAGTAGTTCCTGAGATTAGAGCGTTCAAACAAACAAACAAACAAACTCTTCAGCTTTATTATATTAGTATAGATTACCAGCACTTATTTTTTTAAATTCATTAGAATAGATTTTATTTCCCATTTTAAAACTAAAGCTTATACAAATCAACTGAATCAAAATCGATTTATTTATCCTTTATTCAGCCAGCAAACACCACCAGCCAATATTCTCGCAAATAGTCGTAACAACAACAAACACAAATGACTCACAGCAATGCGCGCGCGCCGATTTCCTGGCGATCCCACGCGGGCCTTGTTGTCTGCCCATTAGTTGCTCGGTGTTGCCTATTTATGGAAGTTTTGTTAGTTTGATTGAATATAATTTTGGTATATTATAGCATTTTCGAAATATATTTTTATAAGTTAACTATTAACAAACACTAGACTTTTAATATGATCTCTACAAGCAAGTAGCTCTACCCGCGCGGCTTCGCACGCGTTAAATTCGGAATAAAACTCCTTTCTCTGTACTATGTTATTATACATGTAAATCTTCCTCTTGAATCTATCTATTAAAAATATATCTATCTATTAAAAAGCATCAAAATCCGTTGTGTAGTTTTAAAGATTTGAGCAATAGGAACATAGGGACGGGAAAGCGGCTTTGTTTTATACTATGTAGTGATAATAGTGTTAAACTTGTATCAGGTAACTATAGTTCATGATTTTATACTACCCATGTAGTGAATATATTTAAGTTAGGTATCTTTCTATTATTTTTATTCTTTCTCGTTATAATTAACTTATGAATTGATATCTGAAAATGATTTTTTTGGTCTACAGAAATAACAAACATATTTTTTTCTTAATCTTAAAACATCTTTCAACACGTCAGTTGTAAGTATGCAAATGTAAGATTTCTGAAACAGAACAGTAAATTTTATTACTAAATATAATTAGATAAATTTCCTTATAGGTGCATTTTAATGAGTTTCTTAGATAAGTGGAGTTTAAATTAGTTTATTACGTAGATGTCTTAACTAACTGTAGGTGCTATTCGTTAATGAAATAATGAACATGAGATTTGAAATAATTCTAATTAATTGGGACATTAAATAAAAGAATTTCCTATTAAAATATGAAAATCACCGGTGTTTTCGTAGTCATTTTGATTTCTTAAAATAAATTTAAAAAACTTTAACTGGACATTGGTATAGTTTATTTCTAGACTAAATACCAATATTATTATAATATCCATTAATATTTGCATTTCACATTCGTAATACGTGCCTATTAACATTAAAATATATAATTCAATTAACTGAAATCTGCTATTCCGCTAGTGTTTTTCTTCGTAAATTGTACTTGTTCATTTATATTTGTTTTCGAAAGAGATTAGCTGTAAGCTTGCTTTTAATTAGTTTTGCGAAACCTACTTTAAAATGGTTAGTGTCGTTTTATTTGATTTCTACTAACACTGAAAGTTTTCTGGCGTTTGCTGTTTAATTTATTTAGAGGGAACTCTTATAAGACTGTCAAAACATAGCTTATGAATCAAGGTTGGGTGTCTTTTGTTTTTCATTTATAAATACCTATAAAAATCTAAAAATAACCTACATGACATCTCACGTGTCTTCGATAATGAACCGCAAAGATACCCAAGTTAAAGAAATATTGAATTTTGGCTAATTTAAAAATAGGTACTTTTCTGGATGTTCTTTATCTACAAATTTAAATGAAAAAAATACTTAAACAATGGTGAAACCCGCATTCAAGTCCCTTAACTGGTTTAGGAGGAGTTAACAGACAAACATACAAACAGACAGAATTAGCGACTTGGATTTATACTATGTAATGAAAACCAAATTATTTTGCTAAGTACCTACTATCACTCTTTAGAAGTGACATAACGTCATTAAATATACCTACTTACCATTTATTTTTCATGCAAATTCATTAAAAATATCCGCAAAAGTTCCAGTTAGCCATCCTAACCTATTTCACCACTTAATTTAACAAAATAAAAGTACTTTAAAGCGGTTTTCCCCAAACCCGTTTCAGCACACGTCCCCATATCGCAAGACAAACAGACATGAGCATTTCATGATGAAACTTGGCTGGTAGCCAGCGGTGTGGAAACACGGTGTAGTTTGTTTTTTGGTACCAACCCGGGAATCGAACCTGAGATTTGGGTCGGGTTATGTTACTGGGGCGTCGGGTGTCGATAGTGTTCTGTTTTATATTTTGATTGGAATGAGTGAGAGTGGAACTAAAAATGATAGTGAAAAATTTTGTAATTGGATTTTTGTCATTGAACATTTGACGATCTACAATTTTATCACCTTTATCTATTGACAGAGTTTATGGCAGAATGCTCTTACAGCATCATCCTTTTAATTATTTTTAGTCAAAACATTTTTAGTCGTACAAAGTCATAATATAAATAATATTGCTCCTAACAACGTTGGTAGGTTAGTAAATTAAATATACACAGAAATCAACTGAAAATATCCACACCACATGTTTTTGTAAATATTTTAAGTCTTATATGTCTAAATTCAGTTACTATTGAGGCTCAAGAATACATGGTTTCAGGCTTCGGAAGTGGTCTTTTTACACCCATTATAATAAGTATTTATTCGCAGGTATAGGTACTTACAAATTAAATCAATATGTTTAAAATTTTAATTTCTTGGGAGAAGACGTAATTGCCACAGTTTACTAATTTAATTAACACTAAATAAATATAATTATTTAATTCAGTTAATACAACTTCAATTAGCTAAAGACGTAACACTTATTTTTTGAATAATTCGTGCAACTTTTTTTTTTCACTGTGTATGTATAAAACGTGATTCATAAGTGGCTCTCTATGTAATCATCGGGAATGTGATTATTATTTGATTTTGTAAAAAAACAGTTTTTTCTTTAAATTATTTTTGTATGAAAAATTAATTGGAGTTACATAAAATTAACGATTTGCGTTTGCAAACTGCAAAATAATCAAACTTTTAAAGAATTGTTTTATTCGATATCTTAGTATTCAGCAGAAATAAATTTAAAAAAAAACTTATAATTACTATTTAAATATCTTCTGCCCATTATTTAGTTAACGCCATTCGGGTTGAGAGTCACTAATGAATCACCCTGTTGTATTGATTTTCTACCAAGTAAATTAATGATTGATATAATAACTTAAGACAAATTGGTATACAATGACATGATGGGGTGATTTGTAATCAATGGTTTATTATTGATTGTTGACTTGTGCCGGTAAATAGGTCAATCGTTTTATTGAAGTGCTTGAGTCTTTGTAGGGTAAAGTAGACGGTGATTGGCATACATGTTAGAAATAAATTAAAAATCACTTACATTTTCCTTTCTTTTTGTGATACTTGACAATCATTTTGCAGATTAAGAGTGTGAGTTTAAAAAACAATTGCTTTACATTAAAGATGCTTAAAGATTTTGTCAACTTAATATTATACCAAAGCCAGTCCAAAAAATTATAAACATTTAGATAACATAGAAATGAAATAAAATGAAATGAGATCTTATCATATTTTGTCGTTCTCTACAACTGTCTGGCAACCATTTTTTATCTATTTCTTCAAAACAACGATAACTAACGTATCCTACTGAATGAGTCACTAGATATACCTCCCACCCCCTACCAACCCCGTGGATAAGACGGCCACGTGACTCATCGGGGATGTAATTTCATTAACATCGATTTAGGTTGACTGTACTTGTGTGTACAGGTATACCAACATGGCATGGCTGCCGTGTGGTTTGAAAAAAAACGTACTTAGTGGTTTTTTTATCGTTGGATTAGTTAGTCAAATTGAATCAATTTGTTTTAAATCAACTTAGAACAAAAATGTTTTCATAATAATTAATAAATAATAGATCTCCAGAATTAAACACCAATTATGTGGTCTTAAAGTAAGTTGCAGTAAGCACTTGTGTCATAGGTACCACATAATGGACTAGGACAGAACCTCAAGCATAATGTAGATGAAAATACATATTCAATGTTATTCTGTTACATTTATAACTTAGAAATTGATCTTTTATATCACTTTTATGAAACTAGAGAAGTTCAGTTCTTTATAAATAAATAAAACAAAATAGTTCCCTACGTTATATATGGTTTGAAATTAAACCTCCAACTTTGAAATCCATACAAACTGAAAGTTTACAAACTTAGTTTCCAATCGGCAGTTAACACGATACACAGAAAACTAATTTTAACTTAACTTGAAATTGTAACTTTTGCTAAATGGAAACAAACTTAAGGGGAACACACTTTCATAACATTCATACAGTATGTTGCTTATTAGAGTATTTTTAATAAGTATCTACATAATTAGAACATCGTTTAATATTTCTTATTGATTCGTTTTTTGGTGTGTTAGTTTTATGAAATGTTTTTTTGGTCTATCAAGCTTTGACACCTGAGATCTAGTCATTAAAAAAAGTGTAATTATTTTAATGAGTAAAAAATAAAATGAAATTGATACCCATATATACAATTAACGATCTCACCATTTGCATTAATATGGAAATGATTTTCAAACACCCTGTACATTTAGTTCGACGAATCCCTAAACATTAAACTTTGTTGTGGTAGATTAAAATAACATTACAGCACAGCTAATAACACTATACCCACATACACATATACACGTTATATCCTTTGTAACTATACAAAACCACAAACTAAAACAGATGTGGTAGTACTTAAGTGTACCAAATATTTTAATGAATAACAGGAAAACAAATAAATAATAGCGTCTCATTCAGCTGAAACTATAGTAAAACTATGTTCTCATAGTTTGCTTTCAGTTTCTGAAGTGAGTTTATAGGAATTTCGGATTGCATAGCTTTGTAGACGCAGGATGGTTCGAAAGCTACCTTTTTAATGTATTTTTTTCTAATATAGACATGTTTTGTTTATTCCAAATATGTAAATGGATTTTCAGTGGCATAAACAATTTAATAAGGCTCACTTTCCGACCAAGTGTGTTGAAAATATTATTATTGGCTAGTTATTTTTATTGACTCTGTTTTAATCATGTTGCTTCTATAAGCTACTAGCTTATATTCTCTAATGCATCAATTTATCCTTTGTTTCTTCCCTTTCCTTTTATTATCTACTTTTTACACCATTTCTCTTAACAACATATTTCCCAAGCAAGATGAATGACTCGGAAAGCCGTAGGTTTAAATATTCGATTCAGCGAGGATCATGAAGCTCATGTAAGACCGAGACTTGGTATTGACATTTCACGCCTTTCAGAATATTGGTATCAACTGGGAAGCATAAACTTTATGTAACATTTCTATTTGGTTTGCTATATTTGCTGTATGACTTTAGAAACCGATTTTAGGAAATTATTTTGGACCTACTTTATATGTTTTGTCGAGTTAATCAACACGAATATCAGTTGATAGAAGCTTTTAAAGTTGACCAGTCTTTGAAAAATAAACCAAACCATTTATGAACTAATAATTTTCAACAAAGTTGCATTCGTAACTGAATTCCATCAGTATTTTAACCAATTTTCAGACATAATGTCATTTTAATTTCAAAACATTAAACAAACAAAAACAATTAACTATTACAATGTTCCTAAAACCTAACAAAAATTTACTAAGGCATCATTACGGCAAATCGAATTAATTTCACGGCACCAAATAATCGGTGTTTGATGCGCTTTCGACTCCGGTTGCTAGACCAACGGCTCACGGCTCAGTGCGCCGTCAAGGATTCTTTGACCTTCAGATTTAATAGTGTCTTTACTTTATTTTAAATTAATTGAATAATGAACGATTGGTCGATTTCTTCATGAAGATAGGGACGATCACGGTAAGACGTAAAGTATAACGGTGATTACATTCGTTCAGTAGGCTTTTATTTCAGCACCGTACGTTTATTTTTCGTAGGCTAAATAAAAGGAACTCAAGTAAATATAATGGATTGGTAAATAATATTTCTACTTATTGTAGAAAACAAAATTGTAAAGGTAGACAGATATAGTAAAAAACGCTTTAATAGTAATTAGGAAAATAAAAAAACAAGTAAGGGGGCAACTTTATAATTCAAGTATATGTTTTTTTATCCATTTCAACAAGTTGTGAAAACTGTTACGTAATATTGAAGGGGACACATCCTAACTTATGTGGCCTTAAAATGTGTTCCTTAAAGAAGGGGGTAAGTCACATCACATATTTGAAACCTTACCACGATTTTAACTCAAACAACAGTTATTTCAGATTCGAACTTAATTAATTAATATGTAAGCAAACGTGGGTAGTAAACAATTTATTGAATTAATTAGACCCTTTTCAATATTAATTAATTTCTTAACTACGTCTAAAACTATTACGTGAGCAAAATTAACAACTACGTTCATATTATAAGGTTTTCTAGCAATTAGACTTACGTAATTATAACTGAAATAAACTCATTTTATCGGATTATTATGGGTTTCTTAATTTTTCCAATATGTCTATGGGAGATTTCGGCATTTAAGTTAATATTGATACTCTTTAATGGTGGTATTATTCAAATTTAATCATTTTTTAAGCTAGTTTATGTAAGGACCTACTTTATCAGACTTAAAGGAATATTTCCATAGATAGTACTAGATTCGACTTTATTTATAATTGTTAAAAACGACTTTAATTTAATACAGTTTCAGATTTAAGTCTCGTAAGGTCGATTTAAAATACGACCATTAGTGGCCCTTTACAAAAAAGGCAGACCTTATTGACGTGACCAAATATTTTATTTTAAAATTTCAAATAAATTTTGGCAATAATATTACTTCAAAACTAGCTAATAGTTTCAACAAGCAGCTATTAACTATGTGAACGTATATTGGTAACTTCATTCATATTCCATTGTCGGTAATTAGAAAATTTTGCAAAGCATTGTTCAAACAAAAAGATGTACCAATAATTATGTTGTTTCGGAATGGTTTTTAATTAAGTTGTGACAGTTGAGGCAATGGAAAATACTTTATTGTTCTTTACAAACTCATTTATTGCAAGAAAGCTTTAAGTTAATGTAGAATGTTATTATTAACAAAACACATACACAGAGTTTGGTTTTAATACTAACTGGTACAAATACTTTACGTCTTATCACATTACACATACATTTGCTATTTAAAATAATTAATAATTTTATGCCTTTTTACCCCTTTAGAGGTAAATTGAAGTAAATTTACAAGTAATCTTATCAAAAAGCTTTTTATTATATAGATTTAAATATTCTTTTTATAATCAATATCTGTAATATATGCCTACGTGAGACTTGAAATTAAACTCATTTTAACGGGTTTTACGCGTTTATTTTATTATTTTTGATTTTCCGACGTTTCGGCATTTTTGCAAAAATTTAATTTCAAGTAATAATAATCGCGTAAATCTAAGAACCTACGTGAGACATTAATGTGATTTACTAATTCAAACATCCCTATCTGCATACCACCTGCCTTACTATTGAGCCTTTCAATCACCCGATTTCCACACTTTCGCCCCGATGGCTCAGTGGCAGCACATTTGAGCAGAGGAAATAACATCACCAAGATTCAATATTCGTCCAACGCTTCGTCCCACGATTTCATCCCAGTCGGGGACGAATTCGCCCCCACCGGCGAATATTACGGATGTTAACTCGGCAATTGCATTGATTTTCGATCGGGACGGGGTTGAAATTATGTTGATTTGTGGGAGATTGGACTGGACATGTTTCAGATGGTTACAATTTATAGGTACGGATGTAGAAAACATATGTCACATTTAATTGTTCAACTGATTTGATTAATGTAAAAATAGTTTTTAACTTAAAGTAAGGTGGTAAAATGGTAAAACGCGTAAAAACAAACAAGTTTTAGCATCTTTAATCAAAAAAATTTTATCTTTAAACTGTTTGACCATTATAATAGGAAATGATTTACTCCTTTGTTTTTGCAATTTAAATCTATAATCAATAATACCATGGTCTCAAATAATTAATTTGGTAAAAAATGCCGCCGGAAACGCAATGGCAAGCCTTGAACCCACTAGTGCACGAAAACAAATACCTAAAGGCAATTATTTTCGGGGAAATACACCTTGTCTCCTAAGCAGTAAAGGCTGTCGTGTTGGCAATACACTTTTTGTGTAAATTCTAAATGTAACAAGATACTGAGTTTGTTTACATTTCGGAGACGTTATTTAAATATCAGATAAATGATATTTTTTATCACAAAATCGCTTGACTTCAGCTTTAATTTAGCTAAACCACAAATCGTGTTATCATAAATTTGTAATTCATTGTCTATCTGTCAAATTAATTAAGATGTCAATAAAATAAGATTTTCCTACATGTAGGCAACTGCATGATTGTGTGGTCACATATTATGTGATTGATGTATTTTAAATCACATTTATGTGTCGAAGTAAGCATGATATAGGTACTTGTAAAATGCTTCAATTATGATCATACTTGATGAAATATGCATTTGGCTTTTACAAATTATTTCTAGATAAAAAAAAAACTGTATAACGACATGTAAATATTTATGGTACTAACAAACTAATAAAACCTTCTTTAGTATTATATTCAATTAACTTTAAGTAGCTATAACAAAAAACTAATAATATTTTTACAAGCGGAGATAAATAAAAATTAAATAATTGTAATAATTAATAATAAGAAAAATAATAATTGTAAAAAAAGACACGGACCTCGAGTCTGTGGGGACTGTTATTTTTTTAATAAAAAAAAAACTAATGAAACTTTTGAAAATGTGCTGACATCAGTCACAGCCCCATGTATTCATGTCACGCGAACTTTAGAAAAATACATTTTTTTTAATATTTTACAAATTTGAACGCTAGTGACTGATCTGTTCAATCAATATGATAAGTTCCACATATGCTTAGTGGTGACTTTAGATTCACAAAAAAATATTTTTGTCCCTATAACAATTTTCATTTAAGTTTCAATCTGCAGGGCTATTCTGTAACTCAAAAATCGATGCTAGTTGTTAAAAAGCAACTAGCAGTTGTGTTTGACAAGTCACCGGTGAGCCAAAAAAATTGGTATTCTGTATCTCAACTAGCATGAGTGATATCAAATGATACGAGTCCAAGGAGTCTCATTTAAAATGTCATGAACTTATATTAAGTTGTATGAAATGACTTAACATTAAATTTTTCCACTTTATATCTTTGACTGAGCATGCGCTGTAAACAACTAGAAATTTATTTTTAAAGACAAATGTATTAAAAGCCAATCAATACCTATTTTAGAGCAATTTCTTGTCTATTAATAATATTTTGCTAATGCTTTTATTATAATTTAGAGTTTTTCCTAGAATAAAATAAAACACTCTTAAAAATTTATAGATATTTGTATGTAATTGTAAAGTTTACAAATATCAGATGTCGGGTTATTCGTTGTTGCCGTCGAATTATTAAGTTAAAAATATTAAGTTTCGGTTAAGGACAGGAGATATACAAAACTGAAACAACTCAAAACTTGTAGCTCGCATATTTTGTGGAACAACCATTTTAAATCGCGTATGAATACATAATTTGTTTTCACTTCACATCTTCAATCACTCGCTTCCTTTAATATTTTGTTTCGTAAGGTTTTTTAGTCCGACTGCTTTGAATGAAACATGCACAAAAAATCTTGTAAAATTTCACTAAAAGTTTATTAATCTGATTATAATTCGTATTTTAATTAAAATTACATTGAATCAGTATGGATTTGTAAATATGTCATGTAACGTCAATTAGTCATGACGTCAGAGATGCTCAGCGCATGCGCGGTCTATGTTAAGCCTGGAAAATTAAATATTGACAATACTCATATGATGTGCAGGACAATCATTTACTTTTGATCGAGTCCGATTGCACCAACTGCTAGTTGTAGAATTACAGAATCGCAATTAACAACTTGCATGAGAGGTTTGATGCTAGTTGGGAAAAATTTGGGTTCGCGAGTCACGAGAAATGTCAATAACACGTAGAAAAAAGAACATTTTTAATGGTTTTACTGCAATTTATTTTAAACAGAGTGGATTCTAAGCAATAAAATCACAATGCTGAGCTAAAACCAAAGTTTAATTAATTTTCCTCAAAAAAAGTCGGACAAACCGACGGACCTACAGAATTAAATGGCCAAGACTTATTTCATTTAGTATTTATATGTAACGAATAAAATGTATATAAACTATAAATCGTAATTTTCTAAAAGAAAACTTGGAACTTTGTTTTTGACAGTTCCTCCTGCTATGAATTCGATGCAAGCTAAGCTTACGGAATCGCTATTTTTCATTTCTCCATACAAAAAAACTGTCAAACCAAGGCCTAGCGTGCATGAGCCGTATGACGTCATAATTGATGCTAGTTGGAGATACAGACTCGCAAATGTTCATTTTGACGTTATTTCTCATAGCAGTCGATAGCAGTTGAGTTATAGAATCAGTCTGCTGGTCTTTAAAAGACAATTACCACTGGGCATATAGCGGTGGCAAATGTCAATGTAAGGCATATATCACAACACCTATGAGGTCATTGGTATTTAATATGGGAAAGGGCACAGAGAGGCCAAACACTAGCCTAATAATGGTAGGTTTATAGGTAAATATGGCTTTACACACGATGAAATGAATTTAACTTCAACAAAAGTAGCCTGACACTCCCTGATAACGGAGGTTCCTACTGGGAAAGAGCTATTAAAATTGGTTTTAATAGTAGATTTAAAGATAACTTTTTAAATTGAAACTCAGATAATTTACCTCTTGAAATTGAATGCCTTTTCCCGTGGAAGTGAGGTATTTTCCGGCGGAAAAAAGCACCCTTTGTACCCTAGTCCACAGTGTTTACAAACTATTTGTGATATTAATAAAATCTTTGATGTAACTGGCATTAAAATTTAATCAGTGTCCTAAAATTTTTGATTGTGACGAAAAGCAGTTGCATTATTTCAGTCAAGGATCTTTGATAATTATTTTTTGAGGGAAAGAATACCCCACATTTTCCTTGCTTGGTCACGTAAATATCATGAGAATAACTGAAACCTTTTACATTATTGTACACCCTCAGATATAGTTTTATCTTTGCTCTCGGCTAGAGTTGTTGTCGGGAGCAAACCCAAAAGGAATTACTTTGGGTGTATAAAAAAAATGTTTACTGAAAGATCTTGGTTATTTCCGAAAGAAAGCTACTTGTGTGCAGCTTGGTTTAGGGTTAATTAAAAAAAAACCTTTTAAAAAACTTAAAGAAACGAAGTAATGAAAACCATTTTATGTCTCAATTCCATATTTGAACTATAGTTATCTCTAAACATGTATTTATATAAGTTTTATACTAGATTGTAAAATATATACAAACTTGAATCCCAGTTTAAACCCTACGGGGATAAGTTTCAACTACAAGTTTTACACATATCTCTTCATTTTTATTGAAAAGTGTTTCTGGGTGATTCAGAAAATGGCCTAAAATGCATAATTTCTTTGGCACATTTTTTTTTTCATAATTATTCCATAATAAATAACATACATTGTAGATGTTGTCTAAAGCTACAAATTAATCTTTTTGGCCCTAAAATTTATCCAGTAATTTTGATGTTTTAGCATTTTAAAATTTGGATGCCTTAAGAAATTAGGTTTTTCTCCTAAAAATATATAATTAGAATGCAAAACATATTTTCAGATATTATATTAAACAAGTAACACTTCTAGCTTTAATAATAATAATAAAAACAGGTATATTTTTTCAAACCACACCTGAAAAAACAAGAATAAAACAAATAAAACTAAGTTTTGTTTCCATTTAAATTTCATTTATTTTTTCTTGAAACATGAATAATCACAGTTAGTATATTTATTATAAAAATTATATAGTCCTTTTCGCAGCTTTTCTTTACTGATAACTTTTTCTTTTTCCTTCTTGTTATAATTTCTGTGTACAAAATCTAATTTCTTTGGCGCGGGATGCCAAAGAAATACATAGAAATTAGGAACAATGAAATTTGAAAACACATGTTTTCGATTTTTTTCTAAAAATCCTTTGGCGGTAAAATGACTTTTTTTTGCCAGGTGCATGCCATTTGAGCTAGACTATAGATATAAAAAATATTTAAGCAATCTGTAAATATTGTAGCATGAAAATGTATATCGAAGAAATTAGGCACTTACCTGCCGAAACTCCACAATCTAGACGAAAAAATTTTTTAATTTATCGGCGTCACGCACAACGCACGTCTGCTTCCTGCGATTTATTGACGGATGACCAGCCAGTTCCGAGGGTGTTCACTCGAATTAGTAGCGAAGTGTTTTAATAGTGATAAATCAACGGTTTTGTCGCGCCAAAGAAATTAGGGTTTTTTGCTCGGACAAAACCATTTCGTTCATTACATCGAAAGTTTATGTAATTTACGTATTAAAATTAATTCACAATACCATCAGATGTATTACAAATAAAAGATATCAAAATCACATTCTTATTTTAATAATTTAGAATACTACACCTCACAGAAAAAAATAAGGGAGTAAAGCACGCGCCAAAGAGCTTAGAAAATTTACCTTTAAAAAAATATTTTAAATCCAGTTATATAAATTTTGTTTAAATACTGTATGGCACTAAGTGTCTATGTATTAAAACTTTCTACAAAAAAAATATCAATAATAAGAAGACAAAATTTCATGGATTTTAGGCCTCGGACAAGACGAAAACTCTGTTTTTGATAATCACCCTTCTGCCAAGTTTGGCGTTCGGTCCACTGACCTAAAAATAAAAGTTCCATATAAAGTTTGGACCCCCTTTAACCACTTTAGGAGTTGAGCCTTACTACTTGACATACCATTTAAATTTATTGTCGGACTCATAGAATTTTTGAATGGCTTCATAATTGGAGGGTAATTATTCTATCAAAACTAGAATTAAGAAAATTATAGGTACGACGCATTTGACCAATAGAAAAAAAACTCCAACTTTAGTTTTCCACGACCTACGTATAAAAAACTCATTAATAACACTACACAAAGGATGTGAGGGCAGTTTGTTGATAACGACGTTTCCCTGTTGCAGGTCGCGTGTGGGGTGGGTTGTCATGGCAACCGCGGCTGAAACAAACCCCTGAAAATACCTGGTAAGCGCCTGAACACTTAATATACAGGGTGATTGAAGTTAAGTATAAAACAAGAAGATAATTGACATAATCTGTGGTGCAGCGGTATATATACCGGGTTCGATTCCCGGTCGGGCCAATTTCGTAAAATGGGTTTTTCGATATTGGCTCGTGTCTGGGTGTAACTAGGTTCTCCCCTAGTCCATTGTGTAGTGCCTATAACACAAGCACTTAATGCGCTTACCATAGGGCCACACAATCGGTGTGATAGTTTGGAGATTTATCATATTTATAAGTTTTACTTCGCAAACTTTGTTAAACGTAATTTATGGTATCGTATTCAATTTTGGCACAAAGTCCGATTTCTACTTATAAATTTTTGTCTTGCATGAAAAGTAACAAAATTATTTCATCTTGATAATTTAAAGAAGGTAAAAATACTTGCCGAGAACAAGTTTTTACTGTTTTTTAAACTTGAGGAAATTAATTTTAAAAAATATTTACCAATTGAAACTTTAGACACCCTGTATCATCATAGCGTAATGTAGTAGATGAACTTTACTTCGGAAGTGGATATGTGAACGCCCCCTTATAAAGAATGTTTAATCCAAGTCTAATCCTGACAATAGACTATTTATAAATGTATCTGTTACGGCTAATACCCGAAGTGCGGCTACACCTAGTTTTAGCCGGTTAGAAGTGTTTTTAATATGGAAAACTGTAAAAAAAATTTTATACCTATGTATATAAAAACTGGCTTGAATCATGAGTCGACGGAGTCCCGCTACGCGGAACTCCTTTTTCTGGGTGGTATCAAAAAAGTAACCTAACTAACCTAACCTATTGATGTTCTAACCGGCTAAAACTAGGTGTAGCCGCACTTCGGGTATTAGCCGTAACATATCCAAATTAGTTTATAGTTCTACTGTATGGAGGTCTTTTTGTATCATTTTGATAAGAGTGCTTTGTAAAACGTTATTTTATCACTAAAAATACGTTTGAAAATATAATACGATTAAAAAAAAAATTTCATGGAATAAAAACCCCCTTTTTTAAATTAAAAAGAACGATCAAATTTAATTTTTTAGTCCATGCTTATTTGTAGTTATTTTTATAAATCTTTCGATAAAAGCATGAATTTTATTTTATAATACTAAACTATTAAGTCCAACGTTCCAGTATTACTAACGCCTATAGGTACAGTATCGGTAGTGAAATGTCAAGGGTTAAAGCCTAGACTGTAGGTCACTTGTTGCGTTCGAAGTGATGATGTCATAGAACCATTGTAGCAGAAATCCTAGGAGACAGTGACTTTATTTTACTGCCTTCTGCCTATAAAGGCATAATAGAAAGAAGTAAAATGCCAGAGTAATTTTTGGGCTATTTTTGTTAAGGCATTTTCAGGAAACAAACGTTTGTAAATTACTTCCGAATCTAGAGGTTTTTCGGTCTATACTAAAAGTTTTTTTTTGTCAGTCGAAAAAAAGGTAACTAAAAGAGACGGACCGTTTGCATTGCCTGCCTGCCTTATTTAACATTTAAATATACAATTAAATGTTTCTGCCTGTGAAAACTGTAAACTATGACGTTTGTTTAAAACATAGTTGCAGATTCAAGGAACTTCACAATTAACTGTAATCAGACATCATAAAATAAAAGGCCTTTTACAAATCCATAGCAATGTTGCAGCTCTGCTACTTATCACTTTTCATAGGGAATCTTATAATGTTTAAAATGATTAAATCTTACAAGTTTAGGTAATTGATAACAACAGTAGTATTATTATGTACTCAACGCTGCTAGAATTATAAAGCGGCTGTCCTAAATTGAATCCATTTAGTTAGATAGCAGTAGATACACCTGTTAAACTAACTTATACGTGATAGGAGGGAGGTATTTTAATCCATTTCATCACCTAAAACTGCAAACTTATCTTCGACCTATAACAATATTATAAACTCCGCTGGGCCACACAGTTGACTAGGCGTTGACTGATCATATTTTTATAACTTTATCTCAAAGAGTTAGAGAGAGCAAGTGCGTCTTAGATCCGATGCAATCATATCGTCGTTGCATGTCATGGCACATCGCATTAACTAAATGGCCGTTGAAGCACGGGCTGGGCAGCCAGTCAGAGCCTAAATCATGAAAATATTTTTTTCTTCCAATATTGTGTTACAGATTTTAGCAAAAAAGAAACAAATGTTGTTGCCATTTTTATTAAGTATCTTTTTATAAATAAAGTAAATCTTAAACTAATATTCCTGTTAACACATCTAGACTTCCCTGATTCACATCAATACAATTGCATGTTGTGATATAGGCGGTTTTTCAATCGTGACTATTCCCTCAGGGCCCTCGACGGCTTTTACTGTTCTGTTTTTGATATTTTTTGAAATTGTATAGGTATATTCTGAGTTGTGTAAAAATTCAGTAGTGCAAATAAGATCCGTTGAACTCTTGCAGCATCATTATTTTGTACAGGCATACTACAAGATGTACCTAATAACTGATTAGGTAGTGCATGTTTCAAATATGCAGTGAACAGAAGTGAAGCACGCTTGTAGTGCGGCAGATTAATATTATTTTGCTCAGGCGGTGAGTTGTTACAGGTAAAACCACATGCAATGGAGGTGGTATTGGTAATTCATTGTTAGGAGTAGCACTGCGAGCCAAAAACCTTCGAGCGCTCGTCCAACAAGTATAACATGCATAATACAACACACTACCACGCTGAAACATAAATATAAATAACTAATCTTCAACCAAAAAATATGTTAAATATGGGTCAATAGTTACTAATTCAACTTACTAGGTGATTATGCTATGATAAAATAACTGGTAATATTGGATCATCATTGTTAAGAGTTTAGTGCCGAGGTCTTGTTACAAACCATTGAGCGGCGACTCAATCTTTCATTTTCTGCTGCTTCTGTAATTAATAATCTATATCATGCTTGACATATATTTCCATACAAAGGAAGCAGGAACAATAACAGACGATGAACAGACGACTGATTGCTATACTGCAGTGGATGCAAAGCATTTTTAAGGAAAAGTAAAAAAAAAATAACGTGCAAAATAAAGCTTGTAATTGAAATCGTATTTATCGTCCGTGAGAGTAAGCGGATAATAGCTGTAATTATCACAAATCACAGAAAAATCGCACAATAACAACATCGAAAGCAAACGCAACGAGGAGACTTCAATGACAGACAGATGCCAGTTTTGGTGACACGAAGGGCTTGAAAAAGGATTATATTTCAACAAAACGATTAGATTATGAACGTTGTTTGTCTTGTTATCGATTTGATACGTTTTATAGGCAAAATATGTGATATACTTAGAATATATTTCTAGAACACCCTAAAAACTGCAGATAAACTCACGGTAGATTATAAACATGCTGAAAAATATCTCCAGTTGGGTAAAAGCTGCTGAAGAAAATTAAAAAAAAAAACGTAAACCAATGCAAATACCAGTCGCTGTTTTAGATAGTCCCAGAACAAGTTCAACTGAATGAAGAGCATTACTGCGTCGGCTTGATCACTTTGCTCTTTAACGTGCGAGTCAACGACTGTACAAAAACCTTTGTATCTCCTTGAAGATAATTCTTAGCTAAACGAAATATATTATATTTGCCCATAATATTAAAATTAGGTAACTTTAAAATTGGAAATCGATTTCACTATTGATATCGGTTTGTTCATAGATACCCATCACTAAGGCAACGGAAATAAATAATGACGCATAAAATCAACACAATAATTAATTATAAACCTTTATTAACTCAAAATATTCCTGAAGTTCCTTGAAGTTCAAAATATTTTTTTAATTTATTATTTTAATTATAGATTTTTGTGCACAAACGGTTTAACAGGGCAATGCTGGGCACTTTTGGCCCAGATTTTTTCTTTAGTGGTTTACTACAACAAATAGAAATTACACCTTTTTATTAAAAGTGTGTCTATAAGAACGTAGTAGGATATGTACGTACATTTTATCGACGCCACACATAAATCTCTCGATAATTTTAATTGACAGTCGTCCATTTTGTTTCACTGAAAATTCATGCCAGAGAAACTTCATGTAAATGGAACCGTATTTGAAATGTAAAACAGCCTTGAATTAAATATGGATTAGCGAATTTGGAATCGCTTTTATAGTTATATCTGTCATTACATTAATTTAATATGCAATTGGATTTCGTTGCGCGGATTATGAACAAAACCAGGCAGACTGTGATGAAATTATTCTAAAATATCCGAATTATACGACTCTGTTGTATATAAAACATCTTTGTATAATTTTGTTTGGTTAAAATTTCATCCAAATATTATCCCTTTTGGTATGGAATTTTGAAGTTTTTTAACTATCTGTATATATTCTAAAAATAAACGTTCCCTTTTAGATTTGTAATGTAATTTACACAATATGATTTATAGTATTTTCGGCCGCTACCTCAAATCAAAGTTCTCACAGTTTAAACTGTGTGTTTGATTTATTATTTCGTTCGATATACTTTTGCAACTTATAATTACGAAAGTCTTAGATGGACTTATTGTATGTATTACAATTACAATTGCGGGCCACAGGTGGTTCTTAAAAGGTTTTCTTCCGCTCCCTTGAAGATCTACACGATATTTATGACGACATTTTAAAACCTTTCCTAAAGGGCGTCCAAGTAATTTTGTCCCCCTTATTTCGTTTTTGTTAAAATATTTGTAATTGGGTCTGAGGAAACCCATTAAGTGGCGACAAAGGGTCCGTCTTGATAAACTCCTTTTTAACGGGTCAAGATTTTTACTGACTTTGAAAATGAAGCCTTGTATTTTCCCCTTGAAAACCTACATAAGGTGGTTTTAGAAACAAAATGGGCACAAAACACTGCTGACCTAACAACTTTTAGCAGTGACTCAATCCTGTCGAAGTGACCTGTCGAAACGTCGGGCAAAGATGTACGTTACCTTTTTGCTTAAGAAATACCACACGCGAAATCCCGGATAGAGTTAAAACAATAATGTGTTCAACGCGCGTTAGCTTAAAACAAGTGACTCAATCTATTTCCCTACTCAACTTCATTTTATTTTTCTTATAAATCGACATTTATAAGTTAACATACATCCTTGGTTCATAATAAAACAACTTGAGTATGCAAATTGACACCATTTCTCTATATAAACTTTATTAAGCAAGTTTAAACAAAGTATTTGTACAGATGAAACCCGAGTAGAGTTGAATACTTGAGGTCGTAGAACGACCTTGCGTTTTCAGGGCGTATAGTATAAGAGATGTTACTCGATTCATTTCCAAATCTCAGTACCTACTTATCAAGAAAACCGTAGAATCGGTAGTGCAAATATCTTATAGAGATCTTAATGATTACACATATATTGTTAATTCTATCGCGGAATCAGTTTGATAACAATTTAGTATCTTCTTAATTTGTGCATAAAACCTTTTCAATCTAAGAATACGCAGTTTTTGTATAACACCTTCTAAAGCCAAAACAGTATTAAAAAAACCATTTATTCACATCAAAACCGATATGCCACAGCCTTTACCAACAAAATTGAATATCCTATACAAAACTGGAGCAGTCAGACTACCTTGAGCAACACATTATATTCACTTACAAAAACTTAAACACCCACTCGGCCTTGCTGTTATTTATTATAATACATATTTTATTGTAACAAAAGTTCTGATTACTCAGCCGCCATTGTGTTGAAAACAAAAAACGTCGCACATTTTTGGATCGTCATTCAACTATTTGTACTTCACATATTAGCTATAACTGTTGTGATAGCTCAGTTTTGTTTACATATTTTGAGTGGAAAATATTCAGGTTTTATGTTATGGAAATTGAATGGGAAATGTCACATGAATTACACTTTTAATTTCTTTCTGAGAAAATGAAATTTGCTTGGACAAAGATGAGTGCAACTCTTGTCTTGGTTAGTCTGGTGTTATCGTCGTACTTAAAATATTATTTGCACCAGATTTACAGTGTAATAGAGACGAAAATATTAAACTTTCGCTTTTTATGTTATTTAATTCCAAATAACCAAGCCTACACTGTCGCTTTAACTCAGAAAAACTCGTCCATTTAATACATCCCAAACCAAATGAATCCCAACCCAATCTCACCCCACCGACGAGCTAAACCACTTTGAACTCTAAACCGCACCGACCGATATTGCACAAAGTCGTGTCGCAACATTCGTTGTACAGTGACCACACGAGACCTAGTTCCCATACAACCTGTACACAGCACAACGATTGTACGGTCTACAACTTGGAGTGTGGAGTTTCATTTGCTCTGGACAAGAGGTAATTGGTTTTTGTGGACTGAACTGATTAAAACCTAGGCTGTGGTGTGACCTAGATTCGGAGATTGTTTTTAAAGGATGTAATGAGACCTGAGGCCTTGGCCTGTGTGCCAAGTTTTATTCAAAATTATTTAGTCGTTTTTGTGTCAAACCCCGAATTATCAAAAAAAGGAAATACCTACTTTTGCAAATATTGAAAGTTTATATTTTCTTTATTTACCTTTAACAAAATTTATTTACCTCAGTTGACCATTATATCTCAAAAGCTCAATTTATTAAGTTGTAAACTTGGGCAAGGGTATGAATTATGATTGATGAGGCAATATGGCTACGGAAAAGGGTTTCAGACCCTCGAGAAGGTAATTATTGCTAAGAAAGATTAATTACTTTATACGGGGACACAAATTGTATATATGAAGTAAAGATTATATGAAACTAGTGGCCGCCCGCGACTCCGTTCGCGTGGAAGTCGTTTTCCCGTGGGAATGAGAAGTTTTCCCGCGGTAAAAAGTACCCTATGTCCTTTCCCAAGTTCAGTTCTTTCTTCATACTAAATTTCATCAAAAACGGTTGAGTGGTTTAGGCGTGAAAGCGTAACAGACAGACAGACAGACAGACAGACAGACAGACAGACAGACAGAGTTACTTTCGCATTTATAATATTAGTAGGGATTTTATTGAAGTGGGAAAATCTTGGGTGAAAAGTTACAGACACCGTCGATAAGATATAAAAAAAACTTCATAGTTTTTTAAACCTATGCATGTTTTGCACACAAAGCTTGTAAATTTGTGGCCAAAAAAAATTTAAATTCTGGTAAATAAAATTAAATTACACAAATTCACTACTATTGTTATTGGCACAGATAAAAATGATACTGGGAATAGGTACTGCTTTTAAGATAATTTCGTGAAAAAGTAAAATTGAGTGAAATTCATTAACTCTTGGGCTTGATAATAGAGAATCATGGTCGCTATATGTACACCTACTTCGTATAAAGCATGTTTTAAGTGACGTAGGAAATGAAAATGCCAATCATTTTCCAGGAAGAACATTTCTATAGTTTTCGGTTTAATCTCGGTTAAGCACTATCTGTTCAATTAAGCTGTGTACCTACAGACTTCTTTAAGCTCATATTTTCTTTATATATTTTTATAACTCCATAAAAAACCCTTAAATGAACTTCAATAGAAGTTAAATATAAAACCTTTTTATTATCAATCGTCAAATCTTTTCTCCAATACACCCAATACCATCCGGCCTTCTAGGATTATACTTCTTTCTCTTTCTACCCTTGCGTATTTCATCTTGCATCTCTGTCGCTCGCAGCTTCCCTATCGATCCTTTAAACGACCTTGACCTCTACGAGGATGTGATATGACCTTGTAGGGCGAGTCGTACTCTCAGCTGGTAGAAGTTTCATGGATATACGGCGTGCAAGGTTATGTAGGAAGGCCGAGTTTTTGGGATAAACCGGGTAAATATGGAAGCATTAGTATTAGATTAGCAGCGTATGAGATGAGCAGGAATTTAAATTGGTCGTTTATGAGCGTAATGGTGGGAAGAAGGGGAATTTTTCACATGGGTTTATGTCGCTTAGAGATGATTGTGTTAGGATGAATATGATGATAGAAAGAATACACCATGGTAGTATTTTATTTCAGAGGCGATGTCATACTATATTATTGAAAAAGACAAATAAAATATTTTTATTGTAGGATCATGTAAACTAAAAGAAATCCTTAAAACCACAATTGTGTTCACTGTTCAGATACCAACTCGTTTTAATTGATCTCAGAAAACACAAGTAAGTTTATTTAAAAAACATTGAAAAACATTTTTTTTTATTGATAACTTATCTTACGGTATACCTATTAAGAACAAAATGTATTTATTTTAGTGAAATAAGTATTCTAAGAATTAATTTATAAGAGCTATAACATTGACAAAGTAAAACTGAGAGGATACCTACATCCAACAACACAATACCTAAGCTTTGTTAGTCACAGGCGCAGAATGAAAACTCATATACCAACATTAACTTCAGCTTCATAAAATCATGGTTAAAACAGCTTTTTTAAAATTGAAACGTTATAAGTAAAACCTTACGTGCAAAAATATTGCTATATTTTATGTATAAGTTTTCAAGTCTATTTGTTATTTTTTTTGATAAAAATATTAGAGTTTTGGCAAAGGGCTTAGATGATTCAAAATAGTTAATAAAATCATTTATTTCATCACTAAGAAATTTCATTACATTCGATGAAAATCAAAATATCGATCATCAGCTTAATATCAATCAGTAGGCCGAGAGAAAAAAGCTGGCGGAAAAAAACTCAGCACTCTTTTGTACAACACCAAAATATACAAAATCAAGGCATATACCTAACTACACCAATTCAATTGAAAACTCGTAGTTAGTTCCTCATACTGGTCTGGTAGGTTCGTGAGGTTTTAGCGCGTGCAAGTCAGACATAACTTCATTTATGTTCGGATCACCGGAAAAGCGCCCGAAAAAGTTTCCACAGTGTCAGCGTATTTAGGCTTAGATTTGATAATCCTCCATCGGAGTTTACCCATGAAAGATTATCAATTTACCCATCGAAGCTCATTTTTATAAAAGTAGGGTACCTAGAAAATATTTACACACTTATTTTTAGGTTAAAAAGTGAAATAATTACCCTATTTGAAGTGACATCAGTGCAGGGAGATGATGATAATGATGATTTTAAGTTAATACAAATCCTACTAATATTATAAACGTGAAAGTTTGTGAGTATGGATGTTTGTTACTCTTTCACGTAAAAACTACTGGATGGATTTGGATGAAACTTTGCAGTAATATAGTTTATACATCAGAATAACACATAGGGTACTTTTTACCGCGGAAAAACTTTTCATTCCCACGGGAAACCAACTTCCACGCGACTAGTTGTAATATATAATGTTGTATTGTCGCAGGGCGGTCGCGGCGTATGTCGAGCGGCGCGCTGATGTCGTGCGTGCGAGAGGGCTCGCTCGAGCCGCCATACCGCCCGCACCACGACCAGCACTCTAATGGTACGTACATACACACTATTATACATGATACACCAACACTCTAATGGTACGTAGGTGCATACACACAATTATACATGATACACACTTACAAATGTAACAGAAACACAAACAAAACACGCTCGAGCCGCCATACCGCCCGCACCACGACCAGCACTCTAATGGTACGCACATACACACAGTTATACATGATACACACTTACAAATGTAACAGAAACACAAACAAAACACGCTCGAGCCGCCATACCGCCCGCACCGCGACATACATACATACACACAATTGTACATGATACACCAACACTCTAATGGTACGTAGGTGCGTACACGCAATTATACATGATACACACTTACAAATGTAACTGAAGCATAAACAAACCCCACTCGAACTGCTGTAACGCTAAATAATGCTATATACTAAAGAAAAGGCTTGGCAAAGAAAAAGTAAAGATATAACGTTAATTTTGAAAATTAATATCAACCTAGTGACATACAACTTGCGCTATAGACCGGAATAATTATCATATAAACTTATTCAAAACTTGCCCCACGTTGGGCGCCATTTTGGAAAAATAATTTGGGTGATAAAATTGAAAATTACAAATTATTTGTACTTAATACTTTACTCTCT
The DNA here is from genome assembly GCA_916618145.1 of Emmelina monodactyla. NCBI lineage: Eukaryota > Metazoa > Arthropoda > Insecta > Lepidoptera > Pterophoridae > Emmelina > Emmelina monodactyla. Next base: position 963,028 of record OU745316.1, read on the forward strand.
ATAAAATCTAATCTAGATTTGCTAACCAATTAAGTTATTCATTTGGTAACAAATTAATTTCAAACAAAATACTGAGTATCCCTAAAGTTAGGGGCTTGTTGTTATAAGTACCTAAATTAACGAGGGCCTTACTTTCTGATTAAAATATTCACAGTCGTAATATACGTATTATCTTTAATTTCATTAAGAACCCTTAAATCATAATTTAAAAGGCACAAAAATAAAAAGGATCGTTTTTTTGACTTCCCTCACTTTAGGCACGTAAAACAAAATCACTAAATTATTTGTACACTGGTAATTGTCATTTTTTTTGGATCAAAATTTTGCACTTATTTTGTAAATGAACTAGACTTACATTACTTACTATCTATTACGGTCTGGAAGTCTGTCACACTTTTTAATAACAGTTACTAGTAATCATGTTAACACAACAAAACTAATTACCCACCGCACACATCAAAATTCACCATAACCCGTTCCATCAAGGTCTACAATAACTCTTCTCATCCCTACATGGTAGTTTAGGATTGGAGTGGTAGAGTCTAGCTGTAGGCTCTGTCTGCAGCGATTACTGGGCTGACTCGACCGGTGAAATACCACCGTCGCACAGAAAACCGACGTGAAGTAGGGACGTTGTTCCTGCGTTTCGTTCGGTGAGTGCGGTATCCGGTGCCCAATTTCTCAAAGGCTCAGCAACGCCCCCCCAACACCCACAGTGTTGCGGGTAGTCATGGGCGGCGGTGATCACTTACCATCAGTTGACCCGCTTGCTCGTTTGCTAGCTTCTCATAAAAAATTGTCTATTCCAGGCGAGGGCCGCACGGGCCGCTTCCTGCGCGGACTCCGGCGCATGTTCCGGCGGCGCAGCGGCGCGCGCACGGCCCCCTCCCCCGACCCGCGCAGCGCCTCCACCAGCGAGCTCATCGACCATGACACTCATAGACGCAAGTGAGTTTTGAGTGTAGCAGACAGTCACAAATCACATGTCACACATGTTACTCACGTAATACATGTTACTCATGTCACACATGTTACTCACGTTATACATGTTACTCATATCACACATGTTACTCACGTTATACATGTTACTCATATCACACATGTTACTCACGTTATACATGTTACTCATATCACACATGTTAATCATATCACCCTCGTTAATAATGTCACCGTTATTTATTTTAATTTTATGTGACAAGTGTGACTTATTTAGTCAAATTGTCACATATGTCACACATGTCACACGTGTTACACATGTTAAATATGCCAGTAATGTCACAAATGTCTCATGTCAGTAATTCCATTTCTGTCACGTATGGCATAATTCTATGCCACGAATGTCACATATCACAATTAACGATCCCTGTCACTATCACAACATTCAGTGCTTTGCTGCTAAATTTGGAGGATGAGGTACTTCCCCGCGGTTAAAAGTATCCCATTTGTCATTCCAAGTTATAGTCCATCTTTAGTTTTTCACCAACAACATGAACTTTTGTCTTTACCTACTTACTACATGAAATCATCTCTTTGCCTTCTACATGAAACCTTCTCTTTACCTACCTACTGCATGAAATCTTGTCTTCCCCTACCACATGAAATATTGTTCATGGCATTCCTGCTCTTATGCCTTGCAACTTTTACATGAATATTTCTCTATCTCTTTATTACATAACATCTCTTTACCTACAGCATGAGATCTCTTTACCTACAGCATGAGATCTCTTTATCGGTTACTAGCGACCCGCCCACGCTTCGCAATGGTGAAATTTTGCGCGACTTGTTCACGATATGTTGAATTTTGGCTAACTTAAAATATTTTTTTCGAAATGTTCTTCGTTTACAAATTTAAATGAAAAAATTACCTAAAAGATGGCGAAAACCGCATTCATATCCGTTTAGTGGTTTAGGAGGAGTTAACAGACAAACATACAAACAGACAGAATTAGCGACTTAGATTTATACTATGTAATATGTAATGAAACCCTTCTCTTCTCTCTTCCTGTACCTTTTCACCTGCTACATATACCACCTTCCCACAGAGAGGGCGTGTACGGCAGCGGTCTGTCCGTGTCGCACGACTCGGTGTTCACGGGCGAGCGGTCGGGCGACGAGTCGTCCGACGAGCGGGCTGCGCCGACGCACCGCGCGCACGTGCCCGCCTCGCATCGGGTGAGACACCAATCGCACTCGTAGCGACCATCAGTATATTGATGATTGAGGATTATGTCAATATGTCATCTGTCACTGTGACAGTCGGAAGAAATACTTAATTCAATTTAAAAATTTAAGCTTACTTCCTATTCATACTACTAGCTTGGGTAGAATATTTCTTGTCTCTGTTAAGCTTATATGATAGATTTTGTAACTGATAGAGATAAAGGATACCGACTCTAATGTAGGCTTTCAGTGAGATAAATAAGTTGGAGGTTAGTTTTAAGACGAATTTAGTTTATGTGACTTTGGATAGTTGACGGTTAGTTTGCATTTCATCGTCACGTCTGTTAGCGACATCTACCGCATACTCGACGTAACTCCACCAAATGTTATAGTCATGTCATTGTTTGTATTAGTTCATAATAGTTCTGCGTCAGTTATGTAGATGGCTCTGATAGTTGAAAGTTAAAATCTGTGTTTTGTTAACTTAAAACTTTGGATTAACCGATGGACATCGTCATTTTTCGCTTTAGTGCCATAATATTTTTTTTAATAGGTTGGAAGTAGGTTCTTAATAAAAGTAAAGTTCGAATAACGTTATATAAATCGTTTCTTTAACAGTTTTCGCGATCTTTTCAGCTAGTAAAGTGAAGTAGTTTTTTTTTGAATGATTACTATCCTTATTAAGTTATAGTTGTGAATAAAATACTAAATAAAGATTTGGTACATCTGCTAAGAATATGTCAAAAAGTTTTTAATTTCTTTATCCCAATTAAGATTTAGATTAAGTATCTTACATTTAGCGTGTTTTTTATTGCAAACTGCCATACTTGTTAAACGGATGTACTTAAATCTCCCAAAGTAGGCATGTTTGTAAATCACTAAGAAAGTGTGTTACTAAAATCGGATTGTCATCAGAAATTGCATAAGTTCATCTCTAAATGGATGCTGTTATTCAACAATGACTCAATACAACATAAAATTAACTGTCTGTGTTCGGTCAGAGGTTGTATTCTTGAACTCAGTTTTGAATAAACTCAAGTTACCATATATTTTAATGACGTAACTTACTTACCTACAAAAAACGACATATCAACCTAAAAACCGTAAGCAAATTCGATCTTCATTAAAATAGTGGGCATTACAGTAAATCAAATAAGCCTAAAGAATTCGCGGTTCGGTATTCTGAAGAAGAAATCTACTAGTGTAATTCTAGCTAGGTTTGGTTAGGTATTCGCTAATACTGCATTGACCGGCACGGCACCGTTGCAAGCCGGTTCTGCTCTCGTGCCCGAGGCCCGTGTGTGTGTGTATTGCTATTTTACTTGATGTTTTTGTCCACTTTTTATTTTCCGTCTACACAAGACGATGATTCACGAACGGGCCACAGCATCCCGCAGTGTCGGGGCAAAAACGCGCGGGACGCACGTTGCGAACCGAACGGCGGTTCCGAATTCGAAATTGGGACGTGTTTGTGGCCAGTGTTTTGGTGGTTCAAAAAGTTTGTGTTCTGTTTACACGTGGGACGGAGTCAAGTTTTTTTTTCTTGTTTAAGGGCTATAGACACTACGTCTTTCTAGCTGTGTTTTAAAATATATTTTGAAAAGGCATTTCTATGTATCTAGCTGTGTTCTTGTCTATATATTAAGGCCTTTGCGTTCATAAGGCACGTAATATTACTGTTTGCGTAGGTTCAGATGTATATGATAGCTTGTTTTCAAATAAGGTATTATAACGTTTTGGGTTGGTCTTTACGATGTGACTCACGTTTTGTCGGCTTTGAATCAATGGCGTTTATTTAACGATTTGCCATTGCAGTTTACTATTACAGTTAACTTCGTTTACAAACGTTAACTTTATTACACTAACTGTGGTTTATTTAATGTTATTCCATACTGAACAAAACTGATAAGAATATAGTTTTATTGTTGCTTACTATAAATATAACAGGCTAATCAGAGGTTAGTCATGATTTCAATTAAATAGTATACACCATCTGCCTTCAGAAAATGTACTTTTAACTTGACTTGAGGAAACAGTGTCATACTGTTAGAGCTATTCTGAAAAGCTTTATTATTGAATATAATCCTTTTAGTAATAATTAAGTTATTTTAAAAGTATAGTTTTATAAAATAAAATTCAAAATCTTCCGTTAACATGTCAGCCGATAAAATCCATATGTTAGTAATTATATTAAGTAGTTAAGGTATATTAAACTTTTATAGGATATGTATGTATAAACTGATCACCTTGAACTTTTCTAGTCTAGTATTCCTTGAAGCTATCCATCTAAATTGGAAATTGATCGAAACAAACAGGTTTGCCGACTAGTTTCGTTGTTATTCAATAAAGCGATAGAAAAACCCGCGCAATCGCAACGTTTGACACCTGTCAACGTCACTAGGACAACTGCCTTTTTTTCTGAATAGAAGTTAGTCAAACAAAACAAAGCTTTTAATTAGGAATATCACTAAAAGATAAGAATGCTCTACATATTTACCTCTACGTAGGTACGTGACATCGGTTAACTTAATTTTAATTAGAGATGGGCCGAGTACTCGGTTTATACTCGGTACTCGGCGTACTCGGCTGGTTTTTTGGTACTCGGTACTCGGCCGAGTAACTCGGTATACGAATGCCGAGTACCGAGTACCAAAAAAATAATATACTTTTTTTAAAGAAAACAATATTATTTAGGTAGATATAAATGAAACAACAGTGTTAATCAAAATCATCCTCAAGTAATAGAATCAAAATTATGCTAATGCATTAGTACTAGTGAGACAAAATTAAAGGAACAGTAATAAAAATTATCAATATTTAAAATTTAATAAATGTAAATTATGATGCCTTGTTTGGTGCCCTGTCCGCCATTTGCCAACAAATTTTCTTATAAATATACTTGTGTTCGTTTGTACTTGTTTACGCGCGCGAAATTGGGAATTTGATAGAACCGAGTTACTCGGCCGAGTACTCGGTTAAAAAAAAATTGAACCGAGTAATACCCGGTACTCGGTACTCGGCAAAAGTGTTACTCGGCGCATCTCTAAATTTAATGTTTTATTACTAACTAGCTGGTGCCCGCGAACTTCGTTTCGCCAACTTAGAAGAAGAAAATAAGTCTATTCAAGTAATTGTGGCACCTTACACACTAAAATACAATAGGTACTTACCACAGAGCTGTCATGCGGCGCAGCTGGCGCGCGTGGTTTTTCTTTGGTCTGTGGTACTTACGTAATAATAATTATATCAAAAGTAGATAGGGAGAAAAAAACAGAGTATGTAAGTAATTACATTTCAGTGTGCAATGCAACACAACAACGAATATTTTATCGGAAAACAATAAATACCTACTTTCGAAAACTTTTCTTATTATGGCAGTTTGAATGACGTTTGACACTTGCTGCGGTGGCATTGCGATATGAAGAAAAAGTTTAGTTTCACTTTATTTAATATCTGCACTTTCATGCCAAGCTATACTGAACAGGCAAGGTACCATACAGCCTTGTCTTAAGTTCAAAATTACGTTCCATATCTAAAAGATTCGTCGCGATAATTATTTTAAAAATCAAAATAGGTAGGTATGTTGGTTTAGCCTATAACGAAATAACTTTGTCTACGCACGGGGCTTTTTGGCGGGAGTTCGTCAAGTGATGTCGTGCTTGTTGTTAAATTTTAAATTTATGTATATTTCGGGGTTTGATTCACATTAGTGATAGTGTAATGAGTAGCAAACACCTGTGAAAGTGTAGGTTCAGTGATTGAAGAATTCAATAAAAAGCATAGCCACTTGCCGGGCTGCTTTCCAAGAAGTCACAACAATCTGCAGTTTCATTACTATCGTGTTACTGTGGGTGGATTATAGATAGGAAAATCTCCTATCCAACACTGTTCAATATGAAAATGTACAAGAAAATAAAGAAAGAATAAGAAATGAGAAACATGTTTAGGCTGATGACCCAGATGTCAATGCCTTAATTTAATAAAAAAAAATGTCTACGCATGCGCAATGGATGGAGATGAAGCAAGATGGAAGCAAGAAGGACGGAAGGAATGCACATGTTTTATTCCTTTCATTTTTCGTAATATTGTTATGTTTTTTTGGATGTTTGTGTGTATTATCATTATTTATCTTAGAAAATTATAGAATTTATATTATTATTAGATTAGATAAGATATTAGATAGATTAATATTATAATTATGTTGGTACTTTTTCAAATCTCGGTTTCAGTGTAGTTTGCACATCATACTACCACCCACCCCTATGAAATTCACGTGCAAACGTATTTCAAGTTTTTGCCAACTTGTGTTTTTTTTTACCCTATAACCTGGTCCATAATTTTCTCTACATAATAGTAAAAGTTTCATCAAAATCCATCCAGCCGTTTTCGCGTGATGCTCAGCCAAATAAACAGATAAACAGACAAACAGATAAACAGACAAAAATTCTAAAAACTATTGGAACGTGTTCCGTTATCAATTTTAAGTATCCCCAATAAAATTTTTTCGAATATCTTTTTCGGCAGTGTCAAACCTCTTTCTTCTCTACTATTTTTACAAAGTAGGATCCCAATTATGCCAGTCGGTATTGTTTTTGATCCTGCAGCATACTTTATATAGGTTGATAAGTCAATCGATTATGCTTTATCCTACAAATATTATAAACGTGAAAGAACGTTATTTCACGTAAAAACTACTGGATAAATTTTGATGAAACTTTACAGTAATAGGTATAGGTTATTCATCAGAATAACACATACTTAGGGTACTTTTTACCGCGGGGAACTTATCATTCCCACGGGAAACCGACTAGTTTTGACAATAAAGAATCAAAGTTACAGTTACAAGCCATTATTCATTAATTATCCTATGTGTCAATTGCAAAGAAAAATAGGTATCCCTGGAACAATGAAAATATGACTTTGATTTATCATACGTTCTAAATGTATTCATGACATTAGAATACCACTTGTCTTTGAAGTACAACAGATACGAAAATACACATCAGTCTCTTTCATAATCTGCTTAAAAAGTTTAAACTCTTCTTAAACTAAATTTGAAGTAACAATTATACTCAACAAATTCATATAATTACTGTGCATAATAAACCAATACAACGCATGCAGTTTTATCTAAACGAAAGAAAATAATAAAATAACGATTTTTAATGATTAGATTAAAAATTACATCACAGTCTCTAAACTAAATAAGAAGATATTATTTTATTTTTTGTGAAGTGGTAGTGAGAGTGGCAGGCTTACAAAACGGAAGTGTATTAATGGTATACATATTTCATTTAATTAGTATTCTTACATGTAGAAAAAGCTTTTTTTAATTTTGAGAATTTTGACCCCTTTGCCTTATTCTATAAAAAAAAACGTAAGTAATAGCGTAGGTCCCTTCCCTTGGTACATCAAATTAAGACATGTAACATACTTTCTATAATATAATAAAACAAACAGATTCAACGCATTGAAAAAATCAATTATTGCAAATAACAGAATAAATATTTATTTCGCTAACAAAGTTAGAAAGTAAAAATTAATAAGTCCGCCAAAGATAAGTTAATTTAAATCTCCCGTCTCGCTTGTTAGCTAACTTTCAAAATTCTCTCGATTGTGTAAAGTGCGTTCGTTACAATTATTCAATACTTGCATTACGGTAATTCTTGTTCTGGCATTTTTGGCGGCGATACAGCACGTGCCTAAAAAAAAAAAAACTGCCGCGCTCTTTGTAAAGTTTTTTTTTTAAATGCGACACAAAGGACCAAAACTGTGATGCCGAATTAGTGGGAACCTAATTTGTGCAGTGTTTTGTGCGGTATTTGGCATGGCGCGAAAAACATTGAAGGACACTTTAAAAAAGTTTTGGAATTTGACGTGGGTGCTGGCCACTAAAGTTTTTTTGGTAAATATTGTTATTCTTTTAATATATTTTTTTTACTTACTTGCCTGTAGGTAATTTTTTATTCTAACGTTAGTAATAATAAACCACAAACATGGAATAATGTTATTAATGCTACAAAGTTAAATTTACAAACTCAATACTCGTTACAAACAGTGCGTATGACATCAAGGGTCGAACAAAGGGTGTTTAAATTGTTACAATAATTTTACTATAATTGCTTTCGTTAATTTTTTATGAACTTTTACAAAACAAACATCAGTTTTTACAAATTCGAAAGGATAGCTGATGTAATTGTTTGCGTATTTTAGATAATAGTAATTCGTATTTTTGTTTTTGTATTTGTTAATATAGTAAAAATGATCAGGTAGAAAACCGTTATTCAGTTAAATTTCTATTTTATACAATTTTGTGTGTAGGTAACCGTATATATTAACCTATTTAAAATCATCTTTCAGGGCTATCTAAGTTTATTACTATTCGGTATCTAAGTATATTCTTTCTGAACTTTTAAGTCTTAAATTAATATTTATTTCCGCAACAATTTAAATATAACAACCGAGTTATAGTATAAAAGCCACTTCCTTCCTCACTATGTGACCAATGACTTTTCAGTCTAAAAGAAACATATATGTTCGAAATCAATTACAAGACTTTTGACATTGACATTTATAGAAAATAAGCAACCCTACTTTTTAATTAAAAGCCACTCATTAGACATCTATTTTAACTGCCGAAAACTGAGTTCCTTGCCGAACTATTTAGTATTTTCTTACAGTTTTGGTTTCTCAACATTTAAAATAACTAACTCAGTAGATCAAATCTCGTAATCATCATAATAACGCTTCCGTTAAAATTATTCACTTAGATTTTAGACTCTTAGCCTACTCGTAGCTTAGTTTAGAAACTGCAAATATGGGTCTTATGTAGTACACTATAGAGTCTTATTTAAAAGTTGTATATGTTCTTTCTGTAGTTTGATAATTTCATCATACGTGGTTTTGATTTTTTGCAAGATAATGTACATCCTAATGAAAACATTAACGTAGATTTACACCTTTATAAAACGTAATAATGCTATATTTTTATTTTTGTGATTTTCAAACATTGTCGTCGTCCTAAGCAATTTGGAATGTAGGTACCTAGAATAAGCATCCGTCATACTAAAAATCATTGTTTACTCTTTGTCCCGAGCTAATTAAAATATAATTATAAGCCTTAAAAATTTTGACATTAGAAGGATTACTCCCTTGCATGCAGTCCTTAGAAGTGAAAAATAAAAACTCTGACAAATAACCCGTACATAACTTCTCAAATTAGCAACAGAACCTATTTTATTTTAAACTAGTAACACGCAAACTGTTGCATAATAGTTTTTACTCTCTCTATCTTTAAACACCTGGATATGTCACAACAGAGTCGTGTTTCCTAAATAAAATCATCAAAATAATATATCAACTCCTACACACTCAATTTAGCATAACCAAATGGTTTTTTTACATAATTCCTTTGTTTTCTACATTGCGGTCACTTTAATATTTTGTTATTCTCATTTGAATAGATAAGGCGATGAATTTATTCTGTGTGTGGCAGCTAATGGAATAGGAATATTCTTTTTAACCTACATAAAAGAAGCTTATGTGGTTGTGTGGTCTCACATAAATTTTCTACTTTATGCAATAACTAGTGGCCGCCCGCGACTCCGTTCGCGTAGAAGTCGGATTCCCGTGGGAATGAGAAGTTTTCCCGCGGTAAAAAGTACCCTATGTCCTTTCCCAAGTTCAGTTCTTTCTTCATACCAAATTTCATCAAAATCGGTTCAGTGGTTTAGGCGTGAAAGCGTAACAGACAGACAGAGTTACTTTTGCATTTATAATATTAGTAGGGATAAAGATGTAGTTAGGTAACTGTGCATATCCTTCCTCACTATTTATATTTTTATTTTCTAGTTAACAAAGCGTCAGTTGGAAAAGCCAAAGCAATTACATGATATACCTACTTACTCTTAGGATAAACAAAAAGACGCTGAAGTTTTGGCAGTTGTTTTCTTTTCGTATCTACCGTTGCCTTTACCCTAATGGTGCCTTTAAGTCACTAATTTTAAAAGAAATACAAACCTTATAACCGTTTTTGCACTTGGCTGAGCGTATCGACTCTACTTTATCCATTTCGAGGCAATTATATAGATCTCCTGTAACTTTTAAAACCTCTGCTTTGATCGGGGATTAAGAAGACATAAAAATATATTTGGATGCAGATAACCAAGTTAATAAAGTAATTCTCTAGCGTTGGTTCTATATTAGAATATTTGTCAAGTTTTACCATAACTTAAATGAGCCGCAAGAAAGATATGGCCAAATTTTTTTTTTGGCTATGACATTATTGATCTATGATATCCATAAACTTAGCGTGTCCTACCAACTTAGCTTTTAACCTATACAGGGTCTGTCGTAATGAATGGATAACCCGTTACCTACAGTTGATCCGGATTTGAGGCTATAAGAAAATGGTGTCTTCTTGCCAGGGTTGTCAACCATAAGAAAATGGCGTAGACTTTTAAACTTTTTTATAAATTTCGCTATTTTTTCATTTATTCCGTTGCCATTTCTTCAAATTTTGATGTATTTGTATAATTCTTTTAGTATTATACTGCTGAAGACGTGTATTATGTAATTTAAATACAATTTTAGGCGTTATTCACGTTGAACATTATCAAAATACTCATTTTAAGAAAAATATTTCCAATTTTTTTTCTTTATGTCAACTTTTGATCATCTCCTGTGGAAAAAAAAAGTATGACGTTATAGCTGCCCATGATCTCAATTAATTGTCTAGTATGTGTAGATTCTAAAAAGGTATAACGATGTGTACTTTACAAGCAACATTAAGTTACAGGAGCGAGAACACTAATCAAGGTCGGAATTTTTATTTTTCATGTTATGTTATTAATGGTTGTAAAACTTCGTCATAATGATTTTATTCTATCAAGATACTTTGCACAAACACTATCGGGCCACTAATAGGATATTCAGAAGAAAACCCGGTTGTTTTTGGAAAAAAAATAACATTACTTCACGATAATAATGTAATGAAAATGTACAAATGAAAATTGTTGTGCTCTAATAGTTACATGCGACAAACATGTTGCGACAAGTTTATTCGAAATTGAAACGGATTTTAAAAATCGAACAAGACCGCATTACAAAGAAAAGGGTACTCATCACATCAGTGTGATTTTGACCATCGCATGTCCTTTTGTTCACATTGGCCCCGATTCTGAAAACACTCTCTAAGCTAAACTAAAACTATCGCTGTCACTTACACATCAATAAGACAGAGACAGGTAATCATTTTAGTCCTGTCAAACTAAAATGTACGTGCAATATGATACGGCGAAGGCAATTTTAGGCTAGTCCTCAGCGCATTTCGTTCAATTTCACAATGATGTGGACTAAATTTAGTGAGACCAATGTACCTGTCTTGTTCTAATACGAAGCATGAGAAAGTGACAGTGATATTTTTAATTTAGTTTTAGAGAGTGTTTTGAGAATCGGGGCCACTATTTTCGTCAATTTGTTACTGCTTTCTAATATTTGACTATGATTTTCCTTGTGATTTGGACTTGATAACGTGGTGATACTGATGACTTTGCTCACATTTACGGACATTGTGTTGTGCTATCGATTGAACTTGTTGTTTTGGAAAAGTTTTTGTGTAGTTTGTGTATCATGCCGCAACAGTACACGCCGGCCGAATACGCGAACATACATTACATTTACGGTGTATGTAATGGCAGCACCAATAGAGCTGCTAGTGTTTATCGTGTAAGATATCCAAATGTGCGACATCCTGATTACCGTGTGTTCATTAGAGTGCACAATGCATTTATGGAAGGACGATTTCCTTCTAATTTTTTCCACTTTTCTTTGTAATGCCGTCTTTGTTCGATTTTTAAAATCCGTTTCAATTTCGAATAAACTTGTCGCAACATGTTTGTCGCATGTAACTATTAGAGCACAACAATTTTCATTTGTACATTTTCATTACATTATTATCGTGAAGTAATGTTATTTTTTTCCCAAAAACAACCGGGTTTTCTTCTGAATATCCTATTAGTGGCCCGATAGTGTTTGTGCAAAGTATCTTGATAGAATAAAATCATTATGACGAAGTTTTACAACCATTAATAACATAACATGAAAAATAAAAATTCCGACCTTGATTAGTGTTCTCGCTCCTGTAACTTAATGTTGCTTGTAAAGTACACATCGTTATACTTTTTTAGAATCTACACATACTAGACAATTTATTGAGATCATGGGCAGCTATAACGTCATACTTTTTTTTTCCACAGGAGATGATCAAAAGTTGACATAAAGAAAAAAAATTGGAAATGTTTTTCTTAAAATGAGTATTTTGATAATGTTCAACGTGAATAACGCCTAAAATTGTATTTAAATTACATAATACACGTCTTCAGCAGTATAATACTAAAAGAATTATACAAATACATCAAAATTTGAAAAAATGGCAACGGAATAAATGAAAAAAATAGCGAAATTTATAAAAAAGTTTAAAAGTCTACGCCATTTTCTTATGGTTGACAACCCTGGCAAAAAGACACCATTTTCTTATAGCCTCACATCCGGATCAACTGTAGGTAACGGGTTATCCATTCATTACGACAGACCCTGTATACTGCACTGTATTCATTGATAAGTCATAACACTACAAGTAAGTATACCTACAAACTGTATGGTTTCATGCAATTAATCACCATCGTGCTAACTGAATCATCGAAATGGTTATTCTCAATACAGAATTGCTTTGTAAATCGATGCACGTACACACACTTGACTGAAACAGTCCTACAAATTCAGTGATTGTAGAAAAAAACTTGATTCCGATATCCGTTCAGTGTTTCCGAATTAGTGAAAAGTACAATCGAACAAATTAGGTTGTGTATGTCGAGAAGTGTCAAAATGCAGTGATTTGAATGTTGGAGTGTTGAGTATGAGTCAGTTATGGCGTCGAAGATTCTGTTGGGTCACTGAAGGGAAGCTAGCTAAATTATGGGTATGGTATTTTACTTTGTAATTTAGGTTACTTGACAGGTATGAGGCTATGTGTACAAACCTTTCGAGAAACGTCATATAAGCTTAGACAAAGGAAAAAAACATTACTGTTTGGTAATTGGTAATTGTCTAAAATATGCCCAGTGAATTTATTTCCCGAATTTAGATATATTCTATTCTAGATATTGTCGGGGTTTTACTCATAACCCAAATTGATACAAAAACAATGATAATGACAAATTGTGCGTAATATTTCGCCGGAAGATGTATCCCTGTCCATTGATATCGTTATCATATCCGGTGGTTATTACGTACCTACAATGTGTTGTGTTTCTATAAAAGAAGCCATTCTAAAACAATGACTTATTTCATCAACTATTATTTACTTTTCCCGCCCTGTCAAACCAGTGACAGTGACAGTGACACTGACAGCGACGTTGACGTTTGACAGGCGGAGCTAGTGGCGGCGGTGCGCAGACGCGGGCGCGGCGACGGCAGCGACGACGATGAGGATCTCGGGCTGCCTCGTAGCCCCCCCGCTTCACCGCCCACCGATAAAGCTGACAAGGTAAGGGCCTTACCGTAAGGCTCTAAAATATAAACACGTCTTTTATTTACTTATTATCAATAAAATACAAATGTCTTCCAGGTATACGGAAACCACCAATGAGTTTATGTTGTATTTACTAAATCGTTTGAAACTAAAAAGTCTTCGGTTCAAACCGATTTGTGTGTGATGTAATTTTCGTATATTTTATTCGAAATTGATATTTAAAATACCTTATTAAGATGAACAATAATATTAAATTAGATATGGTGAAATAACACCTTTCTTTTGAAAAGTGGTGATTACTAGCGACACCAAGTAAAACTGTATTAAACAAATACAATGCCCGAGTATGCTCAATGTTACCGAGATGGCGCTAACTGAAAGTATGTATTCGTAATGCTATAATCATAATAATGAACTTAGTATAAGTGGCAACGTTATTAAACGTAGTTACTAGTTATATTCTGTTACCGATTTTCAGGTGTTAAACACATCACTTTTTACTTGGCTATGTCTTAACTTTAAGCAAATTAATTTAATCTAATTAGTGAGTATGTAATAACATAATTTGTAAACCTGAAACAAATAATACGTAATACCTACTTAAAAACATATGCGTACAACGAATTTCTTGTATTTTTCATAACAATCGACCTTTTTAACAATTTTTGTGACCGTCACGACCTCAGGCAGTCAGGTACTTGTAATTGTTGACTAATTGAACAAGAATAATGCCCATTCAACAAACAAAACCAACTCACAACGTTACACAATGATTGCCGAAAGATTAGCAGTAACTCACGAAAGAAATACTGATACATAATGAGCACTACCATTTTAGGCTTTATTTCGTTAAATGCGCGCGAAAATGGCATCACTCGGTAAACGTCAGTATGAAATTGCGCGCGCTCGGAAAAGCGCGCGTCGCGCGGTGAAACTCCTAGTTTGGTAATATTTTATAATTCGATCGACTTTTGTTAAGTGCCAGTGTTTTTAAAACTATATTAGAAAAAGTTAGTGTGTGTTTTGTTTTTTTTTTCATTCTTGTTGGACTTGAGGTTTGGAGTTTGAAATTAGAATAATTATTGTCAATGCTTGAAAGTAAAAAATTATAGTAGCCCTTATTTTAATTTAATTGGAAATTAAGTGTTGAGTGAAATTATATTTAAGTTACTTTCTTTGTTCTACTTTGAAGAAAATGACATTTTATGTATAATACTTACAATGACTTATTTAACGGACTGTTAATTTACTTTTATGAGTATTTTAGTGAAATGAAACTTCACAATTTTTTAGGGCATCACGTATAAACCTTTTTTTACCTTCATTTAAATGATAATATTATAAAAAATGAAAATGCAAAGATCATAGTTAGAAATGACAACAGTTTGCTAACATTTATGCCAAAAATATGTATAAGTAGTCTAAGTAAATTAAAAATGATTTCTATCCGCGGCTTTGCATTAATGGAAACACTTTGTTTGCAATATCCTTTAAGGTGGCTTTCTTAATAAATAGATTCAGTATTTACCTAAAATTACCCCTTCCACCCAAACTCAAAAACTTAACCACTTTATGATAAATATAAGTAGACCTAAATGCGGAACTTCATTCAACTTTTCCCCACAAACTCTCCGTTCGCACATCAATGACAATTCGACACATATGCAGGAACTGTTAACTCGTAAAAAAAGTAAAAAGCAACAATGGAAAGTTAGCATTCAGCCTAAGTGATTTCCTATCTGTGATTCCCGCCATTCTAACTGTCACAGTAAACGTCACTTTGATAAAGATGGCCGATAAATACATTTGTTCTTTTCATATTTATGATTTAATTGTAATGCAATACCATTCAGTTTGATAAGTATTGTTTAAAAACATAATTGGTTATTATTTTGAATTTATTATGTCGTGTTGTAGACATTTATGTTTTTTGGTTTGTTTTTAGTAGTTGGAGATTATAATAATCGATTGTCAGTGCTTAAACGATTATAATTCGATCATTATCTAAATGCGATTGCTGATAACGTCAAAATTAATGTAGGTATTAAATACCTATCTGTACCTATTATTTCAGTATTTTAGATACGTATATAAACAGAAACTTTCGGTTTGAAACAATGAATTAAAATGCACGAATAGAATTAAAAACTTTGTTAGGTACTTTTCCTATAGCACATGCCACGTGTTGTCAACCACATAATTGAAATTTTGTTAGTTTATTTAATGTAGTGGTTTTAGAATCATAGATAGTGTAACCCTACTAGCTTTTTTCCGGCACCTCGTGCGCTAACTTTACCTTTTTCACATCTTTATAAATATAGATTGCACTGCACGTATTTTAAATCGCGCGTTCATATGTATAGGCTCAAAACAAACATAGGTATCTTACAGCTTTTCCAAGCATCGCGCAGACATAAAGTCAAACTAGTTACTTATCTTTAACTGTATATGTATGCTTATGACAAAATACTCGCATTGCCGCCTGCGTGATACGAAGCACCGCTAGTGTCGATAAACCATCTAGAAATAGGCTTTCACGTATCACTTGTAGGCTCACGGCTAATCTCGTTAGCTGTTGACGACATTACAATATTAATAATAAGGTGGCATATTGAATTACCTTTATCCGAGATGGAACGGAATAAATTGTGCAAGTACTTTTGTGAGGATGTAAAGTTATCATCTCTTATCTAAATAGTACGGGCATTCGTTTTTAAACCTGCTTTCTTTCTAAGAGTATATTGTTTACGCAAAAAGTTTAATCACTTTTAGTAAAGTTTTTACCTTAATATTTCTAAAATAAGTTCAGAAATGTTATTAAACAAAACTGAATGTTTTTATTTCTGCGATAGCATCAGACCGCTAGTCTTCGTGTAAAAATAATAACCGTTTTCCTTTTTTAAACATTTCACAAAAACAACCTTCATATTTATTAGTATTCAAACGCTTTATCTATCGTTCCAATCTTTCAGCAACACATTAACCTATTGTTTCACTTACAAAACTCGACAGCTGTCAAAAATTACGCAAAATCGGAAACACCGAACGTTCCGAAACTGTTGATAATTAATTAAATGCAGAAAAAAGTGGCGCTCACTTGCATCATGTTTGGTAATAATTGTTAGTTTAGGCTTCATTTAATGTGTGATGTAAGTTATTATTTACTTATCTAAGTAGATATTAACTATTGAAAATGACTAAGTGAAATCGTATGTAACCTGTATGCAAAGAAAAAAGTTTAAGTCTCATAAAATTAACTCAATGGCTTTATAAATTACTAGTGGCGCCCGAGACTCCGTTCGCGTGGAAGTCGGTTTCCCGTGGGAATAAGAAGTTTTCCCGCAGTAAAAAGTACCCTATGTGTTATTCCGATGTATTACCTACAATTCTGTAAAGTTTCATCCAAATCAGACCAGTAATTTTTACGTGAAAGAGTAACAAACATCCATACATATTTACAAACTTTCAAGTTTATAATATTCGTAGGAAAATGGCATTTAGTACCAGTATTTATCTGATTACAAACGCTTTTAAATAATTAGTTGCTATCGTCCGATTTCAGCATACAACAAAAAATTACTAACTTCACAAAATGGCTGCGAAATCATACTTAAGTAGGTATTCAGGCAGGTATGTTATGTACGTTGTAAAAACGAATAACAAACTTTATTAGTTAACAAAAATGGTTATTATTTCAGTGACCAGCGATGTATAACAACATTTAAAACATTCGAACGTCATTGGAAGTCTTTTCAATAAAACAGGTACATATTTATTGAACCCTGTTGCGTTGCATATAAACTTCTTTATAGCCTACCTTTATCTAATACCAAACTTTTGTCTACGTGCCAGTTATAATTTTGTCTATCCTGCCTTTCAAACCAGCTAGAAAAAAGGTAGGGAAATCCGTAACTTTTCACAGGTCTACTAAAAGAGTTTATAGTATTACCTATTTCAGGCTTTACTTGTCCAAATTAATAAGTGGGTATTAACTTACTTTAAACAGATAATTTAACATTTTATATAAACCAAAAATATAATTAGATTATAGGTACTTAGTTAAAGACTGAATTAAGTCCTAGATTGCTTTATAAAAGTACTACACCTATGTTTATAGCATAAATACCTATATTTGGCATTGAAAGCAAACAATTTTCGTGTCTACACACTAACGTGAATATTCATAAACATGCCTTTTGTTCCACAAAGGTAAGGCCATGTTACTATAAACGAATGTTTTGAATATCTGTCTAATTGCGAAATTGCGTCACTCCACTTCATATGATTAAAAACTGTTTAGGTACGTCTACTTAATTAAAAAACGAGTTAAGTGAGTCCATAAATTTGCAATATGAAACTTTAATATATTAACTTAACATAATGTATTTAATTTTACACCCTGTACATACATAAACGTAACAAACTGACACAAGATCGAAATAATTTATGTAATTTAACACAATCGTAGGAAAAAGCAAGAAAATGCCTTTACACCATTACATCTTGGTCTCTCATCTTACTCTGATCATTAACCACGATAGATCATATGAAATTGGTTGTGCAGCGGTAAATGCTAGTTTCTTGTGAGCGCTTTCCAGCGCTTTCATCGCTTTAATTGTGTTTGGATAATAGGCTGGATTGTTTTCTTTTATTTTGATGCATTTGCTTTAAAAAGCTTGGAAATCGCTGCTGTTGCATTGGTTGGAATTATCAAATACTAAGAATAAAATATTTTTATGTATAAATATGTGTGTTAGATGAATACATTTATTTAAAATTAGATTGAGATTCAGAATCTCTTAAGTTTTTTTTATCAATTACCTTTTTTAACGGCAAGATTCTTCTACCTTTAAAATATTTTCTTTAAAAATAAACACTCAATTGAAATCCTTAATCCTTTGTTACATTTATCTGCGAATAAACAAGTTCTTGATAACACGCTATAAATATGAATTGCAGCTATCTGATAATATCTATTGAAACGCATTTCCTTAAGCTATAAAGAGTTTATTCAAAGCGATGTGCCGCTATTTACGACTTTCTGTTACTTTACAATTCTAAGGCCCGATTAGCACGAGTATTGAAATGGCGATGCGTGTGAACTGAACTTTAATTGGGTATAATCTTTTGAAGGGGATGATAAAAAAGATTTAATCCCTTCTAGGGGGTGATTAAATGAAAAAGTGTATAAGTAACGACACAAAAAATGCAGCGTTGTTTAAAAAAAAATTGCTTAATCCTTAAAACCAATCGAGAAATAGGTAACTGTTCAGTAGATTATCTAATTAAAATAAGCTCTTGCGATCATTTCAAATAAAAACTATGACTTCAATTTTTTACACGTATAATAATAACTTTCCAGTGAAAATGCACCCGGTACCAACAGCTCAATAATAGAGTAACAGTAAAATTTACACAATTTACTATACAATGATCAGTTTAAAAGTACATTTTTATTTTCATTACAATGCATGCGGCACATCCGTTTGCACAACCATACGTCTGACCCCGTATAGATGGAAACAAACAACTTTATACCTTAACTGTTTCGAAATAGGATTCATTTTGTACAAGTGGGTAAAGATTACAGTACATACTCCCTTTTTCCGCTTTTCTATCGTGACATGATAAAAATGAATAGATCGTTTGTGATAAAATAAAAATGGTAAGTAACAGATATTTTTTTAAACGAAACTGTGCAGAAATATTGATAACAATTTTGAGAATGAGCTACAAAATTGTTTTAAGTACTTCTTTTTTTTAACCGACTCCTTGCCACCATCATTTTTCGAGCCTTTCCTCCGTGGCCCCATACAAAATTCAATGACGCGCTAGTCGCGTCACGGGCCCTCCTAAATGATGACGCACCTAACGCGTCGTGGGCCACTGGTGATGTTATTACGCTATTTTAGGCAATTTCAACTAAAATAATACAAAGTGAGACCTGTTATTGTTTGTTTTGTTTCATTTATTAGTTTAGTGTATTTAAAAGTGTCGATCTACATGTTAAATACGAGATGGAAGGTATATTATAGATTTCCACCATTGGTTGTCAACCTGTGGGAAGTATTTTATCGCAAATCAAAAATCTTCTGTTTTTACATCTAAACTATTCATTGGTGACCAAAACATAGTGATTATTTTTATAGATTTGCTAAGTTCGAATCCTGGCTTTAATAATAACACTTTTCAATAATTAGTAGGATAAACAGTTACCTGTAGGTAGGCACCCTATGGTTGACAACCACTGGCAAATTTAATTTCCAAAAAAAAATAGTGGCCCTTGATATTGGTATTCCTAATGAGTTAATTTTTATATAAAATAAGATATTTTATTGATTAAATCAAATAAAAATTTGAATTCTAACTATTTTCTAATGACGCATCTCTCGCGTCATGGGCCTCCCTGAAGGTTTCTTCATGACGCGCTAGGCGCGTCACGGGACAGGAGTCGGTTAATAATGTAAGTAAGCAGTTGGTCCCTTTTAATTACCTAAAGGTTAGTAATTAATATTATGGTTAACATTAAGCTACACTCGCTGTGTCGACTCTACACACTTTACATGTTGACTATCCGAAAGCATGTGAAAATATTATAAAAAAATTGGAAAATATTATTAAGTATTAAGATAACATATAAATAAACTGATTAAGAATCAGATAGCCATTTTCAGTAGCTTTCCATTGATTATTCCTTTTTTTTATAATTAGCTCTGCCTATTGTAAGTACAAGATAAAACTTATCGTGAAAGGAAACACAAAACGCAAATAATCCTTGCGTTTTTTATTTTGATAAATTAAAGATTATTTGCTAAGCACGTGAGAGTTGATGCGTTTTTCAAAAGAAAGCGATTAAATAAAAGAAACCAAACAACAAATAAAATTAAAACATATTTTATTAGTAGTTTATCCATAGTTACCTTTGTCGTAACCATCTTTGCATTTAAATTCCGTATTCTTTAAAATTTCATCACAAAACTTATTTTTCCCTACCCAAACCTATCTTTACCTGCATTATTGAATATTTGTCAAACCTTATGCAAGTATTACACAACACCCACTATTAGAATGTATTCTAGCTGTCTGTTGCCTGTGCGCACTAACAATGTGGTAAAATTGGTGTGCGCTATCTGATAGCAGAATTACTATTATGTTGTACGCATGCGTGTACAGGGTGTATGTAGATCTATCATGTAGTTTATCATCATTACATAGCATAAATCCAAGTCGCTAATTGTGTCAGTTTGTATGTTTGGCTGCTATCTCCTCCTAAACCAGAAGACGGATTTTAATGCGGTTTTCGCCACCATTAAGGTATTTTTTTCATTTAAGTTTGTAAATAAAAACATTCAGAAAAAGTTTGTTTAAGTTAGGCAAAATTAAATATTTCGTGAACAAGTCGGCCAAAATTACACACGAAGTGTGGGCGGGTCGCTTGTTAAAAATAATTCTTCTTAAGGACTACAACAGTTAATTCCATGTATTTGTAAATGTAGTTTTAACCGATGTACCTATGTTAAACACAGTTTAAACAGATGTATGTTAAAATTATGTTAGGTCTCTCTCTGTCGATCTTGGGTGTCAGTTACTGATAGAGACATAAAACGTTTATAAGGATTATTTTTTGTAAGGCAGGTACGTAATATTAGTATAGTTTTTTTCTATTTTTGACATATAAACTACGTTTGAGATATACGATGTCACAGCCAGACAGATATCTTATTTGATTTTTATTGAGATGAAAGTCGTATTAAATAAATTAAAATATTTACAATACTAATAATTGATTTTTATTGGAATAAATCCGTAGTTACAAATCTGCACATAAGATCCATTATTGAAAAACTTATTTACAAAAAATATTTTTGTGACACCCTGTGTATCGGTATACAGTATGTATATTATAAATGGATATAATGCTGCAACAGCCAGTCTGTCGGAATACCACTATCTTTAAATAAATCAAGACAAATAACGTATGGTTCAATTTAAAATAACTACAATAAAATGCAAGATTTTAATCTAAAATGAATGTTAAAATGTTACTTTTTAATTTAATTAAACAAATTAACTAACTCAGTTATTTACGAAATATTATAAGATCTTAATCTGTTATAGTTAAATATGAAAAATGACTGAATAAGAAACTAATTAAATTGTTGATTTGAATAACATATTTTTCAAATGTTTATAAAAATTTAACCCCAATTTGATGATTTAAAAGTAACCAAAGCGTGGCCTTCTTCAAATTGTACAAAAAATGTTTTTTTGTATTATAACTAATATTCCAGTGAATTAGAAAATCTTCACACGACTTTGTCTTTGACTCGAATGTAGTTAACAGTAGAGTTGACACCTGGGATGTAATTCTGCTATTATTTACATTACAAGTTCATGTTAGTAGAAAATCTGTGTTTACTTTACATTTGAGCAAATCATGCCACTCAAGTCTTATTGTTGAATACTAATATTATAAACGTGAAAGTTTGTGAGTATGGATGTATGGATGGATGTATGGATGTTTGTTACTCTTTCACGTAAAAACTACCGGACGGATTTGGATGAAACTTTACAGTTATATAGATTATACATCAGAATAACACGTAGGGTACTTTTTACCCCGGGAAAACTTCTCATTCCCACGGGAAACCGACTTCCACGCGAACGGAGTCGCGGGCGGACACTAGTAATTGAATAAAGTATGCTATTTTGACTATTATTAAAGTCGTTTTAAAAGCGACTATAGTATGAAAAAGGATAAATATTAATCTTTTATAATGTTTGTCATTCTTAATTTTATAAATTTGAATTAAGTAGTATCAAAATTAACTTGAAATTTGAAAAAAATCTTAATAAAATAGTGTACGTTTAAATCAGAGTTAACATTCCTAATTTCTGTTTATGATAACTTAATGCCATTTAGATTTAGTTATTCGTTTTAGGTACTAACTAAATAACAAGTAATGATTAAGTCAAATTAAATTATGAAGTAATTTTAATTGTATCTCAGGAAATAATCATAAATATTAATCAAAATTAATGTTTCCTTACAAATATTTCGCGTCTTTATTAGTCTTTTGAGTGTGATTTCCTTTGCTTTAATTAACGATATCATTTTATACCTAGTTATTATAAATAATAATTATTTTTATTTAATATTTTATGATTATAAAATTCGGTAAAATTTTATACGCTGGAATACAGAGTTCGGACACTATGTAGGTATTCTATACTAATTAAGCAATCTATCTGCCCATGCTTAAAGTCAGTTTTTAATTAATCATTTAAAAAAAAAAACAATCATTGGTTGATTAAACAATCGATTTTAAAAGGATTTTTTTCATTTGAACATGTATAAAAAAAAACCGGCCAAGTGCGAGTCGGACTCGCGCACCGAGGGTTCCGTACAAACCTGCAAAAACTACTTAAAATTTTAAGCTTTTCGGAATTTTTCTGTTACCTGTGCTGTAAGCTATTGCTTCTTACCAAATTTCAAGATTCTATGTCAACGGGAAGTGGTCTTTAGGTTTTAATTCCCGTGCGTGTAGTTGCGAGTTTCAAAATATGCGGTATCAATGGTTGTACTTTTGCGTTTTGCGTTTTTGCGTTGACTTAGTTTTTTTTTTTTCACGGGTTAAAAGCAATTAGATCAATTAGATTAGAAGTATTAGATATGAATTCCAACTTATAAGTTTATATTTATTAAAAAAATATATATTTTGTAATGTAACTAAAAATTTAAGGTTTTCGGAATTTTTCCTTTATGTGTGCTATAAAACGTTGCTTCATGCCAAATTTCAAGATTCTAGGTCGACTGGAAGTACCCTTTAGGTTTTGATTCCCTTGCGAGTACTTGCGAGTTTCAAAATATGCAGCTTAAATGCTGTTTCTTTTGATTGCGTTGACATAGAAGTTTGATTTTGTTACAGCTTAAAGGTATTATAGACCTGAGTATTTGGTATGAATTTCAATTTAATACCTCTACGCATTTATGAGGAAATGGGTAGTAAGGTTAAAATTATTAAAAAAAATATATTATGTGATGTAACTAAAAATTTATGGTTTTCGTAATTTTTCCTTCATCTATGCTATAAGACGTTGCTTCGTACCAAATTTCAAGATTCTGAGTTCACGGGAAGCACCCTGTAGGTTTTGATTCCCTTGCAAGTGTCGACTTGCGGCATAATTTGCGGCATAAACGGCTGTATCTTTTGATTGCGTTGGCTTAGAAGTTTGATTTTTTCACAGCTTCAAGGGACAGTAGACCTGAGTAATTGATATAAATTTCAGCTTCATACCTCCACGCGTTTTTGAGAAAAAGGGTCTTGACAGACGGACGGACGGACAACAAAGTGATCCTATAAGGGTTCCGTTTTTTTTCCTTTTGAGGTACGGAACCCTAAAAATGAATGTCAACACAAGCGTAATGTTCTTACAGTTTACGTAACTTATACAAAAACATGTAAATATACGTCCCACTCTTAAAGCACAGGCCTCCTTCTCGAATAGCGAGACATAATCACTACATAGTGTAAAACAAAGTCGCTTTCTCTGTCCCTATGTCCCTAAATCTGAATGGATTTTGATATTGAAGTTTACGAGCATTACACGACTGGGAATCGAACCCAGGACCTTTAGATAACCGGTCTACTGCTCTGACCACTGAGCTACCGCGCCGCTACAGCAACCCATTTTGATGTGTTTTTTTTTAAATAGATAGAGTGATTCAAGAGGAAAGTTATACATATACATAGTACAGGGAAAGAAGTTTTACTCCGAATTTAACGCGTGCAAGCCACGTGGGTAAAAGCTAGTGTAGCATTTATGATACCTACTCAATGGTTAATTCTCTTATTACTATGTCTAATATTATTAAAAACTCAATACATTTTAAGTTAACTATGTAGTTTCTATTGACACAGTAACCTAGTTAGTGAAGCAGGTAATTTAACCGCAAAGTTATGTTATAATCCGATTAATGATAAAGTTTGTAAGGTGTTATTAACTAATAACTAAAAATTAACATAACACAGTTAAAATTATAGCTTTATATTTAACCAAGTATCAGGTTCTAATCTTAGTTAAATTTTGACCTAATAAAAACGACTTACTGAGTTTCTGGTCACAAAAAAAAATACTGAGTTATCTACATCTTTTTGTATACTCCACACAATTTTAGCATAAAAAACAGAAACTTTTATCATAAAGTACTTACTGATAACAATATTTAAGAGATTATAACAGATTACAGATTTCTTTATTTTAAAATTTATTTTCAAGCATTGACTACATATAAAGTTATAAAAAAAAACAAATTAAAGTGATACAGTTTTTTTAAGTGATGGGGTGTGATATTCTTCTAAAGACTGTAAAAATAGTGAAATTTCCTAAAAACGATATTAAATAGTGATGTGCTGTGCTCGATAAAAAACTGTCGATAAAATGATGCTTTATGTGACACAAACCACACAAGACGTGGTAAAGCGACCGCCGAGGAGAAAGAAAATTAGTGCAAACATCAAGGTTTGTATTATTAATAGTGTAATTCCTAAAAGATTTTTAAAAGAGTTAGTGTTAAAAAAGTGAAATCAAATTAAGTTAGATTTGAAAGAAAACGAATGAATGTGTTACTTATAGTTAATATGTTAAACGTATAATATGCAAGAATCATGTATATGTAAAACTACTGCATTAATATCCCCTACAGCACGAATTATTCAATGTCATATAAACATGAAAATACGTAAACGAAATATGATTTAGTTTGTAATACGATTGTTAGACATAATTCTAAATCGATAACAATAGTGATGTTGCGTGATATATTTACATAGCATTATTTAATTGGCACATTATAAGTTATTATATACTTATATATACAGTTATTTTGCATGCATCACACGAAGTTAGTGATGCGAAACGTTATATAATGAATTGTAAGAATTTCCGATATGTATCGATGAGATAAAGCGTATAGGAAATAGTTATTACTTCATGGATTCTTTGATTTGGTAATAAATAACACATGAAATACCCTCAGGTTTTCGCGTATTGTAAAATTTATTATGTTTTCATTCATTGTATGATTAGTAAATATAGAATTTAATACATATTTGCAAATGATCAAAAAAAAGCTGGGCTTAATTATCTTTTTATAAGTGACTTTCCACGTACCTATGTAGTTTGGAAAACAAGTTTAAAATTTAACTAAATAAACATGTACTGAAAGTACCTTCAAACGTTTTAATTTAATTAGATTTAACTGGTAAGCTGCCCGAGCTGCATACGGGGAAATTGTTTACCACTTCATTTGCAACAGTAAACCCATTTAAACAATAAAATTCTTAATCAACCATACTTAAAAGCCAGTATGAAAATAATCTTATGGTGGAAAACGTATCAATTACAACAGACTTCAAACATACATAAAAATAGAGGCAAGAAAAAGAGGGAATCGAGAAGGAAAGTGACTTAGTTATGACAATAATTCTAAATTAATCAACTTTCCGCCCGATATTCAAGCAACGATACTTCAAACTCTTTAACTTGTTCTTAGCAACTGTTTTGGTTATTTTACACGTGCCTAGTTTAAATGGCTTATCGTGCGAAGTATCCGACGGTTTATCATCACTCGTTTCTTTCGAAACACAATTTGGACATTCGTCGTACGTCACCCCGACTTTACCGCAACTCGTGCAAACAATTTCTTCTACATCATCTTGGTTTATTGAATCAAAATAATTCATTTTGAATGCACCAGTAATATCTTGTGGGACATTTTCTGCTAAGTCGTAGGAATTTAATACAGAGCTTTCTGAACGTATTGACGATCTTGTAGTTTTAAGAATTCGACTAACGCGATCTTCGTCTAGTAGTGCGTCTTCAGTAACCTTAGCCTTTGATATGAGATGTTCGAAACTGACGACGTCTTCCCTGGATATCTTCTTTCTAATACTGGCATGGAGTAGACCATAAACCATATCTATTTCTACATGCTTGCTCAGATCTCCTGCTGGTAGTTTGTCTAGCAGGTCTCTCTTCTTAGCTATAAAGGACTCGGTTGGCTCAGCGAAAGCTTGCTCCGTTGCAAATATTAACCTGTAGATTTTCGAAGGTGCAGGTTTAAAACCGAAAGCGTTTCGTAGATTTGTCATTGCTGATTTGATCGTTGGTATGGAAGGTTTGACCTCTTGCCACCAGCTAGCCGCATTCCCTGAGTACAGTTGTGATAGGTTTTTTAATGTTTCGGATTCTTGCAGTCTATGTTTAAAAGCACAAACTGCATTTATTAGTTCTTCAGTTCGTTCTGTTATACCTTCAAATTGTTCTGTGTAGTTTACGTTATTATCATCTTTTGATAAAGAACTTTCATTAAAGTCACCAATGATTTCTGTAGCAGAATCCATTTTATTTTTATTTTTTCATATCATTGATGATAACTAACTAAAGGTCAATTAACGAAGTCAGGCACTTTTTATAATTGCTTTAACAATATGAGATTGTACCTATGTTTCACTTTACAACTTTTAAATTTAATTTATTAAATGAACTAGTTTTACAAGCAGCAATTACTCTGAAATCTGAAATTGATTTGATTTAAAATATAAAGAAACGTGCGCGTTAACATTTATACGAGAAACTAGTATGAAACACTCATAGTTATTATATTCTTTACTGAATAATATTTGAAGGAATGTTATGCCATTACGCTCTTAATGAGCTTGCTAACACTATTGTAAAATATTTTTGTCACAAAAAATGTTGATGCATCACTTACCGCTGATCTTAATATTCTACTATAGTTAAAACTTAAGTTTTGTTTTTAGTGACGTGTTCCTGTCATTTCCTTATCATCAGCATCTACCATAAATTAATTTATTGAGACGCAAAAACAGATATAATGGTTACCATAGTTGCACAAATGACAAGGCGTCAAAGGTTAGAAGAATACAGAGTTTGGCCGTTAAAAGATTGGATTTATAATTTTAAAATAATGATAATATTATTATAAATGTTCAAAATCAGAAAACTTCTTGCAATTAAGCTCTTAATTACTTTACTAATTAGTCTCTAGAATTAAGACATTATCAATGAAATACGTTGCTGTGCCTACACAACGATACACAACGATAATTATTAAACGTAGCTGAACAACCCAGTTTTCTAAAACCTCCAAATCATCTAAAACATAGACCAATTTAACTTATATTATACCAAACACCGACAAATCTAAACCTTGACCAAAATGTAACTATCAGTTAGTTTAACCTTAGTTTTATACAATTACGGAATCGTGCGTAACTAACTCGCTTTATTTGAAGCGGAATCAACATTGAGTACAACAATATAGAGATTATTTCTTTTATCTTCTTTATCTATGGAGTTGTCCACTGCAGTAGGAAAGAGATAGGGTATCTTATCATTGAGAAAGAAAACAGGTATTAGTGGTAGGTCAATGTTACCATTTATGAGTGGCTACAAATAAAGTTTGCAGAATCTCATTTTGAATATATGTATATGACTCTGTTTTAGCTTCCGTCCAAACTTGTTCTTTATGAATGATTACCAATTTCATTATAATAGGTATTTTGTTAAAATAAGTGTTTAAGAATTCAATGCCAAAAGTTCTGTGACTATTTTATTTAATACGAGCAGAATGGTCGGTTTTGCATTAGATAAACGAAGAATATGAAGTCTCCATCCTGTTACACTCCGGTCAATATAAGGACGTATGTTAAAATAAAATGAACAATGACATAAGGACTTGATAACGGAATTATTTGTTAAATAGTCTAACCATAAACATAATTTGTTCTTTGTCTATTTCGAAGAGTCTATTTGGCTTTATCCCGCCCTTCTCCCTACTAAAAGCCCTGATTTTTCATAGCACCAAAGTATCTCGTTTGTTATCCCCAGCGACACCATGCAGGCCTATCTCAATCACTTCCATCATCATCCCCATATATTTATAGACTATTTTTTGGACTCTCTAACATCCTCGTTGACCACAGCGGCACCATGCAGGCATATCTCAATCGCTTCCGTCATCATCCTCATATATTTATAGACTATTTTTTGGACTCTCTAACATCCTCCTTGTCCGCAGCGGCACCATGTAGGCATATCACAATCGCTTCCATCATCATCCTCATATATTTATAGACTATTTTTTGGACTCTCTAACCCCATCCTCGTTGTCCACAGCGACACCATATAACCCTATCTCAATCGCTTCCATCATCATCCCCATATATTAACCTAGCATAGACTTTTTTTTGCATACTGAGTTTCCAACCTCATCCTCATCCAAGCCAAGTCTGTCATCATCTCCATATAGTTGTACTACTGACTCTCTAACATCCTCGTTGTCCACAGAGGCACCATGCAGGCATATCTCAATCGCTTCCATCATCATCCCCATACATTTATAGACTACTAGTGGCCGCCCGCGACTCCGTTCGCGTGGAAGTCGGTTTCCCGTGGGAATGAGAAGTTTTCCCGCGGTAAAAAGTACCCTATGTCCTTTCCCAAGTTCAGTTCTTTCTTCATACCAAATTTCATCAAAATCCGTTCAGTGGTTTAGGCGTGAAAGCGTAACAGACAGACAGACAGACAGAGTTACTTTCGCATTTATAATATTAGTAGGGAAGTAGGGATTTTTGGACTCTCTAACCTTATCCTCGTTGTCCACAGCGGCACCATGCAGGCATCTCGCACTCCTCCTGCAGCGACGGCTCGCTGCTCAGCGTGGGCTCCTCCGAGATGGACGAGGACAGCAGCAGCGGCCACCACCACGACCACTCCGCCCGGAGCGACAACTCCGATCAATATAGTGAGTTATATTAAATACTAGTGGCCGCCCGCGAATCCGTTCGCGTAGAAGTCGGTTTCCCGTGGGAATGAAAAGTTTTCCCGCGGTAAAAAGTACCCTTTATGTTAATCTGATGTATAAGCTATATTACTGTAAAGTTTCATCAAAATCCGTCCAGTAGATTTTACGTGAAAGAGTAACAAACATCCATCCATCCATCCATCCATCCATCCATCCATCCATCCATACATCCTCACAAACTTTCACATTTATAATATTAGTAGGATAATTACGTTGATATGAATTGGAAAAGGGTGAGGAAAAAAAAGCAATAGTACGTTGTCACTTGTACGTTGTGACAGCACATATTTAGGTGTCTTAAGAATAAAGATCGCTTTTTATAAGTAGAAATAAGAATATCTTTAAAGTACAGATAGTTTCTTATGTGCCATTTAAAAAGATTTCGCCATTTAAAAATATAGCTTAGTTACAAACGCGAATTTACTTGAACTGGCAACTAACCTTTCGATACCTTCTACTACTCGTCATCTCAACTTTCTATTCAAAGTTAACGGTTTATTCATAAACTTCCAGATTCGTCCGAACCGCCAACAGGCGTGGCGCCACTGTCGCACTCCGCCGCCAAACACAAGATGGCGGTGCGGCCACGACGAAAACATGGCGCGCCGCGGCGAAAGAAAAATACTCCTGTAAGTAACTGTTACTATACCGAACCGCACTGAGCCAGCATAGTGGATTACGGCTCAGACTTTCTTTTCGAGAAGAATGCTTGTAGCCAACTAGTAGAACGATATTGTTATCCTATAGTGCACATTTATATTGACTTGATGATGACATGGGAAATTTAAAGAGTTAATCGTTTGCTTAGTCAAGGAAAACACGAAGCTATTTACATTGAAATAGATTTTTTTTGTCACAGAAGATAGTGATTCTCTTTTATAGTTGCTTGTTCAGTAGTGTAATAGATATCACTTTATCATTTCCAGATTACCGCCACTTCCTTGCCGATAACTCCCGAACTCAATGAAGAAATGATAAGAAGCACTACTCCTGAAGTCACTCATAAAACTACAGAAGTTGTTACTGGTAAGTTACCAAACACAATCTATCACTATCATAAATTAAATTAGTACGTACTAAAAAAAATCGTTCTTGTTTTCAGAATCATTCTCTTCTACGACTGTAACGAAGCACCATATCAGCATCAAAGAGCAGCATCAGTTACAGAATCGAGAGCTCCTTCGAGTCGTGGACTCCTCCAGCAACCTCGACGCCAAACTCAAGTCTTCTTCACTCCCGCCGGGACTTGCCCTCAGTCAAATAGGAGGCCTTACTCCAACTAAACTAAGTCTAGTAGACAACAACACCCCTAGATCTTCCATCAAGAGAAGCAAGTCCAGCTCACAAGGACAAAACATCACAGATGGACCCAAACCACACGCCAGCACAGAACAATACACAGAAGAGAAAATCACCCTGGAGAAGAAGTCAAAGTCGGAGAAGAAACTCGAAAACGAAGCGCTGAAAACTAAAAAGGAAGAGTCGTTCTTTAGTAGGTTGCTTCTAAGAAAGAGCGGAAAGAAGTCCAAGAAGGACCAGATCGATGTCGAAAGTCAGCAGGAGGTCAAGAAACAGAAGACGGAGAAAACTGCGCAGAGATCCGGAGAGAGATCTCAAGCGTGGCCGCAGCAGACTCAGAAACCATCGCTCGCCGAGAAACCACATAAATCTGCTGGACAGAGAGCCTTCGCCAACCAAATGCATAAACGCCTCGACAACAACGGCGCCTACGTCCACGAGAGCGCATATAAAGACGTTTATAGTGCAGCCAAAGTCGCCGGCGTCGAATATATCACAGATCTCAAACTAGCCGAAGAAACCGACCGAATGCTGAACTCCGAACCGAAAATCAGATACAGCAGGTACGAGGAGCACACTGAGAAAATTGATAGAACAAAACGATCCTCCTCTAAAGAGGCCGTCTCAGAAAATAGAAGAGAATCGTTCAATTTGCATCACGACAGATCCAAGCGACCTGCTTCCGTTCAGAGACTAATGGAGCCGTTTTCGTCCAAAGCATTCATCAACAACGAGATCGACAATCGAGCGCAGGAGGAGGCTCTGACCCACAACATACTCGCGGACGAGGAGCCGATCAGAGCCATCAAGATACCAAGCGTGAAGCCCGACAGCGTGTTCCACAGCGGCAGCATGCCCAAAAACCTGCCCTACTTCAACCCGAGCATCGTCATCACCAACAACTCATCCCCGGCCAAAACCCACTGCGTCCAGATCAAGCACAAGTCCGCCGAGCACATATCGGAGTACTGCGACAAGCGAGACTACAACGAACCCGCCTGTAAAGAGGAGACGTACTCCGCGATGAGGTCTCTCGGAGACGAGTATGTTGAAAGTCGTAGTATCGGTAAGTCCCACAGCTTTAGATACCCGACGGAGGCGCCGCCGCTGCCCGCCATCGTCGGTATCTCGGAACCTTTACTTCACAGCTGGGAGGTGAGTTACCGCGAGCATGTTCATCGCCATCAGCACCAGCAGCGGCACTCCGCCAGGAACTACGACGTGCTGACTGACTTCGAAAGTCTGCCGACAACCGAGTCCAGCTACCTCGACAGCCTCAAGACCGAGAGCGACAGAAACTACATCGTCGCGGAGGTGAGGAAGCGGGACAGCGACATCTCGCAGATCGAGGCGAAGATCGACGACATCATCAGCTCGCCGAAGCCGATTATAGCTTCCATGCTGAAGTCGAGCTCGCTTGACAGCGTTAAGAGTAGTCCCGAGAAACCTGTCGAAGATCGACGGAAAACGATCTCGGTCGATAGTATCGTTAGCGGGAAGGGCAGCGTTGAGAAAGAAATCGCTAAGTCGGAAACTGAGAGCTTCATCACGGTCACTATGATCAATAAGGAGCAGAGCCCGATCTTGTCTCTGAGCAGTGAACCGCCAAAAATAACAAAAACTGAAGAGAAACCACAAAAGTCTTCCCCCAAAAAGTCGGGCGTCCCAGAATTCCTGAATATACAGCTGAACAAAATAGAATCTAAGCCAACGTCCAACGTTGTGCTGACCGCTAATGTGACACCAAAGAAAAGTGAGCCGCCAGCTGAGAAGGAACCAGAAATAGAGATCGTTGTTAAACCTAATGAAACAAAACCTGCTCAAAATACTCAACCGAGAAAAGACTCCATCTCTAGTGGCAAAGTGACTATAGAAAACGTTACCCAAAGTGTGCCAACACAACAGCCAGCCAAACAGAGTTCGCCAGTACCAAAATCATTCTTCAAAAAGAAGTCCATGAGTGTCGAAGCTCCAGAGAGGCCGGTTAAATCTAGAACTAATTCAGTGTCCACTGAGGGCAGCGTGGAAAAGCTAGACAATATCTCGATCGATCAAAAGTCTCGCTCTAGTTTCGGCAGTAAGAGCTCAATCCAAAGCACAGATAGCAACGAAATCAGAACTCCTGACAGAAACGAGGAAGCTGTTATATTCAGAAAGAAAGCGGTCGTCTCTAAATCAGATAAGAAACACGACGATGAACCAGAACTGATGAAGGTGTTTGCCCGAAGATCTCTTAAACTTAAAGACTCAGAAGTGGAAAGCGTCACCCATGAAATATCAGAAGCTATCAAAAAAAGGGAAGAAATGAACGAAAACAAAATTAAAATACTCAAAAACGAGTTCAACGCTTCCATCAAATCACGGGACAGTGACAAAGAAAACGATGATTCATCAAAAGAACAAAACGAAGATAAGAAACAGAACGATGATAAACGTCTGGTCGATATTGCGGCTCGTGTCAGTCAGTTCGGTGCTCAATATCAAAGAAGTGTCAGCATCAATGCCGTCGCCAACAAGAGAGACTCAGCTCCCGTATACAAAAGCGAAGTACACAAATACAAAAAAGAAGTGTCAGACTCTACACCAGAGAAAAGACTTCGAAACAGAACCTTCCCTGACTCCTCCAACGACAGAGAAGACATCAAAGGCATCACCAAAAGCGAATCCTATAAAGCTGACACTCTCTCCAAACGACCGTGGCAACGACCACACTCAGTAGAGAAAGAAAAGCGAGACAGCATTGTGATAGAAAAGGACGCTAACATAGAGAAAGACGAAGGTGCGAAAGAGAAGGATGGTGCTGACGGAGAAGCCGACGGCTCCCCACAGTTCAAGGGGATCCTGCAGATGAGAGCGGAGTGGGAGCGGCGAGCCAAACAAGGAATGACCAAATAAACTGTGGTGCTACACGAAGATGGAACTCCTAAAACTATAAGTTATATGTTGCAAAGTCTACGTTAGTTGTAAATATCAGTTCATGCATTTCATATAATGAGCTTCGATTTGTAAATTTGTTATCCACACGTAAAATAAAACGACTAATCATTTAAAATAGATGTAACGGCTTCGAGGCCCGACGCTTGCATATAATGACTGTAAAATTTTCTTCTAGTACAACTCCTAGAGCTTTTAGAAGGTAACATAAATATGTAACGGTTTCACAACTTCAGATTTTACCAAGATGTATTCTTAATATTGAATAGTGATACGATTAACATAGTTTAGAAGATAGACGGAAGGTTTATTATAAATTGTTTAGTTTATTCGTGTTATAAGACATTGTATTTTGAGTGTTATTACAACATAAAGTAAGGTATATTTTATTAAAATACTGCAATGTATTTAACATGAACTGTGAGAATACAAATTTTATTCTATAGATGTTTGTGTGTTTATTTCTAGTCACTGAATTTTAAATTATATTTAATTAGTGGCCGCCCGCGACTCCGTTCGCGTGGAAGTCGGTTTCCCGTAAGAATTATATGTTTTTTGCGGTAAAAAGTAGCCTATGTGTTATTCTGATTTATAACCTATATTACTCCAAAGTTTCATCCAAATCTATCCAGTAGTTTTTACGTGAAAGAGTAACAAACATCCATACATCCATACATACTCACAAACTTTCACATTTATAATATTAGTAGAATTCGTCACCTTAATAGGAATTTTAACATTCTTTTAAGGATTTATAAAATGCATAAACACTGACCCAACTTTATCCAAGGTCAGACAGTAATTTTAAAGTTTATAGATGCATCAAACATTTTTAACAAACATTTTAAAATAATACGGTACCTATGAAGAGATTGATTCTCATATTTTAATAAGTTAAAAAAAAATATTTGAAATTAATACACCACATAAAATGTTAATTTAGAAATATTTACAACTTAAATAAAAACTTATAAGCAATTATTACACCTCGTATAGCGTATCTTTAGCCTTATGGAATAGTCCCAAGCAATATAAGCAAGCTTACTACAGTCCTGTTTAATCTTCTAGCTAAGGCAGGATATAAAAAGCTAAGCAAACAACTTACAACGTTTATAACACTCCTTTTCTATTGACACAAACGAGTAGAAATCTTGTGCTTTGTAAATGAAAAACCTTGAAAGATAGAAAAGAGAGAAAGCAGTTTGTAAGCTTTTTTGACAGATTCTTGGGTATACAGGTATTTAAATTAAAAAAGAATAAGTACTTTTACCGTCGACCAGTTGCAGATGAAAAAAAAGACGAATCCAGAATTGCTATTTTTTTACCTGGCAATCTTGATACATCTGTAGATTTCAAAATATAGTCTATAACATTTGATGCTATTTTTATATTTATTAAATGTTATTTATTTCATTGAATTGGTTATTAAAATATTATCTAAAGTCACCTTAGCGCCATCTATGTTTCTTTATATAAACTAACGCACCCTCTAAGTCACCGTCCACCCTCGTTTATTTTCCGAACGCAATCAAAATAGGGGTTGTCACGCATGCGCACAAACATCGGACATTGTTAACCCCAATAAGCACGACAGCCACCATTTTAATTCCAAAAAATCCACTATTCCTTAAACCAGAGAACCGAACGAAAATAAGACATTTAAAAAGATACGACACGGTGCCTAAAAACTCTGTGCAGTGATAATCGACTCGAGAAAAAGCTAAGGTTCCAAATTTGAAAACTGTTCTTACGTAATATTTTTTTCTTGGAGATTGGCTGAAGACGTATCGGAAAGAGGTAAGTTTACCATCGCAAATTCATATTTAGAACGAAATGTTTTACACTAGAAAACTGCGCTAACTATCGCAGATTTTCCATAAGTTTCGTAAAGTAAGCAAATGTAAATCTTTACGTAGAAAGAATGCAAATTGAAATGAATTACATATAATATTAATGAAAGGAGATGGGTTTTACTGCCTTGCCTGTACACCGTATAATTCTATCTTATAAATACTTATTTTCTTTACATTGCTTACCTTTTTCGGTAAGAATCTACTAATAAATATTAGTAGCTTCTTAGGTTTCTCAAGTTTTACTCGATACGCAGTTAGATAAGCTTAAACTAAATTAGGTTACCTAAGTGATAAATAGACTAAATTTATGGTGTTATAGACATTTTTGGAATACTGCCAGAGTGTTTGTTGGTATTTTGTATTAAAAGAGGTCACGGAATTCAATTATAGCAAGAAAATACATATAATTTAGGTATGTCTAGATTAGATCCTAGATTCATATTTGCTACAATAACATAATATGAGAATAACTAATAAGTAACGTAAAAATATGTCTGGGTAACAAGTTAGCCATAAAATAACTTTTTTATATAAAAGTATTTTGTACATTACCTACTTGTGTAATTTTAACACAAAAGGTAGGTTTTCAATATTGGTAACATATACCTTACTCGATAAGTTTCTTTTGTGTAAATAATGTTAACCTTTTAAAGCAAAATAGGTCCTAACGGATTTCAGGCAGTTCCGTGACGAAAGTATCGGATATCCGTAACCGTAAACGAATACGATTTTAATCTTTCGGTGGATTTTTATGAAAGAAAAGCTTTAGATTGTAAAGCATTTTAATAAAATTGAAGAATAAACACTGCACTATTATTTTCATAACTTATGTCGTAGTTGTTTGACATACCTACGAGTTGTATCGCAATTTTTATCACTAAAACAAATACCGGTATAATCTTGTCAATAGCATGTTACGGACGAAAAATCCGTAACCTCTTAAACTTATCTAACCACACAAATGTATGTATGCATGTGTATGTATGTATGTATGCTCTACAACTAATGAAACACAAGAGCTCTCAGACCCATCTCTTCAGAACAAAAGGTATTTCTCAAGAAGTGCGGTTGTATTGTTTCCTCGCTTTGAACCGAATGTAGGTAACTAGAAGTGAAGAAAGGAGAAGGTAGTGTGTGCAATGGAAATGTTTTTTAATTTAGAAGATAGGTCTATTTATTTATAATAATAGTTCAATAATATTAATTTTTGGTATAACAGCATAAAGGTTCGATCTAGATTTGGTAACAATATAGTTTACAAAATGTTAAATGTCATACCATTAAAGACAGATTAATAATATACAGTAAATAATACGTTTTACTTAATTATACGTTTTCCTATAGAGCTACTTTTCTACACGTGTCCCATTTGTTTCAACAACAAAACCGATCGGAAATCGATACATTCCAGTAATTACCAATTGTGGAACACGCTGTATGCTTTTGTTAATTGTAAAACACGCTGTATATAATTTCGTTGTGGCGCTGAAAACGTGATTACGGACAGATATTGGGACAGTAATCGAAAAGTTTAAATGTAGATAGGTATTTATAATGTTTATTTTGAATTTTGCTCCTTCAATTATTAAAGGAAAATGCTCTTTCTGTAGTTAGAGGTTGATCTTAGTTTAGTGAATAAGTAGGAATCTCAAATTTACAAATTATTACGTCACTATTTGGTAATAGGAATGTGATTCCGTTAAATACTTACCCTTTTTACAAAAAAAAAGTAGGTATATGAGGGATAAGTAGGAACTTGTTATAAGTAATTTAAATTTTTATTTTCAAAGATCACCTGAGTAATTTTAAACTACTAAAAATGTAATTAGGAATCCGGTCTCTTTGTTTGGCTAGTAAGTAAACCGGCTGAACCTATTTTTATGAATTTTGGAATGAACACTCTGGGAAAAAGTAAGCCATTTAGCTGCGGGTTAAAACTAGTAATATATATTAATAATAATACTACTAATATAATATATTAATAGTACTTTATATTAATAAAAATTCCACTAATTTTGGGTTTTGCAAATCGGCTTTATTGTAAAATCTTCCTTATTAGATCTTCAGAAGAGATGAATTTCCTTAAGGTTTTTAATATCAGGTTCGATATAACATCCAAAATTGGCATAAAGTGGCATCATCAATAGTAATTTGGGGCTTATTTAAATTTATGAAAGGCCAAATACATTTTTATCGATCTACGCCTTTAAATTAGATTAGGGAAAATAGGGCTTCTTGATAAAATTCGCATCTGGGGTTCGTGAATTATTTAGATTTACCTATTGTATTTAGTTTATTTTTAAATTAAAATTAAAATTCTTTAAAGAATATGTTTCCTAACCTAAGCGACTGGGCGAGGTTTGAAGAGTCATATAAAGTTATCTTAGTTTAATATTCTCAATAATCAAATTATATCTTAAAGCTTAAGCATTCACGCACCTACCTGTTCTTTTTGTTTTTTTTTTATAAAAAAAATAGAAAATGCCATTTTGAAATAGCCTATAGAAAGTCTTGCTCTGCGGTCAAAAGTGTGTTGTTTTGTGCCGTGGTCTACGGTGACCGAACGCTCGTGTTTGTTTATTGGACCGCAGTTTGGGATTGCGGTCATTATATGGAGGCAGTCGTTCTCAACGTTTTGTAGACTACGACCACTGATGTTTCAGTGTGTTGGTAAAATTAAGGAGAGTTTTCAAGTTTAGAAACTTAAATTATTTTACCTCAAACCCAAAAAACTTTGATAAAAATAAAACCTCTTATTATTTTAGTACAAAATGTATTGTAGCACAAACATAACTAGCATTGATTTGGACACCACAAGTATTACAGCTAACTATTAGATTTTGGATCAAAAGCCCACTAAAGGAACGTGATGTACCCGTATGTTATAATCTCCGAAGTTTTTTAGTCACTTTACAGGCCATATGTATGCTTTCGTAGCTAACTAGTTGAGAGCCACTGGTACAGAGGTAGCGGTCTAGAAACTAGCTATAACATACTCGTAGGTTATTTTGTAGGTTGTCTGGCAAGTTTGTACATAAAATAAGTTACATTTAGTAAAGTTACTAACGGTGATAAGAGGTAACGACGCTGGTTAGGGTTTTGAAGTAACCTAAATTAGTGTTTAGTTGATTTGAAATAAGGTTAGAGATTTGATATGAATAAGTATTTTCATGCAACATGCGATTTTTTATTCAGTTAAAAAGTTTATATAAAATAACGGATATCGATTATATGCCGCAGGGCAGTTATATATCGTAGGTAGGTACATTTAATATCGTCCTATGATTACTTTTGAATAAAAATGTTATTTTTTTAGTGGATTTGGATTTTGGTAACGCGAACATATAAGTTTGGGTAAAGGCCTAAGAATCAGTGACATGACTCCAAAATTTAAAAATGAAAGTACCCCACCTCCTTTAACTAAAATATATATTTCTTCCTTCAAAACATCGTGTTATCAAAAAGTACGTATTACTTTGTTGCTGAAAAGACAAAATCTGAACTTAGTAATGTAGAGTAAATAAGTATCCAAAGTATTTAAGATGCATTTATAAGATACTTGCTTTCCGCCCTGCCGTTTCACCCGCAACTAAGTAAATGGTTTTTCCCGTGGGAATGAGGCTTTTTCCCGCGGTAAAATTATCGTATTTTCTTCTTCCCTGGGTGTCGAACTATCTCTATTCCAAAATCAAGACAATCGGTTCAGCCGTTTTTACGTGAAGCGAACATACAGACAGACGGACAGACGGACATACACATTTTCACATTTATATTAATTCTAGCGACCCGCCCACGCTTCGCAATAGTGTATTTTTGATCATTATGCCGACTTGATCAGGAAACATGAAATTTGGGTAACTTAAAGATTTTTTTTTTTTAAATGTTCTTTATGTTCAAATTTAAATGAATAAATTCCCTAAAATATATCGAAATCCTCATCAAAATCCGTTACGTAGTTACGGAAGAGTTAGCGGACAAACATACAAACAGACAGAATTGGCGACTTGGATTTATACTATGTAATGATAATGATAGTAAGTATAGACCTACAAAAAAAGCCCTTCGCAGTACCTATATACCTATCTATATCTAAGTGTAAGACATGTTAGCATATACTGCAAAAGCTACCTATATGCCTGTGATAAGGGCGCTGCAGGGCTTTACAATATTATTAAGTTTTTATAAAGGGTTTCCACGCGAACGAAGTCACGGGTGGCCTCTAGTTTCAATATAACTTCAAAATAAATTTCAATCATTCAAAGACCAAAAATTATCTACATAAACTGTACTAAGTGATAATTAATTTATTTTGATAAGGATTAATAGCATGAGTAAAATAAACGCGTTTAAATGTAGTCCAAAAAAAATCAAGTTACCTATTTAAATAAAAATATGGTTGTTGTGCATCACTCGACATAGATAATTATAGTGTCGCGGACTTTTCGGTAGATATTTATAATATGTACAATGAATTAGAACATTTTATGGTTCTATCTTTTATAGTTAAGGCAGCGTACGCGAAATAAGTAACTTTTCTGGTTGATTTTTTACACCTTTTGGCCGAAAAACCCAAATATCTTACGGAACCCTATTTTTCCCAAAATAAAATATAGCCTATGTTACTCGTGGATAACGTAGCTTTCAAACGGTGAAAGAATTTTTAAAATAGGTCAAATAGAGTTTGAGCCTATTCGACACAACCAAACAAAGTTTACCTCTTTATAATATTAGTATAGATATCATTTTATATTCATACGAGTGTATGGTGTAATTATGAGTGACTTGTTCCCGGCATTTAGAATTTGGGCTAACTTAAAAATACTTTTTTGTAATATTCTTTATCTACAAATTTAAACGAAAAAATTACCTAAATGATGGTTAAAACCGCAAATAAAATCCGTCAAGTGGTTTTGAATGAGTTAGCGGACAAACATATAAACAGACACAATTAGCGACTTGGATTTATACTATGCAATGATAATGATGATAATGATGATGATAATTGGTAGGTGCGGGATGGTGCGCGGGTAGGGCATGCTGTGCGGTGCAGTGTGGCAGATTTATATTATGTAATGATAATGATGATAATGATTATAATGATGATAATGATGATAATGATGATAATGATAATAGTGATGATAATGATTATAATGATGATAATGATGATAATGATAATAGTGATGATAATGATGATAATGATGATAATGATGATAATGATGATAATGATGATGATGATGATAAAGATGATGATAATTGGTAGGTGCGGGATGGTGCGCGGGTAATGCTGTGCGGTGCAGTGTGGCAGATTTATACTATGTAATGATAATGATGATGATAATGTGCAGGTGCGGGATGGTGCGCGGGTAATGCTGTGCGGCGCAGTGTGGCAGGCGGCGCCGCTCTCGCTCCGGGTCGGCTCCTCGCTGCCGACGCACGCGCTGCTCGCGCTCGTCATGCAATCGCTACATGACGATGTCGATGATGACGCCAGTTTTATAGGTAAGTCTTAATATTGTTTTCTTTTAAAAATATAAATCTCCAGACTAACACACCAATTATGTGGCCCTAAAGTAAGTTTCAGTAAGCACTTGTGTTAAAGGTACCACATAATGGACTAGGGGAGAACTTTGTTACTATGTATGTAATATGACTAGCCTTCTGCTGGTTTCACAAGCGTG
Source organism: Emmelina monodactyla (assembly GCA_916618145.1). NCBI lineage: Eukaryota > Metazoa > Arthropoda > Insecta > Lepidoptera > Pterophoridae > Emmelina > Emmelina monodactyla. Next base: position 1,004,374 of record OU745316.1, read on the forward strand.
TAAATAAAATAAGGCTTAATAAAGTAAGCTATGCCAATATCTTGTAATGTGGCTTTTACAAGTGACATAATATACGTACTTAGTGTGTGATCATACCCCATATGTTCGAAATCACAAACATTACCTTTTCTTAATGTAAGTTTGATTACAAGTGGCGTGCATATCGGACTGTTAAACAAAAGATGAATTTAATTAAATATCGTTTCGAAATGGGCTCGTGTCAGGGTGTAACTAGATTCTATACCATAACTATAAGCTCTGAGTGCTATTTTTAGTGTAACAATTATTCATGAATTAATATTTGCCCTACTATTTGGACACAGGCTCATAACAAACTTACACATATTTTAAGAAAAACTAACAGATCTGCGCTGCGTATAATCTGTTAACATATTTATTTAATAATCAACCACTATAACATGGTTTTAAACCTTTTTTAACTATCCTACATATGTAGGTACTAAGTATTTTTTATTCTTAATCAAAACTTGAATCGTTGAATCATGCAACATACTAAAGCGTAGTATAGAATCATTGAATTAAAAATACTACTATTGTTATAAACGTGACAGTTTGTGAGTATGTATGGATGTATGCATGTATGGATGTTTGTTACTCTTTCACGTAAAAACTACTGGACGGATGAAACTTTACAGTAATATAGTTTATACATCAGAATAACACATAAGGTACTTTTTACTGCGGGAAAACTTCTTATTTCCACGGGAAACCGACTTCCACGCGAACGGAGTCGCGGGCGGCCACTAGTTGAATTATAAATCCTACTAATATTATAAACGTGAAAGTTTGTGAGAATGGATGTTTGTTACTCTTTCACGTAAAAACTACTGGACGGATTTTGATGAAACTTTGCAGTAATATAGGTTGTTCATCAGAACAACATAGGGTACTTTTTACCGTGGCAAAACTTCTCATTTCCACGGGAAACCGACTTCAACGCGAACGGAGTTGCGAGCGGCCACTAGTATTCTATACTGCGCTTCTAATGCTTCCATTGAGATAATAAACCTAGCTGAAGTCTAGAATATCTTGACGTTTAGTTCTTTCCATGCACTTAAATTAAAGCTAATGGTTTTTTTTAGGGATGCCACACTTAATAAAAAACTAAGTTTTATTATTTATTTTAATTAATGATTTAGATTTTAATTTAGATTTAGAAAATGTATTCAACGTCTTCGAGATCTGCATATCTTTTTCTCATTATCGATTAGAATTACGATCTCATTTAGACATAAGATCATAATTCTAATGAAATAAATACGACAACAAATATTCTACATACCTAAGGACCCAATTTTAAACTTTTTTTTATTAAAAAATAAAACTAACAAACAATTACCTATACCCTACCGATTTTCATCTTGTTAGGAATTTATGTATCTTCGAATGTTTAACTTGATCGGACTACTAACTAAATAAATAAATAATAGATCACACTTCAACATCCCTATCTCTCACAATGGCATTTCGTTCTATCGACAGTCGGTACCACTTATCACGTAGCTAACTCGTGGGGAAGAATTATATTAAACACTAGATAGAATGTTCTAGATGTAGACTGGATACTATAGTATAGAACATTCTAGATGTAGACTGGCAGTATCGATGCACGTGCTTAATTTGTTGCAATACTAAAGTATTAAATAGGAACTTCATGTTAAAACGTTTTTAGTGTTAAATAGGAACTTTATGTTAAAGAATTTCTGTTTAATAATTCAACTTTTACAATTAAATATTTTTTTTATTAGTTTCAAACTAGGTTTAATTTTTTATATGATTGTAGTATATCCTTTTAAATAAGGTTATATTTACAAATGTACATTCTTGAAGTAAGTATGTTATATAACTTGCATTTTTTTTAATAATTGAATACGAAAGAATCGATTCTTTTATCGATAATCACTAGATTGAGCCCATCTTTAACTTTAATCTAAAAGATATATGAAATGAGGTCATTCGCTTACGTAAAAGCCCTTGCTACGAAAGTCCTTGCTACGAAAGTCCTTGCTACGGATCGGTCTGCTACGATTGGGTTCATGCTACGAATTGTAGCATACGTTACAATTAATTTTGTTAAAATATCATATAAATAAATAAATAGCCTATATATGTCCCATAAATGAGCACAGGCCTCCTTCTCGGATAGCGAGAGATTATATTATTTATTTAACATTGCTTTTTAGCTAACTTAAAACAACATTTTCTAAATGTTCGTTATTTACAAATTTAAACGAGAAAATATCCTAAAAGATGGCGAAATCCGCATTTAAATCCATTGTGTGGTTAAGGAGGAGATAGCGGACAAACATACAAACAGACACAAATAGCGACTTGGATTGATACTATTAGTCTAAGATCCGAACCTAAATCGACCTTCACCGGGGTGATAATAGAACGAAACATATTTTATCATGAATTTAGTATATTAGAAAACATATTAAAAATGAGTTTGCTAAAAAAATCCTGGACAGAATATTTTTAATTATTTTTCAAAAAATGATTTTTAATAGTACCCCTTATAGGACCGGATTTTTCGCAGACAACCCTATATCAACGTGTTCGCAATAAAACAGCGCTTATGATGATATAAAAATTTTTTAATTATCCAATCCAGTGAAAGTAACTGGCATCGATATACCTGACAACCCAGTAGTTCGCCCAGGTAAATAGTAGACAACCCAACGGCTGCACATTCTATACGTTTTATACTTTCAGTCAGGACAATTTTTTTTTATTATCCTGATGTTGCAACATTTAATTAAAAATTTTTGAAAAATAATTAAAAATAGTCTGTCCAGGATTTTTTTAGCAAACCCATTTTTAATATGTTTTCTAATATACTAAATTCATGATAAAATATGTTTCGTTCTATTATCACCCCGGTGAAGGTCGATTTAGGTTCGGATCTTCTACTATATGTAATGATAATGATAAATAAGTAAATGATATTGATTTTATATACTTAGTTAATTATTAGTGTCAATTAACGTAAGTTTGCTTTACGTCAGTATTTTAGAGTATTATTATTTACAAAAACACTGACATACCAAGTATTTTTTTTAGTCAGGCACTTTAAAATGTATTAAAATGCAACAAATTAAAATTATGACAAATCATAACAATAAATTTAACACATTCCAATAAGCCCAAAACTCAAGCCTTTACACAGATCAAACTAACAAAAAAAATATCAATTTTCCCACAAAGCCTTGTATTTTAGGCCGCACAACGCCTAGTCACGCGATGGTTCATATCGGCAGACATCTTGCCGCCGCCCCCCCGGCCCGCCGGCACCGCGCGCCTCACCCCCGCGCCGCAGCCTTGCCTTGTAGTGCATTCGTTAGAGCTACTCAGTAGTTATGGGCGCCTGGTACTTGCGGAATGGCGTGGTGTATGGAAATATAGATTTTTCAGTTTTTTTCTCGAATAAGAAATATTGTTTTTTATTGATTTAATAAGTTTTTTTTTTAAATTTAATGAATTCCTTGCTATTTTTTGCTTTTTGTTATATTTATTCAAAGTAAGCAAATTGGCTCAAGATTAAAATGTTACCCTTGAAAGAGAACACTAAAATATTATTCTGTCATCATCCAAAAACTTATTACAAAATAAATAGTCTCAAATTTATATTATTTATTTGTATTATATTCAAGATAATCTCAGACTTCAAGGTGTTTTTTTTGTCTGACACAACAAAGGTCAAAGCAGTCTGGCTACCAGGAGATAATAAACTAAAGTACGTTCTGAACAATGTTAAAGGTCATGTGACGTCACAAAACACGGCAAAGTTACTAATGCCCAAATTCTGCGAATAATCACTGGTACAGTTTCATACTGACATGGATTCCTAGTACTTGCAACACGATTTTATGAATTGTTGATCGATTTATTTAGGTGGTATTTTTTATTCTAAGAAGTTGATTATTATTGTGAATTTAAAACTTGAATGTCAAAGTTCATTTCTTATTGCAATGATATACACAAAGCTACATACTTTATAATATAATTCCCTATTTGCAAAACTATGATTCGTTGGATCGTTGTTATTCTAAAAAAATGATTTTAATTAAAATTTTAATTTAAATCATTTTTTATCGTTTTAAAGCTAACTACTACAAGACAAATGTATGGATACACAAAAATATACGTCAACCTTATGACACCCCTGTTGGCCTACAATTCTGAAACTAATTTTACTCAGCATAAATACAAAAGAAAGTCAACGTACATCACAATTAAAACCAAAAAAAAAACAAAACGTCACCTGATTTTGGCGCCACGTCAGCCAATTCCAAACATGACTCATACTTTTACGGAATTCCCGCCACTGAAACCTGAAAGCTGTAAGTCATAACTCGCAAAGCAAATAAGCTAATTTCAACCCTATTACCATATACATAGAACTCGTTTTAGTTGAGCGCGTCGTTATTTGTCTTTCAGGCCGCGTTTTTCATTCATGCATATGCGTCAGTGGAGATAGGGTAAAATACTTTGGTTAAAAGCTTTGAAGAAATGACCTTGTGATGTGCCGGTTCCTATTCTTTTCTGGGTTCTGGACGTTGATTCTGAAGACACCTAGGAGTAAGTCATTTAAATAATATTTTACAAAATGGCGGCTCGTTACGTCAAAATGGCGGAACTTTTTTAAGGATTTATGATAATTAAAATAACGTTATTAATTTGTACGTTGCATAAAGTTTCTTAACTTGTTATTTAAATATTAACTGTAATAATAAAATGAACGTCGTTTTATTCTCATTTTATGCCCACAACTTGGGTAACTTTTTTTTAATTATTAATAGAAAGTTCAACAAAAAATACGAACTACAAGAAGCCCTTGTCCTTTTCCAAGATGTACTTTATTTATGTATCAAATTTTATCGACATCGGCTTATTAGTTTAAGTATTTAAGCGTAAAGAGCAGACTACATTTAGTAAAATTCGCAATTATAATATCAGCATTCGATTTAAATATTATAATTGACAGAGACAGTACATATTTAAAGCTACAAAATAAGGAGGTAAAAATGTTAACAAGAATTTCCATTTTTAATCAGAAACATTATTAATGCATTGAGTTTCTAGTATTATTGATTATTCTAATGTTTTTCTATGAACTTGAATCACCTTCTACTAATGTTAGAAACTAATAAAGTAGTTACCCACTTGTTACGACTGAAAGGTAGACTTTTTGAATCACATACTCGTAATTTCTTTAGAATAAAGGGTAAGCATAAAACTTATACCTATAAATTGCATAGACATTGTTTATGATATTGTTTTTCAAAAAACCTAATAGTACATACAATATTTCGGTTATTCATTTTAGAACCGTTTGAAGTTTCTGACTTTAAACTCCTTTGATTAATAATTAAAAGTAAATACATACTTAGAGGAATTAACACTGTAACAGTTACAGATACAGGTTTGATTGTTACTTAAATAGCGATGAGAGAGAATTATGATTAGATTTATATTACTAACGAGCGATTATTGGTGTAATTTTGACCGACTTGCTCACGAAATATTGAATTTAGCCGAACTTAAATAAACTTTTTCGGAATGTTTTTTATTTACAAATTTAAATGAAAAAATAACCTAAATGATGGCGAAAACCGCATTTAAATCCGTCTTCTGATTTAAGAGGAGATAGCGGCCAAACATACAAACAGACACAATTAGCGACTTGGATTTATACTATGTAATGATAATGATGATGATTTTACATACAAAATTTTATTTTAGTACAAAATATATCATTCTAACTAGACTCCCATTTGCCTGCCTTTTTCCACAGTAGTGAAGCTGTATTTAATATTGTTATTCTTTTTAGATCAGTTTCTACAGAGAAAAATAAAATTAATATTTATATAGGTACTTGTTTGAACATTCAGCTCGCTCATTAAAAAGAAACCTTAGTGAGTACAAAACAAAGAATTTTTATAGCAACCAATTACGATTATAATCGAGTTGTTTCTGAACCGAATCGGTTATTTCATTCGTATTTAGAACAGCGATAATTCTTGATGAATGACTCGAGCCTTTGTTTAGTTGTTACAAACAAGTTAAAATATTAAATAGAAATAATAAATGGCTGTTTCTTGTGTTAATTGTGTTTATAAGGTCGAAGTTGGTGTGATTGATTGGTCATGTTGGAAATGCTTACGTATTTTGGTACGGACATTGTTTTAAGTATATAGTTTGTAGCTATACTTATGTTAGGTCATAAAATAATAATGATTTTGGCTAGCTTTTGACAGAATATTTTGTATTTAAGTACGAGTAGGTAAAATATAAATACAAAGAGGATTTTTTATTTTTCGTTTTTTTGACATTGATTCTGCATCATAGTCAAGAACGAATTATAAAGAATATTTGTTGTCCTTGTCTGTTACACGACCAGTCCCATAAGATAAACTGTGACAAAAAAAAATATCTAAGCATATTAAATAACATAGCTAGTTTGAAATACACATTTAACCATTTACCCATTAACAAATGACAAAACCACAGCTGAATCCTTTACACAAGTGTGTCAATAGCCCCGTTGTTTATCCACGCATGCGCGTTACTCAAGATGCGCGGGAGCCGTGGCCGATCCTGCGTCGATGACGTCATTACAGCTGATCGTAAATTGTAGAGTTAATCATGCGGATTTTATTTGTGATTTCGTTTAGGAGCGGTATGTAATAGAAAAGATATAAGTCTACCAAACATTTTTACATACGTTATAAGTTGCTTGCTTTAGAAAAGTAGGTTCATTAAGTAAATTACACAGATTTATAAATATGTCGGAGATCGAATATGCTTATGGTTGATATAAGAAGAGCGCGGATTGCCAGTACCAAATATGGTGCTAGACAGAGTCTATGTGACATCGAGAGAGGAGCTGTCAGAGTGACAGAGATGGTCTTGGGCTTTGGTGAAAAACAGTTGGAAAATGAGAGTGCTTGGTGTTTGCGTAGAAACTGTCCGTGATCCGTGCCTTCTTGTGAATTAATCGAATGACCTACGGAGTGCTATCAAGAGGAGATAATTACAGTGTTGAAACAGTTCTATTGGTTTTATTTGAGTCTAACACATAACCCACGTACGCCCACACAAGTTATAGTACTAAACGGCCCCTGAAGACGGCTCTGATGACGAAGGTATCCTGCCGTCTTCGTCATCAGAAGTGGGATGATACTGTGTTAGTTCAAATGAAGAAAAGGAAATTGACCGTTGCTATGATCTGTGTTAGTTCAAAATTGAGAAGAAGAAAAAGTGAAATTGACCGTTGCTATGCATTGTTGGAAAACAAAATGTAAACATGCGCGTTGCTATGCATTGTTTGAAAATCAAAATTAGAACATGCGCGCGCAGATGTACCGAAAACAATTGCATGAAGCAACCTGATTTCAAACTTGGAATAGAAGGACACGGACGCGAGATCATGACACGCAACTTTGTTTTTTAATTCGCTCATACTATGAGCAGGCAAAGGAACTAAGCAATACAGCCTTGTCTTGATTTTCGTTCAAAAATCTGCATAGTGACAGATCCTGGAACGTCAGTAAAAAAATAAAAAAAAATAAAAAAAAGGATTGTGCGTTGAGACGGCGCAGCCAGGGGAACACCAATGGAGTCGGAGTTCATCAGTCAATCGCGTACGCTTATTGAGATACTGCGACACGCTATCCGGTGAGAGTTAATTGCTTTGAATAAAAGTTTGCCGAACTATGTGATTCTGTGTGATATAATTTGTTTCAGAAAAATAGCCATACCGGACGCGACTGTCGTTTGCAAATAAACTAAGGTTGGAGCTGTGATGATGAGATGTGCCGACATGAGAACCAAACCCAGCGGTGCAGCAGCATACAACGAAGGCGCTGTTTCAAAAAAATGTATCGTGCCTGGACATCTCGCGGCCTGATGTACGTGCGGTGGCGGCGTCGCAGAGGCTGGAGTTAGACGCGTGCGCACCGTGCTGTGGGTTGATTTAAGTTGCCACGGGTTATTGAGAGCACAAGGTGATTCGTATTGTTTCTTTTATGATTGTGGTGCTGAATGCTCGTTGGTTAAAGAAAGTGTTAAGGTGTAATTTAATGGTAAACGATTTGACAAGGTGGCTTACGAAAAGCGTGGTGGCTTTTGAAGCGTGGTGGCTTATGAAAAGCGTTGTGGCTTTTGAAAAGCGTGGTGGCTTATGAAAAGCGTGGTGGCTTTTGAAAGCGTGGTGGCTTATGAAAAGCGTGGTGGCTTATAAAAAGCGTGGTGGCTTATGAAAAGCGTGGTGGCTTGTAATAAAAAGGGTGTTGGGAGCAATGGTGATGTTGCTGGTCGGCGAGGCCGTGGAGATAGAGGGGTGTTCACTCGTGTCGTGGAGTGTTTCAATGATTGATTTGTGGTGATAAAGTCATGACCTTTATCGATGGTACATGATCTATACTGACTTTGGTGTTTTGATATTACTGTTTTATTTATGAAAATAGTAAAAAACAATAGTTCAGAGAATGAGTTTAAATTTTGGTTTGCGTTTGAAGTAGATTCATGATTAATGGTCAGGATTGGCCGAGCGGAACAAGTGGATACTGTCGTTTTGTGTTTGTCCACAGTATAATACACGAGGACGTGTATACGCAGGATGGCCGTGTCGGAGATCGAATATGCTTATGGTTGATATAAGAAGAGCGCGGATTGCCAGTACCAAATATGGTGCTAGACAGAGTCTATGTGACATCGAGAGAGGAGCTGTCAGAGTGACAGAGATGGTCTTGGGCTTTGGTGAAAAACAGTTGGAAAATGAGAGTGCTTGGTGTTTGCGTAGAAACTGTCCGTGATCCGTGCCTTCTTGTGAATTAATCGAATGACCTACGGAGTGCTATCAAGAGGAGATAATTACAGTGTTGAAACAGTTCTATTGGTTTAATTTGAGTCTAACACATAACCCACGTACGCCCACACAAGTTATAGTACTAAACGGCCCCTGAAGACGGCTCTGATGACGAAGGTATCCTGCCGTCTTCGTCAAATATTATATTATACGACTATAAAATTGCACTTTTCTTATCATGTATGACCATGTCGACATACATCGTTATTATTTGAGTCATACATATTTTGAATTAAAATTATGGACAACATTAAGCTATAAAAATATTTCTTTTCTGAAACAGCATTAAAAGAAAAAAATATGCATTATTCAAAGGTTAACTAAAGGTTACTTTTTTATTAAAAGTGACATACGCGAAGTGTCATACTTTTTTTTACTTTTGACCTTTGTAAGTCACCTTTGACTTTAAAACAACGATAATAAATGTTACTTTATATTTATTTGTCAGTTTTAATTGATTTCTGTATCTCTCAAGCATAAAAACTGCATAATATGATAATTTCATAGCATAAGACCACATGCATAGTTGTTATATCATTGGCGTTAAAAAATTTACCAAAGTTAAGTGTTGTTAATGTAACCATCGATTTGTGATTTCGACTTATGAAGACATGATTTTTTCTATTAATCAAGTTATAGCTCTAGTAACTGGCAGATATAAAACATAATTTATAAGAGTTAGATCATTTCTTTACTTAAACTCTCTAAGATATTATCATACCAAACTTACGTTCAAGAAATTTATTAAAACTTGCATACTTCAATACGAATATTTATAAATCTGCGTTAGTTTGTGTCGTTTCCACTAAATACCAACACTGCAAATTACTCCGACATTTTGTATAACTTCGCAGAATGTATCACAGAGTTACTTTTTACTCAAGTGTTCTTTACCATAACAGAAAAAGAGTTCCTTTTTACTTTTATCGCATGGAAAATAAAATAGTTCATATGACATTATTTCGTCTTCTAATACAGATTTTTAGGTTGTAAATATTATAAAGCTCTTCATTTACATTTCAGCTTAATAAAAAGTATTCCACAATGTACATTTTATCAATTTACATTTGTATACGTTATAAAAAGTAGTAAATAATTACAATGAAATCCTTGAAACAATGCCCATTACATCGAGTCGATATTTATTGAATGGTATGTATTGATTTCTAATTAATTACATGAGAACATCGCTTGTTATGCCTGCCATTTACTTGAAAGTACTATTGGAAGAATAAAATACCTATCTATTAATGGAAGGAAAAAGTAAAGGTCGTTCTGAACGACTCGTTCAAGAACTTTTCACAGAGGTTTACATAAAATTTGTAATAAACGAGTACCTACAGTTGGTCAAAAAGTTGAATGTCGTTTTAAAATAACATATTTACAAAAAAATGTAATTCAAGTAAGTAAATGGTTTACGTATTTACATAAAGATATGCTTTAGATATTGTTCTTGCTGTTCACAGTCCTGAAAACCTGAAAGAGATAAAAAAATGCCTTAACTGTTCATTTTTATATATAATTAAGCTTTCCCTATTATAATACTTATTAAATTATTAACTTAACACGCTAACCACAAATGAAACATACAAGAAATTCAATAATTTCGTTCGATATAAACGCGATTCATTTAAGTCGGAAGTTCAAAAATAAACCTTCATATTACATTCGTATGGCAATCAAATATTGTAATACAAACATCATAACATTTGAATAATGTACATATTCTACATGAAAGCGAACGAAAACAGACTCTGTATATCTGTATGTAGTCTGAATAAAAATATAATACCTTTTTCGTCGGTTATTGGGCGATCTTGCATCTCTCTCGCACGCCCTATTCGTCTACCTCAGGCAGTATGAGATTACAACTTTGCCGCTGCAAACGTGCGGAGCGCGCGGATTAAAAAAACTAAATCGAACGAATTTGAATTTTGAACGTTGTGTTCCTTTTAAATTTGACAATTGAAGTGTTGTGCCGGTGCCGATCAATTTGGTTTGAGTGATTGATTTTAAGGATTATTTGGTCGTGTTTTTGTGAGTAGCGTGAGTGAAGTATTTTTCATGACAGTGTTTTGGAAAAAAAGAATATGGAGCTTTTTTGAAGAAAAAAAATGATATTAAAAAACAGTTTGCAACAAATTATTAAATTACAGAAATTAGTCATACATTTTAACGTTTATCGTGTTACAATCAGTTGTTAAGATATTATTTAAAAAATATGATGCAAGCACTTGATACAGTTTTTATTGCCAATAAACAACAATTGCCAATGCGTAACGAACCAACCTAACAAAACGTTAATTAATGGAGCATGTAAAATAAAAAGAAAAGATTTCAATGCATTAGGGTTAAGTCTGGCTTAGTTGAGATTACGGCTCGGGCGCTGGTAAATGGATTAACCGGGACTTTGTAGCCCCGATACAACCTTAAATGCAGTTTTTATTATTCTACACGAGACGTTTAATGATACGTAAAGTTAATTTCTATTAACTTACAGCCAAAATTTTGCAAAAGCCCTTAAACTTTTTTTTTGTTTTACTGTAAAAAAATGAATTAAAACTATTATCATATGCTTAAAACAAGTTTTTCCCACAATGTATATCATTCGTCTAAGCGATATGAGCCAAAACTATAATTACTGATCGATTGAAATATATGCCTTGTAAATATGAATAGCAGTTTACGTTCGACTGATTTCAAATACACGTTAAACTGTGTAATAAAAACGTAACGGTTCTGACTCAGTTTATACGTTGTATTTTATACCTGAAAGTTTATTTTTGGAGGCTATTTTCGATCATAAATGCTTTTTTCTAACTATTGGGACGGACATTTTTAACATTCTTAGATTAGACAAAAATTGTCAAAAAACAAAAATATGGTTAAAGAATGTAACTATTTTTTTATTTATTTCAGTCATATAATTATCATTAACTTAACTGTCAATGATAAAATAATTGTAACAAAATGTAGGTCATGTTTAAATTTGTCGAGAAAAAACGGAATAAAGATTCTAATTAAATACGGATTTCTCGTTTACGTCCAGTAATTATTTATAATTAGATACACAAAGATGATCTTCAAGGTTTTGAACAAAAATAATAACAATCGCACGCAATATCAGATTGTGTTTTAAATATGTTTTCGGTGTTTTTAGTCTTTGGTGAAATTTGATTAGAAGGGTTTTGAATAATGGTGGAAAGCAGTAGCTGCGTTAGCATTTAGTTTTTATATTATTTATATTTATGAATTATTATCATATGCTCTGCATGCGGGTCCAATTTTGAATGATTCTCTTTTACAGTTGTTTTAACGTTTGAAGTTTAATTTAAAATTATCTTAATCGTATTAAAACCGTATCAAATACCTACCGTTACTTGGTAAAAAAAAATATCTACATATAAAGAAGCGAATGACGCTCATTACTTAAACAAAATACGTATGTAATATGGTTTTAAAAATAAGATATTTTATTTTAAATTATGATTCACTTAAAATTCTAATTCAATTTTAAATCCCAATGTCAATAAACAAATTGAAACTACAATATAATTCCTAAAAGTTATCGATAAACGCCCCATCACTAGCCCTCATTTCCCGAAACTGAATGAGAGCGGATGCGAAATGATTGATCACTCAATTCGGGAAATAGAGTACACGGCACTACCTTAATATCATTGTAGGTGTATTAATTCATGCGGAAAAGGAAAATTACCTTAATAAAAGCAATTTATGGAAGTTAAGTGAAATAACAGTAATAAACTATCATGTGAGTTCACTGAATAACATTGAGCCAGCATGGCGGATTACGGCTCAGACCTGCTGTCCAGGAAATTGGCTTGTACCTAACTATAACATTTTTTTTTTTTAAGCTGCTAGAAATGTAAATAGCAGTTATTTAACCAATACAAACGTAATCAAATATTTACGATGTTATTTTGAAGCCAACATTGTTAGCTTTCCTTATTTATCTAATAATAAACGAACCTATTTTCAATTGATCGAAAATCGTCGACCTCGAATTAGGTCGCACGAACTCAATGTTTGTGCACTATCAGAAACATGAAATATTATGTCTATTTCATAATTATTTAATATAAATAACAAGTAAGTAATTACTTACTATATTAAAACTAAGTTCACTTTAATAGTTTATTACATGATTTTACTCTCCACCAAAACTTCTAGCAGTGCAGCTTTCAAAATTTAGTATCTAAATTGGTCACCTGATTTTTATGAATTTTAATTTGTCACGCTTTTCTACATTTGTTTTTATAAAGGTTTTGTTAAGATCTGTTAAATAATATTTATTAAAATATATACGACTACTTTAAAAAATTGCCATATGCAAAAATACTCTACATTGAATTCCAGAAGCATCCAGAATAAACTAGATTATCCCATAGCCTGTGACGTCATAATAGGATGAAATGGCGGGCTAGTCTCGTGTGATGTAATTTATTTATCAGCTTGGAATTGAATCGCAGAAGTCTTGTCTGTTAATAGCTAGACTGTTAATTAAGTTAATATGGCTGAGAAATTTTAATATTCCACTGATGTAGTTAGTAGTGTTAAGTATGAGCAAAATTTCATTTCTGGCAATTTTTTGTCAAAGAAAGTCCCTGTTCAATTGTTTTTACGAGCTTTCGTACAAATATAATATAAATAAATGCGAAAATTTCACGCAAAAACAACTAAACAGATTTGAATAAAACTTGATATAATATTCTTACCAAGAATAACATTGGGTACTTTTTACTGCGGGAAAGTACTCCATTCCTAAAGGAAAAGATATTTAGCTGCGGGTAAAACCGTTGAGAGAAATGCTAGTTATTGAATTATAAATATACTAGACTAGACTAATCACTTCATAGTATAAAACAAAGTCGTTTTCTCTGTCCCTATGTATGCTTAAATCTTTAAAACTACGCAACGGATTTTGATGCGGTTTTTTTAATAGATAGAGTGATTCAAGAGGAAGGTTTACATTTTTTACATAGTACAGGGAAAGGAGTTTTACTCCGAATTTGACGCGTGCGAAGCCGCGCGGGTAAAAGCTAGTAGTTTATAAAGAGGTTTTTAATAAACATATGGTAGTTGTGTTTCGGTACATTCCTTTAACTTAACTAATTGATTTAGTTACATACTACATCTCCGTAAATGAGATAGTTGCACATGTCTAAACGTACAATTAGGATTTACTGTAGAGCTCCATAAATACAATTATCGTTGGAATGTTATACTTTTAAGAGTTTCTTCACGTATATTCAATGAAATTTCTTCATACGTTTTTCGTTCCTTAAATCATTTTACGGTTGTTATGTACACGAACTAATTGATTATTTTACTTTTTAATTATTGTTTCTGTTTTTTTTTTATAAATGAAAATGTACATAAAAAGTACCTACAGGTTTTACAACTTTCAAAATATTTCAAACTAAGGAACTCAGCAAGTTTTGTATACAATAATTTCCAATTATCATAGGTGTAAAACACTTATTCCTAAAAACACCAGCTGCTTTACCTATGTTACCAAAAAAATACCTTCTTGCCAAATTTCATCTTCTAAAGGCATCTATCTCACACTCCAAAACTTATACCTATCAACTACAAGACATAAACAATCATTAACAATAATCATCTTACATCATGATTGAACAATCATTTACCATATAGATTAAGAACAATCAGCGCGCGTTAAATGCGCACGAGTGTGGCAATGATACAACGCTACATTCACAAGGCTGGGGGAAGCTATTATGACAGGTTTGGTGGGGTTATTACAAAGATTGGTTTATAAATGTTAGGGTTATGTGTGAATGTCAGTTTTATAAACAAAAGTTTAAAAAAATATCCATTTATATAATAATAATAATATATCTCCAGACTGACACACCAATTATGCCCTTATGTGGCCCTTAAGTAAGTTGCAGTAAGCACTTGTGTTATAGGCACCACATAATGGACTAGGGGAGAACCTAGTTACACCCAGACACGAGCCAATATCGAAAAACCATTTTTACGAAATTGGCCCGACCCGCGGATCGAACCCGGAACCATCCGCTTAGCAGTACATATACCGCTGCACCACAGAGTTCGTCAAAATTACATTTTCTAAACTCTTTCGAGTTGAATCTTAAAATACTATTATGAATAGACATCAAAAGCCGAATTGTTCTGTTATTGTTGCGTTACTAAACAAATAAAAAAAACTTTAATAGAACAAATACATAAATACTTAAAACGTTTGTTTATCCTTTTCATATAAAAGATATCAACGAGATTTTAATTCAATCCATTTATGAAAAATAAAATCATTTTATTTTTCACACCTCCGTGTTAGCCATTGCAATTATTATTATAACACTGACTTGCGTAAATCATAAATATTGAACATCACTGGTCAAATATTGCTATAGTTTATATAAGTTTTACTGAATGTGCGAGTCACTTAGACTATTTCGTGGTTCACTTTGCTAAGTGTTATGTTTCTTATGGTAATGAGAAAGCCAAATTATAGTGTAGGTGTTAAGTTAAAATAAAATAAAAATTAAGTAAAAGGAAGTAAAATATACCTACATTTAGATTCTTAGGCTTTCTTCACAAAAGCGTTATTTTGCTTGGTTATAAAAAAATATTGATTTTAGGTAGTTTGTATGCATTTTTCAATGTTTGAGATGACATCGTTTTTGCAATTTACTTTAACACAGCTGTCTAGGTAAAGTTTAGTATGAAAATCTATCTTATTAACATAAATTTAATCAGATACCCATCAATTATTAACTGAATCGATAATTTTTTAACAAGTTTCTAATCTACGTAATATTTTCAATTATATAAGCTCCGACCTTAACTTATACAGGGTGTTTGGAGGTTGAGTAGCCAAATGAAAATGGTGGATAGGTGAGGTTATTAGCTATTTACTTCCACTTATTAAATTGCATTTTGGTTCAAGTTTTAGAATTTATTCGATTTTTAAGATTTTCTTAAGAAAATCCCCGATTTTGTCATTAAAAGTCCAATATAATTTTAATTTACTGTCGGAACCAAACGAAAATAGTTTTAATTTAAAGCCTAATACTGTTTTATTCAGATTAAATCATAAATTAATACAAATCATCTCATATAAAGTTACAGTGGGTTCATAAACTTCGCGGAACCAGTGGGAAAACAATGTTCACTCAACTTTGCTACGAAAAAAATTTAAAAAATATGAGAGTTTCAAAATTTCATTTGCTTTTAAAAACTTCTACATTTAATACACTTTATAATGATATGCTACATGTAACATAAATAATTAGAAATCTCAACAGAAATAGTAAGTTAGTCCTCAAAGACGCCTGGTAAGGAAGGTACAAACCCGTTAAACTACGTACCTATGTAGTTAAAAACTTCGGTCTCATTCTAACAAAGCTATGCCTATTGGGTTATCTATTTTGTCACTAGGCAACACTTATCTTGTTTGCTAGCCTCATGTATAAAAAATGTTTTTATTTTCTGACTGAAGATTGTTGTTGGCCCATATGAAAACTTTATAGCTTCACCGAACTATGCGACCACTAAGGCCACCTAGTTGGATGCAGACCTCAGTTCAGGGCGTCTCGATCATTTCCACTACACTGTTTCCCTTAGGGGCCTCTCTCTGAGAAGACCCAGCAAGAAACTAAACGGGGGTCGGATCTGATAGTCGAGGAAACCGGATGTTGAATGCCGCACCTGCTGGTTGGAGCGGTGTATTTATAGGGAAGATTTAAAGCTTCCTGGCGCGGGCTGGAGGAAGCAGATTGTTTCTTACGGTAATCTTTTGACGTTTGACGTTCGTTTGACGATTGTGATTGGTCGCCTCTTGCGAGGGTCGCAAAGAGCGGATGGTTGGGGTGGTGAGGAGCGGAGTAAAAGAAACTCCTAGATTCAGTCTCCGTGAACCGGTTCTACATGACTTGCAGCTGGTGAAATGATATTTGCTTGCATGCGAAAAGACCACGCTACCGTTGGCTATGACTAGACAGACGAAAGTCAGATAGATAATAGCTTATTTTCAAGTGACATCTTTCACCAGCAAATTGAAAAAAAACAAAAAAAACTTGTGAAATGAGATTTTCTTGCATGCGCAAAGGCCACGCTACCGTTGGTCATGACTTTTTTCAAGCAACATTTTACTCCGACTGTAGAAAAGTGTAGGTCACCGAGAATCTGCGCTGAGCGGAGTTAAACATGTGAAATAGTAGAATCTTCTTCAATTCGAGGCAAGAAAAGTGAAGAGGGAGTCGAATGAGATAACACAATAGGCATAGTTTTGTAAGAATGAGACAAAAGTTTTTAACTACATAGGTACGTAGTTTAACGGGTTTGTACCTTCCTTACCAGGCGTCTTTGAGGATTAACTTACTATTTCTGTTGAGATTTCTAATTATTGATGTTACATGTGGCATATCATTATAATGTGTATTAAATGTAGAAGTTTTTAAAAGCAAATGAAATTTTGAAACTCTCATATTTTTTTATTTTTTTTCATAGCAAAGTTGACTGAACATTTTTTTCCCACTGGTTCCGCGAAGTTTATGAACCCACTGTAACTTTATTTGAGATGATTTGTATTAATTTATGATTTCATCTGAATAAAACAGTATTAGGGTTTAAATTAAAACTATTTTCGTTTGGTTCCGACAGTAAATTAAAATTATATTGGACTTTTAATGACAAAATCGGGGATTTTCTTAAGAAAATCTTAAAAATCGAATAAATTCTAAAACTTGAACCAAAATGCAATTTAATAAGTGGAAGTAAATAGCTAATAGCCTCACCTATCCACCATTTTCATTTGGCTACTCAACCTCCAAACACCCTGTATATTTATTGCTAGAATAATTGTTTCAAGTTCAACTTTATGTCTGCCAAAATATTACAAATATTCAGTAAATATTTTAAAACTCTTCTTTCATTTCACTATCATATTCATTTTGTCTTACATACCTACATACCTCAAAGATACCAACTACCGACATATCAAATCATTCTAAAAACACATCTAAACACATCCACACTATTGACCAACTAACTCACTTTACCTGCGCGCGCGCCGTCCGCAGTAACTCAGCCGTAAACGTTGTGTCATTTTGTCGATCACTTTCAACACTTCACTAATGAGCCAGACACATACCATTAGTTGAATTGTACACTCGTGCGCATAGCTGGCAAAATTTTAGAGAGAAAAAGAGTTTCGGCGTTGGGGATATTTTTCTGAATCTAATAAAATAATATAATTTAAGATTTTTTTTTTAAACTGTCTTACTGCCGGGCAAGGGTCTCTCCCAAAAATTTCCAGAGAGTTTATATTTACCTTTTTTTATAATTCATAGTGACGTTAACATCTATTTCTGTACAATACTAATTTTAGTAATTATTTCAATTGTGATAAGGTTAAGAATCGAATCTTGATCCATTGATCCATATACCGTACCAACCCTAAGTACCAACAAATTTCTGTTTCAATAATTAAATGCAGTTTGAAACAAACATAGTCTCTTCATAATCACCAACTAAAATTAAATGAGGTCTTTAACATAATTATTGATAATAGCCTATTGTCTAAACTTAATGTTTTTCACATTTTATTAACAATTCAGGTTAATATCACTGTCGTCAAATGAATTTATTCCATGAAAAAAACACAATGCGGTTATAATAAAACGAATCACACACCAAATTATAGTTGCTATTCATTTATTCAAAAACATGTTCTCACTTTCGAAATAGTCTCATTGTTTTTGGTTGCTTTTTTACTTCCTTGTATATTGTTAGGTATTACATTATTTGGATACTAGATCTCACAGGCTAGGCTGTAAAAAATTGGATTACGTAATTTTTCGGTCCGACTTCTTATTGTATTTAATAACTGTAATTTTAGGATGACCTTAAGTTGCGATTAAGCCTTAATTAATCTAGATTATAGGTTTTGTGTTCAGAGTACAAAACCAATGGAGAGGAAGAGTAAGATGTTAAAAGTGAATTCATTATTTGGTGTCAGTTAAACCAGCGAATGCTTTCACACCATGACGTTTGTAAATGCTCTACTCAAATGGTGGTTACTAATTAGATGCGATTTTTACTCGTCTTCCGTCAAAAAAAGCAACTTTGAACAGTAAACAATTACGTTTTCTCTTCTGCTGAATACACTTTTAGTAGTTAGTAGTTTCCACAAACTGAATATCATTCCAACACAGAATGTAATGTTAAGCCAGACAAAATTTCTAGACTTAACTTAATCACATTGAATTCTATAATAATTTGAATTAACTACAAATTCTTAATAATTTACTCCATCTTAAACTATTTTCTATTTTCTATTTTCTCCCAAAAAAAAAGAAACCGCAACCGTTTAGAAATCACTCACGCTACTCGAAGTTGCTTATTTGTGTCTTCCCAAAAACCTAGCTTTGGTGTGAAGTGAAATGTGATAGAAAGTGATTGTCAAGAATATGAGCGGAGAGTAAATAAGAAAATAACATAATGGGGCTCAACAAGAAGGGAAGTAAGTATTGTGGCGTTTTTGTGTTATTTACATAATGTATTGATGGTTTTAAGGTTATTATTAGGTGTCTTTGACTTCTTAGAAGAGTCTTTAGAAGAATGTTCTAAGATATTAGTGGAAACTGACAGATGTGTTTACGGCTTGTTAAATTTAGCATAATATCGTGTGGTTTTGGTGAAATTTGACAAAGATGTGTTGGTTTGTTTTTACGTACAAAGTAAAGTATGCAATGAGATGAGAAAAATCTAAAAATAAAAATTTGTTGGAGATAGAATAAAGAGTTTCTGTGTGAAATTTATCAACATATTTAGGAAAAATAAACAAACATGCGATGCCCTTTCAATCGCCATCGTGACTATATACAGCGTGCTTCAAAGTCATGTCGTGTTATTCAGTCATTAACTAATAATGACTCTGTAAACCAATGGACATGTCACATTTGAATATAACCATACAAACTGCAATATTTAGCTGCTTTACAAGCTTAGAGATTTAAAACTAAGCTTTTTAAACTTAAAATTTTCTTGAATTTGAATAATTTATTATTTTGCAAGTCTCGTGACACATATTAATGTTTTATAACATAAAATGGCAAATAGCAAATTAAAAGCTAAAGTTTCGTTTAAAACGTTAAAAATGATTATTTTCCTTAAAATGAATAGCGTTACAATCAAATTGCTACTGCACTTACCTATCTAATAACCATGGCAATATTATAATTATAAAGCTGCTTTCAAAATAGTTATCAATTATATAAAAATAGTGTATTTTAAATATTTTGTAGCTATCCCAAGCCCATACGTTACCTCAGCTTTTATTAGCCACATAAAGGGCGTCACAATAAACGTCATGCGATCTCGAATTGTGTCGTCACGGCTTCTGCGCAGGATTGTGGCACATCCTGTATAATCGTCATAATGAACCGGTATTTACTAATTTGATGTAGTTATTTAGGTAAGGCACTTGGAAATCTAATGGTTCACGGATCGTGGTTAGATGGGACGTTTGCTGTATTTAACGAATCGTTGTTGGTAACAGGTAGATACTGTCCTTTTATAGGGAACAAATTTAAACAAGTTTGAGCGGTTAAAAAATATTTATTGAAAATTATAACATTTTTGAAAAATATTTTAATTATTTTAAGCACGATATTTGTTTATTTAATCTGTTACTTTCTATAACGATCGATGCAACGTCAAATATATCATCCAAGCCACAGTAAACGTCAACAAATGTATTCAGTAAGTGGATAATTGACCATGACATGACTATTTTCTGACTGTCATCGTGTCGATGTGTCACTGACCTAACCTAAAAAGTTAAAAAGTAAATTGAAAGTGTCATACATTTTGATATTACAGTGAGAGCTTAATAGACTGACCAAAATTATTTATTTAACTGTATACAACTTGAAGGGTGTGCATATTCCACTACAGGAATTATATTTAAATTTATAACTCATCTTTTTTATCCCTAAACGCCATTTAAACTATCAGAGACAAAACATACTTCAACTAATCTTTAAAAAGTCTTCAAATACGTAAATCCAGCCGACCTACACCACCGTATAAACATTAAACAACAATTCTGAACACGTTGTACACGACTGCGGTACAGTCTTGGGACACGCTGTATACCGCCGGCTGAAGGTCGTCCCTCGATCGATCGCCTGTCTAGCTTCAACTCGCAAGATGTGCCTTAGATATGTTTTGAATAACAGAAAAAATACGAAGAGTGGAATATAATGGTCATAATAAAGTTATTCGAGAGCAAAACATATGTAAAAATATGAAACTGCATATAATTATATGCGAATAAGCTTATATTATATTTATTCAATAATTAAGTTAGTTATAATATGTTAAATAGTTTATTAAGCTAGGAAGTTAGTGTTTTCGCGCTTGTCCGTATAACATTTATAATTGTTATTGTTTAGTTTATTATTTAGTATTCAACCTACAAACAAAAATATTAATGACATTATTAATCTGTAGCATATAAAATAACACGTTTTTTTCAGAAGGTATGGAGCAGAAATAATTTAAAAATACTAGAGTAGGTACAAAAAAAGTAGAGACATAATTTTACTTACATTTCTTCAGAAGATTTTGACTTTTGTGTATTTTTATATCTTTAGAAAGACTGCATGAGCAAAGTAAAAACAAGGATGTGATTTAATTCTGTTCCCATTTTCGAACCCGGTTAAAAAGTGAGATAAATAGGTACAACGTATTTGGCTACCTTTTCTAACATATTGTTTGAAATTAGCGCAGTATTTATTCCGCTTCCATAATAAATGGGCCATTACTAGAGTCATTATCAAATATTTCAGTGCAATTTACGCTAAAACTTTTCAATATTAAGTTTAAAGTTCAATGTTGGTTAAAAAATACTTCCTGAAAACATTTGACACAGTTAAGAACAACGTTTTCTTCACATTTTTGTATCTTAACTCTTAGTTTTGGAAAATACTATATTGTTGTAGCTATCTTATTCAAATCATGCAATCGAAAAGGGCTGTTTAAAATTTATCTTATGAAAATGTATATAATACTGAATGCATAAAAGCATTCATTTATATCTTGGATATAAGAGAGAAGAAGAGAGCTATGTGATTAATACGATGTTCAATTTAATTTGAATTTCAAAATAATCACTTTCTGGGTACGTAAAAAAAAATCTTCAAATTGCATGCAACTGAATTTTTATATCTGTAAAAGACACTATTTTAGCCAGTTTTTTTAATCTATTGCTTTTAAAACAACATAATACTTAAAAGAAATTAATTTATTTGAACATTACTTACTAAACCCTCAAATTCATTCTAAAACAAAGCCTTTTCATTCCATTCGTTGGTCTGAACTAAATGGTCGCTCACATGTTTTCCTCGTATCTTTTATAGCGGAAGCGAGTTGCATTTTAAATTTCGAGTCAGCAGTGAGACTGTTTTCTAAACGTCGAATGCAGTCTTTGAGAGAGAGACTGTGTGGACATATAAATGAAATGTGGGTAGTTTAGTATTGAAATGAAACCTTTGATCAGAGTTGGGTTTACTAGGGCTTTGAGGGAATGCTTCATTGATTAAATAGTTCATTATTTATATTTAGTTCTACTTAATTAGTAGGTTAGTAAAAAACTGTAACGTGACGTTTACTTTTCATATTCTAATTCTATTAATAATAATAATAAATCTCCAGACTGACACACCAATTATGTGGCCCTAAAGTAAGTTGCAGTGTAGTAAGCACTTGTGTTATAGGTACCATATAATTGACTAGGGGAGAACCTTGTTACACCCAGACACAAGCCAATATCGAAAAACCATTTTTACGAAATTGGTCTGGCCCGGAGATCGAACCCGGAACCATCCGCTTAGCAGTCCGGTATATATACCGCTGCATCACAGAGGTCGTCATTGAAACAAATTCGACTTGATAACTCTATTATAAAAGAGGTAGGTATGCCACTGTCGACGTAAGCATAGCTTCGACCCGAAAGCTAGTAATAACCATTTATAAATAAATAATCAATATCCACCTGTAGGTCATTGAACTCAGTTCTCGTGTATCCAAAAACTTCACATCAATTATTTAGCGTTTTCCATTCAATGGCCGACGCGGGCCATTAGTTCGCCCAACTGGGCCATTAGTGGGCCAACGCGGGGTATTATTGGGCCGAAATGGGGACAAAGTAGGCAGTTTCCCATAACTGGGCTGTTAAGGTATAGGCATAGATGGGGAGAGCGGTGAAGTAGCTGAAGGCGTATGGTCTAAGATATGGTTGGAAGTACCTAACTTTGACAAAAAGCGATTAGTTATTGAAATTTTATAAATAATCGTACAGTTGCAAATTTTACGACTTGTTCACTGTGTGTTTTACGGTTGTGGTTATTTAAAAATACTTTATGTCAATGCAATACTCTTAAATACATTTCTGAATGAATCGTTGACAATAGAACCTAAGGCGATTACCAGTTTATAAAAATACAACATGCATATGTAAAATTTAATTAAACATTCTTGATAAGTAAAAATATGATTTAATATCTAAAAGTATCATACTTACATAAAAATGATATAATTAAAACAAAAGTTAACACAATGAATACTAAACAACCGGGAAGAGATCGCGTCAGAAGCTTAGAACAACTTCTTGCTGAGCATAGAGCAAGGAAAGCTTCAATAGTTGATGACCTATCTCAAGTTTTATAGGAGTGGTAGAGTCTAGCTGTAGGCTCTGTCTGCAGCGATTACTGGGCTGACTCGACCGGTGAAATACCACCGTCGCACAGAAAACCGACGCGAAGTAGGGACGATGTTCCTGCGTTTCGTTCGGTGAGTGCGGTATCCGGCACCCAATTTTCTCAAAGGGTTTAGCAACACACCCCCAACACCCACAGAGTGGTAGTCACGGGCGGCGGTGATCACTTACCATCAAATGACCCGCATGCTCGTTTGCTTTGCTAAATTACATAAAAAAGTAGAAAAAAGTCATTGGAAGAAGTACATACATCATGTCGCAACTTAGTGTGACAAAATAAATAAACCCTTTTACGACCTGTAAGAGCAATAAGCTTATAACTTGCACCACATTATTTAGTTGTAACATACAAAGTAATTTTATTACCGCATACAGGGTGTTATGGGTCTAATATTACATTTATACAGCGTGTACGGAATTGGTTTGTTGTATCGTATTAAGTACTAAAAGAAACAAGTTATTATATAGGTAATACAATAAGTAGAATATTTACAAATTAAGCACAAAAAAGTTAAGTGAAGGATTTTTTTGTTTAAATATAGGTAATAATGAGGTAAATAGTATTTTTTTATATAAAAAATGAAGTAGCAGCATCAACCTTGTAAAAACAATAAGGAGGTGTAAAACATCTATTTCTGAGAATCGAAACAATGTGAATGAATACCCATGTAAATTCTGATTTTATTGACACATTTACCAAAAATAATAGAAACTGCTCAATATTCATGAACTCAGTTAAGTTAGTAAACGGTACTTAGCAACAGTTGGTCTTGATTTGAATTTTAAATTGTGAGACCAATTTGCTATATTTTTTGTATAAATTTTGCACTACAACTGATGGTTGGTATTAAGTAGACTCGTGCAATATTAAAGAATAGTGGCCGCCCGCGACTCCTTGGAAGTCGGTTTTCTGAGGAAATGAGAAGTTTTCCCGCGGTAAAAAGTACCCTATGTGTTAGTCTGATGTACCTATATTACTGTAGAGTTTCATCCAAATCCATCCAGTAGTTTTTACGTGAAAATGTAACAAACATCCATACAAACTTTTACGTTATGTTAGCTTTAGATACTTTGTCCAAAATCTTACAATCTGTCCCTATGCTAGAGCACAGCATGTTTTTAGATTAAATAAGGCAGTGGCATCAATGCTTTTAGCTTAGCAAAATACTTTGCAATCATATCTAACGACTTCCAAAGCTTCATTTATAGTTTGGTTATGAAGAGCTAAAGTTTATGAATTCGTATGTAAGGAGTAATCTCTAGAACTACTGAACGTATTTTAATAATTCTTTCATCAGGAGAAAGATACGTTATCAGGGAGTGACATAGGATACATTTAATTTATTATTTAGCTACTATTTCATTATAACTACGTGCTATGTTTCCTGACCGTATCTCTTGATCTCCGGCCATGAACTAACTTAATTGTAAATAGTTATTGTTATGTGTACACGAGCCACACTGAATGAAGAAAAGCTTTGTTTTATGGTTAAATTCATTGTTGAACTGTAAGATGCAGAATTATTTGCTAGAAGGATTAAAGTTAAGAGAGAAATCTTAAGATGTCTATTAATCTGATTTTATTAAAATCTAAATGTAATACGCCCCTACCATATATGTTTATGGAATGTTTTAAAAAAGCGTTTTAAACAATTATTACGGAATTGTATTATGTTTTGTGTTTATCTAATGTGATAATGGGACAGCCGTCATAACAGACATAAACAAAACAAATATCCATACATTTTCATTCATTAAAGTAGATTAGTCTTCTTGTGATTAATTTATACTAGGTACTTATTTGGTAAATAAATATTTTCTTTCTGTCTTTCTTTCTTTCAGTGTTTAGTGTTTACCTACAAAGTAAAAGAATAACTAATGTGAAAAATTTAACTCTGCTGCCAAAAATTTCCACACAAACAAGAAAAATACTAAAGCAAACGAATCACATAATTTGTAAGCTCACATTTGTAAGGTTTCATTCCGTGGTTTCATTCGTTTCAGCTGATCGATCCTGAAGCCGTATATTAACCTTCATACTATACTAAAGATTCCCAAATAATTACCTTGTTTTGACGATATCATTCTACTTTATTTGGAACTAAAGTCCTTAAAATTATGAGACTTAGGGCTGATTTTCAATAGTCAGATAAATTCTATCTGACAGAAAATCAGTATGTTTTTGTTGCACGTCGAACATAAATACTTGACATATGTACGAAGTGACAATGAAAACATACCTCTTATCGGTCAGTTAGCATTTATCCGACTATTGAAAAATCAGCCCTTAGGTACTAAATTTACTAAGAAGTTAAATAAATTAAACCTAACAAAAATTTTAATAAAAAAATTGCCAAAGTTTTCAATACTTTCTAATCGTTTCAAATATCGTTGTTAATTTGTGCGTAACCTATTTATTAGCAACTGTTTATACCTACTTTTATATTGACATATTAATATTCACAAAGTAGCTGTAAGAATTAGCATAAGATCTTATTTAAGTTGTATCAATAGTTTGGGTAAGAACACCATTTAATTCGTTGAAGTGGGCTTTTTTTTTCTGAGGCAAAAAAAAAGTTTATCTTATAATTCTTTGCCTTCACATAATCGATTTTTATTTATTATATGAATGTAATTCTTTGAAATTACTAAGAAACGTTAACCCCTTTGGTCAAGCACATTACAGATTTCTGTGATGCGATTTAAAGCTCTACTAAGACAATTCATACTTCCAACTTACTCTCTTCTTCATATCCTCTAAACTTCTACAACCCCTACCATTGTCCACAGAGAATGGTCTGGTCTCGTACGAGAACCCCAACTACCAATTGGAAGCCGCCCGCCTCGAGTCCGCGATCTACAGCGACCTCTACGACATGCACGACGACAAGACGCCGCCGGAGCTCTACAACTACCTAGATAATAGAAGGTAATTGCAACTACCTAGATGATAGAAGGTAATTAGAACTACCTAGATGATAGAAGGTAATTACAACTACCTAGATGATAGACGGTTATTAGAACAACCTAAGTAATAGAAAGTAATTACAACTACCTAGATGATAGAAGGTAATTACAACTACCTAGATGATAGAAGTTATAACAACTACCTATAAAATTGATGGTAATTACAACTACCTTGATGATAGAAGGTAATTACAACTACCTAGATGATAGAAGGTAATTACAACTACCTAGACAATAGAAGGCAACACTTATTATACGAAGGGATTACTTACTTACTAATCCGAAGTTATATTTTATAGAGGAAAGTAGCTTTATTTCTCTGTAACGCTATCACGACCATTTTTGATGAAAGCTTTTGTCGAGATCTGAAAGAAGCTGAAAAAAATTTTGAGAAAGAGGAATGAAAGTTTTTTATGGAAGCTTGTCATACCTGAGAAAAAAAGGAAATATTGTATTTAGGCACTTCAAAAGGAAAAACATAAGCAAAGCTCTAGGCCAAAGCTAGTTTTAATTTGAGACAATTTTAATATTGTACCTACTGGGAATTTGAAGTTGAGTCATTATATACTTTCATTAGAAAGTACTAAATATTTAATGTGTTCAAAAACTCTAAATTTGTAGACCACCGAGCGCTTAATATAGTGCCTAAAACCACACAAAAGAAAACAAAAACAATGCATCTTCTAACCTAACCACATCTATATACCATCTTCGACTCCACTACCCATTCTATTCCGAGTGAAGTCCACTATTCGTCATATAAAAGATAACACACATCTGGTAACATCACTATGCAACATTTAGTTTTATTTTCTACGGGATGTTTGCATGGACAGCTTTTATACTTTACTATCGGTGTAAATGCACATGAAGTCAAGCTTTAACATCGATGTTAGAAGATTTATGTGTTTGGTTTCAGGTGCTCTTTAAAGACATAACAATTTCTTAAATTAAAGGATTTTCTAGAAAAAAATAACAGAAATAGGAAAATGTATTCCTTATGAGACATTAAGGTTTTGTATTTGGTCTTTTTGACTAAGCCTGCATACTCGATACGTTGCGACCATTTAATTTGTCTGTATTTATAATAGGCAAATATTTTTACATAAACAAGCACATTCAAAAAAATAATCATATTTTATATGCCAAAAACAACAAATAAGTTTGCAAATTATTCAAAAAATCATCACTCATATAACTTTGAGTACCTTTATATCAAACCTGCATAAATATCAAGCCTGCATGTCACATCATCTGCCATCGAGTGTACATAGCTGTGACGTCACGGGTGCAGTGACCTGCGGCGAGCGCAGGCGCGGTGCATCGATCCGACTGCATCGCTTCCGAGTGCGGCCAGGAACAATGCGATCGGGATGTGTTTATTAAATAATTATAATGTGAGGGCCTACACTATTATGTAAGGGTATTTCTCGGATAGCGTTCAATTTTCACACGAAAACAATGGTAATATCATTATTAGGTGTGATTCTAACAGCTTATGAGGAAAATCTGTTGTAATAAAAAAATGTTTTATTCCCTTAATCAAAAATAATCTTTTTTTCTTCCCCTAAATAGTAACAATGTTTCAAAATTCGCAAATAAATTAGGTATTCATCTACCAATTAAATTTTATAATCATTAACAATTTTGCATTAAATTCGGTACTAAAAACAGTAGAAATCTACGTAATTAAAAATCTATTTCCGATAAATTATCCTTATATAACACAATTCAAAATTACCAATTCAAATAAAGAATGCCAACACAACGTTGATGCGTCTTCTGTATTGGCACATAAACTAAATTGCATTTAACTGGATGGATCCAGTTATTTCGTCGTGCGGCCGAGCCTTGCATACTAATGAACCTTTTGATCAATAGAAGGCATAATAAATCTGAAGAAAGGTAGAAGAAGTGTGGAATTGAAGAGATAAATCTTCGTAATCAGATTTATAAAGTAGGTGCGTTACGAAGGTTGAATCTGAAGTATTTGTTTTGGATTAAGAAAAAACATAAACATTTGCTTATACAGTACATATGCAGTATAAAAATATCAAATTCTGAGGTAGGTCTCGTCATATTTACTGTATATTTATAAAAAATATTATAATTTACAATTTTAACGTTCGAAAAAACATTTGTAAGCTATAACATGAATTGAGAATTCAAATTAAATTCATTTTATTATTAACAGACTCATTTACATTCTCATAAATACTACTTAGCTGAGAAGTTTATGATATAACAAATAATTAAAATATCAGACTGTTAAAAATAAAGAAATGATAAATCTAGCGATTTAAAAATTACAAAAAATAATTCAAAAGCGTTTACTAAACATATTTCGTGGCCACACATCCGTAGCGAAACAAACAGACATCCGTTAATAGTTGATACAATTTGTTCCATAAGTCACAAGCGTTGATATAAAGTTGTATGTGGTGAGAAAAGAGATTAGGTATTTTACTTTGTAAGAGGTATGAAGCAGTAATAAAAATTGTAAAGCGTAGATAAATGAAGTTAATAAATCAGTAAGTGGCTTTTTAAATAAGTGCACTGTTAAACAAATAAAGATGTTATCTACGCGTAACAACAGTAAAAAGTCATTTAAATGAAACGTTAAATTTTTAAAGATTTACAATTTTTGCGAAATATTATCTGATACCAGAAAAATATCGTTTTTTATATAATTATTGTTGTCTTTACATTTTTATAAATCTGAATTTCATCCAGTTTTCTTAAAAATATAAAAGAAATTGGTTTTCGTACTTCCTCTAGTCACGAACACAGCTATTCGCACCATTTTCTTCTTGAAACTACACTTGCATAGAACTTCCAACCGTATCACGATTGTATTAAGAGTTAATTTTAAATCCCGCAAGAACGGAGGAAGTTTTAAAAGATTTGCAAACAGGAAGATTAATGTCGATTTTAAACTTTTCTTTCGAGTTTATTATAGTTTTTGTTTACGTGTTAAAAGTTCGTGTGTTTGAAAATAGTTTTCGTGTGAAAAAGAGCATTTTAATGTTATTGCTTTATGAGTTAGGGTTCTAAATGTGTTTTATGCCGTTACTATTTTAAATACAGGTTAAAATTGTTCCAAAAACCCCCTAAGTCTGGGTAACAAAAAATACTAGATATTTGAGGTGCATAATTTATTACGAAAGTACAAAATACATTTAAATAATCCAAAAGAACAAACTATAGCGCGATTTAATTTGATGTACCTGCGGTGTTTTCTCCATGTGTTTGCCATAACCAAATAAGAATAATTTAGAAAAAAACTAATTGAATTGGTAGGCCAGCATCGACTTATTACAAAAACCGAACGAAAGCTTCCTGAAAATGATAGCTAATACATATTTTAACTTATATAATATGTATAGGTGCAAATGCGTTTCAAACAAAGGGTGTTTTAGCTTTAGACCGACAAAATAACTACACCCTGTATCTTAAAGACTATCATATTCAGTTCTGTCCTAACCTCATAAAGAATGTGCCTTTCAAAGCTTCCATTACAGAAAACTGAAGCTGAAAATAAATTTACCGCCATTCCTTGAAACTACAGATAATAAAATCGTATTACTTCTGAAAAATGTATAAGATTTCTCGTGGAACTCTTGGAATTCAGCTTAGAGATGTTAAAAGGTGTCGGGTTCTAGTAGAAATTGTTAAATAACTTTGGCATAGAGCTGTTGAAATAAAATAGGTTTTGGTAGAGACAAGTTTTAATATTAGGAGAAGTAATTCGAAAAAAATATGGTAGCCTTTCTATCCGTGGTTGTACCAGAGTAATTATCGATATGGTCAATACTGATTAGATAAATCCTTGTATATTCACTTTTTATAACAGACTAGTGGCGGCTCGCGACTCTGTATGCGTCGAAGTCGGTTTCCCGTGGGAATGAGAAGTTTTCCCGCGGTAAAAAGTACCCTACGTGTTATTCTGATGTATTAGCTATATTACTGTATAGTTTCATCAAAATCCTTCCCGTAGTTTTTACGTGAAAGAGTAACTAACATCCATACATCCTTACATACATCCATACATACTCACGTTTATAATATTAGTGGGATTTTATCATTATACACTAAAGCATTTTGGCCAATCTTTCTCACAGTAATACGAAGCACAAATTTTGCTCTCGGGCACTAATATTTTACACTAAATTTAACCGTACACAGATATTGCAAACCTATAGCAATGTTACTAAAGAAAAGACGCCACAAAACTCTAAAGAGCGTTTTTGTGACGAAACCACCAACTCAATCGTCGCAGCATTCAAACCAAAATATCTTTCAGTAAAACAACCTTCAAAATAACTGTCGCATGTACCAAATTGTCTTAACAACCCACTATCTATGGGATTCTTGCACTTCGACCTTTGGCACAAATTTACGAGCGCACCGACTCGCCCGAAGTTTTTAAAGTGAGGGTAGACTAAAGGAGGGTAGTTTGAAAAGTATAGCAATTTTAGCAAGCCGGCCAATGAGCTGATAACTGTGGAAGTTTGAGGTGTGATCTTTGAATTGGATGACGAAGTTTTGAAGGCTTTCTTAAGATGTTTAAATAGGGCAATTATTGTACTGTTATGCATTGTATTTAATATTCGGTAAATACCTTAGCTGCCTAATGTAAACAAAACAGTTTTATTGTCAAATTAAACAAAAAAAACTACCTTTTGCTAAGAATTTTTATAAAGTGAACAAACGACTGTGTTATTATTGCACTAAGTTAGAAATGTTGTTTAAATATACTCATACTAAATTGGTATATTTTATATTGAGCAGTTTTTGCAACTCGATCATATAACAGATATTTTGGTTTAAAAAATCATGAAATTTTTTACTCGTCTGTGCACTGTAATGGTTTTAATAACTTTTTTATTTACATACCTATGCTAAAGTTAGGTTTAAACTAATTATACAGGGTGTCCCAAAACTCGACGTCAACCCGAAACCGGGTGACAAGGCAAGTCATGCTGGTTATCAGAAAAATGTTTAAAAAAATCTAAGTCACGTGTTCTCAAAATTATTGGCATTTTAAAAAAACACGCAAAATTTCACACCCTGTGACAGTGTTTTTGCTGCTGTTGCCACAAATGTTCACTTTTGGAAACTTTTTTTTTTGATATGTAACCCTGAATAATGCTTCTCTAAACTGTTATCAACATTTCAAATCTAGCTCCTCGAGATTGCATAAAAATAGGACTTATTTCCAAGAAAAAAATTAAAAATTAAAAATGGCCTAGTTTTAACTGTCTGCATTGAAAAAAAATTGTACTACGCGAGTTTGGCAAGTTGTGACAAAAGTTGGCGCATTTAGTAAGGATTTCAAAATGGTATGACACTTGGCAAATTGTAGCTGCTATCATGAACAAAAAAAAATATTTCCATGAAAACCCATTTTTAACTTTTTTTCTTACTTGGTTAAAATTGCAAAGCTTATCGTTGGTTACATTGGAGCCGCTTCCAATTTACACACTGATTAAATTTAACTGAATTGTACATTGTACTGATGTACTCGTCTATCTTTATTGAATGAACAGATTGTTCACTTTTAATTTTTTTTTTTTAGTGTGTGCATTGGAATAAGCATTTATTGTTAAAGGTTTCAATTTTAAATAAAACAAAATTTTAATACCAAAACCTTTGGAAAACCTTGGGCCCATTAGAATATTTTTTAACCAGGTAAGAAAAAATTGTTGAACACTGGATTTTTACGAATTTTTTTTTTGTTCGTGATAGCAACTACAATTTACCACGTGTCATACCATTTTGGGATCCTTACTAAATGCGCCAACTTTTGACACAACTTGCCAAACTCGCGTAATACAATTTTTTTTCAATGCAGACAGTTAAAACTAGGCCATTTTTAATTTTTAATTTTTTTCTTGGAAATAAGTCCTATTTTTATGCAATCTCGAGGAGCTAGATTTGAAATGTTGATAACAGTTTAGAGAAGCATTATTCAGGGTTACATATCAAAAAAAAAAGTTTCCAAAAGTGAACATTTGTGGCAACAGCAGCAAAAACACTGTCACAGGGTGTGAAATTTTGCGTGTTTTTTTAAAATGCCAATAATTTTGAGAACACGTGACTTAGATTTTTTTAAACATTTTTCTGATAACCAGCATGACTTGCCTTGTCACCCGGTTTCGGGTTGACGTCGAGTTTTGGGACACCCTGTATATGGGTACGTAGCACCCTCAAATAAACAATTTGATATCATAAGGAAGTAGTTAAAGATTAATTACTTGTTAATAACGACAGGAAGGCTTGTTTTATAGCAGTTTTATGATGCTGGCCGAATCTAATTTTTGCTAATTTGTAACTAATTTCAAGGATAGATTTTTTATTGTTTTTATTGTTTCAGAGTTGAGGATGAAGCCTCCTCGCCAGTATCGAAAACGAAGTGAGTTTCATTTGTTTTTTTAGTTAAAATTAACTATGGCTTAGATGGGCATGATATAAAGGATAGTTATGGGCACCAAGACAAAATAATAAAGAACTGAGTCACTAAGAATCGGTAGATTCTACGCACC
This sequence comes from Emmelina monodactyla, assembly GCA_916618145.1. NCBI lineage: Eukaryota > Metazoa > Arthropoda > Insecta > Lepidoptera > Pterophoridae > Emmelina > Emmelina monodactyla. Next base: position 1,037,573 of record OU745316.1, read on the forward strand.
TGTCTTAAATAATAAAATGAATGGGAATTACCTACGTTTTTAAAATACCAACAAGATTCATTTCTATTCATCTAACTATGAATATTAAGTTATTATTAATTTAATTAATTCATACGGCCAATAATTATAACTTTTTACAATATGAGTGCTGGAATCTGATATTTTATCATATTATATTGTGTATTAAATCATAAACAAAATAATAGACAAATGAGTGACATTCATCAATTGTGTTTCACAAAACAATGACTATGAATAAATACCTGAAAAAGAAAGTCATATCACATTTATTATATCATAGTTTTAGATGCAAGAAGTTCAGTGATAATAATTAACCATGGAAATTGAAAAGCTTATTAAAAGACTTAACTTTATTAAGATGCTTCTTGTGTCATCGTACGAAAAAGAACTAAATATTAGGTATGTGTGATATTAATTATAATTTTGTCAGTTTTTATAATACCTATAGCTTTTATGGAAACTTGAAGTCTTCCAATGTTATAAAAGTTGTTGAATAAAGTGAAAAATTTCGCCAGACTTTTACAAACTATAACGTGTTAAATATCAAACGTCGATTGCCTTTTACTATTTGTCCGGCAAAAGCGACTTTCACATAAACCCTTAGTTAGAGGTTCCAGCATAGAAGAAGATCTTCATAGTGCTGCGCATTGTTTATATAAACACTAGTTGCCGCCTGCGACTCCGTTCGCGTTGAAGTCGGTTTCCCGTGGGAATGAGAAGTTTTCCCGCGGTAAAAAGTACCCTATTTGTTATTCTGATGTATAACCTACATTACTTTAAAGTTTCATCCAAAACCGTCGAGTAGTTTTTCCGTGAAAGAGTAACAAACATCCATCCATACTCACAAACTTTCCCATTTATAATATTAGTGGGACTTAAACTTCTTCAACACTTAATAAATGGCCCAAAACTATCTCTCTTCCCCAGCGAGAAGAGCGGGCTGATCACCCCGCCTCAATCCACCGGCGACTCCTCGCCCCCCCCTGAGAAGGAGCGGGCCGACCAGGAGGACACGGAGAAGAGCCACGCCCCCCCCGTCCCGCACACGGCCGAGGGGCCCAATGATGACCTCTACGCGGTGCCGGTGAAGCTGCGACCGAGGAAGGAACCACTGCCGCCGGGGTGGGAGAAACATGAAGGTAGGAGACTAGGTGATACCAGTACCAGAGAGGTCGATAACCCGTCCCGCACACGGCCGAGGGGCCCAACGACGACCTCTACGCGGTGCCGGTGAAGCTGAGACCGAGGAAGGAACCACTGCCGCCGGGGTGGGAGAAACATGAAGGTAGGAGACTAGGTGATACCAGTACCAGAGAGGTCGATAACCCGTCCCGCACACGGCCGAGGGGCCCAACGACGACCTCTACGCGGTGCCGGTGAAGCTGAGACCGAGGAAGGAACCACTGCCGCCGGGGTGGGAGAAACATGAAGGTAGGAGACTAGGTGATACCAGTACCAGAGAGGTCGATAACCCGTCCCGCACACGGCCGAGGGGCCCAACGACGACCTCTACGCGGTGCCGGTGAAGCTGAGACCGAGGAAGGAACCACTGCCGCCGGGGTGGGAGAAACATGAAGGTAGGAGACTAGGTGATACCAGTACCAGAGAGGTCGATAACCCGTCCCGCACACGGCCGAGGGGCCCAACGACGACCTCTACGCGGTGCCGGTGAAGCTGAGACCGAGGAAGGAACCACTGCCGCCGGGGTGGGAGAAACATGAAGGTAGGAGACTAGGTGATACCAGTACCAGAGAGGTCGATAACCCGTCCCGCACACGGCCGAGGGGCCCAACGACGACCTCTACGCGGTGCCGGTGAAGCTGAGACCGAGGAAGGAACCACTGCCGCCGGGGTGGGAGAAACATGAAGGTAGGAGACTAGGTGATACCAGTACCAGAGAGGTCGATAACCCGTCCCGCACACGGCCGAGGGGCCCAACGACGACCTCTACGCGGTGCCGGTGAAGCTGAGACCGAGGAAGGAACCACTGCCGCCGGGGTGGGAGAAACATGAAGGTAGGAGACTAGGTGATACCAGTACCAGAGAGGTCGATAATCCGTCCCGCACACGGCCGAGGGGCCCAACGACGACCTCTACGCGGTGCCGGTGAAGCTACGACCGAGGAAGGAACCACTGCCGCCGGGGTGGGAGAAACATGAAGGTAGGAGACTAGGTGATACCAGTACCAGAGAGGTCGCTAACCCGTCCCGCACACGGCCGAGGGGCCCAACGACGACCTCTACGCGGTGCCGGTGAAGCTGAGACCGAGGAAGGAACCACTGCCGCCGGGGTGGGAGAAACATGAAGGTAGGAGACTAGGTGATACCAGTACCAGAGAGGTCGCTAACCCGTCCCGCACACGGCCGAGGGGCCCAACGACGACCTCTACGCGGTGCCGGTGAAGCTGAGACCGAGGAAGGAACCACTGCCGCCGGGGTGGGAGAAACATGAAGGTAAGAAGGTGATACCAGAGAGGACGAGAGACAACTTTGGGACTGAGTGTCTTTGAGTATGCGTTGGAGAAGAGAAGATATATTCTGAGAGTGGTAGAGTCTAGCTGTAGGCTCTGTGTGCAGCGATAACTGGGCTGACTAGACCGGTGGAGTACCACCGTCGCACAGAAAACCGACTTGAAGTAGGGATGTTCCTGCGTTTCGTTCGGTGAGTGCGGTATCCGGTGCCCAATTTTCTCAAGGGTCAGCAACACACCCCCAACACCCACAGTGTTGCGGGTGGTCATGGGTGGCGGTGATCACTTACCATCAGGTGACCCGCATGCTCGTTTGCTACCTATGTAGGTATATTTTATAAAAAAAGAGAGGTCGTTAAACAGTTTTGGGACTGAGTGTATTTGAGTACGCGTTTTTAGTAGAGAAGAGAAGATAGTTGGTAATGCTTATGAGTAGGACTACCTAACAGTTTTAAATAATATGTTTTTTTAAGTAATCATGTTGGTACCTTTACTTTTAATGAGACTGCGTATTAAAATAAGGTATTCAAAACTTTTGGCAACAGCAACAAGCTCAACACTTTCTTCCCTTTGATATCATCTGTCTATTTAATGATAATATATCGTTTAATCTTCCAGACAACGACGGCCCCTACTACTGGCACATAAAAAGCGGCACGATCCAGCGAGAGATCCCCAAGATGCCTCCAGCAGAAGCCCGCGAGTCCAGGATGTCCCTGGTTCGGGATTGCTCCAATCTGTCAGACGTCAACAAGTATGACAACGTCATGACGACATCTGTCACGAGGAGTACCACCAGCGGGGCTCTGGATCAAGTGGAGCATGATGCAGAGAGGAAGAGGAGAGAAGAGATGTCATACAAGTATGTTTTGTTGTAGAATTGATTGACGCTTAATTTATAGTAATGATAGCTTATAAGAATGCCGTCCCACTAATTGGGCACAAGCTTCTTCCTAGGTTAACGAGAGGAATAGTGTCATCATATAGAAATAGTTTCTTAGTGCGTTGTGCAGTCTTAGTGTAGTAGGATTTAATTGAGACGATCACATTTAGTTCTTCATTACTGCACAAGACGAAAGCTGAGGGCAACTTAAATAAAATCTTTACTCCTAACAAACAAATAAGCAATCAACAGCAATCGCCCTTGACACACTACCTCACGCATCCACTCCACATCAAATAAAGCTTTTGTTTTTAAGGCCAACATCAAGTAAAGCTTTTGTTTTCAGGCCAATCTGATAACGCACATGCAAGTCCTAACTCCGTTCATTCCAGACGTCGCAGTTTCCCCGCCCGGCCGGACGGCGACGCGCGCGCCGTGCGTTTCTTCGTGCGCTCTCTCGGCTGGGTGGAGATCTCCGAGGCCGATCTGACCCCGGAGAGGTCCAGTCGGGCGGTCAACAAGTGCATCGTGGACTTGAGTCTGGGCAAGAACGATTTGCTGGACCAAGTCGGGCGTTGGGGTGATGTAAGTATTGTTACGAGAAGAAGAAGACAGTGGTACGGCCTTGGTCAGCTTCAGAAGAGAAATTAAAAAAATATTTGTAAATGGTTGATATTAGAAGGACATGTCTAATAGTTAAATTAGATTCAAATTATCTGATTCAGTATAAATTCTCGATACGGCCGAAACCAATATTCTATTAAGTACTTATAGTTAAAACCTTGGTAATTGGAAACTGCTAGTTTTGTTTTTTGTGACGTGTTTCTGTCATTTCCATATCAACAGCTATCTACCATAGTTTACTGCGACGCAAAAACATGGATAATAGTTAGGTACCATAGTTACACAAATAACAAGGCGTCAAAGGTTAGTAGATTGATTGCCAATGAAATAAGTCGTTTAAGTCCAAAAGATCATATTTCATTTTTCGTTTTTTGACAATTTTCGTACTTGTTCCTATAGCGTTGCAGCACGTATTCAATATTAACATTGTAATAAACGTTTCGTATCACTTATAATGCAACATAGAACAAAGAACTTGAGAATTTATCATCAAATCATGACAAAACTTTACTACTATTAAGCTAGAGTTTTGATTTTGTCTTATTTTTATTCATTTTGAAGTTATAGATACTGGAAAAAGGAACGCGGGTCTCCGAGCATTCCGCGACTGGGAATCAACCCATAACTTCAAAATTAATTAAAAAAGAAAAGAGCATCGCATTTTAAATGCAAAACTGAAAGTAATAGTATATTTCAATACAAGTGTGGAAAGGCTGTCATTACAACGAGTTCCGACAAATGTCTACCCGAGCCGAGGCACAGCCGAAGGCGAGGGTTGACAGGCGGGACGAGTTGCAATGACGGTTCCGCACGTGTACTGAACGACTATTTTTAATACAGTTGCGAAAAAATAAAGCAATTTAATAAAATATATTAGGATCGTAAATGTCGAAATAACTCATTTTGAAAATGGCGCCAATTTTTCTTCACCCATTTGGTAGGCAAAGGTTACTATGCCCATACAGCCAAGTCTTCAGTAGATTTTTTTTATTGATATGAAATGAAAATGAAATTTAATGAGATAAAATGAAATGAAACTAACCACACTAATTCAATCAAATCATTAAATCTGATATCGAAACAAACTAATGGTTTTTTTTAGAAATATACCTACGCTACGTAAGTATCATAAAAACTTCTTTGTTTTTTTTTGTAAAAGCTTCATGGTTGGTTAATTTTTCTTTTTAATAGACATTATTTTGACAGTTGGGAAAGAGAATGCACGAGTGCGGGAAAGGTAAAAAAAAAGCACGCGTGTGTAATAGCCCACATCCCGAACGCTATACGTCCCTGCAATACGCCACTTTTTGAGCAACTGTATTAAAAAATCTATTTGTCTTCATATTTCCTGGTCCCCCCCCCAGGGCAAGGACCTGTTCATGGACCTGGACGACGGCGCGCTGAAGCTGGTGGACCCGGAGTCGCTGACGGCGCTGCACACGCAGCCCATACACACCATCCGCGTGTGGGGCGTGGGACGGGACAACGGACGGTGAGCACCACCATATACACAGGCTTATCATCATTATCATTATCATTATCATTATCATCATTATCATCATTATCATTATTATCATTATCATTATCATCATTATCATTATCATCATTATCATTATCATAATTATCATTACATAGTATAAATCCAAGTCGCTTATTCTGTCTGTTTGTATATTTGGCTGCTAACTCCCCCTAAACCAGTTGAGGGATTTTAATGCGGTTTTCACCATCCTTAAGGTATTTTTTTCATTTAAATTTGTAAATAAAGAACAATCGGAAAAGTTTTTTTAAGTTGGCCAAAAATCAATGTTTCGTGAGCAAGTCGGCCAAAATTACACCATTGCGAAGCGTGGGCGGGTCGCTAGTTACAATTAAATAATTAAAAATATTGTGTCAGAAATGAATTTTCGGACAAGGTTTAATGTAACTTAATTGCCGGCAAATAAGCTCTACTTGAACCCCTTCAAATCACAATGAAAAAGTGATATTTGACTGTCACAGGTTACATGGATATAGAGATGAAATTTGAGTGACATGGTCTAAGGATATATGATGTAAAAGTGATATTTGTCTGGTTTTACAGTCGTTGTTTTAGGCTGGATTATAAGTATACGGAAGTTAAACAAAGCCTGTGGTACTATTAGATAATGTAGGGTTGTAAATGTGGAAGAAAATCAAATATAGGTCTCGTTATTTAGGAATTTATCAATCAAATAAAACGTTGAAACATTTAATATAAAACATTTCAACTTTATTGCATAACCTGAAATGATTAAAGATTTCGCTGACTAAAGTGGATCATCGTTTTGAAATAGGAGATATTGTGTGTATTAAATTGGCTTAAACCATTTTTTTAACCTTAATTCTAAGCCATTATTTGTTTTTTCTATTTGTTAGTTTTTAACAAACATCGGACTTAAGTAATAACTCAACAAACAAAATATACTTTTTTCCTTTACTCTTTTCTATTTTGGTTTACTTTTGATTTAAACGCTGCATGTCTAAACAAATAACACTTCTGTTAATTTTATCTTAATGCCATTAGGTTTATACTACCTTCATATGGCCTAAGTAAAAAAATATATACCTTATACCTTGAATTAAATATATAATTTTCCTGTGATATATACTCGTATTTACTCGTGTATTTATATTGTAATTTTTCTTCCTCTCCCATGTGATATCTCGGAAACAGTGAAAGGTATGTATTATGTATATTGTGCTGATAGCTTATAGTATAATTGTCTATTTACGTACTTAAATATTAGTATGTAACTATGAATTAGTATCACCAATGCTTGCATCTATCTATTGGTTTATGTTTTAAAATGCTGAAGCAAAATCTTACTAGTTGTTCAATAATCACGATAGATTTTTAAATGCTTACTTCACTTTGTAAATATATTCGAAAAGATTGTAGTTGAGTTAGTGTTTTAAAAGTTAGGGATCGGAGTTTTCCTTTTACACGTCCCGCCCTAGTTGGTTGCCTCTACCATGGTCATAAGTAGATACTCGTTTGATTAACAATCTTTTATATTATTTTATTCTCTAGTTAATAAAAATACTTTTGTTTTGTGTGTATCGTGCTGTTTTATGTTTCTTTTTTTTTAAAGTTACTTCCTTCATTAGGTATTTATATTTTCCTCATTATCTGATTAGGTACCTATTTCATATTTTTTTTAAATTTGCACTTAAATACATTTTTAAATCATACATGTGTATATTTTGCTTTTTCCGGATTTACCAGGGTAACTGCTTAGATCGCACATATAATCTAAATTTCCGTTTGCCTGCGATTTAACGCAACTAGCGCGCAGGGAACTCAGTAGGGCTGTGTGTATTGTATAACCTTTGTGAGCAACGATCCCCAAGCACAAGCGACTCGCTTAGTTTGGACACATAAAATTTTTTTTGAGCAAATAAACATATCTATTATAAATACAGTATTATTATACTCGAAAATTACACTAAAACCAATTAATATAGCAATGGTTAATAGTGTTTTCTACAATCGTTTGGCAAGTTTAATTAATATTAGCTTGTGAAAATTCCCTGCCACCGAGATAAACGGAAGATCCGTATGCAAAAGCGCATTACAGTTTCAGCGCATTCAAGTCAGCACAATAGGTTCACCACAGCAGTGAATAGCGGTCGTGTTAGGCACCGTAAATTATTGAGCTACCTCACCAACCAATGTAGTTACCATAGACACTAAGCTTCATCCATCACTCTCTCTCCCTGCTCTCGTGCCTACATCCATCAGCTCTTTTACCGCATAACTAGCGTCGATTTGAACTCGACGTCGAAATCTGTTATCGATACCGACATCATTGGTTTCATAATTTCGTACCGCGCAATTTAAGGGGCGTAGCTAAAGCAACCGCCGATAACAGACCGAATGAATAAATGACCTACGAATAGAGACCCGCCAGTGTTAACAATTTAGCCTATGAAAACAGATTTCGACGTCGAGTTCAAATCGACGCCAGTTACGCGGTAGCCCCCGCGGTAGCCCCCCTGTTGCTCTCGTGCCAACCTCCGCCTCTCTCTCGCCCCGTTCCAACCTCCGCCTCTCTCTCGTGCCAACTTCCCTCCTCTGTCGCCCCGTGCCAACCTCCGCCTCTCTCGCCCCGTTCCAACCTCCGCCTCTCTCGCCCCGTTCCAACGTCCGCCTCTCTCGCGCCTACCTCCGCCTCACTGTGCCCACGCCCGCCCCCCCCCCAGGGACTTCGCGTACGTGGCCCGCGAGCGCTCCACGCGGCGGCACATGTGCCACGTGTTCCGCTGCGAGGCGCCCGCGCGCTCCATCGCCAACGCGCTGCGCGACATCTGCAAGCGGATCATGATCGAGCGCAGCCTGCAGCCGCCGCCGCGGCCGACGGATCTGCCGCAGGCGAGGCGGCATCGCCCGCTGTCGAGGGAGTTTGCTGGTGAGTTATCATTATCATCATCATTACATAGTATAAATAAATCCAAGTCGCTAATTCTGTCTGTTTGTATGTTTGGCTGCTAACTCCTCCTAAACTACACAACGGATTTTTTAATGCGGTGTTCGCCATCCTTTAGGGAATTTATTCATTTAAATTTGTAAATAAAGAACAATTAGACAAGGGTTTTTTAAGTTAGCCAAAATTCAACATTTTGTGAGCAAGTCGGCCAAAATTACACCATTGCGAAGCGTGGGCGAGTCGCTTGTTTTTTATAATTAAACTCGAGTCGACTGGGTACGTTTTATTTAATTAAATTAGTCCGCCTATTCCTGACGCCGGTTTTTGTAAACATGCTGATACGGCAGAAAATGGAATTAATAAAATCGTAATAATGAGTAACTAACAATGAGTTTGATTTCAATATAAGTTATTTTGATTGTAAAATCTCCAGTTGGACTGTTATTTATTGTTCAAGAGTTTTGTTCAGCAGATCACTGCCGTAAAGACCATCAACTTATATTCTTATGTACCTGCTCACTTATGGGAATCGAGTCTAAATTAAGTAATCTGTACCTATATCAAAAAAAAATTCGAAAAAAAATACTCTATAAACTTTTTATACCAAGATAGGATACGTACCATTATAACTTAACAATAATCTGGACACCAGATTCCTCAGGCCTTGTTTACTTAATGAGTCATCCTCCAGTTCAAATCCACTCAAACCTACCACCCAACCCTCTGAACACTTGGTCCGACTATCTTGACATAACCAACATTTCCCAACTAGGTCGTTGCTGAATGTAACCCGTAAAAAGTTTAAAATATGGTCGTACTAAAAGAATTCATGATTCCACCTTGTCCGATTAGTAGGACCAACAGAAAAAAAAGTTCAAGTCGTCCGATCGGTCGTACTCAGCAGTCGAACTAAATTTACAGATAGGATAAGTCGGATCAATATCTAGGAAAAAAATATTCGCGACGTCCGATCAGTCGGACTACGCAGTCAGACCAAGTGTTCAGAGCCCACCTAAGGCCCACTTGCAGAAAAAGTTTTAACCTCGGGTTAGCTAACTCAGTTTTAAATGGCGCCACTATCGATTGTAACTACTTCTTATTACAATCAACGGTGGCGCCATTTAAATCTGAGTTAGCTAACCCGAGGTTAAAAAGTTCCCTGCAATTGGGCCTAAGTCATCCTCCAGTTTATATCCACTCAAACCTACCACCTAAGGGCATCAATTAACCCTTCTTCCCAGCGGCGTCGTTCCCCACGCCGATGGAGGAGCCGCGCAAGACGGTGCGCGCGCGCTACCTGGGCGCGGCGGCGGTGGCGCGCGCCACCGGCATGGACGTGCTCAACGACGCGCTGCAGCGCCTGGCCGCCGCGCGCGCGCCCAGCCAGTGGCGCCCCGTGGCCGTGGCCGTGGCGCCCAGCATGATCTCCATCACCGAGGAGGGGGTCAGTAGATTAAGAAGAAGATCCATACTAATATTATTAAATAATAAAATCTTATAATCCATACTTTCCATACTAATATTATAAATGCGAAAGTAACTCTGTCTGTCTGTCTGTCTGTCTGTCTGTTACGCTTTCACGCCTAAACCACTGAACCGGTTTTGAGGAAATTTGGTTTGGAGAAAGAACTGAACTTGGGAAAGGACATAGGGTGGTTTTTACCGCGGGAAAACTTCTCATTCCCACGGGAAACCGACTTCTACGCGAACGGAATCGCGGGCGGCCACAAGTATGTATATAACGGGTCGCCCAATTCCCTCTTATATGATTGAGTAGGACGATGGCTGGATCACACGTCAAACCTGTGATCAGGTGCCGCCTTCGGGAAACGGTCTACTCGGGTTCCGAATTGTGGTGCGGGAAGTTTCCCTAATTAGTTCGTACTAGGACTTTTTTATTTTTTAAACTTTTATAGTGTTGAGAAAATAATTTATATGTTCACTGAATGGATATACGTTTTAAATTCTAAATTAATTTCAATTGTATAATTTCCGAAAAGAGTGCTGGGAGTTTTTTCCGCCGGCCTTTTTTCTCTCGGTCTACGTTTAGGTTAAGTCGAAGTTTGTAACATTGACGTTCATTATTAATTATTATTGTCTAATTTATTCCTATTAAAGATTACCAGAAAATTTAATCAAGAAACACCGGGGACCTAAAATCTTTAAAAAAGCAATTGCATACAGCAGCAACATGCTTAACGGACTGCAGAACGAAAACGGGGAGATAGAAACACTTAGATCTTAAAACTATCGAAAAATTCTATCAAAACCATTACTCTTCTCACATCAAAAAACCAAGCCGTGAAGACAGCGCCGAAAAGAGAGCTTTCCTTACACGCCACTATACGGAGGATATCCCGGAAATAAGTTCATACGAGATAAAACAAGCCCTTAAGCAACTAAAGAAGCTCAAAGCTCCGGGCGAAGATGGCATTACGGCGGAACTACTTACGGCTGGTGGTAACATAGTGCAAAGGGAACTCTGTTGGCTGTTTAATGAAGCACTTTTCACTGGTGAAAAACCGAAAGTGTGGTTAAACAGCCTAGTAGTCTTTTTCATAAAAAAGGCCCAAAAACTAAATTGAAAAACTATCGACCATTTGCGCTCCTAAGTCAGGTCTATAAGGTGTTTTCCCGAGTTCTTACATCTCGTATATCTAAACGACTGGACGAACACCAACCCAAAGAACAGGCGGGATTCGGAAGGCTATGGTACGCTAGTTCACTTTACAGTGAGGCAAGTGATACAAAAAACTACCGAATACAATAAACCGCTCTACCTGGCCTTTGTAGATTATGAAAAGGTTTTTGACTTCGTCGAACACTGGGCAGTTTTCGATTCGTTACAGCGCTGTAGAGTAGACTACCGATACATCACATTGATAAAAAAAATGTACAACGACGCAGCGTTGACTGTACAACACCAAAGCAACACAGCTACTGTAATGATTAAGCGAGAAGTTTGACAGGGGGATGTTATCAGCCCGAAACTATTTACAAACGCCCTGGAAGATGTATTAAGACACTGGACTGGAGAGATTTAGGTTTAAACATCACCGGAAAACATCTGAACCACCTCCGTTTCGCAGACGACATAGTCTTGATTGCTGAGACACCTAAAGATCTAGAGAAAATGCTTAATGACTAAAACCAAGCCTCCTTAAACATTGGTCACAAACAAAATTCTGGAAAAACGAAATGGATGGGAAATAACACCTTAGAAACCGTTCATGTGGGAACCTCGTAAATAGAAAAAGTTGAAGAGTATCTCAGGCACAAAATCAAACTGGGCAAAAATTCATTAGAGGCAGAAATTGATCGACGAATACAGCTAGCTTGGGCCGCTTTTGGAAACTTGGAACATGTATTTCGATCCAAAATACCACAATGCTTGAAAGAGAACGTGTCAACCAGTGCAATCTTCCGGTCATGACATACGCTTGCGAGACATGGACTCTAACTGCAGGGCTAATACACCGCCTGAGAGTAACCCAGAGAGCAATGGAACGTGCGATGCTTGGCACCTCCCTACGAGACAAGGTCCCAAACACACTGATCTTACCGACCTACGTCGGTAATCGGGTTGCAAGACTTAAGTGGCAATGGGCTGGTCATGTTTGTCGTAGTAATGACGACCGATGGAGCTACCATGTCCTACACTGGAGACCTCGAACAGGTAGAAGAAATGTCGGCAGACCACCAGCCAGATGGTCGGACGATATTGTAAAGACGGCAGGGCCGACGGCCGCTTCAAGAACGCTACCTGTTTCTTATCTCCCTCTCTCCGCAGGAGTCCTCGCCAGCGGTAGAATGCCTCTCTCATCTCTCTCTCTCCCCGCAGGAGTCCACACCCGCCGTAGAATGCCGGGTCTGCCACCTGTGTCTCACTTCTCTCTCTTCCTAGGAGTCCACCCCCGCCGTAGAGTGCCGGGTCCGCTACCTGTCGTTCCTGGGCATCGGGCGCGACATGCCGGGTCCGCTACTGGCTCTCATCTCCCTCCTTCTTCCCCCAGGAGTCCACGCCCGCGGTAGAGTGCCGGGTCCGCTACCTGTCGTTCCTGGGCATCGGGCGCGACGTGCGGCGCTGCGCGTTCATCGTGCACACGGCGCGCGACGCGTTCGTGGCGCACGCCTTCCACGCCGAGCCCTCCGCCGGCGCGCTCTGCAAGACCATAGAGGCCGCTTGCAAGGTCAGTTATCAGCGATAAACCATCGTTAAACCATTACTCATATTTTCAGATTTCTACTAGAACTAGGTAGCCCTGAGTTGAGCGCAAGTTTGTACTGCAGGCATCACACAATGGACTAGGGTAGAATCTTGCTACTCCTGCTAATTTTAAAGACATTACATAAACTCGAGGCCTTTGGCTTAATAATAGGCCGGTATCCACAGAGGTCGAAAAAACAGTACATATTGGTCTTATGCCATCGTTTTTTGGGGTCACAGGAAACCAGGTAGAACCTTGCTACTCCTGCTAATTTTAAAGACATTACATAAACTCGAGGCCTTTGGCTTAATAATAGGCCGGTATCCACAGAGGTCGTAAAAACAGTACATGTTGCATCGTTTTTTGGGATCACAAGAACCCATACTTACTGGACCGATCTTACTACATCTTTGATTACTACAGCTTTAGGTACCCATTTTATCTTCCTACCTTCATCACCGCAGCTGCGTTACCAGAAGTTCCTAGACGCGACATAGTACTAACAGAATACTTTGCTTAAAACCTAGTTTTATCCAGCCTTTCTTACCTACTTACTTCGATTCCCATCCTACTAATATTATAAACGTAAAAGTTTGTGAGTATGTGAGGATGTATGGATGTTTGTTACTCTTTCACGTAAAAACTACTGGACGGATTTGGATGAAACTTTACAGTAATGTAGGTTATTCATCAGAATACCACATAGGGTACTTTTTACCGCGGGAAAACTTCTCATTCCCACGGGAAACCGACTTCCACGCGAACGGAGTCGCGGGCGGCTACTAGTAGCTTTATCTTTTTCACCTCTAATTCATCCCCACAGCTGCGCTACCAGAAGTGCCTGGACGCGCACGGCGGCGGCTCGGTGGCGGGGGCGGGGGCGGGGGCGGGTCCGGGCGCGGGGGCGGGGGCGGACTCGCGCTCGCTGGTGGGACACGCGCTCAAGTCGCTCGTCGGAACGCTTACAGGCAGGCGCGCTGACTGAACTGGTAACTTATGTTCTATTTATAGGGAACCTAAGTAGTAGCTAACACTAAACATTGAATTTAGAAAAAAACTTTTTTGAACGCCCTGTAGATACAAACATTCTGTAAAAAAACCATCAAACAGTTTAAGATGAGGAGATTATGAGGCGTAAAAGGGCAAATATTCATTGCTTTGCTTTATACCAGAGGTGGCCAACCGGTCGATCGCGATCTTTAGTCTAGTCGATCGTGGCAAAGCAATAAATATAAATACATAGAACACACTGCATTAAGTAATAATACTCCATTATTGATTAACTATGCTATTTCATTTAAGTTTTTAAGAAGGTAAATATTTTATATACGTTACATTACATATGTAGTTACTGGTAGATCGCACTGAGTGTCGTCAGTGAAAAGTCGACCTTCTGAGTAAATAAGTTGGCCACCCCTGCTCTGTACTATGTTAGCTCGGAAGGTTAAGTCGGTATCGTGTCGGTTTCTCCTTTATAACTTAACCACTAAGATTTATTTTCTTTTTGATCATGAAATTTGAGTTAAAACGTTATACTATTCTCATAGACCGATTTAATTATTTTACATACCTACCTTAATTTAGTTTACCTAGTGTTAATTTTCACACATTTTCAAACTTTTTTCAGGTACCTACATCCACTCAGCTGGTCTGTAAAGTGGATGTCTACTCTGACGGGACTTAAACTTACCTATTCAATAATAGGACTTGACATATACATACTTAATATAAGCATAAATAAATAGGAACTAAAATAAGTGTATCACTCTTAGGGCATAACCCGCGTATTTAAACTTTAAAGAAGTTCGAATATGAACGACATTTTTCAAAGAAATACGATCAAGTAAGTATGGACACTAAAAGAGACAGTTACCAAATTGGGGTCTCTTTAAGAACTCTGCTCTAGTCTAATACTAGATTTAAGGAGTTTCATTGAAAAGTGACTAATTCTTCGATCTTCTTTATTGGAAAATACAAAAGTAAGCCCTTTCACTTAATATAGGTTGGTCTCACCCCATATGTCTTTCAACATCTAAAGTTATAGAAAGCAAGCAGTGTATGTAAAAATATGCTTATTAATAACTTTAAGTATGTGAAGTTTATAATAATAACCTTAACTACTAAAATAACATTACCAAGGCAAATTAAGTAAGAAGTAATAGCCATAGGTATAATACTATTACAAAAAACTAAATATATCTCAAGTTAGAGATAAACGCAACAAAAATAAAATAAAGCTTAAAATCCCAAACATACCTAGCATACAAAACATACAACATAGCATACAAAAATGCTGATTTAATTAATATAAATGTTAGTCCACTGTAGAAATTATCTACTTGTAACTCCAAACAGATGTAAATTTTGAGCTTGGAAATGTAACTAACGTTTTCGAAGATACAAAACCTTGGTTACTAAGTTGTCTAATTTTGATTCTGTTTTGACTTTAAATAGGTTCACTAATCATTATTAATAAAAACTCGACTGCATGCACATATCCACTCGTTTTGTACATGTCGTTACATTTAAATACTAACAAGATATCGTCCATACCTAATACACCATGCTTATTGTATTATATCTTTTTATATAAAAGAACTCAGTTTGACATCGTAACATAGGTTAGATTAATATAATCATTAAGTTGGTTCACGAAAAGCCCCGATATTCTTATGTTTAGTAAATCGTAGTTACCCAAAATTTTCCTAGTCCACTGCTATTTGTGCTTTTGTACATTTTTGCAAGAAAATTATAATAATAAAATAATGTCAGCATAATATTCGATGTTATTAGAAAAGATAAGTCTAGGTTAGCTTAGTTAAGGTTTGGATTGAGCATTCGTTAAACTGTAAATAACGTAAGTTTAAATATAATTGTATGTAGATATTGAGTGGGATGAGGATTGGGGTCCTTGCACATTCACGAATTAAATCGATGCTTCAAAATGACCAGTATGTATACAGCTTTATAACATTAGTATGAAATCGGTGTGTTCTAGTATATTTGTAAGAATTAATGCTTAGTTGTCAATTATGGCAGAGTCTATGGCCATTCCTGAAGTCTTTGGCCATAAGGGACAACTAAGTAAGACGATATAAGGGTTTTTATAATTTATTCCTGTATGTACTATCGATTGCGATTTAAGCTAAGAATAACGTAATAAAGAATTTATTTTTGCTTAAAGCTTAAGAAATTGATGTTTGAATTTAAAAAATATATAAATATTTTTTGTATGTAGACTCACGTGATACTTAACGGTTTTTATAAATTTGATTTGTCAGTTCAATCGCAGTTCACCTCACGAGAAAAGGGTCAGACAGAGCTTGCTATTATAAAAAAATAATATTTATACTGTTCAAAAGTTCTTGTAGAAAAAAAAAATATTTTGAGAAAATAACACATATAAAGCCTTTTTAGTAGCGAAACTTCACCGAAATAACAGCGCGTTTTTTCTATAAATCTATATTTTCCGCTATTGGGACCCATGACAAGTAATATTTGAAGATGGTTATAAAGTTACAATGTTAAAGTTGTTTTCACTCAGACGTTTTTCATAAAATTGAATAAATTAAAAATATCACCCCATTTATTAAAAAAAAACTATAATTTGTAAATATTAAGTCACGTTATTGCCACCTCACTTATGGAAATAAGGATTTCGACTTTAGATGGCACGAAATAGCTTCAAATGTTAGAAATATCAGTGTTGCTTACACTATACTCGTATTTATAAATAACACACTGAGCGGTTTTGAAACTATACGTAAAATAGTGTTAATCACACGTTAAAATATAAGCGAATAAAGTCATTATTTATACAAATTAATGTAATATTCATTAAGGTGTGTGGCAACACTTAGGATCATACACATGTCTATAATAATTGAAGTTAGAAAAACACAATCCTATGCACTTATAGGTACTGTAAAATATTGTCCAATAAAATGTTTTGAGTGTGGATAAGATATTTATAGTGAGTGTTGCCATATACGTGGCATATTAGCGTTTTAAATGAAAAATTGTCAAATGTAAATCGAAATAAAGAAAATTTTGCATACAAAAAAGAAGACCATACAAAAAAATGATGAAGTTATTGCAAAGTTTTCTTTATAGCGGCTTACAAACTATATCAAATAGATGCAATAGTTGTAACAATTCAAGCTGCGACTGCCTTTTATCGGATGAAGTAAATGTCAATATTTTCTGTATAAAAATGTGTAAACGTTTACGATGTAGTCAAATACTAGATAGCTTGATGATCCTGTTTCTAGCTCACTGTTGAATATTACGTATTTGATGGGAGATTCAAAAATGTACCGTCAACGCTTGACAGCTTAAAAGCCTTCGAACTGTGGCTTTTAATAATTTTGTGAAATTAATAAAAAAAATATTCATAAAATTTGTGTTTTAATCGGATTCTTCTTTATAATTAAAAATAGTCTATTAATTTATATTTATCAAGCTGCGTTTATAAATATAATATTTACTATCTGAAACTATATGCCTAGCTGAAGATTTATTTGGAAGAAGGAACTACTACTTAGTTAAAAAAATTAAAAACTTTTTGAGCTAATGAAAAAGTCCATGTCTATGGCTTTAGGCTATACAATTGTTTTTTCTTACCAACACGTTTTAAACCACGGGACACATCTGGTGTTTATTTATTCAGAAAGCGATATACTATAAGGTAGGTACTAAGTAAGGTGGGTGTACGGAAGGCCACGCTCCTTTGAAGGCCAACTATTAAAAAGTCGTATTTATTGACATGTTAAGACATAATCCTTCTACTACACATTAAGATCCCTCAATCTCAAGGCATCACACGGCGGCGGCGAGTCGTTTGCGCCGCTATTGTGGCGGTGCGATCTCACGCTTCGTAGACTTCGGTTGTCGATGTAACAATTTTTATTTAAGCGCACAGCAAAACGTAAGTTTTTAGTCAATAACCTATTATTATCACATATTTTTGTACTGTTAATTGTCGTATATGGATATACAGGGTCTGTCGTAATGAATGGATAACCCGTTACCTACAGTTGATCCGGATGTGAGGCTATAAGAAAATGGTGTCTTCTTGCCAGGGTTGTCAACCATAAGAAAATGGCGTAGACTTTTAAACTTTTTTATAAATTTCGCTATTTTTTTCATTTATTCCGTTGCCATTTCTTCAAATTTTGATGTATTTGTATAATTCTTTTAGTATTATACTGCTGAAGACGTGTATTATGTAATTTAAATACAATTTTAGGTGTTATTCACGTTGAACATGATCAAAATACTCATTTTAAGAAAAATATTTCCAATTTTTTTTCTTTATGTCAACTTTTGATCATCTCCTGTGGAAAAAAAAAGTATGACGTTATAGCTGCCCATGATCTCAATAAATTGTCTAGTATGTGTAGATTCTAAAAAGGTATAACGATGTGTACTTTACAAGCAACATAAAGTTACAGGAGCGAGAACACTAATCAAGGTCGGAATTTTTATTTTTCATGTTATGTTATAAATGGTTGTAAAACTTCGTCATAATGATTTTATTCTATCAAGATACTTTGCACAAACACTATCGGGCCACTAATAGGACATTAAGAAGAAAACCCGGTTGTTTTTGGGAATAAAATAACATTACTCCACGATAATAATGTAATGAAAATGTACAAATGAAAATTGTTGTGCTCTAATAGTTACATGCGACAAACATGTTGCGACAAGTTTATTCGAAATTGAAACGGATTTTAAAAATCGAACAAAGACAGCATTACAAAGAAAAGGGAACTCATCACATCAGTGTGATTTTGACCATCGCATGTCCTTTTGTTCACATTGGCCCCGATTCTGAAAACACTCTCTAAACTAAACTAAACTATCGCTGTCACTTACACATCAATAAGACAGAGACAGGTAATCATTTTAGTCCTGTCAAACTAAAATGTACGTGCAATATGACACGGCGAAGGCAATTTTAGGCTAGTCCTCAGCGCATTTCGTTCAATTTCACAATGATGAGGACTAAATTTAGTGAGACCAATGTACCTGTCTTGTTCTAATACGAAGCATGAGAAAGTGACAGCGATATTTTTAATTCAGATTTAGAGAGTGTTTTGAGAATCGGGGCCACTATTTTCGTCAATTTGTTACTGCTTTCTAATATTTGACTATGATTTTCCTTGTGATTTGGACTTGATAACGTGGTGATACTGATGACTTTGCTCACATTTACGGACATTGTGTTGTGCTATCGATTGAACTTGTTGTTTTGGAAAAGTTTTTGTGTAGTTTGTGTATCATGCCGCAACAGTACACGCCGGCCGAATACGCGAACATGCATTACATTTACGGTGTATGTAATGGCAGCACCAATAGAGCTGCTAGTGTTTGTCGTGTAAGATATCCAAATGTGCGACATCCTGATTACCGTGTGTTCATTAGAGTGCACAATGCATTTATGGAAGGACGATTTCCTTCTAATTTTTTCCACTTTTCTTTGTAATGCTGTCTTTGTTCGATTTTTAAAATCCGTTTCAATTTCGAATAAACTTGTCGCAACATGTTTGTCGCATGTAACTATTAGAGCACAACAATTTTCATTTGTACATTTTCATTACATTATTATCGTGGAGTAATGTTATTTTATTCCCAAAAACAACCGGGTTTTCTTCTTAATGTCCTATTAGTGGCCCGATAGTGTTTGTGCAAAGTATCTTGATAGAATAAAATCATTATGACGAAGTTTTACAACCATTTATAACATAACATGAAAAATAAAAATTCCGACCTTGATTAGTGTTCTCGCCCCTGTAACTTTATGTTGCTTGTAAAGTACACATCGTTATACCTTTTTAGAATCTACACATACTAGACAATTTATTGAGATCATGGGCAGCTATAACGTCATACTTTTTTTTTCCACAGGAGATGATCAAAAGTTGACATAAAGAAAAAAAATTGGAAATATTTTTCTTAAAATGAGTATTTTGATCATGTTCAACGTGAATAACACCTAAACTTGTATTTAAATTACATAATACACGTCTTCAGCAGTATAATACTAAAAGAATTATACAAATACATCAAAATTTGAAGAAATGGCAACGGAATAAATGAAAAAAATAGCGAAATTTATAAAAAAGTTTAAAAGTCTACGCCATTTTCTTATGGTTGACAACCCTGGCAAGAAGACACCATTTTCTTATAGCCTCAAATCCGGATCAACTGTAGGTAACGGGTTATCCATTCATTACGACAGACCCTGTATATATATGTTACTAAAGAAATAAAATATAGTTTAGCCTCAATTTAAGTAAAAATATTGGTAGTGTTCCTTATAAGGCCAATAGAAAAATTGACGGTTGGCCTTGCTATGGTACATTGGCCTTACAAAGAACATTTACAAACCATGAACTTATGAATACTTACTTTTTAGTTAAGTATAATAATAAACTTAAAACAAGTTTTTATGTTGATAATATTTTTATTTAAAGCGTTAACAAACTTTGTAACTCAGATGAATCCTACTAATAGTATTAGTAGGATTCATCTGATAATATTATTTGATGTATAATATTATAAATGTGAAAGTTTGTGAGTTTGGATGTTTGTTACTCTTTCACGTAAAAACTACTGGACGGATTTGGATGAAACTTTGCAGTAAATAGGTTGGTTATACATCAGAATAATACATAGGGTACTCTTTACCGCGGGAAAACTTCTCATTCCCACGGGAAACCGACTTCCACTCGAACGGAGTCGCGGGCGGCCACTAGTACCTAAATATTTTATTGTCATTATGCATTTTAATTTATTGTATGGAAGATTTTTAAAATATAAAAAAAGAGGCAGCACATGGGATGAAGACAGTTTAAGACGAGCCATGGAAGCAGTACAAAATAACCAACTCAATACAAATGCTGCAGCGTTAAAATACAATATTCCAAGACGCACCCTTAGAAACCATTTAGTAACCGGTAACAGCGCTAAAATTATTGGGAAGACAACTATTCTCACAAAAGAATTAGAAGAAGAATTATCGCAGCGAATAAAACGTTTTGCAAAACTGGGTGTACCACTTACGCCCAAATTTATTAGAAAACAAGCCTTTTTATTTTGTGAGAGGTTTAAAATCAAGCACTCGTTCAATTTGTCAACCAGAATGGCTGGACGGAAATGGCTCAAAATGTTTTTGTCTCGAAACCCATCAATATCAAAGAGAAAACCCCAGCTAATGAATCCAGCTAGAGCTCAAAAAATGAATAAGCCCATTGTGAAACACTATTTTGAAGAATTGAAGAAACTCTATGAAGAGCTAGACATAATTGCACATCCAGAACGCTTGTATAATATGGATGATAAAGAGTGTCGCATTGCGGTCCACAAACAAAATGTTGTTTTGGCTGAAAAAGGGAATAAAAGAGTACATCTTATTGCTCCGGAACACGCCGAGAACGTAACAATAGCGATGTGCGTAAATGCTGTGGGTATTGCAATACCGCCCATGATTATTTTTAAAGGTATGAGGCACAGAGCAGAATTAGCATCAAATTTGCCACCTGGAACAAAGGTAAGCATGGCACCTAAAGGCAGCATGACCAGTAACTTATTCTTAGAGTTCATACAACATTTAGCACAGCATAAAGTTCCCGGTAAGTGTCTGCTTATCTTTGATGGCGCAAAGGGTCATTTATCGTATGAGGCTTTGGAAGAAGCAGATAAAAATAACATTGTGCTTTACTGCTTACCTTCAAACACAACACACGAGCTCCAACCTCTTGATAAGTCATTGAATCGGTCCTTTGAACATCACTGGGATGAAGAAGTTCTGAACTACCTATGTAATTCTCAAGAGAGAACTTTAAACAAAGCTGCATTTAACAAAATTTTCTCCCGAACATGGCCAAAGTGTATTACTCAAACCAATATAACAAATGGATTCAGAGCCACTGGTTTATACCCTCTTGATCCTGATATAATACCCGAAGATGCTTATACTCCGTCAATTGTAACTGAAAGACCTTTTACGGAAACTTTACAAAACCAGATTGACCAACCACTTATATCTGTTCTAGTCTCGCCCCCTTTTCAAAGAAATACGATCAAGTAAGTTTGGACACTAAAAGAGACAGTAACCAAATTGGGGTCTTTTTAAGAACTCTACTCAAGAGTCTAATACTAGATTTTACAAGTCTCATTGAAAAGTGACTAGTTTTTCGATCTTCTTTATCGGAAAATACAAAGGTAAGCCCTTTCACTTAATATAGCTTGGTCTCACCCCATATGTCTTTCAACATCTAAAGTTATATAAAGCAAGCAGTGTATGTAAAAATATGCTTATTAATAACTTTAAGTATGTGAAGTTAACTATAATAATCACCTTATTATTAATAACGTTATATTAATAATAAATAACGTAATAATTACGTTATTGCCACCTCACTTATGGAAATAAGGATTTCGACTTTAGATGACACGAAATAGCTTCAAATGTTAGAAATATCAGTGTTGCTTACACTATACTCGTATTTATAAATAACACACTGAGCGGTTTTGAAACTATACGTAAAATAGTGTTAATCACACGTTAAAATATAAGCGAATAAAGTCATTATTTATACAAATTAATGTAATATTCATTAAGGTGTGTGGCAACACTTAGGATCATACACATGTCTATAATAATTGAAGTTAGAAAATCACAATCCTATGCACCTATACCGTAAAATATTGTCCAATAAAATGTTTTGAGTGTGGATAAGATATTTATAGTGAGTGTTGCCATATACGTGGCATATTAGCGTTTAAAATGATAAATTGTCAAATGTAAATCGAAATAAAGAAAATTTTGCATACAAAAAAGAAGACCATACAAAAAAATGATGAAGTTATTGCAAAGTTTTCTTTATAGCGGCTTACAAACTATATCAAATAGATGCAATAGTTGTAACAATTCAAGCTGCGACTGCCTTTTATCGGATGAAGTAAATGTCAATATTTTCTGTATAAAAATGTGTAAACGTTTACGATGTAGTCAAATACTAGATAGCTTGATGATCCTGTTTCTAGCTCACTGTTGAATATTACGTATTTGATGGGAGATTCAAAAATGTACCGTCAACGCTTGACAGCTTAAAAGCCTTCGAACTGTGGCTTTTAATAATTTTGTGAAATTAATAAAAAAAATATTCATAAAATTTGTGTTTTAATCGGATTCTTCTTTATAATTAAAAATAGTCTATTAATTTATATTTATCAAGCTGCGTTTATAAATATAATATTTACTATCTGAAACTATATGCCTAGCTGAAGATTTATTTGGAAGAAGGAACTACTACTTAGTTAAAAAAATTAAAAACTTTTTGAGCTAATGAAAAAGTCCATGTCTATGGCTTTAGGCTATACAATTGTTTTTTCTTACCAACACGTTTTAAACCACGGGACACATCTGGTGTTTATTTATTCAGAAAGCGATATACTATAAGGTAGGTACTAAGTAAGGTGGGTGTACGGAAGGCCACGCTCCTTTGAAGGCCAACTATTAAAAAGTCGTATTTATTGACATGTTAAGACATAATCCTTCTACTACACATTAAGATCCCTCAATCTCAAGGCATCACACGGCGGCGGCGAGTCGTTTGCGCCGCTATTGTGGCAGTGCGATCTCACGCTTCGTAGACTTCGGTTGTCGATGTTACATTTTGTTATTTGAGCGCACAGCAAAACGTAAGTTTTTAGTCAATAACCTATTATTATCACATATTTTTGTACTGTAAATAAAAATAGTTTTGCCTCAATTTAAGTAACAATATTGGTAGTGTTCCTTATAAGGCCAATAGAAAAATTGACGGTTGGCCTTGCTATGGTACATTGGCCTTACAAAGAACATTTACAAACCATGAACTTATGAATACTTACTTTTTAGTTAAGTATAATAATAAACTTAAAACAAGTTTTTATATTGATAATATTTTTATTTAAAGCGTTAACAAACTTTGTAACTCAGATGAATCCTACTAATATTAAAAATGTGAAAGTTTGTGAGTATGGATGTTTGTTACTCTTTCACGTAAAAACTACTGGACGGATTTGGATGAAACTTTGCAGTAAATAGGTTGGTTATACATCAGAATAATACATAGGGTACTCTTTACCGCGGGAAAACTTCTCATTCCCACGGGAAACCGACTTCCACTCGAACGGAGTCGCGGGCGGCCACTAGTACCTAAATATTTATTGTCATTATGCATTTTAATTTATTGTATGGAAGATTTGTAATTTAAACAAACTAAACTAATATACCTATATGAAAGGCAACGAACATAAAAATGTTAAAAACAGTAAAGTATGTGATAAAGTGAGTCTGTAATAAGATCTTACTTACTTTAAGCAAAAAGCCTTATAACAATAAGCAGTAATTGAAAAGATGATTAATTTTTATTCGAATATTTCAGACTTCAAAAATGTCGGAGTCAAAATATAAAAAAAGAGGTAGCACATGGGATGAAGACAGTTTAAGACGAGCCATGGAAGCAGTACAAAATATCCAACTCAATACAAATGCTGCAGCGATAAAATACAATATTCCAAGACGCACCCTTAGAAACCATTTAGTAACCGGTAACAGCGCTAAAATTATTGGGAAGACAACTATTCTCACAAAAGATTTAGAAGAAGAATTATCGCAGCGAATAAAACGTTTTGCAAAACTGGGTGTACCACTTACGCCCAAATTTATTAGAAAACAAGCCTTTTTATTTTGTGAGAGGTTTAAAATCAAGCACTCGTTCAATTTTTCAACCAGAATGGCTGGACGGAAATGGCTCAAAATGTTTTTGTCTCGAAACCCATCAATATCAAAGAGAAAACCCCAGCTAATGAATCCAGCTAGAGCTCAAAAAATGAATAAGCCCATTGTGAAACACTATTTTGAAGAATTGAAGAAACTCTATGAAGAGCTAGACATTATTGCACATCCAGAACGCTTGTATAATATGGATGATAAAGAGTGTCGCATTGCGGTCCACAAACAAAATGTTGTTTTGGCTGAAAAAGGGAATAAAAGAGTACATCTTATTGCTCCGGAACACGCCGAGAACGTAACAATAGCGATGTGCGTAAATGCTGTGGGTATTGCAATACCGCCCATGATTATTTTTAAAGGTATGAGGCACAGAGCAAAATTAGCATCAAATTTGCCACCTGGAACAAAGGTAAGCATGGCACCTAAAGGCAGCATGACCAGTAACTTATTCTTAGAGTTCATACAACATTTAGCACAGCATAAAGTTCCCGGTAAGTGTCTGCTTATCTTTGATGGCGCAAAGGGTCATTTATCGTATGAGGCTTTGGAAGAAGCAGATAAAAATAACATTGTGCTTTACTGCTTACCTTCAAACACAACACACGAGCTCCAACCTCTTGATAAGTCATTGAATCGGTCCTTTGAACATCACTGGGATGAAGAAGTTCTGAACTACCTATGTAATTCTCAAGAGAGAACTTTAAACAAAGCTGCATTTAACAAAATTTTCTCCCGAACATGGCCAAAGTGTATTACTCAAACCAATATAACAAATGGATTCAGAGCCACTGGTTTATACCCTCTTGATCCTGATATAATACCCGAAGATGCTTATACTCCGTCAATTGTAACTGAAAGACCTTTTACGGAAACTTTACAAAACCAGATTGACCAACCACTTATATCTGTTCTAGTCTCGCCCCCTTTTCAAAGAAATACGATCAAGTAAGTTTGGACACTAAAAGAGACAGTAACCAAATTGGGGTCTTTTTAAGAACTCTACTCAAGAGTCTAATACTAGATTTTACAAGTCTCATTGAAAAGTGACTAGTTTTTCGATCTTCTTTATCGGAAAATACAAAGGTAAGCCCTTTCACTTAATATAGCTTGGTCTCACCCCATATGTCTTTCAACATCTAAAGTTATATAAAGCAAGCAGTGTATGTAAAAATATGCTTATTAATAACTTTAAGTATGTGAAGTTAACTATAATAATCACCTTATTATTAATAACGTTATATTAATAATAAATAACGTAATAATTACGTTATTGCCACCTCACTTATGGAAATAAGGATTTCGACTTTAGATGGCACGAAATAGCTTCAAATGTTAGAAATATCAGTGTTGCTTACACTATACTCGTATTAATAAATAACACACTGAGCGGTTTTGAAACTATACGTAAAATAGTGTTAATCACACGTTAAAATATAAGCGAATAAAGTCATTATTTATACAAATTAATGTAATATTCATTAAGGTGTGTGGCAACACTTAGGATCATACACATGTCTATAATAATTGAAGTTAGAAAAACACAATCCTATGCACTTATAGGTACTGTAAAATATTGTCCAATAAAATGTTTTGAGTGTGGATAAGATATTTATAGTGAGTGTTGCCATATACGTGGCATATTAGCGTTTTAAATGAAAAATTGTCAAATGTAAATCGAAATAAAGAAAATTTTGCATACAAAAAAGAAGACCATACAAAAAAATGATGTAAGTAGTTATTGCAAAGTTTTCTTTATAGCGGCTTACAAACTATATCAAATAGATGCAATAGTTGTAACAATTCAAGCTGCGACTGCCTTTTATCGGATGAAGTAAATGTCAATATTTTCTGTATAAAAATGTGTAAACGTTTACGATGTAGTCAAATACTAGATAGCTTGATGATCCTGTTTCTAGCTCACTGTTGAATATTACGTATTTGATGGGAGATTCAAAAATGTACCGTCAACGCTTGACAGCTTAAAAGCCTTCGAACTGTGGCTTTTAATAATTTTGTGAAATTAAAAAAAAAAATATTCATAAAATTTGTGTTTTAATCGGATTCTTCTTTATAATTAAAAATAGTCTATTAATTTATATTTATCAAGCTGCGTTTATAAATATAATATTTACTATCTGAAACTATATGCCTAGCTGAAGATTTATTTGGAAGAAGGAACTACTACTTAGTTAAAAAAATTAAAAACTTTTTGAGCTAATGAAAAAGTCCATGTCTATGGCTTTAGGCTATACAATTGTTTTTTCTTACCAACACGTTTTAAACCACGGGACACATCTGGTGTTTATTTATTCAGAAAGCGATATACTATAAGGTAGGTACTAAGTAAGGTGGGTGTACGGAAGGCCACGCTCCTTTGAAGGCCAACTATTAAAAAGTCGTATTTATTGACATGTTAAGACATAATCCTTCTACTACACATTAAGATCCCTCAATCTCAAGGCATCACACGGCGGCGGCGAGTCGTTTGCGCCCACGGAACAGAGAAGTAGATGGAAGTGTGAAGTGGGCGGGGCACGCGCGCCACTAGTAAGCGGAGGCTCGCAAACCCATACCTCAGTCGTACCTGTCTTATTGTCGTGTTCGGTTGTGTTTTGCTGTGATCGTATTGCGTTTTCTTAATCTAATATCGACTTTATTTTTAAACCAGTAAAGTTCAATTCATATTTGTTCTAATTCTAATGTAACATAAAACATAACAATTGTAAACATGAACTTTATTTGCCAAGAAATAAAGTTCAACTTACATTGTTAAATGTAGGAACGCAACCTATTGTTAAAAAGTTGAATTTTGTGTGAGTCAGAATGGCGGGTGTATCTCCAGTTCTCGGTTATAGACATGTTGGTGAGTTATTTAAAGTATACCAAATTTCTGTACCTTTCGTGTACACAATTTATTTTCGGCAATTTTTTCGCCAAGTTATTGATGTCGCCAAAATCTCGCCAGGGTCATAATTTTTTACACAAAATCGCAAAAAAAAACCCTATCTGGCAACGCTGGCGACACTCTTTCGCTCCCGTGTGTTTAATTGCTATGGTCCTTCAAATAATCTTTTGAACTTGTAATTTGTAGACCGTTCAGTAATAATATTTAAGAGACATCTTCGTGTACAATAGTATTGTTAAAATACTACAACGCTCACAGATCTTCTACGACAAATTTAAAAAGCAGGTACACAGCTATTTTTGTAACTTTGTAAGCACTAACCTCTCTTATTAAAATTTTAAATCAAAGTTTATTTATGCCGAAAAACAAAATTTTGCCACCAAACTATTAAAAAATCCAAATTTTAATGATATTCGCTTATATTTCATCGACAAGCACTTCATTATAGATAATAAAAAAGTCCCCTTACTTAAAATACCAGACTTGAGGCCCTGTATTTAGGCGTCATATGTGTAAATGCGTACCGCCGGGAAGAACGTTGGCAACGATAAGCGCGATGTATGTCGCTAAAAAGTCTCTAATACCAAAATCTTGGATTCCTTTGGAATCGAGCAATATTGCTCTTTGGTGCTCTTTTATGTTAGGTACACCAAAGGTACAGAAATTTGGTATGCTTTAAATAACTCACCAACATGTCTATAACCGAGAACTCCAGTTCTCCAGTACACCCGCCATTCTGACAGTCAATGTGGCGGGTGTACTCGCATTTGGTTATATCTCTGCTCTTAAGAAGGTACACCAATTTCTTTGATGGGTACCAAATAGTACATTATAGGTACTAAGTTTGACATATGACTCGTTCAAATCTGTTAAGGTACACCCGCCATTCTGACTCTCACAGAATTTTTTGTATGTCAACGCGATCGTGAAGTAAGTTGCGGAAGGTCGTAAATACATTATGGGTTTCAGTTAAGTAAATTCTATTTTTCACTGACAAGGTGTGTTTTTGCTTGGCAGCATTTAGAAATAAAGTCATACTGGCACTTGGTCGCATATACCAATAAAAACAATTGTTTACATGTAGTGACTATGTTTATTATCAGTTCCATGTGTGAGTTTTGGCGACAGCGGTTCCGCTAGTAAGTTTGTCGTATAGCATTTCCATCTACTTCTCTGTTCCGTGTTTGCGCCGCTATTGTGGCAGTGCGATCTCACGCTTCGTAGACTTCGGTTGTCGATGTAACAATTTTTATTTGAGCGCACAGCAAAACGTAAGTTTTTAGTCAATAACCTATTATTATCACATATTTTTGTACTGTTAATTGTCGTATATGGATATATATATATGTTACTAAAGAAATAAAATATAGTTTAGCCTCAATTTAAGTAAAAATATTGGTAGTGTTCCTTATAAGGCCAATAGAAAAATTGACGGTTGGCCTTGCTATGGTACATTGGCCTTACAAAGAACATTTACAAACCATGAACTTATTATTATTTATTATTATTTATTTATTTATTAAATACAAAAAGTGTACAGTTTTAACATATGTCCTCCAAAGCCGTTTACACGGCTTGACTGGGGGAACTTACAGTCTCAGTAACATTGTGTAACTTTCTATGTAATCTAAATTGTAATTAGAATATCTACTTATATATTAAATACTTTCCAAGAGATATTTTTTTAATTTATTCTTAAATTTATGTTTGTTTTGCTCGTTTCTTATATCTTCTGGCAAACCATTAAGCAAATAAGGTAGTTGCTTTTTGATAGTCCTATCACCATAGTAATTGCTGACCCTAGGTACTTCATATTTACCAGAAGATATAGACCTTGTTTTATGACAATGACTAACAAGCGATAGATGATGCTCCCAACTGCCATGCTGGTTTATTAAGAGTAAATACTTACGTTTTAATCCTGCCGGGAGTATATTGCATACCCTGAAGAGTTCCCTATAATTTTGTTTATATTTAAATTTAGTTTTTTTATCAACTAGTAGTTTCATAAACCTTATTTGAAATGTCTCTAATTTATCAATATTTGTTTTAAAGGTTAAACCATAGCAGTCCAGAGCATAATCCACGATGGATTCCACAAGCGCCATGTATATACATTTTAAAGTGCTTTGTGGTATTTTAAAACTTAAGTGATAAAACTTACCTAATAATATTCTTAATTTGCTACATATAAAATCTACATGGCTGGACCAGGAAAAGTTAACGTCAATTTTCATACCTAGATAGGTGACCTTATTTACTTGTTTAATGGGTTTGCAGATGCAGTTAATAAAATTATTATGAACACACGAAAAGCTATGTGCATACAGTAAAAAAGGTGACAAGTCGAGATATAGGTATGGAGAGTGGACAATAAGCAGCTTAGTTTTCTCAGCGTTTATAACAATGCCATTGTCATGCGCCCATTTGACTACAGCGTCTATGTCCTCTTGAACCAAGCGGCAGGTGTCGGCGAGGTCGGTGCCTGCGAGCAGGATACACAGGTCGTCTGCGTACATGTGTGCTGAGCTATGGCGCAGCACGCCGCACAAGCTATTAACGTGCATCAAGAAGCACAAAGGTCCACAGCTGGATCCTTGCGGGACCCCTCGCCGAACCTCCGTTTCCTCGCTGAATGAGTTGTCTACCTTGACTCGATAAGAGCGTGAGGTGAGGTAGTCGCGGAACCAATTATTCAGCGGCTCCCTCACACCACACTCCTCCATTGCATTTAATAACGTTTCTATTTCTAGTGTTTCAAACGCTTTTTTAAAATCAAAATATATACATACAACAAACTTTTTATCGGCTAAGTAAGAGTTTATTTCTTCTGTAAATTTACTCAATACGGTATTAGTGCTTTTACCCTTTTGAAAACCATGTTGACATTCATTTAAAATTGCATTTTTGCTGAGGTAGTTACTAATTTGGTTAACAATACTTTTTTCAACGATTTTATCGACACTGGAAAGAACTGTAATCGGTCTATAGTTGGAAAACCCCCTTTTGTCACCTTTTTTATGTATGGGACGCACCAATGCTTTTTTGAGCTCGTTAGGGAATATTGACTGCTCTACGGATGAATTAATTAATTTTGCTAAAACTGGGCTAACCTTATCTGCTACCGTTTTTAAGTCAGACATGCGAATGAGATCGGAACCCGGAGCTTTTTTATCACTCATTTTGTTAATAATACTTAAGACGTCTTTACTATTCACTGGTTGCCATCTCATGCTCATATCTGACTCTTTGACATAACTTTTCCTATCCAGCCACTTAACATCGCACCCATGATTGATGAGATCAACTTCACTAGAAAATGTTTGAGCGAATTTATCACAAATATCTTTAACACTTCCATGACTATGCATCATATTATTTAATATAAGGAGATCTAATGACTTTATATCTATACCTAATAAATGGTTAATCCTATCCCATATTTTTTTAATATTTTTGTTACAGTCTATTATGACTTGCTTATCATATTCACTCTTACGCTTAGAAATAGCTTTAAAACATTTATTTCTGTACATAGTGTTTTATGAATTATGAATACTTACTTTTTAGTTAAGTATAATAATAAACTTAAAACAAGTTTTTATATTGATAATATTTTTATTTAAAGCGTTAACAAACTTTGTAACTCAGATGAATCCTACTAATATTATAAATGTGAAAGTTTGTGAGTATGGATGTTTGTTACTCTTTCACGTAAAAACTACTGGGGCCCGATTCCGTAACTTTTTTAACGATGCAACACGGTCGATATCGACCAATACGTGTGACGTTTTTGCAATTTTCGTATTCTGTAACACGCCCACACGCTGCATCGAGCCACACGTTCATTTTCTTATTTTGGTATTCTGTAAGTACAATTTAATGTCATTGTTTCCCAAAGACTAATAAAACCTATAGATGTACAACATTTGTTTTCAACAAACATAGAAACAAAAATACCTTCAAGCGGTCGAGTAGCCATTTTGGTTTTTAGATGCCTTATTTTTGGGTAATTTTATTATTTTTGCAATCACTGGTTTTATAAAATATCCCTTTTATTGTAAAATATGCTAATAATATTGATTACCAGTATGAGCAAGTATGTAGTATTTTTGGTATTTTTTTTCTTTCGGTCTACAAAGTTAGTTAGTAAAGCTGAAGTTGTAAATTTTAAGGCGGCTAATTTAAATATAAGTAGGTAACCATTATTTTAGCGATGCTAAAAACTGCTAGGGATTTTTCTCATAAATTAAATTATGCATATATTTATAGTTAGGTATGCTATGTGTAGACACATGAGGGTTCTTAAGTTATTGGTCTCAACCTTTTATTTATCTTCTATCTCTTTTTACCATAATGGTAACGTGCGTGTGGTTCAAATCGGTTGGCGTCCTTCTAGGGCTGTGCTTTCCTTTTAACCAGTCATTAGTGATGTAACCTCTTTTAACTAACAAATCTCGTCAATCATTCATCAATATTTTGCAACATACCACCAACAGGCTTAGGAAATAACTATTTTTGTTAATTAAAGTCAGTGTGAGGTGTTCATAATTTTTAGATTATCATTTACCTTAAGACAATGTTATTATAAATAATTTTATTAATAAATTGACAATGTCAATGACTTAGAGGAATAATTAAATCTAAATGACATGAGGTAGACAAAAAGTAGAATGGTTTTTAACATTTTTGACAAGCACTGACAAGTTGTTTATAAACAAACCAAAATTTTGAACCCAAATCAATATAGTTACATTTTATAAAATTAGGAACATATTTTCTGTTTCTATGAAGTAATTAGTAATGCCTTTATTTAATAAACATCTCCATTTATTCACAGGCAGTGAGTGGTCCTCAAATAGAAAATCAATTTTGGGTAAAATTTATTTTCAAAGTATGAGATGAAATAAATTCAACAGGGTGTGTTTAGTAAATGAATTGTAATAACCTATTTAGATGTAACCGGATTTGGATGAAACTTTGCAGTAAATAGGTTGGTTATACATCAGAATAATACATAGGGTACTCTTTACCGCGGGAAAACTTCTCATTCCCACGGGAAACCGACTTCCACTCGAACGGAGTCGCGGGCGGCCACTAGTACCTAAATATTTTATTGTCATTATGCATTTTAATTTATTGTATGGAAGATTTGTAATTTAAACAAACTAAACTAATATACCTATATGAAAAGCAACGAACATAAAAATGTTAAAAACGGTAAAGTATGTGATAAAGTGAGTCTGTAATAAGATCTTTGTATAACTATACTTTAAGCAAAAAGCCTTATAACAATAAGCAGTACCTAATTGATAAGATGATTAATTTTTATGCGAATATTTCAGACTTCAAAAATGTCGGAGTCAAAATATAAAAAAAGAGGCAGCACATGGGATGAAGACAGTTTAAGACGAGCCATGGAAGCAGTACAAAATAACCAACTCAATACAAATGCTGCAGCGATAAAATACAATATTCCAAGACGCACCCTTAGAAACCATTTAGTAACCGGTAACAGCGCTAAAATTATTGGGAAGACAACTATTCTCACAAAAGAATTAGAAGAAGAATTATCGCAGCGAATAAAACGTTTTGCAAAACTGGGTGTACCACTTACGCCCAAATTTATTAGAAAACAAGCCTTTTTATTTTGTGAGAGGTTTAAAATCAAGCACTCGTTCAATTTGTCAACCAGAATGGCTGGACGGAAATGGCTCAAAATGTTTTTGTCTCGAAACCCATCAATATCAAAGAGAAAACCCCAGCTAATGAATCCAGCTAGAGCTCAAAAAATGAATAAGCCCATTGTGAAACACTATTTTGAAGAATTGAAGAAACTCTATGAAGAGCTAGACATAATTGCACATCCAGAACGCTTGTATAATATGGATGATAAAGAGTGTCGCATTGCGGTCCACAAACAAAATGTTGTTTTGGCTGAAAAAGGGAATAAAAGAGTACATCTTATTGCTCCGGAACACGCCGAGAACGTAACAATAGCGATGTGCGTAAATGCTGTGGGTATTGCAATACCGCCCATGATTATTTTTAAAGGTATGAGGCACAGAGCAGAATTAGCATCAAATTTGCCACCTGGAACAAAGGTAAGCATGGCACCTAAAGGCAGCATGACCAGTAACTTATTCTTAGAGTTCATACAACATTTAGCACAGCATAAAGTTCCCGGTAAGTGTCTGCTTATCTTTGATGGCGCAAAGGGTCATTTATCGTATGAGGCTTTGGAAGAAGCAGATAAAAATAACATTGTGCTTTACTGCTTACCTTCAAACACAACACACGAACTCCAACCTCTTGATAAGTCAGTGAATCGGTCCTTTGAACATCACTGGGATGAAGAAGTTCTGAACTACCTATGTAATTCTCAAGGGTGAACTTTAAACAAAGCTGCATTTAACAAAATTTTCTCCCGAACATGGCCAAAGTGTATTACTCAAACCAATATAACGACTGGATTCAGAGCCACTGGTTTATACCCTCTTGATCCTGATATAATACCCGAAGATGCTTATACTCCGTCAATTGTAACTGAAAGACCTTTTACGGAAACTTTACAAAACCAGATTGACCAACCACTTATATCTGTTCTAGTCTCGCCCCCTTTTCAAAGAAATACGATCAAGTAAGTTTGGACACTAAAAAAAACAGTAACCAAATTGGGGTCTTTTTAAGAACTCTACTCAAGAGTCTAATACTAGATTTTACAAGTCTCATTGAAAAGTGACTAGTTCTTCGATCTTCTTTATCGGAAAATACAAAGGTAAGCCCTTTCACTTAATATAGGTTGGTCTCACCCCATATGTCTTTCAACATCTAAAGTTATATATAAAGCAAGCAGTATATGTAAAAATATGCATATTAATAACTTTAAGTATGTGAAGTTAACTATAATAATCACCTTATTATTAATAACGTTATATTAATAATAAATAACGTAATAATTACGTTATTGCCACCTCACTTATGGAAATAAGGATTTCGACTTTAGATGACAACTATACGTAAAATAGTGTTAATCACACGTTAAAATATAAGCGAATAAAGTCATTATTTATACAAATTAATGTAATATTCATTAAGGTGTGTGGCAACACTTAGGATCATACACATGTCTATAATAATTGTAGTTAGAAAATCACAATCCTATGCACCTATACCGTAAAATATTGTCCAATAAAATGTTTTGAGTGTGGATAAGATATTTATAGTGAGTGTTGCCATATACGTGGCATATTAGCGTTTTAAATGAAAAATTGTCAAATGTAAATCGAAATAAAGAAAATTTTGCATACAAAAAAGAAGACCATACAAAAAAATGATGAAGTTATTGCAAAGTTTTCTTTATAGCGGCTTACAAACTATATCAAATAGATGCAATAGTTGTAACAATTCAAGCTGCGACTGCCTTTTATCGGATGAAGTAAATGTCAATATTTTCTGTATAAAAATGTGTAAACGTTTACGATGTAGTCAAATACTAGATAGCTTGATGATCCTGTTTCTAGCTCACTGTTGAATATTACGTATTTGATGGGAGATTCAAAAATGTACCGTCAATGCTTGACAGCTTAAAAGCCTTCGAACTGTGGCTTTTAATAATGTTGTGAAATTAATAAAAAAAATATTCATAAAATTTGTGTTTTAATCGGATTCTTCTTTATAATTAAAAATAGTCTATTAATTTATATTTATCAAGCTGCGTTTATAAATATAATATTTACTATCTGAAACTATATGCCTAGCTGAAGATTTATTTGGAAGAAGGAACTACTACTTAGTTAAAAAAATTAAAAACTTTTTGAGCTAATGAAAAAGTCCATGTCTATGGCTTTAGGCTATACAATTGTTTTTTCTTACCAACACGTTTTAAACCACGGGACACATCTGGTGTTTATTTATTCAGAAAGCGATATACTATAAGGTAGGTACTAAGTAAGGTGGGTGTACGGAAGGCCACGCTCCTTTGAAGGCCAACTATTAAAAAGTCGTATTTATTGACATGTTAAGACATAATCCTTCTACTACACATTAAGATCCCTCAATCTCAAGGCATCACACGGCGGCGGCGAGTCGTTTGCGCCGCTATTGTGGCAGTGCGATCTCACGCTTCGTAGACTTCGGTTGTCGATGTAACAATTTTTATTTGAGCGCACAGCAAAACGTAAGTTTTTAGTCAATAACCTATTATTATCACATATTTTTGTACTGTTAATTGTCGTATATGGATATATATATATGTTACTAAAGAAATAAAATATAGTTTAGCCTTAATTTAAGTAAAAATATTGGTAGTGTTCCTTATAAGGCCAATAGAAAAATTGACGGTTGGCCTTGCTATGGTACATTGGCCTTACAAAGAACATTTACAAACCATGAACTTATGAATACTTACTTTTTAGTTAAGTATAATAATAAACTTAAAACAAGTTTTTATATTGATAATATTTTTATTTAAAGCGTTAACAAACTTTGTAACTCAGATGAATCCTACTAATATTAAAAATGTGAAAGTTTGTGAGTATGGATGTTTGTTACTCTTTCACGTAAAAACTACTGGACGGATTTGGATGAAACTTTGCAGTAAATAGGTTGGTTATACATCAGAATAATACATAGGGTACTCTTTACCGCGGGAAAACTTCTCATTCCCACGGGAAACCGACTTCCACTCGAACGGAGTCGCGGGCGGCCACTAGTACCTAAATATTTAGTGTCATTATGCATTTTAATTTATTGTATGGAAGATTTGTAATTTAAACAAACTAAACTAATATACCTATATGAAAAGCAACGAACATAAAAATGTTAAAAACGGTAAAGTATGTGATAAAGTGAGTCTGTAATAAGATCTTACTTACTTTAAGCAAAAAGCCTTATAACAATAAGCAGTAATTGAAAAGATGATTAATTTTTATGCGAATATTTCAGACTTCAAAAATGTCGGAGTCAAAATATAAAAAAAGAGGCAGCACATGGGATGAAGACAGTTTAAGACGAGCCATGGAAGCAGTACAAAATAACCAACTCAATACAAATGCTGCAGCGTTAAAATACAATATTCCAAGACGCACCCTTAGAAACCATTTAGTAACCGGTAACAGCGCTAAAATTATTGGGAAGACAACTATTCTCACAAAAGAATTAGAAGAAGAATTATCGCAGCGAATAAAACGTTTTGCAAAACTGGGTGTACCACTTACGCCCAAATTTATTAGAAAACAAGCCTTTTTATTTTGTGAGAGGTTTAAAATCAAGCACTCGTTCAATTTGTCAACCAGAATGGCTGGACGGAAATGGCTCAAAATGTTTTTGTCTCGAAACCCATCAATATCAAAGAGAAAACCCCAGCTAATGAATCCAGCTAGAGCTCAAAAAATGAATAAGCCCATTGTGAAACACTATTTTGAAGAATTGAAGAAACTCTATGAAGAGCTAGACATAATTGCACATCCAGAACGCTTGTATAATATGGATGATAAAGAGTGTCGCATTGCGGTCCACAAACAAAATGTTGTTTTGGCTGAAAAAGGGAATAAAAGAGTACATCTTATTGCTCCGGAACACGCCGAGAACGTAACAATAGCGATGTGCGTAAATGCTGTGGGTATTGCAATACCGCCCATGATTATTTTTAAAGGTATAAGGCACAGAGCAGAATTAGCATCAAATTTGCCACCTGGAACAAAGGTAAGCGTGGCACCTAAAGGCAGCATGACCAGTAACTTATTTTTAGAGTTCATACAACATTTAGCACAGCATAAAGTTCCCGGTAAGTGTCTGCTTATCTTTGATGGCGCAAAGGGTCATTTATCGTATGAGGCTTTGGAAGAAGCAGATAAAAATAACATTGTGCTTTACTGCTTACCTTCAAACACAACACACGAGCTCCAACCTCTTGATAAGTCATTGAATCGGTCCTTTGAACATCACTGGGATGAAGAAGTTCTGAACTACCTATGTCATTCTCAGGGGAGAACTTTAAACAAAGCTGCATTTAACAAAATTTTCTCCCGAACATGGCCAAAGTGTATTACTCAAACCAATATAACAAATGGATTCAGAGCCACTGGTTTATTCCCTCTTGATCCTGATATAATACCCGAAGATGCTTATACTCCGTCAATTGTAACTGAAAGACCTTTTACGGAAACTTTACAAAACCAGATTGACTAGCCACTTATATCTGTATAAGTCTCGCCCCCTTTTCAAAGAAATACGATCAAGTAAGTTTGGACACTAAAAAAACAGTAACCAAATTGGGGTCTTTTTAAGAACTCTACTCAAGAGTCTAATACTAGATTTTACAAGTCTCATTGAAAAGTGACTAGTTCTTCGATCTTCTTTATCGGAAAATACAAAGGTAAGCCCTTTCACTTAATATAGGTTGGTCTCACCCCATATGTCTTTCAACATCTAAAGTTATATATAAAGCAAGCAGTATATGTAAAAATATGCATATTAATAACTTTAAGTATGTGAAGTTAACTATAATAATCACCTTATTATTAATAACGTTATATTAATAATAAATAACGTAATAATTACGTTATTGCCACCTCACTTATGGAAATAAGGATTTCGACTTTAGATGACACGAAATAGCTTCAAATGTTAGAAATATCAGTGTTGCTTACACTATACTCGTATTTATAAATAACACACTGAGCGGTTTTGAAACTATACGTAAAATAGTGTTAATCACACGTTAAAATATAAGCGAATAAAGTCATTATTTATACAAATTAATGTAATATTCATTAAGGTGTGTGGCAACACTTAGGATCATACACATGTCTATAATAATTGTAGTTAGAAAATCACAATCCTATGCACCTATACCGTAAAATATTGTCCAATAAAATGTTTTGAGTGTGGATAAGATATTTATAGTGAGTGTTGCCATATACGTGGCATATTAGCGTTTAAAATGATAAATTGTCAAATGTAAATCGTAATAAAGAAAATTTTGCATACAAAAAAGAAGACCATACAAAAAATAATGAAGTTTTTACAAAGTTTTCTTTATAGCGGCTTACAAACTATATCAAATAGATGCAATAGTTGTAACAATTCAAGCTGCGACTGCCTTTTATCGGATGAAGTAAATGTCAATATTTTCTGTATAAAAATGTGTAAACGTTTACGATGTAGTCAAATACTAGATAGCTTGATGATCCTGTTTCTAGCTCACTGTTGAATATTACATATTTGATGGGAGATTCAAAAATGTACCGTCAACGCTTGACAGCTTAAAAGCCTTCGAACTGTGGCTTTTAATAATTTTGTGAAATTAATAAAAAAAATATTCATAAAATTTGTATTTTAATCGGTTTCGTACAATAAAAACAGGATGTAGGTAGGTAATTTATAAATGCAGCTAAGCTTTCGTTAGTTAAGGATATGGTTTTGTAACCAATTTACAGAATCATTCTATCACCAAAAAAACTAAAATACTTAAATAAATATAAAACACCTTAATGCCAATTAAATGCCTTATGTTGACACTGTATTCCAATAATAAGTTGTAAGGTGGCAATCAATTATGAATTACCTACATTGCAGTATTAAAAAAAAAAGATGTGTATTTGTTGGTTGCGCCAAAGTTCACTTAAATTTTCAACTACCTACGATAATTGGAACTCCGAAAAGGTACTTCCTAACATTTTAACGATCACAATTCCTTACTACAGTACCTAACTCTTTTTTTTACCGAAAAAGACGATGGTTCTCAAGGAGACTATTTTATTATTGAAATAAATATGATTCTGTGTATGCCCACCTATTTTTACAGGGAAGTTCACTTTTTTATCTTATTCTGATACGTTCTATTTAAACTGCTTTGTGTCTAGTTAATTAGTTTTTTTTTTGTCTAAATCTAGGTTTAGGGACCACGCAAACAAATGCAAAGCTCAGCCTACGCCTCGTGAAATATTACTAACTTTGTTTTAACGATGCATGTCTCGTGTCCCTACCGCGGTTGTCCTACCATTCCTGTTAGTCCCTACCTCCCGCCAAAAACCATAACTCGTGTCCCTACCACGCGGTAGGTCTACCAGGCATGGCCTTAAAGTATGTCTCGTAGCCCTACCGTGTTACTTACTTTTTTTTAATACGTATTAACAAACTTAGTAAGGATTTAATTGCACATGTTAAATTTTCATCTGTTCAAAACTAGAAGCAGTCAAAAAACTTAGTTTTTTTTTATAGAAGTTAATATTTTAGTACCTAATAAAATAATTTGTGTATAAAGAATTTGTAAAATAATAGGCCGTCATACATGTAGAGGAGTGGATTGAGATTGTCTTCTTTCCTTTTCAGAGATTTTTCTACAAATAATATTAAGACTAGACACTACACTCCTATATTGGGATATCATAAAATTCAAAGAGTTAATTGCATCGCTGAGGGTTTGCTATGCCTAAGTATTTTATTAAATTTATTTTTTAAAACTAATGACTTTGAAACATTATGTAAAATACTTATTAGGTACTTACAGTTTCATATTCCAAAAAAACAATATTTTAGATATTTTATTTTTATCTAAAGAACCACCCGACAAGCATTCCATGCTTAACAAAAATGATTTGAACAACTGTACCCTCGATACTACGAAACGTCAGTGGACATAAAGTTTAAAATATCAATGGCAAACGTGCCGGCTACAACACAAATTACAACTCTTAAGTACCAGGATATCACAGGATGAAAGAGATATCAGTGCAAGTTTATTTGAACATAATATTGGATGACCAATTTACACTATGCAACAAGCATTTCAGTAGAGCGACTCACCGCAAAAAAATTGCACTTATATGATAAACCAAATTAACTAGAAATAAACATTGGAATTATAAAATTATTAAATTCATTTTTTATTTTAGTGCAAAAATGAAAACAAAGTAGGTAGTATTACAAAATTTGACATCCTAAAATAACAAAACATATTTCTCTCACTCTAACGTGTTGTCTCAATTTATTCGTCTCCTTGGCAGCTCTGATCGCCTAGTAGTTTTTTGATAAAAATTAAATAAGTAGGGTAGACTGGGTACGGTTGAAACAGTTTCACTTAAAACGTCCATAGTTTTGCTTTTTATATCCCGAGCGATGAAAAAGATACGTTTAATAAAAGAGCATGTTTCTATCTACGAATAGGCAATGTGGTTTTAGTTCCAGGTGTGTTATTTTTAATAGTAGAACAAATTTTAAAAAAAAAACCGATTTGTTTCAACCGTCCCCATACCAGGGGCGGTTGAAACAGTGAATGGGGTCGGTTGAAACACATGCGAATAATACAATATATAATATAACAATATGTTTTATTAATTGATTATTTTAAATCTAAGAATAATTAAGTAACTCTTTGACAATAGTAATCCGTCTTCGATATTTATTTACGTGTAACGATATTTTTAATCAGTATTTAATTTTTTTAGAGCACACTATTTAAAATCTATGTATATTATCAATTATCTGTTACTATAGATTACTTAACATTGATATAAAGTTTAACTAAATTATCAAAAAACCAAACAAAAATCAACTTTCTGTTTTTTAAACATAGGAAACTAAACAATAATATTTGAAAAAAAACAAGAAGAAAACTCTCTTTGGCTTTCATTAGTCCATCAATCATTAATCAAAAAGATCAATCAGAGTCGCAATTCTGACAAATATAGCTAAGACCACTTTCTGTGCATTTTTCGTGAGCCCAAAGTATACAACTGATGCATTAAATCCCCTGTTCTCCGGGTCTGCTCTCTAAATATGGTGACATACAAACAAGACAGAAGCACTCCTCATCTTCTGATGATACCTCCTCTTGTACATTTTTCTTTTTTCCTTTTATGGTGTTCCTTTTACATTTTCCTTCATTACATTGCTTCTTTTTTCCTCCATTCAATTGCTTCTTCGCTTGTTTGGCTCTAAAAAAAACAAAAAAAATTAAAACAATGTTTCAACCGTACCCAAAAAAAATGTTTCAACCGTCCCCAACCCCTACTTTAGGTAAAATTCAGCTATAGTTATTGAAACTACAATGATACACAAAACTAGTCACGATGTAATATTCCACGAGCTTTATTTCAAACAAATACGCACACTTAATACTGTCACTTAAATAGAAACGTCAATAATTGGAAAAATCTCCAAGCAAAAATACTTACTTTTGGTCATCAAAACACAATAAGGTCTTCTAAAAACAACTGAAGCGCGCGGAGAATGACGCAACATTGAGGTACGTGTTCAGAACGTTTGT
The DNA here is from genome assembly GCA_916618145.1 of Emmelina monodactyla. Taxonomy (NCBI): domain Eukaryota; kingdom Metazoa; phylum Arthropoda; class Insecta; order Lepidoptera; family Pterophoridae; genus Emmelina; species Emmelina monodactyla. The sequence continues at coordinate 1,079,192 of OU745316.1, forward strand.
CCGCTTCGTTCTCCCCTTGGACCCCTCACTGCCCTACCAACGGTTTGCGAGATATTCGTGTTGTTTCAACCGTCCTTTGTTTCAACCGTACCCAGTCTACCCTACCTACATCAAATTAGGATACACGCCCGACGATGTCTAGATTTTCTTTTTTTTTTTTTTTTTTTTTTTAATGTAATATAGGTAGCAAACGAGCATGCGGGTCACCTGATGGTAAGTGATCACCGCCGCCCATGACTACCCTCAACACTGTAGGTGTTGGGGGTGTGTTGCTGACCTTTAAGAAAATATATATATAAATAAATAAAATTGGGCACCGGATACCGCACTCACCGAACGAAACGCAGGAACATCGTTCCTACTTCACGTCGGTTTCCTGTGCGACGGTGGTATTTCACCGGTCGAGTCAGCCCAGCAATCGCTGCAGACAGAGCCTACAGCTAGACTCTACCACTCCAACAAATAATTCTGCCATTTCTATACTTAATTAACTCTCTTTTTTAAAGTTCTTGTTGTATAAATAAGGCAAAGTTATGATATTTATGTAAGACGCGTTTGAATAGTTAGATTTATTCGTTCTTTCCATTTTACTTTTCAAGCTTATGAAACATAAATAAAATTTTTTCTATTAATGAGCAAGGTCTTTACTTAATAGACTTATATTACCTTAGACAAAAAAAATTACGATGGCTGTTCTTCTGTGGTGCAGCGGTATATATTCCGGACTGCCAAGCGGATGGTTCCGAGTTCGATCCCCGGGTCGGGCCAATTTCGTCAAAATGATTTTTCGAAATTGGCTCGTGTCTGGGTGTAACTAGGTACAAGCTTTGCTTAGTTTAGGGCCACACAGTTGGTGTGTTAGTCTGGAGATTTATTTTATTTATTATTTATCCACTAATAGAGCACTTATGATCTTAAGGCAACGCGCAAACAGGCAATCTTCCAATATCAGTTATATTGGAAGATTGCCTGTTTGCGCAGTGCCTTAAGACTTATTTAACATCTTTAAAACTTATGATATACTAGTGTGTTTCATCACATGAGTAACGTAAGAAAAACTTTCAATAAAGGACATTGAATTGTTATTATAGATTAACTCCTTCGTGAATCTGATAGCCTAGTAGTTTTTTGTCGAGAAAATACCAATACCACTACAAAATAATACTTGTTAAATATTAGAAAAAAGTTATTTTCTCCCTTAACATTCATTCACGGATTAAAATTAGAAAGGTTAATTAGCTAATTACACTCCAATAGTAAATACGGTGTGGGTCTACCAGTCATAGGTTTATTTTATTTATTTGCGTTTATCTAGTACCCAACCAAGCGGTGGGGGACCTACGAGTCGTAGAAATTGCATCGCTAGACCTACTGGTTTAATAATAGACCTCTATTTGATTTGTAGGGACACGAGACATACACGGTTTAAATCAGTTTTAACGGACAAAAAATATGTCACTTAAGTAGTTATGTATAGACGGCCGGAGGATGTCTTTTAAAAAAAATCAAATTAATTAACAAACTACTTTAATCGTTCAAAGCTCAGACAAGACTGCTACAATATTATAATTTAGTTTCTAAGACAAAAATACATAATTAGCATTAAAATTAGTTGGAAATGAAATACAATATTATAAAATGCAGTAAACAAATGATTCCGGGAAATATGCATCGTCGGCGGTCGGTGGTCGTGGGAAGTGCTGACTCCATGGGATTACGCGCATGTAACTCCTCCCTCCTTAAGACGGAAGCGTGCCTCGCAGCTTCCTGCAGCGTCCTCGCTGGTCTTCATCTGCCGTGATTTTCTCGGTATCTTCGAGCGCAGGATCCACAGGACCAGAGTGACAGCGGCGGCGAAGTAAATAAGGATCGTTGGCCAGCTTGGAACTATGAGTGCTGGCTGCCAGTTGAAGACTTCTTCCTTTTCTTCGTCTTCTATTTCTTTTGCTTGATTGAGCAGTTCATGGATGCTGTCTAAAGGTGTATCCTCTAGTTTTAACTCGCACTTTGGTTTCTCGTCCTGTTTGATGTGTATGTTTGGAAGGGGTATAACGTCATTGACGAACACTGTGTTGACATGTGTGTGCAAAGTCCTGTTCAATATAGAAACTTGGCAGTCATCGGTTATCTTCATAACGTATACTCCAGACAGCCTCTTGTAGTCGACCTTCTCCCCACATTGATTGCGTAGAATTTCATCTGCTTGGGTAATGATCAGCCACTGGTTGTCCTTGATCTTCTGAAGCCGTCCGTTTCTCAGCTCCAGTTTAGCGTGGTTACAATTGGTGATTCGATGTTGCATGAGTGCGATGACGCAATCGTTGCTGAGTTCGTTGGACTTCAGGTTGGGCAGCTTGCACAGGCGAGTGTCGTCATCTATGTTTCGGCATTCCTCGTCTAGGTAGGCATACTGTTCGCTCCCGAGTACGAGGTATTTGGATTTGGGAATGATAGTTATATTATATTTGTTAGGAATAGAGTACAAATGTATAAGATCATATACAGCGTGTCCCAAAAGGTTACGTAGCTGGGAAGGGGGGTGGTAGGGATGGTCACAAGGGTCACCAGAAAAATAATAAAAAAATTCCCCTCTGGATATTTCAATAATAAAAAAACATTTTTTAAAAAAGTAAAAATTTTACACCTTGTTACCCTATTTTGCTTACTGTACCTACAGATATTGCTGTATTTGAAAATAAAAACCTGTTATGTAATCTTCAATAACCCTTTATCAAATTGAAATAAAAAAAACTATACATATCTAACCAAGTTTTAAAGAAAATTAAGTTCTTGTCCAGTCAAGGACTTAGTAATTACGACTTCACTCAACTTCCTCCAAGCGTACTGAAAAAAAAAACGTACTACGCAACTCCGGCGAGTAACTTAAAAAAATAGGTAATTTTATTGCAATTCCAAAATGGTATAACACTTATTTGAAAAATTCATACTAGGACATTTAAAAATATTTTTCGGGAACAATACTCCTGCAAAAATAAAATATCAAAAAACAATAGTCTCAAATTCGTACGCAAATACATGTTTAAATGTCTATTCTGTTGCTTTGATGTTACTGCCTGGTATAATTCTCAAGATTGGAGTACAGACATACCTCAAACATTCGAATAAGGCTAGATTAAGTTTTTCCATATGCCAGGGAAAATAATCTTTACTGCATTTACTCAAGTAAACGAGAGATGTAAAGGATCAAGATTCACCTTGTCTGGTCTGTACAAAAGCAAAGGTTGATAGATTTGATTAGCTTATCTAACTGGTCTCTTACCTTAAAGTGGCTTATTAACTAATACTTTCAGCTCATCCCTAAAATAGTTTTGGTAATATTCATCATAATTTCAGTATAGGCCATAGACATCTATTACCCTGTAGGTACAGTCTAAGACTAGGTAAGCTGTGATAACAAATAAAAATAAATCCTATTTCCATACCAAAAAAAGTTCGGTTAGTTAGTTTCAAAACGGCCACAGCTTACTCGACATTACAGTTGCGGTTTTAAATGAAACTCGAAAAAAACAAAATTATAATTTATTATTTTTATAAAATGCTCGAAATGTCTACCACCAACATAAATACATGCCCTGCGTCGTTTTAAAAATGAGCATCATAAATGAATTCAAGTCGACCAAGTCCTTGATGGGTTTTTCATAAACTTTTTATTTTTTATAAAACGAGCAAACGAGCATGCGAGGCCTGATGGTAAGTGATCACCGCCGCCCATAACTACCCGCAACACTGTGGGTGTTGGGGGTGTGTTGCTGACCTTTAAGGTGGAAATACACTCTCGACTTTAAGATTTTGTAGGTAGCCAGGAATACCGCTGCAGGAAGTTCATTCCACATCTGCGTAGTGCGCGGCAAAAATTCCGCGTGACAGGCACGGTGGTACGCACAAATGATGCGCAGATCAAGCTCTATATTTTTACAACTTACCCGTTGATCTAGCCTAGACTGTACTTGAATGTTTGAAGTATGTTTGTACTCCAATCTTGAGAATTATACCGGGCAGTAACATCAAAGCAACAGAATAGACATTTAAAAATGTATTTGCGTACGAATTTGAGACTATTGTTTTTTGATATTTTTATTTTTGCAGGAGTGTTGTTCCCGAAAAATATTTTTAAATGTCCTAGTATGAATTTTTCAAATAAGTGTTATACCTTTTTGAAATTGCAATAAAATTACCTATTTTTTTAAGTTACTCGCCGGAGTTGCGTAGTACGTTTTTTTTTTCAGTACGCTTGGAAGAAGTTGAGTGAAATCGTAATTACTAAGTCCTTGACTGGACAAGAACTTAATTTTCTTTAAAACTTGGTTAGATATGTATAGTTTTTTTTATTTCAATTTGATAAAGGGTTATTGAAGATTACATAACAGGTTTTTATTTTCAAATACAGCAATATCTGTAGGTACAGTAAGCAAAATAGGGTAACAAGGTATAAAATTTTTAGTTTTTTAAAAAATGTTTTTTTTTAATTGAAATATCCAGAGGGGATTTTTTTTATTATTTTTCTGGTGACCCTTGTGACCACCCCTACCACCCCCCTTCCCAGCTACGTAACCTTTTGGGACACCCTGTATATGGGGATCAATAAGAGGTACCAATAATATAAATGTTAATGTATGTTCCGTGCTATATGCTCTTATTTCAATAGAACGCTCAATTCTGTGTATATTCATAGTATTTAATTCTGCAACTGGTTTGAAAGTTAAACTATTATTTAAGTTAATCATTTCTATTATTAGATTCTGAGCACTAATAATGCTTGGGTGCATTATACCTAAACGTGAAAAACTGATAGCATCTTCTAATTGAGACAAACTATCAAAAAGTAACTGTAAACTAAACTCTATTTGAACGTAAATATCTAAAAAGTGCAAGTGATTACTAACTAAGCTAGAACTATTCGTGACGTCGAGTACAGTCAGCTCTAATCTTCTATGATTAATATTTATTTTATCTAATTGTTTATTAAATTCTTTGATAGTATTTTCTGCTAAGTTTACCGTTTTCCGTAATGGTTGCTGCAAATGTTTAATATTTGATTTTAGTGAATTAATTTCTTGTTCAATTTTCATCGCATCATCATTATCTAAATTACCAGTTATTGTTTTTATGACTGTACCTAAGCCGTTAATTAAGCCACGCTTATGTCTAATTTGCGGTGCAATAAATGTTAACTTATTATTAATTAAACCTATAGTACGTTCGATTTGGTCCCTTAATGTTCTATGGATATCACCAAACGACGTATTTCGTTCAGATTTCTTAGTAATCGCATACAAAGATAACATATTATTTGCAGTATCTCTAAGATAGCTAGTATTATAGACGCATGCCAGACTGAGGGAATCAACCTGTCGTAGTACTTGACCTTGCTTAAATAATACAATGCCGTGATTATTATCTATCCGGTCTAGGGTCAACGTTGCGCTTGTGTGGAGCATGATGGTTCCTGCAGCGATAAACCTGGAACAAGGTGAGGTCTTCGAAGAAGCTTGAAATGGACTCTAATAGATTTTGAATTGGGGTGATTACCTATTATTTCGGCGACACTGTTAGCATGTAGATGGATTATTTTATAAGGTCCTTTAAACACTGGCTTCGTTTTGTCGTTACGCGCCGTTTTCGCCACCTGTTTATAAACTGTTTCACCTACCTTGAATGCGATTTCTTCAGCATGTTGATTTCGTTTGGAAATTACCTGCTCCTTGTCCTTTGACATAAGTGCTGCAATGCACTCCTGTACAGCTTCCGCGTTAATTTTATGTTTAATAACATAATCCTGATAAAACTCCTTGGGGTAATACAACTCGAGGGGGTTGCGTGCGGATGTATGACCAAACAAAAGTTCGTGTGGAGTGTAACCTGTAGTTGTGTGTATGGAATTGTTGTAAGCTATTAGTGAATATCTCATTAAATTTTGAATTGGGTCATCTTTATGACTCATTTCTCTGAATTCTTATTATCTCGCCTATTGTGGAGTGAAATCGTTCGACGGGAGAATTAGAGTTTGGGTTGTACGGTGTTGTGAAGTGTATGTTAATATCGTGTAGTGCACATATCTCTTTAATGACGTCATTATCGAACTTAGTGTCTGAGTCGGTTGTTATTTTCAGAGGTAAACCTAGAACTGAAAATACCTTTAATAAAGCTTCCGCTACGTGGACACTACTACAGGCTGTCAATGGAATTGCCTGCGCATATTTCGAAAAATTATCGATTATTGTGAGAAACGTGGCACCTCCTGTTGAGTACAAGTCCATGAATAGGTGTTGCCATGGTTTAGTTGGCGTCTCTGTTATCGCTAGTGTTGGCCTTAAAGGATTTCGTTCGTACTTTGCTCTTAGGCAAGTATCGCAAGCGTTAACGAATTTCTGAATAGAAAGCAACATATTAGGCCAATGGTAATGTCTATGAAGTTGTTTATAAGTTTCCTGAATTCCTCGGTGAATATTTTTACCTACGTGATATTTATTAATGAGTTCATCTTGTTCACTTTTATTTTCAACAAGAGTAACTCTAGATGTGCACTTTAAAAGCTTTGGACCTCTGTCATTAAATATAGTAGTATAAACTCTCGAGAAATCATAGTACAGAGATTCATCGTAAAAGTAACAATGAAAAACTCTATGGGCTATAGTATGTTCTTTTAAAAACTTAATAATTTCGGCTTCAGTGTTATTAATAGGAATAAAAACGTCTTTTATTACATTACGGGAATTAGTTGACCTATTTTCTACTCTGTATACATTGCCTGGTGTAGATCTTATATGAAACTGTTTTAATTGCCTATCAATTGCGTCAGCAACTATCGGTATTCCGTTATTTTCGTTATCAGGTTGTGTATGGTTAGTTGAAACTAGTTGATTAGTATTAGTTGATATGATACTCATAGAATCTGAATCATTTTGCGAAACAGTGCGAGGTGGTTCTGAATTTGGATTAGTAGGTAAATGACCGGGGTTATTCACTTGGATATTCTGACGTTCTTCAGCCATGTCAAGTACCTGATCTAGTATATCACTTTGCGCATTATCATCTATATTTACTGCAAGAGATTCTGTACTATTATGAAATATCTTAGCACGTGAGAGAGCGTCGGCGTTGGTGTTCTGAGGGCCCTTTTTATATATAATTTTATAGTCGTACTCCGCAAGTTTGAGCCTCCATCTAGTTAATTTTGAATTAGGATCTTTTAAAGACATAAGCCACATGAGGGGGCGGTGATCCGTGTAAATAGAAAACTTTCTACCATATAGATAGGGTCTAAAGTATTTAACGGCCCAAATGATAGCTAATAGTTCCTTTTCTATAGTAGAATATCTAGTCTCTGTATCTGATAACGTACGCGAAGCAAAGGCTATGGGTTTGTCTGAACCTATACGACCTTGTGATAATACAGCGCCAATAGCGACATCTGACGCGTCCGTAGTCAAAACAAACGGTTGATCAAAGTCTGGATATTGCAAGATAGGTGCGTTGGTAAGTATTTCCTTACATTTATTGAATGATTCTAAAAATTCCTGAGAATGAACAACAGAAGCGTGTTTTTTCAAACAAGCTGTCATTGGCTTTGTTAATTTGGCAAAGTCTTTAATAAATTTACGATAGTAGCCAACTAGACCTAGAAATGCTTTAATATCCTTTTGTGTTTTCGGTAATGGATAATTCAAAACGGCTTTAATTTTATCTTTATTAGGTTTTAATCCTTGATCTGTAAGTTCATGACCTAAGAAATTGACTTGTTTTTGTAAAAACTCTGATTTGTCTAACTGTATTTTCAAATTATGAATCTTAAATCTTTCAAAAACTTGTTTAATTTTGATAATATGTTCTTGTAACGAGGTTGAAACTATAATTACGTCATCTAAATAGGTAAATACATTCGCAATACCTCTGAGAATATGATCCATTAGTCTTTGGAAGGTACTAGGCGCGTTTTTTAAGCCAAAGGGCATACGTAGGAATTCATAGTGACCTCTTTCTGTAGTAAACGCAGTTTTTTGAATGTCTTTAGGGTGCATTTCTACTTGATGGTATCCGCTAGCTAAATCAAGGGTTGTAAAGTACTGAGCACGTCCTAGTCTATCAAGAATGTCATGTATATTGGGTAATGGGTACTTATCCTCAATTATCCTGTCCTTAAGGCGACGATAATCTATGACAAGCCTCCATTTTACATTCCCTGATGAATCCGGTTTTTTTTGGAACTATGTGAACTGGGCAAGACCAGGGTTAAACGCTTTCTCTAATAATTCCCTGTTTTAACAATTTATCGACCTGATTTTTAATTTCATTACGTTGTTGCGGTGCCTGCCTATAACTTCTAACAAAGACTGGAGTATCATCTTTCAATCTGAGTTCATGTTTTACCGCATGAGTAAAAGTTAAAGGTATATTTTCAGAGAAAAACAAATCACGATATTGATAACATAATTTAGTAATTTCTCTCTTTTCTTCTTCATTTAAATGGCCTATTTTAATTTTTTGTAAATTATTAACTAATTCTTCATCGATATTACAATCTATTTGCGTAGTGTTAAGAGAGCATTGATCAATATCCTGGTCAAATGGTTCTAACTTTATATTAGTATTGTTAGAAATTACGTGCTTGCAATCGGTATAGTTAACAACGAAAGTTTTAAAAGATCGGTTTTTAACTGTTATAAGAGCAGATGGTGATTTAATACCGTCAGCCCAACAATAGTCCTCATGGAGGTTTGTACCATCAACATAGTTAGTTTTAAGAGTAATAACTTTCGAAGATCTAGGGTCAACTCTGATTTTCTTAATGGGATAGTCAAAATGAATACGTATATGTGCACTAGACGTGTTTAGTGTTTTGTTTTTTAAATCAATGTTACTCGATAGTGTTTTTAGCAAATCTAGACCAATAAGACCACTATACTTCTTATCATAATCAAAAATTAGAAATTTATGTATTATGTCTGTATTAAACATTGGGGGTAAAGGTAAGTATGCTACGTGGCTGTGTTGTGTTGATGCATGTGCAGTTTTAACTTCAAAAGGTTCATATTCAACAAAATTTTCAAATACAGTTCCTAAAATAACACTAGGAGAAATCATTGAGCGAGAAGCACCAGTATTTATTAAAAATTTACCTTTAAATTCTGGAATTTCAATATAGGGCAAATGATCTTTATCATGATTATTAAGTTTTACTAAGTACGGTTTTCTATGCTCTCGTCCAATGTAAAATCCGAGTTTTCAGCACTAACCTGATCATTGCTGCTACACTGCTATGCGTTCTCGTATGCTGGACTCCCATGCTGTAAATTATTTTGGTCCACTTCATTGTAGTACGTCGGCTCACTGTAAAAATACGACTGATTATTTTCTTGTAAAAACTGCTCATTCGGGGAATAAAATAATTCCTCGAATGCAAATTGCGGCGTCGGCTTGTCAACCGATCGCATAGTGACATCTGATACCTTTTGCAGTGGGTTATGCTGTTGCTGAGGCATGTTCGGCTGTCTCGGCATATTGTTGCGGAAATTTCCAGAGCCTCTAAAATTACCTGAATTCGGCTGATTAAATCTAGCCGGGTGTACTATGCGGTTCTTCCAGGGTAGCATCGAGTTCGCCCACTGCTGCCTCTGTTCCGGGGTCAGGTTATTTTGCTGTGGCTGGAATGGGGTAGGACTTACCACGGGTGTCTGCATCATCGGGAACACTGGTCTAAATACAGGGTTAAAACTATTGTGAGGTTTTGGTGACTCCTTAGGTCTGGTTTGTGGCGTAGTGGAAGTTACGAAAGAGTTAGGCATGTTACGATTGTATGCGAGCCTAGCCTCCTCTTGTCTGGCTGCTATTATTGCCTGCTCAAGGGTAGTTGGGCGAGCGAGTCGCACACCTATAGATACGTTGAAGTCTAATTGATTAGTATATTGTTCTATTGCCATATTCGAATAATAAGATTTATCAGAATGCCTGCCAACAGAATGTAACGTATCGAGCATTTCCCTAAGCCTCCTGCCAAAGGATTCGGCGTCCTCACTTTTATTACGGCGCATGCGAGTTAGCTCTTGCATGAGTTGTATCTCGTTGCGTGGTTCACCCAACCTTCTTATTAAAGCGGCTCTTGTTACTTCCCAAGAGTCCAACTTTTCTTCAAACGCTATACTATCTATTGCCGGGCCACTAAGCCGGCTCTTAATTAAACAAATCAATGCAGGGTGATTAGCATCCTCCTGCGCTAATAAAGATATAATACTATCCACTTCCTTAATGTAAAAGTTAAGTGTTTTAGGGTTGCCATCATATCTAGGCATTAAATCAGCTATAATTCTAAAGTTCGCACCACATGATGATAACGCCATCTTGCTGACTTGCTAATGTAGCACTTGGTTATTAATAAACTAATATGCACACTATTAATATGTCACAAAGATGAGCGTCGCCTACAGCGATAAGAGCTATTAGACAAAACACAATAAAAACTAAGTAGAATAAACGTAAGTATTATATACTTATATATTTACTTTATATAACGACAGGAAATATGGAAGGAAACTCGGAAGTTACTAGGTTTGCCTTACCTTGTTATCCTTGCCTCTCCCGCCGGGTCTCGCTGGCCTCGGGTGTCCTTTTCTCCGAACTCCCGAAATGACGGACTCCTCCGGTATCCACAAAAGTTCTTATATATCACGGTTAATCGATTAATATCGAACACTTCGATTGATTTTAAACTGAAGTGCCGCGATCCTACCGACTGCGCCAGTTATGTATAGACGGCCGGAGGATGTCTTTTAAAAAAAATCAAATTAATTAACAAACTACTTTAATCGTTCAAAGCTCAGACAAGACTGCTACAATATTATAATTTAGTTTCTAAGACAAAAATACATAATTAGCATTAAAATTAGTTGGAAATGAAATACAATATTATAAAATGCAGTAAACAAATGATTCCGGGAAATATGCATCGTCGGCGGTCGGTGGTCGTGGGAAGTGCTGACTCCATGGGATTACGCGCATGTAACTAAGTGCTTACCTTTTTAATATCAGCCTTCTTTTCTAAGGTAGGCTAGGAGACCTATTCTTTATCTATGGTTAAAGTATATTCGAAAACAAACAACGAAATCAGCTATTCATTATAAATATTTATTTACGCATAATTATTACAATGCCATAAATTTGGAATCAGGACTTCAAAAAAAACTTTCAACAGTTTTTAAATCCACGTTTGTCTCAAAATGTAAACAGATATCAACACTATTCAAATCATTTTCACAGTTTTTTTCTGTTGTATTAAAAATAAATTATTCTTGCTCCATTTTTCGCGACTAACAATACAATTATACTTTGATTTCTAATATTGGAATCAGGTATATTTTTTAAGATTACATTTACAGTTCTAAAAACGAAAGCACACGATATGAAAATAACAAGTTACACTTCGACGGCGAAATAATCATAATTTCTTAAGTATTAAAGATACAGTATGTACAAATAAAGTTGGCTTTTTATCGTAAAAAATATGTCTCGTTCCAATATTACTTTACATATGAAAATGGAGCATTTGCGGACAAAACTAAACGCCACGTATATTTCCATTGCTACGTAATCTATATTTTACACAGGCCGTAGTAATACGGCATTTTGCAAGACAAGACGATAAAATGGGTCGATGACATTTCGGACACAAAAAACTCGGACATCTTGGTAAAAAATAATATTAAAATTGAAAATCCATACTTTAGCCAAGGTATCCGAGTTTTCTGTGTCCGAAATGTCATCGACCCGATAAAATTGAGCCTCGATTTGTATATAAGATTATTAAAAATCATTTTAAGTGTCTGACTTTAAATAAACACGGTTCTATAAGTAATTGTTCGATGGCAGATGTTTTTGCTGTTATTTACTTACCCCTGACTAAAAAATAAAGATTGTTGTGTGAGTGTAGCTTTAAGTGGTAATATTTAGTGGAATTTGACCCGAAGCGAATATGCTCTTAACATTGGGCTGAATCGACGTTGAATAGTCTAACTAAGTGAAAAAAAAAGCAGATATTCTCTTGATTTATTCAAATACTTTAAAAGAAAGGCGTAATATTTCCATAATACATGCTTGATGTTCCTGCTTAAATATCAGATGGGTTATTTTGGTCTCATAATTTACATACAATATTGTTTTTTACTATAGCTTTTAAGTCAGAAGTCACTTAAAAATCACGGTGTAGAATAACAACGGCCAATTCAAATAGTTTTTTTTTATATGAAAAATTGACAATCAAATATGCGTAACTATTTAAAAGTCAGAGGTAAGTTTAACTTTAAATTCATCCACCCAATACAGATAAGCCAATATATTTAATATCACAAAAGAAAATCCGACCCAAGTCACTTTCAGATATTACAAGTCATCGCATTTACACAAAACACAAGTGGCATTTCATACAAAACTAATTAATACATTATAAAAATTACTAGCTGTCACTGGGTACGTAAATTACGACCAACCATTAATTAATTTATGGCTAATTTAGAAGAAAATAAACTAGAGAACCAGCTCTATTATTCAAAGTTTGTGACAAAAAAAAACTAATAGAAATTAAAAAGTAAAGTTAGTTGGTAGAGAAAGTTGCCATAAATGAAATAATGCTAGTCATAGGTTGTAGAAACTAGTTAAAAATAATGAACCGCGTTTTTAGTAAGGTGGCGCTTTACTGCAGTCTTTTTATAGGCAGTTATCCTGAAAATAAATATTTAAAGATGAGTTTTAATAATTCAATAGCTGATGTAAGGCCTACTAGTTGAGCACGGGCCTGCTAAGATAAGATTGAGCCGTAATCCACCACGCTGGCTCAGGTTGCAGGTTTCTGGATGCAATTTATAGATACTCATCCAAGCTTTTAAGTTGCTTCATGATAGTATACCTCACAGTAAATGCGTGATAAATATTAACAGAATTCGGAAAATGCCATATTAGTGGTACACCCTAGTAGGAATCGAACCCGAACCTTATGAGTAATAGTCCTTATATATAGCTATATTAGTCACCTGAGAGCTTGAAAAGGTAAAAATCCAAAAAAAATCAATAATCAAACTAAAAAGAGCCGATGCTTCCACAAAGTAGGCTTTTCGAAAATGTCGATTGATATCCACTATTTAGAGATAGGAAATAGACTATTTTACATAAAAGATGGTCTATTTAGAGACATACCTGTAATAGAATTGTTACATCCATCCGTTTTGTTTAAAGAAGCTAGTTCTGCGCTGAAACAAACCAACAAATCCTATAGTCTACTTATTTTACTTACTTACAATTACAAAGAATTAAATAAATAAAATTATCTAAAAATCATATTGCCATCTCTCTCTTACTAATAGAATAAACAAGAAAGAAACGATGCAAGTAAAGTCTATAATTAGATAGCTAATAATAAACTTAATTATACGATTCCAATTTTTTTTTAAAATATTTCTTGTAGATATAAACTGTAAGTAAGTGTTTAAGGAATATTTCAAATTAACACGGCGAAGAGAGAACATATCGAAAATAATGGTTAATACACACACACACACAAAAGAAGCACAGATGGAGTAATGAGTGAAGTATCTATTAAGAAATGTATGAATTGTGCAAGCAAGTGAAAACAATGACGCCGACGCAGTATAGACGATTTAAAGATGTGAAATTGCGTTTTGTAGGTATGGAAATTATTTGAAGTAAATTATGGAACATGAGATTTTCTAGCTAGATTAATAAATGGAGAGTAGGAACTTATTAAATCTTTTACATTTTTATTATATATTTTTCTTTGATGATTTTAAGAAGTAAGCAGGTATGACAATGTGGATAAATCTACGTATTTAACACATATAGAGGCATACACAACATGAAAATTAAATTTATGTCTTTAGCTTTTGTGTCTGACTGAGGCAAATCATGTTTAAAGCTAATATAGACTTTAGAAACAAGTATAATGAGGCCACAAATGATGATTTTACAACATCAAGATGCAAGCTGTAATAGTGCTTACAAAATAGTTTGCACTTACAAGTTGTTTTTACTTGTAACTGTTCTGTCTTGAACGCTAGTGCCGTATGTTGTTCTATTGGAAGACGGGCCGTGTCTCACTGGTTGACAAAATTCAACTTTACTGCCCCTATTGATTATTGATATTACTATGGTAGTTAAGGATTTTGAAGATGAGATAGATTTTATTCGAGAAAAAAATCAATTTGTGATTATGTTTTATTATGGTCAGTCTATTAATGTCTACAATTTTTTTTTTAGGAAGGGTACATTGGTTTGATTAAACCTATCTCTATCACCACTTTTTAAAATTCAACAATATTATGATTTTAACAATTCGTTAAAAAAATCTCTACTGTGCACTTAAATCGCATGCTTTGACTAAATAGTTCTATTTACGTACATAGCATAGGACTACGAAGCTTTTCGTCTTTTATAAATCTAAAAAAAAGTCCACGATAAAAACACAATTTTAACCGTGGCAAACGAAAATCTTGTTTGGAATCAAAATTATTCAAAGAAGAAACTACTCTCATATAACTAAGTTATCTGACTAAGAAAAACCAATCTTAACACAAACAAATTAAGCTGACATCGCCATTTTACTTTATTTAACCAATGTGCACAAAGTTAACTCACAAAACTAGAGAATTATTAGTCTTTATAAATATCTACTAAACAAAGCTATGCTTTTCTATGTTAGAGCTAAGTTAAGCTACCTTAATCAACACTTATACAAAATTCTAATATTGGCCAATATTTTAATGTATTTCTTTGTTATTTAAATAAACTCACCGCTAGCAATGACTCCCCCGAATGAGTTCACTTTAGTCGGCTCTTGTGAATGCTGCAACAAATGATTGATGAGATCATGTAATGGAACATGCTATGTTAACGGACATGTGTTTTGGTAGAGCTTTTCAAAAACAACCTTAATAATGACAGTTATTAACTTAGCAAATAAATGGTGGTGGGTAATATTTTAAAAATGAATGAACAGCGATATGGTCCTGAATTTCATACATACATTTGAAACACTCTGCAACCCCAATTATGAAAAATTACGAAAAAAAAAACTCTCACACATTACAGTATAGCAGGCAAAAAGTTTATTTTTCAAAAAGTAAAAAAATCTTAAAAATCTTACGGTTTTAATTCTCGCATGTGCAAGTCATTAAATGGAAAAAGTTAAATATCTAAGGTAACTAGTTTTTTTACAGACAAAACAAAGTTGTTCAAACTAGTATTACCTATGCTGTTATTATACCGGCCGGCTCATGGAGGCTTTATGTCGAAATACCTGATTTTCCCAATGTCTAGTCAAATGACTTAGTACCCAAAATGCCTGAAATCCAAAATCCTTTAATGAACTTATGCCATAAAAAGAAAATGACAATCGATGTACAGTTGTAAATATAATTTATTAGAAATTAAAAACTTATAACTAAAATATTTTTTTCCCATCCCGGGGTCCCATGACATATTTTTTTAAATATTTGATTTTTTCTTTTGACAATGTATAAGAGATTAATTAGTTTTTAACCCTACATACAATATAATAATGACTTTCAAGTGGCCAGTGATTTTCATACCACTATTTACACCAGGCAGGGGCGCAACCTTTTAGCAGGCAAGGGCCGCATGGTGAAAAAATCGACCAAAGGCGGGCCCCACTTGTGATAATAATATATCAACAAAAAATTCAATGGTTTTAAATTTAATAAACATGTGAAAGCGTGGTGGATTACGGCTCAAACCCTCTCGCTATCCGAGAAGGAGGCCTGTGCTCAACTATGGGACATGGCTATTTATTTATTTATTTTTATTTATGTAAAATTTTATTTTATATGTATATTTTTTAATACATTCGCGGGCCGCATGCGGCCCGCGGGCCGCGGGTTGCCCATCGCTGATTTACACCTACCTACCCAAATTTGATTGGTAGGTACCTAATCAACTAAATGTTTCAAAAGTTTTCCTTTTGACTGTACCAAACCTCAAAGGCATTTTGTAAATCAGCTATTATTGGATGTGGACAAATCGAATTTCAGGCATTTTGGGTACTAAGTCATTTTGACTTTTAGACATTAGGAAAATGAGGTATTTCGACATAAAACCTCCATGAGCCGGACGGAATTTGGCTAACTTAAAAAAACTTTTTTCAAATGTACTTTACTAACAAAATTTGTAATGAATAAATTCCCTAGAAAAAGGCGAAAACCGAATTAAAATCCGTTAAGTGGTTTAGGAGGAGTTAGAGGACAAACATACCAACAGACACAATTAGCGACTTGGATTTATAATGTAATGATAATGATGATAATGATAAGAAAATATTTAATTTCACTAAAGGTTTTTGAAAGCTACATTGACAAGCTTTCAGAATTATTAAATTGAGTATGAGAATATAATAATTTTAATAAAAAAACTTATGACAATCTTAGTAATTTTTTGAGGTTGTTTTGAAAATCTCTAAAAGCACATTTAAATACATGTTAGTAACATTATGGATTATAATGAATTTGTTAAGTTTATACCAAGAAAACAAATATAAAAAGGCGGAGTTCATTTTTGCTGAAAATGTTAAAAACAACATTAAGTACATAAAACTGATAATTTTTTCTCATTTTTTTTTTAAATTAGATAACTTAGTTAATTAGTATATAATGAAACAATCCCTACCTCCATTTCCCTGATATTCCTCAATATAGTATCTATATCCTCCTCCGGACTTGGATCATCCAATTGTTCACAAACTCTAGCACTATCACTTTTGTCTGTCACTTTGTCCGTACAAGGCACATCACTAGCACTATCACTAACATCTCTAATGTCACTTCTATTGTCCTCAATCACTTCAATGTCACTATCACTGTCCACACACACAGGTTCATTTTGTTCGGCTAACGGGTCCACATCAGAAACTATTAACACTTCCTTTTTCTTTTTCACTTCGGGCGGTCTTTTATCAGGTTTGGCAAATGTGGGTGAATGATGAACGGGGACTAAAGCTGGTCTTGGGATGTTGTTTTCAGCGTTTCTCATGCTTTCAATTTGTTTCTGTGTGACTCCGTCGGTTTTAGGTTTCTTATCTTCCTGCGGACTAGGGTTCTTTTTATTTGTTTGGTAACTAGTGTCTATATGTAGCGGTGAATTGACTCGTTTAACGTGATTCTTCTCGACTTTCTTAGGTTTCTCTTTGTCTTTCTTGATATCGTGTTTGACCATTTCGTTCAAAGCTGCCGGGGACTTAACCCTGAGTAGCGGTTCTTTCTGTTTATCGACTACATTATTTTTCTTTTCTGGCTTTTGATTTGGCACGGGTGTGATTGTGATGCTTCCGATGCTATTAGGTGGAATGTATACATCTTCTTTCTCATTAGTCCTTGTATCTGGTTCTACGAGTAAATCTTTGCTTAATGTGAACGAGTTGAGTATTGAACCAAAGTTGGACTTCTTATCTTTGTCTTCGGTGTTGGTAATAGTGTCATTTTTCTCCAATTTATGTGAAGTTGTGACAGTTAGGGAAGCGGGGAAAGATATTGGCTCCGTGAAAGTTGGTGCGGGAGAAGTTATAGCGTTCACAGCTCGACTTGTTGAGCCAACCCGCTGGCGTTTCAACTCGGATGGTTTGATTTCTTTGCTCAGACTAGAACAAAAATGTTTATTTATTATTTTTATGGAAATAAATTGAAAATACTTTTGTTTGATGCAAGTTTTGTAAAGTAAAGCAAAGTGTTAAAAAAAAATGGATGTGTTCAGAACAGCAATTATGCAACTCTTCTTAAACTATTTGCTTCAAAAAGCAGTTATTTACTCAGTTACTTTTCTGAAAGTTTTTTATTTGGGTTCAATACATAAAACCTAAATATTTCTCCGAAACGAACACATTTCAGTCAAAGCACTTGAGCAACTTTAAATCCACAGTTTTTGAATCCCCCAACCCTATATCTTCAGACAATATACCATTATTTACAAATATTAAGAGTATTAACAATAAATATACTTACTCAGCCTGTCGCAACAATGTTGGCAGTCTCACAAACCCGGGAGGGAATAACGGCAACGCGCGGCGATTTAGCACTGTGGCCGCACTGGACGCATCGCCTGGAATATAATATTAAATAAAATAATCTCCAAACTTACACACCAAATATGTGGCCCTAAAGTACAGTAAGTACTTGTACTGCGCTTGTGATATAGAGGTACTGTAGGATAACTAATTTAAGTATTTCATTGTAAATAAATATTTCTCTTGTGTTCAATTTCTATAGGTAGGTAGTTCATAAGTTAGAATAAGTTTCTTTCTTTGTAATTAGGTTAATTTAACAATAAATATAATAGTAGGTAACTTAGTAGATACACCGACACACAAGCCAATTTTAAAGCCTGACCCAGGAATTAAACCGCTGAACCAGTATATTTACATCTAATTTTAAAAGTTTCACGCATATACACGGTTGGATTTAGATGTTTCTTTTCACAAAGTTAATAGCTCAGAATAATACACAACCTAATTCAAAATATACTAAATTGTAAAAGTAAACTATTCTTCTGCTGCTAAAGGCAGAAAACCATATTTTGAAGAACTTTTAGAATCCGTTTAAGTGTCTATGTAATAGTTTATTTTTATTTCTATAAATCAATCAATTATTATTTTCGTAATAAAGGTGATACCTAACCACATTTCCCTCCACCACTAACCCACTACCATCTATCCTACTAATATTATAAATGTGAAAGTTTGTGAGGATGTATGGATGGATGTTTGTTACTCTTTTACGTAAAAACTACTGGACGGATTTGGATGAAGCTTTACAGTAATATAGGTTATACATCAGAATAACACATAGGGTACTTTTTACCGCGGGAAAACTTCTCATTCCCATTACTGAGTTGCAGGCGGCCACTAGTATAATATAATATATTATAAACGTGAAAGTTTGTGAGTATGGATGTATGGATGTTTGTTACTCTTTCACGTAAAAACTACTAAACGGATTTTGATGAAACTTTACAGTAATATAGGTTATACATCAGAATAACACATAGGGTACTTTTTACCGCGGGAAAACTTCTCATTCCCATTACTGAGTTGCAGGCGGCCACTAGTATAATATAATATATTATAAACGTGAAAGTTTGTGAATATGGATGTATGGATGTTTGTTACTCTTTCACGTAAAAACTACTAAACGGATTTTGATGAAACTTTACAGTAATATAGGTTATACATCAGAATAACACATAGGGTACTTTTTACCGCGGGAAATCTTCGCATTCCCACGGGAAAACGACTTCTCAAACGGAGTCGAGGGCGGCCACTAGTTTTTGTAATAAAGGTGATACCTAACCACATTTCCCTCCACTAACCCCACTATCATCTATTTTCCTATGATATTCACCGGCTAAAGCCACAATGTTCTGCAGCATGCTTCTGCTGCGCGGACACCACGGGAACCTTCGTTTAGGTAGTCGCTTCTCTACGTGGGGACCGCCGGCTGATGCTATCTGGAGTTTCTTTCTGTGGAAATATGAGGAATTTGGTATAAGTGTGGGTTGTTAGGATTGTGTTTTCCTAAGGAAATATATAGACATTTGGTATGTGTACGTTGGTAGGATTGATTTTGAAGTAGATTGTGAGTGATTTTAAGTGCTAATACAGATTTAAGTCTTTGGACAGTGTTAATGGTATGGTTTGAAAGCAGAAAACTGCAAATTAGTTAGTAAATGTTAAAAATAAATGCTTAAATAATTTCTTCCTGTGGGAATATAAGGAGTTTGGTATAAGTGTGTTGGGATTGATTTTGAAAGAGATTGTGAGTGATTTTAAGTGCTAATACAGATTTAAGTTTTTGGACAGTGTTAATGGTATTGGTTTGAAAGTAGAAAACTGCAAATTAGTTGGTATTAAAAATGCTAAAAATAAATCCTTAAACAATTATTGTGGTTAGCCAAAAAAAATGTATAACCATTTTTTTTAAATCATTTCAATTATAACTACGACCCACTTAACACATCTGCTCATAGTCTAAATACTGATTGCACGATATTAAAATTATAAGGAAAAAATAAATAATTATTAATTATAAGTCTTAGGTTTAAAGAATTTTATTTTATTTTGTTTACCTTTCTTCTTGCACTCGTTCACACTCGGCGGTGTATGTGGCCATCATTGCAGGCGTTTTCTCATCTATCAGTGCTTTTAACCTGTAAAAATAGATATAAAACCTATTAAATTCTGTTATAGTGATTTTTTTAAATGAATATTTGCCAGCATGAAAGAAGTTGTGCCATTTTACAAATCAAAACTCATCAAATTTTAAATAATGCAATTATTTTCTCAGCAAGCTGTATAAGAGAGAGACATGACAGTTAGTCTTGTTTAACAAAAGGCCCTATATTCAAAAAACATAGAATTTTCTGTAACAAAAATAACTTATTGAATTGTAAAGATGATAAAAACCGCATTGAAATCCATTATGTGTTTATGAAGCAAGTGAACAGACACAAATAGCAACTTTTCTCTATACTAACAGAAATAAAAACAAAGAAACCCACCGTTTCAAAGTATCCGCAATCCTGGTCTCCCGTTCCTCACTGCTCAAGCTTCCCACATTTAAATCCTCTTTCTCCGCAGCCTTCCTCTTGTTACCGGTGTGGTTGTTGTTGTTATTGGATGCTACGGTGGTTGTTGTAGCGGTGGTGGTTGAGGGTGATATCTGCTGGGCGCTTGTGGTTGGTGGTGGGAGTTCTGTGAAAATGTTTGTTAGTTTTTTCATTTGAACTGTGTTATATATGTTACGGCTAATACCCGAAGCGCGGCTACACCTAGTTTTAGCCGGTTAGAACATCAAAAGGTTAGGTTAGTTAGGTTACTTTTTTGATACCACCCAGAAAAAGGAGTCCCGCTCAGCGGGACTCCGTCGACTCATGATTGAAGCCAGTTTTTAAATACATAGGGTATATATTTTTTTTTACAGTTTTCCATATAAAAAACACTTCTAACCGGCTAAAACTAGGTGTAGCCGCACTTCGGGTATTAGCCGTAACATATATAATATAAATTAGTTAGGTTTTGTAAGCATGTACTTTAATGTTACTCAATTTCATTTTTTTCATTGCAGTTCCGTAATTCACTGTACTGCCAAATTTCAAAAAAGGGAAGAAATTATGAGCATATATTTTTTTAAATTCTAACCAATACACTAAACAAATACATTAAAAAACATCACCGGAAACGCAACCGAACTCCACTTCCACTCCTTATATTAAAAAAAAAAAACCACTAAACCGAAATCCATGAAATTTGCCCCACAGTGACATGTACTCACGCGCGTCCCCGCACAGCTGCTTCACTCGTTGTAGAAGACTAGTTCGTGACACGTTCATGGCGCGCGCCACGCGGCTCCACGCCGCCAGACGGATGGAAGGGGAGGCGTGGGGCTTTTGTAGGAAACGGTCTAGTCTGGGGGAGGAAATGGGGTTATTTTTAACAAATATAGTATGTCACGGACTTTTGTAGATATCTATAAGATCTTCAATTGATTAGAAAATTTTATGTTTTTATCTTTTATAGTTTAGGCAGTGTATGCAAAATAAGTAACTTTTCTGGTTGTTTTTTTTTCAGCTTGTATCCGAAATACTCAAATATCTTACGGAAACTAATTTTTTCCAAAATAAAATATAGCCTATGTTACTCTCGGACAGTGTAGCTTGCCAACGGTGAAGGATTTTTTTTTAAATCGGTCCAGTAGTTTCGGAGCATATTCATTTCAAACAAACTAAAAAAATCAAATATAATACAAGTAAAAAAAAATAGATCTAATACAAGTGGACTGAACACGCTTTGCAATGGTGTAGTATGGGCCAACTAGTGCATAAAATTGTTTAAGAGGAGTAAGAAGACAAACAGACACTTGCTTTATACATGTTATGACCCAATGTTAGCAATGTAAATGACCAATATAATAATAATCTTAATGTTGAAAAAAAAGTGTCTTAACAAATTTAGAGCCCAATGTTAAGCAAGTGGGGTGGAATTTTAACTCGGATAATTATGGCTTTGCTAACAATTATGTTATATTTATATTTTTTAACATTCGACTTTTACAAAAACAAACTCGCAACAAACATCACAATCAATGTTTCGGGAACAAGTCGCCCAAAATTACATCATTGCGAAACGTGGGCGGGTCACTAGTTATAAATAATCACTCTATTTCACAATTACCTAAACAGATTAGGCTCCATTTTATCCTGCAGCATGTTGGCAGTGAGTCCGGGGTGTTCCGAGTTGTATTTAGTTATTAGTGCCTCGAGACCCTCAACTAACTGTGCTAGAGCCGGGGGCAGCTTCACTTCGGTTTTTGCTTCTATATCTCTGCAAAGTAAGAATTAGTTAAAACTATTGTGAGATTGAATTTTGTGGGCTTTGATGGAATGTGATTTTATCCGTATTCATTAACATATGAAACATTTATAAAAGAAAGAGTGATAGAATATATTTTTTATTGATGGTAGTTTAAATGTGCTTTTTTGCCATATTTCCTATCAGAAGGTTAACAATTTTAATTACATTTACTAAGTTACTTTAAATGTAACAAACTTTAATATAACTGTCTTATCTGTTTGTTGAGAAATATTCATTAATAAAATAGTAGTCCATTAATTTAACTTTTAAGGACACTTATATGATTTAAGACAATACTATAAGAATAACTTATTCTGTCTCATTACAATAACGGTAATAAAATATGTAAAAGGAATAATACCTTGAACTATCAGAAGTGGGTACATTCTCTGAGCTCGGAGCAGGTTTGGAAGCAACCGAGTCTGATGTTCTAGAATCTGCGCTCTCCGCTTCATTGGGGATGTTATCTTAACAAACATAATAGCATATTTATATTAAAACATTAACTATATTAACAAATCCTTTAAAAAATATAACTAAAAAATATATAAGGAGTAACAAGAAACAACTTAATAAAGGAATTTGTGGATATCATAAATTTTAGTAAGTTGGATCTCTATTATAGTGATTAATTTACTAACCATCTGAGGTCTGTTTTCCTGATGTGGCAGCTGAGGAGTCTGTTCTTTGTTTCTTTTTGGGTTTCTTCTTTTCTTTTTTGTTTTTCTGAAAAAATATCATTATAAATTACTATCATAAGACTTCATTAACTAGATTTTTAATTAGATTTTCAAAATGATGTATGTTACATAAGAAATTTGGTATTCATTGACACATAATGTAACACAATAATAAAATGTGTAAGTACTCTAAATAGACTTATTATTTTTGTTAATACTTATTTGCACAGATTTTTTTACAATTTAATCACCTAGCCATCTTTACTCTACATCAGCGGTCGGCAACCTTTTAGCAGGAAAGGGCCACATGGTGAAAAAATCGACCAAAGGCGGGCCACACTTGTGATAATAATATTACAAAAAATTCAATGGTTTAAATTTAATAAACATGTGAAATTTTATATTATTATTTTTTATACATTCGCAAGCCGCAAAGAGGACATCGGCGGGCCGCATGCGGCCCGCTGGCCGCGTGTTGCCGACCGCTGCTCTACATTGTTACCATTTAGTAATTTTAACTGTACATCCTAATTACCTTTTTCCTATGTTCAGTATCATGTGAGTCCACCACACCGTTTGCCACCGGCTTAGTATCCTTCTCATCCTGACTGGACTCTGAGGAACTCTCAGAAGACTCGTCACTACTGCTTGATGATATTCTCCTCTGCAATTATGGATGTTATTGTTAGTTCAATAGGGTTAATAATACTCTGGGATATATTTGTTTGTTTATAGTAAAACCAACAGAAGAAGAAAGCTAGGTCTTTTTTTAAGGAAAGTCTACGTAAACTGCCACCGTTGAGCAGGAAATAAAGCTGTTACAAAAATTAAGACATGAGGAAACTCTTTAAGTTAGGTTGATAATAGGTCTAACAAAAAAGTATGAAAATCAAGCATAAAATAATTCGTTAAATAGTTATAACAAACATTTTACACAACCCTTTTTTTCATTATGTATTTAACAAGTATACCTTATTTTTCCTTGATCCCGGCTCCCCATCAGATAACGCCACTTGGTTTTCTGGTACATTCTTAAATTCTAGATCTCCGCAGTTTATGTAGAAGCCTCCGTAGAAAGTGTCACACTCTGGTGGTATCATCTCATCATACTGCAATGTTAGAAAATAATAGTTTTTTTTATATATGAATTTAATAAATAGTATTAACCCTAAGTATATCAAACTAGGTGCTATTGAGCTATGCTTAAGTTTTAAAACACACAAATGTTTCATACATAGCATCTTCTACCTACTGCAATGTAGAGTTTGTAAGTATGGTTATTAATTACTATATTTTTAACAATTATATTGAAGATTCTTTTATAAAAGCCATTTAGATAAAAAAAAACGAATGTATAGCAGCTTTCACTTGTAGGGTAACACTACCAGTACTGTACCACTAAGTATTAATCAAATAATTACCCCATCTGTGTTATCAATGAAGGAGTCATTCTCATCATAACCAGCTCCGATATCTGCAAAGTCATCGCGTTTGGATCTTTTCTTGGCAAAGCCACTTTTACCTCCCTGAAAAAAAAAGAAAAAAAAACATATTTTAGTTCAGCCTATTCCATAAAAAAAGTTTGGTACTAAGGAGTAATTAGGTATTACTTACATATTTTTGTTCAAACTTTCTTGCCACTCTTTCAACATCATCGTCATTGTCTGAGAATGGATCCAGGCCCTTTGTTTTGCCATTTTCCAGTTTCTTTTTTCTTTTTAACTATAATTTGGGAAATACAAGTGTTAAGTTACTAATGTTAGAACCTGTTTATTATCATTTCTAAAGAGTGTGATATTTTGTCTAAAAGTTTTAACTGTCCAACTTTTCAATCTTAAAATACACACAATGAAGGGAAAGGATTTACTATTATAACCTTTTATAACAGAAGACTTAAAAGATTTTTTCTCTCACAAAAAGGACAGTAAAAGAGTTTTGGTAAAAAATATTACCATTGTGATCATTTATAATTTATAGGCAGTACTTACCAGTATGTAGTATAGTAATGGGTCAATTAATTGGGTAATTAAGTCATTTAATCAGTAGCATAAAACATTCGGTCGAAAAAAAAAACTACTAAATTTAGCAAGGGGCCAATACAAGAAGCTTTACCCTACCAAAGCATTACGCGTAGTAATGTATGCGATACACTAAAGAGGCGTTCCCACGGTGCGTGATTACGAGTACCGTACCGCACACACATCGGCACTAGAAATAGAGTCGGAACTTCTAAAAAAACAAACTTTAGGTACTTTACACGTCAAATCGCGCACCGTGGGACCGCCTCTTTAAACACCATTCATTAGATTTCAGTAGATTTTAATATTTTTTTTACTACCTCACTATTTAAAGAACGGCGCGTAAATATCAGAATAAATAAACCGTGTAATATATAAGCAAATAATAACATTAATCTGGTCTCTCAATCTTTATCTAATCTATACATCTAGAATCTCTTATGTCATAAATACATATGAAATTATTCAATAAACAAATGTTATCAATAAAACATCTGTTTAATTCATGAATCAGCAATTATCGCAATGTACATCAAAATGCCATTAGCATAAGTCACATAATCGCTAATCGCACGAAAACCGCCATCTAGCGACATAAAGAAACATCATAATTAACCCTCGCCATTTCCACAATACCTAACCTCTTGTAAAATAACTTATTATCCGAACCGCGCGAAAATATAAGCAAAATTATAACCAAGCATCTTAATGCAAAGATCATACGGGCGAATTTTGAAAGTCGAACCGCGCGAAACGTAAATAAATAACGTAGTAACACCTAGTACATAAGGTAAAGCATCAGCGCAGCGGCTATTTACTTTCAAAATCGATAAAAGGGACAGCAATATTTTCGTCGTGTGACCCACAAAAGGTTAAAGACACCTAGCTAGATGCAAAAAATCTCGAGAGCTGCCACTTCATAACTTGGCAACACTGCTTTTTACACACCAACCAGTCATACCTACATAAGCGAAAACACGAACGTAATCAAAACAAAATTCTTAATAAATTTTATTCACTTATTTATCATTTACTAATCGTATTCGAAGAGATTCGTAACTTTTATCTGGCAGCAATTGCAGAAACAATACAAAGTTGCAATCGCATAATCATTGCATTAGAGATAATTAGAACATTAGAAATAATCATAAAAAAATTTAATTATCGATAATTTAATTTGTAACCTCAAACCGGGCTTTTACCGGAACCTATGATTGGCAACTATAGGGTTACCCTAGGTCATTCGTTGATGCGCGACTTTCCCTTGTTTTGACACTGTAAAAGGCGATGCAACGTTATCAGCTAGCCTGCTACGTGTAACATTCATTATTTTATGCACATAAACCTTCATAATTACATTACAATACAAGTAAATATAAAGATATACGAGCCACAACATTGGTTGTGCAAATCGTGCTCGCAGCTTTGACAACGATCTTCTAAAATTATTGCAAACATGGCGTCCAATATCTGGGCTTCTCGTGCAGCCCGTGGAGGCAATCCAATTTACAAACCTAATACAAAGTTATGTGTAACGTAAGCAAAGAATATCCTAAAATGATCTCGACAGGGCGACTCAAAAACATCTGTTGTCACTATGCCGTCTCAGATTTTGGCCGATATTTTTTTGCATAGATTCCTTGCAGTACAGATAAATAGAAAACCAGTATGGTTGCGTAAATTGCTATGATTTTCTGTTATAACTTACCTCTTCTGCTGTGACTAGTTCCTTGTAACTCAACTCGGGATATTTACTTTCGTTGCTTTCATCCAGATTTATAGTTAATCTCACTGTTTTATTCACATTATTGTTTGAACTTTTTGGGGCACCCACTGTTATAAGCGTAGCACGTTTAGAGTCCGACATTTTCCACGAAATTCTAGCGTAAAATATTTTTTTTCAAAGCATGACACAGCCCGCATTTTCAAACTGTATACCACATTGCCATGCCACCATGTTGAAATTTCATTGTTTGGGTTATCAGCGCTACGGATAAAAAATGAACTATTTTTCAAGTTCACTTTTAATGACATAGATGGCATTGTGCATTTGAGTATATTTTATGCTGATTTTAAAGTTTTTATCTTTTAATAAATCATACGAAACCAAATAACTCAGTACATTAGTAAAATCATTAAATGAGACGCTCACTGTTAAATGGAAATATAATTTTTAAGTTTAATATTTTTTTTAATAATGGAGAGCTTTTCCAAAGAAGACACGCAAAAGTTACACAAAAATTTCACTAGATGGCAGAAAATCCAATGAAATGCAACTTTACCGGCTGGAATGGGAGCCATATTGAATCATCATTTAGGAGCGAAATTCAATTTGCATTTCTGTCATTTGACCACTCTTGTGATTATTCAGTCCGTCTCTGTCACTATTTTACTTAATAATAAATAATATGTTTACCTATTCAGTATTTTATTTCATGCCTAGTAGGTCATTTAAACCGATTTGCAAAAGTGCTCGTACAAACGACGCTTTTATGACTAAGGGACACCCACTACAATTGAAAGCTGGTAATTAAAGCGATCGTTACGGTTTTTAAGTACAAGTTACATTTCTTTAAGATTTACCGTTGAAAGTTATACCTATATATAAACGAAATAATAAAATATATTGTAAGAACCAGAAAGCACTAAGTATGGTTAAATATTGTTTTATGAAATTAAGGGCTGCCGCACACGGGCTACAGGCCACGGGCCACAAAACGCCGCCACTGGCATATTTCCTGTTATTTTCAAACATTTTATATGGACTCGCCGCACACGGTTGTCGCCGGTGGCGGCCACACGCGGCTTAATAAAATGTATGAAAATATGCCAGTGGCGGCGTTTTGTGGTTGTGGCCCGTGGCCCGTGTGCGGGAGCCCTAAGGGAGCCTCACACGGGCCACGGGCCACAACCACAAAACGCCGCCACTGGCATATTTCCTGTAATTTTCATACAATAACTAACTAAATAACATTGTAAAATCACTTGAAATTTTCGTGGATCGATTTATAAAAAAATGTAACAGTGTGGTTAAATGTAGATAAAGTACGGTTAGGTAAACTGAATTGGAGAAAAATAACACCAAGAAGTCAATTATGCAGTTCAATGATATAGGCACAGACATTTTCTTAGATTATTCCATTCGATGATTAATTCCATTCCATTCCATGTTGGTATTCCTCCTTCATTTATCTTACCTTTTTAAAAATATTTTACTTAGGCACGTGGTAAATTACGCCATTCATACAATAACTTTGAATACAAATTACCTAGTTAAAAATATTGTTTGACCCTCTCAATCATAACTTTGATGCCTGACAAAGACAACACTTATTTTGTCTTATGCAGGTTTAAAATACGTACCTAAGTAAGGCGATAAATCAGATATAAAAATTTGCTTACTAGACTTTTAACCCTTTACTTTTAACAATTTAACCAAAAAAGGGGTCATATTTGAAGATTGGAATTGACTACGGAGACACGATTTTGTGTGGAAGAAAAACCGTTTCACAAAGACCTTAACAAAAATAGATAATAACAAGTAGGTAACACAAGTTTCTTTTATGAATCGCTGTCATTCTCACGGTAAGTGCCATAACATTTATCACCTTTTTGGACTCAAAAACTCCTTCAAAACAATCATTAGTCAGGCAGGCCATTAGAAAAACAAATCTTTTCCGTCCCCACTAACTCAAAACGATGTTGCCAGCAAAAAGAGGTCCTCAAGAAGAGTATTTTGGAAAAAATGCTGATGACTTAGACGTTATAAGACCCAGATTCCTATTAAGATACGGGCCATTAGTCTAACTTTCTTACGCGTTTGATTCTTTCGGACCATTGGTGAGAGTAACTTGAAGGTAAAATCAGAAGATATTACTTTTTGTTAAAAATACTTAAATAAAACAGACTTTGTTTTCAAAAATATTAAAATTTCTTAGTAGGTACTTACCAACCGAATTGAGGAGCTTCCCCTTTACAAAGTCAGGTAAAAATCTATGTAATTCTTACGAGGTAAGTATTCGTCACGTCGATTGTTGACTCAATATAATAAAATACAAATATCAATATTACCAATTTCCTTTATCATAATTGTAAAATGGATAAGACACGGAGTAACCGCCACTTGTAGGTTATGGAATCACCAAAATGAGAGCAATATACATACAACTACTGTCCATTTAATTAAAATTGGTTCTAAACTTCCTACAACAACTAACTTGAACTTTTTACTCTATAACCTTTACTAATCTTACTAATATCCTACTATCCTACTAATATTATAAATGTGAAAGTTTGTGAGTATGTGAGGATGCATGGATGTTTGTTACTCTTTCACGTAAAAACTACTGAACGGGTTTGGATGAAACTTTGCAGTAATATAGGTTATACATCAGAATAACACATAGGATACTTTTTACCGCGGGAAAATATCTCATTCCCACGGGAAACCGCCTTCCACGCGAACGGAGTCGCGGGCGGCCACTTGTGACTCATAAATACAAGTTACTACTTGTTTATTATAAGACTTAATTACAAAGATTTTCAACTACTAACATAAAATACTCATTTCTAACATCGTTCAAGTGACTGTCTCCAACTAAACGAGGCACAAAGTGGACATTATTTTTCGAATAAGGAAATATATGGCTACCATCTTTCTGAATATTATTCATTAGAGAAAATGAAATTTGACCTCTCCACCGTGATGGGGGTAGCTTTTCATCCCTTAATTGGTTATGGAATCCTTCCATTAAAATTGTGCTTTCGTCTTAGACTGTAGATTTAATTTTAAGAAAGGGACGTTGAGATTTTCTGAATTTAGATGGATTTAGAAATTTATTTTGGTATTTGAATAGCAATTTTATTGTACCGCAAAGAATGTCATATAGTTAATTGTGTTATATATTTACCGTTTTCGAAAAAAGAGTGGAAGAAAACTAATGTTTTGTCTACTTTAGGTATGTTTTTTGTGTTTGTCGCTCCTAAAATACGAATCGATTAAAAGTTGGTTGTTGGGGACTCAATCACGCGTTGCATTACCCATTAAAAATTGAAAAATGTAGAGCAGTAATATCTGGTTAATATCTAAAACTATCTTTTTTTTTAAATCTTAAAGAATGTTGATGAAAGTAATACTTATATGTTATTGAATTGAAGAGAAAAAAAACAATTAAAGTTAAGGAAATAATATTTAACTTTCAACAAGGCTGACATAAGAAATAATTTTAAATTTTTTGTGCGTGAGCTTGTTTTTTTCCATTAATTAATTTTTTCTTACCACATTATTAACTGAATACAAATTTAAAATATCTTAATCATAAAAAAAACCAATCATTCACCCGAAACCCATAAAAGAGCAACGCATAAGATTCCCTATACAGCGTGTGCAAATTTCTCGTATCTCTCTTTTTTCCAGTGAAAATACGCGGCGGGACATTTGCATTGGATATTTCCAGTTCAATCTAGTAACGGTATAATACCTCTATAGGTGTAGGCGAAAGTCAATAACTTGAGGTGTCGAGGGTGGCACAAAAGTTGGACTTTGGAAAAGTTGAAAAAAAGTATATTGTGTAGGTTTTTTTTATGACATAATGTAAATGGTTTAAAGATTGAGCTCGATAAACTGGAATATGATCATGTCTCAAAATAAAATAAGTACAATAATCAAAGAAATTATTATTTTTCATTCGAAAAATATAATTTATATCGAAATTAAAATTATTTTTAACAAGTTCATATCTAAATTCGATCTAATTCAATTCAAATAATTAAAAATAATGTGAAGAAAATAACATAAATTTCAATTACAATAACTTTTACTAACCTCAAAACATCGAGAAATACCTAACTCTTTTTTATTTATTAAAGTTCTAAGGACTTTTATAATTCAACCAACTTTTAGAGCATGCTGTATATTTTTACTCCTTCAAGGTATGTTGTATGAGATATTTTATTATACCTACAAGATATTGGTTGACAGAAAGTATTTTAGAAATGGCGACAGACTTTTCATGTCGGATCGATGTTATGCTGTTCACGTTTTGTATGTGTCTAGAAGAGTTTTTTTATTTTTTTTATTTTAAAAAATAGATAACTTATATCAAGTAGTTATTATGATCCTAGTTTGGAATAAAAAAAAAACACCGAAAATAAGCACGAAAATTTAAGAAATAAAATTGTTTATGTAGACATACATACATAGCATACTATTGAATGAAATTTGAAATGGTCCGAACGTACAAAACTCATGTCTTTTAATGATTTGTCTAGATATCATAACTTTCCAATACCGTTAATTATTAAATAGTTTTTTTGTTTTCTCAGATTGTTTTGATATAAAGAACTTCTAGAATATTACAGCCAGCTATGTCAATTGGAGAAAAATATTGTCTACTAAAAGCATTTCACATGTAATTTTATCCTGGAAAACCAAAATAACAGTCAATAGTTTTAAAATCAGTTCCACGGTTGTATAAAAGTGAGCAAAAAACGACTTCGCTCAACATTTCCTAGAAGTAGGAATAACAGTTTCAAATGTAATTTTAAAAACATCAGCGTTCTTATTTCAAAAGCTTCCGCAACTGTCCACTCAGAATACAACGACCTTAAAAACTTTCACGATAAATAACTCGTTGAAAAAACTCATCTACAAGGAGAAGGAATAAATTCTGATCTACGGTCGCGAGTTGTTTAGTTAAAAAAGTTTTGTTTAATTCCAAGAACCAGATGCAAGGAAAGGGAAGTACAGTCAACTGGTAAGTAAAGGAAAAGAAGGGTTGTTTAAATATTATCGATTTTTGAGTAATCGATATTTTTTGGTAAAATCGGTTTAAGTGAATTTCGATATCAAATAATGGGTTTGCTTAAAATGCTTTAAAAATTAACAAAAAGGCTAATGTAGTGTTTTTAGAGGTTTTTTTTTATAATATAGACAGCAAACGAGCATGCGGGTCACCTGATGGCATGTGATCACCGCCGCCCATGACTACCCGCAACACTGTGGGTGTTGGGGGTGTGTTGCTGAGCCTTTGACAAAATTGGGTACCCGATACTGTACTCACGAAACGCAGGAACATCGTCACTACTTCAGGTGATGGCATTATGATCTTTTTTGGCTTTAATGTGTCGTATATTTTCCAAATGAAAAAAAAAAACATTTTAAAATGATCGATCATTTCTTCGTTATGCCACAGCCCTGTGGCATGGTTTGGAATGAGGTGCCATGTCTTATTTAAGAGCATGACGTCTTCTAAAGTAAGGGGGGGGGGGTTAAAGGATGTTTGTCAATTGGGTTGGTGACACAAATCTATTTAAATTACGGGGTCAAATGCTTTGAAGATTCTACCAGCTCTTCAAAGGTTAAACTGTCAAATTTTAATTTAAATAAAGTTTAATTCGAAAAAAAAATACAATGAATATCTATTAGTGTCTTTTTATATGAAGTGAATTTACCCTAAACAAAGGGTAAATTATTTTTTGTAAATGCGAAATACCTACATGATTCATTGTTGTGGTATACTAGCAAAAAGGTGACATTTGCCCTCGACAAAAAAACATTAATTATTTATTTTATGTACTAAGTGCAATGTTTGAAATTATTTTTTTAATTTCTGTTAAGAACCACAACTTTTAGGTACAAAGCCACAAAAGACGTTGCATACAACCTACTTTTAATTTAATACCCCTACCAACAACGTCGTAACCAAAAATTTCGCACGTAGGCGTAACGGATAAATTAAATACATTATTAATGACCCATTTACGAAATATTCGCGATATTTAACCGCGAGCCGCGTTGGCGATTGAAAGGAGTGACACCTCGACAAAGCTTGTTGCCTGGCCCGACATTTAAATAAATACTGGTGACTTGACAGTTTCTTTTAAAGAATTTCGCGGGGTTATATTAAATTCTGGGCGGCGTAAAAACTGGTGTCGGGGAGTGTAATGAAATTTTAGTTGTGAGGTGTTGGTGGGAAAATTATATTTTTTTGGGTTTTAAAAAGTTGTCCCCACCTTAAATTTTATGTCATGCACGACTACGTTTTGATGTTTCTTGTTTTTCATGTGAGTCTTAAAAAAAAGCAATATAATCGTTTGAAAATACACTACCATATTTGACCTTCTTCTTCTTTATCGTGTGATGAATATAAATAAAATAAAAAATAACTCCAGACTGACACACCAACTGTGTGGCCCTAAACCAAGCAAAACTTGTACTATAGGTACCACACAATGGACTAGGGGAGAACCTAGTTACACCCAGACACGAGCCAATATCGAAAAACCATTTTTACGGAATTTGCCCGACCCTCCCTGTAACCCGAAACCATCCGCTTAGCAGTCCGGTATATACAGGGTCTGTCGTAATGAATGGATAACCCGTTACCTACAGTTGATCCGGATGTGAGGCTATAAGAAAATGGTGTCTTCTTGCCAGGGTTGTCAACCATAAGAAAGTGGCGTAGACTTTTAAACTTTTTTATAAATTTCGCTATTTTTTTCATTTATTGCGCTGCCATTTCTTCAAATTTTGATGTATTTGTATAATTCTTTTAGTATTATACTGCTGAAGACGTGTATTATGTAATTTAAATACAATTTTAGGTGTTATTCACGTTGAACATTATCAAAATACTCATTTTAAGAAAAATATTTCCAATTTTTTTTCTTTATGTCAACTTTTGATCATCTCCTGTGGAAAAAAAAAGTATGACGTTATAGCTGCCCATGATCTCAATAAATTGTCTAGTATGTGTAGATTCTAAAAAGGTATAACGATGTGTACTTTACAAGCAACATTAAGTTACAGGAGCGAGAACACTAATCAAGGTCGGAATTTTTATTTTTCATGTTATGTTATAAATGGTTGTAAAACTTCGTCATAATGATTTTATTCTATCAAGATACTTTGCCCAAACACTATCGGGCCACTAATAGGATATTCAGAAGAAAACCCGGTTGTTTTTGGGAAAAAAATAACATTACTTCACGATAATAATGTAATGAAAATGTACAAATGAAAATTGTTGTGCTCTAATAGTTACATGCGACAAACATGTTGCGACAAGTTTATTCGAAATTGAAACGGATTTAAAAAATCGAACAAAGACCGCATTACAAAGAAAAGTGGAAAAAATTAGAAGGAAATCGTCCTTCCATAAATGCATTGTGCACTTTAATGAACACACGGTAATCAGGATGTCGCACATTTGGATATCTTACACGATAAACACTAGAAGCTCTATTGGTGCTGCCATTACATACACCGTAAATGTAATGCATGTTCGCGTATTCGGCCGGCGTATACTGTTGCGGCATGATACACAAACTACACAAAAACTTTTCCAAAACAACAAGTTCAATCGATAGCACAACACAATGTCCGTAAATGTGAGCAAAGTCATCAGTATCACCACGTTATCAAGTCCAAATCACAAGGAAAATCATAGTCAAATATTAGAAAACAGTAACAAATTGACGAAAGAAGGTCTCACTAAATTTAGTCCACATCATTGTGAAATTGAACGAAATGCGCTGAGGACTAGCCTAAAATTGCCTTCGCCGTGTCATATTGCACGTACATTTTAGTTTGACAGGACTAAAATGATTACCTGTCTCTGTCTTATTGATGTGTAAGTGACAGCGATAGTTTTAGTTTAGTTTAGAGAGTGTTTTCAGAATCGGGGCCAATGTGAACAAAAGGACATGCGATGGTCAAAATCACACTGATGTGATGAGTACCCTTTTCTTTGTAATGCGGTCTTGTTCGATTTTTAAAATCCGTTTTAATTTCGAATAAACTTGTCGCAACATGTTTGTCGCATGTAACTATTAGAGCACAACAATTTTCATTTGTACATTTTAATTACATTATTATCGTGAAGTAATGTTATTTTTTTCCCAAAAACAACCGGGTTTTCTTCTGAATATCCTATTAGTGGCCCAATAGTGTTTGTGCAAAGTATCTTGATAGAATAAAATCATTATGACGAAGTTTTACAACCATTTATAACATAACATGAAAAATAAAAATTCCGACCTTGATTAGTGTTCTCACTCCTGTAACTTAATGTTGCTTGTAAAGTACACATCGTAATACCTTTTTAGAATCTACACATACTAGACAATTTATTGAGATCATGGGCAGCTATAACGTCATACTTTTTTTTCCACAGGAGATGATCAAAAGTTGACATAAAGAAAAAAAATTGGAAATATTTTTCTTAAAATGAGTAGGGCAGGTGACCCG
Organism: Emmelina monodactyla; assembly: GCA_916618145.1. Lineage (NCBI taxonomy): Eukaryota > Metazoa > Arthropoda > Insecta > Lepidoptera > Pterophoridae > Emmelina > Emmelina monodactyla. Next base: position 1,114,568 of record OU745316.1, read on the forward strand.
GTTGTGGCCACCGACCCCTTTGTGGCCATTTGGGGTTTCAAATAATTATAACTAAGGCAAAAACAAATGTATTAATCTATGGTTTATATTATTTACAATATTGAATATTGGTAGCACTGATACCGTTGATAGCTCTGATGTGTCAAGCTTGACTTCGATGCAACAAGCCATTCTTATTAGGTGAGCGCGAAATAGTTAAGATCTTAGTAAAAAGGCTAAGGCGAGCGGGTGACTAATAAATTTTTATTTTTTAAATCTTTGACTATTTTATGGATTTTTATGTTAATACTACTTGAAGAATATATTGTCTAAGTAGAACTAAAGTTATTTTGTCGCCATATGTTTATTAAGCGAGGTTATGAGCAGGTGGCCACTAATGGAGTCAAAATCATGTATTTCTCCATCTTTGGCCACGTGGCTGGCCAAAAGTGGTGTACATAGATACCCCACTTCTGGCCATTTATATTTTATCGAGGTGCTCGTCCTCTTTCCTGCTCCCTGGAATACTTGTGTTCCACAGGGAAGGAAAGGGGTTCGGCCCGGTGCACCCTGTGCGTCCCACAACCGTGTTCCTATTAGGGTTCATTGTTGCGGGATGGCGAAATCCCACACCGGGGCTGGCCGTGAAGCAGTCCGGCCCACGAGAGGGGGACTGCTGTAGCTGGGCGTAAGCCCAGCGTGTTGAAACGCCTGGAGGGGCGTGTGGCGTGTCGGTGACTCCAGCCGGTGAGGTCAAAGACCCTGGGGTGGTTCCCAGGCCGCCGACACATGGCTAGATCGGTGGCTAACCAAGAGAACGTGAGGGGGCAGGCGCGCCGCGGTTTGTCCCCTCCAAGCTTGAGGGGGCTGCCTCGGTGGCCAGCCGTCGGCGGGTTCGCAGCGATTTATTAATACATTTCTCGTGTCCCCGCCACTATACGACGGCCAGAAGGACAACTCCAGGTTTTTAGTCGGTGCGAGTCCGACATAACCCGTCTCCTTTCCCTGGAGGGGCATGTATTTTCCTGATCAACAAAAAAAAAAAAAGGCCGTTCTTGGAAATGAAATAGAGAATGAACTTGTTGTATGGATCAAAGACTGCGCTCGTGCTGGGTTTTCTAATAATAAAGTATCTGTCAAAAAAAATGTAGTAAAGGGCCAAATTACCACTCTTTTTTAAAATAATAGACCTTCAGGATCGTGATTTGACGGATTTACGGCAAGATATCCTGATTTGAGGCAAAAAATGTGCAATTAAATTAATTAATTTTGATTTCTTTGAATTCATCTGATTTTATTTTTTGATGGCCAGAACTGGCACACGACCATGGCCAGAAATGGCGTCAATCTGGCCAAAAATGGCACATACTGCCTTAATTTTTTTATTTTTATAGAATTATTTTTCTATTGGATGTTCTTTAAAAAAAGGGTTTTCTTAGGCAAGGTTAATATATGTTTAATGACTTTTTGCAAGAAATATGTTCGTAATAACAAAAACCATAAATTAAGAAAGCCTCAAAGTCGAGAAAATCCTTAAAGTGGCCAAAACCGGGTCACCTGCCCTATTTTGATAATGTTCAACGTGAATAACACCTAAAATTGTATTTAAATTACATAATACACGTCTTCAGCAGTATAATACTAAAAGAATTATACAAATACATCAAAATTTGAAGAAATGGCAGCGGAATAAATGAAAAAAATAGCGAAATTTATAAAAAAGTTTAAAAGTCTACGCCATTTTCTTATGGTTCACAACCCTGGCAAGAAAACACAATTTTCTTATAGCCTCACATCCGGATCAACTGTAGGTAACGGGTTATCCATTCATTACGACAGACCCTGTATATCGCTGCACCACCGTCGTCTAATATGAGTATGCACTTTGCAGCACATATACATCTAGTGTCATTGACCTTACCCACGTAGATTGATCAAAACCTGCATACACATCCCAGCAAGTCATCTGGCTGTGTGTACAGTGTACCGGCAATGCAGGCGTGATATTACGCGCCTACCTCAAGATTAACGCTCGGCAAACTATGGGAATTTATACCGGTATTACCAGCTTATAGACGGGGGTAATGTATCACTCACTGAGTGACGTATTTTAGCTACGGTGTTTATAGATTTTGATTGGTTTTGGGTAGGTATTCAACGTTGAAAACCGTTAGTGTATACATAGCTGTTTAAGTGTAGATATACTATAATCATAATTTAAATTAAGTGAAAATTAGAATGTTTCTATTGACAGCTTATTGACATCACTACAAACAATAATTGCAATTAATTTTGGATCTTTGTTAAAGATTATATAAATATCGTTCAAGCTTATGCACGTAAAACACCTTAGTTTTTAAGACAAGTTTTAGAAAATCCCTTAAAATAATAACGATATTTGAGCGATAATAGTAAAGGTGGCTCATTTCTATCAATCGCTCAGAAACTACACAAGTCTACGAACAAGCAATATGAGTTGGCAGCAGATTATTGTGCGCCTAGCTCAGTTTAAAGTGCGGGGTAAAATGGTAATAACTTTGGAAGAATTTGATTAAAATTAACTAAGTAAGTAAGATTTTTATAAATACTAAAATGTAAGATGTATCTATACTAAAAAACCTTAGATATAACAAATTATCAAATTTTTGAAGGGTCAGACAGTGAAAATTTACGATATAAAAGAAAATAATTATATTTTAATTATATGAACGTCTACCAAAACTTGAACTTCTTTAGTTAAAGACTCTCAGAGAGATTAAGAAGTTAATTAATTTTTTGATGATAAAAATGTCTTAAAAACGATTTTTTTATTAACCCCTGTAGTTGTAAGTTTGAGTCGTTAAACACCTTGCTGGAATCAAATAGCTGTTTTAAGACTTATTTTAACCTTTTAAGTACCTCTTTTACAATTGTTAAATGAAGTACTCAATAACCTGAAGTTAGTAACTCAAAAGTTGACGTTACTTTTTTTACTTATCTAGAAATTAAAAAAAACGATATCATAAACAATATCTTGCATTCACGCATGTGTCGTTCCTTTTATCGCCTAAAACAAACGCCACAATCAATTAGGACGGTGTCATACCAAACCAATCTCCTTTATTAAGGCTCCAATAAGCGGACGCATATATGCCATTAGCACCAACTTCGCTGAAAGCTATTAATTGTGGCCCACAAAAGAATGACACTGATTGGAAAACTTGGCCTTTTGATCAAAGTTTTCATATTAATATTATTCCGCCATATGTATTTTCGATTATTATATGTCGCGAATGGCCAGTTGGCGCTTGGGCCGGCCATTTTGTTGAAATGGCGCGCTTTGTGAGTCGCGGATTAGGTATGTAAGTTTGTGTTACCCATTGAGAGATGGTGTCGGAGTTATAATTAATATCGTTAGGTTATTGTTAAATTTATTATCTTTAAACGACTGATTAATAATAATAAAAAAATATAAGTGTTGATTTTATTTCTATATTTTTTGTGAATCTACAGAATTAGCAAGCCTTTTAGCTCCCACTGGTAAATCAAATCATAAACTCAAATAATTCTGTAAAAATCTCTATTACGCTTATTTTAAATATTTTTCGAAATAGTCTCGTGTCTGCGTGTAACTAGGTACTCCCTTAGTCCATTGTGTGGTACCTAAAACACAAGCGCCAACTGTGTTTACCTAAGGGCCACATAATTGGTGTGTTCGCCTGGACAAATAAGTAAATGCAATAACAAGCCCGACAAAGCCTTTTATAAAAACTGAAAATACCAACTTCTACTTCGAAAACTTCGTTGAGGGTTTAAAAAACTTTAATTAACAGAAACTTCGAAAACATACCGTCTCAACACTCTCGTCGCCCTTCGCCACACACTCGCCAAACACGTCTCACAAATATTTGGCGACACAATAAAAACTAATATTACTTTTGCTACATTAACTCTAGCTCGTAACTCCGCTACAGATGGTACTGGCGATTGCGAAAGTGTTTTTGTTAACGGCAATCGTTTCGAATTTCTTTATTAAACTATATGTTTATGAAACTGTTGGCAGTTAAATTATGGGTTATAGTTTTAGCATCTGCAGTTGTGCTGAGGAAACTGTTATTAAATATCCCTATATTACTATTTTTTATTAATAAAAATACTAAAATGTTCTTGCAGTAAGTCGTATATCTGCTTATAATTATATTTGGCTTATTTACATTTAATTTAGCATAACAGCGGGGTTTTTATACTATAACCCAAAAGCAGAAAGAAACAGCCATAAGATAGCGGGGGCTATAAATCTTGTGATATAATAATACTATAGCAAAGCCTAAATATATCATAACAATGCCTCTTGCAGCGTCCCATAAGATATGTTAAATACAAAATACTCTTAAAATGAGGTTAATAAATTAGACAAACAACTGATACTTTATACATAGAATTCAAAGTAAAGGCATAAATATAGTCAATAAACAAATTAATTTACAAAAAAAAGCTTTATTAAAAGTGCCACATTTTCTCACCGACTGTACCACATACGCTACGTAGCGGAAAAATAGTTCAACCACTATTTATTTATCAGATCAAAACCGTAAATGAAACGCTCTGGTCAAGTGGGTGATATAATTTCCTTTAAGTCAATATCCAGCTAAATGAAAGGAAGTTAACTGGTTTGTATGAAGCTAACGTTTTTAGTTATAAATTTCTTTTTTTCTAATGTGGTAGCTTATGTAGGTATTGTATCAAAGTCAAGTAGTTTAAATGTAACTAATTAGATGTACGTGAGCAATAGTTCTGGAAATTAATTTTTAAGATGATTACGCATTTATTGATTTATTTTTGATTTTCCGACGTTTCAGCATACTCGTATGTACAAATGCCGTGGTCACGGGTAGAGTCTAACTCGTTGAAGCAGTTATCTGCTTATTTTCACAGAAGAACCGATAACAGTGTAATTTGTGTTGTGTTTACTAGATGGCGCTGTAAGTGTCACTTTGAATTGCCTTTATTGGATACTCGTAGTCTTTTCTTAATGATTATTTTATCTTTTTAACTGAGGCTGATTAAATACTTTGTGATTTGAATGGCCTTCGAGTCAAAATGAATTGTATCCTTCTGCACTTGCACGGGTACTGCAAAATTATTAAGACAGTAAAAATATTTTGAACAAAAAAATCTGATTAAGTATAAAAATTTGTTCTAAGCATTGTTAATAGCATAAATGCTTCCAATTGAAAGCCTAATCTAAAGAGTTATCTATTTATTTACAATTCATGTATTTACACACATTGGCATAGATAGTAGAAACATAAATCTTACGAAAATATATAAATACAATGGTACTGCTTATTCCTAAAAAGAAGTCTCTTCCAACAGACCGGAAGTAGAAGAACTGATAGCGATAGCAATTTTGTGTGCGTACACGAAAACATAAGAATATAATAAAATCTTAAAATATTAAATAAATTATACAAAATATTTCAATAAATTAAAATAGTGTAATAAATACATACATACATAATTATATCCATAGTTGTAAGTATTTCAAATTACCCAATAATTTCCCAGCATTGAACCACAAGTATATCTCCTGACACGGATCTGTACCAAACTTGTATGAGTAACTAAAACCCTTCCATTTTTGTCACTCCTAACTACAGTACACAACTTTACTTGAACATATGACTGATTCTCACGGTTAGGGTGAGCAACGTAGAGTACATAACTAATGGATGAAACTCCATGGATGAAACATAATTATGTATGCTTCTTCTTCTTTTTCGTGTGATGAATATGAACTTCGCAGCACATATTCATCTAGTGTCAGAGTTTATAGGAACCGCCGTTTTTAGGGCCCCTGACGTGGTTCCTGTAGGGTAGTGGCCACCCTACTGTCAGTATTTTTCAAGCCGCCTTCCTGTTAGGCACCTGACTTGGCTTGACGAGTACGAGATGAAATAGTACCCGGGACTTTACGTGCCTTCCGAAGCACGCAGAAACTCGGGATATAATACCACTAATATGCTAACTTTTTTGAGTATTTTGCTAATTTTGGTTTAATACTCAAAGGGACTATTACATGATAATATTATAATAATACATATAATATAATACGACTTGATAATAATATATAGAATTTCGGCGAATTTCTTATTTGTAAGATCTCTCTTTTTATTTACTTTACCATTATTCAAAGATGTAAAAGCACAAAACACTTTTACCGCAGCTAAATAATAATATAAATTTAACGATACGGATTTCACCAGCCCCTTATTATTTTTATCACAAGTCTTGAAAGTTAACCATTAAGAGTTTTCTGAATGTTGAACTCAGAAACGACATCAAACTTACTTATCGGCCAATCTCAACAATCTACTAACCATTGACACCTTGTTAAGTCTAATACTATAGTAACCGCCATCTGTGTTTTTGTGTCTTAATAAACCATTTTTGAGCCTTTGACAAAAATTGTGCACCGGATACCGCACTCATCGAACGCAACTTAGGAACATCGTCCCTACTTTACGTCGGTTTTTTGTGCGACGGTGGTATTTCACCGGAGTCAGCCCAGTAATCGCTGCAGACAGAGCCCACAGCTAGACTCTACCACTCCAAACCATGGATGATGATAGCTGTTGAATGAAATTTCACACACACGAACAAACTAGCTGTTCCCAAAACCGAGTTTTTTTTCTATAGTATGAGTTGAGGCCGTATTCAACAGATTCACTAGCTAACGTCATCTCCATTAGATATATACTCCATGGTGTGAGGTATAGAAATAGTAAACAAATGACGCACGCATGTTTCTAACTATGTGCCTTCAGGCGGTTTCCAATGGTATTGCTAATGTACTAAATGAACTCACCACGTTTATTCATGAAGACTTAGACTGTAAATATTTATAATTCTAGTTAATGGTCTTGGTAGTTTTCTTGATAATAATGATTTGGGGTTTAAGATCGTGTTACCGAACTAACTAATTAATTACATATATACTAACGTACCATATTTTAAGATTGAATTTTATACTACATAAAAATTATAGTGTTATTAGGAAGTTACTAAGGTTCAGTATGTTTTAAACACAAAGAACTAAACACAAATTAAAGATTTAAGATCAAGGTTTATTTCTAACTCTTGTACAGAAATGTTCCTATTTTTTATTATTGATTTATTACTTTTTGTCTCTTATTTTTCACCTAGACATCCCCAATAATCACGAAACCAAAACCTTCATTTACCCTTGCATTTCTCTTTTCACCTCTAACCAAATCTCCCTTTATTTGCTTGTAAACACCCGTCAAAGGGTGCGCCTCTAAACATGAACTCTGAAAAATACTTCGCGCCGTCAAACATATCCATTTCATACATTTTCATTACACTAGGAGTATTTCAATCGTAAGGTATGCTATCTCGCTCTATCGCTGCATTCAGAAAGGCTTGGTGTCTGAGCTTCAATTTTAGGATTTTTTCCGTAAATTCTAGTTGGGGGAAAGTAGAGCTTTTAGGATTTGAACGGTTTTTGCTGTATTCGTAAATATTCGGTAGATATGGATAGTCTGTGGGTTTTTGTGACTTTGCTTAGCGGTGGGACAAATAAAATATCTATGTTTTTATGCAGCATTTCACGATCGCATTTTTAAGTCTAGTAGTAATGTTCTATGATTTTATAATATCTATTGAAAAAGGTAATGGCTCTGATTCTAAAAATAACTATCCTAACCCACCTAAAAATACCTATAATCTTTTCTCATATTTATTAGTTGTAAAAGACAGGTAAATTGATCTTACTGGATTTAGCGTGCTTTATTTAGTAAATCGACGAAACCTTTTTGAAATTACACAAAAACAAAAAAAACAAAAAACGATTACTTATTAGAAGTGTAATCTAGGTTCTGCTAATACATGTAATACAGCTAGTAATCTTTAGCAACTTACTTTTTTAATTTTAAAGCAAACAGCAACCCTATATTCGCAATAACACCAAGACATATTGGTTATATCAACGTACAGGAATATAGACGCAGGTGAAAAACACGCTTCGGATTACATCGATGCACGCGGCAAAGCCTTGGAACGTAATATCTGTGTAGAGCAGCAATGAATAACAAACACAGAATGAATTGTATTTTCTTTAAGAACTGTTTCTACTGGGTAGTAAATTTACCTTACACCTAAGGCTTTTGTCGGTCAGACCGTTACCTACGTTTCGATGTCAATGGTTTATGGGTGTCCAAAATTTATTAAAAGTTATTCCTCCCTTTATTTTATAGAAATAACTTTTTTATATTCAGTATGATTGCTATAACCAAGAAAAATGCAACGTTGAGTGGGACAGAGAAATGTTTTTAAACTGATATAGAGAAAATTACCTCTTTCATACAAAATTAATTTAACTAAACGAACACTTGTTTATTAAATATAAACAAACACTATCATAACCGCACTTCTAGACTTACAATGCATACCTGTCATCTTTCAGAATAAAATAAATAACAGTAGGCATATTTTAATATCGAAAATAACCTAAACCTTCTTTACCTCATGAGCAATATGCAACAAACCTAAGACGGGAGTAAATCTGCCTGCGGCATAATATGCTATCTGATACTCCGCCATTTTGTTCCTGCGAACCGGCTCTATCCAGAAATTTCCGGAAATTTCTAGTTGTTGGTATCGAGTTTAGAAATAGCTCGGAACGAGGTATATTGGGATTGTTCTGCAGTTTGCAGGACTCGGGGAAACTATGCTTCTAAATAAATTTCGGTAAAAAATATTAATTTTATTATTGAAAAATTCTTGATAGTGCATAGTTAAAAATGAAAATAAATACATAATATGATTCTATATGTATATAAGGATTTAACTGAAAGTTACGGGATAAGTGAATAAGTGAATTATGACTAATATCTTGTAAATAAAAGGTTTTTTTAAATATAAAATAGATAATTTAGTGCAAAACTAAAAACCACTTTTCTGCGCTTGTTTTTAAAACAAAAATCTAATATAAAATATTTAATATTGAAAATTGATCCTACCAATATTAGAGGCACTTACTTAGGATCAGCCATTTTAAGTTATAACAAAAATCTCTTATTCCTGAAAAAAAAAAACTTAAGCCTGTAAAGGTGATATTTTAAACCGGTTTATACTTGTTTGAAGTAGTCTTCTCTATAAGATAGTGAGAAATAACATGTTAGGTCACAATAGGGTGAAAAAAGCCGCGCTTTCAGAAAAAAAACTATATGGCAGCAACATAAATGTAAAAATTTCTAATTTAAGGCGAATTTAGGTATATATTTTTGTAACTAGAAAAGCGCACAAGAAAAATAACTTTAGTTCCATAAAAATATTCCTAATATAAATCTTTTTCTAATTTAATCATAAAATTATCTCATTTTTCTACCTTGTTGGTGCACCACTGGTGCAATCTGTAACAAGGTTTCTAACAACTCATATGGAAGCTTACGTCAAAATATCATTATTTGAATGACCAAACCGTTAAAGTTATTTGATAGAAGTTTGTGTAACTTGTCAGTTACAGAATCTCCACTGCAAAAGGTCGCATAAACGCTGTCAATGTGACCCCACCCACTTTAAAAGCTGCAGACTAGTCAAGCTTAAAGTTGAGTGGTTTTATTTAAAGCATTTGTTATTTTACCAGAGTTACTTAAATCTGCCGAGGTGACTTCAATCTGCGCATAATTAAACGCAAAGCTAGCTAAATCTAAGTTATTTTGAAGGTTGTTTTCTTGACAAGTTTGTTGTTGATTTTGCAGTTATTTTGGCTTAGAAGAATAATTTTAAAATGGAGTTTATTGGGTGGTTGACGCGGTGATTTATTTAAAACGAGCAGTCCCGGCAAACTTCGTATTACCGAATAAAAATAATTCAATAACTCAATAAAATTAATAAAAAATAAAAAAGATGAAATGAAAACTTCAAAAATAAAAATTAATGTTTGTTTTATTTAATTTCTAATAAATTCATAGTGGAATTTATTTATATATTCTTATTATTCTAACAAATAAAAACAGAAAACCTTTCATATCTTTCCTCTTGTACAAACACATAAATAGTGATGTCACATCGTAAAAATGACTTGAACTCAACTTCAGTTGTGAGTCTGTGAATTTTTTCTATTGGAAAGATAGAAATTATATGGATTGGAACTGTAAGCCGTAAAGTTGGCTTAATGTTTCACTGAATAATAGAAAGATATGTGCCGACGGTTGCGAAGAAAATGGCGTTAAGATAAAAGCTTTAAGCAAATGAGGAACCTGTGAACTGTGATGGTTTTTACCTTGTAAAAATATATATCTAAAAAAGGTGAAGATTTATAAGCAGGACATAATTAAATAAATAATTTTAGAATAAATTTACTTTATGAAATATGGAGTGAGATAGTGGTTCTAAAAAACTTTGGTCATAAGATTGGGTTAAATAATTTCATTAAAATAAAATGAGCTAACTTACATAATTAAAAAAATACCATGAAAAATTCTAAAATTAGCAGAGACCGCGTCACGATATGAAATCATCTGTAGTTATTTAGTCTAAGTAACGTTAATATTATGATGTACGAGCAATAAGAACAACTTCATCTACATTTGTCCTCCGCTAACTCGGTTTTAGATGTCAATTCCAGAATTAACTCATTATTTTGTTGCCACTTTTGGCCCAAGATGAGATAAGAATAATATTGTTCCATGGATAAGAATCGCCGTGTTTTTGACGGCCGCCATTTGCAATTTATGCGTATTTAGCCGACGTCACACTGAAAGACCGCGTCCCGAGCAATCCTTGGCATTTATATAAACTAAGCTACTTTAGGTTGACTCTTCACATTCATAAGCCTGTAGTTTCTTTCCATTGGATAAAGTATAGAACCTCATGTTCCCAACAAAATACTGTGGTTATAAATCTCGTAACAGTCTACGTGTTGGTAAAAGAAAATGCTTTTCCCAAAAACCCGCATGTTTTGCTTCCATACGTTGATAAATGATCTTTCTTAGCTAGGGCGTGTTTTTGTGGGAGTAAGGGAAGATGGTGTCAGGAACAAATAGCTGATCTCATTGAACTTTAGGTGTTATTGCAATTAGATAACGCTTTGCAGTGTCGTCCGCCTTTTTTCGTGGGAATTTGGCGTAAGCTGTGGTGCTACTGAATCGAAAAAAAACATTTGAAAAATGATTGATTTTTTAGCTTTAGGTTGGTATTGTCTGTGTGACATAAGTTTTTGGAAAAAAAAAAACGAATTCTAGACAGTTTAATGAAAACAAGACAAAAATTATTGATATAACAGTAATTAATATTGTTTTTTATTAACTAATAAAAAAAACTAATCTTAAAGAATAAAACAGTTTGAGTTAAAAATGACAAAAATGAAAAATTAAAAATAAAATCTCTCAGTCATAAGGTCGGACTTTCACAAGCCATTTCAAGTAACATGAACCAAACAAACAACCTAATTATTTTAACGTTGAAAAGTGGTTAAAATGACCAACATTCCACTTTCGACATGAAAGCACTGACTTAATTGTGTTTAATTTATTCAAGAACCGCTCCCGTTATATTTAATTTAGGTTAATTGTTAATTATGTATTCCTTCAAAATATTTTACGTTAACCGTATAGGACTAATATTCCGTCTTCAAAGAACCGCCTTATTAGAATAAGATAGAAATATGGAGCGATAAACTTACACGGAAATTAGAGTTACTTAAGCATTGTTATGTACATAAAAGTAGATATGCAAAATGTGCTACATAGTTTATACCAATTCCACTATTTTCCATGGTAGTGAGATATTTTCCTGCCTTTGAATTTAACCCTTATGTTTTCCAAGTTTTATTCAAATGATTCAGTTTTTGCAACAGATTAACAAACAGCCTACGGACTACGTGTTATAGGTACCATGTAATGGACTAGGGGAGAACCTAGTTACACCCAGACACGAGCCAATATCGAAAAAACCATTTTACGAAATTGGCCCGACCCGGGGATCGAACGCGGAACCATCCGCTTAGCAGTCCGGTGTATATACCACTATCACAGAGGTCGTCAAAGGAAAGAGTAGATATAACATTTTATAGTAAGTACACTAAAAATTTCGCGCCCCGTAGCTTTGTGCCGCCACCCTTAAATTACTTTATGCAGGATGTAACAAAGGCTCTCACTTAGAGAAGTAAACAAGCTTTTTCCTGCAGCTTTCTTTGTGAATTGTTAATTATGGTGCAGAGTCTGATGTGATTAAAACGGGGTTGTGCATATAATTCTATGTAATTATATCTGAGAGGAGACGGACGGTATGAAAAATTACTTTATTTAGACTAGATTTGTGCATTTTTGAGATACAAAGTTGTTAAAATAGGCAGTTTTTTATACCTTTGTGAAAGTGGCGTTTACTTAAGGATGATTGAGCCAATATCACGTTTCAGAAACACAGATGGGAAAGTATGACTTGTTTAATTATGTGTGGTGCAGCATTTTGAAGAATGAACAAAACACAGACAGATGAACGCGATTTTTTTTCTTAATAAACTAAGCCTACTACAAATTACCTGACTACCTTAAATTTTCAGAATTTTTTTTTTTTTGAATGACTCAAATTTCTGTTTAAATTTTGTACTGCCTGTTACAAAGCCATAATCTGTTTCCAACCAACCAATAAAACAACCATTCACAAAAAACCCAAATCCACATAACCTCAAAACGCCCAAATCCCAAATTTTTATTTAACCCATCACCGGGCTATTACTCGCCTATATTGGTCTTCAAAGCCAATTAATAGCATTATTAACCGAGCAATAGGTCGTAACTTGCATTGGTCGATGTTACCAGTATTCTGCCACATGTGTTCGAGCCGGTCCAGACCGCTTACAGATCCAGTTATACCTTGTTATAACCGGTTATATCCGGTTCTGGATGCCTAGTAATGGGCTGGATAATCGGATGTATAGTCGGCGTGATAAGGTTAGGGTTTGGCTGGTTTTGTTCAGTTATTGTTTTTTTGCATATATTGTAAGAAGAGTAAGTATATGTATATGTATTTTAGGTAGACATGGACTTCAGTTCTTTTTCGTGTAAAAGGTTTAACTCCTATTAAAGACGAAGACAGCTAATTAGTAAACGAATTTTACGGGCTTTAAAAGATATTGTTTTATTCCTACCTAGATTTTTTCCTTTAAACCTAAACTATACCTGTTAACCCTTGCTAAACTTATTTTCACTGTTCTAATTCCAATAGTATATACTCAATTTTGGCCCATTATGGCAGGTTCGAATCTTTGGTTGAGCTAATTTGGTAAAAATTACTTCATCTAAAGAGTTCATCTCGAGTTTGGGTATAACTAGGTTCTCCCCTAGTCTATTGTGAGGTCCCTAAGACACAAGCACTGTCTTTGCTTGCTTAAGAACCACATTCCTAGTGTTTATGTCTGCACATTTATTATTATCTATTTATGATACATCCACCAACCCACTGAGCCAGCGTGATGGATTACGGCTCAATCCCTTCCACTATCCAAGAAGACGGCCTTTGCTCAATTAGCGAGACTTTGTATAAAATATAGACTGCTTTTATTATTATACACTAGTGGCCGCCCGCGACTCCGTTCGCGTGGAAGTCGGTTTCCGGTAAAAAGTACCCTATATGTTATTCTGATGTGAAGTTTCATCAAAATTCATCCAGTAGTTTTTACGTAAAAGAGTAACAGACATCCATACATACATCCATACTCACAAACTTTCACGTTTATAATATTAGTAGGATTTTATTTAATACATATAGTATTGTTGAAACTTCTGTCGCTACCTACTAAACTACATGCGGGTAACACGGGTGCGTGCGGGTTGTACACACGCGTATTTATGGTGCATAATACTCGTAGCTACGGTGGAATTATTCGAATGTGGCCACCATTTAGTTAGGTGGGTGTAACGTATGAATATTGGACATGGTTTTAATGAAATTTAAAATAAGATAAGTTTTGGGTTTCAACTTTTTTTATTTATTTATTTTATGTATTTATGTATTTACACACAATTATCTACATAACAGGACAAACTGATAAAATAAAACGTAAATACAGAGGTATGTTTGAATTAAGTGTAAAAATACACAATTTTACTTATTACTTTGCTATTATTAATTCAGAAAAACAGTTTGCAACAATAAGACATAATATATGTAACTACATAAAAAGCAGTAACCTGGCAAAGTTTAATATTTTTTTATAAAAAATAAAATGCTTAATGCTTGATAGCTTTACTATTAATGGGTATTATAGAGCTGAAGTTTATTAGTTTGATTGTTTGCCGCCCTAATCTTAGAAACTAATGGTTCGAATGAAAAATAATATTTTTGGGTTAAGAATTTCATTCATAAAAGAACGGCTTAAGCTATTATAACATCCTTACTAATATAAGCGAAGCAGCAACAAAGAATGTTGCAAATGCGGAAAAAAACGTGTAGAAAAAAAGGTAAAAAATTCGCAAAAATTAATACTGCTTTTTAGTATTTTTACTGTAATTACCACGAGTGAAACCACGTGGCACAGGTTGGTTATTCTATTTCAGCCACTTGAATTTAAACTTCAGGTACACTATATTCGCTGTCATGCCCTGAGCACCTTATAACTAAAAACATATTTCTATAATTAAATCTTACCAATTAAGTCATCAATTGAGTGAATAACTTAATTAATTCATCAAGTCATCATTCATTCAATACTTCACTCGTTTAAAGCATTTTACGCTTACACTCTCACACTAAATGTTAAAAATCAATCAATCGAAGTCAGTCACTCACTTACTCGTTCGTTTAAAATACCTCACACGCACACACATTACACTCTCACACACTCACTAACACACGCACTCACTCACTCACTCTCACTCTCACACTTCAATTCATCAATCAAACAATAATTCACTTACTGACTCGCTCACTCGCTTGTTTAACCTATTACAAAGCCTAGCAATGTTCTAACGTACAAAGCACAACTTACACAAAGCCCGTATTATTAGTTTAAGACCTAGATTATGCTAAGGTTTAAGGAGTTAGGCTATACGTTTAGTATGGAAATGCATGATGTTGCATAATTTAGTAATAAAGAAGTTGAGAGTAGCCTTCGTGTGGAGAGTACAGTGTATCACACGGTTAGGCAGAGTTTTAAATTTAAATGAGGACTTTCAAATAAGTCAAAAACAAAATTTCAATATGAGACTCTCAGTTTTAGGATTAGATTGCGTTATTAAGAAATCATATTTTTGTTTTTTAAAAAGCAATCTCTAGTTAATTTGTTTATTAAAAACTATTGCATTAAGATGCCGAAACATATATGCAACCTACGTTACGATTTTTTATGATTAGGTGCTTTTTAAATCGGTGCAATAGTATGTCAAGAGTTAGTATGCTACGGACTGGCCTAAATCTCTTCTGGAAGAGGCAAGCTAACGACTTTTTCTTTTAAATACAGTTGTACAGTTCATATTGAAGTTTGACTTCTCAATGTAAGTTTTATGCTGACCGTTTTGGTCTCTTTTCAGAATGCTTAGGCTAACATTTGCTTCAAAATACACATTTAAAATTTATTTTTTCGATTAGAAATAGGTAATTCAAGAAAAGTTCACATGATTTGTAAAAGTAAAAATAGTTAAAAAGCTCTTAACTGTTTTTAAAAGTAGCTACATCAATTTTAAAACATCTTTTCTTGTCCAAGAATAAAAAATCCTATTACCAATTTCTAAAATTCTATAAATTGAACCCAATCGGTTAGTTGTCCGCCAATATCTACGACAAATGACTGGCTGTCAGATTTCCCGCCGTTTTCGCCGTCAAATCTGACAGCGCAGTGACAGGAGGATGACAACGCGGTGGCAGCCATCTTGTTGCGGTGACGTCTAATCGTTGACAGATTTACTTTCCCGCTCAAATAGAAGTTTAAGTAAAAGGGAAAAATGAAAAGGGTTTAGAAATACAGGGTTTTGAAATTAAATTTAAAAACGTGAAATGAAAAACAAAATGTTTCATTATAAAAAAACTGTGCATTAGTTCAATAATCAATGTGCGACAAGAAATTTACTATATAAACAAAACTGAAACAGGAAAAACTAAAAGGAAAGCATGAAAAACTAAGTAATTTGCCGTATCCAGATTAATCTTCATCTATTTATGATATACTAACGATATCTAACTAAAACTTTGTCTATTTGCTTATCATGTCCAAACAAAAAGAAAGTTTATTATAACTTAAATTCTTGTTACAAAAAGTTGTTCTGATTATGTTTACACGGAAACTTTGGTGTTTTTGTTAAAAAAGGACCTACTTTTGAAGTTTTCAAGGTTCTATTTGGGACAGTACAAATAAGTTTTGGTACTTTCCCTGGGACATGAAACTATGACCTATATTTAATTATAGATGCAATGTTTAGTTATGTAAATAGGAGAGTAAATACAGTTTTTAACTTACAAAGCGAAATTATAGTAGGGTGATAATATCTTCTAGTCTGTTATGTGGTACCTATAACAAAAGTTTGCAAGCCACACAGTTGTGTATGTCGGAGAGAACATAGATTCGATAAACTTGGCCAGTTGAAGAACTACTTTACTATCTATATGCGTCAAGTTGTTTTAACTTGGGTGTAGTCGGTGCGAGGCTTTATGAGTGAACGACTGAATGAGTGTCTGTCAATTTCCGTTGGGTCTAGTTAGCCCATCTATCTTGTTGGACGGATCTCTTCTTGTTGGGACCGTGGGGCAGTGCAGACGTGTAGTGAATAAATCAGTGATGGCCACACGCCGAATTCACCGCGCTTCCTATATCCATTTACATCCTGACTATTCTTGATGATTATTGTAAAGTTGCTTAACGTTGTGATTAATACACGCCCATACATCAAGTTCCACGTTTTATATCGAAGTTTCCGCCATAATCGAACCCAGTGATAACGAACTCCCCGACATGTAGATTTTCATTGAATTTTTGATTTACCTATAGTTTTAAGCAATTCCTTCCACTTTGAATCAATTCCTTCTTACTTGAATTACTCATCACTCCTATTTCATTCGTTACTACCATGTACAAGATTACTCTGGATCCTCCGTCACGGGTGATTTAGCCGCGTGACGTTTAATTACGAAGGTTTGTCGGACCGTGGGGCGACAGAAAATAGGAGACGTAAAAATGTTTGAGATAGGAGTGGTGGCAGGTCTTTATATGATTTAATGAATGAGTGAAAGTGAGAGACATTACAATTAGCGACAATTTATATAAAAAGGATTGTCAACTGTCTAACTGTGTTTTTCTTTCACGACAAACTTTTTGGAGTGGTAGAGTCTAGCTGTAGGCTCTGTCTGCAGCGATTACTGGGCCGACTCGACCGGTGAAATACCACCGTCGCACAGAAAACCGACGTGAAGTAGGGACGATGTTCCTGCGTTTCGTTCGGTGAGTGCGATATCCGGTGCCCAATTTTGTCAAAGGCTCAGCAACACACCCCCAACACCCACAGTGTTGCGGGGTAGTCATGGGCGGCGGTGATCACTTACCATCAGGTGACCCGCATGCTCGTTTGCTTTGCCATATTATAAAAAAAAAAAAACAAAAAAATCTTTTATTTCATAAATTTTACGTGTGACTCAGTATGTATGTCGGTCTGTTGCATTTTGACAAGCTTAAAAAAAGTAATAGTTAATCTTAGTTTAGCTAAAAATAGTCAATTTCTTTAGTATGTAATTAATTATCTGCGACTACGCCGTAGAAAGTTGACTGCTACGCTTGCTACGTAGTAACCGTAGCGCCTGCTACGGCGGAGTTAAAAAGTATTTGAAAATGTTGAAATTGCTTTCTTCAGTTGTTTTGATCATAAGAATTAGCAAAGAAAAATAAGTTTTGGTTCTTAATACATCCTAAAACTTTTTGTCTAGTTTAGAAAACACATTCGCATTGATATAGATTTAAAAAATATATATTTTATCAAATAGGTATGGTATAGGTATAATGATTTAACCAGTCAAAACATCCATTCAACTCTTACTTTATAAAACAATTTTTACGTTTATTATTCAGACGCAAACCTAAACTAGTCGAATGACAATATTTGACTGGGGTTTTATATCTTTAATGCGTTTACATAAAATGTGGTTTTATGAGTTATTATTATTTTTATGAGTTGAGTCAACGAGGCATGTGAGACATACTGTATACGATAAAGTCTGGCAGTTTAATGCAGTTTCTAGAAAGCTGTTTTCGTATTTAAAATTTAAGAAAAGCTTTTTTTCTATAAATCATACACAATTAATATTTATTTATGTTTTATTTGATATGTTACAGTTTAAATTCATTGTTAGATAGAACGCGTTTTCATTTGTCAAAACAAGTTCTTATCAAACTTAATCCTTATACAGGTTAGTTTTACGTTCTTTTTAAAAATGGGTAACCCAATTTACATAAACTAAAGAAAATAACGTTTCTCTTAAAATCTTATAACTTCGGATGCATATAGCCGTAAATTATTAAAAATCCGCATCCGACAACTTTTTTAACCAGATTAGCTTCCAAAAAAAAATCGCCCACACTGCGCAATGCCATGCAAGAATAAAGATAAATAAAAAATACTCGCACTACAATCGGTTAGTGTATAAATCATTGACCAGGGGATATATATCACATCTGGACACCGACCCGGGGCAAACGGAGAAGGGATGGGGTATGTATGAATGGTAGAATCGATTTTTTTGGTTGGAAATCGATTTGGGGAAAGAAAGTATCGATTTTATGCAGTAATTGTTGTTTTTTATGTAATGTAAAAATTGTTGTTTTTAATTTAATGTAAAAATCGATTTAGGGTTTTTATCGATTCATTATTAAACCTTAACAATATAAACACAAGATTTGTACAAATTTGTAAGTCAAATAAAATAATAAATAGTATAAAAAAGCAAACCTTTTAAAATAATAAAAAAAACTGTTTAAATTGTTGCACATAGTAACAAAATCAATAATACCTGCTGATATTTTTCGATTTCTGTATTAAAATGAATCAAAAAACAATTATAAAAACATCGATTATATCGGATCTATCAACATTCTTAGCGTGGGTTTGTGCACACTCACCAATATTTTGAGAGAGTGTTTTTTCTGTTATTTGTATCTTGCATCGTAATGTTAGGGTATAGAGGACTTGTGGACTGAAAACAGGGTTAAATTCAGATAAAAAACTTTTATCTTGAAAAAAATGTAAGATGAAAAAATACTTATCTTTTAGATATTTATTGTTTGTTTATATTAAAAAATATATGAAAATAATAATAAAACTAATTGTTATTCAAAACAATCAACTTACCAAAGAAGAGTTATAAAGTTCCATATAATTAACAAAAATGTCTTTGCCATTAGGTACTAATTGTATAGCCAAAAATATCTGTATAAATCTAATGCTGGAAATAATAAACTTAAGTGGAATAATTACAAGGTTCTGATTACTATCTATTGAGGAAATGAGAAACATGATTTATAATTGAGGGTAATTGTAGGCCGAGCCAGACAGATTAGAAGGACAATATTGAAGGCTTGTAGATATATACATGCCGCTGCGCCCTTTCTACTACATTTTGCTATATAGTTTTCATCATCAAGGTTTCATCTAGTGTTTGGCGTTATACAGGGTATAAAGAACTGCTTCTGAAAACAAATACTGGGCATTGCTGGAGGGTACTGGTTACGTTCTGAGCAAAAAAAATTATGATGTAATAAAAAAAATTTTTTTCACGTAGTTGTACAAAATTGCATTTATTCTATGAAATTTTGCGATGATTTCAAATTAATAGTGTTTTAATTAAATTTGCAAATAATCGCACCTGAACCAACAGTTGATGTGTGAGCGATGATTGCAAGCAGCGAATATGACTTTTCAATCCTTAATAACTTTTTTAAATTGAGTTTTCTGGGTATGCTGTTAGTGAATTTAGTTACTATTGAGGCTCAAGAATACATGGTTTCAGGCTTCGGAAGTGGTCTTTTTACACCCGTTACACCCTAAGTAAAAAAACGAGCCCGTCTGTCTGTTTGTCTGTCACCAGGCTTAATCTCATGAACCGTGGTAGTTAGACAGATGAACGAAACTTGGTTTTGGCGGTTTTATTTATTTTTCTTTTGTCACAATTCAAGCTCTTCAAATTCCAAATATACAGGGTGTTTGGAGGGTAAGTAGCCAAATGAAAATGTTGGATAGGTGAGGCTATTAGCTATTTACTTCCACTTATTAAATTGAATTTTGGTTCAATTTTAAGAATTTATTCGATTTTTAATGTTTTCTTAAGAAAATCCCCGATTTTGTCATTAAAAGTCCAATATTATTATTTTTTACCGTCGGAAACAAACGAAAATAATTTTAATGCAAAGCCCAATACTGTTTTATTCAGATGCAATCATAAATTAATACAAATCATCTCATATAAAGTTACAGTGGGTTCATAAACTTCTTGGCACCAGTGGGAAAAAAATGTTTAGTCGACTTTGCTATGAAAAAAAAAAAAAAAATATACGAGAGTGAAAATTTCATTTGCTTTTAAAAACTTCTACATTTAATACACTTTATAATGATATGCAACATGTAACATAAATAATTAGAAATCTCAACAGAAATAGTAAGTTAGTCCTCAAAGACGCCTGTTAAGGAAGGTTCAAACACGTTAAACTACATACGTATATGTAGTTAAAAACTTCTGTCACATTCTAACAAAGTTAAGCATATTTAGATATCTATTTTGTCACTAGGCAACACTTCTCTTGTTTGCTAGCCTCATGTATAAAAAAATGTTTTTATTTTCCGACTGAAGATTGTTGTTGGCCCATATGAAAACTTTATAACTTCATCAAACTATGCGACTACTAAGGGCGGGTTGTATCAAACAGTTGGTTAACGTATCTACGTACGTAACTTTTTGACAATTACATCAGATGTTTCACGTACGTCAAATACAAAGGGTTGCGTCACAAAAAAAGTCACGACATTGGTGAAACAACCCGTTTTCTAGCTTGACAGTAGTTAACGCCATTTTTAACGTTGACAGACACGTTAAGTAGTTGTGATGCAACCAGCCCTAAGGCCACCTAGTTGGATGCGGACCTCAGTTCAGGTCGTCGCGATCATTTCCATTACACTGTTTCTCTTAGGGGCCTCTCTCTGAGAAGACCCAGCAAGAAACTCAACGGGGGTCGGATCTGATAGTCGAGGAAACCGGATGTTGAATGCCATACCTGCCGGTTGGAGCGGTGTATTTATAGGGGAAGACTTAAGGCTGTTACCACTATCGTGTCCACGGGGTCGGTAGCAGGCGCGGGCTGGAGGAAGCAGATTGTTTCTAATGGTAATCTTTTGACGTTCGACGTTCGTTGGATGATTGTTTTTTGGTCGCCTCTTGCGAGGGTCGCAAATAGCAGAAGGATGGTTGGGGTTAGTGAGAGGCGGACTAAAAGAAACTCCTAGATCCAGTCTCCGTGAATCGGTTCTACATGAATTGCAGCTTGTGAAATGATATTTGCTTGCATGCGAAAGGACCACGCTACCGTTGGCTATGACTAGACAAACAAAAGTAAGATAGATAATTGCTTATTTTCAAGTGTCATCTTTCACCAGAAAATTAAAAAGAAAAAAAAACTTGTGAAATGAGATTTACTTGCATGCGAAAAGGCCACGCTACCGTTGGTCATGACTTTTTTCAAGCAGCATCTTACCCCGACTGTAGAAAAGTGTAGGTCACCGAGAATCTGCGCTGAGCGGAGTTAAACATGTGAGATAGTAGAATCTTCTTCTATTCGAGGCAGGAAAAGTAAAGAGGAGGTCGAATGAGATAGCACAATAGGCATAGCTTTATTAGAATGAGACAGAAGTTTTGAACTACATATGTAATTGAAAGGGTTTGTATCTTCGTTACCAGGCGTCTTTAAGGACTAACTTACTATTTTTGTTGAGATTTCTAATTATTTATGTTACATGTAGCATATCATTATAAAGTGTATTAACTGTAGAAGTTTTTAAAAGCAAATGAAATTTTCAAACTCTTATTTTTTTTTATTTTTTTGCATAGGAAAGTAGACTGATCATTTTTTTCCCACTGGTTTCGCGAAGTTTATGAACCCACTGTAACTTTATATGAGATGATTTGTATTAATTTATGATTGCATCTGAATAAAACAGTATTAGGCTTTAAATTAAAATTATTTTCGTTTGGTTCCGACGGTAAATAAAAAAAATATTGGACTTTTAATGACAAAATCGGGGATTTTCTTAGGAAAAACTTAAAAATCGAATAAATTCTAAAACTTGAACCAAAATGCAATTTAATAAGTGGAAGTAAATAGCTAATAGCCTCACCTATCCACCATTTTCATTTGGCTACTCACCCTCCAAACACCCTGTATATCCTACTAATATTATAAACGTGAAAGGTTGTGAGTATGTATGGATGTATGTTTGTTACTCTTTCACATAAAAAACTACTGGACGGATTTGGATGAAACTTTTCAGAAATATAGGTTATATATCAGAATAACACATAGGATACTTTTTACCGCGGGAAAACTTCTCATTCCCTCGGGAAACCGACTTTTACGCGAACGGAGTCGCGGGCGGCCACTAGTATTTAATATTTTACAGTAGGTAATGTTGGCAATATTTGGTGAACATTGGAAGAATTACAGTGAAGCAAGGAGGTGACGGCGCGGCGGGGAGTTTGTTTTTCGAACAGAAAAACAAATGACTGGGAAAAAGAACAATTTGAAAAAAAGAATTTAAGTTATGTCAAGAAGAGAAATATTGATATATTGATTTCAAAACTAGGTTTTTATAAACGTTATTATTGGTTTGTATCCAAAGTGTATATTCAAAGGTGAGAAATAAACAGTGTTTGCGAGGTATTGCGTTAAACTTATGATTCTTTTGTAAAACAGTTTAATATATAAATATATTTGAAGTTATCAGTTGTCAAGTCATTGCTTATCTGACCCCTTTACTTAGGTTATACAGTAAATTCTAAAGTGCAATCTATACCAGGAAAGTATCTTTATGATGACAGGTATATTAACTATTATCTTACAGTACCCATTAAACTATTTAATTTAATAATGTTAAATACTCTTGTGTACAAGCCCAAAGTTCTTTACACGTGTTTCATCCAAAGTACCTTAGAAGCCTCAAACTTTTGTCATAAAATGGAGGTTGTTAGGAATTTTTAATAACCTTTGTTCGCCAAATGAGAAGGCAAATATTAAATGTTTTTGAGTGAAGAATGGCATTACAAGAGTTTGCGAAGTTATTTTTTATCGTTCTTACAGAACAATCTTATGTGAATGTCCGTATAAGTTTTACTTTTGAAATTGATTATAGAATACAAAAAAGTGGTGCTACAAAGTGCTGGTAGAAAATTTTATAAATGATGTGCTATTTATAAAAAATTGTTCTGAAAAATAAATTAGAGGTTGAGTAATAACTGTCACGGAGATCAAACATGTAAAGTGTATAGTCGACACAAAGAATGTAGCTTTATGCTTAACGAGTAGGTATATACCATCAAGTAGATAAACTCCTTATTTATCTTACTTAAATAAATGTCGCCCTAAAGTGAGCGCTGGAAGCGCTTGTGATATAGGTACCACACAATATAAATATAAATCTCCAGACTAACACACCAACTGTGTGGCCCTAAACTAAGCGTAAGCTTGTACTGTAGGCACCACACAATGGACTAGGAGAGAAATTAGTAACCACCTAAACACGAGCTAATTTCAAAAAACCATTTTAACGAAATTGGTCGACCCCGGGGATTGCACCCGGAACCATCCGCTTAGCAGTCCGGTGTATATTCCGCTGCACCATAGAGGTCGTCCCCATCAACCCATTTAAGTACTTCCCATCCTATACAATATTCTATACATGATTCTACACAAACGATGATGTTCCTACCAGTACACCCGGCACCATCAAGCCTTCGCCCGCTAACTGTACTCCAGAGGACGCCATAGTTCTCTCTGTAACTGCGGGTCATTTGTTTAGAAATAAATAAATAAACTACGTGAGTGCGGGGCGGGGTTCCATTGGTAGCGACGATATCGTTCGTGTCGTTCAATACCTACTTACATATAAAAAACCTCGGACTGTCTCCATCCTTTGCTATGCCCGAAAGAGTTCTTATGTGAAACCATATATTTATCTGTAAACCCATGTACCTACCATAAGTTGCAATAAAGTATTGAGTATTGAGTATATGGAGAGGCTGTGAAGTAAAGACACCGTTGAGGGCGAGATAAGAATAGGCTCTTAAAGACTAGATGACAAAAGGACATTTTGGGTGTGTAATCAGGAGATTTTAATGTATTTTTTTTGTTATAGCTTGACTAAGCATGCTAATCGATGCTTTTTGTACTTTCTTTCGAATTGTCAGTATTTGTATTCTATCTTCGCCACTCCGGTGCGCGTTGATAAAAGCTACAAATATTAATTCTATAAAATTAAGTTGTACTAATAAAAGAGTAACTAATAAAATATAATAGATTAGAATAGAAATTCTGCGCATGATAAAGATAGCATTATTCGAAAATTCGCTTTTTAATTTATTTATCTAATCGTGTGATAAACTAACCTAATAGCGGGACAGCAAAAGTATATTCTCATTTAGTAATTACTATTAAAATCGCTTTTTTTCTTTCTGTTTTATCTTTGTAATCTAGGTTTAGAATAAAGAAGTTACTCAAGCTTCCTCGTTAGCTTTTCTGTACATTTAATTTATTTGTTCATGTTTACTTTGACTTTTCCATAAAAAAGCAAAAAAAAAAACCAAATTCAAAATGTACTTACGTAGACCGAGAGAAAAATGCCGGCATAAGAGTCAGTCATTCGCATGAAACTAAAATTATCGTATCGTCAATTTTATCGTGCCACGATAATGGACCCGCGCCTCACGCGTGGGACAAATGTGGGCCCGGATGACGTCATTATTCATACAAGTTTGATACATTCTACGTGTGACCCTTGTCAGTGAGGCTATAATGTAAATAATACATACGGCGGAAAATAATTTATTTCATGCGAAACTAGCGATATGCTGCGAATTTATGTTTTTTTTCTCCGTAGCTTATATAATGGTGATTGAAAAAAATATTATTTACAGCAACCATGAAAATCCTACTAATATTAGGTATAAACGCGAAAATTTGTAAGTATGGAAGAATAGATCTTTCTTGCTCTTTCACGTAAAAACTACTGAACGGATTTATATGAAACTATACAGTAATATAGGTTATACATCAAAATAACACACAGGGTACTTTTTACCGCGGGAAAACTTCTCATTCGCGCGGGAAACCGACTTCCTCGCGAACGGATTCGCAGGCGGCCACTGGTATTTAAAAAGAAATATAGTTACTGATTTTTCATCTAATGAATTAGTTTAGTTAGTTTACATACCTATCTACATTTTACCTCAAGTGTATAAAATATTGCAATTCCGTAACTAAAATAATTTAGGCTCATTTCTTTTTTATGTTTAGATCTGAATCGAAACGAATTACACTATTAACTATCACTTGGAATATAAGATATTTTATAATTTAACAAAAAGTTAGCATTTCCAAATTTTCAATCGTGCAAATAAGGCAAAGCTTCATTCTATCACATTTAATATCGTAGCTGACTATACTCATAACATACTATCGTATAGTTATCAGCCCCCACCAGATATTCAAGTGTAAGATAAATATTAACATAGGCCTTAACAAAAGGGAAGTTATACAATAATTTGAGGCTCCATACAAAGATGTGCTTCAAAGAGAGCATTTTCGAACAGAAATGTATATGAGGCGGTATTTTTATCTTGATATGCTATCGTTTTAAAGTCAATCAAATATTTATTTATTATTAAAAAGCCTTAGATACTACCTATCTACTTAAATTTATAAGTTACTTACATGTTTTGTTATTTTTGGTGTCATTCCCAAGTTTCATCACAACAAAATAGGTAGGTACAATACTTAATATAAATCTTTTTGCAAAAGTCATAAGGGTATTAGGGCCCTGCAAGTATTTTGGGCCCATAACAAGAATTTCACCTACACCATCAACGAACCTTTATCAATTTCTTTCATTTTTTACATCATGAATAAAGATATAACCTACTTACTGTCTACGAAACAAGCATTACCCTCACTCCTAACCTCACTATAATGAACTTTATCTGCATATTCATAAGGGTGGTTTTTCCATATTTCTTGCTTCTTTTTTTGAGGAACACTTCACGAAAATGCGATGAGTCTGTCGAGGTATTGATGTGTACTTAATATGATGATGTGACGTCACAAGTAATGGGATGACAGAGTTTATGTCTTACTTAGTAAATAAGTTTAGCTGAGTTAGGAAATTGGTTGGTGTGAGACGAAAAATGTATGAAATAAACTTTGGCGGAAGAGATGAAAGATTATTATTAAGATTCATTTATTTAAAGAAGGTTTTTAAATAATTATATAATGGGGTATTATGGTATATTTATCATCACTTTCTAGCCAAAATACCGACTTCTTTGAATTATTTTTATGTCAGGTAATATTAGTATTTGTTTATTTTAATGTATAAAGAAATAAAATCAATTACTGAATTTAACTTTTGATGCTTTTTATCACGACTCAGTTCAAAATAATTATTTTGGAACATAACATTATTTTAACAAAGCCAAAATATTTTCTAAAGAACTATGACACTTGAATCTCGTACCGTGTGAACGCGCCTTAGCTACCAAATTGCGCAATTACTAAATGGTGTGAAAAGGACGTAAGATCCGCTTTTTGTTTTGAATGTTCGTGTTTTGTTTTAAATGACCGTATTAGTGTAACGTCATTTGACGGGTAAATTATACCCGTGTGTGATTAGGTTAAATTGGGGGACTCTGTAAGGCATTCTTTAAACTATGATATTTTACTAAACAGTAGAATATTACCTTAAATTAGTGGAAGTATTTTTCGTAATTTATAAACCACTAGCGACCCGCCCACGCTTCGCAATGGTGAAATTTTGCGCGACTTGTTCCCGATAAATTGAATATTAGCTAACTTAAAATAACTTCTGCAGAGTGGTCTTTTTTTACAAATTTAAATGAAAAAAATACTTTTATCATGGCGAAAACCGCATTAAAATGCGTTCAGTGGCTTAGGAGGAGTATGCGGACAAACATACAAACAGACAAAATTAGCGACTTGGATACTGTGTAATGATGATGATACGTTAAAAGCACATACATATCCAACGTCGATTTAATTCAGTCTCTCGTATCTTATTCCTATTCCCTATCATCCCCACGCAATCACAAATTGCATCAATCTACCCCAAGTCTCAACCCCGGCGTCGATCACTGCAACCAAGAAATCAAAGTCGTATACTTTGACCCACATCGAGCTCATCATCAGTCAATTCGATGTTATTACCTCGAGGGAAGCACGGGTCTTTACTGGTTGAGGAAAATGGTTATCGTGGATACTGTGTTTGTTTTATTTGTAAGTTTTTAACAAAAAGTTATTATTCTACTAATATTATAAACGAGAAAGTTTGTGAGTATGGATGTATGGATGGATGTATGGATGTTTGTTACTCTTTCACGTAAAAACTACTGGACGGATTTTGATGAAACTTTACAGTAATATAGGTTATACATCAGAATAACACATAGGGTACTTTTTACCGCGGTACTTTTTAACACTCCTCATTCACACGGGAAACCGCCACTAGTATGAATATACATATTTGAATGCCATCGTCAGTGTCATAGACATTACTTCATACTTCAAGAGACTACTGAGAACATATATATGCTTTAGAAAATAAGTTGTGGATTACAGCCCTGGGATCTTACTCTATCAGAACAACTCCAAAAAAAGAAAATGACGACATCGTCACAATATTAAGCACCTTCTATACCATAGCAACGATCTTAAAAAATAAAATAAATGAAAAGTGAAACCGTATGAACGCCATACATTGATTTCACATAGAGGAATAAGAAAAATACCTAATAATGAATGATACGCATTTTATACACCCGTTAAAACTCTATATACTTACATACTTTATATTATACTACTAATATTATAAACGTGAAAGTTTGTGAGTTCCTATGGATGGATGTTTGTTACTCTTTCACGTAAAAACTACTGGACGGATTTTTTATGAAACTTTACAGTAATATAGGTTATCAGAATAACACATAGGGTACTTTTCACCGCGGGAATACTTCTCATTCTCATGAGAAACCGACTTCGGCCACTAGTTAAAAATAAAACTCCCAAACATCTAAAAACTAAATCTACTCCCCAGAGGATTTAACCAATTTAGCCACACAATAAAACAAATTGCACCTCCCACGTTCAAAATAACAAGTTTTTTATTTCAATTTAATTTAAACTAAAGTGTTGCCAATCCCCCGACTGCTATTTGGCAAGAACCTCTTTTCCATATTCAGATAAAAAACTAACACCCTTCAAAAATCAACTTTAACGCGATTGTAATAAAGTAGAGAATCGCTTATGACTCTTGGTATCTTATTTTAAGGCTTGCACCGCGTGTATTTGGCTACTCATGATGAATCGTCAGAACTTGCTTTTTTGTTAGAAAACCTGCGGAATAATGTAGCCTTTGTGTGTTTTCTTATTCATAAAGTCTAAGTAAAAAGTGGGGTGCAATAAAGATTTTAAAATTGAATGTCAAATGTGAGGGGTTACGATTGAGTTTTTTTGATGTTCTGTGTCCTATAACGTATACCATGATTGTAATAGAAGCAGTTACAGAAAACAACATACATACTAAATTAATTTGCATTGCTTTAAACCAACTTTATAATTTTAAGTACCTGGAGGTGAGAGTGAGAATGTATAGTTTGATTAAAGAGAGTCGATTAGTTGGAAATTATTAAGCAGATCTCTAAACCTATTGGAATCCTACAAATGTTATAAACGTGAAAGTTTGTGAGTATGTATTGATGTATCGATGTTTGTTACTCTTTCACGTAAAAACTACTGGACGGATTTGGATAAAAC
Source organism: Emmelina monodactyla (assembly GCA_916618145.1). Lineage (NCBI taxonomy): Eukaryota > Metazoa > Arthropoda > Insecta > Lepidoptera > Pterophoridae > Emmelina > Emmelina monodactyla. The sequence goes on from OU745316.1 coordinate 1,143,609, forward strand.
TTTACAGTAATATAGGTCATACATCAGAATAACACATAGGGTACTTTTTACCGCGGGAAACTTCTCATTCCCACGGAGTCGCGGGCGGCAACTAGTGTTAAAATAAAAACATACAAAAATCCGGCATTTCAGTCTTTTAAAGCTAGTTAATATTTTTTCTCTACATAAGAAGTCAATATTTGTGTCTGCTTTTCGTATAAATACTTGCTTATTCTTTTTACATCAAGTATATATCTCATGCGTACAAATATCTTAACAGTAAATTAATTTTATCGAGTTTTAAAAAATTCGAGAATTCCACAACCTCACAAAAAATATTAAATTATTCAATCCACAATAAGTTTCGGAATAACGTCTTAATTACAAAACTTCATTAAAATTTTCCCATTGTTCCCACCAAAAAAATCCCTTTATTGTTTTCGGCGAAGTTTTTCATTTTCAAAGCAACAGGATTTAAGGGAGTGCCCTTCTTAAGGGACTATAAATGAACTTGGCGCAAATTAACCGCAAAACTTTTGTGCCAAAGTTCAGTCAAAGGGAATTAATTATTTTTTCGGAAAGCGTGAGAAGTTAAGTCAAGATTCAGTTATTTGTCTTATAAAGCTTAGGACAAGCAATGTCATATAGTTCTTTTAGATTTTCATTGTAGCTTTGCAGTCGAAAATTTAGGTTTGACTTTAATAAGGAATGTAGAAACCAAATCTAATCAAAACTGAATATACAGGATTTAAATTCTAAATTATGATTGTATAATTTTCGAAAAGAGTGCTGGGAGGTTTTTTCCGCCGGCTTTTTTCTCTCAGTCTTCGGTTAGGTAAAGCCGAAGTTTGTAACATTGACGTTCATTAAGTATATTATGTTACATATCTATGATGAATAAAAAAAAATATTTTTATTTTTATTTTGCTGCATGGATATAAGACAAGGATGATATCTTTGCATTCAAACCAATGTAAATTATAGTCCACTATGAAATAACCTTTTAAAATAGTAGGCGACCTTCACTAGCATTGATATTAAATACACAAAATACCTCATAAAGTTTTTTTTTTATATCGTTAAGTCTTCGCGCGATTTTAAGTTGCCGCAATTTGAATCTGTTATTTTCAAGTTCTCCATCTAGTCAGAAACATTTAGAGTGAGGCCATTAGAAATATTAGAATCCTAAATCTCAAAGTCAAACAGAACTGAAGTTAGGTTTATTTCTAAAGGTGTGACGTAAGTGGATGACTTACGTTACTGTGGTTTTGTTTCAATTGTATGTAGACACGCAAAATTTGCTTTCCATACCACCTCTTCAACTACAGGTCTGCTGGAAGAGATTTCGGAATAAGCAGAACCTCTGTATTTACCTACCTACGTCTTTTTTGTAATCAGTTCGTCCTTTTATATGTTCAATTTTGTGTAGATACTACATTAATTTGTAAATACATAAATAAATAAAGTAGGCATCACCGGTATCTCCATATAAAATGATTGCATGAACTTAACTGTTTTGTTACAATATAAACACCAGAACACATCGACCTTCGCAAAACTCATTCCAAACGCAAAAAAAACACCGCCCGTAATTTTCAATCTCGCCGAAACGAAATGAATTCTTTATGTAACCGCTCTCACCTCAGGCTGTATATCAAAGATTTGCGTAACGCATTACTCTTCATTTAACAAATGGGTTATAGTTTGAAAAATCTGCTTTCGTACCTTCGGGAAATCTTATAGGAATACTGGATTATGCGGGTACAAATTGCCTGGGCTATTGATGTTTGCATCTGTGATACGCTAATCATTTTGTTAGAATATAGTCTTGTTTCTTTATGTATTCGTAATTTTCTATGTATATGTATGTGTGTAAGAGTGTATCGAGATAAAGCAACAATTGCAAGGATTGATTTTTGTAACGAAATAAAATCGCGTGCCGAGGTGAAGTGCAAGAGAACGGTACAGAGGTATATCATATTTATTATTTAAACTGTTTGTTGATGAGTAAATAAATGGTGAAAAATATGATTTGTTTATAACGGGTGTAAAAAGACCACTTCCAAAGCCTGAAACCATGTATTCTATTGCCTTAACAGTAATTTAATCCACTAACAGAAGGTATAACCAGAAAACCCAATTCAAAAAAATATTAAGGATTGAAAAGTCATATTCGCCGCTTAAAATCATCGCTTACACATCTCGGTTAAGGTGCAATTTTTTACATTACAAATCATATGAAAACCCTATTTAATTTGAAATCATTGCAAAATCTAATAGTAGGTATAAATGCAATTTTGGAAATTTACGTAAAAAAAATTTTTTTTTTAAACATAAAATTTTTTTTTGCTCAAAACGTAACGACCCCTCTAGCAATGACCAGTTTTTGTTTTTGGAAGCAGTTCTTTTACACCCCGTATATAGAAGCTAGGAATAGGACTAATTGCATTGAACTAAGTTAGCTGCGGTGTGCGGGTCCAAAATATCCTGCATTTATATTTCCGTTTAAGTACCAACTCTGTTTAAAGTGTTTTTAGTACTGCTTATTGCATTGATTATAAATGTACACCGCCTATGGATAAAAATGAATATCTAGTTCTGATGACAAGAACTTTACCTATACTACAGAGCTTATTCACTGCTTTTTTCTACATTAATTAATCGAAAGCATAGTTGAACTTTTGAAAGTGTTCTTTATCCGAATTTTATGTTTTTCCATAAAATTTTCTTTCATCGCTTTCACAAAAGCACTCGCATTAAAAACTTTTCTATATTTCATCAAACTTATTTACGTGGCCGATCAAATGATTGATTGTGTTTTGTTGAAATAATGAGAATGCAAATTGGTATTAAAAATGTTTGCGCCCAAATGCGGGTAATCCATCAAATGTCACATAGGATACATCATTCTTTTGTTTTGTTGTACTTATCTCATAAAGATTATTGTATGGGTATTGATATATAAGATAGATATAAATACAACAACAATTCAGGGTTAAAGATAGGCTACTTAAGAGGCCTTACGTTTTTTCGAGACGGTTCAAAATAGGTATTTGACTCGCACCCACACAAACGCAGCAGCTCTCGGACGCGTGTGTGCATTGCGTAATTCGGAGCCGTCGTTGTCTAGTACGATTTAACGGTTTTGATCTTTTGATAGTTTGGATACTTTTTGTCTTTAAATGAAATAATATTGGGAAAATAAAACATAGCATTGATTAATTAATTTATAACGTGTAACAAACATAAAAAAACCTAAAAAAATGACATAATCACAATTCACATATTATTATCTTCTTCTTCGTCAACTTTTCGTTTTTTAATCATTTCCCTTTTTTTGATTGCTTCTAAAATGTATTTGGGCTCTTTTATTTCCATTTGCCGGTCTAATCTCGAATCGATAGTTTCAGGTCGAGAGAAAACAGTCGAATTAGATTTTTTTCAGTTTATTTTCCATGACGTTCATAACTCCTTATCTTTCTCTATTATTTCGATTTTCATACTTACTTGAATACTGTTTGTGTTGGTGGCATTTTCTGGTAGCTTATCCGTATGAGAATTTATTAACCTTTTAATATCTCTTGCATGATTAAGAAATTCAAGATTTGCCCTTTTTTCTTTTTCAACTTGAATTCTGTTCTTTTATTGCCCATTCTGATTCTGATTTGATACCTACAAGCATAAAACTTCAATGAAGTAAAAAGCATAAACTAAATACATACAATATAATAAATAATTGCACACGCTAATTAATATTTATTTTGAATACAATACAATTATCTTAATTTTCTGACAATCATAGTTCAGTTACATGCATTAATTAATTGTTACTTTACTCACCCAAGTATCAAACAACGTTAGGCCGCATATAACTTAAAAGCACGCCGGAATGCATAACAGGCGCGCGGGAAACGATGCGATACGTCCTCTCTCCTGAAGGCCTCGGCCGGGACTGATTTCACGCGGCTCATGCGCTTGGAAATAAGGAGCTCATGAAAGTATTTGTTAAAAAATATAATGACTTTAATTCAATATTTTTATTTTCAATTTAGATTGTCCATATTTTAATGTATAATATATATTAAAATCATTGTTTATGGAATATCTGTAATATGTCAAACATCGCGATGAAGTTGAACGATTATTAACGTATTTCGACCGTTTTATTCAATTATTTTAGTAATGAAACAATAAATATTTGTATATTTTTCTCTGTCACTTCAGTGGAACACTGTATGAAGAATTTAATAGATATTTTTATTTGAATTCAAGTTTATCACTTTAGTACCTATCGAACGGCATAGAAGACCATAATTTTTAAACTGCGAAAAGGGTACGTGAAAAAACAGTTAATACACAAAATAAAAGAAAATAACCTGATTTTTTCTCTGTCACTTCATTAGATGAATAAATTTCCTATACTTTAGGCTAATACTTACTTGTACAAATTTAACCATTCTCTCGTAATTGAACGTCGAAAAGTATGAAAAATCACGATAACTGCGTTTCGGTGGAGAAAAAAACGTAAGGCCTCTTAATGAGCCAGATAATTTTTACGTTTAACATAAATATAAAGAAAACTGAATTGTCCTTTTTTCATAATCACTTGTTTTTAAAATTACGTAATACTTTAATTAGATATAATTTTATCTATCTATCAATAAGAATTTTCAATGTGAGTATGGCACAAGCGAATCACAGTTTGGTGTACATTTATTTATCGTGACCATAGCAACATTTTTTTTGTTTTTTTTTTTCAAATCATAACCTTACAATTTTTTACTGTGCAAAGATAAATCAAGGTTTTGATTATTCTAAAGAAATATAAGTTCCTGTAATCTCAAAGGAAACTTTAACAGACAATAAATAACTTCTGGTTATCATAAAATTGAACTTGCGTTTAGTTTAGGGTAAATTTCCATGAAAATGTAATAAGCTCGGCTTAAGGGGATGCTGCGTTATGAAACTACAACGATAGTATCAAAATATATCTTTTATATTAGATTTTGATGGCGGTTTAAATAAGAGAATAAATTTCTAGACCAGGGCCGAGCCGCCCCTGTGTGCGATGTGTGCGGCGCACACAGGCGCCTAAGCAAAAGGGGCGCCGGATTGTTTTTTTTTGTTACAATATAGATGAAAAAATTTACTAAACCGCCTAAAAAAGACGCTTCATAAGTTTCGCACACAGGCGCTTCACAGGTGTCGCACACAGGCGCTGCTTAGGGTCGGCGCGGCCCTGTTCTAGACTACCGCACCAATTGCGTGGCCCTAGAGTAAGCGCAGTAAAAGCTTAACGCTTTAAGCACCGCAAAATAGAGGAAAACCTTATTATAACTTGACACGAAACAATTTCTGCAACTTTGACGACCTCTGTTTTACGTATACCGGTAAATTTAGTAAAAAAAAATTAAAAACTGGCTGGTTACGTTCTCTACTAGTCCATTGTGCGGTAGCCATAACACAAACACTTAATTAAGTTAATAGCCACATAATGGTGTAGTAGACGTGATTAATAAAAAAACAATAAACGTATATCAACCTTATAGTTATCTTTGTCAATTTAGGGTGACAGTATTCATATTTATGGCAAAACATACGTATATCATACTTAAGGAGACGGCCTCTGTGGTGCAGCGGTATATATACCGGACTGCTAAGTTGATGGTTCCGGGTTCGATCCCCGGGTCGGGCTAATTTCCTAAAAATGTTTTTTCCGTATTTGGATCGTGTCTGGGTGTAACTAGGTTCTCCCCTAGTCCATTGTGCGGTACTTATAACACAAAAGCTTACTTTAGGACCACACAATTGGTGTTTTAGTCTGGAGATTTAATTTATTTAATGAAAACTATAATATCTAAATATACTTATATTATGAAGGGCTAAAGTTTGTCACCTTGGATGTAATGGGCTATCGAAAAATATGAAAAACTGGTAAAAGTAATAAAAAATCGGTACGTTGTCTGATTTTCAGCTCCGTTTTCCGGCTAATTTTATTAACCTTTAAGCAAATAAGGTAATAAAAGGCCATAACTATTTCATACAAAAACATGACCAAATAAACATTGTTCTAGAAAGTGCCTTAACTTCCTTAGCGCTAGTAAATTCTAGTGTTTCCCTGTAATCCTAACTAACAACTAACCTTGTGAAAACTTTGTTATTAACTTTCATAATTCAGCCTTCTTTATTCCTTTTCTTGCATAAAACGGAACGTAATTCGCTCGATATTACAGAATAAAACACGGCAAAGGAAATTATGAAAATTGTAGCGTGGAATACGTTCGGGTAGTAACTTCTGATTATGGTTGTATTGACCTTGTTTAGGCTAAATGTTTTCTCTGAGTTACTTTTTTAGTTATACTTTTTTAAGTTATATTGACTTAATGTGGTGTTCATTTAATTTTGAGACATTTTAGTAATAAAAGTTCAAAAGTCATTAAAATAAAAATAATACAAACTAACCTCGATTTAGATAAGATTTCCGAAAAACATCTGTGGTTATTAAATTATTTTATATCATACCTAGTTATATATTCCGTTTTACTTAGCACCGCCTATTTTAATCCATTGTCTATTTAAAATGTTACATTATCAAATGCAATTACTTAGATGAGAATGCAATGCTTTAATTTGCCTTCAAAATACTTCTAAACTATTTATATTGATTTCTTTAATAGTAATAAATGACTATCATTTCTTTAAATGTTGACCTGTAGGTACGTATTACGCTTTCTTCAAAATACAAACTGCACCTTATTACTACTTATAAAGGGTTCATTTCCCCATAACGCTTTACCTTCAATATGTAAACGGGATTGGTTTTGTGAATTAGGATGTAAAATTTACCCGACCCTTGTCTCAACACCTGTGCATATCAGGAAGTGATAAAATTGGGAACATCTTCTATAAAATGTTTACATAAAATTTTAGTATGTCTTTAACTTGAAGGGCTGTGTTCAAAGCACAATCAACTTAAAGGCTTGTAGTAAAATTTAAAAGTTTCAGAACGGTTTTCTGTAAAGATGATATGATCCCGACAAAAACATAAATGTAACATGAGAGCCAAGCCCAATTTGATGTTAACAACAAAATAAGTGAGATCTAAATGGCTGCCAAATTCAATTTATATCAACAGAAAATATTTTAAAACAACTTAATTATAATTTCTTCTTATAACTTAGGATAGTAATATATTGAAGCTTAAGGTCTGACTTGGCTGGCTAGTACCACTACATAGAATTTAACGCATGCAAAGCAGCGGGTAAAACCTAGTATTAGATAAATACATAGATTAACAGATACACTTCTAATTATATCACTTCTCTTTTTGAGACGCTGGTGAAGTCTAAACCCAGCGCAGTATAAACTTCTTTCAAAAAACTTTCAAACAAAACATGTTTTTATTTCACATTTTCCTTTTCATACAACGAAAAAAAGGAATAAATTTATTCATCCCTGCGCCCGAGGTTCCTGAAACTTTTCAGGAGTTTTCGAAATTAATTTCATGACATGCATACAATTCTTACAGAAGGCTCTATTGAATTCGGTTTTTCATAAAGGTGACTGGGAGTTAAGGATATTTTATGCTGTTTTTTTTGTATTGCCAGCATTAAGGTTGGGAAACTGGTTTTCTGGGTAGTTGGTTATTTATTTGGTTAGAAAAAGTTGCTTTTAGTTTATTTTAAAGTTTGCTTTGTGTCACTATAAGTTAAGTTAAAGAAAAAATAGGCCAGCGCAAGATTAGCTAGATTTATGTAAAACTAGTGGCCGCCCGCGATTCCGTTGGCGTGGATATCAGTTTCCGTGGGAATGAGAAGTTTTCTTGCGGTAAAAAGTACCCTATATGTTATTCTGATGTATTACATATATTACTGTAAAGTTTCATCCTAATCCGTCCAGTAGTTTTTGCGTGAAAGAGTAACAAATATCCATACATCCATACATACTCGCAAACTTTCACATTTATAATATTATATAGTAGGACTATGTTTTGGTTACGTACCAAAATATATTACTGAGCAATGTTTATTAACTATGCGAAAGGTTTCTGATGACATGAGTGTGGTAGTGTGCCAATTTCTGAGCATTTCGCTACAAAAAAATCAATAAAGCAAAAGTTGTAAAGTTGACTGTAATATATGATGATTTTTTTTTGGTTAATATCATTTCAATCCATATAATTTAATACTAAATCGTCATTTTATTTTATAAATTAACACATAAGACGGACTTTCCGGCAACAAAAGGTATTTCTTAGAAACCTAATCTTTCTTTTATTAAATAACTGAAACTCTACCATAAGCAACGCCCTACTATCTCATGTAATACTGAAACACAATAAAAAAGATAAAGAATCTCCACACACGTTGTCTCATGCATAAAATAGTACTTAAAAAACTTATTCGCTGCCATTCAAAGGGTTGTAACATAAAAATAATGCAAATAAGATATCATCCGATGCAAACACAGCCTTAGGTTAATAAAAAAATGTCGGCCATTATGTGACGCTATCTTTATACGCATTTTTTTACATTGATACATAAAGGGACAAAATTATAAATTTTTATTTGATATGAATGGCTTGTATTTACCCAAAAAACTGTAAAGCATATTAATATTTCTCTTACTATCGTTAATAAATAATAATAAATCTCCGGACTAACACACCAACTGTGTGGCCCTAAACTAAGCAAAGCTTGTACTATAGGTACCACACAATGGACTAGGGAAGAAGTTAGTTACACCAATAATTTAAGAATATAAAAAGATAACAACTAATGTTTGACTTATTTTTGTAAATAAAGATTTTTCATTTTCAACCAAACAGACATTTCAGCAAATTAAGAGTATATTTAATTAATTGAAACATATTTTTTACATACCTAATTGCTATAACCAACTTCAGTTCCCTCTCTAACTTTTTTTAATGTTTTGTTTTTACAACCAAAATCCTAATCTATTAACTTTTTTCCGTGCTCTGTGTACATCTGTCAAATCAGCTTTAGATTGTCTCCCGGATTTGCGTGCGCATTACCCTGGTATTCTCTACAATCCGTCGGCGAGCTAAAGAACATAACAAACCCTTTTTTATTGTCATTCACAAATAAGACGACAATGGAGGCGTGGAACGACTTCGTTATATTACTTTTAGATCATTTATTTTTTGTATCCAGCGTTGTTTTGGGTTGAATATAGTTATTCTTTTAGATGTTCGTATTTTTTTCGAATTTTTGAAAATAGAACTCAAAAAGGTGAGGCTGTATCTTTAAAAAAAAGCAAAAAAATACGGATATGCGGTTTTTTGTAGATTTTGAAAATAGAACCCAAAAAACATGGGCTTGCTTTTCATAGAAAACCATAAGGATTTAATGCAAATATGAAAATTTACGCTGCCAAGTGTCAACCTTCGATGATTGCTAATATGACAGTGAACGCATTCTGTGACGCAAATGACATCAGCCAATGACGCACGCGCATTGTTACATGCATAATTAATTAATGGAAAGGATTTAATAAAATTTTCTTCATAGAAATCAATTTATACAGTACTTCGATCATCTACTATTTTTTTGGCGATTTAGCTAGTATTCTACAGGCGATCAATAAAGTTATTGCGTTTTTAGCTATTACAAAGTTACTATATGAGCAACACTCAAATTTAAATAAGACTTTGGAATTTCTGCCTAAATTATGCCTACCAAGAAATTATTATTACCAGATTGAAACTAACAGACGTCCTTTAGATTTTACTTTTAGTTTTGCATTTAAAATGCTAATTTATTAATTTTGAAGTTTTAGATACTGGAAAGATAATTCCCAGTCGCGCAATGCTCGGAGACCCGCGTTCCTTTTTCCCAGTATCTATAACTTAAAGACTTCCTTTAAATGTCCTCAAGCTAAAATTTCGAAAACTATATAAATACTTCATTGACATAGAATAAAAAACGCAATATCAAACCCGAGAGTCTAACTTCTAATCCTGCGGCATAAATACCTATATTTGAAATGCAAATCTGAAAACTTTGGCACCAGTAGAAATATCCCGCAACTGGGATGAACGAAATGTTGATATTCCATTTTCTTAGTCAACAGTGCCTCAATCACGAATATTTTGCATAATATATCGTTTTAGGATCTCGAAACTTTAGGTTGAGGATAGAAACGATCACGATGGAAACAAATTGGAACGAAAGCGATGATCACGCCGTAGTAACAGTTCATCAATTCAAGAAATATTCTTTACAAAAGAAAAAAATATTAAACAAGTTTTGAAAAACTCGCGATACTACATTTAGTTACCTTTACGTCCGCTTGGGGCGCTGTCTAAATTTCATACATTTTAGTACGATGACACTACGCTTGTTATTCGATAGTTCTTTGTGGTTAGGCTACAGATTTGTCTACATTCTGTGTCGAGAGATATTTAAGTTGGAACATTTGTTTGCGTTGTCGCTAACAAGCTTCTGTTGGGATGTGGAGTACCAGTGGTAATGATATTTGAAGTGAGTAAGTAGTTAGTTACATTATATTTTGATTATTTCGGGTCTTACACGCGGTCATTATGTTTAAGATACATTAATTCTATGTACCTGTATTTCCCGACGTTTCGACCGAGTTACATCGATCGTGGTCGCGGGCAGACTGGAGTGACAGTTTGTTGCTGCGTGTTTGTAAGTAGTTTTTACAAACTACCCACGGATGGCGTGCGGTCCGTTATTTGCATTCGACACACAACACTCACAGTATCCACGGGTCGGCCTGACGACAATTCTTGACCTTTTAATTTCGCAATCACTGGATTCCAGGACGAAGACAACACCAAAAAACATACCTATAGAAAAGATCATTGGTGGGGTGGAGGAAGCAATTTGCCGCAATAAGATACCACAGAATGACGCTGAGTCGCTGAGACAGGATGTTTCGATTATATTGCGCAAATCAAAACTCCCGAAAAGTAACGTCACCCCCCAGGAATTTCGTGCCTTAAGTGATCTCCGGAAAAATGAGGACATAATAATACTCAAAGCGGACAAAGGCAATGCTACGGTAGTGTTGAACACCCTCGATTACAGGTACAAAATTAACGAACTTTTAAGAGATACCTGTATTTACAAACCGGTATCATACAATCCTACGGCCAGAGTGACACGAAATACACGCGACTTAATAAAATCTCACCAATACCTATTTTCAGAAGACGAGTACAAAACATTGCATGATCCCAAAATAGTTCAAACACCAAAACTATATGGCCTACCAAAAATACATAAACAAAATGTGCCACTGAGACCTATTGTAAGTCAAATTAGTTCGCCAACATATGACTTAGCCAAACACATAGCAAATGTGCTTAGACCATTAGTTGGCGAATCACCGTCTTTTGTGAAGGATTCTCGCCATTTTGTGAAAATACTGAAAAAACACTAAAATGGAACCAGGAGAATTCATGGTAAGTTTTGACGTGGAATCACTATTCACCAATGTTCCCATAAAAGAGTGTCTTGAGGTCGTCAGGGATAAACTACATAAATATGGATTGCCGAGCGAATACGTTGTTCTTTTAAATCATTGCTTGGAAAAAAAAAACTATTTCTTGCACCAAGGCCAATATTACCTCCAGATTGATGGAGTTGCCATGGGGAGCCCAGTAGCTCCTATTCTGGCAAACATCTGGATGGAAAACTTTGAAAAGAAAGCACTGAGCTCAAGGTCATCCGCTGTTCGACTCTGGAAACGATATGTAGATGACATCTTCTGCATATTTAAAGGTAGCGTAACAGATATTCAAGAATACCTTACATATCTAAACTCAATCCACCCAAAGACCAAATTCACCTTAGAAATGGAAAAAGACGGACAACTCCCGTTTCTAGACGTCCTTGTGATTGTTAAGTCGGATAAAACCTTTGCGCACTCAGTATACCGAAAACCCACACACACTGATAGATACCTAAACGGGTCCTCACATCACCATCCTAGGTGTTTAACATCAGTAGCCACATCACTCATAAAGCGAGCTAATGACCTATGCGACCCCGAACATCTTGAAAAAGAACTAAATCACGTACGGCGAGTTCTTGATAAAAATGGTTACAAGACACCGATCAAGGATACAAGTCGGCGAAATAAAGAAAAATCACCTGAGGTGTGTCGTCAAACGGCTTTCTTACCGTACATTAAAGGAGTGACAGATAAAGTTGGAACAGTATTAAAACATTACTCCATTAAGACTGTATACATTCCGTCCCCAAAAGTCGTAAATCTTTTACGCACACCAAAGGACACCACTTTATACCAGACGCCAGGTATCTATAAGATTGACTGCAGCTGTGGTAGCTCATACATTGGACAAACAAAACGCACAATAGCAGAACGTGTTAAGGAGCACATAGCAGCAGTCAAAAATCGTCAGACGTACAAATCGGCCATCGCAGATCATCTGCTGAATTCTGGACCCAATCACTGGATCGAGTTGGCGACCCCAAAGATCCTCTCCACCGATCGGCATTACTATCCGAGAGTAGTTCGTGAAGCCATCGAGATCAAAAAACACAAAAATAATTTCAACCGAGAAGATGGATACAAGTTGTCTTCGTCCTGGAATCCAGTGATTGCGAAATTAAAAGGTCAAGAATTGTCGTCAGGCCGACCCGTGGATACTGTGAGTGTTGTGTGTCGAATGCAAATAACGGACCGCACGCCATCCGTGGGTAGTTTGTAAAAACTACTTACAAACACGCAGCAACAAACTGTCACTCCAGTCTGCCCGCGACCACGATCGATGTAACTCGGTCGAAACGTCGGGAAATACAGGTACATAGAATTAATGTATCTTAAACATAATGACCGCGTGTAAGACCCGAAATAATCAAAATGTAATAGTTCAAAAGCGCGAAAGTTTAAAAATAACATTAGTTAGTTACATTATGGTAGCAAGGTTTTTTTTTAATATTATAAAGAAGAATATTGAGAAATTTTGAGAACAGACAGTATAATAGGTTTACTTTGAAGCATTTTACAAAAAAACAATTAAATATTAAATAAAACTACTATTTCAATGATTCATTATATACATTTTGTGTTAAAATCGTTTAAATGGAATCAAACTAGTATAAGAAATTAAAAACATTTTTTTGTGGTTCTAGATTTTATTTCAAACCTCCTCTAACATTCGCTAGTCAACGTTATACCCTTTTATTATTTAATCTGCGCCTGCCCACCTGTTTTAGAATGCAAAATTAAATCAATTGCGCCGTCGGAAGTCAGCCAACTGCTCAAACTTTGATCGTAACGGACTACAAGGCATTCTAGGCTTTTTATTAAAATTACTATAAATAGCTGCGTGGTATCTCATTAAAAATATATACTATTTATTACTTACTGCTTTGATAAGTGGATGAAAAAAAGGTCATCTTAAGAAAAAACAATTGAAGATCGTATAATAGAAAAAGAGATGTCGTTTACAAATCGATAAAAGTTTGGGGTAATCCCAAGACAAATGGCATGTGAATTTTGCAAACGAGTCTATGAATAGAATTAAAATGTATGAAACCGAAGTTTTTGTTCATTCACTCAAGCAAAATTCACATGCTACTTGACTTGGGGGCAGTTCGCTTTCTTTTTTTTGTTGCTTTAACGTTGCGTTTTTTTTTAAGCGCATACATTACCAATGAAGCTGGAATAAAAGTACATTTGTACTTTATTATTTTACTCAGGTACCTATAAATGTAAGTTTCTAGGGTATTTCTTCACGCAATAACTAATAGACTTATTTGAATGAAATTTGGTATGAGCTTAAACTATAATCTAAAATAACAAAATTGAAACTTTTTTTCGTTGAAAAAAGACATTATGACGGAAAAGTTTACTTTGCTGCGAGTAAAAGTGCAGAACGTAAATTAGTTATTTGCATTTAGTTGTCAATTCTGGCTGATTCATAAAAAAAGAGTTACAGAGTAGTAAATATTAGAAAGCCAAATCTTAAACTATTTATAAATGAAAGCACAGTCTTTTGTTTTCTTAAATACAACATATTCTAAGTATGTTAATAAGAACCCGAATGTTTATGTTCAGGGCAGACCTTTAGAAAGTCACTAAATTTCGGGTTGAGAGCCTAGTTTATTCAGGTCAAAGGTTTAATGGCTAATGTGACCTAGATAAGTGAAACTGTTTTTGCTGGGGACCTAATTCTGCTTAGGACAGTTCATGCAAATAATTTAGGAAAGTTGGTGTATGTTTTTGACCGTTTCGATTGTGTTGGTGTGAAATGAAACTAAAAAAAAGAAACAGTTATGATTTTGCATAAAAAATACGTTTAGAGATTTTATATTTTATATTTAAATTGTTTGGATTTTGAAAACGGTGGTTACTGAAAGCTATCATTTGAAATTGTTTATTCATAAATAATATTAAATGGTGTTTCATCATCCTTCAAACGGCTTTCATACAGTGAAAGTGGTATGTGAAATATTTTTTTTTCAAACGTAAATATATTTTGAAAAAGATTCTGCGTTCCTACGTTCAAAATACCTTAAAATAATAATAAAACTCGCCAGCAATCTATTTATCCTCAAAATCACCCCCAAATATCCAAATTCCGACATTACATCATTGCATTACCCTCCTAACTGCCAATTAATAACTACAATTTACAAGATGGCGTACTACTTTGCATCACTTTCACTCGTAATTGGCATCATATAATATTATTTCGCATTTTGACGGTAGCGACGGCCGGGTAATAAAAGCAATTAAGCAAATTGCCTCGGTCCTTAAGTTAAGCGAATCTTATACTTAGATAGCACTTAGGGGCGGTAGGCACACGTGTTACGTCATAGTAACCAAGGAGTGTAAAACATATGGAAAACATGAAGTAAAGAGTGTAAAACCTATGGAAAACTCATGATAATTTAAAAAAGCTACCTATAGTCCAAAAGTTACGGTTAATTTCTGTCTTTCCATATACGAATTTTTGTCCAAATCCGTTTTGTCGTTTTTATGTAATTTAATACATGTTGAGGTATAACAATTACCTGCTAAGATTTTTAATGTGAAAGTTACTTCCTAACCAGTAGCTACTTCTTCACTGAGGGAAAATACCAAAGTTCCACGAGAAAAGTCCCTAAGGGCGTGATGGTGGGGAGAAAGCTTAAATAGGTATATGACTGCTAGTGATATGTTATATCACTGGGTTCGTTATACGTTACTTAAACCTTGAGAACAACGGGGAAAAGCAACAGTATAAACATATATACGTATTCTTGTCTGTAGAAAGATTTAGACAAACAATTAGTGTAACATTATTTGCATGGCAATATCATATTTCAAATGTCCGTTTTTAGTCAATGAATGTTTTAATAACCAGTGACCCAATATTTTTGCGTGACATCATAAACTATTAAGAAAAGTGAGTACTAATCAGAAGTGGCGATTCTTATCTCCACCAATGACAAAAACGTATTGAAGACTTCTCCATTGTTTATGTACTCTACGTCAGATCTTATGCGTAGGTAGTAAGCGGTTATTAATAGTTTTTGGTTTCCATTTTGACGCCGCCGCGCCGCTTTAAATTGAAGTTCCTCTACGTAAGAAAATATATTTTGTCTCAAAAGTGTGTAGGTAATAGTCAAGTGTGGCTAGAAATTAGGCTAAAATACCGAAAGCTCTGGATTTGATTCTAATGGCGTTTTTCTTTTGCTATAAGTTATGGCAACATGATGGAGAAACTCATCTAGTCAATCGATTACCTATATTATCCAGCATGTGCATTTTTCCAGCGTGGTGGATTACGGCTTAAACCGATTCTTTATCCGAGAAGCAGGCCTATGCCAGACTCATGGTAATCCTTTTATATACATACTAGTGGCCGCCCGCGACTCCATTCGCGTGGAAGTCGGTTTCCCGTGGTACCCTATGTGCTATTATGATGCATAACCTATATTACTGTAAAGTTTCATCCAAATCCGTCCAGTAGTTTTTACGTGAAAGAGTAACAAACATCCATACATCCTCACATACTCACAAACTTTCACGTTTATAATATTAGTAGGATATTTACCTTTTTTTTTTGTTTTTCCAGGAAAATGCCTACGCATACCCGTCCCCTCCAGGGAAAGGAGACGGGTTATGTCGGGCTTGCACCGACTAAAAACCTGGAGTTGTCCGTCTGGCCGTCGTATAATGGCGGGGCCGCGGGAATTACCTGTTGAGGCCCTCGCCGCGAACCCACCGACGGCTGGCCACCGAGGCAGCCCCCTCAAGTTTGGAGGCGCGCTGGAACAACTTGTTCCCTTAATTAGCTGCCGACCTAGCCCTGTGTCGCCCTGGGCCAAGGAGAGGGATTTCCCCACCACCCCTTCCTCAGCCCACCTCCAATCCAAATCGTGGGGGATCGGATGCCGCGGCCGCACCGCCGCACCACCCGACCCCCCACGATTACCCCCCTGGGCGCTCAACAGAACGGGGCCAAAGGCCTCGCTGGAGCCTCCCCTCCTGGGGTGCAGCTGACCGGGACGAGCCCGGCCAGAGCCTCCCCTCCGGGCGCATCAGCACGCTGGGCTCCCGCCCAGCTGGAGCAGCCCCCCTCTCGTGGGCCGGTCTACCTCACGACCGGCCCAATGTGGGACCGCTTAGCTTCCCCCAGTAGCTGGCTTGCTACGGGGTACTAAGCCCCCCCGCCGCGGCAAGGCGCGATCCCTTGGGGGGGAGTAGGATATTTACCTCGTGTTCGTAAGTTTATTGAAATACCCCACTCCCACGGAAACCTCCTGCAACCGCACGTAAAACCGAAATCTCGAATAAATTCAAAATTAAACCTAACAAAGGTCAAGGACCCCAGGTACCAACTTCAAATTGTCAGCGCTACCCCCAGGTGAGACGAATGGTCTCCGCCAGTCTCTTTAATATTAATTTACTTTGTAATTAAAGAAAGAAGCTGTTTTTCTTCGGGATAATTGAGTTTTCTTAAGGTGACCCCCCAAGTGTTGGATTTGCTGGTTTTTGTAATTTCGCCGCGTCTCGGCTTTATCCGGTTTAAACAGGATATTGGGGAGACGACAGTTTTTTATTTAACGTCGTAGACACCTTTTTTGGCTTGAAAAATAATTTGGATCAGGATCTGGTATTGAAAACTTAGATAAGATAGTTTTGACCTTGAATCATTCGGATGAATTCAAAAAGTTAAGTTTTTGCGAATTTTTAAAGGAGATAAAAATATCTTAATAAGACAACAATTTATTTTAATGACTCAGTTTTTATACTTGATTAATAAACGAAAGAAACAACCTTCTAAACTACTTCCTAATTAGACATTTTTGTCTCAAAATCAAATAAGGCTAAAAGTCCGCCAATAAAGAAAAACATAAAACAAGTCTCTAAATTCATCACATTTACCCAACTCACAACAATCTCAACTTATCAGTTTATTAACTTGATATTATTTGTACAAAATAACTCGCAAAGTAAATGTCCAAACTTCAAAAACAACGTTGAGATAAAGAAAAAAAGCGGACAAGAAGTAGCTCCTTGGCACAGCCGCGTGCCAAACTACATTTTATGTAGGAAATTGCGCCTTTTTGGAGTCAAATGTATGTATTGTATGTCTTTCGGTGTCATTGATTACGATGCGGAAATGCAAAACAAAAGATGGGAGTGTAAATGTTGTATAATACAGGGTATTTAATGCTTTTCGCGTGTGATGAAATGTAATAGTTAACGATTAACGATGTGTCGGTAAATATTACGAACTTATACATGATTAGTCTTATAACCTTCAAAAATGTATCAAAATGTCCAACCATATAAACGTATTAATAAGTTGCGCGATTTTGGAAATATGTATATTATTACACTAGTGGCCGCCCGCGACTCCGTTCGCGTAGAATTCGGTTTGCCGTGGAAATGCGCAGTTTTCCCGCAGTAAAAATACCCTATATGTTATTCTGATATATAACCTATATCACTGTAAAGTTTCATCAAAATCCGTTTAGTAGATTTTACGTGAAAGAGTAACAAGCACCCTTACATCCATACATATTCACAAACTTTCACGTTTATAATATATGTAGGATATATTACGTAAACCAACATATTTATTACAGTGTAAATTTAAAATTCTGTTTTTACATCTAAGACATACGTTTTTTAAAATATCTCTACATCCAAAAAATTTCATCTATCACCAAAACACTTGCATAACCTCAAAATTCCCACAAAAGTCCAATCAAACCATTTCACCCACTTCTAAAACTGCCTTAAACCGGTTTAATCCAGCCATGTGTTCGAATCGACGCAGTAATCTGTAGTGGAACAGTTAGCCTATAAGTAACTATACAAGCGACCGCACCTGTATGCTCCTGCAGGTACATACAATAACTTGCTGTAAATGCTTTCGAACAACTGTACCAGGGTTGGCAGTGGTGAAAATTTCGATTCTAAAAAACATAACAGCTGAGTCTGGGTAAGATAGTTAAGTTTGTTTTTAAAGTAGGTTTACATAAATATATGTAAAGGTGTATTTTTTTTTAACCTAAACTGTCCCAATGGCAAAGGTGTCTTAGGTTACAAAAAACTACACACAGAACGTGTTTTCGCCGATAGCAAAGATAAAAAAACTGTTTTGTTATTTCATTTTTTTGGTTAATTATTAACCCCATATCGACGGTGGAAAGGCAAAATTACCTAAGCGACACTTTTGGCGAAATTGAGTTATATACATCAAACGATTCAGAAAAAAAAAACTGCATCGTTTAGTCTTACTCCCATGCTTCTGTGACGACTTTTGATGTCGCTTAGATATTTAAATTTTTGGTGTTTTTTTTGTGTTTTCGGCGACTAAACGACAACTTTTTGACCTTTTTATGAAAAATGTTACTTAGACAATTTTTCAAAATAAGAATTTGTACTTAGTTAATTTCACTTGATTTTTATTTTTAGTACTTTGGCGTTTAGTAAATTTTATCCGGACACAAAAAAATAAAAAAACGCACTAAGATATTTTTACCAAACCCTGAGTAATTGCAATTTGGCTCTTAGTCAATAACTACCAATTCTCACTCAATGGAAAAAATGTCGTTTAGTATTTTCTCCTACAAGAAATTCAATATGGTAGTATGTCGCTTGGTATACAATATGGTAGTATGACCTTAACATGATAATTCATGATATTTACTCATCATGTTAAATTATTTAATGTTTAGAGTCTGATTACGATAAAGCGAGTTTCTTTGTGTTCCTGAACTGTGTTCTTATTGTTTTTTTTATAAAATTTAATAAATAGAAAAACATTAAAATTATGATATATTTCTTTAATTAAATAAAACATTTGTTATTGCCTTTTTTATAATATTATATCGTTTAATTTATTCAAAACAATGTCATTATTGCTAAAACAAGAGACGTAGAAGTATTTTATCCTGGAGTCAACAGTTTATTTGAATGCATTTAAGTAAATTTAGCCAGAAACATAATTTCATTGAATTTTGGTTTATGACTATTTTCCAGACTGAAAAAATACAATCAAATGTATTTAAGACTTATTTCCTGCACTTGAATATTTGTTGTGTGGTCGGTTAGTAATTTTTTACGGTTTGTCATTTTTGTTAAAATTTTACTAAGCGACATTAACTCGGTAATTACACAAAATTAGCTCCAACTATTGAAAGAAGATAATAAAAGGTATTAATAGCATTAATTTTTTTTTGGAATAAAGTAAATCGAATAAATAGTTATTTTTTTATCCTCGATTTCCCGAAATTACAAACTTCTTTTTGCTCTCCTGTAAAATTACCTCTATGTCGCTTAAGAAATATTGCCTTTCCACCGTCGATATATTCTTTTAACCATAAAAATCTTCAAGTAGCAACACTTTTATAAGAAACAGAAATACTTAAATTCCCTAAAAAACAACAAATCCCATACGTTGCTAGCCCTACGAACGTCACGGTGGCTTGCCTCCGAATTTTATAACGTACTTACTGCGAGTCAGGGCTGCTACCATCTCATCTGCTTATTTCGCTTTACCTGCGAATTGTTAATACCTCTTTAATTTGAATAATCCGAAAACTGGGTGTACCAATCGAGCTTGAGTTTGTGCTGACTTGGAGTTTGCTGAGTTAGGAAATGATGCTTGTGGTATTAAGAATAGGGTCGAGAATAAATTTTTTATATGTTCGGTTTTGAAAGGTAGTTGTACTGCAAGAATGTTAGTTCTTTGTTTCTTTTTTAAGTTATGTTGAGTAATTTTGCAAATATTTTCCCCAAACTTGATTTCAAATTCTAAGTTTGAGTAGGTATATAAATTGAGATTTTACTTTTAGTTTTTGTATTTAAATGCTAATTTATTAATATCCAGTATCTATAACTTCAAGGTATATAAATGTTATCTATAATTCTGGGTGAGCGTGAATCACATAGGATTTAAACGAATTTAAATTTTAATAACACTCACGTGGTTAGTACTTATGAAGAAGACGCCATAAAATGTATTGATTTAGGAAAAAATATTTAAATAAACGAATTACAGTTATTTATAAAATTAATGGAAATAATAATGCTAGCCTAGAAGGTTCTAAATATGCGACACAAATGTAAGTAGTATATTTTTTTTAAGAATATAACGATAAGTTTTTTTTGGCAATCATAAAACCTTAAAGGCCAAAAAATATAAATAATATATATAAAAATGAACTACCTTTTGAGTATTTACGAAAAATATATAAATAGTAGATGTAGAGAAAAAAAATTCTAGGGGAGCGAGGGGCTTGTTGTAACAGTTTTCAGTAAAACTAGTATATCTTGAGATCTATTGATTCAATTTCTACTAAATAAAGATTGATGGATACTGTAACTCTTCCTCTACCAAATCAAGTAAAAATAATATCATAACTATTGGTCATTATTTAACAATCAATTATTTTCTAAAAGAAGTGCGGTGTTACAACTTACCTCGTGCTTGGGGCAAGTTGTAACGTCTACCGGGGCAAGTAGTAACGACAATAAAAAACGACATTAATACCTCTAATCATTTATTCTTTATTTATTTTTAACAAAATTGACATCTTTCCAAAGTAAGTATTATGTAATTCTTATCAAAAATCAACTCAAATACACTTTTTTGTAATCAACACTTAAAAATTAAGTAATTAAGAGTTTTATTTAGTTAAACACTACTTATAATCATAATAGCACTTTTAAATCACAGTAGGTAATTAAATTATTTATTTCTAATACACTCTATCCAATCTTTTTTGTTTGTATCTGTGTAAGCTTCACCACATACCAGACAATGCATGGTGTAACATGTTACAACAAGCCCCGGGATTTTGTTACAACTAACCCCATGGTATGATTTTTAACATTTATCAAGATAACTTATTAAACAATTTAGCAATCATAAAACCTGTTACACAATATCAGAGATAGATAAATTTGAATGTAAATAAGATGTAGAAAATTTGAAAATAGGCAATATTAAAAACACAAACCAAAATTTTACGACAGTACAATTTTATATCACCTGGCAGAAATGAAGGGAATGATCACATTTGCTCACTGCGCCAACCGGCGGAACACTGGCTATGGCAATATGATGTGGTGCGGTTTATGGGTTAAATCGAGTCAAAGATATACGTTAATAGTGTTGAAGATCCTGGTGAAAACAGCCTGTTACTACTTACCCCTGTAACAACAAGCCCCTCGCTCCCCTATAACTTCTAACCATAAGAAACGTGATATTTGCAAAACAACGATTTTAACAGCAAATACATTTTTTTCGAAAAATTCGTTGAATAGCTAATCTTAATTGTGAATAGGTGGAAGAGATTTCAAGTAACTTGTAAACAACGAGCTTTGCGAAGCCTTATGATTTTTCTAGGAAGATAATAATTTATAATAATGAATACTCCCAGAAAGTTTTTTATGATAAGCCAATTTAAATATCATTCTATTATTTAATTTCACAAACATTTTACCGCTCCCCAACACCGTAGGCGGTTCTTTTAAACTATGATTAAAGTTTCGTATTTCTAATTAACCTTAAATAGGTTCTGAATAAATATTTTAATATAAAGTAATATAGCTCCTATTGCCGCAGGTGTAAGGTTTAAAATAAAGCGTGGGCGAGCACTTAAGCTAAGGGGAGATGATATTTTTAGCATAGTACCGCGGAGTGATTCGGTATCTTTCGACTGACATAAACTACTATCAAAAACGTCAAAATTCCATTAAGGCGTTTAGAAGGATATGTTAGCTAAGTAAGTATATTGTTGGTTTAAGGTGCCTACGACTTTAGAATTATATACTACGTGCATTTTGTTTTGATTTTCGAACATTTCATTAAAAATAAATAAATAGTATTATGGTTCTTTTGATAACTGGATAAAACCTGATTAGCAGTTAGTTTTAAAGCTGAAAATGTTAAAAAAATAAGTTTTTATTTCACAACAAAAATTACTTTTCTCACACTAAATTTTGGAGAGGTGCCATACGAGCGTTGGCACGTATAGCATATAATATTTCCGTTGTCGCACGCTGTTTTAACGCTCGTGTGGCAGTGCTCTAACTCAAAATTATCTCAACCTAACACCAAACAAAATGACTAACAAAGCCTTATCCAAATCTTCACCCTAGATCCATATTTTTATTAACCATTACCCAAACCATCCGAAATGAAACCGCTTTAACTCCTCGACTTTCCTGAATAAAATCGTAATTTATTTCCCCGTGTTTTTACGAGGATAACCTCTTAACAAGTCGCTCTGGGACCCTTAAGGTTTCACCCCCAATTTAAGGGCTGATGTTATAGTTTGTTTATGCCGTTATATTTCATATTAATGTATTTGGAAGCATATTTGTTGTTCTAAGTCAACATATTCGGAAAAGGAATGCGATGTTTTTTTAGGTTATGATAAAAGTACCGTGAGTAAACGACTGCTTCGTATTTATTTTGCTTTGATTTATCTTAAAAAAACAATGTTCTGTTTGGTTTATTGATATACTAGGCTTCCGTCTGCGGCTTCTTCAAGTGGAAATAAAAAATATAGAATAAAAGGTTGTTTTACTCCTTGATAATGTTACCTTCTTTCTGTGAGTAAAATCCCACTAATATTATAAACGTGCAAATTTGTGAGTAGGTATGTATGAATGTTTGTTACTCTTTCACGAAAAATTTTTTCACGCGGTTTTTAAGAAACTTTACAAAAATATAGGTTATAGATCAGAATAACATATAGGGTACTTTTTACCGCGGGAAAATTTATCTTTCCCACGGGAAACCGACTTCGACGCGAACGGAGGCGTGGGCGGCCACTAGTAATTTATAAAAGTGGTTCATTAAATACTGGTAATTACCAAAAGACTAATTTATGTCCAAAATTTTACATCTTATTAAATAGGTACTATATAGCTTTTATATGCGCGGCTTCGCACGCGTTAAATTTGGAGTAAAACTCTTTTCCCTGTAGGTACTATGTTATTACACATGTAAACCTTAATCTTCAATCACTCTATCTATTGAAAAAAACCGCATCAAAATCCGTTGCGTAGTTTTAAAGATTTAAGCATACATAGGGACAGAGAAAGCGACTTTGTTTTATACTATGTAGTGATAAGAATACTTATAACCACACATCGGCATGTCTCTGTTTTAAAACAAGTAACAACTTTTCATCCAATTTTGTGCTGCTATTTGAAATGCGCATGCTATTGGCTAATTTCAAGTCTGATTCACACCCGCATTCATTAGTATCAACTATCAGAAAGCAGCTATACGCGGTGTAAAAGAACTGCTTCCGAAAACAAAAACTGGGCATTGCTGGAGGGGTACTGGTTACGTTTTGAGCAAAAAAAATTGATTTTATGATAAACAGAAAAAAATATTTTTTTACGTAATTGCACAAAATTGCATTTATACTATCAGATTTTGCGATGATTTCAAATTAAATAGGGTTTTAATTTAATATGAAATGTAAATAATCGCACCTG
This sequence comes from Emmelina monodactyla, assembly GCA_916618145.1. Taxonomy (NCBI): domain Eukaryota; kingdom Metazoa; phylum Arthropoda; class Insecta; order Lepidoptera; family Pterophoridae; genus Emmelina; species Emmelina monodactyla. The sequence goes on from OU745316.1 coordinate 1,167,567, forward strand.
AACCAACAGTTGATGTGTGAGCGTTGATTTCAAGCGGCGAATATGACTTTTCAATCCTTAATCACTTTTTTAAATTGAGTTTTCTGGGTATACTGTTAGTGAATTTAGTAACTATTGAGGCTAAAGAATACGTGGTTTCAGGTTTCGGAAGTCTTTTTAAACCCGTTATAAGGTTTATTTATATCATCCGAAATGCCTCGCATAATTTTTTTTTAAACGTCAACTTATAAAACCATACGAAACCTTATATAATTTTGTAATTTGTATATTTTTTTATGTCGTCGGTAAAAAACGGTTTTCTTTATGAAAGGAAAATATCCTATTAACTGATGCCGCAAACGGTGATATGGATATGACGTGGATGATAAATAATGCTTTAAACGGCTGCTTCCGCTTTCTAAAGGATACTTGACATGTTTTTTTCAAATCCATTTTTCTTATGTAAATTGGGTAGGACTGGATAGAGTAAATTATTTTATGAAAAAATATATATTTTTTACGGAATTTTGACTTTAACTAGAAATAGTATATGTTATTTAAATAGTAAATAGCTGTTTATTTGTCGAAAGTTTTTTCCTGTTTTATTCGACAACGACAGGACATTGAACGGTTTTTTCTAAACTAATAATGAAAATTTATAATTTTTATTATTAGAGTATAATCAGCTAAGCTACTTGATTTTAGATAGTTACCATAAAATATGATATTTTAAATATAACAACTCTTTTTATTATAGGTGTTGTAAGTCACACTTAACCTTTTAAAAGGTACGAACAGACTTCACCTACGCAAATGTACTTTAAATAAAACTGGAAATAAATTATAGACAGAATAAATTATATAACGTACCTCAAATCAAATAAGATTCAAAAATTTAATATTGTATGCTAAAAGCATCTATTGAACAATGTCCTAGCTTACTAACCAAATAAGCGGCAAAACTTTCCATACACGCCTTTGTCATATCGTTATTCCTCATAAAATACCCATAAACTATGGCACTCAGCTTTTACGTCGACATTACTAAACATAGTGGCACATTGACGCACAACTAGCGACATAGAAAGCGAGCAGAGTAGAAAAGACGAATAGAGATTCATTTACATTTGAACGCGTGCGAATAGATTTCGAATAGCGAATTACAGGCTTGAGAAGTTCCTTTACAGACTCACGGAATGTCAAAACGTTTGGTAGCGTTGTGTAAAATAAAAAAAATGTATACAGTTATTGGCCACTAAAGTTAAAAATAAAAACTTTTCTCAAAAGAAAATAAACATTTTCTCATTACTAATGGGTCGTTATTTTTGCTTTTGAGGCGTGTTTTGTTAAAATATTTCATGTAATTACCCGAAGAAACGGCTTCGAAAGCATAAATAACATTAAACTGCTATTATGATGCTTTTATTTCGGAACGTTCCATTTCACAAAATATTTCGCGCGTAACACAAGTTTTAATAGAATAAAGAATTAGATTTTATTAGTTCTTCGAACCTTGACTTAACATTTTTAATATTAATAAGAGGGTTGAATAACCTCTTGTTTAAAAACACTTTTCACATTTCGGTTGTATTTATTCAAATAGTTCATTTTAACAAACTATGCAGTTTTATATCATTTAAATTATCCTTTCTTAATTTATTAAGCCATGAATTTAAATACATTTAAAGGGTCCTACTCTTCTTACTGATAACAGTATAATTCTGCTATACAAATTTATACACCTACACTGTCATTAGGATATAATTATACGTATAATGTATATAACTATATATATAGACACATCAGACTGCGGTATGTCCTCATTAATCAAAGACACTTTACTCAGTACGTCAGGGATTGTCTTTGAGAAGTGTAACACTGTAATTAAAGACGTTACCTCCTATTTTACGATTATTATGATATTATTATAAATCAAATAATAAGAGATTTACTTGAAATTAAACTCATTTTAAAAGGATTTTATGCGTTTATTATTTAAGTTTAGATTTTTTGACGTTCCGACATTTATTAACAAATGCCGCGGTCACGGGTAGACTGAGACTCAAAAATTAATAAACGCGTCAAAACCCATTAAAATGAGTTAAATTTTAAGAATTACGATTGCGTGAATCTAAGAAGCTCCAATGAGAGATTTTTCTGATTTTTATAGACATTTACAAGGATTTAAAACGCTATACCTACTTTATTTAATATGTTATTTTCATAAATAGTAACAGTGTGATAATGAAAACTTTTATGTTTTAATTAATATTAAATATTCAGCTATTTAATACGAATTATTCAGCTTATTTCATGCGATTTTTTTCAACATAAGACGATTAATATTATTTGTTGAATAAAAATTCACGTTATGCGTGGGCGTTCGAAATAATCATTTTTCTTGAAACAAAACCTTTATCTGGAAATTAAATTAGGGTGGATTTAGGTCTTTTAGGGTAAATTTAAAGAAAATAAATCTTGATAAGGGTAGCGATGGGATTGGCTGGCCACTTAGAAAAAGTGAAATTAAATTTCTTAGAAAAAAGGTTAAGTTACCCATACTCATTATTACTAAAAATACTCCTACTTATTTATACCAAAAAAAAAATATATTGTAAGTAAGTAAGAAACAAATTGATAAAAAATTGAATCAATTGAAATTGTAAGCAGAAATTGAATTATTTTTTTTCATTAATTTAGAAAAAATTAGACTCTGAAAGTGTGAAACAACTAAATTAATTAATTTTACAGCAACTTTAAATAAGTATCTATTAGAGTTTATTAATTCTCTTTTTAATGTGAAGTACCTACCTAGTCAAAAGCATTCGTATTTTATACACAAAGTTCGTTTTATCTTCCTAAATAAACCTATCTAAGAACTTATTATACACCTTCAATCTGTAAGCACTTACCCTAATAAGCAGTAAAATTTGAAGTGCTTTCTCTTGTCATATTAGAAATCGTTGGCAAAAAAGCCTTTTTATCTTTGATATAGTATTTCAATGTCATCGAATAATATTTATTTTGGACCTTGAAAGTTTTACGTCCAAGTATTAATGTCATTTCTATATTGATTTAAATGTTGTCGGTAGTAACCAAACGTAAAACCTTAAAACGACTAAACTACTTATGCAATCGTTTTTAATTTTTGTTCAAATCCGAATATATTATATTAAATTTTCTTAATCGTATATTAAATAAAAAATATCCTTTGCTTAGTGTTTTTGCAATATATAAATTGCTCTGATTAATTATATTTTTAAGACCCACACGTGTTATAGCTACAGTATTATAGCAAATGTTCTGTCTGCATAGATTAGAACTTGGTCGGCACAGAGTTAAAAAGACAATAGACAAGTCATGGCAACTATTTCTACCTACTGCTAAGTACAAGAGACTATTGCCTCCAGAAATCTCTAAGCTCTAAGCTTTAACTTAAACAATGCCTAAGTAAGTAGGTTTTAACCGTAAGGATGTAATTTGTCGATGCGTCGAAAACTTATAAATAACCGTAATTTTTTTTCTATTTTAATAAATAAAAAAAAAGGTTTCATTTTTGTTTTCCGTGCATTAGGGCCAGAAATGTCCAACCTTGTGCCCTAGAACCTAAGGGCTATGCTTACTGTTAAGTTTTAGATCTTGTAATGATCTGCAGAGCGTTTCTCTAACTCAATTTGTCCTAACCCCTATAAGAATAAACGTCAAAATATACATTTGGTTATAGAAATAATGAAGTATTGACGTTTTTTCATAACAGTCAATGTCACTCGACAATTACAGATTCTTCTTGCTGATTGGTCTTATGTCCAAAACTATATACTATATGTTACAAACGTGGTAACTTACTTTTAAAATTAAAACAAGAACTTCTTAACAAAAACTTTAGATTCTAAACCATTCACATATAATGTAAAAACTCTATACTTTTGAAACTTGAAATTAGCCGCGTATAACGTTTACAACCAAATTTATCGATATCGACATTTGAACCGTCACTCCCATCCCTACAGTCCAGACGCAATACATCTTGCTAAAGTCAGATTTGCCGTCCATTCAGGTACCTAATTCATTAGGTATTTATACAAAACTCGGTCCATCTGTTTGTTTATTCAAAGGGAATAGATAAAGGAGTTGCCCTTGATTTGTTACTTTGCTTTGCCGACAAAAGAAAAGTTAAGTATTTAGAGAAGTTAGTGTTATCTTGTTTGCGGCTAATGTAAGTAATGATACGCAAGTTTCTGTGTTGGGTATTTTTATGTTTCACTAGTGGCCGCCCGCGACTCCGTTCGCGTGGAAGTCGGTTTCCAGTGCGAATGACAATTTTTCCCGCGGTAAAAAGTACCCTATGTGTTATTCTGATGTATAACCTATATTACTGCAAAGTTTCATCCAAATCCATCCAGTAGTTTTTATGTGGAAGAGTAACAAACATCCATCCATATATCCATACTGACAAACTTTCACATTTATAATATTAGTAGGATTTGAATGAAGGTTTTCGTGTAAGTAGTCTTAGAAATTAAGCATATTACAAACATGAACACGTCTTCATTTAAAACGGCCTCTTCATTTATTCATAGTCATCTAAAATTATACTAAAAGAAGAAGAACGTACTATTTTATACGTACAAATCCTGCTTAGTGCTCGTGTTTTAGTAAGGATAGATATAAACAAGTATATCCACAAATGAAATAATCATGGTTTATAACTAAACTAGTGGCCGCTTGCGACTCGGTTCGCGTGGAAGTCGGTTTCCCGTGGGAATGAGAAGTTTTCCCGCGGTAAAAAGTACTCTATGTGTCATTCTGATGTATAACCTATATTACTGCAAAGTTCCATCCAAATCCGTCCAAAATTTTTTACGTGAAAGAGTAACAAACATCCATTCATCTTCACATCCTCACATCCCCACATTTTTTTATTTTTATTTTTTATATATTTATTAAATACAAAAAGTGTACAGTTTTAACAAATGTCCTCCAAAGCCGTTAACACGGCTTGACTGGGGGAACTTACAGTCTCAGTAACATTGTGTAACTTTCTATGTAATTTAAATTGTAATTAGAATATCTACTTATATATTAAATACTTTCCAAGAGATATTTTTTTAATTTATTCTTAAATTTATGTTTGTTTTGCTCGTTTCTTATATCTTCTGGCAAACCATTAAGCAAATAAGGTAGTTGCTTTTTGATAGTCCTATCACCATAGTAATTGCTGACCCTAGGTACTTCATATTTACCAGAAGATATAGACCTTGTTTTATGACAATGACTAACAAGCGATAGATGATGCTCCCAACTGCCATGCTGATTTATTAAGAGTAAATACTTACGTTTTAATCCTGCCGGGAGTATATTGCATACCCTGAAGAGTTCCCTATAATTTTGTTTATATTTAAATTTAGTTTTTTTATCAACTAGTAGTTTCATAAACCTTATTTGAAATGTCTCTAATTTATCAATATTTGTTTTAAAGGTTAAACCATAGCAGTCCAGAGCATAATCCACGATGGATTCCACAAGCGCCATGTATATACATTTTAAAGTGCTTTGTGGTATTTTAAAACTTAAGTGATAAAACTTACCTAATAATATTCTTAATTTGCTACATATAAAATCTACATGGCTGGACCAGGAAAAGTTAACGTCAATTTTCATACCTAGATAGGTGACCTTATTTACTTGTTTAATGGGTTTGCAGATGCAGTTAATAAAATTATTATGAACACACGAAAAGCTATGTGCATACAGTAAAAAAGGTGACAAGTCGAGATATAGGTATGGAGAGTGGACAATAAGCAGCTTAGTTTTCTCAGCGTTTATAACAATGCCATTGTCATGCGCCCATTTGACTACAGCGTCTATGTCCTCTTGAACCAAGCGGCAGGTGTCGGCGAGGTCGGTGCCTGCGAGCAGGATGCACAGGTCGTCTGCGTACATGTGTGCTGAGCTATGGCGCAGCACGCCGCACAAGCTATTAACGTGCATCAAGAAGCACAAAGGTCCACAGCCGGATCCTTGCGGGACTCCTCGCCGAACCTCCGTTTCCTCGCTGAATGAGTTGTCTACCTTGACTCGATAGGAGCGTGAGGTGAGGTAGTCGCGGAACCAATTATTCAGCGGCTCCCTCACACCACACTCCTCCATTGCATTTAATAACGTTTCTATTTCTAGTGTTTCAAACGCTTTTTTAAAATCAAAATATATACATACAACAAACTTTTTATCGGCTAAGTAAGAGTTTATTTCTTCTGTAAATTTAACCAATACGGTATTAGTACTCACAAACTTTCACATTTATAATATTAGTAGGACTTAAATGGCTCGATCTATAATAGAATACAACCAATGAATATTCAAAAACACTAGCAGCATGTCGTTGTAGAATCATAAACTCTTTTAAATTTCGGTAACTCAAAGACTGATGTAACTGGTAACCAGTGTGTCAATCACGAACATTTGCAAACCGCATTGTTCGTATTTCGCCCATCTATCACTAAACCTCATTAATATACGATGATGCTACAATTACTACCTATTTGATAATTATTCGTGAATTACATAGTATTCTAAAACATTTAGTAAATATTGTCACCTAAAAGCAAACTCTATTACTTTATATTTATAGCACAAAACGCTTAATACTTCAGTCATTCCAAGAAATCCCACTAGCAGACTCTCACACGTGTTGTTTGTCACAATTTACTTGACATTAAATATTTAAAGCTCAGTTTCCTACACTATGAGCTATGAGTATTATTTTTCGTTGAGACAGGAAGACTGTGGAGAATGAGATCTTATTTGAAATGAGAATTTGCTCTGTTTTTGTAAAGTGAGATTAAACATGCTTTTAACTTCACACGAACAAAGGTATTTTATTACCAGTTAATAGCATCTATTTGTTATTTAATCATGTAATTGATGCACTAAGTTTCGTTTGTCACTTAGGTTACGTAGACAATCAAATTTTAATTTCACATACATTTTTGTTTCATAATATTTTTATAACTACTTAGCCATTCGGATCCCATGGTTGGGCAAAGGCCTCTCTCAAACTCCTCCAGTCGGTCTGTAGTATACCTATAGAGTCTAGTCTTAGTGGTATCTGTCAAATTCGTTTCGCCACCTCGTAATGAAATGAAATGAAATGAAATAAAATGAAATGAAATGAGATTATTGTATGTAGGGTTAAAAATTAATCTCTAATACATTGTCAAAGGATAAAATAAAAAATAAAAAAACGATGTCACGGGACGCCCCTACATACATCAGCAATGGCCGTAGTAGACCGAGAGAAAAAGCTGGCGGAAAAAGCTCTCTGCACGTATTCACCTTCCACGTTTCATAACATAAATCTTTAAAATTCAAATTTGAACTCCTCAACTTATAACCACTGAGACATAGCCCTCGTAATTGCAACGTGGCCCGATATATATTTTTATATAAAATAGAGTTACCTTTTCATTGTGCTTAGACAATCGGAAATAATACTATAATTTTTATAGTTGATTCGGTTTCAGTTTGTTACATTTTGTGTTTTCTTTCCTACCTGCGGCTTACTAAATATAGGTTTTTGATACGATGGACTAATCTAATGCCTTTAATCATTAAATGTTGTGAAATGTATAGAATATAATGAACTTGATTTTTTGGCTGTATATTCTTTCTTGGTAATACATTGAGGAGAATTGAGGCGTAAAATGTGACATGACACCTAGACAATATCGATCTATTGACGTATTTTACAATTTTATAATTAGATTTAACATTTATCAGTATTTCAAGGCATACATCACATTCAAAACTACTTTTCAACATAACAATATTTCAACACAGAGTTCAATTTCAAAATCATTTTTTAGCACAATTACCGTTCATATTTCACAAGTAGGTATCACCTTAAACAAATCTATGAAAATCAAGTACTTAATACTTGTCTTTAAATCTCCCAATTTAACTCTTCATTACTTCGCTCTTATACAATCTCAAGTCACCCAGCTAGCCAGATCAGATAGCACACAATTTGGTATCGTCCTATATTCTAATCACGTGCCTCGTCTAATTGAAACTGAGGGAAGCAACAAGTGACCGAGTTTGCATTTAGTGGAATTGGATGTGGTGATGAGTTTTTAAGAAGTTTTATTGAGGGGGGGGAAAGGTGGTGTTGATGTTTTTATTGTTATTTACTGGGAAATAAAAGGGCTAAGTAGAAAACATAAAACCATAAACAAACTTTGAGTTTAATTATTACGCATGTCTTATTTGTTTTTGGATAACTACTTTCCAATATCGTCCAATACCTAATATCTAATCAGTTTGTTCCACAATAAACTTCAATATTGGAATCATAATGATACAAGCGACCCGCCCACGCTTCGCAATCGTGTAATTTTGGCCGACTTGCTCACGAAACATAGATTTTTGACTAAGTTAGTTAAACTATTTCCGATTGTTCTTTATTCACAAATTTAAATGAAAAAAATACCTAAAGGATGGTGAAAACCGCTTTAAAATCCCTCAACTGGTTTAGAAGGAGTAAGCAGCCAAACATACAAACAGACAGAATTAGCGACTTGGATTTATACTATGTAATGAAGTTTTAAATTCAAAACAAGTGCTTGCTCCTCGCATCATAATATAATTGCTTGATCGCTGACACTTCTGGGGCCCGATTCCGTAACTTTTTTAACGATGCAACACGGCCGATATCGACCAATACGTGTGACGTTTTTGCAATTTTCGTATTCTGTAACACGCCCACACGAGCATCGAGCCACACGTTCATTTTCTTATTTTGGTATTCTGTAAGTACAATTTAATGTCATTGTTTCCCAAAGACTAATAAAACCTATAGACGTACAACATTTGTTTTCAACAAACATAGAAACAAAAATACCTTCAAGCGGTCGAGTAGCCATTTTGGTTTTTAGATGCCTTATTTTTTGGGTAATTTTATTATTTTTGCAATCACTGGTTTTATAAAATATCCCTTTTATTGTAAAATATGCTAATAATATTGATCACTAGTAAGAGCAAGTATGTAGTTTTTTTGGTAATTTTTTCTCCCGGTCTACAGAATCATTAGTAAAGCTTAAGTTCTAAATTTAAATAGGCGGCTAATTTAAATATAAGTAGGTAACCATTATTTTAGCGATGCTAAAAACTGCTAGGGATTTTTCTCGTAAATTAAATTATGCATATATTTATAGTTAGGTATGCTATGTGTAGACACATGAGGGTTCCTAAGTTATTGGTCTCAACCTTTTATTTTATCTTCTATCTCTTTTTACCGTAATGGTAACGTGCGTGTGGTTCAAATCGGTCGGCGTCCTTCTAGGGCTGTGCTTTCCTTTTAACCAGTCATTAGTGATGTAACCTCTTTTAACTAACAAATCTCGTCAATCATTCATCAATATTTTGCAACATACCACCAACAGGCTTAGGAAATAACTATTTTTGTTAATTAAAGTCAGTGTGAGGTGTTCATAATTTTTAGATTATCATTTACCTTAAGACAATGTTATTATAAATAATTTTATTAATAAATTGACAATGTCAATGACTTAGAGGAATAATTAAATCTAAATGACATGAGGTAGACAAAAAGTAGAATGGTTTTTAACATTTTTGACAAGCACTGACAAGTTGTTTATAAACAAACCAAAATTTTGAACCCAAATCAATATAGTTACATTTTATAAAATTAGGAACATATTTTCTGTTTCTATGAAGTAATTAGTAATGCCTTTATTTAATAAACATCTCCATTTATTCACAGGCAGTGAGTAGTCCTCAAATAGAAAATCAATTTTGGGTAAAATTTATTTTCAAAGTATGAGATGAAATAAATTCAACAGGGTGTGTTTAGTAAATGAATTGTAATAACCTATTTATGATGTTTCTGTATGTTTTTACCCAACCAAAGTTGTATTAAAAGTTACACCTTTACTTTGACACCAATAAATTACAATTGCAAAGCTATGATTTATTAAATGAACCACTACCAAGAGTTAGGTAGGTACTTACGTAGTGTATTTTATAACATTTTTATTATTTCATTAATTATCATATAAATAAATCTCCAGAATACCATACAAACAATGTGGTTTTAAAGTTAGCGCAGTAGGCATTACAGAATAGCCTAAAGGAAAACGATACGAGCTGATTTGCAGAAGAATCGAGAATCGAACACGGGACCTGCCTCACAACAATCACGCTGCGCAACAGAGGTCGTTTTGCAACTTACTGTACCTACATATTAACGAAATTTGTGGAAGAGTAGGTTTTTCAAAAAAAGGAGATATTGTCTTTCCCTAGATGCATAGGTTTTGCCTCCGATATCCTACTAATATTATAAACGTGAAAGTTTGTGAGAATGTATAGATGTATGGATCTATGGATGGATGTTTGTTACTCTTTCACGTAAAAACTACTGGATGGATTTTGATGAAACTTTACAGAAATATAGGTTATACATCTGAATAACATATGGGGTACTTTTTACCGCGGGAAAACTACTCATTCCCACGGAAAACGAGTCGCGGGCAGCCACTAGTAGGTGCCATAAAATCGGTAGCTTTGAAGTGGTAGGCACAAAAAAATATATTTGTACCTATTGTTAAACTTAAAACACTTACAAATAGGTAGGTTTTACATATTTAAGGTAAATTTAATCAATTATCTAGCTTTAACTCGCTAATAACTCCGAAGTATGTATATTGTTTGTTGCACAAGTCGTATTTTTAATATATTTTTGTGTTTTTGAAGTAATTTCTATTTCAATTACGATTTTTTGTAAAACCAAAAACTTACGTAGTCAAACATACAAAATTATAGACAATAACAATAGAAAATAATAAGTGCTTTGCCGTTTAGAAATAATAGGCGCCAACATCTTTCTATTCAAAAAGTATATTTATTAAACAATTCAACATTAGAAAGTACAAATTATTAAGTAAGTAAGTAATTTATAGTAATAATCAATCAAATAATTATAAAATATTGCTAAATTATCAAAAACGTTCGAGTAACAAGTGGCCGAAGAGTAACTGTTGTAAATCGCACCACACGCACGTCAAAAATGACGTCACATTGTCCCAAAAGTTTAGAGAATACCTATTTTTACCGGACAAGTTGTGACGCCCAGTCGTGTGGGCTTACAGAATACCTAGATATAGACCCACACGTAACATGAGTGAATGGGTTGCGTCGCTGTCATGTCATGTAGTGTCACCCATTTCTGTAGGTTTGTTAGCAAACAAAGATAAATATTGCATTTAAAGGCTAAAGTCAGAAAAAAATACTGAAATAAAGTATAACGTGATAAGTGTGACTGGGAGAAGCTCTATTTTGAGCTGCCGAAACTTTATGCCGATAAGAGAAGTCATCGCCTCGCTAAACTAAATTGCGTGTAGTAACGAGGCTTTTACCAAGTTCTTGGTTCGTTTTGGAAAGAAATGATTACAGTTAAAGGTAAATATCAATTTAAAATATTCAATATTATCTATTTTAACCTCGATATTCATAATGTGCTTAGATTGCAATTGGTTCTAAACAGAAACTTTTCCCAATTTGGAATTTCATTGGATGTATGTACTCGTATGTACCTACGTATGGGTACATACATACATCCACATAAAAATATTTAGTAGGTACCTAAGTAACATTGTACCTAATATACTTAATTATGTTTTTCATAAATATTTTTTTTAGGTAAGCTACTGGTTCAGTGGCTTCAATGGTAAGAGGAAATGTCCTCAGCAATCTGCTGGTGGAAACAACTAAGGTGTGACGTCGTATTAGCTCGACGCCCGCTTCATGAAGTTGAACGTTCACGCCAAAGCAAAAGCAGGAAAATAACTTGATTAAAAATAGATCTTTTATTATACTATTTTTGTATAAATTAATACAATATATATTTTTCAAACCTATAAACCTAATTACCATTTATTTTGCATGGTGTGTAATCATAGGATATTACAATTTTAAGATAAGCTTTGTCATGGTATTATTAGATTGTGTCTATAGTCACCAACGCACACAACGATCAAAAGACTGCTTGCCACAGGATATTCGTAACACCACGGTCTTGCTACGCTATTTTCCCGTTAGCTTGAAAAATATATAGGTAATACCTAGTCCTTAAGGCAAATCATGATGGGAACCTAACCATTCCTTAATTTTTTTTTTATTGTATAACTATTTGAGACCAACAAAATAAACGTGTCTAAAGCACGGAAGAAATCAGAATATAATACCACAAGCGTTCACCCATCCTAGGACTGTCCGCGGCCGACGTCGCTTAACTTCAACAATAGACTCGATTGCAACGAGTTATCGAATTATTACATTTCAAAGTCAAGCTCAAGGTTTAAAGGCAGAGCAGACGAAACATTATCCCTACTAATATTATAAATGCGAAAGTAACTCTGTCTGTCTGTCGGTCTGTCTGTCTGTCTGTCTGTCTGTCTGTTACGCTTTCACACCTAAACCACTGAACCGATTTTGATGTAATTTAGAATGAAGAAAGAACTAAACTTGGGAAAGGACATAGGGTACTTTTTACCGCGGGAAAACTTCTCTTTCCCACGGGAAACCGACTTCCACGCGAACGGAGTCGCGGGCAGCCACTAGTTTTAAATAATATTTAATCAAAGCGCTTAAAAAAGTATATCCATTTATATTCAAAAAACTTTTAATACAGATTTAAAATAAAATTGTACAAAAATATATATTTTTTTCTTAATATTGATGAATTATTGACGTGATATTGATATTGAGAAATAATGAATGGTTAAATGAACTATCAATCTAAGCGAAGCGCCTTATGGAGTTGCTTGCAAGCCACACGTACGACACGCGTGGCTTACAGAATACCTACAAATTGTCCTCACAGGACCCACTGGCATGCCACACGCACGTTACCACACGAAACGTTAAAAATTACAGAATCAGGCCCCTGTAGATTTGTTAGCCACACGCATATTATCTACATTACGTTTTTTTATTATTATTTTTTTTATAACAAAATCCACAGGTCCTATGCTATATAAAATAAACTAAGCCTTAAAAACTGATCTGACGGCCAGTTACGGATTTGAAATTTCTTATTTATACATATAACAGACTACTAAGATGGATGAACAAAATTTATATAAGTAGGTATATCTGATGTAACTTATAAATTTAATTCTATAGTCATGGCCAATAGTGAATTATATGAATTGTGTGTATGTGTGTGTGAGTTTAAGAATGCATGTATGGGTGATTTCTTTTATTTATTTAAATATTATACATGTAAGGTAAAGATAAACAATTATTCCAGTTTTAAATCTAAAGTATTTTTTTTAATATTTCTTTGCTTATATGTAATATATCGGTGAATTGTGAGAATACTTTATTATAAGTGTTCTGTATCCTATTTATTATTGAGTTTCGTGTGTAATTGGTTTTCGTAAGTTGGGAATAAAAAAGACTATTATTACGTTACTAATTTACTTCATAAAATACAATATACAATTCTTTCAAAAAAGAATTGAGAGCCTTTTGTTGCAAAAATGCTACTACAGCGTGTCAGAATTTCTATCTGATTTACAGAAATAGGTTTCATCATAATCATACTTAGCTTTATTCTTTTAGACCTGGCATTTTTTTTAAATTAATCATATGTCATACCTACTTATTTTAATTCAACTGAAATATTGCATGATTGGTATTAGTTGAATATGGTGTTCCTGTAATTTAATTTCATTTGACGTCTGTAATTACCCATATTGAAGCAATAAACGAATTATATTTGATTTGATTTACATTTTTATCATATTCAATAATTATATCATACAAAACGTTACACTTAGAATCGTTTACGTTAAAGACATAAAAGAGCTGAACTATTCTAATGAATATTAGTAAGTAAACTAAGAATATATTATTTGACATTAAGGTTTTTTTTGAATCAGGAATCTATTACATTCACACGCAAACAGTATCTAAAAAACCTTGAGTAAAACCTCTAAACTATCTAAAATAAATCTCCGAAATATTCCTACGCCTCTCTCTAAAAAAGCCGCTACTTACCACGGCCATTAATCAAAACATCGTCTTGGTCGAGGCCATTTCTCAAACAAGATTAATTATAACGTGTACATTTGCAGATACGTACATTTTCACACACATAGGGGCTGAGTGTAAGGCTTTGGTGGGAAATATAATATAATGTTTGGATAGTTAGCAGGAAAAGCAATGAAAGCTTAGGATTATGTTTAGGTAGGTATGTAAAGCAATATTCGAATCTAGATTAGAACAAAAGAAATAGAATTTAGGAATAATACACAACTTTGGCTTTAATTGCGAAGAGAGACAAAATTTTCGTACTAAATTTGCTTTGTAGACAATCGAAATGTTGCTTCAGTCACAAGACGATCACTTTCTTCGTCGATTTCTACAGTGATTATATTTCAATGTAGAAAATTAACCATTCACTTATAAACTTTGTTAAACCTATTATTATTTCACATTTCTTGGTCTTAACAATTTTTTCATCATCATTACATAGTATAAATCCAAGTCGCTAATTGTGACTGTTTGTATGTTTGGCCGCTATCTCTTCCTAAACCAGAAGACGGATTCAAATGCGGTTTTCACCATCATTTATGTATTTTTTTTTTCAAGTTATAAATACTGGAAAAAGGAACGCGGGCCTCCGAGCTTCATCTTAATTAGTAGTTAAATATCCTGTAAAGGTATTTCTACTGAAATGAAGAGGCGGAAACTCCTCTCATTTGATGGAATAACGTCAGCTATATGACGAAAGCACATAAATACTGGAAGAAATTTCGGTGGGTCAACGTAGCGGCGCGGTAGCTCAGTTGGAAGAGCATTGGACCGGCAATCCAAAGGTCCCTGGGTTCGAGTCCCAGTCGCGTAATGCTCGGAGGCCCGCGTTCCTTTTTCCAGTATTTATAACTTGAAAATTAATAAATTAACATTTATAATGCAAAATTAAAAGTAAAATCTCAATCATTTATGTAGTTTTTTCATTTAAATTTGTAATTGTACATTCAGAAAAAGTTTATTTAAAAAATAAAAAGGCAAAATTCAATATTTCGTGAGCAAGTCGGCCAAAATTACACCATTGCGAAGCGTGGGCGGGTCGCTCGTATTCTATATTCGATGCAATTGCGGGTTTAATGGGCTTGTTTGCTTCTCACATTAAAAAAATACCAAACGACGTTTTTCAAAAAATCTTTAATTATATATTTTGTCCAACCACGTTAATTATATATTTTGTACATTACGCTAGTAATCGCCAACCCTTTATGAATAGATTTTAATTTAATTAACCCGTACATTATAACCTGTAAAACACCCACCGCTGGTCACAAATACCCAATGGGCCCATTCGCGGCCCTAAAATCAATTCCGAACCACAAAGTGACTTGATTATGCCGATTCGGGTCGAATACAAAACAGATTTATGATGATAAAATACACCGGCCTTTGTGTGATCGGATTTATTTAAATGAGTTTAAAATAAAATGTAAGTAGGCATCGTAAATAAATGATATCGTTGTAAATGGGATTGGATTGGAAAAAAAATGAAAAATTTATAACAACTTTAATGAATGTTAGTACTTTGAAAGTTTGGCTTTAAAGAAAGATAGGTAGTAGAGACCGAGGTGAAATATCTGGAGGAAGAGACTTTATTATTTCTGCTGAATATATGGAAAGTAAAAACATAAGTTTTGTTATTGTGCTAAATTACTTTATCTATTTTTCACCTCGAACCGTCTAAATTATTGATTTTCTCTTAGTTTTCCTATTGTTAAGCTCCAGTTACCCAGACACGAGTCTACAATGTGACCTCAATAATTGTAGGGTCAGTCAAACTTTGAAATCAATAAATTGAAAACCAAACTCTGAGTTCAATCGGCTGAGAAATTAAAGGGTTCAATTGTCCACAGGGCATTCACACAGAATTATTAGAAGCAATTTGGATATTGTTAACCCTTGGAGTCTATGGGTATTTTGGGTCGTCTGGGTTATATCGGTTAGATTAATTTTTGTGACCTTTGCCCTAATTTTTGTTTGTGAAATGTGTCGAAAACGGATTAAAAAGGCTTTTTCAATTGCGATATGACAAATTTCGGAATATAATTCAAAAATCATATTATTACATAGTATAAATCCAAGTCGCTAATTGTGTCTGTTTGTATGTTTGGCTGCTATCTCCTTCTAAACTACGTAATCGACTTCGACGCGGGTATCGCCATCTTTTAAGATATTAACTCATTTAAATTTGTAAATAAAGAAAATTCTGATAAAGTTATTTAAAGTTAGCTAAAATTCAACTTAACGGGAACAAGTCACGCCAAATTACACCATTGCGAAGTGTTTCTTATAATATTTAAGTATGATAGGTATTAATGTAATATTAATTTACTACGGCAACAACGTTAAGATGTTTTAAGCTTTCAATTAGTTATTAAGATTAAAAGAACAAGTAAAATACTTAGTGCCGTGAAAACTTAATGCCTTTAGCTTAGTGAATTAATCACTTTAAATATGGCTAGGCGTCGTAGTTAGGCGAAAGTGTCCTAAATTAATACAAATACAATTAACGTTGCAGAAATACAATTAACATAGTCAAATTTTGCAAAATTTTATGAGTATGTATTTCTACTTCAACGGGTTTTAATACATTTTGTTCTTTGAAGGACAGATATAAATTATTCCTTATTATAGTTAGTTTTATACCTGTTATATTGGAGGCCCAACAATTTTTTTCAAATATGAAAATTTTCGAAACCTTGTACTGCTTTAGACTAAAATAAATATTGAAGTAGATATACTAAACAATGACAGAGCAATTCATTCTAAAACATATACTAATACAATTATTCTCAATTCGTATTTACATTGATGCCTCCTCCATTCTCACGTTCCATGTTCAAAATAACATCAATGTTTATTGTGTCGTAGTTTTGCATTTGAATTTCGAATTGCGGCATAAACAGCTCACTTCACTATGTTTATATGTCGCTAATTGAGTGACTGTAGCTATGTTCGGAGTGTATATTTTAGCCGGATTAAACCGGTTTTCGAATTAATACAGGTTGGGTTAAATAAGGGTTTGTAGTTAAGTGTTTTGCGTAATAATATTAAATAGATCGTTTAACGTTCATTTTGGTTTAAATATGTTCGTATTAGTTAAACATTTACGGTGAGGGAAAACATCGTAGAGGGTTTCCCCACGATGTTTTCCCTATTAATGATCACATAATTATTTATTCCTGAATGTAAAATATCCAAACTTTCCAAAATTTTTTTATACGCATAAAACGGACTGTCGAGTTATTTATTTTTGTAATGTAATAATAACATGTGCGTTTAGTTTCTAATAGAGCCTAAACACAGTTATACTGATAGATATAACATTTTATGAATATTTAACTATTTGTCTTGAGCCTAAACGAAACCCGGTCATCTTACTGATATAATAAATTCGATGATTTGAGAGTATGTGTGTGTGTGTTTGCTACACGTAATAACTATGGAATTTTGAAACTCCGGGAATCTACTTCGGGACTTTCAAGACATGAAGTTCTTTTCAACCCAACCATATAATCAGTGTTTCTTGACATAGGCCTTCCCATACATTCCCACAGTTAGCCTTCCTAGGTTTATTACCAATTTATCCCTTTTAAAAACTGCAGTATCCCATCTGCAAATAAATATCTTTCTAGTTACAGCGCTGCAGTCATTTTCTATGTAAAGTCTCCGTCTATGAGATGTAACGAAGGACCTAGTTTATATGTAAATGGGTGTCGGAGTCATTACATTCTCTGGCTGGACACATATTAACACTTATCAAGGATGTAGAGAAATGGAAAAACCAGGGAAAATAAGTTTTTAGTACGAAAAAGAGGAAAGACTACGGCGTAGTAGGTGCTACGGTTTTCGTAGTGATTCGTAGTAATAAAAAAGAAGGTATTTAGAAGGTAGAATATGATAAAAACACTCATAAGTTTTGAGCAACGCTCGTTCAACACATATACAGCGTTATGTATCAAAACAAATTAATTATATTTTACCTAACGGCGCAAAAATAAAAGGTAAATCATTTTGACCATAGTATTCGTTAGCTCTTATTATTATTAGTTATTTATTATTATTGTTTCTTCAAGCGACATCCAGCCCTTCTAGTTCCTCACTCCATTCATTTGCTTTTCATGAGCGCGTGCACATCTTCCTCCGTACCATGTGTTTGTCATCTGTGCCCCAATCACGAATATTTTGCGTTAGTTATCGCGCTCTTGATACCAAAACGCAGGTAGACTATAGTAACGGTCACAAAGCACCTTCGTAAAGCTACAGTTATTTCCATATGAAAGAAAAATTATGACGTTATATTGATACGTTCATAGAATGGTCAAATGTGAATAAGAAATCAATTTTTCAAAAATACTCGTTGACGTAAGATTTAGTTACTTTTTCATCCGCTAGGGGCACTGTCTAAATTTCATACATTTTTGTACGATGACGCTTTGTTTACAATTCGACAGTAATTCGTGACTAGGCTACTGAAGGCGTATTGCGACAGTTAGCGATGCAATTTTAATGTAGTGCTGGATATTTACAATGGACAGGACGCAGCTGGGTTTTTGGGAATGTGGAATATGTGATCTTTGGTATGGTTTTGCTATTTTTGAGAAATGTGTGGAAAATATGTTTTTGTACTTTTCTTTTTGTTGATGTGAAACACTTTTATATTACTCTTCTTTCTCTCGCGTTACAACGTGACCCGCCCACGCAAAGGTGTAGTTTTACGCAACTTTCTCAAAACCAATTATTGCTTGAAACACGTCGTTTTTGCAACACTTTAAAGTAAAAAAAAACTTTAACGTTTATGACCGTTATTTAATATTACTAATTACCCTAAAAATCCAATTTATCTATTAAAAATCAATTTCGATTTTGTCAAAAGTGTTCATAAAAATTACAAACACACAAATCTTAACATATACCAAAACAACCTCTTTACTTTTCATTCACAACTTAAAGCGAAAATACTTTTCAAACCACAAACTGAACAAGAATTCTAAAACTCTTATTGTCTTCTAAAACTTTCATCGCTCCACAGTTCTATCTAAATTGTAAGTTGATAGGAAATTATTTCAAAATGAAACAATATGCCGGAGGTTTCTCCAACCGTTTAGTATCGTGCTATGAACAGTTAAAAGTTAATATCGCGATGTAGCCACGGGGACGGGCTTTGAAACATACGGGGGTGAATTTCATTTAAACATTGTAAAAAATGTAACTTTGTTTTTAGGGATTGTGGGAGCTGTGTTACGCCGCGTGTACACGCTTGGCAATTATTGCAAACACAAAAATCACTAATGATAACATTTTAGAGAGAAAACATCATAAAACACCAGTTAACTTGTGCGGCAAAAAATTGCAGAAGCAAACTTGAAACAAATTAGATTTTTAATTCAACTTGGTAGTTTTAAACAAATATATTAAATATTTATAATAGGGAGTAGGAAGTTCTTCAGTCAGATTCTTAATAATCTTGCAACATAACCGCAAACAGATTATATTAGTACCTTACAAAGGTTTCTTACAAAGTTAATCATACGCATTATACGTTTGTAAATTAAAGTCGGAAACTCATATTTTAAGATATAAACGATACCTTTTTTCCAAAATTTAAGAAGATTTTTTTCCACCTTATTTTTCTACAAATAAACAATTAGAAAATTTTAATCAAAATAATCTTTTTAAACACTTGCTTGTAACTAAGGTGTTTCGCAAGCCGTAAAGTAACCGATACCCTATTGGACCGACCACAAGTGTTTACTAGCCGAGTCAAACGCTTTGTTTGCTCGCTCGAATTTGTGATGGCTTGTCGAGGTTTGGCAAGCGTGTCATTGCACCATGTAGAATGACATAAGGCATATTTTATGGAACTATATGCTATGGTTTATTTGGAACCAAAGTTATATTCGTTTTAAACAAGTTTTTTTATTGGTATAAAAGAGGGAGCAAAAGAGGCTATACTAAAAAACATTAGAGCTAAATTGAATGAAATGCTAGAATCAGTAAAATGTTACTTTGGCATTAAAATATTCCTTAATTTCTTACTTTTACTTCATAAAAAGCAATCATTTAAAAGTATATTTTTTGTAACCTGGATAAAATCAAATCATTATACACATTTATTATTGATAAAAAAAAAATGTTATTATCGATCGAGATATCATTAAAAATAAATTGCAATACAACCCAACCCATTCCCCCTCCGTATGTTTCCACATACCATTGTGTTCAACAATAAAAACAAACCACACACGATGATAAGAGCAATCCACCCAACTATACTTATAAATATCTTTTACACCACTAGCAAAAATACACCTTAACACAATGGAATAGAACTCAGAATGCAATGGAGACAAAATTGTTTTTCAAGATTGAGTTATATACGGTTTCTTTAGAAACAATGTGGGATAGTTGGAAACGGATATCTAATTGGATAATTGAAGGTATTTTGTAAGAGTTTCCAGTAGCAAGGAGATGATTCTAACGTTTAAAAACTACGATCGAATTGTTACAATGTTTTTGAGGTTTTAGACACGGGCAGTTGATTCGAGCAAACAGGGGCCTTGGTTTGTTTGATAACCAAAAGTCTTGCGGTTATCCGGTGGGTAAATATCCATAGGATCACGTCAAATTTGACAAAGTCAAATGGAAAATTTTGACGCAATGTTTGTGTTAATAAATAGGGAGGGACAAATTGGTAACTATTGACATGCCAAGTGACGTATTTGCCGGTAGTTCTTGAAGTGATAAATAGTATGAAAATTGCATATACGTTACACATATAGCCCTAATATAAGCCCAGTGGCTTTGTGTATAAAAATGTATCGACTCGGGACCCTCAATTACAATACATACAAAATAATGTTAGTGCATCTGCAAATGAGGATAGTTTTCATAATTTCCGAAGCCGTATTCTTAAGACTAAATAGTAACAAAATTCACTTACAGTTTACCCAGAAAACTCAATTAGAAAAAGTTATAAAGGTTTGAAAAGAATGGACGCTTGAAGCCATCGCTCACATATCATCCGAAGGCTTAGGAGCGATGGTTTACATTGCAAGTAAAATTAAAACCCTATTTAATTGAAAATAATGCAGAGATTTGACAGTTTGGATGCTATTTGGCACAATTAAGTAAAAAAAATATGTTAAAAAAAACATTAAATTTATTTTGTCTTATTTTTTGCTTTTTTTCGTTTTCGAAAGCAGACTTTTTTCACCCCGCATAGTTGGGTTACTTGTGACATGTATTTCTCAATTCTAACTCTAAAGTCTAACCGGTTATTACTCTGTATCCTGTAAATGTATCCTGCCTCTCTTACTAGAACACAGACAACTGCTGTATTAGTAAACATGGACGGTGACACTATTCTTTTAAAAATGGTTAAAATGTTACCCCCAATTAATATATCGTTATTAATTTGTACATTATAATTATTGGACAATCATGTTATCGAAATTGAGTTAGCTATTACTTAATTAAAGGAAATCACACAAATACTCATATATTAATAGTTATTTTTACTAAAGGATACCCTTTTCTCTCCTCTAAAGGACCGAACAAGCATTCTTTTTCTAACAAACCCTTAGAAAATCCGTCACAAATTCTATTTGAATTATTTTTATTGGACGTCATTAAAACAACCTAAAAAATGGTCCATGGAACAAAGATATGGAATGTCCGACCAGGCTATTTGCCTAAATGTTCTCACGAATAATAATAGCGGTGCAATTACATTTATCATCCGTGCCTACCATTTATAAGATTAACGTCTTACCGTTATGACTTGGGGTCCTGCAGACGGGCGATTTGATAGAGGAAAAGAGATTGGAATAAATTGAATATAAAAATCGTAAATGAAAAATATTGATTCTGCATATTTCATATTTAAAGTAGCAAAGCTTTTCTATTAAAAGAGTTTACATTATAAATTAAGTGAAAACACAATTGTTTGTTATTAAACAACATTACATTAGTAGGTGTTAAAAAACTAAACGAGACAAATAAAAATCTCTCGGTCATACCAAATTATTTGCTTTTTATTCGATTTACTTTTTTTAAAGTTGCTTATTAAAGGTTTAAATGAATGCTTACCTGAAGTATAACTTCAAGTTGAAGTAACACTTAGGACTGATTTTTCAATTGTCAGATAAATGCTATCCGACTGATAATAGGTATGTTTTCATTGTTACTTCATACACATGTCAATTATTTATATTCGATGTGCAACGAAAACATGCTGATATTCTGTCAGATAGAATTTAACTGACTATTGAAAAATCGGCCCTTAGGGCTAATTTTTCAATAGTCAGATAAATGCTAACTGACTGATAAGAGGTATGTTTTCATTGTCACTTCATACATATGTCAAGTATTTATGTTCGACGTGCAACAAAAACATACTGATTTTCGGTCAGATAGAATTTAACTGACTATTGAAAAATCGGCCCTTAGTCGAGTAATTACCAGAAAACGACTTACGAATACCTTGCAAACCTAGCTCACCTAACCTAAAAACGCTCGTCTGCAATCCAGAAATCTTGAACCGGGGCGGAAGCGACGGCCGCGCTTTCCAAAATGGCGGATCCATTGTACAGACCACTAGTGTAGTGATATCTAGATATTTGTGTAACGCCTCGTAATTAATGTATGAGCTTCCTTTGACAGTGTGGATGTACCTTTATTAGGTTGTGTTTGGTTTTGGTTGTATAGGATATTTGGTTTGCAGTGATTTTTATAAATTATAGTTATTTTTTAAATTCTTTATGAGTGTCCTTTGATATGGGCTTAACCATATTATTTAATTTGCTTTTAGCAGAAAATTGGTTTATTTAATTTAAGTAGCTAACTTATGAATTCTATAAAGAGATCTTATTTTATAATAAGTAGACAATTGTCAAACTACAAGTAATTTAATATTATTACCTTGAAAATAATACTGGGATAATAACCATAGCCATAATGAAATACGTCGTCACAGAATTTAGGTTAGCTTCGATATTAATATAGTTCTGGAAATGAAATTGTGATAATAATACGAAATGAGGTCTGTAATTCAAAGTAGGTGGACTTTAGAATGAGACAAGAAAGATGTTTAAGGGCCGGTTTTTCAATAGTCGGATAAATTCTATCTGACAGAAAATCAGCATGTTTTCGTTGCAAGTTCGACAAAATACTTGACATATGTATGAAGTGACAATGAAAACATACCTCTTAGCAGTCAGTTAGCATTTATCTGACTATTGAAAAATCAGCCCTAAATGTCTTTTCAAGTTTGGCTAGTAGTATAAGATTTTTTGTGGCTTTGTAATATTTTAGGTGGCTCCTTTTATATTTATAAAGTGGGCTATTTTGGAATTCATAGCGTCAATGACAATATATTTTTTGTGTTTTAATCGGTGTTTCATCATTTTGTTTGATATTTGGTTTTTTATTGCACCTTTTATAAAAAAATTACGTACCCCTTTTTGTCTTCCTCTTCGCCGGTGAAATTCCACTGTACATTAAACCGACGTGAAGTAGGGACGATGTTCCTGCGTTTCACTCGGTGAGTGCGGTATCCAGTGCCCAATTTCTCAGCGGGCAGCAACGCACCCTTAAGACCTATGTGATTGTAAATATAATCTGTGAACACTTACCATCACATGACCCACTAGTTTCCCAACTTATCCCAAAAACAAAACAGAACATATGCCACAATGCCCGAATCCCAATTCACAGCTCATCTAACGACTATCGGTGTAAAATATCCAGTTCCCACATTACTTGGCAGGCCCCCGCGGGAAATCTGGCTGCCCAGGTATGTACCAGGCACCAAACGATCATTAACTCCTGAAGGCTAATAAGGAAAATGTATTTAATTCGCAGGTGGTTAGGTGTAAATTCGTTTGATGTATTTGTTTGAGAAGTAGTGTGTGGTGACTATGAACATTACTGAAGGTTCTGAGGTCAATCTTCACAGGGAAATGAAACTTATTTGGTATTGCATGTATGTGTAAATAATGAGAATATTTATAATATAAAATTTACGGTGTAAGGAAACCTTTATAACTTTGTAAGGAAACCCACATGTCTGCTGTAGCAGATCAGAACTTTTGTGCATTAGAATAACGATTTGTGGCTATTTAACCGACTTCGAAAAAAGATGAGGATCTCAATTCGGCCGGATTGTTTTTTTAGATTGATTGATTTGTTTTAGTCTTGGATTAGCTAACCCGTTGAGAAAAGCTACCTTAAGAAATCGACACTCTTCGCTATTTAAAAACTCGCTAGTTGTTTCATTTTCAATCAATTAAGGTCGATCAAACTAAAAATTGAACAAACATTTTTATGCATTCAAATTATCGCCGGAAACATTTTGTTTATTGAAATAATTTTGAACTTTTTTTAATAATACCTCCCCACCAACAATAACATTGATTTCTTTCAAACTATTCCATTTCTAAACCACTAAAACCCGACACCAAAAGAACCATAGATCACCAAATTATCAGGATTAGTATCAGAACATACCCACATTTGTTTCTAAGCCTCGCCAGGGAAATCTGCCGGCCGCGAAGCCTATTAATTACATGAACTCCCGCGCCTGTTTAGCATTTACAGGTTAGATAATTCGGGATTCCCCTGGCGGTACATTATTGATTAGGTGGGCATAATTTAGAGGCTTAAGGTGGTTGGTTAGTGTATAAGGACAGATTGATGGGTAATTAAGATGGTGTCGTGGTTAGGGAGAGATGTCACAGCTTGTGATAGCTTGTATTGGGAATTTGATATTAATTTTATAAAATAAGTATGTAATTGATTGAGTTTTAACCTTTTTAAATTGAAAGACGAACAACAAAGTCTTTTTACAAATCTAACAATTTAATTTACTGTTTTGAAGTTATATTGTCTGAAAATTGCCCGTGTTCGTATAAAACTTGCATAAGACACTGGTGGTGATGTTATTCTGTTATTATGACATCATATTCAAAACTATTCTTAGTTAAACTTTCCCATTATTACGGACACAATACCGTTTCCCCAGAAATGCTCTAAATCAAAATTAAATTTAAAATTAAACCCTATAAAAACTCACCACGTGGGTGAGCAGTTAAAATGCGCTCTTGCTTAACTAAACGGCACTTGCGCAAAGAAAAATAAGAAGAAAAAATAACAAAAGAGTGAAAAATTGGCCATGTCGAAGTTTCAGCACCTACCCTCTGTGGGCAATGGTAAGAATGCTTAAACAACCCCTCTCGGAAACTTTAACTACCCCTACGAAGAAAGGATGCAAATGTACTGGATGAGATAGAAAAAAAAGTTATAGAAGAAAAAAAACTTGTATTGTTTTTGGAGACGTTTTTGTTTATGGAACTGCGCAAAAATATTTCTATATCTAATAAATTTAATATTAATAAAAGAAAGTAGGAATGTTAGTTTATAACAAAAAAAATCCCCCTTTTCAATTAAAGCTCTTGAAGAGGAGAAACATCAATTATCCGGTTCTAGGCAGCGCGCATCCATCCACTGCCTTTTACCTTCTTAAAATCATCGATCCACCATGCTATAGGATATTACTTAATACAGTTAAAGTACTTTTAAAGAAGACAGTAACAATTTTCCAAGAAACATGCTATCAATTAGTCGCTTTAAAATTATTTGATTAAATTTATTTCATACTAGTGGCCGCCCGCGACTCCGTTCGCGTAGAAGTCGGTTTCCCGTGGGAATGAGAAGTTTTCCCGCGGTAAAAAGTACCCTATGTCCTTTCCCAAGTTCAGTTCTTTCTTCATACCAAATTTCATCGAAATCGGTTCAGTGGTTTAGGTGTGAAAGCGTAACAGACAGACAGACAGACAGACAGACAGACAGACAGGCAGACAGACAGAGTTACTTTCGCATTTATAATATTAGTAGGGATTTATGTGTGTGATTTTTAAAGGCTTTGCAGGAAATATGCATCTAGTATCTGTGTGAGTTCTAAAAACTTTTACTCTAATAAAAGCCTCTGAAAAAAGACCACATAAATTTTTAAAGATTGATTATCCCACTTCTGACTCTTGTCTCTTCCAGTACTTTACTTCTCTGTCCCAACAGCACGGAGGCTTTTTTCAGCTCCTTTATGTCGCCTCCGGTTGTAGTCCAGCATTTTAAATAGGAGACCTAATTCAAGCCTTTTGTGCGGAAAGGCGTAAAATAGTAACTAATGACGGTATTCAGGAACGGGCCGGCGATTTGAGCAAATGTGCAATTGCGTTTCCTTGTACTGAATATGTATAGGGCTTCAGTTGGACACGTTTTGTTAGAAACAGTTTTTTGTAATGTCGGTGTTGTAGTCGGTGGGAATTTTTTTGTTGGTTTTTCTATGTTGGTCTAGTTCCTTGATTGTTGTTATGAAATACTTACTTGCTTTTTCAGGAATCTTTAGTGTATATGATAATATAATATAACGATGTTTCACTGCTGAAGTTATTTATATCATTTAAAATAATTATAATATTTATTCTTAGATAAGTCGACACAGCGAGTGTAGCTTATTGTAATTGCCTAGCTTTTACCCGCGCGGCTTCGCACGCGTTAAATTCGAAGTAAAACTCCTTTCCCTGTACTATTTTATTATACATTTAAACCTTCCTCATGAAACAGTCTATCTATTAAAAAACCGCATTAAAATCCGTTGCGTAGATTTAAGCATACATAAGGACATAGGGACAGAGAAAGCGACTTTGTTTTATACTATGTAGTGAAGCTTTGGTAACCATAACACCAACTGCAATTATTTGTCGCTTTAACATATCAAATGAGTTTAGAGCATTCCTCAGCTTTTTCACAAAATCTTTTTTTTATATTATATAGCAAAGCAAACGAGCATGCGGGTCACCTGATGGTAAGTGATCACCGCCGCCCATGACTACCCGCAAAACTGTGGGTGTTGGGGGTGTGTTGCTGAGCCTTTGAGAGCACCGGATACCGCACTCACCGAAAGAAACGCAGGAACATCGTCTCTACTTCGCGTCGGTTTTCTATGCGACGGTGGTATTTCACCGGTCGAATCAGCCCAGCAATCGCAGCAGACAGAGCCTAAAACTAGACTCTACCACTCCAAAAAAACATCCTCGCCCCACATCTACGAGTAAGGAAACCACACAACCTTAAATATAAAAAAAAAAAAAACCTTCGCATTTGTACCAATATTTCACGTTCCTAAGTAAATCAAAGCTATGATAAAGCACCATCCGTCAGCCCATTGACAGCGCAAATAAATACAGATTTTCGATACAAATTGGAAATGTTTCTTGCGAAAATAAATCTATTGTTTTATTACGTAGCCTCGATATTACCTTTGTTTTTGGTGCTTTTTTGATGTAGCAAAATTTATAACATATGAATAAAGCATGTTTAAATAGGCACGTACATCCACAAAAATTTATGAAAACACACACTATACAATTTTAACAGTACCTCTGTGGTGCAGCGGTATATATACCGGACTGCTAAGCAAATGGTTCCGGGTTCGATTCCGAGGTCGGGCCAATTTCGTTTAAATGGTTTTTCGATATTGGCCCGTGTCTGGGTGTAACTAGCAATTAGCCATTGTGTGGTACCTATAGTACAAGCTTTGCTTAGTTTAGGGCCACACAGTCGGTGTGTCAGTCTGGAGATTTATTTATTTATAGAACACTATGAAATTTTAACAGTTCTTAAAATATCAACACTAGTTTAAACAAACATATTTTCTTCCTCCTATCTTGCAACCAACTTAACTCCTGCGCAAAATATAACTTTATATATTGTCGTTATAAAGCTAAATACACACTTCGCTGTTTGAACTATGAAATTGACTCGCGCTGCATTCAGTGTGCAAACAGCTTTACCTCGCAGTAAGAACGTCTTGTTAAATCTGGAAAAAAATGAAATGAAACTTGTGGAAAGATTGAGTCGTTTTAATGTGGGATTGAGGGGTAGTTTTTAATTGAGATTATAAAGAAGGGTAGTCAAGTATTAAGTGTGAGGTTTAGCTTGATAGTTTATAAAAAAGTATAATAAGTATGAAATTAAACTCATTTTAACGGGTTTCACGCATTTATTATACTATTTTTATTAACAGTGTTGAAAGAGTTATTTTACAATAAGGGTCTTTGGAGATAAAGTTAAGATTTTTTTATTTTTAATCCATTTAAATTTTACAAGTGCTTTCGAAAATTTGATAGATCCTATAATATTCTTACCCAGTACAATATATGTTAAATTTGCTGTAAGTTAAGGGCATCATAGTTTTTTTTATTTTAATTCCTTCTATAGGATAAAAAAATTACTTAATATAACTGAGTGACCGTATATTAAATTTGATATTAAATATGTATTTATAAACCCTTGAACCCTGCCCTTGACCTTAAACACGGGTATGGTTTATAAACTTGAAGAATTTTCCACTCGTTACGTCGTGGGTACAGTCGCGGCAATTTCCATTGTACTGAAATTAAGTTCAAAAAATATTGCAAGCTATTAAGGTAAGAATACATAAGGTAACGACAGCTATTATCAGCCTTTATAAGTAATTCATCTATGATTATATTTAAAGAAAGCAATTTTTTTTATATAAATAAACAAAACACTGTAAAAATTGCGATATTAGGTTATATTGACATAGACTATGAGCTTCTATTCAGGCATTTTTTTCATAACAAGTGAAGCCGCATATAAAAAGCTAGTTCCAATAAATAAAAATCTCACCTCAATTTAGTCACCATCGTTACCCTCAACAATCTTATACACTAACATTAAAACCCGATCACCTTCCACTTCCCCCACCGTACTTTATACCCTTACCTTCCTCTCTACCCACCTCGGTCAGAACTTGAGGTCGAGTGCGTCCTTACGAAGGGCTTGTTTCACGGCACGTGCAGGTCCTGAGTTTATATGGAATGACACAGGTTAAAATATTTAGGTGACTAGTGGCCGCCAAGACTCCGTTCGCGAGGAAGTCGGTTTCCTGTGGGAATGAGAGTTTTTCCGCGGTAAAAAGTACCCAATGTGTTATTCTGATGTATAACCTATGTTACTGCAAAGTTTCATCCAAATCCGTCTAGTAGTGTTTACGTGAAAGAGTATCAAACATCCATCCATACATACTCACCAACTTACACATTTATAATATTAGTTGGATGTCTTTGGATTAGAAGTAAAGGTGATAGGAGTTGTGTGTGGATTTTTGTAAATAATGTGTTGTAGTTTTGTTGGTTTTAAAATATTGACAGATGATCATTTATTTATTGAGATTTTGGTTACTGAATAATTAAACACATATTTGAATGGCTTTGAAATCATAGACTATGGTTGGAAAGTTAACTTTACATCACAGATGATTTAAGCAATAATATTAGTTGTGCTAGTGTCTTTTGTAAACAGTTTCACAAAAACAACGAACACTTAGCTTCTTCTACAAAATTGCACACAAAAAAAACCCTTCTTTATTATTACCATATTTTGGAGTGATCGAAATCTCAAATCGCCCCACGACAAATCATCTGAAACAAAAAGCCAACTCTTCACCCTACAGAAGTAAAAACCAGCAATTTTATGCCTTTTAATGTCTCAAACTTTGCCAAATCTACCGCAGTCAGACAAATGGCGGTAATTTTTATATTGTGCAAACCACGGTGATTTCTCTTAAATAATTAGTTCAATTTAAAAGTCTCTTGTTACTGGTTAAATGTCGGAAAATACCAAATTAGTCACTTTCGATCAAACGACCGCATTTGTTGGATTCAGTGCCAATTAAAAGTAATGATTAGTCATTATGTGGTTCGGCAAAATAAATTAAAATTTTAATTGCGGCATGCTTTTGTTTTATTCAGAAGTTGGATGGCTGGAAGTAAAAATGACGGGTTATTTTGTAAGCGTTTAAGAAAAAAAAACCGGCCAAATTGAGAACCTCCTCCTTTTTTAGAAGTCGGTTAAAAATGAAATCAAATGAATTAATGTTTACCTTTAAGACGATCTAAAGCAGGTTAGAAGCTTAAAAAACTTATCGCACTAGCTGTTTTATAAATAAACAAATAGTCAAAATTATTAAATTAATAATATACAATAGAAGTAACTATTCAACAAAAAAAGTCAGATAAGAGTCGTCATTTCAATCATAGTTATCTCAAAGAAATGCTTTCAAATAATGGAGTACTAAATGAGTTATATTTTTTATTACTTTGTCTACATTTGAGCCATCAAATCAAAAAAAAGTATATAGCTTTATGGGGTACCATGATATCATGAAATTTTTACTTGAATTACCCCAGATTTGTCATCTGCAGATGGTAATGAAGCCATCAACTATTATTTCGAACTACATAACAATATAACTTAATATAACCGATAATATTGATGCAGTAAAGTTAGTCGATGTTGACCAATGATCGTGCAGTTTGGAAGCGTTAACGTGCTTTTATTGGTCGATATATTCCGGTTAACTATATCGTGAAGTAGCGCAGTTACTTTAAGGTAAGAATACAAGTTATTTTATAGACATAATATGTTTCTTACGGAACTGAATTGACGAACCACCAGCTTTTTAATGGATGACTGTTGTTAAGTTCCAGTTGATGTCAAGATTTTGATTTTTACCATCCGATTTTTGGCAGCCAGCACCGTAAAATTACATATAAAAATACAGTAATACTAACCAATGTTTTACAACTATGAGCAAAGTTAGATAACTTCTTAGAATCCTGAGGTCCAAAACTATCAGTGCTGTTTAAATAAAAATACATTTTCACGTACAATAGATTAAACAAAATCCTCTTAATTAATCTGAAACAATACCACTCTACGTAGCTAAATAAACCGACACACCCGAATGTCTCAACTTTTTGTCCGGCGACCGCATTCACACCGTCGAGCGTAAATCCGCCATCCGTGTGTTAGTTGGCCAACTTGTGCGAAACAACGAACACGCCGTTACAACTACTTGAGACGGCTTAGCGGGCGAACCGGCTGATATGTAGACCGAAGTGTGAAGTTTTGGAGTTGTGAGTCAAATTTTGAGGTTTAAGGGATATTTGGTAAAAGTAACCAATTTACAAGATTAAGAAGAGGATGCATTTTAAGGACCTAAGTAAAAAAGGAATAAATTATATTCATCCAGCTTGACTGAAGTCAATTATACTAATTCGAGCTTAGTTAAACGCGGTCGATGTGGTGTGCTATACGATTATTTTATATTTATACATAGTTATAGCTTCAACTGAGAATATGAGATAAAATGGGATTACAGTTTTTTTTAATACTTACATTTTAACCCTTAAATTGATTTTGGTATACACGGAGTACACTGATTTCAAAAAAATCTACAACAATTTTTATTTATAAATTATTAAATATTTTTATATGGTATGACATGAAATTTCACTAATTTTGTTAGAAACTAATTTTATCAGTGGTAGCATTTATATTAAACTGTAAAAATCAAAATTTCTGCGAAGCGGCCCGATGTGTCTGCGAACCGGTGACGTATTATTGATATTTTTAAACGATTTTTTTGGTAAATAATATTTATTTGGAATTACATTGCATGCTAAAGAGATACGTGGGTGCCTACTATAGTTTTTTTATGATAAAGTTACATAATAATGACTTTATTGGCGCGCAAGATTTTGTGTACTCCGTAAATACCATTGCCAAATAAGCGGACAACAGACTTCGGTATTCACGAAGTACATTGCCAAGCTCTATACATACGTTTTTATTTATTTTGTGGTGTTATACCCACATAAGGGGTGTTTTTATTTAATTGTAGATCATGTTTATCGATTTATCTACAGTGCTTAATGTTAAGACGCTCGCACAAGATTTTAGCTTTGGTTCCGGCAGACAGGGGTAGTCGACTACCCTCAGTTGGGACATGCTGATCTCACTATCCAGGACGCCATTCAAAAGCCGAAATTATATTGTTTTCTTCAATTTTATATAAAATTAGCCCTGCGGTTTCATTTAAATGACTTTTCCTGTGGGAATATGGCTTATTTCTGCGGGAAAAATTACCTTTTTTCTTTTTAGGGTGTCGACCTACCGTTATTCCTAATTCATCAAAATCGGTACAGCCGTTTTTACTTAAAAGCGAAACACACATACAGACAGAAAGACATACACATTCTCACATTTATAAGTAATATTATTAAGGATAATTGTATTATTTTTAATAAATAATGATAAAAATAAATAAATGAATTTTGTCCTATTCATGGCAACGTCCTCCTCCTAGTACATAGATAGTTTACTCAGTAACTGGCAACGTCATTCGTGAAGTACATTCATTTTCGCGAAAACTGAAAATGTAGTTTTTTTTTTTGAATTTTTTTATGCATTTTAGGTTATAACAAATCGAGAAAGTACAAAAAGAAAGTTAAATTTGGACTTAACTCATCTTGCCAATTTAAGGGTTAATTGGTCACCCTCTCAAAACACCACCGAATACACGTCACATCAAACGCAATGTTAGCGTGATATATTCCAAACAAATTTACGTGCCGCAGCACTGTTAACAAGTTTGTGAAGTGAATAGTCCTCTGGAAATTGGCTCATATGCTTCTGCGTGCAACTAGGTTCTCGCCTTCTCCACTTTATGGTGCTTATATCACAAAAAACTGCTTACTCTATGGCCAGTTTACTTCTTTAATAGTAAGTTGAGAGTGGTAGAGTCTAGCTGTAGGCTCTGTCTGCAGCGATTACTGGGCTGACTCGACCGGTGAAATACCACCGTCGCACAGAAAACCGACGTGAAGTAGGGACGATGTTCCTTCGTTTCGTTCGGTGAGTGCGGTATCCGGTGCCCAATTTTCTCAAAGGTCAGCAACACACCCCCGACACCCACAGTGTTACGGGTAGTCCTGGGCGGCAGTGATCACTTACCATTTGGTGACCCGCATACTCGTTTACTTTGCTATATTATAAAAAAAAGTGTAAATTTGGACATTGATTAAATAAATAAATCGCTACGGTGTGACAGCCAGCCAGTGTTAAGAAACCCGCCACACTCTGCCCAGCTCGACACCCTGTATAATTCACAATCCCTCGTGTTGTACTAGCTGATGTTCGCTGTTTGTTACAATTTGCAGCTTGGATAGTGCATGGACTGCGGTCGAAATAATAACGAGTGTGTGTAAGAAACGGGGTTGAGTAGGGAAATAAGAATGTTTTAGGCAGTTTGTTAAGTTTGATATTTTAAGCGTTAGAGGTTCTAAAGTTTCTGTGCATTTGTGTGTTTGTCTACCTAAGGCTTCGTTGTTGCCTCCTATTATTTAAAATAGTTTGGATAAGTAGTTTGCTTTAAGCTAAATTGCACAAGCGGTAATATTTTGGTTACCTACTTAATTATAACGTAATCCCCATTGATGCATCTACATCTAGAAATTACTATACCACAGAATATAATAATCTGTAATAATAGCTTCTAACTTATTGCAAATCTAAGATCCCAACATATACCAGGCCATCATAACACTACAACATCTAGACCACTAATATCGCATTCTAAAGTACTAAGGCTTCATATATCGCGACAAATGAGCTGTTGGTAACACGCGGCGGCCTAATGCCGCGGTCCGAATGAAATACGGCCAGTGTTTCGACGGGCTATACATTTTAAATATAGAACGGCCGATGAAGAACGGAGTGGGATAAAAAGGCGTAGAAAAAGAAATTGTAGTGGCCAGTGTTTTAAACAAAGAGGGGGAGGTTAAAAAGGTTGTATGCGAATGTTAAGAATGTTAATGGCCGATATTGTATCAAATGTAGGAGAATGTATGCGAATGATAATGACCTGAAACAAATCAAAATCTGTAGTGGTGTTTCACAAAACAAATAAATATAATACGGAAAAGTATATGTAAGAGTACAAAATATTTTTTTTCATTTACTGTCCTCAAATTTAACACAGTCATATACTCAAAAACTAGTATAATATAATACGAAGTGTTCCTAAAAGTTAAGAAAATGTACTCTAACATAAAAACATTACTACAAGCAAATTTTATTTAAATCTCCAAAAAAAAAACACATCCAAAAATCACTCTTCCACGTTTAAAAAAATACAAATGCCCACCACTTCCACAGAGCAGAAACTTATAATCAGAACCAATAAATTGTGGCTCCTTTCAATAACTTGGTAGCCGCAGCCGAGCCGCGTCAGTGCACCCAACGAACGTTTAAAATAGTTCCCAGATTCATTTGCAACTTGTGCTATGTACACGCCAGCCGAGAATGGTAGGGCTGTGCTAAATTTAATCAATACAAATATTATAAACTAGTGGCCGCCCGCGACTCCGTTCGCGTGGAAGTCGGGTTGGAAGTTTTAAAAAGTTAAAAAGTACCCTATGTGTTATTCTGATGTATAACCTATATTACTGTAAAGTTTCATCAAAATCCGTCTTGTAGTTTTTACGTGAAAGAGTAACAAACATCCATACATCCATGCATACTCACAAACTTTCACGTTTATAATATTAGTAGGATGTAAAATTGTGTTTGTCTGTCTGTCTGACTATATGTTTTGCTTTCACGTCGAATGGAATGAAAGTAAGCTATTTTTACGGGTCGGAAATGTTTCATTCCCAAAGGAAAATCAATTTTAACGCAGACAAAGTCACGGGGGTATATTAAATAGTATATTTAATAAGAAAAAGACAATGTTCATAATACAATAAGCTGCATCCCCACGGAATAACAAAAGAAATAATGGTGTCAATGGTTTAATGGCGTTTTTAACCAAGAGTTCTACAAAAATGTATTGATATTTTTAAGCTCTGCTTTGTTACATTTCTCCAAAACATAACATCTTAAGTTAAAATGCAGTAGAAGGCATACTTTTGATAAAGCCAGGATTCTTATTACAAAAAACAAGAAATAACTTTTATCCTAGGTAATAAATATAAAATCTCGATCGATATAGTCTTAGAAAAATCATCTTTATACCAATAAATTGTTGACTGTCAAACCTTTTTTAACCGCTTGGCATATCGTTAAAATCAATACAGTTTTTATAAATAGCTGAAAAAGCTTTCAACTACCTTTCAAAATGTTATCATGACACAGACAAACACATCAACATAAGGTTAATTAAACTGCCTTTGAAAATTTCATGTAGTTCCCTGTATTTATTAATGTATATGTTACGGCTAATACCCGAAGTGCGGCTACACCTAGTTTTAGCCGGTTAGAAGTGTTTTTAATATGGAAAACTGTAAAAAAAAAATTCCTATGTATATAAAAACTGGCTTGAATCATGAGTCGACGGAGTCCTTTTTCTGGGTAGTATCAAAAAAGTAACCTAACTAACCTAACCTATTGACTTTAGGTTAGTTAGGTTACTTTTTAGGTTGTGGTTGGTAGGTTTAGGTAAAACTAGGTGTAGCCGCACTTCGGGTATTAGCCGTAACATATATATGTGTAATATTGACTCATTTGTATCGTAACTACTGTACGGATGAATAATTTTGTTCAATTTAAAGCTGCGATAGTCTGAAATCAGTTTCGAACAGCATTTGAAATTTGATTAAGTAATACCAAATAGTAGTAATAGTAATAGTAGTTTTAACTGAAAATCTGATATTATTATTATTCTATAACTAGTGACTCCATTCGCGTGGAAGTCGGTTTCCTGTTGGAATGAGCTTTCCCGCGGTAAAAAGTACCCTATATGTTATTCTAATGTATAAACTATATTACTGTCAAGTTTCATAAAAACCCATCCAGTAGTTTTTACGTGAAAGAGTAACAAACATCCATTCATACATCCATACATACGCACAAACTTCACGTTTATAATATTAGTAGGATATGCAACGATTAAAAATACTCAATAGCAAGCCTTTCTTTTTTTTGCCTCGAAAATAATTTAAACGCCGCAGCCCTGCCAGCACACACGTGGGCAAAGTTAGCAACATTTTGCCAGAATGTCCCAAGTTATGCTAACTTCCTAGCAAACTCTAAGACGCTTCTCTTAAACCTGTTACACTATTACACCGCAAACACGCTCTAAATCAACACACGTTAAATTGATCCGAGTGCGGTCGTGATACGGTTGAAATTAGCTTGGATTTTAAATAGTTTGTAATTACTTGTGATTTTTGGGGTTTTGTATCAGCTTAATTATGCATTAGCATTTATTAGCATTTCACTTCAAACTCGTCAAGGCAAGTCAAGTGCCTAGTAGACAGGCGGCTTGAAAAATACTGACAGTAGGGTGGT
The DNA here is from genome assembly GCA_916618145.1 of Emmelina monodactyla. Taxonomy (NCBI): domain Eukaryota; kingdom Metazoa; phylum Arthropoda; class Insecta; order Lepidoptera; family Pterophoridae; genus Emmelina; species Emmelina monodactyla. Next base: position 1,203,876 of record OU745316.1, read on the forward strand.
CCCTAACTTACAGGAACCACGTCATAGGCCCTAACAAGGCGGTTCCCAAAAACTCTGACACTAGATGAATATATTGCAAAGTGCATATTCATCACACGATAAAGAAGAAAATCTATTTGAATGGTAACAAACGTAAAGTATACCTCACTGTAGATTCTTTAATTATTAAAATGGATTAGGTATTTCTTAATCCAGTTAGTTTTCTATAAAATGAATTCGTTAAACATGTTTATTTAAGAGGTAACTTTACCTACGAGGCATTAGAATATGCACTAAGTATTCAAAAAAAATATCTTGCCTTCTCTATCCGCTACAGAACTGGGTAAGAGTGACAATTTTATAGTCAATGTAAGTAGGAGTGATAATAGCTATGCCGTTGTAAAATAGAGAAATTAAGGACTTCGCTTTCTTCGTTTTCTTTATTAAACAAATATTGTTACTGCATGCCTTTTCCGATGACTTTCTACGACCATTTTTCATTTACTTTCAAAGGTGTTTTTACCTTTGTAAATCGTGGCCGTCGCGGGACCAGCCTGGACGCGGACAGCTCTGCAGAGAGAACAAATGGAGGAGGCCTTCACCCGAAAGTGGGTTACCCAAAAATAATTATAAATGTAAAATATCTACTATATATGTTTAAATTTAACAATGTATTTAAAACGATATGAATTAAATCTTTAAGCGCTTTGAAATTGTAAAATAAAATTTGACATTATAAAGACTTATGACTCATTATTTGAATGACGAAAGTGTTAAAGCTTAATTATTGATAAGACATGATTGATACTGTAAATTATTTTGTAGATGACATTAAAATGCATTTCTTTTATTTTGTAATTTAATTTATTTGATGATTGTGAGAATGCGTTATAAACGACAATATTGTATTTTGATTAATTTGGGAAATAAAGGCTTTTTTTTTATTTATTTATTTTAAATGTAAAGTATACTATTCTTTAAGGAATATTTAAACCAATGAATACAAAATGCAGCTACACTGTCCACTTAAACCCGTTTAGATTCCAAACATGATAAATCTACCGACCGTCTAATAAAATGTGTTTTCCCGTATATCTCATATATTTATAAAGTAATAAATTTTATTTCAGAACATAATATTGCAGCGTTTTAAAAGTATTAGCGGTGGCCGGCACTGAGAGTGCGGGATGGCTTTTATAGCGGAATCGTGACCGGTGCGGGCCACGAAACACGCGGGGAAGATGACCTTTATTTTAAACGAGCTTTCTGCCCTCTGTGATATCGCAGTTTTGTACTGGTGAAAGGAGTTTTGAAATCGGTTGAGAGTAGTTCTAGAGATTACTCATTACATTCAAGTTTATACGGGGTGTAAAAAGACTGCTTCCGAAAACAAAAACTGGGCATTGCTGGTTACGTTTTAAGCAAAATAACAATTTCATAAAAAAAAATTTTTTACATGATTGTAAAAAAATGCATTTATACTATCAGATTTTGGAATGATTTCAAATTGAATAGTGTTTAAATTTAATTTGCAATGTAAATCATCGCACCTAAACCATCAGTTGATGTGTGAGTGATGATTTCAAGCCGCGCATATGACTTTTCAATCCTTAATCACTTTTTAAATTGAGTTTTCTAAGTATTGTGTTTGAGTCTCAAGAATTCATGGCTTCGGAAGTGGTCTTTTTACACCCGTTATATGCATAAAAACATACCAAACTCGCCCCAATATCGTAGCCCAACATGTATGTTCAAACAAAATAATATCTAATCCATAACATGTAGATAGGGTTGAATAATTTGAAGACGAAACAATGGGTCATAGAAATTTTCTTCTTTACTAGTGACCCGCCCACGCTTCGCAATGGTGTAAATTTTGCGTGACTTGTTCACGATACGTTAAATTTTCGCTAACTTACAATAACTTTTTCTGAATGTTCTTTATTTACAAAATGAAAAAAAAAATACCTAAAAGATGCCGAAACAAGCATTAAAATCCGTTAAGCAGTTTAGGACAAACATACAAACAGATAGAATTAGCGACATGGATTTATACTATGTAATGATAATGATGATGATAGGTGTTAGCAATAAGGATTTATCGTGTTATGAGAATAATTATTTCGAAAAAGAAAAAAATGTCACCGAAAAGCAATTATGTGAACTTAACAATAGAGATTATTATATAGTTATTCAACTTATATATTATTATTATTTACTAACTCAGCTTACTGTTAAAAAAAGATACATTATAAACACATCCCTCGCTCGCTTCCTTGCCCCAACCTGAAAAATGAGCATAAATATTTGCTTATATCTTTCCCATTTTGCTCCTAACGCAAAGTGACATGAAACGACCGGATTTCACGGGATATTAAAAAAAATCGCCAAGAACGACTCAGGAAATATTTAATGGATCTTCAGGAAGTTATGAAAGAAGAAAAACCATTAGCCCCATTCAAAGTCGTCGTGTTTAGGTGTAGTTCCAAGTTTGAAATTAGACAAGTTTTTGTCATTGACAGAACATTAATGCTAACGAAAGTAATTACCACGAAGACAATATTAAATATATTAGGGTATGTTTTTTAATATTGGCAAAATTTTACATCTTTGTGTGCAATAGTTTTAAAGTTATGAGGGGGACAAAAGTGACTTTAAATGGTTCGGGTAAATATACACATGGCGCGCTGTCAGCCCGTACCTACTTGGCTTGACACGCTGCCGCATGATCTAAGTAATTTGATCTAAAAAATAAGCTAGTTCTATTTAAACATTTTAACTTTTTTCCTTATATAACCCATGAAACGCTTTTTGTTTTTTTTTTAAGTCAAAAGTTCTTTGCATTTAAATGTTGACAACAATTTTTGCATTGCTCACCGATCCCTAAATATGGCGTTTTACAGAAATTGTGCCGTCTTTCTTGTAAAAACATTTTATGAATAAATTTTAAGCAACAATAGTTACAATACATCTTTTATTAATTGATTTGCATTTCTTGACGTTTGAAACCACAAAGACAGGCTATATTGGTAAACATCGTTTATGTTTTTTAACTTTAAATTTTAAAGTAAAAAGTTTTAGGTATATAGTTAAACCATATAATTTCTTAGTTTGAAAAATCTAAGCCTTGTGTGCAAACTTAATATTTTTAATATAATTTTTGTTTCTAAATAAAAAAAAAATGTCTTCAGTCAACAAAAACATGGTTTGAGATGTTACCATTTTATTGATTAAAGCAATTGTTTTATAAGAATTAAATGTCTTTAGGCTTTATCCATGCATTGTTTATTCTGCGTGTAAAATGTTTTATTCATGCATTCGTAATAAGGTAACTTTATTATGTCTGTCGCTAAGGGGTTAAGGGTCATTATAACAGTAGAGAGAAAATTAAATAAAGGGTTTTAGTTACCTACGTAATATCATAAAAAAATATAATAATAAAATCGTCCTAATACATGTAAAGTGTACGAACTGGACAACTACGTTTACTAAAAAGTCCGGGTTTAAGTTTTACTAGAGGGTACCACTGCTTGGTTTTTTTTTCATAATTTCCTTTTTTTAGGGTGAAACATAAAAAGACTTTTAAAAAGGACAGAAACTTTTATAGCGATAGAATCTTATAGAGATTGATTAAACGAGGGATAAAAGTAAATATAATCGATCAACCAAAGAGTTTCTGTCAGAAATTATAAAATTACATTGCAATTGAAGAGCAATTATTACTGTAAGCTAAAAGTTTACAGTATCCTGTCTATATCGATGAACTTTGGGTCAAAATATAATTATTTCGTAGCACGTGTATCACGAGTGAATGCGCAGGTATTTCAATACCACGAAGTTTCCACATTTTTAAACCTTAGTTAAAAATCTGAAGCATTTTAAATATTTTTGGTAATGTTAAGAATCACACTTGGATTACTTTCTTGCCTGCGTGAATGTTTTGCAGATTTTATGTCAAAATACAAAGTAATTATTGTCAAACATCCTGCAATTTTTCAATATAATAGAATTGGTCTCATTATAAATATTTGAAGATAAAAATTTGTTAAAAACATGTTCCTAAATGGTGGAGAAAACCGTATCAAAATCTGATAGTGTTAAATAAATAGGAACAAAAAACTTATTTTAAATAAAGTCAAATTTACCTACTAAAATATAAGAATACACATAATACCTTAAATGGCTATAGAAATCTGGAACCGACACTTTGAATGTCTTTATTATTATTATTAAATGTCTAATTTATTTTTTATTTCTTACTGTAAAACCTTGTAGATTAATAGATTAGATGTCAAAATAATAAGCACTTTTAACGAACTCAAAATGGTCTTAACATTCTCATTTAGTAACAAATAAATGTGTGAAGTCAGAGTTTTAAAACCTTTCAATAAATTCAAACCTATACTGATCTCAAATTGATTTGATTGATTTTTTTCACCAGTAAAGTTTTTTTTTAAAACAAATAACGTATTTAACTCCAGTTTACTATTTCACGGCTATGAATACTATCCCTCTTCATCTACTTAATCTTTCTTTTCTTTCTATTAGTGCCAAACCAACGTTATAATTACAACAATAAAAAACTAAAACAATATGAATCTACCATAATTGTTTGCCACATCCAGTTATTACCCATCCTTGTACCGTTTCCGTGGCTTAATGAACTTTTTAAATTAAAAAGGGCTCCGGTATAACGTATTATTGTTGGCACGCAGTTTTTCCACTCAGCAACCCTGTGGGCACTAATTTAATTACAACTTCCGTTTGTAGCCTCCCTTAGGGACTAAGGGTGTGAGGTACTTATCATATGGAAATATTGTTTTATTAGTTAATACTGAGTTTTATTTCATGGGTAGGTTTAATTAACCCTCGATCACTCGCGCGGGCTGGTGACAGCCCACGCAATTTTAAACGTAAAAATGAATAGTAATTTCTTTAGTTACGAATTTGCGCTTCTGAGTACCTTCAAGTAACCTTTAAACGCGTCGACACGGGATGAGAGGGGCAGTGTGACGCAACCACTTGCAGTGTAAGGATCTTTCAAAGTTTGCGTATAGTATTTTTGTATGAAAATATTTTTTTTGTTTAAATTTTTATTTCATTGTGGTAATAAATTCTTATGTTGATGTTTTTCAACGAGAAAGTTTATGTAAAGAATTAAGAAGTAAATATTTTTTTGCTTCTTTGTGGACTGATTTCAATTTTACGAAGGCAGATTTTTGTAATGCTTCGTAGAATACAAATAAAGCCGATAATAAAATCTACGTTTTTTATTGTCATTCATCATGTAATACAAAGTAATAAAATGCTTTTTATTATTTTATTTTTATTAAGTAATATAATACGTTTAGAAATATACTTTGAATATGTGGGGTGGTCACTACACCCCGCAAGTGCTCTCGAGGCTGAAAATCGCGCGTGTGATCGAGGGTTAAGTATTGGTTGGGTGTGTAGAAAATGGATGGTAATCAGTTTAAAATTAAACATTTACCTCTTTTTACTATACGTAATAGTATTTACCCTCCGGTACTTAAAATGCGTTTTTTCTCAGTCAGTTTTAAAATCGCCACATAAAATTTTCAGAAACATTCCATATTTGAACTCTCAGGTTTAAAATGTTACGATAATAAATTTTGATTGACAAAACACATCAAATATATAAAAAGACCTGTCTCCACCATAACTTCTGCTATAAAAAGCCACGCAACTCTCAAGATTTATCCAAAGTTCAAAGACCCCTTATTAAACCGCTCAAGTTGAAAACATTAACTTTTATTCCATCTTAACTTGATCCATATTTGTTTAAGTTACCTCAGGTTGTTGCACGTCTAGTCTAGACTGTTAAACTTTAAGTTATAGGCAAGTTAAGTTACTTACACAAGCTATTATGCTAATAGCGTGCTTCACAAACAGTAGCCGTGTTTCTAAGTTATAATTCAATTTTATATTCCTTGTTACCGAGTGTTTGTATTAACAATAACTTATTAATAAATAGGGGAATATTGTAAAACTTTTTTTTTAAATAAAATGAAAGATGGTAGATAACTTGTGCTGACTTAAGTTCTTTTTTTCATAGAACTCACGAATGCTACGAAAAAATTGGCAAAATAAAAATCCCTACTAATATTATAAATGCGAAGGTAACTCTGTCTGTCTGTCGGTCTGTCTATCTGTCTATCTGTCTGTTACACTTTCACGTCTAAACCACTGAACCGATTTTGATGAAATTTGGTTTGAAGAAAGAACTGAACTTGGGAATGGGCATAGGGTACTTTTTACCGCGGGAAAACTTCTAATTCCCACGGTAAATCGACTTCCACGCGAACGGAGTCGCGGGCGGCCACTAGTCAGCCATAAGTGTATGTGTAACATAGTCAATTACGTTTAAAACAAAATTAAACTTTATCATATTTTAATATGTGAAATCAAAATATAATATTCTTAATAATTGATAACTCTGTTTTTGTAGAGATCAAGTTACGAGTAGTTAAATGCTATGTAAATAGAGCCGTAGCTATTGGGTTGCATTCAGCTTATAAGCTATATATAATACTAGCGACCCGCCCACGCTTCGCAATGTTGTAAATTTGCGCAACCTGAATTTTAACTAACTTAAACAAACTTTTTCTGATTTTTCTTTATTTACAAATTTAAATGAATAAATTCCCTAAAAGATGGCGAAAACCAAATTAAGATCCGTTACGCACTTTAGGAGGAGTTAACGTACAAACAGACAGAATTAGCGACTTGGATTTATACTATGTAATGATGAGTTCCACTTGTAGTTTACGGGAATCTTGTTGTTTTATTATTTGAACATGAAAAAAAGGTATCTTTGTTTGTTCTCTGAAAATCAGTCACCGCAAGAAAAAATCTATTATTTACATGCGCACGTTAGTAAACGTATACGAGGTTTTTTTTATCTACAATTTATATAAAAACTAGTGGCCGCCCGCGACTCCGTTCGCGTGGAAGTTGGTTTCCCGTGGGAATGAGAGGTTTTCCCGCGGTAAAAAGTACCCTATGTCCTTTCCCAAGTTCAGTTCTTTCTTCATACCAAATTTCATCAAAATCGGTTCAGTGGTTTAGGCGTGAAAGCGTAACAGACAGACAGACAGACAGACAGACAGACAGACCGACAGACAGACAGAGTTACTTTCGCATTTATAATATTAGTAGGGAAGTAGGGATATTGTGAATACTTCAATAGAAGACAAATTCAATATTTTATTTCTTACTAAACTCTTTTTTCTCCTACCTTTTTCAGTTTTAAAAGCTAAGTATTTTAAAGTTACTCCCACAAAGAGCTTTTCGAGCTCTAAAAAGCTCTCTTCTATATTTTCAATCTTTTTTATTGTGGCACCTGTAATCAAATTTTAGAAGTACCCTCACTTAAAGAAAATTGAATGCAATGACCTTTACAGACGGGCTACAAATGAAATGAAATGGAATTAAAGTTTAATATTTAATGGTTAGCTAGATAACTGGTTTAATAATAGTTGTATTTAACATTTATTAATAAATAAAAGATTTTGCATTTCGTTAAATAATTAAAAAATAAACAGGCTGACACACCAACTGTGTGGCCCTAAGCAAAGCTTGTACTATAGGTACCACACAATGGACTCGAGGAGAACCTAGTTACACCCAGATACGAGCTTATATCGAAAAACCATTTTTACAAAATTGGTCTGACCCGGGGATTGAACCCGAAACCATCCGCTTAGCAGTCCGGTACATATACCGCTACACCATAGACGTCATCAATATGAGTGATATGCATTTAAACAAGTACTCATTTTATCATTCTCCTCCATACATTAACAAAATACATAAAGTGAATGTGTTGTGTGTGTGAATATCAGAGGAAGTACAATATCTTTGGATAATCTTCTTTTGTGTTGGAATTTACAATTAAAGAACAATATTAATTCAGCTATTAAATTAAAAAGTAGCGAAAATTTATTCGATATGTGAACCCCAACGATCTTAGAAATATGCTTTTGTAGTGACATCATACAAAAAACCCGTGAATGACGCTACGTAATATTTTTCGTTAGTTTTTGTAATGAAACAATTTCAATGGTGAAAACAACAAAAGTTAAGAGTCAATTTAATTAAAGTTTCTTCTAAGATTGCATCAGACCAAAGAGTCTGAATATTTTTTTTTAAATATTTTAATTTAACCGATATTATTAAACTAATGCTAAAACATAACTATCGTATTTAACAAGGTGCAAAAATTAATTTCCTTTTATACCGAAATCTATGTAAAAATTAAGATCTACCATTTGGCCAATTCATTAACTTCAAACAAACCCTTTTATCATATTTCATATCTCCTTCAAAAGCTATAAACTTTGGTTCCGCTTTCTTAAGCCTATAACCGCCGAGAAATCTTAATTTAAATTTATATAATAAACCCACTTTCGAACGCTCATCAGCCCGGCCACACTATCACTAGCAACATTTCTACTGTACAGAACCTTAACAATATTCTATTACAAACCAAAAATCACTACGACAAACCATTTTGGACTTAAAGCCGATTGAAATACGGACACGAAAAAATCAATTTCAATTTCGTCGACCGCAAAGTGAAACGTGTCGAGGCAGCGTCGTCCACTCTAAGTTTGCCGCTGGTTTTATGACGACATTTTATTTTGTGCTTTAAAGATTCAGGCATAAGGTTGTTTTTAGAATTAAGACGACAGTTTAAGTGTAAGTTTAAATTGGTAAGTCTGGTCAAAGCTGCAGGCTGAATGGGAATTAAACGCCTATTCGAGAAGCTTCCATGCAATGTTTATGTAAATACTCCGAGAGAAGGCGATTCTGTTAAGTTAGGCCTTTGTTGCTACTTTCATGTTAGTTTTCATATAGCTTGGGGTGGTTATTGATCCTTGGAGTTTGACCCTTCGTACAGGGCCTACAAGGTAGACAATTGTCATTCGCTTTTATTACAGGACTCGGTAAAAGAGTGTTGTTCTCTTCACGAGGTAGGTTTACGTACATTGCACTTTCTGTAAGACTTTTTTAAGGTAAGGTATGAGAAAAAAGAGTGAATGGATTTTTTTATAATTAAGGAAAAGCATTAGAATTTGTTTATTATTTATTTTGAGTCCAAAAATTTTTCATCAAGAAATACCAACTGTTTACCCTTTTCAATAGGCCCGTCCAATTAATCAGAACTTTGTCCATCGTCAAAAGATCACAAAAGCTACACGTCCAACAATACTCATATGAAATTCACAATCTAAAACTACAGCACTATATTCAAAACCATTATCAATTCCGCTCACACTCGGCAATCTCGATCCAATCTCGATATCGTTTCCTATTTCGAGTCGAGAATTAGTAGAAACAAACATCGATCAATGTCAGTTAGACAGATTAAGTTGCACAATTCTCGGGAAGTTCGAACAATCTTTGCAAGTTGCCACTTCGAGTGTTTCTTAGATGCGCTTGGGGTTATTTAGAGGAACGATGGACAGACAAGATTGACTGTGTTAGCAACCGCTATGAGTTCGACAAATCGTTTTGGGATCGTCTATATGAAACAAAGTTGAACAATGCGGGTATAAATTGCAATTTGCAGTGGAGCATTGTTTGGACATCGAATTTGTATTTTACAAACATAGGTAGTCTAGTTAATTGGGAATCACGAAATTTACACTTTTACCTAATCCTACCCGTGTCCAACTAATTCAAAACTTTAATTTGGTATATCGTTCTCGTATCGTTACCCATTTCGTTCCTCATCATAACCGCAGTAGCCTCGTGATCCTGCGGTAGAAACTATTACAGTAAAAGTTAAATCAGTTTTGCACCCCCGTGAGTTCACTGCAGGTTTTACTACCCTTACTAAGCTTAGACTACACATTTTGAACAAGCGACATCCAGTTTCCAACCCCCGATTACTAAGGGGTGCTTGACTTCTATCCTAATGTCGGAAAGAAAATATTTATTATTAAAAATTAACGAGACTAGACAAAAAAATTTGACTCTTTTTAAAAAATAAAGTCTCGCTAATTCTCTTAACAACTTAATATTTAACAGCTGACTTTACCACTATTATATGTATGTTTTTTTCTTAAACGCATTGGTGTAGTGTACAAAATGAAAATTTTGTCACGAAACATTTTGGACATACTGAATTTGCAAACAACCTTGAAAACTTCGTCTTTGCTTTGTAATTGCTATTTAAAAGATTACAATGACATAATGATGATGACGTCGGTGAGAAGTCAGTTAAAAACCAGAACGTATACACGACCCACTATCGTTACATAACTAGTATAAATCCAAGTCGCTAATTGTGTCTGTTTGTATGTTTGTCCGCTAACTCCGCGATTTAATGCGGTTTTCGCCATCTTAAAGGGATTTTTTTACATTCAAATTTGTAAATAAAGAACAATCAGAAAGAGTTTTTTCAAATGAGCTAAAAATCAATATTTCGTGAGCAAGTCGGCCAAAATTACCCATTGCGAAGCGTGGGCGGGCTAGTTAACAAATAAGTCTACTTTCGAATAGTTAAAGTCTAACCTATACATCAGACGAAAACCTAACACTCTCACAAGACATACGTTACCATCGTTTGAAACACCATCTCCTAACTTATACACGAGTTCCTTTACCCCTTAAGGGGCGAACTTTGCAAATGTTCACTTAGGAGGTATTTTATCATGCAACTTATATGAACGGGACCAAAGAGACCGTTTAAGACTGATGTATGGAGCCTAAAGACGGGAATTGGTTCGGCTATTTGATTTTCACTGCGGGTTTAAAAATGGTGCGGGGTATATTTGGTTTGTTTTAGAGTTGGGGTTTGAATTTATAAAAAGGGGAGTTGTTAGTTTTGAGTGTGTAGAATTGTAGTTGCTAAATTGATTAATTTATTGTGATTTTTTTTGTGTGATAGGTTTGATCGATTGATAAAACAAAAGTTGTATTTGGTACTCATTTTCTTAAAAGAATAAAATCGATCGTTGTGGGTGAATTTTAAAGATTAATCATACGGGGCTACGTTAGTCTAACTTAGACACGTTAAATATACAACACTTCCATTTTTGTCTGTTTAATACAAATTTACCTTACATGACCTAAAAACGGTTTTTTATTAGACAGTAATGTTTAACTTAAAAATTCTCTCTACACCAAAGCTGACACTATTTATTTAAAATAGCTTCTCTCGCTGTAATTAACCGTAGTCGAGCATTAACTTTGTGAAATTAGGGTCGTAGAAGGCCCTTCAGATAATACATGATTGATTAATAAAAGGGTCACCTTCGTAATAAGAGGCGAGTGGTCTGTCCTTTGTCAATAAAGGCTCTATGTAATAGTTTTTAGGGCCTGTTAAAAGGGTGTGAAGTAATATTGCTTTAATTACCTTAGAGTCATGTTCAAAATGTGTGAATGTATGTACAAAGTCTATGGGAAGAAAGCTTGTGTTTTTGACTAGTGCTGTATGTTTTTTTTTTGTAAATATTTATATTATTTTGATATATTGGTTTTGTATACGTTTTCTAAAGGTTAGGAATAGGGCTTAATTTTGAGTTTGGGAAAAATACACAAATTGATCGAATCGTTCATGACCGCTTTTTAAGAATCGGAACTTTGTCGTAAACCTACAATGTTTTTTACTAGACAAAACAATATGTCGCAAAAGTTGAAATTAATATCCTATTTCACTCAGGTACTATCGGGTATGCAGATTTCAGCATTCTATTTTATTTTTCGCGCATTTCACAAGTATGTCTGCTCCATCTAGTCAGAGCGAGTGTAATATTTTCTTAATCTTTGATTTCCTTTGATGCTTTTGCAGATTTTTCACATCTCATGCAGGCTTAGTGAGAAATTGCATTTCTCTCATGTCTTTGAAGTTAATGCCTTATATAAAATTTAAAACATGTGCAATAATGTTTTTTCTTACAACGAAACTATAAAACTTAAATTTGACCAAACTGCATTACATTATAATCATGCAGTTTTAATAAAAGCCAATTTTGTCATCTTATAAAATTGTTCTTACAAATATTGTTTTACCCTACAAATCTTCGTTTATTCCAAATATCTCCTTATTATCTTTTTCATATCAGGTATAAATAATTAAATCAATTCATTTTTGTCACTCAGCAAAAGACATGTTTATCCAAACCAATTAATTCAACCAATATTATTGAGACGCATGTCTTTTACCTTACCTACCTCAACCTTCGACTTCTATCACTGCATTTTGATTCTTATTCCCCAGGTATTAGAGTTGATTTGTGTAAATGTTGATATCTAAGGAAATTCAAGGCTGTAGGCAGTAATAAAGTGTGACATCAAGTAAGAGATCTCTGGTTAAGATATCTTTATGGAAGTTTGTTCGTACTATGGATCCTATGTTTATGAAAGTACCTATTGGTTGAATTACTTAGTAAAGTTGGTAATAGGTTCGCTGTTTATCGAGGTTTGTATGATTAGATATAATTGTATATGTTAAAAACAAATGACTGTCATTTTCATCAATATTTGATTTAAAAGTTTAAACCTTTCATAGTAGAAGGCGTTTCTATCGGTATCTACTTGTTTACTTTAAAGTATTATCTCATATTTATGATAGATAGATATTGTCACCAATATTAATCATTTGAGTAATAAAATATGGTTACTAAAGAAAAAACTGATTTCAAATAAGTGTTTTCTCTTGTGGTTTAACCACACTTTTGTTTTTTGCTTAATTTTGTGAATTTTGAGGAAACGACTAAAAATAACAACACAACCTTAGTTAAATCCATTCGAGACACCATAGTACTACCACCGACATTCGTATATAAATATAGCGCACTCACAAACACAATTTCACTATATTTGTTTACTTCAAACCCTTACTTGAGTTTTGGCACAAAATGAGAGAAATTCTAGCATTACTTAGACACGATAGTGGAGTGTGTCGCGTTCAAGATATTTCTTCGTAAACAATAATATGTGTAAAGATGTTTGCTCACTGAGTTAGCTTAGACATAGTGCCTTATTGCTGACTATATGGAGTATGTAGGGTAGAATGTACTCCAGTTTGTGATTAAAGGGATTGTTATACTATCTTACTAATAGCCTACTTTAAAGATGTGTATAAATGTGAAAATATGTTTTTCATGTGTGGTGGATATAGCGGTGATTTGAGAATAAATTATAAAAAAGAGGAAATGTCACAGTGGGTGACACAAGATCGCTACAGATACCTAGTATATGGGGACAGATAACTACTTACAGGAGGTGATGCTGCAAGATCGGTTAGCTAGCTCGTTAGATCCACTCACTGGGCCCAAAGTCCTTACGTCCTTGCTGGCTAGCTCGTATTCGCTTGGTAAGCAGGTTCACTACACTAGGCACCATTCACATCTCGGCGAGGGTTAGCGGTGGTAGGAGATCACCAGCGTGATGATTCTCCAGCGATTATGAGCGTTTTAAGAGTTACAGCGGAGTGCGATGAGAACCGACCGACAGGTAGCACAGATCGATCGAGACTATACCAATTTAACGGCTAGCAAAGAAAAATAAAAATTAAGAGGGTAAGTATTTTGAAATATTAAAGCGCCAGCATTGGCGCGAACAATGTGTTGATATTAAGATGTTTAAATGTTCGTTACACTTAGGAGTTCAATCACGCAAAAACAACCATAGATATGTATAACATTTTGTACATTCATAAAGGGATAGGTTATGACCTAAACTAAAGCACCAGCAGCTTCTAATAAAACTGAAATGTTTCATTTTTCAAACAAAGTAGAGGGCGCCACATTCTTTGAGCGGAAAACTAAATAAGTAAAAAAGTGTATCATTTGTAATTTTAAAATCCTAAGGTTAATTGAGCAACTTATGTCCTTAACACAAAAACGTTAATAGCTACCTTTTAAAACAAGAATTTTGCCACAAGAACCAAACATTTTGAAGTGAAACTTAACAGAAAGATTGAAAGTTGCTTCTATGATGAATAAAAATGATAGGTATGAGTAGTTTTTCCAAACATCAATACCTATATTGTTAATTTATTCTATTGTTCGGTGAATTGGCCTATTTTGAAAAGAATCCAATATATCTCGCTGGCTCTGCAACACAGTTTTTTAACGTGACATTTGTAAAAAATATGTACCAATGTATTTTTATTTTGAAAATAAACTAAACTATATCACAATAACATAATTTTATTTGTAGTTTCGTTATAACTAGTTTCAATATAGTAAAAAATATGGTTTTAAAACCAATTCTTTACTAAATTCATGTAAATATACCTCTTTAGTTCATCCATGCAATTTCTACATATTTCATGAAACTTCTAAAGTTGAGAGATGAGAATAGCGTTTTACATATTTCCGTCTGACTTTAGAGTTGGAGTACAAAGTGAAAATAAAACTATTAATTTTAATATTTGGTGAATATTTGCTTTTAGGAGGTGGAAAAACTAACGTATAATATTGCATATATAATTTGGAAGAAAAATAAATTGGTGCTGCATGATCAAACTTGTACATAGGTATGTTAATTTTAAGCTTAGTCAAAATATATAGGTAGTAAAGTCTTCCATTTTAAAATATTGTTTTTCGTCCATTCATATTAACAGCATAATTTAAGACGCATATATTCGTGACGTCGTAAGTATCTAGTACTAATTTATCATCACCTTACGTTCATATTGCTAAGCCCTTTAACACCAAACTTGCTAGTTTTCCGTCACAAACGCATACACGCCGCAGAATTTAATTCCCTTGCAAGTAGGGATCAGCTAAAAGCTTGTAAAGTCATCCAAAAACAAAGCCAAAGTAAGCCAATTAATTTATCCAATTTTCAGCTAGAGCACTAGAGATGGGTAAGGACTTTTTTTTGTCGATAAAGTTAAATTTCATTAAAACATTGGTGTAAGTGTGGGATGTAACGTAAATATTGGAGCACAGTCTAAAATTAGAATCTGAACTATCTTTAATAATTACTGTCATTTTATTATTTTTAATAAATGCATAATTTTATCAGTTATAATGGCATACGAAGCCAAATCAGGCTTGTGTGGTAAATTAGCGTTTTAATGATAGAAGATAAAAAAAAGTTGCCCAAAATAGATAAGAAAGTAAGATGCGCAAACTATTACTAAACAAAATCGTAATAAAATCTTGTCAGTTTTATTTTTTACTTTTTATGACATTAAGGTGCAATCGAGCAAGCAGGACACGTGCAGGTGTTAATATTTTATTTCTCAAAACTTATATTTCAATCAAAAAATACAATTTTACCTTTCATATATTTGTACTGTGATCTTCAATAACTTATTACCAAAATAGTCAAATTATAATTTAAGAAGATACTTAATATTGCTTTCCATTTTCTTTTATATCGATATAAAATAGGTACATCACTAAATCAATCTGCTAAGTTTCAATTGTCGGTGGATCCACGAAACATTCCGTCGCAGCGTTTTTACTCTAAAAGGATTAAATGAAATGGAAATAACGCGAAGAAATTTCCACATTTTATTGTATTTTTTTGGTTCACAGCATTATTATTAATACAACTAGGAACAGAACATTTTCAGTTGAATTAAGATAGAAAAAAACATAGTAAATAAATATTTAAATACAGTGCAATATATTTCAAATTAAATTTAAATTATTTTTAAAAATAAAAACACAAAATAAAAATCAAATAAAATTCATAAATTACCACAGATTGTTAGAGCTACACTAACACTAACCACCTTATTCATAACATCTAAACCCTTTTAAAGTAAACTCTGTCACTGTCAATCCTAAGTGACAGCTGTCAAAACTGACAGCGACCGTTTTTTTTACAAAAACAGTTTAAAAAGCATTTTATGAATAAGGCTGTAAATATATATTAAATATAACCTTTCTAAAACTTATCCTTGCTAACTAGCATCTCCTTGTCGATCTTGCTCGGGTAAATGAAGGCGATGTCGTTCGCAATAACTTCAGACTGCTCGGGGTTCGCGGATTGTTCACGCTCCAGCTGCATGGCGTAGATGTAGTATACCATTATGAAGTAGGCTGTTAGACCTGGAGACAAACAAAATAAATTAAATTGTTAATAGAAAAATCTTCACACTAAACACACCAATTATGTAGCCCTTAAGTAAGTGCAGAAAGCTCTTGTGTTTAAGGTACCACACAATGGACTAGGGGAGAAACCTAGTTACACCCAAACACGAGCCAATGTCGAAAAACAACTTTTACGATATTGGCCCGACCCGGGGATCGAACCCGGAACCATCCGTTTTGCAGTCCGGTATAGTTAACGCTGCGCCACAGAGGTTGTTAATAAATAGTTAATAGAAAAATCTTCAGACTACCTCACGAACTATGAGGTACAAAAGTAAGTGCAGTAAGCACTTGTGTAATTGACTATATAAATTACGAAAAAACTTCTTGCCTCAAATGGCCCGACCCGGATTTAAACCTGGGACCTTCCGCTTATCAGTCCGGTATACATAGTGCTGAGCATCAAAGATAATCACATTTGAGTTCCCTAAAGGGGGATCCCTACTTGTTTTCGAAAGTTGATTGACATTAGAACATACTGTCGATGTAATAAATTATCGAAATAATGAGCATTCGCTGTAGGATTTTTCGAACAAACGTAACATCGCACCTATAAAGCATTGATTGAACAAAACATCGAAAAACTGAATTATCGATGCACCGTGTTCGGTATAATGAAAATCAAACAATCAACTTTCGAAAACAAGTAGGGAACCTGAGTTAGGAGGTATATTTAATAACACTAGAACTCGGTTCTATTTAATATATCAATCAACCATTAGAATTCTTTAAACATTGGTCATTATAACTAGCTATTTTGTTTAGTTCTCATCAAGAAATAATTAACCATGTGACAAATGTATGGCAAACAGTAGAGAATCGCAATTTTGATATTAAGTATAATAATAACTAGAGATTTATGGCGAGTCAATTGATAGCAGCATAAGTAAATGTAAATTTTTGTCAAGATAAGGAGATACTGAAAACTGTAATTGCTTTTTCTATTCCTTTGATTCTATAGCAACGAATAAGACTTAAGAAAAATATTAATAACACATAGGTAAAAGGTAATATTTTAATTTAAAAAACAAACATCATTTCATAAAAAAACCTATAAAAATCGAAAAACACATTATTTATCGTCTAGTTAAACACACACGAAGTGACAACCAATCATTATTTTTCAAGTAAACATTTCCATCAACTGTTTTTCTGAGATTATAGACAATAGACAAAGAGATATTAGACACAAAATATATTTTTCACTTCACTTAATAATCCATAACCAAAGAGAAGCTACGTTTACCTAACATTATACCTACATCATTTAACTGACCAATATTTTTCTTAGCAAACCAAAATATACCTAACACATTAACATATACGGTCCATTATAATTATCCATTTACAAGTAAACAATTATCAGGAAAACCTTCATGATAGCAACAATTTATTCCTTTCCCTTCATGCTTGAATAACTAAAACTAATATTGACCTGATTGAGAACAAATTTGCTTTAGAAGGATTACGTAAACAATGTATAGGGAATTGGTAAAAAATGAACCTTAGGCACGTAGATTTAGAGTTCTGTTTGTTAAAATGGTATGGTAAAAAGATAAGTTTTGTGTATCCATGGATTTGAAACCTATGGAGAGCATATGGGGGTGTCAAAATAAGATTTACTTCCAAATTCAAAAGGAATGATTAGTGGAAATATTTAATAATAATTTGCTCTTCGCAAAAAATCAACTTACAGCTATAAAACTAGTTAATTAAGGACTCAATTGCAACTTGTTCAGTAATTATTTTTTTAATAACTTAATGCGTCATTTAAAATTACCTAGGCAATATTCATATTGAAACCCCGAAGTAAGTATGATAGTAATAATTGCGGCAATTCAAGACTCAGACACTTAGTATTTACTTAGTATAGAAGATTTATTAAATTTATTGGCCGTGACTCGAATATTTACTAATCACTCGATGCACAAAGTTAGTGGCATATAAATAAACGCAACAATGACTTTCTCTTACCCGTCAAATTCACAACGTGATAGATCCTAGTATTTTTTTTAAGGAATAGGTATGTCAAAAAGACAAATCTATTAAAAAACAACTTGTTGGATCCAACATATTCTTCATTAGTTAATTATAGTCATTAGACTAGAATTAAAGTTACAACGAGCTGATGGTTTTGAGCCCAATAGTTAAAGGAACACTTAATTTTATTTCTATGTAACAATTTTATATATCTGTCAACTTCCGTGGTGCAGCGGTATAAACACCGGACTGCTAAGCGGATGGTTCCGGGTTCGATTCCCGGGTCGGGCCAATTTTGTCAAAATGGTATTTCGAAATTGGCTCGTGTCTGGGTGTAACTAGATTCTTCACTAGTCCATTGTATGGTGCCTATAGTACTATAGTATAGCTTTGCTTAGTTTAGGGCCACACAGTTGGTTAGTCTGGAGATTTACTTATTTATTTTTATCTAGATAGAAAACTAAAGCATCATTATCCACCATGAAGGCATCAATACAACATTTGTAACAAACAACACGTACAAATACGTAGGTAACTCTAAACGATGATCATCCGTAAATAATTGCAAGGTCAAACATAACAATAGGTTGTATGAAGAGACAAACTGCTGTCCAGCAAGTATGATTATAATATACAGCACGCTATGTAATGTGCAGCGAGGTGTGACGGAAAATATGGAAAACATGCGATAATCCTGCTATTTGTTTAATAATCGATGTTTAAATAAATCATCGGTGTTGTAAAATTCGATCAAAACCTAATAATAGCTTTTTTACGTTAAAAATAAAAAATAGTGGTGATCTGCTTAACTTTTACTTTTGCTGTCGGTACTACGAGAACATCATTATAGTTGTTAAGATATTTGTTTTTTTTACTATTTCAAGAAATCATAAATATAATAGTAAACGACACACAATTTTTTGGTGTCAAAACCCATAAGGATCATCTTGTACTTGGTTAAAAAATCGATAATAGTAACAGTTTGAAGATTTTTTTTTTATTAGTCAGCGTTACGTAAATTGTTGATTTAGCGTGTTTATTTGTGATAGATGTGTCCGGTCAAATGTGCGATGCCCTTATCAGAATTATATATAGTTCATTACACTTAAAAAAATATGTTTCTTTGTCATGCATAAAAATGCCGTTTTACAAATTTAAAGTCCTATTGCAAAATTTAATTTTAGAGGTTTAGATTTTCACTAATTCACTTCATATTAAACGAATGTTTCCAAAAACGATTTAGATTTGTAAGAACCAAATGAAGAATAACCGGTGTAAAAAGACCACGTCCGAAGCCTGAAACCATGTATTCTAGAGCCTAAATTGTATCTAAATTCACTAACGGTATACTTAGAAATCTCAATTTAAAAAAGTTATTATGGACTGAAATGATCTTCGCCGCTTAAAATCATCGCTCATACATCAACTGTTGGTTCAGGTGCGATTAATTACATTGCAAAAATAAATTAAAACACTATTTAATTTGAAATCATTGCAAAATCTGATAGTTTAAATGCAATTTTGTACAATTACGTAAAAAAAAATTTTGTTAATCCAAAAAATTTTTTTTTTGCTTAAGACGTATCCAGTACCCTTCCAGCAATGCCCAGTCATGTTTTCACACCCCGTATAAAGACACGATTATCTATTACCAAAACACCGTTCACTCTCCTAACTTATAAATCCATCGAACCCCTTACCGATGTCGGCACACTGCGCAATCACGCCCTGCGCGGTGTACCCGGGCGACGTCAGCAGGTGGACGAACGCGACCAGCGCGAGCGCAATGCGCGCCGTCGCGAACCCCACGTACACGCGGATGGGGCCCGGCTTTTTCTGGAACAAATGGATAAGGTAAGAGCATCAATTACGGCGCTGGACCAATTATGGTTTTTCATCGACATGTCTTTAAAATTAATAGCCTGGTAAATTAATTTATTGAAATAGCAAGTCTAATCAGTCGTGCCAGTATTCAATTTAGTTTTAGACAATAGCCCTTTTTCCAGACGTAGGTATTTTCAATTGAAAAATTTAGAATTTCTTATAAGGATCGTGTCGCAAGTAGTAAACATTTATAGGCTTTATAAATGACAGGAGTAACTGCTATGTTAATTTTTGTAATTATTGATGGAAACATTGATAACGTAGAAATTATAGATGAAAAACGAAAATGTAATCCTTATAACTTCCATATTTGGTTCTTTTACCTTATTTGATTTTTTATGTGCTTTTGATATCCTTTCTCATCCAACGAACAAGCGTTAATTGAAGTGCCTATTATAATTTTAATATAATGAAAAAGAAAGTAATTCGGTGTGTCTATCTTTCTATAATTTCGCTTTCAAACCTACAGAAGAAACAGATTTGATTTCATTAAAACTGTTCCGAAGCTCATGACTACCGAAGATGAAGCATAAATTATGAATAAATAATATTTAGAAATTAGGTTACCGCAAAAAAAATATTTGTTCTTTAAGAATTATGAAATTAATGCAAAGCTACTTTGCTTAATCGTATAATTATGGAAATAAAACATATCTATCTACTTAGATCTATCTAGATGTCAAACATCGTATGAGTAATATAGCTATTTTGGAAATAACCAACAGATAGTTACAGAAATGTGTGGGAATATCAGCAAATGTGTTTTTTTTATTAATATCAATATCTTCAACTAGTGTTTTCACGAATGACGTACCCTGAAATATTAGCAAATACCTACATCTAAAAAAATAAATCCATAAAAGTTCTCAAATTATAATTTCAAAATCTGTGTTTAAATCAGTAACCAAACCCTTACCTTATGCAGTCCAATCAGACACGCCAAGCAAAGCCCCACCCAGACTACATTGACACACGTGGACACAGTCAGCAGTATGCCGATCTGGTTCAGGATGAACTTGTTGTCCTGGATGGGCAGGTCCTCGTGGTCGATTGGTTCCGGCTGGTCTACGTGGTCGAAGCCGTGGGTGGTGATGCCGAGGTAGGTAGTGAGGACTATCAGGGCCAGGGTATTGAAGGAGTTGAAGATCTGTGAAAGAAAAATTATCATTATCATCATCATCATCATCATCATCATCATCATCATCATGATCATCATTATCATTATTACATAGTGTAAAGCAAAGCCACTACTTGTGTCTGTTTGTATGTTTGGCCGCTAACTCCTCTTAAACTATGTAACGGATTTAAATATGGTTTAAACCAACTTTTAGGTATATCTTTATTAAAGTTTATATTTATGAAACTACAGGGTGGCAAGCTAGTAAAGTATATAAGTATTAAGTGGTATATGTTCCTAAATCACACGCCCACGGAGTCTAGTCTAAAAAAGTATCTTTAAACGATGATAACCTAATTAATAATAATCCAACGGTTAGCAAGTTGAAATTTCTAGATTGTCTTATAACAATGAAAACAAAAGTATGGGAAAATAAAACAAGATTTTAATCCACTACAGTATCTTGTGAGAAACAGTATTGTTCGTGATATTTCATTAGAATATTAATGGAAATTAAATGTTTCTTGTTTAATTTATGTCACACGGTCATGAAATGTTATATAATCTGTTTGAAAGTGAGAAGAAATTATCTTAGTAGTTAATGACTGTAGATAATAATATGTTATGATTTTTATATAAGTGCAAGAGATGTTAAGAAATAAATTTTTAAGGTAGGTGGTTGACAAAACTATTTCTATCCTTTTCTGACCGCTGTAGTCTAGTCCTGTAAGAGAGGGAAAACTGCAGGCCGGATTGATAATACTACATAATAGTTATAAACAAAACATTAACTTAGTATCCCTTTATTTCGTGATGTAATATTTTATAATACGTATAGCTATGTTTTTTATATTTTTTAAGACTTTCTTCCTTCCTTTAACCTATTCTTGAAAACTTAAATAATAGTTGTAAAGATCGCTATTATTGTCCATACTTGCTTTAAAATATAGCTACAAATACCTCTAGTCTGTAATTAAAAGACCAAAGGCAAAGATCGTTACCATATAATCTCACACTAGGTACTTGTATTCATACATCGCATGAGTTTAGCACAAACGACAAACACAGGAATCGCGAAATTGCTTCACAACAGCTATACAGAGTCAGTTGATATAAAGTGCAATTTCCTGTAACCATTCTAGAAACGAATCGAGACCATTATGCATCTTGGTATTGTTGTGTTTTGTACTGCAGTTACTAGTTTTATATGAAGAGTAGTCGAGATTATGTTACTTTTAACCGACTTAAAAAGGAAGAGTCATTAGATTTTTTTAATGTTTTTTATTGCGCAACAGCATGTATAGTGTCAGAATTCTAGAAACTTATCAGTTAGTAAGAACAAAATATTCTAAAAGTTAAAAAAATAATGAAATCGGACCGAAGCCAAAGTTGGAAATGTTGTGACAGTCATTGATTAAAAACTTTGCCAAACTACAATGTTATTTTTTTTGAAAATTCTTTCTCATATTATGGCACGACTAAAAAAAACATACATATTATTATCATTACATCATTATCATTACATAGTATAAATCCAAGTTGCTAATTCTCTCTGTTTGTATGTTTGTCCGCTAACTCCTCCTAAACCAGTTGAGGGATTTTAATGCGGTTTTCACCATCCTTTAGGTATTTTTTTCATTTTAATTCGTAAATAAAGAACAATCAGAAAACGTTTTTTTAAGTTAGCCAAAAATCAATGTTTCGCGAGCAAGTCAGCAAAATTACACCATTGCGAAGCGTGGGCGGGTCGCTAGTTAATTTCTAAAGAAAACCATTTAATTACCAAGTTGATATACCCGAGGATCAGACAGCCCACTCTGATCGGAATGCAGCAGCAACACTTGGAAAACTGCGAGGCGAAGTGTGTGGACGATAGCGACGCCATGCTGGAATAGAAGAAACATAATTAATTATTTTTTAATATCTATATTTATTTAAGGCTCACTCTCTCTCGCTATCCGAGGAGGCCTGTCGTCAACTAGTGGGACATGTAGACTGAAATTATATTATAACTAGTGGCCGCCCGCGGCTCCTTTCGCGTGGAAGTCGGTTTCCCGTTGGAATGAGATGTTTTCCCGCGGTAAAAAGTACCCTATGTGTTATTCTGATGTATAACCTATATTACTGTAAAGTTTCACTTAAATACGTCCAGTAGTTTTTACGTGAAAGAGTAACAAACATCCATACATGCATACATCCTTACATACTCACAAACTTTCACTTTATAATATTAATAGAATATACGTATTTATAGTATTGCAATACGGGGTTCAATCCGCATTGATAAGAGAAAAAAACTTTTCCTTTATTTCCACTGTTTTCGTTTTTGCAACCTTTTTTATTGCTGCCCCGCTCAGATTAGTCGTAGCGTAAGGTTATATTATATATATATCCTTTCTCATATCTTACGTATATATAGTCTTTGTCAAAAAATGGTCAATTCAACATAAAAAAATCCAAGTTTTATCCATCCGTTAAGTAGGAGTAAACACACATACTCCCAAACTTTCGCATTTATAATAAAATTTACAAAGATTCTTGTGAGCATTATATGACAAAAAACTCCAAACTGCCACTGGGCATGAGTTATCAGAGTCATAAAATTATTTGATGAAATCGCTTAAGTTGCGTACCATTTCGATTAAACTAAAACCATGACCTTAAATTGAACTCATATAATAAAATCAGATACCTAAAATTTGGTAAGTAAAAGTAGATTTAAATCTAAACTAAATTTAGAATAAAATGCTAGTTCCTATGCAAATAGCAATCATATATGACTAATATAATTCACATAGGTACACTTTTTCCTATTCACTCTGCTAAGTAACATATTTGATAGAAAAGAAGATCATACTTTACTGTAACAGACAGTTTTGCAAAACCTAAAAAAAACCTTAGAATTATAACTTCTATAAAACAATAGTTTATTGAAATAGAACAATACACAAGAACGTTATTTATAAACTATTTTGTTTATCCACTTATTGCGTTCACAGAATATGTGGGACAAAAGCAACACCCATTGTATTCAGCCATATTTGGATTGTCACATGTTTTTTAAACAACACATAGCTACAATGGTAAAATAGAATGGTTTGTAATATGTTCTTAAAGTGCAAAACTTTTAACTTTTTTAACCTAGCAAACGAGCAAGCAGGTCACGTGATGGTAAGTGATCACCGCCGCCCATATACACCCACAATTACATATGCATTGAGGGTGCGTTGCTGGCCTTTAAGAAAATTGGGCACCAGATATCGCACTGACCGAACGAAACGCAGGAACATCGTCCCTACTTCACGTCGGTTTTCTGTGCGACGGTGGTTTCACCGGTCGAGTCAGCCCAGTAATCGCTGCAGACAGAGCCTACAGCTAGACTCTACCACTCTCAAAGTGTGTGAAGACTCGCATATCGAGGGCTCTGAATAAACATTCAGGGAATGGTCAGTAGTATAACTATCAGGCCCCCTTAGAAACCTGAATTAGTTAGATTTATATTTTTTATTTCGTGTTGTTAGTTATATAGCTACCATTCTTTTTTTTTTCTTTTACTTTTTTTTTCTAACTTTCGAATGCCATCACAGCTTTACCGGGCTCTTGTGATATAAGGCCATGCTTCCTGTCAAATTGTATGATTATAGCTATACCTACTTGTTATAATTTTCTAACAAGTGTATGAAATAGGAAACTTAAAGTTGATGTTTCTTTTGATTACGTGAACGTAACCGATTGATTTTTCACTGCACCTGGGTATTACAGAATTCAATATTTATTTGCTACTAATTTCAATAGAATAGAATCACGCATTCCTGAGAAGTGACTGACAGACAGACGGACGAAAAGTCTAATTGCTGGTACTTTTTGTGATAGGGAGCACTAACACTGTAGATGTAACAGTTGACATTTTCCTCCAGTATTTAAACCTCAGTGGATACACTATGTGC
This sequence comes from Emmelina monodactyla, assembly GCA_916618145.1. NCBI lineage: Eukaryota > Metazoa > Arthropoda > Insecta > Lepidoptera > Pterophoridae > Emmelina > Emmelina monodactyla. Next base: position 1,228,871 of record OU745316.1, read on the forward strand.
ATTTAAAAAAAACTCGGTATAATTTTTACCACAGGAAAATATCTTATATAATTTTATATATAACCGCTTTCTTTCGGGCAGGCTTTCGCAATTGACGGCTAAAATATACCCATTTCATACAAGTATTTGTAGCATTTTACAACGTATGCGTTATCTATTCTAGTTGAAGCCTATTCTTTATCTATCTATGGTGGGACAATACAGTAGCAATCACCCATTGTGAGTGGAATGTGGCGATTGTCACATGTTTTCTAAACAAAACATAGACATGACGGTGGTGAAAAAGGTTTAGGCGTTTTGATACAATGCTTTGATTTAGTTGCGGTTTTGTGTCTGAAAATTATAATAATTTAATAACAAGGTTAGCTTATTGAATTGGTCCACAATATTAATCGGAAAATACAGTTTTTTTATTTTTTTATTTTAGCGCTAGAATTCCGATAGTTTATTCACCTTGAGAATCTGTGAATTTATATTTGCTTTAATTTTAGGAGTACAAAAAAAAATATCGTCACGTTTATAAATAGCCTACAGAATTTGAAATACAATTACAAATCTATTAACCATAACTTTTATTTTTTTGTTCAGTATTTTTTTTATTTTAACAATTTCCAAAAATACGTTATTCTAAACGCTATCCCACATCCAAGAAGACTTTATCTAACTTTTTAACGATTCTGCCGTAGCTTCCTATCACGTATACCTAATAGTTAAAAGTGATTTACCGTTTGTTCATGCCATATTACAATTACGTGCTGTATAACATTTCAATATGGTTCCATGATATAACCGGTCGAATCTAGTTATTGATGTAATAGCTCTGTTTTATAAGGTATTACGGATATTATTTCAACCATTTCTATTATAATTGGTTTATGAACGACATCCTATTTTTGGTTAGTCGAATCAAATTAAAAAAAACGTTTAAAAAAAAAAAGAAACAGTCACTCTAAAAAACCCCATGTGTTATTCAGATTAAAGCCTATGGTATAAACCAAGTTTCATCTATATCCGTTTCGTATTATTTGCGTTAAAATAGTAAAAGATAAACATCCATTAGTAAGAAATATATCGATAATAGCAAAATAAATCATATTCGTTAATTAAACATTTTCAAACCATAGACAATTAATTAAGTTATCATTAAAACAAATGCTAAGAGCAGTTGTTTACTACAAAAAGAGAATTTGTTCCTGTTGCTAATCTCAATGTTCCCAGAAAGATATTTATTGGTTAAGCTTTCTTAGTAGAAAGGGTTAGGGGTTATCGTTGCTTATTACACCTATATTTTAATAATAAGGATATAAGAGATACCAAAGAAGTTAGTCCATAAAAGGGAAAATGCCATTTCTAAACAATAGGTGGATTAATAATGTACCCATCTATATTAATTTCAGTTCAAATTTTGTCAGCTATATTTAACATAGGTATTATAACTAGGGTAATTTTTGATATATTTATTTTGTTCATAGTTTGAGTAATATGAATTTAAACACCGACATTAAATACGCTAAATTTGAGGTTCGATGAAAATATTACAATTTTATCAATGCCAATAGCAATATTTTTTATAACTTTTTATTACGTCTTGTCTAATTTCAACTACCTGAATAAATAATTTGATTGACAGCTGTTTATTTCTATCACCTTGACAGATATAACAAAAGTCACAATAACAAAAAAAAACCTTAACATTATCTAAATTCAACATTTTTAGGCCATAAAAATTATATCTACTAAGTAAGTAAGTAAGTTAAATTAAAAGATGTAACCAAAACACTGCAAATAAAATTGCCTACCTTTTTTTGAAGATACCAATAATATACCACACACAGTTAAATCAACAAACAATGAACTGTCTCTGAAATTGCAGTTCATACCATTTTAACGTATAATTTCATAAACAAGGTAAAAAATTGCAAACTATGACTTTTGCCCACTTTTGCGCAAAACTGCTATCGTCACATATCGCAACAATATGCAATTATTGTAGTACTAACAATCACCTACTTGATAGTTTAAAATTTAAATGAATAAATATTTAATATGTAAAGATAATTTATTACATATTGTCAGGTATAAAACATTTGAATAGTTGGCAATTAAATCAATAAAACAATGTTTTTGTTTTTTTTTTGTACCTTAGGTATTTTTATTGCGTCGATTAAATGACTTGGCTTTATAAACTCTGTGTCAAAAAAAATAAACGTGTGAGTGAATGTAAGTAGCATAAAATAATAAAATGTATCATTCCAGTTTTAAAATTACATACTTAACACTTTTACTTTTGATAAATGGTTCTTTATTTTAACATTGTAACCTTCACTTTACATAATTCTAGAAAGTATTTCGAAAAAAAAAAAATAACACACCGTCATGAAACTATTTCATCTAATAAAACACGTAATTATTAGAATTATTATTTTTAATTATCTGTAGGTTATTCAAACACGGATAGTCTTTCAACCAACTAAGTATTCTAAAAACATAACTCAATTCTATATTCAAACTTTCAAAACAAAAATTCGACCTAAAAACAAAAAAAAAATTCAATACAAAAAAGTTTTACTCACGAGTAATATGGCACAGCAGTTGCCATTGCAACTGTCCACTAATAATTTAATAAAAAATAAAATTTAAACGCGCGTTCGATATGACTTGCGCAAGACCAACTGTGAATGCGATACTGCGTGTGCGCAGATCAACAAAGAGTCGAGTGACGTAACAAAATGGCGGAGCTATTCTTGGAAGTGAGAGTGCAATTAAATATTTAGATTGAATGCAGTCTGTTAGCGGGTGCTAGCTTGGCTTATGTTCGTGGAAAAGGTTACATATATCGAGAAAATTTATTCTACATTTATGAGCAAACTGCTTTCAGTGTAAAAGATTGAAAAAATCCAGACTTTGTTCTAAATATTTTATTAAAGGCAAGCGATATATGCTTAACTAGTGGCCGCCCGCGACTCCGTTCCCGTGGAAGTCGATTTCCCGTGGGAATGAGAAGTTTTCCCGCGGTAAAAAGTACCCTATGTCCTTTCCGAAGTTCAGTTCTTTCTTCATACCAAATTTCATCAAAATCGGTTTAGTGGTTTAGGCGTGAAAGCGTAACAGACAGACAGACAGACAGACAGACAGACAGACAGACAGAGAGTCAGACAGACAGACAGACAGAGTTACTTTCGCATTTATAATATTAGTAGGGATAATAACGCTAAATAAATGCTTCAACGATTCATCGTTTCCTAGCTATTAAGGACAGATGATATGGACCAATTCGTTACTGTTCAGTTTTGAATGGATTTTAAAGGATTTCAACGCAACGTTTTTTCATGTGAACTGGTAAAAAAATGATATTTATTTATTTTATTTTATTTTATGTAGGTAACGCCTATTTTCCTACTGTTCATATATGATATTTATTACGTTATTCGGAATAAGGCCGCGTATTGTTTAATATTTTGCCAACAGGTATGCGCAAACGCAGCTATGCACATATAATCTATGCTACTGCAATGACTCAACTACATAAACAAGAGAGGATTATTTTATTTTTTATTCCAATCGAAAAACATAATTGAAATAATGTAAGTATTTTTTTATTATTGTTTAAACAGTTAGTGTTCACACTAACCATCAGTTACTGAATTAGTGTTAAATATTTACAATTCATTTCTAAAACTAATAACTATTAACAGTAAGTTACACGAGACTAAGTTTCTATAAGCAAGGTCATAGGTTTAATTAAAAAATAACTTATATGTATTTTAAAAACTTAAATCTGAGTTTATTGGAGTGTGACGTATAATTCGTTTATTATTGGATTGATCAGCACTTAAACCGATTGTTTATTTATTAAAATCTGTCATAAAAGACGCCATTTAAACTTTTTTCTGTGTCAATATTTTTAAGCGTTAGCCCCTGTATTTGATGCTTTATTATCTAAAAATTAAAATATTCATAAAATACAGCTAGATACACAATCTATTGAAATATTTCAGCGAATTATCAATTTAACTGAAAGTTACAAATATACAAATAAAAAGGTCAATCCCAGAACTTTGATACTTCACGAATACATCAATCCTAACATAGAACATTCTTCAACATCATATTCCTATAATCATATCCATAACACAATGAGCAAAATAGCAATTTTCATTTTTTCCAGTTAATAGTTTGATTGGTCTGTAAAACTACATAAATGTTTTCTGTTGTTATATTCAAATGGTTGAACATCCCTGAAAAAATGTGTACATCTAAAACCACGGCTTTTCTTTCAATAACAGTTAAACATTTATTAAGTATGAAACCATCCCGGGAAGGCATCGTATGAAAAACAATCCTATACCTTTTTCCCACACCATTTAACTCGATTGTTTTTTAATTTTATATAATAAAGGTAGCAAACGAGCATGCGGGTCACCAGATGGTAAGTGATCACCGCCGCCCATGACTCCCCGCAACACTGTGCGTGTTGGGGGTGTGTTGCTGAGCCTTTGAGAAAATTGGGCACCGGATATCGCACTCACCGAACGAAACGCAGGAACATCGTCCCTACTTCACGTCGGTTTTCTGTGCGACGACGGTGGTATTTCACCGGTCGAGTCAGCCCAGTGATCGCTGCAGGCAGAGCCTACAGCTAGACTCTACCACTCTAAAAATCTGTTGCAGATTTTTTCGTTACTTTTTATTGTAAATTATGTTTATTTTAGAGCGTGGATGAGATGTTGTGTTTGTCAATTTGATTAGAGTAGAATTGTTATTCAATGAAAACTGTAAAATTATTTAAATTTGAGCAAGATATTTTTGAAGTTTCTTAACAGTGAAACATTTTTTATTTACTATCAAGTCTGCCCAATAAGTTATTATTTATCTGATCTCTTACTTTTATACTACCAAATCTTCGTCCACCGGTATCAACAAATAGATTACAAATATTTCTGTAATATCCTCTGAAATTTGGGGGCTCATTGCGTATTTTACTGTAGAGGTGAAGCAACGTCGGCCGCGGTCAGTCCTCGGATGGGTGAGCGCTGGCTTTACATCCCAAATTGCTCTATACTTTAGAAAGCATGTGAAGGCATCGGTCCATTAAGTTTCAGCGTTGGCATACCACTAAGCCCTGTTTGTATATGTTTTAATTCTGAACATCAATTTCTTAATAATATTTTTTGATAACAAGTTATTAAATAGCAAAGCAGATCATCGTGTGGTATGAGGTCGTATTACGCTTTGCTTGCCGATCAGGGGGTCTATATTCAGCATATTTTATGTCGCATCGGCAATAGTAGGTTTCAATATCGTCTTATCAACAAATAGGCGGAATTAGCACATCATTTGACTATCTGTAACATTGTAACAGTAGAGTCTCATTTCAAATGATTATTAGTTATAAATATGTATACCTACAAACATCATAAAGAGGCAATATTAAAAAAAATATTTGTTGATTTAAATAGGTCCAGACAAATGATTTGAAAAAAAAATCACCATTAGAATCCTACATAATCAGTATAAGGTACATTTTACCTTGGGAAAATTACGGATTCCTGCGGGAACGGCATTTTAGCTGGTAGCCGCAGTGCGAGAGCTTGTGTTATATTTTACAAGTTTAATAAACGAAGTTTTCCCGTGACTACGATGTTTAAAAATCACCAAAATATATTTTAATATTATTAGCCGGCGCAACCTATACTTATAGTCAGTCAGTCAATCATCGCTGAGCGTAAACTATTAAAGTTGGGGCCATGAAATTTGGCACAGGCGTTTCGTTTTTTATGGAAGTGAGAAACTACTTTTATTAATTCCCACGGGAAAAGCAATTAGCTGCGGGTAAAACCGCAGGGCGGAGAGCTAGTACAAAATATAAAGAAGAAATGGAAAAAATCACACTCTTCGAATCACACGAAAACCTTTATCTTTTTTCGTTACTTTCTTAAGTGTGCACTTAGCTCAAGTACTCAATATATGAATCTATGTATAGAAAAGAGTAATATAATAACTTAACGGGAGCCAGCGATTGCTCCTTAATGGTCCGTAAAACTTTGTAACTTTACTCAAGCGTGATGTCTTTACATTCAAGTTAGAATAATGAAATATACTTACGTTTTTTGGTGTAATGGTGTTAAAATTTGTTAGGTATTCGATGTTCAATTCTATAGCTATATACATTCAAGAATGATGGAAAAGGAAGTCTTATTATTAGTTGACACGTTTACTATTTTTCATTTAATATAAAATAAGCTGTTCTAGGGTGTCCAACTATCTCTATTCCGAAAGTAATTAAAATCCCATGTAGCCATTTTAACGTTTGTCAGACAGACAGACAAGCATACATATTTTTATATTTAAAATATCATCTTTAACGTCACAAGTGTACAAAAGCCTAGTGGCTACCATACCGCAGGTTCTGAGTTCGATTCCCACGGCATTTCCCACTACGGTCGTTTCCAAATTAGCGGTTCACCCCATTACAAATTAATTATAAACTTTCGGTGAGGGATACAACGCGAAATATCCCATCATATTACTAAAATGGGCGAGTGTCGTTGATCACGGCTTGTGCGTAAAACGTACCCTATATGTTATTCTGATGTATAAACTACATGACTGTAAAGTTTCATCAAAATCCATCCAGTAGTTTTTACGTGAAAGAGTAACAAACATCTTTACATCCATCCATACATCCTTACTCACAAACTTTCCCGATTATAATATTAGTAGGATTATGTGTGACGTTATTAGCGGTAAGTAAGCGGTCAAACCTTTTTTTTATAATTTTGTGACTAAATACCTAATATAAAAAATAGTATATAATATTTTAAAGTACTGTGTGGGTTTGAGTGTGAACGCCAAGTAATGCTAGAAATGCAAGTGGTATATTTCACTTCGAATTTACTAAGTTGTTTACTTGAAGTCTGAACTGGTAGCTAACGTAGTGTTTCAGTGTAATTATATTATACAGTGTAATTATATTATAACATTTATTTATTTAGCTAGTAATTTATGCATGTTAAAGAAAGCTTAAATTTTAACACCTTTATAGTAGATTAAACCTTGTAATAAAAGGCGTCAAGTTTTGAAAATCTAAAGACAATTTTAACGATTTCAATAAAATATTTAAAAAATTGTTTGGTATCTGGTATACTTGTACGACAGGACATTATTTGACTATTTTATCTATACTTTTACCGAAAATCTCAATATTCTACTATAGTTAGAACCTTAGTAATTGGAAACTGCTAGTTTCGTTTTTTGTGACGTGTTTCTGTCATTTCCATATTAACAGCTATCTACCATAGTTTATAGACGTAAAACATGGATAATGGTTACCATAGTAACACAAATAACAAGGCGTCAAAAGCTAGTACAATATTGAGTTTAGCCGTAAATAGTTAACGCATATATAGTTTAAATATAAAAAAAACATAAAAAGTTAGCCATAAATCAATGTAATGTTTGTCGTAGTTAAGCCATGACTGAAAAAGGCAGACTCTCTCAAGCCCCGGATTACTGAAGCGTCTTTTAACAAAAACAAAGGCCTTTAAAGTATCCTAAAATCCTGGTAAGGGATATATTTAAATACCGAAAATGATAGCCAAAGGAAATATGTATGATACGGTGTGAGGACGGCCCTTAAGGCTTTTTTGAAAGGGTTTTTTGGGAGGGAATATTATCTGAATGTTATAAATGTCTATAAGTATGAAAATAGGAAAATTATGGTTTTATTAATACTTTAATTTCAGAAATGGAATTATTGACGTTGTGATTGGCGTAAATAATATTTAAAAACTTTTTTATAAAATATATCTGTATTTTATACTTGTAGTATTAAAGGATTCCAGTTAAACCCTCAGCTTAAACTTTGAACCACTTACCCAATTCTAATACTTATTTTTTTTCAGCGAAAGCCATCAGTCGTAAACGCTTGACACGAGTTTTGGCAAAAAATTGTTTTTTTATATAAGACGTCAAACTTTTTAGGTTACTACTAGACCGTATTAAGATGAAAAAGCGTCGCCAACTCTAGTAAACTTGAAATGTACAGTCTTGACGGCAATCTTCTTATGGCTCACAAAAAATATGTAGCAATATGAAGGACAGGATTTTAGGAATGGTAGAGTCTAGCTGTAGGCTCTGTCTGCAGCGATTACTGGGCTGACTCGACCGGTGAAATACCTACCACCGTCGCACAGAAAACCGACGTGAAGTAGCTACGATGTTCCTGCTTTTCGTTCGGTGAGTGCGGTATCCGGTGCCTTATTTTCTCAAAGGCTCAGCAACACACCCTCAACACCCACAGTGTTGCGGGTAGTCATGGGCGGCGGTGAGCACTTGCCATCAGGTGACCCGCTTGCTCGTTTGCTACCTACATGAGAAACAAAACTGCATTTTTCAAAAAAAAACAATACAGTTTTAACCAAATTGGCGACTCACGTCATTTTAACGCTCAAAAATGTAGACACTCAGTAAACAAGATTACTGTGAAACTCTAGCTCCGTAATACCAATATGCATAAGTACTACATTCAAGAAAGTAGCATTTATCAAAAGCTACTCTTTAAATAAACAGCAAAAAAAAAATGAAACGAAAACGTAATCAATTTTTAAACCTCAATAACTAATTAACCTCCCCACTTCATTTCAATCCCCCATTCCGAATCTGCATTCGCAATCTGAAATCACCTCGAAAAAGCCTCTTTTTCCTCATTTTTCTGATCCGATTCGTTCCGCCAACATTACGGAATTATCCTGAAAAAGATATCTCTTTCAGGATTAAATACGTTGTCTTTACGGGGATTCGAACCCGGGAACGATTGATTGCCATTCCACGTCATTTAGCAAGCCGTGGTGTATTAACACTATCTATTGATGGGGAGTTATGTATGGGAAATTATCTGGGTGCTATAGAATTAAGATCAGGGTATTATTAGGTAGGTATGGTACGTTTTTCCTTTTTTGGGAAGAAATTCACACATACTGGAAACATGAAAAACATAATATTTAATGGATTCTCATAATTATCATAAACATAATTTATATTTTGCCTGTTGCCTGTGCCACTTCCTTTTTACGTAGATTTTTAGTGGTGTAATATTTATCAAAATAACCCCAATGTTTCCAAAAATTATCGAATATTTAACTTCCATTAAAAGTTATACGTAATGATTTCATCATGTTAGCCTTTCAGATAAATTATAATCAGCCAGATACATGGATAACTAAAGAGGTTCAACTAACAAAAAAAAAACAATTTACCAAATTCAAATCAGTTTTCCACTCCATTCGATGGCAGCAGTCAAACGTTTTCGAAACGATTCTTAAGTTTTGAAAGCGGAATTGTAAACAGAAGAGAGTCAAGTGAAAATCTGAATCGAAAAGGAACGTAAGGATGTGATACCGCGAAAAAATCGGTCATTCAGCAATTCATTATTTTAAAACAATCGATGAATGAATCGATTTTAAATAATTACGCTTTATAAATGTAATATTTACGCATTACAACGCTTGTTTACTACTAGACATAGATTAATTATGTAGCACATAATGTAACTTCTCAGATTTAGGCGATCATTATAACTTGAAATTAAAGTGACTTTAACGGGTTTTATCGCGTTTATTATATTATTTTTGATAAACCGACGCTTTGACTTTTTTACAAATGCCGTCTACCACGACCAATAAATATTATTAGAAGCAAACTATAAAAAATATTGTGAAATCGATTTGTACATGCAAATACTATCGATTCTTACAATAACGATTATTTTTATACATCTCTAAGGAAACCTAGCGGGGTCTTGTGACTCGGTTGTGATATTGTAGTTGCAGACGACAAAGCATTGTGGAGATGTTATGACGTGGAACATTCACAAACGTATAGCCGGTTGCCGCACTTGAAAATTCAATGTCTAACTGTGTGTGATCGTAGAGTTTGATCATAAAAGAGTTGGGAATTATTTTCTAGATGAGTTGTTAAGCTATAGGAAATACGCGTAATATTATAAACGTGAAAGTTTGTGAGTATGGATGTATGGATGTTTGTTACTCTTTCACGTAAAAATTACTGGATAAATTTGGATGAAACTATACAGTAATATAGGTTATACATCAGAATAACACATAAAGTACTTTTTACCGCGGGAAAACTTCTCATTCCCACGGGTAACCGACTTCCACGCGAACGGAGTCGCGGGCGGCCACTAGTAATCTGATAATAAGGTTAAGTCTCTAATTCAAGAATATATATTTAAGACGCACATAAAATGATTATTATAAAAGTGTTTGTTGAAGATGCGTCATTTCTTAACTAGTGTTTAAATTCTTATTTCCTTACTTAATATGTTTGAATGGTTGTCTCTCTGTTTATTCTGTTTTCACGTAAAAACTACTGAACTAATTTTAATGAATTTTGGAACACTTCCACCATTGTTAAAAAAAACGACAACTTTTTACCGCGAGCATGAGTTTTATTCCCATGGGAAAATCGTTTTATCTTTTCTACATCAAATTGAAGTCTATACAGACAAAATCGCGGGTATCAAAAAGTTGACAAACCAAACATTATATTACGTAGAGATTTAAATTTCAATTCAAAAACGCAACTAAACCAATCCGTATTAAACGTCAGCATTTACCAAACTTTACAATGTACTAAGCACTCGCCCAGCCCCTGTCAGGAAATCCCCTTGCTAATCCGAAATAGCGTAATAAAAACTTTGCCTGCAATCCACCATCAGGCGTTGAATTTAAAATGGACTTTTAATGCAAAATAAGTGCAACAGATAAAACAAACAAGGCTTAACGGTGACGTCCGACTGTGATAAAAGGTTTTTTTAATTAAAAAGTTAGAATAAATGTGAGCATGCATCGCAAGGTGTTGAATACAGGGGGTTTTGTTCTGTTAGGGTTCTGTGGTTGGGTGTGTGTTAAAAAGATTATTTTATTCATAAATATTTCAACATTTTCTTTTTAACTTTATTTGAAACAATAAAAAAGTATGGTATAAAAAGTGTTGTGTTACTTTGTGGCAGTGTAAAAAATATTTTTTCCTTTTCAACAATAAATATTGGTAAAAAGGTTTCTAAAATCGGTTCCGAAGGGTCAGAGATTACCCCTTACATCTTAACCCACAAACTTTGCCTCTTTACAATACTTGTAGAACCTATAGGTGGAACCCTACAATTAACTGTTCACAAAGAGAACTTTTTTTGCTGCAATTCAGCGGTTGTGAGAGTGTCTAGACCGTTTTAATTCTTTGTTTTCGAGATTAAAAACCAGATGCTATCGTATCAACTAACGTGAGATAAAATAACATATTCATACCTACTGATGAGTTTATTTTATTGAATTAAAAATGCTTCTTTTTTTTATATGTGTAGTTCAAAAAGACTACTTTTAAATTGCAGTTTATTTCATAGTAAAGAAATGAATATTATTTTTAACTTACTTTTTTTTTGGAATAAATGTTTGTTATTGTCCTTTGCCATAATGCGTGCCATATTTTGAAGTTGTAGTTGTACAGCTTCAAAATCAATAAATTAGCATTGTAAATGCCTAACTAAAAGTAAAATCACAACTAGAAGTCATTTATCTTAAAAAAAATCTTCTTATTCGATAACTCTCTAGTTATTTTTTTTCAAATTGTTTTGAGTTATGTGAATAACTCACAAAATACTTATTATTTGTCAAAAACAGAAGATATAATATCTAAATAATCCTGACTAGACAATTAATATATTTTCCTCTAAATGAACGCCGCAGTAACAGGTACACTGTTTTGGTTAGCATTTATATTTCATATCTGGTTTGACCGTACTGACGCTAGTAAAAGTGTCTGATATGGGATAGGAAAAATATTTAATTAAAAAAGCCTTATTTATTGCAAACTAGTAGCCGCCCGTGCCTCCGTTCGCGTGGAAGTCGGTTTCCCGTGGGAATGAGAAGTCTTCCCGCGGTAAAAAGAAACCTATGTGTTATTCTGATGTATGTTTACTGTAAAGTTTTATCAAAATCCGTCCAGTAGTTTTTACGTGAAAGAATAACATACATACATACTTACAAACTTTCACGTTTATAATATTAGTAGGATTAAAAAAGCTTTATATATTGCAAACTAAGTTTTCACCGTGCGGTTTTACTTGCCATTAAATGTGCATTTGGGCATTATGACACCGAATTTGATGCATGACTCGTGTCCCTACCGCGCGGTATGTCTACCAGGCATGGTCTAAAAGTATGACTCGTAGCCCTACCGTGTTAATTTTTTTATTCGTATTAACTATGTTTAGTAAGAATTTAATTGAACATACCTCGGTAATAAGTCCCATTTTTTTATTCCAGGTCTTAACATAAACGCATAATAACAGTAGAAAAAACCTGTTACTTATATGCGTTACACGCGACAGTACCCACAAAGATTTTCTCATTAGACAAACATAAAGGTCCTTCGAATAAGCTCGTAATTCTGCCGCCAAATTGCCTATAAATTTATATTATGGCCACTCCAATATTTCTAGGACCACTCTGGAGACGAATCTAGTAGTTTTATTGTGTAAAAGTACGGTGGTTTCGGGGTCATTGTGTTTTGGTGTAAATAATTGTGGGCTGAGAATAGTAGTGGAGGTTGAAAGTAGGCGATGTGGGTTTCTAAAATTAAAGTTTCTAAGATTAGCCTAATTTTTGATTTAATATATTAATATAAAAATAGTTTAAAGGATATTAAGAAAATTAAATATGTTTCTTTGTGGTAAAATTTCTGATACTTTATATCAAAACTAAATACATTTTTAAAGGTAATTCTATTGTTATTTAAAGTAGGTACTTAATTCTTCTCCTACGCATTACAATAGTCTACAAAATAAAATTACTTTACTTGTAATATTTGTACCCTAATTAAATACAGTTTGTAGACTTTTTAAGATGTGAGGCGTGTTAAATATTTACTTAATAGCTTATAACTTTTTAGTACCAAATATTTCTGAATAAAACAGCGGACAGATAGATAAACTAATGTAAAAAAAAATCTAAGTTTTATTATAATAACCTTATCAATAAACGCATTTGAAACCTATCTAAAGTTACTAATATTAATAAAGCTGAAGAGTTTGTTTGTTTGTACGGGCTAAGCTCAGGAACTTCTACATTGAATTGAAGAAATAAAATATTTCGTGTTGAATATGCCATTTATTGAGGAAGAGGAAGAGAGGCTTTAATAAAACTCAAGAAAACTCTAAACAGTTAGTCTTACGTGCGGTGCTCAAAGGCGTAAACTATCGCGGATAAACCCGCGTAGCACAGCTAGTATAGACGTTAAAAATCATTTCCCATTTAAAAACAAGACCCTTATAAGCCACTGTAATCCAAATAAAAGTATACTCAAAAACCCTAACAACTATTAACCTGCGATCAAACCACACGATAACTGAACTAAACTAAGCTCACCGCAGATTTTTACACTCTACAGTGAGATATAACTCGAGTTTCTCAGTGGAACTGCTTATCTCCTCTATTCACAACTCAGGGTGAGTAAGAACTTAAGATTCGTTTAAACTTAGAACAGACTTCTGTACTTTGAATCTCGACTGGAGTTTGTTTTGGAATCGAGAACAGCTTTTGGTGACTAGATTGACTGCTTACAAGTTTTGGGACGGAGATTTGGGTAAAATACGTTTTTACTTACATATTCTAAGCTTTGACGCCTAGACAAAAATATCTAAAACCCTTGATTTTATATATCTGTTTTATCATGTTAAGAATATGTCCTCACTATAATGCTGTTTACTTTTTCAATAAAAAAATTTACGTGTGAATAACAAAATTTGTGAGAATCTTTACTTATTAATAACTTATCACTTGAAGACTGTGTTTGTTTAAACGCGCTTATCTCAAAAGGTTTTTGTTTAATACTTAATCCCTTTTTTTTTAGAAAGGAAATGGGCTTATCTAGCATCACGCTACGACTAATAGGAGTGGAGCAGCAATGAAAAATGTAGCAAAAACGAGAGCACTTTTGAGAGCTTTCCTAGCGTGCGCTGTGTAAGCGATGAAAGTTACACAAAAATTAAAAGCTTGTAAAAAGTTTTTTCTTTGATAAACGTAGGTAAAATTGTGAGGCACCGCTATTTAATTGACTAAAATAATAAACTAAGGATGTATTCACCTTTCAAAATGCTAAATCAGTTACTATTATCTTTGAAACGGAGATAAACACATCAAACTGATAGAATATCGTTTAGACCGAAGTTTAAAGCTGCTTTATTAGTAGGATATTGACAAGAGCGATGAAAGGAACGTAAATACCTAATGCTTCTGTATAGTCTTACGAGTATTAATAAATATATACAGAAGTAATATAGAATAAATACACAAATAATGTCTTCAATAATGCAGCTATTTTAAAGGTATCTCTACACAAACATGAACATTTCCCAACTGACACAATTTATTTCAAAGTATCCCAACTATACGACATTCCATTAAGAAATCTTTAATAAATCTAGGAAGAGCCCAATTTTACAATATATAGACTATCATAACAAGCAAGCGCTAACCATGTCACACTAACTCACCAACTCAACTCAAAACAATCAAGTACATCTTGAACTATTTCTAACTGTGACAAAGTCCCAATTAAGCTGTTAACCAATCCGGGAAGTTTAAACGATTCCACATTAAATATTAGTTATCACTATTAAACTAACGCCGACAGTTAGAGAGTTAACTGGAGGGTTGGTCTTTGATTTTAAAGTCAAAGATAAACTGAGTTAATTACAAGATAATGATATGCAATGTAGCGAATGTTTGGTGCAACTTTAGCTATAGAGTAGAAGTAGTAGATTTAGACTGCTTCAATTGTAAAAAAAGGAGTTTTAAATATTTATATAATAATATATTGAATAGCTTTCTATTTTGCAGTTTCACTAGAAGCTAAGATATAACTTTTCCGTAAGAATTACTAGTAATCCTTTTTTTGTTTTTTTAAAGATATGCAAGCAAAAAAAGGCTATTGGGAAATTACTTGCAGAATTATACTTGTTTGACTATTTTATCAAATAGGTCATTTTTTGTATACAACTATTTTCTTTTATTATTTTTTTTTGGACATCTTTATCATGGACACACAGTTATCAAGTCTATATCAGATAATCCCTGCCCAAGTTTTTCTTATTATTAATAATGTAGTTACCCTACTACTATGAGTATGACTACTCAATTTTAATCTAATAATAAAACGTAGTGAGAGAAAAATATGGTTGTAGCTATAAGAGTGCAAGATTGTATTTTTTTAAGATTTACGCTATTAATAGTTTAAAAAGAATACACTTATTGCATCAGATTCAGCAGATCATTGTGCAAATAAGATTTCCGCGTTTATTCGCTGTTTTTTTAAACAAGAATATTTCGTTTAAATCAATTTCATTTCACATTTACCATTATTTAAGTTTTTACTAAAAAAACATTTTTTACTCATTTCTCTTGTTGGTGCAATCAAGAGATGAATCAATAATTCTCATAAGAAATCACTCTATTATTGTAATGTCATTTCACACGTTTTTAATACATCCCAAAAAATCATTTAACCAAATTTCCCCAAAACACTACATCCCTAGTATATGGTTCCTTATATACCAGTTATTGTTGCGAACTCTCAACTGGGGTTCATTTCGGTTGCTTTTGTTCCTCCATCCACACTCGTCTGCTATTGTTTTTAAAAAGTCCAGCTATGAAACACTGATTGTGATAGTTTGTTCTTTTTTTGGTTTTCACGCGTTTTTAAAAAGAATATGGAAATGTATGGCAGCGTTTTGAATAATAATTTCTTAAAATTATCGATATAAATATTTAACTGTTTTATTTTTTTGCTTTATTTTTATTTGTGAAATTAGATACTATGTTTAAAAGAATCACTGTAACAATAGGTACAATACAATTATGCTTTTAATGTTTTTTTTAAATTTCACCGGTCGAGTCAGCCCAGTAATCGCTGCAGACAGAGCCTACAGCTAGACTCTACCACTTCTAAAATACACATTTAATTATTTAGTTTTAGCCTTATCACGGAAAGGTTTCAGAAAAATCGTAGCGTTATTTGATCTTTTTGAACGTGTTAACTAAAACTGTGCTTCGGCTCTAAATTATCATGAAATAATAATGTATCCACCAACTTTGTAACCTTATACTAAACGCTTCTATGTTATTGATTCCACATATGAACCAGAGATGGCGACGAGAGAGAGTTGACTAAACTACACAAAGACATGTTATAACGATTCTAAAGTCATTTTTACTGCTAACTGATAATGGAACTCGGGACCTTCTGCATTCCAGTCCGGTATACATACCACTGAGCCACAGAAGTCTTCAAGATTAATATTATTAATTAAAGCTGCTATCTAAACAAAAGTGATGGTTAAATTAAACTTTGAATTGAATTTCGACCTACGCCTTAAACTTGTGTCTTTAAATAGACTTCTGGACGGAATCTGTTTTCTTAACTCAGACAAACTTAGTTAATTACAAACATTTAGTATTCCTAGATGGGGGTTTAAGGATATACTAACCTACTTACGTTTAGTTAAGATTGTTTTTATGCACAATTTAAAACTTTCCGCTGTTTTCTGAATTTAGAATTTGAATTTGCTAATCTAATGTTTTGTTAAAATTGTCAAATTCTCAAGTATCGTATCAAAATAAAAATAAAATACAAGAATAACGTACTTAAATGACACCAAACTTTGAATTCTCAATTGAAAAATTGACGGTTTGACTTTGTAAATGACATACCTACTTGCAACGCCCGTATGTCACCTCTCTTAAGGGTGTGAGGTAACATTAAATGGTGTTGAGATATAAACTACTAGTGGCCGCCCGCGACTCCGTTCGCGTGGAAGTCGGTTTCCCTTGGGAATGAGAATTTTCCCGCGATAAAAAGTACCCTATATGTTATTCTGATGTATAACCTATATTAACTCTGTTTTATTACTGTAGTTTCATCGAAATTCATCCAGTAGTTTTTACTTGAAAGAGTAACAAACATCCATACATACATCCATACTCACAAACTTTCACGTTTATAATATTAGTAGGATGTAAACTGAAAGACACCTTGGTATTTCAAAAATAAAACTTTCACTCTCAACCAGCATAGCATATTTTAATTAAAATACGTATTTTAACCTAACTTTGCAGCGTCTGAAATCTTCATACAAAAATGCTTCAGATGCTCAAATAATTAAAACGTTTACGAAACTTTCCTTAAATTTTAGAGAATAAATTGTGTTCCATTCGCAAGCTGATGAATGACTTCTCCCGTCTGCTGTCTGAAAATGTAGACTGAGAAAATGGACAGCAAGAGAATAAGCTTGTTAACTATTGTGTCTGAAAATGTAGTTTGCTTCTCAAATATATTCTACAAATTCATATAGTGTAAGTAATACCTATTTACGAATTGTTTTTGATATTACATTTTATAATAATAACTACTTTTTTATTTGCTAAATAAAAAGTAGTTATAATTTAAATGTTGACGTATGGCTTTTCTTTTGTTTTTCTTTTCAGAATAAGCTTAAAAATGTCCTTGAAGATTAAGATCTTCTAATCTTTCTTTCAAAACTTAATAGCATTAATAAAACCTCTAAGAAATGTCCAAGTTAACTATAATAACATTTACACATAATCACGTTGCAATCACAACATTAATGAATTGTAATTACATCCCGAACTGTTGTAAACGAACGTCGCAATCCCGTCAGTTGACCGAATATCACGTCAGTTGACGGAATATCACGTCAGTTGACCGAATATCACGTCTCGCTGACCCTGAACATCACGCGATGTTGTTTGTACGGGAAAGTCATTTAGACGACTTGGGGAGATGGCTATGAGTATTATATTTGTATTAGGAATTATTTTGATTTTGTTACATCCTACTTATAATTTACATGTGGGGTTTTTATGTTTAGATATTTGGTTGTTACACGAATTTTTTTGAACAGGTAGGTTATGTCCCCGAATAACATACGCGCTAAATCATATTATGCTTATTGATTAAATACATTTTGCGTTAATATTAGGCAAGATTTTTATCTAAATAGAGGGCGCCACGTGTATAAAATCGTAAATCTAAAGATGTCGCATGTCAAGCTGCGGGCGTTTTACTATTATACTTATATTTATTTTTATAATGCCTCAGAAAGGCATTAAATACATGCAAAATATTTGCTATAAAAATATAAATACCAGTTAGGTTCCTATTTTTTAAAAATTTGGTTACTTTCCAAAGATGCTTTTAACTTGGGTCAAATATTTCTATGAGGTTAAAAGTTAAGTATAAACAAAGAAAGTATGCCCTAATTTCTGTTCCAGATATTTATAAACACATTTACCAAGGTATTTAATCCTATATCATCCTGCTTACGCTTAGCGGATTTACGTCGTATGAAAATTTGCATAAATTCACACTTTAATAATAGGTATTATTATTATAACATAAAGTTGCATTTGGTTTGTCTGTTTGTGTTGTAAGTTGACAGTTTAAAAATAAAAGCATACATAAGCGGAAAACGAAGCTCATAGAAAGAAAATTATGCCAAAAATGGCTAAGTGCGAGTAGGGAGTCTCACTTTTTTCATATTAAAACAGTTTTTTTATTTTTTCTTACTCATCTTAATTTTAATACTGATCCATTAAAGTTTATTTTATCCTTTTTAGGTACTGACCAGTATATGTGGCTAAAAAAGTAACGACCCCACAAAATAATTGAAAAAATAACAGGTAGGTTTAATTTTTACTGAACCATTAAAAAAATGAACATGAAAACAACTATATCAGTGAAACGCAAGCCAAACCGCAGAAATAACCTAGTCTACCATAAAATATGTATACGTTATGTACAAAATATTAATCTGTATTGATCCCAGGCTTCTGAGTTTTGTAATTCAGGCTGTCACTGTAATACAAGCCTCCCGTAAAGGGATGAATAATTAAAGCCTACCCAAATGCTGATGTTTAGCTGTTTAGCAATTTTGAATACTTAACGGTGTAGCTGCTGGGTGGGTAATATTTATAGGTTTTGTGGTTTAGTATGATATAATTTAAAATGTGAAATTAAATAGTTTTTCATTAAAATTATACAAAATATAAGAAAGTAGAATAATGAAATCTCTTTTTTTTAGGATTTAAAACTGTTAAAGACTTAGGGCCGGTTTTTCAATAGTCAGATAAATTCTATCTTACAGAAAATCAGTATGTTTTTGTTGCACGTCGAACATAAATACTTGACATATGTATGAAGTGACAATGAAAACATACCTCTTATCAGTCAGTAAGCATTTATCTGACTATTGAAAAATCAGCCCTTAAAGTATAAAACTGTAACTTTATTTTTCAATGTGACTTCTAATGTTGCCGGCATAACATATTATTTGTTTTTTTTCGTTTAAAGGAAACTCATGGTGTATTTTAGCCTTCTCTAAATTTCAAATCCATTCCACCCCGGATATTCATGACACCAACACAATTGAAACCTGTTTTACCATAAAGGTTGCAACTGTTTTAATTTCCTCGCTATTGACCCAAATCCGCCGATGTCCCATAGTTGACACCTCGTGGGGTACATTAGGGAATTACATTCTTGGTCTGACCGTACTCAAGTCGGGCACTTGTTATTTGGTGTTACTGTCCTTGGGAATTGCCCAGTGTTTTGTAGGTTAGGGCGTGTTAACATTCAATGAATTTTTATAGACTTTTTTAGTTTTTTTTCTGATGATCGATGGTGATAGCGGTAAATGTCTGTGCCACTATGGTCACTCTTTGGAAACTGATTGATGTTTAATATATTCACCTAGATAATCTAAGGCGTCACCATTTAAAAATAATATATTTATTCCCTTTTTTTGCATCTATGAGAAAATCACTTAAGTGACCATGGACGTTTAAGTACTTCTTAGGATTTTTCAAAACATATAGGTAATAAAATTGGATTTGCCTATTTAGGTGGCCATAGTGGTCAACCACAAAAAATTTGTCTTCAAAAGTAGTCTTTTATTAAAAAGTAGTCTTTAATTTACTCATGTCTATTTCATATAAAACAGTCTTTACCAACGACAGTTTCCAGAAGAAACTTGCGTGCTACTAAACAGTTTTTAGCAGCCGAATGAAAGAACCTACGAGTAAATATCATGACAAAGCGGATTAAATAGATTTGGTTTATAAAAAAAAATGTTTAATTACTTGGAATTTGAGATTGTAGTCTTTATATCCACGGCAACAAAGCTTAGTTGTAGCCTCACCAATTTCGTATTTTTGACAAAACTACCAATAAACAATATTTTACCATTTCAATACCTGTTCCGAACTTATTCTGTCCCCTCTCACCCCCTTACACCCTCAATATTGACGAATCACCAAGAAATCAGCGGCAAATGGCCCGCTCCTAATAAATAAGGCATTCATACCGCGACTCGATAAAAAACCGACTAAAATATAAATCGAGAGTTTCATACCTTGTGGCTGACGCGGATTTATACACCGCCGTATGTCATGGTGAGGGATGAGGGAAAGTTTACGCCTCGGAGCTGCGGTTTTTTTTAGGGAGGCGTAGAGTGTGGAAAAATAGAGTAGGTTCTTATTTCTGTTATGCTGATAGGTAAGGAAAGAGTACATTTAATTCTAGGTGAGTCAACTTAAAAGTAAGTTGGTGCATCAATTCTTTTTAAATTTATTCCATCCATGTTTATTACAAAAATAAAAATGAAACAGCTATGAATTATTGGCTACAATATAATTACAAAATAAATCTTTTTTAATCAATTTTGATTATATTCGCGTACATATTAAATGTGACTAAAATATTCAGGATATCTTATAACTAAAAGATTAAAAATAAATATCGTGAGTACCTATAACTATAATTTAGCATCGTTTTATTAGTAAACTTACAGGTAAGCGTTTCTTATATACTAACTAATGGTTAAACATTATCTCCTTTACATTTTCCTTACTCCATGACTTTTGAAAGGTGAAAGGATACCTGAGTGTGACGTTTGATAGATGTCGCTCCGAAAATGAGGCTTTTTTGAATGAATGATTGAATGGTTGCTGCTTTGTGCTAGTGAACGAATGGATAATAATTGGGTATCCTCAAAATATAAAGGAATTTCAAACCTGTTGATGTGCATATAAGTATATCACAAAGTTAAAGTTATTTTTTATACAAGACTAGCTTTCGCATTAAAAGTTACCCCATGGGTATACCCTCCACGGGGTTCCCTACTTGTTTTTGAAAGTTGATTGTTCGATTTTCATTATACCGAACACGATGCTTTATTGGTGCGATGTAACGTCTGTGCGAAAAACCCTACAGCGAATGCACATTACTTCTTTTATTTACTAGTAGCCGCCCGCGACTCCGTTCGCGTGGAAGTCGGTTTCCAGTGGGAATGAGATGTTTTTACGCGCTACAAAGTACCCTATGTGTAATTCTGATGTTTGATCTATAATGAGAAGTTTCATCCAAATCCATCCAGTAGTTTTTACGTAAAATAGTAACAAACATCCATCCATACATCCAAACTCACAAACTTTCACATGTATAATACATATTAGTAGGATTAGTACGTTCTAATGTTACGCGTTCTAATCATTCCTAAAGATAGAAGAAGGTTTTGAATCTTTTATTTGAAGCCTTAAGCCAAGTCAGGCGGTGAATTAGAAAGGATAAAATAATTTTAAAATTTGTTAAGTTTGGTTGGGTTTAAATACAAATAAATATATTTTTTTTAACTTTTTTGATTGTACAAGGTATATATATATATATTAATTTTATTTGTAAAGTCAAAGTATACATGTTGAAAGATGAAATTTGCATCAAAGATTTTTAAACCGCAAGTTACAAAAGAATTGATTTGTCCTATTGCGTTGTATATGAAGTTAAACACGGTTTGATTACCGCTGTACTTCAAATAACTCATACCTTTTCTAAGACCAACACCACTGATACTTTATATGAACCAACACCTCATTTTGTCTGAAAAAATAATTTTGATGCAACCAAAACTGCTAGACGAAAAGCAACTACCTATTCATCGATTTATATTAACGATTATGATAGTACATGCACCTCTACGAGTAATCGGATCGGTTGCCAGGCGAATAATACCTTGGAAACCTTTACTGGATTAAATCTAAGGATATCGCTTTCAAATTTTATTGGATATTGATGATTTGGTAGTTTGCAACATGGTTTAAATCCTATCGTGAAAGTTTGTGAGTATGGATGTATGTATGGATGTATGGATGTTTCTTACTCTTTCTCGTTAAAACTACCGGACGGATTTGGATGAAACTTAAAAGTAATATAGGTTATACATTAGAATAACAAATAGGGTACTTTTTACCGCGGGAAAACTTCTCAATGCATTCTCAAAAACGAAGCTTTACTATTTTAAATTATATTAGTAAAATTTGTTGGTTAAATCACAAACGAAAAAACTAACCTTATAATAATTGTATACATTGACAAATCACGAAAGCTCTATTTTCCTTGTTAAAATCTTTATCACTTGTTTCTCTTTACCAATAATTCTCAAAAATACAATAAAACCTGAAACAAATACCTTATCTTCATTTCTTTTCCCAAAATATCTCGAAAACTTTTATCTACTTCTCGAGGTCGTACAAGAACTTACTTTCCCTAACTAGCTCTATAAACAGCCTTAAATATCTTCTAACAGCTCCCTCAGGTAAGATAACATACTAATCTTAGGTGAAATTTACTGTTCTACCTTTTAAGGTGTTGAATCTTTGATCTTTTATTGTTTTTGAAGCCTTAAATCAGGTTGGGACGGTGAATTAGGTTCCCACTGAAATGTTTTTAAAGTTTGGTTCGGTTCAAAGACGGATTTTATAACTTTTTGAAGTACTAGGGAGATGTGTATACATTTTATTTGTAAAGTAATAGCATAAATGAAATACATGGTAAAAAAATGAATTTACACCAAAACTTTGCAGGTCAAAAACACAAAAGGCTTTTTAAACTATCCTAAAATGGGTATTTATAAGGTTTTCTTGTAACACTGTTAATCAAACACTTCTGAAAATTCAATTATTTTCATAGAACTAAAATGTTACTCCTTATATCGACACCCCGGGGTAGAGGTCACTGACCTTTCCTAATGGGTGCTCTTTAGGGTATTGCTAAGAGACTATTAAGATGCTGTGATATTTATATAGACATAAAATGAACGATTAACGAGCTTTATTCAAGTAAAAATCATATTCTAGAGCTAAGTAAGGATAATCATTATTTATTATTAAACCTTTTAGTTATAATAGGTAGTGTAAGAGTGAAATTCAGTTTATGTAGGTGATTTTAGGGTTCCGTTTTCTAACCTCATTTTTCGTATACGTATTTTTACCAAGTTTATTTTAAATATTTTTCACATAAGTTTATCGAAGACAAAACTTTAATAATGTTTTTTGATAAAGGTAAAAAAAAAAATACCGCATAAATAGTAGTTACTTTAAACGATGGAAATCATTCAAAATATTATCTTATCTAAATTAAATATATCGATGTCAATTTCTCTTTTTTCTATACTGATCTCACAAAATTAAATCAAGGTTATTGTGAACGAAAAGCAATGGGGTCTGATATTGTATATCCTATCCTACTAATATTAATGTAAAAGTTTGTGAGTATGGATGGATATATGGATGGATGTTTGTTACTCTTTCACGTAAAAACTACTAGACGGATTTGGATGAAACTTTGCAGTAATATAGGTTATACATCAGAATAACACATAGGGTACTTTTTACCGCGGAAAAACTTCTCATTCCCACAGGAATCCGACTTCCACGCGAACGGAGTTACGGGCGGCCACTAGTACATTGATATAAAAAAAATATAATTTTAAAAACAATAATCTTTACGAAAACTATTCTCTCCCTACTTAAAAGTTGTAATATTATACATTTCATTAAACCGCTGTGCCCACACGCCACAGCGAGATATAATATCTCCCAAGAAGGAGGGCTATTAAACCAGGGTTATAATAGGCGATGGAGCCTTAATGCTAGTAATTTTCCTAACCCGGCCTTTTAATTAGACTCCTAAGAAAACAATGATGTAGATTTGTTTGTGAAATGTCGTTATAAATAAAGTTTTATCTTATTGTCAGCTCTCAGCCAATTTTTAAAACGTGACTTAAATTAAATTTACATTTCTTTTCACGATATGGCAAAATCAAACTCTGACCTTAAGACATGAACTGACAAGAAGTATGTTTTTATGACTTAAGATCATTTTAGAGGCCTTAAGCAATAGTTCCCAAAACTAATACTGGATAAATATATCTGTGTTGCAAAGGCATATTCTTGATTAATATTATTTTATAACTTTCTTCATAAAACGAATGCTTGAGAAATATAATGAATATTAATATTATTTTTATAGAATATTTTGGACTAAAAAGCCTTTTCCAGTAACACACGATCTGTTGTATTAAAATTCCTTAAAATCGACGTCGGCAGAAACTGAGACCATTGGATTTTTAATCCTCTTAAATAACAGTAATTTGAGAATTATATTCAAATTCACAATTACTTGGAAGGATTAATTTTCATTTCGTCACTGTTCAAGGGTTTGTAATTGGATATCGTTATTGGATTTTTTAAATTTGAGTTTTTTGCTAAGTGTACTTAAAGTTCAAAATAATATTTTTTGATACGAAAGAGTGGTAGTTTTTTATTTAAATTAAAATACAGATTTCATTTGTTGAAAAAAATATAAAGTCATGTAGAATAAACAACAAAATAATTTTGTATTGTTTATACGAATACATTTTTATATTAAATTCGAAATGATTTATATTTAAAACAAATTTTGTTTAATAAGTTGAAAAATGTTCGTATTTAGTATAAAACTTTTAAATAAATAAGATATTATGCATAATATCAAGAGCACAGAGGAGTTTTCTTCAATATGCGGCCCCATTCATCAAATAAAGTGACGCACGGACGAAATGCTGTTCCAATTTTATGTATAGCGATATATCACCGAGGTATTTTGCATGAAATTGCATGGAAGATAAATCTTTAAGCATCGTATATTCCATTTATATTAAGCTGACCTTTGGCGGATGAATTTAAATTTGTATTATCTTTA
The DNA here is from genome assembly GCA_916618145.1 of Emmelina monodactyla. Lineage (NCBI taxonomy): Eukaryota > Metazoa > Arthropoda > Insecta > Lepidoptera > Pterophoridae > Emmelina > Emmelina monodactyla. Next base: position 1,254,038 of record OU745316.1, read on the forward strand.
AATTTTATTTTTATTATTGGTTTTGTTATTGTCGCTATTCTATCCAATAAAATTCGGTAGAGCGATTCTGTAACTGTCATGAGATAAACTGCTATCAAAAAACGTCAAAATTGCAATTTCAAGCTATAGAGATTTCCTTCTTCATCATTTAAATCATATTTCAGTTCAAATCCAATGGACAGAAATATGATAATATGATAAATTCTGTTTTTTTTTAAATAAAAAATCACAATTCTCTAAATGCTGGTATAACAAATCTGAATGCAAATGAATTTTATGGGTTCACTGTGAATATTTTCCGAATGCAAATCTATGAAATGTTTTTAGTTTATTACAGTACATGAAATCGAGTGTTGACATTGCAGAACCGATGTCACAGAATATATAAACAGTTAGACATCGTCTACGATATCGTCTCTACATAAATAAATAAATCTCCAGACTGACACACCAACTGTGTGGCCCTAAACTAAGCTATAGGTACCACACAATGGACTAGGGGAGAACCTAGTTACACCCAGATACGAGCCAACATCGAAAAACATTTTTTACGAAATTGACCCGACCAGGAATTGAACCCGCTTAGCAGTCCGGCATATACAAATAACGCTGCACCACATAGTAGTAAAGGACATAGTCTTGCGTGACTTTATATAATGTACCAGCTAACCTCTTTTATAACATGCAACAAATTTTGACGTCACTATAATTTTAATAAAGTAAAATAATTCCAGTAAAATTTAATGTGTGTGAACGTGTTTAAAACACAATATGGTCGGTTTGTAGTAGTTGTAAATAAAAAAGATTCTTACTAGAAAAAAAACAATCCCTTAATCACCAAAAACCGAACTATTTTTAATTTAAAACCGAACTAGTCTTGATTTAAAACCGAACTAGTCTTGATTTAAAACCGAACTAGTCTTGATTTAAAACCGAACTTGTCATGATTTAAAAAAATGCTGTCAATTTAGGTGTTTTTAGCTATGATTTAAACTAATACATTGTTTTCATTCACAATTTCAAGGTAAGTAAAATAATAAAGTTTTCTTACACCAACACCAATTGCGATATAATTTCGGATCAAATTTGTTACATTATGCAGTCTGGGACGGTATGTAACGATACATATTCATGGGTCGAGACAATCAGGTGGTTTTTTATTCCTTTTCGAGTTATCGTTGGGTGGTGTGAGACACACTGTTTTAATAAATAGCAAACACTGAGTTTTCACTGAGAACTATATATCTAATTTTTGCTAAAGCAGGTACACACATTAAGCTGATCTCAAACTGTCTATTATGTAGTTAAGATTTTTATTTATCCAGCTTCGTAGACTTTCATAATACTAGAAACTCATAATGATTGCATTTGTATAGGATATAAGAAGCCACGTACAAAAATAAACACAAAACCATAAAAAACATGTTTTTCCAATTTTATCATAAAACTCTATTTATTTTAAGAAAACTGATGCACACATTGTTGTACCCATTTATTTACAATTTGGACAAAAAACTCACCAATCTACCCCGCACTACATCGCGCGTTTTTTTTGTCCCAAAAAGCGACAAATTGCGGTATTCGTTCCCGATTGTCCGCGATACCGCTGCGGTTACGATATAAACAACACGTAATGGATGGCTAAACAATAGCGAGGGAAAATTTAAATGTATCTACTCATTTTTATTTGTATACTTACTTATTGAAATACATAAAGTTTAGAAGTTACTTGAAATCGCTGCAATTTTTTGTACATCAGTTTTTTTCCAATAGCCTGTTTGTATATTCGACCTCTTACGAAGCGTTAGTTAGTGGTAAGCAGTTAACCTACTCTTGACTGTAAATAGAAGACAGTATTTTTATTTATTTATTGACTAACACACCAATTATGTGGCTCTTATAGGTAAGCGAGTAAGCGCTTGTGTTTTAGATACACACAATGCACTAGAGGAGAACCTAGTTACACATACGAGCCAATTGCGAAAAATCATTTTTACGAAATTGGCCCGACCCGGGTATCGAACCCGGGACCATCCGCTTTACAGTCCAGTATATTTACCGCTGCGCCACTGAGGTGGTCGAGTATGCCTTTAAGTTTCAATTAGGTAAGTACGTCAATTAGTTGGTTGTACAATAAAATACATAAATCGAATTAAAACGTCCAACTCAATAAAAATAAGCACTCTCGACTGTATTATTCTATAGCGATTTTTCCATGGTTATTACATAAATGGTTTAATCTCTGATTTTGAAATATATTGATTTTCACTCCAGAGGGATGAAATACATGTTAAATTTACGTATTAAAATATTATAGATGATTTATAATATCAGCAATTATTATTCGAAAATCCAAAAATCTTTTACGTAAACACCTGAAAAGAGCTCTATTACATCATTATCAGGGTTCCGTATTCATTGCTTTGAAATAACCCAAAATAACTGGTATAAATCGGTATTTTCCGCTCTGATACCAACGGTCTGTGACGGAACCCGATATTGCTCGTTATTTTTTATGCCTTCCCCGAAATACCAGGGGCTGTTACGATCTAGTGTTTGTATCTAGCCTTTTTTTAACAATATTTTTTAATTATTTTGGTTCTACTTCTATGTTTTGATTAATAAATATTATAAGTGTTTTACTATATTATTACCTCAACGAAGGCTTTCACAACTGATTTGGCCAAAACATATTTTAACAAGCGTTTTTTTAAATGGGGTTTTAAAAACCTATTATTATTATAGGAATAACATTTTAGAGATAACTCTTTCATTTTTTTTTTAATTTATAGATACTGGAAAAAGGAACGCGGGTCTCCCAGCATTGTGAAACTGGTAAAAGTAAAATCTCAATAACACTTTCAATTCAAAATTTTATTGGTACTACACTGACTAGACACAAATTTGTTAGCTGCATTTTTTTGTAAATATTACCTGTAAATACATATAAATGGTGTAAGGCTAGGTGTAGACTATTTCCGAAGCCTGAAACCATGTATTTTTGAGCCTAACTACACCAACACTATTTTATTTGAATAATTGCGGAAATTTGCTAGCTTTAATGCAATTTGGCATAATTTACACCCTGTAGGTATAGCTAAATTATAGATAAGACTAAATCCCCCGTCTCTGTCAGGAAAGCCCCCAAAGTTCAATACCTCCGTATTGCCATTCTGCAGGTAGCCCGGACAGTGTACTCCGCCGCGACAAAAGCGGAGCGGAGGAGGAAAATTTGTACCGCTGATATCTACTGGGTGGGTGTTTATAAGATTTCTGAATGGACGAACGTTAGTTTTTTTTGGTGAAAAAATGTGTTTTGTAAAAAAATATAGGACATTTAGCTTTTTAGTGTAATAAGTTAAAGTTGGAATTGGAATTAGTAAATAAAAAAGACAAATGGTAGTATTTTAGAGTAATACACCACTGTAGGCTGATGGGTTTTTTTTTTAAAATACGGTAGTGTCAATTTATAATAAAAGCTTTAAAAAGTATTATATTTGTTTTCAACACACTTGCTCAGAAGTGAGCCTTAAAACACCATTTTGAGGGCCGTAAACCGATCTATATCACACTTGTGTATAATAATATTACACACTAGTGCAGAATATAATGATCCCTACAAAGTTAATGTAGTGCCTTACTGCAAATTATATGCTTGTAAACAGAGCATTTTCAATTTGATAGGATAATACCGTTTTTTTTTGTAACAAAAAAAGAGGTTTTTATGCCACTGAAAATCCATTTATATATTTAGAATAAATAAATGTGTCAAAAAATTAGAAATTAGAATAAAAACGTTTATTATTATCAAATTATTGATAATAAACAGTAATTTGTTAGGTACAAAATAATTGTATTTTATCTCAAAAATTATATTTTGAAATAGGCTGTATGGCGGTCTGGTTGGCGCGTGCAAAAAAAATTGAGGGTCATTTCCCGAATTCTATATATTTGAAACTTTTTATGCAAAATATAATTGTATTTCCTCGCAAGTGTGTTGAAAAAGTGCGTATGGTACTTGTAAGCAACATGTTCATTGTAAACTTGGCTGATTTACGCCCTCGCCTGCCTCGTGTATAATGAACAACTTTGCACACTAGTATCATAATAAACTAATATAACCTTATAATTCAGTAACAAGCAGAATTTTATGAACATTTATTTACAATAAAATAAAAATATTTCTAACTTAATAACTTCCTCACATTATTCCACTGAGCGTTTGCCTTATTTTCGTATTACATTTCGCTTCTTGAATAAATATAATTTCGCTCGAAAAAGCTCAAAGCAAGTCGCTCGCAGCGACGTGAGTCATTTTCAGCTGAAATACATGAAATAATTCTACGGAGCTTAAATATTCGCTGTTTTACTAACTTCCAGAGGAAAAAATATGTTTAATTCACAGCTGTTGGTTATAGAAAATGTTATTTAAACCTAGTCGATAACAGTTTTTTTTCAAATATTTTTTTGCTTTTAAACCCACATTGAAAAGCATTAGTTAATTTGTTAAATTATGTATTTTTAATTACTGGAGTAAGTATATAAACTTTGTCCACACTAGACTTTTTAAAATTTGTAGCCTGTTAAAATACGTTTTCAATTCAACATTTTTATATCCACATTTTATTTTACATTATTTATTTTCACATTCCAGCTAATTTTACTCCGCCACGCTTGCTTAAAACCAACTTCCATCATTACACTCTACACCACACTCCACTTAATTCAGTATTAAGTTTCATGTTTTCTGATGCAAAATTAACTTGTATGTAACTACATACACCAAAGCTGAGTATTCTATCCAACTAAGATTATAAACGTGAAAGTTTGTGAGTATGTATGATCGTTTGTTACTCTTTCACGTAAAAACTGCTGAACGGATTTGAATGAAACTTAACAGTAATATAGGTTACATCAGAATAACACATAGGGTTCTCTTTACCGCAGGAAAACTTCTCATTCCCACGGGAAACCGACTTCCACGCGAACGGAGTTGCGGGCGGCCACTAGTAACTAATATTATAAGACCTTATATTAAGATATCCAGACTTCGTCTACGGCGTAGCAGCGTAGCGTGACGTCAGAGACGTAACGCTGTCGTAGACGATGGAGACATGCTACGGTTCGATTAATTTTGATGTATGCAGCATACAAAGTTACATTAAATGTTTATATTTGTTAATTAAAATAAGTTAATAATGTATTTCAAGAAATGTTACTTGTGTTTCGTAAATATTAAATATGTTTCGAATAAACTAACATAAAACAAAAGTAGGTGCTGTTATCAATGATATTGTATTTATAACACTGTCTTTTTAAAAAATAATTCAAGTTCTTCTTAGCACAACAACAATCTCATAATATGGTAATTAAGAATTCATTTTCTCAAGTTCTTATTGATGCAAAAAACTTGAACCCTGAAAATCCAGTAACATTTACTACACGCTCGAACATACTATCTTTTACATAACTATGCAATATTTTTACAATTTACCATCCATCAATTACGCCGAAAACGCCGCACTTTAACTCAATAAAAAAATATTAAAACAAACTATTTCGACACTGTTCACTACCCCTGACAATTTTGTGTCAAAATAAAAAATCTACATCAGAGGTGCACAACCATTTTGTTTTAGATTGTAACAGAAATGCATAATATTTCAGAAGCGTTTAACCCGCGGGAGAGCCTCGTTCTGTTATAAATGTCGACACCTGCCTTTGTAAGGCTTTATGTACATTAGAACAATATTTTTTATTACGCTTAATTTATTGTAAAAAAAATATTGTTCGTTTTTTTTTTATTTCGATATCTTATTGTTTTTAAAAATATTTTTTAGTTAAATTTACTGCTTTAGAAAAATATTTATTGATGATATCAAACTGATTTTAACGAATTCTTACCAGTTTATCATCAAAATTTTTTTTCTAGCGTTTTGATATTTTTTCAAGTACTTACCGTACTCCCAAGAACACACCCAAATTTCCTTATACCCTAACCTATTAGGGTGATGGAGAAAACATCTATTTTTTTAAATAAACTTATTAAACACTACTACCCCGTTTACACCCTCCTTTACCCCAGCCAGTGTAACTTGACCCCTCTCGCAATACAAACAAATGGCACGTCGGCGCGACTTATTACATCGAATACGTTTTACCTATTTATTAGCGGAATCCTATACTAAAAATATATCATGGTTATAATAATATGAGTGTGAAAGTTTGTATTGGTTGAATGTTTAGATGTTATATGAAACTGCATGTGAAATATATGGGTACAAAACTATTGTTTTACTAGATTAAGAAAAGCGACTTTGATTTAAGAAGTGGTTTGATAATGTTAATTAGATGTCAAAATTACAAAAAGAGGTAAAAGTTTCAAATAATGCTGGATTCCATGATATTTTCCATATACGTATTCAAAACTACTTTCGCGTTTTTAATAATATGTGTCCTTCAAATTATTTTCAATACTGCCTATCGGAAAAAGTTTTTATTTAATTTCTTCACCGTTTGAAACATAATAATGTATAAGACATGATCAATTAAAAAAATGAGGGAATAATAGACATGACTATTAATTAAAATGCTAAAATGAAGATCAAACAAGATAATACGTTAATTTATCAAATACAAATCAATCCTACTAATATTATAAACGTGAAAGTTTGCGAGTATGGAATGATGTATGGATGGACTAACGGCGACGCCCGCGACTCCGTTCGCGTGGAAGTCGGTTTCCCGTGGGAATGAGATGTTTTCCCACGGTAAAAAATACCCTATGTGTTATTCTGAAGTTTATCAAATTTTGTAATCTTTAACATTCATATAAATAACCCATGTTATTAAACGCTACCATAATTTTAAAAGACGAAACAGTAAAACATTCCAATAAAATAAGTATAAAGGACATCATAGGAGTCACGTAACTAGAAAATCATAAAGTATAAAACTCATACAACAACTTTGTAACCATGAATGCAAAATATTCTGCATGATTTAGTTTTCATTGTATTGCAAATTTGGTTATTTTCGGACGATTCTCTTCCGAAATTTATTTATCTTATGGAAATAAGCTCAAGGTACATCGATATATTTCAGATTACAATAAAGTAGTTTGAAATATATAAATTTTATTTTCGTTTAAACAAATTGAAAGAGGATTATTTTATTACATAGAGTAATGTAAATTTAGAAAGAAAAATGACGAAATATGCAAGTTACAGGAGCTGGATTTTGTCGCATTCAAAATTTTCCTCATAAAAAATACTTTTGTTTTCCTTAGTACAAACAAATGGCCGCCCGCGACTCCGCGAAGTCGGTTTCCCGTGGAAATGAGAAGTTTTCCCGCGGTAAAAAGTACCCTATGTGTTATTCTGATGTATAACCTATATTACTGCAAAGTTTCATCCAAATCCATCCAGTAGTTTTTACGTGAAAGAGTAACAAACATCCATACATCCATACTCACAAACTTTCACATTTATAATATAAGTAGGATTAGACATACTAGTTCTTGCTTTTGGTTTTTAAGTCACTTTGTTGTTGTAAAGAATCACGTTATTATTCATATCGTATGAGTCAGTGAAAACGTACAATAACTAAGTTAGCTAAACTTCTGTCCGATTGTCTGTTTGTTGTTCACTCGACGAAGACTGCGGACTGAGTTTTAACATTGATTTTACAGAAGAATGTTTTCTAGTAAAATGTCTGAAATATGGTTTGTTGACTTTAGACGTTGTATTTTCTTTGAATCAAAAATGTAATGTAGTGATGCAACGAATACCACTTTTACGAATACGAAAAGTAACTAAGCCACTACTGGCAAATTTTTATTAAAAAAACACAATTTGCAATTTTTTAATTTTATTTATACCATTTTTAAATTAAAAACCACCAAAGTGCATAGCAGTAGGATATACAATTTGAGTATCTCAGACACTTGAAATAGCAAAGCACCGAATAAAAATAATCAAAATGAATAATAATTTTACCAAAATACATGCCTCCGGCGAAAGAAAAATAGTTTTCACGAAAAATACGCCAAAGTATTTCCCATCACTGCATTTTCCCTCCAAAAAACAAAAGCCAACCAACAATACACGACAACAATTTATTCAAAAATAGAACTCGCCATCAATTTTGAAGGATCGATCACTCCCCAAATTGTGATGGCTAATCGAGCTGCTTATTAAAAGTGCTTCAACTTTTTTGTTTACGGAGAAGCATCATCAATCAGCTGGTAAGATTAATTGCTTATGAACGATATTGAGGGAAAGTCTTCGAAACTCCATTAAAGTAAGCCGCAGTACCACCGGGGAGAGATACACATCATGGTATGCTTACTGGTAATTAGGAGATAATTTTGAAGTAAGTGAAGTGCCGGGCTTAAATTATGAAGGAAGGTATATTAGAGAAATTTTAGTATAGCGGTGTAAAAATACCATTTCCGAAGCCTGAAACCATGTATTCTGGAGCCTCAACAGTAACCAATGTCACTAACAGTATGTACCCAGAATACACAATTTAAAAAAAGTTATTAGGGAAAGGTTATATTTGCCGCTGGAAATCATCGGTAAAAACTGTTGGTTCAGGTGCGATTATTACATTTCAAATTAAATTAAATTATTGCAAAATCTGATAGTATATAAACAATTTTGTAAAATAAAGTAAAAAAATTTTTTTTTTAACCTTTTTTAAAAAAAGTTGCCCTCCGGTAACGCCCAGTTTTTGTTTTCGGAAGCAGTCTTTTTACCCCGTATTTTGAGTACTGTTCCACCCAGTTAGGAACGAAATAATATTATGTCTTTAACTGTTTTGAATCTAACAAGTAAGCAAGAAACTAACATAAACCGGTTTTGGTTTATCTGTTAACGAGTGTTCAGGAACATCAGTATATAGCACATATTCTTTGAAATTTAAATCCTCAATTGACGACCTGTGTGGTAAGCGGATGGTCCCGGGTTCGAACCCGGGTCCGGCCAATTTTGTCAAAAAAAAATTTTCGAAATTGGCTCATGTCGGGGTGTAACTAGGTTCTCCCGTAGTCGATTGTATGGTACCTATAGTACAAGCTTTGCTTAATTTAGGGCCACGTAGTTGGTGTGTCAGTCTGGAGATTATTTTTTTTTTTTTTTTTTCATATTTCATTTTTACAAGCATTTCTGCTGGAGAGCTGGTATCGTACCACGAGCCTAAGCCAAGTGGACGGCATCTCTTTACCTAAAGTCTAAGATTCTACTAGGGCATCATTCTGTAAGAACTTGCGTACTATTCTACAAGTGTATAAATAACAGCTTATTATTATTATTAATTAATCGGAAAAGTGCAATTACAGGTTCTAGTATGTTACAAGTTCTACTTGACAATAGTTTTGTCTCTTTCTAAAAACGAGTTTAATCACGAAAATAACTCGGATACCAGGTTTCACTTTAATCCAATAATCCCTCTTTGAAAGCTACCGCTTGAAATCAGCATCTATTTTCAATTCGGAACTGCCACATTTCTGGTAATTCCTGAGATAATTGCATATTCGCCTGTTCTAATCATATTTGCACGACCGTATGTGAATCGTTTCTATGGCACGATACTTCAATATGTGTTTGCAACCTTAACTTAGTGGTAATATAGTTTGAAATCGAATGAAGCACATAATTATGAGTTGAAGAAAAACAACGTCTACCAACTACCTTTCTTATTTTATACTTTTTTGGAATAGGTTTTGCAATAAAGGAATTGTGATTGTTTGTTTTGAACTAACACTTCTGGAGCTAAAGGTATGCAGAGTTAAAGTTATTAGTTAAATTTGTATTTTTTTGATTGTCAAAAATGATTTACCCATTGAAAGCTACATAATAGGAGAGTGATAGAGGCTACTTTATTTAAGTGGGTAAAATCTTGCAAAAGCTAGTTCGGTATTAATTTACAAGAATTGGACTATCAATTAATTCTAACAAAATAATGCGAATAGGCTGGATTTGAATATAGATCTTGTATGTAAATGTTACAGCATTTTTCTCCAACATAATTATATTAATTTGTGTTTACTTATGTTAAAAGCTAACCCTAAGTATAAAGTTCATAGCACTTTAAAAAATCTTACAAAACTACCCAGAATCTTGTAAGCACAACGTAACTAACAAAACAATAAATTTCAGGTAATTAGCACAAAGTTTACACAAACTCGTATCCTCTGGGAGCCGTGTTTAGTACCCGAGTGTTTGTGTTGAGGCTTTTACCTAGTCTTAAGAAATTCTATAGTAAGCGACTTAATTTAATAATTATTAAATCTGGAAATTATTTTGTAGCTTTTGTAACGAAAGTTTAAAACTCAAATAAGATTACAGTGTTAAGAGTGTATTTGCAAAAGTAGGTGTATTGCAATTGATCTTTTAAGAAAAAAAGATGACAAAGATACGTTAACCTGTAATTATAATACTATAATAGAAAAATTCTTTTTTTTAAAAACCTCACTTCTTGAATTGAAGTTCGCCTTATCGCGGCGTGACATTGTCTTTTTCATTGTTTGTTTGGCAATTAGTTTTTTCTAAAATATTATAATATATAATAAAAACAGTTTCTATAGGACACCATTCCAATATTACTGCACAGGCTTCCTTCTCGCATAACGAGAGCCGTAATCCACCACGCTCTGATAGATGCAGATGATGGTAAAATGATGATGGCATAAATAAGAACATGCTCACTGTTTTTATATAAAAAATACCAAACTTAAAATATTATACTCAAATAACCAAAATTAATTATTACTTTTCATTGCATTAAAAGCATGTAAAATGTATCTTACAAACTATTGTTTTGCCCTTTGATACATACAAAGCCTGACGCTTACATCAGAATATTTAAAATCATAATATCACAATAATATAGCTCGTCTAGACCAAGTAACAATAACCCTGCAGTTATTTCTTGTACTACAGAAAATGTTCCTTACACAGTTATAATTTAAATTTCATTGCAAATGTTATTCATTTCATGTTGACAAGAACACGCGAACAAGAGCTTAATCAAAGTGGATTTGCATTTTTAATTTCACAATTGCTGGCAAGGTTTTATTACAGGTGCTGTTTTTATTAGATGTTGTTACTTTTCTTTGTTTGCTTCAACTATTTTTCATGGTTCAGAAGAGTTAGTTACATGTTGAGTAGGATTTGTTAGCGATTTTTTGGATAGACTGATGTTACTTCTAGCTAGTCTGTTGGTGAAGTAATAGTAGGTATTTTCTGGTAATTATAAGTTTAGTTTTAGGCGCTTTGCTGTCAAAAGCTATTTAGAAGTTGCTAACTAGGAGCAGTTTGCACTTTATAAACGCACGAGTTTTCACATTATAAAAGTAACACTCTTTTTTAACCGGTAGTAGGCCCAAAGCTTTAAAATACATTTATTCATTTAACATCAGTATTGCAACTGTCTTCACCCAAGCACAACTTATCAAAACACTCACGAATCTCCCGAACAATCTCGAACAACTCCCATTGTCAATCCAAGCACAATTTCAGTGGGTCTAAAAACTCGCAGTCAATCCGCGCGTTCTCAAATTTGGCTGAATCATTGTAAATCGATGGTATTGGCTGGCGAGCTGCCAAAATAGCCGTCAGAACTAACGTTAGAGCTTATTCGACGGTGCAAAATTATGGGGACGTGATTACGGATTCAGGAAATCGACACGAGTAGAATGGTGATAGTGTGTTTGTTCGTATTTTGTTTGATGGACTGTAATGAGGTTTACTGTTGGGTAGTTCGTCTTTTAGGAAATGACTGTTGGTTTCACTGTTGCATTAAGATGAAATCACTTTTCTTCTTTCATGAGAGATTGAATTTGAGTTGATGAAGCAATTCCAGTTGTAGAAAGACGTGTTATTTGTGTCATGTGCATAACTAAAAAGAAAAATATTAAGGAAGATATATATTTCGTGCTTTTTAAAGCTTATTGATACTCGTAAGAAAAATGTCTTTATAAGTAGCGACTTAACGGTTTATAAAAAAATTAAAACCTGAATTGAAATCAAAGATTTAACAATTAATATTGAACTATTATACTTGTAACTTGCTAAAATATTCACAACTTGAACAAAATTTCTAAAGCTTCCAAAACAATCCAGAAACTTTAACTTCTGGCTTCGTAACAATTCGATACTACAATAAATTAACAAGGTACAGAACCTTTGAATAACAAATACCTTTGCCGGTTGACAATTCAATCTGCTAAAAGCCTTCGACCTTGTCCCTTAAAGGATCGCGTGAAATACTCAAGGCTGATTAGACGACAAAGTTCCGCGCACTATATGCTATCCTGGTACTTTTGCAGGAGTAGAAAGTAAATTTATACATCTGTTTTCGTGGTTCTAGCTATTTTTCCTGAGCAAATAAATGTAAAGAGGCACTTCATTAATACCAGTTTTAAATACCCTTTATATGAAATCCTACATTGAGAGACAAAATATCATGTACTAAATAATTTAGTTTTAGAGTTAGAAATAAAACCACTTTGTATATACTCGTAGTTCCAATATTATTTATTGCGCTTTCTAATTTATTTGAAATGCAAACAAAACTAACTTTAAAACCAAGGGAATAAATATTATTTTCCTATGCATTTTGAGTCCATCCGTGCGAGCATTACAGCTCGACTTGATAGTGATAAATGAAGGAAAAGAGTCTTGATACAGAAAGCCATTAGTGATTCGTGATCGAGGGCTATACTTTAAATTTTTATTTTTTTGGATAGACTTTATAGCTAAGCTTTTAAAGCAAAATATCTTAATGACTTTAAAAGTATGTCGCAGTGAATATAAAATAAGCATGCGTGTACTTGTAAGGAAATAAGCAAAAATAAAAGTGTAAAAATAATAAGCACACTACACAGTACATTTACAACTATAATAAACAAGACGTAACCTAAAACACTCCCCTGTGGAACTCCAACTGTGTTACAAAAACAATACCCCTGCATGTGGTATTTTTCTTCGCTCAGTGTGAGAAAGTGCGTCCTTTTTATAAGCAATTAACCAGAACCAACGTTCCCAGCTGAGAACATTTACCTTTCGCCTTTCTGTTTCCACTCGATGCACTCAAACGGCACACTTAAGTCTGTACATTCAGAGTAAAAATAACAAAACGATTTTTCTACGGAAGTATAAATGTTTTGTTATTATACGATGTTTTACTGTATAAGTAAATGTGTGCTGACTGATAAAACATTAGACAGCAAATGATAATTCATGTTTACGTTGCGTTTTGTTTAAATATTTCGGTAGGTACTCTTTACAAATTCAACTGAAATATAATATTCCATGAAACTTCACAGTCTACCTGTGACCACGTTATTTGTAAAAATGCTGAAACGTCGAATAACCAAAAATAATATAATAAACGTGTAAAACCCGTTAAAATGGGTTTAATTTCCAGTTATAATAAATATTCCAATTATAATTTGCTAGAAATGGGTCCTGAGTTTAAAAATATTTTTCGTACTTTTCTTTAACTTAACTTTTTTTTTAAAACAAAAACCATGTTACTTTATAAAAGAAAACTTGAAGTCACTAACATATTTAACACTGTTGACTATACAAAAGAATTTTCAAATATATCTTCAAAAACCCAGCCTCAATGGGTTCCGAGCCCAGATATCGCTCGAACCCAGAAGGAAAGGTGTTATCCGACAATTTTTTTCGCTAGGACGGGTTGACACGCCTTTTGAACGATCATATGAGGCTTTTCAGAGTGATAACATTTTTTGCACAACCCTTTTCGAGGTAAGTAAGCCGAAATTCTTTTTTATGACAACGTAATATGTTTTGTTATTATTCATGGCACATTAAGCAATTATTCGCTTGTGTCTGTGCAAGAGACGAAGGATTCTTAAGTTCAAGGGAAATTAACATAGTTAATTTCTATAAAGTAAATTTAAAATTAAACAGAATTTGACTGTACTTTCAATGGTTTCGCCAGTGCCAGTTTAAGTAAATTTTAAAATTCGAGACGACGAATAATAATCTAATTCTCAACTCCAACGCTACTTCATCAGAGTAAATGTTTGTCATATAATAAGAGTGGTTCTATCAATATTTTAGAGAAGAAATTTTATTTATAACTAATATAAGTTGTGTTTTATTTCCAGAAAGTTCTTACAAAGATTTAAACATTTTTAAAAATACAATGCTACTGAAACTGCTTTCCGTAGAACAATCTACAGAAATGTGACGAATATTAAAATAGTGGTTTTTCTTTAAGCTCAAGGTGTAGGGCTGCAACAAATTTTTTATCATCCTTTTAATTCAGGTGTTTAATTTTATTTTATATTCCTACTATTCAATCATAACTATATTTATGCACTGTTGATGATTAAAACATTCCATAACAACAACCATAGAACTTACATAATTATTCACATCTTTCTTCTTAATTTCGCTCTCACCATCTTATGCTCTTTTCTATTCCTCTAAATTTTTCCATCCATCAAAAGTTAGTTATTCTTTAAATATGTCTTCATCGACAGCCCTACGATATAACAGATTTATCGAGATGTCCCGAGCCAGGGTGCTTGTTATAAGAACGGATTTTCCACTCCACTGCCCACCGCTAAAGGACGTAAGAAAACCCAAATATAAAATTTAATCTACAACTTTTAGTACACCCTCTATTATATTCCTTTGGTTCGGTTGAATAGTTTAACTATTCTTTTATGACGATTGAAACAGATTTTTTCTGGCGATATTTTGTCATATCAACGGACCCTTTATAGGGCCTTTGGGATTTATTTTTATGTCACAGTAAAACCTTTCAAAGGGATTTCGAGTAGTTTGTTTATCGATATTTTCAGTAGTTATTAGATTACAAAGGAAGGCGTAGGTATTGAGGACAGCTTTACTATTATTATTTTTATTGTGTCAAGCGATAATTTTAGTACTTTGTTTGCAAACGGTTTGATTATAAACGAACTTCGCTATTAGTTTTTAAGGTTTTGCATTTTATGTATTTATAATTTGGTCTTTTTCAAATTATGTACATGTTTATCACGCGCTAACGGTGAGGGAAAACATCGTGAGGAAACCCACATGACTGGATGATTATTCATCATGTGATCCACCAACCCGCACCGAGCCAGCGTGGTGGATTACGGCTCAAACCCTCTCGCTATCCGAGAAGGAGGCCTGTGCTCAACTATGGGATATATATTAGGCTATAAGTTATTTTTATTATCTTTTTTATGAGCTCACTTTTTTATTTTTGTTTTATCTTCTGAACCAAGTCATTATTTGAACCTTGTCACTTATTTAAAAATAGGTTTGTAGATTATATTTCAATAAACCGAAAAAAGTAATTCAAAGAATATTTTCACATGTAATCCAATCATAAATTAAGAGCAATAATATTTAAATTACTCCACCAAAAAAAGATACCCTTAACTCAAAATACACATTATACCCGCTCATTAAACGAGCAAAAATGTGGCACAAAATCCGTATCCGTGCCATTTCGTCCGCAAACTTTTGTCCGGTATTTCGAAAGTGGACCGTATACCGTCGACATGACATTGTGCAGAATAAAATGACATTTGAGACTGTGATAAATAGGTTAACGTCAGTTTGCTTTACAAGTTTACAGTTTTCAATGGTTGTTTCAAATTGTATTTTTGGTGTATACCCATTATGACCTTAAGATTATTTTTACTTACGAACTTCTTTGTAAAAAGCTTGACTTACGGCAAACTCAATATTCTACTAACTTTGGAAGCCTTGTCATTTGTGTAACTATAGTAACCATTATCCATGTTTTTGCGTCGCAATAAACTATGGTAGATAGCTGTTGATATGGAAATGACAGGAACACGTCACAAATAACAAAACAAGCAGTTTCCAATTACCAAGGTTTTATCTATAGTAGAATAGAATCGTCGGTAAGACGTGATAATGGTGACATAAGTTGTTTTTGTTTCTACTTATTTTACGGCGAAACGACTACTAGGCCATTTTTTTCATCCGTAACTTTGCACTTAACATTCCAATTTACTATTGCTGCACCAAAGAGCTTGTCATATGAATGTATTCAGTAATTACAAAGATTCATGTAGGTAATCATGTATCCTTAAAAAGTTTTTACATTTATTATACTTGTAAGACTACTAAAATAACCGCGTACCTTAAATAAAACTCACAAACTTTGCTAAATAATCTAGACTTATTTTGTTCACACTTAACTTAAAAATACTAAAGTCCTTAACTATAAAAAGTGTCTACCTTAAGTTCGTGAGATACTTTGATAAATTGCCGTCTGTAAAAAGACTAGGTGCAGCTTTGCCGGCTGCCAGTGACTTAGGGCCGGTATTTCAATGTAATCTTATCTTGAAATGATCCAGGATTAACTTTAACTATGACTTATGTGTATTTCATTGTAGGATTAAAGTTAAGTGGAACTCAAAGTCCATCCTAACTATGCTTAATCTAAGCAGAGAAATTCTATCGCCTAAGTTCCGATCCGAGATTACCGTGTGACAAAAATATTTATTTTTGAGTACACAGATGCAACATACCTACGCACTATTTCCTCCTTAAATTATTATTAATAGAAGGTCTATGAACACATGAATTATGTACTTTTATTTGTTTTAAACCAATGTGGTATTTAGATTGTAGCTGCCTAATAAATGTATCTACCTAGTGCAACGTTAGGAAGGATTCCCACGCAACTCAGCACATTGCGTCTACCGTTACACGCAAATTGCCTCTACAATTACCGACAGTTCTCTTAACGAATTTTGTTTACAACTTTGTTTCTCTTTTACAACATTTCATTCATTGATAATATTTTGCACAAATTGCCACGTTTGTTCCTTTTTACTCATTGTTGCTCTTTTATAACCTATACACCATTGTTTCCCTTTTTATAACATTTGTCCCGTTTATCCCTTCCAATTAGTATGCCGCTTTACTTTACAAATAAATATATTCCCATTCCTATTTCACAACCGATCGGGCCTGTATTATTGACACGCTCCCGACCTGTCTTCAAATAATCAGTTACTTTGACTTATCTCAACTCTACAACATATCTATTCGTTAAAACCTAATAAGTCCTAGTTGTGGTGCGTTGGGTTGTGTAGAACTTTGTTTTGTGGTTTCTAACTAAAATTTCTTAATTTCATCATGGAAAAAAAACGTTGTGCTAATTTTAGTGCAATGGAAATTAATCTGTTAAAAGATATAGTTATAAGTAAAGCACATTTACTAGAAAATAAAAAAGTGATGCGTCTACATGGAAGGCGAAAAAGAAATGCTGGGAAGAAATTACAAATTTATATAACAGCAGATCTTTGAACCCAAAAACTAGCTGTGGTAACGAATCCTCATTAATAATATTCATATTTGCAAGTTTAAATACTCGATTTTAATACAATTTCAATTAATAATACAGTTGCAGTATATTACACCGACAGCCGACAGTGACAGCAGTGTCAATGCCAAAAGACAGCAAAACCATAGACAATTACCGTATTTCATTTTGTTAAGTTGCAAACTTGCGTTTAATCTCAGATTAGCTAAGGCGAGGAATATCCAGATTGAAATACACTTGTCACTTCCAAAAGTGATACTTAGCTTAAATGTGATACTTAACTTAAGCTTTAAGATAAGGTTACTTTGAAATACCGGCCCTTAGACTCAAAGATTAATATCTAACTATCGTTAGTTTACAAGCTTTATATAATTAATGATGTTTAGTTAAAAGCTTATACGACGTAATAGGTTGAGATAATGGCTGTTAAGTGTAAGTGTTCGCAAAGCAAGTGTGATTTAAGAGGTTTAAAAGCACTTAAAGGTAAAGTAGTGATTGATTGTTATACTGTTATAATAAAATAATTTTATCAAATTCTAACAATGTCTGCAACAAAATTTATAAACGTGATTATTACTGTTTTAAGATATAAAATTTTAATTTGTTTGTCTAGTGCATACCACAAACTAGTTTTTTGTATCTTTTTGGTTTGGTTGGTTGTAACTTTCTAATAATTACTATATATGCATAAAAAAATGTAAATCCAGCAAGCTGCTTTAGGTTAGTTAGAAGAAAATCAAATACGATTCATGCTCCATTGCCCCGGGGCAGTTATACAATTTTTAAATAATTTTAAAATCATTCCCCACTGACCCGAGATGTCGAACGTATGCTCCATTGCCCCGAGTAGCGAACGTACAGATAGTTACAAATTTGTTAAGGTGACGTAATAAAACAATATATTAAATCAACAACATTATTTGTTTGCCATTCGTTCTTACAATCATTCATTATTAACCACTACTCAACATGAAAAGTTAAAACATCTTTAATTATCTAGCATAAAAGATATTTAAATAAGAAATTCTTATTCTAAGCCTTAATTACGAGACGGTTATTTTGTGACTCTACATATTTTTTCTAAACAATGTCCTAAAGTTATTTTCCCTTTTAAATTATCTTGAATTGAATCATTAATTATAGTATACTAGTGGCCGCCCGCGACTGCGTTCGCGTGGAAGTCAGTTTCCCGTGGGAATGAGATGTTTTCCCGCGGTAAAAAGTATCCTATGTGTTATTCTGATGTATAACCTATATTACTGCAAAGTTTTATCCAAATCCATCCAGTAGTTTTTACAAACATCCATCCATCCATCTATCCATACATCCTCACAAACTTTCACATTTATAATATTAGTAGGATAATTCAATATTGTTTCTATTTTTAGAGATATAGGACACCTTTTAGAAAATTATTTACTTTCATTTTATAAACAGAAGCATCGTTGTACAAAATTTCTAATACCTTGAAAATAGTTGGATTTGTATTAAACATCTTGTTAATTTTAGAATGCCAACCCTTAATGATATTGGTTGTTTTCAAAATTTCTTCATAGAATGACCATTTACCTAAGAAAACTTTATGCGCCATCTATGTTTTTACAAAATAATCATTGAATTTCTCAATATTTTTTTTATGATCAGGACAATCTTGCATTATATTTATAGAAAAAACATCTTCTACCAATTTATTTGGTAATAATGTTAAGGCACAACACAACGCTACATGATTTTTAGGAACTGGTGATTTAGTTACTAATATTTGTTGCGCTTCTTTTATGAAACTGATAACCCGCGCGAAGCAAAATGAGGCCTTTTCGTTCAGAGTCCACAGAACTTAATTCACTAGGAGATGAACTGCTGGGTTCACAATCGTTATCCCTATTCATTTGCCACCACTTGGTTACAATGCTTATTGTTTTATACCAAGTTACTACCATAAATTCAACAGCTTTGACATCATCGAATGCCGACGGCTAGGCCGATACAAGTTAAACTTGACACTATTTTTTAAGACGTTCTGTTCAGGACTGTACAAAATTATTATTGATTTCTATTAAAAATACGTCTCGGGTCAGTGGGGAATACGAATTCGGGTCAGTGGGGAATAAAAATTTTTAACTAATAATTCGGGGCAGTGGGTAATAGAGATTCGGGTCAGTGGGGAAAAAAATATATTTAAATAAAATAATAAAACTGCCCCGGGGCAATGGAGCATGAATCGAAAATACTTCAACTCATTATCACATTAATAATTTAAGCAAAAGTAGGTTCCCACGGTGCATGATATGACGCACAATGTACTCGTTCCTTAAGTTTGCCTTAACAGGAATTTTAAATACTAATTTATTTCACCCAAATAAAAAAGGATATATCATTCAGAATACTATAACTATTATTTTTAAAATAGATTGAGATTTAGTTGAATGCAACACGGGAAACTAAGACACAATTAAAACATTACAACTGCTCTAACGCATTACCGTTTGGACTCGGACGGAAAATATAATCAGTATTTAATGAAAAAATCTCAAAAAATCTGTTTGTTCTTTAGTAGCTAAATGAAACATTATTACAAACTCCGTCCTTCATGCGGTGCGTGGAACCTCGGACTGTGGAAAAGTAAAAACTCGGCTTAAAGTAAAAAACCTAGTTATCAAAGCCTATTTTCCCAACATTAAAACATAAACTCATTATTCACTTCGCCCATTACTTTTTTTAGCTTCTTTATTACACTTTAGCAAAAACAGCGTCGCATTTCTTACTCGAGCGCGGAAAAAGGTTACACAAAAACGAAAGCAACAGTTGCAACACGGGACGGTATAATTGTACAATTATACATAAAACGCGACGCTAGCGAAATGTGAATTACTTCGCGGACAGACAGAAGACTGGATTTCAAGTCCGCTATTTTACAATAGCATGAATCGAGTCGCAATTGGATCTCTATTGAATAGTTTGACACTCTTGGTAGGTTACTAACTAAATAAGACACTTCTCATAAGATTGAAAAAACAATCGAACTGCAATGCAGTCGCTAGTAATTGGATATTTTGGTATTACACTCTTCAACCGTGTTACGATTGTGTCTTGATAATCAACTAAACGGTAGTCCACTCATTATGGATCATTTCCGTGAATCGTATTAGTAGAATACCAAATTTGTGTGGATCGTTATTGATTTGTAATATAATCGTAATAGTGTGCCACTTTACTAAATATAGCAGACTTGAGGCCCTAGTGTAGAGAAAGATGGGTGTTATTATTAAGAGGTAAGGAACGACGAAGCTGGGGGTTAAACTATGTATTTTACGGTTAAAACACCTTAAGTTTAAACTGTAATGCAGCCAACCTCCTTAATTCATCCTGTAAGCCATTTTTATTTCTTTGTAATAAGTAAAGCAAAAATATAAAAGTTCCTAATAACAAATATGGAATTAGCTTTGTCAAGCTATGATAAATATGATGTTGTACAGCAGTTGATCTGACAAAAGCTTATCAAAAATCCAAGCAGCTAATATATCCTAAAAATCTATAGATAGAACTCAGTCTCACTGCCTTATAAACGATAGGAAATTCGCACTCAGTTACCTAATTTTAATTAGCTTGAACCAACAATTGAATTATTATTATAAACTCAGATTAAGTCATTATTTTTGTTTACTTAGGACTGGATGATACGTTTTTTACACGGATAATTATAAAAAAAGTAAATGGTACGAATTGCTTCCAATGCAAGTGAAATTAGGCTAAGAGTTTATGTATTGTTTATACGTTTTTTTTACAATTTTACTTATTGACAAAAATGGAAGGAGAACGGAAACAAGAAAATATTAATGTAAAAAAGCAATCAATCTACGTCAACAAAGACATTGTTAAGCTTAAAACAAAAACCCCAATTCTAAAGCCTAGCTTTCTAAAGAAATCTGTACCAAGGAGTCTTGTAAGAAAGAAAAAAAAAAACAAAAAAAAGTTGTTAAGACGTGTCGAGGGTTTCCAATTTATATAAATTGAACTGTGAAACTGGAAGGCTGATATTTTCAACGAGAATGGTCCAGCAAGGTGAGATACTCCAAGAGCCACCTCTAGAAAAGATTAAACAATTAAAATAGAAAAGATAAAAAAACAATGTATTTGAGGGGAAATTGAAAAAAAAAACTTAATTTTGTTTTATAATTAAAGATTAATAAAGTTTGATATGTCTTTTGCAGCTTCAAGATAATAATAATATTAGAATTGAAAAAATTTCAAGTATTATTATATTCTTCAACAATATAATTATAATTGAATTGTCAAATCACCATGTTAAATAATTTAAAGAAACTGTACAAAACTTCAACACTTAATAGAGTCACATTTTATTCACGATATCAAACAAAGCTCTCACACTATAACTCTAGACAATTGCTTCATCGACCATCCTGTGGAATTGTAGACTAAGAGATGACTTGTGGATCACAAAGAAACCGTTTGAGAAGTAGTGTAGACGTCTCAATGAATGATTACACTTCAAGATATGTAGCAGCTATTTGACTTTTGAAGAATTTGCCAAAGATTGCGTAAAATGGCTTATCCCACTTCTGAAAAGTAAATTTGGAAAAGAAAAGCCACTTTATTTTGAAACTTAATCAAAAACTAAATGCCTGTTGTAAAATTAGCTAATTTAGAATTTGTCTTTTTTTAATACATCGAGGAGCAAAGGCCATTCATTTTATGTAGAATGATAAAAACACGTAAATATTGGATGGTGCATATAAAGTTGTAGTTCATAAATTTCAAACGAGGTTGCAACGATGTCTGATACAGTTTTACAACAATGTTGCATTCAGTGACAGACTGGTGAAGAAATCAAATATTGAGAGAAGCTTTCCCTTCTAATCCTACTAATATTATAAACGTGAAAGTTTGTGAGTATGCATGGATGTATGGCAGGATGTATGGATGTTTGTTACTCTTTCACGTAAAAACTACTGGACAAATTTGGATGAAACTTTACAGTAATATAGGTTATACATCAGAATAACACATAGAGTACTTTTTACCGTGGGAATAATTCTCATTCCCACGGAAAACCGACTTCGACGACCGAGTCGCGGGCGGCCACCAGTATTATATAAATCTGAAAAGTTGTGTATCTAACCATCCATGGTTAAATAATCACGCATATTTTAATCGAATAATATATTTGAAAGTCCTTTATTCTGAAAGTAGTAAGCATGTAAAACTAGTTATAAATAAATCTATAAAAAGTAAACACACACAACGGGAAAATAAATCGAATAAATTTTTAATACTGTTTAATTCTCTATACGGCTTAACCATAAGATAATCCCTCAACACAATTCTCAAACGATCATATATTCTTCAATTCCCTTCAAATTTTCGTCAAAAATCTTTCCATACCTTTTTACAAGATCTTTCACCTCTGTGCTTGATTGCAAATCAACTCAGAAGCATACATAACCTACAGGTGGTTCTCTAAACTTACATAGATATATGTAAAGATATAGAAGTATAAGCAACGTTTCATGGGTCCCTTGAGGCCATAAAAATATCCTCCCGGAACGTAATGGTAAGGACGAAGGGTGTGGGGCATAGAATAAGTATGGTAAGATGTAGAATAGTACTGTAGTTATTTATTTAGTAAAGATACACAAAACAAATCAAACTAGTAAAAATTAAAAATTTGTTATTGAGGTATTTTGGAAACAAAGTAGTAGGTAATTTTTCGATGGGTTCCTGTTATTTATTTTTGGATTAAATAAGCTCGTCTATACATTGTAAATTTGAAGTGGCTTTAATGAAAATGTTTGTGTTATCAAGCTCGTTTACAAAAAAATATATATTTTTTTGAAAATAATTTTATTATAAGATTCAATAACAAAAAAACTCACACTGTCTGTCGCTTAAAATTGGTTCTGCCTGTTATAGCGTGTACACTTCGGGTTGAAAACTACACTAATTAATCACCTTGTAAAAAAATACGTTTTCTGATCTGTACCCCAAGGCTACAGTCTGTATTTCATATTGTCAATACAAACAAACCTCACAGCTATGCTAATATTTAAGGTTTATTCTTTTGTATTAAGTAAGTGATTATCAAGAAAAATAAATAATGTTTGGTTTAAAGTTTAAAATCTAATAAATCCAGTAGTTTAATCACCTACTTACTACCATTTTTTCTTTTATCTGATATACATATTTGTTTTTTCTTTTCACGAATAACATCTATCATTTATGATCTATTGTATCTCCAAACTTGATTTTAGAATAAGCTCTACATTTTGCTATATTTCAAAACATAATCAAATGCTTTTTTACATTGCTCGGTCAATAACCCAAAATATCAAAATCGTAAGGTATAATTCCATCTCCCTGTCCTATAGCCTAATCTAAAATACAACACACTGCCTGGAGAGGTGTTTCGGCGCGTGCGGTATTCCGGAACAACCATTACTACGCGATACTGAGATATCGTCCGCGATATTTCTATAACTGTGACAGGTATGGCTGAAATAGCTATGTAATGCCAGAGGCTTTGGTAAATGATATTTAATGTATCGGGTTTAATGCAGAGCCCCCTAAGTTAAATGGCTTGGGAGTTTTGTGCAATTGAATATAATAAAATGGATGAAACTGTAGGTAAATTTGTAAGCTTGACAAAAGTGACTTCTGGCGAGAAAATATGGTTACGATATATTTTGGTTACGATTAGTTTTTTATTTAATTGGTAAAAATATGCTTACAGAAACATCGAAAAACATTATTAATAAATCTGCTTTACTAGTTAAGTAGCCAACGGCCTTACTTTTTCAGTTCTAGCTCCAGATATTTCACCAGTTCTGTCCAAAAAGCAATAAACTGCGCCAACTACTGATTTATCTCTCACCGAAAAACCATTTCGAAAAATAACCCGACTCCGCAAAAACAACAATAAATTCTAAGATGCACTCCGCTGCTTCCACACTTCCGAACTTTACATCATAATATTGTCTATAAAGGTCATAATAGCGTGAACTTCTACGAGTGAACGAATACACAACTATTTTGCACAACAAAAGACGGGTATAAATCATTTTAACAACGTTTTCAAGTTTTAACGAATGCAGTCGAGTTTCGAGTTGGCTGAAGGATTATTCTCAATAATCTTTGGGCAGTTAGCTGGTATTCAATTAGAGTATTGTTAGTTATTTATGTATATGTCTTGAAAAAAAATACATTTATTTATGAAAGGGTAAGGAGTTTTAAATTAGTGATAATTTAAAAAGTGGAAAAAAATACGTCGCTTTATAATAATGCCCGCCTTCCACTGCGAGTGGAACGGACCCATTACGGACTCCGCTGTACTCGCAACGATGATTTTCATACATGTGCTTCCACTAAAGCGGAGACGAGTAGAGCGGAGTGAGCGAATTGAAAGAGTCACGAACGAGTTGACCTCGCTGTCAGTGGAAGGCGAAGATTAAAAAAAAACTCTTTCTTAGTGGTAGTAAGTGCGTGGTGGCCTAGTGGCAACAGGAACGGTCTACTATACCGAAGGTTCCGGGTTCGATCCCCACTAGTGTACCACTAATTTGGTCAATTTCAAATTATGTACATGTTTATCACGCACTAACGGTGAGGGAAAAACATCGTGAGGAAACCCACATGATTGGATGATAATCCATCATGTGATCCACCAACCCGCACCGAGCCAGCGTTGTGGATTACGGCTCAAATTATTAATTTATAATAAACTGTTTACCTAAAACCTTTAAATATTATTACTAAGCCGTTATTTATTCATTACTTATTGCTGGCTCTTCTTTCTTTACAAATAAAAAAAAACTACAAAGAAGTCAACAAGCTATCAGTCTCGTCTGAGAATTTAATAATTATTTCATCATGATTAAATACTTTTGTGAAAAGAAACTTGATGAAGCATATTTTTCTCCTTAACACTATTTTCTCATAACATAAATTAAAACTCTTGGAAACTTGGAAAATAAAACTAATGTCGAATGAAATACGGTTGAAAGTTGAACGTTGGAGTTTGTTAATGCGTCTTTGAAAGAACTTGATACGGCTTTAATTGCTACTAATTGTAGATCAACATTTTACTTTAATATATTTTTTTCAAGTTACTATAGAATAAAATTGAAAATGCTTGTGGATGGAGATAAACAGTTTCTTAAATGGTTACCGTTAAAGAATCTAATAATTTTCTTAGCTTTGTTCTACTAATAATAGTCTTGGTTATATAAAACAGGTGATTTAACCTACAGAATTTTTTCAACACTCTTCTACAATTTATTTGCAGATTTTATGTGAACTTTAAAATGTAAAAGTTTTTGTATAATTCGAATATGTAAATGTTATCCCTATATTATGATTACTCACAATAATTCCGCAACTTGAGTATTTTTTCGACAAGCACAAAGGGGTGATTTAATTGTGAAATTTAAAACAACAAAATAATACAACAAAAAGAATATTAGTTTTACAAAATTCAATAACCAAACACCTGTATCTCGCTTACCTCATGTCGGACCCGTATCGTAGCACTTTTCAAATCAAAAGCTGACGAAGAATCACCGTGAAGAGTTGTTAAGAGATTCTTAAGACACAACATGCAACACGAAAGAAACTAAACCAACCTAAAACATTGGCACAATGTGTAACCGTACCATGGCCAGAAAGAAGAAAAAAAAACATACACACTCGATTTGACACTTATCTTTTGTTTCTCATTACAAACTAAGATTTCAGTTTCAAATTCCACTACAGTCTTTTGTTTTTTTTTTCAAAAAGAGTTTTCGAGTTTCTCATTTGAAACTTTTTTCTTATTTAACAGCCTGCCAGTATATACCATCCTCCATGCTTCGTAATATTCCAAATATGAAATTGAATTTCTTTGCCCGTTTAATACGGTTTGCCGACGGAATAAGCCTGACTTACCCCTCAAAGGGTGGTCTGGGTTTATCTTTAATATCAACTAGCTAAGGCGGGGAGAGTCGGGATCGTGTACTAGTTTAGCTTTAAGTTTGTTTATTTACTGACTAAATGTAATTTATGTCAGAATTGCGGTTGGAGAGTGGAAAGCTAGTTGAGGTCAGTTTTAAGAACGAAAGTTTTTATTTGAAAGTAAATATTTTATTGTTTTTTTTTAAGTGTTAGCGGTTGTAAGTAGTGGGTACTAGAATACTATGAATATACGTTTAATCAGAAACAATAAAACTGATTTGGTTTGAGTTTTCAGATTAAAAATACACTTATTTTAATGATCAAAGACATAAACAAACAATATTATTACATAGATTCCTTGGTTTCTTTGTATGAATCCTTTTTTCAGTGCTCCCAACTTATTCCCAGGCTTATAACGGAAACAATTCCAACCTGCACTCGTAAATAAGCGTCTATTTCCATTCACAATTTATCTTTAAAACAAATATAAGAGAAACAGTCTGGAAAGCAATAATATGGAAAATATATTGTTACACTATGGAAATTGTAATTATAAGTTGTTTACTGTTTTATTCTGTAAAGAAAAGTATTTGAAGACAAATATACATTTTTTGACTTTTTTAAACACATTTTGCAACTATAGGATTGACAAATCCTCACTTTTAAGCTTACAAAATGAGCACTGGGTTTAATTTCGTAAAGAGTAAAGTCACCATCCGTATCTGTTTTTATTTTATGTATTTGCAACAATTCCTTCAAAATCCATTTGGAATAAGTGAGAATTCTATTGTTTTGTAAGCAATTCGTCAAATTTGGAGTATCCTAAAGTATTTCCTTTCTGTCAAAATGGCTTAATTCCCTTGTATCCAGGATGTTTATGTCAGCACTACTTTTCCATATTACAAACTCATTTTCCTTCACAGATATCAAGTTCAAACTTAGAACACCGTCGAATTCTTTGCTACCAACCCTGCAACGCAAAAAGGACTATTTTCTGCAGGCGTCTTGTAAAAACATAAAAACAAAACAAGCTGTAATGAGTAGATGTTTGTGCCCCTCTCGTTTCTTAAGAGGAAACAGAACCGACAAGGTTTTTAAATAGTCTAAAAAATATATATTGCTATCTCTTTCTACCTGCCGCTAAACGTCCATGCTGAAGAGAGATATCTGGATGTGCGACAAATAATGCAGTTAAAAATTTTAAAATTCGTATTCCTCATTTGCCTTATGCAAATCTGAACCGATTTTTTACACCTTTTTATATATTATGTTAATGAATGTCGCTGATTTTGTATGGACAAAATACCGGTTCACATAGCCCTTAAGGAAATGACTCGGAAGCCCTGAGGGCAGCACCCTTTTCCACTGAGCTATTGGGTACTTTATATTGTTTGAGGCAAACGAGCAAATTGGATTCGTTCCCGTGATGATGATGAATACGAATTTGAATATTTGTTTGATGCAAATTGAAAAAATATTTGTGTTGAATATTTTCAAGGAAGAGTTTTAGATTTTTGGCGTGTTATACAAATTTTTTAAAGGCAGAGCAGATCAATTTTGTTGTTGTTTATAGCAACTGAATATTCTAAAATTATCTATAGACGGAACTTAAACGAAATTAGTAAAAAAAAATTGATCAGCAGTATAGAAGAAAAGCAGAAGGCTATTTTAGTAAATACAATTCAAATCATTAATTAAAAAAAAAATAAGAATCACAGAAAAATTTCTAACTAAATAAATCATCGCTTTCAAATTCTATTCAAAATTTCATTTCAAATATCCAAGTAACTTTTAACTGGAAATTCGCCGCGTCACCAATAATTTGGGGTCTTTTGTCACCTTTTCAATATCGGACGCTCAGTAGTCCCGCCATTATGAAACATCTGTATTCCGGACTGAACCGGTTTCGGGCGGATTATATTGGATTTATAAATCAAAATTGCATAGTTTCAATATCCTGGTAATTGATGGGCTGGGGTTGCAGCGCCGGTGATTTAGACTGTGGTTAAAAATTATTTTAATAATAATATATTTTAATTTGATCTTACTAATATTATGAATGTGAAAATCTGTTAGTGTGAAATATTGTTACTGAATCACGCATTTTTTTTTCGTACAAAATTTAGTACAAAATATAAATTTGACCTAGATTAACCTAAAAAGTGATTTTAACTGCGTATAAATAGCTCATTTTCAAAGGAAAAGTCATCGAGCCATAATTAAAACCTTCCCGTATATTATTATTTAAGCTGGTTATTTCATTATGCTTTAAAAACACATAAACAAATTATATATTATATGATTATTTGATATACTGTAGTGTACGCTTTATATACGCTTGATGTAGTACCTACTTCTATAATATAGCCTGATAACACTACATATACCATTCCAACAAAATATAGCAAATCCATACATCAATTCCTTTTCAATTATAAGCCTTTGTCTACAACAACGGAAAAATCCACAAAATTTAACCGTTCTGGGACACCCTGTATAAAAGTATGGCGGAGTAAATCACCTGTTGGACATTTAATATAAAAAGTACTAAGACAAAGCGATAAATATGTCGTAGGAGTGTCCTCAGACTGAGCCCTTAGAGGTTTAGGTCTAAGGACAGATGGGGTGTGGATGCCGCTAATATTTGAATATTTTTTTATTGTATTTTTCTGTGAAATAGGAATTAATTCAATATTATAATCAAGACTGAAAGTTTATTGTTTGTTGTAATTTCAGGTGTTGTTCAAGCTACATGATAATATTGACCAAAGATGTGAAACAAGCTTTTAAATAATTATTGCAACTCTCTCTAAAAACATTTATGAATAAATATATCAAAACTAGTTGCCGCCGTGACTCCGTTCGCGTGGAAGTCGGTTTCCCTTGGGAATCAGATGTTTTCCCCCAAAAAAAGTACCCTATATGTCTGATGTATAAATTATATTACTGAAAAGTTTCATCCAAATCCGACCAGTAGTTTTTACGTGAAAGAGTAACAAATATCCATCCATACATACTTACAAACTTTCACGTTTATAATATTACTGCCTAGTATATAACAGATATTACGCGAATGACCTTTTTTTTTGTTTTAAATCCTTGTTATTAAGGCTGTATATTAAGAAATCTAAGATGATAGATGATATTCACGCTTATCTTACTAGGAAATCTTTAGTTTCCTACCAACCTACCATATAAAACCCTACAGGCATCCAAACCCCCACATCGCCCGGGACATCGACATAAATCGCGGCCCCCTCCCACTCGATAAAAACAAGTTATACAATAATATTTTTGACAGCGCCCAAGACGAATCACGCGCAAGGGACCGAACTTCTATTGAAAATGTAACAGGTCTCCTTCTGGGTTGCTGAGCAAGATATATTGGCACGTGGTAAGTGCAGATCTTTTTTTTATGTTATAGTGAGCAAGCGAGCATGCGGGTCACCTGATGGTAAGTGATCACCGCCGCCCATGACTATACGCAACACAGGGGGTGTTGGGGGTGTGTTGCTGGCCTTTGAGAAAATTGGGCACCGGATACCGCACTCACCGAACGAAACGCAGGAACATCGTCCCTACTTCACGTCGGTTTCTGTACGACGGTGGTATTTCACCGGTCGAGTCAGCCCAGTAATCGCTGCAGACAGAGCTTACAGCTAGACTCTACCACTTCCAAAAATAAAGATCTATCTATTCTAAGAAATTTGATGGTGTTGAAAAAGTTTTTGTGGTTGAAGATGCAGGTGGAAAACTTATTACAAGTTCTGACGGAGAGAAGGCCGAGCCTAAACTATTTAAAGGTAGGGCCATTAAATTTGGTACAAGTGTTCCGTTTAACATATGTGTGATATGTGACCACGGGAAAAGTAATTTTGCTGCGGGTGAAGCCACGGGACAGAAGGCTAGTTGAACGCAGGCCTGCGTCAAAAATAGCGAGAGGGATTGCGCCATAATCCACTATGCTGGCTCGGTGCAGGTTGGTGGATGCACCTGATAGATGGTGTGCTATGAAAGTTGGCTAACGATATTCTTTCCTTATTAATCCATCAAATATTACAAACGTGAAAGGTTTTGAGTATGTATGGATGGAAGTTTGTTACTCTTCCACGTAAAAACTACTGGACGTATTTGGATGAAACTTTAAAGTAATAAAGGTTATACAGGGTGGTTGGAGGTTGAGTATCTAAATGAAAATGGTGGATAGGTGAGGCTATTAGCTATTTACTTCCACTTATTAAATTGCATTTTGGTTAAATTTTTAGAATTTATTCGATTTTTAAGATTTTCCTAAGAAAATCCCCGATTTTGTCATTAAAAGTTCAATTTCTTTTTTATTTACTGTCGGAACCAAACGAAAATAATTTTAATTTACAGCCTAATATTGATTTATTAAGATGCAATCATAAATTAATACGAATCATCTCTTATACTTGGTTATCCGTCTGTCTGTCTGTTTTTTCTCTGGAACGATGATGATGATGGCATCAAATTGGAATTAATATCAAAAACTTAAGTCTACAGTTCCTTGATGCTTAAAAATACTCGTCTATGTAAGTCCACGCAATCCAAAGATATGGCTTTTCTTGTTGCATGTGTTATTCCTAAGGGAGCCAGAACCCTGACTGAGTT
Source organism: Emmelina monodactyla (assembly GCA_916618145.1). Classification (NCBI taxonomy): domain Eukaryota; kingdom Metazoa; phylum Arthropoda; class Insecta; order Lepidoptera; family Pterophoridae; genus Emmelina; species Emmelina monodactyla. The sequence continues at coordinate 1,284,968 of OU745316.1, forward strand.
CCTTTTTTTCTTTTTCACTAATAAATTTGATAGATTTAACATCATTAATCTTATTTAAGACGCGTACCAACAAAGGACCAACATTTCCACACACCTACTTTAGCTGGACATCAATAAATTCAAAGTGGAATTGATGTATCAGCTTTGGAAACAAATTACATTGGATTTTTGCCAATCTCACCAGCCAATGTCCTGGGTTCAATACATAGATTACGTTGAAATATAGAACGAAACCAGCAAACAGACAGACTACTTTGTTGAATTAGATGTTTGCAACACAGCAGCTGATGCGCTTTACTTGAAGAGGTTTTATGTTCCACTGATATGGGAGATGACGGTGGTGGTAAATTTAATAATAGAATCAGGTTAACGAGGAAAGGTAGCAGGCAGTTGATGAATGTGGGCTGTCTAGGACCGGTATAGTAGGCGCCCTTGGGGAAGGCTTTCGTTCAGCAGTACAGGACTAATCCATACTGGCCTTCAGGACCTAAAATTGTTTTTTCAACTTGGATGGTTAATTTCTATCTTGTAACAATTTATTCATCTATGTGATTTATAAGTAGCTTTCGAGCCGAAAGGTGTGTTATGAGTCCGCTATATAGTAATAAGGGACTGTTGGTTGTGGTAAGATTCTTTGGTTATATGAATTTTATATGTATTGTTTTTTATAGGGCCTAAAATCATCTATTTAACCATGGATCCTGTATTTTATTACTTCTTTTGCTAGGTTTGCATCAAACTTTATCAAATCCCTTTACAATAGTTTCGTAACAATTTAGTAAAAAATATTTAAAATAATAAACCAACATCCTAGTGGTTATCGACCCCAGCTTTCCTGAGTGGTTAGTTCACTTGAGGAATGAGTAAGTTCACATACATGCCAATCTTGGCAGCTAGGGGAAATAGGGAAATTATCCTATATATCTTATTTAAGCAGTAATGAAAATTTATTCGTCATAAGTTACAGTTGAACATTTAAGGAGTGTTTAACTACTAAAAATTGCTTACAATCCTTTCGTTGATAGAATTTTCAGTTAGATTAGTAGCCTTTTATGACACTTATAGGACGAAATGACTCACTAGGAAAAGAAAATTACGGGGTAAAAAAGAAAAAAAAAACAATTAAACGGGTAGGTTTGACATTTCAGTAGGCATTTAATTTCTCTCGATTTATATTAAGAGAAGGAATCTCCAATTCCTTATCATAAATTCTTTTCGTAATTTTTGCTGGTACAGGTCCACCAAGAAGTAAAGGCGCAGCTTTATATTTGTGTAATTTAGTTACATTTTTTTATTTGAAATAAAGAAATTGGAAATAAACTACGAACACATATTCATTTTTACAAGGTGTTTTTTGATCAGAACAACGTTTGTCGTACAAAAAAAGCTTCATATGAATATGGGCTTCATTTGTTAGTTTGTTAGATGAATTTCTATTTAGACGGTAAAAACATAAACAAAAATAACGTTTACTAACTAAAAAGAAAAGTTACTTGTTTGTGGTAGCTTCTAAGATGACAATCGATTAACTGTCGGTATACTTATCAAACCATTTTATCCTTTTTTGATATTTTCCAAGAACATAATATCTTTACTTCTGTAAATTATTCTGTCCACTAGATAAAAGCAAAAAAAATTAGGTAAATAAATTATTTTTACACTAGAAGACGAAATCGTGTCACCGTTATACAAAAAAGTATTTGCTGTATCTGTACCTACGTAAGTTTTGTAATTCACTGGGACAGGAATATTTTCCTATCTTCAATTTGATGGATAGGTGGGTTTGTCATTTTGCGAAGAAAAATATTCGAAAGGAAATTTCGCCCTAAGGCCCAATATCAAGGTCGACAACTTTTGCAAAAGAAATACCTACAACGTCGTCTTTTTTTTTGTACTGTCGGCTACAAAAAAGTATATTAAAAAAAATAAAAAAATTATAAAAAATATTTTTTTATTTTTGAATAAAAATATAAACTAGCAGAGCATGGTTTCGATCCACGGACCTCTGGGTTATGGGCCCAGCACGCTTCCACTGCGCCACTCTGCTTATATTCGAGTTGGCGAAATAGCTAATTGGGTTTTATATCGCTCTATCTTTGTCTATCGTGCGCTATCTCTTTCTTACACGTGCTGCAGTAAGGGAATGTGCTGACAAGGTTTTTTACATAGATTTATTATCTTCGCTCTCGCTCTTACTAGATGGAACACTGGTACTCGTAAAATGCGGCAAAACATAAGTGTGCTGAATTCAGCATACTCGAACCTACCCGAGCTAGTGTCAACTTATATGCAGGGGCGTAGCCGCCGTATCAATTTTTTGGGGCCCCCGAGCTACAGGGGCCATAAAATAGTAAAAACTTAAAAAGAATTTGTTTTTAAACCTACACATTGAAAATAGCTTACTTTATTCTTTTTTTTAAACAAAAAAATCTCCATAAATCCATACGTTTCCAAATGACGGTGTTAAAAAAGTAAAATATTTTTTACAAGATATGGTCTAGATATAGGATTTCTCGTATGAAAATGCATAGTAAGATCAAAGAGGATAGTCTGACAGAGGATATACTCGTATATAAATAAGTATATTTTGATGAAACTAGTAATAAGCTACTTTAATAAACGAAAACTGGTTCTAAAAGTCACTATTTATTATAACATCCAAAACCCTAGAAACGTGTATAGTAAAACCCATAAATGAATAAGCAAAAAGAAAAATATTCCTTATATTGTCTATAATTGGTGCTTTTACCTTACTTTATTATCACGCATTTTACGAGTACTATGGGCGAGGAGTAATTGTGAATCTATGTTTAAATATTTTTTATAGGGCCCTTAAAAATATTGTTACTCCTACGCCGCTGTTTTTTTATGACATAATATTTGACATTAACCCTCAACCACCTAGCACCTATTTTTGTCCTGTTACCACCACCGTGCGGTCGCAAAGACCGCTAATAGATAATTGCGTTGATTTTAGGATTTCAATTAACAAATTAAAGTTCCGTAACAAAACATGCAACTTTATACGCCAATGCTTCGTTTTAGCACCAAATATTTGCTATTAAATTATAAATGTCTTTAGGAACTGAAAAAAAAAATATAGCAATTGTTTCGTATTTTTGTAAGTTTTTAACATAAAAAGTAGTAAAAAATAACCATCTTTTTCTTATTAAAATTATATTTGAATTTTATAAAACATTACGGTCTCTGAGACCGTAGGTAGGTGGTTGATGGTTAAAAAATAGTCAATTTTAAGAGAAGTTACTAACATATAACAGCTTGCAAGGAATGACAGGGGTCATATATAGATGGCGTTTCAAAACTTTTGAAACATTTATTTTTTATTGAAAAAATGATTGAAAAACTACAAAAAGACAGATGTGTAGTTTCCGTTTTGTCGAGCTTGAATTTTTTTACGTATTATTTTGTTGCTCAGCGGGGATGATGAGTAAATAAAAGGTTTGGACTTAAGCGACATCTTGGTTTGTTCCTAGTACTAAGTCAGAAAATATGTCATGGTTTGGTCGGAAGCTTTTCGAACAGTTATGTATTATTTGACACACGAGTTTACACGAAAATAAAAAACTGCCGCAAGATCAAAGCTATTGTTTACAGGCAGTGCTCCATCTAGTAAGAGCGAGAGCGAAGATAATAAATCTATGGTTTTTTATTTGTGTGGTTGTGATTTATCAGCGTTTTCATAAAAAACTTGAGTACGAAATTTACATTTTTTTACTCTTAAATAGGTACAAGCGTTTTAAACAATGTATTTTAGCTCTTAAAGCAATTATAAATCTTTATTTTGTTTTATTTATTCAAGCACACAACACGTCACAACACAATCACAAAAAAAAACTGCTTACGAAGAAGAAGGCATTACAGTGGCTGCATATTAAAAAAAAATCTTCTTTTTTTTACAAAATTCGATAAATATTACTTCTTCAGTTAATTAGTTGATTGCATACCACAACCTGTCGTAACTTAAACCTATTTACAAAAATACTTCTACGAGAAAACCAATTCGCCAAATAGAACCTGAAAGCTTCATTCGCACACTTTTATACCTAACTGTACTTGCACGATTTATTGTATAAATATTGACACCCGAAATGGTGGAATAATATTGAAAACAATTTATTGGTTTCGGGTCACGTAGTACACTCAGCAGTGGTAGAATTATAGCGAACTGTTTATTTTGAACTTACTAAGGTCCGCTTTGAAGGCTGTAACGTTTTTAAAGAATGATTTTTATAAAAAACTAGTGACCCGCCCACGCTTCGCAATGGTGTAATTTTGGGCGACTTGTTCACGGAATGTTGAATTTACGCTAATTAAATAATCCTTTTTAAATCATATTTATTTAAAATTTAAGTGAAAAAAATATTTAAATGATAGTAAAAACCGTATTAAAATCTGTTTAGTGGTATAGGAGGAGATAGCGGACAAACATAAAAACAGACAGAATGCGATTTTGAAACTTACTAGGGACTTCAATTCTATCAAAAAACGTCCAAATGTCGGTATCTGTATGGCAAAATGTCTATTTTGACATTTATTCTCAAAGACTTTAGGATAATTTGAGTTACAGAATCACTCGGCTAGACCGGGATAGTTGGCGCTCCAAGGCTTTCGTCCAGAAGTAGGGGCAATTAGAAATGACTCTCATATAACGAAAGCTATGTGATAGTTATCTTGGAGTATGTCTAGGAATATTCTAGTGAAATGGCATGTGTTCTGCGAAATCCTAAAAGATATTCCGTGTGTGCAGAAAATCAGATTGCGATCCACGATTTTTTGTTGTTCCATATTATATTTTACTAGCGACCATGCTTTGCAATGGTGTAATTTTGCCGACTTGCTCGCGAACCCTTGCATTTTTACTAACTTAAAAAAACTTTTTCTAAACGTTCTTTATTTACAAAGTTAAATGAATAAATACCCCAAAATATGGAGAAAACCGCATTTAAATCCGTTACGTACTAAAGTACAAGGAGGAGTTAGCGGCCAAACATACAAACAGACAGAATTAGCGAATTGGATTTATACTACGGTAATAATGATGTCGTTTTTGTCGTGGTTGAATAACAAACATCCAAACTTTAATATTAATAATTTAAGTTGGAAAGTAAAGTATTTAAGTTTCAGTTTTCAGAGCACTGTTGACAAAGTAATTTCGCGAAAGAAAATTAAATTGTTACAGAATTTACGTCCAATGTAAATTGAAATAATAAATTAAGTTTTTTATTCCGTTTAAAATGATTCAATTACTGACTGTCACGTAATTTAAATACAATGAAAGTTCTGTGCCGGGCTGTTTCAAGCTAAATATTGTTGTGGTTAATTTTAAAACCAGTGAATCAGTGGAATACAACATTTATTTGTTGAATATAAAAGAGTTGCTTTTAAATAAAGGCAAAATAGCCTTTGTTTCGTTATTTAACCATATTCAAATCTATCTACTTACGATTTAAAAATAATAGAAAAATAGGACGGTAGTATTAAAGCCATTGCAATTTTCTGTTCATAAAATTAACTTTCACCTAATCACTGAACTTCATACCACTGATGGTCAAATAAAGTTATAAATACTTTCAACTTATATCAGAATATTTTTCTCATGTTTTGCCGTAATAAAGACTCTAAAAAGATAACTTTTACATAACTTGCAAAATCCAGAGTGAAGCACCAAATACCAATGCTTTATTCTAACAAAACAAACTCCTTTCTTCATCCAACATACAACTTTATTTACTCCGGATTTCCGCGATACACTCTAGTATTTTGTAGGTGACTGTAATAGAAGTCTTATCGGGAAAAGCGAAGGTTTTTATTTGCACAGTTTAGTGAAAGCAAACAGTCATGAGCTAACTAAGGGCTGCTTCGTGATTCGAATGAGAGTGGTGGGAAGTGTTTCCGTTTCAATTTTTTTTTGAGGTTCGTCACAGGTTATATTCGATAACATAATCATTTGTAATGTTGGTGAGAATGATTATATAAATAGTGGAGTGGAAGTGTTATACCTAAAAAATGGAGAAAGCTTTGTACATATACCTAATAAAAACTAATTAATACCTTATTTGTTTTATTTTATTATATTTATTTTATAAACATTCAATTTTATGAATTCTTAATTATACAATTCTTATGATCATTTTTGCTACGCCCCGTAGCAAATAAACATTTCGGACATGGAGGGTTCAATGGTCGAACAAATGAATCGAACTAGTGAGAAACAAGGCTCAATGTTCGGGCGATCTTGTGACGGTAACTTCAAACGAGCGAGCATTCTAAGAGCATTCTACCGAAATACCGGCTAACACGTGGCGCACTAGAACAATGAAAGAATGCTCGTTGTTCGTTTACATCGGACGAGCTTTGGCCGGAATGAGCAATCACTTGTTTGGTCTATCTATACCGAACTTGTGAAAAGGATTCTTATTAATAAAATACAGTGTAGTGTACGGAATATTTGAAGAAGTGCTTCGTTCTTTTTTACAGTTTTGAAATCACCCCCAACCAGTGACCTTCGGAGTTTACTAAGTAATCTTATTTAAATTATTAGGTTTCCTAAATTATTAGCATGGAATTTACCACATAAAATTAAAGTAATATCATCATTATCATTACATAGTATAAGTCCAAGTCGCCAATTCTGTCTGTTTGTATATTTGTCCGCTAACTCCTTCAAACCCACTTTTATTTTAAGCATCTTTTAGGTATTTTTTTCATTTAAATTTGTAGATCAAGAACATTAGAAAAAAGTATTTTAAGTTAGCCGAACTTTAACATGCCAGGAACAAGTCGCTCATAATTACACCATTGCGAAGGGGGAGCGCTAGTTAATGAATAATAAAGTTATCATTTAAATATTGATATTTGAAAAACTGCCGCAATCTGCATTGAATTCATTAGAGAGAGATAGTCTAAACAGAGAAGGATAGCTAAGGTAAGCAATGCTCTATTTCATCACCTCAAATATGAGCAGAGTGGCGCAGTGGAAGCGTGCTGGGCCCATAACCCAGAGGTCCGTGGATCGAAACCATGCTCTGCTAGGATCTTTTTGTTAAAAAAGAATAAAAATATATTTTGGATAGTATGTTTAAAATGCCAATTGGTGTTAACTTTACATACGTTGCATGCATTGAATTTTAAATTCTTTGTTTGCGTTTTTAAATTAGGTTTTTCTTCTTATAAAATAGGTACTAGTTAATGAATTTTATACAAAACTGTTAAGTCAATACAAATTAAAGATGAACATAGAAATGCAATTAATAAGCACAAGGTAGGTAGATTAGGTATATTGTAAAAGGATCATAAAAGAGCGGTGCCACACGGGCGTTGCCAGTGCGTTACGTTGCGTCGGCTGATTTCAACGGACAGAGTTACCTGGGGGGCTACCGCGTAACTAGCGTCGATTTGAACTCGACGTCAAAATCTGTTTTCATAGGCTAAATTGTTAACTCTGGCGGGTCTCTATTCGACGGACATTTATTCATTCGGTCTGTTATCGGCGGTTGCTTTAGCCACGCCCCTTAAATTGCGCGGTACGAAATTATGAAACCAATGATGTCGGTATCGAAAACAGATTTCGACGTCGAGTTCAAATCGACGCTAGTTACGCGGTAGAAGGGCTGAGCGCTGCGATGTCGCATCGCAACAGTCTATGATTTTCTTAAACATGGTGCACTGGGCTGCTTGTCGCTCCGTCATCACCCCTCCACGCCTCGTGTGTAACGCCCTTGTTCCGTTGCCGCACGCTGTTTAAACGCACGTGTGGCTTAGGTTAAAATTTATATGTAAAACTACGGAGCGTTATCGCTCAGTCGTCGCAGCGAAAGCGCAACGCAGCGGCTACGCCCGTGTGGCACCGCTCTAAGGGGTAAATAAGGAATTATTCATTCCTTCCTTTTACTCTGTATGGGTATGAATGATTATTTAAGATGATCTCTGGTTAAAAATACACAAGCACCTTTATCAAAGTTATTTAAAACGTGTCCAATACAATTATAATATCTATTTATTTTAATCTCACTACTGTAGGGAGGACCCTGAATTATAAGAACGTATTGATCATATTTCTGTTCATATTTATTATCATCAAAGATAATAAAACCCTAATTTTCAATCCTAAAGAGGCTTTTTCCACTACTTACTAATCAAATTATTACTCTCATCTTTTCCAGTCTTCAAACCAAATCAAAATCACCCATAAAATCTTCAAACCTTGTAAATTCAACCCAGAAGCCATTCCGATACCCTACTCAAAAAACCCCTTGACATATAAAAATCAAGAATATCCAAGTACCTTCGTGTTGACATTCTCGCAGTTTAATTAGCTGCTCGCTAGATGGCACTGGCACGGAATATGTAAAATGGCGTATTCACAAACACTTTAACGATATCGCTACGTTCGTATCAAGGGGTGAAGGTAGGGTGTTGATAATGGTTATATTGGAGAGGGTTTTTATTAGGTTGAAAAGAAAATGTAAGATGATGTCTATAATTTGGCAAAAAGGGGGGTATTTGGGTTTGAATTTAGAATTTTAAAAGTGTCAAACGCCTAAAAGTGCGTGATAGCAGCAATAGTGGCTACCATACCGAAGATTCCGAATTTGATTCCCATCAGGGTGTACCTACTACTAATTTTGAATTGAACGGTGAAGTATCGTGAAGAATTTCACTGTGGGATGATTATCCATCAAATATAACATGTGGTGTTATTTTTCGTAAGAAGGTAAGTAAAATTCATTAACTTATATTTTTTTCTTTTTTCAAAATATGACATCCTATAACAACTATAGAAGCCTACGAGTTACAAAAAATACCCAACCTACAACCTCTCCGCCTTACTACAACCTAGCATTCTCTTACTACATCCATGTTTCTACCCATACTTTGCATGCAGGTCGCGACAGCGCTTGACGCCCGAAGACTTCCAATGGGTCGCATTATTTCTGCAAAATTGAATTGTCACCAGCCTGTTTTGGGTTAGGACTTCGCCTTTTGTTTACTACCTTTATTTAAGGTCGTAAGTTCATTCCGCGCTGATTTTAAGGTAAAAAAGGTGTTTTAAAAGATATAGGATTAGCTTGTGTCGATTGGGTTGTTTTTGTTTTGGACTTTCGGAGGTATTTATTTAAAAATACTGTGAGGACCTAGAAAAATAATGATATGCAATGATAAGTTGATAATCGAAGCCTGACCAAGAATCACGGATTTTAACCCAGTGATAGTATAATCACTCTTTTAATATCTAGGTTATTTTCCAGCCCCCATTATTAAAAAAACACAAATGATAACAACATTGTATCACGTAATGGGCAAGCCCGCTAACAACTAACCCCAGGCCATTGGCGTAGATAACCCAAATCACAATTTTCTCAGAACAACCTCTGTTCGGAAAACAATTATTACGTAGATTCGTGAAAATTCTAAATCAAATAATAAACATAATCATTATTGTATAAACTACCAAAACGTGATTATTTTGTGGCTAACTTATGAGTGAAGGAATGACGGAATTTAAAGTTTGTTTGGGACTAAAGTAACACATCTTAACTAATACCTACTGGAAGAATATAGAGCTTGTGCATGTATTAGAAACTAGTGGCCGCCCGCGACTCCGTTCGCGTGGCAGTCGGTTTCCCGTGAGAATGAAAAGTTTTCCCGCGGTAAAAAGTACCTATGTTTATTATGATGTATAACCTACATTACTGTAAAGTTTCATCAAAATCTGTCCGGTAGTTTTTACGTGAAAGAGTAACAAACATCCATCCATACATCCATCCGTACTCACATACTTTCACGTTTAAAATATTAGTAGGATTAAACTAATTTTAACTGAAAAATGCTCAACATATCATGATTAACTTTCCTTCTTCATTTTACAATAACAAAATGATTGTATAATTTCCGAAAAGAGTGACGAGTTTTTTTCGCCAGCTTTTTCTCTCGGTCTACTACGGCCATTGCTGATGTATGTAGGGGTGTCCCGTGACATCATTTTTTTTATATTCTGCTTTTGACAATGTATATGGGATTAGGGATTATTTTAATTAATTTAAGTAATTTCATTTTATTTCATTTCACTTTACTAACTAACCAGTCACCTACAGTAAACTCTGATAACGTTTTAATCCGTTTTTGATAGTTTTGTTTATGTGTTCGCTGACCGGAAGTAATGGTTGCGTGATGTTTGAAACAGGAAATCAAAGTGTCATAAACTCATAACAGATAATCTAACGTTTATCAGGATTAGAATGTTTTAAAAATATGGTATTTATTTGTTTTTAAAATTTGTAAGAAAAATAATGTAATTAAGAAATAATCTTTGAAAAGTAAATACTGAACTGACTTGAATTAAGTTCAGGTTAGAGTTCAAAAGTAACCATTTTGTATTATACCTACTGGTCCTAGAGCTATGAAAAGTCCAAAGTCAAAGTGATGTACCATGATGCTAGAGATGGCAAAAAACAGTATAATTTCTATAACAAAATTAATTGAAATTTAGTTTAGATACCGAATCTCTAATAAATTTTAGTCATTTCGGACTATTCGTTTTTTCATTATTCTACTCAGATTGACAAACTGTACTGACACTTGTAACCTTTGACTTAAAATCTAATTTGCCTAAAACCTATTTAATTGAAATGTCCTGTAGCGTAATGGACTCCACGAAGGTTTAAATATAAATCACAGTTTGCTACCAACTGCGGTAATAAAACAGGGCCTAAAACCTCCTAAAACACAAGTTTAGTAGCTTTAGTTAGTAAAACTATAAATTTAACCATTAGGTTAAATAGTAGGTGTCTGATGAGTAATAGCAGTTAAGCATGAATGCCTGGTTTTATGAAAACAGTAATATAGGTTATACCTATATATCAGAATAACACATAGGGTACTTTTTACCACGGAAAGGCTTCTCATTCCCACGGGAAACCGACTTCCACGGACAGTCGGCGGTGGCATAATTGCATGTTATAATTGTTAAGTTACTTTTTGCGTAGATTTTTCACCCTGAACATTATTAGATTTCCTTCGGAAATAAAGATTTTCCCGTATTATAATGTCACAAGGTTTAATATTTCAATGACTGACAGATTCGCATCCAGTGTCTCATAGCACAAATAGAGTTTAGTTCTAGAGCTTAATTTCATACTCAACTGAAGTGACTGCTTCGTCATTCCAGACATTTTAGACATATTATATAAAAAATATAATATGATTTGTATAAAATATTTTAGTATGAACTTATTATTATTTAACAGATGCCTCAATGATAGTGAAAGAATCGACGAATATACACACCAACAGACACAAATAGGGTCTTAGCTTTATAGTATAAATGTTATAAAGTTTATACCATGCAAAGACGAAGAATTTTTAAGGAACAAAAGCATTTACAAATCCCTTGTTTCCTTACCATACGATAATATTTCACTTCCCATAGCTAGCCGAATATCAGACCATATCATTTCTTTCAGCAGAAACGAGGAAACTACATCAGTTATTGACATCCTGTCCAAAGCGAAATGGACGTGTTTACCGACACCACCAATAATGGACTGCCGAGAACGGAACGAGAACGAAACGAGAACGAAACGATGAGGATACGAGAACAGGAAGCTAGAAAATACTGCGGAAACACAAATTGATTCGATTTGCTGGAGTTTTCGTGGTGTGTGGTGGTCGATGTTGATGTATCGAAAAATAATACTATATGAAGTAAAGGTTAAGGGAAAAGAAAATATAGATTTTAATTGCCTGGTGTAAATGATTGTATAAAATGTTTTTAAGGAAATAAAATTCAGAGTCAGAATTAGACTAAGGGTGTCTTAGCTTCCAGACAAAGATGAAGAGTTTCTTGTGTTATATATTACCTTTGTATATGCTAGCAGTACAAAATTGATTAATATTTGTTTTCCGAACTATCTCAGTAGTGTTTGCACTTTCTGAATGATATTATCCAAGGGGGTGAAGCGAGGTGACCTAAATTCTTGTATATTGTTAAGTTTTCTAGGATTTGTCTCAAGTGTATTTATATGTTACGGCTAAAACCCGAAGCGCGGCTGCACCTAGTTTTAGCCGGTTAGAACATCAATAGGTTAGGTTTGTTAGGTTACTTTTTTGATACCACCATGGCTTCATGATTGAAGCCAGTTTTTATATACATAGGTATATTTTTTTTTTACAGTTTTCCATATTAAAAACACTTCTAACCGGCTAAAACTAGGTGTAGCCGCACTTCGGGTATTAGCCGTAACATATACTTAAAAACTTATTCAATCTCTTACTATTTGTTGATGGTTACTTACTCACACTTAAATATAAACACATACCCATATTAGATCCTGTTCCTACAGTTTCAAGTCATTACAAACACAACGGAGAGTGGTGGAAACTACATCATGACACGAACCTACCTTAAACGTTTTATTTCGTTTTAAATCCAAAAAAAAATATGCTTATTAGTTTTACTTATTTCTCTAGCAAAAGTTAAGATCCTAAAGAAGTTTTTTTTCTTTTATTAAACTATCGATCGATAGTCGATGGAAAAATTGTACCAATCTGTTGTTAATAAAAGTGTTGGTTAACCTATCGTCAAAAGGAATAGACGACAATCTTATACAATGATGTGATGAGTTAGCTACGTTTATGGCATAATTTGGAATACTATGGGCTAAATTTACTGAAATACTGTAGAAAGATGGAAGGAATAAAAAAAAATTTGAAGTGAATTGGTAGATCATTCAGTCAAGTCAGTATGGGTTACTAGGCACTGTCAGCATTTTTGAAAGACTTACTTAACTACTCCAAAACTTTCTTTTTAAATATATGGCAAATCATAAATGTAAATTTACAGTATCAAAATGTCTTGCCTTATATAAAAGTTAAATTAAATGTTTCTCTTAATTAATTAATAGGCATTCCTTTAGACACCTCTCTTGGTCAAATAAAACAATTTTATTATAATTATAAAGAAAGTTTATTTTTTACTTCTTTTAGGATTGTTTCGTTAGGTCCAACAAACATACATTCATATTTTGATATGTTAGGTTCAATAATTAATTATAAACTTATATTTGTGTAAAAGCTTCATGTTACAATAAATTAATATATTAACAGATTTAAATAAAGATATTCTTGATTGTTATTTTTAAAGTTGACCAATAAAAACTGTATAATAGGATCTATTATTTTCTATCGACCAATAAGACGACTTTAATTTACTTTTACTTAACATTTTTTCGACCATTTTTTTATTTACAGTGTACATTTAAAATACTCAAATAATGTTTAATGAATGTTAAAATATTGATATTTTTACATTTAAACTAACAAATACTCTTAGTTTATAATCTATACTTTGGCAGCAAACATAATAATATATCTTAGTTTAATAAAAAAATCATTAAAAAGATCTACCACAATCTTATTAAAAAATCAAAGTTACTTAGTAAACTCACTCGATAGTAAATGCAAATAAGTTCACAAGGCAGTGAATTCTGTAGAAAAAGTTGATAAATGCATCGTAATGGGCGTATCTTTATCAGATTTTTCATTTTCTGAATTAGGCCCTGGTAAAGACCAAGTGGAACTACCTGCAGCTGTTATTCGAGGTCCCATATTATCGTAAGGAGCTCGAATAAAACAAGTTCTACTCCGTCTAGGTAGCGTAGCTCCTCCCCCAAGCAAATCCGGATATTTCTCGTTATGACCGGCTACTTGTACCGATATAAAGATATTTCCATAAGGAGCTGGTAAAGAGAACTCAGCAGGAGGAGGGGGGTATAAGCCCGGTGGTCCTTCTATTGTTATTTGAACTGGCTCTAACCTCTGAGTATCTACACTGTCTAGAGACATAGACCTGTCTAACATTTCAAAGCCGTACGACGAGGAACCCAAGTCACCGCTTGTTCTATCATAACTAACCGCTATAGAAGTATCTAGAAGTTTTTTTTCCTGGTCAGTGAAGCTTCTAGATGGAGGTACTCTTCGACGTCGAGTTTTCCAACAGACACAAGCAGCTATAAAGCCTACTGAAAACATAGCTAGCATGGAAGCTGCTACCATAAATAGTGTTGAATAGTCCGGAGGCATTCGGGCAGTTGCTATTATAGCCTTAGGCAAGAATATGATAACTGATGCTTTAACTTCGTTTACTCTACTTTTAGCATTGCAAAGCCATTCACCAGAGTGGTCACTTGTTACATTCGTTATTGTTATATTCACCCACAGAGCACTTTTGTTAAGAAAATCATCATTATGATCGTCAAAATGTTCGACGTGTGTTCTATGGACAAAAATTTCACTAAAGTCAGTTTTGTTGTAGATTTCGTTATGTCGGTGATACCAGGTTACAAATGGTTTTGGATCTCCTTGGACGAAGCAGCCAAAAGCGATATCAGCGCCAGCTTCAGTTCTTACGACGTTAGGATAAGTCACAGCTGTGGTAGGGCAAACCATATCTTGTCCTTTCAAAGCCCGCCATGAAATCTGCGCAAGATTATCTGGTCCACAGCACTCGACTTCTTCTCTACCTATATTATTCTGTAAGAACCATTCGTGGAAACCTCTTAATCTACAATCACAGTCCCAGGGGTTATCAGCTAAAGTCAACGTTTTCAAACCGGGTAAGTTGAAAGTGTCTTCGTGAAGATAAGAAATCATATTCTGTTGTAAATGTATTGTCTCTATAGACCGAAGATTTATAAAAGCAGTGGGATGTACTTTTCTTAATTTACAACGCGAGAGCTCGAGTTTTTTCAAATGCTTCAACAGTGGAAATTGCTCAGCGACTAATGTACCTAATGGATTGTCGTTCAAGACTAATAGCCTCAGTCGATCGTTTCCTTTAAAAGTATAAGGTGATAACTTCGTTAAATCGTTTTGTGAGAGATCAAGTTCTATTAAAATCCTCAGCTCTTTGAAAGCGTCAGGATGTAAGTACTGCAGGCTGGTTAAGCTTAGATTTAATCGTTGCAAGTTTACCAATTCTATCCGAGCAAATGCTTCTTGTTCCAAAGTTTTTAATGGGTTTCCGTGGAGGTCTAAGGTTTGTATTTCTGACGCCAGTCGCGGTATATTTTCCAGGCCAGCCGAGACGCACGACGCCGTCTTTTTTCCGGACGACCATTTGCAATTGCATTCCGGTATGCAGCTGAGCCAGTCGCCGCCGGTTATTTCCACCATTATCATTACGTGTATTAAGGTCCATATTTGCGTGTCCATCTCATCTCGGGTTTAATCGATGTTTACCTGGAACAGAGAACGCCTTGTTAATTGGAATGAAAATAATCTGAATCGATTTGAACCCTCCTGAAGATTAATGTAAACAGTTTGAAGGGCCCGGTGACGTAATAAATGAAGGTAATTAATTGTGCCTCCTCTGTTTCTATTAGCTGTAAAATCTCGACGACTATTTGTTCAGCGTAGATCAGAAATTAGAAATAATTTATAGGTACCTTTGAAACACAAGTTATTACATCTTTTGCTAACATTTCTGTAATTAATTTGAAGTTTTCATGCTCGTTAATTAAGAAATGTCATCAGGGTTAATATAATATTTGAAAAGTAAAATGAAATATTTATATTCGTGCTTGTAAAATGTTTATTTCTTTGATAACTTAAACGAATACAATTTTTAATGCGACATTTTCAATATAAATTGCCGTGCTGTAAGCTACCTTAAATAAATTTACTGCCGTATCAAAATCTAGCATGTATAAAACATTGCACATTTACTTCAACCATGCAACCATAATAAGATCTTAACATCCTCTCGTACTATAACCAAAACTTATCCTTATTTATATGAGGTTAGAGTGCAAATTGGTTTACACCAAGTTTACCGTGACCGATGCTTGCAGAAACGCTATTAACCCTCGCAAGCTCAAACTAAATTAGAGCTATGATGAGGACGGAGTTTGATATTTTGCATCTAAGGCTTTTCGTGATATTGCTGCGGCTATTTTAAATAGACTCACAGGTTAAGGATAATATTTCCGAGTTGCGGTTTTTCTCGCCGTTAAATAAGGTTTCGCCAATGATATAAACTGTGTATTAAACCGTGCGAACGCCAAAGATGAAGAAAAAAAAACGGTGAATTTATTTTATTTTTTTAGTAAAACTAGAGACTTTTGGAGATCTCCTCATTCATTGTATGATAGCCTTTTTATTAAATTTGGATTGGCATATAAATTCAGAGTACCAAAATAAATTCTGCTTTAATAATAAAATCATTTTCGTGTCTAAAAATAAATAAAATATTGTATATGTTACCGGCAATGTGTAAAATCCGGTATTCTATACAAAGCCTAGGTAATGTATAGAATCCCTAAAACGTATCGGTAATGTATGAAATATCATTTATTTAATACTTTGCCTAGGTATTCTATACAATACCGAATGCGCGGCCGGTAATGTATGTAATGCAGGTAAGATTATAATGAAGAACGTTAGAGAGGAACTGTATCAAGGTCTATATGTAGGTATATTGCACTCTTATACGTTTTTTTTCTTTTTTTTTCATTTACCGATTTGTGTTCATAACATACTTTTTTTCTTATTTTATTTTTGTTCTACCAACGGAACACATAATAGTTGCTATAACTGTTTAAATCGTAGTATCATAACTAAGAAATTTTTCAACTCATTTTTTTCCTTCATAACTTTTTTCTCCGACGTAGTTGGTAATTTTTAGTTAAAAAATATCAGGGTTGTGGTGCTTCGCCGGCCGCTGCCGCGGCACGCTCGCTTCGCTCGCTCGGCTTGCACACTGTATAGTTACTATTCAACCTCACACTCCTCCTCGCTTCGCTCGTCGTCGTACCTATTATTTTAATTGTTACTCCGGGTTACTCGGTGAAAGGAGAAGCATTTGTCAAATCTTACAAAATTTACACTTTCATTGGTGCATTATTTTAATCAAGCTCATAATAATTATCTAATAGAACATGTTTTATAATTATGCTGAGCATATAATAGGTTATCATTAATAAATATAGACCAAGGTCTATTTATTTTACACATTGCCGGTGGAACAGCAGGTATTCTATACAATTCCTAGGAATTTTATACATTACCTAGGTAAAGTATTAAATTGACAATCAAATTCATTTTATTTTATACATTGCCTGGACGCTCAAGGTATTCTATACATTACCTAGGTTTTTTTTCCATAAAATCAAAAAACACAATAAGTATTAGAATGATTTCAAGAAAAATGTCTTTCAAATAAAAACTAGTGCTTTTATATCATTACATAGTGTAAATTCCTAAGTGTAAGTCGCTAATTCTGTCTGTTTGTATGTTTGTCCGCTATCTCCGCCTAAACTACGTAACGGATTTTAATGCGGGTTTCGCCATCATTTAGAAAATTTATTCATTTAAAATTCTAAATACATAACATTTAAAAAAAAAAAACTTAAAGTTAGCCAAAATGAATATTTCGTGATCAAGTCGGCCAAAAATACACCATTGGTTAGCGTGGACGGGACGCTAGTTAAGTATTTCTTTTTTGCGTTGTAGAAGTGAATCAAATTGTTATTCTGTCGAGATTGATTACTAGGTATGGGTGATTTTTATTAAATGACATTTTACATAGGTAATTCTGTTTATTTTTATATCTTTAGAGGTTCGAAGCTTAGGAAAATTGTAGTTTGAAAAAAAAATCTGTAAAAAGTACTTTACTCCCATTAATCCTGATAAGTGCCCAAAGCGCAGTTAAAAACTTCAGGCAAATAACTTTCTGTATACTATAGGAATAAGGCTGTAAAACGCTACACAGAAAGAATACAATAAATCTGGCACAAAATAAAAAAGTATGTAAGGCAAACTCCTGTCAGTTTTCAAACTAACTTGAAATTTAGCCATTATATTTTTCATAACAAAATATTTTTTTCGTTTGACACAAAGACTTAGGTTACACTTATTAAACTCATTTGGTCCCATCATTATTTCATTATTATAAATCGTAATATTTTTTTGCTATGTGAAAAAATCATAATTTTGGAGCACCGGATCAACCCGCTAGGGTATGCTAATAGCTAAAATACAAATATTCAAAATACAAGATATTTATCTATAAAAATATTTCTAAATCTGTTTTCATTTTATTTACTATTATCAATAGCCCTGGTATTAAACACTGATGAATATAGTAACTATTTATAAATTGGTGTTAAGGAATATTCATCACACGAAAAAAAGAAAACACTATCAACCCGAAAACGTTGGGGTACCTAATAAGTCTATTAACATCCATATGATAGATTTTCATATTAAATTCAACACTGATTAAAAGTAAGCATCAACAATTATTTGATACCATCTTTTAATTTACAAGATTTAAAAACTACGCCCAAGCTCACACAACTATCGCTTCACTTTTATTTTTCGCATCACAAAACCTTTTTCCAATAAACCTCTTTTAAATTCTCTCCGGCCAGTGACCGTTGCGCTATTAATCCTCTAGAGGAAAGTGTGCAACCTGTTAAAAGTATAATTGGTTACTTGTTTGTAAACGCCAAGGGAACGGGTAGTGCAGGGGAATGCAAGCTGTTGAAAGATGTAAGCTACGGGTTTGATAATATGAAGGGTGAATTTTTGTGTTTTGAATCGTTAGACTTTTAGAACATTGGAATGTGGTGTATTAGTCATTTCTGTATAAAAATTATGGAAAATATATGAAATCCCTCATATTTTTTAAAGGTTTCCCGGTAAATATATCAAGCATATACTTTTTTAATTAAAAAAAACTAATACATCCATTTAAACCTTTATTATTTTACACTATTCTTACTAAGCATTCGAAACGAAAAGAATATTATGTAAATCATTCCGCATTCCCCAAACTCCTTATATCACAGAGAAACAAACGCTTTCATCCCCCAACTTTTCCTCCTGACATTGACAACTTATGACGCGGCCTCACCTCAAATTCGTGGAGGGAAACTTTTGTGACATAACTCAATTTGTGGTGTGAAGTTGAGATGAGGCGAGATTGGGAAAAAATCTTGATAAAGTATTTTTTGTGGCAAAAATATTGGTAGGTATAGTTCGCGTTCATAAATATCGCCACAGGCATCACAGCCCAATTAAGAAAATATTGAACGTCGTTTTTTGTACCTATCTATCCAATTAACGTCATCATAATTAGCAGAACATCTATCTTGTCCGAATAGATCGAAGCGTACTAAACAACTTAGATGATAACTCATTAAAATCGATACAATTCTGTATCAAAGTCAACGGAACTAAAAATCTACTTAAAAGATGAACGTCTTTCTGCGTAGGTACTTTATTATTACACTTAAAACGCTTAAACTGGCCTACAGCAGGAAGTATTGGTTGCTCTATCTAATTAATAGGCTTATTTCCAGCACTGAACGACTTAAGGCTTTATCTATACGTGTTTTAATTATATAAAACTAGTTGCCCGACCCGAGTTCGCACGGGTGATAGGTATAGATACCTAATTAATTTTTTTTTTTTATTTTAAATTATTTTTTATACAATGTTGTAGGCATCATAATGACTAACAAAACAAAAAACATTTTTTAATTTAGTGTAACTGTTCTGAAGTTATCCGCTTACATACATTTAGGGGATTCATTTGTATTTATATAGTAGACTAGTGGCCGCCTGCGACTCCGTTCGCGTGGAAGTCGGTTTCCCGTGGGAATGAAAAGTTTTCCCGCGGTAAAAAGTACCCTTTGTGTTATTCTGATGTATAACCTATATTACTGTAAAGTTTCATCCTAATCCGTCCAGTAGTTTTTACGTGAAAGAGTAACAAACATCCATACTCACAAACTTTCACGTTTATAATATTAGTAGGATTATCAAATAAATTACTATAGCATTAAGCGTTAAACCTTGTTCGTCTTACATAAGTACCGTTATATTGTTCTTACAAAATGTAGGTATTATTAAATTAAGGCTCTTGAGATGAATAACAGGCTCAGTTGTACCGGTAACATTGTTATTGTACATCTGGACACTTGGTCGTGTCCTTGTAATGAAATAAAATGTTGATATCAGCAAAATTATGTCTCTAGCTACATTTATGGGGTCTCATATCTACTTGCTACAAAATTTTGGCGCAAAACAAAATAATATTTCAAATTTAGGCTTATACTGGATGGAAAGGTTTTTGTAACAAAAAAACTTTAACTGCATCAATTTCGAGGACCTCTGTGGTGCAGCGGTATATATACCGGACTGCTAAGCGGATGGTTCTTCGTTCGTTCCCCTAGTCAGGCCAATTCCGTCAAAATGGTTTTTCGAAATTGGCTCGTGTCTGGGTGTTTCTAGATTCTCCCTTAGTCCATTGTGTGGTACCTATAGTACAAGCCTTGCTTAGTTTAGGGCCACACAGTTGGTGTGTTAGTCCGGAGATTTATTTATTTATTTATATTTATAATATTCATTGCCTATTTTTACCCGTAATACGTAGTTACGTGATTAATCATAATTGTAGATAATTTTAAGTTGTGGAATTAATTGAATTTTCTATCTTGACCGTCAATTTAATAAATTTACGCCTAAATTGGTAAACGTAATCAAACTTCTTGATCAATTCAAACATAATTAATTACCTCTGTTAGCTCAGACAAGTTGTTAATTAAAGGCAGGTTGATAATTAAAAACAAATTGTTTACTAAATTTGTTCGGGTTTCAAAGTCACAATAATTTATAATATTTTCAGAAATAACTTCAGAGTATAGAATTTTTCTTATTGCCTAATTAATGATGTTACCTTGCTACCCTTAGTAAAAGACGGGTTTTTTAAAATCTCCAGGCTAACACACCAATTAGGTATGTGGTCCTAAAGCAAGTTGCTGTAAGCACGTGTGTTATAGGTAATCTAGTTACACCCAGACACAAGCCATATCGAAAAAACCATTTAACGAATTTGGCCCGACCCTAAAATTGAACCCGGAACCGCTTAGCAGTCCGGTATATACATATACCGCTGCACCACAGAGGTAGTCAATAAGTTACAGGTATCTGAGTTTTTTTTTCTGTAGTTAATCTGATAAGCTTTTCATACTCTAACAAGTGTACCAGTTACCAGTTTAAATAAACTATTAACTGCAAAATAAAAAACAAATACAAAATCTGATTATGCTGAATTTCTTTTGTCAAAACACACAATGTCTAGCCTAGACTACATAAAAGATTTTAAACAATGAAACCAGTAAACGGCAAACGTTGTAGACGAGTACCACGTCTACATCGTAGCCACCACAAAAGATTAGACCTGAGACTAAGGTGGAACCATGCCATTCAGATTTTATCTTTGTAGCACTAGTGCTTAAGGGGGATGTGTAGTGGAACTTCATGTATATGAAACTAGTGGCCGCCCGCTACTCCGTTCGCGTGGACGTCGGTTTCCCTTGGAAATAATAAGATTTCCCGCGGTAAAAAGTACCCTATAAGTTATTCTGATGTATAACCTATATTAATGTAAAGTTTCATCAAAATCCGTCCCGTAGTTTTTACGTGAAAGAGTAACAAACATCCATACATCCATCCATACATCCATACTCACAAACTTTCACGTTTATAATATTAGTAGGATCTTAACTTGGTATTCCTAGTTTCCTGATGTGAAACAAAATCTTAAGGAAATTTGCTATGCTATCGCCATTTTTTAAATAATTGGTAAATCTAGTCTCTTTTGAATTGATTGAATATTTGCTGTTTAACATTATATTTTTATCTAAATCGAATAATTAACCAAGTGAGCTTTCATCTGAAAGAACTAATAAACATTCTCCATTGGGACAATTTAACTAAACCTGCATTACCACCCAAACCTGCAGCAATTTCTTTAACTCAGAACCCACAAAATAAAGTGCAGCCCACCTCTTAAGATAACCCTAGTGATAGAATATAAACGTAAATTAAGAACGAAGCCTGAGCGTGGTGGAGTCATGTGCTCAGATAGTGGCACGTGGTACGGAGGCCGTAAACATAAGCCGGGCAATAACTTTCAAGGATGTCTTCAGACCATGATTTGAAGAGGAAACAGCTTTCTTAAGGATTTCTGGTACCTATAGAAAACTCGAAACAACATCAGATTTTTCAAAACATCCGATTTTTCGTCAAAAAAAATGTGCCCTTTTTGCTATATTTTTTTAGTAGTTTGTTTAATTGTTAATTTAGTAACACAGATAACGACAAATGTTTAAAAACTGCACTCCACATTTTGGCATTTTTTTATATTTTTTGTAACACCTTGATAATAAACTCAATATACAAAATCTGCAGTCAGCTCAACCATTATCTAAGATGTGATACCGTTTAAAGCCTAGCAAAAGAGAAACATTTTATTCCTAGGTTGGTAAGAGAAACTATTGAATTTCAAGTAATAATGATTGCGTAAATCTAAGAAGTTTCATTTTTTAACACCTGTCAAAGCAGCCCTTCCTAATTAAACTAACGAAATCCTTATTTCCGCCTGACACTGACAGGTGATCATAAATAACGACGCAACACCCCGAAACATGTCAGCCGTCATGAATTAAACATGTCTTAACAAAAGGGTTTCGTCTAACAAGCTGTCATATAGAACTTAACTAGCAACACAAATCTTGTAACGAAATTATTGGGGGTTTGCGTGGGTCGGTGTCGACGTGTGTCGATCAGTGGATGAATAATTTTGACCCTATGTTTGTGGTATTTTGATAATGAATATTTGCATATAGAGGGTAATAATATGATGTGGATTTTTATGTATTCGTCGGAGATCGACTATTCCTATGGTTGATATAAGAAGAGTGCGGATTGCCAGTACCAAATATGGTGCTAGACAGAGTCTATGTGACATCGAGAGAGGAGCCGTCAGGGTGACGGAGATGATCTCAAGCTACGGCGACAAACGGTTGGAAATGTAATTCTTGGTGTCTGCGTAGAAACTGTCCGTGATCTGTGCCTTCTTGTGAATTAATCAAATGAATTACTGGTAGCTATCAAGAGAAGATAATTACAGCGCTGAAACAGAATTACTGCTGCTATTTGATTCTAACACATTACCCACGTACGCCCACAACTTATAGCACTAGATGGCCCCTGAAGACGGTTCTGATGATGAAGGTATCCTGCCGCCTCCGACATATATATATTATGTATATTAAATGAATTTCCTGACCGACATACCAATTATTTGGCCCTAAAAAAGGGCAGTAAGTATTGCACAAACCACAATTGACTAAAATTAGCATCAGAAGTTAGATAGCAATGGGTATTTAAGAAAAATAAACTTTTTAAAAATAGAATCACTTCTAACGAAAACTATTTTTAAACACCTCATTTAACGGCCACAACATGTTGACTTATCCTGGCAACTTTTTAGTTTTATAATATAAAACAAAAGTCAACTAAAAAGTTTGCACATATATCGAAACCTCTTCACAACATCTCTCCAGCCAGTACCCACTCAAATTGATCGAGTTCCATCTAACGCCTCTTCAAAGGCTCTACACAGTTGGTTAGGTGCCTACTCGTGACACCCAGACATCACGAACTGCTTTAACGACCTTGTTTCGGATTTAACTGACCATAGAATTTAAAGTTTAGTTGGATTCTCGGTGACTTTGAATGAGATTAAAACTTAACTTTCGTAGGAAAAGTCACAGTGCTTTTAAACTAGATTTAAAAGCGGTTGGTAAACCCAATCACAGCTTAAATGCGAATAAGTAAATACATTTAGTTTTGGCAAGCTCAACAATTACTTTTTAAGATTAACTATTGAAAGGAATTAAAGTATTTTAGCAAGATTTAGCAGTGAGTGAATTCTAAGTCAAGTTAGGTAATGTGTGTCTATACCCTTATATTCTACTTGCGACCGGCCCACACTTCGCAATGGTGTAAACATTGGATTTCGGCTTACTTAAAAAAAACTGATTGTTATTTATTTACAAATTTAAATGAAAAAATTACCTTAAGGTTTGTGAAAATCGCATTAAAATATCTCAACTGGTTTAGGAGGAGTAAGCGGACAAACATACAAACAGACAGAATTAGTGACTTAGATTTATACTATGTAATGATAATGATAATGAAGCGTTGTAGCAAAGAGGAAAAGTAATAGTTTACTAGGCTTAGGTACGCACGCAGCGCCGCAGGCGTTGACTTTATATTTTTAATATCATAAACACAGCTGCTGAATACTAAAATGTCTGCTGTAAATTATTAACGCAACTAATAAGGTTATTTATCAAATTTGAATTAAGTTGTATGTTAATCTGGGTTATCCCTATCTCCATTCTACCGTTCCTGTCTAAGGTCTTAGAGCGTCTTGTTCATAGACAACTAAGCACATTCCTTACTGAACACAACCTCCTAAATCCTCTTAATCCGGTTTCCGTCCAGGTCACAGTACCGTTACTGCACTATCCAAAATCACTGATGACATCCGGGAAGGTATGGAAAATCGACAAGTAACAATCCTGGCGTTACTCGACTTTTCAAACGCATTCAATACTGTTGATTTTGACATACTCCTGGCAAAGATGCGTGCCCTCAAATTGTCCCCAATGGCAGTCCAATGGTTTCAAAGTTACTTGGGAGGACGTCGCCAACGAGTTGTCAATGATGACAAACACTCGTCATGGAGTGATCTCCATTCCGGCGTCCCTCAAGGTGGTGTGCTGTCTCCGCTTTTATTCTCAATTTTCATCAATTCTATTACCACCCAATTATCTTCTCTCTACCATCTGTATGCAGACGATTTACAGATATATACACAATGCCCCGTCGACAACATTTGCTCGGCTATCGCAAATATCAATCGTGACTTAGAAAATGTACTGATTTGGAGTCGCTATCACGGCATCGAAGTTAACCCTCGAAAGACCCAAATTATTATTATAGGTAGTTCCAAGTTACTCACTACTATTAACCAAAATAACCTACCAGCCATTATTTTTGACGGCGTTATTGTTCCATTCAATAACGTCGTTAAAGACCTCGGTTTATTTATTGACCCAACATTATCTTGGTCATCTCATATCAATGAAGTAAGTAAGAGATTTTTAGCTGCGGCTGGCTCTGTTAAACGACTGCGCTATCTCTTACCTGTTGCTACAAAAGTTGCGCTTGCACACTCCATCCTCCTGCCTATCTTGGACTACGCAGACACTTGTTTTTGCGACGTATCAGAAGAACAGCTAAATAAACTTGAGCGCTTGCAGAATCTCGGTATACGTTTCATATTTTGCTTGCGCAAGTATGATCACGTTACCGAGTTCCGTAAAAAGCTTGGGTGGCTACCTATACGTCATCGCAGAAACGCCCATATTCTTTCCCTTCTCTTTCGTGTTCTGTTTGATCCTCTTACCCCGAAGTACCTCAAAGAACGTTTCCAATTTCGCTGTGAAAATCAGTTGCGTGATCTTCGCACATCTCATAGGCTAGCACTCACTACTCCAAAACATTCCACATCTTTCTTTGCTAATTCTTTTTCTTTAAAAGCTACCAAACTGTGGAATGAGTTACCTACTACAATAAAAAGTGCTAAAACACATTTTACTTTTAAAAAACTTGTCCACTCTCACTATATGTCCCTATAAAATCCTAGTGCTCCTTATTTCCCAATTCTTTTGCATGATTTTGTTCCTATGTTTTATGCATCTCAAGTATTTAACCTGTATATTTATGTAAGTATATATGTATATTTTTGTATTTATTGAACATATATGTATTTATGTTTATAAAATATGTATCTATGTGTATTCTTTGTTATTTATCATAAATATTTAATAATACTGTACCATTTTATCTACATTATTTTGCACCTATCCACTTTTGTACCCTATGTTTCTTTAA
Source organism: Emmelina monodactyla (assembly GCA_916618145.1). Classification (NCBI taxonomy): domain Eukaryota; kingdom Metazoa; phylum Arthropoda; class Insecta; order Lepidoptera; family Pterophoridae; genus Emmelina; species Emmelina monodactyla. Next base: position 1,310,804 of record OU745316.1, read on the forward strand.
CTTGTGGTTGTCTGGAAGAGATCGCTCTCAGCGATAAGACCGCCTGTTGATGTTCCTACCTGTGACTTTTCATTGTTTACTTGTTTGTTCAACAAAGTGTAAAATAAATAAAATAAATAAATATATTTATCTGTGCCAAATCATATATATGTTACGGCTAATACCCGAAGTGCGGCTACACCTTGTTTTAGCCGGTTAGAACATCAATAGGTTAGGTTAGTTAGGTTACTTTTTTGATACCACCCAGAAAAAGCGGGACTCCGTCGACTCATGATTGAAGCCAGTTTTTATATACATAGGTATAATTTTTTTTTTACAGTTTTCCATATAAAAAACACTTCTAACCGGCTAAAACTAGGTGTAGCCGCACTTCGGGTATTAGCCGTAACATATATATATCGTAGAGTAAATTAAAGTAAGTAAGATTAAGTAATTCAACTGTCCTAACATTTGTTCATATATATTATTAGTAGCATAAATAAAGGCTAAAAAATAGATACACTAAATCTCTGGTACGAAATCACACTGAACATCAACACTCTAAGGACTTACATAACAAGAAGAATCTACGTTCCAAGATGAAGTTATTTAACAAGATTTATTAGAATTTTAAGCAATTCTTATCGCAGAAGCCAATGGTTCGAAAACATCGTATGGGCTTGTATTAATGCGTATAATATGTACAGTCAGCAACTGCTTTGAATAAATTCAAATTCAAAATTATTTTATTCATCATAGATATGTAACATATACTTAATGAACGTCAATGTTTCAAACTTCGACTTTACCTAACCGTAGACCGAGAAAAAAAGCTGGCGGAAAAAAATCCAGCACACTTTTTCAAACACAAAATACAAAATAAAAACAAGTAGGCATACAACTTGACTAGGACATGACAAACACGTAAAAACACTAAGTGGGGATATAAGTAAAATCAAAAACAACTACTACTCATTATCATGTCCTAGTCGAGCTGTTTGCAGAGTAGTTCATAGGTACAAAACAATTTTAAATAGCAGTAAAATTGCGTATGTAAAAAACAGTAAAGCACAGAAAATTCGTTAGACTTTAAAAAAATACTTTAATTAAAATTTAAGTATTTTTTGCTTAAAAGTAATTAAACATTAAAACTATAGCATTAAAATAAAACCTGTTTTGCAAATACTTAAAGTGTAATTTCGCTGGGTATTCATTAAAAAGGGCTATTTCGTGAAATCGTTTTATTAGCCCTAGCGTTATTATTCCTGAACTGTGAGAATAATGTCCTTTACTTTAATTATTCAACAATTTATATTGAATCTTTGAATCTACTTGATTGTTTGATTCAAGACAGTCTCAATTTCAGTGTCAAAGATAAATAGGTAAATAATTAAAATCAGGCTTAAGTATCAGGATTGCATTATAATGTTAAAAAAAAATTGCTAAAGGCTAATAACGGTTCGCAAATTTTTGTGTAAATATATTATATGAATATTCATATTCTTGATTTCTACAAAAGACACAAATTTGAGTCATTCATAGGCCGATCGTTAAAAGAATATATTTTTCCTTCTCGAATTACTACTGTGTTTTGAAGTTTAAAAAAGCTTGTTCCTATAACCTCCAAGGAATGCTATAAGCTTGAGGCATTTGTCTGTATTTGGATGTGTCTATCTGTATCTAGCACACGGTAACAAATAAGCCAAAGAACTCTATTAATAGATTAAAACAGGCACAACTTTTTTACGACTTTTTTTCCTTAACAAAATAAATAATCACGAAGCCGAATTTTATTTTTATACAAAAAATATGCGTTCTTTTACTATTGCTCTTTCCACGCCGCTGACTGTACCACGTTGGGAGGTCGCCAGCCGCAGTGCCGTAGACTCCACAGAATTAATTCCCACCAAATTCCGTAAAGTGGCCGGAGCGCCGTTTTGTAACTCATTTACCGTTTTAATGGCGCTGTGCTTACCCCGCGGTTGATGAAGTGCCTCGACTGGTATTGAGAGGTAGAAAAATATTGTAAGTTATTGAGATTTTCATATTTTTTTGACAACAAAAAAAAACAAATAATAATAATAAATAATAGCCTATATATGTCCCATAGTTGAGCACAGGCCTCCTTCTTGGATAGCGAGAGGGTTTGAGCCGTAATCCACCACGCTGGCTCGGTGCGGGTTGGTGGATCACATGATGGATAATCGTCCAGTCATGTGGGTTTCCCACGATGTTTTCCCTCACCGTTAGTGCGTGATAAACATGTACATAATTTGAAAAATACTAAATTAGTGGTACACTCTAGTGGGGATCGAACCCGGAACCTTCGGTATAGTTGACCCGTTCCTGCTGCCACTAGGCTACCACGCACTAAAAAAAATTCCTATGACATAAAAAATATATATGGAAAAAAATATTATAACGTATTAATTTAACGTATTTAACTTTGGTCGGTTATTTTAAGAAAATGAGACAGTTGGAGTTTATTTCAATGTATAAATGTCAGAAAACCAAACTAAATGCAACTTTTTTGCAAATCTTAGCTAGCTTAATGGCTAGCCTTTTTTCTCCGAGAAAGAAGATTTGTCATACTTTTAAGACACAATTGGTTCGCACTATTATTGTTTGTAAAAAAATATTACTGAACTTAATAAATAAATAACCAAAATCAACCTTTGATACTTTTAAAATCATCTCACAAAGCAATTACTTCCATTCTTTAACCCTTCATTGCGTCGTGATAATTTGAGTAGTTCCGCTCGCTGACACAGCAATCGTATCGGAAGCAAACGCGAGCATAAAGCGAGGGCAATGAAGCAAAAACAACCGAGTGTCGGAATAGTCGATGATACGTTATCGGATGGCTTATTCTGAGGAAAAGTAATTAGTGTTATACTACTAGCTCTCGGTAACAGTTCCACTCGCATAAAAATGGAAGGGTCCCAAAAGTTGCCAATTTTACTCTCTTTTTTTATAGTGTAGGGAGCAAACAAGCATGCGGGTCACCTGATTCTAAGTGATCACTGCAACACTGTGGGTGCTGGGGGTGTGTTGCTGAGCCTTTGACAAAATTAGGCACCGAATATCGCACTCACCGAACGAAACGCAGGAACATCGTCCCTACTCCACGTCGGTTTTCTGTGTGGTATTTCACGGGTCGAGTCAGTCCAGTAATCGCTGCAGACAGAGCCTACAGCTAGACTATACCACTCTAAAAACACTCTCTGATGATATAGCTTTCAGGTTTAATAGATTCAGAGGTTAGTCCATACAAATCACAACTTATATTATTAGTATGGATTCTGAAGAGCACGGTAAACAATCAAGCATCATTTTTTTTACTCCTGATAAAATCTACAAAAATATACCTCCATAATATGACTCCGAGGTCGTTCGTGTCAGTTCGGGCGCGCTCGTATCACTTCGGGTGTTCTCGTGTGTTTCCGGACGATTACACTCAGCTAGACGTTTTGTTTGGTTTCGTGAATTATAAAAGATTAATTTCACCCGTGAAATATTACCGATTCACTAATGAAGATTATGGGTACGAATACGTACCTATATGTGTCATCATGGTATAAGGTAAAAGGGAATATCAAAGATATTGGTTTCCTTAATTCAATGTGGATTTTCGTATTTTCTAACGCATGGTTGTGAAAAAAGTAAAAGACTTTATGATCGAGATTATACACATTAGAATGTCAATTACTAACTTCAACCATAAAGAAAACCTTTATAAATTCAAAAAAAGAACACAAAACAAATTGTTTAATTAACCATTTAAAATAACTGGACATGAACATATCCGTAGATGAAAAATATTTTGATTTCAAATAAAACAAGATAGTTAATTGTTTCTTCATATGAAAATATGTCTAAATTACTATAATTAAGTGACAAAATAACTCCATCTCTTTCACACCATCCCGAACCACCCACAAATCCCATACCTATACACACCACACATAAATTCGTACCCACAAAATACGCATTGCAGTATCTTAACGATATAAAATTAAATTCTCTTACAAATTGTTTAAATCTATCTCGCATGTAAGGGAGTTACAACATTTGGCTTTATTCCAGCGGCAGTGAACGGGTTAACTCTAATGTCGTTAGCTCGCTTTATCGGCGGAATTGTTAAGATTTTTCTATTGTAGGCACTCGAAAGGTTATTGGCTGGAGCAGCTTTTTAAGGGTCAAAGGATGGTTTTATCAAGTTTAAAAGAGGGGGAATTAAATCAGTATGGAGTAAGGTAAGTCGTTACCTGGGTTAAGTAGAATTCAATTACGTAGACGACCTCTGTGGTGCAGCGGTTTGCTAAGCGGATGGTTCCAGGTTCGATCCAGATGGTTCAGGTCGGGCCAATTTCGTCAAATTGGTTTTTCGAAATTGGCTCGTGTCTAGGTGTAACTAGGTTCTCCCCTAGTCCATTGTGTGGTACCTATAGTACAAGCTCTGCTTAGTTTAGGGCCACACAGTTGGTGCCTCGTCTGGAATTTTATTATTATAATTTTTTTTTTAAACTTGGCTTTTGTCGACTTGTCTTTGACATCCGAATTGAACCAGAGCTAAGAAGATCTCATATAGACTTGAAAAATTCTAAGTTACTGTAATAATTTAGCTACAGGCCAATACATAAATACGCACGTCAATATAAACTGTTTTTGTAAGAATTCGAAATCTTACTAGTATTATAAATGCGAAAATCTTAGAGCATGTTTGTGTTTATGTGTGTGTGTGTGTGTATGTGTGTGCTTGTGTGTGTATGTGTGTACTTGTTATTTTTTTGCAAAGACTACGAAGGTAGATACGTTGTACCTAAATTACATAGATAGACTATAATCTATATTATTATGTGAAAAAATACATGGGGCACTTTAACCCCGAGAAAGTATCCCAATCCCACGGAAAAAAGCCTTTTACTTTTAGTTTGTATGCCGTAAAGCTAGTCAATATGTCTCTTTTCTCATTAGGGTATTTTTTTTTTATCCAAATCTTAATTTTCAGACTAAACATACCAATTGTATGGCCCTTAAGTAAGTGCAGTACGCTCTTGTGTTAAAGGTACAACACAATAGACTGGGGGAGAACCTAGTTACACCCAGACACGAGCCAATGTCGAAAAACAATGTTTTTTTACGACATTGGCCCTACCCGGGGATCGAACCCGGAACCATCCCCCTTACAGTCCGGTAAAGTTACCGCTGCGCCGCAAAGGTCGTCTAAGGACAAAGCTAAATACAGTCTCGATTTCAGCACAGAAGCAAAACAGAGCACTAGATTAAAAAACGTTGACACAAATTCAACTTGAGACGGGGCTATTAAGAATTTAAGAGGGCACTTAACACGTTCACAGCCGCCTCTTAACTCCCCGTTCGTATGTAGGACGTGAGTTTACCTTCTGTTAGAAACTCTAGTTTTAATGCGATTTATATTTCAGTCAGGCGATACGTATGCTTGGCGTCGTTAATGGAGTATTGGAAGGACAAAAAATGAAATTTTGCCAGGTGTATTCTTTTATCAGAAATAAAAAAAACATACTTTCCCGAATACGATTTTGTTATACTTAATGTTATTTTTTGATCGTACAACATCATTAAACATTTCGAAGAAACATAAGCTTGGACAGTTTTGTGTTTTTTGTCGTTATTTCCGCCAATTTATTCATATTCAATTCCTTCTAAGATCTACTCAATGGCAATAGTAACAAAACTCTTTATTATAAAAAAGAGATCTGCAAAAACAAATAACTTTGATATAACCACTATTTTTTAAAATTAAAAAACAGTATATGTTAAAAACCAAAATCAAGTACTAACTTTTTTTTTCTACGGTCAAAAAGCCAAAAACACTGGCTACAGATAATTAAAAACAAATAACCGACCGTGTTAAGCAGTCTCTTGTCACTGGGCGAAAAAAAAACAATATCAACCGATTTATAAGCGGCAAAGCGAAATCAGGTTGAGCTTAAAAGCAAATTTTAGAGCTCTGCTAGCGTTCACGATAATCCCCGCTTCGATACTGCGTGTTCCTTTTTTAAACAAGAACCATTTAAATTCTGAAGTGTGATCCAGTTTAATTTATGAACATTGTATCGGGGAAATGTAATAGAGTAAGGAGGGTTATTGGGTTCTTTGATTGACTTTGAGGAATTTAAGGTGATTAGGTTCTTATTTTTATTTTTATTTATTTGGTTTACCAGTAATTGTTACACCATGAAAAATAAGTTTACAAATTACAAAAGATAAGACTAAGTGCACAATAAAAATTGATAAATACTTCATGCAGATAATAAAACAACTTAATTTGACTTAAAACTATTTAAAAATAACTTATTATAAAACAATTTGATAAACTAAAATCAATTAGTAGTTCTTTTGGTAGATTGTGGGTGGTGTTAATTTACATGTATATGTATGAAAGGTAGCAAAAGGGAACTATTTTTTATCCTTTTCATCGTTGCTCTTATGAGACGACGCTCGACGATCATTATCATAGTATTACATGGTATAAATCCAAGTCGCTAATTGTGTCTCTTTGTATGTTTGCCCGCTATCTCCTCCTAAACCACTAAATGGATTTTAATGCGGTTTTCGCCAATTTTCAGGTTATTTTTTCTTAAATTTTTAAATAAAGAACATTCAGACAAAGTTTATTGAATTTAGCCAAAAACTAATGTTTCGAGAACAAGTTCCCCAAAATAACAATTGCAAAGCGTGGGCGGGTCACTTGTAACGAATAAATCGATTTTAATTAAGCGTTTAAAATTTTAATTCATCAATCACTTAGTCATTGTTCATAGTCTTTTTTATTTAAGTTTCCTGAAGATTTCTTTTAGTGCAATAAATAATACTAGGCTACTTAGCTCTACAGCGTTACATTCACAGCCTATGGTCATTAGTAACCTACCATCAAGTGGACCAAATATTTGCTCCAAAAATAAATCTTACTTTTATCCTACTAATGTTATAAATGTGAAAGTCTGAGTATGGATGGATGTATGCATGTTTGTTACTCTTTCACGTAAAAACAAATGAACGGATTTTGATGAAACTTTACAGCAATATAGGTTGTGTACATCAGAATAACACATGGGGTACTTTTACCGCGGGAAACTTCTCATTCCCACGGGAACGGAGTCGCGGGCGGTCACTAGTGTTTCATATATAACATCATTTAATTAGTCTCTGGATCTCAGGACAATCAGTTTAGATGCTGTTTGCTCCTTGAAACCTTTGACGATGGAGACTACAAACGTCCCTTTGTAGGCTCGATTGTTAGATATGGATATACAACTATCGATAGTCGATAGATTTTAATTTATAAATATTACAGCGAAATTTATATAAAATCTTTAAACTATAGAATAATTCCATTCTATTGCTTTTGATACGTTTTTCATTCATAATTTGATATTAAGAATTGAAGGGTGAGAACAAACTAGTTATTCAAAAATTTACTCGTATGATTTAAAAAAAAAACAATTTTTAAGTAACTAATCATATAAGTAAATAATAACAGCTAATAATCATATCACTTTTTCAGTCTTGATTAGCAATAGGGATTAAGCCGTAATCCAGAACGCTACGTATGCATTCATATATCGGAACTACTTTCGATAACAAATAATAAAAAAATATTCACTTACACAAAAGTATTTTTTATCGAATAAACCTATTATAATACTAAGCATATCTACTACAATAGGCTCAATATAGCGTCGAGATATTGAATCTACCAGTTGTCAAGTAAATATCTTTGTAGTCAATCAGGATAAATCCAAACCCATAAATTTTCAGTCATAGTTGTGTGTCATCTCATTAGAAACAATCCTACTTAATATTATAAACGTGAAAGTTTGTGAGTATGGATGTATGGATGTTTGTTACTCTTTCACGTAAAAACTACTGGATGGATTTTGATGAAACTTTACAGTAATAAAGTTTATACATCAGATTAACATATAGGGTACTTTTTACCGCGGGAAAACTTCTAATTCCCAAGGAAAACCGACTTCCACGCGAACGGAGTCGCTGGCGGCCACTAGTAAACTTATAAAACTTTAGTTTTCACGGCGAGAAATCAAACTTTACCTAACAAAACTCATTTATCTGCAAGTAAAACACAGTGCGGAAAGTTTCTATACATTAATTGCAAATACAGTTCTAAGCTTCAACACCATAAAAAAGCTATTCAATAATCGACCTTAAATATTCCTGCATTAAAGCTCAAAATTCTACATTCCTGTTCATTTCACTGATGAAATGACATGTGCCTTTACGTTAAATGTACGCACGATCACACACTCTAGTGATCCGTTTTTTCTGACCTGATTTTTTAAATAACATTGTGTTCAATATATGTGTTGATTTTAATAGTACGTGATTGCCTAGTGTCTAGAAATAGGCTTAGCTACGGAAGATTCCAGATTCAATCATGCATCTACAGTAAGGGTGTAAAGTCGTGAAAATCTACAAGCAAAAAGTGCAGAAAAATTACATTCATTTGTATTAACTAAAATGGGTTTATTTGTGTCTGTCTGTCTTTATGTTCTGCTTTCACGTGAAACCGTCAAAACCGTTGAAAATGAATTAGGAAATACAGATACTACGACATCTTAAGATGAAAATAGGCTTTTTACCTCGGAAATATGTCTCATTCCCAAATCAAAATCACTTATAACGACTCAAAACCAAATTAAATCAACGCAGGCAAAGTCACGGGCTAGATATAACTAAATATAAAGAAATACTTCTAAGGTCTTCATGCAGGCGAACTATTTTAAATTCCAACTTTCCAGTAATGTTGGGACTTCGCATCTCAAGAAATAAGCGAGACTAATATATACGCCAAGTTTTAATATGATTAGTCCCTCAATACATATTTATTATTCAGATCTCTATACAGACAGAAATGAGATATATGCCAAAGGAGTGTTAAAAAATTTACGTACAATTATGTGGAGAAACCGATTTTGATTAAGATTTTTGTGTGAGAGGTTACTTGATCAAAAGAGCTCCCAGCCGTTGGTATGGTAACATTTAAAAATAATACAAAAATTAAATGTAAACGATGAAAAGTATCGCATAAAGTAAGAAACTTAATTGTATTTAGTATTATAATGATATTTTTTTTGTAAATAGTTAAAAATCAAATCACATAATACATTTAACACTAAACAGTTACTCTAGGTAACCATTACACTTAAAAACATATAAGTAGGTACTTAAGTCTACTCACTAAGAAAAAAAAACTCACTCAATAATGTGTTTACATATTCAATATAATCAAAAAAATATTTGATTCATTATTTTAACCGATAAAGCATTTATATCGCTTCCATAAATGTTTAAAAAAAACAAAATAAATCAATTCTCTCCACTTACATTAAAAGTTCAATTTACCTAAATTTAAAGGAAATTTAAAGCAGATGTTTAATCTTAAGTATCGTTTAATAGCCCAGGGATTTGGATACGGAACTTCGGCATAATGCAGAATTATACTAATTTCAGTATTATAACAGGAAAGGACTTTTGCCTAAACACTATAAAAAAAAAACGGAATCTCTTAAAAATCAAAGAACGTAGAGTCTTTTTTCGTAAAAAAAACATCTTAAATTCACTTAAATTCATCATCACTAAACTTTATTCCTAAAAAAATTACAACACCAAACCTAAAGACATCCGAGGCACAATTACTTTACCACAAAAAAAAACATAACCTCAAAAAAAACTCACCATTGCGATCACCAATCCCACAGCGTATCAAAACACGATTACATAATTAGATCCACAGTGTACACACATCAGTCGAACACCCGATTGCCACAGAGTACGCGAGGCGTGCAGTCTGGCCGGCGACGAGGCGCGCTCTGACCCGAGGTAATGTAAGAGGGTATAGCATGGTAGGTTGCAAGGTTTAATGCGTTTTGTAAGTGTTTTTTTGATCGAAAATTGGGGTAGGTTGGCAGTTCATAATGTTTTTCAGTGTTGAAGATAATGTAAATATATTTCTGTAAAGTTTTAGTGGAGTTAGGGAGCAATTTATTTTGGAAAATATCTGTCAAAGGTATATTTGTGAAAGATTGTTAAGTCTCAACATGCATGATGAATTGATGTTTATAAAACAATTAATACTATTTTTACAATTTGACACTTGATAGCATTTTAATTAAGTTAGTTAACTAGCACAGGAATAAGGTAGTATAGTGAAAATCTTAATCCAATCAGGAAGATAGATTAAATTCACTTTAAACTAAGACGTGGAAAGCTCTCTTGATGGATAACATTCGAGGCGCTATCTTTAATAATGTATAAACAAGCAAGTTTGAGGAAGATATTTTAATATTGCACTTAATATTGTTTATACTAACAGCCTAAATGTTTATAGTAACACATACATCTAATAAAGATCTTAAAGAGAATTCTATCATCTTTTTTCAAATATAAAATTACGGGATTTTTTACATATGGACACTAATTTAAGTAATGTTAATTTGTTACCCTTAAAAACTTCTGCGTCATTCTTTGCAGTATTATAGGAGGATAAATTATTAATAAAAAAGCTGAAAAATTGTATGTTTTCTTGCAATGTCACTTCATACATGTTCCATATTTGACATGCAACGAAAATATACTGATTTTCTGTCAGATACAATTTATCTGGCTATTGAAAAACCAGCCCTAAAATTTAGTTTCTAAGCTCGATTTCACCATTCATCAAAGTTTCACTCGTAAACATAACCTTATTAAAAAACCCAACAATAGCCATATACGAAAGCCCATTCAAACACCAACTGCCATTAAAAAGAACAATCATATAAACACGAGAATGCTTTCCATTTTCCCTCCTTGCGTTTCTCTGACATTCTTTTGTGCGTCCACAAAATTAAAAAGAGTATTCCAGATCATAACATAATATACGTAGGTGTATAAAAAGGCTCTATTATCGTATTTCATGCTGAAATAAGCGGTTGGTAATAATAAAGGTTTTGTGTTGTTCGCATGGGGCGCCATTGTGCAATTGTGTGTCGTATAGTAAATGGGATTAGGTGTGTTTTTGTAGTGCTATTGTTGGGATGTTTAATTGGATGGGACACGAGGATAGACTGAGTGAATGCTGGCTAGAATCGCAATAAATATTTCAATTGTTTGGGTAAAAAATTAGAGAAGAAAAATAGGTGCTGAAGGGTTTTTGAGCGTAGCGTAATAATTATATGAAATACAAAAAAAATGTTATTATAACTAACAAATAAAACCAAGTTTAAATATTTTTACTAGAAAAAAAATATTTTAAACAGAGAATGGGTGTGAGTATGGTCATACTGTAAAGAAAAACTTGTTAGCATAGGCTATATGCATATTTTAGTCAGATGTTTTATTTGTTTCGATACGAAATTATACACTAAAGTTCCTATTCCAACATCATATTAATAATCTTAAAAGTACTGCGACGAACAAGAACTTGAACCACTTCTGCATTTTTGTTTGTATGTATTTTAATTAACGACTTTTATAAACAAAAGATGAAACGATTTGGACTAACACCTATGAGCGCTTTCCAGGAACCGGTTAAATCCGCTTTGAACTTCTTTTAACTAGTTTAGATTTTTGTTTACTTTGTTTATGAAACTTTGAGTAGCTACAGATTTAGTGATGTTTCATGATTATAATGATTGACTGGGACATATTAATGCGTTTATTTTATTTTTGTTACTTAGAAAAAAAAAACTTTGCAAGGTAAAAACAAAATGACGCTGACCAAGCATTGCTTGTAGTAGGTAATTATTTTTTTATTGCACCTTCGAAATTTGTATTTCATAAATTATTAATATTTTTAGCGTTATTGTTATTCATATTTTTAGGAATAACCAAAAACGTTTTGTATTTTTTTTTATAACTTTTTGATAACTTCGGGTCGCGGGCAGACGACCACGATCGAAGTAACTAGGTCGAATCGAAACGTTGGGAAATACAGGTACATAAAATTGATGTATCTAAATACAAAATGACCGCATGTAAGACCCGAAGTTATCAAAAAGTTACAAAAACGTTATTTATTAACTTAGCGACCCTATCAAAAAGTTTTTAACAACTTAACCTTTCAAATCCGTTTATTGGCACTTAATGTAAAAAACTACACACATCATTCAAAAAACAAGAACACAACGAGAAAGAACACTTACAAAAACTTTAAAACCTTAACACTTCACCTCCTCTGTATTACCATTTTAAATAACAGCTCTCCCCTCCCAAATCACAGTTTGATGTTTGTTCAAGTAAATCCTAAGTCGTGCTAATCCGAGACAAAGTAACCAATACTCAGGGCACTGTATCTGACTTCGGAAGGGCTCGGTAATCGGTTTTCTTCAGGGATACCGAGAACACATAGGTTTAGAGGCCGTGTATTTGTAGACTACGTAAATGATAGAGACGTGAAGTAGGGTCGATGTTCCTGCGTTTCGTTCGGTGAGTGCGGTATCCTGTGCCCAATTTTCTCAAAGGCTCAGCAACACACCCCCAACACCCACAGTGTTGCGGGGAGTCATGGGCGGCGGTGATCACTTGCCATCAGGTGACCCGCGAAAAGATGTAGAGCCTACTAGAGGAGGAAAAGGAAAACGTGTTGTAAATATTACGCTTTTTAATAAAATTGTGACTTTTGGCGTAAATCAGACAAAATGATAAAAAGTTTTCTATTACGTAACTTATATATTAACTTCGCATTCATTGCCTGTTTTCAAACAAAGCTTAAGGCATTGTAAATAATGTTATATTTCAAATTATTTATTGCAAATCGTTGAACTCTTATTAGAGAGACCATTATTTATTGGGTTGTGTTTCCTTTCCCAAAGGTATTTAATGCATAGGACTGCAAAACTTGTAGCATTCAAATTATTGTTCCACTAAAATATTGAAATGAAAAACAAAATACACCTTCTAAACGCCAAGCAGTCTTAGAAGCAAACAACTTTTTTCTCAGACTATTCCGCGAAAATAACTGTGATTTAACTCAGGATTTGGGTCCGACGGTGTTTAGTGAAAACGTTGTAATCCGCTTCCTTTATAAGAAGAAAGTTAACAAAACTAAACAAGAATGATAGCGTGCTGCCTGTTGGGCTTTGCAGACGGTTTATTCTTTATTAGCTGGGGAATAAGAGATGTTTTGTTTTTTAATTTTACTGTCTTTTTTAGGCAAGGAATGAAGACGTTGAGGTGTGTAAAAAGTGAGGCTGAGAAATAAAAATTGGGCAATATATTCTGTGATATTTTATTTCATAGAAAATTTTCTTAAAAAAATATAATTTGGAATGAAATATTTATCGCAAAAGTAAGTAAAAAAATTAAAAGTGACCTGCACTTTTACCTAAGCAGAACAAAAGTGTCATCACCCTGATAATTCCATCCATTACCCTAAACCTTTGTTAAGTGGCAAAATGTCAAAACCACTAAGTATTATAAGCAGTACTTACTTTTGTCTACGAGTCATATGAATTTAACATCATTTTATCACGATCACGAAACTAATTTTACCTTAATTTTTTTCAAAATGGCCTATGAAAAATACCAAAAAGTTGTGCCAACCTCTCGTAGCGTGGTTAAAATGAAGCAGATACGAATAGCGTATTTTTTATACTGTGCAAAGGTAAGTATAAGAAGACACTGTCAAATTTAAAAATAGAACTACAATTTCCATTTCCAAACATAAGTCCTCGTACTGCCTGTCTAAAGAAGCAAAGACAGAGCTCGTCATATTTTATTTTCGATACTGGCCAGATAGAACCGAGTTCTATATTTGAAACAACGGGATATGTCAATACCAGTTCGTGATATTTGAAACTACCTTCTGCCGAGTACAATAGACACGTGTAACGAGTGTAAACGAAGACTTTTTTCAAAAATAGAAATGGATTTTTGTAGAATTGATTCGGAGTGTGCAATCATTCAAAAGGGAAGATTATTTGAAAGCTTTTTTTTAGAATGTATGTGTGTGTAGGCAGAGGATTTATGGCAAACATTTGACATGTTGCAGTACAGGTTTTATTGGTTTTGTCTCAATGCTGTATTGATTTTAGAAGCTGTCGCTTAATTGGTCTACTAATTGTTAAAAATCGAAGGTTGAGCTTGGGATATGAATTTTAAAACAAAAACAACGTGATATTTTGAGTCTCTTGACTCAAAAATAGAAGTATGACATGTAAATATAACTTTCCACTATTATTATTCTACTATATTTATTGATGGTTTCTAATTATTTATAATAATATAGGTGTTTTAATTTTTACCAATACCCAATTCTGACAATCCCATTTTCAAATAAAGAGTCACCAACGCCATCTCTCATCAAAAGTAAGTAAACTTTCCAACACTAAAGGCACAATCGCGTCTTCAAGTTATATTTTACGGCACTAACTTTAGACAAATATGACAAACAAGTATCCAGGAACGTGCTGACGACAAACGATTTCACGACCATTCTTTTACGGTTTAAAAATAAGTACAAGCACACACGAAGATAGTTACAATACAAGTATGGTGGCCATTAAATAAGATGATAAGATTTAAAAACAAAGTTTGCAAAAATAAGTAGTGCTGCTCCATACTCTTTTTTGAATACGAATGGTAAAAATAACTATGTTATGATGGTAATTTTATGGAAAATTTTGGATTTTGGCTTACATTAATTTGCTGTAGCTACATAGAAATATACTTTAAACCATACATTAAAAAAATAATATTATTTAATTTACATCACATCAAACACATTTTACCCCGTCCAAAGAGAAAGATCGCATATCCTTCCCTGAAAATTCCGATCCAAAACAAACAAATTCACTCTCCTCGTCTGCTCGTAGCATTAATTCTTCTTGCCTCTCTCGGTTCGAACTACAAGTATTCTGGGCACGAACCCAACGCTTCTACTTCGGCATGTAACAATAACTTCACTATTGACGCCGGGAAATTCTGTGATAAATCTAGTGTTCCGGACTTTATGGTGTTTCGGTGATAAAAATATGATGGCCAGCGTCTGAGATGCGAGAGGTCGAGTGTGTCGAAGTTTGGAAATGGAACTAGGTTTTTTTGTTTCGATTGTGTGACGTTGAGGCTTTGTGCTACTGGCCAGTTACAAAAAAAGAATTTTCGAATTTCCTTCTAGAATTTGCTGCCTTTGTTGTTAGAAATAGTTGGAAATACGATTGATAAAGAAAATGTATCTTCCAACAAACAATATAAAAAGCTGAATACCTGAAATACGAGTAAAATACTTTGCTAATAACACCAGGTAAAGATAGCGTGACGAATCCATACAATGCTTTGGATTGAGGCAAGTCCATTCCTTTCCAATTAAGTGGTATAAAAATAAACAAGCAAATTTGAACCTTAGTGCAAAGGACACAAGGGATCTACAGGAATGAATTGAAACCTGAGACGTTGTGCTGAGTTAGTTCAAAAGGCTAATCTGTACTTTGTGAATTGCTTGGAAAATAATTTATAAATGTGGTGGTTTGATATACTAACACTTCGCTTGTATACATACTCGCCGAAAAAAAAGTTTCTTATTTAAACAAATTCCTTTGACATTCCAAATTTTAAAAAATAGCCCGTTTTTATTTCTTTATCTTTTTGGCCAGTAGTCCATAGCTCACTGAATTCACTATTTAAATAGCCAAGGAAGAGGAAAATTTTGATACTAAAAAAACTAATTAAGAAAAGAAGCTTATTTTGAAAGTTTCTGTTAAAGTTACTCTCCCCGTTTTTACTGTTATTTTATTTAAATTCTCAAGAAAGAGTTTTCGCTTCCGCATAAGATTCTAGGCAAATACTTACAAAAATTCAACTTGGGAAATGGAGTGAAATATTTGTTATTTAACAAAAGCTGTTAGTCTTGACAACAACTGTTTTAAGTTTTGTTTCGCGTGCATGTGTATTTCTTGAGGTTTTAGATTGAAATAAGATTCTTAATTACTTTTCAGTTTTGTTTTTGATTCCTAGGTTGGTAAAAATATTAGTTGATGTGATGTAAGAAATTGAAATTATTGTTTAATATCATATGACTAGGTAATATGTTTCTATAAAAAATACAGCTACAGTTACAAAACAGCCTGTTGAACACTTTTGGTAAGTTATTTTTTATCTGTGAACAAACAATCCAAAATATATCAGTTAAAAAAACAATATCATGTTTTTTTTACACTCGCTGCTACCATTCTCTAAAACAAATAAAGCCTCAATAGTCCAAGCTGATGCTGGCCGAAAATAAAAAATATAATAAAAAACACAATCTGTCATCACACTGCAACCGTAAACATCACCACCTGTAACTGGCCACAATTCTTATATTCTTTTTTTGAATAACTTCAAACATTTGAAATTCACGGCCCAGGCCGCAGGTGTCACGAACCTTTTTCATTTTGAGGCCTTACAGAGTTATGTCCGTTGCCTTCACAAATGGTTCATAGCTTGAATAAATTAAATAAGATACCCGTGTTCCCTTATTTTGGCGCAAATATGCCTGAGGGTAATCCCAAGACTGTAATTTATTAAGCCTGGCTTACGCGGGTTGGTTTACATGGTACGATCCGACGCCGATATTGGTCGTGGTCGGGTTCGTCGAACTTATAGGGCAAGCAAGAACTTTTGCTTTTAACTAAACATGAACTGATAAAGTTATTAATTTTGTATTGATTAAGTATTGTTAAGTAGGAAAAAAAGGTTAAGATAAAAAGTAAATCAAGATAAAGGTGATGAAGATATGCATTGTATATAGCACTTTAAGGCCCAATTGCAGGGAACGTTTTAACCTCGGGTTAGCTAATTCAGATTTAAATGGCGCCACCATCGATTGTAATAAGAAGTAGTTACAATCGATGGTGGCGCCATTTAAACCTGAGTTAGCTAACCCGAAGCAAACCCGAGGTTAAAACGTTCCCTGCAATTGGGCCTAACTTTTGGAGAATAAAATAACTAAACTGCTCAAATATATAGGAACAAAAATATAATATTTTGCAATCAATTTTCTACATGAATATGTTTATTGATAACAAATGTTTACTTATTAAAGAAAACGCAGACAACACTGTTTAAAACCTATGTTTAGCCCGGACTTGAACCTAATTATTCTGGGCCATATAATATTGTTGGACCTACTATTATAAAATAAAAACGAAAACCATTTTTTACTTCGTATTGCAAACTATAACCTAATGGTAAATCATTCCAAACCTTGACCTTTTACGACCTCTGTGGTGCAGCGGTATATACACCGTACTGCTAAGCGGATGGTTCTGGGTTCGATCCCCGGGTCGGGCCAATTTCGTAAAATGGTTTTTCGATATTGGCTCGTGTCTGGGTGTAACTAGGTTCTCCCCTAGTCCATTGTGTGGTACCTATAACACAAGAGCTTAATGCAACTTACTTTAGGGCCCCATAATTGGTATGCTAGTCGGGAGACTTATTTATTATTATTATTATTATTTATTTTCCATACAGTGTAAAGCGCTATACTTTTATAATCGTAAGTATCGTGTCGTCGAGTGTAAACGGCCTACCACGCGGGTGTCAAACATTTGGCTCTCACACCGCCCCGTTGGCATTAACACTACTCCAGCCCGCAGCATTTTACCAAATTCTACGCGTGTTACCACAATAAATGTTTAATTGTATACTGCAGATAAAACAGAAGCTTCAGTTACAGCCTTTAAAGAAAATACAGAAAACAGAAACAAGAAATAAGATATTGTTTGCATTTTTGATAAATTGACAAAAATGTGGCAATGGCAGAATAATGGAATTGGGGTGAAGTAGTGCGTTGTTGTTTGGCAAAATGACAGGGATGTGTTGAGTTGTATTGTAAAGTAGGTATATGGAATGTCAAAAATATATTTAGTTAAGATTATATTACTATTTTAAACCAACGTGCTTCTGATTACTTACTAACATTAACTTTAGGCAGAATATAAAAATATACAATTAATTTTAAGACTTTACCATGTTGGTTTCTTATGATGAATATGGGTTTGCAAAACAATCACGTTATACAAAACCTCACAGTGCCAAAGCTCTGAGATCCGGCTTTTAGGATTTTGAAATGGTTCCTGCAGGAATGTAGCGATTCTCTGTCAGGATTTGTTAACGGATTTGGATGAAATTTATGTACTTTAATTGCGAGAAAATGCGTGTCAATCCGCCGAGCAAAAGTTAGTTTTTTATAAAAATAAAATATACAGCGCTCCTTAATAAGTTGCCAAAAATAATTGTGTTTGTACCGTAATCACAAAAAGAAGTAAACAAACTGAGCTCAGCCAAAATAAAGTAATTTGATTTTTATCTGCTTGCTCAATGTTGAGCGCCCACTTTTTAATTCTTAAACAAAACAGTGTTTATTTTTTGCGCCTGTAAAAAAAGAGAAAATGTTAATTCCCGTAATCTTCCTCGGTCCTTAAGGGCTTTATTAATGCCCAGATAATAAGTTAAGAGGCAAAACATTACAGAAATTAATTAGGAATAATCAGTAAAACTTCATTTTCAGGCGGCTGTGGGAATTAATCTCGGGTGTTTTTGGACAAGTAAAATTTTACGTTGGAAAAATGTAGGGTGAATGATATGAATGGAGGCATCTTCTGTGCGTAAATTGTCTTGTGCATTGAGATGGAGTTTCTTGTATTTATAGTGTATATTTGTATAAGATTAAACCTTAAAAAGCATATTTTTTTGTTTTAGAAACCCTACTAATATTATAAACGTGAAAGTTTGTGAGTATGAATGGATGTATGGATGTTTGTTACTCTTTCACGTAAAAACTACTTGACGGATTTTGATGAAACTTTACAGTAATATAAGTTGTACATCTGTATAACATAGGCTACTTTCTACCGCGGGAAAATTTCTCAATCCCACGGGAAACAGACTTATAATTTTACAAACAACCATTTTTTTTAAATTTAATTTAAAAGTTTTTATTAATGTTCAAATTTTCATGATTATATCTAGGAATCTTTACTACTTACGACTTTAAATTTACACAATTATTCCATTGATGCTTCTTACCAGAAAAAATACCAAAAAAAAACAGAAACTGATAAAAAATTAAGACATTTACAAATCCCTCAAAGATTAAATAATGTTACCTCCTAGATTTACGCGATCATTCTTACTTGTAATTAAATTCATTTTATCGCGTAATAATACGTTAAAATGAGTTTAATTTAAAAGAATAAAAAAACTTTCTTGTATTTTTTATATTTTATTAGAGAACCTAGCAAACGAGCAAGCGGGTCACGCCCATATACACCCACAATTACATATGCATTGAGGGTGCGTTGCTAGCCTTTGAGAAAATTGGGCACCGGATACCGCACTCACTGAAAGAAACGCAGGAACATCGTCCCTACTTCACTATGGTTTTCTGTGCGACGGTGGTATTTCACCGGTCGAGTCAGCCCAGTAATCGCTGCAGACAGAGCCTACAGCTGGACTCTACCACTCTTCTAAAATAATTAAAAATACCACTATTTCTAGCACCCACCACCAATTCCCACACTTACAGCGACACAGTCCTGCTGCTCGTCTAAATTTGTTAAAAGCCGCAGTTCCTTACTAATGGTCCGCGAAAATGGAACTTTGTCATAATAACCCGTAAAAGGCGCACCACCTGCGTTTTCTTGTAAGCAATTTATGTTATTTTTGGCCTACACGTGTTGTGGAGGCTGCAGCGGGTTTTCAACCTTATCGGAATACAATAAAGTTTAAAATAAAACAGGAAGATTGAGGTCTTTAATGAGATAGGGTGAATTTTAGACTCTGGATCTAATAATAGGCTTAACTATCTTCTTTTGTATTTTGTGTAAATGAGCTTAAAAGACTTACATAGTGAATAGATATTTTTAGTACATCTTACGAACTTCAAATGTCGCTACTCTCTTTTTTCGTTAACAAGAAAAAAATCATTTGATGTGTTGATAGATGTTACAAAAATCTAGCATAGGTAGTAGACATTTTTAACAAATTTGGCCCGTCCCGGAAATCTGCCCCGGGACCTTCCGTACCAGTCCGGCATACATACCACTACGCCACAGAGCTCGTATATTACCTAGATAACATTTCCGTGTTATAATACAGCACATTACAATACACTACAGTCCCTAGAGTGTCGTAAGAGGTGATCAACACGACTATAGAGCGAAGGGTATGGGCAATCCCTTTTATGATAGAGGCCCTTGCCTAACAGTTTAAGAATTTTGGCTATAACGCTTACTTTAGAAGTGATAATGATAAAAGTGTAACCTAATCGGTGATCACATACCATCACATGACCCTTAAATTCTTTGCTCTTTTCATTCGTTAAGATACAAAAAAACTATTCAATGTTTTTTTGATAGTGATGAATGAAAAATGATAGTGATAATAACAGCATGTAGATATACGGCCTATAAGCTGGTCAAAAGCCTCTTTTTCGTTTTTATTTTCTAAGTCATGATGAATAATCTTGCAACCAAGAGTTTTCGCACTATGATTCCCTTACCATATTTTATAATAAATAAATAATAAATCTCCAGACTAACACACCAACTGTGTGGCCCTAAACTAAGCAAAGCTTGTACTTAAGGAAACACACAATGGACTAGGGGAGAACCTAATTACAAAAAACAATTTCGAAAAACCATTTTGACGAAACTGGCTCCACCCCGGGATCGAACCCGGAACCATCCGCTTAGCAGTCCGGTATATATACCGCTGCACCACAGAGGTCGTCAAAGATATGATACTAATGTCAAAAAAAACGACTCGTTGAACGTTGTAAAACGTACGCACGTAGAAAAGCAATATCAAGCTATAAAAACGTCTTCTCTGCTGCTAACTTAACTCAACTACTATTGCGTATATGTGAATATATCACAAACGCAGAGAAAAACAACTTAAATTAAATCAACAAGAAATCCACACATCCCTCACCGGAACCCGAAAGCGTTATGATTGAAAAAGTTTTATCAATTTCGGTACATTCCCACCTTTACCGATAAGGTGATGTATAGCCTAAGGCTTGTAGGCGGGCGCCAATAAAAATAACTCTGGATAAAGTTAAATGTCCCAAATTAGGGAGGAGCCAACTTGGAGGCAGTTTGGAGTCGTGAGGGATTTCTTAAATCGGACGTGTTGCGTTGGGTTTTCAGAACTTTAAACCATCGAAGGTATAAAGTTAAAATATTTTTTTTAGGAAAATCAAAAGTATCGTCTTTAGCAGGAGTAGCTTCTGTTAATGAAAAAACTAGTAAAATATCTACATTCTCTTTATTAAACATAATTGCTTTGTAACTAGAAAAATTAATAACTAAGAAAATGTAGCGTTAAGTTTTTTTAAAAATTATTTTATTATGTGACACAGATTATGTAAGATTTTTATGATAGAAGATTAGAATATCGCAATATTAATTTTATATTTATAATTCATTACATATTACGCTATGTCCACGGAACGGAAAGCTTATAAATAGTTAAATTGACGATAGGAAAATTCCTAAAAGGATTTTTCCACACATTAGGTGGTGTGTATTACTGACCTATCCTAATACAGTATTATAAATAGCCTACATAATCTACCTAACTAATCTAGTTATAATCGGATTGAACCGGTTTGATCCTATTTCAGAGGTCATGCTTGGATGAACACTAAAATTTTCCGGTAACCGATATCAGGTTAAGGTTAGGCAAAAATATAAAAATTACGACTTATTACGCAGTCTCGAAATTAATTGAGTTTTTTCGGTTTTGTTACAACAAACACCGATTTGTTAAAATTCAACTTTTTTCAAAAACTAATGCGTTATCTACCTAGGTTTATCATACATAAATAGCTGTCAAGTTAGATATTAATAAAAACATTAAACATACCGTCGTAGACGTATAAAAAAAATCGTAATAATCGTTTTTAGGTTTTGTCACCAATTTATATGTAATTTACGAAAAAAATGTACTCTAAGTTTCTCTCCCTAGGGATGAAATGATAACATTTTGTATGTAAAACTGAAATCCTCGTGTACAATTTATAAACCCCTATATTATCCTAGTGATTAACGTACTATTATCTATGCAAGTACTGATGAAATCATAACTACCCTGTTAGACAAACCACAAAGCTTTTTACACTTTTGACACCAATTCACCTCCTTTACTCACATCTAATCACAAAGTCCATCGTATCGTATCCAAGGGGTTTTGACGATGGATTTTGCGTCAAAAACCCTTCCTTTACCAACGTTCCCGTACCAGCTATCTTCACTAGGCCGGCCCCCACCGAGGTAGTCACGTTTCCCCCAGAACACACGTAGCGCTGACACGGCGTCTTACACGAGTGAAGTGTCGAGATCTAGCGTGCATTAGGCTAGACGGGGTTACATGTATTGGTTTTAGGGTGAAATGTCTGGAAGCGAATTGAGTTGGAAGTCAATATTAAATTATGGTCGTTTTACAGTCAAAACGAAAAATATGGTAATGAAAGGTTTTAACGAGTTAGTCAAACAACAAAGTTTTAATGACAATTATAAAAGAGCATATTTTTGTATTAAATATGTTTATTAGATTATATTAATATTAATTAACTGTTTATTATAGTTGTTTTTGCGTAATATCCTCGTTAATCTGTTAACAATTTTTGTATATTTAAGTATATTTTTGTTTAAGTTTTTAGTTAAATAATAAAATATGCGGTGTTACTTACAAATAAAGTGTTTAACTTGACTTGTTACTTATTTAAAATAAGTAGTTTATTAATACTAAGAAATAAATCACAACACCTATATTAATCTACAAGCCTGACTCTTATAAAATATTATTATACTTTGACCTACTTAAAAAACTGCTGATAATTCGCGTAGCAACTTTTGGTGTAGCGTTAAATCAAATATAATTCAACGACGACTTTTTTCTCAATTTGCATTTAAATGGAAGCCATTATCTCCCGTATCTGTTATTTGATAAAAGACTGCTATCCTATCAAAATACTGAATTAATCCAAACAAATTCAGGTATGAAGCGATTCGTTTAAAAAGTACAGTCGAAACAACTGAAGACCAGCTAGTTAGCAATTTAGGAAACAGGTTGTGATACGTTAATTATGAACGTTTGTCAGGTTATTTTTTTTGCGCTCTAGCTACGACAAAGACTTTTGTTTATTTGACTGTTCAGAAGTTTTGCATTTGCAGACTGTGTGTTATTAATGTAGGCTGTATGGAATTCTCGTTTGGGAGAAATTTGGTGAGTTTGCGGCTTTTTTTGGCTATAATTGCTGCTCGTACGTAGGTCTGTTTTAAGTGGTATAGCCAATTGTTTAAAGCATTTATATTGTAATTTTTTTTGCGTATTAAATGCAACTTTTGTAAAAGCTTAATTGTCTAACTTAGCAGTAGGTAGATATTCCAAACTTAGAGACATAGAAGTAAGTTTTTAAAATACCATCCCTAGTTCTGTTATCTTACATGTATAGTTCTTTGATTTGTATAAGGTACCTACTAATATTATAAACGTGAAAGTTTGTGAGTATGGATGTATGGATGTTTGTCACTCTTTCCCATAAAAACTACTGGATGCATTTTGATGAAGCTTTACAGTAATATAGGTTATACATCAGAATAACATATAGGGTACTTTTTACCGCGGGAAAACTTCTCATTCCCACGGAAAATTGACTTCCACGCGAACGGAGTCGCGAGCGGCCACTAGTACTCTACATAATATCAAGCCTTAAGCTAATGTATCTCCATTCTAACATCGAATCAGTCCAACACGCAGCCATTGCCTCCTCTCGAACATGTCACTATCATCACACTAATATTTCAACACTAGCACTATCTAAAATCCAGAATTTCAGGCTGTAACTCAGCGACAGATGGGAGTGACTGGTTCTACATAAATCTATCATTCACTCGCTGTGAGACCCAGTCACTCATTCCGATCCATTCGGTACGTGAGTGAATGGGGACAGAAGATGGGCTGGAAAATTAGCGATTGCGCTAGTGTAAAAGTAAATTGTAGTATTTCGTCCACAAATAAAACCATGATTTTGTATTTATAAATTGTATTTATAAAGTTCTTTTGTTATTCGTTATTTTGTTAGCGCCATTTCTATACAACTGGTTATCTTTTGTGACAAATTAAACATTTAATTAAATACACACATCAACATCGTCTAGGGATATTTTGAATTTACTTAGTTTACTCAAAGTTTATAAACATACAACATGTATATATTTTTATAAAGCTCATTTATCAGACTACATTAACAAAATAACATAAATCATTTTTTTTTGCGTAAAAGTGCTTTTTTTTAATAAAGAAAAAAGTGAAAAAATGTGAAAGTAACAATGAATGTGTTTCTCAAGGATAAGTAAAAAATAATCAGAAATTATTCAGTTTTGAACGGTATTGTGAAAAATCAGTAGTCAGTTAAACCATCCATGACGTTAAAAACGGTCCTACAACGTTTTTTGTGCTTTGGATTAAGTTATCCAAGTCAGGCTGCGGTATATTGTCCCAGGTCCGGCTAAGTGGCAAAAAAAGATGTTCTTTCGTCGCAATGTTTGTAGCGAAGTTCCTTAAAGCTCTTTTTTGGAGCATATCCTACGCGTATTTAATGGGGTTTAGGTCAGGCGACTGAGTGGGCCAGCCTAGGACCGATACGTCGTGCTCCTGCAACCAGCTCGTCACCACTCTCGCTGTGTGCGAACTTGCTTTGTCGTTCATCAGCGTGAATTCTTGGCCCATTTGCAGTTGATCGGGGTAGATTATTGGTTTTAGCACCTCGTTACAATATTTTTCAGCTGACATGGTGTTTCTGATCCAAACGGGGTCTGTTCTTCCACCGACACGAATTTTCGCCCAAACCTAAATTGTCCCGACGTGGTATGGAAGGACTTCCTGAGGGTGTCGCAGACGGCACTCACCACCAGGAACTCGCTAAAAACGTCATCTTCGTGTGTCAGGATGGAAACCGAACCGTGAGCCATCGGTTAACAGCAATATGAACCACTGGTTATCTTCCCAGAGCAAATTTTTACGAACTCACTCTAGCCGTCGTCCCCGATTTTCTCGGCGTAGAACTGGAGTACGAAGCGGTCTGCGAGCATGAAGATTAGCTTCATGCAGCCTTCTCCTTAAAGTTTCATCACTCACAAGCAACTGGTGCTCTGACTGGAGCCTCTGAACCAACTGCATGGCCGTAACATTTGGTTGCCTTCTCGCGGCAACTTGCAAATATCGGTCTTGTCGTTGAGTGGTTAAGTGTTTCCCGCCTGGGTGTCTTTCAGCCATTTCACGAGTAGCACGATAACATGACCATAACCTTCATATCACGTTTTGTCTTGTTGCCATCTCCTCAGCAATATTCCGTTGAGTAGCCCCAGCTTGGAGCATGCCTAACTGCCCTTAACATTTCTTTCCTCGTTCAATAGCCCTGCTCCATGATGCACACAATAACATTAATTGAAAATTTACCGATAACTTGCTATAAAACTTAAATTTGGCACAAAAAAATGACAAAAGTTACTGTAGGTAAATGAAACCTTCAGACTTCGCTACCATTATACTCGTACCAGCGTGTCTTTTTTGTTTTTAATTTTTTTTTTCAAATTCAAATTTAGAATCGTTCAACAAGGTTTACAAAATAAACTTTCTTCAAAAAAATTAAAATTGGTCAGTATTTTTTGAGTTTAAGAACTTTATACAAAATATCCCTAGACGATGTTGATGTGTGTAGTTTCATTTCAATGAGCCATTGTGTGATTTTGTTTTTTCAATTTATGCACGATATTTATTACAATCCAACCAACCACTTTAGTGTGAGTAACAAACCTATATAAATGAATCTCATTATAACGGGTTTTCACGTGTTTATTATATATTTTTTTGACTATCCGACGTTTCGTCATTTTTACAAATGCCATGGTCACGGGTAGACTGATAATATAATAAACGCGTAAAAACCCGTAATGATCGTGTAAATCTAAGAAGTTACGTATAATAATTAGCATTTCTTCCCTTGTACTAAGTTAATTTTTTAACGTATTTCTAAATAGACATATCTGCCTGCCTACCCTGTACTGTAGGTATACTAAAATTATTAAACTTAGAAATTTGTTTGAACGCGGTAATTGCAGAAACTGCTTGTTCGGATTTAAAAAAAGGAACATTTTAACCATTGTGTTAAAAAGTCCCTTAATTTAAGAAGACACATAAAACATTACTGTGCTAATAAAAATTAAAACGTAGCATCAATATAATGTTTGCAAAAACAGCAAATCTATTTAGAGCTTTTCTTTTGTCCGTTGCTTAATCAGTGTTTCTCTAACGTTTCGAAGACCTCTGTGGTGCAGTGGTATATATACTGGACTGCTTAGCGGATGGTTCCGGGTTCGATCCCCAGGTCGGGCCAATTTTTGCCTCGGCGGCGGCTCGCCTCCGGGGCAAAAAGACGGCGCCGGGGCCAGACGGCGTGCCGGCACGGGTGGTGGCGATAGCCACCGCCCAAATGGAGGGTCGCTTTCGGGACCTCTTCGACAGCTGCTTTGCGTCGGGGAGGTTCCCGAAAGTGTGGAAGGAGGGGGTGCTGTGCCTCCTCCGAAAGGAGGGTCGGCCGGAGGATTCACCCTCCGGCTACCGGCCGGTCGTCCTCCTGGACGACGCGGCGAAGCTCCTTGAGAGCGTGATTGCGTCGCGCCTCAAGGAGCACCTGGGGGGGACCGGCCCCGACCTGTCCAATGCCCAGTACGGGTTTCGGGCGGGCCGGTCCACGGTGGATGCGCTTCAAGAATTGAAGCGCATCACCAAAGAGGGGGCGAGGCAGGGGGGAGGAGTGTTGGCGGTGTCGTTCGACATCGCCAATGCCTTTAACTCCATCCCCCACGCCACAATATTGGAGGCGCTCCGATACCACGGAGTGCCTCCATACCTGCGGGCCCTGCTGGCGGACTACCTCCAAGGACGGGAGGTATTGTTCGTCGGCAGGGACGGCCGCATGAGGCGGCGGCCGGTGGAGTCGGGTGTTCCGCAGGGGTCGGTCCTAGGACCACTCCTGTGGAACATCGGGTACGACTGGCTCCTCCGGGGCGTCCTCCCCGATGGCGTGGGTGTCATCTGCTATGCGGATGACACCCTCGTCACGGCGCGGGGGCGCAACTTTGGGGAGGCGGCCGCCCGGGCGTCGGAGGGGGGGGACCCTGGTCGCCCAACGTATTGGGCGGCTGGGGCTGGACGTGGCGCTGCCCAAGACCGAGGCCCTGTACTTCCACGGGCCTCGTGGGGAGGCGCCGCCTGACGCCCACGTAGAGGTGGCGGGGCGGCAAATTGTGGTGCAGGCCCAGATGAAGTATCTGGGCCTGATCCTGACGGGCCGGTGGAAGTTCGCGGAACACTTCCGCCGGCTCGCCCCGCGCCTCCTCAAGGCGGCGAGGGGCCTTAGTTGGCTCCTGCCCAACATCGGGGGGCCGGCTGCGGCATGCCGGCGATTATATGCCGGTGTGCTACGCAGCATGGCCCTATACGGGGCGCCCATATGGGCGGATGACTTGGGGGTGGCCAACCGTACCCTCCTCCGTAAGCCACAACGCGCCATCGCTCAACGAGTGGCGCGGGCTTACGGTACGGTTGCCCACGGCGCGGCCTGTGCCTTGGCGGGCACTCCGCCATGGTACTGGGAGGCCGAGGTGTTGTCCGCCGTCTACCACTGGACGGCGGATAAGCGGGCGCAGGGGGAGCGCCCCGCACCAGAGGAGAGGGTCGCCGTCTGGCGGGGGGCCCGCGAGGACATGCTCCGCCGGTGGACGGCGGAGATGGCCAACGCGGAGTTCGGACGGTGGACCCTGGACGCCGTCGGTCCAGTCATTGAGGGCTGGATCGAGAGGGGGCATGGGTTCCTCACCTACCGGTTGACGCAGGTTTTGTCCGGGCATGGTAGCTTCGGGCATTTCCTGTGTCGTATACGGAGGGAGGAATCCACGGCGTGCCACCACTGTGGCGCGCCGGACGACACGGCGCGGCACACCCTGGCCGAATGTCCGGCTTGGGATGTGCAGCGCCGTCGCCTCCAGGCGTCCGTAGGCCCGGACCTCTCGCTGCCCGGCTTGGTGTACGCCATGCTGGGCTCCGGGGCGGTCTGGGTCGCGGTGGCCTCCTTCTGCGAGGACGTCATGTCGCAGAAGGAGGCTGCGGAGCGGGCGCGTGAGAACGATCCTCTCGCGCCCCCGCACCGCAGACGTCGAAGGGGCCGGACGAGGCGCGATCGCGACCAAGTCCAGCCTGGTGGTGGCCAGTGGGCGGGTGATGTGGGGACACACCTGCCCGCATTGCACGGACCACCACCATCGACGGGTGGGAACGACCGGGCGCTCCCGGTCGCTCCCACAGGCCCCCCTTCACCGCGGGGGGGTCCGAACGGGCCCGTCGTGCAGTAGACGGGCCATCGCTGGTGGAGTTGTGGCGTAGGGCTTACGGCCGGTCCCATGACTCCACCTCAAAGGCGAAGACGGAGCGCCGCGGGGTTTTAGTGGGTAGTCCCCTGGGCGACATGTCAGTTGCTCAGGTGGGAGTCCCACACACGCCCCCCGCCGCCCTGGTGGGGGGTACGGTGCGTAAATGCATTTCCCCGCGAAAACAAAAAAAAAAAAAAAAAAGGTCGGGCCAATTTTGTAAAAATGCTTTTTCGATAATGGCTCGTGTCGGGGTGTAACTAGGTTCTCCACTAGTCCATTATGTGGTACCTATAACACAAGTGCATTCTGCAACATACTTAAGGGCCACGTAATTGGTGTGTTAGTCTGGAGATTTATTATTATCTATTAATTATCACAGAACAAACTGCATATCACAGTTTACAGTTACCTTTAAACCTTCTCTTCTCTACATCTACGATTTACCAATGCTTGTTAAAAAAATCGCGCTGTTTTAAATTGTAAAAACGTAAGTGCGGCAATCGCCGATTTCACCGCCGAGGGGCAGGCAATAATAGCCTTTGTTACAAACTCAACAATGTTTGTTTTGCAAATTGCTACTTCGGAATTGAAGCTGATATTAAGGAAGTATTATCGATGGTGATAATTGGGTTCAAAGAGGTTTGATGTCAACAGTGTGACGTCACAGTATTATTATGATGCTAGTAGTAGCACATGAGTAAAGAAACTGAACAGAGACAAAGCTTCTAAAGAGCTAGCAAAATTTATACCTATTTTGGTAGGGTTGGCACAATTGAATAAATTAAAAATATAAATGTACTTTTTTTTCAAATTTTTTATTAAAATAGGTTTTTTTTTACAAATTACATACTCTAAATATTTTTTTTTTAATACTTTTGGTTTTTAATAATTTGTTGTGTCTTTTAATCGAATGATAAATTCTAAATCTAATATAAAGTTTTTTCAAATAAACCAATGGGAAACACTCACATGGCATATGAAATGTACAATCTTGCAAACGTGCTAATATGTCATTACCAATATTAACATTTTGAAATGTACAATCTTGCAAACGTGCTAATATGTCATTACCAATATTAACATTTTTAATATGAAGATCAAAATATTCGCGAAATTTTTGCTCAAGCAATTCAACAAATTCAATAAAATTGTCAGGAGGTATTATCAAAAAACTTATTATTCATGCACACAGTACAATGTACAACCATATTTACAAAACTTTTTAAATACTAAAACAAAAGTATTACTACGTATTATGTGAGAAACTCGAAAACAAAAACAAAACACGCACAACGTTCGAGCGTCGCGTCACGCCTGCACGCCCTGAGATTGACCACTGGCTGATCTAGTTTGAAGCGGTTTCGGCTCATACGTGACAAGCGGCCAGTGGTCACGCACACACACGCGTTGCACTTGTAGTGATGTACCTGTCACAGCGCATTCGTATGTAGCTTTGTCTCTGTTCAGTTTCTTTACTCATGTGGTAGTAGTCCCTTAGTTCCTGGTATAAATAAAAATGCGTCAAAGATATAGTGAACTTGAAGGTACGTAAAATGCTATAAAAATGACAAGTGCAGTTAATTCGGTCTGAAGAGTTAGTCTGTTTAGATAAGCATGTGTCTGTGTGTACCATTCACTGTGTTGTACAAATATGTCCTATGTTTGTAAATCGACAACGTTTTTTGATCACGATAAATAACATATCATAGAACCTGTCATATTGTAGAAAAACAGTTTCCGAATAGCTAATTATCAGAGGCGGATCGCGTCGAAATCACACCTTAGATATTTATTTTATTTGTATAAAAACTAAAAAAAAACACACGTTTTTCTGAATTTATTATTCAATTTATTGAAAACTAGTGGCCGCCCGCGACTCCGTTCTCGTGAAAATCGATTTCCAGTTGGAATGAGAAGTTTTCCCGCGGTAAAAAAATCCCTATGTGTTCTTCTGATGTATAACCTATATTACTGCAAAGTTTCATCTAAACCCATCCAGTAGTTTTTATGTGAAAGAGTAGCAAACATCCATACATCCATACATACTCACAAACTTTCACATTTATAATATTAGTAGGAAGTATAGATTTAATAAGTCGATAACTGTAAAGCTTGAAAACATAAATAAACTTTGAAGTACTTTATTTCGTTCCTTATTTTTGATATAACATAATAATTTGTCACAATATCTGACGGTGACCTAATTCGAGAAAGATAATTGAATATCTTGGCATTAATTTTTCAAAGAAGAATATTCAATGGACTTAGAATGACTTAGTGAACCCTCTCAGAACACATATTATGTTATCTGAAGTTAAAAAATAAATAAATGAAAATTCTTTTCATCATTCTTATATTCATCGGCACTTTATATTGATTTAAAAACTATGCAACAACAATGAAAAGTTTTATTTATATTTTAAATGCACTGTTTATTAATTAAAAGCTCTTGACAGATTTTCAAGATATGATTTACTGCCGAACGTCGAACGAGCTTTTTTTTCTATATTTTTAAATATCCAGGCTCTAAATACCACAGGTTTGTCCTATATAAATGACGGGAAATATATCCGACATCTAAACATATGTATTCTATCAAGATCCAAACTTTTGGATTGAACGACAATTTCGTTAGGCTATCCGAGCTTGGCTTAACAAACTCAATTACAAAATTTTCTCGTAATATTCTAATCGTTTTAATAAAATCTTTGTTTTGATTATATTCATTAATTAATTCATAAACAGAGATTTGGGAAACTCGAGTTCGTTGCTCGAAGTTTGGTGCAATACTTCCTGGGTTAATTGTGTAATGATTTTAAAAGGTAGCTTTTCTTAGTATTACATTTTGAATTAAATTTGGCTTTAAATGAAAATAAAAACGTAAACAATCATAGATGACTTTTAGTATAGCTAATTTATAAATATATGCAATAACATGCAAGCGGTGAAATAATATAGTAAACTAATATAGTCTGCATTTTATATTAATAGGGTCAGCAAAACAACATTGTCTGCAAAACTTAAAACAAACACTAATTTTGTGTTCCATACGTAAATAGATTTATTGATTTTAAGTTCAAAATAATAATAAAAAAAATTTATTACCTACCCTTTAATTCAGCTGATATTTACTATTTTTAATAATAAAAAGAGGTAAAGTTTCTGAGTTTGATATTCGGGATATCTCTGGTACTACCGAACCAATTTTAAGAAATATTTTACCAGTAGGTAGCTTCATGATTAAACACTGCCATAGGCCACATTTCTTAGAGCTAATTTTATTTACACGCGAGTGTAACCGCGGGCGGAAAGCTGGTAGGATATAAATAGGCTTTCATATCTCTATGATGACCTAGTTAGTAGTTCTTACCACAAGTCCTGAGGGCCTACTGCGAAGTTACAACGATATTATCGCTCCGATACGAACACGATCTTCAAAAGATCTTTTAATAAAATAAAATGTAGTTGATCGAGACGTAACTATTTTTATATAACGGGTAAAAAAATACCATTTCCGAAGCCTGAAACCATGTATTCTAGAGCCTAAATAGTAACTAAATTCACTAGCAAAAAAGTTATTAAGGATGCTTTTAACGTAATGAGTACCCCTCCAGCAATGCCCCGTTTTTATTTTCGGAAGCATACTTTTAACACCCCGTATTTTATACCTATTAGACACATTCTGAGTCTGGGTCTTTCAGACCTTCAATTATGTAGATACTAGTGGCCACCCGCTACTCCGTTCGCGTGGAAGTCGGTTTCGGAATGAGAAGTTTTCCCGCGGTAAAAAGTACCCTATGTGTTATTCTGATGTATAACCTATATTACTGTAAAGTTTCATCCAAATCCGTCCAGTAGTTTTTACGTGAAAGAGTCATACATCCATCTATACATCCACACATCAATACATCCATAATATCAGTAGGATAAATAGTGTAACTAATTAAAAATTTAAAGATTAAAGATCTACCTAATGCCAATATTATAAATAAGTATTTTTTCGCTCTGCACCGAAAGCTAGGTTGCTTTTCCCGTGTGAATTTCTGAATTTCCTTTCTTAGTGCTCAATCCTACTAATATTATAAAGTGAAAGTTTGTGAGTATGGATGTTTGTTACTCTTTCACGTAAAAACTACTGGACGGATTTGGATGAAACTTTGCAGTATAATATAGGTTATACATCAGAATAACGGGCAAAGGGTTTCTAACTCAGGTGAACATATTTGTAACATGTTCGGTGATTTTTTTCACTCCACCTTCTTACATCCCAGCACGTCCTCAAGTAGCACAAGCCCTCCTATATCTGACAGTACCTGTAATAATCATGTGGACCTGTCGGACATCAGGATTGACCGCTTTTCAGTTCTCAACATGCTCAAAGCTGTTGATTTGAAAAAAACCGCCGGACCGGATAAAATACCACCCATCTATGTTGTGACGTGCGCAAGAAGCTTGGCGCTACCGTTAACTCTATTATTCAATAGTTCTTTAGTGCAAGGCACCGTTCCATCGGTATGGAAGAATGCTTTAGTGACGCCTATACATAAGAAAGGACCTAAAGATGACGTCTCTAACTATAGGCCGATCTCAAAGCTGAGCATTTTCTCAAAATTATTGGAAAAAATAGTATATGCACAGGTTTATGAAACACTGAAACATACTTTTAGTGAATGTCAACATGGTTTCCTAAAAGGAAGATCTACCGAAACCAACCTCATCTTATGTTCTGAACTTTTAACAGAACGTATGTCTGATCCAGCGCAAGTAGATGTGATATACACTGATTATAGCAAATGTTTTGATAGGATAGACCACGACATGTTACGTCACAAACTTCATTTAGCTGGAATCAGGGGTAACCTGCTGCGCTGGTTCTCCTCTTACATTGACAATAGGTATCAGACTGTAGTTTTGAATGGCTATACTTCTCTTCAAATGCCAATACCGTCTGGCGTCCCTCAAGGATCCATCTTAGGGCCCTTACTGTTCACCATATTTGTCAACGATATAGAAAATATTTTTCACTTCTCTAAATTGTTGCTATATGCCGATGATATGAAGATACTATACCCCATCACCACCGTTGCCGATGCAATAAAGCTACAGCAAGACCTTGATAGATTGCAAAGTTATTGCTCTATCAATAAACTTGATCTCAACGTGTCTAAATGTTACGTGTGTTCCTTCTCTCGAAAACCCACTATACTGCAGCACGACTATACTCTTCATAACACACTAATTAATAGAGTTAGCAGTGTTAAAGATTTGGGAGTGACCTTTGATTCCAAGCTGTTGTTTGATGAACACACAAACGACATAGTGAAGAAAGCCTCTAGAGCTCTGGGTTTTATTATCAGGATCTCATCTGAGTTTAAAAGCATAAAAACATTAAAAATACTTTATTGTTCATATGTGCGCAGCCTTCTCGAATACGCAAGCACTGTCTGGAACCCTTCTTATGATATTTATAGTAATCGTTTAGAAAGCATTCAGAAACGCTTTTTAAGGTACATACAGCGGAAATGCAACACATACGACTCTAACTATTTACAAAGATGCAAGAGGCACCATATACTACCTCTATATATGCGAAGGCAGATGTTAGACATAGCGGTTTTGCTTAAAATCGCTCAAGGCAAAATAGACTCCCCAACACTATTAAATAAGGTATCAATACGCACATACAGCAAATCACAGCGCAATCCTCAGTTGTTGTACATACCGTTTGCGACTACCAACTACAGACAAAACGCGTACATGTTGCGGGCTAGTAAGACGTTTAACACTCGTGAAGATTTAGACATTGATTTATTCTGTACCAGTGTCCAAAGTATGAAAAGAGCTTTCAACAAAAAATTCTTTTCGTAGATACTTAAATACTTTTTTTTTATAGTTATTGTTATCTTTTTGCATTTTTTGCTCAATGCAGCACTTATATTAATTTTCTTACTTTATTTAATTTTTTCATTATGTTTTCGCTCTTTCCTATGTAATACTTCAAAATTTATTCTTGTGACTGTATAATTATTCAACTACTCTATTATCTATCTGTGAAAACTTGTAAATGGCCTTCATCTATCTTTTCTTGTATTCTATTATTTTGTTCTAGCTGTAAGTTTTCCAAAAATCTTAAAATAAAATAAAAAAAATAAAAAATAAAATAACACACAGGGTACTTTTTACCGCGGGAAAACATCTCATTCCCACGGAAAGCCGACTTCCACGCGAACTGAGTCGCGGGCGGCCACTAGTACATCATAAAAGTAACGCCTCTACCAAATTTCATGTCCCTAACTTTAACAGTTTACGCTCAGCGGTGACGAATCAGTCAGTTACTCAGGACTTCTTACGTATATTATACCTAATTAAAGACAGAAGATAGAACAAATATTTTTAAACTTACTAACTGTTATAAAAGAAAACTTTTACTGAAATCCAAAACCTAGAAACGGATACTATTAAACCAGTAACAGATTTAATAACACTTTTATCTCTCTCGGAAATTACTTCCTCAAAACTTTACCTTTATTAACCCAATGTAGTTTCATTTCGAAACTTTAAACTCCTAGCAGTTTTTACAGTTCAGTTATTGTATAAAATTAACACGATTTCCTGTTAATTTTAGCTTTTCACTTGTTATTGTTTGGAATCTTACATTACAGTTATGGTAAGTTTAGGATAATTTAACCTTTGACTAGAGTTCGGGGGTCTGATAGACTTTTATCAATTTTTTATGATCTAACATTTTTTTTTTCAATATAAATATTTCACGCATTAGGAAATATTC
Organism: Emmelina monodactyla; assembly: GCA_916618145.1. Classification (NCBI taxonomy): domain Eukaryota; kingdom Metazoa; phylum Arthropoda; class Insecta; order Lepidoptera; family Pterophoridae; genus Emmelina; species Emmelina monodactyla. The sequence goes on from OU745316.1 coordinate 1,346,030, forward strand.
CAAAAAAAGCAAGTTGTATTTTTTTCTAGTTAACAACACAATTTGAATGTTACATTCTTAATATCTTTCTTAACTGACAGCAAAGCGTAAGCACATAAGACGAATACATTTTTAATGGGTCTACTAGTCCCAAAAGCTATATTTTGTAAACAGCACATCGCGGGTTAAGCAGTCGTGTTGATTGCCTTCATTTAACTTTGTTAATACACAGGATATAGCTATTGGACTAAGTTCTTGTTCTACTAAACGAGACTACGTAATAGAAGTTTCATAAGTTCTGTTTGTGGCATGGTAGAAACAAGTTAACTGAATTTGTTAATGTTTTTTTATGAATGATTTAATAGTGTTTTTTTATATTTAAATTTAAAATACATATTTAATTAATTTTACATATTAATCATTAAAAGTTTTTAGAACAGTCTTACAGCTAAGGTAGTTTTAAATAGGTATTGTGTTTTGGTGCCATTTTTACTTTTAATTTAAATTTAGGTATCAACACCTCCACAATTATTCATTAAAGGACCTTGATACAAAGTGTATATGATTTAAACAATTAGCAGAAGAAATTTCTCAAGTTAAAAACATATTTTGAATTAAGAAATTTATTTTCACAAAAAGTTTAATGATAAAAAAAGCCATAATATCTTAAAAGTTTGAAAATCTTGCAATATAAAAGCGCAAAGAGATAATTACTGGCCTCTACAAGAATTTTCACACAAAACAAAATTTAAAAAAATTACATACTTACCTATTCTTTTAAAAATTAAAGAACACGGTAACTTAATCTCTTTCCATACATCTCGAAGCATAGCCATTAATTAATCATGTAGTATTAAAATATATAAAACTTATACTAAGTATTTTTTCCATCTAATTTAGCCAATAAGCTCCTTTGTTCCACAATTTAAAAGACCGAGAGCGGAACAGTGTTAAAAGGCTTTTTGTAAGGTTCCACAACTATTGTATTGAGCAAATCCTCTAACGAGTTTTACTTGTAGCTATTTAGGTTTTTAATTAAAAGGGTTTTTTACTAGAGGTATATTACTTTGGTGACAAAAAAGCAGCTGGCCTAATTGACAGTAGATTTTAATAACGTAAAATGACTCTTAAAGCATCGAGATATAATAATATCGTTAGTTTTAAGTCTGCACTTTTCATACAGCAACAAAAAGTATAACTCACAGTGTAAAAATACTGTCTAAATTAAAATAATTTTATTATTTATCTAAATTGAATCTCTGTCCAAATTAAACGTATTATTACGCGTATATTAATTTATATTTTATTTTCCTACGTTTTTCGTTATTTTTCACCGACGTCTACCTACATAGATTGTAGTAAAAAACGCCGATATAAATTAAAAAACTCGCAATAATCCCTTAAAATGCGTTAAATTCCAAGTAACGATCGCGTAAATATAAAAAGTTATAATACCTACTCGTATCAAACTTAAAACATTCTTCAACAAAAACTGTTCTTCCTATCAAAGCCCTTGTAATTACTTTCAAACAAATTTCACCTCCACATCGTGCTGTAAACCAATCTCGAACTAGAACTTGCAGTTTCCCGGTCACTCTTTCATTCGTTCTTTTTTCCATTCATTCTTTTCGCTCGTTGGATCTTCAGCTACGCTCGTTGGGCCACTAAATAGTTGTCAGACGGCGCTCGGTCGTTTATGTATACGTGGATTTATTAGTCGGGTATAACAACTAGATTTAAGTGTCAAAGAGCGGAAAATACTGTTGAGGGTTTAAAAAAGTTGTTTTTCTGCGGATAGTTGGAGTTTTCTCGAAGTTTATTTGTGTAATTAAGCTCCAAATATTCGTTAATTGTGAATTAGGATACGAACTTACAGATCGTAAAGAAGTAAAAAAATGTTATGAGCGTATATAAGTATATAACGTAAGCTTTTTCAGCATGAGTATTGCCTACGTCTAGATGGAACCCAAAAGTTTACAAAATAAAACATATTTTCGTGTAACAACAAAAAAATATCCAATAACATTTTTCACCCAAGAAAACATTGCAAATATAAATCATAACTTCTACCCCCAGGAAGCTTACAAAAAGCTCTCTAAACCAATATTATCTAATACACAGTACACATAGCTAATCGGTATATCGAGTGAATATGATCAGTAGGTCCGCGTGTGACCATTTGACCATCTATCACAATATGTCATAACAATGACGGCTCGTTTCCAAAGGACAGATGGCATTTGCGGAACCCGGCGTTTTTTTGTTTTGATACCGTGCTGTTAGAAAGATCAATTTGGCTTTGTATGAAGCTGTAAAAAAGACACGATTGAGTGAAAAAGAGACAGGTACGGTACATAACCCTGAATATTGGCTGATTAAAAAATGGTTTTGTTAAATGTGTGTGTGTGTTGTAAATAAAAAATCACTAGACTACCACACCAACTATGTGGCCGTGAGGTAAAACAGTAAGTGCTTGTTCGATATGCACAATACAAAATATGACTTTTCAAGCCTTGATAACTGTTTTAAATTGAGTTTTCTGGGTATACTGTTTGTAAGTAAATTTAGCTACTATTGAGGCTCAAGAATACATGGCTTCAGACCTCGTAAGTGGTCTTTTTGCACCTGATATACAACTTCATTACGATTATTATTGTAATAAACATCACCAACACTAACACACTTAAAAAAATGGGTCGATGACTTTTCGGACATAAAAACTCGGACACCTTGGCCAAATTATGGATTTTCAATTTTAATATTATTTTTTACTAAGGTGTCTGAGTTTTTTGAGTCCGAAAAGTCATCGACCCAAAAAAATCCAACTTTTTAAACCAATTTCACGGGCGTCTATCACACCGGGCCGAATCTGCAATATCTGGTGGTCGGTAAACACCGAAGGTAAATCGCCCGTGGCAGTTTCGAGCCGACGACGTAATGACGTCATCAGACTGCCCCGCGTAATCGAGGGACCGGCCACTTTTATAGTGTTCGGGATACAAGGCGGGCGTGTGTTACACCGTAGTGTAATTTTTAACAGTTGAAAAAAAAATCCTTTAATTTTAATATCAATTACTCAGTACAACTATGTACTACTTGCTAAGTTGTACAGTACCTACATATTGATATAATGTTCTTATGAATAAACATTTTTTTCAACGGGAATATTTTCTTGAAGGTATTTTGTTTAGCAGAGAAAGCTTTATTTGCGTTATGTGAAACCGCCTAGTAAACTATTACTCGTTCGTATTTATTTGTATAAATAAAGCTTTTGTATCAAGTAAGATCATTTTAGTTACTGCTGAGTGCCTCCATATTAGCCATCTTTTGTCAAGTATTAATAAGAAAAGACAAAGACAAAGACAAAGACTATTTATTTGTATATAACATGTGTGTTTAGCATAGCTTGATACAGCAGGTAATTGGTTTATGAATCAACATGTTATGCTCGTTAGAGCGCACAAATATTGTTCAATTATAGGTCCATGACCTAAGGTCACATAAGTCATTAAGTTCACATAAGTCATTTTTACATATGAAATTACAAACAATTTATATAATAAGTCACTTAGGTTAAAGAGTCTGTCAAGAATTCCGTTACATGGTAGTAGCATTTGTCAAGAAGTAGATTTCTGACCTTTTTTTTGAAAATCATTATTTTTTCGGCTTTAATTGATTTCGGAAGTTTATTATACATAATTGGAGCCATGCAGAAAACGCTTTTTTGCATCAGAGCAGTTCGTGAAGTGTGCATGCGTAATTTGCTGTTATCCCGTCTATTGCGGACCACGGTGTCATTCAGCTTCTCAAAAAGTTTGGGGTTCGATTTTACGAACGCTACTGTCTCTAGTATGTAGAGGCAAGGAAGGGTTAAGATTTTATGTTTCTTGAAGAACGGCCTGCAGCTATCCCTGGAATTTAAGTAAAACATTGTTGTCAAACCATGAAATTGCTGATGTCAAAGATTTGTCAATATTAAATTTATAATTATTTATGTCATTACTTGAAATTGTCATTGTACTGTCATCGGCAAATAATGTTATCGGTTGATTGACTTTATTTCAATACGAAATCTCTAAACTTTTATTAAAATATCACAGAGCGAATTCGCAGAAGAACTTCCTTATTTCCCTAAGAGAAGTATTAATAGCTCATTTCCAGTATTTTAATACGAAAAAATATGAGAAAAATGGCGTCCCAAGAGACTTAAGTCTGTGGAAGTTGGTAAGTAAATAGTTCGTATATTGAACGCCTGAACAATAGTTCAACTTTGAAAGTTCTTAGTTTTCTCATTCGAGAAATATGAAACAATAGGCTACCACTTTTCCTGCTCTTTTATTTTGCTTCGTTCCATTTTATTTAGTTGCTCAACTATAACTGTAGTTTTGAAGATATTCTGTGAGAAGTAAGAGCGTTCTTTATTGAAGAAACTAATTATTTTGAAAGTTTATTTCATCGGTTTCCAGTAAGATACGTTTGTTGTCGATTTTTCATAGGTTTTTATATGGCGTGAGTTTAAATCTAAAAATAAACGGCGTTCGTATTTACCTACTAAAAGGAGCTATCAAAAATCTTGAGCTCAAGTTTCTACTTTCTACTAAGTTTCTTGGGAATTTCGGTTTTAGCAAAAAGAATGACGGTTGAATATCATCTGAAGACAGTTGACTGTTAGAATCATTTATGGGCTTCCGAATTGGTGTCTGAAAGATCGGGACTGATGACGTAGCTAATTGGAACAATAAAGCATGAATCATCTTGCCAAATAAATAATTATTATTACTAAAACAATATATAGATTATATACGAGTGGTAGAGTCTAGCTGTAGGCTCTGACTGGACTGACTCGACCGGTGAAATACCACCGTCGCACAGAACACCATAGTGAAGTAAAGACGGTGTTCCTGCGTTTCGTTCGGTGAGTGCGGTATGCGGTGCCTAATTTTCTCAAAGGCTCAGCAACACACCCTCAACACCCACAGTGTTGCGGGTAGCCATGGACGGCGGTGATCACTTACCATCAGGTGACCCGCATGCTAGTTTGTTCCTGTATCATAAAAAAAATGTAGTAAAGTTTGTAATTACAGCCCTCCTGTATTTTTTCGAACCTATTTCTAATGGACCTACAAAAAGACAAATTAGGAAACTTGAGCGTAGTTCATACCTATATGTAGATTCATCGCTTAAAATGTCTTAACAAACATTACTATAAACGTATACTCGTAAATATGTAACAATTGGCAAAAGTCGTACTTTGCCAAAACTAGTCGTACTTTATACCTACTGCCGTATGGATGAAAATATGAGTTCAAGGCTCTTCTACTGGCATCTACATAATAGTAACTATGAGAAATATTAGATGGCGCTGATGTCGACAAGATCTTTATCATCATAATTCTCTCCGTGACTAAAGTATTTATATATAAAATTGTTTAATAACACGTAACGAGTAAGGCTCTAGACAGACGGATCACATTTCAACTGCAATCCAACCGTGAATTACAGTTCAAGTGTAGTTTGAATGCAGTTGACTCGACTGCAATAGAACTTAAAAAAAGGCACAATCCGATTGTACACGACTTTGAACTGTTTTTGAAAATTTAATGGAGTTGAATTGCAGTTGAAACGTGTTCCGTCTGTCTAGAGCCTAAGTCATTGTTACGAGGCTTATGGTTTTCAATAATTGCGTTTATTGTACTATTTACCTACATCAAAACATGTATTTCTCATCAAAACTTCACATTTCTTATGCCAACAGTGTGACAGCAAGCCAAAGTCGTAACGAGCAAGCAGTACCCGTCATTGGGACGGTCCAGCCTTTGTGTAAATCTTATCTGCATTTTGTGGTGTCCAAAAACGGTAATATTATATAGGTTATTGAGGCCATTACGCCTGATTTTGGTAGCGAAATGCGGGTCGTTTTGTTCGGTGTGATAAATTAATTTCGGTCGTTTTTCTGACGTCACATGATTTGCCGTTTTCGGATAAGACAAACGCATAAATGTATTGTGATTGCGGTCCGCAAGGGTTGTTTACGGTTTGGCTTTGTTATTACAAATGGGCAGTAGGAAGGTTCTTATTGTAGGACGTTAAGGTATATATTAGTTAAATATAATGATGCGAGCATGAAGGTGAATTTGGTAAAGGAGTTGAAGGGATTCTTCGTTAGCTTTAAATGGTTAAAAAAATATCTAAACTTTAACAAAAATCTTCATAACTTCTCTATATCTTATCCAACAGCTTTAAAATTGATGAAGCATAGCTAAAAGAAAAAAAACGACCAAGTGCGAGTCGAATTCGTGCACCAATGGCTCTGGTTCAAACTCTACAAACTTGTTTTTTTGTGAAGTGGCTGCAAACTTTCAATATCCGGATTGTTTCTTGCCAAATTTTATGATTCAAGAGTTACTGAAGTTGCTACGTACAGATGCAAATTTCTTTCAACAACAAGACCTATAATTAAACTATTTTCGTATAAATATTTATAGATCGTTATAAATTTATTTCAGTCATTACAAACAAGCCTTCCGAAATTATAACAAACGTAGCCCTGCAACTCGAAATAAAAATATCGTAACCATGGTACACTGTAACGACTGCGCCACACAATAAACTGTGTATAATTGCTCACTTAATTCCAGTTGATCGTAAAATTTGTTTTCTATGTACTGAATTCGGTTTTAGTCGTACAATGAATGTTTGGGAATGGTAAAAAACTGTTTTTGATTGTTTAGATATATTTGTTTGATATAAACCTTATAACTACTTCTTGTGTTAAGGACATTTTGAATAAGAAGAAGAATTATAATGGGAAACCTACGTAACTAAAAATCTTTAAGTACGTATTTGTTATAAAACATACAATAGGTTTTACTAAAAAGATATTTCGAAGAAAGGTGCCTATATATTTATGCGTTAGAGTTTATCTAGCTAACAAATCCTTGGAACTTTTCCACACTTCTAAAATCAAATCAAAATCAAAATCAAAATTCTTTTATTCATCATAGATATGTAACATATACTTAGTGAACGTCAATTTTACAAACTTCGACTTTACCTAACCGTAGACCGAGAGAAAAAAGCCGGCGGAAAAAAACTCCCAGCACTCTTTTTGAAAATTATAACGTGTACATTCAATGAACATATAAATTATTTTCTCGTACCTCAACTTAACACTATAAAAGTAAAAAAAAAAAATTAAAACTGCTACTACGAACTAATTAAAACGAACAAAATCTTAAATCTTAGAATCTAAACTACAAATTATTATCTTCTCACACACAAACTCTAATCTACAACAAAACAAAAGGCATTTCCCAATAATTTTCAATATTCTCAAACAAGAACAAATTTATTCCAAACAGAATCGAGATAGGACGTTTCAATTTGTCACCCCTAATATTAAGTAAAATAACTCTTTCTCCAGCCCTTAGATTACTTTCCTTCTGTTCTTCTGACAAATCAACAGATTTGTTTTGAAATATAAGTACACAATAATTCTCTAGTAGCTTTCAATTCGAGGCGAAATTGGCAGGACCGATTTTAATATAAAGAGTTTTTGTACTTAGATGAAATTTTCATATATATCTTATAATTTAAATAACTCAACGATATATAACTATAATGCGATAAAATGACAGGTATTCCCCATAACTCATCAACAAAAAAAAACAAAAAAAAACGAAATTTTTTCTTTACACTTTATACCGGACTCATACCTTTTAGGTCCAAAGCTACACAATCACAGTCCTCGTACATATCTAAGAACTCCCTAAGCACATCTGTTGTCTTTCCATCTAATTTTGTATAAAAACAATGATCAAATACTACGGGGATGTAAACATATTTCAGTATGAACTAGTTGGAACACGGCCAAATATTATTGATCTGACTCCAGTTGCCTTTTTAAGGGATGTTAAGAAAAGGCTGGGAGAGGTGGCTTTGTTGCTGGGATGGGAAGAAGGCTATATGCTTAAGGAGATTGGTAAAGGTTAATAGGAATACTAGTGGCCGCTCGCGACTCTGTTCGCGTGGAAGTCGGCTTCCCGTGGGAATGAGAAGTTTTCCCGCGGTAAAAAGTACCCTATGTGTTATTCTGATGTATGACCTGATTACTGCAAAGTTTTATCCAAATCCGTCCAATAGTTTTAACGTGAAAGAGTAACAAACATCCATACATCCTCACAAACTTTCACATTTATAATATTAGTAGGATAAGAAGCAAGTAAAGGGTAAGTATTAACGTCTATTTATTCATCATCATCAAAGTCACCAGCCTTAAGACTTCCACAGCTGGACAATCTATGGGAAAGGCCTTTGTCCACCACTGGACATTTTCTTAGGTTTTTATGTTTTTAAGGATATGTCTAATTTTAATACTAGTAAATTGGAACATATTGAAAAATGAAAGTATGTTTGAAATAGAAAACACGTGAAAATAATAACTAGCATTAACAGACCGAATAACTTAAAATAATTTTATTACATTTTTTTTATATTATGCTTGAATTACTTTGACTCACCGGAAGAAAACCTACAACTCAAAGCTTCATGGAACCTGTAACTTTTCCTTAATTTCGCGAAACGACAATATTCTGGTATCAAATTTTGTACACTAACACCCGCAGTCATCTCTTCAGTAAATCAGTACGTAAATGTTGACAAACGTTGGAGAAATAGGACAAGGTTTGTTTACATATTTGCTGAATTACCTAAGGTACAAACAATCTCCATTCTTAGGTTATATACCTTTGGCATTTCTGTGAATCAATCACGTTGGTCAATTATGGGAGTTCTTAGAAATATAACAGTGAACAAATGTTAAACGTTATCTTCGTTATACGGGGTGTAAAGAACTGCTTCCGAAGAGGGGTACTGGTTACGTTTTGAGCAAAAAAAATTTTTTTTATGATTATAGAAAAAAAAACGTAATTTTCCAAAATTGCATTAATACTATCAGATTTTGCGATGCTTTCAAATTAAATAGGGTTTCAATTTAATTTGCAATGTAAATCGCACCTGAACCGACAGTTGATGTGTGAGCGACAATTTCAAGCGGAGAATATGACTTTTCGATCCTTAATAACTTTTTTAAATTGAGTTTTCTGGGTATGCTGTTAGTGAATTTAGTTACTATTGAGGCTCAAGAATACATGGTTTCAGGCTTCGGAAATGGTCTTTTTACATCCGTTATAAACTTGATGAACAATGGTTGGAAATTGAATAAATAATATTAAATAGATACATGTAAGTTATTCACTATGATATCGCAATAAAAATAATGAAATGAAATGAAATGAAATTACTTTATTGTATGTAGGATTAAAAGCTAATCTCTTATACATTATCAAAAGCTCAAAATCTAAATTAAAAAAAAATATGTCACGGGACACCATAAGCATCGTTGATGCAGCATCAGTTGATCACCGGCCAATTGTGAATCTGCCCCGCATTTTAATTTTATTTAACTTTTTTTTGTTATATTTTTCTAAATCTATGAGCTAACGGGATTCACTTTTATCCCTTTAAGTTACTAAAAGACCTTGCATCCGAAGTTCATGATTCTAGGTCAACGGGAAGTGTTCTATAAGTTTTGATTTCTTTTCGAGTGATAAAATACGACATAAACGGCCGTATCTTTTGATTGCGTTGGCTTAGTAGGCATTTTTTAATATATCTACAAGATAATATGGAGCTATGGAGATAATATGTTTCTATTTATAAGTATTTTTCTTCTTCTTCATTCGTGTGATGAATATGCACTTTTGCAGCACATACTCATCTAGTGTCAGAGTTTTTTATTTATTTATTTATTTTATTTATTTATTATAAGATTTGCCAACAGGTTGACATTTACAGACATATTTTAAGTATACAATATTAAAATTACAAATGTAGAAATGTAACCCAATTACAGGCAAATACAACATGAGTTTTTTTTATATATGTATAGTGAACGTGCATAGTTGCTAATTAAGTTAAAGTTTACAAAAAAAAAATATATAGTTAAATTTAGTGAGTTATATAAAGCAAAAAATATATATATACAAATTTACTTTACAAAACAAATAGGTACAATAAAAAATAGGGTGTTGCTATCTATTCTGGATAAACGCAAATAAAACATTTTTAAATATGGCCTCAGAACGGTTACCTATCTTAATCCCGAATTTCAATATTCCGAATTTCATAATCCAGAAAACGTTTGGACATTTTTTCATAATCCCGTTTTTTAGAATTTCGAAGTTTTGTTTGCTATATAATCGCAACTCCGAATTTCATTTGCCCATTTATTCATTTGCACGACGTTTTAAAATCCAGACGAATGAGTTCCAGACACACGAAATCTAAATGCGCAAAATCTAGATAACCGATATCCATATGCACAAATTTTTAAAACTCAAATTTTTGAAATCCAGTTAATTGATATCCAGACAAACAATATCTAGATTTTTAAAATCAAGATTCTTTAAATTCAAATAAACGATATCTAGAACAACTAAATCCTAGTATTATTTTAAATGGCTCTCTACTTTTAGAAAAGAACTTCGGTTTTGGCGCTTCGCCGACCGCTGCCGCGGTACGCTCGCTTCGCTCGTTCGGCTTGCGCACTGTGTGGTCACCATTCAACCTCACACTCCTCCTCGCTACGCTCGTCGTCGTACCTATTATTTGAATATATGAACAAACAGCGCATACCCAAAATTGTTAATTATAATTTTAATAATTTGGTCGACCTAAAACATGCCAAATAAAATTAGCTTTTCCTATAAGTAGTTATGACAAACCAAATCAAGATAAAGCATTTTAGGACCGATGATGAGGATGTTATGCCAATTAAGATTAGGAATTTTATACATTATGCTAAAGAATAATATGCCTATAGACTGTTTTGCCATTTAAAAGTTATGCAAAGGATAAATTTTGCGACATGAGTGTTATGCTTTTTGATGATTATGACAATTTATGTATGACGAACGATTTTGGGACAATCGACGTTATGCAAAAGGAGCGGCTCCCATTGCAATAGTTAAGCTGAAACACGATTGTGTGGGAACCAAATAAAAAGATTATGAAAATCTGGCAATAGTTTATCAGGAATATGATTGTATGGGAACTAAATATAAATATTATGAAAATTTGGTATTCGTTTATTTGGAAAATGGTACGAAGGGAAACAAAAAAAAGTATTCTGAGAATCTGGCATAGCTATTATCTGGATTATGAGAATATGGGTAACAAAAAAATATTTTTTGAAAATTTGGTTTTAGTTCACCTGGAAATTGATTCATCTGGGAAATAAAAAAAGGAATTTAAAAAAAATGTCATTCAGTAAATCTGTCTTTTAAAAGTTCTACCAAACGTTTTCGGGGTTTTAAGATTCGGGTAAATGAAATTCGAGTTTTTAACAGGTTACCCCTCAGAACACGTCAAAATATCTACATTCGACAAATTAAATAAGACATTGTGCTCACGACAGATTCTGGCAGTTATTTCGTTCATACCAACATTTGTGCGGTGAAGTTTAACAAGGAACGGAATGAAGTTTATAAGTCTAGCACTATGACGAGGAACTATGAAACCGATTTTACTGAGTAGGTATGGGCAGTCAACAAGTCCGTGAACAATTTTATAAAGGACCATTTGATCGGAAATCCAACGACGATCATACAGTGAAGTCATTTTAAAATGGGCAAGTCTCTCTTCGTAAGATTGAAGTAAGTTTAGTTTTGTGTTGATGAACTGTAAGGAAAAACAAAAACCTTTTCTGTATTTTCTCAATACGGTCAATGTGACATTGATAAAAGAGAGAAGAGTTTTTGGGAACCGCCTTGTTAGGTCCTCTGACGTGGTTCCTGTAGGGTAGTGGCCTCCCTACTGTCGGTAATTTTCAAGCCGCCTGTCTACTAGGCACCTGACTTGGCTAGACGAGTACAAGGTGGAAAAGTACCCGGGACTAACGGCTTAACGTGCCTTCCAAAGCACGGAGAAACTCGGGATATAATGCCACTGGCGCTCACCCATCCATTGACTGACCGCGGCCGGCGTTGCTTAACCTTAACTATCAAGTAGATAGACGAGATTGCAACGGGCCACCGAACTCCTCAGTTATTACAGTTGTTTCTTATATTCATTAATAAAAAAAATTGTTGACTGACAAACTTAAAGCATATATTTTTTTAAATGCGCTTACATGAGATATATTTGTATTACTTTATGGTTAAACCAATTCAAAATCATTCAATTTATACTTAATGTAAGAATATTTAGCTGAAAATATAATGAAATTGGCACGAAATTCAGCGGAGATTTAATTTTTTACAGTAAACAACTTAAGAAATAAATATCCTATTGTTGAATCAAATTACTTCTTCATTAAGACGCAAAAGAGGCGTTTAATTTGATATTGAGGAAAATTCCAGTAATAATGAAAATAAAACTATGACAATTCTATTTTTTACAGTTTCATTGTTATTTGATATAATTTGGAGTCTATAGTATGAAGTCAATAAAAAAAAATCAAAAGCTTTTTACTTATTTCATTTACGTCGTTGTTGTCATAAGCAAAGGTGAATTTAAAAAAAAATAAGATATTACAGATGCGTTGCTCTATTAAAAAAAAACAGTTTTAGGTACTTTTCTAGAAAAACAGCAACAACTATTTCGATAGTCCTTACTTACATTAGATGCCTACTGAACAAGACATCTATTAGCCACATTCTTCAAAGATTCGACAAGCCAAAAGGTCAGGGTTGTTATGACAATATTGGTTTTGGCTCGAGTTTTGCAGTAGGTAAGACTTCTTGCAACGCTACCGGTTTATTCTTTTGTATTTCAGAATGGCATCCCTTTGTGAAATTTAAGTTTCGACTTTTTACACTACTCCTGAGAAGGCTTTATGAGTTATCGTATAGGACAAAGCGATTTAAGTTTAAAGCCATTTTCGTAGATATTGTGTCCGTTGCCAGGAGCTTCTTTGCATTTTTTTCCTTTCTTGGTGTGAATGTAGAAAACAGGGGGATATGTTTTTCATGTCACTGTTTGTATCAGTTCCCAAAAAAAAACTTGGATAAATATTTTTATGTAACTCGGTCAGCAAACAAACACTTGAGCCACCTGATGAGAAGTGGCATCTAGGCCTATGGACATTGGTAATCGAAGATGTGCAATAAACTAACAATGTGTTAAAATAAAATTGATGGAATAAGGCGTTACTTTGCGGAAATCCATTTAGATGACACCTTTAAGTAATTACTGTGTTGCTGACCCTAGGCTTAAGTTTGACAATCTAAGCTCTCAACCTTTTGTTCCTGTAATTTTACTGGCTATTCCACCCCGTAATCCGGAACACAATTTATCAATTCATCCGTACATCAAATCATTCTCTATGTCGTCATCTTTAACTGCAAAAGTATCCTTCTCTTTTCGGGTTTCAGAACTGGATATAAATCTTTTAAAACTTCCTCTTGAATAAGTAACGAACTTGACATATTCAGCATCTGATTCAGTGAATGCACAATGTTACGTTTGTGCGGACCCAGTGTTGTCTTGACTTTGGACTTTGTCCTATTTGTAGACGAAGACAATGCGTCTTGTGCAGGCAAAGAGCTCTGGTATGCGGGCAGATGATGTAGGAGCAGTAGGTTGAAACTAAAATGAGTGGTACAAATGAAATGAAGATTCGTTTTTATTTCCTACGCTTTCTGGTTTTTATGCTCATCTTTAATCATCGTCATGTTTAGCGGTTTCAAACCAGCCAACGCTGTCAGAATAACAGATTTTTCAAGAATTTAAGTACCTCTACATCAATACAAAATAGTATAATTTAGTAGTATAAATTAAGAAGTTTAGGTATTTCAAAACCGTAACTTCCTTAAAATGTCGGTAGTGATCGCTAGTAGGAAAAGTGATCGCTGGCGGTACTACGGCACAAAAACCTATTTGCATGAGTACTTATGATTAAAAAAACATTGAGTTTGTCAATGTCACCCAGTAGCTATTAAGTGGCAAAATCTGTTTTATAAAGAATAATCAGTAAACGGTAGTTCCCAGACCTCTGCAACTAAATAAATGCAATAAAACCTTTAACGTCACACAGGCCAACTTAACTTATCGATTGGCACCTGTTTCATGATATATTCCGCAAGCAAAAGTCAAGATTAAAAACGGTAACTATGCCAAGTTCCAGAAACAAGAATTCGTACTTCATTGGCTTTCTGCCATTTTCGTAATAAACAGTCTTTTTCGCTGCGACACGAAATTCTCATAACTGAAGTAACATACGTTTTGCAATCATGTAAAGCCGCACAGAAACACACATCTATCTGAATCCTAAATGACATGTCCAAAATTGACTAAAATAAAAAAAATATGCATATCTTGACCGTGGAAGTAAAAAAACTAAGAACAATTAAAAGAAAATGTTCTTCTGTGTCACTACCATCCACTACGCTTACAGTCCTTCTTAATCTTTTATTAGTCTTTGCGAACTTGCTACTCTCCCTCTCTTACACCTACAAACAAATAGAGACGACAGTTGTTGCGACGTTGCAAAGAAGCCTTAGGATATCTGCGGTGAAAAGTTCAAGCGATGTGACTTTGTTTATATAGGATTGTCTTTGTTAAACAAGAAACAACACTATAAGCCTTTGACGTAACTTTTTGCAACTACCACAACCTAACGCCTTGTGAAATACTTGATTTCAAAGAATCTTCATTATAATGAGAATGGGACTGCCAAGGATATAAAAGCTGGAGGAAATCAACAGTTGTTTTATTTGCTGTTTTAAAAAAAGGTTTTAATTTAAATAAGAGATGTCTAGCTGTAATTTCGAAGGCAACAAAGTGATGAACAGATTTTGTTAAATTAGTTTTCAAAGAATTGGTAAACCTACTTTCAAGTGAGGGTTTATATCCAGTAATATATTGTTAATGACTCCAGAAGCTCAGGAAATTAGAAATTAATAAAATAACTTGATGACATAAAATAAATACAATATATGGTTTCTACCTTAATAAACAAATCTATCCTACCGAAGTAAGCACAACAACATTTTGATATATAATTTCGAGAAACTTCGAATAACCCTTACAGAACATAGAAGCTAAACACTTCAGCTAACAGACACGTACAATAATAATCAGCTTTTCCTCAAACTTACTTACATCGTATTAATAATTTCCTATGAACAAATTCTCCGATACTTAGTGGGCAGTCTTCCAACGGTGGACCAAGGGAGTTATAAGTTACAAGTTACAAAGGGACGGTGATACAGTAAAAAATGTTAAGGTAAACTAGTTCTTCTGATAACTTATCAATATTAAACAATGGTTTTTTGTATTTCAGATATAAATATAATAAGTAACAACATAAAAACAATAAACAACAGAAAATAGCCTGTATAACCTCACAGCTCTCATATACCCGGGTAAGGCAGGTTAATGAAATATGCTTGAAGTTGAAATAATCAAACACAAAAACAAATGCAACATAAAATATTCTCGTTACGGTGGCACTAAGATAATCAGACAAACTTGGTTTTATTCGTAAAATCGTTTGAATTCTTTCAATTAAAAGTCCTCCTTTTATAATATCTCTCTTGCTTATCCTACCTTCTTTATTTTTTTTGAACTGAGAGTGAACATCGAAAACCCTATTTTGTTTTTTTTTAGCCTGCCAGTATTTTGTCAGTCTCTATGAAGTTTTAAAATGAATATTTATTTAATCAAAATTGAATTCTGTATAGATATAAAACCATGGCTAAAAAACTCAAGGATAAAATTACTTCGCTTAGCGTGTGAGTTTTTCTCTATGAGAAATTAGTTCGAGAAGTAGTAAGTATCCTATTGATAGCCTTATCATTTAAGTTTATACAAAATCGTTTACAAAGAAGAATAGTCTAGCATTAATAGAGTGACTGATTTGACAGTTTTTAAAAAAGTATTCTAAAGACACCGTCAAAAGTATTGGAATTACAAAATTATTTATAATTTTACAAACACCATTTAAAATTATTATAAAATCTCTTCTTTTTACTCAACAAATAAATTTAAAAAAGTTCAAGCCTCATAAACGTGCAAAAGATTTTCGTTGTAGTTAGTTTAGCGTAATAATACAACGTTTATTTTTACCAAGTAATGGTTAGACATATGAACTATCGACATACCGTTTGAGATATCAGACAACATTCACTTTGCTTTGTTTCTCTCAGGTCAGTTACTTGCATGGTTCATGCTTTTGTAGTTTGTAAAGGATAACCAAACGACATTTGCAATATCAAACAGTCTTGATATTAGCTTTTAGTGATGTGCTCTTACTAAATTAGTATGTCGATAGTTTTGATAAGATTGTGTGAAGCTATATTGTGAATTCAGTAAAAATAATTTATTAAATGTACTACTAGCCTGCTAAAAGTAACCCAGATCTAAGCTTAAAAAAATACGTAAAATCACGAATCATCTTTACTTTGTAAATTAGGTAATAAATTAAACCGACTTCAGAGTCTATTGTTAATAAATGTTATTTTAAGATGTTTAAACGAATCGCAATGCAACGTAAACCTTATCCGTCAACTTCTTCATAATCAATTAACACCGTGGCAGTTACAGTAAAGTGCTTTCTAAAGGACATCTAATAGCTATGACCTATTTCCCTTTTGCAAATAGAACCTTCATACAAAGACCATCCTTAGTAAATAGCCTTTGTGAAGGGCGAAGTATAATCTGTAAGCAGGATTCAGCTGTGCCCTATTTAACTTTGAGTTAAGTTTTGGTGTGGCATGCTAGTTATAGTGTATCGCCTTAAGGGTTTAGAGTAATTAGGTATAAGGAAGTGATTTAATCTTGTGTGGAAATTAATGCAAATGCAAGCGTGAGTCGTTAAAAAATGAAATGGCAGGTTTAATGGAAAACTAACGAAAATATCACATGAGATAACCCGTGATATAAGTTAGGCGCGTTTGTTAAGATGTACTGAATTTAAACTTATAATTTACTAGCGACACGCCCACGCTTCGCAATTATGTAATTATGGCCGACTTGCTCAAAAAACATTAAATTTTAGCTAAATTAAAAAAACTTTTTCTGATTTATAAATTCAATTGAAAAAAATACCTAAATGATGGTGAAAACCGCATTCAAGTCCGTCTATTGGTTTGTAGGAGGAGATAGCGAACAAACAAAAACAATAAGCGACTTGGATTTATACTATGTAATAATAATAATGATGATATTGATTATTTGTCAATACAAAAAAAATAATTATTAACAAAATAAACTGTTAATTGTTTTTTAATACTACATTTTCCTTGCAATTGCATTTTTGGCTTGACACGCCTCATTTGAAGCCTCAAGTGGTACTTTGACACTACGGCATAATATTTGTAGTTAAAAAGGATCAATAGATTATCAATGTTTACTTTCTGTTACATAATGAGGATAGAGGTTAAACTAATATGTACACATTAACTACGTTGATTACACATTTCGATAGTTTCCAAGTAATAGTTTTGTTTGCAGGATTAGATTCGTGGAATCGAGCTCATATTCAGGATCTGAGACAATCGATAAGCATTTTATGTAATAAATTCTATTACAGTCAACGGGAATTATTTAAAACGAATGCTTGAAATTTGATTTCAGTTGTCTTACGAAATAAGCCATATACATCCTTTTTTATTTTTGGAAATGAGCAAAAAGGTTTTTGAAAATAAAAACAAGAAAGAGTGGAGTGTGGTAAATAATTTCCTTAATGTATCTACATAAATTTAATTTAAAAACACAAAAAGCTAAAAATCCACAGATAAACTCGTTGAGCGATGAAAGCATCAAAAAAATTTTCGACAAAAATTAACAACCTCTGAAAATATTCCAACATTCATTAATTGCAATTTAAATAAATCGCCTATAAATTCACATTCAAACAATAATGATTGCCGATTTCCTCTCAATTATTATCAAGAACACGCCACTGAATCAGGATAATCGATATTATTTTGGAAATTATATTAAATATGGCAATATTGCCATTCATCTGACGCAGGCACTCAAAAGCAATAATTTTGACAAAATTTCGATGTGATCCGGGTACGAAATGAGTTACGATAAATCAGAAAGCGAGTTCTGTTTTTGTATAGACCAATGTCTAGTTAGAAGGCGCACTATTCAAACATATTAACATATCATCATTAATAGATTAAAATGAACCTAAAAGACTCGAGACATTAAAAAAGTTTATTAAAGTATTCTCCTTTATGACTTTATAGTCCTTATAATATAAGTTAAGATGTTTCACTTCAAATTTATAGAATAGCAAATGTTCCTTATTTATTAGAGAAAGCAAAATTTCTCATATTCTTACAATATTTTAAATACACTAACAACATCGTTTGATTTCTTGATGGCAGACAAATATACGCTCAATTATGTCAGTAGAAAAACAAAATAATATTTACATTTCATCGGTTGGTATTTTTGGGGCACGAAGCGGTAAAAGATCGGTCACTCACATAAATGTTTTAGCAGTCAATTTCATGGAGATGTGGAAAATGTGATTTTAATGAGATTCGGAACTGGAAATCGGTTTAAAAAGTAGAGCAAGATAGCAATAAATAAATATTTAAAATTCTAAATGTTAAAAATATAAAAACTATGTTAAATTTTTTATCCAATATAATGGGTGTAAAAAGACCACTTCCGAAGCCTGAAACCATGTATTCTGGAGCCTCAATAGTAACTAAACTCACTAGCAGTATACCCAGAAAACCCAATTTAAAAAAGTTGTTAAGGATTGAAAAGTCATATTCGGCGCTTGAAATCATCGCTCACACATCAACTGTTGGTTCAGGTGCGATTATTTTCATTGAGAATTAAATTAAAACACTATTTAATTTGAAATCATCGCAAAATGTGATAGTATAAATGCAGTTTTCTTTTAATCATAAAAACATTTTTTTTGCTCAAAACGTGACCAGTATCCCGCCAGCAATGCCCAGTTTTCGGAAGCAGTTCTTTTACACCCGTATTTTCAGAAATTAAATTACATAAAACTGATAAAACAGTTTTTGGAGCTTCTAAATTCCTGTCGTTTCTGAGAACCGTTGAAATATTTCGCATATAAAATGCATCAGGAGACATAATTTTTGATGAAAGTATAAAAATCAATTTCCCATGCGAATGTTGGCAACATTGTTCACCGGAGAGCAGCTGGGAAATATCTCTTTTGTTCGGCAACTCTGAAGTGGGAGTTTTTAATTTCAGTTTTAATGAAAACAGCAATTGAGCACATGCCTAGACGATTTGACATTTTATTTTACAATATTCGGAGTGAAAAAATATATTTTTTAGTTTTTGTTGAAGTAAGTTATTGCCTGGGTTTTGTCCAAAGCTCCACATGCCTTAAATATACGATATTTAACAGTTTTATTAAGCTTGGTGACGCTGCATATTTTCAAAAGCAGTATAAAATAAAATTATAAAATATATTTTCTTGTACCTAATACGTTTTTTTAGGTTTATGCGGAAAACAGACAGAGAGAGTTACTTTCGCATTAACAATATTATTAAACCTGTGCAGGTGTTACTAAAATCAACATTGCGTTAAAATCTCATTGAAAATCGCGTTGCGTATCAAATCGTTTGTGGCGCCATCTGTTTGTCGCCCATTAATATCCTGTCAATATTGTAGGACACTATAATGAAGCCTTTACATTTGCGGTATACATACTCTGTGTTATTGAGTGATGATAACAGATTATCGATATCACGATGAATTTACGACCTCGATATATCGATATTGATTTAACTGGCTGGGCAATAAATAATGGTTGCGAATTGGAATATCAATTAGTTTGTACAGTTAAATGGAAGGAGGATTATAACAAATTGAACAGTTATTCTTTAATACAAACTAAATAATTTGAACCAAGTTATACCTACGATTTACTGCATTTTTTACCGTATTATTATGATTCAAGTTATTAAAAAAAACCTTTGCAGTCCGAATGAAGTGCAACTCTGTTTATTTATGAATTAACTAAATTAAAAACAATCTACGGCTAAAAATATATATTAAACTATTTTAATTATTTTAAATGTTTGTACTAACCAACATTTGACAAACTAACTAATATTTTTATTATTAATAAAAAGATAAAAATTTACATTTTCTTATTCTTCCCTTTTAGGTATATCTATCTATCATACTTCCCTTACACTTTTCGTTTACGTAACAAATTTCCCTTAACTTATTTGAGGGAAAGTACTTTCTTCACTTCTATAAATGAATAAGCTTCAATTCAAGTGAATACATAAAGTCGAGTGTATGTCTCATATCTCACTCCAAATGTCAATGTTTTTAAGGCATCTTAAAGACTCCACATTTACCAAACGTCCTGACTTATGCAATTCCACCGAGCGTCATAAAGAGGGGTGTTTCTCTGAAAATATTCGTGTATATAAAAAACAGCATATTTTTTATTGCGAACAATATCTTCTCCATCTGTTGCCATCGTAACAGCTTTAATGGCGCGATATAAAATAAACATCAAGAAATTGTGCCGAATGTAACATCTTGAAGGCTTGTAGCTATTAAGCTCTAAGTAGCTTGGATATGGAAGATCTCCTCTGCAGTAGCCTGAGGCAAGAGCCAAGAGGATTTGAATTCCAGTCCATAATTGGTAGAAAAATAATTAAAATCGGACAGCAAAAAATATGTGTTTTCCTCGATTATAAGAAGGATTTATTCTCGATATTATACCTAATCATTACCTACTATGTATTAATCCAAGTCGCTTATTGTGTCTGTTTGTATTTTGTCCGCTATCTCCTAAACCAACAAAAACATATATATCTACAATTTATACTTACTTTACGAAGGTATAATTCGATTATTGCACTTAAAGTTAAAAAAACAAATTGTTGAAGTGAGATCTCTATATGAATGGAAAATAACGTGGTTAGTTTGTATAAGCGGGACGTGTTCCTTAACTTGAAGCCTAAAAATGTGTAATTCCACTATTACCTTAGTATGAAAAGTTATGTTAAGTTTAGAGTCTTTAATTTAAAAGTGTCTAAATAAAGTCACATACGATAAAATCATATTCACACTTGACCATCACTAATCATCATATCACCCAGCTAATATCCTACTGCGACCAAACTGACTGACTAAACCGCGGTCTGAATCGATATTAGCCCCGATTCTGAAAACACTCTCTAAACTAAACTAAAACTATCGCTGTCACTTACTGTTCAATAGTATAAGACAGAGACAGGTAATCATTTTAGTCCTGTTAAACTAAAATGTACGTGTAATATGACACGGCGAAGGCAATTTCCTCAGCGCATTTCGTTCAATTTTACAATGATGTAGACTAAACTTAGTGACACCAATGTACCCGTCTTTTTCTAATACGAAGAATGAGAAAGTGACAGCGATATTTTTAATGTAGTTTTAGAGAGTGTTTTCAGAATCGGGGCCACTATCGGCTAAAGCGTAACATAGTGACAAGAGCCTTCTATTACCTGTCCATGACCACTTCCTTCGCAATTTCCTATACTACTTATTGCAACCTGCATCTGACTTTTTCAGGTCACTTTGCAGAAGAAAATCTACGTTTAAGTTTTATTTAAGTGTATTGATAATACGCGTACTGACAATCGTAGTATAAAAATGTATTTGTTAAACTGAGTTTTGTTTCTGACAGTTATAAAAGTAAAAATAGAAGAAGGATTGATGGAATAAATCAATAATAATCCGTGAGCAATGTGTTCCTTCAAAAGACTTGTTTGAATTTGAAAGAAAAGGTATATCCAACTTTGAATAATATATCCCTAGTAAATTCCATTCTGTTAAATGTCACGTGATGCATATCAATAGGCAATTTTTTACATAAATGACTACAGATTTAATTATGAAAATTATTCGTCACGGCATGTCACAACATAAATTAACTTTTTAATTCCAATCGTTATTTCTTTTATGTCAACCATCAAATAAACAGATCAATGGCAAAGATAAGCACAGTATCTTATTATCCGACATTACAACAAAATATGCCATTGACCTTCAAACTATTATAAAATAATCATACAATTTTGACAAAACCACTATCTATAAAAAAATCTGACGAAATGGCTTATTAAGATTGTATCTTGTCTATCCAATGAAACACGGATTATTTCGTTCATTCGTTTTTACATAAAGGCACGTTAAAAAATGTTGGCGCGCAAGTTCCAAATAAAAAATATATTTTTATTTATCTTTTTCACGTTTATTGTCACTGGACACGCATCGGGTATGTAAAAAAAGTTGAGATTCCTATTTTGAATGTTTCGTGTTTTACTTTTTTAATTGCCGTCGGTAGTTAGCGTTGAATAATTATTCCTATTGATAACGATGAAAAATCGTGCTCGTAAATCTGGTGAAGACCGTTTCAGGATGTTTTATTCATGAAGTAAATTGTTTTGAAGGTTTTGAGTTACGTCTCACGGTCTTTTAGTTTAGGTTTTGGTCGCCTTTTTTATATATTTTTTTTCTTTTTTCACGTATTAATGAATATACTCTTTTCAAACCTTCATTTGGAAAGAAACCCATTTGAAAGGTTACCGAATGTAATTTTATAGCTAACTCGATAAACGATGCTTTAGGATCTAAAAGATAAATTCGATTCCACGCTAGTCAAATCTCAAACCGCCTCACTACCACGTTCCCCCAATTATCTTTAACGATTGCTGCCATTTGTCACAATTTCACACTCCATTGCGCGTTTTCCATCAACGTCTTCACATACCATGCATATTGAACGCGCAAAGCAATCAAAACACTCCGGTAAAAAAGCTTTTCGGCGTCTTTGATGGTTCTTAGGGAAAATCGGCTTGATATGGACGGCTTTAAGCGAAAAAGGACAAAGAGTTGGCGATTCGATTTGCCGGTTTAATATTTTATTCAGTAGAATGCAGTTCTATTTGTTGACAGTCTTTTTTCTTGGCCTTTGGGACGTGGGATCGAGAGAGATTTGTTCGTAGATTCAGTGGACGTTTGATAAACTAGTTTTTATGGGTTTTGGAGTTTTTTCCCTGACGATTTATATAGTAAAGTGACTGGTACAATAAATCATTTCTATTCATTGTGATTGAACTCTCCGTTGTCAATTGTATTTGTATATTTTCATTTATTTTTGTTTGCATCCTAGTTCAAATAATTCAATTTTTATAGTAACTAATTCTGAACCATGCAACGAGTTTCAAAATGATTATGTTATAAAAAAAATAGTAATTTTAAAAAATTTGAAAAAATAAATTAAAAAAAGTTTATACATTAGAAAATAATTGTTTAAAAAGCCAAAAATAAAGTTACCGGTACATATCCTGCATGCATATTTTCTTCAATATCAGGGTTAAAAATAATTCAGATAGTTGGATTTTTACACAAGAATAGCATATGTGTATATTATTTTTGTGACGTTGCCAAACTTGCTGTCCGATTATTCATGATTTTTTGATAAAAAGTGCAACGTTGGCATATATTGTGCGGGAACCCTGTCTTCGTTTAAAAGACCGTATAGATTCCAAAATCGTTTAATTGCTGGTTTACAATATTCGTATAAGATGGATAATCGAAGAGTGAATTACATTAGGTTAAATTAAGTAATAGTTAAGTGGCGCCGTGAAGCGGCTGGTTGCGTAAACTACCGACGACGTTCTTTAAGCGCAAAGTATTTGGTCTATGGCTTCAGTTATTAGACATGCCGGCCACCTTGGAAGCACCAGCTTCCAACCCTTGCTCCTCTGAAAACGTCTCGATTGGTAGTGGACAAATCCTATTGAAGGCTCTTCGTATTGTGCCGCCGGCTGTTCGTATATCCGCGACTCGAGCCACACCATCAACTCCTGGGTAGATCTTTATGACACGCCCCAACCTCCATTTGAGAGGCGGAAGATCTTCTTTCACCAGCACCATGGTGCCAAGCTGCAGGGACTCGCTGCCGGTGCGCCACTTGGTCCGCTGCTGGAGCTCCGAGACGTACTCCTTGGACCATCGGGCCCAGAAGTGTTGCCGCAGCTGCTCGACGCGCTGGAAGTGGGACAGGCGCGACGCAGGCACCGCGGAGACGTCGTCGCAGGCCGGCGCCGTCAGCAGGCGCCCCACGAGGAAGTGGCTCGGGCTGAGAGGACTGAGGTCGTTTACGTCTGAGGAAAGCGGAGTTAGGGGGCGGCAATTGAGGACAGCCTCGATTTGAGACAAAACAGTGCTGAAGGCTTCGTATGTCAAATGCGCATTACTTAATACGCGTCGTAGGTGGTGCTTACAAGAGCGCACTCCGGCCTCCCATAGCCCACCGAAGTGCGGAGCATACGTAGGTATGAAATGAAATTTAATATTATAATTAGTCGAATATTCTATGATCTGAGATTGATTATTTTTAATAAGGCACAAAGTTTTTGCCATTATCTGAAAATATTTCTTTCGGTTGACCACGTCGCGAAATAAATCGTTTCAAAGCTAAAAGATACCCTTCAGTACTAAGACAAGTTACGAGTTCCAAATGTATCGCACGAGTCACGAAACAGACGAATAAACAAATATAAGCTTTCTCAAGTTTCGCGCCTCTACCTTTGCGATTTAAGATTAATACAGGACCCGCATAATCTACGCCGCACCTGAGGAAAGGAAAGCTCGGTTCCAGTCTCTGTGCAGGTAAGTGACCCATCTTAGGCGTGACACTAGCGTTAGTGAAGCGCGCACACGTCACACAACGACGCACGACCCGACGCGCGAGATCGCGACCGCGCAGCACCCACCAGCGCTCGCGCACGTTGCTCAGCAACAGCTGCGGCCCACCGTGAAGCAAGCGCAAATGCTCGTGCTCGAACAGCAGTTGGCTAAATCGGTTTCTGCCTGATAAAAGTAAAGGATGACGTTTATCATATTCGAAAGATGAATTTTCTAATCTACCACCTACGCGTATCAAGTAATTTTGATCCATAAATAAATCTAACCCCGAAAGATTACGATTAGATTTAATAGGTAAATTACGTTTAAGGTTTTGGTACTCATCAGGAAAAGATTTCATTTGAGCAATTCTTGTGAGTAATGTCATAGCCGAGTTTAATTCGTTTATAGATAAGGGACCTGACCGCTTATCTTTGTTTACGCTTCGTATATTATGTATAAATCGCTGTACATACGCTGTAGCTCGCTGTAAGCGATTAAGTGAAGAAAATCTATCTAAATCGATTAAGTCAGTTTTAGCAATTACATGAATATTCGTATCTATGTGCATTGATGCAACAGCCGATGTTTTGACCTCTGGCAAGTCGTCATGACATTTTGTCGCATGCGTCTGTTTGGGCCAGTTAACACGTTTAGGTTTCTGCAAAAAACTAGGTCCGTTCCACCATAAGTCACTAACTTGAATATTCGAAAGAGTCGTACCTCTAGATAATATATCCGCAGGATTGTCCAAGCTGTCTACGTGACACCACTGTGAACATCCGACTAACTCGTTAACTTCTACAGCACGATTCTGCACGAACGTTTTTAATGAACAAGGTGACATAAGTAACCATCCTAGGACAATAGTACTATCGGTCCAAAAGTAAGCCTATTTAAGAATTCAAGACTTACGGAATTAACTATTTTGCTATACAGTCTGGCACCTACGAGCGCGGCACATAGCTCCAAGCTTGGGATACTTAATGGTTTTAGCGGCGCAACCTTTGATTTCGCGCACAGCAGTCTCACGGCGATCGTGGAGTCTGTGTCATCGCAGCTACGTATGTACGCGCATGCACCATAAGCACTTTGCGACGCGTCTGTAAAAATATGTAGTTCGCACAAATTAGACTGTACAACATGCCTAGGTACCCGTATAGAACCTAACGTCTGCAATGATGACGTAAACTGTATCCATGACTTAGCTATGTGGTCAGGAACCGGTTCATCCCATCCTGCTTTACATAACCAAAGTTTCTGTAAAAGTATTTTGGCGACAATAATTACGGGAGACAACAAACCTAATGGGTCATACACTTGCGAAACAATTGACAAGATAACGCGTTTACTTATCGGATTAATATTTTCATCGATTTTAGAAATGAAGTGTAATTGATCGCTATCGTTATACCAACCTAAACCTAACGTTTTAGATTGACAATGTTCTCCAAGATTTAATTGTTTAGAAATATTAGCACCTACTTCAATAGCCGTGTTAAACGTCCATTTCCTTAACGGAAAGCATCCCGATTGGAGTGCTTGAGCCACCGTGTCGCAGATTGAAATAAGAGTTGGCTTATCGTCATGTCCAGTGATGAGGTCGTCGACAAACATGTCGTTGGTGATGACCGATGCTATGACGTCATCGCCACACTCCTGCGCAAGCTGCCTCAAGCATCTCATGCTAAGATAAGGTGCCGAAGCTGTTCCGTACGTCACGGTATTGAGCTGAAAACATTGCAATGGTTTAGAAGGATTATCTCGCCAAATAATTAATTGAAGATTACGTTGATCGGTTTGAACATTAATTTGTCTGAACATTTTTTCTATATCTGCCAAAGCTACATATTTATGTTTTCTAAATCTCAAAAGTAACGCAAATATATCTACATGTAAAGAAGGCCCCGTATATTGTAAATCGTTTAATGAAGTACCTGAATCCGATGCAGCACTGGCGTTAAAAACAACCCGTAATTTAGTTGTGGTACTTTGCTCACGTAAAACGCCGTGATGCGGTAAAAACAGTACGGTTTCGAAAAACTATCCACAGGACTCATATGACCTAATTGGATGTATTCGTCATGAAATCGCAATATAGTTTATTAAGAACAGGAGAACGCTGTAACTTACGCTCTAAAGATAAAAACCTATTTTTTGCTAGTGCGTAGGTGTCCCCTAACTCGTCAGCTGATTGCTTGAGAGGTATACGCACCCAAAATCTGCCTTCTGTGTCACGTTTAGTCGTGCTTGTAAAGTAATCTTCACATTTGCGTTCGTCTACTGTTAGTAAGCGTTTATTATTATTTTCAATTTCTTCTAACTCCCAAAATTTACGAACTTGAACGTCTAAAGATTGAGTTAGGTTACATTGAACATTATCGTTTAAATTATTACTGACAACACAGCTATCCGAATAATTAACTCGTTTATTTTTATATACCGAACCGGAAACAATCCAACCTAAGTGAGTATTCTGTAGGTATGGCCCCGTTGGTAATTAATACCTACCATCGGTGAGTAGGTCCCAAAACACGTCAGCCCCGATTAACAAATCTATTTGAGACGAAATAAAAAAATCTGGGTCTGCCAGTGTGACATACTCGGGAACGTTTATTGATGCTACGTCTAAGTTTATATGCGGCAAATTATGTGTAATTTGAGGCAAAACCAAGCATCTTATACGCGTATAATATTCGTTTAATTTTGATTTAATTCGTATATCGCATGATCGCGTAGATGTGGTCATTGTTTGACCCACACCGGTTACGTTTATTGTGGACTGTAAATACGAGACGTTTAATTTATCGCATAATGATTGCGAAATAATGCATCTTTGGCTTCCGCTATCTAACAACGCGCGCACAGTATAGTAATTTTTATTATCAGTTGTGATCTGAACGAGCGCCGTTGATAAGAGAACCTGTTTGCTACTCGCAGCGCACTCCGATCGCGCGGTGTGCCGGCGAGATGCAGCCGAATTGTTATTGTCAATTAATGAGTTTATGCACATGACGCTAGACGGTTGTGTCTGTACATTCCGCAAATCATCTAGATGAAGAAGACTATTATGTTTTTCGGAACATTGTTTACAGTGCCGAAACATGCATTCAATGTTATTGTGTCCTGATCGTAGGCAGTTACGACAGAGGTTGTTTTGAGTGACAAATTTAATCCTATCTTCTACAGAAAGATTTAAAAATCGAGTGCATAAATATAGTGCGTGGTTAGCGTTGCATAATAAACAGTTAGGTATCGAACGTTCCGTTTTAAGTTTAGATTTAGGTGCAACGACATAACTGTGAATGTTGTTTGTTAAACTCGACTTTTTATGATTATGTTTCTGAAAGGATTCACTTGATTTAGTGTTAATTTTTACCATTTCTAACATGTCTGCTCTGTCACGTAGGAACTTAAGCAAATCATTCAATTTTATTTTGTATTGTTGATCTTGAACATTTGCATTAATTAAACTTATGTGGTGTTCCCATTCGCGTTCTGTGGAACTGTCTAATTTAGAAACAATCAAATAGATGATTAACGTGTCCCATTCATCCGTAGGTTCACCTAAGGTGTTTAACGAACGTAAATTACGCAAAATAGCATCAATTAACTTACGTATCTGAGCCGATGATTCCTTTTGAACGTTAGGTAACGTAAATAGCGACTTGACATGATTGTGCACCAACAAACGTTTATTATTAAAGCGCATTTCGATTAATTGCCACGCATGTACGTAATTTTCCGACGTAAACTCTAACGCACTTATAACCTGCAATGCACTGTTAGTTAGCGATGACTTAAGGTAATGAAATTTATGAATTAAATCCAGATCAGTACGATTGTGAATCATAGTTATGAATGAGTTTCTATACTCCTACCAGTTATCAAAGGAGCCGTCAAAGGTAGGTAAACGAATGTCAGGAAGCTTGACCCTCGCGTTACATTTAGAACTATCGTCTGGGCTTGGCTCACATGAGTCAAACAAACACTTTGCGGCAGCCATGGTCTTGTTATAAAGTTCTTCAAACTGTTCACGCTCAAGTATGGCACTTTCTTGGTCGCTTGCAGATTGTTCTATGAGACTTTGTATTTTATTAAACTCACAAAAGAAATTAGAAGCTGATTGCATTCGTAACTTTAGTTCCTCAATCTGATTTTGTTGTAAGATGGGAACATCTTTAATTTTGTTGAGATATTTTTCAAACAATGTCAACCTACTTTTAATTGTGCCACGCTGCTTGCGTAAATCACTAATTAATGTTGATTTACCTGGTGATTTAGTCTTCGGATCTAACCTGACTGTATGCTCCTCCTCACTCATGATGACTTATATGGGAGGCAGAATTACTTACTGGCGGCACCACTAACGACACGTTGCGTCTGCGCAGGTCTGCTGTAATAAAGGCACAGTTTTGAAACAAATGAAGCAGGGAAAGGAAGGATTAGACGTAAACTTCCCTCTTTGAAGAATCCACGTTGCGTTCAGCAAATGGCGGCGTGTCCGTCTGCTTTAGTTAACTTCGTATATCGTGATATTTCGTTTAATCCGTTTAATAATCCAAAAAAAAAGGACAAAGAGTTGGCGATTCGATTTGCCGGTTTAATATTTTATTCAGTAGAATGCAGTTCTATTTGTTGACAGTCTTTTTTCTTGGCCTTTGGGACGTGGGATCGAGAGAGATTTGTTCGTAGATTCAGTGGACGTTTGATAAACAAGTTTTTATGGGTTTTGGAGTTTTTTCCCTGACGATTTATATAGTAAAGTGACTGGTACAATAAATCATTTCTATTCATTGTGATTGAACTCTCCGTTGTCAATTGTATTTGTATATTTTCATTTATTTTTGTTTGCATCCTAGTTCAAATAATTCAATTTTTATAGTAACTAATTCTGAACCATGCAACGAGTTTCAAAATGATTATGTTATAAAAAAAATAGTAATTTTAAAAAATTTAAAAAAATAAATTAAAAAAAGTTTATACATTAGAAAATAATTGTTTAAAAAGCCAAAAATAAAGTTACCGGAACATATCCTGCACGCATATTTTCTTCAATATCAGGGTTAAAAATAATTCAGATAATTGGATTTTTACACAAGAATAGCATATGTGTATATTATTTTTGTGACGTTGCCAAACTTGCAGTCCGATTATTCATGATTTTTTGATAAAAAGTGCAACGTTGGCATATATTGTGCGGGAACCCTGTCTTCGTTTAAAAGACCGTATAGATTCCAAAATCGTTTAATTGCTGGTTTACAATATTCGTATAAGATGGATAATCGAAGAGTGAATTACATTAGGTTAAATTAAGTAATAGTTAAGTGGCGCCGTGAAGCGGCTGGTTGCGTAAACTACCGACGACGTTCCTTTAAGCGCAAAGTATTTGGTCTATGGCTTCAGTTATTAGACATACAGGGTGTCCAGGAAACAATGGATAAGCTCTGAAGGGCTAATAGTAGAACTAAAGGCAAGCCTAAAAAATAATTGATAAAAAGTTTGAATTTCATATTTCTGATTGAAAATCATATTTCTTTAGTTTTATTGTATTTTTTTAATTTTGCTAGATCTAAATAATTATCCCATTTTACACACTAATACCATTAGTTCAATCTTTTTTCATTACAATAACAACATATTACATCTTTTTAAAAACGTTATTAAACCAGGAATATTTTGAAATCATTGGTCACTGTTACTTTCATAAAATTTTTTTACACCAGAGCTGTTCAAAGTTGCGCATCAAAAATATTTCTTCAGAAATTTTACACAAATCAAAAGTTTAACATTATTTTTTAAGAAAAATACTTTAGTTAGCTATTTTATTTGATAGTTATTCACTGATGCGGTTAATATTAATTATTTTAGCACAGAAATAATTATGTTATTAAGTGATTTGACCTCGTTATGAGTACGGTAGGGACACGAGTCGTGCATCAAAATATGAACACATTCAAAAAAATATGAAGTTTTTTTTTAAAGCGCCATATTTCTAGCAGTGTTAGGGTTATACTTTTTATCAATTATTTTTTAGGCTTGCCTTTAGTTCTACTATTAGCCCTTCGGAGCTTATCCATTGTTTCCTGGACACCCGGTATATCATATAATTTATTATTGTAATTGTACATTTTTATATGTTTCTCCGTTGTCTCTGCCGCTTGTCTTTCCATTTATTAAAAAAACCGGCCAAGTGCGAGTCGGACTCGCGCACCGAGGGTTCCGTACAAACCTGCAAAAACTACTTAAAATTTTAAGCTTTTTGGAATTTTTCTGTTACCTGTGCTGTAAGCTATTGCTTCTTACCAAATTTCGAGATTATATTTTGACGACCTCTGTGGCGCAGCGGTAACTATACCGGACTGCAAAGCGGATGGTTCCGGGTTCGATCCCCGGGTCGGGCCATTTTCGTCAAAATGGTTTTTCGACATTGGCTCGTGTCTGGGTGTAACTAGGTTCTCCCCTAGTCCATTGTGTGGTACCTGTAACACAAGCGCTTAATGCGCTTACCATAGGACCACATAATTGGTGTGTTAGTCTGGAGATTTATTATTATTATTATTATTATTATTATGTCAACGGGAAGTGGTCTTTAGGTTTTAATTCCCGTGCGTGTAGTTGCGAGTTTCAAAATATGCGGTATCAATGGTTGTACTTTTGCGTTTTGCGTTTTTGCGTTGACTTAGTTTTTTTTTTTTCACGGGTTAAAGGCAATTAGATCTAAGTATTTTATATGATTTTCAACTTGATAGCTCTACGCGTTCATGAGGAAAAAAGTAATAAGTTTATATTTATTAAAAAATATATATTTTGTAATGTAACTAAAAATTTAAGGTTTTCGGAATTTTTCCTTTATGTGTGCTATAAAACGTTGCTTCATGCCAAATTTCAAGATCCTAGGTCGACTGGAAGTACCCTTTAGGTTTTGATTCCCTTGCGAGTACTTGCGAGTTACAAAATATGCAGCTTAAATTGCTGTTTCTTTTGATTGCGTTGACATAGAAGTTTGATTTTGTTACAGCTTAAAGGTATTATAGACCTGAGTATTTGGTATGAATTTCAATTTAATACCTCTACGCGTTTATGAGGAAATGGGTAGTAAGGTTAAAATTATTAAAAAAAAATATTATGTGATGTAACTAAAAATTTATGGTTTTCGTAATTTTTCCTTTATCTATGCTATAAGACGTTGCTTCGTACCAAATTTCAAGATTCTGAGTTCACGGGAAGCACCCTGTAGGTTTTGATTCCCTTGCAAGTGTCGAAAATTTGCGGCATAAACGGCTGTATCTTTTGATTGTGTTGGCTTAGAAGTTTGATTTTTTCACAGATTCAAGGGACAGTAGACCTGAGTAATTGATATAAATTTCAGTTTCATACCTCCACGCGTTCCTGAGAAAAAGGTTCTTGGCAGACGGACGGACGGACGGACAACAAAGTGATCCTATAAGGGTTCCGTTTTTTTTTCCTTTTGAGGTACGGAACCCTAAAAACAATAATAATAACCGCCTTAATTTGCCTCAAGTTGAGTGTATCCTACTCGGATAGAGAGAGAATAGTGGTACAAACTTTTTTTTACTAGCTTTCCGCCCTGCGGTTTCACCCGCAACTAACTTTTTCCCGTGGCAATATCTTACGGAACCCTATTTTTTCCAAAATAAAATATAGCCTTTGTTACTCGTGTATAATGTAGGTATCTTTCGAATTGTGAAAGATTTTTTTTAATCGGTCCAGGAGTTTCGGAGTCTATTCATTTCAAACTAACCAACAAAAATCGAACCTTTCCTCTTTATAATATTAGTATAGAAAAGTGCAACGTTAGCATATCCCATATAATTTGTTATTGTAATTGTACATTTTGTCTCTGCCGCTTGTCTTAACATTTATTAAAAAAACAATAATAAAAACCGCCTTCATTTGCCTCAAGTTGAGTCTACCCTACTCGGATAGAGAGAAAATAGTGGTAGAACAAACATATATTTTTTACGAGCATATTAACCCTTTTCCAGAGAACCGCTTCTCCGAACTAGTCCACAAGACCCTGGTAGCCACAGCCCACTCCTGCATGTCCGGCACCAACGCCACCGTCGAGGACCTGGAGGCGCTGCGGGGGGACCCGCCGTTCCAGGAGAAGGCCGCTTGTGTCGTCAAATGCCTGCTGGAGAAGGTTAGATGTACAGGGTGTTGATAGAACGTTTCTGAAGGTACAGGGTGTAGATAGAACGTTTCTGAAGGTACAGGGTGTAGATAGAACGTTTCTGAAGGTACAGGGTGTAGATAGAACGTTTCGAAAGGTACAGGGTGTAGATAGAACGTTTCTAAAGGTACAGGGTGTAGAAAGAACGTTTCTTGATGTTGAAATTGTGTGTGGTTGAGCGAAAACCGCTTCTCCGAACTAGTCCACAAGACCCTGGTAGCCACAGCCCACTCCTGCATGTCCGGCACCAACGCCACCGTCGAGGACCTGGAGGCGCTGCGGGGGGAGCCGCCGTTCCAGGAGAAGGCCGCTTGTGTCGTCAAATGCCTGCTGGAGAAGGTAGATGTGCGGGGTGTTGATGGAACGTTTCCGAAGGTACAGGGTGTAGGTAGAACGTTTCTGAAGAAACAGGGTGTAGATAGAACGTTTCTGAAGGTACAGGGTGTAGATAGAACGTTTCGAAAGGTACAGGGTGTAGATAGAACGTTTCTAAAGGTACAGGGTGTAGAAAGAACGTTTCTTGATGTTGAAATTGTGTGTGGTTGAGCGAAAACCGCTTCTCCGAACTAGTCCACAAGACCCTGGTAGCCACAGCCCACTCCTGCATGTCCGGCTCCAACGCCGCCGTCGAGGACCTGGAGGCGCTGCGGGGGGACCCGCCGTTCCAGGAGAAGGCTGCTTGTGTCGTCAAATGCCTGCTGGTGAAGGTAGATGTGCGGGGTGTTGATAGAAAGTTTCTGAGGGTACAGGGTATTGATAGAACTTTTTCGAAGGTACAGGGTGTAGATTGAACTTTTTCGAAGGTACAGGGTGTAGATAGAACGTTTCTGAGGGTACAGGGTGTAGATAGAACTTTCAGAAGGTACAGGGTGTAGATAGAACGTTTCTGAAGGTACAGGGTGTAGATAGAACGTTTCTGGATGTTGTAATTGAGTGTGGTTGAGCGAAAACCGCTTCTGCGAACTAGTCCACAAGACCCTGGTAGCCACAGCCCACTCCTGCATGTCCGGCTCCAACGCCACCGCCGAGGACCTTGAGGCGCTGCGGGGGAAGCCGCCGTTCCAGGAGAAGGCTGCTTGTGTCGTCAAATGCCTGCTGGAGAAGGTAGATGTGCGGGTTATGTGAAGTACAGGGTGTAGATAGAACGTTTCCTAGGGTACAGAGTGTAGATAGAACTTTATCGAAGGTACAGGGTGTAGATAAAATGTTTCCGAGGGTACAGGGTGTAGATAGAACTTTTTCGAAGGTACAGGGTGTAGATAGAACGTTTCTGAAGGTACAGGGTGTAGATAGAACTTTTAGAAGGTACAGGGTGTTGATAGAACGTTTTTGAAGGTACAGGGTGTAGATAGAACGTTTCCGAGGGTACAGGGTGTATATAGAACGTTTCCGAAGGTACAGGGTGTAGATAGAACGATTCTGAAGGTACGGGGTGTAGATAGAACGTTTCTGAAGGTACAGGGTGTTGATAGAACGTTTCTGTAGGTACAGGGTGTAGATGGAACGTTTCTGAAGGTACAGGATGTAGATAGAACGTTTCCGAAGGTACAGGGTGTAGATAGAACGTTTCCGAGGATACAGGGTGTATATAGAACGTTTCCGAAGGTACAGGATATAGATAGAACGTTTCTGAAGGTACAGGGTGTAGATAGAACGTTTCCGAGGGTACAGGGTGTATATAGAACGATTATGAAGGTACAAAACCAATTTAAAGGAAATTATTAAAGTAATGTTAGTTTTTAATTGTGGTGGATAAATGAAAATTGTGGACAGTGATGGACTGATTGATGGTGGCTAGAAACAGGTCCGGCAAAAGTCACCCAATGATGGTTATAGACCACATTTTTTGGTATTTTTAATTATTTATAAGAACTTTGAAGCTTTGAAGGAGGTACATTTTTTATTGACAAAATATAGATTCACTAGTGGCCGCCCGCGACTCCGTTCGCGTGGAAGTCGGTTTCCCGTGGGAATGAGATGTTTTCCCGCGGTAAAAAGTACCCTATGTGTTATTCTGATATATAACCTATATTATTGCAAAGTTTTATCCAAATCCATCTAGAAGGGCTAATAGTAGAACTAAAGGCAAGCCTAAAAAATAATTGATAAAACGTATAACCCTTACACTGCTAGAAATATGGCGCTTTAAAAAAAAACTTCATATTTTTTTGACTGTGTTCATATTTTTACTCGTAACGAGGTCAAATCACTTAATACCATCATTATTTCTGTGCTAAAATAATTAATATTAACCGCATCAGTGAATAACTACCAAATAAAATAGCTAACTAAAGTATTTTTCTCAAAAAATAATGTTAAACTTTTGATTTGTGTAAAATTTCTAAAGAAATATTTTTGATGTGGAACTTTGAACGGCTCTGGTGTAAAAAAATAATATGAAAGCAACAGTGGCCAAGGATTTCAAAATCTTCCTGGTTTAATAACGTTTTTAAAAAGATGTAATATGTTGTTATCGTAATGAAAAAATAATGAACTAATGGTATTTGTGTGTAAATGGGAAAAATATTTAGTTCCAGCAAAATTAAAAAAATACAATAAAACTAAAGAAATATGATTTTCAACTGATATTAATTGCAAACACGTTGGAATAATTGAGAGCAACTGTTCAAATTGTCTATCCCCATCCTGATGCAGGCCCTACATCTACGAATAAAGGATCTTCAAAAAAATCGCGCGTGTCGTCAATCATTGATTGCAGCGGCCTGAACACGAGCTCGTAGATCTTCTAATGAAGTTACTGGTTGCCGGTAAAACTCTTCCTTAAAATACCCCCAGTAAAAAAGTCCAAAGCGTTTAGGTTTAGGGGGCCTACCTACCTGTTAGGGTAGGTTTCGTCAAGTATGCACATAATGCAACAGCATAGTGTGCTAGACAGCCTTTATTTTGAAGCCAATATGTGTCGCGAAGCTCTTCAGATACGTCTATCAATAAATTGGGTAAGTCATTTTGAAGAAAATTTGGATCACTTTTTTTTTTTTTTTTTTTTTATATGAGAAGCTAGCAAACGAGCATGCGGGTCACCTGATGGTAAGTGATCACCGCCGCCCATGACTACCCGCAACACTGTGGGTGTTGGGGGTGTGTTGCTGAGCCGTTAATAAAATGGGCACCGGATATCTCCTGTTAAGTTGATTTCTTTTAAGATCCTTTATTCGTAGATGTAGGGCCTGCATCAGGAGGTGGACAGACAATTTGAACAGTTGCTCTCAATTATTCCAACGTGTTTGCAATTAATATCAGTTGAAAATCATATTTCTTTAGTTTTATTGTATTTTTTTAATTTTGCTGGAACTAAATATTTTTCCCATTTACACACAAATACCATTAGTTCATTATTTTTTCATTACGATAACAACATATTACATCTTTTTAAAAACGTTATTAAACCAGGAAGATTTTGAAATCCTTGGCCACTGTTGCTTTCATATTATTTTTTTACACCAGAGCTGTTCAAAGTTCCACATTAAAAATATTTATTTAGAAATTTTACGCAAATCAAAAGTTTAACATTATTTTTGGACAAAAATACTTAAGTTAGCTATTTTATTTGGTAGTTATTCACTGATGCGGTTGATATTAATTATTTTAGCATAGAAATAATGATGGTATTAAGTGATTTGACCTCGTTACGAGTAAAAATATGAACACAGTCAAAAAAATATGAAGTTTTTTTTTAAAGCGCCATATTTCTAGCAGTGTAAGGGTTATACTTTTTATCAATTATTTTTTAGGCTTGCCTTTAGTTCTACTATAAGCCCTTCAGAGGTTAACCATTGTTTCCTGGACACCCGGTATAGTAGGATATCCCCGACAATTTCAAAAATTTTGATAATAGAATTAAAATTAAAAATAGAGATTTTTGTTCTCCGCATTTAAGCTTATTCAACCGTATTATCGTTTTTATTTCCTCCGAATAAATATGTAATATGTTATTCAAAGTCTAGACAAGATAGACTGTCTATCAATAAACCTATTATTACCAAGGTTCACTTGTTTTTACGACAAAAAATAAAATATTTTTTTTCACCAAGTTACATCAGTATAATTTGATATATTTATAGTTGTCCTGAAAAATATTTTCGTTTAAACCATGGATCAATATGTTTTTACAACTCGAACCTACCGTGACAGTATAAAAATTCCGTCACAATATTTCCGTATCAAACACCATGAAACCCAACACTTTATTCTCGTATCTTCAACACAAAACATTTATTTTATTATTGTTACATACACAATGCAAAACATCTTCCATTTCAAAAGGATCAACAACATTGTATGTTTATATAAGACTTGCCAGTGTAGAAAATGCTACCGGACTTAATCCCTTTGGTATTTTCTGCTAGTTATATTCACTGTGTGGGGAAACTAAGCTGGATAGAATGTTCCTTTGCCTTAAAGGAAACTGAAGGTTACATCAATATGGGTTTAAAAAAGATTGTATTATATTAAAAGAAAGACATTGAAACGTCCTTCTGGTTTGTAAATAAATTGTAAAGACAAATGACCTAAAATAAATCTATACATATAATAAAGCTGAAGAGGATGGAAAGTCTGTACATAAAAGACATTCGAAAAAAAAATTATTGGGGATACTTAAAATTGATAACAGAACACGTTCCAATAGTTTTTAGAATTTTTGTCTGTTTATCTGTTTGTCTGTTTATCTGTTTATTTGGCTGAGCATCACGCGAAAACGGCTGGACGGATTTTGATGAAACTTTTACTATTATGTAGAGAAAATTATGGACCAGGTTATAGGGTAAAAAAAACAACCCCTAAAAGGGGGGGGGGGGGGTTGGCAAAAACTTGAAATACGTGAATTTCATAGGGGTGCGTGGTAGTATGATGTGCAAACTACACTGAAACCGAGATTTGAAAAAGTACCAACATAATTATAATATTAATCTATCTAATATCTTATCTAATCTAATAATAATATAAATTCTATAATTTTCTAAGATAAATAATGATAATACACACAAACATCCAAAAAACCATAACAATATTACGAAAAATGAAAGGAATAAAACATGTGCATTCCTTCCGTCCTTCTTGCTTCCATCTTGCTTCATCTCCATCCATTGCGCATGCGTAGACATTTTTTTTTATTAAATTAAGGCATTGACATCTGGGTCATCAGCCTAAACATGTTTCTCATTTCTTATTCTTTCTTTATTTTCTTGTACATTTTCATATTGAACAGTGTTGGATAGGAGATTTTCCTATCTATAGTCCACCCACAGTAACACGATAGTAATGAAACTGCAGATTGTTGTGACTTCTTGGAAAGCAGCCCGGCAAGTGGCTATGCTTTTTATTGAATTCTTCAATCACTGTACACTTTCACAGGTGTTTGCTACTCATTACACTATCACTAATGTGAATCAAATCCCGAAATATACATAAATTTAAAATTTAACAACAAGCACGACATCACTTGACGAACTCCCGCCAAAAAGCCCCGTGCGTAGACAAAGTTATTTCGTTATAGGCTAAACCAACATACCTTTTTTTTTTTTTTTTTTTTTTGTTTTACGACTGGAAAATGCATTACGCACCGTACCTCCCGCCCGGGGGGACGAGAGGCGTGTGTGGGACTCCCCCTTTCGGGTATACCCACTAAAAACCAGTCGATGTCCTTCGAAGGCGCCATAGTGCCGGGGCTGCGGGATACGTTAGTCATCTCACAAATCAGCCCCGGCGGCAACGGCCCGCGTTAAACTCGCGGGACCTCCTTCCTACTTGACGGGGAGGTTGAACCTCCCCCGTCCGTCTTGAGAAGGCGCGCCGGACATGGCGCGCGCCTTCTAGGGAGACCATTTTGCGGACGACGGATTCCCCCGAATCCACCGCCCTAGGTCTCCTTTAGGTTGGGAGCTGGAGAGGCTGTGACCTCCGCCAAACTCCCCGCCCCTAATGGGTCATTGGCTCAGCGCCACCCCCCCCTTTTCACCTTTTTGGAAGGCCCTTTACAGGCCTTCCCCCCAACCTTGTGGTTGGCCGGCCGGTTTGCCGCAGCACACACTGAGCAGTGTGGCTCGGCCGTACAAGCTGCGGACTTGTGTCCCGCCTGGCCACAGCGGTAGCAGTCGCCGCTCCGGTCGACTGCTGAGGAGCAGTTGCACCCCACGTGCCCCTGCTCGTGGCACCGGTAGCACAACCTCGGCCTAGGCTCTAAGAGCTTTATTTGGGCCGAGGTCCACCCCACCAGCAGCCTGCCTTCACAGGCTTTTTTGGCCGCAGCAATCGGACACTGCGCCACCAACGACCCCAGCCCCGATGGGCTGCGTCTAATGACGCCCACCTTTAGGGCGTCCACGGGACACTCGCCCTTCTTCGCCAATGCGAAGGCGACATCTTCTCCAGTGATGGAGTCGTCCAGACCCGAAATGTGTATCCCTACACATTTCGTGGGCCTGGACACCTTCACGATGTCGCTCCCCACTGCCTCCCTGATCTTCAAGGCAAAAACGTCTGCCTTCGGGCCACTCTGCGCTCCTGGGACCTCCAAAATGAAGGCCCCAGTGGCCGCCTTTCTACACTTAATGCCACCGTCAATGCCCAGGTCCGCAAGGTTAATGTTTTTCCTTGCCTGAGCAATGACGGAGGCATAAGTGACCCCCTTCTCTTTTGCTGAAGGAAGCATGGTGAGGACCACTGCGGCAGATCTTGGAGCACGCAGCGTCCTCTTTCGCTTCTTCTGCAATTTCCCTTTTTTAGGGGCCGTCTCCGGCGCCACAGCTACTACTGCTGAAGCTGCCTTTTGCACCTTGTGTTTCTTCTTTTTGGCCACCGTGACCCACCCCTCAGATGAAGGCGGTTGGGTTGGTGGCGGCTGGCTTTGTGGTGGCGGTTTAGAAACCACCGGAGGTGTGGCAATTACTGCCGGCTTCTTGGCAGCAGCCTCTGCGGCCGCCAGTTTCTCCTGCCTTTCCCGTCTGACCCTGTCGATGATGCTCTGCCTAGTGACAGGCATCACCGAAGGGGCGGGCTCTTCTCCTTTTTTATCTGCTGCTAAAGGTGGTCGCAGACGCGGCTCCGGCAGAAGCCGATTCTCAATACCAGCCAGTCTAGCATTGAGCATTGTACTATACTGCTCAAGGCTAGACCGGGATACCTCCTCCAGTAACCCCTTAATATCCAGCCCCGATGGAGCCGACCTCAACTTTTCCAGCTCTTTTTGGAGCTCCTCAACTTTTTTAGTCAGACGAGAGTTTGCCGACTTCAATTTTTTCATCTCGTCGTCTGACTCAGTCTTTTTAAGACCCTTGACCTTTGATCTTTTGGCCGGCCCATCCCGCAAACTCGTGTCGACGAGTTTTCGGATAGTGCGCTTCCTGCGCGGCCGGCCAGATTCGTCGTACTCCGTGTCATCTGACATAAGGAGATCAGTGTCGCATCCTGTAAGGGTGCTCTCCTCCGACTCGGATTCAACACACAGATGCGACAATGCAATGCGTGTATGCTTCTTGGCGTCCAGCGAACGCCGGGTCTCGTCATTGACCCGAGAAATCGGGCTAATAAAAGCCTCTGCGGGCAACTCCTTGGCCTTCGCCACACCTTTCGGCTTGGACTTGGGTTGGCCCTGAGAAGGGCCTTTCGACGTCCCAGGGGACGTGGGGGATGTCGTAGACATTACAACTCGAGGTTACAATATGTGTCACACAGTATCGTTTTGGATGTTTGGTCACCTCACCTACTGGCCACTGCGTTACCGCGCACCAAGTAGGGAGGGTCCAGGGCAGACGACGGGGACGTAATCACAAAACACTGTGGGACCTGCCCCAAACCAACATACCTACCTATTTTGATTTTAAAATAATTATCGTGACGAATCTTTTAGATATGGAACGTAATTTTGAACTAAAGACAAGGCTGTATGGTACCTTGCCTGTTCAGTATAGCTTGGCATGAAAGTGCAGATATTAAAATAAAGTGAAACTAAATTTTTTCTTCATATCGCAATGCCACCAATGCAAGACTTATTTTCTTCTTCTAAGTTGGCGAAACGAAGTTCGCGGGCACCAGCTAGTAAATAATAAATGAAACTAAAAAACAATTTAAACTATCACTAAATATTATATTTATTATCTGATAATAACATCATCCACGTAATATTGTTTGCGTTTGCATATTATTAAATAATTGTAGGTACTGATTTTATCTTTTTTTTCCAGATTGGAATAGTAAAAAACAATCGATTCTCACCCAACGGATTCTTAACGGCTGTTACTCCACTCGTGTTTACAAATAAGAGTAAATTGGAACACTATCGCAATGTGGCTGACAGCTGTCAAAATGAGGTTTGATACATGCCGTTATCTCACTTCAAGTTTAAACATCACAGCATCAGGTTCCACTTCTATCTATCAGTCATCATCTCGGCACTGAAAGACGATATGCTTAGGAAAGGAACGCCTAAGCATATCGTCTTTCACACATTCCATCCATGTCTTCTCCCTCTACTTTTCCATCCATGAATTTTTAACATTCTTCTTGTAACATGTTCATCTTTTCTGATTACATGCTTATACCACGCTATAATTTGCCATTGGCGCTACTTTTAGATTTCCTCCTGTTACATAATATTTTTTTTTAATAAAAATTAAGCACATAGATTAGGCACTACCTGAAAACAACAGTTTGTAATTGTTGCACACAGATGCAGCTTCTGAAACCTAGGTTTTAGCTATAGTAGGCCGGTATTGAAACCGGCCTTAAATACGTGACCATAACCATTTTATTATTATTCCAAAGACTTTTACCGAACATTCGCTAAATAGTTTTATACATGCTCAATAAAGTTTATTTTATTTACAGATAAACCATGAAGAAACCGCCCACTGTCAGCTGGGCAATGAAATCGCCACCTGTATTTATAAATACGCCCCTGAATTGCACATTAAATCTTAGTATTTGAAGTGCTGTTTAATTTTTTTAGAACCTTTGTAGAAAGTCTTCTTCTAATATTTTTCACATTATAAATGTGTGACTATAGGTAACCAGTAAACATTAATACATTCATTAGACTAACTAGCGGCAAGATAAATATAAAGTCATAGATATCTATTGGTAATCGTCTACTATGATTTTGTCCACTACTTTTCATAACGTTTAAAAATTATATATTTCGCAGATTTTATGCCACCGCACCTCAAAAGTTAACTACTTAGATCTTTAAAATGAGACTCCGTCGTCAGTCTGTCTTCCTTACTTTGCCGGTTTTTTATACAATATTTTTCTTTCTACCAGTCCTAAAACCTTTGTTACCAATAGGTATCTACTGCTTACAAAAATGCTCCATCAAGTCTTCTGTGAGCCGAAACGCAAAGAACTTTACAATTCCGCTTACCTATGAAACCGTGGTCTGTTATCAGAAAATACTGCGCCTTTAATGCGATAACAAGAATAAAAATTAAGCTTTTGATCCTCTTAAAGATTCTTCAATAATCTGAGAAAATTTGTGAAAAAAATCGGACGTTATAACGACTTAAGTTTAATATCTGCAGGTCTCGAAAATAATTCGGGAATAAACGTGTAGATATTAAATAAACGCCCCGGGATATATTTCATTTGCTTAATGAGTTTTGTCTGCTATAGAAAATCCTTTGTGAGAAAGGTACCTATAGGTAAATGATCCCATTTTCACACATCATGTCATAATTTGTAAATAAAGATAATTTCATCTTTAATAATTAGAACACGTGTTCTTCAGTTTTCAATTATCTTAATAATATAAAGTTATATACAATCTTAGATGAAACTAGTGGCCGCCCGCGACTCCGTTTGCGAGGACGTCGGTTTCCGGTGGGAATGAGAAGTGTTCCCGCGGTAAATAGTACTCTATATGTTATTCTGGTGTATATCCTATGTTACTGTAAAGTTTCATCCAAATCAGTCCAGTAGTTTTTACGTAAAAGAGTAACTAACATCCATACACACTTAGAAACTTTCACGTTTATAATATAAGTAGGATCTTAGCTTAGCTAACATTTAATAGGTTTGATAGGAAGGTAGACAAAGTATGACAATAATATTTTTTACCATTTTTAGGGTTCCGTACCTCAAAAGGAAAAAAAACGGAACCCTTATAGGATCACTTTGTTATCCGTCCGTCCGTCTGTCAAGACCCTTTTTCTCAAAAACGCGTGGAGGTATGAAGCTGAAATTTATATCAATTACTCAGGTCTACTGTCCCTTGAAGCTGTGAAAAAATCAAACTTCTAAGCCAACGCAATCAAAAGAT
The DNA here is from genome assembly GCA_916618145.1 of Emmelina monodactyla. Lineage (NCBI taxonomy): Eukaryota > Metazoa > Arthropoda > Insecta > Lepidoptera > Pterophoridae > Emmelina > Emmelina monodactyla. Next base: position 1,389,185 of record OU745316.1, read on the forward strand.
ACAGCCGTTTATGCCGCAAATTATGCCGCAAGTCGACACTTGCAAGGGAATCAAAACCTACAGGGTGCTTCCCGTGAACTCAGAATCTTGAAATTTGGTACGAAGCAACGTCTTATAGCATAGATAAAGGAAAAATTACGAAAACCATAAATTTTTAGTTACATCACATATTTTTTTTTTTTTAATAATTTTAACCTTACTACCCATTTCCTCATAAATGCGTAGAGGTATTAAATTGAAATCAAAATCAAATCAAAATTCTTTTATTCATCATAGATATGTAACATATACTTAATGAACGTCAATGTTACAAACTTCGACTTTACCTAACCGTAGACCGAGAGAAAAAAGCCGGCGGAAAAAAACTCCCAGCACTCTTTTTGAAAATTATAACGTGTACATTCAATGAACATATAAATTATTTTCTCGTACCTCAACTCAACACTATAAAAGTAAAAAAAAACTGCTACTACGAACTAATTAAGGACTTCTTCCTGCACCACAATTCGGAACCAGAGCAGACCGTTTCCCGAAGGCGGCACCTGATCACAAGTATGACGTGTGCTCCAGCCATCGTCCTACTCAACCATATTAGAGGGAGTTGGGCGACCCGTTGACACAACGCCACCGCCCCAGTAACTTTCGAGGCGAGCATGACTACCCTGGGCCAAATAAGGCACTAAAGAACCTCACAAAACAGCAAGTTAATAGGAAACCCGTACAATAAGTTAAAGCAGTGAGAGGAGGAACGAGAAAACAGTACAAAATAAAATAAAAAAAATTAAAAATAAATAAAAAAAACAATAAAAAAAAATTCATACCAAATACTCAGGTCTATAATACCTTTAAGCTGTAACAAAATCAAACTTCTATGTCAACGCAATCAAAAGAAACAGCATTTAAGCTGCATATTTTGAAACTCGCAAGTACTCGCAAGGGAATCAAAACCTAAAGGGTACTTCCAGTCGACCTAGAATCTTGAAATTTGGCATGAAGCAACGTTTTATAGCACACATAAAGGAAAAATTCCGAAAACCTTAAATTTTTAGTTACATTACAAAATATATATTTTTTTAATAAATATAAACTTATAAGTTGGAATTCATATCTAATACTTAGATCTAATTGCCTTTAACCCGTGAAAAAAAAAAAACTAAGTCAACGCAAAAACGCAAAAGTACAAACATTGATACCGCATATTTTGAAACTCGCAACTACACGCACGGGAATTAAAACCTAAAGACCACTTCCCGTTGACATAGAATCTTGAAATTTGGTAAGAAGCAATAGCTTACAGCACAGGTAACAGAAAAATTCCGAAAAGCTTAAAATTTTAAGTAGTTTTTGCAGGTTTGTACGGAACCCTCGGTGCGCGAGTCCGACTCGCACTTGGCCGGTTTTTTTGTTTTGGGTTTAACGTGTGCTTATAATAAACACATAAGAAACTTTATAAATTGTTTACAACAACCTACAATCAAAGCCAAATAGGTCCATTTCAGTACTAAAGATGCTCTCATTTCAAAGAAATATCTCGAAAGTTCTATCAAAACTAAATTAATAATATGAGACCTTTGAAGACTAAATGTTCTTCCGTCATGAAATATTAAGCCTTATTTATACAACGATAAGTTTTAAAATAAGTATATTTGAATAAGGAATACAAATAAATTCGTTTTCCATAACTTCCATAATATCTTCATAGTTAATTTTGATATACACCTGTCACGAATATACCGTCACCGTTATAAGTTATTTGTATTAAACGTGTCAAATTTTGCTAGTTGCCTTAACTTTTTTTTTTATAAGAAGCTAGCAAAGAGCATGCGGTAAGTGATTACCGCCGCCCATGACTACCTGCAACACTGTGGGTGTTGGGGGTGTGTTGCTGAGCCTTTGAGAAAATTGGGCACCGGATACCGCACTCACCGAACGAAACGCAGGAACATCGTCCCTACTTCACGTCGGTTTTCTGTGCGACGGTGGTATTTCACCGGTCGAGCTAGCCTACTAATCGCAGGCAGAGCCTACAGCTAGACTTTACCACTCCACATACTTTAGTAACTAATGGCCGGTCTCAATATCTTAAAAGTGAATTCTTAAAACAGATAGAGTATTTTTTCTTTTTGATGAACTTAAATCTACTAAACGCTTATTTTTCAATTGTCAGATTAATTCTATTCGACTGATAAGTCTTAAAAATTCGACGTGCAACGCGAAAAATACTACTAATCGTCAAATAAATCTGAATATGGAAAATCTGCTCTTTGTAACCTTTAGTAAGTATCTAAGAATCAGCTTACTGAGTTAGCAAAAGACGCTGCATCACAGAAAAATGATACTATCAAAACCAGCAGATACCTTAAAACTGTCATTACAAATGAACATGGAACCTTCAATCTCCTTCTCATACATTTCGCAACTTTTACTGCACATGTAGGCATTTAGAGATCACTCTCCGCACGCATGCGTTATTAAAATTTAAAGCTTGGCACGTAGGGAAGTAATGTGCCTCAATATAGCTTGAGGTAGATGTATGTGGTATTAAGGAGGCTTGGGGCTTTTGTAACCGAAGCTGTGTTCATTGAAGACTTTATAAGAAGTTTAAAAGCTTTTTGTATTGTTTATTTGTTTTTAAAGTTGTAGATTTAAAAAACTATGTGGAATAAATAATAAATCGATTAATTAAACCTCCAGACTGACACACCAAGTGTGTGGCCCGAAACTAAGCAATGCTTGTACTATAGGTACCACACAGTGGACTAGGGGAGAACCTAGTTACACCCAGACACGAGCCAATTTCGAAAAACTATTTTAACGACATTGACCCGGCCCGGGGATCGAAACCCGGGCATCCGCTTAACAGTTCGGTATATATATCGCTGCACCACAGTGGTCGTCAATGTATAGTTGGTTAAGTAACAAGATTCCACTACAGAACAAGACAGAGAACATTGCGAGGGCGTTGAAGCAAAAATAGGTTAACTAGGGTTTTGGCCGAAATTGAGTTATTGACATTTCCTGAATGCCCAAAGTATTACGCATCTTTTGGTATATAACAGGTTTCGATATTTGACAAATTGATGAAATTATCATTATTTTTGTGAAAAACAATGAAATTAAATATCTTGCATGCGATGCAAAAAAGGTTCAGGAAGAAATAAATAAGTTGCTGAATTGTAAATAAAATAAAATGAAATTTGTTTCTAGTCGTGGATAAAGTGAATAAGTGCAGTTATCATTTTCTGCAACAGAAATATTCTGCACAATGCCCTGACCACGTCACGGAAAAAGTGCATAAGTATTGTTATTTAATTTTACTCTAAGAAATATTTCCGATATGAACTTTTTCTTTTAAAAATGTGCAGTAATATTTTTTGACTTCAGTGAATTTAAAAAAAAAACACTGTTAGTTTATATAAAAATGGTATTAAAAGTTCTATCGCCGAAATTTCTAACTACGGTGTTAGGACATCTTACCTAACAGAAAAGGATTTAGCATCAATATTTACAATACTGCCACAATCGCTGAAAACTGTTATGACGTACGCATTGGAAACATGGCCACTCACTAAGAAGCTAATTAGTAAACTGAAGGTAGCACAAAGAGCCATAGAAAGGAGCATGTTTGGGATATAACTGAGAGACAAGGTGCGCAACACTGACATCAGAAGACGCACCAAGTTAACAGATGAAGGATACCGCATTGCAAAATTGAAATGGACATGGGCTGGACAACTGTGCCGAAGAGGGGACGATCGTTGGAGCATATCCGTACTAGAATGGACACCTAGAAACGCGGAGAACAAGTAGTAGTAGGAGAAGTATTAACGCAGGAAGACTACCAGTCAGATGGTCCTATGATATAAGATTTCACGCCGGGACAGCGTGGACAAGAAAAGCCGGTGATAGGACCGAGTGGAGAACTATTGGAGCGGCATATGCCCCGCAGCGGGCTAAAACATGGCTGTTGAAGACGAAGAAGAAGATATACAATACCAATATATTTCAGTGACAAAGCCTTAGTTTTATATGCTACAAAAGCATCTTGATCAAGTTATCATGCATAACTTTAAAATAATAGCTTGTGCTCGTGTTGAAATGGGATATGTACCTACTCCTCAAAATAGTTTGCTTATAAGACTCCATATCCACGGGGTGTCTTTTCCTCGAATTTTCTTCAGTGTTCAAAGTGAAAAGTGAAAGTTTATCTTATCGAAATTTTAATCATATTGTAATACTTGTAAGCGTTAATTTTGCCGTCTGGATTTTTACAATAACTCAGAGGGCGCGATCTTATTAGAAATTAGAAAAATTAATATAAGCAAACTATTAGTTGGAAGAAAGAAAATAAAATGAAAGTTAAGGATTGTCAAACGGAGCGTAACAATGCCTTACCTAAAATATGCCTCATAAGTCTTCCAACAAGCAGTTTAGTGCGCAGTGCAGTGCAGTTGCCCAATTTTTTTCACAAAGAATCACGTCATTATATAGAAAAAATGCTACTCTTCAATGGCAAATTAAGAAATCTTTCGTTTTTCACAACGAGTAATTATTTTAAATCCAGTAGTAACCAATTTCAGGCGATGACAATGATCTAGTTTGCTACCTTGTTTTTAATCTGCATGGTGTCGAAAAATGTAATGTTATATTAAAAGTTCAATCACCGTTGTTAAAGAACTTCCACATATTTAATTGGGCTACCGCTTGTTCTTCTAGAACAAGAAATTCAAAGTTCTTTTTGTAAAATTATACTATAAGTCCCTGCTAGCTACGAGTATGTCGCCCACCGTAACGTTATAATCCAGGCAGCTCTTCATCCATACCCTTCTAGCCGCCTTCCGCAAGTCGTCCTTCCATTGAATTAGGGGGCGCCCTGCTTTTCGAGTCGTTTATCCCATTGCAAAACCTTTCGACCCCAGCGGTTGTCAGTCCTTCGACGTATGTGGCCAGCCCACTAAATCTTCAGCTTGCTAATCCGATGGGCTATGTCGGTAACTTTTGTTCTCTCCCGTATCTAACATGGCCCTTTATTTTTTTCCCCATAGCACGCTGTGTGAGCCTCAGTCTAAAAGTCAGGATAGCTCTTTTGTTAGGGACTACACCTCAGCCCCAGTCTAAAAACGTGATCTTCAGACATTGCGGGATTATTTTCATGAGTTTTAGTGAGATTAGTCTTTTCATCTTCCAGAATAAACTGTTTCGTTTTAATAATGACACAATTCGTTTTAACATAACAATATGGTCGGACCAAGTGATAGCTACGACTTCTCTTTGGTTTACTGCTACTTCTATAGGAGCTACCACTAATACAAAGTGATAGAAATGTATCAAATGTACCATTCTATAAATACGAATGATTGGTATGATAGTGGAAGCAAATAAATGTATTAAAGGCAAATACGAGAATATTGTTGACGTAGTTTTGTGGACGAGGAGTCTGACACATTTTTATTTGAGCGTATTTGTCTACGGACTTTAGACAATATCATAACATTGAAGATACAATAAATGCATCATCACAAAGACGAGTATAATAATATAATTCAGCTCAAGCCTTCGTAAAGAGTGATAGACAGTAATAGGTTGTTACTCTGTCCATTTCCAATAAGGAAATGCCTAATATATTTTGATAATCAACTAAAAAATCATAAATTTAAAACAATTTTTGTCTCGCAAATCCTAATAAAACTTTGTTTCTTCCATATTAAGTTAAAGGAAAGTTAAATAACTGCTATTATGTTTGAAATAATTGGTCTCTACCACCAAGTTGAGTTGTGGATAAAATCAATAACTAGTCAAAAAGCGTACATAACTCAGATGACAGTATGAAAATGAGTTGTGGCAAAACTAAATAGTTGTTTTTTATCATTTTTTTTTATGTATATAAATATAATCATTTGAAAAGTTAAGCTACCGTAAAGATAATAAAATTTTATATAACATATATGATTTCCGACGGTAAAATAATTTACCAAAAAAAAGATATTTCAAAATTAACTGAAAAAAAACACTAAATCGCGATTATCTCGGAAGTATGAAAACACTAGTTAATTACTTTTGCTTCAACGCCCTCGATTATTTGATTCTGCAACAGTCAACAATTAACTAAGTGTAACAATAGTTGCTTGTACATAAGCTTCAGTAGGGTCATTTGATCACGTTTCAATTAATATTTAGAATTCAACAAACAAACTATGCCACAATAGGTTTGTTTGTTTCTTTATGAGATGCAAGACTTTATTTAAGAATAGTAATGAAAAAAATATTGCTATCTTTGTCTGTTGACCGCTGTTCGATGCTGAGTAAGAGAGATAGCTGTTTGACTAATTATGTATACACGCTTAAATGATAAGCATTGAACTGAGATGAGTAAATACGGAAATACTACCAATGTAGCTTTTTAGGGCTGTGTTAAAAAGATTTTCTCCTTTGTCTATTACGGAGTAATATGCAATAAGTTATACAAAACGAATAAAAATCCAATACAAAGCTCAATTATCCAATATTTATCTTATATTTCGTTGTGGTTTATTTTATTTTGCTCCAATCACGGTTATAAACTAGATGGCAATCGAAACGCGGCTGGCCTTCATAAATAATATGAAACATACATTACGAGTGTAGCTAAAGGTCCATTGTACGCATCATACTAATATTATTGTATAGATTACAATCTTTGAATAACATTTTTTTCAAAAGTAACTTTATAATTCCATAATGTCTCGACGTTAATAAAGTATCAAAGAACACGGCAGATCAATTTATATTGAAACTAGTGGACACCCGCGACTCCGTTCGCGTGGAAGTCGGTTTCCCGTGGGAATGAGAAGTTTTCCCGTGGTAAAAAGTACCCTATGTGTTATTCTGATGTATAACCTATATAACTGAAAAGTTTTATCCAAATCCGTTCAGTAGTTTTTTACGTGAAAGAGTAACAAACATCCATACATACTCACATACTCGCAAACTTTCACATTTATAATATTAGTAGGATGGAAAAAGAGTTGTAATTGCAATTGGATAGGCTTGTACAAGTTTCTCATACACAATGAAAATGCACCATATTTGTATAGAGCCTGCGTTTTGGTAGAACTAAAGGACGATGTTACATACGGAAGTTAGTTAAGTCCTGAAGATATTTTTATTCATATGTTGCTGACTTAAAATTACGGCCCTTTAAAAAAAGGGTGGGTTCCGCTTTTTGCCACACTATTATGCACACTATTCTTAAACTTGACAAGTAAGGCAGAGGGCACACCAGATATAGCTTATTACTGTCATGCTGACTTCTCTATGGAATGGTGTAAGTACATCTATTTCTACATCAAATTAACCAGCTTTATTATGACAAACAGTATAACGTACAATTAACCATATTGTTTGCCGTATCCAGGCAATTCTGGGAAATTAAGTTTTAATTTAGAATTGAGTAAATATTTAAGCCACTCGTGTTGCCAACCTGAGTTTAACTTTGAAATGTTGGTTTTGCGGTCGATTTTCGGAACGTCTTGGAAATTGGATGCTAAAGTTAAGTCGGTGTTTTACTTTTAGATGGTTTGTGTGAGAGCGATGTAATTAATGTGTGTCATTTTTTTAACAAAGTTCTTAAAAATGTATTATAATATTATCTAGCAACGAGATATCCAAGCAAGAATTCAAAGCGGTGTTTTCCGATACAAAGTCATGATTTCGTATTCTTAATTAAGTTATCTGTTTGACAGTGTTGCTTTACTTCAAAGCATTGATTTTTTTTATCAATTGGTCGATTTGGAAGCACCAAAACAGGATGACAGAAAGATCAAAACGTAGTTACAATTTTGTTAATTATGTCTGTTCTAGAGTCCATCTTTGGTAGAAGTATTAGTCAGCTGCAGGCAGAGAAATGCCAATACAATTTTAATACTTATTCAAAAAATGTTAAGGTCCAATTTAATTCCAACCAAGTTTAAATAGTTTCAAACTATGCAAGGAGCTTTGTTTACCGTATTAGATTCACGGAATTCAGTTTATAAACCGTATCTGTGTTTTCCGACTGAAGTTCTAATGGACGACAACCGTACTACGGACCTTTGAATTCATAATTTCACATTAAATCTACATAAAGTCGTTTTTTTTATGATATAGGGAGCAAACGAGCATGCGGGTCACCTGATGGCAAGTGATCACCGCCGTCCATGACTACCCGCAACACTGTGGGTGTTGGGGGTGTGTTGCTGAGCCTTTGAGAAAATTAGGCACCGGATATCGCACTCACCGAACGAAACGCAGGAACATCGTCCCTACTTCACGTCGGTTTTCTGTGCGACGGTGGTATTTCACCGGTCGAGTCAGCCCAGTAATCGCTGCAGACAGAGCCTACAGTTGGACTCTACCTACAATATGTTTTGTCTCTATCAGTAACAGAATGTCAGCTTTTTTTAAATTAAAGTCAAAGTCATATCATAGTTTTTCTGCGATCGAAATGTCAACAAGTTTTTCAATTATGAGATAAATTCTATTCAACTGATAAGTAGTATGTTCATGATGCAAATTAAATAAAAACACTGGACACATGTATAAGGAATTTATGACGTAACTATGATAGCATTTTACCGGGCGAATAGAATTAATCCGACAAATTAAATTTTAGCCCTTAAACAATCATATTCATTCAAGAAAGGAGAAATGTTTAATAAACAAAAAAAACTCAAGACTTTTTTCGCATACTAAACTTAATCTAATTCCATGCATAAAACCCACTTAACTTCTGGGAAACATAAAATTCTTTTAGGCACACACGTTCTTTTGGCAGCACTGCGGAAAACTGTTTGTGTATAAATAATTATACAGAAGAGACCCCTGCCAAGATTGGCGACGTGAAATTTAAGTTCGGTTTAAAACAGCTGGTGGAACGAATTTTTTGGTTTTCTTTGAAATGCATATGATTTGAAGTTATAGGCTAAGAGCAACGTTTGTATTTTTATAGCATATTAGTGCGTAGGGTCATCGGACAAAAATGAATGAAATTAAGTATAGAGTTGTGACCGCTTATACAAGGTGTAAAAAGAGTGCTTCCGAAAACAAAAACTGGGCCTTGCTGGAGGTTTTTTTAATAGTACAAAATTGCATTTATACTATTAGATTTTGCGTATAATTCAAATTAAATAGTGTTTTAATTTAGTTTTAATTATTTTAAATAATCGAACCCGAACCAACAGTTGATGTGTGAGCGATGATTTACATACTCACAAACTTTCACGTTTATAATATTAAGTAGGATTTGTACCTATGACTGTAGCTTCGTCGTTCTTCTTTTATTTCGAAATGCCAACTAAATTTCAATAAAATGTAGCTTAAGTTATATTTTGAATTGACTATCCATTTAAAAAAAGATGTTCAATGAAATCAATCAATTACTAAAAATATAAACGCCGTTGATAAGATAAAAATGGAATGAAAACGAAAAATTATGCTTTAAGCGGATCTTTAAAAAGTAAATTACAATTCTAGGAAATTGCTCCCTCCAAAAATAACTTTTGGCTTTTACTACTAATCTAGCTCCCTATTGTATTATTTTTCGCTGGAAATCATCTTTCAATGTTTAGGAAAAGGTAAGATCGCGGGTCAACCTTAAATTACTGTTTTTCTTTGTAAAGACTACGCTTCCGTTAAATAATATTATCTTTCAATGATGCCTTGAGCGTTATTCCATAGCAAAAGACATATTCCATTCCAACAGTATTTACCTTTATTTAGCTTACTTATATTTACCTTAGTAATAGGTATTTCTGTAACTAGCCACTTTTTAGATGTTTACGCAAGGATTTTACGATTATATGCGTTGTTGCGTTTATGGTATATGGCATCAAAAAAATATGAAAAACGCTGCGAATACGTTTAGCGTCTGCGGTGGCGCCCACAAACGCTTAGAAAACGCCTATATGGACAGTTATCGGCATAGCTAGTTCTAACAAAACAGGTAGTCATGAAAATTAATTACAATTAAATGAGGAATGAGGAAAATTGCCATTTCCACCGACTAAAATTAAAAATTGGCCTTCACAAGCCCTGACGCGCAAGTTTAATTCTTGACGTTGGATTATTTGGATGTTCAATAAATGTCAAATTGGCACTACTTACTAACCAGAAGAGTCCTCTACTAGCAAATACTTAATACATGTAGTAACTAAAACAATATTTCTTTTATCAATTAATCCTACTAATATTATAAACGTGAAAGTTTGTAAATATGTATGGATGGATGGATGGATGTTTGTTACTCTTTCACGAAAAAACTACTGGACGGATTTGGATGAAACTTTACAGTAATATAGATTATACAACAGAATAACACATAGAATCCTTTTGACCGTGGGGAAAACTTCTCATTCCCACGGGAAACCGACTTCCACGCGAACGGAGTCGCGGGCGGCCACGGTTCAATATAAATTATGTTTTACTCCCCACTCCCATTGTTAAAACCGTGTACATAATTTTAGATTGATCGGTTCAATCCAACCGTTTGTTCATTGAACATTCATTACGTTAAAAGGTATAACAAGCTTAACTTAGCTTTGTGATCTCTGTTTATATTATCATATGTAAGCAAATTTATGCTAATAAATGGATTTACGAGTATGTTGCGCTATATTGAATGGGTGTGCTTCTATTAGTTTACGGATGTTTGGAGTAAAAATAAAAAAATAATAATATCGTGTTGAATTGATCCATGTGAAATGTTTTTTTATTAAAAGAGACATAATTATTCGTCAAATGACTTAATTGTAGTCACTAGTGTTTTATTATCTTTTGAAAAAATATGCATATTTACACCGGATGAGAATTGAAGGTTATTACAAAACAGTTTTATTGATCTAATAGCATTCATTTTCATTCAAGTCTGTCATTAAAATTAACTTTAATCGTGACCAAATTAATTTCATCAATAGATATTTAATTGTGCTTAATAACACTCACAAAAGCTTCATTATTTCTTTAAAGAAAATACCTGTAAAGAGTCTTTTCAGAATAACCTTTAAATATCCTTAAATATTGCCAACATAGCGTTTAATTTCTTAGGACCCATTGAGATAAAAAAGAGCCTTCGGTTTGAAGTTTGAGAAATAATGTTTATTAGTTGAATATAATTTTAATTATATTTTAGTAATTCATCGGTATTTAATTTACTAATCAAGTACTTTTATTGTAAAAAGTATTTCTTTTTAAACGATCTTTCATTGGTAATAACAACTCAAGATTAACTAACTAATCAAATATAGTTTTTAATAAATGACATCGAAAACAAACAAATAACTGTAAGATACCATTTTAAAGCATTTTACGAGTGGTAAAGTCTAGCTGTAGGCTCTGTCTGCAGCGATTACTGGGCTGACTCGACCGGTGTGGAAACCACCGACGCACAGAAAACCGACGTGAAGTAGAGACGATGTTCCTGCGTTTCGTTCAGTGAGTGCGGTATCCGGTGCCCAATTTTCCAAAGGCTCAGCAACACACCCTCAACACCCAGTGTTGTGGATAGTCATGGGCGGCGGTGATCACTACCATCAGGTGACCCGCATGCTCGTTTACTCCCTATTTTAAAAAAAGGCGTTTTCGGCTTTTTTTCAACACTGAAATTATTTGGTAATACATTTTATACTAAACTGTGAAAGAAAACGGTTTTTTTTTCAATCTAAGTAGATTTATGCACTCATTAATTTGCACTCGAAATTAGGCAATATTACTAACAAAGCTAATATGGTAACTTTAGCTTAGTTTCTCATAAAAGACGCCTACCCTTATATACCTACCCCCCTCCCCCGCCCTGTATAAGAGGCTGTGTATTCAATTTATCTACCAACAAAAAAAAACGTTAACTGAGTCCCAAAAGCCTTAAATAATTGCCGACTAGGCAAACAATACGTTATTTCAGCTTTTTGATAAAAAAATAAGTCGGAACTTTAAGTCGGTGATCTTTAGCAGACCAAATATAAATATTTTCTTAGTAATGTTCATCGAACTATCAAGTTGCTTGCTGGTAAATGCAAGCAAAGCTATACAAAGCCGCCGGTTGTTTTTACTCGGATGTTTTTCATGTCAATCAGCCAGGAATCTGGAATGCAATGAAACAAACGTTTCCACATAACACGATGGCTTTTAAAGGGTGGATACTCTTTTCTGAATCGACTCAGTAGTTTTATTGTCAAACGGTTTCAAACGAATTTCAATCTTTACAAAATAAACGTATTAGTTTTATAAAGTAAAGTAAAGTGCTATTTTCATTTACATTTTCTACACTCCATTATATAATACATACGTAGTATACTTACAAAACCAATGCAAAACTGTTGATGACATGAGCTCATACAGGCTTCAAAAACGATAAAAAAATGTATTTAATTACCAATTAACGCATGCTGATGACATACCTATTAAATATAATAACTGCATAAAAGCCTACTTAACTGCATAAATGACAGTTACACAAACCACTCTTTTCACATGAGGTCAATGACCTTTATCTCAATAATATGAGTAGCACGGTAAGCTCCTAAAACGTAATAATGTCACTTGTCAAAGTTAAACACAAAGCTAATATTAGTTCGACGAATTCAATTATAATAATTTTGGTCGAAAACTAACACTTCAATTACAATTTGGAAACTGTGGGAAAGCTAATATTAGTTTATTTATTAGAGGAAGTGACAGATACAAGGTTTTCAATAATTTGATGTTTGAATATCGGTGCAGCTTTCACGAGCTTTGTTATAAGTTGAAATTAAGGTTTATGCCAGATTATTAAATACAACCTCTTCTAATTTAGATAGTTATTTTACAAAGTTGTGCTGAAAAAATTTAAATGAAATTGGCAACATTGACAGATTAATGCAAAATTTTAAAGTTGAAAACGTAATTTTATTTAAATAGAATGTATCATTTCAGGCCAAAAGGAGTCGATAAAACAGTACGGTGAATACTTACTCCAATCATTTTTAGTCGATGATAACATGGTGTAGGTCATATTAATCGAAATCCAGCTACAACTGGTTTCCGTAGATTCCAAATTCCATAGATTCTCTGCGGTGTTTATAGAATACTAGTGGCCGCCCGCGACTCCGTTCGCGTAGAAGTCGGTTTCCCGTGGGAATGAAAAGTTTTCCCGCGGTAAAAAGTACCCTATATGTTAATCTGATGTATAAGCTATATTACTGTAAAGTTTCATCAAAATCCGTCCAGTAGTTTTTACGTGAAAGAGTAACAAACATCCATCCATCCATCCATACATCCTCACAAACTTTCACATTTATAATATTAGTAGGAAGTAGGATATAATTCCTCAAAGTTCTCAGCCAACTGAAGGTTCTAAGGCAGTCTGATGTGATATAAGTAGGCTAAGTTTCAATTGAAAGGTATTTTTTGATACGATTACTATATTATCCTATAGTTTAATTTTAAACTTTAAAAATAAAATAACCTTTTTCAGTCTGTATTTTTTGCCCTTCGGTCGCGTTGATTTGAAAACAAATGCTAGTATCAGTTTACCCGTATAAAATATCTTTAAAAAAAATATTATAATAAAATTAACTTACGAGCAACATGGTTTGAAATTTGCAAAACCTATTTGGTACTTTATGTGGCCTTAGAAAGAAATTTGTCAAGAACAACCCTTTAATAGCTCGAACAAGTACAACATCTGAAACCTGTAAATTTGTGGTTAAAAAAATGGAGAAAAAAATAATAAAACTTTGCACGGAGTCTCTAATGACAATGATTAATAAATTATGTAATAAAAAATAGTATAATGTTTTGAACATAGTTCTCAAATGTATTTCTTTATGATTTTAATAATCTCAACAGAATTTAGGAAGGTAATAAAAATCATTTTAATTCATGCGATCATTTAATGTTTCTTTTACATGAGTTTAATCTGCGTTTGATCAATGAAAATTTGAAGCTATTTTGTAGATGCTAGTTAATTATAATAAACTTGTTTATACACACTTGCTCGAAAAGACGAAAACAAGACAAAAGGGTCAGTCTTATCCTTGGGAAATTGTAAAATATGAAATTAAATATATTTACAAAAGATGGGAAGACAAATATTTATAGAGAAAAGAAAACATCTAAGAAGTAAAGTAATGGTCGTCATCTCCATGCTTCTCTCTCTTTCATTAACAATTTACTCTCAATATTTTACACTTTTTAATTTTAAATTCTTAATATTGATAACAACCTTACGTATTTTAATCTCACAAGATGTCTTACATCCGTCTCCAAATAGCGATAACTATTTACAATTAAAGAAATTTATACAATAATAATAAAACATTGGAAGTATCTAATTGACTTACTAGTTTTTGATGCCAGGTCACCTTAAATTCGATGGATCTAGCACCAAAGACCTTTGCTAAAGGGATACAAATTCGGGAGGTGGTGGGGGTAATGTTAACACTGGGGTTTCTGAGGCATCTATGTTTTCTGAACTAGCTCCAGGCAGAGACCAGGTAGAGCTTCCAGTAGCTGTCACTCTAGGCCCCATATTGTCGTAAGCGGGGTTACAGCAAGTCCGGTTTCGTCGAGGCAACGTCGCGCCACTATTCAGCAGATCAGGATATTTGTTAGCTTCACCTCTACCGGCTACTTGGACAGATATGAATATGTTTCCATACGGCACTGGAACAGCAAACTCCGCTGGTGGTGGGGGATAGGCTCCAGGCGTGCCTTCTATAGTAATGTGGACAGGATCGAAACCACAACCTCTTGGTTCTTCAGATATCGATCTCTCTGTCATTTCAAAGTCACATGGAGAAGCCATACTTCCTATTGATCTGTCGCAACTAACTACTACCGACGCGTCGATTAACCGTTTTTCTTGGTCGTTGAAACTTCTACTTGGTGTGACGGTCCGTCTACGTAAATGCCAGCAGGCTACTGCTGCGATGAATCCCAAAGTTGCTAAAATGCCAAGCGCTCCAAACACTACGCCTAATAATTGTGGAATTCCTGGAGCAGTTCGAGCGGTTGCAGTTTGAGATCTCGGTAATACTAAACTAATTATGGCCCTAGCTTCACCAGCTGAGCTCTTGGCTGTACAAGTCCATTCTCCAGCAGCGTTTGAAGTCACGTTAACAAGAGTAACATTAACCCATCGTACACTTCCCGGCACTCTTGCATCAGCAATATCGTCTTCTACCACTGAATCTGATTCTTCCATCTCGCAGTCCAGGGAACTGTTCCGTACGTCGACGCCGTCTAAGAGCCATTTGACCTGAGGTTTTGGTACACCATGCACCCAGCAGCCAAAGGAAGCGGATGATCCCACTTCAGTCCTGACAATAATGGTACTAGACCTCACTTCAGGGGCACATGTCATTCTTTCACTCGGCAAAGTCCTCCACTTATTCCCCGCTTGCGTTGATGGTTCCACACAAACAAGATCCTCGTTTCCGAGTTTGCTTTCTAAAAACCAATCTTTAAATTCTCTTAAGCGACAGTCACATCTCCATGGATTGCCAGATAACGATATTGTCTTTAACGCCGGCAAGGCAAACGTAACTAAACGCAGGAATGTAAGCTGATTTCTACGCAAATCTATTGTCTCTAGCGCTTTCAAGTTCCGAAAAGCATTTGTGTGGATCGATCTTAACCTACAGCCATCTAATAAAAGCATTCGTAAATGTGGTAGTGGGGGAAATTGGTCAGCTAAAAGATTTGTGAATGGATTATTACTCAACACAACTAAACGCAGTCTTTCGTTGCCTCTAAATATGTCTCTGGGTAGACTAGCGAGGTCGTTGTCTCCTAGATCGACTTCAATTAAGATCCTGAGTTCAAGAAATGCGTCTTGATGCAGCGATCTCAGCTGAGTAGCCTTAAGATTGATCCTTTGTAAGTTAAGAAGCCCGATGCTTGCGAAGACTTCTTGGGGTAGGTTTCTCAACGGGTTGTCGTGTAGATCTAGCACTTGTATGTCAGAAGAGAGAGTAGGTGGTCTTCTCAGGTCTCCGGACGCGCAGGTGGCCGTCTTCTTGCCTGAAGACCACTTGCAGCGGCAGGCCGGGATATGGGCGCAGTCCAGCCAGTCGCTCGCGGTCCTAGCAGCGCAGCTCGTGAATATGACGATGCAGTACCATCGGGCCAACGCCCCTCGCATACTCATCTCATATCTGCTTTTTGCCTTTCGGTTGCCTGAAACAACAGAAACGGTGTATTTACTAAACAATGGTCCAAAATACAATAGCTCTGGTGATTATCAGGGTTGAGCAGTGAGATTTATAGTCTTAGTAGTTCTCGATTCGGGTTGCTAGTTCGTTTGTTCGTGTTTACACGTGAGTAAATTACTGGAAGCTAGAGTTAACGATCAGTTAAACAGATTATCTACCGCAATTAATTCGCTACTTTTGTTTATCGTAAAATGTAGACAAACTGGTAAAATTATACTACAAAATAAAAAAAAACAAATTCGTTTAGCATATTATCCAACATAACAAAACTTGAAACACCTTAATGTCTAAGATTTTATTTTGTTCAATAATAATGAGATAGAAAAACATAGCAGCCGAGTGAATTAAATGGATAAATTGTTTATTAAGTGCAAATAAGTTCTCCTTGCTTGCTTTCCAAATTGATAAATTAATTAGAATAGATTAAACTGCAGTTGTTTGCAGTGGAGAATGCTCATCTATTATTTAATCGGTTGAGTTTAAATACGGAACTAATGCGGAAATAACTAGTTTAAACTGGTTCTGGGATATAAATAATGTATTTAGATTTATATTGGAACTGTTAGGTTAGATTATTGGAGAGATATCTGGTTCTATTAGACTTGGGTAAATATAATAGTATAGTGAAATAGGGTTAGAGTTATAGAGACTATGAAATACTTTTAAAATATGTTTATAGGTACTTAAAATAAAAATAAAATAAAAAATAAAAACATTTACTAGAACTGCTTGAAAGATTTAGACCAAAGCTTGTGACAGTTTCTAACTACAGCCTCTTTAAAGTTGTTCATATTTTAATATTCAATGACCTGGATGAACCTGCTCTTAGAATTGAGTTAACCTTTGCAAGAATTGAAATTTATAAAAAAGTGAAGCGGGATATTCATGGAATGTATACAAAATGCAAATTTCCGATGTCAGCAAAATGCGGTCACGCTTTATAACGGGCTTACGCAAATCGTTTAGTTTGATCGATGCTATGAAGCATCGATGCTATGAGGTCTTGTCAAATTTCGATATTTTACAATAGGCAGATGGCGGCGAATATTTTTTGACGATTTTCATTGAAGATCTAGGTATTTACAATTCTTAAAATTTTAACAAACTTTAACTAAGCCATGTTTATCATCATTACATAGTATAAATCCAAGTCGCTAATTCTGTCTGTTTGTATGTTTGTCCGCTATCTCCTCCTTAACTATGCAACGGATTTTTAATGCGGTTTTCACCATATTTTAGGTAATATTTTTATTTAAATCTTTAGATAATGAACATTCAGAAAAAGTATTTTTATTTACCGTGAGTGAACAAGTCGGCCAAAATTTTACCATTGCGAAGCGTGGCCGGGTCGCTCGTAAGTTATAAGTTAACTGTGAGTGCTTGAACCCGATTACAAGAACAACAAGATGTTATTTTATAGATATTCGAAGCACTTTTCAGTGAATTAGTGTAATCCCAACAAACGAGGTTGGTCAACCGCTTTAGTTGCTGGCCGGAGCAGAGCAAACAGCGAGCTCTGATTAAATTTCATACAATGTTGCCAGTCTTCTCGCTTCGGTGGTATAAACAAAACTTGACTGCTTGTTTTGGTATTTACGTTAATTTAATACTATGTAGGGGATGTAAGTAGGGGGGTGAATGTGTCGATGGTTTTCGTGTCAATAAGGTACGATCATATTTGAACAAGGTTATAGTTGAATTTTTTTTTTAATTAACGTAAGTGAAACATTTATTAGATCTAATTAAATTAAAATAAAAATAATAATTTTAAATCACTATTTTAAACACACATGTATAAAAACACATTATGATTTTATAATTATTATTCCATCGTTTTTTAAGACTAGATGTCTAGGTACTAGATGATGTGGAGAAAAGAAATGTTATAGGAAATGATTAATAAATTTTATCGATATTTTAAGCCACCACTAGCCAACACTAACTCATTTAGTTTGAGGTAGGTGAGTCCTGCTCCTGCTTAGTCTAAATTTATTTGCAGGTGTATTATTTTTACATTTAAATGTTTGTATATTCTATTTGTTATTTTTGGCCAGACACTTCAAATTACTATCGATAGTTTTTTATTTACGTAAATAGGTATTTATGTTAAAGCATAGAACAGCTCACATTCACCACTCACATTTCTGTTTATTACTATCAACAAATCAATCGTAGGTAAAATTTATATTGCATCCGCATTGTAATGTCACATTCAATTAAATGAATTTACAATATCTTTGAAAAAAAAAACTATACATTAATCAGCTTAGTTAATACAAAAAAATTAAAATATATATTTTTTTCTCAATTTTACGTGTGTAATTTTCAAATTTTGTGTTGTTGTCAAAAGTCGTAATCATTATACTTGTTACTTGCGTCTTATCTAAAAACAATCTTGAAATCGTAACGATTTCCTGTCAAGGTCTCCCAATTTCACAATGAACTTAACAAAGTCACCACGAAATTTCCCTAATCCAGCCAAAAAATTAACTCATAACTCCTGTTTTCCCTTAAAAATGTACAACATAAATTTATAAAAGGCTGTCAGTGTAAAGTTCAGTAAGCCCATAGCTGGGGCACATAGCTTGGGGCACATAACCGGGGTCACTGCCTAAACAAACACGAGACTGTGCCCCCGCGCGGTGACTCGCGAGTCGCGGCAGTTTCAGGGTTAAAATGGAAGATTTTTGACGTAGTTTCTTTTTGGTTTTTAGAGAATATGGGTTAGGTGTCTGTGGTATTGTAAGTGTTAAGAGGATGAGTTGGTTTCAATTTTTGAATTGTTTGTTTAGAAGATATGATAAAGTGGTTAAGTAGATTTCAGAACCAGATTGTTTTTGGTTTTCAGGAACTTAAGATTAAAAAAAAATTAAAAGGTTGTATTCAACGGGTATCCTACTATCCTACTAATATTATAAATGTGAAAGTGTGAGAGGATGTATGGATGGATGGATGGATGGATGTTTGTTACTCTTTCACATAAAAACTACTCGATGGATTTGGATGAAACTTTGCAGTAATATAGGTTATACATCAGAATAACACATAGGATACTTTTTACCGTGGGAAAATATCTAATTTCCACGGGAAACCGACTTCCACGCGAACGGAGTCGTGGGCGGCCACTAGTTATTTAATATTTTAGTTACTTTAACGTGTTTCCTACTTCATTTGTTAATGAACTTTTTACGACCTTAGTTCATTGACGACCTCTGAGTTGCAGCGGTATATACACTGGACTGCTAAGCGGATGGTTCCGGGTTCGATCCCCGGGTCGGGACAATTTCGTAAAAACGGTTTTTCGATATTGGCTCGTGTCTGGGTGTAACTAGGTTCTCCCCTAGTCCATTGTGTGGTACCTATAGTACAAGCTTTGCTTAGTTTAGGGCCACACAGTTGATGTGTCAGTCGGGAGATTTATTATTTATTATTATTTATTAATTTGATTGTAATTAACTCCAAATATTTTTTTTTTTTAAATAAAGCTTATTTCCCTTTTTAGGTACTGAGTAAAATATTACGGTGTAGAATTAAATAAAAATTTAATTTCCTTTTTAAAAACAATTGTGTTTCAATTTCCAAGTGTAACTACAGAAACCATGCTCAAAGGCATAAAACTATTTGAACTACCAACTAAAAATTGTACTAAGCTTCATTACAGAGCGTTCCATTATGAAAATTTAACTAACCTTTGACTTCTCACTTTGTCAGAGCTTTAACTTCGTTCTAATTAAAATTTCTGACTACACGTGTCTGTAATACTCCAATTAAAAACCTTTGAAAGCGCCGGCTTATTTTGAAAGCGAATTTGTGTCAAAAAACGAAAGTGGCAAAGTGAAGGCTTTGACTTATCCGTTAGTGCACGCCGGATTTAAACGTCTGTTTTATTGTGTAAGAGGGAAATATTAAAAATTGGTTTGTACAAGGCTACTCAAATTTAACGGATCATTTTTTTTATATCTTTATACGTTACGTTAAGCAGCCTAAAATCGTTTTTCTCGGTAAACAGGCTTGTGCCAAACTTATCAAAGCGGTTTTTTCAATACGCTGTCATAAATTTTACCCCAAAAATTAAACCTTTTAACCTTTTATACTTAACCCTCATCCACGTCACGCTTCTACCGTCTATATTTAGAAATATAGCAACACGCTCGGGCAGATTGAACAAGACAAATATCTGTGTACGCCCATTAATCCGGTCTAATCTTGACGGAAAACCTCCGGGCAGGCCGAGTCGTATCAATCAAAACCATTGGCCGGTCGTGTCCGAATGGGTTACGGAAATGATCGATCCGGCCATCGAAAACACACGCGGCCGGTGCGGGGTTAATTCGTTCTTTTCTTTTGGGAGTAATTGGAAACAGTAACGCTATTGGTTGATCTGTAAGTGGAATAAGTGAATAACCTATAGGTATCTGATGGATCAGAAAAATCTTTACCTGTTTCGATTGTGGATATTGAATTACAAACAAGTTGGTAAGCTTTTCAAATGGGAGTCAAGGTGTTGAAATGTATAAAAAATAGTCTGGTCGCGGTTCGGGCGTCGTCAATTTTTGGTAAACAAGTTGGCTAGTCGCGATTCGTGCTTATACTTACTTTAAGCTTCCTTTTTTATTTACAATTCCAAGAATAATTCAATAATTTCTACCAAATACAAATATAGCATACATAATATCTCTTTCATTTACCTCTCAACCCAATTTCGTCCAATCATACTAAATGTTAAACCGATCCCTTTAGTCTTTATATCTTCGAAGATGGATCCAAAATTTACCCGTTTATTGATCTGTGGTAAATTCTGTGGTCACTTACCACAAAGCCTTTTTGACTTCCGGGGCCGTTCAATTAGTAAGGTGTAAGCTTGTTGTAAACTTTGGCTATGAAGTAGTGAAAGAAAACTTTACTGGTATGTAAACAAGGTGGAGTTTGGCAGTTTCAAGAAGTTATTGGTAGTCGTTTTAGTTTGGAGTATTTTGTAAGCACAACTTTGAGTTATTTAGAACTGTCAGGTAAAGAGAAAATATCTAGCGTACGTATGGAAGGAAAATGAACGAGAACTGTATAAAACCACCGTTTTTTATATAAGAACGGGAAACCAACGGCCATGCAAACGAAGTCGCGGGCGGCCACAAGTTACTAATAAATAATAAATTAATAAATCTCCAGACTGACACACCAACTGTGTGGCCCTAAACTAAGCTAAGCTTGTACTATAGGTACCACACAATGGACTAGGGGAGAACCTAGTTACACCCAGACACGAGCCAATACCTATTGAAAAACATTTTTTACCAAATTGGCCCGACCGGGAATCAAACCCGGAACCTTCCGCTTAGCAGTCCGGTATATATGTTACGGCTAATACCCGAAATGCGGCTACACCTAGGTTAGAACATCAATAGGTTAGGTTAGTTAGGTTACTTTTTTGATACCACCCAGAAAAAGGAGTCCCGCCTAGCGGGACTCCGTCGACTCATGATTGAAGCCAGTTTTTATATATATAGGTATAATTTTTTTTACAGTTTTTCATATTAAAAACTCTTCTAACCGGCTAAAATTAGGTGTAGCCGCACTTCGGGTATTAGCCGTAACATATATACCGCTGCACCACAGTGGTCGTATATATCGTATGGTCGTATATAATACGAAGCCATTAATCATACATTCCTTTGTAAATCGAACTCCGACCCTACCTACTATAAAACCAGTTCAATCCCTCTGACCTATAATGCAAATAATTAGTACCTGAGCGACTAAGCTTCAACTAGGTGTAAGTACTGAAAGCGAATTTCCCAGAAATGTGATCAAACAGAATCGATTGTACGCTCCCGTCCACTGATCATTGTAAGTTTCATCGAATTCGATAGAGAACATTTCAAACGTGATGATAATTGTATTCGAACAAATGGATTTATCGCCATTTCTGCTTACAATCATTGTCATTACATAGTATAAATCCAAGTCGCTATTTGTGTATGTTTGTATGTTTGGCCGCTAACTCCTCCTAAACCACACAACGGATTTTAATGCGGTTTTCGCCATCTTTAAGGGAATTTATTCATTTAAATTTGTAAGTAAAGAACAATTAGTAAAAGGTAGTAGGAAAAGGTAACAATATTTCGTGAGCAAGTCGGCCAAAATTACACCATTGCGAAGCGTGGGCGGGTCGCTTGTATAAAATTAATTTAACCGTTTAATACGACCTTTTTTTTCAACTCTTCTCTAATTTTCATTTCATTTTCATCGGTCAAGAAGTTTTCGAGATTTCTTATTCAGTAAATAATTTAAATCTTTGCTTTTACGTTTTAATATAGGCTTTGAATTTGTATTTATCACAGCAGAACTCCAACACATCTAATCAAGAAGTAGCATTCAACATTTGCGAATAAGTGTGTATTATCCGAAATAGTGAATAATTACTATCCGAAATAGTGAATAAGTACTATCCGAAATCCGTGAATGAGTACTATTCAGAACTATTCGCTGAAATTCGGCTGCATTTAGATACTAACCAAAGTCCGGTGCTAACAGTACGCTTGTGCTAATTTGGACCCGGAAACGGATATGTCTAGAGGGTCGTTTATCAAGTACTACATCATAGTAAACGGTCTAATTAAGGGTAGTTTTGGAAATTAGTTATTGTTGATGTTGGTCATACGGTTTTGGTCGAAAAGCTTGATGCTAATTAATTTAATTAGCATAGAGGTTTATTAGTAATGACTAATTGGTATGAGAGCAATTATTTAATGAAATTTCATTTAAATTGAATATAAGTTTTTTTCCTCGAAAATCTTTTAATCTATTAAGCTTAATAAATTATATTGAGAAAAAAATCAACAGAAAATTTTTAATTAGTGAAATTTTGCTGCCATTGATTTTTATTTTTAAGCTAATCCAAGGCTTTTGATACGTTTTTTATAGAATTATCTGGTTTTATTTTAATGATTACACTGTCTCACTTTTTTCATACTTACGTTATTTTGTTACAAACAAATCAGATACAAACAGCAAAAATATCCTAACTCTGAAGATACCCCGCACACAATTCACGTAACAATCAAAACTAGATCTTACAGCCTCGGACTCACAGTCCAATATCCATCATCCCACAAAATATTTACTCAATACTGTTTATGCATGTGCCGTTTGCAACCGTATTGATGTAGTATAATGTCTTACATAGCGCAGAATACTAAATTACACACATTCGCAGTGGAATGCCAAATTACTTGGTCCACATGACAGTAAAAGGTAATGGTATGGGCAATTAAAGGACTAGATGTGTCATTAGTTGTGGTAGAAGCTGTCTTACTGTTGGCAGGTCACCATTAAATATCATGGTTGGTTATTTAGTTTGTTATTTAAAAGACTGAGGCTGCTTAAAAAGGTGCATATAGATTCAAATGATTCGTTTGCTATTGAAAATTGAGGCGCCTTTTAAAAGATTGGATATTCTTTTAAGATTAGATAGACATTATCAGAAATATATTTCAAGTTATAAGTAAATCATTTTCACTATTTGATTTATTAAGTACTTTATTACTGGTAAGCACACGCTTAATGTTCTTGATAAACCGGTTTACTAAACTCATTGTTATACGATATAAACCATCTAAAAAATGATATGTATCTGTGAAAATTGTTTATTTGATACTTAATCATGCAAAAGAGCTCAATGGATTCGGACAAAGCTATAATAATTGAATATAGTCTTTAAAATCAACACGAGACATATAAGTTATCGCGGTTAAATGCCCTATTCTCATGTAAAAAGTAATTAAGCCACGGGTGAAAACTTAAATTTTATTTTACAAACAATAACAAAATCATCTACATTGTAGATGATATTTTTGTGATGTAGATTTTACACCTCAAAGATCAACTACCAATCCCCACTAAAAACGCCATTCAACGCCAAAATCCCTTCTACCCAAAACCAATACAGTAATTGATTCTGCTCTTCCGAACCTGCATACAGACCATTCACATTGACAACTCCCAAAGTGGGCGCTGCCAATTACGACCTACATGTTACCACAATACAAACTAAATTTGCCCGGACACAGATTTGGTTAGACTTCTGTATGGCTACATACTTAGAATTCAAATAGCTTGCGGTCGGTAAGACGGTGGTAAGAAACGCTTTGGGGTTAGACTGCTTTGGAATTGGTGTCGTATATTGTATTGCATTGAGGTGGAAATTGATTGAAGGAGTTTGGGAAATAGGGTTGTTGAAGCTATTTACAGTAACTTACCCATAAACACAGTCGCATATTTTTTGTTTAATAGGATAAGAACCCAAATTGAAAGGGACACTTCGTGATCTTTCTTATTAATTTACTAGTGGCCGCCTGCGACTCCGTCCGCGTGGAAGTCGGTTTCCCGTGGGAATAAGAAGTTTTTCCCGCGGTAAAAAGTACCCTATGTGTTATTCTAATTTATAAAATATATTATTGTAAAGTTTCATCCAAATCAGTCCGGTTGTTTTTACGTGAAAGAGTAACAAACATCCATCCCTACATCCATCCATACATCCATACTCACAAACTTTCACATTTATAATATTAGTAGGATTTAAGTTACAGCCCATATTGAAACGACTAGCATTTTAGGCATTTAACCTATGCATCGCACTTTTATAGCTTGACGGGTTAAGTGTGTTTTCCACTCTTCAATTGTATAGTCAAAGCATAAAAGTGCCTTCAAAGCACGAAAATTGCTGACCTGCTTGTTTGAATTTTCCTACTTTTTCAACAGTGTTTTTTTCATTAACCTCTTCCTTACATACATAACAACTATTTTTATTCCATACACCTCCACAACACAAGCATTCCTTTCGGGGGGCAAGAGCAGGTACACTCAGCCCAATATATCAACGAATTCAGGCGTCACATACGTCTATAACTCCAGAATTGGCGCCCTGCCACACAAACGGTTATTCCGGGCGATGACCCCGTTCTGCGGGTAGGTCTACCTCGAAAACAATACGTTTTTATTACAACGTCGACTATTCTGGAGATGGCGATAAACTAATTAGCGATTCGTGTGCTAATGATTCGAGTGAACGACTGATAAGGGAAGTTAGGATTGAGGTTTTGGATAGAATGGGAAGTCGATGTGAAGCTTTTAGCCGACAGTCTGAGCGTAAATATGGTTAATGGTATATTTTTGTTGTAAATTGATACAATCATAAAATCAAAAGGATTTGGTAATTTATTTAGACGAGCCTCTAATCTAATGCATTTTTTAGTATAGAATTATAAATTTTATGGGTCAATATGCAAACTGTCAGATACTTTTTATTCGGCCGATAAGTAATATCATTTTATTTTTAATCCATACACAGGTATTTTTTTTGTATTCAGCATGCAAAAAAGATAGTCAAATAAAATTAATCCGAGTTTTTGACTATCCCGTACTTTTTATAACAAAAAAAATCATCGTGCATGTATGATATAACTTTAAAATCCAATTCAACTATTACTATCTATCTAATCAACATCGTCTATCTATCTGATAGTTTAAAATCGACCACCCGTGTAGAATATCAATATCAGATGAAAAGTTTCAAACTGAAACCATTGTTTGAAGATGTCACACAAAGAGATGAGGATGAGCGATAAAAACAAATACTAAAGGAAAGATAGCTTAATAAGAAATGTACGAGTACGTTTAATCATTTTTCTTCTTACTCGTTAACTTATCTAAGGCTTACTACACGATAAAGTAATACTTACTTTAATAGGCATGACTTTGAAACTCTTCATTTTGAGTATGCGGTATTTATCACGCGCGTGAACGCACGTGGGAATCGTGAATTGTTACTTACATCAAAGGAATAATAAATAAATAATAAATAAATAAATCTCCAGACTAACCCACCAATTGTGTGGCCTTAAACTAAGGAAAGCTTGTACTATAGGTACCACACAATGGACTAGGGAACCTAGTATCACCCAGACACGAGCCAATTTCGAAAAACCATTTTGACGGAATTGGCCCGACCCGGGGATCGAACCCGGAACCATCCGCTTAGCAGTCCCGTATTTATACCGCTGTACTACAGAGGTCGTCTTAATACATCAATATAACCGAAATAGTTAAAAGATCAATCGATCATGTGCATTTTCCAACCCACACTGAGCCAACATGGCGCATTACGACTCAATCCCTCTTTCTAATACTTGCTAAACTAGTGAGACGCATACTGTCTGTTATTATTTTTTGACTTTAAGTTTTTATCTTGTCTTGGTGTAGTTGTATACCTATTTTGTATACTCGTATTTGGTGTTGGACTAAAGAGTGCCGAGTTTTTTCCGCCAGCTTTTTTCCCTCGGCCTACTGATGATAAGCTGATGATCGATATTTTGACTTTCATCGAATGTAATGAAATTACTTAATGATGAAATGAATGTTTTTTTACGTAAATATATCTAAGTACACATTCTCTTAATCACAAGTTGAATTTCTCTTCAAAACTGCCAATCATAGAGATTCTGCCGATTTACCAAAACCGTGTGATTGTTGCCATAGCGACCTGGCCATATGCCAGCTTGGCTAACCCGATACCTGCCTGAGCATGTTTTACGACGGCCATCAATCGGGGGGCTCATTTTGACAGGCTCGACTGTACGTGATTCAATCATGGAATTAATAACTTGATGTGACTTGGAGCGTGTGTTTTGTTAAAGATAGGTTGGGGGTTATAGAGTCAAGGTGTATGTTAATCTTTGTAGAGGTATTTTTTTTTCTTTTGCGTTTTAATAAACAAATTAGCCGTGCGTAGTTGTTTTTTGTATTTGCGTCTACGTATAAGTCACATTTGCATCAAGTTTTAGCTGGGTTTCGTTTTCTAGTCATGAACTTATAGAATTCTTTTATTTATCCTCCATTATTCCACTCTACTCAAGGATTACAAAGACTTGTACTATATGCAGGTTTAGTCACTTGCCAGCTTACAAACCCTGTGAGCCTTTACAGGTTAAAGTTGTCGAAGCAAAGGGTCAGCTGGCAGAACTGTAGTTGGCACCCCAAAAAAATTGGAACGCCTCAAAAATACTGATACGAAAAAATGCATGGTTTGCAAACTGTTGTTACGATGCACAGAATCGTTGAAGTATAAATAATCTAGTATAAAAATTTTACATTTCGAATTAACTGCGTAAATAAACTAATTTTAGTACTTTAAGCACATAGACATACACATCTATTTGGTATACGAAATTTAACTATGGTAATTTGATAGATGAAAGCCTAACAACATATGAGAAATAATATAATTTAATGCTACAAATAGGCTATTCGGTTTGTCATCTATTTTGAATCTTTCACATACTCCAAATCAGCTGTATTAATACTAAACTAAGTATTTGCAAATCCAATAGATGATTCATAGCAATTATGATTTTTTTTTTTTAAAAAAGAAGATCTTTGTAGAAAAAAAACGTAACAGACCTATTTTTTATTTATTTATTTATAAATTTATGTATTTACACACAATTATACACACTGACAATTATAAAACTGATAACAAAATTAAACGTAAATACATAGGTACTGCTTATTCCAAAAGAAATTTCTTCCAGCAGACCTGTAGTTGAAGAGATGGTACGGAAAGCAAATTTTGCGTGTCTACACATACATACATACCAATATAAACTACATACAAATAGTTACATATTATTACTTAAATATAATATAGAATACATAGATAAATATGAAAATAATATTACACAAACATGGAGAGATATAAACTTTTCACTTGTTTCTTAAACAAGGAAATGGATTTTAATGCTCGAATATCGTGGGGCAATGAGTTCCAGAGCCTGACAGCCTGAACAGTAAAGGAATAGGAAAAGAAATCAGTGGAATGGGGAGGAACAGACAGTAGATGCATTTTGAGGGGTCTGCAGATCACATTAGGTGGGTTTTTGAACGTGAAGCGATCGCGTAGGTAGGATGGGTAGGAAGAATTATGGAGTACGTTGTGGAGGAGACATAGTATACGAGTGTTCCTACGAAATCGGATTGGGAGCCACTGGAGTTGCTTGCGAAGATGTGATACATGATCATACTTTTTAAGACCAAAAATAAATCTGATACATAGATTTTGCAAGCGTTCCAGTTTGTTAAACAGCTCCTCTGTGGCATCAAGGTAACAAGCATCCGCATAATCGATAATGGGTTGGATAAGAGTTAAGGAAAGGGAGACTTTGGTCGCGAGCGGCAAATAAGTTTGGAGACACTTCAGCGAATGGAAGGAGTAGTGGACCCTGCGACTGACCTCGCTGACATGCAGACCCCAGTTAAGATGAGAATCTAATGTAACACCCAGGTTCTTAGCAGATTCAGCGAAGACAATCGGTGTACCATTAAGTGTGACGGAAGGTAAAGAAGATGGATCGATACGACTGCGCATGGACCTGCTACCAATAACTAAGGCTTGCGTTTTTTTAGGGTTAAGAACCAAACCAAAGGACAGAGCCCAGTTACGGATGCGTTCCAAATCTTCATTGATAGATGCTATGGCGGCAGAAATATCAGAAACAAGGCAATGACGGTATATTTGCAGATCGTCCGCATAAAGGTGGAATTTGGAAGAAATGACATGGGACACAGAGTTTATGAAAATGGAAAACAGTAAGGGAGAGAGGACACCACCCTGAGGCACACCCGCAGTAAGGTCAGACCATTCCGAGTAAGACTCATTATGGCGAACCCGCTGCGAACGGCCACGAAGGTAGGAATCGAACCAGGATAATGCAGGAGAGGAAATATTCAAGGACTTAAGGATGCCAAGAAGGACGTCAAAATCGACAGAGTTGAAGGCATTACTGAAGTCAAGCAAAACGAGTATTGTGAGGGATTTATTTTCCATGGCCAAGCGAATGTCATCAGTCACGTTAATGAGTGCTGACACGGTGCTGTGGCCAGGACGGAAGCCGGATTGTAAAGGAGTGAGGAGATGGTGGGAAGAAATAAATGATGATAACTGGCCATGTACCAAATGCTCGAGGACTTTGGAAAGAAATGGAAGAATGGAAATTGGTCGGAAATCAGCTGGCGTAGTTGGATTAGGTAATTTGGGCAAAGGAATGACGTCAGCGTTTTTCCAGGAGGAAGGAAATGTAGAAGAGGATAGAGAAAAATTAAGTATATGAGTAAGGATAGGAAGAAGATGTGGAAGGATCGGGGTGAACATTTTTGAGCATAGGCAATCATGACCTGCGGCAGTGGAACTTATAGACAAAACTGCCTTTTTGACGTCCTCCTCAGAGGAATAAGAAAAGTTGAAAGGAGGGTGTGAGGGAAAGGCATCAGCAAGACTCTTCAAAGTTAAAGATTTGACATAGGGGTCCAGAACAACAGGAGGAGTGGAAAAATGATTGTTAAGTGATCCTAGGTCAAAATCTATAGCTATATCATTAGAACATTTGCCGATGCCGACGGATTTCAGGAAATTCCAGACTTCAGCGGGACTGCGATTATGTAGTGACTCATGGAAGTAGCGTCTTTTTGCCTCACGACACATGCGGTTGCACCTGTTGCGTAGATATTTAAAGTTGTTTAAATTCTGTTCTGTGGGGCAACGCTTATGTCGTCGTTTTGCTTTATCTCTAGCAGCCATCATATCTTTAATCGGTTCAGTAAGCCAGGGTGCAGGTTTGTGCTTTAATTTAACCATTTTCAGCGGTGTATGTTCGTCATAAAGAGCCAACAACAACCTCGTAAAAATAGCGACCTTCTCTTCCATGCTAGAACTTTCAGTAACCAAGCTCCAATCAATGTTGCCTGCATCATGCTGAAGTGCCTCCAAATCTATGCCCCCGTAGCTGCGGAGAAGGATGGATTTTGGCTTGCGTTTAGGAGGGCGAATACGGTAGGAAAGGAAGATAAAATCATGGTAGGAAAAGGAGGCCGTAAGTTGACCGTGGCTGGAGACATTACTAGGAGAGGAAACAATCATTAGGTCAAGTAAGGAAGGTACGGAGTTTGGAGAATGATGAGTGGAGGAGAGTGGAAGTATACTAAGATTGAAAGAAGAAAGAAGAAGTTCAAGTTTGCGTGTGCGCGCGTCATTTTTAATGAGGCACGTATTAAAGTCCCCCATTAAAATAATGTGATCATAAGACGGACAGAGATCACAGAGAAGATCTTCCAGGGAGCTGAAATAATCTATATGGCAGTTTGGACTATAGAAGACTAAAAGTAGTACCTTAGTGTGGTGCAGAGTTAGTTCAAGCGCCAGATATTCAGCTGCCCCAGAATAGTCAGGGGGCGAAGCGCTAACCACCTTGTAGTTAATATTACTACGGAGGTACATAGCGACTCCACCACATCCCTTGCCTAATCTGTCGTTACGAACCAATACGAAACCTGGCAGCGAAAACTGGGTAGAAAGGAGTGAAGGTTTTAAAAAGGATTCGGAGATTAGAAGTGCATCGAGCGGAAGGTTACTAAAGGATGCCAGAAGATCGGAATAGTGGCTAGCAACACTCTGTATATTAATGTGTCCGATGTTGAGGTTATTTGGAAAGTTGGACAGCGAAGAGGATAACTGATCATGTAATGTAAGAGAGGGAGAGGAAGTGCTGTCAGCACTGCGGAAACTACACGACGAAGACGAGCATGAAAAAAAACTATCATCCATTGCTAACGTATAAAATACAATACAAGATATATAAATTAATAAATGTATATGACTCAAAATAAACTAAAAATAAAAATGTATATACTTATAAAGATATAAATATATATAAATAAAGAATAAAAAGTCTTTTCAATTAATTGCAGTTGCCGAACTCTTCACTCTTACAAAAAAAATACGTAAATAAAAATTATTGCTATTATACTAAGGACCCAGAGCCAAAAAAAAAGAAATTTACAATCACACCTCATAAAGATTGACAATGACAGATGTCGTCTTGACAATTTGACAGAGACATTTAATTCAATAACAAGACAATATGAAGTTAGACAAACAATATAAAACAAGAAATATATTACAAATTACCGGCTTTTGGGTGATAAAAGGATACCTACAAAAAAAAAAAATAACAAAAATGAAAATGAAGCAGCAAACGACTAAGGCTTATTGCCGTCTCCTCGTCTTCCTCGGCGATTTCACCTTCGGGTCGGAAGCTTGCGTTGCGAGAGCGGTATCGGCACCAATGGCAGGAAACTTGAGCTGCAAAGCCTCGAGAGCACCTAGGGTATCAATCTTATGACGAGACTTGTCGGGGAGATTGATGACGATGTTCCCATCTGCTGACCAGCAGTTTTTGACCCCAAAATGCTTCCTCGCCGACAAAAATATAACATGCCTCGTTTTTGTTAGGAATTCTGATAGTGTTATGCCAGTACCTTTAAGCGTTGTTTTGCTGTCCCATACAAGACGACGATGCTCAAGGTCGTAGAATCTTACCAAAATTGGTCGAGGCTTATTAGGTGATGACCCAAGACGGTGGCAAACATGCAGGTTAGTCTTACCAACCTCAGTCATTTTCATTTGGTCAGTTATTATTTTGTGGACCACCTCCGGTAACTTTTCACTTGGTTTTTCAGGCACCCCGTGAAATAGCAGCACCTTTCTGCGCATGGCAGTTTCATGTCTGTCCAGTCCGAGAGAGAGAGTTTCCACTTCCTTCTGCAGTCTTGTGAACATCTGCCACACTAGCGACTTGAAGTCCCCAAAGTCACGGGAGAGAGTAGAGACATCGGAGTGAGCTGCATGAGCCCCAGCAACCTTCTGCAGCTTGTTCTCGTACTCACTCATACGAGACTCAAAAAACTTGCCAAGTGCCTCCATGTCAGATGTGAAGTGTGTTGTGAAATTGAAGTGACTTGTATGTGAAAAATCCGGTGAAGTGATCCAGGTGAAGGAGAGATAAATAGAGCACAGGAGTTCCGCAATTAAATTAATACATTAAAATTGATAAGAAGTTATTGAAATTTATTATTTATATTATTAACTGTAAGCACACAAAAAATGCGTGTAAACACCGCGAGATCTACCCGCTTTTTTTTGTTACTTTTTAAACAACCCTTCGTCCTCTTATTAAGGCACTGCCCGCACTAAATCAAAATAATTTTTCTAATTAATCTCCGGGTCAAATTCGTCCGTTGTAATTAATTTTATAGCTCGTAATTACTTTCGCACGTGAACACGAAACGTGGAAAATTCACTCTCATTTTTGAAGATAATTTTCATTTAGATCTAAATTGACTTAATGTCTTGTGCTCACTTTGAATTATAATTAGTGTCCGTTTTTTGTTTAATTGATGTTAGATTTTTTACTCGATTATGGAGCTAACCTCTCAGATTACCGAAATTAAAATATATCCGTAACCGTATCCGTTAAAGTTTACGAATAATTTCGGATAAGAACTTGAGTCTTAATAAGTAAATATGTAACGATAGGTTTAGGCAACACTACAATGTGTTACCAAAACCTATCCACCACGTGAATCTGACATAGTTTTTTTTTAGTCATAACATTTCCTTATCCTTACAAGCAATTTAAATAATAAGTATTTAATAAATTTACGAGTAGGTAGGTACCTAGTACTTACCTCCTTTTAGTAAAGTGAAGAAAAAGTATTGCTTCACGAACTAAATAAGCTTCATGACTTAGGGCTGATTTTTCAATAGTCAGATAAATGCTAACTGACTGATAAGAGGTATGTTTTCATTGTCACTTCATACATATGTCAAGTATTTATGTTCGACGTGCAACAAAAACACTCTGATTTTCTGTCAGATAACATTTATCTGACTATTGAAAAACCGGCCCTAAAGTAAGTTAATTAAGTACGATTGGTATTAGAATCAATTACAACTTTAACATATAACTAGAATTAGACATATTTCAATTCTATAAAACAATCATGACCTATCTATTAATCATTCTTCCAAACTTTGCCTTACTCTTCCGATTTTCACTTACAAACTTCTTTGAAACGAACTTCACTTTTTTCATATTTGGTAGCGAATAAAAATATTTCTCGAAAAAAAAAACAAAAAGAAAGCCTTTCATAAACCTTTGACCGCGCTCCTAACTTCCGTGAAAATCAAACGAGGTGTCTTTGATATGCCTGTGAAAAGTTACCGATGGATTTTTTTAGGATTTCGGGGAAAGTGTAGAACACTTTATTGGATACGCAAAGTCCGTCTGGATACACGTCGTGGAAATATTTAGCTACATTTTCATTTTGCTATTAATGTGGTTTTACAGAATATTTTACGTTAGTATCAAATAAGTTTAAGATTTTATTGTTTCGGTAGGAAAAAAGCCTCAAGAGTATCAAGAGTTTTAATTCAGCATATAAAAAACAAGAGTTATATTTTAAAAAAAGAAACAAGTTTTTTGAAAATATTTTTTTTAATAAATTTGCATACCTAAAAATTCATCTCATATGCATCTTATTGGATCTTGCTAGATCGTTCTTTAAATCGTCTCATTACTCACTTACATTTAAATAAAGAACCTACTGAATTCCAGTTGCAAATTCAACTCGCGCTTACAAAGCAACGATTTCGGATACGCCGCAGGCTCTGGATGCCTACTGACTGAAAATATGGTAATTTGTCTTTCGGAAATCGTTGCCAGATTATACATGTGTATGTGTGATTGAAAAATATGTGAATATGTAATGTGTGTGGTTTTGAAAATACATATAGAAGAAAATATATATTTTTTAAATTAAGTTTTTATTTTAAAATTAAGTTTTTTTAATTATAATAATAAGCCAAGTTCTAAATATGGATAAGTTGGTTTATTTATTTTTTATGATAAAACATACTTACACCAAAAGCCGTGGGTATTTTCTATAATCCTTCTTATAAAATAAATACCTACTCAATAACGCAAAAACTATATATAACCCATTAAGATAAAACTTAGATTTAAGATTTGACTAAAATAAATAATAACGCATAAAAATATTTTTTGTTACAACAACATAAAATAAAAAATCTATAGACATAAAATCTAACCTATTGTAGGTAAATTTTATCTTCGAACCCACTTAAACCCTTTGTCCTTTGAATACCATTGAGACAATAGTAATTTATTATACCTAATAAGTTATTTCCTGCCGCATTCAGAACCAATATCATACCCTTTTGGGATTACAAAAACAAATTCCTGATAAAGCCTGCGAATGTAGAACACATGAGTTTAGACGCCGCAATAAAAAAAATGATTTTTTTTTATTAACACTTAATTGGGTCTGATTCCGAAAACACCCTCTAAAACTAAATTAAAAATATCACTGTCACCTTCCCATGCTTTGTATTAGAAAAGACATTGGTTTTACTAAATTTAGTCCACATCATTGTAAAATTGAACGAAATGCGCTGAGGACTCACCTAAAATTGCCTTCGCCGTGTCATAATACGTACATTTTAGTTTGACAGGACTAAAATGATTACTAGTCTCTGTCTTATACTATTGATGAGTTAGTGACGGCGACAGTTTTAGTTTAGTTAAGACAGTGTTTGTCAGAATTGGGGCCAATATCTCACTAATAGGCTAAGCTCTGAAAACTAGTCATTACATAGTATTAGATAGAGATTATGGTTCTTTGATGCGAAAAAAATATCAAAACACAAATAAACATCAAATAGAGTTTCGATAACATAATATACATAAGAATAATATAACATCAACATCTTTAATCATAACATCTTACGTGTATCGCCATAAAACTATTAGATTCAAATGTTCTTATTTAAATCACCATACATCAGTATCTCAAAATAAAATTCCACGTGTAAAATTTAAATTAGTCCATAAATTTCAACAGCAAAGGTAGACCAGCGTTAGTATGCATAGTCTTATATTCTAATCAAGGCTACCTAGAACTGGTCTAGGCTACGTGTGTGAATTCACATTTATATTCATTCAATTTTTGTGTGGAAACGTGACTTCATTATTAAAAAAAACCGTACGAATTGCATAATTTTTAAACCAAATTTTTCGTTTTATTTTTCGCAACCTACAATTTGTATAATGTAATTTGTTTTTACGGCTGGTCTCAATAATAAGTTTTTTTATACCTGCGGCGTCTGAAAGTTATGTGCTCTTTCGATTAGATACCAACCATTTATTGGTCCCTAGAGTAAATTCGATTACCGAATCGAAACTATAATAATGATTTATACCATTTAGAAGCATTTCGATTATTGCAATTCATTTTCGGTATGACTCTGTGGGGAATAATAAATTAATTTGAATAGCATATTTGAATTAGAAACGTTTGTTAGAACTTAATTTTCAATATCAAAAACCATTGGGGACGAAGAAATTGCTTATTTGAGTAATTCGTAGATACTTTTCTGTCCAGATATCAATGTTATTAAGTACGCAATTATTACAGTAACACCCAAAGAGTGATACTCACCATCGAACCCTAGTTTGGGGTCTTTTACTACAGAACACGTAACCAAAAAATACGTCTACTATAATTGAGCCTGCTTACACTCTTTTTTAAGCAGATTTGTACCGTGTCATTATAAAATTGTATTGTAAATTGTGCCTATGTTTAATACAAAAGTATTACAAATAATTCTACACTTTATTATATAAACCAGTATATTTACTTCAGACAATAGCGTTTTTGTTCCTATCTACAAAAATAACTAAAAAAAACTCCAATCATTCTTTAAAGAAGAACCATTGTAAGAATAATAAGGAAATGTCTTGAAACAATTGTACGTAGTGCTGGAAAATATCGTGTTTTGTTCTTAAAAGGAGTGAGCTGTGATACAATGTACTTGCAAAGATTATTTCATTGGCGTGAACAAAAAGATCCCAATGGTGTGTTTGTTATGACCGCGTGACGTGGGCTTTAACGGAAAATCGTGAAAGTGAAATTAATAAACACGTTTTCCATAAATTCATTATATTATTATTGACTAGTGACCCGCCCACGCTTCGCTATGGTGTAATGTGGCCGATTTTTCCCGAAACATTGTATTTTAGCTAACTTAAAACAACATTTTCAAAATTTTCTTTATTTACAAATTTAATTTATTTATTTATTTATTTATTTATAATTAATGTACAAATGCACAGAAAATATTGACACAAAAATAAAAACAGTAGAAGAAAACATTGTACAAAGGTACTACTTATCCCTTAGAGGAATCTCTTACAGTAGTCCTACGATAGGAGTGGAGGTAAGAAAGCAAGTTCTGTGCTTTTTAATAAAATAAATATAATTATGTATATAACTTAAACATACACATACATACACATATAACATAATGAATAATAAATATAAATATAAACATAAATATATAACACATACATATACATACACATATAAAATATATATTAGCTTTGAGACAAGTAGTGTTCTCTTACACGTCTTCTGAAACCAGAAATGGTTGGGGAATCACGGATGTCCGAAGGCAAGGAATTCCACAGCTTAACAGCATGGACAGTGAAGGAATAGGAAAAGAAGTCGGTGGTATGGGATGGTGTGGACAAAAGGGTCTTCTTATGCGCTCTGCAGACAGCGTCTTCGGAGTGTTCAAAACGAAAACGCTGACGCAGGTAGGAAGGGGAACAAGGATTGTGTAGGATATTGTAAAGGAGGCACAGGATGCGAGTGTTCCTACGAAAGCGGATCGGAAGCCACTGGAGCTTTTTGCGAAACTCGGAAACATGGTCGTATTTCTTTAAATCAAAAATGAATCTTATAGACAAATTTTGCAAGCGCTCCAGCTTATTCAGGACTTCCTCGGTGGCATCTATGTAGCATGCGTCAGCATAATCAATGATTGGCTGAATAAGAGTTAGAGCAAGCGCAATCTTAGTTTTTACTGGTAGGAAGGACTGGAGAATTTTTAGGGAATGGAAAGAGAAGTGAACTTTACTACTTACATTACAAACGTGGGCATTCCAATTAAGGACTGTGTCCAAAGTAACACCCAAATTCTTCACCGTCATAGCAAAGGGAATGGGAATACCAGCGAGGCAAACAGTAGGTAAAGTGGAGATATCAAGTCGACCACGAAAGTATTTACTTCCGATGATGATCGCTTGGCTTTTGCTAGGATTAAGGAGTAGACCGTAAGACTCTGCCCAATTGTAGATACAGGTTAGATTAAGGTTGATAAATGCAATCGCTGCATCGATGTCTGAAACAGGGAAATGGGTGTAAATCTGCAGATCATCTGCATATAAGTGATACTTGGAGGTTATTACTCTGGTCACAGAGTTGATGAATATGGAGAAAAGTAAAGGAGAGAGCACACCACCCTGTGGCACGCCTGCAACGAGATCACACCAGTCAGAGAAAGACTCATTGTTGCGAACTCGCTGAGAACGGCCACGAAGATAGGATTCAAACCAGGAAAGAACGGAGGAGGACAGATTTAAGGATCTAAGGATTCCGAGAAGAATATCAAAATCGACTGCGTTAAATGCGTTGCTAAAATCCAACAAAACCAATATAGTAAGGTGCTTTTCTTCCATGGCCCAGCGAATATCATCGGTAACGTTAATAAGTGTAGAGACTGTGCTGTGGCCAGGCCGAAAACCAGACTGATATGGGCTTAATAGGTTGTTGGAAATCAGGAACGCAGATAATTGATCATGAACAACGTGCTCAAGGACTTTGGAGAGAAAAGGCAGGATAGATATTGGGCGAAAATTTGAAAGTGATGTAGGATTGGAAACTTTAGGAATGGGAATAATATGAGCATACTTCCAAGAAGATGGAAATTTTGATGACGAGAGTGAAAAATTGAGAATATGAGTAAGGACAGGAAGTAAGACAGGAAGGATTAGAGTGATCATCCTTGAGCACAAATCGTCATGACCCACTGCCGCAGAGCCAATAGCTAGCACCGCTTTTTTAACGTTCTCCTCGGAAATGGCTGTGAAATTAAAGGTTGGATGAATAGTCGGGATCTTGGATATTTCGTTTAAGGTATGGGTTTTGATATCAGGGTCGAGAATGACAGGAGGTGAGGAAAAATGATCATTTAATGACCCCAATTCAAAGTCGTTGACGAACGTGGAAGACCTGCTACCAATGCCAACAGTCCTTAGGAAGCGCCATACGTCTGAGGAGTTGCGAGTATTCAGAGAATCGTGGAAATACTTTCTTTTAGCATCCCTACACGTGCGAGTACAGCGAGTTCTAAGATCCTTGAAAGTAATAAAGTTTTCTTCTGATGGATTTCGCTTGTACCTGTTCTTTGCCTTATCCCTAGAAGTCATCAAATCTTTGATTGTTTCCGTAAGCCAAGGCGCCGGGTTGTGTCTAATTTTGATGCTTTTAAGTGGTGCATGACGGTCGAAGAGGTTCAAAATTGACTCAGTGACATATTTAACTTTATCGTCAAGGTTGTTACACTCGTATATAGGGTTCCAGTTAACTGAAGCAGCATCAATTAGCAGAGCCTCCACGTCAATATTGTTGTAGCTCCTTGCGACAATTGTCTTAGGTCTACGTTTGGGAATACGGATTCGATAGGAGAGGAGGATAAGGTCGTGATAAGAAAAGGGAGCAGTAAATTGTCCGTGATAGTCCACGTTGGTGGTTGAAGAAACTATCATTAGATCCAGAAGGGACGGTGTGTTATTAGGAGAATGATGGGTGGGAGAAAGGGGTAAAATACTAAGATTGATCGAGGATAGTATGGATTCTAACTTGCGAGATCGATGGTCGTTTTTGAGTAAACATGTGTTAAAGTCGCCCATCACACAAACATGTTTATAAAGGGGACAAAGAGAATTCAACACTGACTCAAAGGAATCGAAGTAATCAACGTTAAGGTTGGGACTATAGAACACAATAAGCAGCATTTTTGTGTGCTTTTGTGTGATTTCGATGGCCAAGTATTCGGCAGAAGCAGTGTAAAGCGATGGGGAGACACTAATAATTTTATACGGTATTTCCGCGCGAAGATACATGGCCACCCCACCACATCCTTTTCCGATCCTGTCATTACGTACAAGTACGTAACCAGGAAGAGGAAACTGGGTTGATGGTAGTGATGGTTTCAGAAACGACTCCGATATTAATAGAGCATCGAGTGGTAACTCGCTACAAGATGCCAGAAGAATTTAAATGAATAAATTCCCTAAAAGATGGTGAAAACCGCATTAAAATCCGTCTAGTGGTTTAGGAGGAGTTAGCGGACAGACAAACAAACAAACATAATTAGCGACTAGGATTTATACTATGTAATGATATTCTTACTCCAATTTAATTTAAAAAAGATATTTCATTCCTTAAAATATAAATTACATAAGTACAATGCAAAATACAGAAATTTACTAAAAAAACTGTTATTTTTACAAAGGCTATTAAAACAGTTTAACTCTCCACACCTAAACAACTCATTCCAAATTTCAAAAATATCATCATGAGCTGTCATTCCTCTTACCACTTTTCCGCCATCTTAGTTTTGTGACGTCACACTCGCTGCGGTCCGTTAATTAAAAAGGCGCACTCGTATTCAATGTCTTTACCCTTTGGCAGGCAATTTAATTTGTCAGTATAGCAATCAGGTCGATAGGCAGCGAGGTGAATTGGCTTATACAGAGTGTGTGGATAGTGCAGTTGATTGATAATAGGTGTAACAAAGGGTGTTTGGCAGAAAGGTTTTAGGAGAAGGAGATAATACTCATGTTTAGGTTACAAATTCAATAGCGCATATTTGTTTGGGGTTTTATCTTTAAATATATTTTATAAGGCTTTATAGGTACACAACGATTAAGATTTGTTTAGGTTTAAAAACTGTAGTTTAACACTGAATAGGTTACAGTATAACAATTTAAAAATGTTGCTTACTACTCTATCTCATTTTCCTATAATTTCACCATCATTAAAATTCGTAGAATCATAGCAATTCGAAGCTTTTTACAAACCCATACATTTAAAACTCCATATCATTTTCCTCTATTTCAATCCCTTCTTACTATCCGTACAATACAAGGAAAAACCTACATTTTAAGGAAGGAAACGTGTTATAGAAAGCTTCGGTTCGCCGACTTGCAATCGTGTGCGCAAGCCATCGCGTGAAATTCACGCATCGTGGGACGCCGATTAATATATAGAATGGGGGGGATAAAAGAATGTAGCCTTCTTTGATGGGTTGGGTGGGTACGGTATTTGGTTTAGTCTGACTGTTTAAATCAAGGACAATGGGAGTTCAAATGTATACGAGTGATCTGAGAAATAGATATCTGATTGATCTGGTTTTATAGGAAGAGAAATACTTATGTAAATTTAGACTTTATGGTTGAATGATATCGGTGCAAAATAAAATTGTATTGATTCGTGTTTGGTCACAATATTTGTTACATTTGCAACGGATAGACATGTAGCACAATTTTTAAGTTGCTTCATCCGTTTGAAAGCTGCGTTGCCACCAAAACACAACAATCGAACTCAAAACTTTTTAAGATAGACATCTAAAAAATATAACTAATTATTTTTTTAAACCCTATCCAAAAATAAACCCAAATCATCTACTTTCCCACCCTATTCAACTACCATTCAACCCTTTTTTAATACCCCCATCGCCGAGTATAGTTCGCGGCAATACACTCGGCCACGTTCGCCCAATTAATACCCCGCTCTCGATAGCCACGTCGAGCGGTTAATCTTCTGCTAGCACTAAGTTGATTTTACGCAAACTATCGCTTGCCACACCGCAGACCTTTACTTTAGGAAATTATACGTAAACAAGCGTGTCTAGGGTGGGGTTAGTTTAAGGGTTGTTTAGTATGTTTTAGTGACTAAAGAGGTTTTTGGTGTTAATTAGTAGGATAAGGTGAAGAAATTGTATATATATTTATTTTTTTTATAAGAGAACCTAGCAAAGCAAGCGGGTCACGTGATGGTAAGTGATCACCGCCGCCCATATACACCCACAATGCATTGAGGGTGCGTTGCTGGCCTTTAAGAAAATTGGGCATCGCACTCACCAAACGAAACGCAGGAACATCGTCCCTACTTCACGTCGGGTTTCTGTGCGACGGTGGTATTTCAACGGTCGAGTCAGCCCAGCAATCGCTTCAGACAGAGCCTACAGCTAGACTCTACCACTCTCAAAATAACATTACATAACATTGGTGGTAATGCCGAGTTGTAACTTTCTAAC
Organism: Emmelina monodactyla; assembly: GCA_916618145.1. Lineage (NCBI taxonomy): Eukaryota > Metazoa > Arthropoda > Insecta > Lepidoptera > Pterophoridae > Emmelina > Emmelina monodactyla. The sequence goes on from OU745316.1 coordinate 1,430,516, forward strand.
TAGAAATTGAACAATTTTCTCGACAAAACTATAGCATTTCTATCACTGACTGCGATAGTATGAAAAGGGAAGGGTAAAAACATTGTAACGAGAAACTTAATTTTTGGCGTGCAATTTGTCACAGCGCAAGCAAGTTTAGACGAGACTTCAGCGTATGTCACCAAATTATACAATAATTTAGATAACATTTAATAAAACTAGTACGACGTGTAAAAGAACTGCTTCCGAAAACAAAAAATAGGCATTGCTGGAGAGGTACCGGTTACGTTTTGAGCAAAAAAATATATTTTTATGATAACAGAAAAAAAATATTTTACGTAATTTTCCAAAATTGCATTATTAATTCTATCAGATTCAAATTAAATAGGGTTTTAATTTAATTTGCAATGTAAATAATCGCACCTGAACCGACAGTTGATGTGTGAGCGATGATTTCAAGCGGCGAATGGCTTTTCAATCATTAAAAACTTTTTTTAAATTGTGTTTTCTGGGTATTCTGTTAGTGAAGTTACTTTTGAGGCTCAAGAATACATGGTTTCAGGCTTCGGAAGTGGTCTTATTACACCCGTTATATCTTTACCATACCTCAAAAACAGAATTAATATAACATTTCCAGAATCGGGGCCATTAAGTAATTTCTATTTCCAGAAAAGCTTCATTAATAAATGAATCCAAATCCGCATGTTTCTAATAACTTCATAACCCACGTACCTCGAAAATTACTTTACGTTATTAAATTGTCAACAAAATTAAACTCGCATTACCGTCTCCATTGCATTCGTAACAAGCGTCTTGTCATACAAACACATTCTGTTACAAAAGTATGATTAATTACAAAAGTTTACCGCAACGTACAAGCGTTAAGTCGGAATGGCGTTGTTCATTTATTTTTGCCGCTGACTGTACCATTCAGAAGATATTAGGGTTTTCTCAGAAATAAATTCCACACTTTATTAACTCTCGTGGTTCGTATTTCAAATTTGAGATCTCTAATTAGACTGTTTTTGACGTTTCGAGTCGTCTGACAGAAAAAAACATAACTAAAACTTTTACTCATTCAGACATTTCAAACATGTATGACGTATATTTTTAGGGTTCCGTATCGAAAGAGCAGCAACGGCACCTAAAAAAATATATTTCAAAAGGGCTTCCATACAACAAACGTGACTTTTTTGGCATATTTCACAACACTTGAAATATTCGTTAAATATTCAGCTACCTATAATTTTATTTTAAATACCAAATTATAATCATAAAAAATAAAGATTTAAGTGGGGTTTCGATATAGCAAACGATGTTTTTGCCGTATTAAAACAAATCTGTACGGAACTCTTCGTGTGCGAGTCCGACTCGCACTTACCCAGTTTTTTACGACTCTGTTTTTAAAATCCCAACGTAATCCATGCATGAAAATAACAAGTTCAGTATAAACTCGTTTAAAGGGACATTTTCTCTGGTCTATTAATAAATACAAGTAACGGCTAGTTTATCACCGTCTCTCTCAGTTAAATAAATAGCTGTGCTCTAGTTAAGGATTTTATTTTATTGCGAGTTTGCAGTTGCTACCGTATAAAGGTTAGGTTACGAATGAGAAGTTATGTGTAAATGGTTTTGCAGCATTTATAGTTTATACCTTCATTAACACTTAAAAGTGGGACAGAAAGATTTTTTGATAGTTTAAATTTATTGTTTATAGCTTTCCGCCCTGCGGTTTCACCCGCAACTAAATAGTTTTATCCCTATTTTTCCAAAATAAAATATAGCTTATGTTACTCGTGGATAATGTAGCTTTCGAATAGTGAAAGATTTTTTTAAATCGGTCCAGTAGTTTCGGAGCCTATACTTTCAAACAAACAAACAAAACAATAATCAAATCTTTCCTCTTTATAATATTAGTACAGACTAAAAACTGGACAGCTTTTTTATCTCTATTTTGTTTTCATTTATTCAAATATTAAGTTAAATCAGACAGAACTTCTTTTCGTTTGACAAACCGGTCAATTGAAGCAAGACAATCGATTTTATTATTTACTAAATAAAATAAGATCCAATATTCTTTTTATAATCAAACTTTAACGTAATTTGCTTCCATTCATGAAATCGCTATCGCCTGTGCGTGTGACCATAGTCTTAAACTTCCAGGAAATATTATATGAAGAATTCATGAGATATGTTGTTCCAGGTCTTAGTGCCAACATACTGGCCAACACAACTTGGGATTACTGTACTCACTTGTGTTATTACATCACAGAGCTATTTGTCGACTTTTGTAAGATATTAAGTTCGGTAGAATGGAGTTTGGATGTATATCCTACTAATATTGTAAACGTGAAAGTTTGTAAGTATGGATGTTTGTTACTCTTTCACGTAAAAACTACTGGACGGATTAATAATAATAAATAAATTAAATAAATAAATAATAAATAAATAAATCTTCAGACTAACACATCAATTATGTGGCCCTTAAGTAAGTTGCATTAAGCACTTGTGTTATAGGTACCACACAATGGACTAGGGGAGAACCTAATTACACCCAGACACGAGCCAATATCGAAAAACCATGATGAAACTTTACAGTAATATATTTTATACACAAAGGGTACTTTTTACCGCGGGAAAACTTCTCATTCCCACGGGAAACCGACTTCCACGCGAACAGAGCTACGGGCGGCAACTACATAGTATTCGAATATAAATAAGTAGATATTATAAGATCATAGTTTCTTGTATTCTTGCTAAAATTTCTTGCGAGAAAAAAACAAGGCTAATTTTTCTAGTAGAGAAATAAATCATATACAATTAATGTAGGTTTAAAACGCAAAGATAACTGTGTTTCTAATAAAAATGAGAAAAAGAAATTACTTAAGTCTAACTCAATAGTAAAAGGACTTAAAAAGTAATTAACTTTACCTTTGACTGTAACTTAAGGTAATTTTTAATTGCAAAACTTTTTCGATTCTTTCTTCCATTATAGACTTAAGACTACTGGTTGTTAAAGCTGGTTAATAACAATTATAAAGCTCTTACTTTTTTTAACCATTTTTTGTACGGTAATAATATTTCTGGAAGTTTTTCTTTATTTGGTATGAATATACTGTTTATTTCTAAAGCTAAACGGTTCTGTGTTACAGTTAGAATTATAGTGTCAGAGTAATGACTGTTACCGAGACCGAACATGTAATGATGATGCAAATCCTTCACGAGTCTATCTATAGGCGTTGGCATCCACTTTGGTCATAAACTTTATATAATTTTTAAGGCTAATATAGGCTCAAGTGTAAATAAGTCTATTTTTCGACCTTTGTGGCGTAGTGGTCCGTCTATTAAACAGTTGGTTTCGGGTCAATAGCCGGATCGGGCCAATTCTGTAAAATATATTTTCGAAATTGACTCGTGTCTAGATGTCACTGGGGGTTAACCTGTTAAAAACTCGAATTTCTGTTACCCGAATCTTAAAACCCCGAAAACGCTTGGTAGAACTTTTAAAAGACAGATTTAGTGAACAACATTTTTTTAAAATTCCTTTTTTTATTTCCCAGATGAAACGATTTCCAGGTGAACTAAAACCTAATTTTCAAAAAAAATTTTTTTGTTTCCCATATTCTCACAATCCAGATATAGTTATACCAGATTCTCAGAATACTTTTATTTGTTTCCCTTGATACCATTTTCCAAATGAACTAATACCAAATTTTCATAATATTTATATTTAGTTCCCATACAATCATATTCCTGATAAACTATTGCCAGATTTCCATAATCTTTTTATTTGGTTCCCACACAATCGTGTTTCAGCTTAACTCTTGCAATAAGAGCCGCTCCTTTCGCATAACGTCGATTGTCCTAAAATCGTTCGTTTATCCGTTGCATAACTTTTAAATGGCAAAACAGTCTATAGGCATATTATTCTTGAGCATAATGTATAAAATCCCTAATTTCAATTGGCATAACATCCTCATCATCAGTCCTTAAATGCTTTAGCTTGATTTGGTTTGTTATAACTATAGGAAAACCTAATTTTATGTGGCATATTTTAGGTCGACCAAATTATTAAAATTATAATTTGCAATTTTAGGTATGCGTATGTTTGTTCAAATATTAAAATAATAGGTATGACGACGAGCGAAGCGAGGAGGAGTGTGAGGTTGAATGGTGACCATACAGTGCGCAAGCCGAGCGAGCGAAGCGAGCGTACCGCGGCAGCGGTCGGCGAAGCGCCAAAACCGAAGTTCTTTTCCAAAAGTAGAGAGCCAAAATACAAGTATTGATTTGTTCTAGATATCGTTTATTTGAATTTAAAAAATCTTGATTTTAAATATCTAGATATTGATTGTCTGGATATCAATTAACCGTATTCCAAAAAAATGTGTTTTAAAAATCTGGCTTTTGTGCATATGGATATCGGTCATCTAGATTTCACGCATTTAGATTTCGTGTGTCTGGAACTCATTCGTCTGGATTTTAAAACGTCGTGCAAATGAATAAATGGGCAAATGAAATTAGGAGTTGCGATTATATGGCAAACAAACCTTCGAAATTCTAAAAAACGGGTTTATGAAAAAATGTCCAGGCGTTTTCTGGATTATGAAATTCGGAATATTAAAATTCGAGATTTAGATAGGTAATCGTCACTGGGCTCTCCCTTAGTCCTATGACGGTACCCATATTACAACCTTACGCTTATTTTAGCGCTACATAGTTAATGTGTTAGTCCAAAGATTTATTTATTTGCCGGTTTCCCGTGGGAATGAGAAGTATCCCGCGGTAAAAAGTACTCTATATGTTATTCTGATGTACAACCTATATTACTGAAAAGTTTCATTTGTGAAAGAGTAACAAACATCCATCCATACATTCATACATACTCACAAACTTTCACGTTTATAATATTATATAGTAGGATTAGTAGGTAAATATACACAAATCAAGAGAGAATTCATTTCATCATTTATTTAGTATAGTTTGATATTACTATTTCAGAAAATACATGTCGTGTATCGTAGTAATATGCATTCAAATTTCGAAATGCTATTGAGAAGCTATGATGAAATGCTAATATTAGTATCTAAAGACATCATGTGGTCTAAAATTGGTATGTTTCAGCAAATGAATGAATGATTGATTGAATGGGTTCTATTCAAAGGATACGTTCACTGAAGATATTAAGTAGGAAATGGTCATGGAAACTATACTTATTTTAAACTTTGTCAAAACTTTATGTCAAGCTCAATATAGTTACAAAATTCTGTATAACTAATAATTCTTATTATTAAATAGTAAAGAAAATAGATTTTTTTTTATTAAACAAAAATAATTTAATCAAGCCATGCTAAATTTATTTTTATAAACTTCAAAATCATCTTTTAAAAAAAAACATATGTGTTTTTAAAATTCGCTTTCAATTTAAGACTCAATTCCAATTCATCTCATAAAATTTACCCTTCAGTTACTAAAATATTTTTCCACTAAAAAAACACGCGAATTCGAAAATCAAATTGGCTTCGATTAACCTCTTCAATAAAAAGCCATTTAAAACCTTCATGGTGAAATATTCCCAGTGAATATTGGACTGCGTTTAGTTATAGCGAGAATTTTATCAGTGAATTTTTTATTAATGAAAAGCGTTTTGATTTCAGAATTTAATTGAGCATGATGATCAATGTGATTCTATGAGTATTTTTAATTACGGATTTTGAATATAACTACGAAGTTTTTAGAAAATATAATTGACTGAACTTTAAATAAACTTAAGGAAAAATCTTAAGGAAACTTAAAATATAGCTTATAACGAAGCTGTCTTCGAAGCTCAAGTTTTACAAGCATTATGTCACAAGTTTTACAAGCATCATGTCACAAAGCAAGCAAGTTTAGTGTACTCAGCGTCAGTCTTCGAATTTCATAATAATCTAGACAAAATTGAACACGAGTAAGTCTCTCTTAACTTTCTCATATTAACAGAGATATTAACCTGTATTTCGTCCTTTAAAAATTCCGTTTATTCGTATTTCTCATTACCTTCATCCAAATCCTGATCTATTTTTGAAATTTATTTTTAATTTGATTTTCATGAACGTTACGCTGACTACAACGTTTCATTTCCTTCAGTTTTTAGTTTAGTTAGGACAACTTATTGAGCCCCAGTTCCAAATGAAATTTTAGGTAGGGTGTTTGTTTCTTGGACCTAACTAATTTAAGTACATATTAAAGAAGTATTTCATATAAATACTAATTTCCGCCAACAATGCCGCCCAGAACGCCATTTTCCCACCAATTTCTTACAAGATAAAGAACATTATCTTCCTCGTTCGGGAACCCATAAAAATGCTAACAATTCGAGAAATGTGCGTATGAAAATGTACTATAAAATCGGGGGCTCATTTTACTGTTTTTTATAAGTCACCCCTATGTTCCGTGCAAGTAATAGAGATCCAAAGATATTTATTTGTTTTACGACAAATTGTGGGTTCTCTAGTATTTTGTGAGAGAAAGGGAACTGACGTGTTTTGTTCGCAATTTGAAGAAGGAGAATGGTTCTTTTGTTTTTACAAGTGTTACAAGTTTCAAGCTTTTTGGTTTTTTTTACAGATGAAGTTGACAGCGTTGAATGTATAGTTTATTTTGTTCTGGAAATCGTCGCTAGATGTTTCGCGTTAAAACAGTCTTAATATACTGTGCGTAACTGTCTTATTATTTTATAATTATCGCAGTCATTATTGCTTGTATTTAATTGATATTAAGTTCGTAAACATTTTCAATGAACCTAAACGTTACATTTTCACTCTTGCTTATTTAAAATCGTATATAAATTAAGTGATTTATACCATGTTTTCAAAAAACATCCCCTTTTACGGACGAAAGACATATCTCCATTTATATTTGGAATTGGAATACTCTTCCTTTCCTGTCTGTTACAATAATACTCTCCATAATTTGTGCCGAAGTCTATGAAATTGGTGTCAATCGGTCTATTGGCTGTGTTCTCTGGAGTTGTCAGACAAGCGAACAGACATAATGACAAACCGTGTAAGCTATCCATTTTACGGCTCAATGCTAGGCCACGACTATGAATACGGGCTTACATTTTAGTTATAATGGTTATTGTATGAGTATGTAGATTTTAAATAAGTAAGGATAATTCCTAAATAACTATAGGGTGTGTAACTTTTGTGTGTGGATATAAGAGAAATAAGTTTGATATTGATATTAGCGAACTCGTAATTTTAAATTATAATTACGATACTGTTTATGTATAGTAACTTTTTCAACAACAATCTACCCAAGCTGGTTATTCTAGTAATACGACAAAGGCGAAAATAAACATCTTCATAAAATTCACCTTATTGATTTCTTAAAGCTTAATGAATATTTTTTTATATTTTTTATATTTTGTCCTTGTAGATATATAGAAAGATAGTTTTTATTTTTTATGCGTTGTATTTTAATATGCAAGTACGTGGCAGCATCAGTAACGGGTGGAATATATTTTTGAAGTAAGTTTCATTTTAATTCAATGAAAATAAATGAAGTTTTTGTAAATTCCGGTATATTTTTCCAACGTTTTCACCCGGATGAATTTTACATTCATAAATAAAATGTTTTACTTTTCAGTCTAGAATTTAACATTTAAACCCACCAAATACTTTTTGATAAAATAAAGTAATTATGAAATGGAACAAAAAATGAAACGCGATAGATTTGCTAGAAAAGTACATCTTTTCGCTCTATAAAATAGTTATCCGAAACGCAGGTCTGTATTTTTCAGGTTTATTGTTATTGTTATACAATGGACAAACCTCCTGTTACATAAGAAACATACTTTAATTATTAGTTTTAAAGAAGAAAGAAGTAATATGTAATAACCACCAATTAAACAATCAACCGATAGATAGTTTCTTCTAAATCATTACGAAAATATTTCCGATTGAGGAAATAAAAAAACCTTTATAACATTGAATCTAAATGAATTCAAACCTATCTATATTATCCAATACCAATGTTATAGAACAGTTATATTCAAAGAGAGCTTCATGGAGCCCTAGGGCTCCGTGATGCTACTGACGGAGACATAGCTCGATGAAAAACTATTTCATATCTCTCATTTTACTCTACCTACTACGAACTACCGTGCAAAGATATTCAAAGTCAAATCTGTAGTTTGATAAATTTTGAAAAAGTACAAAACAAACTAGATTATCAAGGCTCAATCAAAAACTTGATTAACCAAAAGTATCTATCTTCATAAAAGTTTTAAAACCTCATTCACAGAATTAATAGCATATAAACACACAACAAATCAAACCAATACTTTAAATCGAGGGTTAAAAAGAAACCTTTTAACCGAACACCGAATACCCAAATTGGAACACTAATTTCCAAATTCGAAAACCTTCCGACCCGATACGAACAATTTAAATCCGTAACGAACTTTTCCGAACGCCCTTAAACTTGGAACAATGCTTTGTGATTCTAGAAAGTTCCAACTCGTAACGAGTGGGTTACTGTGTTGTGATTTTGGGGCTCAATTGGCCAAATAACGTGGTACAGGTAACATATATGAAAGGTTCTGTATTGGACGTTTGTAAAAGTAAAGAAAATGTTACAGGAAAATATAAATAGAATAACGCCAATGTGACACGAGATGTTTTTGGGCAATAACTTCCAGGCCAATTTAAATGTAGAAAGCAAAAGAAGGAGAAAAAAGATTTCGAATACACGATGATAATCAATAAATCATGAATAGATAAGCTGCAGGGCTTGCAAAGAAAATCTCTTCGGCTAGACAAAATTTTTATAGCCTGTACTATAAACGCATTATTTCAAAAGTTTGGTAAATAGGGGAAATTTTAAAATGGCTTTTTCTTTTTCACAATATAGTTTACTAGTGGCCGCCCGCGACTCCGTTCGCATTGAAGTCGGTTTCCCGTGGGAACGAGAAGTTTTCCCGCGGTAAAAAGTACCCTATGTGTTATTCTGATGTATAACCTATATTACTATAAAGTTTCATCCAAATCCGTACAATAGTTTTTACGTAAAAGAGTAACAAACATCCATACATACTTACAAACTTTCACGGTTATAATATTAGTAGGACTCAGTTACGTTATCAGACTAAATTCAGATACGTGTCAATATAATGCTTCATCATTTTGTTGTTGCAATCAGACAGATATGCCTAAAGCGTGGTTTCACCCCAAGCAAAATTACCCATCCCTTGAACATGATGTACTTTCTCAAAGAAAAAGCTATCCTACGTGTTTTTCTAGGTTAAACGCTATTTTCTTAACTAAGTCTTATTCTAATCCGGTTGGTAGCTTTTGCGAAAAAAATCCAACTAATATTTTAAACGGTTGTTACTCTTTCACATAAAAACTACTGGATGGATTTTGATGAAACTTTAAAGTAATATAGGTCATACATCAGAATAACATATAGGGTACTTTTTACCGCGGGAAAAATTCTCATTCCCACGGGAAACCAACTTTCACGCGAACGGAGTCGCGGGCGGCCACTAGTTTTAAATACATTTTTATTACTTTATGAACTTTATTTATCACATTAGTGAAATTTTATAGTACTTTTTTTAGGGTTTTTAAAGTGTAGTTTTAATATTTTACAGCGTGTAAGTAATTATTTTATTTAATAGTTAGGAATTAAAAAGTATATTATATTTGTTTAGTGTTATCAGTTGTTGTTGGAATGGAATTGATTTATTTAGGCTATTTATATTATTTTCTTGGCGAGAACTTAAATACTTAATAAATTGAAGTCTTTATTTTACGACATAGATTACACCGGATAATCACTAGGTATCTAAATGATTAATTAATGAATAATTTTCTCCTTTATTATTGCATCCTTTCTGACGAAATAGGTTTTTATGATTTCCATACTGCAATTTTTAATAATCAGATATTAACTAAAAGTCAAGTATAGCTATATGATAAAGCTCTTAACAGTGAATATGATATGATATACGAGTTTCTAAAAGTTTTTGTCAGTAAAATAGAAGTTTCTAAATAACATTATGAAAGCTCTATGTGTGAAAAGTTGTAAAGAAAATACGTAACTCTTTGTTTCTGAAATATTCGGGTTTTGTATTTTTGTGAAGTATTAAAAATAAGTTCGTTTTTTAGTTCGTCTGTTAAAATGTTATAATCAAATTATGATGGTACGAAATAGTTAAAAGGTACCTTTATTTAAATGTATTTACTTAGAAATCTATAGCGTTTTTTTTTATTTATTAAATTTAAGATGCATTTTAAATATAACGATTACATGAACAAATAGTTCAATAAATAAATATTAAATAGAGAACACAAAATTAAATAAAGTCTGAAACTTATTTTAGGATTAAAAGGATATTATAAGATTTGATAGGCTTATCGTATTAAAATTATAAGTATAAAAGCAAAGATAGACATTTAATTTCTCTTTATACATCAAAAAGGGTATAATGAAAATATTCCCTTAGGAGACATGGCAGCGTAAAAGCTAGTTATAAGATAAAACGAAATAATTATATTATATAAGGGTTAATAAATACACCTAGGGTTTATTTCAGTTTTGAATATCTCCTAAAACTAATGTACCTACCTATTTTTATTTTTAATTGTTATTTTAAATTGTTCAAAATATAATATTTTTTAATTAGGAAAGAAATATCGAAATTAAATTGACTCATATTCAATATGCAAATATTCACCATATAAAATAAAATATTTTTAAATTAATACTTTGAAATTAATCGTAATTTGTGTTTTATAAAAACTTAGGTACATTAAATAAAATAATAGAAGTGTAAACAAGGCAGTTATTCGGTTTTTGTCAAAACAAAATGAATAAGAAATCTAAAACTAAGAATATCTAATAAGAAAATTCAAAAAACCAAGGAAACTCCTTCAAAACAAAAACCCATCCACAAAAAAACCAAACTACCTACAAATAAATAGAATCTACCTCGAAAGCAGGCCTACTAAATCACCCGAAAACCCTGAACATAAGTTCAAAACTACCGATACACCCGGAACACCATAAATCACTACTCACCATCGAAGGAATCCCAGATTCCTATATCCCCACCACTAACTCTCACTATATCATCATACACACGCACACCACTCACTGGGAAAACTTTTGACAAGCTGTCAAAGTTATCAACTGTTATTCTGACGGATTTGTCCAAGACAGAGACGTCCGCTCGCGGCCGCGTCCAGAGTACTTCTGCCTGAACCTATGCGCCGATACCCCCGCCCCCCGCCCCGGGAACCCAGCTTCCCCCCCGCACCATGGCATAATATCCCCTATCTCCCATAGAAATAAGACGTATTGCGCAAGGTTTAAATATGTCTGAAACAGACAAACGTCTTCATAAGATTTTCTATTGACGTAGTTTTTTTATGGCGGCTAAATTCGTAATTAGGTAACGGAGTCAAGGGTAACCTGGATTGTTTTGGTAACGCCATACTTTTTGTTTCAGACGTGTTTAGTGGTAAAAGTTTAAAAATACCTTGATTTTTCTAAAACGATTGTGTAGGTTGTCTTCCCATGGATTAAGCGGTACTCGAATTGTTTATTAGCCGCATACTGCACATGTTAATCTTAGTGAAAAACTGTCTTAAACAATTTTAGGTAGAGATAAAAAAGACACTCTTAACTGTAACAGAATAAGGTAGAATTTAACAATTGAATCTAATTTCGACATCTTTTTACTAGACACCGAGTCACAGACAGACATCCAACTAATTATTATAACCCTTTTTGGTCGACAGTACAAACCTAAAGTACAGAAGAACCTATTCACAATAGATAGACACGCATAAATGTAGTTTTATTTCACATTGATGTTGAAATTGAATAATATCAAAGGTTCCGAGTTCGATTCCACTGGTGCGTGCCACTAATTAGGACGAATAGATAAAACATGGTTAGTTCACATGATTATTGATCCAACCAACCCACATTAAGCCAGCGCAGTGGATTACGGCTCAGATCCAAAATAACTGATTCAGAGCTACTACTCTCTTTTATGACCACAAAAAAACGTTATCAACCCATCGATGAATCTAAAATAGCTGAAACTTTTCGGTTAAAACAGTGCAGTCATAGTGAAAATGTTCGACTACCCTCCAGGGGTTTGAAACAGTTTTCATTCCGACTTATCCTAAATAAACTAGAGGGTGAAATCGTTGGTTACATAGTTGACTATAGGTAACAAAGTTGAAATAAAATGTTTTATTTGAAAGAATAAAATGATTTATTTTATTTTGAAATGGCAAACCTATTTGTCAAAGCGTTTCAAATTACAAATATTATTACGTATTAAAAAAAATACATCACATTACATACAAACTTCTAATTATAACATAATTATCTTTAATTATAACAGACCGACATACAATCCACACATATATTTAAAATATAAACTTTCCGATATTATTAAAAAAGGTACCTCTTTTTTTCAATTAAGGTCAAATGCAAAAGTATTTGACATGCCTATTGCTAAGTATAAATCAAAGAAGTTTTAAAACGAATAATTATTCAATAACAATATAATTTTAGGAAAATGCCGCAAGCGAGGATAGAGATTGTACGAAAGCCCTTAGAATAGGGCTTAGGGCTTTTCATAAGGGCTAGACTTACGCCATCAAAACCTAATGGATCGTAATATTCTAATCTTTGAAATACAGAACTGTGCTGAATAACTTTACAACATATGATAAAAGGGAATTCTAGGTATAACTTAGGATTTCATACAGCCGACAAAACTTTCTATATTCAAAAAACTTTTAATAGAACAGTAAAAGACTTTTATTTATGCCTATTTTATTTCCACGCAAGTGAAACCGTGGTCGCAAAGACAGTCTTTCTATAATTTTCTTTCCTATATTAAAAACATCGTGTCGTCAATCTCTCATAATTATATACCACAAAAAGAATGCGGAAGTCTGTCTGTTTGTTTATATTTATAGTCATTGACGCGTGATCGACGTTAATCCTAATATTTTAACTAACAGGAAACTAAACAGTAGTCGTCTGGTATCTTTAAACTGTTTACTAATTTAAATATAATGATGTTTTTTTAAGTGACTAATGGTTATTGCCATAAATGTATGGATTAAAAGAGGATCAGAAAAAATATAGTCGAAGAGTTTTTGAGAGAAATATAAAGTAAATTGAGAAAAGATAATTTCAGCTTTTTACATAATCAACGCAATCATATTTATAGCAGTATGTGGTTTATACTCGTCTTTCTTTGTACGTCGTTGTTTTAAAAACATATTACAAATTTATCACCTTATCATCATTTAATACCTTAAGTCTTCATAAACAAACGTAATCGTATATAAGCGTGGTGCATATGTGCGGTTTATTACTTAATTTAAAGAAAGTTGTTTTGAAAACCCACGACACGTAAATGGACATACACTGTCATTTACTAAACCATGAATAGCTTACTTTTAGCAACCTTTTTTATGTAATATAGCAAAGCAAACGAGCATGCGGGTCACCTGATGGTAAGTGATCACCGCCGCCCATGACTACCTGCAACACTGTGGGTGTTGGGGGTGTGTTGCTGAGCCTTTGAGAAAATTGGGTACCGGATATCGCACTCACCGAACGAAACGCAGGAACATCGTCCCTACTTCACGTCGGTTTTCTGTGCGACGCGACGGTGGTATTTCACCGGTTGAGTCAGCCCAGTAATCGCTGCAGACAGAGCCTACAGCTAGACTCTACCACACCTATTCTAAACCATAGACAAACGTTATATTAAGTTTTTAAACCTCTTTAAACCCTACAGGAACCACGTCAGAGGCCCTAAAAAGGCGGTTCCCAAAAACTCTGACACTAGATGAGTATGTGCTGCAAAGTGCATATTAATCACACGAGCAAGAAGAAGAACCTCTTCAACTATCAAAATTACCGGCCATCTTACTCAACTAATCCTAAGGCGTGTTTAAATTAATTTCTTGCCAAGAACACTTCGGATAATAAAGTTTGTTGTAGAAATTATCCTGTTTCCCTTGAAGATGTAAATTGTACACCCTCCAACAATATACAACGCTTCATTTCCTTGTGTTTAGTTGCGTTTGTAGCTTGTGTTAGTTGTACGGTGTATTCGGAATAGTTTTCATTACTTTATTAATTAAACAATTCGGCTTATCCCTTCATTTGGGGAAGATATCAATTTGATATTATCAGACTAATGGAGCTAAGCTGTGTTTGGACTGTTGAAATGATGATTTGACGTGACTTGTGTCTCAGTATTTATTAATAGCAGTAGTGAATAACTGTTAAACTTAGGTATTTTTTGATTTTTAAAAGCCGCTTTTTTGGTTTTTTAAGTTTTTTATTTCTAAGTATGATCTCATTATTAAGAGTTTAATTACTTTACTTATGACTAGCTCTTGCTTGCACTTTAGAATTTTATAACTTTAGCTTAAATTAAAGTTGAAACTGAAACTGTGTCCCTCGTAAGGAGAAGTGTTAGTCTAATATAAAATAATAATGAAACTACAATGACGGAATCAAGCGGTTCTCAAACTTTTTGGAGGCGGGAACCTTTTATGAAAATATATATATGACGACACCTTTTATTATTACCGAGAAACTTGGATAAAGAAGAAGTTTAGAGCTAGGTAGCAAAATTACCCACCTTCATTACATAGTATAAGTCCAAATTGCTAACTCTATCTGTTTATATGTTTGTCCGCTAACTCCTCCTAAACCAGTAGACGGATTTTAATGCGGTTTCTACTTTCATTCAGGTAATTATTTCATTTCAATTTTTAAGTTAAGATCGTTAAAAAAGTTTTTTTACGTCAACCAAAATTTAATGTTTCGGAAACAATCCACCCAAAATTACAGCATTGCGAAGCGTGGGCGGGTCACTAGTTACATTATATAAAAATGTTTTCATGATCATAGTTAAATCACAATATCAACCTTAATTTATTTTTGTATTTTTATCGATTGGCTACCTTAATTCATTCCTACTAGAGTTTGCAATATGAAAAGCCAAATATTTTTCACTGATTTGTCTTCAAACCAGGGTCAATGTTTTGACACTCGCCTTTAAATCCGTACTTATAAGCACCCAATCACAGCAGCAATCATGCTCTTCAGTTACACAAATGTATATAACTTTAATTGAAAGGTTAATAATTGGAAATAAAAACGAACTTAACAAACGGTTAATGAATGTAACCGCGAGGCGGTAATTTTTACTCAGATGAACATTAGGTCAAAATAATTTAAAAAATTACAAATGTATCCCACTTTAAATTTTATCAACCCACTTTTTTCTACATCTTCTCGATACATTTTAAATCTTACTTAACATGATACCAACCATCTGTAAAACACACATATATCTATCGTAACTAAATCTTACCCTTTACTACACGCCTTATCTTCCCATACACTCTCTGTTAGCCCAGTCCAAGCCTTAAATAAATCCAGAATCAATTTGACTTGCGCCATACAAACGTAACTTTAAGACAATTAATTTCTAATCTCCGTCAACTTACGAATCGGGGTCCGTAAAGTTACGCTAACGTTGCCACGAAGGGGTTAAGACTCAACTTTGGGACTCAAAGTTAAGACATTGGAATTGGAGAATATGACTTGGAGTTGTGTCTGTACAATGTGTGGGGGTGTGTGGGGTGTGTGGGGGTGTGTGGTGATTGGAATAATTGTAGATATATGTATT
The DNA here is from genome assembly GCA_916618145.1 of Emmelina monodactyla. Taxonomy (NCBI): domain Eukaryota; kingdom Metazoa; phylum Arthropoda; class Insecta; order Lepidoptera; family Pterophoridae; genus Emmelina; species Emmelina monodactyla. The sequence continues at coordinate 1,446,228 of OU745316.1, forward strand.
TTTGGAGGATTTGAAATTTAGTATGGGTGAAATTGGGAGTTATTGATAAACGCATTTTAAACTGATATTCGTTACAAAAATGTCTGTGTTAGTTCTATATATATTACGGATACAAAACCCATCGTACTAATATTAAAAACGTAAATGTTTGTGAGTTTGTATGGATGTATGGATGGATGTTTGTTACTCTTTCACGTAAAAACTACTTGACGGATTTGGATGAAACTTTGCAGTAATAAGGTTATACATCAGAATAACACATAGGGAACTTTTAACCGCGACAAAACTTCTCATTCCCACGGGAAACCGACTTCCACGCGAACGGAGTCGCGGGGGGCCACTAGTGATAAATATAACTTGTTTGGTAATGAATTTGTGATAAAGAGGATATTTTAACAATTTAACTGATTTTCTTGAAAATTCAATACTATGAATTAATATGAAAAAAGTTTTGTCACGTAGCGGCGCAAGGATTCATGCTCCATTGCCCCGGGGCAGTTATACAATTTTTAAATAATTTTAAAATCATTCCCCACTGACCCGAGATGTCGGACGTATGCTCCATTGCCCCGAGCAGCGAACGTACAGATAGTTACAAATTTGTTAAGGTGACGTAATAAAACAATATATTAAATCAACAACATTATTTGTTTGCCATTCGTTCTTACAATCATTTATTATTAACCACTATTCAACATGAAAAGTTAAAACATCTTTAATTAACTAGCATAAAAGATATTTAAATAAGAAATTCTTATTCTAAGCCTTAATTACGAGACGGTTATTTTGTGACTCTACATATTTTTTCTAAACAATGTCCTAAAGTTATTTTCCCTTTTAAATTATCTTGAATTGAATCATTAATTATAGTATACTAGTGGCCGCCCACGACTGCGTTCGCGTGGAAGTCAGTTTCCCGTGGGAATGAGATGTTTTCCCGCGGTAAAAAGTATCCTATGTGTTATTCTGATGTATAACCTATATTACTGCAAAGTTTTATCCAAATCCATCCAGTAGTTTTTACAAACATCCATCCATCCATCCATCCATCTATCCATACATGCTCACAAACTTTCACATTTATAATATTAGTAGGATAATTCAATATTGTTTCTATTTTTAGAGATATAGGACACCTTTTAGAAAATTATTTACTTTCATTTTATAAACAGAAGCATCGTTGTACAAAATTTCTAATGCCTTGAAAATAGTTGGATTTGTATTAAACATCTTGTTAATTTTAGAATGCCAAACCTTAATGATATTGGTTGTTTTCAAAATTTCTTCATAGAATGACCTAAGAAAACTTTATGCGCCATCTATGTTTTTACAAAATAATCATTGAATTTCTCAATATATTTTTTTATGATCAGGACAATCTTGCATTATATTTATAGAAAAAAACATCTTCTACCAATTTATTTGGTAATGTTAAGGCACAACACAACGCTACATGATTTTTAGGAACTGGTGATTTAGTAAATAATATTTGTTGCGCTTCTTTTATGAAACTGATAACCCGCGCGAAGCAAAATGAGGCCTTTTCGTTCAGAGTCCACAGAACTTAATTCACTAGGAGATGAACTGCTGGGTTCACAATCGTTATCCCTATTCATTTGCCACCACTTGGTTACAATGCTTATTGTTTTATACCAAGTTACTACCATAAATTCAACAGCTTTGACAGCATCCAATGCCGACGGCTAGGCCGATACAAGTTAAACTTGACACTGTATTTTTTAAGACTTTCTGTTCAGGACTGTACAAAATTATTATTGATTTCTATTAAAAATACGTCTCGGGTCAGTGGGGAATAAAAATTTTTAACTAATAATTCGGGGCAGTGGGTAATAGAGATTCGGGTCAGTGGGGAAAAAAATATATTTAAATAAAATAATAAAACTGCCCCGGGGCAATGGAGCATGAATCGGCGCAAGCGCAAATAGAGCTACGGCGTAGCATCCGTAGTAAGGACTAGAGCTACGCCGTAGCATTCGTAGTGGGTACTTAAGCCATGTTAAGTTTCTGCTTACGTTTATAGCATTCACAGCGCCCATATTTCAGTCTAGAATACAAAACAAAAAAGATTCACGAATCCTATATAATAAACAAGTTAAAAATAAATTTGAACTACTTTTAATTACAATGCGAAACACAAAGTCACAATTTCGTACAATCAAAAGTTGCTACACTTCCCACCAAAGGTTAATTCTGTATAACCGCCTTCTTGGATAAAGGTCAGATAAAATCCAATTTACGAGCGGCGACGATTAATTAAGTACAAGTCCAGAATAAGACTAACTTTTATAAGACAATAAAAACTAGGAGAAGTCAATTAGTGACATTTAGAAGTTTCTTTTGTTCGGTATCGAACCTTGAGGCTTTATCGATTGATTTAGTACAAAGTTAGTTTGATAAAAGTTGGACAAATTAAGGTTTTTCAATTGTCAAATAAATTATTTTATAAATGAGATTTCTTTTACTATTAATTTAGGTAAAACAAATAAGATTGCTGGGCTGACTCGACCGGTGAAATACCACCGTCGCACAGAAAACCGACGTGAAGTAGGGACAATGTTCCTGCGTTTCATTCGGTGAGTGCGGTATCCGGTGCCCAATTTTGTCAAAGGCTCAGCAACACACCCCCAACACCCACAGTTGCGGGGTAGTCATGGGCGGCGGTGATCACTTACCATCAGGTGACCCGCATGCTCGTTTGCTTTGCCACATTATATAAAAAATAAAAAAAAAACAGTAATATAGGTACATCAGAATAACACATAGGGTACTTTTTACCCAGGGAAAACATCTCATTCCCACGGGAAACCGACTTCCACGCGAACGGAGTCGCGAGCGGCCACTAGTATTGAATTGAAAAGTCGTAGTTAACATCAAAAAGTTTTTACCTTTACGTTTATGGTGAAAGAAAAATAACTTTTATTTAGTAGGACTTAAGGTTGTAAACGGTAATCGCGTGGTTTGTTGTGACTTGTTTGATTCTATTGAGTGGCTATGTTATTGATATTTGAAGCGAAAATTAAAAAGCTCTTTAATAAGTGGTTTCTGAGTTTACAATTTTGCGTTATTATAGCTAGATCTTTATTTTGTTCCGTTTTATATTATTTATTAAACCTATAGTCGCATTAACCATCCTTGAAACTACAGTTTATCAATATTCGAATTAAGAAATAATTAAATCCGTCCTACACAATAACAAACAAAAATTCAGATCGATGACTTTTCGGACAAAAAAATCTCGGACACCTTGGTATAAAATAATATTAAATTTGAAAATCCATACGTTGGCCAAGGTGTCCGAGTTTTTTGTGTCCGAAATGTCATCGACCCAAAAATTCCATTTGCGAAGCGCAGCTGTAAACAATAGGTTGAAGCAATTTTAAATAATCAAAAACAAGGAAAGAACCACGACTCATCTTAAAATAATCAGAGTGTCTTTACATCCTACTAACCCTACTAATATTATAAATGTGAAAGTTTGTGAGGATGTATGGATGGATGGATGGATGTTTGTTACTCTTTCACGTAAAAACTACTGGATGGACTTGGATGAAACTCATTAACGGCCGAAACCAATATTCTACTAACCTTTGACGCCTTGTTATTTGTGTAACTATGGTAACTATTATCCATGTTTTTTAATAAGCTATGGTACAAAGCTGTTGATATGGAAACGAGAGAAACACGTCACTAAAAACAAAACTAGCAGTTTCCAATTACCAAGGTTTTAACTATAGTAGAATGTTGGTTTCGGCCGTAAATTAATACTTTCAGTTACTAACCAGTGCTTTACAGTTATAACACAAATATTATAAACTCACTTCCCCATTTAGACATTATACAAATGCACTCTCGTGTGCCGCGTAATGAAGGCACTATCTCAATTAGTATTTAATTTAAGAAAGTTGTTCATCCGGCTGATTTAATCCACGGCTGCATTTGGTCGCGTAATTGCTGCTGCCTACTTCAAACGTGTTAAGGGGAAGACGTCGTTTTTATATGCTTTTTCATTAGAACTTGTAATATTGTAATGTGAAAGTTGCGTTGTCAGTCTGTAACGCTATCGCAGCTAAATTATTATACCTTGGAAAAGATGCAAAGCTAGCTCTTATCAACAAAATAATGATGACTTGAAGATGAAAGTTTAGAATACAAAATACTAGTATTAATGAACAGAAAGAAATGGCCTAAAAGTAAAGGCTTATGTCTCGCATACACTAAGATATTTTAAACAAGGTTTAAGTGTAATACACAATATATAAAAATGTATGTTGCATTATGATTTTAGTTCTGACTGGCGCTTTTTTATCATAGGAGCAAATATATATATTTAACTTATTTTTTACTGTAAGTTATATTATAATGTGATTATTAATTCCAATTGTTTTATAGGTACCCATGTTAAACCATCTAGTTCGTACCCATAGCACTAAAATACAAACTCAATTAACAAATACCAGTATACGTAACACAGTACCTCTAATTGTTACAAGGTAATCACCTTCGAACTTACAAACATGTAATATGAACTTGGTTGTAAGATCCTACTCAAATTAGGCCTATTATTGGGTGAGAAGCGAATAATTATAGTTATTCAGAAGATTATGAATCGTATGTAGGCAGTAATTATGCGGAATTTCAATTTGAAGTTAAATTCCAATAATAATAAGATGTTTCCTGTGTTCATTTTTGTTTAAAGTAATGAACTTAAATCTGGTTTTGCTAAAATGTCTAGTCCCGGACTAACTTATGTGACTGCATATCTGAAGAGATGAAACATATTTAAATAAAATATTTTATTTTTACTTAGATCTGCATGTTTTATTGTAGGTTATATTATAATACCTATTTCAAAAACATATCCAAATGCAGCCGCTTCTGTGTGATTGAGTAACACACATTTAAACATCCAAATATGCAACGAAATGTGGAACATTTATATTATAGGTGGTTAATTAGAGAGAAGAAAATTAGCGATAAAAATAAAGGCTTATTTTACCTTCCAAACACTTTCAGGTACTTGCGTCGAATCGCAAAACCTTGGGACCCCACTGTACTAATTATCCTACTGATATTAAAAACGTGAAGGGTTGTGAGTATGTTTGGATGTATGGATGGATGTACGGATGTTTGTTACTCTTTCACGTAAAAACTACTGGACGGATTTGAATGAAACTTTACAGTAATATAGGTTATACATCAGAATAACACATAGGGTACTTTTTACCGCAGGAAAACTTTTCATTCCCACGAGAAACCGACTTCCACGCGAACGGTGTCGCGGGCGGCCACTAGTTAAAATAAATTCAAGCCTCTCTATAATTTTTAAATGAACTTATAATCTAACGCATGCCTTCGCCTTAACAGCTCCCAGTTAAAGCATTATAAACAAGCTGTAGCCTCGCGGTGCTCGCCGTAATTAAGGGGCAGCTTACCGGACGCCCAGTGGCGACATCTGTGCCAAACTATCATTTGTGGAAACAGATGTCATGTTTACATACGTGGGTGGTGCTTTTTATAATTTTGTAGGTAAGAGGAATGCGTATAGGTTATTTTTTTAATTCATCGTTTTTTTGCAGTATGGAATGGTTCTGGTTGTAGGTAAGCTAAAGTTAGAAAAAAACAATATTTATATTGATTTCCTAGTATGTTGATTTCTACAGCTTAATAGTTAACTGTGTTCTTAAGTTAGTGTGTGTGAGTGTGAGTGAGTGATTCTGTAACTTTCTAGTGACATAAACTTCTATCGAAAAACGTAAAAAGTCAATTTTTGGTATGAAAAAATGTAAATTTGACGTTTATTCTCATAGCAGTCATGACAATTTGTGTTACAGAATCAGCCCGCAGATCAAGGGAAGGATAGATAGCGCAATGACTGTTATCGAAACCAAATATGTAAAGTGTGTAGAGTTGACAACATTATAACACTATGAAATGTCTATACACGTAAGGAACCACCCACCACCAAGCTTTTTACCTAAAGAAATAAAAAATCTAAACTGTGAAAGTCATTTAAATACACAAAATACTTACAACCTTTTCATTCTTCGAGGTTTTACAAAACACCAATACAAAAAATTTCAATACAAACAATATAAACACGAAACAAGATAATTCTATTCAGCCAAGTCGAAAGAAAAGGAAAAGAAACTTTGTACATAATGTAATTGTCTTACAAACATGTCTAGACATGTAAAATGTATTCCACAATGCATACAATTTGTAAAACAAACTACATTTGTTTCGAAATGCATTAAACATCGCAAGTAGTAAATCAGAATAGCGCATTTCTTAAAATATTAAATGTGGAGAACGTTTTCATGGTTAATGGATAACGTTGTAATCTGAATTTTGCATTCTTTTGCCATTTATTTTAACGCGATGATTCATATTGGTTGTCTGTTTGGAATGTTTTTAATATAAAAATGAATTTTTTATATTATTAATAAACTTAGTAAGCCGAGATTGTCCACAGAACATATACAGGGTGATTCGTTAGTCCCCCCCAAGGGATCGCGCCTTGCCGCGGCGGGGGGGCTTAGTACCCCGTAGCAAGCCAGCTACTGGGGGAAGCTAAGCGGTCCCACAAGGGGCTGGTCGTGAGGTAGACCGGCCCACGAGAGGGGGGCTGCCCCAGCTGGGCGTAATCCCAGCGTGCTGATGCGCCCGGAGGGGAGGCTCTGGCCGGGCTCGTCCCGGTCGGTTGTACCCCAGGAGGGGAGGCTCCAGCAGGGCCTTTGGCCCCGTTCTGTTGAGCGCCCAGGGGGGTAATCGTGGGGGGTCGGGTGGTGCGGCGTGGCGGCCGCGGCATCCGATCCTCCGCGATTTGGATTGGAGGTGGTGGGCTGAGGAAGGGGTGGTGGGAAAACCCCTCTCCTCGGCCCAGGGCAGATTCGGCGGCGTGCCACTGTCCCCGCAGTGGCGCGTCGGCGACTCCAGCCGGCGAGGTCCCAGGTCGGCAGCGGGCCGAAGACCCTGGGGTGGTTCCCAGGCTGCCGACACAGGGCTAGGTCGGTAGCTAACCAAGGGAACGTGAGGGGGTAGGCGCGCCGCGGTTTGTCCCAGCGCGCCTCCAAACTTGAGGGGGCTGCCTCGGTGGCCAGCCGTCGATGGGTTCGTGGCGAGCAGGCCTTAACAGGATATTTCCGCGATCCCACCATTATACGACGGCCAGAAGGACAACTCCAGGTTTTTAGTCGGTGCGAGCCCGACATAACCCGCCTCCTTTCCCTGGAGGGGGCGGGTATGCGTAGGCATTTTCCTGGACTAACAAAAAAAAAAAAAAGGGTGATTCGTTAGTGGGTCTTAACAGAACGCTCGTTTGCTCTAACTAAACAATGGGCAAAAGCCATTTTGAATAGTAAAAGTAAGAAAATAACTACGATTCATCTTCAAACAATCACAGTGTATTCGCAAGGCACATTAAATATTGTTGTAAATCGAATAATGTGTTATTTTAGTCATAAATAACAATATGCAACTTTTTTGGTTCATTTATATTACCATTTCCTTTATTTCAGCACCTTATATTGACACTTAGACAAAACGTCTCGTAATACTGTTAACCGCGTAAATCCTAGGACAAAACCCTGTCGCTCCCGCCCTGGTATCGCAGGGCCAATCTGTCAAAATGACAGCCAAATGAAGCTAGATCTAACCCTAGCTGTGTCCAAATCAACGAATAGACCAAGAGCCAATTGCATAATTATTAAAATAATTATTAATTACATAATTTAAAAAAAAAAAGTTTTTTTCTGCAATGCAAGTTTTAGATAGCAACTTGTCTATTAAATAAAAACGGTCCCAAACTTACAATGAATTTCAGTTTTTGTTTAAAGAAAATTATTGCAACCTCAATAAACTAAGCAAATAAATAATCATTACATAGTATAAACTAAGTCGCTAATTCTGTCCTCCTAAAGTACGTAACGGATTTAAATGCGATTTTCTCCATATTTTATGGTATTTTTTCATTTAAATTTGTAAATAAAGAACGTTTAGAAAAAGTTTTTTTAAGTTGGCAAAAAGGCAAGGGCTCGCGAGCAAGTCGTCAAAATTACACCATTGCGAAGCGTGGGCGGGTCGCTCGTTTAGGAAAAATCCATTATAGTTCAATTTAGAAAACACTACCGTAGTTTATTATCGAGCTCTCGGCCTACCCCAGTACATTTAACACAAGCCTCCGCGCTGTCTGCTAGTGACAAAGGTTGGGCTTGCACCTGATGCCGGTCAGATATTGTGGTCGTTCACATCGGCATAATAGTTGGACTTCTTTTACAACGGTCTTGGTTGAAAATGTCGAAGGAAATTATTTGCTACGAGTTATCTTTTGTATATTGAAGAAAGAAGTTGTAAGCTATTTGGAGGATATTGCTGAATTTTCTAATATAAGTAGCGCATTGGACTAACTTTTTGTTAATTTTCTTAAAAAAATTAAAAGTAGGTATGTAAGTTACTGGTTAAAAAATAATAAATGTAATACAAAACAAAGTCAAACAATAAATTAAATTTAACTGTTTCATATTTTGAACGTAAAGCTGCCACTGAGTCGTAAATATCAATTAGTCGTCCCTCATTTTACTGAATTAAATGAAATTTGGTTAAATGTGTCCTCTTTATCAAGCGGCGCGGCAACGTTTGGGTTAAAAAGGTTTTGATTAAAAAATATGGATTTAAAAGTGGTGAAACTTTGTATATAAAAAAAACAAGAAAAAGTTTGATTTGTGTTGAAAAATCAAACACATAATAAAATAACGTTAACTTACTTTTTTACAAGAAATAACTTAGTATTTAAATTTGAATGCTCATACACTGGGAAGAAAAGTGTACTGAAATAAATTAAAACCTTAATTTCACTACGAAATATAAGTAAGTATCTTTTTATAAAATTCATTTTGAACAATCTTAACAATATTATCCATTTCATATTATAAAAACCTAACAATACAATTATTCAACACCAACTACATCGAAACGGTTCGCAACGATTTGCCCACGAAGCGAAATCATTAAACAAAATGGCCGCCGCCGTCCAAATGTAAAACCATAAATTTTTCCCGCCAAAACGACGACGCCGTGTCACCGAGCGACACCATTAAAAGAACATTAACTCCTGTTTATTATTGAAAATCGACTTTTTTTACAAAAAGAGGGTATTGAAGGGTTAATGTTAATAAAATGTGAAGGTTAACTAGATAAAGGTGGAGAAGTGTAAATCTTTTTTGCTTACTTCAGTCGCTAATGCGAATGTAAAATGGTTGGTAGAGTATTTTTGTATTAACTTACAGTAACAAATAATATGTTAATATTATCAATGAATATTTTATATAAAGCAGATAAAGTCGGTTTTTATTTGTATTTGATGATCCATTGCATCAAATCAAACGACCAATTACTTAATGCCTATTTTCGTGATTATTTCAGTGCCATTATATTGTTTATTTTTCACTATTTAATATGGGTATCAAAATAAATAAAAATACTATAATAACCTTATAGTTTTAATAATAGTGTATAAACACACAATCTCTAATGTTTTGCTTGGACACAACCAAACTAACCACTCGAAATATCGTCTACACGCTAAGTTACTCGTAAATTGCTGTTTGTGAACTGTCTTTGAACTGATAACCATTTCTATTTCTTGCTATTCGCCTTCTACAATTGTAACTGCAATTCAGCTCGACATATCACTGTAGTTCAAAGTCGAGTCGAGTATGTTTATGCTCGACATAGCCCTGTGTCGAATGTTAGGTATGTCATCGAAAATCGTTTCCGAATCGATTCTAGTTCATCTCAGGTCTAGCTTTGTCTCAAAGGTAACATATGGAGGGAACATAAAATGCAAAACGGGTACTTTGATGTAGACCGAGAGGTAGGTCAAGAGAGTTTTAATAGTTTTTGAAACTAGCCTCGCTAAAATTGAAACAAAGACCCTAATAGGCTTTATGTTGATTCATTAGAGAAATTAGAGACAAGTAATTCATACATCTATACTAATATTATAAAGCTGAAGAGTTTGTTTGTTTGTTTGTTTGTTTGAACGCGCAAATCTCAGGAACTACTGGTTCGAATTTAAAAAATCTTTTTGTGTTGGATAGACCATTTATCGAGGCAGGCTTGAGGCTATATATCATCACGCTACAACTATTAGGAGCGAAGAAATAATGGAAAACGGGAAAAAAAAATTTTTGAGAATTTAAATCAATCTCTAAATGCGATTAGTCGGTGCATGAACCATTTTTAGTTATCTGTTACGAAAAACATTGTAATCACGCAAAAACAAAACCAATTTAAATCAAAGTCATTTCATACCAATATACGTTTATGTTAACTCTCTCGAATTTCAAAATTATTTACAATCAGCTCCTGTATTATTAAAATCTAATATTCCAAGTGTGTTCTGAGTCGCGTGTTTCGGTAAATATTCTAGCTCGTGTTGTATTAATGTCGCTAGGCTGTGGTATTGGCATTCTAATGAAATTATTATTATACTGAAGCTTATTAGAATCTTGCTGGGACGCAGAAACATCTGTAGTATCATCTTTATTATATTATGAATTCGAAGGAATCACTGCATAAATAGGAAGAATTAAAAATGTGGCCTTTAGTATTAATTACTTTACGGTTACTTTGGGCTACCGTGTTAATATCACGTGATATTCATAAGTAGTATCATCATTTTAAATATTTTTATTATTTATCAGTCAAGAGAATGTAGATACTGTCTTATTAAACGGCAAAGAAAGAAAACTAGCTTTATGTAAAATCAAATCTTTTGTCAAGTAATTCAGGCACAAAACCGAATCTAAACGTCTATTTTTCAGCCAAAAGATTTTAGCCGTAACCGGTACGTACAGAAAGTGCCATTCCGTCTCTTAATCCTATCAGTAGGCACATTGGCCTTCAAAATCCAGCTGAAATCCAGCACGATCTGGTTTAATCCGGATCTAAGCGAACTACTCCCTATTTCGGGAAATGCTCACGACAAATTCAAATTGGGATTTTTTCAGTTTCGCGCCGATGCCGTTTTTTTTCTTTGCGGCCATAACCCGAGGTGCGCGAATGCGGTTTAGTTTTCGGCACACATGCCTATTGACTTTTTTTATTTGGAAAGCTTTGTAGTCTTTGCTTTTTCTCTACACTGTTACACTTGTCAGGGGTAAATGTTGCAATATTTGAATTTAGCAAATTTTAAGTTTATGAGAGCTAGTTTTTTTTGTAAATATAAGATCTATTATATCAATTTAAAATAAATTGCTATAGGTAATAACGTAACTTACCGCTTTATATTCGGTAAATTGTGTTAGCAAATATTGGTATAATAGATTTCAATTTCGTTCTAGTACACTTATTTTACAACTCTTTTTTTTTCTATAAAAATGCTTTTGTTATGCTCTCTTAAAAGCTTTAAAAATACCTTATCCAAATAAACATGCCCACTACAAAAAATATTAAAAAATAAAAAAAAATTAACCTAAATTTTCTTTAACCTAATATGACTGCACACCAGTTATTTTATTTCTGTTTAAGTAAAAATTACAACTATCAAACTTTCTAACAAAGAATGTATCGTCCGATACGTTGATGCATTTTTTCAATTTCTCCTTTTTGGCAGTCCGTCCATTTTTGCAATCTGTCTTTTTTCAATAGTAAAATTTCTTTTTTTTTCGCTGTAGCTCCCTATTGGCAGCCTTGTTCGTTAGATTTTCCAATATTCCTGTTACGGATTGTTGGGAGATTGTTTTTGCTGTTTTATTGAACACGACGGATGGGTAGATCAGATTTTATGAAATTCATAAAAAATAGTAAACTTTAGGTGCTTTAAAATGTGTACTACGCGATGAAATAGAAAAAACAGAGCCAGTTATTTTAATTAAACTATAAATAATTAATTGTCATCGCAGTAATGGGCAATAAGAGCCCAAAAACTTTTGGCCCAAAGAGCAGCGCAAGAAACTTAGTATGGCAAAAAAAAAACCTTTTATTTATTTAAAAATCGATGCTTAAGCTCCGATTCACTGAAATCAGATTTGCAAATTAGCTCATACTTTCTATTAGTTATTTACTTAGATATGAATAAAATGGTTTAATAAATCAGTTTGTGATCACGTTCATAAATTAGGTTCTTTGTATTTCATATTGTTTTCTTCGACATCTCTTTGTCATCGCAATCTATAGACAATATAGAGTACCGTCACGTCAGCCATTTTCTTTCAACTTTTTAATTAAAAATGCGCCGCGTGTGACGCGCTGTCACACAATTAGACGCGAGTGCCTGTGCGCATAACGGGAATGATCTTAGCGAATGTAAGAGAATAGACTGTGGTGTGTGTGATAGGAGATTGTGTGCTTTAGTAGGACTGTTTAAAGAATTGTGTATCGATCGATAACGCGTTAGAGAGACGGACAAAAGTCAAGAAAAAGCTTAAGAAATGTGCTATTAGACACTTATTACATAAGATGAATAAAAAATAGTAATAAAAAAACATTTTTTTTGTAGCCCCTTTATGTCAACTAAGAAGACCAATATAAATTTACCTTTTTATTTCTATTTTGAGTCACAAGTAGGTAGTCACAGTTGCTTCTAGTCTGAAAGCTCTTGTGGAATATATTATTTTAAACAAAAGTTTATTTCCTTTTTTGTATTTCTAAATTTAGTTAAAGTACTTTTTACTTCAAGCCCAACTTTTTTTATATCAATACCAAAAAAGTTTAAGCCCCTTAACTTGAACCACACGCCATATTTAATGAGTACTTCAAAGTAGAGATATGTTGAAATTCCACGTTGAAATGTCGGCCTGCGTTCTGAATTATAGCTAATGAGGGAGTCTCTAAACTTTTATATTTTCCGTCAATCGCATTACAGAGCGTCCCTAGCGAAGCATTTGAGGGCTGGCACGAGACTGTACGCAGTCGATTACGATGAATAAACGTTAGGAACAGAAATGTAATGTTTTGACGGTGCGTGATTCGATGTATAAAACTTTTTGCTTTTTTTAAAGCTCTAATAGCATAAAATCATATTTTAAGCGCTAAACCGTGCATAGCACAACGCATTTTATTACGGGTAAGGTTATTATTTAAAATAATAAAAACTATTTAAAATAGTAGTAAGCTTTCTTGGTTTTAATATATTTTATTTTTAGGACTATTTTAATAAATACAGCGTTGTCATTGCATCAAAAATAATGATAAACATAAATAAATATTAAATTATCTTCATATTAATCATGTTTTTTGTAATTAATCACGTTTGGTGAAGTATTTATCAAAGCATTATGCCCAAAAGCTTCCGCATATAGAGCGAGACATTAGTGTAATTTCTCGAATTCTTTTCGATCTCTGCCGCGTCGCGTGCTGGGCATTTCATTTCATAATAGCTTTTATGTTCAAGGTATATTAATGTGTTTGTAGAAATTATGTTTTTTTTGTCAGAGTTCTTTGTCTCTTTTGTCTGCGGTATTTCTTTATAAAATGCGATTTCGGTGTCGCCTATTAAATAAATTTCGTTAAAACTCCAGTTAATGATCCGTCTGTTGAAATCTGAGGTTTTTTTGTGGTTTTATGGGAATGTGGTAATCCCCTTGATAATAAAAGATATTCTTTTGTTTTTCCGGATGTTTGGCTAATGTAAACAATCCACATGTTTATTTTTCTTTATTTTATATAAAGTAACAATAAAACGGCTAACTGTCCATTTATATATAGATTTTAATTTCAGATTTCGAAGTTCTTTTCTAATTTTGGAAAAATATGTTAACCTACTAGCTGCAGTGCATTATTAGTCTTAGAGTAAGCTGACAAATAAACCTATTCCACCCAGCCGCTAAACTATTGTTTGAAATTAATTGATGCACAGAACATTGCACTTAAAGTTTTGCAATTAGCTGCTAAATTAAACCTTATTACTAAGACCCTATCTGTTTGACGTAACTCGCTTTGTAGAGAAACAGTTTAAAGCTTTGAACAGCATGACATATCCCAGTTGAATATCACGACGTGAAGTTAATAATATCACGTGATATTATAGAGTGATATTAACAGGGATATGAATGTGTATTTCGCTCACATGAAATAGTGCAAAGACACTTTTGTTAATATCCTCATCCAAAGCTAAATAATTATTTTAGTATTAATCAATGTTGTTATGTATGGCTGTAACTTTGATCTTTAATTAAAATCTCTTATCTTCTTCTTTTTTCGTGTAATGAATATGTCTTTGCAGCACATACTAATCTGGTATCAGAGTTTTTGGGAGCCAACCTCGTTTTTAGGACCTCTAAAGTTTTTCTCTTATGATTTAGTTGAGGAAAATGAGAAATATTAAAAAACTATTTGTCAATTTTACAACTGAATAATTTTATTCGCCTTAGCGGACAAAAACTGATGAGCTATATACTATATTTAAAAGCCTATTCCTAGTTATCTGATGTCTTATTGGTTAATTTTCTTCATCGAAAATACTTTAAAAGTTGACCTATTTGCAAAGTGATAGCAAGCATATGCCACACGTTCGCTAGACAAATACGAATATCTACATTACAAACATTGCAACTCTATTTGTACCCGTTTCTCTCACCGCGGTTCATATCTGGCAGTACTCCAGTAAGACTGAGATTAGCTACCGTACTAGGATCTTTATTTAAACACCATTAATTGTGCGACGAAAGCTATAATTAACCCGGAAGATCCGTGCACCTGCATTTGTTTGACATAGATGTAGAGTTTCATGAAGAGACAGTGATATTTTGAAGGTTGAAATTTGAAAATTTGAGAATTCTTTTGAATTACGTTTACGTATTGATGGTGATGATGATGAAGATTATGCGACTCAAATTAATTTTACTTTACACTAAACTAAATATTTAAGTGAACTAAATATTCACCTGATTTACATTTTTGTTTTAATTACTTCAGTAATAAAGAACATCAATTACGTTTCTTATAGATTTATACGTTTTAAGCTAATCAACACTGATGGTGTTGACGGCCATGGTGACACCATATATCCTTTGAAATATGGAGTCTTTTTTCTAATACACTTTCCACACATCAATACCATTAATAACTTGCAATGTCCCGACTAATTTTTAAATCCTTACCAATGTTTACCTTAAAATATTATAAATCCGAAAATGTGTCTATCTATCTGTCTGTATGTTCCGATTTTACTGAATTTTGGCCAAGAGGTTGTTAGACACCTTTAGACTAAAAGAGAATTTTACGGCGGGAATAACTCTCATTCTCATGGAAAAATCGATCTACCTACACCGAATATGAGTCCACGTCGACGAAGTCGTTGTAACCAACTATTGAGTTATATTTACACCCACTAGTAAATTATGTATTATCCTGCATTATCAAGTTCCAAACTTCCATTTTCTCTACATCCGTGGTCAGTGCATTCACCCGCTATTCTATCTTGTCGATAACGTCTCGTAAGCGATTTGCGTGATGACACGGTGCTGGGGCCAGGGACCAGTCAATGGGTCGAAGCTGTTTTGCATCTCACTGAGTGTTCATTGGAATGAAATCAGACGTTCGAATGCCAATTTAGCTACAGAGTTGGAGTACACTAGGGTTGATGCACCTTTGAAGGTATACCAGGGGTTAAATCAGTAAGTTGGTACTTTTCTTATAAGGAAGGTAAAGAAAATAAGTACCTCTGTGGTGCAGCGGTATATGTACCGGGTTCGATCCCCGGGTCGGGCCAATGTCGTTTAAATGGTTTTTCCATATTGGCCCGTGTCTAGATGTAACTAGGTTCTCCCCTAGTCTATTATTATAACACAAGTGCTTACTGCAACTTACTTTAAGGCCACATTATTTGTGTGTTAGTCTGGAGATTTATTTAGTTATTATTATATGTCCTCACAATGGTTTTTCTAAGGCCCCGTATAGCAGTAAAAAACACCTGATAATTACATACTCGTTTTGTGATTAACAGAAGCGACAGAAGCTAAAGTAGTAGCGTGACTAGAACTTTCGCACGAAGGGCTCTCTCTCTCCCTTTTTGGATAATTATAAGATAAAAAAAACTATTAAAATTTGACTAATCAATAAGTGTTGAGAAAAAATAAACGTTAATAGCTTCTACAAATTCTCGACAATTCTCGACAAATTTTAATTTTAAACCTGAGTTAGTAAATACTGTGCAAATAAGTTACAATTTCTCTACTGGCATTCCACTATTAAGCCAGAATAATTATGTTTGACTAGTGGCCGCCCGCGACTCCTTTCGCGTGAAAGTCGGTTTCCCGTGGGAATGTGAAGTTTTACCGCGGTAAAAAGTACCCTATATTTTATTCTGATGTATAACCTATATTACTGTAAAGTTTCATCAAAATCCATCCAGTAGTTTTTACGTGAAAGAGTACCAAACATCCATCCATCCATACATCCATACTCACAAACTTTCACGTTTATAATATTAGTCGGATTCAGTGGTGAGCAAACGATAGTCGTTTCCTGATCATGCTCTGTGTTGAAGCGAAGCGCATCTCCGCGAGTATTTCAACTTCTGGTGGTGGTTACTAAATCAAGTTTCATCTAAATGGAATGAATGGAAAGTAAGACCTGATTCTATAAATTTTCGACTTACCTACGTATTAACATCATCCCGCAGAAAACGCGGTCTTCAAAGAATCTCTCACCTTTCATATTTCATAATTTAAACACAAAAAAACCTTATTTATTCCCCACCAACCCTCAAACACACGTCATTAATCCACACCATCGGCACTTACATAATGAAATTCACAAGAACCGGGAGTTCCCTGGCCCCACTCGTGAGCTCTTGAGCGTTTTGTCAGCGTTTTCTGAAGCCTCGATTAATGATGCTCAATATCAGCACCTTTGTACTAAGATGATCATTAACAGTTTAATGGCACTTTGACTGACCTATATCGAGAAGTAAGTAAGAAAGTTAGGTTATGATGTGAGATAGATCATGGTTTCTTGTGATAAGGTTTTTTCGCTTTGATAGATTAATTTACCTCGACGACCTCTGTGGTTTAGCGGTATATATACCGGACTGCTAAGCAGATGGTTCCGGGTTCGATCACCGGGTCGGGCTAATTTTGTAGAAATGGGTTTTCTATATTGGCTCGTGTCTGGGTGTAACTAAGTTCTCCTCTAGTCCATTGTTTGGAACCTAATAGTACAAGCTTTGCTTAGTTTAGGGCCACACAGTTGGTGTGCCAGTCTGGAGATTTATTCTTTATTTATTTATGATCTTCAGCTAGTTGGCTGAATGAAATAAATTAGGTTCTATGCACGGCTTAGAATATGATACTTATTAAAAGGAAAGCTATTAATACTTATTCAATGTTATATAGGCTATAGAAAATGCACTCACTATATTGGAGTCTAAAAGAATTATGTAGTTTAAACCAAATTTAATCTCGAAAAAGGAATTTGACGTGGGTATCTGTGTTTCTATCAGCTATTTCATTACTCAATGTCATGAAGAAATATATTTTTTGACAGCTAATTCTATCGAAAGAGTTTTTAATAATGATTCAAAAAATAAAATATGTTTTTGATCCGTGCAAACTATATCGAGCCAACTTTATCAGTTATTAATTTCGGTCATTTAGCTTTAAAGAAACCAATGAACTTGAATGTTATTCAATTAACTGTAGAATTCTTTAGATCTTTATAAACTTCAAATAGATTAATATACCTACAAATATTAAGTTATCTGCCCCGAAGTTATGACCAAGACGAAATTAGTTTCGTGGAAATTTGATATTTTTCCGTTTTGAGTATGATATTCTAAATTAAAATCGATCTTAATGTATACTTAATTAAGTTTAGTAGCTTCTGACATCGAGACCAAACCTCTCGGGGGCCATCAATACCCCCGCATCTTAATGCTTCAGGAGTCTATACTAACTGTACTGTAACCGTCAAGTAGACTTGCAAAATTACTTGTCTTTTGTTACACCATATAAAAGTAACATTTCGAATCTATTGCGAGTAAAACAAACCGGTTTTTTTATTCAGATTGTAAAAAAAACTTTTTTTTTAAAAACCGA
Organism: Emmelina monodactyla; assembly: GCA_916618145.1. Lineage (NCBI taxonomy): Eukaryota > Metazoa > Arthropoda > Insecta > Lepidoptera > Pterophoridae > Emmelina > Emmelina monodactyla. The sequence goes on from OU745316.1 coordinate 1,464,287, forward strand.
GTGAAATTCTGCTATACCACGTTTTTATTAGTAGTTACCATAGACAATTCAACGACCTTTAAATCAGCAAATTTAGCCCCCATCACTTTCTGACCGCAAACCTTCAATTTCCTAACCGTGAACCTAACAACCAATTTTTCTTTCCACCCCCGTTTTTGCCGAAAGCCTACTTAGGGCGGGGCTGGTAGCATCAGCATCATTAGTTCATTAGCTCTGTGGTTGCGCCTTGTGACACTCAGGGTGGGGATACAGGGACGAGAGGAGCGGAAAGTTTTAGTTAAAAAAAAAAACATACCGGCCGCATTGAGAACGTTTTTGGAAGTCGGTTACTGAGTGACTAAATTGTGATGGGCTAACAGAAAAACGAAGATTTTCAAATGATTTAAAGATTTTTTTATTAGTTATTTTTTATTATGATTTAAGACAGTTCAATAGCATGTTAATGTATGTTAATTTTATTAATGGCATAGTTTCTATTTTTGACTTACATAAATCCTTGTCTTCAACACAAATTGTTTACTAAAAAAATATTGACGCGACTTCATTAGAGTGGAAATCGGTTTCCCGAGGTAATGAGATGTTTACCGCGGTAAAAAGTACCTTATGTGTTATTCTGATGTATAACTAATATTACTGCAAAGTTTCATCTAAATCCGTCCAGTATGTTTTATGTGAAAGAGTAACAAAGAAACATCCATTCATACATCCATACTTACAACTTTTCACGTTAATAATATTAGTAGGATGTTTGTACCGCTTATTCCGTAAAATATTTATCATAACAATGATTCCCAAGAATTTATAAATTATAATCATACCCAAGGTTTAACACAGGGGTTAAATTTCCACGACATTATTATTATTTGACAAAGTTTTTTTTCTACAAACTATTTTATTTAAATAGTATTTTAAATGAAGATATCGGATAAACATACCTCCTAACAGACACAGAAACCGACGTTGCTTTACTCTTCGTAAAAAAAACCATCTATCTTTTACCACCAGCCCAACCCCGCTTCGCTCAACCAACATAACCGCACCCGAACAAGTTAATGGCGTCTGTTAGTTTGAGATACGCCGGCAACCAACGGTAAAATACTGTCTCATTGTGACTGTACCACTATTTTGTACAGTCACCGACACAATTACTGGCCGTCTTGGATTATAGGGCCGAAGTCTCGTAGTTAACTCCAAGCTTCACGCAATTAAATTGAAAGGAATGGGGTGATTGGGGGGTGATGTTCGGCAGAAGCTGGATTTTAGGAGTACCTCAAAAGGTTAAGCGGATTCTTGAAACATTACTGTGTTGTCCGTCGGTCTGTCTGTCATCATTTTCGGCAGTGGGTGAACGTATCAAGTTGATATTGGTCTCAAATACTCAAGACTTCCATCATCTGATGCTGTGAAAAATTCAATCTTTAACGATCAGCGAATCTATTTATGCTTCTTCTATTTATATTTCATACATTCGTAAGTAAATCAAAAGCTTGTGGACTTTAAACCATGAAATTTGTCATAAAGCAAGATTTTATAGCACAAAAAAAACTTTTTGTTTTAGAAAATCATTTTGTTATTAAAAGAGGGAAAAAACTAAATTTTTAAATCGAATGAATTGAATTTACTTCGTATTAGTTAGTACGGCGCCCTCGATGTGCGATACCTTGAACTTTTTAACTATTTCTACTGATTCTTCAACCGAAACATCCTAATCTCCTTTTTCAACCCCCACCAGAAACTACCCTACCAAACCTCCCCTACCTAAACAAATGCGAACCAAAACTGTACCAGGCACATAAACACATTCAGAAAGAATGCACTCTGTCCCCAAAGATACCTTAGGCATAAACTTGCCCACTCGAGCTGTCCCATATTTTTGCCCAAAGCCCAATAAGCACCTAGAGGCTAACTTTGCGAGGCTCCAAATTAATTTCTGCTCCGTGCCGGTAAAGTGGGGTGGGGTGGGGTGTGGTGCAATGTAAACGGATACGGAACTGTTACGTTGACAATTATGCTATGATGAACGTGATTTGCAACTGCGCTTTTGATACCGAAGGTATAGGATAGCGATTTATTGTTTTCCATATTATTAGGTATCTATAATTTATCACGTAATTAAGGTAAGGAAAAACATAATGAGGGTATCCGTTTAGTTGGATGATTATGGATCATTGAAATCCCATCAACACTAACCGAGCCATTTCCGTTGTTAAAACTTAATATAAATGTTAATAATTACACTTTGAAAGTGCCGTACTTGCAAATTTTTTTTTTTTTTATTTATACTAAAATACTATTTTCTTAAACATAAGCTTAAGCTTAAACGTTACGTTCTACATCATCATTACGTAGTATAAATCCAAGTGTCTGTTTGCATGTTTGTCCGCTAACTCCTCCTTAACCAGTTGACGGATTTTAATGCGGTTTTCACCATCATTTTCGTATTTTTTTCATTTAAATTGTTAAATAAATAACATTCAGAAAAAGTTTTTATAATTTAGCCAAAATTCAATGTTTCGTGAGCAAGTCGGCCAAAATTACACTATTGCGAAGCGTGGGCGGGTCGCTAGTAATTGTACAAAACACAGATTAATCTATTACCTGGACACGAAGCCTACAAAAACTGGTGCAACCAGTACGACTTTCTTTGTATAAAACTATGATTAGACTAACTTTGAACGTGAAATATCATTCGAACTCAACTCATAAATCCTCCCATTTTCCGCAAAAAGAAGATATGATCCCACTCTCCAATCTTCTCAGAAATATCCTAAAAAACGATTTTCCCTCATCACGCTCTAATTCCCTATACCTTGTTGGATCATATGTTTGTATTCAATAATTACGTCAAAGTGGTCCTTCGAGCCGGATATCCCCTTTGTCAACGAATTTTTACTGATTGAAGAGAAAAAATTGGGCTTTGAATACAGTTGGAAATATAAATAAAAGGTTTTCTTCTACTTTGAGTGAAGGTAGAAATATTGAAGGGTTCTTTCAAGTACTACTTCAGGTTTTCGAACCTTTTATAAGTTTGGGGGAAGTTAAATTAGATTGGAATTGTATAAAAGAAATTTTTTGTATCAAATATTTTAGAAATAGTATCTTACAAGGATTTCGAGGTAGGTAAATGGTTTTTAGAAGTGAGTTAGTTGTAGAGCCTACTAGGAATTAAAATCTATTTGGCCCTATAGGGAAATACTATTGAGAAATATGCGCCGTATTCATTATAGTCTTTAAGTTTTTGGCCATTTTTGCCGGGATATTTACTTAGGTTGAATTTGAATAGAATATAAGAAGAAATTATATTTGTATACACGTGATAATCGGAAACACAATTTACTTTCAGGGTCTCTATTCTACTAAATAAGTCACTATTAAATTCTTTTGACACACAACAGTCTTACCACATTCATTCATATTATTGTAGTGTCAATTTAAACTATTCTGCGAATTTTCATCAACTCATTATAAGCCGCTGTGTAGTGTGCACAGGTAGTGAGTCACAGTTATGGGAATGGTTAAACAGCAAAATGTTGCCTGGTTAAATATGTACTTGAAAAAATATAATTTAGTACTAATCTGCTTTATCGAAGCAAAATACATCACAGCAATGGTTCATCAATGGTAGGTGGAATGCCAAATATGGCAAGCCATAACATGGTATTACATCATTGAAAATAGAGGCCAGGTATTTAACTGTACACGATTTCGTAAAAGTTACCATTTCGAAGGAAAGTTAACAGCTATCTCCTATAAATTGTACCATGTTTTTATGGGTCTTTGCACAAGCGATAGTACGACGCTTTGGAACACTGTCGTGTGTGTTGCTAAGATGATTTTTTTAAAATTATTATCATTAAATACATATTCGCAATTAAACACTAAAAAGAACCTGATAATAATCTAAAATAATTTTTTAATAACGGCAAATGTTTCGTTTAATAAACTCGAATCTGTTTTCAAAACGCAAACGTAAATTTAGTTAAGAACACTCTTGACCATTAACGAGATGTAAGTGGTAAACTGTTATATTATGTACCTACTGTCAATTGTAAGCTTATTTCCAAAAAAAGACCGACTTCCAAAAAAGGATGAGTTTCTCAATTCGGCCCGTATGTTTTTTTTAGCAGCGATTTGTCGATATTTTTTATACACAGAATGATAATTTCTTTATAAGATTTATTGTAACAAATAGCATGATATTCTTATTTTTTAAAGTTTTAGAAATTGAATTGTTTTTGAAATGTGAGCAAATAGATATTTTATGTATTACAGAACATTTTTTAAGAGATTTTAAAATTGCAAGCATGTTTAATTTGGATCAGTATCAACTTGCTAGCTCGTTTTGTAGAAAATCAGCAATTCATGGTGGCTCATTAATAATTACTAATAAATGTCTTAAATGTAAAGAACGTAAAGACATAGTGAGTCTATCTATTGAGCAAACTATAGAAATCGCCTGTATAGAACTGACACATTGTATAGTTGTTAGTATTTATAGGCCACCTAGGTCAAATTACGATAGTTTTGTGTTAGTTTTAGAAGAAGTTTTGATTAAATTATGTAATAATAATAACAAGGAAATATTTGTTTGTGGTGATTTTAACGTTGATTTGTTAGAGAACTCATCAATGAGTAAAAAGTTACTAAACATATTTAAATGTCATAACCTCACCAATCTGTTCTTTGAACCAACTAGAATAGACAAGAGTAGCGCAACTTGCATAGATAATATTTATTCTAATATAACACCTGTTAGTGCATCTATTATAAATAAATTAAGCTCGGATCACTGTGGCCAATTAGTTACTTTTAGATATCAGAGAGAAAAACAGATTAATAGGAAATTAATAGTAGTTCCCGTCAATGAGAAACGTTTAGAGACTTTTAGATCAAGCGTCGCTAGTAAGATGCCTAATGTTTTCAACTCTAAAAATGTTAATAAACTATATGAGAATTTGAGTACTTTTATAAATAAAAATCATAAGAAAATATTTATACCTAAAATAATTAATTTAAAACTATGTAAATCGTTTTGTGACTGGGCAACTACTGGTATATACATCAGTAGAAGAAAGTTGTACGATCTCCATGATCAAAAATCATATAACAAAAATGATAGTTTTTGCCAGTTCGTTAGAAATTACTCTAAAATATTTAAAAAGTATGCACTGCAGCTAAGTCTATGTATCTGAGTAACAAAATAAAAAATAGCTCTAATAAATCAAAAATGACTTGGAACGTTATAAATTCTGAAACCGGGAAAAATAATAACAAACGCGATAATCAAATTAAGCTCGTCATCGATAACACTGTCATAACTTCCGACGAAAATTTAGCGACAGTTTTTGAAAAGTACTTTGCTGATATTCCAGTTTCGACTACCAAATCACTTAACGCATCGCCCGTATTAGCTGCGTCGTTACTTAGAAATAATGTTAGTGAATGTAAAGAAAGTTTTAGTTTTCAACCAATAGATACCGGGGATATTTTAAAAACATTTAAGACAATAGATATTAAAAAAACTACGGATTTATGGGGTATATCAGTAAAAATTATCAATTCCATAATAGCTCCTTACCTTGCAAAAATATTTAATAACAGTATTATTAGTGGTGAGTTTCCAGACTTGATGAAGCACAGTAAAGTCATTCCTTTGTTTAAATCGGGTAGTACTACAGACCCCTCTAATTTTAGGCCAATTTCTATTTTACCTACATGTAGTAAAATTTACGAAAAAGTCATTTTAAGCCAACTTTTAGCTCATTTTAATAAAAATAATTTGCTTCATAATAAACAATTTGGATTTACAAAAGGTCGTTCAACCACTGATGCAGGTGTTGATCTTATTGTTAATATTGTTAGTGCGTGGGAAAAGTCGCAAGACGCTTTAGGTATATTTTGTGATTTGTCTAAGGCATTTGATTGCGTTCAGCACGATAAATTGATAAGAAAACTCAATCATTACGGTATCAACGGTACTAATCTTAAACTTTTGATTTCGTATTTGAATGATAGGACACAAAAGGTTGACGTGAACGGTAAAAGGTCGTCAGGGTCGGTTGTGAGTATGGGGGTTCCTCAGGGATCGATTTTGGGCCCATTTCTATTTTTGGTTTATATTAATGATCTACCCTTTATGGTAGGAAACAATCATGATATAGTGTTATTTGCTGATGATACATCATTAATTTTCAAAATTAATAGACATAAAATCAATTATGACGACGTAAATAATGCTCTCTCTAATATTGTATACTGGTTTAATGTTAACAATCTAGCCTTTAATGATAAGAATACTAAATGTATTAAATTTTCTGCACCCAATGTTAAACAAGTCGATTCAAATTTGAAACTCAATGGCAATAGATTAAACTTAGTAGACACTACTATTTTTCTTGGAATAACTGTAGACTGTAAATTGCAGTGGGGAGCCCACATCTCACAACTAGCGAGTAGACTTAGTTCAGCAGCGTTTGCGGTCAAGAAGATTCGCTCACTAACTGATGTTAATACAGCCAGGATTGTATATTTCAGTTATTTTCATAGCATAATGTCTTACGGCATCTTGCTATGGGGAAACGCTGCAGACATTGAGACGATCTTCGCACTTCAGAAAAGGGCTATTCGCGGCATTTATAAACTTGGAAATAGGGAATCTCTTAGGGAAATATTTAAAGATATTAATATACTAACTTTTGCGTCGCAATAATATATTGTATACTCATAAAAATATTGATAAATTTACAACGCGAAAAGCAAATCGTGTCGGAAATTGTTCTGTAAGAACTAGGCAAGAGAATAAATTAGCGGTCCCTAAACATAGATTGGCCAAGAGCAGTAAATCGTTTATTGGTATGTCGATACATATTTATAATAAAATCCCGGAGTCAGTTCAATCCTTACCTTTTAATAAATTTAAATTACATGTTAAGCATACACTATGTAAAAAGACTTATTATAAAGTTAAAGATTATTTAGATGATAAAAAAGCGTGGGATTGATTCCTAGACAGGCTATTTCTTTAGATTGTATCTTATTGTAACTATTTGTGTCTTATTCTAACTATTAACTACTCTGTAAGCATCTAGACCAAGACAAGACACAAGAATTAGTAGTTGTATTTTCTTATTTCAATTAAACCGTCTTGTGACCTTACGTTTTTATCTTGTCTTGGTGAAGTTGTATGCCTTGATTTTGTATGTTTGGTGATGGACAAAAGAGTGCCGAGTTTTTTTCCGCCAGCTTTTTTCTCTCGGCCTACTGATGATAAGCTGATGATCGATATTTTGACTTTCATCGAATGTAATTAAGTTACTTAATGATGAAATAAATGATTTTAATTTTTTATTTTATTTTATTTTTTAATTGAAATAACTACCTGTTTGGGAAATATACTTAAAGTTCCAAACCTCATCATGAGATCATTGCCCGAGGAATAAAGTACCTAGTTTGGTGTTAACAAGCTACAAAATCTTCATTCCTAGCGCCGATTTGTAGAGCACGCACCGTGGGACCGCCTCTTCAGACAGATACATTTAAAACTCACTAATCCTACTAATATTATAAACGTGAAAGTTTGTGGGTATGGATGTATGGATGTTTGTTACTCTTTCACGTTAAAACTACTGGGCGGATTTGGATGAAACTTTACAGTAATATTGGTTATACATCAGAATAACACATAGGGTACTTTTTACCGCTGGAAAACATCTCATTCCCACGGTAAACCGACTTCCACGCGAACGGAGACGCGGCCAGTAGTAATCTAAAAAGCTCAAAAACAACATATTTCGTAACACATGTTATGAGCATGAACAAATACTTAATTTACCATGAAACAAACAAAATATTTGAGATTTTTCTTTTACACGTAGTTTTGCATTTAAAATGCTAATTTATTAATTTTGAAGTTATAGATACTGAAAAAAGGAACGTTTCCCAGTATTTCCAAACAAACAAATGTATTTTCCCACAAATAATTCAATAAATAACCATCCAAATCAAGCTGAAACATAAGTTTTAGTGTTACCTAACCACAGTGTTAAATTTTAATTAAGTTGAAATGTTAACGTGGAAATTACGTGGAAAATACAAGAGGGTTAAATACAGGTTATAATTGTCCTTTTGCCAAACAAATGTTAATTAAGGCATTTTGTGTGGGTCCCATTTGTTTTATGTAATTCGTGAGGCTTAGCGTTGAATGAATATTTGATTATTGCGCTTTACAGTGATAATTGTTAGAATATGGATATTAATAACAGGTTTTTGGGTAGTTACTCTATACCGCTTTACGTATACACAATATGAACATTAACTCGAATCGAGTTCTTTTTATTAATAATTTATTATTGTTTTTGCTTAATTTTAACTTAATTTTTATTGTTTACTCTTGTTATATATGTTACGGCTAATACCCGAAGTGCGGCTACACCTAGTTTTAGCCGGTTTTGACGAATTAACTGAGGTTTATGTTAAATTTATTAGGCCTACCGCAAAACAGGGTTTCAGACAATCTGTAACTATGTAAAATGTTTAATTGTCAATAAATCTTTTGTATTTGTATAGTTAGTAAGTTAAAATTATTCTCGGAATATTTGAAGACGTAGTAAATATTAATATCAATATGTCTTTTAATGAAAAAATACTTTCTGGAAGATAGAATAACCAGGTGTATAGTTTTATATTTCTTAAAAATAAATTAATCGAAAGTAGGTAAGGTTTTGAGCCTAAAACATCTATGAAGAGTAGTTTTAGCCCTTAACAATGGTTTGAATTATTGTGTGTTAGAACAATATTCTGTGTAAAAAGTGAAATTTAGTCAATATCAATAAAAAAATATGCATTCGTATTTGAGTATTCGTGCTATTTAAAATCTTCGATACAACCTAATTAGTATTATATTTAATATCTTCAACACAAAAAAAATGCATTAACAGAAGAAAACCTTTTCAAACACTTAACAGCCTCCATTTAACCCTTAATAATACATTCATAAGGCTCTTGATAAAGTTTTCACCCTTTCTTACAATATATTGGTTAATGATCTAAAGCCGTCCTAATGCGATTTTAATGTCTTTTTACTTTGTTATTGAAATGACATTTAACGGTGAGGTTCACGGCTCGGGTTGAACCTTTTATGGGTATTCCAGATTTAAATAATTTTAATTTTTCTATCTTTTTTTATTATTTAATATAGTTTACGGTTATTCGAAATATGTACACATTTAAAAGATGTGCGTGACCAAAATGAAAACCTTTTGTTTTTAAAAAAAAATGAAACAGTTTGTTTGAAAAAAAAATGACAAAGCCAAAAATAACTGGAAATAATATTTAAAGTTATAACAAACTTCGGGAAAACACTGTATAAATTAATTTACCTTTATAAACCCCGTCACATTTCGCACTTAAGTATTAATTTGATTTTATTGTTCAAAATCCCGGACAGCTAAAAATTCCTTTAAAATTAATTTAACATAGACACCACTAAACCATAATCGATATCAATTTATAACTTCATAACAGACCAAGAGCCTCTCGAGAAAGTGTAATAAAAAAACTAATTACAACGCCGTAAAAAGTAATTAGTTCAGTTTAATTATTATTTCGCTGCCCTGCCAGTCCCTAGTCGTATTACTTAATTTTAAAATTTAAAAAGTTTAAATTAGTTTCATCGCCAGCCTGTTAACAACGAGGCTTTTCCAAAAAATCTTGATCAAAGCAGAGCCCTTGAATTTTGAATGCGTTCGGATGTTTGGCCCAACAGTGTAATTAGAAAAGTTATTAATTACTAATATAAGGTTACGGCGAATTAAGGTAGATGTACTCGTAAATTAACTAATTTCATTTATAGGATATTAATGGGAAATGTTTTCCCATCAATTTTAACCCTGAAATATTGTTTTGCTTAATTTGTTTTAATTTAGTGGCACGTCAAATAAAAAAATAGTAGATTTTGACACGGTTGACGTAGTAAACAAAATTGATTTCTGAATTATTCAGAACTTAATGAAAGTAACTCTACTTGAAGATTAAAAGAAAAAAACACTTCATTTAGCTGCAGCAATCTCTATTTTTTTATACTATTACCTCCTTTTCAGTGAATGTAAACACTCTAATGTATTTTCATCTCGCTTTTAATTATTAATTTACTGTAGAATTTACGTAGTGTTTACAATTTTATTTTATTTCAACCTCTAGGATTTATGCAGCAACTATTTAATTCTTTATTTTGTAGTTCACCTCATTATTATTTAAAACCAAATTGCTTAGCTGGAACATTTATTTGCAAATTTAACTGACATCTAATTTAAACAGTCTAGTTAATGCTGTTAGAAGCAGTATTTGGCTTGCTAATGCATATAAGCGTAGAGGGCTTTGCAATGTGGAGAGTAATTTCTGTCCAGTTTATGAATCATTTTTCAGATAATTGCATCACTTTTCATTCAATTTTGAGTAATTTAAATTGTTTGGCAACATGTGGTTTCAATTTTTTTTATGACAGATAAAAAAGTCGACTATAGAGTTAAATTAAACATTTACATGTTTTGCTATTAAATTTTACATGTTCAATTATATTCTTACTAAACTTAGTTAATACGTATTAAAAAAGTAACACGGTAGGGCTACGAGTCATACTTTAGACCATTCCTGGTAGACCTACCGCGCGGTAGGGACACGAGTCATGGTTTTTGGCGGGTGGTAGGACTAACAGGAATGGTAGGACACGAGTCATGCATCATTTTACCTTTTTGTGGGTAGTTTACCATACAATATCGACGGATATAGCAATACCTAGCCTGGTAAAGCCTTATTTATTGACGACATCAAGGGGCCAACAGCAATCGACAGTCAGAAAAAAAACGTACCTTTTAAAATACAGCCATTTTCGATCCATATCTACATTATACAAGCAAACTTAATAGCTGTTAGTAGCCAAGTAACGAATTTAATACGGTTTCTTCCATCATTAAAGTATTACTCACTTGTGGCCGCCCGCGACTCCGTTCGCGAGGAAGTCGGTTTCCCATGTTAATGAAAAGTTTTCCCGAAGTACCCTTTGTGCTATTCTGATGTATAACCTATACTATATTACTGTAAAGTTTCGTCAAAATCTGTCCAGTTCTTTTTACGTGAAAGAGTAACAAACATCCATCCATACATACTCACAAACTTTCACGTTTATAATATTAGTGGGATAGTAGGAAGTAGGATTCTAGAGTTTAAATTATTAACTTTTATCTATCCTTTCTCCCCTTTAAACATACAGAGGCACATATAAAGCACCCTCTTTTAATCACGTAGTGTTAAAAAGATCCACCCAACCTTATTTTATATTTTAATACTCTGGTTTCATTATAGGATATAAAACGATGTTATTACTAAAATCCTATTAATTAAGGTCAACATTCTGGATTAAACACTTTCAGGGTTAAATTACAAAGATTTTAAGAATCGTAGAATTTAATTGGTAAAGTAGTCGAATAAAAATGTTTTTGGGAGATTTTAGGTCTCATTTTGTACATAAAAGCTTTTATGTTTCTTCCTTTTAAATTTACTTTACGTTTCTTAGTTGTTTTTAGCGTCATATAAATTTCTACAGTTAATTTCTACTGTGTTCCAGTTCTAAGTGCAGGATAGTTAGAGTAATGACTGTCACCGAGACCGAACATGTGAAGTGTGTAGGGTCGAAACACCGATTCTTATAGCTACACGTTAGTAACCACATCATTAAATGAATCTACTAACGTACAAGTTGTTAGACGTATAAAATAATCAAATCGTTAGGCATAGCGGTGTTACAACATACTATTCCTGAAAAACGAATATGATATAGATATATCTAAAAAAAACTTAAAAATTTAAGAGTTTGTTAACATTATGTAAAGGACGGTTGGTATCATTTAATTTAAAATGTGTACCTTTAAAGACGATACGATCTTCAGAGTTTATTCTAAATTAAACACTGCTGGTGAATATTCCTTTTCCTTATTTGAGAGATCCTTGAGAAATAAATAAATGAAACTGCGTAAGTTTTTATCATCATTACATAGTATTAATCCAACTCACTAATTGTGTCTGTTTGTATGTTTGTTTGTAACTTCTTCTGAACCACTTGACGGATTTGAAAGCGGATTTCACCATCTTTTAGGTAACTTTGCATTTATATTTGTCAGAAAAAGTTATTTAAAGTTATACAAAATTCAACGTATCGTGAACTAGTCGCGAAAAATACACCGTTGCGAAGCGCGGGCGGATCACTAGTTTATAATAAAACTGTGACCCGAACTCGCTTCGCAATGGTGAAAAAAAAACCCTAAAGCATGGTGAACATCGCATTCAAATCTCTCATCTGGTTTAGAAGGAGTTAGCGGACAAACATACAAACAGACAGAATTAGCGACTTGGATTTATACTATGTAATGTTAAACATTACATCCTTACATTACAGCTTAGAAATATATAAGAATATTATATGAACTAACTATAAAATGCGAAACATTTACAAAGTATGTACGAGTATATACATTCGACACTTGACAGTCGTAAGTGATTTCTACCTTTCTTTTTACAAATACATTTAAATGTTAAATATTCAAGAACTAATGTCGTAGCTTGATAACCACTTCCGAGAAGCACGAAGCTTTTCACTAAACGTAAATAGTTACTTAATAAATAAATTAATGTTACCGACTTTCGGAAGATCGATCCTAATCTAAGTTAGGTATCATATACCGAGAGCCAATTGACTAAAATCTAAAAGCTTTTTACCGTCCGCAAAACTAAGTTCAAAAAGTAAGTAGCCATCTTTAATGATATTATACTCGTACAGAGGTAAAGCTTGTGAGTTTGGATATTTGAGTTCGTCTCTAGTACTATTGCATCAATTAAAAAAATACGAATAGAAAGCTAAGATTTTTAAAAGTAATGTAGGTACGTAATTTTATTTCCACACAAGTGAAGCCACGGGCAGAAGGCTTGAATTTTTTTTACACAGACTGAACCCGTGTTTTAAACATCCACTTTTTAAGAGAAAAAAACGTTCGCTTCTATATTTAAGCAGTAAATCAGAATAACGTAGCTAAGAAATTCTTAATTACGTGTTCAGTAAAACGGGGCTCTGAAATTAAATTTTTGCTCTTATGTGCTTCTTTGCGAAGGTATTTACGTCTAAAGCTGATATTCAGAGAGGTGGCTGCAAATTTTAATTTAAAAAAAAAATGCTGACATTTTATGTACACGACTGAAAAGACTCAAGGTTAGATTTTATGTCTGTTTTTTTCGTAGGCTTTAATGCTGCTGTTTTAAACTAGTGAGTTGATTATTACGTTTTTTTACTTAAAAGGCTTTTAATCCAAAACCTGCAGAGGAAACTAGTTACTAAACATTTCTTCTCTCAGGTAAAGCTTGAAGGAATAAATCTTATAGGTACAGGAGTTGCATGCAAGTTAACAAGGTTTTATTATCTTTTTCATTTTGCTTGCGTTAACTTAACGTGAGCTCTTGGTCTATTCGTAACATTATCGTTGCTGAAAGCTTTCGTTTTATACTTTGTTTGAAGTACGAACTTGAATATAATATTATCTTCAAGGGTATGTTATTTCATAGAATCTGTGTTATCTACTCCATTAATTGAATAAAAGGTTTAAGTGAGAGAATTAGAATATATTTTACGCGTATTATATTAAGAATACGTTGTTAATTTCATCTTTGCGCGTTTCTCTATGTTTGCTCATATGTAAATTGTAAACATTAAACCCATACTTGTAAGTATATATAACGAGTGTAAAAAGACCACTTCCGGAGCCTGAAACCATGCATTCTGGAGCCTCAATAGTAAATAAATTCACTAACAGCATAGCCAGAAAACTTAATTTAAAAAGTTATTAAGGATGAAAAGTCATATTCGCCTCTTGAAATCATCGCTCACACATCTACTATTGGTTCAGGTGCGATTATTTACATTGCAGATTAAATTAAAACACTATTTAATTTGAAATCTTCGCAAAATTTGAAAGTATAGTTAAATGCAATTTTGGACAAATACGCAAAAAAAATTTTTTTTTGCTCAAAACGTAACCAGTACCCCTCCAGCAATGCCCAGTTTTTGTGTTCAGTCTTTTTACTTGTTACTGTCTGTTTATTTGTTAAAAAACAATACTGTTCTCGTAGCTTCCTTATAAAGTTAATTCAATTACAAAATGCACTCAGGTAAATATTTCCATTGAAAACAACAGCAATTATTTAAATTTATTTATTACATTTAACGTTTTAACAAGTAAAGAAAATTAATAACTACCCTACCTTATCAGGTTGCGAGCCAGAATAATTCTATCTTTTACTTTCTCAAGCAATTTCAAATCTTATTCACTTGCTTTAAAGTGCAAATTCCATTGCAATGCTCTCCTTTGTCTGTAAACTATAGGTAGAGGAAGTGTACCGCAGTGACAATATTTCATAATTCAATTGTTTTTGTTTATGCGAAGGATGTTTAGTTCAGTTTTAAATGGTGCAAAATCTAGATAGTGTTTCGGATATCAACTCTTTTTTTTTTTTTTGATATTCCAGGAAAATGCCTACGCATACCCGTCCCCTCCAGGGAAAGGAGACGGGTTATGTCGGACTCGCACCGACTAAAAACCTGGAGTTGTCCTTCAGGCCGTCGTATAATGGCGGGGCCGCGGGAATTACCTGTTGAGGCCCTCGCCGCGAACCCCACCGACGGCTGGCCACCGAGGCAGCCCCCTCAAGTTTGGAGGCGCGCTGGGACAAACCGCGGCGCGCCTACCCCCTCACGTTCCCTTGATTGGCTACCGACCTAGCCCTGTGTCGGCAGCTTGGGAACCTCCCCAGGGTCTTCGGCCGTCTGCCGACCTGGGGCCTCACCGGCTGGAGTCGCCGACGCGCCACTGCGGGGACGCGCCACTGTGAATCTGCCCTGGGCCGAGGAGAGGGGTTTCCCCACCACCCCTTCCTCAACCCACCTCCAATCCAAATCGCGGAGGAGCGACCGACCACGATTACCCCCCTGGGCGCTCGACAGAACGAGGGCCAAAGGCCCTGCTGGAGCCTCCCCTCCTGGGGTGCAACTGACCGAGTGCCCGGCCAGAGCCTCCCCTCCGGGCGCATCAGCACGCTGGGCTTACGCCCAGCTGGAGCAGCCCCCCTCTCGTGGGCCGGTCTACCTCACGACCGGCCCCTTGTGGGACCGCTTAGCTTCCCCCAGTAGCTGGCTTGCTACGGGGTACTAAGCCCCCCCGCCGCGGCAAGGCGCGATCCCTTGGGGGGGTCGGATATCAACTCTAGGGTCAAATGCTTTATAGTGTATTGTGGGGGGGGGGGGAGGTATTTATTTAATGTCGATTTTATCAACGTCAAATCATGAACTTCGAAAAATTCAACTATTTCGTTTAGCTACAAAAATATTTACAGGCTACTTTAACATTCATTCATTCATTCATTCATTCGATTTAATCTAGGTATCTAAATTTGTATGGAAGGCAAATCTAAAAGCTTAACTCTAGTTTTTTCATTATAAAACTGAATTTATCAAATGCTCACCAATACATTAGGCACAATTTGAAGTATAAACCGTTGTTAAAAAAAATAAACAGCCATTGGCAACTTTTTTTGTATAATAAACCTACTAAAACACTTATATCTTAATACGCCTAAATACTTAAATAAACTTATATACGAGCTACTTTACTATTATATACTTATACGAACAACACCTTCTAACTAGCTTTTCCTATTTACTTTAAAAATTTCCAATATCTTTAACACACGTTATCAAATATCGACAAAAACTCGGTCAAACCATAATAAAGGTCGTAAAAAGCTAAATCCTCAGATAATTACGACTTCAAGCCTACAAAAAGGCAGATTTCCTATTCTCACGACTTTAACATCCATTACTGCGATGTTATAGGCGTATAAAAATTTATTTCTATGTTTTGGAATAGGTTTCCAATAGTGATGTTGTAACTATCGATAAATGTAACGGCCCACCTGTCGATGTTTTTTGCGGGAATAAGGTAAGGTAAACCATAAGGTTTGGTTGATTCACGCAATTCGTGGAAATAAAATGCTGAGTTAAATTTTAAAAATAATGTGTTTTTCTTTCTTCCGATTAGATAATTAAGACGTTTAGCGCAAGTCTGAATATGTTTAAGGTCAAACAGAATACCTCCAGATACTCCTTAGAAAAGGGTCGTGACACATAGACAGACGAACAGCGAATTGAATATATATTTTTTTGCTGTTTCCATAAAAGAACCCCATAAATCTAATGAAACGTTTAAGCAATGTGTTGCTGACATAAAATAATAAAAAATATTGTACCTAAACTAAACTTCCGTTATTTTTATCGATATACGATGTACACCACTATTACGCCTGGATAATTTCAATAGCATTTGATTTCCTTGCGGCGGCGTGTTCAATGTGTTATAGTCGACCGTATAAGGAAATGAGGTGGTTTAAATAAACGCATTTGTAGGCTTTTCCCTGCTATTTACTATAAAATTGAGAGATTATGAAGAAAATGGTGTTATTGTAAATTGTAAAGAATTTTAATTTTGGTTTTATTATGTTATCTTTATATTATATATGGTGGCTTATGTTTTTGTAGAAAATTTTTAAATAGAACTTTAACGCTTTAAATTGTAAGGTAAGTAAGGAATGAAAAACGTAAGTGTTCAAGAGAATAATAAAAAAAATAAAAATAAAAATTATTTTATTCATTATAGATATGTAACATATACTTAATGAACGTCAATGTTACACACTTCGACTTTACCCAACCGTAGACCGAGAGAAAAAAGCCGGTGGAAAAAAACTCACAGAACTCTTTTCGGAAATTATACAATAATTAATCAAATTTTCTAAATTTTTGTTTCTGTTTGTGTTTTATTAAACACACAAACATAATGAGTTTTAGAAAGCGCTGTTATAAAAAGTGATTCCAAAATGTACGGCTAGTTATATTGTTATATCAATCAAAATCACTTAAATAGTATTCTATAAAGAAAACCCAATTGACGACTGATAACGAGCTAAGTTTGTAAAGTTTTAATAAAATCATACTAATATTATGAACGTGAAAGTTTGTGAGTATGTATGGATGTTTGTTACTCTTTCACGTTAAAATTACTGGACGGATTTTGTTGTAACTTTACAGTAATATAGATATCAGAATAACATTTAGGGTACTTCTTACCGCGGGAAAACTTTGCATTTTCACGGGAAACCGACTTCTACGTGAACGGAGTTACGGGCGGCCACTAGTATTTTAATATACTCGTACTTTTTGCAACGAGAAATCATATTAAATATTGTAAAAGGCACCGGTTTGCTAAGTTGAAAGTTTCCGTCTGCCAACCATACGAACGATGGTAGTTTTCAAAGGGACTTTTATTCCCTTTTCACATGCCTAATTGATTGCAAGGCTGTTAGTGGTTATTGACGTTTTACACGTTTTTGCATATACAGGGTGTGAACAGATCGTTTCCGAACTTGAAACCATGTATTGCTGAAACTAAACAGTTACTTAATTTATTAGCAGAATACCAGTGAACTCAAAAAAGAAAAAAGAAATGTCCGCTGCTTGAGATCAACGCTCACATATCAACTGATGTTACAGGCGCGATGATTTACATTACAGATTAAGTAAAACGCTGTCTCATTTGAAATAATCCCGAAACGTTTACATGCAATTGCTTATAATTCGCTTAAGAAAATGAAAACAACGTTTACAGCCCTAGAAATACCCAGTTTTGTTTATGGAAGCAGTCTTTTTACACACTGAAATGTTTTTTTTTTATTTTACACTTTTCGGTTCCTCTTTTGCTAAAGTTTATAGGCATAGGCCTTTACATGGCGTCTGTCACATTTTCTATAAACCGAGATCAAAGTGTCAAAAACAGTATTTACCTAAACCTAATTCTAAACCTTACCACCCATATCATAAGACATAGTTTCCACTGTCTCTAA
Source organism: Emmelina monodactyla (assembly GCA_916618145.1). NCBI lineage: Eukaryota > Metazoa > Arthropoda > Insecta > Lepidoptera > Pterophoridae > Emmelina > Emmelina monodactyla. Next base: position 1,482,278 of record OU745316.1, read on the forward strand.
AAAATTACATTTTCTCTTTAACCCCAATGCTAATTTCCCAGCAATTCCGATACCTTGGCATTCGCAATAAAATATCCAATACGCGAGTGAATAAAAAACGTAATAACTTGGCGCATTTTATTTTTTATTTCTTATAGCGAATCACCCTTCACTTTAATTTCAGTGCGATCACAAAAACAACCTATGAATATTAAGAAATTGGATAACATGAGAATGTACAGCGTGTTCTGAGAATTTGAAGACTGCAGTCGTCTGGAGCTTCGCTATATTAAACTAAATATTACCTATATATTATAGTTTAAAAAAAATCTTTCGAATCTTCCGAGCATAACAAAATATTATTGTGAATTTTTCAATTCCCGATCACAAAAAATTGGATTTAATAATTTACTTTAAAAAAAAACGATATTCAGTTATATTATGCTTAATTCAAAAAAATATTAATTAATGATTGCGAAATACATAACAAAAACCGGAATGGCGTTTCGCATTATGATGTCTGTTTTGTATTTCCTCCACTGCCTTCGATCATAAACTTGCATTTAAAAAAGTTGCAAGCTGGGTTGGCATTTTTTGCAAGCACACAGTTTTTTGCATCAATATCCTCCTTTAATAAGTCCATAACCATTTAAACAAAAATCACACCACCATTAATCCGTTACCGATAAACCGGCATAGATCGCACACGCAATAAACCCGTAACGAGATTCCCCCATCACCCAACTTTGTATTATTGGATCACCCTGTATGTGTATGAAAATGAGGGGAACGTAGATTTTTCAATATAATAATACCATTTGGAACTCGCGCTGCCAGCCACGCAAATCATCTTATACATACCTATATGAGGATTGGGGTATAAATATTTTAGTATTCGGATTGTGATATTTGCGTTTTGTACCCAGGGCACTGGGTCATGGGTTAAGGCTTTTGCTTGTAATAGGAGGGTACGGTGCAATTTATGGTGGGAAAAACTATGGTATGAATGTACTATGTAGAAAGAGAGTTGATTAATATTGAAAATAAATGTTGTGTGAATTATTTCAAGAGGCTAGATTTAACGCATCGTATATTGCAAGAATATAAAAAATGTGATGATATTAGTGCAAAACAAACACCTATTTTTATTCGATTCATTTGTGTTGGGTCTTCTTAAGATTTTGGAAACGAAAGCCACATACAGAAATAACTGAGCTGTAATCCACCCGACTCACTGAATTCTTATGTAATTATTTAACAAAAATAAATTGCGTATTGAGGTTTAAGGCTTTTATCAAGATGATAAATTTTATATGGTTTTACTGTAATTTCGGAATAAATTTTATAAACAAGTCAGTAAACTGGTAAAAAAGGATTTTTCTTGTTAGACAAAAATATATGTTGCGCAAACATATAAAATAACATTGCATAAAAAATTCAACATTGGGCAAGGGTCACTTTTAAATAAATCTGACTTAGGAATGTTTTTCAGTTTTTTTCAATTTTTCGGATTTACGTAAGTATAATACTAACATCTGTAGTGACCTACTAACACAATAACCTTTTGTAGCAAAAATTACCTACCTTAGGAAATAAGCTTTAGGAACTTTGTTATAATATATTGTAAATCTTACTAATATTTCAATTGCAAATAAGTGTGAATACGTATGTGCTTACTCTTACACGCAAAAACTACTTAACCGATTCGGATAAAGCTCGTTATAGGTATAGATTGACTAAAACCTGAAATAGATAACACGTTTTGTTTAAAAGTAGGAAAATAACTAACTGTCGTGGGAAATATCTTTACATGTAGATGTAACCACAGGGTGAAAACTTAGTTCTTTAAAAAACAGAAGAAACTTAGTAAAGCTTTTTGTGATGTTTGAAATAAATGTTAGATTACGATATACTCCCGGTTCAGATTTCATTTGGCCCCTACAGTTTATCGAGAATCGATATCAATGCGTGTCGATTAAGTTGCCACTTCACTAGCGCTGTCAATCCGACTACCTGTCACAGAGGACTTCAAATATTGGATTGACTTTAGTTGAAATTGCGTTTCAAAGTCAAACTAGTGTTTGTAGGGTTCTATTATAATGTTTTAATAAAGACTATATATTTAATATTACTCTTATATATTTAATAGAGATAAAACCACGAAAACAAACGTTAAAATGTCATCTCCTTCATAAACTATCTCTTATAAATTTTGATGTTAGTGATGCATTACTCGTAATTTTTCACAAAAAAAAACTATTAGCTCATTTTAATCAGCTTTTTTTTTAAAATAGCTTTAACATAGAATCATCTAAATAAATAAAAAGTTATTCCCAATTGCTAACACCATTTATTTCGGCACGTACCTCAAGATTTTAATAAGACACATATCATAAATCAAAGTGACATATTTTCATTTCTCATCTAAAAAAAATACACATATATTTGTATATCCTCTGAATAACATATCAGTATGAAATTAATCCTGTGAAGTAAATTTAATAAGCATTTATATTTAAAAAAATATAATTTGTTAAAGAAGCAGTATTTACTTGATAATTTGACTGTGATGAAAATTATTTCTCCCTAGTTGAGTGGCAACATTGTTAGCTACTCTAGTAGTTTGAAGTCATAACCTACTGGCTTAGTTTAACTGACTTCTTTATAGAAAACGACGCATTCATTCGACCAAATACATAGGTTCAATCCGCACCTTTCTTAAATTAATATTTTATGTTTTTGTGTTGAGTAAGTACTAAGTTACATTTATTTAGTTGAAATATTGCGTTTTCATACTAAAATTTAATGAAAATGAAACAAATAATGATATTTTACTCCTAATTGATTCCACCCATTGTTAAAAACATATCCGTTTCGGATCAATGTCCAATTTAAATCAACATATCTATTACTAGTGGCCGCCCTTGACTCCGTTCACGTGGAAGTCGGTTTCCCGTGGGAATGAGAAGTTTTCCCGCGGTAAAAAGTACCTATGTGTAATTCTGATGTATAACCTATATAACTATAAAGTTTCATCAAAATCCGTCCAGTAGTTTTTACGTGAAAGAGTAACAAACATCCATACATCCATCCATACATACTCACAAACTTTCACGTTTATAAAATTAGTAGGACTTTTTCATATTCCAAATCGTTAATCAATTGTTTCAATATTTATAGATTTTTGTTACAATGCTGTAAAAAAACTTGTCCGGAGAGTTTCGAGAGAGAAATACCATAATAATATTATTATTTTTTATAGTTATTTATCCAATTTCCTTTATTTGTGAACTTTAATAAAACTCTTTCCAAACCTTTTGGTTGAATTTGATTCTAGGACAGCAAGATGTTTTGCTACGGGTTTACATTTTGCTATGAGTGTCAAAGTTTGTAAAGACATCAGTGAACAAATTTCTAAAATTATCATGAAACTAATGAAATCTGTCCATTTTTGAATCCAAACTGACAATACCTACATAAACTTTGACACTGTCATCACAAAATGGCGGAATCTAAGCCGCAGTCGCATCAATCTGAGCTGTGACGTCATCATAATGCCATTAGGTCGAATACATCATTTTGGTCAGATTTACTATGCAGCACAACACGCCGCGACGTATAAGTTAATAATGGACATTTGCCTGCAAGAGACGTGTAAAAGCATACCATATAAATTAATGACGAGTACATTGAATTATTGCGGGTTTAATAGCAATATTAAATAATAAAGTAGGTCAGTAGGTATGTGAATATTAATTTAACTATTTTTATCATTTTAGTGTAAAAACAAATGCAGGGTGAGACGAGTAAAATGTTAGAGCAGGTTTTTTCAACACACTTGCTCAGAAAGTTAACCTTATTACATCGTTGTAGGGCTATAAACCGACCTATTACACACTAGTGCATAATATAACGATCCCTACAAAGTTAAGGTAGTGCATTATATTTGGAATAAATAAAAAAAAACAATGATTATTATCAAATACTAGATAATAAACAGTAATTTGTTATAAAATAGTTGTATTTTATCTTAAAAAATATATTTCGAAATAGGCTGCATGGCGGCTGGTTGGCGCGTGCAAAAAAAAAGTTGCGCGTCATTTCCCGAATTCTTTATAATTTGTCTAAATTGCATTTGTTGCCGTGTAGGAAAACTTTTTTATGCAAAAGATAATTGTTTTTTCTTCGCAAGTGTGTTGAAAAAGTGCGTATGGTACTCGTGAGTAACATGTTCATTAGACACTCGTCTGACTTACGCCCTCGCCGGCTCTCAGCCTCATGTATAATGAACAACTTTGCACACTTGTATCATAATATACCTACTATTTATATATTACCTACCTCTAACCTAATTCTTACCTCTAAATTAAAAACTTTCTTTAAAATCAATAAATTGTATAACATGTATACAATTTATTAATTTTAAATGTATGCAAATGTATTTTTAAATGTATGCAAAATTGGACATCTACAAACCTCCCTATTTAAATAAACGTTATTCTAAGTCACAACAACCCGTTTACTCTCTAAAAACGACCTTCCTCTAAAAACTACGTTAGCATGAAACACCAAAGAATTAACCACCCGAGCGCTGCCATTTATAGCTATCCAATCGCCGATAACTGTTGCAAATGCAATTTTTGTCGAAAACACATCTAAATCACGTTCCGACGGTCGTTTGTTTTATGCACCGAAGCATTTTGCGCTCGGTTAGTGCAGTGCCTTCGGAATATATCATTGGAAAGTTAAGTGGGGAGGTGGACTTTCAAAATGGCGCCGCGGCAGCCATGACAGTTTTGTTGTCTCTCAATATATTTAGGTTATAAGATTTCTACCTGCTAGCTTCCTAGTCAATCTTAATTAAAGCCGAAGTTGTTAAATACTGACGTTCATTAAATGTTCAACCGCAACTTATGATGAATAAATCTTCATTTCATTTCATTTCTAACAAAATCTCTTGGTAATGTTTTACTGAAAGACAGTTTCAAAGATCGAAAACGCACCTAGGTTTTAATACTTTAGAAGTCTTTCGATTTTCCTTACCTTCAAGTGGCCTTACAACTTAATCACCTAAATCCCTACAAAAATCATCAAATAAAGTTGCTAAAGCAAGCGTTTAACCTGTAAATTAAATTACACAAACGCAATCAAAGAACAGTTGCGCTGCACAAACTAAAGACTGAACTCAGTTGGTCGGTAGTTGCAGTAAATTTGCTAGCCGATCTGCATACTAATTTATATTTATGATAAATTTGCTATATTAAATACGGGCAGGTAAGTCAGCGGTGGAATGGTGTGGACTGATAAATATTTATAGGGGAAAATGGTTTTTGATCGTCAGTTTTTGGGAACTTTTTGGTTGGATGGGATAAAGTGTTATGTCAGGACTTAGTACGGAAGGCAGAATGAAAATTTGTAAAATAATACGTAGGTGATTCGCGAAATAAAAGTGTCTTCAAATGAGTAGAAAAACCGGCCAAGTGCGAGTCGGACTCGCGCACGAAGGGTTCCTTTGGGTACGGAACCCTAAAAAGCATACCTGGCCGCATTTTGGTCTCAAACTTCAAGCAAACTTTTTTAAATATGTATAATTTTACGAATATTTTTTTTTAAATAGATTAAAAATTAAAATTTAAACCTAGCTAGAAAAGAAAAATCTTTTTTTTTTCCGAAAGATCTTTAACCATACATTTAATGTAAACACCTAATGTTTCATTTTTAAAGAAGTCTTTCAAATCATTTACATATTGCCCTATGTATATACTCGTTTACCTTTTAAAAGATTAATTGCACGGAAAGCTGCGTCGTTTCCTCAATTTTCAAATACATTTCCAAGTTGGATTTACCTTCAAAGCCTATGGGTAATTGAATAAGACTTCAATTTCTTTGAAAAAATTGGGTTAACCTCTGGCAGGTTATACAAAAATCGTTCAACAGGTGAAGGTAGTGCCTTCCAGGTAGCATTTTTTTGTATTATTCGGTTGTTGATTTGGTAGTAACTTCAAATAGATTTATAAGAATCTTGGTAGTTTTGGTTAGTATTCTTTGTAGGAAAAATAGACTGCTTGCCGTAATTCGTTGAATGAGTGAGTGTGATTTTAAATATATTTTTTTGGTAGGTTCACATTTTTTGTATACGGTAAAATAAGTTAAATAAATAAATCTCCAGACTGACACACCAACTCTTTGGCCCTAAACTAAGCAAAGCTTGTATTTTTATTTTTACGAAATTGGCCAGACCCGGGGATAGAACCCGGAACCATCCGCTTAGCAGTCCGGTGTATATACCGCTGCACCACAGAGGTTGTCAAGTTCTTAAATATTTAAACAGAAGTAAGTAGTAACCTAGTATTTCAGTCCTAGCTGAAGGTCCGTTTGTTTGAATGATGTGTTCTTATAGTACGAAATAAGTACTTAGATATTGTTTTCTAATATCTTTAAATATTCAATTTTATCATCAACAAGCCGTACTTGTCGATTCACGAACACGTTTTGAAGAAAACACCGACCGCAATCACATTCAAATGCTTCTCTTAAAACTTTATTCACACACAATTCTCATATCCTTTATTTTCTTTCGGCCAACCTAAATATCAACAAAAAGTTCCGTCCACTTTTAACCCTGTAGCGCCCGCGACGCTTAGAGCGTAAATCGCGCTTCGCTTCTGCAAACCATGAAAGATTAACGCTATGACGCTGAGGTGCCATTTTTCACCGACAGGTGGCGCTCAGAGCCGGCCGTGCATAGTTGATGACGTCACAATTTTTCATACACAACCTGTGATATGTTATTTTGATATTAATAAAGAGAGATAGAGGAAATTGATCATGTTGTTTGGTAAGAGGATAGCTTTGTTACAGTGTAATTAATATCTGGTTGTAATTACATGTTGTTTGTTCACGATTTAGGATCGGTTGCGGTATTTGTTTGGAATTTGTGTGTTAGAGCTACAGTCAATTAAAACAAAACATACATTTTTAGCACCTTTATATTCGTTGACCTTTGTTAAGATTTTGAATTAGTTACTTGTTTTTATTGGTCACCTATATTTGTATTGGTATCATGTTTAATTATAACCTTTAAAATACCAAAGCATAAGCTAGATTTTAATTTAACATATTTTTCAGGTAATTTTCTGATTTCATGAATCCTTTCGTATATGACTCTCGACATTTAAGCAATATGTCTTTAACAAAAAAAACATCTGAGTACATTCGCATCCTAAACACTTTCTCCTTCATTTCCTCCAAGTTAGAAAGCTCATATTCGGTACACACACCGACTCAGTCTCCAGAGAATGATCGTCGCATTAACAGGGACAAAACTCCTGTTACGGTTAATAAAAATGGATTATCTCAGTTTACAAGTCCGTAAGCACACAGTATAGGGTTAACTAACAGAAGGTTTTCTTTTTATTGTTACTTCTCAAGCGCAAAGTATTTTCAAAGAGGTGTTTGCAAGCCTAATAGACTTTAATTTACTCAATGGTAATAATGCAAAATCCGTTTTACTTATGTAAATTGCTTTCCAAAGTAGGACTAAAAGCTACCGACCCTACATTTACCTTTATCATACTAATTTTTTAAATGTGAATGTTTGTGAGTATGTATGGATAGATGTTTGTTACTCTTTTACTAAAATACTACTGAACGATTTGGATGAAACTTTACAGTAAAATAGGTTATACATCAGAATAACACATAGAGTACTTTTTACCGCGGGAAAACTTCTACTCATTCCCATGGAAAACCGACTTCCACGCGGACGGCGTCGCGGGCGGCCACTGGTCGTCTATAAAACATAGCTGGTAACTCGCTTTCTATTAGGCAATTATTATTTATTTAAAACTGACAATTAACCATTTAAACTCTTTTGTACTTTGCCTATTTCTTCATTATAAACTTTCTTAAAATAAAAGCTTTACATTTTGTATTGCATATAAGAAGATCTTACAGAGATATACAATGATGGATTTACGACTAGGCTGAATAGGCTAGAGCCTAGGGCGGCAGATTTTAGGGGGCGGCAGATTTGCTTATAGTTTTGTATTTTTTTTAAAAGCATAGGTACATAGAGAAAAGTTGTCATAACATTTAAAAAAAAAATTATTGTACAGTAGGTATGTTTAATATCAGTTCCTAATCATGTGAACGGTGAACGGTGATAAGATTCGCACCGGAAAAATATATTTGACCGATCAAAGGGGCAGCAAAAAGCCTACAGGCGGCAAATCTGTAAATCCGCCACTGGAGATATATTACTGTATGTCTGCTCTATGTCCTTATCTGAACCATGTACAGTCACGCCCATTAACTTTTACACTGTCTATTAAAGGGATAATCGTGAGTTTAATGAATGTTATGTTTGCTAAAGGATTGTCATTATTTACCTCCATATTCTCCCTTAGATGGTATCACTTTTGATTTTGTTTTTAATGGGTTTATGTCTTTTCTTTGGTATGTTTGTGGTTGGTGGTTTCAAAGATCGCCTGGTGGTGTCTGCGTATGATAGCCTAGTGGTTAGTAACTGGACTGCCATATCAAAGGTCTTGGATATGAGTGAACCTACTTTAATTTGGATACAGACACATTAAGCAGGTATTTGACCCACAAAGAGCCAGCGAAGTGGAGTAGGTACGGCTCATTCACCAACGTCTTCGAAATATCCAACTACTAGGTCATGAAGACTGTTAAGGATCTTAAAAATCTTGGAAATTACTATTTAATGATATTATATCCCTACTAATATTATAAATGCGAAAGTAACTCTGTCTGTCTGTCTGTCTGTCTGTTACGCTTTCACGCCTAAACCACTGAACCGATTTTGTTGAAATTTGGTATGAAGAAAGAACTGAACTTGGGAAAGGACATAGGGTACTTTTTACCGCGGGAAAACTTCTTATTCCCACGGGAAACCGACTTCCACGCGAACGGAGTCGCGGGCGGCCACTAGTTTTATAATACATGAACTTATATCTTAACGTGGTGGGTTACGGCTCAGCCCCTCTCGCTATCCGAGAAGGAGGCCTGTGCTCAACTATTAGGACATCTATAGGCTATTATTATATATGTTACGGCTACTACCCGAAGTGCGGCTACACCTAGTTTTAGCCGGTTAGAACATCAATAGGTTAGTGTAGTTAGGTTACTTTTTTGATACCACCCAGAAAAAGGAGTCCCGCATAGCCAGTTTTTATATACATAGGTATAATTTTTTTTTACAGTTTTCCATATAAAAACACTTCTAACCGGCTAAAACTAGGTGTAGCCGCGCTTCGGGTATTAGCCGTAACATATATTATATTAGTTTCAAAACATATGCTACGGTAGAGTCAATACCTACATTTATTATTCTAGTTATTAAAAATATTTTTATATTTATTGTCCATATAAAGCATGGCCTTGTGAGCCCGAAATACCTTTTATAAAGCACCGTTGTATATTGTTTCTGATACGTTTTTGTTTTGTTCTTGTTTCAAATTTTCCCTCGCAATATTTCACTGCTGTTTTCATAACCTGAAATTCAAGCGCGGCCGGTATTATTCGGTTGCTTATTAATAGGTCTATGGGTTATTAATTTACTAGCGTATTAGCATGAAATTCAATATGGGTTAACCTGTTACTTTACATAATTACGATGCAGGTTTTGTTGCCTGATTCTGAGGTTTGACGATTAATAGGTTTAATTAGGTCAGAAACGATTGATAATTATGGTCTGGTTTTGAAAACTTAATAAGTTAGGAATGTTGGAGAATTACTTGGTATTTTGGAGATCTTATTCGCACAAAAGGAGTTTTTATACCGTATTTGAAAATAATTCGTAAAATATTAATTTATGTATGTATTGAAAAATAAAACCTAATATTTGGGGAAAAATACGTTCTAGGCTACTTTACTTTTCCAGGCCGAACTAATAATTCAAAAGCTGTAAATACGCTGTAATTTTCATGCTATTTTGGAAATCAGTGATGGAGTCTAACAAAAATTTTCATAGATAATATTTCGTGCCTAGCTACTAGAACAATAATAACCTTATAACGAAAAAGCACAAATGTAACGCCAGTGTGTAAACAGCTCTAACTTTAATAATGTTAATTAATTTATTTGTTAACCATTTCTTTAAGCATAATTTACAAACCCATTTTTTTTTGTTTTTCCAATTATTTTTACCACAAACATTTATCTAAACTTAAAAGAAACTAAGTTAGTCACCAAAGGCAAATCTTTTTAATACGAACGTCACAAAACATCAGTATTTTTACGATTCCCCAATCATTAATAACACATTTCGTTTAACGGGACTTTCGACCTTATTTACATCGAGCAGCATATTTTTCTGATCCAAATCTGCCTGTATCCCATTCATCACAAGGTTATATTATATTGTCAGGCGTTTGTCAGACCAAGTTTCTCGCCATTCGCAATAATTTGACAAAGTTTGTTACAAGAATATAAATCTGTCAGTTGTCGAGTTTAATTTTGTTTTCTTTTGTTGTTTTTGAATAATGACGTTTCCTTGGGGTAGGTTATGGTTTTATACTGTTTTAGAGTTTCTACAACATTAACAAACGTGATTCTAATGTGTGTTTTTACCTAAAAGCTGTGGTGTGTTAATTACAACATTATTATCTAACATTACCATAGCTTTCAGGCCTGCGGTTGCACCCAAATGACAAAACGCTAAATAGCTTTTCCCTGAGGCATGAGGTATTTTCCCGCGATATAATATTATTCCAGGGTTTAGTTTTGTTATATCCCTACCAAGTTTCTTCTAAAGCTGTTCAGAAGATTTTACGTAAAACAGTATAATACTCACAAACTTTCGCATTTTATAATATACTAGCGACCCGCCCAAGCTTCGCAATGGTGTATTTTTGGCCGTCTTGATCACGAAACATAAAATTGTGGCTACCTTAAAGAAACTTTTTTTAAATGTTAAAATATTTACAAATTTAAATGAATAAATTCCCTAAAAGACGGCGAAAACCGTATTTAAATCCGTTACGTGGTTTAGGAGGAGTTAGCAGACAAACAGACAGAATTAGCGACTATAATTTATACTATGTAATGAAGGAGAAGTCACTATTCGTGTTTCTTTGTCCTAAACTATGTTACGGATATAAAACTGTTTTCATTCATCAACATTTTGGTGTTTGTAAGTAGGTAAAACCAATTCAAAAGAAGGACAATTTTGTAAATCCCGCCAAACTATTAATATTTTTTCGATTTAGGGCCGGTTTTTCAAGAGTCAGGTAAATTCTATCTGATAGAAAATCAGTATGTTTTTGTTGCACGTAGAACATAAATACTTGACATATGTATGAAGTGACAATGAAAACATACCTCTTATCAGTCAGTTAGCATTTATCTGACTATTGAAAAATCAACCCTTATTCAAATTAATAAAATTTCTTGAAAGGATTGTTATCCGACCTACTAAAATACTAAAATCTACCTAAAAAGGATCCTCTTCTCACGTAGGTGAATATGCAATGGATGCGTTGCAATGGCTTTGCCAACAAAATCGTTTGCAAGTTTTTTTTTATAATATAGTTAGCAAACGAGCATGCGGGTCACCTTTTTCCTCGCACTTCCTTTTTTAAATAAGTTCCCGCGTCATTATTTTCTTTTAAGACGTCGTAACGGTTCCGCAGGGGCTTTCTAATTATTTTTTATCACTGGCAAGGTGCTAGGTAGGAAATATGATAGCAATTCGGTGAAAGCAGCCCGTAACAAGTGCCTGTAATTATGATTGAGTGCTTGGTACCGTTTTTGAAGGTTTCCTTGTATAAACCAGATACCTTTGTGAGGTTTATACATATTTATATATATTTTTATGATATAGGGAACAAATGAGCATGCGGGTCACCTGATGGTAAGTGATCACCGCCGCCCATGACTACCCGCAACACTGTGCGTGTTGGGGGTGTGTTGCTGAGCCTTTGAGAAAATTGGGCACCGGATACCGCACTCACCGAACGAAACGCAGGAACATCGTCCCTACTTCACTATGGTTTTCTGTGCGACGGTGGTATTTCACCGGTCGAGTCAGCCCAGTAATTGCTGCAGACAGAAGCTACAGCTAGACTCTACCACTCGTAAAAACGTGATACCTTATTAATAAATACCTCACAGTACATGCAATGTCGTTTTTTTAGTTTTTCTTTATGCAGGAGTCCACAGATCCTGATTTTTATCATCTACAACCAAATCCATTTCATAACAAATAGATTTTAAAACTTTATGGATGTAACAATTCTATTCAATTTTCAATTTAATTGACAAAGTAAAAGCCTAATTGTCCAAATATTAAGATGTTTGTTACACCTATACTAACGTCGGAATTGGATGAAACTCGGTATATTAATTGACGACAACCCAAATTGACACAGCAAGTTTAAGTTGCCGCGGGAAAATACCTCAATTCCACGGGAATAGTCCCTAAGCCATAAAGTAACGCCAAGGCGGAATGCTAGTTCTGAATTTAACAAGTAAAGTTTATAAATACCCGAAACTATGTAAAACGAAACGTAATATTTCAATAAGTCTATGGTTTCTAATTATGTCTGACACTTGACAGAAAACCGTTATTACTGCCGTCAACCTTAAGAGAGCAAAGGACAACGGTATACCAAAGTGTATTTCCATCTCTTTCACGCAAAGGCTAATATCGAAAACGGGCCGACCAACAAACGTATTTGAACGCAAATTACCTTCGTATTTACGGGGTCAGCCTATTATGAAATTATAATTGTTTGTGTTATTTAATTAAGATTTCATGAATAATTTCACCATAATTCACTTAATTATGTTAACAGCCAGAATTTAAATTTTGTATGTTGAATGCTGTTAGAAAAAATATGATTCGAATTATTCGTTTCGTTTTTATATTTTTATTATGTTTTGATTTAGGTATTTTGTAATTTGTAATGATATATTTATTTGTTCATTCAGTTTACTTTGTATCTAAGTGTTTAAATAAAATGGCTTACGGAAACGTTAAAGCTTTGACCATATTTAAAAACAATATTCAAAACCAATTTAAAATACTCTTGCAAAAATAAACAAAGTTTTCGTCGATAATTTTTAACTGTCAACTACTGCTTATTGTTGATTGGAATTTATTAGTTTTTCAATCTAAAATACCTATTTATAGGCTACAATGTCACTGATATACACAAACGGACAATTATAAGATGTATGAAATACCTCTATTTTGGTGAAGTTTCCCGAAAACCATATATGACCATTACTTACTATATGATTTATTTCACAAAGTATGAAGCTTGCCTTAAATAAATTGTATGTGTGTGTTTAGATTAAGTAGGTTCCGCTTAAAAGCGCTGAAGTATTTCTCAGATGATGGTTTTAAGGATGTAAATTTACAAACTCTCTCATATTTTAATAAGTTTTAGAAATATTTATGCAAGGATAAAAATATATTTACTACATAATTTACTAATTTCTTTGAACGTCCTTTAAATGAATAGATTAAAATAACTTAGACGTCCAACAATGTACTCTCTAATGGTATAAATAAAATCAAAACTAAGGAAAGTGAACTCAAAAAAAATTAAGCGTGTTTAATAAGTTTTATTCATAATAATATTTGCCAAAAATCCAAGAAGTCATATAAAATGTTCAATAAAGTTTTTATACCAAAATTCGCTTTCGGGAGCCGGTATTTCAATTCTAGTGATATTCGCAGAAATCTATGCTTGATATTTCGATATTGAACCTAGAAATGGTATACCCCTGTAGATCTATAGCTGAGAATCTATAGTCTGGCCACCGAGAGATTGCGTTTGTGACACATGCCATTAGTGTTGGGGTAAAAAACAACATTGATAAATCATTTTTCAATCAACAGAAAAAAAACTTGCTTATCTTATTTATATTTTATTTATAATATAAAAAGTTTTATGTTGTTACGAGTTAAAGTCTAGGTAAAATAATAAAAAACAAAATCGAAACAGTATTGTTTTATTGTAGGAACGTAAATAATTAGATTAAAGACTAGTGGCCGCTCGCGACTCCGTTCGCGTAGAAGTCGGTTTCCCGTGGGAATGCGAAGTTTTCCCGCGGTAAAAAGGTCCCTTTATTCTTTCATACATATATTTTTGGTTCCTAAAACCGCTTTCGCAGCGCACGCAACGGAAGCCCTCAAGGATGAATAATTTTCCCCATTTTTTTCCCATTTTTCATTATTTCTTCGTTCTAATAGTTGCAGCGTGATGTTATATAGCCTAAAGCCTGCCTCGATAAATGGTCTATCCAACACAAAAAGAATTTTTAAATTCGAACCAGTAGTTCCTGAGATTAGTGCGTTCAAACAAACAAACAAACAAACAAACTCTTCAGCTTTATAATATTAGTATAGATACTTGTATAACGTTAATTTTGAAGCTAAGCCCAAGGTCGAAAAGAACTAGCAAGAAAATCCAACTGCTGCCTTTTTACAAACGAAACTCAAAAGCATTGTATTGGCAATAATATGGTATAAGTCTCAGCACCCGATGACCGTACTGCAGAGCCAATTCATCTATTTCATATCGAACATTTGCCGATTTATTTTCTTTCACTAACCGCAATAGTTATGCTTCAAGCATATCCATATTTACGTCGATATCATGTTTTTATAACCAAGCTACTTATTCTGCTTTTTTATTAGAAATTGATTGATAACTTTAAAATTGACTGATATTTTTAGCACATCCCTACGAAAATATGATGTTGTTTACATTTTTAAAAATACATATTTTATCAGTAATTATTACCCTTACAGTAAGCCATCAGTTATAAAATTTAAAATCAGTGTGTTTTAATATCATTTTATTGCTTATTATTTGTTTGTAGGGTCAAAATAGACGACTTTTTTTTTGTTTGTTTTCGTAGACGGCCTTTCAAAGTTACCTCGTTATGTCAAACACAATGTGTCAGGAACGCATTCTCTCGGTGGCCGGACAATAATACATCGTCTCTCTGCGCAGGCACTACAGTTTGGTATGCTTTGCTCAGTCGAGTGGCCTTAGCTGTATCAATATAGTTCTGGTTAATTGAATTTATAGAGCAGATTAAAGCTTGATTAGGTAGGATAGGACAAAGTGCGTGGTAGCA
Source organism: Emmelina monodactyla (assembly GCA_916618145.1). Classification (NCBI taxonomy): domain Eukaryota; kingdom Metazoa; phylum Arthropoda; class Insecta; order Lepidoptera; family Pterophoridae; genus Emmelina; species Emmelina monodactyla. Next base: position 1,497,374 of record OU745316.1, read on the forward strand.
ACAGGAACGGTCTACTATACCGAAGGCTGGGTTCGATCCCCACTAGGGTGTACCACTAATTTGGTCTTTTTCAAATTATGTACATGTTTATCACGCACTAACGGTGAGGGAAAAACATCATGGGGAAACCCACATGGTTGGATGATAATCCATCACGTGATCCACCAACCCGCACCGAGCCAGCGTGGTGGATTACGGCTCAAACCCTCTCGCTATCCGAGAAGGAGGCCTGTGCTCAACTACGGGACATATATGGGCTATTTATTATAATAGGTAGGATAAGTATTATAATTTATCATTTAATATTCTTATAAAATACTTTAAATATAATAAATGAAAGTTTGTAGGTTAAGATATGTGGATGTTTGCTACTCAATCACGCAAACACAGTTTTACTGGTATTTATTTAAACTTGGCCGACAAATAGTATTATCAGAAATAACACAAGCAGTGGAGAATACCGCGTAAAAAATAATCTAATATGTTGTTTATAACATTTAAGTAACGAATTTCAACAATTATGCAAATTGTAAAATATACATACTGAATTTATTTTATAGCCAAGATGCAATATTTAAAAGGCCTGCATAATAACTTGAAATCCTAGTTATAATATTAAAACAAGTAGGTAACTTAATTTGAACGTAGCGGACAGAACTCCAAATAACGTTACACAGCGCTTTCATCAAATTAGCATAACATAGCTACAATATTTTAACATGTAGAGGCTTAACCAAAATCCACGTCACATCCGGAAACAAGGGATTAGACACGTGACATCCGGGGAAATGCGTTTAATTTTTTAAAACACAATGTGGAATTCTGAATTTGAAATGTGTAATGTTTACATTGTTTTCGTGAATCATGACGGCATTTATTTGACTAGGCAACGGGTGATACAAATTTGAATGTTGTCCTTTATTTTTTACTATGAGTCTTTTTTTAAGTTAGGTTAACTTTTGTCATAAAAATAATAATTTTACATTGCTCTCTAAATACAACATACCCTTTAAAACACAACAGTAAACCTTTCCACAAAATATGAACCTCAATTTTAATCAACCTTAATTCTTGCACCTTTTTCATTAATTTAACCTTAACGCGTTCCTTCGAGCGCAACGTCACGTGACCACAACAATAGCCCGGGTCTGTTGGACCCATCAGTCGAGATTTCATCATTATCATAGTAATCAGTGGAGGAATGTAAGGGTTAACCTTAAAGGGTCGGTTTGACCCCAGGTAAATGATTAAGTGTTAAATGACCACATAGCTTTCTTGGGTTGTCATGATCATTGCTAAAGGCTTGAGTGAATTCTTGTAATTAACGTAGTGGGAGGCAGTGGCTTTTAATTATGATAGCGCTATTTTCTGGTATTTCAAAGATAATGTTGAAAGCCTTTTAACTGTTCATTACTATTTAGGTACTATGGTCAACTTCGTCTTACACTTGTATTATTACATGTAACTGTTTGATTTTGTATCATAGGATTAGACATTTAATCTCATTATCTGAAATTCCTAATGTTTTAATGGTAGTCGCACTTAAAAAGGTTCATGTGTCAATGTCCCACCCATGACGGAGGAATTACTCGCGATCCCTCATTTTTACTATCAGTGTTCTATGACGCTTTTGCCTCGGCCCTGCCACTCTGCTACTAGAGTGGTAGAATCTAGCTGTAGGCTCTGTTTACAGCGATTACTGGGCTGACTCGACCGGTGAAATACCACCGTCGCACAGAAAACCGACGTGAAGTACGATGTTCCTGCGTTTCGTTCGGTGAGTGCGATATCCGGTGCCCAATTTTCTCATAGGCCAGCAACGCACCCCCAATACATTTGTGATTGTGGGTGTATATGGGCGGCGATGATCACTTACCATCACGTGACCCGCTTGCACGTTTGCTAGCTTCCATCATAAAAAAAGATGTTGTTTTTTTTGTGATTTAAATTCACCATTTATCTTTAGATTACGAACAAGTTTTAATTAAAATTTAGTAAGTCATTGCTTTATATTGTTTAGTTTTGTATGATAGTAAACAAATTTGCCTACCTACGCTATTTAAATGGTGGGTCATGATATTTTTTATTACTAAAAACCTCTCGGACGCTAGACATAATCGCTTTAAATTTACAAAAACGGTGTTGGAGCGATGCCAGTGAAAATCCTTTTTTGGTCCAATAAACGAAATAAACGCCAGTTTTAATTGATCTCATGTGATGTAAACGAATTATTTTATAAACCAACTGAAATGTATAGCAAACGGGCTCAAAGCTTTCTTAGATCATTTGAAAATATAGTTATACGACGTCTGTGGTACAGCGGTATCTATACCGGACTGCTAAGCGGATGGTTCCGGGTTCGATCCCTTAAAATGTTTTTTTCGATATGAGCTCGTGTCTGGGTGTAACTAGTTTCTCCCCTAGTCCATTATGTGGTACCTATAACACAAGCGCTTACTGCCACTTACTTTATATAGTTGGTGTGTTAGTCTGGAGATTTATTTATTTCTGTAAATTAAACAAAAGGTAGTTGAATAAAACATTTCGTAAACGTTGGTATTTATTTTATTATTTATTCTATAGTTTACTTTTATTAATCAATACTACACACTCGTAGTAAATAGTTTTCGATTTTTTATATGCCTTTGATTGAACTCAAGGTATTTTTTAACTTTGATTACCTATTTCTTTTAATAATAGGTATATAGAATCGAATCTAATTGAAAATCTGAAAGTTTTCTAAAGATCTACATTACAAAAGGTATTTAACTTAATACAATCTTACTTGATACTTCTTAAATCTATAATTTAAATTATTAAAACGTAATTTCTATACCCATAATGTCACCTGCCATTCAAAAAGTTAAAAAAAATGGTGAGTTCTTAAATGCAATTATGTCATTTATTTCATTAAAATTTTATCATTTGCATTTTTTATTAATTAACAAGAAGGAAGGCCCTTAAGCAGTTACTGGATTTTGAATCGAATGATTTAGTAAAATATAATTAAAAACATTTTCTTTAGACAACAAAGCACGAAAATCCTTTTAACTTTATATTTAACCTTTAAATCGACAAAGGTGTACAGTGTGTAATTAATATCCATGCAATTATAAAATAATTAATATTTACTGAAGTTATTTCAGAGCATAGAATTCGCTGTTTATTTCTACGTTAACACGGTATATGCATTATGGTACAAACAAATGTAGGCATTTATGTTTCCTCTAAACAATATTTTAACTTGAAAAACAATGTAAAAAATTTAATTGCATATTTTACCGCACTGTCTGTTCTCTGTATGCAAATGCTCAAAAACAACTTAATAAGACGCTATACACAAGATCAAATACACATTTAAACCTTACAAATAAATCTTAATATTCTTTCTTACAAGTACAAAACCTATCACCGTCCATAAAGCTACTGTCCATAAATTCTGCGTTATATAAACTACATGACTATTCAATTCTATATTCCATACAAAAGGTATTGCTTTAGAAAACAGCAAGTGTCCAGTTAAAATGGCGATGGAGGATAGGCCGGTGGTTTCGAAGGCTTTCGGGAGACTCAGCATCTCAGTTGTGGAGAAAGTGAGGATGAGGAGGAACATTCCCAGGGTTGGGATCAGCACTATTGTTGATATTGGCCTGGAATTAAAACGTTTCATTAATTAATAAAAAAATGCAGGAAATAATTTAAAGTGGAAATCGATTGTATAAAAATTTGTAAGAAATCGGACTGTAGAGTGATCAATAAAAAACAAACTACTTCAAAGTGAAACAAAAAGTTAGTAATACATTCATAGATTTAAGTTCAAAAACATTTAAAGACATACTTAAAAAATGATTGCTGGTTTCATTTGAGGTAATGCACAATGACTGAGTTAAAATTCTTAATTCAGAAACCGTGAAACGGTTTGATCTATTAATATTACCTACTTAATTTTTTTACTGGATCTTTATTATTGAAATACATTAATTCAATTTGCTCAATTAGAACATTCCATTGCATTTTTCTTAAATGTGACTTCACATTTGACGGTAATCACGTATTAAGAAATAAAATTCCTTTTAAAAATCAATGATTTTCAACCAAAATTTTAGCTCTGCTACTTAACACAATCAGGCTCATTATTTAAAATGGTAAAAGCTGTAAAGTGTTTTGAAATTAATTATAACTAGCTTTCCGCCCTGCGGTTTTACCCGCATCCAAATGGTTTTTCCCGTGGCAATATCTTACGGAACCCTATTTTTTCCAAAATAAAATATAGCCTATGTTACTCGTGGATATTTTAGCTTTCGAATGGTGAAAGAAATTTTAAATCGGTCCAGTAGTTTCGGACCCTATTCATTTCAAACAAACAAACAAAAAACAAATCTTTCCTCTTTATAATATCAAATCCTATACCACAAACAAGCCAACCCCAAACCACTTTAATCCACTCACTGTAGGTTGAATTTCAGCGGGTACTGTGCCCACGCGAACCCCCCCCCGCTCAGCAGGAACACCGCGGCCCAGCACAGCCACAGCTGCGCGCGCGCACCGGCCGCGGCGTGCCGCACGTAGACGTGGCCGGACTTGAGGCCGATCATGGTCGTCATTATCGTGGACATTAGGCCTGGCGTAATAATCATTATCATTACATAGTTTATAGTCTATAATCTAAGTCGCTAATTCTGTCTGTTTGTATGTTTGGCCGCTAACTCCTCCTTAAGTACGTAACGGATTTAAATGCGGTTTTCTCCATATTTTAGGGTATTTATTCATTTAAATTTGTAGAGAACGTTTTGTAAAAGAACGTTTAGAAAAAGGTTTTTTAAGGTAGCAAAAATGCAAGGGTTCTTGAGCAAGTCTGCAAAATTTCACCATTGCGAAGCATGGGCGGGTCGCTCGTTTTATATGTATATAAAATTCTCGTGTCACAATGTTAGTTACCTCACCTCTCCGAAACGGCTTTACCGATTTTTACCAAATTTTATATGCATGTTCAGTAGGTCTGATAGTAAGCTACTATGTATTTTCTATACGCCTAAGTGAAAAGGGCTTAAGTTCACCCCTTTTTTTTATTTATATGGCAGATCAACGTTTGTCGGGTCAGCTAGTTTTTAATATGAAAACGATGAAGTAAAGAGAAAAGTCCTTAAAATTAAAAAGGTTAAATCATCTAGAAAAAAAATATCCTTCCTATTTTCATTTTTCTTTTAATATTTGCGTTTTTTATTTCATTTTTTTATTTAAAAAAACTTGAGGTAAATACGGACTTCGTAATATAGTTAAATAATATATGAATATTTTGGTAAAATATAATGGTATTACAAAAACAATGGGAAAGAGTTCAAAACATATATAGCAAAAAACTTGGTATGGTGTCAACACTTTTAGACGAAAACATCAACACCTTTTAACCTTTTTTGTTCTAGTATGTACACAAACTTGAATAAAAGAAACAACAGTAAATGTCAAAAGTCGACTAACTCTGTTTACAAAACTATTTATAAATTTATATGAAGTTCGAGCAAAAACTTCCATTGCTGAGATTATACAGCAAATATTTTGTTTCGTTAAAACGACAAGAAAAAAGGCACAAACATTAAAAAATACTTAAAGTATGATACTTTTTATAACGTCTATTTTATGAATCAAATAAGGTTTCTAGTATAAAAAACTCAAGACTGTGAGACATATATATAAGATTTGTTTCTTAAACACCATTACCGTGGCTTGCCCGACCCGAGGTTCAAACCCGGGATCTATCACTTTACCTACAATCCTGCCGCACCGATTCTTCTAACCAACTTTGACGATTTTTCGCTTAAGGGGGGTTAGGCGGTCAGCGAAAATTCAGATTTCGCTACGATTCTACGCCTTAGGCGGGGGGGTCGGGGAACGCGGTTCCTATAGAATCTACGGCCTCGAAACACATTTATCATCAAAAAGTTAATAAAATGTTCAATTTCTCAGAAATCTAAAACAGTCACGACATAGAAAAGGTAAAAATCTATCAGTTTGCGATTTTATAAGACTTATTATTGTAAAACACCGTCTTAATGTGCATTTATATGAAATTTTAGGGGTGACTTCAGGATTTTTTTCTATCGAGCAAAATTATTCCAATCGTGTTTTTAAAACAGTCCTCCCATCACATTTACGTTCTTTATTATATATTTGAAATATCAGTGCGAAATATCATATAAATTGTTAGTAACAGCTAATAGAAAACCGCTAATTCTGCCGTTTTCAGTTACTAAGGGCCCTTAATGTCATTTCATTCGTGATTGAGTCAAAGAATGATATAACATTAAATTTGATCGCTGAGTTTACTTTGGTTTTTCGTACGTGAATTACCCCCCTTTATACATTTTATTTTTCGCATTAAAAGTTTCCTACACAACAACAAATGCAATATAAACAAAGTATTCGAATTCGGAAAATGACGCTCAACTTTTTTTTGCACGCGCCAACCAGCCTTCATACAGCCTATTTCAAAATATACTTTTTGAGATAAAATACAATAACTTTGTAACAAATTACTGTTTATTATCAATAATTTGATAATAACAAATGTTATTTTTCTAATATGGACACATTTATTTATTCTTAATATATAAATGGATTTTCAGTGGCATAAAACCTTTATGTTGTTACAAAAAAAATGTATTATCTAATCTAATTGAAAATGCTCTGCATATAATTTACAGTAAGGTTAACCTTCACTTTGTAGGGATCGTTATATTATGCACTAGTGTGTTATAGGTCGGTTTATGGCCCTCAAAACGGTGTTTTAAGGCTCACTTTCTGAGCAAGTGTGTTGAAAATTTAGTTACTTACCCAGCAAGCCAGCACTGAAACCAGTGTAATTATTAACGTTAATAATTTTCTTAGCGTTGGCCACGAATATGATATTCGCAGATTCCGTGAGTCCATTGTTGCATGTGTCTGTAGTATTCGATAATATTCCAGAATGGTCTATTGAGACGTCTTTCAGGTCGATATTTCTGTAATAATTAGGAATGTTATTGTAAAGCTGTGGGAGCGTAAATATTTTGGGTTATATCGGGAGTACGTTTTTTTTAGAAATAAAAACAGACGACTAAAAAGAAATTGAGGTAATCACTTTTAAACAAAACATTCTAAGAATAAAATTTATTTCATTCTAACATAACTGTAAATTTAGTAGTATCACTCTAAATAGCTTAGTAGGTGGAAATTTAAGCGACATTTCACCCATATAAACTAGTGTCTTTGTTTTTCTCATTTTTTTCATGTAGTACCAAATTTACTATTTTTTTTATCATAAAAATAAAAACGCAACTTACGCGACGCAGTTAAATGAAGCGAATGTAGATATCAATATAACAATGATGGCCAGCAGGAACCCGGATAGAATCCAGCACCAGAGCAACGAAACCAGGTTTTCCACCATCTTGGATATTAATTTCTGTAAAATAATCATTTCTTAATCTATATAAGTACTAGGAAAAAAAAACAGTATTTAAAACAAACAGTACAATTTACATTGCATTGTGGTTATTCTATTATCAGTTATTCATATTCTGAATATTATTTAGGCATAACATATATGTAAAGTAAACCCACTACACCGACTTTATCAAAATCAAAGCTCTCTATCGAGTTCCTTTTAATCTAAAAGTAATTATCAGTTAAATCCTACTAATATTATAAATGTGAAAGTTTGTGAGTATGGATGTATGGATGGACGTATGGATGGAGTTTGTTACTCTTTCACATAAAAACTACCGGACGGATTTGGAAGAAACTTTATAGTAATATAGTTTATCCATTAAAATAACACATAGGGTACTATTTACCGCGGGAAAACTTTTCATTCCCACGGGGAACCGACTTCCACGTGAACGGAGTCGCGGGCGGCCCTAGTCATCAATATATAAAACATAAACTTGATTAAATCTGCTTTAGTAATAATAACACAAAAACATACAGGCTAACAACATATTAAATTAAATTCACACGGCATAAAAAACAAGTGGTTGCGTCAAAATCCTGTTTACACTAATTAATAAAAATATTTTTTATTATTTATTGTCTTCTGCATAAGATTGTTTTTACATTGCTTTTATAACGTCGTTAGATAAAATCAGGCATTATATGTTATAAAAAAGTGCACGTGCATTTAACCTGCGAGATTTTTATTCGTACTTTTCCGTTAAGCATCGCATAATATAATCTTACTAATCTATACTATAATATTATAAAGCTGAAGAGTTTGTTTGTTTGTTTGTTTGTTTGTTTGAACGCGCTAATCTCAGGAACTACTGGTTCGAATTTAAAAATTCTTTTTGTGTTGGATAGACTATTTATCGAGGCAGGCTTTAGGCTATATAACAGCACGCTGCAACTATTAGGAGCGAAGAAATAATGGAAAATGGGAAAAAAAACGGGGAAAATTATTCATCCTTGAGGGCTTCCGTTGCGTGCGCTGCGACAACGGTTCTAGAAACCAAAAATATATGTATGAAAGAATTAAGGGACTTTTTTACCGCGGGAAAACTTCGCATTCCCACGGGAAACCGACTTCTACGCGAACGGAGTCGCGAGCGGCCACTAGTAGGTATTATAAATGGGAAAGTTTTTGACTAAGTACATACATGTGTAAGTAACTAATTAAGCAAAAACTACTAAACAGATTTGCATGAAAATTTTAATTAAAGATATATAGACCTTGAATATTGCATGGAGTACTTTTGAGCGTAAAAAGTCATTCCCATGGGAAAAGGCATTAAGCTGCGGAAGAAACCACAAGGCGGAAAGCTACATATGAAATCCTACTAATATTATAAACGTGAATGTTTGTGAGTATTGATGTATGGATGTTTGTTACTCTTTCACGTAAAAACTACCTACTAGATGGATTTTGATGAAACCTTACAGTATAGGACATCATATACATCAGAATAACTTATAAGGTACTTTTTACCGCGGGAAAACTTCTCATTCCCACGGAGACCGACTTCCAAGCGAACGGAGTCGCGGCCGGCTGCTAGCAGATATATAGATAACATAAACTTACTAAATAGATTTATACATATACACTAGACTGTTTATTTTATGAAGTTATTAAATTCGTGCTTTTGACTTTAGAATTATGATAATGTTAAGAAACACGTTATTTCAATTATATTTCTGCAATTTTAGGTGTATCAAACTGTAATAACTTTATTTAATTATTATAGTTAAAGTTAATTCTAAAACAGGCAGATTTTTTTGTGGTATCTAAATTGTTATCTACCTACTTCAAAGACACGTGTAAAGATGGAAAAATAATTCGTTTTAAAACATCGGTAATGATTATTAGCGTATTATAAAAAAAATACCGACCTACAATCTTTAGTTCTAAAATGTTAGAAAAATATTGATTATTGATTCTATAAAAAATATATTTATCTTTTCTTCTACATAGTTTTTTTGTACAACACTTAGCTTATTTTAAACCGCTGTCAATGCCATTGCTTTTGTACAACTTTAAAAATCTTATTAACAATGCATAATATAATGCTTTAGTAATTTGTACCCAAATACAAACTTATTAGAAACGACACGTCATATATTCAGGAAAAACTAATTAATTAAATTATCTAACAAATCATCAGATCGGGCTATACGTAATATACCTTAGGTACTCACCTGAGATTTGACAACAAACTTCTGTACAGTCAGCACATAAGCGGTCCCAGTTATGAAGTACGCTAGGCCAAGTCTTTGCAGCGGTCGCCATAAGGAAACTCTAGCGGTCGGTTGTACCGTCGAGTCTATTACTGTACCTAGAAGTAGCAGGATTATACCGCGCTGAAAATTATACAATATATTAGATAAAACAAATACTAAAACGAAATAAATTAAATATTTATTTAGGGAAGGTACAACAAACGTGATTTTATTGCAATTTTTACCATTAGTACGGAACTATTCGTACGCGAGTCCGACTCGCACTTGGCCGGCTTTGTGAGACTTAGATTTTTTACTTATATGTGTTTTGAACTATGTAATTATAAATTATTCTCATAAGGTACATAATGTATATTTTTTTACTTGTAGACGATGTATTAAATATTTAAACGCATCCCTTACATTCCCGTTGGGATCCCAAAAGTAAATAGGTACCAATCACACAAAGCTCTAACACGAAATACAAAAACGAAACCATTCATGTTTATATATTCAAATTTCGAAACCACTGCAACGTACACCGCTCATTCGAAAACCGCACGTCTGACATATCGAATGAAAACCCGTTCACTCATTCATTCATTCACTCATTGAAAGCGTTCGTTCATTCAAATTTAGAGCCAATATACCCTTTTATTGGCGTATACGGTTCGTCGCTATTTCATATTTAACACTGCGGTTTTGAATATGAATAATCATTACATAGGGTTATTGTTTACCGTTTTAAGCGAGTTCAGTTTTTAAAGAAATTGTAACAACTATTCTTTCCTGTTAATAATAGTTTAAGGTGTTTATGTTTTCTGTTTAAGTACTGGTTTTATCGTAATTTTCATCATTTATTTCAAACAAGTAGGTATCGCTTTATTAATTACACATTTAAAACGTATATTAGCTTAAATATTAAAGTTATGTTAAAGTTAAACTCAAAAGCTTCCTGATTCAAAAGTTCATAATTTTTATTGGAACCCTTTGCAACCGCTTCTAACCAGTTATCTTAAAAACAAGCAGTGGCATCGACCTTTGTATCGTGCAGATGTGTTCATTCGAATGAATATTTTTGATTGTGATCAAAACGATCTTTTGACAATCGTCATTTAGATTCAGAAAACGATTTCAAAAGTTGAATGGATTTTGTGATATTTTTTAGCATTTTATCTTATACGATTTTCACTAAACAATCACCTCATTCCTTTAGTAGAGTTATTCTTAACTGCAAAAATACTATTCTAGTAACTGTGTTTAAAAAGGAGATGATTGGAAAAGAGAAGCCGCATACCACTTATGCCTGGAGGATATCGGAATATCGGAACGATTATAGAATCCAAGCATTACCAATGAGATAAAAAAACTATCGTTAACTAAACTATATTTGACGACCTCTATAGTGCAGCGGTATATTAAATATACCGGACTGCTAAGCGGATGGTTCCGGGTTCGATCCCCGGATCGGGCCAATATCGTCAAAATGGTTTTTCGAAATTGGCTCGTGTCTGGGTGTAACTAGGTTCTCCCCTAGTCCATAATGTGGTACCTATAACACAAGGGCTTACTGCAACTTACTTTAGGGCCACACAATTGGTGTGCAGTCTGGAGATTTATTCATTATTATTATTATTATTTATAGAATCCAAGCATTACCAATGATATAAAAAAAAACAGTTTTAAAAATAAACTTACCAAAAACATCTCTTTAATCATGCACCACTTGCTCCCACCCCTCACCCTTGTATTCTCAACAAATATCGGTATATACACCCCCACTGTCCAGGTATACAAGAAAAATATTACATCAGCTGTGGTTATACCACCCCATTCAGCATTGAATAGGGGGTAACCACCCCCACCGGAGGTAACGAAAATCAGCAATGTTATTAGTAATCTGAAAATAAAACCAGAATGTAACTTTTTTGAAAAAGATCTCATAAAACACGGAAGCGTTTATCAAGTAATTTGATACGCAATATTCTACCTTAATTCTAATCAAAACAAGAACTTAACAAGTTAATTTACATGATTTTTACGTAGATAATAAAAAACGTGATGGAAATTAAAATGAGATTAATGTTTATTGCATCGTATTATTTTCATATCGATGACTCATTTAAAGTCAGGTTGTTAATCTTGCAAGATGCAAATTATAATAGGGGATATGCATAAAATTTTAAATGGCCTAAAATATTTTTTTCTTGAAAACTTATTATCGTTATATTATAATGCAAAAGTTTTTTTTTAATTTATTTATTATTTAAACCCCTAAAATAATATTTAAAAAGTGCAAAATAAGGGAGCGAAATTCAAACTTCCAAAACGCGCCACCATTGGTCGAACGCAATGTGACGTCATCTGACACGACATTGCATTCATCAGCGTCGAAACTTATACTGTTTTACAAGTTTTTGTGAAAAAAATAAATAAATTTAATCTATATTCTTGTGCTGATTGTAATGAAGTTTAGTTTAGATTGGTAGTGAATCTTTGACGATGACTGAAGCTGGTTCTGTCATAGCACATTAGGACAATCTACCGAGAACAGGTGCATTTATCATAGCATATAATTTTGCATATGTCGCGTCTCCAAGGCGCGATGTGGGTTGTGGTGGTGTAGCAAATGACAACCCCAGATTCTTCTTTGATATTCGATTTAATGTGGTTTACAATTTGATGTTGCGTGTTCAACGGTTGGTTGGCAAGTGAAGTTATACAAAGAAAAGAAACAAAAACTAGACCAAATATGTAGTCGAGACGTATTGCTATAGAAAAGACGTAGGCGCGCAGACAGCATCGAAACCCGATTATACGAGCGCAGAGATCAGAGGATGTTTCATAGTATATTTAAGACCATAATATAGATTTTTATTCATAAATGCACACAGCAGTTTACTTAAAATACACCAGAACATTTACATATTGACACATTAATATATGAGGCAAAACTCCTTTCCTCAACCGTAGAGTACATTTTTCTCCTTGCTCTTTTATTAAATTGTATTCAATATAATTTTCTGTATCTTCCTTTACCTGGAATAAATCAACAACCATAAAAAATTCGTAAAACCACAACAGGAATAAAGGTTTAATAGAAAGTTATAGCTACTGATCTTTTCTTATAGCGTAGGTTTATACCGAATTTTCTAATGTTCAATAGCTAATGCAAAACTTACTTTTTACTAATTCACATTGAGCTAAATAAAGTATACTTTCGTTAAAATGATCTTCACAACAATATGAACAAGATTTAGGAGATATATTATCCCTTCTCATCACCTTACACGACCGTCTTCGTATTTTCGCATCACTTGAAATACGAAAAAAACACTTTCTCGGGTGTTTTTCGAATAGTATTTGTGCACTCCGGTACTATGCAATACTTATAAGATAATTTTTTGGCTTCTTCCATGGTTTTAAAGCTATTAAAACTGTAAATATGTATGAAATAACTGAAAAGTTCATAGTAAAGTCCCACTGGACGTGTCGTGTGACGTCACGCAAAGCGCGCGCAAAATGGCGGCGTTTCAACTGCTCTAATTTTTTCAATGTTTTAAATTTCGTTTTTAAAAATATCTAGAGTGTTTTGAAGCCTCCAAATTTTTTTTTTCTTTGTTATAAAGTTGTAAGCTTTTAATTTAAGACAAGAAAAAAAAACATGAATATCCCCTATTGGTTTCACATCGTTATAACGACATATTTAATTATGAGTTTTTAATTATGAGTCTTTGAATAAAAAACTGATACTTATTTAAGCTCTACACTATAATAGTTACCCACGCATATTAAATCCTACAGTTCTGGTTCTTTTCCATTAAACTTTTGAGGTTCAACGGCGGTTTAAAGAACTCTGACACTAGCTGAATATGTGCTGCAGTCATATTCATCTTATAAGATGAAAAATAGTTAGAGTTTTTAGAATTTGGCCTAATACCCATATAACAGTGTTCATTACATAAATATTTATACTTAAAATTTGTTTGTTATTTCGCATAATTTTTAATCAAGATAGAAGGTGTAGTCTACACAAAAAATCTTTACAACGGTAAACAAAAAATGTTTTATACAAAAAACGAAATCACGATTTACATTTGTCTGTTACCTATCTCTTCATTTTTTTGGCAGATTCTGCTCTTATCAATTTGATCACTTGAGGCCGATGTTCAAATACTAGTGATGCTCTTATTCGATACAGTTCAAATTTTTTCTGTTTTTTATTTAAAAAAGTAGTAGGTATATAGTATATTTCGTATTATTTAAATCTATATTTTGTGTGTATAAATACATTAATGTTAAATAAATAAATATAAAGGATGTATTTAGTATTTTTACGGTTTTACTGGTGTTAGAGTTATGTAAGAAGCTAAACACCCTTGGTCTTGTCCTGACTTTTTCTAGAGTAAATAGTTAAACTTCATTCCGATTATGTTATACTTAGTTATGACTCTCAATTTGGCAGTCATGTAGAACAAATACATATTGACTTGTGGTCAAGTTATAACAAAATTGGCATGAACACCAAATTGTTCTAACCTTATACCTTGAGGTGTTTTTCAACAGAATATAAAATGTATCTTTTCAAATGGTTACATCCCTAAAATCCTGAAAACACAGTATATTTATAGAATTCAATTCGACATTCTTGGTCTCAGTTGCCAAGCACTTTGTTTGTCGGGAGAAAGCTGTGAATTTTTAACACAAATTAATGAACAAATACAAGGAAAAAATATTGTTATCATCCTTGGAGAAAAATGATTACCTACCATTGCTTAAATGTACTTAGCTTTATTTAGAAGCGATTTTTGAGACCCAATAAGCTTTTTCAGTCAGAGAAATGTCTTTTACTTATCAAGTTTCTTGTTTATCACGAAATATCAACCTTATTTTGACGACCTCTGTGGTGCAGCGGTATATATGTTACGGCTAATACCCGAAGTCCGGCTACACCTAGTTTTAGCCGGTTAGAAACATCAATAGGACTCCGTCGACTCATGATTCAAGCCAGTTTTTATATACATAGGTATAATATTTTTTTTACAGTTTTCCATATAAAAATCACTTCTTACCGGCTAAAACTAGGTGTAACCGCACTTCGGGTATTAGCCGTAACATACATATATACCGGACTGCTAAGCGGATGTTTCCGGGTTCGATCCCCGGGTCGGGCCAATTTCGTAAAAATGGTTTTTCGATATTGGCTCGTGTCTGGGTGTAACTAGGTTCTCCCCTAGTCCATTATGTGGTACCTATAACACAAGTGCTTACTGCAACTTACTTTAGGGCCACATAATTGGTGTGTTAGTCTGGAGATTTATTTATTTATATTTTATTTATTTAAAAACGTTTCTGTTAGATTATCCCATACAAGGCATATGAAAATAAGCGTGGGTACAAGTTTTAATAACAGCGTAAAGGCGGTTTCACATCGACGTTATATCTGCACGTATAACGCTGGTTTTGGCTTTTATGCTTCAATAAATTGAACCCGCTAAGCTCTTTTTAATAACTAGTGACATATGTTTGGAACACTTCCTTGAAGATACTGTTTGAATTCTTATGCAGTTAAGAAAAATATGTTAAAGCAAAGTTAGACTATTAGGTTACGTTAATATCCTTAAAGTAGTCAAACTTCTTCTCTAGGTCCCTATACATCTGTTTCTATTAGTACCTACTAATATTATAAAGCCGTAGAGTTTATTTGTTTGATTGAACACGCTAATCTCAGTAACTACGGAAAAAATATTTTGTGTTGAATAGCTCATTTATTAAGGAAGGTTATAAGCTATATAATATCACGCAACGACTGATAGGAGCGGATTCTGTAACTCAAATTGTCCTAACCTCTATATGAATAACAACAAAATGTATAACTGGCCAAACAAATAATAGACTTTTGACTTTTTTTTGATAGCAGTTTATGTAACTCGACTGTTACAAAATCGTTCGGCTGCAATGAAAAAGTTTGCAAAAATCAGGAAAACTTTTTAAAAGCTTTCCATGCGTGGGCTGCGTAAACGGTGAAGTTACGCAAAAATCAAAGTAGTTTTTTGCTTATAAACACAAGTTAAACTCGCGTGCCTCAGTTAATAATTGTTCTTATTATTGTTGCTTGCATTATTAATTTTATTTTATTATTATTTTTGGTTATTGTTTAATTTTTTTAGTATTTTTGTATTATATTCTTTGACATTAAATATTATTTTTTATTATTATTATAACTCTGGACATGACAATAATGTATATTTTTTCTGATGACTTGTAATCTTTTGATTATCAATAAAATTATTCTATTCTATTCTATTCTATTCTATTCTATTCTATTCTATTCTAATACTTTAAAAAATATATATCAAATTGATTTAAATGCATATTACTTACCCTCTCAACACTTGTAGACTATCCGATTTCACCTCTTTCTCACAATCGCTTTTGATCACAATATCACTTGTTCTTTTCTTCCATTTTGCAAACTTGATGAAACCGTAAATAAAATATGTGGCCAAGAATATTGTAAGGAGAAGTAGCAGAGCTGAAATTAAATAATGTATTAGATATTTATGTTTTACTAGTCTTAGAAGTTATTTTTTTTGTATAAACCCCTAAAAAAATGTTATCAGTTTGTTAGTAAATTACACAACAATAACATAAACTGCAACTTCTATTTGAATAGTCGAATTACGTAAAATCCTACTAATTTTATAAACCAGTTGAGAGAGAGATTTAAATGCGGTTTTCACCGTCCTTTATGTAATTTTTTCATTTAAATTTGTAAATAAAGAACATACAGAAAAAGTTATTTAAGTTAACTAAAATTCAATGTTTCGGGGAACAAGTCGCCCAAAATTACACCATTGCGTAGCGTGGGCGGGTCACTAGTTATTTAAAAAGTAATAAGGGAGAGTGGGTGAAATAATTATTTGAATGTCAGGTTAGTACCTACTCTGATCTACCATTCCTAGAAACCTAAAATATTCTAGACCAAGTAATAAGAAAACCTCTTTTTATTAATACAGAGTGTCTTGAGGGATGAAGTACATTTGTATAAATAAAGGTATTTTTTTAATATCCTCATCTTTGCTTTGAGAAAAAAGTGCAAAAGCAAACAAGTCCATATTATCATCAAGGAATGTCAAAATCCAATAATTGTGGTTATCAGAAAATGCAGTACGATACTCAAGCGGCTAACTACTTTGTTATAAATATTACAATTCACCAATTGATATAGTTTTTTTATATTTTGGATTAAATTTCACAAAATTTTGAGTATGTCTAGTTCTCGGGTGAACAAGTTTCCCGACATTCCTTGCATTATCTCGAAATTTAGTTCAGATTCGTTACAGTTAGTTCGACGTTATTACAATTACTTTATTTAAACTAAATATCCTACTAATCCTACTAATATTATAAATGTGAAAGTTTGTGAGTATGTATGGATATATGGATGGATGTTTGTTACTCTTTCACGTAAAAACTACTGGATGGATTTGGATGAAACTTTGCAGTAATATAGTTTATACATCAGAATAACACATAGGGTACTTTTTACCGCGGGAAAACATCTCATTCCCACGGGAAACCGACTTCCACGCAAACGGAGTCGCGGGCGGCCACTAGTAATAAATAATACTTACGAGTATAGCTATTGACAGGCGCCAGTTCCTCCTTGGCATCGCACCTGCCTATGCGCACCCGGTACACGCCAAACTCTCCCAGCGTCGGACGCATTTCACACAGCAGACCGCTGCCAGAGAAATATGTATAGACAGATGTTTATTATGGGAAATATGTATAGACAGATATTTACTATGGGAATTATGTATAGACAGATATTTACATGGGAAATATGTATAGACAGATGTTTACTATGGGAAATATATAAGGACAGATATTTATTATGGGAAATATGTATAGACAGATATTTACTATGGGAAATATGTATAGACAGATATTTACTATGGGAAATATGTATAGACAGATATTTACTATGGGAAATATGTATAGACAGGTGTTTACTATGGGAAATATATTTACAGGTCAATAAGGATAAGGTAAAAACTTAGTACCAACGAAATAAAGTTTTTAATAAAAATCCTGCTAATATTATAAAAACTACTGGATGGATTTGGGTACAACTATACAGTAATATAGGTTATACATCAGAATAACACATAGGGTACTTTTTACCGGGGGAAAACTTCTCATTCCCACGGGAACCGACTTCCACGCGAACGGAGTCGCGGGCGGCCACTAGTATTATAATAAATATTTAGTATACGTATATTCTAACCTTATATTTATAATGCGGTCTTTTTATGTCCCTAACCATGTAATGATGATATATTAATGTGTAATCTGAATAAATTAGTTAGTAACCAGCATTCGAGTGTTTCATTCCTCTCGCCTCGCCATCCCTTACAACCATCTGAAAACTATAATGAGCCTTACAGCAGTGCAAGTACGAATCCTGCATTGACAAAGCCGATGCCACAGTAGTTATAGGTATTATGTTGAAAGGATAGGATTAATATGTCAATTAGAGGATTCATGCTCCATTGCCCCGGGGCAGGTTTATTATTTTATTTAAATATGTTATTTTCCCCACTGACCCGAATCTCTATTACCCACTGCCCCGAATTATTAGTAAAAAAAAAAAAATTCTAATCTAAAAAAATGATCTCTAAAAACCGCACTTGCACCGCAGTTAATACATTAAAATGTTATTGACGTATTTCAACGGTTTTATATTCTCACGTAAAGGCGCAGAGAGCAGAGGCAACCAACAAGCAAATGACATACAAATCAAATTTTCCAAGAATTTCAATATTAACTACAGAAAGCACCTACTCAGAAACATTACCTGGAAATTTTCGCATTACTTTAATTAAAAACCTCAGAATGTAGTAGTGTTTGGTTTGTCAAATCCATATTAAATTTCATAAGAACACGCGAATGTTTATACAGAATTTCTACACACAGTCGCGGAGTAAATCTAATAGTTGCAAGCAACTTGGTCCCAATCCCCATAGCAGGCTGCAGTTAGAAGTGTTGTGCCTTTACGATAAAATATATCGATGTTTTCAAAATAAAGTTTATCAATAAATATACTTTCGGGTAGTATTCATATTTGGGAAACACTGTAGTAAAAGTAACAAACCTCATTAATCAAACTTGGTTGAGAATAATAATAAGAAAAGAAAAAATGAAACCGATATGGAAAGATTTCCTAATAAATATTTTAATTTGCAGCAGGAAAGAGTGAACTAGGAATCAATCTGTAAACAGAATAGGAGTATAGTAAAATAATAATAATTTTGTAATCATTATTATTTTACTATATATATAAACATTATTATTAAATATAATCTTTCTTATCTCTCTAGCCGTTCCAAGTCTACAGTAATTACTAAAATAATAATAAGTAGTCTAGCCAAATCATATCCATAGAATACTAATAAAAAAATATATAGAAGGTACTTTTGATTAAGCAAAACCTTTAAAAGGGTTTTTGTTTGACTTACTTTAAAAATTGATCCGGCATAATATAATGACCAAGCAAAAAAAAGTTTGATGTGAACACTACTTTATTTATGTTTCAACTTTGACTCAGTCGTAACCCGTTAGAGTTTATAAATTATCGACAAATATCGACAGTTATGATTTCGTCCATCCCTACCATACTGCAAACGTAGACATTTTATTGAAAATTGGTTAACTTTGCCTGGAAACAATCCAGTGAATATCGGTTATAACTTAGATTAGAATAGAGGGGCTTTGTGTGGAAATAAATAACCGTATAGTTAAACTGGAAAGTTCAATTATGAATAGTTTCATTCAATTTTGGAAGTGTTATTATCGTTAAGGGAAAGACAACCGTATTGTTTAGTATTTAAGGTCTTAAGCTTAATATTGGGGTAGTCTCTAAAGGTGTATTATAACTTTACTATCATAAACCTTAAAAAAATAAAATATAGACAAATTTTTAAAGTTTTACACATGTTTGAGCTTTTTACTTTCATTAATGTAAAATGTGCATTCACAATTTTTAAATCACAAATCTTTTAGCCCTTATGGTTTTGGATCGTAAATGAATTAAATAATATTGGATACCAATGAGTACTGCGTATCATACAAATCATACACGTACGTTTAATTATAAATGCGGTCACCAGGTTAATATTATTTACCATAGTTGTAAAAACAAATACAGTTCAGACACGATAAGGCGAAGCAAGACCGCCCAAAGGTCATTAGATTGTCCCCAAATAAATACCTAACTGATGTTACAAATGGGAAATACAATGTCTGGATGATATAAAAAATCTAAATACGGATGTTATTGTTAGGATAAGATCGTATTAATGAGTATTTATTTGGGTTTCGTATCTGATTATTGATTAGATTTCTTGGTTTACTTTCTGAGAGGTAAAAGAAAAACTGTATATGGCTTATGGATAGGTTCCAATAAAATAAATGATTTGCTTAGTAAGTATAGAATTTAAATCTGGGTGTAACTGGGTTCTTGTTTACTCCATTTTGTTATTACTCATATCACATTCTATCTTTGCATGCTACACTTTCCGTCACCGTTAGTGCATCATAAATGTAGGTACATAATTTGGAAAGTCAAATTAATGCTGCTCTAGTAAGAAGCACACTTAGAACCGTGTCGGTATGATAGCCCTAGCCACTACGCAATCACCACTTATAGAACAATAGTGGCCGCCCGCGACTCCGTTCGCGTAGAAGTCGGTTTACCGTGGGAATGAGAAGTTTTCCCGCGGTAAAAAGTACCCTATGTGTTATTCTGATGTATTACGTATATTATTGCAGTTTCATCCTAATCCATCTAGTAGTTTTTACGTGAAAAAGTAACACACATCCATACATACTCACAAACTTTCACGTTTATAATATTAGTAGGATTTATACAAAATAAACATTTACTACAGCAAAGCATATCAACTGCTTTCTTTCCCCTAAAAAAACCAAATCTACCAAACCATCACGCAACCTACTAGCTCCCTTACCAAATAACAACTCACCTCCGATCATTAGTAGCCAGCTCATCCGGCTGGTTCCTGTTCATCAGTCTCCAGGTAGACCTGACGCTGGTGTCGAACAGCCAGGAGGTCTCCACGCCCACCGGCGGCCGCTGCTCGATCTTGAAGGGGCACTGGGGAAGATGGGAAGATTAACGGCTTTTGGTGAAGAGAGAGTACTAATTTTGAAGTTATAGATACTGGAAAAAGGAACGCGGGTCTCCGAGCATTACGAGACTGGAAATCGAAGCCAGGACCTTTAGATAACCGGTCTAATGCTCTAACCACTGAGCTACCGCAGCGCTACGGTGATCCAACGAAGTTCCTTTTTCCAGTATCTATAACTTCAAAATTAATGAATTAGCATTTTAAATGCAAAACTAAAAGTAAAATCTCGGGAGAGTAAGTATATAAACAGTAAGTATATAATTATGTGAAGGGAATATACTTCTTATGATAAAAAATAAGAATGTATCATTACTAAAATCCTTGTTTGCTACTAATTAGGATAATGTCGTTTTTTATGATATTACAAGCCATTAATGAACTATATGAGGTTATTGTGTTCTTTCTTTCTGCAATAAGAAATATATTTTGTTATAAATATCGTTTTATGAATATTTAAATTGACACATTGTAAAGAAAACAATGTAGAAATATATTTTTTTATATTTGAATGTAAAGCTTTGCAATTTATATCGACATTTAAAAACAGGAAGTTAACTATAAATAAATATGTTAGTACCTAATGTAGATAGTAATACAATAATAAAATACAGGGTGATTGGTAATGCGATACATTCCTTCTAAGGGGTTACAGTAGAGCTTTTTTGCAGTCAATTAAGTCGTACCATGTCCGAAAATTGATAATTTCTGAGTTATGCATCATTAAAGTTTTTTTATTAAAAACCCTCAAAGCTACATACTTAATAACATTTTAATAAAAACCGAGGTCATATTTAACTTAGAAAGTTTTACCGTTCGGTGTCAATTTTTTTTTCCTTTACGATTGATACGTTTTTATTAAGGCCCAATATCAAGATTCGCGAGGTCAACGACCTTTAACTGTATAACTGTATTTTTAACTTCGGTTCATTTGAATATAGAAGTTGATTTGTTTTTAATTTATGTGTATGTTTATTGATAACCTTCGTAAAGTTTACCGGACAGTTGCGAAACTTTCCGGGTTTGAGATCGATTATTAGCCGACTTAAAAAAGAAGTAGGTTTCCTTATAGTCGTCAATACTTTTTTTATATTTGTTACCCGTTGAATCAAACAAGACTGGACAAGTTTGAAAAATCTTGTTATGTTTGAAAGGGTATCTGACCAAGTGACTATAACAAGTGTAAAAAGACCATTTCCGAAGCCTGAACCACGTGTTCTTGAGCATGAATAGTAACTATCTATATATCTATATCTAATAGTATATCCAGAAAATTCATGTTAAAAAAAGTTATTAAGGATTGAAAAGTGGTATTCGTAGCTTGAGGACATCGCTCACACTTTAACTAATGGTTCAGGAGTGATGGTTTACATAAAAAATAAATCTAAAAGACTATTTCATTTGAAATAATGCGGAAATTTCATAGTAAAAAATGCAATTTGGCACAATTAACGAAAAAATAATATATATTTTTTTACTTTCAACGTAACGAGTTATGCCCAGTTTTGGTTATCGGAAGCAGTTTTTTTACACCTTGTATATTGACTTAATGATATCAATATTTATTTTCAATTAATCACTCCTTATATCTGATCTAGTATTTGAGTAAAGCTAAGTTCTCCTCCAGTTATTATTGAGATGTTTAAAATACAGGATTTTTGTTTTTGGTCACACCACACAGTTTGGTATTCAAGATATTCATACGTCATTGCAGAATTCTACTTTAACCAATAATTGGTACCTAACAAAATGTAGTTAAATAAAAGTAAATAAAGGTATATTTAGTATTTTATATTTATTCTGTATGCCAACCTGCTTTATTTTTATATGAATGATCCTCTTTCACTGCTGGGTTTGCCTGGAAGAAATCGCTTACTAGCGATAAGGCCGCCTAGTTGTAGGTACTTTTAATTTTTCTAATTTACAAATTTTGTGTATATTTCTGGTGTCCAATAAAGAATTAAATAAACAAATAATCGTAAATTATAAATATTTAAAAAAGAAACAAGTTAACCTAGTAATGAAGCTAGCATTTTTTGTGTAGGCAATTAACAGGTATGGCATAGTAAATCAAACTTGAAATATTTTTTATGAATCATTTTATTTAATTGAATTCAGTTTCCATATAAACTGGCCTAACCGGAAATAGACATCTAGGATATAGAACCTGATCAGTGTAGCTTAGCTAAAATGTGAGCAAATTGTAGATGGAACAAAGGGGCATATATCAACTTAATGCAATTTTTATAATTAAAATCCGATTAATTTTGTAGGAAATACGCCACGCCTCGAATTTGTGTAGATAAAATCTTGTTCCATATCCTTACTAAAGAGTTTTGAAGAACTCTTCTCTACTCAATTTTACAGGTGGGTACTCTACTGTTTACTTAACACACATTTTTAATAAACAATATCTAGGTGTTGCAAATTATAATTTTTACTTATCTTAGTTTTAGTACCTACCTATATAAAACGTAGGTAGGTACATCGCAAGTTTATACTGCCTACTAAGCTATTAATAATCCAACTTATTTCTAATAAACCTTTATAAAAAAGACAAACAAAGAAAAACTTCAAACCGTATCATCAAGCAATCCAATTCATAACAAAACACTCACATTAAAACAATCATCACGCAAAACATAAACACCGACATTATCCACCAGTGTATTCATCACCATATAAGCATTGTTTAGAGTCATATTTTTAATATTTAGTCCATTATGCTCCTCTACTGCTGGCAGCCCTAATAACGCCGCCATTTTAAATTTCACTTTTTCTTTTTTTCCTGGACGTTCCTGCCAGGCCAAGGAACGTTACAGCACTGATCCAACCACCTAATCGAACTAAGAACTTGACCTTACTATCTTTGAAAACAAAGTTATACTGCGCGCACGCATAAATTACTATTACGAACGGAATAAGATTTATTATCGCATAATGAGTTGGTTATGTTATTGGCAACAAGACGTGTGATGCTGTTTTTTGTGTTATTTTGATTAATTTTAATAAAATTGTTGTTAAACTAGTTTAATTTTGCGACATTTGCAAGCATATTTGTTTAAGATAAAGTAGGCGTGAGTTATGTCGTCGGGAAATTGATTCCGTGTTTGTCATATTTTTTTATTGCATAAATTTAAATAGATCAGATAAACTTTTGACTGGTAGTTACATGTTTAATCAAGTTATTATTGGTTACTTATCTTATGTTGATTCTAGACTTAGGTTAATGCAAATTGATTAACTTAAACTCTACACATAACAAAAATACATTGTTTTGGCTACAATGATTGTTTATCTGAGAATTTTAAAATAAGTAAGACCTATTGAGTCGAATAAGTGTACTGATGGTTCCGTATAAATTGATATTATGTTTGTCATAAAAAATATTAACTCATTCAGGTGACAGAGAAATGGACAAAAAAATTATAAAATGAAAGTTCTTTCTTTTTACATATACAGAATCCTAAAAACAATTAATGCCGTAATAAGGAGGCATATCCCTAAGGTACCAAAATACCTTTGTGCATGTTATTACGAGTTCAATAACCTGATTTTGGAAAAGGAATAAAAAATCCACGAATTTTACCTTGTGTCCCTACATTTTGATTTAATTTGATTCACTTTTAACATTCGTAAACACATACACCAGTTTTCTTGTCAATAACGTGTTTCGAAAATGCCATTGTTTGAAACAAGGAAATTAACAAGTTATGTTTTCTTTTATTACTATTTTAAACACGTTTTATTCTTACAATAATATCAGGTTTACATTAATTGAGATACTTTTATCTGGATTATGTGCCTAAGTTTGTGATAAAAATAAATTTACAAGGCAGTAATTTAATTGTGGTTTAATGGATAACTAAACTTTCTTAGCCACAAAACTCACTCGGACTTACAGACAATTATCACTTTTTTTATAATAAATAAATCTCCAGAATAACACACCAACTGTGTGCCTAAACTAAGCAAAGCTTGTACTATAGGTACCACTAGGGGAAATTGTCCCCACCCAGGAATCGAACCCGGAACCATCTGCTTAGCAGTCCGGTATACAGGGTCTGTCGTAATGAATGGATAACCCGTTACCTACAGTTGATCCGGATGTGAGGCTATAAGAAAATGGTGTTTTCTTGCCAGGGTTGTCAACCATAAGAAAATGGCGTAGACTTTTAAACTTTTTTATAAATTTCGCTATTTTTTTCATTTATTCCGCTGCCATTTCTTCAAATTTTGATGTATTTGTATAATTCTTTTAGTATTATACTGCTGAAGACGTGTATTATGTAATTTAAATACAATTTTAGGTGTTATACACGTTGAACATTATCAAAATACTCATTTTAAGAAAAATATTTCCATTTTTTTTTCTTTATGTCAACTTTTGATCATCTCCTGTGGAAAAAAAAAGTATGACGTTATAGCTGCCCATGATCTCAATAAATTGTCTAGTATGTGTAGATTCTAAAAAGGTATAACGATGTGTACTTTACAAGCAACATTAAGTTACAGGAGCGAGAACACTAATCAAGGTCGGAATTTTTATTTTTCATGTTATGTTATAAATGGTTGTAAAACTTCGTCATAATGATTTTATTCTATCAAGATACTTTGCACAAACACTATCGGGCCACTAATAGGATATTCAGAAGAAAACCCGGTTGTTATTGGGAAAAAAATAACATTACTTCACGATAATAATGTAATGAAAATGTACAAATGAAAATTGTTGTGCTCTAATAGTTACATGCGACAAACATGTTGCGACAAGTTTATTCGAAATTAAAACTGATTTTAAAAATCGAACAAGACCGCATTACAAAGAAAAGGGTACTCATCACATCAGTGTGATTTTGACCATCGCATGTCCTTTTGTTCACATTGGCCCCGATTCTGAAAACACTCTCTAAACTAAACTAAAACTATCGCTGTCACTTACACATCAATAAGACAGAGACAGGTAATCATTTTAGTCCTGTCAAACTAAAATGTACGTGCAATATGACACGGCGAAGGCAATTTTAGGCTAGTCCTCAGCGCATTTCGTTCAATTTCACAATGATGTGGACTTAAATTTAGTGAAACCAATGTACCTGTCTTGTTCTTATACGAAGCATGAGAAAGTGTCACTATTTTCGTCAATTTGTTACTGCTTTCTAATTTTTGACTATGATTTTCCTTGTGATTTGGACTTGATAACGTGGTGATACTGATGACTTTGCTCACATTTACGGACATTGTGTTGTGCTATCGATTGAACTTGTTGTTTTGGAAAAGTTTTTGTGTAGTTTGTGTATCATGCCGCAACAGTATACGCCGGTCGAATACGCGAACATGCATTACATTTACGGTGTATGTAATGGCAGCACCAATAGAGCTTCTAGTGTTTATCGTGTAAGATATCCAAATGTGCGACATCCTGAATACCGTGTGTTCATTAAAGTGCACAATGCATTTATGGAAGGACGATTTCCTTCTAATTTTTTCCACTTTTCTTTGTAATGCGGTCTTGTTAGATTTTTTAAATCCGTTTCAATTTCGAATAAACTTGTCGCAACATGTTTGTCACATGTAACTATTAGAGCACAACAATTTTCATTTGTACATTTTCATTACATTATTATCGTGAAGTAATGTCATTTTTTTCCCAAAAACAACCGGGTTTTCTTCTGAATATCCTATTAGTGGCCCGATAGTGTTTGTGCAAAGTATCTTGATAGAATAAAATCATTATGACGAAGTTTTACAACCATTTATAACATAACATGAAAAATAAAAATTCCGACCTTGATTAGTGTTCTCGCTTCTGTAACTTAATGTTGCTTGTAAAGTACACATCGTTATACCTTTTTAGAATCTACACATACTAGACAATTTATTGAGATCATGGGCAGCTATAACGTCATACTTTTTTTTTCCACAGGAGATGATCAAAAGTTGACATAAAGAAAAAAAATTGGAAATATTTTTCTTAAAATGAGTATTTTGATAATGTTCAACGTGTATAACACCTAAAATTGTATTTAAATTACATAATACACGTCTTTAGCAGTATAATACTAAAAGAATTATACAAATACATCAAAATTTGAAGAAATGGCAGCGGAATAAATGAAAAAAATAGCGAAATTTATAAAAAAGTTTAAAAGTCTACGCCATTTTCTTATGGTTGACAATCCTGGCAAGAAGACACCATTTTCTTATAGCCTCACATCCGGATCAACTGTAGGTAACGGGTTATCCATTCATTACGACAGACCCTGTATATACCGTGCACCACAGAGTATGTCAACGCGTGTGTAAAGATGTCATGGATTTACATTATAAAGTCATTATAAAACTTTAAAATATATATTAAAGAAAAATAGGAAAGCGCTCATAGCGGTCGCACTGAAGTTCTATTTAAAATAATTAGGTACTAGATTTAACTACACTGATCGTAAATATAACGGGTGTAAAAAGATCACTTCCGAAGCCTGAAACCATGTAATCTGGAGCCTCAATAATAACTAAATTCACCAACAGTATACTCAGAAAACCTAATTTAAAAAAGTTATTAAGGATTGAAAAGTCATATTCGGCGCTTGAAATGATCGCTTACACATCAACTGTTGGTTCAGGTGCGATTATTTACATTGCAAATGAAATTAAAACCCTATTTAATTTGAAATTATCGCAAAATCTGATAGTATAAATGCAATTTTGTACAATTACTAATAAATTTTTGCTCAAAACAAAACCAGTACCCCTCCAGCAATGCCCAGTTTTGGTTTTCGGAAGCAGCTCTTTTACACCCAGTATTGGGAGGACGTAAAATGAATTTTACGAAAAACTTTGGTATGAACATAAATTATGTAAAAGATGAAGGTACAGAATAAAAATTTATATTCAAACTAGTGGCCGCCCGCGACTCTGTTCGCGTGGAAGTCGGTTTCCCGTGGGAATGAGAAGTTTTCCCGCGGTAAAAAGTACCCTATGTCCTTTCCCAAGTTCAGTTCTTTCTTCATACCAAATTTCATCAAAATCGGTTCAGTGGTTTAGGCGTGAAAGCGTAACAGACAGACAGATAGACAGACAGACAGACAGACAGAGTTACTTTCGCATTTATAATATTAAGTAGGGATTAAAATAATAGCATAATACAAAAGCCTAGAAAACTTCTAAAGTTTACACTTGAAATATTGGCATAGTTGTAAACATTGTTTTCACGCCTTGAACAAATTTACTATATAATATAACCAACTAAGTCTTATTTGAATGTTGTGTTTGGTTTTGATATTAATTTACTATCCTGGAGTTAGACACTACCCCTCCAGAGGTGAGCCCTACTTAGACTCTCTGACCTAGTTCGAACCTAGGTCTTACTTGCACCATAGCACAACTGGATCTAGAACACATACTTCGCGTTGGCTAAAGAATGAGTGTTTTCGGAAATATGTAGGATATACAGGGTTATTTGTATTTTTTGCTAGAACTTGAGTATTTTTAAATGTTGCACAAGTCAGAAATTAACAAGATTGGGACATGATACCATACGACTTAATTATGTAAATGAAAATAGGCTCTATTTTAATCCCTTCCAAGGAATGTGTCATATTTCAAATCACACTGTATACAGGGTCTGTCGTAATGAATGGATAACCCGTTACCTACAGTTGATCCGGATGTGAGGCTATAAGAAAATGGTGTTTTCTTGCCAGGGTTGTCAACCATAAGAAAATGGCGTAGACTTTTAAACTTTTTTATAAATTTCGCTATTTTTTTCATTTATTCCGCTGCCATTTCTTCAAATTTTGATGTATTTGTATAATTCTTTTAGTATTATACTGCTGAAGACGTGTATTATGTAATTTAAATACAATTTTAGGTGTTATTCACGTTGAACATTATCAAAATACTCATTTTAAGAAAAATATTTCCAATTTTTTTTTTTTATGTCATCTTTTGATCATCTCCTGTGGAAAAAAAAAGTATGACGTTATAGCTGCCCATGATCTCAATAAATTGTCTAGTATGTGTAGATTCTAAAAAGGTATAACGATGTGTACTTTACAAGCAACATTAAGTTACAGGAGCGAGAACACTAATCAAGGTCGGCATTTTTATTTTTCATGTTATGTTATAAATGGTTGTAAAACTTCGTCATAATGATTTTATTCTATCAAGATACTTTGCACAAACACTATCGGGCCACTAATAGGATATTCAGAAGAAAACCCGGTTGTTTTTGGGAAAAAAATAACATTACTTCACGATAATAATGTAATGAAAATGTACAAATGAAAATTTTTGTGCTCTAATAGTTACATGCGACAAACATGTTGCGACAAGTTTATTCGAAATTAAAACGGATTTAAAAAATCGAACAAAGACCGCATTACAAAGAAAAGGGTACTCATCACATCAGTGTGATTTTGACCATAGCATGTCCTTTTGTTCACATTGGCCTCGATTCTGAAAACACTCTCTAAACTAAACTAAAACTATCGCTGTCACTTACACATCAATAAGACAGAGACAGGTAATCATTTTAGTCAATTTTAGGCTAGTCCTCAGCGCATTTAGTTCAATTTCACAATGATGTGGACTAAATTTAGTGAGACCAATGTACCTGTCTTGTTCTAATACGAAGCATGAGAAAGTGACAGCGATATTTTTAATTTAGTTTTAGAGAGTGTTTTGAGAATCGGGGCCACTATTTTCGTCAATTTGTTACTGCTTTCTAATATTTGACTATGATTTTCCTTGTGATTTGGACTTGATAACGTGGTGATACTGATGACTTTGCTCACATTTACGGACATTGTGTTGTGCTATCGATTGAACTTGTTGTTTTGGAAAAGTTTTTGTGTAGTTTGTGTATCATGCCGCAACAGTATACGCCGGCCGAATACGCGAACATGCATTACATTTACGGTGTATGTAATGGCAGCACCAATAGAGCTACTAGTGTTTATCGTGTAAAATATCCAAATGTGCGACATCCTGATTACCGTGTGTTCATTAAAGTGCACAATGCATTTATGGAAGGACGATTTCCTTCTAATTTTTTCCACTTTTCTTTGTAATGCGGTCTTTGTTCGATTTTTTAAATCCGTTTTAATTTCGAATAAACTTGTCGCAACATGTTTGTCGCATGTAACTAACTATTAGAGCACAAAAATTTTCATTTGTACATTTTCATTACATTATTATCGTGAAGTAATGTTATTTTTTTCCCAAAAACAACCGGGTTTTCTTCTGAATATCCTATTAGTGGCCCGATAGTGTTTGTGCAAAGTATCTTGATAGAATAAAATCATTATGACGAAGTTTTACAACCATTTATAACATATAATGAAAAATAAAAATTCCGACCTTGATTAGTGTTCTCGCTCCTGTAACTTAATGTTGCTTGTAAAGTACACATCGTTATACCTTTTTAGAATCTACACATACTAGACAATTTATTGAGATCATGGGCAGCTATAACGTCATACTTTTTTTTTCCACAGGAGATGATCAAAAGTTGACATAAAGAAAAAAAATTGGAAATATTTTTCTTAAAATGAGTATTTTGATAATGTTCAACGTGAATAACACCTAAAATTGTATTTAAATTACATAATACACGTCTTCAGCAGTATAATACTAAAAGAATTATACAAATACATCAAAATTTGAAGAAATGGCAGCGGAATAAATGAAAAAAATAGCGAAATTTATAAAAAAGTTTAAAAGTCTACGCCATTTTCTTATGGTTGACAACCCTGGCAAGAAAACACCATTTTCTTATAGCCTCACATCCGGATCAACTGTAGGTAACGGGTTATCCATTCATTACGACAGACCCTGTATATACATAACATACAATTATTTCTCTGTTCTATAAAGGAAACTTCAACGATTGTAGGCGAATCGTAATTTCATTCACAAATTTAATCGGTAGTGGTATGAATGAGATGATATTAAATTTCTGCGAATACGTTAAAATTTGTTAGTTGAATCGGAGGGATGATAAAAGTAATACAATTATGAAAAACAGTAAGTTATTACTTGATTTCCTTTCTAGCGGATAACCTAAAACCTAAAGGAAATAAAAACGAAGTACCATAACTTTTAATAGGTATTTCAATTAATTGTTCTAATTGATGTAATAATAAATGTACTAACAAAATATTTATGGAAATTTAAATCATGACGATGTTAATGGCTTAAAAGCCATGTCCAAACACGATCGATTGAATTTAGTTTGTTAACATGCAAGACCTATTAATTTTTAAATGGTGTTATAAAATAATCACGTGTCTACTTCCTAACAAACGAGAATTAGCAACTGGTTTATTTTATGAATAAATTTGAACGTTAATATATCAATTTGTTCTTGTAACTACTTACTCAATTACTATCAGAAAAAGTATAGCCGGATCCCCACCGGACGATCCAAAGCGTTGCGATCGCGCCCCACGGAGCGTGAAGAGTAGGCGGAGAGCGCGCGCTGCTTGCCGCGTGTGATCCATGTGTTGTCGGTTTTTTGGTCAGCACTGCTGTTGGATCAGTCAGATCCACACCGGACGATGCACGCATCACGATCTTGGATCACGGATCGCAGGATCGCCGATCCATTTGGATCGTCCGGTGTGGATCCGGCTTATGAACTTTTGACAGCGGGACACTACCCGTTTAAAAGTTAACTTAAGTTGTACTTCCAACTTGTTTTGTTTTTTAGGGTATGCGAACCTTCGAACTTCGACTTTGACGGTGACGTTGACGTTGGCTTTAACTCTAAATTAAATCTATCTTAACTCTAACTTAAATCTATATTAACTCTAACTTAAATCTATCTTAACCCTAACTTAACTCTAACTTAACTCTATCTTAACTCTTACTTAACTTTAACTAACAAAACTTTACTTAAACGTAACTTTTAGTAAACAGTTGCTCAAACGCTTAGACCAGTTCTTAATATGTTTCGTGCATTTTAACAATGTTCTATTTTCTTTACTGAGAAAATGATAGCAATATTCTAATTTGTAGAAGAGAATAATTTTAGAATTGGGGCTAAGAAATTCCGGAAATTTACATGTTCTATAATAAAAAGGTAAATATATATATATACCTTTTATTTGACCTCATTGAGTCAAGTTATCACTTGACCTGATTCTTTGAAGACAAATATTATAAGAAATGACAAAACGGAATAATGATACCTGATAAATTTATGTACAACATAACAAATTCAATTCATTTATTTTGTTTGCTATGCCAAGCATTGGTGGTAATGAGATTTTGACAGATTCTAGTAATGTTAGTATTTGGATATTCTAAGTACAATAAAATGTATAAATAATTGAAATAGGTAATTGTTAATCTTTGGTTGTTGACACTGAAGTAAGCCTCTGTGGTGCAGCGGTATATATGTTACGGCTAATACCCGAAGTGCGGCTACACCTAGTTTTAGCCGGTTAGAAGTGTTTTTTATATGGAAAACTGTAAAAAAAAATATTATCCTATGTATATAAAAACTGGTTTCAATCATGAGTCGACGGAGTCCCGCTACGCGGGACTCCTTTTTCTGGGTGGTATCAAAAAAGTAACCTAACTAACCTAACCTATTGATGTTCTAACCGGCTAAAACGAGGTGTAGCCGCACTTCGGGTATTAGCCGTAACATATACACCGGACTGCTAAGCGGATGGTTCCGGGTTCGATCCCCGGGTCGGGCCAATTTCGTCAAAATGGTTTTTCGAAATTGGCTCGTGTCTGGGTGTAACTAGGTTTTCCCCTAGTTCATTGTGTGGTACCTACAGTACAAGTTCTGCTTAGTTTACACACCTAACTTAACCTATTTACACCCAGACTTAAATCAATTCCAAAATACTTTTTTTTATTTGGCTCGACCTGAAGTCGAACCCGGAACCTTATTTAAGTCTAGTTAACAAATAGGTCATCGTACCAAATATAAATAATATACACAATAATAATAAATAAACATTTTTATCAGTAAGTATTCATTAACAGTTGATTTGTTGCCTACACTTTTTGCAATGTATTATATCGTCAGAAAATATATGGTCTATAGGCATTTACTAAGGTTTGCTTAATATAAAATAACGCAATAATTTAAAAAATACAAAGGCTTATGTAAACTATATTTTACCCGCGCGGCTTCGCACGCGTTAAATTCGGAATAAAACTCCTTTACAGGGTACTACGTTAATTTACATGTAAACCTTCGTCTTGAATCACTCTATTAAAAAAACACATCAAAACGTCGCATAGTTTTAAAGATTTAAGCATACATAGGGACAAAGAAACTGATTTATACTATGTAGTGTAGTGGTATCCGTTCGGAATTCATTGTATAAAAGCCATGCTTAAAATCTAGTAGGTACAAAATATAATAGCCAACTTTTCTTTTAACAACTTTGCTCCTGAATATAGCTAGGCTCTTTATTTCAAGCTAATAATATTCTACAAAGTTATCAGATCCCCACAAATAATTCATTTTATAAATAAATATAATTGTGACTTTCTTGAATTTGGCCTTATCGGGAATTATCGAAACAGTGGTGGTTTTAGAAAAAAATTGCATAATTTTATTGAAAACACGGTAATATTTTTGTTCTTGTTTATATTATTTCCTGTTCCGCTACGTTTATTGAAAATATTATTAAGACGCAACATTGCAAACGATATTAATATAAAAGTAAATTATGTTCGTTTCATGTTTTTGCTTCTTGTGATTCTTTATTGCTTTGTCGAAAAGGAAAAAAGATCTAAACCGTGCTTATTATTATAAGAAGTATGAACTTTGTTAGCGATAGAAATGAAATTGTTTTTTTTTAATTAAAACAATTTCAAACAGAATTTGTTATCTCAAATTTCCAGAAGATTTGATAAGGGACACTTAATATTAGTTTATCGGAACTTGGCTTGAAATGTACCAGGGTAGAGTCAACATTTGTTTTATTTTAATACTAGTGGCCGCCCGCGACTCTGTTCGCGTGGAAGTCGTTTTCCCGTGGGAATGAGAAGTTTTCCCGCGGTAAAAAGTACCCTATGTGGTATTCTGATGTACCTATAACCTACATTGCTGTAAAGTTTCATCCAAATCCGTCCAGTATTTTTTACGTGAAAGAGTAGGTAACAAACATCCTCACATCCTCACAAACTTTCACGTTTATAATATTTACTAATATTATTATTAGTATAATAATCCTTGGATTAGTAGGATAAAAGTTGGCTCTACCCTACTTAAAACTATAAATGTAAAAATGTTTGGATGTTTGTAGTAGATGTTTGTTATTTACTTATTTGCACAAAAAAGGCCATTTTGGATTTTGATGACAATTTGTACTTATACAAAGATTGAATAAAGCCCCGAAATATCGTAGAGCTAATGCAAATTTTAACTTAATTGTAAAGTTAAACGGAAAATTTACTTTAAACCAATGTTTGATCAAAAATAGCATGTTACAGATGAAAAGCTAATCTATTTTCATAATTTAACCATGTATTAATTCATAACTAAATTACGACCATTAGGTAAATCAAAGTTAATTTTATTTGATTAAAATGAAACCGCTTTGGCAATTGGCTCCTAATAAAATGAATGTTCAATGCTCATCCATTTGTGGCGTGGCTAATTAAACTTAATTAAACAGTAATGACATGATACAGTTTAGTGAAAGCACATAAACGGCTTTATTTGTAATATTTGATACAGTTTTAGTTTTCATTTTCATTTAGTACTTTAACCGCCAAATAGAATCAAAATTCTAATACCTATTACTGTAGGATTACAAAACATTTTTTATGAATTAGTAGAAAAATAAAAAATATGCTGAAGTAAAAACAGTAAATCGGATGAGGATAAGTTGAACTTATTTCTGTGTGATTTACTTAAAAAATACAAATCAATATAAAAAATATTACCTTTTCAACGTGGTCTAACTACATGATTTAATATTTTATTCTCCATGATTCTTGGATTTAGATAATCATCAGAAATAAACTTTATTTTTTACATTAATTAGAATAGAATGTTGTTTATACATTAGTATAAAAACACATGCCCGTTCTTACACGTCGAACTCTTTCCATGCTTTTGGGTCGAAATGCTCTAAAGATCCACCATGCACTTATAATCCTACTAATATTATAAATTTGAAAGTTTGTGAGGATGTATGGATGGATGTTTGTTACTCTTTCACGTAAAAACTACTGGATGGATTTGGATGAAACTTTGCAGTAATATAGGTTATACATCAGAATAACACATAGGATACTTTTTACCGCGGGAAAACATCTCATTCCCACGGGAAACCGACTTCCACGCGAACGAAGTCGCGGGCGACCACTAGTATTATAAATGTGAAAGTTTGTGAGTATGGATGTATGGATGTTTGTTACTCTTTCACGTAAAAACTAATGGACGGATTTGGATGAATTTGCAGTAATATAGGTTATACATCAGAATAACACATAGGGTACTTTTTACCGCGGGAAAACTTCTCATTCCTACGGGAAACCGACCTCCACGCGAAAGGAGTCGCGGGCGGCCACTACTGCACTTATAATATTAAATATGCTAACTACTGTCACGGTTACCCTACCAAGTCATAATAATATTAAAACAATTTCTCCGGTTTCTGAACAGGCGTTATGTAAATAAATGTAAATCCGCTGAAAGGCAAGATGTTTCAGTAATACCTGTATTGATTTGCATATTCGAGGGTAGTTATATTGCTATTTTAATATCGGGCTATTTTATATGGAACTAGTTTTTTGCTGGCAGCTTTTTAGCGTTGACTTTATATTGGCTTTTAGCTGCTGCTTCATATGCAGCTTAGTTTTTGTTTTTAAAAATACTTTAAAATTGCTCCAGTAGGTCACAAAAAACATCAAAACTCACGAACTATACTTAGCTTTTTATAATGTGAATACAGATTATGTAGATTTGTAAAATTAGTTTTACTCTTTTTTTTTCTTTTTTTTAATCGTTTCAGAGAGTTTATTGGTTGCAATAACAAAAAGAAATGTTTCCCTACTCGTATGAAGAAAATAATGTGACTTAAGAAAAAGAAAATACTAAGATAAAAACGAAAATACTTCCCTACAAACAATGACTGCTCAATTTCAGTTTTTTTAGGATTTCGGAAGAATAAAAATGTTTTTTTTTAAATATACCTAATAATATGTTATCAAACCAAGAGTTTCCAGATAAATTGATTCCGTTTTGAATCAAAACACCCAAGAACAATACATTTTTTAATAATAAAAACAAACGCCAAAAAATAAATAACCAACTTATCCTTACCCTATGGATTGAATAAATTGACCTATATTCCGACGCATCCATACATTATACATTGCGTCTTTTGTTTAGAAAGGTATTCGCCTATTCAATGTTCACGCCGCAATGTGTGCGGTAAATATAGAAATACCCAATATTATGCGAGAACGTGATAGCTAGGGTGGATCAAATTACTCGGTACAGTTCGGGACAACAAATGAAGACTAAAATAAAAAAAGGTAATGATTGAATTTTTCTTGTGAGTCCAGTAGTTCAAAAGTAAATAAAGTAGGCAATAATATCTTTTTCATAGATTTCCTTACCATTCATTAAAATAAAAGTAGTTATTTTGCACTTTAATGAGTCAAATAGAGTTTTTTTTTATTATTCAAACAAATAAAAAATGTGTTAGTGATAAAGCTAAAACGTCAAATAACCACTTAGAAAAAGAAGCAACAAAGATTGAGTATTTTTGCTACTTATTGTTGCACTTGTAATTAAATATGGTTAACTTACCAGTTTTTTTATAACGTTCTTTATCCTAATCCATGTGCCGTATTATTCGTCCCGCACTGTACAGCGGCACCTCACTCCGACTTAGCCCTGAGCCATTTCCATAAAAGATACCGCGTGGAGCCCCATTTCAAATTAGGGCTCCGGTCTAGCACCTGTTTACCTAAATTGTCTGCAGCCCAAAATATACCGGGCACCTTAATATTAAACGGTTGATACTGTTGATAGGTCCATTGTGTGGGCAAGAATTAGGTTTTAAGGCGAGTTAGGGCAGAAATTTGGGTCTTTTTATGGTTTTTCTTGCTATGCAGATACAGAAGAACCTTTTTTGATATGGCTAATAAGGTGTTTAATGAACATAATGTTTCATTTGTTTCAGCTTTACGGTTTTGCCTTTTATACCGAGGCTACTTTTTTTAAAGCATCTACCGAAATGTCAGCTTAATGCAAACGTGATACGAAGACAACCGGCTCTTGATATGTCTGTGGTATTTATTAATTAGGTAGTAGGTATATTTTCATACCTTAAAAACAGGGGAATTAATATATTCAATCTTGTTACCGGTTTTTATTTAAAAATAGCTGGTTGTACCAGCGGTTATTAGAGCAAAATCCGTTTACGCAGCGTACGCAAAGAAAGCCTTAATCCCACTAATATTATAAACGTGAAAGTTTGTGAGTATGTATGGATGGATGTATGGATGTTTGTTACTCTTTTACGTCAAAACTACTGGACAGATTTTGATGAAACTTTACAGTAATATAGGTTAGTATACATCAGAATAACACATAGGGTAATTTTTACCGCGGGAAAACTTTTAATTCCCACGGGAAACCGACCTCTCACCAGTAAGAAATATCTCTCTTTAGCCCCACTACTACGCTTTTTATCTACGTCTAGAATATTCCACGAAGACTATCGACTTAGCTTCGCAGATAGAACTTTCTTTATTAAATCGGAGACCACTTAGAAGACGGTCGTAGGAAAATATTAAAAGTTTTCATAAAATACTTCAGAACTTACCTGTAATAAACCCTTCTTATTTATTAGTTGTGCGGGAGTTCTGTTTAAAATAGTTTCAAATTACACAAATAAAAACGTAAAGAAAGGTTATACTTAAGAATAAAATTTAGGTGATAGGGAAATTATATTCATATCCATTAAGTTTGTCATTGTGTCTGTTTGCTATCCACTTCTAAAATAGTGCTTTTATACTGCATGGTAACCTGCAGATACCATGTTACCATGCCTGTGAAGATATTAATAACTAATATTAAAGACTATATAAAAAGATAGCATACTAGTAAAACATTTTAGATTGCCGATTAAATACAGTTTAGATTCAAATCTTATTTATTGTTAACTAGTGGCCGCCCGCGACTCCGTTCGCGTGGAGGGCGGTTTCTCGTGGGAATGAGAAGTTTTCCCACGGTAAAAAGTACCCTATGTGTTATTCTGATTGAGTAACAAATATACAGACATCCAAACATCTAAACATACAAGCTTTCACAGTTATAATATTAGTAGGACACTAATTATCAAACTCTAAAGAATTGTCCATAGAATCAATTTGCGTAACAATATTATTAAGAGCCCTATTCATTTTCAATGCCGTAGCGTATGTAGGGGCGGGGGTGTAAATCATATGCCAGTTGAAAATGGTCGGGTTATTGTGTAAGGTGCTTTACGGCATTTGCTTTGAGATAAAATATATATTTACGAGATTCTTCTTTTTAAATAAGATTTCCGCTAGCAACTTTGCATGCTGCCTTTAGATTTTCGATTCAAATCAAAAGTCATGCAAACGTACACACTTTCACTATTATTAGTTAATATTTAAACACTGATATAGTGACACTAAAATAATTTAAAAAATATATAAAGAAACTCGTAATGTAGAAGTCGCTTAAAGAAAAACTTACCCCTCCATTATTTTTTATATTACCTACCTACATAATTTGGTTAAATTAAGAAAAGTACAGGGCTATTGTAGTTCCATTTTAAAATATCTTTATTTGGGTTTATTTCTACATTTATGTAAAAATGATTTATGTATATACCTTGATAATGTTAAACTGTGCAGAAGAAGTTTTTGCAGTATAAACAGAATTGCATTAAATAGGTAAATAAAGCATGAGATTGCCTTTGGAATTGTTTAAAAAAGTTAATTACCAAAACTAAATTAAAGATTCATTAGGACGTACTCGTAAGAATCATTATTTCACTTTTTACCTCTTTGAATTTTATACGTCCTTAACAAAGGCCTTCATAAAAGAAACTTTAAAATATTTAAGCTTTTAACATAAAAAACATGTGCATGTGCATGATACTCTTACGTTATAATTACATAACTTTTATTGTATACTGTGGTAAAAAAATCGGAACCCTATAATATCTAAGTAACCTACATCAAAAATCTTGAAACCTCACTCACTGCAAATTAGGTTGAATATTTCATAGGCTCTCCCGGAAAATAAATACGTCGGTATTAAGCTACCAAATGTGCGACATTTTCGGAAATCACCACCCCATCACCAGAAATCCTTTCATGGGAAATGACAAATGACGTAAGCAACGGGCGGTGACGTCATAATTACGTCATAATGACGTCATCTGTTACGGGAGTAATTAATGTAATTAGTAGCTTATAATTCTCAGGTGATATGAGCAGGAATTTGTCATTTGCATGTCAACGGGGTAATTATGAAATGTTGGATACATTGATTCGGTGGGCGACTTTAGTAAGTTAATTGAATTAGGTTTCGTTTTAATATTATTGATACTACGCAGGTTATAGGTACCCGAAATGTTATGACGTTAATTTATTTCTAACAGAAGCCAACGCGCAAATGTAAATAAGTACTTTTGTAAATTGATCAATAAATATTATTATTATTTCTCTAAGCATTAACAAATTGATAATCAAATTTGAAATCAAACCTGGGTGTAACTAGGTTCTCCCCTAGTCCATTGTGTGCTTCCTACATCACAAGCAATAACTGCGCTTAACTATTTTAGGATCACAAATCTACTTTATGTGGTAGTCTGTTGTTTTTAATAATTACCTACATCAAATCTATTAAATAGAGATGCGTTGCCGTAATCTAAATTAAAAAGTCTGTTGTTTAACTTTAGTTTAGGGCTTGTCCAAACTTGTCATGAAATAGACTACATACCGAAAAATATCACTATAAATGTACTAATCCCTGAACTTGTAAAAAACAGCGTCGTCCGCGACGCCGTGAAAGTCGATAACACATCCACTATCGATGTTCCGCAAACTATCGATAACTTAAATCCGCTCTAAAAGCCTTACTTTGTGATATATCGGCCACGTAGCCTCTTTATGTGCCCATTACAGGGCAGGGACATCGATGGATGCCCATTTTGTCTGGAGAAAGACAGATTTGCCTTTTTTGGCTCGTCATGTTGAAGGGATAGAACAGAGAACTGTAGATAGATATTTAATGAAATGAAATTAAATGAAAATTTATTCATCATAAGTTGCGGTTGAACATTTAATGAACGTCAGTATGTGATCGATATTTAAAAGATATTAGTGAATGTTTTGTAGCAGTTACCACGACATGTTAATATTCTTAATTGGTGGTTTAGATTCTAAAGTATGAGTTATTCATAATTGGTATATCAATTGTTTTTTTTTTGTGGTAAATATTAGTAAAGAAAATATAAAAATGTATTAGTTTAATTTTCATATCTTTCATTTACCAAACGTTCTAATAAAGTTAATAATAAATAATATTAATAATAAATCTCCAGACTGACACACCAACTGTGTGGCCCTAAACTAAGCAAACCTTGTTACACCCAGACACCCAAATTGGCCCGACCCGGGGATCGAACCCGGAACCATCTGCTTAGCAGTCCGATATATATACCGCTGCACCACAGAGGTCGTCAGTTGTTGTATAAGTAACAAAATCTTTCCACAAAAATAGGCTGGGTTAACATTAAACGATAAAGCTTGACGTTACTCAATGGTACTCTCCGAAAACTATTCACTTGTAAAATTTCGTTCAAAATCAATTACTTACAATAACTAAC
The DNA here is from genome assembly GCA_916618145.1 of Emmelina monodactyla. Lineage (NCBI taxonomy): Eukaryota > Metazoa > Arthropoda > Insecta > Lepidoptera > Pterophoridae > Emmelina > Emmelina monodactyla. The sequence goes on from OU745316.1 coordinate 1,538,130, forward strand.
GACATTCCATTTTATCCTATTTCATAAATATCTGATTACCCATCTCTAAATCTGGCGTGGACTTGATTTTACACTTCACTCCAATCTCGCAAATACGTCCCAAAAATCCTAAGGTGGACATAAATAAACCTTATTGTACACTAACCTAATTCCGAGTTTACGGCCACATATACATCGGTTGGAAACACTTTCCGAAGCAGCCAGTATAAATTTTACGATAGGCATCATTAAAGTACTTTTTACTGCCTCTGGTGATGTGAACCTGCCTTTATTGTTGTTTGTACCGATTGCTGCAAATAGGGATGGTACTCCCTTATTTGGGCAGTCATCCAAAAAAGTGATAAAAATCATTATGCGGTGTAAAACTGAAGTCACATAAATACTTGTATGTAATGACTAACATTCAAAAAAGGTATTAAGCTATAAAATACATAGACTATGTAATTTTTGAGATAACACGTATTTTAAGCCACACATAATTATAAGAATTTCTCAATATTAAAAATTAATAATTATTCGCCTACATAGACTATTGATTGAACTCTATTGGTTGCTACGGGGTAGTAGAAAGTCAACACTTTTACCCCTTGTATGAGTTATAAAAATTGGCTGATGAAATTATCAACCAAAGAAATAACAATAGCGTCCTACGGTGTATGTCACTACAACAGTTCTGCCAAGCAGTCCAGTGTTTAATAAATTATTGTCTCGAAAATCTGTGTTAGCATAAACTTAGTTTTGTAAACGCTTCAATTTTATATCTAAAACTACTAAATTAGATTACCACCTTTTTACCATGTCAAGTCTGTATCTTTCTATCATTTCTTTTAGTTTTGTATATCAAAAATATTGCTCCCGAATCACCAAACTCAATTACTCTTTCGCGTCGTATTTTTTTAATGTTCAGTTCGTACCTGATTATTCTAATTTTCTAAGGTACTTGCGGGTAATAAGGGCCATCTTAATTAAAACCTTCATTTTTCAAATATTTAAATAAAATGAATAAAAGACAAGACATGAAACAAATATTTTCTTTATTTTAAGTTCAATCAAATAGAGTTTTTTTTATTTCCTCAATAATTTTACTTCACATAGAGGTTTTTTAAAAACAGTCTTTATGGCCCTTATTAAACCCGGGTGGTTTAATAAGGGCCAAATTAAAATCTAGTTTTATAAGGCTTTATCAGTAGTAACTCAACATTTTCTCTTTTGAATTATGTTAATTATATTTTTTTAGTACAAATTATATTTTCAACAAATCTTAATTAATTAAAAAAAACTCAATGGGCCATATTAGCACAACGTAACAAAAAAATTGCATTAAAAATGAATTAAACAAATAAAAATAAAAAATACTCATGTGGTAAAGAAATGGGATCATAACAACATTTAAATGTTTAATAAAAGCAAAGAAAAGTAAACCATTTATTTTAAACAAAACAATTATGTGGCCCTTATTAGACGAAAGAAATCAAACGGTATGAATTCTATCAAAAATTTACTTATGATGACAGATGGCACGAAAACTAAACTTAAACTATAGAAACTAAAAATATAGAGCTTTTTGAAACCACCATTATTAAATTAAAAGGAATAAAATTTGCAAATTGATTGTCCATGTATTAGTAAAACTAGACATTCTCTAAGCGGCCCTTTTAAACCACCTTTTCAGTGGCCCTTATTAGCCAATGTGAAGAAAGTGGTGTTTTTCGATTAAAAATTGTTAAATGTCAGTATAGCGGTAAAAAATACCTTTATTTATTATCAAAAATCACTATTTGTTTGTATTAAACATCAACTATTACAAACATTAGGCAATTATTTCGAACATTTCGTCACTTTTGCGGAGAGATTTTAATCATCGAGTGACGTAGACCAACGGCCTAGACGGATGCTTGTCTCCTGACAATATGGAGCTTCGTATGATCATGGGTCCGCGGAATTTAGCTTTTCTATTGGTTCTTTATATTTGTGCGAAAGCGCAATTTTATAATTAGGCTGAAAGTGTGTTTTTTTTGTACTGGCCCTTGTTACCCGCCGGCTCTTATTACCCGCAAGTACCTTATTCTGCCTTTCAACTCCGTTGGCAAGATTAAAGCTAACAACGTAATGCTGTTTCCCAATAAAATGGTAATCTTGTAAAGCTTAATTTCGGCACAGATCAAAATACTAAAATTTTATGAAGGTTGTCTCCTACTCAATTCTCAATGTCAGGGAAGCTCAACATTTTATTATCCAATTACAAATGTTGATAGGCTCTTCATTTGATAGAATATTATAAAAGTCGGGCTGTAGATGTTACTTTTGCCCTTTTTAACGGCTGTGACAGAGTGGCATAAAGGAACCTTAATGGGGATCTTAAAAAGGCTTCAAAAGTAAGCTGCCTGACCTGCTTTGACAGATTTTTCGTTCAAATGTTAAAAATGTTTAACAAATATAAAATAATTGGAAAAGTAATGCGCGTAATAAAATGTACCGAAAAATATTAAATTAAATTCATAAAACTGATTAGGTACCTAACTTCCAAACTTTCTTTAACACAAAAAAAGAGTGTCAGCAAAGTCGATCTGCGAAGTGATTCTGAACTTTTGAGGACATTTATTCCTATCAAAAAACGTCAAAATTCCATTATTTGTATGGAAAAATGTACATTTTGACGTTTAATTATTCTTAAAGCAGTCATGACCATTTGAGTTACAGATTCACCCCGCTGCAGTCAATGAATGTACCTACACTAGGACTTGCCCTCGAAAGTCATCTTACACCTTGAAAGCTACATTAATAATGTTATATAGTAAAAGAACTCTTCGAACTTTCCTTTATCTAACCCGCCGCAAAGCGTCATTCAATGGTACCGCACTTTATATCCGATAGAGGTTAACATTAAAAAACAATACACCACTTCGATCAAAGCAAAATGCAAACCGGATGATCCAAAATGCACATTGTTCACTGAAATTTGAATTCAGAATCGAATTGAAAGGAAATGACGCGCGCGCCGCCCAGTCCACTGAAGTCATGGATAATATAAAAAATTGAGAGTTTATGTCTACATTAATATGATAATGGTTAATTAAGTAGAAAATAAATTAATTCCATGTCAAAGATTACATTCGCCAGGGACCAGTCTCTCTACGGAAAATTAGCCAACATGCTGAATGTTGATACTTTTTTTAAAACAAAAATGGTCAATTTTTTGAAATTAAACTTATTTTAACGGGTTCTACGCGTTTGCGACGTTTCGGCATTCTTACAAATGCCGTGGTCACGGGTAGACTGTCCACACGTGACCACGGGTCAAAGGTAGAAAGGTCTACCAGTCGACTTAGGTAGGTACTTTTAAAGCATAACTGGTTGTCCTACTGCTCTGTACTACCAGTGATGAAAAGATGGTCACGAGTCATCCACATTCCACATTCTTGGACCAAAAACGTGCTGATATCCCCTCCATTGTTTTCAAACTCCACGACTACAATATATTGAAACACTGCATTGATGTTATCGTGATGGCACTAAGCGTATTGAACTAAAGCCATTGTATTGTTATTTTACAGAAAAAGTTTCAAAACCAGTGTTTTAACCGCTAGTAGGGCTGTAAAAAATAAAGATACTAGGTAGACAGTAAGTAAAAAAAAGTAAAGTTAAGGTATTTGTTTCATTAAACTAGAAACTTAGTTCTATAAACCAATTCACAATCAAACTAACTTTTACAAACGAAGCCTTGGGATTTCCGTTATTCAAATTCTTGGCTCGAAAAATTAGTTGAATCAAAAGGGCGCCATCAAAAGTTGGAAAAAACTCCCTTTCATCATAATTAAAAACATTTGTTTTCCTTTTTTCCCCAATTTTTTCTGGCAATTACATTTGCCTAATTGTTTTCTTAATGACGATTTATGCAGGTAGTAACGTGTTTTTTAAGAATATATGTCAGAAAAGAAATACGTTTCTTAAAAAAAATGTACTTTGGCGAGAGATAAAATTATTGAAGAAGCACTTTCTTCGCATGGGGCAAATAAGGAGATCAAAAACTCCTACAGATATTTGTTTCAAACCTAGATACTTTTTTTTCATCTTTTTTTTAACATAAAGTAGGTAGTTCAATAAAAAATAATGTATAGGTAACAATACCAACACTTTCATATACTTACTATATAGAGCTTATATCGGAAAGATACCCATACTGTAAGCCAAATGATGCTGAAGACTTTACTTGCTACCGTTAGACCTGATTATGATGATCTATTCAACCGTAATATCACCTGGGTCATCATTTGAAACCAATTGGTCCAATGTCCTGAGAATATATTAACCTAGGTGATCAAAGACGACTTAATTCCGTTTAATATATTATACTAAGTTGCCGCCCGCGACTCCGTCCGCGTGGAAGTCGGTTTCCCGTGGGAATGAGAAGTTTTCCCGCGGTAAAAAGTACCCTATGTCCTTTCCCAAGTTCAGTTCTTTCTTCATACCAAATTTCATCAAAATCAGTTCAGTAGTTTAGGCGTGAAAGCGTAACAGACAGACAGACAGAGTTACTTTCGCATTTATAATATTAGTAGGGATTTGTTCCATTGAAACCTGCAAAAAAATCACCTTGATGACCATTTTTTCTCACGTAATTTCTTCATTATTTCGATGGATACTTTATATTCTATTTCATACCTGTACATCATTACAATCATAATCATCACTTCAATCACACAACACCCACTTCTAGACGTAAGGATTTCATCAATCTAAATTACACATCTAAAAGAAGATGATCCTAGAGCTCACGATTTATTTATTTTTTGTAAAAAGGTTACAAAAAGCGGGTTAGATACTCTATAAAAAAAAATACCATCTTCCCTGACCTCGCTCTGTGCCTCGGTTTTGTTCATACCAAATTACTTACGCGCTAAACTTTGATCTCGCTTTTCCCGACTCTAAAGTCAATTAAAACTTTATTCGTGTAATAAATTATCTAGGAGCTGGTGCTGACTTCAAATAATTCGGCAGTAATCATCTTTAATTACAGCCTTATTCGGATTATGTCTTAATACTCGGGAATAGGGAGGGATAAAACTCTAAAAGTCGATTTATCGAGAAAAAAGATTACAAGCTTTCCGACCTGTGTAACTTTCCGCAGTAAAAAGTACTCCGAGTGTAATTCCAGGTCAATCTATGTTCAGTATGTTTTGTGTGAAAGAGTAAAAAACACATAGTCACAAAATATCATTTATATTAAGTAGTTGGATGAAGTCAAATATGGGCCAATTTCAAGAATTCTAGATAAAGAAGTTTTTCTAAATCAATTGGAATCTGTTTTGTATCGTTTTTTATTTATACCTTTAAGCTGTTTTTATTAAGCTGTTTTGAAATGAGATATTTGCCTCTTGCATGCAGTAATTATGAAATTGCATACTTGTTAATTAAATCAGAGTAGCCTTCTCTATACAGTTTCAGGTTTCAAGAGACATTTTATAAACTACTTACTAGTATAATTTAAAATTTTATTAACTAAGCAGCGGCAGGCAGAGAGTTATACTTATATATAATTTAAAAATATTGTAATTATCAAGCACTTACGGTGAGGAAAAACATCTTAAGGAAACCCTCTAACAACTGGATGATTACCCATCATGTGATCCACCAACCCGCACTGGATATAATATTAAGAGAAAAAAAGATTTTAATATGAACATGAGTAACCTTTTTAGTTCTCCGTATATATTATTATTTAAATTGTTTCATTTCGGTAAATTGAACCCTTATCCTTTGCAATAAGTGTAAAAGTTTGTTTTTTACCTCAACACAGAACTGAATCGAGGTTTCCGTACAGCCAAATACGAAAAGCAAACTTTCTTTACTTCTTCCGTTGCTCACTTCACTATCACTAATTGAAATAAATTTCCTTTGCTTCTCTCACAAGAATTAGAGATTCTGAACGTAATTTATGTCGTAATTTTCCTGCCTTTTTTACTGTGTTTCTGTGAGTTTCTTTTTTGGCGCGTTTCTTCCCGTGCTTAAAGTTTTTTGACAAGAAATAGGGGTTTCGTTAATTCTTTCATCTCTATCACAATCGCTAATTCAATTAGTAACTACTCACATAGTATTATTCATTTCTAATTTGCGAAAACATTATTAAAATCCGTTAAGTGGTTTAAAAGTTGTAAGAAGACATACAAACAGGAATTTAAGAACTACCTACTACTAATGCACACAATTTTCGGTTATCAATATTATCGAATAACACCAGAGCTCCACAATTTTTTTTATTGTGTTGAGCGGGGGAGGTACGAGAAAATATTTTATATGTTCACTTAACCGACTCCTGTCCCGTGACGCGCCTAGCGCGTCATGAAGAAACCTTCAGGGAGGCCCATGACGCGAGAGATGCGTCATTAGAAAATAGTTACAATTCAAATTTTTATTTGATTTAATCAATAAAATATCTCATTTTATATAAAAAATAACTCATTAGGAACACCAATATCAAGGGCCACTATTTTTTTTTGGAAATTAAATTTGCCAGTGGTTGTCAACCATAGGGTGCCTACCTACAGGTAACTGTTTATCCTACTAATTATTGAAAAGTGTTATTATTAAAGCCAGGATTCGAACTTAGCAATTTTATAAAAATAATCACTATGTTTTGGTCACCAATGAATAGTTTAGATGTAAAAACGGAAGATTTTTGATTTGCGATAAAATACTTCCCACAGGTTGACAAACAATGGTGGAAATCTATAACATACCTTCCATCTCGTATAAAACATGTAGATCGACACTTTTAAATACACTAAACTAATAAATGAAACAAATCAAACAATAACAGGTCTCACTTTGTATTATTTTAGTTGAAATTGCCTAAAATAGCGTAATAACATCACCAGTGGCCCACGACGCGTTAGGTGCGTCATCATTTAGGAGGGCCCGTGACGCGACTAGCGCGTCATTGAATTTTGTATGGGGCCACGGAGGAAAGGCTCGAAAAATGATGGTGGCAAGGAGTCGGTTAATGTACACGTTTTAAATGAATATAATTCTAAATTATGATTGTATAATTTCCGAAAAGAGTGCTGAGAGTTTTTTCTCGGTCTACTGTGGCCATTGCTGATGTATGTAGGGGTGTCCCGTGACATATTTTTCTTTTTAATTTTTGATTTTATGCTTTTGACAATGTTTAAGAGATTAGTTTTTAATCCTACATAGTTACAATAAAGTAATTTCATTTCATTTCATTTCTCGTGAATCGAGTTGTAACTATACTGTATATACTGTTCAACGAAATCATATTTATATAAATTTATTCCTTTTTTTCACTTTCAGTGAAACATAGTCGAGGAATTACGGAAGAAACAGTGGAGGTATAATGAGAAATATGAGACCATTTATCTTTCAATTCGAATAATGAAGGTGCAGAACTGAGTTTTGGCTTCTATGTAATATGTTTCATTCGCGAACGTGCGTTGTGTTTCATTTTCAACAATATCGAAAGCATTTTTTTTTGTTTTCAAAGAATTTTGCTCTATTTTTACATAGCAGAGGCACTTAGGCACTGTTTACACTGAAGACAAAAAAAGAATGTTAATTGTTCTCCAAAACTAAACTCAATTAATTAAACATAACTAAACTTGAAAAGTAGTGTTTTAATATTTTTCTCTTGTCTCATAGCTCAAAACGGACAGTAACAACAAAGCTGTCATAACAATAGTTGTCCTTATTGAGGAGACCTATCCAACGACATATATCTTCTTGCTATTGGAGGGTGGTCCCAATTTGTCCATTGTCCTTTGATGAGATAAGCTTGCGAATGAGCAAGCGTGTCATGATGGTAAGTGATTACCACCGCACATGTACACCCACTATATTGAAGGTGCGTCGCTGGTTCAGTACAATTATATTTCAGTACAATTATTGCGTTCTATCGCGGATGCACTAGCATGCCCTTTAACAACTCTTTTTAATGAATGCCTTAAACATGGAATTTATCCTAAAGCTTTTAAGGAAATTAAAGTCTGTCCCTTATATAAAGGAAAAGGTAAGAAGTCGGATGCTGGTTGCTACCGACCAATATCGATTATACAAGTAGTGGCAAAAGTGTTCGAAAACGGTATAGCGTCAAGAATAACCAAGTACTTGCAGGAATGCAATGCCTTCTCCGAACGTCAGTACGCATACAGAACTCAGCGATCTACCACCGTCCTACGCCGGGTATTGGATGCGCGAGAAAAAAACCTACAGGTTGCTGTCCTGTGCTGTGACTTATCGAAGGCCTTCGACGTCGCAAATCATGATGTTTTAAAAGATAAATTCACGCATTATGGCATAAACGGAAAGGCTCTAGATCTCATAATAGATTTTATGAAGGACAGAATTCAATATGTTATGGGAGACAGAGGTAGAGCGAAGTCATATGGTCTAACTTCCGAGATGGGAGTACCTCAAGGATCCTCGCTCTCCAATCTTGCCTTCTCCCCCCTACTGAACGATCTTCCATCTTTTGTTAGTGACGCAGACATTTTTATGTACGCTGATGATGTTGCAGCTATTGTGACTGCGAAAACACTTGCGGTCTTGAGCAAAAATTAACTTCAACAGCGGAGGAGCTAGCTCTACGGTTTTCATGTAATGGGTTAGCCTTAAACCTACCAAAAACGTTATTTCTTCGCTTCGATCTATCTGGTAGAGTGTGTAGACCAATAGTTGTTTTTTTGAACGGTACACAAATACAACAAGCCTCTGTGGCAAACTTCCTAGGTTTTCTTATTGATCAAGGGCTTACTTGGGAAGCACACATCGACCAACTTTGTGCAAATCTTGCACGAGCATGTTTTGCCTTGGGTCGTGTTGCTGCGACTCTTGGAGGAGAAGCTGTCCGCGCGTGTTACTTCGCTAGCGTGCAGTCGCTGTTACAGTACGGCCTTGAGTTCTGGGGACGCGCTGCTGACTGGGAGCGAGTCTTTAGACTGCAGAGGCGTGCTGTACGGACGATTGCCGGCATACCGGCGGCGGAATGCGTGCGACAGTATTTCGTATTGTTTGGTATACTAACACTTCCATGCCTGCATATCCTCCAGGTAACCTTGTATGCCCGTGAAAATTTAAGTAAATTTTCACAGAGAGGTGATATTGGACATGGTTTACGTTACCCTCAACGCTTAGATTGTAGTAGACACAGGCTCGAGAAAGCTACGCGTACAATTCATGCAATGGCTCCGCAAGTATACAACCATCTTCCCGATAGCATAAAAAATATAGAAAACCCAAATGTTTTCAAAAACGAAATAAAAAAATGGCTCAAAGAGCGGTCTTTCTATAGTTATGGAGAATTCTTAAATTTCAAATGAGTTTTTATTTTTAAAGGCCTATTCAAACCTGAGCGATATTCGCTGCCGCTGTGGGTAGAGGTACATACCGCGCGGGTTTCGCTCAGGTATTTAGTTTAGTTTAGGTCTGAACAGTATTACTACCGCATACCCACTGGGTTTTCTCTGCCGCAGACGGTAGCGAATACCGCTTAGATCTGAATAGGCCTTAACTGTTATCTGTTACCAATTTTCTTTATATTTTTTTTACTTTTAATGTATTTTGACATTCCAAATAGCTATTTATTTTTATTAATGTTTTTTATTTTTATTTTTGTTCTTTATTATGACTTTTATTTTTTATATTGTATTATGCTTTATTATTTTTGTGACCTATTTTATTTTTAATGTAGGTAATTTCCTAGGTATAAGTTGACATGTAATTCACACATTACCAATAAATTATGATTCTATGATTCTGGCCTTTCAGAAATTGGGCACTGGATATCGCAATCACCGAAAGCAAACGCAGAAAGAAACGTCGTCCCTACTTCACGTCGGTTAACTGTGTAGTATTTCACGTTACAGTCGACGACTAGAGCTCTACCCTTCCAAAAACCTCTACCAGGCATATAACTCACCTGTTATCTAATAAGTATAAAAACTTGAATAGTTGAGTTGAACCTCTCTACTGAGCTCTGTCACTTAAGTACTTATTTCCAAAGCCCATTGCAACCAGTGTCGTCGACCTTTAAACCTCCATGACAGTTTTCAGAGTTAAAAGTTGTACAATATGCAAAAGCGTTTTTATTCTGGAAACTGACTCGTCATGTCTTGAAAAATTATAAACATGTCGAGAAAATAGTCAAAACTTAAATTTGTTTCGAGTCAGTACGTATTTTTTTACCTTTTGTTTAGAATAGTCCGTTGGGAATGCATGTTCATAAGTACCTATATACTCTAAACTGTTTCTGTAGAAAAAAAACACACTTTTCACATACTCGTACACAGACAAACCGCTAAACCCGGGGTCTAATTGCCGCTAAAAATATCCTTTAAACCTTTGACGCTTTTACTAGACGCCAAACGAAACCGCGGTAGTCGCGTTCAGGCTTTATTAAAAATGCTTTAATTTAGCAGTTCTATGTGGAAGCTGTAAAACTAGCAGCACTTAACTGCAGGAAGGCTGTAAAGGCTGTGGCTGACTTACATATTGCTGTAATGTATCGCTATGTACGACACCTTTTTAGAGTGTTAATTGTAGGTCTCACGGGATTTTCGGATTAACATTAATAAACCACTCTTTAGTTTGTTAGGTAACTTATCAAATTGGTAATTAGTAAAGATTCAAAGCTTGGTCTAAGCTGTAGTAATTACAGTTTAATTTTCCTTTTAAGTCTTGTCTACGTTTTTTTAAACGTACCTCAAAATTAATCTATTCATAGCAGGAAATATGGCAATTTGTCATGAGTTGCATCAATCATAAGCTTCGGTTCCGAGCCAAACCAATAGATTCTTATGTCACGCCAACATGTTCATAACAATAGTCTGACTGTGTGGCATCTGACACAAAATAGAGGATAGGGTCATTGAGCACCTACTTCATGATGACTAACTTCATAATCATCATCATCATCATCATCAAGTCACAAGACGTTGACTGCTAGGCTAAGGCTTTCCCATAGATTTCTAGAGTAACCTATTAGACACCAGTTGTAGTCACCATCATCATTATCATTACATAGTATAAATCCAAGTCGCTAATTCTGTCTGTTTGTAGGCCGCTAACTCCTCCTAAACCAGTTGAGGGATTTTAATGCGGTTTTCACCATCCTTTAGGTAATTTTTTCATTTAAAGTTGTAGATAAAGAACATTAGAAAAAAGTATTTTTAAGTTAGCCAAAATTCAATGTTTCGTGAGCAAGTCGGCCAAAATTACACCATTGCGAAGCGTGGGCGGGTCGCTCGTTTAATATAAATGTTAAGATTTTTCGCAAAACCCAACTGTGCTATTACCACGATCTTGCCAATTTCAACTGCTAAGTTTTCCTGTGCTCCGAATCGTAAAGCAGGATAGTCAGAGTAATGCCTGTCACCGAGACCGAACGTGTAGTCAGTAGAGTAGAGGCTGTATGGCTTAGTTCCTTTGCCTGCTCGTATGAGCGAATTTAAAAACAACAACATCAGTAGAGTAGAGTCGACGACTTGAGGCTGCTAAAGTTTTGAGGAGTCGGTAACCAACCACAAACCATCAAGCAACCTGCATGTTTGTTCCAATAACAAAAAAACAAACGTGAATGACATTTCGAAAAAAACGATTCTTTTCCACATATATTTTTCAAACTCAAAGCGTTAATATCATTAAATCATTAACCGGCCGAATCTGCGTGTTGCTGTGACCACATTAAAAATTAAACTGACATTCGATATTTAAAATCGGATGGCGCCGAGTGCAGCGACCAAATATCGATATACATACGTCTATATCGATATGTTTTCTGTATCGAGTATAATGCGATTTTAATGCGCCTCTCTGCGGCAGCTTTTGCGGCAACACTCGCTTCCCCTACCATATTTATTCGAATTTCGACCCTGTGAACAGGAAAATACAAAGGAATATAGATGTTTTTTGATAACCAGCGGCTTGATTACGGAAATGTGCTAATAAATTTCAATGTGGGTTAAATGAGTAAAATTGTGATATGCTGTATTGTGGTTTTGGTCTTATATTTCAATTGTAGGTCTTGGTAAAGGAATGGTCATGTTACAAAAGGTTTTTTTTCAATACGTTTGGATGCTGATAATCGCAAGAGTCAAAGGAAAAAAGAATCAAGATCTTCGTTATACGGTATAACTTATACCGTAAGCATTTTTTTTATTTGTACACTAAAATTAACAATATTACCTAGATATTATAAATACCATAACAAATACGAATACGAATTAGTAATTTACTTTAGATTAAATCTTTACTGCCTGATCTCTAGGTTTTTTTGTTAATTAATTTAATTCAATATTCATGAATTATAATCAACTCTTTGCCAGCCTCTGCTTACTGCTTGAAGATTATATTTAATACTAGTGGCCGCCCGCGACTCCGTTCGCGTGGAAGTCGGTTTCCCGTGGGAATGAGTAGTTTTCCCGCGGTAAAAAGTACCCCATAAGTTATTCTGATGTAGGTATATACCTACATTACTGTAAAGTTTCATCAAAATCCGTCCAGTATTTTTACGTGAACGAGTAACAAACATCCATCCATACATACATACATAGAAATATAAGATGATCGGGCAAATAAACAGAATATCTGAAAGGCGAGGATTTTTATTTGTTAAAAGCTGTTTTATTTTTAATTATTTAGTTTATTTATTACCTTTACTTGTCGTCTTTACTTTAACAGAACATCATATCTTCGACTTAACGCCATTAGATCTTACTACAAATAAATAACATACTCGACCCAATCGAGTTTCAATGGTAATTTTATTAGTTAGTCTCCATCAACTGCAAGTTATGGTCGACTACCGGCCTATACTATGAATTTACTATTGTTTTGTATAATACCAATAATACTCCGTTAGAAAGAAGATTTATTACCCAGCATAGAATGTTTTAGATAGTTCTAGAAGCGACCTCAGGATTATTGCCAAGGGACAATAGCCTTTATGTTATATGACAGCGGGGTAAGCCGTTAGGTCTCGGGTACCTTCTTCCTGTAGAAAGCAATTTGTAGCCTGGCTAATAGTGCATGATAGCCTGGATAGGAACTGGGCTAGTATGCTGGAAGTTCCGGGTTCTAGTCACATTGGAGTGTACCATACATTTGGGCTATTTAAAATGTTGTAGATATTTATCACGCCCGGTAGGGACTTGCACTAAAGCTAGTGTCGTAGATTATGACTTTAGGTATATGCTTAGTGAGATAGAGGTCGAGATAAAAAATACTGACAAAGTGTGTGGAAAACTCAATCTAGTAAGTAAAAGAACAATATTTATTAATTATTTCTATTACTGTTTGCTTTGCTATAGGCTTCTAGTAGCAAATTACTTAATCTCTAAAAAAGTATTTTATCCTACGAAATACACGTTTATTTGACTCTTACTTACCCATTTTTTAAAATGACAAAAAAACCTTCCTACCGCTCTTTTTAATAACAATCAAAACCTAACTGGTTCCGCAGGTATGGTTTTCAATGACACCCGCCAAGCACAAAGAAAAAACAATAAATTTCACTAAGTGGGCACTGTACCCCTCCTCTGTGGAAAATATTAAATACAGCCCTTTGTATATGAAATAACGCGTGTGGGTGACGCTTTTAATTGAAAACAAAAAAGGATTAATTCGTAGGTAGACGCGGCAAATTAAAATATAAGATAGGTATGGCTTATATTTTTAAAAATTACGTTAACGGATTTACTAGCGTGAAGATAAAAATAGCCTTAGAAAGGTTTGTTGTATGAGTGCACTTCATTACATAGTATAAATCCAAGTCGCTAATTCTGTCTGTTTGTATGTTTGGCCACTAACTCCTCCTAAACCTGTTAAGGGATTTTAATGCGGTTTTCACCACCCTTTATGTATTTTTTTCATTTAAATTTGTAAATAAAGAACAATTGGAAAAAGTTTTTTAAGTTAGCTAAAAATCAATGTTTTGTGAGCAAGTCGGCCAAAATTACACCATTGCGAAGCGTGGGCGGGTGGCTAGTTTATATAGTATTAGTTACTATATTTTTTAGTATTAGTTGTTGCAAAAATTTCAACTTTCTACCTATCACGGTTCAGCCTGGCTGGAGATATCCTGTTTTTACCATTTGAGTATGGAACATAAAATTGAAAAAATAACTTTAACTACTAAAGTTGCTAACTTTTATATGACAAAAGTTCCCAAAGACTGAAATAATAAAGAATTACATTAAAACCAACAATTCCAAGAAAGTGATGAATTGGTTTGCAAGACATATGAAGAGGAATCAAGGAAGAACACTGAGATGGGTTTATGATATAAGGCTATAGCCGGAGGGACTTACATTCAAAAGGGCTAGGGACAGAAAAGATTGGTAGAAATAAGAGGAGGCCTGTCAATAAGGGCACACAAATACCTAACTTTAAGTAAATAAATCTTTGAATTTTGGGTTATTACTAAAAATACAATACAAAATTAAACTATACATTTTTATTGAGTAGTATAGTATTTAATGTCCGAATGAAAACATTTATCTTATATTTATTACTTATTATATTTTATAACAAGATAGGATAATGCAAACCGTTGTAACTTGTACAATTAAAATAAACTTTTTACTTATAACCTAAACAAAAAACAACTTCAAACTAACTTATGCGTTTAATCCCAGTCTTCTTCATCATCATCATCATCAACATATTTTGGAGGTACCGGTCGAGGCTTTACATTAGTGATCCAAGACACCGTCCGGTCTTCTGGTAACACTAATGGCCGAGACGGGCAAGTCAGGTAATGTTCTAGAATTTTCTCTTTAGGCATTCGATGGGTTGCATTGAAGAAGCAGATGGCTAGCGGTGGATAGATTTTTTCACATTTTATTAAGTGGCCTTGAATGCGGCTTAGTGGGACACGATGTGAACGGTCGTAAGGGCAACTGACCCATTCTCGACTCATGATGTTTGAATTTTGAACACAGCAGTTTTATGGTTCTTGAGACTGTCAACAAAGAAAAACATTATTTTTACATGGTATTGAGTAAACTGAGTTAAAATGTGGAAATTTTTGAAGCAGCGTTTGGTGTTGTTTTGCAGGAATTTGAATAAGCTTATGTGATAAAAGCTTTAGTTTTAAAATACCATGCGTAAGGCATTTCGCTACAAGTTGAATAAGTTAATAGGTATTTATCACTTACTGTTTGAACGCAGGACTCACAAAGTTGTTTAAAACGGATAAAAAACTAGAAATCTAGAAACCCAGAAAAGATACACAAACACAACAACAATGCCATGACAGGCCGGCAGTGTTACCAACTCTCAAAAATATTTGCCCCTTAACCTAAGTCTAAAACCCCTTAAATTGGCATTGTTTTTTAGGTAATCGCACTAAAACGATATTTTAATTAAAATTGTGTTTTTTAATTTATTATTGGCAAAAACGTACAACATTTTAAGTCACCGTGGAAAAGTTTGTATAGTTTTCTATAAAATAAATGAAATAAATCTTGGTAAAGATCACGGAACAGAGAAGTAGATGGAAATGCTATACGACCAACTTACTAGCGGAACCGCTGTCGCCAAAACTCACACATGGAACTGATAATAAACATAGTCACTACATGTAAACAATTGTTTTTATTGGTCGCATATCCTTAGTGCCAGAATGTCCTTATTTCTAAATGCTGCTAAGCAAAAACACACCTTGTCAGTGATGAATAGAGTTTACTTTACTAAAACCAATAATGTATTTAAGACCTTTCGCAACTTACTTCACGTTCGCGTTGACATACAAAAAATTCAACAAATTAACAATAGGTGGCGTTCCTACATTTAACAATGTAAGTTGAACTTTATTCCTTGGCAAATAAAGTTCATGTTTATAATTGTTATGTTTTATGTTTCAGCATCTCCACAATAGATGGAAGTAGTGTTACATTAGAATTAGAATAAATATGAATTGAACTTTACTGCTTTGAAAATAAAGTCGATATTAGATTAAGAAAACGCAATACAATCACAGCAAAACACAACCGAACACGACAATAAGACAGGTACGACTGAGCTATGGGTTTGCGATCCTCCGCTTACTAGTGGCGCGCGTGCCCCGCCTACTTCACACTTCCATCTACTTCTCTGTTCCGTGGTAAAGATATAGATCGACACCCTGAAAAGGAAAAAGGCTACTTTTACCGTGTGAATATCCATTGAAAAATAAAAAAAGGAGTCTCGGCAGGCGAATCTGCGCCTACAACCTTATTTATAAAAATACTAAACCAATTCGCAGATGATGCATTCCTACTGCTGGTACCTATAACTGTAATATCCAAACACACTAACTATACTTACGTATCTTCAGGTACATCTTATAATATTAAATTTGAAGGAATGAAGAAAGAGACTCGTTGCTTTGTATTTTTTTTAAAGCAACATACGGGGTGTAAATAAACTGCTTCCGAAAACAAAACTGGGTATTGAGGGGAACTGATTACGTTTTCAGCAAAAAAAAAATTTTTGACGAATAAAAAAAAAATTTTTTTTTACGGAATTTTGCCACATTGCATTTATACAATCAGATTTCACGATGAAAAAAATAGCACCTGAACCAGCAGTTGATGTGTGAACGATGATTTCAAGCGGCAAATATGACTTTTCCATCCTTAATAACTTTTTTAAATTGAGTTTTCTGGGTATACTGTTAGTGAATTTAGATACTATTGAGGCTCAAGAATACATGGTTTCAGGCTTTGGAAATGGTCTTTTTACACTCGTTATGTATTTTGATTTATGGATGATATAGTTGAAAATGAAAACCATATTCCTATTTCACTTTTTTCGCAACCAACCTAAATGTAAGTATGTTAAGATGTTAGTTAAGTACTCAATCAAACAAAAGCTGCACTGCTCTTTAAAAATATTTGATCGCGGTGTTATGCCCGATTTCCACTGCGGGTGGAACGGACCCATTACGGACTCCGCTTAACTCGCAACGATGATTTTCATACATGTGCTTCCACCAAATCAGAGACGAGTGGAGCAGAGTGAGCGAATTGAAAGAGTCACGGACGAGTTAAGCGAGGTGAGCTAGTTTCCAACGGATTCCATACGAAACCCGCTGAACTAGTTTTATTATATTTCATATATAGGTATAGTTAATATTATAAATGTGAAAGTTTGTGATGTGAGTATATGAGTGTGTATGGATGTTTGTTACTCTTGAACGTAAAAACTACTAGATGGATTTGGATGAAACTTTACAGTAATATAGGTTATACATCAGAATAACACATAGGGTACTTTTTACCGCGGGAAAACTTCTCATTCCCACGGGAAACCGACTTCCACGCGAACGGAGTCGCGGGCGGCCACTAGTTGTACATAATTTAATGTTTATATCGAAACAGAAAAATCGAATCACGATTTTAGAGGGTGATATACCGATTCAGTACTCGATATCGATTAAAAGAATTCGATTAATCAACCCATACAACAAATAAATAAAGAATAAGCAAATCGGAAAAAGATCGATTATTGAAAAATCGATTCTTTACACCTCGATTTTTTTGTGGATCGATTTATTGAACTTCGATTCGAATCGATTTTAAAATCGATCTTTTTTGGAGAGAATCGACATCCCTACTGGTGCCTAGCCCAACGCTCGCAAAAGGTCGCACAATCTCGCTGGACGGAGCGAGAACGCGAACTCGGCAGAAAACGAACAAAGTAGTCGTTCTTTTCCCGCTTAGTTCCCGCTTCGGCCTAGTTGACCTCTTAGTCAGTGGAAGGCGCAATAAATGATTAAAAAAAACTCTTTCTTAGTGGAAGGCAAATACTATTTATCAATTCAAACTCCGCTCCGATTGACTTTTTCTCGCTCATTTGACCTACGCAGTGTGGAAGGCGGGCATTAGAATTACATGAAATCATAGGGTATTAAAAAAGGAAGTCAAACAAATTAAAAATTAAAAATTGATGCCAACAAATTATCTGTTAATTAAGTCTTAATTACATGATAAAAAGTATCAAATACCTGGCTAAAGTATCTGTCCATACCTTGTAAAGTTCATTTACCTAAAAATATTTTAAAACGTTGTGGGTAGCTCACAAATAATGTTTACCCAAAGCTTCAAGCTTCAACAATAATTTATGAATTTAATTTTCTTACAGCAATATTTCACCCCGTGAGTGGTGCTTACACAAACTTTCAATTAGCTTCGGTTAATTTTAAAATATTACATGAACCATTATTTCAGTTATTAGTTAATTAAAGCATATGTTATAAAATGTGTTAAATATGATAAAACCAACGACTTTTAATTTTACCAGAGCTTGAATAAAGATAAGATATTGTGGCAATAGTGGCTACAGACTATTTTTTTTTTTTTTTTAAATGTAGGATAACTATTTTAAGCATTTTCATTGTTAATAAATATTTCTCTTCTTGTGTACAATTACTATAGGTAGGTAGTTCGTAAGTTAGGATAAGTTTCTTTCTTTGTAATTAGGTTAATTTAACAATAAATATATAGTAGGTTACATAGGGAATGAGATATAAAAGTAAGGTGCTCTCTTTACGGTATTGCTCAAAGGAGGACCGTAAAGAAAGCTCTCTTTACGGTATTGCTTCGAGGAGGAGAGTAAATCAAAGGGGCTCTCTTTAAGGTAATTCACGAGTTATTAGATCTCGTCTCATTTCCTAAGAAACTGTCGTATACGTAATCAAGATTCCAGCTTCTTATTCAACCCATCCACCAGTGTTGCCAATGCTAGTAGTCCAAATTCCCCAAAAATCGGAGTGAAATTCCCCAAATTTGGGGAGAATAAACTTCGAATTCCCCACAAATTCCCCACAAAGATTATCTATAGAAAAGAAGCCAGATTGAATAAAATTTCATTAATATTAATGTTATTATTTATTACCATCAGAATTAGATGCAGTTTTTTGCCATATAGGTGTAGATAACATGATTTTAGAAGGATTAAATTTTAAAACACCCCCTTATTTTTTCACTCCAGTCGACTGTCAGAGTGACATTTCTCCGATGTTCTGAGCGGCTTGGAGCGCGTCGGAGTGCACCCCGGGTGTATGTTCTGAACGCAGCACAGATGAAATTGTGTAATACTTAAACTTCAAACTGCCGATTGTCAAATTCTATGGAACTTTGGGTAAATTGTAGGATTCCCCGCATTTTCCCCACATGACAACAGTCCCCACACATTCCCCACTCGACTTGAAATTCCCCGCAGTTTGGGGAATTCCCCACAAATTGGCAACGCTGCCATCCACACAACCCGACAAAACCATACACACGGTTTATTTTTATTCTCTTTAAAAACTTTAAAACACCATTGCATCTATTTCGTTTGAAATGTCAATTCATTAGAAAAATATTCATCAAACTATACTTTGTTCTAAAAAATATGTCTTCAGGTCCACCCACCATAACTATACATTTCACACTTATCCTTTTTGCAAAAATCCTTTAAAGTCCTTGAAATTTTAGCTATTATGCCTTCTGAAATTCTTTTTGTGTATCAAACGTAATAACTCGACCAAAAAGCTTGTTGTCAAGAATCGTACCCTACACAAGTGGCTCTTGACGTTAAAATCCTGCCGCAAAATCGAGGGTCACTCCAAGGATCTACTTTGTTGCTATTTTTATATTGAGTGGTTCTTGAGTTGCTATTGACCCGAAAAGTTGAATTATAAGTCTGATATGGACTATATAGGGTGTAGGTATCTGATGATGGGAAAAACCTTTCTAGATTATAAAAGCTAAAATTAGCTGCGGGTGAAACTGAACTAAACTACATAGAATGCTAGTCCTTAATATGTAATCTTCTTTTAAATAAAATTAGTTATAAATAAATTAATATATAATTTAGCGGCCAAATGTTTGTTGCCTAACTTGCGATCAATATTTGCAATAATATCTCAAAAGAAAATGATGTTATTGTATTGGGCTTAGTACCAAGAGCTCATAATCTGTTTACGAATTAATCTGAAATCATTATTCGAGGAACTTATTCTGAACTTTGACCCATAACATCATAATACGATTTATCTTGCAAACATATGATAACAAGAAACATACCTAAAATAAAAGGAACAAATTTGCAATCACGTGCTAATACAACTTTGTCACCTTTTTACTATGACCCAGTATTCCCTATCACCTGAGAAACATAATGGTTATTTCGTAAATCAAAAGTATAATCGTACTCCAAAGAACATTTCCAACTTTGATTATATTCAAAAACATACTTTCGGCTCCCCCTAGAGTCAAATCAAAATATTAGTAAGGTACATCAGCTGCGTAACATAGATGTTTAAGCATAGAAACCAAAAATATGCATTTAATATTTTAATTCAAATTAAGTCGCCTTAATTATCCTATTCAATTTTAGTTTCATATATATTTATATATACTTTCATGTAATTGAATAGGTATAATAGGACAATATCATATATTCATAACTACGAAAGTTGTTAATAGTCACTCTACCTATGGTTATGACATCACCTAGCTAACCTAACCATAGACTGCAAACAAGCAAAATGCGAACAATCATACATAACACAATATAGAAAGATCTCACAAAATAAAAGCGCAGAAACTCAGAGTGCTAAAGAGTCAATTTGCTGACCTCATGAATATTTTACTCTGTCTTGAACCCGCTCAACGGAAGCAGGGCCTTTCCTTATGTGGATTCCGACTTATTCCAGAAATTAAAGCACTAAATACTTACAAGAAACTGGAAAAACTCATGAAAGTGTTTTCGTAACATAATCTACGACTTGGGAAACATATTTAATATATAATTACCTACAAACCGACAAAATTTACCCTAGTTATTTAAACTTTGCCCAAGACTACTTAACCTAATTCTAAAGGATTTTTAGTGAATTGAATCTTGAAAGAGTAGTTTTTTCTTTTGACCCCTCGTTTTTAAAGGCAACTTCTGTACAAAGAAAAAACACTATAGCTAAAGAAATAGGTAACAATTTCTTACTCAAGGATCAAATACAATACCCCAAGCGGAAGAGCCCATCGTATCTCAAGACATTAGCGTAAAAAGTCGATCTCATCGGTCACCGTGATTATTGTGATAGAACCAGACGATGAACGCACAGAATTGGCCCCCATTATTTTCTCCCTTTCTGAGAGGTCCTTGAACCCGAAAGGGTCGATTCTGAAACCCTACTTCTTAAAGTGAGACTTCTAAGTGATGGTTTTCATGACGATGGTACGTATTTTAATATTGTTAAGTAGTTTAATATAATAGACATACACAATGGAGGTAATGATACTCTTTTATTCAAAATAGAAGCTATTTACAACTTACTTAAATTGTATCTAGTTAATTATTAAATTAAGGATGCTAGTGGATGGTTAGTCATAATTACACTCAGAAACTTTAATAATTAACGACACTTTTTTAACAGGACTGTCGCTGAAAGCTACAGAAATAATTAAAGTAAATGAACTCTACTTATTCTTGTTTTACATAAAACTTTTGCAGAATGTTTTAAATTTTATGTGCATTTTTATAATTACTAGTATAATAACTTCTTTCGTTTCATTAACTTTGAAGTTATCAACGTAATTTTAATTATTGAATAAATAATATATTGCAAAGCATCCTCATGAGTATTTTAGCACAACTGTATACAACATCTAAATATATCTAAACACACTATGTACATAATACAATCAACAATGAGTAGTTATTTCGTGGACAATTTACTAAGTACATTTAAGATGAACACTTTGAAAGTTTACAAAATCTACATTATTCTTTGCAACATTATCGACACAAACAGAAAGTACTTCTAACAAATATCTTGAAAGCAGTTTATGGGCATTGTACAGTTTCATTTGTCTTAGTAAGCCTGAAGAGCGACCTACCATACGTAAATATAATATTGTCGTCATTATCAAATGTCACAGCACCAACCTTTGGAATATCTGCTATCTTAACTATAGCGGATTTAGACAAATCTCTATTTAAAATGATTCTGTAAATCCCATCTACCCACCAGGCATGAACTACACTTTCCAAATCTATAGTCAGTCCTCTGAAAAACGCGTTATTAGATAACCTTGCAGTTTGATCTCTATCAGTCACATACAATCCTGTAGAATTCAGAAATATTGTAAAATAGTTCTTGTCTATGACAAAGTTTTTGACGGCTCCTATTTTGATAGCTGGTATGTGGTCAAAAAATTCACTGCCTTTCTTCTGTTTGATTTTGTTTTCACTGGTCTTAACAAAGTAAACATTATTTCGGTAGAATATACTAACGATGTCATCGTCTCGGGAACTGAAAGCGGTAGTTGTATTCAGGCTGCTATTTTTAGTGTGTATAGCGTATATCCCATCACTGCCTCCTAAGTATACAACCTCATTATTTTGATCAATGTCAAAGGTTCCAAAATTCTTGGTAGCGTTACCATTAGTAACAACACCGTGTTCGTTTATATTATCAAGATTAATGAACGCTGTCTTGTAATATTCTGGATCGACAATCTCTGGTTCGTAACTGTAGAAGAGTATGTTCTTCGATCGGAGTATTTCAAGTTTTCTGATGACCACATCTTTGCGGAAGTTTGCGGGTAGGTCGAGCACGTGAGTGACGTTGTGACAGTGACTGCTGACTTTGACGCAGGTTTGACAGAAGACTACAGGGGGATCAGCGGAGGCTGAGGCCACGAGCAGTAAGAGGAGTACAAATATCATCATGGTCTTGAGCTGAAATTAAATGGTTTACCGTTAAAAAAAAATAAAAAAACGCAGTTTTAAAAAAGGCATTGATAATTATTAAATTTATTTCACATTGCAGTCATTGTTTAACAACAGCGTCTTATTAAGCAGTAAGACGCTGTTGTAAGTCCCCTGTTTAATAATTAGCAAACAACTTCTAATGGTAACTGGACTAAGATAATAATTAAAACATCGATTTTTCTATTAGAAATTTCCTTCATAAAAACCAAAACAGTAGCAAAATAATACTTTTGTTCCTCGGTCGAATAAATTTCCGTTTCCGAATGATATAAAACACACTTTTCATGAAAACACAACCTGTAGGTGACACTAAACAGAAAGAACTATGTAACAAACCATTCCAATGTTATCAAATGCCCATTGCATTTTGATATTTAAAAATTCATTAATGCCTTGGCTCGTGTGTCGACTATCGATTGGCCCTACACTATGACCATGAGCTTTGCTTAGTAACTTTTCTAAACCCTGACATTGTAATCATACCTACATGTTATCATTTTCATCTTTGAGGTCAACAATAGACTGTTTTATCTATAATAGATTATGGATGACTTTGATATCAGGGCGAAATGCAAGTTTGATTGATATTTGTGCATAAATAAACAATCGGAGAGTAATCAAATGATAGAACAACCTGCGTTGTTTTAGGAATAGAAAAAAAAAATCCAAACTGCAATTCAGCTAATTAAGGTATATTATCTAGATGAATGTAAGTAGATGGAATAGCATGGCATTTTTAAATCATTGAATTTAGTTATTGGAAACATTTTCCAATTTCTGAATGTCCTTCTGGTAGGTACTTCTAATATTTACAAAGTGAGTTTTAGATATATCTAAAAACCTTAAAACGTTCCTCCTCGGAAGACATTTTTTTTTAACAATAACGTTTTGGGTATGTTTCCGGTTATATACAATGCGTTACCTAGTGACATCCGGGGTATACAGTATACCTACCTACAGATGCTTACAAAAAAGAATTGAGAGACTTTTTGTTGCAAAAATGCTACTTGACATCTGTAATTACCCATATTGAAGCAATAAACAATTTTGATTTGATTTGATTTGTTAAAACCATCATCTAAAATACTAGATGCTATTTTCGTATCCTCCCACCAATTATCTGAGAAATATTTATACCATTAGTTTATTTTTGCCGGTTGATTGGTATTTATTTGTTAGTCCAATAATCTAAACGAGCCGCCCACATCGAATAGTTTCCGAGGCGTGGGATCATGACACATATCAATAAAAACTGGTCAAGTGCGAGACCCTGTTTTTACCCTTTGGATACGGAACCCTTACTAGCTTTTACTCGCATTTTTGCTTATATAGCTTAAAGTAAATACCTAACTACCTAAATTTTGTATACATTTTGTATAATAGTTTCATAAAAAAAATATCTTTCATGTGATTTGGTTTTTCATTAGGTAATAATTAAAGAATGGTTATATTGACGCAAATAGGTATTGCGCTCAAAGGAAATTAGCCTTATTTACATAATAAATTGATAATGATGATTAATCAACATACCTACATGAAGCAATAACTGAATAACCGTTGAAATAACGAATTTATACAAACACAAATTGCAGTAGTTTTGACCACAAAATTAAAACCTCATTTGTATGAGTTGGCAAATATTCACACTGTTTTAACTGTTAAAACACAGACATTAGCGGTTTTTGTCACATAACTGAAACAACTTCACCAAAATACCGTTATTTTTAACGATAAAACGTGTGGAAATCAAACCGATGGAACGGTTACTGACGTAAAGATGAGTGTTACGTTATAACGGTTTCGGTAAGGACCTTGTAAGGGCACACGGCTATTTTTAGAAGAACCTTGGACCCTTTATGAACGAATGAATCTTTCAGGAAGAATATTTCGTTGGTCGATTAGAACCATTCCAATTATCTATCGCGTCTTAAATTATTGGAGAATGTAATCCTTAGATTGTTTTTTTTCTTAAAACCGAAATTCAACATTTGGATAAATTGTTTTTTCCCATATTTTCGTTATCACGAAATCAAATTACAGAACTTTGAATGAGTACCTAAACTAAGTTTTATAAAACACAAAACATCTTATTTTCTCTATTTAGAATCAAATTTTTAGTTTATTCTTGGATTGTTATAAAAAATACATTTTTTATACATTTTTTTATTTTTATTCCTTTGAATTTATGGCTATCAGCAAATTCAGAGTATCAAAACTCTCGGTAAAACTTCCCTATTTTTTGCTTCTACATCGTGATTCTTAAGTGGATTTCGAACCTAAATACCTAAAGGTACTAAGTAGGTATACGGGATTGCGGCTGGTTTCTATTTTGTAAAAAGTTCAATTAGTGCTGGTTAAAAACATATGAAATTAATTAAACGTAAAGAGGTAGAGTGAAATTTACTATTACTACAAGAATATAAAACGTGTACAGATATTTTGTCAAGAATATATAAGATATATTTTCCAGGAACTGATTTCCATCCATTTTCCTCAAACTTTAAATTTCGTATTTAAAAAGAAAAACTTTTTTTTTCACACTTTTATCAATAAATCACTCTGAACCAAAAAGCCGTACCTACCTCACTAACACAATGTTTCCTTTACGTCTTCAATTGAATTGTTTACTTCCCCTCACTATATTACATAACACCAAAAATAAACGTATTTTTAACAGTTTTTTAAGAAGAACCACTTTACAGACGTGTAAACCATTTTAGAGTATAACAATAACAGCATGGATGCGTATACGGACATGTTATTTAACTTCATTATGGAATTACTATTTATTAGTACTGGGACAAGAAAGATGTGGAGACGATGTAATTTTTTTGACTAGACTACTGGACGGATTTGGGTGAAACTTTACAGTAATATAGGTTATACGTAGGAATAACACATAGGGTATATGTCAAAATAACACATAGGGTACTTTTTACCGCGGGAAAACTTCTCAATACCATTGGAAACCGACTTCCACGCGGTCGGAGTCGCGGGCGG
Source organism: Emmelina monodactyla (assembly GCA_916618145.1). Lineage (NCBI taxonomy): Eukaryota > Metazoa > Arthropoda > Insecta > Lepidoptera > Pterophoridae > Emmelina > Emmelina monodactyla. The sequence goes on from OU745316.1 coordinate 1,563,885, forward strand.
GTACTAGTTGTAAATAGAGTAATTTAAAGAGACCGCGGTTAAAATTTTGAAATCGGTCGCCTGATTTAGGGGTTTTGGGGGGTTGGGGGGGGGGTGGGGGGGAGGGGTCTGAACCCCCCCTGACCATTTTCAGCTGCCAGAAAAAAAAGGGGGCGCCAAAAAAAAAATTTTTTTTTTAAACTCTCAATATGGCGACCTTTAGTAGCCAATTTATATGTATAAAAACTCGCTTCAATCATGAGTCAACGGAGTCCCGCTTCGCGGGACTCCTTTTTCTGGCAGTTTAAAAACAGTAACCTAACTAACCTAACCCATTGATGTCGGATTGTGTCAACTCGGAGTAAGACATTGCTATTAATTACCTAAGAATTATGTAAAAACACTAAATACAATCTGATTACCTCGATTGTATTTAAAATTAAGATTGTAGAAAAACCACAATATCATTCATCCAAGATGCTAAATGCGTTCCGATTCACGCAATTGTGCTAGTATTTAGGAATTTTTTTTTTTTTTTAATATTTAGACGCGACTCCGGCAGCCAAAATTACTTGTAGGGGGTTCAGACCCCTCCTCCCCACCCCCCCAAACCCCCTACAACCCTTAAATCAGGCGACCGATTTCAAAACCCAACCCGAGACCGCAATTTCAGTTCACTTATTTCTAACTAGCTGGTGCCCGCGAACTTCGTTTCGCCAACTTAGAAGAAGAAAATAAGTCTATTCAAGTAATTGTGGCACCTTACACACTAAAATACAATAGGTACTTATATCAAAAGTAGATAGGGAGAAAAAAACAGAGTATGAAAGTAATTACATTTCAGTGTGCAATGCAACACAACAATGAATAGGTCACGCCTCAGCATATATCTATCACTTTACAGAGATAGACGCTGTTTTTTTTTGTTTTTTTTTGGTTTTTTTTTTTTTAGAATTTATATTATTATAATTATTATGTTGGTACTTTTTCAAATCTCGGTTTCAGTGTAGTTTGCACATCATACTACCACGCACCCCTATGAAATTCACGTGCAAACGTATTTCAAGTTTTTGCCAACCCCCCCCTTTTAGGGGTTGTTTTTTTTACCCTATAACCTGGTCCATAATTTTCTCTACATAATAGTAAAAGTTTCATAAAAATCCGTCCAGCCGTTTTTGCGTGATGCTCAGCCAAATAAACAGATAAACAGACAAACAGATAAACAGACAAAAATTCTAAAAACTATTGGAACGTGTTCTGTTATCAATTTTAAGTATCCCAATAATTTTTTTTTCGAATATCTTTTATGTACAGACTTTCCATCCTCTTCAGCTTTATTATATGTATAGATAACTTTTTTTTTAAGACTGAAATTGTTTTTATTTATTTAAAAAAATCTATAGATGCAATAATATATAGTTATGATTACACGTTAAATACATAATCCTTTTTTTGTTAACATACAGTTTTGGGCCAAGATTATATAAGTAGGTTAATACTAAGAAAATATTTGTGTTTTGCAGAAAACTTTTCTTTTACCTTAGGGCAACAATCTCGCAAAACATGTAAGTTAACAAATCTACATCATTTTTCTTTTACAAACATCTACTTCCAGTAATCTTATCTCAAGTAACCTTACTGGTTATAAAGAATTGAAAAGGCCTTCGAAGAATTTTATTTCAATCCCACTGAAATCATATTTTACCTACTTACTTAAATGAAAAAGAAACATTTTTGCTCCTTAATAACAGAAACGACATATCATTAATTCTTCTCACAAAGTCACTATAAACTAGCATAAAAACCCATAGACAACCGTTATTCTACCGAACCCAATCTTTTACCAAAAATTACCCATTTTCGCCGCTCCAAAACTTATCGCCCTCACCGTCTCCACCGCGCTCCTGTCCGCTCGCGATCCACTGCCTGCTCTAGAATAAAGGCGTCGGCGCACTGAACTAAGCCCTGTTGTCCACTGACACGTCACTATTATTGTAGTGTATTAATGACTGCACGGGAAGTGAATTAGTATTGTGGAACCCTATGTATTTATAAGACAATGAAACTAGAAATTATTGAAAATTATAGGTGAGAAATTGTATTGTAGATATACTGAGTAGTAAAGGATTTTATAAACAATTACGTTATTATAAACGAGCCTTTATACTGTGGTCGTTACTTTGAGAAATGTCTTTCAATTGAGGAAAAGTAAAAAAAAAAAAGTACTAATGAAATATTAATCTTTACTAATTTGTAGTTTAGATTTGTCTCGTTATTCTCAATGAGCATTCCTAACCTACGTACTCAATCAGTCAGTCGCCGTCCGCTGCTGGACTACAAGCACTTTCTTTGGATCACCATCACGTAAAACAACTTTAAAAAGGTTTCACTTACCTTTAACCAAGTTCGATTCCCGACTCGCAACATTAAAATAAAAAATACCAAAAAGCTCTGCTAAAACAAGGTTCTGATAAAATAAAAACCAATCAGAACATCTGTTACACCACAGAATAATTCAAACCTACACATTCCATGCTGAGTGCGTCTACTCAAACATTTACATATTGACGAAGCACGGTATCGAATCCGAGGAATTTGTGGAAGGGAACCTGAAAATTACTGATTCAGCAAAACCCTAGGGAACTAATGGCCGTTTTCACCAACGTTACCTTCTAAGGGACACCTTACACATTTGAAATAACACCTAAATGCAAACTACTTGCTCCAAATGTTTCTTGGTAAACATGAATATAAGAATAATATTATTAATAAAGATTTCATAGATCTTTGAAATATGTCAAGTGATGATTTCAAATTAAATAGTGATTTAGTATAATTTGAGGAGCTCGGTGGCCCGTTGCGATCTCGTCTATCTACTCGATAGTCGAGGTTAAGCAACGCCGGCCGCGGTCAGTCCAAGGATGGGTGACCGCTAGTGGCATTACATCCCGAGTTTCTCCGTGCTTCGGAAGGCACGTTAAGCCGTTGGTCCCGGGTACTTTTCCACCTCGTACTCGTCAAGCCAAGTCAGGTGCCTAGTAGACAGGCGACTTGAAAAATACTGACAGTAGGGTGGGCAAACTATTTGCTCCAAATGTTTCTTGGTAAACATGAATATAAGAATAATATTATTAATAAAGATTTCATAGATCTTTGAAATATGTCAAGTGATGATTTCAAATTAAATAGTGATTTAGTATAATTTGAGGAGCTCGGTGGCCCGTTGCGATCTCGTCTATCTACTCGATAGTCGAGGCTAAGCAACGCCGGCCGCGGTCAGTCCAAGGATGGGTGACCGCTAGTGGCATTACATCCCGAGTTTCTCCGTGCTTCGGAAGGCACGTTAAGCCGTTGGTCCCGGGTACTTTTCCACCTCGTACTCGTCAAGCCAAGTCAGGTGCCTAGTAGACAGGCGGCTTGAAAAATACTGACAGTAGGGTGGCCACTACCCTACGGGAACCACGTCAGAGGCCCTAACAAGGCGGTTCCCAAAAACTCTGACACTAGATGAATATGTGCTGCAAAAAGTGCATACTCATCACACGAAGAAGAAGAAGAAGAAGTATAATTTGCTATGTACATCATTGCACCTGCAGTAAATCATCATCAGCTGATGTGTGAGCGTTGATTTCAAGCGGTGAATATCACTTTTCAAAACTTAATATATTTTTTAAATTGAGTTTTCTGGGTATTCTGTTAGTTAATTTTTTTATTTAATTATGTTTATTTGGGGGGCTTACAGCTGCTTACATCTAAACAATAATAGTAAAAAAAAAACAAAAAGCCAATTACAAGCCTCCACAGATAGAATTAAAAATAAATATTGAGGCTCAAGAATACATGGTTTCAGACTTTGGGAACGGTCTTTTTACACCTAGTATATTGTTGGGCTTAAAAAAGAAATTTAAGCCTCTATTTCTGCTATTTAACATTTATTAAAGTTCTTATTAAATAGCTCTTAATACTAATAGCACGCTAGGTGTGTAGTCTAATTAGAACGGTGTCTCAATCACGTACTCAAGTTCGCTCTCAGACATGTACTCAGACTAAGCAGTATTAACACAGGCTTTGCTTATTATCTTGTATTGCGACTAAGCTTCTGAGGCACAGACATCATTCTACATTAGAGGTGTATTCCTACATTAAGTGAAACACTATACGTACTAAAAGTGCCTTAACTAAACACCGAAAATGTTAAATCACTTGTCTTAGTCATGGTTAAAGTCTAGGTACATTAGCTAAAGAAGGTATGCTTTGTCTCTATCAGTTGCAATACAAAAGCTTTTACGAGTTGAAGGTTGGAAGAGACATGACCTGTTTATCCTTATTTAGAAAAGTGCGGTTATGAATATGGGTGTAAAATTTTGTATTTAAGTGAAAAAAGGTAGTAAACAGATATGGTAAAAAGGCAAGAAAAGTAAAATGTTAAGTTTATACACCACAGGTAAATTTTCATTACCTACCTAGCACCATATAACTGTTGTCCAGATGGATAAGAATAATCACTTTTGGTTGTATGGGTTTTACCACCAATTTATTAAAAGTTCTACAAATCATTTCCTTTCGATACTACATAGCCTACCATCGTTTCTAAAAATCTCTACTACTACGTTGGTACCTACTACTGACATGTCCTAAGTACCTAAGTTTTGAAAGAAAATTTTCAGGAAATGTGGATTTAATAAACATTGTCTTAAATAAGTAGCTTAGGTATTTTTTAAAGTTTTAAATAACGATGGTTTTATATCATCATATTCGCTTCATCACCTATCCTCGGTCAATGTCGAAAGGACCTTTCAATTCTCTTTAATTGCTGCGTGTTCATTTGTTTCATTAGCTAAGACCATTCAATGTCAGTAAATAGTTTAAACGGTGTCCTTGCTACAATGAATTTGTGCCCACGCGACGGTAATATTGATATAAATAAGATGGTAACAACGACATCTACTACGGAGAAGCGTAGCGTGGTACCTACAGGGTTGTCACTTGTTCTTAGTGATTATCGTGTAATATTTTTTAAGTACTTTAAGTAGGCTCTGTCTACAGCGATTACTAGGCTGACTCGACCGGTGAAATACCACCGTCGCACAGAAAACCGACGTGAAGTAGGGACGATGTTGCTGCGTTTCGTTCGGTGAGTGCGGTATCCGGTGCCCAACTTTGTCAAAGGCTCAGCAACACACCCCCAACACCCACAGTGTTGCGGGTAGTCATGGAGGGCGGTGATCACTTACCATCAGGTGACCCGCATGCTCGTTTGCTCCCTATTATTGGGGCTCAGTTTCAGAAGTAAAACACGGATAAAATCAGCACTAAAATATATTTGCACAATCACAATATTTGTTACACAGAGCAAAAATAACTTTAGGACAATATGCAATCTTAATAACACTGTTTTACACACGGCTGTCGAGAACAGACTGAACAGCATGGCCGTCAAAATGCCGTCCAGCAAACCATTCCCCACCACTCCCCACCTAGATCGAGTTTTTAGAGGACTAGTGGGTCCGGCTTTGCGGACGCTCAAATGACTAATCTCATGACAACGGAAAAAAATAACAAGATAAAACTTAGACTCATGACGATAAAATATATTATGCTTACAGCTCGGCCATCCTGTTCAAAGCAAGTCCACTTGCAAAAATAATAATAATAATAATTATTATTACAATGATAAGAAAGAAAAAAAAATTATACATTTTAGGTAGCCTAAAACAGATTTTTTTCTATACAAAATAATAAAACCAAGAGAAAAAAAAAAATGAAACAATAACAATAAACTAAGATGTATGTACTTAATATAAATTATGAATGAATCAACTTTAACATTTTAATAGCCTATTATTACAAAATTATTCTGTATCTGAATTGCATTCATCGCTACTCTCTAAATTTCTAACGAAGTTTAGCCACGGCCTTAATTTATCGACAGCTACGACATTCTCGTAACGCCTGCCTTTACGAGTGATAGGAGTGTCTTCAATTAAATACCTATCGTTTGGGAGCACTTTTACTACTCTATAAGGGCCTTGAAATTTGTTAACAAGTTTTTGGGACTTTCCGTCGTGCGGTACTTGCCTTTCAACTCGAACTAAATCTCCCGGTTTGTATATTGTAGCTTCTTTCCTATGCTTGTTAAAACGTTCGGCATCTTTTACCTGTTGATTTTTAATTCTTTCGCTAGCTATCTTCCTAGTATTGTCTATAGTTGTATTGTCTTCTCTAACTAGGGTATCACTAATTACTGGATATAAAATGCCTTGTGACCTGCTTGTGATGTTAAAACCGAAAACTAACTCGGAAGGACTTTTCTGGGTAGTTTTGTGAGTAGCTGTGTTGAGACCTATTTGTATATCGCAAAGGTGTTCATCCCAGTTCCTCTCATCATCGCCATGATTCGAGGTAGATAGAGCTTCAAGAATCGTTCGATTAAATCGCTCTACCTGTCCATTTGCTCGTGGGGTGGCCACTGCAGTTTGTATATGCTTAATATTGTATGCTGAAATAAAATCTTTAAATAGTTTGCTAGTGAACGCCGACCCTTTATCTGTTATAAGACGCGCTGGGACCCCAAAGTAACTTATGTGTTGTTTGATAGCTTTTACAGCTGAGTTCGACTTTGTATCTTTAACGGGAGTTATATTAACATATTTAGAAAATCCGTCGACAATCACTAACAAGTAACAATTATTCTTTTTACTCCTAATAAAAGGCCCCAAGTGATCAGCGTGAAGGGTATGGAATGGAACATTACTTTTTTCTATAGGATGAAGTTCTCCTTCGCGCTTTCCTCCTGGTGCCTTGTGATGTGCACATTCTAGACATGACATCACGTATTTTTTTATAAAGCGGCGCATTTTGGGGAACCAATAGTGTTTCTGAATGCGTTGAAGGGTTTTCTCAAAGCCGCAATGTCCTACATCGTCGTGGTTTTTCTTTGTTATTTGCCAACGCACTCCCTTTGGTACTAACCATTTAAGCTCTTCTCCAACCGTTCTGTAAACTCTACCGTTTTTCAGCTTATATGCCTTGCAGTATTCCGCTATTTGGTCTGATTTTGGATCACTCAGAACCTCCTTGATTCGCTTTACGTCATCATCTGCGTATTGCACTGTGGCGATCCAATCTTGATCTGAGTGATCCAAAACGAGTACATCAAGTACGTGCGAACTTACCTCGTCAACATCTATTGGATTTCGGCTGAGCGCGTCTACATGCGACATCCTAGCACCAGGTCTATACTCCACAGAGCAATCAAATTCTTGGAGTTGTACCCACCATCGAGCAATCCTTGGAATTATATCCTTTTTTGTAAGAGTGAACCGCAGTGCGTTACAGTCAGTAAATATTTTAAACTTGATGCCTAGCAAATAGACACGAAATCTGTTAAGTGACGCCACGACCGCTAGCGTCTCAAGCTCGTACGAGTGCATTTTACTTTCATCGGCGGTTGTCTTACGACTAAAATAAGATACCGGCTGGAAGGTACCTTGGGGATTGGACTGAAGAAGGATGCCAGCGACCCCATCTTTACTGGCATCAGTGTGTAATTGCGTCTCGGATTTGGGATCATACAAGGCGATTAACGGTCTTTCGATAAGTTTTGACTTTAAACTAGTAAATGCACAACTTTGCATTTCTCCCCAACACCATTGCGTATCCTTTCGGAGCAAATTAGTAAGAGGAGACGCAATGAGTGCATAATTTTTAATGAAACGACGAAAAAATCCCGATAATCCCAAAAACTGGCGCAATTCGTGTATATTACAGGGAGTTCGAAACCTTGACACCGCTTCGATTTTTCGAAGCCCTGGACGAATGCCTTCAGCACTAATCTCAAATCCCAGGAAGTCAAGTTTGTTCTGGAAAAACTTACATTTGCTAAGCTTTAAAGTTAGACCACCTGTTGTTAGTAACCGCAATACTTCTTCTAGCCTTTGCAACCCCTGACTAAAATTTATGGAAGGTATTAAGATATCGTCCATGTAGACAATAGCATACTTGATTTTGGCCTCAAACAATATTTTATTTATTGTTCTCTGAAAGACTGAAGGTGCATTTACAAGTCCGAAAGGCATCCGATTATATTCAAATTGTCCATCCGGTGTTACAAAGGCAGTCTTGTGGCGGGAACCTTCTGCAATAGGTATTTGGTAATATCCAGAAGCAAGATCTAGAGAGGTGAACAAGGTATTTCCTGATAGTTGATCTAACTGATCCTCGACTCGAGGAAGCGGATAGTGTTCCTTTTTTGTCTTGCGATTCAGAGCGCGATAGTCGACACAAAGTCTTTTCTCGCCACTTTTTTTTTGAACAAGGACAATAGGACTTGCGTACGGGGAAGCAGATTCTCTAATTATATCACTATCTAACATTTCTTTTACCATGTCTCGTACCAATGCGCGTTCTGAAATTGACATCCGATATGGGCGGTAAACTACGGGCTGCGAATCCTCGAGTTCTATAACCATCTCCGTTATAGTTGTAAAACCAAGATCACTTAGAGAATTGGAAAAAGAGTTCTTATGTTTGATCAAGATATTTTGTAACTGAGATCGTTCGTCATTTGAAAGTCCATCTCCACACATTATGGACTCCTCATCGAATTCTACACTGCAAGTATCTAAAATAATTGTCTCGGTGACATTATGGGGTTTCTTATGTTCAGCACGGGTAATTAAAAATCCTTCCTTAATGTCTATTTCTCGCGGCGATGTATTAAGAACCAAAATAGTACTGTACCCATTTCTAATCTCATACTGACCAGGCATCACATAGTATTCACGGCCCTCTGCACCCCGCAAAGTTCCAACAACGGATATGAAGCCGGAAACGCCAGAGTCCGATACAACGGCAACCCTTTCAATTTTATGTGGAGTTAGCAATATCTGTTTCTTTGCTTTAATTTGCACCTTTTCATTCAAGATCTTGCTGAATATAAGTTCATTTGAAGTTTTAATCATGGTAATGTGGGGTTTCTCTGTGAACGAATGCCCTAACAATACAGGCTGCCTAATCACGTGGTCCTCAACGACGTAAAATTCAACAGTTTCGCATATGTTTTGCAACTCCACTGCACACACGGTTAGTCCGACTGGCAAAGTAACGTTACCTCCAATACCTCTTAAAGCTGGAAGCCCGTCCGGTGTTGAAATAGGTAAACCTAATTCGTTGGCTGTACTGATCTTGATTAACGAGCACTGGCTACCCAAATCTATATGACATGTTACCATATGATTGTTTACTTTAATCTCAACTATGTACTTACTATTAGAGTCGTTCACGCTTAGCTCGGATACTTGTTTCTCGTTTTCGTGTCTATTTGGTGTAAGTTCTTTATTCTGTGTAATATTAAACTGTTTATTTCTGAAACAATTATCCGAGCGATGTCCCAATCGATCACAATTAGTACATTTCACCAAGGGTTTATTACATTTAGAACTGCGGTGTCCTATTTCGTTACAATTGTAACACTTTATATTAGTAGTCGCATTTTCTCGCGTAATGTTAGTCTTATCCGAGGTAAACTTACGTTCATTGCGACTCCGAGTAAATAAATCACGGCGTTCTCTGTTAGGCCCTACCTTTACAGTTCTGAAGTATTTGAGTACTTGTTCAGGTTCCGTGAATTGGCCAGCTTGAGCACCCAGTTTTAACGCTCGTTCATCTACTCCGTAAAGAATGCAATCGACGGCTTGTTTGCCATATATCTTACACCTATTTAGTAAATTAACCTTAGAGTAATAATAATGCTCCAACGACTCTCCGTATCTCACTCTTTTTGATAACATTTCAGTTAAGAGTTCAGCGTAGTCCTCACGACAAGGAAACGATTCAATAATTTTTTTCTTCCATTGAGGCCAAGTGAATAATAACGTAGGTAATCCTTGATACCAAGATTTCGCTATTCCCGTTAATTTTGGAAGGGCATAGTGAATCGTCTCCCTGTCGCCCCACCCGTAAATCTCAGCACACTCCTCTACCTTAGTTAGCCACGTTAAAGCCGTTTGTTCTTTAGACATAGGATCAAATTCAGGGATAACATTGGTATTAAAAGAAATTCTATTTTTATCAGAATTATTAACCTTATTTAATATTGACAAAAACTTATCTAGCATAATGTTCTCGTATTGGTTATTTTCGCGTTGAGCTGGACGAAATCTTTTTCTTTGAAATACGTAAGATCCTTCATCTGAATCATCGGAGGACTGTCTGTGCCGTCTTCGCGATTGTCCCGCTAGTTGAATTTCATCTGCTGGTGGCCCTCGATATGGATGTCGATGATAATCCTCACGATCGCGTCGGCTGTGTTGATCTTCATCTTCATCCAGTGATTCGAGAGATTTTGCTGAATTTGCACGGTTACATCTCATGGCTCCAGGTTCGATAAAAGAGTCTCGAACCCGTCGGCTCGCCGCCCCTCGGTTGCGACTATCGAAACCCTGACCCTGTTGCCTGGGTGCCCCTGGGTTATTACCTTCAAAACCCTGACCCTGTTGCCTGGGTGCTCCTGGGTTATTACCTTCAAAACCCTGACCCTGTTGCCTGGGTGCTCCTGGGTTATTACCTTCAAAACCCTGACCCTGTTGCCTGGGTGCTCCTGGGTTGTCGCCTTTAAAACCCTGACCCTGTTGCCTGGGTGCTCCTGGGTTGTCGCCTTCAAAACCCTGACCCTGTTTCCTGGGTGCTCCTGGGTTGTTATTTTCAAAACCCCGACCCTGTTGCCTGGGTACTCCTGGGTTATTATTCTCATAGTTGAAGCCTTGTCGGGGCTCTTCTACAATGAGTGTATCCTCCATGCCTGAAACTTTGAAATCCAATCTGAGTTTAAACTAATAATTAAATATATATGAAATTAAACCAACAGCCAGTTTTACGGTACAAATCTAGGCATATAACTACACATGTTTTCAAAGAATAGGACCGAAAGAATGTATATGTTAAAGGTTAAAATACTTCGAGGGTTTGCCCCCGCAAAATACAATCAACCCAATACTTCACTCATGCATAGGTATTATAATTTATATGAGGAACATACATTCCCGGAGAATAGCCCCGGTAGAATGTATGTGTAAAGGCTTAAAATATTTCCAGGGAGTTGCCCCGGCAAAATAAGATAAACCAATATATACTTAAAATTCATGCCCAAACTGTATAATGAACATACATTCCCGGAGAATAGCCCCGGTAGAATGTATGCGTAAAGGTCTAAAATATTTCCAGGGAGTTGCCCTGGCAAAATAAGATAAACCAAATATACATATGCTTAAAATTCAGGCACAAGCTGTATAATTAACATACATTCCCGGAGAATAGCCCCGGTAGAATGTATGTGTAAAGGCTTAAAATATTTCCAGGGAGTTGCCCCGGCAAAATAAGATAAACCAATATATACTTAAAGTTCATGCCCAAACTGTATAATGAACATACATTCCCGGAGAATAGCCCCGGTAGAATGTATGCGTAAAGGTCTAAAATATTTCCAGGGAGTTGCCCTGGCAAAATAAGATAAACCAAATATACATATGCTTAAAATTCACGCACAAGCTGTATAATTAACATACATTCCCGGAGAATAGCCCCGATAGAATGTATGCGTAAAGGTTTAAAATATTCCCAGGGAGTTGCCCTGGCAAAATAAGATAAACCAAATATACATATGCTTAAAACTCATGCACAAGCTGTATAATGAACATACATTCCCGGAGAATAGCCCCGGTAGAATGTATGCGTAAAGGTTTAAAATATTTCCAGGGAGTTGCCCTGGCAAAATAAGATAAACCAAAAACTTATCATTAGCTCATGCACGTAATCTACAAATAGTGAGTATACATCTCCGGAGAATAACCCCGATAGGATACATGCGTAATGGTTTAGAATATACTGAGGGAGTTGCCCCAGCCAAATACAATTAACCAACAAATTTAAAAAAAAATAACGACATTCATTTAATTTTTAAATAAAAAATTGTGTTTTTAACGACTTAAGGGTATTCGAAGACAAAAGCAAAAAAAAAAAAAACAAGAAGAAGGTAAAAAGTAAACGGTCTCTCTAAATTTATTTGCAAAAAAGAAAAAAAAAACAAATGATAATTTTAATTTTAAATTCAACGTCAGTAAAAACACATTTTTTTTTTTTCAACTTTTATTCCACAATTAAAAATGAAATGTACTTACGTTCCTACGGCGTGGACAAAATCCAGTATAGATTTTGCAATTATCCCACTTCTGAAACTATTGGGGCTCAGTTTCAGAAGTAAAACACGGATAAAATCAGCACTAAAATATATTTGCACAATCACAATATTTGTTACACAGAGCAAAAATAACTTTAGGACAATATGCAATCTTAATAACACTGTTTTACACACGGCTGTCGAGAACAGACTGAACAGCATGGCCGTCAAAATGCCGTCCAGCAAACCATTCCCCACCACTCCCCACCTAGATCGAGTTTTTAGAGGACTAGTGGGTCCGGCTTTGCGGACGCTCAAATGACTAAATTCTCATGACAACGGAAAAAAATAACAAGATAAAACTTAGACTCATGACGATAAAATATATTATGCTTACACTATATGATAAAAAAAAGAATAAAAGAAAAAAAGCGGGAGAAAGAAAAGTTTGAGATTTCTGCTTTGGAAGTGCAGCATTCCTTAAAAATAGTTCCAGAAAGTCATTCGATAGTGCCTGGCCTTGCTTAACGTCGATGTACGACGTTAGCTGAATTACCTTCTTGATTCTTAATTAACTCTAAAACTACTCGACACAATTAGAAAACTTTCAAACAACACAAAAATACTGTTATCCGACTTTTCTACTTTTACAACAATACCTTTTAATTGTTTAAGAGGACAAAATTTATTTGATAAGGCACTTCATAACACCCAAAACGTTGGTAGCTAAAATAGATAACTTAAATTGCTAGACAATTCGAATCTCTTTTGTTATACCAAGAAAACATCTACTAAACACAACCCGTATTCGCGCATATTTTAATATTGGCAACCCTACTTACTCATCACACCTCGTTCAGAATGTGGGCACCGGATCTGACCTATTTCAAAAAGAGAACGCTGCCTTTATAGCAGCCGTTGAACGCAGATTTAAATTTTACTTGTAAATACCCACGTCTTAAAGGCTTCCGAGAAATATTTGATGAGGCAATAAAAGGAAAAGATGGTGAGTATTTAGAGTGCAATATATCTTCAAATTTGCTAAAACATTGGCAGTTAAGTATATATTTTACAAGGCTTCAGTTTTTTTGCTTTTTTCGTTTCGTCAATTAGTGACAATTGCTTCCAAAATATATATAATTAACAGCTAAAACAAATTCTTGATGCGTGTCTGTATTCCATCCTTAAACACGCAACTGATGTTGATACAGTTTTAGCTAGACTTTATCTTCTTAGATCTGTTTTGAAATCAAGCCGGTTTTAATTGCACACGTACAAAGTTCGTTCGGGTCACTAGCTTTGTCCTATCAAACGTGATGTATCTTCCATATCATCAAATGAAGAAGATTTTCAAAATTAAATCAATTTTAAATATAGATGCATGGTTTACATAAATCTTACAACTCAATTCTCCAGAGAAGTTTTCTCTCGCTTATGAGACACTAGTGACACGCCCATGCTTTGCAATGGTGTAATTTTGGCCGACTTTTCCACAAAACGTTGAATTATAACTTAAACTTTTTTTTAAATATAAGTATAGAATACTTACAAATTTTAATTAATAAATTACCTAAGACAGAATTAGCAACTTGGATTTACCTATACTATGTAATAACGATAATGATGATGAAAAAGTTGGTAACCATGAAGGTAGTAAAGATGGACCATGATATGATAGGATTTGGTTTCGAAATTGAGATTCCACGTAACATATCAAGTATCTATAGATTTATTATTGATCTTACAAATAATAAATCTATGCAAGTATCTATATCGTATTGATTCCGTAGATAGGTAACTTCTGAGTCATGTTCTATGATCGCACCGCTGCCCTACGTGAGTTCAGATAATTGGATTAGGCAGCAGATAACAAATATGTGGTTACGAGGCTTATTTCCATACTCACCGAACCCAGATTTCTGAATTTTACAGAGTTTTCCAGCCATTTCCATTTAACAATCCATGGTAAGTATATACTTATGTTATCTTTTATGAAAGCCCGACTGTTGGTTTATCTGAGGTTTACCGTAGTCTTTTACAGAAATATTTAAAAGCACACAAAAAAAACTCACTCTACTTGGGCTCAATACAATATACTTAATACAAGCAACAAATTTCTACTCATCAAAAAAGACAATACTTTTTAGATATACCTACAGTTGCCAAGAGCACCAATGTTACAACGCCTTAGGTACTACGTATATAAGCGTTGCTGCAAACCTAATTATTCCAACAAATCTAAATGTTTGTACTCCTATTCCAATTCAATTAACTCTATTGCAAACCAACCCACATTATCTAATTCAACAAAGGTTATCTGCAATCGATAAACCTAATCATTTGCAATTGTTACCTAATTAATACCCAAAAGCAAGGTATGATAACCAATTTCTAAGAATCCGTTAATTAACCAGTTAATTTGAACAGTTTACAGGGGCGGAAGGTTGATCAATTTCCTGAAAAATTCCATAACCAAAATTGTAGCTTATTCTTTAACGTATCTACTTAAAAACACATAATATTTCAAATCATTTTTTTTTGCACACATGGAAAATAGTTGTTAAAAAATATATATTTCTTAGCCGTTTTTATTTTGTTTTAATTGGTAAGACTTATTTTCGGAGGGCTTATTCCGTTAGGCTATGAGTTTTGCTACTATTATCGCTATATTTTCGTAAATAACCTATCTCGTTAATAAAAACAATTGGGCAATAAAATAAATGCTCAGAATTAGTTAGTGTTTATTAGGTCTATACTGTAGAGGTCCCATTAGTTGAGAATGGAACATCTTGCTTATTATCAATAGGAATTATTTTTAGCGTATGACACGTTTGTATTTGTGTACTACAGCCCGGCCACCGAGAGAATGCGTTTGTAAAAAGCTAGCGACCCAAGCGTAATTTATGAGGATTCAATCATTGTGATTTTCACATCACATGCTAATCAATTTGTTTTCGAATTTATTATTCAGGCACGTTAAGCCGATGGTTCCGGGTACTTTTCAATTGGAAGCCAGGGCCGAGCCGCCCATACTTGCGATGTGTGCGGCGCACACAGGCGCCTAAGCAAGAGGGGCGCCGGATTGTTTTTTTTTTATACAACACTAGTGGCCGCCCGCAACTCCGTTCGCGTGGAAGTCGGTTTCCCGTGGGAATGAGAAGTTTTCCCGCGGTAAAAAGTACCCTATGTCCTTTCCCAAGTTCAGTTCTTTCTTCATACCAAATTTCATCAAAATCGGTTCAGTGGTTTAGGCGTGAAAGCGTAACAGACAGACAGACAGACAGACAGACAGACAGACAGAGTTACTTTCGCATTTATAATATTATAGTAGGGATAGTTGAAAAAAATGATTAAACTGACTAAAAAAGGCGCTTCATAGGTTTTGCACACAGGCGCTGCTTAGGGTCGGCGCGGCCCTGTTGGAAACCACTTTGTAGCCGTCAAGCCAAGTCAAGCCAAGGTGCCTATTAAGTAGGTGGCATGATAAATCCTGACAGTAGGTTGTCCACTACCCCACAGGATACACTTCCAAGGGCCTAAAATGCAGTTCCCAAAACTCTGATAGCAGATGAAAATGTGCTGCGAAGGCATATAATAATTTATGACAAGAAAAGATGAAGACCATAACGGAATCATCTTTTTTACTCAAGGTAGGTTTTTATGGCGAAACTTCCTCTTACGATACCGAATTAAGTAATCCCAGCATAATACTCGTATACAAACTAACATGAGAATTCGATTCTCATACATTTTTCATAGGTAATTTAAGACCACTGTTGGTAGGAGCTATTTTCCAAAAACGTACCAATACGGTCTACTAGGTTGGTTATCCATGTAAACGAAATATTACAGAGCAAGTTACTTTTATCCTTTTATGGTTAATGCTAATTTTAATAACAATAGGACATGAATAAAGTCACCAGACCATAACGAGACAATCTGAGCGAAGCTTAATTAATAGAAAACCTTGTTATTTAAATAAATACACTTCCGGAATACTATCGTAATCATGGAAAACTAACAACCTATCAACAGGGATATAAAGCTTAATACATCTAATAGCTTTATTTTTTTTTCTATTTCTAGTATGTTTAGGTTCTATGTGCTGTTGTCTTTCTTAGGAGGCGACCCCACGGTGCGTCAAACAGCGCACTGCACACATATTGCACTGTTACTGATCACATAAGTGTATTACCTAATTCTTCCATTGCCTAGCAGTTACCCCAGGGAAATTAGGCTTTTCGAAAAGTTAACTGGTTTATACCTTTATTTTGATGTTATATTAGTATTTCCTTAGTTATCAGAAATTAACTTAACTTACATTAAAAGGGATAGTTAATAAAATAAAACACTCAAAATATTTAGCAAGAGTTTAATAAAAAACTGCAAAATAAAAATATCTCCAAATATTGAGCCTTAATGCTAAGATATCAGTAGTCTGACAACTTTCAAAAATACATAGAATACACTCACACACGCTCACAAAACCTTTGCTTGTGTGTCTTATATACATTCACAATTGTAAAATACTGTTAAATTAAAATGATAAAAACACGTTACAAAACATTCGTTTGAAGACATTTTCCAACTTGGCACTGTGTTACTTATTTTGAAGAAATTTGGAAAAATATTTTTTCATTAATAATTAAAAAATAAATGAAAAATTTATTCCCATTGTTCAATAAATTATTGTCACCTCACAACTTTTGTGATACATTCGGGATAGAGTTCGATTAATTAAATAAAATAGTTTTTTTGTTAAAAAAAAATGTACAATGTTTTTATCATGTATGCAAAGTGTATGTTATATGAAAAAAAAGAAATACAAGTAAAAATACAAAATTTTATTGCATTAGAAAACCTAACTAAGCAAATTAAGGATACAAACTTACCTAATTTAAATATTAAATTTAAAAATAAACATATATAAATATGTTTGAAGATATTTTTACGAAATGTTTTTGACTAGTTAATTACATAGTTAATAATTTCAATACAAAAGCTTTATTTTAGACATATTTTTTTGTTTTAACCTGATTTAAAGTTATTCGAGTAAATATTTTTTGTTTATTTATTATTTTTAGACAAAAAACTATTTAGAAAAAAAATGATTTGGTACGTAATTCGAGATAAAATTATTTTTTGCACCTTTTTAAACATAATTTCGAAAATTAGAAGGAAAATAATAAAGTTCTTTGGCGATTTGAGCAAAAATTTTATGAGTTTATGGCAGCTAGCATACTAAACGCGTGTTTTTATATAATAACTATATTACTGTTATATATTATATATATGTTACATACAAAACATGATTTAGATTAGTTTATATTGTTTTTCTAATGACTTGTAAAATCGTGTATTGCTGTTCCATTAATGTAGTAATAAATATTCAATTCCCTAGTAAGAATAGGTACCCTATTTTCTATTTTATTATCTAGAAGATGATTTTGCCAAGACAGTTGGTTAAATAAGGTGTAATGCACAAATTGAAAATTGACCTGTCAAAACCTGTTATAAAGAATACTGTCAAAAAAGTTATAATTTGAGAAGCTGTGATAACAACTTAGGTGATGACTAGCTATTGCAACTTGCACTTTATTGCAAAGATATAGTCAAATTAAGTTAAAAATATTTTTCTAACTACATAACAATATAGTTTTGACATTTTTCAAGAAGATTTATAGGCGATTAATAAAAATAAAACATATATTTAAATTAATCAACGAAGAGATTAAAATTTAAAGCAATGTCAAAATATGTATAAGCATATTCGTGCAAAACACCTTTATATTGAAGTACAAAAAAAATGTAAATTAAAAATAATCACTAAAATACAAACAATACGAATATAACTCTAATCTAGCTACAAATAAAGAGTACATTCGTAAAATAAATAAATGCTTTTCAAATATGGCAAAAGTAGGAATGCTTGCTTTGCAATATGTTAGTACGTAAGCCAATAAAACTATTTATATAAAATAATACATAATAAATGCATAATAAGTCCATACTGAGCATTATTAATGAGCTCTATATTTATAGTTTGGTCAAACAAATTGAGATCTAAATAAGTTTTTAATTGGTAAATAGTTAAGCGAATTAAAACTAATATCATGATATAAAAAACTAGCTATTTTCGACAATATTATCTTAGTTTCGGTTATCGTTTATTTGGAAAAGAAAACTAAAAGGAAATTAAGGAAAAATTTTGTGGTAGATTTTTCCTAATAGAAGTATTATAAGAAAATAATCGTGTCGTGATAATAAATGTCATTTTTTATCACGAAAGTAAATGATGAAAAAAGTATATAAAATGCATAATGTTTACCTTTTAAATATCTTAATATTTTATAATAAAGAAACAAATACAGTATTTATACCTAATTTCATATTACAATGTGGTACAAATCGAGTATTATATAAAAGTGCAAAAATAAAACGGGTTTTGTAAATTACACGCTAGAGTTCATTTCGTTACAAAAATTTCTAAAATCTAAGTTATATCGCGTTACACTTTAGGTTTTGGTATTTAATGACACATCTTTATGTTTGAAAACCTTCATTTGTGTAGATAGTATAGATTCTAAAAGGCTATTTCGAGGAATGACAGTTAAGACAAACTGTCTAATATTATTCATAAGTTAGAGAGTCAAATAAAAAATACAAAAGCGTCATTTTACCGCTCATACACTTTTCCAACCATTCACGTTTTTTGACAATTATTTATGTCAAAATCTATTAACGTCACCAAATCTGACAACTGTCAAAATCCCAACACATTACCAATAGGTAATCACCCAGTTTCACCATCACGTATTACCAAAGCACGCAGTGAGCGCTAAAATGCCGCTTTTACCAAACCCATGTAAAAAAAGTCGTAAAGTAAGTTTTTATATGGTAATATTGCGCGATCGTATAGTTTTTCGAATATATTCAGTGTAAATAGATGTAAATAATACGTTACTGTTCCCATTCCGCCTCGTCGACGCCTTCCATGTTGTCTTGCTCCAATCGCAGGTTTATTTGCACTTTTGCGCTTATAGACTTCATTATCTAAGGAAATAGTCATTATTATGTAAAAACCTGATGTTGTTTAATGCTACTTTAGTTATATGAAACAAATAAAAGATTTGTTCTTGTTTGTTAAAAAACTAATTTGTAAATGGAAATAATCTATATGAATTCAGTGTCAAAATCCACAAAATGTCTCTTGCAACTGAGATGTAAATAACTTTCAATAAGTTTAGTCAATCTTATTCAACAGCTAGAACATCTGACATAACAACCCATTATATGAAATTTTACTATTAGTTTTGCATTTAAAATGCTAATTTATTAAGTTTGAAGTTATAGATACCATTATATGTCTCAAATACAATAAAAAGGATACAAATATCTTACTAATATCGAAGTTCTATAATATTTATACATACATTTTCCTGTTTATCCTTGACGCCGACCTCCGCGATGCCTATTGGTTGAGATTCGATCTTCTTTTGAGCATTTTTCGTAATTTCCTTCGCCACGGGCGGGGGGGTTATGTGTGCTGATACTGGGGGAAATTATTGTATTTATTAGTTATTGGAATAATAAGTAGGTATAGCTTAATGGTGATTAATGTGATTTAATCAGACTCTAATCAATCATCATGATCGATTATTATTTATTTTATTATCATTAATTCTGTTCTTTGTGCTTAAAGTTTTCATTTACTATAGTAAAAAAAAAGCTTGCTGCATCTCATTATGGGTTCAACATAAAGAGTCACCTAATGCTTTTCTCATAAAAATAGTGAAATACCGCAGTAAAAAATAACCCATGTCTATCTACATACCAAATTTCATTCCAAACCGTTCAGCAGTCTTAAAAGAGTAACAAACCCACTCACCTACTTTCTATATTTGTGAGATATTACAGATCCCTTATTAGTTTTTATACATTAAAAGAGTAACAGAAACTCACGTTTTCCCCTACTTATCTATTTAGATGACATGTTAACGATTTTAAACCAAGTTTCAATATAACTTGAATACACCCTACTCTTATATCGAGGGCGTTGAAGCAAAAGTAATTAACTAGTGTTTTCATACTTCCGAGATAATCGCGATTTAGTGTTTTTTTTCAGTTAATTTTGAAATATCTTTTTTTGGGTAAATTATTTTACAGTCGGAAATCATATATGTTATATAAAATTTTATTATCTTTACGGTAGCTTAACTTTTGAAATGATTATATTTATATAAATAAAATAAATTGTTAAAAAGCAACTATTTAGTTTTGCCACAACTCATTTTCATACTGTCATCTGAGTTATGTACGCTTTTTGACTAGTTATTGATTTTATCCACAACTCAACTTGGTGGTAGAGACCAATTATTTCAAACATAATAGCAGTTATTTAATTTTCCTTCAACTTAATATGGAAGAAACAAAGTTTTATTAAGATTTGCGAGACAAAAATTGTTTTAAACTTATGATTTTTTAGTTGATTATCAAAATACATTAGGCATTTCCTTATTGGAAATGGACAGAGTAACAACCTATTACTGTCTATCAATCTTTACGAAGGCTTGAGCTGAATTATATTATTATACTCGTCTTTTTGATGATGCATTTATTGTATCTTTAATGTTATGATATTGTCCAAAGTCCTAACACAAATACGCTCAAATAAAAATGTGTCAGACTCCTCGTCCACAAAACTACATCAACAATATTCTCGTATTCCTTTTGCCTTTAGTACATTTATTTGCTTCCACTATCATACCAATCATTCGTATTTATAGAATGGTACATTTGATACATTTCTATCACTTTTTATTAGTGGTAGCTCCTATAGAAGTAGCAGTAAAACAAAGAGAAGTCGTAGCTATCACTTGGTCCGACCATATTGTTATGTTAAAACGAATTGTGTCATTATTAAATCGAAACAGTTTATTCTGGAAGATGATAAGACTAATCTCACTAAAACTCATGAAAATAATCCCGCAATGTCTGAAGATCACGTTTTTAGACTGGGGCTGAGATGTAGTCCCTAACAAAAGAGCTAGTCCTGACTTTTAGACTGAGGCTCACACGTGCTATGGGAAAATGGGAAAAAAAATAAAGGGCCATGTTAGATACCGGAGAGAACAAAAGTTACCGACATAGCCCATCGGATTAGCAAGCTGAAGATTTAGTGGGCTGGCCCCATAAGTCGAAGAACTGACAACCGCTGGGGTCGAAAGGTTTTGCAATGGAATAAACGTCTCGAAAAGCAGGGCGCCCCCTAATTCAATGGAAGGACGACTTGCGGAAGGCGGCTAGAAGGGAATGGATGAAGAGCTGCCTGGATTATAACGTTACGGTGGGCGACATACTCGTAGCTAGCAGGGACTTATAGTACCTATAATTTAAAAAAAAGAACTTCGAATTTCTTGTTCTAGAAGAACAAGCGGTATCCCAATTAAATATGTGGAAGATCTGGAACAACGGTGATTGAACTTTTAATATAACATTACATTTTTCGACACCATGTAGATTAAAAACAAGGTAGCTAACTAGATCATTGTCATCGTCTGAAATTGGATACTACTGGATTTAAAATAATTACTCGTCGTGAAAAACGAAAGATTTCTTTATTTGCCATTGAAAAGTAGCATTTTTTCTATATAATGAAGTGATTCTTTGTGAAAAAAATTGGGCAACTGCACTGCACTGCGCACTAAACGTTGGAAGACTTATGAGGCATATTTTAGGTATAATAATAATATAATAATAAGCTTTTATTGCAGGCAGAACCCATAAAAAATATTACATGATGCAGTGGTTAAAACTACACATTTGTCACAGTTCACTTTACATTTTTGCTATGGTGTATATGGAGCCAATGTCTGAAAATAGGACTGGATACATCCTCACACACGACACGGAGAATACTGTTATTCGATTCCCGTAATCTCTTCCAAAAAGAAGCAATACGGGATCGCACAACTGCAAAGTAGTCCGGAACTCTAGCATCCGCAAACATGCCGGTAGCACTACAATAACGAGGCAGCCCCATAAGGATGCGAAAAGCATTATTGTATTGCACCCTCATGGAGCTGTGCGATCGCTTCAGGTAGTGCACCCAAAGCCGAATGTTGTAGAAACTCTGGCAAAATGCCTTAAATAAGGTTATCTTGACAGAGTCACCACACCTGCCAAACCTTCTTGCTAGCATGTTACACCTGATTGAAAGAGCCCGACGTTTTCTTTCTATATCAGCATCGTCTCGCATATCGTCTGTGAGGATGTGACCCAAATATTTAAATGTTGTCACAACCCGAACAATAGAACCATCCAAAAATACATATGACAATCCTTAACTTTCATTTTATTTTCTTTCTTCACACTAATAGTTTGCTTAGATTAATTTTGCTAATTTCTAACAAGATCACGCCCTCTGAGTTATTGTAAAAATCCAGACGGCAAAATTAACGCTTACAAGTATTACCATATGATTAACATTTCAATAAGGTAAACTTTCACTTTTCACTTTGAACACTGAAGAAAATTCGAGGAAAAGACACCCCGTGGATATGGAGTCTTATAAGCAAACTATTTTGAGGAATAGGTGCATATCCCATTTCAACACGAGCACAAGCTATTATTTTAAAGTTATGCATGATAACTTGATCAAGATGCTTTTGTAGCATATAAGGCTAAGGCTTTGTCACTGAAATATATTGGAATTGTATATCTTCTTCTTCGTCTTCAACAGCCATGATTTAGCCCGCTGCGGGGCATATGCCACTCCAATAGTTCTCCACTCGGTCCTATCATCAGCTTTTCTTGTCCACGCTGTCCCGGCGTGAAATCTTATATCATAGGACCATCTGACTGGTAGTCCTCCTGCGTTAATACTTCTCCTACTACTACTTGTTCTCCGCATTTCTAGGTGTCCATTCTAGTACGGATATGCTCCAACGATCGTCCCCTCTTCGGCACAGTTGTCCAGCCCATGTCCATTTCAATTTTGCAATGCGGTATCCTTCATCTGTTAACTTGGTGCGTCTTCTGATGTCAGTGTTGCGCACCTTGTCTCTCAGTTATATCTCAAACATGCTCCTTTCTATGGCTCTTTGTGCTACCTTCAGTTTACTAATTAGCTTCTTAGTGAGTGGCCATGTTTCCAATGCGTACGTCATAACAGTTTTCAGCGATTGTGGCAGTATTGTAAATATTGATGCTAAATCCTTTTCTGTTAGGTAAGATGTCCTAACACCGTAGTTAGAAATTTCGGCGATAGAACTTTTAATACCTTATGTAAAATCTTAGATCTATGTTCCTGTACGGCAAGTAGGGAAATTACATATTTTTATATAAACTAACAGTGTTTTTTTTTAAATTCACTGAAGTCAAAAAATATAACTGCACATTTTTAAAAGAAAAAGTTCATATCGGAAATATTTCTTAGAGTAAAATTAAATAACAATACTTATGCACTTTTTCCGTGACGTGGTCAGGGCATTGTGCAGAATATTTCTGTTGTAGAAAATGATAACTGCACTTATTCACTTTATCCACGACTAGAAACAAATTTCATTTTATTTTATTTACAATTTAGCAAATTATTTATTTCTTCCTGAACCTTTTTTGCATCGCATGCAAGATATTTAATTTCATTTTTTTTCACAAAAATAATGATAATTTTATCAATTTGTCAAATATCGAAACCTGTTATATACCAAAAGATGCGTAATACTTTGGGCATTCAGGAAATGTCAAAAACTCAATTTCGGCCAAAACCCTAGTTAACCTATTTTTGCTTCAACGCCCTCGATATTATAAACGTGAAAGTTTGTGAGTATGGATGTATGGATGTTTGTTACTCTTTCACGTAAAAACTACTGGATGGATTTTGATGAAACTTTACAGTAATATAGGTTATACATCAGAATAACACATAGGGTAATTTTTACAGCGGGAAAACTTCTCATTCCCACGGGAAACCGACTCCCACGCAAACGGAGTCGCGGGCGGCCACTAGTCTTTAATACTTTTAGTTTAGTTTAGTTTTAGTTTAGTTAGTTTTAATATAAATACTCACGGCACTCCATCCCCGGCGGCTGCAGGCTGGCGGTCCTCGGCTCCGCCGGCTCGCCGCGGATCCATTGTCGCGCGGACTGCCACGGACTCCACGTCACCAGCGTGGCCGGGAACAGATCGTCTTGGAACAGTTCGCTCTGGAATAAAGATGATATACCATAAACCATAAGTTCTTAACAAAAATAATAACCTAATTATGGAAAACTAGTGGCCGCCCGCGACTCCGTTCGCGTGGAAGTCGGTTTCCCGTGGGAATTAGGTGATTTCCCGCGGTAAAAAGTACCCTTCTGATGTATAGCCTATATTATTGCAAAGTTTCATCAAAATCCATCCAGTAGTTTTTACGTGAAAGAGTAACAAACATCCATACATCCTCACAAACTTTCACATTTATAATATTAGTAGGATTCTATACAAGCTTGGGAAAATTGACAAATCACAAATCGTTTTTTGATATTAAAAACATGTGTATATAAGTCTGGCTAAATATAGACCAAATAGTAATAAAATTTCTGAAAAAGAATCAAATATTTATTGTCATATTAATAAAAATTACATGTAATTTTCTTATTTTTTTTACTATATTATTATGTAGTTTAAATACTATAAAAAAAATTATTGATATTGTTTTTTTTATATTTTCATTTTGTCATCATTTTTGATACTTCAAAAGTATGTTATTTTGAATCAAACCCAATAAAAAAACCTAAGCATACAATAAGTTATTATTATTACCTTTATCCTGGGCACAGTGAAGGACAGGGGTTCAATATTTCCATTCGTAAGTCTCAAGGCGCGGGCGAATTCAACCTGAAAATAATTTATATATGAAACTAGTGACCCGCCCACGCTTCGCAATGGTGTAATTTTGGCCGATTTGTTCACAAAACATCGAATTTTGGCTAACTAATTAAAACTTTTTCTGATGTTTTTTATTTAAAAATTTAAATGAAAAAATAACCTGAAAGGTAGTGAAAACCGTATTAAAATCCGTTAAGTGGTTTAGGAGGATTTTTATTAAAACTTTTGGTCAAAGTACAAAATATTATCTATGATGGGTCAGCGCACACCATTATGGAGGCTCCGATGTCACTTCGCAGCAATTCCCTTTTATCCCTTAATTCCCAAATAGTTACCTTATCAACGGCCACCAGGTTCTTGTGTAAAAAAGCGATCCCCTGATGCAGCGTGGGCGATCTGTGGTGGGACAGAGCGCAGAGATATGGCGGCTCTGACGTCACCTCGTAGCAGTAGATTGTGGAGTCGCCCTGGAAATTAACGGCGGTTTAGTGGTGGGTATGAAATTGGTCGGTGGATCTATTACAAGGTATACAAATTATGATATAAATGTGTAATTTAAACTTATAAAGGTAAACTTAAAAAAAGGCAAAAATAGTAATAAAATAATTTTTTTTTAAAAGAATTTTAGGTTAAATATTTAAAATTCGTTTCGCCTAAGATTATAAATATACTTTTCACGTAAAACAGTGGCTATGTTATTTACGATATTTTTTTACGTTAGAAACGGTTACCTTTGGTTCGGAATTTCGAGATACCTTTTCATTACCATTAAAATTATTTTGTGACAGAATCATATTCATAATTAAATTGTACAATTGTTTACTAATAACAACATTTTTATTATAACTCTGATAAAAAACATAAAACACGATTAACAATATCATTCTTTTTTTCATCAAACCTTGTCAAAATCAACCCCATTTTATCTGTCAAAACTCACCCGTCCAGTCAGGAATAACGTGGCGGAATCGTGGTCTATATGTATATGTAATATAGCGGGAGATACATCCAGGCCGACCGTGCATAGCGGAGTGGAGAGATCAGAAGCGGAGTAAACCATTATCTGACGTTCCGATACTCTGTGAGAAATGGAATGTGCTTAGTAATGGTTGTATTGATTATTTATTTATTAAGGCACGTAAACAAAATGTAATGCGACATTAAAACTAGGACTTTGTAAGATAGTTTATAAACAAAACTAAAATTATTACCATCACTTTCTTATACTTATTAAAAGACAAATATATATATTAAAAAAATTAAGGTTGACAAGACGTAAATTAGTACCCGTCTTTGTCTCATGCTACTGCTGAGTACGTCATAGTATTTTTATATGTTTTCTTCAGGGTTTCTTTTAATCCAAATCTTCTAAAAGCTATTCCCATAGATAAAGATACCTGTATATACAGATATCAAATCTGCGCCAAAATAATTTCCACTTCAACTTATCCTTTTAAGAACACAGAAAACATTCATTGCCTTATAACTATTATATCCCCTTATACCAACTTAAACTTCAATCTCTAATCTCCCTCCTTTCCAATATAAATCGTAAACAAACACAGTGGACCCCCGGTAATTCGACAAACGCTTTACAAGGCAGTGTCGAACTATAGAATTTGTCGAATTATAGGGTACTGCCTAAGACCCCTTATAGTCCGGATTTTTGTACAAGAGTTTGTAATCCGACAAATTACAGATCAAATTATAAGATTCTACATACATATGTACATTTTATTTATTTAAAACGTACTCTGAACTTCAAAACATACTTCATTTTACCTGTTAAATCGTGACTTATACGGGTGACGGATTAGACAGGGGCCGGGTTACCGGGGGTCCACTGTAATGCCCAATTGCAGGGAACGTTTCAACCTCGGGTTAGCTAACTCAAATTTAAATGACGCCACCATCGATTGTGAAGTAGTTACAATCGATGGTGGCGCCATTTAAACCTGAGTTAGCTAACCCGAGGCTAACCCGAGGTAAAAACGTTCCCTGCAATTGGACCTAAATAACTTGTGTATTTTTTTTTATAATATGTAGCAAACGAGCATGCGGGTCACCTGATGGTAAGTGATCACCGCCGCCCATGACTACCCGCAACACTGTGGGTGTTGGGGGCGTGTTGCTGAGCCTTTGACAAAATCATGTACCGGATATCGCACTGACCGAACGAAACGCAGGAACATCGTCCCTACTTCACTATGGTTTTCTGTGCGACGGTGGTATTTCACCGGTCGAGTCAGCCCAGTAATCGCTGCAGACAGAGCCTACAGCTAGACTCTATCACTCTAAAAAATGTGTATACTAACTTGTCGAAGCCGGTGACGACAAGATGCGTTCCCCGAAGCGCCCACACCACGCGCGCGCCGCGCCCGCCCGCCGGGCCCTTGCCCGAGCGAAGGGCCGAGGTAGACGCGCGCGGGTCGAATATCTATGATATACATAGATACTTGTAGATAAGTTGTCATATATGTAGGTAGTATCCTACATCATTACATAGTATAAATCCAAGTCGCTATTTGTGTCTGTTTGTATATTTGTCCACTATCTCCTCTTAAACCACTAACGGATTTTAATGCAGTTTTCGCCATCTTTAAGGTATTTTTTTTATTTAAATTTGTAAACAAAGAACATTTAGAAAAAGTTATTTGAAGTTAGCCAAAATTCAACATATCGTAACGAAGTCGCACAAAATTACACCATTGCGAAGCGTGGGCGGCTCGCTAGTATGGTGGATAAATGAGGAAGGAAAGTTGGGGATAAGTCATAGTATAATTTAATGGGAAGATATCTTGAAAAAGTCACGATAATAAAGTGCTTCTGTCGACTTACGCGGGTCGTATGTCTGATTATAAGGAAATAGTATATTTCAATACAAGTGTGGAAAGGCTGTCATTACAACGAGTTCCGACAAATGTCATGTTGCCAGGCGGGACGAGTTGCAATGACGGTTCCGCACGTGTACTGAACGACTATTTTTAATACAGTTGCGAAAAAATAAAGCAATTTAATAAAATGTAAAATTAGGATCGTAAATGTCGAAATAGCTCATTTTGAAAATGGCGCCATTTTTTCTTCACCCATTTGGTAGGCAAAGGTTACTATGCCCATACAGCCAAGTCTTCAGTAGAATTTTTTTTATTGATATGAAATGAAAATGAAATTTAATGAGATAAAATGAAATGAAACCAACCACACTAATTCAATCAAATCATTAAATCTGATATCGAAACAAGCTAATAGTTTTTTTTAGAAGTATACCTACGCTACGTAAGCATTAACATGAATCATAAAAACTTCTTTGTTTTTTTTGTAAAAGCTTCATGGTTGGTTAATTTTTCTTTTTAATAGACATTATTTTGACAGTTGGGAAAGAGAACGCACGAGTGCGGGAAAGGTAAAAAAAAAGCACGCGTGTGTAATAGCCCTCATCCCGAACGCTATACGTCCCTGCAATACGCCACTTTTTGAGCAACTGTATTAAAAATGTGATGTATTACTTGGGGTAAGACTAGGTAAAGTAAGGTGGAAATTTTGCTTGAAAAAGACCCAGTAAACTGTCAACTTACGCGTTTTATATGTCTAATTGCAAACATAGGTTTCTTGAATAACTTTTTAAGTTCGTTTTAAGAGAAATTGTAAGGAACATTGTTAAATTGGCGAGAAAAAGCTTCTTTAAATAACTTAGGCATAATCGTTGAATTAACATGATATGTCCCAAAGTGTGTATAAGGCTTTTAAGCACAATTTCAGCAAATAAGTAAAACACTAAATAATTTCGCATTTGATGTTTTAATGACAATAACACCTTTGACTACAGTATTTATTTATAAATAATTTATAATCCATTGCTGATCGGGATTTATCTTAATATTCTAAAGAAATATTTAATCATCATCACTCTTGATGAATCTCATTCACAAAAAACTGTCAAAACAAAAAATAACTCACCCTAATCAATCCATCCTTGCACACCGTAGCCAAAAACCTTCCGCACGGCGACCAATCCATCGCGAAAATCTGATCATTGTGCCCTGTCAGTGTCACGAAGTTGACAGGCTCGACAGGTGTCAAATCCCACAGTTTGACAGTTAAGTCGTGGGCGGCGGTTGTCAAAATGTTGTCGGCGGTGGGGTGGAAGCGAATTATGTAGATTTTGTCGGGGTGGGCGGAGAAGGTTCGGTTGGGGGTGTTGGTTGATTCTTTTAGACCTAGAAATGATGATAAATAAGAGGATTAATAGATTGATTTATTTGATAGATAAGGTTAAGGAACGATGATGAAGGAGAGAATTAAAATATTAATTGATTAGATTGATAAATAATAAATTAAATCCAGTTCTATTATCAATCTACAAAGGAGTTTAAAAAATATTGATCCTTGCTTGTTAAGCAGAAGATCCCAGATTCGTTTGCAAGGTATCATATGAACTTGTGCTTAGGTAAATATGTACCTGTAATTATATTTTCAATACTTGCATAGTTAAAGCTCACACAGTTACTTTATAAAAAACCCAATTCAAAGTCAATTTTTCCTAAATTCATCATTATAAACCCCATTCTCCTATTTAACCCCATTCCACCCTATTTAACCCCATTCCCCCTATTTAAACCCATTCCTTCTTTTTTACCCCATCCCCCCTATTTAACCCCATCCCCCCTATTTCACCCCATTCCCCCCCTATTTAACCCCATTCCCCCTATTTAACCCCATTCCCCATATTTAACCCCATTCCCCCTATTTAACCCCATTCCCCATATTTAACCCCATTCCCCATATTTAACCCCATTCCACCCTATTTAACCCCATTCCACCCTATTTAACCCCATTCCCCCTATTTAAACCCATTCCTTCTTTTTTACCCCATCCCCTCTATTTAACCCCATCCCCCCTATTTCACCCCATTCCCCCCCTATTTAACCCCATTCCCCCTATTTAACCCCATTCCCCATATTTAACCCCATTCCCCATATTTAACCCCATTCCCCCTATTTAACCCCATTCCCCATATTTAACCCCATTCCCCCTATTTAACCCCATTCCCCCTATTTAACCCCATTCCCCCTATTTAACCCCATTCCCCCTATTTAACCCCATTCCCCCTATTTAACCCCATTCCCCCTTTTTAACCCCATCTCCCCTCTTTAACCCCATCCCCTATTTCACCCCATTCCCCCCGATTTAACCCCATTCAACCCCATTCCCCCCCCCATCCATCC
Organism: Emmelina monodactyla; assembly: GCA_916618145.1. Lineage (NCBI taxonomy): Eukaryota > Metazoa > Arthropoda > Insecta > Lepidoptera > Pterophoridae > Emmelina > Emmelina monodactyla. The sequence goes on from OU745316.1 coordinate 1,594,134, forward strand.
CCCCATTCAACCCCCCCATCCAACCCTCCATTCAACCCCCCCATTCAACCCCGCACTCACCCCCCTCCGGCAGCAGCCACTCTCTAACCGCCCCGTCGTCGCACGCCACCACCACCCTATCATCTCTAAAGGGATCGAACCCCCAGTCCTGCAGCACGGCGGGGTGTAGCAACGCGGGGGGCGCCACCCCGGGGCGGGGGCGGGGGGCGGAAGCAACGGGGGTGGAATTAGAGGGTAGTTCGATGATGGCCACGCGCCCGCCGCCGCCCGTGATGGGGATGGCGCAGCGGAGGCCGTTCGCTGGAAAAATATATAATAAACTGAAGCTCTCTCCGTTCGCGTGGAAGTCGGTTTACCGTGGGAACAGGAAGTTTTCCCGCGGTAAAAAGTACCCTATGTGTTAATCTGATGTATAACCGATGTTACTGTGAAGTTTCATCAAAATCCGTCCGGTAGTTTTTACGTGAAAGAGTAACAAAAATCCATATATCCATACATCCATACATTCGTACATACTGACAAACTTTCACATTTATAATATTAGTAGTATATAGAAGTTAGGACTAATAACTTAGTTATTGAGAAGATAGGTGATTTTGCGATAGAAATGTAAGTAATTCCCGAGATGAAAGTATTTATTACAAAAACTTTTAAATCGGTTCAGTGATTTAAGCAAAATAATAACACAAAGCGAAAAAATCGATTTTTTGCGCTCTAGTCACGACATCAACTTATGATTCGTTGAGTATTCAAATCTTTTCCACTTTTGATAATGATCAACGAATAAAAGTATCAACTTTGACAGAATTACATCTCAATTTTGACACTTCTGCACATCAATTTTGACAGTAAATAACTGTATAAACTCACCATAGAACCCGTTACATTCCCCTGAGATCTGTCGGCTGACATTCTTGATGTTCTCAACGTGAGTCGATTTGTGCGCGGGAGTTCCTTTCAAGTGACGGAACTTTGACACTTTACCTTTGAACAAAACATATAATGATTAGCATGTTTTGTAAATCGTGATTACTTCAAGAAAATGTAAAATTGTTAAGCAAATATTCGAAATAAAAAAATTACCCTTCATTTGTGTTGTAAAATAGATAGGTATATGTTTACACAAAAAGCACAAGAATACCCATTTTACTGGTTATTTAAAAAACTTATTGTTTTATATTTATACTAAAGTCTGGACTTTTGTATATATATTTTTTTAAGTTTTATAAATTTATTTAAAGGTAAAATACTGTATCTATAGGATTCTAAGTCATTTATATAAATATTAGTTAGACAAGAAACTGTAAGATTTTTAAATATTATTATTATGTAAACATTTTAACATCTAAGTTATATACTTACCAAACATAGTATCTTATGTATTTTTTTAAATAATTGCTACATTTTGTAACATGTTTCATATTCTTACCAAACACAGTAGAAGTTCGTTTAGTGGTAACATTAGGAACTGAAGCCCTCTTATCTTCGCGGTCCGGACTCTTCCTAGACTTGAGCGAATCACGGCGTCTGTAATACAATACTTATTTCAATAACAAAAATATCATATTATTATTTACATCGTTTTTTTTTCTTTATTTCTACAAAGGCGATAAACGTTTCTGTATATTTCTAAACAGGATCGCTAAGATAATGTATTTGAGAAGGGATTTATAGAAAATCATATTACTCACGCCCTAATAAAGCTGCTTTATACTGATGCAAGATTTTAAAATTGGTAAAGTTTACTTCCTTTCAATATAAGTAATATTTGGTAAACACTCACACCATGTATTTGGTTTACCAAATAAACAATTGTGCTTTCTGCTGACATAAGTGCTTCCTGCCAACTATTGGATACCAGCTAACAACTGCGCTTCTTGCTAATAGGATACCTACCGCCGATATACACCTGCCAATAGTACCTACGTAATTAAAAACTATTAAAGCATCCAAATACCTAAAAGACGCGGTCAAATTGTGCTTAATTCCAACAATGAAATACCTACCAACAATTTTGCTTCCTGCTACCCATTCTCTACCTGCCAACATTTTCACCTGTCAATAATCAGTAAATACGGTCTCAGACTCGACGGCGACACTGTCCGATCTCAGTTCATACTTAATTACATCACTTGTTTTAATACATACTTATAAGTTAGTCCTTTATTAATTCGTACTAGCAGTTTTATATTATTTTACTTTAATAGTGCTGAGTTGAGGTACGAGAAAATAATTGAATAATTTCCAAAAAGAGTGCTGGGAGTTTTTTTCCGCCGGCTTTTTTCTCTCGGTCTACGGTTAGGTAAAGTCGAAGTTTGAAACATTGACGTTCATTAAGTATATGTTACATATTTATGATGATTCAATGAATTTTGATTTTGTTTTGAATAATGATGCCTTCAGCCAACAATAGTGACTCCACCTGCCAGTAATAACTAATCAAACATACCTCAAAGGAGCCGGTGATGGCGGAGTTTCAGACTCGACGGCGACACTCGCGGACCTCAGTTCGTACGCGCGGCGACGATCCGCGATCGACTGTGCGGGGGTGGAGGGCGGGGGGTTGCCGCTGAGGGGTGAGGGGGGGGTTAGTTAGTAGTCGAACCCGGAACCATCCGCTTAGCAGTCCGGTGTATATACCGCTGCACCACAGAGGTCGTCTGATGTATGTATGATATGAGAAAGAAAATTTTTAAATTGTATGCAGATTAACTTGAAGTTGACAGTGAATAGACTGTAATGCTTATATTTTTCCATGTATAATATGATAAAGAAAAATAAAAAATATGGGTTAAAATGCTATAAAGACCAACAAATGCTTAAAAGAATGTTGATATAATCAACTTTTTAAATCTTTTTTTTTAGATTGTATTGACAGTTGAATTATCTTTTTTTTTTAATTTCACTAAACGGAAGTCTGCAATTTCAGGAATTACCTACCTGTGTTAAACAAATTATACTCTCAAAGTGCAAAAAATTGCAATTTTCATGTCAAGTTCAAAAGCAGCTTTTCTTCATTAACATACACAAAATCAACTCCTATTTCTTTTCTTTATTTCCATGCCCCATTTCAATAAATTCCCCAACAACCATCAAAATAACTAGAGATGCGCCGAGTAACACTTTTGCCGAGTACCGAGTTTTACTCGGTTCAATTTTTTTTTAACCGAGTACTCGGCCCAGTAACTCGGTTCTATCAAATTCCCAAATTCGCGCGCGTAAACAAGTACAAACGACTGCAAGTATATTTAGAAGAAAATTTGTTGGCAAATGGTGGACAGGGAACCAAACAAGGCATCATAATTTACCTTTATAAAATTTTAAATATTGATTATTTTTATTATTGTTCTTTTAATTTTGTCTCACTAAGTACTCATGCATTAGCATAATTTTGATTTTATTACTTGTGATTGTCAAAGATTTCCTCAATCAGTACGTTATGATTAACACTGTTGTTTTAATTATATCTACCTAAATATATTGCTTTCTTTAAACAAAGTATACTCGGCATTAGTATACCGAGTTACTCGGCCGAGTACCGAGTACCAAAAACCCGCCGAGTACGCCGAGTACCGAGTGTAAACCGAGTACTCGGCCCATCTCTAAAAATAACCATTATTATAAACTTACTCAGTAACATTGTTTGCTTCAAACAGTTTCCTTCTCTCCGCTGTGCTGGGAGTCTTCGGTCTGTATCCGGAGTCAGACGAGTTCACTTCTTCTTCTAGACTTGTGTCTGATTTGCCGTTGGTGTATTCTTCTGTTTGTGTGATTAATATTATAGGTGTTGTAAATAGAAATAAAATAAACAGAGGTATAGTTATAAATTTACATGAGTGCAAAGTTAAATATAAGTTAAGTTGAGAAAAAAGTATTTTTAAAATTATTTAATAATATATATAGTCAGTCAAACGAGAACTTTTTTCAGCTAACCCACTCACATTCTTTAAAATACTCTGATATAAATTTCTTTTAAAACCCATAAATCAATTAGCTTCAATGTAAAGACTAAAAATATTATATTATAGTTTTGTTTAGCGAATTTCAGAATCATCACTATTTTTGGAAAAAAAAAATAACCTTTAGTTTATTTAGGAATCAATTTATAGCTACATATATGTAGGAATGGAACGGTGTATGAGTGAAGTATGCATATTGAATGACAGTGACAGGTGTGAGTGAGAGGAATGAAGGGGAGAGCGAGAAAGGTGGCGATGAAGAAAAGTTGTTGTAAAGGTGTGCTCTTGTGAAAAATTAATAAATAATTAATTAAGAAGATATTAAAAGGTGTTTTATGTTCTTGAATGTCCCTATCCCACTACATATATTATAATAACTTACCTTTAGCGATATCATTATCGCTGGTGGGCGACAGCGACTTGTCTTTGTCCTCATCCTTCGATATAGGAGTGGACGTCACCGGCGTGGAAATGGCCGCTATGGGGGATGTTGCTGGGTGAAACAAATAATAAAAATATTATTATGTGGATGTGGGTTATGCAGGAAAATCAATAGCAGTAGTTCGAAGGTTATAGTTAATAGTCTTGGAGAAAATCACAGTACATATTAAGTTTCAGCTTTACCGAGAAAAAAGCCAATGGAAAGACGATAGCTAAAAATATTGATTGTGATATTAAATCAAATTAAATCAGAACTATTAGTTCGTTATAAGTTTTGTGGTTGCAATACCCAAAACCTGCAGTATTGTACTCCTACCCTACCCACTATTTTATCATACACTGTTTTACACAATGTTGGTTAAAAATGGTTATATTATAATTAGTGATGCAACGAATACGAATACGAATATTCGTATTCGCCGAATATGATAACAATATTCGTACAAATAATGTATGTAAAACGAAACGCATCTTTAATTCAGAAATACATGTATCAAAACACGCACTGCCAAATTTATTGCCATCTGAAGATCCACTACATTTTTGGCGACAAGATGTTCATTTTCCGACACTGAAAAGATTGGCCCAGAAATATTTTTCACTAAAACCGTCTACTGTATCGTCTTAAAGACTTTTTTCTACAGCTGGAAATATACAAAGGAAAAAAGAAATCGTTTAACACCTAATAATTTACGCAAATTGTGTTTTTTGAATAAAAATTTTTGCCAGTAGTGGCTTATGATCATTAAATAAAAATAAAAAAGTTAATTTTCTTAGTTGTTTTAATATATTTGTAACTATTCGTATTCGTATTCGCAGAATAGTGAAAATGCTATTCGTATTCGTAAAAGTAGTAATCGTTGCATGACTTATAAAAAAATATAATATTATTATAATTTATAATAAAAAAAGTTATAAGTAATATTGTTATTTTCTCACCTGAATCCGACTTTGTCATCCCCGGTACAACGGGCACAGAGAACACTTTGTCAAAGGAAAACTCCTCGCTTCCTGACGAGGCGGAAAACGGCTTCGGACCTAGACGCGGCTGGAAAAAGTAATATAAATTAGAATTACTTACTTATTTTATACTGCGGACGAGCCAACTTGTTGAAGGAACATAAAATTTTGGGTAACTTAGGTTTACTGAAAGTTCTGTATTTATAAATTTAACGGGGTTTGAAAATTACACCGGATATTTTCAAACCCCGTTAAATTTATAAATACCAAAAATCTAATAATTATCTTATATTTCGCATAAATATTTATTTATTTATAAGTTTCAAACTGAAATTTAAGTAAAATACACACACAAACATAAGCAGATAACGACTTCGTAATATAAAATGTAAAAATTGTATGTAAAGGATAATAGCATAATAAAAGCTTTGAACGTCTAAACTGTAAAGTGTAACAAATTAAAGTGGTAACTAAGCCAGCAATCTTAATTAAAAAAAAGTTTAAAGAAAAAAACACTAGCTTAACTTAAGATAAGGTCATCAGTATAAATATATCTATATTTTTATACGTCCATTTGAAATAAAATAAAAAACACACTCTTATCTACAAACCAAATAATCTCTATATTTGTTTCACACCACACAATATACCTTATATCCCGACGTAGCCGTTGCTGTAGTCCTCGGTTTCGGTTTAGGTATTTCGTATTCTTCATTACTCCCACCTTCGGATATAGACGATCGAGGCAAAGGCTTCGGAGGGGCTCCGTTGATCACACTGTTGCTTCTGGATAGAGACTCACTAGAGTCACTGCTGTCAGTCTTTTCAATGGACTTTTCCGAGTTTGAGACCGACTTTTCCGAGTTTGAGACGGTCTTTTCCAAGTTATCAACTACCTTTTCAGCAATCTTTTCTGGCTTAGCAACAGCGCCGTTATCTTCCTTCTTGGCTATCTTCTCCGGGGATGTTTCAGGTGATTTCTCAGTTTCTCCATTTTCCGTCTTCTCCATCTCATCATCCATCTTTTTGTCGTGGCCATTGTCAACGATCTTCTTGTGGAAGCCGTTGGTCTCTTTCGAGTAGTCTACGGGTTTTGGCTTCTGTTTTTCCATTCCTTTGATCAAGTCTTTTACATTAACGAAGTCAATCCGGTCTTCGTCATCACCTTCTGGCGTTTGAGCTTGTTTGATAACTGGTTTTGGTGTTTCCTCAATCTTGGGTGTGACAACCTTTTTAGCATCACCCTTTTTCGGCACTGGCATTGCTAATATCTCTTTTACGACCTCTTCTAAGTTCCCTCTATGAATCTAGAAAGAAAAACGCACATAAAATATTCTAAAATGAAGGTATAGGTAAAAATTGCATGCAACCAAAATAAAAGCAAAAATTAAAACCAAAATCACTTACTTTGTTAGTCCAGCTTAGCTAACTACAAAACGTGACACCAAAAAAATCTACGAACGAACACAATTCTAAATAAAAAATAAAAAGAAAACAACATAAAATAAAACACACCACCAAACTGACACATAAAATAAAAAAAACACCGAATTTAACTCAACTAAAGCATGCAATCACACCATAAAATAAAATAAAAAAATTTTACTCCTTAAAATAACGTAAAACCAGTTTTTTTATTAATGTAAATAAAATACGACAATTTCACTATTCACTTATCGACTGCTAAGTGATAGTAATATATAAAACGACTCATTTAATATAATAAAGATACTTATTAAATACTGTTTATAAAACAAAAAGTACGAACTTAAAAATACTGTGCGTAGGTTTTTATAACAAATGCTTACATCATTTTTGATTCATAAAATAAAACCATACAGAACAAAAGGCAAAAACATAAGCATTAATATTTTTGTGAACTTTTTTAAGTGATACTAAATGGAGAATGTTAACAAATTTTGATTATTATCTCTTCGTATTCTCTGTCAAAAATAAAAAATACTGGTGAAAGAATTAATTCGATGCGTCAATTAGTTTTCGATTTATAAGTAAAATAAGTTGCTACCGCACGACGCGGGCTGCCGGTGGCGCTGTGACGTCACACCACAACTGGCTCGGTTTGGCTCACTCAGCGGGTCAATTACCGTATTTTATGCAGTGCTGCTTAGTTGCGTTTACGTCTTAACCTCTAAATCCGTTAACCGTAATGACACGAAAACCAAAGGATTCACAAAGTTTTTAACGCTTAAACGTAACGTGTAGGTTTTCCTGTCATTACGGTAATACGGATTTAGAGGTTTAGACGTAAACGCAATTAAGCAGCACTGCATAAAATTACGGTAATTGACCCGCTGTACGCTCGCGGTCGCGCGCACTTGTCGTCTAAATTAAACCTAAATACTTTTAAAAATGTCTAATCCAACTACTAGGAAATCATGTGTTGTGCCTAAATGTAAAAATACAACTATCAATTCGCCGGAAAAGTTGTTGTTTGACAGTTCCAAAAGATACATACATACATCACCAAATCTTTTAACTTGAACATAACCAATACCATTAAACAATTTGTTAGTAAAAATACAAATAAATAAAAGAGGTTTAGTTCATATCATCTACATTTGCAATAAAAAATAAATTAAATTACTTAAATAAAATATTAAAGGTAAAGTGCATCTGTAACGTTCAACTACCTACATCTAGATCGTATAGGTATCCTACTTCCTAGTAATATAATAAACGCGGAAGATTGTGTTTGTGTTTGTTATCTTTCACACAAAAAGTACTGAATGGATCTGGACGAAGACTGAAATAATCCATAGGCTTCTTTTAATCCTGGGAAAATGTACAGTTCCCGAGGGAAACGCGGGCAAAGCTGCTAACTAAAGCTAGTTAGTACTAAATCAATGCATGTATTTATTTAAATTTACTTAGAAGAGCGGTATCTTTGTATACATACTAGTGGCCGCCCGCGACTCCGTTCGCGTAGAAGTCGGTTTCCGTGGGAATGAGAAGTTTTCCCGCGGTAAAAAGTACCCTATGTGTCATTCTGATGTGTAACCTACTGCAAAGTTTCATCCAAATCCGTCCAGCCCCCCAAGTCAAGTGGCAAGTGATATTTGCGATAGCAAGTGAATAGAATAAATTTTTGACAAGCTTGCAATTTGACAGTTTCATACATATTTTTTCTATTCACTCGCTATCGCAAATATCACTTGCCACTTGACTTGGGGGGCAGTAGTTTTTACGTGTAAGAGTAACAAATATTCATACATCCATACTCACAAAATTTCACATTTATAATATTAGAAGGACGTACCTACCTATAGCTACAAAACTATGATACATGATTTGTTGTCTTTAACGTAAAAAAAATAATGATAGGTAGGTAGGTACATACTTCTACTATTGGACTTGCATTCTTCCATTAGTATTTTTATTATATTGGTTATTTTGTTTTGATAAAACAGTTTAGAACATATCAAACATTTCGGCGGCAACAAAATTACTATTTCTTGAATAATGCGCAGCCATTAATTCATCTATTTTAGATAGATTACACGATTACCTTTTTTCGAAACCTATACCCAATTTATTAATAGAATAATATTTACTATTAACGTATAATAACGAATAATATTTATATTTACTAATACGCGACCGAAAACACAAAAAAAATATACATTAAATGTTAAATAAATAAAAAAATAAAATAAAATACTGCGCCAGCTATATGCGCCACCGCTGGCGCGTTGTGGTAAGACGTCACAAGCGGTCACGTGACTGTTAGCGGGACTCGATATTTTTCGAAACTTTGAATGCCTATAAAATCAAAACTACTGGGTATTTTTGATTACAACAAAAACTAGTGTATTTGTATGCATACAGGCTTTACTGAGACAAAATTTCAAGCGATTTGGCATACCTAGTAACATTCTCCATTATTATTGATAAAACGTGAGCATTTTTTTGATATTTCTTATACTTCAGTATTAGGAAAATACACTTAATATGTAAAATTGCACGAAATGCGCTGAGAAGTAGTCTAAATAAACAGTCATAAAACTCGAAAAATTTTTAATGGCCGGACTAAAATACCTAGCTTTAGCCTTTTAGCCTTTTTAGCCTTTGTAAGTAAGTAATAATGTAGCAACACTACTAGTTAAGTGTAGAATCGGAACAGCTGGTAAACAAATAAAAAAACTACATCTTTCTACCACTCACAATCAATCACCTTACCAAATAAACAAATCAAAATAACCATCTCATTTAATTTTAAATCTAACTATTTTACTTGCTGTAAAATAAAATAAAACAACTCACATCAACACATTTATTGGCATCCGGGTGCAAACTGATGTTTGGCACCGGATAGTCCTGGTTCTGGATCCACATCGGTGCATTCAGATATGTGACGGGCCCGGCTGTGTCCGGGTAGAGGTCTGCGTGGTAGTCCCGGTAGCTCTGGGGGTGGTTTGGTTAAATTAGAGGGGGTAAGGGGGGAATTTGTTTTTGAAAATTGAAGGAAATTTTAAAAAGTTTGATATGTTTTTTTTTTGTATACACCTCACTTTCTGGCCAATTACGTATGCTACAGACGGAGGATGCAAAAAAAACCAAAACTTGATTAAAGTTAATTTATTAAAATTAAAGTACAAACTAAAGACGCGACAATTGATCGATGGTAGATACAAAAGTGTCTTATAACTAAATTACACATATAAAGAAAACTAAGCTACACGTGTAGGTTACCGTGGGAAGCACTGTCAGCATCTTGCCTTGCATTTCCGTTGCTTCCATAAGGTTGTGAAATCGGTGTCGGTACCTACAATATACTGCGTGTAGTGACGTCACGTAACACCTCCCCCCATAGATCAGCGACTATTGAGATTTTGAGAAATAGACGCTGAGAGGTCCTTGAGGTTCATCTTCATATCCTTGGGGATGATTTCTGTTGCAGGTTGAAGTTCCACGTGCCACGTCGATGTTCCTGGAGCAGCATTATCTTTGCTTCTCTCTATTTTCTTATAATAAAGTTTTCTTATTAGTAGTATAACACATATTATAACTGTACATGATAAGATAGTGTAAAATGGTACAGTTGTGTGGTAAAGTGATTCGCTCGATATTTGAGTTAACTTTACAGGATTCTGAAGCTTTATTTTCGAGTTGCTATTATGCAGAGATTCTAGGTTGATTGAATTCAGCTTAACTATGGTTTTATCTGGAACTTCTGTAATTTGAGGTATGTTCATAATGTTGACGGCGTATCCTTTAATTCTGTCGTCATCGTTCCTTACTGTGAATTCTGGTGTCTGCAGGACGCATTCTTTGGGAATCACGGCGAGGTAGCTGCCTTGGAGAGTTCTATACTGTTCATTGTTACAAGATAGTCTGACCTTGGTGAGGCGAGGAAAGTTCATGGTGTAGTGTTTCTCGTCGACTTGCTCCATAGCTTCCTTGGAAAGGATGACGGGTGTCAGGTTGCAGGACGGGGCGATCTGCTGCTGAGTGATGAGTTGTTCCACGCAGTCCGGCGACCGGCGAGTGCTGTAGCTGCTGGGCCGCTCACACAGATACCAGGAGTTATACTTCGGACATTCTGTCTCTATGTACCTTGAATCTAAGTCATGAATTGCCAGGAAGGGTGAGGTAGGTATTATAGTAAGGTTATTTTTATTAGGTAGAATACATAATTTATATAAAGTATATACTTTAGGAATAATAATAGGTATTTTAAATATAATAACTACTTTGCTATCTACGTAATAAGATCCTAACCTAATCGTATCATAGTAGTCTCTAATATCTATGTTTAAAATTTCATTCTTTGAATAAATGAGTTTTAATTTATCTAACATAGTACTTAATGAATTTAAACTTAAACTGGAATGATAAGTACGCGATGTACGAATATTTCCTAATAAAGTATCTAACCTATACAACTCGTCTCCTAACTCATCTATGTTATCTCCTAAGATTAAAAGGTATTGTGCCAGATGGGCATATTTAATAAGAGAAGTCTCGCTCTGGCTGTTACTACTCATTATTAAAGATAATACCTTACTCATTTCATTCTGATTTAATACAATACTATCTATTATTTTTGAATGATGCAGCATCCATTCTTTACTCAAACTGATGTGCCCATTGATTTCAGTTTCTAATTGATTTTGGTTATTCTGGAGAACTTTAATGGCAGTATCATATTTCAAGGCATCGGTATAATCTAAATTACCTGAAATACTTTTAATAATCGAACCTAATCCGTCAACTAAACCTCGTTTTACGCGGCTTGGTTCAAAACTTTTTAGTTGATTAAGTATTTTAGTTAGTTTAAAGTTTAGGTAGTTAAGGTGAGGTTCGTAAAGTGATAAGGTCTTATTGTTTAAGTCAGGTTTAAAGTCGGTAATCTGAGTCTTAACTAGTTTGATTTTAGTATGTAGGTCATGTAAGTCTATGTACTGTATAAATGAATGATAGTGGGAAATTAGCTTGGCGGGGCCAAGGTTAAAGGGTAGAAGTCCTGGGCCGTCACCTTGGCTGTCGAGTCGTATGTCCTCTGCTCGAGTCAGTTGGAGTAGTATACAGAGTAGTATCCTGTAACAATTGAGTATCTTTAGGTACTCTTTTCAATCGGGACTTAGCTACAGGACCGCGTTTCTTTTTAGTGTAAATATGTATGGGAAGATCGGCTAAGACGGTGTCCTGCGTATAGCGGGGTGCTAGTTTTTGTCGGTTAGCTAAAGGGTTTTTAACAAAAATCTGTTGGTCGGGTAAAAATTCCTTTTCAGGTTCGCGATCTTTGTTCCTGTTCTCAATAAGTTGAGTTCGGTCATGTAAAGAGGATTCGTTAATTATGTCATAAACTAAATTCATTTTATTTCTATGTACTTGGGTATACTGTTGTAAAAGATGGCTTGTCATGTCTATGTCAAGTGGGTCTCGTGGGTCAAAATGACCTGTTATAAGATCTAAGGGTCTACACTTAGTAAAACTATGGATAGAGCTGTTATATGCAAGAATAGCGTATGGCATTAGATTAACTGCGGGTTCATTATGTTTTTCTAGCCTGAGGATTCTAAGATGTTCTAAAATAGTTGAATGAAGACGTTCAACCATTCCGTTGTCGTTAGGGGTGTGAGCTAGAATTTTGTGATGTTGAATTTTATGAATTCTAACAAACTCTAAAAACAATTGGTTAGTGAACTCTGGGCCCTGGTCTGAAACTATAGAGTATGGTACACCATGATGAGTACAAAACTGTAACAACCCTTGTACTACACTTAATGCGGTTCCATCCCTTAAATAATACGCTTGGGCGTATTTGGAGAAAGCATCGATTAAAGTGAGATATTTCTCGCCTTGTACAGTAAAAAGATCTAAATGAACTATTTCAAAGGGCTTAGATGGTGGTGGTACAACACAAAATCGCTGTTTGATAGGGGTACGGTCGTACTTAGCTTGACCGCAAATGTTACATTCGTTAATGTACTTAGTTACAGAATCCTTCATTTTCGGCCAATAATATCTTCTAGACAATGATAAATAGCATTCATTAATACCACGATGGTTCGTTTTACCCTCGTGATACTTTTGTATTATTTCTTGCTGACGCAAGTACTCTTTAACATTCTCTAACTCTACCTTAGTAAGCACGATGTTCATTGCGCTACTTTTAAAGTAATTCTGTAAGATAGGTATAATGTCGTACATAGCTATAGTTGGATGTATAATAATACCGGTTTTTACCTTAGGGTTAACGAATTCTTTTACTGCACTAACTAAATCTTTTTCGAGGTTATTTTGTGATAACTGTATGGTCGTTTTAGTATGGGTGTCAAAAGGTCTAGTCACAGTAGGTTTTTTCTTAATGTCTGGTACTATAGTGAAACTAATTTGTCTGTTAAATCGGTTCAAAGGGTCATCTGCGATGGGAATTTCTAGAATGGGATTCTCATTACTAGTGTGAGCAGTTAAAGTGTCAGAACCAGCAACTGAAGGTGCTTTTTCTGATGTATTTACAGCAAGTGAACTAATTTCCTCATTATTAATTTCGATTCTAGATAAAGCGTCGGCGTTGGTGTTATATTTGCCTTGCTTATATATAACTGTAAAGTTATATTCGCTTAACTTGAGCCGCCAACGTGTTAACCTAGAATTGGGTTCTTTTAAATTCATTACCCATTGCAACGGCTTGTGATCAGTGATGATCTTAAAGTTACGACCAAAAAGATAAGGGCGAAAGTATTTCGTAGCCCAAACAATAGCTAAAAGCTCCTTTTCAATCGTGCTGTAATTAATTTCACTAGTGTTAAGAGTTCTCGAGGCGTAAGAAATTGGTTTGTCAGCACCAATAGGTCCCTGTGAAAGTACTGCACCTATTGCTAAGTTAGAGGCGTCTGTGGTTAATAAAAATTCTTTAGAAAAGTCTGGATATTGAAGTATGGGGTCATTGGTAAGTAAAGTCTTGCATTTTTCGAAACAGTCACGGTAAGTCTGGTCTAATGTAATTTTAAAACCTTTCTTTAAACATTGAGTCATCGGCTTGGTAAGTTTAGCAAAGTCAGGTATAAATTTGCGATAATATCCTAAAAGACCTAAAAAGCGTTTAATTTCAGTAGGTGTTTTAGGCAGGGGGTAGTTTTCTACTGCCTTTATCTTATCAGGATTAGGTTTTATTCCATCTCTACTGATAATATGTCCTAAGTAAGCTGTTTCTAACTTAAGGAACTCTGATTTATCTAACTGGATTTTAAAGTTAGATTGTCTAAGTCGATCAAACACTTTTTGTAAATTAACCATGTGTTCTTGAAGAGATGTGCTAAACACAATTATATCGTCAAGGTACACTAAACAAATTACATTTTGGAGGTCTCTAAGCACATTATCCATCACACGTTGGAATGTTGATGGGGAATTTTTCAGGCCCATAGGCATTCTGAGAAATTCAAAATGACCGTTTTCTACATTAAATGCAGTTTTGTGGATGTCGTTAGGGTCCATTTCTACCTGATAAAACCCACTAGCAAGGTCAAGAGTCGTAAAGTACTGGCAGTTGCCTAACTTGTCAAGGACGTCAGTGATATTAGGTATTGGGTACTTGTCGTCTATAGTCTTCTCATTTACTTTACGAAAGTCAATTACAATACGCCATTTAGTTTTACCCGAAGCATCTACTTTTTTGGGGACCACCCAAATAGGTGAACTCCAAGCAGAGTCTGAAGGACGTATTATACCTTGTTCTAACATCTTACTAATCTGTTCGCGAACTTCCTGCCTATGTATGTATGGATATCGGTAAGTCTTAGTATGAACCGGAAGTTCATCCGTAGTTCTAATTCTATGTTTAATTTGGTTCGTAAAAGTTAATGCTTCACCCTCTATATAAAATATATCTGCGTACTGTGAACATAAAGACTCTAAGTTTGTACGTTCCTCTATGTTTAAATGATCCGTACGTAACTTCGATAGTACTTCGTGCGCGCGCGGCGTTAGTTGCTGAGTGCGCATGCACTCGATATTAAATAACTCAGCATTAACCGGACGGTCCATCGAAAATATTAAGTCATTCTGGCTCGGATTACATATCTCTAAAATGCCTCTATTTTTAACTACATTAGTGACGCATTCACCTATAATGCAATTAGAAATAATTTGTTCTGGAATAAAAACTTCACCTTCACTAGAATTAATCGGAACTCGAACTAATTTTGATGAATTTGCTGGAATAATGTCTTCATATAAATTGCAATTGCGTGAGTCATACATCGAAATCGGATTAGTAGCTAATTTAGTCACTAATAATTTATTTTTTAAATCAATATTTGTTTCCCATTTATTAAGTAAATCTAGTCCTATTAATCCATCGAAATAATCATGAAATTTATAAATGAAAAATGTAACACTGTCACTATCGTTAAATTCAGAAAAACATGGAATAGAAATAGAATAATCATTTCTACTGGTGGCGTGAACATTAGTCACTTCAAACGGTTCATATTTCAAGGGCAAATGTGAATAAAATCGGTTAACAGTTTCTGGGTTAATGAACGATTGATTAGCGCCTGTATCAATAAGAAGTTTCAAAGGAGGATTAGAAATAGTAATGTAAGGTAACTGTCGTTGGGTCTGTAAGTTGACCTCTATTTTAATTTGTCGGATGGCGTAGTTTCCTGAAAATCCGACTGTTCGTCATTAGGTAATTCCTCGATTTTCTCTATAGATGAACTAGGCGAATTATATTCATGGTGTTGAGGTT
This sequence comes from Emmelina monodactyla, assembly GCA_916618145.1. Lineage (NCBI taxonomy): Eukaryota > Metazoa > Arthropoda > Insecta > Lepidoptera > Pterophoridae > Emmelina > Emmelina monodactyla. The sequence goes on from OU745316.1 coordinate 1,609,713, forward strand.
GGTCGGGATAAAAGTAAACGTCATTATCAGAAACGTCATAGTATTCCTGAGGGTAAGTATAGTAATCAGAGTAATAGTCATGGTAAGTCGGTTCGTAATAGTCATAGCACTCATTTAAATTCATTTCGCGGTTTTTAAAATAATTTGTAGGGGGTGGATTGCCAGTTTTGGACCAATCATGACCCCTGAGTGGTGGTGGTTTAGATGTAAAAGGGCTAACACCACTCATTGGCTGTGGCTTAGAAAAATTAAATTTAGGTGGTTGGTTATGAGGTAACCTGAACATATTGCTTTGCGCATTATAATTAGGGGGTTGCGCCCTGAACATCATTTGTGTTCTGCTCGGCCCCTGGTAGTTATTGGGTTTCCACACCGGCATCGGTCTAGGTGGTAAATTAACTGGGCTAGGTCTGGAATGACTCGGCATAGGAAAATTAAAAGATTTTACTGGCATTTGCAAAGGCTGAGTGAAACTATTAAATTTATGTGGCATAAATTGATTTTGAGGCTTTTTATCTGAAAAGTTATCGTTGCGCTGTTGGAGATAAAGGGTGTTCGATTCCTCATGCACGAATTCTAGAGCCTTTTCGATTGTTTCGGGTCTCATGCATCGAATTCGTGAACCTAAAGGGTCTTTAAGGCCCCTAAGATATGCCTGAAGGGTTAACTTTTTATAAAGGATGCGCTTTGACTCTATAGTGCTATCAACGTTCTCATGTAATGTAATGTATGTCATGACTGTACTGAATAAGTTCTGACATTTCTCATAAAACTCCTGAGGTGTGTTAGACTCCTGGGTGAGAAGAGCCAAATCGTTGTAAAGTGAGGTTTCGTCACGTTGGTCTGCAAAGTTATTAATAAGAGCACTACGTATGCCATCCCAGCTATCCGGAATACCGTTCGAATTTATTAACCGGGCGGCGGGCCCCGTGACTTTATTCAAAATCCCGTTAATTAAAGCAACTTTCGTTAAATTGGTGCACTCTTGGGTGAGAAAGCATGTAACTAATTCGTCACATAATTTAATGAAACGAGTGAGCACATTAGTATTGCCGTCAAATTCCGGTACTAGCCTTAAAGCTTTAAAAATTTGTTCTAAGTCGGCCATGATATTAAAATCCGTATCACTATTTAAATTTCTAGATGAGTCCTGTCTACTATGTCTACTCACTACCCTAGGTTTTTTCGCTTTTCTTGGATGAAAAATTGTGAAAAATTACTTAACGCACACAGAATGAAATAAGAAGATAAAACACACACATAAAAAATGAAATAAAAATCAAATACCTAAAAACACATAAAACACAAAAAATGTAAAAGTAAAAATAAAATATAGCCTCAACAGGAATAACCCTATTCTGCAAAGCAAATCTATTTTTAGAATGATAAGTAGGGGAGCGAGGGGCTTGTTGTTACAGGGGTAAGTAGTAACAGGCCCTTTTCACCAAGATCTTAATCACTATTAGCGTATATCTTTGACTCAATTTAACCCATAAACCGCACCACATCATATTGCCATAGCCAGTGTTCCGCCAGTTGGCGCAGTGAGCAAATGTGTGCATGCCCTTCATTTCCACCAGGTAACATAAAATTGTACTGTCGTAAAATTTTGGTTTGTGTTTTTAATATCGCCTATTTTCAAATTTTCTACATCTCATATCCATTCAAATTTATCTATCTCTGATAACGTGTAACAGTTTTTATGATTGCTAAATTGATTAAATAGTTATCTTGATAAATGTTAAAAATCATACCATGGGGTTAGTTGTAACAAAATACCGGGGCTTGTTGTAACATGTTACAACATGCATTGTCTGGTATGTGGTGAAGCTTACACATATACAAAGAAAAAAGATTGGATAGAGTGTATTAGAAATAAATAATTTAATTCGTTACTGTGATTTAAAAGTGCCATTATGATTATTAGTAGTGTTTAACTAAATAAAACACTTAATTACTTAATTTTTAAGTGCTGAACACAAAAAAGTGTATTTGTGTTGATTTTTGATAAGAATTACATAATACTTACTTTAGAAAGATGTCAATTTTGTTAAAAATAAATAAAGAATAAATGATTAGAGGTATTAATGTCGTTTTTTATTGCCGTTACTACTTGCCCCGGTAGACGTTACAACTTGCCCCAAGCACGAGGTAAGTTGTAACACCGCACTTCTTCTAGAAAATAATTGATTGTTAAATAATGACCAATAGTTATAATATTATTTTTACTTGATTTAGTAAAGGAAGAGTTACAGTATCCATCAATCTTTATTTAGTAGAAATTGAATCAATAGATCTCAAGATATACTAGTTTTAATGAAAACTGTTACAACAAGCCCCTCGCTCCTTAAGTAGTTATAATTACGTATCACGTTACTTATGAGAAATAACTAACTTGATTGTTTAAAGTAAAATAACTATAAGGAATTTAATTACTTTCAAATATGACTTTTGAAAAATAATATAAGTAATACTTAAATTTAATATAGGAATTAAAGGATAAGGAAAGCAGCTCATGAATAGTTCAAGAGTACTTACATGTGCATTCTGGTCTCCTTTGCGGTATCGATATCTGGATACTCCTCGTCAGTAGCGCGTTATAGATTCGGATCTCGGTTTAGTGGTTGAGACCACCCGGACGGTTCGCGAAGTTTGTACTATAAGTGACTCTAACTCGCGGACCGACTCGCGAGATCCTACCGACTGCGCCAATTACGTATGCTACAGACGGAGGATGCAAAAAAAACCAAAACTTGATTAAAGTTAATTTATTAAAATTAAAGTACAAACTAAAGACGCGACAATTGATCGATGGTAGATACAAAAGTGTCTTATAACTAAATTACACATATAAAGAAAACTAAGCTACACGTGTAGGTTACCGTGGGAAGCACTGTCAGCATCTTGCCTTGCATTTCCGTTGCTTCCATAAGGTTGTGAAATCGGTGTCGGTACCTACAATATACTGCGTGTAGTGACGTCACGTAACAGGCCTATGGCTCAATAAAAACGAAAGCTCGGATTATCACTTTTAAATAAGATATTTGTATTATTAAATTTTTGTTATTCCATATGACAAATTCCATTTTTGAAAAAAATAAACAATTCAATAGCAATCCAACCTAGAGTTTCACTTTCAAACGCACAAATGCAATGTAAAAGATCACTTCTTTCAAATTTATTCGCCTAAGAACCTTCTCGAAAACAAGACAAAATTAGTATCTTTAGTACAATATCCCCAAACTTCGATTTGTTATAAAAAAATAAAAATTATAAATAATATTTCATTAAATTACCTTTCGAGGTACTTGATACATGATAGGTATAACAGAGGACCCCGTCAGCTGCAGGATTCTGTTGACTTCTCCCTCCATGACCCTTAGGGCACGTTTGGGCACTAGACACGCGCCCTTGGTTTGCTCGCCTACGTAAAAACAAAATAAAAACAACTTTAATAAAGTAATCAATTTGACATAATAAAAAAGAAAAAACAATGTGAATTTTTCAACAGCTTTTTTCTGTCGAATGATGTTGTTGAATGTCCCTTACATTTTTAGGCCTCTTTTCTTTATGAATCCATATACTTTTTCTTAAATAAAATAATAGGTTTATTTTTTAAGTGCTTTACATTGAATTTCAATCATAATACTTTGACAACATCTTACACAAGTAAAGAGAAATAGAACCTAAAATGACTAATCAAAAAACATTTAAATACAAATGCCAATTGCAATAACATACCCGAGTGCCTCAACCCATCTAGCAAGAACGGCTCTCTATCAGCCAGCTCCATATACAATATGGTCGTATCTCCCTTCCCAGCGAGGAACAGCATGTTAGTGTCATGGTCGTACAACGGCATCAGCACTCCGGTGGAACAATCCAGTTCCAGGGTCTTCAGCGGGGAGGAGAGGTTCCTCATGTCCCGGAGGATCACTTGCCGGAGACGGGCTGCATCGAAACCTGGGAATTGGGGAAAATTGTAACTATATGGTTTTTTTTATAATAAAGGTCTTTTTGGAAGAAATTAAACTTTGTTTGTTGTGTAATATGTAATCACCATATTTTGTGTAATATGTAATCACATCTCATATTTGTGGTAGAACTTTAAATGTTGTCACATAAAGAAAACTATTTTAAATATATTATAAAGTAAGCTGAGTTAAAAATACCAATTCCTACAATACTTTTAGTACACAAAAACCCAACAACTCAAAGAAATTCAAAAGATAATTTTATTTCGTTTTTTTTTTCGAAAATGCTATATGAACAATACAGTAATAATAAAGATGTGACTATCTATGTAAGGAAAAACGAAAACATTGGCAATCAAATTGAATAAATAATCAAATCCCTACTAATATTATAAATGCGAAAGTAACTCTGTCTGTCTGTCTGTCTGTTACGCTTTCACGCCTAAACCACTGAACCGATTTTGATGAAATTTGGTATGAAGAAGGAACTGAACTTAGGGAAAGGACATAGGGTACTTTTTACCGCAGGAAAACTTCTAAATCCCACGGTAAACCGACTTCCAAGCGAACGGAGTCGCGGGTGGCCACTAGTTAAATATAAATTAATAATGTTGATTAGTAAAAACCTCCACTGAAAATTATCTTATGTTACTTTTATCACAAACTTATGCAAGAATAATACAGTAAATATAGGAAGTAGGGTCATTGTACATACACACAGGATAAACTTTACAATATGAGACTAGGGGCCGCGCGCGACTCCGTTCGCGTAGAAGTCGGTTTCCCGTGGGAATGCGAAGTTTTCCCGCGGTAAAAAGTCTATCTAGAACTGTTTTTGGCAGCGCACGCAACGGAAGCTCTCAAGGATGAATAATTTTCCCCGTTTTTTTCACATTTTCCATTATTTCTTCGCTCTTTATAGTTAAAACGTGATGTTATATAGCCTAAAGCCTGCCTCGATAAATGGACTATTCAACACAAAAAGATTTTTTAAAATCAAACCAGTAGTTCCCGAGATTAGAGCGTTCAAACAAACAAACAAACAAACAATCAAACAAACTCTTCAGCTTTATAATATTAGTATAGATATCTCTAAAGTTTAAAAAATATTATGGTAATTAGTGAATAAATAACAAATTAAATAATTCGATAATACTTATACACACCCGTAGTCAAAAGTCTATTCTCAGACAAACAAGCAACCCGGCTGTCTTTAATATTCTGATGACTGTTGGCCGATTGCACGGTGTTTGATCGAGGGTCAATAATACGGACCAACTTATCCTTGCAGCTTGTAGCTAGAAGATCACCAGACTTCTTCCAACAGGTTGACTGAATGACGTCTGTATGTTCCTTGTTTACTAAAATATTAAAAACATGTTTCAAATATTTTAACTGTAAAAATTAGAGATTCTTTTTGTAAATAATTAGTATTTTTCATACCAAAAGCTTCCTTTTGCTTAGTAAGATCCCACAAAGCCAGTTCATGCCCGGATGCAACATGAATAAGACCATCTGCTACAGGATGGAAACCTACATTTTCAACTCTACGCTGTTTCTGTGACAATGTGCACTCCGGAGTTGACAGCGACTCTTTCAGACCCTCCGGCGGTATATGCCATACTTTGACCTAAAATAAAATGGTTGATTTTTCATACCCCACAAAAATACATTTTTCAAATAAAATAATTGTTATCATTATTAAATCTGTTAATTAAGAAGACTACTTTGCAGCAATCACCATTTAATTTAAAACGGCAATCCTTCAAATCAAAGAAAGTTTGCATTATTCTTCAATGGGTAACTAGGTTAGCTGTAATTTCAGCTTGCATGAGATGTCTGAATATAAATTTCAGCTGTATAGTCGGTTATTTATAGCCAGCGGTCATGACAGATTTACATATTTAATGAGCTTGCTATGTCTAGCTAACTACATTAGAATGTTTTTCTATTAAATTACTTATGATTATAATATTTTCATTAGGGACCTAATAAAGGACAACAGTGATCTATGTACTCACCAATGAATCTTGAGACCCAGTCAATAGTAATCCGTCATGGAAAGGTGAGAACTCCATGTCAGTAACAGTATCAGAGTGGGCATGAAGTAACGGCATAGTCTTACTCTTTCTCCCGCAGTCATCCAAAGGCAGGACAGCTAAACTAGACCCTACATGCTCCCAGTTAAACGCCATGAAAGCAGCTGAAGCGCAAATATTGTTCCCAAATGTCTGATATGAGCCAACACAAATATCCCGGATACATGTCTCCGGCTTAGGCACAATAGGTGCAGCATTCTTGTACTTGGACGCTTTAAAACGCCAAGCCATTTTCGAGCAGTATAAAAAAGTTCAGTCTTTGATTCGGAATGTTATGGCCTCGGAGAGAGGCTGTCTTATCTGGAATAATACAGAGAAACGTCTATTACTAGTTCCAAACACAGAAATCTTACTAGAAAACTAAAAACTAAACAATAATAATGAATTTAAGTAATTAAGAATTTTAAAGTATACCACGTCTCCATCGGACATAAAACATACACGACTGCAAAAAAATTAAAATTCCTCAAGAGTCTGCTAGACTTTTTATCCCAACATCTTTGTTTTGAATACTAAAACCGGGTACAAGACCGGAAATGCGTTGGACAATGATAGTAGATGCATTACAGTACATGAAAACTATCAAATTAATAGAATATAGAAGAAATAATAAACAATATATGGATACTTACATTGTTGTGAACAAAATTTCTTAGAATTTGCAATAAAACACAAGACACTCCCCCTATACATCCGCCATTTCAAAAACAGCGACAAATCGATCAATACAAAAGACGTAGCCAGCCTAACGTCATCCAGAAAATAGTGTTGTCGAATGTTGCGATGATACTAATATAGTAATCGATTAGAAATACTAACATTAATTGAAAAAAATATAGCAGAAGAGGCGAATAAACCAAAAAAATTGTATTTTAGAATTTACACTGTTTTATCTAATAATAATAAAAAAACTAACGCTTACTTTTCTAATAAATTCAATACTTGTTCATAAAATTGAAAACTTAAGTGAGGCACAACTTCCTGAAAAATTTAAAAAATGGAAAATCTTACCCCAAGGGGCAAGTTTTTAAACATCTAACACTTCATTCGGACTAAAGGACAACGAAGTTGCTATATAAAGTCTCTTTATTTTCCTAAAACTTTGTTGTTTTTAATGTTATAAATGTCTGTCTAATCTGTAAATGTTATAAACAGAATTTTGCTATTACGCTTTTATTTTGGACGGCAGTTGGATCAATTAGTTTTTTCAAAGTTTTTTTTAACGTTATTAACAAACTTAAGTTTAATTTAGACTTTAAATCATTCTATTCAACTTATGTTGTAAAAATAGAAACTCGGTTAGGTGTGAATATTTTTTTATTGCGAGTATTACATTAAATAAAATTGTTTCTTTGGTGATGTTAAGTTTAACATCTTTTCCATAAATATATTCTAAAAAAATATACTAAAAGTCAAAATATCTTGAATAATATTGTACTTAAAAAATGTAACTTGAACTTATAGGCGTTGAATAGAAATAAGTAAATATAGGTACATTGTACAATTAAAATTCTAAAACAAAAGTACACTATTTGGGCCTAAAGTGCAATGCAATGAAATATTTACAAGGACAGAATTTCAAAGCTTCATATTTTTGCATGAGGACATAATTTCAAAATGAAAATATATTTAATTCTCTTCTTGTTTACATTTCATTGTACAAGATTCCAAATAAAAATATTAGAAGGTACTTATATATAAGTAAATGAGATAAATATTACAACACATCTCAGATAAATTCACTATTTTGTGATGAAATTTTATTCTGATGTAACGTAATACAAATAGTATTTAAATAAGTCAATAGCTTTCATTTGCAGGCAAGAACTCTTTTTCCGTAAAATTAATACAATATTAGCAACACTCTATACATATTTGTGTAAACAATTACAATAAAATGAATAATAATAAATTTGATACTTATTTTAATTCACAACAATATAGCCTAAACTATAAAAACATAAAGCAATGAATACCCAGCATTTGTTACATTTATGTGCAATAGTTATTATTTAAAAATGCATTGTTTGGAATTGTTTTTTTACATAGATAGGTATAATAATTTATAATGGTTATGTAAAAGATGCCTAATTTTCGATTAATATTTACTGCTACTGCATAATATAACATGTTATCACCACAGCCACTAACCTTAATACTACAAACAAATGAAATATAAATATAATATATACTCTATCGTAAAACAAGGTCATCTCTCTACATTGTCAGTACTTAGTTATATTGTTAGTAAACAATAACAAAGAAAAAGAACACGATTACACGTTAAACACTTCTAAAACTTGTTCGTTTTCTTATTTTCTACCTTAATTTCTAAGATTATTTTAATAAAGTGCATTTTCTATAAGCAATAATATCGTGACATTGCATTTATCGCGCCTATAAAATATAGACCACAATGATACATTATCATTGCACTACAATAATTACACAGACATTTTCGCTCACAACTTTCACTTATTAGTATTGAAACATACCTGCAGCGGATTATTATGAAGTTATTCTGGGCTTAAATTAAAAGAAATGAATTATTTATGAAACATTAAAAACATATAATGATCAATCACTCTCTAGCAATTCCATTCTGTACTAATACTATTGATAAATTAGTGATATGGTCTCGCCAGGCACTACAACATTATTACATTATGGTCAGAAGAATAATTTGGAGATTATCAGCTAAACTTAAAATAGGTAGATACCTACCCTACTTTTTAATGTCTCGTATTAAAAACACAATTTCCCTTAATCACTTGTTCACGATATTTAACTTAATAAAGTAAAAAAAGTAATATATAAAAATGAGACCATTTATGCACTCCAAAATAAAGTAATACAAAAAATATTTTATTCAATAAAAGGTACATTTGTAAATATTTTTTAAAAAACTTAGTGTAAATCTACATTTTAATCTACTTTGACTCTCCACCTTTTCAAGTGTAGCCCAAGACAAAGGTACAGTTTAAGAAAATGTATTAACTTTTGGGAAAGATCGTCTCCTATAGAGACAAGATTTTCTAGGTAATCGAATAAGTTTTATTTTAAATTTGAATGTTATGATTCATACATATGTTTGGCAGCAAACAATAAAATCGCACAGGTACAAAGCATGGCAACAAATAGATTTTGCATTACTTCTTATTATACTCATGGATCAATGCAAATCTATCTTTAAAACAAAAAGAAACGAAAAACTAGAAATGTAGGTATTTTATATATTTAGTTCTGTTTTATATTTCGTTGTAGTTACATATGAGCAACCTTTGCATTATAGTAATACATGTACGAGTATTTGATCTAATTTAACTGCAGTAATTGTAAACCAATTGACCTTTAACATGGGCGCATATTTAGGTCCCCTAATAGCATATTAATGCAGAAGTGATCCAAAATTAGGATACGATTATTCATTGCTTATTGCTTATACTCGTACATCCATAATTGTTAAATTAACCGCGGGTAATGTGATTTAACGCACAAGTTAACAAAGCTTAGTAACATACCCTAAAATACTAAAGGTACAGCCTTTTTAACAAAAATATCTAGGATACTCAAACCAAGTCATTTTCTTTAAACGCGTACGTAGTTTACGAAAATTGATCCAAAAATACCACTTCAGAATACGCTAACAGTATAAAACGGCAAACAGGTATCCGGTAACGGCAAATACATTAGAGCAAAATTCTTTAGAGGGTGATTCCTAACTGGCTTTCGACTAGAACACATAAAGAGAAAATCGAAAAAATATATACCTATACTGAAAGAAAAAAATATATTACAGGTTGAGGAATCAGAATTTCCAAATTTAATTGTCTCAAAAGTTTCATCAAATATATAATTTTAAATATATTTAAGCGCTATTTTTGTCCTCTACAAAAATTTACACACAATTAATACTAACTTTACGAAAATAACCTAAATTTTACTCAATAAATCGTACCTACTATATTTCTTTTGGGTCAAAAGCCACTTATGAATCATGGAGTAAAAGTAATACCCAAAACTGAAAATGTAACATGATTTGAATAACCTAATTCTCTTCTATGTTGATAATATGATTAATTGTGAAATAATGCATTACAAGTAGACATTTAAGATCTTGAACAACAATTGCTGTCTCCTACAGATGTAGTCTTACCGTTAATAGGTCCTAGACTTCCATCGTACTTCGGTAATTCCTTGCATTTCGCCTGCTATAAAATAACAAGAAAACAATTGAAACGAATTATCTTTTTAAAAGTAGAAAAACGTGTTCCTGATATAGTTGGCACAGGGCTCAAGGTGTGGTGGCTTAGTTAATCAATATTTACGTTACAGCTACATCTACATAGAATGGCGTTTTTAGGTGCACTTTTGTACCAACAAAAATGGCGATCGTGTCCCAGTTTAAACAAATAAGGGCACCAGTGAAAGTACGTCACGGCTATAATGTTTATCCAATTGAAATCCGCTTCTTTTTACCAATGTTGACATACAGGACAATGTCAATTTAAACAAACAAAATGTAATAAATTGTAGTATACTTTACGTAGAGTAACGACTGTTTCTGTTTGCATTTATGTACATTAGGTATATTATTATTTTATCTACTGACCCACGCTTCGAAATGGTGTAATTTTAACCGACCATTTCATGAAACATTGGTTAACTTAAAAAAAACTTTTATTATAAATATATTAAAGTGAAAAATAAACCTAAAAGATAAAGAAAACCGCTTTAAGTATTATAAGTAGTTAAGGAGAAGTTAGTAGACAAACAGACACGATTAGCGAATTTACTTTTATACTATGTTATAATATTCAATATTGTAATTAAATAATCAAATTGAGGAAAATGTTACTGAAATATCCATATTTTTTCATCACATGTTAAACATAAAATAAGATTGAACTATGTTTATTACTTTGTTATAAACATAATGTAGTTAAAAAGTAAAATGTTTGATACTTCAATAATGTAATAATAATCAATATACCTACGGTTTAAACATACAAAACTTACCTCCATTAATTCTACAGCTATTTCCATGAAGAGCCTCTCAACATTTTCGGCTTCCTTTGCTGATGTTTCCAAAAAATACATGCCATGGCGTTGTGCAAAATCTTCTCCAATGTGCTTAGGAATCTCCCTATCTTCTCTGTCTGTTTTGTTTCCTATGCAGACAATTCAAAATTATATTTTTTAAACATTGTTATAATTTAAATAGGTGTTGTTTTTAATAAAAACATGTCATTTGTTTTTTTATTTACTAACCAACTAATATCCTTAGGACTTTGTTATTGGCATACTCTTCAATTTCTCTTAGCCAGTCAGGCAAACAGTCAAATGTTGGCTGGCAAGAAATGTCATAAACAAGGATCAAAGCATGAGCTGAACGGTAGTAGCTTTGTGTAATGGAACGAAATCTTTCTTGTCCAGCTGTGTCCCATATTTGAAGCTAAAAAACACATAACGTAATAAAATAAATACATATTAAAATAACTATAGTATAGGTATGAATGTGACTTTACAAATGATGCAACAACAATGACCGAAAATTTGTGCGATTTATTCGTACTCACCTTCACTTTCTCACCGTCTACCTCAACAGTTTTAATCATAAAATCTACACCAATGGTAGCACCTTGACCTGGAGGAAAAAGACCCTGAGTAAATCGTCTTACTAAACAGGTCTTTCCCACACCAGCATTTCCAACTAACACTACTTTAAACAAAAATTTATAATCCTCCATGTCGAACACCAATTCACATTTATTGAAAAAATACAGTGATAGTTTAACAAGCGATTTTATTAATTCACAGTTTGATTAGTTTTAAAAATAACAAAACACTATGTCAGTGATACAAATATTTTATCGAACAATTCGATTTCCATTATTTGATAAGATAAAACGCATATTTAAAATTTGTTCTAATCAAAACAAAGAAATAAAATTGTTTTTCACGTATCCGAGCTGCTGCGCAAACCAAACCAAGCAGTTAGATTGTCATTTCTTTCATATGTCAAAATGACAATTACATCAATACAAAAAAATGAAGTATTTATCAATAATTAGGATTTGATTTAAAAATCGATTAAATAACACTAAATATAATTCAATCAACATTGCACTCAAAGGTAAGACAAATTTTTGGCAAGAAATATATTGGCAAAGTAGGTTACGAATCGGTAGGTATTGCCTCATTATGTTTAAAATAAAAATTAAGAAACAAAAAAAAGGTTTTGCTTAGGGTCCATGTAAATTCCACATCCGATTGACCTATTTTTTTAATCTTTTTTACTTGTGTCGCAATAACACAACTCTTGGGTTCAGTAGTTTCTTATTTTATTTAATAATATATTATATGAATGTGAAGCATTGGTAACACTTTTAAAAAAAACATTATTTGATGTCAATCAACAACGTCACTGCAACAATCAATCAAATTCAATCAATACTTACAAAAAAACTTGCAATCAATACTGTTGTGTGTTGCCATATTTATTAATTTTCTAATATTTTGATTATTTCTTAGTTTCTTACTACCAGACACTCTCCGTTATCTTTTTTGATTTTTCAAAGAAAGGGTAAACTTTTTTCAAGTTGAACTGATTTAATAGTAGGTTCATTCGTTTTTTTAGATTTTTTTAACTTACCAAATAAAACATAAATATATATTTGGGTACTTTTCAGATGGCTTAGCTGACAACATTGGCAGAATAAATAGAAGGGGAAAGAAAAGAGTGAGAGAGAGGAGAGATTGCGTCAATAAAATCAAAGTTTGTGCATTGATAAAAATGTTGTGTTTGTTTACAATAAAATAAAATACTTAAAAAATGTCTAGTCTAAATTATACTACGCGTACCGAGGGACAAACAAAGATAAATACAATTATATGGACCGTACCAAATTTTATCAATTTACTTGATAACAAAACAATTCGTGAATTTCGGACGGAGAAATCAAAGGAACCTAATGTCGAGAATGATTCCAGATTTCAACTAAAAATGCAATTCTTGGGCAAACATAATGATATAATCGAAATCTACTATCTATCACCTAATTCAGTATTCCTAAAATCTGTTCTTACAATCTGTCTAAAAAGATTTGAGGAGCGGTCGATAGTAATAAAGGAGTATCAAACGATACATTCCAACAAATGGCAATATTTAGCAACTTTATTTAAACGAGACATTGCCAGTTATGACGGTCGTGATATATTTTTACTCAGCGATGGCAGCTTACGGCTGAAATTCCAATTTATGGTGACAAATGATATAAAAGTTGATAGGTCAAATGTACCTGAAGCACAGTTGAGCAATGACTTTGAGAATCTCTTAAATAATGGCCTGTTCTCTGATATCACTATGACGTCTGCTGATGAACAGGAATATAAAGTCCATAAGGCAGTTTTAGCTAGTAGAAGTCTCGTTTTGAAAGCTCATTTCGAGCATAACACAACAGAGTGCTTTACAAATGTTGTTGAATCTCCGCTTGATGCTGATGTGTTACGTGAGGTATTGACTTTTATTTACAGTGACAAAGCTCCAAGAGTCGATGAAATACCTGAAAGACTCCTAGCAGCTGCAGATTACTACCAATTGAGTCGCCTCAAGAGTCTATGCGAAGAGGCGTTGCATAAGAAACTAACAGTTGACAATGCAATAGAAACATTGCAGCTAGCAGACTTGCACAATGCCAATGCTTTGAAACAATTGACATTGGAATTTATAAAAGATGGTCAAGCAAAACTAATTACAAAAACTGAGGGTTGGGCTAAAGTCAAGTCTGTTGAATTGATCAAACGAATCTATGAATACATAATGACAGATGATGTTGAGGCTGATATCAAATAAATTCATGAAAATATTCTTATGATGTGGTCTTTATGATTTTTTAAATACATTTTGTTCTAAGTGTTTTTGTTTGAGACAAAATATTATTTTTATTATAATTCAAGAATCAATAGCATGAGTTGTTAAAAAATAGCATTTATTTACAAAAGGGATAGGAAATTTACTTAATTAAATAAAATACCAAAAATGAAAATACATAACTTGTTATTTATCACTGTCCTCATCTGTACTATCACCACTGTCTGAAGAATCATCACTTTCACTATAAGTCCTTACATGAGCTCTATTAGTGTTCACAAATAAATCATCTTCACCCTGAGATTTATCATCCTTCTTGCTATCATCAAACTCTTTAGGCCATATATTATTTTCCTTGTAGTATTTAATAGAATCTTTGTTCATTATTTTCACAATTTCCGCTTTAACTTTGTCACCTTCTAGGATTGGTTCTACTAGGATATAGTCTCCCCGTTTCACCCAAATATTCTTTCGAAACTTTGTAGGCATTGAAACTAAGAACTCTTCTCCTGATGGACTAGTCACCTAAAAGCAAAGTAAAATTATTACAACTTACTCAATTCTCGTTATTATTTATGTTTAATATTACACTCATACAGTTTAGTAGATATTTTACCTCATGCAAGTTGTTCCCTCGACTTTTCAAAACTTTCACCACACTTTGATTTTCTTTCGGCAATTCATAATCGTCCCACAAAGCTTCATTCATTACATGTTTTCTTTTAGATACTTTCGACATGATAACATTAAAAAAAAATTAGCGAATGGTTAATAGTTGTTTTTAAAACCTGTGTAAATAAATATTCTTGCTGTACAAAACAAAACATAACCTCCAAATTTTTTTTTTAATTTATTTAAAGACTTTGACTATTAAGTCATACAGTCTAAACAATCTTAATGTTAAAAATTAAAATTAAAAATACATTTAACCACCTTAAAAGAGTGTTAAAATTAACAAAAATTAAAATTAGATATGAGGAAACATTTACGTAAATATTAAATAGTTAAATTTTCTTAAACGTACCCTTTACATATTCAAAAATATATCTGTACAGAATTTTGTGTTTTAACAATTCTTGTAATTTATTAGGTACTTCTATTTTAAAATTATCTTTAATGTTACAAATAAATAATAGGCGCTGTAAATTAAATTTTTGACATGAAAAAAATAAATGATCTAAATCACTATTAGTATCATTATTACAATGTTTACAGTATGGACTTTCAATCAATCGCAATCTAAATAAATGTGAAGCAAAATGACCATGACCAATGCGTAACCGACATATAGTGGCAATAAAATTCCTACCCAAATATTGGGAACCGTGTTCAAACCAGGCTTTAGACGATGGAACCGGGGCAATTTCAGCCAACCATTTACCTTTTTCTTGACGCGATAAATCCAGATATTTTGTCCAACGTGAGATCATATTACTTCTAAGACAAGGTACTAAATCTGAATAAGGTACTTTATAATTACAAAGTGAACTATTACTCGAAGATTTGGCTAGAGCATCGACGAGTTCATTGCCTAAAATTCCAGAATGACTCGGTACCCAACAAAATTCAATTACATATTTACTATTAGCTATATTCAAACATTTTCTTAACTCATACAGTAGATAATTACAATTATTTGAAATAGATTTACGTGCTAATGCTTGTAAAGCGCTCATAGAATCTGAGAGTATAATAAATTTATTCAAATTATGATTATTGTCATTAATGTGTTTGATGGCATGAAGGATGGCTAAAATCTCAGCAGAAAAAATTGAAAAATAATTACTACATTTAAAAACTTTGCCCTCATTTAAATACGAATCATAAAATGCAAAGCTTGTCCTATCTTTAGTTTTAGATCCATCAGTATAAATTTTTACATAGTCAGATTTACAGCTTATAAATTTTAAAAAATCTGATTTATTTTGAAACTTCTCTAAAAACACAGGTATGTCCATCAACATACTATGAAAATCTCCACTAAAGCAAGGCGGCAAATATGACCAATTAACAACATCTTGAAATTCAAAATTTAAATAGGCAATGGATGCACTAACAGAATTTGAAATAGGCATAGGAACAATATTATAATTAGGGAGATTAAAAAGCTCTAAATAACGACATACTAATGGATTATCTCTACTGATTAAACGTAAGCAAAATTTATCTGTTATAAAACTCCTTCTGATAAAAAGAGGGGCTACGCCGGCTTCAATCTCTAGAGAATTAATCGGAGAAGACATCATGCCTCCAGTGATAATTCTGAGTGCTTTGTTTTGTAAGACATCTAATTTACGTAACACAGTGTTAGAGGCGTTGCTATAATACATACAACCATAATCAAAATGACTTCTAATTATAGATACATACAACAACTTTAAAACTTTAGGATCAGAGCCCCAAGTTAGACCAGTTAAAGACCTTAAAATATTTAAATTTAACTCCGTTTTTTTACAAAGATGTGAAATATGTGGCTGCCACGAAAGTTTTGGATCTAATATCATTCCAAGATATCTTTCTGAAGTACTTATTGGCAGTAAATGTGAGTCATAGAAAACGCGAGGTTCGTTTGTCAGATTTAAAGAAAAAACTATAACAGAACTTTTATTAACATTAACTTCTAGTTTAAGCTCAAACGTCAATATCGCATGTATCCTTCGAAGACAATCGTTCATTAAACGTTCGCCATCTTTCACATTTTCACAATCTAAGTAGATAACTAAATCATCAGCATAAAATGAATATTTTAATGGGGATGGAATTTTTAACACAAAGTCAACAAAACAGATAATAAATAAAAGAGGAGATAATACAGAACCCTGAGGGGTGCCTTTGAAAGTATTTTTAGGACCGAATAATGTGTTATTAACTTTCAAGGAAACATCCCGATTGTTGAGAAATCCAAAAATCCATTGTGCAATGTTACCCGGTATCCCTAGCTTTGATAAAATAGTTATCAAATATTCGTGATTAATGTTGTCAAATGCGCCTTTAATATCTAGAAAAACAGCTAAAGTGTGCTTATTTTTTTTGAAATTATTTTGAATATCACCTATTAAGCAGCCTAAATTATACATGGTACTTTTGCCTTTGCGAAACCCGAATTGAAAATCAGGAAGTAATGAATTATTTTCAATATACCATTCTAACCTGTTCTTTAACATTGTTTCAAAACTCTTTGCAAAACAGGATGTTAAAGAAATAGGTCTATAACCATCGATAGAATTATTGTCTTTATAAGGCTTTGGTATCGGAACGACATTTTGTTTTTTCCAACTATTAGGAATTTTATTATGTGTCCATAGTTGGTTGTAAATATTAAGTAGGATAGATTTCACTTTTAAAGGTAAGTTTTTTATAACAACGTAAGGAATTAAATCAGGACCCGGTGACGATTTTTTTTTATTTTCTAACGCTGCATCCAATTCACACATTAAAAAAGTATCATTCAGCCATTGAGCGGTATCAGAGCCATGTGAGAGACAGAGACAGAGTGTTTGTAGTTTTTTGTTATCACATGGTACTGAGGTGCTATTAGAAGTAATTTTATCTAAAAAGGCTAATGCATTATCAGAATTATCAAAGAATTTATAGTTTTGTTTTGGATAAAATTTACTGAATTTAAACTTTTTAATATATTCCCATATTATTTTAGAAGGAGTCATACGATTAAACGATTCGCAAAGGTTAACCCAACTCAAAAGTTTTTGTTCAGATAATGTTCTTTTTTTCAATGCATCAAACCGTTTGTACAATATATAATTTTCGATAGTCGGGTATTTCCTATAAGAAGATAAAGCATATTTAGCTTGTAAAACAGCCTTTTGACAAGTATCGTTCCACCAAATTAAGGATTTTCGTTTTTTACTATGGCAAGCACCTGCTTTGTTTATGTTTATGGTTTTAAATGTCAACAACACGCTTGTTAAAATTGTAATAAAAGTATCATAAGACTCTAGGGGATCATCATTATATTTGAAACTTGTAAATCTAAGTTCACATAGTTGACTAAAACGGGACCAATTAATTTTATTAAAATTTACTTCAGATAATGGATTGGAAGACCATAAATTATTGTGAATACTTGACTCTGAAGTGAATTTCACTGGATTGACGATAATCTCGACTAAAATTGGAAAGTGATTACTACTCATAGGATCATCTAACACTGAAAAAGTGCAGCTGGAGCTTAAAGAATTAGAAGCAAAAACTAAGTCTAAAACATTACCCTGCTGCCCAAAAGGGGGAAAGGAAGTTACTTGTTGATCATTTAAACAGACCAAATTGTGATTATCTGCGAAGGTGTGAATTACTTTGCCTCTTCTGTCATTCAATCTTGAACCCCAAGCGTCGTTATGAGCATTAAAATCACCAATTATAATAAAATTTCTACTAACCAATTTTGAATAAGATTGTGCCAGCTGTTGTATTTGAAATTTACCATTAGGTGGAGGAGGTATGTATATGCTGAGAATATCCAATGTAAAATTATTGATTTCAATTGAAATTATTAAATTCTGAAAATGATAATTAGTAGGAGTATCAATGACCTTAAAATTATATTGGTTTTTTACAGCTACAGCAACACCACCATTTGGACGATCAGAATCAAGCCTGACTATACCCTGGGAGATGAAAGACTTTTGATGGACATAGCCATGTTTCATTTAAAAGAATAATATCAATTTCAATATTAGAGTTAGAAATGAAATTTAACAGTTGAGACTTCTTATTGTAGATGCTTCTAGCATTCCAATGTATAATATTTAAAGTATTTGTTAAGAGTGTGAAGAGTAATTAGATATGAGTAATTCTTTGCTGTAACTTGAAGAGATAGGACGAGCATCTGACTCTTTTTTATTTTTTATTAGTTCAACAACAGTTTTAACAATAACGGAAAGAATTGTCTCAGAATTAATTATGTCAGTAAGAGTAGCACGAGACTGTGGAGTCTTAATTGGGGGCAAGTGAGTTAATACATTTTTACCTACATTTGAAGTAACAGAGGCATAAGTAACTTTTCCGTTAATTTTGTTTTTAATTTCAGATAATTTTGCTGCTTTTTGTGGACAGGAAGAGGAAACAGATATATGTGGACCACTGCAGTTACTACACTTCACTTGGTCTTTATTAGGACAGTCTTTAAAAAAATGCTCACCTGCACAAATGGAACATACTTGCTTGCTTCGACAGGAACCACGGCCATGGCCAAATTTGTAGCAAACATAGCATTGTTTTAGGGGCTTGACATATTGCATCACATCAAACCAAATGTGGTCATAGGTAACATGGTCTGGAAGAATTGTACTTAAAAAGGTTACTAATACAGTAGGAGTTGGCACTTCTACCCCGTCTGCCCGTCTGTAAAAACGTTTTACACCTATGACTTCAGATGAAGATATGAGATTGCTTAACAAATCTTCTTCCGAAATTGTCCCTGGTACTTTTATTATTCCTTGTATTTCTAGGTTGTCATATGGCACTCTGGCAAGCCATTTGTTTTCGTCTAGTAAACTTTTAGTGAGGATAAAATTATTTGCTTCTGCCTTGGTTTTAAATACAGCTTTAATTAAAGTTCTTCCTATAGGTCTAACATGACCAAGTCCGGGTACTTTTTTCAAAATACTGTTAATTGATAAAAGATCCAATCTAGTATTTGGAATTGATGAAGAGAGAAGAACTGGGTATTCATTTTTATTGTCTTCTGTGTATATGTGGTTATAATCTTTGAACAGTCCTCTAGGAGATCTTGAAAAATTTGCCACCATTTTCATAGGGCGCTCTTCTATCTCAGGTTCGGGATCCGAAAACTTTCTTTTAACAGCCGACGACATGACGTCAGTCGGCTGTTTTAATAATTATCAACACTTTGAAGCAATTAATACTTGAATTAAACAAGAAAACAGTTACAATAGAGGCTATAAATATTATTTAAAGTTTTTGAAAAATAATTACAACTTTGAAATTGGCGCCTCTTTTTCTGTTTTGCCTAAATGAATCAATATAACCTCCAAATTTTCCAGACGTGAGAGTTAGTGTTGTAGCGAATGTAACTGCTGTAGTGCTGTACGTGGTAGACAAGATGATCGATATAATGAAATCGATTATCACATATTCAAAATAAACAAAAATATTATTGATATATTTCCGCATAAAATTAAGTGATGTACCAACCTCATTATCTTAATTTCATGTTTAAAATCAAAGTTACACCTTACAAGTATTTATATTAATAGTAACTATATAAGAGGTCGTAGTAGATGAAAGCATTTGTTCATAGTACAACTTTTGCTTAGAAAACTTACAGGAAACATGTAAGTATTACAGATACGATAGAACAACCAGTGCGTAAAATCAATGCATTGTGCTTTCACATCCCTATTTACGACAAGGATAATGTTGCTGAACTTACAAACTTCATACCCATAATTTAATAAATTTTATATTCTTCATGTTAGAAAATTAAATTACTACTTTAAAGTGCTAGTATACAAGCTTGCAGATAATTTACATTTAAAATAGTCGAAAAAAATAATGGGAAATGGGAAAAACAAAGACATTCACGAATCAATATCACAGGTTTTTATTCAAATTGCATTTTTCTATAACATCAAAAATATTCAGACTCTCTCCATTTGGTATTCCGTAGCCTTTCTCGAGTCCGTGCGGGTTCGACGGAGTGATGCAAGGCGAGTTTGACTCCTTTCTCAAAACTTGATCAACTTCCACTGATGTGAAAAACGCTACTGATAAAGGTAGATCGTTTATGCCAACCCTGAAAAAAAATACAAGAAAGCTATTACAATTTTTTTTTATCAAAAACGTTTTATCATCAAAGTTAGAATCAAAATTTTGAATTTTCAAAAGGCATAATATTTAGTTTGGGTCCAGCTTTAAATAATTTAAAACACACAAAGCTTATGTAAGACATGTGAAAAATTAACAGAGACACATTCAAATGTTATTTTACACATTCATTGTTATGTTACCTTTGTGAACAAAAAGCTCTTGTCAGCAGATTTGTGATCTGCAGAGCTAGGGCTGCCTCGTATTTGTGTTCGTCTGGCACCAAGTACCTTACTTCATCATGGAAACTAAGACAGAACCTGAAACATAGCAGCCTCTAAAATAAAATGTCTATTCGGCAATTTTAAATAAATAATTCGTGTAAAAGTTATATAAAAATACTAGTAGACCGGCCACGCATTGTTGTGGCTTAGGTTTTTGTTTTATTATATTTTGCAATAAAATAATATTGCGACTATAAATTGCGATATACGCTATCTATCTTTCAAGTTTTATCAAACTACTCATGGTGTGTAAATTTGATTAACATCGGTTAAGTAGTTTAGGAGTCCATCGCGATCAACAACGTGACACGTTTATATACAGGGTGGCTCATTCAAATCGGTCAGTATGGGAAAGTCTGAAACTATAAGACATACGAAGATTTGTTCTTAGGAACCATGTCACCGATTTTGCTAAAAAGAAAAACTGCATTCATACATTTGAAAAAAAATCGGTACTCAGCTAGGAAATCGAACCCGGTTTTTTTGAAAAAATAAACTTACACTTTTTCTATTTTTATATCGATTGTGTAGGTCTTAAGCTGTAAATTGCTCTATGAATCATGATGTGAAATCGTGAAATTAAATAATAATCAGTTTCATTATTATTTAATTTCATAGTATAAATCCAAGTCGCTATTTGTGTCTGTTTGCCCGCTAACTCCTCTTTAACCGCTTAACGGATTTTAGTGCAGTTTCCGTCATCTTAAAGGTATTTTTTTCATTTAAATTTGTAAGTAAATAACATTTAGAAAAAGTTTTTTTAAGTTTAAAATTACACCATTGCGAAGCGTGGGCGACTCGCTAGTATAAAATAAAGTCAGTAATAGTCAAACACCTATTCCACCTATACAGGGTGACTTCTAATGTCACGTATTACTGTTAAGGGGTGATAGATTAGGTCAAAAGCAACCGATTTTAACCAATAATGTCGTATTCAAAAGTTAACTATATAATACCTAGCTTTAGGTGCGAGATGGCTGACACTAGTCAACATGAGATGCAGGAAGTCGGCCGCCGCGCTCTGCACCGCCCAGTTTACTCTGGTGTTGCCCCAACGACCCTAGCAATAACATATAAAATATCCTACTATCCTACTAATATTATAAATGTAAAAGTTTGTGAGGATGTATGGATGGATGGATGTTTGTTACTCTTTCACGTAAAAACTACTGGATGGATTTGGATGAAACTTTGCAGTAATATAGGTTATACATCAGAATAACACATAGGGTACTTTTTAACGCGGGAAAACATCTCATTCCCACGGGAAACCGACTTCCACGCGAACGGAGTCGCGAGCGGCCACTAGTATTTTATAATAAAAATCGATTTTTCAATGGGTGCATGCATCACTATTTGGTTTCGTTGATTCTTTGTTCGTCGTCGTTTTTAATGGCCGGACCAAGGTTCACGTATTTTTTTAAATTAAATGGTAGTAAATTTGGTCAGTTACATCCGTAGTTTTCTTAAATGGTAAACTTTATATTTACAATCTACTATTTTAGTTAAAGCAGAATTCATTTATGCAAGTTTTGATCAGACGTTAAATTATCAAAAGGAAAGAACAAATCCCAATAAATTAAAAATTTCATCATATTGATTAAGTGAGTTATCAATGGACAAAATTTTCGTAATGCAAAATTAAATTATGATTTTTGACAGTGAAAAAACCTTTATATAAATATTTAACTGACGTATTTTTAGTCACCTGTGAATTCTCTAAGGCTCTTGATAGTCTTCCTGATAAAAATGCGGTAGCCGGTGCCTCCGAATCTATAGATATACACTTAGGCGATCTATTACAAAAATAAATACAAAAGATACGATTGTTAATGAAAAGAAACGATGATGGAGTTCTATCAAAACCAGTTAAGAAGGTGGTTTAAAAGAAGTTAGAAAATGTACCTACTCTACCTACATAAAAACAGACACGGAATTTAGTTAGTGAATAGAAATAAATTTGCTTTTTATTATTTAGAGCACACATAGGAATTAACTTTATGCAATGTAGAGAGTGCAAGGAATTTTTTAAATGCTAGTGATTGAGTACAAAGTTTTTTTTAAATAGTATTATATTTATAGTGTAAAAAGAGTATAAAATAAATAAACAATTCTTCGGTAATATAACTTTTAAGTCTTACCAGCGATTTCCTCCAGTTTATTGAACATATCGCTCTCGGTTCCCGCCACCCATTTTGGTTTTTCGAACATTTCTTCTGTTCTTTTGCCGCTCATTTTAGACAATCGCGTTGCTTGGTATGCCGTCATTTCGACCACCTATTAATAAAATTGTATTATTATGAACTTAGATATAAGTTTAACGCATTTCATAATAGCTTTTGAAAGATATACACATTTTTGGACTTTATAAACACGTTTAAGTTTTAATAGTTGGAATATGTTTTGTCTCTGCAATTTTTTATGAAGCAGAAACAAATAAGGTAGTAAAATGATGCATAAAATAGTTTTTAAATAAGATATTTTTCCACACTACCTTATCATCCAAATCTTCATCTGGAATTAGTCCTTCCATATATTCTTTCTTCAGTTTATAAACGCGTCTTCCTTTAGTGGTTGTGAACATTTTCATAGCTTTACTCTTAGCTTCCGACACTGTCATAGTTGGGTTGAATTGCTTTAGCAGTCTTTCGGCGAAACTTTGACCGGCACCTAAATTATTATAAGGAAAACATTAAGGTAACAATTAGGAAATAAATAAAAAAAATTGCAGAAGTTTTCCATTGTTTTTATTTTAAATGTATAGCAAATATGTACTTCAAACAAAGAAACAGATTACTGAAGAAAAACACCACATTTTTTTAAATAATAAATGTGTAAATAGGTTATAAAAAGTGACTTAATTAATCACTACTTTAATATATCATAGGTATAGGCATATCTTCGCAAACAAGTGTAACGGATTTACACACGAAATCCGACGAAAACACAATCTATACTAATATTATAAGGCTGAAGAGTTTGTTTGTTCACTCAGGAACTACAGGTTCGAATTGAATAATTATTTTTGTGTTTAATAGACCATTTATCGAGGGAGGCTTTAGGCTATATAACATCACGCTGCAACTATTACGAGCGAAGAAATAATGGAAAATCTGAAAAAAAAACGGGGAAAATATTCATCCTTAAGGGCTTCCGTTGCGTGCGCTGCGAAAACGGTTTAAGATACCCAAAATCTATGTATGAAAAAATTATTCCTATTGAAATGATCTAAAAAAATGTCCAAAATAACTATTCCACGCGGACGAAGTCGTGGGCACAGCTAGTACTTATATAAAAATAAACACTATTATATAAAAATATTATATTCCTTACCATAAATCCTGGCATAATTCAGCACCTTAGCGTGATCCCTGCTAATACCGGCGGCCCGGGCTGTAAGTGAATGTAAGTCTGTCTGCCGCGCCTTGTCCCCGGCGACCACCGCCCACGAGAAGGCACTGGAGCCGCACATAGAGGTTTGAGAACCACTGTCGCCTAGCAGGGCGGCTATCCATAGCTCCTGAATTGGAAATGGAAAAGATTTTTTTGGGGATATTTGGTTTTGAGAAATAATAGCCTATACATGTCCCATAGTTGAGCACAGGCCTCCTTCTCGGATAGCGAGAGGGTTTGAGCCGTAATCCACCACGCTGGCTCGGTATAGGTTTGGTGGATCACATGATGGATCATCATCCAGTCATGTGGGTTTTCTCACGATGTTTTCCCTCACCGTTAGTGCGTGATAAACATGTACATAATTTGAAAAAGACAAAATTATTGGTACACCCTAGTGGGGATCGAACCCGGAACCTTCGGTATAGTAGACCCTGTGAGTAGACCCGTTCCTGCTACCACGCACTTTTTTGGTTTTGAGAATATTCGTTTATATTTATTATCTACCTCATAGGTAATGGCCGATTTAATTAAAGGCTTGTTAAATCTGTTAGGCCCACTTGCACAGTCCAGAGTTAAATAATTAAACTCTGAGTTAAGCCCTAACTCGAGGATAAATATTTTATTTCACTTGCACTGACCAGAGTTAAGACATAACCACGAGTTAAATAATTAAATAATTAACCCACCGAAGTTGGAGGGTTAAATGACTAACTCTGTGTTAAAGGTTAGGTGTCAAAGGTTATATTTATTTATTTTATACAAAAATGTATGACTTTTTGTTTTCTGATGATGACGAGGAAATTATTGACTACATAAGTTCAGAAGTTTTGTTGATTTGTTCTCTCTACTAGAAAAAAAACATTGTAAACATTGGATACTTACTTAATGATAAAACTGCATAACACACCTTTGTACCTACCTATTTATTTGTATAATAGAAATTGAAATTTTCCAATACAAACAGTTTTATTTAAATCAGCATTAATATGGTCCATTAACAATAATTATAAGCATGTTTTGTTTCTCATATAGCTGAATTCACTGATTTCCCTGGAATATTCATTTTAGCATCTGAAACATTTTTTTCTTCGCCTTCTTTTTCAAATTTTTGTAATTCATCTGTAGAATTTTCACAGTGCGATGCTTGCCAAAAGTTATGGCATTTACTTTTGTCCACGCCTCTTGCTTTTGCAGCAGATTGGCGCCATCAGTTTTCTTATTTTCAATAATACTTTTATATTTTGATATAATATTACATAGAATCAAATTTTCACTACATGTGAAATTTGGACCTCGTACTCTGGATTTCTTCTCCATTTTACGAAGATTAACAAAGCCTAGCGGTAGCACAAAACTAAAATAATTTTAGACATAGGAATTTTATTTGACCTAATGTAAACAATAACATAATTGAACATACTCAAATACGGCCAAAACACTGCGTCACTTTCATATTTGATAAAAGAACAAGACTTATTCAAATTTCTCATGTGTGAAAGAGATGCTAATACATTAGGCATATATCATTCGCTCTTTTGAATTTGGTCGGTTATAATCAGATCGAATGACTTTTTGTTTGACACGCAGGATTGCTAACATATAGAAAAAAAATGCTAGGGTTAGTAAACCCTCGATTAATTTCAGTTTGTGCAAGACAAGCTTCGAGTTAAAAACGTTTTCTATTAACCTAGAGTCAACAAACCCAGAGTTATTTATTTAACTCGAAATTTACGTGCAAGTGGGCCTTAATATAGTAATCTTTATCCATGTTTTAGTATTTAACAGTCAATCTCAATAATCTACCAACCATTAAGACCTTATAAAACGTGTTACAATAGCAATCTTTACATCTTTTTTGTAAGTATCCCAATAACTATGAGAGACAGCTGTTGATATTAAAAAGACAGAACCACGTCACAAAAACAAAACAAACAGTTTTCAGATAACGCGGTTTCAACTGAAGTAAGAATATTGAGATCGGCCAAAAGACAAAATGAAAGTGTCATAGAGCACTAATTGAAATCGGGGCCAACTTAGTTAGTTCGTTCTAGCTAGTAACCAATATATAAATTTACTAGTGATTTATATCACATTTTCATTCTTTTTTATTAAAATGTCAAAATCTTTAACAATTAATATTTTTTCCTTTTTCATTTAAACATTATTATCCTACTAATATTATAAATGTGAAAGTTTGTGTGGATGTGAGGATGTATGGATGTTTGTTACTCTTTCACGTAAAAACTACTGGATGGATTTGGATGAAACTTTGCAGTAATATAGGTTATACATCAGAACAACACATGGGGTACTTTTTACCGCGGGAAAACTTCTTATTCCGAATTCCGGGAAACGACTTCTACGCGGACGGAGTCGCGGGCGGCCACTAGTATTATAAATGTGAAAGTTTGTGAGTATGAATGTATGGGTGTTTGATACTCTTTCACGTAAAAACTACTAAATGGATTTTGATGAAACTTTGAAATAGGTTATACATCAGAATAACACATAGGGTACTTTTTAACGCAGGAGAATATCTCATTCCCACAGGAAACCGACTTCTACGCGAACGGAGTCGCGGGCGGCCACTAGTAAAACATATTTTCATTCTTTTTCCTTAAAATGTCAAAATCTAAAACAATTATTATTTTTCCTTTTTCATTTTTAACTTTATCATACACTCATAAAACACCTTTTGAAAACAAACTCATCTTGCATCCACTAGTGTAATATCACCTGCGAGTCCACATCGGCGCCCACGAATTTGTACCCCCGTGGAGCTTGCACCATCGCGCGCAACTCTGAGCCGATGCGTTCAGAGTGAGCGTTGCTGGCCGTCATCCACGTGGACTCACTGGCTCTTTAGTCAGACACGGAATACTTAAGTAAGATTATGATTGAACTAGCGACCCGTCAACGCTTCGCAATGGTGTAATTTTGGCCGATTTGCACACGAAACATTGATTTTTGGCTAACTTCTGGTTTAGGAGGGGTGAGCGGCCAAACATACAGAATTAGCGACTTGGATTTATACTATGTAATGATGGAAAGAATCATGGTTATTGAGTTGTAAATATTAGAACGTAAGTGTATATGGGGCTTGCACCATCGCGCGCAACTCTGAGCCGATTCGCTCAGAGTGAGCGTTGCTGGCCGTCATCCACGTGGACTCACTGGCTCTTTAGTAAGACACGGAATTCTTATGTAAGTTTTTTTTAAATAATAAATCTCCAGGTTAACACACCAACTGTGTGGCCCTAAACTAAGCAGAGCTTGTACTGTAGGTACCACACAATGGACTAGGGAAGAACCTAGTAACACCCAGACACGAGACAATATCGAAAAACCTTTTTTACGAAATTGGCCCGATCCGGGGATCGAACCCGGGACCATCCGCTTAGCAGTCCGGTATATATACCGCTGCACCACAGAGGTCGTCGATTACTTGCCGTCATCCACGTGGACTCACTGGCCCTTTAGTTAGATACGGAATACTTGAGTAAGATTATGATTGAACTAGCGACCCGCCCACGCTTCGCAATGGTGTAATTTTGGCCTCGAAACATTGTTTTTTTGGCTAACTTTAAAAAACTTTTTCCGATTGTTATTTATTTACAAATTTAAATGAAAAAAAAACCTAAAAGATGGTGAAAACCGCATTAAAATCCCTCAACTGGTTTAGAAGGAGTTAGCGGCCAAACATACAAACAGACAGAATTAGCGACTTGGATTTATACTATGTAATGATAATGATGGAAAGAATCATGGTTATAGAGTTGTAAATATTAGAACGTTAGTGTATATGGAGCTTGCACCATCGCGCGCAACTCTGACCCGATGCGCTCAGAGTGAGCGTTGCTAGCCGTCATCCACGTGGACTCACTGGCTCTTTAGTTAGATACGGAATACTTATGTAAGATTACGATTGAATGAAAAGAATCATGGTTATTGAGTTGTAAATATTAGAACGTTAGTTTAATAATTGAGAGACAAATCCCACCCACGCTAAGATTTTAGACATGAATAGCACCTTTTTATAATAAGAAACAATTATAATTAAACAATATGATTAACTTTTAGAAGATACAGTACTTATTACAAAACACATATTAAAACTTTCGTAAAACGAAAATAATTTTAACCTATGACTTTTACTTAAAACTTATTACCAACATAAAAAATATAAAAATCTTACCTCCTAGTAAGCGTGCCCGCCACAGCAACCTGCGGTAATATGGCTCCATACTTCATACCATTATTATCTGGATAATTATTACTATCTGGATAATCATTACTATCTGGATAATCATTACTATCTGAATTACACTCGTCCAGCCATACTACTTGCTGCCCCATGATTCTCTCGCGGTTGTTACGCCAGTATGTCATCATACGACCGAAAGCTAACACCTAAAATGGGTAAATGGACGGGTTTTTTAAGGCAGTTTTGTTTGAAAAATATGAGGATAAAAGGTTTATGGAAAGATGGTTATTTTAATTTTTTTTTTAATTCATTAATAAACACGCTGATACTTAGATGACTTTTGATTTGGCCTGCAATAATTGTTATATCATACCTATTGAAAAAGGCAAAAAAAATGATGTTTATGCAAAAAAATACTTTATTTTAAGCTTTATCTTATCTTATCTTTATTTTTATTTACTTTAAGCTTTTCCGAAAGTTTAATTTGTTTTTTGGGTAAATCAAATCGACAAAAAACTTCTTAACAATAAAACCAAAAGTTTTTGTTAAAAAAATCTTACCTTTTCAGCGACATTCCCCTGTGCAGTAAGTACATTCTGACTGAACATATCCAAGAAATCCTTCGCCAGCGGATTGCCCACTTTGTTCTTAGGCCCGTCTTTATGGGGTAATCGGAAGAAATGGCAGCAACCTTTGAACATAATTACTATTTTAGTAATATACGCATTTTAAACATAAATCCTACTAATATTATAAATGTGAAAGTTTGTGAGTATGTATGTATGGATGTTTGTTACTCTTTCACGTAAAAACTACTGGATGGATTTTGATGACACTTTACAGTAATATAGGTTATACATCAGAATAACACATAGGGTACTTTTTACCGTGGGAATACTTCTCATTCCCACGGGAAGCCGACTTCCAAGCGAACGGAGTCGCGGGCGGCCACTAATAGTCTAAGATCCGAACCTAAATCGACCTTCACCGGGGTGATAATAGAACGAAACATATTTTATCATGAATTTAGTATATTAGAAAACATATTAAAAATGGGTTTGCTAAAAAAATCCTGGACAGACTATTTTTAATTATTTTTCGAAAAATGATTTTTAATTAAATGTTGCAACATCAGGATAATAAAAATTTTTTGTCCTGACTGAAAGTATAAAACGTATAGAATGTGCAGCCGTTGGGTTGTCTACTATTTACCTGGGCGAACTACTGGGTTGTCAGGTATAAACAGGTATATCGATGCCAGTTACTTTCACTGGATTGGATAATTTAAAAAAAATATATCATCATAAGCGCTGTTTTATTGCGAAGACGTTGATATAGGGTTGTCTGCGAAAATTCCGGTCCTATTAGGGGTTTGCGAATTTTAAAGATTTTAATTTCAACGCGCGTGGAAATGTGTGACAGAGAGATCCGAGGTAAGTATACTGTGTAATAATAAAGGACCCAACATCGCAGTCGCTTGTGATGGGACCCTGAATAGTAGAAAGTGCGCATGCTCAGTGTGTAAACTATGGAGAGTAGAAGTACCTCTACTACCCTTCATATAGTAAACAATGCGTGTTATTTTAGAGCAACTGATATTTCAGTTGCAAAAAAAATAATTAATTAATTGCATAATAATTAAATATATTTAATATAAAACAATATAATATCAATATATTAAGTTATAACCATAATATTATATCTATAATCTATAATAGACAATAAAAATATCAGCTACCTACTTACTTTGAAGTATTTTTGCTCTTTCTGGAAATAGAAACAAAGTGGACAGCCGAAAATTCAAATTAAAAAATAACAAAAAAGATAGACTAGACATTTTATATTACGATTTAAATTTTTTATTACAAAACAGTATAAATACAAAAAAAACATTAATGAAAAATATATTCTAGTAAATATTTTTTACTCAATATCTGATTCATCAGAAGTATCATTTTGACTCTCGAATTCGTCTGATTCATTAGATTCCTCCTCATTTGCTTCCATTTCGACAATGTCCTGGATTTTCAAAGGAGTTTGATCTCCAATAAAACCTGTTGGGTTTAAGAAATCATCAAAATGCCAACCATAGTTTTCAGGATTTGGCTTCGCACATGTAGAATCAGTTGCATTAAGCCACATGGAATTTACATATATTGTTCTTAAAATTTTTTGTAGAAGGGAAATCCAACATGTCGGTATAAAGTTGGAGTCAAAACTTTTAATCTTCTTTAAAAATTGTTCGCTGTCTTCTTTTGCGCCGTACTTCTTCATAAAAATACGAATTCTCGCATCATTAACTGACTGGCAGTGATTCACGCCATACATTTTTGCTCTAAACTCTTGAACAGCATTTATTTTTTCATTGATGAAAATATCAGCTTCATCAGTCAATGACGCAAAAATAGTTTGATACTTCTCATTTTTTGAAAATATTTTAAATGGCCTGATTTTTCCTTTATTATAAAATGCCGCAGTGTAGTCACAACCTGTGAATGCATGAAAAGCAGGTAGACTTTTACATAATTTGGGTTCCAACTTTAATGCTAAATCGATGCAGTTGATGCAATCGAGGTGGTTTGATTGCTTCTTAGTCGCTGAAGTAGCTACTCCAAAATAACACGCACTGTTTACTATATGAAGGGTAGTAGAGGTACTTCTACCCTCCATAGTTTACACACTGAGCATGCGCACTTTCTACTATTCAGGGTCCCATCACAAGCGACTGCGATGTTGGGACCTTTATTATTACACAGTATACTTACCTCGGATCTCTCTGTCACACATTTCCACGCGCGTAGAAATTAAAATCTTTAAAATTCGCAAACCCCTAATAGGACCGGAATTTTCACAGACAACCCTATATCAACGTGTTCGCAATAAAACAGCGCTTATGATGATATATTTTTTTTTTAATTATCCAATCCAGTGAAAGTAACTGGCATCGATATACCTGTTTATACCTGACAACCCAGTAGTTCGCCCAGGTAAATAGTAGACAACCCAACGGCTGCACATTCTATACGTTTTATACTTTCAGTCAGGACAAATTTTTTTTATTATCCTGATGTTGCAACATTTAATTAAAAATCATTTTTTGAAAAATAATTAAAAATAGTCTGTCCAGGATTTTTTTAGCAAACCCATTTTCAATATGTTTTCTAATATACTAAATTCATGATAAAATATGTTTCGTTCTATTATCACCCCGGTGAAGGTCGATTTAGGTTCGGATCTTCTACTATAATGTTATTTTGAATATTTTCTAAACCGAAGTTAGTAAAGAAGTTATATTTTATTTAAAGGCAACTTTCACTTAATTTTGAAGTTATAGATACTGGAAAAAGGAACGCGGGTCTCCGAGCATTGCGCCTTTTTCCAGTCTCTATAACTTCAAAATAAATAAATTAGCATTTTAAATGCAAAACTAAAAGTAAAATCTACTTTCTTATTTTTACAGTATTATCTAAGACTATGAGATATTGAGTTTTTTTTCTTTTTGTTTATTAAAATCTAAAACTTCCATAAAAAATATTTAAACTAGTTCAACTAAAATGTTAGATGTATCCTACTAATATTGTAAACATGAAAGTTTGTGAGTATGGATGTTTGTTACTCTTTCACGTAAAAACGACTGGACGGATTTGGATGAAACTATACAGTAATATAGGTTATACATCAGAATAACACATAGGGCACTTTTTACCGCGGGAAAACATCTAATTCCTACGGGAAACCGACTTCCACGCGATCGGAGTCGCTGGCGACCGCTAGTATGTAAAAATGTTATTTTGAATCTTTTCTAAACCGACATTAGTATTTTAAATGCAAAACTAAAAGTAAAATCTACTTTCTTACTTATTAACATTATCTTTGACTCTGAGATATTGAGTATTTTTTTTTTTTTCATTAAAATCTAAAACATCCAAAAAAAAAACAAGCAACTAATATGTTAAATGTATTTTCCAATAATTTCATGTTAATTATCAAATCACCTTGCAACTGTATGCCGCTCCACACACCGAGTCCATGGTATTGGTTGGCGGCGGCCTTGTCTTGTAGACTTTTACGTGCGAAATACGCTCTTTTACCTAAATCCTCCTACAAATTTTAATAAAAAAAGACATAAAAAATGGTTAAAATAATAATAAACAAATGTTAAAACAAAGTAGAGGGTATAACACAAAGGGTTATCGCATGAGCAGCTGACAGTTTTTCACAATTGGTAGCCCTAAATTACCAATTGTGAAAAACTGTCACTGTGTACTCGTCACGTCAGTAGCTTAGCCATATTTATTTTTCTAAATCCTACTATCCTACTAATATTATCGGAGTGAAAGTTTGGGAGTATGGATATGTTTGTTACTCTTTCACGTAAAGACTACTGGATGGATTTTGATGAAACTTTACAGTAATATAGGTTATACATCAGAATAACACATAGGGTACTTTTTACCGCGGGAAAATATCTCATTCCCACGGGAAACCGACTTCCACGCGAACGGATTCGCGAGCGGCCACTAGTCAATAATATTATTTTCTTACCTCAACTGTTTTCGGCAGAACAAAGGCATCACTATTACTATCTTTGACATGAGGTAAAGGGCAAGCCTCTAGTAATTTATTTAGCGGGATCAATGTTTCCTCGTCGGTGTCTTGAACACGACTGAACGGAACCAGGAACCCCCACCCTTCAGTCTGGATGTAGTGGAGGGGATAGCCCTCCCATGATAGGCGGAGAAGTTTTGGGGTTATCTGCGTATATTGAGATCATATTATATTATAAAAAATAAGAATTTTGGATATTTATCCCTACTAATATTATAAATGCGAAAGTAACTCTGTCTGTCTGTCTGTCTGTCTGTCTGTTACGCTTTCACGCCTAAACCACTGGACCGATTTTAATGAAATTTGGTATGAAGAAAGAACTGAACTTGGGAAAGGACATAGGGTACTTTTTACCGCGGGAAAACTTCTCATTCCCACGGGAAACCGTCTTCCACGCGAACGGAGTCGCGGGCGGCCACTAGTGAATTATAAAAAAGAACATTTCCAACTTTCTGGAAAAAAAATCACAATTACGGTAAAAACTGCATCAAAATTGTGAGGGCGTTAGAGAGAAGAGTCACTGGAATTTGCTTTATATAATGAAGGTAGGTATCTAATAATTCGATTTAATAAACTCAACTTTGTGAAGAAAAAACTTTTATAGTTTTAACTTAATTCTGGGACTCAAACTATGAGTAACATGTTATAGAAAGGTTGATATAAGAATTAAGCAGAGCATTAATTTCTAGTAACAATCACCTGCATACTCGTAGTTATATTATGAGCTCCTGGTACCCAATCCGGATCATTACTCGGCTTAGAACACAATTTCCTATACCATGCCGGATATCCGGCCAAATACGGCTTTCTTACCGGCAAAACCTCTTTCAAATCATACAAATACTTAAACTTTTTACTTAAATCCTCAAACTCTTTAGTATCTGGTTTTTCGAAATCGGAATCTAACGATTCAACGTACTCTTCACATAAGATTTTATATTCTTTTTTTGGCTGTTCGTTTTTCTCGTTCTCACTGGCCAGTTCGGTTTCGTCTTTCGAGGTTGTAGTTGCTTTCTTTTTGACAGTTTGTTTTTTTAATTTCAACGTTTGCGTGGACCAATCTTGGTCCCACATCCAGAGGTCTTCTTTGTATTTGTCGTTTTCCATCATTTTGCAGGCTTCATCGGCTTTCATTGAAAGTAATTGTTGGGATTCTAGTTTGCAATCTTCGAATACGGTTTCGGCTGAATCGATGTATTGTAACCAGTTGGAGTTTACCGGTAAATAGGCAGTTCCTAAAAACACCACCAATATTTAATCGCAGAAAAAACTTATACTTTTTGTAAGGTACTTATAGTAGAATCATTTAAAATAATAATCTCGAGAAAGCACTACCTTCCAAACAAGTAAAGAATATCACAAAAGTCAACTCAAAAAAAGATTAAAAAAAAATAGAGAAAAACTTCACAAAATAACCGATTTTCGGGCTTGAGACAAAACTAAACATAGTCCATATTAGTCTACTACTCAAATTGCTTTCACTATATATCCGCACCTTTTTACCGTACTGCTACGGCTACGTTTCTTAACCAAACCTTACCTAACTCCAGCATGCCAGCCATAGTGACCGGATGCGGAAATCTCTCCAAAAACATCGGCAATAACTCTTTCAACACACTATGAGTTGCTATAACATCCGCCGCGCAATATGACATCAATTGTTGGAAGTTCTCATGAACATCGTCCAAAGTGCCTATGACGAAAATATCGCGGGCTTGCTTGTCTATAGGTGAGCCACAGTAGAGGTTGTGTACCTGTAATATAAACAGTTATAAATAATATAATGAAAATGACGTAAAATGAAGAAGAAAACTTAAACTGTGTTACTTATTAATAACTACCACGCATCGCAATGGTGTAATTTTGGCCGACTTGCTCCCGAAACATAGATTTTTGGCTAACTTAAAAAACTTTTTCCGATTGTTCTTTATTTACAAATTTAAATGAAAAAAATACCTAAAGGATTGTGAAAATCGCATTAAAATCCCTCAACTGGTTTAGGAGGAGTTAGCGGTCAAACATACAAACAGACAGAATTTAGCGACTTGGATTTATACTATGTAATGATGATGATAATGATGTAGCTTATAACAATAATAAGTATAATAATTAAAATCGGTACAGGAATTTCGGAGTTAATTTGTAACAAAAAAGCCAACAAACCTTCTCAAAATATTAGTAGCAAAAATGGCGAAAACTTGACGAAGGTCCCGGGTTCGGTTCCTCGGTAGCGGCCAACTTAGTCAAATTAATATTCGCAATTGGTATGGGAAACTGGAGATTTTCACTTTTAAGTAGAAACTAAAATTTTAATATTTTTTTAACTTTTATAGTGTTGAGCGGGCAGGTACGAGAAAATCATTTATATGTTCACTGAATGTACACGTTTCTAATTATTGTATAATATCCGAAAAGAGTGCTGGGAGTTTTTTCCGCCGGCTTTTATCTCTCGGTCTACCGTTAGGTCAAGTCGAAGTTCGTAACATTGACGTTCATTAAGTATATGTTACATATGTATGATGAATAAAAGAATTTTGATTTGATTCAAGTATCAGCCAATCCTAAATACAGCACTAACAACAAAAAATCAAACCAGAGAACATTAAGGGCGGGTTGCATCACAACTACTTAACGTGTCTGACAACGTTAAAAATGGCGTTAACCACTGTCAAGCTAGAAAACGGGTTGTGTCACCAATGTCGTGACTTTTTTTGTGACGCAACCCTTTGTATTTGACGTACGTTAAACATCTGATGTAATTGTCAAAAAGTTACGTACGTAGATACGTTAACCAACTGTTTGATACAACCCGCCCTAAGAGTAGGATGTCTACATACATCAGTAAGACTATTAAGCGAGCTGATCTCCATCCAGTCGTCGTCACTTGGATCTGGTTCCTTGTTCTTTGTCTTCAGAACTGCTCGCTGGTAGCTGGTCACTCCACTGACGCAGGTGTGCATTGACATCGTGTCCATGAATCTAACGCCTGTATGAGAATAGTAAAGTGATGGTTTTACCTGCCCCCCTACCGCGTAACTAGCGTCGATTTGAACTCGACGTCGACAACTGTTTTCATAGGCTAAATTGTTAACAATGGCGGGTCTCTAGCTAATGAAAACAGTTGTCGACGTCGAGTTCAAATCGACGCTAGTTACGCGGTAGCCCCGCTGATTTTGACTCTCGGTCTAGGGTGAAGTCGTGGTAAGGTGGTGGTTTTACCAGCTTTTGACTCTCGGTTTAGAGTGTAGCAATGGTACCCGGTTTCGACTCCCGGTCTACTTTAAAGCGGGAGTTTGTAATATTAACATGAAATTGTGCGAGATATTTAAACTTTGTTAAAAAATCATTATTACATTTACTGTAACTTCTTAGATTTACGCGATCATTATTATTTGAAATTAAACTATGTATTAGTAGTCTACCCGTGACCACGGCATTCGTAAAAATGCCGAAACGTCGGACAAATAAAAATAATTAAATAAACGCGTAAAACCCGTTAAAATGAGTTTAATTTCAAATACATTTACTGTTTCGCATATTTAATAAAACTGTTAAACAATCTGCTCTGTATGTATTAACATACAAACATATACAAAAAAAATGTTTTTTTTAATTAAAATCAATTACCTACATTGTTTTGGGAGAGTTAAATGACAAAATATGTTATGATGATAAAGTTGCTCTGAGACTATTATTGTAATTTAAAAGTTGTACAACTTAGTTAAAAGTAAGAGCATATCTTTGCTGCTACATTGTTCATTATAAAAAAAAATGATTTATAGAACTACCTGTTACTACATACTTTTTCCTTAAGTAAAACAAATTTTGGGCTGAAAATTAAAAGTCAATCTTCTCACCACAT
Organism: Emmelina monodactyla; assembly: GCA_916618145.1. Lineage (NCBI taxonomy): Eukaryota > Metazoa > Arthropoda > Insecta > Lepidoptera > Pterophoridae > Emmelina > Emmelina monodactyla. Next base: position 1,646,799 of record OU745316.1, read on the forward strand.
TTTCATTCTACTCACCAGTTTTTCCCAGCCAATACTGCTCTTTGACTTTAGCCCTGTCATATGACACATTGTGTCCCACCACTATTCTTGGCCTGTCTAAATCTCCATATGGTTTCCCCTCATCTGTTTCTAGTGGTATTAAATCTTGATACCTGATATTGTCAAAAGACTGGTGTGGGTCTCCGTTTGCTATTGGTTCACCTACCCAACCATACCTGTTGAATAAAAATATCTTTGGTTCTTAGATAACTAAGTATAGTAAAGACAACGAGAATATATGTACCTAAATGGGTAAAGTATCAAATACTTAAAATGAGTATATTACTTAAGGTTTGACTACAGAAGCATGTGTTTTGTAGTTTAGGTCTGTCCGTAGCTAATTTCAACTTATTTTAGATACAACCTAAAGTTTAGGTCCTAAACTGAATCAAAGACTATAAATAAACAATACCAGGCATTAGGAGACACAGCACAGGCTAAGGTAGGTCTCTTTCCCGCAGACATGAGGACCTCCACATCGAAGACCAGTGCATCATCAGGTGGACAGGGCACCGAAATAGGAGGACCTTTGTCCGAGTATTGTGACCATCCATATGTTCTGGACCATTCCTATTTAGTAATTGAAAAATGATAAAATTAATAAGTATTAATACAATACTAATTTGAACTACTTTCTAAAATAGAAGAATGTGGAATGAAATAGGAGAGACAGAGATATGGTTGAATTTTAATAATAAAATTGCTATTAAAATAAAGATCTAACCTTGCCTTGTGTGATTTTTTATAAATAACTTAGAGAGAAATTATGAAATGTAAAAACATTAAAAAGTTTATTCATAAAACAGAAGTAGATTACCTTAGGCATTGGTGGCAGCTGACCACTGGCTAATTCCTGCAACAGCTTTCTGTAAGGAGCACTTTGTTTTTCTCCAATATTATAAAAATGTTCCACTATGTCCTTTCCTTCAAGTTTGGGCAGTTGCAAATTGACATCAGGTAAGCGGGAAAATGCCTCTTTATAATCTATTCCATGTTTCAAAAGGTTCTCTTGGCAACTGCATAAAAATGTACATTTCTCAAGTAACTTTATTATATTAAGTCAATTATTAGTATAAAAAAACTACCTTCGAATAACATTGGCGTCTGCTTCAGGAACATTATTTTTAAATAGTTGGTCGTAGAGATTTTTGGATATAAGCTGAATATTGACATCGTTTACTCGAAATTCTTCAGATTTGTGTTTAATTGGTTGTTCTATACAGTTTTCAACTATAGGTTTTTCATCTTTAAGGTTAGTTTCTAAAACTTTATTTTTATGTCTTATTATTCTTACTTCACTACTAGGAAAGATATCAGAGTAGTATCTACGGCACATATGGCACAGTCTGATATAATTAAGTTTATTAAACTCTCGCATGGTAAGCAATTAAATTTAAATCGCAGCTGCGCGCCACTGTTGGTAAATAAATAAACAAAGAATAGGGATGGACTCATGGAAATGACATAGGCCATCCTATCAACTTAAAGAAATATCGATTTTAAATTCAACATTCTTCTAATGTTGCAGGACAAATTCGATATGTGTATTTGAATTTTGAACGTATGGTAAATATAAATATCATGCATTTAATTTTCCCTGTGAATCTGTCATTCATTACTGAACTTAACTAAGTTTCAAATAATATCGATAAAAAAATTAATAAGACCTTCCCTGCAAAATGTCAGTGTTCACGATTTATCACAATACCTACAAAAGTTGAGGATATACATAAAACAAACGACGAGACGAACTGTATTTTGTCAATAAAGGTTTTCAATGCAAGTGAATTTATGAATAAGACCATAGGATAATGTAAAAGTATTAAACAAATGTTTTCAAATAGTGTTTATTAATTTCGGTCATATAATAACATAAGTAATAATACTACAACTCATTACCTTACAATCTACAATACAATACCAAAAACATTAATAAAAACAGGATAGATAAACAGGTGACTTAATTAAATTATAGGGAATGTGTGTAAAATAATTAATATGATTTTTTTAATTAGTTCGGAGTTGGTAATCTCCATTCTGGGTAATATATCTCACCCATGGCAAAGCTTGATATCCACTCTTCTCAATGATTTTAAGATAACGAACTTGGATGCCAGAGGTAGTAAAGTAGGGTATCTCAAACTTTACTTGTATTGGTGGCTTGCCATCAATGTCTTCACACTCAACTGATGGAAGGCCGAAATGGGCTCTCATTAAGTACTCTTTACCACCGGGGAATGATTTGATTGACCATGTTATAGCATTTTGCTCAGGAGTGTACTTTACACTGCCAATGGTGGTCTTGAATTTTGGAGAATCAGCATCAGCTGGGACGGGAATTATGATTTCAACATTATTGGCGGTAGAACGCCTTTTGAACTGAGACTTAGCCTTGATCATGTATTCAACTCTGGAGTGCGCATGGCGCTCAATTACAGACTCAATCCAAATTAAAGGTTTTACGTGAGTGTTGAGCCTGTATGACATAAGCTCAAATTCACCATCTGGTGGTATGAAAGAGATGGTTCTGTCATTCTCAAAACGTGACAACCTGACGCACTGATGGAATTTCACATCCTCTAACTCTACAGACTTTGATTTGCCTCTTCCAGTACTTTCGAAGAGAACTTTGTCATTCAAACCAAGTCTCAGTTCTGGCATGCCTGAGAGGTAAACTCTCATTTTAATAGCTCCAACAATCTCACTTCTCAAAACATTGCCATTAGAATTAGCCAACAGATTAACAGATTCAATTACATCCAGGAATACTTCGTTTTTCCGATACTTGATGCCTTCTGATCTCCATGAAACAGCATTAGTAACAGCCATAGGAATACGGGGCTGCATTTCTAGCTTGTGACCTTCTTGAGTTATGTACTCTTGAAGAATTTTGCTATCTGTGGTTTGAGGGTATCCAAAATCAAGCAATTCATCTAGGAGTTCATAAATTACTACGAAATTATCTCGAATGCTCTCCTCTTCCAGTTCTTTGAAATATTCCGTCATCACTTCAACAATTTTGTATAAAAATACGAAAACCAGAGCTATATTAGCATTTTTCTTGGTCGTAGAAACAATATACAGGTTGTTTGTCTTGATGTAAGCGAAGGTACAATCATGGGTTTGTAGTAAGGGCGTAAGTATTCCTTCTTCCTCCTTCTCCATAAGCAAGGGCATAAACTTGTCGATAACACCCAAATCAACATCTCCGCGATAATTTCTAGAGATGAGGACTTTTCCTTTCACATCCAGTATATATATTGAAGAGCAAGACATTGTGAGAATCTGAAAAAGAAGACTACTTTGGGATCAAGAGATACACTATGTAAAGTAGAGATAAGACCTTTTCAGTGTGGTAAAATTAGTGAAATTATTGTAAGTTGGAATACTTAGGCATTGAAATACTACTTACTTTAACGTTTAACCATAGAATTTACAACATTTCTAGAAAAAATTAAAATCGTCGTCACGCACACACACAACGTCAGTTCTCCGATTTTCTGTCAATTCTGTCATTCAATGTCAATCTACAGCATTTCACTGTCAATCAAGGTTTTGTATTGTTTTTTGTAATAAATAGTATCTGTTCCAGCTTACCTCAATATTGCTTTTTATTTTTTAACATGTAAAGCTAAATATATATTTAAAAAAAAAGTATTTGTTAACTTTTTTAGGTGTCACAGCCTAACGTTTGTCGGTTGGATTGACAATAACAACGTAAAAAAAATGTTGGTGTGTAAATTTGTACGCACATAATCTAAAATCGATTCCACTGATATTTTTTCACTTCCCACTCTGTAAATCTATTTCCCGTATTATAAGGCTTCACTTATTTTATTTTATACACAAATTATACCATATACCTAATCCTAAGCAATAAAAATATATTTTAAAATAAAATATCGGAGTTAAAATTAATCAATGTCACTTTTAGTAGTAAGTTGTCAAAATAGTCGATTCCTAATTATTGAGGTAGGTCGTAGTTAGTTGGGTAGCCCGTTGTTGTTTTCTGAAGACTTCCGGTTTGCGCGCGGGAAAATTGGAAGTGAAAAATTTTTTCGTGAACTTAAAAATTCATTTAATTCTTTCAATTTTGTTAAATAGTGTACATTTTGTATATATTTTTAATAACTATAGTATAGAAGCTTAATTTTTATTAAAATGACGTCTCGGGCGAAACGCAAGAAAAAGAAGGAGGAGGCAGTAATATCAGGGGAAGACTCGCTGCTTTCGGACTCCGACTCCATGCACAGTGACTGCAATTCAGCTAAGTCCGATCCATATAAAACTTATTTCGTTCCCGATTATACACATCGGTATCCTGAGGATTCTTCAGCTACAGATTTCGTTGTCTTCTTGGAATCAAACGATGAGTCCAAACCTATTTCAACAAGAGATATGATTTCTTTATCATCAACATTAAAGAAATATATAAAAGGCATAAAATATATGCAAAATCTTAATAAATACAAAGTTACAGTTCATTTTGACCGTGCAAATCTGGCAAATAGTTTTCTTAACAATAAGACTTTGTTATCAGAATATAAACTCAAAGCAACTATTCCTGCAAAAACTACTGAAATTACTGGTGTTATTACTAATGTGCCCATTAAATGGTCCAATCAAAAAATTTTTGGAGTGATTAATAGTAATAAAAAAATTATTTCTGTTCGGAGAATTCAAAGGAAGGTTAAAAATGAACAAAACTTTGAATTACAACCGACTAAAACAGTAATCATAACTTTTGCTGCCATTTATCTTCCTGATCATATTGATTTACAAGGCTGGAGGTTTCCAGTTAAGATGTACATTCCACCTGTAAAACAATGCTTTAAATGCCTACGGTATGGACATTTGGCTAAGTACTGTAAAAATAATGTTAGATGTTCAATATGTGGAGATGCACATTCTTTTAAAGAATGTACAGTACCTAGGGAAAAGGCTACATGCTGTCACTGTAGAGGAAATCACATTAGTATATCTGCTGAGTGTCCTATTAAAAAGAAAAAAATTAATGATATTAAAATTGGTTTATCCTCTTTGTCTTATGCTTCAGTTGCAAATACAGAGAGTTTTCCAGCCTTAGGACAAAAGTTTGACCTGCTCAGTCACTTGAAAAAAGATAATAAATCTTTGAATTTATTGGTTGAGGCTATTGTTAAAATAATTACATTAAATAAAACAAAGGAAACTTCCATCAGTACTAAAAATATTTTACAAATATTAAGTGATATTTATGAAAAGTCATCTGCTAATAATCCATCCTAATGGCTCATTTAAAAATAGTTCAGTGGAATGCTCAAAGCATTAAAAGTAATAAATCTGAATTTACATATTTTCTTTATAGTAATGATGTTGATATCGCTTTAATAAGTGAAACTTGGCTTAGACCACATCATACCTTTAACATAAAGGGATACACAATAGTTAGAAATGACACTGGTAATACACATAATGGAGTTGCAATAATAATTCATAACAAATTACAATTCTTAAAAATTGATACTTATTTTGATGATTCCTTACAAAATGTTGCTGTACAGATAAAAATAGGTGGTAAATATATTTCATTTGTTAGTGTTTATTGTCCTTCTAGGTGTCATTATTCAAAATTAAAATTTTCAAAATTAATTGATAGTCTTCCAACTCCAGTCTTTATTGCTGGAGATTTCAATGCATACCATACTTCTTGGGGTTGTCAAAAAGTGGATAAAAGAGGTGAAGAAGTACTAGATTCTTTTGATGAAAATAACCTTGTTCTGTTAAATTCAGGAGAAGTCACGACTGTAGGAACTTCGTCCTGGAGACCAAATGGCTTAGATCTTTCTTTGGTTAGTCCAGCTTTATCATGGGATTGTGAATGGTCTGTTCATGATGATTCCTTTGGAAGTTATCATTTGCCTACAATTACTAAACTTCTGTTGTCTCAAACTCCAGTTATATCTTCAGAACATTGTGTTCACTCTCAAAATGTCAGTAAGAAATTAAACTTGAATTTAGTTAATTGGGATTTGTATGTAAATATTGTTAATACTTCGTTGAATAGTTTTATGATTAATTCTGAATGTTCACTAGAAAGTTATTTGCAGTTTTGTGATATTTTATTGGCATCAGTTGAAAAATCTATGTCACAACAAAAAACGAAAACAAAGTCTTGTTGTCAATGTCAAAATCTTTGTCATTTATGCTCACGTTCCGTTTCAGGTTTTAGGGCAAAAAGGGCAAGTGTTCTGTAATTGGCCACTGGGTATGACAGGTGCTAGAAATATTAAGACATATGAGGGTATTTTACTAAATCACTAACCTCCCCCCGACCCCTGTCCAAAATCCTATTGGCTGACTTTTATTCATCATCGAGTATTCTCACGCCGCGCATCTTTCATCGCGTCGCTATCAAAAATACTGGTCATTATAACCGTTCGCCAAATCACAACCGCGTCAACGGAAATTACAACGAGTGTAGCAAGAGAGGAAGGAGTAGCTGCAGCAAGTCTCCGCTAACCCTGCGCTGAACCAGCCGTGGAGTTTCGGTGAGTCAGCCACTTCCCCCTTTATCCTACATTTTCTGGTCCTTCAGCCTAATCCCTTTAGCTAGTAGTCCTAATCCCTTTAATTAATTCCCTTAATCAAACAATCTAGTGCATCAACATCAATATTTCGTCATATTTCAACGTAAGTCGTAAACAAAAACATAACCCTCATTTCATATTATTAAATTTCAATCATCGTACCAACATTTTTAACGATCATTTCATTTCATGTTGGCTGTCTGCATCTGTCAAATCTAGTGCCATTCAAATCATCAACTTTTTAATTTTTTTTGTAAAGTGTTCGTTCGTTCATTCATTCCGTTTTGTCTCTGATCTTTCAATCCATCAATCATGTCAGAATTAAAAGTCAAAACTGTCAAATTCAACGTCAGTGTCCAAAACATGCAAGCTCTGTATGATTTGGCAATGAAAGTAAACAACAACGATTCTAATGAAAACGATAAGCGTAAATTCATGATTACTTATAAGGATATTGAGAAATTTCGGCATGAAATGGAGGAATGCTATTATTTTCTTTCGGCAAGTACTAGTGCAGACAAGCAAGCTCATCAGCAACTAGAAACAATGTTTAGTAACTTCAATGAGATGTATTATTCGGTTCAAGTAATCTATGATGATGTTAACAAAAAACCTTGTATCGAACAAAAACCTTTAGCTTCACGTTCAACACCTGAATTCAGGTTACCTAAGATAACACTATCTAAGTTTTCTGGAGTTTACACGGAGTGGCCAAGTTTTATTGCGCTTTTCAATAGTTTAATTCACGAAAACAATCAGTTATCTTTTGTGCACAAAATGCATTACCTTCTTTCAGTGCTTGACAAAGAACCATTGTCGTTAGTTAAACATTTAGAACTTTCTGAACAAAATTACACAATTGCATATACCATTCTTAAGGAGAGATATGAAAACAAGAGGTTAATTGCGGACAGGCATTTAGAGGCTATTTTAGGACTACATAACATTAATTCAAATCAATTAGTCAATCAACTTAGGAAGTTTACTGGTACTATAAAGGAAAATACCCAGGCACTAACAGCTCTTGGTTTTAGTGTTAGTTCATGGAGTTTTCTATTATTGCACATATTTATTAGGAAATTACCCATTGATCTTCGCAGTAAATTTGAAAGTGAACAAATCAATTGTGACAATCCAACCTTTGACAACCTCTTACAATTCTTGGAAAATCAGCTTAAGGTGTTGGAGTCTGTCGCTACTGTATCTTCAAATAAGTCAACTATGAATACAATTTCTAGTTCTTCTAGGGTAACTCATCTTGTCAATTCATATTGTTGTGTAGTATGTAAGCAGGATCATAATGTTTACAGTTGTCCTACATTCAACGACATGAATCCTACTCAGCGTAGACAGTTTGTTTCAGACAACAGACTTTGTTTTAACTGTCTCCGACCACACATGATTAGCAAGTGTTTGTCAAAATCTTCATGCAGAGTATGTCATGGTAAACATCACACAAAACTTCATATTGAGTCTGAACCTCTCGCATCCGCCCCTAATTCTGCTGTATGTAACTCTACTGTTTCAACATCTCAGCAAGATGGTGTTCACCAGGGATCCACCATGCTTTTGGGCACTGCACTAGTGGGTGTACTTGATGCCAATGGTCACATTCATCGGGTACGGGCTTTGTTAGACAGCGGTTCCCAGGTATCAATAGTAACTGAGAATCTGGCCCAAAAGTTGAGGTTGCCTCGTTCAACTTCTGGAACACTGTATGGTTTAGGAGGTTCCAGCACACAGCACACTAATGGTACAATAGTTTGCACCATCAATTCTTTATCTGGCCATCATGAGAGTTATACAACTTCTACCATAATTCTGAAGCGGATAACAGGCTCACTCCCTATTACTCAAGTCTCTTCACAAGTTGTAAGCAGTTGTAGGGATATGACTCTTGCTGATCCCAAATTTGATACTCCTGGCCACATTGACTTGCTAATCGGTGTAGATCTTTACAACAACATATTAGATGGTAGAAGGATACATTTGGGTGATGGTTTGCCTGTTGCTCTTGGCTCAGCTTTTGGATGGGTACTAATGGGTAAGACTCCTACAGTCATTACAAGTAACTCATCAACTACTTTGACATGCACCTTAAACTTGGATTCTCTACTTACCAAGTTCTGGGAAGTAGAAGAAGCTCCAAAGGCTCTAATCCAGGATCCGGAAAACCTTCAGTGTGAGAAACATTTTGTTGAAACGCATACTCGAGACCACACTGGGAGGTTCACAGTCCGGCTACCTTTCAAGTCTGGTAGTAAAGCTTTAGGTGAGACCCATAGCAGCGCTCTCAAGCGTTTTCAGAACCTTGAGCGCAAACTTCTCAAAGACGAAAGGCTTAGGAAACTGTATATTGCATTTATGTCAGATTATCAAGAAGCAGGTCACATGCGCCCCATTCCTTTTAGCCTTTCTAAGGATCGCTATTACATTCCTCATCATGGCGTTCTTAAGGAAAGCAGCAGCACCACCAAACTTCGTGCGGTCTTTGATGCGTCGGCTCCCAGCAGTTCAGGTGTATCGCTTAACCAAGTTTTATTGTCAGGCCCGAAGCTACAGCAGGACGTAACCAACATCATCACGCGCTTCAGAACACACGCTGTAGTCTTCACTTGTGATATCAAACAAATGTATCGCCAGGTGCGCATGCATGACGATGACTGCCGGTATCAGACCATATTCTGGCGTGCATCTCCTGATCTTCCCTTGCAGATGTTTGAGCTGACAACCGTCACCTACGGTGTCACTAGCGCTGCATACCTGGCTATTCGCGTCATACACGAGATAGCATCTCTGAACCAATCCACGAATCCGGAAGCGGCTCGAGTTCTCATGCAGGATACGTTTGTCGACGATGTCATCAGTGGCAGCGACAATGTAGAATCGGCTCGAGTTTTGCAAGAACAGCTGATTGAGGTCTTGGCGCAGGGTGGATTGGAGCTCAGAAAGTGGGCTAGCAATCGAGAAGAGCTGCTGGATCGTTACCCTTCCGATCATCTGGAGAGTCCCTTTCGATTTGAGGAATCAGGGGACAACGTCTTCAAGATCCTTGGCATTGAGTGGCGCTCAGGTACAGACTCGTTCATCTTTCCAGTTGCTAAGCCAAGTCCTTGCAAAACAAAAAGAGATCTCTTATCCAACATAGCTCGCATTTATGATCCTTGTGGGTTCCTTACCCCAGTAACCTTTTTTGCCAAAACTCTTCTTCAACGTTTGTGGGTGAAGCAGCTTTCCTGGGATGATCAACTGCCAGAGGAAGTTTCCAATCTTTGGGACTCATACGCTGGTGGTTTCAGCTCCTTGGAAGCACTGCGATTGCCCAGGCGCATTTCTTGCGACCAGCCCCAGCGATGCGACCTCATTGGGTTCAGTGACGCATCGGAAAAGGGTTACGCTGCTGTTGCATATTTGCGGGTGGTCGATTCATTTGGTGAAGTAAGTGTGCACTTGCTACTCGCCAAATCTCGAGTCGCTCCCATCAAGCAAAAGCTAACAGTACCTAGACTAGAGCTGTCTGGCGCCGTTCTTTTGGTGCGCCTGCTCAGCCACACACTCAAAATTCTGCAAGGTCGAATCGTTATCGATGACATCGTAGCCTTCTGCGACAGCAACATTGTTTTAGCGTGGATCCGCACTCCACCTCATAAACTGCAAACTTTCGAAGGCAACAGGGTATCCCAAATACACAATCTTGCTCCAACGGCTACTTGGAGACACGTTCCCTCCGCGCTCAATCCTGCTGATTGCGCGAGCAGGGGCCTAATGCCTTCTGAGCTCGGTGATCATCCCCTTTGGTGGTCTCCGCCTTGGTTGAAAGCAGACCCTTGCCAGTGGCCACCCACGCAGTCTTCCTTATGTGACGATCTTCCCGGACTTAAGACAATTAGCCTGAACGTTGTTAACGACGACGACCCATGTTCTCCCGATTTGTCTTCCCTCATGACTAAGTTCAGCTCATTCTCACGCCTACAACGTGTTCTGGCCTGGTGTCTTCGGTTCGTCCGCAACTTGCGTGAACCGGCTAATAAAACCACTGGACCGTTGAGCGTAAAAGAGTTAGACGACGCCTTGCACCGGCTTGTTAAGGCGGCCCAGCAGGAGATATATGCGACGGATATTGCTCATATCAAGTCAGGTCAGCAGCTAAAAACGTCAGTTGCGCGTCTTCATCCATTTCTTGATTCCGAGGGCTACTTACGTGTGGGTGGTAGGTTGCGTCATTCTTTGTTGACCTTTCAAGTCAAGCATCCACTGCTTCTTCCGAAAGATCATCACTTGACCAATCTCATCATCGACTACTTTCATCAGGTGTACCTTCACGCAGGTCTAACAGCCTTGCTCAACATTTTACACGAACGATTCTGGATACCTTCTGCACGTCGAGTTGTTAAGCATCGTATTTTTCTGTGTCATCGCTGCCACCGACTTAATGCCAAACCGTCACCTCCTTTTATGGGAGATTTGCCTTCCAGTCGAGTTCGTCCATCTCGTCCTTTCCTCAAAGTTGGAGTCGACTTCGCGGGTCCCTTTCTCGTCAAGTACTCAACCGCACGTTACGCCAGGGTTCAAAAGGCTTACCTTTGCGTTTTCGTGTGTTTTGTGACGAAAGCCGTCCATTTAGAGGTCGTCTCTGAGCTAAGCACGGAAGCCTTCATGGCTTGTTTCCATAGATTTGTTTCTCGCAGAGGTATCGTTAGTGACATATATTCAGATTGTGGCAAAAACTTCCAAGGAGCTAAGCGCGTGCTCAGTGAAACCCACGCCTTTCTGCAAGCAAATGATGACGACATTACCACTCGACTCGCTGGCGCTCATGTCAACTGGCACATGAATCCTCCGTACAGCCCTCATATGGGTGGTCTGTGGGAAGCGTGCGTTAAATCCGCGAAGCAACTTCTCAAGCGTACAATTGGCGAGAGAGTGCTGACGTTCGAGGAGCTGACCACAGTCTTCACGCGTATCGAGGCCGTTCTCAATTCTCGACCCCTTTGTCCCATGTCTGGCAGTCCTGATGACCTCGAGGCGCTTACTCCAGGACATTTTCTTGTTGGCCAGCCTCTTGTCAGCTTACCTGAGCTTCATTATGATGAGACTCCTATCCCTAGTCTCAAACGCTGGCAACTTGTACAGCAAATATCGCAAAGCATCTGGCGCAGGTGGCAACACGAGTACTTGCATCATCTTCAACAGCGTAACAAGTGGTCTAAGAACCTTCCCAATTTAAAAATCGGCGATCTTGTACTCATCAAGGATGACAATCTGCCACCTCTCCAATGGCGAAAGGGCAGGGTCATCAAACTTCATCCTGGATCTGACAGCATTGTAAGAGTTGTAGAACTTAAAACTAGTAAAGGCAGCTGCCTCAGATCAGTCGCAAAAATTTGTCCGCTCCCTGTGAGCTCCAACTCTGACTTAAACATCAATTCAGAAATTCATCCTAGGAACTCATCTTAGAAAATCATCTTGTAAATCATCTTAGAAAATCATCTTAGAAAATCATCATAGAAAATCATCATAGAAAATCAACATAGAAAATCATCATTAAATCATCTTACTATCTTTCGAATACCGGAATTTACATTGTTAAGGATCTTCTGAAAGAGCTTAGTAGCTCTTTCGGGGGCCGGTATGTTCTGTAATTGGCCACTGGGTATGACAGGTGCTAGAAATATTAAGACATATGAGGGTATTTTACTAAATCACTAACCTCCCCCCGACCCCTGTCCAAAATCCTATTGGCTGACTTTTATTCATCATCGAGTATTCTCACGCCGCGCATCTTTCATCGCGTCGCTATCAAAAATACTGGTCATTATAACCGTTCGCCAAATCACAACCGCGTCAACGGAAATTACAACGAGTGTAGCAAGAGAGGAAGGAGTAGCTGCAGCAAGTCTCCGCTAACCCTGCGCTGAACCAGCCGTGGAGTTTCGGTGAGTCAGCCACTTCCCCCTTTATCCTACAGCAAGACATTCCGTTCCTTGCTGGAATAGCAAATGTGCAGATGCTGTTAAAAAATGTAAAGATGCTTTTGTTGCTTTCAAAAATGATCCTTCTGTAGAAAAATATTTGCTTTTTAAAAAAAATCAGGCTTCTAAGAAATTGACTATAAACTTTGAAAAACAGAAATCTTGGCAAGATTATTGCAATTCTATAAATCGTCTTACTCCAATTTCTCATGTCTGGAATAAAATACGCAGATTTAACAAAACTTTTGTTTCTAGAAGTGAAAATGATCATTGGGTAAATAGTTTTTTAAAAAAATACACTCCAGACTATGTCTCGAAACCTTTTACTTTTGTAGATAACAAATTTCATAGACAAAATCTTTCGTTGCTTGATCCGTTCACAATTTCTGAACTTACTGCTGCCATAAAATCAAGAAAAGATACAACTTGTGGTTTAGATGGTATTTCCTATAAAATGTTTCGTCTTCTCAGTCATAAAAATCTATGTAAATTCTTGATAATTTTAAATATTTTGTTTGAAAATGACTTAATACCAAATCAATGGAAAACTGATTGTCTGGTCCCTGTACTGAAGCCAGGGAAGGATCTTGATAGTCCAGATTCTTATCGACCTATAGCGTTGTCCTCTTGTGTTGGTAAAATTTTTGAGCAGCTGCTCAAACAACGTCTGGAATATTACATCGAATCAAATTGTATTCTTCCTAGTAATCAGTTTGGTTTTCGGCGTGGACGCTCGGCTAGGGAAAGCATTGCACATTTGTTATTAGATGCAAATAAATCCATAAAGGAACGGAATTATCTTGCTTGTAATTTTTTCGATGTAACAGGAGCCTTTAACAATGTAGGTTTAGAAACGCTTGCTAATATCTTGCTATCACTCAGAATTCCAAAAAAAATGGTTCTTTGGATATATAACTTTCTAAATGAAAGAATGGTCTATGTTAAATTGGGTAACAACTTTTATGGTCCACGTAATTCCTATAAAGGCGTCAATCAAGGCGGCATCTTGAGCCCTCTACTGTATATAATTTATATTCATAAATTGAATGAGATATTAGGCGCAAATGTTTCTAATCTGCAGTTTGCTGATGATCTTGTTGTTTATTGTTCTGGCAAAAAACTTAAAGATGTGCAAACGAATTTAAATAATGCCTGTAAAAGGCTTGAAGTCTATTTTTCTTTCTTAGGTTTAACTGTAAATACAGAAAAGAGTAAATCTCTTGTTTTCTCTAGAGATAAAGATTGTAAATTAGAATGTGTATATAATGGTAACCTTATTCCTAACTGTACAGAAATAAAATTCTTAGGTGTAGTATTTCAACAAAATTTAAGTTTTAAAAAATATGTGCAAATATTGATAGATAGAGCTGTAAAAGCTACAAATATTTTAAAATGCCTTACTGGTTGTCGTTTTGGTGCAGATCCTAAAATATTATTGATGCTGTTTAAATCATTAGTTAGAAGTCACTTTGAATATGCTTTTTTTTGCTTTGCTTCTGACAATAATTTTATAAATAAAATAGATAAAGTACAAAATAAAAATCTCAGGATAATTCTAGGAGCCATGAGTACTTCTCCGATTAATTCAATGCAAGTTGAAACTAACACTTGTCCCATTAAATTTAGGTTTGATTATTTGAAAAGAAGGTTCATAATTGATTTGATGAAAACTTCTAATAATGCGTTGTACAAAAAGATTTTGATATCTAATTACTCTTATTTATGTAAAAATTTTGATTTCATTAATTATTTGAAAAATGAAAATATTGCTCAGTATGATATTTTACCTTGTTATAGTGGAACATATGAAGGTAAGTTTTTTAAATTTGATGTCATTATAGACACAAATTTAAAAAATAAATATGAAGTATATGAAAAGTTATCATACTATGATAATTACCGTCAAATTTACACAGATGCTTCAAAAACATCTCAGTCTGTGTCGATAGCGGCTTATGATATTATTTTGAAAATTGCACATGGTTATAAGCTGTCCAATATTTGCAGTATTTTTACGGCAGAAGCTGCTGCTATTCTGTTTGCTTTAGATTTGATTAGTTCTGTAGATTCTTCTGGTAAATGGATTATTATTTCTGATAGTATGAGTGTTCTTCAAGCTATTAATAATCCTCGTCTTTCTAGTAAAATTCATCCTTTTATATATGAGATCCGGGAAAAGATTTATAAATTATCATTGAAACATAAAGAAATTGTCATTTTCTGGACACCAGCACACATTGGTGTTAGTGGTAATGAATTAGCTGATACATTAGCTAGTATCATTACAAATACTGATAACAACATTTGCAAATTAAAAAACATAGCAATTCCCATTTCAGAGTTTCTTCCTGAAATAAAAAATCAAATGATTAATAATTGGTTTCAATTTTGGCAAGATTCTCTTAAAGAAAAGGGCAAGTGGTATTCCGTATGTAACCAAAAAATTTCGTCTCCTTGGTTTACCAAGGGCTCTTTCAAAAATAGAAATTTTTATACAACAATTTGTCGTCTTCGTATAGGTCATGCTGCTTTTAATGAACACTTATATCGCATGAATATGATAACTTCCCCTTGTTGTTCATATTGTAATGAGTCAGTACAGTCATTGGATCATATATTTTTTGAATGTCCTCAATTTCATATTGACAGGTTAATTTTCATTGATGAGCTATTAGAAATTTATAAAACATTAGAAAATATCCCGCGTAATACTCAAGAACTTTTAAAAACAACTGAATGCTACTTACCTATGTATAAATTCATAAAATTTACAGTGTGTAATATCTATCTTTTTTTTTTTTTTTGTAAAAAAAAGTAAGGTAGACAGACATACTTTTTTACTTCTCCCAAAATTAATTTAATTTTAATCAATTTTAAGTAAATATCCACCTCAAACTAGCATAAGTATTTAGTGAAAGTGTTTTAAAAACGAAATATAGTGTATTTTTAGTGCAAGTGGAGTATTTAAACTTTTAAAAGTGACAGTACAATCCGAAAATAAACATTGTTTTGGTGACTTTTTTTCTCTCCTACAAAGGACTAAAAGTGTATAAAGTGCATCATAATAGACTTTTCTTGACCTTTTGTATGGTTTCAGACAGTTTGACCTTGTTGATAAGTTAAATATTTAGTACTAATTTCTTACTTACCAATCTACCTTCCTTAAAAATATCAATTGTACTTAATTTCTATTTAATTTAGTTTAATTATGAATACTCGTAGTGTAACAGCTCGCCAACTAGAATGCCAGCTCCAGCTTACACTCCAGGAGCTGAGCAAGTATAGGGAACAATGTACTGAGTTATTAAAAGAACGCGAGGATAATGAAATAGAAACAATTAATGTAATTAAATCAAACTCAAAGTTGAAATTAGAGTTAAATGAACTAAATACATTGTATCTAGAGATAAAAGAGGATAGGGATAGATTAAAAAGGCAAACTAAGGAGTTTGATACTTGTTATTTAGAATATGACAATAATTTAAAGGAAATAACATCACTCCGCTCCCAACTATGTAGTGCTCAGGAGCTCATTAAGCAACTGGAAAAGGACATTGCCAATAGTCAATCTTGCCAGACACAACAACTCTTTACGCAGTTGATAAATGATACTGACTGTTCATCTGTCAAATTACCAAATTCCCAACCAATTGTAATAGACCTGACGGGTGATGAGACTGACTCAACACATGTATATAAAGCTTGTGTCAGCCATAAAAAGTTAAAGAAATATCTTAGATTGAAGAAATTTATTAACAAATCAAATAAAATTGTTAAAAAGAACCATACATTAAAAAACCATATTAATTTGTGTAATAAATATAAGTATAGTGTTGCACAGTGTAAAAAAATCTATTGTGAGGTAGATATAATTAAGAAAAACTATCAGTTAGACATAGATTCCTTAAATAGTAGAATCAGTACTTTACATTTATCGTTACAGGACATGACTTTTAAGTACACTAGTGCGCAAAAAGAAATTGACCAGCATGTGATAGACATGGATGAATTACTACAGTTATCCAAATACAATGAGGAGCGTTTTCAATCTCTTACTCAAGCTAATAATTATCACCATAGTGGTTCCTCATACATTAACACCGGGCTCCCATGTGAGATCAATTCTTCAGAAACCAATTCCTCATTTATTCAATTGAATGATAGTAAAACTGTAAGACCAAAATTATGTATTAATAATCAAAGCCCAGTTTACATGTTCTGTGATGAGATAGGGAAGAAAATAGGTACCTTTATGTTAGATTATTCACAGAAAATCACAAACTTTTGTATGCCTGGAGCTTCACTTTCAAACATAATGGATAGGATATTTACCACCACTTTTTCACCGGACACTACTTTAATCGTATTTTACGGGAGAAGGGGCAATGTGAATCAAAAACAAATGTCAATTTACCTAGAAAAGTTAAATAATCTTCAAGTTTACAAGGTTATTTTGTTTACATTGCCGTATGTCAGGGACAGGGATGCCAACCACGAAAATAAGATTAGACATAATTTAAATTCAAATTTATACAATTATGTAGGTTCTAATAATGTAAATTTACTCCATAGAACAGGTGTATTATTTGATATAATAGATGTTAATTCTATTTTTAAATTTAACTTTATTTTGACCAAGGATAGGTATTTTGTACCTAACTATATGACACGACGGATAGCAAATATGCTATTTAATTTTTTATATATAAGACAAGCAAAACATTTTGCTTTAGATAATACTGCTTCTATTGAGCAGTCTAATTCATTTCAATTTACCAGTGTTACATGTAGTAACACCTTATTGACCAACTGTTTAAATTAAGTAATAGGACAACAGATGCGAATGCGTCTAGCTCACTAATTAAGAGGAATAAAATATTAGCTAAAAACTGTTTAAACTTGGTGCATCAGAATATACAAGGCATTTCAGAAAAACTTTATGAAATTGAATTATTTTTAAATTTTGAGCATATAGATATTTTGTGTTTAACAGAGCATTTCCTCATAGAAAATGAATTTATTTTCAAGTTTGATCAGCACCAAGTTGCTAGTATGTTCAACAGAACGACAACGGTACATGGTGGTTCACTAATAATTGTAAATAATGCCTTAAAATACAAGGAACGTAAGGATATAGTATGCTTGTCTGTTGAACTAAATACAGAATTATCCTGCATAGAGTTGACACACTGTATAGTTTTGTGTGTATATAGGCGTCCTAAATCAAATTATGATATTTTTGAGTCCGTGATGGAAGATGTTTTATTCAAATTAAGTAATTCAAACAAAAATATTTTCGTGTGTGGGGACTTCAATATTGATTTATTAGAGAACTCATCTATGAGTAGAAATTTAATTAACCTTTTTAAATGTTTTAATCTACGTAATTTATTTTTAGAACCAACGCGAATTACGGGATCCACGGCTACCTGTTTAGACAACATTTTTTCAAATGTGATCCCAGTCAGTTCATCTATCATAAATAAACTTAGATCCGACCACTGTGGTCAATTAGTTACTATAAAATACCAAAGGGATGAGCAGGTTGCTAAAAAGTTAAAGGTCGTTCCAGTCAGTCGAATGCGTCTTGAGAGATTTAGGAATGTAATGAGTAATAATATACCCCTAGACTCTTTATCCGAAAACGTTAATGAACAGTATGGCAAATTATGCAGTCATATAGAAAGTATAAAGAAAACTATTTTTACCACTAAAACAGTAAATACAAGAGATCATAAATCATTTAATGATTGGGCGACCATAGGTATACATGTAAGTAGAAAGAAATTGTATGATCTTTATGACGAAAAATCTTATAACCGTAGTGCTGCTTTTAAATCGTATGTTAAAAACTACTCTAAATTGTTTAAAAAAGTATGTAATACAGCAAAGTCACTTTACCTTAAAAGTAAAATCGAAGCTAGTTCTAACAAAACAAAAACCACATGGAAAATTATAAATAGCGAAACGGGAAAATCGAAGTCTTCCAATAACGAGTACGAACTTTTCATAAATGGTAAAACTATCAAAGAAGATGGAAAAATAGCATCAGCGTTTGAAAAATATTTCAGTGACATTCCAGTTTTGACCACGAAGTCACTTAGCTCATCGCCTGTGGTCGCTGAAGCGCTTCTAAAGTGCCATGTTAGTGAGGGCAAGGAAATTTTTCATTTTAAGCCGATTGAAGTATTAGATGTAATAAAAGTTTTCAAAACCATTGGTGTAAAAAATACCATGGATCTATCGGGCTTATCTGTTAAAATTATCAATTCAGTTATAGACTTTATTGCACCTGCTCTAACAAAAATATTTAACAATTGTGTAGATGCAGGTGAGTTTCCTGATTTAATGAAACATAGTAAGATCATTCCTTTATTTAAGTCGGATAGTTCCACAGACCCCACAAACTTTAGGCCTATATCAATCCTACCAACTTGTAGCAAAATCTTTGAAAAACTTATTCTTAACCAACTTTTGGCACATTTCAATAGGAACAACCTCCTTCATAATAAACAATTTGGGTTTACAAAAGGTCGATCAACCACGGACGCTGGTGTGAAACTATTTGAGGTTGTGGTTAGCGCTTGGGAGGGCAAACAGGATGCCCTGGGTATATTCTGTGACTTGTCTAAGGCGTTTGACTGTGTCGAACACGATACGTTGATTAGGAAACTCAGTCATTATGGTGTAAGGGGTACCGAACTTAAACTTTTTACCTCATATTTGAGTGATAGAACTCAGAAAGTTGAAATAAATTGCGAAAGATCACAGGGATCAGTTGTAGGTATGGGGGTTCCCCAGGGGTCGATATTGGGCCCATTTTTGTTTTTAATTTATATAAACGATTTACCATACATGGTAAAGAATAATCATGAGATAGTATTGTTTGCTGATGATACTTCGTTAGTATTTAAAATTAACAGACAGGAAACAAATTATGACGACGTGAACAATGCACTCTCTAATGTTGTAAAATGGTTCAATGTGAACAATCTAGTTTTAAATGATAAAAAAACGAAATGTATAAAGTTTTCGGCACCAAATGTAAAGCAAGTAGAGACAGATTTGAAATTAAACGGCAACAAGTTAAACCTGGTAGACAATACCGTTTTTCTTGGAATAACTGTCGACTCCAAACTACAGTGGGGACCCCATATAGCACAACTGGGGAGTAGGCTTAGTTCTGCGGCATTTGCCGTTAAAAAAATTCGTTCACTGACTGACATTCATACTGCTAGGTTAGTTTATTTCAGTTATTTTCATAGCCTAATGTCCTACGGAATCCTACTCTGGGGAAACGCTGCTGACATTAAAACGATCTTTGCGCTGCAAAAACGGGCCATTCGCGGAATTTATAAACTTAGTAAAAGGGAATCTCTCAAGGATCTGTTTAAGGAGATTAGTATTTTGACCCTTGCTTCACAGTATATTTTTGAGAACATTATGTTTGTGCGTAAGAATATTGATAGGTTTGAAACTCTTAAGGATAGACGTTTAATAAATAATAATGAAGCAATGACTAGGAACGACCATAAATTAGTTTTTCCAAAATGTAGGTTGACAAAAAGCACAAAGTCTTTTATAGGAATGTCAATAATTATATATAATTCAATCCCTGAGTCTCTACTGTCCCTGCCTTTTAACGTTTTCAAAAAAACTATTAAGCTCAAACTGTGTAGTAAAGGCTATTATAGCATCCAAGACTTCTTAAATGATAAGAAAGCTTGGGATTAAAACTCTTGCAGTTTTCTTGTAGGTATTATGTATAAGACTGTGTACACTTTGTATAAAGATATTGGTTGACGTAATTGTACGTGCATCATAATAATTTACCTTATGTACCTTGACGATACTTAACTTTAAGTATATACTTTTATTGTTTTTTTTTTTTTAATGTTTTTAATTATTCATTTTACTTTATTTTTTGTACTGTTTTCTCGTTCTTCCTCTCTCTGTTTTAACTTATAGCAGGTGTTTCCAATTAATTAGCTGTTTTGTGAGGTTCCTTAGTGCCTTGTTTGGCCCAGAGTAGTCATGCTCGCCTCGAAAGTTACTGGGGCGGTGGCGTTGTGTCAACGGGTCGCCCAACTCCCTCTAATATGGTTGAGTAGGACGATGGCTGGAGCTCACGTCATACTTGTGATCAGGTGCCGCCTTCGGGAAACGGTCTGCTCTGGTTCCGAATTGTGGCGCGGGAAGTTTCCTCAATTAGTTTTCTAGCATTTTAATATTTTTTAACTTTAATAATGTTGAGCGGGGAGGTACGAGAAAATAATTTATATGTTCACTGTATGTACACTATATAAATTATGATTGTATAATTTTAAAAAGAGTGCCGAGAGTTTTTTCCGCCAGCTTTTTCTCTCGGTCTACTACGGCTATTGCTGATGAATGTAGGGGTGTCCCGTGACATCTTTTTTTATTTTTTATTTTATGCTTTTGACAATGTATAAGAGATTAGTTTTTAATCCTACGTACAATAAAGTAATTTCATTTCATTTCATTTCTAATGAAAATGTTTATGTATACTCATAACAAATATATATTAGCATTTTATTATTAAAGACATGGACTTGGTCCTTATTATGTTTGTTTATGAGGAAATAAAATATCGTCAATGTTACTTCTTATTGAAAACTAAACAAAACTAAGTCAACAAGAAAGAAGAAAACCAAATTATTGATGACATGGCTGTATGGGCATAGTCTCTTTGCCTTTCCGCATGACGGAAGAATCTAACAAAAAAAAAAAAAAAATGTTGTTTTCTTTTAGTTTGTTTCTATTTTTATGACTATAAAATACACCATTAACTGTTATGCGTTGCTATCAGTGATTCTCTGTTTATCAAACAACTAATTATAACTTGCATCACTTTCCTCGCTGGTCAAGAACATGTTAGCGACAGCGGCCCAGGAACAACAAAAGAATCCCCTTGTGTATTTGGATATTTCTATAGATGGGGAAAAAGGTTAGTTAGGTATTCCGCTTTGTTATCCGACCTACGCCAACACATTTAGTGTTAGATAAATGACGATGCATAATGTAGCGTTTGCGGTCACAATACCAAGGTTATTTAATTATTCAAATATAGTTGTTATAGTAAAAATTTTGGTTTTGATTTAACGACCTTATTTCCTGACAGTAACACCCTTGAGTTTTATTAAAATTTAAATGCTATACTCATTAAATATCAACGTTTTTATTTTTATTATTAACTTTTAATTTTAGGTAATAAGTGCAAAAGAAAAAAAATTACAGACATCACCCAACTAAAAAGTTTTGGTGGATAATATTATACACTTCGGAAGAATATTATATATTACTACTGTTAAATATGATTTCACTGCTAAAAAGCCAAAGAATTATAACTCATAATTTTTCACACCAATTTGTTTATTCAACAGCGGGCCGAATAGTCATAGAACTGCGTAGTGATGTAGTGCCAAAGACGTCAGAGAACTTCAGGGCCCTTTGCACAGGGGAAAAAGGAATTGGGGTAAATGGGAAGCCCTTACACTACAAGGGTGTCCTATTTCATAAAGGTAAAATAAACATATTTACTTTACATAATTGAGTATGGAGAATGTTAACAAATTTTGATTATTATCTCTTCGTATTCTCTGTCAAAAATAAAAAATACTGGTGAAAGAATTATTTCGATGCGTCAATTAGTTTCCGATTTATAAGTAAAATAAGTTGCTACCGCACGACGCGGGCTGCCGGTGGCGGTGTGACGTCACACCACAACTCGCTCGGTCTGTCTCACTCAGTACGCTCGCGGTCGCGCGCACTTGTCGTCTCAATAAACCTAAATACTTTTAAAAATGACTAATCCAACTACTAGGAAATCATGTGTTGTGCCTAAATGTAAAAATACAACTATCAATTCGCCGGAAAAGTTGTTTTTTACAGTTCCAAAGGATACATACATACATCACCAAATCTTTTAACTTGAACATAACCAATACCATTAAACAATTTGTTCGTAAAAATAAAAATAAATAAAAGAGGTTTAGTTCATATCTACATTTGCAATAAAAAATAAATTAAATTACTTAAATAAAATAGTAAAGGTAAAGTGCATCTGTAACGTTCAACTACCTACATCTAGATCGTATAGGTATCCTACTTCCTAGTAATATAATAAACGCGGAAGATTGTGTTTGTGTTTGTTATCTTTCACACAAAAAGTACTGAACTGATCTGGACGAAGACTGAAATAATCCATAGGCTTCTTTTAATCCTGGGAAAATGTACAGTTCCCGAGGGAAACGCGGGCGAAGCTGCTAACTAAAGCTAGTTAGTACTAAATCAATGCATGTATTTATTTAAATTTACTAAGAAGAGCGGTGTCTTTGTATACATACTAGTGGCCGCCCGCGACTCCGTTCGCGTAGAAGTCGGTTTCCGTGGGAATGAGAAGTTTTCCCGCGGTAAAAAGTACCCTATGTGTCATTCTTATGTGTAACCTACTGCAAAGTTTCATCCATATCCGTCCAGCCCCCCAAGTCAAGTGGCAAGTGATATTTGCGATAGCAAGTGAATAGAATAAATTTTTGACAAGCTTGCAATTTGACAGTTTCATACATATTTTTTTATTCACTCGCTATCGCAAATATCACTTGCCACTTGACTTGGGGGGCAGTAGTTTTTACGTGTAAGAGTAACAAACATTCATACATCCATACTCACAAACTTTCACATTTATAATATTAGAAGGACGTACCTACCTATAGCTACAAAACTATGATACATGATTTATTGTCTTTAACGTAGAAAAAATAATGATAGGTAGGTAGGTACATACTTCTACTATTGGACTTGCATTCTTCCATTAGTATTTTTATTATATTGGTTATTTTGTTTTGATAAAACAGTTTAGAACATATCAAACATTTCGGCGGCAACAAAATCACTATTTCTTGATAAATAATGCGCAGCCATTAATTCATCTATTTTAGATAGATTACACGATTACCTTTTTTCGAAACCTATACCCAATTTATTAATAGAATAATATTTACTATTAACGTATAATAACGAATAATATTTATATTTACTAATACGCGACCGAAAACACAAAAAAATTATACATTAGATGTTAAATAAATAAAAAAATAAAATAAAATACTGTGCCAGCTATATGCGCCACCGCTGGCGCGTTGTGGTGAGACGTCACAAGCGGTCACGTGACTGTTAGCGGGACTCGATATTTTTCGAAACTTTGAATGCCTATAAAATCAAAACTACTAGGTATTTTTGATTACAACAAAAACTAGTGTATTTGTATGCATACAGGCTTTACTGAGACAAAATTTCAAGCGATTTGGCATACCTAGTAACATTCTCCATTCATAATTGTTTGATTATTATACCTAATTTAAATTATAATTATGTTTGTATATTTTTATAGCAATTACCCAGTTTATGATACAAGGTGGTGATATTGTTAATGGCAATGGGACTAGTGGAGAAAGTATTTATGGACCAATATTCGACGATGAAAACTTCACTCTAAAAGTAAGCTTCTTTGTTCCTATAAAATACACTGATACTATTTTTATACTCATTTTCACCTTTTTTTATTGATCCCTAGGTACATATTATTAGTAGTCTCTAGGCATTCTATTTTAATATTTAAAATTGAGCCAGAATGAATATTTCAATGTAAGTTAGATAATAAAAACAAACAAATATGTTAAATTGTTTAGCTAGTTCATGGCTACATAAAATAATTAAAAAATACTTGAAACATGAAGGATTTTTTTTATAGCACAGTAATTTAACCAGACATACAATTAAATAAAATGTATAATTGTTGTTGATGTCATATATTTTATATGAATTGAATACATCCTGCATGGATAATAGATAAACTAGATAAGAACAACTTCATTGAGTTATTGTTTATTCAGAAATAAACAATTACAATGTCCTTTATAAAAATAGTACTTGTTTGATCTTTGATCCAAATAGCCCTTTTACACAGCTGTTTGAGCAACCCTTAAAACAATATGTTGACTTTATACTTCACTAGCTTTTACCCGCGCGGCTTCGCACGCCTTAAATTTGGAGTAAAACTGATTTCCCTGTACTATGTTATTATACATATAAACCTTCCTCTTGAATCACTCTATCTATAAAAAAAAACCGCTTCAAAATCTGCTGCGTAGTTTTAAAGATTTAAGCATACAAAGGGACATAGGGACAGAAAAAGCGACTTTGTTTTATACTATGTAGTGATATTGTGAATACAATAATAAAATAAATAGTATGTAACTGGAAATAATTGTGAATAAAACTGAACTGTTAATGATTGTTAATACTGCTTGAACTTATCCTTGGACAAAGGTTAATAAATAACCTTTAGTTAACTTTTAAATTTTAAATTATAATTTTGCTGCTGTTAAGTAAGAATATAGTACAAACAATTTTAATTATTGTTAAACATAGAAGGAATATAAAATGCCAAAAACATAAGTTTGTTAAGTTTATAATTATGCTACCTCTTAGGTAATTGCTAGTCAAGTAGGTACCCAAAATATATTCAATTTAAGTTATTTCAAACTTTGTTGCTAAGCTTATCAATGAACCTTTTTTAAACCATTTTATTCATACACTATGGAACGTTTTTTAGCACAAAGCTGGTGTCCTAAGCATGGCAAACCAGGGTCTTCCCAACACCAATTGCTCTCAGTTCTGCATCACCACGGTGTTGTGTCCGCACCTGGATGGAACTAATGTGGTGTTTGGCCGGACGTTGGCCGGTCTGGGCATCGTTGAGGAGATACAGAAGTACGGTGAGGGGGAGGGGAGTAGACCAAGTGTGGTAGGTGATCTTTCTGTTTTTTTTTAATTAAAAGTGGCTTAACTCATGTCAATACTTACACTTCAACTTCTGGGCAATAATAAAAAGTTTGGACTTTATGTCCTTTTCATGCACTGAACTAAGACATTATTATTGTTATTTATTTTCAAGTAGGCTGACACTATTGTTTCTTTTTCTAAGTAAAGATTAATTATGTATGCATTCACACACTAACTACTATTTCAAGACTAACTTTCTTCAAATATATTTCTTTAGGATTGTATAATAGAAGACTGCGGTGAAATTGAAGATGTAGATAATTGGAATGTGAACTGTTGTGATAATACCCCGGACTGTCTGCCGGAGTACCCCGAGGATTACAGATGCAAAGATAAAGTAACTGTAAGTTCCTATATTATAGCCTAGTGCCTAAGTTTAGTTTTGACAAAATAATAAAGTTTAAAAATCTTTATAATTTAACCGATTACCAAAAAAAGGAGGAGCTTCTCAATTCGGCCGGTATTTTCTATCTTATTCTGATGTATAACCTATATTACTGTAAAGTTTCATCAAAATCCGTCCAGTAATTTTTACGTGAAAGAGTAACAAACATCCAAACATTCATACATCCACATACCCACAAACTCTCACGTTTATAATATTAGTAGGATTATCAATAATTATACAAGCTGGGATAATACTGGTTTTTGCTTTATATGACAGTTAAAAACGACATCGTAGTTGTTTAAGATTTAAGTTACTTACGAAATTTGACAACCAGATAGAAACAGTCTTCTGCTAACACTTTATTAAAATAACTGAAAGAACAGCCCCCCAAGTCAAGTGGCAGTAGAAATATGCGTTGGCGAGTGAATAGAATTAAAATGTATGAAACTGTCAAATTGCAAGCTTGACAAAAATGTCAAAATGTTTACTTTCTGTCAACATTTTACACATACATTTTGTCATACAGTTATAGGTTTCTACGTCTTAAATTTTTATATATAGCATTATATTCCAGGTAGATGAATTCATGTCTAGTATAAAGAACGTGAAATCGAGCGGCAACCAACTATTCGGCGAAAGTTGCATCAAGGGTGCGACAAGAAAGTACAACAAGTGCCTGCGTTATATCGAATGTTTGAATGATCGAATGGAATATTATAATTTAAGTTGTGACAAAATTGATGCAGGTAATTTATTGATGATTAGATAAGAGGTTGAAATAATCTTTGTTTTGGAAAAAAAGGTTCAATTTCTGTTGCTTTTGTTGGTATTTTTTATATTAAACTTTCTCAATTCAGGTTAGTCATTCTGCCTATAAAATCTAATCAGTGTTATGTAAACTTTTACAATAAAGTATTTTTTTTTCTTCAAAATATCGTCAAATTATATCAACTTTTCTGTCAAAATAGATGCTTAATGTCATACCTTGTTGACAGTTCAAGAAGTGCTGGCGACTTACAAACATCAATGTCACTTGAATCTCGCGGAGTGCTACAGGAGACTAGAGAGATACCGCGAATGTATTAAGAGCTGCACCGAGGTGAGTAAACAAAGTTTTTTTTTAATATTTTTGTGTCAAGATTTAGATCAGACTGTTATTAAAGTCCTGCTAAAGTTTTAAAGATATAGTGCGAAACATCAAAATCTCTTTTAATGATTTTGACAGTCTGCATTGACAGATATATCATAGTGTAAATTTTACATTCCTATGTTAAAATTAAAAGTGTTAACTTTCCGTTGAAAATCATTTTATTTAATATGTCTAAAGTTATATTGTTTTTTCCCCAAAAGGTACTTCACGTAGACCCGCAAAACCCAAAGGCCCTCTACCGTCGAGGGCACGCTAATTACGCTTTAAAAAACTACGATCTAGCATTAACTGACTTACGAAACGCCGACAAATTAACACCAAACAACAGAGCTATACTTAAATTACTAGATGAAGTGCGAAACACCAATAGACATTATAATGACACACAAAAGCAACGGCTGTCAAAATTTTTTCGCGACAAAAAAACAATCATCGCCAGACATAACTGATTTAAGACTGAGCGTCGTGATATATAGGATCGATTAGGATTAGATTTACGGTGTATTTATATTAGAAATTAAATGTGAAAAAACGACGCACAGTGTCACAGTTTTGAAGCGGAGTTACGGCTTTTTAAATAAATCGTGCACTTAAGTAAACAACATTGTACGGGATGATAATAAAGATAATAAAATATAAGTGATGTTTGTGTTCGAAAAATTGATGTTTATTAGAACATGCCTTAAACTCTGTAGAAAATAAAATAGAATACAATGTTTTTTTATAAAACAGGTCTCAAGAATTATTATATTATACAAAAATGCGAGTGGTTGAAAGCCAAAAGTAAAAATTCCTTACTTTTTATTTTGTCTCTATTTGCTCGTTTTGTTAATAGAGTTGGTTGTTTTTAAGAAGTATTTTAACCAATAGAAAGCACATTGTCTTGTTGTTTTGTCCTGTAAAGTGCGTGGCATTTTCAAATGAGTGCACGTAACTTAATTGATTGGCATTAACTAACAACAAGTAGACTTTGAATAACGGTTAGCAAGCTAGATGTCCCATATGGGCTCTTAATTGGTTGTAGTATTCCAAAGATGCCTTGCTTATTAAAGTTATATCGACGTAAATTGTATAACTTGTCAAAATCTATGTGATATAGTTTTGACACATGCAAAATGTTAAATGTCATTTTGCATTTATGTGTTCCTAAATTGAAATTGGTATGTGAAAATGGTACAGGATTTTAGTTTTACTTATTTGAATTTGTATTATGCAACAAAAACCAATTGGTAAGCTTAAATAAATTTGATACTGCCATTTTATACTTTAATTAATTATTATTGTTAAAAAGTTCTTTTAACTTGGTTAGCTATAGTTTTGTTTTTTACGTACGTATTTAAATGAAAATAGTAACAAGTGATATTATTATAATGATATTTAGTCGTAGATATTTTGACACTTGTTTTTCTTTAAAAAAATAATTTGTTCCCTTGCAATTCTTATTAGCTCTTTATGTAGGCTCATTTTACACGTAACAAAATCTTAATTGGTTAATAAAATTTGGTAGAATGGCAAAATTAGGCTTAATTAGACTTTATAAACATATTTCGGCGATTTCAATGCCATCTTTTCAAATTGGTTTTAAGAATTGATGGTGCTATAATAATTAGCGATGCGCAGTAATTGAGTGCCAAAATCGAAATAAGGCTGAAATATGACTGGTTTAGCTAAATTATAACCAGAAAAAAAAATGGGCATTTAGTGTTCTAAATATAAATTGAGTAAGGAACTAGGAAACGTCAATTCAACCAAATTAAATTAACGTTAATTTATGAACTAATGATTTGATTCCGTGGTTTATAAGCAAAATACAGATATACTTTTATTATAGTTTTTTAAATGTGAAGTAGTATTTTAAGATACAATTTCGTCAATTTACCAAATTGAGGAAAAAGTTGACTTGAGTAAAGCAAAGGTAACTTAAAGTGTATCTTTAACAATAGAAGTGTATCGTTTCAATGTAAATTTAATAACTTCTTATCATAATTTAAATTTTTATTACAGTGACAATTTTGTTATAAAAGATAATATTCAAAAATTATTTTATAAAAATAATACAATTATTGGAAAATAGTAACAAACTACTCATTTAGATAGTTTTACATTTGTTATGTTATACTTTTGCTGATTCAATAATGAATAGATAATGAATTTGAATAATAAATTCATAGCTTTAATTATGTTTTTATATAGATAGTATGTAAATATATTAAAATAAGTTTTTTGTTTCCGTTTAATGAAATGTTAATAGGAATTTTTTAAACATATAAAGTAAGTGTAATTTTGTACCTATCCGCTTGTAATGGAAAATTACATCTTTTTATATTTAGCGGTTAAATTATACCATGAATAAATTTGTCTGTAAATAATATCTGTTTTATTTCTTCTAAAAACTACTTGCATAACCCTACCATCCTTTATTTAGCCATATACCATCTAGGGCAGCTATATACTTACTTAAAATGTGCTCCACGAAAACATCACTATCACTGCATAGTATAAAACAAGGTCGCTTTCCACGATTTTAATAGGTTTCCCTGTCCGATGAATCTTATGTGATACATAGGAAGGTTTTTGTCCAAATTTTTATACCTACGTCCATCAATCACATATGATTCACGTTAGAGGTAACTTCGAAAGCTTTTATTGGAGACGTGGCTTAATTAATAATTACCCTCTAAAAATACAAATACGAACGCAATATAAAAAAATGTCGGGACGTAGGAATTTAAATAAATACTTTGTATGGGGACAGGAAATCTGTATAATTACAAAACAGATTTTGATGTTTTTTGTCCGAATTTTACGCGTGCGAAGCCTCAGGCAAAAGCTCAATAATAAAATTTCAAAAATCAAACAAATGTTAGAAATACAAGTTACCAGACAGAGCTTAGTTTAAGAGTTAACTTAAAATACATTTTAACTACTTTTTCTGTTGTTTATGTAATATGCTATGTTCATAAGTAGAAAAACAAACATTATTTTAAGTTTGGTTCTAAATTAAAATATCAAAAAAGTTATTTTTCTAATAATTTATTTTATAAAACATAATAAATACAGGCTTTAACACATTATACAGTAAAGGTGGGTATGCGGTTAAAAGAAATAGGACGGCAAATGTCTTATGTGATACAACACTGATTAATTCTTTATTTTATTTTACACAATGCTGCCTTTACTAAAATAACGAAATAATTTTCCTTGTGGCTAAAATAGATACACAAAAATCTTAATATAAAACTAGAAAAGCTGTCTAATTTACACAAATCAATTTGTCCATTTCTACATTTTGGCAAGAGAAATAAAATAATAAAAGTTTGCAATTTTCTTCACTACACATTTTGACAACTTACAAAACGAAAAAAATGACATTACAAATAAAAAGTAGCTACAACATGAGATTGCACAAATAATTACAAACAACAGATAGATTGACTAGTATAGAAAGTTATTACACATACCTAACATAAATTAATCGGTAAATTAATAACTCATTTTTTTAAAACACTGTATTAAATTTCGTAGCCAGTAGAATCAGCCTCCGATTCTGCTAAAAACTAACGACATGGCTTAAAAGTTTACACATTCATTAGCTTTAAAATAATGAAGAAGATTTTTATATACTTACACACTCGTATTAATTATGCAAACGTAAGCGTAATTAAGTATACTTGCTGCACTATCTATAGAAATGTAAAAAATCGTATAATAATATACACTAATGCGTAGCTACCGGTGAAAAGCCATTAGCTAAATGAAATACTTGTAAATGGATTGTCAGTAGATATAAGATATCGTTGAAATTAGTAAGCTGAATCGGGGCCAATTTTATTCCAATTAAAATAATACACAAAGGTTAAAAAGGTCTAAGCAGTATTTTTAAAAAATATGATTCAGTGTCTGCTTTATCTAACACAACTTTTGAACCAAATTATGTAAAAATGTTAAACCTACAAAATGAAAACCTAGAATGGAATGTCACCTACCCGGACTTAAAAATCTATATAAAATAAAACAAAAGCGTATTATAGAGATTCGTGCGTAAAAAATCTTATAAAAATATTAAAGTGCAAAAGTAAAAACATATAAAACGCTTAGTACACGTAATAAAATACTTAATCTAAACGAAACTATCTTCAATATGGTTGTCTCTTTCTAATGAAGTTTTATTTCAAAATATACACATAAAAAGCGTCAATCGTTCTGTCTCGCTTACTCATAAAGTATTAAAAATACAAGCATCTTTGGTTCTCTTGATCATCTTTGTTTTAGTTTTTATTATTATATTGCATATTTTTAAATTACAACTGTTTATAAACATTGGTGTCGAAACCTTATTAAATAATCTTACCTTAACTCTTCGTATTGCCTTCTCTTGATAAAAAAAAATTGAAAAGAGATGTTTATCATTGGACTAAAATATTACATACAAGTTGTCATGATGCAAGTTTTGAATTTTTACGTATTTTGTCGAATTCAACGATGATTTAGACTAATTTAAGTAAGTTCGTCTTTCTGATTTCATCATCTGAACGGTCCGAGACGGCAATACTTTTAGTTCAGTTAACTCAGAATCGGCACCAATATAGGTTAAAGTAGGACTGAAAACATTTTCGCAGAATTATCTTTTATTTAGGTTTTTGACTTTGGTGTGTATTCCATAAGAAAACTAACATGACAAGTCCGTAGCATCCTTAGTCATTGTGTAATTTAAATATCTTGTTTTTTCATTTTGACATAAAACGAACCTGTCAAAACGTTAACAGACATAAAATTAGTAATTGTTTTATGTTTTTTTCTCATTAAAGCCTCTAACATCATTACACAAACGTCTCTTAGAATACTTTGTTTTTCAACTAACAATTTAATACTGCAGTCAACGAGCGATATTTGCTATTCGCCATTTACAAAGCTTTTGCTATAAAACTTTTATTTTTAAAGTTTTAGGTGCATTGAAAACATACTTAGAAGTGAATCGTAGCGTCATACAAGAAAAATAATAATATTAAAGCAATGAAAGTTCTAAATTTGAATTTGACATAAGATATAGGTACGTATGCAACCTCTGTCAAAATTTTATTCATATTTTCCAAATAGATAATCGAAATTGTAGGCATTGAGGCCATTTTATCTTTATACAAAACGTTCTACCTTTACTTCTTTGTGTAACCACAAAACATAGTTTGCACTCCTTAATATTCTATTCAATAGAGTAACTATGCTGTAAAATTTACTTGAGTTATTATATGACCAAATACTCTCTTACCATTCATAACTTAGAAAGTATTTTGTGACATACAATGGCAGTGTTTTAGTGCATTACATACATACAATGACGTAAAATTTTGAAACGTTTTAAAGCAAATATTGTGACCTTGACATATCTATATACGACAGAAGCTCTTAAATTTATTGACCAATTTAATTTTATTATTTCAATAAAATTCCATATGTTTATTATTTGTTTTTTGTCTAGCATTTTAATTATTATTTAAATGAAAATCATAAAAAAATGTCCCACAAAAGTTACCAATTTAATTTTTACGGTGAAGGTAATGTCCGCTTATGTGTATTTTATTTTGAAGTTTATATGCTAAAAAAAACTTGGTTTTCAGATCTTGCTCTATTTAATAATTTTATTGTTAGAGGTATTAATCCGTCACAATTTTAGTATAAACGAAAATTTAAAACTACTAATATACTTTAAAATTACGAAAATAATAAAATTTAAAAAATATTCTAAAGCCTAAATTCTTTAACATAAACATAAATAATATTTTTTAAAAGACCGTTACCTTAACATTTTTCCATTTTAACCAATTGAATTTCGACAATAATGGACTTTAAATCCATAAAATTAGAACTCTAATTACAAGAACACATTGCGCTTAAAATATTTAGATCACTAAGCTTTGCTTCTGTTACTAAATACCAACACTTTGTAAGCTATTCTAAATCAAGCCTTCGATTCTGTCATCCAAAATGACACTTTATTTTGACAGCTGTCAAAATTGCCGATTGCCTGTTTTTTAATACAAAACTTCAATGACTTAACAGAATCTTTGTTTAGCTAAATCGAACTATGTTATAATCGATTATCAGTCAACAAGGACCTCTTTCGACTCGATTATAGGTTCCGATTCTATGACGTCGGCAACTTTCTCCTCGATAATCGATTCCGTTCTCTCGATGTCTATTGATTCGTTTTCGAGATCGGGTTGTTGTGGAATTTCGCTGTGAAATAATTAATATAATGAGTAATGTGTTTTGATTGAATTAACATTTTTAATATAAGAATGTTAGGTCCTATACCCTATGAATTGATACATACTGTTTGCATACGTTTAGTAAACGTATCATTGTGGACTTTTTTTTAGAATAACAAGTTTTTATAGATTCAAATGTCAAATACAATAAGTTTTTCAAAGAAATATAACATCTTCCATATTTAATAAATTGATTATAGTAAATTCTAAATACTGTTAACAATGTTACCTTTGTTCAGTTTCTGGTATAGCTGGAGCTAAACTGGCAGTAGTTAGCGGCAGTGATTGTGGCCGCTTTAACCAACTGCATCGTTCCTCCTACACAAATGGGTATTTATGTTACATTTTGTAAATAATTTACGGCCGAAACCAATATTCTACTATAGTTAAAACCTTGGTAATTGGAAACTGCTAGATTTGTTTTTTTGTGACGTGTTTCTGTAATTTCCATATCAACAGCTATGTACCATAGTTTATTGCGACGCAAAAACATGGATAATAGTTACCATAGTTACACAAATAACAAGGCGTCAAAGGTTAGTAGAATATTGGTTTCGGCCGTAAGTGAATAGAAGTTATTTTATTGTAATGTCTCAAAAATAAACTTGAACCCCAAAAGAAAGGGAAACGAATATTTTATGACACGTATCAAGGGTTAAAATTATTAGATGAGATGAACATATTTTGAAAGGCCTTTAAGCAACCGAGATAAAATTCGGTGAGATATTAAGACAACCTATGGTAATTAACTTAACATATGATTGATAGATTACTGATATTGGTTGCCTAATAATAGTTATTGATAATAAGTTACCAAAATAAACAGAACTAGCGGCGGCTTCCGCATTAAAATCCGTTACATACTTTAGGATGAGTTAGCGGCCAAACATAGAAACAGACAGAATTAGCGACTTGGATTTATACTATGTAATTACGATAATTACATACCTGTGGGGTATTAACGGCGACTATATCGGTCTGCGTTGCTATCGGTTCGGCGTTGTTTCTATGAGAAACATGACGCAAAACTTGCTGCATACAACCCTGTAGTTCCACCACCTAATCAATTATTAATAATAATAATATAACATAGACAGAAAGAATTTGTAACAAAAATTAATTAGATGTGAAACCTGTTTGTTTTAATGTCTTCAATTTCTAGTTTAGAATGCATATGCAAAATCCTATTGAATTAAAAGTATTTTGACATACATATTTTCTTCTAATTAAATATTTGCGACTAATGCAAGCAACAATTGTTTTGCTATAGTATTAAAAAGTCGTAATTATCGTATTAATTTTCCCACCATTTTTTTTTCATATAAAAAAAGTCCTGTTTAACGTCATTGTTTATTGTATAAACAAACTTCATCTTGGAACCGCAAAGTCAAAATCAAAACTTTTTTGTTCAAATATAATCTTACCTGAGCTTGAAGACTGATGCATGTATCGGTAAGTTGTCTCAATACTTCAGCACTCTCGTTGTCAGAACATTTATGTTTCTGTGTATCTGAAATACAGACAGTGTCTTGAATTTTATTTAAGTGTGTATAAGTTTTGTTACTTTATTTGTTTATTCTACCCCAAAAGGAATCTAACTATGTTTTAGTGAAATATATCTCTAAAATGATTTGATTGTACTGTTTTTTTTTTTAATTCGTTCATTTATTGGTAAGTCGATTAAAGACTATAATTTTCATCAATCAACAAACACACACTTTTCCAAAAACCTTATTTTGCAATTATTATTGGCGCGCGAGGACCAAAAATATCACACACACAAATACTAAAGCATTTACTCAAATCCTACTAATATTATAAACGTGAAAGTTTGTAAGTATGTATGTATGGATGTTTGTTACTCTTTCACGTAAAAACTACTGAACGGATTTTGATGAAACTTAACAGTAATATTGGTTATACATCAGAATAACACATAGGGTACTTTTTACCGCGGGAAAACATCCACCCACGGGAAACCGACTTCCACGCGAACGGAGTCGCGGGCGGCCACTAGTATGTCATAAAACTTCTTTCAAAAAACTGCCAAGACTATTACTTGCTATAGAAAAACCACCCTTAATCCCCACCCAATCTCACCAGTAGTTTGTATAGTAGAAACTTTCTTCCACAGAGCGTTGATGGCTTGCATCTGTAGTTGTTGTATCTTCCGCTCGCTGTCTAACGCGGCCTTCGTGGCTTCCATGTCGCAGGTTAGCCTTCTGTTTGTGATGGAATATGTTTTAAATGTAAATGCAAAGATTTACGGGATTATTGCTATATCCTACTAATATTATAAATGTGAAAGTTTGTGAGTATGTATGGATATTTGTTACTCTTTGAAAGAGTCTCTTTCACGTAAAAACTACTGGATGGATTTGGATGAAATTTTGCAGTATAGGTTATACATCAGAATAACACATAGGGTACTTTTTACCGCGGAAAAACTTTCATTCCCACGGGAAAGTATATGTACTATTTTAACGCACAGTCAATTTAAATTATGTCAAAATCATCTTCCTAATAATAAAGAAGGTTAGGCGAAGGAACATCTGATATTTATAGTTATAGTCTGGCCACCGAGAGAATGCGTTTGTGACACATGCCATTAGTGTTGGGGTAAAAATCAACATTGATAAATTATTTTTCAATCAACAGAAAAAAACTTGCTTATCTTACTTATATTTTATTTATAATATTAAAATAGTTTTATGTTGTTACGAGTTAAAATCTAGGTGAAATAATAAAAAACAAAATCGAAACAGTATTGTTTAATTGTAGGAACGTAAATAATTAGATTAAAGATACTTGTATAACGTTAATTTTGAAGCTAAGCCCAAGGCGGAAAAGAACTAGCAAGAAAATCCAACTGCTGCCTTTTTACAAACGAAACTCAATAGCATTGTATTGTCAATGATATGGTATAAGTCTCAGCACCCGATGACCGTACTGCAGAGCCAATTCATCTATTTCATATCGAACATTTGCCGATTTATTTTCTTTCACTAACCGCAATAGTAATGCTTCAAGCATGTTCATATTTACGTCGATATCATGTTTTTATAACCAAGCTACTAATTCTGCTTTTTTATTAGCAATTGATTGATAACTTTAAAATTGACTGATATTTTTAGCACATCCCTACGAAAATATCATAAGTACATCACCTTGTACTGTTTAGAAGTAGTGTTGTTTATATTTTAAAAAATACATATTTTATCAGTAATTATTACCCTTACAGTAAGCCCTCAGTTATAAAATTTAAAATCAGTGTGTCTTAATATCATTTTATTGCTTATTATTTGTTTGTAGGGTCAAAATAGACGACTTTTTTTTGTTTGTTTTCGTAGACGACCTTTCAAAGTTACCTCGTTATTTCAAACACAATGTGTCAGGAACGCATTCTCTCGGTGGCCGGACTATAGTGTGATATAGAAAGAAATAATTATTAAGTTGTGATTTCGAAAACACGTCTGATCTTATTAAAGAGATGTTCCTATTGCACTTTTTTATGAAACAATACCTATAGTCCATTCGCGTTAAGAAAATAGTGAGTCATCGTTGTCAGCCGGCCTGGCCACGCCCCCCAGCCAATTAAAATGCTAGAAATTAAAAAGCCGAGTTCACAGTGACCAGTTGAAGTCTGTCCTTCGAAGAAAACGGTTGTGTACTTTGCGTGACTCGTGCAACAATAAATTTTGAAAATGAATACTTCACCAATTCCAAAGAATAAAAGTGGATCAATAATCCATAGTGGAGAAAGACGCATAATTTACAATGTTTATAAGTACTTTAAAGTTGTGGAGAGCATAGTCATAGAAACAGCAAGTGCATGCGGCGTGTCCGAAAATACTGTTTATAAAATTATTATTTTTCTTTTGTACTTTTACTCCACTGTGAATACACCCTTATCCTGTAGTTGTCACTATTTAACGCGAACGGACTATAAATACTAATTTTATAAAAAAAAGCGTTCAATAAATCAATACTTCTGATCGAGTTTTTATCCGACTCTTGTATAATTTAATATCTGACGTCACTGCTCAAAATGAAAAAAAAAAAAAAAATTATCACATCTACTTCTACAAACTTAATTTAAGATACATACTGTATATGCTGCCTGGCCCTAGCCGCCTGTATCGCATGCAATATCCTCAGCGTGTCTTTATTGAGGTTCCGGCTTCGATACCCGCGCCACATCTTCTGAATGGTCACCGCGGCCACACTTTCCACACTCTGCTTCTGTTTCCTTTGATTCGATGCAAATCTAATCATTTCTAGCTTATCACATTCAACGTCAGATTCTTGCTTGTATTTGTCACTATCGTTATGTTTGATACCGTTGAGTTTTCTGTCTTCTTGCTTGAGGCTAGTAAGGCTGCCTTTACGTTCGTTTTTGGATTTTAGCTTGGGTGAGGAAGTAGCACTTTTGATGAGCTTCGGTGAGCCTTTTAGGTTGTTTTTGGTTAGCGTAGACGGTTGGACTATTTGTCTCTGTGGTTTTTCTTCATGCAGACTGTTGCTTGATTGTGTGACATTATTCTGTTTTGGTATAGTTTTGTGTATGTCATAGATGGGTTCTTGGTAGTCCGGGCTCATCAGTGATTCTGGGACGGGCACCATTTTGGAAGCGGCCTCTAGAGAGTGGTTCGTGGGTTTTGGCTGACTGTGGGGCTGTGGAATGCTTGATTGACTTGGGGTGTGTGCTTCTGTAAAATTAACGAATGTTAAGGAATTGAGAAGTAATTAAATCATATTTGTATTTTCAAAGTGTATTTAGTGAGTGATATTTTAATTTGATATAATTTTTCTATTTGACACAACGCAGAGATAGATTGGTACAGAATGCTGTGAATCTAAAAGTGTCTGTATCTAGTTAAACATTATAAGTAAATTTTATATACAAACTATTGAGTAGTATAAATCTCGAACCTTTAATAAAGTCAAAAAATATCAATAAATAAAATTAAAAACCTCACTAAATTTACAAACACAGTTCTTTAGTAGTTAACGAACATACATACATACATACTGGCCCCGATTCTCAAAACACTCTTTAAAACTAAATTAAAAATATCGCTGTCACTTTCTCACGCTTCGTACTAGAACAAGACAGGTACATTGGTCTCACTAAATTTAGTCCACATCATTGTAAAATTGAACGAAATGCGCTGAGGACTAGCCTAAAATTGCCTTCGCCGTGTCATATTGCACGTACATTTAAGTTTGACAGGACTAAAATGATAACCTATCTCTGTCTTATACTATTGATGAGTAAGTGACAGCGATAGTTTTAGTTTAGTTTAGAGAGCGTTTTCAGAATTGGGGCCACTGACGACATTTTTTTTTCTAACCATAATTTAAAAATATCTTCATAATTTAGAAAATATAAACATAATAGACATTAACATTTAGAAAAGGGATATAAGTAAAACTCACCAGAAATATCCTTCCTCAAAGCCAGGGCGAGTCCGTGCGAGTCATAGCTGTGCGCCATTCCAGTCTGTATGTTTTCTTTACTGGAGTTATTGGAATGAGTCAACGACGAATGATAACTCGAACTGAGCCGGTCCGGGGAGCGAGTGCCGCGTAGTGACATACGCGCTGGAAGTAAACTAGGAATATTATCTATCTATCATTACATAGTATAGTATAGTCAGTCGCTAATTGTGTCTGTTTGTATGCTCTCTTTACTGGAGTTATTGGAATGAGTCAACGACGAATGATAACTCGAACTGAGCCGGTCCGGGGAGCGAGTGCCGCGTAGTGACATACGCGCTGGAAGTAAACTAGGAATATTATCTATCTATCATTACATAGTATAGTCAGTCAGTCGCTAATTGTGTCTGTTTGTATGTCCTCTTTACTGGAGTTATTTGAATGAGTCAACGACGAATGATAACTTGAAATGTATCTATCTATCATTACATAGTATAGTATAGTCAGTCAGTCGCTAATTGTGTCTGTTTGTATGCTCTCTTTACTGGAGTTATTGGAATGAGTCAACGACGAATGATAACTCGAACTGAGCCGGTCCGGGGAGCGAGTGCCGCGTAGTGACATACGCGCTGGAAGTAAACTAGGAATATTATCTATCTATCATTACATAGTATAGTATAGTCAGTCGCTAATTGTGTCTGTTTGTATGCTCTCTTTACTGGAGTTATTGGAATGAGTCAACGACGAATGATAACTCGAACTGAGCCGGTCCGGGGAGCGAGTGCCGCGTAGTGACATACGCGCTGGAAGTAAACTAGGAATATTATCTATCTATCATTTCATAGTATAGTATAGTCAGTCGCTAATTGTGTCTGTTTGTATGCTCTCTTTACTGGAGTTATTGGAATGAGTCAACGACGAATGATAACTCGAACTGAGCCGGTCCGGGGAGCGAGTGCCGCGTAGTGACATACGCGCTGGAAGTAAACTAGGAATATTATCTATCTATCATTACATAGTATAGTATAGTCAGTCGCTAATTGTGTCTGTTTGTATGCTCTCTTTACTGGAGTTATTGGAATGAGTCAACGACGAATGATAACTCGAACTGAGCCGGTCCGGGGAGCGAGTGCCGCGTAGTGACATACGCGCTGGAAGTAAACTAGGAATATTATCTATCTATCATTACATAGTATAGTATAGTCAGTCGCTAATTGTGTCTGTTTGTATGCTCTCTTTACTGGAGTTATTGGAATGAGTCAACGACGAATGATAACTCGAACTGAGCCGGTCCGGGGAGCGAGTGCCGCGTAGTGACATACGCGCTGGAAGTAAACTAGGAATATTATCTATCTATCATTACATAGTATAGTCAGTCAGTCGCTAATTGTGTCTGTTTGTATGCTCTCTTTACTGGAGTTATTCGAATGAGTCAACGACGAATGATAACTCGAACTGAGCCGGTCCGGGGAGCGAGTGCCGCGTAGTGACATACGCGCTGGAAGTAAACTAGGAATATTATCTATCTATCATTACATAGTATAGTATAGTCAGTCGCTAATTGTGTCTGTTTGTATGTATCCTAGTTTAGTGTATGACACTATGACATACGCGCTGGAAGTAAACTAGGAATATTATCTATCTATCATTACATAGTATAGTGTAGTCAGTCGCTAATTGTGTCTGTTTGTATGTATCCTAGTTTAGTGTATGACACTATGACATACGCGCTGGAAGTAAACTAGGAATAGTATCTATCCATCATTACATAGTATAGTATAGTCAGTCGCTAATTGTGTCTGTTTGTATGCTCTCTTTACTGGAGTTATTCGAATGAGTCAACGACGAATGATAACTCGAACTGAGCCGGTCCGGGGAGCGAGTGCCGCGTAGTGACATACGCGCTGGAAGTAAACTAGGAATATTATCTATCTATCATTACATAGTATAGTCAGTCAGTCGCTAATTGTGTCTGTTTGTATGCTCTCTTTACTGGAGTTATTCGAATGAGTCAACGACGAATGATAACTCGAACTGAGCCGGTCCGGGGAGCGAGTGCCGCGTAGTGACATACGCGCTGGAAGTAAACTAGGAATATTATCTATCTATCATTTCATAGTATAGTATAGTCAGTCGCTAATTGTGTCTGTTTGTATGCTCTCTTTACTGGAGTTATTTGAATGAGTCAACGACGAATGATAACTCGAACTGAGCCGGTCCGGGGAGCGAGTGCCGCGTAGTGACATACGCGCTGGAAGTAAACTAGGAATATTATCTATCTATCATCACATAGTATAGTCAGTCAGTCGCTAAGTGTGTCTGTTTGTATGTTTTCTTTACTGGAGTTATTTGAATGAGTCAACGACGAATGATAACTCGAACTGAGCCGGTCCGGGGAGCGAGTGCCGCGTAGTGACATACGCGCTGGAAGTAAACTAGGAATATTATCTATCTATCATTACATAGTATAGTGTAGTCAGTCGCTAATTGTGTCTGTTTGTATGTATCCTAGTTTAGTGTATGACACTATGACATACGCGCTGGAAGTAAACTAGGAATAGTATCTATCCATCATTACATAGTATAGTATAGTCAGTCGCTAATTGTGTCTGTTTGTATGCTCTCTTTACTGGAGTTATTCGAATGAGTCAACGACGAATGATAACTCGAACTGAGCCGGTCCGGGGAGCGAGTGCCGCGTAGTGACATACGCGCTGGAAGTAAACTAGGAATATTATCTATCTATCATTACATAGTATAGTCAGTCAGTCGCTAATTGTGTCTGTTTGTATGCTCTCTTTACTGGAGTTATTCGAATGAGTCAACGACGAATGATAACTCGAACTGAGCCGGTCCGGGGAGCGAGTGCCGCGTAGTGACATACGCGCTGGAAGTAAACTAGGAATATTATCTATCTATCATTTCATAGTATAGTATAGTCAGTCGCTAATTGTGTCTGTTTGTATGCTCTCTTTACTGGAGTTATTTGAATGAGTCAACGACGAATGATAACTCGAACTGAGCCGGTCCGGGGAGCGAGTGCCGCGTAGTGACATACGCGCTGGAAGTAAACTAGGAATATTATCTATCTATCATCACATAGTATAGTCAGTCAGTCGCTAAGTGTGTCTGTTTGTATGTTTTCTTTACTGGAGTTATTTGAATGAGTCAACGACGAATGATAACTCGAACTGAGCCGGTCCGGGGAGCGAGTGCCGCGTAGTGACATACGCGCTGGAAGTAAACTAGGAATATTATCTATCTATCATTACATAGTGTAGTCAGTCAGTCGCTAATTGTGTCTATTTGTATGTTCTCTTTACTGGAATTTAATACTACTTTCAAAACTGTCATTGGGCTGAGTTTGACTAAAATAAGTTTACCAAAAATAAAGTAAAACAATGTTAAAAGACAAAATGGTATAACTATAATTTATCACATAAAATTAAAGTTTTTTTTCAGTTCCCGAATATTCTATTTTCTGAAGACTTTATATGTTCGATAATTAACCGTTTTTTGAGACTTTGAGTGTTTATGAAAGAGGACTTCAGTTTGACCTAAAAATATGAATCCTACTAATATTATAAACGTGAAAGTTTGTGAGTATGGATGTATAGATGTTTGTTACTCTTTCACGTAAAAACTACTCGACGGATTTGGATGAAACTTTGCAGTAATATAGGTTATACATCAGAATAACACATAGGGTACTTTTTTTCGCGGGAAAACTTGTCATTCCCACTGGAAACCGAGTTCCACGAGTCGCGGGCGGCCACTATTATGAATATAGAAGTGTTTTACGTACATTGCAATCTCGGTGACTGTAGCTTGGCTTTGTTGGGACTGTGGTTTTGGTCCTTCAACTGTTGCTGGTGGTGTTGCGCCTGTAAAATAATACAATTATAATACTACTAATGATAAAAATGCGATTGATATGGATTTGTGAATAAGTGTGATTGACTATTTCACACTAAAACTACCGAACGGATTTTGATGAAACTTAGCATAAACATTCACACGGGAAAAAGCTTTTAACAGCCGATAAAACAGCAAGGCAGAAAACTAGCAATATAATTAATGAAATATCTTGGGTAATTCTTGCAAATAGGTAAACTAAATGAGTAGGAAAAAAAAAAACTGGATTTTTATATGAAATCTACATTAACGCGAGGCAACATAGGGTAGGAAATTATGTTATTGTATGATTTGAGATTGAAATAAAATATTTGCAAAACAAGTCAACTGAAAAACTGTCAAGTACTGAAGACCTATTTCCTTCTTCACCATCAAGCTCTAGCAACCGCCATTAAAATTAAACCCTTACCTTGCTAAGTATAAGCCTCAATTTCCTCTGATCCTCCGTTTCCAACGCGTCGGCTGTCAACGGACAAGTGGAAGCGAGATACTCGCACAACTCCTGATGCTGGCCCGAATGGAAGTGGCGGCCTTTGCCTTGGCTGTACAGCCACTCGGCTTTCAGGCTTGAAAAGGTGATATGGACTTTAAAGTAAGGATATTAAGGCTTGTTTTTGTTACGAGAGGCTTAAAAAACGGGTTTTGAGTTTGGCTGTACCAGCATTTAGGCTGCAGGCTTGAAAAGGTAGTTATATTTGTAAACCACCAATGGAGAATGTTACTAGGTATGCCAAATCGCTTGAAATTGTGTCATTTTTAAATACATTTTTAAAAGTATTTAAAAATGTCTAATTTAGACGACAAGTGCGCGCAACCGCGAGCGTACTGAGTGAGCCAGACCGAGCAAGTTGTGGTGTGACGTCACACCGCCACCGGCAGCCCGCGTCGTGCGGTAGCAACTTATTTTACTTATAAATCGGAAACTAATTGACGCATCGAAATAATTCTTTCACCAGTATTTTTTATTTTTGACAGAGAATATGAAGAGATAATAATC
This sequence comes from Emmelina monodactyla, assembly GCA_916618145.1. Taxonomy (NCBI): domain Eukaryota; kingdom Metazoa; phylum Arthropoda; class Insecta; order Lepidoptera; family Pterophoridae; genus Emmelina; species Emmelina monodactyla. The sequence goes on from OU745316.1 coordinate 1,690,401, forward strand.
AAAATTTGTTAACATTCTCCATTATGTGACCCTAAGGGGAGCGCAGTAAACGTTTGTGTTATAGGAATGGACTAGGGGAGAACCTAGTTACACCAAGAGACATTTAAGATGGAACGCGTCTTCCCTGGTTGAAACAAGATTTTACTGAATGGTTTGCTTAGTAGATTTAACTGTTTTACTAAGGAAAACGCGGTCTATCTAAAAACATGTTTTTAGAAATATTATTTTAAAGCAACTGTGCCCATATTTTTACTTACTATTTGAAACTCTGGCTTTTAAAAATTTTAAGTAGGTATCTGCAGCCCATAAAAAAAAACACGATCCCATTAACTTCGCTTATTTTATGTTTGTTTGTCAGCTTCATATTTTAACATGAAAAAGTAGCGACTTTGCCGTTGACTAATTGCTAACAACTAGAATTTAACTTACAAATAACTTGAAAGCGACACCTACTATTTTATCATAAACGCCTGAACATCATAATCCAGCGATTGAATTAATGAATTTGTATGAGATTCGTATAAATCACTGCTATTTTTAAATTATTCATAATCTCAATCCGAACGTTACAAAATGTAAACATCATATTTCGTAAATAAATGCAATTAAATTTTATCATTACTTTACGCCTAAGGCATTAAAAGTATATGTATGTCAAACTAATAAACTTAACTACACTAAAAAATCTGGCTATTACTAATGTCGATTTATTATAACCAATACTTTTAAATTAATCATGTATCAATAAAGTATTTTAGTAAATAATCCAAAGATTAAAAATAAATAACCATATTAAGAACATTCTATCCTACTAATGTTATAAACGTGAAAGTTTGTGAGTATGTATGGATGTTTGTTACTCTTTCGCGTAAAAACTACTGGACGGATTTTGATGAAACTTTACAGTAATAACAGTTACCGCGGGAAAACTTATCATTCCCACGGCAAACCGGCTTCCACGCGAACGGAGTCGCGGGCGGCCACTAGTATACATTATACTTCGAAGGGCACAGATCTCATTTCAATCATAAGTCCATAAAAGTGATTTGCATATCTTTGTTTACATTTTATAGTTTTTATTACCAACTACAGTATACATAATACGTATGTATGAGTGTGAATAAGTAATGAGTTCTATTTATCTTTTACGGTTGGCTGAGTGCAAGACTGCATATTCATATTATTAAATTGTCAGTGTATGAACGTTAAAGGTACAGGTGTAGAATATTGAGTGCTTTGTAACTGTTTTTTATTCCATTTTTTCTGTTGTATTATTCCATTAGAACTTACAGGTTGTGTATGAAAACTTTTATATTTCCGTGGACTTTACGTCAAAAATCATGTTGGCTTTACGATTAATGACAATGTATTAAAAGCGCAGATGCAAATCAGGCCTAAAGTTTATTACGAAAAAGCTTAATTTCGTACGAATATATTTTCGACTTACCTCTCAATGGCGCTTACGACGAATCCGTCAATAGATTTGACGCTCAAGATCCAGTTTAGAACAAATGGACGGTAGTCAAAACCTCTGTATTTTAATATTAAGAATTTCATTCATAATTATAATTTTTGGGAAAAATAAAGTTGTCTGTACAATTACTTTAAATCTCAAATAAGGCAATAAAAGTCTATAAAGATTAGTGTTTCATAGAAAGAAATAGATGTTTTCTGAAACCTAGTTTAGAAGGTACATTTAAAAGGATACAGTTTATCTTTCCCAGCCATAGACACACATGGGTTGCCCTGTATCGTAAAGCTGTCTAGTTTACCCAGATGTCCCAAATGTGATACCTCATTTAGATCCTGTATATTATTGTGACCGAGACCCAAATGCTCTAGAGTACTCGGCAGATAACGATCACACTGTCGGAGGTCCATTATTTTGTTTCTTTCTAAACTTAGATGCTGATATGAATAAAATTTTTATTAATTTTTTTAGTTATTATAAAAATGTTAAAGATAATACATATTGATGTTTACGTACCTTAAGATTCTTTAAATATGAGATATCAGCGATAAATGCTATTTGGTTGTTTGACAAATCCAAATGCTCCAAATGCATATTGTGGCTTAGTTGTTCAATGGATTTTATGTTGTTACCTACAAAAATATTTATTAATACTTTGTGTGTAGGTAAAACTATAAGACTATACCATGGAAACATGATCTCACCTGCTAATTTTAGAACTTTTAGATATATCATGTCTTTGAGTCCTTCAATTTGCAAGATTCCATTATTATTGAGAGCCAAAACTCGAATATTTTGTAGTCTGGACACTCCATGCATCCGCACCAGGAAGTTGTTGCATATTGATAGCTGTGGGCCAATTCAACAAGCTTTTACAAAGCGTAAGTAAATAAGAACGTTCAATTTGTTTACACTTAAAATTTAATTAATGACAGACAAGTTTTGTGTGCAGTTGTTAAAACTTACATTCTCAACTCTGAGGTAGGAGTCTATATTGTCAAGGCGCTGCAACTCATTCTGATCAAGAATTAAATTATTAATCGTCTTAGATTCTTCTGCGGTAGCTTTCTCTATTTTTTTCAACCCACGCCTCGATAGATCCAAAGTCTCATTACTTGGTTGTTCTATAACGGACAAAACTATAATCAATCCAAAGCACTTCAGATAAAATTATGGTAACAAACAAATAACTCTTACCCATTTTTGGTAAGTTTTATTGCATTTTTTAAATATTTTCGCTACGATGGGCGATCGTTCTCACAAAAATCAACAATAAATGATGCACGTTCAAAAACTATCGTGAATGACAATTCTGACAATCTACCCATTTCGTTTATACAATTTAAAATGATAAACATTTATCCTTTTTTATTGTAATGATATTGATCATGATGAGCTAAATATTATGTGTTTTTACAAAAATATATAACATTCGGAAATTTAATTTAGTTTTTATATTCAGAATTATAAATAAAGTATTATTTTTACATCAAAAGTTTTTGAACGAGCCATAATAGTGTTGAATTTCAATCAACCTACAATCAATCAAATATTTAACATGGTATATTTATATATTTTTGTCACAAATTTTATACAAGTAATAAATTTTTAAGTTTATGTTTAGTTATTGTTTTTTATTTATTTATAGTTTGCAAATAAGAGGACATTAATGATGATTGAATTGATTGATGTTTGCTTTCAACACATCACTACTACGCGGTGGTTACGGGCTTGTTGAGGTTACTAAAAATATTTTGTTATTTTGTTTTTTTAGTTGTTCAAACCTAAAAATGCTGTCAAGAATAGCACCAAATGCAATGTTCTATCAATAATGCTTATTTTCAAATACTTTGCAATACGCTTTCCATTCATTTCTGACGAAATATTGAGGACGCGTTAGTTGACACTCTACTAATAGAGTTTGTTTCGGTTCATAGGTTCCCAAACTTTCGCCTTCTTATTGGAAACGTTAGTCTTGAATAGGTCTTATAAGTTTAAGTCATCCTTCTATTCAGAAATAGCTTAGAAATTTAGTGCGGTTGCGGTTTCTATAAATAGCCAACTGTGATAACCTCTTTCTTTTAGGCGGGAGAATGGCTTTGGGTAAGGGGCTGAGGCCCTTGCAGATTGTTGGTGTGATTTTGGCTGTAAGGCTCCTGTCGGTGTTCTTGGTACAGACTTGGTATGTCCCTGATGAGTATTGGCAGTCATTGGAGGTTGCTCACAACCAAGTGTTTGGATATGGAGCCTTGACCTGGGAGTGGAAGCGAGGAATCCGCAGCTACCTGTATCCCAGTTTAATAGGAATATTGTATACTATACTGAATTATACTGGATTGGACTATCCGCAAGCAATTGTAAGTGTGAAAATGTATTTACTGATGTTGTTTAACGGGCAGATAAATTAATTGCAAATCATAGCAAGCTACTAGATTAAAATCTTGTTTTTGCTAAGAGTGTATTGATAATTCTGTTGCATTAACATAAATTTGCATGTAAGCAGACAGCCTTTTAGTATACATTGTGCTTTAAATTCATGGTGAGTCATTAGGGCAAAATTTACATACTCTTAGAAAGATGTATTTCTGTCTGTATTCATATTTTGCTGTTATTTACAGATCTTGTTGCCCCGTATCTTCCAAGCTATAGTAAGTGCTGCAGCGGACTACAGCTTTTATAAATGGACTGGTGGTCGTAAATGGTCGCTATTCTTGATTATGACGGCATGGTTTTGGTTCTACACATCTGGCAGAACCCTGGCTCAGACGATGGAGACTGCACTTGTTGCTATAGGACTGTCACTGTTCCCATTCAAAACTGGTATCCGCAGTTATTATGATACTGGTATGTTACAATTAAAATAAAATTTAATTTCAGAGCTTATTTTCTGATAACTAATATAAAATGTTATTTATTTTTTGATCTTATATTATCTATTTGGTATTTTTTGTATTATTTAATATTTTTTATTGTAGAAAGCACACAATGGATCTGGCTGGCTTGTCTGTCAGTGTTCTTACGACCTACGTCTGCTCCTCTTTGGATTGTGTTGGGTGCTTATCATCTTGTGACTACCAATCAGGGTAGATTGAGACTGCTTGTACGGACTTATGTGCCTATTGGGTAAGTAAATGGGGCATTCTGCCATGCATGGTTGCCGGCTTGGAAATGTTCAGTTTACATCCTACAAGAAGCTTTATCATCCAGTCTCTCGCATACATGTAATTAAGTCCTTAAGAAAGCTAATAAAGAAACTTTACAATACCTATGTCAGAAACACATTTTTGCTATAACTTTTATTTAAGACTTATTGCTTATTTTACAACACTTCTTTTGATTTTCAGATTGGTAACAGCAGGGGTCTTAATTGCTTTGGACTCATACTTCCACGGAAGCTGGATTGTCACTCCGTGGGAGTTCTTCAAGTTCAATGTTATGCACAACATTGCTTCCTTTTATGGCACCCATCCATGGTATGCAATAAATATTTATATTATGTAACTGTGTACCAATAAAAATAAAATAATGATTTCTGTTGTGAACTTGTAAATGACTAATAGTTATGTCTACTTCAATTAATAGAAAAGAGTCATCGTGTCAAAAACTGTAACTTAATCTAACTCTCTTAAAACATAAACCCATCTTTTGATCAATCCTCGATCTCATTAACTGTTAAATCAAGAATTATGTTTAAATTACTGTTCTCTTCCAGGCACTGGTATCTATCAAATGGCTTACCCGCTGTCTTGGGCATTAACATCCTACCAGTACTGTGGGCTATAATTTCCATACTGCGAAGACCAAAGGAAAACAAAATCAATTTGTTATTACTGGCTGCTGTGGCTCTACATATTGCTGTTTACAGGTAAAAAGTTTACAAAGTTGGTTTATAATGTTACTATAAAGTGACATTTTACAATTGCGTAATTTTGGTCGAGATGTTTACGAAACATTGCAATTTTGACGTAAAAAATCTTGATGTACTTTACTTGTAAAACATGAAAGAAATTGGTGATAATGGAAACATATAGGGTGGTGAAAACCGAATTAAAATTTGTTAAGTGGTTTAGGTCCTCCTAGGCTATAAGGCAAACATATTTGGAATAGACACGAATAGCGACTTTAAAGTTAAATTGAGAAATGTTATAATCACACTTTTCTTTTTCAGTTTCATACCGCACAAAGAGTTTAGATTTGTGCTGCCATTGCTACCTATTTTGCTGTATTTGGCTCAGGATGTCATTGTTCCATGGAGTAGGAAAGCTAAAAAGTGAGTCAACACACTAGATTCTTGTATTAAGCATTAAAAGATTTTATTATCATTTTGTGTTTATACTTACTGACTAATTACTAACTTAGATACATTAGAGTCATGAGACAATTATTATTTAATTATCCTTTTCTTTTAATTAATTATAATAATTATCCTTTTCTTTTAATTGTTCAAAAATAAACTAATTATATCTATAAAATTATTCGTTCTTCCAGATGGCAACTGTATGTGTTGGCTGGTTCAATCCTGCTGGGTAATGCAGTCCCAGCGGTATACTTTGGTACAATCCATCAAGCCGGAACATTGAAAGTGATGCCTTTGCTGAGGGATTCTATTACAAGCAATAGGACGAGCATTCTGTTTCTGATGCCTTGCCATTCTACACCTTTGTACAGGTACGTTTTTTTATTAGGGGTGTTTGTGTTTAGAACTTAAAGCTAAAGTAGTGGATTGTAATTTCTATCTTCTTCTTACTTAGAGCTTCTAACGAAATTAAACATTTTAGTATTATATTGCGAAAAGTTTATTTTTTTATTTTTAATCTGACAATTCTGGTATATCAATCACAAGCATTTAATTTACGTTTTTGACGCAGGGTACGCTCTTAACATTAGAATTCATTACGATAAATTATTTACTTCTTTAAAACATTTAGGTGGCATAAAGATTACATTCAACCCAAAGAACAATTAAATCCAAAACCCTTTTTAGCTTGTTAGAATAACTTTTTTATTTATTTATTTATTAATGATTTATGTACATACAAATACAGGAAACTTAAAAACTAAAACAATTAAAATTATGCAAGTACAATGGGTACTGTTTCATGTTTGTAATGGCAAATATATTTCCAGCCACCTCCACACAAACATCACAGCCCGCTACCTGCACTGCGAGCCCTCCCCGGGCCAGAACTATGAATCCGAGGCTTTCTTCAACAACCCGCAGCGGTGGTGGAAGTCCGAGCACACAGCGAGGCAGACCCCGGACCTGCTGGTGTTGTTCGATGTGCTGATAGGAAGGATGGAAGGGATACTGGGGGGGTATGAGAAGCTGCATGAGATTGAGCATACACAGGTTGGTTGTTGTTTTGAATATTGAGTTTTTTTTGTTTGGGTTTAAACCATAGAGTTAATGGAGGGTTTACTTAAAGGTGCCATTGTTAATAACTAGTGGCCGGTTTCCCGTGGGAATGAGAAGTTTTCCTGCGGTAAAAAGTACCCTATGTGTTATTCTGATGTATAACCTATAGTCTGGCCACCGAGAGATTGCGTTTGTGACACATGCCATTAGTGTTGGGGTAAAAAACAACATTGATAAATCATTTTTCAATCAACAGAAAAAAAACTTGCTTATCTTATTTATATTTTATTTATAATATAAAAATAGTTTTATGTTGTTACGAGTTAAAATCTAGGTAAAATAATAAAAAACAAAATCGAAACAGTATTGTTTTATTGTAGGAACGTAAATAATTAGATAAAAGACTAGTGGCCGCTCGCGACTCCGTTCGCGTAGAAGTCGGTTTCCCGTGGGAATGCGAAGTTTTCCCGCGGTAAAAAGGTCCCTTTATTCTTTCATACATATATTTTTGGTTCCTAGAACCGCTTTCGCAGCGCACGCAACGAAAGCCCTCAAGGATGAATAATTTTCCCCGTTTTTTTCCCATTTTCCATTATTTCTTCGCTCCTAATAGTTGCAGCGTGATGTTATATAGCCTAAAGCCTGCCTCGATAAATGGTCTATCCAACACAAAAATAATTTTTAAATTCGAACCAGTAGTTCCTGAGATTAGTGCGTTCAAACAAACAAACTCTTCAGCTTTATAATATTAGTATAGATACTTGTATAACGTTAATTTTGAAGCTAAGCCCAAGGTCGAAAAGAACTAGCAATAAAATCCAACTGCTGCCTTTTTACCAACGAAACTCAAAAGCATTGTATTGGCAATAATATGGTAAAGTCTCAGCACATCGTCATTTCATATCGAACATTTGCCGATTTATTTTTTTTCACTAACCGCAATAGTTATGCTTCAAGCATATCCATATTTACGTCGATATCATGTTTTTATAACCAAGCTACTTATTCTGCTTTTTTATTAGAAATTGATTGATAACTTTAAAATTGACTGATATTTTTAGCACATCCCTACGAAAATATGATGTTGTTTACATTTTTAAAAATACATATTTTATCAGTAATTATTACCCTTACAGTAAGCCATCAGTTATAAAATTGAAAATCAGTGTGTTTTAATATCATTTTATTGCTTATTATTTGTTTGTAGGGTCAAAATAGACGACTTTTTTTTTGTTTGTTTTCGTAGACGGCCTTTCAAAGTTACCTCGTTATGTCAAACACAATGTGTCAGGAACGCATTCTCTCGGTGGCCGGACAATATATTACTGTAAAATTTTACCAAAATCCGCCCAATAGTTTTTACGTGAAAGAGTAACAAACATCCATACATCCATTCTCACAAACTTTCACGTTTATAATATTAGTATGATGATTGAAAACAGTTTCTACATTTTAATTACTTATTATTTATTTGTGAATTTCGCCAATATTTAGTCTTAATTGCGTTGCTCAATTAATTATATTTTTTTATTTTCCAGTTCCCCGAAGGCGAAGTCGGGTCGAAAGTGCTAGTTTATCGAAAGCAGAATCGTCCAAAACCGACTTACACCGACGAAGTAGTCTAACAACAAACAAACTGACTGCCATCCTACATGTTAGTATAACTTTTATATACATTTCTTATATGTATTACGTAATTTCAATATTATTATTTTTCCGTTTACAGACATAATTATTCATTGCAATTCAATACAAACTTTAAAAGCGAACTTAAATGAGGTTGTAAAATTAAATGACTATGCAATATTTTTATTATATAAGTAATTATTATAGATAATTAGGAATTGGTAAGTGTGTTCACGATTTGTGTTGCTTTTATATTAAGTAAAATTATTTTAATAGTATTTTGATATTTTTAGTAATTGTGTTTGTCCTAAAATATTGATGATAAATTTAATAGCCATGACCTTCCAAAAGTACAAAATACCTCTTAAAATACCTTTTTTTAATTAAGTACTTGCCAAAGCATTGTGGTAGCTTAACTACGTTTTTTATAACACACTTTAAAACTATCAAAAATAAAAATAATAATCTAAAAAACAAATTTTGACTTTAAACCCTTTGGAATAGAAGACATTTTCTTACTAACAAGAAGTATAGATTAAATAGTTTTAAGTTTATCATGATCTGGTTTGGTGAAACAATAACTCTGAATTGAGTTTATTTTATCCAATTAGATCAAATAAGTGTATTTATTTTGATAACAGAAATAGCTAATTATTATAGATTCGTTTTCATTTCCGTTTATTGGCAGTGAAAAAACATCAATAATTTTTTTCGATAGTGTTGGCACATTTATCGATAAAAATTTGTCGATAGTTTTTAAACGAATCTACAATAACTCGGTAGTTTACATTTTACATCCACCGATCCTGAAGTCAATATAAGACTGCTTTTTAATAAATATTTTGTGTAACTGTGTCGTATGATTACAACTGACGCAGAAATTAATACGATTATTATGAATAATTTCATAACGGCAACTATGCGATAGTATAAATTACAAATTTTGGTAAGCAAAATCCAGTAAGCCATTGATTTAAACCCGATATGAACTATAGAAATAAATTGCTTCTATATATTTATAAATAAAAACAATTTTTATTTTTTTAACACTATTTCGTATAAAATAGAGTAATATCGTATTTTTTCCCTTATTAGTTGTATTCTTTAAATAATTGCTATAATTTGCTTTAATACTTATTAATTATAATGTACAATAGTAATGCACTATGAATAATTCATATACAATTTATAATTATAATAGTAGACATTTCTTTATTAGTAATAATTGTATACAATTTAATTTCAATTTAAATAAATTCAGATTTTATTTGTTTATTGTAATACAAATAGGAATATTTTTATTCTAATTTCATAAAATAGATGTAATTTGTAGTTTTAAGATATTAAACTATCAACTGCTCAAAGATTAAAGACAAAAGGCTATTTTTTATCGTTTTTAATAATACATTGACTGTAGTTTATTTTTAAATGACAGACTATAGTTATTGTAATTTTGAATAATGATATAAAATAAATGCACTAAGATCTCTATGTTAATTTGTCTTCGAGTATCGTTACTTAGTTAAGTTTTAATACATGTCAATAATCAAGGTAAAACACAAACATAACATAGATTAAATGTATATGTCCTTTTAAATAGAATTCTACTTATTTACATGTTTTAGAATCAAAGAGTTTTTGAATAAGTCACAAAAATAAATAAATAATACCTTATTATTGGCATGTAAAATGTATTGAAGAACAATTTGAGCTTAATTCATTTGATAGTATAATGTTGGTTTTTATGTAAGAAAATGAAGAAGTCTTCTATTAGAATTGTGCAGTGTGGGTTTTAATAAAGATTTTATTTTTAAATAAGGATTTCATCGTGTTTTCATTTCCAAATTACCCATCCCTAACACTTTTCGAAAAAAAAAAAAATATTTTCTCAATAAATTATGCACTTCTGTGTAACAAAATTAAACAAGGAAACGTAAATCTTATGTTTATTAACCTTGAAAACCGATGATATTGATAATAACAAGCATTTTATCGTCTAACCCACATTGACTACTCTTGACCCTTCAACCTTCATATCTACATCATCTTGCCAAACCCTCGCACAACTTGTCCGAATATGCACGTAAAACTATTCCTACTCTGTATATTTCAAATCGTGTCACAGTGTAGGAACTTTGCTAGTGTTAGTAACCAGAAAGTGTCAGTAAGTCAGAAAAATGATGGTGGTAAGAGTAGTCTGGTGTTCGTGTTTGATACGACGGGTTCTATGGCCAGGGATTTGCGGCAGTTGCAAGAAGGGGCAGAGCTGATATTGAATGCGGCTTTGGAAGAGAGCTCTAGTATCGAGGATTTTGTGTTTGTGCCGTTTCACGATCCAGGTGAAAGTTTTTTTTATATTTTTTTTTTATCTTAAAAAATATATGAGTTTTATCAGTGTTTTTAGCTTAAAATTGTAGGGATTTTGGAAACATTGTTATACGACACTAAACTTGTTCGTTTATTGATTTTATGTCAATAGCTCCGTGAGTCGGACTTTTATAAAAATAGTAATTTTTCCATAGCCACACCGAGTAGCACATATTTCTTGCTAGTTCAAGTTAAACAGACTGAAAACGCAGTCGCCTGCAATCTTTTAAGCAGTATATGAAACCTATTTTTAATTAATTTAGGTGTAGGCCCGGCAACCATTACACGAGACAAAGATACATTCAAAAATGCCCTCAAAGTAAACGTCATTGGGGGTAAGGATTGTCCAGAAATGTCTCTAGGTGGGATGCTGCTAGCTTTAGAATCTAGTAGACCAAAGTCCCAGGTCTACGTGTTTACTGACGCCACAGCGAAAGACCATCTGAAATTACCAGAGGTTTTGGATAAACTGCAACAAACTCAAAGTCAGGTAAGACGGTTTTTTCGCTATTAAAGAAGGGACCAAAGAAAATTATAGGGGTAATTTATAAATCTAGTCCATTCCTTAGTTTCCTTCAGTACATCTTATTTTAAAATTATACTAGGTAAAAAAGTTTTTTTTACCGATTTCGTAGTTAAGTTAAAAAATCTACGTATTAGTGTGACCCAACTATTATAATTTCATACTTTGGTGACATCCTTTTCTTAACGCTTGGTTGCCTGAATTAAGAAATAGTTAGGAATGGGGTTTTGAGCCCATTTTAAGAGTTGATCCACCAATTCCCCTACAACGGGTTTGTAAACAACTTTGGCAGTACCAATGATGGCAGCATTAAGGATGAATATAAACGCATTTTTGACACAGTTTAGCCGTAATTTATTCACGCACTTACAATAAAAGAGAATGTATCCGGCTCGAAGGACCATACAAAATATCAGTCTTTTCTTCCAGGTAGTTTTCGTTTTGACTGGGCACTGTAATGACTTGAAACGGCCCTCATACCAAGCATACCAGAAGGTAGCGGCCGCCAGTTCCGGTCAAGTCTTCAATTTGAATAAAACCAGCGTTCATAATGTAAGTTATTAGAAAGAACTTTTATCGTAGTAATCTAAGTTGAAATGGGTTAGTTATGTCAGTAATAAATAATAAGAATATAATTAGTGCTTAGTATATCATACTAATATTATAAACGTGAAAGTTTGTAAGTATGTATGGATGTTTGTTACTATTTACGGATTTTGATGAAACTGTACAGGAATATCAAGGTTATATATCAGAATAACATATAGGGCATTTTTTGCCGCGGAAAACTTCGCATTCCCACGGGAAACCGACTTCTACGCGAACGGGATCGCGGGCGACCAGTAATTAATATTTTCCTATCCTTCTATCCTACTAATATTGTAAACGTGAAAGTTTGTGAGTATGTATGGATGTATGTTTGTTACTTTTTCACGTAAAAACTACTGGATGGTTTTTGATGAAACTTTACAGCTATAGGTATAGGTTATACATCAGAATAACATATAGGGTACTTTTAACCGCGGGAAAACTTCTCATTCCCACGGGAAACCGACTTCCACGCGAACGGAGTCGCGGGCGGCCACTAGTGTTTTATATAGTAGGAACTAGCTTTCCGCCCTGCGGTTTTTCCCACAGCTAAATGGCATTTCTCTTGGGAAAAGGGCAACAAACATACGCATTCAGAAACTTATGCATTAACAATTTTAGTTAGATTTTTAAACTAACTAGCCTTTTTAAGTTGAATTAATATTTCAGGTGTTGGATTTTGTTAGAAATTCGCTAAAAGGCAGAAGAGTCAATTTGGGATCAAGCATAAATCCAGCTGGTTATAACCACACACAAAAGGTTTATTTTCAATATTTATCATTTTTTATTTATTTGTAAAGACGAGCACTTTTTCGTAGTTTCTTAGTATTGAAGTCCTATACAACTTAGCATCTACACACGTATTCGTTATATTTAAATTAACCTTATCTTGCGGAACGAAAAAAAAACTTGTATAGTATAGAAATATTTACCCTTCATATTCATTAATGAATATGCAACTTTTAGCTAAACTTTAATTTCTGACATTATTATGCGAGAACTTTCTTAACTAAAAGAGTAAAAACATTTGTGCATTTATGCATAAGTAAAACTTTATTTATTTATTTATAAGTGAACCTAGCAAACGAGCAAGCGGGTCACGTGATGGTAAGTGATCACCGCCGCCCATATATACTCATCATTACATATGCATTGAGGGTGCGTTGCTGACCTTTGAGAACATTAGGCACCGGATACCGCACTCACCTTCACGTCGGTTTTCTGTGCGACGGTGGTGTTTCACCGGTCGAGTCAGCCCAGTAATCGCTGCAGACAGAGCCTACAGCTAGACCCTACCACTCCAAAACTAATTGCATCTTAAAACTTCCAGATACCAATCGACAATACTCTAGGAGAAGTGACAGTGTCGGTGTCGGGAGTCAAACCCCGCATCACTATAGTAGACCCAAGAGGCGAAGAGCTTACGGGACCTCCTAAATTAGTGACGGCTTTAGATTTGTCTGAGATCATGGTATGTAATAAATTAAGTAGATCATTGTTTATGTTTCATTTCAGTTTAGGGTTGACAGTTTAGGGTTTAATAGTTGACTTTAAACATAAATATGATGTAGGGCAGCTTCACAAAATTAATAAACGTAGTCTGTAGGTAGAGAGTAAACCTTGATAACGTGGCTGTCTACTAGTAAAAAAAATAAATTCTGTTCAGTAGTTCCGGAAAATTCCGGAACATCCAAAAGATTATTAATATCGAACTATTTCTTACAAAATGTTTATTTTTCAGAAAAAAAAAATATCGTAGGTTCTTATAAACTTTCTTGAAAAATTCTTTACCATGTAAATGACCTTATCGAAATCCTTTGCGTTGTTAAAAAGGAACTAGGAATATATATACACACATATCTAGCGATTTTGCTTCATACTAAGTACAAAAGATGTATTTTTAGTCAAATCAAGAAAAGTTTATCTAATTTGTATTTCAGATAGTAAAAGTCCTTCAACCCGAGCCGGGCAACTGGTCCATAACGGTCGGCAGCGAAAACGACCACTCTGTCAAAGTTGTCGGGATGTCAAATTTGACATTTAATCACGGGTTTTCGGTGGAAAACCCTCAAAACATCGACGAGACTAGCTATAGGCCTTTACAAGGTTAGTTATTTACCAAAAGTTATACAATAAGATATATTTCAAGCATAAATTCAGTATATCCGGCTCGAAGGACCAAAAAAATAATCGTTTCGTTTACTGTTTTTAGTTAACAATTTTAAAATATTTCAGGTACCTACAATCACCTACTGATACATCTAACAGGACCGACTTCAAACGTAGATTTGAAATACGTTGAAATAATCAATTTGGAAGGCAGAACGTTATTCGAGGTGCCTTTACGGGTCTTTGATGAAGATCATAATGTTTATATGGCTGATGCGTTTTTACCACCGGACGATATGTTTTACATCGCGGTAAGTAAACACCTTCAAATGTTACTGCTGTGTTTGTCAATCTAAAGATAAGTGAAAATGAAAACTTAAATTCAAGTTAAAATAAGCTTTTAGCTACCATTGTTTTAATCTGCAGGTAGGTATGTAAGTTTACAGTAGGAATAAGATTTTTCCCTTTAGGACTAAAATTTTACTAACCGAATTTCATCCTTAGCGGATAAAATACGAAATATATTTATCACTTTTGGTTCTTTGTTCTTTTTAATTTCTAGATAAATGGTGTAGACAATTTAGGACAGGAACTCAGGAGAATCGGATCTACCGCCGTCCAGGCCAAACTTCCCGGTAACTTTTTTATTTAATTAATGATACTATTTATTAATTGCCTTTGTATGACTTATTCTAAAACTGCAAAATAACTTTATTTTAGATGCGCCGCTTTTGAAAACTCGTCAAAAAGTAAGTAATTTACATTTAAAAAACTTTGCAGTGATGATGACGACATTGAAATGATGTGATGAAATGAAATATTTAATTCATAAAATTCGTCTCTCCTTAATGAAATGACTCAGTTAACTTGTTTCGGTGAATGATAGCACTTCCGAAAAGAAATTTAAGTTTAGTAATTTAATTTAATAGAAGTTTAGTACACTCGTTTTAAATGCATATTTATGTTTTTACCCTATTCATAAGTTCTCATAAATCTTAAAAGTTGCATTAAAAAACCATTACAGTCTAGGTAAATTAATACATTTTTATACATAGATAGAAGCAAAACTCCACGACACCATAGTATTAGAATGTAAAGTCCAGAGTTTGGTTCCCGTCACTGCTATGTGGACGCAATATGGCAGGAAGATACAGGAGCAGAAATCTAGCTTGTAAGTTATGATTACTTTTATATAAATTTAGTTGATTGTGTAGTTAACTCATTGAATTAATAAAGGTTCAATATAAACATTTACGTTATTAAAATATATAAAAAAACTTTGAGCTATTAAAATCATCCTCAAAAAAATATCTAATCCTACTAATATTATAAACTAGTGGCCGCCCGCGACGCTTAAGCAAATATACAAACAAACAGACAGAAATGACGACTTTTTGTGGGATTTTCATTTAACTTACTTGTAAATGTTTATTTTTAACGATATTTGTTTCTATCTTTAGACAAACTACAAATATACAATACACGATTGACAACATAAGTGAATATAACGTAGGTACATATACATGTTTTGCGAAAAATGTTGCTGGCATCAGTACTCTCGAAACCGAAGTGGTTATGATAGGTATGTATTAAACATAGTTGTTTTAAATAATGTAAACCATAATATAAAATGAGAATGCATTAAAAGGAAAGGTAAAATAAAAAAATGTTTTTTGTATGTTTTTTTTTTAATTTTAGTGTAAAAGGAGGTGGTGTTTTTTTACTTTTAGTTTTGCATTTAAAATGCTAATTTATTAATTTTGAAGTGATAAGGCCGTAGTCTAAGTAAGTCTAAAGGTCCTGGGTTCGATTCCCAGTCGCGCAATGTTCGGAGACCCGCGTTCCTTTTTCCAGTATCTATAACTTCAGAGGTGGTATACTTTTGCTGTTTGTAGCTCATATTTTGAGACTTAACAATGGCTTGGAAAACTTTTGTCTATGCTAGTTAGCTCGTCAAAAGTATATTTCTTTGTGATCAATAGTTTATTCCTATATTCCAGTGGACCCTCCCCAAGTGACAATATCTCCCGTAAATATGACGTCACAGCTAGATGATGACGTCATAATATCATGTACGGTCTATTCAGATGTGGTGTTAACTGAATTTCAGCTAAGATTTAATGGCAACGATACATACGGTAAATTTTTCTGATTTTTTATATTTTTACAAAAAAATAAAGTTGTTAATCGTGTTTGCATGTATGTTCTTGGTAAAACCGGTAACTTTCAGATATTTACAAAAAAAAAAACAGGGAAGCAAGACATTTATTTAAGTATGTACTTGATAAAGTAATCATTTTTAGCTGCAGATATTGAAATAATTCCGAATCCCGAGGGTGTTTATACTTATAATAAAACACTGCAACATGTTACTGAAGCAAACCAGGGGATATACTCTTGTATCGCTTCTAACAGAGGTAAGAGAAATACACATTAGCTCACATAGAAAAGAGGAGGTTCCACCGGTCGTTTTTTTTGTGCTTTAAGAAGTAATTGAAAAAAAAAAGATTTTTTATACTTATAAAAAAAAACAGTTACTACTTATCGTTACACAGTAAATTTTTAGGTTACGATGTATACGCTTTAATAATTTTGAAAAATGTATAATGTGTGTATTTAACTTAGTTAAAAAAGTTGATCGAACGAAAAAAGCTTTATAAACGCATTGTTTTTCTTTATTTTACTTTAATCACTGCTCCATAATCCATATCTTTATTTCGCAGTACACAGTAAGTAATACAGGGTTATTTGTAATTAACGCATCACCTCTTGCAGGCGGCTTCCTTACATCAATCCCAATAACATTTGTTCTACGACTTTTTGCAAAACTTGATAATTAACACAAAAACAAAAAAACAAAAACAAATTTGCGCGCTCTGTTATTTATAACTCTGTATTTTGTAAGAAGTACTTAAACCGGTCGCCCCCCCCGTCGCCCGCGCGCCTGCCACGCCAGTTGCGTGCGCGTAGAGTATTGTACCGTTTAGATGCACCTAATTTTGTATGGAAAAACTTTTTTTTTTAAATATAAATTTTAATTATTCGTTGGTTAAATGTTGTTGGTATTGTTGTAGAAAAGCTGCGTACAAGAGGTGATGCGCTAATTATAAATAATCCTGTATATTATAAATTTTCACAGAAGGCCAAAAAATCCAATCTTCCTACATATCCATACAATCAAAGCCTACAGCTCAAATCCTAGGCCCGCACACTATTGCAAAACAAACACACACACAGACACAAATCATGTGTAATGTTAACAACGCTGATAAAGTTATTTGGAGGAGTAAAAATATCACTTTGAAGGAGGAAAAGGTAAAGGGAATGACAATGTCAGTGCTGGATTATAATGTGACGGAAAATGTGGATTTGACTTGTGTAGCTGTTAAAGGGGTTCATCAAGGTATACTACTTTGTCCTCTTTAATTCCTAAATGCTATTAGTTTTTTTTGTTTTTTTTGCTTTTTTTTCCTTACATTATTCTGTTAAGTTGAGAGTTTTTAAAGTATTTAAATACTGGATGCTTAAATTAAAACTGTTTACAGTGAAGACTTACTTAGAGCTTAAAACTATTGCCTTAATAGGAACTTAAATAGTAGACTTTGGTTGTGCTTTTATTTACAATGCAAGCTTTTATTTATAGTACAACCCGGAGTTTAAGTAATAATCTATATTATTTCAAAATTACAACAACCAACCTAAATTCTTATCTAATAAACATAATTTTATTTCCAGCTTCTGACAACCTTACAATAACAGTTCTAATAAAACCCCAAGTATCTATAATCGGAGAGAGAGACATAACACTGTTAGAGGGAGAGAGTAGACAAGTGACGTGTGACGTCATCGCGTCTCCCCCTCCAAGGATCGTATGGCATAAGGAGACTGAAGTTTTCTTACATCACGTAAGAATGTTTAAATTCTATTAGTAAATTAGTTACGATTCTAAGTGCAATTTGAAAGGACACTCCACCCACATATAAACAAAACAATTTATTTTTTATTTACCATTCGCGTCTGTATTTTTAACACAATATACCTACATTAAATAAAGCCTTAGTAAAAAACTTCTGTGATTTTGTTAATCTCATTAATGCCCTTTCGCAGGGGGGCTACACTGTAAGAAAAATACCGATCATGACCCCTTTCAAAAGCTAACTTAGTTAAAACTTTTCAACTATATTAACGGAGTTAAGTTGTCGTTTAAAAGTGTTGCTCTTACAGAAAAGTTCCACAGGATTGAAAGGCTTACATTGCAACTTTAAATTAACTAGATCTATATCCCTTCTTTTTACCTTTTTTAGGGTTAGGTATATATCTGGGATAAAAACGTTACTCTATTACTAAGACTCCACTGTACGTCCGTCTTACTGTCACCAGCCTATATCTCACGAACCATAGTAGCTAGAAGTTTGACATTTTAATAGAAATCTAATTTGGACTTTCGACTACATTACAGAATATCTACCCAATATCACCCCAACACTATACAAGTATAATAACAATAAACAGCACAGACGACCAACAAAACAGAACTTATTTCTGTATCGGAGAGAATTCTGTGGGCATCGGACAAGATAGTGTTGAAGTTATGGTCAGGAGGGAAATGAGATTGGTAGAAGGGTTTACAGGTGAGGAATTTAATAAGAAGGCCGAAAGTAAAAGTGCTAAAAAAACAAAAAATCATTCTTGGTAATAATTTACTGAATTATTTTTGTGACACCTAATGGTGGATCCACACCACCCGGCGGCACTGTCGGCGGCTTACCGCAAGGAAATCTTCCAAAAAAGCCGCCGGCAAATGCCGCCAGCAGCCGCCGGCAAGCGCAGCTTTCTGCAAATGCAGAATAAGCCGAGGACGCATGGTTGTAGAAGATGCATTTGGCATTTTGGCATAGATATTCCAGATTCTTCATACACGTTTAAATTTACAACCTCAGAGAGAAAAACTTGTCGTGATGGCCTGTGCCTGTCTGCATAATTTAGGCGAGGCTAGAGAAATGACACAGTGGAAGAACCTACACAAATTCATAATAACTATTCAGACAAATATAATACACCGCAAATTTTGTGCCAGCGTTTATTAGAAATGAGCTTCAAATTTATATCTGAACAGGGTCAACTACCTTGGCAGCACCGAAAATAGTGTGGGGAATTAAAATGTATTTTTTGAAAAAGTTATTAGGCCTAGTTTATATATTATAAAAATACATCGAAGTACTCAAAAAATTGGGTCTTTATAAAATAATTTTAAACGTGTGAAAAGTGCGAAGATGTTGCCCTCATTCAGTTCTATAAGAGTCTGAAGACTGATCATTATAACTGTTATCTGAGCTATCTTGCGCTGCCGGCGGCAACGTGCGGCAAAGTGGCCGCCGGCTTTGTTGCGGATGCCGCGCACAAAGCCGGCGGCCAAGACGGCGGCACGGCCGTCGGCACATGCCGCCGGGTGGTGTGGATCCACCATAATAGAACTGACCGGTCAAGCTTTAAACAAGCCATTAATATAAATTTATTTCATTTTATCGTTAAAAAGCACGACAAGACAAGAGACTTGTGTAATTTTTTTTTTTAATTATTTTGGCACGCTAACTTTAATCGATTTCGACGATTCTAAATGCTTGAATCCGATTGGGTTAGGGATAGATCCCATGATTTAAAGGGCTCTAGAGCTTATAAAATGGAGCACTTTTAGCATCACTAAATTGTAAGTCTTATATTTATATTTTTACAGATCAACAAGTACAAATATATTCACAAGTAGAACTAAAATGCTTAGTAGACTCATATCCACTTGCAAATATCACTTGGTATCATAATGGAACCAAAATAAACCTAACAGAAAGGGATGTTAAAGAAAATAATACTGTATTACAACTGCATAAGGTTGATTTTAAAGATACAGGCGAATATATTTGTAGAGCTAGTAATGGTTTTGAAAATATTATTGTTAACGGAACTGTGAAATTGAGTGGATTAGGTAAGTTTATGTTTTATTTATTTTTGAACGAATACATTAATTTCTTACTTTTAATAAGAATTGCTAGACTCTTTTTGCAAAATGATTTTAATTCTTGTGACGAAAAACATGTTCTGTTTTTTTTATTTAATAAAAAAATACATTCGCAGAAACGCCAGTACTATTTAAAGAGCCAGCTACATTTATAATCAAAGAAGGAACATCTACTAAAATCTCATGTAGGTGAGAATTTGCATCTTAAACCTATTTATTTGTTCTTTGCAATAATAAATACGATTCTAAAGACATCATTTCATATTTTCCATCGTTACCAAATAAATTTTATTTCTTTAATAGAATACTAAAAAGCGCACCGCAGCCAGAAATGACGTGGTTTTTTAAAAACTCCTCAAAACTTACCATTTCAAGAACCGAAAATTCTTTAGATCTAATATTGAATAATGTTACAACAAACGACGAAGGGACTTACGTTTGTTCAGCACAAAATGTTATAGGAAAAGATACATACAATATTACCCTTACTGTACAATCTTCACCAAAAATGTTAAAAAGAAAAACTGAGAGTCAAATTCAAGTGCAGTCAGGGGAAAAACTAGTGTTAAATTGTGAAGCAGAAGGGAAACCAACGCCTCAAGTTATTTGGTATTTTGAGGGGCAACCGGTATTATTTAATGGAAATACGTAAGTAAGATTTTATTAATAAAAATATTTGGTATAAAGTTAAGTCGCTATTTCTGTCTGTTATTGTCTTTATAGATACACCTTTATATAAGTCTTTAACACGCAACCGTTTTAATTTTTAACTATCATGCAGACATTTTTGTAGAGAATGTTAAAAGTATAATTTAAAATTAACTAAATTTAACCTCAAAAATTTCACAAAAAAATCTAGTTCAGAAAAATCTGAAATATGTCGTTAAAAACATTCATCTGACTTTAGTAGCTTAAATAGTTATGTTCTAAACTTTAATAAAGTTTGTTTATTCAGATATCTGTCAAATGGAAATGATTTAACAATAAAAAAGGTATCGCAGTATGATGTTGGCGTTTATTCTTGTGTCGCTAAAAATGTATTAGGAGAACAAAGAAGGGAATTTGACGTCCAAGTTTATGGTAAGTTATTGATTTATCACGGATTTAACACTGCGATACCAGTCCCTTTTTGAAAAAAAAAAACTTTTGACCCATATTTTTAATTGCATAGATCAAGCAAAGTCTTTATCCATGTCTGTCTGTATTGCTACCGATTCTAAACCACTAAACTGAACTTCCAAGCAGGTTTTTAAAGTAATATCGATGTTTTTTTTCACTGATATCAAAAAATACTATTTGACAGCTTTTAACGTATTTATGTTTTTTATGAAAAAAATGTATGTTCTTAGTAAAGTGTTCATAATTAAAAACCACAATACTTACAGATCCTCCTAAAATCTTCTCACCGCCATCCATTTCCCAAATCGATGTATTAGAAGGGTATCTAGTAGAGCTCCCGTGTCAAACTAGCGGAGTTCCAATACCAAGGATTGTGTGGAGCCATAATGGAGGCGTTGTGGGTGGTGGGAAGTATATCGATGGGTTTGGCATCAGGTAATAACGTGATTCTTTAGTGAATTTCGAAGCGAATTGGTATTTGAAAACAAATTTTAGTTCTGCTTGTGTATAACTTAGTAATCAACTATACAACTTCAAGTACTTAAGAAAAGAAGTATGGAATTTCCAATTTGAAATAAGGCTGTTGTTTCGTCGAAACAAAGAGGTTTTAGATATTGTATGTATTTTTTTAATGGAAGATACAGTTTTATTGTAATTGACTGATATAAAACTTACTTATAATATCTATAAAACACATATTTTGGTTTTAGGTTTGTGGCGAATTTAACAGATTTCGGAGAGTTCAAATGCTTGGTTGAAAACGAATTTGGCAACGACTCAGTCATCTATGATCTCCGAGTATGGGGTAAAATATTCATAATCCTATTATTTTCGTAGCAAATAAATGCTACGAATATAATTTTGTAGCACTTTGACTTGCTACGCTCTACATTCGTAGCATGATATTTGCTACGCGCTACACGCATACGTCACTTTATTAATCTATGGAATTAGTATTGTTCGTGGTTTATTGAACTGTTGCATAAAAGTGGTATAAGTGACCTTTGGTTTATCCAACATTTTTTACGACTGCCTTTGAAATAGGTTCTAATTAAGCCTTAGCACATAGCTTCATGATTCTCTTTCTGATCTTTTTCGTGTTAGGCTGCGACATATCAAAAGATTTCTAACAAATATTTATATATCATAATAGTCTTATTTATCTTTCGTGCCATTTCTTTATACCTAACTATGACTTCGGTATCATTTCTAGTACGTCCCTCAATAGAACCACCTCTAAGGACATCAGTTATCCGTTTACTCGGTTCTAACATTAGTTTGAACTGCAATGCTGTGGGGTTTCCTGTTCCTGTAGTTTTATGGGAGTACCAGGGAAGACTGTTGACGGAAAATAGCAGTGATGTTAGGTAATTAATATATTTTTTAACTAGTAGCCGCCCGCGACTCCGTTCGCGTAAAAGTCGGTTTCCCGTGGAAATGAAAAGTTTTCTCGCGGTAAAAAGTACCCTATATGTTATTCTGATGTACAGCCTATATTACTGTAAAGTTTCATCAAAAGCCGTCCAGTAGTTTTTACGTGAAAGAGTAACAAACATCCATACATCCATCCAACTCACAAACTTTCACGTTTTTAATACTAGTAGGATACACCATAAACCACATTCTTTTTGTGATTTTGGACTCCGAAGCTTTAGTATGAGTCCAAAATTTGTTACATGGGAAAACGATGAATAGGGTTTTGTTCTCTAAGGTTAAAAATGGGATTACTATTATAAAGATTCCGCTGTCTGTACGTCAGTCTGGGTTTCTGTACAGCAACCGTGATTCATTTGCCGATGGTAATAGAAAAAGTGTTTTTAGCCAATTTTTGAGTATCTTAAGGATTTAATTTCTCGCAATTATTCTACCGATAAATTGTTAAAAGTAAATTATTTTCCTATTAATTTAACATAAACAGCGTAAAAATATTTTTATTGTTCCTGTTTCAGTTTTAACGACGTTGGCAATTTATACATTACTCATTTAAATCACAAACACGAAGGGTTATATTCCTGTATCGCCGAAAACATCGCTGGTTTAGCCAAGAAGAACATTTACTTAAACGTACAAGGTATCATTAAATCTATTTAGTATATAGATTCTAGTTTAAAATATTAAATACTAGTGGCCGCCCGCGACTCCGTGCGTGGAAGTCGGTTTCCCGTGGGAATGAGAAGTTTTCCCGCGGTAAAAAGTACCCTATATGTTATTCTGATGTATGACCTATATTACAGTAAAGTTTCCTCCAAATCCGTCCAGTAGTTTTTACGTGAAAGAGTAACAAACATCCATACATCCATACTCACAAACTTTCACGTTTATAATATTAGTAGGATATACTTTTTGTATAGTCCGAGTGAATGTTAACTATTTTTTCTGTAATGGATAAATAATACCATGTCATTATGATCCTAAAATCTTTTGCAGTAAGTAGTAAATTTTTAAATGTGTTTATTTACAGAGCCTCCAACAATTCATTCTGATAATTACTCTGACCCGTACTTAGCTACAACTTTGGATAGCTCTCTGGTCATTCCTTGTCGGGCTACAGGCAAACCTAGACCTTATGTGTTATGGGCTAAAGATGGATTTTTTTTGAACACAGGTTAGTATATTAATTAAATGGCTTTTTAGCGACACACGGTGAATGTTACTTACCTGATTGAATAAAATACAGTACTCATATACAAAAGAATTTAATACCTACATTATTATATATCTAATAGTTTCGCCTGTTTTATTGGTCAATGTTATTTAAATAATAACATTTTTTTATTTTCTTAATGGCTGATTAATTGAATTAAATACATCTAACAAATATTTTACATATTCTTAAGTGCAACACTATTTATTTTAGGAGATTTCTTCGGCATTTCAATAGATGGCTCTTTGACTATAAAACAACCAACAGAGGAACTCAGTGGCGAATACACATGTATCGCTAAAAATATTCATGGAATTGTAGAAAGAACCAGCAATGTGCAAATATACTGTAAGTTATAAGAAATACATTTATATTATATGTATATGATTCAACAAAATTTAAAAACAAAAATAAATTATAAAAAAGTGTTTGTCAAGGTACATCTCTAAAACTAAACTAAACAACAGCTCTTAGACTATTTTTATTTAATTACATTTTTATCATATTTTTTATCTATCGACAGCGATACCTAGAAACTTTCAATCTGAAGAATCGAGGACTGTTATCAAAGCAGTGGAAGGCACAGATATCAACGTTACCTGCCCACTGAAGACAACGCGCAATGATTCTGTCAAATGGTATAAGGTTCGGTGTTTTCATAAACAATAGTATTTTTCATTCTTAATTTATCATACTCTTACTAATAGAATAAATATTTATCTTCCACGCAAAAACTACTGAACGGATTTGGATGAAACTTGGTATATACACACATCAACATCGTCTAGGGATATTTTGAATTTACTTAGTTTACTCAAAATTTATAATAACATAATAACATACAACATGTATATATTTTTATGAAACTCATTTATCAGGCTACATTAACAAAATAAATAAATCATTTTTTTTTGCAAAACAGTGTTTTTTTTTAATAAAGAAAAAAGTGAAAAAAAATGTAAAAGTAACAATGAATGTGTTTCTCAAGGAAAAGTGGAAAATAATCAGAAATTATTCAGATTTGAACGGTATTGTGAAAAATCAGTAGTCAGTAAAACCATGACGTTAAAAACGGTCCTACAACGTTTTTTATACTTTGGATTAAGTTATCTAAGTCAGGCTGCGGTATATTGTCCCAGGTCCGGCTAAGTGGCAAAAAAAGATGTTCTTTCGTCGCAATGTTTGTAGCGAAGTTCCTTCAAGCTGTTTTTTGGAACATATCCTACGCGTATTTAATGGGGTTTAGGTCAGGCGACTGAGTGGGCCAGCCTAGGACCGATACGTCGTGCTCCTGCAACCAGCTCGTCACCACTCTCGCTGTGTGCGGACGGGCTTTGTCGTTCATCAGCGTGAATTCTTGGCCCATTTGCAGTTTGTCGGGGTAGATTATTGGTTCTAGCACCTCGTTACAATATTTTTCAGCTCACATGGTGTTTCTGATCCAAACGGGGTCTGTTCTTCCACCAACACGAATTTTCGCCCAAACCTTAATTGTCCCGCCGTGGTATGGAAGGACTTCCTGAGGGTGTCGCAGACGGCACTCACCACCAGGAACTCGCTAAACACGTACTCTACGTGTATCAGGATGGAAACCGAACCGTGAGCCATCGGTAAACAGCAATATGAACCACTGGTTATCTTCCCAGAGCAAATGTTCACGAACCCACTCTAGCCGTCGTCAACGATTTCCTCGGCGTAGTGCTAGAGTACGAAGCGGTCTGCGAGCATGAAGATTAGCTTCATGCAGCCTTCTCCTCACAGTTTCATCACTCACAAGCAACTGGTGCTCTGACTGGAGCCTCTGAACCAACTGCATGGCCGTTAAATTTGGTTGCCTTCTCGCGGCAACTTGCAAATTTCGGTCTTGTCGTTGAGTGGTTAAGTGTTTCCCGCCTGGGTGTCTTTCAGCCATCTCACGGAGAGCACGATAACATGACCATAACCTTCATATCACGTTTTGTCTTGTTCCTATCTCCTCAGCAATATTCCGTTGAGTAGCCCCAGCTTAGAGCATGCCTACTGCCCGTAACATTTCTTTCCTCGTTCAATAGTCCCGCTGCATAATGCACACAATAACATTAATTGATAATTTACCGATAACTAGCTATAAAACTTAAATTTGGCACAAAAAAATGACAAAGTTACTGTAGGTAAATGAAACCTTGGGGCAGCCCCCACAGTGTTTTTCGGTACGTTCTCGTCGTCTGCCCTGAACCCTCCCTACTTGGTGCGCGGTAACGCAGTGGCCAGTAGGTGAGGTGACCGAATCCGCAAAAACAATACTGTGTGGAACAGAATGTTATCATCTCGCGATATGTCATCGAAGGTTCCCGTGTCCCCCGGGAAAACAAAAGGCCCTTCTCAGGGCCAAACAGAGAAGGAACTGCGGGTGGTCGTGGAGCCATTGGATGGCAACAGGACGCCCCAGTTCAGCCGACCGTCGTCGGCCATCGACAGGAGTCTCTTCGCCAGGCCGGAGGACGTGATCGACGTACCCGACGAGGCTATGTCAGATAGCTCGTCCGTGGTCGGCGATCCGTCCATCTATCGGCGGAAGCGTCAGCGCAAGGGGATCGAGGAGTCTTCCGACGCCTCAGAATCGTCTTCGAAGACGGTGAAGCCCAAGAAGAAGAAGGCTGGGAAGAAGGGCTCAGAGGACGCCGAGCTAGCGATAGCGAAGGCGGATCTTGCTGAGGCCCGCAAGCTCGAAGCTCAGCGGGATATGGAGGAGACAGTGAAGGGCATGACGCGCGCCAACAAGGAGGCGCGCGCAAAGTACCTAGCCCTGAGGAACGCGCCGTCCACTAGCGTGGATTCGGAGAGCCTCACTTGCATGCTGCTAAAGCAAGCAGAGGCTGAGGTCTCTACCATCCTCCTAGTGGCGGCAAAGTCCTCGCAGCTGTCGGGGCCTTACCAGAAGGCGCTCAAAGCCTGTGCGGCTACACTCCGCGACATAGTCGCGGAGACAGCTACCCGTAGCGCTTCGGCGGAAAACGCTAGGCTGGAGACAACGGTCCAGCGCCAAAGTCTCCAGATTGAAGTGTTGGAGAAGGAGGTGGACAAGGTCCGCCAGCTCCTTATGAAGGCTCCAGCTCCAGCTGCAGCTCCATCGCTCAATTTGCGGGAGCAGATGAGGGAGGTCCTGCAGGAGGAACGTACGTTTGTTCGTTCCTGCCTCGCAGGAATAGAAGATCGCCTCCTTCCGGCGAAGATTGTCCGTTCCTATCTTGCGGCAGACAAGCGACGCACTGAGGAGATGGTGCCTCCTGCACCGGTACCTGCACCGGCCACAAAAAAGTCGGCAGGAAAGAAGGGGAAGGCAAAGGTAGCCAAACCCTTAGCCCCGGCGCCGGCACCTGCCCCGATGGAACCAGTTGCTGGTCCATCTTGGGCGCAGGAGACGCTGGCTTTGCCCTCGCAAGAGGACCTCATGCTGCCTTCTGCCACCGCGGCCAATGATGGTTGGTCGACGGTGGCCAAGAAGGGCAAAAAGAAGAAGGCGCCTCAGCCCTCTTCTACAGTGCCAAAGGGGCCTGCCAGAAAGGCAGCCCCTGCGGCGGCCCCTAAAAAGGGGAAGGGTAAAAAGAAGTCGTCTCTCCCTAAGACGGCGGCGGTTGTGGTGACCTTGTCGCCAGACGCCGTCCAAAAGGGGGAGACGTACGAGTCGGTGCTGGTTCGAGCCCGACAAACCGTCAAGCCCCATGAACTGGGGATAGAGAAGGTTACTTGCCGGCGGACCCAAACTGGAGCTCGTATATTCGAGTTCCCTGGGGTCAACCGGCAGCAGCAGGCGGATGCCTTCGCCCGCAAAATGGCGGAGGCGATTGCCGATGTCGCCAAGGTGGCACAGCCGGTCAAAACCTCGTCCCTCGTGGTGTCAGAGCTTGACGACTCTGTCACCAAGGGCGAGGTTGCTGCTGCCGTGGCGGCAGCCGGTGGCTGCGCGCTGGAGGCCGTTGAGGTCGGCGAGATCCGACCCGGAGCTGGGGGCATGGGCCGCGTCAGACTACGGTGCCCCGTGGTCGCAGTCGAAGCCGTCCTTAAAAAGGGGCGGCTTCTGATTGGGTTTAGCTCTGCCGTAGTCCGGGCGCTAGCGGAGCAGCCGATGCGCTGCTTCCGGTGCTACGCATTCGGACACGCCCGGCAGTGCTGCCCATCACCGGTAGACAGGTCTCTACTCTGTCTCCGGTGTGGGCAGCCAGGGCATAAGCAGGCCACCTGCAAGAAAGATCCCCGCTGTGCCGTCTGTGCGGCCAGCGGGAGGTCCGCAGGGCATGTCATGGGGGGTGCAAAATGCACTCCCCCGACCAGAAAGGGCAAGGAGCAGGCCACAATTCGGCCTGCCCCTGCAGGGGCTGGGGTTCCCCCGGTCATGACTGACGGTGCGATGTCCGAATGATGTTTAGGTTCGGACATCGCACAATAATGCAGGTGAACCTCAATCACGCCCAGGCAGCACAGGACCTAATGTCCCAAGTGCTGGCGGAGTGGTTGGGGGACCTAGCAGTGGTCGCCGAACCGTACTCGATCCAGCCCAATTGGCTGGGGGACAGTAGCGGCTTGGTGGCCATCGTGCCGCGGCGTACCACGGGCTCCCCTCCCATCTCACTAATTGAGAGGGGACCTGGATACGTGGCCGCCGCGTGGGGAGACATCGCCCTTGTGGCGGTGTATTTCTCCCCAGAACCCTCGCAGCTGGAGTTTGAGAACTTTCTGCAAACTCTGGCTGCAGTGGTTGCGCGAATGGGAAGGCCTGGGGTCGCGGTTCTAGGCGATCTTAACGCCAGGTCCGCGACATGGGGCGATCATGTCACGGATGCCCGTGGCAGGTTTCTTGAGGTCTGGGCGGCATCCACTGGTCTGGTGCTCCTTAATAGGGGAGCAGTACAAACGTGCGTCCGGATTAATGGGGGTTCGGTGGTGGATCTTTCCTTCGCCACCCCCGCACTGGCCGGCCACGTTTGTAAATGGAGGGTGGACCTGGTGGAGACTCTATCCGACCATCGATATATTCGGATAGAGTTCTCCACACCGGGTGCACCACCTGTGGGCCGGGTGGGGCAATCGCCCTTCCCGCGGTGGGCCTTGTCGCGGCTTGACCGTGACGCGGCTAAGGAGGCGGCGTTTGTCCAGGACTGGTTTGCCCCGCCTACCAGCCTGGACGTGGATGACGCCGCCCTCCAGTTGAGGGATGCAATGACCGAGGTGTGCAACTCTAGCATGCCTCGGTCCAGCCGGCCGCCTCCTAGGCGCGCGGTGTATTGGTGGTCGGCGGAGATCGCCGGCCTCCGGGAGCACTGCGTGGCCACGAGGAGGGCCTATCAGAGGGCCCGCCGTCGTCGCCGCCGTGACACCGACAATGAGGCTCGCCTGTACGCCTCCTACACGGAGGCACAGCGCGTCCTCAAAACGGCGATTGCGGAGGCGAAACAGAGGGCGAGGACGGAGATGCTGGAGAGTCTCGATGACGATCCTTGGGGCAGACCGTATCGGGCAATACGCAACAAGCTGCGCCCGATCGGTCCCCCCATCACGGAGACTCTCCAGCCAGAGTTGTTGGAGGGGGTGGTCCGGGGTTTGTTCCCGGATCGGTCCAATGTCACCCCTCCAACAATGGATCCGCCTAGGCGGAGGGGCCGGGCCAGGAGCCCGGAAGTCGTCCCGGTATCGGAGACGGAGTTTGCCTCGGCGGCACTCAGCCTCCGAGGTAAAAAGACGGCGCCGGGGCCAGATGGCGTGCCGGCTAGGGTGGTGGCTATAGCCACCGCCCAAATGGAGGATCGGTTTCGGGACCTTTTCGACTGCTGTTTAGCGTCGGGGAGGTTCCCGAAAGTGTGGAAAGAGGGGGCGCTTTGCCTCCTCCGAAAGGAGGGCCGACCGGCGGACTCGCCGGCAGGCTACCGGCCAATCGTCCTCTTGGACGACGCCGGGAAGCTCTTTGAGCGCGTGATCGCCACGCGCCTCAAAGAGCACTTGTCGGGGATCGGACCGGACCTCTCCGAGGCCCAATACGGATTTCGGGCGGGCCGGTCCACAATAGACGCGCTCCAAGAATTAAAGCGCGTCACGCAGGAGGCGGTGGCGGCGGGGAGTGGTGTGTTAGCAGTGTCGTTTGACATTGCTTATGCTTTCAACACCATCCCCCACGCTACTATACTAGAGGCACTCCGCTACCATGGGGTGCCTCCATACCTGCAGGCCCTGTTGGCGAACTACTTCCTCGATAGGGAAGTGTTGTTCGTCAACAGGGACGGCCGGCTGGGGCGGCGTAAGGTGGAGACCGGTGTCCCACAGGGGTCGGTTCTTGGACCCCTGCTCTGGAACATCGGTTTTGACTGGCTCCTCCGGGGTAGTCTCCTCCGTGGCATGGGTGTCATTTGTTACGCGGATGACACCCTTGTCACGGCACGGGGACGCACCTACGGGGAGGCAGCCGCCCTGGCGTCTGCCGGGGGAACCCTGGTCGCCAACCGCATACGGCGACTGGGGTTATCGGTGGCGCTGGAGAAGACGGAGGCGCTTTTCTTCCCGGCGCCCCGGCAGCGCGTGCCACCCGACGCCCACATCATGGTGGGTGGTATTCGGGTGGAGGTTAAGGCCCAGATGAAGTATCTGGGCCTTATCCTGGATGGGCGGTGGAAGTTTGGCCCGCACTTCCGCCAGCTTTCACCGCGCCTCCTGAAGGCGGCCGATGGCTTTACGTGGCACCTCCCGAATCTGAGGGGGCCAGCAAACGCTTGCCGGCTTTTGTATGGGGGGGTGCTGCGAAGCATGGCGCTTTACGGCGCCCCAATATGGGCAGACTCCCTGGGTAGGGAGAACGTGACTCTCCTCCGTAAGCCACAACGCGCTATCGCTCAAAGGATAGCGCGGGCTTACGGAACGGTGGGTCACGCCGCGGCCTGTGTCATGGCGGGCACTCCGCCGTGGCACTTGGAGGCCGAGGTGCAGTCCGCCGTCTACCACTGGACGGCGGACCGGCGGGCGCGTGGGGAGCGCTCCGCCCAGGAGGAGAGGGACGCCGCCAGGCGCACTGCCTGTAGGGTCATGCTCCGCCGGTGGACGGCGGAGATGGCCACTGCAGAGTCTGGACGGCGTACCCTCGACGCCATCGGTCCAGTCATCGAGGGCTGGACCGAGCGGAGGCATGGCTTCCTCTCTTACCGTCTCTCGCAGGTGCTTTCCGGGCATGGTTGCTTCGGGAAGTACTTGTGCGGGATCGGGAGGGAGGATTCCACGGTGTGCCACCACTGTGGCGCGCCGGTGGACACGGCGCAGCACACCCTGGCCGAATGCTCGGCTTGGGTGGTGCAGCGTCGTTGCCTCCAGGCGTCGGTCGGCGAAGGAGGCGAGCGGGGTCGGGAGGAAGATCCTCTCGCACCGCCGCACCGCAGACGTCGAAGGGGCCGGAGAAGGCGGTTGTACGACCGCTCCCTTCTCCAGCCTGGTGGTGACCTGCGGGTAGGGGGTGTGGGGACACCTCCTCCCGCATTGCACGGGTCGCCGCCGTCGACGGGTGGGAACGATCGGGCGCTCCTGGTCGCTCCCACAGGCCCCCCACCAACACCGGGGGGCGGAGCAGGGCCCGTCTAGTCACAGACGGGCTGTCGCCGGCGGAGTTGTGGAGTGAGGCTTGCCGTACCCACGACTTCGCCATTAAGGCGCAGACGGAGCGTCGCAGAGTTTTAGTGGGTATACCCCTGGTCGGCAATCCAGCCGCCCAGGAGCAGCGCCCTTTTCAGGGCGCCGGGAGTCCCACACACGCCCTTCACTTCCCCGGTGAAGGGTAAGGTGCGTAATGCATTTCTCTGCGTAAAAAAAAAAAAAAAAAAAAAAAAGGTAAATTAAACCTTCAGACTTCGCTACCATTATGCAGCGTGAATCTTTTGTTTTTATTTTTTTTTTTCAAATTCAAATTTAGAATCGTTCAACAAGGTTTACAAAATAAACTTTCTTCAAAAAAAATTAAAATTGGTCAGTATTTTTTGAGTTTAAGAACTTTAAACAAAATATCCCTAGACGATGTTGATGTGTGTAGGTACAATAGAACCTGGCATAAGACATGGGGTGTTTTTACCGCGCGAAAGTACTTCATACTCAATTAATTAGCTCCGGGTGAAACCGGAGTGCGGAAATCTAGTTATATAGGGTTATTTCTAATTAGCGCATCACCTCTTGTCGGCAGCTTTTCTACATCAATCCTAACAACATTTAACCAACGAATAATTAAAATTAATATTTAAAAAAAAATAAGTTTTTCCATACCAATTTATTAGATGCCTCTGAACGGTACAATACTCTACGCGCACGCAACTGGCGTGGCAGGCGCGCGGGCGACGGGGGGGGGCGACCGGTTTAGGTACTTCCTACAAAATACAGAGTTATAAATAACAGAGCGCGCAAATTTGTTTTTTTTTTCTTTTTATGTTAATTATCAAGTTTTGCAAAAAGTCGTAGAACAAATGTTATTGTGATTGACGTAAAGTAGCCGCCTGCAATATATTTTGTATCTTCTTCAATTATAACTGTTGACAGATCTTCGATGTTTAAGCCTCAGACTGAGGCTTAAAAGTCTATCAAAAGGATTTGAGAAAAGATTAAAAATAATTTGACCATAAAAAAATGAACCTATTTTTATGATTTTTTCAGGATGCACAATTAATATCTTCATCGACGTTAAATTTCCCAAACATTTCACGACAAAACGAAAGCTCTTTTGCTTGTGTGCTAACTAATTTAGCGTATTCATCGTATATTAATGTGGATTTAGTCGTCGAATGGCAACCAAAGTTTGTGCGTAAAGAAAATCAAACTAAAGAGGTTATAAAGGGATACGATGTTTATATGAGTTGCGAAAACGATGCTAAGCCTACGTCAAGGGTAATTATTATTTGTTGTTTTGTTTATTTCGAAAGCTTTTATTTAACTTACATGCCAATATAGTATGTATGTTTATCAGAGAAGAATCTCGCAGGTTAAATCTAATCAACTTTCCGGTTACTGATTGAGCTGAAATTTGCTTTACATTTGGTTGATGGTAATCTTATGGTAATATAAAAAGCTTGTTTTAAAAATAGTATCTTTACGTTAAAATACTTTAATATAAAACACTTCTTTGCCATTCATTTTATTACCTTCAAATAAGGAAGGTCAACACAAAATTATTTTATTTAAAGCTTTTTTATTATTTTTCAGATGAAATGGTATTTTAATACCTCATTACTTCGAGGTCAGGACAAAGACACGTTAAAAATAACAAATGTGCAAGAAAATAAATCTGGTGTCTACAAGTGTATAGTTAGTAATGATCATGGAAGTATTTCTAGAGATTTTCAGTTACAAGTCTTAGGTATGTTAAAGAATAAAAAAGTAAATACGTTATTAATAGAATGCCTACATCAAAACGAAAGTTGTGGAAGTATAGATATGATAAATAATGATCCCTTTTTATGATCCTTGACTTGAAATCGAATTTACTTATTGTTTAGAACCCATATTCTTTGAAAGCCACTAATTCATCACTCTGTATAAAGTATTTAAATAAAATATATACTGCTTTAGTTCAGTCTATCATTAGTTATTGCATTCCGGTATGGGGTGGTGCACTAAAAACCCGGTTTCTGCAAGTTGAACGGGCTCAAAGACATCTCCTAAAGTTGATGTACTTTAAAAAACGAAGATTTCCTACACAAATGTTATACGAGTTATGCGACTTACTTTCTGTCCGCAAACTTTATATTCTTCAAACCGTTCTTAAGGCACATAAAAACTTAAATTATGTTGATAACCAAAGGAATAATAGAAGGGTTCATACAGTCATACAAACTCCTATAATAAAAACAAAAATGGCGAGTACTCAATTCAATTTTAAATCTGCTATTTTATACAATAAAATAAACAAAGAAATAAAAATTTTCTCCAAAAATTGTTATGAATGTAAGGTAGCTATAAAGGATTGGATTAGTGAGTTATCATACGAAGAAACAGAGTTTTTCATAACAGAAGAAATTGTCTGAGCTTTTCACATATACAATCTCTTTCACAGCACTCAAATACACAAATGCATACAAATACATAACACACACACACGCACGTCGACACAATTGACCCAGACACACACAATCAGACTGAAACATACACACACAACCACACACGCAGGCACACATACACATACACACGCACGAACGCAAACATACTCACGCACACACACATACACACACACACATACACACACACACATACACACACATTCATACACACACACACAATTAGTCACATTTACAGCGCACGTTTCTACTAACAATTATAAATTAACTTAAGTTTTATTATACTCTATTGTTTTCTTTCTCTGTAAACTTGGGTTTTAATATTTTTGAAAGAGCGGGGTCGTCTGTTACAAGCATTGTTTAATACTTACTAGGCGACTCCAACCCAAAATAGCGAATGTATTATTGTAACCCAATAAAAAATTTTCATTTTCATTCATTTTCATTTTCATATTTGTTATTTTTACATTTCGACATTTAATTGGTTTCTAATTATTAACCTTCATACTCGTAACCGCACTTAGAACCTGTCAGCAAGACATATCTTGTCTCTGTCAATCTTATATGATTTTTTTAGTAACTGACAGAGACAAAGCATACTTCAGCTAAAGTAGACTTCATTTCATTTCTAGTGCGATTATGAATACATATAAGTAAGTCTCTGAAAAGTTTATAAAATAATCTATTTTTCCAGTTCCACCATTCATATCCGAGTTTGATGTATTAGACGTAGAGTTAAAAGAAGGGACCGAAGCCACTTTAGACTGTAATCCACAAGGTGTTCCTAAGCCTACCGTTAAATGGACATTTAAGTAAGTATTGCTCGAATTTGACAAGCAAAATAAGTCTCAAACAAGTAAGTATTTAACATTATAAGTCATTTTATACAATCGAAAGTAAAATCTAGTTTTATCACATTTAATGAGGTAATATTCAAATTATCCTGACTGACAGAAAAACTCTTTACACCAACTAACTTTAACAACCATCAAATCTAAGTTTCATATTAGATTACGACCATAAATGAAAATATAACTTATCTC
Organism: Emmelina monodactyla; assembly: GCA_916618145.1. Classification (NCBI taxonomy): domain Eukaryota; kingdom Metazoa; phylum Arthropoda; class Insecta; order Lepidoptera; family Pterophoridae; genus Emmelina; species Emmelina monodactyla. The sequence continues at coordinate 1,725,306 of OU745316.1, forward strand.
TGAAAACTATACAGAACAAAACTCATGTAAAATTTAGATTTAAACTCAGTTTGATGATATTTTTTACAGTAACATCACAACTAACTGGAAAGTTAATGAAAACTCTCTAGTGGCAAATATAACAGTGAAATCGGAAGGTAGTTTTCGTTGCGATGCCTCAAACAAAGCAGGGAGAGCGTACATAGTTTATAATGTTGGTGTTATAAGTGATCCTCGGATTAGGGAAGTGGTCACTTTTGAAAATGGGGAGGGGCGTAATGTCAAAACGAAGGAAGAGGTTATGGTAAGTTTCCATACGTCTATTCATTGGCTAAAATTAAAAACCTTTATCATACCTTTATGGCAATTACATATCAAATTTTTTTTTTTAATTTTATTGTATACAGGGTTATTTGTAATTAGCGCATCAACTCTTGCAGGCGGCTTTCTTACATCAATCACAATAACATTTGTTCTACGACTTTTTACAAAACTTGATAATTAACAAAAAAAACAAAAAAACAAAAACAAATTTGCGCGCTGTGTTATTTATAACTCTGTATTTTGTAAGAAGTTCCTAAACCGGCCTTCCCGAATATTGTACCGTTCAGAGGCATCTAATACATTTGTATGGAAAAACTTTTTTTTTTAAATTATTTTTAATTATTTCATTATAAGTATTTTTTTATTTTCTTACACACAATTTTATTAAGGCCCAAATTAAACTTGTAAGTTTTACTGCAAAAGAAAACTTCGTAAAATTTACTATGTTACTTAGAAAGAGTTCTTATCTTTGTTATTAGCTTACCATTTATGACTAGGTACCTCTGTAAATAAGAAAATCACAAATTACTAACATGAGATGAGTTAAAATTAAATATGTAATTTTGGCCTAACGTAAATTTTTATACTTATAATATGAAATCGCTTAGATATTATATTTTAAAGAACACATGCACTTTAAAAATAGAAAAATAAAAATAAAATATATTTTAGGTTGGTAATCGCATAAGAATAGCATGCTACGCCTCAGGAAGACCCACACCTAAAATACAATGGCTCCGAAACGGAATAATTTTCGGCGAAAACAAAATACTTCGTAATAACGACTTTTCAAACAAGACAGCATATACAGTGGAAAACCTTGATGACGTGTCCTATGCCGATTTTGTAATAGAAAATGTACAAAGCATAAATTCAGGAGAATATAAATGTGTGGCTAATAATGTAGCTGGCATAGACGAGAAGAAAATATTGTTGGCTGTTCTAGGTAAGACAAAATAATAAAAATAAATGTCCAGACTATATGGTCCTAAAGTGCAGTGCCATACAATGGACTAGGAGAGAACTTTATACTCAGACACAAATCAATTTCTAAGATTCATTCAAATTAAATTCTCTCGACCGAGGAATCGAACCCGAGACCGAGTAAACATACGTTCGCCAATAGCTTAAAATACTGTATTTATTTGCATTAGCATTTATATGAAAAAACGGGATTTTATATAACCTACACGTTAATTTCAGAACCACCGAAAATCATCAAAAACGCAGACTCTTACCTCTCTAACATCACTAAATTAGAAGTGATATTAGGTCAAACGTTCTATCTCCATTGCCATCCATTAGGCAATCCTATGCCTTCAGTCTATTGGTTTAAGGACGGAATTTCCTTGAGATTATTCGATCAGACAATGACGTCATCGGATTTCGGTGAAGTGTTGGTATCGCAGAATGCTTTGGTCGAACAATCTGGGAATTACACGTGTGTAGCGAGAAATAGTGTTGGGAACGCTAGTGTTGTTTATCTTGTCGATGTTTTAGGTACGTATTTTTTTTATGTATCATGGGTGATTTTATTGGCGAAAATTAAAATTGTATTTTATTAATAATAACCAGAAAAAATTTAATGTGCATAAAACATTTTCTGTGTAGCCTATTGCTGCAATAATAATGTTCTATTATTTTTAAAACATTTCAGTACCTCCTCCTCCACTAAAGGAAAGCTACAAATTATTAAAAAGCCGAGTCAACAAAAGCCTAAATCTAACTTGTCCCGTACAAGGCATCCCGCGGCCGTCTGTGACGTGGATCAAACTGCCGTATTTAGAATTAAGCGAGAGAATGGAGCGGGTAGAATTGAGCGATGACAATTGCACTTTGGTAAGATTTTCGTGCTTTTATATTATTTTTAACACGATAATAAAACATGGACTTTGCATGAATGCAAAGTTATAAACTTTAATGATAAAACTTCTAAAACAAAAATCTGTCAAGACATTTTTAACCTGTGGTACGAGTATAGAACTTTTGTCGATCGTTAATATTGTTAATCTCGACATTTGTTTCGTTAATTTACATACAATAACGACAAAATAACGAAAAAAACTGTCAAAATAACGAAATTAACGATCGTTATGAGATACATGCTTCGACCACCGCATAGCGAAAATATGTTTTGTCTCTGTCAATCTTTTGTGACAGTGTTTTTATCTCATAGAGGCAAAATATATTTCTGCTAATTAAGGTTTAAAGTGCAATTATGAATACATGAGGGTAAGCCATTAGTATTTTTTTCATCATTACATAGTATAAATCCAAGTCGTAAGTTGTAACTGTTTGTCCGCTAACTCCTCCTAAAGTACGTAACGGATCTTAATTTAGTTATCGCCATCTCTTAGGGAGTTTATTCATTTTAATTTGTAAATGAAGAAAAATCTGAAAAAGTTTCTCTAAGATAGCTAAAATACAACGTAGCGGGAACAGGTTCGCAAATTTACACCATTGCGAAGCGTGGGCGGGTCTCTAGTCCCTACTTTCCCTACTTAATATTATAAATGCGAAAGTAACTCTGTCTGTCTGTCTGTCTGTCTGTCTGTCTGTCTGTCTGTCTGTCTGTCTGTCTGTTTGTTACGCTTTCACGCCTAAACCACTGAACCGGTTTTGATGAAATTTGGTATGAAGAAAGGAATGAACTTGGGAAAGGACATAGAGTACTTTTTACCGCGGGAAAACTTCTCATTTCCACGGGAAACCGACTACCACGCGAACGGAGTCGCGGGCGGCCACTAGTCTATAATAATTTAGAACTATTTTTCTAGATAATCTCCAACACTAAAATCACCGATACCGGCAACTACACCTGTATTATGACAAACAAAGTTGGAACGACCGAGTTCACCTTCGACGTGGTTATAGAAAAGCCGCCGTCCATTGCCGGCAATGCAGGCAACAGGAACGTGGAAACTCACGCGGTTCCGTTGAAAAGAAGCGTTGTAATGAAATGTGAGGTCGATGGACATCCAACGCCTAAGATTAGTTGGTTGAAGGTAGTTGAATATTTTTTATTAAGAGTGATTGATAGCATAATAAAAAATATATACAAAGGTTCGTAATCGTAGAAAAATAAATAGAAAGATTTTGAGTCGTTAAAACAATAAAGTATGTTTAACCAATCGTATAAATGTGATTGACTAACAAATATTCAAAATATCACATTTATAAAACGGGACTACGTAAAGACTATATTAAACTTCTAAATTATATTCGAGCATTTTTACATATTCATTTTAAACTTTAGTTTTACGCGTTTTTTTGCGAAATATTGTATTAATCGAAATTTTTTATACCTACTGTATTCAACTTGATCGAAAATACTTTAACCTTATATAATCCTTTCAAATGAAATAAGCTAATTAATAATTACAGAACACCCAACCAATCCCCGCGAGCTCCGCTCACATACAGAACGTGCTCTACACCAGTGTCTATGTAATCTGGTCGGTGGAGGTCGCCGATGCTTCGAATTATATTTGTTTGGCCGAAAACAGCGCAGGCGTCGCGCATAGAAGATATAATGTTATTGTTAAAGGTAAATTTTAAAAGTTTTTAAACATTATTATTACTATGCATTTTTTTATACAATATTTATTCATTCATAGACAATTCGCTGGGAACAGTTATTAATTTAACCTAATTACGGGACCTGGGAAGATAGATATTAGCAACATTCAAGGTTGAAATTAATTTCTGTATAGGATTTTTTACTGTAACTACTAGTTAGTGCAATCATACAAAAATTAAATAAACTTTTTTTAAATAAATTTGTAAGGAACAACCGATTCTAGACATTATTATATATTTATTTACTATAATATAGAATAATAAACACAATTATAGAATCAAATGGATAAAATGCAAATCATAGGTATAATTATTGCAGTTCCTGGTAAATTCGGCAGTTGGTCAAAGTGGTCTCTATGCAACTCGACGTGCGGTCTCGGCTACCAGAACAGAAGTCGATCGTGTCAATATATCGACGATTATAACAACACTATTGGTAAGATTTATATTTTTTACGAGTATAAAAATATTTTAAGTTTGTTGTTTTCATTTTTGTTTTTCTAATACAAGTTTATAGTTGTTAAGTAAAGTATTAGATATAAGTTTTAAAACTATACAGTAAAAAGTGTTGTAAATGATTATAAGATAACTAACACGGCTATTTTCAAATGTATCACAAAAACTAGTATTATTTTCCATTCTGTTAAAATGTTTTAACTACCTTGTTAATATACACAGTTTAAGCTCGTAAAAGTGGAACCATGTTTTGTCTCTAAATCCTATGACTTTCGTAACTGACGGAGACAAAACATGTTTTTTCTTATACGAGCATTAACTGCGTTTATTATTAAAGATGTAAGTATTTTTATGATGAACATTTCTAGATGAAACCACAAATTCAGATAGGATTGAATTAGACGTCACTACTTGTGTTGGTCACAGCGTAGATAGAAGGAAGTGTCACATGCCACCTTGTGAGGTAAGTGTATAATCAAAATTCTGGACCAATTTCTGGTATTAACTAACTTATCTACCCTTTTTAGATTTATTTTGTAAATGTTAAGTTATTGTTTACTTTGTTAGATTAGGCTTTTTAAGCAGCTATTTGTTTCCTTATTCCAAATGATAGCGATTATTTTTTAAAGATTATAGTTATAGAAAATTATACGTTTGTTTGGAAAAGGAAAAGTCGGTTATTTATTTAATTATGATTCAAACAGCACTGCGTCATCGTATAGGCACTGCGACTTATTATTTTTCTTAATACAAAGTCTGATACTACAATAACTAAAAATGTTAGGAAGACGTATCTGCCTCCCACTGGGGCGCGTGGTCGAAGTGGTCCAAATGTTCAGTGACTTGCGGCGTCGGCACGCAGGGACGGAGCCGGAAGTGCAAGTCCAGGGTTCCATGCCCGGGGGATAATATACAGGTAAGACTTAGCATGAGTTTATGTGTGATTCAGGTAAGCTGTAGCATTCGCTTGTTTCAATTATTCAGGTAAGCTGTAGCATTCGTTTATGTTTAAATTATTCAGGTAAGCTGTAGCATTTGTTTGTTTCAATTATTCAGGTAAGCTGTAGCATTCGTTTGTTTCAATTATTTAGGTAAGCTGTAGCATTGGTTTATGTTTCAATTATTCAGGTAAGCTGTAGCATTCGCTTATCTCAATTATTCAGGTAAGCTGTAGCATTCGCTTGTTTCAATTATTCAGGTAAGACTTAGCATTCGTTTGTTTCAATTATTTAGGTAAGCTGTAGCATTGGTTTATGTTTCAATTATTCAGGTAAGCTGTAGCATTCGCTTATCTCAATTATTCAGGTAAGCTGTAGCATTCGCTTGTTTCAATTATTCAGGTAAGACTTAGCATTCGTTTATGTTTCAATTATTTAGGTAAGCTGTAGCATTGGTTTATGTTTCAATTATTCAGGTAAGCTGTAGCATTCGCTTGTTTCAATTATTCAGGTAAGCTGTAGCATTCGTTTGTTTCAATTATTCAGGAAAGATGTAGCATTGGTTTATGTTTCAATTATTCAGGTAAGCTGTAGCATTTGTTTATGTTTCAATTATTCAGGAAAGCTGTAGCATTCGTTTATGTTTCAATTATTCAGGTAAGCTGTAGGTTTATGTGTGAAGTTAGGTAGCGGTTTTACTAAAAAGCTTTTAAGAACTTGTTTTTTCAGTCTGTAGGATCTTTGTGGAGTTAGTAATAATGAAATAAAGCTAAAAATAGTATAAAGCTTTGCAACAAATATTCATCTAGTATCAGAGTTCTAGGAACCGCCTCTGAATACAACATAAATTATGGGCATACATTTCTGTTTTTAAAACATGATTGAAAATTTAACATTCTTACCATCGCTTTAAAAAACTGTAGTTCTATAATAATATTATCTACGTATGTATGTGTCATAGATCCGGCAATGTCCTGATTTACCGGCATGTTATTTATCGTCTGAAGACAATTCTGCAAACAATGAAGTCCTTGTGAACACGCCTGATCAAGAGGTAAGAAACTATAACATTTTATTTACAATATATTTTGTCTACAGCCATTACTACTAATTTTGGTTTAAAAATTTAGGGTTAAACAAAACCATAAATACCTACTTTATGTTAGTTTATTTAGTTAATGTCGGGGTTAAATTTATAAAAAATCATTAAAATATTAAAAGTTTATTAAGTATTTTTATTTTATTATATTAAGATTGTTTTCTGTTTTAATACGAAGACTAAAAAGAAACTTAAAAACATATTTAGTAATTTAATATTAAAGTCCTGCGAAGGACTTAAAAATATTGTTAAGCAAACTACACTAGCTAGTATAAATATATTATTTTATATTTAAATTGTATTACAGAATCCATACAGTCCAGAAGCAACTTTCGAAGTTCAACCGGAAATAGACAATATACCCCCTGATGCGGAAGAGGATCCTACTGGTAAATATTAGTGCTATTCAATTGTATTTTTGGGTTTAACTAGAATTTTGTGTCACTAGCTTTTGAACGGTTCATTAAAGTAACAAAACCTCAGTCATGAACTAGCGAGTTAGGTACTAGATTTTTTCCTAAGTTAGTTCGACCCGGGAATCGAACCTGCCACCATCATTAGCAAACCTCTATTAATGGATTGATAGATATTGTGGTTGTAAAATAAATTAAGCCTTTTCTTTTCAGGTAACATACACTCGTCCGGATATTTCGATGTAAAATTTAATCAGAATTTAGATGGAAGTAAACACGAGCCCTGCGACGTCGGATATAAATACAATTATACCACACAACTATGTGACGGTAAGTTTTATAAGTATTTTTTTTAATAATTTGATTAGAGAAAACGTTTCATATATCATGTGATAGCAGCTTATAGTAGTTAGTTACTTACTATTGAGCAAATGAATCTTTTTCGAGTTATTATGAAGTATGAAAGATACCTTGATCGATAATATTCTGCGGCTCAAAAGAGGTTTTGTTAGATAATTTTATGCGAAATTTTACTCCCTTTAAAATCTGTAACTTTTTTCATCGTAAAAGGGCTGGTTGGATTTTGAAAAAGTGTTGTTCATAGATTACTTGGAATAATTTACCAGCCAATTAAATTAAATTAAACAAATTTAGTTAAATCTTAAATGTTAAATTTGCAAAAAGAGATTTTTCATCAAAAAAGAAAGCGCCTGCTGTAAAAACATAGTATAGTACTTACACAGGTAATTTGTAAATGCATGCGAAGATGCAGGCTATACAGGGTTATTTTTAATTAGCGCATCACCTCTTGCAGGCGGCTTCCTTACATATATCCCAATAACACTTGCAGAAACAAAAACACAAAAACAAATTTGTAAGAAGTACGCAAGTTGCGTGTGCGTAAAGTATTTGACCGTTCAGAGGCATCTAATAAATTTGTATGGAAAACCTTTTTTTTAATATTAATTTGTTGGTTAAATGTTGTTGGGATCGATGTAGAAAAGCTGCCTACAAGAGGTGATGCGCTAATTAATATTATTGTGTTTACAGACATAGACGAGTGCTCTATAGAGAACAACCACTGCCACATGACGCAGGAGTGCGTCAACACCGCGGGGGGGTACCGCTGCGGCTGCGGGGGGGGGGTTCCGCGCGCGGGGGGTGGGGCAGCGGTGTCTCGGTAAATATAGGGTCGACGACATTTCGGACACAAAAAACTCGGACACCTTAGCCAATGTATGATAAAAAATAATATAAAAATTGAAAATCCATATATTGGCCAAGGTGTCCGAGTTTTTTGATGGTTGGTTTGATGATTAAACTTCGAAAGTTAAGGTCTGAACAATCTTTTGTAGTTCTTGTTCTTGGGATGGTGCAACACACCCTGTATAAAGTTGTGAACATTTCTAATTTTGTAAGCAGATTAATAATATACTTTAAAAAAATTCTCAGCTAAGATTTCCAAAATATCAATAAGTTAAAGTGCACTTATTCCTCATATTCATAAGAGCACTTAAAACTTAGATTAGTTAAAATATCATATGACTGCGTAAACCGTAAGGACAGCTAGTGTAGCTGACAATTAAATGCATATTCTAGCTAGTGTACGTTTAAACTGCAATTATAAATATGAGCGCATTTGTTTATTTAAATCACCAAAGAAGTTAAAATTCTAGGAGTTAGAACTAGACTTGCGGCATTTTGTCGATCCTTAACTGAATAAAATATAATTAAAACATTTGAATTGAAATAACCCTGTACTCTGTTTGCCTTGGCGACTTATGAAATCCTATATCCATATACAAAGCAATTCTCACGTGTCTATGAAGTAATAACGATCCAACCTTTACACATGGCAAACCTTAATCCTACTAAAATTATAAACGTGAAAGTTTATGAGTAAGTATGTATGGATGGATGTTAGTTACTCTTTCACGTAAAAACTACTGGACGGATTTGGATGAAACTTTGCAGTAATATAGGTTATACATTAGAATAACACATAGAGTACTTTTTACCGCGGGAAAATTTCTCATTCCCACGGGAAACCGACTTCTACGCGAACGGAGTCGCGGGCGGCCACTAGTTTAATCAATAAAAATCCACAAATCCCATCTTCCCTACAGATATAAACGAGTGCATACTAGAGCTGCACTCGTGTGAGTACTCGTGTGTGAACGTGGCGGGCGGGTACGTGTGTGCGTGCCCCACACACACACGCCTACATGCGGATAGACGACACTGTGTGGCGCGTGAGTATATAGGGACATTGGCCCCGATTCTGAAAACACTCTCTAAACTAAACTAAAACTATCGCTGTCACTTCCTCAACAATAGTATAAGACAGAGACAGGTAATCATTTTAGTCCTGTCAAACTAAAATGTACGTGCAATATGACACGGCGAAGGCAATTTTAGGCTAGTCCTCAGCGCATTTCGTTCAATTTTACAATGATGTGAACTAAATTTAGTGAGACCAATGTACCTGTCTTATTCTTATACGAAGAATGAGAAAGTGACAGCGATATTTTTAATTTAGTTTTAGAGAGTGTTTTGAGAATCGGGGCCATTGTGTTAAGACTGTGGCTTATCTCAGGATCCGACCCGCTGAGTTTCTTGCTGGATTCTTCTCAGAGAGGGACCCCTTACGAACCAGTGTAGTTTACATGATAGCAACGCCCTAAGCCGAGGTCGTCCCAACTGGGAACCCTTAGGCAGTTGCATCGTAGGTAGGGCCAAACTACTTGAGGGCTGAGCGCCTTAAGCGCAGAAAAAAACCGTGGGTTAAAGAAAAAAAAAACAAATTAAGTCATATTTAAGGCCTATTCAAACCTGAGCGATATTCGCTGCCGCTGTGGGTAGAGGTACATACCGCGCGGGTTTCGCTCAGGTATTTAGTATCAATTACCGCGGCTAAAGCGAGTTTGGGTTTTCTCTGCCGCAGACGGTAGCGAATACCGCTTAGATCTGAATAGGCCTTTAGTCTGTATATTATGTCATAGTCCAGAGGAACTTTTTTGTTATAAGTAAATAATAATGAAGTCGCCGTTAGTGTTTCATTTTATGATTTCATAGTATATCTGAAGCAGAGTTGCTTATTTTATGACTTTGTGAGTTTGTCTGCCAACTCTTTTTTAAAAAAGAAGTGTTAACACTAAAGAGATTTTCAGGCGGGTTTCACATTTATAAAAATTTATTCACTTGAATTTGTAAATAAAGAACATTCAGATAAGGTTTTAAATCTGGGCCAAAAGTGCCCAGCATTGCCCTGTTAAACCGTTTGTGCACAAAAATCTATAATTAAAATAATAAATTAAAAAAATATTTTGAACTTCAAGGTACTTCAGGAATATTTTGAGTTAATAAAGGTTTATAATTAACTATTGTGTTGATTTTATGCGTCATTATTTATTTCCGTTGCCTTAGTGATTGGTATCTATGAACAAACCGATATCAATAGTGAAATCGATTTCCAATTTTAAAGTTACCTAATTTTAATATTATGTGCAAATCCCTACTAATATTATAAAGGCGAAAGTAACTCTGTCTGTCTGTCGGTCTGTCTGTCTGTCTGTCTGTTACGCTTTCACGCCTAAACCACTGAACCGATTTTGATGAAATTTGGTATGAAGAAAGAACTGAACTTGGGAAAGGACATAGGGTACTTTTTACCGCGGGAAAACTTCTCATTCCCACGGGAAATCGACTTCCACGCGAACGGAGTCGCGGGCGGCCACTAGTATAATATATTTCGTTTAGCTAAGAATTATCTTCAAAGAGATACAAAGGTTTTTGTACAGTCGTTGACTCGCACGTTAAAGAGCAAAGAGACCAAGCCGACGCAGTAATGCTCTTCATTCATTTGAACTTGTTCTGGGACTATCTAAAACAGCGACTGGTATTTGCATTGGCTTACGTTTTTTTTTTTTAATTTTCTCCAGCAGCTTTTACCCAACTGGAGATATTTTTCAGCATGTTTATAATCTGCCGTGAGTTTATCTGCAGTTTTTAGGGTGTTCTAGAAATATATTCTAAGTATATCACATATTTTGCCTATAAAACGTATCAAATCGATAACAAGACAAACATTGTTCATAATCTAATCGTTTTGTTGAAATATAATCCTTTTTCAAGCCCTTCGTGTCACCAAAACTGGCATCTGTCTGTCATTGAAGTCTCCTCGTTGCGTTTGCTTTCGATGTTGTTATTGTGCGATTTTTCTGTGATTTGTGATAATTACAGCTATTATCCGCTTACTCTCACGGACGATAAATACGATTTCAATTACAAGCTTTATTTTGCACGTTATTTTTTTTTGACTTTTCCTTAAATATGCTTTGCATCAACTGCAGTATAGCAATCAGTCGTCTGTTATTGTTCCTGCTTCCTTTGTATGGAAATATATGTCAAGCATGATATAGATTATTAATTACAGAAGCAGCTGAAAATGAAAGATTGAGTCGCCGCTCAATGGTTTGTAACAAGACCTCGGCACTAAACTCTTAACAATGATGATCCAATATTACCAGTTATTTTATCATAGCATAATCACCTAGTAAGTTGAATTAATAACTATTGACCCATATTTTACATATTTTTTGGTTGTAGATTAGTTATTTATATTTATGTTTCAGCGTGGTAGTGTGTTGTATTATGCATGTTATACTTGTTGGACGAGTGCTCGAAGGTTTTTGGCTCGCAGTGCTACTCCTAACAATGAATTACCAATACCACCTCCATTGCATGTGGTTTTACCTGTAACAACTCACCGCCTGAGCAAAATAATATTAATCTGCCGCACTACAAGCGTGTTTCACTTCTGTTCACTGCATATTTTAAACTTGCACTACCTAATCAGTTATTACATCTTTGTAGTATGCCTTTACAAAATAATGATGCTGCAAGAGTTCAACGGATCTTATTTGCACTACTGAATTTTTACACAACTCAGAATATACCTATACAATTTCAAAAAATATCAAAAACAGAACAGTAAAAGCCGTCGAGGGCCCTGAGGGAATAGTCACGATTGAAAAACCGCCTATATCACAACATGCAATTGTATTAATGTGAATCAGGGAAGTCTAGATGTGTTAACAGGAATATTAGTTTAAGATTTACTTTATTTATAAAAAGATACTTAATTAAAAATGGCAACAACATTTGTTTCTTTTTTGCTAGAATCTGTAACACAATATTGGAAGAAAAAATACTTTCATGATTTAGGCCCTGACTGGCTGCCCAGCCCGTGCTTCAACGGCCATTTAGTTAATGCGATGTGCCATGACATGCAACGACGATATGATTGCATCGGATCTAAGACGCACTTGCTCTCTCTAACTCTTTGAGATAAAGTTATAAAAATATGATCAGTCAACGCCTAGTCAACTGTGTGGCCCAGCGGAGTTTATAATATTGTTATAGGTCGAAGATAAGTTTGCAGTTTTAGGTGATGAAATGGATTAAAATACCTCCCTCCTATCACGTATAAGTTAGTATAACAGGTGTATCTACTGCTATCTAACTAAATGGATTCAATTTAGGACAGCCGCTTTTTAATTCTAGCAGCGTTGGGTACATAATGATACTACTGTTGTTATCAATTACCTATACTTGTAAGATTTAATCATTTTAAACATTATAAGATTCCTTATGAAAAGTGATAAGTAGCAGAGCTGCAACATTGCTATGGATTTGTAAAAGGCCTTTTATTTTATGATGTCTGATTACAGTTAATTGTGAAGTTCCTTGAATCTGCAACTATGTTTTAAACAAACATCATAGTTTACAGTTTTCACAGGCAGAAACATTTAATTGTATATTTAAATGTTAAATAAGGCAGGCAGGCAATGCAAACGGTCCGTCTTATTTCAATGTTAAGTGAGCATATAATACTATACAATTTCCCAATACTTTGCAAAAATAAACCCTTTTTCTTGGTAAGATTCAGAAAAGTTTCACTTATATTCTAAAATTTGTTTTTTTTTTCAGCTTCGGCATATCGGAAACCGTTGGATACCTTGACTAGTAGTGAAAGAATGAATACGATTTATACTAGATAAGAAAGAGTTTATGAATAAAACAATATATTTTTTTTGTCAACTATTTATTGGATAAATGTGTAAATAAAATCTATTTAAGTAGACCTTTGCATTTTATTTTTAATTTTTTGTACTTTCATGCAAACTTCATAAGTACCTACTTTACTATTTCTTCGTGTTCCTACTTAATAGCAAAATTATTTAAAGCAATTATATTTGAAGTTTGTAATGGTTTTAGAAGCTTTTAAATGTGTAAATATAATTCATCTTTTTGTAAATATTTTTATTTTCTTAGTGTCATTACTTACCTACTTCTTGTGCTTATATCTACTAACTTTGATCCTTCGAGCCCGATAAATAGTTTTTAATAGTAAGTATATTCTTATTCTCATTCAAAAAGGAAAATAAATATATAGGTTCGTAAATACAAGTTGGTTCCAATGTTGAATAATGTTGTGCATCGTTACTTTTGGTCCTTCGATCCGAACATTTTTGATCCTAAGTACAATTAAGTAGCGATTGGTGGCAGGCGTTCATTGGCGTAGATCTTTTTGATTGGCCCTCGTTTCGGGTCCAGGACTCTTTCGTCATTTCTGCGAGGCAGGTTACTGGAAATTTAATATAAATATTTATATCGAGAAAATTGACTTTCCACCTATTATATTTTTACAGTTTTATTTTACCAAGGGGAAGCTAATTTGATATTTCTATTTGACCACATTCAGTAGTTGGTGATTGAAAATGCCATGTTATTGGTTGCTGTAATTTAATAAGAGAACACGATTGGCTTAAAAACACGGAACATGCGTGTCTTCAGCTCTCATTAGCATTAACTACTATTGGCTCACCCGAATGGCTTATTTTAGCAGCAAAGACTGACATTTATTTTTTCTATACATTAAATAAGATTATTTTTCAATGTAACGAGTCATCTCTCTTAACTGACATGGACAAATGCTTTTATAATCAGTAAATTTTTAAGTTACAATTGTTTAAGTAAAGCTTGTGGCTTACCTCCAGTAGTTACAGTTCCTCTGAAGACGCATAATATTATTCTGACAGATCATCAGCTCATTCTGAAGATACGTGCGTTGGTCGTTCACACGGACATACAACTGAAATTAAAAATTATACAGTAACTATGCATACTTAATACAATACAATTACTTTGTTTAAATATTGTAGGTTAACACAGCAACTCCCATATTCATAGTCGCACTTTAAACCTGTACCTATTAGCTAAAATATGCTTTGTTTCTGTCAGTTTAAAAAGTTGACACATAAGATTGACGGAGACGAGACATATTTTAGCTACAGTAGGTTTAAAGTAAGATTCTGAACATGGAGGTAAAAATTCCAGCCAGGCTAATCGGACTGTAATTTTATTTTATTTGAACTACCTAACTTTATCAACTAGATAATCTAAGGTCCTGGGTTCGATTCCCAGTCGCTTAATGCTTGGAGACCCGCGTTCCTTTTTCCAGTATCTATAACTTCAAAATCAATTTTTAAATGCAAAACTAAAAGTAAAATCTCTAGATAAATACTATAGTGTCTTGGGTATTTTGAAATGGATAAAAATGAATATAAACATAATAAAATGTTACCTTAGACTCCGAGTCCAGTCGCCATTCCTTACTGCGTAGGGTACTAATCAAATCTGTTTTGAGACGCTCAAACCGTTTCACAGTTCGCAGTAACTCCGCCTACGGTCAAAGTGGTAAATCAATATCTGGTATAGTGTAAACATTTAATTAATTTTATGAAATGGGAATTCTTTAAAATATTGATAAATACTTAGATTTAAACGTACCTATTTTTTATGGATTGAAAAAAATGTTTAAATAAAAATGCTCAATCCAAATAATAAAATACATACCGGTGTTAAAATATCCAAATTTATATTTAGGTCATCATGCTTTAGCTTACAGTCTGCAAAAAAAGAAAAGTTACCACCTACCTATTCATAAAAAAAGTTATTTTCGTTATTTCTATTATAAGGTTGTAATTTTATTGTATTTTATTTATTAATGTTGAGATGGTAGGTACTTCTTACCAGCTCCGCAGATCTTAGCATTTTTTATTTTGTCCTTCAAGATGGGAAGTTGTTCTCTTAGAATTTCAATAGCCTCAATTAATTGTCTGTGCTTAGCATTTTCTTTTTGCAGGTCATGATCGCCATCCCAATCGAAATCAGTTTTCCGCAGCTCTTCCTGTACTTGGACAATAAGTTTTTCCAACTCGCCATTTTGCCAAGCTGCTGATTCTCTGAAATATGTAGGTTTTTTAAATGAACAATCAAATAATGTCCAATTACTGTAAAATATTATTAACATTCACATACCTATTATTCCTCTCTTGGTCTAACTCATTTTTCAAGAGGTCGATTTCACTGTCGTTCATTTTATATTTGCACAAGTAATACGCTGTTGTGTGTGCTAGTGCGCTTATACTGCTAATGCAATATTAATTGATCAAACAAAATACCGTTTCCTAAACAACCAATCGTTAATTTTAGCAGAACGCTACCCTTAATGTCAATGTCAAACTAATACACCAATGTCAGCAGGTTGTCAAATTCAAATTTCAAAATTTGAATACGAGTTCAAAACTTTGCGCAACGGAAATTATTTGTTTACGTATTTATTGATATATTTTTGTTAGAAGGTAGATATAAAAAAATAAATATAATGAATTTAGTAAGTGCTATACTACAAGAAGCAAAGAAGACGGACATGGAGGAACTAAAAAAATGCCGTGATGCGATACTTCCAAAGATGAAAGACTTTGAAGAGAAGGTAAAACTTTTATCCTGGGCCCTGCAACAACACTTCATAGATTATTTTTGTAATTTTAATCCGACGAAAAGCCTTGAGCAGCTAAACTATAAGAACCGGAAAACAAATATCTTAGCCGAATATGAACAACTTTTGGAAGAAATAAACAATTTCCACGAAAAATTTGCAGCTAAAGACGAGGATTTTAATAGCGTTTATCGAAATTTAACCAAGTCGTACAAACTGCTGCCAGATTTATGTGTTGTGGTCGAGGGGAAGAGAGTGTTGGACAAAGCAAATCATGAGTTTGGCAGGTTCAACTATAGTGGTGCCATTTTGGAGATACAAGAGCTCAAAAAACAATTAAAAGACTTAAAGTTTGAAGGAAATACAAAGAAAGCTTTGAATAACTTGATTGGACAGGCTGAAAATCAACTAGCATTATATACAGCTCATCTGAGTAT
Organism: Emmelina monodactyla; assembly: GCA_916618145.1. Classification (NCBI taxonomy): domain Eukaryota; kingdom Metazoa; phylum Arthropoda; class Insecta; order Lepidoptera; family Pterophoridae; genus Emmelina; species Emmelina monodactyla. The sequence continues at coordinate 1,741,376 of OU745316.1, forward strand.
TGAATGGGAGGATATCTTTTCATGGTCCGAAAACAAAAGCATACATTATCTTACATACTCTTTGACCATACAGCAAAGTGATCCAGATCTTATACAAAAGGTACTAAAAACACTGTATGAAACTGATAGATTAAATGCAGAGCTTGGAGTGTTTTCACAATTTTTTATACAAAAGCTCCTTCACAATGTCTTACAATATAACTGTGATATTTTCACCGATGATCACATTGGGGCTTTAGTTTTCAATATCAGAATCAACCTAAATGACCATAACAAACCCAATTATCAAACAATATTCAATAACTTAACAGCTGTATTTGAATTCCTCCATTCAACTTTAGGATCACAGTTTGAAAATGATCCGAAATTTATTGAAATATTTGCTGAGTCTGTTCGTCAAAAGTTCTTTCATAAAATAATTGAAGATTGCATCCGAAATAACTTACCATCGTGTGATAGCAGCTACCAGAATTACAAAAATATTGTAGCCGAATTGGACTCATTCAATAAGTTTCTAATTGATTTGAAGTTTGTAAAAGCTGAGCTATCACCCCTCAATAAATACATAGATGATACAGAATGTGTATTGTACAATAAGAAATGCGACAAGTTGTTATTTGACGTTAGAAGCATGCTATCAGATAGTCTCTCTTATGGAACTGTTACTGTTGGGTCAGTCGAGACAAATAACAATGAATCAACATTAGACCTTACGGAGAAAGATATGTTCTGGGATATAAGTAAGCCTGTATATTTACCTGTTTGTGTTATTTCTGAGAATGTGAAGAAAATTATGACTCTTATTGTTGAGCATTTGGAGGAGAGTGCCAAGTTGCCGGAGAGGTACAGTCGTCAGTTGGTGTCCTATGTTAAAGATATAGCTGTGATGTACCAAGGGGTGGTTCCTAAGAAGTTTAAGGTGCAATTGGAGTGTTGTCCACTTGATATTGGTTAGTATAACTATCTATAATTCATTGTTTTATGACATGCATGGGTTTTAAAGATTTATTTTATTCATCAAAATAAATTGAATGATTATAATTTCAATTCATTTATTAAAGTTTCATATAAAATACAAAACAATATATACAACTGTTGACTTTAAAAATAGTGCAGCAGCATGTTAAGGAAGTTCTAAACTAAGTCTCTTATCATATTACTCTGCAAACAACCTACATATTTACAAAAAAAGAGTTTATTTCTGAGCAAATTAAAAAGCTATAAATGACTGAATAATGTCCTCTTATAACTTTCTAGTTTTAAAGCCTATTTCCTTACGTTGTAAAAAAAGTCAAAGCTTGTCCCTTAGTTTCTTTATTAACAGATTTACCATTTTCTTTCCTAACTATTAATTTTTACACACTACTTACTACATTTTTATATAAAACATATTTTACTCCAGCCCTATTCTTCAACAACTGTTTCTTCATTGCCCACGGGTTGCTGGGTCCTCCATGGCGTACCATCCTGCCTCCGTCTCTGGCTGATCACCTGAACGTCGTGATGCTGGAGTGCATCCAAGATCTGAGGGTCCTCGGGCTGGAGAAGATGTCCTTGTACCTGCAGAATCAGAAGAATGTTATTATACAGGATATTGAGCAGAAAGGTAAATAGTATATAAATATTTAATAAAAAAAATATTGGGATGGTGAAGAGAAAAAAAGAAAAAGTAAAAAAAAAATGGTTTGATAGCTTATTTTTTGTAAAGGCTTTGAACATGTATTACATTCATATACGTATATGTTACCTAGATTCTAAAAACCTTGTATATTTGTTATACCTACAAGTACTAATAGTAATAGGCAGTACCTCCTTTAGTGTTATAGAATTTAAATAAAAAAAAAAAACTTTTAATGTAATAGTCGTTCCACGGCACGCGAAGCGACACACCACACACTGAACGACATTTAAAATTAAACTTTAATTTATTAAGAAAGAAAGAAACTTATGGTACATTATACTTCTATGTAAATAATCTGTTTTAAATAATATCTATACTTATATTCTTGTATATTTCACAGATCCCATCCCATGGACCTCACAAACCTATGAATCATTTGACACAGCTACCAACAAAGCTATTAACCTAATGCTAGACCTCAAAACCAGTTGGTACAATATCCTGCCAATAAGAATGTATGAGATGTCGCTATGCACACTTGTACAAACGCTTTGCCAAGCGATATTGGACCGAATATTCGCTGATACTCGCCCGATTGACGAGGATTTGGTGCATATGCTGGCGGTGAAGTTAGAAGATACGGCTGTAAGGATTAATACTTTGTTTGAGGTAAATATGACTAACATATTATGTTTAAGACCATTAGTTAAAATATGTCTTGTCTTTGTCAATTCCATTTTATGGCTTTTTTAACTGACGGAGACAAAGCATATTTTAGCTAATGTTGGTTTAAAGTTAATGAATATGAGTAGATAGATATAATATCTTGTATCATCACTCGGTATTAAATTAGCCTAAGGTCTTTACGGGCTTTTTCTTTTTAAAATCGGTTCAATTGTTTTATTTCAGCCAAACTCGAAAACTTCATATGTTAATAGTATTTCTATGGATCAATTAAATAATTAATTTTATTTCAACTAATGTTTTTTGTTCCAGGATAACTTCAAGTTTGAAGCCAAAATAAGCTCATGGTTAAAGTTTGTGCGAATGCCTGAACTGCTAAAAGCTCAGTTACTCGAAATATCTGATCTTTGGAACCAAAATAAAGACTATTTGAAATGCTACACTTGTGAGGAAATAAGACAAATTGTGAAAATGAGGTTCCCTGATGAAAAATATAGGTTAAGGATATTAAAAGAAATACAATAGGAAAAAATTTAACCTTTTATTTTATTGTAAACTACTGACCCGCCCACGCTTCGCAATGGTGTAATTTTTGCCGACTTGTTCACGAAACATCAAATTTTGGCTATTTAAAGAACAGTTGTCCAAATTTTCTTTATTTACAAATTTAAATAAATAAATTTCCTAAAAAATGGCCAAAACTGCATTTAAATCCGTTAGGTAAATAGTTTAGGAAAAGTTAGCGGACAAACATACAGACAGAATTAGCGACTTGGATTTATACTATGTAATGATACCCTGATCATATCATTTTTTGATTACCCACGATTAAATTTGTTTATTTTAATAGCATTTATTTAAAAATACTAGATAAGCTAAAGAATACGCTGTATGCAACAGACACAAACATAATAATAATTGTTTTTTTTTTACCAATAGAAAAACTGTTCAGTGAATAATTATGTAAGTAGTAAAACTGTAAAACTCTTAAATTTAAAGCATATTCTCAATTAGATTGTCTAGGTATGCATATATTCATGCCTGTACTATTGCTTATTCATAAAGATTACGGCTTAGTTCCTTTCAAAAAAAGATTCATAACAATTATATTGGGTCGTATACACACAAACTGTTATAAACATTGTTTTTTATAAATCACACTATTACTCATAAGATAATTTGTCACAGTTGTATTTAGGTAACTGTCATAAGTCTACATTCTAACAGACAATGCTACGTTTTGTAAACGCTACTTAAAATATTTATACATACTTGGCCTAGGAGAAGTTCAAATATAGATCTGTAGCTTGAACTTATATAGGTTTTGATTTAGTATGAAGGAAGTAAAAATATTATCATTTAGTTGAAGATTAAATTAAAGCAAATATTTTGTGATTGGGTAATACTAGAACTGTTTTATTAAATTAATAACTTCTTAATTATTATTTTTTTAATGTCTTTTTTTCATTGATGGCCAATGGTGGCAATTGCGTTAATCAAACTAAAAAACGATTAAATGCCAAAATTATTTATTTTAAGGTAATGAGGAATATCCTAGATTACTGTAAGTGTTTATTAAAATATTGCATTCAACGATTCTGGGTGTAATCCTTAACTGGGTAAAAACTTACTTGTAAAACAAAATAAGAAATACTATTAAATTATTTCTTACAACGGGTGAGTGATAGTTAAGTTTTTACTGAACTAAAAAATACTAACAATAATAAGAAGGAACAGTCAAGTAGGGTAGGTACCTACTACTTACGTCTAGTTTTTTTTTAATGTTTCGGTTTAAAAATAATAAAATATGTAATATTTTCGGGACGAAACCAAACATAAAGAAAGTTTTTAATTAAATAAAATAACTCACATTTTCTACTAACCCAACCGTAGCAGACTTCCAAACAGTTTGTTCAAAATTAATCGCAAGGAATGTTTTAAACTTAAAAATCGAATTGCGGTATTTCTAAGCAGCAAATAAAGGTATTTGTCGCAGTACTTATACCTATTGAACCGTGCATTCATTTGTTCGATATTTTAACTAGGTAACTAAGTAAGTACAGTATTGCGTGTTGCTTATTTTATTATACCTACATTAATACATGCAAGTTGTGTATTTACGGAAGAAAGGAAATGGGAAATGATCGTCGGACGCATTTCGTGACTGTTACACCCGCCATATTGAATAACCAGCATTTTGGCGGGAAATACATGTTTTTGCCATTTACACGGCTAACACGAATGGGTTGGCTATTATCAGATATCATTAGAAAGAAAAAATGAGGTCGACAAGGAAATTATTAGAACGTGATTATTACATAAACTTATATTTTAAGGCGATTTTGTCATTTAATTTACTTGGTTGCTTTGCGTATCTGAGTCGATCTCCTGAATTTTCAAATTACTTTTTTTAAGACTGGTTTTTCAATCGTCAGTTAAATTTCATTCTAAAGATAATAAAAGTTTTCTCGTTGCACGTCGAATATTACACACCTATTACTTAGTCGAATATATTTTTTCTAATAATAATTGAACAATTAACCCTTAAAGACACGCATGTCTTATGGTTTATAGGAATAAACATCTAGTTTCCAGAAACTAAGCTTAAACTCAATTTCTATAGTCATGGATATTTTCCATGGATTCCGGGAACCGGAAGTTAATGTTAAGCCGCGAATTCTTAGTCAAATAAGTCATATTTTGTTAGTTGTCTTATTTTGATTAATTTTTATTGCTCATTTCATACAAAACGTATTTATGGTTAGGTATTATTTGGCTGAGTCATAGTAAGCTTTTGTTATTAAACTAAAGAAAGCTTAACTTAAATGTTATTTTCAGAGGTTATTTAACAAAAAACGTTATTTAGGCTATACTTTATATAATACTAGTGGCCGCCCGCGACTCCGTTCGCGTGGAAGTCGGTTTCCCTTGAGAATGAGAAGTTTTCCCGCGGTAAAAAGTAGGTACCCTATATGGTATTCTAATGTACCTATAACCTATACTCCTGTAAAGTTTCATCAAAATCCATCCAGTAGTTTTTACGTGAAACAACCATCCATCCACACATCCATACATCCACCCATACTCACAAACTTATATTATTAGTAGGATCTAAACATTTTAACCTGAGTGTTTCAATTCGTCACAAGGACAAACTGAAATAAAAGCAAAATGAACCATCTGTCCGACAACAATGGCTACATTGTTTTGTCTTATTTTTCACTTATCATACATCAATAATCATTCGGAAATAAGTCCTTCCAAGTACTGTACCTGACTAAATCCACTTTTCGCTAATCAATATCAGTTTACTATTTTATAACTTACCAATAACGTTGGTGTCATTAAGGGTCAAATAGACAACACTAAAAAGATAGGTATGTATCCGAAACCCAAAGTGTCAAAAATCACAATCGCTTCACAGCTCAATAAAGGAACGATTGGCATTGGCAAAGAAAGTGTAGGTCCCAATCACCTATTATACCAATGCTATAAAAGAGAGTGGTGCGTGCTCGCGCCCAACCATTACGTTCCATGCCTGCGACCGGACGGCCGGTACCGCACTATGCATCACATATCGGTAGGTACAACCCTAGATAGAAAAAAACGCGGGAAAATTTGGCGCCAGTGAGTGAAAATCGTGGGTGTGTTGAAAGGTCAAAAGTGAATGTGCTAGTGTCAATAGTGGAAGTGAAAAAGTGTTCCTATTGAAAAGTCAAGATAAAAGTGAAACAATCGGGAAATCAATTAAACTGGCGCCTTTTTTTTCTGTGATGAATACCGGGTGTTAACTTCGACTGGCAAAACCTTTTGGGTGTGTCACAACCATGTTCCGAAAAAGTTTAAAAAATAATTAAATTCAAATAGTATATCTAACGACACTTTAATCTGTATGAAAAATAACTTGAATTCACCCTTAAAAGTTTTCCCCGTCCACCAAATACACCCTGTATACATAAGATTGTTAGTCTTAATAATTCTTAAAGTTTAAAAACCCTTCCTTAATTTTGATATCAAATGAAAGTATTGAAATCACTTTATTTTCTTTATTTGGTATATAGGCATATGAAACGTTCTAACGTTAAATGACAAGTTTTAAATGTTTTTAACCGTTTGAGGTTTGTTTAGATGACCACCTCAACTTACGCGATAAATATTTACTTACCTCGGTACCTACTTAAGACAATCAATGCAACACACGTGGTTTCAACAAACGTGGTGTCAACTGAAAAACAAAAGTGTCGCGTAAAACAAAGTAACTATTAGTTAGATATTCAGTTTAATGCCATCTCGCGTATAAGAGTATTTGTATACAATCCCTAAAAAACTCTACCTATATATTTACGTTTCTTATCTTTGACATCCTATTGATGGTTAATCATAAGTTTGTCTCGCACTTCCCTATTTTTACTGAACTAGTTATATCTTACAAAAGCATTGTTGTTTTATGTAACTCCTTTGATACAAGTCAATGAGATAGTTCTTCACACATTGTTAGCTGCCATGCGTGTCTCATTCTATTATTCCATACGTTTAAAAAACTGATGTAAACTGTATTCAATTTTCAACCTTGTATTAAAATACAATGCGTGTTCTTTGTTTCATCTTAGTGTTAAGCGATCAATTAAAACATTTTCTTTCGATTAATTCAATAAGTGTCGGTATTTTTTGTTATTTATAACTTCTACTTTTAAATAACTACCTATTTATAATCCATTAATTAACGTGCATACATGAACGAAATAAAATAAGTCGTTGACCTTATCGAAAGCGTTTGTTATCGGTTTTGTTTCTTTTTGTTTTCAGACGGCATTCGTAATCACTGCGCTAGTGATCGTCGTTTGTCAAAACGGTGGCGTGACAGCTCATGATGAAGACGATCTGATGGCAGTGGAGTCTAGGAACCCAGGCGCAGCTGTGGTCAGCGGTCCTGATACCAAGGAATCTGAGTCTCCCACTGGTTCCCCCACAGAACACCATGATGGGCCACCTGTTGAGATCATTCACGGGAAGAAAATCTACGTGGATCCTCCAAGATCACATAACGGTCCTAAAACCTTAACACTGCGGCATGTTCCATCCAACAAAATTTACAAAGTTGTATCGTTATACAAAAACCAAGGACTCAATCGCTATTACGTTAAAGCGCCAGCTCATGCTCCGTCCAGGCTGGTCTATTCAGCCTCCTCTGGAAGACCGGTTATTGCGAAGAGTCCTAAATTCAGCGTGCCGATACAAACGATCAATGGTATACCAGCGGACGTCGTCAGACCGCCAAAGTTCTTCAACGCGACAACGACGACAACAACGACCACCACAACCGAGCCGACAACCACAACGCGAGTTTTGAGAACGAAGAGGATTTGGCCGAAGCATCTTCAAGAGAAAATGGGCGCACTTCTCAGTAACAAAAGCCAGTCTCACAACGAAACTGTGAACAGTGTTATACCTAAAAAAGAGAAGGTTGATCATGACGCCTCCGCCAGTCGTGTTGTTTACGTGGTCGAGAACTCAGTGTCGCCAGCGCCACCATCTTCCACCCCTCGAGTCTATCGCCGCGTCACTCGCGCGCCAAAACCTAGACCAACCCCTGCCCCACCATCTGCCCCACCGTCGGGCCCAGCGGCTGCCCCATCCGATAACATTCCCACTAAAAACAGTTACAAACCTAATGAATGGGTGCCCATCGTGCCTGCGCATTACCCTAAATGCCCAAACATCAAACGGGTCCACAAAATAAGCAAGCGATCGGACCACTACTTCCCAGAAGAGCAAGAACCGAGACCGGCGTACAACAGGAAATTGACGTTCGCCCGACCCTACGAAACCCTCCCGATGGCCTCAAACCAAGCACCGTACGTGGAACCTATTGGACGTAAGAAGATGGTTTTTTTTCGTAAACAGAACAGATTCAATCCTTTATTGTATTCTAATGTAAATCCAAAACCTGTGCAGGTTCCCTCCACCTACTTGATGCACGACATGCAATCGGACGCGAGTCAAATCGGGCCTAAAGTCGTCACAAAGGTTAAGCACCATCATCATCACCATCACCACCGGTATGTCCAGACTGTCGAGAAACCTGTGCAAGTTCCATACAAAGTGGAAGTTCCCAAACCCTATCCAGTGCAAGTTGAAAAAAAAGTTGAAGTGCCCGTAGAGAAGATCAAAATAGTCGAAAAGCGTGTTCCTTACCCTGTTACTGTCGAGAAGAAAGTGCCTGTTCCAGTAGGAATGAGGATTCCTTATCCAGTGCCTGTGAAAGTCGTCGAAAAGGAATATATTCCAAGACCTTACCCGGTTGTTCATCGCGTGCCTGTCATCAAGGAGATCAAGGTGCCTCAACCTGTTCCTGTGGAAGTGGAAAAACGAGTACCTTATCCCGTCCAAGTACAAGTACCAGTCCATGTCGAGAAACGTGTCCCCGTCCCTGTCACTGTGGAGAAAAAGGTGCCGTATCCCGTCCCAGTCAAAGTATTAGTACCACGACCTTATCCAGTCGAAAAGAAGGTACCGGTACCTTATGAAGTGAAGGAACCCTACGAAGTCATCAAACACGTACCGGTGAGAGTACCATACCCTCAACCGTATCCAGTTAAAGTACCACAACCGATACCTGTTCCTTACGAAAAGAAGGTACCATACCCAGTTGAGGTCGAAAAGAAGGTACCTATCCCGATAGAAATACTCGTTCCACAAAAGGTAGAAGTTGAGAAAAGAGTGCCAGTTTACGTGCCACAGCCGTATCCTGTTGAAAAGCAGGTACCTTACCCGGTGAAAGTGCCGTACCCTGTTCACTCGTCGTCTTACGATATGCCTGTGGTAGTGAACAACGATCTTAACGACCCTTACAGTATCTATAAAGGTTTTGATGACTCCTTGGATGGAAATATAAATCAATCGGGCAAAATAAATTCTCCCCAACAATATTTCGGTGCTTCCGGTAGCGCCGGCAGCTTTGGGTTTTCAGGATTTCAATCCCGAGTCGATGAATCAAGTCCTGACGAAGTGACGACACAAACTACGCCCAAACCGTAGCGCTAGTATATATTGAATCCTTGTAAATATTGTGCAGTTAGTTTACGTACAGGTAATACATGTAACACTTTGTTTCCTTTGCTTATTTATTACTAAGATCAATCATGACTTAAATTAACAAAAAATCATTAACTACAATTTAATTCGAAAAACTATTTCTTAAATGTTAAATAACAAAGTGTTGCAATGTATGGTCTCGACGATCTCTTGCAGTCGACACCGCTAGAACTTCAAATGTATAGTTTATTTAACAAATAGGTAATTTATAAGTTAATCAACTCATGGAAAAACGTGATGAGCGATGTGTCTTGAATGGATGGCATTTTGAGTAAATGAATATGTACTGTGATAACTACGAATTTTAATTTAAACATCAACCGATCCTTTATCTAATACTAGTGGCCGCTCGCGACTCCGTTCGCGTAGAAGTCGGTTTCCCGTGGGAATGCGAAGTTTTCCCGCGGTAAAAAGTTCCCTTAATTCTTTAATACATATATTTTTGGTTTCTAGAACCGTTTTCGCAGCGCACGCAACGGAAGCCCTCAAGGATGAATAATTTTCCCCGTTTTTTCCCCATTTTCTATTATTTCTTCGCTCCTTATAGTTGCAGCGTGATGTAAAATAGCCTAAAGCCTGCCTCGATAAATGGTCTATCCAACACAAAAAGAATATTTAAATTCGAACCAGTAGTTCCTGAGATTAGCGCGTTCAAACAAACAAACAAACAAACAAACAAACAAACAAACAAACAAACTCTTCAGCTTTATAATATTAGTATAGATAATTTAAAAGGGTTACACTATAAAAAAATAAAGTATTGGGCTTAAAAAGTTGCATAGTGTTAAAATTAAAACACAAAAAGAGGCCTGTACATATGCATATCTAAAATTAAAATTGCACCTATAATCTTTTAAATTATGTGAGCTAAAACGAACGAAAACCATAGTTTTTAAAAGTTTGTTTTTGGCATGATCTTTAAATTAAAGGGACAGAGACGGTATCGTACGTAATAAGTAAGGGTAGGTACCTATGTTTAAATGAAATTTACATACCTACAACACAAGAGAAATATGGATATTTCAGTTTTAGAAGGATAATAAAATTTCGTTTTTTTGCAATAATAAAAAGGATTTCGTAAAATATAAAAAGTTCAGTAGAAATGTAAAATATTTAAATCTTTCATACCACTTACACGTTTTAAATAAAGCTGCAAAATTAATATTATCTTGTAAAAAAATACTTAGGTACCTTAAATCATTTATAACCACGTGTAATGGCCCAAGCTCGGTAGTAGATAACAAGTTTCGATTGGTTGTTCAGTTCGCGTCATTGATCTGAAGAAGCTACCTACCTAAGCAAAATACATGACTACTGTCTTTGCTTCATACGAGCATCAAGTGGTTTTCAGTTGCACGCACTTAAAGTTAATAAGTGCGTGAAACTGAAAACCACAAATAATAGACTGAGGTTTATTTATGTGTACGTATAAATCAATAAACGAATTTTAAATCTACATTACTGAAATTATAATTTATCTGTTTTAATCTCATGTGACAGCTTCCGTAACTGAAGTTGTTTTTGAGTGATAGATCCACAAAACTTTTACGTTAAATACTTGACGACTGAACTTAAAATTCTCAATTCAAAAACAGGCGGTGTTTTTATGAATGAGTAAATGTATTATTTCCGGTTGTAAGCTGCTATCTTTTAACTCTGTAGGTACCTCACTACGTTAAGTTCACGGTCCTTGTCATTAATTAATACTGTGCAATGACTAACGGTATTTAAACATGTATTTAACCACGGAATAGGAAGACGTTTAACGAAAGTGGTTACAGTCGAGTAGGCGCACAAAAGAAATTGGTTATTTTCCTAGGTATCACACACTTAGTGTAACTGATAAAAACACTTCCTAGTTCTTTGTGTTCGTGATTATATAAGTATTAATCCAGAACAGAAATTTGAGAAATAAGTTGTGTGAACTTATATAGTATAATACTTACTTGCTAGAATTACTTACCAAATTATTGGTTTTTAAAAAAAGTTTTTCTGCTTTGGTTCTTTTTAGTTCTGGCTTTTAGAATAATTTACGCTTTCTGGAATTACTTACCTACCTAAGAAGTTCAAAATGTTTGATTTTGGTTTCTCTCACAATAGTTTGAAGCATTCAGGGCTCATTTGTTTTAGATATCATATTGTCGCATGTAGAGTATTATTGGTTTAAGACTTTTTTAAATCTTATTTATATCACACAAAATTCACCGCGTAAAGTTAAAAAATCTAGTTATGGTGTTTGACAGCGTGGTGATTCGGTTTTTCAAGCTGTAAGAGCTGAGTGAGGTAGCCGCTAATAAAATCTTAAAAGGAAATTAAATAGAACTTTCTGATAACATAGCTTTCTACTGGTGAAGATTTTTACAATCGGTTCAGTAGCTCCAAAGTTTACCCATTCTTTCCAAATCTTAAAATTTTAAAATACCTATAATCTATCTTTCAAAGTTCAATTTAATAAAAAAATCATACAAATAACTAATGCGTCTAATGTATCTAAAGATTTTAATATACATGCTGCTATGCCCCTAAAGTTGATTGTTAAATAGCTCTCTAGTAATTAAATTGGTAACATTTGGCAATATATTTTGTAGATTTTTCGATTGCCCATCTGGTAGCACAGAGTTTTAAAAATTCACCCGCGCTTTGCAGTGTCGTCGCATATTTAGGTATCGCTTTTTTTCGTAGTTAATTTAGTTAGTTAGCTAGATAGTATATGTTTGTCAGTGTTTAAAAAATTGTGAAGTGGAGATCCTGGAATCCGAGTCGGCAATTTATAACCAAACCAGTCAGGTATTGTATATGCAAGGGCGGATCCAGTCTAGGCGCCAGGGGGGGTCATGTGCCTAGTCGTGGTTAAGATACAATAAGTTATACCTAATGTTAGGTATGTTTAACAATTGAAATTATTGGTACTCCAGGTAAATCCGCCCTTGTGTAGGAACGATCAAGGTAGGTCAATCCGAATATATGTACTTGGAGCGGAGCATACACATCTTTACCAGGTATGTCCAGCTAATGAAAGCAGAAACACTATTTAGGCCACACAGCATATGTATATATTTTATCGGCACATTTTCGTTTAGTTATTTTCGATTTTGCGTATATATAATGTGTATAGTCCACTAACTATTGCCCACAGGTTTAAAATCACAAAACAGAGGCAAAGGACCAAAGGCTTTTTTTTAATTGAAGGAAATTAGATATAAAAATATTTTTTATGGACTAATTGTTGCTGCAGATTCCACTTTAATTACACTCAAGTATTAAATAACTCATAACTTTATCTCCTTCAGTCTAAGCCTTCAGTAACGTATAAATCTTTGGCTCAAAATTATTCTGCCAAATATAAAATTAAAAGCAAGTCTGCAGAGCAATCACATCTATTCAGTAGTGTTTTGGGTTGGACCATACAAAAAATAAAACCAGTTTTTATCTTAAAATAATCATTTAACTTTAATAAATTGCCATTCTAACTCATATACTCCAACTGATACTTGATTCTTTTCATCATAATCTACCCATTCTTTTTCTGATAAGTCCACATCTTCAAAAGTCTTGCCTGTAAAAAAACACAATAATGAACTAAGTAAAAAATAAAAACTTTTAACTTTAAAAATAGTAATAAGTAGAGGGCATGTTTTACAGTAGGTATTGCTTTAAAATATACCAGCATATGATTCAATTATAAAACTTTACTTTAAAGAAATGCATACAGATGATATACATGTATAATAAGTAAAGGTGATTTTAAAATTATGTTTTTTTTAATAACGGTTACTTACCATCATTTTCTGCCTTTGCGATCCATCCTGATTTAGGCTCGAAGTCCACGGGCTCCACTCCTCTGCAGTCAAATAAAACTATAGTTTTAAATTTGCCTTCATCTTCACTAGATAACTGACCTGAAAAATAAAGAGAGTTATAATTAGTTACAATAAAAAATAATTTAATGATGATATCATTGAGTTATTTCATTACATTCAATGACAGTCAATATATATCGATTATTAGCTTATCAATCAGTAGGCCAAGAGAAAAAAGCCGGCCAAAAAGAACCTCCCAGCACCCTTATTCTTCATTTCATATGCTAAAAAATAAATATTGTGTGCGAGGTTAAATTATGAATACAGGTATTATTATTAACCCATGTTTAACAAACAAACTGCAGGTTAGTTCAACAACCATTAGTAGTATTTAGACTATGTTAGACGCAGTCACGGTAACAGAGCTCCATAACATTCCTTGTCTAAGGATAGTATAATAAATAGAGATGGGCCGAGTACTTGGTTTATACTCGGCGTACTCGGCAGGTTTTTTGGTACTCGGTACTCGGCCGAGTAACTCGGTATACTAATGCCGAGTACCGAGTACTAAAAAAGTAATATACTTGAGATTTTACTTTTAATTTTGCATTATAAATGCTAATTTATTAATTTTGAAGTTATAAATACTGGAAAAAGGAACGCGGGCCTCCGAGCATTACGCGACTGGGAGCTCAGTTGGAAGAGCATTGGATCGGCAATCCAAAGGTCCTGGGTTCGAGTCCCAGTCGCGTAATGCTCGGAGGCCCGCGTTCCTTTTTCCAGTATTTATAACTTCAAAAGTAATATACTTTGTTTAAAGAAAGCAATATATTTAGGTAGATATAATTGAAGCAACAGTGTTAATCAAAACGTACTGATTGAGGAAATCTTTGACATCCTCAAGTAATAGAATCAAAATTATGCTAATGCATGAGTACTAGTGAGACAAGATTAAAGGAACAGTAATAAAAATAATAATATTTAAAATTTAATAAATGTAAATTATGATACCTTGTTTGGTGCCCTGTCCACCATTTGCCAACAAATTTTCTTCTAAATATACTTGCGTTCGTTTGTACTTGTTTACGCGCGCGAAATTGGGAATTTGATAGAACCGAGTTACTCGGCCGAGTACTTGGTAAAAAAAAATTTAACCAAGTAATACTCGGTACTCGGTACTCGGCAAAAGTGTTACTCGGCCCATCTCTAATAATAAATTATAAACAACGTTGAATGTCTCTTGTGTGTATAACACAAGGTAGCTTCTAATTAGAAAAAAACAAATACAGTGAAGTCACTGTCATAAAAAGGGTTTTATTCTAATTTGTGGCTTTGTTAGGTAAGATCTAGGCATAAGGTTTATTTACATGAAGCATCGCCAGTGAGATGTGTTACATCTACGGTAAGTATATCTGTTTTTGTGTATATTATGCTCTTACTCCTTTTTTAGTAGACAATAAAATAATATATCATTCGCACAAATATGCTTGAGCATACTAAAGAAACTTACCATTGCTGCCTTCAATCACGTCTATACTATTTTCTCTAGAGCACAATTTACATTTTATAAGCAAGTTGGTCTCGGATCTGTTGTGTTTTTGTGGCACTTTATCAGCTTCTGTCAGATCGACGAACTTTTCTGAAACCTCCCCGCAACTCCCACATTTCAGCTTGAGAAACCACTGGTAGTTCGGGTGATTTGTATACAATTTGTCGATGGCTTCCAAAGTAGCCTTAATTTGAAGAGCGATTTTAACCATTTTTTATTTGAGGACTTTCTTTCTATAAATTTAATAATAGTACAAACACTATTTTCTCCATTCAATAGGAAAATTTAAAATAAAATAAATAACATAACCTTAACTTTATTTTTTTTTTTTGTTAGATTCTTCCGTCATGCGGAAAGGCAAAGAGACTATGCCCATACAGCCATGTCATCAATAATTTGGTTTTCTTCTTTCTTGTTGACTTAGTTTTGTTTACTTTTCAATAAGAAGTAACATTGACGATATTTTATTTCCTCATAAACAAACATAATAAGGACCAAGTCCATGTCTTTAATAATAAAATGCTAATATATATTTGTTATGAGTATACATAAACATTTTCATCAGATATTACACACTGTAAATTTTATGAATTTATACATAGGTAAGTAGCATTCAGTTGTTTTTAAAAGTTCTTGAGTATTACGCGGGATATTTTCTAATGTTTTATAAATTTCTAATAGCTCATCAATGAAAATTAACCTGTCAATATGAAATTGAGGACATTCAAAAAATATATGATCCAATGACTGTACTGACTCATTACAATATGAACAACAAGGGGAAGTTATCATATTCATGCGATATAAGTGTTCATTAAAAGCAGCATGACCTATACGAAGACGACAAATTGTTGTATAAAAATTTCTATTTTTGAAAGAGCCCTTGGTAAACCAAGGAGACGTAATTTTTTGGTTACATACGGAATACCACTTGCCCTTTTCTTTAAGAGAATCTTGCCAAAATTGAAACCAATTATTAATCATTTGATTTTTTATTTCAGGAAGAAACTCTGAAATGGGAATTGCTATGTTTTTTAATTTGCAAATGTTGTTATCAGTATTTGTAATGATACTAGCTAATGTATCAGCTAATTCATTACCACTAACACCAATGTGTGCTGGTGTCCAGAAAATGACAATTTCTTTATGTTTCAATGATAATTTATAAATCTTTTCCCGGATCTCATATATAAAAGGATGAATTTTACTAGAAAGACGGGGATTATTAATAGCTTGAAGAACACTCATACTATCAGAAATAATAATCCATATACCAGAAGAATCTACAGAACTAATCAAATCTAAAGCAAACAGAATAGCAGCAGCTTCTGCCGTAAAAATACTGCAAATATTGGACAGCTTATAACCATGTGCAATTTTCAAAATAATATCATAAGCCGCTATCGACACAGACTGAGATGTTTTTGAAGCATCTGTGTAAATTTGACGGTAATTATCATAGTATGATAACTTTTCATATACTTCATATTTATTTTTTAAATTTGTGTCTATAATGACATCAAATTTAAAAAACTTACCTTCATATGTTCCACTATAACAAGGTAAAATATCATACTGAGCAATATTTTCATTTTTCAAATAATTAATGAAATCAAAATTTTTACATAAATAAGAGTAATTAGATATCAAAATCTTTTTGTACAACGCATTATTAGAAGTTTTCATCAAATCAATTATGAACCTTCTTTTCAAATAATCAAACCTAAATTTAATGGGACATGTGTTAGTTTCAACTTGCATTGAATTAATCGGAGAAGTACTCATGGCTCCTAGAATTATCCTGAGATTTTTATTTTGTACTTTATCTATTTTATTTATAAAATTATTGTCAGAAGCAAAGCAAAAAAAAGCATATTCAAAGTGACTTCTAACTAATGATTTAAACAGCATCAATAATATTTTAGGATCTGCACCAAAACGACAACCAGTAAGGCATTTTAAAATATTTGTAGCTTTTACAGCTCTATCTATCAATATTTGCACATATTTTTTAAAACTTAAATTTTGTTGAAATACTACACCTAAAAATTTTATTTCTGTACAGTTAGGAATAAGGTTACCATTATATACACATTCTAATTTACAATCTTTATCTCTAGAGAAAACAAGAGATTTACTCTTTTCTGTATTTACAGTTAAACCTAAGAAAGAAAAATAGACTTCAAGCCTTTTACAGGCATTATTTAAATTCGTTTGCACATCTTTAAGTTTTTTGCCAGAACAATAAACAACAAGATCATCAGCAAACTGCAGATTAGAAACATTTGCGCCTAATATCTCATTCAATTTATGAATATAAATTATATACAGTAGAGGGCTCAAGATGCCGCCTTGATTGACGCCTTTATAGGAATTACGTGGACCATAAAAGTTGTTACCCAATTTAACATAGACCATTCTTTCATTTAGAAAGTTATAAGTATATCCAAAGAACCATTTTTTTTGGAATTCTGAGTGATAGCAAGATATTAGCAAGCGTTTCTAAACCTACATTGTTAAAGGCTCCTGTTACATCGAAAAAATTACAAGCAAGATAATTCCGTTCCTTTATGGATTTATTTGCATCTAATAACAAATGTGCAATGCTTTCCCTAGCCGAGCGTCCACGCCGAAAACCAAACTGATTACTAGGAAGAATACAATTTGATTCGATGTAATATTCCAGACGTTGTTTGAGCAGCTGCTCAAAAATTTTACCAACACAAGAGGACAACGCTATAGGTCGATAAGAATCTGGACTATCAAGATCCTTCCCTGGCTTCAGTACAGGGACCAGACAATCAGTTTTCCATTGATTTGGTATTAAGTCATTTTCAAACAAAATATTTAAAATTATCAAGAATTTACATAGATTTTTATGACTGAGAAGACGAAACATTTTATAGGAAATACCATCTAAACCACAAGTTGTATCTTTTCTTGATTTTATGGCAGCAGTAAGTTCAGAAATTGTGAACGGATCAAGCAACGAAAGATTTTGTCTATGAAATTTGTTATCTGCAAAAGTAAAAGGTTTCGAGACATAGTCTGGAGTGTATTTTTTTAAAAAACTATTTACCCAATGGTCATTTTCACTTCTAGAAACAAAAGTTTTGTTAAATCTGCGTATTTTATTCCAGACATGAGAAATTGGAGTAAGACGATTTATAGAATTGCAATAATCTTGCCAAGATTTCTGTTTTTCAAAGTTTATAGTCAATTTCTTAGAAGCCTGATTTTTTTTAAAAAGCAAATATTTTTCTACAGAAGGATCATTTTTGAAAGCAACAAAAGCATCTTTACATTTTTTAACAGCATCTGCACATTTGCTATTCCACCAAGGAACGGAATGTCTTGCCCTTTTTGCCCTAAAACCTGAAACGGAACGTGAGCATAAATGACAAAGATTTTGAAATTGACAACAAGACTTTGTTTTCGTTTTTTGTTGTGACATAGATTTTTCAACTGATGCCAGTAAAATATCACAAAACTGCAAATAACTTTCTAGTGAACATTCAGAATTAATCATAAAACTATTCAACGAAGTATTAACAATATTTACATACATATCCCAATTAACTAAATTCAAGTTTAATTTCTTACTGACATTTTGAGAGTGAACACAATGTTCTGAAGATATAACTGGAGTTTGAGACAACAGAAGTTTAGTAATTGTAGGCAAATGATAACTTCCAAAGGAATCATCATGAACAGACCATTCACAATCCCATGATAAAGCTGGACTAACCAAAGAAAGATCTAAGCCATTTGGTCTCCAGGACGAAGTTCCTACAGTCGTGACTTCTCCTGAATTTAACAGAACAAGGTTATTTTCATCAAAAGAATCTAGTACTTCTTCACCTCTTTTATCCACTTTTTGACAACCCCAAGAAGTATGGTATGCATTGAAATCTCCAGCAATAAAGACTGGAGTTGGAAGACTATCAATTAATTTTGAAAATTTTAATTTTGAATAATGACACCTAGAAGGACAATAAACACTAACAAATGAAATATATTTACCACCTATTTTTATCTGTACAGCAACATTTTGTAAGGAATCATCAAAATAAGTATCAATTTTTAAGAATTGTAATTTGTTATGAATTATTATTGCAACTCCATTATGTGTATTACCAGTGTCATTTCTAACTATTGTGTATCCCTTTATGTTAAAGGTATGATGTGGTCTAAGCCAAGTTTCACTTATTAAAGCGATATCAACATCATTACTATAAAGAAAATATGTAAATTCAGATTTATTACTTTTAATGCTTTGAGCATTCCACTGAACTATTTTTAAATGAGCCATTAGGATGGATTATTAGCAGATGACTTTTCATAAATATCACTTAATATTTGTAAAATATTTTTAGTACTGATGGAAGTTTCCTTTGTTTTATTTAATGTAATTATTTTAACAATAGCCTCAACCAATAAATTCAAAGATTTATTATCTTTTTTCAAGTGACTGAGCAGGTCAAACTTTTGTCCTAAGGCTGGAAAACTCTCTGTATTTGCAACTGAAGCATAAGACAAAGAGGATAAACCAATTTTAATATCATTAATTTTTTTCTTTTTAATAGGACACTCAGCAGATATACTAATGTGATTTCCTCTACAGTGACAGCATGTAGCCTTTTCCCTAGGTACTGTACATTCTTTAAAAGAATGTGCATCTCCACATATTGAACATCTAACATTATTTTTACAGTACTTAGCCAAATGTCCATACCGTAGGCATTTAAAGCATTGTTTTACAGGTGGAATGTACATCTTAACTGGAAACCTCCAGCCTTGTAAATCAATATGATCAGGAAGATAAATGGCAGCAAAAGTTATGATTACTGTTTTAGTCGGTTGTAATTCAAAGTTTTGTTCATTTTTAACCTTCCTTTGAATTCTCCGAACAGAAATAATTTTTTTATTACTATTAATCACTCCAAAAATTTTTTGATTGGACCATTTAATGGGCACATTAGTAATAACACCAGTAATTTCAGTAGTTTTTGCAGGAATAGTTGCTTTGAGTTTATATTCTGATAACAAAGTCTTATTGTTAAGAAAACTATTTGCCAAATTTGCACGGTCAAAATGAACTGTAACTTTGTATTTATTAAGATTTTGCATATATTTTATGCCTTTTATATATTTCTTTAATGTTGATGATAAAGAAATCATATCTCTTGTTGAAATAGGTTTGGACTCATCGTTTGATTCCAAGAAGACAACGAAATCTGTAGCTGAAGAATCCTCAGGATACCGACGTGTATAATCGGGAACGAAATAAGTTTTATATGGATCGGACTTAGCTGAATTGCAGTCACTGTGCATGGAGTCGGAGTCCGAAAGCAGCGAGTCTTCCCCTGATATTACTGCCTCCTCCTTCTTTTTCTTGCGTTTCGCCCGAGACGTCATTTTAATAAAAATTAAGCTTCTATACTATAGTTATTAAAAATATATACAAAATGTACACTATTTAACAAAATTGAAAGAATTAAATGAATTTTTAAGTTCACGAAAAAATTTTTCACTTCCAATTTTCCCGCGCGCAAACCGGAAGTCCCTTAACTTTATCAGAATGACATTCTGTCCATCTGTCTGAGAATGTCAATTTTTTTTGTTGATTTATCCCGTATGGGGAAAGGCAAAGGCTACTGTGGCCATACAGCTCATGTCATGTCAGTATATTGTTTTGACAAGTCTAAAAGAGTGGAGAAGAACCAATGAGGTACCAATTATATAGAGATGTTGTATGAATCTATAGCAACTATAGTTATATAGTTGTTTACTTTCACAGAACAGAGCAGGGCTGTTCTCTAACTCGAATATCAATACCTTTGAAAGGGATCGGTATCGCGACTCTTGAACGAAATCGGTTTTCGAGTCGCAATCGCTTTCAATTTTGAATGATATTGCTGAATGATGTTGCTGCGTTTAATTATTCACGAAAAAAAATATTTCTTTATTTTTTATTTATTATTAAAACAATGTAGGATAAATTTTTAGTATCAAACTTTAATCTTTGATGTCATTAACTTATTATTAAACTCATTTTTGCTTTAATTTAAATTAAAAAAATAAGATCTTTTCGGACTTCAAAACGCAATTGACACTTATGAGATATTGCGATACCCTTCAAACCTTACTTTCCGACAACATCCTTCATCGAAAGGTGTTGATTTTGAGACTCAATCTTGAATGAGCCAAATGAACTTTTTGAACGATATTTATTAATTTTGAAAGGTGTTTGTGATTGCGACTTGTCAAATGAAAGATTTCACTTTGGAGGTCCCTCTTTCAAATAAGTATGATACCAATGCAGTAACTTATGAACAAATTTTTAAATATGGCGCTTTTGATAAAAAAAATTAGTGTTGTTAAAGATATAGGTAGGAAAGTATTTAGTATAAGAGAAATAAATAAAAGGTAAAGGTAGGTATCGCATAAAGATACTTTGTAAAGAAGTGAAAATTTTGTAGGAAATTACTTATTCTATGAACCTACGAATAACCTACTTATTTACTTATTCAAGTTAATGAAATCCTATGAAATTCATATATTTATTTCATTTGGGTTTGTAAAGATGGTACTTACCTAGAATTTTATACCTTTCTTGCAAGCACGGCACAACCACTAGCAACTTATATTCGGCTACTTAATATGTGGTTTATAATGTTTGCAATAACCAACGAGACTTAAGTCATGGTAATTAGTGTAGTTAGGTAACTATATCTTCAGCATACAGCGCACTCTAGTAATTCTATATTTAGTATTTGTTTATATGATGAGTAGGAAGTATTAGGATATGGTGAGGTCAATGTAATTTAAAAAACAAGGACTGAAGCCCTAGGAAAGTTGAAATGCAACGAAACACAAACCATTATTTCTGCAATTTAAATATTTAATAAAAATTGGATATTTAAATAGAACTATACTATATTTGAAATATATAATACTATACAGGGAAGCAAATAATTTGAAGACAGCTAAGAAAATAAGTAGTTATTTACATCCTTTCAAACTAACAATTCTTTTTTGCAATTCAATTAACACCTTTGACTGCCGCTACCCTTTCACTTAACAGATGGTATGATCTTCGATGATATCTTTTACTTCTCTGTAGAATGTGCGTCTGAAACATACAAGTAATATTAATTATACTATCAAACTAATTATTATTACTTAAAAAAAGATAGGCTGGTA
Source organism: Emmelina monodactyla (assembly GCA_916618145.1). NCBI lineage: Eukaryota > Metazoa > Arthropoda > Insecta > Lepidoptera > Pterophoridae > Emmelina > Emmelina monodactyla. Next base: position 1,763,331 of record OU745316.1, read on the forward strand.
GCACCACAATCAAAATGCAAAGAATTCTCCGCTATCATGATAAAATAATTATATACATATTAACCAGCCACATGTTGCTGTGGCTAAGTTTTTTGCTGTATTATATTTTGCAATAATAATAATATATAGCTTTTGCCAGCGGCTCAGTAAGCTTCACATTTGGAGTAAAACGCCTTTCCCTATACATAAAATCTTCCCCTTGAATCTCTCTATCTATTAATAAAACCCATCAAAATCTGTTGTGTAATTTTAAGATCTAAGCTTACAGACACGCAGACGGCGGCAAGTGACTTTGTTTTATACTATGCAGTGAAGAAGATAAATAACGAAAACAAGTACCTTTAATAACAACAAAACTTTTCTCGAGACACATGAAGTTTATTACTTGTTTGTATCGTTTGGGAACCTCGGGTACATAAGGACTGTGTTTCTCTTATATGTTGCGCAACTTTATTTATAAAAATATGTAAATTATTGATATTATAAATTGATTTGAAAGCAAATAAATAAAACGTTGCGGTTGCGCTGATACTTGACATTGACATGACAATTGATTGACATTGACGTCAGATAAGTTTTCCAATTTTTGTTACTAGCAATGCAAATAAACTTGTGTTTTCATGAAGCAAATAAAAAATGCCGTGGATATTATTATAAATAATATTATTCTTACTACTTTTAAGTAAGTTTTTTTGAGTAAATTTTTACTGTTTTTATTTGTATTTATCGCTAGTAAATTTGTTTTGTGAATTAATGAAAATACAAATAACATAAATACCTACGTAAATTGCTCTAATTTTAACTTAGAATTGCACTTTGTTTTGTATCACCAATTTACTCTCCGTTTTCATGACTTTTTTATCCAACATTCAAAGTCTGTAATTTAGAGCAAATAAAAAATATGTTTTAAAAATATAAAATTTAATACAAAATAAATTATTGAATTAATAAATTCTTTTAAAAAGAAAAGCTACGGTTTTTTTAAACTAGGCTGCGCATGGTTGAAAGAACCTTTGCCTCATAAATAAACCAAAAAAAAAGGTACGTATGTCACTCACTACCAATGTTATTGTTTTGTTTGTTTACTTTACTTTGCTAGGCTAACTAACCTTAAAATAAACTCAATAACTTATTTAATGTTGTATGAACGTTGGAAATACTCTTACATAGAGAAAACGTAATGTTTTATTATCAATATTGTTTGTGATTAAGCGTCTCTGTAAGTTATAGTTCTATATTTTAGGTAGGTAACTAACGTATGAAGGTTATGTTCCTAGATTTATGACTTAAGATTTGCCATTATTTACAAATATTTAGTAAGTTGTTCAAATGAAGAAACATTCATTCATCAAATTTATATAATAAATTGTTGAATTCAAGGCATATCTGTAATTTAAAATTATTGATTTCAGTACGAATCAAAAGTGTTGTATCAACTGTGCCAACATGCTGCTAATGGAGAACTTAGACATCGAACAATTAAAGAAGATTTTGAAACAAACAGAATCATGGGTGTCAACAAATATTGCCTTCCCTTCATTACTAATTAACTAAAACTTTGTTAACAAAAAAGATGGTTATGAAAGAACCACAACTGGGGCTTGTATTATTTATTTATTTTTAAAGTGTTACATCATATGAAACTTAATTTGTAAAGATATCAAAATAATCAAGGTTTGTTAACTAAATAATATGTACCTATTTACCTACATAAAAAAAAAATAGCGGCATGACCTCTAAGCTTTTCAATTTATATTGTAGCAATATCTAAATATTACTTAAAATAGTGGATTCAGAAACAAGGAGTTACCTACTAATTTATATAACCATTATTTTTATAACAAAACGATGAATATAACATTTAATAAAATTGACAATTGTAGTTTCTGTTGTATTACCTACTAAAGAGTAGACGGCTGTTTGATTTTAGAGTGAAATAGGTATTTTATAGAACCAAAATGGATAGTTAAGAACCTACTTGAGTATGCATGCATCTACAATGTGTGTTTCTTCACATTTACCTTTTATCTGAGACATTTTGGCTTTTTTGAGATCAAGCATGGCATGAAACTTTGTTTGGTAAGTACTGTGCAAAATGTAGTACATTTCAAATAGGTTCATTTAGGCATAAACATTATTTAGAAATCTTGAAATGATTGGAATTGGACTGGAGTGGTCAGTAGGTACCAATAAATTAGAATTATTGCTAGCAAGGTATTTAAATTTTACTTTTATACCTACCTACCAAAACCGACTCGAGTTTGCTTCTATTTCTGTGACTAAACAATGCATAGAGCTAGGTTTAATGTGTGATTCCGCTTCTATGCACCATTGATCCACTACGCAGTATGCACGCTTACAAGTTAAGTTAGACATTAAAAACTCAAATTTTCAAATGCGCAATGTTTTAAAGCTTTTTTAAGTAGATACCTACCTAAATGAGAGAAAAACACCAAAAAATAGCGGTAAATAATCTGCTACTTTCATTTCAATTGTTGTTATTTGTAAGTGCCTTGTTTGATTTGACAAGTCGTATATCTTTCAAAGCAGTTGAAATCCTTCAAAAAGTCAATTTCGTTCATTCAATTGTAGTCGCAATAGCAATCGCTTTCGATGAAAGGTGTTGTCGAAAATGTCACGGAAAACTTCTCTACTAAGGGAGTTTGAAGGGGATCGAGATCGGTGTCAGACTTACAGAACGTGGCCACACTACTTCTCTGTTCCGTGTTAACTTTGAACCAAAGTAACGTATACTTATCTCGCTTTACCTATACAAATATTTGTAGGAAAAGAAAGAGATGGTGGTATCTAGCAAATTTAAAGATTTGTCATGACGTCACAGCATTTGCCCTGGGTGCCAGTCCGCCATTTTACTTCACGGATTTCATAGTACTTGAAATGTCATGTGGTTTGTTTACGTAAAGATTTTCTAAATTTATTAGTTAAGTGCTTGTTATTAGTGTCCCTAAATAGTTTTCAATTAATCAGTAACTCTTAAGAACAATGACTAAATGTTCAATTGTGAGGTGTGATTCAAGGAATACTGAAAATAACAAGAAATTGAGTTTGCACAGGTAACTCGTTCATTTTTTTTAAATAACTCTTTATTTGTGGCGTTTTGGCATGGTACAATATAGTTTGTAACAGGAATAATAATATTTCAAATGATATGATGAAATTTATGGTGCAAATACTTGAAATTTTGTTCTTAACTAAAATGTACTTTGTTTACAAACATGACCGATAGTGCTGCACTTAACATAATTTTGAACATCGATACTTAGATATATTATTATTTTTAGGTTTCCAAAAGATTCTGTTTTACGGAATCGTTGGCTGGAGGCTATCGGGAAAGAAAATTTAAAGCCAAAACTTAAAACTTGGTTTCTGTGTTCTCGTCATTTCGACGAAACTTGTTTCAACCGAACACTGGACTTGGTAAGGTTGCGTGATGGCGCAGTACCATCGATTTTTCAAAAGGTAAGACAGTAAAGTGAACTCTTAATATTCATATTTTTATATTACTGTCACTGACAACCTCCATGTCTCAGTTGTTTAGAGGTTGGTTACCATGCAGCAGGCTCTGGGTTCAAATCTCAGTCAGGTCAGATTGCCACATTGGGGCCACAAATTTGTTGTGTATGTATGGGTAATTTACTAGTTATAATTATTTATCAATATCAGATCTAACTGAGCTGCAACACATCAAATAAATTATTACATTTAAAACTATACTATTTGTTTCAGCCCCAAACAAAACAGGGTGAGAGTGCTAAGGCAACAATGTCTCCTAGAACTTTGAACAATGTGAGTTCTACTTCTAATGAGGTGCGTAAATAGTTTATTAAATGTATTTGTAATTTGGATAAAGTTTGAAAATCCTTTTTATATTCATTTTACAGCCAAAAGAAAATGTCGATTTGCCTGTTTGTCCTACTCAAAATGCAGAGATTAAAACGTCAGGCACTTACAATTTGCTGCAAGTGGTGCATGATAAGGTGAGTTCATTATTTTAACTTCAATATTATATTAAAATAAACTTTAAGGGTGGCTTGGTCGAAAACATTAATCTTGTTTTATTAGCTAAACTGCTTTATAAAGGTTTTGTCGCTGTCAGTTATAAAAGCTGTCACATAACATTGAAAGAGACAAAACATTTTTAAACCGGTTTAGCTAATGAACCGAGATGAATGTTTTCGTGCAAGCCACCCTTAAAGTTTTTTTATTTTTTATTTTATGTATCTAAGTCAGCATAGAACACTGGAGCCACCTGATGGTAAGTGGTATCCAGGACCATAACATTGTTAATCGATAGTTCAATGATTAAGCAATGCGTTGTTGACCCAAGGCTTAAGATGGTCAAGCCTTCCGTTCCTGTAATTACACTGGCCTTGTCCGAAACACAACTACGCATACACGCAATTATTATGGCGGCTAAAATAGGGTGGATGGTTGTACCTACCCAGGCGTTTCTGAACTAAAGAAACTACTACCAGTATTTTATTTTACCGTTTATTGTTTCCAAGTATAAAATTATAAATATTTTTTCAGATTGAACGAGATCTGATTAAACAAAAAATTAAAATGCTCTCTGACAAGTGCGTGAATCAAAAAGTAAAAATCAAACGCCTCAATGAAAAGGTGCGGAAACGAGATTTAAAAATAGCGGATTTAAACAATATAATTAAAGACCTTAAAGAAAAACAAAAAGTCAACGCAGATCAAGTAGTTCTTTTACAAGAATGTGCTGGACCGCAAGACTTCTTGAAACGGCAAATTAGCAAATCAAAAGGGCTACCTTCAATCAAGAAATACTCTGAGGAAATAAGAAAGTTTGCTTTGACGCTACATTTTCTATCCCCTAAAGCCTACAGTTATGTAAGAAGAACTTATAACAGCTGTTTGCCACACCCAAGGACTTTATCAAAATGGTACGAAAATGTCGATGCTGAACCTGGCTTCACTTAAGAAGCATTCTATACTTTAAAAGTAAAAGTTAAGCAAAACAATCATCATCCTGTTGTATGCTCCTTAATTTTTGACGAAATGGCAATAAGAAAATCTTTGTCTTGGGATCCAAGAACTCAAAAATATTATGGCAGAGTGGACTTTGGTCATAACCTTGACAGTGACAGTGCCGAGGAAGCAAACCAAGCCCTTGTTATACTCTTAAATTGTATAAATGCATCTTGGAAGTTGCCCATTGGATATTTTTTAATCAAATCTTTAACTGGAGAGCAAAAAAGTATTTTAGTCCAAACTGCTCTTAACTTGTGCTCGAAAGCAGGAGTTAAAGTGGTTTCTATTACATGTGATGGTCCTGTCGCGAATTTCGCAATGTACAATTTGCTTGGATGTGACTTATTGAGAAACCAGGACATTACTTCATTTAAAAATGGAGACTCTGATATTCATATTTTTATTGATCCTTGCCATGCCATAAAACTTATCAGGAATGCTTTTGGAGAATTAAGAGTTTTTATCGACTCATTAGGACGTAGAATTGATTACATATATCTAGAAAAGTTATTGAAATTACAGGAGAATCAAGGACTGCACCTTGGTAATAAATTGACAAAAGCACACATTTTTTTTGGAAAACAAAAAATGAAAGTGAAACTAGCCACTCAACTATTGAGTAATTCAGTGGCAGATGCTTTAGAGTTTTGCCGTAATGAACTAAAAATCAAGGATTATGAAGACTGCTGTGCAACAGTCAATTTTATTAACATAATGAATAATGTGTTTGACGTCCTCAATAGTCACTCAATTCGCCCTCCGGGCTGGAAAAAAGCTATGTGTCCCGAAAACATTGTATTGGTGAGGGCGTTATTTGAGAGTGCCTCTTTATACATTAAAAATTTAAAGTTACCCTCTGGAGAGCTCCTGATAAACTCCCGTAGAAAAACAGGTTTTGTAGGCCTTGTTGTAGCGATGAATAGCGCCCTAAGACTCTATGATTATTTAGTGGAAACAACTCAAATTTTAAAGTACATACCTCTATACAAAGTGAGCCAAGACCACATTGAGCTTTTCTTCTCAGCGGTAAGAGCCAGAGGTGGATTTAATAACAATCCCAACGCAATGTAGTTTCGCGCAGCTTATAAAAGATTACTAATACGGTCTGAAATAAAGGATAGTGGAGTGGGTAATTGTATACCGTTACAACAAATTAATATTCTTACCTGTTCTAGCAACAACCCGATATTTAACCTAAATGAATTAACCAATAAAAAGATTTTTGTTGAAGTTCCCGAAGATCATAGTGATTTATACGAGACTTATATTAATTGCATAACTGAAAATTACACAAATAGGTATGCAGATAGTGTGTTAGAATATATAGCAGGGTTTGTTACTAAAAAGCTGTTGCAATGTTTGAAATGTGATCTTTGTACAGGATTATTGATTGGTGAAGAAAATGTTAACAGTTTAATTTACGTGAAATCAAGAGGAGGCCTCAAATATTCATCAAAAAGTGTTATTGATGTAATAAAAAAAACCGAAAAGTTAATAAAATTTCATCTGAATACAAAATGTAAACCAGAACTATATTATTTGTATGTATTTAAATTCATGTCTGATTTTTTTGAATTAGGTTCGTTATTTTATACTGATGTTGACTCTGAACATAATGCAGAACATAGAATACTTTTAATTAAAAGTGTTATAAAAGTGTATCTTGATTTGAGACTAAGATACTTTGCCAAACAAATGGATCAAAAGTTGTCGCAAAGATCGTTTTTAACGAAATTAATATTGTTTAGAAATGAATGAATCATTGATTTGATTTTGTTAATACGTACACCTGTATAAATAAATGTAATAATTATAAAACTTCGTTTCATTTGGGTTTCTTATATTATTCTTCTTAGAGATTTTTAGAGAATAATGTAAAGGCATTTCACAATAGTTATTCTATTGTGAAATTTTCTGTCTGTTATATTTGATAACCTAAATTCTTAACTTTACGTTTCTAACCCGTTGCCACTTCAAAAAGCAAGAATTTATAGCTGTTAAAACCTCTACAGATTGAACCTGCGTTTGTAGTTAGCTGGCTTGCTATTACGAAAATGTTTCGAGCTTCGGACGGATCTCATAAGATTGGTTTGTGTTCTTAAATTTAAATTACCCGCCATTATTTTTCTATTCACTCCGAAAGATTCTAACCGCTCACTTGAGCTATAAAAAAAAACACTTTGACAATATTTCAAAACTGACTTTTCCCATCAAACGACCACTGTTTACTTATATTATAAAATGAAAAACGATTTATTCAAAGAGTACACTTTTATTGTAATGTGCTCCAATAATCTTTTGCACGATACTGAAGTTTGTCCGAGTTCTGTATCGTTCAACTATGGAAGAAGACATGTTAGTGCCACAAACTGTTTGTTTCTATCTTTCAATCTAGTGTTTACCTAATTAGATAGGATCCAGGGAAAGAATAAGTTACTCCTTTTTCCCCTTGTTAATCTTAATGATTGTCTAAAGGTATAATGAAAACAGCATAGGTCCTTGTCTGAGCAAGTTCTATTTTCACATTTAAAGTAAGGAAGTAAGGATTTATCACTAACTTACGATGAGGGAAATCCACATGGTTTGATTATTTGTAATTCTAACCCGCATTGAGCCAGCCTAGTGGAGCGTACTTTTAAACTACTGGACTGATTTTGGTTTGTCTTAGCATATGAAATACTAGTAACTTAACTTTACTTCAGATTAACCTATACTTTATTATAAAGGGCAAAGAAAGATTTAATTCTTATAAAAACTGGACTGATTTTATATACCTACACAAAGAAAAAATACATAGGTTAGGATTATTTCTGTAATATCCATTTTTTTCTACCACAGAACCCATCCTACTTAGCTTTTAATCCCTGTCACTAACTCTCCAGCTAGTGTTTAGATACAACACACTTCTAAAAAGGCGTGGTGGTGGAGATCCCTAGTATCAGCTGAGTAATTGCTTTACTATAGAATAGCATTTTTAAGCCTGTTTCAGGAAGTAAGCGTAAAATCTGCACTGTGCTAAATATAGAGGGGGTCAAAATGAGAAATATGGGCCAGCAAACCAGCCGATGAGCCCCTTTCGAAATTGGGTATGAAATGTGTGAAGATGTTATTTGCTTCTTCAAATATTTTAGGTATGTACTTTCAATATCAATTTACGTTTATATTTCACATAAACATTATCAATGCGGGAGTATCTTTTCTCTCCTAAGATGCTGAACAGATTTTATAAAAACTTGTTAGGCATTTTAACTTAAGTTTTATGGGGTTTACAAGAAAAGTCTAGTCCTTTATGGAATTTCCGTAGCACAAATTCATTGTAGTGTAATTCGTAGCTTTCGCACCAACATAAAGTTAAACGATCAATAAATTTGTATTTTTTGTTATTAACATGTGGCGTCATAAGTGGCGCCATCTATATGTATAAAGCGGCAGCCAACATCAATCAATAATTCAACATCAATCGTTCAATCGGTCTTGCAAGCTATCTTGCCATGGCCGCCGCACGCGCTACATCTAGTTTTGTTGTACGTTATATGTTATTATTTATAAGGCAAGATTTGTAAACCTGCTTCTATTATACGCGCTTTCCTACATTACAAAGTGTTTGACTGCAACCCGCAAGATAGGCAACAGCCAAATTGGTGACCCCGACTACGAGCGTGCATATTGTGTTTGCGAGCGGCCTCCTACACACTATATAACACCACACGGTTCGGCAGGCCAATAATATCTTGGCCAGCCCTATTCTGCAGCCAGGGGACACGGTCCCGCAGCATCTTCGGTGGACGAGCGGGCGCACAATCCGTGCTCCCGGCTACGCGGCGTGTTGGGGTCTCCGGCCGGCTCATCCCAGCGGAGCCCTAAAGCAACCCCCGCTATCTCGAAGCCTGTGTGTGCATGATGCTTTGTGTGTATATAGTGTAAATAAGTTATAATCATCGTGTACATAAGTGATCGTGTAATTGCAAAAGTAAAAAAATTTCCACCGCCATTTTGGACGCTTCTTACAGTGCATGCAACTTCCATTGACGCTAGCGCCACCAACAAAAACCGTAAATTTTTTAAACTAATCAAGAAGGAAGTAAAGACTGAACGACCGGACGATCTGTGAGTGATATCCGCAGATCTGTCACACTGACATTTATTTTGTTTTGTTTACAATTTTGTTAGATTTTTTTTTATTGCTTTTGCTGTTCCGTCTTGTGTTCGTTATTATTGTGTTTCTGTCTTTATTGTGTCTTTATTTCTGTGTTATGGGAATGTTTATTGTTTTATAATTGGTATGTACATAGTTTTTTTACTGTACTTATTACACTTGCATCCATCAACACAAACATAACCCTTTTTACTAACTTTACTCTTGTTTAAGTGCGCTTATTGTTTATGTGTAACGATTGTTTCTTTTATTTCGGTGTTGGTTGCCTGTTTTAACACATTTTTGGGATTATTTTTTATAATTTTCTTTTAACAATGGCTGAAAACTCTGACCTGCAATCTGAACTGCAACAATTGCAACAACAAAACGCTGCTCTGCAGAAGCAGCTCGCTTCTCTTTATCTTGCAGCAACTTCCAGAGAAACTATTGAACATGCTGAGATTTCTGCTGTCGCACCCAAGCTTCCACCATTCTGGGTAGACAGGCCTTCACACTGGTTCAGGCGAGTGGAGGCACAATTCAACTTAGCAGGAATCAAAAGTGATCAAACCAAGTTCGATCATGTAGTAGCAAACCTGGACAGCCGGTTGATTGCTGAGGTGGATGATATAGTCGCTAGCCCTCCGGAGCAGGGAAAATATGACAAGCTGAAAAATGAATTAATACGACGCCTCTCAATGACAAATTGTCAGAGAGTGAGGCAATTAATCAGTGAGGAAGAGTTGGACGGAAGGAAGCCGTCCCAGTTCTTGCGTCACCTGCGCTCATTAGCAGGTGAAGAGCTTAAAGATGATAGTATTTTAAAGGAACTGTGGATGCGACGTCTTCCCCAATTTCTACAAGCCATCCTGACTGCCCAATCCGAACTCTCATTGGACAAACTCGCCCAACTAGCAGACAGTATATTGGACGTAACCCCTGGTGTGTCCAGTGCATTAAATAATCCTGTATTTGCTACTTCCAGCTCGTCAAGCCAGGACCTCACAGCACGCTTGGACGACCTTACCAAGCAAGTAGCTGCACTCACTGCCAGCTTCTCCAGGCGCAGGGTACGCGCAGGGAGAAGTACGTCAAGGCGCAGGACAAGGTCGCATTCTAGGGACCCTACTCAGGGGGAACTAAAGGTATGCCGGTTCCATTTAAAATTTGGACAAAATGCATTTAGATGCATCAAGCCGTGCTCATTCACACCGCAGCCACAGGTAAACAGGAACAGCAATCAGTAATGGCGACTACTGATTGCTGCCGACCTAGTCGCCGCCTGTTCATTACGGATCAGTACTCCACGAGGAGATTCCTCGTGGACACTGGTTCGGAAATATCTTGTTTCCCGAGGAAATTTATGAATGAGAAACGGTTGGCGACCTCTTACCTCCTTAGTGCCGCCAACGGCACCGATATTGCCACCTACGGATTAGTCAACCTTCAGTTGAACTTAGGCTTACGCCGAGTGTTTCGCTGGGACTTCATAGTAGCGAGTGTAGACTGTCCCATTATTGGTTCAGATTTCTTGGCCCATTACAACCTATTGCCAGATTGTGCTCTCCAACGTCTTGTAGATAGCACCACGGGTTTATTTACTAAATGTGGTTCATCTGTTACCTCACAATTAAGTGTCAAAACTATACGTGTTTCAGATGACTCACCATACCTAAAGCTCCTGGCGCAGTACCCAGAGCTGACAAAGCCCGCTGGCCAGCCGAAGGTGGTTAAGCACTCAACAGTGCATCACATAATCACCACCGACGGGCCACCAGTCACCTCCCGCCCGCGTCGCTTGGCACCGGTGAAACTCCGCGCAGCGCAGAAGGAGTTCGAGGCGATGGTCGCCACCGGCACTGCTCGTCCATCCAGCAGTCCGTGGTCTTCACCACTACACCTGGCGCCGAAAAAGGACCAGTCGTGGAGACCATGCGGCGACTACCGCGCGCTAAATGCGCGCACGGTGCCAGACCTGTACCCGGTGCGCCATATTGGGGATTTTTCTCAAAACCTAGCTGGATCCAAGGTATTTAGCACTATTGACCTTGTTAAAGCATACCAGCAGATCCCAGTAAATCCAAGCGACGTCTCCAAAACCGCTATCATAACTCCTTTCGGGCTCTTCGAGTTCCCGTTTATGACGTTTGGGCTGAGGAATGCGGGACAGACGTTCCAAAGATTTATCGATGAGGTGGTCCGTGGCCTCGACTTCTGTTTCGCCTATGTAGACGACATACTTGTTTACTCTCGAGACCACATTCAACACGCAGAACACCTGCGCATTCTGTTTGACCGTCTCAATGAGTATGGCGTCATCGTAAACTCATCCAAGTGCAACCTGGGAAAGTCAGAGGTAACGTTTCTGGGGTATATTATCAGTGCCGCTGGCACCCGCCCGCCCACTGAACGCATAACTGCCCTCATGGAATTTCCACTTCCTAAAACAATACAAGCGGTCCGTAGGTTTCTAGGAATGGTGAATTATTACCGCCGATTTTTACCTAAAGCAGCTAAATTACAGGCACCCCTGGTAACTGCTGTATCAGAGACAAAAAGTAAAGGCGCGCAACCATTCCCTTGGACCCCTGAGCTCATCTCCTGTTTTGAGGAATGTAAAAAGAGCTTATCTGATGCTACTTTGTTAGCACACCCTATTGGCAAAGCTCCCCTTGGACTCTACACTGACGCCTCCAGCACTCACGTTGGAGCGTGTCTACAGCAGGAAGTAAACGGTGAATGGCAGCCGGTTGCTTTCTTCAGTAAAAAACTTACAAAGAAGCAGTCGGAGTGGCCAGCCTATTATAGAGAATTACTCGCTGTGTATGAGAGTGTACAACATTTCCGTCACATTTTAGAGTCCCAAAACGCGACTATATTTACGGACCATAAACCCTTGTTGTACGCTTTCATACAAAGACGCGAAAAACTTCCACCTTCCCAGCTTAATCAACTCTCTTTTATCTCACAGTTTACAACGGACATCCGTCACATCAGCGGCTCCGACAACGTCGTGGCTGATGCGATGTCCCGCGTAGAGACTATCTGCCTCCAGGACGACTTCACGCAGTTGGCACAGTCGCAAGCGAACGATCCTGAACTGCAGGAACTGCGAGGCAGAACATCCATGAAGCTGGAGAGCGTTCACGTACCCGGTACCAACATTTCCATATTATGTGACACATCCACTGGCAGACCACGCCCATATGTAACCCCAAGCTTCCGCCGAAAGATTTTCGAGCGATTACACAATCTAAGCCACCCAGGAGCGCGCGCAACCGCACGCCTGGTGGCCGACCGCTACGTGTGGCCGGCAGTTCAAAAAGACTGCCGCACTTGGGCGCGTGCGTGCGTCGCATGCCAGCGAGCGAAAGTCACAAGACATGTCACAGCACCTCTCGGTAGTTTTCCACAACCCTCGGCACGATTTCGCCATGTCCATCTGGATATAGTAGGACCCCTTCCTACCTCCAATGGATATAGCTACTGTTTAACTGCCATAGATAGATATACCCGTTGGCCGGAAGTATGGCCAATGGTGCGAATCACTGCCGAAGAAGTAGTTACCACTTTTCTCAACGGGTGGATTTCACGGTTCGGTGCGCCCGAGACCGTGACGACCGACCAAGGCCGCCAATTCGAGGCGGACCTGTTTCATCGACTTATGCGATACCTTGGTATACATCGCACGCGAACGACTAGCTATCACCCGTGCGCTAACGGTATGGTCGAAAGACTACACCGTCAACTAAAAGCTGCGCTAATGAGTCACAACGAGGCGTGGGCCACGGCTCTACCTCTCGTGCTATTAGGTATGCGCTCATCATTAAAATACGATTTAAAAACGACATCAGCTGAACTTGTTTACGGTGAGCCCTTACGCTTACCGGGCGACTTACTTATTAGTTCATCTCAGGTACGCCACGAGGATGTGACAGATCTCCTTACCCAGCTACGCAGCCAGATGAACAGTCTGCGACCAACGCCTGCGTCGCGCCACAGCCAGCCCGCGACTTTCGTATTCACCGACCTGTCCAGCTGCTCTCACGTGTTCCTACGGGATGACACCGTACGGCGCGCTCTACAGCCGCCATACACTGGCCCTCACGAAGTGATCGCTAGACGAGACAAAACTCTCACTTTACGGATCCACGGTAAAAATACCGTGGTCAGCATCGATCGCGTTAAGCCTGCATATCTGGATACCAGCAGCTGCTCACCTTCCCTGAGCACATACTCTGTACCTAATCAATGCTTACCTGCAGACCCTGCTCTCTCGTTAGCTGGACCTTCAGCTGCCGCTGCGCCCCTGCCGTCAAATGCCGCCGTGCCGCCATCGTCGAGAACCACCGTGCCACCGCCGCCTAACATAGCGTCGCCGCCTCAGGCGGTCGCAACGCCTACTACCACGTCGACTGCTCAGTACACTACGCGTTCTGGTCGCAGAGTCAGATTTCAAACGCCATTCGACTTGTAGGGTTTTCTTTTGTTAATTATGATTTTTTTCTCTCCTTGGGGGGGTGATGTGGCGTCATAAGTGGCGCCATCTATATGTATAAAGCGGCAGCCAACATCAATCAATAATTCAACATCAATCGTTCAATCGGTCTTGCAAGCTATCTTGCCATGGCCGCCGCACGCGCTACATCTAGTTTTGTTGTACGTTATATGTTATTATTTATAAGGCAAGATTTGTAAACCTGCTTCTATTATACGCGCTTTCCTACATTACAAAGTGTTTGACTGCAACCCGCAAGATAGGCAACAGCCAAAAACATAAGTTGTACAAGTAAAACGCCCGCAGCTTCACATGCGTTGACAACTACAGGTGGCGCCTTATATTTCTATTTTGGGTTATAAACTATGTTATCCCAATCCAAATAGCTGTTTTTTGTCAAAAAATTGTAGTAGTGTAGTGTCTTTAACTTGAAAATTAAGAATTGTCATTCGCATAGGGACCGAAAATCTTCTTCTTCTTTTGGGGTATATTTGGCTTCTACCCTGGGGTAATCCTGCCAATGTCAAGTGTTAGAAGAGACACAGTACGGTGTGTAAAAAACAGAAATCATCGACATCGAAAGGTTTTCAGAGATCAACATGCTGAGGTGCGCATAAACCTGTCATGTATCAAGACTTACAGATTCTCAGTCGCTACAGCTGCCGCTTTTCAGTTGGTGTTCTGTGGGGAAGACCATCCACCAGAATGGCTTTTGGCTAATTGTTTAGTTGGCTAATTGTTTAAATGGTAATATTACAGAATACTTTTGAAATATTTGGAGTTCCGCAGTAAAAAATAACAACTCATTTATTATTCTGTTGATCCATGTATCATCTGAACATATAAAATGTCACTTTTTGAAAATAAATATTATTAATTGAAATAAAATTAATATTAGAGGTATAAGAGTTTTATTTTGCAGTTAATATAGGTTAGGTTCCTTAGTTTTTTAGTTTAGTGTGAAGTTCGGAGAAAACGCTTACATCGTACCGCTGTAATCTTAAAACGTGTCTCTGAAAAAGCAGTAGTAAAAGAAATTTTAAACTTAAATAAAATTTACTTTAAAAAGAACTTTTTAATTTCTATGAAAAAGTATAAGACTGTAGCAAGGTTATGAACATAGGGAAGTACCTACTTAAGAATCTATAGAAAATGAATAAAATAAAACGATATGGTCTCAACAACATTTAAAAATAATAAGGTACATATAGGTATAATATTTATATATGATCCTGTGTACTCCATCTCAATCGTCTTCAGAATACTTGATAATTCTGCTGTTTTGCACGGCCTCGTGTAGATTATAGGTTAATCCTTTGATGATACCAAACTAAAACAAATTAAAAATATATAGTTTTTTGTTAGTACCTACGTGTAATGCTAGATAGTCGTAAATATGGACAATTAAACACAGATATAAATTCGCTAAGGTTATTTAAAAAGCTTTGGAATAGTTTTCATAAGCAAATTATTTCACATTAACAAACACATGATAATAAAACAATACGATACCTTTACCTTGTTGATGCCATCTTCAATTGCACTTTATAGCCTCCTTTAGCTCACAAAATTAAGACCATTCTTCTTCTCTATTGCCGGTATTTGAGTTATATCAGGAATAGGATACTTCTCATTCTTTAGATAGAAGATGGTTAAGGAATAAAAACTGAAATCCTAGTCCTTTTTGTTGTGTAATTGATTTTGTAATATATTAGCAAGTAAGAAAAGTTGGTAAAATAAGAAATGAGAAATATGAAAAAAATTCAAAACTGTTTGTTTTGATTATGGTTTGACATTAAAAGTCATGTCAAATGAATAGTTGTTTTTTTTTTAAGTAATGGTGATGTGTGTATTGACAGTATTATTTTACGGAATATTTCACATCATAATGATTATAGCGATAATTATCGCGATCAAGCGGGCACACTACGTTTTGTAAGTGTGCATCGGTAGCGCAAAGGGATGTGATCCCTTTGCTATGCTTTTATATGCTACGATAAGGAATGGAGAGTAATGGAAGATGTATTGCGTTTTTAGAGAAATCTAGTGGGAGCAATAATTATAATTGTCACGTTCATGGGCATTACCATTTTCAACAGTGTGACCCCAGCTCAAGGCATTAAAACTGTTTTAGAATATGGTAGGATGGCAATTAACAAAAATACACTATGGATTAGTGTCATTTTTTGAAGATGTATAGAGCTTATAGAGGTGTTGAATGTAAGTCTATGGGTTTCCGTCCGAATAACGGCTTTAAAAGTGATTTTTGCACTGTGATGATGACGTCATTGCTTGACGGAGTACCCGTTCTTTCTCTAAACCTCTCCGTTTCCCGAAATTTCGAGTTTCGTAATAGCTCTGCAGGCACTAATATTATTTTGATAGTTCTATTATTCTTTCAAAATGTATTCCAAATTAAATGTTATTATATTTTTCTCATCTGTAAAATATAGTATTATTATACATGATTTCAATATGATATATTGTTTTCTATTTTAATATTATCAATAGCAATATTTATTATAACATTTTTTTCTTTTAATTATCGATGTCGATAAATCATACGTGATCTCATTATGGAAGCCATTTTACTAACACAGTTTCCGGTACCGGAAGGCACCCGTCCCGAGCTGTAATTTCATATCCATAGGTACATATCGTTGAGAAGAACAGAACTCTATTTAACTGAGAATGTCAAAACGTCAAGCAAGTACTTTTTTTTGTTCATTTCTTTCACCATGTAGAAAGGCAAAGAGACTATGCCCATACAGCCATGTCATTAATAATTTGGTTTTATTATTTTTTGTTGTCTTAGTTTTATTGTATTTAGTTTGCAATAAGAAGTAACATTGATGATATTTTATTTTATGCTTATATATTTGTTATGAGTATCAACATTTTCATCAAATATTACTTACTGTAGATTTTATGAATTTATACTATATAGGCATTCAGTTGTTTTTAAAAGTTCTTGAATGTTGCGCGGGATATTTTCTGATGTTTTATAAATTTCCAACAGCTCATCAATGATAGCCTGTCAATATGAAATTGAGGACATTCAAAAAATATAAGTATGATTCAATGCAATGACTGTACTGCCTCATTACAATATGAACAACTTGGGGAAGTTATCATAATCATGCGATATATAAACGAAGACGACAAATTGTTGTATAAAATTTCTATTTTTGAAAGAGCCCTTGGTAAACCAAGGAGACGAGATTTTTTGGTTACATACAGAATACTACTTGCCCTTTTCTTTAAGAGAATCTTGCTAAAATTGAAACCAATTATTAATAATTTGAATTTTAATTTCAGGAAGAAACTCTGCAACGGGAATTGCTATGTTTTTTAATTTGCAGACTATAGGTATAGTTACCTATACACAAGCTAATTTATCAGCTAATTAATTAGATACCACTAACATCAATGTGTGCCGGGGTCCAGAAAATGACAATTTCTTTACGTTTCAATGGTAATATTATTATTAATATCTAATTTATAAATATTTTCCCGGATCTCATATACCTAAAGGGTGTTTTTATTGATATCCCATAACTTTAAGGTTATATTCCTTGGGTTAAACGATAAAAAAAACATGTAACATGGGTCCAAATGTGGATTGTTTCGGAGATATCAACAGTCTTAGTAAAATTAGTCCCGTAATTTTCACCAATGCAACAATTCCTTATAAACTGCGTAAGTACGTAGTAGCGCTCAGTTTGAATTAGGGAGGAAACAATTTGTGAAATCGTTATGTCGATGAAATCTTAGTGAAAATTAAAGAGCTGGCGGAATGCAAATAAAACAAACCAATGCGTACTTTTATCTAGTATGAAGAAACGTTTAGATTAGAAATTAGTAGGGTTTATAAATTAAATTGAGTAAAAACGTATTAAAAATGAAACCTCCTAACGTAAACCCTGTTACAAATGAAGAAGAGAGTTTTCTTTTTTTAATATGAAATTTACACTTATGAGCTATCTACACTGCAATACAACTTCTTATCTAATAAAATTAAGTGTTAAAAGTTCTAATAGCCGCTAACGTTTTACGAAAAAAGAACATTTCGCTCGCATAATAAAAAAAAAGATTTAACTCAAAAAACACGGATTTGATGTTTTTCTAATAAAACGCGTATTCGTTGCGTAAAGATTAGGTAGAATTTAACAGCCGTGATGTTTCGACAAAACTGAGCGAGATGCGCGACCGTCCTTCTCTTTTCAATGAACAGGATTGGACAAGTCCATTCTAATAAAGTGCGTGATTCAGTGATTCCGTGATGCATCGACAGTGACTGAAGGTGGGGGTGTTCTTGCGTGGAATAAACCGGTGTAATTTCAAATAAATTTGTGTCGGGATAAGCGGTAACTATGAAAATTTTCACTATTTAATAATAAAATGCATGATCTTTGAAATATTTCATGTTTTTAGAAACATATTGTCGTGATGATTTATATTAATATGAATTAAGTCTGTTTTGTTTTAAAAATGCAATATGTTCTAAGAATTATTTCGTGATACTTCAGTTTTGTTTTTAAATTACGCTACAGCTATTGGAGAAATTGAATTATCATCGTTTTATTATAAAAAAAAATAGCATTGCCTTAGATATTATTCTGATTTTCTTCTTTTTATTATTAATATTAATAGAAAAATGTCTAAATTGTTTAACGTTAATGCTGTTTATTTGAAATTTGCATGATCAAAATGTATTTTAAATCATGTTCAGCTTTTACATTTTATACTGTATATCTTAGAACAATGGCGTCGTCTTGGAGATCCCGGAAAATCCTATCTTTGATTTCTCAGACTGACAATAGTTCAAATAATAAAGAACTCGACACTGAAAAGAGTCTTGATGAGGTAAATAATTTGAAGTTACAATATTGATCACTTACTTGGGGGCTACAAATATACTGTTTTGCTGTCATTTAAACATACCTAAGGTTGTGTCCATTATTTTACGAATATCACTAATACTAATGTTCGGCTGTTTGTTACTTAATAAATAAAATTTAAATGTAAGTAATTTTATTAGGACTTTCCTAGAGATTTAATAATTATTGTCATTATTCTTATTTCAGACCAGAATAGAATATGTGGATACTGAAAACCAGGAAAATCTATCACCAGAGCAAACAGCAGCTGCATCTGAAGCACAGGTACCGGTAATGTCAAAATTAGAACCGGAACATAATTCAAGTACTGTTGTTAAAATTGCTAGCTGATTATGGCAGTGACACTGACCTGAGTGAAAATGGAAGTAACGATTATGTCTCACAAAATTTGCCAACCCCAGCGAATAATACCCGCGTTCTCGATCCTCCAGCTCGTCTTCTTCATCTAGTTCGATTTCCAGTTCATCCAGCTCATCGTCATCGTCATCAAGTTCTTCAAGCTCCAATAATTCAACGCCGCCGACCCAAGATACTAATCTACAGTCCGAAATAGAGCAAAACAATATTTTTCAATATTGCCCAAATACTCCAACAGTCAGTGAGGTACTGCATAACATTCAGCGAAGAGAGCTTCGAAATGAGAACAACGTGCCTAATTACAATATTTCGCCTTTGTACACAGATCAAAGTGATGTTATCTCAGTGATGATGATCCTACCATAGTATATGACGCAACACATAGAAGGCTAAATCGTAGGCAGAACTTACTCTTTGAAGAACCAATTTCAGATTTCTCTGAATCAGACTGCAATACCGAAACAGTAAATAGAGGACGTAAGCGGTCACGAAATGTTGAGAAGTGGCAGCAAGTTCAATCTAAACGGCTACGAAATAAAGGCGAATCGTATGTATCGATGTCTAAAACGCGTAATACTGTTGCACCTCGATTTATTAAAGATACGTTTCACAAAAACTGTAAATTAAAATGTTAGTATAATATCGATGATGAGGAAAGATACAAACTATTTAGCACGTTTTGGGATCTTGGGAACCTAGTTGCACAGAGAGCTTATACGATATACGAACGTGTATGGTAGACGTGGTTCCTAAATATAAATATTCTAATTCTCAAATCTCCAGACGACCAAACAAAGCATTTTATTTTATATATTTTGAATGACCAGAAAATTAGAGTATGCAAGACTTTTTTTAAGAACACACTATCGGTTTCTGAACGAATGGTTTACACAGTGCAGACAAAAATGAATGATGGTTTTATATTAATTGAGCTAAGAGGGAAACATAATAATCATAAGAAACTTAACTCACGATTACTAGATGACATCCGAAAGCATATTGATAAAATACCTAAAATAGAGTCACATTATGTAAGGGCTTCACATCTAAGCAATACATTGGCGGTGACCAAACAATAAAAGATTTGTACAATGACTTTGCCGCACAACAATCTAACACTAACAGGGAAAGTAGGTAATTACATGGCATATTACAAAATCTTTAACAAAGAATTCAATTTAGGCTTTTACCAACCAAAAAAAGATCACTGCGATCTATGTACATCATACCACAACTCAAATAGCGAACAAAAGCAAGATTTGGAAGACAAATATTTGAAACATTTGGAGGAGAAGACTTTGAGTCGTACTGAAAAAAATGCTGATCGCCAAAATATAACCAAAGTTAGTAGAGATCTATGACTTAGAAGCTGTTTTACAGTGTCCAAGTGGTGATACATCAGCCTTTTATTATATGTATATATGCTCTAAGTTAAACAGCTATAATTTGACTTTAACAGAATTACTTAGCGGAGATAAAAAAGCATACGACAATGTTCTCTGCCATTTTTGGACTGAAGTAGATGCTAAACGGGGTGCAAATGAAATTGGATCCTGCATTTGGGATTATTTACAAAATCTCTGCGCAGAAGATTGTTAGATCGATATATTTGGACAGCAATAGGAAAATGGAATCTAACGTTGAAATCTTTGTATTTATCCGAATAAGAAATAAAATAGAATTTTACACACGATGCGAATAGAAAGTTTTATTTCCAAAATTGACATAACAACTAGAAGCTCCATGGCAACCCTCACCGACGACATTGCTATGTGTATTTTTTTTTTTTATCTCTATCACTCCTCCTCACATAACTAGTGGAGTCCCATGGCATTCTTCAGCTTCATCATCCTTGGACTCGGTAACGCTTTTGTTAACAAGTCCGCCTCCATATCTTCAGTTGGCATGTACCTTACATATATCAAGCTATCTTGGATACAGTCTCTTATGAAGTGTAGTTTGAGATCTATATGTTTCGACTTGGAAGTAACAATCGGATTTTGACATAGCTTCAAGGCCGCTTGATTATCATTTAGTATTAAAACACTCTTTTGATTAATACCCAAGTCATTGAAAAGGGCTCTCAAATGAATAGCTTCTTTGGCAGCTTCGGTCAGAGCTATGTATTCGGCTTCGGCTGTTGATAGTGCTATACTTTTCTGTTTTCTATATGCCCAACTTATTGTGGCACCTGCATATTTAAAACAATAACCAGAAAATGATTTGCGGTCTACTTTGTTTGCACCCCAGTCGGCATCGGCCAAACCGTACAGATTTTCTTCTGTCTTCCTAAATCTTAATCCAATATCTTTTGTGCCTTTCAGGTATCTTAAAACACGTTTGGCACTTTTGAAATGTGTCTCATTATAACAATCATTAAATTGTGAAAGATAACTCACGGCAAAAGCAATGTCAGGCCTTGTAGCCACAGCCAAAAACATTAACATCCCAATCAAATTTTTATAAGGCAAGTCTTTACCTTCTTCCTTATTAGGCTCTCGATATAACGCAATACCTGGCTCTATCGGTGTCGATACAGCTTTGCATTCTTCCATCTTAAACTTCTTAAGCATGTCATTTATTTTCTTTGTTTGTTTGACTATAATCTCTTTTTCTTTTAATTCTACTTCCATTCCGAGAATAGTCTTTGGCTTACCCAAATCTTTCATTTCAAATTTGCTATTCAGCATCTCCTTTATCTCTTTTAGTTTCTTTTGACTTGAGCAGGCAATTATGATGTCATCAACATAGATTCCAATTAAAACTCTGTCTCCTCCTTTCGTGTATTTATAAACACAAGGATCAGCTTTGGATGATTCGAAACCTATATTCTTTAATTTGAAATCAAGCTTTTTGAACCATTGCCTCCCTGCCTGCTTAAGTCCATAAAGTGCTTTCAATAATAAACATACCTTTTCTCCATTAATATTTTTTAGATCTTGGAGAATTTCTTTAGCTTTTTCATATATTGTTAAGTCGTCGGATTCTGATTCCATCACTAATATCTCTCTAACATATCTTTCAACATAATCAGGAAGTTTCATATATATTTTCTCTTCAAGACTTCCATTAAGGTATGCTGTAACAACATCCATTTGATTTAGATGTAGTCCTTCTTGAATAGCAATACCAAAAATTGACCTTATAGAGCTTAATTTAGCAACTGGTGCAAATGTTTCATTATAATCTTCACCAGGTCGCTGTGTGAATCCGCGTGCCACAAGGCGTGCCTTTTTTATTGTTTTGTTGTCTGGGCTCATTTTCATTCTTAAAACCATTTTGTAGTCAATTACTCTCATATTTTCTTCTCTTTTAACTATTTTCCATGTACCATTTTTTATGTGTGATCGTAATTCGGATCTTATTGCTTCACTCCAATCATCATCAGACAGAAATGATATTTCAGATGCAAGCTGACTTTCTTCTAAGTCTCCTCCTGTCTCGTAATCATTTAACCAGGAAGGCTGTCTGACATTTCTTTTTGGTCTTTCTTTTATCTCTGTTTGAATTGCTTCAACAAAAGATTCTTCGTCTGATGAAGATTCTTCATTTGTGATGTCAGGTACAGGTAAAAACTCAGACTTTTTTGATACTACTGACGGAACTTCTTTAGCTATATCAGAACTCTTTCTATTTATTACTTCTAAGTCTATTTCTTTGTTAAGGTTTTTCTTTTTACCTCTTTTTGTTGTACCTATCTGTTTTAATTTTTCTCTTTTTCAGGTTTGCGCTCCGAGTTTTCAATAACGTCATAGTAGATGAAATAGTCTTCTTCATAATACATTTTGTTTAAAATCTTTACATCTCTGCTTATTATCACAGTATTTCTTTCAGGAATATAAATTCGATACCCTTTAGCATTCTTAGCATATCCAAGAAATACGCCTTCTTCAGCTTTTGCGGATAATTTTCCCTTTCTTCTTTTCTTTAGAACAAACGTTTTACTGCCAAAGATGTGCAGGTGGTTTCCTGATGGAATTCTGCCTGTCCATTTCTTGTATGGTGTATCCCCCTTCAAAGCTTTCGCTGGACTCCTGTTAATAAGATAATTAGCCGTATATACAGCTTCAGCCCATAAGTATTTCGGGATGTTAGCTTCTAGCATCAAGCATCTGGCTTTTTCCATCAGGGATCTATTTTTCCGCTCGCTGATTCCATTTTGTTGCGGAGTATATGGTGTACTTAGCCTTCTTTGGATACCATGCAACTTCAGAAAATTGTTGAACTCTGTATTCACATATTCTTTTCCGTTGTCGGTTTGCAAATTCTTAATCTTTAGGCCAGTGTAATTCTCTACATTATTTTTATACTCCTTAAATTTTTCAAATACTTCGTTTTTCTTTGCTATGAAGTAAATACAACAGTACCTGGTGAAGTCATCAATGAATGAGACGTAATATTTTGATCCAGCCATCGACTCATGTTCAAATGGTCCACATACATCACTATGAACTATTTGTAAGGGTTCGGATGTATAAATACTCTCGTGATGTGGAAATGGTTGACTTGACATTTTTCCTTTTATGCAGGTTTCGCAATCATTTAACTTTTCGTCACCAAGATCAAGTCCATACATCAACTCTTCTTTAGCCATCTTAAGCAAATCTCTTTCATTTATGTGGCCAAGTTTCCGATGCCATTGCATTATATTGCTTGTTTTTCCAGACATGGGAGTAAAGTTTGCTGTATCTTTTGTTTTGTCAAATTCCAGGTAATAAAGTCCGTTGTTTTTCTTTGCTGTCAGTATGACAGTTCCATCTTTTTCAATAATGTACGCCTTTTCTTTTTCAAACACAACCTTATTCCCTTTTTCAGTTATCTTTGCAACTGACATTAGGTTAGTTGTCAAGTCGGGGACAAATAATGTGTCAATCAAATTATATTTATCTTTTTGCTTTGACATTTTTACCTTCCCTTTTCCTTGTATGGTTGTCGTATGTTTATTTGAGGCTAAGTTTAAAACTTTGGATTCAAACTTAAGTCGACGCCCATGTCAGCCAGCTTGTCAACGATGTCCATGAAATTATTTAGGTGATCACGAACATCTTCTTTATCAGCGTTTTTTAAAATAAGCTTCTTCAATAAGGTGGCTTTTCGAGCAGGACCCGTACTTTGATAAATACCTTTTAGTTTTAGCCATAATTCTCTCGAGGTCACACAACCCTTCACTTGTTTTAGTTCAGATGGTGAAATAAGAAGCAAAAGTTCTGATCTTGCCAGTAAATCATTTTGTAAAAACGTACTTTTTTCTTCTTTAATTTCGGGTTCTTTAATTTCGCCATTGGTGTACTTCCATAATCCATTTTTAATTAATACTGCCTGAGCTTGGACACTCCAGGTATCGTAGTTTCCTTTTGAGAGGGCTTCTATTCTATAGGAGGATGAAGTCATTTCTCATCGCTCTGCTACCATTTGTTAGATCGATATATTTGGACAGCAATAGGAAAATGGAATCTAACGTTGAAATCTTTGTATTTATCCGAATAAGAAATAAAATAGAATTTTACACACGATGCGAATAGAAAGTTTTATTTCCAAAATTGACATAACAACTAGAAGCTCCATGGCAACCCTCACCGACGACATTGCTATGTGTATTATTTTTTTTTTATCTCTATCAAAGATGAAGACCAGAAGCCAATTATATTTTACTCAGATAACTGCTGTGGACAGAATAAAAATAAGTATATTGCCACATTATATTTGTACGCAGTTACTCATTTAAATATAGCTTGTATTACTCATAAGTTTCTAATAAGAGGACATACACAGAATGAAGCAGACAGTGTCCATAGTCTTATAGAAAGAGAGGTAAAGAAAAACTTAAAATCAGGTCCCATTTATTGCCCAGACCAGTATCAAACCTTATCAAAAACGCAAAAAAGAGTGTTGTAGTGACTAACGTCGCTGCATCGCTGCTGCTTCCATCGTCTCTATCATTATCTTCGTTTATTATCCTTTTATATCGTCGCACGTCATGGCGGCGAATCACTCCTGTAAATTTAATAAATCTTTACGTTTCACTGCCCTCATAACACTACACAATACGCTTGGCTGCATTAATTAACTCACCTTATGATATATTATTTATTTTTTAGTTAAAATACTTTAGTTTGTTTATTTTTTTTTGCACACTGACATTTTTGACACGTCACTCTTGACACGTCTGTAGGTGGCCAGCCGTTGCTTCCTAATTCATCCTCGACCTTCTTTGGATTTACTTTTAATTATGAAATATAAATATTCTAGAAAGTTCAAAAACTCGATCGAGGTTTCTTGTAAAATCCAGCCGCAAGGCTGGTCAGTTCATCTTTGGTTTTCAACTTGAGCACAGCTCAATTATAATAGTCTACATAAAATAATAGTGCACGGTCACTATCTACTAACGACTCCAGCCTGCCGAGTCCCTCCTTGGTCTGTTGCCGAGCTGCCGAGTCCCTCCTTGGCCTGCTGCCGAGCTTCCAAGTAGCTGCTTGGCCTGTTGCCGAACTGCCGAATCCCACCTCGGCCTGCTGCTGAGTTCCTCCTTGGCCTGCTGCCGAGGCGCTCCGCAACCTACTGCCGAGCCGCTCCACGACCTGCTGCCGCTGCCGAGCTCCTTCCGTGGCCTGTTGGTCACCTGCCTGTGGCCGTTGCCCAGCCACTGTTGGGCCTGCCGCCCAGCCACTCTTGGGCCTGCCACCCAGCCACTCTTTAGACCTGCTGCCCAGGGTCTTCGTGGACTGCTGCTCGGTCCCTCGCCGCTAGGATCGCCCCACGCCCTACACTCGCATCACACTTACTGCTCACCGACTGACTTTTTACCCCCAATAAATCTTTTGGCTTCTATTTCTGGTCTTTATATTTATAAATTATAAATCTACAGGCTAGGTAGATTCTCTTCTTCTCTTCTGTGTCGTTTACTACGCGACAGTGTACCTGCGATTAATGTACATGAAATGTCTTATGAATCATTTAAGGACTTAAAATCTCTTCAAAAAGACTGGGGTTATAACTTCAATATAGACACAGAGGGAAGAACAGTAAAATGGAATGACATAAAAGTTTTGCAGATGGTAAAATCGGAACCAACACATTTTTATTACAAAACTTCATACACTGATACTAATTTTAAGCAAGTTGATGTTAGAAATAAGAGAAAAAAAATGAACCAAATATTGCAAATAACTTTAAATATAGCTTACAGTCAAAAACAACAATTAAGTGAAAAAAGATTTAAAAGAACTTCTATCAAAGAAACTGATTCCTTCCTTTTATGCCAATTTTTATAATTCTATTTTTTTATATTGATACTTATTAGGTAATTGAATCATGACCCACTTTGCCGATTAGTCCTATAAAATCATAAATGTAGCTAGGTTTTCTTTGCTATCATGCATGTTGCGCTTAGTACGTTTTAAAAATGCTTCATTACGGGTCAGACATTGTTACAATTTTAACGTTTATTACCACTGCACTAGATATATTTTAGATAAAGCAGTCTTACTTTGAATTACAAGTCGTTTATAATTCAAACTCTTTTCACTACCTACGGAGAAAAAGAAGTAACATAATTTTAGAAATAAAATGACGTTATGTCATAATCTTAGATGTCAAGTAAATAGAAATCTAGGTATCTACAATATCTATAAACAAATTAACAAATCTTAAAATGGCCAATTCGGAAGAACAAAGAGCTCGCATTATACTGCTCAGTGAGCAAGGCTATGGCATTAGGGAAATAACACGAGAGTTAAATATAAGTCGGAACACCGTCAGAACATGGATCAGACGGCACGCTGAAGAGGGTACCCTTCAAGACAGGCGACGGCATAATCATGGCGTTCGTCGAATCACGAACCAACAGAAAACGGATATGCAACGGTATTACGAAGAACATCCTTTTACTCCTACCCGGTATTTTGCAGCTCGTTACGACGTTTGTTTACAAACAATAAGAAATAATTTGCACCGCACTGGGCTGCATTACAGACATTATGCTAAGAAGGCTCACTTAACGGATGCACATAACACTGCGAGGTTAAATTTTGCACATAAATATTTAGACTTCGACTGGACAAACACCATCTTTACAGACGAAAAATCATTTCGCTCTTCCCAACATGGTCGCTTGACTTTGTGGCGTTACGATAACACGCGATACACAGAGGATCACGTAGTGCCCAACCAATTATCTGGCCGAATTTCAGCCAACATGTGGGCCTGGATGGATGCTGGAAGTGTAGGCGAACAACTCGTTCATATTTCTTCTCGTCAAAACGCTGTGAAGTATGTTGATTTATTGGAAGAATCAATGTTACCGACTTTGCGAACAGTTTACCCACGAGAAGAAGTGCCAGTTTTCTCCTACGTTCATGATAACTGTCGAGTGCATACTGCCAGAATTGTCTCGAATTGGTTTACCCAGCATGAAGATGAATTTACTCTCATTCCGTGGCCTTCTAGGTCGCCAGATCTTAGCCCAATAGAAAATTTGGATAACAGAAATGAGAGGACTAAAGAAGCAATTGAACTGCATTGTAACGAAATTTGGGATATGATGAGGGGAAGTGACATTTGTAGTCGTCTAGTCGGGTCTATGCGTAGCCGACTATTAGACGCTATTGAAAGCCATGGTGCTTACACTCGGTTTTAGGTTTAAATAGTTACCCCTTTAATTATACCATTTTAACCATTTATATATTTATATTTAAGGGTCATTCTTTAAACACAGGTAATACCCATAACATACCCTAAGACCCATTGGTTAAATTAACAAAATAAAGTTTATAATTCTTTAAATTTACTGTTTTATTTTCTAGTGATCACTTAACACATGTTCCATCCAATAGTGCTTTTATGAAACAGGTCAGATCTGTTATCACAGCGAGCGATCAAATCGAATCAAATCAAAATAAAAAAAATTAATTGTGTAGCCGTTAAATACCTAGATACATGAAACCGAGCATTATTGAGGTAAGAGCATTGGTTAACACGCAGGAGGTTCCGGGTTCGATTCCCGACCGGAAAAGTTTAAGAAAAAATTAAAATGAAAGTCTTTTTTCGGAATTTTAACGCGTTTTTAATTATTTTACAATGCCAGCTAATTAGTGATCATAGCCTTAGCAGTAACACGTTCTCTGCCGGTAGTATAAATGACAAAAAATTCAAAAAAAGTTTTTGATGGAAATACAAGTGTTACCTCAAAATATGATTACTGATATGAGAAATGTTTTGATCAGCAAATGGGTTCTGTAGATATTTCAATAAAACCTCGTGAGGTCACATGTGACCTACGCGGCGGTGTAATACTTAAAAGTGAATATTCGTTACGGAGGCGCCGTATAGGTCACGCCCCCGGTCACCCGCATACCTCAGTCGCCCGCAAGCGCTTGCACCTAACGGTTGTTTTGTTCAATGTGCGTGGTATTTACTGAAACATGGATATATCAGATCTAAACATTGACTTAGATATTTCGCAGGAAGACTTACGAGATATTGACGCCTTAGAAGCTAGTATTTTTAGGGAGATAAATAATTTGGAGTCAAAAACTAATTATTCCGAAGAAGAAAATAGTGACGAGAGTATCCTACCGACAAAAAAACGTCATCGTCGTCGTATTATTGCAAGTAGCTCCGAAAGTGAGTCTGACTCAGTTGAAAATTATGTCTCTAATCAAATTGCTCATATAGAAGAAACATCTAATACGGTACAAAAGTGGACACGACCACGAGGACATCAGCCATCCGTCACACCATTCACGGAAACAACTGGTAAGTATTACTTTTTTTTAGCTTTAATTAAAATAACCGCTTTTTACTAAATGCATAATCTATAAGTATACTATTAATAAAGGTTGTCTGGAAGAGATCGCTAATAGCGATAAGACCGCCTTTACCCACTCTTATGTAATTATGGTTTATTTTATAATTTTGTTACCTTTTGTGTGAGCAATAAAGAATTCATCTATTCTATCTATCTAATATAAAGGTGTAGAGTTTGTTTGTTTAAATTTATTTTAGAATTATAAAATAAACTGATTTTTCAATGTCCAAGTACGGCAGCCAACGCGCATGCCATCGTTGCGGGCACAGCTACTCTTTAATATTATTTATTTATTTGTTTCTTGCAGGTATGAAGCTACCATATGCAAGAGAATTGAAAAACGGTACAGAGGGAGAATATTACAGTCTTTTGGTTCCAGACAATCTTTTCGAGACTATTGCAAACGAAACAAATTTATTTGCACAGCAATCTCTTTCAAAAACATTAAAACCTAAGTCTCGCGCGAACGAGTGGAAACCGACATCAAAAAATGAGATAAAACATTTTTTTGGGTTAGTACTGTATATGGGACTGGTGAAACTTCCTCAAATTAATTTATACTGGAGTAAAGACAGGGTATTCGGGCAAAGCTTTCCAGCTACGGTTATCAGTAGGAATCGATTTGAACTGCTTTTGAGAATGATTCACTTCACTAATAATGAGACAGCGGACAAATCCGACAGAATTTTTAAAATACGACCCCTCATCAATGCTTTGAATGACAACTTCAAAAAATATTATGCTCCAAAGGAAACTGTATGCGTTGATGAAAGTCAAGTGCCATTTAGAGGGCGCATCATTTTCCGGCAATATAACAAGAGTAAGCGCCACAAATATGGCATGAAACTATTTAAGCTATGTACCTTACCTGGATACACCTGCAAATTACAACTATATGCTGGTAAAAATAATGAAACGGTTAACACAACACCTACAAATGTCGTAATGTCTCTTTGTGAAGATATATTAAACTTGGGTCATACAATAGCTACTGATAATTGGTACACCAATTTGGACTTGGCAATCAACTACTGAACCAAGACACCCACCTGATTGGAACAATTAGAAAAAATAGAAGGGGTTTGCCGATAGCAGTAGTCGACGCCAAACTGGAAAAAGGCGAATCCATAGCTATGGAGAATGAACGGGGTATTTGTGTTCTCAAATGGAAGGATAAGCGCGATGTGTTAGTGCTTTCGACGAAACACTCAAGTGGTAAACGAACGGTTTTAAAGAAAGGTAGAACTGTTACTAAACCAAAAATAATTTTTGCCTATAACGAAGCAAAAAGTTCAGTCGATATGAGTGATCAAATGACCTCATATACATCACCACTAAGAAAATCTGTTAAGTGGTATAAAAAGCTAGGCGTCGAGCTTCTTTTGAACACGGCGCTTGTAAATGCCTGGATTATGTTTAAAGAGAACAAAAATACTAATCCAAGTATAGTGCAATTCAGGCGTCAATTGGTGGAGTATCTTGTGGATTCAGGAGTCGACAAAGAGAATTTGGAACCGCATGAGAGACCTAAAAGGATAAAACATGAAATGCTGAAAAAAGAGGGACCAGTTGCTAAATTAAGACGTTTCTGTACCGGTTGCTATAAAGAAAATGTGAAAAATTATGGATCAAAAGTAGCTCGAAACAAAACTAAGAAAGTCGTTACATACTGTAAGAACTGTCCCGGTGAAATATATTATTGCTTGCAATGCTTCAATAAATCTCATCGTTATTTGTAGAAGTTTTTATAACAATTTAGTAGCCAACTGATACTTTTTTTATTGATTCTTATGTATGAATAAACACGATTAATAAAGAATGCCTTTTTATTTTTTCATTTCTTTGCAATTTCATCCACATTTTCAATAAATTTATTATCACCCATAAACCACACTGAAGGATTGGTCTACAGCGCCGCTCCGGTCACCTTATATAGAGAAATGTTCGATAAAGACGGCCTACGGCTCACAAAGTAGTTTCAAATTCAGGTCTACCTTGAGGTCACTGATGACCTACGCGGCGTCTTGATCCAGTACAGGTGAGGTCACTGATGACCTACGCGGCAGAGAACGTGGTAACTGTCAGTGCAGTGTCTTATAAAATAAAAAGTTCATTACCTAAGAAATGTACGTTCAAGCGAATTTCAACCTACTTGTATAGAAGAACTGTAGGAAAATGACCTTATGGTGGGTCATGTTTCAATTTGGTCGATAGTACATAATAATATTTATTACCTATGTTTTTAATTTGAATATGTTCACAAAACAATAATGTTACTTTTGTTGAATATTAATAATAAAATTAATTCTTTTTATATTTTTAAACTACTAGTATAGATCGTGTGCAAGACATTTTAAAGTATTTCTTTAACAAAGCTGTTAGTTTTTGATAATTGTATTTGGTACAAAGTTTAAATTTAATTTTATTCAGTAGGGAGGTACTAAAGTTTAAGACTTTAAGAAACCCAAGACTTAAGGCCTACGCAGACCTGGACGGAATGGCAAGGGATTTTAATTTTTACTAATGGACATTCAACCGTACTGTTACAGAAATACGACATAAATTGCTATGCTTTAAAATGATGCCGTGGCATTGAAAGGGATTTAATCGAAAAGACACGCCACAGGCTCCCGTGGCGGGATGCCGCGGCATACTGCGGTAGGCAACGGCATGACACGGACTCCGGCGCTCGTCACAGGCTCCCGTGGCGGGATGCCGCGGCATACTGCGGTAGGCAACGGCATGACACGGACTCCAGCGCTCGTAGTAATATACTGCGGGGTGCGGCGGTGGGGGTAGAGAAGCGGGGAATGCACACCATTGACCATCCATTTGCGCCCGCGTCTTTGACGACTGTGTACCTACGTGTTTTTTTCGGAGACCAGTTTTTTACGTTTTTTATTCCAACATGGAGGAAAAATTAATAACATTAGTTCAAGCCTATGATTATTTATATAATATGTCATCAAAACATTATATGAACACTCAAATGAAGAACAATGCGTGGAGAATAATTGGGACAGAAATGAATAAAACAGGTAAATATTTTTGCAATATAATTATATTTTAATACTTCACACGGTATTAATGTCTATTTACAATATCGTTTTGCCATGGAATCGAGCCCTCATCAGAGTTAAAGTAATCTTTAAACATCTCCCGTACTGTCGTACCATCTAATGCATTGTTCATATTATTATCGTTTTCTAAATTAATGCTTACACTTGCTATACTTTGACTTTCTGTGCTTGTACCACCTATGATGAAATTGTGTAAGCAAGTACATGCTAAAATGATATTATCAATATATTTTGGTTGAACCTGAATTCCTTTTTGACATAATTCGAAACGTTCTTGAAGTATACCAAATGCATTTTCGACGATACGCCTGGCTCTACTCAAACGATAATTGTATATTTTCATTGCTTCATCTGTCAATCGGTCGCTACTAAATGGTCTCATAATGTTTGTGGTTAACGGAAAAGCCTCGTCTGCTATAAAAACATAGGGCAACTCAAGATCTGTCCTCGGTAAACGTTTTTTTGGGGGAATATCGAGGGCATTAGAAGTCAATTTTTTTCCAAATATTGAGTTTTGCATTATACCTCCATCACTATTTCGTCCATATGATCCTACATCTGCAATCACAAATTTATAATTTGCATCCACAACCGCTAGTAGCACGATACTAAAAAACTTTTTATAGTTCATGTAGAGACTTCCACTATTGCGAGGTGCCCTTATCCTAAAATGTTTACCATCTATTGCACCGATGCAGTTCGGGAAATTCCATTTTTCATCAAATTCCATCGCGATTCGCGTCCATTTTTCCCTTGTTGGTTTTGGCATAACACTAGGCCTTAGGACATTCCAAATGACTTGGCAAGTTTCATGTACTATAGAGCGCACTGTACTAAACCCCATACGATAGCTGTAACCTAGAGACTTGAAGCTACTTCCCGTGATCAAAAATCTGAAAGATAATATAAAGAGGGGTAAGTGAGGCAGAGTGAAAGACAGGGTACAGTTAAACAAAGTCAATTAAATAATACGATATATTTATTTATATATAATTATGAATTCCTCACGATATTTTCCTTCACCGTAAAGCCAGTGGTAATTTTTACTTAGAAAAAAAATTAGCTCAATATAATCCCATAAACATAGCTGGTGCTAACCTAGTCACCTAGTCACTATCTAAGGCCTTTTCCCATTACCTACTTATTCTGATTCTATACCATTTTACCTGCTTATGTTTTGTTTTAGGTGAAGAATGTCAGAAAATATGGAGTAATATACGTAATAATTTTAGGAAAGCTCTGAATAACAGAAAAACAAAGAGTGGTGACCCGTACACAAAGCGACGCCCTATCAAGTTTGAAAAAGAGCTGGAGTTTTTGAAAAAATTCATTCAGCACAGAAAACAAACCTCGAATTTGGACTCCTCTTCAGAGGATACGCAGACTTCTTTTGCAGAATCCGCTGTCGTTGATAGCGATGAACGTTCAGTTTCGCGAATGACCAATGATTCACACCATTCCTCAATAATACCAGAACCTACAACAACTGCTGAAATACTAAATAAATATATTGAATCGAAAAAGGAGGTGGACGCCATTGATTCGTTCTTTCAAACAATGGCTGCCACAGTAAAAAAGCTACCAAAAAGAGAGCAGGTCCGAATAAAGAGACAAATATTTAATATGGTAACTGACGCCGAATTAAACTACATAGAGGGAACTCCAGCTCCAACATCTGAAGATGTCTCTACCAATTTGCAACATCAACGACCATGCCGTACCGCTTTTACTTCAAGATCTGGCTGTGGAACCGCGGCAGGCTTGGGCTATGAAGCTGTATCAGGATCTGGCTATGAAACCACCTCAAGATCTGGCTATGAAACCACCTCAAGATCTGGCTATGAAGCAGCTTCGGGGTCTGACTTTGGAACCGCCTCAGGCTCCGGTTATGAAGCAGCTTCGGGGTCTGGCTTTGGAACTGCCTCAGGCTCTGGTTATGAAGCAGCTTCGGGGTCTGGCTTTGGAACCACCTCAGGTTCTGGCTATGAACCTGCTTCACGGTCTGGTTATGAAACCGCCTCGGGCCCTGGCTATGAAGCTGCTTCAGGGTCTGGCTACAAAACTGCAGTTTCTGAATACGAAACTAATCTAAACTAGTAGGTACTCTAAATTAAGTAAAAAGAAATAAAGATCCAGGAATTATCAGTGAGAAGATTTATCAGTGCAAAAACATAAAAATCGTTATTATGTGTCTACAATTCATGATTGTATTTGGCAAAAAAAAATGTTTTTTTAATTAAATAAAAGAAGAAAATATTAAACTTATACAATCATTTAACTGCCCACCTCAAACACAAGGATAATCTTTGATCGGCTTCAATGGGGTTGCGAAAATTGGTCCTCTGTTTTTCGATATATGGTCGACATATATTCAACAGTGCTTGAAATTTCTCATAATCCATTCTATGATAGTCATAAAATTTTTGCACGTCGTATTTTAAGTCATTAAATAAATTATTGAATTCACCCTTTGATTCCCTTTCTTTCCATAAATTATCAACCCAAAATCTTCTTCTATTCCTATTATTAGCCTGTGCACTTTCTTCTTCATCTGCAATAATCGATATCAACACTAAATCCCAATCTACCATTGTAAAACTGAGGCACACCAACACTCAATCAAACGCAACTGAAGACTGCAGGCAGCAGGAGTCGCTGAGGCGTGCTTTGTCATGCCGCGGCACCCCGGGGCATGCCGGGGCATGCCGTGGCAAAGTGCTGGAATGCCGCGGCACGCCGTGGCATGCCGTGGTAAAATGCTGGTATGCCGCGGTATCTAAGCAGCCGGTGTGCGCTGACTCACGGCAAAATCCCTTGCCATGACGTCCCGGTCTGCGTAGGCCCTTATTGTTATTTTTTTTGTTACGATTACTTTTAATTTGTTTGTTTTATCTGAATATTGTAGCTTAGCTAGTACAAAAGTCCTAATGCAAGACTGTTTTTTTTTAAATAGTTACATGATTATAAAGTTACCTTCAATTTTGTTTAAATGATTATAAATAAAACATATTAGGTAGTTGATTTTCCAAAGCAAATTTGGTTTCATTTATAAAGATATCATTCATTTCTATATTATTTTTATTAATAAAATGATGCAATAATACATGAGATACACGTTATCAACATTGAATAGTGATAAAAGGAATTATTATGGAATAGTTTCAAACACTTTTTTCTGTTCCAAACTAAAAAGAATTAATTAGAATTTCTACATGGCTTTTTCTTATACCGATTATATTCTTTTTGCGTAAACTGATGTAAATAAAAACATTTTTTTTGCATCGTTTTTTCTAGGTATAATTGATATAAAGGATATCAAAATCTATGTATAATCAAAGTTCAAAGTTTAAGCTAACAATTTCAAGTTACATTATGGGAAAGTCCAGTCAATCGTTTGAAACTTAGAAGCAAAGACAAATTAGAAAAAATCTAAAACTTTAACAGCAAATTCCCACTTAGTTATATTTTTGGATTACATCCTTTTATTTCTAAGCGTGCGATTTATCGATATCGATGCAATGACAATATCGTTTTAGCTAACCCATACTGCAAGCCGCTCGACCTCCGTTAATGTGTGTGTCTTGACTGTGCATGTGTGCGACTTGGTCATTTCTTTCGCACTCACTACTTTTACCTACAAAAGAAAAATGACGTTTGAGGCAGGCGCTTCAAGGTCAAGAAGAATGCGTACTTTTTCAGGGTCGTCACAACTCAAAAAAAAAGTAATAAACATTTTTATGACTTTTGTTAAATAGTAATAAAATATTGATGTGGCAAATTGTAAGGTTCGAAGATTTTTAGCGCGATAGCCCGCTACCGCACGGGGATATACGAGTTTCCCTTACAGCTTCCATAAAATGAATATCCGCTTGATGCTCGGGTGGATGGATAGACGCGGCATCGTCAATAGCTTCCCGAAAGTTCACAAAAACAAAACGATAACATATAACAATAACTTAGAAGTACACAGTAACAACTTTTGGTGCGCAACGGTACTTGTTAGCAGGACGAAAGTCAAGAAACAAGTAATAAATAAAGGGCAGAGCAATATATTCAAAAAAAACATAACATCAATCATTGAGAAATCAACTCTGTTGCGCAGACGATAAGTCTAATTTTACTTTTTTGTTTACCCTATCCTTAGCGACTAGCTAATGTATTTTTATTTACGTGTGCGTTAGCTGTTTAGGTGTGCGTGCCCAGCCAACTTTAAAGTAGGGCTGTCAATTTTATTTCAATTATTACGTAAATAAGTCAAACAAGAAATAAGTGTATTATTTTATAAAATAAAATTGTATTGATTTTATAAGCACTAAATCGATACCGTGAACTTAGGTCAATCAATCAGACAGTAAATCAAATTATCATTGGTAATAAAATAGTATATATTAGAGCACACTTACGAACAATATTTTTTAAAATTAATACATTCTCGACGTCGGTTCCTAAATCGCACTGTGTCGAACAATCAAACATTTTTTTATTATTATTAAGCGTTTTAATTATACAAAAAATATCTTTGTACAGACCCTAGTAATAAGCTATCTAAAATGTATTTTGGTAACTACTTTGGTAAAATAAAGCAAAAATCGATAACTATTTCTTTCTTATAAAAACGTAGGTAAACTTATAACTTATGGTCAGTAAGTTTTTTCATGTTAAACTAAATTATTTAAATAAAATGAATTTTACAATTTACTTTTGTACTGTAAAAATATTGATTATTTTATTTTTTGTTATTACAGATACTGTTGTGGTACTGATTGTCAGTATCTGATTGAGGGATTGATAGAGGTTTTGTAAGATGGTGGTTAAATAAACGTGTTCGTATTATACTGGATTTAATTATAATAAGCACCAACAGTTATCTAGAACATGGTGTCAGAAGTGTTGTTTTAAGCCACAATTATGGAAAAGGATATAAAAATGGGCGATAAGATTATGGTGAAAGCACCGGAGTTCAGTTTTGTGGCTAATTAATGTTCAAAGTGGATAAGTCGATTCAGCAGATATTTAAAGTTGAGTGGTCAAGATGCCGGGCCAGAGAAAAATAAAATAGATCTTTTACTGTATTGCCTGGGTGAAGAAGCTGAACAATGAACAAATCTGTTAAAATTGGAAGAGATTGGGAAATATGAAGAGGTTATTAGAAATCTAGAAGCATATTTTGTACCAAAGAAAAATGTAATACTTGAGCGATATAAATTTAATACTAGGGTTCAAAACGAGGGTGAAACTATAACCGAATTTATGAAGACATTGCATGCAATAGCAGCAGGATGTGATTATAGTTCATTAGAGGAAGAACTGATCAGGGATCGGTTAATAGTTGGTGTAAGAGACAAAAATTTAAGTGAGAGATTGCAAATCATGCCAAATTTAAAATTAGCAGATGATTTTAAATTGGTAAGACAGGCTGAAGAACAAAAAGAAATGTGGCAAAAAGAGGATGAGGTTTATGTCAATAGAACAAGCAAAGAAACTAGGAAGTGCTGGTGGTGTGGGAGATGAGAGAAACATGAGAAGGACAAGTGCCAAGCAGCCAATCAAGAATGCCTCAAATGCAAGCATCGTGGACATTTTGCGAGGTGCTGCCGGGAGCAAAAACTCAATTATGCATCAAAATCTGAGGACTTTGAAATAAATGTAAAAGTAGATATGGATAACAACCAAGAAGAGGTAAAATTTTTGGTGGATACAGGAGCTGATATTGTTGCTATACCGATAGACTGTTAAAGAACAATCACAGTTTGTATCCTTGTAAAGAAATAATTGGAGGTCCGGATGGTGTGGCTTTAAATGTATTAGGGTTTATTTGGTTAAGTTTAAATTATAAAGGTAATATTTACAGGGGAAAAGCTTTTGTCATAAAAAAATTACAAGTACCAATATTAGGAAAACCAGCCATATTCAATTTAAAAATATTAAAATTATGTAGTTTGATCAATTATAATGACAATGTTAATTTTAATATAGAAAAAGAGTTCCCAGATATATTTAATAGTTTAGGGGTATTTCAGGATACATTTAAAATAAAATTAATAAAAAATCCAGTTCCTTATGTCCAGTCTACTCCACGAGTTGTTCTATTGCTACTAGAACAGATACACAGAGTCTTTCGCGAGAATGGACTAAGAGGCTCTTCGCATGGAAGAGTTATAAATTTGAGCGTGGAACAGGAAAATCGCATCATGAATCTAATAATTGAAGATCCTACTTTGTCCACGAGACGTGTTGGAAGGATAGTGGGTGTGCCTCATGATATGATGTGGAGGTTGTGGCTTTTGGCTCCACCCCTATCACTTCAGAAAAGTTCAAGGCCTATTGTCAAGTGATCATTTTGCAAGAATAGCTTTTTGCCAAAGACTAAATAGCATGTTGATACAGGACCCTAATTTATTGAGTAAAATTTTATGGATGGATATTTACACGGGCTGGTGTATTTAATTCAAAAAATCAGCACCAGTGGAAAGCCCAAAACCCAAAAGAGGCGTGGGAAGTATTACATCAGCAAGAGTTTTCTATAAATATGTGGGCGGAATTTTGAATAACAAACTTATAGGGCCCGTAGAAACACCGCACAGACTAAATGCTGAGATTTACTTGAAATTAAACTCATTTTAACGGGTTTTACGCGTTTATTTTATTATTTTTGATTTTCCGACGTTTCGGCATTTCTGCAAATACCGTGGTCACGGGTAGACTGAGATGTTTGACGTCTTCATAGAGTAAAGTAAAAAACGATTTTCCGAATTCACCGCCATCTGTTTCGTAATTTTCTCGCATAGTCGCTCACGCAGTAGACGCTGACAGTGTCTTTATTTTTCTGCTTATTTGTCTGCTGGTTGTTCTTTTTTATTTTGCTAAGTATTGGATCCCACGTTGGTGACAGCTTCCAACCATCTTCTCTATTGAAGTTAGTGTGTTTTTTAATTTCAATAGTTTCTCTTACCAGCCTAGGAATAAAATGTTTCTCTTTTGCTAAGATTTTAACGGTATCAAATCTTAGATAGTGGTTGGGCTTATCCATGGAATGCTCACAGACTGCAGATTTTGTATAGCGACGGTTTTTTACATCGGCGATATGTTCTTTTATTCGAGTAGACAAGTTCCGTTTCGTTTGACTGATATATGAGAGCCCACAGTCACAGTCAATCTTGTATACGCCTGGGTCTTATAAAGGGATGCTGCTTTTTATTGGACGAAGATGGTGGCTAATCTTGCTGTGTGGCTTGTATATGGTTTTTATTGAAGCCCGCTTCAGAAACCTCGGAAAATCAAAAATAATAAAATAAACGCGTAAAACCCGTTAAATTGAGTTTAATTTCAAGTAATAATAATCGCGTAAATCTAAGATACTGAGAATTATCTGGAGTTTATCCGAAACTTGCTTAATTTGAAGTTTTCGAAGAAATCTCTTTGCAGGAATTAAGAGACATGTGGATTTAGCACGACGGCGCGCCAGCCCACTATGGGGTACGTGTCAGAGAATATCTGAATGAAGAATACCCTGAACGAATGTAGAATACCCTGAACGATGGATTGGCCGCGGAAGTGCTGTAATAGCGTGGCCGGCACGGTCTCCAGACCTAACCCCTCTTGATTTTTATGTGTGGGGTTCTCTCAAAAGTATTGTGTACAAGAAAAAAAAAATTCAAGTGAAGAGTTACGACAAAAAATAGAAGAAGCTGCAAATGCCATGCGACAATTTTTTTAAAATTTAAACAGCCAAATACGCACGACAATTAACGTAGGTTTTGAAAAAAATGGGAGACATTTTGTAAATAAATTAAATTAATATGATAAAATGAATTTTATTTACTGAGTCTCTTTTATTATAACTGTACCAAATCTGTTAAAATAACGTGAGATAGCAGTAACAATTCTTGAATTATTAGGATAACTGAATATAACAAGAAATTTTAAGGTTACTAAAAATAAAAATTGTTTTCAATAAATGAAAAACAAACACAATAGCATAAACAAAACTCTTTTCTGTTCTAACTTAACATTGTCAGGCAACAACTTTTTTGTTTTAATTAATTTTTAATCGTTCAAATAAACGATTGATTACTAATTTTTGAGTAAACTGTAGTTTTAAAGAAAAAACATTAATTCTTTTGCTGACCGTAAAATCAATACCTTAGCAGTAGGCTACTTTCAGTATCAAATTAATTCATTTTTTAAGGTACAGATAGGTGACGTTGTCTTATTCACATAAAGGTGTGTTGTATTGGTGGTCAGATTTTATTTAATTATTTTGTATGAGAAATGAAAACGACTTTTTTTAAAGATTTTAAATATATTGCATACTTAGACCATTCTTTTATTTAGAAAGTTCCAAAGTTTGTTGTTCCAAAGAACCATTTTTTTTGAAATTCTGAGTGACAGCAAGATATTAGCAAGCGTTTCTAAGCCTACATTATTAAAAGCTTCTGTTATATCGAAAAAATACAAGCAAGATAATTTCGTTCCTTTATGGATTTATTTGCATAAAGAAAGGGCTTCCAAAGTGGGAGAATTGTTGCATGCAGATGTCTGAGGACCTTTTCTATTGTAGATGACCAAATATAGATACTTCGTCTTATTCAAGGAAGATTATTCAAAATATCGTCATATTTTCTTTATGAGAAAGAAGTCAGAGGTACCAAAAAAGCTTGAACTGGTACTAGTCCAAACCAAAACAATGGAGCGTACATGGAAAGAGCTTTTAAGTGACAATGGCGGAGAATTTGATAATGCTTTAGTGAGACAGATTCTAGAAAAGAATGGGATTAGACAACGGCTTACAATGCCATATACGTCACAACAAAATGGATGCGTCGAAAGAAAACCGTACCACAAGCCACCAGATCCATCCTACATTGTAAAAGTTTGCCTCAAGAGTTATGGGCGGAAATTATCAATGCTGCCTGCGATTCTGTCCAGATTAAAGGCTGTCGGTTGCCCTTTGAACATCTACAACTTAATACTAAATTATCTTTCACCCAGAACAGTTTCTCTTAATTACGCCGTGGCTCAGGCCTCCATACTTACTGAAATGGGATGCGTCCAGGGCTCGGCTTGCGGGCCAGCCATGTGGAACCTCATTCTTGATGACATGTTAGACATCCCCCTTTCGCCGGGCTGCCGCTTGCAGGCATATGCTGACGACGTTCTGCTAATTGTGTCGGCTCGCAACCCCCGTGAACTAGAGCATCTTGCTAATACCACCCTAGACAGAATCGCAGAATGGGGCCTGAACCAGAGGCTGAGTTTTGGTCCTTACAAAACTAAGGCTTTGGCATTCTCGCCTACGGCAGACAGAGCTCAACTATACATGAGCGGTACCCCAATCCCTTTCACTGACTGCTTCACCTTGTTGGGAGTTGTCATCGACAACAAACTCAACTTCTCTAAACACGTAGACTCCGCCATCAGCAAAGCACTTGCCCTCTACAAACGACTGACTCTATTTGCCCGTCCCACCTGGGGTATCAACCCAGAAATAATTAGGATCAAATACAAGCACGTCGTTGTCACCACGATCACGTATGCAGCGGGTATGGGGTAGGGTTGCCGAGAGGAAGGAGGTTCGAGCCAAGCTTGCATCTCTGCAAAGAGACTTTGCTCTGCGCGCACTTAGAGCCTACAAAACGGTATCCTCCAACGCTGCCTTAGCCCTGTCTAGGTTTCCGCCCTTAGACCTGGAAATCCAACACACTAGGGAAATGGAGGTTACCCGTATCACCGGCAACTCGTCCTTTCTTCCCTCTGACATACGCTTGGATAAAGACGTTAAGATCTCCAAATTGTTACACCCGGCTGCCCGTGTCACTATTAAATACGATGTAGCCAATGACCGGAACGCAGTGTCCAAACTCCAGTCCTGTCAGGACACCATCAACATCTTCACAGATGGTAGTAAGAGTGAGAGCGGGGTTAGCGCTGCATTTATTTGCCAGCTACCTAATAGTAATACATCTATACTAATATTATAAAGCTGAAGAGTTTGTTTGTTTGTTTGTTTGTTTGTTTGAACGCGGTAATCTCAGGAACTTCTGGTTCGAATTTAAAAATTATTTTTGTGTTGAATAGACCATTTATCGAGGCAGGCTTTAGGCTATAAAACATCACGCTGCAACTATTAGGAGCGAAGAAATAATGGAAAATGTGAAAAAAACGGTGAAAATTATTCATCCTTGAAAACGGTGCGCTAAGAAAACGGTTCTATAAACCGAAAATATATGTATGAAAGAATTAATTAAGGGAACTTTTTACCGCGGGAAAACTTCGCATTCCCACGGGAAATCGACTTTTACGCGAACGGAGTCGCGAGCGGCCACTAGTTTAATATAAAAAGACACTTTAAATTACACGATTCCTGTTCAGTTTTCCAAGCCGAAAAGCTTGCCATCCTTCGTGCTGGAACGGGGAATACTACAGTTTTAAACAAAAGCCCTTATGAACTATGGTATGGAAGCAAACCAAGAATCAGGCATCTAAGAATTCTAGGAAGTACTTGCTATGCGCACATACCTAAGGTTATGAAAATGAAAACAAACTAGTTCGCTCTAGAGATGTTATATTTCAAGAGAGGACTTTAACTACTAATGAGTTACCTCAAGAAGCAGCTCCTAGAAGAGGACTTCAGTTTTTAATCCAATACCAATATCTATACCACCTCATGCAGAAGAGCAACCCATAGCACAAGACCTAAAGAATGTGAACTTCCCTGAGAATGTGAAGAAGAAAATGCTTTTCGGAGAAGCGTTAACAAGAGATCTACAGTTACGAAGATTTAGGAAAGAAACACGAAAAAAATTACGAAATGTTGAAATTTAAATCAGTGCGGAAATATAAGTTACATATGCATGCTTTCACCAACCAATATTTCAAAGAACTATTTTTTTTATTGCTTTATTAATGTTTTTTTTACTTCATTTTGTTGTCAGTTTATATTTAAACATACCCAGAAAATTTTGGGGCAAAATATTAACATTTGGGGGTTGTTTTAAATGTGTTAGGAGTCCCTTAAATTTGGGTAACGTTGGTGAAAACGGGCATTAATGTATCGAAACCATATTTTAAACATGATACTTTCAAAAGACAAAAACCTCGAAAAATAAGCAGTAAAATGCTGAAGGTAAAGGACGACGTAATCAAATTTTTGGAGAAAGATGAAAACTCTAGAATGTACCCAAGGAAAAGAGACTATATTAAATCCAAAGTTGGTAAAACTCAACAAAAGCGTATTTTATATTATTATATATATCGAAGGCGGCAGGATACCTTCGACATCAGAGCCGTCTTCAATGGCCATCTATGAGTTGTGGGCGTACGTGGGTAGTTAGTATCAATGAAAGAAGTTATTCTGTTTGAGCACTGTAATTATCTTCTCTTGATAGCAATCAATAGGTCATTTGATTAATTCACACTATTGCACAGTTTCTAGGCGGACACCAAGCATTATCATTCTCCAACTGCTCGTCACCAAGGCTCGCGTTCATCTTCGTCACCCTGACGGCTCCTCTCTCGATGTCTCGATAGGCTCTGTCAAGCACCATATTTAGTACTGGCAATCCGCACCCTTCTTATATCAACCATAAGAATAGTCGAACTCCGACATATATATTTTATAATTTACATCAAAAGTATTACGCACAGTCAATTTTAAGATAAGCTTAAGGGAAACTATCCTTAAACGGGTAAGTAGTTTTACGCTTCTACGTCAAACTCGAGTGTCAATGGGTGTGTGTGCCGAGAGCTGTCACCGACCGAATAGTTTCAATCAGTTTCGCTAGGACGATGAAGTTGCATCAAGGCGTAGGTGTGTGTATCAACAGGTTTTTGGTGGGTTTGTTAGAAAAAAGCACGGTTAGGCTTTTGAAATTAGTCGAAATTTTTTATTACTATTCCATTCTTGTTAATAACAAATTAATTTGCCTCTATTTAACTATAGAATTCCACAATATTTTTATGGTTTCAAATTCCTTTTTGAGGTTATTATTACTTATCTTAGCAAGGTACTCTCGGGCAAATCGGGTAGGGCATAATGGGTACCTGCCCACTCAACTTCATCGGAGATACGCACACAGTCAATCAATCAAATTTAAATTCATACCTGTTTATAGTCCTCATTTTGGTGGTTTGTGGGAGTCTGGAGT
This sequence comes from Emmelina monodactyla, assembly GCA_916618145.1. NCBI lineage: Eukaryota > Metazoa > Arthropoda > Insecta > Lepidoptera > Pterophoridae > Emmelina > Emmelina monodactyla. The sequence continues at coordinate 1,807,272 of OU745316.1, forward strand.
AAAATCTTGCAAATATCACTTGTTGCGCGTTGTAGGTCAAGCTTACTTAACTTTTGAGGAGTTTACGACCGTTTTAGTACAAGTAGAGGCTATATTGAACTCACGGCCGCTTTCACCACTATCGTCCGATCCTGTTATCGATAGAATATTGTTTTATTTTAATTTTATTTTTTATACTATGTAAGGGTGCGTGCTGGTACCGGGGAGCGGGAGGGGGTGTCGCACGTCTATCGCCCGCCATTTTATAGTCGTTAGCTAAACTCTATGGTACACGCACGTACGCATTTTCTATGTAAAAAGTTTTGTTAATTCTTCAAAAGTAATAAACGTTTTATGTTCGTTATCCGTGTTGTCACTGGACCTCTTCACCACACCACCAACAAAGTGGTCTTCGAGCCGAATCTTCATGTCACAGTGCAACAAAATGGTGAACACGCGAAGCACAAGCAAATTAAAGATGGGTGAAGAACAAACAAAGCTACAACTGGTCACCAGGACACAGAATACGCCATACCATACGCCACAGCCTTCTACATCAGCAGCGGAAAGTGTCCTTGAAACAAAATTATTTGATTCTTGCGCGGATAGTATTGTGAAGTCGCAACGGTCAAATAAACCGCCTCCGCAGTCGTCCCGTCACTCCGCTAGGTCAAAGAAAACTTCGTCATCGACTGCTGTACATGCCCAGAAGAAGAAGTTGGAGCTGAATGCAGCAAGGGCTAAGGCACAAATAAAAATGGAGCTTATAGACAAACAACTGGCGGCGGACCTCGCCGAACTAGATGAATACAGTCCACCAGAAGGATCGGAGTACCACGGGAGTAATATTGAGAGGTGGGTAGAGCGCAGTCAAGGAGCTGGATTTGCAGCAGGCCACTAAAGTCAACAACAAAGACCAGCCGCAACCGTCGGGTACCAACGACACTAACGGTCCGGTTCTGGAGCTAGCCACGGCGCTCAAACAAATGGTTACCTCCTCTAGTATCCAACAGTACGCAAACCTACTCAGCCGACTCAGCACGCCACGAGAATTACCAGTTTTTACCGGTAATCCAATGGAATAGCTACAATTTAAACAGGCGTACGAAGAGTCTACCGAAGTATGTACATTTACCGATAAAGAAAACCTGTGAAATTACAAGAGGGCATTGTATGTCATCTTTAATGAATTCAAGGGTCACAAAATGGAAGAAAAGTTTTCATTGTTTGAAGATAGCGTCCAATTTGACAAATTGTCCGGATAATAAGAAACATAAAATTGTACAAGCTTTGAAGCACTTTAAAAGCGAATTCAAAAAAGAAGTGGAGAGGATTTTCTTATAAAGAAGATAGTTTTTTTAGAAACTAATGAGGTATGGCTTACTTCTTCGATGGAATTACATAATTGGCCTGAAATTACCTTAGCTAAACCTGGACGTCCAAAACAAATCATTTGAAGATGTGTGTGACCGCAGTAAACGGAGAAAAACCAAAATCTTATACCAAGAAGAACACAACTGTAAAAAAATATACGCCAGCAGAAGCATTCTTTGTTGAAGGTGAGTTCACTAGAAGACAGTGGGAAATAATCCACAGATCTGGCAAAACTATTTATCCGTGCTATTCTCAAAGAAAATGAATGCTCCTGGAGAATTATACGATTTAAATGATTATGTCCTTTTGATTAAAAAGTCTAGGAAGAATTTTGATGTTTTGTTGCTATCGCATAAGGATATGATCGTATTCGAAAACGATTCCAAACAAGTATTCCCTATAGGATACAATCATAATCGCAAGTAATCCAGTTTCGCAGAGGAAGATTGTCAATGTTTGCAATAAATGATTATGACTCTAATTTCAAAGAAATAATTTTCTTAAGGAAGAAAACGCTTTGAAAGCGATGATGTCAAAAAATGAAAACTTAATTGATAAAGGCCTACAGAAAAGTCTCCACGAGGGATTGATTCACAAAAAAAAAAAAACTGAATAGATGGCACTGTTTCAATCAATGCCTTCACCTAGAAGAATGTTTTATGAAAATCTAAAAGTCAATGATGAGGCACTTAATCTCGTAGAACACATTGATTCTCATCTTTAAATACTTTTTAGCTGTAAGTTTTCTATTTACGTCTAGTGGTGTCAATGAAAAACATTATATACACTGTTGACATTGTTTTGCACTGATTATTGTTAAAAAGTTTGTTGATTATTGTCAAAGTAAAACAATTTATCTCGATTTTCTCTTTATTTATTAACCTTTCGAGAAATAGCACTGATTGGCTGTATTACCTATAAAATTACCTTTGTAATGGTATATAAAATTAGCTGTATTTTAGAAATACTTCGCGAAAAGATGAAAAAATAAAAAAAACCATTATCGATCGTAACTCAAAACCGGTTCAGCAAAGATACAGTGTTTTTGCTTTACACGATAGAGCTTCAGGAGACAGAAGTTGATGGCAGCAAAATAAAACATAAAATGTTGCTTATCATGATAGATGGCAAGGTCTGTAATGCTGCGACAGATACCACGTCTACAATGAGATGCTACATTAGCGGACAGACTTACAAAGGTTTCAATAAATTAATCAAAAAAGATAATAAAGTAGAAACACTGAAGTTTGGATTATCTATTCTTCACGCAAGAATTCGATTTTTTGAATCCATTTTACATTTGGCCCATAAATTGGCTATACAAAAATGGCAAACAAGATCTATAGAAGAAAAAAAGATAGAGAGACTAAAGAATAACTACAAAAAGCATTTAAAGAGGAAATGGGACTACTCGTAGATTTTCCCAAAGCAGGGTTTGGGAACACTAATGACGGAATCACGGCAAGGAGATTTTTTGTAGATCCTGAATGCTCCACAAAAATAAATGACATCAATGTCGATTTCATAAAAAAAATTTGAAGCATACGCAAACGAAACTGCGAAATATATGTCGATCTGTATGGTTGGCATCCAATGTCACCAACCATGCACAAAGTTTTAATGCATGGAAGTGAAGGTTAGCTCATGCACCTATTGGCCAGTTATCGGAAGGGGCAGCTGAAGCCCGAAACAAACATTTATAATATAAGCAGGATGACCATAAATATAAATGATAGTATTATAGTTAGATATTACCAAAGAAATACTAGGAAATATTATATTGGATTTATTGAACATATTGAATTTAAGGAAGTTGAAAACTATTATAACATATTTTTTTTTAAACTGTCGAGGATTCATTAAATTTCGTGAAGTTTCAAATCCAACGTTAGATATTGATATAGTGACCATTATTTCTATCGTCAAAAAAGTAAATTTGATTAGACGAGTGGAATCAGTGGAAGTGCAATTTTTAGAAGGGATATTATTTTTCAAAATTTTAAAATTTAATCAATTTTAAGTTACATTTTTTATAATTATTTCGTTACTTAAGTTATTTTTTTCTTTCAATGATTGTAAGAAAAGTTTTTATTTTTAAAATAAATAATAAAATGTTATAAGTTTAGTCTTGGTTTCCTTTATAAATATTTAAAAACCATAGTATTGCCACAATATATCTACTTGTTTAATGTATTATACGTTACCGTAACGTAGAAGTGACTATGCTAAAAAGTGGAAAAATCTACGGCTTTACCCAGGTACCACACAATGGACTAGGGGAGAACCTAGTGACACCGTTATAAATTAAAACCATTTTTTCCTATGGTATTTCGCTTATTTGTATCAATTTAATTTGCTAGATGTTATCATTATGTCTCAAGCGAGTTCAGTTGTAAAAGTGACACAAAGTTCGGGTCCGAGCTACGGCGCACTATCTCGATATCTCCGTCCTGACAGATTCAATATGGAGCCGACTTCTGCTGGAGCCGAACTTGAATAGGCGCCCTGGCGGTATACATTTACAAAGTTTCACCTACTACGCCAGATTCTATAAAGCTAAAACTTCTCATCAACCATCTGTCACCTAGCCTGTTTTCGCACATACGAGACTGTCATTCGTATGAGAATGCTATCGCCGCTCTAGATAGATATTAGAAGCCTAAAAATGAAATCCTAGATCGCCATATTTTTTCGAGGATAAACAATGCTCTGACGAGACGCTTTCAGAATATGCGAGAAATTCAAAACTCTTGGCTCGAGAATGAAATTATAAAATGTAACTGCCGAAGAAAACGCCCTTGCTTCTTCTGCGGGGGAAACGTTCACCAGAGAATGAAATGACCGGCTAATAATTTGACATGCCAAATCTGTTCAAAACGAGGTCATTTTGCAAATATTTGTCAAAGTGGCAATAATCTGTCTGAGAATGCCTCTTTTAATTAAGTTGCTATTAGTGTAATTGATCTTTGTGCCTCAATCTCAGCTGCGTCTCCGTCCAGTTTGGTTAACGTTTGGGGACGTGCTCCAGACCATCAGGGAAGCCGTCACAGTCGGTCCTCCGGAATACAGGTCGACGCGGTACGCAAGGCGAAAGACCAGAAGGTGGTAATAGGTTGCAGCACCAAGGAGTATAGGCAGAGAGTGATGGACAAGATCAAGAATTCCAACAAGCAATCCCCTCGTGATCTTGAAGCACGTCCTCTCTGCCAATACCGATGAAGAGGTGCTGCAAGCTATTAAGACCCAAAATCGCCATCTCGTCGGCGACCTCGATACAAAAGACCTTGTGGTCAAATATCGCAAGAAAACCCGGAACCCCCACGTGTGCCATATTGTGGTAGAAGTCACTCCACCCATATGGCACAAAATGACAGAAGTGGGGCGTGTACATATAGACTTGCAACGCGTCGTGGCAGCAGACCAGAGCCCGCTGGTTCAGTGTTCTCGGTGCCTGGCTTACGGCCACGGCCGAAAGCTGTGCACCGAGACCACAGACTTATGCGGTCATTGCGGGGGGCCACACCTTGCGGCGACTTGTGACCTTCGCGCCGCAGGAACCCCACCCACCTGCCGCAACTGTCTGACTGCCAAACACGACGTCGTAGACCATAACGCCTTTGACGGCGCCTGCCCAGTACGCCGTAAGTGGGACTCGTTGGCAAGACTAAAGGTCTGTTACTGCTAAGGGCCCCGCATTAGAAACAAATAGACCGCCATGGCAATATTTAAATATTAACAGAAAACAAGTTCCAGTGCTGCACAGGGCCCCCAAACCCGCAGCACTTGTTGCACAAATGTCAAAAGTTTGCTGGGCCTTGTGCAGCAAAAACAGCATTCCTGGAACAAGCACACCAACATCAAAACTAAGAGTAACTTGTCAAATTCAAACACTGCTTGCGAAACTCATACATAGGCATATATATTATGATAATATAAAACATTATGTATAGAAGTAGCAAAACGTTTAAAAAATACAAGTATAAGATTCTTCAAATAATTGTGTCATAGTAAAAGTCATAGTAAAGATTCTTCAAATAGTGTAATTGTGTTATAGTAAAAGTCGTAGTAAAATTAAGTCCATAATAGTTAAAAATTAATAGTCCATAGTAATAATAATAATTCTGTAAAATAATTGTTGTCCATGATGTGTCAAAAATTTAAAGTCTGTAATTGAAACATAGGTTAAAATAATTGTAAAATTGTAAATTGAAATTTGTTAATTCAATAAAAGTAATAGAATAGTAATAATTGTAAAATAAAAAAATTGTAAATTGCCATATAGGTAAAAGAATTTGTAAAATTGTAAAATAAAAGTCCGTTAATTATAATAAAATTGTAAAATTGTAATAACTGAAATAGTCAAAAGTAATAAACTGTAATAATCAAACTTAAATGTAAAACTTAAAATAGCTAAAAGATGTATTCAAATTCAAAAGCTCCTCAAGCAGTAACTTTAACCTTTCTTCCTTCAATGTTAGCCAGAATGAAACACAGATGTACAAAGGCTCTGATCATGTTAGAGGTACTCGAAGGGGTAGCATCAATTGCTACCTCATAAAAAAAAAAGTTAGGTTAAGAGCACGATACCAATAATCATAAATTACCTACGTGACGCTTTAATTGATACCGGTAGTTCCATCACTTTTATTAATTAACATTTTGCTCAGAATACAGGTCTTAAGCAGAAGCCGTGTTAGCAATCGGCGACTCTGGCTTCTTCATGTTTTTTTTTGTAAATGGACTTTGCTTTACGAGCATAAAAATCGAAGAACATATTAACAAACGATGTCCATTGCTTGTTGTAAAAAATATATGTGCAGATGTCATCATAGGTCTTGATATACTAAAAAATCATTCAGCACTGGTATTCCAATTGAAAATATGTAGTGTGATAGCGGCTACAGTCCCTCCGGTGTCCATTTTTACAAACTTATCGTCAGTTATGAGACCTATAAGTGTTAAATCTAGAAGGTCAGTGTATAATCCCCCCTACTCCTTGGGGACGTTTACTTCAGCTCCGTATTATTTTTTATTTGAAAATAGAAAATGTTACTAAAATCGCTTGAGGCTATTATCACCACAACCCAAAATATTGTAACTTCACTAGTTGTTCGCGCCAATGCTGGCGCTTTAATATTTCAAAATACCTACCCTCTTAACTTTTATTTTTCGCTGCAAACCGTTAAATTGGTATAGTCACGATCGATCTGTGCTACCTGTCGGTCGGTTCTCATCGCACACCGCTGTAACTCTTAAAACGCTCATAATCGCTGGAGAATCATCACGCTGGTGATCTCCTACCACCGCTAACCCTCGCCGAGATGTGAATGGTGCCTAGTATAGTGAACCTGCTTACCAAGTGAATACGAGCTGGCCAGCAAGGACGTAAGGACTGTGTGCCCAGTGAGTGAACCTAACGAGCTAGCTAACCGATCTTGCAGCATCACCTCCTGTAAGTAGACATCCGTCCCCATATACTAGGTATCTGTAGTGATCTTGTGTCACCCACTGTGACATTTCTTTTTTTTATCATTTATTCCCAAATCATCGCTATATCCACCACTAGTGAATAAAGTCAGTGCGTGCTTTGGACGAAAAGATAAGCAGCCAAAACTATCTTATACCCAATCAAGAAACACAAATTCAACAGCTGATAAGATATTAAAAATGCACTTGTACTACCCCCTCTGCATCACACATTTTAGAAGAACAGCCAATTTCCTCTCCTGCGCCGCAACGTACCATTCGTACGGCAAAGCAAAATGAGTCATTGGCTATCTAACACTGCGAAGCGGAGACCAAGAAACAAAACAACCGAACTTCAGCCGATTACTACCGACCCCGGTGAGGCCACGAAAAGAGTGATTGTCGAAGAAACCAATGAGCAGGAAAATAACCATAATTCGTAGACTACCGTAAGAAACGGGAAAAACAAAAGGAAACGACGTGAAATCGTGTATGGTACGGAGTATGAAAATGATTACTTTCAGACGGTGGAAAACTTAAAATCTATAAGTACGTGGTCATTTCGACCAGAATGTATCACGGTAAATTTAAAGACATACTTAAATAAAATAGAAAAGTCAGAAAATTATACTGTAGTAAAAAGAGAAATTAAATCTACTCGCCACGCTGCGTTCAAAATTGGTGTTCCAGAAACTTTGTTTTCAAAAGTGATGTCGCCCGCTTTATGGCCTCTGCGCGTGCGACTAACTCAGTGGTTTCTTGTGCGCCCTCGTACGAGCGATCTACGCTCCTTTGATAATGCCACTACCACTGCTCCAAACAGTGCAAATTGTAAACAACAAAACATCGCCTACACCGTCAGTGTTCAATCGTTTGATACCGATATTGTCATTAAACTTACATTGATTTGTTTACAATACATGCAGCCCCTTAATTGTAAAACACAACAACTTGAAGTTCTCTTACGAACTGAGTTGAAATGCGATATATTAGCACTTACTGAACACTGGCTTACCACACAAGAATTAAGTTGTATTAATTTGATAAATTTTAATTTAGTATCCAGTTTCTGTAGATCGAATGTTCAACACGGCGGTTCGTGTTTGTTCATAGCTTTAGAAAATGGTCACTTTACAAAACTGTCTATTGAACAATGTTGTGAAATATCTGCAATTGAACTTGTTTACTACATGCTTTTAATTGTTTGTTTTTATAGGTCTAACAGAACGGTGTTTGCGAGAGGGCCAACAGCACCGTTGTAGAAAAAGGAAGGTGTTTGCTTTTTGAAGGCAAAATTTGGGCAGAAGCTGTTCATACTGCAGTTTACTTGAAAAACAGATGTGTTACATCTAGTTTAGTAAACAAAACACCTTATGAAGTGTGGTATCAAAGGAAGCCGAACTTAAGCCATGTAAGTCTATTTGGTAGTCCAGTGATGGTACATGTACATTGGTGCATTCCCAAAGAACACAGATTGAAATGGGACAAGAAAGCCAAACAATTTATATTGGTTGGATACTCGGATACTGTAAAGGGATATCGAATCTATGATCCAAAGAAAAATGTTGTCACTAAAAAGAGAGATATACTCGTAATAGTGATGGAAGGAAAGAATGGAATTGGAAATCCAGAAGAAAATGCTATATGGATACAGGATAATGAACAGAACTTAATGCAAGGAGACATGGCAGAAACACCACATAAAATGTGTAATGTGCATAAGCACTATGTAGGAGACTTATTGCTTGAATACTGGCAGCTATTAATTTATATTATTCAAATATATTCTAAAGAAGAAACAATGAGATATTGACAGCTTCCTTCCAGACACAGTCATATTTTCGTGCTCGGACTGTGAGCACATAACATTAAACTCACTTTTATGCTTTAAATATAAAGCTTTAAAACAGTTTAAAATCTTTCATTTCTCTGTCACGTTTCCCCCAAATGCAAGAATCTTGTATAGGAAACAGAGATTCAGTGGGGGATACTAGCATAAATGAATCTCCGTCTAGTTCAAGTTCTGATTCATCAGCTTATATGGACCCAGATGAGACTCTCGGACTAGATATTTGTTAAATAATTAAAGCACCTATACTTTCGTATGTAACCATCAACAGAAAAATATGGTAAAGCATTTTGTTTCAAATCATTTTTTTTTTTTTAGATACTGTATACACTCTAAGCTTTTTGGCAACTGGTTCGTACCAAAAAATTGTGGGCATGAAACAGAACTTACCTCAGTGAAGCGCGTGTCGCTGTATTAAGGAAGAGGTGCAGGCTCTCAATAACCAAAATATTTTAGGAAAATATATAAAGTTTCCTAAATCTATACAAGAAAGGGCTAATATTAGAAGAGAGTAAGGGGGCTTTGTACAGTGGCAGCTTCGAACAATGGCGCTAATTATGTTAATTTGAATGCAACTTTAGGGAAAAATAAATTTTTTGCTGGTAACACAAACCTACACAGCTGTCAATTGTCATTTCTAGGCTACGACAAAACGTCCATAAGTAGAAAACGTTAATTTTGAAGTAAAATTGGCATGTATATGTTACGGCTAAAACCCGAAGCGCGGCTGCACCTAGTTTTAGCCGGTTAGAAACATCAATAGTTTAGGTTAGTTACGTTACTTCTTTGATACCGCCCAGAAAAAGGAGTCCCACGTAGCGTAGGTAGGTAGGTTAGTATATAAACAAACACGGCAGGTTGCAACTGAATATGCTACCGCACTTGGGAAATGTCCTTCAAAATGGACTGGAAATCGACAGGCGGGTATAGAATGGCTTAAATGTTTCATGAAGCGCAACAACGACTCGTCACTCCGAAAACCTGAAAACACAAGCCTGTCACGTTCAGCAAGCTTTAACAAACAGAATGTTATGGCATTCTACGACAACTATGAAAAAGTTTTAAGAAAATATAACTTTACACCTGATCGAATTTTCAATCTAGGCGAAACTAACGTCATGATTGTTGTTCAGGCTCCAAACGTTATAGCTCAAACAGGAATAAGTGGTAATACCACTGAAAACTTCCTTCCACCGGTTTTTATATGTCAGAGAGCGCGGTTTCACGATTCTATGCATATTTATTTTTTTAAATATTATATGGCAGAGCAAACGAGCATGCGGGCCACCTGATGGTAAGTGATCACCGCCGCCCATGACTACCCCGCAACACTGTGGGTGTTGGGGGTGTGTTGCTGAGCCTCTGACAAAATTGGGCACCGGATATCGCACTCACCGAACGAAACGCAGGAACATCGTCCCTACTTCTCGTCGGTTTTCTGTGCGACGGTGGTATATCACCGGTAGAGTCAGCCCAGCAATCGCTGCAGACAGAGCCTACAGCTAGACTCTACCACTCCATAATGAAGGCCCACTTGATTCAGTCGGTTATGCCAATAGTCCCACTAGCCGCTAGTTATGAATAACGTTCCAGTCAGCCAACCGCTAGTCACTAGCTAGTGACTGGAACGTTAGTGACTGGAACGTTATTCATAAAGGTCCTGGAACATATAAAAAGCTAGTCAGATGCTCCAAAGATAACCCTATTTTAATTTTGATGGACAATCATGTAAGCCACTATTGATTTCAATTCAAAATTCAATGGTTATGCTCCAGACAGATTGTGATAAAATAAAATCTATTATCCTCAGTTTACGGGAAAACTGTGCGGTTGGTGCAGACGGAATCTCCACAAACATCATAAAACTATGTTGTTCTGGGCTTACTCCTCCAATTACACATATCGGTAACTTAGTTTTAACCACCGGCACTTTTCCTAAGATCTTAAAATTGCACTTATTCATCCCATACATAAAAATGGCTTATACAGCATAGTTAACAACTTTAGGCCGATCTCAGTTCAGCCAGCTGTAACGTTATACGTATTTACTAAAAGGTTTCGTTTGGCAATCCGCACGGACCGCTAAACCACTTTTACATGCACACACATATCCTTTTGTCCTCTTTATGTATTCGAAGTGGCGTGATCTTTAGGGTGTGGCACCGCATTCCAGCCGCGGGCGCTTGCTTTATTGCAATTTAAAGTTCTATACCCCTAAAAAAACACCCTTTACAAGTGAAAATAAATCAATAAGATGGTATAAAAAGGTGATCATTCACTTGATTGAGGTTTGTTTAATTAATACCTATCAATTATTTAAAGCACAACAACCAAATATAAGCCTATATGACTTTCGTCTAAAAGTTTTCGAAAGCATTTTGCCACCAACTTTGCCAGAAATAAAAAAAACAATTAGTGGTCGAGCTAGTTAAAAGAAAACAGTGCCAACAATGAGCAAAACAAAAAAAACGCGTAGAAACAGTATTTTACTGCCCTGATTGCCCTAAACAGCCAGGACTCTGCTTAAATTGTTTTAAACATTATTAATATCATTATTATTGACATGTGTTCGATGCGCTTTATAATTTTAAGCATTAATTATGTATATTTGTATTATATTTAGAACCAGGAAAATATGACATAAATATGTTATATGTTATTTAAAATAAAAATTAAAAGTTTAATGTAAAAGTCATTTTTTTAAATGCGAAAAAATACAGGATTACGGCGTTTGAGAAAATTACTTGCAATTTATTATGTTATAAAATTTCTTAGTTAATAATCTATACTATTGCTATTGTATGAATAATAAATAGCATAGTCTTCGCTTAGCTTTTATTGATTCCATGTGTACCTAGAGCGAGTAAAAGCAAACGCGGATTTGTAATTCATTAAAACAGCGCCGCCAAGAGACAATAATGTGAAACGTTTTAATATTTGAAGATAGGTAAAAAAGGTTGACGACACCTGACTTAAAACGTCTCATGTCGGAATCTAAAAGCCCATGCCGCCAACGCCAATCGGCGGGCAACTTAACTTAATCGAGATGCCGGGCCCGTCAATTGGTGGGCTGAACTCATTGTATGGCGGCATTTGGGAATAGACGTAAATTTTCAGGGAGGAAGTGAATAGGTTAATAGTGAAAATACTGAACTTTGTAAAGATTTTATTAGAAAGCGAGGGGTAGTTAAGGGGCGCTTAACAAAGTTTTCAAATTTCTTAACTACATTACAGGGCGAAATGTTAACTGCACAAAAACGCATAGATTTAAAGTTACGTATTCAGGGTGCAACTTCTTTGTTTAATGAATTCAATGATATTTAGTCTAAACTCGAGGAATCAGTCTCTGACTTAGATGAGCAGTTGTTGCAGCGTTACAGCGTTATGCTAGAAAGACATGCAAATGTCGCATAGTACTCGAAAAACTTATCAAGAAAACAAGAAGTCTTTTTCACAAAACCACACAAAGGTAAACTGCAATGTTTCAACCAATCACACACACGAGCGACCCCGGGATCGCACTAGGAACCTTAGTTTATTATGTAGCAATAACTGTTAAAAATTGTATATCAAAATGTACATGCTAGCGCCATCTAGTGTTGAATATTTGTTCTAATCATTGATGTACTTGTCAAAGTCAGAAAATAAAGACCTATTCTTTCGTTTGAAATCCAACAACGTGTTTTTTTTAACAATAGGTTATGGGCTAAAAAACCTGCTAAAATAGTATTATTTGTAGTATTAAGTGTCGTGCAAGCCAGAAAAATGAGTTCCAGTTATCTTACAAACGTGCCGAAGCTGAAAGGACGCGAAAATTTCGAGGATTGGGCGTTCGCTGTAGAAAACTTACTAGTTTTGGAAGGCGCTGATAAATTCATTAAAGAAGAAGGAACCGAGGCAGCAGCGGCTGCGGCAGATACAAAAGCACGAGCTAAGCTGATTTTGACGATAGACTCATCTTTATTTGTGCACATAAAGGAAACGAAGACTACGAAAGAATTGTGGGAAAAGCTGCGTGCTTTGTTCGACGATTCAGGATTTTCGAGAAGGATTAGTTTACTTCGTCATCTTATATCTATAAGGTTAGAAAACAGTGAAAACATGACGAATTATGTGACACAAATAGTGGAAACGTCTCAACGTTTAAGAGGAACAGGATTCGCCATTAGTGACGAATGGATCGGTTCTTTGTTGCTAGCCGGTTTACCTGAGCGATTCATGCCTATGATTATGGCCATAGAACATTCTGGCATTAAAATTACCACAGACAGCATCAAGACAAAATTACTTGATATGGAATCTGTTGATGTGAATGAAACGGAACGCAATTCCGCATTTGTCGTTAAAGGTTGGCAGAAGAAATATAAAAATGGCGGACCAACTTCGACCTTAGGGAATACTTCAAACTCAAATGTAAACAAAACGAAGAACTCAAAAACAGTAACTTGCTATTATTGTAAAAATACTGGTCATTATAGGAATCAGTGTCCATTACTAAAAGATAAATCGGCCAAAGGGTTGGACAAAAACAAAAGCCAAAGTAATGCTTTTAGTGTCGTATTTTTGAGCGGTGAATTCAGTAAAACTGATTTTTACATTGATTCAGGTGCAAGTGCGCACATGACCGCGAATAAAAGTTGGTTGACAAATACCCAGTATTCATCTTCATTTCCTGAAATTATAATTGCAAATAAGATGAAGGTGCCTGTTTTATGTTCCGGTGACGTGGAAATTACAACAAGTTACGATTTCAACATAACAGTGAAGAATGTGTTGTGTGTGCCGAGTCTCACAACAAATCTGTTATCTGTCAGTGAGTTGATAAAAAATGGTAACAGTGTCATCTTTAAACCAAATAAATGCTTAATTAAAAACAATAAAGGTGAACTTGTTGCTGAAGCAAACTTAGCTAATGGTGTTTATAAATTGAATGTACAAACACAGAACTGTTTATTATCATCTTCATCTACCATAGTGAGTGGGGAAACATGGCACAGGCGTCTTGGCCATATAAATAGCAATGATATGAACAAAATGAAGCGTTGCGGATTAGTGAATGGACTAGATTATCCTGACACGTTTACAACAAGCAAATCAGATTGTGAGATATGTTGTGAAGGCAAGCAGTCAAGATTGCCATTCAGTACTGGATCCCGAGCAACAGATGTACTAGAAATTGTTCATTCTGATATTTGTGGGCCGATGGAGACCCAGTCAATTGGCGGTGCAAAGTATTTTCTATTATTAATTGATGACCATACCAGAATGACCTTCATTTATTTTTTGAAAACAAAAAATGAAGCGTTAAACTATTTCAAAGAGTTTAAGTCCATGGTGGAGAATTTTCATAATAAAAAGATAAAAATCTTGAGAACAGACAATGGTTAGGAGTATTGCAGCAATAATTTTGAGAATTATTTGAAATCAGAGGGCACCATACATCAAAAAACAAATCCTTACACACCCGAACAGAATGGGCTAATTGAGAGATCTAATAGAACCATTGTAGAGAGAGCAAGATGTCTTCTTTTTGATGCTGGTTTAGACAAAAAATTTTGGGCAGAAGCTGCAAACACAGCTGTCTATTTAAAAAACAGGTCAGTAGCCTCAGGAATTGAAAAGACTCCATATGAAGCGTGGACTGGAATTAAACCGAACCTTAAACATATTCGTATATTTGTTAGCACCGTGATGGCTCACATACCGAAGGAAAAAAGAACCAAATGGGATAAAAAATCAAAGAAACATATACTTGTTGGTTTCAGTGAGAATGTAAAAGGATACAGAATTTATGATCCAATAAAAAGGCATATTACAACCAGTAGAGATGTTGTAATTATGGAAAAGCCAAAGAAAGAGGAAACAGTTACAGTTTCTATACAGAATGTAGAGAACACAGATTCAGTGGGGGATTCAATGGTGGAATCTGTGGTGAAATTAGATTATCTTAATGAATCAAGCTCTAATGACTTGGAATTCCTGGACGTAGAGAGTGTAGAACATAATAATGACTTGCAAGAAGTCAATACACCCGAAAAAACAAATGACCCAAAATCCAATAATTCACCACAAGCCCCTCAACCAGTTGATGAAATAAAAGAGAAAAGACAGAAGAAAAAGCCTTCAAGGTACGGTATTGTTAATATGTGTACTAGATCCACAGGAGAGGACGAGCTGACATATGAAGATGCTATCAGTGGTCCAGAAAAGCAGCAGTGGCGGCAGGCGATGGCAGAGGAGTTGGAGTCGTTCGAAGAGAACCAAGTATGGGAGATTGTTGATGCTCCAGAAAGTGCTAGTGTAGTGCAGTGCAAGTGGGTCTTAAAAAGAAAATATGAGTGTGATGGTAATGTGAGGTATCGGGCAAGGTTAGTGGCCAAAGGTTTTACACAGAAAGCTGGTGTGGACTATCAAGAGACCTTCTCGCCGGTGATTAGACATTCGACCTTGCGGTTACTATTTGCATTAAGTGTTCAGCTCAATATGAACATAACTCACTTAGATGTTACAACAGCTTTTCTTAATGGATATTTAAATGCATATGCCTGAAGGTTTTCCTGTTAAAGATTCCAGTAAAGTGTTAAAATTAAAAAAGGCTGTGTATGGTTTAAAACAATCTGCACTGGCCTGGTATCAGAGAATCGAAGAAACATTGTGTAACTTAGGATTTAACAAAAGTAAACTGGAACCTTGTGTGTTTATAAAAAATCATAGTAATGGTAAGAAAACTTTTGTTGGAATTTATGTTGATGATTTCATAATATTTTCAAATGACAAGTCAGAAACTGATATTTTAATTGAAGCTTTGGAACATAAATTTAAGATAAAAAATTTGGGTCAGGTAAAGCAATATTTAGGCATGAGGATTAATATTGATAAACATGCAAATGTTATTACAGTGGATCAGGAGCAATATATTGAGCAACTGATTAAAAAATTTGACATGTCTGAATGTAATACAGTTAGTACTCCGATAGAGACTAAATTAAATATTGAGAAATCTGATATTTGTGAAGATCATTTGCCATATCAAAATCTTATAGGTAGTTTGATGTATCTGGCAGTTTTGACACGACCAGACATTGCCTATTCAGTCAGTTACCTTAGTCAATTCAATAATTGCTATTCACATGTTCACTGGAATTATGCTAAGAGAGTTTTAAAATATTTGTTAAAAACAAAGCATTATTGTTTAAGATACTCTAAAGAGAGAACAGAACTAGAGGGGTATGCAGATGCAGATTGGGCTAGTGATAGCATTGATAGACGTTCTTATACTGGCATCTGTTTTACTAAATCTGGATCTGCCATCTCTTGGGAAAGCAAAAAGCAAAGAACTGTTGCTCTCAGTAGCTGTGAAGCTGAGTATATGGCTTTGTCAGAAGCTTGTCGGGAGGCCATTTATTTAAGAAATTTGGAGTATGAATTAACAGGTTGTTACAACATGATTATATTGTATAATGAGAGCCAAAGTGCATTAAAACTGGCAAATAACTACCAATCTCATAAACGATCAAAACATATTGATGTAAGGTATAATTTTATCAGAGATATAATTAATAGCGGTTTAGTTGAAACTAAATATTTGCCAACTGCTAACATGCCTGCAGACTTATTAACTAAGGGATTGTCAGAAATAAAACACTATAAATTTATGCAAATTCTTGGTATTGTTCCATATTAACGGTTTTTTTTTTGTAAACAGTATTTGTATTGTTTGGAATTTTGATATAGTGGGGGTGTTAAAAATTGTATATCAAAATGTACATGCTAGCGCCATCTAGTGTTGAATATTTGTTCTAATCATTGATGTACTTGTCAAAGTCAGAAAATAAAGACCTATTCTTTCGTTTGAAATCCAACAACGTGTTTCTTTTAACAATAATAACCATCGTTTATATTCTTTTCAAAGATTTTAAATTAAAATCTGCAATCTAAACGAAGTGGTCATACTGTTAATAATTGCAGATTTGGTCCGTGTCGCAGATGCAATGAAAAACATAATTCATTAATTCACGATGACTCGCACGACTGGTCGCCGGGGCCAGCTGTGCGAATGACTGAGCCGGCGGCGGCAGCGGCCGGCCGCGCTGACTCGTTTATTACAAGAACACTAGCTGTGTGTACATCAGTTAAAAAAGTCGAATTTTCTTGTCCGCGAACGCCGCAGAGCTAAGCCTACTCGCCGGTTGTGGTCTCCCCATTGTAACTTACAGTCTACAGACAAACCAAGAAAAACAATAGAATCTACTAAGTCCAGCTTTTTACCATTCATTTGCAAGTTTGAATTAACTTGTTTTACGTTAGGTGCTGACAATTTTGAAAAACACTGTACCTATAGGTACTTATTCTGATGTAAAACCTACAAGTACTACTGTAAAGTTTCATAAAAATCCGTCCAGTAGTTTTTACGTGAAAGAGTAACAATCATACATCCATACATACTTGTTGTGTATTTTATTGTTAGTCAGTGGCAACACTGTTTTGTCTCTGTCTGTTTGCTCGTGTGTGTTGGTTGATCTACAAGCCGATTAAAATAAACAGTTAAAATATCAGAAGTTCCTCATTACAATCAATATAATAACCCACAAACATATTACTGGCGACGAGGATCAAAAATCACACCAGGAAAAGTCGAAGTCAAGTCGAAAGAATCCGGCAACATAGCGTCTAAAATGGCGGCGGTTCCCTATATCGGAACTTTGTCCCCATTCGATGAAAAAATTCAGTCCCTGTCAAGCTGGATCGAATTGTTCGAGGAGTATTGTCTAATGAACAAAGTCCCCGAGGAGCCTGATGCGGGCGCCACATCAAATTTAAGGAAAGCTCTGTTCCTAACGCATATAGGAACTAAGCACTACAACATTCTTCATAGTGCCTGTTTGCCTGAGAAACCTAATCAAAAGTCAATTCCAGTTTTAATTGAAATCTTGAAAGGAAAATATGAACCGTTAGGTCTTGAATCAATGAATAAGTTTAATTTTTATCGGCGACGTCAAAACGAACATGAGTCTGCGGCGGAATTTATAGGAGCTCTGCAGGAGTTAGCATCAAAATGCAATTTCGGAACAAACGTAAATGTATCTTGTAAAGACCAACTCATTTGTGGCATGCGAAGCGATTCTACCAGAAAGAAATTGCTATGTATACCTAATTTGCAATATGATTAGGCAAAACAAATATTCTTACAAGATTAATCAGTAGCTACGCAACTGCAGACCATGTCAATGTCAGTCAATAAAGTCAGTCAATCAAAGCACAGATCAAAGTCAAGTCAAAGTCAGCGGCAATATCAATACCCTGCCATAGCATTAAAAACAAATTCGAGCAACCAATATAAGTCATGCCCTAAACAGTCAAGTCAACAATCATCAGGTAAACAACCGTCAAGTCAACAAATGTCAAATCAATTAAATCGCAGTCATACTCAGCAAACTGCTAAAGAATGTCATAGATGTGGTCGACTACATGACCCTAACACATGTCCAGCCCGTCATTGGACATGTTATGTGTGTAGTAGGCAAGGGCACACATCACGGAAATGTCGCAAACGTCAAGTACATCAAACCATGCAGGATTTTCAAGGAGAGGATACTGATGGCAGTCAGGATAGCAGTGACTGCGTTGTTAATCAGCTGTTTGTTACTAATATTTCATCGGAACAGTCGACTCAGTGTAATATATCAATGGAAAAGTCGAGTCAGTGCAAAGTAATCAATAGTTTTACAGCCCAATGTTCATGTTTGTCTTGTGATATTCCTTGTGAAAGTGCATGTCAAGCATGTTCTAATATAAGTATTAATAAGGTACATTTGTCAGAAATTGTAACTATTAATGTTAATAACACTAGTCTTAACATGGAAGTTGACACAGGGGCGGCTATATCTATGATTCATCACTCTTGTTATTTGGAAAAATTTAATAATTGTATTTTAGAGAAGTCTCAAGTAAAATTAAAGTCAATGTCAGGTCCTATTCAAGTCGCAGGTGAAATAAAAGTGTCAGTAAAAGTCAACACTAGTAATGAAGTCAAGCAAATGCCTTTAATAGTAGCGTCAAGCAATAGTCATGATTTTATACCTTTATTAGGAAGAGATTGGTTGGACATTATTTTTCCAAATTGGAGAGAAAATTTTACAGTGAAATCAGTCAGTCAAAACTTAATGTTAGTCAGTCATAGTCAGTCACTTGTTCAACCTCCCAGTCAATCAAATCTTAAGTCACATATGTCAGTGCGTGTCAGTAATCAGGAAAGTAATAATTTTAGTCAGTCGGTCAAAAATAAGTCTTGTCACAATTATCACCAATTGAGTGAGAGTCAAGAAATGTTATCTGTCAAAGAAAGTCCTAAATTAAGTATGTCAGTCAAGTCAAATGTTAACAAGTCTAATAGTCAGTCCAATCAGTATATATCATCAGTCATAACAAAGTTACAAAGTCAGTTTCCTAATGTGTTTTCCAAGCAGTCAGATACATCAATTTTAGGTTTTGAAGCAAAATTAAGTTTGAAGGAGAGTCATACTCCAGTTTTTCATAAACCTTACCAGTTACCTTACAACATTGTCGATACTATATCTAAAACATTGGATAAAATGGAAAATGATGGAAAAATTTACAAAGTTAGTCATTCAGAATGGGCATCACCCTTAGTTCCTGTGAAGAAAAGCGATGGATCTTATAGGTTGTGTGTAGATTTTAAGAAAACTGTCAACCCAAATTTAAAAATAGATTGCTATCCATTGCCTAAGGCTGAAGATGTCTTTGCAACATTGTCTCATGGCAAAGTTTTTGTTGTTCTTGATTTGTCAGATGCATATACCCAATTAAAAGTCAGTAAAGATAGTCAGGCATTGTTAACTGTAAACACACATAAAGGGTTATATCATTATAATCGCCTTATATATATAATCTATACTAATATTATACAGCTGAAGAGTTTGTTTGTTTGTTTGTTTGTTTGTTTGTTTGTTTGTTTGCTTGAACGCGCTAATCTCAGGAACTACTGGTTCGAATTTAAAAATTCTTTTTGTGTTGGATAGACCATTTATCGAGGCAGGCTTTAGGCTATATATATAACATTACGCTGCAACTATTAGGAGCGAAGAAATAATGGAAAATGGGAAAAAAACGGGGAAAATTATTCATCCTTGAGGGCTTCCGTTGCGTGCGCTGCGAAAACGGTTCTAGAAACCAAAAATATATGTATGAAAGAATTAAGGGAACTTTTTACCGCGGGAAAACTTCGCATCCCCACGGGAAACCGACTTCTACGCGAACGGAGTCGCGAGCGGCCTCTAGTCGCCTTATATATGGAATTGCTTCAGCACCAGCTATCTTTCAGAAAACGATGGATCAAATTTTATCTGGTGTTGAAAATACTTGTTGTTACATTGATGACATTTTAATACAGGGTGATAGCTTTCAGTCTTGTTTTGATACAGTTGTTAAAGTCTTAAAAAGGTTAAGTGAGCATAATGTTAGAGTAAATTTTGAAAAATGTAAGTGGTTTTCACAGTCTGTGGAATACTTGGGTCATATTATTACTTCTCAAGGAAGGAAACCATTTATCCCTTCGGCCACTTCCGAAACCAAAGTTCGAAACCGGTTTCTAAATAAGAATTTTTTTTCTTCTTTCGAAATTGGTTTCGGTAAAAGAATAATATTTCTTATCTCGAAATTCGTTTCGAGATAAGAATATTGTTTCGTCTTTCGAAACTATCAAATCTAATTTTATTTCTTCATCTATCTCCATGTTGTTTATCAATGTTCAAAGCGAGTGGCCAGTACTATCTATGAAGTATTGTGCGTAGTTGTGCATACTACTCATTACTATGATTCCACCCAACTGTATGTCTTATCGATATGTGGTCATACTGATTAATAGTTCAATAGAGATCTGGTCTATTCGCTATATTGTCCCATCACGATCTAGTCCAACTGAGACTTAGTCTAATGGCGATTTAGTCATAAACACTACCTAGTCATATTGAGATGTGGTCTTAAAGATCCTAACCCTTCGAAACTATCAAATCGTAATCTAATCCTATCTATTTAGATGTATAAGAAGTAAGAATTGAAAGTTAATATATATAATATTTATATTTAATTCAAATAGAAAATAAAAAACATTTAATAATGCAATGAAAACGGTGCAATAATTTCAAGGCAATGGCCAACCGTGATTTCTTTTTTTTTAAGCTGTTGGATTGCTAATTTTATTTCTTCATCTATCTCCATGTAGTTTTTGTTCTTTTTAGTTGCTTTTTTGCAAACGCCAGTTTCATTTTTCAAAACATCCAGGACTTGAGCTAATGTAGGATTCGTACGCGCAATGAATCTGTTTAATTTGGAGTGCCACCCCTCCAAGTGGTTCGTAGTTCTAATTTCTTCCTCGCTGCAGCTGCAAACTTTGTGAAAATTGTTTTGCTCAAACCATTGCCTTTTAAAATATTTGTTAAACTTTTGAACTTCTATGGCATTTGGGCTTTTATTCATAACATAGTTATATCCTTTAGTAATAAACTGTTGCGGCAAACGGGCTAAGCCTGCACAACGAGCTACGTGTCTCTTTTTGACACTGGAGTTTAAGTTCAGTTTCTTTGCCTTTCGGAATAATGCCCTGTTAAAATGGAAGTAGCATAACTTTATTTCGATCATTGGAAAGACATCTCTGATTCCTAGCATTGCTGCTTTCTCAAAATCCAAAGTAATCTTCTTTGGTTCAAATGATGGAATTTGTGATTTTATTAATCGGAATAATACTTTGTATGTCTCCTTTTTTTTGTTTTCGAGAAAGGCAAAAATTAAAGGGGTTAATGAAAGAGTATTTTCATCATAGCCGTGTATAGAATATAACTGTTTAAAACATCGTGGGCAAGATTTAAATGTTCCGTCGCAGTAAATGTGTTTATAATTTGTGATTTTTTGTCTTGCATTTGCTGTGCAAAATACTAATATGCGATTGCCGTCATCAATGAAATCAGCTAAGATCAACTTTTCAAATTTTCCGGGAACAACTACTTCGCTAGGTAGTGTAAATCTCTGTTTTTTGACACCTAACACTTTGTTGCGTTCGTTGTATAGCCCGCTTTTAACATTACTAAAACTTGGCAATTGATCACTTATAACCGTATATCCCAAATTTTCCATATCGGCCATCATATCGTCATATTGTTTTTTTATTGATACAAAGTTAGTACTCACTTTTTGTTTTAAATTATCCATGTTTTTAAGATATTCTGTTTTAACAATATCCCCTTTACAGTGACTCTTGTGTTGATTTATTTTTATAATTTCATTCTTAGAATTAATAGTAAAGTTACCTTTGCATCCCAAATGTTCTTTTACGCAATAATAAAATGCGTTGCCGCTTTTGTAAATTTTCTTTCTATGGTACTTCCGCCCTTCGTACAGAGCTGCTACTCCTCCTCTTTTAGTACTTATAAACTCTATTTGTGTTTTATCCATTGTATATAGGTACTGCAATTCTGAATACCACGTAAATGAATGCTATTAAAATAGCTTCGTTGCACTTCCGTACTTTATCAGCACTTGACATTGACTTGACGTATATCATTGATGATAATGGCAATATATGTCATTTTAATTAAAAAGGTTTCATATTGTGTTAGTGGATAGTAAATAGCAAAAAAGCAACTAAAAAGAACAATAACAACATGGAGATAGATGAAGAAATAAAATTAGATTTGATAGTTTCGAAAGACGAAACAATATTCTTATCTCGAAACGAATTTCGAGATAAGAAATATTATTCTTTTACCGAAACCAATTTCGAAAGAAGAAAAAAAATTCTTATTTAGAAACCGGTTTCGAACTTTGGTTTCGGAAGTGGCCGAAGGGATTTTTATAACAGTTATATTGATAATTTGAGTTCTTTAGTCAAACCTTTAAGAGAATTAACTGAAAAAAATTCTAAGTGGTCTTGGTCTGATAGACATCAAGAAGTATTTGAGTTGTCTAAACAAAAGTTATTGTTTCGTATAGTACAGGTAGGTAGGTACCGATTCATACAAACTTATAACCAATTTCGAAGTAATGAGCCTTTTCCAAATTCAAATATTCGCGCGTTACTTCTGCCTACCAAATCCGTCGCCGACGATCCATAGACAGTGGCGCCCTCTGGTGCCACTACCTCTTCAACTTTCGCAACTAAAAGTTTTGGATGTGTTATCGCGACGTTCCGGCAAAAATTCTAAAATATTAGAAAATCCAGCTTTAAATAACACCTGTGGTGGCCAAGTGTGTCAGTAACGATACCAGCCAAGGAAATACAGTCTTCGGAGGGCCCTCCAGCACCAGCAGACGAAAATACGAGGTGAGTCGGTGGTGGTGGAGTAGGCAGTTTGTTCTTATACCAAACATAATTTGATCCTTACGAGCCGCATATTTGGCCAGTTTCGAGTCCTTAACAGGGTCTCAGCCACTTATTTCATTTCCATAATACTTCCAAATTGGTTATTTGAGCTAGTTTTTGCCATATTCATTTACTTCATATTCCATCGTTTCATACGATATTTCCAACTTAGCGTAGGGTAGTTGAAAGTAAGTACCGACGCTCAGAGTCTATAGCCCGTCCAGTTACATTAAGTTAACAAAATTCGAATATCGAACGCACACACATAAATCGTGTTAGTTTATACAAAGTTTTCAATATTATTATCCGCCTAAATAGGTACGTTTCAAGTAAATGAGTGTTGTTTTTAACTGTTTATTCCGTTCGTTTTCATACTTACGAACAGCGTATTAGAAATAATATTGCATTCAATTTGTTTGTGCAGTGTTATAGTGTTCATATTTACGTTTTTTAAACCATTTAATAGTGTTTCAGTCAAGTTAAATACACAATGGGTGATGAAGTGAAACAATTAGTTTTCGAGCGTGACGTCATTTACAATGACTTACAAGTAATGTTACAATTCTTACAAGAAGATAAAATTGATGAATTTCTTTGCCGTTCACAAGATTTATTACAGTTGAAAAAAGACTTTAGCCGCATTCAGACAAAATTAGAAAAAATACAAAATAAAAGTGGTTTATTCGTTTCGGAAGTTGAATTAGAAAACCGAAATAAATTCAACAATCTGTTTTATAGCGTTAAATCCCAAAGTGACAAGTTAAAAGCCGAGGACACCCTCAGGAAGCAACGGGTAAGGTTTGCAAATACTTCTAATTCTCAAATATCTCAAGGTTGTTGTCATACACGTCCTAAGATTAATTTACCGGCGCTTTCGTTGCCACAGTTTCATGGCGAGCCGACGGAATGGAACTCGTTCTATGATTTGTTTTTATCTGTCGTACATAATAACGAAACCTTGAGTGACATTGAAAAATTTCGATACTTGTTGTTGTCATTACGCGGTGAACCTTTAAGTTTAGTCCGTTCTGTTCCCTTGTCGTCTGATAATTACCATGTTGTTTTCGAGATTTTAAGAAATAGGTACGAGAATAAACGTATAATTGCAACCAAGCATATCGATAAAATTCTGGACATGGAACCTATGTCAGATAAACCTAACTTATGTGAACAAGGCATCCGTAACATTCTTAACATTTATCACGAAAACTTGCCAGCGCTCCAAGTTATGAATTTCCCAGTTGAACAATGGAGTTTCATATTACTTAATATTTTATTGCGCAAATTATCTCCGTATATTCGTAAACGTTTCGAACATTCCTTAACTTCCGCTTCATCGATACCTAAACTTGACGAGTTGTTAGAGTTTCTTGAAAAAGAACTAGCCACTAGCGACATTATAGCAAGGTGTGCCTCCACCTCGGGGTCTACGCCGCCGGCGCCCGCGCGCGCCCGGGGCAGCGCCCGCGCGCCCGCCGCGCGCCCCACCGGCCGAGCCACCTACGCGCAACGTTCCTATTCGTTTCCTGCGCTTTGTGCAGCCACTCGGCGCACACGAAATGAAAATTATAATGCTAACGTTCAGCGTACATTATTTTGTTCTTATTGTCATTCTAATTCCCATTTATTAAGTAAATGTTCAGAGTTCGATATCTTAACCGTCTTTCAACGTAAAGATTTTATGTTAAAAAACAATAATATATGCACAAATTGTTTGTTTTACGGACACACGGTTAATAAATGTTTTTCACGTTTTAATTGCAAACGCTGTCAAGAGCGTCATCATTCCTTGTTGCACGAGGACAAGACCTCGAATTCGGGTAACGTTATGACGACGGTTGATACAGACGTGCCGGTGTCGGTGAGTTGTGCGTCCGCGCCGCGCCGCGACCCCGCCACCTCCGTGCTGCTCGCGACCGCGCTCGTCGACATCCGACCGCACGGGTCAACTTCTTTGACGACGTACAGTCAGCAGCATAAAAATATAATGTATCAGAGTCTACAATTAAATGTTAGTTGCAAAGTTTCAATTTTATTTTGGCATATACAGTTATCAAATTATTGTCACCAGTCTAAGAATCATATAAATCTGCGGGTTGGCAATGTCCAATTACATCGTATCTTTTAAAGTAGTCTGTATTATATAGGCTGCCTAACATTCTCTGGTATCTAAGCGCCCAGAATAGTCAAAAATATCTTCGGTTACATAGTACAAGCAACTTTAAGTCTTTCGCCATAAGGTTTATAATTAATCATCATTGCAAAGATTTATCATCAAATGTCCATAAGCTAGTAGTGTAGCCATAACATGTGGAATCCTACAAAAATCGTGTAAAACTTGACTACAAAAATAAAACGTGACAGGAAAAGTGCCCTTAATCAAAAGAAAAACGTATATTATGTATTAATGTACTATTTTTGTAGTAGCTCTAAAAAATTATTAAAATTTATTTACATGAAGAAAACGTTATTACATAGATTGCGTTAGTTATTTAATAAAAAAAAAATATGGATTATAAACCGAACTAAAACCCTTTGTTTAAATAAAAAAAAAAATTGAACTTGGGATTAAAATCTTGTGTATCCTCCTTCTGCATTGATGACATCTAGAAGTACAGCATTTTGACAGAAATCAACACCTCGCAGGGAATCCCATATTTGCATGACATGCGTACGCAATGATTCCGAAGTTCGGGATTGATGGTGATCATCGATGATGATAGAATTTTACAAATATTCTGCAGTACAATCTTATTAATTTGCAATACAATTACATGAATGTCAGAACTATTATTAGATATCTATGTTTATAGATTCCAAAGTGGTTTTTCAATTAAGTTCTATCTTCTATTTGAAAATAATTATTTCTTATCTGAAGATTTTCATTGCGTAGTTATGTCATACTAGTGGCCGCCCGCGACTCCGTTCGCGTGGAAGTCGGTTTCCCGTGGGAATAAGAAGTTTTCCCGCGGTAAAAAGTACCCTATGTCCTTTCCCAAGTTCAGTTTTTCTTCATACCAAATTTCAACAAAATCGGTTCAGTGGTTTAGGCGTGAAAGCGTAACAGACAGACAGACAGAGTTACTTTCGCATTTATAATATTAGTAGGGATAGACATACAATAAAAAATATATTATATGACAATGTATGTCACTGGTCATGTTGATTACCTATACATAATAGAATAAAGAAATAGGTTTGTCGGTTCATTTAATCAATAATTAAATAATTTATTTTCTCTTCATATATTTCTAATCTTAACTAAACATTAATGGCACATACTTAGTAAAGAAAAAAACAGAAAATATAAAGAAAAGAAAATTTTAAATCACACAGAAACGAGAGAACTGATCTTTTTTTTGTAGGTAATTATTATTTTACACTAGATTTTATAAGTTATTATTGGTGTAATTTATTCGCCTTTTCTTAACTCAATCCCTTAGTCAATGAGATCGGTGAATTCGTTTAATGGTTATGAATACGTTTTTTACTTAGGCACTACCGCTTGACACTACTAGTTGTGCCATGGGAGATTTTTACCTCCCATTACACTGTCGACATTTTCCAGTACCTAGTGTTATTTCAGATAAAACCGCGGGCGGGGCTTTCTTTCAAAAAACTATTTTCTTACGACTTTAATTATAAAAGACTCAGTTCTAAACAAAAGCCACGTCAATGACGTCATGCATAAAATGAATCAGATAAATAAAAATGATTACTGTGACTTAAGTCATAGAGTTTATTTTTCTTAAGCGCGAAGATATTTTTGAAAAATTAAATGCTTAGATACCAATGAATAGTGTTTATGCCAACATAATATTGAACATCTTGATGCGTTATATAAAATTGCAAATTATTGCGATGATATTATGACAACTTTGTTTGGTTACAATGATATGGTTATTATGACACTAACATAAAATTGAATTTTTCACCCAAAGATATTTTTGACTATCTTGTCTTATAATATCTTTATGCTTTTGACTGTACACTGTTCGAGCCCTTATTGATCCCGGCTCCCAGGCTTCATTAATTACGGAAGCATGCGTTCAGCGTTTAGGCTTGCAGCGCTTTCATTCCGACGTATCCATTTCTATTTCGGGAGTAGGGGGAGGGGAGTCAGTGCGTCCTCGCGGAGTCATTTCATGCGACATCACTCCTCATAATAAAATAAAACCGTCAATTAGTGTAAACGCTCACGTCATTTCAAAAATTACTAATTACTTACCCAGTGCACAAAATATAAATATTAAAACATTACCACACATTTGTAATTTACAACTTGCTGATCCAGACTTTGCTTCTGCGCGTCCAGTTGAGCTATTACTCGGAGCGGATTATAGTGACGTCATATTGCTAGACGACAACGTCCGCGGACCGCGCGGTACACCCGTAGCGCTTAATAGCATTTTCGGATACATTCTTTCGGGGAAAATACCCAATAATTCGTTTTCATCCGCATTAAACGTATGCGTGACTTCGTTTCAAAACGAAACAGACATCCAGCGATTCTGGGAACTAGAAAATGTTCCAGAAATCCAATCTAGTTCACCCGATGAACTCCTCTGTGAATCGATCTTTGTCGGTGCTCACACCAGAGATTCATCCGGTAGTTATTCCGTTTCTCTTCCATTCAAACCTAATGTCCCACCACTTGGTGAATCCCGCGATAACGCAATCTGCCGTTTCAATAAATTAGAAGCGCGTTTAATCCGTAATCCTTGCTTACAACAAGATTACAATCGCTGTCTTCAAGAATATTTAGATCTTGGACACATGCAATTAGTTCCACCTTCCTCAGTCGCGACTCCCGTGTCTGAGAGGTATTACCTTCCTCATCACTGCGTGGTGAAATCTCAGAGTGCAACTACGAAAACTCGTGTTGTATTCGATGCTTCCTGTCCTACGTCTAACGGACGATCCCTTAATGATAACTTACTGACAGGTCCTAAACTACAACAGGATATTGTCATGGTCCTTCTTAAATTTCGTTTACATAACATAGTGTTCACCTGCGACATCAAAATGATGTACCGCATGGTAAAGGTCCACGATGCTCATCGTGACTTCCAACGTCTCTTTTGGCGAGCGGATCCAAATGATCCCATTCTTGAATACAGGCTATGTACAGTCACGTTCGGTGTTAGTTCCGCGCCGTACCTCGCGCTGCGTGTTCTACGCCAGCTCGCTCTCGACGAGGGTGACAAGTGGCCGCTAGCCAAACGTGTTCTCCTCCAAGACATTTTCGTCGATGACGCAGTCTCCGGCGCCGACAGTCTAGACGAGGCTCTCGCCACCCAGCGAGAGCTTATAGCACTGTGCCGAGCCGGTGGCTTCCAACTCCGCAAGTGGAGTAGCAACCATCCAGCTCTGTTATCCTCCGTCCTCGCGGATGATTCCAAGAGTCAGGATGAAGCACTCGTCATCTCTTCTCTCGACGGAGATACTACACATAAAGTGTTAGGCCTCAAATGGTCCCCTAAACAAGACACCTTTAGCTATGATTCCCTACCTAGCGAAATAAACACAAATTGCACAAAACGTTCCATGCTGAGTGAAATTTCAAAGATTTTCGACCCGTTAGGTTTTCTTTCACCGATTACCATATACGCTAAAATTCTTATCCAATCCTTGTGGCTATGTCGTGTAGACTGGGATGAAGTTCCCCCACAACATATATTAGATTCTTGGAATAAGTTTGTCGATGAACTTCCATTAATATCATCCATTTCATTACCGCGACACATTTTATCTTCCACTAATCATAACATTAGTAATATTCAAATACACGGTTTCTCAGACGCCTCCGAGAAGGCATATTCAGCTTGTGTGTATATTCGGGTCACTGATGACAACAATCAAACTCAGACACACTTGCTAATCGCAAAGACAAAGGTTGCTCCGGTCAAACGTATTTCAGTTCCACGTCTTGAGCTTTGCGGAGCACTTTTGCTATCTAAGCTTCTTAAATACACAGTCGATACCTATCAACATTTAATTACCATAGACAACGTGTACGCATGGAGTGACTCGTCCGTGGTACTCGCGTGGCTCTCTTCGTCCTCCCACGAGTGGAAGGTTTTCGTCTCAAACCGCGTTACTGAGATAACCCAGCGCGTCCCCGCCGCTCGCTGGCGCCACGTGCGCTCGGCGGACAACCCTGCGGACGCTGCGTCGCGCGGTGTGTTGCCTTCACAACTCAATCATTCACTTTGGCTTTTCGGACCTGATTGGCTGAAGGAAGCCGAGGATAACTGGCCACAGTTACTTCCCGGTTATTCAACAAATGAAGAGAGACGCACACAAATTCATTCGTTAGTCACAAACCAAGAAAACACTATTAATTCAATTTTACAAAATTATTCCAACTTGGGGAAATCACTAAGAGTGATTTCATATATATTTCGGTTTTACAACAAGTGTCGACAAGCAACTAAACAAAAGCAATTACATAATTTTACAAGCTTAACTACAAACAATAATTTTGTAACAGTTCCAGAATTAAATTTTTCACTTAATCGACTTATTTTTCTAACTCAACATGAATATTTTTTGGACGAAATAAAAAATATTAAGGAAAATAATAATTGTTCAAGGTATTTACAGAAACTTAAACCGTTTCTCGACGACGCCGGTTTCCTCAGGGTCGGCGGTCGCCTCGATAGTTCAAATTTAAATTACGAAGCAAAACATCAATTGATCTTACCGAAATTCAATTCCTTAACTAGTTTAATAATCGATCATTTCCATAAATTACATCTGCACGTTGGTCCTCAAGCGTTGCAATTTATTTTGTCTCAGCGATATTGGATAATATCAGCTAGGAACGAAATCCGTAAACGGTTAGGTAAATGTTTACAATGTTTCCGCGTGCGGCCAACCGCGCCGCAGCCGCCGATGGCAGCGCTACCCGAGGCGCGCGTCCGTCCGCGGCGCCCCTTCCTACACGTCGGTGTTGACTACGCGGGACCGTTTCAAACTAAAACAGTTAATATTCGCAAGGCTAACATATTTAAATCATACGTATGTATTTTCGTTTGCATGTCAACCAAGTGCATACATCTCGAGTTAGTTCCCGATCTTACTACTCAAGCTTTCATGTCAGCTCTGCGCCGCTTCACGGCCAGACGCGGTATGTGTTCTGACATATATTCCGATAACGGACGTAACTTCGTTGGTTGTAATAGATACTTAAAGGAAGTCTACACCTTTTTACAATCGAATCAAGTAACTATTGAACAACATTCCGCCAATTTAAACATAAAGTGGCATTTTCAACCGGCATACGCGAGTCATTTCGGTGGCCTATGGGAGGCCGGAGTGAAGAGTTTTAAACAACACTTATTCCGCGTAGTTGGTTGCCAAATTCTTACCTATGACGAATTTAATACTTTACTATGTCAGATTGAGGCAGTCCTCAATTCGCGCCCATTGTGTGTGTTGAGTAACGATCCTTCAGATCCTCTTCCACTGACGCCCGCGCATTTTCTTGTTGGCGGTCCATTGACCTCTCTGCCCGACTATGACTTTTCTGATTCCCAAACCGGCCGCTTAGTAAGGTGGCAGTTACTCCAGCAAATGCTTCAGCATTACTGGAAGCGTTGGAGCGCTGAGTACCTCCAACAGCTCCAGCAGCGAGGTAAATGGTACCACCAGAAGGTGCCCCCTATAAGCGAGGGTACCGTAGTTCTTGTTCGTAACGATTCGTTGCCCCCGATGCAGTGGCAGCTCGCGCGCGTGCACCAGGTGCACCCCGGCCGCGACGCCGAGGTGCGGGTTGTGACTCTGCGCGTCGGTAACACTTTCACAAAACGACCTATAGTAAAGGTCTATCCACTTCCAATAGAAAATTAAAACATTTTAATTCCACTTGCATTAGGTTATCCAAATGCAAGTATTCCACCTAGTAATAGGTATTCATTCCACTTGTATCTTTAATTCGGGTACAAGTATTCCACCTAGTAATAGGTATTCATTCCACTTGTATCTTTAATTCAGGACAAGTATTTCACCTAGTAGTATGTATATATGTGCCTAGGTAATTTTTCATTTCAATTTCCATTTGTATTTCGTTCCCGAAGTTACGATTAGCTTCGAATTTCATCCTTTAAGTTAGGATTAATTTAGGACATCTTAGCTTATTTAATTCTAAGTTTTTTGAATTCAGATTTTCATTTCAATCCACATAATTTCATTAAAATACTATGTATTTTAAGGTCGGCGGTATGTTCCGTATAGTACAGGTAGGTAGGTACCGATTCATACAAACTTATAACCAATTTCGAAGTAATGAGCCTTTTCCAAATTCAAATATTCGCGCGTTACTTCTGCCTACCAAATCCGTCGCCGACGATCCATAGACAGTGGCGCCCTCTGGTGCCACTACCTCTTCAACTTTCGCAACTAAAAGTTTTGGATGTGTTATCGCGACGTTCCGGCAAAAATTCTAAAATATTAGAAAATCCAGCTTTAAATAACACCTGTGGTGGCCAAGTGTGTCAGTAACGATACCAGCCAAGGAAATACAGTCTTCGGAGGGCCCTCCAGCACCAGCAGACGAAAATACGAGGTGAGTCGGTGGTGGTGGAGTAGGCAGTTTGTTCTTATACCAAACAGTTATTAAATAGCAATATATTAGTTCACTATGACCCGTCCTTACCTATTGTAGTCTGTTGTGATGCAAGTCCCGTTGGACTAGGAGCAGTGTTGTGTCACGTTTTAGAGAGTTATGGTAGTAAACCTGTTGAAAAACCTATAGCTTTTGCGTCTTGTTCCTTGACAAAAGTACAACAGGGTTATTCCCAGTTGGACCGAGAAGCACTTGCAATTATATATGCAGTGACTAAATTTCACAAGTAAGAACATTTACCCAAGTGACAGACAACTCTCCAATTAGACATATTTTACACCTGTCAAAAGGAATACCTACCTTAGCAGCTCAGCGTCTTCAACACTGGGCATTAATTTTGGAAAATTATAATTATAATATAGTGCATAGGAAAAGTGATCTTTTGTGTCATGCTGATGCCTTATCAAGGTTACCTTTGAACAAAGTTGTTGTAGATGTTAATTTTATTAATGAATGGGAGCAACTACCCTTAAGTATTACAGAAGTTGCATTAGAAACATTAAATGATCCTGTATTGTCAAAAGTCTATAATTTTACAAAAGTAGGTTGGCCTAATAGTTTTAAAGATGTTGCATTGTCTTCTTATTTTAAAATTCGTGATAATATTTCTATATCAGACAATTGTTTATTATTTGGTACCCGTGTTATTCTCCCACAGAAATGTCAAGGACATATTTTAAATTTGATGCATGAAGGACATCCAGGGGTAGTCAGGACAAAAATGTTAGCAAGATCTTTATTTTGGTGGCCTACAATGTGTTCTGATATTGAACTTAAATGTAAATCTTGTGAACCATGTGCTATTGTCAACTTTAAACCTAATAATTTTAAATTACCCTGGCCTCAGTGTAACGTACCTTTTGAAAGAGTTCACATAGACTTTTTTGAATTTCAAAAACATCATTTTTTAATTTTCTGTGATTCATATTCCAAATGGATTGATGTTAGATTAATGACACAGTGTAATGCAGAACATGTAATAAAAGAATTGTCATCTATTTTTGCAATTGTAGGATTACCATGTGAACTAGTGTCCGATAACGGACCTCCTTTTGATTCAGCTAAGTTTATAGATTTTTGTACCAAACTTAATATTAAAGTTAGTAAGTCTGCACCATACCATCCTGAGAGTAACGGATTAGCGGAGAGAAATGTTCAAATTGCAAAGAAAGCATTAAAAAAGATTGTATTGTCTTGTAATGAAAATAGAGTAAGTGACTTAACATTGTTGTTACAAAAGTTTTTATTTAATTACCGTAATACTCACACTACTGTCAATGAGAAAACACCAAATTCATTATTATTTTCTTATCAACCTAGAACCATGTTGTCAATGTTAAACCCAAATTTAAATCCAAAAGCAACAAAACGTATGCCAATGGATCCACATTTTAAAGAACATGATTTAGTACTTGTCAGAGTTGGTACAGTGCAGCCTCAAAAAGGAAAAATTGTAAGAGTGCTTAGTGCTACTCAGTATTTAGTTTTAGTAGAAGGTGTATTGAAAAAGGCACATTTAAATCAATTGAGTTACTGTCCATATACTGAAGAGAAACAATCTCCAGTCATGCCTACTTGTTCATCGACTGAACAGCCTTATTTTAACACCGATGTGCCTTTGTCAATTCCCAGGAATCCAGTCGTTGTCCCTGCTACTTCTTCAAGTCCTGAAGTTTCTAATAGACCGTCTAGTAGTCCAGTAGCTATGAATAGACCTACTGAAGGTTCAGCAGTGACAATGCCAGTTTGTGCCCCATCAGATGTAGTACCTCGCAGGTCTACTCGCGTTTCTAAACCGCCAATAAGGCTTAATTTGTAGGGGGAGAGTGTTGTGTATTTTATTGTTAGTCAGTGGCAACACTGTTTTGTCTCTGTCTGTTTGCTCGTGTGCTGTGTCATGTGTCGTGTGTGTTGGTTGATCTACAAGCCGATTAAAATAAACAGTTAAAATATCAGAAGTTCCTCATTACATTCAATATAATAACCCACAAACATATTAATACTCACAAACTTTCACGTTTAAAATATAAGTAGGATTGCAGCAATGTTTTCACTGCCCAAATAATACACTTTCATCGGGTTTCAATAATGCTAACTTAGTTCTATGTTCTGACGACCTCTGTGGTGCAGCGGTATATATACCGGACTGCTAAGCGGATGGTTCCGGGTTCGATCCCCGGGTCGGGCCAATTTCGTAACAGGGTTTTTCGATATTGGCTCGTGTCTGGGTGTAACTAGGTTCTCCCCTAGTCCATTGTGTGGTACCTATAGTACAAGCTTTGTTTAGTTTAGGGCCACACAGTTGGTGTGTCAGTCTGGAGATTTATTTATTATTTATGTATTTTTACTAAGACATCATGTTTCTTTCATTGATTATGATGTTCTCAAGGGTGCCTATGTTATCATATAATCTGTAGTTACTCTACACATCTTTTGTACCTTTAGAAGATTTGAAGTGTTTCTAATATTTACGAAAATAACTTATTTCAGGAACCGATGAAATTATCCTCCACACATTTCCAAATCCTAAAAGGGATATGGAACGCTTAAAGGTCTGGATGAATGCCATAGGCGGCACCGCCATGATTCAAGACCCAGAAGATGTTTTTAAAAATTTAAGAGTGCGCCATTCACATTTTGAGCCGAGATTTCATACATATACCCGCAGCAAGAGACTAAGTCTTGTCTTCATTTTGTACCAACTCTAAATATCCGAGGTAAAAAAAAGTAATTATACGTTAATCTTTAAGTTTTTAATAGAGACCGGTAAGTGTTACAGCAAAATTATAGTTGTTGCAACTAAAGATTTCAAAGTTTCATTGATAAAGTATGTTAGAAGTGTAATGTTACTTATTTACTTTTTAAGAACTTCTTAATTTTTATAATAGGTTATTTATTTTTATTAAAAAGACAGCCTATGCTAAACATAACAATTATTATTGCTTCTCCTCAATCAACAACTTCCAAAACAACCCATGAGACAATAGATTTTTTTGGAAACAAATAGTAAGTTATTTATTTGGTATTTTAAACTGCTAAACGAATCAAAAATAAAAGCCACATGTTGGTATCAAACAAATCCTTCAGATATTATTAATGCAAAAGTGTGTATGTTTAGATGTTGGTTACTTGATTACGCTAAGGCTGCTTGGATAAAGATGAAATTTTGATTGTATTGTATAGATTTGTGAAAATCTTTGCTAGTTCAAATTATGATATTTGAACTTAAACTGTGATTTTTGAGAAAACGTTGTTAATTTATAAAATCTGAGCCTGAGTAAATAAATCAGCGAGATATATAAAAAATACAGTTGTATAAGGTTTGCCTAGTGGCACAATAAACGAAAATTAGTTTTTTAGAAAAAGTTATAATAATAATCAGAGGTTGGTTCATTTGACTATCACAAAAATCGGGGGGCCTTAATACCCTTTAGCACGTCTGCTGCTGGGGAAGCTAAGCGATCCCACAATAGGGGGTCGGACTCGCTATCTTACTCCAAATGAGTAATTCACGCGAGTTATGACGGGGAGGGCATACTGTTATCCACACTCTGAGGACCGGGAGCTGACGGGGCATTTGCCCAGGCTGCGTGGATGGTGAACCACTATAAAAAAGTAACCCTAGTACACCGTAATCCCTACGGGGACCGGGGGCTGACGGGGCATTGGCCCGGGTTGCGTGGATGGTAAAAAAACACTATAAAAAGAAACCCTAGCACACCGTAATCCCTTCGGGGACCGGGGGCCGGCGGGGCTTGTCCGGGCTGCGTGGATGGCAAACCACTATAAAAACCTTGGCATACCGTTATCCTTTCGAGGACCGGGGGCTGTCGGGGCATTTGTCCGAACCAAGTGGAGTAAAAGACAATAAAAATCCCAAGATCAAGTTTTGGCGTCCGGCGAGGGTCTGAATGGCAGTGGGTCACTGTCGTTAGGGCGTCTGGGGGCGATCCCTCAAAAAAACAAACCATGAATAGTGCGACTAAAAACAATTACCCCCGGGAGAGTACTGTTATGTTGGTGCTAATAAATCAGTTTGCATCCGACCAGGGTGTTTAATTGACGTCCCGATATAACACTGGCGAAGAGGACGGTTTTTAACGGAGCGGCAGAAAATGCTGTACGCTCTGTTAAACGAGCTTTAAAAAGGCCCAAACTAATAATGAGGCATTAGATATAGCTCTAAGTCGCTTCTTGTTCACATACAGGAATACTGAGCAAAGCACGACCGGCATAGAGCCAGCTGTCGCATTATTAGGCAGGCGTCTGCGTGGACGCCTGGACCTGCTGCGGCCCAGCGCGGCCGAACATGTGCGTGAGGTACAACTCAAGAGTGAACAGCGCCGATATACATCATTCATCTCTTGGCTGTCCTCTACACCACACGCATATTGTGTGCTTTAAGTAAACCAAAGTTTCTCAAACTTTTTCAAACATCGTGATCAACATGTTTTCGTGTGCTAGCTGCAGTGAATTTTTCACGGACGAAGATTTAGTCTTTCAGTTAAGAAAAATGAAAATCTCTTCACTATCACTTGACCCAACACAATAAGAACTTGTTAACCAAAGCTAAAACTTTAGCCAAAGAACATAATTTTCGTTACTTTTGGGTCAAACGGTAAAGGGGATAATGTAAGTTTGCAAACTGAGAGTCAACAATTACCTAAACCTTTAGCGGCTCTAGACAAAAAGGATAGAACACCTAGGAAAGCTGCTTTACGCTGTAGGAAAAAAATAGTAAAACTTACTGGCTTACTTAAGTAGTATTTGATATAATATTTTTTATTACAAATTACAGTTTAATATTATTATTTTTGTTATAAGTAAAGTTTTTTTGTTTAAAGAGGGAAAAGTGTTATGTTTGTGCCAATAAATCAGTTTGCATCCGACCACGGTGTTTAATTGACGTCCCGATATAACAGGTACCAACCGCTCGGTGGTTGGAGACATGCCGTGAAAACTCAGTACAAAACAACGATTTCAAAGAAAATTTGGTTAATCATCCAGCGACAGCTGGCGCGCGTGTGTAAAAATACGTCTACATTGTTTATGACCATATTTGCCTTGTCTATGTCATTGTTCTGTCAATGTATAAGTCAATGTCAATTTCAATTTCCATTTTTTTTTATTATTCATTGCTTGCATACAAGACAATACATTTTTTTGTATAAACAAGTGTTGCCAAACTTCCTACTGCAAGGGAGGTTTTTAAAAATGGGAAATAAGTAAAACATCGAAGAAAAAAAACTTTCCGACTGATGATGGAATACTGTTTTAATAACTCGAGCCGCATGGATTTGAGAAAGCGATAATTTTACAAAACGAGCTGTGAAAAAATTAATTGTGAATAATTCATTTTGGATATTAAAATTATAGGGGGGGGGGGGGCACTACTTACTAAGTCAGTGACAAAAATAAGGACAAAGCAACTTTAATATTAAGATAGGGTTGATTTTGCCAATTAAGGTTTGACATAAGGATAATTCATCATTAATAAACTTATATTTGACATCTGAAATTTGTAAATAATTAACACAGTCACTCGATTAAAACATATGCTTTAAAAGATGTGGTTTATACATCTTTCTTTTCATTTAAGTCATTTTAACTCTCTACCTGGATTCAACTGAAACTTAAAACAGCTTCGTTTTAAATCGTACATTTTGGATCTCCAATATTAAACACCAATTTACAGAAATCAGGTAGTAGGGATAGGTACCTATTGCGAAGTTTTGTTATTATTATTAGAAAACTTAACAGTACTACTTATACATATTATATACTAGCCGACCCCGCGAACTTCGTACCGCCTTACCGTCGATAGTGTCTATCGTAAAACTGAAATAACCGTGCAGTCAATCGATTGCCTATACTTAGGAACATATGACGTCACACTCTGTTTTCAGAACAGATTAAAAATGTTTTGATTAATGAAATTTCTTTCTTCGTTTAAAAATATATAAATGAATGAATTTAAATTATCATTCGATATATAATCATAAAACAGCATATTTATTTCATCTAAGTCCATTTTAGATGTTAATCTGATTACTGTCCGATCCCCTATTAAATTTTTTTTAAACAGGGTGGAAACTATAAGTGATCTCACTCGATTATTTCAAAACTATACAGATATCGAAAATCTGATTACTGATCCTAAAAGCACTTCACGCACGAGCTCTATCTAACGGTATTAATAAAAGGTAAGAGAATAACATAACTCCTAAATATCATAAAATTTATTTGTATTTAGTAGCTTATTAATTTATTGGTCGGCAACCCTTTGTCTGTTGTTGCGTGTTTTCGCCAATGGATGTGCTTTCCCGGATTCTCTTTAATTTTAAATTTTCTGCGACTTGGCTGTGTTTAATGGTACCGACGATATCCTCCTAACTTTTTGACTTGGCATACTCCTGGATTTTGAGACCGTCACCGACCTTTACTAACCTGTATTTTAGAAACTTGGACTTTGATTTGCTTAGTGATCGGGCTTACAAAATGTCGGAAAAAAAGTGTTGTGTACAAACATGTAATCATTCTCGTAAGTAAATTGTAAATCTCTATTCATAATCCATTTTCTGGTAGTCAAAAAACATAATTCCTTATTTTTTTATGCTATGATCAGATCTTCTATCCATTACAAAAGTTAATTGTGTCAATTTTCGTGTGTTGCCTGAAGGTCTGGATAACTCAGTGATCCTACATAAGTTTCCCAATCCAAATAAAGACATGGAGAGGTTTAATACTTGGATTCGAGCTATTGGTGGCCCTGTCGCATCAATGGATCCTGAACGGGTTTTTTTACGTCGGCGAGTTTGTCGTTTGCATTTCGATCAAAAATATCTGACTTGGGCTAATTGAGAGATTTTGTGTAACTGTGATTGAGAGAGAGAGATTGTGTAACTGGATCACCAGCTTTCTTACTGGGCGGAGCATTAAGGTTGTAATCGACGGTGCATGCTCTGACTCCCTGCCCGTAAATGCCGGTGTTCCTCAAGGCTGTGTGCTCTCCCCTACATTGTTCATCTTGCACATAAATGATATGCTGCAAACCAGCGGTGTACATTGTTATGCGGATGACAGTACCGGAGATGCACTGTACCATGGCCAAGCCAATCTCAGCAAGGAGTCGGTTGTCGAAAACCGGAACAAGCTTGTGTTAAAAGTTGAGGCCTCTCTAGACCTGGCCTCCTTGTGGGGTAGCGGTAACTTGGTCACATTTAACCACCTCAAAACACAAGTTTGCGCGTTCACCACTAAAAAAACCCCATTCGTATTAGCCCCTACATTTCAGAACACTCCTCTTTGTATAAAGCTTATGATCGAAATCCACGGTGTCGGCATATCGAGCGACGTTCAGTTTCATAGTCACTTGGAAGACAAAGCCAAATTGGCTTCTAAAAAGCTTGGAGTGCTTAACCGAGCGAGACAGTATTTCAAACCGGCCCACCGCCTTCAACTATACAAGGCACAGGTGCGGCCCCATATGGAGTACTGTTCTCACCTCTGGGCGGAATTTTCTGCCACGCACTACGCAGATGT
Source organism: Emmelina monodactyla (assembly GCA_916618145.1). Lineage (NCBI taxonomy): Eukaryota > Metazoa > Arthropoda > Insecta > Lepidoptera > Pterophoridae > Emmelina > Emmelina monodactyla. Next base: position 1,846,485 of record OU745316.1, read on the forward strand.
GGAATGAACTACCTGCAGCGGTATTCCCGGCTACCTACAACATGGGGCTCTTCAAGTCGAGAGTATATTCCCACTACAAAGGTCGGCAACACACCCCCAACACCCACAGTGTTGCGGGTAGTCATGGGCGGCGGTGATCATTTACCACCAGGTGACCCGCATGCTCGTTTGCCCCCTATTAATATTAAAAAAAAAAAAAATTGGTTGTGTACAAGTGCAATACCAACCTTATTGTTGCATGGTAAGTAGAATTTCTGATATATAGGTTCTAAGCTTTATGAAAGCATTGGTAAAATTAAATGTACCTATATAATGCTTTAATTTCAGAATCAAATGAAAATGTTGGAGAAATTTCGACCCAACAGCCAATGCAAAACCGACAGCCACTCTCTTCTAATGGTAAATAAGAATCCAAACTATAAAACTACTACACAACAAACATAATAAAGTTACAAATTTTGTTCATTAACTCACTAGCTCCATCTTTCGAGGAGCATTACTAGGGAACGCACCTTAAATTAGTCACCTTGTGCAATTTTAGCTTTATAAAATAAAAGTTACGATGACAATCCTCTCCTTATTTTATAATTTATTTTTTTAGTTTTTAATCAAATGAGGGGTGAAGATATTTTGCCTTTCCACTCTCCACTCACTAAAGCATCCGGTCATCAAACAAAAGTAAACAATGTTGTACCTGGCCAATCCAAAACACATGGTAAGTTCAACTCAGTTATTTGAATAACAATGATGTACTTTTTATTAACAAATTTATCAGCTCTTCTAATAAAAATCTTAACTTCCTTTTTCATTTACAGTTAAACACCTAATTATGTACGAAAAAGAAATAGCTTCGTTAGGTAAAAATATAAAAAAACTACAAAAGTCAAAATTGGTAATGGCCGCTAAAATGAAAAAAATGAGAGGAATAATGGAAATGCAGGCATTTAAAAAAACAATGCATCGCTTTAGTACCCCTGCAGTTACTTTTACCATGCTTCAATTTAGAGAAATCAAAAAACAAATCCAAGGCAGAAGATTCACAAAAGCTGAAAAGATATTGGCCTTGGCTATGTACAAACAAGGTCCGCGAGCCTACCGATGGTTTAGAAAATTTTTTGTATTGCCTTCTCCAGCGACTATAATTAGAATGCTGCGCAATGCCTCATTAAAGGCGGGAATTAATGAAAATATATTTGAACAATTAAAGATTAAAGTGGAAAACATGTCAGAAAAAGAAAAATTGTGTATTTTACTCTTCGACGAAATGCATATTTCACCACATTTTGATTACAACAGAAGAATTGATAAAATAACTGGATTCGTAGATGATGGCACTGAAAGGAAAACACAAATTGCGGACCATGTTTTAGTTTTTATGATAAGAGGTTTATATAAAAACTACAAACAACCTTTGGCTTATACATTTTGCCACAAAACTACACCAGCAATGGCACTCGTCGACCAAATAAAAAAAAAATTGCGAAATTATTAGACATAGGCTTTATTGTCGCAGCGACAGTGTGCGACCAAGGGGCCACAAATGTAAGTGCCATTAATTACCTAATTAAACGTACCAAAGAGGATAATTTAAAACAGGGAAAAGAATTAAAGGATGCTGTTTTCACCATCAATAATCATGAAATTGTTCCTCTATATGACCCTCCACATTTGATAAAAGGAATCAGAAATAATCTATTAAATAAAGATTTAAAATGCGTAATTAAGGGCAATGAGAAAACTGCTAAGTGGGGACATATAACAAAATTATTTAATGAAGACCCATCGTACCAAGGAATACGCCTAATGCCTAAATTAACGGAGAAACATGTAATTCCATCAAAAATTTCAAAAATGAAGGTCAAATTTGCTACTCAAGTATTTAGCAAGACTGTTGCGGCAAACATGGGATATCTAGCGAGTGAGTATTTTTTGTCGAGACTTATTGTAAATGTAAACTTACTTACTCGTATTTCCAAAGACTAACATTATTCCTTCAAATATTTTTATGAAGACAATTTAATTTTGTCAAAATTGGATTATTATAATCTCGGTTATCATCAACTTAATACTAATCTTGACAAAAAATATTTTTCAGGTCATAAAATATTACCCGAAGAGAGTAAAGACACTGCTGATGTACTCCTTTTTTTTGATGATTTATTTGATTCAATGAATGGAAGTTATGTGAAATCAAGGAAGAAAACGGGCAAGCCTCTTCTAGGACCTGTTACAGAAAAATCTCCCCATTGGGCTACATGGAATGAAGCCAAAATGATTTTGAAATCAATGAAATATGAAAAAAATGGAAAGTTAATTATTGTACCTTCAATTAAAAATTGGATACAGACGATTGAAAATATAGAGTTGATTGTTAAAAGATTAGCAAATGATTATGGCTTGACGTCTATATGGATAAGGCATTTTAATCAAGATCCCCTAGAGAATTTTTTCGGATGTATCCGAAGCCATGGATATAGAAACAATTCCCCAAGCTGTACCGGTTTTGAATCCGCATTTGCTTCACTGTTGATTAATAATATAAGTAATGTCCATTCCCCGGGTCGAAATTGTGAGGAAGATAATTGTAAAATTTTTAAATCTCTAAATAAAATATTTTTTTAAGCCATTTAATGGAAGTTGATTTTGATGATTTAAATGTAGATTTTGTTGATTTTAATGAAAAATTTAGAAATCCTAAAATTAAATCTCAATTGCAATATGTGACAGGGTATGTCCTGAAAACATTAAAAGGAAAGTTTTTAAAAATTGTATAATTTGTAAGAATGATTTATTTGATGATGGTGATTGTTTTGATTACAGAGAATATATAAATAAAAAAAATGCTTGACATAGCCTCACATTAATTTAATCAAATGTTTTTCAATCATTCAAGATATAATAAATAATTTAATTAGGACTAAAATTAATATGATTCATATCAAAGTCTACATTAAGACAATATTATTGGTTCTGATTGATTATAAGTTTATAAAATGTATGACGCATAAAAATGATTTAATCGATCAATTGCAGGAAATTTCCATAAATTTATTTTTGTACACATGGTGTAAAAATACAAATAAATTATTGATAGGTCTAAGATCAGATTATGATGTATGCGATCCGATACAAAAATTAGCAATTGATTATCATAATAAGATTAAAAAATGATATTGTTAAAAATGTTTAATATGCTATGTATATTTTTGTTATTATTTTTACTACATAAATATTGATAGTAATGTAATAAACATGTTCAACTACATATAATTTTACTTTAATTTGCTTTCAAACCTTGATTCAAAATTTAAAATTATGAAATTCAAACCTACCGCGCTGGAAGTTGTAGTTCCTATCACCGAACGACAGTTAGCGCCACTAGCTTAGTAAAAGAAGACAAGTGACTACTCTATCTCAGATATAAAAAATATACTTTATGGTTGGAGAATCCCTCCCCGTCGTAGCTTCGGCGGCGGCTGGCAGCCCTTCAGTATCTGGGGGGGCAATCCACTGTTCCATGCTTTCGGGCGCGGTCTCAAACGAGGCACATTCCATGCTTACGGGCACGAAGGTTGGGAGGACAAGAAAGGTGGAAAGGGGGCTACACTGCGGTATACCGCAATAAGCAGAAACGACGACGCTTCTGCTAGAAGCAGTGATCGGATCACGAGATGTGCAAGGGGCGAGAAGCCCAAACCGCAGAGACCTAGTTCCTACCTCAGTAGCTTTGAAACTGATAGCAGTAGCTAGAAATCTGTAACAAATTAAATTAATTAAGTTTACTGGGTACATATTTTTTTTTAACTGTTTTTTTTGCCCGAATGTCAGAAACAATGGAAGAAACTTCGTGACTAATACAAAAAGGCTATTAGATTGAGACAATATAAAAATTTATACTTAGATTCTTCTAGAAAAGCTGGAAAATTAAGAAGCCAAAAGGCATGATGATTTGGTGAAGCGTCGGCAAGCAAAGAAAATACGAAAACTTAGTCATTTAACAAGAGACACTGATTTTACCCGGCATTCAAGATAGTCGGGAGAACTAATTAATATTTTCGGAAAAGATCTAAACCCATATATGAAAGTGCCGCGCCGTTCGGGTTTGACCAATAGGCTAAAAGTGTGTTTTGTTTATTAGCCACTTAACACAATACTTTATGTCTAGTTAATATCCTACGGATTAAGTAAATTCGTAGGTACATATAGTACATACGTAGTAGGTGTATAATGCTAACCTACAATGTTTGTTATACAGGGTGTCCCAAAAGGTTACGTAGCTGGGAAGGGGGGTGGTAGGGGTGGTCACAAGGGTCACCAGAAAAATAATAAAAAAATTCCCCTGTGGATATTTCAATAAAAAAAAACCATTTTTTTAAAAACTAAAAATTTTACACCTTGTTACCCTATTTTGCTTACTGTACCTACAGATATTGCTGTATTTGAAAAAAAAAACCTGTTATGTAATCGTCAATAACCCTTTATCAAATTAAAATAAAAAAAACTATACATATCTAACCAAATTTTAAAGAAAATTAAGTTCTTGTCCAGTCAAGGACTTAGTAATTACGACTTCACTCAACTTCCTCCAAGCATACTGAAAAAAAAAACGTACTACGCATCTCCGGCGAGTAAGTTAAAAAAATAGGTAATTTTATTGCAATTCCAAAATGGTATAACACTTATTTGAAAAATTCATACTAGGACATTTAAAAATATTTTTCGGGAACAATACTCCTGCAAAAATGAGAATTATACCGGGCAGTAACATCAAAGCAACAGAACAGACATTTAAAAATGTATTTGCGTACGAATTTGAGACTATTGTTTTTTGATATTTTTATTTTTGCAGGAGTATTGTTCCCGAAAAATATTTTTAAATGTCCTAGTATGAATTTTTCAAATAAGTGTTATACCATTTTGGAATTGCAATAAAATTACCTATTTTTTTAACTTACTCGCCGGAGATGCGTAGTACGTTTTTTTTTCAGTATGCTTGGAGGAAGTTGAGTGAAGTCGTAATTACTAAGTCCTTGACTGGACAAGAACTTAATTTTCTTTAAAACTTGGTTAGATATGTATAGTTTTTTTTATTTTAATTTGATAAAGGGTTATTGACGATTACATAACAGGTTTTTTTTTTCAAATACAGCAATATCTGTAGGTACAGTAAGCAAAATAGGGTAACAAGGTGTAAAATTTTTAGTTTTTTAAAAAATGGTTTTTTTTTATTGAAATATCCAGAGGGGATTTTTTTTATTATTTTTCTGGTGACCCTTGTGACCATCCCTACCACCCCCCTTCCCAGCTACGTAACCTTTTGGGACACGCTGTATATCAATTTTTACTTAGGGGTGCTAAGAAAGAATCAATATATACTAGGTATTATGAAAGAATGCACAAATCATAATGTTGATTATTTTGCAGATAAGTGATGCAGTTTTGAATATTTCTAGTTGATGTGACATTTGGAGAAGTAGCACATGACAGTTATGCGTTCTCTAACAGTAACATTAAACAACATATGGAAGATATTCATCGCACTGGAGAAATAGCATACTTGCTTGGTGAGTGTACCTACTTGTAAAATCAGTCATTCTTGAAGCTGAAGTATCTTGTAGATTTCAAAATAAGTACTATAACAAAATAATTCAGGCGACTCTGAGTATACTCAAAGACCATACCTGATACCCTACAACAACCCTGAGCCAGGAAGTCCGAGGCACACTACAATACTCTGCACAGTTCAGTACGCAACAGTGTTGAACGTACAATAGGTATTCTGAAAGGGAGATTTAGATGTCTATTAGTGCATAGAGTTCTCCATTATGATCCTATAATGGTTTTTAAAATTGTAATGGCTTGCTGTTTCGTACACAATATGTAATGTGCATAAGCACTATGTAGGAGACTTATTGCTTGAATACTGGCAGCTATTAATTTATATTATTCAAATAGATTCTAAAGAAGAAACAATGAGATATTGACAGCTTCCTTCCAGACACAGTCATATTTTCGTGCTCGGACTGTGAGCACATAACATTAAACTCAATCTTATGCTTCAAATATAAAGCTGAAAACAGTTTCAATTCTTTTTTTCTCTTGCACGTTTCCCCCAAGCGTTAGTTGGTGGAGGCGCCGTATCGAGTACCGTGGGTACTGTCGCGAGTAGAATCAGTGCTTTTCAGAGATAGACACGCGAACAAGAATATTACTATACGCTAATATGCGCTACTAAACAAGAAGCATTGGAATGATGTCGGATGATAATAACTGGATCTCAAGAAGCATCGTATACAGCTAAGTACCTACAAATACACTATAGGTACACATTCCAATATGGAAACGTTTGACGGCGTTTCTTCTCATATTGATGTTTTTATTAAGCAGTACAATGCATTAGCAGCTTTAAATTCCTGGGATGACAATACCAAGACCATTTTAGTTTCAAATTATTTATCGGGGCCTGCCCTCAATTATTTTCACACCATCAGTGATGATACTTAAACTTTTGAAGATATAGTAGAGGCTTTGAAACAAGAATTCACCTCAGATCCGGATTACGCCGCTCAATTTTATTCAAATCGGTAAAATCTCGATGAAAAGACAGTAGACTTCATCTACCGAATGTCATTGTTGGCTAAAAAAGCTGGAATCACATCAGATGAGAAGATAATAAAACAAATTTTGAAATGTTTAACTTTTAATAATAGAACACGATATGCAACACACGTATTTAGTGACTTGACTGCATTTAAAAAAGGAGCATTGCAAGAGGACGAGATTTTGAATTTACAACCAAAACAATTGGCGTTGCCGGTCAAAATACAAACATTAGGGAACTCTGGTCCCTTCAATCATACTTACTAGCGGGGTGACGGTGCCCAGGATGTCCGTTTAACTCATCTACCCCGTCAAATGTGATAATTTTTCTACGCCATGGTCGTCAAGAACGCCATATGTTCCGGCTCATCATGGAAAACCCACGGGATATTCATACTCCGCCAGAAGAAGCGCTGCTCTATTGGATAGCGGTGCCAGCCTATCCGTCATGTCGGAAGATTTTTACTATAAGAAGATTTATATAATAAGTTTGTACATAATGATATTGTAAATAGTAGTGTAGATAAAAAGCCTTTGTTGCGTGTCGCGAATGGCAGATTACTTGACATTATCCTTTCATTTAAAATAAAATTTTACTTGTCAAATTATTTATTTGAAGATGCGTTCATTGTTGTAAAAAGTATTACAACCAATGTAATTCTATTATGGTAATATTACGATTGTAATATATTTTGCCCAATTTCTAGAATATAATGGATTAGATAGTAATACGCGTCTCGTATTCATGTGTATTATAGGTAGGTAGGTACACTATTCTTTTCCATGATGTTTTTGTATTATATTTTTTGTGTAATAGTTTCAGCTTTTCCTTATAGGTGAAATAAGATGTTTCATTTATCTTAATGGTATAAGGTATGTGTTATGTATAAGAAATGGTAACGCATGGAATAACATTCCATATGGTAACATCTTACGTCTTTTATTAAGTTGATAAATAGAATTTAGAAACGAATACTTGCTCGATTGCCATAAAAAAATACTTATTGTAGGTTTTAGAGTTTTTGCTTTCTTTGTCTATGGATGTTGACATTGGTAAAAAAAAGAACAACTGTCAGTACTGTCATGTAATTTTTTATGTCAAGTCAGTCAGTATTGTTTGTTTTTGTTTATGTTTATAAATGGTGATGAATACGGAATAATTTAATTAAATGCATCATTATTATGCATCATTATATTTTGTCAAAACGTAACTAAGCGTAAAATAAACGACAACACTCCTGTGAAGCAACAGCACCCGGCATCAACTGACTCTATGAATATGTCGTTTAGTCAGGTTGCAGACGTTTCGCATTCAAAGATTGCTATAAGTAATGCAGCAGGCGCTTCCTGTAAAGATGAACCGGTAACGATGGAAAGTATTAGCAAATTGTTTGATTTTAAGTTATCACTTTTATGGTCAACCTACGCACAGCTCTAAAAAAAGATATGCAAGTTATGGTGACTGCCGAGGTCAGTCGCGCCTTGGAAAAGGTAAAAACTGATTTTTCAGTAACCACTGATTTCATTTGTTCGGAACAGGAGGGTTGGTAGCGCCATCTATTGTTTCCGCGTTAGAATATTTTGTTGCAATCGATTAGCGCATGCGCCATCCCATCTATCCCCTTTCCTTGACACTGATTGGCTATCGACCACGGTGTTCAAACCGCATCCACCAATGGGAGGGCTGGAAATCGACCACAGCGCCCCGCCTGAAGCAACACCGCACCCATTCTGTTCTTGCTGAATGTTCGTTGTTGATGCACTCGCGGTCCTTGTGCAATTTCGCAAATCTCGCTTCATCCGCCCCCGCAAAGGATACAGTGATTCCGCTGGCTAGCCAGGACTTGAGGAGTAGCTGGAGGATTTACCAGGTCAGTCAGTGTCTCCTTACTTCCCTTTACTTTAGGCGCTGGGTTTCGCAAACATTAAATACAGTCCACTTACACATTTTGCCCGCCATCTTAAAACTAATAGGTGGCTGCTCCATATTTGTTGGTCCTAATCGAACCGGATTCGATAGTAATACACTGTCGAAGCCAGCATATTTCCCCACTGCCTTATAGTAATTAATAAAATATTTCGTTAATATCCGCATTACTTACTGTTTTGATAGTTTCGGCTAGCTTTAACCTATTACGCAGATCGCGTCACAGCCACGTGTGCTGTGAAATCTCGTAATAAATCGATTAATTTCACTGTTCCTTTATTTACATTAATTTAATTTAATAGAATACACCCAAGTTAGGGCTATTTACCGCGTATTTGTTGTTAATACCGCGATTTCTAGGTACTACTAACCTACCTAGTTGGCTACTTTTACATTTCATTAATCTCGTTGGTTCATTTATATTATTAAAATGACTAGTAAAACTGAGAAAACTACCGCGAAAAACGTTGAGATCCCTGATGTGGAACTTACTTTCCTAGAAGCGAAACGTAATGCTATATTTCAGAACTTACAAACCATTTATGATTGTTCTAAGTTAGCTAACATAGATGCCGACGCAAAGGAAAGGTTCCTTCAGTTGTCCACAAACGTAGATAACTTGTACGATAATTTTAATAACCTATTAGATAAATATAATCAACGCTTATTGCAAATCAATCCGCTTTCCATGCCTAATTTCAACGCCATGACCGCGGCTGAGCAGTTATATGGATGTATCTCGCGCACCCGGGCGCTCCTCGCGGAGCCCGCCCCGGCCGCCGCCGCCGGCGCCGGGCAGGCACCGCGCAAGTCTAGTCCGCGTCTACCGCCGATCGAACTAAGCTCATTTGACGGAGATATTAAAACCTGGCCCTTGTTTTATGCTAGTTTTAAATCCACAGTACACGAAAATCCATCGCTTACCGATTCAGAGAAATTATATTATTTGATAGGTAAAATTACAGGCAAAGCTAAAACTATTGTCAACGGCATTACGCCTTGCGCAGAAAATTATAACCTCTTATTTCAGACTTTGGTAGATAAATATGAAGATAAACGCATGCTAGCTTGTACCTATTTAAATCAATTATTAGATTTCAAACCGCTTTCGTGTGCTTCCGCGAGTAATTTAGAGTTTTTCACAGATAGATTTGTCACATCAGTCAAGGCCTTACGCAACTTAAAATTAGATGACCTAGGTGATTTATTGATTTTGCATATCGCACTCAAGAAACTAGACTCGGATACGGTACGTTCATTCGAAAATAACTGCAGTTCAGATAACATTCCTTCTTTTGATAGCTTGATTGAATTCATAGGTAAACAGTGTAAAATATTACAGCGCTCCGTATGCACAAACACAAATAAAAGTGTGGAGCCCGCAAGACAGCCGCCGCCGCGTAATAAGATAGGCACAAACCGCGCTAATAACTATCAATCTTTTGTTAGTACTTTGAATGACCCGCAAAAGTGTTTGTGCAGTGATATTTTACACACTCACTTATACAAATGTCCCGCTTTCGCTAAAATCTCCGCATACGAACGTTTTAAAATCGTAAAGGCACGTAATGCCTGTATTAATTGTTTAAGTTTAAAACATAAACTTTCCCGCTGTAGTTCTAATACGCGCTGCAATGTTTGTAATTTGAATCATCATACGTCAATGCATTTTGATAAACAACTGTCACCGCGAAGCCCTACGTTGTCTAGCGCGGCCAGCGCAGTCCCCGCGCCTCCGCCGCCCGCGCCCCTCCCGCTTGCATCGTCCAGTGTTGACCCGCGTCCGAACGTAGTTTTATGCAACACTTCCGAACCGCTAATGCCATCGCAGCTTTCGCGTGTGGGTGCGAGCAAGACGGACATACACAAATTAAAATCTACTGTTTTGCTTGCTACTTCACAAGTTTTAGTTTATGATTCGAACGGCAAGGAATATTTAGCTCGTTGCTTGTTAGATTCCGCATCTCAATGTAATTTTATAACTGCCGAACTTAGTAATAAGTTAGGTATTAATACACGTTCGCAGCTAGGTACAGTTGTTAAGGGCATAGGTGGGGCAGAAAAGTGCGCGAAAGGAATGGCTTCATTTTACTTTAGTTCCCGCTTTGATAAAAATATTAAATTCGAAATTTCTTCGCTCGTAGTTGATAGGATTACTGATTGTTTGCCTACCGCCGAGGTAGACATATCCGCGTTACATTATTTGAATAATTTACCGCTCGCTGACTCGTCTTTCGGTACACCTAGTCAGATCGACATATTGATAGGTGCCGCGTTATTCCCGCATTTGTTGTTACCGGGCGTCGTCCGCGGGGACGCGTCCGACCCGCCTGCGTTACGGACCGTACTCGGTTACGTCATAATGGGTTCCGTACCTATTTTAGATTTAAATAAACAAACTTCTTCGATAACTTCTTGTTGCGCAGTAGTTCAAGATTGTAATATAGAAAACTTAATTAAGAATTTTTGGGAAATCGAAGAAGTACCCCGCGACAATAAGGTTCAAAATCCCGACGATTTTGAATGCGAGATGTTTTTCCGCGCGACTACTCAGCGTACCGACACGGGTAGGTACGAGGTAGGTTTGCCTTTCCGCGAGGATCCCTATTTATTGGGTGATTCCTATGAAACCGCGTTAAGACGTTTTCTCTGTCTTGAAAGAAAATTACAAGCTTCGCCCGAGCTACGTGTAGCTTACGATAATATAATCCGCGAGTACTTGGAGAAGGATTATTTGTCGCTATCACCGATCGATGTCGACAGCGCTAGTACGTCACTGCCGCCGCGCTATGTTATACCGCACCATGCGGTGATCCGCGAAGATAAGGTGTCGACGAAATGTCGAATGGTATTAGATGCTAGTTCGAAAACTAGCTCCCGCTATTCTCTCAATGATCTTCTTCACTGTGGACAAAACTTGCAAGGAGATTTATTTAGTATTATTTTACAATTTAGAATGTATCGTGTCGCGCTTACTGCCGATTGCCGGCAGATGTTTTTGCAGATACTTGTACGCGATAGTGACCGTCGTTTCCAAAATATTTTATATAGATTTAGCCCGCAGGACCCGATTGTCACATACCGCTTTAATAGGGTTTGTTTTGGATTGAAGTCCAGCCCATTCCACGCTCTCCGCGTAGTTGAACAGCTGATCGCCGACGACGGCGCGCAATTCCCGCGCGCGCGCGACGTCGCCTCCCGTTCGTTGTACATGGACGACGTCGCCGTCTCCGCACCTTCCGAGGCCGAGGCGCTCTGCGTGGCACAGCAATTAATTTCTTTGTTTAAGGGTGGTCAGTTGGATCTAGTTAAATGGACTAGTAATTCCCGCGAGGTGCTTGAGAGTATTCCGGAGTCTCACAAACTTCCTTCCGCTATAGATTTCGATAAAAATAATAGTCATAAAGTGTTAGGGTTACGCTGGGATACACATACAGATTCGTTTTATTTTGAAATATCCGCACTCGAGCAAGTGAAATGGACGAAGCGCACAATCCTCAGTACCATAGCTCGCCTATGGGACTTGATGGGTTTTGTGGCGCCAGTGATCCTCTACGCCAAGCTCCTAATAAAGCAGCTCTGGCTTCTGCAGATCGATTGGGACGAGGACGTGCCGAGTGACGTCGCGAGGCGGTGGAAGCTGTTCTGCGTCGAATTGCCGTCGTTGAACGAGTTTCGCATCCCTCGTCACGTGGGAGTCTCCGAAGATTGTGACGTCAGCCTGGTCGGTTTTGCGGACGCCAGCGAGGCAGCGTATGGAGGAGTAGTCTATCTTCACGTGTCGTCAGGGTCGTCGTCTACTGTTCAGCTTGTTGCCGCTAAGTCAAAGGTAGCGCCAATGAAGCAACTGTCAGTGGCACGCCTAGAATTATGCGCCGCTCTTTTGTTGTCAAATTTATTAAAATTAGTTAATGATAATTTCGCTCTTCATCATAAAGTTAAATTGTTCGCGTTTTCAGATTCGAAAGTTGCTCTATATTGGATAAAGGGGCAACCCTACCGCTGGCAGACTTTCGTCGCCAATAGAGTTGTTAAAATAACAGATAATGTTCCAGCAGATAGGTTTTTTCACGTCGCCGGCGTCGACAACCCGGCTGATTGTTTATCCCGCGGTCTCACTCCTGCAAGTCTTATCGGGCATCCGTTATGGTTGTCCGGCCCTGCATGGCTCAGCGAAGATATTGATAGCTGGCCCACACAAGAATTAGATTTTGTTCACATGGAAGATACTATACCAGAGAGAAAGGTTATTGTTTGCACCGCGACTTCATCTATCGAAGATGAAAATAATGTTATTTATAATTTAATTAACCGCTTGTCCTCCTGGACTAAACTTTTACGTGCTATTGTATACATTTACCGCTTTATTAAAATTTTACCGCGCCGCGACACTGCCGTCGTTACGGCCAGTGACCTTGAGTTTGCTGAGAATAAAGTATTGTCAGAAATTCAACGTAAACATTTTAAAACTGATTTAAGTAATTTCCTAATAAATAAATTATGTTCACCGCGCCTTTTAAAACTTAACCCGTTCATGGATAACGGACTTATCCGCGTAGGTGGTCGTCTAAATAACTCGGAATTAGACTATTCTCACAAACACCCTGTTGTTTTACCGCATAAAGATCCTGCCATAAATTTATTGATTAGGTACTATCATGTCAAACACTTGCACGCCGGCCCCGAACTGTTGTTGTCACTATTGCGACAGAGGTTTTGGATATTGGGCGCAAGAAACGTGTTAAGACGCGAAGTGCATAAATGCAATACTTGTTTTAGACTGAAGCCTAAATCTTCCGCCCCGCTTATGGCAGATCTCCCGGACTTTAGAGTTGCTCCCGCTGTGAAAGCGTTCGCGAATACTGGATGTGACTACGCAGGCCCGATCTCATACGTTCCCATCCCCAAGCGTGGTGCCCGCGCCGCCAAGGCTTACTTATGTATTTTCACGTGCCTCACCACCCGCGCTATTCATATTGAGGTAGCGGGAGACCTGAGCACACAGAGTTTCCTCGCCGCTTTTAAACGTTTCATATCACGTCGCGGTCCAGTTCAAATGATGTATTCGGACCACGGGACCAACTTCGTCGGGGCCCGTCGATACCTACGAGAGTTGCACGAGTTCTTATCTCGTGAATATAACCGCGAACTCGAAGTTGAATTAGCTCAGAATCGTATCGAATGGCGATTCATCCCGCCCGCTTCTCCTCACTTCGGGGGTTGCTGGGAAACTATGGTCAAACAGGTTAAAACCCACTTATTTCGTTCCATCGGCCAGCAGTTGTTGTCGCTAGAAGAGCTCACTACCGTATTGACACAAGTTGAATGTTTATTAAACTCGCGGCCGCTCACAGCGCTCAGCGCGGACCCGTCGGAACCTACCGCACTCACACCCAGTCACTTCTTGCACACTGCACCTTTAAATTCCTTACCCGCGCCCCCAGTAGATACTAACATGTCGCTGAGGGATAGACATAGTCTGATTGATAGTCTTGTGCAGTCGTTTTGGAGGCGTTGGAGTGTCGAGTACCTACATAATTTGCAGTCGAGGGCTAAGTGGAACGTCAATCCCGCGCTTATTACAATAGGAACCGTCGTTGTATTGCGTATAGATAGCGCTCCGCCGCTGTCGTGGCCGCTTGGAATCGTGGAGCAAGTTCACCCATCTAAAGATGGCACGGTTAGAGTTGCTACTGTGAGGACGAATAAGGGATCTTTCCTTCGCCCTGTGGTTCGCCTTTGCCCACTTCCTAATAAATAAAATATTACTCATTACATTAACATATAGTTTCTAATTAGATTAAGATTAACTTACCGCGTAATTAAGTATAAATATTCCCGCACATATTCTCACCGCGTAACGTAAATGAACCCACGATATGAATGATAGAGTTTGCATATTTTTCCGCGTTTCTCTCCTTGAGATAAAATGATAATTTTATAATTTAATTAACTTGATATTTTTAAAGCAACGCTTTAAGGCCGGGGGGAAATGGTAGCGCCATCTATTGTTTCCGCGTTAGAATATTTTGTTGCAATCGATTAGCGCATGCGCCATCCCATCTATCCCCTTTCCTTGACACTGATTGGCTATCGACCACGGTGTTCAAACCGCATCCACCAATGGGAGGGCTGGAAATCGACCACAGCGCCCCGCCTGAAGCAACACCGCACCCATTCTGTTCTTGCTGAATGTTCGTTGTTGATGCACTCGCGGTCCTTGTGCAATTTCGCAAATCTCGCTTCATCCGCCCCCGCAAAGGATACAGTGATTCCGCTGGCTAGCCAGGACTTGAGGAGTAGCTGGAGGATTTACCAGGTCAGTCAGTGTCTCCTTACTTCCCTTTACTTTAGGCGCTGGGTTTCGCAAACATTAAATACAGTCCACTTACACATTTTGCCCGCCATCTTAAAACTAATAGGTGGCTGCTCCAAGGGTTTAAGATCGTTAATTGCTGAAAAAGATAACCAAATCAAGAAACTTGAATCAAGGCTTTCTAACACCCAGGAAAATCTTTCAAAGCTTCAATATCGACTATCAACTGTTGAAAAAGTATCACGTGATCTTAATCTAGAGATACATGAGGTGCCTGATAACATTAACGGGGACCTGGTTGTCTTGTTTAAGAAGTTGTGTGACAGCTTACAGGTCACCATTTCCGACAGCGATGTCAAGGCATGTCGGCGTGTTGCTAAGATGAATTCTAATTCGAAGAGACCACGTAATATTTTAGTCACATTGTCTTCACAACGTTTGCGTGATACTATATTATCTGCTGTAACTCGCTTCAACAAAACGCATACTGGTGACAAACTTAACCTTTCACATGCTGGTATTGGTGACTCTACGTCGAGAATTTACTTGTCAGAACACTTGTCACTTGAATCTAAGGAGCTTCACAGAGTTACAAGACAATTCTGTAAGGATAATAATTATAAGTTTGTTTGGGTTCGGTTTGGCCAAATTTATGTTCGTAAGGACGAAAAAAGTCCTGCTATTTTAATTAAAAATATTGATACTTTAAATAAACTCAAGCGCGAGTAGTAGCTTAACCTTATTTTATATTAAAGTTTATTTATCGATAGTTAAGTTCAATTGTTTTCAAGAAATAATAATTAAACATTAATTATTAATCATGATTACAATATTTTACCAAAATGTAAATAGATTTCGTAGCAAATTAACAGAGTTTTGTTTAAACCTGCTAAATAACAATTATGATATTGTCTGTCTGACGGAAACTAACCTCAATAATAGTGTATTTGATGCAGAAATTGTCGATGATCGCTATAACATTTTCAGAAAGGATCGATCTAGCTTATCTTCACATAAAAGCGATGGTGGCGGTGTTTTACTGGCTGTCCTTAAAAAATATGAGGTGATCCGTCAGGCATCATGGGACAGTCATTTGGAGGATGCCTGGTTTACTATTTTGCCTGTATCACGTGATTTACCCTGTCTGAATATTTGTGTATGTTATTTACCTCCTGATATCACTTATGATAAAAGAGAAGAATTTTATGCTCATTGTCAGAAACTGATATTGAATGATTATCCTAACGACAATTTTTTGTTGGTTGGCGATTTTAATACCGCTGACTATCTGTCGTTTTCAAAAAGCTCAAATAACTCAGTAAATCCGTGCACACCCAGTAAAATATGTCGTTTACTTAATGAGTTAATATCACTATGTAACCTGAATCAATTTAATTTCGTTACTAATGTTAATAATCGAGTATTAGATCTCGTATTAACTAACCTTAGCAACATAATAGTGAAAGAGACATTGTCCATGTGTAAACTGGATAGACATCATCCTGCTCTATTAATACAAATACCTTCATTTAAAGTATCTAAATGCCTAAAGCGCCGAAATACAAAACGGTTAAATTTCACAAAAAGTAACATTGAAAAAATTAAATCAGAATTAATATCTACAGACTGGCATAGTATTTTAACTTCTACAGATGTGGATGTTTGTACAGATATGTTTTATGATACGCTCTTTGGAATTATAAAAAAACACACGCCTCTTACTGTGTTTAAATTAAATTCTTATCCTGTTTGGTATAGTAAACCTCTAATTAAGTGTAATGAAGAAAAAAATAAATATCACAAACTATACAAAAAATATGGTAATCCTCGAGACTACGACACTTTTTCGTTACTTCGTAGTAGATGTAAACTGCTCATTGATGAATGCTATCGTAGGTACATCTCTTCAACTGAAGATGCTCTAGCGAGTGATGTGAAATCTTTTTGGAAATATGTTTGTAACAGAAAAGGTAGTGTAACAATACCTAATACTATGATGTTGGACGGTGCCTCATCATCATCTGGCCTTGGAGTCTGTGAATTATTTTCAGATTACTTTAGCTCTGTGTTTGAAGTTGATGTCCCTGGAAGTACGGATTATGATTTTGAGTATTCTAAGAAAATTTCTGATCACATTACAAACTCTATTTCAGAGATCTTTATTACTGAACGTGACATTATAAATAAAATAAAAAAATTAGACGCTAATAAGGGGCCAGGACCGGACATGATTCCTCCATCATTTGTAAAGTCCTGTGGTTTAGAATTGTCGGTTCCACTTTGTATAATTTTCAATAAATCACTTAGTCATGGAGTTTTTCCTAACCGCTGGAAAACTGCTCATATTGTTCCTGTTTATAAGAGTGGTGATAAATCTCGATGCGAAAATTATCGCCCAATTAGCATACCTTCATGTTTTGCTAAATTGTTTGAGTCTTTTGTGTATTTTCACTTATATAATCATGTAAAGCCTGTATTATCTGATGAACAACATGGATTTATAAAAAATAAATCGACTATAACCAACTTGCTAGTGTACAAGAATTATCTTTGTAAAGCATTTGCTACACGTGGTCAAGTAGACTCCATATATACTGATTTCTCTAAGGCTTTTGACAAAGTTAACCATCGTCTTCTCTGTCATAAACTATCCAAGCTATATGGAGTCAGTGGAAGCTTATATCGTTGGATTTGTTCATACTTGGATAATAGAAGTCAGTTGGTCGCTTTAAAGGGGTTTGTTTCTTCTCCCGTAACAGGGACTTCAGGAATTCCTCAGGGTTCCCATTTGGGACCGCTTCTATTTGTTATTTTTATAAACGACCTATTGCATCACTTATCTTCCAATTGTCTTTTATATGCTGACGATTTGAAGATATTCAGTTCAATTTCTGACGCAAACAACTGTGAATCTCTTCAAAACGATTTAAATATTTTGTCTCTTTGGTGTAAGAGAAACCTTATGTACCTAAATATTGACAAGTGTTTTATAATCTCGTTTACAAACAAACAAAGAAGTGTTGTTTATGAATACAATATTGATGGAAATATCTTAAAACGGTCGTATATTGCAAAAGACCTAGGAGTTATATTTGACGATAAACTCACTTTTCGAGCCCACTATCAGCACATAATATCAAAAGCAAATCAAATGCTGGGTTTTGTTATTAGATCAACAAAGAGTTTCAAAAAACCTAACAGTTTACTGCTTTTGTATAATTGTCTGGTAAGGAGCATTTTGGAATATGGAACTGTGATATGGACTCCTAATTATGACATTCACACTAATAACATTGAACGGATACAAAGAAAGTGCCTCAGGCTTCTTTGCTATCGCTTAAAGCCAGGTCGAATATGTCTCACTTACGATCAAAGAATGGAAAAGTTCAATGTGCAATCTCTTAAAATTAGACGTTTTTATTTTGATATTATATATTTGTACAAAATTATCCACTCTATAATAGACTCCCCCGAACTGCTAGCAACGATATCATTCAACATCAGGTTTAGAGCACGGAATTCTAATAAAATCAATCTTTTTTCTTTGCAAATTTACAAAAATAATATATCCTTTTATAATCCTATTACAAGAATGGCTCGACAATACAATGAATTGGCAGGTATCAGCAGTGACATAGACATTTTTGAACCTAGAATAAATGTTTTTATTAGAAATGTAAGAAACCTATTATTTAAAAATAACATTATTTTAAATTAGTGTAAGCAATTTTAGATATATCGCACTGCTAACACAAGACTGTATCAACTAAAAAAAAGACGAAATCAAGATAACTCATTCTTGTTATGTAAAATTTAATTCTCTACGCGTCAATAAAACCGTCACTAAAATAGTGCAAGAAACAATTACGAGATGGCGTTATAAGTCTCTCTTCATGATTTAACGGCTGTTATTAGACCCCGCGCAACATTGCGTCATCTTTAGTTACGGTTAAAATTTGAGTGGTGAGGACGTGTCGCTTTGCGTAATAGACCGCATCATTTTGAATTGCTGCGTTATAACTGAATCAGGTATGTAAAAATACGTTATTGTTGATTGAAACCTAATTATTAAGTCGGTGTATTTCGAGTTGTTACATTATTGTTGGTGAACAAGGATTGATTTGAAGTAATTATTATGAATAACGACATTCTTGTTGGTTTAGTTAGTAGTTTTAGACTTAATGCAGTTTTGTTGAAAAATTTTTGTTTACTAACTTTTATGGGGTAAATTATTAAAATTTCAATAATTATAATTGCTGTTTTAATAGTATTTAAAACCGTCCGTTCAATCAGTTGTCTTAAAGTGAAAATAAAAAATTTCTCCATGATTTACAAAATAATTTTGAGTTAACACATCCTAGGTGACGAAAAAATATTTTTGCTTCGTATATAGGTAAATTACTTTTTGTTTATTTGTAGCATGAACCGTGGGCGTCTTCTGGTAGATATGGCGACCAAAACGACCTCCATCGATGAAACGGACAAGGAAAATAATATTAACGAAGAAAACACTGCATCTGACCAAAGAAAATACTACATTTCACCCCTGCACAGTGATCAGAGTGATTTCGACGATTCGGACTGCGACCCTCATTTTATTCCTGGGTCAACAGGTAATGTTCCCCGTTTACTTCAAGGTGAAGCCACGAGACCTCCAAACAGTTCTTCCTCAAGTAGCTCTTCTGCAAGTAGTTCCAGTTCATCTTCATCAAGTAGCTCAGATGATGAAGCAGAAAATAATTCAGACCACATTGCTTCTACTAGTGGATCAGTAGGTCAAATAACTACAGAGGCAAATGCTTCAGAGGTACAGGAAATCGTACGAGGCAAGAAAAGGGTGAGAAATGAAAAGAATTGGAAAAGTAAAATTGCAAAAACACTTCGAAACACAGGTAAAGACTACACATCAAGTGTTAAAAAACAAGTCCCAGCAAGGAAGATGGGACCTTTGTGTGGAGATAAATGTCGATTAAATTGTCGAGCAACAATAGATGAGACCTCGAGACAAGACATTTTTAATGATTACTGGCGTTTGGGAGACTTGCAAAAACAAAGACAATTTATTATAGCTCACACTTCACAAATAAAACCAAAATACAGATACTCATCTACTCAAAATTTCCGCAAATTAAATACTGCATTTTATTTTGAGCTAAATCACACTAATATTAGAGTTTGCAAAACATTTTTTAAAAATACTCTCGCAATAAATGACAGACCGATTGCTACTGCATTATCAAAAAAATCAGAGACTGGTTTTGTAGAGGGTGAATTACGCGGGAAACATAATAATCATCGCACTGTTGATCCAGAGGTCTACGATAGCGTGAAATTTTTTATAAATAGCGTACCCCGAATTGAATCACATTACCTTAGAGCCCAGACATCAAGACAATACATTTCCTGTGAAAAATCTTTAGCTGACTTATACAGGGATTACAAAGATATTCGTACAAGTGTTAGCCTACCATTTGCATCTCAATCTACTTTTAACCGTATTTTCAATAGAGATTTCAATATTTCATTCCACATACCAAAGAAAGATCAGTGTGATCTTTGTGAAAGTTTTAACAATGCTGACGAAGAAGGGAAACAGAAAATTATTCAAGCTTATGAAATTCATTTAAAAGAAAAAGAACTGGCCAGAAGGGAGAAAGAAAAAGACAAGACTAGGAACGATAATACAATTATTGCTGTGTACGACTTACAAGCTGTCATGCCGGTACCAAAGGGCCAAATATCAGTTTTTTACTACAAAAGTAGAATTAATTGTTTTAACTTTACTGTAAGCGACTTACATGCTAAAGACGTTGAATGTTACTTCTGGAATGAAATCGAGGGAAAACGAGGTGCCACTGAAATAGGAACATGCATTTTAAATTATTTAGAAAAGATTACACAGAATAAACCAGAACCAGTCGATGTGATTTTCTATTCCGACAACTGCTGTGGACAGCAAAAAAATAAGTACCTCTTATCAGCCTACGCATATGCAACACAAAAATTTAACATAAGTAGTATCACCCACAAATTTTTGATTAGAGGTCACTCTCAAAATGAGGGTGATAACGTACATAGCGTTATTGAAAAACAAGTAAAGCGTTTCCTTAAATCAGGACCGATCTATGTTCCGCAGCAATATGCCACCTTAATTCAAATTGCTAAAAAGACCGGACAACCCTACAAAGTTACTGACATGACCCACAATAAATTTGTTGATCTTAAACTTCTTCAAGAGCAGTGGGGCAGTAATTTTAACGTAAACGAGGATCGAAACCAAGTGAAATGGCATGATATTAAGGTGCTCCGTGTTGAAAAGGAAAGTCCTATCACTTTTTTCTATAAGAATTCTTATGAAGATGAAAATTACCATAAAGTTTTTGTACGTAGTTCACGACGGTCTGGAAACCAATCGCAAATATTTTCTATTGGTTTGTCGCCAGCATACACAAGCCAGATACCCTTAAATCAGAATAAAAAAAGGGATATAAAAGAACTGATTGATAAAAATATAATTCCGAGGACCTTTTATGAATCGTACTATCGAGATTTGATTGAGTAATTCGAACGACTAACTATTAGTTAGCACCTATCAGATATTATTTCAATTCGGTATTCTATGTTGCTTTGAAGCATTTAATTTTGTGATTTAAGACTGAAAAATAAGTAATTAAGAAATTTTTGTTCTTGTTTTGTTTAAAAAGGATAATTTTGTTATTTAAATATAAGTCTAAAACATTTGTATAACATTTTGAATTCACAAAGATTCATTGTATGATTTTCGGATTGATAAGATTAGTGATGACTATTTGTAAAGTGACTGTGACTATTGCCTAAGAATAATTTTTTTTTGTTTTGTTTAAAAAGTTTTTTTTTGTTCAATTATTAGTCCAAAATGTTTGCAATGTTGTTATGTTAATAAGAATTTACAATTATTAGTGATAATTTGTAAAATGACTGAACTAGAAATGCCTTAGAAGAATAAATAAAGAAGAAACTTTAATTAATATAATACTTTTAATATTTAGTAAGTGCCATAATTATAGTTTTTGTAAATTATTTGTGTGGTTTCTTTTGATAAATACAATATTTCACTTCTAATTTGCTTTATTTATGACCTAACCATAGTATCTAAAATAACAGATCTAATGAAAAATTATACTAACTCAAAATACGTTTCCTCAAATCATTCATATAAAATCAAAATAAATTGTAGGAAGTCAAAATTATATCACTTATAACTACGCAACTAAAAATAATTCTTTTTTTTTTATAAATTTCTCATACAATACTGTATTAACTCCAAATTTGTAAATAACTTGATAACCCGCAATTTCAGAGATTACTCATACTTAAAGCAACCCCTTAATTTTATCACTTATTTTAAAACACTGCTCACTTTTATACAATCGTTTACAGGGAACTAGTAATCAGTTTTCCATCATTTCTGAAAAAAGCTTCATTTTGAGTTGATACAGTCTTGTGTTAGCAGTGCGATATGTATAATGATAAATCATGTCATGTAAATTTATATACTAAGAATAGTACCACTTACCTACACTTTTCTTGTAAGTAGATTAGATGTATGCACATACTGTGTACGTCACAATCAAGCTCAAATTTAAATTAATCATAAGTTTTACTTTATGTAAATATTACTTCTTTTGTGGTTGTGATGTGTTGTGTGCTTGAATAAATAAAAAAAATAAAATAAAATTATTGTGAAAAAATGATTGTTATCGAAAAGAAAATTATGATACAACAAAAAGAATGTGGGAAGTTAGTTTTTGTCGTGTGGAATCGCTGTCATTCTCTATCTAAAACTTCTTAATAAGAATATCTTAGAGAAGGGAATCTTTGATTTTATTTAGAGATGATCTGCACATATTCCAGGGGGAGCGTGAAGAGATTATTCATTGGTTTGTTGTATCATTGTTGATTTTTATTAACCGTTATCACAAGTATGTAGTAGGAGAATGTTTGAATGTTTTCACTATTTGCCCCATAGATTTAACGTTCAAATAGGTATTGGTTTTTTGAAATTTTTGTTGAAATCTTGATGAAGTAGGTAAATTTTATTAAATGAATTTTGTGTATGTGGATGATGGAGTAGTTGTTCAATAATAATATTTCTCATTTGTAACAAATCATTATGTGGTGTCTTTTATGTCGAGTCATTATGTGGTGTTTTTTATTGTTATATTTGTCTTTTGTTGAGCGAGATGTAACATTGATAATTTTCAGATGATGACATTGGACAATGATGTGTATCTAGAGAGATAATGTGATAATGCAGCTAAGCAGCTATGATTACTGGATGCTGCCTAGATGCATGATAATCAGAACCACTACGATTGTGATTGAAATATTTAAGTTTCTTTTGCGTCTATTTTCAAAAATTCTATTTTTAAGTTTTTGTGAAGTTTTTGGACTAGCATACTGTGATTCAACCATACATCATGTATTTTTGTTAGGTTTTTGCATGAAGGGGTCAGTTTAACTTGTTTAAATATTTATCTTTCTTATTTCATTTGTTTACTCCACATTTTAACCTGACTGGTTGTTAGCTACAACTATTGGGTCGAATCACTTTTACTTTGGAACTTCCTAACTTAGGTAGGCTAGGGAGATATGTGCCTGGAAGTGATGCCGATTTTGATTAGTATCAAAATCTTTTTCGTAGGCGGTGGGATGTAATGTGCATAAGCACTATGTAGGAGACTTATTGCTTGAATACTGGCAGCTATTAATTTATATTATTCAAATATATTCTAAAGAAGAAACAATGAGATATTGACAGCTTCCTTCCAGACACAGTCATATTTTCGTGCTCGGACTGTGAACACATAACATTAAACTCAATCTTATGCTTTAAATATAAAGCTGAAAACAGTTTCAATTCTTTTATTCTCTTGCACGTTTCCCCCAAGCGTTAGTCAATATGTGAAATCGTGCTGGTTTGCCTGCTCCTTCATTGGATGATATCGATTTGGAGCAAGAGCGAATCACTTCGCACATACAACCACCACGGGTTAGTCGTCAAGTACTTACTAATCAACTGTGGCGTGCCAACAGACCTAAGCTTAGTTATTTATTAGCTTAGTGACGTTATTTTATAATTTTTCAAATGCCTCCTCAATATTTTTAGCTACTAATTAGATGTTTTTGTAATGTAAGTTAGGGTTGCTGAGGATTCCTCTTCCGCTTCCTCATCATGCGGAAGTTCCGCAATATTTTGGGTTCCTCAACCGCTAACGCATCCTCATAAATAAAAATATATGGACGTACTTTAATGAAGTTGACGATCAGACTGTGCATTGTAAATTATGCAATCAAACTTATTCATGAAAAGGGCGCGGGACTTCTGGGCTACGAAGTCATCTCCAGTCACGTCATAAAACGGAATATACGGAGTATGAAAAATGCGATGCGGCTTTAAAAAAGGCTGAAGTGGAAAAAAAACGCAAGTGCACAGAAGAAACTTCTCTTCAGTTGGTCAAGAGGCAAGTTACTTTACAAGTCATTTATGAAAAACCAGTGCTGGGATTCATCACATGAAAAATGTCGTGAGCTAGATAAATTAATCTGCGAAATGATCGCGTTGCAAGATTTTCCATTTAATTTCATAGAAGGTATTGGTTTTAGACGTTTTGTCCATGCCGCACAACCAAAATATGATTAAAAAAAACGTCAGTATTATACTTCTATAGTAAACCATAGTTGCACAGACACCCGGACGTCACGTTTCCGCCCAATAGTGGCATAAAATTATATTTTGTCAATTATTTTACATCTTTGAGCCTGATGAGACACCTCAAAGAGCTTGGCTATTATGCTACAGGGACCTTGAGAGCTAATCGCACTGAGAACTGCACGGTCAAAGACGTAAAACAGTTCAAGAAGGAGGCGCGAGGTTATTACCACTACCGACTAGCTGATGATGTCTTCGTATGCCGGTGGAATGATAGCAATGTCACAGTAGCCACTAATTATGAAAATCTTGTAATAACATCTGCATCCTCTGGTCAAACGAGAAAAAAGCCAAAGTTCAAGTCCATCAGCCGTCACTTATTCCAGCTGTTTTGCAGCCAGCCCAGCCCAGCACATCCACAGCAACAAATGATGTTACAACAGCTTGTGAATTCACACACTCTGCAGAATCTACCAACCTACCAATCTCAATAATATCGTCAAATACTCGACCATCAAATTTGCAACAGCCATCTATAAAAAAAGAATTTCACAGCTTTGTTAATCAAGTCAAGAAAAACCTAATGAAAATCGATTAGCTGTGCGTTTCAGTAAATTGCTGGACATCACGAGCACAGGATTTAGCTGTGACCGCACATTATATTTCTGAAGAATTTAATTTAGAAACATCTTTTCTTCAATGTTCGACTTTCACAGGACCGCAATTAGCGGTTAACCTCAGTAAAGAGTTAAACGACGTAATAAATAATTGGGGTTATTTAGATAAAGTAGCAGCCGAATCTGCCAAAAAAAGTTAATAAAATGGCTGATTTTGAATTAAATAAAGAATAGGCTACCGTGGCATCTTCAATAACAGGGCCACTGCAAGAAGCATCTACAACTTCATCGGGTACCGGAGGTTCTTCAGTAAGCAAGCCGTATAATTACATTTACATTTAGGAAGATATCGATGCACAAGATTTTGTACATAGGAGTCCTCAATAGCTATAGCCATAGCCATAGCTGAAGTACGTAGAGATACCTAAACAGTAAAATACTGCCAAGAAATGCGAGTCCCAATTATTGTTCATTCGAACGCTAAAAACTATTGTCACAAAAACCTTTTAACCCTAAAAGTTGCTGGAATAGTAAGAAAATTATTAAACGCATCTAACACCTCAAAAATAAAAACTACGAAAAGTTTATCCCTACTAATATTATAAATGCGAAAGTAACTCTGTCTGTCTGTCGGTCTGTCTGTCTGTCTGTCTGTCTGTTACGCTTTCACGCCTAAACCACTGAACCGATTTTGATGAAATTTGGTATGGAGAAAGAACTGAACTTGGGAAAGGACATAGGGTACTTTACCGCGGGAAAACTTCTCATTCCCACGGGAAACCGACTTCCACGCGAACGGAGTCGCGGGCGGCCACTAGTTTAAAATAAAATCAGACGCCACCTTGCGGAAAATAAGATCAGAAGCTATGTCTATAAATGACAAAGCTACCAATGATGTGATGGATATTTTTTTGTATTTCGAAAAGCGTAACAATTTCATTAAAGAAGTAAGTTTCCCTTTAAGTATTAAGGTTTACAGTTACAAGAGCAACTAAGCATGCTTGATGTTGTCGAAAAGCCTATGTTGTATTTTGATGTAACTGGAAGTGTAGTGAGAAAACCGGAAATAAATAAAAATACCAAAATGATTTGCAAACGAAATAAAATCTTCTGATAATGTTTTCTATGAAAACGGATTATTCAAAGACATCATTAATAGAAGATTTTTCCACCCTGGACAACGGAGAATATGTTAGCAGTTTTATAGTAGATCACGCGCTTGACATCTTTAATAACGATAAATGTATTTTCGGGAATCTAGATTTAAATGAATCATTTATTTCTAGCATACGGATCTCTGAAAAAATAAAATTGGATTTTTCCTATATGCTTTGAAAGACATTACACACTAGTAATTATATCCATAGCCATTAAAAATATTACAATAATTGATCCCTTGGGATGTGAGCGAAAATTAAAACAAAAATATTGTGACAGAATAAAAAAATGATTAGCCTAATTGGAATTAAATTTTCTTCTTTTAAGATTTCTGTTCCAGATCACATAGTACAAGAAGATGGATTTAATTGTGGTGTATATATAATTTTTATTAACCTCACAGTTATAATGGACAAATACAACTTTTCTGCAAATAACGTTAACAACATGGACGAAACAGGTATTTCCACCGTACCAAATAATCCGCCAAAAGTTATTTCAACTAATGATAAAAGTGCGGTGAACAAGATCTCAAGCGGCGAAAGAGACACTAATGTGACTGGTATCGGCAATGAGCGCCACCGGGCACTTCGTACCACCAGCCTTCATTTTTGGGCGAAAAAGAATGAAAGCTTAATTGCTTGATGGTTCACCTCCCGGTTCCATAGCAATGGTATCTGATTCGAGTTTTATTAATACCGATCTGTTTGTACAGTGGTTGTCACACTTTAAAGACCATACAAAGCCGACAAAAGAAAGACCTGTACTATTAATCCTTGACAACCACGTAGCACACACATCGATAGGAACAATCGATTATTACCGCGATCACCATATAATTGCGTTAACTTTGCCACCACACAGTAGTCACAAGCTGCAACCACTGGACAGAGGATTTCACGTTGCTTTAAAAAGATATTACTCCAACGAGTGTGAAAAATGACTTAGGAACAATCCTGGAAGAATTATCAACGTTTTCCAAATGTGTAAAATCTTTACACTAGCCTTCCTTAAAAGTCGCAACTCCAGCATGTGCAACTGAAAGTTTTGGCCCCTTGACGGCCTTTACAGCTTCACCGGGCCTGGGGGCGAGCGCAAAAGGCGCTCAGCCTAGTAGATAAAGTTTGTCCCTACCTACGATGCGACTGCCTAAGGGCACCCAGTTGGGTACGGACCTCGGCTTAGGGCGTCGCAATCATTTACACTACACTGGTTCGTAAGGGGCCCCTCTCTGAGAAGAGCCAGCAATAAACTCAGCGGGGGTCGGAACTCAGCGGGGGTCGATAGTTTTAAAACCACGGGAATATGGCCATATAACCCAGACGTTTTTAATGAAGCAGATTTTTTGGCTAGTTCAGTTACAGAAAGAGAAGAAGAGGATGATTTCACTGCTCTACCCGACTCACTTACTGAAGAAGTATATAAGCAAAATGTTTCGCCAAGAGAATTGAAAAACGGCACCTAAATCGATTTAAATAAAAAGGGTTTTTTTTAAGTACCAATCAATTCAATAAACAAAACTTACAAAAATTATCTTTTTTTATGAACAGTTACTAAACATATTTTGTAGTTTATGTGTAGTGGAATTGGAAGGAGAAGTTTATTAACGTGGATGTCGAGTAAAACGATGAAGGAACTTTTGGGCAGGAACGCGACATGAAAAATGTGTGTATCCATATATTCCTTCTTCTTCTTTAAGGCGTTGACACAATTAGCCCAGTACTGGCGTACTAAATTTAATTAAGTACGAGTACATATTCAAGTTATATTCTTCGTCTAATTTTAAAGGCTTCATCTGAATTCTTTAAACGTATATCAATATGCAATATTTTATGAGCCTGCCTTTTGAAAAAATGATGGCATTTCTGCAATCGAGAAATATCAATCAATTAAACGATATTGTAAGGATAGCGCATCGCTAAATATGAAGAGAGATGTAGCGACATCTATTGATATTAAGCTAAAAGAAAAGTCATCTTCTAAGTGTGCCCCCCCTGACGAGTAGGGTAGGGTGGTGTAAGACTGCGCACTTAAGGTATCAGGAGCTATAAAATAAACACGGACAATATTATAAAAGTCAACTTTTAATATTTTAAACTTTCGGTATTTAACTATCATATATTTTAAAGGTAAACCAAAGAGATCAATCGATTCCAAGGTATAAGACTAAAATTTGCCGGTTGGATAAGAATGCGCAGCTAGATGGATAAGAATGCGCGGATAGTGTAAAACTGCGCAGTTACTAGTTAAAGTTATTTTTCACACAAATCACATACGAAGTCAGCACTACCTACGTGTGCTGTGCATTGTTCATGCCACCACTCGTCGCAAACAACACATTTAATCCAGTCTTCGGTAATAGGCTCTTTATAAATCTCGCTACAGCCTCGACATGTTGAATTCTTAGTATCTTTTCTGACTATTTTTGGTTTATGACTAGTAGTTCCTTGAAACTTACTTTTCTTCACCGCAGGCTTGGCTCTTTCTTCAATTTGGCGTTGTACTCCATTTATAAGGAGAACTACTAATCACTTCAGATCTTTTATGTTTTCTTGTTGTGGAACGCTTAACTTGAGACTTTGGTATAGGAGGAATATCAGATATTTTCACAAATCCGTGCGGAGAACATGTAGCAACCGTGCCCATTTGTGGAGATTCTGCAACATTGAGCTGCTGTTCTTCTGAGTGCAACACCGCACCTGGGGTAGCCTCATCATCACCTGGTGTAGCTTTTTTTAATTTAGGTGCCGTTTCTAATTTATTTCTTCTATTGTGAGTGTGTTCTACTTTTACAAGTTTTTTCTCCAGCAGACGTTGAGTTGAGGTTCCGCTCCTCCGTCCTGGTACAGAAACCGAATCATATTTCGCGAAAAGACGCTCTATTATAATTGTGCAAATTCCTGCAATAACATGCCTTATCTCTGTGTATTGTGCTGCCGATAAATCGTATGGAGAATTGCGGCTTCTGTCTAAATTAACAGAGGAATATGTCAACCCTGATAAAATAAATAAGATGAGGGTGAAGTCTGCAACACAACTGTTTAGTCACAGTGTTGCTGTTGTGACTGAACACTTGACAGCAAGAGGAGACCTTCCTGTTGAGTGCAGGCAATTAATAGATTTCACGCTGTTAATTGATAATCTGTTTGACACGCTAAATGTTAGTTCATTAACTGTACCAAAGGTAAAACCTTAAAAGGGCCTGTAAAACTAAATTCTCCTCACCATCAATGGAGAATGTTAACAAATTTTGATTATCATCTCTTCATATTCTCTGTCCAAAATAAAAAAATCTGGTGAAAGAATTATTTCGATGCGTCAATTAGTTTTCGATTTATAAGTAAAATAAGTTGCTACCGCACGACGCGGGCTGCCGGCGGCGGTGTGACGTCACACCACAACTGGCTCGGTCGGGCTCACTCAGTACGCTCGCGGTCGCGCGCACTTGTCATCTAAATTAAACCTAAATACTTTTAAAATGTCTAATCCAACTGGTAGGCAATCATGTGTTGTGCCTAAATGTAAAAATACAACTATCAATTCGCCGGAAAAGTTGTTTTTTACAGTTCCAAAGGATACATACATACATAACCAAATCTTTTAACTTGAAAATAACCAATACCATTAAACAATTTGTTAGTAAAAAAACCAATTAAATAAAAAAGGTTTAGTTCATATTATCTACATTTGCAATAAAAAATAAATTAAATTACTTAAATAAAATAGTAAAGGTAAAGTGCATCTGTAACGTTCAACTACATCTAGATCGTATAGGTATCCTACTTCCTAGTAATATAATAAACGCGGAAGATTGTGTTTGTGTTTGTTATCTTTCACTCAAAAAGTACTGAACGGATCTGGACGAAGACTGAAATAATCCATAGGCTTCTTTTAATCCTGGGAAAATGTACAGTTCCCGAGGGAAACGCGGGCGAAGCTGCTAACTAAAGCTAGTTAGTACTAAATCAATGCATGTATTTATTTAAATTTACTTAGAAGAGCGGTATCTTTGTATACATACTAGTGGCCGCCCGCGACTCCGTTCGCGTAGAAGTCGGTTTCCGTGGGAATGAGAAGTTTTCCCGCGGTAAAAAATACCATGACAGTTTCATACATATTTATTCTATTCACTCGCTATCGCAAATATCACTTGCCACTTGACTTGGGGGGCAGTAGTTTTTACGTGTAAGAGTAACAAACATTCATACATCCATACTCACAAACTTTCACATTTATAATATTAGAAGGACGTACCAACCTATAGCTACAAAACTATGATACATGATTTGTTGTCTTTAACGTAAAAAAATAATGATAGGTAGGTAGGTACCTACTTCTACTATTGGACTTGCATTCTTCCATTAGTATTTTTATTATATTGGTTATTTTGTTTTGATAAAACAGTTTGGAACATATCAAACATTTCGGCAGCAACAAAATCACTATTTCTTGATAAATAGCATCATTCAGTCATTAATTTATCTATTTTAGATAGATTACACGATTACCTTTTTTCGAATCCTATATCCAATTTATTAATAGAATAATATTAACTATTAACGTATAATAACGAATAATATTTATATTTACGAGTACTAATACGCGACCGAAAACACAAAAATATAAAACATTAAATGTTAAATAAATAAAAAAATTAAATAAAATACTGCGCCAGCTATATGCGCCACCGCTGGCGCGTTGTTGTAATACGTCACAAGCGGTCACGTGACTGTTAGCGGGACTCGATATTTTTCGAAACTTTGAATGCCTATAAAATCAAAACTACTGGGTATTTTTGATTACAACAAAAACTAGTGTATTTGTATGCATACAGGCTTTACTGAGACAAAATTTCAAGCGATTTGGCATACCTAGTAACATTCTCCATTGTGGTCAAATGCCAAAACTGTTTTAAAATCTGTTAGGTACATTAAAAAAGTAAAAGTTGGCGATAAAATTAGATTGGTTGAAACATTAGTGCCTTCCATAACAATTAAAAATTAATCCCTACTAATATTATAAATGCGAAAGTAACTCTGTCTGTCTGTCTGTCTGTTACGCTTTCACGCCTAAACCACTGAACCGATTTTGTTGAAATTTGGTATGAAGAAAGAACTGAACTTGGGAAAGGACATAGGGTACTTTTTACCGCGGGAAAACTTCTTATTCCCACGGGAAACCGACTTCCACGCGAACGGAGTCGCGGGCGGCCACTAGTTAAAACTATTGAAGGAATGGTAAATGTTTGGAAACTGGTGAATGGCAAATACCGTTTAGATGCTTTGTTGACCAGAAATTGCAATCAAGGCCCCGTAGAATTTTTTTTTGGGAACATTAGGAGTTACGGAGCACGAAACATTGCACCAAATACTATATCTTTTGAAGGAGCTTTTAAAGCATTAATGTTAAATAACTATAATTCTCCTCATTCAAATAAAAGTAATTGCGAGGAAGATTCAAATAAGTGCCTCCAGACACTAGACTTTTTGTAAAGGATAAAATTGCAATGACAGAAACTCCTGATGATCCCAAAGAAAATGTAAGTTACAATTTCAATTTAGAAATTTGCGTTGATAACACTAATGTGTGTGATGCTGGTCAAGGCAATTATGTTTGTGTTTGGGTGGTAAAAAATGCCTTAACAATATTGTAAAAAAATGTAAAGACTGCAAAAACATTTTTTGTAGGCGGTGAGGCTAACAATAACTAGTTTATAATGGCCAAAGAATATTTAAAGAAAAAATGGCTTTGCTATCCTACTAAAGAAATTTTAAAATATTTTAAAGAAATTCAACACATCGCCACTTCAGTTCTTAAAACGAATGTACCTAAAAGTTGTTTAAAACAGACAATACAAACATTTTTAGATGTTTTGGCTGATTGTCCATTTAAATGTCCTTATCATAAGGATTAAGTAAAAAAATATTTATAAATATAACATTAAATGTTATAATATATAGTTGGTGTCGATCAATTAATAGGATTTTGTCTGGTAAAATTGGCTTTGATGGTGAGGATGAAATAAAAGTTGCTGCCCTCAAATATTATAACAAATATGAGTGAAAATCAAAAAAATTGACCATAACAAAAAAGCTCGGTGACCTCATTACCAAAACTGATGTAACAAATCCTATAGTGAATAAAAAACATATTTTTATTATTAAGACGCTACAATATATAATGCTTTTGATATATAAACATCAGTTCAACTAAATTAGACTAAAGAAATACAATAAAAACCAAATCTAATGATGTGAAGTTTTTTTTTCTCACACAAAAATAGAGTGTCTCCACGTGCCTACTCTAGGTATAAAAAAGGAATACTTTTTAATAAACGAACTTACTTATTATTTTTTCTTACAGTATACTTAAAAAATAATCACTGTACATGAAAAGGCTATTGATTTATTTAGCAACGTTGTATTTGATGAGTAAACTGAAGTAAAAATGATGTCTCCATATTTTGTTT
This sequence comes from Emmelina monodactyla, assembly GCA_916618145.1. NCBI lineage: Eukaryota > Metazoa > Arthropoda > Insecta > Lepidoptera > Pterophoridae > Emmelina > Emmelina monodactyla. The sequence continues at coordinate 1,879,263 of OU745316.1, forward strand.
CTTTGTGTGACGACCATTGTGTGACGCAATAATCTGCCCTTTTATAAACTTTTTGAACGCATCCGTATTTTTTTTACATCTGGCAACACTTGATTCACTACCAACCTTACAAAATAAAACTTCAGACATCTTTTTTTGATGTATTTGGTGTCGAGAGCTGTGATTATCATTTTGTCACTTTATAAAATAAATACTTGTGTTACGCAATATTTCAGGTAAGTTACATGTTTTCAGTACAGACATGTTATCTCAGGATAGTATTTCTAATAAGTAAATCGTTTAATAGACAAGAATTGTAAAAATCTTTATACTTTGTTTGTTGCGCGTGGTTTCATGTTTTGGTAGGTTATATTTTGCTTCCATTGTGTGACATTGTGTGACGTCACACAAAAGATCAGGGTGCATACACATTGCTATTAATACTTGTTTCAAAATAAAAATAATTGCAGATAATGGTACAAAATGCCTTTGACTGGAGCAGAAAGACAACGACGATATCGACAAAAGTTAAGTCAACAAAATCCAGAGAAACTTCTGCAGCAAAAAAGAGAAAATTTAGAAAGAACAAAGAAAAAATATAAAAAAGTAAGCGAACTAAACGAAACTCAACAAAACTTACAGCGAGAGAAGTGGAGAAGAGAGAAACAAAAACATAAAGATGAGAAAATTGATAACAAAACTTCAGAAGATAAAGCAGAAAAAGCAAAGCAACGAATGAGTTTTCGTAAATTACAAAAAGAAAATATAAGATTAAAATCTACTGTGGCTCTATTAGTAAAAAAAACAAAAACGCTGATCAGGAAAAATAACAGATATAAGTTGAGAATAGAACAATTGAGACAAAAAATAAAAATGTTGAACAACAGTGAACAAGAAGAGCAGATAATACAAAGAAAAGAAATTGAAAGACAAGAAATAGAGTTTGAAAGACAAGAAAAAGAAACTCCACGCTCTAAAACTGAAAAAATTATAAAAGAAACGGTTCCCGATATTTCAACCCCGGAGAAGAATGTAGTAAAGAAGATATTGTTTGAAAATCTTGTAATAAAAGAATCATTACAAAATCAATATTCCCAAGCTTCGAATAATTCCGAACGAGACATACTGAAGAAAGTAGTAAACAATGATATGACAGCTAAATATAAATTGAAAACTAAGTTAAATGCATACGTAGGGCTAAAGGGAAGATTAAGAGTGCGACAAAAAATGAATAATTATAAAAGGAAGCGTTTGCAAGAACTCACAGCATTTTATGAGAGAGACGATAATAGCCACGCTACAGCCGGAAAAAAGGAGTACAGGACATTACACAAAACAAGAAAACAAGTTAGATACATATTGGACACTTTGAAAAATTTACACAAGAAATATAGAAATGAAGGAGGCAAGCTATCCTATGCAACATTTAATCGCTACAGGCCGTTTTATGTCTTAAGCCCAAAAATAGTAGACAGAAATACTTGTGCATGCGTCAAACATGCAAATCTATGTTTCATGGTCAGCAAATTGAAGCAATTACAATTACTAAAAACGGATAACTTAACTGAGCTGGTGTCATCAATAGCGTGTAACATAAATGACAAGAAATGCATGTACAATGAATGTCACACTTGCTCTTCCAAAAGTTTTGAATTTGATTTGTCGCAAACGAAGAAACAAACTGATACAGTATCATGGAACATGTGGGTTACAAAACAATTCAAATATTCTAAAAATTCCGCAAATCATTATAGTGAAGAAAAAATTACAAAAAGGACAGTGAAGGAACAAACTACAGGTTCATTAGAGACTCTAAAGCAGACATTTTGTACTCAGTTACGGCTTTTTAAGAAGCATCATTTTAATATAATGCACCAGTTTAATATGTATACAAATTGTAAAAATAAACTCACTGAAAGCACAATTGTTGTACATTGTGACTTCTCTGAGAACTATGTCTGTAAGTTTACAGAAGAAATACAGGCAATGCACTTTGGTGCTTCTAAAAGACAGATATCTTTACACACCGGCGTTATTTATGCCAAAAGCGAAGATGGCCCACAAACTTTATCTTTTTGTACGATTTCGGAAAATTGCAATCATACACCTGGTGCTATTTGGGCCCATCTTAAGCCTGTATTAAAATTCGTAAAAGAAAAATTTCCAGCTGTCAATAAAATTCACTTCTTTACAGATGGGCCCACTAGCCAATATAGACAAAAGAAAAATTTTTATATGATGAATACAGCTATTTCTCAACTAGGTTTTGAAAAAGCGACTTGGTCATTTTTTGAAGCCTCACATGGGAAGGGAGCCGCAGACGGTGTTGGAGGAGCAACGAAGAGAAATTTAGACCGATATGTCGTACACGGCCATGATATTTCAGATGCTAAGGCAGCCTATGATGCATTAGTGCAGAATAACACGTCGAAAATTCACTATTTCCTAGTGCCTGATGAAGACGTAGACATATCAATAAAAAAGTTAGATACGATATCAAAAAACCTAATCGCCGTTCCGGAAACCATGGCTATTCATCAAGTTGTTTCGACGCCAAATCCTGAAATAATAAAATTTCGAAAATTGAGTTGCTTCTGTGGCGAAGACTTTGGCTTTTGTGATTGCTTTAATTTGACTGAACATAATTTAAATCAGAAAAGAAAGATGATCGACAGAAAAGTCAAGACAATTAAAAGAAGACGTTTGAATTCTTCAAAAAAGAACTTACAAGCTGAAGACAGTGATACCGACACGGATCTTGACGTAACGTATGCCGAATCAGACGATAGCATGTGCGAAATTGAAGAGCTAGACACTGACAATACCGAAGACAATGAAGAATCAATGATGTTAGTAGAACATAAAACAGTCGACAGCGAATGCAGAGATAGCGCTATTACACAAGATAGTGACTACATGAAAAAGAAAGAATTGACAAAGCTGGTGGAAGACAAGAAACTTACGGATATAACAAAAATGAACGAAACCAAAAAAGTAACGGTATTATCGGATATACGATTTTCATTGGAAAATCAAGCTTTTCCAAATTTGCTAGTGTATGGTGCTTTTCAGAAAATAGACAAAACCACAAAGGTTTTATCTACACGTTGTAAGGAAAATGTGAAAAATATTTACGACAATCCTGTTCCCTCTACGTCAGGAATCAAACGAAAGCAAACAAAAGATTTTAAAATGAAAGTTGAAGACAAAAAATTTATCACAAAAATAACAGGAATAGACAACTACAATACAGATTTAAGAAACACTAACCTGGAAACAGTAAAAACACAAAACTGCACTCAAAATACACCTGAAACATTCAAAGAAAAGAAAGAAACTAATGATACCAAACATTTTCAAAATACTGAAGAGGAAAAAAATGAACCTAAAGAGAGAAAAACTAAAATAAATAAAATCAATGGACAAGTGAGCAACAGTTGTGCAATAAAAAATAACACGGAAGGCAAAATAAAATACAAATACAATCTGGATTTAACTAATACAGGACTTAACCAAAAGACAAAAACGGGAAAGATAGAGACTGAAAGAAGTAATGGAGTTGAAGAACAAAAAAGTAGAGAGATTGAGACTTTAACAAGTAATGAGGTTAAGGAACAGAAAAGTGGAGAGATACTGCGAGAGGTAGTAATGGGGCCAAAAAAGAGACAAGTGGAGAGATAGAGACTGAGAGCAGAAAGGGGCTTGAAGAACAGAAGAGTACAGCGCCAGAGACTGAAAGAAGTAATAATGGATTTGAAGAACTAAAAAGTGGAGTGATTGAGACTTTGACAAGTAATGGGGTTGAAGAACAGAAAAATAGAGAGATAGAGACTTGGAGAAGTAATGGGGTCGAAGAACAGAAAAGTATAGAGACAGAGACTGAGAGAAGTAATGGGGTTGAAGAACAGAAAAGAAGAGAAATAGAGACTGAGAAAAGAAATGAAGAAGAACAGAAAAATAGCAATGATAATGCAGAGTTACAGGAAGAAATAGAAGAAACTAAAACAGAAGACTGTGATGATTCAGAATTATGTAATTTTGCTGTTGATGAGAGCGTCCTAGTGAGGTATTATGAAAGAAATAAATGGATTTATTATGTTGGATTTATAGAGAGCGTTCAAAATAAAAACCTGGTGACTGTAAAAATTTTAAAGACTGTAAGAAAGCCAAAGCTGAAATTTATTTTTCCAAAGAAACATGACAAAGACATAGTCCCTAATATTAATGTGGTGAAAAAAATAGATTTAAAGTTGGAGTCAAAGGAATACGTACTTTGCGATGAAAGTAATTCAGTTTATTTTAATTAACTTACGCATTACTGCGGAATTTGATTCTTTTTTTGAATAATTTTTAAAATAAATAATAGCATTTCCATATTTTTTTTGTTTTTTAGGTACAATAATAGTTTTTTTTGAGAGAAATAGCAAAGATAAGTATTGATATATAATAATAACAAACGAATAAAGTATTATGATGATGTCTAGAACATTTGCTAGTACAGTTGGTTTTAAAATCGTAAAATTTATAAGTTAAGCCAACTTATTTCTAGAAAAATATGACTAAAATATTTTTTTTATACTGTTGAAATTGCTAACAATGTGTCTTGGAATTTTCGCTACCATATAATAGTGATAGTAATTAATGTGATTACATAAGTTTTAGTTTCTTCGTGTTTAATTTTGTGAGTTAAATGTTTATTTTTGTTTTTGAGTAAAATGTTTGTAATATAAACACATAATATTATGTGTTTTTTGATTACGAGTATGTGTTTTTTGAGTAAAAATGTTTTTAAACTGAAAGTTTAAATAATTTTCAAGTACTTTTCACTCGTAAAATGTAGCATTTTAGAATGTTATTTTTTTCAATAAATTTTCTTATCTATTTTACTATGTTGTTTATTTTCTTAAATCCGCAAATATTCTACTACCCTACCCTAATTATTCTACACGTTGTTAATTAAAATTAATAGCTTTCCGTCAAATGATAATTTGTATGTATGTACCTTTATATTCTTTTGTGTGACACTAATTCTTTTGTGTTACAGAAATTCTAATATTCCATTGTGTTTCTTTTGTGTGACGTACAATTTTTTTGATTTGACTCATATAATAATTATAAAAATAAAAAATAAACACACTCGTTAATCATCACTTGTTTTTATTTGTAAAAACGGGTAATATGCTACTCTGTTCTTTATTGCGTGTCGCGAAAGGCAAATTACTTGACATTATTCTTTCACTCAAAATAAAATTTTATTTGTCAAATTATTTATTCGAACATACGTTCGCTGTAAAATGTATTGCAACCGATGTAATTCTAGGTTGCGATTTTTTCAGTATTCATAGGACTTCGATAGATTTTGGGCAAAATCTATTAATTTTTCCAGATAAATTGGGTATACCATTTTTGCGTGCAGATGAGAATGACCATTTGCCATACTTGTCAAAATAATGCCATTTGCCGTACTTGTCAAAACAAGACAAATTGTTTTTTTTAAATAAGGAGACGACATTAGGTGAGAATGTAGGTGAAATATTTTCAAAAGATAGGGGTTTGAATACACTAGACATTTCTGATAAAATATCCAGAAATGATAAAGGGAAATTAGTTAAAATCTTATCAGAATATGAAGGACAGTTTGCGTTTGATAAGACGCAAATAGGATCGTGTTCGATTTCGGAGGTTGAAATCAACACTTGTTGATGATACACCCGTCCATAAGTCTCCGTATCGTGCTTCGCATGAGCAACATCGGATAACTTGCGAACAGGTTGACGAGATGATGCAGAATGGCATTATTCGCGAATCGCGTTCTCCTTATGCGTCTCCTGTCGTGTTAGTTAAAAATCCTGACGATTCGTGGCGTTTTTGTATTGATTATAGATCGTTAAATAAGAAAGTTATAACTGATTCTTATCCGCTTCCGCGCATAGATGATTTATTGTCATATCTGTCAGAAGCTAAATACTTTGCGGATTTGGACTTAAATTCAGGCTATTGGCATATTCCTATTAAGGAAGCTGATAAGCATAAAACTGCCTTTGTGACACCGTCGGGTCTTTTTGAATTTAATATTCTTCCTTTTGGTCTTAAAACTAGTGGTGCTGTTTTTCAACGCACCATGGACAAGGTTCTGGGTGGTTTAAAGTATAGAAACGCTATAGTATATGTTGATAATATATTAGTGTATGGTAGGGACAATGATGAGTTTTGCACCGCGTTGGAGAAAGTCCTTCAAAGACTGAAAGAGGCCAATATGACCCTGAAACCCAGCAAATGTCATTTTGCGTACGATCAAGTGTCGGTATTAGGTCATAAAATATCGGGTGAAGGTATTCGTCCGGATGACGCTAATATAGAAAAAATAAAGTCATTAAAGGTACCATCCTGCACCAAAAATGTCAAATCTGTATTAAGGTTATTTTCGTATTATAGGAAGTTTATTGGTAATTTTGCGGCAATCGCGATGCCCTTAACTCGTTTGTTAAAGAAAGGTGTAAAATTTGAGTGGCTTAAAGAGCAACAGGAATCTTATGATACTCTATTTAAATTAATCAGTGACCCTCCATTATTAAGACATTTTTCAAATGATTTTAATATCACCACTAGATTGCATGTGGATGCGAGTGGTGATGCTTTGGGCGCGTGTTTATTAGAGGGAACTGATAAGTTATTTCCAGTTGCTTTCGCTTCCCGAAAGTTATCTGATTGCGAAACACGGTATACGATCACCGAGAGAGAATGTCTCGCTCTTGTTTGGTCATTGAAGTATTTTGAGCATCTATTATGGGGTTTAAAATTTGATGTGGTTACAGACCACAGGGCTTTAGTTTGGTTGTGAGATAGAAGAGATATGAATGGTAGATTGGCTAGGTGGGCCCTCGCTATTCAGCAATATTGTAAAGTAAAGGAAAATGTGTTGGCAGATTTTATGAGTAGGAATCCGTTAATAGATGACAATTCCTCAGACAAAACTCAAGCACAAATGTCTGATGGTTTAGAGTTGTATAAAATCGATATTGTCGATATCGATACTAAACAGTCTCGCGATAATTTTTGTGTAAATATGGTCAGTAAAATCAATGCTTGTCGTAGTAGGAATTATAAGGGTTTCATTTATTAAATGGTCGGTTATACCATAAAATTAAAATGGGTGATCATTTTATCGATAGGATTGTACTACCAGAATGTTTATTTTTAGAGGTCATGTCCGAAATTCATGATGATCCCTGGTGCGGAGCTCACTTTGGTCTTACGAAGACATTAGGTAAATTTCGTGAGCGATATTTTATCGAAAACGTCGATAAAAAAAATATGATTACATAGCTAGTTGTAAAAATTGTCAGGAAAGAAAGAAAGTTAATTTCCTTGCGCCGTTACAGCCGTCAAAAATACGATTTACAGGTTGTTAGAATAAGCTTATAGTCTATGATGTATGACGTTTGTCTAAGTCCATGTAACGTGCTCTTTCGCAAAAGAAATAAAGATTCCTATCCTAAAATAATCTCACAATGTTGTTTTTCCTCCTAGTAAACTAGTTTATTCCCATTAGGTTATGGGCCCAGAAGCTCTGTAAGCCAGATTGGCACAGGATATTCTATTCTAGTTGGATTGGGAGTTAGAAAACTCGAAAAACGCAAGTAGCAAAAAAATGGCGGCGGCGTCGTCAGAAAACGCGCTGAAGAATTATCTGCCAGAATTCACTGGAACAAATTTTAGTTCCTGGCTATTTCGATTATCATGCATTTTGGAGGAAAAAGATTGCAAAGAAGCAATTGAAGCCGCAGGGGATGACGTAAAAAAGGCACAAGACTTCAAAAAAAAAGATGCGAAGGCCAGAAGCCTCATAGTTTCAACTCTCGTGGACAAACATTTAGAGTACGTGAGAAGTGCATCGAGTGCCATGGAAATGCTCAATAATTTAAGAAACGTTTTTGAAAGAAAGACTACTTTGTCTGCGCTCTACATAAGGAAAAAATTACTAACACTGAAGTGTAACGTCGGAGAAGATTTGAGTGAACATTTCAATAAGTTCGATGTATTATTAAGGAGCCTGGAGGAATCCGGCAGTAAAATGAATGAGCAGGATAAAGTCACTCATCTTTTGTTGACAATGCCCGACTGCTTCGAAACAACCATAGCAGCCTTAGAGACAACAATGTAACATTGACAACAGAATATGTCAAAAGCAAATTACTAGATGCAGAATTGAGAACAAAAAATGAGAACAACGAGAAAGCCAGTGTAGAATACATTTTCACATGTTATGCATGTGGCAAACCTGGCCATTTTGCAAAAGATTGTAATCCTTCTGCAAGAGGCAGAGGAAATGTTTCAAGAGGTAGAGGAAAAGTATTAAGAGGTAGAGGAAGAGCAAGAAATAGAGGAAGAGGAAGGAGTTTTTTACAAGTAGGAGAATCACCAGAGCTACAGAACCTAAGAGTATCTTTTATAGCAGAAAATGAAGAACAAGCGTACTCGGCTGAAGTAAATAAGAAAAACATAGATTTTGTATTGGACTCGGGGGCTACATACAACATGGTAAACAGCCAATATGAAGAATGCATGGAAGAAATACAAAAAATAGAAGAGATTTCAATCAAAGTAGCAAACGGAGAAAGAATTATAGCAAAGAAAAGGGGAAATTTAAATGTAACATCAGCGGAAGGAATTTCAGTTACAATTAAATGTTTATTGCTAGAAAAGTTATCACATAACTTATTATCTGTAGTGAGATTTAACAAGAAAGGAGTAAAAGTATTATTTCAAAATAATAAAGCAAGAATATTCACTAAAAAAGGCATAATAAAAGTAAAAACAATGGAAATTTATTCTCAGTTAAATTGAAGATAGATACAGAAAATGAAGCTTTACTTTTAAAACCTGATGATAATTTATGGCATAAACGTTTAGCCCACCTGAACCATGGAGGCCTAAGAATATTGGGATTGCCACTTAGTCAAGAGAAGTGTGGTATTTGTGCGAGAGCAAAAGGTTCTAGACAACCATTTTACCCATCTAAGATTCCACAATCAAGACGTATCGGTGAACTTATACACTCTGACATTGGAGGACCTGTGTCACCAGATAGCATAGACGGCGAAAAATACTATCTCACAATTATTGATGACTACTCTCATTTCACTGAAGTACATCTATTAAAGAAAAAAAGTGAAGCAAAAGATTACATAGTAAACTACATAAAAAGAATGAGAAACAATGATATCAGAGTAAGAAGAATAAGAACAGACAATGGTGGAGAATTTAGAGGCGAATTTACAAAATTCTGTCGAGAAGAAGGCATTCAGCAAGAGTTCACTTGTGCTTACACACCGCAACAAAATGGCGTTGCTGAAAGACTAAACAGAACGCTATTAGATAGAGTGAGAGCATTATTATTAGAAAGTCAGCTACCTAAAAGTCTATGGGGCGAAGCTTTACGATATGCAACATATTCCCTGAACAGATCACCGACAAAAGCACTAAAAGGAGATGTACCTGCCATGATTTTTAAAGGACTTGTGAAGTATGAAAATCTTAGAGTATTTGGAAGCCAAGCATGGTGTGTAATATTGCCAAGACAAGGAAAATTAGAGCCAAGATCAAAGGAAGCTAGAATGGTTGGATATGAAGGATCGGGATACAGATTATGGGATCCACAGACTGGACAGATTACCATTTCACGAGACGTTGAGTTTAATGAATCAAACTTCATATTCAATAACACAGAAAACAGAAATATAACCCATAACAAGATATTGTAAGAAGAAACAGAAACACAACCAATAGTCAGAAAAGACAGTAGCTCGGAAGTAGAAGAAACTCAAAAAATAAAAAAAACAACAGACTTAAGTACTGATCAGCAAGAAGATGAGAAATACTACAGTAACAAAGAAAGCTCTAGTGAAGAAGAAATAGAGAATTCAACAAACAGACCAAAAAGAATAAAACCACCAAAGAAACTTGAAAATTACGAGATGTATATGGCCTATGCTCTTTTAACAGAAGAAGAAAATCCAAAAACTTATGAAGAAGCATTAGAAAAAGGCGAAGATTGGAAGAACGCTATAAACAACGAAATACAGTCATTAAAGAAAATGAGAACATGGGAGGAAGTACATTTACCAAAGGATGCTAAAGTGATTGACACTAAGTGGGTCTTCAAGACAAAACCAGACGGAACCAAAAAAGCTCGACTCGTTGCAAGGGGTTTTCAGCAAGATTATACAGGTCAAGATATATATGTGTACTCCCCAGTAGCCAAGACAACTACTATCAGAATGTGTTTGTCACAAGCTTTGTGCAATGATTGGAATATGATTCAGCTAGACATACCTACTGCATTCTTAAATGGATACTTAGACACTGATGTCTACATTAAGGTACCAAAAGGAATAACAACACAGAATAGCCAAGAAGGTACAGTTTTGAAGCTACAGAAAGCATTGTATGGTTTAAAAGAATCACCAAAATCCTGGTACAACAGATTTGATGAATATTGTCACAAAATTGGATTCAGAAAATCGGACTATGACAATTGTTTGTTTAAAAAGGAAAAAGTATGGTTACTACTGTATGTGGATGACATCTTATTGTTCGGAGAACTGAAAGAAGTCAATAATGTAAAAGACTATTTAAAAAAAGAATTTCAAGCAAAAGTATTTGAGAATATTGAGAAATTTTTGGGATTAGAAATTAAAAGAAAAGAAAACAAAATGATTATCACACAAAAACAATTTATTGATAAAATTTTACAAAAATTTAATATGAGTAACTGCAAAACGAAGAAAACTCCAATGGAAACCAACTTTTCAGTGCCTGAAAAAGAAGAAACAATTAGTAATGAGCCTTACAAAGAGTTGATTGGATGTTTGACTTACCTGACAATAACTCGACCAGATATTACATTTGCAACATCATATTTGAGTAGATTTATGAATACTCCTACTAAGACTTCATGGGAAGCTGCGAAAAGAATATTGAGATATGTGAAAGGCACACTAGACCGGGAACTTACCTATGTGAAGACAGAAGGAAACCAGATAGTAAGTTATTCCGATGCTGATTGGGGTGCTGACCAGTCAGACAGAAAGAGTGTAAGTGGAATGATTTGTTACCACAACTATAACCTGATATCCTGGTCGTCGAAGAAGCAGCCCACTGTCTCCCTGTCATCAGCCGAGGCAGACTATATTTCAGCTGCAGTGTGTCAGCGAAGTGTTGTTTGTGAAAGGTTTAGCGAGTGAATTTGGACAAGTTACCAGTGCAGAAATGTTTGTGGACAATCAGAGTGCCATAAAGATGATGAACAATAGTGAAAATACTAAAAGAAGCAAACATATAGACATTAAATATAACTTCGTTAAAGATATTGTGAACAAAAAACTTATCTCAGTGCATTATGTTAAAAGTGAAGAAAATGTAGCGGACATTATGACAAAACCTTTGAGCACTGTAAAGTTTAGCTATTTTTGTGATTGCCTGTTTAATAAGTTAAGTGTAACTTAGGTCAAATATTTTTATTTCATGATTCATAGAAAACTTTCACATGTTTGTTTATGTTTTGTTATTTGAGGTTATTTTTTTATTTTGTGTATGTTGGCAGCACGGTTGGCAGTGGTGACTTTGACAGTTGTCATATTATGTTTTGTTTTACCTTTTTTAATGTTGCCAATTTCTAGTTTAAAATTCTTAATGTTTGAAAAAGATTTTTATATTTAGCTTTTGTTGTAAACTAGAAATTGAGGGGGAGTGTTAGAATAAGCTTATAGTCTATGATGTATGACGTTTGTCTTAGTCCATGTCACGCGCTTTCTCGTAAAAGAAATAAAGATTCCTATCCTAAAATAATCTCACAATGTTGTTTTTCCTCCTAGTAAACTAGTTTATTTCCATTACAGGTTAACTGTAAATCGTATTTTTGACAAAGTTGCGATCGATGTGTTAGGTCCATTCACCAGATCGTCACTAGGGAATCAATATGTTTTAGTTTGTATTGATTATTTGACTAAGTTCGCCATCTGCAAAGCGATACCTAGGGCGACAGCCGAATCTATCTGTGATTTTCTTGTAAATGATGTTTTTTGTAAGTTTGGGTCGGTTAATCAGGTATTGACGGACTTTGGTTCGATTTTCACTTCAAATATGGTCAAGGAAACGCTCGATTTCTTTGATACGACATTGTGTGTAGCCGCTACACGACATCTACAAACTATAGGTCTTGTAGAACGTTATAACAGAACTTTAATTCAAGGTTTATCTATGTATGCGAATTCGCAACAATCTCATTGCTGTATGTATGTACCGCTCATAAATCATGCATATAACGTATCTAAAAAGTCTTCTACTCAGTTGTCTCCATTTTCAGTTATGTTCGCGCGCGATCCTCTTATAAGGTCCGATGCCAATATAAATATAAATTTGTTAACGGATGAGCTCGATATTACATCACGTTCTGCTGCGAATAATGTGCGTATCACGAAAGCTTTGGAAAACATACGTAAGGTTCAAACACGTTAGAAGAGACTGTTTGACAGGAAGGTCAAGTTTGTGCGTTATGGACCTGTAGATTTAGTTCTCGTATATAACCCTAGGAAAACGACTAGGATTGGTTCTAAGCTGTCACGCTTATATTTTGGCCCATATAGAGTTGTGCGTTGTTTAAGTAATAATAATTACTTAATTACAAAAGTCAATGGTTCTTCTGCTCGTAATTTAATATATCATCATAATTCTATGAAACCGTTCAAATTACGATTGTCATATATTTTGCCCAACTTCTTGAATATTTTTCATGCGTATTATAGGTAGGTAGGTACACTATTCTTTCTCATTATGTTTTTGTATTATATTTTTTGTGTATTAGTTTAAGTTTTTTCTTATAGGTGAAATAAGATATTTCGTTTATCTTAATGGTATAAGGTATGTGTTATGTTTAAGAAATGGTAACGCATGGAATAACATTCCATATGGTAGCATCTTAGGTCTTAGAATTTAGAAATGAATGCTTGCTCTATTGCCATAAAAAAAAATACTATAGGTCTTAGAGTTTTGCTTTGTCAATGGATGTTGACATTGATAAAAAAAAATCAACTGTCAGTACTGTCATGTATTTTTTCCTGTCAAGTCAGTCAGTATTGTTGGATTCGATCTTTGTTGCAAATTAATGGGCTTGTCTTGAAGTAAGCGATAACACTTGGTTCCGATAAATCTTTCAAAATTTAATTACCTTGAAGTGTTTAGAGTAGGTTTACGTTTCTGTTTGTAATTCGGTTTGTGTTATCCATTCTGGTGAGTGTTTGTTGTCCGTAATCTGTGGTAAATATGGGTATAAATTCACCGGGCCCTCCCGACCCGCCTGTCATTGAAATAAACAACGCACGAGCCTCTCGTGATGTTCCACAAAAAAGACGTTTGGATTGTGAGGATGCTCCTATTCCTAAAAAGACATCAATAGAGCCTTCGGCCTCAATCCAAAATATTTATACTGTCCCTGACTTTGATCCAAAAAACATTCGTTATTTGCCATCTGATAAACCACCGTATATAGTCCACGTAATGTCTACTGAGGAAGATACAAATGGTCCAAGATCATTCCCATCAATAAAACTTTTGAAGTTTGGTCAACATCTTCATCAGTTGTCTATTAGTGGAATTGTTAAAGGCGGCATAAAACAGTTAGGCCGTAATAAGGTATCTGTGCAATTCTCATCTGCAGAAAACGCTAATTCTTTCATGAATAACCAAGACCTACATACAAAATACCGTGCATTTGTTCCTGCCTTTTTGGTTACTCGCATAGGCGTTGTTCGTAATATATCTGTTGATATGCCAATGGAAGAACTGCTTGAGGTCTTAGACTTCCCAGAATCGTGTGGCAATGTTGTAAAAGCAAGGCGCATGAATAGGAAAACTTTTGTTGAGAGGGCTCCTGTATGGGTCCCAACCCAAACAGTGGTCCTCACTTTTAGAACACAGTCTCTTCCGGAACATGTATATGTGTACAATACTTCCCTACCCATCAATACATACTTGCTTCCCACCATCCAGTGCCAGAACTGTTGTAAATTCGGCCATATAAAATCTCAGTGTCGCTCAAAATCAAATTGTTTTAAGTGTGCAGGCCAGCATGCCGGTGAAGGTTGTAAAGTGACCGAAGAACATGCAATCTGCCTCTTCTGTGCCCACAATCACTTTGCTACAAGTAAAAAATGCTCCAAACACAGCCGACAACACTCAATTAAAATAGCAATGTCAGAGCTGAACATTTCCTATATGGAAGCCTGTAAAAAATATCCTAGGAAATCCTTTGCTTCAGCTCTCATACAGGGTTCAGAAACCATCTCTTCACCCGTTACAACAACCTTATCCCAGCAATCCCTGAATAACACCTCAAACACACAATCAACTCTTCAACCTGCATCGCATAAAAAAATAGTAACTATTAATAGGCGGCCATGGGTATTTAATCAAAAATCTTATGATGTTGCCTCTCACAACGAAATTATTATAACCCCACCTCCCTCCCTTCCTAATGGATCGGCTTACCCAGAGCCAAGTGTAAGCGCTGATACCACCATCTCGGACCTCACTAGAGTCACCCTAGGTACGAGGGAGCGATTTTATGTTCGCGGAATGGAGGGTAAGGGGTGGAAATAAAAAAACCAAATTATTTTTCCTTTTCAATATATTCACCTGCAAGACGGATACATTTTTCAGACCTTTCAATAAATTTATTTATACCCTCATAAAAAAAAGTTTTATCTTTGTCTTCAAAATACGCTGAAACTGCCTCCTTAACTTCATCATCGGTGGTAAATTTTTTACCCCGAAGCTCTTTTTTCATTTTTGGGCAGAGGTAATAATCACTCGGGGCTAGGTCTGGGCTGTAGGGTGGGTGGTTTAAAATATCGAAGCCCACCTTATGCAGGGCAGCCAACGCAACGCGACTCTTGTGGACGGGCGCATTGTCGTGCAAAAGCAGCACACCCTTCGTCAATTTTCCCCGTTTTTTCTCTTTAATGGCTTCTTTTAGTCGCTCTAATATTGAAGCGTAGTATTCTCCGGTTATAGAAACACCTTTATCTTTATAATCGATCAACAATATTCCTTCTGAGTCCCAAAAGACCGTTGCCATGAGTTTCCCAGATGACTGTGACACCTTAAACTTCTTGGGGGGTGCTGTGCCCTTTTTATGCCACTGCAGTGGCATAAAGGTTCATAATGATGAACCCAAGTTTCGTCTCCAGTAACAATTCGACTCAATACACCATCCTTGTCGACACTGCAGAGGTCCAAAAATGCACGTGAAGACTCTACGCGTTGTTGTTTTTGCGGCGGCGTGAGCTTTCACTCCCGATTATGTTGCTTGGTTGACGATAGCTCAAAGACTAATTGTCTGATAACAATGAAACCTCGTATTTATACTAATTATGAGTCACTGAACGCGTTACGGTCCTAATGAGCCTAATCACCCCCGCCAACCCTCTCATTCCGCGAACTTAAAAACGCACCCTCGTATCTATAAAAAATTCGACGAAGTCGTACCGAACCACGTCATCTCATCACTTCAGAGCTTTTTATCCTTACTAGATAATAGTGATAGGTTACAATCTCCTGCAAAGGAATTGTAAAAGCATTACTCAAAGTCCCATTTTAGGATTCCGGGCTACGCCTGCATTCGCGATGACAGAAATGATGGATGGAGCGGTTGCGCTCTTTTTGTCAAACGTCCAATCCCTTTTTCCATAATACCCCTTCCTCCATCTAATCCTGACTTTTGCATAACGGCCGTGAAAGTCCTCGGCATAAGTTTCGTATCTATGTACGTCCCTAGATCCTCTCCTAATATAATAATGAATATTAACTCAATCCTTTCTACTATCCCCCATCCTCTCATTGTTTTAGGTGACTTTAATTGTCACAGCCCCATGTGGGGTTCCCATTCTACTGATCCTCCCGGTCTACAGCTCATCGAGTTGATGAGGTTCACCAACTCGCCGAGTATCCCCAACCCAAAACCGAAGTGCTGTAGATATTTCACTTTCCTCTCCTTCACTATCCATTTCATTATCCTGGTCAGTTCTACCATACTCTCATGGCAGCGACCATCTTCCAATAATCATCAACTCCTTAGATTCTATACCTCCCTCACCAACCCATCCTCCCCTCCTTAAATATCGGACGACAGGTGCGGATTGGTCAAAATTCTCATCTAATCTTGACTCAGAACTTTCTAATCTTCCTAATGTAAATCCTGATAACTGTCTTGAATTGTACCCTAAGTTCGTTTCCTGTCTTGTGTCTGCTGCCGATTCTAGTATCCCTACAAACTCCTTCGAAAGGCGTAGACGTGTCTCACCCCCATGGTGGGATGCGGAATGCGTGAAGGCGCGAATTCAACGAAATCCCGTCCGGAAGCAAAAAATCTTAGCTCTTAAGATGGGCCTAAGCAGAACCACGATTAAAAGAGTGTTAAATGAAGACCTAGGACTACGAGCTTATCGTAAAAAGACCGGACATTTTTTGAATGAGCGTTTGAAAAAAATTAGGTTGGAAAGATCCCGAGCTTTGTTAAGGCGGTACGCGGGAAAAAAAATACCGCTAAATTTTGTTTTCCGACGAAAAAATTTTTAACATCGAGGAAAGCTACAACAAACAAAATGATAAAGTGTATGCCCATAGCAGTGAAGAAGCAAGCGCGCGTATTCCAAGGGTGCAGCGTGGGCATTATCCTTCGTCAATCATGGTTTGGCTTGGAGTCTCATATTCAGGATTAACTGAGGTGTTTTTCTGTGAAAAAGGTTTAAAAACCAGTGCCGTTGTATACCAAAATACCGTCCTAACGAACATTGTGAAACCTCTTTCCCAAACGATGTTCGAAAACAGACACTGGATATTCCAGCAGGATTCTGCGCCAGCTCATAGGGCACGAAGCACGCAAAACTGGCTGACCGCCCGAGGAATTGACTTCATTGGTTATGAAGACTGGCCCTCTTCTAGTCCAGATCTAAACCCACTGGACTACAAGATATGGCAACATTTGGAGGAGATTGTCTGTGCTAAACCTCATCAGAATTTGGAGTCTCTCCGAGCATCTTTGGTTAAAGCAGCGGCAGAAATAGACATGAATGTGGTGCGTGCTGCGATCGACGACTGGCCGCGTCGATTACGGGCTTGTATTCAAAATGGGGGAGGGCATTTTGAATAATGTAAATAAATTTGGATTGTGCATTTAATTACCTTTAATTTCATATATAACTTTTAAACAATTATCAAAAACTGTATCATTAATCACATTTAAAGTTTTTGACAGAATTTATGACCCGACTAGGTATATGTGAACGTACTGAAGTAATATTATGTCGTTATTTACAATTTACGTTCTCATTGCAGGATTTCTGGCACCTGATGTTTCAAATGACACATTGACGACGTGTACATATTGTCGTGTTGTAAGCCCACAAAAAGGATTTGGTTAGTCACGCTAAAACTGAAAAGCATAAAAAAGCCGCAGCCTGGGACAGATCAGCAAAGGGATGTAAATCTATATCTGAAATATATAAACCAGTTTTGCCAGAAAGTACCAAAATTGCCGAATTGAAAATCGCTGCCTATATCACCGAACACTGTTTTTTGTTAACTCAGATGGATCCTTCATCTGAAGCTCTAAAAAACATAAAACTTCATCGCAATAAGTGTTCAATGTTAATAAAAAATCTGCTTGATCTTTCAATGCTTGAAGCTATAATTGAAGAGATAGGAAATTATCCATATTCAATAATTATCGACGATAGCACTGACCTCTCGACTCAGAAAGTATTATGTATGCGATTTTTTTTACTTAAGACAAAGCAAGTTGTGACAACTTTTTATAGAATAATTAAAATAACAGAATGTGATGCGAAAAGTGTACATCAAGCAATTATAAATCAACTAAAAAAGGATGGATTAAAAATTGATAATATGATCGGAATTGGCGTTGATGGAGCAA
Source organism: Emmelina monodactyla (assembly GCA_916618145.1). Lineage (NCBI taxonomy): Eukaryota > Metazoa > Arthropoda > Insecta > Lepidoptera > Pterophoridae > Emmelina > Emmelina monodactyla. Next base: position 1,897,234 of record OU745316.1, read on the forward strand.
ACAATATGATTGGAAAAAATAATTCTGTGACTGCTTTAAAAAAAGGAGATCTGCCTGAATTAATTGTTGTAAAATGTGTCAGTCATTATTTGCATTTATGCGCGGAAAAAGCGGTTGCGTTATTACCACGCCAATTAGAATATCTTGTAAGAGAAACCCATAATTGGTTTTCATACATTCCTAAACTTAATAAAATTTAATATTTTATAGTAGTCCAAACGTACAAAAATAAAATTTAATATTTTATAGTATTCATGGATTCGAATGACAATAAGGACCCAAAAAAACTGCATTTTTGTAATCACTTATTAAATTTATTTAATAAAGTAAGGCAACTGCATAACAATTTTTGGTATATATGGGATTATGGTTCGTCTAAGAGACGGATTTTAATCCAAAGAAAACAAGATGTCTTTTTTTGGTTGTGAAACAGGGAAAAAATTTAAGCTGTAAGCGTCAAGATTACCATATATGGCTAGGAAAATTGACAAAATCACCACATCAATCATTCAAAATTCGTTTTAAATACAGATCACCACTCAAGAATCGATCTTATTGTAGAGCGCAATTTAAGTTCAGTTCAGGGGCCCAATTCCGTAATATTTAACGTTGCATGTGGTGACGTGCGTGTGGCATGCCGGTGGTTCCTGTGAGGACAATTTGTAGGTATTCTGTAAGCCACGCGTTAGGCTGCGTTTCCATTGACGCGGAGCTGGGCGGAGCGGTGCTTAGCGGTGCATGAATTGTCCAATCACTATGCTCGAAATCTCCGCTCTGCTTCAATGGAAACAGCACGAGCGGAGCGGGGCAGAGCTGAACGGATATTCATATAAAATAAGCGAGGTGATGCGGAGCGGAGGACAGCGGGGCGGTGTGGAGCGGAGGGTAGCTAGGTTGGATATTTCATTTTTACCTTAAATAGTTTTTAAGTTAAGAAGTCTTTCATGTAGTATCCCTAGACATTGTTAATGTGTGTATTTAGTAATTAATTAATTTATATTAGTAATTAGTACTTGGGTCATTATTGTTAATGTGATGTAAAATAAAGCAGGAAATACATACATAGAATTAACATTTTTTATTTGCAGAACAGAACGAAACTCTCTCTCACTCTCGAAACTAAGGTAGCAAAGGTCGCGCAAAGTAATTTGAGCGCTAGCGCTGTTGTAGCTAGGTCGCAATTCGAACGTTTCCTATCAGGGAGTGCGTAGTGGACGAACGGGAGAGCGAAGCGGCGAGGTGCGGACCGGGGTGCGGGGGTGGGTGTATGACTCGCGCCACGATTCGCGCGCAGTGCGTCATATGCGCGCTCCACACTCGCGGCGCGAAAATCCGCGAAAGCCGCGAAGTGCGAGTGTGGATGGTTTCGCGGGTTCGCGTCGGTATTTTTGTCCCGCGACAAAGGGTTCGCACCTGGTTCGCACGCGAACGCATCTACACTCGCAGATCGTTCGCATTAGCGTCCCAGACGTGGCAATAACCGGTCGCGCGTAGATTATTATTGTATATTATTGTGGTTTAGTGTTTAAAATGAGCATCAGTTGGAGTAACGAAATGGAACTAAAGCTTCTTGAATGTTTTCAAGCAGAGCCATTACTTTGGCAGTCCAAGCATAAAGACCACAAAAACAAAAATAAGGTGTATGATGCTTGGGTGCGTATCAGCACTATAATGAATATACCTGTGGCTGATTTGAAGAAAAAGAAGGATTCCTTAATGTCTAGTTATAGAACCTACAAGAAAAAAGTTAAGGATTCTACGCACAGTGGCGCAGGCTTGGGCGACATTTATAAGCCCATCTGGTTTGCCTATGACACTATAGACTCTTTTCTTGGAGATGGAGCAAAATGTAATGAAACAATAAATACTGTAAGTGTGAATTTATTTATTTTTTTACATGTTGTCATTATACCTATACATTATAAATATAGGTAGATACATACATACCTACAGAAAAATTATAGAATTATATGTGTCTGTTTGCAGCGGTATCTGCAAAATATTTAGTGAACTCATCTCTTATTTCACGAGCATTCATAGCTGTTCGGCGAGGTACACGTGGCAGATCACGAACAGCGCAATTATTTTCAATTTCTTTTCTCCATGAACCAGGATTTATTAATGTGTCGTTCTCGTCATAAGTATCCAAGGTTCCGGGAGGTGAATAAATGTCAGATGAACTGGCGCTTTTTCTTAAGAAATTATGCAGTAGTATACATGTCTTTGTCAAAAGTTGTACTTTTAAGGGATTTAATTGAATCGGTTTTTGAAATATTCTAAATTTTGTGACAAGTATCCCGAACGTATTTTCTACTACAACCCTAGCACTAGATAATTTTTGATTAAATTTACGATTAGGTGATCCCCAGTTATGGTTACCGGGGTAGGGTTTCATAACATGTTCTGTCAATGCAAAGGCACTATCTGCTAAAAATACGTAGGGTACATCTTTGTTCGAATTAGGTAAAGGATGTGACGCAGGTAAATTTAAAGTATTATTGCAAATTTTTCTCCATAATAAACTATTTCTCATTACCCCACCATCACTAATTCTACCTTGACATCCGATATCTGCAAATATAAAATTATAATTACTGTTTACTAGAGCTAGCAGTACAATACTGTATGTTTTCTTGTAATTAAAATAATTTGACCCGGAACCTACTGGACACTGTATGACGATATGTTTTCCGTCAATTGAGCCTATAGCTCTTGGAAACTTGGGTGCAAAACCTTTTTCAATTTCTAGCCATTCTTCCGGGCTGGTCGGCATCTGCAAAAAAGTAAACAATTAAAATTTATTATTTTCAGGAAGAATCATCATCATCGGTGTGTGCCGATGAAGAGGAGGATAATGCGGATGGTGATAATAATAGCCAGCCAATATTGACACAAACTGTGCGTCGCCGTAACAATCCCTCTGAACTGTTGGCTGCTGGTGAAGTTGTCAAAGATGCTCTGTCTACACTAAAAGCAACCGTTAATGCTCGGCGAATTCAAGAAGATGATGATGAGTGCGACTTACATAGTAAAGTTATAGCCAAAAAGTTGCGACAACTACCCGAGGATGAAAGAATGCAGTTTGTTTGTGAAATATACGGCATGTTCTTGCGCCGTGATCAAATAAATTCAAGACAAAATGCTGCATTTCTTGTTACATCTCCATCACCATCACCGACTTATCACCGATTTAACCATGGTATACAAATGCGTCCTACACAAACTAAGTCTTATTCTGAACCCGGTACATCTAGAGCATCTAGTTCACATAGCAATTACTATGAGCCAACGTTTTATTATGAACCTCCCGAAATTCACATCCCCGATCAAAGCACAGCCTCTGCAGCATCACGGATTATCATAACTTCCAACAAAGTTGTTCAGCCGGCTAAAGATACCAAAAATTGCGATGAAACTACTATAGAGGAGTTTAATGTTGAGTCGGCTACTCAAGACTCTACAGATTATGGTGATCCGGTTATGAACGCGTTCAAAAACGCTTGATTTGTTTTTCGTTTTTATTTAATTAATACTATTATTAATACTTTCATAATTAATACCTTAATAAAAGTTCCTACTAAAATTATTTACATTCTAAACATTTTGTTTTATTTTTACCATATTTGCGAATTGCGATTGGTAGCACACAGTGGCGTTGTAGTGCAACTAGTATACCGATGGTTTTCAGTTCCGGGCGTCCATGGTTCGAATCCCAGTCGGCGCATGTACCAATGACCTTTCCGAAGAATGTACATTGAGATTGGCATATCACTATCTTACGGTGAAGGAAAACATCGTGAAAACCTACATGTTAGAGAAGGTCTAATACCCTTAAAAACATGTGAAATCCACAACGCGCATTGGGCCAGCGCAGTGTGGAGGTCTATGGCCCTTAGGCCTAAGCCCTCTCCTTAGTGAGAGACACGTACCTTAATTTCATCCTTCAGTATTTCGTTCAAAGCCTGACATACTTCTAGAATAATCTTCGATATCAGTTGAGGTGAGATTTTGAACAAAAAGTGGAGACTTTCAAAGCTGTCACCAGTTGCCAAATATCGCAAAGTAATAGCGAGGCGAATTCTTGCTGGGATGGCCTCTCTTAATTGAGTATCTTGTTTAGCAATCACTGGTGAAACCTTGTGTAGTAAATACTCAAAATCTGATTGCGACATTCTAGTAAACTTTTTGAACTCTCCTGATGATTCTGCTACTAATTCGTTCAACTGTCTTTCCATAGTAACACTGAAAAAGAAAAATGTAAAGTAAAGAATTTGAAATTTGCAATATGACCCATTTCACCAAAAATGATTTAAGTAATCAATTTTTGAGAGCACTATAAAATAATTATTACCTCGTTCTGCTGCGATGAATCTGCGTCATCCACCATTTTCTTTTTCTCCATTTTTTATTTATTTGTTTGATACTTTTAATGTTCACGTAATTGTAGACTGCTAAAGCGCAGATCGTCACAGCAGCAGCTGCAGCCACATTGTCGTCCATTTCTTATGAAAGCGCGAACGCAAATGCGAAACTTTGCGAATGTGGATGAACTCGTTTTCAACGCGAAGTTCTGGCGTGAATCGCGGTGTGAATTCACGGCGCGATTCGCGTGCGAATGTAGAGCGCTCTATAGTATAGTAGTTATCAACGTTACGTCATAGGTGCAACACGTATCAAAATGGATGAGAAGTTCATTGAAAGTGTTAAACAATTCCCGTGTTTATGGGATACGCGACTGACCACCTACAAATGCAACGAAACCAAGGATGCAGCTTGGGAAAATATAATAAAAGACAATGGTATCAAGGACGGTAAGTTTATTATCAATATTATCTATAGCGATAGGAATAATTTCTACATATTTCAGTGGTTTTTACTATTATATGAAACATTATACATTTGTTATACTTAATCGTCGCAAAATACGGGTTTCCTGCCAAGGGACTTTCCCCTGGTTATTAAAATAAGAACAAAATATGTCCCGGATCCGATAAACTTCATTAGAACTTGCATTGTTTCTTGTTATACACGGATGAGTAGTATTGATAGAAACCCGTAATGATTCATTGATCGACGAGCTATCAGCGGGTCAATTACCGTAATTTTATGCAGTGCTGCTTAATTGCGTGTACGTGTAAACCTCTAAATCCGTATTACCGTAATGACAGGAAAACCTACACGTTACGTTTAAGCGTTAAAAACTTTGTGAATCCTTTGGTTTTCGTGTCATTACGGTTAACGGATTTAGAGGTTAAGACGTAAACGCAACTAAGCAGCACTGCATAAAATACGGTAATTGACCCGCTGAATTGTTTGCATCCAAATAGTTAGTATGTTTTTCAATCAAGTAATTATGTAAAATAGTGGTTGCTTTAACTACTTTATCAACAGTATCGACTTGGCATTCGAAATCCTTGTGATACACGTACCATTTTCTCTTCAACACACCAAATGTACTATGCGTCGAGCCCGCGATAGTCTATAATTGAATATTCGTTTGCTTTGATCTAATTGATCTCCGGGATATGGTCGCATTAAATTATAAGACAAAGGAAAGGCTTCGTCACCAATAAATACGTATGGTACTCTCTCTCCACTTTCAGTAAGTGGCTCGGGCGGTGGCAAATTTAAAGTATTGTTTTGCAGTCGTTTTCCAAATTCACTCTCAGCAAAAATTCCACCGTCACTAAATCTTCCCATCGATCCGACATCTGCCATTATTATTTTTCGTTTAGCGTCAGCCACACACATTAATACAATTGAAAATCTGTGTTTGTAATTGAAAAAAGAAGATCCTGATTTATTTGGTGCAGTTATATAAACGTGTTTTCCGTCTAACGCACCAACGCAATTCTTGAATTGCCACAAGTCTTCGAATTCTTTTGCTATTCGATACCAATCATCTTGAGTAGGAACAGGCATATATAATGGCTGCAACACGTTCCAAATGCATTCACAAGTTTCTTTAATTATATTCATTACTGTTGATTTTCCGACCCTAAAATCTTGTCCAAGTGTAGAATACTTAGTACCGTTGGCTAAATACCTGTAATAAACATTATAAATTAAACACTATAAATCATCAATTAATCATTCATTATCATCAGAAAAATGCATCTAGTTACTCTATCTGTTAATCAAAGCATATCACACAATATTTATAGAATTTAGTTTCTTATTTTATCTACCCCATATTGTTCCTTTCACCAATTCTCACGAATTTAGTTAATGTGACTTTTATTTTATTTTTACAGTACAAACTGCTAAGGCGAAATGGAAAAAATTGCGTGATAATCATCGCGACGCAATTAAAAGATAAAATTCTACCAGAAGTGGCCAGGCGGCAAAACAAATCACCAAATGGAAGTATCAAAAAATAATGGAGTTTTTGCTACCATTTATGCAAAATAGAAAACGAACCTCAAATTTCAGAGATGATTCAGAATCTTATGACGATGATACACAAATGTCAGCCACGATAAATACCACATTAAATACTACAGGCGATCAAATGTCAAACGATTCAGAGCTAATTCAATTAGGAGACCTTCTTTCGAATGATCATACACAATCTACCCAATCTTCCGGCTCTACTTCAAAATCTAAGAACAGAAAATTGGACGATGTCTCCGAACTGCTTAGTCAATTTCAAAGTAATAACGAGCAGCGAACGAAGGAATGGGCTGAGTTAAAAGAGATTCTTACAGCATCCGATGATTTAGATGATTTGGATCATTTTTTCCTCTCCATATCGAAGACCTTGAAAAAGCTTCCAAATTATTTACAGCTTTAAGTGAAATGCACTGCAATGACTGCTTTAATGGAAGCCGAAGAAATAAATGAACAAAACTCTTGGACCAATCAATATGGTCCACCGCACGGAGCACCGTATTACGGTTATTCCACAGCAGCTCATACAGAAACAGTCACTTCGCAAACACATGAAAACACACAATCATCATCACTAAACATTACAGAACATCCTCCACCACCTCCTCCACCTGGAACTGATAATGAGCAACTTTGATCGACCAATATAACCAATCATTGTAATTTTTGTTGATTTTTTAAATATTTAGAATAGTTTTTAATTAGTAATTATTTTTCCTTGCACCTTGTTAATTACGTGCATTGTTGATTTTTATTGTTTTAAATCATGCTTATATGAGAAAATTGTTACAATTTCTTTACCAGAAATAATGTTTACTATTTTCAATATTTTTATAACGATGAATCGGGTCATGTGACACTGAATATTTTTTTTAATAAATGGTTATAAGTAGAAATAGATTTGTTTACTTACTTTAGACATATTGCAAGCCTTTCTTCACTTGAAATCGATCTCCTGCAATTAGTATCTTTCTTCTGTATATATGGTTTAAGAAGACAATGTAATTCATAGAAAAGTTTCCTTGATACCCTATATGAAGTTTCGAACATTTCATCATCACACGTTTGGAAATAAGTTGAAAATTCTCCATGCACGGAACGATAATTTATATGTTGTCGAATCCAGAATCTATGTTTTCTCTTCATATCCAAAAAAGTCGCAACAGTCAATGCTACTTCATCTGATTCGTTATCTTCGTCTTCAAGTAAGGAAAGATATAAAAGGATTGCTTTTTTCTTTTTAAGCGATAACATGACGTATGCTCTTTCTGAAAGATGGAGACAAACTGAGCGCAAAATTGCGCAACTCCAAAGTTTGCTCTGCTCCGCTCCGCACCGCACCGCCCCGCTCCGCTCGTCTCCGCTCTGCTTCAGTGGAAACACTCACCACTTTTCACCGCTATTCTCCGCTCATCTCCGCACAGCTCCGCGTCAATGGAAACGCAGCCTTACGTGCGTGTGGCTTGCAAGCAAGTCAGAGAAGTCGCTCCTCTTAGATTGTGGGCTCATTCAACCAATCATTATTTCAGTCACCCATTCAAAATTCTATTTTTTTATGATCTCGTCAATCATTCATCAATATTAAGAAAATTTAACAATTTTCTTATGTACTTAATTAGGTTAATGTGCTTGCTTTAACACAAATATTTTAATGAGTTTCAAAATAACTTTTAAACCCTTAGTCTCAGTTGTAGTCTAGTTGCCGACTGATTTAGTGTATTTTGTTTGTGTTTTATTTAATTCGACGGTTTTTCTTCTCGGTGTACCTATAGTTTTGCAACTTTTATAAAGTATTATTTAGTTACCTAATTAAAATGAAATAAAATATTTTTTTATTGAGATTTTATTAAAAAAAGTAAGTATGTTCTAACCGCGTTCAGTCAAGGTCAATGTATGACTTACATTGCCAACGGTTTAAAAGGTTGTCAAGATCATTTAATTCGTTTAAATTTAAATAAATTTCATTTAATATAAAAACATGGTTGTGCTCCAAAAATTGGATGCTTTGTTGGATTTCATGGAGGGGCACCCGGAGTTCGCCATCGGTCTGTTATGCCCTAACTTAAGTCTAACATACAGCTTACTAAGCAAATTCATTTTACATAAAACTAATTGTAACTGTATTCTAAGTTCAGTTCAACTTGTGACGCGTCTTTGTAAAGTCGTTGAATAAATTCGCAGCATAAATAAATAGTTTTTTTTAAAAAGGATTAACGGGCCGCCTTCCTAACAATATTGGTGTCAGAAGTGGGATCTCGAGTCGGTATACTTGAGATCCAAGTGTTAGGTGAAGTGATTTTCGAATCTCTGGCCTGACATTAAATTCGGCCCCGTCCTAGTGCAAAGTGCGTGTTGTGTAGTGTACTCGTATACGACAACAACCAATTACTTTGTGCCTTGTGTGAAGCAAAGACTATCACTACGACAGCCGCCCCTCGCTGCTGCTGTGTTGCTGCTACCCCTCGCTGTAGGAGCAAAGAGGCAACTATTTAGCTGCTGCTGCAGTGACTCGTCTCGACGGGTCGTGGTCGACGATAAGCCACCGCTCTCTAGCGTGTGCCCGCGCCGCTGCTGCAACCAACAACGTGGTCGACAGTAAGCCTCAGCTCTCGAGCTTGAGCCTGCATCACCTTCAACGAATCGAAGACAGTCCAAGTTGGCTCATCCACCACCATCACCTCACATCAGGGTTCTCCGTTCATCGAGCACGTGGAAACTTTCCCACGTTCCGCCGTTCCTGCAATCGGATCGCGCATGTTGCCGCGCTGCCGCCGTAATTAGACGCCACCATTGACGTCACGACTGCAGTCGCCAAGCGCGTGTCCTGCTCATCTTTGGAATCTTCAAATCCTCATCATGTTCGTGAGTCCTGTCATCATCCTGTGAGTCTTTTCTATTTTATGAACTTTCGTGTTATTTTTCATTTTCGTATTTTTCATATTTCTTAAGAAATTTATAACTTTGACATTTTATTGTGATAGTGAAAGTGTTTTTGTTTGAGTTCTATAAATTTTAATCATACTTATCCATACCTTAGAATAGATTTTTAACTTTAACTTAAATTTACAACTTATACAATTTTTATACAACCTATTTCGATCATTCTTATCTTAAACTTTATTTTAAATTTTCTGTGTGTCTAATGATTTATACTGAATTTTAATGATTTTTTTCAAAAAAGAAGTTTCTGAAAATCCAGACTTAGACTTAAACTTAGACTTAGAGTCAGACTCTTCATCATCATCTGATTCAGTTATAATTAAGAAAACTAAATCTCCTAAAATGAGTGATAAAGTTACTCTTTCTGTCTTAACTAAATTTATAAAACCATACAATGGTGACAGAGAGTCTCTTCCAGCATTTCTCACTAACTGCTCAAATGCAATTTCCCTCGCTAGTGCAGATCAACAGAATGTTTTGTGTAAATTTATATTATCGCAATTGGAAGGCAAAGCTCAAGTTGCCTGCTGTTTAAAAACTTTTAAAGATTGGCCTGAAATTAAACAATTTCTTAAAACCACCTTTGGTGAAAAAAAGCACTCTACGCATCTATTAGTCGATCTTCAAAATTGCAAACAATTACCTTCCGAAGACGTTATGCAATTTATTCTTCGTATTGAATCTTGTCTAACTCGTTTACAATCTGATATACAATACAGTTGCGAAAATAAGGACGAATTAGTAGGTAGATTAGCTGCAATGGAAGACAATACCTTCTTATTAGGCTTAAATTTCAATTTTGCTAACATTGTTCGATGTAGAAACCCAAAAAACCTATCAGAGGCAACTACATTGGCAATTGAAGAAGAAAAGCTATATAAATTGTCAAAATTAAATTCCCGTGCTAGTAAACATTGCTCTATTTGTAATAAAAGTGGTCACAGTGCTACTGAATGCTACAAAAATAAACCTAAGCATTCTAATTTTCATAAAGTGAATTTTAATAATTTTAGTAGTTCAAACAATAATAAGCCGCAAGTGTCTAATTCTAATTATAATTCTCACAATAAAAACTGTGCATACTGCAAAAAACGCGGTCATGTTATAAACGAGTGCCGCAAATTAAAATATAAAAACAGTGCAATGCAACGTGATACTGCACATAATGCAAGTACCGCGAGTTCCGAGAATAATCGCTCTAATGTGCATTTAATTACCGATTCGAAAGATTCTTTAAACTAAAACGTGTCAGCCGAAACCTAGTCAAATAAATTTAAGTGACACGAAACAAAATAATTTAACTTGTGTCCCTGCGTTTTCTACTGCACAAGTTCCAAAATCTAAGTCGCCCTGTGTTCCTAACTTTTTACCCGCACAGGTGAACGACAAAGATAATAATTTACCTCGTACCCCTGAGTTATGTACAACACGAGTTTTAAAGGCCGAAAACAAAGGCTCGCCCTGTGTCCCTGCGTCATTTTCCGCACAGGTTATTAAAAATAATATTTCTTTTTCTCGTGTCCCTAAGTTTTGTACAGTACGAGATTCAAAAGGTAAAAATAAAGCCTTTAAAAATGTTTCTTATAAGAAAAATAAATATAAAAAGTCAAATAAAACTTATAATAAACTTGTAACACCCTGTAAATCAGAGTTGCAAACTCCGCAGGTTTCTAATGAAGTTAAATTAAAGAATTGCAATGGTTTAACTCAACCTCAGTTGGGTTCTACAGAATTTTATATGGTAAATAATGTTAATAAAATATCTTTACCACATGTTTATTTAAAAGCCATTCAATGTGAAAAACCGCTATCTTTGTTAATTGACACTGGTGCTTCTATTTCAATTATTAAGTATTCGGTACTATCAAACCAGCCAGTGCTCAATTCAGACATTATAAAACTTCAAGGTCTCAATGATAGTAATTCCTATTGTGAATCATTAGGTTCAATTTCACTAGATTTTGTATACAACGTGTCACCTAAAAGTAAAATTATGTTTAATTATGTTTTTCACGCAATTAACGATTCCACTAACTTAGAATTTGATGGAATAATCGGTAGTGACTTTATTAAACATTTTAATATTGATGTTCAATATTCTACAAATTCCCTTATTTTAGAAGGTCACTCATTACCTATTTGTTTTACAAAGAGTTCTTACACTTTACCGCCGCGCTCAGAAAGCGTTATTGAGTGTCAAATTTCTAACTTAAACGAAGTGTGTCATTTAAATGAAGCGTTAGTTTTAGATCAAACAATTAGTGAAGGTGTTTATCTTGCTAATTGCATTGTGAAAATTAAGAGCAACAAAAGAATAAACGTTTCTGTTTTGAACTCTACCGATTCTTCAGTAGAAGTTAACGATTTTCATGTGAATTTAATACCTTTTGAAATACCTTCTACTAACTCAGTTTCTTTAGAAAACATAAATCACATTAATAATTTTCAAAACGATAGGATAAACAAGGTCCTTAATTCGATACGTTGTGAACATTTAAATGCTCAGGAACAGAAAACTTTATTGAATTGCATCTCTAATTTTACTGATATATTTCATTTAGAAGGTGAGCCCTTAACTCATACTGATGTAATTCAACACTCTATTAACACCGGTAGTTCAGCACCTATTCACGTTAAGTCTTATCGGTTTCCTGAGGCCCATAAAGATGAAGTTGAAAAGCAAATCAAGAAAATGCTAGATCAAAACATTATACAACCCTCAACTTCACCATGGAACGCCCCAGTCTGGGTAGTTCCGAAGAAAATTGACGCCTCTGGAAAACAGAAATGACGCATTGTAATAGACTATCGTCGCTTGAATGACGTCACAGTCTCTGAGGTTAACCCTCTCCCTCTTATAACAGACATATTAGATCAATTAGGACATTCGAAGTATTTTTCTACACTAGATCTTGCATCTGGTTTTTATCAGATTCGTCTCGATGATAAAGATATTGTCAAAACCGGATTTAGTGTCACAACAAATGGCATCTCAGGACATTTTGAATTTACAAGAATGCCTTTTGGATTAAAAAATGCTCCATCGACATTTCAGCGTTTAATGAATACTGTCCTCACTGGACTTCAAGGCCTTCATTGTTATATATACTTAGATGATTGTATTATCTATTCACATGACTTACAATCACATATTTCTAAATTAGAACTTGTATTCTCTAAATTTCGTGAAGCTAATTTAAAATTACAGCCGGATAAGTGCGAGTTCCTTCGACGTGAAGTCGCTTATCTCGGACATGTTATCACAGATAAGGGTGTTTCGCCAAATCCTGAAAAGGTTAAGGAAATTTCCGAATTCCCTGCACCCAAAACACCAAGAGATGTAAAGTCATTTCTAGGATTAACAGGTTACTATCGTCGTTTTATAGATAATTTCTCACATATTACAAAGCCACTTACGTCACTTTTGAAAAAGGATACTACCTTTCACTGGTCATATGAACAAGAGCAAGCTTTTAATATTTTAAAACAAAAACTTATATCTGCTCCTTTACTTCAATATCCAGATTTTTCACAAACTTTTATCATTACCACTGACGCATCAAACTATGCCGTCGGCGCAGTTTTATCTCAAGGTGAAATCGGCAAAGACAAACCGATCGCCTATGCGTCTCGCACCTTAAATAAAGCTGAAGGTAATTACTCGACAACCGAAAAAGAGCTTTTAGCTATACTTTTTGGTGTTAATACCTTTAGACCATACATTTACGGATATAGATTTAAAATCGTAACAGACCATAGACCTTTAGTTTGGCTATTTAACACGAAAGATCCAGGTAGTCGTTTACTAAGATGGCGTTTAAAACTCGAAGAGTATGATTATGAGATTATCTATAAACCTGGCCGAATTAATTCAAATGCAGACGCTCTATCTCGAAATCCTGTTAATGCAGTTGTTCATTCCAACTTATTACATTCTACCTATGAACAATATTTTAAAAGTCAATTTACTAAAACATTTTCTAGTGACGCAAAAATTGAAGAGCATAATGAAAGTTTACATTTATCAAAAACATAAAATAATAATTTGTCCTACTTCTCTAGATTTTGATAACTCTATGCCTCATTGTGAACAGTTATTGTCAACATTAATAAACACAGCTGATTTCTTATCATCGGAACGTGAAACCGAGAGTGTACAGTCAGCCGATTCAATTGATGGCAAAACAATTTATTTTCTTTACACTAAAGTACATCATTACGATGAAACTAATTATAGAACTATTTACAACTTATTATTAAAATTGCGAGATTTAATCATTAGTAAAAATGCCGATGTAAGTGATATTGCTATATCGGATTTCACTGAACCTTTTACAAAACTTAACTTTTTAAAAATATACAACATTATTTCTTATATCTTTCACGGTACTAACATTAAGGTACATATTTACAAAAATCAAATTTTATACCCTACACCTGCTGAAGTTACTAATATTTTAAAGGAAAATCATGGTACCACTATAGCTGGTCATCCAGGTGTTAAGCGAATGTTAAATCGAATTAAAGCATCGTTTTATTGGAAAGGCATGCGTACAGACGTAGAAAACTTTGTAAAAAATTGTAAGCTTTGTCAGATAAATAAGCCTTTACGAGCTTCTAATAAAGCACCGATGGTTATAACATCAACGAGTACGAAACCTTTTGAAAGACTTGCATTAGATATTGTTGGTATTTTACCCGAAGCTGGCTTACAAAGATTTAAATATATATTAACACTTCAAGATGATTTAACGAAATTTTCTTGTGCATACCCAATGATCACTTCAACAACTGATGAGGTAGCACGAAACTTGATTCATTTTATTTCTCTATTTGGTTTCCCTAAAATGATCCTTACCGATCAAGGTACATGTTTTACTTCCGACCTCTTTAAACAACTAACAAGTATTCTTAAAATTAAAAACTTGTTTTCTTCTCCATATCATCCACAAACAAACGGCGCACTTGAACGTAGCCATGCCACCCTCAAAGAGTACTTAAAATCGTTTGTTAATGAAAACCAAAACGATTGGCATTGCTACCTAGCAACAGCTATTTTATCATATAATACTACGCCGCATAGTACAACCCAATATACGCCTTTCGAGCTTTTATATGGCTATAAGCCGACTATACCAAGTAGCGTTTATGAAATCAATGATAACAATACTTATCACGAATATGTCCGTGCTCTCCAATACCGCATGCGTTTTAGCATAGAAAGAGCACTCGAAAATATATACAAAAGCAAAGAAACTTCTAAACGTTACTATGACTCTTCTACTTCATCAAGGTCATACAAAGTAGGAGACATGGTCTATCTTAAGCAGCACCATAGGTTAAGAAAAGCGCTTTCTCCTATATGGAAAGGACCATTTAAAATAACAAAAATTAATGGTAAAAATAATGTTACTTTTTTAATTAATCGCAGACAGGTTAAACATCATATCGATCAGATTAAACCTGCTCAGTCATAAGTTTTATTTTATTGTTGCAGATTATTGCTACATTCGTGTAATGCTATGCCGGACAGCCCTATCACTGAAATTATACATAGCCCTGGCATATATTTTGACCCTATTTCTACTGCATATTTTTATAATGACTTTTGGAATGTTGTTACGCATATCGAAATTTTACCAGCCAAACCTTATCTCGATAAAATTCAGAGTTCGATGCAAATGCTAACTGAATTATGTTTAAAAGCAGAAAACTTAGTTTTAAATATAGATTGTAAAGATGCATTAAGTCCTTTAGAGATATTAATTAATTCTAACTTTATTAAATATGAATCATTGTCTCATCTGATAGCCGATCAACCTATTTATCGCCAAAAAAGATCTCTTGAGTTTGGTGGCGAGATTTTAAAATTCTTTTTCGGAACTCTAGATGCGCCAGATGCTAGAAACTACGATTCCGCTATTACAGCTTGTAAAGAAAATGAACAACAAATATTTTCTTTAATGAAAGACAACATTCATATTGTCCAATCTACAATAGGAAATTTTAATTCGTCGATTCTTAAGTTAAATAATAATGAAAATAAGGTTAATAGGCAGTTAGAAAAACTTAACGTCATTATAACAGAAAACTCTAAGTTTAATAATGATTTACTTAATAATGCTAAGCTTAATTCTATACTTAATATAATGGAAAGTTCCTTATTATCCATCTCAAACATCTTAGATACTATTCTTAATTCTATCCTATTTGCTAAAGCTAATATTTTACATCCTTTTGTTTTAAGCCCTTCACGTTTATATTCCGAATTAGTCGAAAATAGTAAAATGATAAAAAGAGATGTAGACTTTCCTATATCTTTAAGTTTAAATAATATTCATTCTATAATTGATTTGTCTATTTTAAGTTCTTATTATTATAATAATAGAATAATATTTGTGTTGCGAATACCTTTAATAAATTTAATGAAATTGAATATTTATAAAAATATCGCGTTACCTACACCTCATGATGTAACCAAGTTTCAAACTTTTGCTATGATAAAACCAACTAAAATGTTTACTGCTATAACCGATGATAGGTTAAGTTACTCATTATTGGATGACCTTAAGGATTGTAAAAATGTAAACCAAGAATATTTGATTTGTCCATCTCAATTTATATTGTCACCTATTAACAACCCATCATGTGAAAGTAAACTTTTAACGGAAATATCACTCACTATGCCCAATCTTTGTGACTCTAAATTATTGTATGGAAATATTAATGTGTGGCATAAACTTAATCAAAATCGTTGGATTTTTGTCCAATCCAAACCTAACAAATTAACGTTAAAATGTAATAATGAACTTCATGACTATTCTATTTCAGGAACAGGTATACTTACCTTAAAAGATAATAATTGTATTGCATACTTTCAAACTTTACAATTTGTTCCAAGTTTTACTTTGTCTACAACTCTTCCACAGCAAATATCAATTGATTTTAATATAATAAATGATGATTGTTGTAGATATGATTTAATTAATAATACTTTTAGCAAACTGAGTCCAATCTCATTAACCAACATAAATCTTGATTCTTTAAATCTAGCCAGTCATAAATTAGATAATTTAGAACAACAACTAAACAATGTCGAGAATCAGTCGCATATTGTAAAATATGGAACATATTACTCTACTCTTTACATATATTTTAATTGTTTCAATTTTTATATACATGTTTTATAAATTTTATAAGTGTTTTTGTAATAATAATCATAATTCTAGGTCATGCTGTATTCAAATTTTGAATCAATGCAATAATACTAAAAATAATAAGCTACATAGTTCTATTGAATTGAGTGAAATTGAAAGATCCGAAACCGAATTGTCTACACTAAGTAAGAGTAAACGAAATTTATGTAACCATTAATTTTATATGTTTTTATAATAACCTTTGTAATTTTACTTTTATAACCTTACTTTTTACTCTTATAATTTTACTTTACTTTTTAAACTTAATTTTACTTTACTTTAATTATTTCTTTTGTAAAGTAAGCCGTATGTCATAACTTCATTTTACCTACGTTTTTATTTTTACTTTTATACTTCGCTTATCTTTTAGGATAAAGCTCAGTTTAAATGGGGGAGCTGTTATGCCCTAACTTAAGTCTAACATACAGCTTACTAAGCAAATTCATTTTACATAAAACTAATTGTAACTGTATTCTAAGTTCAGTTCAACTTGTGACGCGTCTTTGTAAAGTCGTTGAATAGATTCGCAGCATAAATAAATAGTTTTTTTTAAAAAGGATTAACGGGCCGCCATCCTAACAGGTCGTTTCAACCGAACGGCAGAAGGGCGAAGCCTCTCCATAAGGCTTTGGAAAGAGTGCGCCAATATTTTGAACTCCGTGGCAAACGGACATCGGAAACAATGGGTTTTATGGAGAGCTGTAAGTATTTTTGTTCTAGCTTTAATTTGTTTCAAAGCCAAGTTCCAACTATTTATTTAATATAAAGGTACTATGAAATTTTATTGAGATACTAATTATGAAACTAAATTATAGCTAATATTGCTTCTTTATAGTTTTATACAGATTTTACAAATTTTGTGTTCTAAAAAAAAATGAGACATAAATTTTGTGATTGACACACGATTGAGAGTAACATTCCGTTTCATGCAGTAGGCTTGTATATTTTTTGTCTAAAACATTACATAATTTTCCAAAAAATAAAATATTTGAAGGATTAGACAGCATGTTACACATTTTGTAAATAATACTATTAATACGTAATATTGGTACCTACACAGTTTGCATTAGTAACTTTCTGCGATCAAATTACGTACTATGCTGAAGTAAATCGGAACGTGTAACGTGTGGCCTTTGTTTGTTTGGTGTTTAAATTTTTCAACATGCCTGGAAGCGGAAAAAAAAGATATTTTACATTACAGGTGCGTTTTTCATTTATAACAGAATCACTCTTTTGCCATTAATATCTAGCAGTTATTTCATTCTTTAACAGGAGAAAAACTTGCTGCTCGAGATTTTAAAATGTTATAAACATATTATAGAAAATAAAAAAACTGATAACATCAGTGCCAAACATAAGAAAGATGGCTAAAATAATATAGCAGAGAAATATAATACATCTGCAATAATAACAGAATTAGTAATATTATCGGGAGAGTAGTTACGTCGCCTGTGGACAAATATGAAAACAACGCAAAGGGAAGCCATGACTAAAGGAACGTCAATACAGATTGGTCACAGGTGGCGGTGGACCCTGTCCCGATGCTGACATTGATCCCAATATTGCAGAGGTAGCACCTGCTCTTCTGGTAGAAATACCAAACGCAACTGACTCGAACACAATAGGTAATAAGGATTAGTTACAATTAGTTTTTTCACGTAACACTGTTTCGTCATTTCACAACAAAGAGATGTACCCTCAGGAATCAAACTCGCGAGCCTATGCTCTGACCACTATACCATGGAGGCAGTGTAGCTAGACTTTAAAATATTTTTTTATTTCAGAAATAGAACCAGTCATTGAATGGCAAACAAGCACAACTGAAACCCCATCAGACATTTTCTCACAGCCTTCCATATCTGCATTAGTAAATACAGCATCCCATCCACAACCAATAATTTTCCTCCACCTCCACAAGTAAACGATAGTGACGATTTTTCATTGAATGAAAAAAAAATACGTGTACAAATTTTAAAAGCAGAACACTTAAACAGAGAAAAAAGGGCTGATGAACTGCACGAATTAACAATTAAACATTTGGAAGAGAAACACAAAATAGAAATAGAAATATTAAAAGCCCAGCTAATCAAAGCACAATCAAAGTCCGACTCTGCACGAACATCATGCCCATATTAATAGGTATTTCTGCCAGAAGACACTCTATTTATTAGTCCAGGTTATTTTTTTGTTTGTTTTATTAAAACAGATATTACAATAATAAATATGAGTTGGTGAGTGGATGCTTTCAAGAAAAGTTCCAACAAATGGCGACCGTGACTGAAGAGAATTTGTTAAAAAAGGAACGGACATCGCTTCGACGATTTTTTACCAACACGGGGAACAGGTTAGGAGCACATTTTAATTTTAGCATTCATGACTCAGATACAATAGAAGGTAACGTGCTAAGATTAGATGAGACGTATGAAAAAATAAATAAACTCGATCTAAGATTGCCCGATATATTAATAAAAAAATTATCTGACGAAGATTTCAACGTGGAAGTGGATTAATGTGATAAATATACAGGGCGTTTGGTGGGTGAGTAGCCAAATGAAAATGGCGGATAGGTAACCAAAATGCAATTTAATAAGTGGAAGTGAATAGCTAATAGCCTCACCTATCCACCAAAATTTCTACAGAATTTGAACATCTTCTGTCCGGTTACAATTTAAAATTGTATGTTAATCAACCCACTAGAATGTGTAGCAATACGTGCCTTGATAACTTTGCTTTAAAAGCACAAGGTGCCAAGGTACAGGTAATGGAATTGGCATTGTCAGATCATTGTGCTCTACTCCTTCAATGCCCCGTTAATAAAATCTTGCGAAACGGATTTTGGTTCACTTTTAAACGAGACTATAATGATGAAAACATCCTTAAATTCTTGAAGGCTTTAGAAAGATTGACGATTCTTTGAAGTTTATCAATCAAATTGCCCGGAAAATGCTTTCAATTAATTTCATGATACTTTTAAGCTATTTTATGACTTGTGCTTTCCACATTTAAAAATGAAAATGACATACAATAAAAAAACATCTTGGATGACTAAAGGTTTGAAACTCTGCCTTAAAAGAAAACGAGTAGCACTGTGGTCTTATAGGTTAAACCGTGATAGAAAACTTAAAAATAAATTTAAGGTTTATTCAAAGCGTCTTAGAGCAATAATAAAACTCACTCAAAAATCTAAAAACGATAACTTTATAAGATTGGCAAGAAATAAGTCTAAGGCAACCTGGAAAATAATCAACGAGAATAACGGCAATATAAAAAGTCAAAACATTGAAGGAGTGTTCGCTGATGGAAACTACATAACAGACCCAGCACTAATAGCCGATGCTTTTAACGACTTTTTCATAGATAAGGTTCAGGATAGTGGCGTTTCGAGAGGATCACCTCAAGTTAATAATTTAACTCATTCAAGCAATTCGCTATTCTTGATACCGACAACTCCTGATGATATCTCTTCGATCATCAAGTCGCTAAAAAATACATCAAGCACTGGGATTGATACTGTTACTACACAAATTGTTAAACGTGTCAGTCGAATCATTGCTCCAGTATTAAGCCACATTATAAATTCGTGTTTCCTAAACGGTGTCTTTACATCAAAACTTAAAATTTCTCTAATATATAAATTTCTATATTAATATTCAAAAAACAAGAAAGAACTCAAATGGATAATTATAGACCAATAGCACTTCTATCCGAATTTTCTAAGATATTTGAGAGAGTTATAATAAATAATATAATAATACAATAACTTTTATAACTATTTTGAAAAATTTAACCTCTTTGCTGAAGAACAAATGGGTTTTAGGAAAAAAAGGTCAATTGACATGGCTATCTCTAATTTCATTAAAATAATACACAATAGTCTAGATAAAAAACAATATGTAACTGCACTATATATGGATATGTCGAAGGCATTTGATCGTGAGGACCATCAGACATTATTAAAAAACTGGAGTATTACGTTTTATATTAATTAATTCTTTAGACATTATTAAATCTTATTTAACGGACCGATTTCAAATAACACAAATAACATCTACTAATACACAAACTAAACTTGAATCTGTTTACTGCTCAAAATCTAGGAAAGTCACATGTGGAGTTCCGCAAGGAAGTATTTTGGGCCCTTTGTTATTTCTAATCTATATAAATGACATTCCAAAATCAATAAACCACCCCATGACATTATATGCCGATGACAGTACAGTTCTTTTTATTGGAGGAGATCCTGACGTTCATGAATCTGAAATAAATAAAACTCTTGACTTATTAATAAATTGGCTTAGTAATAACAGCCTAGTTAACAATATTCACAAAACAATATTAATGACATTTAAAAATAGAAACAAAGTGATTAGAGATCTAAAAGTTCAACACAATAATAATATAATTAAGGAAGTTAAACAAACCAAATTTTTAGGTATTTATGTTGACTCAGATATGACATGGAAATCCCACATTGACTATATATGCTCTAGACTAAACCAATTGTCTTACATGTTATTAAAATTGAGACAAAAGGTCAGTATTGATACTGCTTTAATAGCGTATCACGCATACGTAACCTCCATCATTAAGTATGGTATAGCATTCTGGGGAAACGCTTCAGAAATAATTAGAGCTTTTAGAGCGCAGAAGAAGTGCATTCGTGCTATATGTAATCTACATAGCTTAGATTCTTGTAAACCCTATTTCCTTAAATTAGGTATCCTAACTCTTCCGTCGTTATATATCTTAGAGGTGTCCAATACGATAAAAAAAGACATTGATAAATTTCAAAAATTACAAAGCGCTCGTCTTCGTTACAGATTGTGCGCTCCTAATTGTGCAACAGAGCTCTTTAACAGAAGCATATTTTGTATGGGTCCCAAAATTTATAACAAATGGCCAGAGGATATAAAAAATACTAATGATTTTTTTGATTTTAAAGGCAAAGTTAAAGCATATTTACAAAAAAAATGTTTTTACTCTATAGATGAATATTTGAATGATAAGGATTGATAAAATTGAGTCATCTAGTTTCAAAACCCGCTAAAACGATTTTTTCCTAAAACCAACCTTATGTTATTATTTGAAAGCGTTTTATTAGTACTTCAAGTTTAGCTATTCAGTTAGTGCCAAATCGCTCTAAAACACTAACAAAAATAGTTGTAAAGTTAACAATTGGGATCAGAAGCCACTAAAACATTGCATGTGGCTTTCAAAAGCCCCTATAAACTGACTGACCAATAGTAGCGCGTCATTTCTAACACGTGACTTACTTTAACTATGCAAACAAGATGGCGATTTTTGTTGTGTAGTGTAGATCTGTGTTTGGTAATTTAATAATTTTATGCGTACAAAATGGAAGACTTAATGAAATTTGTGAGAAAATGTGATCCAAAGAAGACAAGGAAGCGATCTGTGAATAAAGCAACCTGGAAACGTGAGATTCTACGCGAAAAACGGTACGTGATTCATCCTTTAAAATCAGCATCGATAGTAGCAAGAATGATGTTATGCAGTAGGTAGGAACCTATATAACCTATGGAATATAAAACTGCAGCATGTTCTTTTTAATATTTTTTTATTATTCATGTAAATATGTACGTTTACTTTCATATATCTTTTGTATGTATGATAATTTGTTATGCATAATTTGGAATGTAGTAATTTTAATAAATTTAAAAAAGATACGTGAATTTGGTAGATATGTGGTAACACAGAAGCTAAAACCAAAAAAATTATTTACCTATTGTTATTACCTACATTTACTTTTGTTTATGTTGATTATTTTGAGTTCAAAATCGCTATTCTTTAAGCCTGAGACTGTCTGAAAAAAATGGCTCTTAGTATTTATTCTTTGGATTATAATATTTTATTAGCAACGTTTCTTTCTGAACTTTTAATTTCAAATTGTTATTTCGGTTTTAGGTACAAACCTTCAAGCTTGCCGCAGTTTCCGCAGTGTGGACACAAGCAAAAGGCGTTTCGATGTAGTGAACTATCATGTCAAGATATAAGAAAATTTCACAAGAATTTCTATAAGTGTGCTACGAAAGTGAAGCAAGACTGTTTTATACTGAAAAATTGTAATATATCAGAAGCTAAGTCATTAAAACCCAACAGTAAAAGAAAAATTGCTATTAAGTATACTATACATAGTAAAAATGGGACCAAAATACCGGTATGTCAAAAAACTTTCATGAGAGCACTAATAATAAAGAAAGATCGAATATAGGGCGTAATGAACAGATTTTTATGTAGCGGAGGTGAAATGCCAGAAGAAAAGCGCGGAGGTGACAGGAAGAGCGAAAAATACTATTGTCGTTCGAAAATTATCAATAGAATATATCTTGCTTCAGGCTTGACAATACGTAAAATGTGGCATATGTATAACGCAGCCCGTGACGAGGATTTGAGAGTAAAACAAAGTTTTTTCAGACATGTTTTTAATACCAAGTATAATATAGGCTTTGGAAATCCTAGGACAGACGTGTGTTCAACGTGCATTGAATTGTCAGAACGCGTAAAAACGGAGAAAGACGCTTCGAAGGAAAATTTACTTATGGTCGAAAAAAGAATTCATCGCCTTAAATACAAAGCCTTCTATGCAATATTGCAGGAAGAAAATGAAGTTCTTCAAACCATAACTTTCGATTGTCAAAAAAACCGTCAAGTCCTGGCCCATCTAATTCAGGAAATGATCCACCAGCCGGACCTTCAAGTACGCATACAACTGGACATGAAATAATCAAATCAAAACGAGGAAAGCCAGTACTTTTTCGCGCGGGCCACAAATATAATTTACACAGGAGAAATAAAGCTTCTTGTGTTTGGAGATGTTCGAAGAGACACATATGCAAATCTATGCTTGTTATTAATAATGATAACTCTATTAAACGGGAGGATAGACACAACTGTGAGCCTGATTTTACGTCAAATGAGCTTGAGATAAAATTTAACGAGTGCGTTGAAAAAGTTAAAACTGACTATACTGTACCTATACCAACTGTTTTTCGACAGACTGTAGCAGAGCTAAAAGACAAGGGAATCAGCCTCATTCAAAGAATTCCCACATTTAAAAATGTTAAGAATAAGTTTTATCGAAACCGAAATAAGTCGCTGGGTGTAAAAAAAATATGTTTTAATACATTGAAACAAGTTGTTGTGCCCGAAAGATTCAAAAGCTTTTTATTAGCTGATTACTACAACTCGAGGAACAGAATTTTGCTTTTCGCTGGTGAGCATTGCAAAACAATATTGGCAAATCCCAATTTGACAGTTTTATGTGATGGAACCTTTAAATTTTGTCTAAAACCTTTTCAGCAGTTGTATACCTTGCATGTTGATTTAGGAAGTAGTAAAACACACACGAATATAATACCTGTGATTTATGCGTTATTGGCAAACAAAACTAAAATAACTTATAAAATATTGTTTTCCTTGATCAAGAGTCAAATTCCTCAATTTGATCCCAAAAATATTATACTCGACTTCGAGCGGGCGACAATGTCAGCAATCAAAGATATATTCCCAGAGACTTGCATTAGTGGGTGTTTCTTTCATTTTTCTAGAAGTTTGTGGCGAAAAGCTGACGAAGTAGGAATCACAAAATCTGCACTGGCTCGAAAACATACAGGGTCTGTCGTAATGAATGGATAACCCGTTACCTACAGTTGATCCGGATGTGAGGCTATAAGAAAATGGTGTCTTCTTGCCAGGGTTGTCAACCATAAGAAAATGGCGTAGACTTTTAAACTTTTTTATAAATTTCGCTATTTTTTTCATTAATTCCGCTGCCATTTCTTTAAATTTTGATGTATTTGTATAATTATTTTAGTATTATACTGCTGAAGACGTGTATTATGTAATTTAAATACAATTTTAGGTGTTATTCACGTTGAACATTATCAAAATACTCATTTTAAGAAAAATATTTCCAATTTTTTTTCTTTATGTCAACTTTTGATCATCTCCTGTGGAAAAAAAAAGTATGACGTTATAGCTGCCCATGATCTCAATAAATTGTCTAGTATGTGTAGATTCTAAAAAGGTATAACGATGTGTACTTTATAAGAAACATTAAGTTACAGGAGCGAGAACACTAATCAAGGTCGGAATTTTTATTTTTCATGTTATGTTATAAATGGTTGTAAAACTTCGTCATAATGATTTTATTCTATCAAGATACTTTGCACAAACACTATCGGGCCACTAATAGGATATTCAGAAGAAAACCCGGTTGTTTTTGGGAAAAAAATAACATTACTTCACGATAATAATGTAATGAAAATGTACAAATGAAAATTGTTGTGCTCTAATAGTTACATGCGACAAACATGTTGCGATAAGTTTATTCGAAATTGAAACGGATTTTAAAAATCGAACAAGACCGCATTACAAAGAAAAGGGTACTCATCACATCAGTGTGATTTTGACCATCGCATGTCCTTTTGTTCACATTGGCCCCGATTCTGAAAACACTCTCTAAACTAAACTAAAACTATCACTGTCACTTACACATCAATAAGACAGAGACAGGTAATCATTTTAGTCCTGTCAAACTAAAATGTACGTGCAATATGACACGGCGAAGGCAATTTTAGGCTAGTCCTCAGCACATTTCCTTCAATTTCACAATGATGTGGACTAAATTTAGTGAGACCAATGTACCTGTCTTGTTCTAATACGAAGCATGAGAAAGTGACAGCGATATTTTTAATTTAGTTTTAGAGAGTGTTTTGAGAATCGGGGCCACTATTTTCGTCAATTTGTTACTGCTTTCTAATATTTGACTATGATTTTCCTTGTGATTTGGACTTGATAACGTGGTGATACTGATGACTTTGCTCACATTTACGGACATTGTGTTGTGCTATCGATTGAACTT
This sequence comes from Emmelina monodactyla, assembly GCA_916618145.1. Lineage (NCBI taxonomy): Eukaryota > Metazoa > Arthropoda > Insecta > Lepidoptera > Pterophoridae > Emmelina > Emmelina monodactyla. The sequence goes on from OU745316.1 coordinate 1,922,644, forward strand.
GTTGTTTTGGAAAAGTTTTTGTGTAGTTTGTGTATCATGCCGCAACAGTATACGCCGGCCGAATACGCGAACATGCATTACATTTACGGTGTATGTAATGGCAGCACCAATAGAGCTTCTAGTGTTTATCGTGTAAGATATCCAAATGTGCGACATCCTGATTACCGTGTGTTCATTAAAGTGCACAATGCATTTATGGAAGGACGATTTCCTTCTAATTTTTTCCACTTTTCTTTGTAATGCGGTCTTTGTTCGATTTTTTAAATCCGTTTCAATTTCGAATAAACTTGTCGCAACATGTTTGTCGCATGTAACTATTAGAGCACAACAATTTTCATTTGTACATTTTCATTACATTATTATCGTGAAGTAATGTTATTTTTTTCCCAAAAACAACCGGGTTTTCTTCTGAATATCCTATTAGTGGCCCGATAGTGTTTGTGCAAAGTATCTTGATAGAATAAAATCATTATGACGAAGTTTTACAACCATTTATAACATAACATGAAAAATAAAAATTCCGACCTTGATTAGTGTTCTCGCTCCTGTAACTTAATGTTGCTTGTAAAGTACACATCGTTATACCTTTTTAGAATCTACACATACTAGACAATTTATTGAGATCATGGGCAGCTATAACGTCATACTTTTTTTTTCCACAGGAGATGATCAAAAGTTGACATAAAGAAAAAAAATTGGAAATATTTTTCTTAAAATGAGTATTTTGATAATGTTCAACGTGAATAACACCTAAAATTGTATTTAAATTACATAATACACGTCTTCAGCAGTATAATACTAAAATAATTATACAAATACATCAAAATTTAAAGAAATGGCAGCGGAATAAATGAAAAAAATAGCGAAATTTATAAAAAAGTTTAAAAGTCTACGCCATTTTCTTATGGTTGACAACCCTGGCAAGAAGACACCATTTTCTTATAGCCTCACATCCGGATCAACTGTAGGTAACGGGTTATCCATTCATTACGACAGACCCTGTATAAAAAGGTGTACTGTTTTGGCACATTTGCCCAAAGAAGTTATTGAAAATGGGTGGTTGTACATCATGTCTCAATGTCCCAACGATGAAAAAATTGTCTTGTTTAACAATTATTTTGTAGAGACATGGTTAAATGAAACTTCTTTTTTTACCGACAAATGGTCCTGCAGTAGTAGTCATCATCGTACTACAAATATGGTTGAGAGCTGGCATGCTATCGTAAACAAAAAAATTAATAATAAACCCAAAAGTATTGCACATTTTTTGACTGTCTTACAACAAGAAGATAATTATTATCAAACTTTATATTTAAAAGGATCTAATATTACAACAAAAAAGAAAGAAACCTGCGATATCGATGAACACATTGCTACAACAATTACCCAATTCAGACACGGAAACATTAGTCTTGAATTTTGTATAGAAAGTCTCGTCGTATGATTTTTTATGGTTTCGACAATCATCTTGATCTCTGATTTATTATGTAAATTTTTATAAATACTTAGTTAATAAACAAGCCAAATGCTTTTGTGATACTGTTGATTATATTGATAATTTTATTACTACTTTAATATTCTGTGATGTCGTTGATTATAATTTGTAGATGTAAGTACGTTAAAGTTTCGTTATGACAATCATCTTGAACTCTGATTTATTATGTAGATTATTTTTATGACTACTTAAGTCTTAACCAGCCAAATGCTTTAGTAAAACTGTTGATTATATTGATAATTTTATAACTAGTTTAATATTGTGTGATGTTGTTGATTATTTGTAGATGTAAGTACTTTTATACTTTTGCGATGTTGATTTGTGAAATATATGTAAAATTAAAAATATTTTGTTTTATCAATACTTAATCCCATCAATATGAATTAAAAAACGTTTTAAAAAGCTTTTTTGTAGCTGACTGTACAGATGTTTATGATCGTGCGAAATGAAGACAAAAACATTAGGTAAAATCGAATGGTGTCAATTCGCACGATCGTGCGAATCTTTTGCGTGCGAAACGACGAATAACTCAGATTATTTTTATGACTACTTAAGTCTTAACCAGCCAAATGCTTTAGTAAAACTGTTGATTATATTGATAATTTTATAACTAGTTTAATATTGTGTGATGTTGTTGATTATTTGTAGATGTAAGTACTTTTATACTTTTGCGATGTTGATTTGTGAAATATATGTAAAATTAAAAATATTTTGTTTTATTAATACTTAATCCCATCAATATGAATTAAAAAACGTTTTAAAAAGCTTTTTTGTAGCTGACTGTACAGATGTTTATGGGCTTGTACACAAAACTGCGATGCGACGTCGCATCGCAAAAATCTGCGAGCTCCCTCTACGCATCGCAAGAACTTACGAATTGATTCGCATCGCGCATTCCTGCGATGTTGCGTCACACTTGTTGACACCATTTTAGTTCGCTCTGGGACAGCGCGTGGGCAAGACGTGTAGGTACTTTAAAAATGACAGAATACGACGTTGATTTTTTAATATCACTGATTGAGGAGCGCCCTGTTGTTTGGGACACTAGTAATGAAGATTATAAAAACAAATTCATCAAACAAGATGCTTGGAAGGACGTGTGTAAAAGTTTATTTCCAAATTTCGAGGAAAAAGAAAACAATACGAATATGTTTCCCATCAACGGCTCCAATACAGTTAGGGAAGTTGGCTTTCTTGTCAAAGTCCGCAGCTATTTCTTCAAACAGCTGTTGTGTTATTTTTGGTATGTTTGCATTTAAACAAAATTTCCATATTGCTTTACAAACTACTCGTATTATCTTAGCAACTGTACTTATTCCTCGATAATAATCTAAATGTATATTTCTGATTTCATTTCCGGACGCTAGGAATCTGTAACATAAATAGAAAAATAAGGATTAATTTATATAACAAACTTAAAAAGTAAAGAACACTAACTTAAAACGACATAAACATACATAATTTAATTTAATTCATTGGTAGACAACGCTTCTAGCGCTAAGTTCGCCTATTGTTATTATTATTATATTATTGTTCTGTACAAATGGTATTTGATGAATTATAAATAAATAAATAAATTAAATATTGTCTATTTTTTTTTGCAGGTAATTTAGTAATACAAAGATGGAGAGGGATTAAGGATACCTTTAATAAATATGAAAAGAAACTCAAAGATGCAAGTAGGTCAGGGTCTGGATCCAAAAATATAAAAGAATACCATCTGTACAAACAATTACAATTTCTTAAGAAAAATTTGCAAAATGAGACCACAACTAGTATAAATGAGTCAGAAAATGAGCAAGATAATCAAGAAGGTACATCAAAAACACGTTACCAAAGGCAGCCACCAAAAAGAAAGATGGTTAATAATACATTTGAAGATGATATTGTAAAGATTTTAAAGGAACCTGAGAATAGACACATATCTTTTTTTAAAGGTATTTTACCATCACTTGAAAGATTAGATGACAATAAAACTCTAATCTTTCAGAGCAGAGTTCTTCAAATTTTAACAGAATTGCATCAACCTCATGGCTACTACTATCCGAATAGCAACTACCAGGGTGGCTATCAAACTCAACATTTTGCGAGATCTCAACAAACGCCACTGATACGTCCACAGTCATCTAACATACCAGATCAAATTGATTCACCTAGTAATGATTTTTCTAACTCAAGCATATTAAGCACACTTTCAACTGAAGAAGACTTTGATTTTTCGTAAATTTTATGGATTGTAATATTTTAAAAACTCTTTTCTCAATAAAAACTAATGTAAACAATTATTGTCTTACTTCACTTACCGGATAGTGAGGCCAATCATTTCCAGAGGCATAACAGGAATTCTCCCCTTGTACGATTGTTTATGAAGATATGGTGATAATAAACTTAAAAGCTCTTCGAATGAAGATATGCTCATTCTAAAATACTCCAAAAATTTTTTTTCGTCGGTTTTCAAAGCTTTATATTTTAGAAGAAAAAAGTTTCCATCAGGATTCATAATAGTAATAAATGGATGAACCCAAAATCTTCTTTGTTTCTTTTTTCTATATCTCCTAAGCAATAATAAAAGTGCACACTTCTTTTTACGATCCATGTCACGACCTAGCTTTCAATTCAAAATACGTTTAGTACGGTTAACGGTCGTCGAAGGAATGGTCACACTGGGAGACGCCTTGCCGCACGAAATCGCATCGCAGCAATTCGTGTCGTAATTTTCTGAGTTGCGAATTCGCATCGCGTCGCATCGCAGTTTTGTGTACAAGCCCTATGATCGTGCGAAATGAAGACAAAAACATTAGGTAAAATCGAATGGTGTCAATTCGCACGATCGTGCGAATCTTTTGCGTGCGAAACGACGAATAACTCAAAGTTCCGGATCAATCTGCCTACTACAGTCGTCAAATCAACTTTTACCACTTTGCCATTGTTGTGGGAAATTCAAAGGCTAAAATGGACAAAAATAATATTCATTCCTACTATTGGGATGAAACTTCACACTGCAAAGGAAGTAATGAGATAATTAGCGCAGTTTACGATTTCTTAAAAAACTTTGAATTTGGAGATAGAATAAAAATTCTACGAATAGTGTCTGACGGTTGTGCCGGTCAAAACAATAATACAGGCATGATAGCTATGCTCGGTAAATGGCTGTACACAGAAGCCCCAACAAATATAAAGAAAATAGAGCTGATCTTCCCTGTTGTAGGTCACTCATTTATACCTCCAGACAGGTTGTTTGCCAGAATTGAGAAATCATTAAAAACTAAAGAAGTAATTACCTCTCCATCCGAATACGCAGCTGTCTTAGAACAAAATGGTATGTGCAAAGATCTAGCATCAATTCCTGTATTTGATTGGAAAAAAGTTACGAGTCCATAATTAAACCAACTACGTCTTGGCATTTTCAGTTTATGAAAACAAAAAGATTTTTTATTACAAGGACTAAAACAGAAAATATTTTAGTACAGGGTGAAGAGACGTATAGAAACGAAATACGCGAAAAAAAGACTATCACAAAAAAAAATAAAAAAATCACTATGATATCTCCTCAAGTAATCCAGTCAAATCGTGTTTACATAAAAGAAGCAAAAATTCAAGATGTTGATAGACTTTTGAAGAAACACTACGGAGATGAGTGGAGAAATTTGGAAGAATTGTTTTTTTTTAAAACTGTAATGGAGAGAATGAGTACCGCTGAAACGCGAGACTTTCTGAGATTGTCAGAAGAGACTGATTTGTGTGAAGCAGGATTTACGGATGATATTTGTCACGTTTAAACTCTTTCATTTTTATTATATTTTTTAATTGGTACTTAAATTAAATTATAAAACACATTAAAACTTTTTATTTTATGCCTATAACAGATTCAGCTATTTTTTTTAATATTATGAATAAAAAGAATTACCTACTTGACTCTGGATTTTGATGAGATAAATGAAAGCTACATTCACCTACTTCCTTACTTTTTTTGATCTTGGTGGTTGTTGATATTTTGTATAACACCATCCTTTGTTAAAATTTTGTAAGTTGCAAAACCCACTTATAAGTGACATGTTACTATCAAATTCCTCTTAATCCAGGAGTGAGTTTCATAACCCGCTAAAATAAAAGAAAAAACCTCCATATTTTAGTTTATTTTACTGATTTGTTAATGAAAAGAGATTTTAAAGTGTTGCCATATTCTGTGGCTTCATAAAATACAAAAAAGATTATTGTCTACAACATTTTATTGACAACGAGAAGTTTTTACTAATTTGTGGAAAATAAGCAAAACTTATTTTAGTGGCTTTTGAAACTAGATGACTCAAATATAATAATATAATAATAATATGTTACTAATGCTATTTTTAGGTTTAAGTACAATTGACATTTTAAATTTCTGACTTTATGAATTAATTTGTATAAATTTTTTAATTTGTTTTTTAAACTGACATTTGCATGCCCATAAGGGCAAATATGGTGCTCTTGAAATTATATTTTGACAACTTTGTTCCTTTACCCATATTTACAAATAAAGATTTTGATTTGATTTGATTTGACCATTTTCATTTGGCTACTCACCCTTCAAACACCCTGTAGATCAAGATGTCTGTTGTTAAAATGCAAGGCAAAGACCGTGTTGGCTAAGTTATCAGCGACCATAACCTATAAAAATATTAAGTTACCAAAATTGAAACTAAGAAATTTGTTGGGAATATAAAAAATTGGCTGCATTTTTGGGGACGATTCAAGAAAATAGACGAAGACAACTCAGTTGACAATTATGACAAGTTTCAATATTTGATATAATCAAAAAAGGCAAGGACTTCGCCATAAGAGGACTGCCTTCGAGAAGCGCATTTACTGCGGACACGGTTCTTATGGCAAAAAGAAAACTACCTTCCTTTTTTAACTATAGTCCATTCGCGTTAAGAAAATAGTGGGTTATCGTTGTCAGCCGGCCTGGCCACGCCCCCCAGCCAATTAAAATGCAAGAAATTAAAAAGTCGGGTTCACAGTGACCAGTTGAAGTCTGACCTTCGAACAAAACGGTTGTGTATTTTGCGTGACTCGTGCAACAATAAATATTGAAAATGAATGCTTCACCAATTCGAAAGAATCAAAGAGGATCAATAATCCATAGCGGTGAGAGACGCATAATTTACAATGATTTAAGAACTTTAAATTGTGTGATTTAAATGCAACTGTGAAGAGTATAGTCATAAAAACAGCAAGTGCATGTGGTGTGTCATAATGAGTGACGTAAAAAATTATTATATGACGCAATAGCATTAATAGTCACTAATCGTTGGAAGAAGTGCTGCGACCACGTGATACGAGAAGAAAGTACCATGTGGCATTTGGATGACGTCATGGAACACGCAGAACAAAATTCTTTCATAATAAATGTAACTGAAGAATCTAGCGATACTGACTAGTGATTTAAGTAATCTTAAGACAATTAAAACATTAAGACAATTAAATGTTTAAAATTTTTTTTGTACTTTTACTCCACTGTGAATACACCCTTATCCTGTCAGATATCAGATGACTCACTATTTTCTTAACGCGAACGGGCTATAGTTTATATCAACGTTTTACCACTAGTTTATTTTTCCAACTGGTTATTACGAATTTTTCTACTAGTTTATTTTTCCAACTAGTTATTACCAATTTTTCCACGAGTTTATTTTACCAACTAGATATTACAAAATTTTCTACTAATTTATTTTTCCAACTAGTTATTACGAACTTTTCCATTACTGCACTAAGTACCGGCCAGAAGTCGCCACGGCCCCCCGTTTTTATGTTGTAACCTTAAATAATCTTAGACAGGATTTTTTTTTTTAATTTTTGAATAAAGAATCAAAACGTTCTTGATTGGTTTTATTTATGGTTTCCCCCCATTCTTAGGGAGGACAGGTTACATTTTGGCGCCCAACGTGGGGCAGTTATAATTTTTTCATGACTAATTTTGGCTATAGATGCATAATTTTTGGCTCTTTCTGGTAGTCATTAGCTAAGTCTGTGCTCAGTGTTGGTGTTTTCATGTACCGTAGACAATAAGTTTACCTTTAAGCTTTTTTGTTACCTTTTATGTGTTTATCTTAAAATCCATATTCTATAAACTTTGCGGCGACTGGTCGATACTTAACATTTTTCCGTTTTTTTACGTCCTAACGAATTCTTACGATGGAAGAAAGGCCAATTTTAACTTGCTTCACAAGGATGAGTTATCCTACGAGATTGTTATTCGTGAAGAGAAGCCTGCTTCGACAGTGGAGGCAATGCGTTCTCAAATCCGTGCATTAAATAGAGAACTTCCTACGGATCACATTTCCCATTTCGAAGGTGATGTTGCTACGGAACTTAGCACGATATCTCTTAAATTAGGCGAATTAAATGATCTTGTATCCACTAAACCCCTGCAATTAAAATCTTTAAATAGAATTCATTCTCTCGGCAACCATCGCTTAGGTCACGTTACCCCTGTTAATGAGAGCGATCTTTCTTTAAAGACGTCTCTAGGTGAAAGCCTTGAAATCGTTTGCGCCAGGGTCGACAAACTGTTGCATTTATTTAAGACTAGCCAGTAATCGAACAACGTACCGTATTTGGATGCGATTGAGCCAGGGCCTGTGGAAAGGTTCCCTTATAATAATAGTGTACTGTGCGGCCAATAGTAGTTCCGTTGGTTCTTTGAAACATCGTTTTAACGGGAGGACTTGTGTTGTTGCATTTTTGGATAAGCTGGAGGAGTTATACCGTGCTCGAGGGATCTCTGAGCAGAAGTTGTTTATTTCAGCTTCAGATTTGTTTTCAGATGAGGCCACTTCTTGGTACTCGGGCATTTCAACTGATGTTAGTTCTTGGCAGGAACTTAGGAGCTTGCTTTTAGAGGAATTTTTACCACCGGATTATGACCGTAGACTAAAGCGAGAAATAGAGGAGAGGACGCAGGCTGTAAACGAAAGCATCATTCTTTATTTAAGCGTTATGCAGAATTATTTCCGGCGTCTGCGGAGACCTCTGAGTCATCCCGATAAGTTGGAGATAGTTACATATAACGTTCGTCCTTTCTACTTAGAACAACTGGATCTAGATGAAATTAGTACATGGTCTGGCCTGAGGAAGCGGTGTGTCCAACTGGAACGCATGCGATCAATTGCCGAGAAGTTTGTAGAACCTCCTAGGGTCACGGATAAGTTCCTTGTTCCTGACTTGGCTAGTAAAGTTTCCCAGCGTCCTCACAAAGAATTTCTTCATGTGGCTGCAGCAGTTAAGAAGTTTTGTCCCCGTTGTAAAGTTGAAGGCCATTCCTTAACTGAATGCGTGGCTCCTCCGGGTCTCGTTTATTTTGGATGTGGCGAAAAAGGGAGAACCACGAGGACTTGTCCTAAGTGTTCTTCCAAGCCTTCCGTATCACCGCCTTGTCCAAAAAACGAATAAGAGGGGCTGTCATTCAAACTTCGATGCTGATGATTGGAGAAGTTGGTGGGACAATGTTAAACATTTCTTTCAATCTTATCGAGCATTATCATCAGTTACGACGGTCCTCAGCCAAGATTTACAACGTGACGTTCGACCCTACTAAAAGGTCAAAATGTATGGTTTACTTTGTACTGGACTCCTAGATTCGGGTTTCAAAATATCTCTTATAGGTAATTAGTATAGGATTCCATCAGATATTTTTCAGGTATGGCCACTTTACAGCCATCCTGTGATTTAGATTGTATAGTAACCGCCAATTGGTCTTCTTCCACCGTTGCTGGTTATATGTATTTGCCGGGGACCGTTAAGGATACGACACGTGTCATTAAATTTTATTACATTCCAAGCGTACCAGACAAATAGATTTTTGGTATCGACTTGTGGAGAGCTTTTAATATTGCTCCCGATGTACTGGCTTTGCTTAGGAAAGTCTTGTTTTCTTTCTGTAAGACCGCTGAATTAAGTAATGTCGATAATTCATGCTTTACATCCTTCTGAGTCTTTATTGGATCATGAGAAAGCAGAGGCTAACCAAGTTTATCAGCTTTTTGAAGATATATCGTCTGAGAAAAGGGTTTAGGGAGAACTTCCCTTATTACTCATCGGATTGATACCGGTGACGCGGAACCGATTAAACAGCGTTATTACATGATGTCACCCGAGAGGCTGTCGGAGTTAAATCGTCAGTTAAATGGGATGTTGGCCATGCATGTAGGGAAGAAGAGTAACAGCCCGTAGAATAAACCCGTCACGATGGTACCGAAGGCGAATGGCGAACTACGATTTTGTTTGGATAGCCGCATATTAAATGAGGTCTCTAAACATGACCCTTTACCGTACATCAATAACATTCTTGATAATCTTCGTGACGCCCGTTATTTCTCCTCGATTGATCTGAAAGCGTCTTTTTGGCAAATTCCTCTTGACGATTCGTCCAAGGAGAACCGCTTTCATGGTCCCTAATCGCGGTTTATACCAATTTAAGGTCATGTGCTTTGGATTGACGTCGGCCCCTGCTACCCAACAGAGACTTATAGATAGGCTCTTCGGAATTCCATGGGAAGCTGTTCATTTATTTGGATGATATAATCATAATTAGTAAAACTTTCCAAGAACATATTTGTTTGCTACGACACACAGTGGTCCAGATTTCGAGCTCCATACTCATAGAAACTAAATGTTACGAACTAATATAAAAAAAATATTTGCGAGTTGGGTACATCTCCCTTGTTACTATAAGTAATAAGTTGTAAGTTGCTCCTTGCCTGAGAAAAAAAATATTCAGGTTTTTGTGGATTTTTTTCCAACTAAACAGAATTGAAGGGCTGGTGTTTACATGGGCTGCAGTCCTATGTATGGCGATTAAGATGACATATAATAGTTGTGCCTTTAGGTGCCGCTCCTCAAGTTATACGCCTTTTTTTTTTGTAAGTTTTCAATTCAATAACGCAATTTTATAAGGGTATTAATCGTTTTGAACGAGAATATATTGCTGAAGTGGGTTTTACTTATTATAACGGCAAATAAGCACTCATTCAAATATGATTAAAATATCAGGATTTTCAACATTTTCAATTATGAAATGAAGTAGCCAACAGCAATACTTAATTAATTGTCATTAACTATAGTCCGTTCGCGTTAAGAAAATAGTGACAACTACAGGATAAGGGTGTATTCACAGTGGAGTAAAAGTACAAAAGAAAAATAATAATTTTATAAACTGTATTTTCGGACAAACCGCATGCACTTGCTGTTTCTATGACTATGCTCTCCACAGTTGCATTTAAATCACACAATTTAAAGTACTTATAAACATTGTAAATTATGCGTCTCTCTCCACTATGGACTATTAATCCACTTTTATTCTTTGGAATTGGTGAAGTCATTTTCAAAATTGTTGGACTAGTCACGCAAAATACACAAAAGTTTTGTTCGAAGGTCAGACTTCAACTGGTCACTGTGAACTCGACTTTTTAATTTCTAGCATTTTAATTGGCTGGGGGGCGTGGCCAGGCCGGCTGAGAACGATGACTCACTATTTTCTTAACGCGAATGGACTATAGGGCGTAAGATTTCCGGGATTTTTAAATTTTTTGTCAACAATTTAATTGTGTAATTATTTCTGCTAAAAGTCTTATCCATCAGACAACAAAAGAACCCATCGGCATTGGGGTTGTTAAGTGATAATATCCCAAAAAATATTTCGTCAACAATACAATCTCAAAAAAGTGCGAGTATGTAATTAACAAGCTCGTTATTAAGTCAATTACCTCATTAGTAACCACAATATTGTTTTAATATATTTCTAAGAAAACCACGAAGGAATTAATTGGCTAGTCATTTATTGTAAATTTTTTGATAAATGTTGTTGTTGTAACTAAATACAATGAACATAATGAGTTTGGATGGGGTTGGGGTAAATGAGGGTGATATATATCAATACTCCTTTAGGTAATTATTTTGTTAGTAGCTTTCAGCACTTGTTGCGCGTTGGCTATTACTTACTGCGACTGATTTGTTATCATTATGGAGGGTTTTGCTACCAACTTGGACATTTTTATGTTTGTGGCAAATAAAAGTTGTTTTTCCCAACCTAATGTATTAATTGAGTTTTTTGTGAGTGCCGTTGATTTTAGTGAAAATGAAATCAAAGTGTTAAAGCAATTCTGTCAAAATTATGTTTGTTCATTGAAGTGGGTCTCGTATAAACGCACGAGACGCACATTTATAAAAAAGTATGAGACATGGCTACAAGAAAATATTAAATGGCCTGATTTGCTAAAGGAAATACAGAAGATGACACCTTCTGTATTGCTAGAAGAGAGGCAACCCAACTGCAGTTCAGACTTTGATGTAAATGCATCAAATGAGGGCGCATCGATATCTGAGATACTCGTACAGACTTGCAGTGTTGGAACATCAACATCGATTGTGAGTCCACGAAAAGTATTTTCAGAGCTAGGCCCATTGCAAAAGAAGAGTTGAAGAGCTTTTGAGTAATAGTACTGAAGCCCTTGCCTACGCAACTGGCTTGACGTCAGAAAACAAAGATGTAGCAGATGTAATAAAATTGGTAGTTGATCATCCCGAAGAGGCTGCAAGGATCAAGAATTTAATGAAGCCAAAGAAAACTTTTCCCACCTACTCCACTGATAAAGCTTCAGGTATTTTGATATCGTTAAAGCTTTCGAAGTGGCAGTATATGATTTTAAGAGGCTGTGCAATAGAAGAAGGTATACCATTATATCCTTCTTACAATGCTGTACTACATGCCAAAAAGAGTGTTCAGACTTGTAAAAACGCTTCCTTCAGAAACTTCTCTAGATGGCAAAGAGCTGATTTTGATAAGTAAATGGGGCTTTGACGGGTGATGATAGTAGCATTTTTATGTGTTCTTTTGTACCTCTGCGCTTAGTTTGTGGCGAAGAAAAGATATGGGAGAATCCAAAACCATCTTCTACGTTATACTGCCGACCAATTTATTTTCAGTTTGCAAACGAGAACAATCTAAACATAATATTCAGAGTCTTGAAGTAATTTTTAGTTTGTCAAGAATTTTTCTATATTTTGGTTTAATTGTTGATTTTATACTTTCTTTTATTTTTCATAAAGGAATAAATATATAACTGATGTGTTTAATTTTAATTATTTCCAAGGCAAATATTTTTTTGAATTTAGCATTGTATTTATTAAACAGGCGATAATAAACATAGTATTTTTAATAACGCCCAAAATAAAGCTTTTAAAAATATGTTATAATTTTTAAAGTAATCCACAAATAATCAATTCAATAATGCCTTCAGAATGTTGCTGGGGCTCCCAAGATACTGTAGCGCATCGGGCATGTTTGCGGACGCACATACGAACGACTTTCCGACACTGATACGCAAGAGAACAGCGTCTCTGATGCGCAGGGTTCGTGGGAGTGCCAGCAGTATACTGAGGACCATAAGTGATAAGCCAGACTGTATGATTTTGAGGCACTGGGTTCATGATACTCACGTTCATATAAAGGATGTAGGGCACCAGAAATATATGAATTAAAATGTAAGAACTTACTAACATAGTTATTTAAGCATTTTTGTAAACTAACCAACTATGGATCATTGGTCTGAAATAAACGATTTTAATTTTTTTTAATTTAAATACTCTCATAACTGTATCTTTAGGATTGGAAAACTATTTTTGACATGATGAACCTTTTTTTTCAGATTAAGAAACATTTTAGCAAAAATAACGTTTTCAAGTTAGGTGGGCGTTAATTGCCTCAAGTACAAAACCAGCTGATGTCAAAAATCTTTAATCGCGTCTAGCGAAAAATGACAAAAAAGCAGTTAAAACCTTTCTGCTTAACAGTATCTATATGGGATCGTTAGTTTATGGACCACATTGCTTCGGAAACGAACAGACATGCTCAACAGGTGGCAAAACAGATGATGGACAACAACAGCCTCCATCCCACTAGCCGCATCACCCAGTGGCATGATACCACAGCCGACGAGCTTTACGTATACTTCGGTGTCATAATTGCGATGGGGGTTGTTGTGTATATTTTCTGACTTAAGGAAGATGGATAGTTACTTTAACGTTTTCGCTACTCCGACGAAAAGAGACGGTAAAAATGCCCCATTACAACTGCAAATGAAACTAATCGAGTTGCAGGAATACAAACTTGAAACCTAATTTGAAGACGTGGACCTGTACGAGTTTTACTCGAAGAAGAGAAATACAAACAGCTGAAAGCGTTCGCGAGAAGGATTTTTTTCAGTTTTGGAAGTACATACAAATGCGAGCAATTCTTCTCGATGATGAAGACTAATAAGTCGAAATGTCGAACGAGACTCGGATGAAAATCTCGAAAACACGTTACGCCTCTGTATAAGTGCTATTTCTCCAGATATTAATAAACGTGTTAGTGAAGTTAAGACACAAGTATAGCATTGAAGGTTTTACGTTAGTTAACTCCACTAATTAATAGATAAATGAAGTAAAAGCTCTTTTTATTTCAAATTATGGCCCGCGACTGCATTAGAATAGGAAGCTTGTCACGCAACTTGCTTGCTGCTTAAGGTTGCCCATAGAGTCCAGAGTCTTAAGACATGGAAAAAAGCTTACGACCATGCTCAAAAATGTTTTAACAAGGTTTACGGGATTGTATACTTCAGTTATTTTCATAGCATAATGTCTTACGGTATCTTGCTATGGGAAACGCTACAGACATTGAGACTATCTTCACAATTCAGAAAAGGGCTATTCGCGGCATTTATAAACTTGGAAATAGAGAATCTCTGAGGGAAATATTTAAAGATATAAATATATTAACTTTTGCGTCGCAATGCATTTATGAAAATATACTCATAAAAATATTGATAAGTTTGCAACGCGAAAAGCAAATCATGTCGGAAATTGGATACGGACTTAATGTCTTATTACCGTCTTTTCATAACTTCTGAAATGCAAAATGTCTTGAGCCCCAAAATTGCCTGAAATTCTTATCGTCTCATTTTTATAATGGCTTAATAACTAAACACCTTTGATGTTTTGTACATTGGACGACAAAATGTTATTGTAGGTCAGAGTGCAAAATATAAAAATGAAAAAAAAAACTATTCTAATAAGCAATGGAGTCCGCAATTATCGGCTGTGGCAACGACAGGCTTCGCCGGAACAATAATGCTTTAGAGGGGTGTAAGAGGCGACTGAATGTTAGAATGACACACAAGCCTACACTCATTCTAACGTAATTTTATTCGACAAGCTTCACCATTGTAATATTTTTTTAATGTACCTGGAAACTTAAAATATTTTTATGTTGTTTCGGAAGTGTCCATGACTCGCAATCAATGGGTATCTTGGACACTTCTGTCCAACACTGGATTTTTGTGTTTATCACATTTTATATGTTGGACTGTCCTTACAAATACAGTGTTTCCGATACAACTCTGGGAAATAAAGTTAAAAATATAAGCCCACTTGACTGCAGTTTTTGTCTTTCTGCAGTTCCAATAAGATGAAAATTTTTCAGACATAGATTTCATATTGGGTGGAAAACATTTCTAAGTTACAAAAGATAATTTGTAGGATATATACCATATGGTCCAGAGAATTATATTGTAAAAGATTTTGAAACATTGAATCTTTGCAAATCGTTCAAGAAAAAAATGCATAAAACGAGATCCGAATGTGTCGCAAAAACGTCACCAAATTAATCAAAAGCTAAGTTATGGAAGACGTCACCAAACAAGTGCTTAACAAATGGTTTCAAATCATTGAAATTTGAGAGGGCTGGGTGAAGAAAGCATTTTTGTTCTAGATTGTTTCTTCGGTAAATAAGATAGATATGAAATAAGCCAAAATGAGTCAAATTTGGAATTAATTCAGAAATAAAGACAAAAAATATTCTATCTTTTTTAAGATGTCGGGACTGGAAAAAGCACTACATACTTTCAAGTAAACTTGTTTCACCCGTTTTTCCGTTATGTCCGAGAACTCCATTCAAACCGAAACAATTTTCGGCGCTTGAGGTCAACGGTAACATATTATCTATCTATAACGGGTGTAAAAAGACCACTTCCGAAGCCTGAAACCATGTATTCTTGAGCCTCAATAGTAACTAAATTCACTAGCAAGATACCCAGAAAACTCAATTTAAAAAAGTTATTAAGGATTGAACAGTCATATTCGCCGCTTGAAATCATCGCTCACACATCAACTGTCGGTTCAGGTGCGATTATTTACATTGCAAATTAAATTAAAACCCTATTTAAGTTGAAATCATCGCAAAATCTGATAGTATTAATGCAATTTTGGAAAATCCGGTAAAAAAATTTTTTTTTTTATTTATAAAATAATAATAAATAATAAATAATATTTATTATAAGATCGGAAGTGGAAATAGACTAAAAAAAACAATATTAGCGGAAATACACATCCACTTAATCAAAAAAACTAATCTTTTATAAAATATTGGGCTATTGAGGAATGGATTTTCATATTTTACAAGTAACACAAAATAAACACAGAAATGAAAATAAAATCAATGAGAAAATAATAAAGATGAAAGAAATACGTAACTCACGCTACCAAGTCGACACCAGGAACGCTCGAGCAAAAGTGTGCGTGCGACGATGCGCTTTGCCTTTTATAGGTGTCTACTTGGTAGCCCGAATCACAGAGGGGAGGTCTCCTTATATTATTATATTTATAAAAAAATTTTTTTTGCTCAAAACTTAACCAGGGGGGCTACCGCGTAACTAGCGTCGATTTGAACTCAACGTCGACGCCTGTTTTCATAGGCTAGAGAACTGTCAGTGTTAACAATTTAGCCTATGAAAACAGGCGTCGACGTCGAGTTCAAATCGACTGTAGTTACGCGGTAGAAGTGCAGTACCCCTCCAGCAATGCCCAGTTTTTGTTTTCGGAAGCAGTTCTTTTAAACCCCGTATATTACAGAGAAGATTATTTACATTGCAGACTAAATCACGTCACTACTTGACTCGAAATATTCCCTCAATCTGATTTGTTTACCTGAAATTTATAAGTTGGTAAAATGGGGTCATTAGTAAAACAGGATTAAAAATGTGAAAAAGGTTAAAACCACAATCAGTTTCAACATATATAATAAATACATTATGTTTTCAGAGGTACGATTCTGATAGAGTTATTTTGGCTGTCCGTATGTAAGGTGAGGCCCATTTCTTGAAGCACTTCATTGTCCACGGGGCCCTGAAGTGACATCTTTGAGATCACCTCCTGTTAATACAAAAACAAATTAAACTCTACGTCACGATAGATATAGCAGCAGTTTTATACATATTTTTACGACGGAGTTTATTTTAACAGCAGTAAATGGTGACTTCGTGAACACTTACATAATCCTACTAATATTATAAGCGTGAAAGTTTGTGAGTATGTAGGTATGGATGTATGGATGACTCTTTTACGTAAAAACGACTGAACAGATTTTGATGAAACTTTACAGTGATATAGCTTATATACCAGAATGACATATAGGGTACTTTTACCGCGGAAAAAATTCGCAAACCGACTTCTTCGCGAACGGAGTCGCGGGCGGCCACTAGTAAATAAAGAATGTGGCCCGAAAATGTCGCGCAATAAACGTTTGTGTTCCACCACACAGTGAACTAGGAGAGAACCTAGTTATACCATTCTTCGAATAATGTTAAAATTTAACAATTAAAATCAATAATAAACACTTTTTACCTGGTTTTCGGGACAGTTTTCACAAAGATTTCGTACGGCGAATATGACCCATTGCATAATTACTGTAGAATAATATGTAGTAAGTATTATTTTGGTAATATTTTATGATTAATCTTACAAAAAAAAATATCTTTCTATATACAACAAATAGTTGACAACTAATAAAAAAGTTAGTGCTCAAAATCATGGAGGAATTAGATGACCATTATTTTGTCATGATTGTTAAGTTCAGTTAGTAAAATAATAAACCCATCATCACTCTCAATTAGTAGTAGATTGAGAGAAAAATGTATAATCAAAACTCATACTTACGGTACTGTTTAGTCTTTGAGTACACATAAAGTTCATTTTGATAAACTTTTTTTTAAAATAATGCAATAGATTAAAAAGAGAAATACTTTGTATCTAAATTTTTGCTATTTAAATTAATCAGAAACACAATCATATTTCAAAGCTATAGTTTTACTGTTCATTCATTTAACATTCAACCACCTTCAGTGATGTGTCTCAAAAGTGTTCAAATCAAAAGTGTTCAAATCAAAAACTCCAAGATATTTAATTAACCCTATGTTCGTAAAATACAACTGTGAACAGGTACGAAGTCTTATTGACAAAAAGGTGTGCAATTCAGCATAGGTTTAACAAAAAAGAGTACACACTACAATTTTTAACGAGTAACTAAAAACTAAAACTCAATCATAAAATTTTGTATAGGCTTGTGTTATCTTCTGGCTACTAAATTTAATAAATAAAAGGATACAGGGATTTCTCGCGTCGATATTGCAGCAATCTAACAATATGGGTATCACCTCTAACTCCCTTATCTGAAAGTAAAACGTTTTTTAAAAGAGATATTCATCAATATCTTTACATGTTAGAGAAGGTCGAAAAACCTAAAACGAATTTCGGAAAGCAATTTAAATTTAATATCTTACAATATTGAAAAATGTGACGTCAGAACAACAAATACAGTAAAGTACATACTAGTAAACCTATCTATGAATTCTAACAGCATAATTAGCTATAAAACTATTGTTTTACCTGTCTTTTATTCTCCTGGTTTTTCCAACAAAGATTAGCTAGTGTCCTGACTATACTCGCTTTAAAACCAAACGCAACATGCCTTTCAACAGTCTCAACTAGTGTCACATTTTTCTTATTTGTTGTCATGTCTATAGCACCTAACCTAAAATCGTAAAAAAAGTAAAATTATGATACTGATGTTTTATTTGTTTAAACTTTACTACTATTAAGTGTTAATGTATTGATGGTTGAGTGTTAAATGAAAGTAACTTAATAACATTTTATCAAAGTACCTTGCTTTCTGACTTTCAGGGGATTCAATCTTGACAGTCGGTATACTGTTAGGACTTTCATCAATTTTAACCTCCTTAATTTCTTTCTTCTTTTCATCAGCTCGCGTTTTATCCGAAATGCCTAGAATTTTCTGCAGTTGCTCGCTAAGATCAAAATCTGTTGAAAGATTCTGACTTTTCTTAACTTCTTTTGGCGTATCCGGTGATTGTTTTTGCGATTCTGTCTCTGGTACTACCTCTGTTAGTGGGGGGGATATTTCACTTGGTGATGTTTTCAAGTCTGCTTTGACTTCGTTATTTAACACGTGTATTTCTGTTGGGGGATCATTTGGTGTTGCATCTTGGGAGTCAGTTGCTACAGGTCCTTGTAGAGCTGCAGGGATTACTTCAGCAATAGTATTCATGCTACCATTGGGTGAAGTTGAATCCAGAATAAGTGGCGGTTCGTTATCGTCACCGATATCAATTTTATGCTCAAGGCTTATTCTTCGCAGTGGTAGTTTATGAACCCGGTCATCTCCTTTAGGTACAGAGCTACTACGTTTAAACGCAACTTTAGTAAGATCGTTGTCGATCTTAACATTGATACGTTCAATACTGTTACGTTCGAATTGTGCTTCAGCTTCAGACAGTTTTGATTGTATATCTGCAGCATTTATAGCGTCAATTTTATCACCGAATTCAGTACATTCGAAATACTGTTCACTGCTTTCTGATTCTGTGCATTCGGACGTTGTTTCATTACAAGAAAGCATATTTTCGGCAGAGTCGTTCTTTGTTAGAGTATCTAAAATATGAAACACTCAATTAAAATGTGGCAAAATTGACAAAGGTTTTGGTATCAAAACCAACACTAAGGATTAAAAAAATATAATTATTAACACCAAATTGCTCAACTTACTTTCGGTTTGAATATTGTCAGCTGGCAAGTTTTCATCATTGATTAGTGTCTTGCCCGTTGCTTCATATAGTTTGGTTATAGAGGAGAAGAAATTCTCACTCTCCCTACCAAGTTTGTGAATTGCGCGAAGTAAAACTGTAATAATAAAAATTAATTATTATACACACATTCAATTTTAAAGCAAAGGAGTATTTCAATGTTAATGATGGGAACCTGGTGAATTAGGATGTTTCGGCTTGCCACATGAATTGTACAAGGTGTACAACCCGAAAATGACTCAAAATAACAGTTTGAATAGCCGTAACTAGATAAGTATAAGTTTCGTAATCATATATTTTTTCTAAAATTAATGGTACGATATAACAGCTCCTGTGATATTGGGCATAATACTTACAAGCACAGTTTATAAATAGCGATGTATCACTCTGCAGACAATCCATGTAAGCATCCATGCTGGAAGCTGTAGCAATAATTTCTAGCAAAAACACGACTTCTTGCGGTTCAATAGAGTTTACATATTGGTCCACCGTCTTTAAAATACAATCTGATTTGCTCTTAAACTCATGAGCCATGAACCTCACAAAGTTAACGGACACATTTATATCTTGGGACTCTGTAGATATCAATATATTATATGCCATGTTAAGTACAAGCATTCTCGATTCCGGTTCCATCTTTGAATACAATTTTTCTATGTACATATTCTCAACACCGATAAGATATTCTATAATCAAATGCGGGTATTCAGTGTTGCCGTTATTGTACATGTATGCAAGAGAGTTAAGAAGTGAAACATCTTCTGGTAATACATTGGGCTGGCCAAGCAAAATGTTGTACACAATCATAGCAGCTGCAGTCGCTATTTTATCATTGTGACCAACCAGACAGTTAAGTATGATTGAATCAAATTTATTCCAAATCATGATCTGGTTGAAGGGATTGTTAACGACTAGGTTGCCTAGAGTCTGCATAAGTACAATCATACAAGACTCGTATTTCTTTTGTATATCCTCATTCAACTCAATACTTGGATGTTGGTATTCTGAAGCTAAAATTAACATCGATTCTAAAATGGAGAGTTCCTTGGATATGTAAGTTTGCATTTTGGTACCCGCTGCTGCACAAGAGCGGACAAGTCGTAAGCATTGTTCAGCTACGGCCATTGTGCTGCGATTGTATGAAGACTGCTCAACATCCAACCTCATGATGTGAAGGACCTCAGCTATCAGCCTCAAAGTGTATTCTGAGGCTTTTTTACTGGAAAAAATTAACATCGGTTATATTTTGCGAAGCTTTAATTAAACTATGCAGCCAAAAGATTTACGAAGGCTAGAACGGACGGGTTTTATTAATTATATGGATATGTCTTATAAGATTTTCAGTGAAGATGAGACAGGGCTATATATTGTACAGAGCAAATATCCCAAAGTAATTGGAACATTTCCGGCCCATGTCTGAAATGCTCTACAACGTTGTGTCTACATTTTTCAAACCAAATACAGATATCTTATATATAGATAGCTACATCGACGGAGTTGTAAAACTGCAATTGCTTAAACGAGCAATGTATGATGAGTACCTACAAAAAGTGCTTCGATACACCGAAATTTAAGCAGCATGTGTCTAAAAAAAAGAAGAAGCATGCCAGAACTAAGAAATGCAGACCAAAGATTCTGGAAATTGACCTCACGAAAAACTTCGCAATTTCATCGCAGGACGAAATCCAAAGCGTTCACTGGTAACACCCCGCACGACATCATATTCACCGGATATGCTTTGGCAATAAATTGACACAAGATGAAGTTACGATTTGGGCATGTTAAAAAAAAAGCCGATAATCCCAAATTTTTTTTTTTACGATAACTTTTCTTCCCAATTCAAAAACCGGTATACCTTACCATATATTTGCTAGTCGCAAGTGAAGTGGAATTTAGAAGGTAAAATGGATTTGTTTTGCCAAAAGTCATGGAAAAAGTGCAATGGACGGTAAAGCTGCCACTGCAAAGCAATTATTATGAAAGGCCTCATCAATCAGAAGACAATTAACACGAGCTAGGATTTTAATGAATTTATTCTCTAACCTAGACATTTTAAGTAAGTCCCGAAAACACATTTCATATCTATGACATGGTAAGCTTTAACAACAACCGACCAGAGATGGTCCGAAATACAGTCAATCCACAGAAACGGCACAACTTCCGAGCACATCACTGTCTAAGGTTAACTCTGATAGGGTGAAGTTACAGTGTTTTCACAAAGAAAATGGCAACGCTGAAAAGTCCGGACCGAGCCATTTGCTTGCCAATTCTGCTGTGGGAGATAAGAGATGAGCATAATGGGTGGAATTAAGACTAGCACTTACGTTTTAGTGAAAAAAAGCTGTTTCAAGCAGAAAACCAAATTATTTTCGATATTAAGCTGTATAACAATAACATCGAAAAAAAATGAAATAAAAGTTATATTTATAGAAACCATCAATGGAAGCAGAATTCAGTGCAACCTTAATATAACGTACCTCAATATAACGACTTCCTCGATTTAACAAATTCTTCGTAATCCCCTTGAATTGCCCATTAGAGTCAATGTAAAATATCCCTTTACATTACGAACATTTTTTGCAAACAACCTCTTTATAACGAATTTTTAACTATCAAGAAAAAGTATAAATAGTAAGTATGTGATTCATATCGCGACAGGTTTCGACATGCTTTTGTTCGTAAAACAATCATTGTTGTTTGATGGAAACTAATGTAAATGTTACGGCTAATACCCGAAGTGCGGCTACACCTAGTTTTAGCCGGTTAGAACATCAATAGGTTAGGTTAGTTAGGTTACCAAAATAAATAATACCCAAGATGTAAGTTTCAATGAAATAAAGAACGGAGAGTTCATTCTTGTTAAATTAGATGTAGAAGGAAAGTACGATGCTAAAAACATAAGTTGTAAAAGTGGTCTGCCAAGCGATAGATGAGGAGGAACAAGCGCTCCAAGTCACATACTTGAAAGCATCGACAGGAGACTCCATCCAATTTGTCATGGACGAAATCAGACTCATTACCACATTAGTATGAGTTTCTACAGGCCAATGATTTCCAAATATGTGACAATCAAAAATAAAATAAAATTTTAAAATTTTAAGAAAAAGTAATAAAAATGTTTTGATTTTAGGGTGATTCCAAGTTGAGGAGGTTCATTTCAAAAGACGTTTATTCCATTTTTGGTCATTATTTTTTTTATTTTTTTATTTAGTTGACAACATAGAAATCTATGCGTAGCGTTTAACAGATTTTTCCAAAACATGACAATTCTTAGCAAAAAAATATTGTAAAGGTACTCGATTTGAACAAAAAATGATTATTCCGGTAACGAACTTAGATTGTCATACGCGATATTCAGAATTTTACCAAAACATGATTTATCCGGAACACGGAAGAAACTTAATTTGACATTGGAACAAAATATGTTTATTCCGTATTGTCAGTTAAAAGTCGTAACATTTTTACGATTCGAACCGCGCGTCTAACCGATAAACCGTCGTCTTTACATCACTACTACCATAGACAGTGAATGTAGGATCCTGACATGTGATTGGCTAATGAAACCTTCACTTTGACGCGCAAAAATATCTGTCAAACGTCTGTCAAAGTCAATTTCGTTTGGTGGTCGTGACGGTCTGGAAAACGGTTTGAGTTTGCTTTAATGTTGATTCTTTTTTGAAAAAGTGAAAAACGTATAATTATTTTTGTCTCTAAGTATTGATTGATCATACAAACAAAAATGGAAGGAGAAAGTACTGTTGCAGAGTTAAATATGGGCTCCAGATGTAGAAAACGTGGACGGCGTAATAGAAGAAAGTAAGTCTTGTAGCAGCAGCAGTCCTTACAGTACTTACCTAGGAACATGCCTTTTGTTTGAAGCCCTTTGACTAACGTTGTTGTAGCTAAATTGTTTTTTGTCTTTCAGGGACTACAGTGACTCAGATTAAAGTGCCTTTCTGTTTGAGAGACCATGTTGCCATAAAGATAAGAGCAAATTTTGCTGCCCTGTGTTTACCATTCAGGACGTTGTAAAAAATCGTAAAGCTCTCTATAAAAATGTTAATAAAATAGATCAAGATTGTTTTTTAACCAGATACATATCAGCATATGCACCTATTCGTCGACGAGAAAGCAAAAACCCACCAAAGCAAAAAAGACCAAAGCAAACATCTGCTTCGTTTTTTTATTAAAAAATGAAAGGCCAAAGGCCGTTTGTAAAAAGTTCTTCTTAAATGCATTAGGATTAGGAAGACAGAGAATCGATACTCTAGTCAAACGTATTTCTAGTGGAGATATTATTAAAGAAAAAAGAGGAGGTGATAGGAGGTCTAGAAAGTCTGCAGAAAAAAGACAGAAAATAATAGAATTCATTAATAAATTTCCAGCGGTTGAAAGCCACTATGGTCGAAACAAGTCTAAAAGAATATACTTAAGTTGTGAACTGAATATAGAAAAGTTGAGAAAAATGTATAATGATTATGTAGAGCCCAGATTGAGCGCAAAGAAGTCATTTTTCAGATCAGTTTTTCATAAAAACTTTAATATAGGCTTCAAATCACCCGCCTCAGATGCTTGTACAACTTGTTGCTTGTTGAAGAACAAAATAAAGACAACTAAAGACCCTTCTCAAAAGGCTCGTCTCATGATTGAGAAAAGAGTACACTCAATGAGGGCTAAGGCATTCTACGAATTAATGAGGCAAGAAAGTGACACGAGTATGACATACTGCTTTGATTTACAGCAAGTTCAGCCTTTACCACGCACACCAATTCAGGAGGCTTTTTATAGTCGACAAATAAGTTTTTACAATTTTTGTGTTGTTGACAGAAATGCAAAATCACCAACATTTTACTGTTGGACCGAAAATGTTGCAAGCAGGGGTTCAACAGAGATTGGTTCTGCATTGTTTAATTTTTTGAATAGCAAAAATTTTGATGGCATCGACACTATTAAATTATTTTGTGACGGATGTGGTGGACAGAATAAAAATTCACATATAGTTCATTTACTGTTTTTCTGGCTGCAAAATAAGTCACCTGAAAATGTGAAAAGAATTGAGCTTACCTTTCCTACAAGAGGTCATAGCTTTCTTCCTGCCGACCGTGTCTTTGGAAGGGTTGAAAAAGAAATCAGGAGATATCCAGTTATTACTACCCCTGATGAGTATATCAAGCATTATTCTAAATTTGGGAAAGTTCTTAAATTGGGAACTGATTGGTCTTTATATAAAATCAAAGAACTTGAATGTTTTTATAAAAAGCTAGAAAGCATTCAGACTTTGAAAAGAGTACATTTTATAAAAAAAGTGACAAGAGGAAACCTGATAAAATGTTGTATCAAAGTATATGAAAATTACAAATTTACTTCTGATAAAGAAAACGATTTGGAACTGAAGATTTTGAAAAGAGGAAAAAGTCACACAGATGTTTGTGACCTATCTGACGCTCCATTAAATAAATTGATAAGTGTGAAAAAAAAGAAAGATGTAGAAACATTACTAGCAAAGCAGTTTGGTGAAAATTGGAAGGAGCTAGATGAACTGGCCTGGTACGTTAATATTTTATACCATGACAATATTGAACATGAAGCTTTACATGAAGAATGTGATGATGAAAATAATTCTTGCAACTGTTTAGAGGAAGAAGAGGTGATTTTAAGGATTTAGATTAAGAAAAGCAAATTTTTTTATTAAAAAACTTTATAAAATAAATAATTTTTTGTAAAAAAATGTTTAATTTTTTTCTCCCTGTTCAAACTATGAGTAATCCAATAACAATCTTATCAGAATATGATTATTCCTGGCAAGTATTAATCAAAAAATGATTATTCCAACATACCAGAACAAAACAAGTTTATTCCATTTTTCTAACATCATTTTCTAGGAAAGTACTTACTATAATTTTTTGCTATAAATAGTATCGTTTTAAAGGGCTCCAAAGATGTCAATTTGATATCAAAATAAAAATGTTCTGTAACATATACATACTTAACACAAATATTCTCAATTTACAAAAAAATTGTAACTGTGGATTTATCATCTTTTGAAAAGTACCTCCTCAGTTAAGAGGTACTTTTGGTAGCCATCATAAAAAAAGGTCTTTCTTTTATATTTAGTTTTATAAAAACCGGGCTAGTTCATTAAACTAAATGTTTTTTACTTGTCCACTTAAAATATTAACAGGAAATGCATATAATTTAATCACAATTAGGTCGAATATAAGAAAAAAGTCCCTACCCTGGCCTGTCCCCCTACCGATATTATTTATAAACCGGTAGGTATGACTGTAGTTAAATTCATTAATTACTTTAAAACCGTCAATAACATAATCACAGATAACTAAATAACACTATCCTTGAAGTAAAATTCTTCAGATTCCATTTTTTCGTAATAAATATTAGCGCCGAATTTTGTCCTCCGTATTTCGTGTCTCCTTCCCTGGCCTATTTGTTTTCGTTCAGAAATCGGTATTGTTTTAACTATGGGCAGTTGTGACCTTGAAAACAAAGTGTGCGACGTGAAGTTAGCCGCAAGCGGCATTATGCCTATTGCACGCCATTTTGTCGGCCATTTCAGTCACGCCACGTGCGAGGTGCAGTGCGGTGTTCGAGTGAGTGCTGTCTCTCCTCTGGTAAGCCTTATTTCGTAATTATTTTTTGAAATGCGAATGTATACTATAATATTTACTTTAAATAGTGCATAATTGTCTTAAATTTAATTGTTGATTACATACGACAAACAGTTTTATGGCTATTTAGGGTTTTAATCGAAAATGTATCTCCCCTGGCGTATTTCCCCTGGCTCTTCTGATGCCAGGGGAGATACTTAATGGCCAGGGGAGATACATTTGAACCTGTTTTAATCACATTTCTTTCATTTTCTCTCTCAATCAATTAAACAGTGTTTATATACTTCATCTGTGTATTTTTACACTAAAATATGTTTGTTTTTGCAGAAAAATGGCGCCACGGAAAAAAATGACTCGAGATGAACGGCTTGAAAAAAAGAGGATAGCTGAAAGATTACGATACCAAAGAATTAAAAATGACCCGGATAAGTACGCACAACAACAGGTTAAAGAAAGGGAAAAATATGAAAAGAAAAAAGAAAAAGGTGCTATTAAGACAGTAAAGGAAATGACACCCAGAGAGCATCGGAAGGCTAGAAAAGTATGGAGAGAAAAAGCAAAAATTCGCAGACGCCGTTTAGCGCTTCAGGATATAAGTAATGCTCCTGTAACACCGCCTTCTTCCGATAATGAAAACCCACCTGTACCCCAGCCCCCACAAAACAGGAGGGCGCAAGCGGCTCAGATAAAGTCAGCTAGGGCAAGAAAAGCAAGAAATCTGAAGCTAAAAAAACAAGCGGCTGAAATAGCAAAACTTAAGTCAGTAGTTCAACGCTACAAAAAACAATTACAACGGATCAGAAAACCACTAATTAGCTCGCCCAACACTAAAGTAAATTTACTAGCAAAAGCAGTGAATTCCGATGACCAAGAAAGTATCAAGAAAAAACTTCTGTTCAGCGAAGTTATTACTCAACAACTTAATGAAAATTTTGCCGATCTTGAAACAGAGCAAGAAAAAAAAGTTTTCAGAAGAGTGATAAGCGGGAAAATAGTTCAAAAATACGATGTTCTACCAAAGGAAATGAATGTGAGACCGCTGAGTAAAATAGGAAAGAAATTAAGACTGATAGACAGAAACCGCAGCGCAAGAAAAAAATGCGAGGATATGAAGAAGAACATAGTTCAATTTATGGAAGATGACTCGAACAGCAGACTTTGTGCAGGAAAAAAAGACATCATCACGAAGAAAGGCGAGCGTAAGCAAAAGAGAGTCATGCTAGATTCCTTACTTAACTTGCACAAACGTTTTGTGGAAAAGACGTCCATCAACGTATCTTATTCAATGTTCTGCAACCTCCGACCATTTTGGGTCATCCAGCCAAGCTGTGAAAGTCGTGACACTTGCCTGTGTGCTATACATAGCAACATGGATTTATCACTGAAATCACTATACAACGCCAAGATAATATCTGTCTCGAATTACGTGGATCTTCTTAATCAAGTTTGCTGCAACAGATTTGACGAAAAATGCTTGTCACGCGAGTGTAAGACCTGTGTGAATAAAGGTCTCCATTACAAGGAATTTGATGACTCTCTTCCGATTTTTTACAGCAAATGGCAAAATGTGCGCCAAGAAATCGTCGATTCAAAAACTAAAAGACCACGAACTGTAACGAAATGCGTCAAAAGCACACTTCAGATTCAACCAAGGGACTTGATTTTGGATCTAGAGTCGCGAATGGAAAAGTTTTTGAATCATGAACGAAACATTGTTCATCAATATCATGAAATCAAAACGAAAAAAGAGACACTTACAGAGTCGGATGCAATAATACACGTAGATTTCAGTGAAAACTACCAGACAAAATACGCTGAAGAAGTGCAATCCTTCCATTTTGGAGGATCAAGACAGCAAATAAGTATGCACACGGTAGTGGTTTACACAAAAGGTGACGATGAAGAGCTAAAAAGCCAATGTTACTGCACTTTGTCACAAAACTTGTCGCACTCACCTCCTGCAATCTGGGCCCATTTGCAGCCCATACTTGACCTGCTGCCGCCGACTGTTGTGAATTTACATTTCTTAAGCGATGGGCCGGTTACCCAGTATCGTAACAAAATCATGTTCAAGGTTTTGGCAACGATGTTAGGAGATTTCTACCCTAACCTACAAAATTTCACCTGGAACTATCACGAGGCAGGTCACGGGAAGGGAGCTCCTGATGGAGTAGGTGCTACTTGCAAAAGGTCCGCTGATAAACTAGTTGCAAGTGGCACTGATATTTCAACAGTGGAAGACTTAGCAAGAGCTCTTGAGAAAACCTGCCCGAATATTAAAGTTTTCACAATAGATGATGCAGGCATATCAGAAAAAGCAACCAAACTGGAATCAGCTACTGAAGATAGAACTTTTTCGGGTACACTGAAAGTTCATCAAGTAACCGGAAGCGTATTTATACCTAACTGCCTGTCATTGAAAAGCTTGAGCTGCTTCTGTGAATCTGAATTATGTCCTCATTTCCATTTGGGTTCTTTGAATTATCCACAAGCACGTCCAAAATCTCGCCTGCGGATTGATGACATATATGGAGCTAGTGATTCAGACGATGAACCACTTATAAATTTGGCATCGAAAGAATGCACGACGAAGACGACGACTCACGAAATAGAGCAGCTCTCTATACATACGATAGACGATCCAACTCCCTCTACATCTGGGAAAGTCACATTCTGCAATGGCGACTTTGTACTGGTTAGACTTCACTGCAGAAAAACTGAATATCGGTATGTAGCAATGTGCACAGGTGTTGAAGAAAATGATGAAGTTCAGGTAGTATTCTGCAAAATCTCTGATGACACTGGAAAACACTTCCGAATTAATGATGATGACCTTTCTTTCATCACCTGGGATGAGATTGTAAGGAAACTTCCTGCTCCTGCCTTGAAAATGAAAGGGCAACGGATTTTTTATTCCTTTAATGAAACCGTCGATGTTTTTGAGCGCGGATAAGGATATGTATAATATTATGTTTCAAATTTAATATGTTGTTATTTCATAGCTTAAGTACAACCAAGTTAATTTTTTTTTTCAGATCAGAAGAGAAGTTCTCGTTTCTTTTTATTTGATTGTGTCCTAATGTTGGTTAAGTTTTGTTTATTATTTTTTTAGTTCAGAAGAGAGGTTCTAGTTTTTTTTTATTTGATTGTTGCCTAATGTTGGTAAAGTTTTGTTAATATTTATGTTAATGGATAAGAAATAAGAGAAATGTTTGAAACTGAGTATTATGATGCATTTATTTTATGAAAAATACTTGTAGGAAACGAAAAGTCTGATTAATAATTCCTGTAAAAAAATTAATGAACAAGTAATTAATAGAAGAAATAAATAACGTTGATTTTTGACAAAAACACATTGCGTTTCATTTGTATGTCTCTTCCCTGTTCCTTATATATCCTCCCCTGTGCACCATGTCTCTCCCCTGTACTGAGTATTTCCCCTGGTCACTAATAAAACGAGTTAAAATAAAAATAATGATTGACCACTTTGTAAACGTTTTTATTAAACCAGTTTCTATATAATAAAAGTATTCTTAACTAAAGTCTAAAGAAAAAAGGCCGTGCCGTCACACCATACCACGAATTACCTCTTAACTTGGAATCACCCTTTACTTAATGTTGATTTATCCTCTAAAAGTAAAAAAAAATGTTGATTTGTTATAATATTGTCTTAATAATTAAAATAAAAGAAATAACTCTAAATATTTTAAATTTTAAATTAATTTGTTGGCCGATTTTATACTTGTCCCACCAGTCACACTCCTTTACTCGGAAAAATATCACCCAATGATATGCATAAGTTATATTTTTCAGTATAAAACATCCTATCTTTATGGGGTTAGGACTCAGCTAAAAATTTTAACTTTCAATTACCAAGATGTAAGTGTAATGAAGGAGTATCCAAAGGTTAATAAGGTACACCGTACTTGACACCAATAACATTATTATAACCTATTAGATCAGTACATACAAAGATCAATGTATCTATGCTTACAGAAAAAAATACCGATTAAGCCATGCTTACGGTCGTAATCGTCCGGTCTCGGCATCGCGCGATAGTTGGGCTTCGGCACGCAACATTTCTTCAACAGCATCCCATTCTCCGGTTTCCAATTGAAAATTAATCAATTTAGCATCTAGTAGTATTTCCTCGGCAAACCATACACTTTTATCGCGGGACATTATTTTTCAAAGATAAATTTGCGATTTGATATTTTATTTTTGCAAAGCCACGAAATAGTGTGAAATACATACAACAAAAAACAACAAAACAATTTGTCATAAAACTTCGAAATCGATTGCTGGCAAAAAAACATTTTTTAAATGATTGATCAATCATTAAAAAAGGTTCATTAACCAATGACTAAGTACTATCCTTTCGACTTAGTACTTCGTCACAATTATAATATTTCATTGAAACTTGTGTCATAGCGTGAAAAGTCAAAAACTTATAAAAAGCAGACGAATTTTATTTTATTACTAGCTGACCCGGCAAACGTTGCTTTGCCATATAAATTATTTTATCACTTAGGGGTATAAAAAATAGAAAGTACCCGATTCTCGGACCAACTGAATATACATAATGGTAAAAATCGGTAAAGCCGGTAAAGATGTCGAACTCTTCATATGTCGACCGGTAATAAAAAACTATAGCTGGTAGCTAGGCAACCGATTTCGCTGTTGACTGTCATATATAAAATTCTTCTTGTAAAAATGTTTGCTACTAAACCATAATTTTAGTTTTCTCCTGTGTTTTACTAGGTAAATACATTTCTCACAGATCCGTTTTCTTTTTATTAACAACAAAATTTTAAGATAAACTTAACTTAATATCAAAATAGCAACGGATCTCAGATATGTTTTTTGCATTGATATATTACTCTCTAGATGGAGTGTTGCATCCAAAACGTCACTCCAAAAGCGGCGCAAATTTTTATGAATGTGTGCGTGACGCGCGTATAACACTATTCAAAATTGTGCATGTGTACGTCAAAGGGATACCAAGTTATAAAATTAAAATTCAGAAGTTACCTATGCAAATTTTATTTAGAATAAAAAAATATTAAATTAAACATTTTTTTTCTAGTAATTAATACACTAACATACAGAGACAAGCGTCAAAAATGCGATAGTTTAATAAAACTGTTTAAGTGCAGTACTTACGTGGCCTTAACACTTTGCCACGTCCTACTAATATTATTTCATACTAATATTACAAATGTGGAAATTTATGTTTGGATATTTATTTATTAGTTTCGTTAAAAATACTGTTAAACTACGCATAATGAAGAAGATGTCAAAATTCCGCTTTAAAAAAAATATATAATTATAATTATTTTACGTGCTTAATAAAACCGCAAAATTTATTTTTTTTCCTACAAAAGAAGTTGGCAACACCAGAACATTTCAAAACATTTTTTCTATTCGAAAACTAATGTAATGTTTTCTAGTATTTTACTACAAAATCATTATTAAATGCTTAAACTAACCGAAATAACGATAAGCCAGGGATATTGGTAATGTTTCTTGAACTATTACGGCAACCTTTGAACGCGCATAATTTAGGCATTGTTGTCTTTTTTCCTAGAGAACCTCTCTGCTTGACGGACCAAATGACACTAACGTAGGATGTACGTATAAATTGGATTTGGTAGCTTATTTTTTGCGCCGCTTTTGAGTGTCGGACTTGGTATCTAGAGAGTAATATATCAATGGTTTTTTGTTCTCTAAGATTTTCTATATGATTTTAGTCATTGTTGTCAAAAACGACCAGTGATTGATTGTCAAATTATCAATCAACTATTGAATGATCCAATAAAAAGTTCATTTTTTTTTTTTTATATATTTTATTTTACGGGCCTGGCACATGACCTTTTAGCCACTTACATACTACTACATTATAACTTTTTAACAAATAAAATTATTTAAATTACAACTTAATACTAATAGAAAACAGAAATTTAAATAAAGGCTTATAAAATAAAGTTTTGGATAAGAGATAATGGAGTAATGTCACAGTATTGTCACTTTCACATTCACCGATGTCAATGTCAATTTCTTCGAAAAGTGTCTGTCTTTGTATAACGTATTTTCGGCATTTCAGCACGATGTGGATAAGGTCTTCCTCTTCTTGGCACTCGTCACAAAGTCCGGTGTTGCTTAGTTGTAATCTGTTCAGGTGCGACTTGGCCTGGCTGTGGCCAAACCTCATCCTGTTGATGTTCGTGATAAATGTTCTGGGTCCTGAAATCTTATGGTACCAGGGTTGGGCGGGCGGTACCTTTTGGATCTGGTAGTACCATCTTCCCTTATCAGTGGATACTTTCATCCAGTACTCTTGAAAAACTTTCTTGTGGTATTCCCTCATTGGAGCATGTAGATCAGTGAATGGTATGTGCCAGGAGTCACTGTGGTCTTCATCTGGTACACCTCTTGCTGCCTTATCTGCTTCTTCATTGCCAGTTATACCGGAGTGAGAAGGTACCCACATAAATTTTACAAATTTACTGTTTAGAGACATATCATATAATAATTGTTTAATTTTGTAAATCAAGTAATTAGTACTAAATTTTAACATCTTATTTTCCAAAGCAGTGAGAGCACTAAATAAAAAGTTCAATTAGCATGGTGTTTCATATTTAGAATATTCTTGAGAAATATTTAGAAAAAATAAAAAAAATCCTCATAACTTCAACCTCGCGAAACAGAGAAGTAGATGGAAGTGTGAAGTAGGCGGGGCACGCGAGCCACTAGTAAGCAGAGGATTGCAAACCCATACCTCAGTCGTACCTGTCTTATTGTCGTGTTCAGTTGTGTTATGCTGTGATCGTATTTCGTTTTCTTAATCTAATATCGACTTTATTTTCAAAGCAGTAAAGTTCAATTCATATTTGTTCTAATTCTAATGTAACACTGCTTCCATCTATTGTGGAGTGTCTGAAACATAAAACATAACAATTGTAAATATGAACTTTATTTGCCAAGGAATAAAGTTCAACTTACATTGTTAAATGTAGGAACGCCACCTTTTGTTAAGTAGTTGAATTTTTTGTATGTCAACGCGAACGTGAAGTAAGCTGCGGAAGGTCGTAAATACAATGTCATTATAGGTTTTAGTAAAGTAAACTCTATTTTTCACTGACAAGGTGTGTTTTTGCTTGGCAGTATTTAGAAACAAGGTCATTCTGGCACTAAGGATATGCGACCAATAAAAACAATTGTTTACATGTAGTGACTATGTTTATTATCAGTTCCATGTGTGAGTTTTGGCGACAGCGGTTCCGCTAGTAAGTTGGTCGTATAGCATTCCATCTACTTCTCTGTTCCGTATTCAACCTCATAATTTAGAAACTATTTTTAGTTTAGTTATTAATCCTGTTTATCGATATGGGGGTTACGGAAAATAGTTAACAATGACTTAAAATTGTACTCCAAAGTGCTGTTGTGTTAATCTTTGATTGGTATTTCCTTAAAATAGTATAATATAAAATTTAATTGCCCTTTGAGTATTAAACCAATGGAGATGAAGATGACAAAACCTCAGTCTTAGTAAGTGATGTGACAAAAAGAATGAATGAGTATTTTTACTAACGAATAAAGATTCTAAGATGGCTAGGTTAACAAATAGGTAAAATAAACATATGTACTTACCATAATTATAAAAAATAAAGTATTATGACAAAAGAGCACCTTTTTTGTCACTTTTAGTTCGCTTTGGTTTATCTATAACTTCACAAGATTGTTAAAAACAAAACTTAATAACTTAATTTATATAAAATCAAAAACTATTGCATTGGTAGAATTTAAGTAAAATACAATCATATTTTTCAAAATAAGTGTTGTTTTAATGAATTACTAACAGTAGGTTGAATAAAATTTAAATACAAGCATTTTCCAAAAGATTATGGTTTTTTTAAAATGGATAAGAATATCTATACTAATATTATAAAGCTGAAGAGTTTGTTTGTTTGTTTGTTTGTTTGTTTGTTTGTTTGTTTGTTTGAACGCGCTAATCTCAGGAACTACCGGTTCGAATTTAAAAATTCTTTTTGTGTTGGATAGACCATTTATTGAGGCAGGCTTTAGGCTATATAACATCACGCTGCAACTATTAGGAGCGAAGAAATAATGGAAAATGGAAAAAAAACGGGGAAAATTATTCATCCTTGAGGGCTTCCGTTGCGTGCGCTGCGAAAACGGTTCTAGAAACCAAAAATATATGTATGAAAGAATTAAGGGAACTTTTTACCGCGGGAAAACTTCGCATTCTCACGGGAAACCGACTTCTACGCGAACGGAGTCGCGAGCGGCCACTAGTAATAAATATGACGAACGCATTTTTTTGGTTTCGTTTTTCTAATAGGGACGATGGATAAGGATAAGGATTTAAATGCCGTTTTCTCCATCTTTTAGGAGATTTATTCATTTAAAGTTGTAAATAAAGAAATTAAATAAAAACATTCAGAAAAAGTATTTTGAAATAAGCCAAATTTTTATTTTTCGTAAACAGTTCAATCAAAATTTTACCATTGCGAAGCGTTGGCGGGTCGCAAGTCCTATTATAAATGTGAAATCTCCAATAATTAAAGAATATTTAAATCTTTAAAAAGAGATAATTATCTGATTCAAATAACTTTAATATTTATAAAATAAGTAGGTTAGGATTTTTAAAACATACCGTTTGCCATATTTTTATAGATGGAAGTGCTTCCTTCTTTAATAATCTTTTTTTAATCTTATGAATCATTTATAGTTTCCAGAAGTGAAGTGTTCTGAACAAATAATACTTCTATTACTGGAACTCTAAGAATTTCCGCAGGCGTTGAATATTTTATCTTCATATTTAAAGGTATTAGCTTTTTATTTAGCGGCAATACCAAATCGACCGATTGAATGTAATGAACTCATTCACCACATAGAAAACAAATGAAAGATTGAAGAATGAACGAATGAGCTTGGGACAAGAACAAGTGGCGACAAGAGCGGTGAGGGAAGCAAGGGAGGAGAAAAGAGATTCTCGGTGAAGCTATTCCTAA
This sequence comes from Emmelina monodactyla, assembly GCA_916618145.1. Taxonomy (NCBI): domain Eukaryota; kingdom Metazoa; phylum Arthropoda; class Insecta; order Lepidoptera; family Pterophoridae; genus Emmelina; species Emmelina monodactyla. The sequence goes on from OU745316.1 coordinate 1,957,751, forward strand.
AAGCGTTATGCGTGAAATTGGAGTATTTTTTGTGAGGTTTACTTCATTTTTCTCACGATAAAACCTGTACGCACTGACCTTTCGTACTCTTGTGTAATTAACTAATGTCTAGTGATCTGAAATGTCTAGTTTCGTTGTGATTTTGTGTGATGATTACCGCGAGTTGTATTGGGTGGAATCTTGATTTGTTTCGTTGTGCAGCTATGGACTAAGTTGTTTCTAGCATCGTTGGAATTCAAAGTATTCGGTGAGTCATCCGATTTGAATTTGAATTTAAGGAGTTAAAATTTATACATAAGTAATCCATCTAAAAAAATATATACTTATATCATTAATTTCTGAAAGAGGAAGTATCGTATCGTATTCGTTGGTTTCGTTTCTCAATCTATTATTAGATAGTTCAATAAAAGGTCATAAGATTTTGTTTTACTAACATTTCAATTCTGTAAATTCACTTCTCACTTCGCATTTTGAGAAGACGCTTTTTGCTTGATTAAAAAAATCCGTTTAGGTTATGGAGCTTAAAGCTAATATTTCATTATTTTGCGATCTATTTTGTACGATATTGGTCAGCACTAGTTTTTACGGTTTAAATAGGTAAAATATATTTATAGAAAGCAATTTGCGCAAAAATACTGTTTTTTTTAATTTTCAGAAATCTTAGAATTACGTTCAGTATTTCATAAAAAGAAATTTAATTAAAAAGCTTGTTATGAAAGTGTTTCAAGTATTAATAAATTATATCAAATGGCCCAAATGAAAAATAAACAAGTGACATTTGAAATATTTCTTTTTATTGCACTGGTTGTTTGATTTAATTTTGGTAGACTTAATTCTTTTTAATTTCTGTAAATTATTATAATAACAACACTATCCTAATTTATTCAACAAACATCAGAATAATTACCATAATCTCATCTCAGTACATATTACTTTACATATTAGTTTTGTTTATGTGATCATGTACATCAATTTCCTATATTTCTATATTGGAGTTTTATTATAAATCAGTTAGTTTTATAGAAACTGAAATTATAGTGCCATAAAAGATATCAACTGATTGTTATCTTAGTAATTACAATAATACTACTTAAGTAAATATCACAAATATACATAATTGAATATCATAAATAAACTCCATGAAATGTCTAAATGAAACTTTCATTGCAGTCCCACCGGGATGGATGAGGGTCTTTTGAATGACCTCCTCGAGTGCTCGGTGTGCCTGGAGCGCTTGGACACATCGTCCCGTGTGCTGCCGTGCCAGCATACTTTCTGCTTGAAATGCCTGAAGGTTAGAATTCATAGGTTAATTAATATATTATTGATGGTATAGGTTAAGGTTTAGAAGTATGTATAGATTGATGCACCCTGCTGTTTATCATATTAAAGTGGGTAATACTTTCAAGGGCAGACTTTTTAATGATCAGGTAAATTGTAACTGACAGACAGCTAGTAAGTTCTTGTTACACATTAAATCTAAATATTTAGCTTAAAGTAAATTAATAAGATTTATGTAGGAAGTGAAAACGTTAACTTACTACTTCTTGATTGAATTGATTTTATCTGACATTTGAAAAATCTGACCTAACAGACCTTAACAATAAAAGCTAATAACAGATTACACTTAAGCCTTTCTATTCCTTAGGGGTGATAAATAAATAGATAAAAAAAACATACACTGCTAATATGTAATTTACGTATTTTTAAGAGGTACTTGGTATATGTTTTTTTATTATTATTTAGTTAACAACTTAATACTAAATAAAAGCAATATCCTATGTAACAAGTGTTATTATAAAGAAATCATTAAATTTTCTAACAATATTTTGTTTACTCTTGAAATCAATCACAGTTGTTTTATCTTCAATTGGTTTACTTATATATTTAATCTACTTTATCTCTACTTATTAATTAAATGGTAAGTAGGCTACAATATTACCTTCTTTACATCCTGTTTCAGACCCTTCACAAATAAACATGCCTTACTTACATAACTATATCGCTGTAAATAATCTTAAGTGGATTGTTGACTCACTCCCTTGACTCATCAGTAATTTTATGACTACTTTAAAAACGAAGTTCTTTTCATTCATTGTTATAGTAAGAGTAAAAATAAACTTTTCACCCAATGTTATTATATGCTTAGTATTAGTAATATGTAAATATTTTATAACTATTGTGGTCATAGTTAAATAAGGTCCATTATGGGAGTAGTATAGTAACGAATTTAAATTTTTAATTTAGTAGTTAGGATATTTTATGGAAATAGTTAACATTCATACTGCTTAGCGTTAGGATGAATGTTTATGACCTCTGCCCCAATTGATTGCCATGACGTAAGAGGCCGTCGCAAGAAGTTACTGTAAATCAGTGGTTCCCAAGTGCAATCAAGGTCTAAACTAAATATGAAAAACTTTCAATAGGTTCCACTTTGCTTTTGACTAATAGCAGCACCAGCAGTAAGATCTCTTTGTTTTATTAGAATTATTAGATTGCTAGAAAACTTAACATTGTACTTATAAGTTAAGAATGTTAGTGGGGACCACTTTGTAAATAAAAGGTTGGAAACCAATGCTCTGAATGAAGTCACAAAGTGCCTGGGCTAATTTTTGGGGTCTATATTTTTTAGTTTAAAATGTTATGGTTAGTCTTAAGGCATTTAAGTTATCTTTTCCCCTTAAACAAAAAGATAAAATGAAAGAGTACCTCTTAAGTAGTTAGTTTCTTAGAAAGTATTTTTCTCCCCCATTTCATATCCTGTCACGGTATTGAGCACTAATTTCTTACTTGTACCCAAAGTGTTAGAAGTTTGTAAGTTGCATTTTTTGCGGTGTTCCCACGGTTCGCGATACCACGCACAAAGTACCTGAAGTTAGGTTTTTAGAAGCCAAGTTACTTTATTTCAAGCAGCGACCTGTGCGTAAAATCTTTTTTGTGCAGTGCGTGCACACATAATTAGAATATTCTATTTAAACAAAATTATGCTGCTTGCAAACATGTAGTATAATTTTCTTTTAAGGAGAGATCATTATCATTTCATAGAATAAAGAAAAGCTGTTGATTGTCTGTATGTTGGTCTGTTAACTCTTCACAGCTGCACGTAACGGATTTTAAAATTTAGGGACAACTTTCCGTTAAATTATTAGAAGTTTCTGTTACCATTCGGAAGATCTCATATGTAAGGCCATTTGTAGCGTAATCACTTAAAAAAAAAAACTGATTTTTTTTTATGAAAATTATAATTTTTATACTTAACAGACAGAGAATCATGGTCGCCACTTGTGCCGATACATAATTAGAACAAAAGTTTATAAACTTTTAAGTGCTATTTTAAAATATTAAAAATATATACTTTATTAGGTAACTTCAAACCTTTAATCTAGAAATCGGTGGTAACGTAAACAGACGGCATTACGGAAGAAAAAACTTAGATTTTAAATACAATGGTTCCTATAATTCTAAACAATCTTTATATTCATAGAGACACAAGTTATATATGTTTAAGTGATATGAAGAACAGATCTATCATATTTTATCATAATATCTCATTGTTTTATCACATTATTATCTTAAAAGGGAAGAATAATAGAAGATATTAATAGTAAATAAATTACACTGCAGTTGCATAATGAGTATTGTAGTGTAAACAATACTATCCTACTAATATTATGAACGTGAAAGTTTGTGAGTATGTATGGATTGATGTATGGATGTTTGTTACTCTTTCACGTAAAAACTACTGGACAGATTTTGATTAAACTTAACAGTAATATAGGTCTAACATCAGAATAACACATAGGGTACTTTTTTTCGCGGGACAACTTTTCATTCCCACGAAAAACCGACTTTCACGCGAACGGAGTCGCGGGCGGCCACTAGAACTTAATATTTTTCTAATGCAATATTCATATTATGTATGTAATGTCTGAAATTGAAGCTTATTACTGCCATAACAAAAAATATATTTCACTTTTTCGTGTTCTCTTTCTTTATTACTAAATAGTTATTATTCGGGTCTGTGTTTTGTAAATCCCCTAACTTCATACGTTAAAAAAATAAAACAAAATGTTTTACGTTTCGTTTGTCATAACAAATTCTTATGATTTTGTATCTTTACGTGTGAGGGTTTATATGTATTACAGTTTTTTTAATAGAAAGCAAATACCTACTTATAAACAAAATAATCTTATCCTAACAATAATAAGATATGCTAAAACTTTCAATATCCTTGACTCAGTAAACTTGATTGAATTCGATAAGATACGTACGTAATAATAATTTTACGGAAGGAAAGTAAAAATTTTACCTTGTACTAATTGCTAGCATTTATTACCTATGAAGTTTACATTTTTAATTATGCATCGTTAAACTTTAATCAAAGTATAAAACGTATCAAGTCCATGACCCATTGGTTTGTAAAAGATTTTTTAGATTTTTATAGTTACTGAAAGCGTGTGATGTGAAAATGATTTATATAGCGGCAAAGTGCAAAAACTCGTACACCTAGGACCCCGTACCAACATAAAAATATGCCAAAATTGTTTATCACAGTATTCAAAAAATATATAACTAAAATGAGTGTTTGTGGTGTGTATTGTTCCTATTCTTATCAAAGTTAAATTAAAGTTTTCCAAGCGTTCACAAGTCGCAAATTAAAAAAGCCTAATATAAACGTCATAACAATTTACCATCTTCACCAGGTCATAGTCGAGTCCCACAAGGAGCTGCGATGTCCAGAATGCCGGGTGCTGGTCGAGGCCAAGGTGGAGGAGCTTCCTCCGAACGTGCTCCTCATGAGGATCCTCGAGGGTATGAAGAACTCGGCGCCGAGGAAGTTACCCACGCAGCGGGTTAGGAGCGGACATTCACAGGTATGGAACACAATCATTTTTGACAGTGGTAGAGTCTAGCTGTAGGCTCTGTCTGCAGCGATTACAGGGCTGACTCGCCCGGTGAAATATCACCGTCGCACAGAAACCCGACCTGAAGTAGGGACGATGTTCCTGCGTTTCGTTCGGTGAGTGCGATATCCGGTGCCCAATTTTCTTGAAGGCCAGCAACGCACCCTCAATGCATATGTAATTGTGGGTGTATATGGGCGGCGGTGATCACTTACCATCACGTGACCCGCGTGCTCGTTTGCTAGGTTCTCTTATAAAATAAAAAAAATCAATCTTTAGACTGGTTCTAAAGTGTTGGGTTTAAAAATAACCATAAATTGAAGTATATTCACCGTATTTAGACTAAGGGAGAGCCGAGTGTCATAGAGAGGAACTTTTTTTTCTGTCTTTTAATTGTTGTTGGCCCCTTGACGGCCTTTACAGCTTCACCGGGCTTGATAGAGAGGACCTTACTTCAATGAGTGCATATTAATTTGCTTGACTCGGGCATCCAACCTGAAACCTAACAGTCGTGTTATGTCGCAGCCAACTAGCTTAATTAGCTGTTCAATCAACAGCCATTTAATAAAAATCATGTAATGGATACAACAATGAAAAACCCTAAATATAGTGCAATCATAACTAAGATGTAATAGTAATACCTGTCTTTTTCACATTAAAAATATTACATGGAAAATGTACTTACGGAAAACATTGTCCTCATTCTTTTTTGTGAAGCTTAAGCAATGCCTTCTAAAATTAATTAGCAAGGAAAGAAGCCAAGTGGTTTCGCTTTCCTGGAAAGCTAAACTTGCAAGTTTTATTTCAATGCCGTCAAGAACTCTACATTTAGGAAAATATAATGTTTAATGTAGGGTTTTTTTTACAAAGTAAAGCAATTGCGTATTTTTTTATTATTCTTTACTATTGTTATACTTGAGATTCAATGATTTCATAACGTCTTGGTTATAGCAAAAGAAAATTATTGAGGGTAATATGTGATTCTTTAAAATATAATTATTCTCTTTAAAAATCTTTTGTGTTTGAGGATAGGTTAATTGAATGTTCCTACTTCCTAAAGATTTTCGTAAAAAGAGATGTTCGTATTGCTTACAAAATAACCCAGCTAAATATAGATGCCCTATACTTATTTCAGTAGCTCCAACGTTGATAGTTTCATTGTGAACTAATGGATACGTTAGAATACCAGCACATTAAAGTTTAAAAGCTATCCAATTTTAACTTTCTATTCTTTACTATCGTTGTGTCATCAAAGAGGGCGTTTTCGTTGCGTTTTTTTATTCAAATAAAGTATCTCAGCTTCAGCTAAGTTTTTAACATAAAAATACATTTTATAATAAGCCTCAAGGTTAGAAAATTATTTTCTGGTATAATACAGATTTATGTATGTTTATTGTGGGCAATATTGCTTCCAATAGCGGTAGTTACGTCAAACAGTTGTGTTCCGGTAAGGGCAGGATGGATCCAGTAATTACCGGTACTGGGACCGAACATAACGCTATTTTTAAAGAGTCGATAAATTTTTTTTTAACCATTTGATTGCTGTAGAAGTGATGGTAACTTTCTACCAAGTAGGGGCAAGTATTTGCTAGTTTTTCGCCTTCTTAAAAACATTAATCAAGGTTGAATTTCACTAATAATTTACCAAGTAAATAGCCAGTGAAATTTTTGAAATCACATTTTGTTATGGTAACTTTGCAATTTAGTTTAACAGTGCTAAAGATAAGATACATAGACTTGCGACTAGATAAAAAAATATTTTGTTTACTATTCCAATTAAACGTTTAAACCCAGCTATACTAAAATGTCTAGATTCTCCGATATTGATATAAACTTTTCGTTTATAGCTGCAGCCTCAAAACCAGCACATACAACAGACATCACGGTCCGATACGAAACAGCTTCCACCACACGCAAGGGCCTTGTTCGACTATATATCTAAGGAATCCGGGTAAGTCTGCCAAAAGAAATTATTGCTAATCTTATTTCCTAAAATTGGAAGGAATTTTTAATAAGGTAGGGCTTCGTCTGCTAGAAAATTGATTTTCCCGTGGGAATGAGACTTATCCCCTCGGTAAAGAGTAGCCTATTTTTAGCCTAGGCTGTTGATTTACGTCTGGTTCGAAATTTGTTATAATCGATTCAGCCGCTTTGAGAGCGGAACATATAGACAGACACATTTTCACATTTATAGTATTAGGAGTAACGACTCGCTCGTGCGTGGGTTAAATTAAAAAAAAACTTTTAAAATTTATTGTTTAAAAAAATATATCAAAATGATGGTGAAAAACGTATTATTGTCAATTGCGTTGTTAAGAAGAACATCACAAATTGTGACGATACCAAGAACGAACTATACCCGGAGAAAATGCTTAATAACTCAATTGTTTTGTTAAGAATTCACTACATTATGAACTGTATCCCTTGAATTCAAGGTTCAATTTTGCATGAGTTGTACTCAAAGTCCTTTTGGTCACTATGAACGAATTACATGAAAGAATTAGTACTGCACTAGAGCGATTTGTTTGTCGGTTACCTCATTAATTTCAGTTTGGAAAGAATTGAGAAATTGAAAGGGCAGTAGCACTAAAGCATTTAACACTGAACTAGTTTATTTCAATCTTCTTATACTTACGCAGCACAGAATCGCTTAGATACTGATTAAGCTGGAGCCTAAAATGTATTCTTGAGCGTTTATATTTTATTTAATATTTGATCCGTAAGATCATCAGATAAGTACAAACGCATGAATATAAAATATACAAAAATAGGCATAACTGAAAATAAATAAATTATTGGGGATAAATTATGGCAACATTCATTTTATAGGAGAAAGGGAAGTGTATTGTCTTGTTATTTTAATATAATTTAATTGTTAGAAAATGATAACAAAAAAAACTTCTAAGGGTAAGTTTGTATTTTCAAAATGTTTATATTTTTATTGGACACAATTGACCTCCAAGTAAGTGTTGAACTTATAAGAGCCATATATTGAGCCGAACCGATTTGGATAAAACTTGGGTTATGGATTCTAATAATTAGTTTTTGCCACGTAAGAATTAATAATTCCCCTCCCCACGTAAAAATTATAATGGCTTTCATTTAGATTTGGTTGAAACCTAGTTAAGGAATAAAGATGTGATTAAAGAAATAAAGTTAAAAAAGATACGCTTTAATACCTACTAATCTACCTATACACTTACCCAAGTAATTTGTATACATAAAATACAGTTTGCTTTCTTCAGTAAAACGAGAGGATTTCGACTAGATTTTCTTCACTGAATATTTGCATTTATTACCTAGACGATAAAAACGTCTGGCTTTTGCAAGGGTTTGGTGTGCAAGATAGCTATGATAAAAGCATGGAAATAAAGGAAATGCTTTATCTTTTATAGTTATAAATACTAAGATTTTACTAGTATTTCATGAAGTAGGTAAGCACTACCTTTTCTGTCGTCTAACTATCTTTAATGTCGGATTATTACTTAGTATGTTTATACTGCTCGTTAAATCCTATAATATAACAATAATTTATGGGTTAGCAATAAAAACGTACTGTCACGTTTTGAGAGTGGTATAGTCTAGCTGTAGGCTCTGTCTGCAGCGATTACTGGGCTGACTCGACCGGTGAAATACCACCGTCGCACAGAAAACCGACGCGACGTGAAGTAGGGACGATGTTCCTGCGTTTCGTTCGGTCAGTGCGATATCCGGTGCCCAATTTTCTTAAAGGCCAGCAACGCACCCTCAATGCATATGTAATTGTGGGTGTATATGGGCGGCGGTGATCACTTACCATCACGTGACCCGCTTGCTCGTACGCTAGGTTCTCTTATAAAAAAAAAACATATATCTTAAGGCTACCATAGTTACTTATTTCAATTCTAACATACGGGAAAAATCACACACACTTAATCACCCCTGATCACCAAAAATAATGAAAGTCAAAATGACGTATGACAAAGTTAGTTCATTTCTACTTAATTAAGCTAGTCTAGAACAAACTATAAACTTGATCTTGTGATAGAATTTATCTACCCTTTTGTTCGAGCTCATAGCTTATTAAAATCCTTAACTTCAAGAATATACGATGCGAAAAACATAATTGGTATGCGATCCTCTTTGCGTTTTAAGGAATTGATATTATATTCGGAAAAGTAACATATCTACTTATATTATACTAGACGTATATGTTTTTTTGGGATTCTCTCGTTTTTTTAAGTTTTACGTGTAAGATCATATTGGTATCAAGAAAAGACCTCAAGCTTCGTACGAGTACATTTTTTTGTCAATATGAAAATGAAACATCGAATTTCGACTTTTGGTACTCCTTGTTTTGAATTATTTTAATCAAAAAACTAAAAAATTGGTATTGAAAACCTTATCCGTGTGAAAATTTTAAAGTTAGTTTTTGACTGATTGCTCCCTCCCAAACTTTGAATATGTTGCAATATTAAGAGTTTTAAAGTAATAATAGTAAAGTATAATAAAAATGACCGTTGTGTGTTACCCCGAATATGGAATTTTAAATTGCTGAATAAACATTTATTTGTATAGTAGCCGCTTTCGGATGAAAGACTTAATTTTGCATGTAAACGAGATTTAATCTTTTCTGAAGTCAACATTCCTTGCTAACCGTACCCTTGTGTGCTGAATATTTTCGCTAGATATACCAAGTATGGTCTACAGAAAAATCTTTGTTATCTCTACTATTATGTACTACTTCTACGTCAGCTATACTGAAGAGAGTGTTTTGTATGACTTGATTTTTCTGAATTTTGTTCTCGGTAGCCTCAGTACTTAATAAAATTCTTAAGCTGTTATTTCGAGATTATGACTTACAACTTACAACAGACTATTTTATGTAAAAGTAAAACTGCTAACTCATTTGTGAAAGTTGACAAAATATTGCACCCGTACGAAATTCGGGCCATGATTGGGATTGTTTTTAATCATTATTTCACTATCATTACATAGTATAAAATAATTTGCTTTTCGTGTACTTTCGTGTGTTTATTCAGTAAATCGTAAGTAAGTTACAGGTAACATATATTAAGAAGGTTTAACCATCTTACACATATTTTATAAAGTATGTTTTATATGTATGTTCAGAAAACGTTTTTTCAAAGTTTACCAATTAAATTCAATGTTCCGTGAACAAGTCGGGCAAAAAATTACACCATTGCGAAGCGTGGGCGAGTCACTTGTTTTCAATATGGTTATAAAAGAAAGTATTTTAAATACACGACATGTAGTTGCATAATTTGAAAGCAGGTGCAAACTAACAGTTTTAATGTTAACGGTTCATTAAAAACGATTACGCAGTTCACGTTCAGTTGTAAATATCGGCTAATTCTTAAAAGTATGGATTGCTTGTTTATCGGCGTCGAATTCTCGTTATTTCCGCACGATGAAACAGTTTGGAGAAGTCAATGTGTTATTTATTTTACAATTTTATTATACACTACCTAATTAAAAATAAAAAATGTATAAGGTAACCTCTCCGATAGGTATACATTTGGAACAGTCTTCCTGTTATATTAATTTCAATAACAAATTTCCGCAATAATAAAAAAAAACCTGTAAAAATAGCTTACTTACTTTTAAATAACTGCGATTGCAATGCAGTTTTTCATTAAATACATACAGATGACAAATCAACATCTCGAAACAATATGAGCTATCTCACATCAAGAATTAAGGTACATACGTGAGAAAATCCATCGCATGGACATTGTTGAATAAATTGTGTGTTAATGAGTTATTCTATTCACGATAATCATCTGTGATGATGTTGGTTAAAAAATGTAGGTAAAATTACATGTGCTCGTATGTTATTATTTTAAATGAGTGGTGACTGCATAAAATGGTAATCGAAAAAAGAAGAATATTTTTACTTGAAGTAGGTGATTTTCAGATTTAACAACTATGTTTTAGGACAGAAGAGGAATTAATTATAACTAAAATTTAACAATAACGAAAAGGAAATCATTTTTTCTTTTTTTTTATATTATATTAAAACGCTTTATATCTATAAAATTATATAAAACACCTTGTTATAGTACGCTGACACTTCAAGGTTGACCGAAAACAGTCAAACTTACTTTCGTATCGCTATTTCCCATTATTTACCTCACTAGCACAGCCTCGACCTTGTGTAATAAAAAGAAATGCACGATTCTATGCGTGTGGGAAAACGTTAACTGTTACAGTTATACATTGTTTTTGTAAAGTGACATAACTTGTGGAATGACCTTAAGCACGAATGGAATTCGCGCCTGGTATGCGGGTAACGGTTTAGGAGCGAAAATAATGTGTTTTCTTTACTTCTTTTAAACGTTAATTAGTCAATTATTGTAATTACTTAGTCGTCGTATGGTATTTATTAAAGGAAAGTTGATTGATTACGAAAATATTGTTTTTATTTTTTTGCATTCTTTAACTTTAGTGCTTTAGCACTAGGTAGTACTTACTGCTTATAAAATAAACTATTTTTTTTTCTTATTTTCAGTGACCTGTCTTTCAAGAAGGGGGAAACAATTCTGCTACAAAAGAAATTGGACCAATTCTGGTATCAAGGGGACTGTTCCGGCCGAAATGGAATCTTTCCTATCAACTATGTACAGGTAAAACATATCTTAAACATTAAGTAAATACCTGCCTATTAAATAAAGTTTAATATTAATTTTTTTAAATAACTTGGTGATTTAAATAATATTATATTTGCCAAAGTAATGAAAGATCACATAAACAGAGATAATCATATTTTTACTTATAAAGGTTTACACTACGCTTTATAAATAAGACTGTGTATGTATGATGGATTCGTTGTTATTTGATTTCCGTACAATATTTTTTGTTTTACTTATTTTATTTAATATTTTTGCACAAACACAGTTACAATAAAATAAAATACAAACTCAAAAGTAAAGCAAAATAAAATAAAATGTTTTATGTTTTCATGAACTCCAAATTAATTTCCTAATTTTTATTTCATTTTCAAGTGGTATTGAAAATAAACAAAGAATCTTACTATCATCTTACACTTATTCTTATATCCATTTAATTAAATGATAAATTCATATTGTTTCAGGTGGTGGTACCCCTGCCTACTCCGAATGCCCTCTGCAAAGCGTTGTACGACTTCCGAATGTCCGCCCCAGACGAGGAAGGCTGCTTGGCCTTTGATAAAGGTAATATTTAATGAGATATTAAATTTTGAAAATGTCTAAGATGATCATTTGAAGGAATTGATAAAAAAAAATCTGTTAAAACCATTGAATGTGTAAAGAAGTTGTCTGATTGTTAACTACAAAAACATCAAGAGATTCAATTCATTACTTCGTAATATGCAAAATATAAAAATGTTCATGCATTCAGTACAGTTCGAACATTTTCATGTGGGAAATGGTTCCATTAGGAATGTCTTTCTTATTTTGTATAAATAAAACTTTTGTTCTTAACTTTTAAGAATTTATATAGTTTTCTTATATTTCCTTTAATAATAATGTTGCGTTTTGCTCTGAACCGAAAATCAATCTATCTCAACTTAACAAAGATTACTTCTCACTCACTTTTTTGTAACTTAGATTTTGTGTAATGGAATTTTATTTTGTGTTAATCTCCTAATTCCCTTCCAGGTGCAATAATATCGGTGCATCGGCGTGTCGATGAGAACTGGGCAGAAGGCAGGCTCGAGCAAAGGGTCGGCATATTTCCTATTGCCTTCGTGGAGCTAAACCAGGCTGCTAGACAATTGATGAATAGGTATGGTATATAAATCTTATATATAATGAAATGAAATGGAATGAAATTACTTTATTGTATGTAGGATTAAAAACTAATCTCTTATACATTGTCAAAAGCAAAAAATAAAAAATAAAAAAAGAGATGTCACGGAACACCCCTACATTCATCAGCAATGGCCGTATAAAATTCTCTTGTCACAAATGTTAGTAACCTTACTCCTTTGAAGCGGATTTACCGATGTAAACAAAATCTTATATGCATATTCAGTAGGTCTGAGAATCGGCTACTATCTATTTTTCATACCCCTTAGTGATAAGGGTTGACCGAACCTAACATTTTATTTCAAATATGACAAAACAACGTTTGCGGGTTCAGCTAGTAATAATATAATATGTTAATAAGTCTCTAGACTAACACAGAAATTGATATATGAATAGATTTAAAAAATGTGTAGGTTTTTGTGGTGTATTGTAGTTGTATTGTTTTTGTTGTGGGGGAGTTAAACACTGATCTTTACTAGTATTTTGCTAGGTTGTAATGCAAAGTATAATGCTAGGAATAATTAGATTACTAAAGAGTTGCTCGTTTTTGTGTAAGTTGGTAAAAGTGCCAATGGCTACCTTAAATAAAATATTGTTTATATAATTTAGGTTTTAAAAAAAGTTAAACTTAATGTAAATTTATTTCAGCACACCATTAAACCGGCCTGTCCCGCCATTGCCGGAACATGCTCGACCAAGCCATTCTGATCACAGACATCATACACAGGTATTATATTTAAATTAAATTGTATGTGTTATTTTGATTTAAATTTTCCAGTGAAGTGTTTTGGTAAGGGGTTGAAATGAATGTAGTAAGCAAAATGACTGTTTTGTTAAAGACAAGAAAAAATGTAATGCCAAATAGGACGTTTATAGACTTTGAATAATAAAAACAGCTTATATACAAGCCTCTTCTTCTATGATTGAATACAGTTATATACTAGAGACGTTAATTCATTAGACTTTTCTGTTATATGTTTTCTATTTGTTCCAGCATGCCCGCTACCAACAAATGACAATGTCAACGCCCTCAACTCAATCAAACTATCAGAACATAGCCACCATGAGCCAATCCCATCCAAACTACCAACAAGCACAAATTCTCACCAACCCTCCCCACTCGTGTACGCAAACAAATCAAACTATAACGACGATATCGCACGGCGGTTTGCTATCCACTGCGGCTTTGCCGAGAAACATACTAGAGCCGACGCAAACAAAACACGCAATGGATCTCGTACATATGAATATTCACAACAAGCATTCGACTATGGGGATACAGAGTGTTTCTCGTATAGGCGATAATTACGATCGTCTCAGAACACATAAGTACGAGAACTACTCGTCGACGCCGGTGCACAAAATCGAACATTTTCCGGTTTCGGTGGCGAATTTCAATGCGGGGAATGTCAGTTCGGACTCCAGTTCTAGTATGACTCCGTCGGTCGGAGTTAGTTCTACGACCACTCCGAATTCCAGCTCGAATACGAGCACGTGCGAAAGCGCTGAGCCGAGCTTGCCTAGCTCACCGGACAATGCTGAGCGAAATGCGGCCGTAGCTGCTTCCAATACGGCTCAGAATCCTGAAACCGAACCGGATGCTTCCCTAAACGTTTCCATGGGCGTTCTAAGCTTGAACGAGAGTTCAACCGCCACGAACACATCCCTAAACGTCACTCTTCCATCCGAAGCTCCGAAATCGAACGCTTCCACCAGCTGTCAAAGTCAAAGTCAAACTGACGTAAGTCAAAACCAGGACGCGGCTAGCAACACGGAAGTTTCCAGAAGCGATGTGCCGTGTTCTTCTAAGTCTCGATGCAGGAATTCAGACGGTCCAGAGTCGTTGTTAAACTTCGGTATCGGTTTACAAGCGGCTTTATCGCCGGCGCATAAAGATGGGTTTGCGTCGAGGCATCATCACAAGGAGAAGAGACATAGTCTGACGCCGTCCACGCATTTGCAGGGGAATCATGCCACGCCTAATAGGTAAGTTGACAATTAATTTAGCAAAGGCTTCATCAATCTATGAAATACCAAAAAAATGCCAAAAAAATACCAAAAAAAAAACTGTAACTTAGCTTAATACATACAAATCAGTTGATGCTTCTTTTAAGCTAGAACCCTAGTTAATAAAAAATATTGATTTAGAAATATTTTATTAACACACCTCCAAAACAATATTTTTGAATTAGCTACAAGTATAAGAAATTAAGTGGTTAATTATTTGACAGGCATTCCGCTGAAATATTGGCCACAAGCTTGTTGGACCATACTCCGGAAAGATCAGAGCTACAACGGACTGAACAAGGTTAGTTTTAACATTCATACTGTACCTATATTAATCCTACTATCCTACTAATATTATAAATGTGAAAGTTTGTGAGTATGTGAGGATGTATGGATATTTGTTACTCTTTCACTTAAAAACTATTGGACGGATTTGGATGAAACTTTGCAGTAATATTAGTTATACATCAGAATAAAACATAGGGTACTTTTTACCGCCGGAAAACTTCTTATTCTCAGTGTACTATATTTTGACACATTTTTTGTATTATCTGTATTATCACCACAGTTGCCCGTCACATGAATATCTTGCAAACAACAATGTGCAAACAAGATTATAGATTAAAAAGTAACTATACATAACTCACGGCCAAACTCAATAATCTACAAATCTTTGACGCCTTGTTACTTGTGTAACAATGGTAACCATTATCCATATTTTTGCATTTCAATAAAGTATGCTTTAGTATGGAAATGACAGAAACACGTCAATATTATAAAGAGGAAAGATTTGATTTTTTGTTTGTTTGAAATGAATAGGCTCCGAAACTACTGGACCGATTTAAAAAATTCTTTCACCATTCGAAAGCTACATTATCCACGAGCAACATATATTTTATTTTGGAAAAATAGGGTTCCGTAAGATATTGCCACGAGAAAAACCATTTAGTTGCGGGTGAAACAGCAGGGCGGAAACTAAACAAGCAATATGCAGTTAGCTTGAGGTTTAAACTGGTAGGAATATTGTTATTTATAATTACTATAAGGCAACATTATTTATTAGCCTTTAGTAAGATTAAACATCTCTTTAATAAAATATTTATTAGTAGGAAATACAACAATGCGGCTAGCATTAGATTCAATCCAAATCCGCGCCAACCGGCAGTGACGCCAGCCAGTGATGTCCATCGAAAGCTAGTAGTAGAGCCCTCGATGCTAAATCTGGATTTACTCGAGCGTTATAGATACCTATTGGGTTGTAAAACTTAGATGACAAAAAGAAAAAAATATATATAACATATACCACTTTATCGGTGGGGGAAAAGGCTATAGATTTCCGAAAATTAAAAAAAAAAATATTTTGCATGTGCATAATCGGGCGTGTCAGATATTGATATCATCCATGTCCTACGCATTTTTAAAACATGTACGTTTGTTAATCTGATGGTTTCCATTATGGAAATGGTCTTACGTAAAGGTTGAAAATGAAAAAAAAAAACTTTTAATAGAGCACGTGAGATTTTTAAGGGGATGTTTAGTAGACCTAAAACAACGCTCTTATACAATAATCTGGAGGGATTTACCTAATCTGACAATTTAATTGAACTGAATTATATGAAATTATTGAATTAATCGGGCCGGCCACTTACAAGGCTCATATTTGGTGGAAGTGCTTAACCGGGTACAAGGTATCCCCCAGTATGTTAATCTGCCGCGCTTGAGTAAATCCAGAAATCCCCTCTTGGGCTATAGGGATGTCCCGTTACCGATTACTTTTGTTTACAGCTAACATTACTTGTGTAGGGTCAAGCCGCGACAGTTCTCGCAGACGGCGTCGCTCTAGAAGCAGCGAGCGCCCCCTACCGGCCGCGTATGTAGCACTCTACCCGTACACCCCGCAAAGACAGGACGAATTGGAACTGAAACGAGGGGGTGAGTTATAGGGTTTTATCTTTACTAAATAGAATTAAGTAGCTATTTGTGTCAAAGCAAAACAAAAAAAAGAATATTAGGTCAATTACTCAAATTTTTGACATTATGATCAAGATGTCAAAAATTTGATTGACATGAATGACCTTATGGATCCTAACCCTATATTTTTTGTAAAATACCGACATTCATTAAATGTTCAACTGTAACTTATGATGCATAGAATTTAATTTAATTTCACGGAAATCTACACAGTGATACAGCTTCTTATTAACAATCTTCATTACATAGTATAAATCCAAGTCGCTATTTGTGTCTGTTTGTATGTTTGGCCGCTAACTCCTCCTAAACCACACAACGGATTTTAATGCGGTTTTTAATTAGAAAAGGTTTTTTAAGTTAGCCAAAATTCAATATTTCGTGAGCAAGTCGGCCAAAATTACACAGTTAAGTTGCGAAGCATGGGCGGGTCGCTTGTTTTTAAATATAATTAAGTTAAGTAGCTATTTGTGTCAAAGCAAAACAAAAAAAAAGAATTATAATAAAGTCCTAAGGTTTATAATCAAGATGTCACTAATTTGATTCACCAGTGTGATTGATCTTATGGGATCCTAACCCTAAAATCCCTGAATTGATATGTTTCCTTGTATTTCTTTAAAAAACGTTTACCTTTTTTATAATACGAACTATTATTTATTATTAACTATTTTTTATAATGTTTTGTGAAAGGAATGTAACTGTAACTTATAATTTACTAGCGACCCGCCCACGCTTCGCAATGGTGTAGTTTTGGCCGATTTGCTCACGAAACATTGAATTTAAGCTAACTTAAAGTCACTTTTTCTGAATGTTCTTTATTTACAAATTTAAATGAAAAAATTACCTAAAGGACGATGAAAACCGCATTAAAATACCTCAACTGGTTAAGAAGGAGTTAGCAGCCAAACATACAAACAGACAGAATTAGCGACTTGGATTTATACTATGTAATAATAATGAATAGATATGTTTCTATTAATAGTGGAGTTCCACAGGGAAGCGTTTTGGGCCCATTACTGTTTATTATTTATATAAATGATCTCCCGAAGATTACTAAGCATCAAATGGTACTCTTTGCCGATGATATTACGGTTGTATTTTATAATAAAGATAGGTCCAAACTTGAAGAAGAAATAAACTACACACTTGAAACAACCGTACAGTGGTTAACTTCAATCTTTCTAAAAATAAATTTTAACAAAACATTTGTCATGGAGTTTATAAATAGAGCAGTAAATCCAAGTAAACTTTATTTAAATTATCAGGGTCATAATGTTCAAGAAGTACAGAATACAAAATTTTTAGGCTTAGTAATAGACAATAAACTAAACTGGAAATTGCACATTGAGAAGCTAAAATCGAGAATAAATCAATATTCATACGCACTTCACATGCTTTCAAAAATTTCAAACATTGCCACAGTCGTGACTGCTTATCACGGATATGTTGCATCTCTGCTTCGGTACGGCATACTCTTCTGGGGAAATTCGACTGACACGGAACACATTTTTAGAGCACAAAAGCGATGCATTAGAGCCATTTGTAAATTAAAACAAACAGATAGTTGTAAAAATGTATTTGAAAATTTGAAAATAATGACACTGCCATGTATTTATATTTTTGAAGCCGTATTATTCGTTAGAAATAATTTACATTTATTTGTTAATTTTAGAAGTGAACGTAATCGAAAAAAAGTATGTTGTCCATATAATAAGACTGCGTATCTAAATAAGAGTGTTTTCTGTATGTTGCCAATACTTTATAATCATCTGCCAAAAAATATTTTAGAGATTTGTTGTATAGACATATTTAAGTATGAAGTAAAACAGTTTCTTTTGAGTAAAGTGTATTATAACATAACAGAATATTTAAATGATGTAATATAATATTCAAATATTTATACTTTCCCATATATCTAATCTGCTAAACACTTCACCACACTTTTGTCACTTTGATAATTTGACTATAGTTTCACTAATGTAATATTGTAAGGTGGCGGGATCTATTTTGTCAATGACTAGTGTTACTTACTTTATTATTATAAAATATTGTACGTCCGAAAGGGCAAACTGTATATAAGTACTTACCCATTATAAAACACCTCAATGTACACAGTTTTTACAATAAACATTTTTATTTATTTATTTATTAGAATTTAATTTAATTTCACAGAAATCTACACAGTGATAGAGCTCATTATGAACAATCTATTTATAATATTATCCACAACAATCTACACAGTGATTGTGCTTATTATTAACAATCCATTAATTATATTATCCGCAGCAATCTACACAGTGATTGAGCGTTGTCGCGATGGTTGGTACAAGGGCAGTTCTGAACGATCTCTGAGATACGGAGTGTTCCCCGGAAACTACGTCACACCGGCCCACGGGAGACATGTCACTGAAAAGGTATGATTTTATTTGTTCAAAACAAGTATATACATATAATTTTAAATAAATCATTATCTATTTTTCAAGATTAAAAATTAGGAATAAATACTGCAGCGTATTCATTCATATCAACAATAATATTTTGAAAAATATAGTACTAATTGGTAATAGTAGTAATTGGTGTTCTGTCATTCCACGGAATGGGACAAAATGTAAAAATGGTGTACTTATAAAAAAATAAAGTTGAAAATATATTTGTGGTCGCACGAAGATCACTAAGCCATCCAGTAAATATACAGGGTGTTTGGAGGTTGAGTAGCCAAATGAAAATAGTGGATAGGTGAGGTTATTAGCTATTTACTTCCACCTATTAAATTTCATTTTGGTTCAAGTTTTAGAATTTATTCGATTTTTAAGATTTTCTTAAAAAAATCCCCGATTTTGTCATTAAAAGTCCAATATAATTTTTATTTACTGTCGGAACCAAACGAAAATAGTTTTAATTTAAAGCCTAATACTGTTTTATTCAGATGAAATCATAAATTAACACAAATCATCTCATATAAAGTTACAGTGGGTTCATAAACTTCGCGGAACCAGTGGGAAAAAAATGTTCAGTCAACTTTGCTACGAAAAAAAATTAAAAAATATGAGAGTTTGAAAATTTCATTCGCTTTTAAAAACTTCTACATTTAATACACTTTATAATGATATGCTACATGTAACATAAATACTTAGAAATCTCAACAGAAATAGTAAGTTAGTCCTCAAAGACGCCTGGTAAGGAAGGTAAAACTACGTATGTAGTTAAAATCTTCGGTCTCATTGTAACAAAGCTATGCCTATTGGGTTATCTATTTTGTCAATAGGCAACACTTATCTTGTTTGCGACCTCATGTATAAAAAAATGTTTTTATTTTCTGACTGAAGATTGTTGTTGGGCCATATGAAAACTTTATAGCTTCACCGAACTATGCGACCACTAAGGCCACCTAGTTGGATGCAGACCTCAGTTCAGGGCGTCTCGATCATTTCCACTACACTGTTTCCCTTAGGGGCCTCTCTCTGAGAAGACCCAGCAAGAAACTCAACGGGGGTCGGATCTGATAGTCGAGGAAACCGGATGTTGAATGCCGCACCTGCCGGTTGGAGCGGTGTATTTATAGGGAAGATTTAAAGCTGTTACCACTATCGTGTCCACCGGGCCGGCGCGGCAGCGGGCACGGGCTGGAGGAAGCAGATCGTTTCTTACGGTAATCTTTTGACGTTTGACGTTCGTTTGACGATTGTGATTGGTCGCCTCTTGCGAGGGTCGCAAAGAGCGGATGGTTGGGGTGGAGTAAAAGAAACTCCTAGATTCAGTCTCCGTGAACCGGTTCTACATGACTTGCAGCTGGTGAAATGATATTTGCTTGCATGCGAAAAGACCACGCTACCGTTGACTAGACAGACGAAAGTCAGATAGATAATACCTTATTTTCAAGTGACATCTTTCACCAGCAAATTAAAAAAAACAACAAAAACCTGTAAAATGAGATTTTCAAGCAACATTTAACTCCGACTGTAGAAAAGTGTAGGTCACCGAGAATCTGCGCTAAGCGGAGTTAAACATGTAAAATAGTAGAATCCTCTTCTATTCGAGGCAAGAAAAGTGAAGAGGGAGTCGAATGAGATAACACAATAGGCATAGTTTTGTAAGAATGAGACAAAAGTTTTTAACTACATACGTAGTTTAACGGGTTTGTACCTTCCTTACCAGGCGTCTTTGAGGATTAACTTACTATTTCTGTTGAGATTTCTAATTATTTATGTTACATGTGGCATATCATTATAATGTGTATTAAATGTAGAAGTTTTTAAAAGCAAATGAAATCTTGAAACTCTCATATTTTTTTATTTTTTTTCATAGCAAAGTTGACTGAACATTTTTTTCCCACCGGTTCCGCGAAGTTTATGAACCCACTGTAACTTTATTTGAGATGATTTGTATTAATTTATGATTTCATCTGAATAAAACAGTATTAGGCTTTAAATTAAAACTATTTTCGTTTGGTTCCGACAGTAAATAAAAATTATATTGGACTTTTAATGACAAAATCGGGGATTTTCTTAAGAAAATCTTAAAAATCGAATAAATTCTAAAACTTGAACCAAAATGCAATTTAATAAGTGGAAGTAAATAGCTAATAGCCTCATCTATCCACCATTTTCATTTGGCTACTCAACCTCCAAACACCCTGTATATATTCGTATTATAAACCTGAAGAATTTGTATGTTTATTTCAACACATTAATATCGGATACTATTAATTCAAATTAAAAAAGATTTCGTGTTGAATAGTCCATATATTGAGCCAGACAATAGTATATTTCAATACAAGTGTGGAAAGGCTGTCATTACAACGAGTTCCGACCAATGTCTATCCGAGCCGAGGCACAGCCGAAGGCGAGGGTTGACAGGCGGGACGAGTTGCAATGACGGTTCCGCACGTGTAATGAACGACTATTTTTAATACAGTTGCGAAAAAATAAAGCAATTTAATAAAATATAAAATTAGGATCGTAAATGTCGAAATAACTCATTTTGAAAATGGTGCCATTTTTTCTTCACCCAATTGGTAGGCAAAGGTTACTATGCCCATACAGCCAAGTCTTCAGTAGAATTTTTTTATTGATATGAAATTAAAATGAAATTTAATGAGATGAAATGAAACCAACCACACTAATTCAATCAAATCATTAAATCTGATATCGAAACAAACTAGTAGCTTTTTTTAGAAATATACCTACGCTACGTAAGTATTAACATGAATCATAAAAACTTCTTTGTTTTTTTTTAGTAAAAACTTCATGGTTGGTTAATTTTTCTTTTTAATAGACATTATTTTGACAGTTGGGAAAGAGAACGCACGAGTGCGGGAAAGGTAAAAAAAAAGCACGCGTGTATAATAGCCCACATCCCGAACGCTATACGTCCCTGCAATACGCCACTTTTTGAGCAACTGTATTAAAAAAGACTTTATTTTCTTTTTCCACGGAAAACTACCCAATTCTTACAACCAGAGCAATATAGCTGCGGGTTCCCACCCGGGCAAACAGCTATTACGTAACTGTTCGCTATACAACAGAGTTGTTTATCGCTTGCAATGTAACTATTTATACGGCTGAAGCAATGAAGCTGCGTGTCCTCACGCGGAAAGCTATACTATAAAACTGTTCGCTATACAACAGAGCTCGTTATCCCTCTACAAAACTGTTCGCTTTACAACAGAGTCCGCTCTACCCCCTACAAGACTATTTAGTAGTCATACTCGCCTCGAAAGTTACTGGGGCGGTGGCGTTGTGTCAACGGGTCGCCCAACTCCCTCTAATATGGTTGAGTAGGACGATGGCTGGAGCACACGTCATACTTGTGATCAGGTGCCGCCTTCGGGAAACAGTCTGCTCTGGTTTCGAATTAGGGTGCGGGAAGAAGTCCTTAATTAGTTCGTACTAGCATTTTTTTTTCTTTAATAGTGTTGAGTTGAGGTACGAGAAAATAATTTTCATGTAATGTTCACTGATTGTACATTTTATGATTGTATAATTTTTCTGAAAAGAGTGCTGGCAGTTTTTTTCCGTCGGCTTTTTTCTCTCGGTTAGGTAAAGTCGAAGTTTGTAACATTAACGTTCATTAAGTATATGTTACATATCTATGATGAATAAAAGAATACTCTGTCATAAACAGAGTTCGCTGTCCCCCGCGCCCGCGCCGGCCCCCGCGTGGCGCGCGCCCGACGCCCCCCCGCGCGCGCACACGCCGCTCGCGCAACACAAACACGACAAGGTAGCAGTGTTAGCATTATCATCATTATCATTTTCATCACTATCATCATTATCACTATCATCATTAACAATATTATCACTATCACTATGATCATTATCACTATTATCACTATCACTATGATCATTATCACTATTATCACTATCACTATGATCATTATCACTATTATCACTATCACTATTATCATTATCAATATTATCACTATCACTATGATCATTATCAATATTATCACTATCACTATCATCATTATCAATATTATCACTATCACTATCATCATTATAAATAGCATCGTTATCACTATTATAGGTTGTCAATTAATATCATCTCTATCATAATAACATACTTAAAGTTGCTATTGGTGTCTGTTTGTATATTCCTGAAACACAAAACGAAATTAATACGGTTTTCACTATTTCTTAGGTATTTCTTCACTTAAAGTTAAAAGTAAGGAAGATGCTGAAAAAAAAGTATAATAATAGCCAGCCAAAATTTCACTTTATGTATTTCGAAGCTTGGGCATGGTGTCTTACGGTGTTAACTTAAAGAAAATACTTTAAACAGGTGTTTAAATTTGCCTAGTAAAAGTCCACTCCAAATACCTTATAATTTTCAAATTGTCAGGCTATTTAAACATACTTAAGTCAGACACTCATATACATCTTTCATTATTCGTTATACAAGCAATCTTACTAACTAACCTCTTCTACCCTACAGCAAAAAGAGAAGTCCAAGGTAGAGAAAACATCGATTTCATCCGGTGTGAGTCTCATGAAGCGACTCGCTGCCATGAAGAAATGCAAGTCGCCCCCGCCGGCCGGATACAGCATGGACAATCCGGTGTTTGAAGACGGACCGGGGACATCACTAATGTTGAATATGGGACACCATCCGGTACATGTTAGGTATGTATATACAGGGTTATTTGTGGTACATGTTAGGTATGAATATATACAGGGTTATTTGTAATTAGCGCATCACCTCTTGCAGGCGGCTTCCCTACATCAATCCTAATGACATTTGTTCTACGACTTTTTGCAAAACTTGATAATTAACACAAAAAAACAAATTAGCGCGCTCTGTTATTTATTACTCTGTATTTTGTAAGAAGTTCCTAAAGCATAATAAGTTTTTCCATACTAATAAATTTGTATGGAAAAACTATTTTTTTTTAAATAATAATTTTAATTATTTCTTGATTAAATGTTGATGGCATCGATGTAGAAAAGCTGCCTACAAGAGGTGATGCGCTAATTAAAATAACACTGTATAAGGAAAACAATAAGGATGAAGGCATAAAAGTAAAAAAAATAGCCTTAACTACGGATAATAGTGTCCTTTAAAGCGTAACTGACTTCTGAAATAGTTACATGAAAGCACTGACAAATTGTGTCGGATACGTACATAAGTATATTCCACTTTGTAAATATGGAATTGAGACTAACTATAAATTGCGAATGCAACATTATGGTCCTCTTAATAAGGGTGATGTAATAGTACCGGTCGTATTTTGTTATTAAAATGAATAGCAGTTACTTTTTAAGACATTGTTGTTCGTAACTCATAACATATATCGTTTGCATGTATCTGTGTGTAAAACTAAAAATAAATGTTTGACGATGAAATAAACTAAAATAAAAGTTTGTTTTTGTTGTGTTATTAAACGCATGTCATGGGTTATACCAGTCAATGTGAACAAAAGTGATAATTTTAATGAAAAATTTTTGAACAAGCAAGTTTTGAAAAGTCGCAGTTTCCTTCAGTCAATGTGAGCAATTCTTAAATACATGTTTTTCCAACAAATATGCATTTGAGCTTTTGAAAGACATTAAAAATAAGATTGTTGTTAACATTATCCCTCTTATTAATAAATGCAGTTAAAACCTGCACTGCTAAAACATTGTTTTGTCTCTGTTAACAACTGAGACAAAACATAGGCTTAAATTCCATTTATTAATTGGGGAGTAATGTAAACAATGGGGTTTGTGTTACTACTGTTTGTGTGTTTGTTCATCATTAACATCACAACATATATGTGTTTGATTTGATATAAAAGTGTACACTGCTTTTAACTTGTTATGAATATAGGGACTTTTAAAAGTGTTGCTATGATTATCGTTTAGGTACCACTGTAAAAATTAAACTTGAATGTAAATCAAAGTGTTTTAAAGTATCGAATTAGTATTATTATAAACCGAAAACTAACAAAAGAAAAAAAAAAGCTATTTATCCAACTAGGAAAATTAATTTAATCTTAATAAAAGTAACCTATAGTAGCCTTCTACTGGTGAAATACAGGGTGATTGGTAATGCGATACATTCCTTCTAAGAGGTCAAAGTAGAGCTTATTTGCTGTCAATTTAGGCATATCATGCTATGTCCAAAAATTAATAATTTCTGTGATATGCAACATTTAAGATTTTTCATAAAAAACCCCATTTTCGAAGTTCAAATGAATCCTTTTAGTGAAAAATTCAAAATTAAGTTTATTGTTTTGTTGTTTTATGGTAGCTTTATAACTAAATTGTATTTTAGATTCAAATTTGCCAAGAATAATCATCCTTATTTTAGAAAAAGTCAAGAAACCAAGAACAACTTTTAAAAAAAGTTAAGTCTAATGGCAATAAAAAGCAATTTTCTAAAAAAAAGTCCAAATAATGTTGCGTACAAATTACTTTAAAAACTTCCCCAATTCATAAGCTATTCAAAAAGGTACATTTGTCATACTAAAACTAAGTATTTGATTGACAACTCTACTAATAAAAGAAGTAACCTCTCTCTTAGAACGCCTCTACATTGTGGTTACCGCGCACTTTTGCAGTGTTTTCTTTGGTTGATGTCGACGTCTTGCACAGGGATAATGGAATAACATTTAAGATCTACCGTTAAATAAATAAATTTTCTGAAAAGCCAAGCCTTCAAGTGTGTAACTTTTGCGGCTAATTAGAAAAAAAGAGTATGCTGAGTGCGGAAAAAGTTACTTCTATTAAAAGAAAGAAAGCTCACACATCACTTGTTGTTTTTTCTTTGGTCGATGTCGCCAGCCAGCTCTTGTGGTGGTTGCTAGGTTTCTGCGAAAAACATCTATTATTTCTTCGTCTACTCCGCTAAACTCGAGGTCTACTAGATTCACTTGTTCGGGCGGATACAAGCTTTATTTTCTGAGACGTCGATACGTCCCCGAAAACAATCTAACGTTTGACACACGTCGATTACGGAAACGCAACAAGTACTTGTTTTGCTGTAACAGCGTTGCCGTTACACAATACGTAAATAAGAAGTATGTCTGAGTATTTTTCATTACAAAAGGCCCTCGCCCACAGTAGACTAGCAGTCGCTGACTGTGTGCCTTCATAGCCACGATTCAGTCGCGATGCGTTAGTATTGTCTTTGCATCGATACAGTTGCGATAATGTAGCGCGTTGCAAATGCGACTAACATGCGTTTACTTAACGCGCGACAGCATCGCTACAAAAAGTCTTCGTAGGCAAGGATCTTAAATGATACCATTTCAAGAGTTCTTAATGAAAATATGTAGTTAGTTTCCTTTTAATAGAGGTCACTTTTTTCGCGCTTAACACATTATTTTCTATTTGAATGCAAAGGCTGCACATTTGAAGCTTTGGCTTTTTACAAAATTTATTTATTTAACGGCAGACTTTAATGTTATTGCATTATCCCTGTGCAAGACGGCGACATCAACCAAAGAAAACACTGCAAAAGTGCGCTGTAAGCACAAAGTAGAGGCGTTCTACGAGAGAGGTTACTTCTTGTATTAGTAGAGTTGTCAATCAAATACTTAGTTTTGGTATGACAAATGTACCTTTTTGAATAGCTTATGAATTGGGGAAGTTTTTTATGTAATTTGTACGCAACATTACTTGGACTTTTTTTTAGAAAATCGCTTTTTATTGCCATAAGACTGAACTTTTTTAAAAAGTTGTTCTTGGTTTCTTGACTTTTTCTAAAATAAGGACAATTATTTTTATGAAAAATCTTAAACGTTGCATATCTCAGAAATTATCAATTTTCGGACATGGCATGATTTGCCTTAATTGACTGCAAAAAAGCTCTACTTTAACCTCTTAGAAGGAATGTATCGCATTACCAATCACCCTGTATAATTTGGTTACATAATTACATAGATTACCTTCTTCTTCCTACCTGCGGTCTTACGCTCATCTAAATAAGATTAAGGCACTTTTCCGTGGTTAAAAGTACCCCTTGATTAATAGGTCCAAATCCGCTCAGTAGTTAATAATTAAGGAGTAAGATAAAGTATAGCAACACTTTTAAAAGCTCAAAACCGCGCATAGGTCTGGCTCTTGCCCGTCGCAGTTGCTTCGCGCTTTGCCCGGCAGCGAACGAATACGACACAAGGAGAGACCTAGCGTTCTGCCGACGCACCACCATTCACACAGGTTCGCACTTATTGATAGTGGGGTGTCGCAGGCTTATCATTATCATTATTATTATCATCATCATTATCATTACATAGTATAAAACCAAGTCGCTAATCGTGTCTGTTCGTATGTTAGTTATTACCATCATTATCATTATCATTACATAGTATAAAACCAAGTCGCTAATCTTATCTGTTTGTATGTTAGTCCGCCATCTCCTCCTTAATAACACATCGGATTTTAATGCGGTTGTCACCATCTTTTCGGTATTTTTTTTTGAATAAAGAACATCCCCAAAAATTTTCTCAAGTTGGGCAAAAATCAATGTTTCGTAAACAATTCGGCTAAACTGACACCAATGCGAAGCGTAGTGTGTCACTATAGTCCGTTCGCGTTAAGAAAATATTGACAACTACAGGATAAGGGTGTATTCACAGTGGAGTAAAAATACAAAAGAAAAATAAAAATTAGTATTTTCGGACACACCGCAAGCATTTGCTGTTTCTATGACTATGCTCTCCACAGTTGCATTTAAATCACACAATTTAAAGTACTTATAAACATTGTAAATTATGCGTCTCTCTCCACTATGGATTATTGATCCACTTTTATTCTTTGGAATTGGTGAAGTATTTATTTTCAAAATTTATTGTTGGAGGAGTCACGCAAAATACACAACCGTTTTGTTCGAAGGTCAGACTTTAACTGATCACTGTGAACTCGACTTTTTAATTTCTAGCATTTTAATTGGCTGGGGGGCGTGGCCAGGCCGGCTGACAACGATGTCTCACTATTTTCTTAACGCGAATAGACTATAGTTGTGTTATAAGTTGGTTTACAAAGTGGAATGTTACGGTCTAAGGCCTAATACGTTACAAGGAGAGACCTAGCGTTCTACCAACGCACCATTATTCACACAGGTTTGCACTTATTGATAGTGGGATGTCGCAGGCTTATCATCATCATTATCATTATTATCATTATCATAATTATCAACATACGTGTATTTTTAACAATAGATGATTTCAGACCTTTTTCTTGGTGTTAATAAAAACATTAACAAGGAATGAACTAAATTGACGCTTTGTTTGTCTGCTAAGAAAATTGGTTCAGCACATCTCACATGTCATTGCTTGTTGTTTTATCGTGTTTGCATTCGTGTTGTGTTATTAACCTATTAATTAAATTTCTTCTTTACTTTGATTCATTAGTTTCAAATGAGTCGATACACCGTTCACAAAATATATGTTTAAATTTTCTCGGCATATTTTCTACTTTAACTTTGTTTTAAAAAAATCGGTACTTCATTACATTAAAAAGTAAAAAATAATCCGTAACTGTTAGTATAAATTGTATAAATGTTGTCTTCATCTTTAACACGCAATAGATTTCGACATTATTTTCACAATCTTCTAGATACATTTTTAAAGTACTTACTATTCAATATCGGGCATGTCACTATTTGTATTATGACACTATATAAATTTAGATCGAACGAAGACCCCTGGCAAACGCAACATAGAAAGTCGCAATCTTTAGACGTCACAGCCACCAGAAGGGATAAACAACATTCACAGGCAGTAAAAGAGAGGTAAGACAAATGCTTAACACACCCTTAATAACATAGCATTGTTAAGCAAATGTTGAAAAGCGTGAAATTAGTAGAACATTTATTTCACCAACCAATTGTAAATCTTAAAGATAGGAATAAAAGTGTTTATGTTTGACAAGTTTGATATTAATATTGGCCCTTTAAATTTTTAGAAGTCTTTCCATTGGCAAAACTTGTATAACCACAAGTTAAACAATGTGGCGAAGAGCTAGAAACTCTTAAAAAAATGGCTTGTTTGTTTCCTCGTCTGTAGTTCAAACAAAATAAATGTTTTACCATATTTTACCACTAAAACACTTAGGCCCAATTGCAGGGAACGTTTTAACCTCGGGTTAGCTAACTCAGGTTAAAATGGCGCCACCATCGATTGTTACTACTTCCTATTACACCTAAACGTTTCCTGCAATTGGGCCTTAAAGACTTATTAAATTAATCACGTATTATTTACCAGATTCCGCTGCATAGTGCCATACCCGCCCAACTCCGAATACGAGTTGGAGCTCAAAGTTGACGACATTGTCATTGTCTCTAAGAAGAGAGGCGATGGATGGTACAAAGGCACTTTACAGAGAACCGGCCGCACCGGGCTGTTCCCTGCGTCCTTTGTGCAGAACTGTCCCGAATGACGTTGACACTGACAGGTGACATTGACAGTTGACAAGTGACAGGTCGAAGGTTTGCAATTTGTGAACATGTAAGGTAAACTAAAAGGTATTTGGAAGCAACGAGTCGAATCAATGCATTATAAGAATGTGAAGTTCGCCATTTTTATAGATAATTTATTTTAGTAGGTATCCATGATTTGATAGCAGCCTGTATAGATTTTTTTTAATGTTCTTTCGAGACTTTATACGTGATACGTCAATGGTCCAAATACGATTTGGAGAAGAAAAACATTTTTTTTACGTAATGACGTTTAGTTTTTTTTGTTTCACAGCTTCCGTTAATATTTTTGCTTATAACAAAGGACACGCTCAAATTCATTTTTGATAGAATACATTTTAAATTAACTATGAAGTTGTTAAATTAGATAAGATTGATGTAGTCCCAAAATAACCAAGTCTATGTTGTTTTTTTAAAGTTAAATGCGTTTCTTTATTTGATTATATTTTTAATTGCATATTTTTTTATTAAAAGTTGTCATACGTATCCTTTTTTATATTTAACTCAAATATACGCTTATTATGTTACTTAGTTTTTAGTTCACTGCCATACTGATTTTACTTCAAAAGTTGTTAAAAGGAATTAACTTTGAATGTACATTTTTAAGTAAACAATATTTTAGCTATTTTAGATAATATGAATTTAAAGTTGTAACTATTTATATGATACTTATAGAATCTTTATTCATAGTCACTTTTGGATTTTAATATTAGTGAAAAATTTGGAAGTTATTTCGAATTTAAGACTGTATAATTAATGTAATCTTTTATAAGTTGTACATAAAAACTATTAAGTAAAATATTTCATATTGTACTCATTAAGGTACCTATTTATTTACGGAAGAATATAGTCAAAATTTACCAGTTACATACCGAATTTCATAGGAAAAAAATTCAACATTGTCTTTATAAATAAAAAAGTGTATACTGTTTATATGCCGATACATCTCTAAACAAGATCTGCTCAAAATTTTAAATTTGTCGGCTATACGATTATAAATATTTTAATATAAATTATTAATATTTGACTACTAACTTTCCTACAACGAAACCTTTTAACTCTTTACCCATGTATTTATTGTATGAAAACCGATGTAATTTAGAACCTACTGTACTTCTTTTTATATTTTACTCGTAAATGGTGAAAAACAAGATAATAGAAACATGAATGAAAAAAATACTAAACAGATGCGTTATCACTTTTTTTACTTGACGATTTTTGGTGTTATTAGCTTAGTAATTTTTTTAACAATACTGTTAAATTAATTTCAAGTTTTATGAGGTATTATGTTTTAAAATTATATGGAAATATGTAGATCAAAAAACGTGTGAAATTTACTATTTTGAAAATATTGTATTTGCAATTTTATGATAACGCATATGTTTAAAACACATTATGCGATCTTTGAACAGTTCAAATAGTTACTATGAAAGTGGCCCGTGGTTACAGCTTAACTTTGTAACTCAAAGTCTAGACTTCGTGTTAATGTTTTTTTTAAAGGGGGCCATCCATTAATTATGTAAGACTTCCTAGCGACTATTCATAAAGATTTCATGTGATTCTAGTGTAAATGCGTTTAAGTATTACTAAGAAGAAAGTTTGTTAATTTTACACTGTTTTAATTAAATTTTGGCTCGACCCCTCCCCCCTGTAATTACGTTATCAATGGTAGCCACCCCCAATGACTAAGTCAGCATCAATGAAAAGGCAAAAAAAAAATTGTTTAGCCCTAGCTATTAGGAGAAAATGCTAATATTGTCATGATTTGCGAGTTAAATATTTATTCAATTTTATGTCTATAATAATGTAACAATTTTTTTGCCACCCGCTATTTAAAGTAAAAATGTGTTATAATTTATACATTTTATCTGTGTGAAGTACCTAACATTTAGGCAAAACTATTATTTAAAACTGATTCTTTTTACGTAAAGTTAAATGACGTTTTTTATGAACAACTTAGTATTGTTGTCGAATTTAGATAAATAAAGTTGATTTGTCTTATTATATTATACATAATTTAGTAACTTTTAGATGTATATTGTAAGGCATCATATCGCAATGTTTGGATTGAAATAGATAATTTTGAAGAAAGCGTTAGTTTTATTTTTGTTGTATAATCCCTAAATGTAATTGTTTTTTGTGTGTATTTTTATTTTCAGAGTTAATTTTCACTGGGTATAATATACGGTTTTGTCTTTGTAGATTTTGGTTTGTCACTTGTCTAGGATTTACTTTTAAAAGAAGGTCATCCATTACTTTTATCGGTACCAAAGGGATAAAAAGGGTTTTTATATTTTTAATTAGAACCATTTTTATCCCTTTTTTATTAACCTGATTGTATATCTTCGCTGTCGTTTAGGTCGTTCTTTTACTGGTTTCTCGGTCTATGAACTCATATTGAATTGTATTTAATTTCAGTGTAGTAAAATATTGTTCCAGTTTGGTCCTTATTTGAAAAAAGCGAATGAAGTATTTTTATAGTTTTCATACGTTATTTATATGGAGAATAAAATATATATATTTTGTCTATATATGGTTGTCTTTGTAGATTTTGGTTTGTTATTTGTAGTCTAAGATCTACTTTAAAAGAAGGTGATCCATTACTTTTATCGGTACCAAAGCGCTAAAAAGGGTTTAATTTTTTTTTATTAGAACCCTTTTTATCCCTTTTTTATAAACCTGATTGTATGTCTTCGCTGTCGTTTAGGTCGTTCTTGTACTGGTTTCTTGGTCTATGAACTCATTGAATTGTATTTAATTTCAGTGTAGTTAAATATTGTTCCATTTTGGTCCTTATATGAAAAAAGCGAATGAAGTATTTTTGTAGGTTTTCATACGTCATATGGAGAATAAAATATATATTTTTTGTCTATAAAATAACTGTTTTAAAAAAATACTGCATTCTAATTGTAGCAAGACTTCAATCGTGTTTTTAAATAATAAACTACAGTGGAGTCATGTGGCACTGAATGTGAATATTCAAGCAACTTCTGTTATATGTTTCGCTCGTTCTTCTGTCCGATGGTCTAGGCTTTTCGAAGATTTTTTGGTAATTTAAAACGGTTGGTAGTTGTGTTAGTCTCAGTCAAAAATGTATTAAAACTATAATAAGTACTTATAATTTATAATAGTACTTCTAAGTTATAAAATATAAGTTACTATTTCAGAAAATGGTTACCAAGTCGGAAGACTACAGGACGAAATTCTGTCCCTAAGGAAGAACTATAACAGACTCGGTTCCTCTGCATTTCAATCAATCAACCAATCAGATTATTTCGTCTGCATTTATCCACAACTTCTTTCGATAACTTGGTGTATTGACAAATCTTTAGTATATTTTTTATTGTTAATGAAAACTTTCTGAGTGACTTGTCTGTAACTACTGCTTTACTACTCGTTTTGTGTCTGGTGCTATTAACGTGTAGCCGTTTCTTACTCCAGTTTTATTTTTACTACGTTTCAACTCGATAAGATTTATAAAGTAGTAAACTTATCTCGAGTTTTTTGTGTTTATTGTTTTGTAACAACATGGTGATCCAGTTTCTGTGGACCACGTCGCTTTAGTTTCTGTGTCATTAAGACGGTAACAAGCAATTAAAACTCGAACTACAATAAAATAGTTTCCAATGAAAAGACGCAGTAAACGAACGAGCTGGGAAGAAAAGGAAAACATGTGTCGCTCTTGGATTGTGAAATTTGTAATATTAGTTCTGTTTATATTATTTTCAATGGCATTTTATTTGGTAGTCAGTTACACACCTTTAACGAAAGAAGAGCATTTAGCCAAAATAAATGAGATGAATCAACACGTGGAGCCCTTCAGAAAAAATTTAAGCGAGTGTGCAAGACAAGTGAAAGCTTCAACAGCTGATGTTGAACATTTTCTTAAACGCATACCTCAACAAACTATGCCTGGCAAATGTTTTGTAGCTTGCATGCTGAAACGAAATGCAATTATAAAACATAACAAAATATCAGCCGAATCTTTGCTAGAAGCAAATAAATTAGTTTATGGTGATGATAGTGAACTGATGCAGCGGTTAAGCAAAGCGGTAGCCGAATGTATGAAAGCTATTGATGGCATATTTGAAATTTGTGAATTTGCGTCGGTATTCAATGATTGCATGCATATAAACATGGAGCATGTTTTAGACAGATTGACTCTGGAAAGACGAATGGAGGCCTTAGGACAAATGACTAAAGATCCTGATGAATGGACTGATGAAGAAGAGGAGTTGCTTAAATTAGCAAAAGATGAATTGTGACAATCTTAAAGCGTTTGTTTCAAGTGTACCCTTTTATAAACTCTGAAATTAGTGTTCAAGGACTTTATAATAAACTGCATTCATTTACATTTTTTTTTATAACATTAAAAATTTAATATTTTTTTATAGTACCTATCTTAAAAACTAGTTTTAATGAAGATTAATTTCTAAAAACAACATTTCGCTAACAACACGGCAACATCTACAAAAATGTACTTAAACCATTAAGCATCGATTACCTGTAGTTAAGCAGCCTTATCTAATTACGAAAATAGCATACTCTGAAAGGTATTTTGTTCAGGTACTTAGCGATATTTATCAGTTTATGTTCTCTCAGTTTTGAAACACATGTCGTACGGTGTTGAATTAATTTCTAACCATAAAATAAAAAGGGAAGGAAGAATAAAATTAAAAACATTTTTAAATTATAATATTTATTTTACAGTAAATGTTTAAAATGACCTCCATCATTGGCAATGCACAATTTACATATTTTAAATAAAATTTTCTTTGAGTTATTTTCTCTTATTATCATTTGAGCTTAATTTAATTTTAAACGTAATTCCTCAATAGTGGTGTAATCGGTTTTGTACACCAGCTCTTTATAATATCGACAGATAAAAAAATCTACTGGGTTAAGATCTGTCTACCGCGGAGGCCAGGCCCTCCACGATCAATCCATCGCCGCGGGTAAGACCCATTTAAATGGTCTCTAACGATCCGAGCATAGTTACATGGTGCTCCTTCGCATTGAAAGAACATGCGATGACGAACTTCTAAATTGATGTCTTCCAATATTTGAAATAAATAATTCTGTAAAAACTTCAGACATGTTTGTCCGTTCACTCTTGCTGGCAATTCGGAAGGTCCACAATTAATACTGAACTGATGCTGAAAATTATGGCTGCGAATTGCATGAGGGTTTTCAAAACTCCAAGAATGGTTGCATGTTGAAAATTCCACTTCGTCTAAAACTTGATTCATCATTCCACATAATATTATCAAAAAATCTTCGTCTTTTTGACATTTATTTATCATTTCTTGAAAAAAGGATATTCGTCGCGGACAGTCTGCGGGTACTAAATCTTGTACTTTTTTTACATGGTAAAGATGCACGAAAAATTCTATGCACTGTCATGTGACCACATAGACCCGTGCGATAGCCAATTTCACTCGTGCTTGTTGATGGATCATTTTGCGCTTCTTCCAAAACTCGATCTGCTTGATCTGGATCGGGTATGCGAGCTTCCATGTACGCGTTATGAACACGCGTACATTATAAAAGTAAATTAGTTTTTTCTGACAATACCAAAGCTTAAGACTACATGTATACTGAGATAGTGTATTTTTCGAGATCGAGCTAATCATTACTTGCATCGCCGATTCTGGGATGAGTTGCCTGGCAAATGCTTCCCTGATAATACTGCTGCTTCCAGGGAAAGGTGCTGGTGAAGCGGATGTGTTGATCTAAATGTTGAAAAAAGAGACTTTCGTTTAAGGGGTCACATGTCACACGCAGAGACTTATAAACTGGATACCAAGGCTGAGAGGGCCAGTGTGGTACCACAACAATGCCAGTCGCCTTGTCAGAAATTATTTTGTTAAGCATTTTCAAAATAAAAGCAAACGGTGGAAATGCGTAAAAAAGATATGGTGTCCAGCTTATGGTAAAAGCATCTATCTCATGTGCATATGGATCTCTTTTCCAAGAAAGATACTTTTTGCATTTTGTATTAATTAGTGATCCAAAAAGGTTTTTGCATTCCCAAATTTATCTTGCCTTTTATGTCGAAAGGCAACCTAATTTTCAATAATTTCCATTTTACGTTAACACTTGACGTTTCCGACACTGAGTGGAGCCCTTGGTGTATACAAAATTCTTAACATTAACAAACAGCAAAAAAATATGATGCCAGTTGCCTACATTCTTTGGACGTTAGTCCATAAAATAACAAAGCGCAGTAATTTACATAGTCTTTAAGGTCATTTTCCTGTGTCGGCGTGAAAATTTTGTTTACCAAGTAGTTCGGTTGTAAACGTTGTCCCTCAAGCGATAGAGCGTTTTTGGTTTTCCAGGAATAACGCTTTAACGTAGCGAATGGTACGTTTACCTCTTTTGATGCTTTACGTATTGACATCCCATTTCTATTGAAAGTGATACCACGTCTTATACTATCTTCGGAATTGTTTCCGATTTTCCTTCCTGTGTCGCTCTTGCGAAGCGGCATCCTAAAAGCAAAAAGAGCAAATTAAAGTAGCTAATTTACGAAATGATGGCATTGCATTTATGAAAAATTGCATTGGTTTTCATTAAAGTATGAAATTATTTATGCTATAATAATAGTTTAAAAGGTTTTTTCTAGTTTTAATTACTACATTCATGCTTTAATTAGTAAATTTTCAGCCAATAAAATACATATTTTTTAAATACAAATTACAGATTTTCTACATCATTGTACTTGCCAGGACTCACGAGTCACTGTGTACTACTTGAATTTGAGTCACTGAAGACGTCGTCGCCATTTTAAATTTAAAGACATATAACTTCCTAACAGATTTGCAGAAGATTAATAAATCCATGATATTATCTAACATATTAACCACAGTATCCATCCAAACACAAAAAGTTAACGATACTTATAATTATAAGTTAAAAAAACACGGGAAACTTACCTTAACCCTTAAATGGACGATTTTTTTTACGTTTTAAAAAAATATATTTGTGTAATAGACATGTATGGCTGGTTTCAGAGCGGCGCGTCTCAGCAGCGCTGCCCAGGCGCGCGCGGCTCGGGCGCGTGCCTGGGCAGCGCGTTCGCTGTGAAACGACATTCAGACGCGCGCGCTTCGTTGTGGTGTACGGTCGAGTGCAGAGAATCATTATGCCAGCAAACGTAATCACTATATTAGCTATATACGTTATATGGAAAAGAGTGCAACAACGACGTCTTAAAAGATTGCAAGTCGATCCTTTTAATGCTACAAGGTTGTTGAGAGGAGCCTTTGTAACATCGTTTTCTGATTTACGAGAAGATGGTTACAGATTTTATAAACATTTTCGACTTTCGCCACCAACGTTTGACGAATTACTGTGTAAACTACAAGCAACTTTATTGCGATGCAATATGTATCGTATCTCCATATCACCAGCCGAGAAATTGGCGGTAACTCTAAGGTAAGTTAAATAAAAGAAGAGTTTAATCTCTATTGATCATATTTATTTATTAGCAAGATTTATTAGCAAGAAATTCAAGTAAGTATACCCCCAGCCCATGTGTTTAATGTCACATGAAAAATATCTATAACTAGCTTAATCAATTTTGTACCTAAATTAGTGTAATCTAATCAGTCTCATTTATAATAAAGGGGCTGACACTCGCCAATGACCTTGAAAAATAATTTTCAAAAAAGTTTTTAGGAGTATCCGCTTGATCTGTGGCTATGGAAAAAGGATATGTTATTTTTAAGGATATCCTTGAGAACTTGACCAATTTCAAAACACGATATTATTACAATGTCTTTATAAAAAAATGTTGCAAAGTTGGCTCTGAAAAAACGTTCGAAGAAAAAAATACAGACTACCAATTAACTTCGTTCTGATATTTTTACAGGAATTGATGCCTCTTTATAATTTTGCGAACTTGGCCAAATTATTTTTTTGATAAATGTTATACTTTTTGTGAAATATGCTTTTTTGTGTGATTTTCGCACTATTTTGACGCGGTCGCCGTCGTAACCTCCACGCGGAAACGCACGCCAACTTGAGCGATATTTCATCGGTCATACGTGCGATGTTTGAATATCTCGAAACGATATTGCTAATTTTTGAGTGTCAGCGCCTTAAGTAGGTACCAGTTTGTTAATCAGCATATTTTTAGTTTTTGGTAGGTATTGATTTATACCTTCTTCATCAACATGGTTATTCAATCTTATATTATGTATGAATCTTCAGAATTATTGAAGTCGTCAGCTGGTGACACGTGATTTGGATACTCTTGTAGCTGAGCTGTAAAATTTGAGTCATCATCATCCAACGATACGGTAGCAGACGGTTCGTTATGGGATCGTGGACGGTTTTGGAGCTGCAGTCCGGATTCGTACTGTGGTTGAGCTGACGTAGATGGCGCTGTAAAATTACAGTTTGGCGACAGTGTTGTTTGATAATCTCCTCGCAGTCCGGATTCGTACTGTGGTTGAGCTGGCGTAGATGGCGCTGTAAAATTACAGTTTGGCGACAGTGTTGTTTGATAATCTCCTCGCAGTCCGGATTCGTACTGTGGTTGAGCTGGCGTAGATGGCGCTGTAAAATTACAGTTTGGCGACAGTGTTGTTTGATAATCTCCTCGCAGTCCGGATTCGTACTGTGGTTGAGCTGGCGTAGATGGCGCTGTAAAATTACAGTTTGGCGACAGTGTTGTTTGATAATCTCCTCGACTTGTGTCATTAGTGCTATTGTAATTTCTTAATCTAAACCTTCGAAGATCATTGGTGGGTTCGTAATATTGATGATTTGTTGGAGCCGCAGAATAATTACGTGGTGTTGGTATATAACTGGGTGTTTGACTAGTCGTGGTCGAAATATCCATTATAATTTCTAGAACCCTTGTGCGAAATTTTAACTTTTGAACGGAACTAAAACTCTTTAAAATAGGGCCAAGAGAATTAAAAAATGCCATATCGTCGGGATTTATGTCGTTAATATTATTATTTAATACTGTAAGCAATTCTTTTTCAAATTGGGTTGGCTGTGATTCTTGCTGCGAGCGAATTTTCCTTCGTTTTGCCCATGTGGGCGTATCTTGATTGTTTCGAGTCTGTTGGTCTTGCAGCGGAGGACGGTTTGAAGTATTCTCAGAGGTAGCCGGCTCATTATGGGCATCATTACTCGAATCATGGGATATGATCGACTGATTATCACTTAAAGATTCAGTTACTATATTTCCTGAAACAGCGTCAAGGAACCTCATTTGCTCAAAGAAAATGTACTTAATATGTTTTGCTGCACTTCCTGAGGGCGTATTTTTCATACTTAATTTGGTTCGATAATATCTATCTCTCGCTGATTTCCATCTCAGACGTATTTGTTTATCTGTAATAAATAAAAACATACCTATTTATATTGGGTGACTATAATACATTATTCACAGAATGCCCCACCGTGGATACGCCCATGGTTCGGCAACACTAGATGTCGGCAGTGGCGAGTGGGGCGGCGCGGGGCGGCGTGCGGCGCGCGCGGCGGCGTCTACAAAGGAGCCGCCCGTCTTTGAACGCGCCGCTACAGCCGCCGCCGCCCGCGCCGCCGTGCGCCGCCTCGCTCACCATCACCACTGCTGTACCACGGTGCCATACAGTTCGTCGCGGTTTAAACTGACGTTAATTGCTCGAAATATGAGGCATTTACAGGGGTCATGTTTGTTTCCTAAGGAAGCTAATATGATTAGGATGAAGACAGAATGAAAAAGTTGTGACTTTTTGCGGTATTTTACAAAAGCAAGCCAAAACCGTAAAAAGGGCCGACTTTAGGGCGGGGGCCGAGATTAGGCATATTTACCCTATTAGGAGGTTTATGGCTGACATTTTTAGTACCTACTTAGGTAGTTATAGTCAAGAGCACGTCAAGCTTTACACTACCAGGTTAAACTGAACACTACTAATACCTAAGTAAGTATGGAGCCGCCACCACCAACAGTCTAAAGTGTCAAGCTTGACGAGCTCTTAGCTGTAGGTAGGTACACTAGCAATGTGCATGACTTGGAACTAGGAAGATGTAGGTATCAGGCCGCCCACGTTCCGCGTAAGTCGTCCGTCGTGTCATGTCGTGTGGATTGTATCGGGGGTGGGCTGAGCGAGGCACGAAAGTTATGTGTAAGTACACTCAAAAGACACAATAAGCTTTACACCACCAGTTAAAGTTGAGCTCTGATGTACTACGGCGTTATACCTACATTACGGGGAGAAAGTTTTTAAAAGTGTAAAGCTTTGACTATATGTACCTAGGTACTTATTTACTAAAAATTAATACTGATTTATGGAACAAAACAATAAACATTTTTCAATTATAGGTATAGGTGGCAAAGTTAACCTGCCGAAGTAGGTACTTACCTACGTGCATTGTTTATATCTACGTGCATTATTTAAAATTATTACTAATTATAAACTTATTAGGTTAGGTACTTATGCACTTTTAACAGTCTAATGTAAAATAGGTACCTAATTATTCTTTTTTACTTCCAGGTATTTGGCAACAGGCAATTCGTTTACCGATCTGTCCACCACATACAGAATGGGAATTAGTACCCTAAGTCTAATAGTCAAGGAAGTTTGCTCCGCTGTATGGCAGATGCTACGTTATGAGTGTATACCTGAACCAACTACTGAAATGTGGCAGCGTATTAGTGCGGAATTTGAAATGTATGCAAATTTTCCCAATTGTTGTGGGGCAGTAGATGGTAAACATATACGGATAATAAATCCTGCAGGCGGAGGTTCGATGTTTTATAATTACAAACACTTTTATTCTATTGTCCTTTTGGCAATGTGTGATACAAATTATTGTTTTACCTATGTCAACATTGGGGCGTGTGGGAAAAACTCAGATTCTGCTATATTTAAAGAGAGTTCATTGTTTAGGAACTTAGAACGAAGGAGCTTGGGTCTACCTAGTCCAAAGCCTCTGCCGACCACTAATTTTAATGTACCACATATAATAGTGGGCGATGGTGCATTTGGAATATCAAACTACGTAATGAAACCTTATACTAGATTCAATATGACCTACAAGAAGAAAATTTTCAATTACCGTTTGAGTCGCGCTAGAAGATACATAGAATCAACATTTGGAATAATGTCTAACAAATTTAGAGTGTTTCATACCCCTATGAGTGTCAGTTTTCCTGTTGCAAAAACGATAGTACAAGCATGTTGCGTATTGCATAATTTTATTAGAGTACGTGACGGCTACAATGTAAACCATACATTAACTATAACGGGAATGACTGATTTAGATGCTGAACCAGTTACTATGTCAGGAAATACATTACGCGATGTATTCGCTGATTATTTCGTATCACCCACTGGCCGTGTATCATGGCAAGACAGATCTATATTTTAGTGTTTTGATTTGCAAGTTTCTGTGATTTAAAATACCTAGGTACGATGTAATAGTGTACTTATAGGTTTATAGTACCTACCATTAAGGAAACCTAAGTACTCGACGAAGTAGGTAGATTAGATACTTAGGTACCTATTACATCGACTGCACTGAGTAGATAATAGTATAACCCGTTCGCGCTAAGTTTGCCGCTGCCGATATGACGTCGACTCGTTTTTCTGTGATTAAACGCAATCAATGTGTCTAATTTTACCTAAGTATACTTTTTTTATATAATAATTGTGTATTTGGGTAAAATTAGACACATTAATTATTGCGTTTAATCACAGAAAAACCATTCGACGTCATATCGCCAGCGGCAAACTTAGCGCGAACGGGTTGTACCTACCTACTTAGTAGGTACTTATCTTAAGTTTCGTAATTTTTTTTTAAATATTGTATTATACTATGTATCTACTTACTTCTTACACAAAAATAAGAAGGAGAATATTTAATTCTTTCTCAAAAATGATTGTAATGTTTAAATAATTACTTAATAAATGTTTTTCTACCAACCTTTCTGTGTAGTGAAATTTTCTCCGAACAATTCTATCCCGATTTCTTCCCAAGCTTTATTTTTCGCGTCCCTAATTTTATAATTCGCATCAGATGCATTCCACAAACATTCTCGATGACGAACTTCATCAATCAGTCGCCCCGTGTCGATAAAGTCATCCATTTTCAGTCACGTAGAGGAATACATTAGACTGTACGCAGCCGCGCGTCCGCACCGTGTCGCTCTGAAACGCTACTGGCAATCGAAGGAGATCCGACCGCGGCGCGGCCGAGACGCGGCCCAAGACGCGTCACTATGAAACGCTACATACAATCTAGTGTAATGCGAGGCGCGCGCGGCTGGGCAGCGCTGCCGAGACGCGTTGCTCTGAAACCAGCCTATTACTGTCTAGGAAAAATGAGTAAAAAAATCTAGACATGAATTTACTATTTTTTTTTTGCAATAATGTGAGTGTTGTTTATAACACATATAATGCCTCGTCAGCCACATATGGCTGACATTTTCCAAACCAATTGGGCCGTGTCAGCCATATGAGGCTGACGGAATATGCTTGTTTTGAAAACGCGATTTTTCGTCGTCAGCCACGTTTTTGATGTTAAACTGTATGTAGTATGGTTGACAAGGCCTGGTAAATTATAACTGTAATGATGGCATTGATACTTTTACTTACATTTTGAGAAATATCAAGTTTGTAAGTGGAAGTTTCGAAAACTGATTACAAAAATAGTTGGTTATTGCAAATAAAATTAATAGGTAAATGGTTTTGCTTTTATTCATATTTAAGTTGGCATTGGCAAAATAATAAATCAAATCTACATCAATCATCATGTTCAAACACGTTTAAACTCAAACATATCTATGATCTAAATTGAAACAGCTGATACAATAGTGTGGCTCATTCGGGCAATCTTCGCAGTATGTTACCACTCTTTTGGTTTTATTTCGAGCATGAACTCTTCCAAATTGGGCACAGTTTCCTTTATAACACCTAACACAATATTTACGACAGGCAGAGGCCAATCCTTGCCTTTTCTTCAATTCATGCTTTACTCGCCTAGGTCTAGAGGAGGCACTAGTTTCCGGGACTCCTGTATGCACGAGGTAGTCAACCAACGCGGTTCTAAACTGGACGACAGAGAGCTTCTTCTTGGTTGTTAATTTATATAAAATATATGAATTTACAATCGCTGTATTCAATAATAACTCCATCGCCAGCCTTTTGGGCCATTTCGTTGTCTTCCGAAGAGGGGTCGTGTAAGAGGACATTTGGTCTGACAGATCAACCGCTGATTTTGCATGATTATAATCTACCACAACCTTCGGTTTAATTTTTTCTTTTCCTTTTTTAGTTATTCTTCTGAAACTTACGGAGTGCTTAGTAGACAGCAGCAGTACATCCCGCTTGTCTTTCCATTTCATAATTGTTATTCCGTCGTCATTTTCTTGAGCTGAGAATTCTCCTGTCTTCAGTTTGGTTTGGACAACTGTTTGAGGTAAACCTCGTCTATTTTTTCTAAGTGTGCCTATGAGATGAGTTTGTCCTGCTAGTAGTTTTCGTGCCAGATCCAGACTGGTATACCAATTATCTGTGCAAACCCTATGTCCTTTATTTAGATAATCGTCACACAAGGCAAGGACAACATTAGTCGGTGTAGTATTGACATTGTCATAATTTTTGCCAGCATAAACTTGCACTTTTACAGTGTATCCTGGGTTAGAGCACAGCTTAAAAAGTTTTATCCCATATTTGTGTCGCTTATTTTTATTATATTGCCTAAAAATAACGCGGCCACGAAATGGGATTAGACTTTCGTCAACACATATTTCTTGATTAGGTGTATAATGACATTTAAAATTGGCATTTAGCATATCTAATAAGTGTCTAACTTTAAACAATCGGTCGTCCTTATTGTGATTTATTTCATTATTGGCAAAGTGTAACATCCTCAAAATGAGTTCAAATCGATTTCGGCTCATAATGGACTTGACAAATGGCTGTTCAAAACATTTGTTAGTGCTCCAGTACAAAGATAGTTGAGGTAGTTTCACTATCCCCATCCAAATTAAAATGCCAAAGAACCGTTTAATTTCATGGCAATTTGTTGGCATCCATTTCTGCATTCGGTATGATTTTGTTGCACTTTTGTTCAGGGTTTGTAAAGCAAAGCGATTTGTTTCTTCGGCTATGTACTCGAATATACTATCAGGTACTAGCAATGAATAAAATTCTGCTGGTTTAGCTGAACTCATGCTGGATCGCAATGAAAATGGCTTAAGCCCAGGACATTAAGTATATGGAATAATACTTGGTTGCTTACCCAACGGATCGAACCATACTTCAGTATTTCGTGAGGTTGGTAACACGGGAATCTGATCATCTTCACTGTCGGATAAAATCTGCCATCGATGATGATTTTTGGTCCGTGCGATTGCTACTGTATCATCGAGATCAACGTCAAATACTTGTGTAGCACCACTATTTGATAATGTGTTACATTCTTGATTATACTCTGTTAAATCTAATTGCGATAGTTCGTAGTCCATATCATCATCAAAATCTTCCATTTTTTGTTGAAAATCACAAATCAGTAACTAATAACTTGCTAAATCACTAAATGAACAACTATTTACTGCAGTCTCCTTCGATGCACAGCGACAAATGACGCGCATAAACAATCAAAATGGCGCCGGCGGCGGCGAGCGACGCGTTCGTTTCGCGCGCTTTTGAAATCATATGGCTGACAAAATGACTGACGCGGCCCCATTGAGAATTTTATTACAGTAGCGCCGCGTCAGCCATATATGGCAGCCACCATTATTTATTTATTTATTTCACTATTACATTATGTAAAATTTAACGAAAATAGTGAATTAAGACATTCCTCACATTCCATGGCCAAATTTTACAAAAAAAAAAAATACAGTTAGTTCATTTGTTAGTACGGCATTATATGTGAACTACATTGCGCATTCAATGACATTTTGCAAGTATGGGTAAAATAAGAGTGGATATTGTTTTTGAAATGTGTTTATTTATTCAAAATTATGATATTTATAAAAACAATTGCTTTTTTTCGTATCACATAAAGATACACGACATTTTTGGCACATTTTGAACGTAAATCCTGAACATTTCGGGAATTTGTACCTCTGCTGCTTATCCAGCCAAACTGCCCAATGACATGTCTGATCCAATCTGACGTCTTTCAAAGGAATTGCTTGAGCTGGTCCTCGGAACTTCTTCATTACAAGTTCTCTTTGTATTGTGCTCCCACTAGGTCGACCACGTTTAGCGCCATTTGCAGGTAGACCCAATTTGCAGAGGGTTTCGGCAAGTTCTAGTCTAAATGTACCCAAATTGAGAAGTTGATCATTTCCTTTTATATTATTTACCTTCTTGAACATAACCCATGAATTTATAACTGCGAGGTCCAGGAAATGATAAAATAAGCGCATGGTCCACTTGCGGCTCTTCATTGTGATGTGATAACGACCTAT
Source organism: Emmelina monodactyla (assembly GCA_916618145.1). Classification (NCBI taxonomy): domain Eukaryota; kingdom Metazoa; phylum Arthropoda; class Insecta; order Lepidoptera; family Pterophoridae; genus Emmelina; species Emmelina monodactyla. The sequence continues at coordinate 2,002,747 of OU745316.1, forward strand.
AAATGAATCTAATAAGTCCACGCCCCCCATGTGAGCATTGTACTCCTTGATGACTTTGGGGCATGGAATAGCAACTCTCTCTTTCTTCGATTTATCAAAGCGCGTGACTGTGGTTGCTGGTTCTGCTCCTACGTAAGTGGAAAGAAGGTTAACGGGCTTGTTATCTTTCCACACAACAGCACTTACGTCAATATCATCCACAGTCGCCACGTTTTCCTCATAGAATCCTCTGGGTACGTTCTTTTTCATTATAGTGTTTTTGTCAGGCAATTTGCAGTTTCTCAATCGGTTTACTCTTACTGTTCCCAGTAAGAAAATTCCTTCCTTAGCTAAATAGGTGACGAGAGGCACAGAAGTATAGAAGTTATCGAAGTATATAATGTGATTCACATTGCGTGGTACCATTCGAGCTAACCTGACGACTGTATTTCCAGACTCTCCCAAATCTGGCTCACCAGGTAAGATGTTATTTTTGGAGCCCCCTCCACTGTAAACCTCAAATCTATGAGCATATCCTTGTAGACTGCAGATGAGATATAATTTGAACCCCCACTTGTGGGGTTTATTGGGCATGTATTGTTTTATGTAATGGCTCATTTTGGTTGCACACATCTGCTCGTCTATGGAAAGCCTTTGGTCTAAGGGAACCTTTCCAAACTGGCAGTTGAGCATTTCCTCAAGAGGTCTTATTTTGAATAGCCTGTCATAGTCTGGATGATCTTTGGGTAAGCATAGCGTATTGTCGGCAAAATGGAGAGTGGATCTTATTTTTTTAAATTTTTTTAACGGCATCGTATTTTTTATGTGATCATAACCAAATTTATCACTCCAGTAAGCCCTGGTGTTTGGAAATTTTATGACTGAGGTGTAAATCAGAATGCCTAGGAATTTATTTAGGATATTTTCATTTATAATTTCAGGATTGGATATTTGTTTCTGGGCCGCGTATAAGTTACTTTGTTCTACAATTTGCTTTATTAGATCTGATGTAAAATAAAATTTTATTATTATTTTATTATTTATTTTTTCAACACAAAAAACTTAGGTACTAGTTACAAATAAAAAACGTTGGCATCTGCATTAGTAGAAACTGTGTTGCAGAGCCAGCGCCTCCCATTATATAGAACATTTATCTGTTGATTTTTAATTACAATAAAAACAAAACTAAGAACTAAGTGTGTGGAATTGTAAGTGTTTGTGTGTTAGTGTGTGTGTGTGTGTGAGTATGAGTGTATGTGTGTATATGTGTGTGTGTGTGAGTAAGAGTGTATGTGTGTGTTAGTTAAGCAGGACCTCCGTGTCGTTATAGGACAATTCTTGTAGCCAGGATCTGACTTTAACTTTAAATTTTTGTAGGTTCAGTGGGTAAATATCAAGAAGAGTGTTGATTTTGTTGTACAGATGTGAACTGAGATACTGAAAGTGAAGTTTTGTTATAACTAGTCTAGGTTGTATTTGTTCACAAACTGATTCAGTGTTGTAGACATCATGAAACGGTAGTTCCATGTGCTTACGTACTAATGCTGCTTTAATATAAAGCTGCCTGACCGTCAGAACTTTGCAGAGTTTGTATAGTTCCAAAGTGGGAAATCTTGTTGGTTTCGACAGAATTACTTTGAGGACTGCTCTTTGGGCTCTCTCAACTCTAAGCATTAAGGTCTTTGCACAACCCCCCCATGCTAATATACAGTAAGATAGAGCAGATTGTGCAAGTGCTGAATAGACCAGCTTCAGACATTTAATATCAGCAAATTTCCTAATATTTCTAAATATATATATAACCCTCGATACTGTGCTATCAATTTGCACTCTCCACGAGAGTGTTGGGTCAAGCCAGACGCCTAGGTATTTGATGCTAGCCGCGCGTTCGAGGTAGGGACAAGTACATGTTCCAAATGGATATGATTTGTAGCAATTATGTGCTCGAAGTTTAAAGGAAGAGGGAGGAAGGTGCTGGGTTGTTGGAAGGAATGTAATGAATTTGGTTTTATTTGAATTAAGTGTGAGCAGATTTTTAGCAAGCCAATGGGACACTATTTTAAGGGTCCTTTCAGCATCATTTTTTGCTTCGGCCCAAGACTTACCTGTAACTAAAAGGGCTGTGTCGTCAGCATAGGCCAATACTTTTGTATTTGGCAATTTAAGTTGACAAAGCTCATTGATGTAAACCAAAAATAGTGTTGGTCCTAGAACGCTACCCTGTGGGACACCTGTATCGGTTAAAACCTGCGTACTAGTGTTGTCTTGAACTTTAACAACCTGGCAACGCATAGTTAAGTAGCTTTTAAATAAGTCCAGTATATTACCTCTGACACCAATAGCTTCGAGTTTATTTATTAAGATTGGAACTGAAACAGTGTCAAATGCTTTCGTTAGGTCAAGAAACAATCCAATAGTTTTAAGTTTACGGTCAAAGTTGGTAATAACAGCGTTACTGAGCTCCAGTACAGCATCCTCAGTTGATTTATGCTTCCGAAATCCAAATTGGTTATCTGACAGAATTTTGTGGTCATTAAGATAGTCAACAAGTCTCCTATTAATAATTTTTTCAAAGATTTTTGACATACATGTTAGGACCGAAATCGGTCTGTAATTTTCGATGTTATTTTTATCACCGTCTTTGAAAATAGGATGAACGATTGCCTTTTTGTATACATCTGGGAAAATACCTTGGGATAAACAACAATTAAAAATATGAGTAAGTATTGGAGCTAAGATGTTATTACTGGCTTTTATGAGTATTGCAGGTATACCATTATATCCGACAGCACTACTGTTTTTTAAGTTGGTTATAATATTTTTAACCTCATCAACGTCTACAGGTAAAAATGAGAAGGAGTGGGGAAAATTGCGTGGTTTATAGGTATTAATCGTTCCTCTCATTAATGATGGTTGTGGTGGAGGTTGTGGGATGTTTGAGGCTAGTTTTTTCCCGATTTGTGCAAAGTATGAGTTGGCTATATTGACAGACTGAGAAGGCGAGGAACCAAGATTGAGGAGTTCAGTGGATGTACTTTTTTTAGTTCCAAAACTACCAATAGTCTTTATAAGCTTCCATGTAGCTTTTGGATTGTTTTTTGCCTTCAAAAATTCGATCCGTTCGTATTCGTATCTGACTTTTTTCAAAAGTTGGTTGCAAAAGTTACGGTACCGAGTAAAGGTAATTTTTAATATAATATTTTCAGGGTATTTTTTGTAAGCCAGCGCCAGTTTGTCCCTGTGTCTTATACATCGCAGTAAACCTGGGGTGATCCAGGGCTTCAGAGTGCGTTTTCTGTTTGGGATAATAGCTGTGGTGTGAGTATCTATAATAGCTTTGATAACCTTTACTAGTTCTTCAGCGGCCATGTTACCGTCTTCCAGTGAATAAATGCGAGAAAAGTCATGAGATTCGATGTCCTTGGAGGCTGCTAGTAAGTCAAGTTTTGCTCTACATGTTATGGGTTTTGGCAACGGTTTTTTAGAAAAACAAAATAAAATGGGAGCATGGTCGGTTAGAGTAGAGTCTATAATTATTGATAGAGCTCGTTTATGTGCCTTTACCATAGCATGATCAAGGCAGCGGTCTTGTCGGGTCGGGTTGTTGTATGCGGGCATTAAACCGTGAGAGGCTAACATATTAAGATACGAATCACTATTACTGTCACTGCAATTTGGGGATATATTAATGTTCACATCTCCAATAATAACAATATTACTGAACTTATTAAAATAGGTTAGAGCATCGTCAAGGCTGTTCAAGAAGTTAGAGGGATTAGCGTACGATGGCGAGCGGTATATTGCAACAAGTACTGTGCTATTGTCAATTTCAAGGACAATAGAGTTTGCATCTTTTACTTGTACACTTATTACTTTACAGTTAAGAGAGTCGCGTACAAACACGACAACTCCCTCATTTTGGTTGTTGTAGTCAGAGGTATAGAAACAATAGCCGGGAAGGGGTGGTGGGATTGGACATTTGCTCAGCCAGCACTCAGAAAGGACGATTATGTCTAGTTCACAAGAAACACGTTGCAACAGTATCTGGAGGGCGTCAAAGTTCTTATTGATGCTCCTTATATTTTGGTGCAATATTTTAAATGAGTGCTTGTACGACACAATATGATTTTGTATACTCTCCGGGGCACAAACGACGACTTTACGACCTGAGAAGGAAACGTTATCGATTTCCTGGATAACGTCTGTTATTTTATCCATTTAATTTGTGGAAATAAAACATGGATCTACGTGCTGTGGATTGAATATTCGGTCTAATTAATAAGTTTTTTATGACAGTATGATTTGTCAGATACTGTGTTACAGAAGTCCTTGCTATGAAATAAAATGTATGATTATGTGTTTTTATGTGTATAGGCTTGTTGTTGTGTGGGTGTGTTTTTGTATTTGTGAAGTGTAAGTAAGTAAGTGTACATAATATTGAATAATAAATGACAAAAATGGATAAAATCTTAAACATGCATATTAGAAATAAAAAAATTAAAAAATATTTTGTATTATGAGCGAGAAATAGATTATGTAACTTAAGGCCTAGTCACTTCTGCTCAAGGTTCATCTTGAGATCGGATTCATTGTTGACTCTAAAGTGGGTGCCGCCGTCGTGCTTCCGAAGGTATATCTTGCCGTTAGAAACCCAACAGTACTTAAAGGAATTAAGCTTAGCATGCTCCCTCGCCAGAAAGAAAAGTTTTTTAAGCTTAGCTGAAAGATTTTCTGAAATAAAGATTGGCTTTGGGGGTCCAGAAATGTTTAGTTTTTCGGTCGTCAGTCTGTTGTTTTGCTTACATTCCATTTTGTATTTATTGACAATTTTTTCTTTTGTAATTACTGAGGTGAAATCAGCAATGATTGTCTTCTGTGAGGGGTCCTTGTTATGTAAGCGAAAAACGTCTTTAATATCGGATTTTTGAATCTCAACATTTAGAGCTCTGCCCGTTTTTATAACCGTGTCGATTAATATTGATTTTGTCTCCGACTTGGCAGTGGGCAAATTTCTAATTTCGATGCAGGTTGATCTGGCGCTCCTCTCATAGGTTTCCAGCCTGTTTTCAAGTTTCGCGATGTTTTCTAAGTTGGTTATTTTGTCTGCTTCAAGGCGGCGTACTTGAGATTGTAGCGTGGCCACACTCTCGAACACAATCTCGATAGAACTCCGAATTTCCTCGACAGCAATAAATAGTTTGTCGTACTTTGCGTCTTGTTGCTCTTGAAAGTTGAGAAACATTTGTTTCATTTCATTCATGAATGCATTGAGGTTCTCGCTATCGCTGACACAACGCTTGCGTTTGTTACGGTGAGTTCTTTCATTCGGTGTGCTAGCTTTTAGCGTATCCATTAAAAAGTTACTCTCAGCCAAGAGACTAGGCTCAGATGAGCTGTGTTGGAGTCGCGGAGTACTGTATACTGACGACTGTCCTGTTGACACTGGCGTCGAGATTTGAGCAACGGGGGGTGTACGTTTCAAGGGCATATTGTGTCTTAGCCTCTTACTTATATAGAAATATAAATATGTTTATACTAATGTCAAGTACTGCAATCGAATTTGCGTTTCGTATTAAAAGTACCAGGGCGAGATGGTCAGACAGGAGGTGGTAGTAGTGTTACACTCAAACGTTCAATGCCACCGACACGGCAGCCGTGTTCACGTGAATTTCTTAGCAGTGCCTATAACACGGACGCCGTGTTCATGGTTTTTGAGAAATATGGGTCAATTCATACTAGCGCAGAGTCGAAGCGCATCGAAGCGTCAAATTCCTCACAATCAAAGCGAAGTCGCGCGTATTCGCGTGAATTAGCGCGCATTCTCGCGCTTTTTCGTGGCATTAGTGATGGACACCAGTTGCCAGTTGAATCTCGTTGTTGAAACTCGTATAAAATGGTTGACATTGATCTTGCTATGATGTTGCTTATATCAGAAGTTGAAGAAGAAGAAAACGCAGAAAAAAGAAAAAGAAAATTGCGAAATTTTGGAGTTCACGACTTGTGGAAGAAAAGACGTATATCTGGTGAATTCATTTCTTTTTGCGCAGATTTATATCTGTACCCAAGTATTTATTACGACTATTATAAAATGAACTATGATCAATTTGAAAACTTGGTCAATATTTTGAAGCCACACACTGTAAAACAAGAAACTAAATTAACGATACCCATTTCCGTTGAAGAGCGAATATCAGTCTGCTTAAGGTGAGTTTTACGTCTTTTTGTAATTTTTATATAAATATAACTAATAAGAATAACAAGAAGATATTTAAACTCTCGGTAAAGCTGATAGAAAAGTTAACCAATATAATAAATAAACAAGCTTATATTTGAAATTCTTTATTTAAAAAAATTCTTATATAGGTAATTATTTGCCATGTAGAATCATAATTTCTAAGGTCAATAATAATGAATTAATGAATTATTACTATTTGTCAACTTTTTGCAAATAGTCTTCGATTTCATCTAAATTCGGTTGCCGCTGATGCTGCATTGTTGAAATCGGCTGTGGTACGTAAGGTGATGGTGGTGGGACCAAACTGGTATCGAATGTATTTGGATTTTGTTGAATGGTCATGGTGGATGGGATGTAAGTTGAAGTAGATGGCGGATAATAATTTTGCTGAGTAGTTTTAAGTGGCCGCTGTTGTTGTGTTTCATAGTAGTTAATCAGAGATGGTGGAGTATCGTTTCTTTCCTCTGAGGCAAGTTTTACTTCTGCGTCGGTAACTAGGCCAAGTATTGACTTCTTTAATTCGGCTTGTATTGATACAGGCATTTTTTTTACTGTTCCACTCATTGATAAAAAAAACACATCTAATGGATCTTCTTTCTTTTCTTTGGCTTCGAGATATTGTGTGAATAATAGCTGCGATAGGGGCAGTGATTTTTTTCTGGCGCTATAATTTGACAACGATGAATCAGAGCGTGGACTTTGCATGACATCTGATGGTGGTGCTGGTGACTCTATCATTGTGTTATCTTCCGTGTTTATGTCTAAACTATCTTCAGAACAACCTAGGTTTGATGTTTGTGGTTTGTCCTGGAGGTAGGGTTTTAAAAATTCCAACTCCTTCTCAAATTTAATTGGTTTTTCATTTTTTCGCGCAGATCCGCTTTTATATTGTCTTAATCTTAGAGCCTTTTTATAGCAATCACGTAGTTTCTTCCATTGTTTCTGACATTCAGCCACTGAAAAAAACAAATTAAATATATGTACTTAATTAATACTTTTATACTTTATAATATTAATACTTTGTTACAGGTTTCTAACTACTGCTATTAGTTGCAAATCACTGGCTCATAATTATCGCATGGGCTATAGTACAGTTTGCACAATTGTACATGAAATTTGTGCTGCAATATGGAAATATTTACAGCCTCTTGTTATGCCAAAACCAACGCTAGAGTCATGGATTAAAATCGAGGAAGATTTTAGAATTCTATGGAATTTTCCCAATTGTATAGGAGCGATCGACGGAAAGCATGTCAATATAAGGGCACCCTGGAACAGCGGAAGTCTGTACTACAATTATAAAAAGTTTTTCAGCACTGTCTTGTTAGCTGTTGCTGACGCTAAATATAAATTCATTATAGTAGACATTGGAGCATATGGACGTAATCACGATAGCGGCATATTGAGCAGTTCCAAATTCGGCCAACTATTACAAAATAATATGATTAGTATACCGCCTAATAAAAACTTGCCAGGTATGACAAACACAGTTCCTTATGTTTTTGTTGGCGACGAAGCATTCCCTTTGTCTGAACATATTATGAGACCTTATCCTGGTAGTGAGCTGTTAAACAATAGCCAGAAGAAAATCTATAATTATCGTTTAAGCCGAGCAAGGCGTATTGTGGAAAGTGCCTTCGGAATATTACAACAAAAATTTGAAGTATTTCAAAAACGTATAAGAATGCAACCAACGTATTTAGATACCATGATTCTTGCATGCACGTGTCTGCATAATTATATTATGGAAGATTTTGTGTCGGAAGACATTGCCGTGCCCAATAACAGCATTTTACAAAATTATTCCGTTGACAGTCAAAACATGGACATAACCGGTAATCAAAACGTGGATGCCATGGAGATTAGAGAGATCTTTAAGTCCTATTTCATTTCTGAGCATGGGGCAGTATCATGGCAAAATGAAAAGATAACACGATGTTAAGAAATAGGACAAGATTATAAAATATTATATATGTTACCGGCAATCTGTATAATTCAGGTATTCTATACAATACCCAGGCAATGTATAGAATACCGGATTATACAGATTGCCGCTAACATATATATTAAATGTGTGAAATTACATGTTACTTCTTGACGTAAATGGTTTGTTTTTGCGCCGCTTTACGACGCGCCAGCATGTGAGCTGGCAACGTCGCACGGAAGCGAAAACATGTGTAATAATAATAAATACTTAGTACTTACCAGGTAGTTTCAATTCACTGCTAACTTTTTCCCACGCATTACTTTTTGAATTTTTGTCGCTATAATATTTGGACTTCGAATTAAATAAACATTCGTATTTTTGGACCAAATAAATTAATTTCTCGTCGTTTTCCATTGTGATTCACTTCGACACAAGACAGTTTCCGTCCGATTCCGATTGCCGACTGACCAGACGGCGCGTAGTTCGCCTAATAGCCGCTTGGCTTCGCGCGAATGCGCGCGCACCAATCAGAGTTACTCGCGCGCAGGCGCCCGAATTCCCTCGAATGTGCGTGAATTCGCGCGTCTTTTTTTTTCTTGGAAGAAATATGTGCATTACATTGTGGAAATAAGGGTGAATTTGCTATATTAAGTTTCGGATTGACGCTTCGATGCGCTTCGACTCTGCGCTAGTATGAATTGACCCTATTTCTGAAACAAAGCAGTGTTTTCTGCTGAAAATCATCATAGTGATTTATTTTGCAATAATCTTTTATTTTGTGCGGTGGCCCGTGTGTTCAGAGCATTTTAATATTTAGAGAAAAAAATATATTCTCTGCGATGCCATGCACACGGTAGCCGTGTTCACTACGGGAGGCTCTCAAACTGTATTTTTTGATATAAAAGTATAATAATTTTTAGTGTAAAATCTTATTAGCCTGCATCAGCGACATCTATACTAATACTAAGAAGTACCACAGTGATACGAGTAACATTTACAAGTTACATTTCAACTCATCAATTTGCACAAACCGAAATGGATAGCTTAGTTCGTTGAGTCGGGACAGGGGCTAGTTGGTGTAATGAATGATAGCATGCTGGTTGCGTTAAAACCGCAAGTGAAGTCCGAAACAGTACGTGAATAAAAGTGCGATCTATTAATCTATTGTATTTCACAAACAATAGTCTACCTATCTACTTTTTATTGCTTGATGCTCTTAACCAGAAAATAAAACACTTTTGTCAATGACACGTGGACTGGGGAGGTTCTATTATACCTACTTTTTTTTACTCTACCTATATAGCTACTAAATTTTTATCATAGCGTTGGATGTTGTGGTAACCTATATAATTACAGTAGGTACCTACCTATTGATTTATATTTAGCATTGTGAACTTATTTTGTTAATTATAGACTATCCCTTTCAGACCTGACTCCACATGGTAAAGTATTTCACAAAGAAAGGTAATGTTTTTGGCTAATTTGGGGTAGTTGAAAACGAAAATGCTAATGAAAAAATTAAAGGAAAATGGGAAATAGGTTTTCCAGCATGATCACAATTGTGAGGGTTCGGGCCCAGTGCTGGTACCCCCACGATCGTGAGGGTTGATAAATAAAACTATTTAACCTAGAAAATTAAACTTTAATCATAATAAAATCAGTCTCAAAATTAAAATTAAAGGAACAGTTTTATTTATTTAACATTTAAACAGTCTTTTTCTTAGACATAATCAACAAAATTAACATTTATTTCTTATTAGGAATTTAGTGGGTTGCTGGAGCTCTTGCTTCTACGGAGGTTGGAGGCAGAATGAAAGGCAGATGTATGCGATCATGAATTTATTAGAAATGGTACCCTATTTATAGTTACAAAATTTGGTATGAGCTGAACGTCAGCAATACCGTAAAGAGAGCCCCGTGTTATGTCCCTCTTTGAGCAATACCGTAAAGGGAGCCTATCTAAATAAACTTACAACAAATAATATTTATTTTACAAATATACATTAAAACTAAATTAAAACTATTATTTACAAACTATGTGTCACCACATAACCCCCCTTCAAGTGAAACGTACGTTCTTCTTTATCGTCCGCCCGTATCTTGTCACGTAGGTAGGTACCGTCACGCCCGTGTTTGTAGGTACCTTCGTGGCTGCAGGTTGTGATGTTGACGGCTGGATCGGAGTCGCTACGTTTCTGGGTGTTGCAGTAACACTCGGCTTCTCGTCGTTGAATATATAAGCCGGCTTAAGTCTGTCGACGGAGATGATCGCTGTACGCAGAGGTAGTTGTATCTTGTAGTGTTTGTCGCTGCGCTCGAGTACTTCGTACGGTCCGTCGTATGGTGGTGTGAGTGAACTTCGTACTGTATCGTTGCGAATGAAGACGTGACTGCACGAAGGTAAATCCTTGTAGACGAAAATGTTCTGGTTCGATGCAGTTTTTCGTGGAACTGGTGCGTATGACGTCATCGTTTCGGTTAGTCTGCGTACGAATGCGGCATCTTCAACATTGGTTTTTGCGGGTACAAAAAAATCTGCTGGCATTCTCAGAGTTGATCCGTACGTCATCAATGCTGGGCTAATGTTGTTGTCGCGTAGTGCTGTGCGAAGTCCGAGTAATACGACAGATAGTTCGTCGCTCCATGTTGACTGTGCGCCTCTTGACATAAGCGCGGCCTTCAGAGTGCGGTGCCATCTTTCAACCTGCCCGTTGGCTTGCGGATGATAAGCAGTTGTTCGGATGCGTGTGATGCCAAACTTTTTCATGAGAGCGTTGATTAGTGATGACTCGAATTGCCGGCCTTGGTCTGTTGTCATGCGCAGCGGGCATCCAAACCTCGAGATCCACCCATCGTAGATTGCTTTTGCGACGACTTCGGCTGTTATTTCAGTGGTGGGGATAGCTTCGGGCCACTTCGTAAATCGGTCGATAATTGTGACGAGATACCGGTACTGATTTGATGTTGGTAGGGGTCCGACGATATCCACATGTATGTGTTCGAACCTCTGTGACTGCTGGAACTCGCCAAGGGGACTGGTTACATGCCGATGTACTTTTGCACGTTGACAACCGATGCATGCTCGTGTCCACACTCCAACGTCCTTGTTCATAGCTGGCCAGAAGTACTTGGATGCCATAATTCGCCTCATCGATCTGACGCCTGGGTGGCTTATCTCGTGTTGAGCTTTGAAGGCAGCAAGACGATAAGCTGGCGGTAGATAAGGTCGAATATGTGATGATGAAGTCTCGCAGGTAATCGCAGAGTTAACGCCTGGCATGTTGATAATAGCAAATTGTAAATTTGTGCTATTTGCTCGAAGTTTCTTCAATTCTTCATCTATGTTTTGATCTCTCGATAGCTTCTCGAAGTCAAAGTTTGCGGTGAATTCTATGTCTTCTATGCGCGACATGGCATCAGCAGCTTGGTTGCGGTCACCGTTGATGTATTTGATACTCGAACAAAACTGACTCAAAAAGTGTAGTTGTCGTTCTCGCCGCGGTGTGTCGCTACTGTTCGCTGGTTTACTTAGCGCGTACGACAGGGGCTTGTGATCAGTGTAGATGACAACGTCGTTTCCTTCTATGAGTCTTCTCAGGTGCTTCACAGCTGTGTACATTGCAAGAAGTTCGCGATCGTACACGCTGTATCTTCGCTGTGTCTCGCTCATCGTTTTAGAGAAGAAAGCGAGTGGTTTCCATACGCCGTTCACTTTCTGTTGAAGAACGGCGCCGAGGCTGTGATCTGAAGCGTCGGTCAACATACATAATGGAGCTGCGGGGACTGGGTGTGAAAGAGTGGTTGCTTCGGCAATGCTTTGACGGCACGTGACGAAAGCTTTCTCGGCTTCAGTTGTCCATTCTATTGCGGTTTTATCGTTCTTTTTGCTGTTGTGTAGGTATTTGTTGAGCTCCTGTTGATGTTCTGCTTGATGCGGTAGGCAGTCGCGGTAGAAATTGACCATACCGAGGAATCTTCTAAGCTCTTGTACATTCTGTGGCTTCGGGTAGTTCAGTATAGCTTGAATGCGTTCCCCCGTGGGCTTGATTCCTTCAGATGTTACTTCATATCCGAGAAACTGAATGTTTTCCTTGCCGAACTCGCATTTGTCGATGTTGAGCGATATTCCATACTGGTTGAGGCGTTGAAGTACTTGTTCGACATGTTTCTTGTGTTCCTCTGGATCCGATGAATAAATCAGTAGATCGTCCACGTAGCAGAAAACAAAATCGTCTAGTCCTCGAAGTACTTCATGCATGAAACGTTGAAACGTTTGACCCGAGTTACGTAAGCCAAACGTCATGCAATTAAACTCGAACAAGCCGAATGGGGTGATGATTGCGGTCTTCGGTGCGTCTGCCTTTTCGATAGGTATCCAGAAATATGCCATCTTGATGTCAAGTTTTGAAGGGTCCGTGGGTTAAGCCCCCGGTGTGTGACGCCCCCGTGGTGGAAGCACCCGATTTCTTTTTTATGGGATAAAGTGTATTAGTTTAATATTTTTATCCAAAGTACAGTCAGAGAGTAAAGTGTAACCTATTATAAAAATGTTTATAAGTACCCGCATGAAATGATTCAAAGTTTCAGTTATTTAAAATAAATATTTATTAATAAAAACATAAAATAAAAATCAACAAAAAAAAAACTTTAAAATATAACAGCTACGTTGACATGCAAAATCACAGATTATAAAGAAAAATCACAGTTGAATATTAGGACGATTTGAACTTAGTACTTAAAATAAACTTTAAAATATAGCTATATTGGCATGCAAAATCACAGATTATAAAGAAAAATCACAGTTGAATATTAGGACGATTTGAACTTCGCACCTTCTTAAAATCACTAAATAAGGACGTATCTACTTAATTAACATTAATAACGATCAGTTTAACATTTACAATTATGTAACTATATATGTATGTAACAATTAATATTCAAAATCATTCTTATAATACAAGTAATTATTTTCAATATTTTTTATTTACATTTTTGTTTCATTTGCACAAACGGACGGATTTGTTCCAAAAACTCCAAAATTGAAATTTGTTTCATTTCATATTTGTGTGTCAGCTTGGCAATCATATTGTCGTTTATTATAGAAGATTTTTTCCTTTTGCTAATACCACCGTCATTTCGCCGTAACCTGAAAGTACGTATATATTAATTTTAAAATTACCTATATAAAAAAAGCTTAAAGTAGCATTAGATAAATTAATTTGTATCGCGTAAAGTAATATAAGTATTTTACCTCGCTTGTGCTGTACTATATGTAGAAATGTCAGTTGTTATCATTTCTAAAAATGATAACAAAGATGGTTTTCGGCCCAGATAGCACTGAAGACGTTGATTCCAGGCCTCCACTAAATTTGTGGTTCGATGTCGTAGTTTGAAACAACACCATTTGGCGATTATCTCCGGAGGCTCCAGCCATTGTTCGACAAAATAGTCGTTGAATTTGTTGACTTTTTCATCGGGAATACTGAAAATAAAAATAATGATATATATACCTAAGCGTCCACTTGTTTTACGTATGAGAATATTCTTATGAGTCGTAAATATTTAATCGGAAAATTCAAGTTACCTGTCCTCCATAATGGAAAGCCAACCATCTTCTACGTCTTCTTTAGGAAGAAAAGCTAGACTCGCGCATCTTTTTACATATAATGTGGTCTCCTCATGTTCTAATAATCCCAAAGACTTTGCTTTTCTGTAGAGGGCTCTTTGGAAGTGAACATTACACCCATGTATTTCAACCGACGGAAATACCTCCTGTATTGCCAGCATTGTAGCTGATTCAAAATCCACAGTGAATTTACGAGGATTGAAGTCCGGCACAGCTTCTTTAATTTTTTTTAACATCATTTCATACGTGCTCTTTTCCTTGTTAACTAGTAGCGCGTAAAATATAGGCACAACATTGGTTTCTTGTGCATCACTCCCTACATCTCCATGGATAGTGAATATTTGGTAAAATGGCCCTGGGCAGCAATCAAAGGTACCATCCCCGAAGCAGTGTAATATATTTTTGATGCCTTTTAACGCCTCTGCTGATGCAAATACGATAATTCTATTGCCGTTCTCGCAGTGATCAATCAATAAATATTTTCGAAAAATCTTAGGTATAATGACTTCTGCTGGATTATGAAACTGTGTTTTATCTACATTCAAGGCTTTGTTTCGGCTGTTGTATAATTGTTGCTTGACATTGTTGTATTTTGGAATATATTTTTCAAACCCTGTACCTGTACTCTGTAATTCACCAATTTTTGCTTCAAAATTTCGTTGTATGGAGCTGAAATTCGTTTTAACGTCCTCTTTTAATTCGTCCATAACAACTCTAACTTTGTTTTTCAATAAGTTAGGTAGGCACTCAGGGTTATGACACCTTTGCATTTGAACATTGTCACCTTCTTCACTTAATTTCACGGAACCATTACACTTTTTATGTCTTTTATTGACGCATGTCCACACACTCGATTTTTTATTTTTTCTGTGAAAATTATAAGAAAAGCCGACATGTAATAACGTTCTTCCACCTTTTCTATTTGAAATTATTTGGTAATTATTTTGTGCTAAGCTCCGCGAAGGACCTGGACTTGCCATTTTGAGATAACATGACCGACTAAGCTTTCTTATCAGTATATTATTGCAACAATAACTTGACATCTGTGCCAAAGGGATAGACATATCTATCTATCGCTATATTTACTATTGTTAATTATGTCCGTTTACCTGAATTATATTGTTTCCAATCCTTTGCGTGACAGAGTTAGGTAAAAAGCAAAGACAGAAAGTGAAATGGCTGGCTTTTGTCTCAAACTGGTTTGGTCGGACGGCTCGTGCGAAAAAAGTAAAACATAGGTAATGTTGTTTAAGGAAATAAACTGCAACAACAACCTATTATCAATATTTTATATTATGTTAGGTAATAAATAAATACGTAATCAGATTTATAACCCAAAATAATAATAAACATGAGGTTACATAATATTATTTTGTTAAGAAATACTTATTTCGTCGACTGTACCTAGGAGAAATAATTTTTATTCCGATGAAATCGGCTGTTATAGTTTAATTGAAAATCGGGTGCTTCCACCACGGGGGCGTCACACACCGGGGGCTTAACCCACGGACCCGTTTTGAAAATATTCTTTTCTCGTGTAGGCGGTATGTGAAGTCTTGAATTCGTGGTATCGGGTAGCGGTCGGGTACAGTGACCGCGTTCAGCCGCCGGTAGTCGCCGCATACGCGCAGTGATCCATCCTTCTTTTTGACGACGTGCAGCGGACTAGCCCACGAGCTCTTGGAAGGCTTGCATATTCCCATCTCCAACATTTTCTCAAACTCGAGTTTTGCGGCTTTGTACTTGTCAGGAGGAAGTGGGCGTGGCCTCGCAAAAAGGGGTGGGCCTGACGTCTCGATGTGATGCGTAACAGAGTGTTTCGACGGAGACTTGAGTGACATCGGCCGCAGTACATCTGGATACTTTGACAGGATATCATGGTAACTGTGGTTGCGGTTAACCATTAAAATCGTCGGGTCTTCATTCTTGATTGTTATGGCGTCGATGTTTATATCCGTAATATGAGATATATAGTCAACTATTGATTGAGGTAAAACTTGATAGTCCGGTAATATTTCTCTTGCATCGGTCCTCAAATTCAATACATTCTGGCCGGCTTTCCGTGCCACTTCCAATATTTCTAAATTTAAATGAGTTACCATGGCATGTGAAAACATGGATAAAGGAAGTCTTTCGTGTAAACGGGGATCCACACCCCGCATCTTCTCATATGTCTCATTTACTAGGGGAAGAAACCCCGAAAATTCGAAGTTCTGACTATATACATCGAAGTCCGGGACTAAAGATGAATGAGGTCCTATGTCGTACAAAGGTTCATCCCTCGCTCCATCGTCCACCGTCTTCGGAACTACTGTCTGGTCCGGTTCTTTCTTCTGCGGTTTAGCGCCTCCCCTCCCCCGGAATTCCTGGGATCGTTGGGTTGGTTTTCGGACTCTAACTTCACGCGCTGGGTCGTACGGAGCAGGCTCATATGCCCAATCTCGTTCCAACTGCCGATCATTAAAGTGATCGTAAGCTCTCCGCGCGTCGCGGGCTGCTCGGCGGTTACCGCCGGAATGGCCTCTGCCACGTGGTGCTCCACGATTGCTATTGCTACTGTTATTTTGCATCTCTGAGAGGTATTTAATAACGTCGTTGGGGTCACCAATTTAGTGGGTTGCTGGAGCTCTTGCTTCTACGGAGGTTGGAGGCAGAATGAAAGGCAGATGTATGCGATCATGAATTTATTAGAAATGGTACCCTATTTATAGTTACAAAATTTGGTATGAGCTGAACGTCAGCAATACCGTAAAGAGAGCCCCGTGTTATGTCCCTCTTTGAGCAATACCGTAAAGGGAGCCTATCTAAATAAACTTACAACAAATAATATTTATTTTACAAATATACATTAAAACTAAATTAAAACTATTATTTACAAACTATGTGTCACCACATAACCCCCCTTCAAGTGAAACGTACGTTCTTCTTTATCGTCCGCCCGTATCTTGTCACGTAGGTAGGTACCGTCACGCCCGTGTTTGTAGGTACCTTCGTGGCTGCAGGTTGTGATGTTGACGGCTGGATCGGAGTCGCTACGTTTCTGGGTGTTGCAGTAACACTCGGCTTCTCGTCGTTGAATATATAAGCCGGCTTAAGTCTGTCGACGGAGATGATCGCTGTACGCAGAGGTAGTTGTATCTTGTAGTGTTTGTCGCTGCGCTCGAGTACTTCGTACGGTCCGTCGTATGGTGGTGTGAGTGAACTTCGTACTGTATCGTTGCGAATGAAGACGTGACTGCACGAAGGTAAATCCTTGTAGACGAAAATGTTCTGGTTCGATGCAGTTTTTCGTGGAACTGGTGCGTATGACGTCATCGTTTCGGTTAGTCTGCGTACGAATGCGGCATCTTCAACATTGGTTTTTGCGGGTACAAAAAAATCTGCTGGCATTCTCAGAGTTGATCCGTACGTCATCAATGCTGGGCTAATGTTGTTGTCGCGTAGTGCTGTGCGAAGTCCGAGTAATACGACAGATAGTTCGTCGCTCCATGTTGACTGTGCGCCTCTTGACATAAGCGCGGCCTTCAGAGTGCGGTGCCATCTTTCAACTTGCCCGTTGGCTTGCGGATGATAAGCAGTTGTTCGGATGCGTGTGATGCCAAACTTTTTCATGAGAGCGTTGATTAGTGATGACTCGAATTGCCGGCCTTGGTCTGTTGTCATGCGCAGCGGGCATCCAAACCTCGAGATCCACCCATCGTAGATTGCTTTTGCGACGACTTCGGCTGTTATTTCAGTGGTGGGGATAGCTTCGGGCCACTTCGTAAATCGGTCGATAATTGTGACGAGATACCGGTACTGATTTGATGTTGGTAGGGGTCCGACGATATCCACATGTATGTGTTCGAACCTCTGTGACTGCTGGAACTCGCCAAGGGGACTGGTTACATGCCGATGTACTTTTGCACGTTGACAACCGATGCATGCTCGTGTCCACACTCCAACGTCCTTGTTCATAGCTGGCCAGAAGTACTTGGATGCCATAATTCGCCTCATCGATCTGACGCCTGGGTGGCTTATCTCGTGTTGAGCTTTGAAGGCAGCAAGACGATAAGCTGGCGGTAGATAAGGTCGAATATGTGATGATGAAGTCTCGCAGGTAATCGCAGAGTTAACGCCTGGCATGTTGATAATAGCAAATTGTAAATTTGTGCTATTTGCTCGAAGTTTCTTCAATTCTTCATCTATGTTTTGATCTCTCGATAGCTTCTCGAAGTCAAAGTTTGCGGTGAATTCTATGTCTTCTATGCGCGACATGGCATCAGCAGCTTGGTTGCGGTCACCGTTGATGTATTTGATACTCGAACAAAACTGACTCAAAAAGTGTAGTTGTCGTTCTCGCCGCGGTGTGTCGCTACTGTTCGCTGGTTTACTTAGCGCGTACGACAGGGGCTTGTGATCAGTGTAGATGACAACGTCGTTTCCTTCTATGAGTCTTCTCAGGTGCTTCACAGCTGTGTACATTGCAAGAAGTTCGCGATCGTACACGCTGTATCTTCGCTGTGTCTCGCTCATCGTTTTAGAGAAGAAAGCGAGTGGTTTCCATACGCCGTTCACTTTCTGTTGAAGAACGGCGCCGAGGCTGTGATCTGAAGCGTCGGTCAACATACATAATGGAGCTGCGGGGACTGGGTGTGAAAGAGTGGTTGCTTCGGCAATGCTTTGACGGCACGTGACGAAAGCTTTCTCGGCTTCAGTTGTCCATTCTATTGCGGTTTTATCGTTCTTTTTGCTGTTGTGTAGGTATTTGTTGAGCTCCTGTTGATGTTCTGCTTGATGCGGTAGGCAGTCGCGGTAGAAATTGACCATACCGAGGAATCTTCTAAGCTCTTGTACATTCTGTGGCTTCGGGTAGTTCAGTATAGCTTGAATGCGTTCCCCCGTGGGCTTGATTCCTTCAGATGTTACTTCATATCCGAGAAACTGAATGTTTTCCTTGCCGAACTCGCATTTGTCGATGTTGAGCGATATTCCATACTGGTTGAGGCGTTGAAGTACTTGTTCGACATGTTTCTTGTGTTCCTCTGGATCCGATGAATAAATCAGTAGATCGTCCACGTAGCAGAAAACAAAATCGTCTAGTCCTCGAAGTACTTCATGCATGAAACGTTGAAACGTTTGACCCGAGTTACGTAAGCCAAACGTCATGCAATTAAACTCGAACAAGCCGAATGGGGTGATGATTGCGGTCTTCGGTGCGTCTGCCTTTTCGATAGGTATCCAGAAATATGCCATCTTGATGTCAAGTTTTGAAAATATTCTTTTCTCGTGTAGGCGGTATGTGAAGTCTTGAATTCGTGGTATCGGGTAGCGGTCGGGTACAGTGACCGCGTTCAGCCGCCGGTAGTCGCCGCATACGCGCAGTGATCCATCCTTCTTTTTGACGACGTGCAGCGGACTAGCCCACGAGCTCTTGGAAGGCTTGCATATTCCCATCTCCAACATTTTCTCAAACTCGAGTTTTGCGGCTTTGTACTTGTCAGGAGGAAGTGGGCGTGGCCTCGCAAAAAGGGGTGGGCCTGACGTCTCGATGTGATGCGTAACAGAGTGTTTCGACGGAGACTTGAGTGACATCGGCCGCAGTACATCTGGATACTTTGACAGGATATCATGGTAACTGTGGTTGCGGTTAACCATTAAAATCGTCGGGTCTTCATTCTTGATTGTTATGGCGTCGATGTTTATATCCGTAATATGAGATATATAGTCAACTATTGATTGAGGTAAAACTTGATAGTCCGGTAATATTTCTCTTGCATCGGTCCTCAAATTCAATACATTCTGGCCGGCTTTCCGTGCCACTTCCAATATTTCTAAATTTAAATGAGTTACCATGGCATGTGAAAACATGGATAAAGGAAGTCTTTCGTGTAAACGGGGATCCACACCCCGCATCTTCTCATATGTCTCATTTACTAGGGGAAGAAACCCCGAAAATTCGAAGTTCTGACTATATACATCGAAGTCCGGGACTAAAGATGAATGAGGTCCTATGTCGTACAAAGGTTCATCCCTCGCTCCATCGTCCACCGTCTTCGGAACTACTGTCTGGTCCGGTTCTTTCTTCTGCGGTTTAGCGCCTCCCCTCCCCCGGAATTCCTGGGATCGTTGGGTTGGTTTTCGGACTCTAACTTCACGCGCTGGGTCGTACGGAGCAGGCTCATATGCCCAATCTCGTTCCAACTGCCGATCATTAAAGTGATCGTAAGCTCTCCGCGCGTCGCGGGCTGCTCGGCGGTTACCGCCGGAATGGCCTCTGCCACGTGGTGCTCCACGATTGCTATTGCTACTGTTATTTTGCATCTCTGAGAGGTATTTAATAACGTCGTTGGGGTCACCAATTTAGTGGGTTGCTGGAGCTCTTGCTTCTACGGAGGTTGGAGGCAGAATGAAAGGCAGATGTATGCGATCATGAATTTATTAGAAATGGTACCCTATTTATAGTTACAAAATTTGGTATGAGCTGAACGTCAGCAATACCGTAAAGAGAGCCCCGTGTTATGTCCCTCTTTGAGCAATACCGTAAAGGGAGCCTATCTAAATAAACTTACAACAAATAATATTTATTTTACAAATATACATTAAAACTAAATTAAAACTATTATTTACAAACTATGTGTCACCACAGGAACAATTATCTCAGTCTTAATTATCGTAATCATCTAATATCTTAATCATCTTTGGACGTAACTTAAATCACCTTTTTTTCATCACCATAATTAAATAAAAATAATGAATAATAACCAGGGGTTAATTCCTTGTTATTTTTCATTATGAAATTTGAAAAAACAATGGTTATCCTTGGTACTGCACAGATAAACATCGCACTTTGTGCATCTCACTTTTGACCGACTGTTGCAACCCTTTAGTCTACAACATCGCGGGGCTTTTATCGTATCCACTATAGGCCAATGATTATAACCATCAAGTCTTTTGTCTATTGTTGGTATTGTTGCAGGTTTGTACTGTGATGTTTCAGGCATCTGAGCTAAATCATCCGTAGGATCACGTTGCCTCTTCCTACTTGTTCCACCCAGCAAAAAATCAGACACAGTCAGCTTGAAATCTAAAAAATCCATGTATTTCTGTTTGTTCGATAGTGATGCTTTACGATATTCATACCAAGAGTTAACAAGTGACATATCGAAGAGATGCATGAATACTTTTACAGGCCACTTCCGTGATTTGTGCCAAGACCTGTATGCTTCCAACATCTGATCACTGACATCAACCCCGCCCATGTTCTCGTTGTACTTTTTAACTATATTAGGGCACGGAACAGAGATATAACTTTTACTTGTTTTGTCCCATCGCTCTACCTCTACCAAAGGCTGACTGCCAAGACACGTGGAAGTCATCAACACAGGTTTGCTATCTTTCCATTTAACTACGCAGACATTTCTTCCTGCGTTCACTACCTCTTCATAGTCCCCTCGCTTCATTTGTGAGTCCTTCTTAAATGTGTATCCCTTGAATCTGTTGGTCATCAAAGTTCCAGTGCCATCGATTTGCTCATCAATCAATTTCTCCATCAGGGGAATAGTTGTGCAATACCGATCAAAAAATATAAAACTACCTTTAGGCAATGTTGATATCAATCTGAGTACAACGGATGGGCCTAGACCAAGTGAAGTATTGGGTAGGGGCGTAGTGTTACCTTGATATATTTCAAAATCTATAATCAAACCCCTGGACGATGTAATAACAAAGTTTTTCAGGCCCACTGGTCTGGGCTTTCCAGGAACATATTGTTTTACTGGGCATTTTCCGAGAAATGGAACCATTTGTTCATCAATGGAATACGTACCATGATCCCTGGGCAATTCTAAGCATCTGTTACGTACCGAGTCAATCAGTGGCTGAACAAGCCATAGCCGATTACGATTTTTTTCTTGAGCCTCAACTGCTGACTTGTCAACGATGTGTAAATTGGTCCTAATCAGAAAGAACCTGTCCCTGGTCAATGCCTCTGTTATATATGGCAACCTGAAACGCTGAAGCCACGCCATCTTGATCCTGGGATATTTTACACAGCCAAGAATACCATTAACGCCAAAGAACTTCTTTACCTCAGCTGCGGTGATTGGATGTTTTAGTGTCTCGTTTTTAGTTGTTTGGTAGTATATATTGGTGTACAGCGCGAACTTCTCAAAAATATCTTCTGGTAAATACTTTTCAAAGTATTCAGAAGGCGACCTTACCTAAAAATATTAATACATTTGTGTAAATAAGTAGGTAAGGTACATGCAGTTACGTAAAACCAGGTTTATAAATAAAATGCATACCTCTTCCATAGATGAAGCTACTGATGGCATAGGCTTTCCACGAAAAGACCGTTTGGTCCAGGTATTTGTAGTGGCTGGTGCTGCCACAACAGGAGCCCTAACATCATCCTCCTGGTCTTCATCTGATGGACTATCAGGCTCTTCCCCTGGCGGCACCCAGTTCTCATCTTCATCAGAGTCTTCTCCGAAATCCGAATCATTTATTGCGGCCAAAACAGCATCATCGTCAAGTGCTAAGTTTCTTCTAGTCATAGTATTTTTTTAATTAGAAAAAATTGCCTGAAATTGAGAAAAATACTGATTTTAATTTGTATGAAACTACCTACAAAAATCAAAGTTCAGACCGAACCCTCACGTTAGTGAGGCTTACTTTGGCGGAACCAAAATCAATAAAACGAAGTCAACTATTCACTATTCTTATCATCACGAGCTATTTTGCACTCATTTTAAACACAATAAAACAAAAAAATATACGAATATTACTCACCAGAATAAAGTAATAATATCCACACGACAGCAGGTCACGACACGCTCACCTCGCGCGGCCTTGGACGCGAACTGACCGAAAGAGACAACGGCTATGGCCGCGAAAAAAATTGTAGGTATAAAAGACTACACTCACAATCGTGCGAGCTCGTCCCCGTTCGCTTAACGTTCTTTGTTAACTCCATAGAAAATCAAAAAGTTACACTCACGAAAGTGAGTGCACGGTCTGAAAGGGCTATAGTATATACTAAAGGTATAAGTATACATGTAATATACTGTTTATAAATAAATATTATATAGCATCATGTTAATCAAATATAATGTAGCGTTCTTATAGTGTTTTTAAATTACTTTTTTATATTTATTTACAATAATATTTCTTTCTATTTATACCTTATGTTTAATTAATTTATGACACTTAATTTTTTTTTGTTTTGACGTCCTCCGGATTGGCGTGGGAAACCTACTGCGGTTTTTGCTTTTATCTTTGTATAGATAACCTACGGTGTTAGAATTTGGCGGTCTATTGTTATATCTATATTTCAGCGGTTAAGCATCAATATGTAATGTGTAAATAGACCGCCAAATTCCAAGAAACTACCTATTCAATACAAAGATGAAAGCAAAAGCTAGGGCTTTTGCTTGTATTGCCACCAATATTGTATCACCTGTTGTAAAAGAATTATAAAAACTGTCGGCACAAACTCACAGGATACCATGACAATAAACTGTTGTGTTTTAAGTAATTACCCACATTGTTTCTAATTCTAGCTACCTGCGACACACGCCAAAACATAAAATGCTGAAACTGACTTAGAAAAAAATTCGGCGGTAGCGTTGGTTACAACCCGCAAAATAATTTATGATTTTTTTACCCCTTCTCCAAAAACTGCAATGAGTAACTAAAACCTAATTTCTTATCAGTGCTCTGTATGAACTTTTCATCGTTGCATCGTTTTATGTCTGTTTCGTGTTGTTCCCGTGTGACCCAGCTTTAAGTGGATTTATTTATTTTGTGCTGTTTTTGAGTGACCTGGCTTGTGATACTGGATTTGATAGATTCCGACTACTTCTGAGTGACCTGGCCTTCGTTTTCTGGATTTGATTGATTCCAACTATTTCTGAGTGACCCTGGCCTTCGTTTTCTGGATTTGTTTAAGTGCTCCATGAACTATTCCGGCTTTTGTTTCGGAAATTGTTAAAAGTCAAAAGTTGTTGTGGTTCGTTTTGAAATACTATTGGTGAGTACCTACTTTTTACTTTATCAACTTTTTTCTATTTTCTAGTGTATACCTACCTCCTTACACAATTTATTAGTGAGATTATTTCTTAGCGCGTACAAGTTAATTTATAGCTTTTTTTTATTCTTTTCTTTTTTTAACGAAATTCAAACTAAAGATAAATGTTTTGCTTTTAACATTATTCATCAAACAATATTTTTTAATTTGTAGTTGAATGTTGGTATCAAGTCCTTTTTTTAGATACAGGTGAATGAACTATTTAGTAAAAAATAAATAGTTCATAATGATGAACTACATTATTTTTATATTTTATTATTTATTCCTATACTCAAGTAGTTTATTATTATGGTAGTTATCGTAAACCTAAAGCTTTTAGAAATCTCTTGTTTAAGCCGTTTTAAATTATTACAGTTTTAAAATATTAAGCCGTTGTTTCTTATTTTCCTTCCAATCGATTCAATAGGTCAATGTTTCAGATCATGGATCCCTATGGTAATCCAATCCCTTCACACTCTTGGGATCATCCCGATTGGGGCTTTCTTGGAGTAGAGGAGACACTTCAAGCAATGGGATCTCCAAATGAACATTCCAATCTACGTGTCAACTCACCTCAATATTCAATAACGGATTCAGAGTTATTTGGGATATTATCGGAAAACGTTATAGACGAAATAGAAAGCGATTTTGATTATCAATCTGATCCTGAAATTGTCCAAGACAATGAAAACATACAGGAAATATGGGCAACGCAGGATGTATGGGTTTCTGGAAATCCTGCAAACTCAGTTGATCTTCCATTTCTTATGACCCCTGGATTAAAAGAAACAATAGCTGACGGGCCTCTTCAATATTTTGAGGCATTATGCTCATCAGAATTGCTGGAATTAGTCAAGGACTATACCAATGAGTACGGGGAAAGAGAAAAAACTGCTAGCGTGTCTTCACAAAGTAGAAAAAAAGCATGGGTACCAGTAACGTGTGAAGATATAAAGTTATTTTTCGGGCTTCTGTTACATATGGGATTCATAAAGTTAAACCGCATTTGCGATTATTGGAAAAAAGATAGCTATTTTAACCAGCCAATATTCGGACGAGCTATGTCACGGAATCGATTTCTTTTGATTATGAGAATGTTATGTGTAAGTGTAGGGCAAGTACCTTCAAGTTATTGTAAAGTTAAAAATATAATTGATTATTTTAATAGTAAGATGTTAAATATTTATTATCCATCCTGTGAAATTGTTATTGATGAATCTATGATGCTATGGAGAGGGCGATTAGGGTTTAGACAATATATGAAAGGGAAACGTAATAAATATGGTCTGAAATTCTATGCACTGGCTGATCAGCTCGGTGTAGTTATGAAACTACATTTATACGGCGGGGCATCTGATGTACTTGTAGGCGGTAGAAACCATGTGAAAAAAGTTGTTAACCACATGATTCAAGAATATTTAAATGTTGGACATCATTTGTTTGTTGACAACTTTTATACAAGCATTGATTTAATAGAAGAATTATTTGAAAAAAAAAACATATTGCACAGGAACTTTACGAAGTAAAAGAAAAAATAATCCAAAAGAAATAGAAAGAGCAAAACTTAAAAAAGGTGAACTTTGTATTGTACATAAAAATAATACATGCGTCCTTAAATGGATGGACCAAAGAGAAGTTTGGGCAGCATCCAGTAAATATAATGGAAATTTAGAAATATCTAGAAACAGGCGAGGCCATACGAAGTTGAAACCTCAAATGGTAATACAATATAATAAATATATGAAATCAGTCGACCGCCACGACCAAATGCTGTCCTACTATTCATGTCAACATAAAACTTTAAGGTGGTATAAAAAAGTAATAATCCATATAATACAAGTCATTTTGGTTAACTCCTTTTTGTTATATAATAAGTATACGTCCAAAAATGTAACATTTTATGATTTCCGCCTTAGTGTGATAAAATCTATTATAGAACCTCGCATACCGGCCACTTTACAACAATCATTAACAAATAGAACTCATTGCATTATGAAATTAGAAAAAGACTCTAGGGGCAACACCAAAAGAAGGAGATGCAATCACTGTTGGCGCACTTTAAAAAAAAGAGTGGCGACCTTATTCGCTTGCGAAAATTGCATCGGTCAGCCTGGATTGTGTATTGAGTGTTTCAGGCCATATCACAATTATTAATTTATTTCGTGTTTTAGTAAATAAATAAATATTATAATCTTTATTTAATCTGTGCTTTACATTTTGTACAAATATATAAATGTTTGTTTCACAATTAAAACTTATATCTAAGAACTTAATATTAATTTATATGTAATACATACTAATTAGCAGGGGTTCTCAAACTAGGCTTACATAGCCTGTAACTTGAGAAACCAATGAAAATTTTATTTTAAAGTCATTTTTAAGAAGATTAATGATAAAAAATACATTTAAAATATAAATATTTAAAACATATATACTTAAATAGATAGCATAGACATAATCATTACTGATACATAATTAAAATTGGGATATAAAAAATAAATAAAAAACATGATACATATATACAAGGAGATTTATGTAAGAATTATCTTACAACGTTTTGTTATTAATAAATGCTTATGTTGATTAACACTGTGTTTTATTTTTAATATTCTACTTAAAAATATTAATATAGGTAGGAACTAAACATTGTTTTACATAGAAATCAGTCTAATGGGTTACTAATTACCTATGGGTTTTAATTAATATTTCAAAGCTTTTTTTTATTTGCAACAGACTATGAATTATTTTCAATTAATTTAATTATTTGATACATCACAAAGCGCCTTTTCAACATTGGTACATTTTGCAGTTCATGTCCGATGAACATGCCGAATGCTTTATTAGTTGTTTCTAGACTTTTAAAATTATTTGTGTCACTTTGTGTTTGAGTGCAGCTTTCAGTTAGATCAACTGTTGTATTTGTTGAAATGGTACGTGTTTGGTAGCTGTAGTCATTCTGTTCCCAGTCTTGAGAATCATTTTCCACCATTACATTGATAGAATTCTCAACGGGCACACTTTGAGAACAATCTAAAAAAAAAAATTTTTGATAAAACTAAGAACCGACTTCAAAATAACTAAAAAGTATAAAATACCTAATGTAAGTACCTACCCACTGTAGGTATATCATTTTAATTCGGCGCGAGACGAACAAATAGTAAGTAATCAATAAATATTCACACTTAGTTACATTAAATAAGTAGCTTGTCTTTATTTTATACTTTTAGTTTTCAAGTCAATTTTTGTTAAATTAAAACTTATAGATTTTTAAGGTTACTATTACTATTCATGAAACTTGTTGTTTATGCCTAATGCTTAAATCGCTATGTATGCATCAGCTTTCAAGAATTTTGCACTGTAAGTACTAAGCACAATGTATTTTAAAACATACCTGATGTTTTAAAATACGACATTAAGTTTGAGAAAAAATATGTACCTTCTACGTGTAGTCGTTTCATTGGCGGGGGGCTGTCACATTGTGTCAAATCTTCATCGTAAGGCTCCGTTCCTGGCACGAATCGAGCTAAAAAAACTTTAATTTGTAGATAATATTTTAAAAGCATAGTTTGGTACTTACTGAAACTTAAAATACTTAGCGATCATAATTTGATTTGATTTTTTTGTTGTCATAAATTAGAAATATTATAAACTTTAATAATAAACAGTTTTGGAGTCACAACATAGATACAGATATGCTTTAAATGTAAAATAATGCAAAACTTTGAGAATCCCTGTCAAAATTACGAAACCAACTTACTTTTTATTTTATTTCTTGAGTTTTCTGCCATGTTTTTAGATAAAAATTCACTGAACAGTCTTCAAACGCTTTATAAATTGCTCTGCAATCGCTACTGACGCTTAAATGGCTATAAATGCAGCAAAACCTATATCTGCTAATACATCATGCCAGTGAACACGGATGGCGTGTCCGTCTATTTTATCTTGCAGTGCCGCCGTCACGGTTACCGTGTCCGCTATGCAATATAGGCGGCATTGGTACAAAAGTCATAAAACTCGCGGTGGTGTTGAACGTGTTAAACAAATATGGCAGCTTACGGTGAGGTGTGGAGAATGGCCGAACTTTACTCCTTGAAACTTCTGCACTCCTATTTTTCACTTTCAGATTATTTTAGTTAAATTTATTTAAAATTGTTATTAAAAATTAACGTAGTTTAAAAGACGTCTGCTCAATATCGAGGTCCGGGGGGAAAGGGGATGAAAAAAAATCATACGGCGTGTTACAAGACATCAATGCTTCCGTTATCTGAGTTTCTCCCCTAAAAATAAGGCTGTCTTCAGCAGTAACAAGATTCCGTTTTCGCCAAACCAGAGGTCGCTTAGAAATCCCTTGTGATCTACTCTGGGGTACTGCTTCTCCGGCTTCCAAAATAGGAGGGTCTGGCATATTTTGATCGTTGTCAATTACGAGAGGAGGATCAGCATCCACTTCATCAGACTGGGCATTCTCACCTTCATCACTATTTTCAAGGTCCCGAAGAACATCTCGAGCTGTTTGATAATAGTGACCTTCATCCTCTACTTCGGAGTCCGAGCCGTCTAAGCCATCTTCTGAATCTTCAAGAGTTTCTAAATACTTTGTAATTTCGCTTTCTAGTAATCGCGGCATGCTGAAAAGCAAAATAAAAACCCTTCACCAAACATGCATTTATTTAGCAGGCAATGCGCATTGTAGTTTTCCTACAACATACCAGATTTCGCGTAATTCGACAGTAGCATCAAGTAATTTTCAATGTTTTACGACATGAACATGTAATTGAAGATATAATCAAGCAAATAAAAATATGTTATATACTTACATTATATTTTATCAAAGTCCGAACACAGCTTCAAAACTTAGTTTCGCGCCACTAGAAAAGTTTTCTTCAAAGTGACATTTGACATTCATTTATTTTTAATGCATAAAAATATTGGATAGTGCCAACATTAAAAAAAGTACAAAATTCGTTCAGAAATAAGAACTAGTTGTCAAAATTAACAAAAAAATAAAATAAAGATAATTTTATCTGTGATGTTTAGTATGTTGTTTAAAAACAACATTGTCCATTTAAGGGTTAAAATATATTTTCTCGGCCCCCGAAAACAAAAACACTCTAGTATTACACCTAAACAGCGCCGGCACTGGCGACAAACTGGTTTGTACGTGTTCGGGCGTCGAGCGCTACCGATGAAAGAAGGAGAAAAATAGATCAACAATATCTACTTTTTTTCTTTCTTTATAACGAATACCGTCATGAGTCAGTGTACCCGACTGAGCCACTGTTCCCTACCCGACCCTATTTCTAAATTAAAGATGCGTTCCGTTTTACATAAATTATACACAATACCACAATCTTTAAGAATTAATGAATAAGTTACTCTGCCGTCTTACCCTGATGAAATGAAAATTATTAACCTGTCGGGTGTTATTGATATTAAATATTTTATTGTGTTACAGTTTTTGCAATCTGACCACGTATAAGATTGCTTTACGGCATCAACAGGCTTCCCAATTTGAATACAGTCAATAATACTTTGAACCTGATTGTATTTTATTCTAAATGGAATAGGAAGATTCAGCTGGACATCGGATTTAGGTGGAAAGTACACAAGTGATTTAAGTACAGATGCTTTAGCCGGAACAGCAACCCTTATGATTTTAGAAACAGAACTAGCCGACAAACCAAAATCCAAGGCCAGACTGGTATTAAGTTGATGCAAGCGTATTTTTTTTAAAGTTATCATAATATTTCGCGGAGTATATTTTGTTACTTTATTAATAAAAAAGCATTCTTGACGTAAACCTAACAACAGTTGTGGTTCCCTAGATTTGGATAAAAGAGCCGCCTTTTGCATATAGTTTCTAAAAAAAAGTGTTTCGCATTCTGCTAGAATGTTTCTCGAGGAAAGATGAATTCGTGATTAAATTATTAGCTGTAATGGCTTGTAAGAGGAAAATATTTCTATAAGTATTCTTGTTATGCTCACAACTCATTTTATTTCTTTGGAAAAGATATTCCTTAAAAAGATTAGGCTTCTATTGCCAAGTTTATTACTCACCCAACAAATATGTTTCCGGACTTTGAAGTTTTTCTAAATTTGCTTTAATTTCGTGATTTGACCAAATTAAATTGTGTTACGTTCGTTAGTTATTTTTTCTATTACTTTTGACAATGCACTTACAAGAAAGATAGGTCTGTAGTTAGTTTCGAGCTCGGGATCTCCAGACTTGAAAATTGGACAGATATTTTTTTAAGGATTCTGGAAAAACTCCCTAGTCGAAACTTAAAATTGTTAAAGAGGCAATTGGTTATGCAAGTAGTAGTCTACAATCCATTAGAACATTAGACGTTATTTTGTCTTTTAAGCATGCCAAGTTGCTCTGTGTGATTCGTGTCCGTTGTGGAAACACATATTGTAATTTTTCCTATCTTTGTAATAAACATTTTTAAAAAACCTCCGATTTTACTGTTCTTGCCATTTAGTTGACATTAACTTAGGTTTATTTCCCAGTTACTAAAAACTTTTTTTTAAATATTGGGGCGATAAGTGATTTACTTTAACATAGAAATTAAAGTAAGAAGCCAGTACGGAAGTCTACATTCGGTAAATATTATGTGAATATTTAAATAATTACAATAAATAAGTACACAGTTTTTTTTATTTTTTTTATATAAAAAAAATACAGTCTCCACAGACTCGAGGTCCGTGTCTTTTTTTACAATTACTATTTTTCTTATTATTATTACAATTTAATTTATCTCCGCTTATATAAATAATATTAGTTTTTTGTTATAGTTACTTAAAGTTAATTGAATAAAATAAGTTAAATAAATTTTTATACTTACAAATATAAATACAATGTTACTTATACATATACACTGTCTGTGCCGTTTGCGTTTATGAGTGTCTCAACGTCGAATTTATCCCTATTTTTCATAGCCATCTTTAAGTTGTAGTCTATGAATTTTGTGGTAGTTGCAGCCGTTGCTCGCCGAATGAATCTGCTGATCGCGTCATCACTGTTGTCTGTGTAGTACACACAGTCGAGGTGGAACGCTGTCGTGCAGTTGCTGTTTTTCAACTGTAGTACGCATGATGAAAACTGAGTCGCTACTTAAGAGGGGGTATACAGGTAAATTTCCAGTCGTAATTTGTATTTTTACCCTAGAAAACAAAGCACAAATTACCCGAAAAAAATACCATAGATATTAAAGCATATTTCCAAGGGACTGATCAGAGTGAAAACATAAAAAAATAAAATTTTCTCGATAAAAAAAAATCACGAAGTTAGCTCTAATTTTCAACTATTATTCATTTATTTCCAATATTATGCATACTATTGAGCCAATATTTTAATACATACTATCAAATTATATTACCCAGCGACCCTACTAGCGATTTTAGAAAATAATGTATACTTTACGAGTTATTACATTAAAACTTGTTCGGCGCTTACTACGTTTTTATTTCGCGCGGAACGCTTTCGTCTGTCGCACCTGTCCTGGGATCTAAGGCATGTTTTGTTTCATGGTTTAGTTGTGATCGCTCCGTTGAGACAAGAGGACTGTGTTTCTGTGCTCCGGGGCCGAAAAAATCTTCGTTTTAATTTCTAATTCTTGTTTGACTATGAAAAAAAACTTTAAAATATGGCTAGCAAAAAAACGCAGCAAAAGAGTATTCTAGAAATTAAAAATTTATCTCATGGCTAATTTAAATAGATTTTAATGGCTTTTAAGACAAGTTACAATGAATAGATCATAAATCATAATATATATATATTGTGATTTATGTATATATATATTTATATATTATTGCAATTTCTTTCTGTCTGTGCTTTGCAGAACAGATACAAGACACCGCATTTTGAAAAAAAGGTCATTGTATAAAGCACATAGTAAAAAAAACATTATTATAAATAAATTACTATATTACATACTTACCTTTGCGAATTATTTACCACCAGCAAAAAGTGCAGTACAGTCAGCATCATATTCTTCGTGACGACTACTGTAGCCAAATAGTTGATAACACCCAGTCATCATTTTCATCGTATCAAAAAGTGTCATCACATTTAATCGGGACATTCACGTTGTACTAATTTATCGAAGCGTCCAGAAAGTCTTATAGAAAGTTGCATTCAATTACGCATCAACCAAAGCGCCATCGATATCGAAGCGCCCAGCGAAATATAAAAATACGCTTTCTTCTTCTAATCGTCAAAAAATAAACCAGGAACGCACAAGTGTGTAAGAACCTATGTTTTCAAACTTCAAAAACTTTCTAGCTTTTGTTTTCCGGTTCCAAGCTTTCAGGTAAAAGTCACAGTCGGCGCCGAACAATCAATTTTATGTACTACTAGCATTTTATGTTAAAACGTTTTAGCAAGTGAGCCTTGGAATAGTGAAATTAAACTAATTTTAACGGGTTTTTACACGTTTTATTAAATTAATTTTGATTTTCCGACGTTTCGGCCTTTTTACAAATGCCGTGGTCAATGGTAGACTGAGATTGATGTCTTCATAGAGTATAGTAAAAAACGATTTTTAGAATTCACCGCCATCTGTTTCGTAATTTTCTCGCATAGTTGTTCGGGTTCACGCAATAGACGCTGACAGTGTCTTGGTGTTTCTGCTTATTTGTCTGCTGGTTGTTCTTTTTTGTTTTGCTAAGTATTGGATCCCACGTTGGTGATAGCATCCAACCATCTTCTCTATTGAAGTAAGGCTGTTTTATAATTTCAATAGTTTCTCTTACCAACCTAGGGATAAAATGTTTCTCTTTTGCTAGGATTTTAACGGTATCAAATCTTAGATAGTGGTTGGGCTTATCCACGAAATACTCACAGACTGCAGGTTTTGTATAGCGACGCTTACAGTTTAATTTCAAGTAATAACAATCGCGTAAATCTAAGAAGTTACATAGAATAGTTAGTACAGTTAACATTCTAACTTTTTGCTAGACTTTTTATTTTGTTTGAAATTTGAACCTTCTTCAAAGAAGTTTCATATTTTACACATCAGATACCTATCATTTTTGACGTATAATTAAGCAAGAGCCAGATGCAACAACTTTCCTTAAAATAAATATTTGCCGCGCGTAAATAAGTCATAATTTCCGATCATAAAATTGTTATTAGGGTTATTGAATCCTACTATAAATTATTTTTCAGGTAGGTATCCTAACATTGGTATTCAAAATAAAATATAAATTCGTGGACAAGTAGGAACAGCAAGGACTAATAAATCATATATTGATACACGTATAATGAAACAGAATTAAAACTTTAACTTGTTCTTATTTTATTTACTTATGAACATCCGGCTCCTTAACTAGAATGTTCATGTGACATATTGATTTTTACAATAAGTATTTATCTACTTATTTTATTTCATGTTAGCCTATAGAAATAGTACTTTGATTTTAAAAATAAACTAGAGACCAGTCCCGCGTTTGCATGTTGCACTTTTAATGCTGTCCGTTAACAAAGAAAGATGCAAAAAGTTTATAAGAGGTATCGATGAACCGATTTGTGGAATATTTGAGAATGTTGTTTGTAAGGTTCCGTACCCAAAGAATAAAATCGGGACACAAATACTAATTTTCCGCTGTCTGTGCGTTTGCACATCAGTCTGTATCTCATAGGCCGTGAGAGCTAGACAGCTGAAATTTTCACATAATATATTTTCGTTGCCGATAGAGCAACAAATATTTAAACCAATATAGATAATGATATGGAACGTTTCACCAGCGAGTCTGACTCAATTTAATAACTTAGAAAACAACATGGCAACTTCTTTATAAATGTTTAAGTTTCAACTGAGTAATTTCAGTAAATATTTATGACAACGAGGGTCAAAATTAATATAGTAATGAAATCAAATATTTACATGAAACAGATAAAAACTAAAATAATTTAAATATTTTTACTATATACATAAAAAAACGTACGTTGCATGTTCCTTCGGATCCTCATTTATTGCAACTACTGATACTCTTACTACCTCTTGACAATTTATGATATTCTAGTATGTGTAATGGTATCATTGAATTGAAATGCAATTTGATCATCTTTCTGAATGGTGATGATAATTTAATTTGCTTGATGAAAATAAAATGTTTCAGTTTTCATAAAAAAATGATTTTTAATAATAAAATCATTGCAAGTCATCTTTTGGACCAGAAATTTAAAAAAAAGTAGGTCATTTCAATTCTCAAAAAGACTGCTTAAATTTGAAATGAAACCCATGCTCATGAATCGTCTATCGGATGTCACAGCCCTGACACCATCGCTGCTAGCTAGAAGTAAACAAACTAAGCTACATGCTTTACATTTTCACTAAAACTTAAAAAAGACTTCAATCTGTCAAACAGAATCTAAAATTAAATTCTCGTATCTTAGATCAGTGGATAATTTTGTTGACTCTTTCTTACTTATGAAAACCTAGTAACATATTTATTTAAACACATATGGATACCATTCAATTCAGACGTAGGTATTACGTATGTATAAAAGCATGCCTTTACAAACAAAATATCTTCTTTATAAAACTGGGAGCCCAGTAGTTAAGACCCCGTCTTATTCTATATCTCATAAATACATTTTTTTTATCAAATAAAGTTTTCTGTCATAACAATTTCATCTAGACACGCTGCCTGTCAAGCAAAGTACACCTCTATTACATGAAGCATAAAGTTGTTTTCTTACTTTGTACCGAAGATTGTGAATACCCTGAGCGCTACGTTACTGATGGCGCTTTGGTTGATACGGGATTGAATGCGACTTTCTATAAGGCTTCCTGCACGCTACGATAAATTAGAGCAACCTGAATGTTCTGATGAATGTGATGACACTGGCTGATTCGCTGAAAGAGAGGACTCTGGTTGTTTTCAAGTATTTGACTACATTGGATGTTACAAACTATATGGTGCTGACTGTACAGGTACAAATCAGTCAACGAATTCTGAACAAAAAAATATAAGTAAATGTAAATAAAGCACATTCTAAAAACAACATTACAAAAAATATATTATACACTTACTTACCTTTGCGTATTATTTACTACAAGCAAAAAGTATTTTTAGCGTTTCAAACAACAGCTAGGTGATCCGGCACTCACTTAGCCGGTATTTATCTGATTATTTTAGGTATAATGTGCGCGATCGCCCTAAACACGCGGGAGCATCGGAGTTACCGGACGACGGGACGAGAGAGGGGCGCGTGCGGCGCGCGGGTGAAATTCGATTTTTTTCTAGGTTTATGCGCGCTCTTAATCCCTGAGCTTCGTGTATTGTTAGAAGGCGCGAACCTGTACCCGTCTCGTATCCTCTGCTCGACAGAGTTTCTTTTTCTGCCTGGGTGCGTACCAGGAATAGGGTGTTGGGCATGGTTGTTGGTATTTGCGCTCCTGAGTAGTGCCGAAGTTTAAGGGAGTGTACGACTCTTTGGGATGAGTATACGCCGCTGTATACCTCACTTAGGGCGTACGCTACATCCATTGGGTTTCTATGCGTACATAGCAGTTCTTGGCCGATGTTAAAGTACACAGTTTATTTTAATTATATTAAGTTTTAAATATTAATGCAGGTAGAATGTCTAGAGATCAATTCTGTTGAAGAGTACCGTTGCAGTTAGGCATTATTATTATACCTATTTTGGACTGTTATTAATTCTTTTTAGTGTTTGGCCCTGAGAGTTCTACCATCGCAATCACAGAGCCCGTTTTCAATGGGCTCGCGAACACAGGAATTGGGTTGAAGAAGACTGGCGCTGTGTTTGCTTTTCCGATAAATCTCGTTTCGGCACGAGGCCGGGTAAAAAAATACTCGGGTTTGCGCACACTCGACTAGAGTCGAAACACGCACTTTTGCCGATGCCCGAATCAATGTTCTGCCATGGCCTGCTCAATAGCACAACCTCAACCCAATTGAACACGCAAGATATATGCTCCGAAGAAGAACTCTGCTTAGTATTGATGAAGTGCGTGCCCAACAAGTTTTTGACGCGCTACAAACAACGTGAGCGACCATTCCTCAGTGATTTGGACGAACTGATTTTAAGCATGCCAAGTTGCTCTGGTTGTGTGATTCGTGTCCGTTGTGGAAACAAATATTGTAATTTTTCCTATCTTTGTAATGAACATTTTTAAAAAACCTCCGATTTTACTGTTCTTGCCATTTGGTTGACATTAACTTAGGTTTATTTCCCAGTTACTAAAAACTTTTTTTTACATAATGGGGCGATAAGTGATTTACTTTAACATAGAAATTAAAGTAAGAAGCCAGTATGGAAGTCTACATTCGGTGAATATTATGTGAAAATTTAAATAATTACAATATATAAGTACACAGTTTATTTAATTGATATTAAGTTTTAAATATAAATGCAGGCAGAATGTCTAGAGATCAATTCTGTTGAAGAGTACCGTTGCAGTTAGGCATTATTATTATACCTATTTTGGACTGTTATTAATTCTTTTTAGTGTTTGGCCCTGAGAGTTCTACCATCGCAATCACAGAGCCCGTTTTCAATGGGCTCGCGAACACAGGAATTGGGTTGAAGAAGACTGGCGCTGTGTTTGCTTTTCCGATAAATCTCGTTTCGGCACGAGGCCGGGTAAAAAAATACTCGGGTTTGCGCACACTCGACTAGAGTCGAAACACGCACTTTTGCCGATGCCCGAATCAATGTTCTGCCATGGCCTGCTCAATAGCACAACCTCAACCCAATTGAACACGCAAGATATATGCTCCGAAGAAGAACTCTGCTTAGTATTGATGAAGTGCGTGCCCAACAAGTTTTTGACGCGCTACAAACAACGTGAGCGACCATTCCTCAGTGATTTGGACGAACTGATTTTAAGCATGCCAAGTTGCTCTGGTTGTGTGATTCGTGTCCGTTGTGGAAACAAATATTGTAATTTTTCCTATCTTTGTAATGAACATTTTTAAAAAACCTCCGATTTTACTTTTCTTGCCATTTGGTTGACATTAACTTAGGTTTATTTCCCAGTTACTAAAAACTTTTTTTTAAATATTGGGGCGATAAGTGATTTACTTTAACATAGAAATTAAAGTAAGAAGCCAGTATGGAAGTCTACATTCGGTGAATATTATGTGAAAATTTAAATAATTACAATATATAAGTACACAGTTTATTTAAATGATATTAAGTTTTAAATATAAATGCAGGCAGAATGTCTAGAGATCAATTCTGTTGAAGAGTACCGTTGCAGTTAGGCACTATTATTATACCTTTTTTGGACTGTTATTAATTCTTTTTAGTGTTTGGCACTGAGAGTTCTACCATCGCAATCACAGAGCCCGTTTTCAATGGGCTCGCGAACACAGGAATTGGGTTGAAGAAGACTGGCGCTGTGTTTGCTTTTCCGATGAATCTTGTTTCGGCACGAGGCCGGGTAAAAAAATACTCGAGAAACACGCACTTTTGCCGATGCCCGAATCAATGTTCTGCCATGGCCTGCTCAATAGCACGACCTCAACCCAATTGAACACGCAAGATATATGCTCCGAAGAAGAACTCTGCCCAGTATTGATGACGTGCGTGCCCAACAAGTTTTTGACGCGCTACAAACAACGTGAGCGACCATTCCTCAGTGATTTGGACAAACTGATTTTAAGCTGCCAAGTTGCTCTGTTTGTGTGATTCGTGTCCGTTGTGGAAACACAGTTTGTAATTTTTCTTCAATATACCAAGATTGCTAAGCCGCGATTGGGTCATTGTTGCCCGCAAATAGTTTTTTATTACTTTAATTTACTGAAACTCCTCTCACATGAAGCTACGGATACGCTAACCGTCGTGAACAGTTTCAGTGCAATCATAAGATTTGGAAGAGATTCTGTGAAATCCCATTCTACAATAAACTTTAAAAAATATAGACACCCAATCATTAACCGTAACATTAGCGGCTTTTAAGGCTGGCCTCACACAGCCGGAAAACCTATCTGAATTAAGAATCTTAATTCAGCTCTTAATTCCGGCTCCTTCAACTCACATTATCTAAAATTGAGATAGATCAGTAGTCTCTTGTTTCACGACACACGCAAACGTCACGAAATGTAGAAGGAATTAATACTAATCGCATTGCTATTGGCTCAATACAGAAAAAAAAGAAATGCAAACGCATACACTGGATTCATCCTCTTAATGTAAACAGAATAAAAGAGAGTCAGTTTTATATTACGGCGACAAAATTACAATTTCCTGAAAGATTCTTCGATTACTACAGAATGTCGATAATTACTACGTTTGCTGAAGAATAAACTCCAAAAAGAAGACACACATATGAGAAAAGCTATTTCTGCTGAAGAAAGACTCACAATAACTTTAAAGTAAGATTATTTATGTAGGTAGGTACATATTTTAAAATCATAATAAAGTAGTTAAGTAAGATAATTTTATTCAAAAAGTACAGTACTCATTTGAAAGTCAAATAACTACTGATTTGTTGTTTACATTCGTCATAAATTAAGTTTTCGTCTGTTTCTGAAGTGGACGCAGTAGGTTGATCGTAATAATTGCCATGAGCATTGGACTGTTGACCACTTGAAATAGATTCAACGATATCCTGCTGAGCAGAAGTGGATGCAGTAGGTTGGTTATAGGTTTCCAATGAATTTATGATAACGTTCGGGGCAGAATCAGTGTCTTATAGAACTCCACGTGTTCGAGCAGATGGTCTAGGAATGGTGATTACAGTTTGCGAGCCACTAGTGGATGTCCCTGAATATCTTGATTGCGCTGAACTGTTGCGGGAAACTTGTTGATAGATCGGAGTGTACATAGTTGGTGGGCTAGGGGTGGTTGAATTAATATAGTACGGCGAAGAGATGCTCGCATTTCCATTAAATATTGTTTTGAGTAATTGCATCATGCCTAACTTAAAAAAATAAATGGCAAATGCGTCATTTTTTTCATATCACCATGAAAACTCAAAAGATATCTTTTATCATCATCAATGTCTTCAGTTGGAGTATTTTTTTTCGTTTTTAGTATATTCAGTATTTCTCCTGGTACATCTACTGTTTTTTTCTTTTTTGGTATGCACAATCACTGAGACACTGTTCTAGAAGTTTCTTATTAGGCCACGCCTCCTTGGGGGAGGGGCTATATTCTGTGATATGAAGCACTAATATGGATGAAATAGAAAGTTAAACTGTTCCTTGGACACGGGGCTATTTAAATAAATGTTCACAGTGAAATAATAGATTAATAAATGTTCAGTTAGTATACCAAATGCTAGATTGTCCACCTACAAACACGCCACTGTTTTTGGACATCTAGCAGGCGACAGCGGAACCATAAACTAGGTAAGCGTGCCTGTTATGCACAATAACTGAGTCACTGTTCTAGAAGTTTCTTATTAGGCCACGCCCCCTTACTTGAAAATCACTGTCTACTACGGTGTTGAGCACTAATATGGTTAAAACTGTTTGTAAGAATGTTCTTTGGACACAAAGGACAAAACCGAAGCTCATACAAACTGGGGCCTGAATGTTTTCCGATGGAAATTGTACAGTATTTTGGTTACTCAAAAATAGTGGGAACAACCATAATTTTCAAATAACTGGCAATGGCCAAATTGACAAAATCATGCAATGTAAATAGATTTTTTAGGTTATGTCAAATAGTTGTTTTACGTAGGTACTTACTTGAACTTAATTTAGTTAGGCCAGAAAATCTTTAGGTTCTAATATGTACTCCACTTGGTACTCTCCTCATAAATTCTTTATTAATATATCTTAGGGGGCGATCAACTTTTGTGCAATTTAGGTAACTAGATAAAGTATACATATAATGGAGGTTAGTAGGTATTACTTAGATTACAATGCCTCAAGCTGCTTGTGTGCATGACTGCAGCTCTAATACTGAACCTAACTATCTTTCAAATGTTACTTTGGTGAGTAGGTAGGTAGGTAGTACACACACAAGACTTTTTATGGAATAAAAGGTTTTGCCTAATCCAGCTAAATATAATTAAAAAAAAAAAAAAACAAAACATTAAACTAACATTCCAGGGAATCCGCACGTCCTCATCCCCCACCACCGCCCGAGTGCCAATGATGGCATAGATGGCCTCCTCTATCTCGCTCAAAGGAGCTTGTCTAGAGGGACCACCACCCGTCCTCCGCCTGTCCATCGCCACCGCACTTCGTATCGCGCCAATACTAGGCAGGCAATACATCAATCATGCAAAAAAGCAGTATGAGAGGCAAATAATTGATAAATTGAAAAGACGGTTGTCACATTTTAGAGTTGGCTCGGACTGAATACACTTAAACACAGAATTTTTCACACAAGTGGTGTCTGTCTGAGCTAACTCTTATTGTATCAAGCTTTAGAAAATTAAAAGTTTTGTTACTGTGCAATTACTCAAAAACATTGTATTAGTAAAACAAAACACTGGTTAAAAAGCAATGAAAAATGCACATTAAGTATTAGTAATAGACGTTTAGAGACAAGCGATGCAAAAAATATTCACAAAAACCTAGAAGATGAATAAGTTTTCTATGTATAGACTTACGTCCCGCCACGCGGCCGCCGACTTATGCTCGCCGGTGCCTTGGGCGTTGAGACGGGACGCCAACTCCTCCCACAAAGCCCGGACCTCAAGCTTTGCTTGAGAGGAGTTGACGGCCTGGTTCTTCGCCAGCGCCATATGCTCCTGCATAAAGCCCAGCAGAACAGCCTTCTGCTGGGCACTCACCTTCCTTGGGGCTGGCATCTACAAATTATAAAGATCGTAG
Organism: Emmelina monodactyla; assembly: GCA_916618145.1. NCBI lineage: Eukaryota > Metazoa > Arthropoda > Insecta > Lepidoptera > Pterophoridae > Emmelina > Emmelina monodactyla. The sequence continues at coordinate 2,043,326 of OU745316.1, forward strand.
ACGTTGCCATTGCTTGTTATTATTATATTAATGTAATATCTAAAACACAAATTAATTACTTACTGTTATTTTTGTATTTTGTATTGGACAAAAGTATTGGACAAAAGGATTAACGTCAGTTGAGTTACAAGGCGCGAATAAACTTGTTACAATGTTACCAACTAAATAATCGTTTTGGTAAAACGGCCGGCTGTTGAAATTTAGATAAATTATGCTAAAGGTTGTTTATTTTAGACAAAAAATGTGCCAATTTTTATATTTCTATAAAAGGACAAAGATTTTATATACTAAACAACAAATAAAAATACTTAACGATATTAAAGTATGCTAAATCCAAGTATATCGTCCCATACGACGAAAAAAGTTACATGTCAATATAAACCGAAATAGGTTTTTTTATTTCATTGTAATAAACATTAAATTTACTACATTTAATATTTTTTATTTTTTTCGTATTATTTTTAGTTTACGAGTTAGTCACGCACTAAAACGACACATGTTGTTTACACTCCTGCGAAAACAGTGTCATGTGATATACACGTCCTTATTCGCGGTAGGTCCCGGTGGCGCGAGCGCCGCACGCTCGGTAGCATCGTCACAACGCGCCGGTTTACGTTGGAGGAGGACGTTTTGCTACACTTTTTCAATTTTTAAGTATTTTTTTCACCCCAGCTTAATAATTTATCGTATTTTTAATTAATAAACAACTAATTAATTAATAATGAAGCCAAATCGTTCGAGGAGGATTTTAAATCTAGTGTTTAATAAAACAAGTGAAGAAGAAATTCTAGAAAAACCGTCGTTTACTCAAGCACATTGCGGTAATACAAGTTTAGGTAAGTAAATTAACCTTTTATTACTATGTTTTTTTTAATAAATATTAAATAAAGTTACTTTTTTTTTCTTTTATCTATATCATGTGATCAACTAAGAAAATAGTGATATATTCGAATGTACTCTTTTACGTCGGAAATAGAGTATTTTTTATTTTATTTATAAAAATTAGAAAAACAAGTTCCTTTTAATATTCTAGTTGAATAACAATGGTAAAATTAGTGCTAAAAAATGCATCTTATATGTACATGTTATTATTTTCGTTGAAATGGAATGAAACATTTGCGGTTGTATGTGCATTTGTGACCATTTACGTCGGAACTGAGACACAGCATGTAGGTTACATATACTCTTAAATCCATTTACTTCGTAAGGAAATGAACGATGCAATCTTTTACGTCTATTATATTCCATAATTACATATATTTTTTTGTTTTTATTTTGTTACTTTATAAAGAAAAAGAGTTTAAATATAGCCATGGTAACATTTGTATAGTTAAGTTTTAAAAAAAAAAAAAACAGTTCGTTTTAGGTTATTGAATTTTACCTACCTATTAGTAATTAAATACACGTGAAAAAATCTTCTTTAACCACCATCTACCATCATAGAATATGTTAATAAAATAAAGTTTATTTTTATCGAAAGTCTATAAGTGTATAGACATCATTTACAATTTTAGTAATATATTATGTTATCTTTACAGAGGCGAGAGATTGTGCGTCACCATTACCTGAGGGAGCTGAAGAAAACTATCAGGCATTACGACACATTTTAGATGAAACAGGTTGTGAGGAGGCAATTTCTTTACAAGATCCTATGCCTGCTGACATCAACGAGCTTTCTGCCATACGTGGTACCAGTACCAATAACTCAAACAGTAGTAATAATACTATTGATAAAGCTATTTCAAAAAGTCCTTTAGAGACCATAACACACTCACCGCATGTATTGCTTACATCTTCCGAGCCCAACATCGATTGTGTGTCTTTACAAGAACAGCTAGAACCAATGCATGAAGCTTCATCGGATAACATGGTGATACCTTTTACTAACCCTTCAACCTCTACCCCTAGCACACGTCCAAAACTTTTATCATCAACTAATGTAATGCAGCTTTCGCCTTTTAATATTGAGATTACTGCAAGTTTTGACAATTCTCCGATTATACGCATGGAATCCGCGGAAACTTATTATACCGACACCTATTCCCTCTCCATTAAACTGGCACTCACATAAAAGATGTAAAGATGTTTTCTGTCCCGAGCATGAAGAATGGAAGGAGTCTCATTCCGTAGTTGGGTCCCAGCGACGTCAATGTAGAAAACGTAAACGGAATAAGGCCCAGTGGTCTGATGTTAAGCGTAAAGTGAGAAAAAACCAAGGCAAAGCCTTTATAAACCGAAAAGGCAACGTTGTTGAACAAAAAACTATGAAGCCGCCGTGCAGTTGTCGTAATAAATGTTTCGAGAAAGTATCAAGCACTCAACGGCAAAACATCTTTTCAAGATTTTGGGCCTTGTCTGGAAAGCAGAAACAATGGTCATTTATTGTACAGTATACCACGAAAGAGCATAAAAAACGCTGTCTAAACCTTTTAAATCCCAATAGTAGAGTATTTACATACAAATATTATTTTCCGTTGGTTTCAGAGAAGAGCCACGATAAGATCGAAATATGTAAAACAATGTTTATTAACACCCTTGCAGTAAGTGGCAAAACTGTTGTGACTGCATGGAATAAATATGATGGAGGTATTTTAATTGAAGATGATAAAAGAGGCCGGCATGAAAAGCATAAAAAAGTGCTGGTTGAAGAGATGGTGCGGAGCGTCTGCGACCATGTTAAAGCTTTTAAACCAACGGAGTCGCATTATCTTAGAGAAAAAACCACTAAACTCTATCTGGATGGTTCTCTGAGTTTTGCTCGCATGTTTAGTATGTACAAAGAGTGGTTCGATGGTGAAATTTATTCAGTTCAAGCTGTCACAGAGCGACAATACCGTGATATTGTAAACTCGAATTTTAATCTCGGTTTTTTCTGTCCCAAGAAAGATCAGTGCGATCAATGCCATTCCTATCATAGTCTTTCTGTAGCAACTCAGGAACAGAAAGATTCATTCGACGAGCATCAGAAGAGAAAGAAAATAGCAAGAGCATTAAAAAAAAAGAATAAAGATGAAGCTGTTTCGTCAAATGGTTCTTCTGTATGTGCCGTTTTTGACTTTGAAAAGGTGTTGACATGTCCTTTTGGGCAAGTAAGCATTTTCTATTACAAAAGAAAATTGTCCTGTTTCAATTTTACAATATATGATATGGGGCAAAAATGTGGAGTTTGTTATATGTGGGATGAGACGATTGCAAAACGCGGAGCTAACGAAGTGAGTAGTTGCTTAATGGATTTTATTGCATTTAATGTTGAGAAAGGTGTAAACAACTTTGTTTTTTGGTCAGATAATTGCACAGGTCAAAATCGTAATCGATTTGTTTATTCTTCTTACATTTATGCATCGAACAGGTACAAAGTATCTATAACTCATCGTTTTATGGAGAAGGGGCATACGCAGAATGAAGGAGATAGTGTGCACTCAACTATTGAAAATGCTTCACGGACCAAAAAAGTCTATACTCCAAATGAATGGCAACTTTTAGTGAGATGGGCAAGAAACAGTACTGAATCCGCGTATATAGTTCGAAACATGCAACAAAAAGACTTTTATGACTTTAAACAGCGATTATCGGACAAAGTCTGGATTAAAAATATTCGCGGTGAGAAAGTAAAATGGAATAATGTCAAGGAAGTTTATGTAGATGTTAATGAACCAAACAAATTACAATATAAATATGACTTAAGTGCTGAAGAATATGAAATATTAGTAATAACTAGTAACACAAGAAATTCTTATAACATAAATTTAACAAGAGCTTACAGCGAACTCCTTAGTATACCTTTGGCTAAATACAACGACCTTTTAAGTATGTGCAGTACCAATGTTATTCCTGAAGAATATCACGAATATTTTAAGAATCTGCCTCATAGTTTGAGTAATGATGAAACAGAAGAAACTTAACCTAATACCTACCTAAGTACATTATATTATAAGAATACTACTACTCATTTTAAATTTTTTACTCATTTTCGATTTTTTTTACAATTTTGTTTTGTATAAGTGCATTACTGTTTATTTTATTTTAAAATAATTATAATAATTTCATTGTCAATAATATACAGCGTGTAAGAAGACCATGTCCGAAGCCAGAAACCATGTATTTTTGAACCTAAACACTAACTAAAGCCACCATCAAAATGCCCCAGAACCTCAATTTAAAAAAAAATAAAACATACATTAAAGCAATGTATATCAGCGGGAGCAACGACCTTTCACGCGAGAACAGCTGATCGCTGTTTGTTTGTTTAGCGCCCCCCCGCTCCCCGCGCCCGCCCCGTGCGCCCCCCGCGCCCCTCGTGACATCAGCGCAACATGAAGCATACATTTTAAAACTGTGTTTACGTTAATTGAGTGTTTTTAAGATATCGGCTAATCCTACCTACCTACCAATACGCCGATGGCAATTGTTTGCAACTATCTTCCTAGCAGCTATCCTAGTACCGGTTGGTATATCAAATTTCTATTTAAGACAGAGATGCTGAAAAGGCATTATCAATTTATCACAGGATATGAAAATCTAGCGTGTGATTCAGTGCGCGCGCACCTACTAGTAACCAGGCGGCGACTTGGTTGTCATAGCACCCTCACCCGCGCCGCAAGCCCCCTCAAATGACTGGCGAGTGACAGCCAGTCTCTTAGGCCTGCATTTATAAATCACTCTCAACGCTAATATCGAACTCGAGCTTAATCATTGAGGTGACACAAATTTCATCAAGGGCCTTAGTGTAGTCGTATTAATAATTACTTTTTTACACATGTTTACACGTACCTTTATTGAGCGATCAGCTATTCTAATAATGCCACCAAATAGCCTCACATTGTAGCACAAATAAAGTTCCTTTTTTAATGAAAAATATTCACACCTTTTTATTAAACTGCCGTCTCCGTTACGGTATTTAGTAGAGTTGATTTATTAATTAGACTTATTTAATTCTAAACTGAGGCAGATTTATGTTCGTATGACACGCTTCTTAACTTTTTTTCCTTATTAACAAAAATACTTATTCCCGCACATACACTAAACACACCAGTGAAGTAAAGACGCTCACCGTTGAATTTCACTATTGACTGACACGACATGACTAATTAATTAAACTAGCTACGAATTTCACAAAAAACAACAATGATGATCACGCGCCGAATTAAACTAAAGCTAAAGAAAGAGAGACTAGACAGCCCGGCGCCTGCGAGGCAGTGTTACCAACTCTCAAAAACGTTTGTCCCTAATGCTTAAGACAAAATCCCTCAAACATTTTTTTTAATTTATACCAGTAAAATTTAAACATGTAACGAAAGTTAACACGATTTATTATTTACTATTTTGATTGAATTTAACAAAAAATTGTTTTATTTTATTTTTAATTAACTTAATACCTTGGTCACGGACACAGGTGCACTGAAATGTTTGTTTACAAGAAATAGAAATAGAAATAGAAATGCGTTTATTATACAAGGAGTAGTAAGTTTGTTTTTTTTTCAGCTGTTTTTTAAACACTTACAATACCCCTAAAAGAATTAAGCCCTGTAAACCCACCATTGCCGTTTTACTCCTTACATTTAGGGGAAAATTTTTATGTTGGTAACCTTGCCGCGGTGGAGCGGCGCGTGTGGCGATAAGGGCGCGTCCGCACCGATGTTTTTCACAACGAGGTTTTTTTTTGTTGCAACTACAATTTGAGCGCAATGCGATGTAATTTTTTTCTGCGAATGTTTTGTGTAGTATCAAAGTAGGTATAAAGTATCTTTTGATAGTCTATTAAGTCGCTTTAGTGTTAGATAAACAAACCTTTTAATTCGGTGGTCCATTTCAGTCGTGCCTCTCACCAGAGACATGTAATATCAGATAAAAATCGTAGAAATATTATCCGCGGTACGTACTAGGTGTAATTCGGAATCTTAAACGCGTGAACAAAACCTCGCGGTGAAAAATCTCTGTGCGGACGCACCCTAAGACAGTGCACCGATAAAGACGCCGCCGTCGTCGTACAATGACAAACCGATCTAGACTCTATTTCGTCGGGATAGGGTTGAATTTACAGTTTGTAGTAATTTCCTTTGAAGGAAGCGACATTGCGACAAAATAAAAACATCTTCCGACATCAAAGGCGCCGCCATCGTCGAAAACGACAAACAGATTTAGACTTTATTTGTTAGGAATAGGGTCGTATTTACAAACAATTTGCAGTATTCTTAAAACACAGTTAGAGATGCATTCATAAAGTTAGGTGTGGTATCGATATGTTTTTTTCCGGCAGAAGGCAAATTTTACGTAATTTTAGAAACAAAGAAATACACATGAAGAAGAAAAGCACTCTACCAATTAAATCTAAGTGTCAAAAGTCACGTGAGCACAGCTCAATACGAGAGAGTTTTACAAGGTTGTTAAACACCCCAGATAAAATTAAATCCATAAAATTTACTAATAAAACAATTAATTGTTTGAGGTAAATACCACAAAAACACAGAAACCTCTCATTGTAAACTATCTAATCTTAACTTGCGCTGAATCCAGAAACAAGGTAGGTAGATACTGTCCTCTGTTTTGATTAGCTTTGCTAGTAAATGTTTTGATACTAATTGAATAAATATCATTTTTTATTGTTATCGACTAATTTTTATCGACTACCTACCCATAATGAAATCAATCAATTCGATGATTTTGAGGCAGCGCGGCGGCTTGCTTTGATCTAGACACCGACCACAGGTGCGAAAATCTTTCATTTAGTTCTTTTTGGTACGTTACGCGGCACACTTGACTTGCCTGGTTTTAGTTACCTACGTCTTACTTTTTAGTTTAAGTGATAAAGTGAAGTTTAAGTTGTGTTTAATATCATAGTTAGAACCTACCTGTTTGATACATTTAGGAAATAGTGTTCAATCAATGAGAGTGTGGAAGTGCAGTTGATGTGTGACCGAATAGGTACTAAAGTACCTAGTTCTCGTCTTTAATGATATTCCTACCTCATGTGGGTAGTGTGTAGAGGCTCCGATTCTGCTGGCTTAAATACTTCGTATTGACTGTCAACATAAGTAGGTATGTACCTAAAACCTTTATAAACTATTGATTGGATTGAAATAACCTACCTAGAAAATTAAATAGTATTGGTTTAAGTGAGGTTATGATTAATTATGAATCTACTAGTGCGTCCTGACTTTTTAAGGTAGTTTCCTAATAGTTTTGTTAGTTTAGGTAGGTAGCTAATTATGTTAATAGTTTAAGAAGGAATTTTACGTCGCTAGAAATCTATTTTTTAGTAAATACTGGATGTATCTACTTACTTACAAGAGCAGTATACTAATAGATTGTAGGTTGGGAGGTTATTAGGTACCTTATTGCCTGGTACTTAGTTTCAAAACTGTAAACTTATGTAATCGGAAGCTATGCTTTACAACAAAACGTCGTAATTCTTTAAGTTATAGGTAGGGTTTGCAACTAATCAAGCAAAGGCCTAATTGATAGTGGAAGAAGAAGGGTGGATGAAATTTAAGCAGTTAAGTTACCTACCTGTGGTCAAATAATTTTTTGAGTTATAAAGCTGTTGCCTGTAGGTATTTTAGCTATGAAGTTTTACTTTCAATTGTTGCTGTGTCAATCTCAGAAACAAACAGACATAAGAAAGAAAGGTCTGTAGAAAATTTAATATGCGTATCTGAGTCCTTACTGAGGCAAGTGGCATTTTATTTTTATTTTGGTAAAATTTATAATTTTTAACATGGCTTTTGTAAGAAACAAATGTTTAACGTAGGATAATTGGCTGGCGGACTAGGTAGGTTGGAAATAACGGCGGGCGGACGCGAGATCGGTTTTGGCGGGAAATCGCTCGGCGCTTGTTGCCACCCGCGGCCGCTTGTTGTCACCCCCCCGCCCCGCTCAGCGTCTCGTCTCGCCGCTCGAGGTCATTTGCTTTTCCAATCAGCTGATTGCGGTGTTAGAATTAGACTGAAGTTTTAATAAAAATAACACCAAAACGTTATTTGATTTGAAATAATCACATAATTTGGTTGTTTACATGATTCTGAGTATGAATCAATAAAAAAAAAATTGAAATACCATGTCCAAAATTGGTTGTTTTTTTGCTCTAATCGTAACTGGTACCCCCTCAGCAATACCCAGTTTTCGTTTTCGGAAGCAGTTCTTTTACACCCAGTATATAAGTTGATTTTTTCTTGATTAAATTTTTTTAATAACTTGCTTGCTTTATTTACTATATTTTATCTGGACATTGTGGTATATTTTCCAAGTAAAGTTATTTCGTATATTTTAGTTAAAATAACTACAGTCACAGGACGTTTCAATGTAGCCAAAAGCTTCGTTAGAAATTTTATTATTTTGAGTAAGTAGTCAAAAAGTATATTTACCTTTTATTTTTAAAGTGACTTTGTTCATTTCATTAATATATCTTATACTGGATACGATGAATAAGGTTCCATAATTAGTTAGAGCTAGGTGATGTAGGTGTTATTCCTAAGAAAATAGTTATATAATAACATATAACTATGAATAGTCAATGACGTTCCGACGAAAAAGGAGATTTGTCATTTTGAGACCTAATTTTATTAAAATTACTTACTTTTTACAATATAAATTCAAAAGTGTTCACAGACATTGTAATTTATGGTTCACTTCTGCAAAAAAATCTCAAAAAACTTTGATATATGAATAAAAAATCGATTCTTAATATTTTCCTACACTTAAATTGCTGTACTGTAAAATCTTGTTATTGCAGATGTAACTTTTTTCGTCGCATAGGTCGATATCATAGGCTAAATTGTTAACACTGGCGGGTCTCTATTCGATGGTCTTTTATCATTCGGTCAGTTATCAACGCTTGCTTTAGCCACGCCCCTTAAGTTGCGCGGTACGAAATTATGAAACCAATGGTGTCAGTATCGAAAACCGAATTCGACGTCGAGTTTAAATCAACGCTAGTTACGCGGTAGGCCCCCTGATGTAGTTGCTGGATAGGGTCCCAATACATCGATAATGTATCCATCTGAACACACAATTAAAAATGGTTTTACCAGATTTTGGTATTTATGAAGACTATATGTTCTTTTTTGGTGTAGATAATTTGAACTTTTCTGTACATAAATGTATGTACCATCTAAAATCACAATTGGCTTCCTTTTACCATCATGATTTCCAAATAATCCATCAGGTATTAGTAGATTTCTTTCTACAATTTGATTTCTATTAGTATGATTAATTCCCAAATGATGCGGTACAAAATGCTCATACAAAAAGTTTCTCGCTGAATTTATAAGTGAATTCAAAGTAGTTTTTGCTACTTCAAGTAAAGCTGATAATCTATCATTTGAATCACTAGTCCTTAGTTTTGTTAAGTAGGCAGCTAAAGTTGTTAACCTCCTTCTCAATCCCAAAAATTGAGCCACTTCATTCAAAATCTGCCTAAACTGTAGTTTGGTGAACCCAACCCAATTATAAAAGTGATGGTCTTGGATAGACTCTATGTTTTCGTGGCTGAAACTCAAAAGATATCTTTTATCATCATCAATGTCTTCAGTTGGAGTATTTTTTTTCGTTTTTAGTATATTCAGTATTTCTCCTGGTACATCTACTGTTTTTTTCTTTTTTGGTATGCACAATCACTGAGACACTGTTCTAGAAGTTTCTTATTAGGCCACGCCTCCTTGGGGGAGGGGCTATATTCTGTGATATGAAGCACTAATATGGATGACATAGAAAGTTAAACTGTTCCTTGGACACGGGGCTATTTAAATAAATGTTCACAGTGAAATAATAGATTAATAAATGTTCAGTTAGTATACCAAATGCTAGATTGTCCACCTACAAACACGCCACTGTTTTTGGACATCTAGCAGGCGACAGCGGAACCATAAACTAGGTAAGCGTGCCTGTTATGCACAATAACTGAGTCACTGTTCTAGAAGTTTCTTATTAGGCCACGCCCCCTTACTTGAAAATCACTGTCTACTACGGTGTTGAGCACTAATATGGTTAAAACTGTTTGTAAGAATGTTCTTTGGACACAAAGGACAAAACCGAAGCTCATACAAACTGGGGCCTGAATGTTTTCCGATGGAAATTGTACAGTATTTTGGTTACTCAAAAATAGTGGGAACAACCATAATTTTCAAATAACTGGCAATGGCCAAATTGACAAAATCATGCAATGTAAATAGATTTTTTAGGTTATGTCAAATAGTTGTTTTACGTAGGTACTTACTTGAACTTAATTTAGTTAGGCCAGAAAATCTTTAGGTTCTAATATGTACTCCACTTGGTACTCTCCTCATAAATTCTTTATTAATATATCTTAGGGGGCGATCAACTTTTGTGCAATTTAGGTAACTAGATAAAGTATACATATAATGGAGGTTAGTAGGTATTACTTAGATTACAATGCCTCAAGCTGCTTGTGTGCATGACTGCAGCTCTAATACTGAACCTAACTATCTTTCAAATGTTACTTTGGTGAGTAGGTAGGTAGGTACACACACAAGACTTTTTATGGAATAAAAGGTTTTGCCTAATCCAGCTAAATATAATTTAAAAAAAAAAAACAAAACATTAAACTAACATTCCAGGGAATCCGCACGTCCTCATCCCCCACCACCGCCCGAGTGCCAATGATGGCATAGATGGCCTCCTCTATCTCGCTCAAAGGAGCTTGTCTAGAGGGACCACCACCCGTCCTCCGCCTGTCCATCGCCACCGCACTTCGTATCGCGCCAATACTAGGCAGGCAATACATCAATCATGCAAAAAAGCAGTATGAGAGGCAAATAATTGATAAATTGAAAAGACGGTTGTCACATTTTAGAGTTGGCTCGGACTGAATACACTTAAACACAGAATTTTTCACACAAGTGGTGTCTGTCTGAGCTAACTCTTATTGTATCAAGCTTTAGAAAATTAAAAGTTTTGTTACTGTGCAATTACTCAAAAACATTGTATTAGTAAAACAAAACACTGGTTAAAAAGCAATGAAAAATGCACATTAAGTATTAGTAATAGACGTTTAGAGACAAGCGATGCAAAAAATATTCACAAAAACCCAGAAGATGAATAAGTTTTCTATGTATAGACTTACGTCCCGCCACGCGGCCGCCGACTTATGCTCGCCGGTGCCTTGGGCGTTGAGACGGGACGCCAACTCCTCCCACAAAGCCCGGACCTCAAGCTTTGCTTGAGAGGAGTTGACGGCCTGGTTCTTCGCCAGCGCCATATGCTCCTGCATAAAGCCCAGCAGAACAGCCTTCTGCTGGGCACTCACCTTCCTTGGGGCTGGCATCTACAAATTATAAAGATCGTAGACGTTGCCATTGCTTGTTATTATTATATTAATGTAATATCTAAAACACAAATTAATTACTTACTGTTATTTTTGTATTTTGTATTGGACAAAAGTATTGGACAAAAGGATTAACGTCAGTTGAGTTACAAGGCGCGAATAAACTTGTTACAATGTTACCAACTAAATAATCGTTTTGGTAAAACGGCCGGCTGTTGAAATTTAGATAAATTATGCTAAAGGTTGTTTATTTTAGACAAAAAATGTGCCAATTTTTATATTTCTATAAAAGGACAAAGATTTTATATACTAAACAACAAATAAAAATACTTAACGATATTAAAGTATGCTAAATCCAAGTATATCATAGGCTAACTTGTTAACACTGGCGGGTCTCTATTCGATGGTCTTTTATCATTCGGTCAGTTATCAACGCTTGCTTTAGCCACGCCCCTTAAGTTGCGCGGTACGAAATTATGAAACCAATGGTGTCAGTATCGAAAACCGAATTCGACGTCGAGTTTAAATCAACGCTAGTTACGCGGTAGGCCCCCTGATGTAGTTGCTGGATAGGGTCCCAATACATCGATAATGTATCCATCTGAACACACAATTAAAAATGGTTTTACCAGATTTTGGTATTTATGAAGACTATATGTTCTTTTTTGGTGTAGATAATTTGAACTTTTCTGTACATAAATGTATGTACCATCTAAAATCACAATTGGCTTCCTTTTACCATCATGATTTCCAAATAATCCATCAGGTATTAGTAGATTTCTTTCTACAATTTGATTTCTATTAGTATGATTAATTCCCAAATGATGCGGTACAAAATGCTCATACAAAAAGTTTCTCGCTGAATTTATAAGTGAATTCAAAGTAGTTTTTGCTACTTCAAGTAAAGCTGATAATCTATCATTTGAATCACTAGTCCTTAGTTTTATTAAGTAGGCAGCTAAAGTTGTTAACCTCCTTCTCAATCCCAAAAATTGAGCCACTTCATTCAAAATCTGCCTAAACTGTAGTTTGGTGAACCCAACCCAATTATAAAAGTGATGGTCTTGGATAGACTCTATGTTTTCGAAATTCAAAAACCGTGGGTCGGCATCTTTTAATGATAGCATGTCTTGAATATGGTTGGCCGTAAAAATGTTTATAATATTTCCAGTAATATCATTGAGAAAGTTCCAAGACGTACATGTTAAATGAAAATCACATAAGCGATTATTTGATGGAACATAATAATTGTACATTTTGAGCAATTGTTAACGCATTGGGAAAGTCACTCGATTTCTTTCTCGTCTTCGACATCCTTCAACAAAACATCTACTCTCTGTTTCTACAGGTCTACTGTAATCAGGCAACACTATTGCAGATCCAACAGTAATACGTGCCCTAGGTACTGGTTGCGGTTGTACTATTGACATAACTTCTTGAGGTGGAATGTCTTGTGGATTTGACTCCAGAGGCTCTCAGGTGATGATTGGGTGATGCAGCTTGCAACCAGTTACTAACAACACTTTCTTTCACTATCATTACCTCAAACTACTGCTAGTCGTGGCTGATAAATCATTGATTTTAAAGCCCTGGCTACCCCCATAGGGAGTACTACAGCCGAGATGATATGTATGATAGTAACTTCTAGTAACATGTTTAAGCTTCTGACAGTTTTGAATGCATAACAATATCATAAACATATTGAATAGGTACGTATGTACCTCCTGTGAAAAAGTAAATACATAAATGATGTAGGTATACTTACTGATTCTGGTGCAATCCATTCTCTAGCAACCGAAAGTATAGCTTCATCGTTCAACAAACGTCGACCTATAGTATTGCAACGGTCCATTGCTATTCCGCAGTTTCTACACAGGTTCATGATTATTACGCCGGCGTAGACGATAGGCAAGGTATTGTTGTAATCCGTTGTTCGTGCAATGGTCAAAGTGAAAAGCAGGATTCGGTGTCCAGAGTTAGCGCAGCGGTAAGTCAATCATTAAGGGATCAGGGGCCGGTATTCACGCACAGTTCGTAGGTAGGTAGTAAAGAAAACCAAGAAAAATAATCCACTCTAGCAAAAATAAGAAAAGCGAATGACTTGATTGACAAATGCAAACAAGATGGCTGGCCACCGATTTAGCTAAAATAATCAATGTAGGTACCTAATAATCGATAATTGATTTTTATTTGTTTTCCTATCGTATACTACTTAAAAAATAATATTTTATCTAATACTTTGCTAAATAAAACCTTTTGGTTTATAAAACATTATGTATGACGAAATAAGTATGTAGAATAAATCGTTATTTTTACTTATCGATTTAACGATTCGATTCAGAACAATTTGCCATACATTTTTTCAAAATAAATATATTTGGCCATTGCCAATTTTGTTGATTTTTAGCAGTCTTTTTAAGTAAAAAATGACCGTTTTTTGGTGTATAATTTATACAACAACACTCAGGCCCAAAACCAAGTTTTTCCTTTATTTGGATGAAAGTTCAAAAGAAAAATATTGTTAAGATTATTGTCAATAACTCACTTCTCTCGATGCACTATCTGGCCACCTATCGGGAAGCAGCGGAACTTGCACAATCACTGAGTCATTGTTCTAGAACTTTCTTGTCAATGTTCTAAAAATAGAACTTAAGCCACGCCCTCTTTTTGAAGAGGCATTGTTAGGGTGTGTAGTATCTACTCGTATGTGTAATTTAGTGTGATGCCGTCCCTGGCAGATTTGACAAGAACTGTGAGACAAACATTTTGTAACATGATGGTTTCTTAAACAATTAAAACATAATTTATGTTGAATGACAAACGACTTCCTTTCAGTAGGTGACATCAAGTTAAATTTATCACATTTAAATACCTATTGAATGATTTTCTTTGCAGCATTGGCAAATGTAATGAAAGTTACTACTTGGTTTAGAATTAACAATGTTGACTGTATTACTAACTGATTTGCAATGTGAGGAGCTGGAAACATTTTCCAAAATCCTCAGCTGATTTTCAAGGAATGCTAGCAATTGAGCAAATGTTGGAATAATATTGATAGTTATTGTTGATTCAAACCTGTTCCTCAAGTCCGTCGATATTTTTTTCAAAATAATATGCAATAATAAAAAGCACCAAGACTCAACATTAAAATGCAAGGCTTGAAGCGCCTGTGTAGCTTCTTTAATGACAAAAACAAACCTACCTAAAGTTCTAATGTTAACTAATGTTAAGATGGGCAAGCTGAGTACCGACTCGACATGCTTGTCCGCAATGATTCTTTTATTCTCATAGCGATCACTTAGAAGTTTGTACGCCACTTGATAATTCTCTTTAGAAATGTATAAAGGTTTAATTAATGTTAATGGTTCTTTGTCTAGTACACTGAGTAAATAATGCATCTTTTCTACATCACTAAGTTGTTGATTTGTATGAAATAAATTGTTGAAAATTGATATAAAATTAGGCCATTCTACGTGTACTCCTGAAAACCTAGACAAAGAAATTTTAGGTAAATGAAAATCGTGATATGTTTTAGTTCTTGACTCGTTTGAAGGTTGTTCCTTGACTATAAGTTCAGATTGTAAATCTTTCACAGAATAAAACATCTCTTGGAACTACGAAAAGGCCTGTTCATAACTCTTAAGCTTCGGATCACCTAAAGAATCACCAGTTAATAGAAAATAAGAGTCCTCAATGCCTACACGAAATTTTTCCATATCCTGTAGACGAACGCTAAATTGCTTCAAAAGTGAATCCTTTACATCCTCCTTAGCCGTGCTGCATTTAGTGGCGAGATCATACAACTCGCGCATGTAACTATAATACGTTTGAAACTTAGAAGCATTCATACTAATGGTAGATTTTGACCTTTTAAAGTTTATTTTAATTTACGACAAAAAGTAAACAAACGCTAACTAGATTAATGAAATTGATTGACAGCTTACAAGTGTAGCTATTTAAAAAATAATTTTGTATGAGTTAAAGGAACGAAATGAACTACTTTATCAATAAGTCTTAGTTGGTTGATTGATGGATTGAATCGCTGATTGACGAAAAATGGAGTCGAAATCTAAAAAGAATGCTAATAAATGCAATGGAAATTAAATTGAAATTATTAGTTTTGAGCACAGCCAAATTGATGACGAAAGTTAAAAACGAATGAAATATGAAACAATGGGTAACTAGCAGGCAAATTGGCTAGAAATATTGATTTAATATTTTTTAGGTAAGTAGGGTAGGTAAGTTTTAATTATGTCTGATGGACAAAGTAATGAATAACCACGGAAAAAAGGTGTAATATGCGTAAGCTATGTACTTACTGAAAAGACAATTAAATTTGTCCAACAGGAAAGTGTTGAAACCTACTCCGCACATAGCCCCTCCACCACCTTGAGAACCTACAAAAGGCTCTGTAACCAGGGAAATACTTCTGCGTTTGTTACGCGCAAAAAAACTAATGAAATCATAAGTGCTTGCATAACTTTTATCTAGGTTGCTTTGTATGAAAGAAAAGGATTTCTTAGAATCACAGGCCATAATCGACCATTGACTTAACCCATTAAGCGTAGAGATGTATCTTGGGCATGAGAACGATAAGGCTTAATATTTGGCACTTACTTCGGTCCAGAATTTGGCGTTATGCGAGCAACAGTTGGTGCAGATGGGATCTGCCGCGGCGATGGGACAGAAACGTTGGGTGTGACTTGGCTAGCCACAGTGGCGACAAAGGTCCTCCTCGGACGTACAGCGACCCTTGGTGTGCCCAAATTGGAAACACCGACGGCACTGTTTCAGTGGAGAGGACTCTTCGAAGTGCACCCGTTGATGTTCAAGGCGCAGGCATTCCAGGTTGGAGAGACGAAGCCGCGACCCAGGCGGCACGGCGATGGTAGCGTTATAGAGGTGAGGGCTTCGGTTGGACGACACGAAGAGCAACTTGATTTTGGACTTTCAAAAGTCAGTAATTTCGGGGTTTTGGGATATTAGTAGCTCGGTAAGTTCCTCCCGAGGCACGTGTCGATCTTCCTCTCAGGCTCCGCTGAGACACCCAAAGACTCCGCGGCGTCAGATCTGATAGTACACAAATCACACAGAAAATATCTTCGATTTACATTTAATAATGAGCTTTATGAGTTTAATTGTCTCCCGTTTGGTTTAAGTACCGCCCCCTTTGAATACCTTCGATCTCACAAAAATAATATGATTTCTGTAGTGTACTTAGATGATATATTTTGTGTCGGAAAAACAAAGACAGAATGTAACGACAACATTGTACTTACAAAGACGCTCTTAGAAAACCTAGGATTTATAATAAACACTGAGAAGAGTTGATCCGTCCAATCAAAGAAAAGTAATTAAAATAAAAGAAATGTTAATTAAGTTCATTAATTGTAGAAGTTGTAAGTTACGTGACTATGAAAAACTTATTGGTCTATTGATATCTGCTTGCCCGGCAATTCAATATGCCTATCTATACAGGGCGTCCCAAGACTAAGGTACATCAAGGGAAAGTACCTTAAATATCGTAGATGGGATATTTTGCTGAAAGAAGACTTTATTTTATTTTTTAAACTTAGAAATTCTGCATTTAAAAAAAAAAATTACAAAAAAAAACTTATTTTACTTTGGCAGTTTCACGTATGTTTTTAATTTGATTAAAATGATTATTTCACGTTGTTCCTTTCTTTTAAGATACTATGTTACTTAAGAAGAATTATTACTTTTTGCTATTCTTTCGATTGGTATAATAAAAATAGGGATGATTAAAATAAATTAGAAATTCTATAAATGAAATACAATCTTATTTTTTGTTCTTAGTCGAGTTGGCACTTGCTCAGGCCAGTAACGACTCATAATATTTCAGGTTCAGAGGCGTTTGTCGGTTGAGGAGCAGCTGAAGTACTGGGTCGAAATCATCTATTGCCATAAATGCTACGCCTATTGACGATGTTCACTCCTTTCAATCAATTCTTCTCGGTAATTAACGTAATGGTATGTGGTTGCACTGTTTTTCTTATATTTGGATAAGGAAGAATGCATTCCACACTCCAATATCTAAAAAGTGAAACAACACTTTTTTATAAAACCTATTAGTTTTCGGGGGCATGAATAGTATGACACCATTTGTTCAGAGCGATCAATGCAGGACATGTATCTATTATAAAGTTCAACTTCTGCGGGTTTCAAAATATGTTTCTCACTTCTTATTCAGGAGTAGACACCATATCAAACAGGCTCTGGAGATTTTTGTTACTGTTCGTGGAAGTCCCGTGACGACATCTGCAAATAAAATAGTTTTCAATTTAATACAACAAAATAGTATCCAAATATACATGACCAATGTAAATAAGTTGTTTAAATGCGCATTTAGACTTGAATTAGCATTTTGTAGGCACTGCTAGGGCGTTGGAAAATGTAGCTATCGATAGTGAGTTAGTATTGGTGTCGAAGCAGGATTGTTTATGGAGATTGGAAAGTTGGAGTTTGCTATCAATGTCTTCCTGTAAATAAGTTTGACTGGTCCTTTTCCTACAATAATGCGATTGCATCTTCGGTATCTCATCAAGAAATGTTTGCATCGTTTGATGTTCAGTATTAAAAGCTGAATTTTTAGGCTTTTTAGTATTTGTCTCATCAGTTGCAGTTTTGGCTTGTGTCTTCTAACGTTTTCTTTCTCCTTTTTTTAAATAATAAACAAAAGAGCACGATCTTCTTGATACATTAGGGTTTTTACTATCCCTTTGTCTGTTTGTGGGAGTCACTTTCACCAAATTTTCAAGAAATTCACATTTTTGATCCCAAGACATAGCCCAAAGTTTATCAAAAAGCTTTTGTCTGTCCTCTTCTAATAAAAGGTGACATTTAATTATACCTTTACTCTCCTTACATTCACATCGAGGTTTGATTATCCTATTAGGTTACTCTACATATTTTTTCCACTTTCCTTCTTTTTTTTTCTTACTGAAGTTTTATTTTCCCATTTTCTCTGTTGGTTTTGTTAATTTCTTCAGTCAAATCTTCCTTATTTACCTGACATCATTTTTTTTGGTTCATCTGCTTCAGATTCAGTGTCACTATAATCATCGAGTTTATGTGTATCTGAGACTTTTTATATTATACTATCTTTTTATACATTAGAATAACAAACAAGGGGAGTGTTGCCTAGTGACAAAATAGATAACTCAATAGGCATAGCTTTGTTAGGATGAGACAGAAATTTTTGACTACATAGGTAGTTAAACGGGTTCGTACCTTCCTTAACAGGCGTCTTTGAGGACTAACTTACTATTTTTGTTGAGATTTCAAATTATTTATGTTACATTTATTATCGTTATGAAGTGTATTTACTGAAGAAGTTTTATAAAACAAATAAAATTTCAAAACTCTTAATCTTTTTTATTGCAAAGCTGACATCATATTTCCCACTGGTTCAACCAAGTTTATGAACCCACTGTAAGTGGAAACGGGAAGTGGAAAAAAGATGTAGAATTTTTTTTTTTTTTTCCCCTTAATCTCTAAATGTCGAGAAACTTGGTGATTCCATTTACATGTCTAAGGTCGGTATTAGAGGGCCGAGCGCCTATCGGGCAAGATGTCAGAGTTTCATTTGCAAATATCACCCCATTGAGCCGAGGGTAAGCGAAGTTGCGGTGCCAGCGAGCGAAGTGCCTTTTGACGTGTGTGATCAGCACCTGACCACACAGGATGCACTGACGAACTGTGTGCGCCTCTGTCCTTTGGAAGGACCAGGTAGCAGCAGGTGTGGGGACTACGGTAGTACTGTGTTGATGTTGGGCGGGAGGACTGAATGGGAGCATGGTGGTCTCGTTATGGACCGAGGGGTCGAATGGAGCTGGGGGCGCGGAGGATGAGGAAGAAGATGAGGACGATGAAGACGAGCTGGATGAAGTCGAAGAAGCACTAGAGCTGGATGTAGACATGGGAGAGTTAGGTGGTGGGGGCTTAGATGTCGCAGCGCCTGTACTGGGCGGCAAATATGAATATGAATTAATTAATTAAATAAAAAAAATATGAATTATTAAATAAACTATAAGGGTGATATACAAGTGTGTGGTATCAAAGTATTCGCCGCAGCGTGAAAGAATAAAGAGAAAAAAAAGGAGGGTATAATTATATATACTTTTTTTTTTTTTTGCAAGGTGGTCCAAGTGGGACCGGTCCAAGTCGGACCGGTCCAAGTCATACAACAATACATAATAGTCATACTTTGGACAAATATGACTATTATGTAGTCATTTTCTTTCGGATCACGTAAAAGAGGATAGAAATAATCATTTAATATTATTTCCTCTGCGTCTTCACCGACTGAAGATTAACCAATTGCTTGCTTGCAAAAAATCTCATCAGTATCTTCTTCAGATGTATCAGAGCTTGCTAGTTTTTCAAACGCAAGAAGGCGTTTTATTCTTTTCTTTAAATAAATCCTGTTTTACCTTTTTAGCTCCATTTTTTTTTATAGTTGAAGCTTTCTTTTCATATATAGCCTCTTGTTCTATGTCGGTTGCTATTATGCTTCTGCCTTGTTTTCCTTTTATATGTCGGAGAGAACACAGATTCGATGGACTTGTCCAGTTGAAGAACTACTTTACTATCTACCTTGCCTATGTTTTGAAATGTAAATGTTAATGTCAGTGACTAAAGGAGATATTGGTTGCGTCAAGTTGTCTTTACTTGGGTGTAGTTGGTGCGAGGCTTTATGAGTGAACGACTGAATGAGTTTCAATCATTTTCCGTTGAGTCTATATAGCCCATCTATCTTGTTGGACGGATGATTGTTATTTGGTTCGTGGGGCAGTGCAGACGTAGAGTGAATAAATCAGTGATGGCCACACGCCGAATTCACCGCGCTTCCTATATCCATTTACATCCTGACTATTCTTGCTGATTATTGTAAAGTTGCTTAACGTTGTGATTAATACACGCCCATACATCAAGTTCCACGTTTTATTTCGAAGTTTCCGCCATAATCGAACCCAGTGATAACGAACTCCCCGACATATATATTTTTTCCGATGATCAGCTTTTAGTGGAGGCCGAAAAACTTTAGGAAATGCAATGTTTTGTGTAGAAGAATCACATTTTGCACTCATATCTGCTTGAGGTACTTTTAAACAGTGTTGGACATTTTGAGCTGTTATTGACTGAATTACGGTTGATTTATGACTGGCGTCCATATTTTCATTTGGTCTTATGTTCTCTTGAAAATCTTGCGATAAGGTCAACTCTTCGGATAGGGGTTTGAAAATAGATTGAGATTCACGTTCACTATCCCCTGCATCATGTACTTTTTTTTTTTTATTTGAGTTTTTTTTCAGTTTTTTGTTTAGTTCTTCTCTCTTCTTTTCTAACACATCGTCATGCGTAATGACTTCAGCGCCAAGCGCTACTTTATAACGTTGTAGACTCGGTTAGTTATCACCACGTTTCAATTTGTGTAACAATATTTCTTCAAATACAAGTTTGTGGTGTTGAGTAAAATTTTCTAGTAGGTCGTAATGATTATTGGATTCTCTTAAAATCGCATTATCTCCATTCTTCTAAGTTTCTTTCTGAAAAGATTTTTCCATCGGTTCATTACAATTATCGGTTTCTCCAGAATTTTCCATGTCTGTATACATTCTTAAGAGTATCTCTAAAGAAAAATAAAAACTAATCTTAAAACTTTTTGGGTACTTCTGTGTAACTCTTTGATCTTCCGTTGAAACAAGTAGTTTTTTTTCGAATTCTTGCCAGTACTTTAGCTTTAACATATCAAAGGACTATGAGCAAAAACCAATACCAATACCGAAACCGATACCAATGTGTTATTAAAGTGCCCTCTATTTGATTAAATTAATTTATCGACACCTCCTACGTATACTATCGTAAGTGCGTTTTGTAAACTTTACAGGACAGCTGTTTAAAGATCCGTTCATAGTAAATTGACGATTGTTTATTTATTTATTTATTTATTTTTAATTTATGCATTTACACAATGATGAGAAAATAATAAAACACAAGAAAAACAGACAAACATGAGTAAATACAAAGGTGCTGCTTATTTCAATATGAAATCTCTTCCAGCAGACCTGTTGTTGGAGAGATAGTGAGGAATGCAATTATTGTGTGTTGCATAATTTAAATTATTAATTTCAAGTATATATAATATAATACATACATATACAATACAAAATATAAGTATATCAGCAGATAATAAGATACTTAAACTATACATAAATACAACAATATAATAAATACATATAAATAATATACTTATTTTAAATACCGTTATATAAATACCAAATAGATAGATTGCATAATTAGATAAGAAAGCTTAATAATAATATACTAATCGTAAGAGAGGGATAAAAAGTGCGATCTGACTCTTTTCTTAAATAAGGAGATAGTTTTGATACCGCGAATTTCAACCGGAAGTGAGTTCCAAAGTCTGACTGCGTACACTGTGAAGGAGTAGGAGGAAAAATCAGTGGAATGGGTGGGTACGGTGAGAAAGTACATCTTGAGAGGCCTACAAGTAGCGTCCTCAGGATGATTGAATGAAAAGCGATCTCGGAGATATGAAGGATAGTTGGGATTATGGAGGACATTATGGAGTAGACAAAGAATACGAGCGTTTCTGTGAAATCGAATTGGGAGCCACTGGAGTTGCTTGCGAAAGTGAGATACATGGTCGAATTTTTTAAGGTTAAAAACAAATCTAATGCATAGATTTTGCAAGCGTTCCAGTTTATTTAAGAGCTCCTCATTGGCATCAGGGTAACACGCATCCGCATAGTCAATGATAGGTTGGATTAGGGACCGAGCAAGTGAAATTTTAGTAGGTAGTGGCAAATAGGTTTGAAGACTCTTCAACGAATGAAATGAGTAGTGCACTTTACGACTTATCTCGTTAACATTTAAACTCCAATTTAGAAAAGAATCGAATGTTACACCTAAGTTTTTAGCGGAGTCTGAAATGGCAATCGGGACAGCATCCAGTATAATGGGTGGCAACGATGTCAAATCGAGCCGACTACGCATCGTTCTACTTCCTATAATCAATGCCTGGGTTTTTTTAGGATTAATGACCAGACCAAAGGACCTAGCCCAACCACTAATTCTGTCCAAATCAAGGTTTATTAAATTAATCGCAGAATTGATGCTAGAAAGAGAACAATGACGATAAATTTGCAAGTCATCCGCATAAAGATGGAATTTGGAGGATATTACTTGGGTTACGGTGTTGATGAAAATGGAGAAAAGTAAAGGAGATAGGACACCCCCCTGAGGTACACCCGCGCTGAGGTTCGACCAATCAGAAAAAGACTCATCGAGGCGAACACGTTGCGAGCGACCACGGAGGTAGGAGTTAAACCATGATAAGGCAGGAGAGGAAATGTTTAATGATTTAAGGATACCGAGGAGAACGTCAAAGTCCACAGAATTGAAGGCGCTGCTAAAATCAAGTAGGATAAGGATTGTTAGGGACTTATTTTCCATGGCCCAGCGGATGTCATCGGTGACATTGATAAGTGCTGAGACTGTGCTGTGGCCAGGACGGAACCCGGATTGGTAAAGATTTATGAGATTGTGACGAGATAGGAAATTGGATAGTTGGCCGTGAACTAAATGTTCAAGGACCTTGGATAGGAATGGCAGGATTGAGATAGGGCGGAAATCAGATAAGGTAGTAGGATTGGATACCTTCGGTAAGGGTATAAGATGGGCATGTTTCCAGGATGAAGGAAAAGTAGAAGAGAAAATGGAGCAATTAAAGATATGAGTTAGGACAGGTAATAGTAAGGGAAGGATAGGAGTAACCATTTTAGCGCATAACCCATCGTGTCCAGCAGCAGCGGAACTGATAGACAAAACTGCTTTCCTGACGTCTTCCACTGACAAGGTGGAGAAAAAGAAAGGAGGGTGAAGGCAAGGAGTATTGGCAAGGCAGTTCAATGTCTCAGACTTGACATTAGGATCCAAAACAACAGGGGGTGAGGAGAAATGATTATTTAAAGACCCTAAGTCAAAGTCATTGACTGAAATTGTAGAGCATTTGCCAATACCATGGGATTTTAGGAAATTCCAAACTTCTGCGGGACTGCGATTGTGTAACGAAGAGTAAAAGTAACGGCGTTTAGCATCACGGCATAGGCGATTACAGTTGTTGCGTAACATTTTAAAAAGATTGAGATTAGATTCTGTAGGGAAACGCTTATAACGACGTTTAGCTGTGTCTCGAGCAGCCATAGCATTTTTTAACACATCAGTAATCCAAGGAGCAGGATTGCGCTTCAGTTTAATGCGCTTAAGTGGTGCATGATAGTTAAAAATACTAAGCAGTGCTTTTGTAAAATGTTTGACCTTGTCGTCTATGGTGCTGGCATCAAATACCGATGACCAATCAATACAACAAACATCACGTTGAAGAGCCTCCAAGTCAATGCTCCTGTAGCTACGAGACAGGATGGATTTAGGAGTGCGTTTAGGAGGGCAGATACGATACGAGAGGAAAATGAAATCATGATAGGAGAAGGAGGCCGTAAGTTGGCTGTGGAAGGAAACGTTTTTAGGAGAAGAAACAATCATGTGATCGATAAGGGATGGTAAAGAGTTCGGGAAATTATGCGTAGGAGACAAGGGCAGGATATCAAGGTTAAGACAGGAAAGGAGGGACAGTAGTTTACGTGAACGTAAATCTTGTTTCAATAGGCAAGTGTTGAAATCACCCATGATTATCACATGATCGTACGAAGGACACAGCTCATTTAATAGGTTTTCCAACGAACTAAAGTAGTCGATGTGACAATTAGGGCTATAAAACACTAGGAGAAGAATTTTGGAGTGTTGCAATGACAGTTCAACAGCCAGGTGTTCGGCAGATTCTGAGTAGAGGGAGGGGGAAGTGCTCACAACCTTGTAGGGAATACTACTACGAAGATACATGGCGACTCCACCACAACCCTTTCCAGTTCTGTCATTACGAACAAGGACAAATCCAGGAAGAGGAAACTGCGTAGAGGGAAGGGAGGGTTTAAGAAAGGATTCGGATATTAACAACGCGTCTAGAGGTAGGTTACTAAAAGATGCCAGAAGATCTGAGTAATGACAGGAAACACTCTGTATGTTGATGTGACCAATATTAAGATTTTTGGGAAATATTGACAAAGAAGAGGATATTTGATCATGTAATGAAATTGGGGAGGAGGTAGTACCGTCAGCACTTATGAAACTACACGAGGAAGAAGAGCAGGATACAAAACTATCATTCATGGTATACAGCGTGTAAGAAGACCATGTCCGAAGCCAGAAACCAAGTATTATTGAACCTAAACACTAACTAAAGCCACCATCAAAATGCCCCAGATCCTAAATTTAAAAAAAAATTAAACATACATTAAAGCAATGTATATCAGCGGGAGCAACGACCTTTCACGCGAGAACAGCTAATCGCTGTTTGTTTGTTTAGCGCCCCCCCCGCTCCCCGCGCCCGCCCCGTGCGCCCCCCGCGCCCCTCGTGACAACAGCGCAACATGAAGCATACATTTTAAAACTGTGTTTACGTTAATTGAGTGATTTTAAGATATCGGCTTATCCTACCTACCTAACCTACCAATACGCCGATGGCAATTGTTTGCAACTATCTTCCTAGCAGATATCCTAGTACCGGTTGGTATATCAAATTTCTATTTAAGACAGAGATGCTGAAGAGGCATTATCAACTTATCACAGGATATGAAAATCTAGCGTGTGATTCAGTGCGCGCGCACCAACTAGTAACCAGGCGGCGACATGGTTGTCATAGCACCCTCACCCGCGCCGCAATCCAGCCCCCTCAAATGACTGGCGAGTGACAGCCAGTCTCTTAGGCCTGCATTTATAAATCACTCTGAACGCTAATATCGAACTCGAGCGATCATTGAGGTGACACAAATTTCATCAAGGGCCTTAGTGTAGTCGTATTAATAATCACTGTTTACACGTACCTTTATTGAGCGATCAGCTATTCTAATAAAGCCACCAAATAGCCTCACATTGTAGCACAAATAAAGTTCCTTTTTTAATAAAAAATATTCACACCTTTTTATTAAACTGCCGTCTCCGTTACGGTATTTAGTAGAGTTGATTTATTAATTAGACTTATTTAATTCTAAACTGAGGCAGATTTATGTTCGTATGACACGCTTCTTAACTTTTTTTCCTTATTAACAAAAATACTTATTCCCGCACATACACTAAACACACCAGTGAAGTAAAGACGCTCACCGTTGAATTTCACTATTGATTGACATGACATGACTAGCTACGAATATCACAAAAAACAACAATGATGATCACGCGCATGTAATGTTATGCATGTATCCGCACAGGCGTTAAAAAACGCACGCGGGTAAAAAAACTGTTGCAATGTAATTTTTTAATTTTAATGCGATGTAATTTTTTTCCGCGAATGTTTTGTGTAGTATCAAAGTATAAAGTATCTTTTGATAGTCTATTAAGTCGCTTTAGTATTAGATAAACAAACCTTTTAGTTCCGTGGTCCATTTCAGTCGTGCCTCTCACCAGAGACATGTAATATCAGATAAAAATCGTAGGAATATTATCCGCCGTACGTACTAGGTGTAATTCGGAATCTTAAACGCGTGAACAAAACCTCGCGGTGAAAAAACTCTGTGCGGACGCACCCTAAGACAGTGCACCGATTAAGACGCCGCCGTCGCGTACAATGACAAACCGATCTAGACTCTATTTCGTCGGGATAGGGTTGAATTTACAGTTTGTAGTAATTTCCTTTGAAGGAAGCGACATTGCGACAAAATAAAAACATCTTCCGACATCAAAGGCGCCGCCATCGTCGAAAACGACAAACAGATTTAGACTTTATTTGTTAGGAATAGGGTCGTATTTACAAACAATTTGCAGTATTCTTAAAACACAGTTAGAGATGCATTCATAAAGGTAGGTGTGGTATCGATATGTTTTTTTCCGGCAGAAGGCAAATTGTACGTAATTTTAGAAACAAAGAAATACACATGAAGAAGAAAAGCACTATACCAATTAAATCTAAGTGTCAAAAGTCACGTGAGCACAACTCAATACGAGAGAGTTTTACAAGATTGTTAAACACCCCAGATAAAATTAAACCCATAAAATTTACTAATAAAACAATTAATTGTTTGAGGTAAATACCACAAAAACACAGAAACCTCTCATTGTAAACTATATAATCTTAACTTGCGCTGAATCCAGAAACAAGGTAGGTAGATACTGTCCTCTGTTTTGATTAGCTTTGCTAGTAAATGTTTTGATACTAATTGAATAAATATCATTTTTTATTATTATCGACTAATTTTTATCGACTACCTACCCATAATTAAATCAATCAATTCGATGATTTTGAGGCAGCGTGGCTGCTTGCTTTGATCTAGACATCGACCACAGGTGCGAAAATCTTTCATTTAGTTCTTTTTGGTACGTTACGCGGCACACTTGACTTGCCTGGTTTTAGTTACCTACGTCTTACTTTTTAGTTTAAGTGATAAAGTGAAGTTTAAGTTGTGTTTAATATCATGGTTTGATACATTTAGGAAATAGTGTTCAATCAATGAGAGTGTGGAAGTGCAGTTGATGTGTCACCGAATAGGCACAAAAGTACCTAGTTCTCGTCTTTAATGATATTCCTACCTCATGTGGGTAGTGTGTAGAGGCTCCGATTCTGCTGGCTTAAATGATTCGTATTGACTGTCAACATAAGTAGGTATGTACCTAAAACCTTTATAAACTATTGATTGGATTGAAATAACCTACCTAGAAAATTAAATAGTATTGGTTTAAGTAAGGTTATGATTGATTATGAATCTACTAGTGCGTCCTGACTTTTTAAGGTAGTTTCCTAATAGTTTTGTTAGTTTAGGTAGGTAGCTTATTATGTTAATAGTTTAAGAAGGAATTTTACGTCGCTAGAAATCTATTTTTTAGAAAATACTGGAGGTATCTACTTACTTACAAGAGCAGTAAACTAATAGATTGTAGGTTGGGAGGTTATTAGGTACCTTATTGCCTGGTACTTAGTTTCACAACTGTAAACTTATGTAATCGGTAGCTATGCTTTACAACAAAACGTCGTAATTCTTTAAGTTGTAGGTAGGGTTTGCAACTAATCAAGCAAAGGCCTAATTGATAGTGGAAGAAGAAGGGTGGATGAAATTTAAGCAGTTAAGTTACCTACCTATGGTCAAATAATTTTGTGATTTATAAAGCTGTTGCCTGTAGGTATTTTAGCTATGAAGTTTTACTTTCAATTGATGCTGTGTCAATCTCAGAACAAATAGACATAAGAAAGAAAGGTCTGTAGAAAATTTAATATGCGTATCTGAGTCCTTTACTGTGGCAAGTGGCATTTTATTTTGAAACAAATGTTTAACGTAGGATAATTGGCTGGCGGACTAGGTAGGTTGGAAATAACGGCGGGCGGACGCGAGATCGGTTTTGGCGGGAAATCGCTCGGCGCTTGTTGCCACCCGCGGCCGCTTGTTGTCACCCGCCCCGCCCCGCTCAGCGTCTCGTCTCGCCGCTCGAGGTCATTTGCTTTTCCAATCAGCTGATTGCGGTGTTAGAATTAGATTGAAGTTTTAATAAAAATAACACCAAAACGTTATTTGATTTGAAATAATCACATAATTTGGTTGTGTACATGATTCTGAGTATGAATCAATAAAAAAAAAAATTGAAATATCATGTCCGAAATTGGTTTTTTTTTTTGCTCTAATCGTAACTGGTACCCCCTCAGCAATACCCAGTTTTCGTTTTCGGAAGCAGTTCTTTTACACCCAGTATTAATAAGTAATAAAATTAACATATAAATAATAAATGAACGTAAATACAAAATATATTTAAATAAATATAATAATAAACACAAATACTTATATATGAATAAATTAATTAAATTAAAATAATTACAATAATATAAAAAATAAAACCTATACTAATTTCAATATTGCAAAACTGCAAAACTCTCCTGCAGCTGGTGGGAAGAAATTTTTATATCACATTAATAATGAGAAATTACAATTAAACAGAACTAAAACAATAAAAACTAAATACAAAATAAACATAGGGACAGTTCAATAAAAATTGTTAGAACACAGACAAAAACACGACTATGGCAACACTAAGTGGCCATCGACAGCTTTGACATTTTAGGACATGACAGGACATTGACAGACAGATTGCCTAAAATAAAACAAAAACAAAACAAACAAAAGAAAGCAAGTTAAATTCTGGCTTTTCTATAAAATTATGGTAAAATAGTGAGCTGAAGTTCAATGTCGGCGTCTAGTCTTCCTCGGAGATATTGCTTTAGGCTCAGATGAATGTAAAACAGTAACATTGTCGGGTGGAAGGTTGGGAAACTTGAGTTGCAAGGCCTCAAGAGCCGCAACAGTCTCAATCTTTTCACGGGACTTATTCGGAAGATTTATAAATATGTTTCCATCAGCTGACCAACAATTCCTAATGCCAAAGTGCTTTCTAGCCGTCATAAATATGTAATGCCTGGTCTTTGTAAGGAACTCGGATAAAGTTATACCTGAACCTTTGAGTGAAGTTTTACTATCCCATGCGAGCCGTCGGTGTTCAACATCATTGAAACGCACAAGGATAGGTCGTATCTTTTCATTGGTCTGAGCACCCAGACGGTGACAAACTTGCAGGTCAGTCTTCTTAAAATCAACAAGTTTGAGTTGTTCGGTTAATAGTTTACTGACCGTATCCAATAACTTTTCACCTTGTTTCTCAGGCACCCCATGGAACAAAAGCACTTTTCTGCGCAGGACAGTTTCATGTTTGTCCAGACCATAAGACAAAGCTTCGACTTCCTTCTGCAACCTGGTGAACATCTGCCAAACCAATGTTTTGAACTCGCTGAACTCCTGAGCAAGTGAAGCTACATCAGAATGGGCTGCGGATGATCCAGTTACTTTCTTCAGCTTGTTCTCGTATTCCCCCATTCGTGATTCGAAGAATTTTCCAAGTGCGTCCATAATGGTTGTGTTGTTGTGTAGTGATTGTGAACTGACAGTGATTTCAAAAACAAAGGAGATTTAGTAGGATAGAGCACAGGGGAGTTCCACAACTAGCTTAAAACATAGGTTTAACTATATTTTAACTTTAAATATTAAATATAAATAAAAACAAGAGCACACAAAAATTGCTTGTTAACGCCGCGAGATCTACCCG
This sequence comes from Emmelina monodactyla, assembly GCA_916618145.1. NCBI lineage: Eukaryota > Metazoa > Arthropoda > Insecta > Lepidoptera > Pterophoridae > Emmelina > Emmelina monodactyla. The sequence goes on from OU745316.1 coordinate 2,072,841, forward strand.
CAATTTCAGTTAGGTGACGAACAATATTGAAAACGAAATAACAACTGAATTACGAAATATGTAGGTTATATTCCTGTATAGTAGTTTAATTTATATTTTACTAGTGGCCGCCCGCGACTCCGTTTGCGTGGAAGTCGGTTTCCCGTGGGAATGAGAAGTTTTACCGCGGAAAAAGTACCCTATGTCCTTTCCTAAGTTCAGTTCTCTCTTCATACCAAATTTCAACAAAATCGGTTCAGTGGTTTAGGCGTGAAAGCGTAACAGACAGACAGACAGAGTTACTTTCGCATTTATAATATTAGTAGGGATCTTGTTTTCAAGAAAAATCGCTTAAGATATTTTACGTTGACCCCCATTAGAAGAAAATTGTAGTAAGTCGCTCTTACTGTATTATACGTCGGAGACTATACCAAACCATTGACGTATATCATATATACCATATTCTACTTTGTAAAAATGAGTTAAAGATTTATTGTAAATAATAGTTAATACATTTTACTGCGTTAAACTTGTGTTTTATTATATCCTAATTAAAATATTATTTATTTTATTTATGTTTATTTGGGGGGCTTACAGCTGCTTACATCTAAACAATATTAGTAAAAAAAAACAAAAAGCCAATTACAAGCCTCCACAGATAGAATAAAAAATAAAAAAGTGCAATGAAACTAATAATAATACAAATTAACAAAGAACAATTTAACATAGCGAGAACTAAAGGTCGTCCTGAAAATCTTAACCTATTAGCCTAGTTTATTTAACAAAAATAACTTCAAAATATATAAATTTAAGAAGAAAAGGTCATCCTTTAAAGTGAACATGATTAATACAAAGTTTGCTGCTACATTCTAGACATGGATTTTACCAATAAGGTTGGGCTGTCGTGGTACAAGTCAATGTTTGTGTCGATTAATCTAATTTTGTTATATGTGTCACATGCTCGGAGCAGGTAGCTGTTACGGCGATGGACAGTATGACAGAAAGGAATAAAAAGCAAGTTCTTCGGTCGGGAATGCCGTAATAAACTGTGTGATTGCGATTATGACCGACACAATTGTCAGACCAAAATCTAAATTCGTTTGTCCCTAATATTTTATGTTTGGAAATAAATTTCATTAAACAGCTTGAACCTCATTAGCCCCTCTTTTACCTTGTCCTTCATGTAAATTTTTGTGTCTTATGCAATAAAGAGTTTTATTATTATTATTATTAATTTAAAGAATTGGAAACAGCATCCAAGCTTGTCAAGAAAGGTGTTACTATAAGTATCACTATAACATATATGTCAATATATTAGACTGCTCAATAGTAGAAGATAAATCCACAGCTGAAACATTAGCTGATTTATAAAAAATGTGATGAAATAGCATATTTGCTTCTGTCTTAATACTAATGCCCGTTTTCACCAACGTTCCCTAAACTGTTTCTTAACTAGGTGTCTTACGGTAAGGGACCCCTCAAATCATCCTCTTACCTAAATTCGTTTTCACCAATCAAACAGCCTCCTAACTAGGGACTACTTAGGTAAGTGACAGTTGTTTTACGCTATAGTGATTTCAAAAACCGGTAACTGTAACCGATAGATGTTTGTGGCACTAATTTCGATGATTCTTCGCAGTAATTTAGTTTTGTAAAATTCAGACATCTTCAGGATAAGTTTTGTAGTCACCTAAAATTTTTGATGCTACTATAAGTCATTTTATAATAAAAGTAAAACATGGCATAATGGAAATGGAAATGGTGCCTTTAAAAAAAAAAGAGTTCATTCCGTGATAACTTCAACCATAACCTATTCTAAATTTTTAACGTCAATTTCATATAAAAACTGGTAAGTATATCTAGCATAACAATGCTTTGTTTAAAACAGAATAAGCGAAAGTTTTGTTTGTTGTTGTTTTGAAAAAATGATGGAACTTAGATTGAGTTTTCAATAATTTATTGAAGACATTTTTAATTTTACTAAAAGTAAAACAAATAATGAAACTTCACTCTTGAAGAAAAGGACATATTATTAAAATTGTTAATCGAACATAAGGACACAATCCTGAATAAGAAAACCGACGGCGCTACTAACGAGGTGAAAAACTATGCTTGGACTACCCTTAACAATAGCTTTAACGCTAACTCAACTGTAAGCAGGTAAATAAATATTCTTATGCCTAGAGAAATAAACTTTTATTCATAATTAATAATTTTCACTTAGTTTTATTACAAATCTTCAAAATACTGTGTTATTTGTGATCTTTGAAAACCATATGTAGAATCACTAGTTGTTGGTGGCTGCGGTATTTGTCCAGCTGCTAGCAATTCTTCAAAATTAGGTATACTATTATCAATTACAGGCTCTCTCTCATTTCTTAGAATGCATATGTTGTGGAGTATACTGCATGCAAGTATAACTTTACAACTAGTTTCTAATTTAAGCCTTAAACCTAAAGCCAATACTGGAAATCTTCGTTTCAATACTCCATATGGTCGCTCCACTACATTTCTTGTTTTTATATGAGCTTCGTTATAACGACGTTGACCTTGAGTTGTAGGATTCAAGTATGGAGTAAGAAGATGAAACTGTAATAAAAATTAATACTATTTATTTATTTTTCCAGATGGAGTGTCTACAAATTTGCCAGCCAGAAAATAAACCATTTCAATAAAGATTTTTATATTAACCAATCACACTTTTATTTACCTTTAATGGGTACCCGCTATCTCCTAACAAATAACATCCTTGATAGTCACCAGCTTCAAATTTTGCGTATCGACAACTGTTTTGGTATATGGCAGAGTCATGTGTAGATCCAGGCCATCTTGCTACAATATCCGATATTTCCATGTTAGCCGAACTTATTGTTTGCACATTTATCGACATATAAGATTTGCGGTTTCTGAATAATTCAGCATCCTCACCACCTGGAAAAATGTAGCTACATATTACAACTTTTGTGATCAGGTATTATTGAATTCTTGCTAATAGTTCCAACTTAACATTTTTGAAGGTGAGGTACTTACCTGGTGACTGAATTTTTATATGAGTACAATCAATGTACTCGTTTCGCAGAGTAATAATTGCTTCCGAAACTTTCTTTGCTACATGTAGCCACACTGATTCCAGCAAAGTCTGCTATAGTCAGTAACTGACTTCCCGTGGCATAAAACCTCAGCGCAATCAGCAGTTGGTTCATCGGAATGAATGATTCCTTTAGGACAAATAGAAATAAGTGTTTAGTTACATTACTAGCCTTTAAAAATCACATTAAGTCGATACCGAGGAACCCACTTACTTTAACAGTTTTTGGTTAGAACTTAAAAATCAGGTAGGTACTTACCTGTCGTCATGATATTCCAAAAATCTTTCTATTTTTTCAAGTAGAAATAAGGCACTTGGTTTTGATAACCGAAAGCGAATGAAAAAATCTTTCTCGTCATATTCACTAAAATATGCTGGTCTGTCTCGGTATAATCGCCTTCTACTGAAAAGCCTTCGTCTTTGAAAGAATTCCACATTTTCAATGGCATCAAAACTTTCTAATAAATCTTCCATTTCTACTACACTCGAGAGCAAAAAAATCGCACATACGTGACTTAGGAACTTAAACCGAAAAAACAAAAGAAAATTGAATTAAAGTAATTTTTTTGTTAATGCAGATTCATAGTCTATTTCAATACCTATCCATTGGTTCCTTATTTGTGTTTAAAAAACAATTTTTAATGCTTTTAGGGGTAAGAATTCAAAGGTCACATTTTTTATGAATTTCTTAGCTGTTAAATAAGTGTAAATGCAGAAAAAAAAAGGCAAAAGTATTTTTTTTTCTTTTTTATTAATACGAGGTGTTTCCACCCCTTGCTTGAATCACTGCCTCCATACGAGTTTTCATGGATTTGACAAGAGTTTTGATGTCATCTTGTGTTATGGCGTCCCATTCCTCTGCGATCGCCTGTTGTAGCTCCTGTAGTGTCGTTGGAGCAGCATCTCGGGCTCGAACTCTCCTTTTCAGTTCATCCCATAAATGCTCAATCGGATTAAGGTCTGGGCTTCGAGCTGGCCACTCCATAACGGGCACATCTACCTCTCGAAGGTATTCGTACACTATGGCAGCCGTATGCGGTCTTGCATTATCCTGCATAAACAGGAAGTTTTCGCCGATAAACCCAGCAAAAGGTTGCACGTGGCTCTCGAGCACTTCCTCAATGTAACGCCGAGAAGTCAATCCCCCTGATTGACGGCCAGTATTCGGTCCGGTGATGAACACAAGTTCAGTCTTCGCTTCTAGAGATATGCCTCCCCAGAACATGCACGACCCACCGCCATAGGGGACACGTTCCGCTATGCAACATTGAGCGAATCGCTCCCCTGATCTTCTGTAGACCCTTCCTCGTCCATCGTTGCCATGTAAGCACATCCTGCACTCGTCAGAGAACAGGACGGTGCTCCATTGCTCTTCGGTCCAATTCAGGTGTTCTCGAGCGAAATGAAGGCGAGCTTGTCGGTGGGCTGGGGTCAGTTTTGGTCCATTCGCTGGTCTGTGTGCAGTCAGACCACCTTCACGAAGTCGTCTTCTGACTGTCCACCGACTGACTTGCACTTCACGAGCTTCTTGGAGCCGCTGTCCCAGTTGAACTGAGTTCAAGCAACGATTCCTTAAAGATGAAGACACAAGAAAGCGGTCGTCACGCTGTGTTGTAGCACGACGACGGCCAGATCCTTGTCGCCGCTGGTAGCCACCAGTCTCCTGGTACCTATGGTACACGCGACGAACGGCGTATCGGCTCAAATTCAGCTGTCGAGCCACTTGACTTTGGTTTAGCCCAGATTCAATAAGGGCAACCACTTGAGCGGTTGTTTCTGGTCTGGTATCCATTTTCTTGTTTCGGTTTGAGTTGTAATCGATAGAGAACCTTTCACACAGGACGTTGGTATGCAAATGATGACTGTTCCCGAAAAATGCTACCTGCACTGAGCAATTTAGGGGTGTGTTGTTGTTGTGTTGATATTGTTTTGTTTTTTAAAGTTAATACCAACCCCTTATGTGTCCTGATATAGCGTACATTACGTACTTTAATTTTATGTAACTTTTATTTGCAGTAAGTTATAAATAATAGAAACATTGAACTTTTAAGTAAATATTGGCAGGTGTGCGATTTTATTGCTCTCAAGTGTATTTACATCTAATGTAAGCAAACAAATTGTCACTTAAGGTTTGCGAAGCCGATTATCGGCCTCCTAAGTTTAGGTGGTCGTTTTTGACATTAGGGAACTCTTAAACGTTGGTGAAAACGAATTTGAATTTAGGGACCTCTTAAAACGCTTTAGGTGTCACCTAAATCTTAGGGAGCGTTGGTGAAAACGGGCATAAATTAGATAAAAAAACTTACCTTTTGTAAAAACAAAATTAAAATTAGACATAGAACTTATGTCAATTACGTTAAGTCATAAATTTGAGGTACTATTTATACCTTTATTATTAGATCCCACAAAGTTGTGCATTTACACTCAGCCGTTACATTCACATTTAACCGGCCACCTACATTTTGTTAATTTATGCAAAATCTAACTGCAATTCAATTAACTTTGATAAAATTTAATATTAAATGAATCTTTACGGTGTCAATGAAACACGTGTCGATTGTGAAATGGTTTATTAATTGAATTTAAGATACAAAAAAAACAGAAAACGAATTTTTCTAACAAAAATCAAAAGTTGTTAAATGTTAATTAAAAAAAGTCGGCCCTTTTTTTTTTAATTAATAGGAAATAGTGCGTATTTCCTCCTCGGGCCCTAATGACTTCTTGCAGCCTATTTGGAAGACCGCCCAGTATGTCTTGGATGTGGCTTTGAGGAATGTTTCTCCACTCCTGGACAGCCGCAGTTTTTAGGTCACTGATTGTTGTTGGAGCTGGTATACGATTTCGGATCCGTCTTTTGAGGTTGTCCTAGACATGTTCTATTGGGTTCAAATCAGGACTTCGAGCTGGCCATGGTAATCGCTGAATATTGACGAAGTCCAAGTAATCCGTGATCACTCTGGCGGTGTGTGCACGCGCATTGTCGTGCATTAAAACAAAATTATCACCAACAAATGGTGCAAATGGTATCACGTGTGGTTCTAGAACTTTCGTAACGTACCTGTGAGAATTAACACTACCTGTATCGAAGACGACCAACTCTGTACGGGCGTCGTGTCAAATGCCACCCCACACCATAATTGAGCCTCCCGCATTGCCAATCGTTTCAACCACAGCACACTCAGCGAACCGTTCACTGCGGCGTCTATACACGCGCTGGCGTCCATTAGGACCTCGTAAAGTGTTTCACGATTTATCAGAAAAGATAACTACTTGCCATTGTTCCGAAATCCAATTTAAATGTTCGCGAGCAAATCTCAGTCTCGCTCTTCTGTGAGTTGTGGTTAGTTCTGGGACTCGTACTGGCCGAAATGTTCGCAGATCCCTCTCTGCTGACCTTCTTCTTATTGTCCTTAGGCTCACACTTACATTTCGAACCTCAAGATTCGAACCCATAGATACTAGATGAATATGGAGACGTTGACATTTCGGACACCAATAAGTCGGACAGTTTGTCCGAGTTGTTTGTTTGTTTGTTTTTTACGACCATCGGACACCTTCAAATTTTTTATAACTAGTGGCCGCATAATTCGGTTTCCCGTGGGAAGGAGAAGTTTTCCCGCGGTAAGAAGTACCCTTATGAAAGAATAATGTGTTATTCTGATGATTAGATTATACATCAGTTTCATCAAAATCCATCCAGTAGTTTTTACGTGAAAGAGTAACAAACATCCATACATCCATACTCACAAACTTTCACGTTTATTTTATTAGTAGGATTTAATAAGCAATTACGTACAGTCAGATTGAAGAGTTTTTAAGCAATTTTATATTAGTTTTTTTTACAGTATGCTTATTATCAATACCATAACTAAAAAAAATTGGTTTGTGAAGTTAAAGCTCTATGCGTAAATTAGAGTCACCATTTCTTTCTCCTTTACACATATACAGCTTTCTCGCTCATTTTAATGGCTGCACAACTGGTAAACAATACTTAGGTATGTCATTCGTTCTAAGTCAAGGTCAAGTGCAAGTTGAAATATAAGAGGTTAAGTAATTGAAATCTTTCTTTAGTTTCGTTTTTATAAAAAAAATGCGCCAAATGCTTAATAAAAAATATTTTAGGTTATTCTTTTTTATACAATTTTTATTGTTTGTATTCAGTTTGAAATTTATGGATATCTGTTATTTTTATATTTTGTATTAAAAAAAAGTAATGACATTTTTGTATAATTTATTTAGTGATGTTGATAATTGGTCAAAATATTTTTTTTTTAAATTACAGTTTTTTTAATACGTTTGTTTTTAATACTTTTGTGTCTTCAATATACTATGCCTCTTACCAAAATCATTTATATTGTATCGGCATACGGAACATACCTTTTTAGAATAGTATCAGAACCACTTTATTTGAAATTAATGTTTTTTGTCTTTGGGTGTATATAACATAATATATTTTGATAATTCGGTCATTTTTTGTGCCCGAAAAATCAAGTCTCTGAATATGTGCTGCAAAGTGCATATTCAGCATATGCAAGAAGAATACTTCCTTATCCTTAGAAAATATGTTAGTATGTCCCGCTTTCACAGAGAATAGGATGAACCGATTTTAATGAATTTTGTAATAGACTTTAAGAGCTTGGGATGAAAAATAAGTCTCCCACGGGATAATCATTATCAAAGACCTCTAATTTAAAATATAAATAAGGTTATATATGATAGAAATATTTAAAATTATTCAATAAAAAAATGTTTTTTATTGATTTATTTTTAGGTATTTACAATCAAATAACAAAGGTCAAAAAGGTTTAAAAAAGTAATTAATCTTCCTCTAAATCAACATAAAATAATGGCACAGTGTTTTGGGACAGCAATCTGTAAATAAAAGCACTATTAATTAAAATGAAGATATTTGTATGATAAAATCACATAACATTTTAATTTTGCTCAAAAACTAGCTAAATCTATTCTACCTACATACCTAATCTACAACTTGTGATACAAACAATCTGTACAACAACATACCAAGGCCTTAGTTTTAAATAAATGAAATCTTTGTAGAATTGTTTATAATACCAGAAAATACAGATTGCAGGTAACATGGATAAAAATCTACAGATGTATGAGGATTTACCGCTCTAAAAGTTGTTTTTAGGGTTCCGTACCTCAAAAGGAAAAAAAACGGAACCCTTATAGGATCACTTTGTTGTCCGTCCGTCCGTCTGTCAAGACCCTTTTTCTCAAAAACGTGTGGAGGTATGAAGCTGAAATTTATATCAATTACTCAGGTCTACTGTCCCTTGAAGCTGTGAAAAAATCAAACTTCTAAGCCAACGCAATCAAAAGATACAGCCGTTTATGCCGCAAATTATGCCGCAAGTCGACACTTGCAAGGGAATCAAAACCTACAGGGTGCTTCCCGTGAACTCAGAATCTTGAAATTTGGTACGAAGCAACGTTTTATAGCATAGATGAAGGAAAAATTACGAAAACCATAAATTTTTAGTTACATCACATAATATATTTTTTTTAATAATTTTAACCTTACTACCCATTTCCTCATAAATGCGTAGAGGTATTAAATTGAAATTCATACCAAATACTCAGGTCTATAATACCTTTAAGCTGTAACAAAATCAAACTTCTATGTCAACGCAATCAAAAGAAACAGCATTTAAGCTGCATATTTTGAAACTCGCAAGTACTCGCAAGGGAATCAAAACCTAAAGGGTACTTCCAGTCGACCTAGAATCTTGAAATTTGGCATGAAGCAACGTTTTATAGCACACATAAAGGAAAAATTCCGAAAACCTTAAATTTTTAGTTACATTACAAAATATATATTTTTTTAATAAATATAAACTTATAAGTTGGAATTCATATCTAATACTTAGATCTAATTTCCTTTAACCCGTGAAAAAAAAAATCTAAGTCAACGCTGTGAGCGCCGTTTAAGGGAAGGAAAGTGAAAAGATAGGTACCTGGCAGAAGCAATCCCCAATAATGGCGGCCACCATGCACATGCTACCTTTAGCGTGAAAAAGTCCTTCGAAAGCTGGTTCAAACACTCCCTTCACACGGGCACAAGCAGTAGAGTTAATGAGTAAAGTTTTCACAGCACTCGCGACGATATTTGGGTTTTTATAGTATTTAATTGCGGTGAGTTTGATTGAATGCGGCAGCGTGCTCGCAACTTGCTTCGGCGTAGGAGAGAGGAAGAGAGGGGTGCGGGGGCAGGAGCGAGACAGGAAGCGGAAGGATGTGCGTGTGATTGATTGAGTATAGTGTTGCTATTTTTATTTTATTTTTTTTATATATAAATTAGAGCTTGGCGTTAACAACTCCCCCGGCCTAGAGGTTTCCTCTACATAAAGCGTGAAATAAAATTAAGAATTAAATATAAATATTTATATAAATGTATATGATAGATTAGATATATATGAGTGAGCGAATAATATGAGAGAGTGAGTTAATATTACTGGCGAGGAAGAGGACAAACTCTAACTACTGGGCGAATAAAGCTACCAGTAGCGGTGCGTACTTTAAGAGTGCGAATGATGTTATCCTTTCCGGGGTAAATCTCTTCCACCACACCCAAAGGCCAACAAAGAGGATGAGCGTTATTATCTTTAACCACGACAACCGATCCTATCTCAATGGGATCCGAGGGGGTATTCCATTTTACTCTTTGTTGGAGAGAAGAGAGATATTCTTGGCTCCAGCGGCGCCAAAAATCATGAGTCAATTTAGATAAAAGTTGAAAGCGAGTTAACCGATTTTCGGGTGATTGAGTAAAATCCTCAGCGGGTAAATATTTAAGCGGAGTAACATTTAAAAAATGATTAGGAGTTAATGCGTTAATACCTGAAGGGTCAGAGCTACGGTTCGCATAATGGGCGACTGTTAAGTATTCCTTCTATCTGAACTAAAATAGTGTTGAGTTCTTCATAAGTAAGTATTTGATTGCCTATCACTTTGTAAAGATGAGTTTTAACACTACGAACATTAATTTCTGAAAGACCGTTAAAATGCGGACCGTACGGCGGACTATGTTTAAATTGAATTCGTTGTTCAGCTAATTGATTACCGAGATAATTATTATGCGCGTTAGAGTTGAGTAGATTATAGATTTCGTCTAGTTTGCGTTTAGCTCCAATGAAATTTGTGCCTCCATCGCTATAAATCATCGAGACAGGACCTCTTCTACTTATGAATCTTTTAAAAGCGTTGAGAAATAGATCTGAGCTTAAATCTGAAACTAATTCAATATGGAGAGCTTTAGTAGTGAGACATACAAAAATGCAAATATATGCCTTTTGGCTTTTAATACCTCTGCGTCTAATGTGAGTGATGAAAAAAGGGCCTGCGTAATCAACGGCTGTATAGACAAATGCTTTGGCTTGCGAAACTCGAAATGCCGGCAAATCTCCCATAAAAGGAGTCGGAGATTTGGGATTGAGCTTGAAGCAGATGTTGCAAAGGTGAACTCTCTGTCGCACTAGGTTTCTAGCACCGAGAATCCAGAATCTTTGTCTGAGAATAGAGAGTAAGAGAGCGGGACCTGTGTGCAGGTTTGAGTTATGACAATCATCAATAATCAATTGCGAAACACGATCTTTACCGGGTAATATTAACGGATGTTTTTGTCCATAGTTGAGATGCGAATAAGTGAGTCGTCCACCGACGCGTAGTAAATTATCGTCATCGATGAAAGGGTTGAGTTTTAAAAGCGATTTACTAGCGAGTTTGTTATGTTTTAAAGCGTTTATATCATTTGCGAAATGTTTATTTTGAGTGAAGCGTACGAGATAATTTTCAGCGTATTCATAATCTGCGGGCGTTATTATACCTGAGGTGCGTAAAAGTTTTGCGAAGCGTAATACATAAACAATAGAGCGTAGTAATTTTTTATAAGAAGAAATGCGTTCAATTAAATTTTGAAGCGGATGTGCGCTTTCTGGAACTATATTTGCTACCAGCGTTACGGGTTTATTTTCTAAAACGTCGTCATTTTGAGTAATAAATGGCTGAAAAGGTTTTACAGGCCAATCGTTCAATGGTTGAGAAGCCCAATGCGGTGCGTGAAACCACATTTCGTTACATGCGAGAGCGAGAGGAGTCACAGGTCGAGAAATTATATCAGCGGGATTATCTGAGCTACTAACATGATACCAGTGATTTGCGGGGAGTTTAGAGTTTATTTCCGTTATTCTGTTAGCGACGAACGTATGAAACTTAAAGGCGGGAGAATGAATCCATGTCAAAGCAACAGTGGAATCGGAGAAAGCGTAAACTGAACTTATTTTACATCTTAGACTTAGCGTTTCATTGACGGCGGAGATTAAATTCGCGAGAAGTAACGCGGCGCAAAGTTCGAGGCGAGCGAGGGAAATCTTCTTCAAGGGAGTGAGTCTTGACTTGGATGCGAGGAGATGTACCGAGCCCTGAGAGTTCTCATCAGGACTTACACGGATGTAAACAGCGGCTCCATAACATTGCTCACTAGCATCCGCGAAACCTATAATAGATACGTGCGCCCCAGTCACAATACCTATATGTCGAGGAAAATGTAATTTTGAGAGATGTTGTAACTCATCATGAAATTGAGCGTATTTTTGTTGAATGTGATCAGGCACAACATCATCCCAATTGAGTGATAACTTCCAACACGTTTGCACTAAAAGCTTCATAAAAGCGACAACAGGTGAGATTAGACCTAGTGGGTCAAATAAGCGAGCGGTAGCGGAGAGAATTAAGCGTTTTGTGCACGACTGTACATCACTATCTGCGGTAATTTTAAATGAAAAGATATCAGCGTCGGGCTGCCATTGCATGCCTACAATTTTAGTATTAGAGGGCGTATCATCAAAATTTACGAGTTGCGGATTTTTATTTGAGTTAGGAATTTTATCCAATAAGGAAGAGCTATTTGAGATCCATTTTACTAATTTAAAACCTCCGGCTATAAACAATTCGACCATTTCTTTGTAAAGTTTCTCCGCGGTGTCTAACTCAGCTACGGAGGAGACGTAGTCGTCCATATACATATGGTGCTCAGCTTCATACGCGGCGAGCGGCCACTTTGAACGCTCATCTTCGGCCAGTTGACGTACGACGCGCATCGCGAGATATGGCGAACTGGATATGCCAAAAGAAACCCTATTAAACTCATATTCGACTATATCTGAGTGAGAATCGAATCTAAATAAAATGCGTTGAAAAGGTCGATGACCTGGAATGACCTTTACTTGAAAATACATTTTTTCTATATCTGCGGAAATAGCTATAGGGAACATGCGTAAATTAATTAATAAATCGAAAACATTTTGCTGTAAATTAGGACCCGTAAATAATAAGTCGTTAAGCGATTTACCTGAAGTCGTTTTAGCGCTTGCGTCTAAAACTACGCGAGTTTTTGAGGTACTTTTATCTGGACGATAAACAGCCCTATGCGGTATGTAATAAGAGTCACAATTTTGAGAAGAGGAGTTAACTTGCGATAGGTATTCTTTATCAATGTAATCTTGAATAGTGGCGTTGTAATCTTTGCGTAATTCAGCGTTACTGTCCAATTTCTTTTCTAAATTGAGTAGGCGTTTTTTAGCGGAATTATATGAGTTGCCGAGCAAAGTAGGTTCATATTTGAACGGGAGCGAAACGGTATAACGACCGGAATCGTCGCGGGAGTGCGTTGTTTGGAAGATGCGTTCACATGTCTCATCATCGGGGCTGATGTGAGTTTTGTTTGGGACATTCTCAAGTTCCCAGAAGCGTTGAGTTAAGTTTTCTAAACTTTGCGTTTGCGAGTTACAAAAAAATACTTTATTAGTAGTGTGCGTAAAAGAGTTATCACATTCGGCCCTACCCATAACAATATAACCGAGCGTGGTTTCCATAGCAACGACGGATGAGTGCGGAGAACATACCTTGTTACTACCGAGTAGGTGCGGGAACAACTCGTTACCTAGCAGACAGTCTATTCCCGACGGCATAAAGAAGTTTTCGTCAGCTATAGGTAGGTCGCGTAAATGCGTGAGTTGCGAGATTTCAATGCGAGCGTTAGGTAAGTAGTCAGTGATAGTATCTATCACTAAAGCTTTAATGTTGTATGAACAGCGCGAGTCATATCGAGACTGAATTTTAAATGTTACAAAACCATACGAGTTACTTTGAGACTGACCTATGCCCTTTATAGTGCACGGATTCTGAGAAATTGTTAATTTCAAGCGATCACAACAATCTTTTGTAATAAAGTGACTCATTGAACCTGAATCTAAGAATACGCGCAAGGTATGTTGTTTTCCTGAACTATTATAAGCATAAACAGACGCGGTAGGTAAAAGAACAGTCGTATTCGGCTGCCTATTATCTGATTTTAAAGTCGTAACTGATAAGGAAATATTATTGGAATTTTCAATATTCGAAATTGAACCTTGTGTATATGAGACTTTAGGTTGAGAATCGTAAGCGCGCGAGGTGACGTGATCGGCTGTTGCAGTTGCACCGATACTCTCGGGCGTTCGCGTTGCGTTAGTGTGTGCGTGAGCGTTGTTTATGTGTGAGTGCGAGTTGACAAAACTATCTTGTGTGCGAAAATTATTAATGTGTAAAAGAGAATGATGTTTTCGATTGCAAGTAGCACATCGATTTTGAGATTTGCAAATACTTGAGTGATGAAAACCTAAACAGTTAGAACAAAAATTGTGTTTGTTAACTATTTGAATGCGTGTTTCTGGGTTTTTATTTAAAAAATCAGGGCATTTAAAAAGTGCGTGAGCGGGATAGTTGTTACAAACTAAACAGTTTTGAGGTGCGTTTTGAGTATGAGTTTGATTTAGTTTAGCGAAAGATTGGTTTGGCAAGTGTGTATAGGTCGAAAACTTAGAAAAGTGTGTATGGTTAGTAGGCGGCTGCGAATGTTGATTAGAGCGATTTGAGTGAGAGGTATTGACAACGAATGAATGCGTGTTTTTAACTTGTTTATTAGAGTAAGTTGAATGTTTGTTTACATTTGTGAACGAGTGCGATTGTTTGTTAGAAGAAAGTGGGCGTAGCGTATGAATTTTATTCTGTTCTATGATAAATTGTTTGAGGTGACTGAAAGTAGGTATTTTAACTTGTCGGTATGATTGTTCGAATAAAATGAGTGTGTCTTTGTCTAGTTTTGATAGTGCGATGTGAGTGATAATAAAACCTGCGAGATCATCTACCTGCAAACGGCGTAATGCGGATTCTGCTGAACAGAATTGATCGATGAATGCGTCTGTTGATGAGTGTTTGTAGTGTAATATTTGATCTAGGTACATAGAAGCTTGAACTCTAATATCTTCGTACTTCTCAATGAGTGCGTTCCATATAATAGCGTAGTTTTCACCGGTAGGTGAAATACCTGAACAAACTAATAAGGCTTTTCCTAAGAGTTTACCTACAAGGTACTGAACCTTTTCGGCGGCGGATAGATGAGGGTTGTCGTGAATAAGAGTTTTGAAATTTTCATAAAAAACTGGCCACTTGGTAGGTGTACCATCGAACGATGCTAACTCGAGGGGAGGTAGCTTTGAGTTAATGTGAGGTTTATGTTCACTGTTAGCCTTTGAGAGAGGTAACGAAAGCGATTTTTCGACTGATTTAATACTACAGTACAAGTTGTCAAATGTTTTGATTTCCGAGTAGGTAGGTTTGACCTCCACGTCGCGTTCCATATTTAATAAATTTATATCATCAACTAACTTTATGAATTCAGAGCGAGTTTGATCAATTGACATAACACGAGTTAAAAATATTGTTTGCTTTTCGTAGGTAGAAACATCTAGGCTGAGTTGGTAAAGTTCTTGAGTAATTTGTAATAAAGCGTCCCTTTTGGATTCGTAAAGAGATATTTTTCGGTTGTGTTTAGTAGCCATTGTGAGTGTTATTGAGTTAAAATGAGTAGTAGGTATAGCGAATTTGCGATTTATAAAATAGTGTGGATGCGGTGCGTATGCGTTGGTAATGGCGGCGGTGTCTGCGCGCCTAACCTAAAATGCGTGCGTGAAGTGCGTGTATGCGTTTTGCGAATAAAATATATAAATGTTGAGTATGTTTTGTGAGATCAGGATCGGAGGACCAACAGCTTGTGAGCGCCGTTTAAGGGAAGGAAAGTGAAAAGATAGGTACCTGGCAGAAGCAATCCCCAATAATGGCGGCCACCATGCACATGCTACCTTTAGCGTGAAAAAGTCCTTCGAAAGCTGGTTCAAACACTCCCTTCACACGGGCACAAGCAGTAGAGTTAATGAGTAAAGTTTTCACAGCACTCGCGACGATATTTGGGTTTTTATAGTATTTAATTGCGGTGAGTTTGATTGAATGCGGCAGCGTGCTCGCAACTTGCTTCGGCGTAGGAGAGAGGAAGAGAGGGGTGCGGGGGCAGGAGCGAGACAGGAAGCGGAAGGATGTGCGTGTGATTGATTGAGTATAGTGTTGCTATTTTTATTTTATTTTTTTTATATATAAATTAGAGCTTGGCGTTAACAAACGCAAAAACGCAAAACGCAAAAGTACAACCATTGATACCGCATATTTTGAAACTCGCAACTACACGCACGGGAATTAAAACCTAAAGACCACTTCCCGTTGACATAGAATCTTGAAATTTGGTAAGAAGCAATAGCTTACAGCACAGGTAACAGAAAAATTCCGAAAAGCTTAAAATTTTAAGTAGTTTTTGCAGGTTTGTACGGAACCCTCGGTGCGCGAGTCCGACTCGCACTTGGCCGGTTTTTTTTTCTTTTAAAATTTGGTTTCTTTCCTGCTCTATAGCATTTCGCTGTTGAAGGTGGTTTGAAATGTCCTGGGAATTATTACACTTAAATATAAAATCACAACACATTGGCAAAGCATTTTGCCCTAGAGCTGCCTTTTTCAAAACTTCCTATCACAAGCAAAGCTCCTAGGAGTTTATTTATTTATTCATATAATACCAACAAACAATACTTACGGTTAATACACTTAGGGTGGAGTTAGAACATGACTGATAAATTTGCCCCAAATCTTTTTTTACATTTGATGGCCTGCTTGGCCTTGAGACTGGGTGAGGCTCTTGGAGGTCTGGTCTATCTAAATGATAAATAATGTTATAAACATAAAGCAAATTTTGTGTTCTTAGGACAGCATTACCAAATTCTGTAACAAAAAAACTTACTCGTTGTAGGTATTTCATACTCAACTTCCACAGCATCAATTAAATTTTTATAATTCACATTAATGAGTTCAATTATGTAGTGTAAAATAATGATTTACCCAATATTAACCTTCGAATAGGAGTTGAAGGCCCCGATTGTGCAAGTTTATTGCCTATTAAACAAACAATTAACTGTTTATCTTTGATAAATGCAAAAACTACTAGGTATTACAATTAATGTAAGTACAAATCTCAAAAGGTATAAAAATTTACTTACCACCAAGTCCACTTTCGGGTACGCTTGGTAACCCCTCAGACGAGGTTTTTTTTTTTTTTTTTTTTTTTTTTATATTAATAGGGGGCAAACGAGCATGCGGGTCACCTGGTGGTAAATGATCACCGCCGCCCATGACTACCCGCAACACTGTGGGTGTTGGGGGTGTGTTGCCGACCTTTGTAGTGGGAATATACTCTCGACTTGAAGAGCCCCATGTTGTATGTAGCCGGGAATACCGCTGCAGGTAGTTCATTCCACATCTGCGTAGTGCGTGGCAGAAAATTCCGCCCGAAACGGACGGTGGTGGGGATGGAATTTCAATCTGTGGCGGGAGGTGCGGTGGTGGAATTGTGCAGCTGGTATGAGGTCGAATAATTCTTCAGAACACTCCCCATTGTATAGACGATACAGAACGCAAAGAGATGATATATCTCTTCGCAGGGCCAAAGAATCGAGGCGATCAGAAAGAGCTCGGTTGCCGGCGATTCGAGCCGCTCTACGTTGTATCTTGTCAAATGGAAGAAGTAAGCATTGAGGTGCTCCTGCCCAGAGGTGAGAACAGTACTCCATATGGGGCCGCACCTGTGCCTTGTATAGTTGAAGGCGGTGGGCCGGTTGAAATACTGTCTCGCTCGGTTAAGCACTCCAAGCTTTTTAGAAGCCAATTTGGCTTTGTCTTCCAAGTGACTATGAAACTGAACGTCGCTCGATATGCCGACACCGAGGATTTCGATCATAGGCTTTATACAAAGAGGAGTGTTCTGAAATGTAGGGGCTAATACGAATGGGGTTTTTTTAGTGGTGAACGCGCAAACTTGTGTTTTGAGGGGGTTAAATGTGACCAAGTTACCGCTACCCCACAAGGAGGCCAGGTCTAGAGAGGCCTCAACTTTTAACACAAGCTTGTTCCGGTTTTCGACAACCGACTCCTTGCTGAGATTGGCTTGGCCATGGTACAGTGCATCTCCGGTACTGTCATCCGCATAACAATGTACACCGCTGGTTTGCAGCATATCATTTATGTGCAAGATGAACAATGTAGGGGAGAGCACACAGCCTTGAGGAACACCGGCATTTACGGGCAGGGAGTCAGAGCATGCACCGTCGATTACAACCTTAATGCTCCGCCCAGTAAGAAAGCTGGTGATCCAGTTACACAATCTCTCGGGTAGTCCATATGATGGTAATTTGGCTAGAAGACATTTGTGCCAGACCCGATCAAAAGCCTTCGCTATGTCCAGACTAACTGCTAAGGCCTCACCTTTGCTCTCTACGGTCTCTGCCCAGCGATGGGTCAGATATAGTAAAAGATCACCAGTTGACCGTCCGTGACGGAAACCGTATTGGCGGTCGCTGATCAATTGGTGATCTTCGAGATATCGTAAGAGCTGAGTGTTAATCATACTCTCCATAACTTTGGAGAGTATAGAGGTGATTGCAATAGGCCGGTAGTTAGTTGGATCTGAGCGGTCGCCTTTTTTAGGGATCGGATGCACTAGTGCTGTCTTCCAGCAATTAGGGACTACGCCGGTGGAGTACAGGAGCCGAAAGAGCCGCGTCATGGGAGGAGCTAGCTCTTGAGCGCAGACCTTTAGTACAATTACCGGGATGGTGTCAGGCCCGCTCGACTTATGGATATCCAGGGAAAGAAGAGCTCTACGTACGGTGCGTTGCAAGAACCGTATATCTGGCATAGAACTCTGACATCTCAGGATGTTCGGAGGTGTTTTTCCCTGGTCGTCCAAAGTCGAGTTGGATGCGAAAAGAAGGCCCAGAAGATCGGCTTTTTCTTTTGCAGTGTGGGCAAGCGAACCGTCATCCCTGCGCAATGGTGGAAAGGTCGACAGACAGAAGTTGCCTTGTACCGCTTTGGCTAATGACCAAAATGCACGAGACCCAGATGGGAAACGCACAAGTCTGTCGCCAATTATGCGGACGTACTCAGCTTTCGCCCTAGCAATGGCCCTTTTGCATGACCTGGAGGCAAGGTTGTACTTCTTTTTTAGCGATACGCTATTGGGATCTCCAGTTGTGTGAGCGCAAGCCCAAGCCCGGTAACATTGCTGCTTTTCAGCAGTGGCTGCCTGGCAGGATTTGTTAAACCAGGGCTGGGATCTGCCGCCGACGGGTATCACAGAACTAGGAATGTATATAATATAATTCCATACCCTGCAACACGACATCGGCAACCGATTGTGCACAATCGCTGGGATCCAATGAGAAGCAAACCTGTCTCCACGGGTAGGAAGCAAAGAAAGTACGCATTCCATCCCAATCTGCTGACTTGTAGTGCCAAACACGCCGACTTCCAGTAGATCTAGGACGGGAGGGGCAAGTGAGTGGCAGTTTTGTCCGTATCAGGCAGTGGTCCGACGACCCGAGAGGGGTATCGACCATCACCTGATAGTTATCGGGGTGTGAGGTCAGCAGAAGGTCCAGCAAAGAAGGTGTGTGGCCTTCAGCATCTGGGATTCGCGTGGGCGAAGTAATCAGTTGCTTAAAGTCATAAGCCAGGGCGAAGTCCCGAGCAGTTCTTCCCGCGTGGTCGGTTTTGTTAGAACCGAGCCAATCAGAGTGGTGGGCATTGAAGTCTCCCAACAAAATGACTTCGGCGGAAGGAAACTGCTCAAGAATGAGGTCTGTCGCTTGTTGGAGACGCTCAAAGAGTCGCTCCGTCTCATCGTCACCACTGTGTGACCTGTAGATACACGCATAGATGCGGGGGTGGTCGTCGCAGTCTACACGCAACCATAGAGTGGACAGGTCACGGGCTTCAAGATTCCCAAGGCGATGGTAACTAATATCCTCCCTAATGTGTACGCATACCCCGGCATGAGGCAAAAACCTATGCTCAAGCGTGTAGCCAGGGTAGGTGAGGTAGGATGATTCGGGTGGGGAGGATATTTGTGTCTCGGTTAAGAAGAGCATGGCCGGCTTTGCCGTCTCAAGGTGTTGATGGACGGCAGCTAGGTTGGAGTGGACCCCTCGAATGTTACAAAAAAGGCATGCTCTTGCTTCGTTTGCCCCGGGAAGTATGTCGCGGTATTGTGCCCACCCCAGAGTACGAAGGGCAGCCCGAGCTGGGGGGCTCGGGGAAGGATAATCACTGACAATATAGCATCGTCAGCAACTGACAAAACCGGAACGGCTTGGACGTTACCAGTCCGCTGGTGAGCTCGGTGACGTGCTGCATTCGCAGTTTTGGCCCGACTTTTAAATCCCTCCAAGTCTGTCATCAGAAATATTATTAGACTTGAGTGATAACCAAAAAAAGCATCACTTTAATAAAAACAGGTTGAAAATATTTCTGTCTTCCACTGCTCAACTGTTTTCGATGGACCTAACTCGTTTAACTCTTGAGCGAGTTGGGCCCATAACTGAGCGTGCCTCTGATGTCCCATTTTGGAGACATAGGAATTGAGGCCTAGTTGTTTATGCTCCGACATTTAGGCAATTAGAGCCTCTTTCTGCACCTGCGTGCATCGGGCATTCCTGTAATAGGCATTGTTATTAAATAAAATAAGCAACTTGCGAATAGCCAGTATGATAATGCTAACTGATACCTACCTTGTAAGCGACATCATTGGCTAAATAATTCAAAATTAGTATTTTTTATTTTTTTATTGTTTTTGTTATACATCAGAATAACAATTATATTCATACCAAATTTCATCAAAATCGTTTAAGTGGTTTAGGCGTGAAAGCGTTACAGACAGACAGACAGACAGACAGAGTTACTTTCGCATTTATAATATTAGTAGGGACTTTATTTATGTTTACAGGGTTGCCAGATGTAATTTTGTAATTTTCGCCAAATTTGATTATAAAAAAAAACTCCGAAGAATAACCAAAAAAGCATTTCCTATGGTTATAAAGACAAACATATTTTTATGTTGTTTTGAACGATTATTCTTTTCACCGATATTGCACAATGCAGCGTGTGAGCCAGTGGTGCGAGCACATGGCTGACATGGCAATCGTAAACATGCAACGCTATTGGTCCGCAGCCCAACTCACCTGACTGCAACGATTCGTCGCCCCGCCCCCATTCGAATTCGCGCGCACTTAAAAATCTGTAGTTTTCATTAAAAAAGCGTATCAAAATAATAAACCTAAGCCCTCAAATAGAATATCAGTAATCAATTATCATTAATAAAGCAGCTTACAAAACTTTGCTCAAAGTGAACTTTTTAGTAGTTCGCTAAGTATAACCTCACTTAGAAAAATCGAATCTATCTTAATATTGAAGTTGCCCTCTCTGTATTTCCAGTCGCTCACTTAGTAATGAAGTCGCTCGGATAAAATTTTAATATCTGAAATTGATTTATCACAATCTACTTTTTGTAAGCTCGTTCTGGATTTTATTATAAATCAATATTCGTCGTCAGTTTAGTTAATTTTTCGCTTACTCAAATTCATACCGCTCAAGTTATTAAAACAGTATGTCATCATCAGTCGCAAAGTTTTTTTTTGTTCGCTCGTTTTATAATTCCCCTTTTTTTTTATAAACAAACTTTAAAACTATCTGGCTGTTAGAACGTCATGTAACTTTGTTGATTAAAGGCGTGTTTTCGGCCTTGAATATGGACATATAGACGTAAGGTAACGGAACCTATTACGACGCTGGACCAATTATGGTTTTTCAACAACATTTCTTCAAAAATAAATAGCTTGGTAAATTATTTTATTGAAATAGCAACTGTAATGAGTCGTGCCAGTATTCAAAGTGCTATGGAATCAAATTTTAGGGCTATCCGCAATTTAGTTTTCGACAAAAGGCCTTTTTCCAGAAGTAGGTATTTTCATTTCAAAATTTTAGAATTTCTTACGAGGATCGCGCCGCAAATAAGTACATTCATAAGCTTTTTAAATGACATGAGCAACTGTGTTGTTATTTATTGTAATTATGGGTGGAACCATTGATAACAAAAGTTAAATAAAACACTGCAACATAAAATCCCAATGGAACTTTACACTTATTTTTTTTACAAAATTCATAATTGGATCTGGTTATATGCTTGCCCAATTATGAAGTTACGTTCAATCAGTGTATTTTTGAAAAAAAAAAAATTCATCTTTTACTTGAATGCTAGTAAATTGTTTCAAATTGTTTATTTTAGTTCTTAAACGAGCAGCAAATGAAGCGTCTGCCCAATTGTAGAAGAAAGAAAGAAAGAAGAAAGAAAACAAATTTACTGTCAATATTTTGTGTATATTTAGGCGTCCGATATAAGACTGCCATAATTGGAGTTTGACAGAGGGTATATTTAATTAAGATTATTTTGTTGTAACTAGTAATAATCTTATTTTAAGAATCGAAAACTTATTCTTAAAGACACCACTTATCAACGTGCAAATCCACAGAAACGTGTAAAGTAAAACGTATAAATTATAGAGCAAAAACGAAAAAACAATCCTTATAACTTCCATAATTGGGTATTCTACCTTAATCGCCAAAAATTCGACTGTCAAATTTATTTTCACCCAGGTACATCGGTATTTATTTCACCAAAATCATATAATCAGTGTCATAATTTTTCGCCAGAATGGCGTAAAAGTACCCAAATTTGGCAACGCTGCTTATGTTAGTGTCTGTCATTCGTCTCTCTGTCAGTTCTTATGTCATCGTGTTTAAAAATCTACCTTGGCTATGGTAACTTCGGTGAAAATTGAATGAATGATGAATGAATAGATTACTTGATCAACGTGCAAATAAATGGCAACACTCAAAATTCGTTACTTATAATCTGGCCACCGAGAGATTGCGTTTGTGACACATGCCAGTAGTGTTGGGGTAAAAAATAATATTGACAAATATTTTTTCAATCAACATTAGTAAAAAAATTAGTTTATCTTATATCTATTTTACTTGTATAGCAAGAAACTCCAACTGCTGCCTTTTTTCAAAACAAATATTTAGGTCTACAATACAATAAGTACTAAAACTAAAAGTAGGTAATAAATACTTAAAATAATAGATATCGCGCTGGTATAAATTTAATCAGATTCCGATTCGCTTGAGGAGGTGCTATCATCATCTTCTCCAACATTTATAATTATGTTATTATCAATGATCGAATCAATTCTAATATCTCGATCAAAGTCTTTGGTAATAAGATTTTTTGTTTTTTCTACCGCCTTCGCCCAGTCTTCCTTCGTGATTTTTTCGCAAGCTTCTTTTAATAGAGCCATCATCTTTTTTGTGCTAAAAGGTGGGGACGTATTGCGACGGGCTGCATAACCCTTAATTTGAGCCCAAATTAATTCAATAGCATTGTATTGGCAATGATATGGTGGAAGTCTCAGCACCCGATGACCGTACTGCAGAGCTAATTCATCTATTTCATATCTAACATTTGCCGATTTATTTTCTTTCACTAACCGTAATAATTCTGCTTTAAGCATGTCCATATTTACGTCAATACCATGTTTTTGTAACCAAGCTACTAATTCTGCTTTTTTATTAGCTTGGGTAGGTGCCTTATCAATTTGCACTGAATGATAAGGGGCATTATCCATTATTATTACAGAAGGCTCTGCTAGGGCGGGTAACAGCATGCTTTGGAACCACTCTTTAAATGTAGCGGCATTCATTTCTTCGTGATAGTCGGTAGTGCTTTTCGACTCAAATGCCAATAAGCCGTTTTCTACAAAACCATATTTAGCTGAGCCCGCGTGACATATTATAAGTCGAGCACCTTTAACCATGGGTACTTTCGACGTTGACGCTTGTGTTTCATCCGTCCAAGAATAAGAAACTGAATGATTTGCATTAAGCCATGTCTCGTCAATGAAAACTACATTTTCCCAGTGAGTTATATTTTTTACTTTCCTTAAGAAACTTATCCGTTTCAGGATGATTTCATGGCGTTCTAACAAGATTTTTCTTCTATCAGTTTTTTTATACGAAAACCCAATATCTTTTAAGATTTTCGTTAAAGATGTTTTACCCCCGTTAAACAATCCAGCATCTCTCAAAGATGTCATTAGCTTCATTCTGTTAAGGTACTCATTTCTTGAATAATAACCATAAATATGATTCCTGATTGCATCCGCGTCAAAACTGTCAATATCTGTGACCGGTTTGGTTCTGCGTTTCTTCTTTGGAGTATGTAAAATATTGTCTGCCATACCAGTAGTGTCGAACTTTTCTTTATTAATGTTTGTAATTGTTCGTTTGCTAATTCCAAGCGCCTGAGAGACGCGTTCTTGCACTTGCTGGACTGGCACCAAGGGTCCGCCATTTTGCCTTTCTCGCTCAAAATATTCTTGCAGTTTTATGATTAATTCGCGTGTTTCACTTTTTATTGTTTGCCCACGTTTAGGCATTGTTATGCACGGAAAGAAAAATAGGTACAACAAAATCGAAATCCAAGTTAGCGCCAAGGTAAGTATAAAGAGCAGAAACAGTCCAGTAGAGAAAAGCCGAGTAATAAGAAAAGCAAAAATAAACACTAGATAATGTGATCTACGCGCACGAAACGACAACCGAAATACCCAAAAGTCCTGACGCCCAATGTCACGCTATTAGGGTTGACATTTTTCCATAAATTCTTCTTTCATACTAAATAGTTTCTTTTTTGAAGTTGTAAATACTGGAAAAAGGAACGCGGGCCTCCGAGCATTACGCGACTGGGACTCGAACCCAGGACCTTTGGATGACCGGTCCAATGCTCTTCCAACTGACGATCCTGGGTTCGACGCCTGGCGGAAACTCCTCTCATTGATAGAATAACGTCAACTATATGACGAAAGCACATAGATACTGGAAGAAATTTCGATGGGTCAACGTAGCGGCGTGGTAGCTCAGTTGGAAGAGCATTGGACCGGTCATCCAAAGGTCCTGGGTTCGAGTCCCAGTCGCGTAATGCTCGGAGGCCCGCGTTCCTCTTTCCAGTATTTACAACTTCAAAAATTAATAAATTAGCATTTATAAT
This sequence comes from Emmelina monodactyla, assembly GCA_916618145.1. NCBI lineage: Eukaryota > Metazoa > Arthropoda > Insecta > Lepidoptera > Pterophoridae > Emmelina > Emmelina monodactyla. Next base: position 2,097,281 of record OU745316.1, read on the forward strand.
GCAAAATTTAAAGTCAAATCTAAATAGTTTCTTTTATAGTATTAATGAAAAACTTTTAATTTTTAAAATAGAGTGATTGATAGCTTTAAAAACATCATTGATAAATCATTTTTCAATCAACAGAAAAAAAACTTGCTTATCTTATTTATATTTTATTTATAATATAAAAATAGTTTTATGTTGTTACGAGTTAAAATCTAGGTAAAATAATAAAAAACAAAATCGAAACAGTATTGTTTTATTGTAGGAACGTAAATAATTAGATTAAAGACTAGTGGCCGCTCGCGACTCCGTTCGCGTAGAAGTCGGTTTCCCGTGGGAATGCGAAGTTTTCCCGCGGTAAAAAGGTCCCTTTATTCTTTCATACTTATATTTTTGGTTCCTAGAACCGCTTTCCCTGCTCACGCAACGGAAGCCCTCAAGGATAAATAATTTTCCCCGTTTTTTTCCCATTTTCCATTATTTCTTCGCTCCTAATAGTTGCAGCGTGATGTTATATAGCCTAAAGCCTGCCTGGATAAATGGTCTATCCAACACAAAAATAATTTTTAAATTCGAACCAGTAGTTCCTGAGATTAGTGCGTTCAAACAAACAAACAAACAAACTCTTCAGCTTTATAATATTAGTATAGATACTTGTATAACGTTAATTTTGAAGCTAAGCCCAAGGTCGAAAAGAACTAGCAAGAAAATCCAACTGCTGCCTTTTTACAAACGAAACTCAAAAGCATTGTATTGGCAATAATATGGTATAAGTCTCAGCACCCGATGACCGTACTGCTGAGCCAATTCATCTATTTCATATCGAACATTTGCCGATTTATTTTCTTTCACTAACCGCAATAGTTATGCTTCAAGCATATCCATATTTACGTCGATATCATGTTTTTATAACCAAGCTACTTATTCTGCTTTTTTATTAGAAATTGATTGATAACTTTAAAATTGACTGATATTTTTAGCACATCCCTACGAAAATATGATGTTGTTTACATTTTTAAAAATACATATTTTATCAGTAATTATTACCCTTACAGTAAGCCATCAGTTATAAAATTTAAAATCAGTGTGTTTTAATATCATTTTATTGCTTATTATTTGTTTGTAGGGTCAAAATAGACGACTTTTTTTTTGTTTGTTTTCGTAGACGGCCTGTCAAAGTTACCTCGTTATGTCAAACACAATGTGTCAGGAACGCATTCTCTCGGTGGCCGGACAATAGGAAATTTCTTTAACTCCTCGGTAAGAGCTCACGAGCGGAGATCCATCCAAGTAGCGAGAACAATCGACATGGCATCGTCATCGCATTGCTTATTGTCTACTAACGTTAAAAGTTCCATGCTTGCACCGCATGTTTGTGATTGGCCTTGATTTAATACCTGCTAATTGACAATTGAACTGAAATATGGAATTTCATTCTCGTCCTCAGAAGATAAAGAACCGTATACGTTTGCAACTGTAAGTTTGAACTTACGTTGAAGATGAAAATCTGACACAGTACTTGTAAAACTGGAATCTGTGTTTCTTTCTCTAATAGATTTTTGTAGTCCTGAACAACTTGGTCCCGTAAGGTAATAAGGTCAACTGAGGGAAATGCGTCGTGTTTTTCTTTGGTACCATTTTGATGATTTGTAAAAAATATAAATTTAGACTATTTGTTCTTAAGATTTATCAAGTAACTTCCTTCAGGAGCAACTGAGAAAAATGCTATGATAGGTTTTTTTTAAAACGTACATTTTAGACGCATTTACACCAATTGGGGAAAATGCATCTACAATGGAATAACCGCAATATAGATGCTTTTTAAAACTAAAATCTTCGAAACAAGTTTTCATGTTAAACCCTGCGTTTGTAAATATTTTTAAATTTAGATTCGGACAAATAAAGAGTCTACCAAAGCCATTTAAAATATCATATTTATAAAAATATTGATATACTTACAAATGATTTGCTTGTACTTATTCTAAAGTTAAAGGAATTTCTTGTGAGATCAAATCGTAAAACATTTTTTTTAATAAAATCTACATTATTATATAAACTTAAAACCAAAATTAACGATCAAAATAAAAAATGGCATCTTTTTGCACATTATGGGTTGGGTTTTGAAATCGGTCGCCTGATTTAAGGGTTGTGGGGGGTTTGGGGGGGTGGGGAGGAGGGGTCTGAACCCCCTACAAGTAATTTTGGCTGCCGGAGTCGCGTCTAAATATTTTTAAAAAAAATTCAAAATTTCCTAAATACTAGCACAATTGCGTGAATCGGAACGCATTGAGCATCTTGGATGAATGATATTGTGGTTTTTCTACAATCTTAATTTTAAATACAATCGAGGTAATCAGATTGTATTCATTTTTAATTATAATTAATAATTAATAGCAATGTCTTACTCCGAGTTGACACAATCCGACATCAATGGGTTAGGTTAGTTAGGTTACTGTTTTTAAACTGCCAGAAAAAGGAGTCCCGCGAAGCGGGACTCCGTTGACTCATGATTGAAGCGAGTTTTTATACATATAAATTGGCTACTAAAGGTCGCCATATTAAGGGGTTTAAAAAAAAAATTTTTTTTTTGGCGCCCCCTTTTTTTTCCGGCAGCTGAAAATGGTCAGGGGGGGTTCAGACCCCTCCCCCCCACCCCCCCCAACCCCCCAAAACCCCTAAATCAGGCGACCGATTTCAAAACTTTAACCCACATTATAATATTTTAACTAAGACAAAAACAACCAAAGAATCAAATTAAAATATATTTTTTTTCTTATGTCTTAGAATATTTAAGCAGTCTTCATTTGCGTTAAGGTTTGATTACCTTGTATTTGTACTATTGAAAATACTTATTTTATACTTATTTAAATATCACGGTTAAAAACTCACAGTCGTTATTGTAAATTAATAGTCTTGTGTATTCACATAACAAGACATAACAAAATTTGTTGACCACAAAAATTAATAAAAATGAGGTAACAATATATTTGACAGTTGTGTAATTTTATTTACTGAATATTAAACAATTTTAAATTTTCTTTGAAAATAACGTGCCCTCTTAGTGTTATCAATGGGTTTTTTCTAAAAACATTACTATTGTAATGTTCGGGTTCGGTGGCGAGGTGGTGTCAATAACGAACAACGAATTATCGGAACACACGTTTATTGTAGAGTTATATACAAGACCGAGTCAAGAGAAACTACTCGTAAGGCTTGACTGAACGAATACAGTACAAGGCACAATTGATACCAAGACTTGTAACAGGATCACAATTGTAGCACAACTAGAGCACAGCTAGAGCACAACTAACTTAAGATTCGGGGAAGAGGGTTTTTTATATCACTCTTGTTTACATTATTTCTAATTACACACAAATAAGATCTTTCCAGAAACATCTTCAATAAGAACATTATTAGTTAATGACAAGTAAACAATCTTTAGGATGTGAACAATCAATAATAACTTAAATTATGAGAAAAGTAAATATATAACTGTTTCTAGATACTAATAATTAGTGAGAAATACAGTCCAAAACTTTCCATCATTACACTATATCTCCTCAACTGTTGCGGCCATTTTGCACGACTTTGGCGCGTCTGTCGCGGTATCCGTGGGAGGTCTCGCGCGATAACGGCGCGTATCATTGAAAATAAAATATCTCTAAAGCTTTGTACGGAAGCTGTATAAAAAACTTATGTCTTTGGAATCGATATGAAATACTCATTTACTTTTATAAACAATTAGTACAGTTTTACAATGCAATATATTGTAAATTCTACGTTGAAAGTAGGGTGAGCAAATGTTTCCCCGATTATTGAACAAAAGTTTTAATAATTATAAAATAAAATAATAATAATAAAAACTCTTTATTGCAATAAAAAAATGAAATAAAATACAAAGGATCAGTATAACAAAAGGTGGCTATATCGCTTCAGGCGATTTCTTCCCAGCAAACCAGATGTGGAAGATGACAATAGAATGAATTATTTGCGGTACAGAAATGCGGTACAGAAAAACCATAAATTTAGAAAGTTTTTTGTTTATTTACTTAAATATTAGTTATTTTATACTAATCAATTAAAATAACAGGCTTCCTAGAACATTTTTTTTACAACCCAAGCTATTCAATAACATGCCTCATTGAGGCGATCCTAGCACCAGGCAAAAAAAAGGGAATGTTTATGCTTCAATTCCGAGAACACTAGAGGTCAAGTGGCTTAGGGTAATAAATTATATTATTGTTTGGTCTATACAGCGTGTAAGAAGACCATGTCCGAAGCCAGAAACCATGTATTATTGAACCTAAACACTAACTAAAGCCACCATCAAAATGCCCCAGAACCTCAATTTTAAAAAAAATTAAACATACATTAAAGCAATGTATATCAGCGGGAGCAACGACCTTTCACGCGAGAACAGCTGATCGCTGTTTGTGTGTTTAGCCCCCCCCGCTCCCCGCGCCCGCCCCGTGCGCCCCCCGCGCCCCTCGTTACATCAGCGCAACATGAAGCATACATTTTAAAACTGTGTTTACGTTAATTGAGTGATTTTAAGATATCGGCTAATCCTACCTACCTACCAATACGCCGATGGCAATTGTTTGCAACTATCTTCCTAGCAGATATCCTAGTACCGGTTGGTATATCAAATTTCTATTTAAGACAGAGATGCTGAAAAGGCATTATCAATTTATCACAGGATATGAAAATCTAGCGTGTGATTCAGTGCGCGCGCACCAACTAGTAACCAGGCGGCGACATGGTTGTCATAGCACCCTCACCCGCGCCGCAATCCAGCCCCCTCAAATGACTGGCGAGTGACAGCCAGTCTCTTAGGCCTGCATTTATAAATCACTCTCAACGCTAATATCGAACTCGAGCTTAATCATTGAGGTGACACAAATTTCATCAAGGGCCTTAGTGTAGTCGTATTAATAATCACTTTTTTACACATGTTTACACGTACCTTTATTGAGCGATCAGCTATTCTAATAAAGCCACCAAATAGCCTCACATTGTAGCACAAATAAAGTTCCTTTTTTAATAAAAAATATTCACACCTTTTTATTAAACTGCCGTCTCCGTTACGGTATTTAGTAGAGTTTATTTATTAATTAGACTTATTTAATTCTAAACTGAGGCAGATTTAAGTTCGTATGACACGCTTAACTTTTTTTCCTTACTTAACAAAAATACTTATTCCCGCACATACACTAAACACACCAGTGAAGTAAAGACGCTCACCGTTGAATTTCACTATTGATTGACATGACATGACTAATTAATTAAACTAGCTACGAATTTCACAAAAAACAACAATGATGATCACGCGCCGAATTAAACTAAAGCTAAAGAAAGAGAGACTAGACAGCCCGGCGCCTGCGAGGCAGTGTTACCAACTCTCAAAAACGTTTGTCCCTAATGCTTAAGACAAAATCCCTCAAACATTTTTTTAATTTATACCATTAAAATTTAAAATGTAACGTAAGTTAACACGATTTATTTTTTACTATTTTGATTGAATTTAACAAAAAATTTGTTTTATTTTATTTTTAATTAACTTAATACCTTGGTCACGGACACAGGTGCACTGAAATGTTTGTTTACAAGGAGAAGTAAGTTTGTTTTTTTTTCAGCTGTTTTTTAAACACTTACAATACCCTAAAAGAATTAAAGCCTGAAAACCCACCATTGCCGTTTTACTCCTTACATTTAGGGGATTTTTTTTATGTTGGTAACCTTGCCGCGGTAGAGCGGCGCGTGAGGGGATAAGGGCGCGTCCGCACCGATGTTTTTCACAACAAGGTTTTTTTTTCGCTATTCTGAAACACATGTAATGTTATGCATGTATCCGCACAGGCGTTAAAAAACGCACGCGGGTAAAAAAACTGTTGCAACTACAATTTGAGCGCAATGCGATGTAATTTTTTTCCGCAAATGTTTTGTGTAATATCAAAGTATAAAGTATCTTTTGATACGTCTATTAAGTGGCTTTAGTATTAGATAAACAAACCTTTTAGTTCGGTGGTCCATTTCAGTCGTGTCTCTCACCAGAGACATGTAATCTATACATATAATAAAGCTGAAGAGGATGGAAAGTCTGTACATAAAAGATATTCGAAAAAAAATTTATTGGGGATACTTAAAATTGATAACAGAACACGTTCCAATAGTTTTTAGAATTTTTGTCTGTTTATCTGTTTGTCTGTTTATCTGTTTATTTGGCTGAGCATCACGCGAAAACGGCTGGACGGATTTTGATGAAACTTTTACTATTATGTAGAGAAAATTATGGACCAGGTTATAGGGTAAAAAAAACAACCCCTAAAAGGGGGGGTTGGCAAAAACTTGAAATACGTTTGCACGTGAATTTCATAGGGGTGCGTGGTAGTATGATGTGCAAACTACACTGAAACCGAGATTTGAAAAAGTACCAACATAATTATAATATTAATCTATCTAATATCTTATCTAATCTAATAATAATATAAATTCTATAATTTTCTAAGATAAATAATGATAATACACACAAACACCCAAAAAACCATAACAATATTACAAAAAATAAAAGGAATAAAACATGTGCATTCCTTCCGTCCTTCTTGCTTCATCTCCATCCATTGCGCATGCGTAGACATTTTTTTTTTTATTAAATTAAGGCATTGACATCTGGGTCATCAGCCTAAACATGTTTCTCATTTCTTATTCTTTTTTTATTTTCTTGTACATTTTCATATTGAACAGTGTTGGATAGGAAATTTTCCTATCTATAATCCACCCACAGTAACACGATAGTAATGAAACTGCAGATTGTTGTGACTTCTTGGAAAGCAGCCCGGCAAGTGGCTATGCTTTTTATTGAATTCTTCAATCACTGTACACTTTCACAGGTGTTTGCTACTCATTACACTATCACTAATGTGAATCAAACCCCGAAATATACATAAATTTAAAATTTAACAACAAGCACGACATCACTTGACGAACTCCCGCCAAAAAGCCCCGTGCGTAGACAAAGTTATTTCGTTATAGGCTAAACCAACATACCTACCTATTTTGATTTTTAAAATAATTATAATGACGAATCTTTTAGATATGGAACGTAATTTTGAACTTAAGACAAGGCTGTATGGTACCCAAATTAGCCGCGACTGAAAAACAGCGTCTATCTCTGTAAAGTGATAGATATATGCTGAGGCGTGACCTATTCATTGTTGTGTTGCATTGCACACTGAAATGTAATTACTTACATACTCTGTTTTTTTCTCCCTATCTACTTTTGATATAATTATTATTACGTAAGTACCACAGACCAAAGAAAAACCACGCGCGCCAGCTGCGCCGCACTTGACAGCTCTGTGGTAAGTACCTATTGTATTTTAGTGTGTAAGGTGCCACAATTACTTGAATAGACTTATTTTCTTCTTCTAAGTTGGCGAAACGAAGTTCGCGGGCAACAGCTAGTATCCGATAAAAATCGTAGGAATATGTGCCGGGATTAACCGGCGGTTAGTTCTAATGCCGTGCTAGCTGATAGGGTCTTATTTAGTAAAGTACCACACCAGTAGTTAATAAAGTTTATTCTCTTCCACAGGCCACATGCACATGCTCCACTTATTCAGTAATTGTATTAGACAATTATGTACAATTAGTTTACACCACATATTATTAGATAAAAGCAAAGTTACAGTAAACTTGTCGCCATTAGTGAATTGACTGAATTCTTATTTTCTCTATGACATAGACCTACAGCGCATAGCTCTAGATTTGCTGTGGGTACGTGGCATTTCGCCACATCACCCCCCTAGGCAGAAATATAGCCCAGCTATATAAAATAAAAACAAATAACAATAACAATTGCTGCCAATATTAAAAACAATACCTAGTTACTTTTTGTAGGATGCAATATAAAACAGTCATATACAATACAAAAAATAACAGTAAGTATAACAATTACTGTATAAACAAATCAAACAAGTTTAACAATTACAATTAAACATTTGCTCTTATGGGCTAAAATATAGCATAACAGTAACTTAATAGGCAAAACTTTAATCAAACATTTGCTCTTCTTATGAACTAAAATACAGCAATATTATAGTGCAGTATATTTACAGTATTAAGATGTATATAATATCTAAAAAATAATATTTAATAAACAGAAATATTGTGGTAGCTGTATAAGAAAAAATATACATAATACAAATTACAGGTCAAAAGGTGTTTTAAAATGTACTTTACGACCAGAGCGTGTGGTGTATTTTTGAGCAATAGGTGTAGCAGGTTGTGGCATGGAAGGCGCAGTTGGAATTGCAGGAACAGCAGCAGGGGCTGGAACGAGAGGGCAATGGGAAACAATATCTCGAGCTACAGCTGCTGGAGGGCTGTCCTGAAGGTGAAAAGCTGGCTTCACGCGGTCCAAACTAACCTGGGTGGTCTTATCACCCACGGTGATGGTTATGGTTTTGTCTGTCCTAGACACAACCTTGTGAGGTCCGGTGTACGGTGGTTTTAGTGATGCTCTCACTGAGTCGTCTCGTAGAAAGACGTGCGTGGCGGTGGCCAGGTCTTTAGAGACGAAAGTGGAATGCTGACCATGACGAGTGACCGGAGTAGGGCTTAAATGTGCCATATGCTGTCGCAGCTGGTTTGCGAAGTTGGTGATGTCTTCGGTGCGTGCAGAAGCTGGAGAAGATACAATTAGCTCACCAGGCAAGCGTAAGGGTTCCCCATACACAAGCTCGGCTGCAGAAAGTTGTAAGTCTTCTTTTAATGCAGCTCGCATACCGAGTAGGACTACAGGCAGAGTTTCGTACCAGGTCTTCTCGTGGCACATGATAGCGGCCTTCAGCTGGCGATGCATCCGCTCGACTAAACCGTTCGCACAAGGATGGTAACTTGTGGTGCGCACACGCTTGGAGCCGCATAACTGCATCAGCGCCTGAAACAAAGCTGATTCAAATTGACGACCCTGGTCAGTCGTCACTAACGCAGGGACGCCAAATCTAGAAATCCAATTACGGAAGAAGGTGTCTGCACACTCCTCCGCTGTCATGTTGACCATTGGCCAGGCTTCCGGCCAACGGGTGAATCTATCCACGGCAGTGAGGCAATAGTGGAAGCCTTTGGATGATGGAAGAGGTCCAATGATGTCCAGGTGCACGTGGAAGAATCTCTTGGTTGGTTTGGTAAAGGTTCCAACAGGCGTAGACGTATGTCTTGCTACCTTACAACGTTGACAAGCGAGGCAAGAACGGGCCCAGACGTTGCAGTCTTTGCGCATGTTGGGCCACACATAGCGATTTGCCACCAACTGTGCGGTGACCCGCGCAGCAGGGTGACTAAGGTTGTGCAGTCGTTCGAAACAAGTACGTCGGAAAGATGGAGTAAGATACGGTCGTGACTTGCCAGTTGATGTATCACACCAGATCTCCAAATCGCTCCCAGGAATGCGGATCTTTTGTAGTTTTAAAGATGAGCTGTTAAGCATTTCCTGAAGCTCTTCGTCCGTTGCCTGTTCTTCGGCGAGGGCAGTGAAGTTATCCTCGAGTCGAATTGCTTCGATACGCGACATTGCGTCAGCAACGACGTTGTCCTTGCCGTGGACGTGGACAATGTCCGTCGTGAATTGCGAGATAAAGGACAGTTGATTCAATTGCACCGGAGGAAGCTTCTCTCTTTTCTGGGAAAATGCATATATAAGAGGCTTATGGTCTGTGTATATGGTAACGTGTTGGGCTTCCATAACATGACGAAAGTGTTGAACTGCTTCGTAGACAGCCAGTAGCTCGCGGTAATAAGCAGGCCAAGCAGAACGCTGTGATGGCAACTTCTTTGTGAAGAAAGCAAGCGGCTGCCAGTGTCCGTTGAGCTGCTGCTGTAGACATGCCCCAATGTGGCTCGACGAAGCATCCGTGAAAAGTCCTAAAGGAGCATCAGCGATGGGATGAGCCAGGAGTGTAGCAGAAACAAGATGTTCCTTGCAATTGTTGAATGCGAGCTCCAGTTCAGGCGTCCAAGGTACAGGCTTAGCACCTTTCAGCTTCGTACCTGCTAAGGCGTCGATCAGTGGAGCTTGAAATTTTGCAGCATTTGGAAGGAATCTACGGTAAAAATTAACCATTCCAAGGAATCTACGGAGGCCCTCAACCGTTTTGGGTAAGGGAAAATTCCGTAGAGCTTCCATCCTCTCAGGAGGTGGGCTAGAGCCTTCCTTGCTGATCTGGTAACCGAGAAATTTTACGGTGTCGGCACCAAGTACGCACTTAGACGGATTCACGACGACACCATAGTCTCTTAATCGCTGAAACAGGATGCGCAAATGTTCGGCATGTTCTTCAGGTGTGCGAGAGAAAATGAGGATGTCGTCGATGTACGGGTAGCAAAATTCGAGTCCCCTCACGACCTCGTCCATAAAGCGCTGGAATGACTGGCCAGCGTTGCGCAGGCCGAAGGTCATGAACGGGAACTCGAATAACCCAAAAGGTGTTGTAATAGCCGTCTTTGCTATATCGTCATCATGTACTGGGATTTGCTGATAAGCCTTCACTAGGTCGATAGTGCTAAAGACCGTAGCGCCAGCTAGGTTGTGAGCAAAATCCCCGATGTGGCGGACGGGGTAGCGGTCTGGGACGGTTCTGGCATTCAACGCGCGGTAGTCGCCGCAGGGACGCCAGCCGCTCTCTCCCTTGCGCGCCATGTGAAGCGGTGACGCCCACGGGCTGCTGGAAGGACGAGCGGTTCCGATGCTAATCATCTCCTCGAACTCCTTCTTAGCAGCCTGCAGCTTTTGTGGGGCGAGTCTTCTTGGGCGGCACGAAACAGGGGGCCCATCCGTTGTGATTATGTGGTGCACAGTGGAATGTTTCACGGTGCGTGGTAGCCCAGGTGGTCTCAAGATTTCTGGGAACTCCAGCAACACCTCAGAGAAAGGTGACTCGGTAACAATCGTCTTGACGCTTGGCTGGTTGGTCTTAGCAATAATAGTGGCTACAGACATGTTTGTACGCCCATCCAGAAGTTTCTGGTTGCGGCAGTCCGGCATCAAGTAATGTTCTGCAAGGAAATCCGAGCCAATTATAGGTGCACCAACATCTGCAATTACGAAATTCCATTTAAATTCGCGTCGTAGGCCTAGATTTAATTTTAAAAGAATTGGGCCATATGTTTTTATAACTGTACCATTAGCCGCGCGAACATCAAATGGGGTAGGTTTATATTGACCTTTAAGTAAATGTCGCGGAAAACAACTTAAATCTGAGCCAGTATCGATTAGGAATCGATGGCCAGACTGGATGTCTTTTATAAATAAACGGCGGCTGTGGTTAAAACAATCAGATGCCGCCTCTACTGATTGTTGTGGAAGTTTCCCTTCTTCTTGCCTTGCCAGGAGCAGGGGTCAATGCATTTAGTTGCTTTGAGACCAAATCGCTTGTGGTACCAACATAATTGGTCCCGAGACTTGCTGGTTGACCGGGAGGTTAACTGCGAGCGAGCCGTCGATCGTGAGCGTCTAGGACGTTCCAAGGTCAGTGCATCAACTCTCCTCGATAGTTGGTCCAATCGTTCAAGTATTTGGCTCAAGTCACTCGACGAGGTGCTAGCAGCGTGTACGGACGCAGCTGGAGCTGAAGGCGTCTCTACTATAGCATCAGCTATTTCAGCCACCTTGTCGAGTGACAGGTCTTTTTGAGCAATTAAAATTCTTTGTACCTCAGGAGAGAGATGACGCATCCAGAGTTCCCTCAATATGCTGTCGTCACCCATCTCGGTACCAGCCAAGGAGCGGAGGTGGCGGAGGAAAGCCGTCGGCTTTCTATCACCCATCTCCTCGTTGCTCAGCAATTGGCGAATTTGTTGCGTCCTGGAAGTTGACAGTTTAGATATTAGCTCATTTTTAAGATTTTTGTATTTGTCACCGGAAGGAGGATTAACAATTGCATCTTCAACCTCTGCAGCAATCCTGGTATCCAGGACAGACAAAACATAACCAAACTTTGTGGCATCAGTTTTAATGCCACAGATGTCAAATTGTGCCTCGGCTTGAGCAAACCATAACTTAGGTCTATCGGACCAAAATGCAGGAAGTTTTACCTTGATGTCACATACTTGGGAATCCGAGGAGGAGAGGGAAACAATGCGTTCCTCAAGCTCCTGCAGCTGCTTCTGTAAATCTTTTTCTGCCATGGTAGGAAGAATATGAACTTCACCCGGAACTAAGAATCTGAAGTTTGAAGCTCAGTATCAGAGTAGAAATTTCTAAAATTCAAAACCACCACTTAACCAAAGCTCACAACCCACCACACACTATGTTAATAAACAATTGTGTTATATAATATGCAAATAAAATAAAAGTTTGCAATAAAAATAAAATATAAAATATTGTATAAAATAGGTAGGCAAAATTAAAGTATTGCAACAACTTATTTTCTAAAACTTTAGTACAAAGGAGTTAGTTTTATGTATATTACAAAATTGGCAGGCTGTATAGCTTAAATTATAAGTATGAAAAAGTTGCATTCACTAGAAAAGTTGACAAAAGGGTACACATAAAACATGTTCAAACACACAAACAGGTAGGCACATACAACATGAACATGCAGGGTTAATGTAATAGATTTTGCATAAGGTTTATTTTAAACTATGAAAGTATATAAAAGTTTGAACCACTGCAGTAAATTGTTCGTGTAATTGTTCAAAAACTTACGTTGACACATAAACCACTCACAAACACTTTGTCCTGTCTTCAAATAAAAGAACTCGACGTCAGAAGTTGTTAATCCGTCGGTGATTTGGATGATGATGGTTAGAAATTGTGTCTACCTCCCTGATTTGGATGCTGGTACACCTTGCCTCACCAATATCTGGAACTTTCGCATGCAACCGGGCGGGCGCGTCGTTTTTGCAACAAGATGGCGGCGGTTTGCAAGCAAGTTTCTTTCTCTTGCGCTTGCGGTGCAAACTAGTAGCGTGCAGGCAGGAAAAATTGTGGAAGATGCGTGCGTAACTTGACGGCAGTATCTATCGTCGGGGTCACCAATGTGCCGGGATTAACCGGCGGTTAGTTCTAATGCCGTGCTAGCTGATAGGGTCTTATTTAGTAAAGTACCACACCAGTAGTTAATAAAGTTTATTCTCTTCCACAGGCCACATGCACATGCTCCACTTATTCAGTAATTGTATTAGACAATTATGTACAATTAGTTTACACCACATATTATTAGATAAAAGCAAAGTTACAGTAAACTTGTCGCCATTAGTGAATTGACTGAATTCTTATTTTCTCTATGACATAGACCTACAGCGCATAGCTCTAGATTTGCTGTGGGTACGTGGCATTTCGCCACAAATATTATCCGCGGTACGTACTAGGTGTAATTCGGAATCTTAAACGCGTGAACAAAACCTCGCGGTGAAAAATCTCTGTGCGGACGCACCCTAAGACAGTGCACCGATAAAGACGCCGCCGCGCCGTCGTCGTGCAATGACAAACCGATCTAGACTCTATTTCGTCGGGATAGGGTTGAATTTACAGTTTGTAGTAATTTCCTTTGAAGGAAGCGACATTGCGACAAAATAAAAACATCTTCCGACATCAAAGGCGCCGCCATCGTCGAAAACGACAAACAGATTTAGACTTTATTTGTTAAGAATAGGGTCGTATTTACAAACAATTTGCAGTATTCTTAAAACACAGTTAGAGATGCATTCATAAAGGTAGGTGTGGTATCGATATGTTTTTTTTCCGGCAGAAGGCTAATTTTACGTAATTTTAGAAACAAAGAAATACACATGAAGAAGAAAAGCTACCAATTAAATCTAAGTGTCAAAAGTCACGTGAGCACAGCGCAATACGAGAGAGTTTTACAAGATTGTTAAACACCCCAGATAAAATTAAACTCATAAAATTTACTAATAAAACATTTAATTGTTTGAGGTAAATACCACAAAAACACAGAAACCTCAAAATAAAATGTTTTGATACCAATTGAATAAATAACATTTTTTTATTGTTATCGACTAATTTTTATCGACTACCTACCCATAATTAAATCAATCAATTCGATGATTTTGAGGCAGCGCGGCGGCTTGCTTTGATCTAGACACCGACCACAGGTGCGGAAATCTTTCATTTAGTTCTTTTTGGTACGTTACGCGGCACACTTGACTTGCCTGGTTTTAGTTACCTACGTCTTACTTTTTAGTTTAAGTGATAAAGTGAAGTTTAAGTTGTGTTTAATATCATAGTTAGAACCTACCTGTTTGATACATTTAGGAAATAGTGTTCAATCAATGAGAGTGTGGAAGTGCAGTTGATGTATCACCGAATAGGTACTAAAGTACCTAGTTCTCGTCTTTAATGATATTCCTACCTGTGGGTAGTGTGTAGAGGCTCCGATTCTGCTGGCTTAAATGCTTCGTATTCACTGTCAACATAAGTAGGTATGTACCTAAAACCTTTATAAACTATTGATTGGATTGAAATAACCTACCTAGAAAATTTAATAGTATTGGTTTCAGTATGGTTATGATTGATTATGAATCTACTAGTGCGTCCTGACTTTTTAAGGTAGTTTCCTAATAGTTTTGTTAGTTTAGGTAGGTAGCTTATTATGTTAATAGTTTAAGAAGGAATTTTACGTCGCTAGAAATCTATTTTTTAGAAAATACTGGAGGTATTTACTTACTTACAATAGAGCAGTATACTAATAGATTGTAGGTTGGGAGGTTATTAGGTACCTTATTGCCTGGTGCTTAGTTTCAAAACTGTAAACTTATGTAATCGGAAGCTATGCTTTACAACAAAACGTCGTAATTCTTTAAGTTGTAGTTAGGGTTTGCAACAAATCAAGCAAAGGCCTAATTGATAGTGGAAGAAGGGTGGATGAAATTTAAGCAGTTAAGTTACCTACCTATGGTCAAATTATTTTGTGATTTATAAAGCTGTTGCCTGTAGGAATTTTAGCTATGAAGTTTTACTTTCAATTGTTGCTGTGTCAATCTCAGAACAAATAGACATAAGAAAGAAAGGTCTGTAGAAAATTTAATATGCGTCCTTTACTGTGGCAAGTGGCATTTTATTTTTATTTTGGTAAAATTTATAATTTTTAACATGGCTATTGTAAGAAACAAATGTTTAACGTAGGATAATTGGCTGGCGGACTAGGTAAGTTGGAAATAACGGCGGGCGGACGCGAGATCGGTTTTGGCGGGAAATCGCTCGGCGCTTGTTGCCACCCGCGGCCGCTTGTTGTCACCCGCCCCGCCCCGCTCAGCGTCTCGTCTCGCCGCTCGAGGTCATTTGCTTTTCCAATCAGCTGATTGCGGTGTTAGAATTAGATTGAAGTTTTAATAAAAATAACACCAAAACGTTATTTGATTTGAAATAATCACATAATTTGGTTGTTTACGTGATTCTGAGTATGAATCAATAAAATAAAAAATTGAAATATCATGTCCGAAATTAGTTTTTTTTTTGCTTTAGGCCCTTCTCCGATTACGATACTTGTAGGATACGATAATCGAGTAGAATACTAGTTGGATACTAGCTCGCAACCCGACGCTCGCACATTAAGCTACTGAAAAATGACTAAATTCATCATTTATGCTAACTCGTTTTTTGTGAACGGACGTTATGTCGAGCGATTCCAGTGACGAAGAAGCTCTTGCAGTTTTTCTGTTTTATAGAAATAGAAGACGACAACGGAAGAGTAGAAAATACTGGATTCATCCATATATTGAAAGAAACATAAATTGTAGAGCTCTTGTAGCCGCACGAGAACTACAACATGATGATAATAAATTTTTATCTTTCTACCGAATGTCTAAAGAGACCTACTTGCATCTTGTAACATTATTAAAGCCTGCTATACATCAACGAAATACTAAATTTAGAGAATGTGTCAGTGCGGAAGAAAGGATTCTGATAACCCTAAGGTAAATAATACTTCATTGTGATATATGTAATTAAATGTTTATTAAATTTTAGTATGTAAGTACTTTGTAATTATTACTTATTCTTCATCTTCCTGTGATAATAACAAAGGTATTGATTCGTAATAAAGTGTGGCAGTATTTGATTGTACTACATTCAGACTTTCGTTTATGGTAATTGGCGTACTTATTGCCCCGGCATCGGCAGCACTCATCGGTGAAGGAGTAGATAAAAGTGAGATGGGACTATTAATATTTTCACTACTTTGGTCCATTATATCGTCTATCAATGCAAGCACTCTTCTCTTAAACAGTCTTCTTTGACTATCATTCATTTTGTTTACGTCCGATAGTAAACTCAGCAAAAACATTTTGTTTGAATTTTCAGTATTGTCACAGTTTTCTATAAGTTTAGATCGTTTCAATTTAAAATAAGCTGAAATATCTTGCTCGGCTTGAGTTTCTTCAAGCTTCTTACGTTTTTTTTTATTGCTTGTCGATGGTGGTAATTGCTGTTGCGAGATTGGTTGAGTGCTTGTAGAAGGAAGAGATGAATGCTGTTGCGAGATTGGTTGAGTGCTTGTAGAAGGAAAAGATGAATGCTGTTGCGAGATTGGTTGAGTGGTTGTAGAAGGAAGAGATGAATGCTGTTGCGAGATTAGTTGAGTGCCTGTAGATACATTTTCTGTGATCGGTGGTTGTTCGCATAGTTCAGGATCAGGTGACTGTGGTTGCAATGTATCATTATCTTCTATCGTCTCTTTCAAATTTCCCGATGGTTTTCCTGCTGTTTTTATGAACGGTATAGTAAATTGCATATAGTCAGCTAAGTAGTATGGTTTTTTTTGCGCAGTACCTGCTCCACTTTTAGGCGGTTTCAAATGGCGAACAAAAACACTACGTAGATTTTTCCATTTTTCTTTCGCTTCTGATCCTGAAAATAACTTTAATATTTAAAAAAAAATTTCAGGTATTTGGGGTCAGGTTGTACGTTTGTAAGCCTAGGATTGTATTTTGCAAGAGGAGATAATACAGTTTGCAAGATCATAGCTGAAATTACAGTAATAATATGGGAGATATTAAATGGAGACTATATGCCATTACCAGATGTGCAACATTGGAAAAACATTGCTGCTCGTTTTGATCGCCTCTGGAATTTACCAAACTGCTTAGGGGCATGTGATGGTAAACACATCAGAATAGAAAAATTACCTGATTCGGGGTCAAGTAATTTTAATTACAAATCCTACCATTCGATAGTATTAATGGCATGTTGTGATTCCGGTGGATTATTTACTGTTATCGAGACTGGCTATGCTGGTAGGAACAGCGACGGTGGAGTCTTCAATGCTTCCAGGATCAAACGTTACCTAGATCATGGACGTCTTAATATTCCTTTACCTTCTAAACTTCCTAATGACCAATCTAACTATGAATTTCCATACTATTTTATTGGGGATGAGGCATTTCCCCTTCTATCTTACTTGATGAGACCATATCCCCAAAGAACCTTGAACGACTTGAGAAGGGTGTTTAACTACAGACTAAGCCGAGGGAGGAATACAATTGAATGTGCTTTTGGGATGATGACTGAGAAATTTCAAGTATTAAGTACTGCTATAAGATGTCATAAAATAGAAAAAGTATCAAATATAATAAAAGCAGTGTGTATTTTACACAACTATGTTCGAAAACGTGAGGGTTTTCTATATAGCCCAAGGGAGATTATACAAAACATACCGGTCACTATTCCCGCGACGATACAACCTCATAATATAGAAATAACTGGAAGAACTATGTCACCACACAATCAACGAAATTATTTAGCAAACTACTTTATATCTGAGCAAGGTTCATTGCCTTGGCAATACCAATCCTGTTTGCAAAATACAAGATATTAATAAACTATCTATAAATACCTGTTAGTTGAAATTTTTTCCCAACTTCTGCCCAAGTCCTATCTATTATATTTTTCCGCATGTATTCTGGTAGTTTATAATTATATAAACAAGCATGTTTTTCTATTTCTTGTACAAACTGAATGTTTATTTCTTGCTCCGCCGCCATCTTGTCGAAACACGCGCGAGACGCGACGCACAAGCGACCAGCACGCTGAGTCGCGCGATACTAGTCGCGGACGCGTAGGATACCGGTAGCGTAGTGTGCGAGTCTGCATTCAAATGTATGTGAGATACTTCGCGGCGACTAGTCTCCGAGACTCGCGTAGGATACTAGTCGCCTGTGAGTATCGTAATGGGAGAAGGGCCTTAATCGTAACTGGTACCCCCTCAGCAATACCCAGTTTTCGTTTTCGGAAGCAGTTCTTTTACACCCAGTATACTTAACACTAACACAGTTTCAGCTGTGAGGAATGTACAGATTACAATTATAGCACAAAAAAACCAGGCCCTTGAAAATAAGTGAAAAAATAGATGCTTTTAGACTTTGGTTCAGTGTGCAAATTCTGTTGCATTTATTTGAAATGTAATATCACAGCGTACAATAAGTAGATATTTCCTAATTAAAAACTAGATTAAAGGTCAAAGGTTTAAAATAATACAAAAATCAACAATCAAAATTACAAAATTTTCTACAAAATGTACTCAGCTTAGGCTACAATAGTATGGATATGCCTTATTACTATCACATCTAAACATCGATTAGGAACATACTTTCTGTAACAACAAGTATATTTATTGGGGTGGGCAGAGACTATGGATCGCCATATACTTCGGTCCAGACATACTTCTTTCGCTTCTTTCACACACATCAATCTCTTCATACATACTTGTCGATTACAGGTACTTTTGATTTGGCCCTACAGCCGTAGGTTTAATCAGACTACGACTATAGAAATATCAATAGAAAAACCTCATAGAACAAAAACCATGACTAATTCTAATTGGCGTGTTTCAGGAATTGCGTAAATTAACGATGACCCTGTATAGATAGGTGCAATAAAATATATATTACTAGTGGCCGCCCGCGACTCCGTTCGCGTGGAAGTCGGTTTTCCGTGGGAATGAGAAGTTTTCCCGCGGTAAAAAGTACCCTATGTACTTTCCCAAGTTCCGTTCTTTCTTCATACCAAATGTGTGCGTTCGCTCAGCAAAAAGTATAGCTTTTTCAAGAATTGGATGATGCAGATAATTAGCGCCTTATGTCGTGTAAATGTGCCCGAAATTTCATATTTGTGCGTCTAAGGGTGGTATTACACTTATCAAATATCTTTGTCCAATTATGATGTTCAATATTTGATCAAATTTCTTTGAAGGACGCTCATTACACTTGTCCAATATCTGTGTCCAATATTTTGTGTAGTGTAAAGAAAATGGAGGAACATGGAGCATCTTTATGTTCTGCTATTGCGTCTTTAAGTGGTGCTATTATCATAACGTTATTATTAAAAAAGAAAAAATCAAAACAGAAAAGGATTTGGGTGAAGCCATGGATCCAAAGGCGAAGAGGAAATGGCATTCAAGATAATTTGCTAAAAGAATTACAAGTCGAGGATAAACATTCATACAAACGTTTTTTGCGTTTAAACGACTCAACATTCAATTACATTGTAATGAAAGTAACACCATATATAGAAAGACAAAATACATATTTTCGGGATGCTATTAGTGTGAATGACCGTGTCATGGTAACACTACGTTTTCTAGCAACTGGAGAAAGCTTTACCAGTCTACAATTTCTGACAAGAATACCACAATGTACTATATCTACTATTGTACCTGAAACATGTGAAGCCATTTATATGTCAATGAAAGATGAATATTTAAAGGTACGTCAGTCTTTATTCATGGAAAAACAGTAGAAATACAAATAATGAATATGTAGTTTTATATAAATTTTCACTCTTCATCATTGTGTACCTGTAACTGTATGCTATTCCATTCAGTAACACCTGCATCAGTAAGGGCTTGTGTCAAAATGTCTTCATTAACAATGTATGAATATGTTTCTTTGTCATGACCAGTGTCTGATGTAGCCAATGTTAATTCAGAATGGTATTGAGATGTTTGTGGTCTCATAGTTACTCTTGTTTCGTTAGACGATTGGGGTGCAGGTGAAGCTACAGGTGTCTGAGAGTGTATTGGTTCACTCTCGATCTCCTCCCAGGCTTCTAATAAAAACTTTTGCATTTTCATTTTTACCTTGAGAGCAAACCTTTCGTTTCTAATTAAACTCATGTTTCTTAATTCACATGCTACGAATGTACCAAAGGTATCAAAACAATCTTGTTTTTCTTTTTTTCTGGCTATTTCAGACATTTCATGCATTGTTTTTGTAGCTTGGTGAAGCAAAGTGTCATCACTGTTGTTTGTCATCCTTCTTTTTCGTGAAGCAACATGACTGCTTTGCGAAGAGCTAGGTCTTGGTTCTGGACTAGACTCAGATGGTGAATAGTTTTCCTGGAAAAATAACACAATATTTTTTATTTTTCAGACACCAAAAACACAAAGTGAATGGGAAAACATATCGAGGGAATTTGAAGAAAAATGTAATTTTAACAATTGCATAGGTGCAATGGATGGCAAACATGTAAAAATTTATTGTCCAGCAAATGGTGGATCTCATTACTTTAACTATAAATTATACCATAGTATTATCTTGTTTGCTCTGGTCGACGCAAACTACAAATTTCTATATGTCGATTCTGGTACTAATGGTAGAATTGGGGATGCGGGTGTATTTGCAAAAAGCAGATTAAGATCATGTTTATTGGATAGATCAAAATTAAATATTCCCGAAGGGAAATGCCTTACTGGCACAAATTTAAATCAGCCTTATGTTGTGTTGGCTGATGACGCATTTCCTTTGAGTCATAACATTATGAAACCATATCCACTGACAGGAATCAGCAGAGAAGAAAGAATATTTAACTATCGATTATCCCGAGCTAGAAGAATGGTGGAATGTGCATTTGGTATACTTGTTAACCGTTTTCGTGTTTTCACCACTGCAATAAATTTAAGTCCTGATAAAGTAACTAAGTTAATTATGGCAGCATGTACTTTGCATAATTTACTAACGGATAAAATGGAACATAATTATACAAGAAGAAGCAGATCAGATACTGAACAACCAATAGACATTGGTATGCAAATAGGGCGAGAAAATCGTCGCCACGGTGCAGAAGTAAGAGAAATATTTAAAAACTACTACAATGGTTTAGGCAGAGTTCCTTGGCAAGAAAATTATATTTAGATTAAATTGTACTTACAGAAGAAAGCTCATCAAGATTTGAAATGGAGTCATCGGCTGTAAGGGATATGTCCAGAAACTTTAGAAGTGGAAACCAATATACTGTTGGAGTGTAAATACTGTCAGCGTCCGCTCCACTTCTTATGCTTTTAGTTATCTGAAAAAAGGAAAAATAATGAAGTTTATCACGAATAATACTAGCGAAAATCTGTCTTGATTGAAGGGTCGAGAATATGACGAAAACTATTCTAACTTCTATATAACTTAATATTGTCATTATATCTACACTTTGTACTTAATTGAAATATCTATACTAATATTATAAAGCTGAAGAGTTTGTTTGTTTGTTTGTTTGTTTGCTTGAACGCGCTAATCTCAGGAACTACTGGTTCGAATTGAAAAATTCTTTTTGTGTTAAATAGACCGTTTATCGAGGAAGGCTTTAGGCTATATAACATCACGCTGCAACTATTAGGAGCGAAGAAATAATGGAAATTGTGAAAAAAACGGGGAAAATTATTCATCCTTGAGGGCTTCCGTTGCGTGCGCTGCGAATACGGTTTTAGATAATTACCAAAAATAAATAATATGAAAGGATTAAGGGAACTTTTTACCGCGGGAAAAAATCGTATACCCATGGGAAACCGACTTCTACGCGAACGGAGTCGCGAGTGGCCACTAGTAATTAATAATTCTCAATCACTTGTATTTATTGTTTTTTTAAGTAGGGTGAACCCATATATTTATGAAATTTCTATGCAGACGCAAAAAATATACATACTTTTAATTTCTCCGACTGGTACTGCGTTCGCAAACCATTTATTTTTTTCTTAAGGTCTTCTTCAGTACACTGAACTTCAAAATCTTCGTAGATTCGTCTTGCTATAGTTCTATATATCTCATAACGTTTTGTTTTGTTTTTATAATGTTGATGCTTGGTATTGTAAAGGCACTCGTTACTTTCATAAGCATTTATTAAAAACTTGGTCATTGGAATCGTCCACGATATCTTGTTTCCAGCCATTTTTACTTAAATGTCATTAATATTTGATCAAATATCGGTGTTGCCAATACATTTGATGAAGTCGTCCAATTTCTTTGATCAAATGTACATTGGACCAAGATATTTGATAAATGTAATACCACCCTAACAGCTTTAGAGTTATTTAAGGAAAACTGATTCGGCTGGACGAACGTTCGCCCAGCAAAAATTTTTTTTAATTGATGGGTCTAGCTATATTTTAAATATGCAAAAAGATAGCTTAAATACGAGCATAAATGTGCCGTGAAAGCCAAATTTGTGCCTCTTAAGATTTCAGAGTTATTTGATTTTTTGCTGGGCGAACGTTTTAGTAATTGCTATATATCGGAAACGGTTGAACGCACACTCATTATTTTTTTATGCAGATACAGTAGATTTGTGCATATTTGTGCCGGCATTTTCATTAACATGACTAGCATGGTTCAGGAGCTATTCTTTTATTTCCTAAAAAATTGAAAAATGCTCTGGCTCTCGAAAGAACAAGACCAAGGACTTCGCGTTAGTGCTGACTGGTACCAATTATATATTCACACGATCCTGTAAAGTTTCGCCAGCCTACTACATATCATTGCTGAGTTCTTAACGGTTTTGTCTTTTTTTGAGGTTATCTTGAGTGAAATTACTTAAAATACAATAACACTAGTTTTCTGTGAGCTGGCTTATTACATGCTTCTACAATAATACGTGCGCTGTTTTAAGAATACGTATGCAAAAAATCATGTATGTTTACCCATTACTTCAGACAATAAAGATAAAAAACCATTGGAAATATTTTTGGTAGATTATCCGACCTAATTCGAGTGAACATTAAAAAGCGGCCGCACTATACATCAAACTATCCTTCCTCACTTGATGGCGTTGTAACGAAATTTAAATAGTACAGATACGTACAGAATTGTTAAGTTGGAAAATATTTTATATTAGGGACATGACATAAATTTTTGTAATAATATGTACACTATAATTTGTAATTTATTATTAAAAATAAATTGTCGTCCTTTTAAGATTACCTATAATGAATGGATGATTTTCACCATAAATTTATATCTAAATAACTTGATAGCTTGATGTGCCGTTAACAGTATTTTTTTTTTTTATATATATATTTTATTAAAGAAGTAAGCGGCAAACGCTGAAAATCAAACAGAAAATATTTGGTTTTTTTAGTTGGTAAAAAAAGCAATTTTGATAAAAGGAGATAAGAAAACAATATTGTTTATAATGATTTATTTTTTGCATACAATAAACAATAAATATGGTTAGGTGCTATCTGTACCTTTGAGATGATTAAAACATGTAGGTACAATTAAATTAACATTAGAAATAAAACATTACAAATTAATATTTGTAAAGCATTACAAATTAACATTACAAATAAAGCAATTTGGATAAAAGAAGATGAACCAATATTGGTTATTTTTATATTTATTTATTTTTTGTATGCAATAAACAATGTATATGCTTAGGTGCTAAATGTACCTTTGAGCTGATTAAAACATGTACAATTAAATTAACATTACAAATAAACAAAAAATGCAAGTGTAACGTAATACCTAAAAATAACAAAAAGTGTGATAAATATTACATAACAAAAAATGGATAATAATGATGGACAAGATATTTTGTACTTCGTTTTAAACCTAAGCCATTCGTTTATATTCATTTTCTTAACATTCTTATTAAATCAAAATCACAGTAAAATACTATACCTACTGTTACTAAAAATAGAACTAAGCATATTATTATAAACACAGATCGTTCAGTTTTATAACTCTTGATACATGTAAATAGTATTTATTTTGCGATTTATCATCGTGCATGATAAAAAATCGTTTTTTGTACTTGTTATTATAAAATTACTTCTACCCAATCACAGATATATTTAATCACTTCTACTCAATCACAGATACATTTTACATAAGTGTCAGGTAAATTAATCATTTCTGCGATATAACAATTATTAAAAGATTTACTGACTAAATAATCACAGAATATCAGTCGCGTTAAATAATTTGAGATCTAACTTAATAAAAAGTATACTATCTTTAGTATAGGTACCTTGTACGCTTTTATTTCTTATATAGCAAGACGTAAAATTATTCGCAAGTATAAATTAAGGCATGAGGCATAATATTCTTCAAACCATTCTGAATCTTAGTATGCAAATCATCATAACATTCAAATGATTTATTCACAGTTCTAAAACAATGCGCTCTGCAATGGCCAATACCTGCCGGATGTGCAGGAGGCTCAAATTCAATAATAGCTAAAATTAAATATACTTTTTTATTGATTTCAATTTTATGGGGAACATTCTCAATGTTGATATAAATGTCATGCAACTCAATTATAATCAGATCTTTTAATTCGTTATTAAATTTTATTCTACCTACTCCACAGCAAATACAAATAGGTAAATTTGTATCCAAAGGATCGGTATTCAGACAAGATTCGATTGACTCTTGTAAATTTTCGATACCTTTCCGAGTAATTATTTCCCATTGAAGTGGTATGTACTTGCAGTTATATATTTTATTATTTTCAAGGCTAGTGCAAGTCATGTTAGTACAATTCCTTGCTCGTGTAGCAGAAAAATATGATGTACAAATATCGTCAAAAATTTTGGTGACAGTGCAAGCACAATTTATAATAGTGGTTTTATTATCATTAATATCGCAAGGGTGAAATACTTTTGTCAACAATTCTTCTCTTTTATTGTACATTCTTTGTCCGTGTTTTTGTGCAGTAGACAACTCTCTGATTAATGAAGTAAAAATATCGTTATCCATTGCCTTGGTAGAGTCTACGTATTGTTTGAAAGCTAGCCGGTCCTTGTATGCTACAGCAAATGCTTGCGCTGTTGCGTCAAAGGCACAAGTGTTCGTTAATATAATGTTAGATTTTTGAGATATGGCCACATTTCCATTTTGTAAAATATAAATAGGTTTAACCCCAACCTTTAAGGCCTTTCTTCCAGGAAGAGAAAGGCCTCGCCAGTTTTCGACTTCTATAGGGTGATCTTGAAATATAGATTCTAATTCAAAATCATTTTCTAATGGCATTTCTTTTATTATTTTTTTTGAATCCTCATTTAATTTTCTTTTTGGTTGTTTTTTAGTATTTCCTTTTTGGTTCATTAATTCTAAATATTTACAAGAACTCAGTTTCACGGCACCGTTTATATAACTATAATGTTGTATTAGAAACTCGTCTAATCGGATTCGTTCACTTTTTGTATTAAAATAGATAGTTTTAATGTCTTTAAAATGATTTTCGACATTAGAACTACTGGCCACTTCTTTAGCTTCACTGAAATATTTATTCATTACATTGCCCCACAGAGGCAGTTTTTTTAAAAGTCTCTTTAATGTATCGTTTATTGCAGGTAAGAAGTATTCATTTGCTTTTGTCGTTACAGGGTCAATTAATTGTAAATACAAGTGTTCCGTTTCCATGTTGTGATTATAAAATGTGATAAGAGGAATAACCGTGGCATCTATTTCTAATTCTGTGTCCTGCATCGTTATATCTGTATCAGTTTCCGTGTCACTATCAATCTGCTTATTGTCAACTAAGTTTGAATTAATTTTGAATTGCAAACGATTTAAGGCTTCTTCGCATTTAGGTCGTTCGTCATTTATACCTGGAATGACATTATTATGTAAAGACAGCGTTATAATATCTTTAATAACAGATTTTATTTCTTCATAACACTGAAGTCGTTGTATTAATTTTATACAATTAATATAAAAGTATTTGCACTTTTCTGATGCTTTATCAAAACAATGTTGCTTATATATTTTTTTTATAAAATGCGATTTATCTAATCGAACATAGCATAAGGGCACGCTAGTGATTAACCCTTCTAGAAGTGAAAAACATTGTGCTATGTAATTATTACAATCTGTTTTATGGAAGGTGCGAGTTATAGCCCCAAGTAAAGCAGAAGAGTCGTCACATATAATCGCATTTGGTATACATCGGTTATTCACCCAGGCGTTTAACCAATCGGCTATTGTTTCGATTGTGTGTGATTCTGAAGCCATGTAACATAATGGAATACTAGAACTTATGGTATAAGCCATAACCGCATATAGAAATATATGTTTGGCCTTTCTATATTTCAGATGGTCATTAACTTCCGGTGGTGAAATTTTTTGAAATATTGATCCAGTGGCATCGATGGACAATATTTTGTATGTGTCTTTCAATGACTCATTATAGAATTGACACTGCTCTGCCGTCCAAAAATATAATACAAAGAACGGTATTAGGCAAAGTTTTCTAATATATGTATCGTATGGGGGACTATGCCCCATGGCATAAATTGAAATTATTGGGTTTTGGTCAAAATTAAGTGCACTCTTAGCTTCATGTCGCATTCTCCTCAAATTGACTAAAGTAGGTAAAGTTGGAGGTTCTCTAATATCTTTCATATTATTGGGTATGGCTTTGTCTGCTAGCTAAGGTGTGTCTGACTTTTAGTACCTTTTCATATTTTAGCATTCCCTTTATTTTTTGCACTCGTTTTGAAGTTAACTTATTTTTTATACTGCTATTGTGAATAAATTGTTTATCGAATTTATTCAATTCACACGTAACTTTTACAAAATTCTCAGTTTTTGATAATAATGTTAATAAAAGATTTGCTCCACACTGAGTGCATCTGCCAGTGCATTTTATATTAACTCATTTTATATTTGATGGTGCATAGTTGTTTTTGAAGGCAAATGTACACTGTAAGTCAGTTTTTGTAAATATTTGGTCTTGTAAATAATTAGTCCAACTATTTTTTGGTAATCTGTGATTGTTAGGCGCGATTTTTTTGAACTCATGGATATCCATATCAAAACTTATTTTTAATTCGGTTTCGGTATTACTTTCATGTGAAACTTTAACGTCACAAACATCGAAAAAAAATTCTTTGTTACGTTTGATAGAGGTTTGAATGGCTTTTGTACTCATTTGAATGCCATAAATTTGAAAAAAGTCCTTCTGTATACATTCATACACGTTATGAGTACGTGGAGGAAGAGTTGACTGAGTTAATATATCCTTATATTTTGATATAACCAATTTTTGATCAGTTAAAGATATCGCGCTTTTTCTACCTGCCATTTTAGGTTGCTATTAATGTGCAGCGTAGGACGGGCTACCAACACATGGACTGACAACCTGTAGAGGTCGCGGGAAACCGGGCTGATGTAGGCTTCGCAGGATCGATCGTCGTGGCGTTCTATGGGGGGAGGACTTTCTTCAGCAATAACACTTCCATAGGCTGGAAATAATCATCAGATGATTTAGTCAAAAAGATGTAGGTTTATCCGTCAAATCTTCTATATTTCAAAATGCACTGCAGCCACCACGCCTAAAACAAAACAACAACATAGAGATAAACATTGTAAGCGGGATGAGTTGACCAAAGACTATAGAGAGAGGAGGCATTTACGCAGCAGTTACATCCAAATACCAAAAACGCTTACCGTATTGTCCTGGCTTGAACTTGTGATATGACGATCAGACAGTTCAGACACAGTGATATTGACTAACGTTTGGGGGAAACGTGAGAGAGAAATCAAAGATTTTAATCTTTTTCAAAGCTTTGTATTTAAAGCATAAAAGTGATTTTAATGTTATGTGCCCACAGTCCGAGCACGCAAATATGACCCAGTCTGGAAGGATGCTGTCAATATCTCATTGTTTCTTCTTTAGAATCTATTTAAATAATATAAAACAATAGCTGCCAGTATTCCAGCCTACATAAGTTTCCTACAAAGTGCTTATGCACATTACATCCCACCGCCTACGAAAAAGATTTTGATACTAATCAAAATCGGCATCACTTCCAGGCACATGTCTTCCTAGCCTACCTAAGTTAGGAAGCTCCGAAGTAAAAGTGATTCGACCCAATAGTTGTAGCTAACAACCAGTCAGGTTAAAATGTGGAGTAAACAAATGAAATGAGAAGATAAATAATTAAACAAGTTAAACTGACCCCATCATGTAAAAACCTAACAAAAATACATGATGTATGGGTGAATCACAGTATGCTAGTCCAAAAACTTCACAAGAACTTAAAAATAGAAATTTTGAAAATAGACGCAAAAGAAAACTTAAATATTTCAATCACAATCACAGTGGTTCTAATCATCATGCATCTAGGCAGCATCCAGAAATCATAGCTGCTTAGCTGCATTATCAAAATATCTCTATAGATACATCATTGTCCAATGTCATCATCTGAAAATTATCAATGTTACATCTCGCTCGACAAAAGACAATCATAATAATAAAAAATACCACCCAATGACTCGACATAACAATTGAGAACTATTATTATTGAACAACTACTCAATCATTCACATACACAAAGTTCATTTAATCAAATCTACCTACCTCATCAAGATCTTAACAATCTAAGAAAATCCTATCTTTACTCAATATGAAGTTTCATAAATTAAATACCTATTTGAATATTAAATCTTTGGGGCAAATAGTGAAAACATTCAAATATTCTCTTATTACATACTTGTGATAACGGTTAATAAAAATCAACAATGATACAACAAACCAATAAATAATCCCTTCACGCTCCCCCTGGAATATATGCAAATCATCTCTAAATAAAATCAAAGATACCCTTCCCTAAGATATTCTTATTAGGAAGTTTTAGATAGAGAATGACAGCGATTCCACACGACAAAAACTAACTTTCCACATTCTTTTTGTCGTATCATTATCTGCTTTTCGGTAACATCATCCATTTCGAAACATAATAATTATTTAAATTATTTCATATCCGTCACCATTTATAAACATAAACAAACAAACAATACTGACTGACTTGACATAAAAAATTACATGACAGTACTGACAGTTGTTCTTTTTTTACCTATGTCAACATCCATAGACAAAGCAAAAATCTAAAACCTATAATAAGTATTTTTTTTTTTTGGCAATCGAGCAAGTATTCGTTTCTTAATTCTATTCATCAACTTAATAAAAGACCTAAGATGATACCATATGGAATGTTATTCCATGCGTTACCATTTCTTATACATAACACATACCTTATACCGTTAAGATAAACGAAATATCTTATTTCATCTATAAATAAAAGCTGAAACTACTACACAAAAAATATAACACAAATACATCATGAAAGAGAATAGTGTACCTACCTACCTATAATACACATGTATAATATTCTAGAAGTTGGGCAAAATATATTACAATCGTAATTTGAACGGTTTCATAGAATTATGTTGATATGCTAAATCACGAATAGAAGAACCATTTACATTTATTGATTGTAACGGCGCAAGGAAATTATTTTTCTTTCTTTCCTGACAATTTTTACAACTAGTTATGTAATAATAAATTCTTTTATCGACGTTTTCGATAAAATATCGCTCACGAAATTTACCTAATGTCTTCGTTAGACCAAAGTGAGCTCCACACCAAGGATCATCATGAATCTCGGACATGACCTCTAAAAATAAACATTCTGGTAGTACAATCCTATCGATAAAATGACCACCCATTTTAATTCTATGGTATAACCGACCATTTAATAAATGAAAACCTTTATAATTCCTACTACGACAAGCATTGATTTTACTGACCATATTTACACAAAAATTATCGCGAGACTGTTTAGTATCGATATCGACAATATCGATTTTATACAACTCTAAACCATCAGACATTTGTGGTTGAGTTTTGTCTGAGAAATTGTCATCTATTAACGGATTCCTACTCATAAAATCTGCCAACACATTTTCCTTTCCTTTACAATATACAATATTAAAATCATACGACTGAATAGCGAGGGCCCACCTAGCCAATCTACCATTCATATCTCTTTTATCTCGCAACCAAACTAAAGCCCTGTGGTCTGTTACCACATCAAATTTTAAACCCCATAATAGATGCTCAAAATACTTCAATGACCAAACAAGAGCGAGACATTCTCTCTCGGTGATCGTATATCGCGTTTCGCAGTCAGATAACTTTCGGGAAGCGAAAGCTACTGGGAATAACCTATCAGTTCCCTGTAATAAACACGCGCCCAAAGCATCACCACTCGCATCCACATGCAATCTGGTGGTGATATTAGAATCATTTGAAAAATGTCGTAATAATGGAGGGTTACTGATTAATTTAAATAGAGTATCATAAGATTCCTGTTGCTCTTTAAGCCACTCAAATTTTACGCCTTTCTTTAACAAACGAGTTAAGGGCATCGCGATTGCCGCAAAATTACCAATAAATTTCCTATAATACGAAAATAACCCTAACACAGATTTGACATTTTTGGTGCAGGATGGTACCTTTAATGACTTTATCTTTTCTATATTAGCGTCATCCGGACGAATACCTTCACCCGATATTTTATGACCTAATACCGACACTTGATCGTACGCAAAATGACATTTGCTGGGTTTCAGGGTCATATTGGCCTCTTTTAGTCTTTGAAGAACCTTCTTCAAAGCGGTGCAAAACTCATCATAGTCCCTACCATACACTAATATATTATCAACGTACACTATAGCGTTCCTATACTTTAAACCACCCAGAACCTTGTCCATAGTGCGTTGAAAAACAGCCCCACTAGTTTTAAGACCAAAAGGAAGAACATTAAATTCAAAAAGACCCGACGGTGTCACAAAGGCAGTTTTATGCTTATCAGCTTCCTTAATAGGAATTTGCCAGTAACCTGAATTTAAGTCCAAGTCTGCAAAGTATTTAGCTTCTGACAGATATGACAATAAATCATCTATGCGCGGTAGCGGATAAGAATCAGTTATAACCTTTTTATTTAACAATCTATAATCAATACAAAAACGCCACGAATTGTCAGGCTTTTTAACCAACACGACAGGAGACGCATAAGGAGAACGCGATTCGCGAATGATGCCATTCTGCATCATCTCGTCTACCTGTTCGCGAATTATCCGATGTTGCTCATGCGACGCACGATACGGAGACTTATGGACGGGTGTATCATCAACAGTGTTGATTTCAACCTCCGAAATCGAACACGATCCTATTTGCGTCTTATCAAACGCAAACTGCTCTTCATATTCTGATAAGATTTTAACTAATTTTCCTTTATCATTTCTGGATATTTTATCAGAAATGTCTAGTGTATTCAAACCCCTATTTTTTGAAAATATTTCTCCTACATTCTCGCCCAATGCCGTCTCATTATTTAAAAAAAACAATTTGTCTTGTTTTGACAAGTACGGCAAATGGCATTGTTCTGACAAGTATGGCAAATGGTCATTCTCATCTGCACGCAAAAATGGTATACACAAATTATCTGGAAAAATTAATAGATTTTGCCCAAAATCTATCGAAGTCCTATGAATACTGAAAAAATCGCAACCTAGAATTATATCGGTTGTAATACTTTTTACAACAGCGAACGTATGTTCGAATAAATAATTTGACAAATAAAATTTTATTTTGAGTGAAAGAATAATGTCAAGTAATTTGCCATTCGCAACACGCAATACAGGCTTTTTATTATCTACGCTACTATTTACAATATTATTATGTACAAACTTATCCATATTTTTATAGTAAAAATCTTCCGACATGACCGAAAGACTGGCACCGCTATCCAATAATGCGGACGTGGTGATACCGCACATCTTCACTTCTACATAGGGCGTTGTAGTGGAACCTTGTCTGTCGTCGGTCGCTAGTGTGGTTCCCTGTCCTAGCGCCGCCGAGCATTTGGGTGCTCATTTCGCATGTCTTGAGAAGGTGGCTGTCTATTCCTTAAATTATACCGCTGTTGTGGTTGCGAAAATGGCGGCCTGCTTGTTCCTGCTTCATCACCAGCGCTTCTTCTAGCAGAGTATGAAGCTCCCGTGGGTTGTACATGGCGCTCCGGAACATGTGGAGTTCTTGACGACCATGGTGTAGAAAAGTTATAACTGATTTGACGGGGTGGATGTGTTAACCGCACATTCTGGGCACCGTCACCCCGCGAGTAAGTATGATTGAAGGAACCAGAGTTCCCTAATGTTTGTATCTTGACCGGCAACGCCAATTGTTTTGGTTGTAAATTCAAAATCTCGTCCTCTTGCAATGCTGCTTTTTTAAATGCAGTCAAGTCACTAAATACATGTGTTGCATATCGTGTTCTATTATTAAAAGTTAAAGATTTCAAAATTTGTTTTATTATCTTCTCATCTGATGTAATTCCAGCTTTTTTAGCCAACAATGACATTCGGTAGATGAAGTCTACTGTCTTTTCATCATGATTTTGCCGATTTGAATAAAATTGAGCGGCGTAATCCGGATCTGAGGTGAATTCTTGTTTCAAAGCCTCTACTATATCTTCAAAAGTTGAAGCATCATCACTGATGGTGTGAAAATAATTGAGGGCAGGCCCCGATAAATAATTTGAAATTAAAATCGCCTTGGTATTGTCATCCCAGGAATTTAAAGCTGCTAATGCATTGTACTGCTTAATAAAAACATCAATATGAGAAGAAACGCCGTCAAACGTTTCCATGTTGGAATGTGTACCTATAGTGTATTTGTAGGTACTTATCTGTATACTAAGCTTCTTGAGTTCCAGTCAATATCCAATATTATTCCAATTTTTCGTAGCGTATATCAGCGTATAGTAATATTCTTGTATACGTAGTTGTAGCTGCACTTGGCTGGACACGCTACCATGTGTCTATCCCTGAAAAGCACTGATTTTATTCGCGACAGTACCCGCGGTACTCGATACGGCGCCTCCACCAACTAACGTTTGGGGGAAACGTGAGAGAGAAATCAAAGATTTTAATCTTTTTCAAAGCTTTGTATTTAAAGCATAAAAGTGATTTTAATGTTATGTGCCCACAGTCCGAGCACGCAAATATGACCCAGTCTGGAAGGATGCTGTCAATATCTCATTGTTTCTTCTTTAGAATCTATTTAAATAATATAAAACAATAGCTGCCAGTATTCCAGCCTACATAAGTTTCCTACAAAGTGCTTATGCACATTACATATTGTGACGCCGCATCACGTCTGTGCTTTTTAGTATTGTCGTTGCGGGGAGCATGCAATCGTTTAGCGAACTAGGTAGGTATATCTCTGAAAGATAAACACTGAGTGAGCATGAGCATCCTCTGTAAAAATGTGAAATACCTATGCGTTATTATTTAGTAAAAACGTTGAAACAAACTGTAAAACAAATTTTTCTATTTGTAAAAGTAAAATACCAAAGAAAAAACCGGCCAAGTGCGAGTCGGACTCGCGCACCGAGGGTTCCGTACAAACCTGTAAAAACTACTTAAAATTTTAAGCTTTTCGGAATTTTTCTGTTACGTGTGCTGTAAGCTATTGCTTCTTACTAAAAATTCGAGATTCTATGTCAACGGGAAGTGGTCTTTAGGTTTTAATTCCCGTGCGTGTAGTTGCGAGTTTCAAAATATGTGGTATCAATGGTTGTACTTTAGCGTTTTGCGTTTTTGCGTTGACTTAGATTTTTTTTTTCACGGGTTAAAGGCAATTAGATCTACGTATTTGATATGAATTTCAACTTGATAGCTCTACGCGTTCATGAGGAAAAAAGTAATAAGTTTATATTTATTAAAAAATATATATTTTGTAATGTAACTAAAAATTTTAGGTTTTTGGAATTTTTCCTTTATGTGTGCTATAAAACGTTGCTTCATGCCAAATTTCAAGATTCTAGGTCGACTGGAAGTACCCTTTAGGTTTTGATTCCCTTGCGAGTACTTGCGAGTTTCAAAATATGCAGCTTAAATTGCTGTTTCTTTTGATTGCGTTGACATAGAAGTTTGATTTTGTTACAGCTTAAAGGTATTATAGACCTGAGTATTTGGTATGAATTTCAATTTAATACCTCTACGCGTTTATGAGGAAATGGGTAGTAAGGTTAAAATTATTAAAAAATATATATTATGTGATGTAACTAAAAATTTATGGTTTTCGTAATTTTTCCTTTATCTATGCTATAAGACGTTGCTTCGTACCAAATTTCAAGATTCTGAGCTCACGGGAAGCACCCTGTAGGTTTTGATTCCCTTGCAAGTGTCGAAAATTTGCAGCATAAACGGCTGTATCTTTTGATTGCGTTGGCTTAGAAGTTTGATTTTATCGCAGCTTCAAGGGACAGTAGACCTGAGTAATTGATATAAATTTCAGCTTCATACCTCCACGCGTTCCTGAGAAAAAGGGTCTTGACAGACGGACGGACGGACAACAAAGTGATCCTATAAGGGTTCCGTTTTTTTTCCTTTTGAGGTACGGAACCCTAAAAATGAGTTATATGAACAACATAGAGATAAACATTGTAACTTTGTTACTATGTGACATCTCCAGAGTATACTCTTTCGATTATTAAAACAATCTTCGAAATTGGTTAATAATTCGCGAAGATATTGTCTCGTGAAGCTGAAACTACCCAGTCGACAAAAATGCGTTTTTTCAGGATACTGAAAAACTTCTGAACCATCTACTGTAAATTTTTTATGAGGCCAAATTTAAGCTTTGCTCTATCATATAAAAAAATTATAATCAAAATCGTTTAACAATTGGTGAAGTTATCGTGGAACATACATAAAATATTAGACGACTTGAAAACCTCCTCCTTTTTTTGAAGTCGGTTAAAAAAATATGTGCATTCGGTTGGAAATGCGAGTTTGTTTAGACCACGTCTGTCACCCTACATTGAATTTTTCATACAAAAAAATAAAAATATCAATTTTTGAAGCCTACTATAGGCATAGATAAACAGTGCTATAGGTACATACCAACCTAAGGTTTTTCTCAATCATCCAGTTAGGTTGTGTTATAATCACTGTCACTGGGAACGCAAGTATTCAATGCACCGTAAAACAATTTAAACGTAGGTATATAATATTTTACTGTATTTAATGCAACGCCTGCTGCTTTGCAGATAGACACGTAAAAAAACAACCCGGGCCCGACGGGGACGAGATAAGAACTAAACAAACAAACAATAAACCAGTGTGAACAAAAACTTGTCGCTCATTGGTCAATGTGTGGCACGCGCTGCTTCCGGCAAACTAATATTTCTATATTAGCTACTAGAGTTCCCTTCACCCGCACCCTTAACCCACGAACATAGAGTGTAAATTACAATAACCCGAGAGACAGCTAAAGAACAAATTACTGTGTATGTGTGTGGTGTGTATGCGAGGAACGCAACGGCCAGTCCGAGTTGAATATTGTATTTAGTTATCGATTTGTAGGTAGTAGATCATTTTGGCAAATACTTATACTTATTGGTATGAAATGGTTCGCTCGTTAGTGAAAGGTACCTAATTATTTATTAGAAAAAGAGCCAAAAGATTATTATTTTAAAATACAGGGGATACTTTTTAGGATTATGAGATAAATAAAACATACACTTACTAGGTACCTACTTATTTATTGAAAAGAGCAATGTAATAATATTATACTAAAACAATACTTAATTAAAGAGGGCAAAAATATTTTATTTAAATGACAATTTCACTTTTGTACGCGATGTTCTCCAAACACTAAATGATATCATGACGATTTAAGAAGGATATTTTGATGTATCGTGCGGCCGCTTTTTAATGTTCACTCGAATTTGGTCGGATAATCTACCAAAAATATTTCCAATGGTTTTTTATCGTTATTGTCTGAAGTAATGGGTAAACATACATGATTTTTTGCATACGTATTCTTAAAACAGCGCACGTATTATTGTAGAAGCATGTAATAAGCCAGCTCACAGAAAACTAGTGTTATTGTATTTTAAGTAATTTCACTCAAGATAACCTCAAAAAAAGACAAAACCGTTAAGAACTCAGCAATGATATGTAGTAGGCTGGCGAAACTTTACAGGATCGTGTGAATATATAATTGGTACCAGTCAGCACTAACGCGAAGTCCTTGGTCTTGTTCTTTCGAGAGCCAGAGCATTTTTCAATTTTTTAGGAAATAAAAGAATAGCTCCTGAACCATGCTAGTCATGTTAATGAAAATGCCGGCACAAATATGCACAAATCTACTGTATCTGCATAAAAAAATAATGAGTGTGCGTTCAACCGTTTCCGATATATAGCAATCACTAAAACGTTCGCCCAGCAAAAAATCAAATAACTCTGAAATCTTAAGAGGCACAAATTTGGCTTTCACGGCACATTTATGCTCGTATTTAAGCTATCTTTTTGCATATTTAAAATATAGCTAGACCCATCAATTAAAAAAAATTTTTGCTGGGCGAACGTTCGTCCAGCAGAATCAGTTTTCCTTAAATAACTCTAAAGCTGTTAGACGCACAAATATGAAATTTCGGGCACATTTACACGACATAAGGCGCTAATTATCTGCATCATCCAATTCTTGAAAAAGCTATACTTTTTGCTGAGCGAACGCACACATACCAAATGTCATCAAAATCGGTTCAGTGGTTTAGGCGTGGAAGCGTAACAGATAGATAGATAGACAGACAGTTACTTTCGCACTTATAATATTAGTAGGGAATATTTATAATTTTAAATATAACTGCATGTTTACAAAGCAAAGATCTATATAAACAGTTTTGCTGCACGTTTCTTGCATACATTGCACACCCGCCGTTGGCGTTGGTGGTTTTTGAACGGGTACTCAGCCAAGCGATGGGTGAGGTTGATGTGCTGGTTCTGTGTGGTTTTTTTTTTTTATTATCTAATCCTCCAACATAGTAGAAGCCCTTGCTAAGCCTAATTCACTTTCATACTATTTCTTGCTAGTTTTCTGCTCGTACTTTCATCCTTCCCACAAGCATTCTATTTTGTTTCTACCCTATTCTAACCTATAAGAGTTTTATTTCTTTTGAGCCTACTTCACAGGGTTTGCCTACTTCACAGGGTTTTGTGTATCTTTGTTTACAATTTTAATCTCTTATACGTAGTTAAATTTTTTCTTATTATCAAAATTTTTCACATTATTATTTATCTAGAATACAGTATATATCTTTATTTACAATTTTTTATCCCTTATATCTAGTTACATTTATTCTTATTATCTATTTTTTTTAACATTCTTATTTATTCTAAAATACAAAATACAAATACAAACACAGAATACAAAATACAATACAAAATACAAAACTTATTTATTTCTCTTGTTCACATCTGTTATTACTTTTGTGCATAACTCTAGGAAGAGTTTGCTGCTTTTACCTCTGATTATTTGAGCTAGGTTTTCTATTTTTAAATCTACGTTCAGGCAGCTCTCCAGTTCGAACCTCTGCCTTGAGTAGATTGGGCAGGTCAGGAGGATATGAGGGACAGTTTCCGGGGTTTGGTTATCACAGAGGCATGATGGGCTTTCTTTGCGCTTAAAGCGATGCAAGTACTCGGAGAGCCCACCATGCCCCGTAAAGATCTGGGTTGTGTGGTATGTTGTTTTAATCTTTTTAGGGTTCCGTACCTCAAAAGGAAAAAAAACGGAACCCTTATAGGATCACTTTGTTGTCCGTCCGTCCGTCTGTCAAGACCCTTTTTCTCAAAAACGTGTGGAGGTATGAAGCTGAAATTTATATCAATTACTCAGGTCTACTGTCCCTTGAAGCTGTGAAAAAATCAAACTTCTAAGCCAACGCAATCAAAAGATACAGCCGTTTATGCCGCAAATTATGCCGCAAGTCGACACTTGCAAGGGAATCAAAACCTACAGGGTGCTTCCCGTGAACTCAGAATCTTGAAATTTGGTACGAAGCAACGTTTTATAGCATAGATGAAGGAAAAATTACGAAAACCATAAATTTTTAGTTACATCACATAATATATTTTTTTTAATAATTTTAACCTTACTACCCATTTCCTCATAAATGCGTAGAGGTATTAAATTGAAATTCATACCAAATACTCAGGTCTATAATACCTTTAAGCTGTAACAAAATCAAACTTCTATGTCAACGCAATCAAAAGAAACAGCATTTAAGCTGCATATTTTGAAACTCGCAAGTACTCGCAAGGGAATCAAAACCTAAAGGGTACTTCCAGTCGACCTAGAATCTTGAAATTTGGCATGAAGCAACGTTTTATAGCACACATAAAGGAAAAATTCCGAAAACCTTAAATTTTTAGTTACATTACAAAATATATATTTTTTTAATAAATATAAACTTATAAGTTGGAATTCATATCTAATACTTAGATCTAATTTCCTTTAACCCGTGAAAAAAAAAATCTAAGTCAACGCTGTGAGCGCCGTTTAAGGGAAGGAAAGTGAAAAGATAGGTACCTGGCAGAAGCAATCCCCAATAATGGCGGCCACCATGCACATGCTACCTTTAGCGTGAAAAAGTCCTTCGAAAGCTGGTTCAAACACTCCCTTCACACGGGCACAAGCAGTAGAGTTAATGAGTAAAGTTTTCACAGCACTCGCGACGATATTTGGGTTTTTATAGTATTTAATTGCGGTGAGTTTGATTGAATGCGGCAGCGTGCTCGCAACTTGCTTCGGCGTAGGAGAGAGGAAGAGAGGGGTGCGGGGGCA
The DNA here is from genome assembly GCA_916618145.1 of Emmelina monodactyla. Lineage (NCBI taxonomy): Eukaryota > Metazoa > Arthropoda > Insecta > Lepidoptera > Pterophoridae > Emmelina > Emmelina monodactyla. Next base: position 2,135,967 of record OU745316.1, read on the forward strand.
GGAGCGAGACAGGAAGCGGAAGGATGTGCGTGTGATTGATTGAGTATAGTGTTGCTATTTTTATTTTATTTTTTTTATATATAAATTAGAGCTTGGCGTTAACAACTCCCCCGGCCTAGAGGTTTCCTCTACATAAAGCGTGAAATAAAATTAAGAATTAAATATAAATATTTATATAAATGTATATGATAGATTAGATATATATGAGTGAGCGAATAATATGAGAGAGTGAGTTAATATTACTGGCGAGGAAGAGGACAAACTCTAACTACTGGGCGAATAAAGCTACCAGTAGCGGTGCGTACTTTAAGAGTGCGAATGATGTTATCCTTTCCGGGGTAAATCTCTTCCACCACACCCAAAGGCCAACAAAGAGGATGAGCGTTATTATCTTTAACCACGACAACCGATCCTATCTCAATGGGATCCGAGGGGGTATTCCATTTTACTCTTTGTTGGAGAGAAGAGAGATATTCTTGGCTCCAGCGGCGCCAAAAATCATGAGTCAATTTAGATAAAAGTTGAAAGCGAGTTAACCGATTTTCGGGTGATTGAGTAAAATCCTCAGCGGGTAAATATTTAAGCGGAGTAACATTTAAAAAATGATTAGGAGTTAATGCGTTAATACCTGAAGGGTCAGAGCTACGGTTCGCATAATGGGCGACTGTTAAGTATTCCTTCTATCTGAACTAAAATAGTGTTGAGTTCTTCATAAGTAAGTATTTGATTGCCTATCACTTTGTAAAGATGAGTTTTAACACTACGAACATTAATTTCTGAAAGACCGTTAAAATGCGGACCGTACGGCGGACTATGTTTAAATTGAATTCGTTGTTCAGCTAATTGATTACCGAGATAATTATTATGCGCGTTAGAGTTGAGTAGATTATAGATTTCGTCTAGTTTGCGTTTAGCTCCAATGAAATTTGTGCCTCCATCGCTATAAATCATCGAGACAGGACCTCTTCTACTTATGAATCTTTTAAAAGCGTTGAGAAATAGATCTGAGCTTAAATCTGAAACTAATTCAATATGGAGAGCTTTAGTAGTGAGACATACAAAAATGCAAATATATGCCTTTTGGCTTTTAATACCTCTGCGTCTAATGTGAGTGATGAAAAAAGGGCCTGCGTAATCAACGGCTGTATAGACAAATGCTTTGGCTTGCGAAACTCGAAATGCCGGCAAATCTCCCATAAAAGGAGTCGGAGATTTGGGATTGAGCTTGAAGCAGATGTTGCAAAGGTGAACTCTCTGTCGCACTAGGTTTCTAGCACCGAGAATCCAGAATCTTTGTCTGAGAATAGAGAGTAAGAGAGCGGGACCTGTGTGCAGGTTTGAGTTATGACAATCATCAATAATCAATTGCGAAACACGATCTTTACCGGGTAATATTAACGGATGTTTTTGTCCATAGTTGAGATGCGAATAAGTGAGTCGTCCACCGACGCGTAGTAAATTATCGTCATCGATGAAAGGGTTGAGTTTTAAAAGCGATTTACTAGCGAGTTTGTTATGTTTTAAAGCGTTTATATCATTTGCGAAATGTTTATTTTGAGTGAAGCGTACGAGATAATTTTCAGCGTATTCATAATCTGCGGGCGTTATTATACCTGAGGTGCGTAAAAGTTTTGCGAAGCGTAATACATAAACAATAGAGCGTAGTAATTTTTTATAAGAAGAAATGCGTTCAATTAAATTTTGAAGCGGATGTGCGCTTTCTGGAACTATATTTGCTACCAGCGTTACGGGTTTATTTTCTAAAACGTCGTCATTTTGAGTAATAAATGGCTGAAAAGGTTTTACAGGCCAATCGTTCAATGGTTGAGAAGCCCAATGCGGTGCGTGAAACCACATTTCGTTACATGCGAGAGCGAGAGGAGTCACAGGTCGAGAAATTATATCAGCGGGATTATCTGAGCTACTTACATGATACCAGTGATTTGCGGGGAGTTTAGAGTTTATTTCCGTTATTCTGTTAGCGACGAACGTATGAAACTTAAAGGCGGGAGAATGAATCCATGTCAAAGCAACAGTGGAATCGGAGAAAGCGTAAACTGAACTTATTTTACATCTTAGACTTAGCGTTTCATTGACGGCGGAGATTAAATTCGCGAGAAGTAACGCGGCGCAAAGTTCGAGGCGAGCGAGGGAAATCTTCTTCAAGGGAGTGAGTCTTGACTTGGATGCGAGGAGATGTACCGAGCCCTGAGAGTTCTCATCAGGACTTACACGGATGTAAACAGCGGCTCCATAACATTGCTCACTAGCATCCGCGAAACCTATAATAGATACGTGCGCCCCAGTCACAATACCTATATGTCGAGGAAAATGTAATTTTGAGAGATGTTGTAACTCATCATGAAATTGAGCGTATTTTTGTTGAATGTGATCAGGCACAACATCATCCCAATTGAGTGATAACTTCCAACACGTTTGCACTAAAAGCTTCATAAAAGCGACAACAGGTGAGATTAGACCTAGTGGGTCAAATAAGCGAGCGGTAGCGGAGAGAATTAAGCGTTTTGTGCACGACTGTACATCACTATCTGCGGTAATTTTAAATGAAAAGATATCAGCGTCGGGCTGCCATTGCATGCCTACAATTTTAGTATTAGAGGGCGTATCATCAAAATTTACGAGTTGCGGATTTTTATTTGAGTTAGGAATTTTATCCAATAAGGAAGAGCTATTTGAGATCCATTTTACTAATTTAAAACCTCCGGCTATAAACAATTCGACCATTTCTTTGTAAAGTTTCTCCGCGGTGTCTAACTCAGCTACGGAGGAGACGTAGTCGTCCATATACATATGGTGCTCAGCTTCATACGCGGCGAGCGGCCACTTTGAACGCTCATCTTCGGCCAGTTGACGTACGACGCGCATCGCGAGATATGGCGAACTGGATATGCCAAAAGAAACCCTATTAAACTCATATTCGACTATATCTGAGTGAGAATCGAATCTAAATAAAATGCGTTGAAAAGGTCGATGACCTGGAATGACCTTTACTTGAAAATACATTTTTTCTATATCTGCGGAAATAGCTATAGGGAACATGCGTAAATTAATTAATAAATCGAAAACATTTTGCTGTAAATTAGGACCCGTAAATAATAAGTCGTTAAGCGATTTACCTGAAGTCGTTTTAGCGCTTGCGTCTAAAACTACGCGAGTTTTTGAGGTACTTTTATCTGGACGATAAACAGCCCTATGCGGTATGTAATAAGAGTCACAATTTTGAGAAGAGGAGTTAACTTGCGATAGGTATTCTTTATCAATGTAATCTTGAATAGTGGCGTTGTAATCTTTGCGTAATTCAGCGTTACTGTCCAATTTCTTTTCTAAATTGAGTAGGCGTTTTTTAGCGGAATTATATGAGTTGCCGAGCAAAGTAGGTTCATATTTGAACGGGAGCGAAACGGTATAACGACCGGAATCGTCGCGGGAGTGCGTTGTTTGGAAGATGCGTTCACATGTCTCATCATCGGGGCTGATGTGAGTTTTGTTTGGGACATTCTCAAGTTCCCAGAAGCGTTGAGTTAAGTTTTCTAAACTTTGCGTTTGCGAGTTACAAAAAAATACTTTATTAGTAGTGTGCGTAAAAGAGTTATCACATTCGGCCCTACCCATAACAATATAACCGAGCGTGGTTTCCATAGCAACGACGGATGAGTGCGGAGAACATACCTTGTTACTACCGAGTAGGTGCGGGAACAACTCGTTACCTAGCAGACAGTCTATTCCCGACGGCATAAAGAAGTTTTCGTCAGCTATAGGTAGGTCGCGTAAATGCGTGAGTTGCGAGATTTCAATGCGAGCGTTAGGTAAGTAGTCAGTGATAGTATCTATCACTAAAGCTTTAATGTTGTATGAACAGCGCGAGTCATATCGAGACTGAATTTTAAATGTTACAAAACCATACGAGTTACTTTGAGACTGACCTATGCCCTTTATAGTGCACGGATTCTGAGAAATTGTTAATTTCAAGCGATCACAACAATCTTTTGTAATAAAGTGACTCATTGAACCTGAATCTAAGAATACGCGCAAGGTATGTTGTTTTCCTGAACTATTATAAGCATAAACAGACGCGGTAGGTAAAAGAACAGTCGTATTCGGCTGCCTATTATCTGATTTTAAAGTCGTAACTGATAAGGAAATATTATTGGAATTTTCAATATTCGAAATTGAACCTTGTGTATATGAGACTTTAGGTTGAGAATCGTAAGCGCGCGAGGTGACGTGATCGGCTGTTGCAGTTGCACCGATACTCTCGGGCGTTCGCGTTGCGTTAGTGTGTGCGTGAGCGTTGTTTATGTGTGAGTGCGAGTTGACAAAACTATCTTGTGTGCGAAAATTATTAATGTGTAAAAGAGAATGATGTTTTCGATTGCAAGTAGCACATCGATTTTGAGATTTGCAAATACTTGAGTGATGAAAACCTAAACAGTTAGAACAAAAATTGTGTTTGTTAACTATTTGAATGCGTGTTTCTGGGTTTTTATTTAAAAAATCAGGGCATTTAAAAAGTGCGTGAGCGGGATAGTTGTTACAAACTAAACAGTTTTGAGGTGCGTTTTGAGTATGAGTTTGATTTAGTTTAGCGAAAGATTGGTTTGGCAAGTGTGTATAGGTCGAAAACTTAGAAAAGTGTGTATGGTTAGTAGGCGGCTGCGAATGTTGATTAGAGCGATTTGAGTGAGAGGTATTGACAACGAATGAATGCGTGTTTTTAACTTGTTTATTAGAGTAAGTTGAATGTTTGTTTACATTTGTGAACGAGTGCGATTGTTTGTTAGAAGAAAGTGGGCGTAGCGTATGAATTTTATTCTGTTCTATGATAAATTGTTTGAGGTGACTGAAAGTAGGTATTTTAACTTGTCGGTATGATTGTTCGAATAAAATGAGTGTGTCTTTGTCTAGTTTTGATAGTGCGATGTGAGTGATAATAAAACCTGCGAGATCATCTACCTGCAAACGGCGTAATGCGGATTCTGCTGAACAGAATTGATCGATGAATGCGTCTGTTGATGAGTGTTTGTAGTGTAATATTTGATCTAGGTACATAGAAGCTTGAACTCTAATATCTTCGTACTTCTCAATGAGTGCGTTCCATATAATAGCGTAGTTTTCACCGGTAGGTGAAATACCTGAACAAACTAATAAGGCTTTTCCTAAGAGTTTACCTACAAGGTACTGAACCTTTTCGGCGGCGGATAGATGAGGGTTGTCGTGAATAAGAGTTTTGAAATTTTCATAAAAAACTGGCCACTTGGTAGGTGTACCATCGAACGATGCTAACTCGAGGGGAGGTAGCTTTGAGTTAATGTGAGGTTTATGTTCACTGTTAGCCTTTGAGAGAGGTAACGAAAGCGATTTTTCGACTGATTTAATACTACAGTACAAGTTGTCAAATGTTTTGATTTCCGAGTAGGTAGGTTTGACCTCCACGTCGCGTTCCATATTTAATAAATTTATATCATCAACTAACTTTATGAATTCAGAGCGAGTTTGATCAATTGACATAACACGAGTTAAAAATATTGTTTGCTTTTCGTAGGTAGAAACATCTAGGCTGAGTTGGTAAAGTTCTTGAGTAATTTGTAATAAAGCGTCCCTTTTGGATTCGTAAAGAGATATTTTTCGGTTGTGTTTAGTAGCCATTGTGAGTGTTATTGAGTTAAAATGAGTAGTAGGTATAGCGAATTTGCGATTTATAAAATAGTGTGGATGCGGTGCGTATGCGTTGGTAATGGCGGCGGTGTCTGCGCGCCTAACCTAAAATGCGTGCGTGAAGTGCGTGTATGCGTTTTGCGAATAAAATATATAAATGTTGAGTATGTTTTGTGAGATCAGGATCGGAGGACCAACAGCTTGTGAGCGCCGTTTAAGGGAAGGAAAGTGAAAAGATAGGTACCTGGCAGAAGCAATCCCCAATAATGGCGGCCACCATGCACATGCTACCTTTAGCGTGAAAAAGTCCTTCGAAAGCTGGTTCAAACACTCCCTTCACACGGGCACAAGCAGTAGAGTTAATGAGTAAAGTTTTCACAGCACTCGCGACGATATTTGGGTTTTTATAGTATTTAATTGCGGTGAGTTTGATTGAATGCGGCAGCGTGCTCGCAACTTGCTTCGGCGTAGGAGAGAGGAAGAGAGGGGTGCGGGGGCAGGAGCGAGACAGGAAGCGGAAGGATGTGCGTGTGATTGATTGAGTATAGTGTTGCTATTTTTATTTTATTTTTTTTATATATAAATTAGAGCTTGGCGTTAACAAACGCAAAAACGCAAAACGCAAAAGTACAACCATTGATACCGCATATTTTGAAACTCGCAACTACACGCACGGGAATTAAAACCTAAAGACCACTTCCCGTTGACATAGAATCTTGAAATTTGGTAAGAAGCAATAGCTTACAGCACAGGTAACAGAAAAATTCCGAAAAGCTTAAAATTTTAAGTAGTTTTTGCAGGTTTGTACGGAACCCTCGGTGCGCGAGTCCGACTCGCACTTGGCCGGTTTTTTTAGTGTTGTATATGCGTCAGTGGCTTTAGGGAAGAAAAGTTTGGTAACTGACCCGGTGTCTGCCGCCCTGTATCTTTTGTTCCATTTGTCAATAGTCACAGAACGTATGTGACTCTTGACAAATGAAACAGGACACAGGTCGTAGTCCGGTTTTCTTTTCAACGTTAATGCTGCATGTTTGGCCAGTTGGTCGGCCCTTTCATTACCGACAAACCCCGCATGGGCTTTAATCCAATATATTTGGATTTCTTTTCCCTGAGTTGAGCACTGGCGGATCTGCAGGCGGAAGCGAAGTGCGAGAAGAATGTTTTGAAAGAAGATCTTTCACCAAAGCAGTACGAAAGTTTCTATGGGTGAGCGAAAAAGAGTGATGATGAATTATGTATGAATTTAGTACGGAGACGTTCAGAAGTTTCCTGAACAATTTTTCGTACCACACTCTGGTTCGTTTCCGCTCGATGGGGTACATGGCCAACATTTTTTGTCCACCCCACCCATCATGATGATATTCTAATCCAATATCAGGATGGGTTTGATGGAGCCTCGCACTTGCGTAGCTGCGTTGCCATGGTATGTAGAGATCATAGAAACTCTGTTATTATCTCTCCACACCATGACATCGACGTCACCCGAGGAAAGACCAGTAATCTGTCCTTGGCGCATGTTCCCCTTGGTTAGACTATGCAGGGCCTGCGGAACAAACTTACGATTAGTTCGTAAGGTTCCTACACAGTCAAAACCTAAAGTATTTAGGCGACTAGCAAGACATGGCGAATTATAAAAATTATCCATCCATAGAGTATAGCAGCCGTGGCTGCATTTAACGGGTCTTCAAACTGCTGATTTTTTATGGGCGTGAACCTCAAACTGCCATAGATAGCCGGTTTGTGATTCACAAACCTCGTAAGTTTTAATCCTGCTTTGTCTAACCAACCTTTCCATTTCAGTAGAGATTCATCTATAGCAATATTTTGCTTCGCAGCGTAGATGCTCTGAAATCTCATGTTTAGATGTGATAGCACGGGTTCTATCTTAAATAATTTGGCCTCCGATGCGTCCAGTTCTAGCGCACACAGGTCCTCTTGTTATTAAAATGTAATAATAATAATAATAATAATAAACTCTTTATTGCAATTATAAAGGAATATACAAAATACATTGACTTAAACTATTACAATAGGTGGCCATATCGCTTTGAGCGATTTCTCCCTGGCAAACCGAAGTTAAAAGGAGACTTATGACGAATGCTTGCGGATAGGTTCTTGATTGCAATATAGTTAAATAACAATAATAAGATAATGAATACATAAATAAGTAAGTATATAATATTAATACACGAACGTATATACGTTATATATAAAATATATAATACTAATACATACAGAATACATGTAGCAAATCTATAACTAATAAAATACATACTTATAATATAAATATATATAAATAAAAATATATAAAATATATATATTATAAATAAAAGTTAATATAATCAACTATTTACATAGGGAAAGGAAGTGTTCATATAAAAGTTTTTTGAAAGAATCTATATTTGCAGCTTTCTGTATGGAAACAGGCAAGACGTTCCATAGTTTTATAGCTTCTACAGTGAATGACTTGCTGTAGAAGTTGGTATGGCATAAAGGAGTGGTAAGAGTTAACCTATTGGCAGAACGTAGATTGCGATCATGGTTATCTGTAAGGTACGAGAAGTTTTGTTTCAAATACCCCGGGGTTCTAGGATCAAACAAGATACGGTATAGAAGGGCGAGGATGTGAGCATTCCGGCGAAAGCGGATAGGGAGCCACTTGAGCGTCTTACGAAATTCGGAGACATGATCATACTTTCGTATGCCAAATATAAACCGGATGGTAAGATTTTGGAGACGTTCAAGCTTATCTAGTTGCTGTTCCGTTATGTCAGTAAAGCAAACATCTGCGTAGTCAAGGATAGGAAGCAGAATAGATTGGGCAAGCATAATTTTGGTGGATACAGGTAAAAAGTTTTTGAACCTTTTGAGGCTACCATTAGCAGCAAACATCCGTTTGCTGATGTCATCAATGTGGGCATTCCAAGACATGTTGCTATCGAAAATTAAGCCAAGGTTCTTAACAGTATTACTGTAAGAAATATCAAGATTTCCGAAATTGACTGCAGGCAAATCATCAGTATTAATTCTTTCAATTAGTTTCGTACTACCTATAATGATAACTTTCGTCTTTTTTGGATTAATCTTTAAAGCGAATTGCTTACCCCAGTCAGCAATAATGTTGAGGTCATCATTAATAGAAGTGATCGCATAATGAAGGTTGTTTATATCAGAATGTTTGTAAATTTGGAGATCGTCTGCATACAGATGGTAGAGAGAAGATATTTTGGAAGTAATCGAACTGATGAAGATAGAAAAGAGAAGAGGAGACAGCACGCCACCTTGAGGGACACCGGCATCAAGAGAACACCAAGTTGAAAACGTATCTTCAACGCGTATGCGTTGTCGACGGCCATGTAAGTAGCTGCGAAACCAGTTGGTCGCAGCTGGAGAAAAATTGATAGAGTCGAGAACAGTCAGTAAAATGTCAAAGTCAACACTGTTAAAGGCATTGCTGAAGTCAAGGAGAGTCATAATAGTTACTTGTCTATCTTCCATTTTCAGGCGAATGTCGTCAGCAATTTTTACGAGCGCAGTAACAGTGCTATGTCCAGGTCGGAATCCAGACTGAAAAGGATTAAGGAGGTTGTTGGAAAGAAGGAAATTATTGAGTTGTTTGGAAACTAGGCGTTCAAGGACTTTAGAGAGAAAAGGAAGGATTGAAATAGGACGGTAGTCAGAAAAGGAAGCAGGCGAGGATTTTTTTGGAAGGGGAATGAGATTGGCATCTTTCCAGAGGCAAGGAAAAACACCAGTTTTAATGGAATTGTTGAAGATGTTAGTTATCACTGGAGCCAATATCTCTAGAAGCGGTAGTATCATGTTTCGGCTAATATTGTCAGTTCCAATAGCGCTTGAGGTAATGGCTGTAATAGCTTTTTTAACATCAGTCTCAACAAATGGGCATAATGCGAATTCCGGGAAATTTGGAGAAGGTAAGGAAGACAGATAATTTAGGGTAGTAGATTTTATATTTGGATCACAGGGAATGGAGGAGGAAAAATGACGATTAACACGTTCGCGTGAGCAACATCGAAGGTAATTCGTGCAGCTGGGGCGCACCATTATCTCATACAAAATTTTGCGACGTCTAAACACGTTGCGCCGTAATATTATTAACTAATTGATATGAGACGCGGCGCAACGTTCCTTAACGTCCAACGTCTATACACGTCTCCACCACTACGAATACCTTACCTAGCATCCTGACCGACGGAACGGTTATAGACGTCTACTTTGATTCAAGAGATGAAAATTATACAATTGAGTAAGAATAAAAGTTTAATCAAAACTTAATACTTAGTAATAAAGGCACGAGTAATTTTTAACTTATGACTAAAATCACAATTAAGTTTGTACCAATTTTCTTAAAAATAACACAACTACGACATTTCTTTGGTCGTGACAAAATTATAAAAATCAACTAAGAATGACAGTAGGACCTCTAATTTTAACCTATTTTCTAATTAACAATCACATTTCAGTCTAATCTCGTATCATAAAAAAATATATGTAATTAAACAGACTTAACTTTGAATAAAAATATCAAAAATGGAATTACAAAATGTATTATCAATAATTTAGCTAACTTTGAGTAGCTATTTGATTGTGCCAATCTTCAAAACAAGAAGGACACAATGCTGGCTTGTCTGGACAACCCTTGCATCTATAACTACTCTCTCTTCGAAGCTTATTTCTAGTACACATCTTACATTTCAAAAATGTACTCTTTTTGTCGTGTTGGTTTTTCTTTGGTATCTTTTCAGGCCAGTGACCAGTGGAAACAGATGGCGCTTGAAGATTTGATGATGAAGATGGTACTGATTCCGCTCTTATTTTTATACGATTGTCATACTTATGATATTTTATCAGGTTACCTGGATTTACCGTTGGATCTATGTCTATAAGAGTCAAAATCAATTTTTCGCGGAAATCTACTAATCCATAGCTCTTAGCATTTTGTTTTACATATTTTTTATAAATAAAAAAGCTATTCCAAACGGCAACATCAAGTATATGAAAAAGAACTTTTTTGTACCATCTTACTGTCTTACTCGGTGATGAATAGTAACAGACCATCTGATCGGAACGATCAACGCCAGACATATATTTATTATAGGTGGCGACTTCCAGAGGTTTGTGTTTAGTTTGTCCATATCTGTTGCGATCCGTAACCATACGAGGATGATTCAGAGTGGTAATCATGTGGACTGGCCTTTTATCTACCCATTTAGACACATATATTTTGTTTTTCCGTGCCCAAATATGCTGGCCTTTCTTAATTTTCTTTGAAATAATCTCTTTAGGATTGTCTTTTCTATTCGTCCGTAAAGTTCCGTTGCTGTGTGTTTTCAAATCTAATAATCTTTCAGACAAGGTTACAGAATTGTAATAGTTGTCCATGTACAACTCATGACCTTTCAGTAGATAAGGTCTCATGAGATGAAGGACAATTTTTTGTGTTATTTTTCCTCTTTCAGGTGGTTCATTATTTTTTCCAGAATACATCATAATATTTAGAACAAAACCATCTGCTGTCGCTAATTCGTAAAACTTTATGCCATACTTAGCTTTCTTGCCTTTTATGTATTGTCTAAACTTTAATCTTCCTCTAAACAACAACAACGACTCATCTAGTGATAGTTCTTTGGTGGGTTTGTAACAACTTTGAAATACTCTGCACATATCACTTATAAAATTATTAATTTTAGCACTTCCTTTAGCATTTAAGTCGGAAGCGCAAATACAACGTAAAATTTGCTCAAATCGTCGTTGAGACATTGTGTAAGGGAATATCGGATGATAATATAGAATGTCCGAATAGGTAAAAAGCTTTCTTTTTTTAGGTATAGATATTTGACCTTGTAATAAACACAGCCCTAAAAATTTATAAAATTCTCTTTCGTCCATATCTTTGAACAAATATCTTCGACTGTTTCTTGTCATCGGCCTATTTTTATTACATAAAGCTTTGCCATAGGCATTGGTGTAGTCAATAATTTTATGGACAATTTGCGGCGGAAATACTTGTTTGAATACATCAATAACAGATATATTGTCATTTATAGGAAACTGTACTCCTGTTGATGTAAAATCGAAATCGAATTCTGGTATATCGGCTGTAGTGTTTTCCCAGTTTATAATGTCAGGTGGCGTTACAGGCCTAAAATGTCTTTGAGATGAATTGCTTGTACTTGGTGCAGGGTCTTGAATTGGTATATTGGGAACATTGTTATCGATTGGTAGTGTAGTGTTAGGCTGAAGCAATATTTCCGATTGCGTTGATTCACATGAAGTAGAATCGTTCAAACTACTAGCAACATTTTCCAGCAATGGAACAGACTGTACATTTGGAGACCTATCATTGATAGCCTCAGATATTTGCACATTTTGAGGCCTAATATTGTTAGTGTCAGATTCTACATCGGATGATAAAGATGATGACGAAGAGCTTGAACAAGAGGTACTCACTGGAGGTTGAGATCTGCTAGCAGCACCAAGACACGTTTTATTTCTGGAGTTCTTTCTTTCCAGGTAAGCACTGTTGTCACTACTGACATCATCATGACGAGGGTCGTAATCTTCATCGGATCCACACTGACCATCGTCACTGAATGGATCATGTACACTCCCTGATGACGCCTCTTCAAAAAGTTTCATTATACGCTCTTCTTCTTTATCCATCTAAAAAAATGCATAACAAGCCTTTACTAAAGCAAACAGCCATCCAATAAACATTATCCATGAATATAGCTGACCACAACCACGTTTTTGACATAATTTATTATTAGTATTTAGCGTTCAAAATCAGTAAATATAAAATGCATAGAATAACATAAATTCAAATATGTTTTTTGCAAAAACAGAATTATCTACAACCTTTGTTCATACTCACTCGCATGCAATTTATCATTTCAAATCAATATAATAATCAATACAGTTGTTTTTACTTACTTTTTAGCCAAAATATTACGTAAACTGTTTCAATTGCACGAACTTCTCAAAACTAACACGTAAGCTCTCGTCACTGCGCGCAGCCAGACTGCCTGAGGGGAACGCGATACATGCGGGGGCGGCATGCGACGTTGTGCGTTTATCTGGGCGTATTTTGTATGTGTGTGTAGTCATAGAAACGAAATGTGTTAGTGATATATAGCGGCGGTGTAAATTACAGAAATCTTCTCTGTCGCGGCGCAAAAAAAACGTGCCAAAGGATTTTGTTCTTTTGTTAGACGTCATAAGGTGTTCCACCGAAAAAAAGTACGACTGTTAAAGGACGTCGGGTGACGTTGCGCCGATTAACAGTTAATTGAAAACGACGTCGTAATACGTTGATCACGCGAACGTGTTAAGGTTATTTAAGTCAAGGTCAGCGGGGAGTTGATTGTCAGACCGTTTGCCGGCGCCTAAATTTTTCAGAAATTTCAAGACCCGTTTGGGATCTGGATCATCAACAGACATGTGGATGTGGCGACGCTGTGCATCTCTACACATTGTATTACAGCGATTTCGAAGAGATTTATACCTAGTACGATTAAGTTCAGAAGGGTTATTTTTGAATTTAGATTTGGCACGATTGCGTTGTAACATCATGTCTTTAATACTTTTCGTCAGCCATGGAGCCGGTGGATGTCGGAGTTTGATTGGGCGTATAGGAGCATGTTTATCATAAAGTTGTATCAGGTTATGAGTAAGATGCTGAACTTGCTCATCTACGCTTGGCAGTGACTCAACCGAGCCCCAGTCTATACCAGCAGCATCACGCAAAAGTTGATCAAGTGCTATACCACCAAAATTACGCTGCAGAAGGATACGGGGTTTGGTCTTTGGAGGACGAATTTTGTAGGATAGGTAAAGGAGGTCGTGGTAGGAAAATGCATCGGCACTGTATTGACCGTGGTCGTATACATGCTCAGGACAGGAAACAATTTTTAGGTCAAGAAGGGAGGGAACACAATTGGGATAGAAATGTGTAGGATTACTAGTGGATAGGAAATGTAGGTTGCAGGAATTGACTATAGAACACAGTTTTCTTGAACGGGAGTCATTTTTAATTAAGCAAGTGTTTAGATCACCCATAAGAATAAAGTGGTCGTAGGAAGGTAGGATCTGCATCAAAGTACTCTCAAAGTTATCAAAGTAATTAATAGTCGCGTTTGGACTATAAATAACACCTAAGAGTACTTTGGTGTGTGAAAGGGTAATTTCTACAAACAGATGTTCCGCTGAATGACTAGGATCAGAGTGAGACGATATGCTGACGACAGAATAAGGAATTTTGGACCTCAAGTAGATTGCCACACCACCTCCAGTACGATCCGGACGATCGTTTCGGAGTAAGTGGAATCCAGGGAGAGCATAAGAAGTGGAAGGGAGACAGGGACGTAACCATGACTCAGAGACTAGGATTGCGTGGATGTTACAATTGGGAAAGGATGTCAGCATATCAGAGAAGTGTGCCGGAATGCTCTGGGCATTTATATATATAACATTGAAATTATTAGGACAGTTAGAAAAACAGGAATTTAGGGAAGAAGAAAGTGATGGGGTACTGTGAAAACTATCGTAACTTATTTCAGAAGAACCTGATGAACATGTGTCAAAATTGTCTGCATTTATGTCAATAGATGTATTCATAAAGTATATTAAATATAAATATAATACAATATTAAATAAACTAAATAATAAAAATATATATGTACCTACTTATTTGCAAGTGTATGAACCATACCAGCAATTCATATTACAACTTAACTTTAATAATAATACTAGATTTAAGAAAACATAACAAAATAAAAACTTGAATAACTGAAAACAAAGTTAATGGAATCAACCAAAATAATAATAATTAAAAAAGAGAAAAATAAATAAAATAATAACAAACTTTTTTTTTTGAATAATAACAGAATTGTCTGTAATCAAGGAGAGATTCGGAACGCATCGATTGACAAATGTCAATATTGACATGGATGCGTGTGTGTGGTCTGTCACTCAACGTCAACTAGCAAGTAGCAAACAAAAACAACTAACCAACACGTTTGCATATGGAACAAAAGTAAAAAATAAATATAAAAGAAATTGAGTAAAGCATGCATGAAGTAAAAGAAAAATATTGATAATAAAAACTATCTACGTGCTGTGCGGCTGCGAGTCCCAACAGTCTTCGACTTTGCGGGAACAGTTTCCTTAGCAACATCAGCAGGAACCGGGAGCAGAGTAACGTCGGCCATAGTGTCTACACGGTGTCGTGCCCCATCCTCCGTCACCACAAAGATGCTCCCGTCTCGAGTCCAGCATTTTGATACGCCAAACTTCTGGCGAGCCATCATGAAAGTGTCATGCCTGCTTTTTGTTAGAAATTCAGACAGAGTAACACCAGAACCCTTTAAGTTTGCCTTGGAAAGCCATACCTTGTTCTTAAAAGGTAGCTCTTTAAACTCAACAAGCAGGGGCCGAGACTTGTTATTCATAGCTCGACCCAAACGGTGGCAGCGAACCCAATCCTGTGCACAGATGTTTGGCACCTTAGTTAGTTGCAAGGATTTCAAAACAACTGCTGAAGTATCCTCCTTAGACTCTTCCGGGACCCCATGAATAAGGAGAATATTGCGTCGGTTGTGCATTTCTAGCTGCTCACACTTGTTAGCAACAATCTGCACCTGCCGCTCAACTGTCTTGAGTGTGGCTAACATCAAGGTACGAAAGCTGAAGAATTCTGCAGCTAGTGAAGACGTTGTTGGAGATGGGTTGGAGACTTTATCAAGCTCACCCTGAAATGTTTCCATTCTGGAGTTGAATAGCGCTGAAAGCTCCTCCATCGTTTGCTTCAATGACTCCATTTCTATGTTTAGTTAAGTGAAGTGCAGTGTACGAAATAAATGAAAGGAGATATTGCTGGTAGGTTCTCCGTTCAATACAGTGTAAACTTCATCAAAATTAAACTTTTAAATATTTATTTTTAATAAAATTTGCGAGAGCTTTTAAAATGGTGTTTACTTTTTAGAATCTACCCGAAAAAAAAAAAAAAAAAAAAAAAAAAAAAAAAAAATTAATCATTAATAAATGTAAACATTTATTAATGATTAAAAAGCGGTTTATGGACATGTGTGCGCTAAAATCGGGAGTATAAAATACGTCAAGGGTGACATTCCAATACTCTTCCATTCTAGACTTAAACAAACAAACAAATATTCTTTATTGCACATTATACAGATAAGCACTTAAGAGTAAGGTAATAACAATTTGCAAAAGGTATAACCACAACCCTCATCGCAATAATAAGGGCAAAATATACATTACATAAAGTTCATCAGCCGTGGTGTCATACCACTGGCTGATTTGGCTATTGGGATGAAAGTTGTGGTTATTGAGCATCTGGGTTGCCACCTGCTGCGCGTATCTATTGGTTTCGGGGGCGATTTTCTCCATAAATTGCCGATCTCATATGGCCACGAAAATATCATATGGATCGACACATTTACCTTTTTAGAGAAGCTGGGTCAAATTTTTCTTGCGGAATTGCATTTTTATTTAAGGGTATAGACCCCCTTTTTTAAGACCATTTTTAATGATTTTTGGGTCTAGTTCATGCCAGACTTCTCCCAAAAGCTGGCTGAATTCGTCCTTCGGTAATCTCTTTCCATAGTTTAAACGCTGCCACGATAAAATTTTGGCATCCCATCTGTCTTTCATTGACTTGAAAACGGCCAAGTCGAGAGGTTGCAAAAGGTGGCTTGAGTGCGATGGGAGTTTTATTATGGTTACACCTAATTTTGCTGCATTTTCCAAAATGTTTAACTGAATATGTGTAGAATGTACATCATAAATTAATAAACATGGACATTCTTTGCTTAAATGAGGCAATACTGTTTTGAAAGTGTTGCCAGTTGACGCGTACCAGGGTAGTGCAGACCTTTGCTCGGTTGTCACTTCGACATAGGATGTAGAATAGTCATTGGTGACATCACCGTGTTGTCCGCGTATCAGTACGTACGTCTTTATTCCGAACTTCTCAGCCCACTGTAGTAAAGCAAAGTATGGGACTGGAATGCTCAGGGCCCAGTTGGTGCGGTTGATCTCGAGTCCGTAGTATTGACGTATTTCTTGTGATACGGTGTTGTTGCCGCGCACCGCAGACTGGAATAGTACTCCGGTGTCAGGTGATAATACGTGTCCGGCAGTTGCAGTGCGCACCTTGTCCAATGCTGAGGCTACAGACAGCTGGCCAAGTGGGAGATGATTGGCCCACATCCATCTGTCCACATCGTTGTTGGTTAGGTAGAGTGAAGTGGACATGGTGAGTGCGGAGGCTTGCAGAGCCATCATTGATTGTAGCCCTGCTGTTGTACGTAGCATGAAACGATAATCGTTCTTCTCTATAGGACCTAGTGCACTCAGGATCCGGTAGGCTGATCCCGCACAATGACACTTGTATTGAGAGCGGGTGCGGTCCATGTTCTTGTTGGCCCAGTGTGAGTTGAATCCACACGGTCCCCGTCAACCACGGCTTCATGAACGACATTTACAGCGCTGTGAGAATATTGGAGCATTGGTGTTAAAGAGGCCCAATTATACCCGTTGACCAAGTATGTGTACCGTGTTCTTCTGGTAACTAAGGGTCCAGCGTTCACGTCCGAGGTAGTGTGTCGTGGGCCGTCTTCATTCAGATGCCGCACACCGAGGGTCCACGCTCCAGCCAATGGGTCCAGATATCTGTATGCTGGGTTGGGAGCGGTCTGTAAGGTTGGGGACTCTGGCAAGGAAGCCGCAATGTCCGATGCCAACGAGAATGCTAGCTGGAAAGCCATGTCGCAGCTGAGATTGGTCTCTATAAACTCTAAAGCGCGACACATCCGAA
This sequence comes from Emmelina monodactyla, assembly GCA_916618145.1. NCBI lineage: Eukaryota > Metazoa > Arthropoda > Insecta > Lepidoptera > Pterophoridae > Emmelina > Emmelina monodactyla. Next base: position 2,153,500 of record OU745316.1, read on the forward strand.
GAGAAGATCGTTCGAAATCGTTGAGCAGGTCATGCATTATGTTGGTCACGTCGATCTGGTAATCTGCAGCGTTGAAATCGGCGACATACTGGGATCCAGGATATATGTTCATGCCTTCTGGTAATGTTTTCGTCAAGGAAGACGAGGACCAGGCCGTGTACTCCTGGCACCAGGACGTTGTGAGCGTGGGGTATCTGTGTAAAGTGTGTATCACGTATGCCCCCTCCACCCGTATCATGCTGGGTGCGCTTGCGGTAGCTCATCCGTCCTGCCCACACCCGAGAGTCAACGAAGCACATCAAATATTCCATAAACCATGGTATATCGCTCATCCCTGCAGGGACCGGGACGGCTAACCAGATTTGGTCCAGTCCTGCCACCGGCCAGAGCTCTGCTAAATGGGTGTCACCATGCTCTATATGGTTAGTAAAGGCAGGCAGTGTCATCGCCATCACTGTGACTTCCCAACGGTCTTCTTGTGGCCACTGATGTACATTGACCACCCTCTCTGGTACTTTGCCGGTACGCCTCTCCTGACGTAGAAAGTGCCGTGTTGCACGCTCCAACTCAAATGCATCACCGCACTGTGGGAACGCGTAAAGTAGTCCTCGCAGCGCAGGGGCAGTGTCGATGTATGAGGCGTTTCGACCTCCCACGTGTTTCCTCAACATCTGCAGTGAAGTTTTTTTTTTTTTTTTTTAACATTCTTATTTATTCTAAAATACAAAATACAAATACAAACACAGAATACAAAATACAATACAAAATACAAAACTTATTTATTTCTCTTGTTCACATCTGTTATTACTTTTGTGCATAACTCCAGGAAGAGTTTGCTGCTTTTACCTCTGATTATTTGAGCTAGGTTTTCTATTTTTAAATCTACGTTCAGGCAGCTCTCCAGGTCGAACCTCTGCCTTGAGTAGATTGGGCAGGTCAGGAGGATATGAGGGACAGTTTCCGGGGTTTGGTTATCACAGAGGCATGATGGGCTTTCTTTGCGCTTAAAGCGATGCAAGTACTCGGAGAGCCCACCATGCCCCGTAAAGATCTGGGTTGTGTGGTATGTTGTTTTAATCTTTTTTAGTGTTGTATATGCGTCGGTGGCGTTAGGGAAGAAAAGTTTGGTAACTGACCCGGTGTCTGCCGCCCTGTATCTTTTGTTCCATTTGTCAATAGTCACAGAACGTATGTGACTCTTGACAAATGAAACAGGACACAGGTCGTAGTCCGGTTTTCTTTTCAACGTTAATGCTGCATCTTTGGCCAGTTGGTCGGCCCTTTCATTACCGACAAACCCCGCATGGGCTTTAATCCAATATATTTGGATTTATTTTCCCTGAGTTGAGCTCTGGCGGATCTGCAGGCGGAAGCGAAGTGCGAGAAGAATGTTTTGGAAGAAGATCTTTCACCAAAGCAGTACGAAAGTTTCTATGGGTGAGCGAAAAAGAGTGATGATGAATTATGTATGAATTTAGTACGGAGACGTTCCGAAGTTTCCTGAACAATTTTTTGTACCACACTCTGGTTCGTTTCCGCTCGTTTTTTTTTGGGCAGCCCCCACAGTGTTTTTCGGTACGTTCTCGTCGTCTGCCCTGAACCCTCCCTACTTGGTGCGCGGTAACGCAGTGGCCAGTAGGTGAGGTGACCGAATCCGCAAAAACTATACTGTGAGGAAACGCATGATATCCTACGATATGTCTTCGAAGGTTCCCGTCTTCCCCGGGAAATCCAAAGGCCCTTCTCAGGGCCAACCAAAAGGCCCTTTTCAGGGCCCAGTCGAGAAGGAACTGCGGGTAGTCGTGGAGCCACTAGTTGGCAACAGGACGCCCCAGTTCAGCCGTCCACCGTCGGCAATCGACGACAGCCTTTTTGTGAGGCCGGAGGACGTGATCGACGTACCCGACGACGCTATGTCTGATAGCTCGTCGGTGGTCGGAGATCCGTCCAAATTTCGGCGCAAACGTCTTCGGAAGGGCTCCGAGGAGTCTTCCGACGCCTCTGGATCGTCCGCCAAGACGGTGAAGGCGAAAAAGAAGAAGGCCGGGAAGAAGAGCTCGAATGACATCGAGCTGGCAATGGCGAAGGCCGACCTTGCCGAGGCCCGCAAGCTCGAGGCTCAGCGGGATACAGAGGAGACGGTTAAGGGCATGACACGCGCTAACAAGGAGGCGCGCGCAAAGTACCTTGCCCTGAGGAACGCGCCGTCCACTAGCGTGGATTCGGAGAGCCTCACTTGCATGCTGCTAAAGCAAGCAGAGGCTGAGATCTCCACCATCTTCCTAGTGGCGGCAAAGTCCTCGCAACTGTCGGGGCCTTACCAGAAGGCGCTTAAAGCCTGTGCGGCTACACTCCGCGACATAGTCGCGGAGACAGTTACCCGCAGCGCTTCTGCGGAAAACGCCAGGCTGGAGACGACGGTGCAGCGCCAAAGCCTCCAAATAGAAGTGTTGGAGAAGGAGGTGGACAAGCTCCGCCAGCTCCTCATGAAGGTCCCAGCTCCAGCTCCAGTTCCATCGCTCAATTTGCGGGAACAGATGAGAGAGATCCTGCAGGAGGAACGTACGTTTGTTCGTTCATGCCTCGCAGGAATAGAAGATCGCCTCCTTCCGGCGAAGATCGTCCGTCCTTCCCTTGCGGTGGACAAGCGACGCACCGAGGAGATTGTGACTCCTGCACCGGTACCTGCACCGGCCCCGAAAAAGTCGGCAGGAAAGAAGGGGAAGGCAAAGGTAGCCAAACCCTTAGCCCCGGCGCCGGCAACTGCCCCGATGGAACCAGTTGCTGGTCCATCTTGGGCGCAGGAGACGCTGGCTCTGCCCTCGCAAGAGGACCTCATGCTGCCCTCTGCCACCGCGGCCAATGATGGTTGGTCGACGGTGGCCAAGAAGGGCAAAAAGAAGAAGGCGCCTCAGCCCTCTTCTACAGTGCCAAAGGGGCCTGCCAGAAAGACAGCCCCTGCGGCGGCCCCTAAAAAGGGGAAGGGTAAAAAGAAGTCGTCTCTCCCTAAGACGGCGGCGGTTGTGGTGATCTTGTCGCCAGACGCCGTCCAAAAGGGGGAGACGTACGAGTCGGTGCTGGTTCGAGCCCGACAAACCGTCAAGCCCCATGAACTGGGGATAGAGAAGGTTACTTGCCGGCGGACCCAAACCGGAGCTCGTATATTCGAGTTCCCTGAGGTCAACCGGCAACAGCAGGCGGATGCCTTCGCCCGCAAAATGGCGGAGGCGATTGCCGATGTCGCCAAGGTGGCACAGCCGGTCAAAACCTCGTCCCTCGTGGTGTCAGAGCTTGACGACTCTGTCACCAAGGGCGAGGTTGCTGCTGCCGTGGCGGCAGCCGGTGGCTGCGCGGTGGAGGCCGTTGAGGTCGGCGAGATCCGACCCGGAGCTGGGGGCATGGGCCGCGTCAGACTACGGTGCCCCGTGGTTGCAGTCGAAGCCGTCCTTAAAAAGGGGCGGCTTCTGATTGGGTTTAGCTCTGCCGTAGTCCGGACATCGCACAATAATGCAGGTGAACCTCAATCACGCCCAGGTAGCACAGGACCTAATGTCCCAAGTGCTGGCGGAGTGGTTGGGGGACCTAGCAGCGGTCGCCGAACCGTACTCGATCCAGCCCAATTGGCTGGGGGACAGTAGCGGTTTGGTGGCCATCGTGCCGCGGCGTACCACGGGCTCCCCTCCCATCTCACTAATTGAGAGGGGACTTGGATACGTGGCCGCCGCGTGGGGAGACATCGCCCTTGTGGCGGTGTATTTCTCCCCAGAACCCTCGCAGCTGGAGTTCGAGAACTTTCTGCAAACTCTGGCTGCAGTGGTTGCGCGAATGGGAAGGCCTGGGGTCGCGGTCCTAGGCGATCTTAACGCCAGGTCCGCGACATGGGGCGATCATGTCACGGATGCCCGTGGCAGGTTTCTAGAGGTCTGGGCGGCGTCCACTGGTCTGGTGCTCCTTAATAGGGGAGCAGTACAAACGTGCGTCCGGATTAATGGGGGTTCGGTGGTGGATCTTTCCGTCGCCACCCCCGCACTGGCCGGCCACGTTTGTAAATGGAGGGTGGACCTGGTGGAGACTCTATCCGACCATCGATATATTCGGATAGAGTTCTCCACACCGGGTGCACCACCTGTGGGCCGGGTGGGGCAATCGCCCTTCCCGCGGTGGGCCTTGTCGCGGCTTGACCGCGACGCGGCTAAGGAGGCGGCGTTTGTCCAGGACTGGTTTGCCCCGCCTACCAGCCTGGACGTGGATGACGCTGCCCTCCAATTGAGGGAGGCAATGACCGAGGTGTGCAACTCTAGCATGCCTCGGTCCAGCCGGCCCCCTCCTAGGCGCGCGGTGTATTGGTGGTCGGTGGAGATCGCCGGCCTCCGGGAGCACTGCGTGGCCACGAGGAGGGCCTATCAGAGGGCCCGCCGTCGTCGCCGCCGTGACACCGACAATGAGGCTCGCCTGTACGCCTCCTACACGGAGGCACAGCGCGTCCTCAAAACGGCGATTGCGGAGGCGAAACAGAGGGCGAGGACGGAGATGCTGGAGAGTCTCAATGACGATCCTTGGGGCAGACCGTATCGGGCAATACGCAACAAGCTGCGCCCGATCGGTCCCCCCATCACGGAGACTCTCCAGCCAGAGTTGTTGGAGGGGGTGGTCCGGGGTTTGTTCCCGGATCGGTCCAATGTCACCCCTCCAACAATGGATCCGCCTCGGCGGAGGGGCCGGGCCAGGAGCCCGGAAGTCGTCCCGGTATCAGTGACGGAGTTTGCCTCGGCGGCACTCAGACTCCGAGGTAAAAAGACGGCGCCGGGGCCAGATGGCGTGCCGGCTAGAGTGGTGGCTATAGCCACCGCCCAAATGGAGGATCGGTTTCGGGACCTTTTCGACTGCTGTTTAGCGTCGGGGAGGTTCCCGAAAGTGTGGAAAGAGGGGGCGCTTTGCCTGCTCCGAAAGGAGGGCCGACCGGCGGACTCGCCGGCAGGCTACCGGCCAATCGTCCTCTTGGACGACGCCGGGAAGCTCTTTGAGCGCGTGATCGCCACGTGCCTCAAAGAGCACTTGTCGGGGACCGGACCGGACATCTCCGAGACCCAATACGGATTTCGGGCGGGCCGGTCCACAATAGACGCGCTCCAAGAGTTAAAGCGCGTCACACAGGAGGCGGTGGCGGCGGGGAATGGTGTGTTAGCAGTGTCGTTTGACATTGCTAATGCTTTCAACACCATCCCCCACGCTACTATACTGGAGGCACTCCGCTACCATGGAGTGCCTCCATACCTGCAGGCCCTGTTGGCGAACTACTTCCTCGATAGGGAAGTGTTGTTCGTCAACAGGGACGGCCGGCTGGGGCGGCGTAGGGTGGAGACCGGTGTCCCACAGGGGTCGGTTCTTGGACCCCTGCTTTGGAACATCGGTTTTGACTGGCTCCTCCGGGGTAGTCTCCTCCGTGGCATGGGTGTCATTTGTTACGCAGATGACACCCTTGTCACGGCACGGGGACGCACCTACGGGGAGGCAGCCGCCCTGGCGTCTGCCGGGGGAACCCTGGTCGCCAACCGCATGCGGCGACTGGGGTTATCGGTGGCGCTGGAGAAGACGGAGGCGCTCTTCTTCCAGGCGCCCCGGCAGCGCGTGCCACCCGACGCCCACATCATGGTGGGTGGTATTCGGGTGGAGGTTAAGGCCCAGATGAAGTATCTGGGCCTTGTCCTGGATGGGCGGTGGAAGTTTGCGCCCCAATATGGGCAGACTCCCTGGGTAGGGAGAACGTGACTCTCCTCCGTAAGCCACAACGCGCTATCGCTCAAAGGATAGCGCGGGCTTACGGAACGGTGGGTCACGCCGCGGCCTGTGCCATGGCGGGCACTCCTCCGTGGCACTTGGAGGCCGAGGTGCAGTCCGCCATCTACCACTGGACGGCGGACCGGCGGGCGCGTGGGGAGCGCCCCGCCCAGGAGGAGAGGGACGCCGCCAGGCGCACTGCCTGTAGGGTCATGCTTCGCCGGTGGACGGCGGAGATGGCCACTGCAGAGTCTGGACGGCGTACCCTCGACGCCATCGGTCCAGTCATCGAGGGCTGGACCGAGCGGAGGCACGGCTTCCTCTCTTACCGTCTCTCGCAGGTGCTTTCCGGGCATGGTTGCTTCGGGAAGTACTTGTGCGGGATCGGGAGGGAGGAGTCCACGGTGTGCCACCACTGTGGTGCGCCGGTGGACACGGCGCAGCACACCCTGGCCGAATGCTCGGCTTGGGGGGTGCAGCGTCGTTGCCTCCAGGCGTCGGTCGGCCCGGACCTCTCGCTACCTAGTGTGGTATATGCTATGTTGGGTAGTGAAGAGGCCTGGGCCGCAGTAGCCTCCTTCTGTGAAGATGTCATGTTGCAGAAGGAGGCGGCGGAGCGGGGTCGGGAGGAAGATCCTCTCGCACCGCCGCACCGCAGACGTCGAAGGGGCCGGAGAAGGCAGTTGTACGACCGCTCCCTTCTCCAGCCTGGTGGTGACCTGCGGGTAGGGGGTGTGGGGACACCTCCTCCCGCATTGCACGGGTCGCCGCCGTCGACGGGTGGGAACGATCGGGCGCTCCTGGTCGCTCCCACAGGCCCCCCACCAACACCGGGGGGCGGAGCAGGGCCCGTCTAGTCACAGACGGGTTGTCGCCGGCGGAGTTGTGGAGTGAGGCTTGCCGTACCCACGACTTCGCCATTAAGGCGCAGACGGAGCGTCGCAGAGTTTTAGTGGGTATACCCCTGGTCGGCAATCCAGCCGCCCAGGAGCAGCGCCCTTTTCAGGGCGCCGGGAGTCCCACACACGCCCTTCACTTCCCCGGTGAAGGGTAAGGTGCGTACTGCATTTCTCTGCGTAAAAAAAAAAATAAAAAAAATAAATAAAAAAAAAAAGGCAATACTGTTTTCAACATGTAATGGTCATAAACAGTGTAAGCGCCACAATAAAGACACCAATAGAACGAACTCTTCAACAAAGCTTTGGCAATTGGAGTACTCATAGACAAAATAAAATGGTGACGTCTATTAGTTGCTAAATTTGTAATTTTACCACATCCAAAACATTCATCGGATTTAACAAAATGTGTTTTAAGCCATGGCCAGGTATGTTTGTGGTTAACATAATAATGAAAATCATTTCTCGTCAAAAATGTATCAATGTCCATGTATGTTAGTATCACCATTGCAAGTGTTTATTTTTTAAATTAAGTATCTGAAAATATAAATATGCTGAAAAAATTAAAAAAAAACTTGCATAATAAAAAATGTTATGTACCTATCTACAATGAAAATTTTTGCCAGTCAAAGCCTTATATAGTAAAAAAAACAAAGAACCTATCTATAAAATATTTTATTTACGACTTTGGCCGACTAGACACTTTTATATTTTCACAGCTGATAGTTTTGCCCTTGACCACCACCTGACCTATGATGATATTTATTTTAAACGCCGTTATGGGGCCTTTTATTGCTACAATCCCATCTTTTCCTACGATTCCATCTGGTGAAACTCCAATAAAAGGATATTCTTTGTCGATAAAAAGGCCACAAGGTTCAATAATTATCGATTCCTGTTCCTGCATTTGTTGTAATGCTTGCTTTTCTTTCTCAATTTCGTGAGCAACAGCCGTAATGTGTGATACATTTTTTTGATAAAATATTTTCTTCACTAATGAAGAAGTATATGTCTTCTTTTGCAGATCGAACCGAAATTGGATGCTGTAATAATATTTTTTCTATCCATTCACTAGAGTCTCTATGTAATATAGTTGATCTTTCAATCCATTCACTAGAGTCTCTATGTAATATAGTTGATCTTTCAATCCATTCACTAGAGTCTCTTTGTAATATAGTGGATCTTTCAATTAGGTTTCTATCTTCAACCAGTAATGTTCAATTGTCAATAAAATTTTCTTTTGCTTTTTCTATTTGCTCTGATGTCATATCTGGGGCTGGACTGTTTGGCCTATAATCATGTTGTACGTTAGTTTTATCTTGAAATTTCCGCATTTTTTTATCGGGTGCTCTTTATTTAGTTTTCTCTTTAGGGATCTTCTTTGTTCCATTTCCTTCAGTTTGCCTTTTGGAGAAATTCCTGAAAAAGCTTTTTTTACGCTAGATATGGTGGATCCTTTATTAAATGAAACCGCGGCAGCAGAACATCTAGCTTGGTATCCTCTTTTCTGGGAAAAAAATATTCTTTTTCTTCCGACAAATTTTGCGACAACGCTATTGAAACGCTCAACAGTATTAGTATCAAGATTTTCAATAAGATTAGGGGATTTTGAAGCTACAGTAGCAGTGAATGCATTTAATATGAACAAGAAAGTGGAATTTCGAATAGTTATCTTGTCGTTTTTATCATTTTGGTTCATGGAGCAATAATAGTCTTTGCAAAATCGATGATCTCCGTAAGCGTGATAAGGAATAAGGGTTTACAGAATTCTCTACTTTTTAGTTTGCCTATGGCACGAATACACCCTTTTTGTGCAATAAATAATCGGTTAATATTAGTCGCATTTCCCCAGAAGATAATCCCGTATCTTAGTCTAGACGCTACATATCCTTGGTAAGCAGTAATAACAGCTGTATGTGACACGATTTTGGCTAATAGTCGAAGTGCGTAAGAAAATTTAACTATTTTAGTGTGAAAGAAATCTAAGTGTGATTAATTGCCATTTAATGTTATCGTTTATACAAATGCCTAAAAACTTTGAAGTTTTAGTCACATGTATTTCGTTACCGTCTACTGTTATTTTTATTTCATTATTTCATTTAGAAAATCAAGCTTTAGTTGTATAGTGCTTAACCCTTTACCGCATGGATTTTTAAAATCTGGGGCCCGATTCCGTAACTTTTTTAACGATGCAACACGGCCGATATCGACCAATACGTGTGACGTTTTTGCAATTTTCGTATTCTGTAACACGCCCACACGCTGCATCGAGCCACACGTTCATTTTGTTATTTTGGTATTCTGTAAGTACAATGTAATGTCATTGTTTCCCAAAGACTAATAAAACCTATAGACGTACAACATTTGTTTTCAACAAACATAGAAACAAAAATTCCCTCAAGCGGTCGAGTAGCCATTTTGGTTTTTAGATGCCTTATTTTTTGGGTAATTTTATTATTTTTGCAATCACTGGTTTTATAAAATATCCCTTTTATTGTAAAATATGCTAATAATATTGATTATCAGTATGAGCAAGTATGTAGTATTTTTGGTATTTTTTTTCTTTCGGTCTACCGAATCCTTAGTAAAGCAGAAGTTGTAAATTTTAAGGCGGCTAATTTAAATATAAGTAGGTAACCATTATTTTAGCGATGCTAAAAACTGCTAGGGATTTTTCTCATAAATTAAATTATGCATATATTTATAGTTAGGTATGCTATGTGTAGACACATGAGGGTTCCTAAGTTATTGGTCTCAACCTTTTATTTATCTTCTATCTCTTTTTACCATAATGGTAACGTGCGTGTGGTTCAAATCGGTCGGCGTCGTTCTAGGGCTGTGCTTTCCTTTTAACCAGTCATTAGTGATGTAACCTCTTTTAACTAACAAATCTCGTCAATCATTCATCAATATTTTGCAACATACCACCAACAGGCTTAGGAAATAACTATTTTTGTTAATTAAAGTCAGTGTGAGGTGTTCATAATTTTTAGATTATCATTTACCTTTAGACAATGTTATTATAAATAATTTTATTAATAAATTGACAATGTCAATGACGAAGAGGAATAATTAAATCTAAATGACATGAGGTAGACAAAAAGTAGAATGGTTTTTAACATTTTTGACAAGCACTGACAAGTTGTTTATAAACAAACCAAAATTTTGAACCCAAATCAATATAGTTACATTTTATAAAATTAGGAACATATTTTCTGTTTCTATGAAGTAATTAGTAATGCCTTTATTTAATAAACATCTCCATTTATTCACAGGCAGTGAGTGGTCCTCAAATAGAAAATCAATTTTGGGTAAAATTGATTTTTAAAGTATGAGATGAAATAAATTCAACAGGGTGTGTTTAGTAAATGAATTGTAATAACCTATTTATGATGTTTCTGTATGTTTTTACCCAACCAAAGTTGTATTAAAAGTTACACCTTTACTTTGACACCAATAAAATACAATTGCAAAGCTATGATTTATTAAACGAACCACTACCAAGAGTTAGGTAGGTACTTACGTAGTGTATTTTATAACATTTTTATTATTTCATTAATTATCATATAAATAAATCTCCAGAATACCATACAAACAATGTGGTTTTAAAGTTAGCGCAGTAGGCGTTACAGAATAGCCTAACGGAAAACGATACGAGCTGATTTGCAGAAGAATCGAGAATCGAACACGGGACCTGCCTCACAACAATCACGCTGCGCAACAGAGGTCGTCGCAAAAGCTTTTGCAACTTACTGTACCTACATATTAACGAAATTTGTGGAAGAGTAGGTTTTTCAAAAAAAGGAATTTATAATATTGTCTTTCCCTAGATGCATAGGTTTTGCCTCCGATATCCTACTAATATTATAAACGTGAAAGTTTGTGAGAATGTATAGGTAGATGTATGGATCTATGGATGGATGTTTGTTACTCTTTCACGTAAAAACTACTGGATGGATTTTGATGAAACTTTACAGAAATATAGGTTATACATCTGAATAACATATGGGGTACTTTTTACCGCGGGAAAACTACTCATTCCCACGGGAAACGAGTCGCGGGCAGCCACTAGTAGGTGCCATAAAATCGGTAGCTTTGAAGTGGTAGGCACAAAAAAATATATTTGTACCTATTGTTAAATTTAAAACACTTACAAATAGGTAGGTTATACATATTTAAGGTAAAATTAATCAATTATCTAGCTTTAACTCGCTAATAACTCCGAAGTATGTATATTGTTTGTTGCATAAGTCGTATTTTTAATATATTTTTGTGTTTTTGAAGTAATTTCTATTTCAATTACGATTTTTTGTAAAACCAAAAACTTGAGTAGTCAAACATACAAAATTATAGACAATAACAATAGAAAATAATAAGTGATTTGCCGTTTAGAAATAATAGGCGCCAACATCTTTCTATTCAAAAAGAATATTTATTAAACAATTCAACATTAGAAAGTACAAATTATTAAGTAAGTAAGTAATTTATAGTAATAATCAATCAAATAATTATAAAATATTGCTAAATTATCAAAAACGTTCGAGTAACAAGTGGCCGAAGAGTAACTGTTGTAAATCGCACCACACGCACGTCAAAAATGACGTCACATTGTCCCAAAAGTTTAGAGAATACCTATTTTTACCGGACAAGTTGTGACGCCCAGTCGTGTGGGCTTATAGAATACCAAATTTAAGAACATAGATATTGAACAACGCGTAACATGAGTGAATGGGTTGCGTCGCTGTCATGTCATGTAGTGTCACCCATTTCTGTAGGTTTGTTAGCAAACAAAGATAAATATTGCATTTAAAGGCTAAAGTCAGAAAAAAATACTGAAATAAAGTATAACGTGATAAGCGTGACTGGGAGAAGCTCTATTTTGAGCTGCCGAAACTTTATGCCCATAAGATAAGTCATCGCCTCGCTAAACTAAATTGCGTGTAGTAACGAGGCTTTTACCAAGTTCTTGGTTCGTTTTGGAAAGAAATGATTACAGTTAAAGGTAAATATCAATTTAAAATATTCAATATTATCTATTTCAATAAGAAGAACCTCGATATTCATAATAAACGATGTGCTTAGATTGCAATTGGTTCTAAACAGAAACTTTTCCCAATTTGGAATTTCATTGGATGTATGTATGTACCTACGTATGGGTACATACATACATCCACATAAAAAATATTTAGTAGGTACCTAAGTAACATTGTACCTAATATACTTAATTATGTTTTTCAGAAATATATTTTTTAGGTAAGCTACTGGTTCAGTGGCTTCAATGGTAAGAGGAAATGTCCTCAGCAATCTGTTGGTGGAAACAACTAAGGTGTGACGTCGTATTAGCTCGACGCCCGCTTCATGAAGTTGAACGTTCACGCCAAAGCAAAAGCAGGAAAATAACTTGATTAAAAATATATCTTTTTTTATACTATTTTTGTATAAATTAATACAATATATATTTTTCAAACCTATAAACCTAATTACCATTTATTTTGCATGGTGTGTAATCAAAGGATATTACAATTTTAAGATAAGTTTTATCATGGTTTTGTATTATTAGATTGTGTCTATAGTCACCAACGCACACAATGATCAAAAGACTGCTTGCCACAGGATATTCGTAACACCACGGTCTTGCTACGCTATTTTCCCGTTAGCTTGAAAAATATATAGGTAATTCCTAGTCCTTAAGGCAAATCATGATGGGAACCTAACCATTCCTTAATTATTATTTTTTATTGAATAACTATTTGAGACCAACAAAATAAACGTGTCTAAAGCACGGAAGAAATCAGAATATAATACCACAAGCGTTCACCCATCCTAGGACTGTCCGCGGCCGACGTCGCTTAACTTCAACAATATACCTACTCGATCCTTAGGATTGCAACGAGTTATCGAATTATTACATTTCAAAGTCAGGCTCAAGGTTTAAAGGCAGAGCAGACGAAACATTATTTTAAATAATATTTAATCAAAGCGCTTAAAAAATCATATCCATTTATATTCAAAAAACTTTGAATACAGATTTAAAATAAAATTGTACAAAAATATATATTTTTTTCTTAATATTGATGAATTATTGACGAGATATTGATATTGAGAAATAATGAATGGTTGAATGAACTATCAATCTAAGTGTAGCGCCTTATGGAGTTGCTTGCAAGCCACACGTACGACACGCGTGGCTTACAGAATACCTACAAATTGTCCTCACAGGACCCACTGGCATGCCACACGCACGTTACCACACGAAACGTTAAAAATTACAGAATCAGGCCCCTGCCCAAATTAATTTACGGCCTTCTGTGACCTAGTAGCTATGCAAGAAAATTATTTAAAAAAAATAAGCACTTCGGAAAATAGAGAAAAACGACAAAAATCTAAAGTTCCATATTTGGAACACTATGCGGTAAAGAGCATATTTATTGGTGTTCCAAATATGGTACAACATGCAATAGAGTTTTAAATAAATTTCATACATACAATTATTTATTTAAAATCAGCCAAGTTGTTAACAAATAAATAATGCCGAATATAATAAAAAAAAAGAAATTGTTGTTATGAATCTAACCAAGATCTACTTTCTTTTTGGTGCTATGAGCAAGGTTACCATCAGGTTAAAGCAATGAAGAATGAATAATCGTGTATAACTGCTTAGATGATGGAGTCTTAACTGATCATCGTCGCAGTAATGAAAAATCACTCTTAGTATTAAGTTTTTTTATTTTAAGGCACTACCTACATTTATCCCTGAATTACCATATGGAATTCTTTAAAACAGTTACGATCCTTGTTAAGACAAAAATAACAAGCACAATTGCTGCAATATATATATGACTTTTGGGTGCAATTTTTGCAGCGCTGCCGATCTTTTGCCCAATTAGGCCAATGACCTAGGCCATCTTCTGCCACTTCTCGTGGAGGCAGCTCGATACGGCGCCGCTTTATATTTTTGACATTTTCAATGTTTTGATTTAGTGGGGGTCGTCCTCTTCGAGTTGTAGGTGTAAAGACACCAGTAGTTTCCCGCATTAGCACATCGGATATATATAATTTAAAGTCTAGCAACGGCATGTATATTTCAACCCCCTTTTGTTTGTTCCGTCGTCGCCATAATAACCAACTGTTTACTATTATCATGTCGATTACTTGAAAGAAGATGCGCATGTACCATTTCTTACTTCGAATTTTGATTCTGTAGAATCCCAGCATAGAATCTAATAGGTCCACCCCACCCATATATTTATTATATATTTCTACAGATTTTGGTCGAGGAACATCAATCTTCTTTTTCTGTTCTTTTGAATATCTATTTGCTATATCCATAGGTTCTTTGCCAACATATGAAGAGCATAAACTTACCACTTTATTGTCCACCCATGAGGTGACACTTATTTCAACTTCGTTGACTTCAGTGCATTTTTCAATACAATAACCCCTTCTTTGCGTCATAAGTTTTTTGACACTCGGCAGATCAATGTTTTTGGCTCTGTTAAGTTGAATAGTGCCAAGTGGTGGTATTCCGTTACTATGTGAATATGCCATTAGAGGTAGACTAGTGTACCAATTATCAATAAATAGCTTGTAATTTAAATTCTTTGGCACAGTTTCCACAAGCCTTATTACGACATTACCTGATGCGCCTAAATCAGGACAGTTTTCTGGCAAGTCAGTCCTGTGTTTTCCCGTGAAAATATCAAAATCATAACTGAATCCTGTAGCTCCACTCAAAACATAGTTCAAGTATCCCCACTTATGTGGCTTTTTGGAATTATATTGACGCATTCCAGACGTTTTGGCCTTAGTGGGTATCATTTGTTCATCAATTGATAAATATTCTTCCTTGGGTATTTTTAATAATTGCTTTCTTACAACGTCAAGAAAGGGTCTGATTTTTTGAAGTTTATCATAATTCTCATCACTTCTACTAAGTTCTTTGGTCTTGTCAAAAAAATGTGTGAATCTCTTGATTTTTAATCTTTTTTTAAAATTTTAATTTCTCGCCAATAGTGGCGCGTTGACGGCAATTGAACTACAGACATGTAAATTATTATACCAATAAATTTGGTTATATCGTCCCTAGTTAAAGAATTTGCCTTTCCAGGGTCTATCTGTTCGGCATATAGCTTGCTCTGATCATATATCAAATCTAGAGCTTCTGTCGTAAATAGTAGTTTAAAAAAGTTCATGGGAGTTTCTAACTTTAATATCTCGTCTGGCAGATCTTCACATCCCAGAAAAGATATGTTCTGGTTATCAAAATCAATAGATTTTTCGGTCCATACGTAACTGGGCTTTTTTTGAATTCTTTTTGAAGTTTTTTTGTTTGTCTTCTTTATGCCAGAGGACGTTGATGGCTGCTCTATTTCTTCGACTGGATCACCTTCATCTTCATCTTCGCCGACATTTTCATCTAAGTATATTGCCTCCACCTCTACTATATCTTCGTCATCATCATCTTCATCATCTTCAGATTCCTCCACGACTAAAGGTTTTTTCGATGGTAAAGTATATTCATCATCATCTGATAGATTTTCATCTTCACTATAATCAGGAGGAATTGTAACTGTACGCCCCCGCGTTTTCATTTTATCTGCAACAACTATGCAAAATTAAATGGCACCCAGACATGCACCCTGTAGGTAGGGGGGGTATTACCAATCCTACAATCAGTTACTATAGGATATGTCAGGTCCTAACCTAACAATCAGCGCAAAAAAGGGGCCTAACCTAACCTAACCCCCTTCAGCCTTCCCCTCCCTCAAAACTAACCCTTATATCGTAGTCACCTAATTTAAACCCGCACTTGCTGAATATTATTTATGATACCTACCTACCTACTTATTCAATTCAATTTCAAAATAAATAAAATGTCTTCATTAGCTATTAGGATAATTTATAACTCAAATCACGAGATGTTAAGCCATTAAATAAATGATCTAAATTATTTATGATCATAAAAACAAAATGGCGGCGGACAATATTTTAATTACCAATGGAGGTACCGTATGCATGGTGTTCCATATTTGGATTTAAACGTTAATGCATGTTGTTCCATATGTGCCCAGACTATAAAACCTGCTCTGAACTTTGTTCCATATTTGGAACAAAGTTGTAAACGAAATTTTAGCAAGATGTGATCCTTCGGGATACGTTTAAATTTACAATAAAGTCCAAAAACTTATTTATTTGCACCAACTAACGTGAAAAACAACACAAATTTGAGATCAAACACACTCGCCATCAAAATATGCCAGAATGACAACTACTGTCATTGAAATATCGAACCAGAGACTAGCTAGAGGAACGCCATTATTATTTTACGTTTGGATACACATCTGACTATAGTAGTGAAGTGTCGATGACGTAACACAGATGGTGTTATAAGTATATTTTTACCAAAATTGGTAGTGTTCCAAATATGGGACGACATGCGGTAAAGGGTTAAGGCTTCGTTGACTTTATTAAGACTAGTAACAATTTCTTGTTTATTACGACAAACAATAGTGCAGTCATCTGCGAATAAAATTTGGGCTTTTAACAGTTTTTGGGATTTTATTCACGTAAATTAAAATAAAAGTGGACCCAAAATACTGCCTTGAAGAACTCTACTTGTTACAGTTCTTTGAGATTAAAAATATGTTTCTTCTTTTACAAGTTTTTAATTGAGTTGGAAATACGCCTTGTTCTAGACAGAGGTTTATAATATAACTTAAAACCTTAGAGATAAAACCTTACGGAAATATGAGGTTAATCCAAGGAATGACGACAGATGTTTAACATTTTTGGGTTCTGGGAACTTTCCAACAGCTTCAGTTTTCTCTTCTTATGGTTTCACCACACCATTTTCTATGATGTAGCCCAGATATCCTACTCTTCGTACCAGTAATTGTTACTTTTCCCAATTTATCTCCAAACCATATTCTGATGCTTGTCTGAGTACTTCTCTTAGCCTAATAACAGCTTCTTCTTTATTTGATGCTGTAATTAATAAGTCATCAACAAAAATATGAACATATCCCTTCGCTATCAAGTCTCTAAAATAATGGACACAAATCTCTCAGAGTCCAGTGTAATGCGCGCTTGGTAACAGACGTGCATTGCAAACTGCGCACGAATTGAATTTTTATTCGCGTACTGCGCGCGGCCTCGCCGCCGCTCCGATTACGTTAAGCTATGAGTTCCGAAAAACTCATAGCCAACGAGCTGTTGGCGTTTATTCAACACGCCATCGACACCATGGACGAGGTCAGCATCCTGCAGATCTGCAAATCCAACTTCAAGGTGGAGGAGATTTGCAAGAGCAAGGTGCTGCTCTACGAGACCCTCGGACAGTTCGACCGAATGCCAACTCGCAGAATAGACGAGAAGGGGGAGAGAAGTCTTCAGGACATCATCAATCTCCTGAAGACAACCGATCCTGACGACGTGCCCGCATTCGTGGCGAAGCAGCTGCACAAGCTGCCTCCCGTCACGTTCGATCACGTCGACGTCACCAGGCTGCTCAAGGACATCACGTCTCTCAAAGCTGGCTTGGCCGAGGTGCAGTTTAAGTTGGAGATTTCCGAATCTACAATTAGTGAACTTCGTACTGAATTATCATCGCTAAAACGTGGTAATTCGGTAAGTAGGTCACCGGAAATCGCCAACGTAAACACACGTCGCGGCGCACAAAATGCCTCCATCAGCAGTTTGTCGTCGCCGCCGACCGCCGCCGAGTCAGCTCGGCCCGCCGCCGCCCGCGCCCCCGCCCCGCAGATGACGTCGAGTGCGGGAGAGGTGACGGCCCCGCCGCGTGCATACGCTGCAGCCGCCGCTTGGCCCGCCCGCGCCCCTGCACCCGCCCCGCCTAGCAAGAAGGGGCGGAACAAGAAGAGTCGGAGCAAGCCTACTGCACCGCAGGTGCCAATGTCGTCGAATAAACAGCAGATCGACGACGAGGGCTTCACCAAAGTGGAGAGGAAGAAGAGGCCCTTCTGCCGCAACCTGTGTGGCACCGCTCCAGCCTGCGACCACACGCTGCGTCCTGCCGTACCATCGACGCTGCTGTATGTGTCCCGAGTGCACTGGTCTACGAAGGTCGACGACGTCGTAGACTACGTCCAGAAGAAGTCCAACTTTAGGCTGCGGGTAGAGCGGTTGGTTTCTCGCCATAAAACGAGTTTTAGCTCATTTGTGGTTAGAGTGCCGACCCACCATATGCCCACATTCATGAAGGAGGACTTCTGGCCGCAGGGCGTCGTGTTTCGCAAGTTTCGAGGCCGGTTGCCTGCCGATTCAGCACTACCGAAACTATTAGTGTAGTGTTAGTTTTTAAGTATATAATATCTATGTTAGTCTGTAAGGTATATATGATATGGGCCTCTGTTTACATATTTAAGATCTTTTATGTAAATATTGCCTGAAATAAATGAATAAATAAATAAAAAAATAATAAAAAAAAAAAAAAATCTAATAAATAGTTTTGGACAATTTGACAATCCAAATGCAGCTTTTAAAATTCATATTGACCAGTTTCTGTCACAAAAGCAGTATTCTTCACCGAACTTGGATCAACATTCAAATGAAAATAAGCATTCTTCAAGTCCAGCGCACTAAACACTTGCGCACCAGAAAGCTTATCAATTAAATCTTGCACAATCGGTAAGGGGTATTCATCTTTCACCATCTCCGCATTGATTTTTCTTCAACCAACACACATTCGCGTCGTTCCGTCTTCCTTCTTTACTAAAACAATGGGACTAGCATATTCTGAATGCCTCACCTGTATGATGCCTTATCGTAACCATTGTTCTACCTGATTATCCACTTCATGTTGCACCTTATAAGCCAATCGTCTTGTTCTTGGTCGTCTCCCATTTTAATGAATTCATCTTCAATACCATGAATTAAACAAGATCCCGCTTTTTTCCAACAATTTCACGTTTATTTAACAATGACAGTTTTTCATAATAATAGTTATCAAAAGGTTGTCCCCATTTGAAATATATTTTTTTAACATTTTGGTAAGCAAGTCTCCGTAATTTTCATTCAAAGGAAAAGCTGCTTTAAGTTTACTTACCCTGGAATGAATGCCCATGTATATAAAATGGTTGGTAAGCCATTATACCATTTTTTAGTTAAGTTTAGGCAATGCATAATGGCATATTTGTCTGTCATCCCAACTGTAAATGGTTGCACAATCATTTACTTTATAAATCCACCATTCTATAGATTGAGAATTATCAGACGGGTCAAACTCAGGCACTACATTACAATTACTAACGTTTGGGGGAAACGTGAAAGAGAAATGAAAGATTTTAAACTGTTTTAAAGCTTTATATTTAAAGCATAAAAGTGAGTTTAATGTTATGTGCTCACAGTCCGAGCACGAAAATATGACTGAGTCTGGAAGGAAGCTGTCAATATGCCTTTGTTTCCTCTTCAGAATCTATTTGAATACTATAAAATAATAGCTGCCAGTATTCCAGCAAATAAGTTTCCTACATAGTGCTTATGCACATTACACAATTGGCATTTACCTGGTTCCAAGAACTGTTTTGAGTTGTTAACTTTTTGTATGATAAACTAGGTACATATATTTATTGGTTGTTCACTGCTTGAACCTATCATACTATGAGGTGATTGGTTATGAACTTCACTAGAAACATTGGTAACGGGAGGTATTACAGATCTAGACCCACAAGTAGCATCTTGACCAATCAGTTGGGTAACATTCAAAGGTAAATTGATGTTATTGCTAGCGAGATTATTTGACACCTGTGATGATACTTCATTAGTTGTATGACCTCTTTTAGCTCTTCTGTAACTACGTTAAGGGCTAGAACTAGATGCAGATACCGACCTAGATGACCTGCTTTGATTTGAAATCGAATGTCTGCGGTGCCTATAACTTTTCCGTATGTTGTGTCGACTCCTTTTCTTTTTATGAGACCTCATTATGAAATTCAAGAAATTAACAAAAACACACTCAGAACCAATAAATACAGCTGAATAAATAAAATTAGGCCGATAGTTAATCCAGTCACCACTTAATAAATCACGATACAAGAAAGATAATGTCAGATTACAAGATAAGATGAAAAGCTCTCATTTTGGTTATATTTTTTACGTATCAATGTAAATGACTGGGTAATTCGTTTTCACACACTTATAGTAATTGATGTTCAGCAATATTCATTTTTTCAAAATAAACACAGGCGCTTTTTTACGCACCGACCATAAAGTTCCAAAAGAAACATGCGATAGATGCATGCTTCTTTTGGACCGGACCATTAATTTAGAAAATAGCAATATAAAATATGCTGGGACCGAACCATCATCACGAATAAAACTATACATTACAATAGGCCAGACTTATCTGTTTTCGACAAACTAACAAAAACCGTATTTTTAATTGATATTGCAGTTTGTAATACACACAATCTTTTAACCACACACACAGAGAAAATGTCAAAATATACAGATCTCTCCATTGAATTAAAAACACAATGGCGTGCAGAAAGAGTACGAGTAAGAGTATCATCCCAATAATAATATGGTTGGTTTCTATATTGCAACAGACCTTATTTTTTTAATCTTCAGCAGTATTGATTCTTCAATTTTTAAAAGAGCAGCTATGCTATTGCCCTTTATGTCTTTCATAGCCCGATCCAGCGCTTCGATTGCTTTTTATATCTAAACCAACCAATTACATTGCAGCAACACTTTTCCACGCTCACTGCTTTTGCAAATGTTACAAACTGGCATTTCCTCATGTGCCAGGTACAATGGCAATTTAAGATCTGAGTGCACTGTTCATCCTCCACTAAGTAAAGTAGCAGCTATCCCAGAGGAAGCTACTGCGACAGCAACTCCTTTATCTTTCCGGATTTGCGCTAATGATAAGTTAAGAGAAAAGTTTTACCGGTGCCTCCTGGAGCATCTAAAAATAATAAAGACATTTTTTTGTTTTGGATTCAGCGGAGGAAGGGCCTCCGTTATTTGTTGCCTCAAAAAAACACATTATAATACAGTTCTCGCATTAAATCACTACTAACTTCCCTAATTCTTTCTGGTCTACTTATCCCGAAATGAGATAAATCTTTTCCTTTCATAGATATCACTTCGTCTTCAACCTTCGCCAACGCGTCGTTGTAAATGAATCATTGTATGAAGCATTTACTTTCTGTTCTTGTAGCCTGTGCAAAATATCATCAGCCATGCCGTTGATGCCGTTCGTGTAACGGGAACCCTAAGAGCCTCCACACAGCTTCATTGCTGCTAACATAACTACCAGACTGATATGTTTGGACTTCATCGACAGTATTAGCGACCTCTGTATTTCTAAAATTACAAATTTAAAAGTTAGGTCGTTACCCATATTAAGGTATTTGCAGATACATTTAATTGCGCTTACTGAACTGCAGGTCTCAACATTTATGACGGCATTAAACATTTTGATACAATAGGCGACTAAGGGACCACCGAACCATTATATATCTATAGTAACATTACTACCATTTCGGAGTTTTACAGATGCCGTTCGACCTCCGTCTACTGGTGCTCTCCTGCGATACAGTGGTTATCAATTGTCATTTTGGACGGTCTTATCTATTTTTGGGTATTTACAGTAAGTACCCCAGAACATTATACCATAACCGTTAGGATGATGCAACGTATCCATGCTAGGAATGTTGGCAACGTTTTATAGTTTGAGTAGAGCATAAGAAAATATGATAATTTTCTTTACTAACCAATGTGAATTTTCTATGTAAACTTGTAAAAAATGGTGTAGTCAGCTTCTTTGACTGATATGCCTAAATAGTTACGTTCAACTTTTGTTTAAAATAAATTAAGAATGTTGTTGTTAAATTTATTTTCAAGGATGGAATGTTTATAGCTAAGGAACAATTATTATTTAAAAACATGTAGCTTTTTTTCTGGAATACTCAACAGCCTGTCGTGGCTTTTTAACATTTCTTTTGACAAAATTATTGAACCAGTTATGGCGTGGATGGCTCCATTTTTAAACTATAAGCCAGTCTTTTCCATAATATGTTTTATTATAGTGACAGTCACCTTCATTTTGTGTGTAGCCGTTTTCCAGAAACCGATGATTTATGGTTATATTGAATTATTTAGCAGCATGAATGTATATAATTGTAAGACCAAAATCTGTATTCTTTACTGCCTTTTAGCGAAAAATCTTGAAAAATATCATAGAGGCAACTTGCGACTTTGTTAGCACCGCGTTTTGCGACACTTTTGTCTCAAACGTAAAAAGATAAGCTATAGTTACTATGAACTATAACTCGATATTGCCGAAAAATTGTAACTTTATTGTTGTCGTTGATGTTTCATCAAGATTATATATACTTGTTCCACCTGCAAATGCAGGGTCCCTTTTTATTAACTTCTCTTAATTGTCGTAAAGTCTGTCCACGTTATGTCGATTAAATGCTCAAGCGAGCCTACATGCTTCATGTTTTCTTAATGTTTATTCTTCTAAAATTCAAAAGCCAGTTTTTCACAGCCATTTCCTTTTGTTGCCACGAATTTGGCATTTTTAAATTAATAACATTTGCCATTTGATACGCTATTCTTCGGCAGTCCTTGGCAGATAATCCATAAAAAAGTAATGCACAATGTTCGAAATATTTTTTTAACATGCTTTCTTGGTCTGTAGTAAAAATTTTATTAACGCTGTAATTTGGAGTTAAACGAGCTGCGTCGACGTTAAAGTTTTCTTACACTCATACTACTTTTGATATTGGTCAAAGCATTTTTCATGATTGACACACTGTGCCAATGAGGAGTCGCTAAGGCCAGGAGGCTGTTTACTTTTAAAGCGTGGAAGACGGGGGTGGCATGTAGATATTTATGATCTTCTGCTACTGAGGGAATAAAATTATAATGTCTCCAGGACTAGTATCACCTTGTGTTAAATCCAGAAGCTTCTGTTGAGCTTCTAGTTCTTTTTCTAGGTCTTCCACAGACCGAGGAACTATTTGGACACTCTGTTTTGTCCGTGGATTACCAATGGTAACCAAATATTTGTCCCTCCTAATGAAATATTTTCTACTTCACCTTGCATACCCTCTTCTTTAATAGGGTAGTTAAGATCTTCTGAATTTTCGGAGTAGCTATCAGAAGATGATCTGTAGTGGGGTTGGGGTGGCAATGCCCTGGGTCTGACTCAGAATTTCGTCTATTTTGTTTATTTTATTTTATTTAATTCTACAATTTGTTTAAACATTTTATTGTGTTGTTGCTGTTGATCAGTCAGCAGGGAAAGAAGCTCTTCGGTCCTCGTGTATGCGGAAGTTGTGGGTTGTGGCGTAGTAGATGGGGTATAACGTCTTCTTTTTGGCGATTCCAACTGTTTTAAGGGCGTTGTGTGACGCCTTTTCTGATGGCGTGATTTGGATCGCGAAGCTGATTTGTCGTTTGAAGAGAGGCATCTGATGCCTCCAATCTTGATAATTGGTTTAAGTTTAGATACCGTATCCATGAATGCATCATAAGATCGTTCTTGTATTATTTCCATTAATTTATGTGGTAAGAACAAAAGTATGCGACCAAACGACCAGCTTAAAAGTTGTTGTTTTATTTTTCTAAATGTTCTTTCCGAGGCACAAGGTGAGTCTGGTTTAACAGCTTGTATTAATTCAACTGCCGGAAGGGCAAATCTAAGCTTCTTTAGCATTTCCGGGGAAATAGTGTCTCCGAAGTATTGATTAAACGGAACATTATTAGTTTCCCATTTTTCCCAACCTGGGTAATGCTTCTTTACCAGGTTTACGACAGCTGCGAAGCTCGTTTCATCACCTTCAGTAATATAGCATGATAATTCACCCATGGTATGGGTGGGCGATGTTGAAGGTAGGCTGAAAATCGACCCTTCATAGAAATAGGAACTTTATTTTTCAAGTGTTGGTTTTATGACTTGAATTTACTTCTGTTGACTGTTATTATATGTAATAACGTCATTAAAGTTTATTTCGCTGAACATTTCGCGATTAACAATATTTTCGATAAAAATAGATCTGATACTAAAATCAAGATATGTTAAAAACCGCAAGGAAAACCGTAATATCGCGTCGAATGCTTGTAGTACTTATTATTATTGATGTTTTGGCATACTACATTATTTTCGTAATATTTGCGGGTTTTTGCTAAAATATATATATACGACCTCGGTGGTGCAGCGGTATATATACAGGACTCCTAAGCGGAGGGTTCGATCCCCGGGTCGGGCTAATTTCGTAAAAATAGTTTTTCGTTATTGGCTCGTGTCTGGGTGTAACTAGGTTCTCCCCTAGTCCATTTTGTGGTGCCTATAACACAAGTGCTTACTGCAACTTACTTTAGGGCCAAATAATTGGTGTGTCAGTCTGGAGATTTATTATATTTATTATTGTTATATAATATATTTAGGATTCAGAAGCTGAGATAATTAAAAAATACAAATGATTGAACAAAATGACAGTTTACTATAAATTTATAAGAAAATTACATTTACTTTCTTACTTACGACTAAAACATAAATCACCAATCACTTTTATCAAAATAAAATCACTTACTCAGTGTATTTCTCCTTATTATAACAATTTTCAAGTTATTTAAATAATAACGACAATTTATATGAAAATAACTAAAAAAAAGTCGCGTCGAACACATCCGTCCTAACCGAGCGCCAACGATCAAATGTCCACAGCAGGCTCGAAGTGGGGCTTATATAGCCCGTCCGGGTGGCATGACGTTTAAGGGATCCTGATAGCTAACTATGTATATGTATATTTTATTTTTCATCATTATCCTTTTTCATCTACAATTTCCATAAAAATACAATTACAGCACCCATATTTATCCCAAAATGTCATTAAAATATAGTATAACTAAACGGCTACTTAAAAATAAAGTAACGTTCTTGATTAATAACTAATAATTAGTTGTTAGACAAGATTTTTGTGAGTTGTCATTGTTGTATGTTCCAGGTTGCATATTTACAGAGTTTTAAGCCGCAAAGAGATAAGAACCATGGAATGAAATGACAATAAGCAGTAATTAACACACAAAATAGCCTTTCCTAGAACTTTGCAATCTCATATTTTGTTGAGATTTTACTTTTTTAATTTTGCATTATAAATGCAAATTTATTAATTTTTCAGGTTTTCCAAAGGTCCTGGGTTCGAGTCCCAGTCGAGTAATATTCGGAGGCCCGCGTTCCTTTTTCCAGTATTTATAACTTTTTTGTTAGTTGTTATTATTGCATATTCCGGGAAGTGGTTAAATGTTGCATATAAACCGAGTTTAAAACTGCAAAGAGACAAGAACAATGGAATGAAATGACAATTAGTAGTAATTAACAGTTAAAATACATATACACTATGGTTAGAAAGGGGTTTAAAATGTATCTGTACGATAGGTAGGGTTTTCTAAGACCTATAAATGGAAAGAAAAAACAAAAATAATCACTTTGCACTAAACTTCTTAATTGCTAACATCTGACAGTAGCCGTTATTAAAAGTGTAGTTACCAACTTGGATTTGTTTGTTGTTTTGAAAAGTGAGAATACTTCGTTTAATCATGAAGTATTGTTTAGAAAAGTTTTATCTCTGTTAGATTTGACTCCTATGTCAGATAAAACTATTGGGACTAGGAACGAAACAAAAGAGTTCACACAAAAATTATAATAATTACACGTCCATACAGTTACTAGGTTGTTGAGTGACCAGTGTCTCCAAGTCAGTGCGTACATAATAAAAATAATGCAATATGATATGATGTTCCTACATTATTCCCCCTCTTATAAAAAATAAAACATAAGTAATAAGTAAACATAATTAATGACACAAAGAGGTAACACTAATTACGTATGCTACAGACGGAGGATGCAAAAAAAACCAAAACTTGATTAAAGTTAATTTATTAAAATTAAAGTACAAACTAAAGACGCGACAATTGATCGATGGTAGATACAAAAGTGTCTTATAACTAAATTACACATATAAAGAAAACTAAGCTACACGTGTAGGTTACCGTGGGAAGCACTGTCAGCATCTTGCCTTGCATTTCCGTTGCTTCCATAAGGTTGTGAAATCGGTGTCGGTACCTAAAGTATACTGCGTGTAGTGACGTCACGTAACACCTCCCCCCATAGATCAGCGACTATTGAGATTTTGAGAAATAGACGCTGAGAGGTCCTTGAGGTTCATCTTCATATCCTTGGGGATGACTTCTGTTGCAGGTTGAAGCTCCACGTGCCACGTCGATGTTCCTGGAGCAGCATTATCTTTGCTTCTCTCTATTTTCTTATAATAAAGTTTTCTTATTAGTAGTATAACACATATTATAACTGTACATGATAAAATAGTGTAAAATGGTACAGTTGTGTGGTAAAGTGATTCGCTCGATATTTGAGTTAACTTTACAGGATTCTGAAGCGTTATTTTCGAGTTGCTATTATGCAGAGATTCTAGGTTGATTGAATTCAGCTTAACTATGGTTTTATCTGGAACTTCTGTAATTTGAGGTATGTTCATAATGTTGACGGCGTATCCTTTAATTCTGTCGTCGTCGTTCCTTACTGTGAATTCTGGTGTCTGCAGGACGCATCCTTTGGGAATCACCGCGAGGTAACTGCCTTAGAGAGTTCTATACTGTTCGTTGTTACAAGATAGTCTGACCGAGGAAGTAGGAGGAGTGAAGTGTTCGTTGTTACAAGATAGTCTGGCGAGGAAAGTTCATGGTGTAGTGTTTCTCGTCGACTTGCTCCATAGCTTCCTTGGAAAGGATCACGGGTGTCAGGTTGCAGGACGGGGCGATCTGCTGCTGAGTGATGAGTTGTTCCACGCAGTCCGGCGACCGGCGAGTGCTGTAGCTGCTGGGCCGCTCACACAGATACCAGGAGTTATACTTCGGACATTCTGTCTCTATGTACCTTGAATCTAAGTCATGAATTGCCAGGAAGGGTGAGGTAGGTATTATAGTGAGGTTATTTTTATTAGGAAGAATACATAATTTATATAAAGTATATACTTTAGGAATAATAATAGGTATTTTAAATATAATAACTACTTTGCTATCTACGTAATAAGATCCTAACCTAATCGTATCATAGTAGTCTCTAATATCTATGTTTAAAACTTCATTCTTTGAATAAATGAGTTTCAATTTATCTAACATAGTACTTAATGAATTTAAACTTAAACTGGAATGATAAGTACGCGATGTACGAATATTTCCTAATAAAGTATCTAACCTATACAACTCGTCTCCTAACTCATCTATGTTATCTCCTAAGATTAAAAGGTATTGTGCCAGATGGGCATATTTAATAAGAGAAGTCTCGCTCTGGCTGTTACTACTCATTATTAAAGATAATACCTTACTCATTTCATTCTGATTTATTACAATACTATCTATTATTTTTGAATGATGCAGCATCCATTCTTTACTCAAACTGATGTGCCCATTGATTTCAGTTTCTAATTGATTTTGGTTATTCTGGAGAACTTTAATGGCAGTATCATATTTCAAGGCATCGGTATAATCTAAATTACCTGAAATACTTTTAATAATCGAACCTAATCCGTCAACTAAACCTCGTTTTACGCGGCTTGGTTCAAAACTTTTTAGTTGATTAAGTATTTTAGTTAGTTTAAAGTTTAGGTAGTTAAGGTGAGGTTCGTAAAGTGATAAGGTCTTATTATTTAAGTCAGGTTTAAAGTCGGTAATCTGAGTCTTAACTAGTTTGATTTTAGTATGTAGGTCATGTAAGTCTATGTACTGTATAAATGAATGATAGTGGGAAATTAGCTTGGCGGGGCCAAGGTTAAAGGGTAGAAGTCCTGGGCCGTCACCTTGGCTGTCGAGTCGTATGTCCTCTGCTCGAGTCAGTTGGAGTAGTATACAGAGTAGTATCCTGTAACAATTGAGTATCTTTAGGTACTCTTTTCAATCGGGACTTAGCTACAGGACCGCGTTTCTTTTTAGTGTAAATATGTATGGGAAGATCGGCTAAGACGGTGTCCTGCGTATAGCGGGGTGCTAGTTTTTGTCGGTTAGCTAAAGGGTTTTTAACAAAAATCTGTTGGTCGGGTAAAAATTCCTTTTCAGGTTCGCGATCTTTGTTCCTGTTCTCAATAAGTTGAGTTCGGTCATGTAAAGAGGATTCGTTAATTATGTCATAAACTAAATTCATTTTATCTCTATGTACTTGGGTATACTGTTGTA
The DNA here is from genome assembly GCA_916618145.1 of Emmelina monodactyla. Classification (NCBI taxonomy): domain Eukaryota; kingdom Metazoa; phylum Arthropoda; class Insecta; order Lepidoptera; family Pterophoridae; genus Emmelina; species Emmelina monodactyla. The sequence continues at coordinate 2,181,396 of OU745316.1, forward strand.
AAAGATGACTTGTCATGTCTATGTCAAGTGGGTCTCGTGGGTCAAATGACCTGTTATAAGATCTAAAGGTCTACATTTAGTAAAACTATGGATAGAGCTGTTATATGCAAGAATAGCGTATGGCATTAGATTAACTGCGGGTTCATTATGTTTTTCTAGCCTGAGGATTCTAAGATGTTCTAAAATAGTTGAATGAAGACGTTCAACCATTCCGTTGTCGTTAGGGGTGTGAGCTAAAATTTTATGATGTTGAATTTTATGAATTCTAACAAACTCTAAAAACAATTGGTTAGTGAACTCTGGACCCTGATCTGAAACTATAGTGTATGGTACACCATGATGAGTACAAAACTGTAACAACCCTTGTACTACACTTAATGCGGTTCCATCCCTTAAATAATACGCTTGGGCGTATTTGGAGAAAGCATCGATTATAGTAAGGTATTTTTCGCCTTGTACGGTAAAAAGATCTAAATGAACTATTTCAAAGGGCTTAGATGGTGGTGGTACAACACAAAATCGCTGTTTGATAGGGGTACGGTCGTACTTAGCTTGACCGCAAATGTTACATTCGTTAATGTACTTAGTTACGGAATCCTTCATTTTCGGCCAATAATATCTTCTAGACAATGACAAATAGCATTCATTAATACCACGATGGTTCGTTTTTCCCTCGTGATACTTTTGTATTATTTCTTGCTGACGCAAGTACTCTTTAACATTTTCTAACTCTACCTTAGTAAGCACGATGTTCATTGCGCTACTTTTAAAGTAATTCTGTAAGATGGGTATAATGTCGTACATAGCTATAGTTGGATGTACCGGGTGTCCAGGAAACAATGGATAAAGTCTGAAGGGCTGATAGTAGAACTAAAGGCAAGCCTAAAAAATAATTGATAAAAAGTATAACCCTTACACTGCTAGAAATATGGCGCTTTAAAAAAAACTTCATATTTTTTTGACTGTGTTCATATTTTTACTCGTAACGAGGTCAAATCACTTAATACCATCATTATTTCTGTGCTAAAATAATTAATATTAACCGCATCAGTGAATAAATACCAAATAAAATAGCTAACTAAAGTATTTTTCTCAAAAAATAATGTTGAACTTTTGATTTGTGTAAAATTTCTAAAGAAATATTTTTGATGTGGAACTTTGAACAGCTCTGGTGTAAAAAAATAATATGAAAGCAACAGTGGCCAATGATTTCAAAATATTTCTGGTTTAATAACGTTTTCAAAAAGATGTAATATGTCGTTATTGTAATGAAAAAGTATTGAACTAATGGTATTAGTGTGTAAAATGGGAAAATTATTTAGTTCTAGCAAAATTAAAAAAATACAATAAAACTAAAGAAATATGATTTTAAACTGATATTAATTGCAAACACATTAAAATAATTGAGAGCAACTGTTCAAATTGTCTGTCCCCATCCTGATGCAGGCCCTACATTTACGAATAAAGGATCTTAAAAAAAATCGCGTGTTTCGTCGATCATTGACTGCAGCGGCCTGAACACGAGCTCGTAGATCTTCTTATGAAGTTACTGGTTGCCGGTAAAACTTTTCCTTAAAATACCCCCAGTAAAAAAGTCCAAAGCGTTTAGGTTTAGGCGGCCTACCTACCTGTTAGGGTAGGTTTCGTCAAGTAGGTATGCACATAATGCAACAGCATAGTGTGCTAGACAGCCTTCATTTTGAAGCCAATTTGTGTCGCGAAGCTCTTCGGGCACGTCTATCAATAAATTGGGTTAGTAATTTTGAAGAAAATTTGGAACTTTCTCCTGTTAAGTTGATTTCTTTGAAGATCCTTTATTCGTAGATGTAGGGCCTGCATCAGGATGGAGACAGACAATTTGAACAGTTGCTCTCAATTATTTTAATGTGTTTGCAATTAATATCAGTTTAAAATCATATTTCTTTAGTTTTATTGTATTTTTTTAATTTTGCTAGAACTAAATAATTTTCCCATTTTACACACTAATACCATTAGTTCAATACTTTTTCATTACAATAACGACATATTACATCTTTTTGAAAACGTTATTAAACCAGAAATATTTTGAAATCATTGGCCACTGTTGCTTTCATATTATTTTTTTACACCAGAGCTGTTCAAAGTTCCACATCAAAAATATTTCTTTAGAAATTTTACACAAATCAAAAGTTCAACATTATTTTTTGAGAAAAATACTTTAGTTAGCTATTTTATTTGGTAGTTATTCACTGATGCGGTTAATATTAATTATTTTAGCACAGAAATAATGATGGTATTAAGTGATTTGACCTCGTTACGAGTAAAAATATGAACACAGTCAAAAAAATATGAAGTTTTTTTTTAAGCGCCATATTTCTAGCAGTGTAAGGGTTGTACTTTTTATCAATTACTTTTTAGGCTTGCCTTTAGTTCTACTATCAGCCCTTCAGAGTTTATCCATTGTTTCCTGGACACCCTGTATAATAATACCGGTTTTTACCTTAGGGTTAACGAATTCTTTTACTGCACTAACTAAATCTTTTTCGAGGTTATTTTGTGATAACTGTATGGTCGTTTTAGTATGGGTGTCAAAAGGTCTAGTCACAGTAGGTTTTTTCTTAATGTCGGGTACTATAGTGAAACTAATTTGTCTGTTAAATCGGTTCAAAGGGTCATCTGAGATGGGAATTTCTAGAATGGGATTCTCATTACTAGTGTGAGCAGTTAAAGTGTCAGAACCAGCAACTGAAGGTGCTTTTTCTGATGGATTTACAGCAAGTGAGCTAATTTCCTCATTATTAATTTCGATTCTAGATAAAGCGTCGGCGTTGGTGTTATATTTGCCTTGCTTATATATAACTGTAAAGTTATATTCGCTTAACTTAAGCCGCCAACGTGTTAACCTAGAATTGGGTTCTTTTAAATTCATTACCCATAGCAACGGCTTGTGATCAGTGATGATCTTAAAGTTACGGCCAAAAAGATAAGGGCGAAAGTATTTCGTAGCCCAAACAATAGCTAAAAGCTCCTTTTCAATCGTGCTGTAATTAATTTCACTAGTGTTCAGAGTTCTCGAGGCGTAAGAAATTGGTTTGTCAGCACCAATAGGTCCCTGTGAAAGTACTGCACCTATTGCTAAGTTAGAGGCGTCTGTGGTTAATAAAAATTCTTTAGAAAAGTCTGGATATTGAAGTATGGTATTGGTAAGTAAAGTCTTGCATTTTTCGAAACAGTCACGGTAAGTCTGGTCTAATGTAATTTTAAAACCTTTCTTTAAACATTGAGTCATCGGCTTGGTAAGTTTAGCAAAGTCAGGTATAAATTTGCGATAGTATCCTAAAAGACCTAAAAAGCGTTTAATTTCAGTAGGTGTTTTAGGCAGGGGGTAGTTTTCTACTGCCTTTATCTTATCAGGATTAGGTTTTATTCCATCTCTACTGATAATGTGTCCTAAGTAAGCTGTTTCTAACTTAAGGAACTCTGATTTATCTAACTGGATTTTAAAGTTAGATTGTCTAAGTCGATCAAACACTTTCTGTAAATTAACCATGTGTTCTTGAAGAGATGTGCTAAACACAATTATATCGTCAAGGTACACTAAACAAATTACATTTTGGAGGTCTCTAAGCACATTATCCATCACACGTTGGAATGTTGATGGGGAATTTTTCAGGCCCATAGGCATTCTAAGAAATTCAAAATGACCGTTTTCTACATTAAATGCAGTTTTGTGGATGTCGTTAGGGTCCATTTCTACCTGATAAAACCCACTAGCAAGGTCAAGAGTCGTAAAGTACTGGCAGTTGCCTAACTTGTCAAGGACGTCAGTGATATTAGGTATTGGGTACTTGTCGTCTATAGTCTTCTCATTTACTTTACGAAAGTCGATTACAATACGCCATTTAGTTTTACCCGAAGCATCTACTTTTTTGGGGACCACCCAAATAGGTGAACTCCAAGCAGAGTCTGAAGGACGTATTATACCTTGTTCTAACATCTTACTAATCTGTTCGCGAACTTCCTGCCTATGTATGTATGGATTTCGGTAAGTCTTAGTGTGAACCGGAAGTTCATCCGTAGTTCTAATTCTATGTTTAATTTGGTTCGTAAAAGTTAATGCTTCACCCTCTATATAAAATATATCTGCGTACTGTGAACATAAAGACTCTAAGTTTGTACGTTCCTCTATGTTTAAATGATCCGTACGTAACTTCGATAGTACTTCGTGCGCGCGCGGCGTTAGTTGCTGAGTGCGCATGCACTCGATATTACATAACTCAGCATTAACCGGACGGTCCATCGAAAATATTAAGTCATTCTGGCTCGGATTACATATCTCTAAAATACCTCTATTTTTAACTACATTAGTGACGCATTCACCTATAATGCAATTAGAAATAACTTGTTCTGGAATAAAAACTTCACCTTCTCTAAAATTAATCGGAACTCGAACTAATTTTGATGAATTTGCTGGAATTATGTCTTCATATAAATTACAATTGCGTGAGTCATACATCGAAATCGGATTCGCAGCTAATTTAGTCACTAATAATTTATTTTTTAAATCAATATTTGTTTCCCATTTATTTAGTAAATCTAGTCCTATTAATCCATCGAAATAATCATGAAACTTATAAATGAAAAATGTAACACTGTCACTATCGTTAAATTCAGAAAAACATGGAATAGAAATAGAATAATCATTTCTACTGGTGGCGTGAACATTAGTCACTTCAAACGGTTCATATTTCAAGGGCAAATGTGAATAAAATCGGTTAACAGTTTCTGGGTTAATGAACGATTGATTAGCGCCTGTATCAATAAGAAGTTTCAAAGGAGGATTAGAAATAGTAATGTAAGGTAACTGTCGTTGGGTCTGTAAGTTGACCTCTATTTTAATTTGTCGGATGGCGTAGTTTCCTGAAAATCCGACTGTTCGTCATTAGGTAATTCCTCGATTTTCTCTATAGATGAACTAGGCGAATTATAGTCATGGTGTTGAGGTTGGTCGGGGTAAAAGTAAACGTCATTATCAGAAACGTCATAGTATTCCTGAGGGTAAGTATAGTAATCAGAGTAATAGTCATGGTAAGTCGGTTCGTAATAGTCATAGCACTCATTTAAATTCATTTCGCGGTTTTTAAAATAATTTGTAGGGGGTGGATTACCAGTTTTGGACCAATCATGACCCCTGAGTGGTGGTGGTTTAGATGTAAAAGGGCTAACACCACTCATTGGCTGTGGCTTGGAAAAATTAAATTTAGGTGGTTGGTTATGAGGTAACCTGAACATATTGCTTTGCGCATTATAATTAGGGGGTTGTGCCCTGAACATCATTTGTGTTCTGCTCGGCCCCTGGTAGTTATTGGGTTTCCACACCGGCATCGGTCTAGGTGGTAAGTTAACTGGGCTGGGTCTGGAGTGACCCGGCATAGGAAAATTAAAAGATTTTACTGGCATTTGCAAAGGTTGAGTAAAATTATTAAATTTATGTGGCATAAATTGATTTTGAGGCTTTTTATCTGAAAAGTTATCATTGCGCTGTTGGAGATAAAGGGTGTTCGTTTCCTCATGCACGAATTCTAGAGCCTTTTCGATTGTTTCGGGTCTCATGCATCGAATTCGTGAACCTAAAGGGTCTTTAAGGCCCCTAAGATATGCCTGAAGGGTTAACTTTTTATAAAGGATGCGCTTTGACTCTATAGTAGTATCAACGTTCTCATGTAATGTAATGTATGTCATGACTGTACTGAATAAGTTCTGACATTTCTCGTAAAACTCCTGAGGTGTGTTAGACCCCTGGGTGAGAAGAGCCAAATCGTTGTAAAGCGAGGTTTCGTCACGTTGGTCTGCAAAGTTATTAATAAGAGCACTACGTATGCCATCCCAGCTATCCGGAATACCGTTCGAATTTATTAACCGGGCGGCGGGCCCCGTGACTTTATTCAAAATCCCGTTAATTAAAGCAACTTTCGTTAAATTGGTGCACTCTTGGGTGAGAAAGCATGTAACTAATTCGTCACATAATTTAATGAAACGAGTGAGCACATTAGTATTGCCGTCAAATTCCGGTACTAGCCTTAAAGCTTTAAAAATTTGTTCTAAGTCGGCCATGATATTAAAATCCGTATCACTATTTAAATTTCTAGATGAGTCCTGTCTACTATGTCTACTCACTACCCTAGGTTTTTTCGCTTTTCTTGGATGAAAAATTGTGAAAAATTACTTAACGCACACAGAATGAAATAAGAAGATAAAACACACACATAAAAAATTGCACACAATAAAAAAATAAAATCAAATGAAATAAAAATCAAATACCTAAAAACACATAAAACACAAAAAATGTAAAAGTAAAAATAAAATATAGCCTCAACAGGAATAACCCTATTCTGCAAAGCAAATCTATTTTTAGAATGATAAGTACTAAGTAGTTATAATTACGTATCACGTTACTTATGAGAAATAACTAACTTGATTGTTTAAAGTAAAATAACTATAAGGAATTTAATTACTTTCAAATATGACTTTTGAAAAATAATATAAGTAATACTTAAATTTAATATAGGAATTAAAGGATAAGGAAAGCAGCTCATGAATAGTTCAAGAGTACTTACATGTGCATTCTGGTCTCCTTTGCGGTATCGATATCTAGATACTCCTCGTCAGTAGCGCGTTATAGATTCGGATCTCGGTTTAGTGGTTGAGACCACCCGGACGGTTCGCGAAGTTTGTACTATAAGTGACTCTAACTCGCGGACCGACTCGCGAGATCCTACCGACTGCGCCAATTACGTATGCTACAGACGGAGGATGCAAAAAAAACCAAAACTTGATTAAAGTTAATTTATTAAAATTAAAGTACAAACTAAAGACGCGACAATTGATCGATGGTAGATACAAAAGTGTCTTATAACTAAATTACACATATAAAGAAAACTAAGCTACACGTGTAGGTTACCGTGGGAAGCACTGTCAGCATCTTGCCTTGCATTTCCGTTGCTTCCATAAGGTTGTGAAATCGGTGTCGGTACCTAAAGTATACTGCGTGTAGTGACGTCACGTAACACACTGTTAGATACAATACAATGTTTACAAACAACATACTAACGTAGGTGCTAAAACTATTTAGAATAACACTTCACAATCACTGATAACGTTTACGCGTATGAAACTTAAGCTGTTTGTCCTGGCGGTACATTCTGCTTGCAACCGCATCAATCTGCTTATGCATCCATGCCTTCGCTCGTGAATATACTTTTTTATAAATACAATATGCGATAACAATCAAAATTAGTATTACGACCGCTGAAATTATAACGGAGAAATGTTCTAACTTCTGTTCCAATTGTGAACTATTACTTCCACTTTGAGCAACAACTATGTTTTCAGTTTTTTCTTCCTTGCTTATATTCTTGCCCATTGTAATAATAATTTTTGACGACCTCTGTGGTGCAGCGGTATATATACCGGACTGCTAAGTGGAAGGTTTCGGGTTCAATTCTCGGTCGGGCCAATTTCGTAGAAATGGTTTTTCGATATTGGCTCGTGTCTGTGTGTAACTAGGTTCTCCCCTAGTCCATTGTGTGGTACCTATAGTACAAGCTTTGCTTAGTTTAGGGCCACACAGTTGGTGTGTCTGTCTGGAGATTTATTATTATTATTAACAAAAATGGACAAACTACTAAGTAGATAGTACTCTCTAAGTGTAGAGAATAAGAATGATGAAACATTATTACTTGCATTATTAAAGTTAACTTCCTTAACCTAGTTACATTTGTTTTGCTTATAGTCAAAATGCCAAAAAATATAAAATTGACAATAATATCTATCCATCAATAATTCTACGAATCATAATTTCGCAAGAGTTATTAACCTATTAAAATGCTTATGATTAACTTATCGTTTTTAATTTACATGAGTAACTATACCTACGTAATATTATGTTAATGTAGGCGAAAGTATTGTTTTGTTACATGGATTGAATAACTAGTTTAAAGGTTTAGGTTCGTAAATAAACTTCGTTACTGATTAATAAAATCATCCGTCTATAAGTACCTATACATATACTACTTAGATACGATTACAATGCAAGTCAACGTTTTATGAATAACGCCTAACTAATACGACCTATCTAATAATACTACCTATTTATGTACGTATGCATTTTTATGATTTTATTATTAGTAATATTTTTTTTAAGCCCGTAAAATTAATTATGTAAAATTGTATTAATAACCCTGACTTGTAATTGCCAAATTATCAATAAATTTATGATTATGATTACTTACTATGAATGTAACTTACTAACATTCTATTTTGAAAAAAATAGATTATGTATGTAGTTAAGAATTAATCGGTAAATATTTACTTATATAAAATATTACGTTACGAATCTTACGGGAGTTCTAATTACTCTACCTGTTCGAGTTACATTATTCGATGTTTCCGGTGGACTAGGTATTTGCATAGGTACTCTAGGTATTTGCGTTTGAGTCTCAGTCTCAGTGATTTTGTCGGTTACAGTTATTTCGCTATCACTGTTTAACACGTAAGCTGGTTTCAACCTATCTACTGAAACTCTAGCTTGACGATTACAACACTGAATTAAAAATACTTTAGGGTTCCTTTCGATAACGCGAAATGGACCATCATAGGGCAGTTTAAATGACTTATGTACCGCATCATCTCGTACAAATACAAATTCGCAATTTTGTAAATCTGGATAAACGAATATATTACGTATGTTTTTCCTACTCTTAACTGGACTGTAACTTTTAATAGTTTCGCGAATTTTCTCGACTATACTATACGGGTCACTAGGATCACCTTCCTGACTGACATCATAAAACTCACCTGGTAGACGCAATGGTTTCCCGAAAGCTAATTCGGCTGTGCTCAATCCCTGGTCACTGCGGAGAGCTGCTCTTAGTCCTAACATGACTGTTGATAACTCGTCCATCCAAGAGTTATTGTTTAATCTGGACATCAATGATGCCTTTAAAGCTCGATGCCATCGTTCTACAGCCCCATTACTCTGTGGGTGATAGGGTGTAGTACGATTTTTATATATGCCTAATAACTTCATAAGTTTAGAAAAGAGATTAGATTCAAACTGGCGACCTTGGTCGCTTGTAATCTTAACCGGGCATCCGTATCGGGCAATCCAGCCATCGTAAATAACCTTGGAAACAGATTCTGCTGAAATTCCGTGCACCGGAAAAGCTTCTGGCCAACGTGTAACTCTATCAATAAGTGTTACGCAATATTTGAATCCTTGTGGAGAAGTCGGCAGTGGTCCGACAATGTCTACATGGATATGCTCAAATCGTGCAGCCTCTGCAAAATTCCCTAATTCCGATTTAACATGCCTAGTTATTTTAGCCTTTTGACAACCTATACACGCTCTAGCCCACTGACTTACGTCCCTGTTCATGTTTGGCCAAAAGTATTTATTTGAAATCATTTTACGAGTTGTACGTATTCCGGGGTGACTTAAGTTGTGTACACTCTCAAAAGCTAATTTACGAAATTCCTGAGTTATGTAAGGCCTAACGAATTTTGATGATATTTCTCAATAAATCGGTTTGTTACAAGTAGGTATTAAAACTTGTTTCAATTTAAAACATCTATCAGGCGTGTTATTGTCACCGTTAGATAGTAGTTGCAACAACGTCTCGTCTTTCAACTGTGCGTTAGCAATTTCATCGTAACTAAGTACAGTCGGATAAAAAAGAAGCCTTCCAGAGGAAGATACTGTTACTTTCAAAGGATTTTGTCGGAGATTTACTCGTGCTGCAGAAGAAAGGTGGAAGAAATCTAACCAAAATAGTGAACAGTTTAAGATTCAATATCAAAATTGGCTTGAACACGATATTGATTGGCCAAGCTGCATTATAACCAATTCGGTCACCCTCACCCCCTATCAACCAAGCAATGATATTACCTCTCCAGAAGCTTCAACATCATCGCCTATAGAAACGATGACAAAGAGATCTCGAAAAGCTTTCGAAGATCTAGGAAATAAGCAGAAAAATAGTAGATCCAGTGACCATAGTAACGAAGATCCTAATGAACTGGCCTATTCAGCAGCAGTCATTTTCAAACAAGATGGGCGTGAAGACATGGCTTATATATAATTCAATACATACTTCAAAATCCAGAAGCAGCTGCGAAATTTAAAGAAATGATCACAAAATCCCATTACACTATATTCACACCAGAAAAAGCACTAGGGTAGCTTTTATCGCTAAAACTTTCGAAGTGGCAATACATAACTTTGCGCGAGACATGTATACGAGAAGGGGCCCAAGATAAATATCCGTCTTATTATAAGGTGCAAAAGGCCAAACTGCAGTGCTATCCTCCGAAACAATCAGTAACTGTGACAGATTCGTCAGCAAAAGTTACTCTGCAAGCACTACTGGATATTACAGTCCAAAAAATTTTAGATAGCTTTGACCCAACAATGTGGAAGACAAGCAGTTAACATTAATATTGAAGTGGGGATTTGATGGAGCTTCCAATCAAAGCCGCTATAAACAAAATATAGAAAGTGATCAAGATGACTCAAGCAATTTTATGACCTCCTTGGTACCACTCAAACTGACTGTTGGAGATGAAATTTTATGGTCTAATCCGAAACCGTGCTCGCCATTGTATTGTTGTCCAGTACAGTTTACTTTTGTAAAGGAAAATGAAGCGGTGATAATAGATCATAAAAGAAAAATGGATGATGATATTGTTGTTGCTCTCGTTCCCACCGAGTATAAGAATAACAAGATAAGTCATCAACTTATGATGACGATGATAGACGGAAAAATTTGTACCTATCTATCCGAGGCTAGATCAAACGCATCGTGCTACTTATGCTTAGCAAAGCCCACAGAAATGAATCTTTTGCAAAGTGTTCAATTGAAAACGGTATCCACTGAAGTGTACCAATTTGGATTGTCGTCACTTCACGCCCGTATTAACTGCATGGAATGTCTTTGACATATATCTTACCGATTAGACTTCAAGAAATGGGCAGCAAGAGGAAGCGAAGATAAAAACAGTTTGGAATCCAGAAAGAAAATTATTCAAGACCGATTTAAAGATGAATTAAATCTTTTAGTCGACATGGTTAAGCAAGGGTCAGGAACCAGCAATGATTGAAATACAGCCCGAAGGTTTTTTGAGTTTCCTGGCAAAACTGCTCACATTACGGGTTTGGACGAAGAGCTAGTCCGCAGATTTGTAATAATTTTGCAGGCAATTACATCGGGGGAGATTATCAACGTCCCTGAATTCAAAAACTATGCACTAAAAACTGCTGAAAAGTACGTGGAGTTGTACAATTGGTATGACATGTCTTCTACTGTACATAAGTTGCTTATACATGGAGCGGACATTATTGCCAGAAACGCAATAATACCAATCGGCAATCTCTCCGAAGAAGCTTCAGAGGCCCGCAATAAAGACTTCAGGAGGTTCCGAGAGCACCACTCTCGAAAAAAGAGCAGGCAAGCTTCTAATGAAGATATTTTTAATATGCTTCTTCTTTCTTCAGATCCACTGTTAAGTTCAGTTAGACCTAAGATGGAAAACAAAAAGAGCCGGGCATTTTTTAATGAAACACTTTGTTTAATTCAGACACAAGAAACTCCAATTGAATTCCTCGATGTATCTAATATAGAGCCTGATTCTGAATTAGAATCGGAAGACAGTGATGTGGAAAATTTATACGATTAAATATTTTAGGCTAGGATAATAAATTATTAATAATATAATGTTGTGAAAAACCTAAATTTCTATCTACTTGTTTTTATTTTTAATTCTTCATATTTTATTCTATTAAATCAATTATGTTTTTAGTTATTTGTAAATTGTTTTTATTTAAATTTGACTTGATATGTTTATTTTAAAGTTCTACTCTTATGCTTTTTTAATATAATATATTGCTATTATATGAAATAAAATATAATATATTTTCTACTACTTTTATGTATTTATTTTTTAATTCCAATTGTGTATTTTTCTATTTTATAAAAATGTTTGTGGCTATATTTTTAGGTTTTGTTTTCATTATGGGGTCAATTAATTTTAATTCTACTTCAACTTGATTTAATTCTTCTAAAGCTATTTTTTATTTTATATTAGTTTGTTTAATGTTACTTATATTAAGATTTTTATAATTTAATTTTATTATTTAATATAATGTTTATAATCTAATATAATTTGTGTTTATTTTAATAAAGTAACCCGTTTCATTAACCGAATTAACACTTCATATAACTTGTCCATTGACCATTGTCATTTCATTCTCTTTGCGGTTTTAAACTCGGTTAATATGCAACATTTAACCACTTTCCGGAATATGCAATAATAACAACTCACAAAAAACACAATATGAGATTGCAAAGTTCTAGGAAAGGCTATTTTGTGTGTTATTGTCATTTCATTCCATGGTTCTTATATCTTTGCGGCTTAAAACTCTGTAAATATGCAACATATTAAGGTAAAAGCACCTAACTCCGTGGGGTTCCAAAAACGGAACCCAAACCCGCGGTAAATAGAAAAACTAAGATTTTTTATAGTTTCCGTCATAAATGTCAGATTTTAAAATGAATTCGTTTTCTTAAGGTGGTATCATAACAATATGACTTTGACAACTGACAATGACAGCTACAAGGGACTTGACAGACGAATGATTTGTCAGTGGTGCGTTCGTTCAGAGACACATTCTCTCTCAGATCGTCGCCTGCGCCGGTTGTGCGCACTGACTTATCCGACTACAAAAATGGCGGACCACGATAACACGCACGTGGATTCTAATCTCGAAGAATCTGCGACAGCAGCGGTGGGATCGCTTTCACAAACCTTCGACGAGCCTGTTGTACCTCAAACAACCCAAAATAAAGAATATTTCATTTCGGGATATACCTCAAATTAAAACAAATAAACGATGAGTTTCAGAAACACCACGTCGTGTCGCTTCGAGAACAGCCATCTGATGATTCAGGAATGCAAACAAAGAAAATGACCTGGATACCACTTCGACGAAAAATAACCGTCAAGTATTTTTGAAAACTAAGTTGAGTGATTTTGTGCAGGTGAGTATTGAACCAAGATCAGTGTTTTAAATTTATTTTACGATTCTCGTTTGAGTTATGGAGGGTAATTTACAAAAAAAAAAATTGGTGGCAATAATAGAATCTGAGTTTAAATGACGAAATTGTTTAAAAGACTAGTTAACTTTGAAATGTATTGCGAATCGGGCTTGCTTGGGGCTATACTAGCTCGATCGGTATACCTTGGAGGGTAGTCCGTGAGTGCGTCGTCAGCACGCAACGGTTGACTTTGGAAGGTCAGGTTTCAGGGAAACCATGGAGATATTGGCAACGAATATGAAAGAAGCCTAGTTGTTTAAATTTGTTTTTTTTTACAATTTTAATTCTAAATGGTACGTCGGTATTATGAATTAAGAGCCACAACTTTCGGTTTTAGTTTTGCTTTGTCATTATTGAGTTTTACATAGTGTGGGTCTAAATAAATAATTTCTAGGCCACCCAGACCCAACCACCTTACCACCTTCACATCCTTTCTCTCAGTTTTCTTGATTGCGTAAAATAAAAGATTGCCGAACAATATGATGCTGTGTTAAAAAAAATTGTTTCAGAAAAGCTGCTAGAATAGTGGAATTGCTGAATGGTTTGAATCTGGTAGTGAAATAAAAAAAAAAAAAAAATAGGAACATTGACGAAGTACGCGGCAGTACCCACATTATTAAGTTATAACCGGACACAGCTTTACTGGGTGATGTACAATGTTTGTGATATTTAAGGCTGAGTATGTTCTTAAATTAAATTGTGTTTTGGCGGGAAAAGTTATGCAACCGATTTAGTTACAAAAGTCGCCAGCTGACATAAAATTAGCGTGCACGTAGCTACTATCTACGCCTATCTACCTACCTACCTACCTACACCTTTTTGTTTACAATTGTTCTTTGGTTAGTATTCATTCTCTTGAACTATTTTATGTTTTGCATTTCTTAATTGTTAGTTTAAAGTTAAACCAAGTTATTTACGCCCAATAGAAATTATTGGTTTTTACATTTAGTGTTGATCGATGTTTAATAATGGTATAGGTACTGGTGCTATTAACAACTGTAATTCACACGTGTTTTAATATGTTTCGAGGATACATCGAATGGCGATTACAATAAACCAAAGCTGGAGCCGCGAGGACGAGCAATGTCGACATCAGGACTTAACCCAGCGGTGCAGCAACAGAAAGCGATGATCCTGATTTACGAGCACGGCATTGCGGTGGCCGAGGCAAGCCAGCGTTTGTACCGAGGTGCTGATTGACGTGTTAGCTGTGAATCTTCCACGGGTTGTCTTGAACGCAAAGGTGAATGGTATTGTTTCTTTTATGATTCTGGTGCTGAATGCTAGTTTGTTAAAGAAAGTTTTAAGGCGTAAAGTTTTAATAGTACTATTTGGCAAGGTTGCTGCTATAAACTGGTACCTATTGGTCAAACACGTGTATTCAGCACAGAACAAGTTAATGTCTAGTGACGATCGGTACTAAACCTCTCGATCAGCCTGTGAAGTCCTCAGGCAGTTTGTTTATACGTTCGGTACACCAAACCGTATTATTTCGGATCAAGGTACATCTTTTACTGGTCAGGAGTTCCAAGACCTATGTAAGGAGTGGTCTATTGAGTTCCATGAAATAGCTAGTGAAATAAGCCGCGCTAACGGTCAAGTAGAGAGAATTATGTCGGTACTGACCAATTGCTTTACTATTGCCGAAAACCACGAAAAGAGGTCTTGGAAATCCGTTATTGGCGAAACTCAACTTGCACTTAATTGCACGGTGTCTAAAAGTACTGGTAAGAGTCCGTTACAGCTCCTTATAGGTCATAACAAGAATCCACCTAAACTTAATTTTTGTGTTCCTAACGACGATGAGGTTAATCTGTGCCAAGTCAGACAGGAGGCGAAAAGTAGGATGGACGAGCACGCATTAAAGGATAAGAAACGTTTTGACGCGCTCAGAGCAAAAGTACGACCTTATAATGTTGGCGACGTGGTTCTTATACAAAAAAATCCGCGAATAATAAAAAAATTAAGTGAAAAGTTCTATGGTCCGTTTAAGATAATGAAAGTGTGTCCTAATGAGCGTTACATCGTTGAACCAATATCTGGAGGGCGTAGTCAATATGTCTGCCATGAACGAATGCGGAAATATCCGCAGAGCTTGCCTGAGGTATCCGATAGTTTGAATACCTGAATTAGTCGTGGTGTAATTGTTGAGATGATTGATTAATCAGTTAAAAGTTGTTTACGATGATCACTTTTTGTTTTGTTTTGATTCCATAGTTATATGGTGTTTCTGTTTATATTCTGTTGATGAGAGCGATTGTTATTGACCAATAGAAGCAAAATAACATTCAACATGTGATCTCATTGTCAATTCAATGCTGTAAAAAAAAAATTAAATTTTTGAAAGCTATTACGCTTTGCTGTGTGCTGAAAGCTGCTACGCTTTGCTGTGTGCTGAAAGCTGCTTCGCTTTGCTGTGTGCTGAAAGGTGCTACGCTTTACTATGTGCTGAAAGCTGCTACGCTTTACTATGTGCTGAAAGCTGCTACGCTTTGCTGTGTGCTGAAAGCTGCTACGCTTTGCTGTGTGCTGAAAGGTGCTACGCTTTACTATGTGCTGAAAGCTGCTACGCTTTACTATGTGCTGAAAGCTGCTACGCTTTGCTGTGTAATGAAAGCTGCTACGCTTTGCTGTGTAATGAAAGCTTCTACGCTTTGTTGTGTGTAAAATTCTGCTACGATTGGATGTGTGTTGAAAGCTGCTACGCTTTGCTGTAAAATGAAAACTACTACGCTTTGTTGTGTGTAAAAATCTGCTAAGATTGGATGTGTGTTGAAAGCTGCTACGCTTTGCCGTAAAATGAAAACTACTACTCTTTGTTGTGTGTAAAAATCTGCTACGATTGGATGTGTGTTGAAAGCTGCTACGCTTTGCTGTAAAATGAAAACTACTACGCTTTGTTGTGTTTCGAAAGATTTTATGCTTTACAGGAATGTTGGAAGTTACTACGCTTTGCAAGATTATGAATGATGCTTTGGCTTATAGACTTTCTGCTACTCGTAGCTGGGCTGTTGAAAGCTGCAACGCTTTTCAGAACCGGTGGAAGACACTCTGTCAGAATAAGATTGTTAATTTCTGCGACTGCTGAAAGCTTCAACGCTTTGCTTGCTTGATTCGACGTTAACATTTGATGATGATGCATTCTTTAGCAATGTACTGAAAGCTTTACGCTTTGTAATTTTCTGATGGTTTAATGTGTTGTGATTCTGATTGTTTTTACGCAAATGCAACGCAGGGACGCGTTGAGTATCAGAATGGCCGTGTCAGAGATTTTAAAATGAATTCGTTTTCTTAAGGTGGTATCATAACAATATGACTTTGACAACTGACAATGACAGCTACAAGGGACTTGACAGACGAATGATTTGTCAGTGGTGCGTTCGTTCAGAGACACATTCTCTCTCAGATCGTCGCCTGCGCCGGTTGTGCGCACTGACTTATCCGACTACAAAAATGGCGGACCACGAAAACACGCACGTGGATTCTAATCTCGAAGAATCTGCGACATATATTTAGATGTTATAGTTTTTCAGCGTTAAGATAATTTAATTAAGAACAGATTTTAGTGCTAATATTATTATAAAAGCGCAAAACATAATAACTATAAAACAATTAAGCTGTGGCAAACGAGGTGAAAGGATGCGCCATACATTTTCATGCCATTTCTCCGTAACGTTCAATTAATGAGAAGAGTGATTATCATTATAGTTCTAACAGATAAGATCGGTTTCTAAATATTAATTCAATAGCACGTTTAATCTTTAAGTTTTTGTTCAAATAACACGTATTTATAGCTTACTTTTTAAGAATTTTCGTGTTGAAAATATATCGGCATTACCGTCCATTTTTTTGTACCGATTCCTTATCCCGCGGTATACCTCGGAATAAGGAAATCATGGTGTTCATTTCATCTTAATTTTTCACGTGATTCTTATCAACTTAACTTTATTCTGGCAATGAAATTGAAAGAATCGATTAACATTCGTTTTGAAAATCCAATTCCGTGTTAGGGCCGTATTATAGAATGTAACTCAGTAATGAATTTAGTTTTAAAACTAGTTTTAAGTAAAGCTTTTATTTTAGAACCGCTCTTGAAACGAAATTCGTTGACCAACGTTCAATTGAGTATTTTTATATTTTGAATTGACTTTTAAGTTGAAATCACCACTCAAGCGAGGATTTGATCTATGATCACGTAAATCGTCTCAACACCACTCTTGAGAGTAGATTGAACTAGATTCTGTCAAAAGTCTGTAGCTGTAAATATTGTAAACAACAATATCTACAATATCATGGATTGCCTAATATTGATGGTGCAATTGATGCACACATACAAAGAGTGTCAATACTGCTGAAGTGCAGCATCATGAAGTATTCAGAAACCGGAAATCTTATTTTTCTATTAATGTACAAGTAAGTAGGTACCTATGTCAAAACTGAAATCATGTCTCTTATTTTGGAACTTTATCATTTAGTAACACATATGCATTTTTGCTCTTTTTCAGGCTGTAGTACTGGCCAATTTATGGATGTGGTGGCAAGATGAGCTGGCAGTACTCATGACAGTAGAAAATATAATTGTGGTGGCATGTGCTGTACTCTACAATATTGCACATTCAACAAGTGATGATGCACCTGTAAAGGATGATGAATTCCTCGGTTTGCAGGCAGATAGCTCCCAAGATTCCCAAAATAACTATGGAGGCACTGCAGAGGGTTTTCATTATAGTAGGGGAGCCCACGATGCTAAATCGGGATTTACTCGAGCGTCACAGAGACGTATTGGACTCCAAAGCTTAGTTAATAAAAAGAAAAAAATGTCATATAATATATAAGTTTTTATCGGTGAGGGAAACGGCTATAGATTTTTAAAGATGTAAAAAAAAACTGTTGCATGGACATACTCTAGCGCGTCAGATATTGATATCATCCATGTCCTACGTATTTTTAAAAATGTACGTATATTAATCTGATTGTTTTGATGATGGGGGTGGTCGTACGTAAGGGTCGAAAATAAAAAAAAAAATCGAGCGCGTCAGGTTTTCGAAGGGGATGTTAAGTGAACTTAAAAAAAGCTCGTATATAATAATCTGACGATTTGGATGTGACGCAAGCTCGCGGCCATTATTAGAATGCGCAAAAAAATATCGTCATATTGAAATACTCAAGCGCGTCAGGTTAAGATATATATGGTTCATCTTTAAGCCCTAGACATGCTGTCTCATAATCTGACGATTATCTGAAGGGATTCGCCTAAACTGACATTTAGAAAAAAATTTTTTTTTTTCGTCATTGATCTTAAGTAAGTGAAAAGCTCAGGAAATAGCATGCAAATAAAAAAGTATATGTTTTTTTTCAAGTAGAAAACTTGTATTTACAAGAAAATAATTAAAAACAATCCAATTTTTTTTAATCATCATCTTCTTCGGTAGAATCATCTTCCTCCTTCGATTCCATCCTCAGATTGCGCATCTACAACAATAAATCATTAAAATATTTAGTAATTTTTGATATTCTTCTTTTATGTAATTAAAAAACAAGCATTCATTATTCTTGACCCACTCTTTCTTCTAGCATATCACAAAGAATAGTATATGCAGTATTGTAAACCTTTTTTCTCCTTAGAAATTCGCTATTTTCATCCTTATAAATGTCTCGTAAGTATTGATCCTTGCAACATTTATGGTAAGTAATTTTGGAATCTTCGGAGAAAGAACTAAGCTTTTCCAACATCGATACATCATTTTGTTCCGTGGCTGCGTTTCTTAAATTCTCTATAGTTTTTAATCTATTGACAGCTAAGCGAACTTCACGACCATGATGTTTGTTTTTCGCAAATGAAGCACGTTTGCGATGCTAAATCCTTATAAGCGACAGGCCCATCTGTGTTGAATGAATTATTGAAATCCTCCAAGTCTTCTTGGATGTTGCTGCATTCTCCCGCTGCAAATTTTTTAACAATAATGTAAAAAAGCTGATGATTATAACATGAAATTGAAAGATTGGTAAAAAATATAGATTAATTCATAACTTATAACAGTATTAATAGTTTTGTTGATGCAAGACATAACTAATGTTGTTTTCTTAAAGTAATGATTTTTGTCTAAAAATTTTACTAACAAATTAATTTAATAAAAATATTTTTTTTGGAATATTTACTATGTAAAGTAATATTAGCACTTACTCGTCTGCCGATGTACCAACAGCCTCAGCAGACGTGGAATCAACAGGAACTTGAGACTCAGAACACTCTCCAGCAACAGGAACATGTGACTCGGAGCATTCTCCAGAAACTGGAGTATACGATTCTGATCTATTCTCAGAATATTGAAAGTCTCGCGGTATTTTTATTGCTGTAAATAATTTGTAGCACTGTGCGTGATACACTTCATTTAATGAAAAATCTATGGAAAGATCTAGATTTTCGTATGTTGTTCGGGATTTTCGGAGAACCGGTTTTCTACGACAATATTCTAAAATGTTTATACACTTTTGTAATGTTTCTATTGTAAATTTAATTGTTTTTTGCAACGTAGATTCACCACAAAATACACACTTTACATTAATATCACTCATAGTGAATATTTATAAAGATTCATTCACATAACTTACATTAAAATCATAAAATGCGTAAAAACGTTGGAAATACGCTGTAAACAACACCATGCCACGAACGAGTCTGTGCGATCAGCTGTCATGGCAACCGAAACCAGAGTGGGGACGGAGTGAGAGAATAATAGATAGAGAGAGAGAGAGTGAGAGAGGGATAGAAACGCAGAGAGGGAAATATAGGCATCACGTAGCTGCACGAAATAAACTTTATTAATGATTTTTTTTTACTTCGGCTTGTGGAAATCGTCAGATTATATATTTTTCTTAATTCTTGAAAATTTTTCGCTTCAAAATAAAAAAAAATTTAGCCACGCTCGAGAATGTCGAGATGACGTTTTTTTTTACAACTTTGTAGCCCTCCCCTTTCTTTACGCCACCCTCAAATTGTCAGATTAGTGGAATATACACGTTTTAACATGAAACTAACTCGCCCTACCTTATTCTGACGCGCTCGAGAATTTCAGATGATCAATTTTTTTTTACTAATCTGAGCCTTTATCCTTGACGGGCGGCCTTATATATGGGGCTCATAATTGTTGGGAGTACATAACCGGGTACAAGGTATCCTCCTGTATATTAATCTGTCGCGCTTTAGTAAATCACGAAATCCTCGCTTGGGCTCCCCTACTATTATATATAAAAATTAATTATTAGTTATTTGTATCAAAAATAAAGTACAAAGTGAAATGTCTATTATTTTTAATTCAAAAGTTTTAATTTGTGAAGCTTTAGTACTCTTACCATTATGAATATAAGCCTCCATCAATAAGTGAGAATACTCGTTTAGTCTGACGTTTTGTAAGCCCTATGTTAGTATAAAAGGTTTTTGATATTCTACACAGAACAACAAACAGTTAAATAAAACATAAAAAAAACTATTTATTACTTGCTTACACTGTTAACATATTAATCAGTCTTTAATTTAGACTATGAAAAAATCCAGTATTCTAAACTTTGTGTTGTAAAATATTTATATATTTTTTAAAACACAATAATTTGTAAATGAAAACCAACTTGAACCATAAACAATATGAGCTTCGCTCAAATCGCCACTCGAGTCAAGTTTCACCTGAACTGAACTTAAAATGCGTTCTATAATAAGATCGATTCTTGATGAGAGTCAGAATGGCGGGTGTACCGTAACAGATTTGAACGAGTCATATGTCAAACTTTAGTACCTGGGATGTACTATTTGGTACCTATCAAAGAAATTGGCGTACCTCTTTAAGAGCAGAGATATAACCAAAAGCGAGTACACCCGCCACATTGACTATCAGAATGGCGGGTGTATCTCCAGTTCTCGGTTATAGACATGTTGGTGACTTATTTTAAGTATACCAAATTTTTGTACCTTTGGTGTACCTAACATAAAAGAGCACCACATCTCAAAATATTGCTTGATTCCAAAGGAATCCAAGATTTTGGTTTTAGATACATTGTAGCGACATAGATGGCGCTTATCGTCGTAAACATTCTTCCGTGGTCCGCATTTACACATATGACGCCTAAGTACAGGGCCTCAAGTCTGATATTTTAAGTAAGGGGAACTTTTTATTGTCTACAATATGCTTGTCGATGAAATATAAGCGAATATGGTTAAAATTTTGAAATCGATCGCCTTTTTAAGGGGTTTTGGGGTGTGGGAGGGGGAAGGGGGGAGGGGTCTGAACCCCTCCTGACCATTTTCAGCCGCCGGAAAACTTGGTTTCCTTAGAAAAAAAATGTTATCGTAACAAAAATATATATACCCATATGATAAATCAAGATTTATGCTTATTTATTTTGTGCACAGAAAATTGGTTTAGGCTTAGGCTGAACGCATCAATTTTACCTTTGCCTTTAAAAATATAACTTTCTACCCACATTTGGGTTAATTATTCTAAGTTCAAATTCATTCTGTCGTTAGACGTACCTACTGACTAACACTCCAACCGTACAGACACGGCCTCGCACCAACCAGGGGCCCGATTCCGTAACTTTTTTAACGATGCAACACGGCCGATATCGACCAATACGTGTGACGTTTTTGCAATTTTCGTATTCTGTAACACGCCCACACGCTGCATCGAGCCACACGTTCATTTTCTTATTTTGGTATTCTGTAAGTACAATTTAATGTCATTGTTTCCCAAAGACTAATAAAACCTATAGACGTACAACATTTGTTTTCAACAAACATAGAAACAAAAATACCTTCAAGCGGTCGAGTAGCCATTTTGGTTTTTAGATGCCTTATTTTTTGGGTAATTTTATTATTTTTGCAATCACTGGTTTTATAAAATATCCCTTTTATTGTAAAATATGCTAATAATATTGATTACCAGTATGAGCAAGTATGTAGTATTTTTGGTTTTTTTTTTCTTTCGGTCTACCGAATCCTTAGTAAAGCTGAAGTTGTAAATTTTAAGGCGGCTAATTTAAATATAAGTAGGTAACCATTATTTTAGCGATGCTAAAAACTGCTAGGGATTTCTCTCATAAATTAAATTATGCATATGTTACCGGCAATCTGTATAATTCAGGTATTCTGTACAATACCTAGGTAATGTATAGAATACCTGGGGCGTCCAGGCAATGTATAAAATAAAATGAATATAATTGTCAAATCCTGATATTTTTTTTAACAAATTTGGAGAAAAAAGTTTTGAAGGACAAAAATATGAGTCGAAAAATTCCTTAGTAATGATACTACGAGTATGATTTAACAAGTTATGGCAACTGAATATTATGAGTTCAGTTGGTAGGACAAAAATAAATTAAGAAAAAAAGTACGAGAAATAATTATGAACAGTGATTGTTATGAACACAAATCGGTAGTTCAAAAAAAACTTAAAAAAGTGCAATATTGACCATAATAAAGTTCCTCTTGACGTTTTTCATTATAATCTTACCTGCATTACATACATTACCGGCCGCGCAATCGGTATTGTATAGAATGCCAAGGCAAAGTATAAAATAAATGATATTTCATACATTGCCGACACGTTTTAGGTATTCTATACATTACCTAGGTATTGCATAGAATACCGGATTATACACAATGCCGGTAACACATATATTTATAGTTAGGTATGCTATGTGTAGACACATGAGGGTTCCTAAGTTATTGGTCTCAACCTTTTATTTATCTTCTATCTCTTTTTACCATAATGGTAACGTGCGTGTGGTTCAAATCGGTCGGCGTCCTTCTAGGGCTGTGCTTTCCTTTTAACCAGTCATTAGTGATGTAACCTCTTTTAACTAACAAATCTCGTCAATCATTCATCAATATTTTGCAACATACCACCAACAGGCTTAGGAAATAGCTATTTTTGTTAATTAAAGTCAGTGTGAGGTGTTCATAATTTTTAAATTATCATTTACCTTAAGACAATGTTATTATAAATAATTTTATTAATAAATTGACAATGTCAATGACTTAGAGGAATAATTAAATCTAAATGACATGAGGTAGACAAAAAGTAGAATGGTTTTTAACATTTTTGACAAGCACTGACAAGTTGTTTATAAACAAACCAACATTTTGAACCCAAATCAATATAGTTACATTTTATAAAATTAGGAACATATTTTCTGTTTCTATGAAGTAATTAGTAATGCCTTTATTTAATAAACATCTCCATTTATTCACAGGCAGTGAGTGGTCCTCAAATAGAAAATCAATTTTGGGTAAAATTTATTTTCAAAGTATGAGATGAAATAAATTCAACAGGGTGTGTTTAGTAAATGAATTGTAATAACCTATTTATGATGTTTCTGTATGTTTTTACCCAACCAAAGTTGTATTAAAAGTTACACCTTTACTTTGACACCAATAAAATACAATTGCAAAGCTATGATTTATTAAACGAACCACTACCAAGAGTTAGGTAGGTACTTACGTAGTGTATTTTATAACATTTTTATTATTTTATTAATTATCATATAAATAAATCTCCAGAATACCATACAAACAATGTGGTTTTAAAGTTAGCGCAGTAGGCGTTACAGAATAGCCTAAAGGAAAACGATACGAGCTGATTTGCAGAAGAGTCGAGAATCGAACACGGGACTTGCCTCACAACAATCACGCTGCGCAACAGAGGTCGTCTCAAAAGCTTTTGCAACTTACTGTACCTACATATTAACGAAATTTGTGGAAGAGTAGGTTTTTCAAAAAAAGGAGATATTGTCTTTCCCTAGATGCAAAGGTTTTGCCTCCGATATCCTACTAATATTATAAACGTGAAAGTTTGTGAGAATGTATAGATGTATGGATCTATGGATGGATGTTTGTTACTCTTTCACGTAAAAACTACTGGATGGATTTTGATGAAACTTTACAGAAATATAGGTTATACATCTGAATAACATATGGGGTACTTTTTACCGCCGGAAAACTGCTCATTCCCACGGGAAACGAGTCGCGGGCAGCCACTAGTAGGTGCCATAAAATCGGTAGCTTTGAAGTGGTAGGCACAAAAAAATATATTTGTACCTATTGTTAAATTTAAAACACTTACAAATAGGTAGGTTATACATATTTAAGGTAAAATTAATCAATTATCTAGCTTTAACTCGCTAATAACTCCGAAGTATGTATATTGTTTGTTGCATAAGTCGTATTTTTAATATATTTTTGTGTTTTTGAAGTAATTTCTATTTCAATTACGATTTTTCGTAAAACCAAAAACTTGAGTAGTCAAACATACAAAATTATAGACAATAACAATAGAAAATAATAAGTGCTTTGCCGTTTAGAAATAATAGGCGCCAACATCTTTCTATTCAAAAAGAATATTTATTAAACAATTCAACATTAGAAAGTACAAATTATTAAGTAAGTAAGTAATTTATAGTAATAATCAATCAAATAATTATAAAATATTGCTAAATTATCAAAAACGTTCGAGTAACAAGTGGCCGAAGAGTAACTGTTGTAAATCGCACCACACGCACGTCAATAATGACGTCACATTGTCCCAAAAGTTTAGAGAATACCTATTTTTACCGGACAAGTTGTGACGCCCAGTCGTGTGGGCTTATAGAATACCAAATTTAAGAACATAGATATTGAACAACGCGTAGCATGAGTGAATGGGTTGCGTCGCTGTCATGTCATGTAGTGTCACCCATTTCTGTAGGTTTGTTAGCAAACAAAGATAAATATTGCATTTAAAGGCTAAAGTCAGAAAAAAATACTGAAATAAAGTATAACGTGATAAACGTGACTGGGAGAAGCTCTATTTTGAGCTGCCGAAACTTTATGCCCATAAGAGAAGTCATCGCCTCGCTAAACTAAATTCCGGCTTGGGATGTGCAGCGCCGTCGCCTCCAGGCGTCCGTAGGCCCGGACCTCTCGCTGCCCGGCTTGGTGTACGCCATGCTGGGCTCCGGGGCGGTCTGGGTCGCGGTGGCCTCCTTCTGCGAGGACGTCATGTCGCAGAAGGAGGCTGCGGAGCGGGCGCGTGAGAACGATCCTCTCGCGCCCCCGCACCGCAGACGTCGAAGGGGCCGGACGAGGCGCGATCGCGACCAAGTCCAGCCTGGTGGTGGCCAGTGGGCGGGTGATGTGGGGACACACCTGCCCGCATTGCACGGACCACCACCATCGACGGGTGGGAACGACCGGGCGCTCCCGGTCGCTCCCACAGGCCCCCCTTCACCGCGGGGGGGTCCGAACGGGCCCGTCGTGCAGTAGACGGGCCATCGCTGGTGGAGTCGTGGCGTAGGGCTTACGGCCGGTCCCATGACTCCACCTCAAAGGCGAAGACGGAGCGCCGCGGGGTTTTAGTGGGTAGTCCCCTGGGCGACATGTCAGTTGCTCAGGTGGGAGTCCCACACACGCCCCCCGCCGCCCTGGTGGGGGGTACGGTGCGTAAATGCATTTCCCCGCGAAAACAAAAAAAAAAAAAAAAAGTCGTGTGGGCTTATAGAATACCAAATTTAAGAACATAGATATTGAACAACGCGTAACATGAGTGAATGGGTTGCGTCGCTGTCATGTCATGTAGTGTCACCCATTTCTGTAGGTTTGTTAGCAAACAAAGATAAATATTGCATTTAAAGGCTAAAGTCAGAAAAAAATACTGAAATAAAGTATAACGTGATAAGTGTGACTGGGAGAAGCTGTATTTTGAGCTGCCGAAACTTTATGCCCATAAGAGAAGTCATCGCCTCGCTAAACTAAATTGCGTGTAGTAACGAGGCTTTTACCAAGTTCTTGGTTCGTTTTGGAAAGAAATGATTACAGTTAAAGGTAAATATCAATTTAAAATATTCAATATTATCTATTTCAATAAGAAGAACCTCGATATTCATAATAAACGATGTGCTTAGATTGCAATTGGTTCTAAACAGAAACTTTTCCCAATTTGGAATTTCATTGGATGTATGTATGTACCTACGTATGGGTACATACATACATCCACATAAAAAATATTTAGTAGGTACCTAAGTAACATTGTACCTAATATACTTAATTATGTTTTTCATAAATATTTTTTTTAGGTAAGCTACTGGTTCAGTGGCTTCAATGGTAAGAGGAAATGTCCTCAGCAATCTGCTGGTGGAAACAACTAAGGTGTGACGTCGTATAAGCTCGACGCCCGCTTCATGAAGTTGAACGTTCACGCCAAAGCAAAAGCAGGAAAATAACTTGATTAAAAATATATCTTTTATTATACTATTTTTGTATAAATTAATACAATTATATATTTTTTAAACCTATAAACCTAATTACCATTTATTTTGCATGGTGTGTAATCATAGGATATTACAATTTTAAGATAAGCTTTGTCATGGTATTATTAGATTGTGTCTATAGTCACCAACGCACACAACGATCAAAAGACTGCTTGCCACAGGATATTCGTAACACCACGGTCTTGCTACGCTATTTTCCCGTTAGCTTGAAAAATATATAGGTAATACCTAGTCCTTAAGGCAAATCATGATGGGAACCTAACCATTCCTTAATTATTATTTTTTATTGAATAACTATTTGAGACCAACAAAATAAACGTGTCTAAAGCACGGAAGAAATCAGAATACCACAAGCGTTCACCCATCCTAGGACTGTCCGCGGCCGACGTCGCTTAACTTCAACAATAGACTCGAACCTTAGGATTGCAACGAGTTATCGAATTATTACATTTCAAAGTCAGGCTCAAGGTTTAAAGGCAGAGCAGACGAAACATTATTTTAAATAATATTTAATCAAAGCGCTTAAAAAGTATATCCATTTATATTCAAAAAACTTTTAATACAGATTTAAAATAAAATTGTACAAAAATATATATTTTTTTCTTAATATTGATGAATTATTGACGAGATATTGATATTGAGAAATAATGAATGGTTGAATGAACTATCAATCTAAGCGAAGCGCCTTATGGAGTTGCTTGCAAGCCACACGTACGACACGCGTGGCCTACAGAATACCTACAAATTGTCCTCACAGGACCCACTGGCATGCCACACGCACGTTACCACACGAAACGTAAAAAATTACAGAATCAGGCCCCAGGTGTTTTATTAATCAGCTCAAAACTATCCCGCATTTTCGCCCGAACCCTGGGCGACGAGTACGGCAGCGCTGCCAGGTAGCATACGCGAAAACGGGAAGGTAGGCAAGAAGGAGAGGAGACTACGACCAAGAACCAGCGTTTGGAGACAAGACAAACCTATATTAATTACCATCTTTAAGGTCAGTCAATTTTTCCCTCCTTTTTCGACTTAGCGCTTTACCCCCCACTATATATACAAAAACTGGCTCCAATTATGTTATCGTGAAGTATCTACGATTTTGGATACTGGGGACCCGCACAACTTGACCGATCGGTCAACTGGCCAGCAGCGCAGCGTTGCCAGCGCCCAGCAAACTCATGTCAATGCTCAATTACTCTTCTCTTCCATATACCTACCTGAGATCGCTGTATACCTAGGTACTGTTAGCGGTAAAACAAAAGTAATCAGTAACTGGACATCCCTAGCATTCGATGGAAATCACTGGTTGGCGTCACTGCCGTTGTGCGCGGATTTGTATTGAATCTAATGGCGGCTACATGTTGTATTTTCTACTTATTCATATCAATTAAAGAGATGTTTAATCTAAAGCCCAATAAATATTGTTACTTTATAGTACTTAATGAAGTAGTCTAGCGCAAGTATATATTTGTCCATCACTTCAAGCTGAAAGGTAGGAAAGATTATAAGAGTATGACGAACTAAAAAATAAACAAAAAGAAAGTTAGTCGAAAATTTTTTCAATCATTTGTTTGATTTGTGGACATTAGTCCAGCCATAGAGCAAAGAAACGAGAAGAGTAGAAACACTGGAGTAATAAGAAGAGTAGAGATACAGGCAGAATTACGGTGACAAGAAGTAAAAATTGGTAAGAAGAGAACGAACTATTGCAGGGTATAGGATGGAAATTTGTGAGAAATTGTGATCTGAAATAGTTAGTAGCCGTAATCTGTTTCCTCCTGCACTCTCTTTCTCATGGCAATATTTCGAGGGCATTCGTGAGACAAGGTACGGCGTTTAGTATCAGTAGTCGTGTTAAATTTGGCATTAAATGAAGCGCAGTTGCCACAAGTAGGTGGAGCAGAGGCGGTGGGGCAGTCCTACAGCAGGTGGTCGCTGCGCCCGCAGTGGTCACAGTTCTGTTCAGTCTGGGAACAACGCGCCTGCGTGTGCCCATACTGGTGACACTTGTGACACCGTATAAAGTTGGTGAAGCTCTCTACGTGAACTCGCTGGCAGTTTAAATTCACACGCCCCTTACCAGTGAGAGAGCGCCAGACGGTTGGGGTGACTGTAAGGATTGCGTTGTAGAGGTTAGTGTTTCTGTTGCTACGGTAGAATTTAACTTTGATGTCGCTTTCTGGGCACTCGGAGAGCTCTGTGTTCTGCTCCAAGAGCAATGGTACGATGTCCTTACGTTCCACGTCTTTGCTAATGCCCTTGAGGATCACTAAGGGGGAAAGATTCTTCTCTTCTTCCACTGTGATGCCCAGGTGAACGCCCCAGCTCGGTACGCAGGATGTCAGCAACAGCACTTCTCACCTCATTCCTAATTACCTCCCTAAGGTCCGGTGTAGTCTCCGGAGAGTTATTGGCGGATGGTGGGGGCGCGGATGTTATGGCCTTGAACGAGATGGCTGCGTCGTGGCACAGCGACACAATCTCGTCCTTGATCTCCCTGGTGGTACTCTTTGCCGAACTTAAAAGAGCTGGGATTTCACGAAACACCTCCATCAAGAAAACAGTGTGTGCTTCCCTATCATCACCATTCTCAGGCCTGGGAAGCTTCATTCGGGACGTGGACGGGCTTGTGGTCTTAGTGACGGTCTTGTCTTCTTCTCCTTCTCCTGTTTTCTGCCGGTGCCACCAATAAGAATATTGGTCCCCTGTGATGTTTCCGGGTTCTCTGTGACGGCAGCCAGGGCGGAGTTGAGCGCGGGGGTGAACAGTGCGGCGATGTCGCCCTCACTCTCATAGTCGCAGTCACTAATCTCATCAATACCGTACAGGTCCATATTAAAAAATTAACAAAAATGTAAAAACCAAAAAATATCAAAAAGAAGTATTTAATTAAGAGCGCGGGGCTAAATAAAGGCCAACAATGAAAACCGGAACCGATTCCGACTCGTAGATCCGGAGATATGACTATTTAAAAATTTTCAAATGCAGAAAGTTGATGTAGCCGAGGCACTTAAGGGGGGATGGGCGGGCGATTTTTTCCCGTTTTTTGATGATATCTTCGTTAGTTTCAGGTGTGTCCGGTCGGGAGGATTTGTTACAGAGTATCCTCTCTAACGCTTCTATGTTATTCCTAGGTGATATCCCTTGTTCCCCGCCTTTGGTATTGAATGGTGATAATATAACTCAAATAGAAGATCGATCGCCATCAGTCATAGAAAATACCCCAGGTAATTCGCCAATTCAGGATAACAGTATTGAAAATTATTGTGATATTACTCCAGTACCATCGTCGTATAATTCTTTTGCCTCATCACCTATTCATTTGGAGTTTAATGACAGTTCTGTGGTTCCCTCACCTGCAACTGATACTAATGACATCACATACTCACCGTTCAATAACGTCAAACGTCGTAAGCGGATTTCCAGTGCTAAAAAAGATAAAGGAAGGATTAGAGAACGTTTTCTTAAAAAATGGAAGGATCAGGAGAGGAAATATAATGTTAATAGAGGTTCGGAATATGTCAGTAGAAACGGAAAAGTACATAGTAAGAGAGTTATGAAAACTTCTTGTCCTGCAACTTGTCGGAAAAAGTGTAGTGAGAAATTAACAGAAGGTGTACGGCAAAGAATTTTCGATATGTTTTGGAAACTTGGAGACCACTCAAGGCAGTGGGATTTTATAGCAAAATATGCTGTCAAAGCTGAAAAAAAGATTTACTGTAGAAAGAGATAATCCAAAACGGCTACACTCTATATATTATAATCTTCCAAGCAGTCAAGGTGACAATATTGAGACAACGCAAATTTCAGTATGCAAAACTATGTTTTTATGAACTCTTTCGATCAGTTTTAATTTCGTTTATACAGCTCTAGAAATTTTGATAAAGGTAATGGATTTATTGAAGGGGATCAGCGCGGTAGACATACTAATCATCCAAAGACTATTAATGAAGATATCGTTCTTAGTGTTATTGGTCACGTTGAAGCCCTATGTCCAGTAGAATCACATTACACTCGCCAAAACTCAAGTAAAACATCTCTTGAGGGTTCTTTATCTTTTCCAAAAATGTTAAAATTATATAATGAATGGTTTGATTTCAATAAATATTCCTCAAAAGCAATTACCGTGAGACAATACCGTGATATAGTTAATAAAAATATAAATATTGGTTTCCATAAACCTAAAAAAGATGTTTGCGAACAATGCCACTTTTACGAAAATAACAGCCAAGTTACACAGTCAGATAAGAAGAAGCATGAGAAGCATTTTAAAGGAAAAAGAGGAAGCTAGAAAAGTGAAAACAAAAGATAAAGAATGTGCGATACAAAATAATAATGTAATCCTTACAGCTGCTTTTGATCTACAAAAGTGCCTTAATGTACCTCAAGGGAACGTAAGTACGTTTTATTATAAACGGAAACTTTCTTTGTATAATTTTACGGTATTCAATCTGGGATCTCGACAAGGTTATTGTTTTTCGTGGCACCAACAGACAGCAAAACGAGGTGCAAGCTGTATTTTTTAGTTCATAGAGGATACGGTTGTTGAAGGTATCAAAGATTATCGGTTCTGGTCAGACAACTGTGGAGGCGAAAATAAACAGAATTGTTTTCTTAATGTACATATTAGCTAGTTTGAAGTTTAATATAGATATTAGCCATCGCTTTTTAATAGTGGGTCACACTCAAAACGAAGGCGACAGTATGCACGCTTTAATTGAAAAGCAGACGAAACATAAAATGTTGTATACGGCTTTTAGATTTGCCAAATCCGATAATAATAATAATAATTAACTTTATTCAGTAAAATATTCATAAAACATTTTACAAAACAACAGTAAAAAAGAAATACAGTAGAAAATTCAAAAAACAAATGAAATGAAACTATATTTAAAAACATAAAGTAGGTATACATTTTAAGTAGGTGTTTGCACTAGGATGTACCTGTATGGCAGAAACACCTGCTATTAAATATCTTCTGCGTTTTGTGGGTGTGTATGTTTGTATGTGCGTGTGTATGTATGTATGTGTATGCGTGCGTGTGTGTGTGTGTGTGTGTGTGAGTGTGTGTGTGTATAGGTATATGTGAAGTTAGTTTGAAATAAAAACAAAATAATTCTTATGATTGATTAGGAGAAAAACATTATTTTTATATATATAATTTACGAGGGTGGAACTAGTAATTTTTCAGTGTCGTCATAGGTAAGTTCGAGTAGCCACTTCTTAAGACGTTGTTTGCAGTCATAAATGTTGAGACTATAGATATTAAGGATTTTATTTACAGTTTTGTATACATATGGACCAAGAAAACAAAAATAATGGTGACTAAAAGATGTATTAAAGGGATGAATGTGTAGATTGCTTAAAGCACGTCTGGAATTATTTTCATTAAGGATGAGAGGAGTATGTTTGTGTTGTGTAAGGATTATAGAGAGTATGTATAGCCTGCGTACAGATAAAACCTCACAATCAGTATACAGTTGGGTAGTTGGGTATAAACGTGGCTTGAACAAACAGATTTTAAGTATTATTCTTTGTGCTCTCTCGAGAAGAATAAGGTTGCTTTTTCCTGCACCTCCCCATACCGGAATGCAGTAGTTGATTATTGATTGGCATAAGGCATAATATACAGTTTTTATGGTGTCACTATCAGCAATGTGTCTTAATTTAGCAAATACATATATTAGTTTACGTATTCTACTATTTAGTTTAATTATATGATTTTTAAAAGTTAAGTTTTGATCCAGAACTACACCCAGGTATTTAATTTCTGTAACTTTTTCTAGAGAGTATAACAACGGGCTGCAATTATTTAAATTAGAAGATTTAAGTGCTGTTATTTTATTGTTATGATTTTTTGGTAAATTTGTATTACGAATGCAGAAAGTCATATATTTTGTTTTATCTAGATTTAGTGTAAGTAGATTTGTATCTAACCAAAACTTAAGTTTATTGAAATTTATTTGCGCTAGTCTGTATGTTTCATCTCATGTTTTTGCTGAGGTGAGTAAAACAGTATCATCGGCATACGAAATTAAAGTGCTATTTAAGAGAGAGATTTGTGGCATGTCGTTGATATAAATTAAGAATAAGGTTGGACCTAAAATTGAACCTTGTGGTACACCGTATGAAATTTCATTTTTGTCACTAACAAAAGTACCTATTTTCACATATTGACTACGCCCTGTAAGATAACTACGAAACAAAGATAACTGATCCCCCCTAATACCTATCGCCTCTAATTTTCTTATGAGACGTGGGATAGACACACAGTCAAATGCTTTAGCAAGATCTAAGAAAATGCCAATGCATTTTTCTTTAGTATCCAACTTCTGGACTATCCAGTCTGTTAGAAGTAGAACAGCATCAGAAGTAGATTTGTTTTTGCGAAATCCAAATTGATTGTTAGATAAAATATTTTCTTTTTCTAAATAATTTATTAGTCTGTTATTCATTAACTTCTCTAGAATTTTAGAAAGGGAGTTTAATATAGAAATGGGACGATAGTTAGATATGTTATCTTTAGAACCAGATTTATATATGGGATGTACAACGGCTATTTTAAATTTATTTGGGAAAATACCACATTTAAAACATAAGTTAAATATATGCGTTAAGAAGGGAATAAAAATTGTTTTGTGTGACTTAATTAATTTTGTTGAAATGCCATCCCAGCCTGTAGCACAATCCATCCTTAGTGACTCAATTATATTATTTACTTCTGTTTCGTCTGTTTCCGACAGTACGAACGAACTCGATGTTGTAATTTGAGAACTATTGCAATACGTATTGGAAGGTACATTTACATTTTCAGCTAAATTCTTGCCCACATTTGAAAAATACTTGTTTACTTCGTTGACGCAGGTTTGAGGATTGCAGGCATTTATCAAATCGTTTACATGTGATTTATTATTTGTTAAATACACTGACTCTTTTATAGCGGACCACAGTTTTTTGGGATTTTTATCAGCTATTTTTATCATGTTACTTTCATATTCATTTTTTAGCCTTTTTAGTAAGTTATTGCAGAAGTTACGGTACCTTTTATAAATAATTGATAGTTGTATGTCATTTCGGTTTTTAGTTTTATTGTGTAGGCAGTCTCTATGTCTTATACAACGGAGTCATCCTAACGTGATCCAAGGTTTAAGTGTAATTTTTCTTGACGGTACTTTGTGGATATGGGTATTAGCTTTAATAATGTCGGAAATTTTATCTATAAATAAGTTTGTAGCTTGTTCTGGATCTTTTATAAGCAAAATCGGTTTTAAATTCGATTCAATTATTTGTTTGTAAATTTTTGCGTGATCAGTTTTTGTGCAATATCTCTGGGCGTGTGCAAGTTTATTGAGTTGCAATGAAAGGATGACCGGTTGGTGATCAGTAATAAAAGTGTTAAGCACATACGTGTCTGCTGGCACAGAACATTTCAGAATTATGTGATCAAGACAGGTGCTCCCATGTGTAGGTAGTACGTGCGCCGTGAAAAGACCATGGTAAGCTATTAAATCTAGAGCACCAACAGAGACATTTTGTGGAGATATATCTATATTTATGTCTCCGACAATTACTATATTCTTGAAGTTTTTACATTCTGTTAGGATTGAATTTAGAGATTCTGTAAAAGTATTCAAACATTTAAAGGCGTACGGTCGATAAATAGCTATAATTACTGTTTCATTATTTATTTTTATTAAGATGCAGTTAAATTCATTTGTAGTAGGTTCAGATACGTTGATTTTAGATAAGGAATTGTTGATGTAGACTACTACTCCGTCATTTTGATTGTATATATGTTTAGTACTGTAGTGGGTATAACCATCTATTTTTGGTATGAAGTGATTTCGGGCCAGCCAACATTCACTTAAAACTATAATATCCCATTGTATTTGTATTCTTTCCATCAATAGAGTTAAGTTGTCAAAATTTGCTTTTATACTACGTATGTTCTGTGATAAAATGTTTAACTTCTTAGATTTTGAGTTGATGTAAGTTGTAACTTCTTCTGGATTACAGTATGAGCTAGTAGATGGAGAAACCGTATCAACTGACTCAATAATATTTAAGAGATCGAAGATGAAAAATAAAAAATGCCTATGTATATGAAAATTTTCCTTTTAACATAGCTGCGCTCGAAAATGTTAAATTTAACCACTGGAGAAATATTGTTCTGGCTTTGAATTTTAGGTGATAGACTAGTATTTGTAGGCAAGACATTTAAATAGAGTTTAAATGGAGCAAATAGTTCTTTATGTGTGAATCTGTGGTGTTTGAAGTGTGATGAGTAAATTGTGACAAGTGTATTTATTTCTGTTTTTTTATATGAAGTAGTCGTGAAGAAAGACTTATCTTTATAACTATAATCCATAAGGATATAATAAAAAATACTTATTCTAAAGATATAACAAATCTGAAAATTGTAAATTAATATAAGAATGAGATCAATTATTTGTAAGAGTAGTTGCTTAGTATCTAATAAAAAGTCTATCCAAAAATTTTGCGAAGATCTTCCTCAATTTGTATACGGTGTCGGTTTACGCCTTGTTCTATTCTAATAAAAATCTTCCCTTCTTTTGTCCAAACGAATTTCCAGTTTGCTTTAGTAGTTGCCTGTTTTGTCATGAAGAACAACTGACGATTAAATTTCGTCAGCCTTTCATTGATGAAAAACGAGGATCTTGGAGTCGTAAGGCCAATGTCTTCAGTTGTACAGTTCCTCCTAACACGAGCTTCTTTTAGGAGCTGGGCTCGCCTTGCGTGAGTAGTTAGTCGTACAACTATAGGTCGCGGACGGGGTGCTTCATTGCTGCCTTTAACTGCTGTCCGCACCGCACCGGCGCGTTCTACGTAAACTATTTCTGTTTCGGGCAAAGTTATGCCAAGCTTATTGGCTATTGTTAGAGTGATATGGGTTGGATTTTCACCTTTAGATTCAGGAATACCAGTAATCTCAATGTCATTTGATAGCAAGGCTTGATCTCGCTCATTTAAGCTTTTTTCTATTGCTTTTAGGGATGTTTTAAGGTGATCGTTATCCTGCTTAAGTTCAGCAATAATAGTGTTCTTCTCCATGACGCATGTTTTTAGGTCTTCATATTTTTGATTTAGGAATTGCATTGACTCCTCGAAACCGGCAATCACTTTTTTGATAGAAGCTTCCAAAGAACACTTTATCTCTTGCTGAATTATTTGTCTCAGCGACGACTCTGTCAATTCCGAAAGGGATTTATTCTGTTTCAGAGCGTTTGGTTCAGACGCAGTCGAAACTTCAGATATGGTATGATGAGCCTTGCTTATAGGGGTGGCATCATTTCGTGGGCGTTTTGTGACATTTTCGCACGCAGGACACTTCCAGGTCTTTAAAATATGCTGATTCTCCCTTACGTAAGCTGAGGTAAAGTTTAGGCACTGATAATGATATATTCCCTTACAGCCTTTACAAGTTAGTAAGTCAGAACCACTTACTTTTTTGTTACATGCAAGACAAGACATGTTGACGATTCAGGCTCCAACTTATATATAGATGGCGCTTTTCTAATAGAGCAGGTGTGCGTAAACCCAGGAGGTATAATGTTGTTCTGTGGCGCGCGGAAAGTAAACAAATCGAAAAACAGTCACTGATTCTTTGAAATCGCAGTAATTTTAAGCCGAATTCCAGCTTTGAATTATTGTAGATCTTTAGTTTCAATTAAAGTGTGAGATCACGTCAGTTGATAACTGAAAATGTTAAGTTTGGCGGGAATAACAATGCACTGATTTTCACTAAAAAACAGTAAATACTTCACAAATTAATGATACGTATTTATTATGGAGCAATTCAAGCACTAAGATCAACGTAAATGTGCAACTGAAACTTAAATACCGACACTTTTTACTATTTAGATGAAATTAACATTAATATAAACAACTCCTAACCAGTCGACACAGACTATCAATGGATGAAAATCCATACAAGGTTGTTGAAGTGTCTCAGGATTTAATAAAAGACTTCAAATCACAACTTAAACTTTAAACAATTGGACAACTACTGATGATGGATCTAAAATGCCTTGGAATAAGGTAACGGAAATAGTAGTTAAGGCTGAAAATCTATACAGATTATATTATAAAACGAGTTACCAAGATGATGATTACAAGTTGATAAATACTGTAAAAAAACCTAAAGTTACACGAAATCGAAGAGAGATTAATATTGATATAGATAATATTCCTTTAGCTTATAAGACACCCATTCCTATTGACCAAAATAAGTACAAAGACTTGATGGACCTTTGTAAGACGCTAGTGATTCCTAAGGAATATCATTTATTTTTTAATCATTTGATTTCAACAAACTCAGATGGAGTAGCAAAGGACAGCAGCGATTCAGACTGATTTTTAATTGACTAAAGAATAAGACTGAGTGTTAACCTTTTATTTTTTATTTTGTAAAACTTTATATCTATTTTAGAGAAGTACAATTGTCTAGTCTTTTCTTTATTGTTTTTTTTGTTAATATAG
This sequence comes from Emmelina monodactyla, assembly GCA_916618145.1. Classification (NCBI taxonomy): domain Eukaryota; kingdom Metazoa; phylum Arthropoda; class Insecta; order Lepidoptera; family Pterophoridae; genus Emmelina; species Emmelina monodactyla. The sequence goes on from OU745316.1 coordinate 2,218,325, forward strand.
TTAAACGTTAGAAGTTACCATTTTCAGTTGTCATTATTTTTTTACCTTCTAAAGAAATAGGTACCTTTTTTAGTATACCGGGTGTCCAGGAAACAATGGATAACCTCTGAAGGGCTATTAGTAGAACTAAAGGCAACTCTAAAAAATAATTGATAAAAAGTATAACCCTTACACTGCTAGAAATATGGCGCTTTAAAAAAAACTTCATATTTTTTTGACTGTGTTCATATTTTTACTCGTAACGAGGTCAAATCACCTTAATACCATCATTATTTTTGTGCTAAAATAATTAATATTAACCGCATCAGGCAATAACTATCAAATAAAATAGCTAACTAAAGTATTTTTCTCAAAAAATTATGTAAAACTTTTGATTTGTGTAAAATTTCTAAAGAAAAATTTTTGATGTAGAACTTTGAACAGCTCTAGTGTAAAAAAATAATATGAAAGCAACAGTGGCCAATGATTTCAAAATATTCCTGGTTTAATAAAGTTTTTTAAAAGATGTAATATGTCGTTATTGTAATGAAAAAATATTGAACTAATGGTATTAGTGTGTAAAATAGGATAATTATTTTTTTGAAGATCCTTAGTTGTAGATGTAGGGCCTGCATCAGGATGGGAACAGACAATTTTAACAGTTGCTCTCAATTATTCCAATGTGTTTGCAATTAATATCAATTAAAAATCATATTTTTTTAGTTTTATTGTATTTTTTTAGTTTTTCTAGAACTAATTTTTTGAGAAAAATACTTTAATTAGCTATTTTATTTGATAGTTATTGCCTGATGCGGTTAATATTAATTATTTTAGCACAAAAATAATGATGGTATTAAGTGATTTGACCTCGTTACGAGTAAAAATTTGAACACAGTCAAAAAAATATGAAGTTTTTTTTAAAGCGCCATATTTCTAGCAGTGTAAGGGTTATACTTTTTATCAATTATTTTTTAGGGTTGCCTTTAGTTCTACTAATAGCCCTTCAGAGGTTATCCATTGTTTCCTGGACACCCGGTATATTTTAGTTGTCTGTTTATTGTTTTTTATAAAACTTTAATGATTGTTTTATATTTTTTATTTTTATTTGTGGACAAAGTTAAAACTAAATTTTAATAAAGAAAAAAAAAATGTTCTTTTCTAATTAAAGTGATTGTGATTATTACAAACTTTTTTGTTTTTTATTTTTTGATCTTTTTTCCAGCCTTTATAAATACCAAATTTCTTAAGCGACTTTTAGTGAATTTCAGTTATTAAGGATCTAATATCCTGAAGATATGTTTATGATAGGCGAAACTGATAGTTTTCGAAGATAAATAATGACTTAGACCAGTATACGTTACAGTTCCAAATGCTACCATAGCTAACTACTTTCCTAGTATAATGAGTCAAGTGATGTATTTTGTATATTTTATAATTAAATGAGACCAAATTCCCTTATACAAAAAAAATATAAATAAAATAATAAAATAAATAATAAAAGCCTTATCTTTCTTACTAAGTTCCTATTTACAAAGTCTTAAAAATTTTACTTAAAATAAACTGACAAATATGTTAAAAACTTAAAGATTTAATTAATTATGTTAGTAAGAACCCCTCATTCTCGAAGGTGAAGGCCTCCTCTAGAGTCTTCCATGTATCCCTGTTTTTTGCTATCCCCATCCACTGCTGGCCAGCCACTTGCACGATATCATCGGTCCAGCGGGCAGCCGGCCTACCTCTCTTCCGAGTTCCCAGCGGTCCATCCCAACATGTTATTCTGTAGGTCCATCTATTGTCTGTTAGTCTAGCTATGTGGCCAGCCCAGCGCCATTTTAGTTTTTTACAATGGTTTTTCACACAAAAAAAATATAAGATAAATATTATAAAAGACAATCATAATTCATAATATTTAAATGTAAACCATTAATACTGATGTGCAACGTAAATAAAGATAAACCATTTTACTCTTGGGTGCCGTCAACATATACGCAGTCATGTACAAAAAAGGGCATTTACAAACAAAAATCTGTAAAAGCGTTTTAAGCCAAGGGAAGAACTTCGGACCCTTATTATATAAACACATTTAAAGTGTTTCAAAATAGTTTGATTTAATAAAAATATAAACGATTTCCCTTCAAATCGCTCTCCTGTAAAATTACTAAAATGTCAGTTGACTCACTATACTTAGGAGCTATCGATATGGTCTACCAAAAATCCATAAACAAAATGTGCCACTGAGACCTATTGTAAGTCAGATTAATTCACCAACATATGACTTGGCCAAACACATAGCAAATGGGCTAAGACCATTAGTTAGTGGTGCAGCTGTGCGTATATCTGCCTAGGTTTTTGGTAATTTCAACTTGGGAGCCTATTCAATAAAAAAGATGCGTTTCAGTTGAGAACAAAGAGAGAAGTTTTTATTTTAAATTACGTACGTACATTTAACGAACTGTTAACATGACAGCTTTGATGTGTGACATTGACAGCGGTACATTGCCATTAAAACAAAATAATTAAAACAAAACAAAACAAAATTAAAATGAATAATATGAATAATAATGCGAAACAATTAATGACATAAATAAAATAGTTAATGCGAAAATTAATATTTACAAATAACAAAAGTATAAAGTAACTAAACTAGGTAAGACTCTAGGTACGGAACAGTTAGCGAATCACCGTCTTTTGTAAAGGTATCTCGCCATTTTGTGAAAATACTGAAAGACACTAAAATGGAACCAGGAGAAGTAATGGTGAGTTTTGACATAGAATCACTGTTCACCAATGTTCCCATAAAAGAGTGTCTTGAAGTAGTCAGGGAAAAACTACAAGAAAATGGATTGCCGCGCGAATACGTTGACCTTCTGAATCATTGCTTAGATCAGGCAGGGGCGCAACCTTTTAGCAGGCAAGGGCCGCATGGTGAAAAAATCGACCAAAGGCGGGCCACACTTGTGATAATAATATATCAACAAAAAATTCAATGGTTTTAACTTTAATAAACATGTGAAAGCGTGGTGGATTACGGCTCAAACCCTCTCGCTATCCGAGAAGGAGGCCTGTGCTCAACTATGGGACATGGCTATTTATTTATTTATTTTTATTTATGTCAAATTTTATTTTATATGTATATTTTTTTAAATACATTCGCGGGCCGCAAAGAAGACGTCGGCGGGCCGCATGCGGCCCGCGGGCCGCGGGTTGCCCACCGCTGGCTTAGATAAAAACTATTTTTTGCACCAAGGCCAATATTACCTCCAGATTGATGGAGTTGCCATGGGGAGCCCAGTAGCTCCTATTCTGGCAAATATCTGGATGGAAAGCTTTGAAAAGAAAGCACTGAGCTCAAGGTTATCCGCTGTTCGACTTTGGAAACGATATGTGGATGACATCTTCTGCATATTTTAAGGTAGTTTAACAGATATGCGACCCCGAATATCTTGAAAAAGAACTCAAATACGTACGGCGAGTTCTTGACAAAAATGGTTACAAGACACCGAGTAAGGAAACAAGTCGGAGAAATAAAGAAAAGTCACCTGAGGTGTGTGGTCTAACGGCTTTCTTACCGTACATTAAAGGAGTGACGGATAAAATTGGAACAGTTTTAAAACATTACTCCATTAAGACTGTATACATACCGTCATCAAAAGTCGCATATCTTCTACGAACACCAAAGGACACTACTTTATACCAGACGCCAGGTATCTACAAGATTGACTGCAGTTGTGGAAGCTCATACATCGGACAAACGAAACGCACAATAGCAGAACGTGTTAAGGAGCACATAGCAGCAGAAAAAAACCGTCAGACGTACAAATCGGCCATCGCAGATTATCTGCTGAATTCTGGACCCAATCACTGGATTAAGTTGGCCACCCCAAAGTTCCTCTCCACCGATCGGCATTACTATCCAAGAGTAGTTCGTGAAGCCATCGAGATCAAAAAGCACAAAAATAATTTCATCACGGTTGTTGGATGGATACAAGTTGTCTTCATCCTGGAATCCAGTGATTGCGAAATTAAAATCTCCAGAATTGTCGTCAGACCGACCCGTGGATACTGTGAGTGTAGTGTGTCGTATGCAAATAACGGACCGCGCGCCATCCGTGGGTATTTTGTAAAAACTATTTACAAACGCAGCAACAAATTGTCAACACTCCAGTCTGCCCGCGACCACGATCGATGTAACTCGGTCGAAACGTCGGGAAATACAGGTACATATAACTAATGTATCTAAATTCAATATGACCGCGTATAACACCCGAAGTCATCAAAAAGGTATAAATAAAAAGCGCGAGAGTTTAAAAACAACAACAACAAAACCACCATTTTATTTTCTTAGTATGGAAATTCACAAGGCTGAAGACGGGACAATACTTGATCAAAAATCTTACACGGAGGATTTTGGACAAGTTTGGAATGGCTCATTGTAAACTAGTTCCAACGCCCGCTATTAAACCTTCTCAGACTGAAGAAAATGATAATGTACCTGATGACAGCAATTTATAAAAAACTAGCAAGTGCAAATTAAGTTATATAATCAATAAAGCGACTCTTATATCTGTGTACTATGCTTACTGTCATTCTATTATCAACTGGATACTGTTATGCAGAAAGGTGTTAAGTGCTTTTTTGACATTTTTCGCTAGACGCGATTAAAGATTTTTGACATCAGCTGGTTTTTCAAAACGTGTAGCTGCGAAATTAATAAATGTTTTTTTATGAAAATTTGTTTACATCTACAAAAAAGTATTGTTTATATGACAACATGAACAATTTTGAATAGAAATTCTAATTTTGATGAATAATCGTGAAAATACAAGTTAACACCTTTTTGTTTAATGCTCTATGTTTCGAAATAATTTTCTTAAAAGCATTAAGTCACTTTGAATCGCTTTTGAAAATTACTTTACGAAGATAAAAAGATAGAGAAAAAACCTAAATCTCATTAATTATTACTTTTAAATAAAGTTTTACTTTAAAAAAGCCCCGTATATAGGAAGATTAAAAGTTATTAATGATAAAAATAACCAGACTTGAACTTCCAAACAATTTTAAATGGATCGGTAATATTTTTTACTTTCGTGTTCACTCGCTTTTTTGTACTATTATTGTGTATAAACTTATAACAATTAAAAATAATTTAAGAAAATCTTAATACTACGCTTATTTCGCGGTGGGGCCCAAAATTTAATTTTTCAGTTAGTTTGGTTTTGACTATGTTGGAAATAAGAAAATCTTAATTAACTACTAATTTTCTTGTCTTCAATTTAATCTTATTATGTCAAAACTCCGGTTAAGTGCAAGTCGGACTCGTACACGAAGGGTTCCGTACTTTTATCGATTAAAAACGGTAAAAATAACGTTTTTGTAGATATAGGTAAGCATTATTGATTAATTTTTATTTGGTATCCCAGTTATTTTAAGAACGAGTTATTTATTTATTTAAAGTGATTATTTAAGACGTCTACCAGTTGTCTTTAGTTACTAATTCGAGAACAATATAGCAAAAAACTGTGTTGTATGGGCGCACCCCTTATTAACTATTTTATGTTTTTAATATTCGTCTGTGCAAATTTCACAGCTATCACGGTTCATGAGATACAGCTTGTTTACAGACAGATAGACAAACGGATGGACGTACGGACGGACGTACCCCTCAATCCAAACTCACGAAACCACAATTCGCAAACAGCAGATGTTTTCTGTTTATTTTTGGGGCCACCTATTGTCTAATATTCTGCCGGCTCCCGACAACGGTGGCCACACCAGCGGTTGCAAGTCGGGCAGTTGTCTTTTATGTTGCCATAACGAGCGTGTCTTCGGCGTCACAGATCAAGATTAAGCCTCTGAGGAGTGCGCCTCGAGGAACCAAATCATACCTGACGTTCCACAAGAGTAACTCTGAGCCCTGCGGAAAGCAGCAGGTCATGGGTACCAGGTTAGGTTAGGTTAGGTTAGTGGGCTCTTGTTTCCGCACTTGGACTCAAGTTTGGTCCTTTGTGCGTGGTTTGCCGGCTAGGAGTTTAACCAGCCTAACTCCGTCCAGAAGCGCAGAAGTCTCCTGGGACGTTCGCAGGCTTCGCGGAGTGACCTCGGTTTGTCGAGGATTTGTGCCCGTTGTGTAGCCACTCCCATACATTCCAGGATGACATGGGGGGCTGTTTCTTCAGCCTCCATGCAAGCTCTGCATAGAGGACTGTCGGTGGTACCTACATTAAATAGGTGTTTATTGAGGGAAGTATGACCGGTGATAGTACCTACAAGAATGCGCAGGTCATATCTACTCAGGCTGAGCATACGACGCGTGAAACGCGGGTCGGGAAGTGGCAGTACTTCCTTCGATTGCCTACAGCCGTCGGTCTGTATCCATCGATTGATTTGTTGAGTTACGGTTTGTTCTCGCAGATGAGCGCGGAAAAGGCTATAAGGTATCGGTAACGTTGGTACAGGGCCAACCGGTATTGCTTCCGCTCCTCTTTTAGCCAGTTCATCTGCAGCGTCATTACCGTGTGAACCACTATGCCCTTTAATCCATTGAAGAGTGACCCTGTTTGTTTCCGCAACACTCTCCAAGGCTAAACGACAGTCGCTTATGAGTCTCGAGCTAACAGCTTCACCTTCAAGCGACTGCAAAACAGAGGCGCTATCCGAGACTATTCGAACATTGCTGTTCGTAATGTCGCGAGAAAGTACCTCCCCCGCAGCAAGAGTGATAGCAAAGCATTCACATTGAAAGATGGAGCTATAGGGCCCTAAGGACGTTGATATATGGATGTTTAGTTCTGGTGAGAACACTCCTACTCCTGACCCAGAACTAGTTTTTGAGCCATCGGTATATATTCTTATCTCATCGATACCTGAATGGTCAGTAGCTTCCTCTTGGAGTTGGATGTGATATCGTTTATCAAAAGCGAACCACGTTGGTATCCGATCGCATGGCGCGTCGAGTATTGGGTGACTGGTGCACACCTCATCGATTATTCGCGTATGGGGTCCTTGGTAGGAGCCCCAAAGGCCCAGGGACCGTAGCCTGAATGCCGCCGCCGCAGCTTCCTGTTTTATGAACAGGTCGAGCGGAGGCAGACAGAGCAGGGTCTCTAGGGCTGCTGTCGGAGTTGTTTTTGTGCAACCGGTAACCGCTGAGCAAGCTCTGCGTTGAAACTGTTGCAGTTTAGTTCTTACGGTGCTTAGTTCGGTTCTGGGCCACCAAACAAGAGCACCATAAGTAACGGTGGGTCTAATAACTGCAGTGTAGAGCCACAGGGTAATTCTTGGTGAAAGTCCCCAGGTCTTACCCAGTAGCTGTTTGCATTGCCAGAATGCAATACACGCTGTTTTTAGTTTGTTCTCTAGATGTTTGGACCATAAAAGTTTAGAGTCAAGTGTTATACCCAGGTACTTGACTTCCGACGCTAGAGGTAGGGAAGCGCCAAACAGCTTAGGTGTATTAAGGTTTGCGATTTGACGTTTGTTAGTGAACAAAACGAGGACCATCTTATTAGGATTTACGCTTAGTTCGATTCGTATACACCACGTTTCGACGATTTTTATAGCAGCCCGCATGAGGTCGCACAGTGTTTGCTCAAAGGGTCCTTCAATGAGTATCACTAGATCGTCGGCGTAGCCTATAGTACGGAAACCTGCATTGTTGAGTTCCGTGATGAGTTCATTTACCACGATGTTCCAGAGGAGAGGTGAGAGCACTCCACCTTGTGGACAGCCCCTCGCTACTAGAGCTCTCGTACTCGAATTTACCGTGGCTTGCACGACCCTGCATCTGAGCATTTTGTCGATCCACTCGATGAGAGCTTGCTCGACGCCATGTCGACGAAGAGCATTCGAGATGCTGGTGAATGTAGTTTTGTCAAAGGCACCGTCTATATCTAGAAAGGCTCCTAAGGTTGATTGCTTAAAGGAAAGCGTGTTTTCAATCCGCGATACAACCTCATGTAAAGCGGTTTCAGTTGATTTGCCTTTACTATATGCATGTTGTTGGGGGTGAAGTGGTGTGCATTTGATGGCGGTGTCCCTCAGATATCGGTCACAAAGTCTTTCCATAACCTTAAGTAGGAATGACGTGAGACTAATTGGTCGAAAGGATTTCGCCTGCGTGTAATCACTCTTCCCCGGTTTAGGTATAAAGACTACCTGTACTTCACTCCATGGTTGTGGTACGTACCTGTGTGCGACACAACTTTGGTAGATTTTTACCAGGTGTGGCGCAATAGAGGCAGCGCCCCACTGCAGAAGGCCTGGGAATACACCATCAAGACCTGCTGATTTAAAGGGGAGGAAGCTGTTGATTGCCCAAATAACTTTATCTAGAGAGATTATGCTTTGAGCAGTTTGCCAGTCTGATGGTCAATGGGTACCACATTTCTTTTCCATGTCGCCAATGATGTGTTAGGTGACTGCCATTCTTTTTTTTTTTATTTTTTTTTTTGTGAGGCAGCAATTGATGCCGCCCCTTCTGGTACCTCTAACATAGGTCAGAGCCTTTGTTCATCTTTTGCGCATTCCGTCTAACAGTTAAGAGTGGTTAAGTGTTACCGCTTTAAGAGCTTTAAGTTTTATTACAATTTTTGCTGTTATATTTTTACATTCTATGTCACAATACTTTATATACTTCCAATGATTGATACTATTTTAGTTACATATTTCAATTTACTATTTTAACTTTTTTACAACTGTTACAATTGATTCTTTACTTTTATTAACATTTCAAGTTTAATTTTTACAAGTTTTCACAATTCTTTTACTATAATTATATTTTAACAAAATTTTTACGAGTTTTTACAGTTATTTTTACTATTATAATTAACAAAATTTTTTACAAGTTTTCACAATTCTTACTATTATTATAACAAACTATAGAAATTTCGACCCGTCATATATTGCCAGTTTTTTACAAGACAATTTTTACATCACTTTTATCACTTATTTTCATATATATACACACATTTAACATTAATTTGCACTTTGTTTTTGAGGCTATTCGTAATCACTATATATAATGCTTTTTATTATTATAATAGACGTGCCTATATATAGCTCTACGATTTTTTTTTTTGTGTTATTGTGCGTGTTCCAGAGCTATTCTTGCTGCATGGGGCCTTGCAAAATTTTTTTCATTTGATTACCAAATGCTGCGGGTTTGGAGGCCCTGTACAGCACTGGAACTTGATTTTCTGTGATACAAAGATTCCCTGACGGTCTATTTGTTCCTGTTGATGGGCCCTTAGCAGTAACTAACTTTTGCTCTAGCCAACGAGTCCCACTTTCGGCGTATTGGGCAGGCGCCGTCGAAGGCGTTGTGATCGACGACATCGGACTTAGCAGCAACACAATTGCGGCAGGTTGGTGGGGTTCCTGCGGCGCGAAGATCGCATGTCGCCGCCAGGTGTATTATTAGTGTATTTTATTTATTTATTTATATATTTTCTGAAAGGTCAGCAACACACCCCCAACACCTACAGTGTTGAGGGTAGTCATGGGCGGCGGTGATCACTTACCATCAGGTGACCCGCATGCTCGTTTGCTACCTATATTACATAAAAAAAAAAAAAAAAAAAAAAAAAAAAAAAGGTGTGACCCCCCGCAATGACCGCATAGGTCTGTGGTCTCCGTGCATAGCTTACGCCCATGGCCGTAAGCCAGGCACCGAGAACACTGGACCAGCGGACTCTGGTCTGCCACCACGACCCGCTGCAGATCAATGTGCAGCCTCCCCACTTCAGTAACTTTGTGCCATATAGGTGGCGGTACTTCCACAACTATATGGCACACGTGGGGGTTGCGGGTCTTTTTTCGGTATTTTACTGCAAGGTCTTTTGTGTCCGATTCGCCGATGATGTTTCGGTTTTGGGTCTTAATTGACTGCAGCACCTCTTCGTCAGTATTAGCTGACAGGACGTGCTTGAGGTTGATGAGGGGGTTTCTGTTCCTGGCCTCTTCGACCAGGAGACCCTTGTTGGAATTTTTTATTTTATTCATCACCCTCAAGCGTTCCTCTTTGGTGCTGCAGCCAATTATGACCTTTTGGTCTTTGGCCTTTCGAACGGTATCCACCCTAATGCCCGAGGCCCGGGCGTCGACAGCCTCGCGGATGGTATCTAGCACGTCGCCGCTCGTGTCTCCCACGCGCTCCGAAGACACAATTAGCGAGTGGACCTGCGGGTGTTGGTTTTCCGCTGTTTTGCCGGCAGTGGGTGTTTTAGCTTTGGAAGAAGCAGCATCGGCATATGTCATTTTCTCCACCGCCTCGGTTAACTTTCTGCACTTCTCATCGAGGAGAAGCGATTGGGTTTCGATGCGGTGGAGATTTTCTTCCGTTTTCGTAGAGGCACCGTCGTCAATTCTAACTTGACTGTCGTTCTTGGCAGTTAAGAGCTCCTCAAGCCTCTTTTCATGTTTTATAAGCATTTCCTCAATTTTGGGGATGAGGGTCTGCTCAGCCACGTTTGAGTCAGATGTTGGTTGGCTTTCGTGTCTGAGCAGATCCTCCATCCTTTTCGCAACGAATTGTAGGATGTCAAGGTTGCCGTTGACCCCCGTTTTTATGTCCGTCCTGATATTTCCTGACTGCTGCAAAAGGCTTTTAGTGTCGATCGCGAGTGCCTTGAGATGTGCGAGACACTCAGCGATCGAGCCTAGCCCCGGAAACTGTGGCAGTGAGGACGAGACAGTCTTTTTTGTTGGTTTGGGGGCCTTCGACAAGGTTGCGCTCTTTAGGACCCGCGTCTGGTTTAGATCCTCCGAGGACTCGATTCGGTCAATGCTGGTCCTGACCTTGCTGTTGCCAGCCTTAGTCGAGTCCACGGACGACCTGCGGGTGGGAGGAGGAGTTCTGTGCATTTTTGATATTTTATTTATACAGCTGTAAAGGGACTGTATAAATGGTCAAGTTTTTAGAAAATAAAATTAAGATTAAATGAAACAATAAATAAATTACAAATTGCAGAAATATAAATATTGTTAAAATTGTATATAACTAAAACTACTTAAAACTAACACACTTTTTCTTTTTTTCAGGTACCGGGATCCGGATGGAGTGGATGCAGCCGGGCGGACGTCAAGGACAACACAGGTGAGTATATTCAGGTACGTATTAAGGTGAGTATATATACTATTTTCTATTTTATATATATATGTATATATTTATACACAGTCAGGTACTTATTTATTCCACAACCACAATCTATTTTTTGCGGTTTTTCGCGATTTTCTCCGGAGTTTATCAGCCGATTTTCCTGTTTCAGATGCCAGGCGGTTCGGGGGACCGAGCCACGTCTACCAGGTGAAAGTTTGGTGGAAAACGAGATTCAGGTATGCCCCATTCATTCACCCGAGTTGGGAAGGACGTTTTGGAACCTTAAAGCCCTCTTTATACTGTCCCAGAACTGAGGTTTATGACTGTTTGAGAGGAGGTGCCCTAAGGCGGTGGTTTACTCTACCTTTATTTGTTAACTCAGAGCTAACGACTGGGAGAAGGCCCTTTCGATGATTGTTTTTTATTCGAAAGATGGTGCTTTCCGTAAAATAAAAAAATACTAAATAATAGTCGTCCTCACTGAGTTAATGTGAAACTAGTTACAAAAATCATTAGAATAGCAGAGGGCTATCTGACCACTGAGAAAATTTGAAACTTTATTTCTCGTTTTAATTAAATCTATCGGACAGTTCAATATTTGCCATTTTATTTGTCTATAGACAAACCGGCTCTAAGACGGGTAAAAAATACCAAAACGTCTATAATATTACCCTACTATTACAACGTACGTATTTGGTAACACTGCCAAGTGTGCTTCTCGGTGGAGCAGGAAGCAATTAAACAAAAGGTGTCAATTTACTTTTAATTACCTAAGTCCAATCTTTCTTTTTTTGATTTCGTACCCAAAGGGTAAAAACTGGACCCTATTACTAAGCCTCCTTATAAACCGTGATAGCTAGAAAGTTCTTCACACATGTTTAATTTATGTTGCCGCTATAATAACAAACACTAACAATTAAATAATGTAAAATATTTAAGAGGAATCCCATACACCAAGCGTGTTCATTTGGCAATTTTTTTCTTGATCTTATTAACGACAACTGATAGACGTTTGAAATATTTACAAAATATTCAGTTTTATATTCACTGTAAAAATGAATTATTATTTAATTTCAATAACATTCATATTAAAGGGTGGCACCAAATCAAAACATTTTATTTTTTACCGTTTTTTTATAGATAAAAATACTTCGTGCACGTGTCCGACTCGCACGTGGCAATTTTTTTAAAGAATTGATTGCACAAATGATAGTCTCATGAACATTTTCTAAAAGGTTTTGCACTTGAATCTTACTATAAATCACGCTTCCAACGTATCCTTAATATGCAGAACTGAACTTTTTGACATAACACTGTTGTGCAAAATTCAAAAGGTGGAGTAATGAAATTTGCAAAACCTATTTTTTGTAAATAAAATAAAATATATAATATTTGGAGAGTTCATTTTTTGCGTACAATTAGATTATATGTTTACAAAAACAGTGGTATACTTAACTCAATATCCGATTTTTGGCACTTAACACCTTTCTGCTTAACAGGGTCTAACTATGCTATAACAATTTTGGGTAACTCGGTACATATAAACCGAGCACTTATCTTTCAAAAACGATCCATAAGAATTATAAGTAGCCTACAGCGACTAACATCAGTACGAACATATTTTAAAAAGTTAAAGATAATGACGGTAATATCTTTATTATGTATTTACAAGGCGCTTCTAGAAGTTCATGAGAGAAATGACATACCAAAAAGAATGCAAATACACAATTATAATACACGACATTAAGACAAATTAGTCCTTCCAAAAACAAGACTAGTTAAAACATATAGATTATGGTATCTGCTCTGCATTTATCTAAATTAAATTTTGTTAAAATATCTGAAATGTATTTAGATTGATTCAATAAAATCCCATCGTCATTTTTGACAATGTCAATTCCTAACATAAACTTGGCATCGTCATAATCCTTCAAATCAAATTCTTTGGCAAGTTGTGCCTTAAATGACAAAATGTATTCTTCTTTTTGACAGGCTATAAGCAAATCGTCGACATAGACAAGAACAAAAAGTTTAGTTCCACAATCATTAACATTTTTAAAATATAGACACGGTTCACTCAAAGTTGATTGAAGATTCATCTTCTTGAGTTTCTCATCTTGCTTTATGTTCCACTGACGACAAGCCTGTTTCAATCCATAAAGATACCTTTTTAATCGACAAACTTCACCTCCTGACTGCATATTATCTAACATTTTCCGTGCTCGAATTTTTATCTCCGCATCAATTTCTTTTTCCAACAATCTTAAGAGTGATTCATGCAACAATTTTGGCATTTCCATGAAAATTTCTTCTTCCAAATTACCATTCAAATAAGCAGTATTTACATCTAACTGATGAATATGCATATTTAATTCAGTCGCAAGTGCCATCAACAGTCTAACAGTATCAAGTCGAGCTACAGGAGCAAAGGTTTTATGGTAATCGAGCCCAAATTTCTGACTATAACCTTTTGCTACAAGTCTAGCCTTCTTCTTTACTGTTTTATATACATTCAACTTGGTCGTTAAAACGTAGCGACATCCTACTATAGTTCTATTGTCCAAGGGGTCATAATGCCCAGACGTTAAAAAGTCTATAGCTCAATACGTCCAAGGGCCATAATGTCCAAAGAGCCATAATGTCCATACGTCAAAAAGTCTATAAGGCAATATGTCCAAGGGTCAGAGGGTCCAAGTAGCCATAACGTCTAGACGTTAAAAAGTCTATAAGTCAATATGTCCAAGGGTCAGAGGGTCCAAGTAGCCATAATGTCCATATGATATAAAGACTTTTGGTCAATACGTACAAGAGTCAGAATGTTCAAGGAGTCATAATGTCCAGATGATATGAAGACCATTTGTTAATATGCAAAAATGTCAAAATGCCCAAGGAGTCATAATGTCCAGATGATATAAAGACCATTATAGTGAATGTGTACAAGTCTCTAAGTCACAATTTTCATCAGTAGTGCATTTCTTAATAGTATAGTACCTAACGGCTTCGGAACCCTACTGGTGTAGTAAATAAAGCGAGTCGTTGCATGGAGACCCGCATTGATTCCTCATTTTTGGTGTATCCAGATTGGTGTATCAGTGTGCTAAAATTTGTAATTTTTGTTAATATTACCGTTTTCTTTCAATTCCCGTGCGAAGCCGGGACGGGCTGCTAGTATGAAATATTAATATATATGCTTATGCATTTTTCTGTAAACTGTACACAACTACATACAACAGGAAGGTTTTAATCAATTCCGATAGATACTGGCTGAAGAGGATATTAATGATTAATAATAAAATAAATGAAGTTGCAATGTCACCACATTTCCTGTCATCCAGTCGATCTCGTTTGGGTTTAATATCCGCGGCGTAATATGGAGGAAATAACGTTTAGTAAAAATCAAAAAGGAAAAGACACAGTGCTAGTTGGATTGCACAGGTATAATAGAAATGGTTCAAACATTAATGGCACCACTCTGTGGAGATGCGTGAACCGAGACGAATGTGCGGCGTCAATCACGATAAATAGTGAAGGGACGAGGGTTATAAGAGAGAGTACGCATCTTTGCGAGGCGAGTACGTCTAAAAACGCAATACACCTAGCGAAACAAGATTTTAAAAGTAATGTATGCACTCGCTACTCTCCTGTGCGTAAGATATATGAGGAGTGTTTTAGTGCATTACATGAGGCGGATGACGACAGTGATTCCGATTCCAACACAACACACGTGCCTACGTTTGACTCACTAAAGCGGTCAATGTATAGGGCTCGCAATAATGTACTTAATGTTACATCGACAAAATTCAACAACCTGTCAGATGTAGAAATACCAGATATTCTGAAAGATAAATTTTTGATTAGTGAAGATGGAGACACAAATAAGTTACTCATTTTTAGTACCGAACTTTCTTTGAAGACTATGAAAAATGCCCTCGTTTCAAGCAAAACAACCTTCTTTGGTGATGGTACTTTTGACGTTGTGCCTTCTCCCTTCTATCAACTGTACAGTATTCACATGGATATAGAGAGCACCAATGAACATACTTGCGTAGTACCAGTGGTATACGCTCTTCTCCCGGACAAAAGCACTGAAACATATTTACGTGTCTTCTCTACACTAAGAGATAAATTTAACATAGTAATTAATAAATTCAAGTGCGATTACGAGAAGGCACAGATTAACGCTATGAGAATGGTCTTCCCAGAATGTGAAATAACAGGTTGTTTTTTTCATTTCCAAAGAGCTATATGGAGAAAAGCAAAGCAGCTCAATCTTTGTGATAAAATGGAGGGAAGGAAATTAGCTCGCTTAACTTCCAATTTGCCACTTTTGCCAAAAGATTTGATTTCTGCTGGTTGGAATGATATCGTGAATTCCAATTCTGAAAAAAGTTCAGAAATCGAAAATTTTGAACATTATTTTGTCAAAGAATGGCTGTCAAAATCATTACAGGCTGATATAAGTTGTTCTAGTGATAGACACAGAACGAACAACTCTGTCGAGGCTTGGCACAGTCGTATCAAGAAGAGGATGCACGGCACGAAGCGAAATTTATTCAAATTTATAGATTTATTACGCAAAGAGGCAAAACACAAAGATTACGTAATAAAGAGAAGTTTATTTGACCGTAATAAGAGAAAAAGGAGTGTGATTTTATTCAATAAAAAGTATACTGAAAAATTACACGACGTAATTGAGAAAAATATTACGCCACTGCAGTTTCTTCAAAGCTGCATAAAATTACAGAAACAGTGTAAATAATAAGTATGTGCCAGCAATTGTAAGTTTAAGTAGATAATATCCTGTTCCTATCGATGATTTAAAATTAGGGAATATGTGAAAGCGACAATTGTTTAAGTTATATTTTCTGTTGATTTTTGTTGGAAAGAAATAAATTTTAAGCTTTAATTGATGTCTTATTTGTTACGACGACGATTCGCAAAGATATTTATATTCGCACGCACGCACACGCACACACACACGCACATGCAAACGCACACAAATACTCTCTATGGCCTAGTGGTTCTATCTACTTGGCCAAACGGTTGACTGACAGAGAATGCCTACGGTATTAAGTCCGCCATTTGTACTTTGTGTTATATAATGTGTAACTGAAGGTTAAATAAATATTATAAATTATAAAACCATGATGACGCGTCGAATTAAAACCTAACTTTAAAGGCTTTATCAAATTTACGATTTGAGAGCGAGTTTTTCATACATAACTCGAAACTCTTACGCGGTGAACTCGCTGCGTAGGTATTCGTCTTCATTTAAAATTCGCTAAAAAAATACACCCTCATCACACTTGCGATTTGTGAGCGAATTTTGTATAAAGGCGAAGACGCAGCGAGTTCGCCGCGTACGAGTTTTGTATGAGAAATTCGCTCGCACATCGCAAATGTGATAAGGCTCTAAGAAATTGCATAGATGGAGGGTAATTAACAATTAATTTGTGGTTCCAGTAACTGGACATTATAACAACTAGACGTTTCGGCTATTGGGTGTTTTGATAACTGGACATAATGACAAATTGACATTTTAACAATTGTTGTTTTGACACATGGATGTTATGACAACTGGGCATTTTAACAATAGGATATTTTGACAAATGGACTTAATATCAGTTTGTCTTTTTAACAATTTGGTTTTAAGTCACCTGAATGTTAAGACCACTGGACATTTTAACAAAAGGACATTATTTCCTTGGCATTTTGACACATTGGACATTATGGCCCTTGGACGTATTGAGCTATAGAATTTTTAACGTCTGGGCATTATGACCCCTTGGACATTCTGCCCTTTGGCCCAACATACCCCGGAGGGGTTCTATTCTTAGGTTTCTTCATTATATCCCAAGTATCATTTTTAACTGAACTCATTATTTCAGATAATATTGCGTCTTCCGTCTATAGCCTTTGCAATTTTTCGGATATCCAATAAAAACTCCTTCAATTCCTTTGTCATCAAACTTATCTCTTCCTAGTTCTTTAGATAGTACATATGCTTTGGCTCCAAACTTCTGGAAATAATCCAATTTGACTGATGCATCAAACCACTTCTCGTATGGTATCTCACCATTCAGACTGCTGGTAGGACATCTATTCCTTATATAACATGCCGTAGTAATAGCATCTCCCCAAAACCCTGAAGATAGACCAGATGATAACAGCATACACCGCGCCATCTCGACTAGTGTTCTATTCATTCTCTCTGCAATGCCATTTTGTTGAGGTGTATGTGGAGTTGTCAACCTTCTTTGTATACCTTCCATTTTGAGATATTCATCAAATCCTCGATTACAATATTCACCTCCATTATATGATTGCAAATACTTGATTTTCATTCCAGTTAGGTTTTCTGCAAAACTTTTATATTCTTTGAATGCTTCAAAAACTTTATTTTTATTTCTAAGTAAATAAACCTCAGTCCAGCGAGTACTATCATCAATGAAAGTAACGAAATATTTTGCTCCATCTATAGCTTCATTTTTCATAGGACCTACATCAGTGTATACTATTTTTAGTTTATCACAACATGGTCCATTTGACTTTGAAAAAGGTAACGCTGAAGCTTTACCCTTTGCACATGAGTCACAATTATGTAGTTTAGAATAATAATCCATCATATCATTCATCCTGATTCGGATTCCTGACTTGTTCAAAACTTTTAATAAATCTTTTGCATTTAAATGACCTAACCGTTCATGCCATTCAAAAATATTTACTCCTGATATATTAGAACATTCTTCGCAGTCTTCCACATTTCTAATATAATAAAGATTTTGTTCACGATTTGCACGAAGCACGACTTTACCATTATTATTAACTATACTGGCAGAATTTTCATCGAATATTACGTGATAACCTATATTTGCAATCTTAGAGACGGAAATTAGATTACAGCGCAAGTTCGGAACATATAATGTGTCTTTAAGTTCAACATCAGTAATTTTATCATTAATATTACATGTTGAAAATCTAACTGTACCCTTCCCTTTAACATCCGTACTACTATCAGTAGCTAAGTTAAGAGTTCCTCTAGCATGAACCAAACTTCCCTTAAACAGTCGAACGTCATTACAAAGATGTGATGTACAACCACTGTCGAGTATCCATTTTCCATTCCCGTCTTCAGCCTTTTTTTCACCTAGAATACAATTAAACGTTACTAAATCATTCACCAAATTGTTATCAGAATTCAAAAGTTTCATAACTACATTATTTGATACACACTTTATATTGTTACTATTATTATCTTTTGAATCTGATCCTTCTACATTTGCTGTACAATCCGTACTTTTATGTCCAAGCTGGTGGCATTTATAGCATCTTGGTTTCCATCCACGTTGAAAATGTGATAGACCACCTCTCCTGGACCATGGCCTTTCATTTCGTATTCTTTCTTTGGCCAAGAGTATCTCACCCGATCCAGTGATTTGATGTCTTGCTATATGTGCCTCTACAACTTTTACTTTTAAAACGTCCGGTTTTGGTAAGTCATCTCTTGATTCTATAGCGCATCGAAAATTATCGAAACTAGCAGGTATACTATAAAGTAGCATTATCGATAAAAGATCGTCATTTATGTCTATTTTCATGTCTGCTAATTTGTCTCGTGCCTCAAAAAATTTAGAAAAATGCTGATGTATATCATCATTTTCATTTTATGCAACATTAGCTGTTTTAAAAGCATTGCCTTTTTGGCTGGTCCCCTGGATGCAAAAATATTCTCCAATTGTCGCCAAACATCACTGGAATTCGAGCAGCCTCTCACATGCCTCAATTCACTCGAGTCAATCATAAGGATCAAATCGGCTTTATCTTTGCGATCTATACGCTCCCACTTAGCTGCCTCTGAAGGTTCTGCTGGCCTCGTGATCACTCCACTCACGTAGTCCCAGTAATAATTTTTTATCAGAAGGGCCTCTGCTTGAATCCGCCAAGTTTCGTAATTGTTCTTTCCCAACAATTCAATTCGTGAACTATGTCTCTCCATACTATTAAGCCCTGTCTCGTTTCTTCACTTCACCAAATAACATATATATTCTCACAATTTCACATAAAACAGATTCAAATACTTTTCTCTATTTACCGCAGTGATGCTCCTGGGCCCATAACCATAGTAGGCTATGGGCCAACCAATTAAGAAATAAATACAAAATATTAAACAAATAATTGACTTGTATATTATGATATTTTTATAGAAGTAAAATATAAAAAATGACATTATGTATGTTTAAAGAAAATTCAAACCAAAACGAAAACTTCTTTAACAGCCAGTGCTCGCATTACTATCAAATAGGTTTATCATCTAACAAATACCGCGTCAATAGTGGTCCCATATTTTGTTGTGGATTCTTGTGGATCATTATTCATTTTTAAATTCAATTTTTCCGAAAGAAAAGTTGTTAACCGCTCTTTGTTAAAGTTAATGTTGAAATCGCCAGCCAAGATAAGTGGAAATTTATTACCATTTGTACCAAGTATTTTCGACCCTTCTACAGTGTACTCCAGTAAAGTGCGATGAATAAAATGCTCTACATCGTCCAATTTTGGATTCGGAGAAATGTAAATTGCTACCTTGACTATGTGTAGGCCATTTCTAAGTTTGCATAAGCATGCACAAATATCTCCAACAAATGAGCGTCTAACATTAACATCGCTAACGTCTTCAATATTTATTTCAATATTCGGAGTCATAATATTAGTAATATTATTACTATTTTGGTAAATAGCTACCCCACCTTTTGGAACAGTATCTCGTTTGAATTGAACAATACAATTAAAATTAGGTATTACAATCGGATTATCACGCGTCATGCATGTTTCGGTGAGAAGTAACACATTGGTTTGTCTCGTAACTGAATCTTGTAAATCGTATTTGTGACTATGTAGACTTTGGCAATTGAAAGTCATTATTGAAATGCCATTTCTATTACTAATGAAATCTAAGGTACTTTGAGCTATCGTCTGAACACTATTTAAAGACAGTCTTTTGAATTCTTGCAACAAAGATGCAGTCGATGCAGCTTGCCTTCGATTATGATAAAACTTAAATGCAGAATTATAA
This sequence comes from Emmelina monodactyla, assembly GCA_916618145.1. NCBI lineage: Eukaryota > Metazoa > Arthropoda > Insecta > Lepidoptera > Pterophoridae > Emmelina > Emmelina monodactyla. Next base: position 2,238,469 of record OU745316.1, read on the forward strand.
TTTTTTATCGTAATATACAATTTTTCAATATTAGTCACCCGAGAGAGTGCAACATAGACGAGTTCCTGAGAATGTGATTTACTATACTCATATACTATTTCGTCAAAAGTTCCACCTTGCGACTTATGTATAGTTAAAGCAAGAGCTGAAGTTAATGGAAAATGTTTGCGTTTGGCTATACATTTTCTATCCGATGTTAATGAAATATTTGCCGTTCGTAAATCAATGGGATCAGCGAGATTACCGACTCTATTTTGCACTGCTAGAATGGCTGCTTTTTGCCTTTTTTTTCTACCTACTTTATCTGAATCAGAAAAATCCAGCCAAACTCTAATCAATGTGTTACTTTCATCAAATTCTAGGTGTACCAATTTCCCAACAGCACCATTGCATAAACCATCAGTAACGTCGTTGTAATAACATAATGCTTTCCAATAACAAAAGTAATGTGATAAGGCAGTCCTCCAGTGTCAATAACAGATTTTTTTATGTAATTTAAGTCTAAAATTAGCTTCCTGCTCAGTACTTTTAGCGCCAATAATGACGTCTACGGACGTTGAAAGAACTTTGTTTTCACATTGGCTCAAAATCAAATTGTTATAATTAACAACATCTTCATTTTTGAAAAATAAACGAACTCCATCAGGACATAATGTAGCAACATCCTCTTTTTTGAAAAATCTCGATTCAATAAGTTGAAACTCATGCTCATCTAGTACATCTCCATTACCTATTTTTGTTAAAACTTGTGAAAATGCAACATTAGCTTGTCTCATTACTGTGGTAAGTTGGTAAAATTTTAATTTTCTCCATAAATTCGGTCCAATCATGTTCGTTCTAATTGTCTTGTAAATTGGTGTCGATCTTACTGGTGGCAATTGCCGTAAATCTCCGATCAAAATAACATCTATACTTCCGAAATCTGTGTTTTTTCCTGTTATTTGTTTTAGACGATTATCAATTTTATGTAGAAGTTCTGCACTAACCATGCTAATTTCATCAATGATCAGTACTCTGACATATCTGAAGAGAGATCTATATAATTGCAGAGTTTCTGATGACAGAGGCAAAAGTTTTGAAAGAGAAATTTTGAGTGCTGTATGAACAGTTGTACCATCAATAGCCACGGCAGCTTTGCCAGTTGAAGCACATGTAATATAGGCATTACAGTAACCATCAGTATCAGTGAACCTGTTGTAAATTTCCATAATCAGTTTGATAACGAATGATTTTCCTGTTCCAGCTGGTCCCGTAAAAAAAATTTGAAATGGTTCTTGAATTGAAGTTTGTAAATGATGAATTATAGTCATAAGAATATCTCTTTGTTGATCATTGGCCATTCGCATTAAATCATAGAATTGTTGATAGTCCATTAAATTTTCTCTTTTTTTAAGCTACAACGCCAAGTTTATGCAGAGATGCATTTTGTAAATCAGCGTTAACCGTTGAGTTTGGATCTCGTAATAATAAGTCATAAGGATCTCTTTCATGCAAAATATCTACCGCTCTTAATAATTTCATCGTTTTCTCGGCACAACTGTCTACAAATTTCTAAAGTTTTATCTATGTCCAAATTTGATTCAAATTCTTTCCTACGCTCTAATATCGTATCTTTGTTGTCCTCGTATATTTGAATATACTTATTTTCAGCAATAATATCATTTTCTTCATTTTTAAAAGGAACATGCAACAGAACCATCTCACGCCTACAATCGTTGTAATTGTCAGCCATATCGTAATTCCTGTATCTTATTATTTTTGCAGTATTACTTTTAGTGTAAGTCCCCTTTTTATTTAGGTAATATTTTGCAACAAATTGTGCTAATGTAACATCGCGGAGTTCTTCAGGTCTTTTCTCATATTTATCGAACCAATTCTCTTTCCAAATGTTCGTACAATCATCATCTAAAACTTCAAGTTCCTTCATAGATTTTCTAATTCTTGCGCGTTCAGTAGGAAATATCGTTGGAATGTAGACTGTCACCACCGATGATTTAGCCATAGGTTCTCTTAATAAATACCAAGCAGCTTCTTGTGCCGGCATTTCAACAGACTGAAGTATGTCAATACTCATTTTTCTTGTGATATCGACAATGTCGAATTCTGGATGGTCGTCCATTATGTCTATTATTTGTCTCTGCAAATTACTAATCCCTCTATTATGCTTATTGACATATTCAACAACATATGTTGCACAAGCATATTCATCTAGTAAAAACTGAAAATCCATGTTCGATTTTAAATGATGTAATACAAATGGATTAAAAGTGTTTTGCCATTTTTCTGCTGGTGTCCTTTTATAGAATAATTTCGGTCTATTGATACCAGAACGAATAATATTGTAGTAATGATCATCAGAAATAATATCATTATGCGAGTAAAATTCATCAAAATTTGTGTAGACAGAATTTTCTAGATTATTTCTTATAAATTTAAATCGTTTTCTATATTCTTTGAAAAGTTCTTCTGTGTAATCGGGAGCAGTGTCTTTCATAGGTGTCAAATTAATAGTTTTTTTTGTTGGCATAAATGGTGCACCAAATCTACATATTTGCTTTTTATTAGGATTCATTTTTTTATAACACGTGAATGTGTGTTTGTGTGTTACTAGTTGTATATTTCCAGACGCCTCTGACGCTGACACAGAAACTAATTCGTCGATTAATTTAATTACTTCAGGATCATTGCTTAATAAATCTTCAGGAACATTTTTAACCAAAGAAGAATATGAGCATGTGGGCTACCACGATGTTGAAATTCGATTCTTTTGAAATAATGTACTACTTTATATTTTCCGAATGGACTTCTTTTCTTTGATTGTAAAACTTTTAACAGACAATTTACCATTTTATTAAAATAAATAGCACATGTTACGGCATCTTCATTCACAAGTTGAGCTTTATGCACATAACTCATTTCTGCTAAAGACTCATCTGAAATTTCCGCTCCCTAGTTTTTCAATTTGTCGATAATTTCAACAAAAATCCTTGTTTTAATGAAATTTGGAAAGTTAGTTGACTCGATTAACATCGAGAATAAAGTAGGTGTCTTTCTATTAATTGAATATGTCGGAGAGAACACAGATTCGATGGACTTGGCCAGTTGAAGAACTACTATCTACCTTGTTTATGTTTTGAAATGTCAATGTCAATGTCAGCGACTAAATGAGATATTGGTTGCGTCAAGTCGTCTTAACTTGGGTGTAGTCGGTGCGAGGCTTTATGAGTGAACGACTGAATGAGTTTCGGTCATTTTCCGTTGAGTCTGAATAGCACATCTATCTTGTTGGACGGATCATTGTTATTTGGTTCGTGGGGCAGTGCAGACGTTGAGTGAATAAATCAGTGATGGCCACACGCCGAATTCACCGCGCTTCCTATATCCATTTACATCCTGACTAATCGTGATGATTATTGTAAAGTTGCTAAACGTTGTGATTAATACATGCCCTAATATCAAGTTCCACGTTTTATTTCGAAGTTTCCGCCATAATCGAACCCAGTGATAACGAACTCCCCGACAAATATATAAAAAAAAAAAAATGACGGACCAAAGGCCAGTTTCTTACAAAAAATCTTTAAGCTTGCTTTTGGTCTTTAGTGGTCACTAGGGCACTAAATTAAGTCCATATTTAAACTGCAAGATTTTATTAAGAGAGCAATGACTTTAAACTACTATTAATTTTGTGGTTAGCAAGTTATTAGTCGGAAATTCATAGAAATGAGTGTGGAATGTAAATAAGTTATATTCCATTTATTTTATAATTATAAATGAAACAAATTGTAGTTGTATGTTTTTTTTATTTACTCTGGTTACGCATGCGCGGTCTATGTTAACAGGTTCACTGTCCAGGGTTAGAGAGCGAAAACTGCTCAGAAGTCCAGTTATGTTTTTGTGAAAATTGGTTTCTTATAGGTATAAGTAAATAAATAATGCTGTAATATATATCGTAATGTAATTGGAAAATAGTTTTTTTAAAGCATACCACATATGGTCTGTGGACTCTCTAGAACTAAATTATTCAAAATTGTCTCATGAGTCCACAGAACATATGTGGTCTGTGAGTATTTTTGACTTTTAACTATTTTTTATCTGTATGAAATAAGAAATTACCATAGACAAATTATGAACTAAGATGTCAGAAGTGAAATTAGCAACATAATTAGACCCTGTTAAGCAGAAAGGTGTTAAGTGCCAAAAATCGGATATTGAGTTAAGTATACCACTGTTTTTGTAAACATATAATCTAATTGTACGCAAAAAATGAACTATCCAAATATTATATTTTTTTTGTTATTTACAAAAAATAGGTTTTGCAAATTTCATTACTCCACCTTTTGAATTTTGCACAACAGTGTTATGTCAAAAAGTTCAGTTCTGCATATTAAGGATACGGTGGAAGCCTGATATATAGTAAGATTAAAGTGCAAAACCTTTTAGAAAATGTTCCTAACTTAATCTCATTTTTGCAATAAACTCTTTAAAAAAATTGCCAAGTGCGAGTCGGACACGTGCACGAAAGGTTCCGTACTATTTTTATCTATAAAACTGTGAAAAATAAAATGTTTTGATTTGGTGCCACCCTTTAATATGAATGTTATTGATGTGAAATAATTAATTTTTACAGTGAATATAAAACTGAATATTTTGTGAATATCAGTTGTCGTTAATAAGATCAAGAAAAAATTGCCAAATAAACACGCTTGGTGTATGGGATTCCTATTAAATATTTTAACTTTATTTAATTGTTAGTGTTTGTTATTATAGCGGCAACATAAAATAAAACATGTGTGAAGAACTTTCTAGCTATCACGGTTCATAAAGAGACTTAGTAATAGGGTCCAGTTTTTACCCTTTGGGTACGGAATCAAAAAAGAAAGATTGGATTTAGGTAATTAAAAGTAAATTGACACCTTTTGTTTAATTGCTTCCTGCGACACCGAGAAGCACACTTGGCAGTGCTACCAAATACTTACGCTGTAATAGTAGGGTAATATTATAGACGTTTTGGTATTTTTTACCCGTCTTAGAGCCGGTTATTTAATAAACAAATAAAATGGCAAATATTTAACTGTCCGATAGCTTTAACTAAGACGAAAAATAAAGTTTTAAATTTTCTCAGTGGTCAGATAGCCCTCTGCTAGCTATTCTAATGATTTTTGTGACTAGCTTCACGTTAACTCTGTGAGGACGAGACATTCTTTAGTATTTTACGGTTGTTAGAAAAGGTCAGTTATCTTTCAACGGATATCGCTACGGTCAGAACTAGATCAAAATGACATGGAACCACACGGAAAGCACCATCTTTCGAATAAAAAACAATCATCGAAAGGGCCTTCTCCCAGTCGTAAGCTCTGTGGTAAAAAATATAGGTAGAGTAAACCACCGCCTTTGGGCACCTCCTCTCAAACAGACATAAACCTCAGTTCTGGAACAGTATAAAGAGTGCTTTACGGTTCCATAGGTTACCTATCTTAATCCCGAATTTTAATATTCCGAATTTCATAATCCAGAAAACGTTTGGACATTTTTTCATAATCCCGTTTTTTAGAATTTCGAAGTTTTGTTTGCCATATAATCGCAACTCCGAATTTCATTTGCCCATTTATTCATTTGCACGACGTTTGAAAATCCAGACGAATGAGTTCCAGACACACGAAATCTAAATGCGCGAAATCTAGATAACCGATATCCATATGCACAAAAGCCAGATTTTTAAAACACAAATTTTTGAAATCCAGTTAATTGATATCCAGACAAACAATATCTAGATTTTTAAATTCAAGATTCCTTAAATTCAAATAAACGATATCTAGAACAACTAAATCCTAGTATTATTTTAAATGGCTCTCTACTTTTAGAAAAGAACTTCGGTTTTGGCGCTTCGCCGACCGCTGCCGCGGTACGCTCGCTTCGCTCGCTCGGCTTGCGCACTGTGTGGTCACCATTCAACCTCACACTCCTCCTCGCTACGCTCGTCGTCGTACCTATTATTTTAATATATGAACAAACAGCGCATAGCCTAAATTGTAAATTACAATTTTAATAATTTGGTCGACCTTAAACATGCCAAATAAAATTAGCTTTTCCTATAAGTAGTTATGACAAACCAAATCAAGATAAAGCATTAAAGATGATGAGGATGTTATGGCAATTGAAATTAGGAATTTTATACATTATGCTAAAGAATAATATGCCTATAGACTGTTTTGCCATTTAAAAGTTATGCAAAGGATAAATTTTGCGACATGAGTGTTATGCTTTTTGATGATTATGACAATTTATGTATGACGAACGATTTTGGGACAATCGACGTTATGCAAAAGGAGCGGCTCCCATTGCAATAGTTAAGCTGAAACACGATTGTGTGGGAACCAAATAAAACGATTATGAAAATCTGGCAATAGTTTATCAGGAATATGATTGTATGGGAACTAAATATAAATATTATGAAAATTTGGTATTCCTTTATTTGGAAAATGGTACGAAGGGAAACAAAAAAAAGTATTCTGAGAATCTGGCATAGCTATTATCTGGATTATGAGAATATGGGTAACAAAAAAATAGTTTTTGAAATTTAGTTTTAGTTCACCTGGAAATTGATTCATCTAGGAAATAAAAAAAGGAATTTAAAAAAAATGTAATTCAGTAAATCTGTCTTTTAAAAGTTCTACCAAACGTTTTCGGGGTTTTAAGATTCGGGTAAATGAAATTCGAGTTTTTAACAGGTTACCGGTTCCAAAACGTCTTTCCCAACTTGGGTGAATGATTGGGGCATACCTAAATGGCAGGCGCCTAACACATCATCGGCGACATGGAAAATAAATGTGATACCCATGACCTGCTGCTTTCCACAGGGCTCAGTTTCGAGCTAATCTTGTGGAACGTCAGGTATGTTTGGGTTCGTCCGTCCGTACGTCCATCCGTCTGTCTATCTATCTGTAACCAAGCTGTATCTCATGAACCGTGATAGCTGTGAAATTTGCACAGACGAATATTAAAAACATTATAAAATAGTTAATAAGAGGTTCGCCCATACAACACAGTTTTTTGCTATATTGTTCACGAATTAGTAAAGACAATAACTCGTTTTTAAAATAACTGGGATACCAAATAATAATTAAACAATAATTCTTACCCATATCTACAAATACGTTATTTTTACCGTTTTTAATCGATAAAGGTACGGAACCCTTCGTGTACAAGTCTGACTTGCACTTAACCGGAGTTTTGACATAATAAGATTAAATTTAAGACAAGAAGATTATTAGTTAATTAAGATTTCCTTATTTCCAACATAGTCAAAACCAAACTTACTGTAAAATTCAATTTTGGGCCCCACCGCGAAATTAGCATAGTATTAAAATTTTTTTAAATTATTTTTAATTGTTATAAGTTTATACACAATAATAGTACAAAAAAGCGAGTGAACACGAAAGTAAAAAATATTACCTATCCATTTAAAATTGTTTGGAAGTTTAAGTCTGGTTATTTTTTTCATAAATAACTTTTAATCTTCCTATATAAGGGGCTTTTTTAACGTAAAACTTAATTTAAAAGTAAGAATTATAAGATTTATGTTTTTTCTCCAACTTTTTATCTTCGTAAAGTAATTTGCAAAAGCGATTCAAAGTGACTTAATGCTTTTAAGAAACATATTTCGAAACATAGAGCATTAAACAAAAAGGTGTTAAGTGGTATTTTCACGATTATTTATCAAATTTAGAATTTCTATTCAAAATTGTTTATGTTGTCATATAAACAATACTTTTTTATAGATGTAAACAAATTTTTATAAAATAATATTTATTAGTTTTGCAGCTACACGTTTTGAAAAATCAGCTGATGTCAAAAATCTTTAATCGCGTCTAGCGAAAAATGACAAAAAAGCACTTGACACCTTTCTGCATAACAGTATCCATTGACAAATGACGTTTATGACATTAGTAGAAAGTCAAACCAAAACAAGTGTGTGTATATTTTCTGTGTTTGTTTTGTCGATTTAGAAGTTATTGTTGCAAAATGAGTAAGAAACAACAATATACGGACGATGAGTTGCGAAGAATATTAGAAGAGAGTGATTACGAACAAAATAGCCAGTCAAATTCTTCGGATGAAGAAGGGAATGATACCGATGACGGCCGTAGTGATGTGCCTGATTTTGACGATGATGATAGTGTAGCCGATCCCGATTTTATTCCTGATGATTTGTCACCTGACCGTTCAATTCTACAAGATAATCAGGTAATGAACGAAAATATAAATATTCAGCATTCGATCGAACAATATGTGAATAATGATATTTTTGAAAGTACGATGACATCTCGTCCGTCCACGTTTCGTATGAATATATCTCCCGACATTTCTAATGACAATTCACAACAACGACAAATAACCGCACCACTTGATTCTGACGAAGACGGAGACATTGAAATGAGTGCAGCTCCAAGAACTACTACAATATCATCTACAGAGCGTCGAATGAAAGAACAAGATGAGGAAAATGGATGGAATTACAACATTCAGCCGTTAGATCGTCAAATTTTTAGTAACTCAGAAAACGTTATACAAACTGAAAACACCTGAAAATGCAGATGTGTTTACAATATTTCGTCTTTTGGTTGATGACAATTTTTTTGACCTGGCGATAGAACAAACCAATCTGTACGCTGAATAACTTATTGCTAATAATTCTGGAGGTCGTTTGAGCCGCTGGAAACCGGTAAACAAGGAAGAAATGGAAAAGTTTATGGGCATTTACTTGTTGACTGGTATAATCAGATTCCCTACATTAGAATGCTACTGGAAGAAGGATCCTATTTTCTATCATCCTCTATTGCACCAGATACAAATGTCCTACAATCGTTTCGTAGCAATTTTACGCTGCTGGCATTTCGTCGACAATACAATTGAAAGAGATGTCAATAATCGCTTGTATAAAATCCAACCAGTTATAGACATTGTAATGAGAAACTGTAGGAAGTTGCTTTCGCCTAAAGACTGCGTTGTTGTGGATGAATCTATGGTTCCCTTTCAAGGCCGACTGCTGATTCGTCAGTATAATCCAAATAAAACCCACAAGTATGGACTCAAGATCTACAAAGTCACAACTGATGATGGATATGTTTTGAAATATAAAGTTTATTCTGGCCAAGATCCTAAGATGTCCAATCTTGATAAACCTGGAAGTGTTATTGTCGAGCTTTGTGAAGACCTTTTGGACCAGGGAAGAGTTATTATTGCTGATAATTGGTATACAAGTATGCCACTAGCTGAATACTTGCTTCAGCGTAAGACTGATCTTTGTGGGACATTGAGGAAAAATCGCAAAAACTTACCTTTATTGGTTAAAAACAAAAAACTCAAGAGAGGAGAGCAAATTGCTGCTCAAAAAAATAATGTGACTATCCTAAAATGGCATGACAAGAGGGATGTGCTCATGATATCTACTTGTCACGCTGATGAACAAACGATGAGTACAGGTCGAAACCCGCGTCCAAAGCCTAATATGATATTGGAATACAATAATCGAAAAAAAGGTATCGATCTTTCTGACGAATTAGCTAGCTACTATTCGCCCATTCGTAAGACTTTGACATGGTACAAAAAAATTGCTGTCGATGTGCTGTTCGGAGTGGGTGTCATAAATACAGTTTATTTGTTCAATAAATTGAACCAGCAGAATAAATGTACTTTATTACAGGCCCAATTGTCTATTATAAAAACTCTTTTGGGTACTAACGTTGTCCAGACACCGGCCACACCAACACCATCAACGTCACGAGCACAGCATTTTCTCAAACAACTGGATAGAAAAGATGGCAAAATTACTAGACGTAGGTGTACCGGATGCTATAATGAGTTTCGTCAAAAAGGGGAAACAGCACAAGCTGCCACAAATAAAGCCAAAAGGGTTTCACAAATATGCAATATCTGCACAAAACCGTATTGTTTGAAATGTTTCCAAAAAGAACATAATATAATATGAACATTTAAATTTTTTGGTACTTTTATGTTCAATAAATAACTACTTTTCAATACATTGTATTGTATGTTTAATTTTACATATCCATTATTTATAATGCAAACATAAAATGCACATAGGTATCTTTAGTTAAATTTTTTTTTCTAATCGCAATTACGATAAAACGGCACATCTGTTCTCTATGTCCCAACACTATTTGTGTTATATAGGTTAGTTCTGTCAAGTCCATGTCAATTTCGTTCACGTTCTCCTCACGTCCACTGATAAAAAAGGCTGGAAGTTGTATTGACGAACAGACCACATGTGGTCTGTGGACTGGCAGTGTAGTTTAGTCTACAGACCATATGTCGCTGATGGCTCCTCCTGTTTGTAATGTACCAACTGACTCTGAAGCTCACCTCCAAAGCCTGTCTAACGAGACAGCGCCTCTACAACTCACAGAGAGTCCTCCTGGTCTCAGCAATGATCAATTTGCATTTGATGTGTCGCCTCCGTCCTCACCCCGAAGACTGAAAAAAAGGAAACCGCGCTCCTTAAAAACAACATTATCTGGGAGTGAGGTCTCGGTCGGTTCATGGAATCATAATAATATGCCTAATATACCAAAAGCTAAATTCAGCGGCTCTCGTCTCTCCGAACATCTCCAAAAACTACACGACCTCATTGCTTCAATTCCGACGCACCTCTTCTCACACAAAAGTGTAACCAAGGGAGATAGAATCGCCGCTTCGGAGGCTGCAGTCGAAGCAGCGAAAACCATTTTGCTGATACACGAGCTAGAGGATTCAGCCCCTAAGGAAAACCACCAGTGTTGCATCAAAGAATTTCCCGCTGCCCTAGAGAAGGTTGTCACCAGAGCCGTGCGCACGGAGCTGGGGCGCGCGCCTTCTTTTGGTCAACCCGCTTCAAACATACAAACTTCTTATGCCAATATTGCCGCCAAGCCCGCCACTGTCACCAGACCACAAACTTCAAGACCAGCTCTCATTCTGACCTGCAAAGAGGATTCTGAGAGTCCTAGAGAAAAGATAACCGGAATCCTGCGCCAAGTTGTCAGTTTTCAGGACACTGGTTACACGCCTGCCAAAGTAACCAAATTATCACGTGGCAAAACAAAAGTGGAATTCGACAATAAAGATAATCTTGCAGATGCCCTAGCTCGAATCAATTCAGCAGCGGACTCTTTAGGCGTGTCTGCTGAGGCGGAGAGAAAACTTGATCCCCTTGTTATGTAAAAGGTATAGAGAAAGAAATTTAATCAATTATCCATTTTTTATTTCTGACATTGTTTTAAGTACACACGATAAAAACCAGAATGACACATCAAAATATATTTCTTAAACATCAAAATACCAAAGAGATTCTAACACCCCCTCTCAATATTGAATTGCTAAATTCAAAATTGCAAACTGAAAAACATTACTAAAACACTCGATAACATTTTAATCGACAACTTTTCATCACTAAAATAATATCGATAACATTAACATACATGTCCCAACACTATAAACTAATATTTAAATGACATGACACAACTTGACATTTCAATATAAATAAACAATATAAACAAACTCTTCAATCACCTAAACCTCCTATTCAAACTTAAAATATAACTTTCTTTGAAAACTTTACAATAAAATGAAAATTAACTACCTATTACATTACTCTCATCTTCTTAACAAAAATATTATTTTTTATGGAACATAAAGGCTTAGTTAACACATCGGCTACATTTTCATTAGTTGAAACATATGAAATTGAAAATAAATTCTTATTTACACAATCCTTTATATAATGATACTTAATGTCAATATGTTTCGTGCGTTTACTGTTTACATTGCATTCGATCATTTTAATCGCACTTTGATTGTCCACCAAAAGATATGCAACTGTGTCCACATTATGAAAAAATGAACAAATACCTTTTAAATACACTAACTCCTGTGCTGTCATTGCTGCTGCTATATACTCCGCCTCTGCTGAAGACAATGACACAGTTGACTGCTTCTTAGAGTACCACGAAATCAAATTACCATAATAAAATACCGTACAACCACTTACGCTTTTCCTATCTAGTTTATCACTTCTCCAATCAGCATCTGAGTAAGCTAATAATTCTTCGGAATCCTTTGACTTAGTATAAGTTAAACATTTACTAATTGTTTGTTTCAAATACCTTAGCACTCGTTTGCCTGCAATCCATATTGTATGTGTCGGCTTATCTAGGTACCTGCTAAGAAAAGACGTAGCATACGTTATGTCTGGTCTTGAAATGCTTGAAATATATATCAGACAACCTACCAACTCTCTATAAGGTATATCTTTCATTATTTCTTCATCCTGTAGAGTCAAGTTTTGTTCCATAGGAGTTTGCGCTCCCTTACACTCTTCCATACCAAATTTCTTTAGAACCTTTTCTATTAATTTCTTTTGACTAATTTGTAAATTCTCTTTATCAAATGTAATTTCCATACCTAAATAGTCTTTGACTTCTCCTAAATCTCGTACCTTAAACTCTTCTTTCAACATGTCAATAACTTTATTATTTTCATTTTCTTTCCCCATAACGATAATATCATCTACCCATATCAATAGCCATATATTATTTTTCTTGTACAAACAGAAATCGTGTTTCGATTGTTTAAAACCTTCTTTTAACACATAATTATGGAACCGTTCGTTCCAGCATCTGGGCGCCTCTCTTAATCCATACAAAGCTTTATACAGTCTTAGCACTTTTCCTTCAGATACTTTAACTCCTTCTGGCGGTTTAATATACACTTCAACATTCAGGTCACCATTCAGAAAAGCAGTTGGCACATCCAATTGCCTTGTTTTATAATTTTTCTGTACAACTTGACTTAACATCATTCTTATTGTGGATACTCTTGCTACTGGAGAATATACATCATAAGCACTTTCCGTCTGAAATCCTCTTGCAACTAACCTGGCTTTCTTTCGACCGTCTGATTTTGTAGTGAATATCCATTTCGTATCTATAGCTTTCTTACCTTTTGGTAATTCAGTTTCTTTCCACGTCTTTAAACTTTCTAATGAGCTTATTTCTTCATTTACAGCTTTTTGCCAATCTTCTCCTCTATTAATAGCTTCAACATACGATTTTGGATCACAATTTCCCATTAAACAATAAACTACATTTGCATCTTCATAGTCTTCATCATATTCTGCATCATCTTCAACTACATAATCTTTTAAATAATTAGGTGATTTTCTAATCCTCACCTGTCTTCCATTTCCATTTTCATTTATATCTGTTTCGATTTCCTCAACTTGTTTCTCTTTGTTAGACTCATGTTCTGTCTCATTATCAATACTTTCTTCATCGATATAATAGCCTCTTTGTTCTTCGTCTGCTTTTTCCTTTCCTTTATATTTAATATCATTTTCATCAAACCTTACATCTCTCGATATTATCACATCATTCGTCTCTGGATCCCACAAACGGTATCCATTCGGCGCATAGCCGACCATCCTAGTTTCTTTTGCTCTTTTATCAAACTTATCTTGTTTCGGCATTATAACTGTCCAGGCTTTACTTCCAAATACTCTTAAATGTTTCAGATTTAATTTACCTCGATAAATCTCTTCTGGAGTTCTATAATGAATTGCTCCTGATGGACATCTATTTAATTGATACGTAGCACACCAAATAGCTTCACACCATAGTTCCCTGGGCAATGCAGATTCATTGAGAATCGTTCGTGCTTTGTTGCAAATAGTCCGATTCATTCTCTCAGCAACGCCATTCATCTGTGGAGAATAGGGTACAGTATACTGAATCTGAATACCTTTATTTTTACAAAATGTCTCCAATGTGTTATTTCTAAATTCCCTGCCGTTATCACATCGTACATTTTTAACTCGAACTCCTTTGTCATTTTCTAATCTATTTACATAATGAATTAAATTTTCTGTTGCTTGACTTTTGTTTTGTAGTAAGTAAGTAACACAAAAATGTGAATAATCATCAACAACTACTTGATAATAACGCTCACCTTTAAGTCCTGGCGTTCTAGTTGGTCCTGCAATATCAGTGTGCAGCAGTTCGCCGACATGTCTTGATCTTGGTCCTCTTGTACGTTGGAAAGGTAGTCGAGTAGACTTTCCCTCTAGACATGGCCCACATATTTTGGGACTAATCGATAATTTTAAAATTCCAAGACCCTTACGGTTAACATGCCCTAAACGTTTGTGCCAAAGTTCGGCCTCTGATGACGTTGTACTATTGCAAGTAGCATGGACACAGTTGCATATAGTTTTTAGAATAAATAGTTTGCCTAAACAAGATCCTAATATAATTTGATTAGCTGAAGTTGTAATTTTTACAGCGTTATGACTAAATTCGACAAAATTTCCATTAGCAACCATCATTTTGACAGAAAGTAAATTAAAAGTTAAATTTTTCATTAGTAAAGCATCTACTTTTACTGAGATTCCACCTACCAAAAATTGTATATTCCCTACTTTCTCTGCCACAAAGTAATCACCGTTCGCTACATAAATTTTAATCGGATTTTGCAGTTTCCTAACTTTTATCATGAATTTCTCATATTTTTCATGAACAAGATGATGTGTACAGCCCGAATCAATTACCCAGTTAATTTCGTTTTCCTTCTCAGTGTTAATACAGTAAGCCATACCTGTACTAATAAACGTAGTAGCTCGATCGTTATCATTTTGTGCTAACATATCCCCTGAAAAATGACCTGTTTCCCCTGTGTTCACATAAGCTCCTCTTCCTCTCATGCTTCTATATGGCCTCGCACGTCCGCGTCCGCGTCCTCTAAATTTATAACAATCTTTTGCTATATGTCCTGGTTTCTGACATCGATAACAGGTTACTAGAAATGTAGTTTCATTAGAGTTACTTGAATTTGGTTCTTTATTTTTCAATTTCAGCTCTTCATCTAGTAATCGCGCTTTCACAAAATCTAGCTTTAGGTCTCCCGCCTTATTATCTTCTGTCGTTAAATCTGTATTGCACTCTATCGCAGTAATAACCGTATCATATTTTTCATCCAATCCGGTTAACAAACAAGCAATTTTGTCTCTATCATTTAACTTCTCTTGTGCACATTCTAGCTCTCTTACCAACTCATCGAACCGTTGAAAATAATCTTCTAGGCATTCATTTTTATCTTGCTTCAAATTTAATAATCTTCTTCGCAAATGTATTATTGATATTATACTTTTCCGTTGAAATGTTAACTTTAGCGTTTTTATAATATCTTTTGCAGTTCTATATTCCTTTACGAAATTTAGATACTTGTCTGGTATGCATTGCACTAAGATACTTCTTGCCTTCGCATTGTCCTTTAACCAATTACCTTTTTTATCTTCTTCAGTACTTCCTTCTCCTATCATATAAGACAACTGTTTCTCATCTAAAATTACTTCTACTCTAAATAACCAGTTGTTAAAGTTCTCAGCTTTTAATTGAGGAAAATTTGTAGTAGCCATTTTCCTTTTTTATATGTATGTATTTACTTCATTTTCCATCAATATTACTCTTTTTTTTCCTACTCACACGATTTTTCTCTACACACGTTTACATTTTATTTACTGGGCCTAATAATATGGGCCCATAACCTTTGTTATGTAAAAGGTATAGAGAAAGAAATTTAATCAATTATCCATTTTTTATTTCTGACATTGTTTTAAGTACACACGATAAAAACCAGAATGACACATCAAAATATATTTCTTAAACATCAAAATACCAAAGAGATTCTAACACCCCTAATAATCCTGAAAGGAATCACCAAAGACCTACCCAAAGAAGACATAATAAACACCCTTCTGACTCAAAACCAGGAATTGTCCGAGTTTTCAAGTTGTGATTTTCGTCTCAAATTCCTAAAAGGCAACCGCAACCACAAACTTTACAACGCTGTAATTTCCGTCCCTCCTTTATCCTGGGCGCGGTTCTCTGATATGGACCGAGCGAGAATGGATCACCAGCGAGTCCACTTGGAGGAGTTCTCGCCACTGAAGCAATGCCGTAAGTGCTTCATGTTTGGACACACTCAAGCCCGATGCACGGCAGATCCACCGTGTTCTCACTGCGGTCATCTGGATCATGACCACAGTTCCTGCCCCAAAAGCTATTATTGATTATAATAAGTTATGGGTGGTGTCGACAGATTTGACCAGCACATGGCTTCGTATAACATTTCATGGAAATCACGTCGGTGGTGGATGAAGATTTGGTTCTACTTGATTGAAGCCGCCATCGTTACCTCTTACATAATTTATAAGGATACCTGTAAAAAGGTTCATCCTAGTGGAACAAAACCCATGACTCATTCAAAATGATGAAAAAGCTGAAAAACTTAATCGCCTACGCACCAAAATCGATATAATCAAAATCATCGATGATCTTCGCTTAATAGACTGGGCCGATGTGACCGATAAGTCAGATATTGATGACGCAGTGTGCTGTTTTTATAATAAATTAAACTCGGTCATATCTAAGCACAGCACCAAAGTAAAAATCAGTAAATCCAATTATAATATCCAACCCTGGATTACCCCTGGGTTACTACGGCATAGAGATCATCTCCATTCCCTTGCACGGCTGCATCCGTCAGATAAAATATTACACACATCATTCACTAGGTACAGAAACTTTTGTAACAACCTTCTTCGAAAATTAAAATCAGAATATCATAACAAGGAACTTGAAAACCATAAGTCTAACCCTAAAAAACTTTGGCAATCTATAAAAAACATCTGCCACTTCAAACAGAAAAATAATGATTCTACCGCACTTTTCCATCCCTCGTTAAGTAAAATTGAATCTCTTAATGCTTGCAACAAATACTTCGTTGACGTGGGTCCTACACTTGCTAAAAAAATAATTGACAAAACTGAAACATCCGAAGAGGAGTTAGCCTGTACGTATAAAACTACGGGCGGCCCACTAGATTCTCTTTATCTTTCACCGACAGACGGGGAGGAGATAGGATGTTTAATTAATCATTTAAATAGTAATAGTGCACCGGGCTTAGACGGCATTACCAACAATCTCATAAAATCGATAAAAAATGAAATTATAGTCCCTCTCACGCATTTATTTAATCGGAGTCTATCAAGCGGCTATTTCCCAAAAGACTAGAAGACTGCTTCTATAACACCATCAACATCAGAAATATCAAACTATAGACCCATTTCTTTACTTTGTGCCTTCTCTTGACTTCTCGAAAAAGTTGTAAACAGGGGACATGTAGCCTTTTTGGAGGAAAAGAAGCTTCTTAACTGCAGGCAATTTGGTTTTAGAAGAGGACTTTTTAGAGGACGTTTCGACTGAACTGTGGGTCAAGTCAAGTGGCATTCGCTAATTGTCGATTCGTATTCACGCCTAAACAAGTTGTCATACAAATGTTCCTTAGGAACTGAAAGATCGTAGCTATGACTTTTTGACTTTTCCATGCCATGTGGCAATTTTGACAAGCGCTTCGCCTTGATAGAATAGAAAATGAAGCGTACATCAAAACCTTGTAGATAACTCCGGCGACAAAATGGCGGCTTCTGCGATCAGCTGATTGCGGTTTTACATGTTTTAGTGAAAAATTATTTTAAATGGATTCAGTTAATGTATGTATGAATGTAAAAAAAATATTTATTTAAAAGGTAAACCGTAACAAAAATATGGTTTTATTTTAATTTCATAATTTATAGTTGTAAATAGGTACCTTTGCATGATACTTTGTATGCATAGATTTAAATCGTTAGATAGGCCCCGACACCAAAAACTGTAGCATTGTTTTTTTTTTGCAATCTATACACAAGTGAACTGAGAAAATAGTGTCATCTCTTTTTCTCCTACATAAGTTGCAAACACTACTTTCTCTTTCGTACACTCCCAGGTTAGTGAGCTCACTCACTTCGACTGTGGAACAACACGGCGCGGTGTCACTGCGGTAAGAGCCTATCTAACAATTTAAATCTATGCATTGCTTATTCTATTCACTCGCCATCGCAATTTTCTACTGCCACTTGACTTGGGGGGCTGTTGTATATGTAGTAATAAGATATCAATGTATGTAGGGAAGGCAGTTTCGGAATACACCTGTCAAAAGTCACACGTCTTTTATTCACTAGTGGCGACGAGGATAAAAAAATAAAATAAAAACTACTCATAAAGTAAAATGTCGGTGGGGAGACTATGCGAGTTCGACGTTAAAAGTGGTAATTGCTCTACTTATTGTGACCGATTGGAAATGTAGTGTATGTAGTGATGGGTGAAGAAGCGTATGAACTTCTAGCTAATTTGTCGAGCCCGAAGAAACCTACACTGAAATATGAAGAAGCCGTGGACCTGCTTAGGAAATATTTGCAACCAAAACCGTCAATGTTGGCGGAAAGATATATATTTCGGTTACGGCGGCAAGCAGCGGCCGAATATATCGCAGAATATGTGGCCGAGTTAAAAAAACTAACTAGATAGTGTGAGTTTGGAACAGCACTGGAAGAAAATTTAAGAGATCAGTTAGTGTGTGGGATTGCTAGGGAAAGTACTCGGCAAAGATTGTTCGCCGAAGACAGCATTCCATATAACAAAGCGGTGAAGTTGGCTACTACCCTCGAGGCAGCGGAAAAAAAAAGCAAACAGTGTGGTTAGTGGGACCAGTAACAAGGAAACGTTAGCAGTGAATAAGTTTGTTACGTCATTCGAGTGCTCAGTATGCGGTAGCAACAGACATAATAACATGAACTGTCGATATAAATATTATGTGTGTATTTATTGTCAACAAACGGGTCATCTAAGAAGAATGTGCGTTAATAAAAAAAATGACTATGGTGTAGGAGACAGTGATTGTCAGTTTGGCAACGGCGCTGGTGTCAACATTCGTCAGTAGTCGCGTGGCGGGCGCAGGCGCGAGCGCACCGAGGCCGGGGGCGCGCGGGCCAGAGGCGCGGGCGCAGCGACCAGCGGGGGCGCGCAGGGACGACGCAGTAGCGCAGCTCAACGCGGGCGCAATGGGTAGAATTACACCGGGGCAGCATATTATGTCAAGGAACCTCCTGGCGAGTGTCGTGATGATGGCGAATCATCAGTCAATGATTATTCCGAGGATGAATATTTTTAAGATTGTACTTTAGTTTTTAGTCTCGTTTATAAGTACTTATTAAGGGTGAAGGTGTTGTATATGTAATGGCTAATACCCGAAGTGCGGCTACACCTAGTTTTAGCCGGTTAGAACATCAATAGGTTAAAAGGAGTCCCGCTACGCGGGTCGACCCATGATAGAACCAGTTTTTGCATACATAGGTATAATTTTTTTTTAACAGTTTTCCATATAAAAAACACTTCTTACCGGCTAAAACTAGGTGTAGCCGCACTTCGGGTATTAGCCGTAACATACATATGTAGTAACAAGATATCAATGTATGTAGGGAAGGCAGTTTGGAATACACCTGTCAAAAGTCACACGTCTTTTATTCACTATGAACATGCTATCACAATGTTGACGAACAAGGTAGCATCATACCTAGATAATAATCTTAGCTGTTTAGGTGTTTTCCTCGATCTGGCAAAAGCCTTCGACACGGTCTCCTTACCTATTCTTTTGCGCAAGCTCGAATGGTACGGAATTCGTGGTTATTCCTGTCTTGGTTTAACAGTTACTTATCAAACAGAGAACAACAAACAAAGATATACTGTCTTAAAAGTTCTGCTCTACCAGTTAATTTTGGTGCCCCTCAAGGTAGCATACTAGGTCCTACTCTTTTTATACTATATATGAATGGCATTCATAACCTAAATATCAAATCTACAGACGTCATTTGTTACGCTGACGACACCGTTTTATTATTTCATGGTAAAAATATAAGCACTGTTACAAACCTAGCAGAACTTCTTTCATAAAACTAAAACTTCAAGCAACCCTCTAGTTCAAAATATTAAATTCATTCGTGTAATTAACTCTCAACTAATTGTCACTGTGATAACATTATTAGAATTAGTTCAATAAAATACCTGGGCATCATCGTAGATGAAAAACTTAATTTTGAACAGCACATTCTTAACTTAGCCAATAGAGTCCGAAAAATTATAGGCACAATGAAAATTCTTCGCAATTCTGCAAATCGAAATGTACTCATGATGGTTTATTTCGCTATTTGCCAATCAATACTCCCTTATTGTATAACTATATGGGGAAACGCAGCAAAGACCTTTTTGATAGATTTAGAAAGAGCCCAGCGAGCAGTTTTAAAAGTTATGTTAAATAAACCTAAAGATTATTCAACCGACCTCCTGTACAATGACGCTCAAGTTCTTCGAGTTAGACAATTATATATTGTCAAATTATTTACCGATACACATAAACGAATTTTAACTTCTAACGACTCTACATACTTCACAAATAAACGTAACCCTAAACTTCCATTACCATCTATTAAAACAGCTTTCCAGTTTTTTTCAAGTCCATATTTATACAACAAATTGTCTCAACTGTGTAATTTTAAAACTTCCTCAATTGATTATGTTAGAACTCAGATTACGATTTTTTTACTTAAGGCTGGGTATGATAGAACTGAATTAATTATATCTAATTCTAATCCAATTCACAAGTACGATAGATGTAACTTAATCAATACAAATTATTATTGTTAAAAGACTTAACCTGTTTACCCATCTATTTTTAATGTTTTGTTTTACTTACCGACATTTAATTAACATATTATTAAGTAAGCATGTAGAATAGTAATATTACTGTTTCAAGATCTCACATACTTTATAAAATATAATTTTAACATTTTACAGCACAAATATACACGTACACACACCACACATACTTTTACACACACATACATACACACACATACACACACACACACACAAACACACACACATACATACTGTTAGCGGTAAAACAAAAGTAATCGGTAACTGGACATCCCTAGCATTCGATGGACATCACTGGTTGGCGTCACTGCCGTTGGGCGCAGATTTTGTATTGAATCTAATGGCGGCTACCTGTTGTATTTTCTATTAATTCATATTAATTAAAGAGATGTTTAATCTTTAATCTAAAGCCCAATAAATATTGTTGTTTTAATAATACATACTGGGGGGTAAAGCGCTAAGTCGAAAAGGGAGGTAAAATTGACTGACCTTAAAGATGGTAATTAAAATAGGTTTTTCTTATCTCCAAGCGCTGGTTCTTGGTCGTAGTCTCCTCTCCTTCTTGCCTACCTTCCCGTTTTCGCGTATGCTACCTGGCAGCGCTGCCGTACTCGTCGCCCAGGGTCCGGGCGTAAATCCGGGATAGTTTTGAGCTGATTGAGGGGGCTCCGGTAGCTTAAAGTAATTTAGCCCTGGAGGCGATTTCTTGAGAAGATCACCCAGGGGAACCAATGATATGCACTTCACGTTAAAGATATACGTTGGCGCGAGACCGTGTCTGTACGGTTGGAGTGTTAGTCAGTACGTCTAACGACAGAATGAATTAGAATAATTAACCCAAATGTGGGTAGAAAGTTATATTTTTAAAGGCAAAGGTAAAATTGATGCGTTCAGCCTAAGCCTAAACCAATTTGCTGTGCACAAAATAAATAAGCATAAATCTTGATTTATCACATACAAACTCACTAATTTTCTTAAATGTTTATTTTGTCTTACTCATATTTTTAATAATTGCATTTGGTTTCCCAAGATACAGGCTGGTCCGCCTGGTTTGGGACCTCCTGGTAATTTGTGCAAACACTGATCTCAGTACCCATTGTTTTGTTAGTTATTACTTACATATCTTTGTTTAGCATCCAAATTGTTAAAGTTTAATAAATATTTTTATTATTATTATTTAGTTTTTAGGAGCAAATTGGCTAACGAACTTATTGGGGATTCCAAAATTCATTCCTGTTCAAGAAGATGAAGATGGCGGTCACAGACTAATAAAATCGACAAAAAAAAACTTACGTAGATGTAGGTATTGCAGTACTGCATCAAAACCCAAACGTAGTGTTTATGAATTATAAATTACTTTTTCATGACAGTATAGACAGTTTTTTTTTTGACCAACGTCAACATCCATAGACAAATCAAAACTCATAAACCTATAATAAGTATTTTTTTTTATGGCAATCGAGCAAGTATTCGTTTCTAAGTTCTATTTATCAACTTAATAAAATACCTAAGATGATACCATATGGAATGTTATTCCATATCATTTCTTAATAACACATACCTTATACCATTCAGATAAACGAAATATCTTATTTCACCTATAAGTAAAAGCTGAAACTATTACACAAAAGGATTGCTGAATTTTTGGGCCAGCTTGTTCTGTAAATGTTTCTTGTTGTCCAGTGAACGTAGAAAAATCGTCAGACCATGATATATCAGCTAGGGCTGTGGGCTCTTCTTCTAGTTCCAAAGTTTCTGAAAGTTCGGTATCTTCTAAAATTAGACGAAGCATTTCATCGGTAATCTCATCATTTATATCTTCATTGACATCTACTTCACTTCCGGAATCATTTTGTAAATCCATTGTAGTCAGTTGTTGGTAAATATTTTCAATATCAACATTAGGGCCAGCCTGTTATACGCGTTAGCCATCTTAAACTGGCCCAATTTAATAATACGAAAATAATGAATTTTGACTTACTTCAGGGTTATTATCCGAGAACATCAGCGACCTTCGCGACCTCTTTGCACATGATGGACCAGCATCATCGGGAACAGTTATTTGGGGAAGGGTATCGGGCTGCCATGTCTGCAAAATTGAATTTCAATTTATTTCCGAGGTGATCACACATTAGTAAGATGTTAAAAATGCAAAATGAAATTTTATGATCATTGGTAGTTGAATAACGTACTTATAATAACGTATTCAAATTATGAAATACGAAATTATCTCTATATTTAGAAAGTCATATAAGTTATATACAAGATTACGTCTTAGGCCCCGTTTGTGCAGAGGCGGCGCGTTGTGCGGTGCGTTTTCGCTAGATCGCCGACTTTACTCTTAAACCAGCGGATAGTTTCATAGTTATGCTGGCGATCTAGCGAAAACGCGCAATGCGCCACCTGCGCAGAAACGAGTCCTAATAAAGATTACGTGAAATTGTCTAAGCATAACTAGTGATTGAGCTACAACGACCCCTGTAGGTAAGAAAAAATAAACATAAACCTGTATGGAACCAGAGTCCGATCTATGCAGCAGAATTTGCTCACCAGGTGGTTCACATGTCCTTGATGTTGTCAAACCCTTTCAACCCAGACCCGATGCTATTGAATATCCTGATCAGTCTAATTTATATTCTGATGTAGATCCTCTACAGAGGTCTTACGCATTTTGTGCTGCGAGTGAAGTCATTCTCCCAGAAGAACTTATGCCTGAGATTGCTAAGGCATCACATGTTTGACACGGTTGCGCTGAAATGTTGCCACAGGAAATAATTATTCAGGATTGTACGCCAAAGAATTCTTCTAATTTGCCGAGAAGGGCTGACAATAGGATTCGTATTTTAGTAGATATTGTAATTTTTAAACCAAATCAGACAATAACAGTACTTGACGAACCTCTTCCCCACCTATCTTCGAATTACACTGGACTTTCTTTTATGCCAGCCGATAGACAGTTCGGAATCATAGAAAATAAATTAAAAATTTTTGTACCTTTGTACAAAAATTTTGCTATAACCATTTTTACTATGTATTTTGTATGTGCAAAAACCGTAAATAAATAAATAAATAAATAAAAAACATGGAAATAATTTGACATCTAGAAGAAATCAAGAATGTTATTAATGAGACTTTTACCATGATTGAGCTTGGTAAAGACTGTGAGGTTAAATATTGGAGGGAAGCAGAAAAAAACGTGGTCAAGTTGACGACATCTTGGAACATGAGATTTAAAGAAAGTAAGAGATTTGTTCTGAAAAGAACTAAAACGGGACTAAATGTTCTTTTTTTTTTTTTTTATTTTAATAGGGGGCAAACGAGCATGCGGGTCACCTGGTGGTAAATGATCACCGCCGCCCATGACTACCCGCAACACTGTGGGTGTTGGGGGTGTGTTGCCGACCTTTGTAGTGGAAATATACTCTCGAGTTCTTATTAAAGGAGACAGTATATCAAAGTGACATGGTATATCCAATGAACGTCTGTCAGCGTCGAAAGAACTTGTCTATGATAGATCCAACAACAATTCCGAATATTACGCCTGTGAATAAAAAGAAATTGAAGGACGTGGAAAAGTTGTTCAGTAAACATTTTGGATCTGATTGGAAATCTATTTCGTCTCTTAAATTTTATGTTGATTTATTGAAATCCCAAGAAAATTTCTCTACACCACAAGAGAAACAACAATTCTGTGAAGAGGCTTTCAGTGAAGTTATGGAGTTAAGAATTTAATATACAGGGTGCTTGGAAGGTGTAGCTATTTACTTCCACTTATTAAATTGCATTTCGGGTTAAGTTTTAGAATTGATTGGAGTTGGCTATCATTGTACAATATTATCTTGTTGAAACCACCTGTTAATTCATACTCAAAATTTCTTAAATAAATGGCCTCTCGACGAGCCTCTGACAAAGCCTAAAAAATATATTCACCTTCACAGCTACTGAGAGCAACAGGAATCGGTAACTTTGAAAGATCGTCTACTAAACAAACAAAAAAAAGTCTTTACAACACTATTTAAAGACTGTCTTTAAATAGTGTTCAGACGATAGCTCAAAGTATCTTAGATTTCATTAGTGTTAGTTACAGATTATATTATTACATTCAACAGTTTCATTTGTTTATTTATCACAATGGTATGACTGTAAGTTGTCAATGTCATTTAATTTAGGTGCTGCCATTCTTAATATTATATTGTATAATTTCAAATGGTTGCCATTTTGTCATGAATTTGTTACTCTGACATTTCCTTTCTGGTGTTGCCAATAAACAGAACTATGAACTAAATTAAAATAGATTTACTTTATCTATGGCAACACAGAAAGGAAATGGCGGGAGATTGTTATAAAACGGATTGTGAAGGGTGATTCGTCCTCTTTTCCCTGTTGGACTCCAAAGTGGAATAAACTGTAATTACTGAGTTATCCCGTGTTTAAATTAAATTCTAACAAGTCAGAAGTGTTCGCCATTTTGTTTTACCACGTGCTTTAACGCTCTGCCATGAATCGAAGTGATTCCAATCCTGAGGAAGTATACCAAGAAGATGCGGAAGAAGTAAACCCTCCACCGCCAATGATCGACTGGACCGCTTGGAGCAGATGCTGACCCAACTTCTGGAAAAAGGAGCTTCAGCGCAGGAGAAAGCAACAAATATTGCAGGTACGCTCTTATCTAACTCCACGAGTTTAAATACCCCGATGGCGGCTCAACCGTCATCATCAGCGTCATCTGCTCTTTCTGTCAATACTGGTTCGCTACCAATAAGAGAATCAATCCTTTCTGACACGTTTCAACAAGAAACTATATCGGCAAACGTGGCATTACAACCAATTTCACCTCAAAGTCGCACCACTAATTATGACTACAACACTACGAGATTTTTAAGTAAACCTGATAATTTGCCGAGGTTTAATGGTGATTCTAACACCTTTTCCGTTGTTACATGGCTGCACCGACTGGAATCTCTGGCTAAAATATATGGCTGGGATGACAAGCTGCTTATCTATCATATGACTGCAAGCTTGGAGGGAAACGCTCTTCTATGGTTTCAACATCAATAACACATTGACATCTCCTGGGACGAGTGGAAGAAGAAGCTTGCCGATTATTTTCCTGTTGGTCGTGGTGTAGCCGCGAAGCTGTACGAGTTTGTTACCGTCAACCGACGCAAAGAAGAAAAGGTACTTGACTTTTATTATAAAAAATTAGCCCAAGGCAAACTGTGTGAACTAGCTGATAATATGATATGTGACGTAATTATATTTACCTTAGGTGACGCATTGTTAAAAGCAGGGGCTCGTGGTTCAGGTTGTCGCGATACACGTTCATTACTTAATTATCTCACGGACGCTTGCGTTGATCTTTCTATACCTTTAACGAGACCAAATGAGCTGATCGATAGCTATCTAACTATAGTAGACCTAAATGTTATACTTGTGGTAGACGTGGTCATCTGACTTCTCAATGTAGGGATACTTTGCGTTGTAGCATTTGTCACAAAACTGGTCATAAATCAGACACTTGTAGGATGACAAAAAAGTGCACTCATTGTTTGAAGGTAGGTCATGAGCGGGACGAATGCTTTAGTCTTAAAAAACCTATATCTTCTAATTCTACTTTGTCAAGAGTGAATTTGAAAGGGGATGAAAATCGTGAAAAAAAATCCAAACTCTATAACATCCGTCCTATCGATGAGAGTAATTGTAAATATTATAAAAGTGTTATTGCTAATGGATTCGAATTATCTGCTTATATTGACTTAGGCAGTGCATGCAACACTATAACTTTGTCGGCAGCTAACAGAATTAATTTAGTGTTCCGAAACCAATGTGCTACCAGTATTAAAGGCTACGGTGGCCAAATTATTATTCCGCTAGGAGAATCGTCTCTTGAATTGAATATTGATGGCGTTTGTGTCAATACCTCTGTACTAGTTGTACGTAATGACCTTCAAGATACAGATATGATAGTAGGTCGGGCTTTTAGCGAACTTCCGGGGGTATATTTAACTAAAACGTCAGACAAGCTTACATTTTCTAAACAAGACTTGGTTAACAATGAATTGCCTTTCGCAAATGAAAATATTGTATCGGTTTCTAAGATTGAGTTAAAAGTTCCACATGACACTGTTCTTATGCAGGGACTGAATCGAATAGTAGTATATTCCGAAGACAATATTGACACAGACACCATACAAGTATATCGGTCCGAACATAGATCTTTTGGTAAGGAAATAGATATACCTAATCAAACGGCTTTATTATATGATAATATCGGTTGCATTGATGTTTACAATTTACAGTCTCAGTCACTAACACTTTATTCAACACGTTGTATTGCCCGCGGATACGTAGACGAAATTGATAATAACATACTAGATACTGATTTAGAAGGCCATGATCTTCAACGGTTAAACGAACTTCTTGCTAAATTTCGTAATTGTTTTGATGATAACTTACGAATAGGCGAATGTGACGTTGAAATGAAAATAGAATATAATAGAATATATATAATATAATAATAGAATATATTCAAATATTCTACCTTCTTCGTATTTATGTACAGAAACTGCACTCTCCTCTTCATCACTACTATCTCTGGGCTGCTGGAAGAAATTCCTTTAAGGGATAAGCAGTACCCATTGTACATGCATGATTTTAATTGTTTTAGTTTTTAAGTCTCCTGTATTTGTTTGTACATAAATCATAAATAAATAAATAAATAAATAGAATTGACGACTGAAATACCGTTCTATTGTCGGCCGTATAGGATGTCGATAAAGGAACAAGAAGTAGTTCGTAATATAGTTAACGATTTAATAGATAAGGACATAATTGAACCAAGTAACTCGCCATATGCTAGTCCCGTTATATTAGTTCCAAAAAAATCAGGTGAATATAGAATGTGTATTGATTATAGACAGCTCAATAAAATAACCAAAAAAGACCGTTATCCTTTAGCTGTAATTCAAGATCAATTAGATAGGTTAAGTGGTGACAGATGGTTCTCAAAATTGGATTTGGCTGCAGGTTATCACCAGTTAAAAATGCACCCAGACAGTCGTAAATTTACGGCTTTTGTAACACCATTTGGTCAATTTCAATACAAACGAATGCCTTTTGGGCTTGCTAACGCTCCAGCAGTTTTTCAAAGGACAATGAACATGATGCTAGACAAATTTCGTTTTCAATTTGCAACTGCTTACATTGATGATATACTGTTATCTTCGAAATCTGTATTGGATGCTTTTGATCACTTAGAAATTATTTTAGAATTAATTAGTAAGTCTGGATTAATTTTGCGACAGAAAAAGTGTTCATTTTTAAAATGTAAAATTGAATACTTAGGTCATATTATTTCTGAAGGTAAAATCAGACCCTCAAATGACAAAGTTAAGGCTTTAGAAGCATTTAAAGAACCATCTGACATTCACGAGCTCAGGCGTTTTATAGGTCTTGCAAGTTATTTTAGAAAATTTGTTCAATCCTTTGCTTTACGTATTCGTCCACTTTCAATTTTACTAAAGAAAAATCAAATTTGGCAATGGGACGTTGAACAGCAAAGAAGAAGAAGTTACATTAAAATCCGCTACGGTGCGGCATATGCTAGAACGGCAAAAGAACAAGAAATCAAGATTGTTTACATCCATTAACTTCCTCAAAGATGTCGCGACAGCAACCTTCTCCCGGTATGCAACAGAATATCACCAAAACCAGACATGCAGGGGAGTGCCAGCATTCTACAACAAGCAATTATATTTCGCAGCTTCATTCTTTGCGATTTATGTTTACATATTGTAGTGGCGCCCCCAAGCGTCACCCTTGCACGGTTTTGTTTAACGTTTTTTAAATTTTAGTTTGGTCACACCATGGCAACACTAAAAATTAAAAAGTTTTTGATATGCTCCGTCGTTGGTCCTGGGTCCTCAATGTTTCGTTCATTAAGTGTTTCCGTGCCGAGCCCTTCGCACGTCAACAGAGCTCCGATCTTAATCTTTTATCTACCTACGTGTCAGCAATTTACTTTTGCGCATCGCCAATTCTCTCAACATGGGAAAGAAAAGGAAAAGAGAGGATAGCGAAGAAAGGATCCAAAGGAAGATTCGCCGGTTGGAGGAGAAGCTAAAGTCACGAAAAAGGCGAGTTGTTTATTCATCTGAGGACGAACCAGAATGTAAGTAAAGAATTAAATGTCCTCCTCGCTTTACTTGTATTATTATGTTGCGAACAACTAATCTTGGGGTTGTCTCCTACATTTTTAAAAAACCTACCTACATTGAGGTAACAAAAAAAAAAAATGCGCAATTGCCATTCTTGGGGCTTTTGTCATTTTAAATGTTTGTAACTTGTGCGTTACTGTTAAAATGATTTCCATTTCGTTTCTAAAACGAAAACTATTACTGTTTAACAGGTCCACGAGACCCTTCATCGGACGAGGCGAGTGCGAAAGTACCCTCCAACCGCGAAATATTTTCGCCGTTCGAGTTTGCACTGCACGCCGAGGCCCGGCGCGTCGGCGACCGAGCCAGAACCGAAAACTGAGACTACGCTCCCGCTGGAGACTGACCCGTCACCATTGACGTCTGCAGCACTGGATGCCGTCGAATCGACCTCCAAAGACGTCCAACTGGACGATGAGACGCTGTTTCTGCTAGGTGAAGCTCCTGAAGTCGAAACTTCGTTTGGTAAGCAGGTCCACAAGGACTTAGCCGCAAGATGGCTCGAAATATTAAAAAAGGGTCTGAGTAAGGAAACGAAGGAGAAATTACTCAAAGAATATCTTATACCTTCAAATTGCGAACTTCTGCTTCCCCCAACATTAAATTCTGAGGTTAAGGTGGCATTAACAGACTTTATTGTAAAACGAGACACTTCGATGCTCGCTAGACAGAAACATCTCAGTGTAGCTGTTGCAGCCCTTACTCAAACGGTGGATAAACTTATTTCTAATTCCGAGTATCAGGCATTAAAACAGGATGTCCTAAAGCCAATAAGCGATGCGTGTCGTATTTTATGCGAGATGCATTATTTTGAAACGCAAACACGAAAGAAGTTCGTTATTTCCTCCATTAATAACGATTTAAAGGAAACATTGGTAACATCAACAACCGATAAATACCTTTTTGGCGAGAATTTGTCAGAGCGTTTAAGAACTGCTAAGAATGTTCATAAGTCGGCAGAGGTTCTAAAAGTCACTCCCAAGGTGAACACAAGAAGCTCGACTTTTACCAGTAAAAGCCGGGGAAACTTCAGGAGCCTGCATCAAAGGAGGCCGGATGCAGTGAAGGCTCAAGGGGCCTCACGCCAACAGTTCGGCTACGCACGCGGACGCGCAGCGCCCCGGGTGTCCCAGGCGCCCCCGCCCCCGCCGCCGCCGCCGCCTGCACCGCGCCGCACGACCCGCCGATAGACGAGGTAACGTTCGCCGGACGCTTATGCCACTTCTATGATCAATGGTCTAATATTACTTATGATAAAACTATACTTAGTTGGATCAAAGGTTATCGAATACCTTTTAAAAGTAAACCCACACAAGACGACTCCTTTGTTAATACAATTAAAACGAATGCTCAATATTACAAAGATTTTGATCCTTTGATTTCTAAATTATTAAATATAGGGGCTATTTGTCAATGTAAACCCGATGTGAATCAGTTTTTATCACCTATATTTTTTGTCCCTAAATCTAATGGCGATAAAAGATTTATACTTAACTTAAAAAAGTTTAACAAGTTTGTAAATGTCAAGCATTTCAAGATGGAAGATTACAGAACGGCGTCAAATTTAATCACAAAAGATTGCTTCATGGCTACGATTGATTTGAAAGATGCTTACTTTTTAGTAAATGTTCATAAGTCACATCGGAGGTACCTTCGTTTTCAATATCGGGATTCTGTTTACGAGTTTACATGTTTACCTTTTGGTTTATGTACAGCTCCGTATGTATTCACGAAGCTGTTAAAACCGGTCGTACAATACTTGCGCGACCAAAATATAATATCGGTCATATATTTAGACGATTATATGTGTTTTGGAGAAACATATGAAGAATGTATGAATAATGTTAATATTACAATAAAACTATTACAGTCTTTAGGTTTTATAATAAATAAAGAAAAAAGCAGCCTTATACCAAGCAAAAGATGTCAATATTTAGGTTTTATTTATGATTCGACAAGTATGAATTTAGAACTACCTCCAAATAAAAAGGACAAAATCAAACAGTTTTTACAATACTTTTTAAATAAAGACATATGTAATTTACATGATTTTGCGAGATTAGTGGGTCTTTTAGTTTCAGCCTGTCCATTGGTAGATTATTCATGGCTATACACAAAAAAGTTTGAAACACTCAAATTTAGGTATTTAACCAATAACCCTAGTTACAATCAATCTATTACCATACCCCAGGATATTAAAAGTGACTTAATTTGGTGGAAAAATAATGTTGATAAAAGTTTTAGTAAATTGAAAATGAATAATTACATACTTGAAATTTTTTCCGATGCTTCCCGCTCCGGGTGGGGAGCATACTGTAATGGGAGCAAAGCATATGGGTTTTGGAGCGAAACTGAATCAAAACAGCATATCAATGAACTAGAATTAAGGGCTGCATTTTTCGGTTTAAAAATGTTTACAAAGGAGTTGTCTAACTGTGATATTTTACTTCGTATAGATAATACTACCGCTATATCCTGTATCAATAGGATGGGCAGTGTACAATACTGCCATTTAAATGAATTAAGTAGGTCAATCTGGCAATGGTGTGAAAGCAGAAAGATATTTATTTTAGCATCATATATAAACACAAAAGATAATTATGAAGCTGATGCCTTATCTCGTGTCAAATTTTCAGATACTGAATGGGAACTTGAAGATTATGCATTTAATGAAATAAAATCACGTTTTGGCGATTTTGATGTAGATCTTTTTGCGAGCCGTACAAATACTAAATGTTCACAATATGTATCTTGGCATAGTGATCCTTACGCGTGGGCGACCGACGCATTCACAATATGTTGGCAAGATATGTTCTTTTATGCTTTCCCACCATTCGCAATGATTTTAAAAACTATAAGAAAGATCATAAACGATCAAGCTGAGGGAGTTCTTGTTGTACCCTACTGGCCTACGCAGCCGTGGTTTCCCTTATTTAAAAAGATTGCCTCTCCGTCATTTATAATTTTTGAACCGAATATAAAACTATTAAAATCTCCTTCCAGATTGCCACACCATCTGCATTCATCTCTCCGCTTAGTTGCCGCGAAGTTGTCAGCAAAACCTACCTTAACCTAGGTTTTCAGAGTTCATCTGTAGAAATCATGGTAAATTCCCTTTCCGAAAATACTTATAAACAATATGATAGTGGCGTAAAGAGCTGGGTGGCATTTTGTAGAAACCACGGCTATGATTATTCTGTGGGTTCAGTACATATCGTAGTTGAATTTTTAACCGAATTGTTCAATAAGGGAGCCAAATATGGCACGATCAATTCTGTAAAGTCATCATTAAGCCTATTATTTAATAATTTACTAAATGATTGTATTATTAAGAAATTTATGAAAGGGGTTTTCAGAATGAGGCCATCCAAACCAAAATATGATGTTAGTTGGGATCCTAACCTAGTTTTGTCGTATTTATCAAAGCAATGGCTAAATGAAGATCTCAATCTGGAAGCCCTCACAAAAAAGACTGCTACGTTATTGGCTCTTGTCACTGCCCACCGGGTGCAAACTTTGTGTTTAATTAGAATAAATAACATTAATACTCAGAATTCGGATGAAATTTTGATTTATATACCTGATCACATTAAAACCTCTAAGCCAAATGTATTGCAACCGGTACTTAAACTTCCCTGTTACAAAGAAAAGCCTAGTATTTGTCCAGCATCTTGCTTAAATTCATATTTAAATAAAACAAAAGAATTGCGTAATTCAGAAGAACAACTCTTTATCAGTTTTAAGAAACCTTATTTTAAAGTTACATCACAGACCTTAAGCCGTTGGATCAAAAACACATTAAAAAGTAGCGGTGTAGATACGTCAATTTTTAGTGCTCATAGCACCCGCCACGCAGCCACGACAACAGCCAATAAACTAGGCGTTAACATTGATGTGATTCGTAAAACTGCAGGATGGAGTGAATCATCCGCAACATTTGCAAAACATTACAATAGAGAAATTGTTAATCACAATTTTGCTTCATCCTTGCTAAATAATTATTGTAAATAAATACATTTGATAATTAAAATACTTTATGTATAAAGAATTGTGATGATTGGTAAACATACTTATAATAAATCTGTTCAGTTACATTGCTTATATGATTATAATTGTGTGATTTCAAATCTGAATAAATGATGAAAGTTATATGAATTTTATATTTGAATTCTCTAAACATCCTACAATATGTAAACATAAATCGCAAAGAATGAAGCTGCGAAATATAATTGAAAATCAAACGAAATAAGTGAAGTTCGATTGTAATTATATGAGCAGCTTCATTCGAAGCGATTTATCCAATCCCACCCTAATTATTATTTTTAACACTTCTTACCTAAAGTATGTACTTCGAGGTATTTTATCCCATCCCAGATATATCAAATATAAAATCATAGTAGGTATCATACGCACAAGACAACATAGGCGTGTGTCTATGTGACTACTAGAACTATAAGTAGGTAGGTAGCTACTCTCAACAAATGAACGAAACATTGAGGACCCAGGACCAACGACGGAGCATATCAAAAACTTTTTAATTTTTAGTGTTGCCATGGTGTGACCAAACTAAAATTTAAAAAACGTTAAACAAAACCGTGCAAGGGTGACGCTTGGGGGCGCCACTACAATATGTAAACATAAATCGCTTCGAATGAAGCTGCTCATATAATTACAATCGAACTTCACTTAGTTCGTTTGATTTTCAAGTAAAACCTACAAATTAAGTCGATTCAACAACATCGGTATGACACATTCCAAACAGACGTCTCAATAAAAATTGTTAAACGATCTGCAATTGGCGCTGTCTCAATCGGATCTCTCAACTATCGTGGAATTAACTGATAAAAGGGCGTATCATGTTTATAATAACAGCAAAAATAAACAAATTAACCTATCGGACAGTTGTCAATCTGTCAAAACATAACCTAGACAATGGTGTTATTAAATTGTTAACAAAAGGCACTTAAACTTTGCACCAACTCCAACTAGAATTCCGGTGGAAAACATAATATGCTAAGTAGAGGATTGTCTCTTGCAAAATAAACTTTCTAAAGAAGATTCTGAAAGCATCCGCCAAGATGTCTCCTGCGTTTTACGACGAAGTCATCTTCCGAAATCGAATCTTTCTGTAGAAGAACGCCTCGCATTGAAGACCTTACGCAACAACGAAGAGTTTACAGTCCTCCGCGCAGACAAAGGCAATGCCAGCGTAGTTATGGACACGTCCAGGTATAACAAAAAAATCATGGATCTATTGTCGGATGAATCTACGTACAAACAAGTCAAGACTGAACACCTAAAATTACGAAGAGAACATCGAGTTTATTACAAAAACATAAAGATTGCTTAAATTTTGACATGAAATACTTAACACCTTCGTGCACAAAGCCTCCCAAACTATATGGGCTAACTAAAATACACAAAACCGACGTACCATTGCGACCTAGAGTGAGCCAAGTTGACACACCAACCTATATCCTGGCCAAAGAACGACCACTGACTACAGATGTTGGAGTAACTGTTTCTGAGGATTTAATAACAAATGCGCAGGAATCTCTAACTGTTGAAAGCTCTATAGCAACTCACGATTATGATGGCTCATCAAAGTCACTTGAATTTCCAATTGCGATTCTTTCCCGGAAAGAAACTCAATCCTGCCAAAGGACATTGGCTTTTAACTTCAACTCCAAATATGGACGAAGTTATTGAAAAAAATAGACCTAAAGATCCACCCGCAGAAAAGAAAAAACTGGTGAAAGAGGTGCTTTTTGATGATTGTAAGTCCAATAGCAACAAAAAATCCACTGTCAAAAGCACAGTGGTAGAAGCACCAAAAAAAGACAGATGCCAATGAGGCAGCGTCGAACTGCTCAAACCATCGATTCCAGCTCTGATACTGATATTCAGTTAACACGATAAGGGACAGTATGGTCTCATTGAATTACCTTAATATGTCAGTACTAACTGTCATACATTGCCTAGAGGCGTAGAGTGACACAAAACATATCCATGGATGTTTGGAATGTGACGGAACGTCTCTGGACGTTAGCCACCGTAAGGCTTCCTTCACACGGCATTGTCCTGCACGTTTTTTTGCAGTGTACGTCTTAAAGGTGGGTCTACGCTAGACGAACCGAGCACGAGCGGAGCACGAGCCGAACACAATTCGTATAGTATGGACCGACCTACAAGCCTCGAACGAGCGCGCTGCGAGCATTTCGTTCGTGCTCGGCTGCGTTCCGCCTGTTGTCGGTTTTTGACGAACACAAAGGGTTTTGCTTCGCGCTCGCAGTGCGCTCGTGGACGTGTTTAGTGACAGACGTCGTTCGCTCGAATCGAACATCATGGAAACGTGGACCGAAGATGCTTCCGTGCAATTAATTGAATTATATCATAATAATTCTTTGATATGGGACCCAAAACATGAGGATTACTTTAAAAAAA
This sequence comes from Emmelina monodactyla, assembly GCA_916618145.1. NCBI lineage: Eukaryota > Metazoa > Arthropoda > Insecta > Lepidoptera > Pterophoridae > Emmelina > Emmelina monodactyla. Next base: position 2,273,768 of record OU745316.1, read on the forward strand.
ATAAGAAGAGTGATGCATGGTCTCGTATATCCCAAGAATTGGGTAAGGATGTAGAATTGTGCAAAAATAAAATTCTTAGTTTATTGGCTTCATATCGCAGAGAGAAAAAAAAGGAGGATAAATCTAAGGGCACGGGCAAAGGTAATAAAAAGTTATAATTGTACTTTATGTTATAATCATTTCTATTTTATTTGAACTTTGTGTTATAATCAGTATACAATTGACTATCTATTATTACAGGTGCATCGCAAGTGTATGTGAGTAGGTGGTTCGCATATAATAATCTCAAATTTTTGGATGACCGTGATAACCCTCGTAAAAGATTGAATACGGTAAGTTTTTAGAATTAAAAAAAAAATAAAAAAAAAATAAAAATATAGCTTTATTACTCAAAATCGATTATACAAAGTGTTGAGACATCCCAGAGAGTAATACAATACTCGTGTTGGGATTGACTCGCTCTTCCCAAAATTAATAAATTAATATTGAGTATTTAACAATTTGTGGTTTATATTACAAAAGGTAAGCATTACAAATTATTTTGTGTGTGTGAGAGGGTGTGTGAGTTTATGTGTGTGTGTGTGTGTGTGTATGTGTGTGTGTGTGTATGTGTGTGTGTGTATGTGTGTGTGTTATTATAATATAATATTTTTAATATTGTAATTCCTACTTAATGGCCAAGGGTGGCGTAAAAGTTATTATCACACATATCTAAGCATATTCTTGCTGCCATTCAACTTTGCCTTCTTTAATACAGTAATCTGCTATTTCATCTCTAAATTTTTTGACATGAGATGCTGATCGTATTGGAATTTGCCTGAGAGGCAAAAAAGAAGTTAAAGGTGTAGTTTCTTCTGTATTATTCAATGTTTGAACGTTATAATCAGTACTGTTAGAACGTAAGTAATTGTGTAAATAAACAGTGGTCAATACAATTAACTCAGCTTTTTTAGGTTCTAGAAGCATTGGTTTCCTTAATACTCGAAACACTGCAGATATTATGCCAAAAGCATTTTCAACGTTTCGCCGAGCCCTGCTTAATCTATAATTAAAAATTCTCTCTTTAGAACCCATGACATGGTTTCCACGGTAGGGTACCATCACATTTTCATGTAGGGCAAAAGCACTATCACCAACAAAGAAATATGGTATATTTATTTGCCGGTTAGGTAATGTTTCCGATAGTGGTAAATTCAAAGAAGCATTTCGAATCATTGTCCATAATTGGGAACTTTTAAAAATGCCACCATCTGATATTCTACCTTGGCACCCCACGTCAACGAATAGGAAATTGCAATTACCGTCAACCAATGCAAAAAGAACAATACTGAAGAATGATTTATAATTGTAAAATTCAGTTCCACTATGAATTGGTGCTTGCAAGACTATGTGCTTGCCATCAATAGCTCCAACACAGTGTGGCAGATTCCATGTATCTTGAAAGTGTTTGCTGATTTTTAACCAATCATCAGAAGTCTTAGGTAGCTGAAAAATAAATAATTGTTATTATTATTTTTACAGGAATCGAGTAATACTCTGGGAGAGGAATTGAATAATAATCCGGCAGGAGAGGAACACACACACACAGAACCGACTATTCCATCTAAAAAGCCCCGCAGATTCAATCAACCGGGAAACGAATTGTTTAAAAGCGCTGTAGATGTATTAAACAATGTACAAAAGAAACTTGGAGCACCAACAGAAGTTAATTGCGTTGATAAGAACACAAAAGCGTTTACGGATTTTTTGGCTTCAAAAATGGACACTTATAGTGCTCAAACAAAGATAGCAATGCAGCATGCAATCTTTGACATTATTATGAAAGCTGACATGGGCCATTATGAATTTTCACATTCTCAAGCAACTTATCGCACTGGTTACCAAACAGGTTATTCGTCCAATGAATATTCAGCATCACCGTCAACCTCTCGTCAGTCTACCAATCTAAATCAGATTGACTCCTCTTATCAGCAGCCATCCTCCGTCGATACACAATCCACTATATCAGATACCATGGAAGGTTTTTCTGAGTTTATATAAATTAACTTTTGTAACCATATTGTTTCTATTAAAATAAAACATTACTTACCTTTACGTAGTTTTTTAATTCAATACATAGTGTTGTACAGACTTCCGGAATAATGTTGCTTATTCCTTGTTTGGACATTTTAAAAGTATATTGGAGACTGGTGAATGAATCGCCACTTGCCAGAAAACGCAACGTTACCGCCAACCTCTGTTGAATGGATATAGCCTCTTGAAATTTGGTATTTTTTTTCGCAATGTGCGGTCCAATTGAGCGTAGTAGATTCTCAAAGTTTGTCGATGTCATTCGAAGAAAGTTCTTAAATTGGCCAGTTGCTTCTTGACCTCTCAAAATAGTTAACAAATCTAAATTTTGTTGATTGGATCTCATTTTATATATATTTGTAGATCCCCATCGTCTTCGCCTTTTTCTATTTTTGCTGACCACCGCTATAATAATCGCTGCAACAGCAGCGGCTGCTGCAATATTATTAATATCGTCCATATTCGCCAAGAGCCGCGAGCACACTGCGGAAAACTGCGTTCGAGGACAGTGATCGTTGTAGGTTCGTTGTACGTCCACACTTGACACCGTGAACGACGAAACCTGAATGGCTCCGCTCGTGCTCCGCTCGTGCTCGGTTCGTCTAGCGTAGACCCACCTTAACGTATAAATAGTGAACATACAACGTACATAGATCCATTCACACGTCGATTGTACTGCAAAAAAACGTGTACCGCTTATACGTTAAACGCATACTCAACGGACTTGTCAAGCAAATCGAATGAATTTTGACGTATTCGGTTCGCAGTGGCATATGGTATAGCTTTGTCTCCTTCACACGACACGATGTCATACGTTTTTTATCGAATAGCAACCGAAGAAGCGTTTAGTACCTGAGCGTCTTTTGTACGGGTGGCACGTATTGTTTGATTTGGGGTGTTATTATTCAAAATGGTTGAGGAATCTTCTATAGATAACGAACTATTGATTTCTTTAGTGGAGCAAAATCCCGTTTTATGGGATAAAACTTTGGAACTTTATAAAAATCGCGTCGCAACTCAAGCGGCTTGGAAGGGAATCATGTTAATAATGGATCCTAATTTTGAGACATTGGAAGAAAAAACAAGACAAGCCTTAGGTATGTACATTTTATTATTAATAATAAAAATTGCGTTACAACATATTTTAATTTACTCTGCTTAGTTCTAAATATATTCGTTTTGCCATGGGACTGATCCTTCGTTTGATAAAAAATAGTCACTAAAAGTGGACCTTACGCTGTTTGCTTGAACATTTCGAACTGACGTACTTTGAATATTTTCAAATAATGGAGGATTTGCCACATCTTCAAAATTGTGTCCATCATGTTCACGAACGTAATTGTGTAATACAATGCATGCTTTTATGATTTCTGTCAATAAATTTGGTGAAACATCAATAGCCTTATGTAGAATTCTCCATTTTCCCGCTAAGATACCGAAAGCACACTCCACGTACCTCCTTGCTCTGCTCAGGCGGTAATTAAAGATTTTTTTACGTAAATTTAAATGTGTTCCTCCAAAAGGGCGAAGTAAATTATTATGTAGAGCAAAACCCTCATCACCAATAAATACGTAAGGTGTACTTTCTCCACCTTCTAATAATGGCATTGGTTTGGGTATATTCAGCGAACCATCATTAACTTTTTTCCATAAGATGGAATTTTTCAAAATGGATGAGTCACAATCTTTTCCGTATGATCCTATGTCTACGTATATAAATCTGTATTCCGAATCAACCACCGCAAGTAGCACAATTGAAAAAAAATCTTTATAATTGAAGTACATGGATCCACTATGAGGAGGCTTTAAGATTATTATATGTTTCCCGTCAATTGCACCTAAACAATGAGGGAAATTAGTCTTTCTTTCAAAACCTTCCACTATTTTCATCCATTCACTTTCTGTAGAAGGCGTTTGAAGATATTCTCCCTGAAGGACATGCCACAGAGTCCAGCAAACATCCCAGATGATACCACTTATAGTCGATACTCCAACTTTGTATGAATAGTGTAAATCTTTCATAGAACACCCCGATGCTAAATACCTGAAAAAAGAAATGTATAATATGTACTGTATTACTTATCATATTTGTCTTTTACAGCTAAAATGATTATTCAACGGTGGACTCATATAAGAGATAATTATAATCGATCATATAAAAAGATAAAAGGTCAGAAAAGCTCAGGAAGTGGTGCCAAAACAGCAAAGCCCTATGTTTATAGTAAACAGTTATCTTTTCTGCAGAAAGTAATACAACCAAAAGAGACAATAAACAACGTAACTACCGAAAATAACAACACGGAATCCGACAATAACACAGAATCCGAAAACCAGAAAAATAATTCTGAGGGAAGAAATGAAACATTGGAAAACTCTATAGACACAATGGCGGCAAAGAGCCCAATACCTAATCGTGTACCTAAAAGATCTGTAAAAAATATGATTAGTCCTGTAGATGCGAAGATGATGAAATTTATGGATTCTTATTCAAATAACGAATCTAAACCAATGAATCGGCACCTTTCATTTTTTAATGGGATATTACCATCATTAGATAAGTATGACGATGATTAAGTCCTCGAATTCCAAATGGGTGTGCTACAATTAATGAAAAAAATTAAAAACAGTCGCCAAACTCGTGAATCGTCGTCTTTCAATCTCTCATCAGTTCACAGAGGATATTTTACACAACAATTCCAAAACAGTAATATACAAGAAGCTACTAATTCTACCAGTACAAACATGACTGCAACGACTTCTCTTCAAAGTCCAGCCTCTGTACAATTAACTACAGCAGCTTCTCTTCAAAATCCGTCCTCTGTCGAATCCTACTATTCTAACTACTCGGATATTGATTACAATGACTTTTAATACGAAACACGAATACACTATAGTAAAATTGGTCCAATTTTAATATTTTTAAAATTATAATATTGATTTCATTAACATTAATAAAACTTAAATAATCACAACCTGTGTATTTTTATTTGTGTACTCACCTTAAACAGATGGCTAATTTCATTTTAGTACTAATGCATTTCCGCATATTCGTATTTGATTTTGGTAGGCTTGAATTTTCCAGTCGAGTCAATAACTTTTCAAAACTTTCAATAGACATTCGAAAGTAATTAAAAAACATTTTTTCATCGTTTCTAAGATTTTCGAATAATTTTTCAAATGTGATCGTTCGCACAGATTCTTGATTAATAGGATGTACCCAAAATCTTCTGTTTTGTCGCCGGCGAGACCGTTGGCGCCTTCGATACCAATATAAAAGTACAACCAAGCGTGGATCCATCAGTACGTCTACTCACTGTGACAACTGTGTGGAAACTGCGGCTATTCGTTAAAAAAACAATTACAAAAAAACGTGCAGGACAATGCCGTGTACCATATGAACACCCGGTTGACTATACGTTAAGAAAACGATAACAAAAAAACGTGCAGGACAATGCCGTGTGAACGAAGCCTAAGGCGTTCTGTCACACATTATATGCAGTAATATAGTTTGATTTGACAGTACCTCTGTAGACGCTGACGGATATAGCCGTTGTGTCATATCACATCCTTTTTTTTACGATGTGTGGTTTTACTGCGCTGAGAGGCGTTAACGCATTTTTTTTTAAATAAGAGTAACTCGAGTATTAATTCGTTTATATTTATAAACAATCAACTCAAATACGTTACAAAAACCAAAAATCTTTGAAAATCAACTTATTATTAGCACATTCGTTTCATTCATTTTTTTGGGTCCCTCTAGTCCGTGTAAGCATTTGCTCTGGCCAGTGACCACTCAATGCATCTGTTCTAGTGGCAGAATTTTCTGGTTGAAGAGCCGATGACGTGCTGTGTCGGAAACGCCTGCTGTCTGTCGTGAATGCTACTGTGGCGTGCATAATAAACTAGATTGTACCAGCCGCTACGCCTATGCAGAAATCGCTCCGCTTATAATCTCTGGACCGCCGCCTATACGCTTCCCGCTATCCTGCTTCACCCCCGCCGCAACGCGCTGTGGAATGCGGCGCGCCGGCCGGCGCACGCTCAGCCAGTCGGCCTACGACCGTACAGCTAGACGCACGCTTTGCATTTAACTAAACTAATAATCGTAATTGTATATATTTCTTAGTTTTTATTACGCTTGTACGCTATATATCTTTGCACTATCCGTGTTTACAATATAATACTTTACTACAGTTTCGCGAGTTTAAATATATCGTATCAGAGACCCTAAATGAGATAGCTTAAATAATTAAATGATTAGGCAGCAAGTAAGAACTATCCATTCCACATTGGTGACCCTTTGAAGACAACGAACAAAAGCGTAGTAAAAGGACACGTGTAAGTTTGGGCCACCCCAACGAGAAGAAAAACGAAAGGTAAGCGAAAACTTTTTTTTGTACCAAGAAGATGGCTAACGAGAATTATGAAAATGCCCAATTAGGACATACTCCTGAAGTGTTACGAGTAGGAGTTAGAATTCCGCCATTTTGGCCAGAGGAACCGGCTCTGTGGTTTGCTCAAGTAGAAAATCAATTTATTTTGTCGAAAATCACTACTGATGAAACGAAATTTTGCTACTTAACCGCTCAGTTGTGATGATCCAATTTGCCGCCGAAGTAAAAGATATAATTACCAATCCGCCTCCTACTGACAAATACTTTAAACTTAAAACTGAACTAATAAAGCGCCTTTCAGCTTCACGGGAGAAACGGGTTAAGCCATTATTGATGCACGAGGAGCTCGGAGACCGGAAACCCTCGCAGTTCCTGCGCCATTTGCAGAGTCTTGCTGGACCCTCGGTACCAAACGAGTTTTTAGCCACCATCTGGTCAAGCCGCCTACCATCGAATATACAGACGGTAATCGCTTCTCAGGTAAACCTCCCCTTAGACACACTAGCCGAGTTAGCGGACAAGGTACACGAGATAGCTCCCTCAACGCCACAGGTAGCAAGCGCGTCTATAGCTGCATCATAATCATCTTCATCCAATCAAGATAGGCTAGCCTAACAAGTTTGTGAGCTGACAAGGCAAGTAGCAAAATTTGCTGAGCAGGTAGCCCGCGGTGGACATTCACGATCGAGATACCAGAGTCGGAACAACCGCTCACGCTCTCGTTCAAGGCCCAGACAACCACCCCCAAACCATCCTCATTGTTTCTACCACTACACATATGGAGTAAAAGCGCAGAAATGTAAGCAACCATGCAGTTTCTCGTCGGAAAACTTTCTGAGTTCGTCCTTTCGGCTGCAAATAACTCTGTAATTCATACGTATGGAATGGCACTTCTTAAATTAAATCTAGGACTTCGAAGATCTTTCGAGTGGAATTTCACCATTGCTGACGTCTCTCGCCCTATAATAGGTATTTCTCAGTTATTACGGATTGCTGGTAGACTGCAAAAATCAACGTCCGATCGACAACATCACTTCGATGTCGATAAGTGCTAGCCAGACAAACCCTTCTGATGACGTCTCGTCTATTGAGACCATATCAGGTAATTCTGACTTTCACGAAATTCTTCGAGAGTATCCTGAGATCACAAGACCAGCCGGTATTCGTTTGATCCCTAAGCATAATACAATGCACTTCATCAGGACAACTCCAGGACCTCCTGTTTCAGCTAAGCCCAGGCGCCTCGATCCTGTTCGCCTGAAAGGAGTTTCCTCAATATTTGTTTCCTCATAAAATCTCAATCATTACGAGGGAGCGTTTTTATGTTCGCGGAATGGAGGGTAAGGGGTGGAAATAAAAAAACCAAATTATTTTTCCTTTTCAATATATTCACCTGCAAGACGGATACATTTTTCAGACCTTTCAATAAATTTATTTATACCCTCATAAAAAAATGTTTTATCTTTGTCTTCAAAATACGCTGAAACTGCCTCCTTAACTTCATCATCGGTGGTAAATTTTTTACCCCGAAGCTCTTTTTTCATTTTTGGGAAGAGGTAACAATCACTCGGGGCTAGGTCTGGGCTGTAGGGTGGGTGGTTTAAAATATCGAAGCCCACCTTATGCAGGGCAGCCAACGCAACGCGACTCTTGTGGACGGGCGCATTGTCGTGCAAAAGCAGCACACCCTTCGTCAATTTTCCCCGTCTTTTCTCTTTAATGGCTTCTTTTAGTCGCTCTAATATTGAAGCGTAGTATTCTCCGGTTATAGAAACACCTTTATCTTTATAATCGATCAACAATATTCCTTCTGAGTCCCAAAAGACCGTTGCCATGAGTTTCCCAGCTGACTGTGACACCTTAAACTTCTTGGGGGGTGCTGTGCCCTTTTTATGCCACTGCATCGAGTCATGTTTCGACTCAGGTTCATAATGATGAACCCAAGTTTCGTCTCCAGTAACAATTCGACTCAATACACCATCCTTGTCGTCACTGCAGAGGTTCAAAAATGCACGTGAACACTCAACGCGTTGTTGTTTTTGCGGCGGCGTGAGCTTTCACTCCCGATTATGTTGCTTGGTTGACGATAGCTCAAAGACTAATTGTCTGATAACAATGAAACCTCGTATTTATACTAATTATGAGTCACTGAACGCGTTACGGTTCTAATGAGCCTAATCACCCCCGCCAACCCTCTCATTCCGCGAACTTAAAAACGCACCCTCGTAGCTTGTTTTATCTTAATTAGTAGTTAAATATCCTGTAAAGGTATTTCTACTGAGATGAAGAGGCGGAAACTCCTCTCATTTGATGGAATAACGTCAGCTATATGACGAAAGCACATAGATACTGGTAGAAATTTCGGTGGGTCAACGTAGCGGCGCGGTAGCTCAGTTAGAAGAGCATTGGACCGGCAATCCAAAGGTCCTGGGTTCGAGTCCCAGTCGCGTAATGCTCGGAGGCCCGCGTTCCTTTTTCCAGTATTTATAACTTCAAAATTAATAAATTAGCATTTATAATGCAAAATTAAAAGTAAAATCTCAATTATTAAAACTGCCTACTTAGTGTAATTTATACTGTTAGAAATATAATACAGCTTGGAGTCCTCACACTTTATTGAAAACCGAGCGCCCGAAATGGACAGAGAGCGAACAAATAGAATACAGGAGTTTAAATAGCTCCACCACCACTTCCCTGTCATGTTGCCATTATTAATAAACGATATTACTTGTAGTCATTCAGATTTAAATTAATCACACAGTTGTTAACGATTCTCTGATTATTTTTCAAATGGCAGCATCGACAAGGAAATGTCAGCTGTCACAACAATCAATATCAATAACAAATGAAATCATGACTAAATTATGTGTTACAAATTAGACAGTAAGAACTCAATATTAATTATAACTAACAATACTTATAAAAGCATATATTCAAGCAGAAATCGAACAATACTTACATTTTATAAAACACTTTGCACTAAAATTTGTAGCGAGAAGCAGGCGCACCACCGACGCGCACTACTCGACTGATTGTATGTTAAAACGACGTCTGTTGGCGTAGTGTGCGTGACAGAAGAATCTCGAAGTTTAAGATGTGTGCGTGAACGCGTTGTCTTTGTCTAACCCTTGCAAAAAGAAATTTAAAACTAACTATTCCGTATTTAATAACAAAAAGAGAGTGCCAATCTGCCAAAAATAAATTTCTGAGTATTTTTTAAAAAGTATAGAATGGAGTACTTGAACAGGAGGAACAAGTTTTATGGAACAGGAGAATTTCCACGTGAAGTTTTAAGAGAAAAATTAATCTGTTTATCGATTTACTCGAAGTCTCAAATGTGTCTCAATATTGCCGAAAAATCAAGAACGCTGAAAGAAAATACTTGCCATGTGAGTTGAATATAAAAAAAATACCTAATGTATAATACTGACCAGCGTACAGCACAATTTGCGGTAAAATTATCATACTTTCGGCATATTTTCAACACTAAAAATATAATTTAGGCTTCGGCACACCACATACGGATGTTTGTTCAAAATGTCTGGAACTAAAAGAAAAAATCATAATGGAAAAAGATTTAAAAAAAATAATGTTTTAATGTCAAAGAAGAGGGTTAATTCTCTGAGAGCGAAATCATTTTTTGACAACTTAAGAGACACAACACCAGGATTAAAAATAATATCTTTTGATTTACAAAAAAATATACCATTACCGAAAGTGCCTGACCAATCATGCTATTATAGCCGACAATTATATTTCTACAATTTAGCCGTAGTGGAAGGCCATTCAAATTTGCCTCTAAATAAAGAGCGTATATTTTCTTATTATTGTACAGATTTACGCCGGCTTTTTTCTCTCGGTCTACGGTTAGGTAAAGTCGAAGTTTGTAACATTGACGTTCATCAAGTATAATAATATGTTACATATCTATGATGAATAAAAGAATTTTGATTTTGATTAAGAAGACGAATTTAGCAAAAATGCAAATTTGGTGGCATCTGCAGTCTATGTAAAACTGAAAAAATGGGCATATCAAGAATTCGTTTGGTTGCAGACGGATGCGGTGGGCAAAACAAAAATAGTATTTTAATTGGTATGTGCTGCAAATGGCTTTTAGAAAATGTAAACATCAAGTTAAGAGTTAAGAAGTTATTTTTCCTGCCACTCACTGGTCATTATTTTATGCCTGCTGATAGAATGGAGGTTCACCCCAAAGAAATCTTAGATATTGTGCCTGAAAACGCATCATTAGTAAAATTTGGTTATTATAGCACGGTTTTTGACTGGAAAACATCTATCAAAGACATCGTAAAACCTACCACTTTAACTGGGAATTTATTGACCACCACAATTACAAAACTTCATTTACTAATCCCCAGATTATTGACAAATTAGAAAAGGCTATTTGGCAATGTGAAATATAAAATGTGTAACACGGCGCGTGAACTCGAATACTTTCTCGCTCGCACATACACCTGTCTCACCTACCCCTTCCAGCAGACGGCCACTATATAAGGAGCCGCCGCGCACGTATTATTCACTCGTAGCTAGGCGGTTGGCCTGAGAGATAGTGATTGTCCTCTTGTCAACCCAGCTATGGCGTGAGATCAGGATTCTGGTCCACCCATAGTCCATTAGGAAGCTGACGCAAAGAGATCAGATTCTGGTCCGCGCTGAAGCACAGTATTTTTATATTTCTGTCGCTAGGTACCTACTGTACTACTGTATGTATGAATAACGGATACCCACTGTATGATATCAATTACCTGTATTGTTTCAACATAATAAATAGTCGAAGCCATTTGAAATCTTATCACTTATCAACCCACCTACATTGGCGCCCAACGTAAAATAAAACAATGGCTTTGCAACTGTCTATTGAGCAATTTGAGGCAATATTGGACAGAATATCTACACCTACACCATCATCAGTACAAAGGAAAAGTTTAACGCATTGCACGCACACATTCAACGGCGAACGCAACTACAGCAAAGTTGACGAATTTATCAATGCAATCACTATATACAAACAAATAGAAGAAGTTTCCGACGAAGCTGCATTAGCGGCCTTGCCCCTGCTACTGAAAGAGACAGCGAATATATGGTGGCTCGGTGTGCGTTCGGAAATAAAAACATGGTCGGCAGCAATCGCAGCTATCCGCTCGGCATTTGCACCTAAGATGCAACCATATGAGATCTACCTTCAGTTGTTCGTTGACACGCAAGGTGAACAGGAGCCTATCGATAATTTTATTTGCCGTAAACGCGCATTGATCGGAATGTTGCCTGTAAAACGTCATCGTGAAGAGGAACAAATAGATTTAATCTATGGTCTATTGAAGCCAGATGTGAAAAAGAAAATCGCCCGAACTGATTTTAAAACCTTCTCAGAGCTTCTAGATAAGGCGCGCCATCTTGAAGGATTGGATAAGCAGACATGCACACCAACACCGGGGCCGTCTACAAGGACACCATGGGCCACCCCAAAGAAGAAGGATATGCGGTGCCTGTATTGTAACCGAAGAGGACACCAAATTGAGCAATGCAGACTAAAAATAAAGGCCATGAAGCAAGAAGCAAATGCCCCAACATCAACAACCGGGCCGGATGAAAAGCCGGTTATAAAATGTTACGGGTGTGGCGCTGAAGGGGTGTTTAGGAGCAACTGCGCGGCTTGCAAATCTCAAGACTCGCCGCCGAAGCCAATTCATTTCTATTCGGTACAGACCAAGATGGAAGACCCGGTACGCCTACCAACAATAGAAATAAAATTTAAAAATCTATTAGGTCATGCACATCTGGATACTTGCGCCAGGACCAGTATTGCAGGCCAGAAATTGTACAAACTTATGATTGAAGCTGGTACCGAATTCTCAACCAGAGACACGCTCGTTGGACTCGCGGATGGTTCGAAAAAATCCATAAACATGCTGACTACAACAGTGGAGATCATTATGGGAAACCGAACGGTTCCAATTACTTTCTCGATTTTTCCGGACGCCCAAGAGACCCGTACGCTATTGGGCATTGACTTCATGGAAGCAAACGGACTGGTGCTCAACATATCACAAAGGAACTGGTACTTTGCGGACCACCCTCAGCAAACCTTCCCATTCGTCCAGAAGAAGTCGGAAAAACCATCACTACAAAAGGCAATCAACTTCACTAAGCCAGAAGATGGATCAGACAACCTGGAAAGCTTCCTCGCATGGAGCAGAGAGTTAATGATGCTGTCCCCGATGCCAGAATCTCCAGATCATCAACCTGAGACGGCTGAAACACCACCACCAGACCCAAATTGGAAATTGGTGGAAATCTCCATTCCATCGCAACCATCACGTCCACGTGAACCGCGTGAAATGAATAATCATAAACGTTGTGATCCCAGAATTGAGTATATTCCAATAAACCAATCTAAATTGTACTGTGTTGATGTTTCACTACAACCTAATGAGTCAACAAACCTTAATAACGATCAGGATAATCAGTTCAAATCATTACTTAATGAGTTTTATTGTATATTCAATGAAAATGGTGAGTCAACACCATATGCTGAACATAAAATAGATACAGGAAATCATAATCCTATAGCTGTAAAGCCCTATAGACTATCCCCTGCTAGGCAAATACAGTTAAGACAAAAATTAGATGAAATGTTAAAAAACGATATCATTGAGGAAGCTGAAAGTGCTTGGGCAGCACCGGTAGTCATGGTACCAAAAGGAGAGTCAGACATAAGAGTTTGTATAGACTATAGGCGCTTAAATGCAATAACTACTCCAGACAGGTATCCACTGCCTAGAATGGATGATCTGCTACATCAAGCCAAAGCTATGCCATATATGTCCACTATAGATTTGCAGTCTGGATATTGGCAAATAAAAATAAATGATAACGATAGAGATAAAACTACATTTGTAACACCGTTTGGTACCTTTCGTTTTAAACGAATGCCATTTGGACTAAGAAATGCTCCAAGTACCTTTCAAAGGTTAATGGATAAATTCTGCAGAGAACTTAAAGCAGAGTCAGTCATAGCATATTTAGATGACATAATATGTCGTTCACCTACTTTTGAACAACACCTAGAAGACCTACGAGAGATTTTTACAAAATTAAAAAAATATAAACTTAGAGCAAAAAAGAGTAAATGCAAATTCTTTTGTCAAACAATAAAATACCTAGGTCACATTATTACACCTGAAGGTATTGCTACAGATCTAGATAAAGTTAGAGCAATAAGTGAATTGAGGTCACCTAAAACACTCAAGCAACTAATATCTTTCTTACAAACGGCATCTTGGTATCGTCGTTTTATAGAAAACTTTGCAGAAAAAGCAAAACCACTAACAAACCTTACAAAAAAAACCGCCAAATGGAAGTGGGAGGCGTCAGAAGAAAAAGCCTTCCAAACGCTGAAAACGGCTTTAATTACAGCCCCTGTACTGAAACAAGTTGATCATAAGTTACCCTTTATTATAAAAACGGATGCTAGCAACTATGCCATCGGAGCAGCATTAGTGCAGGGGGAGAATCAAAATGAACACCCAGTGGAATATGCGAGTAGACTACTTACACCCGCTGAAGTGAATTATTCAGTCACCGAAAAGGAAGCATTAGCCATTGTATGGGCAGTATCACGATTCAGAGGATACATAGAGGGAGCAGAATTCATCACCGTCACAGATCACCAACCGCTTAAGTGGTTATTTAATCTAAAAACCCCAACTGGTCGACTAGCGCGATGGGCTATGCAGCTACAACCTTACAACTTTGAAATAAAATATACCCCAGGTAGAACAAATGTATTAGCAGATACATTGTCACGCCCTCCGTGTGAAAAACATACAAACGAATGCAATTTATGTTTAATTGAACTTAACCTACCAAACAAAGGTGAAAGTCAAATAAGAATGGAACAATTAAAAGATGATAATTTAAACAACATCATAAAAGTATTAGAAGATCAAGAGCCGTCAGAAGACTATATACAATGGTGTAGAAGAGGCTATTTTCTAAATAAAGGTGTTCTATATAGATTGACAGAAGATCAAGAAGATGACAACGCTAAACTGGTTATTCCCCGTCATGAAATAAACAATATCCTACATAGCTTTCATGACGAACCCACAGCTGGACATTTAGGGGTCGAAAGAACAATCAAAAGAATTGAAAATAAATTCTACTGGAAAAGTCTTAGACAAGATATAATAAAATATGTTAAATCATGCACCGAATGTCAAAAGTATAAACCAACAAACCAAAAGCCAACAGGTTTATTCCAGTCCACTGCAAATAGCCAACGCTTTGAAGTATTATCAATTGATTTATTTGGTCCCCTGCCAAAAGGGTCTAATGGAGAAAGATGGATTTTCATCATAGAAGACACAGCTTCAAGGTGGATAGAGTTGTTTGCTTTAACTGAAGCAACAGCAAAACAATGTGCACTTACTCTGTTAAATGAAATATTTTTACGATACGGGTTGCCACGAAGAATAAATAGCGATAATGGCACACAGTTTATATCCGCTGTAATTCAACAACTTACCTATTGCCTAAACATACAACATATATTAAGCCCTGTCTACCATCCCGAACCAAATATTGTAGAACGGAAAAACAGAGACATGAAGACACAAATTGCAATAATGGTCAATGGAAAACATAATACCTGGCCAGAAGCATTACCAGCGATCAGATTTTCAATGAATTCAGCATTCAACCAAAGTACTGGATACAGTGCTGCATATTTAACCTTTGGGAGAGAAATGAAAACTCCATATGAAGTAACACATAGTCTAGCAGAGATAGTACAGTCAGAAAATTTTGTACCAGAAATCACACCACATTTGAAGAATTTGGCAACAGATTTAGCAATTGCAAAAAATAATGTTGAAACCATTCAAGACAAGAACAGATCTAGAGCTAATCAAAAACGACGCCCCGATCCAGGCTATGCTATTGGAGATCTAGTACTCGCTGAAACTCATCCTATCAGCCGACAGGACAAAATGTTCTCTGCAAAACTAGCTCCTCGGAGAGATGGACCTTACAAAGTAGTAAAGAAGTTAGGCAGTTCAACGTACGCGATTGCCAGTATAAATGAACCTGAAAAAACATTCAAATATCATACATCAGCTCTAACAAAGTTCGAAAAAAGAAATGAAGAAGTTCCCGAGCCAACAATACCTATTCGAAAAAGAGGAAGACCAAAAAAGAGCTAAGTTCCTGAGGTGCTGGTACTCTCACGAGACGTATGAAGAGTACCAGAGGGGGAGGATGTAACACGGCGCGTGAACTCGAATACTTTCTCGCTCGCACATACACCTGTCTCACCTACCCCTTCCAGCAGACGGCCACTATATAAGGAGCCGCCGCGCACGTATTATTCACTCGTAGCTAGGCGGTTGGCCTGAGAGATAGTGATTGTCCTCTTGTCAACCCAGCTATGGCGTGAGATCAGGATTCTGGTCCACCCATAGTCCATTAGGAAGCTGACGCAAAGAGATCAGATTCTGGTCCGCGCTGAAGCACAGTATTTTTATATTTCTGTCGCTAGGTACCTACTGTACTACTGTATGTATGAATAACGGATACCCACTGTATGATATCAATTACCTGTATTGTTTCAACATAATAAATAGTCGAAGCCATTTGAAATCTTATCACTTATCAACCCACCTACAAATGTTATTTATTGTGTTCAGTATGTATGATAAGTTAAAAAATTTCGGTAACGTAAGTACAAAATTATAATTATAGTATTTTTAAATTCATTAATAAAAATAAATATTTTTCAGCCATTGCCACGTGACACAAAACGTTCCTGATTGGCGGGCGTATGATGACGCCACTGGCACCTAAACATCGTTTGTTTACGTACGCATACTTGTGTTATTAGCTTTAAAAATGTAAAAACAGCAAGCAGATATGTTGATGTAATGATAATGTAATTTTGGCGCAAAACAATGAGCACAGGCTTGTGTCGTCACCGAAGGCCAAAATAGCGTTTTGGCGCGTTATTCAAATATTGAATGTTTAATTTGATATTTTTCAGAATGTACCAGACAAATATGTACCAGAATAAAAAAACAATTTTGCCAGGTTCCTTACGATCTACCAAAAATTAAAACTAGATTTAGAAAATTGACAAATAGCCTATTGTTGGCAAAAGAAGAAACTCCAACTTTAGATTTTGAAAATATTCAAAATATGGAAGATTAATTGTGTAACTTTTGGACTGGCTTGACAATATTACAGTTCTTAAATCTCTTTGGAACTATTAATCAAATAAGTACCATCTGTTGCGAACCAAAAACAGCACTGGCTGCTTAATTAATTAAATTAAGAACAGGGGAACCCTAACGAAGAATAGCATCATTATTAAGCATGTCAAAGGGCCTAGTTTCTTTGTACATCAAGAAAGCACGTACATATTAAAAAGAATTCTAAATCTACTTGCCAATATACCGAATGCATTTTCGACTATTCGTCGAGCCCTTGAGAGTCGGTAATTTTTTTTTTTCGCTGTGATGTTATATCCCTGGGTACGGTTTCATAATGTTTTGGAGCGGGAAAGCAGCATTCGCAACAAAAACACTTTGTGCTGCATTACAATATTCAGACTGCCGTTATCAATTGCACGCTTCAATGAGTAATTACTGTATACGCCGCATAATATCTATATAAGTGAACAAGTAATCATCATCTACGCAGCGAATAGTGGGTCTGAATTGTAGAAATCAGAACCACTATTCGCTGGAGCTCTCATGATTACATGTTTACCATCGATTGCAGAAAATATCAAATCGACAAATGACTCAGAATCTCAAAGGAGGAAACACAACATTTAGAATCTCTGGAGGATAATAACACTGAAGAAAATTCCAATGATTCTGTTATTAACAATAATGAAAGTAATCGCATTGAAAGAGAACAAATCGAAAATTCGGCTCCTCAATTTGTTGTACCAGCAAAGAAAACAGTAAAATATAGAGGAAAATTGCTTTGAAAAAACGACGGCTGTCCCGTAAATTATTACGGGCGTATTTAGACTCTACATTTCCAAATCAATGGATTTGCAGAGGCGGGCCCATTGCCTGGCCAGTAAGATGCTCAGAACTCACACCGATGGATTATTATGTTATTTTTTTTTATAAGAGAACCTAGCAAACGAGCAAGCGGGTCACGTGATGGTAAGTGATCACCGCCGCCCATATACACCCACAATTACATTATGCATTGAGGGTGCGTTGCTGGCCTTTAAGAAAATTGGGCACCGGATATCGCACTGACCGAACGAAACGCAGGAACATCGTCCCTACTTCACGTCGGTTTTCTGTGCGACGGTGGTATTTCACCGGTCGAGTCAGCCCAGTAATCGCTGCAGACAGAGCCTACAGCAAGACTCTACCACTCTCAAAAAATATGTGTGGGGACATATGAAAAGCCTAGTGTACGATGCTTCGCCTGTACAAACTGACCAAATAAAAAGCAGCTTAACAACTAAAGTTACCAAAAGTGAATTACGTAAAAGAATGCGGGCGTGTATTCATAACAGGGGATCACAATTTACGCAGAATCTGTAACTTAACACGTTCAACGCCATAGCGGACAATGGTGGTTGACACTCAAAGTCCATACAGGGCCAATTGAAAAATTTTGAATTTGAAAAAATCGTTAATTTTTTTTATTGGTTTAATGAATAGATTTTACGTAAAAATATACGTTTTATTTAACACAGGTTACGTAGTATTGCTTTTTGAAGAGTTACTGACCGTCGCCCAACATTGTCCGACGTGGCCTCTGTCGAGAGAAAATCAAAAATACCTTATACGAGGCCGCGCGGTCCCCGCGTCGCCCACGCCTCACTCGTGCGCTTTCGCATCGCGCTCCGGGCAGTAGCTGTTGTTACCTTGCTGCGAGTTACCCTCGTGTTATTATGATTTATTGTGCTTTATTGAATTTGTCGTAATAATGGATTTCGAAGACTTTTTCTTAACTCAAGAAGACTTGTCTCAAATAGACAACATCGAATTTAATCTCCTGAACCAAAGCTTCCACATAAGCTCTGACGAAGAAGACGACATTCGACCTTCCCAACTGAGACGGCGGCGTCGAGTTATTTTATCAGATACCGAGACCAGTGACATTGAAATTGATCGCGACATTCAAGATTTAGCAGAGACTTCACCCCTCTCAACATGGACGGATCCCAGAGGTAACCAACGCCAATTGATTGCTTTTACGGAGAATCCTGGTTTTCCCTACCATAAACGCATGCTTATGACTAACAAGTCCCCAGCTGACTTCTATGCACTTCTGGTGACGGATGACGTGTTAAATAAAATTGTCGATAACACGAATGAATTTGCAATGGCTAAAATAGTTAACACAGAAGAAGTTTCGAGGGGTGCACGCATTCGCAAGTGGTCGCCTACTAACCTTTTTGAGATCAAACAATTCTTTGGTTTGGTCTTATTTATGGGCTTGGTCAAGCTACCAAAAATAGCTGATTATTGGTCTAGGGATGCCATCATGAGCCAGCATTTTCCGAGAACAATTATGTCGCGGAACCGATTTGAAATCCTTCTACAAATGCTTCATTTTTCTGAAGGAGACGAACAGAACAAGACTGATCGTTTGCACCGAGTAAGACATTTGTTGAATATAATGAATGACAATTTTAAGGACAACTTCACTCCAGGCGAGGAATAATGCATTGATGAAAGTGTCGTGCCATTTCGAGGACGTTTGGTATTTCGTCAATACAACAAGCAAAAGAGACATAAGTTCGGCGTAAAGCTCTTTAAGCTGTGCGTATTACCAGGGTACACCTACAAAATTAACATTTACGCTGGTAAACAGAACGATGAAATCAACACTACTCCAACTAATGTAGAAATGGCACTATGTAACGACTTGCTCGATAAAGGGCACACCCTATTCACTGACAACTGGTATACAAGTGTTCCATTGGCAAGAAAGCTCCTACATAGAGACGCATCTTGTGGGTACATTAAGAAAAAATAGGAAACATTTTCCTAAAACAGTGGTTTCTACAAAATTAAAAAGGGGGCAGTTTACAGCAAAAGAAAGTGCTGATGGAATAACTGTTATGAGATGGAAGGACAAACGGGATGTTTTGGTTTTGTCCACAAACACTCCACTCGATTTGTAAGAGTAGTAAAACACAATAAAGTGATCTCGAAGCCTGATATCATAACCGATTATAATAAAGCTAAAGGTGCTGTGGATTTATCGGACCAAATGGCAGCATACCAGACACCTCTGAGAAAGACTGTGAAATGGTATAAGAAAGTGGCCATAGATTTGATTCTCAATGTAGCTGTTGTAAACGCTTTGACTCTCTATAAAAGTGTCACCAATAAGAGCATTGCCGTTGTTGACTTTAGAAAGGAAATAATGAAGCGATTACTTGCTCAAAATACAAGGACTGAAGTTCCATTGGCACGTTCGAAGAAAGAAAAGCATGAGCTGGCAAAAAAAGAAGGAACCTCCAAGGTAAACCGACGTCAATGTCAGCAGTGCTATAAAGAAAATGTAGCTACTCTAGGGCGTTTAGTCGCTCGAAATAAAACCAAAAAAGTCATGACATACTGCAAAACATGTCCTAAAGCACCTTTCCTTTGTGCGCAATGTTTTATCAAACTGCATTGAACCAAATAAACTAATACACGTTTTGTTTGAAAAATGCTTTAATTTTTGGTATCCTTAACCTTCATGAGCTATTTCTATGAAAAATTTATCAAAATTGGTTCAGCCGTTATGCTATGAAAAGGTTTTAAGCAGTGAACCAGTGTAAGGTAGCTACGAGTAGGATTTAAAAAAATATGATATTACTGTAGTACTTATAATAAAAGTACGAGAATGTCATACTAACTAAAAGTAGGCAACAAGCAAAACAGCAAAATTTTTTCTTTGCTGTGTTTGTTTGCAAAAACCAAGTTATGCTGTATATACTGCAGGGCCGCGCGGGTCCCTTTTGATACAAATTAGCAAGACTTCTCTATCCGTTGGCTCACCGCGGAGGTTTAAAAACACATCTGACGCGCGGTCACCATTGGACGACGCGGCCTGAACGGAAATGTTACCTGTCACCCAACATTGGTCGTCACGGCCTGAATAAAAATTTGTTCTTTTTCACTTGGCAACGAACGTGTTAATAAAGAAAATTAAATTAAAATAAAAGCTTTTTATTTATCGTACGTAATTATCGGTCGTACAACTTTTCTCATATTTTTTTAGTTATTTATAACTTTTATACCTCAAATGATTGCTTGTTAG
This sequence comes from Emmelina monodactyla, assembly GCA_916618145.1. Taxonomy (NCBI): domain Eukaryota; kingdom Metazoa; phylum Arthropoda; class Insecta; order Lepidoptera; family Pterophoridae; genus Emmelina; species Emmelina monodactyla. Next base: position 2,294,539 of record OU745316.1, read on the forward strand.
ATAGAGATGTTATTAACACAATTTGCACATTTCATTACTAGGGGAGTTTTTACAGGAAATTGTATTTTTTATCGAATAAGTTAGTAAAAAAATTTGAAAATGATACTTTTTAAACGCGTAATTTTAAAACGTTTGTAGCTTTTCAACATATTATTGCTTATTATTATCTATTGGAATGTACGCTATGCAACTATAGAAAAACCCAAAATCAAGCATGTAGTTTTTTTTTATTTAAATTTTAACCGTCTGAAATCGGTAAAAATTTAAATAAAAAATTAAAATTGAAATAACTCAAAAACGGTTAACTTTTGGATAGGACATTATGGGTCAAAATCGGATGCTTTTGACTTTATTTATCACCACTTAACAGGAATACGTGACATTAGAAGTCACCCTGTATAATGCATTATTTCTTAAAGGCTATAATGGCTTAGGAGGTGGCTGTAGGTCTCTTTCGGAAGTTTTTAATGGTTTTTATGCTTTGTGAATGACAACCATTAATTCACTAACGCAATTCTTGCTTATGCCCGACTTTTTTATATTTATTGGCTTTTTAATTTTTAGGTTTGAAGAATGGAACAATCTATAACGAAAAATCGGGGTCTATGGAATTTTCCAACAGCTCAAAGACGCTATGGCTGCTGTCAAAAGCGGAGCCATGTCCCAACGTGCAGCTGCAAAAAATACTTATACCCAGAAGAACTTTGGTGAACCACCTGCAATCTGGTAAAGTGGAGAAACAGATCGGACGTCGCACAGTAATGACGAAACAGCAAGAAGCCGATCTAGTGTCTAGGATTAAACGACTGGCATACGTTGGCTTTCCTTTAACACCTAAAGTATTACGCCACCTTTGTATTTTGTAAAACAAATATTATTCCCAATCGTTTTAATAATACTACGAAGCGGGCCGGAAAAGCTTAGATATTATTTCTTAAAAGAAATACTGATATATCCATGCGTAAGGATCAGCTATTAAATCCCGGTAGAGCTCAAAAACTTAACAAACTCATCGTGATGCAGCAATTTGATGGGTACAAAAAAAAATAAGAACAACTAGATATCGTCAATAATCCACAGCGTCTATATAACATGGATGAAAAAGGCTGCAGGCTGACAATTCATCATCAACACAAGGTTTTAGCTCAAAAGGGTGCGAAAAGAGTGCACATAGTCGCACCCGAACACGAGGAAAACGTTACAATAGCTGCTTGTGTGAATGCATTGGGTAACGCCGTTCAACTTGCAAAGTACCAAAAAATAAAAACTAGATTTAGAAAATTGACAAATAGCCTATTGTTGGCAAAAGAAGAAACTCCAACTTTAGATTTTGAAAATGTTCAAAATATGGAAGATTCATTATGTAACTTCTGGACTGTCTTGACAATATTACAGTTTTTAAATCGCTTTGGAACTACACTCGCGAGTGAACTGCCCCAATATAGCGACTCTGCTAAAAATATAATAACTGTCGCTACCTGCGAAACAAAGGATCATTGTAACTTGATTACACGAGTTCCTGTTATGACTCCATGGACTACGCAGTACGAAAGACGAGCCATCGAGAGTCATAATAATCAAAAAGCCGCCAGTATATAAGGCGCAGCACGCCAGCAGTCGAGGAGATCCTTCCTTAGTAACTAGTCGTCTTAACTAAGTTATAAGAATTATAATTGTAAAAGTATTAAAGTGTAAAATTAAAATAAATATTTTTTTTAAAACAAGTGACGTACCAAGTATTTTGACTGGCGCCCAACGTGGGGCCCAGCATAAAAGTGAAAGTTAATAGTTCAAGAATTTTGAAGATAACTCCAAATTCGCTAACTGACTTTTCACGTGGTTTTTAAACCTTTAACATCTGGGGCAACCTCAACAAAGAAATAAGTCAAGAAGATATGTTCCTGGTACGAGTTGCGGCGTGGAGTTTTATGTGAGTCCCGAATAGCATTTTCCGGTCTCCAAAATTCCTATCCTAAGACCCCCAACTTTTGTATTTAGAAGTAAGGCTAGTTTAAGGGAGGAATCCGACCCAGTTCCTTCTATTATGATGAAGGGTAATTCAAGTTACGTGCCAACAACACCTAATGTTCATGTAGGTCAACCAAATACAGAGGCCGATCCAAAATATTTGGCATTTGTACCCACTTATGATGGTGATCCTCAATTAATTTATCATTATTTAAAAAATGCGCGCCAATGGCTCCATACAGCAGGAGGTAATACGCCTCAGAATGTAATGCTTCTGTTAGGAAGGTTAGACGCGAGAACATCTCTTATAGTAACAATGGTAGACCATGACTTCAATTGGGACATTATTGAAGCAACTTTAAAAACAGAATGTGCCGATGATAGGAGCTTAAATTGTTTACAAGCAGAATTAGATCGCGTTAAGCGTAAGACTACATATAAGGAAATGATTTTAGAATTGAAACAAAAGTTATTTTTTATTAGAAGTAAACTCTTAGATAAGTATGGGGATAATCAAAAAGGGTTAGTAAACGAAGTAATGGAAACATATATATCAACAGCACAAAGGACATTAAAAAATAGTTTACCGTTTCACGATCAAACTTGTGTTAGCGGGTGCAAGTTTAACGATACTGTAGTTAAAATTCTAGCATTAGAAGCGGACGGAAGATATGAAAACGTAAAACAAAAATTTTCTAACTTATTACCTGCACCTAGAATTATTAACCAAATGAATCCACCGCCTAGATATAATCAGAATCAGATGAACCAAAGGTATTATAATCAACCGGGGAGAAGTAATCAACAATACTACTACCCACCAACGCGTTCGCAATTACAGCGCGCAAATAATTATAGGCAACCATTTCACTCGAGATACCCTTGGACGCCGAATCCAAACAATGTATTCACGAGACCACAACATAAATATTTTGAGCAGAATAAAAATCAGCACCAACGACCTCAGCAAAATAATCAGGATATTTCGATGAGAACCGCACCTCAATTGAGGCCAGGCCAAATTAATTTAGGAAGAGGTATGGTGGCTGAAGAAGTTTTCCACTTTAATCAAAATAATGATCATAGTAATAATAATTATAATAATGAAAATAACGTTCAGGATTTTTACGAAGAACAGAGACAAGCAAAGAAATCGTAGAATTTAATCATGTTAAATCTTATCTCCCATACTTTGAGACAGAAAATCCGAAACTAAAAGTATTAATTGACACGGGTAGTCAACGTTCGTTTGTTACCTCGAATGTTTGTAATAAGTATTTTCGCAAAAACTGGAAACCAGAGTTGTTTACAGTTAAGACTTCACATGGTGTTACAACACACAATGGAGTTATCATAACACCTTACTGGAAAAAATACTTTGGTAACAATGACAGCGAAATGAAATTTTATGTTTATGATTTTAGTGATAAGTACGATATTTTAATGGGAACAGACATGATTGAGCAAATAAACGCAAAAATAAATTTAAAAGAAAGAAAACTAACAATGCCGAATAATGAACTTTAAATTTTTCACATGACAGAAATTGTCAATTAAATGCGGAGGAACTTTGTAAGACATATAAAGATTTATTTACAGAAGATATAACAAATAGTGCAGTTACAAATGTTAGACATAATATTAATTTATTAGATACTGAACCGATTTACCAAAAACCATTTAGGTTACCACAAATACAGCAAGAGGAGGTTAAACGACAGATTCATAAATTACTTAGTGAAAACATAATAAGACCTTCGAAATCACCTTGGTCGTCACCAGTTCACATAGTTTCAAAGAAAATGGACCAATCAGGTATCCAAAAATGGAGAATGGTCATTGACTATAGACGGCTAAATGAAAATACCAAGTCAGATAAATTCCCATTACCGAATATAGAGGAACTATTTTCCAAATTGCAAGGAAACAATTATTTTAGTACATTAGAAGAACGGATTGAGAAGACGGCATTTAGTACACCCGATGGACATTACGAATTTTTACGTATGCCATTTGGATTAAAGAATGCACCAGCTACTTTTCAACGAATGATGAATAATGTTTTAAAAAATGAAATTAATAATAATACATGTTTAGTTTATTTAGATGATATAATAATATATTCAAAGAATGAACAAGAACATACAGATAAATTGCAACAAGTGTTTGAAGCATTAAGGCGAGTAAATCTTAAAGTAAATAAAAATAAATGCGTTTTTATGAAAGAGGAAATGGAATTTTTAGGTCATGTATTAAATAAAGATGGGTTAAAACCAAATCAAAAAAAGATAGAAGCAATTCAAAAGTTTCCTGTACCAAAAACAGTAAAAGAAGTAAGAGCATTTTTAGGTTTAACCCTTAAATTGATATTGGTATACACGGAGTACACTGATTTCAAAAAAATCTACAACATTTTTTATTTATAAATTATTAAATATTTTTATATGGTATGACTTTAAATTTCACTAATTTTGTTAGAAACAAATTTTATCAGTGGTAGCATTTATATTAAACTGTAAAAATCAAAATTTCTGCGAAGCAGCTCGATGTGTCTGCGAACCGGTGACGTATTATTGATATTTTTAAACGATTTTCTTGGTAAATAATATTTATTTGGAATAACATTGCATGCTAAAGAGATACGTGGGTGCCTACTTTAGTTATTTTATGATAAAGTTACATAATAATGACTTTATTGGCGCGCAAGATTTTGTGTACTCCGTAAATACCATTGCCAAATAAGCAGTAAATAACACTTAACAAACTTCGGTGGTATTCACGAAGTACATTGCCAAGCTCTATACATAAGTTTTTATTTATTTTGTGGTTGTATAACACCACATAAGGGGTGTTTTTATTTAAATGTTCGATTTATCTACAGTGCTTAATTTAAAGACGCTCGCACAAGATTTTAGCTTTGGTTCCGGCAGACAGGGGTAGTCGACTACCCTCAGTTGGGACATGCTGATCTCACTATCCAGGACGCCATTCAAAAGCCGAAATTATATTGTTTTCTTCAATTTTATATAAAATTAGCCCTGCGGTTTCATCCAAATGACTTTTCCCGTGGAAATGAGGCTTATTTCTGCGGGAAAAAGTATCCTAATTTCTTTTAGGGTGTCGACCTACCTTTATTCCTAATTTATCAAAATCGGTACAGCCGTTTTTACTTAAAAGCGAAACACACATACAGACAGAAAGACATACACATTCTCACATTTATAAGTAATATTATTAAGGATAATTGAATTATTTTTAATAAATAATGATAAAAATAAATAAATGAATTTTGTCGTATTCCTGGCAACGTCCTCCTCCTAGTACATAGATAGTTTACTCAGTAACTGGCAACGTCATTCGTGAAGTACATTCATTTTCGCGAAAACTGAAAATGTAGGATTTTTTTTAGTATTTTTTTTATGCATTTTGGGTTATAACCAATCGAGAAAGTTCAAAAAGAAAGTTAAATTTGGACTTAACTCATCTTGCCAATTTAAGGGTTAATAGGTTATTATAGAAAGTTTGTTCCAAATTTAAGCAAAATTGTGAAACCGCTCACAGAAGCTACAAAAAAGAATTGTAACTAATTTAAAATGTTTAGAAGCGATAAAAACGTGTAAGCAACTATTAATGAATGCACCAATATTAGCATTTCCAGATTTTACTAAAAACTTTGTAATAACAATAGATGCATCAGATATTGCATTAGGAGCAGTCTTAAGTCAAGATAGTCATGCGATAGCATATGCTTCACGAACATTATCAAATGCTGAACAAAAATATAATACAACCGAAAAAGAACTTTTAGGAATATTATGGTCTATAACACAGTTTAGACCTTATGTCTATGGCAGAAAATTCACATTGCGAACTGACCATGAAGCATTAATTTGGTTAAGTAAACTTAAAGAACCAAATCAGCGATTAACAAGATGGAAATTAAAGTTGCAAGATTATGATTTTGTTATTGAACATGTTAAAGGTAAAGATAATTATGTGGCAGATGCCTTAAGTAGAGTGGAAATTCACCACACGGACGGGAGTTCTCTAGAGGTTCATTTAGACGAGGACCTTGCACTAAGTGATAGCAATGACAGTAGTATAATTCAAAGAACTAGTAACAATGAGCCGTTAGGTTTATCGATGCCCGTTATTGATCCGACGCCAGTTAACCCATTTCTTCCCGTTGATCCAATATTGGAACCTACCTTTAGCATCCAATAAAAAAAGAAAGGGGCAGTGCTTGATACTCTATGGTCATCAGATTTGTTATGTTGGTAGTAATGATTGACACATTAAACGTCAATTGTTAGTTCGCGCCATAACGTTGTCAGAAATAATGTTTATCTTGTAAAAGGCGTGATTTTTGTAAGCTAAACATAAAAATGTAAGTATTTTATCAAATTTGTTTTATTATTTTCTATTTGTTTTGTAAATGTAAAAATCTATCATAGTAGCTATATATTTATGATAATTTCAATAAACCATTTGCATAAGTACATGTATTTTTAGTAGTTTAAACTTTGTTCCTTTTTTGGATCAATGGTCCTAAATGGGTATACTAAGAATCATCATTGTTCTATTTTATTTTTAGGAGTAAGCATCTGACAGCCGACGATATTTGTGCAATTCTTGAAGAGGAAGATGTCATAAGTTCAAAAATATATATAGGCCCTCCGGAGAATCCCTACCTTTCTGATGAAGACAGTGCTGATGAAGAACCCGATACAACAGCTGTGAACAACCTCTCGGGTAATCAATTACGGGCTTTTTGTGAAGCAGAACTTACAAAAAATGTTGCAGGTCAGGTAGTTACTATTTCCTTGGAAGATGTGGGGTCAATATCTAACTCACCTCTTGATGTGGCACCAATACCAGGTACTTCTTTGGCTCCCACCCGTATTTCTTCTGCAACGAATCTTACCTCTCGAAGTTTCACTTCTGCTACAAGACGCTGTACTCCTACAACCACTCCAATTCACTGCCGTCCCCATGGAACAACTTCTCGTAAGCGTAAAGCAGGTCAAAAAGGTAATTCGGTGACTAGTGCACTATCAGCTCCGCAACAACGTAGGATTGAAACACAATGGGACACAAAAACCGATTTACCATCACAACCTGAAAAGGAATGGACATTACCTCAGTTCTTGTGCTCAAAAATGACACCTGTAGAGCTTTTTGAAATGTTTTTTGATGCTGAAGTGATTGACTTATTGGTAAATTGCACCAATAGATACGCGGCTGAAAAAGGCGAAATGAGGTTTTTAGTCACTTCCAATGAAATAAAAGTACTTTTGGCTATTTTATTACTGAGTGGTTACAATCCTTTACCAAGATATAGGATGTATTGGGAGGAATCTCCAGACTGTTATAATGCAGCAGTATCAAATGCCATGTCCCGGAACAGGTTTGAGCAAATTATGCGATTTTTGCATGTTTGTGACAATAACCAACTCCACGAGAATGATAGATTCGCCAAAGTTACTCCATTGTACAATCTGTTGAATAAAAAATGGAGCGCCCATTACAACAACGAAGTCAGTGTGTCTATTGACGAATCTATGATTCCTTATTATGGGCGTCATGGAGCTAAACAACACATGCATGGTAAACCAATAAGGTTTGGATATAAGGCATGGTGTTGTTGTAGCAGGTTAGGCTACTTGATTCAAGCCATTCCCTATCAAGGCGCTGCGACTGGAAACACACATCCAGAGTTAGGAGTCGGAGGATCAGTTGTGTTGGACTTAGTTCAAAAGCTACCTTCTAACAGTACTGGTTATAATATTTACATCGACAACTTCTTTACCTCTTTGCCTCTTTTGAAAGAGTTAAAAAATTGTGGACATAATGCCACTGGAACTGTCAGAGGTAACAGAGTAGAAAAAGCGCCATTGATGGATCCCAAGGATGTAAAAAAGCAGCCGCGAGGATTTCATGAGCGACTTACTGATGTTTCGTCGGGAATAACATTGATTAGGTACAATGATAACAACGTCGTTACAGTGGCCTCAACCCAAGCAGGTGTACATCCAATGAGCTCTACAAAACGATGGTCTAGAACCGAAAAAAAATTCATCTTGGTTGATCAACCTTGTGCTATACGAAACTACAATATGTACATGGGTGGAGTAGATAGATTAGAGAAAACATCGCAAATTTACGCATAAATGTCCGAAGCAAAAAATGGTATTGGCCTTTGATAGCTTTTGCAATAAATGCGTCTGTAAATAATGCATGGCTTCTATACCGCCTTTCTCCTGGATATGCTGAAGAATCATTAGATCTTTTAGCGATGACACGTAGAATAGTGTTATATTATTTACAAACATGTTCTGAAAGAGTTTCGTTGGGGCGGCCCTCTCTAAAACTAGCACCTTCTTCGAGACCTGTGGATAAACGCGTCACTCCTGAAGTTCGCTTCGATGGAATAAACCACCATATTGTGAAAGCTCAGAAGCAAAACCGTTGTGCACAATGTAAAAAAAATAGCACTAAGATGTGTAGTAAATGTTTAGTTCCCTTACATAACAATTGTTCGGTCTCATTTCATAACAAAAATTGATTATATAACTTCCTAAGGCTTTTTATGAATAATTATAACTATAAACAATTTACCATGTCTCTTTATTACATACCCATTGATCCAATTATGGAACAACAACACGGTTCCCATTTGTGCTCATTGGTCCGAAAATGGAACAGCCCAATTTTATATAAATTATTATTATTATTACCTTTTTTATGTCAATACAATTTATTTAAAACCCAAATATATCATTTAAAATTCTATAACTCGAGAAATTAAAAAATTAATAATTTGGGAACAAATGGGTTAATACGGATAATGAGGATGTTGATATACAAGAAGCTACACATCCAGTAGAAGCGGATGTTATGATTTCAAACAATGTGTCATTAAGTTCTGATAGTGATAGTATGCAAGGTACGGTTCATTCGAATCAAGACGATAGCGATGGAGGTATTCCAATCATTCATTCGTATCCACCTTAACGATTAAGACGTGTGATATTCGAGCTTGCACCATATAAGAAAGCCAAAAGGGAAAATGGTATGTGGTATTTTTATATTCCTCCTGGTCATGAAGAAGAAACAGTTAAAGAATTTATGTTAGAATATTTACCTAAAGAAAAATATGCTTTTATAATACCAAACAATGATTTGCATTATAAAATTTCAGAATGTTATAGAAAATATTTTGACCACACTAAGTTTAAACCAGTACGTTATACTAAGACATTAATTGAAAGAAATGATAGGGAAGAACAATTACAGTTAGTTAAAAGTTATCATTTAAAAGATAATAGACATGCTGGAATAGAAAGTGTTTATAAACAGCTTAGGGAAAAATATGATTGGGAAAAAATGCGTTAACAAATTAAACATTTTATTTTGCATTGCGAGTTATGTAGAAAGGAGAAATATAATAGACATCCTTATGTAACTCTTTAGAAACCGAAACACCAAATGCACCTATGGAAATATGGCACATAGATTTTATGTCTTTAGAAAGACAATGGTATCTTACCATAAAAGATAAATTCTCAAAATATGTTATAGTTAAGCCAACAGAAAAAAGCAAAGTCTATGAAACTTTATTAGAAATATTTGCAATGATAGGTTCACCAAAGAAAATTGTTCATGATGGAGAACAATCATTTTGTAGCGAAATAATCAATGAACTTTTTCAGACGTATGAAATTATTAATCATACTACGTCACCACAGCATCACAAATCTAATTCAGATATTGAAAGATTTCATAGCACTTTATAAGAATTATTTAGGTTACAAAGAAATTCAGATTTAGATAACAATCAAAAAATTTATTATATTACGCATGCATATAACAATACTACACATAGCACTATAAATACTTCGCCATTTGAAGTACATTTTGGGAGGAAACCAAAACTAAGAAACTTTGATAATTTAAGAGTTGCAATACAAAACTATACAACGCAACAAAAACAGTTATTAAGGATTTAAATAAAAATATTCATAATTTATTAGTAGCAGATAAACAAAAGCGTAACGATAGGTTTAATAAAAATATTAAAGCTGTTAAAACTTATAAGATAGGCGATACAGTATATTTAAAGAATAGTAAAGCAGATAGACCTAAGACTAATTCAAGATATTTAGGACCATATAAAATATTAAGTTGCGAAGAGCGAAATAAATATAAATTGAGTAATGGTAGAATATATCACCTAGAGGAACTTATTGTTTCAGAATCACCATTATCTCTGGATACAAATTCCGAAAATTAGAACCAAATGAACATGTGCTTTTAGTTGAAATGCGTCCCGTACGCATAATAGAAGGAAAATGGTCTATTATTCATTGTAGGGGACTCAGGTATATTTAATATATTAATTTCTTCAATTAAACACGTCTTACTTCTTTGAATTTTATTAGTGAATATAAGTGGTATAAAAACAAAAAAAAGTAGGGTAGATACAATTAATGTGTCAGATTTGTCCAATCTTCAACATGCCCCCGCGCGTTGAAAGCTCGTCTTTCAACCAGCAGTATCTTCATCCTTGTCTTCTGAGAGCAACGGAACTAGTTTGCTAAAAGATCTCCGCACAACACCTCCTGCAGTTTGAATGTCTGCCACGCGACTTATACCATCCGAGACACCTGGATGTACAGCTACAACACGTCCAAGTTTCCACTTGAGAGGAGGAGCGTTGTCGTCCTTCAACAGGACTAGATTATTAGGTTTGAGGGAGTACGAGTTTAATCGCCATTTTACTCGCTTCTGGAGTTCAGACACATATTCCTTACTCCATCTTGTCCAAAAATGCTGTCGAAGCTGCTCAATACGTTGAAATCGAGTAAGTCTGTTAGCAGGGTACTCCTCGGGGTAAGTCCTTTCAGGTAGAGCTGTTAGAGGGCGACCGATGAGGAAATGTCCGGGCGTGAGCGGCGTCAGGTCTTCTGGGTCCGACGACAACGGAGTGAGTGGCCGAGAGTTAAGTATCGCCTCGATCTGCACTAGTGTAGTTGTGAGCTCCTCGAACGTCAAATTACAATGTCCCAACACTCTAGATAAATGAAATTTGGTTGACTTGACACCCGCCTCCCAGAGACCACCGAAGTTAGGACTATATGCAGGAATAAAATGAAAACTAATTGCATCATTCGATGCATCCTCAGCCAGAGAATCACAATTTGCTTTTAAAAACTTTGATAAATCGTTATATGCGCCAACAAATGAGGTACCGTTATCTGAATATATATGAGTTGGTTTGCCTCTACGCGATATGAATCTACGTAATGCTAGTAAATAATTATTACTGGTTAAATCACCTACTAATTCTAAGTGAACTGCTTTAGTTGTAAAGCATACAAAAATAGCAATATACGATTTAATAAGTTTACAACCTCGGCCAGTGCGACTAGCGCAGGCTATAGGCCCGGCGTAGTCAACACCAGTACTTTCAAAAGCATATCCTCCAGGTTTGAGTCGCTGCTGTGGTAAATTACCCATCAAAGGAGCAAAGGTTTTACCCTTCATGCGTGTGCAACGAACGTGTGTTCGTCGAAAACATTTCTTTGCTAAGTTGCGACCTCCTATCGGCCAATACGTCTCGCGAATATTTGCTAACAAAAGTTGAGGGCCGGCATGCATTAATCTTTTATGCTCAAATTCGAACAATAACTTTGTTACACGGTGAGTGGACTGTAATATAAGTGGATGTTTTTTCTCAAATGAAAAGTTCGAATTATCTAATCGACCACCAACGCGAATTAAATTTTGATCGTCTAAGTAAACATTAAACTTTAACAATGGACTTTTCTTAGGCAAATCTTGTTTTTTCAATAAATAATTATATTCAGGAAATGATTGAATTTGAGATAAATTAATTACTAAATTTAAAGCGTTGTCTAACTCGGTAGTGTTAAGATAAGTAGTCGAATTCGTTTCGGTTTTCTTTTTTAAACTATTTATGAACCTTAATACATACGCTACGGTACGTAGGAGCCTAGACAGATTCGAAAAACGATTAAAATCTATGAATTCACATTGACTGTGAGAAGAAAGTAATGAAACTTCATTTCTAGTTTCAGGCAACGTTTCGACTGCACTTGGAATGGAAGGCCAAAACGAATCATTGAGTTTTAAAAACTCTGGACCATTCCACCATTAATCAAGGGACTCAAGAGTACTCACAGTTACGCCACGTGAAATCAAATCAGCGGGATTCTCCTGAGTCGGGACATGTCTCCAAGCACAGTTGCCAGTTTTACATAATATTTCGGCGACACGGTTACGCACGAATGGTTGTAGTTTAGAAGGCGTCATTTTAAGCCAACCTAAAACTATTGTAGAGTCTGTCCAGAAGGTAACATTTATTATGTTAGCACGTAGAGCACTAACAGCTTTCTCATACAGGCGAGCACCGATTAAAGCACCGCAGAGCTCGAGACGAGGGATCGTCGTGGGCTTGATCGGAGCCACACGGCTTTTAGCTATTAGAAGTATAACTGAGACCTTACCGTGGTGATTTGTACTGCGCACGTATACACACCCGCCATATGCACGTTCAGATGCATCGGTGAATACGTGTAGCTCTACTCGTGAATGCGAGTCACAAATCACTCGGCGCGGTATTCGTAAGCCGGTGAGTCCGGGTAGGCTCTTGACCACATCGACCCACTCTCTGTTTATCTCTTCTGGCAACTGCTCGTCCCAGGACAGCCGATGCAACCATAGCTTCTGTAATAGAATTTTCATAAGGATTACAAAGGGAGATAATAGACCTAAAGGGTCATAGATTTGAGCTATAACTGATAAGATATCACGCTTTGTGTTTCCTTTGGTTGTAATTGCAAGACCAATGGGAAAATAAAATTGATCGGACACAGAATCCCATCCAAGGCCTAACGTCTTACTTGGCTCAGTCTCACCTATACTTATTTGCGATGATGACTGCCCGTCTTCAGTTATTAGCGTAGGCTCGTTGGATTTCCACTTCCTCAGAGGCATGCAAGCTGAGGCAAGCTCTACAGTTACCTGCTCTCGTATATGCTTAACTTCACATATATCGTCCGCTCCAGTCAACAAATCGTCCACATAGAAGTCGTGAATAATGATTTCTGCGATCTTTGGGTCCTTGCAATCTAAACCAACTTGTTTAAGACACCTCGTACTCAAGAAGGGTGCGCTGGCTGTTCCGTAACTGACTCTATTCATTTCATAACACTTAATTGGTTTTGATGAGTCTGCACGCCATAGAATTCGTTGTAATGCTCTATCATCGGCATGCACTACGATCTGCCGATACATCTTTTCTATATCAGCTACTATTACGAACTTGTGCTGCCTAAAGCGTATGAGTATTGACAAAAAGTCGTCCTGATTCCTGAACCGTGGGTCCTACCATCTGTAAATCATTAAATGACACTCCAGATGATGTAGGGCTACTTGCGTTAAACACAACCCTTAATTTTGTGGTAGTGCTACTTTCACGTAAAATACCGTGATGGGGTATTAAATTATTAGGTACCGTAGTACTAAGCATGCACTCCGACATATGACCCAAAGACTCATATTCTAACATGAAATCTTTGTACATTTTGCAGAATGACTCGTTACTTTTAAATCTGCGTTCTAACGATAACAAACAATGTTTAGCTCGCTAATAAGATTCACCTAACACGCTTGGTGTTTGTTTTAATGGGATCCTAACACAGAAACGTCCGTCTGCGTCGCGAGTTGTATTTGTGACATAATGTTCTTCACACAACTTCTCTTCAGGAAAATACTGAGATGACTGAGGGCCAACTTCTTCAAGCTGCCAAAAACGCGTTAATTGGTTTTGAATGTCATCGTTGAAAGTAAATGAAGTTGATGTAGGAACTTGAATGAAATTACATTTAATTTTATGAGGAAGAGACGACACTCTATTACTGTTAACTGGATCGGAGATTATGTACCCGAGTCATAAAGAATGGGCTTCCCATCACCTAACTTAATATTGTGCGAACCTAAGGTGTCCCAGAAAACATCAGCGCCGATGATCAAATCAACGGCGGCGGGCGAATGAAAATAAGGGTCCGCTAAACAAATATCTGATGGAATCTGTAGGTTTGTTACGTCTACGTTACAACCTGGAACGTTATCCGTAATGGTAGGCAAAATAAAGCAATTAACATTTGCAGAAAAGTTCTCGTTTAAGGATTTTATATCCAACCTACACATTTGGGTGATGAGACGTAGTATTATTTATACCTATAACAGACCTATCTGTGAAACTAATTGGCAAGTTTAGTTGATCGTATATGGTTTGTGTCATGAGACACGAAGTGCTTCCGTTGTCTAGTAACGCGCGGGCTATTACCTCGGGGTTATTCCTATCGTACAGTTTCACTAAAGCAGTTGATAATAAAACATCACACTGACCTGTCTCCTCGCGTGTGGTGGTGATACTCCCTGTAAGAGTGACGCTGGAATTCGCTGCATGCTCAGGATTAGCAACTGATGATTTTGACAATTGGGTAATGTTTTTATCTGTAATTACAGATGAGGTTTGTGACAATTGTCTTGAACCAAACTCGCCGATGTGAATAAGCGTGTGATGCTTGCGCTTACACACTTTGCAACCTGGCTTTTTGCACGAATTAGCGTAATGTCCACCGCGAAAACAATTAAAACATATTTTATAAGTAGGTATCAACTTGTAACGAGCTTCACTACTTAAAGCAAGAAAATTAGGGCAATTATTTAAATAATGTTCATTATTACAGTTAGGGCAAGGTTTCATATTAGCAGTCGCGTTTGAATTGTTCTTGTTATAATTGGAGCCACTGTGTGAAAACATAGTTTTAATTCTAATAGAATTTTTGCTACCAGTTGAATTGGTTTGTGATAACTCAATAGTTTCAATTAAATCAGCACGACTACGCAAAAACTGCAGAAATGATTCGAGATCAATAGGCTTATCTTTGGGTAAATGACCTTTCGTTTCTTCCCACTCACGGTATGTTTTCGCATCCAACTTATGTGTAACTATATAAATTAAAAGAGTATCCCAATGCTTTACCTCCATATTCCTTATCCATAGGTCGCTGGTTCATATCCGGCTCGAAGGACCATGTAGGGGACTCAGGTATATTTAATATATTAATTTCTTCAATTAAACACGTCTTACTTCTTTGAATTTTATTAGTGAATATAAGTGGTATAAAAACAAAAAAAAGTAGGGTAGATACAATTAATGTGTCAGATTTGTCCAATCTTCAACATTCATGAATTAGATATAAAACCTATATTGGAAATTAAAAATAAATTAGTAGATACTGTAAATAATATTTTAACCTATCCAAAGGTAGATGAAGTAAAAAACATTTATATAAGAGTAAATATCATTTTAATGCAAGTAACTGAAATATGTAATCATTTGAATATTCAAAGTAGACATAAGAGAGGCCTTATTAATGGACTAGGCTCTGTAATAAAAGCTATAACTGGTAATTTAGATCAGGATGATTTAAATTCAATTCAAAGGGATTTAGAAACTTTAAGAGTATCATATAATAAGCAAATATCTGTAACTGATGAAACATTAGAAGAATATAATTCTCAAATAAAGAAAATAACTGATATTCAGATAAAGTTAAATGAAGAACATGTACAATCAACAAATGTAAGAACACAACAAAGGGTAGCTATAGATGTGTTGTTACAAGCTCAAACTCTTCAAGATGTAGCTGAGAGATTGTCGACAGCTATTACGTTTGCTGAACATCATATGTACCATTACAGTATAATTAAGTCACAGGTATTACAAGAAACACTAGATAAAATAAATAAGTTATGATTTCTAATAATATAAATTATATTGAACCCTTTATTAATGTAAACAGTAGGATTGTTGACAACATTGTATATTTTATTATATAAATTCCTTTAGTTAAACCAATTCAGTATAAGGCTAGAAAAATTGTACCTATCATCCAAAACAATCCTTCCTGTACCTATCCTGTAATGCGAAAGGTGACTCTAGCATATACAGACTCGGAAGTATATGAAGTTGAAGATTGTTCTGGAGAAGCACAATTAATTTGTAAAGGAAGTATATTAAGAGAAGAAACTTGCGAAAATGAGTTTTTGTGGAAGAAAGATACCAGAAAGTGTACTATTGTACCAGTAAAGTGTCCTTCAGAAGAAATCCAAGAAGTTTCACCAAAAGCTTATTATTTATATTTAAACAAAATAACTGAAGTGAAAATAATATGTAGTAAACATGAAGAAACCTTATGGATAAGGAGTGCTTATTTGTTAAATGGAGAAAATTGTGAATTAAGTATTTCAGGCATAAAAAGGTTTGAAACAAGATATTCACATGATAGAGTAATAATAACAAACTTGGAAATAAAACGGAGAACATTCCTAAAATAGAATTAAGTTACGATCCAGTTAAGATAACAAGAAAAGTGAAACAGCTGAAGCAAATACAAGCGTTAGAAACGCAAGAAATACATAATTATGTCCAATACAGTTGGATAAGTATTGTTACAGCGATTGTTATATTTATAATACTTTTTAAATTTTATAGATCCAAGGTCTGTAAAAAACCATGGACTTCAAAATTGGGAGAGGAGAGTGAACTACCCCAATATAGCGACTCTGCTAAAAATATAATAACTGTCGCTACCTGCAAAACAAAGAATCATTGTAACTTGATTACACGAGTTCCTGTTATGACTCCATGGACTACGCAGTACGAAAGACGAGCCATCGAGAGTCATAATAATCAAAAAGCCTCCAGTATATAAGGCGCAGCACGCCAGCAGTCGAGGAGATCCTTCCTTAGTAACTAGTCGTCTTAACTAAGTTATAAGAATTATAATTGTAAAAGTATTAAAGTGTAAAATAGAAATAAATATATTTTTTAAAACAAGTGACGTACCAAGTATTTTGACTCGCGTGCAGACCAATCGACTCAACGCTTCAGAACACACAGTCTGTTTTTTTTCAGTTACGGCTTAACCTATCCACACAAAACTTATATTTTTTTTTAAGGGCTTACTGATAAAGGTTTTAAATAATTAAATTGAAATTAATGTCGCACCACAACTTTTTTAGATATCGTGACATAAGCGCAAGCACTGAGAACCGACTCACCGCTGTATCCGCTAGCTGTGCGTTGCTACCCCCCTATATAACCTCCTGCAATTTGTGCACCCTTAACAGTCGCTTATCAGAAGTTGACCTAAATACACCTCTCGCAAGTACAACCACTGGATTACGATTAATATGGATACCTCGCCTGAACAAGCTGCACAAGCAGTTGCCTTATTGCAAGAGGGCCTTAGCCAACGCGAAGTGGCTCGTCGACTGGATCTTAACCAGTCTGCTGTATCAAGAGTGTACAGAAGGTTTCAAGAGACTGGTAACTACACCCGAAGACCAGATACCAGTCGACGGATGCGTACTTCTGAGAGAGGACCGCTTTATTGTCTCGACAATTTTTAAGAAATCGTCACCTGACTGCCATTGCTGTCCAGCAACAGCTGAGACAGGTTCGAGGGGTGTCTGTGACTTACTGACTCCAAAACGGCCTGCCCGAGGCCCAAAACTGACTGCAGCTCACCGTCAAGCGCGTCTTCAGTTTGCTCGCGAACACATCGTTTGAACTGTCGACCAATGGCGGTCGGTCCTGTTCACTGATGAGAGCAGAATGTGTCTGCATGGCAGTGACAGTCACCCCCCGCCGCGAGAACACACGTTCAAAGTGAAACCACAACCTCAAAATCCTTGAAAAATCAGTGAAGGTGGTAAATTTTGAGCGCACCAAAGAGTGTCATACATCAAAAGTTGCAGAAAAATTAGTACTACAAGTTTGTAAAAAGTGTGTGAAAATTGAAAGAGTTATTAGTGAAAAGTGGTTTTTTCGAAAATTTTGAAACTTCGGAGGCGTGCGGCGCTCACTGAGTCGCCTTGACCCCCGTATTTTTTAGTGTAGCTCGAAGCGCATTGTCGAGCTCTACATTCCTTCAAATTCCTAGATTTTTCCCGTGGGAATTGAAGGAATTATCAACAAAAAAATAAAAAACACGTGGCGGCGTGGTACCAGTTCCCGTGGGAATTTTGAAAAAGTAAGGACGCAGCCGGGTAAGGACCTGCTGCCTGACTACGGAGGCACTTTCAGCATCAAGATCGGAGGTTCGGTAGTCGACTTATGATTTTTAAAAAAATAATTTTTTAAAGTAATTTAATTCAAAAAGTAAATCGATTTGACCCATATTTTATTTTACTAAAAAATCAGCTGTCCAAAGGACTTTTTAATTATAAAAATTGTAGAAATTTTTTATAAGAAAAAAATATTTTTATTTTAAAAATAAAGTTTAAAAAAATCATTTTTGGTAAAAGTTAAATAAATCTGTCCTTTACAACATCTCGATAACTAGATAACGAGATACGATTTTTTTATTTTTTTTATAAAATTGATTTTGTACTTATTATTAATATTATTATTTATAAAAATCAAATTTAATACCATTGTATAGCTCGTAAGATTCTGCGCAGTTAGAGCTGTCGCACGACCGAATGGGATAAACGGTGCCCGAGCGAAGCGTCAAAAACAATTTTTGACAGCTAATTTGGTCGCCATCTTGAATGAAATTAATGAAAATACTTTATTGTATGTAGGATTAAGACTAATCTCTTATACATTGTCAAAAGCGTAAAATAAAAATAAAAAAATATGTCACGGGACACCCCTACATTCATCAGCAATGGCCGTAGTAGACCGAGAGAAAAAGCTGGCGAAAAAAACTCTCGGCACTCTTTTCAAAATTATACAATACGGTGAATTTTTGACTGCTTGATAACTTGGTTAAAATACAATATTTTGAAACGGGGAAAAGAGTTCCTATATCAGCTTTTTAAGCACTTTAATTAAAACTCATAATTGACTCTACATAAAAATTTCAAAAAATTTCAAAAAAAAATTATATGCCTAAAATTTTTGTCTCGACCCACTGATTCTGGGGACTTCTCTCAGATAATTTTAAGACATCTGGTTCCCGAGATATTTCACTTTTTTGGAAAATGATTTATTTGCGGCTGGTGGTAATCACATTTCAAAATTAAAAATTTTATTAAACAAAAAATTTGTACTGTGACCTATTCAAAATTATATAAATACCAACCATTTAGTTCACCTTCTTTCAAATACAAAATATTTTAGATTTTTAGAATTATTATTTTCGGAAAAAACATGATAAGTTTTTGAAATATCTCAAAAACTGTGCGTCCTAGCGAAAATCTGACAAATTTTTCCTGGGCCCCTCTCCTGACCCCACCCCACACTTTGAAGCGGACTCTTTGACGTCTTTGACCCCCCTTCGATCATTTGGACATAGTTTCAACCCCCTACCCCTAAGTTGGAGAACGAGGAGAACGATTTGAGCAGTGGTGGTTCGCGTATGATGTGGGCGGGCATTTCATCGAAAGGAAAAGGAAAAGGAGGTCGTGGAGGCGGTTTGACTGCTGAGAGATATGTGGAAGACAATACTTCTTGAGCATGTTGTGCCCTACGAAAATTTCATCGGCGATGATTTTATTCTAATGCATGATAATGCCCGTTGCCATACGTCAAGAGCCTCTCGTCAATTCCTAGACGAGTTGAGTATTCGCAGTATGAACTGGCCAGCACTCAGCCCTGACCTCAATCATTAAACACTTGTGGGACGAGCTCAAACGAAGGGTCCGAGCCAGGAATCCAGCCCCTGATAACGTCGAAGAATTGAAGACAGCGTTTCAGAGGAGTGGGAAGGATTACCTCAAAATGTCGTGAAAAAGCTCATCAGCTCCATGAGGAACCGCCTTAGAGCGGTAATAAGGGCAAGAGGGGGTAACACAAATTATTAAATTTAATAGTAAAAAAATAAAAATAAAACAATTTTTGTTTTATTTAATTTTCAACAGCCCTGAATTTATTTAAGTAAATACTTGTGTAAATTCAAAATTCATAGGTAGATTTTAAATTTAATAGTCTCTTTTTAAAAATGAAAGAATAAGCTTTTCAGAAAAGTTAGGTCTAGGGTGGATAGATTAGGCCGTAACTGAAAAAAACAGACTTTGTGTGTTCTGAAACGTTGAGTCGATGTACCATCTGTCGCAAAACCAAAAACAGCATTGGCTGCTTAATTAATTAAATTAAGAACAGGGGAACCCTAACGAAGAATAGCATCATTATTAAGCATGTCAAAGGGCATAGTTTCTTTGTACATCAAGAAATCACGTACATGTTTAAAAGAATTTTATGTGCCACAACATTTAGGAGTTGTCTATAACTAGAGATAATATTTCGGATAGAAACCTTATAATTCCAAAAGGTTTATTTAGAACTGGGAAAAACGATTTGATCACCATTTGTGATGGTACCTATATACATATACAGGGTGTCCGGTGGCAGAATTAGGATTTAAATTTCGAACCTGCGATCAAAGCATATTTTAAAACAAACGATTCCTGTGCTGTTGCTCGGCGAAAATTTTGTTCGCAGTACAATATCTGACGTACAATCAGTACAATATCCGTATCACGTAACGCCAAGCGAAGATTTGATTCAATTGTGGGCGCGGAAGTTCAGAACAACAAGTTCAGCAGCAAATAATCCGCGGCCAGGACCCAGCCGACCGACGAGGACTGATGACAACATTAAACTTGTCGCAAACAGTTGACGCGATAATCTGCGACGGTCCGTGCGCAAAAGAGCGGCTGCTCTAGGGCTCCCAAAAACGATTGTGCACGAAATATTGAAAAAGGATCTTAAATTTCACCCCTTTAAAATTCTGATTGTGCAAGCGCTGAAGCCTAATAATTGCAATTTGCGCAAAAGTTTCTGCGAGACAATATTGCAGCGATTTCGTACAGTGAACACAATCTTTTGGAGCGATGAAGCCCATTTTCATTTAAATGGAAGTAAATAAACAAAACTGCTGTTATTGGTCACCTAATCCTTTACAGACAAATCCGGAACAGACAATTTAAACATCAAAAACCACTTCACAGTCCAAAAGTGACGGTTTGGTGTGCATTGTCAAGCAGAGGAATAATGACCATGGCGCTTCTTCGTGATTCGTTCCCCTTACAAATTGATTAGCCGTTTCGGTGACATTCCTTGGCCACCCAGGTCGCCGGATCTTACTCCCATGGACTTTTTTCTGTGGGGGTACCTCAAAAGTAAAGTTTATGAAACAGCCCCACGGACCATCTCAACATGAAAAGAAAATATCGTGCGCGAGGTGAATGGCATCCCAACGTCCCTTCTCCAGCGATTGGCGCGGAATACTGAAGCAAGATTCCAAGAGTGTGTCCGACGTAACGGTCAACATTTGGAGGACATAATTTTTAAGAAATAAAACCCGCATTTCCCTTCTTTGTTATAGTGATTGAAATTAAAATATATAATATTTTGTAGTTCTTATATGATTTAATTTTGAAATCCTAATTCTGCCACCGGACACCCTGTATATACAGAAAGCATCCAATTATATGTTTCCAAAAATAATATATAGATTGCACAAGCATACAAATATTATAAAACCTTTCTTATTGGTGGCTTCAGATATTTGATGGGTGAGTAGCCAAATGAAAATGGCGGATAGATGATACTGGAGGCACTCCGTTACCATAGGGTGCCTCCGTACCTGCAGGCCCTGTTGGCGAACTATCTCCTCAATAGGGAGGTGTTGTTCGTCGACAGGGACGGCCGGTTGGGGCGGCGTAGGGTGGAGTCCGGTGTTCCACAGGGGTCAGTCCTCGGACCCCTGCTATGGAACATCGGCTTCGACTGGCTTCTCCGGGGTGATCTCCTGCATGGCATGGGTGTCATTTACTATGCGGATGACACCCTTGTCACGGGACGGGGACGCATCTACGGGGAGGCAGCCGCCCTGGCGTCTGCTGGGGGAACCCTGGTCGCCAACCGAATCCGGCGACTGGGGTTTTCGGTGGCGCTGGAGAAGACGGAGGCCCTCTTCTTTCCGGTGCCCCGGCAGCGCGTGCCACCCGACGCCCACATCATGGTGGGCGGTGTTCGGGTGGAGGTAAAGGCCCAGATGAAGTATCTGGGCCTTCTCCTAGATGGGCGGTGGAAGTTTGGCCCGCACTTCAGCCAATTTTCACCGCGCCTCGTGAAGGCGGCCCGCGGTTTCGCATGGCTCCTCCCAAATCTGGGGGGACCGGCGTCAGCATGCCGGCAACTCTATGCCGGTGTGCTGAAAAGCATGGCGCTGTACGGCGCCCCAATATGGGCGGACTCCCTTGGTAGGGAAAACGTGACCCACCTGCGTAAGCCACAAGGCGCTATCGCTCAAAGGATAGCGCGGGCTTACGGAACGGTGGGTCACGCTGCGGCCTGTGCCATGGCGGGCACTCCGCCGTGTCATAGACGGGCTGTCGCCGGCGAAGTCGTGGGTACGGCAAGCCCAGGAGCAGCGCCCTTTTCAGGGCGCCGGGAGTCCCACACACGCCCTTCACTTCCCCGGTGAAGGGTACGGTGCGTAATGCATTTCTCTGCGTCAAAAAAAAAGGCTATTAGATATTTACTTCCACTTAAAAAATTGCATTTATTTTGGTTTAAGTTTTAGAAATCATCAAGGCATGACATAGTATCTTTCCTAGATTTAGGACATATATTGAACTCACTCCATGTAATTGGTCTTAATAAACTGCAAGATTTATTTATTTGGTTATTAGAGTTAAATAAACTTTGTAAATCAACTGCAAGATTCAATGAAACTATCATTTTTAGAGTATGGTTTTGAGAATGAGCCACTAAATCTTTTGACATGGTTCCAAATATCTGTTGTAGGAGTTAATCTGTTAAAGGATTCACATAGATTTCTCCAACTACTTTTCTTTTCTTCTAGTATAACTTTCCTTTTAAAGGAAATCATCTTTTTATAATTAATATTTAATTTTAATTTTCTATAGTGGGTGACTGTCTATATAATTTCAAATACTTGTAAGCCTGTGTAACAGCTTCTTTACATTTATCGTTACACCAGGGAACAGGTTGTTTACTTTTAAATGTAGTTGAAAGTTTTGGTATACATTCTTCTTTTAGATTAACAAGCCATAAGGAATTGTAAGCTGAAATAGGGTTATTATTGCCACAAACAAGGGAGCAACATAAAAGCAGGCTTTGGTACGAATTAAGATATGGGAGAGTGACCGCTTCAAGAGCTTATGAATTTAGTAGGTGTAAAACCAGTGATGGCACTCTGATGGCAGTCATAATGGGTTGAAAAATTCCTGACACGACAGCTATGAAACGTGGTAGAATATTGGAGGAGGATGTGAGGAAAACTGTTAGCGATAACCTGGGGAAAAAAATTAAAATATGTGGTTTGATGGTTTCTAAAAACTATCCCATGCTAGCAGGTTCACCTGATGGAATATGTGAAAATAGTATAATTGAAATTAAGTGTCCTATGAGTGAAAAAACTGTGAAAATCTATGTAAATAATGGAAAACCAACCCAGAAGTTTTATGTACAAATGCAACTACAAATGTTACTGACAGGACATAAAAGTGACTACTTCTGTGTAGCTGATTGCAACTACAGTGCTAATAAGAAAGTAAATATAATTAACATTATGTATGATGAAAAATATGTATCAGATTTTTGAAGGTTCCTTTGTGGAAAGATAATGTATATCCAGTTTTGTATAAGAGTTTAAATAAATAAAAAACAAGTTTGTGATTTGAAGATAAGTGTTTATTTGTTTTATTTTTTTAGGATAAACCTCATCTGTTGTCACATTATTATGTATACCTACAATACAATATAAATTTTAATATTCACCTACATTTGACTTTTGAAATACAGAGCTAGCAATGGTTTCTAGCGAGCAGTTTACAAGTAATAGTTAATGTTAGTTTTATAGCTGTAATGATTATAACAAAAGAAATAACATATTTAATATTGTATATCACACCACTGGTTTAAACTTAATAATAGTCTATTCGCGTTAAGAAAATAGTGACAACTACAGGATAAGGGTGTATTCACAGTGGAGTAAGAGTACGAAAGAAAAATAATAATTTTATAAACAGTATTTTCGGACATGCCGCATGCACTTGCTGTTTCTATGACTATGCTCTCCACAGTTGCATTTAAATAACACAATTTAAAGTACTTATAAACATTGTAAATTATGTGTCTCTCTCCACTATGGATTATTGATCCACTTTTATTCTTCGGAATTGGTGAAGTATTATAAGGTCAGACTTCAACTGGTCACTGTGAACTCGACTTTTTAATTTCTAGCATTTTAATTGGCTGGGGGGCGTGGCCAGGCCGGCTGACAACGATCACTCACTATTTTCTTAACGCGAATAGAGTATGGGTAAGTATGTATGTGTTTATCATACTTATGTATTTTTAATTAAAGAATCTTGCAAGTTAATCAATCCACAGGCAATGGTTATAACATCATCTAGTACTTTGACTAGATTAAGATTCACACATGCATGCGGCTTTAGCATACTGAACTCACGTAAGCGTCGAATCACTCTCTCAACATGAATTCTTAACCGACTCCTTGCCACCTTCATTTTTCGAGCCTTTCGTCCGTGGCCCCATACAAAATTGAATGACATGCTAGTCGCGTCACGGGCCCTCCTAAATGATGACGCGACTAGCGCGTCGTGGGCCACTGGTGATGTTATTACGCTATTTTAGGCTTTTTCAACTAAAAGAATACAAAGTGAGACCTGTTATTGTTTGTTATGTTTCATTTATTAGTTTAGTGTATTTAAAAGTGTCGATCTACGTGTTTTATATGAGATAGAAGGTAAGTTATAGATTTCCACCATTGGTTGTCAAACTGTGGGAAGTATTTTATCGCAAATCAAAAATCTTCTGTTTTTACATCTAAACTATTCATTGGTGACCAAAACATAGAGATTATTTTTATAGATTTGCTAAGTTCGAATCCTGGCTTTAATAAGGGGAATTATAAAACGAGCGAACAAAAAAAAACTTTGCGACTGATGATGACATACTGTTTTAATAACTTGAGCGGTATGAATTTGAGTAAGCGAAAAATTAACTAAACTGACGACGAATATTGATTTATAATAAAATCCAGAACGAGCTTACAAAAAGTAGATTGTGATAAATCAATTTCAGATATTAAAATTTTATCCGAGCGACTTCATAACTAAGTGAGCGACTGGAAATACAGAGAGGGCAACTTCAATATTAAGATAGATTCGATTTTTCTAAGTGAGGTTATACTTAGCGAACTACTAAAAAGTTCACTTTGAGCAAAGTTTTGTAAGCTGCTTTATTAATGATAATTGATTACTGATATTCTATTTGAGGGCTTATGTTTTTTATTTTGATACGCTTTTTTAATGAAAACTACAGATTTTTAAGTGCGCGCGACTTCGAATGGGGGCGGGGCGACGAATCGTTGCAGTCAGGTGAGTTGGGCTGCGGACCAATAGCGTTGCGTGTTTACGATTGCCATGTCAGCCATGTGCTCGCACCACTGGCTCACACGCTGCATTGTGCGTTTGTTTATGTTTAGATGTGACGTAATATTTGGACGTGCTGCGTAATTAATTTGTTTTAACATCTTTAACTGCTTAAAGTTACAATCATGAACAATTCTAGCTTACCAGGGACAAGTGGTGATAATATGAATGAAGTTCCAGTGTACCAAAGTGAATCTGAGAGTGAAACAGAAATAACAGTGACTAAAAAGCAAAAGAAGACGAAAAATTGGATATTTTTAAAACAATTTTCTAATGAAGAAAATGCTTTAAACTTCGTAAATTCTGAATGTATTTGGTCGCGGAATTACACACGTGCCACTGAAGATGGTCAAAAAAGGTTCTATCGCTGCAATAAAGTCAAAAGGAGAGGGCCGCAATGCGACGCGGAGCTTTATTTGTTATTTGTTAATGATGACGATAAGGTAAACGTGTATCAAACTGACTCAGAACATAACCATAGTGCTATTGGTACCCGAGATACTTACGGCATTCACGAGAATACAAAGGAGGAAATTAAGAAATTGTTTAATTTACGCTTGAAACCCAAAGCAATTTTATCAGAACTTGCTAAAATAGAAGGAATACACTTACCATCAAAAAGGCAACTCTACAATTATTTGTCGGATCTCAGAGCACAAAAATTTGGAAAATCGGGTATTTGTCTGGGCGAATTAGAGCAGTGGATATTTAAACGTACCGCTATTCCAGAAGATGACAACGAGGTTTTCGTCATTAGTTACCACGTTATTGAAGGTGATCAGCCAAGATTCCGATTCAATCTATCTACAAAAACATTGTTGAAAACAATTTTATTCACGGAACTCATACACACTGATGCCACTTACAAACTGATATGGCAGGGATTTCCGGTGCTGATTGTTGGCACTACGGATAAAAATCGCAAGTTTCATCCTATTTGCTTGGGAGTAGCTACAAATGAGTGCCAAGAAGATTTTCAGACAATGTTCCAAGGAATAAAGGACAAAGTTATGCAATTATACGATTACACAATGAAACCCAGAGTTCTGATCTGCGACGCAGCTCAAAGTATAAAAAACGCATTTTCAGATGTTTTTGGTGAAGAACCGACTATTCGTATGTGCTGGGCACATGCTAAAATAAATATACAAAAGAAAGTTGAAAAAATTGTGCCAAAAAAGGAACAAAAAATCGTTTTGAGGGATGTAGATGCTTTGCATAACACAGCTTCACTCGAAGTGTTTAATGCCGCTTCGCAAGCTTTCCTTGAGAAATGGAAAACACAAATCACCTTTGTAAAGTACATGGAAGAGGAATGGTTCAGAAAGAATCGCAATTGGTTCTTAGGTGCAGCACCTATGTCGCCATCGACAAATAATGCCCTCGAGTCGTTTAATAGAAACATAAAAGACCATAATACATTGCGAGAACGATTTCCTCTGTCGCGATTTCTGTCTGTTGCTACCGATATGGTAGCCCAGTGGTCATTAGCAAACTCTTCGTTACCTGAGGCACCTACTATTGAGCTTCGACAATGGACGGAAGCTTACGTCTGGGCGAAGAAAAGCATAAATATAAAGATAGTAGCATCGGATCCTTCCAAAAAAATATATTTGATTTGCAACGAAAATGCTACAGATTTAAACTACAATGATCGTTGGCAGACTTTTGACGAGTATAAAAAGCAGTCAGTTGCTTTCCAGAAAACCACATTGCCAAATTTGGACTGGCAAAAAGGATCGTGCGACTGTCCCGAATTTTTCAATAGATATGTATGCAAACACGTTTTGGGGCTAGCAATTCGGCTCAAACTAACAACACCACCACTGGAAGCAAAAATGATACCCATTGGACAAAAAAGAAAACGAGGCCGGCCCACTAAGTCCAAGCCAGCACTTATTTACCAGTGACGATGAGTAGTAGGGCTCCTCATACCTATCAATGTTTCTTAGTATTAATAAGAAGTTTTTTTTTGTTGACTGAAGCGTCTTATTTTATTTTTTGTTCATTTGATTGAAATAAATGCATGCATATTACTTTATTTTTACGGAGTACATTGTTTTATTTAATTACCCTTATATTTCGATAATAAAATTTCTCAACTAATAGAATAGTGTTTCTTCAAATAGTTATTTCATATTATTTTTGTTTTTTAAATGTGAGCTCATTATACTCTGCTCATCACTGTATTTTTCAAAGTGGTTTTTGTATTCGAAACACTTCATTTAAGATAAAATGCCGCTCAGTATAAAAAATACATTTGCCAAATATTTAAAAAAATGCAGGACGTAACGTTGACCCGCAAACAAATATTAGGTCGCTCAAATATTATGAAGCTGCACATTATGTATTTTAAGTAACTCAAATTAATGTTTGTAAGTTGCTGTTCTGTTGATTTCTCGTCACTCGCAGTCAGTCGCTCACTTAGTAATTCTATAACCCAAATTAATTAAGTTTGACACTTAGAACTGTAATTTACAGTCACTCGTTTTATTGCTACCCCTTTAATAATAACACTTTTCAATAATTAGTAGGATAAACAGTTACCTGTAGGTAGGCACCCTATGGTTAACAACCACTGGCAATTTAATTTTCCAAAAAAAATAGTGGCCCTTGATATTGATGTTCCTAATGAGTTAATTTTTATATAAAATAAGATATTTTATTGATTAAATCAAATAAAAATTTGAATTGCAACTATTTTCTAATGACGCATCTCTCGCGTCATGGGCCTCCCTGAAGGTTTCTTCATGACGCGCTAGGCGCGTCACGGGACAGGAGTCGGTTAAGCTTGCGATTTGTTTTGTTTCTCTCGCCTCACTTATGATAGCTTCGTACCAGTTGCAACACTTGGAGGTCGTACTAAGTGCACTCCCTGTTTTCTTATATATTGTTCAACATGTTTGAACCCCCTGTCAGCCATCACACACATACCTGGTAGCAAACACATTATAAAATCACATGATTCGACCAAACACGTGTCAGTAATTCTTCCTCCATATCCTGGAGAAATATAGTTCACCAATCCATTTGGAGTACATGACACGAGATACTTAATGGTGTTAGCCTTTTTATATTCTGACCATGTGAGAGACTAGTTCAATGCTTTTGAAGACCTCAATTTCGAAGCAGTCTATAATACAACTGACGTTATAATATTTATGCCTAAATGCCATAGGCAAATTTTTTCTAATGGAATCCTTATCTAATGCCACAATAAAAGGTCACATCAAACTAGCTATTTGTGGTATACTTTT
Organism: Emmelina monodactyla; assembly: GCA_916618145.1. Classification (NCBI taxonomy): domain Eukaryota; kingdom Metazoa; phylum Arthropoda; class Insecta; order Lepidoptera; family Pterophoridae; genus Emmelina; species Emmelina monodactyla. The sequence goes on from OU745316.1 coordinate 2,323,299, forward strand.
CAGAAATATCTTGCTGGCATAAGTCGGAGAAATAGAAAAATCATCAGAAAGCTCTCTGAAACTATTATTTAATTAGTTTTTTTTAAGCACATCAGAATATGGTGGGTGGGAATATTTAACTTTTTTTCAATTATATCTACTTTTAGGAACTCCAATGTAAGACTGCGGGTTATTCACTATTTTCTGCAATGTATATGACAAAATTCTTGTGCCTCTTGTTTCTTATCATCTTCAATCAGTTCGCTGCAGTCTGAAGATGATTTCATTTTTAAAGATGTCACCGATGGTGATTCACTATGTGCCACAGATGGTGTGTATGAAATATCACTGTCAGAATCATCTGCCTGTAAAGCTTCTAATTTCTTTCTACATTTCTGTAAAGTGGATGTTGATGGTTTAGCAGTTTTTCTTCTTTTGATTTTAAATGGTGAAGTGAAAGCAGACTGACAAAAAGGTTTCAAAGGATGTCATCTGGTCTACTGAATTAATTTTTGTTTGAACAGCTTTACCTCTGAATTTATTTGTAATATACACTTGAATGGATTTATTTACCATCTTAGGTGCATCTTGTGTAATATTTTCCTGCATGGCTGATGTTTCGGGTGAAGGGTCTTTAAGTTCTAACTGTTCTGTATCAATGGTTGTATTTGTTATTTTTTGTGATTCCTGCTCTAATTCTGCAATTAATTATTTTCTTTGTTTTTTTGCAATGTATGCTCTTTCGTTAGAATCGGAAATTCTTTTTCTTCTATCGGGCTGACACTGAAATTTTAAGGGAACGCACCCTGGTTTCATGCGAATCTGCGACACTGACCCCATCACATGATATTGCATGTAGTTTTCCATATCATTTGGTAACTGTAATTGACATAACAAAATTTATAATAGCACATTGAGGATGTAAGAGCTAACCTCTAAATAGTTTGTTTATCAATGGTTACTTCATCTAATACCGGTCACATTTATGTAGTATCAACATGAAATCTACAAACATAAAGTAAATACTTACGTCAAAGTGATCTTCACAAAAATAAAATTCCACTGAGTAGTGGGTAATATTCCATTCAAATCACGCCTTGCAAGTTTAAGCCACTTAGTACGTATTGTTTTGTTGAAAGGAACAAAAATAAATAGCTTCTCGGGAGTTTTTACGGACGTGTTAGTACACAGTGGAACGGCACACCACCTATACGCTTTCGAATTCATGTTCCTATCTGCAATTTAGAAATAAATCAAGAGTGTCTCAATGTTTACAACTGTTGAGTGAACCTTGACCACTAACGTGACGTCACAAGTGACGCCACGCAAAACACTTTGAAGCGTTTTGGTACTAATTTAAAATTTATGAATCAGAAAGTATTTTTTAAATAGTAAACCAATATATATTTCTGAACATAATAAAACAGTTTGTCAGTATTTGTCATCATGCCTATTCTTGGCGCGAATTATTACTTAAATATCCTGATTTGACCAAAGCCGTATCATATATAAAGATACACCTAGACATTCCGTATTTCATCACATCGAGACTACGGGGCCTTCCGAATACGCAAAGGCTAGACCTTGTAACCCTTTTTTTTTAGCTATAGGGGTCTGGAGAAGAAGGTAGCGACATCTAGTTTGCGTGGTCGTATTTTCTAACTTCAGTTCCAATATTTGATATCAAGTTGTTACTTGCAACACATAGATGGCGTTAGTTGTGTCATTCCTATCTATTGTATGTGATGTTGCCTGATTTGCTTTGGTTGATGAGTAAGATTTTAATTTCTTCAAAGGAGAAGTTATAATTAATAAATAAATATAAAATGATAATTTATATTTTTTAAACAAGATATTCCATTCTGAGCTTATTTTGTCTTGTTTTGAGAAAGTTAGGTTTCGCGTTTGTTAATTCGGTAATTTCTGTTGGTAACATTCGGTTTCTCCATTTTACGAGCCCTTTTCTTGTAAACAATGGTTGGAGTCAGACGCTTTGTCGTAATTTCTTGAGAAAATGTGAGGAGTGTACGAATCAAGCAGTGTTTCATCTCCAAATGGCTTTTTAAGTCATTTTAAATAATATTTATTATTGGTGAGTTCCTTCGCTGGTGATTTTTCTTTAAACTGTGCTTTTTCAAAGACGGCATGTTAACATTTTCCATGCTTGTTTGTTCTTAGGCTTTGTTTCGTGCCTGCCACTAAAATCAACATGCATCCCTTTAAAGGATTGTTGTATTTCATTTAAACCCAACGATGTTGGTAAGTAATTTGCTGATCATCCATCTGGTTAGTCTATTTTGCTGCGGCATGTGATATAATATTTTGTATCTTTTGTTGCAGGGTTTTTTACTTTAGTTTTCCTTTTTAGTTCTTTATTTTAATTTCAAATATGGACCATTGAACTTTTTCCTGCTTCTGCACCAACTATGGTATCCATATAAATTACCACACTTGCTATTTAACCTCAAGCATTTCACAAGTACCATGTTTTCTACTTCACTTTAAGGATATTAATTGCTAAGCTTCGATGTTAATATGCACCAGCGCATACTGCTTTGGTTCTTCTAATATATCCGTCACACCAGTACAACATAAGTTAAGGTAAAATTGTAACTATTCATAATGTGTCTAGCGTTAAGTGAAAAACCTTGATGTATAAACTATTAGTTTATTATGAGTTTAAATTATCTCCGTATAGCATTTCCCCTTACACAGTTTGTAAACAAATATATCTGTACAATAAATTGTTAATAATCTATTTTAACCTTTTTTATTTCATAGGTGTATCTGAACCTCGCTTGCATGAGTAGCGGATAGGCGTCCATTCAATTTAAATTAGTCCGTTTGCTCATCTCTAGGCCTATCGCTCCCATAACCCTGTTAGATAGGTTTTTTTTGTCTCATAGCTCTAGCTTAGCCCAGGTAAGGTTGCAACCTCTACCACCCGACCGGTACAAAAGATTAAAAGAGTTCCGCCTTATGTTAGAGTAAATGTGCACATTAAAGGTGATACTAACATATTTGCTGCCACTTTATCGCGAGTTGAAACTATAACAGTCTCACAGTAATCGATTATGTAGAGTTAGCAAAAAATCAATACACTTGTCGGGTGTATGGATGGGTTTAAACAAGAAGCTGGATTCTTGATTACGTATACTACAAAATTCATAGGAAATGAGATTGGTTCTAATACCTCGCGAATTACCTTAAAGAGAGCACCCTTAATTTACTCTCCTCCTCCTCGGAGCAATACCGTAAAGAGAGCTTTCTTTACGGTCCCTACGGTATTCTAGTTTGACCTGTTTTCTGTCTAGCACTTACCCTTTTACCCCAAACCCCATTCATGTAACATGTCGATGAAAACGGATTAAAGTTAGCTCCACAATCTATGCCTTTTGAGCTGTCGCCATTCGCCATACGCCGTTTGAACATTTTGACCAACGATGCAACAAGCAGAAGGAACCACACAGGAAAAGTAGAGCGATTTACTAAAAACTCACTTACTCTGTAACGTAGGGACTTTTGTCTGATTCAAATATTCGCGCCATTTTGTTTTCTGTTTTGGATACGATCGTCCAATGTCCAATATTGGTAGCATTTGTCTTTAATTTTGGAAAGGGTTTAATTTAATGCCATTAGTATTTGACTTATTAAAATATATTTTATAAATTCATTTTTGAAGGACAAAACGTTGGTTTAATTAATTGCTTTGCTAGAGATAATTTATTTCATGTCGGTTTTGATGTTTTCTTTTGGATTCTGCGTTAAAACTATAGACTTGTAGACGTCTGGGTTTTAGAGTTAGGTAACTCTAATTTTGTTAGATCTTTTTATTTTCACGCCACCAAGAAGTGACGCTGAAAAGTTTTGGACCGGCTGCGGCTGGCTTTTTATACGTTTTAATTGCAATTATTAATTTTGTAACCTGTGGTCTGGTAGGAGTGATTGGTTTTGGAACTTTATTAGCGTGGCATAGCCAACTATTTCACACCGGGCAAACCAACAGCCCCCCTACCAACTACAACGTTATAACGCATTCACTCTCACTCAAGTGAGATCGCTCACTTCACCTGAAATCTCATCTCTCGTTATCGGTATTCTGTAAACTCATCAACACTCAGGCGATGTGAAGTGAGCTTACCTACGATTCGAGATGAGTTAGGGTTTGAATTTTTGTTATCGATAATATTACTTATGTCTTTGTCAGCTTGTATTTCTCAAAATATGCTTTTATTTATATAAATGTGACTTGTTATATCAATCAAAAGTACTTACGTACAATATAAAACCTATTTATTAATTAATAAACATTAAAATGTGATAAAACGAAATTCATTTGGCTGTATAGTTTAAGACTTTTGCCTACACTATAGTACCTATGAAAAAAGCGTCGGTCGCCGCCGCGTCGCAATTGTTTTAAAAAACTTTTCAAGTGGCTTTGTTAAAAGAACCCAAAATTATAGTGAATTGTGGCGTCGTTACTAAAAGTTGTGTATTTTTTACCACTTAGTGTGAATAAGAAAGAGAAAATGAAGTAAGTATTTTAATTATACTTAGCACAGTATTATGAAAATACAGTTTACCGTACTTTTTTATTATTTTGATTGAAGTGCAATTGAACGATCATCGCATACAAGCCAACCACAAATAGAGGCTCTACTGGATTTCTAAGAGAGACACCCAAGCCTAGCCAAGGGATTCTCTAAGGTTGCTAGTGCAAGAGATGCTGCTAGAAAACAATGGGAGAGATTGGCGGTCCAGTTAAATAGCATAGGAGGAAGTGCTAAGAGTTGGAAACAATGAACTAAACTGTTGGTATTAAAGTAAAACTATTGTGTTTGAATTCATTTATATAAAAAAAAAAAATTACTTACTTGAAAATCCTATCCAAAATGAAGGAAGTGAAAATGAACCTACTATCGAACATGGAAGTCCAGGACAAGAAAATCCCGCAGGTGGTGCTAAACGACTTAAGAGAAGTGTACTACCAAGGCAGAGGCTTTCTGCAATGGATCAAAAAATGGCGAGTTTTATTGATAACCATATGAAAAGTCAGCCGAATATGCAGAATGAAGATTGTAACTTGTCATTTTTCAGGCAGACCAACAGTATTTTCAGCGGAATTTGAAGCACGAATGGCAAATTGTCTTCATATTATGGAAAGAAATGGCTTCCCGTTAAGTAGGAAAGAAGCATCGATCTTAATTTCAGAGTATGTGCGCCTAAATGGCATTGTAACACCATCCAGTGTACACATCGGCGCTTGTTTGCAGCAAGAAGTATCAGGTCAATGGCTTTGGTATTTTTCAGTCGCAAACTGACACCACGCCAAGCTAAATGGCCCGCCTACTACAGGTAACTTCTTGCGGTGTACGAGAGCGTTCAACACTTCCGCTATATTCTCGAGGTTCAACACTGTACTTATTTTTACAGACCACAAGCCGTTGCTGTACGCTTTTGTACAGCGTCGAAGAAAACTTCCACCTCCGCAACTTAACCAACTGTCTTTTATCAGTCAATTTACGACTGATATTAAGTACATTAAAGGTGAAGAAAACGTTGTGGCTGATGGTATGTCGCGTGTCGACGCCACCTCCCTCGAAGAAGAGTGCGAGATCTTAGCTAAGTCATATCACGAAATTGTAAAACTGCGAGATTGACAAAACCGTACAATGTTGTATATTTACAGCATACTTTCTTCCACAAATTCAGCTCCATGCCATACCTCAATTCAATTCGACCTGGAAAAAGAACTGGAGAGGCCACAGTGTTCGATTTGCGCTGTATAGAATACCGCAGCAAGATTTTTTATAAAACTGTACATGACGAAGATTTTACACAAATGTCGAGAAGAATTAAAATGCCAAGCCAATCTGATTCCATACCATTGTATGACAGCAGACTACCCATTCCATGAAGCAAGTACATTCATTTACAGGAATTGAAGACTGTGTTGCCCACCGATGTACACTCATTCTATGACCAACTGCCTCCCCAATGCACTGAACAAAGATGAAATAACACTTGCACCTGCAGAAGAGGAGCGGTACTGCCAGAATAATTTTGTTTTTTAACTGTTTGCTTTTTGGGAGATTCAATGACTGATTTATTATTAGCTATATATTTCGATACGCGAAATCGTGTTTAGGTCGACATGACATTTATTGCTTTATTATTGTAGCATCCTGCATAAACGTACAGTTTTTTTATTATCTTAAGTGGAACCCCGTTAACAAGTGTAGTTCAAACTAGGGTCGAAATGATTTTAGACTGATAATGTCGTTATAAGTGTTTTGGGTTTCTGCTGATTCCCCCCGTTGCTGATTCCCCCCGGAACGATTTTATAAAAATATTGTTTAATTTCATTTCCGATTCCCCCCGAATTTTAGAATTAAGAACAGTCATGTAAGAAAGTCAGTGGTCGTCTTTCGGGTGATATCATGATTACTATGATGAAGTAAGAAAGAGCGTGATCTTTTTTCTAAGCTTCTATTAATTATAATTTTTATAGTTAAAAATTATTGTATTGATATGCACTTCGATAAGACCTGTGAGTGCGAGCGAGATAGACAGATACAAATATTTATGATCCTAAGCCTCAGTGTTTGTTTATAATGCGTTTACAATAGGAACAATACAACGTAATATAAATAGATAGTCTCTGTCTCTTTCACACATGCATAGAATATAATGATGTCTCTCTTGCACTCGTTCGTAGGCGATTCATGTTGACCTTGTAGCCATGTGCAAGTGCAACTGATAAAAAATAACTATTAGTTCATCCCTTACAATGTCGGGTGAAGGTCCTTCATCATCGGCGGGTCGTAATTTCGAAATAATCGACAATAAACGGGGAAAAACGTTACTGCACGCGGGTCATTCATATGTATTACATAGAAAAAATAAAAAAACGACAGTGTGGGTCATTGATGTAAACAAAACTAGCGGAAGATAGGTGACGCGCCTCTAGCGCGTGGACCGCTTGAATTAGGTCCCCGTCGCCTAATTGCTCGCAGTCGTGATCGGCGAGTGGCATCAGTCGTGCGTGTTCGTGAAAAAGAGATTTTATTGTTTTGAGCGGGATAAACAGTACCAAAATGCCTTCTTGTGCTTTTGTGCGTTGCACAAATCATTCGAAAAGAAAAAACAAATCTCATGGAATCACTTTTCACTCGTAAGTACACGAAAACTTTAAATTTCTTTCCATTTTGTAAATTAGCTTATTGTTTTGATCGCCATTTTGCAGAGCGAGATAGAAATATACGGTACTTTTATGTGCGACAAGTAAAGTATGATTACAAACAAGCTGCCGACAAAAGTGCTCCCGCGTTTTGTTTTCGCAGTAGCGTCAGCACAAAAATATCAGAATGTGTAAAGGCATAAAAAATACTAGTACCTGATAGTTTTTGCTATTTATTTATTAGTTTAATGTAGACAAGTAAAATACTTGTCATGTTATAGGTATGTAAAAAAAGAAACAATTGATGTATAAGAGCGTTAACGCGCTATACGTCCGATCCGTATCCGTGAAAATGTAGTCCGTTGTAGCCGTAGAACTATGTATTTCTATGGTAATTTACGTACTATATCCGATATCTGTCTTCAGATTTTTTCCGTCATTCTAGATTCTCGGAATCAGAGAAGATTTGCGACGGGCCGAATCAGCCATGGTATTATTTATAATGTAACAGCGTTCCGTGTTTGTTTGTTTTCTAGGTTTCCTGCGGATGTACTTGTAAGACATAAATGGCTTCTTGTGGTTCGTAAACAAAGGCAAGAGCCAGACTGGACACCAAATCAACATAGTCGTATATGTTCGATACATTTCAAATCGGAAGATATGTATACTACTAATAAAGGTTATAGAAAATTGTCAAAGACTGCAGTGCCATTTTTTCGGGTGAGTCTTATATTTAAAAATCTTTTTATTACTTACATAGTGTTATTCTAATTATGAAACTCACAGGTAGTAGTGACTTGCCTACTAAGTTAAGGATAGGTACCTACTGGATTTGAATGCATCTGGCAGAAGTGTCCTTTTAAGCAGTAAACAGGAATAATAATTGTACTAAACAAAGCTATTCTTATGAGTGCTAAACGACTTGACATACGATAATTACATATTTATAAACACTTACATACAACACATTACATTATTTTTTTTTATTTCAGGCCGCGATGGTATCATACACTAGTTCAAGACCGACGACGCCGAATTCTTTGAATAGTGTCAATATTTCTGACATAGAATCGGTTCTTGAGACACCAAGAAAAACATTTTTAAAAGGAAAGTTGCGTTTAATGCAACTAAAGAAGAAGAAATTAATGCAAAGTAATAAAAATTTAAAAAGAAAAGTTAAAAGACTCACACACAAATGCAAAAGCTTGAGAGAGTCGGTGATTCAATTAAAAAAGCAATTAAATGTTACGGAGGATCAGTTTTCTGAGCTGTGCATCAAAGCAGAAGCTGTTGATTTATTCAAAAAAATGATGAGACACAAAAAAGGAAATAAAACTCCAAGACTTAGTTTTTCACCAAGCCTCCGAAAATTTGCACTGACCTTGAACTATTATAGTCCATCAGGATACAAATACGTACGCCAAGTATTTGAAGATGCTCTGCCTCATCCACGTACTTTAGCTAAGTGGTATGAAAAGACAAATGCGTCTCCTGGGTTTACTGCAGAAGCTTTCGAGGTTTTAAAAAAAAAGTATTTAGCAACCAAAACCAATTTGATATGTACACTTGTTGTTGACGAGATGGCCATACGACAACAATCTATTTGGAACGGCAAAAAAACCAAGGGGTTGGTAGATTTCGGTCTTGGATCTGCAGAAAATGACAAAATTGCGGCACAAGCTTTCGTTATGATGCTGGTTAGTTTAAAGGAGAATTGGAAGCTTCCGGTGGGGTACTTTTTTGTGAATGGACTAGCGACAGAATGCAAAGCAAATTTAATTCGGACATGCTTAACAAAGTGCTACGATGAAGGAGTTACTGTAGTGGCATTAACTTTTGACGGTTGTAAGACAAATTTTAATGCAGCAAACTTATTAGGTTGCAAGTTAAATGACATTACTGATTTGAAAACCACTTTTAGACACCCATCGTGTGACTTGGAGGTAGCAGTTTTTCCTGATCCGTGTCACATGGTAAAATTAGTACGCAACACATTCGAATCAAAGAAAATTTTTTTTGACTATAGGGGACGAGAGATTAAGTGGAAATTTTTAGTTAATTTACTCGACTTGCAAAAAAGTGAAAAATTAACGTTTGCTAACAAGTTGACACCGAGGCACTTAGATTTCCGAAATCAAATTATGAAGGTGCGACTAGCGACGCAGTTGCTAAGCATGAGCGTCGCCAAGTCACTAACATTGTGCGAACAAATTCTTAAACCAGGACGATTTACAAACACTGGCGCTACTTTAAAATTTATAGAAAACTTTAACAACATCTTTGATGTGATGAATTCACGAAAACGTAACAAATTTGGGTTCCAAAAACCAATATGTCCCGATAATAAAAACCAAATTTTTAATTTTAAGAAATTAAAAGTACCAAGTGAAAACTCGGAGGATTACAAAGAAAAAAGTGTCTATGAAAATAAGTAAAAGGAAAGTAGTCGATACCATTTGTAAGACAGGGTTCATTGGGTTCATTATATGCGCAGAAAGTCTAAAGCATCTTTATAATACTCTTGTGGAAACGAATATTTTACAATATATTGCTACCTATCGATTATCGCAAGATCATATAGAGCTGTTTTTCGGTGTTATTCGCAGGCAGGGTGGATACAACAACAATCCAAATGTTAAGCAGTTTCGAGGAATTTATAGAAAGGCGTTAGGACATTTAGAATTACGTTCTTCTTTTTCAGGTAATTGTATCCCTCTCGACAATTTTCCTTTACTTACTTGTACTTCGGCTGTAGAGTGTATAAATCAAACTGTGGAAAGGAATGTAGAAGACGACAGAGACGTGTCTATTTCCGATTTATCCAAAAAATCACTAGCATTTAAAAAATATAAAGACGTGTCAAAGTTTAAATCAAGGGTGCGCGTACAACTCATAAAAAAGAAACAGATTCTACCAAGCGATTCTACTGTGGCTTCTAATGTCGTCATATTGAGCAATGTATTAAATGATAAATATAAATCTAATTTGTCTACTTGTGCTGAGCAAATTGTTGGTTACATAGCTGGTTGGGTAGCACGTGCATTAATTACGACTATCAAGTGTGAAACGTGTGTTTCTGAACTCATAACCACACAAAAATATAATTTTCACAAGCTTGTATCAATAAAAGATATGGGTGGACTATGTTTTCCTTCGTATGACACGTTCGTGGTATGTGAAAAGTCCGAAAATATTCTTAAAAGATATATTTGTCAAGGGAAGCATATCACAAGTGAGAAGGAATTCTTACAGCTAATACTGATTGTTTTGAAAGATTTTCTTCATTCAAATATTTTCTCAAAATTACTTGCCCATGCACTGGATCAACCAGTTATGTTAAATCACCGCACGCATCTTCTAAGAGCCATCATTGACAAGTACTTTAACGTAAGACTCCATTACAACATAAAACTGACCCGGCTTTATCCTCAGCAACAAAACGTCAAAAGAGAAACAAACTCTCCCTATTTGAAGGAAAGTAAATGTAGTTAAGGGGATACCTGAGGCTAACTAGCGCCGCCAACTATACGAACTACATTCGCTTTGTAACTGTAAATCTTGATGTGCTCTTGACTGTACTACCTACTTGTGTTCCTTTTATCATTTTGTTATTTTGCATGTGTACAAATTAAGTTTATCTAATCTATTTTTATTTGTCTTTGTTGAATACAACAAAAACTAGTGTGTTTGTATACCTACAAGCTTTACTGTGACGAACTTTCAGGCAATTCTGCGTACCTAGTATTCTTCTCCATTGTAAGTAAATGTAAGAAATAAATCGTAAAAACTTTTACGTATTTTTTTTTACCCTATTTATTATCGTTAAAAAATTGTTTCACGTTTCAATAGTTGAAATTAGTTTATATGAATAATCATGGATATTCGGGTAAATGCTATTGTATTATATTTTGCTCTTTAACATTTTTCTGCTGACGCTTCTTGGTCAGGGACACGACTCAACCCGAAGTATTCCGGTAACGCACGACAGCTGTCTTGCTCGCGCTACTGTCGAAACAGATCGATTTGTCTCTGTCGTTTAGTAGTGTTCAACGTAAAATGGAATCACGGCTGTGTGAGTGTTCGTGCATGTGTGGTTGTGCATCATACCTAATTTTCAGTTGACGGATCTAAGAACGTGCCCTATCTTCCGCTAGTTTTGTTTACATCAATGGTGTGGGTATGTGTTAATAAAAGAAAAACAAAGTGCAGTGGTGCTATCACAGTGTTGCAGGAAACAGATATTGTACATTTTAAAAACAAACAGTCTTCAGATTGTGTGCCAAATTTTTTGAAAATCCAGGTTAAAAGTTTAATAAATAAATCCAAAAAAGATGTTTGCAGTAATTTTGACTCTATACAGAAAATTTACGAAACGAATGTAATGAAAATGAAAAGTGAGATGAAAAAAAAAGGACACAATAGTTCATTCGCCGATGTTCCTGATTTTCGATCAGTTTCTACTCAACTTTACACAAGTAGAAAAAAACATCTCAATGTACCGAAGACACATTTTAATGAACCAAAAGAAGTCGTTATTCCACAGGCGTTTCAATCGTTTTTATTAATCCATTACATCGAAGGCGATAATAGAATTATTGTCTTTGCCTCAGAAGAAGTAAAGAATCATCTAGTCCACGTGCAACATTACTTCGGCGATGGAACATTTAACTGCTGTGCTAAGCCGTTCAAACAAATATATTCAATCCAAGGAGATATTGGAAGTGACGTAAATGCATCTAATATAGTCCCATTATTTTACGTGCTCCTTGTTAATAAAGAGGCTTGCACGTACGAAACTATGTTGACAAAAATAAAAGAAAACCAACCTAGCTTCAATCCTAGGAAATTTACAGTGGATTTTGAAACGTCGGCTATAAATGCAATAAGAAATGTTTTTCCTGATGTCGTCATCCACGGCTGCTATGTGCATTTTCAAAGATCAATATTAAGAAGAGCACAATCTCTAGGACTTCTGGATCATGAAGAGTCAAGGCAACATGTAAAGTCATGCATAAGCTTGGCTTTTCTTCCAAAAGAAGATATAGAAGATGGGTGGTTGGCAATCATGGAAAATAGTTTCTTGGAAGAACAAATAATCCAATTCAATGACTACTTTGTCAACCAATGGCTTCAGTCTTCGGACATGATTTCTTTATGGTGCTGTTACAAAGAACACCATCGAAGCACTAACTTGGTAGAAGCGTGGAATGAGCGACTCCGGGCATTCGTACACAGGAATCCCAGCTTTATACAACTACTTGAAATGATTGCACTGGATATTTCAACCAATGACTTGGCTCAAGAAAGATTCCACATTAAAGGAAAAGCTGTACATAAAAGGAAAAAAAGAAGTATATTAAACGACGCACTAAATTCAGATTAACAGAGCAATATGAAAAGAAACAAATTTCAGTGCATTTCTTCTTGCAAAAAATCAGCTCAATGATTACTATGCACAAAAAATAATTATTATTTTTAATTAAGACTTGTTGATTCATATTTTCAATGATTCGTTGATTTGTTTTAAAACTACGTATCTATATTATTTTTAACTGTGACATTATATAAACCAAAACTTGTTAATTGTTGATTTATAAAATCTCTAATTTAAGGTATCCGGCGTTTAAACGTAAAAACGTTTTGCAGGTATTTATTGTACCTATTAAGCGTATTTTTCTATATAGAAGAAATCTGTGATTTTTCTAATAATGTAGACTTAATAATGTAGACTTAAGTTCATTTCTTGTTGATTTACATAATTATAGTAATTTTTTGTCATTTTGTTAATTTTTATATTTATATTACGTTGCAATTATCACGTTTACACTTGTTGATTGTTTAATTATCGGATAAATAATTATAGTACTTTTAAAAGTTTTATATTTTATAGCTATTCTATTTTGTAGATAATATTTAATTACGACTGAAAAGCTATTTTTTATTTGATTTTCTACTAAAGTTACTTCTTAGAATTTAAATTTAATTGTAGGAATCTGATTTCTGTGATAATGTAGGCCTATTATTTTATATCTATTGATTGTTGATTTACCTATAATAATTTTACGTATTTTGACTTAAATACTTTTTCAGCGTCTCATTAAAAACATAGATGTAACAAAGTAATTGAAAAATTGACGAAAGCTGTGATTTTATTTGTGACATGATTTGAAATAAACCTTTTTAGAAAAAGCTGAGTACTTTTTTTCTTAACTGTACCACTTTGATTTCGCGTGATAAAACGCGCTTTTTTAACTAAACATATTACGGGGGGAATCAGCAACGGGGGGAATCAGCAGAAACCCTATTTTGATAGTCAAAGTGAGATTTAAGTTTTGTACTGATTATGTTTTTAATGGTTTAACACCGAATAATGTCGTTGTGTTTTTATCTTTCTACTAAATTCTGAATACGAGGGCCAAACTGAAAGTTTTTAGAACTGGCAACAACTATGAGGATTATATCAAAAAAAATAAGTTTAAATTTTGAAAACAGAACTCTTTACCAATAATATTGAGTATACATTTCATTCATTTGTCATTTGTTTTACGATTTGGCGGCAAATTGAAAATTGTCTGTAAAAATAATAAAATAAAAATAAAAAGGTTTTTATTTCCAGTTTTACAAAGTTACATAATATTGAGACAGCCCAGTAAGTAATGAAATACTTGTGTCGGGCGTGACTCGCTCTGGCCCCCAAATGTGTTGTTTACAATAAAAGATAGACAATAAGAAGTAAAAATAAAACAAAAAAAAAAATAACATATTTAAAAAATCTTAAACAAAACAAAAAATCAAAGAAATAAAACAATTTACATGAGAACCGTATGTTTAGGTGTGTGTGTGTGTGTGTGTGTTTGTGTGCGTGTTTTTTATGTAAGCGTGTGTGTGAGAAATTTATAGAACGAATATAATACACAGATATCCATGTTATATTTTCATAAATTTTATATATTTTATAAATATAATAAAGTATATTCTATTTTTATATTTATTTTACAATAGATAATAAGTTTTCTGTGTCATCATAAGATAATGATTTCAACCATTGTGTGATTTTTTCTTTACATTCCACAGAGTTCATAGGGTAAATTTTCAGTTGTAGATTTATTCTGTTGTACAATAGTGAGGCTCGTGTAGTGTATTGGCGTTCGGCAAAGACTGTTCGAACACGGCGAGATGGTGCAACGATCCCCCCCAAGGGATCGCGCCTTGCCGCGGCGGGGGGGCTTAGTACCCCGTAGCAAGCCAGCTACTGGGGGAAGCTAAGCGGTCCCACATGGGGCCGGTCGTGAGGTAGACCGGCCCACGAGAGGGGGGCTGCTCCAGCTGGGCGGGAGCCCAGCGTGCTGATGCGCCCGGAGGGGAGGCTCTGGCCGGGCTCGGCCCGGTCAGTTGCACCCTAGGAGGGGAGGCTCCAGCAGGGCCTTTGGCCCTCGTTCTGTTGAGCGCCCAGGGGGGTAATCGTGGGGGGTCGGGTGGTGCGGCGTGGCGGCCGCGGCATCCGATCCTCCGCGATTCGGATTGGAGGTGGTGGGCTGAGGAAGGGGTGGTGGGAAAACCCCTCTCCTAGGCCCAGGGCGGATTCGGCGGCGCGCCACTGCGGGGACAGTGGCGCGCCGGCGACTCCAGCCGGTGAGGCCCCAGGTCGGCAGACGGCCGAAGACCCTGGGGAGGTTCCCAAGCTGCCGACACAGGGCTAGGTCGGTAGCCAATCAAGGGAACAAGAGGGGGTAGGCGCGCCGCGGTTGTTCCAGCGCGCCTCCAAACTTGAGGGGGCTGCCTCGGTGGCCAGCCGTCGGTGGGTTCGCGGCGAGCAGACCTTTACAGGACATTCCCGCGTCCCCGCCATTATACGACGGCCAGTAGGACTTTTAGTCGGTGCGAGCCCGACATAACCCGTCTCCTTTCCCTGGAGGGGATTTTCCTGGACAAAAAAAAAAAAAAAAAAGATGGTGCAACGATGTGTTTATTCCTTTTTTTCAATTTTTCAGGGTCGAACGGGAGGTTATTGTGCAGGGTCAGTATAATCCACAAGATGTAAAGTTTTCTTACCGATAGTAAACCACAAATTTTAAATAAGTCGGACGTTGGGTATCTGTAGGGTTTGAAATACATTACTTTTATAAGTGACCTCTGTGCTCTTTCCAAATGGATAAACTTAGTTTTCACAGCTCCGCCCCATACTGGTATACAATATGCGATCACAGACTGTGCTAGGGAAATATAAACTTTATTGAGAAGAGCACTCGGCATAACATGCCTTAGAGTCTTGAAAATCCAAATAAGCTTCCTGATTCTACTTGATATGAGTTCAAGATGAAGTTGCCATGACAGTCTTTGGTCTACTATAACCCCTAAGGACTTTGTACTATTGACTTTTGCAATATAAGGACAAGAACAGTGCTGATTAGAGATATTATCACAATTATGAATTTTAATCTGAAAGGATTCTTCCGGTTGCGATCTCTGGTCAGGAGTAAAACAGATGAAATTGGTCTTTTTTGTATTAAGTGTAAGAAGACTGTTGTTCAGCCAACCAGCGACTCCAGCCAGACCAAGTTCTGTCTTAGTCTGGACTTCTTTCCAACACAAACCCGAAAATACTATTGCTGTGTCGTCGGCGTAGGCAAAAATTCTTCCGCTGCACGAAAAAGTACATAGTTGGTTAATATACACCAAAAATAGTGTAGGTCCCTATACCCAATACCCTTGCGGAACTCCGTAAGATACGTCTCCTTCTTCACTTTTGAAATTGTCTATCTTGACAATTTGCTTTCTTTCATGAAGTGCAGAACCTCTTATACCGATCTCCTCAAGTCTGTGTAAAAGGACTGGGATAGAAACGGTGTCAAAGGCTTTCTTAAGGTCTAGGAATACTGTTAGACATTTTTGTCCTTGATCTACAATTTCCGTGATGAAGCTTGTCAAATCTTTAACAGCGTCTTGGGTCGATATTCCTTTCCTAAAGCCATATTGAGAATTAGATAAGATTTTCTTACGCGTAAGGTAATTTATCAGTCTTGAATTTACAAGCTTCTCAAGAATTTTGGACAAACAGGATAAAACCGAAATAGGCCTATAGTTATTGACATCGTTTCTATCCCCACCCTTGCTCACTGGTGTTACGACTGATTTTTTAAAGGGTTTGGGAAATATACCGGTTTGAAAGCATAGATTGGCTAGTTGGGTCATCAAAGGAACAATAAATTCTCTGCATTGTTTTAACAAACTTGTGGGGATTCCGTCCCAACCAGATGCTGAGCCGGAGTCTAGACCCATAAGGATGCTATCAACTTCCCTTGGATCCGTTACTAACAACACAAATGAATCCAGACAAGGGTTTATTGCAGTTAATTTGTTATTTTGTCTTAAGCCCTGACTTTTAATGATATCTTCAGCTAAAGTTTTCCCTACAGTACAAAAATACTTATTAACAAAATTAATGGAGTCAGATGGGTTTGGAAGAATTTGAAGACGATTAGTATTTGGTGTTTTTGAAGTTTTAAATTGTGTTATATCATTAATTGTTGTCCAAAGAAGTTTAGTATTTCTAGAAGAGTCTTCAATACGTTTTTTGTTATATTGCCTTTTGAGTTTCCGAATTAGTTCGATAACGTTTATATGTGATTTTTAAGAGCTCATTAGTTGGATCCCTTTTTAATTTGAGTTGTAAGTTATTTCTAAACCTTATGCAGCGCACGGCACCATTAGTTATCCAGGGTTTTGTAATACGCTTGTTACTTTGTAACATTTTTGTTTTGGTGTGATCTTTTATAGATGCCATAAAAGTACTAATTATATGGTAAGCCAGTGCATTGGGATCATTGTGCACATTGAATTTTGAAACGTCCATGTTAGAAAGGGTTTTAAGAACAGCTTCATAGTCGGTTATAATTTTTAATTTGTGATATTGAAATTTAGTTTGTGTACTCAAAGACAAATTAAGCAGGACCATATTGTGGTCAGTCACTGTAGTGTTAAGAACTACCACGAAAGCATTGTACATATTTTTATCGAATTTAAGCATAACATGGTCGAGACAGCTGTTAAAGTCTTGTAGGTAATTTGTGGCCCGATAAAAGACCATGCAAAGATAGGACCTCTTAGTACTTAAATCTATTGTTTATGTCATGTGTTGTCTCCGTGGTTTTTGATATTAGGTTAATGTTGATGTCTCTATATTTTTATTTAAAGCTATTTTTTTCTAATTGTGAATTTAAAGAATCAATAAATGTACTAGCATCGGCATTTGATGGTGATCTGTAAATTCCCCATATTGTATATTCTGAACAACTAATCTGCATACCTGATGCATTAGATAATTTTAGTTCCGTTACATGAGCTTGAATATGATTTTTTATATAAATAACTACCCCGTCGTTCTGGTTTTGTTGTCTTATAGTTTGATAAGAAGTATAGTTGTTCAGATATGGAATACATTTATTTTCATTTAATCTACATTCCGTCAATATTAAAATATCAGCTTCGAATGGTAGCTCCGACAATGCGATTTGGAGATCATCCATATTACAGTAAATACTCCGTATGTTTTGAGTTAGAAGAGTGAAATTACTGTTATTACAAAATGGAAACTTATTAATTCATCAATATTGCAGGTCATAGATGTGGCAATTTCAGTGTTGTCCAATAGATCTAGTGCGAGCAGATTGTTATCCATTATGATAAATTAGGTTATTTATATAGTCGTTTGAGCAAAAATGTGTGCAGAACAATTATGTGGGCAAATATAATATATATCAAATATTGTGTGTGTAATGTACCATTATTAGTTATATGTGTGTGTAAAATAACATTATATTTTATATTATAGTCTGTGTGTGTGTTATGGTGTGAGTGTAAGTTTGAATTTCGGTTCATTAGTAAAAACAAGAGGTAAGCAAAAGTAAATGTAAATGTTCTACGTAAATTGCATACAAGTTCCAAAAGCAATTTAAGGTTATCAAATTTATAAATTAGAACATTGTTATTATAATAACAAAAAATTAAAATGAAGTTAAGTAATTGGATATTTAAAGATAACAATAAAAAAGTAAATAGTCAAGTTTTTTGCATAAGTTGATGAATCTGTGATTCGTTAGTTATTTGTATTACACGTGAATGATCGTCTTGTCGTACAAAAACTCTACCGAAAGAAGTCCAGCAGTACTTGTACATTTTGTTTTTGATGAGATCTCTAGCTAAAAAGAACAGGCGGGCTCCCTTTGCGGTCAGCTGCTCCGAAATAAAGACGGGTGTTTCTTCGTTTGTTGTATGACCTAAGTGTTTCGCTTGTAACTTATTTTTGTTTCTTATATTAAAATTTTTAACCTTTTTAAGCAAATCACTTTTTAGAGAGGTTGACCCAAGTTCAACGATAATAGGTGAGTTTTTAGAGCCCACTTTCCTGTCCGATAATCTGAAAATATCCTTGATATCATCCGCTTTCATTGAAAGGTTGATGTTTTCTGATAATTTTAATACCATTTTTTGTTAATCTTCCCTGTTTTCCAATTTCTTCTTGGGAACATTTTTTATTTCTATACTGGATTTGCGTATATTTCGTTGGAGATCGTCAACTTTATTTTCCAGAACAATAATGTACTCCTGGTTTATTTTGGTCTGGGTTTCAAGAGATTCAATTTTCTTTTTGGCTTCCTCATTTTGAACGGAAAGCAAAGCTATAGAACTATCAATATTTGAATTAGTTTGCTGAATTTCTTTTAAATCATGTAGTATTTCTTTTATTTGTGTTTTCTGTGTAGTTATAAAAGATGAGAGCATATGTTTGATTTCTTCTTTGAAGCTATTAAATTCTGTTTGTAGGTCATCTTCTCTCAATCGTTTACTCCGTTGTGACACAAAACTTATAGGAGTACTTTCGATACCGGCTTCATCGATATTAGATGTAGAAAAAGACTTATTCATTATGCTCATAATTTGTTCTTAAAATAATACGGATGTCAAACTTTACAGAATAAGGATCTCAAGATGTGCACGTCAGAATGAATTTAAAATTTTTATGACTTTCGATGTCATATAAGTCAACAAGAAAGTTATGATAGACTTCGATTGGCTTTTCACGATGAAGCCCCATCTCGTGCCACAGTTTACAACTGGTTTAATGAATTCAAACGTGGTCGAACTAATCTCACCGATGATTTGCGTGAGGGACGGCCTTCTACAGCGACGGCTGAAGATAATATCAGTGTTGTGCGGCGTATGATAGAGACTGACAAAAGAGTGACCTATCAGCAGTTTCGGACAAGTCTAGGCATAGGTATGAGTCAAGTGCACAAAATCCTTCATGAACATTTAGCGGTCAGGAAGCTTTGTGCCCGCTGGATACCGCATAATTTGACCGAGGCTCAAAAACTCCGCCGTGTTGATTGGTGCCGAGAAATGATCCAAAAATTTAACGGAGGTGACTCAAATGCTGTGTTCGACATACTAACGGGTGACGAAAGCTGGATTTACTGTTATGATCCGGAAACCAAAAGACAGTCTGCTCAGTGGGTGTTTCCTTCCGAAGAATTGCCAACTAAAGTGAAGAGAGGTCGAAGTGTTGGAAAAAAGATGGTGGCCTCGTTCTTCGGAAAGACAGGTCATTACGCGACAGTTGTCTTAGAGGATCAGAAAACGGTTAATGCAAAGTGGTACACTAACAACTGTTTGCCACTTGTCTTGGAAAAAGTTCGAGAGAAACGACCTCGCAGCAGGATCCTCCTTCATCACGACAATGCCTCGTCGCACACCGCCAGGCAAACGATCGACTATTTGGCGACCTCAGACGTGGAATTACTGGGTCACCCGCCGTATAGCCCCAACCTCGCACCCTGCGATTTTTATTTATTCCCGAAAATAAAAGAAAAACTTCGAGGAAAACATTTTATGGACGCCGAAGAAGCAGTGGCTGCGTTTCAAAACGCCGTCGAAGAGACCCCTAAGGCCGAGTGGGCAAGGTGCTTTTCTCAATGGTTCCATCGAATGCAGCGATATATTGATGTAAATGGATGCTATTTTGAAAAGTTATAATAAAACTAATAACTTGCTAGAATGCTTAGTTTTTGATTTTCTAAGAACTTTCAGTTTGAACCTCGTACTTGAATAATTAAGACTCAAAATGTAGCAAATTAAGTGTTTTATTTTTGTTTTCTTAGCCCGAGGTAAAAAGTACCCTATGTGTTATTCTGATGCCTGAACCTATATTACTGTAAAGTTTCATCAAAATCACATACATCCATACAAACACACAAACTTTCACGTTTATAATTTTAGTGGGATTGCGATAAACATTATCTTTTTTAACATTGCTGCTGACTTTTAACCCTGTTTTTTGTGTTTCATGTGTGTAACCAGTGTGCTTCTGCTTCTCTTCTTTTTAACTCATGTCATGAAATCGCATTTCACGATAACTCACCACCGCTATCTACTTTTTCTGCTCAAACGCATGTTACTAACACTAATACTGAACCTCCACCCTCTACTTCCGGCACCCAGCTTGAATTCATTTTAGACAAACCTCGCATGGGAGATGAGTGTAACTTAAGGTGGGTCTACGCTAGACGAACCGAGCACGAGCGGAGCACGAGCCGAACACAATTCGTATAGTATGGACCGACCTACAAGCCTCGAACGAGCGCGCTGCGAGCATTTCGTTCGTGCTCGGCTGCGTTCCGCCTGTTGTCGGTTTTTGACGAACACAAAGGGTTTTGCTTCGCGCTCGCAGTGCGCTCGTGGACGTGTTTAGTGACAGACGTCGTTCGCTCGAATCGAACATCATGGAAACGTGGACCGAAGATGCTTCCGTGCAATTAATTGAATTATATCATAATAATTCTTTGATATGGGACCCAAAACATGAGGATTACTTTAAAAAAAATAAGAAGAGTGATGCATGGTCTCGTATATCCCAAGAATTGGGTAAGGATGTAGAATTGTGCAAAAATAAAATTCTTAGTTTATTGGCTTCATATCGCAGAGAGAAAAAAAAGGAGGATAAATCTAAGGGCACGGGCAAAGGTAATAAAAAGTTATATTGTACTTTATGTTATAATCATTTCTATTTTATTTGAACTTTGTGTTATAATCAGTATACAATTGACTATCTATTATTACAGGTGCATCGCAAGTGTATGTGAGTAGGTGGTTCGCATATAATAATCTCAAATTTTTGGATGACCGTGATAACCCTCGTAAAAGATTGAATACGGTAAGTTTTTAGAATTAAAAAAAAAATAAAAAAAAAATAAAAATATAGCTTTATTACTCAAAATCGATTATACAAAGTGTTGAGACATCCCAGAGAGTAATACAATACTCGTGTTGGGATTGACTCGCTCTTCCCAAAATTAATAAATTAATATTGAGTATTTAACAATTTGTGGTTTATATTACAAAAGGTAAGCATTACAAATTATTTTGTGTGTGTGAGAGGGTGTGTGAGTTTATGTGTGTGTGTGTGTGTATGTGTGTGTATGTGTGTGTGTGTATTTGTGTGTGTGTATGTGTGTGTGTTATTATAATATAATATTTTTAATATTGTAATTCCTACTTAATGGCCAAGGGTGGCGTAAAAGTTATTATCACACATATCTAAGCATATTCTTGCTGCCATTCAACTTTGCCTTCTTTAATACAGTAATCTGCTATTTCATCTCTAAATTTTTTGACATGAGATGCTGATCGTATTGGTATTTGCCTGAGAGGCAAAAAAGAAGTTAAAGGTGTAGTTTCTTCTGTATTATTCAATGTTTGAACGTTATAATCAGTACTGTTAGAACGTAAGTAATTGTGTAAATAAACAGTGGTCAATACAATTAACTCAGCTTTTTTAGGTTCTAGAAGCATTGGTTTCCTTAATACTCGAAACACTGCAGATATTATGCCAAAAGCATTTTCAACGTTTCGCCGAGCCCTGCTTAATCTATAATTAAAAATTCTCTCTTTAGAACCCATGACATGGTTTCCACGGTAGGGTACCATCACATTTTCATGTAGGGCAAAAGCACTATCACCAACAAAGAAATATGGTATATTTATTTGCCGGTTAGGTAATGTTTCCGATAGTGGTAAATTCAAAGAAGCATTTCGAATCATTGTCCATAATTGGGAACTTTTAAAAATGCCACCATCTGATATTCTACCTTGGCACCCCACGTCAACGAATAGGAAATTGCAATTACCGTCAACCAATGCAAAAAGAACAATACTGAAGAATGATTTATAATTGTAAAATTCAGTTCCACTATGAATTGGTGCTTGCAAGACTATGTGCTTGCCATCAATAGCTCCAACACAGTGTGGCAGATTCCATGTATCTTGAAAGTGTTTGCTGATTTTTAGCCAATCATCAGAAGTCTTAGGTAGCTGAAAAATAAATAATTGTTATTATTATTTTTACAGGAATCGAGTAATACTCTGGGTGAGGAATTGAATAATAATCCGGCAGGAGAGGAACACACACACACAGAACCGACTATTCCATCTAAAAAGCCCCGCAGATTCAATCAACCGGGAAACGAATTGTTTAAAAGCGCTGTAGATGTATTAAACAATGTACAAAAGAAACTTGGAGCACCAACAGAAGTTAATTGCGTTGATAAGAACACAAAAGCGTTTACGGATTTTTTGGCTTCAAAAATGGACACTTATAGTGCTCAAACAAAGATAGCAATGCAGCATGCAATCTTTGACATTATTATGAAAGCTGACATGGGCCATTATGAATTTTCACATTCTCAAGCAACTTATCGCACTGGTTACCAAACAGGTTATTCGTCCAATGAATATTCAGCATCACCGTCAACCTCTCGTCAGTCTACCAATCTAAATCAGATTGACTCCTCTTATCAGCAGCCATCCTCCGTCGATACACAATCCACTATATCAGATACCATGGAAGGTTTTTCTGAGTTTATATAAATTAACTTTTGTAACCATATTGTTTCTATTAAAATAAAACATTACTTACCTTTACGTAGTTTTTTAATTCAATACATAGTGCTGTACAGACTTCCGGAATAATGTTGCTTATTACTTGTTTGTACATTTTAAAAGTATATTGGAGACTGGTGAATGAATCGCCACTTGCCAGAAAACGCAACGTTACCGCCAACCTCTGTTGAATGGATATAGCCTCTTGAAATTTGGTATTTTTTTTCGCAATGTGCGGTCCAATTGAGCGTAGTAGATTCTCAAAGTTTGTCGATGTCATTCGAAGAAAGTTCTTAAATTGGCCAGTTGCTTCTTGACCTCTCAAAATAGTTAACAAATCTAAATTTTGTTGATTGGATCTCATTTTATATATATTTGTAGATCCCCATCGTCTTCGCCTTTTTCTATTTTTGCTGACCACCGCTATAATAATCGCTGCAACAGCAGCGGCTGCTGCAATATTATTAATATCGTCCATATTCGCCAAGAGCCGCGAGCACACTGCGGAAAACTGCGTTCGAGGACAGTGATCGTTGTAGGTTCGTTGTACGTCCACACTTGACACCGTGAACGACGAAACCTGAATGGCTCCGCTCGTGCTCCGCTCGTGCTCGGTTCGTCTAGCGTAGACCCACCTTTAGATTTCAGTGACGATGATTCAGTCATAGATCTGTAGGGATCCTACATCAACACACACACATATACACATACATTATATAAAGTACATGTATTTAATATCATACTATATTAATATTTACGTAACACTGTTTTATATTACAGATATATATTATACGACATATATACTGCACAGTAACACTAAACATTACTTACACACAAATATTTATCATATTTATCGTACGTAATATTTTATATAAACTTCCTCACGCCGCGCGCCTTGAGACGCGGACCGGTTTGCCGCCGGCCGCCGTCTCGTCGTCGCGCGCGCACCTAGCAGCCAGTGGTGCACAGACTCTTGCCCGCGAAGCCCGTGTCGCTCGCCACTACCTCGCATACTTACGCGCTTATCTATTGTTTACGTACCTGTTGAACTTTATCTATATTCTCTCTGGCTGTTACTCTATACTCCTTCTATTGACATTTATTTCTTTATGTGTGTTGTGTTCGTGAATATAATTATTAATATTATTTCGGACTCGTTATTTGTTACCAACGACCCCGCATTCCTCACGGACCTTCTCGCATACATCCAAATTGGTGACCCCGAGCATGAATACGGACATTATGAGTGACAACAGTGATTCGGATACTTGTGATAAAAACATTATTTCGTCGCACCGGCGCACATCAAAAATGTGCAGAAAAAGTACCCGCATTGTTTTATCGTCGTACGATAATGTACCAACGGACTTTAGAGTGCCTACATTTACACCCGAAGACCCGGAAATCTGGTTTGCGCTACTGGAGGCTCAATTCTACAACCATGGCATTACAGACGACCACACCAGGTACATCCAGGTCATCACCAACCTGGACATTGCGCACGCGAAAGTGGTTCGAGATATCGTTGTCGACCCACCCGCAACTGACCGCTACGAAGTTATCTAGTCGCAACTGATAAGAAGACTCACCGCTACCCAGGAAGCAAGAACGCTGCAACTCCTGGAGCATGAGCAGCTGGATGGCAGAAAGCCGTCGGCATTTCTGCGTCGCCTGCAAGAACTAGCAGGATCGTCATTACCAGATGAGTTTATACGCAGCATCTGGAGCAGCAGGCTGCCGCACCACCTGCAATCCGTCCTGGTGTCACAACCAAACGACACCCTGGACCAGTCAGCTGACCTAGCTGATCGACTGCAGGATGTGCTATCGCAGTAGGTGACATCTTTGAGTTCCAGCTCTTCAGACTGCTCAGAGGCTGCTGAGCTCAAGAAAACCATCGAGAACCATTTTAAAGAGTGGTAGAGTCTAGCTGTAGGCTCTGTCTGCAGCGATTAGTGGGCTGACTCGACCGGTGAAATACCACCGTCGCACAGAAAACTGACGTGAAGTAGGGACGATGTTCCTGCGTTTCGTTCGGTGAGTGCGGTATCCGGTGCCCAATTTTCTCAAAGGCTCAGCAACACACCCCCAACACCCACAGTGTTGCGGGGAGTCATGGGCGGCGGTGATCACTTACCATCTAGGTGACCCGCATGCTCGTTTGCTTTGCTATATTATAAAAAAAAAAAAAAAAATCGAACGCCTGGAACACAAAATCAGTGCACGTGCCCAGCAGAAGCCTCGACCTCGCTTCGAGCGCCCACGACGTCCTGCTGAAGCTTCGCGACCACCTCCCCGGGGCCCTGCTTCATCAGTGATGACCACCGATGACCGCCCCTGTACAGCTGGACGCCTGTTCGTGACGGACCGTACCTCGCACACGCAGTTCCTGGTAGACACCGGCAGCGACCTTTGTGTCTACCCACGTTCTGCACTTCGCGAGCGGCGGACCCAGACGGACTACCAACTTTGTGCTGCAAACGGGACGGCCATTAACACTTACGGCTTCATTGAATTAAATTTAAACTTAGGATTAAGACGCAATTTTGTTTGGCGATTTACTGTTGCTGATGTAACTAAGGCCATTATAGGCTTTGATTTTCTAAGTCATTATAATTTAATGGTAGATATTAAGAACCATAGGCTTATAGATAACATTACATCATTGTCTACTGACGCATTAACTGCTGTAAGTAACGTTTGCTCTGTAAAAGTTGTGACAGGCGACACGAGTTATCACGCAATTTTAAATAATTTCCCTGAACTCACACGCCCTTCAGGCACACACTTGACGCCCACACACAACACAGTTCACCACATCCGCACTACACCTGGACCTCCTATCTCCTCTACTCCTAGAAGACTAGCTCCGGATAAGTTGCAGATCGCGAAACAAGAGTTCGAGCTGATGTTGAGCAACGGTACTGCGCGTCCCTCTGAGAGTCCCTGGGCATCCCCTCTCCACCTAGCCGCTAAGAAGGACAACGGCTGGAGACCTTGTGGCGACTACCGCCGCCTCAATTCGCGCACTGTGCCCGACAGCTACCCTGTCCGGCACATCCATGACTTTGCGCATAGCATCGCTGGTTGCAAGGTTTTCTCGACCATCGATTTGACCAAAGCCTACAACCAGATTCCCGTTCATGAAGAGGATATTCAGAAGACCGCCATTACGACACCGTTTGGCCTCTTCGATTTCCCCTTCATGACCTTCGGCCTCAGGAATGCTGGACAGACCTTCCAGCGGTTCGTCGACGAGATGACTCGAGGACTCGACTTCGTCTACTGCTACCTTGACGACTTTCTAGTTTTCTCTAGGAGCAAAGCATAGCACGAAGCCCACCTCCAGCAGCTGTTCGAACGTATGAGGACATACGGCGTCCTCATCAATACGTCGAAGTGCGTCTTCGGAGCTGCTGAGGTAACGTTCCTCGGGTACCGCATCTCGGAGACCTAGTTTGTACGCACTAATTGTTCAATATTCTTCAACCAATTGAATTTGTATCTGAGCCTTCGCTCGCCCAACCTTCATCATCTCAACCACCTAAGAACCGAGAAGAAAAGCCGAAACGTCCTCGCGAAAAAGGGGCAAAACAACGTTCAACTGAAAAGTTTACGCACCAAGCTAATGCTAAAACAATTTCAGATAGACGTGCCGCTGCGCAGAAGAGACTTGGCGTCTTCAACCAGGATGCAGCCCAATTAGAAGAATCACTGAAAGCAATGATGGTCACAGTTCAACCTCGAGCTATACCATTCCTCCCTACAGATCCATTGTACGTCCCTGATGTCGACTTTGATGAAAGTACAATTTCTGATTTATTCGATTTAAGCAAAGATATATTGAGCAACAGTCGTTTCATTAATAACTTTGATAACGGTCCTACAGCAAACCAAGAACAACTACTTACTTCAAAAAATACTGATTTTTTTTAAGATTTACAAAGCAGACGCTAAATATCCTGGACCGATTTATATTTCTAACAATGTTACAACAACTGATTTACTTAAAAATAAGAACAAGCTTAAACACCCAATGATTATAAATCAGTTATAAATCGGTTATAAATCATATATTACACCAGTTATTATATTACATAATTTTGGCATGTCAGGTTTACAAAATAATGCATTTTTATATAATTAAAAAATAGTAAAAATAATAAAACAGGATCAAAACAAAAAACAAAATAAAATAGAAGCAAAATATAAAATAATAATAATAATCAAATAATAATCAAATGTCAAAAAAAGAAAAAAAAAATGATGAAAATAATAAATTTACATTGTAGTCTATTTTTCAAGGTCAAGATTATATTATATTGTAGTTTTGTAATTAAATACGGTACCTAGAAATTAGCTTCGGCGAATGAGCAGGCCATATATTCTGAGACGCGATAAAAAGGATTGACAATGAAAAATTCTTTAATTTTATTTTTAAATTCATTGTTTTCCAGGTTTCGTATGTCAGTGGGTAATTTGTTGAACATGTCAATTTTAAAATTTAAACCTAATTTATACGTTTTAACGAGTCTAGTTTTTAATGTCACTAATTAGTCCTTATTCCTAGTATTGTAATTGTGTACGTTCATCCTCATTGGTATGTCATTTTTCATATTGTGTACTTCTAGTAAAGAGTTGTAGATATACAGTGATACAACTGTCATAATCTTAGACTTTATAAAATATGGCCTAGCTGATGTTAATCTTTGTAATCTATTGATTATTCTAATTGATCGCTTTTGAAATATTAGTACTCTGTGAATGTGCGGTGAGTTACCCCATACTGTTATAGCGTAACTAATAGTTGATTGACAGTATGCGTAATAGACAGTTAAAAGAGTTTTTTTGTCAATAATATCTCTCAACTTAAAAAGTGCATAGTTAGCACTGGCAAGTTTTTTGCATACTTGGTCTATGTGGCTTTCAAAAGATAGAGTTTAGTCTAGTACGCACCCTAAGAATTTGACATCGTTACTTATTTCTGCCTGCTTACGTTTGCATGTGTAAATAAGAGTTTTTGTTTTTTTGGCATTTAAAGTTATACTGTTTGCTTGAAACCAGTTTTCGAGTTTACTTAAAACTAATTTTGATTTGTTTTCTAGCCCCTCTTCAGTTTTGTCACTTATCCCAACATGCGTGTCGTCGGCGAACAATGTAATAAATGCCCATTTGGGAATGCTGTTTGCCAAGTCATTGATATATATCAAAAAGAGCAGTGGTCCTAAGATTGAGCCTTGTGGAACTCCTATACAGCTTTTGACTTTAGTGGAATAGGTTTGCTTTATAGTAACGACCTGTGTTCTATCCTTTAAGTATGATTCTAGCATGCAAAGTTCTTTGCCGCTAAAGCCATAGAATTTAAGTTTATTGATTAAAATATCATGTTGAAGACAGTCAAATGCTTTAGATAAGTCACAGAAAACACTGCACACTTTAAGTGACTTATCCAAAGACTCTAATGCAAAATAAATTGTTTTCCTATTAGCCATTTCTGTAGATCTATTTTTCCTAAATCCATATTGGCAATCTTTGAATAACTTGTTGGATTCAAAATATGCTATGATTCTATATTTCAAAGCTATTTCTAATATTTTAGAAAAGACTGGTAAAATACATATAGGCCTATAGTTTCCGATGTCAAGATGGTCTCCACTTTTAAACATAGGAATTATTTTACCCATTTTGAGACAATCGGGAAAGACACCTTGTAAAATACATTCATTGAACATCATTAATGTTAGATCAAACATATTTTTATTATTTTTTATTAAACTCTTTACTAATTTAGGATCAATTTCGTTAACATCTTTAGAAGTTTTTGATTTAATATTATTGATAATTTTTTTCAATTCCATTTCTGCAAGAGGCTCAAAAAATATAGTCGTATTAGGCTTTTCTTGGTTATATAAATAATTAGCAAAATTTTCTCCGCTTTTCTTTCCATTATTTGTCAAACTGTGTGCTATATTATTAAAATATGTGTTAAAACTATATGCAACGTCCTGCTCGTTTGTCACAATGTGTCCGTCAATGTTACGAATTTTATCAAATTTAAAGTTATGCTTAGTTATTTTATTAGTTTGCTCTTTAACAATTTGCCAAGTCGTTTTAATTTTATTTTTTGATCTCTTGACTCTATGTGCATAACTGATTTTTTTTGAAGTGACTAAAACTTTTTTGAATATTCGTTTTAAAGTTTTTAATAGTTTTTTCCTTTCTTCTGTTGGACATATATTTTGAACCATTTCCAGTTTGCGTATATTAGTTTGAGATATAATTATACCTGTTGTTGATACTTTCGTTTTCCTATTATTATTTGTGGAAATATTTTTTTTTGGAAAAGCAATTTCAAAACAATATAAAAAATACTCTAAGGCTATTTTTACTTTTGTATTTGCATCAGTTGTGTTTTTTACTGAATTACAAATTTTAACAAAATCTCTTTTGTACAAGTAATTAAAATAGGCCTTATTTGCGTGTGACATTATTCTTGTAGTTCTTACTAACTTAATAACATTTTTATTAGTCGTTTTACATAAATTTGTTTTGTAAGACAATAATATGACGTTGTGATCAGAAAGTTTTGTCTCTAACACTTTGCTGTTATGGTATGTAAAGTTTTCATCATCGTTTACAATAAAATTATCTAAACAAGTCGACGATTTTTTGTAGGTCCGCGTTGGTTCTTTCAGCATAAGTTTATATTTCAATTGTTCTAATAGTTTTACAAAATTTCTGGTATTTTTGTCCAGTTTTGGTTTTATTATATTTAAATTGAAGTCACCTGCAATAACTATTTTTTTGCCTTCTTTAGTCAATTTTTCTAGTACTTTAGTCAAGATATCTTCAAAAGTCTTATAGTCGTAATCTGGTCTGTATAAACAAATAACAACAAGTTTACAATATTTAATTTCTATGGCCGCTAATTCACAATTCATTTCAGAGCTTAATTTCGAGATATCGTATCTAATTTTAAAATCCAGGTCGTCCCTGATAAAAATGGCTGTACCACCATGTTCAAAAATTTGTCTATTATAATAAGAAGCTAAAACATAACCGTCAAGTGAAATCATGTCTAATTTAAGTTTGTCAACCCATGTCTCTGATAAGCAAAGAATGTCACATTTTGTGTTTTCTATAAGTAGTTCTAGTTCAGACTGTTTGTTTCCAACACTTTGAACATTGGCATGAACTATGTCTATCTGTTTAAAGTTTTCTGATTGAGGTCTGGAAAAAAATTGTCCATTGTTTTTACATACTTAAGACTTGTTGACCCTACAAAATTATCGTTTTTACAAACTCTTGAAATTTCATCAACTATAAACGATTTTACATATTTCGGCTTATGTACACAATTTATGTCTAAGTATTTTACATTTTTTGTCATCTTTGCTAAATGCGCTAACTCTTCATTTATAGCGTAAATTTGTCTATTATTGTAGTTATTATAAGCTAAACACCCTATTATAATATTAAATTTTCTGTCATTGTTAATAAATATTTGTTTCAACATGTCAATATAAGAAGGTCCAGTATTTTTCCCATTATAATTTTTAATAAGAATTGTGGCCAAATCGTTACTTTGCAAATTTTTTGTCTGTTCTTCAAAGTTTTGTAATATTTGTTGATATGTAGCTCCTGGTTTACAATAATTAATGACATTTTTAACACTATTGCGTTCCAGTATTCTATTTCCTAGTCCTTTTCCTATATCGTCGGAAAATATGACCATTTGTCCTTTCAATGATTTATTATTTTCAGGTTTATTCATCTTTGTACAGTGAATGATTTCCGTAGTTTGTAGTTCTAATTTCCCCTTCAGTTCTTCTATTCTATATAACAGTTGTTTTTTTTTCTATTTCTAGATTACCTACTTCAGAGGTCAAAGTTTTTATTTTTCTATTTTGTCTTCTTAGCTTTCTACATAAGTTGCGGTTCCTATATTTCTTTTTGTTTTCTATAATAAGCTTAAGGTGTTTCTTATTTTTCTTTTTACTATCTTTATGGAATGAGTCAGGAATATACGCCTGAACGCTTATGTCCCTTGTTGTGACAAAGGGAATTTTGCTCCTTTCAGTCTGAGCAACTTTTGGTGATTGGAATCTATATTTTTCAGGTTTAGGGGATTGTAAAGATCTAAGTGACTTAATTATGAGATTACATTTTGTAAGTTCCTTTTTCAGTGTAGTGTTTTCTATCGAGAGGCAATCTATTTCTTCGTTCCCCGCATTTAACGATTGTTTCAGATCCTCTATTTGCATTTCGAGACAGATTATTCGTGAGTCATTGCAATGTGAATTATCTGGGAGACTGCGCATAGATTCGTCGATTATTACACTATTATTATTAAGGGTACTACTATGAAGATCAGTCTCAGAATTAAATCGGCGTATTCTTCTTACAGTCACATTACTAGTAATGTCCGAGTTCATGTTTATTTGTCAATGTGGCAAAATACAGGAAAATAAAAGTCTCAATAAGTCTAGTAGATCAAATAAAACGAATTGGTCAGTAATTGTAGAATTCCAACATCTATTGGTATTTATGAACGTTTTTGAACGTCTTTCTTTCTTTTGTCAACTGTCCGCTGTCAGCTGTCGCCTTCCAGTCAATCGTTCAAATCAAAACAAAACAGTTGTTTGTAATTAACGTAGGTGTTTGTTAAAAACTTTCTTTACTCTCATTGGAGAAAGTATTGTATAGAATAAACTCTTTGTATGTGTGTGTTTTATTAAATTTGAATTTTCAACAATTTTTCATATGAATCAAGGCAATTTGTGTAGAAAAAATAGTTTTCGTACCGTAAACAGCTGTAGTCAGCACGGGGCCGGGCTCAGTGCATCACTTGCAGTCCGATTACACCAGGTCAGTTGTTTATTTTGAGAGATTTAGATTTTTAAACACGGAGCGGTAATAACACAGTGTTTACAATATCACACACACACACACACTCTCTGATTCAGAAGTCATGCAGTGAAAAATGTCGGAGAAAATGTTCTAAAATTTCGGAATATGAATTTTCAAGCAAGGCGATGTTTTTTAAAAGAGGGACATTGTTTAAATAGTAAATGGCATAAAACGGAGTCTTCTTCTTAGTAAACTTAATGTGTACACATTTGTCAACATTCAAGATCATTTTGTTTCTTATACACCATTTGTTAATTCTTTTTAGGTCACCTTGGAGTTCATTTATGTCATTACTATTCTTAATTTTGCTATACACTTTAAGGTCATCAGCATACATTTTTTTTTTTTTTTAAATTTTTGGAAATCTATAACCGTTTTCCCCACCGACAAAATGGTATATGTTATATAACATTTTTTTCTTTTTGTCATCTAAGTTTTGCAACCCAATAGGTATCTTTCACGCTCGAGTAAATCCAGGTTTAGCATCGTGGGCTCCCCTACTACAATAAGGTGATACAAGCTATTACAAATCACTTTAATCCTAGAGTTAACGAAGCGTTCGAAAGATTTAAATTTGGAAGTCGTCAAGGCGAGGGCGAACCCTTTGACAATTTCTTACTGGAGAGTGGAAGTTTAATTAAGACATGCAATTTTAATCATAAAGAGATGGAAGATGATATGATGAGGGATCATCTTGTGCAGAATATTTTCGACAAGAAGCACTTTTGAGAATGGAGGAGCTCACCCTCGAAAAAGTAGTACGATACTGTTAATCCAAGGAAGCGGCTACTCGTCAAGTGTCCCAAATGAATCAGCTTAGTAGTAATCAGGTGTCAGCCAGTTAGTAGTGGTTATTTAGCAATAATTAATGTAAACAGTAATTATCTTAGTAATTGCAAAAATTGTATGTCCTTTTTTGATTAGTCGATTGCCATATGTAAAAACAATAAAAAAAGTATAGTGTACGGCGAGTGGCGGCGCTAGTGTTGCATCTCGTGGACAGGTTGGAGACGTTTTGTAGTCTATGTGCATTTTTAAATTTGATTCTGTGACATATTCGGTATTCACTTTTTTTCCAACCTCGAATCTGTCAAGTTCACTTGTTTTGTCGCTGCGCCCACGGTGGCGTCGTCATATACATTATTTATAATCGTTACGGCATTGTCCGCAAATTGGGCTAGGATTGTATTGTGAAAGATTGGAAGGCCTATGCAAGTGAGACACTGAAACCCCCAGGTAATTAAATTTGCTTCTTGCAAAAGGTATTACGTGACGAGAGTGAAGAACAAGCCGGGCCGGTTTCTTTTGAGAGGAGAAATTCATTATAAAAACGATACTGGAACCGCTAAAAGCGTTATTAAACGAGGTGTATATACTACATCTGAGTTTGGTATCAGAGATATACCACCATTTCAAACAAACGTGTCTGCTTTGAAACTTAATGATGTTGATTAACTGTTGATAAAACATTTCGGTGCAAATAGGAAATCTGAATTGGGGTCTGATCAGCCCTTATTTTACAAAAATATTTTGGAAAACACTAATATCGGTGAACTTAATCAAGAGCGCTGTGAATACTTGGTAGAGGCTGGATTATCCGTGTATTTTATACATTTGATAGTGAAATTTTGATTATATTTAATAAAAGTTCAAGTTAATAATATCACAGTTTTTTTTGTATTTAATAAACCTAGGTAATGAAATTCCTATTATCTGGTTTAATAACTATTGCCCTAGTGAAAGAACATGATAAATAGTACAACTTATCAACATCTGTGATCAAGTACATTTTTGGTAGATATGGTCACTACCGAGCGCACTGCAAATTGAATGAGAAATTGGAACAATTTAATGATATTCCTAAAACGAAACTGTACCACTAACTCACTCTAGGGATGCAATTACAGGCTAAATGCTCCGATCGTAATCGACAAAAAACATGTACAATTTAGAAATTCAATAATGAATGACAAACTGGCCACTCAATTGCTTAGTAGAAGCGTATCTAAAGCCATCGAATTCGTGTTGAATTATAATAAAGGCTTTGCCGGTAGCGAGTTTGACTTCAAAAGCTAGAATTTTTCAATGGCGGTGATTATTTCTCAGCTTTAACTTTTACTGGATTTAATTTGCAAGCTCCAAACATACACCAAGAAAAGGAAGGTTTTTGGGATGTCCAAGACAAGTCTTAAAATGTGGAAATAACTGGATCTAAGGACGAAAAAATTAGAGTTGCGAGTAACGAGTACAGAGTTTTACTCGGCTCAATTTATTTCAACCAAGTACTAGGTCGAGAGGCCTAACTTATTCAAATATAGAAGATGTGAAACAAAAGCTTGCAGATGAAATTCAGGACCACTTTCAAGGGTTAGAGAAAAGACAAATATTATAGTTTTGCGACTTTGCTACACCCAAGATTCAGAATACGATTTTTTCACCTAGAGAACTTTGAACTGATAAGGAATACGCTATTATTAGAATCCCTCTAGTAGCAGTAGTCCGGTTGTTAGTCCGGTTGACCGAACTAGTGCAACTTTTGGGTAGCAATAGTTCGGTTGATACAAATCACCGAACTGATGAAACTCTAAAGTTGCAGTAGTTCGCATCAAGATTAATTATTAAAATTTAAGTTAATTTTACTTAAACAAAAGTTTGTTTTTAATTCAAATAAAAGTTAAATTTAATATAGGTAGGTAGTTAAATAATAATACTTAACATGTAAGTTGGCTACACAGTTTAGAATCGATATATTAATATGATATACATTATGATATTGTATCTCCTTTAAAGTTATCTCCTTTATAGTATGTCTTTGAAGTATATAACTGGCCATTTAATATCGATGACGGAAATGCAATTTATTTATGCGTATTTATCATGTCATTATTATGTCATTATTGTTTTTGCATTTCCTCGGTTCGCATTTCTTCGTTCCTGTTTCCTCGGTGTTTTACAAAAATGAATTTAGACTTTAATATACTGCAGCGAGGACGTGGTAGAGTCTTGTTATTTAATGGACATCAATATTACAAAAACTCGGTCTACGCGACTAAAATAAGTTACTGGCGGTGTAAACAGTACAAGAATAAAAATGTACGCTGTAAAGGCTACGTTACCTTATCAATGGTAAGTAGTACCATCATTTTTTATTCTCCTTTTTTCTCACAGAGCAACTAAACCGAACAGTTTGTTCCCCTCGAGTCCATTATTTTTGTCATATAGAAAATAAATAATTAATTTTCCAATC
This sequence comes from Emmelina monodactyla, assembly GCA_916618145.1. NCBI lineage: Eukaryota > Metazoa > Arthropoda > Insecta > Lepidoptera > Pterophoridae > Emmelina > Emmelina monodactyla. Next base: position 2,358,548 of record OU745316.1, read on the forward strand.
TTTTTTTTCTTAGTAAAATAATACAGACGAGTTGTTTAAAAAGCTACTATTTATTGTTTTAGGAAGAGGATAAAATCCTCAAAGAAGGCAATCATTATTGTTGTCCTGAACATTCGCAAAATGATATCGATATTATAATTAATGATAGCATAACAGAAGCTACAGAGGGAAAAGAACCTGCTCCCAAAGTGTACCGCAAATGTTTGGTGAAAATAAAAAATAAAGGACTACATCTAGGAATCTCTAATCCAGTCCCAACATTTGCCCAAAAAAAATTTTGTATATACCGCAAGATCCGCAAACATGCCCAAGTGAAAAAAATTAGTGGAAAATCCCTTTCCGACATTGAAGTGCCGTCACTGTTTTTTGATATTTTACTAGCCGATTATTTTGATGGTGACAATAGCATAATAATTTTTTGTAGCAACGATGCACAAGTACACATGAAAACTACCAAAGTTTACTTCATGGACGGTACTTTTAAAGCTAGTCCTCAACCATTCACACAACTATTTTCAATACATCGCGACTTGGGTAGCACAATTGAAAACACGAACGTAATACCTTTGGTATATGTTTTCATGTCTCGCAAGAATGTAAAATGTTATAAAATTGTATTTGAATTGATAAAGTCCAGAATCCCTGAGTGGGAACCCACTACTGTGCACATAGATTTTGAAAAAGCAACTATACGCGCGTTGAAATCCATATTTGAAAATGTCACTTTGGCTGGATGTTATTTCCATTACAGAAATTGTTTAAAACGCAAAGCAGCGACGCTTAATCTTAAAACAAGAAAACACAAATATATTATAAACTTATGTTCTGTACTGCCTTTGTTGCCAGTGGATAAAGTGGACGAAGGCTGGCAATATATCAAAAATAAAGAAATAAACGAGGACGATGATTATCTAAATAAATTTGTAAACTATTTTGAAAGCTTATGGATGAGGCCAGCCTTTATTCCCATGTGGTCAGTCTTTTCAGATCGCCATCGAACTACAAATATTGTCGAAGGTTGGAATTTTAAAATAAATGGATTAATTAGAAAAAACCCGACTATGCTGCAAATTCTTCATGTAATTAAAGATGACGATACTCTGGCAAATTTGAATGTTGATCAAAATAAAAGGTTTGGTAACAAAATATTGCCCAAAAGGAGGAAGAAAGATATCGAAAATGACAATTTTATTAGATTCATCCAATTAGAGTTGATCTGTGGTGAAATTACCACAGAATTTTTTATTTACAAAGCGGCTTTATTTACGAGTACTTTTTAAAACTCAAGTATAAATATTTTCAAGTGTAGGCAAGTTACCTGTGTATTATCATTTATTAAAAAAGTTACCTTTATTTGAGTTAAATACAAACTTTTGTTTAAGTATAATTAACTTCAATTTTAATAATTAATCTTGATGCGAACCACCCTTTATTCCAATCTGTCCTACCAGTAGTTCGATCATCTAACTGTTTGGACATTTTTTTTCCAAACTGTTAGACTCACTCCGATGATCGAACTATTTGGAATAAAATATTCCTAGTTGTTAGACTGTCTCCGGTGGTCGAACTGTTTGGACATAAACATTCCAAATAGTTAGACGATTTATTTGTACTTCTCTGTATACCTAAAACGTAATTGGTCTAAATCGCGAAAACAAAATAAAGAGACAAAACAAATGAAGATGGATAAAACAAATGAATATCGTTTAAAAGATACAACACATTTGTTTTTAAAGATATTCATTTGTTATATCAATCTTCATTTGTTTTATGTCTCTTTTTTATCGAACTACTGGTAGGACAGATTAGAATAAAGGCGAACTACTGCAACTTTAGAGTTTCATCAGTTCGGTGATTTGTATCAACCGAACTATTGCTACCCAAAAGTTGCACTAGTTCGGTCAACCGGACTAACAACCGGACTACTGCTACTAGAGGTTAGAATCAGTCAAAAGAAATGACATTTCAGCGAGTGCTAGCAGCAGTGAAGAAAACAAATCTGAACAATTACCACAGTCACAAGATCCTCGAAAGATGCGTTTTCTGGAATCGCTTCGAAGAATTAGCTTGCATCCAGCCACAAGAGCGCGATGATCCTAAAAGCCCCATTGCTTTAGAATTATATTTCTATTTAAAAGAAAATTTGTTGGAAAAAATAAGAGTATGTAACTTCTTAGATTAAACCCTTAATTTGATAAAGTCCGGTGTGACGGACACTTATTTAAAATAAATCCTGCCAAGTTTTTATTTCATGTTCATCGATTTCTAATCGATTAAATGTTTATTTGTACCATAAACAAATAGTAAAAAAAAGTTATGATTGTAGCAACATTGCATACCTATGTCAGTTGGGAAGCAAAATGTCTGCGAAAATGCGGCCACCTGTTTTGTTCATGGTATTTATAATTGTTTATCTTATTTTTGTGGAAAAATGAATTGAATTATAGATTTATTTATTAGATAATAAACATGTCAATCATTATTAACAAAAACATACGCACTTTATTACATTTTTATGATGTTTATTTGTAACTAAAAAGCTTTGTCCGTCACAGCGGACATTGCTAATTATTACTATGTCCACTGCGGCGGACAACGCCAAAATGTGTGTGTGCTTTTGTTGGTTATGGTGCTGAGTTTGTTTTTTTCTTTGCCAACAGCCTAATCGCGCAAGTAAAATTCTTGCATTAGTGCCGAATGAACTTTTCCGGTGCTAGCGAAATATCAGATTGACAAAAAATTTTAACTGAATAGCATGATGCACGTACTAATTCTTCCACCCCGCTGTCTTTTCCTGCACCATCAATTGCATCTTCCCTTGCTAACCTAACAATAGATACATCTGAAGACGAAGAATTAAACTCCGAAGATGCTGATATTATACCAGATTCTATCGTGCGTGAAATTGGCGACTCCATTTATCCCTATCTGCTATTCCTTCATTGCCTTCAACGCCTATAACAACAATAGCTTCTTCATTAGCACAACGAAAAACAAGATCTAGGAAACCACCAACAGTCAAAGCCAAAAGACCAAAAAAACCCAAAAAAAATCAGCTGACTTACAATTGGAGAATAGCTCAATTCCGTCATCAAGCGTCAATAGAAGAGGGGGAGGATGATGATTACATAGACCTGCCAGAAGATGATTCACCTTTGAGTTTCTTTCGCCTTTTTTTCCTCAAGATATTCTTACTAGTATCGTAGAGCAGGCAAACTTATATTCAGTTCAACAAACCGGCAAGTCAAGTTAGAGATTTTTTAGCTATCTATGTTCTTATGGGTATTGTTGTAATGCCTTCATATCTTGGAGTTGCTATTTATTCTCCGAGAAAGCTATGGTGTTTTTGCCTTAGGCACTATTCGAGGCAATCGCCTTCGAGGAGCAGAAAAAGTTTTACCTGCTGAAAAAGCCATGAAAAAGAAAAACCGAGGACATTTTGTAGAAGCTGTATGTGATAAAAATCGCTTAGCTGTTGTTCGTTGGAATGATAATAAGGCTGTCACATTTATTAGTTCCTATGTAGCAAGTGAGCCTATAGAAAAAAAACGCCGATATTCTAAAGACGCAAAAACTAAAATCGATGTCCATTGTCCACAGGTTGTGCGCCAATACAATAAACAGGAGGTGTTGATCTTTCTGATATGCTCATATCACTGTACAAAACACCCTACAAAAGCAGGAGATGGTATTTAGCGATATTTGCACAGATAATTGACATTTGTATAAATAATGCTTGGCTATTGTACCGCCAAAAGCGTTTCGGCAACGTGAAATCTAAAAAACCTTTGAAGGCATTGAGATTGAGATATGATATTTATGACTTATTGTGCAAGGCAAACAGGTCTGCTAAAAGAAAACAAACTGAATCCGTCAAAGTAAAGAAACCGCATGCACCCCGCCCTTTGAGTCTATTAAAATACGACAATATAGGACATTTCCCTTCTACCATGGAAGGAAGGACTCTGCAGGTTCTGCCAAAAGAAAACTGTCGTGAATTGCATTAAACGCAACACAAGACCACGGCATTTGTAAAGATGCCGAAACGCCGAAAAACCAAAAATAAATTAATAAACGCGAAAACCCCCGTTAAAATGAGTTTAATTTCAAAATAAGAGTCCTTTCGAGTGCTGGACAGGGCACAAAACACGGTATCCAGAACTAGTACGTTTAGCAAGTGTGTTTTCAACATATATAGAGTTACTAATTCAAACTTCAAAAGTATTAAAGAGACAACTTTATAAGCTAGAAAATATCGGAAAAGTAAACTATAAAAATACAGACTTAAAACATCGTGCAGGGTTATTTTTAATTAGCGCATCACCTCTTGCAGGCGGCTTCCTTACATCAATCCCAATAACATTTGTTCTACGACTTTTTGCAAAACTTGATAATTAACACAAAAACAAAAAAACAAAAACTAATTTGCGCGCTCTGTTATTTATAACTCTGTATTTTGTAAGAAGTTCCTAAACCGGTCGCCCACCCCCCGTCGCCCGCGCGCCTGCCACGCCAGTTGCGTGCGCGTAGAGTATTGTACCGTTCAGAGGCATCTAATAAATTTGTAAGGTCAGGTGGGGTTAGATGGACGCTGGGGGAAGAGTAACAGTAACTAATAAAAAGAAAACTATATTGCGCAGCTCTATGGCCACTACGTCGATAAAACAGTATTAGGCGTAGTTCAAATATTCTTGGATAGATGGCGCTGGAACACTGCAACGAAGCGAGCGAAAGAGAAAAAAAAAACAGGTGTCAACCTAAAAAAACTACTACCTTGCGCGTTCCTGGTTTAAGCTAATTTTAATATCAAAAACGGTTGTGGTTGCGGTTGATAGCTATGGTAAGTGTAATTATTACGTTTAGGGCCAGTTTTTTAATAGTCAGATAAATTCTATCTGACAGAAAATCAGTATGTTTTTGTTGCACGTCGAACATAAATACTTGACATATGTATGAAGTGACAATGAAAACATACCTCTTATCAGTCAGTTAGCATTTATCTGACTATTGAATAATCAGCCCTTAATCTTTATTTTCTACGTATAACATTGTTTGTAACGTTTGTTTTTAGTGCTTTTTCAATGTCAATAAAAACATAACCTTCAAAATGGCAAGGTGGGAAAGAGGAACGGCTATACCAGGTTAAGAGAAACATATGTTCCTCTTTTCCGGTTTCAGGGGTAACAAACATTTTTAAAATCCGCTAAAATATAACACGTTCCGTAAATAGCCATGATTTGCTCAACTATTTATTTGTTACAGAAAAAGCTAAGTGCCTCGAACTTACGTAAGAAAGACCGATAGAAGTTCTTACCGGAAAGAAAAACTATTAGAAGCAGTTAGGGCCGTTATAAGTGGCGCCTTGTCAGGTTATGAAGCCTCAAAACATTATGGAATACCTAGAGCGACTTTAATCAATCGCGTTAATGAGCGTAAAGGTATGAAATCAAATACTTTAGGGAGGGCCACGGTTTTATCGCGAGATACAGAAGAAAACCTTGTCAAAAATTTGCATGCAATGGAGAAGTATGGCTTCGGCTTGACGAGAAAGGAATTGATGGAGACTATATGTGACAGTGAAAGGTCCGTAAATAATCCGTTCAAAAACGGAATTCCTGGAGAGGACTGGTTCCTTTCGTTTAAAAAACGACATAACGCACTGCTAACACAAGACTGTATCAACTAAAAAAAAGACGAAATCAAGATAACTCATTCTTGTTATGTAAAATTTAATTCTCTACGCGTCAATAAAACCGTCACTAAAATAGTGCAAGAAACAATTACGAGATGGCGTTATAAGTCTCTCTTCATGATTTAACGGCTGTTATTAGACCCCGCGCAACATTGCGTCATCTTTAGTTACGGTTAAAATTTGAGTGGTGAGGACGTGTCGCTTTGCGTAATAGACCGCATCATTTTGAATTGCTGCGTTATAACTGAATCAGGTATGTAAAAATTGATGTATTTTTACGACTTAATACGTTATTGTTGATTGAAACCTAATTATTAAGTCGGTGTATTTCGAGTTGTTACATTATTGTTGGTGAACAAGGATTGATTTGAAGTAATTATTATGAATAACGACATTCTTGTTGGTTTAGTTAGTAGTTTTAGACTTAATGCAGTTTTGTTGAAAAATTTTTGTTTACTAACTTTTATGGGGTAAATTATTAAAATTTCAATAATTATAATTGCTGTTTTAATAGTATTTAAAACCGTCCGTTCAATCAGTTGTCTTAAAGTGAAAATAAAAAATTTCTCCATGATTTACAAAATAATTTTGAGTTAACACATCCTAGGTGACGAAAAAATATTTTTGCTTCGTATATAGGTAAATTACTTTTTGTTTATTTGTAGCATGAACCGTGGGCGTCTTCTGGTAGATATGGCGACCAAAACGACCTCCATCGATGAAACGGACAAGGAAAATAATATTAACGAAGAAAACACTGCATCTGACCAAAGAAAATACTACATTTCACCCCTGCACAGTGATCAGAGTGATTTCGACGATTCGGACTGCGACCCTCATTTTATTCCTGGGTCAACAGGTAATGTTCCCCGTTTACTTCAAGGTGAAGCCACGAGACCTCCAAACAGTTCTTCCTCAAGTAGCTCTTCTGCAAGTAGTTCCAGTTCATCTTCATCAAGTAGCTCAGATGATGAAGCAGAAAATAATTCAGACCACATTGCTTCTACTAGTGGATCAGTAGGTCAAATAACTACAGAGGCAAATGCTTCAGAGGTACAGGAAATCGTACGAGGCAAGAAAAGGGTGAGAAATGAAAAGAATTGGAAAAGTAAAATTGCAAAAACACTTCGAAACACAGGTAAAGACTACACATCAAGTGTTAAAAAACAAGTCCCAGCAAGGAAGATGGGACCTTTGTGTGGAGATAAATGTCGATTAAATTGTCGAGCAACAATAGATGAGACCTCGAGACAAGACATTTTTAATGATTACTGGCGTTTGGGAGACTTGCAAAAACAAAGACAATTTATTATAGCTCACACTTCACAAATAAAACCAAAATACAGATACTCATCTACTCAAAATTTCCGCAAATTAAATACTGCATTTTATTTTGAGCTAAATCACACTAATATTAGAGTTTGCAAAACATTTTTTAAAAATACTCTCGCAATAAATGACAGACCGATTGCTACTGCATTATCAAAAAAATCAGAGACTGGTTTTGTAGAGGGTGAATTACGCGGGAAACATAATAATCATCGCACTGTTGATCCAGAGGTCTACGATAGCGTGAAATTTTTTATAAATAGCGTACCCCGAATTGAATCACATTACCTTAGAGCCCAGACATCAAGACAATACATTTCCTGTGAAAAATCTTTAGCTGACTTATACAGGGATTACAAAGATATTCGTACAAGTGTTAGCCTACCATTTGCATCTCAATCTACTTTTAACCGTATTTTCAATAGAGATTTCAATATTTCATTCCACATACCAAAGAAAGATCAGTGTGATCTTTGTGAAAGTTTTAACAATGCTGACGAAGAAGGGAAACAGAAAATTATTCAAGCTTATGAAATTCATTTAAAAGAAAAAGAACTGGCCAGAAGGGAGAAAGAAAAAGACAAGACTAGGAACGATAATACAATTATTGCTGTGTACGACTTACAAGCTGTCATGCCGGTACCAAAGGGCCAAATATCAGTTTTTTACTACAAAAGTAGAATTAATTGTTTTAACTTTACTGTAAGCGACTTACATGCTAAAGACGTTGAATGTTACTTCTGGAATGAAATCGAGGGAAAACGAGGTGCCACTGAAATAGGAACATGCATTTTAAATTATTTAGAAAAGATTACACAGAATAAACCAGAACCAGTCGATGTGATTTTCTATTCCGACAACTGCTGTGGACAGCAAAAAAATAAGTACCTCTTATCAGCCTACGCATATGCAACACAAAAATTTAACATAAGTAGTATCACCCACAAATTTTTGATTAGAGGTCACTCTCAAAATGAGGGTGATAACGTACATAGCGTTATTGAAAAACAAGTAAAGCGTTTCCTTAAATCAGGACCGATCTATGTTCCGCAGCAATATGCCACCTTAATTCAAATTGCTAAAAAGACCGGACAACCCTACAAAGTTACTGACATGACCCACAATAAATTTGTTGATCTTAAACTTCTTCAAGAGCAGTGGGGCAGTAATTTTAACGTAAACGAGGATCGAAACCAAGTGAAATGGCATGATATTAAGGTGCTCCGTGTTGAAAAGGAAAGTCCTATCACTTTTTTCTATAAGAATTCTTATGAAGATGAAAATTACCATAAAGTTTTTGTACGTAGTTCACGACGGTCTGGAAACCAATCGCAAATATTTTCTATTGGTTTGTCGCCAGCATACACAAGCCAGATACCCTTAAATCAGAATAAAAAAAGGGATATAAAAGAACTGATTGATAAAAATATAATTCCGAGGACCTTTTATGAATCGTACTATCGAGATTTGATTGAGTAATTCGAACGACTAACTATTAGTTAGCACCTATCAGATATTATTTCAATTCGGTATTCTATGTTGCTTTGAAGCATTTAATTTTGTGATTTAAGACTGAAAAATAAGTAATTAAGAAATTTTTGTTCTTGTTTTGTTTAAAAAGGATAATTTTGTTATTTAAATATAAGTCTAAAACATTTGTATAACATTTTGAATTCACAAAGATTCATTGTATGATTTTCGGATTGATAAGATTAGTGATGACTATTTGTAAAGTGACTGTGACTATTGCCTAAGAATAATTTTTTTTTGTTTTGTTTAAAAAGTTTTTTTTTGTTCAATTATTAGTCCAAAATGTTTGCAATGTTGTTATGTTAATAAGAATTTACAATTATTAGTGATAATTTGTAAAATGACTGAACTAGAAATGCCTTAGACTTAGAAGAATAAATAAAGAAGAAACTTTAATTAATATAATACTTTTAATATTTAGTAAGTGCCATAATTATAGTTTTTGTAAATTATTTGTGTGGTTTCTTTTGATAAATACAATATTTCACTTCTAATTTGCTTTATTTATGACCTAACCATAGTATCTAAAATAACAGATCTAATGAAAAATTATACTAACTCAAAATACGTTTCCTCAAATCATTCATATAAAATCAAAATAAATTGTAGGAAGTCAAAATTATATCACTTATAACTACGCAACTAAAAATAATTCTTTTTTTTTTATAAATTTCTCATACAATACTGTATTAACTCCAAATTTGTAAATAACTTGATAACCCGCAATTTCAGAGATTACTCATACTTAAAGCAACCCCTTAATTTTATCACTTATTTTAAAACACTGCTCACTTTTATACAATCGTTTACAGGGAACTAGTAATCAGTTTTCCATCATTTCTGAAAAAAGCTTCATTTTGAGTTGATACAGTCTTGTGTTAGCAGTGCGATAATATCTCTGTAAAAAAGCCGCAGCCGGTGGAGTATGCCCGAAAAACTGCATGCAGGCCTAATGTGATATACCCCTATTTCGATTTTTTGGAGGAAACAGTCAACCAACTGGATCTTCGCGACAAACCATCGCATATTCGATGAGACAAGCTTTAGCAAACAAAGACCCCTCAAAGGCAAAGTGGTTGGACTGAAAGGATTTACTTCCACAAGAACGATATCATCTCCTGGGAAAGATAACACTACCGTCTTGCTGGTGTGTAATGCTCTTGGGGAAAAAGCTCCCCTTTAATTTTTCCCCTTTAATTAGGGTAAAAACGTGTGGGACGAGTGGACGTCACAAGAAGGGTACCCAGGAACAGCGTATGCCGCAACAGCTAATTTTCTGCCAACTATAGGACAAAAGCGGCCCATACTCTTAGTGTACGACGGGCACTCCACCCATGTGGGAATAAATATTATTGAGAAGGCCCGAGCAGCACAAATAACAATATTGAAGATTCCTCCTCATACCAGCGATGTGTTGCAGCCGTTAGATTTGGCTGTGAATAAAGCTTTTAAGGATAGATGGGATGCAGCTTTGGTGAGATGGCAACGATTAAACATTGGTAAGACACTGCCAAAAAAAGCTTTTGCAAAGATCCTAATGTGTGTGCAGCTGGGTTTAAAAAAGCGGGTATTTACCCACTAAACAAAGATATTGTTCCAGAATTTAAATTTAATCAATTGCTTTTGCGAGAGTGGAAACAAACAACAATGTCACTCATTAACCATATTTGTGACGATAAAACAAAGTCTGCAGACATACGTCCTTTAACGCAAGATTAACAGAAGTCACCCAATTAGACGTTTCAATCCAGATTTGTTACTTAACATCACTTTGGCATAGATTAATTGATCAGGCACACAGTCAACCACAGCAAAGGCAGCAAAAGTTAATTTTAATTATTCGTTGGTTAAATGTTGTTGGGATTGTTGTAGAAAAGCGGCCTACAAGAGGTGATGCGCTAATTAGAAATAACCCTGTATGTATTTAGAGAATTACATCTTACCTTAATACAACATGTTTTCACGATAAGGTTATTAACAATATACCTACCTACATACATTGGTATTACTTTATTTATATTTAAATCAATTTTACTCACATTATTATTATCTCCGTCTATACTATGTGACAACTCTTGTATCTAACAGACAAAACATAGGTACTAAAAATTATGACATTTCATGCGCGCTCCAAAACTCCTACTTCAAATAATTCAACAACTTTTTAGCTATTACAATATCAATACACTGCCGAAAATAGGTCATACGAAAAAATCATTGTTCATAATTCACATAAATATACAAAAATAAACATAAAACCATTCATGGATAAAGTATTTTATTAGAACTATTTATCAACCTTAATATAAATCGTTCCTTGATCCAAAGCGACTTATCACATGATATACTTAGGGTCCAATATCACACATATAGTTTATCGCCAATATCATGCAAACATTTCGCCAATATCACGAAAATTATTTATCGCCGATATCACGAAAACGGTTCGCCAATATCACGCAAACGGTTCGCCAATATCACCCAAACGGTTCGCCAATATCACGCAAACGGTTCGCCAATACCACGCAAACAGTTCACCAATATCAGGCAAACAGTTTATCGCCAATATCATTGCTTCCCGCGTTTGCCGGGTGGCTTTTGCAGCTGGAATGAACCGGATTCGCTGGTTTGACCAATTCCGAAACCAGGGAGGTTGAAAGTGTTGGTCGTGGACGGATGAGGCTGGGGTTGCCAGTTTGTACCTGTAATAACTTAGTATTAAGGCTAGTTGACAAGGTACTAAATTAATATAAGAACAATATGAAATGTTATCATTTTACTTGTAAATAAATAAAGAAAAAGTTATTGACGACCTCTGTGGTGCAGCGGTATATATACCGGACTGCTAAGCGGATGGTTCCGGGTTCGATCCCCGGGTCGGGCCAATTTCGTAAAAATGGTTTTTCGATATTGGCTCGTGTCTGGATGTAACTAGGTTCTCCCCTAGTCCATTGTGTGGTACCTATTGTACAAGCTTTGCTTAGTTTAGGGCCACACAGTTGGTGTGTCAGTCTGGAGATTTAATATTATTATTATTATTATTTAGCACATTCAAAATTAGAAAGTTAATTTTAGTTTTTAAGTAGTTCATAATTTCGGAGTAAATGTATACGTAAGGCACATAAAATAATCGAAACCTTAGCATACGCATGCACTACTTTACTGCCTTATATTAGGAGGAAAGGTTTCGCACTAGTAGTCCAGTAGTTAGATTAATAAGAAATGTATGTTACAGTAAAATAATACACATACATATTTTTGTGAAGCAAAAGCAGAAATATAAAGAATCTATATCAATAAAATTTTAGTATATTATGGTACAAGTGTGCAAAGTTGTTCATTATACACGAGGCTAAGGGTTGCGTAAATCAGCCAAGTGTATAATGAACATGTTGCTCACGAGTACCATACGTACTTGTTCAACACACTTGCGAGGAAATACAATTATATTTTGCATAAAAAGTTCCCTACACAGCAACAAATGCAATGTTATCAAAATATAAAGAATTCGGGAAATGACGCTCAACTTTTATTTTGCACGCGCCAACCAGCCGCCGTACGACGGCCTATTTCAAAATATGCTTTTTGAGATAAAGTACAATTATTTTGTAACAAATTACTGTTTATTATATATTAGAAAATGCTCTGCTTACTGGCATATAATTTAACTTTGTAGGGATCGTTATATTATGCACAAGTGTGTAATAGGTCGGTTTATGGCCCAAAAAACGGTGTTTTAAGGCTCACTTTCTGAACAAGTGTGTTAAAAAAATATATTATTTATGCAAAAGTAGTGTTTGTTACTTTTTAATGCAATTAAGATGAACCGATTAAGATGAAATTTGGAAAATAGATAGATTATTACTTTATTACCTAGAATAACACAAAACTTACCAGAAGCATTTGCAGAAGGGAATGGAGATAAGGTGTTTCCAAAGTAGGTAAAAGGCGTCGGTCCCGCCAACTGTTTGATATTGCCTAGAAAAAATATTTTTATTACACATAAATTATTTGAGATATTAATAGACAAAAGTTGAGGTAGTCAATATATGTTGAAGTACAAAGACATATTTTATAATGGTGTCTTCATTGCAACTAAACAAGTGCATGACAGCTGATTTGCTAGAAAATGGGCTACAATATCACAAATTTGTTATTCTACAAATTTCGAGACCATTTTGTTTATCCAACCATCACTGTACTTTTACTCAGAATTACGGATCAATCAATTTCGCTATATGAGAAGGAGGCCTGTGCCCCACTGGTAAACCAAATATTGGCAATTATTATTATTAGTAACTTAAATAAACTTTAGTCGAATGTTCTTTACTTACAATTAATTAATAAAGTTACGTTACCTTAAAGTTAAGTTACCTAAAAGATGGACAAATCTTTCAACTGGTTTAAAAGGAGTTAGCGGACAAACATACAGACACAACTTGCGACTTGGATTTATACAATGTATTATTGATAATGATGAAGATTTTTATAATATAGTTAGTTATAGTTACCTAGAGCGTCCCTAGGGTCAGAAAGCACGGCGCTGCCCATACTTATATCTGTAAATTTGTTAGTTTTAGACTTCTTCCTTGTGCCCTCAGCATCGCGCAGTATTTGGTCCAAACTTGATGCGGCTGCTAAAATAATTTAATATTATTAGACAAATTTAATTTCTAGTTACTTGTTTCAAGATTAAATGTAAGCATATAAACAACTAAGCAATTGAACAGTTTTAGATAGGATTTGGTACCGAGGTAGATTAGATACAAAAGTAATGAGGATCTAACTTTTCATTCAATGAAATTTCGAAAATCGTAATTCTTAAATCTGTAGCATCAAAGGTTAAAAAAAAGTTTATAAGCTTAACAAGAAGTACATAAATATTTTTTGTAGCGTTTTAAAAGAGCACCAACTAGATTAAAAAACACTAAGTTTGTATTTTGTACCCTAAGAAGTTGCGGACAAAAAGGTAGTAATATAATAAATTATACTTACGTGTAGGCGTATCAAAAACATTCGTCGGATCTTTAAGAATGTATTTCCTAAGATTCAAATACTGTTCCTTCTGAGTTTCCACTTGGGTGTGAACGGATTGTAGTCGACCGGCCAATGCTACCAAAGACTCGTGCATTCGACGAATTCCAAGCGTCAACTCTGAAAGGAAAATCGAATTTAAATATAGAAAATAGTTTTACGGAAGCTGTGACAAAGAAAACATTGAAAATAGGTAGTTTCTGAATTGAAAATTCTTAATTAATTATCAAGAAGACTACAGTAGATCCAAGTAAAACTTAAATGTTGATTTCATATCTTAATTCAGAAACTGGTGGCTCTTAAATACAATTTTCAAAAGAAGTTTATTAACTTTAATACTGGGTGGCGCAAAAGTAAAGACCCTATTTAGTTCAGCTATAACTTTTTTTTTATTAGAAAACTAGATTTAGGTTTTTTTTAATGTACGAGGGTACGTTTTTAAGTTCGCGGAATGAGAGGGTTGGAGGGGGGTGATTAGGCTCATTAGGACCGTAACGCGTTCAGTGACTCATAATTAGTATAAATACGAGGTTTTATTGTTATCAGACAATTAGTCTTTGAGCTAACGTCAACCAAGCAACATAATCGGGAGTTAAAAGTGAAATATGGAAAAAATCGATGTCGTGCCGTTATAAAGTTCCTTACCAAGCAAGAAAAATCAGTTGCGACCATAATGGATGAGATGTCATCGGTTTACGGTGACTCTTGTCCAGGAAAAACCATGGTATACAAGTGGCACAGTTTGTTTAAACAAGGAAGGGAATCCCTTGAAGACGACCCGAGGCCGGGCAGGAGCATTGAGGTGACCACGACAGAACTTATTCAAAAAGTCGAAAAATTGTACTCGAAGATGCTCGACTAAAGAAGAAACAACTCGCAGAAATGGTTGGAGTATCCGATACAACCATTTTTAAAATCCTGCACGATCATCTTGGCATGACTAAGGTCAGCGCAAGATGGGTACCGAGAATGCTCACGCCGCCGCAAAAACAACAACGCGTAGAGTGTTTACGTGCATTTTTGGACCTCTGCAGTGACGACAAGGATGGTGTATTGAGTCGAATTGTTACTGGAGACGAAACTTGGGTTCATCATTATGAACCTGAGTCGAAACAAGACTCCATGCAGTGGCATAAAAAGGGCACAGCACCCCCCAAGAAGTTTAAGGTGTCACAGTCAGCTGGGAAACTCATGGCAACGGTCTTTTGGGACTCAGAAGGAATATTGTTAATCGATTATAAAGATAAAGGTGTTTCTATAACCGGAGAATACTACGCTTCAATATTAGAGCGACTAAAAGAAGCCATTAAAGAGAAAAGACGGGGAAAATTGACGAAGGGTGTGCTGCTTTTGCACGACAATGCGCCCGTCCACAAGAGTCGCGTTGCGTTGGCTTCCCTGCATAAGGTGGGCTTCGATATTTTAAACCACCCACCCTACAGCCCAGACCTAGCCCCGAGTGATTATTACCTCTTCCCAAAAATGAAAAAAGAGCTTCGGGGTAAAAAATTTACCACCGATGATGAAGTTAAGGAGGCAGTTTCAGCGTATTTTGAAGACAAAGATAAAACATTTTTTTATGAGGGTATAAATAAATTAATTGAAAGGTCCGAAAAATGTATCCGTCTTGCAGGTGAATATATTGAAAAGGAAAAATAATTTGGTTTTTTTAATTCCACCCCTTACCCTCCATTCCGCGAACATAAAAACGCTCCCTCGTATACTTGTGCCATTAAATTTCGTACCATTAGGATTTAAAGATGATGATCATTTTAAATGGTGACCTTCAGAGTTGATGCACATTTGAGCCCTATTTATGACATTTTGCATAACTTGCCGTAACACTTTTAGAGCTGCGAGAGTCTGAGGCTTGTTCACATACACCTGAGATTTCAAAAAACCTAAAGAAAGAAGTCTGGACTGGTCAGATCGGGTATCTTGCAGGCCAAGGCAAATTGCCAAAACGAGAGATAACTCGGCCTGGAAAAGCGTCCCTCACTAATAAAAAAAATAATTGTATTTTCTTTAGTGCCAATACTTTTGCGCCACCCAGTATACTTATCTTTCTCTCTAAGTTCGCGCACACATTTCCAGTAAAAGACAGGACAATGTGCATAACAAATAGCCATTTAGCTCAACCACAAAATCGTTTTAAAGTTTCAACCTTACCAACAAACAAAGATCAGATAAAAGTCACAAACCTTACCATAAAAAAGCTAGTTACATAGAAGTAACATTAATAAGACAAATTTATTATATACTAGCGACCCACCCACGCTTCGCAAATTTTGGCCGACTTGCTCGCGAAACATTGAATTTTAGCTAACTTAAAAACTTTTTATTGATTTTCTTTATTTACAAATTTAAATGAGGAAACGTCCTAAACCGTGGCAAAAACCGCATTAAAATCCGTTTAGTGGTTTAGGCGAAGACATTGGACAAACAAACAAACAGACATTCGTCGGATCTTTGAGAATGTATTTCCTTAGATTCAAATACTGTTCCTCCTGAGTTTCCACTTGGGTGTGAACAGATTAAAGTCGTAGTCTTAGACTTATACTATGTAATGATTATCTATCACTTTACCTTGTTCGCTCAACAATTTAGGCGAAGACTGAATCTGCTTGTCAGCCACGTCCATTTGTCTGCGGAAAGTCATCAATTGCTGTTCCAGTTCAGCAATCAGCTCCTTGATGTAGTGCGGTGGGGCCGAGCCCTCCCATTCTGAACCTTTGTAAGAAAAAGGGAATTATAGACAAACTAGTGGCCGCCCGCGACTCCGTTCGCGTGGAAGTCGGTTTCCCGTGGGAATGAGATGTTTTCCCGCGGTAAAAAGTACCCTATGTGTTATTCTGATGTATAACCTACATTACTGTAAAGTTTTATTCAAATCCGTCCAGTAGTTTTTACGTGAAAGAGTAACAAACATCCATACATCTAGACATCCATTATCACAAACTTTCACGTTTATAATATTAGTAGGACGATTGCGAGATTAATGCCCGTTTTTACCAAGGATCCCTTGGTTATCCTTGATTTACCTTAATACTATTCAAGTACATAATCAAATATAGTAATCAATATATTTATTTATTTATATTTGATATGGTGAAGTTTTTGATTTTTCCGGGATGTTGTTACGCGAGTACACTAGGCCTTCTCATTTAAGGAACAATGTCTACAGTAAACGTACATATCGACGGTGGAAAGGCAAAATTACCTAAGCGACACTTTTGGCGAAATTGAGTTATACAGGGTGTAATCGTTAAATGTGCACAGGCGATTATTCCGTAACTATTACAGGTATCAAAAAACTTTAAACTGATATCGAAAGTACTTGACCTAATGAGTAAAATAACAATAATAACTTTTTAAAAATAAAACGAGAAATATCCAAAAACTTCGATATCAGTTTTAAGTTTTTTGATATTTATTTATTTATTTAAATACAATTAGAGCAGCAGTTGAAACAACTGATAATGCCCCTATCTTGGTTCACAGTGTTAAGATTTCTTCCCATTGATGTGAGTGTCTAGTCGATTTTTGAATTGATTAACACTTTCAGAGTTTACAACTTCTTCCGAAATATATATATAATATATATCTGAAATAGTTACGGAATAATCGCCTGTGCACACTTAACGATTACACCCTGTATACATCAAACGATTCAGAAAAAAAACTGCATCGTTTAGTCTTACTCCCATGCTTCTGTGACGACTTTTGATGTCGCTTAGATATTTCACTTTGACGTTTAGTAAATTTTATCCGGAGACAAAAAAATAAAAAAACGCACTAAGATATTTTTACCAAGCCCTGAGTAATTGCAATTTGGCGCTTAGTCAATAACTACCAATTCTCACTCAATAGAAAAAATGTCGTTTAGTATTTTTTCCTACAAGAAATTCAATATGGTAGTACGTCGCTTGGTAAAACATGACCTTAACATGATAATTCATGATATTTACTCATCATGTTAAATTATTTAATGTTTAGAGTCTGATTACGATAAAGCGAGTTTCTTTGTGTTCCTGAACTGTGTTCTTATTGTTTTTATTATAAAATTTAATAAAGGGAAAAACATTAAAATTATGATATATTTCTTTAATTTAATAAAACATTTGTTATTGCCTTTTTTATAATATTATATCGTTTAATTTATTCAAAACAATGTGATTATTGCTAAAACAAGAGACATAGAAGTATTTTATCCTAGAGTCAACATAGTTTATTTGAATGCATTTAAGTAATTTTAGCCAGAAACATAATTTCATTGAATTTTGGTTTATGACTATTTTCCAGACTGAAAAAATACAATCAAATATATTTAAGACTAATTTCCTGCACTTGAATATTTGTTGTGTGGTCGGTTAGTAATTTTTTACGGTTTGTCATTTTTGGTAAAATTTTACTAAGCGACATTAACTCGGTAATTACACAAAATTAGCTCCAACTATGGAAAGAAGATAATAAAAGGTATTAATAGCATTAATTTTTTTTTTGGAATAAAGTAAATCGAATAAATAGTTATTTTTTATCCTCGATTTCCCGAAATTTCAAACTTCTTTTTGCTCTCCTGTAAAATTACCTCTATGTCGCTTAAGAAATATTGCCTTTCCACCGTCGATATAATACCACAATACATCTAATATCACTGTACCTTAACAATTTCAGATTGTTCTATTCTTACAAGAAATGTGAGGTGATTTTTGTAAAATAATTTTGATATGTTTTGGAAATAAAGGGAACATAAATATTAATAATAATTTACCCAAACTTTTACAACATAGACTTTCAATAAGGTTTATGCAACCAAATAATTAATAATGCTTTTTAAAGTAACTTTATGTTTTACTATTACAACACATCTTTTGTCACTACAACACAATTTACGGAAAATTTTTACAGGCAATATTAGCTTGATTACTGTGATGTATAGTTCAATTTAGTGAGGTAGACTATAGGCAATATAATATAACATCAGGCTATACAGGGTGGCTCATTCAAAGCGGTCAGTATGGGAAAGTCTGAAACTATAAGACATACGAAGATTTGTTCTTAAGAACCATGACACCGATTTTGATAAAAAGAAAAACTGCATTCATACATTTGAAAAAAAAAACTGTACCCAGCTAGGGAACCGAACCCGGTTGTTTTGAAAAAATAAAAGTTTTTATAAACTTTTTCTTTTTCTATTTAAATATCGATTGTGTAGGTCTTAAGCTATAAATGGCTCTATGAAACATGATGTCTTAAATGAATAAAATGCATTGTTTTCACAAAACAATAATTTAATTTAATAGATGTTCGAAGTTACCACCGTTTTTTCAATACAAAGTTCAACACGACCGGGTTCGATTCCCTAGATGGGTACATTTTTTTTTCAAATGTATATATGCAGTTTTTCTTTTTAGCAAAATCGGTGTCATGGTTCCTAAGAACAAATCTTCGTATGTCTTATAGTTTCAGACTTTCCCATACTGACCGATTTGAATGAGCCACCCTGTATACGACTAATAGTAGCGGAGCAGCAACGAAAAACGTAAAATCAATCTTTTGAGAGCTTCTTGCTTGCGCTGCATCAATGTTTTTTTCTAATTATAGTACGATAACAGGCTGCCTTCGCAATGGTTTAATTTTGGCCGACTTAAGAAAACTTTTGTCTCGATGTTCTTCATTACAAAGTTAAGTAAATAAATCCCCTAAACTAAAAGGTGGCGAAAATCAAATTAAGATCTGTTATGTATTTTAGGAGGAGTTAGCGGACAAACACACAACAGACAGAATTAGCGAGTTGGATTTACATGATAATGATGATTATACTAGGCAATAATGACGATGATAATGATAAGAAAGATGATAATGATTATGATATAACTTCTTAGATTGACGCGATTATTATTACTTGAAATTAAACCCATTTTAACGGGTTTTACGCGTTTATTTTATCATTTTTGATTTTCGGAAAAAGTAATGATTATAATGATAATGATAATACAACTTACCGGGTGGATCAGTGGCGGCGGTATCGGCCGCGGCGGCGGCGGACGCGGCGGCGGCTCTCAGTCGCTTGGACTGCGCGCGCGCACGACCCACCGCCGCCGACACACACACCACCGAGCGGAGCGTGGACTCCGCCTCGCGGGACACCTAATACGATACGCGTTTGAATGGGATCGCTTGGTTGTTTCGTGAAACGTCATTAAAATCGTTACCACGCCTTGACGAAAAAAAAACGGAACGAATTGGTCTATATCGTCTGACCTTAATAACTACGAAACGATGCAACTTAGAAACATTGATTCTGCGTGTTCGGTGTAAATCCGAACACCTTTATGTCAGCTATAATTTGTTATTAACCTAAATAATTTAATTTGTTAAGTTAGCTTTAATGTCAGTGCGCAACAAACAACGGTATTAATCGGTCGCATTCACTTTAACATTTTTATAACATTTTTAACAATAAATTAAGTTCTAAACAATTAACAGTATTTTAACATTAACAAACTCTGCTAATCCTCGCCCTGTACCCGACATATTTTTTGGTCCTTCGAATAGGGCCTCGTGCGTCGTGTTTTTTTTTTCCCGTCGGGCGAGGTAGTGTACTAGTGTAACAACTAACCGTGTAGTGTATAGTGTGAGGATTGCAGTGCTAACAGTGAAGGAACAACAACAACTAACTGTGTAGTGTAAAGTGTGAGGATTGCAGTGTTAACATTGGAGTAACAGCAACACTTCAGGGAAGTAATACATTTCTCTTTTACTTAAAACATCTGCTTTTAACTTTATCATGGCGGAGCTCTGCGAAGCGCAATTGAGAATTTATGAGAACATCATAAGGCTTGGTATTAACACTAAAAAGGATGGAACGGACAAAAAGACGGTAGAATACTTTAGAAGACGTATGGAAACTTTGGAAGTATATTGGAAAGAATATGAACTGAATCATCAGCAGTTGTGTAAAGAATTGAGTAGATCTCACCCCTATTTTGTTGAACAAGAATACGAAAAAACATTGAAAGCGGTTGAGTCAACTAAGGCGGTGATAAACGATCAATACCAACTGTTGCACGGTCAACGTCAACCGAGAACACCGTCGGAAGCAAAGGAGGAGCTATTTCAAGACGCTGGACCAAGCAGCAGAGAGGAACAACCGCTTAAGTTAAGTGAGGGGACGAACAGCAAACGAGACGATCTACTTAGACGGCAGTATGGAAATTTTAAAGCCTTTTTGAGAACAGCAAACAACATAGAACTAGAGACTATTGCAGATAAGTGGGAATTTGAGGATGCCCTAAAAACATTACAGGCTAGATGGTCAGCTATCGACACCCTACATTGGGAAATCGATACCGAGGAAGATGGGGAAAATAAGATATACTCAGACATGTATGATAATTATGAAAAGAAATATAACAGCTTAAAGAAGGCGTTGAACATTAAAATGACATCAGTTGCTCACCGAGAAAAGTCAACTCCAAAATTAGACATTCCTATTTTTAACGGTAATTTCAATCAATGGGTCCCTTTTAAAGACTTATTCTCCGAAGTTATCCACAACAATCCTTCCTTATCGAACGGCCAAAAGATGCAACACTTAAAGAGTAAAGTCCGCGGAGAAGCTGAAAAACTAATCCAACATCTTCCGATCAGCACAGAAAACTATTCTATCTGTTGGGAAATACTCACACATCGTTACGATAACAAGAAGATGATATTTTCGTCCCACATGAACATTTTACTCGGCCTTCCTAACATTCAACAACAATCGTCACAACCAATCAAGAGAATGCATGACACCACGGTAGAGTGTCTTAATGCTATAAAACATTTAGGGGTTGACATAAAAACATGGGATCCTATAATTGTCCATATTTTGGGGCAGAAATTGGACGCCGACACTTATACAGAATACATTGGTTCGCTAAAAAATTCAAAGGAATTGCCCGTACTCAGAGAGTTCTTAGATTTCTTGGAGATGAAATTTACCACTCTTGAAACTGCTCGCCGAAAGCAAGATGTATTACAAACAAAACCGACCATTAATTTTAATCTTCCGCAATCATCGTCCAACCAACGAAAAAATAATTACCCATTAAATAGATCTTACAATAATAATTATTATAACAATCAAAGCTACGGAAATAAGCCGATTGCGAAAACAATGCAGGTATCAAATATCAAATGCCCTCTTTGTAACCACCAACATGGCATTTATAATTGCAAGAATTATTTAGTAATGAATGACGAACAAAAACTGAAAACTGCAAATCGACTAAATTTATGTACCAATTGTTTATTTAGCCATAATGGAAATCCATGTACATCGACTTTAACTTGTCGTAAATGCTTTGCTCCGCATAACACGATTTTACACGATGCTATTATAAATCACT
The DNA here is from genome assembly GCA_916618145.1 of Emmelina monodactyla. NCBI lineage: Eukaryota > Metazoa > Arthropoda > Insecta > Lepidoptera > Pterophoridae > Emmelina > Emmelina monodactyla. Next base: position 2,380,529 of record OU745316.1, read on the forward strand.
CTAAACAATATGTGCCGCGTCAGGAAAATGTGATAGGTTCATCGCATGCGTCACAAAACGAAAACGCTGAAATATTACTTGCAACAGCAATGATAAGGGTGAAAACATCTGACGGATCTTATCTGAAATTGCGAGCCTTGGTGGATCAAGGTTCACAAATCTCTCTAGTAACAGAAAGAGCAGCACAAATGTTGGGTTTGAAGAGAAAACGCTGCAAAGGAGTAATAGTTGGAGTAGGTCAAAAGGAGAACAACTGCAAAGGGATGATTACTATTACAGCTTGCTCGATTTACAACGATTTTACATTTGAAACCAACGCCTTGATAATGAATGACTTAATCAAGAGCCTTCCTAACAAAACATTCCCCGAACCATCGTGGTCGTACATTCGGAACATTAACTTAGCGGACCCGGAATTTTATAACAGTCGTCCTGTGGACTTATTGCTGGGTGCCGACATTTACGCCAGCATTATCCAAAGAGGCATAATTAAGGGAAAAAATCTGCAGCAGCCAATTGCCCAACAATCACAATTAGGGTGGCTACTGTGTGGAAAGATAAACACTAACATTTACCAATGTAATGTGGTATTAAATAATATAGATCAAATTACAAGATTTTGGGAGGTGGAAGAGATAAACGAGTCGAACAATTTATCTAAAGAAGATCAGGAATGTATCCAATTTTATAACACAACTACAAAAAGAAATGAAGACGGACGTTACGAAGTAAGATTGCCACTAAAACAAGAACTAAAACACAAGTTAGGTACTTCCAAGACGATGGCCATAGCTCAATTTAAAGGCCTGGAACGTAAATTTAAAAGACAGGAAGCCTTAGCCTTGCAATATAAAACATTTATGAAAGAATATTCCGAATTAAAACATATGGTACCAGAAAATGAACCTACAAAGGCCCTAGAATGCTATCTGCCACATCATGGAGTTCTCAGAGAGAGTTCAACAACAACTAAATTAAGAGTCGTATTTAACGCATCGGCGCAAACCTCTTCAACATGGAGTTTGAACGATATAATGAAAACAGGTCCCAATTTACAGAAAAATTTACAATCTTTATTATTACAATGGAGGCAATTTCCTTTTGCGTTCACGGCTGACCTTGAAAAAATGTATCGACAGATAGCCGTTGAAAACAGCGACCAACAACTCCAGAAAATTGTTTGGAGAGAATCACCTGAGGAACCCATACAAACATATAAACTAACAACCGTCACTTATGGGACCAAGGCCGCGCCCTTTTTAGCGATGATGACCTTGAAAAAATTAGCGTCAGATGAGAAACATCAATATCCGGAAGCTGCAGTTGTACTTGAACAATCGTTTTACATGGATGACCTTCTCCATGGTTGTTACACTGTAGAACAAGGAAAACAATTAATCGCTGAATTGATACTTCTGCTTAAAACAGGCGGATTTAATCTCCGCAAATGGTCCTCGAACAAACTGGAATTACTAGAAACATTACAAGAATGTGACAAACAAACACTAACTCAATTTAAAACTGAAGACATGTCAAAAACCTTAGGGTTGTACTGGGATTCAAAGAAAGATCAATTTACCTATAGTTGCAATTTTTCCAATCAAACATCAAAATTAACTAAACGATTTTTACTTTCTGAAATCTCAAAATTATTCGACCCATTAGGCTGGCTGACTCCTTTTTCAACAAAATTAAAACTTTTATTTCAACAACTATGGATAAATAACCTACACTGGGACGACGAAGTGTCGGAGAACATTCGCAACAATTGGTTAAAAATAATATCAGATATCGACGCTATCAACAGTTGCGTCATACCGAGATGGGTGTTATGTCAAGAGAATGACGTCATCGAGATCCATGGCTTTTGTGACGCATCGGCCGATGCATATGCCTGTGTCGTGTATGCAAGGTCGAAGAAACATAATAAAACAGTACTGCTCGCAGCTAAATCTAAATTGGTTCCTCACAGAAAGGCGATAACATTACCAAGAGTTGAGCTTTGCGGAGCTTATCTATTGTCAAAACTTATAGAAAAAATAAATTTGAGTTTTCACTCCAGAATAGAAGTCTACTGCTGGTGTGATTCAATGGTCGTGTTAGGCTGGCTTCAAGGGGACTCGGCTCGCTGGAAACCATTCGTCGCAAATAGAATAAATTTTATAAAACTTATTGTACCAGCAGAAGCATGGCGCTACGTTAAATCGAGTGAAAATCCCGCTGACTCAGCGAGTCGGGGCCTAACACCATCTCAACTACAAAAACATCCCTTATGGTGGACCGGACCAGAGTGGCTGGTTACCTTTAAACAAGAATGTATGAAGAAACAATCAACTTATTTTACAAACGAAGAAATAAAATCAAACAAGTTAGTTAACATTGTGCAACATAATAACAATATTATAGAAGACTTATTACAACTATATAATTCATTTATTAAAATAGTACGTGTATTAGCGTGGATACTGAGGACATTGACACCAGTATCGCAACGTAAACAATTACCGAAGTACCTAACACTGCAAGAATTGCGAAACGCAAAGTTGAAAATAATAAAATACATACAAATGAAAGAATTTGGATCGGATATTGCAAAATTAAAAACAGGCGGATATGTATCGAACTCTAGTAATTTATTGAATTTAAATCCATTCATCGATCAAGACGGTTTATTACGAGTTGGGGGTCGCTTAAGGAAAGCAAACATTAACATCGAGATGAAGCATCCGAAAATAATACCTAACAAATCGCGCCTTGCGGAGCTACTTATACAAGAAGCCCATGAGTTAACATTCCATGGAGGACCTCGACTTACCTTAACTACCCTGAGGCAACAATATTGGATAACAAGTGGATACAGTGCTACAAAAACTCAATTGAGAAATTGCGTAACTTGCAGAAAATACGATACAAAGAAACAAGGCCAACTCATGGGAGATCTTCCTGCAGCACGAATTAATCAGGCCGCTCCGTTCTACCACACTGGAGTAGACTACACTGGGTTCTTCGACATCAAGGCCAACAAAGGTAGAGGCGTTCGAACACTGAAAGGATACGTGGCGGTCTTCGTATGTATGGTCACCAAGGCTGTTCATTTGGAACTGGTATCCGATCTAACCAGTTCAGCCTTTATAGCTGCATTAAAGAGAATGGCAGCCAGGAAGGGCGCACCAGTCCATCTCTACAGTGACCAAGGGACCAACTTTATTGGAGCTAATCGGATGCTGCTGGAGGAGTATGAACAATTAAAACAAGTATTTGAGGACAGTGTACCAGCCGAAGTAGTAGACATGAACATCGAATGGCATTTTAACGCGCCATCTTGGCCGAGTGCAGGGGGTTTGTGGGAGAGAGCAGTCCAAAGTCTCAAGCGACATCTCAAAAGAGTTGTGGGTGAACAAAAACTTACGTTCGAGGAGTTCACCACCATACTGGCCCAATTAGAAGCTTGCCTAAACTCCAGACCATTATGTTCAGTGACAGAAAACATTGAAGATTTGGACTACTTATCACCTGCGCATTTTCTACAAGGGAGAGCTGGATTGACTATTTTGGAAACAACAGACGACGCAAGAACAAGGTGGCATTTAACAAATAACATATTTAAACAGATTTGGAAACAGTGGAAAGCCGAATATTTGAACCAATTGCAAACGCGAGAGAAATGGATGAAACCTAAGAGCAATCTCAAGGTCGGTGATCTAGTAATGGTGCATGAAGACAACATTCCCGCAGGGAGGTGGCTCATGGGGCGAGTCATAGAGCTTTTTCCGGGCAGTGATGGCTACGTGAGAGTAGTGGCGTTGAAAACAAAGAACGGTATGTTAAAGAGACCTGTTATCAAGCTTTCAAGGTTACCTGTAACAACAGCTGACGGAGAACAATCTGAAACAAACAAGCCTAACATAACGCATAAACAAAAACCTACTAACCCAACAAAACAAGAAATGCGAAAGACAAGCCTTGGAAACATATCTCATATTGTTATGGCATTAACATTTTTTATGACCTTAATGGGAAACGTAAGTGGGTCATTTAACGTCACAAAATTACCGAATAATCAGTCTCTCTATTTTGACCCGATTTCACAAATAAACCTCATAAAGGACTCATGGACCATGGTGGTTTATTATAACATGTCTCCTTACTGGGAAGGAATACAAGCATTCAACAAATTAACTACCTACTTAGATAAAACATGCAATACGATTAGCGGCTATGAATGTAATACGATAGCCACTCAGCTGATTCACGAGTACAATGAACTGAATTACTACAATGAACTTTTGATGACACAGAAATCTGACGCGCGCTCCCGACGCGTGCGAGGGCTTATCAATGGAGTTGGCTACCTTGCAAATTCGCTGTTCGGAGTATTGGACGAACGTTTCGCAGAAAAGTACACTCAAGACATTGAAGAGATTAAACATAACGAACATCATATGGTCAACTTACTAAAAAATCAAACATCAATCGTGGAATCAGAGTACAATCTATTAAAAAGAACCGAAGTTATTATGAAAAAACAACATAAACTAATAAACAAACACTTGTTTAACTTGGATAGACTTACAAACAGAATTCAGCAAGAAATAAACAACTTATCGGTGATACAAGAATTTACGATGACGTCATTAACTGCAACTAATCTATTACACAACTTGAAAGGATCGCAAGATTTATTGTTGAATCTTTTGGCAAACGTACATCATGGACAGTTCAATCTTCACCTTCTTACTCCGGAACAACTTCAAAGAGAACTAAACATCATCTCAGAACACTTACCTGATGATATCAAATTACCAGTTTCTCGCCATAATATTATAAAATTATTTTCTCTCTTAAACATCCAAGCAAGGATAACTCAAAATTACTTCCTATTCAAGATATCGTTTCCTCTGATCAGCCGTGATTCCTATAAACTGTACAAAGTGATATCTATCCCACAATCAAGAGGCAACACTATGTTAGAATTGGAAACAGCTTCGCAATACATCGCAACAAATTTGAGAAGAGACTTGGTTATATTCACCACTATAGAAGAACTTTCTCATTGTAACCAACAAACAGAAGCTTTTTATTGTAACTTGAAAACACCTACTTTCCATATAAGTAGCATTAACAATCTCTGTACCATCGATCGTTATACAAAATGCAAGGTCAAAGAATCAACATGTGAAAACAAGATAATACCACTCACGCATCCGTCGATGTATTTGTTCCATTTCTGCAAGGAATTTACTGTCCAAGTGATCTGCAGTAACCAAATCCAAACAGAACAACTAAGTACTGTCGGCATCATCTCTATCACACCGGGATGTGCTCTTAAGGGTCCAAACTATTATCTACATATCCCAAAATCTACAAATCATGATGTAGAGACTACTAACGACATCTACATACCTGCAGTGGATCAGCTTAATCATATAGTTTACAACTCGATGCAGCTGAGCAGCCTACCAAATGAAACAGATACTAGTAGACTGGAATCTTCTCTACAGTCGCTTCACAAGCGAATAGAACAAATGAAAGAAGAACAATCAGACGTCGAGGAATCTTTATCTCCTCACGACATCCATCATTACGTGTTGAGCTACATCCTGGCGGGAGCAGGCGCGCTGGCGGCCGGCGGGTGGCTGCTGAGCCGCGTCCGGCGCCGGCGAGAGCAGCGAGCATGCATAGCCGCGGATCTCGAGCTACAACCTACGTTTAGTGCAAGTGAAGTGAATAACGATGCGGGAAATAGTGCGCGTTCTAATACGGCTGATCGTCAGCCTAGTGCTCGTCATGTTTATGCCAAAATAAATAAGACTGTAGTATGTGATAAAACGTGCTCTCCAATACCGCGAAAAACTATAACACTAGAGACACTAACATGAAATATTTACTTAGTAATAAAACAATTTTATTTCATTATTTTTTATAATTTAATAAGAAATAATTTTAGTTTATTTTGTAAACATTCTTTTTACACTTTCTTATCTCTCTTTGTTATCTTAACATTATTTTTTGTAGTTACACTTAATTATTTTAGGATTTTACTTTTTTTGGTGCCCCGGAATATGTTCGGTGTAAATCCGAACACCTTTATGTCAGCTATAATTTGTTATTAACCTAAATAATTTAATTTGTTAAGTTAGCTTTAATGTCAGTGCGCAACAAACAACGGTATTAATCGGTCGCATTCACTTTAACATTTTTATAACATTTTTAACAATAAATTAAGTTCTAAACAATTAACAGTATTTTAACATTAACAAACTCTGCTAATCCTCGCCCTGTACCCGACACTGCGTTTTAATTTTATGTAGATAGTCAGCTCTCTTCCACAAGAATATTAAAAACGAAGTCAATCTGGTTATCTTTTAATCTTCTACACTAAAAGCGACTCGCTGATATAGACGTTTCACGTTAACGTCTGTGTGCAACAATACAGTCCCGTCCAAATTGTTTTGTTCGTATAAAGGTTTTTTTATGCTTAACGATTTCTTTAGAGTTTTTTGAATTGTGTTAGCAGATGAAGTATGATAAATGTTAAACGTAGGGGTATTGGTTTATTGTAGGTTTATTTTTTAATGTAGATAAAACAAAATGTACAGACGATTAAAATAATCAAAGCTTTAACAGTTAAATGATTTGACGAGAAATCTTAAGTCAACAATGTCTGTCTTTCAAGATTCAAATGATAAAGACTCAAAATGTTCTGAGTTGACTAGTTTTTATACGCACACTTGACTTACATCTGAAACCTGGAATATAAACCTACAATACAACAGCTTGCTATTTATAATAAAAGATAAAAAAACTCACTTTATGTAAAGGCTTGATTGACACCCTCATAATTTCAGAGCTCATAGCTTTCTGCTTCTTAACAAACTCTTTGAAGGAGTCCACTGTAGTTGCGATTTCGTTGGGCAGTTTCATCTGCTTTGGGGTTTCATCTGAAAATAAATAAAAGGTAAGACTTTGCATGGTGAGAATTTAAAACATTTTATTACAGGTCATAATGACAAAAATATAGTGGCATCAAAATAGCATTATAGAATCAGAGTTTAAAAGTATGCTTTGCCTCAATTTTCTAGGTTTGTTTTGTGGATTTTTTATTATTTAAGCATATTTTTGCACATGTCGAACAAAACTTAAAATAATTTCAAAATGCAATCTTTTATTCTCTACTCAATTAAAACCCTGTCAAAAAACTTAAACCTGCTTACTCTCAAACCTGTTTAGGGCTGATTTTGTAATTGTCAGATAAATTCTTTTGGACTGATATTATAATATATCTTACTTTTCCCATCTCCAGTGGCAGTTGAGTTGGCGGCCCCACCAGCTGGTTGAACACCGCCAAGACCGAGACTGGGGGCCGCTGAAACAACGCACAATTCGTGTTTCTAAGAATTAGGGATAGGAATAAACTACACATTAATGAAAAGCAAACGTAAAGACAGAACACTGCAGAATTAACGCCTGTCTAATTCTTAAATAAGATTTCACAAGAAAAAAATAAGGAAAATAATGTAATGACCGGACCAAGCTTTAGTCCAATTAGATTCTTTGAATAGATAAAACGTAGCTTCAAGTTGGCAACACTGTTATCGGTTACTTAAATATGTAGACTGCTTTTAACGTTTCTAACCCGTTTTAATGCTATTTTGTAAGTGTTGATTTTTTTCCTCGTTGGATAATTGCTGCTTAGAACAAAACCAAGAAGGGATGACGGACGGCGACACACTGCTCAAGTAAACCAAAGGAAATATGATAAAAAATACGAGAAAAAAGTAAGGCTGATCGTCAAAATGATTAAACATGTTGTAGTCATGAAACACAGTGTTGATAGTGGAGAAGTAGTCGGAAAATTCACCTTTATTTTACTAAAATAAGACATACCTTAATACTTTTCATAGTTACCACTTGTTTTTGTATCACCACAAGTCTCGGCAATCTGCTGTGAATGTCACAGCTTCATTTAAACAAAAGTTACCTTTCGGGGAAGTGGCAATTACACCAAAGAAACTGGCACGCCAATGTCAAGGAAATGTATGCAGTCTTCTTCACTACTATAAAAGGCAAAGATCAATACTAAAGGATGCCCACAGTTTAGTGCAATCCAACAACCCTAAACTAGATGTAAATACGAAAAGAAGGAGGAACACACTCAGTTCCACTTCTAAAGTTGATAACGGAACTACTAGAACTGTCAATAGAGTTGAACATAAAACAGCTTTTTATCTACCGTTAAGGTTCAACAACATCGCAGACAGATTATCCAGAGGAAGACCTGTACCCGAATTGCCCTTTTTATCATCAGCTACAGAAGAAATTTTCATGAACTGGGGTATCTCAGATATAGACCTTTTTGCGACAAAAGACAGCCGTGGTAAGCGACTATGTAAGCTAAGACGCAAGTGATGGTTGCTTGCGATGCTTTCAGTCGAAAGTGGCAATATCGACTCGGCTGGGTATTTTCACCTCTCCTTGTTTAATGTACGGGACATTCCTATCTCATTTGAACTCAGCTTCAGGGATCTACATAATCATAGCTCTACAGTGGACTCAGTGCTTTTGGCCTACAAGGGAGAGCAGTAAAAGAACCCCTGCCCCTAACGAACTTGAGACACAAACTAATAGATCAGACAACAGGAATATTTTCCTCCTCAGATAGATCAAATAAACCTTTCGACTTGGAAGTTGGCAGAGTTCTACAATAAACATATATAGTGGCCTCTTAAAAAGTTGGATAATGTGGTGTAATGAAAACAAAATTAATAATTCAGCTCCAGATGCTTAAGATGTTGCTAAATAACTTACTAAATTGTATCTTATTGACAGGCATACAGCACCATCCTTATACATAAGTCTGCCATTTTTACATTCTGTGCTACAACCTGTTAAAATTTATCAAAAAAATTCTTTGTTCAACAAGTTTTAAAAGCCATTGCTCAGGCCAGGCCTTCCAGAGAAAAAGTGATATTTAGGACACTCAAATAGTTTTCAACTAGCTACGAAATACAGAAATGAAGTCTCGTTTTGATGTTTCTGGAAGAACGGCATTGATATTATTACTAGCCTCAGGACGCCGCGGAATACACGTTTTAATACTTTTAAATATATCTGATAAGAACTATGTACTTACGGAACAAGAAATCTACCTATATCCTAGATTTGGTTCCAAAACAGATTCACAGCACACACAGGATGGTTATTAACACAATATCCAAATTCCCGCATTATTTTGTCCTGTGAGGCGTATTATTGAATTGATACAACGTGACAGTAATAGAGTCACTTACTTTAGGTTGTATATGAGGAAATTAAGTTTTATTTTTTTTATAAATATTTTTGATCGCATAGCGTTAAGGTATCATCACCAGCAGATATCAGACATGTCTTCACTATCAACACTGTGTGTTTCATGACTACAACATAATATAACTGTTTTGAATTACAACAAAACAATTATTATGTTTATTATGAAATACACAGTGTTGCAAGCGCTTGCTGGTTTCTATTCCTACAGCTTTATATAATAGTGAAGATGCTATGAAGCTGTGGCATTGACAGCAGATGGCAGAGACTTGTGGTAATGCCTGCTACAAAAAACAAGTGGTAAGGTATATCTTATTTTAGTAAAATTACGGTGAATTTTCCGACTGCTTCTGCAGAACGTTTCAATATAAACATAAAGATTGTTTTGTTGTAATTCAAACCAGTAATATTTTAGTTTGATCATTTTATTTTAATATTATTATTTTTTCATTTGACCTAAATCTACATTACCCATTGCTCCGAAAGCTTATTAAAAAGATAAGCATTGTAACTAGGGGATGGCAATTTTTTAATGGCCCCTGTCAATGATTTTTTTTTTGGCTAACCGGTGTCGCATTGTTGGCGCACTTCAAACAGGATAAGAGGCAAATTTCACTTTAGATTAGTTTAATTCAATTTTATTATTTAGATGTGAGTACTTTCTATTTAACTACTTTCTATTTATACTTATCATGGCACGTATAATTAAAAACGATCTTTTAAACAAGCCTGAGCTCCAATATAAAGCTCAAATTAGACTGGAAGTAGCAGCGACGCAGCGACGTAAGTCACTACAATGTACACCATTCACGTTGAGGCAGCACAGAAACTGCATCTAATGTTATAGCTCTGGTTGACGCATTTCTAATAATTAAATAAAAACAAATATGAGAAATTTTTTAAACAACGCCGTGGTTCCTGAGTAGTGCTCAAAAAAAAAAAATAAGTTGCAGCATTGAAAGCTGTGCATGCAGTTTTCCCTGATTGTCAAGATGCTGGGTGCTGTTTTCATTTAAAAAAGCTGTTTACAAAAAAGCGAAACACTTATCCTTAACTAAAAGTCATGTCGAGTTGTGTTGTGCCTTATTAACCAAGAAATTTTGGTAGACGATGGTTATTTATAGATAATGCAAGATTGTCCTGATAATAATAAGGGTCATTCCAGCCAACATGTCACCCCAGACCATCAAATTAAATTTCGTGATTTGAACTTGAATGAGTGTTAGTGTGTTACTAAAGCCAGTAAACCCTTTCAACAGGATTTAACTTCTTTTTTTCATATTATTACGATTTACGCATATTTTTTTATCCGTTAATGCAGCCATAGTGTGAATGAGATTGGTATTTAATTTTTTCTTAAAGTTGGCAATACTTTTCTCCGCCATTTTAATGAGCGATTGCAAAAAGTGATTATTAGAAGCATAGATCGGAGGTAAGTTATTGCATGAAAATGGTTTTTTGCAAAAAGTTATGAGAGCTTTACGAAATGCCCACCCGTCACAGCAAAACATGTGTTTTTATATCCTAACCTCAAAATACTTAACATTACTCTGAATGGCTTAGAAGAAGTAACAATTATGCAACGGGCCATGGTTTTAGATTGAAAGGGCATGGGAAAAATGAATATCTTTCATAATTTCAACCTTTTAAGGGATGTCCCAGCGTTTTTTTTTTCAAATGCTATTTTGTTTGCAATATGTATACTTGTTTATTTATCTACTTATTACAGTTGGAAATGGATTCAAAAACATTCCTATATAATTTAGTTTTGTTTCTTCAATGTACACTGCACGTAATATGATATTTTGGTTTTAAGGGGCTTATTTTGGTTTTGGTATTCATTTCTTTCAGAATATGAATCCAGCAAAGATAAAAAGAAAGTCTGGAGATAAGTTGAAAGCAAATGTAGAAAAACAGGAAGCGTTTTTAGAAAGGGAGAGGATAAGATATGGCAAAAGGAGGAAAAAAAACAAAGAATTTTCTAGCCATAATGAAGAGGCTAACATTTTGGAGAGAAAAGGAAAGAGTACGAAAAAGAAAAGCCAGGCATGGGAAAAAGTTGATGAATTCTTCAAATTTAAACCCACAATTGTCATCGCCTTTAGGGTCATACAAAAGCGTAAGAACGCTGCGCAAGGCCGTTTTAAAAACCGTAAAAAAAACACGCAGTTCTCGTGGAGTTAGCAAAAGCCATGCCCAAACCACCAATATTGGCAGAAAATTCATTAAACATAAAAAGACTCATAATTTCAGATCAGGAAAAAAAGAAGGCACATAGTTTTTATGAGAGGGATGATATAAGTCGAGCGGCTCCTGGGCGAAAAGACACAAAATCCGTTAAAACCCAAGAGACAGGAATTCGTACACATTTCGCCAAACGACACATTAATATGTCAGTTGCTGAAGCATTCGCTCTTTTAAAAAAAAAACATCCAGTTATTAGAACAGGCAAAAGCACGTTTTATGATATGAGACCGGAACATGTCCGGCTAATGTCTGAGATGCCGCACAACGTTTGTGTCTGCATGTATCACCTAAACTACAGTTTCCTTGTAGAGGCTGTTCATAAGCTTTATCCTATTTTTCCTGCTACATCAACTGAGTTGCTCGAAGAAATAAGTTACGATTGCTCTAACGAGGAATGTATGATGAGTGCCTGCAAACATTGCTTTGATATTGAAGACTTAGTACCTGAGAGGTATAATAAAAATGTGAAGGTCACAAACCCCAAAGTTCAAGCTGCATGTGTTTATAAAGAGACGCCAATCTGAAGCATTCAAAACGTAAAACTACAGACCACAAATGACGAACTTCTTTTTCAAGTGGACTTCGCAGAAAACTTTGCAATTTTATCGCAAGATGAAATCCAAAGTGCTCACTGGTCCCATCCACAGGTCACCTTATTTACCGCTTGTGCTTGGGCCAATAAAGGTGAAGACAAATCGAGCTTTCTCATTGTTAGCAATGAATTGACACACGACAAATATGCAGTTTGGGCATACTTAAACATAATTATCAATAACTTAAAAACAGATTATACAACATTAAAAAAAGTTGCATGTTTTCTGACGGTTGTGCTGCGCAATTTAAAAACAGATATACTTTATCAAACATTTGTTGGGCGCAAGAGGACTGGGGTGTAGAGATTGTGTGGTTTTTTTTTGTCACAAGTCATGACATGACTTTCCCATGGGAAAGGTGCGATGGACGGTGTAGGTGCCACTGCGATGCCATTATGACCAGAAAACAGGTAATCAACACGGGTTGCGATTGTTATGAATATTTGAAAACCAAGTTAATTAAAGGCACGAATATTCATTTTGTCTCTATCGACGACATAAGCCTTCACAAAAAAAATCTGGACAGGAGATGGTGCGAATTAATCATAATTTTTAAACGCGTAATTTTAAAACGTTTGTATAGCTTTTCAACATATTTTTACTTATTATGAACTATTGGAATGTCCGCTATGCGACGATAACAAAAAACTCTAAATCCAGCAAGTAGTTTTTTTTATTTAAATTTTAACCGTCTGAAATCGGAATAAAAAATTAAAGAGTTAAAATTGAAATAACTCAAAAACGGTTAACTTTTATTATTAGCATACGACGTTATTGGTCAAAATCGGTTGCTTTTGATCTATCACCCCTTAACAGGAATACGTGACATTAGAAGTCACCCTGTATACTGTAAATAAACATTCAATTCAGATGGCTCGCAAAAAGTAAAAAGGTAACACTAGGTATTGCTCTGCATGCGACTGATCATAAAGTCGGAATTCAAGCATTGACACGACACAATAATTCATCAAAGCACCAAGTAAACTAAAAAATACAAAAGCAACCTAAGCTTAGGCACATCTTGGTTCGCATTAACATCAACAAAAGTCAAAAGCGGGCAAAATTAAATTAGCATGTTTTATTGCGAAACACAATACCTTTCATTTAATGTTGCCTCACATCTGACTAGTTTAAGAGGCCTTACATTTTTTTTTTCTACACCGAAACGCAGTTATCGTGATTTTTCATACTTTTCGACGTTCAATTACAAGAGAATGGTTAAATTTGTACAAGTAAATATTAGCCTAAAGTGTAGGAAATTTATTCGTCTAATGAAGTGACAGAGAAAAAATCAGGTTTTTTTCTTATATTTTGTGTATTAACTGTTTTTTCACGTACCCTTTTCGCAGATTTAGAAATTATGGTCCTTTATGCCGTTCGATAGGTACTAAAGTGATAAACTTGAATTCAAATAAAAATATGTATTAAATTCTTCATACAGTGTTCCATTGAAGTGACAGAGAAAAAAATACAAATATTTATTGTTTCATTACTAAAATAATTGAATAAAACGGTCGATATACGTTAATAATCGTTCAACTTCATCGCGATGTTTGACATATTACAGATATTCCATAAACAATGATTTTAATATATATTATACACACATTATAATATGGACAATCTAAAATGAAAATAAAAATATTGAATTAAAGTCATTATATTTTTTAACAAATACTTTCATGAGCTCCTTATTACCAAGCGCATGAGCCGCGTGAAATCAGTCCCGGCCGAGGCCTTCAGGAGAGTGGACGTATCGCTTCGTTTCCCGCGCGCCTGTTACGCATTCCGGCGTGCTTTTAACACATTGACGGACAGTACTGCCTGTAGGCGTCAAGCCAGTCAGAAGTAATACGACAGTACGCCCTTCAACGTCGATCTTTTGACTAGTTTAAAGACAGTACGCTATAAGACGTAAATTTTTACAGGCATTCATAAGGAAGGGCATGTTGTACTGTCACCGAAGATATATTTTAGACTTTGTACTGTCACCACACAATGTTTAAAAATCTGTTCAAAGAAAGTACCTGCACACACACATCCACATTTTTTTGGCACCGCCCTCACACACACTACGCCCATAGCCGTTGTGTTTTCATACATTTTGTTTAGTACTGCGCCACGGCGGTGCGCCGACAGGTCGTAACGTGATTTCGCGCGCAATTATTTTTTCGAACGTAAGTATTGTTTGTTTTCAACGTAATTTTATTGTTTTATGAATACAAAATACTAAAACAAGTATATTTGTATATGCAAATAACTTATTTATGTTGCTAATGTATGTTTTCAATACCATTTAGTTGTAATACATTGTAAACTAATATTTTTGCAGATGGCTTCCCGCGATTCATATGACAAAGAACAAAAGCGGATTCAGGACCTATTTGACGCTGCTTCGACTTCTGAATCGAGTCATGACCCCTTTGAAGATGATGGAGAATTCGGATCCGATGCCGATTTTCAACCATCTGGTGAAGTATCTTCGAGTTCCGAGGGTGAAGCTCAGGCATCACAAATGAGACACAAACAACATAGAACAGCTGCAGTATCCTCTGGTGAGTCTACATCCTGTTCATCTAGTGATACAGATGACCCTGATGAACTTAGTAATCACGTTATACAAAGTTCTGAGATCCCTGTAAACCAAGAACCTGCTCCATTGGTACCTGGTGTGTTTGTAAATGACGAAGAGAACACTAATGTGGATCAAGTCACCTCTGATCAACCGACCCCTACCAATACGAGTCCTAGGGTATCAGACATACCTCTTGCAGATGAATCATGGTCTCACACAATTGCCGAAATACCAAATTTCAATTTTGATAGCTCTCAATGTGGTATAACCATAAATGTTGATGACATGAACGGAGTTCTTGATTTTTTCTACCTTGCATTTCCGCAAAATTATATAGAATACCTGGTAAACTGTACTAATAGTTATGGGAATGCTTTATGCAATAGTAATAGACCTCACACCAGATATAGCCGCAAAATGGCATACCGTGAAGTCACTTCCGAAGAGATTATGAAATTTCTTGGACTTAGCCTACTCAAAGGTCATATAAAATGTCCTAAACAAAGAAACCTTTTTTCATTATCTGATCCACTACATTATCACCCCATATTTAGTTTCATAATGTCAGGACGAAGATATGAGCAAATCCTACGCTGCCTCTGTGCATCGGAATTGGAAGCCAAAGGAGAAAATAAGGTTGTAAAATTTATTGATATGATGACTCTAAACTTTCGTAAAATTTACAATGCTGGAAAAGAACTATCATTGGATGAGTCGCTTCTACTGTTTCGAGGTCGTTTGCACTTTCGTCAATATATCAAGTCGAAAAAGGCTCGATATGGAATCAAATTTTATGAACTCACCACATCTGATGGCTATGTGCTAAATATGAAAATGTATTCAGGTAAAGAAGCACCTGAGCAAAACTTGGGTGAAAATGGGTCTAAGACAGAAAAACTCGTATTGCGATTAATGCGTCCGTATTTGCTACATGGTCATCATCTTTTTATGGATAACTACTATAATTCTGTGAATTTATCACAGAAACTGATTGATTTGAAGACCCACTGCACTGGAACCTTGCGGGCAAATCGTAGAGAAAATCCTGTATATATTGTAAAGAAAAAGCTGAAGAGAGGTGAGCACGTATGGGCACGTAAGAATAAAGTTTACGTTTCAAAGTGGAAAGATAAACGTCCAGTAATGATGATTACCACTGGCCAACATCCTTCGATTGTGGAAGTGAGTAACAGATTTGGCAAGAGAAGACAGAAACCCGCAGAAGTGGATCTTTATAACAGGTACATGTCTGGCATCGATAGGTCCGATCAATTGATATCTTATTACTCGTGCCCCCGAAAAACTATAAGATGGTACAAAAAGGTATTGTTTCACTTGCTTGATATTGCGGTATGGAATGCTTACTTTCTATATAAAAAATATAAGAAAAACAACGCCTCTTCGTATCATTATATTAACTATCGAGAAGAACTGATCAAGGTGATGATTGGGATTCATGATCGAAATATCAAAGGAAAAGACATGGTCAATCAAAGCAGCATTTATGATAACAGACGATTCCGACCAAGCACATCATCTGCTCCACAGGCAGTCAATATTTCTGGCACTGAAAATATCACAACTGGTCATTGGCCAGAACAAATTTTATCTAGACCTGGTACAGCAAAAAAGTTTGCTTTCCTAAAGTGCAAAGTTTGTACTAAAAAAAATATTCGAAAGGAAACGAGCTATCGCTGTAAAGGATGCCCCGATAAACCCCCATTGTGTCCACCATGTTTCGAATCTTACCATAATAGTATTGACAATAATGAATCATTACACTGATTTTTAGATTATGAAACTGATTGTGATATCACGTTCCTTACGTACAAAATGTAAGACTGATTTAAATATAATTATGTTAATTTTTGAGAAGATTTAATTACATTTAGTTTATAAAAATTGTATGCCATTGTAATAACTGTGATTGTTTTGATATTTTTAATAAATACATCTTAATTTTGACTGATTAGCTTTCTTTTATTTTTTATTATCACATGGACATTGACGCCTGAGGGCGTAAGTGCATAAAGCATATACTTAGGGCATATAAAATATGACACTACGGATATAGACGTTTACGCCTCAGAACGTATTGTCATAATATCTACAAAAATACATAACCTATGTGACAGAACGCCTTATGACGTTCACGTCTATATCCGTTCTGTCATGTCATGTGTTATTATAATAGTTGCGCTGTGACGCTACGCCTATGGGCAATGTATGAAAAATAGTACTGTCTCAGCAACCATAACATGTGAGAGAGTACTGTCCGTCAACGTGGTTATCTGCCGCTCAACGTTGTTTGATACTTGGGTGAGTAAAGTAACAATTAATTAATGCATGTGACTGAACTATGATTATCAGAAAATGAAGATAATTGTATTGTATTCTAAATAAATATTAATTAACGTGTGCAATTATTTATTATCTATACTAATATTATAAAGCTGAAGAGTTTGTTTGTTTGTTTGTTTGAACGCGCTAATCTCAGGAACTACTGTTTCGAATTTAAACATTATTTTTGTGTTGGATAGACCATTTATCGGGGCTATATAACATCACGCTGCAACTATTAAGAGCGAAGAAATAATGGAAAATGGGAAAAAAAAGGGGAAAATTATTCATCCTTGAGGGCTTCCGTTGCGTGCGCTGCGAAAACGGTTCTAGAAACCAAAAATATATGACTGTATGAAAGAATTAAGGGAAATTTTACCGCGGGAAAACTTCGCATTCCCACGGGAAACCGACTTCTACGCGAACGGAGTTGCGAGTGGCCACTAGTATTGTATATATTTAGTTTATGCTTTTTACTTAATTTAAGTGTTATGCTTGTAGGTATCAAAATTGAATCAGAATGGGCAATAAAAGAACAGAGTTCAAGTTGAAAAAGAAAAAAAGGGCAAATCGTGAAATTCTTAATCATGCAAGATATATTAAAAAGTTAAAAAAATCTCATACGGATAAGCTACCCCAAAATGCCACCAACACAAACAGTATTCAAGTAAGTATTTATGCGAATCCAAGTTGAGTAAGAGTGAGACGGCGCTACTCGATACGGCATCACGGCGCGTGAGGTCATCGTCCTCCATGGGACCGGCGCGTCGCGCGGTGGAAGTGGGGTGGCGGCGAGTAGCGTGCTGCGATGGAGCGCGTAGATTTTATTTCGACTATTGACACTATTGACTAGTACCTACCTACTCATACTTAGTATTACATAATGTTCTTTTTAATACAGTTGCTCAAAAAGTGGCGTATTGCAGGGACGTATAGCGTTCGGGATGAGGGCTATTACACACGCGTGCTTTTTTTTTACCTTTCCCGCACTCGTGCGTTCGCTTTCCCAACTGTCAAAATAATGTCTATTAAAAAGAAAAATTAACCAACCATTAAGTTTTTACTAAAAAACAAACAAAGAAGATTTATGATTCATGTTAATGCTTACGTAGCGTAGGTATATTTCTAAAAAAAAACTATTAGTTTGTTTCGATATCAGATTTAATGATTTGATTGAATTAGTGTGGTTGGTTTCATTTCATTTTATCTCATTAAATTTTATTTTCATTTCATATCAATAAAAAAAAATCTACTGAAGACTTGGCTGTATGGGCATAGTAACCTTTGCCTACCAAATTGGTGAAGAAAAAATGGCGCCATTTTCAAAATGAGTTATTTCGACATTTACGATCCTAATTTTACATTTTATTAAATTCCTTAATTTTTTCGCAACTGTATTAAAAATAGTCGTTCAGTACACGTGCGGAACCGTCATTGCAACTCGTCCCGCCTGTCAACCCTCGCCTTCGGCTGTGCCTCGGCTCGGGTAGACATTGGTCGGGACTCGTTGTAATGACAGCCTTTCCACACTTGTATTGAAATATACTATTTTAATACAGTTGCTCAAAAAGTGGCGTATTGCAGGGACGTATAGCGTTCGGGATGGGGGCTATTACACACGCGTGCTTTTTTTTTACCTTTCCCGCACTCGTGCGTTCTCTTTCCCAACTGTCAAAATAATGTCTATTAAAAAGAAAAATTAACAAACCATGAAGTTTTTACTAAAAAAAAAATAAAGAAGTTTTTATGATTCATGTTAATACTTACGTAGCGTAGGTATATTTCTAAAAAAGCTACTAGTTTGTTTCGATATCAGATTTAATGATTTGATTGAATTAGCGTGGTTAGTTTCATTTCATTTTATCTCATTAAATTTCATTTTCATTTCATATCAATAAAAAAATTCGACTGAAGACTAGGCTGTATGGGCATAGTAACCTTTGCCCACCAAATGGGTGAAGAAAAAATGTCGCCATTTTCAAAATGAGTTATTTCGACATTTTCGATACTAATTTTATATTTTATTAAATTGCTTTATTTTTTCGCAACTGTATTAAAAATAGTCGTTCAGTACACGTGCGGAACCGTCATTGCAACTCGTCCCGCCTGTCAACCCTCGCCTTCGGCTGTGCCTCGGCTCGGGTAGACATTTGTCGGGACTCGTTGTAATGACAGCCTTTCCACACTTGTATTGAAATATACTATTCCAAATATGTACAATTTTATTTCATTTCAGCCGAACGAAAAAGATGCTGAAACTAACAATGATTTCGCCGTAAATGTGCCTAGTTGTCCTGACTTAGTTGATGACTTGGTAAGTATTGACACTATTGACTAACCTACCTACCTACCTACCTACTCATACTTAATATTATGTAATATGTATGGTGGTGAAAGGTGGAAGGTGGGCTGTGGATGGTTAAAGATGGGAGGTGAAAGGTGAAAGGGAGCAGGGAGTTGGAAGGTGGATTCTATGTATTACTAAGTAGCTGCAACATGGTTGTACTCTGTGTGTAGTTTTACCATACAGATATATAGTTGTCTTTTACACCCAGTATAATAGTTAGTACCCTAATCTAGTTATTATAATTTAATAGAACAAAACTTTATTTGCAGGTGCCAATGGAGAATACAGATTCAGACCATGAGTTGACAGTAGAACCTGAAAATGACGATATCGAATTTACGGTAGAGGGTAACAGGATTGTTGATTTCGCCTATATTTACAAGCAATTTATAGAAATTTCCAACCACAACTCAGCCCTAGGCTGTAACTTGAGCTGTTTGAAAATGACTAAAGAGATCAAGAAAGGGTTTCTTTCAAAATTTTGTTTTACTTGCCGAATGTGTAATGAAAAATTAGAACTAAAAAATTGTGTAGGTCCAGATTGCCCCACAGAATTAAATATAAATGATAATGCAGTGAGCAGTTTTATGTCGATAGGCGCAGGTTATTCAGGTTTGGAACAAGTTTCGGCTTCTCTTGATATACCATGTATGTCCAACACTTTGTACGCAAAATGCGATAAAAAAGTTTGTGAACTTTGGGAATTAGCTAAAGAAAAAAGTATGGAAGAAGCGGCTAAAGAAGAATACGAACTAGCTGTACAGAATGGTGAAGTCGACGCAAATGGAGTTCCAATGATAACGGTGGTTGCCGACGCATGCTGGTCTAAGAGGTCTTACAGAAGAAATTACAATGCCTTATCGGGAGCAGCAGTGATAATAGGGTACAGGACAAAAAAGGTTATTTACATGGCAGTTAAAAATAAGTACTGCATGGTTTGTGCTAGAGCTGAGAACAAAGATAAGTCGATACCAGATCATATATGCTTTAAAAATTACACAGGATCTTCTAGTGGCATGGAGTCAACAGCTCTTGCAGAAGGTTTTAAGACATCAGTAGCCACT
The DNA here is from genome assembly GCA_916618145.1 of Emmelina monodactyla. Taxonomy (NCBI): domain Eukaryota; kingdom Metazoa; phylum Arthropoda; class Insecta; order Lepidoptera; family Pterophoridae; genus Emmelina; species Emmelina monodactyla. Next base: position 2,401,001 of record OU745316.1, read on the forward strand.
CAGGGTCTTATATATTCAAAACTGATAGCTGACGGTGATTCAAGTACATATAGTAAAATAGAGAAGGCGAAACCTTACGGAAATTTGGTAGTTGAAAAAATAGAATGCACAAATCATTTATTAAGAAATTATACCACCAAATTGGACGATCTAACAAAAATACTCGATATCCACTGTAATACCGGAAAGCAGTACAAAATAATATAATGCGCTTAAGGCGTTCCGTTACAGGGGCTGTAAGTCATGTTAAGGGGCAAGATAACCAAAGTTTTCACCTAAAAACTGTAGAACTTAAGCAAGACTTGTTGAATGCGCCACACCATGTTTTTGGTGATCATAGCTCGTGCAAATCATACTATTGCAAAAAAAAATCGGCAAAGGATGCATCATCTGAAGAAAATTTGGTTCCAGGAATGAAAAGTACGGAAGGAGGTTTTATTTTCGCAGAAATAATGAAGATTGTGTACAGATTGGTCAATAATGCAACAAGTCTCGTACATAATGTAAACAGTAACATCGCTGAAATTTTTAACAGTGTGATAGCCAAGTTTATTGGTGGTAAAAGAATCAATTACTCCACAAGGCAATCATACGGAGGGCGATGTGCAGCATCAGTAGTATCTTTTAATTCAGGACAAGCACAAACGTTTCTGTGTAAAAAAGTTTTCCTACGAAGTCATAGCAAATTTGTAAAAAGACTAGAAAACAGACGCAAATTACTAAGATTAGCTTTGGCTAGACGCAGAATAAATAAAACTTTTACAGTCAAGCCACAGTCATCTAAAACTGATAAAAATTACGGCGAGGCCTGTGAAAAGCCTGACTTGAGTATCACTGATTTTGAATTTGCGAAGAATGAGCATTTGAAAAACATCACTTTATCAGATGAAGAACGCCATGCACTTGAACGAAGGACTATTCTACAAGGCGAATCTGTCGAATGGCGCCAAGAGCGCAAGTTGCGACTTACAGCTTCAACTTTTGGAAGAGTTTGTAAACGAGGACTCATTAAATGCGCGCCCCTAGCCAAAGACATAGTAAATGGAAAACATTTGGATCATGTCAAGTCTATACAATATGGCCGAACTTGTGAACATCTTGCACGTAACCAATTGGAAACAATTTTACAAAAACCCATTGAATTATGCGGTTTATTTATAGACAAAGACTCACCATTTTTACTCACCGTTGAAGAAGACAAAATAGTTGAAATAAAATGTCCTTATTCAGCTCAAGGAATGAGTGTTGACGATGCCATCAAAAAGAAAAAAATTACTTTTTGGAAAATGGAAAAAAACGGGACTGTGAAAATAAACAAGAACCATAATTGGTACTTCCAGGCGCAAGGGCAAATAAACATAACACGCCGAAAAACATGTGTATTTTCAGTTTGGACTGATGTAGACATGAAAATCGAAATAATAGATAAAGATAAGGAGATATAGAAAAGAAACTTAAAAAATTCTACTTCGACTGTTTGCTTCCTGAAATTATCGATTCAAGATTAGACCGGCAAATGGAAATAAAAGAGCCCGAATACATTTTAGAAGCCATCGAGAAAAGGGAATCGATTAAAAAACGAAAAGTTGACGAAGAAGAAGAGAATATGTGAATGAGCGGTTTTCAAAAAAACAAATATATAGTTCATACAAATTCGCTAGATGGCGCTGAACAAACTAAATACGCAGGAGGGTCTTAAAAAGTAAAAGGATTGAATATGAATGATAATAGATTAGTCCAAAGTAATCAGAAATAACCAAAGAAATCAAAGAATAAAGAAGTACACAACATAGACAGCCTGTAAGCTTCAGCCTACAAACAAAACAAACACATATATACAGGGTGTTTGGAGGTTGAGTAGCCAAATGAAAATGGTGGATAGGTGAGGCTATTAGCTATTTACTTCCACTTATTAAATTGCATTATGGTTCAAGTTTTAGAATTTATTCGATTTTTAAGATTTTCTTAAGAAAATCCCCGATTTTGTCATTAAAAGTCCAATATAATTTTTATTTACTGTCGGAACCAAACAAAAATAGTTTTAATTTAAAGCCTAATACTGTTTTATTCAGATGAAATCATAAATTAACACAAATCATCTCATATAAAGTTACAGTGGGTTCATAAACTTCGCGGAACCAGTGGGAAAAAAAATTTCAGTCAACTTTGCTACGAAAAAAAATTAAAAAATATGAGAGTTTGAAAATTTCATTTGCTTTTAAAAACTTCTACATTTAATACACTTTATAATGATATGCCACATGTTACATAAATAATTAGAAATCTCAACAGAAATAGTAAGTTAGTCCTCAATGACGCCTGGTAAGGAAGGTACAAACCCGTTAAACTACGTATGTAGTTAAAAACTTCGGTCTCAATCGAACAAAGCTATGCCTATTGGGTTATCTATTTTGTCACTAGGCAACACTTATCTTGTTTGCGACCTCATGTATAAAAAAATGTTTTTATTTTCTGACTGAAGATTGTTGTTGGCCCATATGAAAACTTTATAGCTTCACCGAACTATGCGACCACTAAGGCCACCTAGTTGGATTCAGACCTCAGTTCAGGGCGTCTCGATCATTTCCACTACACTGTTTCCCTTAGGGGCCTCTCTCTGAGAAGACCCAGCAAGAAACTCAACGGGGGTCGGATCTGATAGTCGAGGAAACCGGATGTTGAATGCCGCACCTGCTGGTTGGAGCGGTGTATTTATAGGGAAGATTTAAAGCTATTACCACTATCGTGTCCACCGGGCCGGCGCGGCAGCGGGCGCGGACTGGAGGAAGCAGATTGTTTCTTACGGTAATCTTTTGACGTTTGACGTTCGTTTGACGATTGTGATTGGTCGCCTCTTGCGAGGGTCGCAAAGAGCGGATGGTTGGGGTGGTGAGGGGCGGAGTAAAAGAAACTCCTAGATTCAGTCTCCGTGAACCAGTTCTCATGACTTGCAGCTGGTGAAATGATATTTGCTTGCATGCGAAAAGACCACGCTACCGTTGGCTATGACTAGACAGACGAAAGTCAGATAGATAATAGCTTATTTTCAAGTGACATCTTTCACCAGTAAATTAAAAAAAAAACTTGTAAAATGAGATTTTCTTGCATGCGCAAAGACCACGCTACCGTTGGTCATGACTTTTTTCAAGCAACATTTTACTCCGACTGTAGAAAAGTGTAGGTCACCGAGAATCTGCGCTGAGCGGAATTAAACATGTGAAATAGTAGAATCCTCTTCTATTCGAGGCAAGAAAAGTGAAGAGGGAGTCGAATGAGATAACACAATAGGCATAGTTTTGTAAGAATGAGACAAAAGTTTTTAACTACTTACGTAGTTTAACGGGTTTGTACCTTCCTTACCAGGCGTCTTTGAGGATTAACTTACTATTTCTGTTGAGATTTCTAATTATTTATGTAACATGTGGCATATCATTATAAAGTGTATTAAATGTAGAAGTTTTTAAAAGCAAATGAAATTTTCAAACTCTCATATTTTTTAATTTTTTTCGTAGCAAAGTTGACTGAAGATTTTTTTCCCACTGGTTCCGCGAAGTTTATGAACCCACTGTAACTTTATATGAGATGATTTGTGTTAATTTATGATTTCATCTGAATAAAACAGTATTAGGCTTTAAATTAAAACTATTTTTGTTTGGTTCCGACAGTAAATAAAAATTATATTGGACTTTTAATGACAAAATCGGGGATTTTCTTAAGAAAATCTTAAAAATCGAATAAATTCTAAAACTTGAACCAAAATGAAATTTAATAAGTGGAAGTAAATAGCTAATAACCTCACCTATCCACCATTTTCATTTGGCTACTCAACCTCCAAACACCCTGTATACCGCTGCACCGCAGACGATATATACAGGGCGTCCCAAGGCTACGGTACATCAAGGGAGAGTACCTTAAATATCGTAGATGGGATATTTTGCTGAAAGAAGACTTTATTTTAAGTTGACGAAGAAGAAGATAATATGTGAATGAGTATCTTAAAAGAAAGGAACAACGTGAAATCAATCATTTTAATCAAATTAGAAACAAACGTGGAACTGCCAAAGTAAATTAAGTATTTTTTTGTAAACTACTTATTTAGAAAAAAATTAAATGCAGAATTATTAGCTGATTTATGTATTTTTTTTAGGTTTTGTTATTATGTTTGTTACAAGTTATAAATTAATTAATCAATACTATGTTTTATTCTTTCCAATATTATTTCACTGAAAGACAAAAAGTATCCAAACTATCAAAGGATCAAAACCGTTAATTCGTACTAGGCAACGACAGCTCCGAATTACGCAATGCACACACGCGTCCAAGTGCTGCCGCGTTTGTGTGGGTGCGAGTTAAATACCTATTTCGACCCGTCTCGAAATAACGTAAGGCCTCTTAATAAAATCGGTATGTCCAGGCTCAAAATCTGCTGAGTATTTGTCTATGAGCCGAACAAAAGCACGAGCTATTGATACACTTTCTACTATCACAATAAAAGGTACCTACCTTGGAAACAAAGTCAGTAATAAAAAAATGTTTCTTTACTATAATTAATAATACAAAATAATATAGTATAATAAAGAAAAACATTTTAGTTTTTTTTTGGCATATCTGCAGATTTGCACTATGCGGGGGTTGGCATCACTGGGAAGGCCTGTCTTGCATCTTTTACCAACTGACTGATTCTCAACAAATATGATAAAAAAAACGTAAAAACCTATAAAGGCTATTTTAAGAAACAAATATTTCAAATACCTATATCAGTTACCTTTTATTAAAATTAAAAATAAAATAAATCATACTAGGTTACTTGAAGAAGTAATAATTCATATTCTAGTCCTTAAGCCAAGTTCAATGTTTTGTGAACATGTTGACAAAAATTTAAGCTGAAGCAAGTTAAGTCAAAATTTATATACTTAATTAAAGAGAAATACTGAAAAAATAAAAATAAATAAACGAAATAATTATCAACATACCTGATGTCGCTGGCTGGGAGGTAGCTATAGACGTAGTTCCACCTAGTTTAGATCCTGCAAAGAAAAAACAATTATACAGGGTGTTATCTTTAGCTAGACAAACATTTTGAAGCTTTTACCTTAGATTTCACGGTAAAAAGTAAAAAAAGTTGTTTTCTGTGATAGAATTTTATTCTATGTAAAACCCTAAAATGTTATTCATATAAAAACGCACCATAAATATTTTAGCACAACTTTAGATTACATTTTGTATAACAAAATACTGTGTACTGTTTGTATTTTTATATTTAAATTTTAAACTCAATGCAAATATCCAAATCGACTCGGACAATACTACACTACTATAAATGTGCATAGTCTGAGACACCCTGCTCTACTGGATTATTACGCAATCACTCTAGTTATCCGAGAGATTGATCTTAAAATGCTCTTTTTCTTTTAGTACAATGTCATTATAAAACTTACTAGAGCTAGTGATAATTTAAATGAACTTTTTAAAACCTCATAACACAAAATCAATATAAGATGATAAAATATGGGTCTCGATATCACAACAAACAATTTCTACTTGGGTTCTAACCATAGGTCAATTTCTAATTACAATGGAGGCACAAAATAAACAATCTAAATGAACAGGGAAGGATGTAAGTTTTGAAATATTTAAACAAAACAAATACAAGAAATTTAACTACAATATCAACATAGATCTGCGATTCAGCTAAATTAAATTAAAATTTACCAAAAGACGGTGCTATAGTTCTGTAGCAATCCCGCTTTGCACTTTTACAAGTATATCTGACAGTTTTCTCATTGTTCGGTAGTATAGGGCTCAATGACAGTTCTTGCTTCGGGAAAGGTGTGAGTGAGTTTGGAGGCAACATTTGAAATGTCTGAGTGACAGGTATAGACAATACATTTGGGATAGGTGAACTTTGAAATGGAAACATGGCCCTGAAAATAATACATTGTGGCGTGAAATTAAAAGGAAAAACTGTCAAAATTTAAGTATCGAATAGTATGAAAACCTTAATTGTATTATAATTACACTAAAAGTAGCTCCGAGACAGCTCCAATATCTTGAGCTTTATTTCTATGGCGCACTAAACAAGCAACTTTTAAAGAAAACCCCACTCAATTAGTGAAAACTTTAAAAACAAAAACCAACATTTAAACTAACAAATCAAGTAAACTTACCAAAGAAACTGCTACTAGTATTGGCAGTGCTTGTGCCACCTAACAGTCCAAATCCTAAGCCTTGAGTAGTTGTGGCTGTCCCCAGTCCAAACCCACCAAGACCGCCTAAACCAGTAGTGGCCGTGCTGGCGGGAGGAGCAAATGATAATCCTGGGAAACATAATTGAAGGTTGCTTTAAAAAGTTAAATTAACTTGTACTTTATTTTCTGATTGTAATAGGCTATCTCGGAGTTTAACACTAATTTAATTTAATAGAAAAATAAAACCAACAATCCTACTACTTGTTGAATAACAATGAGCTTTAACATGAGATAGACAAAGACGTGACTGTTTTAATACTACACTGACAAAAGCATAAAAAAGCTTTTCCCATTACTACCTAAAAAACAAATTGGATGTGGCTAACTTGGGATTTACATAGGTATTATAATCAGATAAAATAAATATGAAACAGAAATCTTACCACCAGCAGTAGAAGTATTAGTATTAGAACCAAAGCTGAGACCGCCACCAAGAGTGGATGTTCCAAATGCCGGTGTTGTAGTGGCTCCAAATGATGGTGCAGTTGAGCCAAATGCTGGCGCTGCAGCCCCTATACAACAAATAATAAAGTTATGTACTCAACTTTGATTTATAAGTCACATAAATAAGTAGCTAAATGCAAACATTGGACTTGAGCCAGTTATTATGATTGCATGATTAGTTCAATAAATACCTTCTTATTTATCTAAGAGTTAGGAGTTTGACATTCACCCGATTTTTAAAAGGATATTTATTTACTTACTAGATAGGCAAAATCATTGAAAAGTTAAGAGAATGCAATAATAAGGACTGCTTCAAATGTGTCATACATAATGCACACAATATTTTATACTGACTGAATCAAAATTACTACATGTCTCTCTCTCTTTTATTATTGCTGAGTACTCATAGCAATATTTAATCTTAAATTTAAAAAAAGTTTTATCTTTGAAGTATCCATACTAACCAAAGGATGGTGCTGCAGATGTAGCACCAAAAGCTGGGGCAGCTGTGGTAGCCCCAAATGCAGGAGTAGTAGTAGCTCCAAATGCAGGAGTTGTGGTAGCCCCAAACGCAGGAGTCGTGGTAGCCCCAAACGCAGGAGTCGTGGTAGACCCAAAAGCGGGCGCGGCAGAAGTCCCAAATGCCGGTGTAGCTGTCGCTCCGAAAGCAGGGGCAGCCGCTGTTGTGGCCCCAAAAGAGGGTGTCGCAGTCCCAAAAGCAGGTGTAGACCCAAAACTAGGCGTGGAAGATGCTGCGCCAAACAATCCGCCAGACTGAGTAGTAGCTGTCAAACCAAACCCGGGCGTCGCAGGCCTATGTAAAATTTTCAGGTTATAAATATGTCAATTGCTAACAAAACTATTTTGTTCGTTCAATTGTTTAAGGAACTATTTGTTGAAAACTTACTGGCCAAAAAGACCAAACTAAGGGGCGTAAAATATACAAACTTGTTAGCGCCAAAACTGAAACCTCCTGAGAGCCCAGTCGCAGGAGCGCTTGCAGGTGTTCCAAAAGAAAACGACATTTTATTCCGTTGTATCAATTACACCTTTTGATATAGTATTTAGTTTAGCAGCTAAATATTACAAATAAATATATTTCTCATCACTAACTAAAATATGAACTAACAACTTTTAACGTTTCTCAACGCACAAGTTTTTTTTTAATAACGTTTGTCTGTCTGTCTTTTCTACTATCACTGTCAATGTCAAAACAGTCATCAATCGACGGGACAACAAGGGCGCGTTCTGAATCTTTGAGTAAAACAACCAGTTTATTTTTACCCTGGCTTTAAGCCTTAACAATGAAAAACAAAGGGCGGGAAATTAATATAAAAATTATCACACTTCATATTATTATCGTTGACGTGAACCTATTACCTGCCTACAATTCTCATGAGTTTAACTGGTGAATTAGGGTTAAATAATAATCTTTATAAACAGAACAGCTTACAGAATATAAAAAATACAACTTAACTTTAAGTTCAATTCTTACGAAAACAAAACATAAAAATAAAAAGCAATATTAAAATAAACTAATAATAATTAAAATTTCATATTAATGTTTACCAGCATATAGTGCCTACCGCTTGCTGCGAAACCGAAATTGCCCAACATTACACTAGCGGCATACCCCCTTTGGACAGCACATGAGATACGTTGCACCAAGAAAAATAATACTCCTCTAACGTTGCACTAAGAAGGATAAGGATTGTAAGAAATTGATAGGTGTAACAATCTACCCTCTCTCTCAGTCTTTCACTACCATTACCACATTTACCACCACTACCACCACCGGCGGCATTTTCAATCTCGACTCGACTTTTGCAAAATGAACTGACTGTAGGTATCTGGACGTATGCTGGTAGGTTTACACCAAGGAAAATAAAACTGCTCTAACTAGGAGTACCTATTAACACTTTCAACAATAACAACTATAAACCTTACTACAGGGTTTGTCTTGGTATAAATATAATGTTGTTCTGTTGATATTGGTCCCGATTCCGAAAACACTCTCTAAAACTAAATTAAAAATATCATTGTTACTTTCCCATGCCTTGTATTAGAAAAAGACAGGTACGGTCAGTTGCAAAAGTCCATACTGAGTATAAGGTCTATAACTGCTTGCGTACAAAATACACACACATTGACATTAAATGTTACAAATTATTTTCAACCTTAACGTAAAAGACTTAAGCCTAAACACATTGACAAAAATATTAGTCGTATTGCGAGTAAAATTAAAAAACAAGTTGAACATTTTTTACAAACGTCACAATTTGAGGGTAAAACAAAAAATAACCAAAATCATACAATGATTGAATTGTTTGCTAAATGCTTTGTCGTTGTTGGTTCGCTAGCGAGGTGCCAGTGTTGTGTTTGATAAAGTTGATTACTAAGTTCTATAATATGCAAGCTAATATCTATTAGTATGCAAGACAGAATGTGTATTATCGAAATGCATAATACTTATATGATACAATCATTGATATATTACTCTCTAGATACCAAGTCCGACACTCAAAAGCGGCGCAAAAAATAAGCTACCAAATCCAATTTATACGTACATCCTACGTTAGTGTCATTTGGTCCGTCAAGCAGAGAGGTTCTCTAGGAAAAAAGACAACAATGCCTAAATGCGCGTTCAAAGGTTGCCGTAATAGTTCAAGAAACATTACCAATATCCCTGACTTATTGTTATTTCGGTTAGTTTAAGCATTTAATAATGATTTTGTAGTAAAATACTAGAAAACATTACATTAGTTTTCGGATAGAAAAAATGTTTTGAAATGTTCTGGTGTTGCCAACTTCTTTTGTAGGAAAAAAATAAAATTTTGCTGTTTTTTTAAGCACGTAAAATAATTATAATTATATATTTTTTTAAAAGCGGAATTTTGACATCTTATTCATTATGCCTAGTTTAACAGTATTTTTAACGAAACTAATAAATAAATATCCAAACATAAATTTCCACATTTGTAATATTAGTATGAAATAATATTAGTAGGTCGTGGTAAAGTGTTAAGGCCACGTAAGTACTGCACTTAAAAAGTTTTATTAAACTATCGCATTTTTGACGCTTGCCTCTGTATGTTGGTGTATTAATTACTAGAAAAAAATGTTTAATTTAATATTTTTTTATTCTTGATAAATAAAATTTGCATAGGTAACTTGTGAAATTTAATTTTATAACTTGGTATCCCTTTGACGTACACATGCACAATTTTGAATAGTGTTATACGCGCGTCACGCACACATTCATAAAAATTTGCGCCCACAGAACAGAAAAAACGACTACTTCTCTGTTCCGTGTTTGCGCCGCTTTTGGAGTGACGTTTTGGATGCAACACTCCATCTAGAGAGTAATATATCAATGGATACAATATATCATAAAATTATAACTAGACTAGATTTACTGTAAGTATGAAAAAAAGTGTTTTTTTTATTCATTATTTTGCTTTGATTGGGTTGATACCATGATTATAATAAATTTAGCGTGTGTTACATAATTATCTATTTTAATATGTGGTTTGTTATTTTTATACTTACCTATTTTGTTTTTGTTTCAGTAGATAATGGTAAAACGGTGGGTTTTCAATAGTTCAAAACACCGACATAACCTAAATATATTGATTGGATTGATGGTGCAGAGATGGGACATGTGAAATGAAAGAACTACAGAGGCTTTGGCTACCAATCGAAGTGTAAAGTGTATGGAAGTGTGGAAAAATGAAGTGGAACTGTGATTTGTTTGAATATAGTTCAATCAATGTGAAGGTGCGCGTTAGCTTGTGGTTATTGAAAACAGGGGAGGGCATATTAAATACCTATAGTATTTCATTAAAGTAGTTATTAAATATAAGTTTACTAGTAATACATTTTTCAATTATAATGTCATCTTTTATGGTTGGCTAGCTTCAATTTTCTTTTCGTTACGAAAACGAGTACTTAAGCTACAACTAACCTTAAAAAATAAAACAAGTGTAAAACTACATTAATATTTGTTGATGGAAGTTTGATATATAGACTGTAAATTTTTTTTTTTTTGGAATCAACATTTTTTAATTAAGTATCAAGCAATACCTAAATATATTTGTAAACAAGTGTAAAATAAGCTTATTATTTTAAAATAAACTACTTTTTTTATCTTTTTTTTTCAACCTAACCTTTTATATTTATTTACCCTCATTAACTTAGTTAGTATTTCTTTCTTTACGACTTAAAAAGCAAAATAAATGAAACTGAACCTAAACCTTAAGACTCTCAGAATAAGGCTGTGAATTATTCGTAACAATTATATCAATGTTGTCGGTTAGAGTGTAGGTAGATCCGAAATAACATCATCGTATTTAAGAAAATGTTTTAACTACCACAAAAGTTTATAAAAATACATTGAGCTCTAAAACTGTCGCGTTAAGGTTGATATTAGGAAGTAGTAGTAAAATAGTAGTTTATTTATGTTAGTGTGTGTGTAAAGCGACCACTGGATGCGATAAGTTTTGTCAAACCTGTATGCACTTTTGCAACTTACCGTACATTGGTTTCACTAAATTTATTCCACATAATTGTAAAATTGAACGAAATGCGCTGAGGACTAGCCTAAAATTGCCTTTGCTGTGTCATAGGGGGAGGTCCCCGAGAATCGGACACTTAAGGAATAACAGAAATAAAAAAAAACACAATAGTCTAATTTATTTATTTCACTTTAAGAAGTTTTTAATTATATTCCTAATCAACACAGATAAATCGCCAGTCTTAAATATTACTTTAAATGTAGTAAATATTGAGTGAAAGTTAACATAGCAAAAACGAGGTTTCGAAAAAGGTCCCCTAATGACGGACAGCCAATTTTTCGATCATTTTTAAGCTCAAAAATTATTTTAATGAATATCAAAACAAATCAACTGTTAATAAAGAAAACTAATCTTAATTTTAATAAACTTTGGTCATAATCAGGAACGTTTTTTTATAGAATCACAGACCTTTAATTGTACAACCTGCAAAAAACACAAATGTAGCTAACTGAGCCCTCTTCCACATCAATAGATAACTTTTTTGTAAAATTTTATCTTTGGGGGTATTCTGACGATCTCGGTTTGGGTTTACCCATGTTAAAACTTAAAAATAAAACACAAAAATAATAATAACAAAAACAACACTTGTCCGGTACTAGGGAACCTTGAGAGTGTCCGAACTTATAGACCCTCAGGTATATATGTTACAGCTAATACCCGAAGTGCGGCTACACCTAGTTTTAGCCGGTTAGAACATCAATAGGTTAGGTTAGTTAGGTTACTTTTTTGATACCACCCAGAAAAAGGAGTCCCGCGTAGCGGGACTCCGTCGACTCATGATTGAAGCCAGTTTTTATATACATAGGATTAATTTTTTTTTTACAGTTTTCCATATAAAAAACACTTTTAACCGGCTAAAACTAGGTGTAGCCGCACTTCGGGTATTAGCCGTGACATATACAAGAAAAAATCTCATTCAAATTGTGTGTTCAAGAATGATGAAAAAGCTATGAATTATGTAAGATAAGAACAAAAGCAATAATAATTAAAAATACTGAATATTATCCCGCAGTTTAAATACTATTTACAGACCCCGAAAAATTACTTGAAAAAAAATTTATACTAATCACAAAATTTGGTCAACGTTTCCCGACGAACGAGTCAGCACTGACTATTGGCTCTCCTCCTCGGAACTTCACTTGGAAGAACCTATCTAACCGCAGCAAAAGCAACAAATTGGCGCGCTCTATCGTTCTGATTTTAATTATGTCCGGCTTTAGGACCCGTCCGGGCTTATGGGACTTCCCCCTAATGCACGCACATTTTAATTTGACAGGACTAAAATGATTACCTGTCTCTGTCTTATACTATTGATGAGTTAGTGACGGCGATAGTTTTAATTTAGTTTAGAGAGTGTTGTCAGAATCGGGGCCATTACCTACTAGTGGATTATGTATTTCTATCAAGTGGTGGCTTTCTATGTGACTGTATCCTTGCAAAGTAGGGGAAAGAAAAGAAAAATCAGCTTCAATTGATTGACCGTTCCGCACGGCTATTTCATGACAATTTTTTGGCACAAACTATAAACTGAAAGTCGTAGGTACGTACCTTCGCGTTCCGGAGATGTTAAAAGTTTTCCAATGTTCAATCAAGCCGTAGGTAATCCTTATCAGGTTACCTCTATATCTCTGGGATCTTTCCTCCACTACTTCCAAGATTTGGTATGTCGTTATGACTTTCACGACAATTTTTTTGGATATGGACCCGTGTGCTTGCATGAGAATTGCAGCTTGACGTTCAAACCATAATCCTCACCAACCTAGTTACCTAGGCTAGGTATAGCTAGATCTCCGTAACTAATAATAAGTACGTTTATTTTTTACATGTGTGTCTATTTATGACTAATTTTTAGCATTTTCAATTTTGAGATTTAAAATATGAGGATTACAGAGTGAAGCACACTAAAGTGTATTATTTAAATAGTTACTCTTACTCTATATCTTAGAGATAAACTGTTTATAAACTTTTCCTAGGCTTTTGACTTGTTTTTTTTAAATCAAAATAGAAGGCCACGCGTATATAAAAAATCGGAAATCATAAGTTAACGCATTAGAAGCTGCTAGCAAAGGGTTCTTAAAACGGAACCTGTTGACTCTATTATAGATAACTAGTGGCCGCCCGCGACTCCGTTCGCTAGGAAGTCGGTTCCCGTGGGAATGAGAAGTTTTCCCGCGGTAAAAAGTACTCTATGTGTTATTCTGATGTATAGCCTTTATTACTGTAGTTTCATCCAAATCTGTCCAGTAGTTTTTACGTGAAAGAGTAACAAACATCAATACATACTTACAAACTATCACGTTTTTAATATTAGTAGGATTACGTTTACGAAACATTATCATGCTACCAAAAATACGAAAAAAAATAGTCAGTCCTTTTCGAGTTTTCCACGAATACTAGACAAGACATTCTAGCTATAAGAAATAAAATGGAGAATGTATTTCAATGTGATAGTTGAATTTTAAATTAGATGATAGTAAAAGATATTATAAAATACCCATTATTTTATTACATTTCACATTTATATTCTATTTATTAACTGCTTGTTAACATACAATATTTAAAACATACAGTGTGTCCCTGTGCATTAACAATTATATCTAAGTACAATAATAAAATTGGACGGAGCATAGTATAAAATCAATAAGGTAGGTTACAAGTTACCTAAATAAATGGAAAGGTGTAAAATTCACATATTTTTTACAAAAAAATATTTATCTCAGAAAAATGTTTAAAATGACTATAATATCAAAACAGTTACTTCATTTAGTTTTAAACGAATAAAACAATACTTTGTCTGATTGATGCTTTGGAATTTGAATCTACTGACAAAATTTACTTTAATTGCAAAATTTTTAGATGTGACTTTTTTATTTATGAATACTCTGAAAATAATGATATTCAAATATTAAATGACTGTACATTATCAGCCTGGATCAAACACTAATTAATGTTGGTCAGTATAATATTATTATCAAGGGCCTAACTAAATATTTTATGCCCAATTACAACACATTTTTTAATTTTTACAATATTATGTGTGGTTGAACAAACAAATGAACTCTTTAGGCAGTTAAAAATGATGTCCGGTCATATTAAAGCCCTTTCCTTATATTCACAAAAAGGGGTCTACAAATATTGTTATTCAAAATAAATTTTTCTTCTTTATCAATACAGTAATTATATAAATTAGTAATGAAAATTCAGACAAGTTGCATTATATAAAGAAAAAATAAAATATTTAAAACCATATTCAAATTGGTTTTTTACAAAACTTAGTTTATTTTTGCAAAATATATATAAATCCAAAAATAAGTGTAAATAAATAATCTGTGGTGACTTAAATAAGAGATTCAAATATATTGAAAAGTTTGCTATTCTTAATAATCTAATTGCAACTTACATTTTACATAAAATATTTAATAAAAGTGAGATGCTATGCAAAATTAATCACTTATATAAAAACATATTTAATTAATGTTCTAATATTACGACCAGACGGTGGACGGATGATAAAACAATACTTTAATTAAAATCTGAACATAAAACTAATATAATACTTTTAAAATAACAGATTATCTAAGGCACGTTTTTAATCCCAAAGTTTTAGACATTGATATATTTATATCAATGGTTTTACATGTAATAAACTTTCAAGTATCTTGATTAATTTATAAATTTTACAACTGTTTTTCTTTTGAAATCCTTATCGAATGTGATACGCCCAAGCTTCGCAAACTTTTTTTTTAATCTACTTTGAAGACTAATTTGTTGGAAAATCATATTAAAATTTACTAAGCAAAGCAGTTTGACAAAGAGAGTGGATATACATACAAACAGACACAAATAACGACTTAGCGTAATACAGTGTCAAGAAGAAAATATAAAAGTATTTGACTTACTTCAAATTTGGGTAAAACAAAGAATATACAATTAAAATAACTGTGATGGTCCATTAAAACCTGGTGGGTATGATCTACAGTATAAAATGTGTAGGTATTTACATTGTCTTAGTATTAAATATTATATCTAAAACACATATAATTAGTAGGTTACCGTGTAACATGATACTAAATTATAACTACAATTAAAAATAAGATATTACTTAAACATTTTAAACAACTATATATAAAAAAACGTAATTAGAATATAATGTAAAAAATATACAACATAATGTATTCAATAGTAATATATTCTCAATTGGCAACACTTTGTGCTGATAATTATGTACATAATGTGTAAAATATAAAACAATTCGGGAACTTTGTTCAAGCTTGAAGCTGGCGTGATTGCACGTGACAAAAGCTGAAAACTACAGCGTTTTTTTATCAAAATATATTATAAAAAGAACATTAACACCCTCCTAGGAGAATTAAGTAAAATGTATGGTCAAAACTCTTTCTTAATTTTACTAATTATAGAAATATCCTGGTATTTTTATTTGCTCTTTTGAAAGTATAGTTCAAATTTGATTGATTACAAATACCTTATTGGATCTTACTAATTTAGTTACAATAGTTTCAATTTTTGTGTGTATATAAAATTATAAGAGATAAAAAAAAATGCTAAAGATCGATTTATGGAAATCAACTCATTTTTGTCTACTGCATAAATTGTTCTAAGTTGTTAAAAATAATTACGTAATATATGCACTTTAACACGTATTCCAGGCCAAATGTTATATTTATTATCATTTAAAATTATATATGCTACTTTTTTCTTAAATGCTCTTCAGAATTTTATTAAATTTCACTTAATTTTTAACTTGATCAATAGTAAAATCTTGCTATTGATAATTTACATTTTCTACTATACCACATATATTTTGTCCTTGAGAAAGTCCATACTAGAGTTGCATTAAATATTAATGACAATATATTTAATACAATATCAATAACATGAAAATTATTCTGCAATAACTCTTTCAATATTTCACCATCAAACGCAGAATAACTAACAACAAAATGATGCATAATTGCAAAAGCATATACTTGCAAATGGCATATGTATTTCGGACTATTTTAGTCCATTTTACATACTTTTTATTGCCCAAACATGATCATTTTTACTTAATTTATTTAATGAATGAGATTATATTTAAACTTCAGTGCTGTGTGTTTGTATTCTGACTTTCTTCTGGCTTCCATTCCGGTTCAATGTTGGTGAGTGGCCAGAGTAACCAGGGTTTTGGATCCCAATGCCTTCCCGAGGTCTTGGTTTCTTCAATGATGACCGGAGAGGGGATCTGTTATTTAAAAGTGATATTTAAATTAAGAATAAGTATTTTTATGTTATCGGGTAAAAGTTATTAGAAACAGGCTTATATGAGTTAAAGTCACGTTAAAGTTAAAACCCATTTAGACTGAACTGATAAAATTAGGCATTAAGCAAAAAACTGACTAGGAAAAATGTGATCTATCTAAAACTGATTTTTACTGTGACATTAGGAGTTATGTCACCTTCTCGATTAACTGAGTTATCCGCTGTTTGGATCATTTTTGCAATATCATAATTTCAGCAAAAGATAAAAACTTTTGGTATTTAATAACACTGTTAACTTACTTTAGAAAATCATAAATATGAACGCATTAAAAACGTCATAATAATATACACCGCTGACACCATAATAAGAATGTTATAATAAAATAAAGACTATACCTAGTAATAGTACTAGCATCGGACAGCCCAGTCAGAGTAGTGGCGGTGGTATTGACAGAAGCAACGCTTCCATGCCCGTTTGTATTGTAGGGTTTACCGGACGCGTCTGTCATTGATATACCTGGAATATTAGAAATAAATTTGATAAGGTATGTTTTCATTTTAATAATACAAGTAAAAGGTGAAAACGGAACTTTAAAAAGTTATCGTAATGAACTAGTACACTAAACTTTAGGTACAACATTTTAGATTGCCTTAATAAATAAATTAATTAACCGTATGAATTCAGATAAATACAGCAATTGGAAATAAAATTCGTAAGTGCTTTTACGAACTAAAATAGTCTCCAAACACAAAAGACACTATATTTTCCAAATATTTTACTGCTTTTTGGTTAATAATTTTAAGTTTTGGAACTTTTAAACATTTTACCTCCCGAACTTCTCAGTTTGAGAGTTTACCAAAATCGTGATAATTAAATTAATTGAGTAAACTAATAACACAAACCTTTTCCTTCTTTAAATCCCGGATTATTGATGGTAGTCCCATCGGGTTCACCCATTGGGTTAGTTGGGTCTCCACCAACTTTTCTTGAATATAATGTGTCGTATAATGACATTATAAAAAGTATTGAATTGATGACTATGCACACTATCTGTAATAAACATAAAATAATAATTTAGATATGTCAATACAGTAATTTGAATTATAGAAACATCATGAAAAAAAAAGTTTCTCTGAAATTTCAGTGATACTGCATGTTTATAAGCTTAAGCAAGTAAACATATTTATGGGACTTTAAATAGTTCCATATTTTTCTACCCATTGCTAATAGAAACAAAAAACGCTTTATAAACTTTAAACTTTTTAAAGATTCAACTTCCTTTATTTAGATAGAAATACTGACTTAAGTTAGAACATTTTTAAAAGACTTATATTAAAGTTTACATACCTGGACGTAAAAGGCTTCGCCTCTAGTAATTTGGAATCCTCTGTCATCGCCTTGAACAGCGAACAGGCCAGCTGCCGCTATCGATAGCAACGCTGAAATATAAAACGATATTTAAATTTATAATAACCATAAAATTATTAGTGTGTTCTTATTAAAATATGTAAATTACTTTTACGAAGTAACTACATTAATTGTACAATTAATTTTGTTGAGACAAGAAACATGAAAAAGTTTTTTTTATTCTTTCCTTTACTTTAACTACATACGTTTTAATAAATAATAACAATAAATAAATCTCCAGACAGACACAACAATTATTTGGTCCTAAAGTAAGTGTAGTATGCACTTGTGTTATAGGCACCACATAATGGACTAGGGGAGAACCTAGTAACACCAAGACACGAACTAATATCGAAAACCATTCTACGAAATTGGCCCGTCCCGGGGATCGAACCACAAAGTTAATCTACTGATTATGATGTCTCGTTGACAAAATCTATTAGTTAACCCTTCAAGTTACCTGCTAACAGAGCCAGGGCGAGCTTGGTCATGACCAGATTCGTGTATTTGAACCCAACTTGTTCCTTCGACGAGATCATTGCCAATTGGAGCACTGAGAATACGCAGAACACTCCTAGGATTGACACGCCGACGGCTCCTATCACCCCTGCTATGTACACTGCCGCTGAAATGAAAAAAAAATGTAAGTAGGTGTTTGGGGGAAAACTGTACATTTATATTAGGGATGTTAAGGATATCCATATCCGTAACCGAAACTACCGGATATCCGAAATAAAAAAATATCCGTATCCGTAATCGAAACCGAAATAAATGTTTCGGATAGTTTCGGATAGTGGCGGAATCTAAAAATCTAAATGAAACCAGGGACCGAAAACCGGTTAAATTAGGCCTACCTTTTATTTCGGTATGACGTCATACCGTTTTATTTCAGTATTTTATTTTTTTAATACACTTAAATATGCATACCTTTAAAATACGGTATGACGTCATACCTTTTCATTTCGGTACCGTATTTTTAAGAATATAATAAAAAACCTTCACCATAACATTTCGGTATACTTCTAATATTATGGTATAACCTTTACATAAATAAAAGTATCACTTTATTTCAAGAATGTGTAGGTCTGCTGTCGGAAAATCGACTTTATTTGTATCGAGCGAGCGTATTACGATACCGAAAAAATCATATGGGTTATACCTTTAATACTCAACCTGTATGAATTTTAAAGGTATAATTATGCCATACCTTTATAAGATAGCGGTAGCGATTCTGAAAACCTTAAAACAACCGGTAGAGTTTTGGTTCAAGGATTGCGTAACCGGTATAAAATTAAGGTACCGCTTTTTTATACAGGTTGAAATACCGGTAAACCTTAACCGTTTTCAGTCCCTGAATGAAACACGTTACGACAAGTTGTTTTTGGCTGCGTTCCGTAAACCGCTTACAGAACTGTGACCAAAGTGATGGTTCTCTCTCTGAGCTCAATGTAGCGGTGTTTATGACGTCATCGTTCTCACCCATCGTCCTCCTCTATATGTATAAATAAAACCATTTATTATCTATATTTTTTGTATTACTTTTGAAATTCCTAGAATCTAATATCCGAAACCGAAACTATCCGAAACTACCGGATAATCCGAAATAATTTCATATCCGTATCCGAAACCGAAACCGATATAAAAAAAATCAATATCCGTATCCGAAACCGAAATTCCATATCCGTAACATCCCTAATTTATATAAAGGGTTTATTGTTCTTAATAATAGAACCCAAGCTTAAATATATTTAACGATAAATAACAGTTTTAAAATTCATAAAAGCTTTTGAGCGTATCTTGGTTAAAATATGTTTTGTCTGTATCAGTTACGAAATCTGTCATTTAGCATTTTAAAACGCATTAGTGAGTAAGGCAGGATCTTTCGTGTGTTCGAAGACTATTAGAGCAGTTTATTACTACGAGTATAATATAATATTAAAAACTCTTTTCCCAATTCTGAACGCATGTCCTATCTCTATGTTTAAAGCATTATTATGAATAGAGGCGAATTACAGTGACAGACTTCAAATTCTATGAAATAATATATCATGTATACAAGGTAAATGATTACTTCTCACAGGATGTGGTCAATGCGTCGTCAATCATGAACTAAATAGGAGGAAACTCAACCTATAAAACTTTTAAAAAACCTATTGCTATCACCATTCACCCTCTGCATTACGCTATCTTGAGCTACGTAAGAAAAACAACTGCAGGTCGAACAAATGATAAAAATCGTATCTTCGTATTTAACTTACTTAATCTGGATAGATGTTAAGGATTTTTTTAAAATATTTTACTTTAAAATATTATGGAAAATGCATGTTTATTTTTTAAAAACGTTTGTTTGGATGAATCAATGAGGAAAACGAAGACACGGTTTTGTATGGGCGAAACTAGAATTTCATGTCACTTTTAAACTATAAATTGTTTTATTTTTAATGCTTTAAATGTCACCGTTTGCATGCACTGTGATAAAAAGCCTATCTTCAAATTTATATTAGTTAATAAACATACTTTAGGCTCGTTTAAGTGTGGTGCGTCTATATATTTCCGATAATGTGTGCCATTTTATATAAGTGCTTATTAAATAAGTACTTATGTCATATAATACGGTTTAATATAGCAGTTTTCCAATTCCATTCTCATAAAGTCTATGTGAATTGTGCATAGTAATCGAGAAGAAATCGACTTGTTTCATGCTTATTTAGAACAATGCAATTGTAAGTACTTACTTGATGTACATGACATGACATTGAAAACGACAGATGTGCAGGTAGTGTTTACCATTATAGTAACAATGACTTCCTAGGCACACTACTAGGTACCTATAGATGTTTAGATAACTGTTTATTCTTGTCATACGATTTAAATGCCGAGAAGGTAAAAAAGTATTTTTGTTTGGTCTTTTAAAAGATTAAGATTTGACCTTTATTATTAGAAACAGAAAAGGTATTTCATAGATTTATTAATTAATAAGGAGAAAAAACGAAAAATTCATGACGAATTCACGTAAATTTATTTTTCTGTTTTAGATACAAGTTAATAATAATGAAACGTAAAAAAATAAATACAATTTAATATATTGTAATATAATTATGTTGATGTCATAGCCTGTGGTCAAGATGATGCCAGTTAATTTTCAGAAACCTTGACAATCTTGCCATAAACATACAGCTTCTATTAAATGCACTAAGTATAGTTTACGATGTTTTGTTAATACGTTTCATTGTTTATGAATGGGTGATGGCGTTTTATTCAAAGCCGCTATTCACTATGTATGAATTGGTAATGACGTTTTGTGGTGCTAGACAGACATTTATAACTAAAGCTAATACACTAAAATGAAGTGACAAAAAGTACCTGAGCCAAAACTATTAAAAAATTCTTAATTAAACAAAAAAGTACAATATTTAGCTTCTGGTTTGAAATAACGGCGTCTTAGATTAATTAGCTTTAGCTGTGTTTTGATAGTAAGAAGGGACTAACGATTATTATAGACACAATATTTATAGATAAACAATACGGAAAAACTGATATAAGTAATCTAACCGTCTTCGTGACTGTTACGGGGCAGCCCCACTGGGGTTTACTGCACAATGTTTTTATATATTCAATGTTTTTCCTTTTTAAAACAAAGGAAATGTTTTTTAATCAGGTTTTTGCTTATATTTATGGAAGTAGGCATTACGTCAATATTAAATTGATAGTCATAAACGAAAACACATAATTCTTACTAAAAATACTCATTTAATTGGAAATACTCATCATTATAGGAAGGATAAAGCCTACAAAGAAGGTAAATGTCTCATAGCGTATTTTTCAAATAATTTTCCTATTGATTGTGTTGTGTATGTGTTTTTGTGACCTAAATGTTTATGCTAATTGATTTATATGTGATCGTCATTAATGGCTCATTAATTAGTTTAAAAAAGCTAAATCAATAATAGCTTTAATTTAAGGAGGCGCTTAAAATAAACAAAGTATATTTAACTAGCGGCCGCCCGCGACTCCGTTCGCGTGGAAGTCGGTTTCCCGTGGGAATGAGAAGTTTTCCCGCGGTAAAAAGTACCCTATGCTTTATTCTGATGTATAACGTATATTACTGTAAAGTTTCATAAAAATCCGTCTAGTAGTTTTTACGTAAAATAAATAAATATCCAGACTGTAACGCTAACTATACTCTAGGTAGCAACAGTCTAAATTAATTTTAGGTTTTATTATTTTGGGTTATCAAAAAAAAAGCTGTTTGATATTATAATAATACAAGACCCTGACATGGGACATACACCGTCCGGTCCAAATTGATTGTAATGTTTAAATAACGAAAATTATTGTTATTATGTGAAAAATTGACCAAACACAAAGGTGCTTTGGATGTGTTGTTTGCCTTTGATACATGTAAGATAGGTCATATACAGCAATTTATACTACCTATGGATGTTACAAACAATGGCCCCGATTCTGAAAACACTGTCTTAACTAAACTAAAACTATCGCTGTCACTTACTGTTTAATAGTATAAGACAGAGACAGGTAATCATTTTAGTCCTGTCAAACTAAAATGTACGTGCAATATGACACGGCGAAGGCAATTTTAGGCTAGTCCTCAGCACATTTCGTTCAATTTTACAATGATGTGGACTAAATTTAGTGAGACCAATGTACCTGTCTTATTCTAATACGAAGCATGAGAAAGATACAGCTATATTTTTAATTTAGTTTTAGAGAGTGTTTTGAGAATTGGGACCAAAGCCGAAATTTACAATCTGTGTAACAAAATAAACCTATATCTCGTGTAGTTAAGTTACTTTGATGTCAAGCCTTCGCTAAGTTTATACATCTAAGGTATACATAATATTGTCATACACATGAGTGCACAAACGGATGTCGCTAAGGTTTGCTTCCCGGCAGGTACAAAGAACTGTTATACAATATTACTATTTGTGGGAATTGGCTGTAACTATACTTATGTCAAAGTAATTGCTTACATAATGTTGTGTTTTCCAAAACTATGTACGCATATGAAATTTATTTCGATTAGGCTGGATTAGTAAACTTTTAATTGTGCTCATTTAAAACAACTAGTTAAATAGTTCTACTTTATGGACTAGTTGAGAAAATTATTACACCTAGACACGAGTAAATGTTATCATCTTCGATTGTAATTAAAGATACCTCCAATTCAAAGAACTCGAATCTTCTCATATATCAACAATGAAATGTCGATTAGAAGTTAAATTGAAGACGATAATAATATGACAAAGTGAGTCATGAGATTACAATTACTGACGTGCAAGAATTCTAAAGATGAGTATGTCTACCTTTCCAGAGGTCAAATCGTGTTTGTTTTTGCATTTGGCAACGTAGGTACTTAAGTACGTACAAGTATGGGTAATCATGTTTTTGGTAATTGAATACATTTAGCTTCTAAAGATATTTTTTTTTAAGTAAGTGTCTTGATTCTCTGTGAAGAGACTTATTAGTAAGTGGTAAAGTTAATTATGGTGTGTCTATTTACTATAAGCTTAAATAGGTACCTTTAAATGAAAGCTGTAAATGATAGTACACTTTGTCGCCTGCAGTTGTTATTCCTTACTTATCTCTGAACTTCATTATAGAATATTCCTAACAGTACTAAGCATACAAACAAACAAACTCACATTTGGCTGTGCACCTGTAAGACACAACTTAATAATCCCTTAGCAAATAAGGCAAGGTTTACCAAACAATAGCCCTTAGTTTCTAAACATGGCCACACAGCGACCTGAATCCTAATAGTTGGCAACACCTGCTATATTGTTTTGTATGCACTGTCAGTTGCATTCTTCATAATATATAACTTACTGGCCTAAAACATAAGACAGTAAGCCAAGTCAAAAAGTGATACAAAAAAAAGTATTTTTAAAAATAGAAAAAATTTAAACACACAACACACTTTCTGCTTTTACCACACTAAATATCACAAAAAAACTTTCGATAATCGATTTAAACAGCAATTAACGGAATACCACTTACTTTCCCAACAATTCGGAATGCCTACTACCATTCGCTGAACTCTAACAGTCACTAAAAATGGAAAGTATTTTTTTAACAGACAAACAGACATAATTACTTAACACATTTGGGTGACACTGACCACAACAGTCAGGAATGAAACTACTAATGAGCCTAGCCTACAATTATTTAAGGGGAGGCTTGACACAAAAATCCTTAGATACATCCATGTCGGTAAATTTCCAAACTTTACATATAAGATTAAAAATAAAATTGGCGGTCACTTTTCTTTATATAAAAAAATGTTTTCTGTTTATCTAACATTTAACTTCATAATTTGGTTTTATTTGAACTTATTTTTATGTTTTTCTAGGTTATAATCAAAACATTTTCTAGGTTTACAAAAAATATCTACAACACCCAATGGTTGATTTAGGCTACACACATGGTATGCCAAGGGACAAGCAACAAATCGAGAATACATTGAATAATGCCCTAAAAACTGAACCTTAAACAGCCAACATAAACAAGTAAGTAACCATAATAGATTCTTTCGTGACTTGCGAAATGAAGTGACAAATATGTCAAGTACTAATGAGTAAAGCGATGTATTTTGTCCACGACTATTCTGACCATTTCAATTTTTGTCAACATGCGATTGTATGTAAAAATAGGTCACTTTTAACGTGTTTTCTGGTACAGAATTTACCCGCGTATATTTACGCAAAATCTACCATATACAAATGACACTTCAAACATGACGAGTTTTCTCAAGTGCTTATTGAATTTTCGTAAAATATGTACACAGAAACTTAGTATAAACAGTCAGTTTAGACGAATCGTGTGGGTGTGACAACATACTTATGATGTAACACCCATGGTCAAATTAATGATGTTATTCAAATTATTTGTTTGTATTGGTATTTTTGAATCGAGGTCGAAGTTTTGATGGTATATGAATATATGACAAAGGGCAGGGGTTTTGAAATTATGTAGACCATAAGTTGCACCTTAACATGTGAAACGAGTTTGTATACATTGTTTTGTAACTTGCTATGTTACTTAATAGTGTCCATAACGAATGTATCGTGTTTTGATTATTTGTTGTGTATGTAATAATAGTAAATAAATAAATAAATAAATAAATAAATCTCCAGACTAACACACCAATTATGTGGCCCTAAATTAAGTTGCATTAAGCACTTGTGTTATAGGTACCACATAATGGACTAGGGGAGAACCTAGTTACACCCAGACACGAGCCAATATCGAAAAACCATTTTACGAAATTGGCCCGACCGGGAATTGAACCCGGAACCTTCTGCTTAGCAGTCCGGTATATATACCGCTGCACCACAGAGGTCGTCATTCTGTCAGTCAGACAGAGTATTGTTAGTTGTTCTAGAAGAGTATAAGATTTAACAACAGTATTTTTTTCGATTCCGTAACAAAAGCTAAAAAAGATTTAATATGACTTGACTGAAACATTGACGTAATTTTACCACAATCTTACCCGCTGATATTTATTCTACCATTCATATTTATTAATAACTAACCGTTAGCCTAGAAAGATCGTTAGTTATGACACAATTAAACTTACAACTGCAGAAAACTATAAAAAAAATTAATTAAAAGAACAATAGCTTGTTATTTCTTTGTTTATATTCTTCTGATAAATCAATACTGTATCTTTAGTAACCGTAGTATTTAGGACACGCCATCAAAATGTAAGTAATAACACTAATGGCTTTTTACAACTTAAATAGGTCACTGGGCAACTTTGGCTACCTTTCCCCTATTCCCCTAAGGAAGTGTGTTAGGGGAATTAAGTAATGGCGGTTACACACGAGAATGATGGTCTAGAAAAATAAACTTCGATACAATAAGTTTCTATTCCTCAGGTTCAATATAGGACAAAACACGCAATGTTGAGACATAAGATACAATTTAAATGCTTTGGAATTAGATGGATAGTCATAATAGGAAGACTAATTGCCATATCAAACCAGTTATTGTGGTGGAAAGGAAGGCAAATACGTAGTAAATAGAAGAATATTATAATACAACATTTAAATGTAAGCAAGTACGTTGTCTTAGGACTAAATTATTCACAGCAAAGCGCTGATAATTACGGTTCCCCTTATACTTCTTACTAGAATATTAAATATATAAAATATTAAAGTTATTTCGTCAGTCGTGCCGGACTGTATATTTTTTAAAACATATAGCAATACGATTGTAAGTAAACTATTAGTTATGTGAGTTTCAAAAAATTCCATAGAATCCTAAAGTTTAATTTCATAACTTTTCCATAGTAAAATGTACTAAAAATATGAATATACCGTTTATATCATGTTCTTGATACAAAACAGATGCTTCTAGTTAGAAGCACGTTATTGGAGCTCATCGCGGTATTTTTATGGACGCATAGAATAAGTACGTAACAACAACAAACTGTTTTGAACAATAAACAAACATATCTTTTAACGTTTACACTTATCGACCGAAAAAAAAACTATGATTCTACGTGAGTATAATGGCATGTTCCCACGGTGTACACAACTCATACGTATTTTAATATTCCGAGTTATTGATAATCCTACTAATATTATAAACGTGAAAGTTTGTGAGTATGTATGTAGGTAAAAAAAGACTGGACGAATTTTGATGAAACTTTACAGTAATTTAGGTTATACATCAGAATAACACATATGATGAATGAAAATTTACAGTAATATAGGCATAGTAATATACATCAGAACAACATATAGGGTACTTTTTACCGCGGGAAACCGTCTTCCACTCGAACGGAGGCGCGGGCGGCCGCTACTTTAATATAATTTGGATTAAATAAAGTTTTATTTATTTTGACAACTTACAGACTGGGCGAAACTTGGAGACGTCTGGCCCGCATTTCTCTCTGTTGTACAACAGTTGCTTGCAAACCCGCCATGGTCCGAAGTAACCCTGGTCGTAGTTCCGGTTTTCGACTGTGGACAAAATCATAACTGTTAACACCAAAATAACTACAATTAAAATAAATAATAAAATAATTAAACGTCGCGTTTTATGGCACGAAAACACGCCGATGCACCTAAAGTGTGGACTTCAGAAGGTAAAAGATACAACAGTCAAACGTCAATGCGTAGATTGACGCACCATGGGAAAACGGCTTAACCCATCAACTTTAAAAACCTTAAAACTGTATAGTTGTGTGCGCTTTATATAAAAAAAATCACACATATGAATAACAATAAATAAAGAGAAATGTACTCTATTTTGTAAAATTAAATTGCATAAATATTTTTGTCTGCTTCAAACAGCGGTCATATTATTTATTTAGTGTTTAAAGTGGCAACTAATACTAAGCACAAATTAACTAGCGTTTAAAACACTGTCTTGCAACATTTTATCTCCTGAGAAAGCTATCTTAGTGGCTTCAACACAAAATGTATCGAGAGAAAAATGCAGAATTCTCAAAATAGTACCTGAGTACTCTTACTTAACAACAGATGTGATTTTGATATAGTTTTCACTATCACTTAGATAATTTTATCTTAAAGGTTTTTTTTTAGAATACATTTCGGAAACTACACTTTAATTCATTCAAAAATCCAATGCTTTACAATCAAGACGTGAAAAAATTGCTGTCGGGCAGCCCCTAAGTCAAGTGGCATGTGATATTTTTATCAACCTTGCCATTTGACAGTTTCATACATATTTATTTTATTCGCTCGTTATTGCCAAGTTCACATGCCATGTCTAAGGGTCAGTTTTTCGACCCTTATGCCCGTTTTCACCAACGTTACCCAAATTTAAGGGATTCCTAAGCTCATTTTAAACAACACTTAAATGTACATATTTTGCGATGAAATTTTCTTGGGGTTTATAAATATAAACAGACAACAAATTGTAGTAAAAAAATAATAAATAAAGCTTCAAATAGTTATTGTAAATGCCTTTGAAAAATTTCAGTGTCCCCTAAATTTTAGGGACATTGGTGAAAACATTAGACACTTTACTATGTTGCGATGCAACTTTTGAAAACGGAACAACGGATCAATGCGATCTTTGTTCTCTCGAACAATTAACACTGCAATGAAGGTTTCCTGTCAAGGCTAAAGAAGCGCTAAAAGATCTTTTTATGAGCGTCATCTCGGTACAACTTCTCTAATTCAATTGTTAAATCATTGCCAATTGAAAGATAAACCAGATACACAAACTTCGCTTGGAAAACAAATTCGTTCAACTCGTTGTTAAGCGTATTAAAGCTAAAACTTAAATTTATGAAATCCATATATTGATTAATTAGCACTTCTTCAATAGAAAACAATTCACAGGTAAGTTAAAAACAAAGTGTTTTCACTCCAAAACACTCTTAAATTTTAAAATCAATTATATACGTATTTGTAAATACCAACTCAAAAATCTAACTATGATATTTTATTTAATACTACTCGGTCTTCATATCGACTACACGACTCGTCATAACTACAAAATCGCTTTACAATGAAAACTTTCCATCTTTGCCACAAGCGGATTAAATATTTTATAAGCCGTTGTTTTCCATGCCCTGAAAAACAGGAAATCGTAGTTTTTACTATTAAATTTATTTGCCATACGGTTGATGAGAGCCATATGTGATTGTATATTGTAACCACAGGCCATATATGGCCCGTTTACTCAGCTTGTGTTGGTATGCAAAGTATTTTACCTCCTCCTACAAGGTTGTTCATTATAACAAATAACTAACTAGGCATGTGTGTCATAATTAGTCAATTAAATGTGATGTTTAACTTAATAGGCGCCGTTAAGTGAATTCTTGAGCGCCATTTTCTTTTCTTGGAGTTTTGGGAAATGATTTTGACTGTCCGCTTTCAATTTAGGAGAATTTCTTAATGACTCTTAAGGAACCTACCGTTATAAAAACCAAAGCATGTTTATGCGAATCTTTACCTTTAATCAAATTCATTTTTAAGACGGTCTAATCACTGAGGGACTAAGATTTTTCTCTTTGATTGCGGTAAGAAACAGTATTTTCTAATCGGCGCCATCAATCACTCTTTTTTTTCGAATAATTTCTTTGATTTTAAATAAATACGTTCCCATTACATAATAGAAGAGGATAGAGGTTTAACCCAAACAAGCAGGTGTACTTATTACCATTTATCTAGGCCGACAATAATGCACTTTTGCAACACAACCTAAGCGTAATAAAAAATATGACTCACAAAGTCATGTGTCAAGTGTCTTTGACTCCTGCATTTACTAGGTATGACTAATGTGGCCAATTTTTATTCGTGTCAAAACAGGACGCTTACGAAGTTTTGTTTAAAAAAAAAAATAAGTTGGTGATAGACAAAGTTTTGAAATAAGTTTTAAGCTTAGGTGGTGCTTTTGACAACCAGATAGTCATATCTTACATACATTTTATAAGCAGGTTTTATTTTCACTAATAATATAATCATGATTCGAGCGCAATGAATTCAATGTGGATGGGTTAGTAAGTATAATTTATGTTTTAGGTAAAGCAGGACACTTTTGGTCTCGCTCGGGACAGCGGGACAATCCCGCCCAAAACGTTACGTATGGTCACCTTAGTTATGACTCATTATGTCATACACGCTTTCCTATAGGCCAGAAAGGGTTAACACAAATTAGCATTTTAAAAAGTCAACGTACCTACTTATAAAGCAGGTGTGGCAAAGGAAACTCATAGAAAGCCATAATAAGATTTTACCGGATAAAGTCGTGGTGTAAAATTAAATAGCTTTACTCGTGGAAACTACATAAAAACTGGTTCTTATCGTATTAATGAAAGACCTAATTCCTATGCTGAACGTAGGATAAGAAATAGCACGCTAGATCGAATTTAAATTACCGGTTGCAGGCCGATCAATAGAACGTGAAAACGTTTATTAATTAATAGTTTGTAATTGATACATAAAAAAACAAAAAAAGGTAATTTTATTGGCAGATTACATACATGATAATCGATTAATGCTTGCTAAGTGCGTGTTTAAGGCACGCGCAGTATAAGGGTTCTATAGACTTCGTATTAAGGGTCAATTAAAATCGTTAATATTCTACAAACAAATAAAACTGTCTTAAAACTATCCCGTATAGGGGCTGAAACAGAGGAGTAACAATTTAAAAAGTTTTCTTTTTTGACTATGGTTCGTTTCCCATTTTCGTCTTATTTTTGATAGGGTTATTTAACTTATTTTACACATTTAAATCTAATTTACAAGTACAACGAAAGCTATACTTAAGACTAACTTAATATAGCTATAGTAGGTATAGTTAAATAAAACTCACTCTTATAATACTTTCAATATAATGTTTTCTTTATTCCTAAATTTTTATTGAAGTTTTAACGAATTAAACATTTAAATTACTTTTATTAAAATTACTTTTAATTTTCTGTTGAAGTTTTATTTCTATGGTGTCCGCTTAGTAAAGTCAGACCGATACAATGAGTGCAGAATGGGAATGATTTTCCCGAAGAAAAATGGAATACAAGGCTGATTTAAAAAAAAATGGAGGAATAAATAAAAATAATTTTATAACTCGGAATCATCAAAATAAATTTATAACCGTATTATTTGAGGTTCTTGAATTTAAGATTTATCGAAACCAACATGGCTAAGTTTGCATAATTATAACTGGGTTCCATAAGTCTCCCACTTAACCACATTTTTAACCATCTTATAAAATCCATTAAAAGCCTCATTCTAATTGAATTATGAAATCTAAATTAATTCCCCTCACTTTATTAGATAGTGGAAGTAAAAGTTACTAAGCAAGTTCCACGACTGCCCACATAATGAAATAAATGCACCCATTCGTTCTTTTTCACATCATTATACTGCATTTAACTCATTCAGGGCACATCCGTATTTTTGCAAGTTTCGCCAAAACATGTGCGGAAGTTTTGCATTAGCCAGTGTCGTGGATTGTCGGCTTTGTTTTCTGTCGGTTAGTAGAGTAAAGGTGCGTGGCCACAGTGCGAGAAAAACATACCGGACTGTACAAAGGTCGTAGTTTGATTGGATATGTCTTTAGCTATATTACATGTTACGAGGGAGCGTTTTTATGTTCGCGGAATGGAGGGTAAGGGGTTGAAATAAAAAAACCAAATTATTTTTCCTTTTCAATATATTCACCTGCAAGACGGATACAATTTTCAGACCTTTCAATTAATTTATTTATACCCTCATAAAAAAATGTTTTATCTTTGTCTTCAAAATACGCTGAAACTGCCTCCTTAACTTCATCATCGGTGGTAAATTTTTTACCCCGAAGCTCTTTTTTAATTTTTGGGAAGAGGTAATGATCACTCGAGGATAGGTCTGGGCTGTAGGGTGGGTGGTTTAAAATATCGAAGCCCACCTTATGCAGGGCAGCCAACACAACGCGACTCTTGTGGACGGGCGCATTGTCGTGCAAAAGCAGCACACCCTTCGTCAATTTTTCCCGTCTTTTCTCTTTAATGGCTTCTTTTAGTCGCTCTAATATTGAAGCGTAGTATTCTCCGGTTATAGAAACACCTTTATCTTTATAATCGATCAACAATATTCCTTCTGAGTCCCAAAAGACCGTTGCCATGAGTTTCCCAGCTGACTGTGACACCTTAAACTTCTTGGGGGGTGCTGTGCCCTTTTTATGCCACTGCATGGAGTCTTGTTTCGACTCAGGTTCATAATGATGAACCCAAGTTTCGTCTCCAGTAACAATTCGACTCAATACACCATCCTTGTCGTCACTGCAGAGGTCCAAAAATGCACGTGAACACTCTACGCGTTGTTGTTTTTGCGGCGGCGTGACTTTTCACTCCCGATTATGTTGCTTGGTTGACGATAGCTCTAAGACTAATTGTCTGATAACAATGAAACCTCGTATTTATACTAATTATTAGTCACTGAAAGCGTTACGGTCCTAATGAGCCTAATCAACCCCCTCCAACCCTCTCATTCCGCGAACTTAAAAACGCACCCTCGTAAAAGATAAACTTTAAACGCGCTGCGGTAGATTTAGAATAGAATAGCAAAATCTTACAGAGTTAGCGCTTGGATTTAAATGATAATTTAAGATAGATACCTATAGATTTAAAAGATAATTAAAGCTAAATTAACAATAGTGTGAATGTCATTCAACGTGGTACTTAGAAGTGTTACAACTGAAAACTAATAACAGTTTATCACCTTTTGTATACAATTTATCGCTTAATTTAAGGGGTATAAGCTAAGCTTCATAAAGCTAATAAAAGCTTGACTTAGAGTGAAGTACGCGTAGTTTCGCGACCCGTGAGAACCCACGCTTAGAAGTAGTAAAAGTATTGTAGGTTATCAGTTCACTCGGTACTGTTAAGTTTATCGCATACCTACTGTGCAAGTTATTGTTCAGTTGGATTTTCTTTTACTGCTAAGCAAAGGCTGAATTCAATCACGAAATCTAGGTTAATTCAAAGCGCCAACGAAAGTTACCGGTACGGTTATTTTCAATTAATAATAACTTTTAAAGTTACAGGTTACAAATCTTGTACATCAAAATTGCCAAATTATGTAACAGTTTCTCTTTCACACACGTATTTCATACGCGTATTATTCATTAGACTATTTATTTACATTTGAATGACCACGTAAACGTAAGAGTGACGTTAAGCTTTTTAACGTGTTCGTACTAACTAAAACGAAAACAAACGAGTTTTATAACTCTTTGGAATGACGTTGCCAGAAGATATTTTTACGATATCGAGTTGCGTGATTACCTATTACTATCGATTTAGCGCTGAATCGGTTTTCCTTTGAAGGTTGATTATTTAATCGTTAACAGCATTTGCAAAAACGGGTTTTTTCCTTACCTCTTACATTGACAAAGGACCCATGCAACTACTTGCAATATGCATTCAATGATATAAGATTGATGAATTGAAAATATATTTTCGTAGCTTAGCTTCTTTTATTATTTTAAGATTTTATTTATTGAATTTTTGGATGGCATGATATGTATATTTTACTAGTGACTCGCCCAAGCTTCGCACTTGTGTAATTTTTCGCGACTTGTTCACGATACGTTTAATTTTAACCAAAAAAAAAGTAAATGGTTTTTGTTTACCAATTTAAATGAAAAAAATACCTTTAAGATGGCGAAAATCGCATTAAAATCCGTTAAGTAGTTTAGGAGGAGATAGCGGACAAACATAGAAAAAGACAGAATTAGTGACTTGAATTTATACTATGTAATAATAATGAAAATGATTATCACGCCAAATATTATCACACAGTTTTTATGGAACCTAAAAACAAGTGCCTTTATTCTTGAGCTAGGTCAATATTTTGCTTCTTCCAAATTATTCTCTTCTTTTAATAAATCATCGGTCATATGTCACATGTATTCATAGCAGATGAATCGACTACCTATTTCGTGTCACGATGTCATTATTTGTGAGTAAATTCCACAGGTTAGTTCGTGCGCTCATGCATGAACTTTGGCTATAGTAACGAAACAGCTATACTTTCAATCTGCCTGTGTGATCAAGCCAATTGTTTAAACTTCATACCCACCAGAATTAGCGGGAAAACAATTTCAAAATCGACCTTCTAAAACATGTGTTACGTTCAAATTGTTCCACTAGAGAAGCCAGTTTCTAAATTTAAAACTTTGATAAACAATACAAGTACTTGCATGATACAATAAACTTGCCTTGTTATGGGAAGAGGCAGAGGTAACTGTTTTGTGTGCTGCCAACGTATCGAGTTGCATCAATGGCATGGCCAACATGACAATGCTATTTTTTTTTTAAAACCAGCCAGGCATTGACCTCGCGATGTTCAGAACCTCTGTATCATGACGAAGGTTGAAAGGAGAGTTTTTTGTTAATAGTTTTTTTGTCGTCGTTTAATATTGTTCTTGCATATTATTATGAATGACATTCACGGTAAATTAGATGGGACAAAATGTTTGAGATTCATCCAAGATTTTAGTCATGGTTGTAATGAGACAGTTGTTTTAAAACTATGTAGCAAAATATCTTTTATCATTTAAACGAAGACACTTTGCATAGTATTACGGTAATTTAAGACACCAACGATACTAATCTAAAAGTACTACTATTCGTTTTTTTAGTAACAGAAATGTATCTATCTATTTAAAAGCCATATCACGTCACGATTAGCAATATGATCCTACAATGCTATGCAAAACGTGCTTAGTACCTCTAAGTTATTTGCAACCTTATTTTATACCGTTCTTTATATCGTATACGTAGCAGATAAGTTAATTGTCTCAAGTAACGTTGAATACTCCGTAATGTTTTGAATGTACATCCCACACAAGTCAAAACACCCACGATTTTGCGAATTTCGTATTGGAATGTGGTTGCTTTTTTGTCACAAATTGTGCTTAAGTTAAAAGCGGTTTCTACTTACAAAATGTAAATATAATTATTTCGAATTTTATGGCGATAAATTACATTTACGGTAAACTTAATTGAACTATGTTGAATTGTTAATCGGATCATCATATTTCATTCATTCTAAACCGTTGTTAGCTTAAAAAAACTCTCATTGATATCAGTTTTGCTTAAATACATTTAGTGCCTCATACAATTTATATTTAAAAGAATATGCTTACCTAAAAGTATAAGTTTATATCCCTGTACTATTCTTAGAACTTTGTAAATGCAGTAGTACAATATTGTTTTTCAAATTGACGAAGACATGTTTGCTAAGATATGCAGACTAGTTTTCTATAAAAATCTTGCCACTCCTGCGCATGCCTTAACTTCTTATCAAAAATAACCATTAGGGCTCCGAAGATACCGGCTCGGTCGTGTTTTGGTCACAATACGTGCAATGACCTTTATAACGGACGCTTTTTAAAAGAGTCAAAGTCAGAAGGCTTATCTTGTGTCATAGTGGTTAGAAATCTAATGGACGTTCTTCGGAAAACCGGTCTTGCAGATTTTTAAATATTTACTTATAGTGATTTATTGGGGATAAAATGTTTTTTTTGAATCGTTGACAATCTTTTTTTTATTTTTTTTAAAGTTGTCGTGAGCCCTTAGTGTTAATATTTTATATGGAATCAAGCTCACACTTCGAACATAATCTTGAAGCCTTACAAACATGATAACCGTGCAGTAGATTTTACTTGTATTAGTAGATAATTTATATTACAAAAGAACTTAATAACAAATTAAACTATAACATCGTATTATAAATTACCGTATCACGGTATGTTGTAAATGAAATAAAACTAATCTTGATCAACCTGCTAACTCTATTGTATGGCGTATTTTAATGAAGTTCACGATCAGATTATCTTTATTAATTTCGCCCTACTTTGATGAAAACAAGCAATTAACTAAAACATCCATGAGAAGTTGGTAAAATAGTGGGATTGATCTCATAAAGTACCAGGGAGTTAGAAAGGTAAAGGTAACAGTACACGATGTACGGTCGACAACAGCAGTAACGCTATTTGTTTGTAATAGAATAAGAAGATGGGCTCTGCAGTGTTGTGCACTGTATTCCTCGGTTTACACCACATGAGTAAAGAAACTGAACAGAGACAAAGCTTCTAAAGAGCTAGCAAAATTTATACCTATTTTGGTAGGGTTGGCACAATTGAATAAATTAAAAATATAAATGTACTTTTTTTTCAATTTTTTTATTAAAATAGGTTTTTTTTTTACAAATTACATACTCTAAATATTTTTTTTTATTACTTTTGGTTTTTAATAATTTGTTGTGTCTTTTAATCGAATGATAAATTCTAAATCTAATATAAAGTTTTTTCAAATAAACCAATGGGAAACACTCACATGGCATATGAAATGTACAATCTTGCAAACGTGCTAATATGTCATTACCAATATTAACATTTTTAATATGAAGATCAAAATATTCGCGAAATTTTTGCTCAAGCAATTCAACAAATTCAATAAAATTGTCGAAAACAAAAACAAAACACGCACAACGTTCGAGCGTCGCGTCACGCCTGCACGCCCTGAGATTGACCACTGGCTGATCTAGTTTGAAGCGGTTTCGGCTCATACGTGACAAGCGGCCAGTGGTCACGCACACACACGCGTTGCACTTGTAGTGATGTACCTGTCACAGCGCATTCGTATGTAGCTTTGTCTCTGTTCAGTTTCTTTACTCATGTGGTTTACACGACGTACAGACAATAACAAAAGAAACGCTGCATCTGTTTGTGGTTGTATTGAAGGTTAAGTTTGTAGTGTTGTGCACTGTATAGCCCGGTTTGCCCCAGTTCGCACCGAGCGAGGATTTCCGCAGTGATAGGGCCTTCGGTTTTTTTAACTTTTATCTGATGCATCTTTGTTTTTATAATTAGAAAATAAGTATTTAAAAAGTGGTTCTATAGTTGTGTGGTACGCACAAAACGTTATTAGCAGATTTTAGTACGTGATATTTTAAAAATACGATTTAACAATCTTAGCGCACTCATAAAATTTATATACTAGATTTAAAAAATAGATTTCATCAAATCAGTTCAAAACTAAAGCAGCTACATATTTCCCTTTCAAAATAAGCATTTTATAATTTTCCCAAAATAGTTTTAGATAAAATTGTTTGAAAGAAAGATTATTTTCATAGTTAACAATTTTCAAATAAAAATCACCAACTCCATATAATTTAGAAAACATCCGACACCATGTAAATCAAAGGGTACTTACTAAAATTTAACCGCACACCATACGCAAGATCAGAATCATCTGAAAGAATTAGTCCAACTAAAAAACAGCTCTACAGTGCAATTTACAAGAATGTGATATTATATTTAATTTTATAATAATAATAAAGAAAAAAGGGAAAAACAGTTGTTATTGATAAGTAAAATTGTATTAATAAACAATAATTACTAAATTAAGTCTGGGGCAAAAAAAACAAATTTAACTTAACTTTAGCAATAGTTAACCCAAATAGTTAAAATAAATTTTCAAGTTTATTTAGTAAACAAGTTGTAAGTAATTTAAATTAAAAATAATAATTAAATAAGGTTTTCTCCAGTAACTTACGAAAAGCAACCAACAAAAGAAAAGGCAACCAAGTAACTCAACAGTTAAGGAGAGCATTGTTAAAAAATATAAATAGGTAGTTGTTTTTCTATCAACATTTTTAGTTACCACATAAAAGAAACCATAGTCCCAGAAAGATATTCTGTGTTTGACATTTTGTAACTGATTTTTACTATTGTGTTTTTGTAATTAAATAAATATAGGGATTTAAGGTTAACAGTCATAACAGAAGTTATAATATTAGTATTCAACTAAATACAAGATTATAAACTATTCATAAACCAGTTTACTACAACTTTATGAATCATAAAATCTTAATTGACTATAATGTACATAGATTATGGAAGTTATGTCATTTCTTAATTAACCGTAATGGGTTTATAATACTTACAACTGTAGAAATATCCCCATGTTGGTAGGCCTACAGCGATTGCTCCCACAACGAAGCAAACAAACCCGAATGCAACCACTGCTATGGAATACAGAGCCTTGCCACTGGCCATGCTTGCATGACTCGGTTACAACACTTTCCAGACATTAGGAATAATCAGTCCTATTGCTGCTAACGCACATCTGCAATAAAAAAATAAAAAAAGAGGTGAAGGATTTATGTCAGTTATGATTAATTTAGTCATCAATTAAGAAAGTTGTGTCAGATTAATTATGGAAGTTCAGCAAGTTACAGCAAGTTTTTGGAAGAAAACTTTTGTTTACCTGATTCTTGTTATTATCTTATTAGAACAAATAAAATATGCTGAAGTTAAATATATTTTTTACGAAATGCAGTCAGAATTTATGGACTTGCATTGATACAACATTAGCTTAATTTTAATAACAGGTTTAGGTATTCGCCATTCAATTTGATGAGTGTACAGTTATACTCAAACTTTTACTTACGTTTCTCCCGTCAATTGAACGAGAAAATCCAAATTGGATCACTCAACTATGCACTTCCATTGTTAAACCTCAGTCAATTATACCTCCTGTTGTTAGAAAATAATATAAAGGCACAAAACAACACAGATAGATGCGTTTTCGCGTGAATGCACAGTCACCAATGATCACACACAGCACTTGGGTTTTGGTATTGTATGTCAAGTGAAAATAATTAGTTAACACTTTAAACGGAATAAACACACGAACGAAAGAAAAATAATGTACTGACAGTTAAAAGAGTAACATCAGATTTCTAACAAAAACTTATAAAAATTCATAAATTCAAAATAATCTGTTACGCGACGCGCGCAATGATCAAGCAGGGCAAGAGCGCACACAACTACATGAAATCAAAAACCTGTCTAGCTTGCTTGCTTGCTTTGGATTGGGTGGGTGGGTTGAGGGATACCAAATTAAAGGTAATAAATGTAAATGTATTTGACATGTGCGTGTTATGATCAGAAAATAACTAACAGCTTTTCTTTAAGAACTACAAGGATATTCAAAGCAGTTTGTGGATCAGTAAGTTTTCATTGAAAAGCCATTACAACAATATAATGTAAAATTTGTAGTACTGCAGCTAATATTATTGACAAATCGTGTTGAGGTAAAATTTTATTTATTCCAAAAATATTTAATATCTACTAATTTCAGCCTAAAATTAAAGATGTTAAATAACCTACTTATAGTTTGAAAATAAAAATAAAACACATTTACATAGAGAACCAAATTAAAATGGAATAAAGAAAGTAGTTACCTATCTCATTTTTTTAACAATGTTTACTATAATATTTAGTCTCATCTCTTATTTTGTTTATAGCTTGATATATTTATTTTGTTTAACACCAAGCAAGTTTTTGTACGTATACCTACTGAAATATTTTGTGTTTTTTAAAACCAGTTTTAGTTCAGTTTACTCACAAGACTTTTTTAAAATTTAATTACGTACACGTTTAACTTATTTACGTACATATCAATATTATAATATAATACTGTGTTTGCTATTTAAACATTTTTATAATTTCCTTCCCTAATTCTCGTAAGCTATATTTATTTATTTACATATATTTAGGATATTTTTATTTACTTTAAAAAACTATGAATAAATTACAGGAACCTAACTTTTTTTTCTTAATCTTAAGCAATTAACCGAAGTTAAATTAATAGTTCAGATACACTAAAGAGGACGGTTTGCTACGTACGACGCGTTGTTGGAGACGGAGTGGGGAGAAATTCAGACGGAAACTCACACACACATTGACAAACCCATTGTTCCGTCAACGTCATATTTCAGTCAAATGTCAAATTAGACGTATTGACACCAATTTTTACAATGACTAAAAAGACAATGGAGATTTCATAAATTAAAAAAAAACGGCCGAATTGAGAACCTCCTCCGTTTGTGGAAGTCGGTTAAAAAAAACTTACCTAAGCAAACAGGCTATATGGCTACAGCCATCGGGCGTTTTCGTATTAAATAACCTAGTGGCCGCCAACTACTCCATTCGCGTGCAAGTCGGTTTCCCGTGGGAATGAGAAGTTTTCCCGCGGTAAAAAGTACTCTATGTGTTATTCTGATGTATAACCGATGTAAAGTTTCATCCAAATCTATCCAGTAGTTTTTTCGTGAAAGAGTAACAAACATCCATCCATCCATACTTACAAACTTCCACTTTTATAATATTAGTAGGATTAGTAGGATAAGATATTTTGTTTTCATTAAAATTAAACTTATAGTGTTGCTGCTATCCATTACTTGATACATGAAAGGGATGGATATATTGCGCTCAAAAACTAGTTGTTCAATGGTTCCAAAACATTGTTAATCGCATGCCCATGTACACTTTGCTTGGTTAAACTTTCGCTTACTGCAGCCTGTTTCTTTTTTTAATCCTTGTGTCGAGAGACCGTTATAGTCACTTAGTTCTTGTTGTTTTATTTTATTCTAATGGAAGGTTAAGCCTTTCAAAATACCTAATAAGAATAAAACCATTTTATAAAAAACAGTTTTGTACCTACAGGAAGTAATAAGTTCTTAAGATCATAAATTTAAAATCTCATAGACATGTTCAAACAAAGCACAGCAGTTTACAGTAAATTAATCAAACAACAGACAGTTCTTCTTATAAAATAATGTTAAATTTGTAAACATTGGAGGTTGTCTTTCGCGCTTTTTAATTAGGTTTTGTGTTAATTTGAATAATACCTATATTGTCAAAGGTCGAGCAATTTTAGCGAGTTTTTATTATTTTTTATTGCAAAAAGTGACAAGAAATACAGACTAGGTAGGTACATCAACTTTTACTAATACAAAAGGTATATATTTTGTAAATGTAAAATTGATGCTTTTTGTTCACGGTTTTTCGGAGGGTGAGTAGCCAAACGAAAATAACGGATAGGTCAGACTTTAAGATATCAAATTTAATAAAAAACGGTGATTTTGTTGGAAAATAAAAATAATCCTATGTTAATAGTCTCATCTATACACCTTTCTCGCTTGGCTACTTATCCAACTCTACAAACACCATGTCTTTAGATTTAAATGTTACATATTATAAATTTATAATTTTGCCTGATTAACGTGTGTATTATTCTGGGTTATAATCTATCTTTTTACAAAATTTCACCGAAATCGAACCAGCCGTGTGACCATGTTTAACAAACATTCAAACATTAAGTACCAATAGGTAAAAATAATAAAATAAAAGGAATAATAAATGGGTTATTTTAATTTAAATGTATGTTTAGTTAGGTACTAGAAACAGAGTAGTTGCAATTTACTTTTCAAAATATATTTAATGTAGGCACACCCGTACAGGAGTATCTTAATGCTTTTAGAATGTTTCTATTTTTGAATCAGTGTGCTCAATACAGTGAAACAAGTCCACACATATGTAGCGGGCTGATTACAGCATTTTAAAATGTTATCGAAATATTATGTTTGTTTTATAGTTTTGATTTTAAGTTCTCACTTAAAAGCTCAAGGTATGATATATTAGAATTTAAGTTATTGTATTTTATCGATGCACTGCACATGCAAAAGCAATTACTATTATTAGATGGTATAACAGTAGATCATATTTAGCTTTTGTTTTTTCAGATGACATGTTTTTGAATACGAATCATAGCGTACGTATTTAAACATAATAAGAAACTTATTGAAAGCTTTGTAATGTGAATTGCTCAGTTACATTATTATCCGTACGATTAAGGAATCAATCCCAAATAAAATTGTTTTAGAATTATGACCGAGATTGCATTGAAGGAGAATTTTGTTCCGAAAATTTGAATTGCACAACAGATGGATGTACCTGCCATTATCCTAATATGTAGGTATAAGTGTAACAAAGCCATTTATCATATTACTTATCTATTAATATAAAAAATTCTCTTCTAAGGGGCTATTACTACAACGGCACCACAAATAGCTGTGAATTTAATCTGAAACTTCTACTTCAGACTCTTGTTGAAAAATATGACAACGAAGGTAAAAGATTAACACAAAATACTTGTTTATTATAAAATCAATAGGTATTTACCTTAATATTTCTGAAATCTTTTGCTTCAGATCTTATACAAAACCAATCTGAAAGAGTGTTCCAAGGGATCCTTGTGTCGGCCATAGTATTTGCATTCTGCGCCATAGTTGGTATGACCACTGCTTGTATTTACTGCTGTCGTATTACGTATAAGTAAGTTATGTATCTTTTCTTGAATTTGTTCAATTCTTTTTAATATTACTAGTAACCGCGACTTCCTTAGCCATAAAGGAATGCGACATATTCCCGACGTAAAATGTATTTTCATTCCAGGCTGTTGAACTAAGATTATTCTAAAATTTATTAAAATCAGTTCAGCCGTTTCGACGTGAAGACGATATATTTTGACGACCTCTGTGGTGCAACGGTATATATACCGGACTGCTAAGCAGATGGTTCCGGGTTCGATCCCCGGGTCGGGGCAATTTCGTAAATGCCTTTTTTGATATTGGCTCGTGTCTAGGTGTAACCTATAACACAAGTGCTTACTGCAACTTACTTTAGGGCCACATAATTGGTGTGTTAGTGTGGAGATTTATTTATTATTATTATTATATGAAGACAGTCAAACATACTTACCAACACATTTCCATATTTATAATATTAGTAAGGAAGTAGTTTAGAAAAATATTCAAACCCATACTTTTTTTGCAGGGACGAAAAGCTGAAAAAGCAATGTAAGAAGGCAGGAGAAAAGATAAACAAAATCACAAAACCCGCATTAACTCCGATAGAAGAAAACTGCAGCTTTATTGTAGGAGATGCTCAAATAATGGTTGTTTGAAAGATATTGATGTTGGTTATTTTTAGGAAATAAATTAAATATAAATAGACTACTAAAAATACAATATCTTTGAAGTTTCTTTTTATACCATTTATTAAAAAAATGTCATGCATTTACAAAGTTAGTTATTTATTTCTTATACAACGTTAATTATACGTATTTGAAAAACCGTGAAGGACGTTTTTATTTCTGCTTACTGCTGCTTAAGAGAGTATTATTTTAAACTTGGTAAGTAACCACTTCTTCCAGCATGTAAAATGATTTGATTAATTATTTTCTGTTCAAATAATAAAAAATACTTCTCGTATTGTATTGCCATCTAGAGGCCAAGTAGCTTGGAACGATTGGGGCGCGTTTTTAGGTGCGTGCGAACGCAACCTAAAAACACAATCCAATTCACTGTTAATGTTTGCTGTCACTGTCACTGTCAGTGACAGTGTTCAATTTTGCTTGCAGGCGATTGCGATGTTTATAAAGGTTTGCTTGCTCTAAAATAGTTTGAAATAGGAACTTGTATTGATTTTCTTAAAAGAGGTGTGGAACATTCTACCGAACTTATTAATTTTTTAAGGTAAATCAGGGATCTTAAGTCACAATGAACAGGCATGTGTAACAGCTGCGTAAATTCAAAAGGTAAGTAAAATAAATGAAGTACCATGGCAGTACATTTAAAACTAAGCTACATTAATTTGATCTGTGTTATGGTTTTTCAGGGTGACAATGATTGATGCAAGTCTAATGGATATGGTCCTTACTCTTATTGGAGTGTTTGTTACTATGGCTGCTATATGCTGTATGTGCTGTCTGTGTATGAAATTGAGGTAAGTTATCCTTAGTTTTTCATATTATTTTAAAACCTGTTAAAATCTGCCAGTGATCATAAGATAATGATATCCCTTTTTAACTAAGGGCTGTTTTTTACTGTCAGTTTGGATGTATATGTAGTATGTTTATATAGTAACTCAATAATAATTCAAATATTTATATTCAACATGCTACACAAACATACTACTTATCTGTTAAATAGTACTCAAAGAGCAGTTAAAAAACTGCACTAAAGCAAAAAATTAAGTTTTTTTTTGTTTTTAAATTTTGATCAATAATAATGTCAAATTAACCCATTCTAAAATTTTGATTTGGCTGTCCAAAGTCCTGGGGTTTGCAAGGGCTACCCACCCAAATGTATGCCTGTATTCAGTGATATTGTTGGTTAATATAAGGTTTGTTGTAACCATATGAAACATTAATATAATAGTAATCATTAAAAAAAATAGATGAGCCCCATAGCTGCTACTAAAGACGAAAAAAATATAATGCACTTATAAAATGATTGCTTTTACATTTCAGTGATTACCGCATGAAAAAACAGATCATAGAAACGGCAAAGAAGAAGGGTGTACCAGTGGATCTGGACTTGCTTAATCCGAAGAACTGTCAATCACCGCACAGCAATGAAAATTGCACGATCATAGTGCCAGACGTAGGTATCATCCTTTAGTTTGTGTCACTAATCATCTCGTGACATTTTACTTATTTGATGCAAATATTTGATGTTATGCAAAAGAAGTTACATTGTTTATTCTTGAGTAACTTTTTTGTTGTGTTTAAAATTTTTTAATTGAGAACTTGAACAAAGTTTTAGAGTTAAATAAGCGTTTTCCTTAAATACAATTCTAAAATAGTCTTAGCCTTTTTTACTTAAATTGTAAACTTCGTACTGTTTACGTAATAGCTAAATTTTAAATAAAGCAATAAGTAACTTTACTCAGGTCTAGCATTAAATTAGAGATAAATAATTATGGATATTTGCAAGACTCTTAGCAAAAGTAGCAATT
Organism: Emmelina monodactyla; assembly: GCA_916618145.1. NCBI lineage: Eukaryota > Metazoa > Arthropoda > Insecta > Lepidoptera > Pterophoridae > Emmelina > Emmelina monodactyla. The sequence continues at coordinate 2,445,073 of OU745316.1, forward strand.
TTATTAGAAAGAATAATCTTTATTTAAATGTGTAATGTCAATTTATTTAAAGTTAAAAAAGTATTACAATTACTGCCAAATTGTATAATAAACTTTATCTTCTAAAGAAAATTTCAATTTTGAAATTATAGTTATAGTAAAGACTAAAGTAATAACAATCAGATTTAAAACCGCACAAAATCAAACTAGAAAAATTCGACTTAAATAAATGACAAATTTGAAGTATCAAAAATTATTGATATTAAGATTGAAATATGAAAATCACTAAAAGTTTTACATTAATGTTACTGTTAAGTAAATTTAACATACATACGGGGTGTAAAAGAATTGCTTCCGAAAACAAAAACTGGGCATTGCTGGTGGGGTACTGGTTATGTTTTGAGCAAAAAAACATTTTTTAATAATAGAATAAATATTTTTTTTACGTAATCTTCCAAAATTTCATGAATACTATCAGATTTTGCGACGGTTTCAAATTAAATAGGGTTTTAATTTAATTTGCAATGTAAATAATCGCACCTGAACCGACAGTTGATGTGTGAGCGATGATTTCAAGCGGTGAGTATAACTCTACACTATAACTTCAATCCATAATAACTTTTTAAATTAAGTTTTCTGGGTATGCTGTTAGTGAATTTAGTTACTATTGAGGCTCAAGAATTCGTGGTTTCAGGCTTCGGAAGTGGTCTTTTTCCACCCGTTATAATGAAGGCAATTCTACAAAACTTTTCAATTTTGTCTCAATAATATGAAAATATATTTTTACTATATTAATTTATACTAATGTATGCTGGTGTAAGCACAATTTTGACAAATATTGGTAGATTAATAGGTGCTTCTTTAATGCATTATGTGATCTGTTATTATACTAACTAGTAACTCTCAGACTATTTTGGTAACTTGTAGTTAAGATTTCTAAAAAATGTATTATTATGTATTATGTCGATTTTTGGCAAACTAAACCCGTAATAGAAAGTTTTACTGACTTCATAGACCTTTTAGACAAAACTATGAACTAATAATATGGTTATAGAAATGTCATAATTATTGATCTTATTTAATATTGTTAGATCGTCTAGGGCTGGATTGTAACGATGAAAATACCGAAAATAAAAAAACGGTATGTTCTTTCCGTTATTCCTTTCCGGTACAACAGTTCAATGAGGCAAAATACCGGTAATTCAAACTGCATAAGGATAATTAAATAATTCAAACTGATAAGGATTGCCTATCGGGATTTTTAATAAAACAGTTCCATTGAACTTGTGCTTTAAACTTACGGCCTATTCACAAACATATTTTAAACCCATATAAGTTTCTAACTATATCTAATATTCGGTTTAATATGTGTTCATGAATAGGAGATTTATATTTATACACCTACGCTTAGCATTATTAGACTGATTTTTATTTACTCTCTGTCTGTAATATTCTAAATACTCAAACGTGAAATTCTAATAGAATAAGTGATAGTAAAAGTGACTAGTTTTGATATAAGAGTTCTGTATTGTAATCTGTAATTGTAGGTTCTTAATGTATTCATCTATTAATACCTAAAGAAGCTTCTGTGTTATTACAAGTAGTGAACATTTACTTTATATATCTTTTATAAATGAATTTCCCATAAAACTCTAATTAATTTTAGTAATTTCAGTGAAGAAATCTATATACTGGGTGGCGCAAAAGTAAAGACCCAATTTGGTTCAGCTATAACTTTTTTTTTTTAATTAGAAAACTAGATTTAGGTTTTTTTTAATGTATATTTGTGCCATTAAATTTCGAACCATTAGGATTTAAAGATGATGTCTTTTAAATGGTGACCTCCAGAGTTGATGCACATTTGAGCCCTAGTTATGACATTTTGCATAACTTGCCGTAACACTTCCTGCGATATGTTCCTTATTTCTTGATGAATGTTATCTTTTAGAGCTGCGAGTGTCTGAGGCTTGTTCACATACACCCGAGATTTCAAAAAAACCCTAAAGAAAAATGTCTAGACTGGTCAGATCGGATGATCTTGCAGGGCAAGGCAAATTGCCAAAACGAGAGATAACTCGGCCCAGAAAAGCTTTATTCCACATTCTTGGGGAGTAAAACAGTCCATGTTTATTTTCAGTGTATTTAACATTTGTTCATTACAGAATTTTCAACAACAGAATGACAGGAAATGTCATATAAAAAAAAAAAAAAATTTCTTTAGTGCCCGTACTTTTGCGCCACCCAGTACCTTGGAATAAGAGATAAAACCTGTCAACTTGTTATAAACTGTGAAGGCGTTCTATTAGTTGTTTTAACATAAGGTCAAAAATCATGCAATAACGTTTTTTTCCAATACCGGTATATTATATTGTGGGTTTATGCTATTTCCATACATAGATTGTAGAAAATGTTATTCAAATATTTATTACCCTAAACTCAACAGCATAAGATTAATAAGACTTTTGTTTGAGTTTATACCTTTTATATGTATCATTTCAAGTAAACACTAATATGACTGGGTTAAAGTATTTTCTAAATAAAACCAAATAACTAGTGGACTAAAACATGTACGAATTAGCATTTAAAACCGTTTTTCTACCCTGATACGCTTAATATTTAAACGAACTATGTAGTGAATATCGTAGGACCATTTTATAAACTATCCACAATGCCTTAAACTAAGTAGATACCTACTTATCTTTAATACAACCTTTTTGTAGTATTAGAAATATGTTATATAAAAAAATAGTATACCAACTGCCAATGTTTGTATTTAAAAAAAAGTAGTGATATTCTAGTCCTATATTATATTCTAGTCCTATTAAAAGCACAAAGTGTATTTTAGAATAATTTCTATATCTATAAATAAACAATAAAGAATGATCTCAAACCGTCTCTTTTTTTGATGTTAAGAGCGATGTGTATTTCGTCCATACTTAATTATTAGACTTCGATCACCCCATCAAAAACTTTATTTATTTTTCGAATAAATGCACATACTTTTAACTTCATGGTTTATCAACTTGACTAAGTACCTACTGCATAAGTAACTAATACTATTTAAATTAACATGAATGGCACGTGTCATCATCAATTTTTAATGATTTTTATCATAACGATTTTATCTTAAATGGTATCCAGTATATTTTTTTATTTCAAAATAAAAAATCTTTCCAATATAGAAGTGGATGCAGAGTGGCTAATTAAAGTTGCATTTGTTTACCTAAATAATAGTGTTACTGAGATAGCAACCCAATTACATATCCTACTAATATATAAATGTGAAAGTTTGTGAGTATGTATGGATGTTTGTTACTCTTTCACGTAAAAGCTACTGGATGGATTTGGATGAAACTTTGCAGTAATATAGGTTATACATCAGAATAACACATAGGGTACTTTTTACCGCGGGAAAACTTCTCATTCCCACTAGAAACCGACTTCCACGCGAACGTAGTCGCGGGCGGCCACTAGTTCTGACATAAAATAATCATTTACCTAAATCTGTGAACAAAATTGTAAGATTTACGTAACAACAGGATCTCTTAAACAAAAATGACTTTTCAAGTTACCATTGTTCAAATATTTGTTCCTACCCTCCGATCAAATTATCTTGGCTAGCTTATCGTCTTAGGGTCTGAAATTGCGTTGCTTGTGTACCCACATCCCTGAATCTCTTTGTCAATCAGTCGGATTGACTTGGTTAGCCCCTGACTTAAGTTTTTTGCGGTTTTACTACCTTAGTGAATTAAGTACCTACGTAAGTCGCAGGAAGTTAATGGTCAATATGAAGTTGCGTAGGTAGTGTTGAGTTGCTCTCTCTATGTTCATCTGCATTAAGTGTTTTATTTTTACTTTTAGTAAAAGTCGTAAGACTTTTCAGAAATTTAGTAAAAAATAGTAAAAACACATAGCAATAAGTTAAAAATTTGTAAAACTTAAGTTAAATCTGTTATAACCCAAAAACTAGAACACTCCAGTCGGACGTTTAACCCAAATGGCAAGGTTTTAATTTCAAAAATTACTAACCCTGTGATGATAGTTTTTATTTTATAATATAGTAAAAAATAAAAAATAAACTTGTTAGGATGTGACCCCACAGTTTAAAAACATAAATTTTGTATACAGGTAGGTTCTTAAATAAGTTTCTTTATTAAAACATAAAGTTGAGACATACTTAAAAACTATGTTGGTACCTATGGTCAGTCAAATAAAGTACTTAAATGTCAAATTCTTGATTTAGAAACCGCCGTTATAAACTTAGACTGAAGATGACTACAGACGAAGAAGTAATAGCTTTATTTCGGGATAATGCACATGGTAGAATTAGTAGTAGATTCAGCCTAACAGCAGCTGGTGTATCAAACGGTCTAATGTAAACCTTCTGGCTGTTATAGACATATGCAAATTGCAACCGCCTTCAAAGCCCCAAAGTAATTCAATTGGATGTCTTGTTGAAGCGTAGATACCTATAGGTACTAAAGGCTTGGATCGATGTGGCAAGGTAAGGTTAATTACTGAAGATTATTGTATTGTCTGAGTAGAAAATGATGTTTTTTAAGTTCCCATTATTTTTACGTTTGCCTATAAACCTGAGAAATTTTGGCTGTTTTCCTATACAGGGCGTCCCAAGCAGTGGCGTAACTATACCATCTGGGGCCCGTGGCTAATTATTCTTTTGATGGGGCCCTATCAGGGAAAATTGTCACGATGTACTTAGTTTTATTTACATAAACTTCAAGATTTTCAGCGTACTCAATTACACGTTGTATATGCCCCACTAATGGCCCTCTCTCTCTGAGGAAACCGGCATACATTTACTATTAAATAAATATAGGTAACAAGATAATTTAAATGTGATATTTATTGATAATAATCTTTTTTTCGAGTTTTCTGCTCCGCTAAAGTGTCTATAACATAATCATCGGGCCATAGAATTTTCAATAGACAGAATTGCCAAATAACATAACCTGTCTTGTCTTCTAGAGTTTCTTAAATAGGTTTTTATCAATTTTAGTTTTGAAAATGATCGTTCAGCACTAGCTGTAGTCACAGGAATTGTAAGAAATAACATTAATGCAGTCAGGAAAGCTGCAGGACATCAAAATGATTTTTTATTATTAATAAATCAGCAAGGTCTCTAATACACAAAGATTTTTCTATTTCGTCTCTGAAAGTGGACCAAAAACTGAGAATTTCTCTGGCAAATGATTCAGATATATCTTTTTTATATATCTCAACAAATTCTAGACTTTTTTTTAATAGATCAGTGTAATTTAAAACTTTTAAAGTGGAAGGCTGCCAAACATTGAAATTTGAATCAATTTTATTCATTGTAAGGAAACGCGATTTCAGTTGGTTTATAATTATGTCCAATACTCGATATATTTTATGTTTTTTTACATATTTTATGTTCATTTAAATCAAACTTTCCGGATCTTGGAGACGCTCATCTTCGCAAAGCTCATCAAAATGACGTTTTACCTTCCTCTGACGAGTTTTAGAAAATTCAGGAATGATGGACCATTTTTCTGCTACACTATTTGCTTACATTTTTAAATTATCTAATTCATTCCAATACCTTTCTATTTCTTTGAGACAAATTTCCAAACGTTTTAAGGCATTTGAAAGATCGGTTGCTTTAGACTGAAGTGCTTTAGAGGCTGCATGGATCGTAAGTAGGATCTTGCAGTGGAAAACTATTCACATAATAAAATGGTAGTTTTCTGTCTTCTTTTTGAGTGAAACAGCTTCATTTCTTTCATCTGATTTGCAAATTAACAGAATTGTTTTCGTTAGCGCTTTTTGGAACTTCAACAAACCGAACTTTTAAAGCAAAAACGGCATCATAATGTCCTGCTCATCTAGTAGGGTTTAATGTTTTTAATGTTATTGAAGTTGAAGACTCATTTTCTTTATTAGATACTAGTGGCCGTCCGCGACTCCGTTCGCGTGGAAGTCGGTTTCCCGTGGGAATGAGAAGTTTTACCGCGGTAAAAAGTACCCTATGTCCTTTCCTAAGTTCAGTTCTCTCTTCATACCAAATTTCAACAAAATCGGTTCAGTGGTTTAGGCGTGAAAGCGTAACAGACAGACAGACAGACAGACAGAGTTACTTTCGCATTTATAATATTAGTAGGGATAAAACTTGGTAAAATATTCCATCTTTTGATACTATACCATGATGTAAAAACCAATGAATGCGTTCCAAAATGAATAGATGTGCTCTTTACCAGCACTTTTTTTCATAAATATGTAAAATTACTCGCCACGGCTAACGTGTATATCTCTAAAAATGAATCTTGTTTCAAATTCTTAACGATTAACTTGAAATTGTATTATGGTTTTAGTCTCTTTAGATTTTAATCAGAACTTATAAAAATATACTTCTCAAATAAAGTAACAAAATATTTTTGAGCTTGTGCCCAGTTGGGCCGGGGCCCTCTTGGGTCGGGGGCCCGTGGCATTTTGCCACCCTTGCCACCCTATTGTTACGCCACTGGGCCCAAGACTATGGTACATGAAGGGAAAGTACCTACCTTAAATATCGTAGATGGGATGTTTTGCTGAAAGAAGACTTTATTTTATTTTTTAAACTTAGTAATTCTGCATTGAAAAAAATTGAAAATAATTTACAAAAAAATACTTAATTTACTTCGGCAGTTTCACGTATGTTTTTAATTTAATTAAAATGATTGATTTCACGTTGTTCCTTTCTTTTAAGATACTATGTTACTTAAGAATAAATATTACTTTTTGTCTATTCTTTCGATTGGCATCATAAAAATAGGGGTTATTTTTTTTTTATATTTAAGTGGGGTCGATTCCCAGACAAAGCAAGTATTTTTTAGAAATTCTTTAAATGCAGAATTAATAAGTTTAAAAATAAAATAAAGTCTTCTTTCAGCAAAATATCCTATCTACGATATTTAAGGTACTTTCCCTTCATGTACCGTAGTCTTGGGACACCCTGACAACCCAATACTTATGGCCGTTTTTCCTGCAGGAACAAAGCAACTGTCGAGTTACAATACAAACTGCTATCAAAAAGCGTCAAAACCATGCAAATAATGTTATTTTGACGTTTTTTCTTTGCAGAATACCTCCACAATTGCAATATGCAAGTTACATCCAAAATGATGTTTAAACTACCTACATAAAACTTTAAAAAGGAATTCAGAATACTTTTTGTTATCCTGCTTTGCCGCCCACCGCTTTCCGTAGCTCTGCGTATAAGAGACAACTGCAGGTCGGACTGATTGTAAAATTTTAAATTCAAAACTACCTCGTTTTCTTCATTTAAAATTTAATCAGTTTTTATTTCAAAGACATCATGCTTATGAATGTTATATTCAAGGTTTTAATAAGAATTAGCTCTGGTATCTCTTCATTAGAAAAATATTTTTTATTGGTGATTAAATTCTGTGTAAAGAACTTTTTGTCATAACAGAATGAACTTGTTAACATGAGAGCCTCTACAAAGACTATTTGATGTGAAACCTCATGTAAGTAGGTATACATAACTATAGGCAGGTATAGTCGGCCGCCAAAGTCGCTGAACAGATTCATAGTTAAAAACATCTGAACACCCAACGAATTTTATGTCTGTCGTGACAAGAGCAAAGGCAGCGTAGGCATTTTCGTGGGTCATAAAATAAAAGGCATTGGTAGGTAGTCAAAAACATCCACAATCATCATAAGTTGCTAAGTAAGCTTTATTGAAGTCAATCGGAATCTGATATCATAATATACCTATACCTATTAAATAATTCTAAATAACGTTAAAATAAATGAAAAATATTGTATTTTTTTGGGATTAATAGATAGATAAACAAGTCCAAAAACGCGATGACCCTCAGTAATTTTAACCTTTCCCAGATTTTTTTAATATATGACAGCTGTGTCCAATTGGCTTCTTTTGCACTTTTGATTCCTTTAGGCGACTTTTGCGGGCGACTGTACTTACTATAATAAAATAGTCAAACCGCTTTACGAAATTGGAAACTATGAGATCTTCATAACCGTCACCAGTCGACAAGCTAATATTGAAAATGTAATATCTACTGTGTTATGACATTTTCAATTTGAATAACAAAGGGTTATGGAGCTAACTGCAAATCTAAGGGGCGAGAATCCTTGCTCTGTATTATGGGGAATGTATCAAAGATTATTAACGTTACGACTTTTGCGCCAAATACCTATTTATGTATGTGTGTATTAACTATTTTTAGCGTAATGTAAATTAAATATAGTTTTACAATATTTATTTAATGATAACCTGTAAAACTAAGTTACCTACCAATTCATAATGTTAAATGTTATGGACATCCTTCAAAAAATAAAAAGTAGATAGGTAAGTACTTACCTACCTACTTTAAAGTTTCTTAATAGTAAACATCTAATTAATAAATGAAAAAAAAAGTTTTCCCGATTTAAGTAATTTTAAAGGTAATGAATAATTTTCGGGTGAACAGTTACCTATTCTATTCACAAGTGCAAGTTTACTCACTCAAGGATATCACGAAATTTTTGACACACCATCTTAATACTCAATTATACAAAAGGTTAAATCTTTTCGAATAATTAACCAGTAAAAATCTTTCAGCTTAATGTACGGGGTGGCTATCAATATTGAGCTAGTGAGTTGGTAAATATTTGCCGAAGATATCCTCGACTGTCATCAAGTTAACGATTTGCAAATAGGTGAAGAAAAAGTTTGTTTACTGTTCGGGGTATTATTCTACAATCAATATTAGATATTACGGGTAAAGCTTTGACGTGCGATTGTTTGTTTACATTAGAACTGAGGTTGAAATTTTCTTCTAATTGTTGTGCGAGGCTCAAATGAAACAATCATGCGTAATTAACTTCCTACAAAATAAATATCTTTACTGCCTAATCTGTAGGTATTGGAAAAATTTAAGTATAGCTAAGTATAGTTCGAACTGGAGTATTCACAAAGAAAAAATATATTTGAAGTCTAAGTAGATATTGATAGACTTGGTAAGTTTGATTTAATAATGGAATTTTAAATCTGATCTGGACTCTTTTATTACAATAAAGACAAGTGCCTATATAAGTCTTTTTTTTCTAGTTAAAACTAATAAATAGTTAGTAATAACCACATACTTAAATTGCCTTTAAAACTCGCAACCTCAACCCTAGGTCTTATAAAAAATATCAAATCAAATTTGCAATGACCCGTTATTTCCAAGTGGACCCTTTGTTTTCACAAAACGGATGTCCTTAAATTGCTGGAACATTCCACAAATCCGCGGCAAATCTTCGCTTAGGATGGGCACCATTTTTTCTGTGGGCTGTAAAAGCAAAAAGAAGGTTTTAAATGATTACTGAAGTATTTAGTAGGTATTGACCGTGAGGGCAAGCCTTTATAAAGGATTGGCTAGGCTATTATGTAAGTAAGCCAACGGTAATCTGATGTAATTTTTTCAGCAATTCTGGAAAGGGTTAAAATTAATGAAGATCATTACGGTCTAGGCTTACTAGATGGCGACATCTATCTATTAGAAAATACCAAAAAACCTTTATTTTTCATCAATTTTAACGTTATCTTTAAAAATGACATTTGACTCTCGTAGGCTTATAATAGCCCCCCGGGGTTTTAGTACCAACTGAAAAAAAGTTGTCAATGATTCGTTTTTTTTGTATAACTGACGTTTGCGATAGGTCCTCGACTGCCTTTACATCTTGATGTCATATATCACTGCTCGAAAGTAGCCTTTGCAATATGAAGATAGCCTGCTACGTACGAGTAAAATAGAAAAGATTGGAACTAGAAATTAAACTGAACTACCAACCCACAAACTTAACTACCCCACAATACAAGTAAATATATCCCATTATTTGTGTTCCTATTGTGCTTCAGATCAAATTTTGAATGCGGACATTTACTAATTAGGACTCTAGTGGTTTACAAGAGCTTATTGTTTGGTACACAAAGAGAAAGGCAGGGAAAGTCATGACAGCTTTAATAAATGGAAGATGTAACAATCAGCTGTTAGAATACCTCTTGAAGAAAAACAAGTTAATTGAATTGTATAAAGAACAATATATATTTATGTAGGTTATATATTTTTATAATTTAAGTTACTTACAGGTTGTCATTAAAACTAAGTACCTATAATACCTACACTTTATTTTATTATTAACTAGTGGCCGCTCGCGACTCCGTTCGCGTAGAAGTCGGTTTCCCGTGGGAATGCGAAGTTTTCCCGCGGTAAAAAGTTCCCTTAATTCTTTCATACATATATTTTTGGTATCTAGAACCGTTTTCGCAGCGCACGTAACGGAAGCCCTCAAGGATGAATAATTTCCCCCGTTTTTTTCATATTTTCCATTATTTCTTCGCTCCTAATAGTTGCAGCGTGATGTTATATAGCCTAAAGCCTGCCTCGATTTTTTAAATTCGAACCAGTAGTTCCTGAGATTAGCGCGTTCAAACAAACAAACAAACAAACAAACAAACTCTTCAGCTTTATATATTAGTATAGATTACAACTTCTTGCATTCTAGTTCGATTATTTTGTAAAAAAAACTTTATTGTAGGTATTTATCGTTTTAACATTCTTAAAAATAACTGTTACGAGACTTTTTTTAGCTCCAGCTCTTAATAGTGCAAGAATTGTTTCTTATAAACATAGCATGACCTACATAGGTCAGTCCTAATTACTATTCTGAAAGATCTTGACGAAGAGAAGTTCTGAGAGTGCATTGCTACTGAAGCGGAGATGAGCGCAGGCGTTGTTGTAAGAATTTGTAGAAGTAATGTAAAAATGAGGGTAGAATGGAATAATCAATAGAGTCTAAAAAAGCTGTAAAGGCAACAAATTAAGATTTATTTTATGAATATTTTTAAATTAAAATATATTATAACAATAACAATTTGAATATAACTTATGTTTGAACTAGTTAATAAAGTTTTATATAAGAAGAACAAAAGTTATGGTGTTATTTTATTGGGTTAAAAAAAGTTGGTAACTAATATTGGTCTATTCTTAAATCTCCAGGCATTGGCATGATCACACTAATGTACCAACGCGACATACATACATTTTCTATAAACATTTAGTTTTCGAGAATCTTTAAATCTTTTTCTATAGGCCGTTAAATCAAATGCGGCAAACGGTAGAGGACCCACGGGGCTATAACTCAGCTGCTATCAATTACTTTAAGAAGGAAGTACTTTATATTTCATTTGGCAGAACAGAATCTAAAGTTTTATAAAATAAAGCCATATTACAAGTATTCACTTCTTTTAACTTAACTGTTATTTCTATAGTAGATATTATAGGAAAAACAAAAAAGATATATCTGTCCACTTCCGAACGGCTTATGCGTTAATTTTTTCCTCACATTTCGACGATGTTGAAAAAATTCATACAATCAAATGTGTAAAAAAAACAAGTAAACAGCTGCCTAAAACTCAAAGACACAATGACTACTTTCCACCTTTGATGAGATCTTTACTTGCTTTACTCGAAGTAGAATAGGTTTATCCGATGAAATGTTTAATTTCCGATGTTTAAAATTACACTTCGTGTTATTCTTGTTTGCTGAAAGAAGACTTTATTTTATTTTTTAGACTTTAAATTAAACGTAAATTATTTAGAAATTCTTTAAATGCAGAATTACTAAGGTAGAAAAATAAACTCATCATGGTTGTCCTAACAAATGAAGGATAGCTTCTCGCAACGTCTTATCATCCAATGAAAATGCACCTCTATTCTTGTCTGAAACAATAACTACGAGTAGCGTAGGCTCTGACAAGATCTTTGTCCGTCTTTTTATAATCAGAGAGTGAGAATGACTTTTAGCTAATTAAAGCGTGACTTGTCGCGCCGTAGTTTAACTTGAAACGAAAGTAGAGCATCGTTTGGTAGAGTTAGTTAAAAATAGTATTTACTGTGAAATAAATAAATAAACTACTTAATATTTTGGTAATATATATTGAGGAAGAAATTAAGGCCCTGTTGGCTTAACAGAGTTTTTAAAATAAGCAAAACATTTCTGAGAACAAGCATTTAACGTAACTGTGGCCAATTTCATTTGATTTTCCAATAACTTGATATTCTTTACAGAACCTTGACATTATTGGATCCGACTTGGTCGCGTCCGTCGCAAGTTACAAATATAACCAACGTTTTTACTTTGCTTGTCGGAACGGAACGATAATAAAATTGGCATTCAAGAAGAGAAGTGTGTCTCTATTAAAATACTGCGGATTAATAGGTTTCCCCGTCAAATTTTTTACACGGCGCGAACAAAAAAAAAACAAAAATGTCGAAAGTGGTTTTTTTTGAAAATTTTGTTTTTTGACTAATTCACTACTACTTAAGAAAAACAGTTTCTTTTTTGTAGTATTGTTTAAAACTGACCGATTACATATTACTGAAAAATAATAAAGATGACTTACAGCTCAAAATTGTTTTTTTAATAGTTTCGGAGTTTATCATTTACAAGCAAACGAATAACTTCTTTTTATTTAATGTAATATCTATTATTAAGCAAAACGATTAATTTTGTTTCAGTGAAGAACTTTTTATTAAGAGATCCTTGGTACTATTTGTTCCTAAATAATCACTAATTTAATTTAACGATCCTCTTCATAAGCTTTCAACTACTCAGTGGATTCTACTGATTTGAAGTGGAGAATCGAGGGCAACGATCTCTGTAAACATTAATAAAACCTCTTTTGAAATGAACCTGCAATACACTACACCTGGCAGGCTATAGATTCCACTAATTAAACAAGATTTTTTTTTGGTATTTAAATTTAAAGTAACATTAGGTAAGTGCCAAAATTTTTATACAATAAAATTAAAATCTTGCAAGAAATATTTTGGGACAGTAATCAGGAAGATTACCTTTATATACAAGGTGTTTGGAGGGTGAGTATCCAAATGAAAATGGTGCATAGGTAAGGCTTTTAGCTATTCTTCAAGTCGAGAGTGTATTCCCACCTTAAAGGTCGGCAACACACCCCCAACACCCACAATATTGCAGGTAGTCGTGGGCGGCGGTGATCACTTACCATCAGGTGACCCGCATGCTCGTTTACTCCCCATTTATATATATAACTACCTTTTGCCCACAGCTTCGCACGCGTTAAATTCGGAGTAAAATTCCTTTTTTTATTAAAGTTATATAATTATGTTAAAAAAACATAGGCACAGACAGAGAAAACGACTTTGTAGGGATTATAAAAGAACTTTCAAAATGTCGTTGGAAGTTTATCCGCCGATTTGTGAATTAATAATGTTAATAGTAACTTATGTACGATATATCAATGATTGATCATACAAAATACTCCAATATCAATAGGCTTAATAGGTACATGACTAATGTTTCAATTCCCAATTCAGAAACCGGCGGAAAATGACATGGCATTTATTTTTAAATCCTACTAGTTTAATCTAAAAAGAAAAAATAATGCAAAAGTAATTTACTATTATTTTTGTGCTATTTATATGTGCTGACGAAGCGAACGAAATGAACGTAATGAACGAAATGAACAAAATGAACGAAATGAACAAAATGAACGAAATGAACGAAATGAACGAAATGAACGAAATGAACGAAATGAACGAAATGAACGAAATGAACGAAATGAACGAAATGAACGAAATGAACGAAATGAACGAAATGAACGAAATGAACGAAATGAACGAAATGAACGAAATGAACGAAATGAACGAAATGAACGAAATGAACGAAATGAACGAAATGAACGAAATGAACGAAATGAACGAAATGAACGAAATGAACGAAATGAACGAAATGAACGAAATGAACGAAATGAACGAAATGAACGAAATGAACGAAATGAACGAAATGAACGAAATGAACGAAATGAACGAAATGAACGAAATGAACGAAATGAACGAAATGAACGAAATGAACGAAATGAACGAAATGAACGAAATGAACGAAATGAACGAAATGAACGAAATGAACGAAATGAATGAAATGAACGAAATGAACGAAATGAACGAAATTAACGAAATTAACGAAATAATTAGGGTAAACAGACAGAATAAGCGACTTGGATTGATAATGATAATGATGGTTATGATGATGGAAGGATAGATCTACAAAAATATCTTACGGAACCCTATTTTTTCCAAAATAAAATATAGCATATGTTACTTGTGGATAATGTAACTTTCGAATAGTAAAAGAATTTTTAAAATCGGTCTAGTAGTTTTTGAGCCTATTCGACACAACCAAACAAAGTTTTCCTCTTTATAATATTAGTATAGAATTATAGATAAAAAACCTTTTCAATATACATAGAAGTGGATGCACAGTGGCTAATTAAAGTTGCATTTGGTTGACCCAAATAACTGTAACTAAGAAAGTAATCCAATTACATATTCTGACATAAAATAATCTGCACTTACACGTCATTAAAATCTGTGAACAAAATTGTAAGATTTATGCAACTACAGAATTTCTTAAACAAAAATGACTTCAAGTAACCATTGTTCAAATATTTGTAGGTACCTACCCTCCGATCAAATTATCTTGGCTAGAAAAATATAAAAAGGCTTCAAAACACTCTAGATATTACAAAAAACGAAATTTAAAACATTACAAATTAGAGCAGTTGAAACGCCGCCATTTTGCGCGCGCTTTGCGTGACGTCACACGACACGTCCAGTGGGACTTTACTATGGACTTTTCAGTTACTTCATACATATTTACAGATTTAATAACTTTAAAACCATGGAAGAAGCCAAAAAAATATCTTATAAGTACTGCATAGTACCGGAGTGCACAAATACACACCCGAGAAAGTGGTTTTTCATATTTCAAGTGATGCGAAAATACGAAAACGGTTGTGTAAGGTGATGAGAAGGGATAATACCTATATCTCCTAATCTTGTTCATATTGTTGTGAAGATCAATTTAACGTAAGTATTCTTTATTTATATACAGCTTATTGTGAATTAGTACAAAATAAGTTTTGCATTAGCTATTGAACATGAGAAAATTCGGTTTAAAATTAACCTACCCTATAATAAAAGGTCAGTATTTTTATAAAAACTTTATTCTTGTGGTTCTACGATTTTTTATGGTTGTTGATTCGTTCCAGGTTAAGGAAGGTACAGAAAACTATATTGAATACAATTTAATGAAAAAGTAAGGAGAAAAATGTACGGTTGAAGAAAGGAGTTTTGCCTCATATATTTTTGTGTCAATATCAAAATGTTTTGGTGTATAATAAGTACAATCTAAACTAAACTTCATTACAATCAGCACAAGTATATAGATTAAAATTTTTTTTTTTTTCTCCAAAACTTTTAAAATAGTATGAGTTTCGACGCCGATGAATGCAATGTCGTGTCAGATGACGTCACATTACGTTCGACCAATGGTAAGGCGTTTTGGAATATTGATTAAATAATAACTAAATTAAAAAAAAACCCTTACATTATAATATAGACCCTGTTAAGCAGAAAGGTGTTAAGTGCCAAAAATCGGATATTGAGTTAAGTATACCACTGTTTTTGTAAACAAATAATCTAATTGTACGCAAAAAATGAACTCTCCAAATATTATATATTTTATGTTATTTACAAAAAATAGGTTTTGCAAATTTCATTACTCCACCTTTTGAATTTTGTACAACAGTGTTATGTCAAAAAGTTCAGTTCTACATATTAAGGATACGTTGGAAGCCTGATTTATAGTAAGATTCAAGTGCAAAACCTTTTAGAAAATGTTCATACTTTGCCTAGGTATTCTATACAATACCGAATGCGCGGCTGGTAATGTATGTAATGCAGGTAAGATTATAATGAAGAACGTTAGAGAGGAACTGTATCATGGTCTATATGTATATTACACTCTTATACGTTTTTTTTATTTTTTTTTCAATAACCGATTTGTGTTCATAACATTCGCAATTTAAAATTTATGGAGATGAGTGATATTTGAAAACAATATAGGATTTTGTATGAAGCTTAAGTATGTTTGTGACATTTGGAGATCGATTGTATATTTGGACAAGAAAGCAAAGTTAAAGTTAAGTTAAAATTAAATTAAAGTTAAGTTAAAGTTAAAGTTAAGTTAAAGTTAAGTTAAAGCTAAGTTAAAGTTAAGTTAAAGTTAAGTAAAAGTTAAGTTAAAGTTAAGTTAAAAGTAAGTTAAAGTTAAGTTAAAGTTAAGTTAAAGTTAGGTTAAAGTTAAGTTAAAGTTAGGTTAAAGTTAGGTTAGGTTAGGTTAAAGTTAGGTTAGGTTAGGTTAAAGTTAGGTTAGGCTAGGTTAAAGTTAAGTTAAAGTTACGTCAAAGTTAGGTAAAAGTTAAGTTAAAGTAAGGTTAAAGTTAATTTAAAGTTAAGTTAAAGTTAAGTTAAATTTAAGTTAAAGTTAAGTTAAAGTTAAGTTAAAGTTAAGTTAAGTTAAAGTTAAGTTAAAGTTAAGTTAAAGTTAAGTTAAGTTAAAGTTAAGTTAAAGTTAAGTTAAAGTTAAGTTAAAGTTAAGTTAAAGTTAAGTTAAAGTTAAGTTAAAGTTAAGTTAAAGTTAAGTTAAAGTTAAGATAAAGTTAAGTTAAAGTTAAGTTAAAGTTAAGTTAAAGGTAAAGTTAAAGGTAAAGGTAAAGGTAAAGGTAAAGGTAAAGGTAAAGATAGGTAAAGGTAAAGATAAAGGTAAAGGTAAATCGCGTCTCAATTATCATTTTATATCATTTAAGTCTTCGTATCAATAAATAAGTTATTAATTCATTTGTGTCTATCAATATATCATACAAACTATCAACCCGAGTGTACGCTACGTACACTCTATAAACATTAATAAGACCTCTTTTGATATGAACCTGCAATACACTACACCTGGCAGGCTATAGATTCCACTAATTAAAAAAGATAACTTTTTTTTTGGTATTTAAATTTAAAGTAACAATTGAAAGTGCCAACATTTTTATACAATAAAATTAAAGATCTTGCAAAAAATATTTTGGGACAGTAATTAGGAAGATTACCTTTATATACAAGGTGTTTTGAGGGTGAGTAACCAAATAAAAATGGTGCACAGGTAAGGCTTTTAGCTATTCTTCAAGTCGAGAGTGTATTCCCACCTTAAAGGTCGGCAACACACCCCCAACACCCACAGTATTGCGGGTAGTCGTGGGCGGCGGTGATCACTTACCATCAGGTGACCCGCATGCTCGTTTGCTCCCCATTTATATATATATCAAGCTTTTGCCTATAGCTTCGCACGCGTTAAATTCGGAGTAAAATCCCTTTTTAATACAGTTGCTCAAAAAGTGGTGTATTGCAGGGACGTATAGCGTTCGGGATGTGGGCTATAACACACGCGTGCTTTTTTTTTACCTTTCCCGCACTCGTGCGTTCTCTTTCCCAACTGTCAAAATAATGTCTATTAAAAAGAAAAATTAACCAACCATGAAGTTTTTACTAAAAAAAAAAACAAAAAAGTTTTTATGATTCATGTTAATACTTACGTAGCGTAGGTATATTTCTAAAAAAAGCTACTAGTTTGTTTCGATATCAGATTTAATGATTTGATTGAATTAGTGTGTTTGGTTTCATTTCATTTTATCTCATTAAATTTTATTTTCATTTCATATCAATAAAAAAATTCTACTGAAGACTTGGCTGTATGGGCATAGTACACCTTTGCCTACCAAATGGGTGAAGAAAAAATGGCGCCATTTTCAAAAATGAGTTATTTCGACATTTACGATCCTAATTTTATATTTTATTAAATTGCTTTATTTTTTCGCAACTGTATTAAAAATAGTCGTTCAGTACACGTGCGGAACCGTCATTGCAACTCGTCCCGCCTGTCAACCCTCGCCTTCGGCTGTGCCTCGGCTCGGGTAGACATTGGTCGGAACTCGTTGTAATGACAGTCTTTCCACACTTGTATCGAAATATACTATTCCCTATTAATGTTATATACGTAATTATGTTAAAAAAACAACGAAATGAACGAGATGAACGAAACGAACGAAACGAACGAAGCGAACGAAACGAACGAAACGAACGAAACGAACGAAACGAACGAAACGAACGAAACGAACGAAACGAACGAAACGAACGAAACGAACGAAACGAACGAAACGAACGAAACGAACGAAACGAACGAAACGAACGAAACGAACGAAACGAACGAAACGAACGAAACTAACGAAACTAACGAAACTAACGAAACTAACGAAACTAACGAAACTAACGAAACTAACGAAACTAACGAAACTAACGAAACTAACGAAACTAACGAAACTAACGAAACTAACGAAACTAACGAAACTAACGAAATTAACGAAACTAACGAAACTAACGAAACTAACGAAACTAACGAAACTAACGAAACTAACGAAACTAACGAAACTAACGAAACTAACGAAACTAACGAAACTAACGAAACTAACGAAACTAACGAAACTAACGAAACTAACGAAACTAACGAAATTAACGAGATTAACGAAATTAAACGAAATAATTAGGGTAAACAGACAGAATTGGCGACTTGGATTGATTGATTGATTAATGATGGTTATGATGATGGTGATAGTAAGGATAGACCTAAAAAAAAGCCCTTCGCAGTACCTATATACCTATCTATATCTTAAGTGTCACAACCAAACAAACAAAGTTTTCCTCTTTATAATATTATTAGTACAGAAAAAAAAACACTTCCAAGTTTTAGAATTTACTGTATTTTTAAGATTTTCCAAGAAGCCAATTATTTTTATTGTATAATTTTAATATGTTTGCCATTGATGTAACTAACTAAATAAATCAATAAATATACTCGAAACTTTATTATAACAAATGTTATTTCGTGTTGCCAAAATAAATAAAACATTACTTTTATCACGAGCCCCTTTGATCTTCTTCAACCACATAAATAAATTAATGGATCTTGGGAAGTAATGACGAGAATTTTTATTTGATACCAAATTGGGGCAAATAAAACAACTTTATTGGTTGGGGACACTTTAAGTGTGAGACGAAAAATAATTTGAATGTCCTTCTGAATAAGAATATTGTACTTATTTTATAAATGCCTAAGCATTTAAATATGTATGTGTGGTAACTCTTTCACTCAACTCCTGAACGTATTTAAATGCCCTATTAAGCTGAATCTGACGACTCATTCGTTCAATTCCTTTCCAGCCGTTCAGGCAGAAACACAGGAATGCACATACATCATCATTATCATTACATAGTATAAATCCAAGTCGCTAATTCTGTCTGTTTGTATGTATGGCCGCTAACTCCTCCTAAACCAGTTGAGGGAATTAAATGCGGTTTTCACCATCCTTTAGGTATTTTTTTCATTTAAATTTGTAAATAAAGAACCTTCAGAAAAAGTTTTGTTAATTTAAATAAACTCAATGTTTCGGGAACAAGTCGCCCAAAATTACAACATTGCGAAGCGTGGGCGGGTCACTAGTATATTATATACCTGAAAACACACCCTCCCTTCTGTAGAAGACAGGTAAAAAGTTTGAAAACTTCCATAAAACAAATTTTCCAATATTTTCATGAGTCTTAACACATTTTTTATGATAAGTATCGGTAAAATGAATTTCCTCGTAGTTAATGTTTTTTTCGTGTTGTTTTCCAGCGATTTCGAGAGCAAAAGCTCGAATTGATTACGACGCGGTCTCTTGTGTACACGGAATTTCCATTTATTTTGATTTGCGGTGCCGGTTAATACAATTTGTTAAGTAAAATCAAGGAATTATCGGATAAAATGTAGCATTTGAGGGTTTTTTTCTTGAAACGCTTTTAAATTTCAAATTATTATTGCACATATTAATTTGACCTGCTTGCTAAGTTATTTTTATTTTTTTATTTATTTATTTATTTATTAAAGGAACATACAGCTTTTATTTTACATTTGACATAAGTAAATTTAGAATTATACATTAGCCAAAAAAGTTTCCAACGCTAAGTATTACATAAGGAGTAAAAGTAGGTACAAGTACAATTATAATAGCTTATAACAATTAGATTTATATTTATATATATATATATATATACGTATAAATATGCAAAGGAATTAACTTATAAAATAAAATAATATTACATGTAGTTCAACAGTTTAAACAGTGCTGCCAACTTTCTTAACACATGAGACAAAGCATTTTAAGTTTAAGTTGAATAAATCAATGTTATGGTAAAAACAATTGTGAATGTTGCAAGCTCTAACTAGAAATCTATTTTTAGAATAATTAGTTCTGCAATTAGGGACGAAAAATATCATATTATACTCGTAAGACGGTATCTAAAGTTCATTTATATTTTTTCGGAGTTGCCATAGTAAAATACATAAATAAATAACAATAGGTAAATAGTAAGTGTATGTATATGAAGGAGTCTTTATGTCATCGTTCATCCAAGCTACTCGTGGTTTAATTGGTTTTGAACTTAACGAAATCAACGATCTGAAAGTGTGGTAGTTAATTTAATGTCAAATATAATACGAGGGTCAAACTGAAAGTTTTTAGAACTGGCAACTTAAAAGCATTATATTAAAAAAATAAGTTTAAATTTTGAAAATAGAACTATTACCAATAATATTGAGTATACATTTCATTCATTTGTCATTTGTTTTACGATTTGGCGGCAAATTGGTTTAATGAATTTACAACTGGTTTAATGAATTCAAACGTGGTCGAACTAATCTCACCGATGATTTGCGTGAGGGACGGCCTTCTACAGCGACGACTGAAGATAATATCAGTGTTGTGCGGCGTATGATAGAGACTGACAAAAGAGTGACCTATCAGCAGATTCGGACAAGTCTAGGCATAGGTATGAGTCAAGTGCACAAAATCCTCCATGAACATTTAGCGGTCAGGAAGCTTTGTGCCCGCTGGATACCGCATAATTTGACCGAGGCTCAAAAACTCCGCCGTGTTGATTGGTGCCGAGAAATGATCCAAAAATTTAACGGAGGTGACTCAAATGCTGTGTTCGACATACTAACGAGTGGATTTACTGTTATGATCCGGAAACCAAAAGACAGTCTGCTCAGTGGGTGTTTCCTTCCGAAGAGTTGCCAACTAAAGTGAAGAGAGGTCGAAGTGTTGGAAAAAAGATGGTAGCCTCGTTCTTCGGAAAGACATGTCATTACGCGACAGTTGTCTTAGAGGATCAGAAAACGGTTAATGCAGAGTGGTACACTAACAACTGTTTGCCACTTGTCTTGGAAAAAGTTCGAGAGAAACGACCTCGCAGCAGGATCCTCCTTCATCACGACAATGCCTCGTCGCACACCGCCAGGCAAACGATCGACTATTTGGCGACCTCAGACGTGGAATTACTGGGTCACCCGCCGTATAGCCCCGACCTCGCACCCTGCGATTTTTATTTATTCCCGAAAATAAAAGAAAAACTTCGAGGAAAACATTTTATGGACGCCGAAGAAGCAGTGGCTACGTTTCAAAACGCCGTCGAAGAGACCCCTAAGGCCGCACGGATATCTAAACTAGAATTACCTACATCAAAATTGTAATACAAAATGCTCGTAATTTATACGCCAGTTGAAAACCAATAACGTACTATTTCCGTTGACTATTATTTACGATTTAATTCTTACCATGTGGTAGGGATGTGAAAAAATGAATGTATATTAATCGATTAATTTATCTTTAAGAAATCGATTTTTATGTTTAAATGGATTTTAATTTTAAAGTCTTCATCTTCGATCTGTTGTGAGGTCACCTCTGTTTAGTTTTTTAAAAAAACTACAATTTATTAACCACTACCACATTTATTAATAATACACTTTTTCACTTTTAACACTATCCTCACTGCAATTCCCAAATGCAAGTTTTAGCTCTTTACTAATCGAGCTCGCGAATCTAACTGAACTACGAATGTAATTTAATTAATAAAGAAAGCTTAAATGCTGAAATGCAAAAACGCGGCGGCGGAAAAATACAGAATTATATTAATTGCTTACTAAGCTTTACTAGCATAGAAATATGGGTTATAACAGCCCCCCCGTTTGACGGAGCTTTATCCTTTAAGAATAGGAAAAGCGAAGTAAGATAAGAAATGGAATGGAAATCGAAAGCTTGAATTTGGGAAATGTTAACAAATTCAAAGAAATAGAAATTATTATAAAAATTAAATGTTAATACAAAAGATTTGGGAAATAGAAGTTAAATTGTATAACTAGTTCATAACAAAAATAGAAAGCTTATTAATAAAATGGAAATCTTATCATTAAGTACATAATAAAGAATTAGAAATTAAGATTTCTGTTGTTGATTCTATCAACAGACTTATATCTACGTTCAGGAAGAGGAAGAGATTGAATTGATTTATTTTCCTCTTCGGAATTTGATAAATCTGAAAGTTCGATTGAAGTTGACATTTTTGATTTGTTACTGATAGTTTTCTTATTGTGACATTGATTGTAAATATTAATACAGCATAATGCATTATTATGTTTCTTAAAACATTTGTAAATTTTATAAACACTGTATAAAAACAAAGTAATAGCGAGTATATAAGTAAAAGCAGAATAGTAAGTGCCATACTTAACAAAATGCGATTCCTTTTGAGCTTGATTCAATTCAATTTCTAATTGATCCATTTGATGAGACGCGTATTTTAGAGATTCTAGATTTATTTTACTAAGATGAATCGGTGAAAGATAAGGTAAGGTTTTGTTAAATACGTCATCTTTTTGGCAACAGTCGTCTGCAGTTATATCAAAACTTATATCCAAAGGAGATTTTACAATCGTCGAATAATAATTAGTAGGTATAAGTTGAATAGTCTTAAAATAACCAATACAATCATTTGAAATCTTAACAATACCTGTTCCATCAATAGTATAATCTTTAATATTATCTTTACATTTAATGGTTAACTTCGACGGTTTTGATTGAACAAATATCCACTTATTATTTAACAGTTTTTGCCAAATATCAATTTCTCCAACTAACAGTTTAGAGTTACATTCGGTTGGCAATGACAGAACAACTTCAGTTAATAACCTAGATTCACAACTAGGATTACTTAAAGTAGAATGAATAGAGTCTGATTGACAAATTGAATAGTTATTACTAATAATTTTACAAGGTTTAAGATCTTCTAATAGCGAATAAAACATTCTGTCTTCGCTTAAAGCGATAAAAGAACTTGACGGCTGAATCAAAGCAAAAGACTTAATTAATGAGTCGTCGTGTGGAGTCGGTAACGGGATACTTTTATAAACAATAAACTTATCAGCCGTAACTAGTGGTATATGCAATATAAAAATGATCTTATTATTATAGAAGTAAGAACTAAGATTAGAAACATCAATTATAGAGTGAATGTTATGAATATTTAATTGTAATGGGAAGTCTAATCTTTTATCAATTACATTGTTATGTTTTGACAATTCTAAAAATAAATTCATAGGACTAATTACACTTGGGTGTAAGATATTAAGTTTGGAAAACAAAATTGCATTTAATATGGTATCGAATAAGTTAGATATAGTAAGTAGAGAACCTTCAATAATGTTTAGTAAAGAATTAATTTTAGAAGTATAATAAAGTAAGTTATCAGTTTTGGTAATCTGCGATAGAATTTCATTCATATTATTTATTTGCACATTTAATTTCACTTCGTTTTGGTTAAGTTTATAAATAGAAGAATTAAAATTATTAATGGTTGATTTAACGATATGTATGTTATCTTTCATTAAATTAAAAAGTTCGGTCTCGCTCTTTTGGCAAGATTCAATAGCAGCGTCATATTTACGTGCATCATCGGCATCAAGAGTGCCAAAGAAGAATTTAAGGATTTCTCCTCCGAACTCGATAGATCGTTTTGTTTTGATAGAAGACTTTTCAAAGACAATATGAGAGAATGATTGCAATTTAATAAAATTTGTTTCTATTAAAACTTCGATTGAGTTAGTGATATCTTTACATTGTTGAATATCATCTGACTGAATTTTACTACATAGATTTTTAGTTTTAATCAAAAGTTTCTCTAAGTTAGAGAGATAAGGTTCTAAAGAAATTAGGTCGATGTGCGTTACAATTTTCCAATAGTCATTATAAAACTTCATATGCGTAGTAGGTTCAAAATAAATTCCTGGACTATATATAATTGGAGTGAACTTGCTTTCTCCTAAGCATTGGTGAAATAGAAATCTGAAATAGATGATACAAATAGGTTTTTATCTAATAAGAAACTAAGTAAGTATAATTAGGTTAAGACTTTAGTTTGTAAAACTAGTAAAAGAAATAGTAAAATTTTATGGAAAGTTAAGATTTAGAATTAAAAACTAATTTAAGATTTAATCATAATGCTAGATTTAAGATAAGAACTAGAAGTTTAGGTATATATTCAATCAAGTGTAAAATAGTAGATTTAAGTATAACGATTTAGAAATAAGATTTAGGAAGTGGCAGGTTTGATTTCGTTGGTGTGATATTTTACATGTTTTCTGCCTATTTGTAGAGAAACATTGTGCTTATTATGCACTTTAATAATTTTGTAAGGACCTTTCCATACTGGAGATAGTGCCTTACGAAGCCTATGATGGTGTTTGAGATATACCATGTCTCCGGATTTGTATGTAGTTTCGCGAGAAGTGGAGTCATAGTATTCTTTAGATTTTTGCTTACTTGCAATAATATTTTCGATGGCTTTTTCTCTACTAAAGCGCATGCGATATTGCAAGGCTCGGATATATTCATGATAGGTATTATTATTACTACTTTCATATAAAGAGTTAGGTATTGATGGTTTGTGACCATATAAAAGTTCGAATGGGGTAAAACCCGTAGTAGAATGAGGGTTGGTATTATAAGCTAAAATAGCTGTGAATAAATAACAGTGCCAATCGTTTTGATTTTCTGAAACAAAGGATTTTAAATACTCCTTTAAAGTGGAATGAGACCGTTCTAAAGCGCCATTGGTTTGCGGATGATAGGGAGTTGTAAATAGAGCTTTAATTTTAAGGATTTCTGTAAGTTGTTTAAATAAATCTGATGTAAAACATGTACCTAAGTCGGTTAAGAGAGTTTTTGGAAAACCAAAGAGTGACATAAAATGAACTATATTGCGGGCTATCTCCTCACTGGTGGCTGTGACCATGGGGTAAGCGCTGGAAAACTTCGTTAGGTCATCTTGAAGGGTTAATATATACTTGAAATTCTGATAACCAGCATCTGGTAATGGACCTACGATGTCTAGAGCTAAGCGTTCAAAAGGTTTAGTAGATGTAGAAGTTATCTCCATTGGAGCTTTATTAGATTTACGCAAAGGTTTGTTCACTTGGCATAGTTTACACTTTTTTACATACTGTTCTATGTCTGAGCGCATGCCTTTCCAAAAGTATGTAGATTTTATGCGATTGTACATACGACTCGAACCTGGATGTCCAGCGATTGTAGAATCGTGGTTTTCTTTAAGAATTATAGGAACTTCTACCGGAGTAGGATAGATAAGCTGATTTTTATACACATGTATAGTTACATTTGTGTTATGGAATAAATAAGTTATCATGTTATAGATTTTGTTATATGACAACTTCGAAAAAGGTTCAGTAAAGTCTGAAATAGCAATATCTGTTACAACTGGATTGTTTTGTAAAATGATGTTACGTAATTTTAAAAGAATGTTGTAAATTGTTTCGTAATTGACTTCGTCATAATGATGAACTTTTGTGAATAAGAAATAGTATGATTTCTGATTCTGAGAATTAGAAAATGACTTAATTGAATTAGGTGCACGTTCACAGTTTAGGATTTCTGAAGTATCTGCGAATTGAGACATTATTTCTGTGACGTAAGGCATAGATTCATCGAAGTCTAAAGAAGTAGGTATAGCAATATATTTAAGTTTAGTAAGATGTAAACCTTCGTTATGTTCCTGTATTTTAGAGTTAGAAATAGGTAGAGATTTAGTAAATTGTTTTTTAAAATAGACTTTATAAGATGTGTTATTGAGATTAGAAGGATTAATTGCATGAATTGGAATACGCGATAAGGCATCGGCATTAGAGTTTAATTTGCCTTGTTTATATATGATTTCATAATCATATTCTTCTAATTTGAGACGCCATCGGATCAGTTTACTTCCGGGGTCTTTGACATTGAATAACCAAACAAGAGGTCGGTGATCTGTGACAATTTGAAATTTATTGCCATAAAGATAAGGGCGAAAGTTTTTGACTGCGAAGAGGATAGCAAGAAGTTCTTTCTCGGTAGTAGAGTAGTTTCCTTCTGCCTTGTTAAGCGTGCGGGACGCATAAGCAATAGGAAGATCCTTGCCAATGGGACCTTGAGAAAGGACCGCGCCAACTGCATAGTTGCTCGCGTCTGTTGTTACTACAAAAGGCTGTGAAAAGTCCGGGTACTGGAGCAAAGGGGCAGAGATAAGTTTTTCTTTTAAGATATTGAAAGATTTTTCTTGCTCAGTGGACCATAAAAATACAGCATCTTTCTTAAGAAGTGAGGTTAGAGGTTTTGTAATTTTAGAGAAGTTCTCAATGAATCGACGATAATAACCGACGAGACCTAGGAAAGATTTAATTTCTTTAGGATTTCTTGGAACTGGAAATTCTTTGACGACCTTGACTTTGTCGGGATTTGGAGAGACACCTTTGTCGGTGATGACATGACCTAGATAAGTGACCTCGCGTCTGAGAAATTCACACTTATCTGGTTGAAGTTTGAGATTAAATTCACGAAATTTATTGAAAACCATAGTGAGTTTTTCGATGTGAGAGTTAAGATCGTGACTATAAATTATGACGTCATCAAGGTACACGTATGCGTGAAGTCCTTGGAGACCCGAGAGTACTGTATTCATCAGTCTCTGGAAAGTGCTAGGGGCGTTTTTGAGCCCAAAAGGCATTCTGGTAAACTCGTAATGTCCAGAAGTACCATTTGTGTTGACTACAGTAAAACCTGTTTTTTCTGCGTCAGCAGGATCTAGAAGAATTTGATGAAATCCGGATACGAGATCCAAAGTAGTAAAATACTTGGAATGACCTAGTTGGTCGAGAATATCGGTGATCAAAGGGATAGGATATACTTCACTAACAGTGACGTCATTTAGGCGTCGATAATCGATGACAATGCGCCATTTCTTTTTGCCAGAGGCGTCCATTTTTTTGGGGACAACCCAGACAGGGGCATTCCATGGGGAAGTTGAAGGTTTAATAATATTTTGGTTAAGCATTTTCTTGATTTGAGTATCGACTTCTTCTTTGTGACATTCCGGGAATCGGTATGATTTTACATTGGTAGGTGGTGCATTTCCCGTATTAATGGAATGTTGTATAGCGTTAGTGCAGGTTAAGGGATCACCCTCGAGATAAAAGATATCCGAATATTTAGAACAACAATCTAAAAGAGATTTACGCTCCTCAGAGTTGAGATGAGCGTGACGAATGAGATTCAAGACACGGTTTTCACGATCTGAAGACTGAGACGATATGGAATTGATCGATTCACGATCAGAAGACATAGCAAGACTATCGTAATCGATAGGTGTTAAATGTATTTTAAAGTTTTCAATGGTAATATCATTTTCAGTAGTATTAAGGATTGAGACATTGACTCGATTGTTAGATTTAAGTTTTACAATGGAATTAGCGATATATATGCCTTCACTGACTATTTGATCAAGTACTAAAGCTTCTCTTAAGTACTTTAATTGAGATTGGTCATTTGACACTAAACATTCAATAACAGACTCGGAACGAGATGGAATAATATATTTTATTGCACTAAAATGAATTGGCAATGTGCAACCTTGAATTGAAATTGAATTACATTTATAATCGATAATAGAATTGAAAAAGTTTAGAAAATCATGACCTATTATTCCGTCATAATCGAGATTAATCGAATCATTAATAACATGAAACTTATAAGAAATAGAAATATCAAGTAAATCAAAACACATTTGAAAACTACCTAAAGTTTCAGAATACGAGTCAGTATCATTAATACCTTTCAATTTAATTTTGCGACTAGACAACTCAGGCATTTCACACAAGCTTGCTTGTTTTATAATGCTTACACTTGCACCTGTGTCTATCAAGAAACATAATTCTTGGGAAGCGTATTTTGTTTTGATAAAGATATGAGGTAATGACACCTTTTTGCTAAAAGTTTCGAATATTAAGGTTTCATCAGAATTAGAATTAGAGTAATGACTCAAATCGTTTTTCGATTGAGATGTAGTAAGACTCAGCTGTTTATCTAACTGAGATGAATTAAGACTCAAGTCGTTTTCCGACTGAGATGACTTATGATTAATATGACTCAGTTCATTGTTTGACTGAGGTGAAGATTTAGAAATAAGACTCGACTCGCGTTTGGAGTGAGATGTATAAGATATAGAATTATTAAGACTCGCGTCGTTTTTTGACGGAGGTGACAAAGAGCTAGAAAAATGACTCAGCTTGTTTTTTGGCTGAGATGTAAAAGATTTAGGATAAGATTTAGTATAAGATTTAGAATGAGACGAAGTAGGTTTAAGAATACCCTTGGGATTTTGATTTAAAGTGCCCTGTGTTAACAACTTCGGCGGACACGTAAACGAAGTTGGAATTAGTTTAAAGATTGTTCATCACAAAAATTAACCCGAGAACTACCGGGTGAAGCCATTGTATTTTTATTATTAGATATACGGCTTCGGTCAACATTACTCGGCTCAGGATTCGAACCCGACACCTGTTGGCGGCGTTGATTGTTGTATTGTCGTTTACGACATTCGTTGATCGTGTGACCATTGTTTTTACAATATGCACACGTTATGCGATGAAATGAGTTCTTATTATATGTGTTGTGTGAACTTGACTGTGGGAATTTGTTATTTTGATGAGTGTTTGTGTGAAAGGATTTATGATAATTATTATGATATTTAGAGACAGGATTTTGTGAGATTTTATTAAGTTTCACTAACTTTTCTTCCTCGATAGCCAATGTTATGGCTTCGGGTAACGTTTTTGGATTTCTACACCTAACAATAGTGGAAATAGACGGATGTAAATTTAATAAAAAGATGTTTAAGGCAAGATCTTCCATGGCGGCTACTCGTCCTGGAAGTTCTTTTTGGTCATTACAATTGTAGTGAATGTCGGATTGTAATCTAGTAAGAATAGATTCTAATCGTAACGAGTATTTTGTCACATCCTCTGTGCTCGATTGTTTGCAATTTTGTAGATCTACAAGGAGATGAGTGGAGTGCTTTTTCTCCCCAAAAGTCAGTTTTAGGAAAGCTTTTAATTCCTCCCAGTTATTAAATGTTTTTAAACTACACGCAACTTGTGCTTTGCCTTCCAGTTGGGACAAGATGTACTTGCACATCACATTTTGTTGGTCGGATGTTGCAAGTGACATAGCATTGTCGCAATTAGTGAGAAAGGCGGGAAGCAACTCTTTATCGCCATTATATGATTTTATGAATTTAGTGAGCACACTAAGGGTAATTTTTTCCGACATTTCGTTTTCAGATACTTTTTTTGGTTTAGAATTTTCGGCCTTAAGAGACATCGAATAATTAGAATAAGAAATAGAAATTAAGAATTGGTAAAATCACACGTAAATTGGTAGGTATAAAGTTCACACAATGGTAAAGATGTAAATAGTAAATGTAAAAGTTTTAGAATTATAGTAAAAATGTAAATGGTATAAGTATAAGATTTAGAAATATGGTAAATAGTTACCTAAAAGAAATAGAAAAAAGTAAAAATAATAAAAAAATAGGTATTAAAGTCCATAAAAACAGATATAAATTGAATAAACACTAAGACTCACAGGATCAGCAATGTCTGCATATTTACTGGTAAAAGTCCTGGAGATGCGAAGAAACACGGCGATGTCCTCCAAAAGAGGATTTGAAGATGTAGAAGGAGATTGAAGATGGTGGTGAGTTAGACCTTGAGACTCGAAGTGTTGGAGCTGAAGACAGGGTGGAGCGGGCTCACGCTAGAGGAGCGGAGGCTGACCGTCGTCCACAGGAATGTGCTGGAGTAGTGCGGAGCGGGCTCACGCAAAAAGCGGAGGCTGACCGTCGTCCGAGGAGTTGTGCCAATGCTGATGCAGGCTCAGGCTCTGCTGAGGCTTACTGTCGACCACGTGGCGGCTGATGCAGGCTTGGACTGCGCCAAGGCTTACTGTCGATCACGGGTGGCGGCTGATGCAGGCTTGGACTGCGCCAAGGCTTACTGTCGATCAATTGACAGAGAAGTGGACCCCGACAGGATTCTTTGGATTACCAATCGTCGTTGATGACTTTCTTTTTGGTAATCCCACTTCTGACACCAATTTGTTGTGAGGTCACCTCTGTTTAGTTTTTTAAAAAAACTACAATTTATTAACCACTACCACATTTATTAATAATACACTTTTTCACTTTTAACACTATCCTCACTGCAATTCCCAAATGCAAGTTTTAGCTCTTTACTAATCGAGCTCGCGAATCTAACTGAACTACGAATGTAATTTAATTAATAAAGAAAGCTTAAATGCTGAAATGCAAAAACGCGGCGGCGGAAAAATACAGAATTATATTAATTGCTTACTAAGCTTTACTAGCATAGAAATATGGGTTATAACAGATCGAAATCAGTATTAATCGATGATTTTTACTCAATGTCACATCCCTAGCACGTGGTGTCAGATTTATCACCGACAATTTAATAAACGACATTTGTAACATATTGACACTTTCATTTCGTACGAAACTATGTATAAATCAAATATTTTGTTATTAGAATAATTTGTCATTGATGATTTGAACTTTTAATATCGATAGATGAAAAAGTTCAGCTAGATGTCAATAGATGGCGTGATATGCATTTTAATTTGTGGTATTCGAATTCAACATTGAAATGAATTTTTAACATTGAAATGAAAATTACTTTATTGTATGTAGGATTAAAAACTAATCTCTTATACATTGCAAAAGAATAAAATCAAAAATAAAAAAAAAGATGTCACGGGACACCCCTACATACATTAGCAATGGCCGCAGTAGACCGAGAGAAAAAGCTGGCGGAAATTGATGATTACCCTAGGTAGGGCACAAATCTTTAACCGGATTTGTTGTATTGTGTTCACATAAGTATTAACTAAGTCTGCAGACTGATTCTATAACTCAACTTGTATCGACTGCTATGAGAAATAACGTCAAAATGAACATTTGCGAGTCTGTATCTCCAACTAGCATCAATTATGACGTCATACAGCTCATGCACGCTAGGCCTTGGTTTGACAGTTTTTTTGTATGGAGAAATGAAAAATAGCGATTCTGTAAGCTTAGCTTGCATCGAATTCATAGCAGGAGGAACTGTCAAAAACAAAGTTCAAAGTTTTATTTAAGAAAATTACGATTTATAGTTTATATACATTTTATTAGTTACATATAAATACTAAATGAAATAAGTCTTGGGCATTTAATTCTGTAGGTCCATCGGTTTGTCCGACTTTTTTTGAGGAAATTTAATATAACTTAGGTTTTAGCTCAGCATTGTGATGTTTTTGCTAAGAATCCACTCTGTTTAAAATAAATTGCAGTAAAACCATTAAAAGTGTTCTTTTTTCTACGTGTTATTGACATTTCTCGTGACTCGCGAACCCAAATTTTGCCCAACTAGCATCAAACCTCTCATGCAAGTTGTTAATTGCGATTCTGTAATTCTACAACTAGCAGTTGGTGCAATCAGACTCGATAAAAAGTAAATGATTGTCCTGCACATCATATGAGTATTGACAATATTTAATTTTCCAGGCTTAACATAGACCGCGCATGCGCCGAGCATCTACGACGTCATGACTAATTGACTTTACATGACATGTTTACAAATCCTTACAGATTCAATGTTATTTTAATTAAAATACAATTTTTAATCTGATTGAAATTTTAGTGAAATTTTACAAGTTTTTTTGTGGATGTTTCATTCAAAGCAGTCGGACTAAAAAACTTTACTAAACAAAATATTCAAGGAAGCGAGTGATTGAAGATGTGAAGTGTAAACAAAAATATGATTTCATACGCGATTTAAAATGATTTTTCCCTAAAATATGCGAGCTACAAGTTTTGTGTTGTTTCAGATTTGTAAATCTCCTGTCCTTAACCTAAACTTAATATCTTTAACTTAATTATTGCAAGATGTCGTTGGTTTATCAACTGTTAAGGATGTGATCAGCCGAAGATAACAAATCAAGCATGAAGGGTTCTTTTTCCTCTGAAAATATTCATTTTGTGTACATTATAATAAATTCAACATTCTAATTTCAGCTTAACTGCATTTGGCATAATCACTTATTGTGAAATAAGTGTTAGGTTATATATTGATAAATGACTGATAAGTAACATTTTGTGATTTTTAACCAAAGTAGTAATAAATAAAAAAAATATACAACTACAATTTGTTTCATTTATACCTAATAAGAAAATAAATTGATAATAACTCATTAACATTCCACACTCATTTCTATGAATTTCCTACTAATAATTTGCTAACCACAAAATTAATAGTAGTCATTGCTCTCTTAATTAAATCTTGCAGTTTAAATATGGACTTAATTTAGTGCCCTATTGACCATTAAAGACCAAAGGCAAGCTTTTAAAGTTTTTTTGTAAGTAACTGGCCTTTGGTCCATCGTTTTTTTATAATATATTCAATTAATAGAAAGACAGCTACTTTGTTCTCGATGTTAATCGAAACAACGCACTTTCCAAATTTCAGTAACAAGGATTTTCAAGAACCCGTTAATTTTAGAAACAATTGCATCTACAAATATCTTCAAATTCTTACGAGTGTTTTATTATTCTAGAAAAAATCATTAAATTATAATAAAAGCATTAAGTAGCAAAATATTAATAGTAGGTATGAAATTATTATCAAATGATAATGCTGAAAGGCTAGTAAGACACTTGTTTTTAAAAATACACTTCTAGTTGTTTACAGCGCATGCTCAGTCAAAGATATAAAGTGGAAAAATTAATTGTTAAGTCATTTCATACAACTTAATATAAGTTCATGACATTTTAAATGAGACTCATTGGACTCGTATCATTTGATATCACTCATGCTAGTTGAGATACAGAATACCAATTTTTTTGGCTCATCGGTGACTTGTCAAACACAACTGCTAGTGGCTTTTTAACAACTAGCATCGATTACAGAATTACAGAATAGCCCTGCTGATCTGTATTTATCTTATTATAGAAAACTAATTTCAATTTTTATAACTTAAACCCAACTCCTTTTTTAATCTGCAACAGATCAAGTTATAATAAAAATAGTTCTTCTTTCTTTACTTTAATTTCAAGTCCTAACCATCCAATACTGCAAGCTAGGATATTTCTGTTGCATCGAACACCACGCAGTTTTCTATTACCTTCAGAGAAGATTTTCAATTTCCGATCTATTTGGAAACGCTTCCACGATGGTCCAATCTAATATGGCTACATAAGACTCTTCTGAAAGTCATTTACTAAATATAGATTGCTGATATAAACAATTTTAAGATACATTAGTTTTGATTGTAAAGTAAAGAAGAAATGACGATTTAAATCCTTCTTTTGATGTCAGTTTTACATTTTAATTAAGCTAGTATGTTAATTGCCTATGCAAAAATCATTATACTTACAAATATGATGCAATTTTGCGTGATTTATGAGCCAACATATAAACATCCACAAATTTGAACCGGGATATTTAATTGCCGCCTATTTAAAGTATTAAAATACTTACAATGAGTAAAATACTCTGTGTATTTGATTAAAATATAATCACCCGAATCTTCAGACGCCTTAAATTGAAAATCTCGCTGTAAGTTTCGACCCAATAACAAGGATTTTCCACTTGAAACGTGAAAATGTTGGTACTAATTCGAATATTCTTCAAAATAATCTTCAGCTATTAATTAGAGTTAATTAAGAACAGCTTCTAAATTATTTGAACGAGGAAAGTTAGGGTGTTTTTGAAGAAACACAAAATAATAAACCTACTATCTAATAACAAAGGAGGGGAAAATCTGGTCAATTAAATTAAAGACATGTTCCTTATTTATAAAACTTATAGGCAATCTAGAATTTGTTGATATATTTTGTAACAGGCAAAATGAAGTTGCCTAATTAAACGATCGTAGTTAACTGTTAACTTTATGAGTTTTAGAATAGATGCGGCAGCTTTATGAGTTTTAGAATAAGCCTATTAAGGAAAATTTTAAAGGTAAAAATTACCTATTTGGACTTAATCAAAATTAACTTTTTAGTGAATAATGTGTGCTCTCTTGTACTCGCATTATCAAGACACATTGATATTGATTGATTTTTGTGTCAATTTTATCAATCTATTCTTGCACTTCCCTCCTACCTTCGCTATAGTATTGTTTGCACTTTTATTAATAAAAATATTCTTTCAAAGCATCATCATTTACGTTACTTTATTAAACATTAATTTTCACACCATACACAATGCGTGAAAACAAGATCAAAAGAAATACCGCAGTAGCGCAGTCCTCCAAAGGTTCGAATAACAGAAATACCAAAGAAGTTCGCCATTTTGTTTTCCGCCCTTGTCGCATCTGGCCGAAAAAGTTTTATTTTTTTATCGACAGAATTCCGGTTCGATTTTCGTTTTAATTTGTCGCCACGGGAGAAATTCGAAGACAGAAATATTATCGGTTTGAAGCAGGGTTACGGTTTCGGTGATTTGTTACTTCACGTAGTACTATAAAACTGTAGATAATATAAAACTTTATTTCAATTTCTAATTCCTATTAAAAATTGTGAATGCGAAAGTTTGTGAAAAAATATTTATGAATGTTATTATTTTTATCGCGCATATATGTTAAAGGATGTATTTGGAACTTGGTACATGAATAAAATATTACCTAGAATACTATTTACCGCAGGAACAACAGCATTCCCGCGGGAAAACTTGTAGTGAGACCGAAGGAAGGAAAGCTAAAGTAACATTTCTGATAAATTGCTCTATGTACACACTTAAAATGGACGGAGGTATTTAAAAGTTACGAATCAATAATAGGCTAAGTAATCCAAAGAAGTATTCTAACAAAATTCTAATTATTAATGGCTTTTTTATGGTGCTTATTTAATGCAAAACTTCAGACAATGCAATTCACAAGTTGAAACTTACAAAGAGTGTAACATATCCCTCCTAAGTAGGCTTTGAAACTAGTTTTCTTCTTCGCGAGTTAAATAACACTTTTCGCTTATGAGCACTTAAGGTTTGTTCACTTTGATGTTTTCTTGATGACGTCATTCAACTCCAACTTAGAGCATGTTGGAAGACGGAACTTTGTCTTTAACAGATTAGCAATTCGGAACCGGCGAAAACTGGTTATTCAAACCGGTTTCATGTCTGCTTTGGGAATTTGTGACGATTGTAGGGTTATACTTTGGGAGTGAAATTAGAAGGGAGAATTATCTGGGGTCATATCTAACGAGGTGGCGTGAGAAAACTTTTGGATATAGATCGCTTAGAATTAGATAGTTAAATGCTTGTTAAATTTTCAGGTTCTGTTATGGTAGATAGTAATATTTGTGGTTTCGGTAATGTTTCTAGCCTAACCTAACTAAGGATTCTTTATGTAAATATATATTTACGTTCTAAATTCCTTCGTGAAAAAAACAAAAGATCTAGAGAGAATAGACTCTACGCCTGTAATAGAGTTGCTCACAAGTCTGTAACAGGGATTAGATTAGATAAGATTTATAACAAGACCGTTAAAATATAAAAATGAGATTTAACAGTGTATTTAAATTATCATGTTGTACAAGGTAGGTAAGGTTCTTAGATTCATTGTTAATTATTAATCGTTGAAGTCAATAAACTTCTAATTGGGTTGTTTCACTAATTCCCCGTGTCAAGTTTCTAAATGTAGTCTTGTGATCTTATGAAACGTATCTTTACTTAAATAACACTGCTTTTTATATGCTGATGTATTCTATCAGCAAGAATACTAATTTAGGTTAACGATTCTTCCATTTTCTCAGATACAACTAATTTACCGATAAAGGAATAAGTCCGTAGTGAATATAAAGAAATATATTTTATAGCCTGCAGCCTCCTTATCATATAAATGTATTTCTGGTCACATAAATTTAGTTTGAGCAGAAGGAAGGGAAACTTTTATAGAATAATGTGGGTAGATAGCACTTTTATGATACAAAAGATAGCAAATAGCCAAAATGGAGTCTTTGGGTCAAATATAAAGACTCGAGAAAGAGATTTATATTAATAAAATACAGAAACTTTTCGGGTGGATAATTTAAACTTTTGACTATCCGATGGTTTTATAGAGGGTGCTCAGTTAATTTATAAAAGGTTTTTTATAAATGATTGTAAGATATTTAAATTTTATGTAACTAATAAAATATGATTGAAGAAATGAAGGTGCATTTTTACATAACTATTCCGTAACGTTTAATAAAATTCATCATTACATTTAATATAATTTTTCTTCAATTATTGTACATTATTTAAAAATTTATGCTTCGCAACACGTAAATAAAAAAAATAATGGCAAACAAAGTGTATGCAAAATTTATTTTAAAACACAAAAGCAAGAATAAGCGCTGTTAACGTGTTTGAAATTTTTAATACATTTTGAGTAACACTTTTTAAACGCTAAAGTATCCCATACTTTCTTTTCCATATTTAATAATAAAATTTAAGTTCATTTTATAATACCCTAGAGGTATTACATAATTGAACCTGAGAATCGAAGTTAAGTATGAATAAACCGAAATAACAATGCAAGTATATTTTCTTTGTTACCGCATGGAAACGACAAAAACAGTGTCATTTTTGGGATCAAAGGATTTAAATGAAGAAAACTCCCATCATTTGTCACGTTTCCGTTTGGATCACCTTTTTAGATCCACTGTGATTCAATGATCGAGTTGATTAAAGTTAAAGATTTTTTAATTTCCTATATAATATTATAAAAAAAGATGATGTCATAAGCAAGTATTTAAGTAATTTTACCGAAAGAGTTAATTATTTAAACTTATTTCTTTGCCACAGCTACATAACGGCTAAGCACAAGTTTTCCTATTTGAGTTTAAAACCCTCAAAATTGAATTAAATGGAAAATGATTAATAAATTCAAGAATTAGAGCCAGAAAACATGTAACTGGAAGTCTACTGATCGATTACAATTAATCAAGACAAATACGCATTTGAGAAAACCAAGTGTTTTCTAATCTACTGAGAATATTATAATTGTTATTCTAAGTTCTTAATTATTTTTGATCCATTAAGAATATGATTATAATTATTCAAAGTTGCTATACCAAATCTTAAAAAGATACTTTTTTTTTATTTCATGTTATAATTATTTTAATTGTGATGTGTTGTGTGATTGAATATTTTATTTTAAATCAATTTTCTTTCAAAATCCTTGTCATAAAATAAATAATTGTGTTACTTTATGAAAAAAGAGACAAAAAACAAGTTTTTTATAAGCACCTAATTTAATTAGAACAATGGGTTAAACATGGTTCAAAAAATTAAGTTATTTTTTTATAGTAGGTCGAAAAGAAATGAAAACCGTAGTAGATCAGAGTGGACGTGGATTGTCACGGCGACCTCAGATTACGATATTACCATTAATTTATCATCCAGGATTCACCGAGTTCCGTGAAAATTAATTTAAAATTAGCTTTCAGTGGGAAAAGGCTTTTAACTACTGAGTAAGTGGTGCGCTGGTAATGCTTTTATGTAATTAGCAAGTTATTTGAAAATTAATTAGCGAAATTCCGAGTTAAGTACCTCTATTTTACTTTTGAATCTATATTTGCAGTTGGTGCTTCATTATCCTACTAATATTATAAATGTGAAAGTTTGTGAGGATGTATGGATGGATGGATGTTTGTTACTCTTTCACGTAAAAACTACTGGACGGATTTTGATAAAACTTTACAGTAATATAGCTTATACATCAGATTAACATATAGGGTACTTTTTACCGCGGGAAAACTTTTCATTCCCACGGGAAACCGACTTCTATGCGAACGGAGTCGCGGGCGGCCACTAGTTAGTTATAAATGCATTGACAAACCATTATAAGCTAATTTCAGACATGTCATTAGGTTATAATGGTCATACTACTTCTTACACATTTTGTAAATGCAAAAATTTGTGAGTATGTAATACTGTGTGTATGTGTGTTTGTACTCTTTCAAACGAAAATTATAAAATGCATTTGGATAAAACTTGGTATACGGATACATTACAACCTGAAATAACATGTGGGATAGTAACCATGGGAAAAAGCAATAAAGCTGAAATCTAGTTTATGACATAAAACACAATCATAACCGTATTTTGTAGTACAATGTCAGAATAACCTTCACAAAACTACAGGCTGAAACAACGTAGATAGTAGAAAAAATATATTAAAAATAGTAAGTTTACGAGCTTATAATCTATTAACCCTGCGGTGCCAACTAGCTAAGAAGCTGCAAACAATAAGGTCTAATATACCAACTTACAGCGACAAACAATAACATACACATATTATTTAGGCATTTTTTAAAATTATTTGTTTGGATGTTGATATAAACGGTGATAGAATTTAAAAAACAACTTAGTACAATGAATTTTAAATATAACTTTATGGTTAACCTTTTCGGTTAACCTCTGTTTTATTGAATTCAGTTGTAAGTCAAGGGTCAGGCTTTTACAACCAATGTGTTTAACATTAAACTCAAACTCAAAATAAAACATATTGATTGCAATAATGTAGACAGAAATAATTTGTAATTGTATAAAGCACTAGTGGCCGCCCGCGACTCCGTTCGCGTGGAAATCGGTTTCCCGTGGGAATGATAAGTTTTCCCGCGGTAAAAAGTACCCTATGTGTTATTCTAATGTATATTACTTCTTACAATTAATTCTAACCTATATTACTGTAAAGTTTCATAAAAATCCTTCCGGTAGTTTTTACGTGAAAGAGTAACAATCATCCATACATACATCCATACTCACAAACTTTCATTTTAATTTTAATAAGCGCATCACCTCTTGTAGGTAGCGTTTCTACATCGATCCCAACAACATTTAACCAACGACTAACTAAAAATTTATTTAAAAAAAATAGTTTTTCCATACAAATTTATTAGATGCCTCTGAACGGTCAAATACTCTACGCGCACGTAACGGTGTAGTCGGTTTAAAATACAGAGTAATAAATAACAGCGCGCAAATTTGTTTTTGTTTTTTTGTTTTTGTGTTAATTATAAAGACGTAGAACAAATATTATTAGGATTGATGTAGGGAAGCTGCCTGCAAGAGGTGATGCGCTAATTAAAAATAGCCCTGTAAAGATAACCATAACTGTAACTACAAAAAGTACACAATGGCAAAGTAT
Source organism: Emmelina monodactyla (assembly GCA_916618145.1). Taxonomy (NCBI): domain Eukaryota; kingdom Metazoa; phylum Arthropoda; class Insecta; order Lepidoptera; family Pterophoridae; genus Emmelina; species Emmelina monodactyla. The sequence goes on from OU745316.1 coordinate 2,484,440, forward strand.
AAAAGAAAAAATAATTAGTGAAGCAAAACTCATTAGTGGTTCGACCAACAAAGTTTCTCCTAGGCACTTTGTCAAAGGGCTTAATATGCAATACAGCCGCGACATTTACACTGAGGTACTAGGTTATAAGCTTAGGCGATTTAATATCTTATTCGTCTAAGGTAAAGTCTAAGTTTTTATACTATTTACCATCAATTTTGAAGTTTAGATACTGGAAAAAGGAACGCGACTGGGAATCGATCCGGTGTATCTCCAGTCCTTTTTTCAATATCTATAACTTTAAAATTAATAAATTTGCATTTTATATGCAAAACTAAAAGTAAAATCTCTATTTACCATCAATTAGGTAATAGTCATAGTTTTAATATGATTTTAAGGTTTAAAATATTTATTTTTTTGTTTTGTAAAAGGTGAAATAATTGTAAGTTATAATGTCGTCTTAATTTGCATTATTTTATTTAAGAAGAAAAGTTTATGGGATTACCAACATATCCTACTAATCCTACTAATATTATAAATGTAAAAGTTAACACTGTATATTACACAATAAAAAAAATTTGGAATGTAATTTCTTAGATTTAACCGATTATTACTCGTTTATTTATTTTATATTTAACGTTCCGTCGTTTCGGCATTCTTAAATTCAGTCTTCCCGTATCTAAAGTAAGTCAATGTTAAATGAGTTTCATTTTATTTTTTACGCATTAAATTTGGAGTTAAACAACTTTTTCTGTACTATGTTATTATACATGTAAACCTTCCTCTTAAATCACTTTATCTATTAAAAAAACCGCATCAAAATCCGTTGCGTTGTTTTAAAGATTTAAGCATACATAGGGACAGAGAAAGCGACTTTGTTTTATATTATGGAGTAAAGAACTAAATGCATTTATAAACCTAAGTAAACGATATTAATTGCGTCAATATTCAATTCTTGAATAAACTGACCTTCAAGTAGGCTCGAAAGTTTAAATATAACTTCTTAAAATGCCGCGGTATTTCAGTGTCTGTTCTCTAATGAAACGTCAACCTCTGACTGTCCCTCGCTATAAATGGTAACTATGACGTCACTAGCCAGTTTTCCTACTGCCCGGGGATCGATTCTACTAACGACATCTTACTAATATTATATAAATATTATTATTTTTTATACACTGAAACAAGGTTTCAAAGCACTTGTATAGTCCATTTACTAGATAACTAAGGGGGTGGGGTAAAAAAAATGGACCAACAAATCTCCCGACAACATTCAGAATCATAATCTGCAGGTTTTTTGAGTTCAATACTATTTATAGAATGCGGTCCCCACATTTTGCTCACTCAACGTCTTTTGGCGATGTATGGCCTATTTTCCCCCTTTGTAATTACACAAATGACATCGAATATATCAATTTTAATAATAATTTAAATCTTCATTTACTAATAAAAGTATAAATATCGCATTCTGAAATAATCATGCTTGTATCACAGAATAATTCGCATCATTGGTAATCAACAACCATTCAATTAGGTGCTCCCCTAGTCCATTGTGTGGTACCTAAAACACAAGCGCTCACTGTGTTTACCTTAGGGCCACATAATTGGCGTGTACGTCTGGACAAATAAATAAAAAATTAAATAAATGAATCATCATCATTACATAGTATAAATCCAAGTCGCTAATTCTGTCTGTTTGTACGTTTGGCCGCTAACTCCTCCTAAACCAGTTGAGGGATTTTAATGCGGTTTTCACCATCTTTTAGGTATTTTTTTCATTAAAATTTATAAATAAAGAACAATTGGAAAAAGTTTTTTTAAAGTTAGCCAAAAGTGTTTCGCGAGCAAGTCGGCCAAAATTACACCATTGCGAAGCGTGGACGGGTCGCTAGTAAATTATAAATAGTAGCATTGAGTCCCTGATTCCGCAGTCTACAGCACACGTCTGTCAGACTACCCTCAGCGGGAAATAAATCAAAATGGTTACCGCAGAGGAAATTTATCGCTCCAGACATGACGCCAATTTAAAAAGGAGAATTAAATGAAGTGGTTGTCACGAGCAAGTTAATTGATAGAGGTTTTATCAATTCGTTCCATGTCTATTACGTAACAATTAAATTAATAAATGTGTTTTAAAATTTAAAAAGTTACGGACAACCTATAGGTAAAATATATTTTTACTATTGGACGCCCGCGACTCCGATCGCGTAGAAGTCGGTTTCCCGTGGGGATGCGAAGTTTTCCCGCGGTAAAAAGTACCCTATATGTTATTCTGATATACAGGGTTATTTGTAATTAGCGCATCACCTCTTGCAGGCGGCTTCCTTACATCAATCCAAATAACATTTGTTCTATGACTTTTTTCAAAACTTGATAATTATCACAAAAACAAAAAAACAAAAACAAATTTGCGCGCTCTCTTATTTATAACTCTGTATTTTGTAAGAAGTTCCTAAACCGGTCGCCCCCCCCCCCCCGTCGCCCGCGCGCCCGCCACGCCAGTTGCGTGCGCGTAGAGTTTTGTACTGTTTAGATGCACCTAATAAAGTATGGAAAAACTTTTTTTTTAAATATTAATTATTATTATTCGTTGGTTAAATGTTGTTGGGATTGATGTAGAAAAGCTGCCTACAAGAGGTGATGCGCTAATTAGAAATAACCCTGTATAACCTATATTACTGTAAATTTTCATCAAAATCCGTCCAGTAGTTTTTACGTGAAAGAGTAAAAAACATCCATACATACTCACAAACTTTCACGTTTATAATATTAGTAGGATAGACTACGAGACTACGAAGCGTGGCAAGATGCTACGGCTCGTAGTAAGCAGCTACGAACTTTGATAACTTTAGTTAACTGCCAAAATTTTAACAATCTTTGACTAACTTCGGCATTTTTAATTTCATAGTTATACCCCTACATTTATCAATAAAACTGCTTATCTGTATTTATATGTCGTAAAAATTGAGCTTTCTTGAGCCGTATGTTTGTACTGTTTATATAGTACTAGTGGCCGCCCGCGACTCCGTTCGCGTGGAAGTCGGTTTCCCGTGGGAATTAGGTGTTTTCCCGCGGTAAAAAGTACCCTTTGTGTTATTCTGATGTATAACCTATATTACTGCAAAGTTTCATCAAAATCCATCCAGTAGTTTTTACGTGAAAGAGTAACGAACATCCATCCATCCATCCATCCATACATCTTCACAAAATTTCACATTTATAATATTAGTAGGATAAAAAGAAAATAGCAAAACGTACGAATATGTAGTTAACTTCAAGCATTGACCTCGAGGACCTCGGTCCGAGGCCGCCGAAGTAAGGAACAACCTTCAGAAATGTATGGGAACAGAATATCAAGCATTTCACCGGACTTAAATAATATAAATAAATAAATCTCCAGACTCAACAACCATTCAATTAGGTGCTCCCCTAGTCCATTGTGTGGTACCTAAAACACAAGCGCTCACTGTGTTTACCTTAGGGCCACATAATTGGCGTGTACGTCTGGACAAATAAATAAAAAATTAAATAAATGAATCATCATCATTACATAGTATAAATCCAAGTCGCTAATTCTGTCTGTTTGTACGTTTGGCCGCTAACTCCTCCTAAACCAGTTGAGGGATTTTAATGCGGTTTTCACCATCTTTTAGGTATTTTTTTCATTAAAATTTATAAATAAAGAACAATTGGAAAAAGTTTTTTTAAAGTTAGCCAAAAGTGTTTCGCGAGCAAGTCGGCCAAAATTACACCATTGCGAAGCGTGGACGGGTCGCTAGTAAATTATAAATAGTAGCATTGAGTCCCTGATTCCGCAGTCTACAGCACACGTCTGTCAGACTACCCTCAGCGGGAAATAAATCAAAATGGTTACCGCAGAGGAAATTTATCGCTCCAGACATGACGCCAATTTAAAAAGGAGAATTAAATGAAGTGGTTGTCACGAGCAAGTTAATTGATAGAGGTTTTATCAATTCGTTCCATGTCTATTACGTAACAATTAAATTAATAAATGTGTTTTAAAATTTAAAAAGTTACGGACAACCTATAGGTAAAATATATTTTTACTATTGGACGCCCGCGACTCCGATCGCGTAGAAGTCGGTTTCCCGTGGGGATGCGAAGTTTTCCCGCGGTAAAAAGTACCCTATATGTTATTCTGATATACAGGGTTATTTGTAATTAGCGCATCACCTCTTGCAGGCGGCTTCCTTACATCAATCCAAATAACATTTGTTCTATGACTTTTTTCAAAACTTGATAATTATCACAAAAACAAAAAAACAAAAACAAATTTGCGCGCTCTCTTATTTATAACTCTGTATTTTGTAAGAAGTTCCTAAACCGGTCGCCCCCCCCCCCCCGTCGCCCGCGCGCCCGCCACGCCAGTTGCGTGCGCGTAGAGTTTTGTACTGTTTAGATGCACCTAATAAAGTATGGAAAAACTTTTTTTTTAAATATTAATTATTATTATTCGTTGGTTAAATGTTGTTGGGATTGATGTAGAAAAGCTGCCTACAAGAGGTGATGCGCTAATTAGAAATAACCCTGTATAACCTATATTACTGTAAATTTTCATCAAAATCCGTCCAGTAGTTTTTACGTGAAAGAGTAAAAAACATCCATACATACTCACAAACTTTCACGTTTATAATATTAGTAGGATAGACTACGAGACTACGAAGCGTGGCAAGATGCTACGGCTCGTAGTAAGCAGCTACGAACTTTGATAACTTTAGTTAACTGCCAAAATTTTAACAATCTTTGACTAACTTCGGCATTTTTAATTTCATAGTTATACCCCTACATTTATCAATAAAACTGCTTATCTGTATTTATATGTCGTAAAAATTGAGCTTTCTTGAGCCGTATGTTTGTACTGTTTATATAGTACTAGTGGCCGCCCGCGACTCCGTTCGCGTGGAAGTCGGTTTCCCGTGGGAATTAGGTGTTTTCCCGCGGTAAAAAGTACCCTTTGTGTTATTCTGATGTATAACCTATATTACTGCAAAGTTTCATCAAAATCCATCCAGTAGTTTTTACGTGAAAGAGTAACGAACATCCATCCATCCATCCATCCATACATCTTCACAAAATTTCACATTTATAATATTAGTAGGATAAAAAGAAAATAGCAAAACGTACGAATATGTAGTTAACTTCAAGCATTGACCTCGAGGACCTCGGTCCGAGGCCGCCGAAGTAAGGAACAACCTTCAGAAATGTATGGGAACAGAATATCAAGCATTTCACCGGACTTAAATAATATAAATAAATAAATCTCCAGACTGACACACCAACTGTGTGGCCCTAAACTAAGCAAAGCTTGTACTATAGGTACCACACAATGGACTAGGGGAGAACCTAGTTACACCCAGACACGAGCCAATATCGAAAAAGCACTTTTACGAAATTGGCCCGACCGGGAATTGAACCCGGAACCTTCCGCTTAGCAGTCCGGTATATATACCGCTGCACCACAGAGGTCGTCGCTTAATATTTTTTTTGGTGAGAAAGTGTAAAATAATAAATTTTTAAAATATATTTTTTTGATATGTCAAAGTACAATCCCAGAAAGGCCTCAAGGGTTTTAAGGCTGTCACTGTAACTTTAACCATTTTTTGTATCACAAACATTATTGAAGCATAAGATAATATTGATCTTCAGGCGATTTGAACACAAAGCGTGATATATTCTTTAATCGCATTTTAAGTATAAAATGTGATAATTTTGAACTGTCTTTCTATATACATTGTACCCTGACGGTAAACGCATCGTAGTACCATTCTTGTTTACGTGACCAGAACCTTTTGGAACCTTTCGTTACAAGAACCTATTACATGAGAGAGATCACGTGTGGTGGTCCATTCGCCTTTATATAAACAAGATAAAGAAAGAAACTATGAAAAAATACCAATAGAATTGTTAAAATGTTTGGATATTTTTTAAGATGGTTGTGAACACGCGGCGATTTTCCTCTACTATTGCTAAAAAGCAAGTTGTTTAGAAGGTAATAATGCCGATGTGTTTCATAGATACAGTAAAGTTTGTCAGTTTGGTTGGATGAGAGCTTTAGAACTACTGGACTGAAATTTTAAAATCCTTTACCAAGAAATTAAAAAAAAAAAGTATGGGTTATCCATCTCAATCTATACTAATATAATAAAGCTGAAGAGTTTGTTTGTTTGTTTGTTTGTTTGTTTGAACGCTCTAATCTCAGGAACTACTGGTTCGAATTTAAAAATTCTTTTTGTGTTAAATAGACCATTTATCGAGGCAGGCTATATAACATCACGCTGCAACTATTAAGAGCGAAGAAATAATGGAAAATGTGAAAAAAACGGGGAAAATTATTCATCCTTGCGTGCGCTGCGAAAATGGTTCTAGATACCAAAAATATATGTATGTATACAAGAGTTAAGGGAACTTTTTACCGCGGGAAAACTTCGCATTCCCACGGGAAACCGACTTCTACGCGAACGGAGTCGCGAGCAGCCACTAGTATTGTATATTTCTGTAGTAAATCTATGATGAAATTATGCATAATTATTACTCATCTACGTTCAAACACCCAATTAGTTTCAGAAAACTATTTGTTTATAACTTATCTTTGTATTTGTAACATATTGTACTACACACACGTATACATATTATACTAAAATCAAGAATTACAAAATTGTACATTTTACATCGGTAAATTAAACAGCGTAATATCCTATTTCAGAACATATTTGATGCGAACAAATTTCCAACAATGTTAGTGATAGATTACAACATTTCTAATGAAAGCTAAACTTCATGAAATAGCTAACTATCCGTCATACCGAGTTACCATCGAACCCGCAGCCTGTAAATTAAGCATCGTATTAGGCTGACTAGTTTATACTGTGTAATTGACGTCATAGATTAGGTCGCCATGTTTGTTAGTCTATTCAAATGAAGGCTGTTGTGCAAGCTTATTTAAAATCCTATTAATATTATAAACGTGAAAGTTTGTGAGTATGGATGGATGTATGGATGTATGGATGTTTGTTACTTTCACGTAAAAACTACTGGATGGAGTTTGATGAAACTCTACAGTAATATAGGTTATCAGAATAAAATATAGGGTACTTTTTACCGCGGGAAAACTTCTCATTCCCACGGGAAACCGACTTCCAAGCGAACGGAGTCGCGGGCGGCCACTATTAGTAGTATAATTGTTGAAATGTAATTTAATATAATGTAATTTAAATTATTACGTTTGAAAGAAAACAAAAAATGATAATTACTATTTCAGTTAATACCAATAATTAATAGTAAATTATTCTCCCGAGAATTTAAATTATAATTCATCGAAGTCTAGGCGTATAGTTCCGTTTAGCGGTATACAAACATTTACGTCTCAAATATAATTGAAAATATTATTTACCAAAGAATTCGATCAATGATTGAACTTTAAACCTTTTGAACTGCTAAAGGTCAGGTTATTTATTGTCTGTCTGTCTGTGTCTGTGTTCTATATTAGAAATACTTAGCTGAGAAGTTTTAATAGAAATTTTCCAGTATACAGGTTGTTTGGAGGTTGAGTAGCCAAATGAAAATGGTGGATAGGTAAGGTTATTAGCTATTTACTTCCACTTATTAAATTTCATTTTGGTTCATTTTTTAGAATTTATTCGATTTTTAAGATTTTCTTAAGAAAATCCCCGATTTTGTCATTAAAAGTCCATTATAATTTTTATTTACTGTCGGAACCAAACGAAAATAGTTTTAATTTAAAGCCTAATACTGTTTTATTCAGATGCAATCATAAATTAACACAAATAATCTCATATTAAGTTACAGTGGGTTCATAAACTTCGCGGAACCAGTGGGAAAAAAATGTTCAGTCAACTTTGCTACGAAAAAAAATTAAAAAATATGAGAGTTTGAAAATTTCATTTGCTTTTAAAAACTTCTACATTAATAAATAATTAGAAATCTCAACAGAAATAGTAAGTTAATCCTCAAAGACGCCTGGTAAGGAAGGTACAAACCCGTTAAACTACGTATGTAGTTAAAAACTTCGGTCTCATTCTAACAAAGCTATGCCTATTGGGTTATCTATTTTGTCACTAGGCAACACTTATCTTGTTTGCGACCTCATGTATAAAAAAATGTTTTTATTTTCTGACTGAAGATTGTTGTTGGCCCATATGAAAACTTTATAGCTTCACCGAACTATGCGACCACTAACAGACCTCAGTTCAGGGCGTCTCGATCATTTCCACTACACTGTTTCCCTTAGGGGCCTCTCTCTGAGAAGACCCAGCAAGAAACTCAACGGGGGTCGGATCTGATAGTCGAGGAAACCGGATGTTGAATGCCGCACCTGCTGGTTGGAGCGGTGTATTTATAGGGAAGATTTAAAGCTGTTACCACTATCGTGTCCACCGGGCCGGCGCGGCAGCGGGCGCGGGCCTGAGGAAGCAGATTGTTTCTTATGGTAATCTTTTGACGTTAGACGTTCGTTTGGCGATTGTGATTGTTCGCCTCTTGCGAGGGTCGCAAAGAGCAGATGGTTGGGGTGGTGAGGGGCGGAGTAAAAGAAACTCCTAGATTCAGTCTCCGTGAACTGCTCTTCTACATGACTTGCAGCTGGTGAAATGCTTGCATGCGAAAAGACCACGCTACCGTTGGCTATGACTAGACAGACGAAAGTCAGATAGATAATAGCTTATTTTCAAGTGACATCTTTCACCAGCAAATTAAAAAAAAACAGCAACTTGTAAAATGAGATTTTCTTGCATGCGCAAAGGCCACGCTACCGTTGGTCATGACTTTTTTCAAGCAACATTTTACTCCGACTGTAGATAAGTGTAGGTCACCGAGAATCTGCGCTGAGCGGAGTTAAACATGTGAAATAGTAGAATCCTCTTCTATTCGAGGCAAGAAAAGTGAAGAGGGAGTCGAATGAGATAACACAATAGGCATAGTTTTGTAAGAATGAGACAAAAGTTTTTAACTACATACTACGTAGTTTAACGGGTTCCGGTACCTTCCTTACCAGGCGTCTTTGAGGATTAACTTACTATTTCTGTTGAGATTTCTAATTATTTATGTTACATGTGGCATATCCTTATAATGTGTATTAAATGTAGAAGTTTTTAAAAGCAAATGAAATCTTGAAACTCTCATATTTTTTTATTTTTTTTCATAGCAAAGTTGACTGAACATTTTTTTCCCACTGGTTCCGCGAAGTTTATGAACCCACTGTAACTTTATTTGAGATGATTTGTATTAATTTATGATTTCATCTGAATAAAACAGTATTAGGCTTTAAATTGAAACTATTTTCGTTTGGTTCCGACAGTAAATAAAAATTATATTGGACTTTTAATGACAAAATCGGGGATTTTCTTAAGAAAATCTTAAAAATCGAATAAATTCTAAAACTTGAACCAAAATGCAATTTAATAAGTGGAAATAAATAGCTAATAGCCTCACCTATCCACCATTTTCATTTGGCTACTCAACCTCCAAACACCCTGTATATTTGTCTCGTTATCTGAGAAGAGAGATGAGTGCTCAGCTAGTGGGACGTATATAGGTCGTTATTAATTATTATTAATACTACATTTGACAAGAACGGGATGTTTATGTGGCAATATGAGTTGTCTTGTGTCTACATTTAAGTAGTTATTTGTTATATAAAATTTAACCTCTTCCAGTGATTAAGTGGGGAAACTTAACCAGTTGTGTAAATTGAGGCAGACAAACTATTCATGGTAGTTTAATAATGGATTGGAATTACTTACGCTTAGATTAACATAGATAAATAGATAACAGTTTCAAATAACTTTTTTAAAGGTTAAAAGTTAAGATATTCTTGATTATTTTAAGGTTTTTTCTGTTGTTTTTTCGGAGGTGAAGCGTAAGTAACGTAGCGGGTCCTATGTTGAGTCAAACATCAACAACTTTTATCTCGTATAAATTCCAACTCTTATATATCAAAACTCTATTGTACATCGTCTTTACTTCGGATCTCTTTCTATTAATACAACTAGAACAATAAGTTGTAAATAAAACAAATGTAATAGTAAGATGTTTTTCATTTGTGGCTTAGCTTGTCGTAGAAATAGCTCCAGGCGCAAAAATAAGATAGGTTTATACATAAATGAGGGTCTGAGATTTCAAATAACATTTTATTTTACTTATAACTCTAATCTTCGCACGCATATTTTAATGTTATGATCGTTACTTTTTTTAATAAACCTTCTCTAAAATATATCGAAGTGCAAGCAATAATTGTAGTGGTTAGCGATTATAAAAACAAAAATTACGAATACCGACTTTGCCTTACAAAGATGATATAAAGCCAAAAGATTTTATCGCAATATCGATAAACTCGTGCCAAAATATCGATAAAATCGCCCACTTGGCTTCGGAATGAGTAAATTTTTCTCGGAAAGAAAAATCTTATTTCCTTGGCAACTTCCTTCAGCAAATATATTTAAGAGACTTGTATAAAACTACGGAAACGGCGCACTCAAGTACGTAAACATAGTTTAATAGTTAAAAAACGGGAAAAATAAACGTTTGAATTCTTTCATGCGGAAAATCTATTTTGTGTTTATAATTTTAAAGCATATTGCAGAATTCCTTCCTGTTACAGAACAATATATAGCTGTAGGAATTTAATTGACTCAAAATAAGTTAGTTACATAAACATTAATCAATTAAGAAACAACACAATACATGTTTCGTTTGCCTTAAATGTCCAGGATTTCACATCTAGTGTTTGATATTGATTTAAACCTAATTCTGTCATGCATTCCTGATTATAACGGATGATAATAAAATGTAGCAATTAGCTGTAAAACCTTTTCGCTAATTAAACAAATAAAAATCTCAAATTTAGAAAGCAACAACACCATTCCCTTTAATCCATTCTTTTTCTCATTTTAACTTCAAATATTTTTTTACATATTTTGCGAATGTCAAGGTTTAATATCAAACGGGTGGTACTGCACTGCTTCTTCCTAACTCAATCGCTCAAAGCAGGGGCTTTGTATGACATTGATAAAGTGGTGGCAACCACGTTGGCTCCAAACTGACTGTCTGTCGATGCACATTGAGTGCTATTACCAGTGGAGAGGGTTTATTATTGATTGATATTGGAAACAAATATGGAGAAATATAGCATTGTGCATGTGCAAATCACTTCCTTGATGGGACGTACAAGTAATTTAAGGAAACTAGAACAATTAGAGAATCAATGATTTGACGAATATTTTGAACATTAAAATTAAAACTACCAATAAATGTTAAATGTGAGTTTGCTGTGATGTCCTGTCAATAAAGTGGGAAGCTGTAGGGATTTTCTTTATTATTAGACTATACCACCCCATACATAAAAGTGGGAGCTCCGATGATATCAACAATTATAGGCCAATATCTGTCCTGAGTGCAGTATCAAAGATATTTGAAAAGCTTTTGAATAACAGATTGATACGGTTTTTGGACAGCTCTAACATCTTATCTGCCAATCAATATGGTTTTAGAGCTCATATGAGTACTGAAGACGCAGTTATAGAGCTGACGAATACTGTGATGAAGGGTTATGAGAGTAAGCTTAAAACTGCTGGTATATTCATGGACCTGTCTAAGGCTTTTGACACCGTGTCTCTACCAATCCTACTTCTTAAATTAGAACGCATCGGAATCAGAGGCACATGTCTCAACCTGTTCAAAAGTTATTTGACAGATCGTACACAAGTTACAACAATAGAGGACCACATAAGCGATGAAGAAAAGCTAAGCCATGGTGTACCGCAGGGAAGTGTTCTCGGACCGACTCTATTTTTGATTTACGTAAACGATTTGTGTCAACTGGCTCTACCTGGTTCCAAGATCATCGCTTATGCTGATGATACAGTCATACTGGTTAGTGGCAAAACCTGGAAAGATACTCATAATCTGGCCGAATATGCACTGAGAGAATTGGCTCAATGGCTTACTTTAAACCAACTTTCTTTAAATATTGAAAAAACCAATTTCATAACCTTCTCTACAACTCAAAAGCATGCTCCCTCCCCTACTTATTCCTTCACTATCCACTCCTGTGCAAAAAATACTCTCAATTGTACTTGCCCTCAACTCTGTCGTGCCCTCAGCGTAAAATACCTTGGAGTGTACATAGATAATATTTATTCTTGGAAGCCTTATATTGACGTCCTGGTGCCTCGTCTTCGCAGGCTGATTTATATATTTAAAACATTACGCAACTCTGCCGATATTGACTGTCTTAAAACCGTTTATTTTGCTCTCGTTCAATCGGTCTTAAAGTATTGTATCACGGCTTGGGGGGGTATTCCTATGCAGTTAATGTTAAGAGTTGAACGTGCTCAAAGAGCCATACTAAAAGTGATGTGGTCTTTCCCAGTCCGTTTCCCCACTGATCAACTATACCGCGTTACCAATTTATTATCCGTACTGTTATAACCCATATTTCTATGCTAGTAAAGCTTAGTAAGCAATTCATATAATTCTGTATTTTTCCGACGCCGCGTTTTTGCATTTCAGCATTTAAGCTTTCTTTATTAATTAAATTTCATTCGTAGTTCAGTTAGATTCGCGAGCTCGATTAGTAAAGAGCTAAAACTTGCATTTGGGAATTGCAGTGAGGATAGTGTTAAAAGTGAAAAAGTGTATTATTAATAAATGTGGTAGTGGTTAATAAATTGTAGTTTTTTTAAAAAACTAAACAGAGGTGACCTCACAACAAATTGGTGTCAGAAGTGGGATTACCAAAAAGAAAGTCATCAACGACGATTGGTAATCCAAAGAATCCTGTCGGGGTCCACTTCTCTGACAATTGATCGACAGTAAGCCTTGGCGCAGTCCAAGCCTGCATCAGCCGCCACCAGTGATCGACAGTAAGCTTTGGCGTAGTCCAAGCCTGCATCAGCCGCCACGTGGTCGACAGTAAGCCTCAGCAGAGCCTGAGCCTGCATCAGCATTGGCACAACTCCTCGGACGACGGTCAGCCTCCGCTTTTTGCGTGAGCCCGCTCCGCACTACTCCAGCACATTCCTGTGGACGACGGTCAGCCTCCGCTCCTCTAGCGTGAGCCCGCTCCACCCTGTCTTCAGCTCCAACACTTCGAGTCTCAAGGTCTAACTCACCACCATCTTCAATCTCCTTCTACATCTTCAAATCCTCTTTTGGAGGACATCGCCGTGTTTCTTCGCATCTCCAGGACTTTTACCAGTAAATATGCAGACATTGCTGATCCTGTGAGTCTTAGTGTTTATTCAATTAATACCCGTTTTTATGGACTTTAATACCTATTTTTTATTATTTTTACTTTTTTCTATTTCTTTTAGGTAACTATTTACCATATTTCTAAATCTTATACCATTTACATTTTTACCATAATTCTAAAACTTTTACATTTACTATTTACATTTTTACCATTGTGTGAACTTTATACCTATTTACGTGTGATTTTACCAACTCTTAATTTCTATTTCTTTTTCTAATTATTCGATGTCTCTTAAGGCCGAGAATCCTAAACCAAAAAAAGTATCTGAAAACGAAATGTCGGAAAAAATTACCCTTAGTGTGCTCACTAAATTCATAAAATCATATAATGGCGATAAAGAGTTACTTCCCGCCTTTCTCACTAATTGCGACAATGCTATGTCACTTGCAACATCCGACCAGCAAAATGTGATGTGCAAGTACATCCTGTCCCAGCTGGAAGGCAAAGCACAAGTTGCATGTAGTTTAAAAACATTTAACAACTGGGAGGAATTAAAAGCTTTCCTAAAACTAACTTTTGGGGAGAAAAAGCACTCCACTCATCTCCTTGTAGATCTACAAAATTGCAAACAACTGAGCACAGAGGATGTGACAAAATACTCGTTACGTTTAGAATCTATTCTTACTAGACTACAGTCCGACATTCACTACAATTGTAAAGAGCCAAAAGAGCTTCCAGGACGAGTAGCCGCCATGGAAGATCTTGCCTTAAATATCTTTTTATTAAATTTACATCCGTCTATTTCCACTATTGTTAGGTGTAGAAATCCAAAAACGTTACCCGAAGCCATAACATTGGCTATCGAGGAAGAAAAGTTAGCGAAACTTAATAAAATCTCACAAAATCCTGTCTCTAAATATCATAATAACTATCATAAATCCTTTCACACAAACACTCATCAAAATAACAAATTCCCACAGACAAGTTCACACAACACATATAATAAGAACTCATTTCATCGCATAACGTGTGCATATTGTAAAAACAATGGTCACACGATCAACGAATGTCGTAAACGACAATACAACAATCAACGCCGCCAACAGGTGTCGGGTTCGAATCCTGAGCCGAGTAATGTTGACCGAAGCCGCATATCTAATAATAAAAATACAATGGCTTCACCCGATAGTTCTCGGGTTAATTTTTGTGATGAACAATCTTTAAACTAATTCCAACTTCGTTTACGTGTCCGCCGAAGTTGTTAACACAGGGCACTTTAAATCAAAATCCCAAGGGTATTCTTAAACCCACTTCGTCTCATTCTAAATCTTATGCTAAATCTTATCCTAAATCTTACGCTAACTCCTATGATGAATTTTATCCTAAATCTTTTACATCTCAGCCAAAAAACAAGCTGAGTCATTTTTCTAGCTCTTTGTCACCTCCGTCAAAAAACGACGCGAGTCTTAATAATTCTATATCTTATACATCTCACTCCAAACGCGAGTCGAGTCTTATTTCTAAATCTTCACCTCAGTCAAACAATGAACTGAGTCATATTAATCGTAAATCATCTCAGTCGGAAAACGACTTGAGTCTTAATTCATCTCAGTTAAATAAACAGCTGAGTCTTACTACATCTCAATCGAAAAACGATTTGAGTCATTCCTCTAATTCTAATTCTGATGAAACCTTAATATTCGAAACTTTTAGCAAAAAGGTGTCATTACCTCATATCTTTATCAAAACAAAATACGCTTCCCAAGAATTATGTTTCTTGATAGACACAGGTGCAAGTGTAAGCATTATAAAACAAGCAAGCTTGTGTGAAATGCCTGAGTTGTCTAGTCGTAAAATTAAATTAAAAGGTATTAATGATACTGACTCGTATTCTGAAACTTTAGGTAGTTTTCAAATGTGTTTTGATTTACTTGATATTTCTATTTCTTATAAGTTTCATGTTATTAATGATTCGATTAATCTCGATTATGACGGAATAATAGGTCATGATTTTCTAAACTTTTTCAATTCTATTATCGATTATAAATGTAATTCAATTTCAATTCAAGGTTGCACATTGCCAATTCATTTTAGTGCAATAAAATATATTATTCCATCTCGTTCCGAGTCTGTTATTGAATGTTTGGTGTCAAATGACCAATCTCAATTAAAGTACTTAAGAGAAGCTTTAGTACTTGATCAAAAAATCTGTGAAGGTATATATATCGCTAATTCCATTGTAAAACTTAAATCTAACAATCGAGTCAATGTCTCAATCCTTAACACTACGGAAAATGATATTACCATTGAAAACTTTAAAATACATTTAACACCTATCGATTACGATAGTCTTGCTATGTCTTCCGATCGTGAATCGATCAATTCCATATCGTCTCAGTCTTCAGATCGTGAAAACCGTGTCTTGAATCTCATTCGTCACGCTCATCTCAACTCTGAGGAGCGTAAATCTCTTTTAGATTGTTGTTCTAAATATTCGGATATCTTTTATCTCGAGGGTGATCCCTTAACCTGCACTAACGCTATACAACATTCCATTAATACGGGAAATGCACCACCTACCAATGTAAAATCATACCGGTTCCCGGAATGTCACAAAGAAGAAGTCGATACTCAAATCAAGAAAATGCTTAACCAAAATATTATTAAACCTTCAACTTCCCCATGGAATGCTCCTGTCTGGGTCGTCCCCAAAAAAATGGACGCCTCTGGCAAAAAGAAATGGCGCATTGTCATCGATTATCGACGCCTAAATGACGTCACTGTTAGTGAAGTATATCCTATCCCTTTGATCACCGATATTCTCGACCAACTAGGTCATTCCAAGTATTTTACTACTTTGGATCTCGTATCCGGATTTCATCAAATTCTTCTAGATCCTGCTGACGCAGAAAAAACAGGTTTTACTGTAGTCAACACAAATGGTACTTCTGGACATTACGAGTTTACCAGAATGCCTTTTGGGCTCAAAAACGCCCCTAGCACTTTCCAGAGACTGATGAATACAGTACTCTCAGGTCTCCAAGGACTTCACGCATACGTGTACCTTGATGACGTCATAATTTATAGTCACGATCTTAACTCTCACATCGAAAAACTCACTATGGTTTTCAATAAATTTCGTGAATTTAATCTCAAACTTCAACCAGATAAGTGTGAATTTCTCAGACGCGAGGTCACTTATCTAGGTCATGTCATCACCGACAAAGGTGTCTCTCCAAATCCCGACAAAGTCAAGGTCGTCAAAGAATTTCCAGTTCCAAGAAATCCTAAAGAAATTAAATCTTTCCTAGGTCTCGTCGGTTATTATCGTCGATTCATTGAGAACTTCTCTAAAATTACAAAACCTCTAACCTCACTTCTTAAGAAAGATGCTGTATTTTTATGGTCCACTGAGCAAGAAAAATCTTTCAATATCTTAAAAGAAAAACTTATCTCTGCCCCTTTGCTCCAGTACCCGGACTTTTCACAGCCTTTTGTAGTAACAACAGACGCGAGCAACTATGCAGTTGGCGCGGTCCTTTCTCAAGGTCCTATTGGCAAGGATCTTCCTATTGCTTATGCGTCCCGCACGCTTAACAAGGCAGAAGGAAACTACTCCACTACCGAGAAAGAACTTCTTGCTATCCTCTTCGCAGTCAAAAACTTTCGCCCTTATCTTTATGGCAATAAATTTCAAATTGTCACAGATCACCGACCTCTTGTTTGGTTATTCAATGTCAAAGACCCCGGAAGTAAACTGATCCGATGGCGTCTCAAATTAGAAGAATATGATTATGAAATCATATATAAACAAGGCAAATTAAACTCTAATGCCGATGCCTTATCGCGTATTCCAATTCATGCAATTAATCCTTCTAATCTCAATAACACATCTTATAAAGTCTATTTTAAAAAAACAATTTACTAAATCTCTACCTATTTCTAACTCTAAAATACAAGAACATAACGAAGGTTTACATCTTACTAAACTTAAATATATTGCTATACCTACTTCTTTAGACTTCGATGAATCTATGCCTTACGTCACAGAAATAATGTCTCAATTCGCAGATACTTCAGAAATCCTAAACTGTGAACGTGAACCTAATTCAATTAAGTCATTATCTAATTCTCAGAATCAGAAATCATACTATTTCTTATTCACAAAAGTTCATCATTATGACGAAGTCAATTACGAAACAATTTACAACATTCTTTTAAAATTACGTAACATCATTTTACAAAACAATCCAGATGTAACAGATATTGCTATTTCAGACTTTACTGAACCTTTTTCGAAGTTGTCATATAACAAAATCTATAACATGATAACTTATTTATTCCATAACACAAATGTAACTATACATGTGTATAAAAATCAGCTTATCTATCCTACTCCGGTAGAAGTCCCTATAATTCTTAAAGAAAACCACGATTCTACAATCGCTGGACATCCAGGTTCGAGTCGTATGTACAATCGCATAAAATCTACATACTTTTGGAAAGGCATGCGCTCAGACATAGAACAGTATGTAAAAAAGTGTAAACTATGCCAAGTGAACAAACCTTTACGTAAATCTAATAAAGCTCCAATGGAGATAACTTCTACATCTACTAAACCTTTTGAACGCTTAGCTCTAGACATCGTAGGTCCATTACCAGATGCTGGTTATCAGAATTTCAAGTATATATTAACTCTTCAAGATGACCTAACGAAGTTTTCCAGCGCTTACCCCATGGTCACAGCCACCAGTGAGGAGATAGCCCGTAATATAGTTCATTTTATGTCACTCTTTGGTTTTCCAAAAACTCTCTTAACCGACTTAGGTACATGTTTTACATCAGATTTATTTAAACAACTTACAGAAATCCTTAAAATTAAAGCTCTATTTACAACTCCCTATCATCCGCAAACCAATGGCGCTTTAGAACGGTCTCATTCCACTTTAAAGGAGTATTTAAAATCCTTTGTTTCAGAAAATCAAAACGATTGGCACTGTTATTTATTCACAGCTATTTTAGCTTATAATACCAACCCTCATTCTACTACGGGTTTTACCCCATTCGAACTTTTATATGGTCACAAACCATCAATACCTAACTCTTTATATGAAAGTAGTAATAATAATACCTATCATGAATATATCCGAGCCTTGCAATATCGCATGCGCTTTAGTAGAGAAAAAGCCATCGAAAATATTATTGCAAGTAAGCAAAAATCTAAAGAATACTATGACTCCACTTCTCGCGAAACTACATACAAATCCTGAGACATGGTATATCTCAAACACCATCATAGGCTTCGTAAGGCACTATCTCCAGTATGGAAAGGTCCTTACAAAATTATTAAAGTGCATAACAAGCACAATGTTTCTCTACAAATAGGCAGAAAACATGTAAAATATCACACTAACGAAATCAAACCTGCCACTTCCTAAATCTTATTTCTAAATCGTTATACTTAAATCTACTATTTTACACTTGATTGAATATATACCTAAACTTCTAGTTCTTATCTTAAATCTAGCATTATGATTAAATCTTAAATTAGTTTTTAATTCTAAATCTTAACTTTCAATAAAATTTTACTATTTCTTTTAATAGTTTTACAAACTAAAGTCTTAACCTTATTATACTTACTTAATTTCTTATTAGATAAAAACCTATTTGTATCATCTATTTCAGATTTCTATTTCACCAATGCTTAGGAGAAAGCAAGGTCACTCCAATTATACATAGTCCAGGAATTTATTTTGAACCTACTACGCATATGAAGTTTTATAATGACTATTGGAAAATTGTAACGCACATCGACCTAATTTCTTTAGAACCTTATCTCTCTAACTTAGAGAAACTTCTGATTAAAACTAAAAATCTATGTAGTAAAATTCAGTCAGATGATATTCAATGTAAAGATATCACTAACTCAATCGAAGTTGTAATAGAAACAAATTTTATTAAATTGCAATCATTCTCTCATATTGTCTTTGAAAAGTCTTCTATCAAAACAAAACGATCTATCGAGTTCGGAGGAGAAATCCTTAAATTCTTCTTTGGCACTCTTGATCCGATGATGCACGTAAATATGACGCTGCCATTGAATCTTGCCAAAAGAGCGAGACCGAACTTTTTAATTTAATGAAAGATAACATACACATCGTTAAATCAACCATTAATAATTTTAATTCTTCTATTTATAAACTTAACCAAAACGAAGTAAAATTAAATGTGCAAATAAATAATATGAATGAAATTCTATCGCAGATTACCAAAACCGATAACTTACTATATTATACTATAAATTAATTCCTTACTAAACATTATTGAAGGTTCTCTACTTACTATATCTAACTTACTCGATACCATATTAAATGCAATTTTGTTTTCCAAACTTAATATCTTACACCCAAGTGTAATTAGTCCTATGAATTTATTTTTAGAATTGTCAAAACATAACAATGTAATTGATAAAAGATTAGACTTCCCATTACAATTAAATATTCATAACATTCACTCTATAATTGATGTTTCTAATCTTAGTTCTTACTTCTATAATAATAAGATCATTTTTATATTGCATATACCACTAGTTACGGCTGATAAGTTTATTGTTTATAAAAGTATCCCGTTACCGACTCCACACGACGACTCATTAATTAAGTCTTTTGATTTGATTCAGCCGTCAAGTTCTTTTATCGCTTTAAGCGAAGACAGAATGTTTTATTCGCTATTAGAGGATCTTAAACCTTGTAAAATTATTAGTAATAACTATTCAATTTGTCAATCAGACTCTATTCATTCTACTTTAAGTAATCCTAGTTGTGAATCTAGGTTATTAACTGAAGTTGTTCTATCATTGCCAACCGAATGTAACTCTAAACTGTTAGTTGGAGAAATTGATATTTGGCAAAAACTGTTAAATAATAAGTGGATATTTGTTCAATCAAAACCGTCGAAGTTAACCATTAAATGTAAAGATAATATTAAAGATTATACTATTGATGGAACAGGTATTGTTAAGATTTCAAATGATTGTATTGGTTATTTTAAGACTATTCAACTTATACCTTCTAATTATTATTCGACGATTGTAAAATCTCCTTTGGATATAAGTTTTGATATAACTGCAGACGACTGTTGCCAAAAAGATGACGTATTTAACAAAACCTTACCTTATCTTTCACCGATTCATCTTAGTAAAATAAATCTAGAATCTCTAAAATACGCGTCTCATCAAATGGATCAATTAGAAATTGAATTGAATCAAGCTCAAAAGGAATCGCATTTTGTTAAGTATGGCACTTACTATTCTGCTTTTACTTATATACTCGCTATTACTTTGTTTTTATACAGTGTTTATAAAATTTACAAATGTTTTAAGAAACATAATAATGCATTATGCTGTATTAATATTTACAATCAATGTCACAATAAGAAAACTATCAGTAACAAATCAAAAATGTCAACTTCAATCGAACTTTCAGATTTATCAAATTCCGAAGAGGAAAATAAATCAATTCAATCTCTTCCTCTTCCTGAACGTAGATATAAGTCTGTTGATAGAATCAACAACAGAAATCTTAATTTCTAATTCTTTATTATGTACTTAATGATAAGATTTCCATTTTATTAATAAGCTTTCTATTTTTATGAACTAGTTATAGGTACAATTTAACTTCTAGTTCCCAAATCTTTTATGTTAACATTTAATTTTTATAATAATTTCTATTTCTTTGAATTTGTTAACATTTCCCAAATTCAAGCTTTCGATTTCCATTCCATTTCTTATCTTACTTCGCTTTTCCTATTCTTAAAGGATAAAGCTCCTTAAACGGGGGGGCTGTTATAACCCATATTTCTATGCTAGTAAAGCTTAGTAAGCAATTCATATAATTCTGTATTTTTCCGACGCCGCGTTTTTGCATTTCAGCATTTAAGCTTTCTTTATTAATTAAATTTCATTCGTAGTTCAGTTAGATTCGCGAGCTCGATTAGTAAAGAGCTAAAACTTGCATTTGGGAATTGCAGTGAGGATAGTGTTAAAAGTGAAAAAGTGTATTATTAATAAATGTGGTAGTGGTTAATAAATTGTAGTTTTTTTAAAAAACTAAACAGAGGTGACCTCACAACAGTACGCAAGTTATTTATCGTCTCTACTTTGATACGAAAGCACAATCTTACCCCGTTTAATCCCAACACCTTACTTCGGCGACGATTTGATCGCGTTTGTCACATCGAACGTTCACGCACTACTTTATCTCAACGGCACTTCTTCCATCTCAGTCCAATGTTGTATAACAGGGTAAATAAAATATTAAATATATACCGACTTTCAACACATGATTGCAAGACTGCTTGCACAAATTGGATCAAAGCACTCGACTTTCATGAAACTGAAACTCTGTTAAAGTTTTAAAACATATGTACAATAATAATAACGGTCGTTTTCATTAATATTAAAAAACAATTTACATTTATCTACATAAACAACACAAACACATTCACAAATACACACACACACACACGCAAAACAACACATAAACTTTAAGCCAAACTTAATTGCATTGCCTAACCTTTACTTTCTAATTATTATTTAGGTATTTTTCTATTTTTATTTTTAGTTTGGTGTAGGTAATTTTAAGAACTTTGTAATTATTATTTTTTCTCTCTTTTTTTTTGTCTATACGTATAATTTAAGTTTATATAGAAAATTCAATAAAATGTAACAACAGCATCATATCTTCCGGAGGGAGGCGCTGAAGCTGCGACACAGTTTTAACTTTTATGCAGTACTTCAACGTTCTCAAATATGTAAAGTACACAATTGTTATAAGGTCCAAATAAACATTATTATTATTATTTTCGTAAAACATTTTCATTTCCCAGTCGAACTGGATTTAGTATCTGCAGACGGGCACTAAGGCCAAAGACCGCAGTTACGTCTATCCTAAGTATTCAGTGCCACTGAAGTAGGCACAAGAGAAGTACTATTTAAGAATCGGCGAACTAATGAGCATGTATCTAAAATGGTTGATTTCTGAAGCTGCATATATAAATGTTTGGGTAATTCTAGTTGACTAATTGAGTCGTGTAAGTTTTAAGGTATTATGCCTGTGGATGAAATAATAATAGGTATGATTTTGATTTGATTTTGTCGCCACATATCTTTCATTTCGTCTGCTAGGGGGATATACTTTTGGACCTTTTCGATGTATTTATTATGAAGGTTTTCTGTGTTCGGAATTGAGATATCAATGAGGTAAGTCGTTTTATTATGTTTTAATGTAAGTGTAATGTCTGGTCTATTGCATGCTATTGTCTTATCTGTAATAATATCGCGGTCCCAGTATAATTTTGCTATTTCGTTTTCTAGAACACTAGCTGGTTGATAATTGTAATAGGGTTCAACAGAAGTGGTCAACTTAAATTTAATAGCCAATTTCTGATGAACCTGCTTAGCGACATTGTCATGTCGACGTACGTATTCCTTTTTAGCTAGCATACCGCAGCCTCCAGTGATATGCTCGATGGTTTCATGACTGTGGTGACAAAGTCGACAGCGGTCGTCAGTAACATTGCGGTCTTTAATAATGTACTTGCTGTAGTTACGGGTTTTGATGATATGATCTTGTATTGCGACCATGAAACCTTCGGTCTCGGCAAAGATGTTTCCTTTTGTAAGCCATGTGAAGGATGACTCTTTATCGACATGTTGCTGATCTAGTTGATGGGGATATTTGCCATGTAAGGCTTTTTTCTTCCAGGTTTCAAGTTTGGATTCGGGTTTTACAATCTTTTCGTCTGGTTGATATTGATTATTGTTAAGTTGTAAAGCAGTTCCGGATGTTGAAAAATGGATTATTGCCTTATGAATAGCACTGGTATTTGATTTAGTATTAAAATAAGATTTGAGATTTGCGACTTGTGAGTAATGTAAATTTTTTATATCAATAAACCCTCGTCCGCCTAGTTTACGTGGAAGTGTGAATCGTTCTACTGCAGAATGTATGTGGTGAATATTATTCTTATAAGCAATAGTCCTAGTCATAGTATTAAGGTTATTTAAATCAGTTTCTGTCCACTTAATTATGCCGAAAGAGTACGTTAGCACTGGAATTGCATACGTGTTTACTGCTTTTACTTTGTTTCTTGCTGAAAGTTGAGTTTTATATATTTTAATAAGACGTTGTTTGTAACTATTGATAAGTTCTTGTTTTGTTGTTTTATGATTTATGGCAGTTGATTGTTTATATCCTAAATATTTGTAGTTTTCAATTAGGTCCATGCTATTTATCATTTCATTTTGGTTTGTTAGGGAATATGACTCAGTTTTTTCAAAGCGACCTTTATGGATACTGTTTATTCTACATTTATCGGTTCCAAAATTCATTTTAATATCTATGCTAAAATCTTCTGTTAGTTTAATTAGGTAGTGGAGTTCTTGTTTGTTTGGTGCGTACAGTTTGATGTCATCCATGTATAGTAAATGCGTTAGCTTAGTTTTGTTAATTGGGTCTATTAAGTATCCATATCCTGTATTGTTAAGTATCCTAGAAAGTGGGTTCATGGCGAGGCAAAACCATAAGGGGCTAAGAGAGTCGCCTTGAAAAATTCCTCTTAAAATTTGTATGGGTTTCGATTGAATGTTTGTGTTATCAGTTGCTATGTTAAGTGTTGTTGTCCATTTACTCATAATAGTTTTTAAAAAGTTTATTAATTTGTTGTCAATTTTGTATATCGAGAGAATTTTAATTAGCCATGAGTGTGGTACGCTATCAAATGCTTTTTGATAATCTATATATGCGAAGTGTAAGTTTTTGTGTTTTTTGATGACATGGTTATGAATTTCAGTGTCTATAACTACCTGTTCTTTGCAACCTCTCGATCCCTTTCTACAGCCTTTTTGTTCTTCAGCTATTATATTGTGTTTCTCGATGTGTAAATTAATTTTCTGTGTGATAATAGATGTAAGTAATTTGTAAAATGTAGGAAGACAGGTGATTGGACGGTATTTTGAAGGATTTGTTGTGTCTGAGTCTTTAGGTTTGAGATATGTAGTACCTTGTGTTAAAAATGAGGGAGCAGTTTCGGGGTCTTCAATAATCTTATTGAATGCTGCAGCTATATGTTCGTGTGTAGAGTCTAGATATTTAAGCCAAAAATTTTGTATTTTATCAGGGCCAGGGGCTTTCCAATTAAGCGTTTTCCGAATTGCTAGTTGTACGTCATCTTTTTCAATTTTTATCTGTGGCATTTCGTTTACTTGCTGCATTTCGTATTTTTCGAGCTCAGCCCACAAAGCATTTTCGTCATGGGATACTGGGTTCGACCATATATCTTCCCAAAAACTTTCTACATCATGTATGTTAGGAGGTTGTGATATATTTTGGATATTACTATTTAGGTTTATTTTTTGGTTATTATAAAATAATTTGTTTTCATTTTGCCTTTGCTGTCTTTTTTTATATCTACGAAGTCTTTTTGCTTGTGCCTGTAATTTTTGTTTTTTGTTATCTAAATCGTTTACAATTTCTTCCCTTGGTTTATTTAGGTTAAGTTTATTTACTTTTCGCTGCGATAACTCTCCACTCAGGTATTTTGTCATCCTTCCTATTTCTTGTCGTAGGTAAAATATTTTCGTTTCGATTCTTTTTTGCCATATAGGTTTTTTATTTTTATTCGTTTTATGACAGTTTTTTGTATTATTACTTTTTTTTTTTTGATTTCGTTATGTATATGAGTGGCTGTGATCCCACCACAGTATATAATTGCTTGTAATTCCTCTAGTGTGTGAGTAGCTGATTGCTGTAGATATTTGTGAATAATAGTGTTAATTAGATTTATTGTTTTCATTGTGTTTTTTGTTATAGCTAGTTTTGGTATACTTGGCCTTTGTGTGGGATCTGTTCCTTCATATTTAATTAGCATTTCAGCAAAAATTTATTATTATTATTATTTAAGATACATTATTACACCATATTATAGCAACTATAGCCTATCTCACTCTCTCATAACGAGAGATTATTTTTACTTGTGAAAGAATACTAAAAATTAGTTCAACAGTACCGGGGATTACCCTGAACTTAAAAACTTAATAGTGTATATAAAAAAAAACAATAAAAATAACTTTTATAGTAAAACTTTCAAACAATGGAGAGAATAAACTGGCGGTCTTGCTGCCAAGGGTTATAGTGAACACTTTTATATTTTTGTCACTTTATAAGACTGAGCTGTGATCCACCACCCTGGTTCACTGTGGTTTGGTAGATCAAATAATATTCCTTAACACTATGAAGACCAATACAATATGAGGCCGACTTCAATTGTAACTTTAGGTAATATAAGTAAGTAGAGTTACAAATAACAGAGCGCGCAAATATGTTTTTGTTTTTTTTTGTTTTTGTGTTAATTATCAAGTTTTGCAAAAAGTCGTAGAACAAATGTTATTGGGATTGATGTAAGGAGAGAGGTGATGCGCTACTTACAATAACCCTGTATATATAAGTTTTTACCATTACTTAACTTAAAAGTGGAAACTCCATTGGATTTAGTACTCTATGGTGTAACATGAAATATGCTCTTCAGATTAAGTTAGCTTGAAAGATGATACAAGGGTTTAGACTTAAAAAATTTTTACTGAATCAAATGATTCTTCAATGATTTATTGAGAAGCGTTGGCATATTGCAAAGAAAAGAAAAATTAACAAAATGTTGAGTATTTTACTTAATATTTATTGTAATTATTACTAGATTTTTTCTACACCGCAGCTGTTAACGTTATTTAGGTTAACGTTAAGGTGTTATAATAATCAAGACAAAATTTCATTTATTATTCACATGGTTCCGAAAATTATACGTAAAATAACCACTTTTTGACATACTCAAATTTTCATACAAATATTTTTTTATGAAAACGTATCAAAAAGACAGTTTCTCTTGCATTAATAGGTAATATAAAGTTGGGATTTAAAGTTATTTATTAACAGGCAGTAGACTGTGATTAAATATCCCTGTTCAGATGACTTGATTCATTGGACCTAGGGGGACAATTTACTGGGAAAACTTGATCACACAGCGATTAATTTTACTAAACAACGTTAGGTTATGTTCATTTATCGACGTAGTTAATGAAAAGCTTAGGTAGTACGTAATCCGGAACTGTGTTTTTAAACTACCCACCTAACCTGTTATCCTGCTAATATTATAATCGTGAAAGTTTGTGAGTAGGTATGGATGGATGTATGGATGGATGTTTGTTACTCTTTCACGTAAAAACTACAGGACGGATTTGGATGAAACTTTACAGATTATACATCAGAATAACACATAGGGAAAACTTCTCATTCCCACGGGAAACCGACTTCCACGCGAACGGAGTCGCGGGCGGCCACTAGTTTGTAATAAAACATGATGTACCTACGTGTGTCTTTATTTATAATCATAAAAATGAGTTTTGTCAAGCTGATGAGACAGATTTCGTTATTAACAGAGATAACATTTTATAACTATAGGTTCCCAATGTATATGTTCCGCTATGCGGGACTCCTTTTTCTGGATGGTATCAAAAAAGTAACCTAACTAACCTAACCTATTGATGTTCTAACCGGCTAAAACTAGGTGTAGCCGCACTTCGGGTATTAGCCGTAACATATATAAATAACGCAAAATGCATTTTATTTGATCAGAAAGTCAGCTAAAATAAAAAATAATAATAGATATTAAAATAAACCCTTTTCGTCTATACAGCGATAGTATTTTAATTTAATAATTTCTTTTATGAAACACTTCTTTGAAACCTGAATGCCTATTGGCAATTGAAATCGCGAAAACCGGATCCGACTGGTTTATTGCACACTCGTTTGCTGTATACAGCGTGTATTGATTTGCATGAAAGGAATGTTCCCGAATGGAGATTCAATTTCGTGCACACTTCACGTGGTTATTTGCAATATGCAAGCGGAAAAGTTATAGTTTTAGGTTTTAAATGTTTATTGATACGACAAGCTTTTACCCACGCGTCTATGCACACGTTAAATTCGGAGTAAAACTTCTTTCCCTGTACTATGTTATTATACCTACATGTAAACCTTCCTCTTGAATCACTCTATCTATTAAAAACCGTATCAAAATTCGTTGCGTAGTTTTAAAGATTTAAGCATACATAGGGACAGAGAATCGAGATAGCGATTTTGTTTTATACTATGTAGTGATGGCATAAGAGAGGTATTGGAAAATAAATTGGGCGTTCAAAAATATCAGTTGCGGATATTGAGCTGCGAAATTGCGAACTGAAATAAAGGGACAGTGATTTTGTATTGTTTGCTTTTAAGTCTATTTTTGGAGAATCATATAACTATTTGAAATAACAATCTTGTTAACCATTTAACGTAAAATACAATATGTACCAACTACAGACAGCTTGCTACATTGTTTAAATTAAGAACCACCAGTGGCAGAATTTTGTGCAAAACAATTATTGACTGTCAACTGTTTACATATTAAAATGATTTAAATTAAAAACTCAAACCTATATGCGAAAGTATCTTTAATATGCAAGTTAGTCTTTCTCGACTTATAAGACTTAGTCTCGGCTTGTAAATTAAAACTAAAAGTTAAACCTAAAATTGTAGAAGATATAAATGAGGTTATACAAATGTAATATAGTTTGGCTTATAGACTTGACAACCACACCCTTCTTGGTCATAAAATCCCTTCTCTTAGCAAAGAACGAATGAGATTAAGCTGTACCGCCTCCATACCAGACATGGCTCAATATGGCTTGGTGGATTCACATGATCATTAATCATCCAACGATTGGTTGCTTACTATGTTTTCTTCACCTTAAGTGCGTGGTATGTACGTAATTTTGACAATACTATGGTACCTATCAGTTGGTATTTAACCCAGAACCTTCGATATTGTAAAAGTCTTTAAAGAAAATGTATCAAAATCAAAATTCTTTTATTCATCATAGTAACAAATACTTAATGAACGTCAATGTTACAAACTTCGACTTTACCTAACCGTAGACCGAGAGAAAAAAGCCGGCGGAAAAAAACTCCCAGCACTCTTTTTGGAAATTATCAAACAAACATGTCAATAATATTATACAGATAAAAGTTAAAATACGCAATCTTAATAAACCGCCGTCTACCTACATTAATGCAGTGAGTTTAACTGCCATTTTAACTGCGTCACAACAAGTTTTAAAAGCTTTTAAACTGTTGCTCGAGCGTTTAATGTAACTCATGCGGTATAAAATATAAAATATTGTAAGCGTAACATTGTAGAAATATACTTTTATTTACGGGTTTATTCAGAACGTTTATTTTGATGTTATTAATGTCGGAAAATTTGAAAAAATCTTGAGAAAAGTAAAATGTTTTTTTTATATAAAATAATATAATAAGCAATTAAAAGCCTCGAAAGGGTTGCTAATTAAAAGGTTTAACTTAATTTTCCTTATCTTAAAGTCCCCTTATTAACTGTCAGTTATAATAGGGCCTGTGAAAAGGGCTTATGTTCTTTATGTCTTAAGTCCCCAGAGGCTTCTTAGTAACTGTTTGGTAAATTGAGTGTTCAATATAATATTGTTTTTCAGTAATGATGTTGTTATTTTCCGTCGGAATGATTCAGAAAAAAATCAGAAAATATTGTAGTTATGATTTCACATTGATAGACGGACTTGTCCTTGAAATCAATTTTTGTTCATTAATTTTTTATAAATTAAAGTTTGATATATGAAATAATGTTTTTTCCTATGAGATAATGAAATAGTACTGCATTTAAGTTCTAACATAATTGTGCAACTTTTCACACATAACCCGCAACCGTTTGCCTTCAAAAAACCATATCACTTGAAGTAAAATAAAAAAAACCCATATTTCTTCAGAGTTGACGGAAACCAGCTATTTGAAACTTGATACGTCTTCCCAAATTTACGTCAGCACGACTTTTTCCCAAGAGGCCAAGACCGAGTCGAATTACAAGTCGTATTTTTAGAAACATGATATTTCAGTGGCAAGCAGTTAAAATGCGTAGATTTATGTAAAGGTTATTTTGTAAATTGACGCTCACGTACTTGATGGCAGAAGTTTACCTATTTAAAAAAAAATGCCTTGTAAAAATGTGTTATGACTCTAAAATAAAAGCGAAAAAGAACTCATTTCATTCAATACCATTGTTATTATATTACAACACCATGTTTATAGGTATCTGTAGATTAAATGCCAAAGGGTTATTAAAATAATTCATATAAACCCCTTTCTATAAAAAATAGTTACATTCACACAAACTTTTTCAATAAATATGATGGATAAAGTTATCTATATACATTAAACGGGAAATTGCCAACAAAATTGTTAAAGGTAAAGTAATATAAATGTCATGATGGACAATTTATCAAATGCTTTCATAAAATCCTGATTTTGGTATGACAACGGTGCTCCTGATATTTCCACGAAATGTTTTACTTATTTATTGAACGAACAATATTTTGTTTATACAGGGTGTATTAGTTTGAAAAAAAAAATTAGTTTTTTTTTAATAGGACGAACCCTTTTTGCGCGAGTTTGATTTGACTTGAATGTTATTTTTCAGAATCAGTTACTGAGCATTGGACTAAAAACACATGTTTAACCTGTTATTGTAACCTCTTGCAGCCACAATTATTCACACTAACACACGACCCAGAATGACCCCGAAACGTTTGTTTACCATAAAACTAAAAGGTCTGTTAACCCTGTTAGAGAGGGTATAAAAACCAAACAAGTTTAGTCGAAATGACGCAAGTATCCTTATATTCAAGGCTGCCTGTTTATGGTTCCTATTTTATTGCTCTTGCGATGAAAATGCAGGACCCTTGAAAAGTTGTGTAGAATTATTAGAAAACATTGTTGGGGTGGAGGATAAAATAGTTTTTAAGGGAAATATTAATAAAAAATTAATGGAATGCCAGTGGTTGCTTAGAATCGGAAGAAGATTTACTTACAAATGCGTAAATGTTTTTTTTTTACAAATTAACATTTTTCTTGCGTATTCGCATGCATTGATATAATAAATACACGTGGGTACCTCTAATTATTTTGAAAAGTGGTTAAATGATAATTTGTCATTTAACTTAACTGTTCAATTTCAAATAGCTAAAGTAGTCTAGAACTAGCCACTTTAACGTGATTGTCTAAAAACGACCTAGTCCTTAAGCATTTTATTATCTTATATACTCTTACGTACTCCTCGGAAATGGCTTGACCGATTCTCATGAAATTTTGTGAGCATATAGAGTAGGTCTGAGAATCAGCCAACATCTAATTTTCATACTCCTAAGGGTTGTCCACCCCTATCATTTTTTTTAAATATGGCAAAGCAACGGTTCAGCTAGTTTCTCTATAAAATGCAATATAAGGATTATTCTATTCAGTTAGGTAAGTCTAAGAGGGGGCAATGCGATGATTTCAGTATTTGCATATATCATACAAGCCGAGTAGAAACTTTAATAGTGCGGTCTAGAATTGGCGCTGCATCAGAGTACCTAAAGGTGCATTTAGACTAAACGAGCAAATGCTTATTTTAACATGGCATTTAAGCATGCCTTCAATGTTCTAATGTGTTCGGACGTGCTCGCTCTGTAAGGCGGTCACTGGTGTTCTAAAAATTCAATAAAAAGTTATTGTTTATTTAACCAATTTATTTTGTTTTACCTCTATCCGGGATTTCGCGCGGTAATTCTTAAGCAAAAAGGTAACGTACCTCTTTGCCCGACATTTCGACAGTGTTACACCTATCGTGGTTGCGGGCGGACTCAAATTTTAATGTATTTCTTATTTTTTTTAATTTTAATGTTATTAGAGAATGTTATTACATTGATTTTTTTGGCTTTTTTTCACTTGGCACAAAACGAATATCAAAGAACGCTCTTGTGCGCTTTCTTGTCCTATGTTATTTTGGTCTAAACACGCCTTAAGATGTTTTATACCGCCCGGATCGAATGTAAGTTCTTTTGATGTTTTTCCGATATCTGCGTGTTTGAACTATAAAAGTACATAACTCGCATTTTGAGTATAAAAGATAAATATTTAAATACTGCTTTAAGAGGCTGTTAAGTGATGACGAAGAACTGATTTGCTGTCTCGCATTATTATTTATATTAAAAAAAATCTTTTCTTATAAATTTACCTTGTACTGCAATAGAAGCCCATACAAATAGCTTTTGATTATATTTCATCCCTTGAAATAACAGGTTTGTTAAAGCAATTCACAATAGTTTACCCTATTTGGGCATATTCTAGACTTCGGCTTTATCAAACTCCACTTAATGTTATCGTTTCGAACTTGATATTCTATTATTATGGATTTCTCAACCAAATTTTGAAACGATTCGATAAACGATTTTCAAGTTATCTTATTTTACTAAAAATTTAACAGAAATAGAGGTTTTAATAAATTAACAAAAATAGTTTCTCAAATTTTACAGACTCTTCAATTCGTAGAAACTTTTCTATAACACGTCTTACATCAGTAACTCAGTCTTACTAAGTTAGGTAAGTAACTTATCCTGAATTTCAGTCGTATATTGAATGTTTTATTTCTTTTCAGCTTGAAAGATACGTGACTTAGATATCTAAGGTTCTCAGTGACTCTGATATAAGGCTTCGCTTAAATTTTTAATATAAGTACGTTGTGATACTTTTTTGAATGTGCTGACTCGACCGGTGTAATACCTCCGTCGCGCAGAAAACCGACGTGAAGTAGGGACGATGTTCCTGCGTTTCGTTCGGTGAGTGCGATATCCAGGGGGTCAAGTCAAGTGGCATTCGCTAATTGTCGATTCGTATTCACGCCTAAACAAGTTGTCATACAAATGTTCCTTAGAAACTGAAAGATCGTAGCTATGACTATTTGACTTTTCCATGCCATGTGGCAATTTTGACAAGCGTTTCGCCTTGATAGAATAGAAAATGAAGCGTACATCAAAACCTTGTAGATAACTCCGGCGACAAAATGGCGGCTTCTGCGATCAGCTGATTGCGGTTTTACATGTTTTAGTGAAAATTTATTTTAAATGGATTCAGTTAATGTATGTGTGAATGTAAAAAAAAAAATATTTAAAAGGTAAACCGTAACAAAAATATGGTTTTATTTTAATTTAATTATTTATAGTTGTAAATAGGTTCCTTTGCATGATACTTTGTATGCATAGATTTAAATCGTTAGATAGGCCCCGACACCAAAAACTGTAGCATTGTTTTTTTTTGCAATCTATACACAACAAGTGAACTGAGAAAATAGTGTCATCTCTTTTTCTCCTACATAAGTTGCAAACACTACTTTCTCTTTCGTGCACTCCCAGATTAGTGAGCTCACTCACTTCGACTGAGGAACAACACGGCGCGGTGTCACTGCGGTAAGAGCCTATCTAACGATTTAAATCTATGCATTTCTTATTCTATTCACTCGCTATCGCAATTGTCTACTGCCACTTGACTTGGGAGGCTGTTCTCAATTTCTATAAGGCCAGCGACATACCCTCTACAGTGTAGAGTCTACACCGATGGAGTTAATTGTGGGAGTATAAGGGAAGCGGTGATCACTTAGTAAAAAGTGAACCACGCGCTCATTTCCTAGATTAATTTATTTTTTATTTTCCTTTCTTGCCGTATCAAATGTCGTAGGAGACTGCGATGTTTGACTACTACGCAAAGTAACTATTTTTTTGTTTTAACTGCTTTATTAATGATCGTTCTAAGGTAATGCTCGCGTAAGTCTTAGAAGTAACTATCAAATGTTGCAAATAAAAAGTTAAAATAATATACCTATACTGGCCCAAAACAAGGAGATTTGACCTGAAAATATTTGTTTTTCATATCAGAATCTCGTGGAAAAACGCCAAGGCAAAACCTCACAGTCTTCATGAAAATTTAATTACCGTATTCCGTTTCACTCTCTTCCAAAAAAGTATTAATCCTCCTTTGAACAAAAACATCTTAACCTCGACGAAAAAACAATCAGCCGAACGGAACCTTAATACAAAAGAATTAAGGATTATTATATTATTTTAAAATTCCTTTACCCAAAAACCTTATTTCCCCGACAAGGTAAATCAATTTGTTGCAAATCTAGATTGATGTATCGCGACTCGTCGACCAAATTACATTTTTACTTTATTTATGAAGATGATGTCGAAACAAAGATGGATTGGTGTGTTAATGTGTTTACTTATTTTTACAATATTCGGTAGAAGAATGGAAAAGCTTGTTTAACCGCGTTGTTTTGACAGATGTGTCAAATTAATTGTAATAAATCGTCATACATTATTACGATTTTACATGTGCCGAGGATTCTTTATGTATAACTCTCAATTTGTTAAACATAATTGGAACTTTTAAGTTTTTTGATAGAATAGAGCAAAAATAAGAAGACGGACTTATCACATATGATGATATTTTCTATTATTATTTGGAGGTGATAATTCATTATTAAAACTTAGTTTTAAATGAACATACCGTTTTTCAAAAACCTTAGTTTTAGAATGATAACAAAATCTTGCGTTTTATTATATCTACAGATAAAAAAAAAACTACCCGGAACAAACGCACAAAACATTGCAATATGAAATTCAATAAATAAAACAAGAATACTAATACCCTGGTTATTGCTTTTCTATATTGCATCTCTATTGGAACAATATTTCTGCAAGAATTGGAAAAAGATGTCTGAATACAAATACACACTTTACCATTTCAGCAAAGATATTTGTTGTATTTTTCTAAAATCGACGTTATTTATAGCTTAAATTTTAATTTTAGATTTTATTCTTAAAAGCATTATAAACCTATATACTTAAGAAATAAAGAATTGATTTGTCTCTGTAAGTAATCAAAGCTGTCATATCAAATTGGCAGAGACAAATAATTATCTATTGTACTTAGATTTACAATGCGTTTATGGATTAGGCTGATAGATTATAGTGGCTTAATTTTCTTGTACGAAATGTGACAATAAGCATGATGTTTACCATAAGTAAAAACCGGTAAATCATCGTTTTAAAAGCGTTTATCGAAAATGAGGGCGATGATAGCTCACATTACGTCTATTATTTATTAGCATGCTGTACGAACCTTTTTTTACCGTCCGTCTATTAGAAAGTAATAAATATTTTTCGTGTCGTTTTAATAAACTGTTCAATTTATTATTACCCACGATCGCTGCGGTCTTCCAAAAAGGTTTAGTTTTCACGTTTTATTTACACTTAAGTAAGTAGTTACGTTACAAAATTACAACTGAAACCAACATGCCATTCGAGTTTTCGAGTTCTAAAACCGAGTAAAATTTCTTCCGTCGTTCCTGCAAAGATACTAAGTAGGTACACACTCACTAAGTTCCTACTGCCCGCAAAGTTGCTTTTCAAGTTATTAAAACTCAACAGCAATTTGAGAGCTACGAGATTACTTTCCCTGTTTGTTTGTTTGCGAGAAAATTTCTAAGATTCGGGCGAGTTTTAACGTGTTTTTCTCCTCGGAGTTTTAGACAGACGAAATTAATATCGCGGATGCTTAATGTTGACCGGCGGTAAAATATCTTGTGTTTATGTGATCTTTGAATCAAAATAAGGAAATTGAATACTTAACGTAATAATATTAAATAGAATGCTTAAGCTAGACTAAATTTCCGGCCTACTGTCTCGTCCGTTACTAAATAACTTTTTAAATGGAAATAAGATATTTTCCTGTAGTAAAAAGCACTGATCTAGTTATGTTACAATAGCCTATTTGACAAGTTTTAAAAATCCTGAACTCTGCTAAATTTGTTTTTATTTATTTTGGTACATATTTGCTGAAAAATATCAAATTAAACTTTCAATATTTGAATAGCGCGCCAAAACGCTACTTTGGCTTTCGGTGACGTCACAAGCCTGTGCTCATTGTGTTGCCCTAAAGTAACATTATCATAACATCAACATAACCTATAACAGTTCTTGCTTACAGTGCAAGTTCATCATTATTTCACTTCCTTATGATACAACTTAAGTTCGAATAAAGTGTTATTGTACTTACTTTGCTGTTTTTACATTTTTAAAGCCAATAACACAAGTAGGCGTACGTAAACAAACGATGTTTACGTGCCAGTGGCGTCATCATAAGCCCGACCAATCAGGAGCGTTTTGTGTCACGTGGCAATGGTTGAAAAATATTCATTTTTATTAATGGATGTAAGAATTTTTTTAACTTACGTTACCAAAAAACATTTTTTTACTAATAATACGTACAGAAAACAGTAATTAATATTTTATTTTCCACATTGTCAAATAGTCTATTCATACAACAATTTTTATCAACCGATGAAGCTGTTTTATGAGATTTAGTAACAGCAGCAAGTTAATCCTCAGTTCAACTCGAAAGCTTGAGTTTGAACTAACTTTAAATGACAGTGTAAAGTATAGCATTCGATTTCAAAGAACCAAATTAAAATGTACTGGGAAGAAGAAGGAGTCAAAAGACTTGAAATGTGAATTCATTATTTTGTTACCTTATCCTATAACTTTTAAGGTGTCAGATCGAATTAAATATAACTGATTGCTTTTTAACTCATAGAGTACATAATACCTGTACGATCTCATTGTATTCCATAAATATTATACAATACATTACAGTTTCCGTTCCATACGAAACAACAAAAGTCATTTCCAACCTAATGGTTAAACCGTTGAACCGACGAGATTAAAGTTGAGAAATCCCCGCTATAAAACATCAAAAGATCGTCTAGCTCATCATTATTAAAGTTTTCAATTTCAGAGAAAATGACATAAGCGGAGCAAGCGTCGTAGATGTAACTTGTAGCTTACATAGAACCTTATTGTTGTTGTGAACAGGGTTGCCAGTTTTTAATAATGTTTGTTTCACTTAATGTTATGCAAAGAAGGTTTTTTGCAAGATGAAAGCGTCTGTTGGTGTGATAAGGTGTTTTATACTAAAATTAAAAAGTGGGTAGTTGCTTGTTACCACTTAACTTTAAGTAGCTACACGTTGCGAAACTGGTTCGTAGTTAAAAACATAACTTTGTAGTAATAAAATCTCGGGGCGATGAAACCAACGGTGTTTTTGGCGAATTGATCATAAAAAATAGGATTTAATAGACTTACGAGATTAGAAATGTAGATACAATCGAGTATATCTTTATAAAAACAGACGCAAATGGTGACTTTACTCTTTACTAAGAGTTTAGACATAAAAAGACTAGATAAATAGATCTAAGAAACGCCTTTATTTGCTGACATGAGTAACTAAAATCTTATTAGAAAAAATAATGAGTAAGTACAATGGTATATCAGGTTGTCCTCCAACGTAGAGAAAATTATAGATATAAATTAAAGATTTTTCAAACCATTGAGTGGCAGCCCTGATTGTTTCAGCTTTCGTCGATGGCTTGCATGCATGAGAGCACCTTTGTTGTGTCGGTTAACTACGTCACACTATAAAAGTAAACTGTATATTTTACTTGCACTCTGTCACTTTGCATTAATACTGTACCCGGGTAAATGAAACCCTAAAAATGTCACTGTAGAAGTTAAGACGTGCCATGTTATTCATGTATTCAAATAGAAATTGATTTTTTTTTTTTTTTGCATCAAAAAGATATGGGTTGTGTTGTGTACCCTTTTTTATTTTGCTTGCTCAATTGGGCAAAAGTTATGAAATGCAAATTATTCCTATAAAATAGAAAAAAAAGAAGCGGTATACAAACTAGAAATTATTTACCGACGAGATAAGACTAACTTTATCTTAATATATGTTTCAAAAAAAATATTCCTTAAGAAATACTTTTTGTTAATATATACAGAATAACACATACATGATTCGCAATATTTAAATTGCTTTTTGGAGCAAACTGTTCAACTTAAATTGAAAAACCACATAAACATACATTTAAATCCTTAATGAAACTGAATGCTATGAAATCGGAAGTATTCGAAACTGTGCATCCTTTCGTTTAATGAATTCCATATTGATTATAGTTCATAATTGAAAAGTACGTTGTAAATTGTATTAATGGATTAAAATATTAAGGGTAATCAATGGTTTAATTATAGTTGAGGATTTTATTTGTTGCTTTAAATATGTAAAACTATTTAGGTATTATCTGTGTCTGAAGAACTTTATTGACACATTAAATATAAAACGTTGATTTCTATGGTAAGATGTCCGCCTAAATATCAACAATGAGTATGTTCCAAACAAAATAGTTGTAGATTCTAGATTTTAACTTAAAAGTAGTCTTTTGCCAACAACACAAAGAACAGCAACAAAAACAACGCAAAACCAACGCCTATGCAAATAAACGAGCAAATATCGATATCTAAACCGGTAAAAATACAAACAAAACGCTATGAAAAAGGTTTTCGTTCGAGCTTTTACAGCGTTTACAAACGAAGTGACTGCAGGCTCTGGCTAGTGAATGTTTTTTGTAACACGCTGTATGTTAACTGTAGAACTATAGTTTTTATAAGGGACGTGTTTCATAAAGGCAGGATTTTTATAAATAATGTGCTTCTATTTTGAAACTTTGTTTTTCCTAATTACAATCAAACGTTACTTATGAAATTTAGTTTTTTTAATTATGTAAAATCAAACATTAAGTTAAAACGTTCCCTGCAATTGGGCCTAAGAAATTTTGATTCTCTTAATTATACTTATAAACTGGAAAAGTTCCATGCGTGGTTTAGCAAAACTTGGCGTTGAAATATCATAAAAACGAATGGAGAATATATGTTATAATAAAAATATTTTAATTAGCTTACTAAAAACGTAACGTATATTTTCATTATAAGAAACATCAAATGAGCTTTATGCTTAATAAAAACAAAGCACGGGTCTGTGTTGATATTAATTATAATATTCTAATTAACATTGACAAAAACACGAAGGTTTATATTATTTTTAGCTTAAGGCAATTAAGAAATATCACATAGCAACTCAAATTAATTAAACAAACATTTTTGTATTAATACAACAAACACAATGCTAACTTAATAAAATATAGTAAGCGGTATGTATGTGCGTGTTTAACTCAAAAACGACCAAACAGTTTTTTATGAAATTTGGTACAACAATAGTCTATTAAATAAAGTAGGAGATAGACTACTTTTTACCGCGAAAAAACCCTTATTCCCCAGAAAAGGCAGTTTAAAAGCGAGTCAAACCGCGCGTCTTTCTAACGTTTCATACTATCCACTAGCCTTTTCCTATCATAACCTACTTATGTTATCGTACAAAATTCGTCCCCCTAAAGCTAAGTCGAGAATACTTCTGCAGCGTAACTTTAGAAGCATGGACACTCACCAACTCACTAATGATGCCCTTAATTTAGACTGGTCTGCCGTGGAAAAAGCTGGAACAATTGATGAACAACTTTCATTATTTAATTTGTTAATAACTCAGCTTTATGACCGCCATGCTCCATTAAGACCTGTAAAGATCAAACATCTCCCCGCTCCTTGGCTCTCGGAGAAAATTAAAACCGAAATGTTGAAGCGTAATCGCGCCAAAACTAAGTACAAACTTCTGCCTACCGATGAAAATCGTGAAACTTATAGGAATCTTAGAAATCGCTGCAATACTATGTGTAGGGATGCACAACGACGCCATATCCATAATTCTGTCTCTAATGGTGATCCAGCTCGAGTCTGGAAATTTCTTAAAACGTTGGGTGTCGGCAAACCAAGTAGTAATTGCATTTCTAGCCACATTAATCTTAACGTACTTAATACCCAATTTTCAAAATTTTCTCCACTAGACCCTTCTGTTAAATCACAAACCCTAAATCATATCTCATGTCTGCCGACACCAAATGCCCCCTCCTTCTCGTTTACGCAACTGTTGGAATGTGGTGTTAAAAAGAATATTCTTAATATCTCTTCCAACTCTACTGGCTGTGATAACATTAGCCGTGCTATGATAGTTCCTATTATTGATATCCTTGTTCCTATTATAACCCGACTTTTTAACAAGTCAATTCAGTCCCAAACGTTTCCTTCCCTTTGGAAAGACACTAATGTTATCCCGATCCCGAAAAAGTGCACTCCTGAATCTGACCAGACTTTCCGTCCTATTTCTATTCTCCCATTTTTGTCCAAGGTTCTTGAGCGTCTTATCCACCACCAACTTAGTACCTTCCTTTACTTAAATAATCTCCTCGATCCCTACCAGTCCGGGTTCCGTCCTGGTCATGGCACGGCTACTGCGCTAGTTAATATCACAGATGACATTCGTCTCGGTATGGAGAACAAGCTGTTGACTGTACTGACACTACTTGACTTCAGTAATGCGTTCAATACCGTAGACTTTGACATCATGCTACGTATTTTGGGTTCTTTTAACATATCTCCATCAACAGTTGCTTGGTTTCGTTCCTACTTGTTCGGTCGCCGGCAACGTGTGTGCACTGAGAATGGTGTTTCTAACTGGGTCGATATCCAAGCCGGTGTGCCGCAAGGTGGCGTGTTGTCTCCTCTCCTTTTTACTATTTTCATTAACTCAATTACGCAACAACTTTCTTCTTCCTACCATATGTATGCAGATGATCTACAGATTTACACTTCAGCCTCTCTCGAAAACCTATCTGAAGCTATAAGTAAAATAAATCGTGACTTGTCGATAATTTCTTTATGGAGTTCTCGATATGGTCTCTATATTAATCCTAGTAAGTCACAAACTATCGTAATAGGAAGTCCTTATATCATCTCACGAATTGATTGGGATCTCCTTCCACCAGTTCTTTTAAATGGAGTCCATATACCTCAAAGTGTAACTGTCAAGAATTTAGGTGTTATATTCGACCAAACCCTTTCATGGAAGAAACAAATTGAGGACGTGAGCCGAAAGATGTTTGCCGCGACCAATTCTCTCCGGCGTTTACGTAACGTCCTGCCAATTGCAACTAAAGTTATGATTGCACAAACTCTCTTCCACCCTATTCTCGACTATGCTGATGTCAGTTATCTTGACCTTACGGAAGAATTACTTAACAAACTTGAGCGCCTTCAAAACCTTTGTATTAGATTCATATTTGGCTTGCGTAAATATGATCACGTCTCTGAATTTCGCAGTAAACTCAAGTGGCTTCCAATTCGCCTTCGCAGGAATACGCATATCCTATCCCTTCTCTACCGTATTCTGTTCGATCGACAAAGTCCGAACTACCTCAAAGAGCGCTTTAACTACCTGTCCGAAAACAATGATCGTGCGTTACGATCATCACACAATCTCCTCCTGACGACACCGCCGCACCGTACTGAGTTCTACAGTAAATCCTTCTCAGTGCGTGCAGTGTCGCTATGGAACGAGTTACCAGTAGACACCAAGCGTGCTCTTACGTTACAGACCTTCAAACGACTCGTCAAGACTCACTTTCTTACTTTTTAATATATTCTTATCTTAATTTAGTATGTACTAACTCCCGGAGTTTATATTTAAGCAAACAAATCATTCTGCTGATGTTATTATAAGTATTTATTTAATCCTATTTGAATTATATGTATGTAATATTATAAATATCTACTAAAATTTAGTATATTATATTTATTTGTACGCCAACCTGCTTAATCATTATAATGAACAATCCTCTTTCACTGCTGGGTTTGCCTGGAAGAGATCGCTTACTAGCGATAAGGCCGCCTAGTTGTACTTCTACATTAATAATTTACCTATTCTGTATATTTTATCTGGTGTACAATAAAGAATTAAATAAATAAATAAATAAATATCCCACGCAATGTTATGTAGCCTTGGTAACGTCTCTACATCAGGATTTTTCCGCTAAACGCTTGAAGAAACAGATGTTTTCTTTGTATTTCACACAGAACGAATGTTTACTGATCTGAAAAGTGATTTTCCGGTGTATGCTCGAATAGTTGTAGTTTTGCATTATTTTACCGCTTTGTTTATTGAGGGTAGTTTAAGAGCTTATAAGGGTGCGTTTGTTAATTAAATCAAAATAGTTATAAAAAAAATTCAATAAAAGTATGATTTATCAGATGTCGATTGTTGTGTAACTCAAAACCCGGTCGGTACACCATTGTGGAACTGAGCTCACTTTTGTTCTATTGAAGGTAAAAGTAGTTTTATTGTTAGGTTGATTAAACGTTCTTTCTATCAAGATGAAATGCTTTGACAATATTTTTTACAAATTGTTTTGCCTTGTCTTATATTGACGACTTCTGTGGCGCCGCGGTATATATACCGGACTGTAAAGCGGATGGTTCGAAAAGTCACGGGACACCCCTACATTCACCAGCAATGGCCGTAGTAGACCGAGAGAAAAAGGTAGCGGAAAAAACTCTCGGCATTCTTTTCGAAATTATACAATACAAAAAGTGAGATTCAGTGAACATAATATAAATTATTTTCTCGTACTTCCCCGCTCAACATTATTAAAGTTAAAAATTATTAATGTTCTAGTAAACTAATTGAGGAAACTTCTCAATTAGTAGTTCTGGGTGTAACTAGGTTTTCCTCTATACTGCGCTTACTTTAGGGCTACATAATTGGTGTGTTAGTCTGGAGATTTATTATTATTTTTCTTATATTATATGAGTCAGTTCAGATTTATTTCCCAGCAACAAATTGTACGA
Source organism: Emmelina monodactyla (assembly GCA_916618145.1). Taxonomy (NCBI): domain Eukaryota; kingdom Metazoa; phylum Arthropoda; class Insecta; order Lepidoptera; family Pterophoridae; genus Emmelina; species Emmelina monodactyla. Next base: position 2,526,268 of record OU745316.1, read on the forward strand.
ATATTTTTTATCAACTTTAATCACTTAATAATCCAAAGCTCGTCTACGAAAAAGCGTAGTGCATCTACGAAGAACCGTAGCATGGCTACGAATCTTCGTAGTCCATTGAATAGAAATAATGTACCCTGAGTAATATTAAAATAACGAAGTAACTTTGTTAATAAATAAATAAGTTATTCAAATCAAATACCACTGCTATAGTTATACAGTCATTATATCTTGAATTTGCTGATAGTGGTTTTAGAAAGAAATATCCTATTGTTTTCTATTCAATTATGTTTAAACAGCTGGTTGGGTTTGTATGTAGTTTTAATCCAAGATAGACTCAAACCCAGATAATAAAAGTAATCAATTATGCAGCTAACGCAAGCGAAGTTTCGGACTCATGACATAATTAAAGTACATAATAATAATCGTTTATTTATTGCACATAAATTACAATTACAATAAATTTAAAATAAGTACAGTGTGCATCCGATTTACATTTTCAAATCAGGCAGGGGACCCCAAACAAGGCTAAGCCTGAAACTTGGGGTATCAGATTATGCATAGAATAAAAAGTGCAAGGATTACATTAACACTGATACAAATTAAATAAAAAAAGAACAAAATTAGTTATAATAAAATAAAAAAATAAAAACCTATAGCCAACTTTAAAAAAGAGTTTCTTTTCCCGTTTTTACCTCAACCCACAAATCGATAAATACGTTATTTACATTCCTACCCTCTTTTAGAGTCATTGATCCGTAAATAAGTACCATTTCACACGACCGGCTTGTTGATCAATAAAGGAAGTACCGCTTAAGTGCTCGTGTGAACACCTCCTTAGGTAAAGGCTGATTTACACGGGGCACACAAACTTTGGGGATAATTCAATTTTTGGATGTCGAATAGTGTTCCGACCAAACAAAGTTTTAATTTTAACTGTGTTAGTTAATTGTGTTTGTTATTTGCAAGCTGGATTTTGGTAATTGTTAAAATGGATTAGTTGGGTTATTATTATAAAGAAATATTAAGTTTTTTCAGGATTTTTTATTAATAATAGAGCTTCTAATAAAATTTACGTCAGAGCAACATATTTTTACGATTCTATTAGAAAAACAAAAAAGTATTCTTCAGTGCCCTTTTGCATTATTGTCCCGTATTAATACAAAATTGATGAAAATATTTAAGGATACCTAAAAGAATCGATAGTCGTAGAAGATATTCATTTTTACATTGATATTATATGCAATCGCTTAAAAAAATATATCTTATTTTCTTCAGTGAAAAAATACATAAATACAACATAATGCAAAATATGGTTCGTTCGTTTGTATTTCCAGTTCATTTGTAATCAATTATTCAAGCACTTTCTTCCATTGAGCTTCATCATACCTTTGTTATCTAAGATAGAACCTGTTTATTGTCACTAGTAATATTTTGGATAATGTTACTATAAAGTGTCCGAGTTTCTTAATGATATATTGAAGTAAGTTTCATTATAGTGTAGACAGTTAATGTTGTCATTTTTCTGTATTATGATTATGTTTTTTTTTATAATAATTACATTTCTTTATTTTTTAAACGTTGCTTGACTGTAAAAGTCGAATATGGAGTCGAATATCTTCTTTATATTATTATTTTGACATCTGTATTTTATCCATATTGTTGCTTTGAATAAATTTGAATTAGACTTTCCACGAAAATGATTAAATAAACCTTTGAAAAAATCAAATAAGCGTCAGTTTAAATACACTTTTGTCACGCGGAATACAAATATAATTTAAATTCGGTTATTTAATGTAAGAGTTTAAACGCTCATGAGTACTTTAATATATAATAACTAGTGGCCGTCCGCGACTCTGTTCGCGTGGGAGTAGGTTTCCCGTGGGAATAAGAAGTTTTCCCGCGGTAAAAAGTACCCTTTGTGTTATTCTGATGTATAACCTATATTACTGTAAAGTTTCATCCAAATCGGTTCAGTAGCTTTTACGTGAAAGTGTAACAAACATCCATACATACTTACAAACTTTCACATTTATAATATTAGTAGGATATACAATTTCAAGTGCTTTCTTATCGAAAGAATCGGTTATTGCCTTGGCTCCTATTAGGTCATGTTTTCTTTCTTCATCTTTCTTTGAAATAGTGGTTTGTGAAGGTTTTTGGGTTATTTTAATCACTACGTTAAATACAGTCAAAATACCCCTTCAATTGCTAATAGCCCAGAATGGTTATTCTTATATGTATTTAAATAATAAAACACATACGTGCCACAATGTGAATACATGGAGCTGGCAGTAGGTGAATATTATAACGGGTGTAAAAAGACCACTACATGTATTCTTGGGCCTCAATAGTAACTAAATTAGATAACAGTATACTCAGAAAACTCAATTTATAAAAAAAATGAGAATTGAAAAGCCATATTTGCCGCTTGAAATTATCGCTGACATAGCAACTGTTGGTTCAGGTGCGATGATTTTCATGGCAAATTAAATTAAAACACTATTTAATTTGAAATCATCGCAAAATCTAAATCCAATTTTGTAGTAGTAGTCCAGTAGTCCAGCAATGCCCAGTTTTTGTTTTCGGATGCAGTCTTTTTATATCCCGTATTCGATCTAGGTAATCATTTATCAATATGGGTTTCGTTCGACGCGATGTTTTCCCTTCACCGTAAATGGGCCCTGCGGTTTCATTCGCGTTAATGAGAGACAAACAATTAAACGTATTTTTTTGTTGGGTAACTTATACTGTTAACTTTTACGTAAAGAAAGCCTTTAAAAGAAAAAATATTTCCCGATCTTGCATTATTTTTTAGCCGCTCCACTAAAATCCTAGTCTTGGCGTGATGTTCCATAGGCTTTCACGATAAATTGACTATTCCACATACCTAGTATTTTTTTTTTCAATTCCAACCAGTTTTTATTGAGATTAATTCGTTCAAACAAACTAACATACTCTTCAGCCTAATATAAATTGTGGCCGCCCGCAACTCCGTTCCCGTGGTAATGCGAAGTTTCCCCGCGGTAAAAAGTACCCTATATGTTATTCTGATGTATAACCTACATTACTGTAAAGTTTCATGAAAGAGTATCAAACATCCATACTCACAAACTTTCACGTTTATAATATTAGTAGGATAGCAGCATAGATAACACAAAAAAATAAACTCTAATCATTTTTGAATCGGAACTCTCCAAGTTTTATTTCTAAAAACACACGTACATTTGACCTGAGCCAAATATGTTCTATTTGGGATAAGGGATGAACCGGAACGATGCTCAGTGAAGCAGAAACATCGGGGCAATAAATGTCGAAAGGCTACCTTAGGGTTAAATGAAAAGTATTTATTAAAAGGAAGGAGGTATGTCGATGTTTTTTGTATAGGAAATTGAATTCATGTCTTGTTTATTGCATATGTTGTAGAGTCGCTCGGGAATTGACTTGAGATAATATTCAGGTTTTTTTTTTGAGAGAAGCTATCAAACGAGCAAGCGGGTCATGATGGCGGGGGATGGTTAGTGATCACCGCCACCCATATACGCCCACAATTACATATGCATTGAGTATGCTTATAAAAGTACTTCTATGTACATTTATATCTTATATGATATCTCAAGTAAAAAGTAGTAACATCTCAAGTGATTTAGTTTCCAAAAGAAATACCTACGTAGATTAACTGATACCTACAGCGACTTTGTTTTACACTTTTTGTCCTAATAGTATATAGTCCTAATTACCAAGGCCCTAAGGTATAAAATTCGTCACTCTTAGTGCCCATCATCAAGTTAAAGTGATGAAACTAACCAAGTAAGTTTTATTAGGAAGTTTTTGTGCCTGTAGGTACGATTTCACAGGGAAAATGTTGGTCCAACTGCTTTTTGTAGATAATTCTCTTTTGTTTTTGCTACTGTTTTTTTTACGAAGGGAATAATTTATTAAGTAGGTAAGATGTGATGGCCCAGGCTTACACACCAACTGCTATTGTATTTTTATAGGCTTAGTAGAAAGATAGTTTTTCGTTTGGCATAAAATAATTTAAAAAAAATATTTATTGGCGGTCGCGAAGAGCATAGAATACATTTTTCTTTGTATTAAATTTCTATTGTTTATAATCCACTACTGAAATATGGTCGCTTATTTCAAAAGTAATTTCTATATGTATTTCCTTTGAAGTAAAAAGAAAATGGAAGGCAGTCAAGACATAAAAGTTTAACTAAAGTGCCGCGCTAGATAATATCTCTAAATATCCAAAAAATAAAACTTCAAATTGTCTATTCATAGATTCAATAAAACGTATATAATAATATTACAACTTCGAAATAATCTTATATATAAAATTCTCGTGACACAATGTTAGTTACTCTACTCCTCGGAAACGGCTGTACCGATTTAAACAAAAAAAAAAACTACTCCTAAGTAATAGGGGTTGTCCACCCCTAACATATTTTTTTTCAAATATGGCAAAACAACGTCTGCGGGGTCAGCTAGTAGTTCATATAAATTAAATTGGCAAACAACTTAGTATTTCGTGTTCATACGAAAGATATTTTCTACCTATCTTTATTTATTCTAAAAATCATAAGATATTGAATTACAGACCCCAGTTGTATACCTACATAACAATATCTGCCCGCAGCATTGATTAAGTTTTCCAAATTATAATTAAGTTTCGTGGAATACATGATTAAGTAACTAACGATAACATTTATAATTTAAGAACGTTTATGAGTTATATATGGCTTTTGTACACGTTTGTGGATATCCTACTAATATTATAAACGTGAAAGTTTGTGAGTATGTATGGATGTTAGGATGGATGGATGGATGTATGGATGTTTGTAACTTTCACGTAAAATCTACTGGACGGATTTTTTCACGGATTGTTTCATCTACTGGCGGGAAAACTTCTCATTCCCACGGGAAACCGACTTCCACGCGAACGGAGTCGCAGGCGGCCACTAGTTGGGACTAGGCTATTATTATTATATTATTTTTGAAAATGTTAAGTTTCGCGTTAATTTATTTATTTATTTATTTAAATACTTTATTGTACACATAGGAAAAAAATAAAAGGAACAGAAATTTTCATTAAAAAAAAAACAGTACAATGGGGCGGCCTTATCGCTAAAAAGCGATCTCTTCCAGGCAAACCCGGTACAAATAGGATAACTGTATTATATACATATGCAGGTTGGCGTACAATATTAAAAAAAAAAAAACTACACATAAATACTAAAATGAATTATTATATAAAATATAAAAATGTATATATAACAATATATAGGTACTATACTATAAATATACTTACTAATAAAACGGTTTTTTACTTAAAGGAATATCATATGGTTATACCTACTTTTTTATTTATATATGGAGTTATTATAAACATACTTAAATATAGAATAATTAAATAGAGAGGTAATGTCTCTTGACGAGTCGTTTGAAGGTCTGCAGCGTTTGAGCTCGTTTAACTTCCAACGGTAGATCGTTCCACAACGACACTGCACGCACGGAGAAGGATTGGCTGTAGAACTCAGTGCGATGTGGCGGAGTCGTCAGGAGGAGATTGGCCGATGAACGTAGGGAACGGTCATTGTTGCTGTGCAGGAAGTTAATGCGCTCCTTTAGGTATGTGGGACTTAGTCGATCGAACAGAACACGGTAGAGTAAAGTAAGAATATGGGTATTCCTGCGAAGGCGAATCGGAAGCCACTTGAGTTTACTGCGAAATTCAGAGACGTGATCATATTTGCGCAAGCCAAATATGAATCTAATGCAAAGGTTTTGAAGGCGCTCAAGTTTGTTAAGAAGTTCTTCCGTAAGGTTAAGATAGCTGACATCAGCATAGTCGAGAATAGGATGAAAGAGAGTTTGTGCAATCATAACTTTAGTCGCAATAGGCAGGACGTTACGTAAACGCCGGAGAGAATTGGTCGCGGCAAACATCTTTCGGCTCACATGCTCAATTTGTTTTTTCCATGAGAGGGTTTGGTCGAATATAACACCTAAGTTCCTTACAGTTTCACTTTGAGGTATATGGACCCCGTTTAACAGGACTGGTGGAAGTACATCCCAATTAATACGTGAGATGACGTATGGACTTCCTATAACAATAGTTTGTGACTTAGTCGGATTAATAAAAAGACCGTATCGAGAACTCCACAAAGAAATTGTCGACAGGTCACGATTTATTTTAATGATTGCCTCAGAAAGGTTATCAAGTGAGGCTGAAGTGTAAATCTGAAGATCATCTGCATACATATGGTAGGAAGAAGAAAGATGTTGAGTAATCGAGTTAATGGAAATGGTAAAAAGGAGTGGAGACAACACGCCACCTTGCGGCACACCGGCTTGGATATCGACCCAGTTAGAAACACCATTCTCAGTGCACACACGTTGCCGGCGGCCGAACAAGTAGGAACGAAACCAAGCAACTGTTGATGGAGATATGTTAAAACAACCCAAAATATGTAGCATGATGTCAAAGTCTACGGTATTGAACGCATTACTGAAGTCAAGTAGTGTCAGTACAGTCAACAGTTTGTTCTCCATACCGAGACGAATGTCATCTGTGATATTAACTAGCGCAGTAGCCGTGCCATGACCAGGACGGAACCCGGACTGGTAGGGATCGAGGAGATTATTTAGATAGAGGAAGGAACTAAGTTGGTGGTGGATGAGACGCTCAAGAACCTTGGACAATAATGGGAGAATAGAAATAGGACGGAAAGTTTGGTCAGCTTCAAGATTGCACTTTTTCGGGATAGGGATAACATTAGTGTCTTTCCAAAGGGAAGGAAATGTTTGGGACTGTATTGACTTGTTAAAAAGTCGGGTTATAATAGGAACAAGGATATCAATAATAGGGACTATCATAGCACGGCTAATGTTATCACAGCCCCCACAGTGTCTTTTCGAGTACGTCCCCGTCGTCTGCCCTGGACTCTCCCTACTTGGTGCGCGGTAACGCAGTGGCCAGTAGCGGTAGAAGACTAAATCTCAAAGACCAAACTGTGCAGGAAGAGATGTATCCAAACATGGATAAATCTGAGAGTGCGGATCCCGCAACCCCCGGGAGTCCCCCAAAAGGCCCTTCTCAGGGCCACCCAAAAGGCCCTTCTCAGGGCCAGCCTGTCGAGGTGCAGGCTCAAGCGGGAGCGGCGAAGACGCCGCCGGCTGCCCAGACATCCTCGGACCTGTTCGTCAGGCCGAGTGATATGTCGGATGGGAGCATGTCCGACGCATCGGTGGCTAGCGATGCGTCGGACAAATGGACGCGCAAGCGACTGCGGTCGCGCACGCGCGCAACAGACGGGTCCTCTGGGACCTCCTCCGCGAAGGTCGTAAAGGCCAAGCGGGGTCGTAGTGTCCGCGGCAGAGGCCGTACTCCGCGGGGTGCTCCGAGGACGGAGCCCCCGTCGGAAAGCGAAAAGGAGGTCGCGCAGAGCGAGGCATCGCGCGCGAGGTACTTGGCGGCGAGGAATACTCCCGCCGCCAAGAAAGACATGGGAAGGATGGCGAGCATCCTTAAGAAGCAGGCGGAGGAGGAGGTGGAAGCCATCTTGGTGGCCGCCAACTCCTCAAAGCTCACAAAGCCGGCTCAGGCGGCCCTTAGGGCCTCGGCGGCGTCGCTCGGTGAGATCGTCGCGGAGGCGATGAGTCGGGTGGCCTCAGATGAGACCAAGCGACTCGAGGCGATGGTTGAGGGCCAGAGCCGCGAGATCGCAGCGCTCCGAATGGAGCTGGAGGGACTCCGCCGTAAGGGGGGGTCGGTAGCTCCTGCTTCCAGCACCGGTGGTCCTTTGCCCCCGGAAATGCTCGAGGCTATAAGAGGGGTTATGCAGGAGGAGCGTGCCTTTGTGCGCTCCTGCATAGCAGGTTTCGAGGACCGTCTCCTGCCGGCCAAAGTGGTCCGGCCGCCGCTGGCGGCGAGCAAGGGTCGCTCGGGGGTGGTGGTCCCGGCGACGGGCCCGGCGCCGGTTTCAATCCCGGCGTCGGCGCCCAAGAAGAAGAGGGCGGCCAAAAAGGCGGCGGCTCCGGCCGCACCGGCCCCTGTCCCGGCGGTCCCGGTCGCGGGCCCGTCCGGCACCCAGTCGGCGGCGGTAGTGTCCTCCCAGGAGGACACAATGCTGCCCTCGGCCACAGAGGCCAACGAGGGGTGGGTCGCAGTGGCCCGGAAAAAGAAGAAGGCGCCTCAGCCTCCTTCCTCCGCAACGCAGAGGGGGCCTGCCAAAAAGGCGGCCCCTACTCCGGCTCCCAAAAAGAGCCGGAAGAAGAAGAGTGCCGCCTCCAAATCGGCGGCGGTGGTTATCACCCTCTCACCGGAGGCCGTCTCGAAGGGCGAGACCTATGAGTCGGCGTTCATCAGAGCCCGACAGACGGTCCGCCCTTCAGAGATGGGTATAGAGAGGGTGACGTGCCGACGGACCCAAACGGGGGCTCGAATTTTCGAGTTCCCGGGGGCCGACCGGCACCAGAAGGCCGACGCCTTTGCCGCCAAGATGGCGGAGGCCATCGCCGATGTGGCCAAGGTGGTGCGGCCTGTCAAGACCTCGTCCCTGATAGTGTCGGAGTTGGACGACTCCGTCACTAAGGGCGAGGTAGCCGCTGCCGTGGCGGCGGCCGGGGGGTGCGACGTGGAGGTCGTGAAGGCTGGGGAAATCCGGCAGGGCAGCGGGGGCATGGGCCGTATTCGGCTTCAGTGCCCCGCCGTCGCCGCTGAGGCCGTCCTTAAAAAGGGACGGCTACTCATCGGTTTTAGTTCGGCAGTGGTCCGGGCGCTGGAGGAGCAGCCAATGCGCTGCTACCGGTGCCTCGCGCTCGGACACGCCCGGCCGTATTGTCCCTCACCGGTGGACAGGTCGGCTCTGTGCTTCCGGTGTGGCCAGGCCGGCCATCGGCAGGCCACCTGCACCGGGAGTCCCCACTGCGCCGTATGCGCAGCGAGTGGGAGGCCGACGGGCCACGTAATGGGGGGGGCTAAGTGCAGCCCTCCCGTCAGGAGGGGAAAGGAGCAGGCCACCACGCGGCCCGCCCTTTCAGGTGCCCAGGTCTCCCCGGTCGCCGTTGATGGTGCGATGTCCGAATAATGCCCAGTTTCGGACATCGCACAATAATGCAGATTAACCTCAACCACTGTCAGGCGGCACAGGACCTAATGGTCCAAGTGCTAGCCGAGTGGTCGGGGGACCTTGCCGTGGTCGCCGAGCCATTTTCGTTCGCAGCCTCCTGGCTGCGGGACACGGATGGAACGGTGGCCATTGTGCCGCGGCCTTCCACGGACTCCCCGCCCCTCTCGCTCATAGAGAGGGGCCATGGATACGTGGCCGCCGCGTGGGGGGATATCGCCCTGGTGGGCGTGTACTTCCCCCCAAAGCGTCCGGTCGTGGAGCTGGAGAATTATCTCCAGACTCTCACGGCGGCGCTTGCACGACTGGGGAGGAGCAAGGTCGTGGTCTTGGGCGACCTAAACGCCAGGTCCACGGCCTGGGGAGACCATGTCGACCGCCCCCTGGGCCGCTGTCTGGCGGCCTGGGCGGCATCGACGGGTCTGGTGCTCCTCAACAGGGGGGCAGTGCGCACGTGCGTGCGCCAAAACGGGAGCTCGGTGCCGGACGTCTCGTTCGGCACTGCAGCCCTGGCCGCGCTCGTGCGCCGGTGGGAGGTGGACCTGAGGGAGAACCTATCCGATCACAGATATATTCGGATAGAGTTCTCCACTCAGTGTCCACCGGTGGTGGGGGGGGGAGCGGGAAGGAAGAAGGTCCTTCCCGCGGTGGGCCCTGTCGCGGCTGGACCGCGTCGCGGCCACGGAGGCGGCTTTCGTCCAGGACTGGTTTGCTCCGTCAACCAGTCCGGACGTCGACGAGGCCGCCCTCCAACTGAGGGAGGCAATGACCGAGGTGTGCGACTCCAGCATGCCTCGGTCGCGACGGCCGCCGCCCAAGCGCGCGGTCTACTGGTGGTCGGCGGAACTCGCCGGCCTCCGGGACGACTGCGGCGCCGCGAGGAGGGCCTTCCAGCGGGCCCGCCGCCGCGCCAACCGTGATGCCGCCAACGAGGACCGCCTCTATGCCTCCTACGTGGAGGCCCGGCGCGTCCTCAAGGTGGCAATCCGGGAGGCCAAAAAGGCGGCAAGGCTGGAGATGCTGGCGGGGTTGGATGCCGACCCCTGGGGGAGGCCGTATCGGGCGGCGCGCAATCAGCTGCGTCCGATCGGCCCCCCCGTAGTCGAGGCCCTCCAGCCGGCCTTGCTGGAGGAGGTGGTCCGGGGTCTCTTCCCGGACCGCTCGCCGGACTTCGACCCTCCCCGGATGGCCCCGCTCCCGCGAATGGGCCCTCCGGCCGACGCCGGGATTCCCCCGGTGTCGGAGACGGAGTTTGCCTCGGCGGCGGCTCGCCTCCGGGGCAAAAAGACGGCGCCGGGGCCAGACGGCGTGCCGGCACGGGTGGTGGCGATAGCCACCGCCCAAATGGAGCGACGTTTTCGGGACCTCTTCGACCGCTGCTTTGCGTCGGGGAGGTTCCCGAAGGTGTGGAAGGAGGGGGTTTTGTGCCTCCTCCGAAAGGTGGGTCGGCCGGAGGATTCGCCCTCCGGCTACCGGCCGATCGTCCTCCTGGACGATGCGGCCAAGCTCCTTGAGAGCGTGATCGCGGCACGCCTCAAGGAGCACCTGGGGGGGACCGGCCCTGACTTGTCCGAGGCCCAGTACGGGTTTCGGACGGGCCGGTCCACGGTGGATGCGCTTCTGGAGGTGAAGCGCATCACCCAGGAGGGGGCGAGGGCGGGGGGAGGGGTGATGGCGGTGTCTTTTGACATCAAGAATGCCTTCAACTCCATCCCCCACGCCACAATATTGGAGGCACTCCGGTATCACGGAGTGCCTCCATACCTGAGGGCCCTGCTGACGGACTACCTCCAAGGCCGGGAGGTACTGTTCGTCGGCAGGGACGGCCGCATGAGGCGGCGGCCGGTGGAGTCGGGCGTTCCGCAGGGGTCGGTCCTAGGACCACTCCTGTGGAACATAGGCTATGACTGGCTCCTCCGGGGCGCCCTCCCCGATGGCGTTGGTGTCGTCTGCTATGCGGACGACACCCTCGTCACGGCGCGGGGGCGCAACTTCGGGGAGGCGGCCGACCGGGCGTCGGTGGGGGGAACCCTGGTCGCCCGTCGTATCGGGCGGCTGGGGCTGGAAGTGGCGCTCCCCAAAACCGAGGCCATATATTTTCATGGGCCTCGAGGGGAGCCGCCGCCGGACGCCCACGTCGTGGTGGCCGGGAGGAGGGTGGAGGTGCAGGCCCAGATAAAATATCTGGGCCTGACCATATCGTGCCGGTGGAAGTTCGCGGAGCACTTCCGCCTGCTCCGCGAACGCCTCCTAAAGTCGGCGAGGAGCCTTAGTTGGCTCCTCCCAAACATCGGGGGGCCTGCTGTGGCATGCCGGCGCCTTTATGCCGGCGTGCTACGCAGCATGGCCCTTTACGGTGCGCCCGTGTGGGCGCACGATCTGGTGGCGACTAACCGTGCCCTGCTCCGTAAGCCCCAACGCGCCATCGCACAGCGAATGGCGCGGGCTTACGGCACGGTTAGTCACGGGGCGGCATGTGCCATGGCGGGCACTCCGCCATGGTACTTTGAGGCCGAGGTGCTGGCCGCCGTCTACCACTGGACGGCGGACAAGCGGGCTCAGGGGGAGCCCGCAGCACCGGAAGAGAGGGTCGCCGTCTGGCGAAGGGCCCGCGAGGTCATGTTCCGCCGGTGGACGGCGGAGATGGCCAACGCGGACGACGGGCGGTGGACCCTGGACGCCGTCGGTCCAGTCATTGAGGGATGGATCGACAGGAGGCATGGGTTCCTTACCTACCGTCTGGCGCAGGTCTTGTCCGGGCATGGCAGCTTCGGACATTTCCTGTGCCGGATTCAAAGGGAGGAATCCACGGCGTGCCACCACTGTGGCGCGCCGGACGACACAGCGTGGCACACCCTGGCCGAATGTCCGGCCTGGGATGTGCCACGTCGTCGCCTCCAGGCGTCCGCTGGCCCGGACCTCTCGCTGCCCGGCTTGGTGTACGCCATGCTGGGCTCCGAGGCGGTCTGGGTCGCGGTGGCCTCTTTCTGCGAGGACGTCATGTCGCAGAAGGAGGCTGCGGAGCGGGTGCGTGAGAACGATCCTCTCGCGCCCCCGCACCGCAGACGTCGAAGGGGCCGGACGAGGCGCGATCGCGCCCAAGTCCAGCCTGGTGGTGGCCAGTGGGCGGGGGATGTGGGAATCCACCTGCCCGCATTGCACGGTCCACCACCGTCGACGGGTGGGAACAATCGGGCGCTCCCGGTTGTTCCCACAGGCCCCCCTTCACCGCGGGGGGGGTCAAAATGGGCCCGTCGTGCAGTAGACGGGCCCATCGCCGGTGAAGTCGTGGCGTAGGGCCGACGGTCCGGGCCCCACGGCTTCACCACAAAGGCGAAGACGGAGCGCCGCGGTGTTTTAGTGGGTAGTCCCCTGGGCGATGTGTCAGTTGCCCAGGTGGGAGTCCCACACACGCCCCCCGCCACCCAGGTGGGGGGTACGGTGCGTAAACGCATTTCACCGCGCAAACAAAAAAAAAAAAAAAAGTAGAGTTGGAAGAGATATTAAGGATATTCTTTTTAACATCACATTCCAACAGTTGCGCAAACGAGAAGGTGGGGACATTTGGTGTCGGCAGACATGAAATATGATTTAGAGTTTGTGATTTAATAGAAGGGTCGAGAGGAGAAAATTTTGAAAATTGTGTATTAAGGACGTTAAGATTAATGTGGCTAGGAATGCAATTGTTACTAGGTTTGCCGACACCCAGCGTTTTGAGAAATTTCCAGACTCTAGCTGGATCACCATTGGAGACCGAACTATGGATATGGCGTCGTTGAGCATCCCTACACATAGTATTGCAGCGATTTCTAAGATTCCTATAAGTTTCACGATTTTCATCGGTAGGCAGAAGTTTAAATTTAGTCTTGGCGCGATTACGCTTCAACATTTCAATTTTGATTTTATCTGATAGCCAAGGAGCGGGAAGATGTTTGATTTTGACAGGTCTTAATGGAGCGTGGCGATCGTAAAGCTGAGTTATTAGTGAATTAAATACAGAAAGTTGAACGTCAATAGTTTCAGCCTCATCGACAGCAGACCAGTCTATATTTCGCGCATCATCAGTGAGTTGGTTCGTGTCTATGCTTCTAAAGTTACGCTGCAAAAGTATTCTCGACTTAGCTTTGGGGGGACGAATTTTGTATGATAACATAAGAAGGTTATGATAAGAAAAAGCATCAGCCTCGATTTGACCATGTTTCACAACACCCGATGAAACAATCATTAAATCAAGAAGAGAAGGGTTGGAGTTAGGAAAAAAATGAGTAGGACCAGTAGGAAGAATATTTAAATTCATAGAGTTGGTAATAGAAAGGAGTTTAGATGAACGGTGGTCGTTTTTTAAAAGACATGTATTTAGGTCACCCATAATAATGACATGAGCATAGTTAGGGACCAGACCTTCGAGTACTGTCTCAAATGATGAAAAGTAGTCCAGATGAAGGGAGGGACTATAAACAACTCCCATAAGTACTTTTGTGTGGCACAGCGTTGCTTCAATAAATAAATGCTCCAGGCATTCATCACTTTGGCTTGGGAGCGAAATGCTGACCACGCAATGAGCAATATGAGAGCGAATGTAAATAGCCACCCCACCACCTGTACGTCCCACACGATCATTACGTAAAAGTTCAAAACCCGGTAGTGCATAAGAAACTGATGAAAAGCAAGGTCTGAGCCAAGTTTCGGAAATCATTATTGCGTGAATATTGTTGATGTCAAAGGATGTCAGCATATCGGGGTAATGAGCAGGAATACTTTGGGCATTAATGTAAATAACATTAAAATTTTTCGGAAAATTAGAAAATTCATCATTAAGAGAAGTTTTCAGAGGGACTAAGACACTGTGATAGCTCACTGAGCTGTTGTTCGACCGATTAGAGCTACATGACAAAAAATCTTCGACATCGTCAGAGTCCGAAAAATCAGACGAAGTAAACATAAACTACTGTATATTAATTATATTATAAATATATATGTATAAATAAAAATAAAATAAAAATATTAATAAGTATTATAATAAGGTATAAATTAATTATAACAGATAAATATATAATCTATTTTAATTGCACTTCACCTCGTTTCACAAACCGACAGCATAGAAGAAATTGCCAGTGTAAAAAAATGCTTAATAATGTAAGAACAAGAACTGACAGTTGACAATGACATGTCAATGTGACTCTAAGAAGAAATATTTGTGAACTTGTGACAAATTATAGGTTACTTTACTTACTTCTTGTGTTCTATTTAACAATAATAAAAATTTTAAGTAAATTAAAGACAAACAAATCATATTGAAACTAAAAGTGTCGGTTAAAGTGAGGAAAAAGAAATGATTAACAGAGGCTAAAAACAGAATCAATACGAAAAATTACCACTACCGGCGCGCGATGACGCGTTTGCTTCGTGTTGGGACAACCTTTTCATGTTGCTGTTTGGGTATGGAAGGCGAAGACGACCCAGTTGTTTCAGCCGGCACCGCAACATCCAGCTCAGCCAATGTGACCACACGATGGCGCTGGTCGTCGCGATCCAGGACGAAGACTGCACCGTCCCGCGTCCAGCTCCTCGAAACACCAACACGCTGCCGAGTAGCAACGAAGACGTCGTGGCGCTGTCGTGTCAGGAACTCGGAGAGTGTCACCCCTGACCCTTTCAATGCAGTCTTGGCAAACCACACCCGGTCTCTGCTTGTGACTGTGGTAAATTCCAGAAGAAGTGGACGTGGCTTATCCTTCTTTGAGGTTTTACCCAGACGATGACATCGAGAGAAATCATTTTTGGAGATATCAATGGTTTTGACAATATCCGACAACTTTGTTATGGCAGCATTAACACAGTCCTCAGTCTTTACTTCAGGAACACCATGCAGTAGCAGAATGTTACGTCTCCCCTGCATCTCCAGACGATCACATTCGAGACTAAGGCATTGTACTTGCTCCAGGAGGTGCCCGATGGTTGACATCACATAAGACTGGAAGTTTGTGAAGTTCCGTTCAATTTGTGTAGTGGTTATTGATGTTGAAGATCCTCCACTGTGACTCTTTGCCAACTCTGCCTTAAATTCAGCCATTTGTGTGCTGAAAGTCTCCTTCATCTCGTGAATAGTCTTGGTGATAGATTCCATTATGGTTGTGGAGCAGTAGTGGTGTTTATAGAGCACTGTAGTAAGTTATTACGAGATTTGTTACGTCGGTTTTGTGAAACGTAAGTTGGTGGTTATTTTTTGGCTATTTTTTTATTGTTAATGTGGCAATCTTAAAACCCATCATTCTTTCCCTCTCCTTTATTCCCAAACCTCAATCTGGGCATCTCGCTCGCACACCTATGCGTTTCTAATGCACTGGAGACGCATTTTGTTGTTGCAAAAAATATGTCTGCCGAGTAACTCTGTGTGCGCCCTTTTTAATTATATTTGGTGTTAATTACGTCAATTACTATCAAAAACCGTGTGAATGTGAACACTGCAGTGATATCTAACCCATGGACATTGGATTTGTGCTGATTTATGGTAGAAACGAACATTTATAAACTTCATACACGTGGTGCCTGAACTTTTCAAGTAAGTCCCAGATTGTTCCAATTTCTTTTTATTTCAGCCAGATTGCCACATTCCGTGTCTTATAATATTTAATTAATTAAAATACAGTCCACTCAACCCGCCAGTATTGATTTGGAGGAATTTTCCTACCATCTCTTTTTTGGTCCTAATCGACCCGGATTAGTCCCTTTTTTTAGTTCATATTAAAGTTTTATTCATACTAAATTGCGTAGTTTTTCACTAAAAGTTTAATATAACGCCACAAACGTTTTAAAGGTACCCATTTACATAGATATCTTATGTATTTATCTTATATCTAAGTATTTTTATGTACTTTGGATTTCCGCTAATAAGTATATCAAGTTCCAGTAAATTCTATGCTATTGAATGTTCAACAAAACCGTATATCGGGAATTAGTTTGTTTTTAAGCAACTACTTCTCATTTTTTCTAACCCGCAAGATACTACGGCAGCGTGAGTTATTCTATTATTAGCTAGAAACAAGGTTCTAATAAGATATATCTAAAATTTATAACATTAGTTCGAGTATTCCATTTGATCGCGAAGCTTCGAGTAGGGTACTTATTTTATAATTTTTTGTAGGTAGGTTTTTGATTCGTAACATAACGTGTGGCACGCACGCAGTGCTGCCAACCGTAATCGACATCGCGCTCAAGTTTCGTGATAGTTCGGGTGCGCTCGGTATTAGTCGAGTTAGGTACTCACAAGTTACAACGGCCACGTATTTTTTGCAACCAACCATTTTTATTTTATTCTACCGCTATTTTTGATCGTATAGTTTTAGCTATCGATTGTTTTTACATATTTTTTGAACCCGCGAACGTAAGAAGGAGTTTATATTTTATATTTAACCGCTAGTTGTATTTTCGATCGTAAAGTCTTTTGACTTTTGATTGTTTATATTTTTTCTTTAAACCCGCGAACGTAAGGAGGAGTTTACATTTATTCTTGCCGCGAAGTGAAGTTGGTAATTTTACCAGGTTTACCCACGAACGAAGTTTTTTTTCCCCCGCGAACGAAGTTTTTGATTTTGGGTAATTATTTTTCTACCTCGAACGTTGTTTGTTTGTAGGTAGGTACTACCGCGAACGAAAGTTTAAGTTTTTTATATCCTAACCGCGAAGTAGTTTATTTCCCGCGAAGTGTTTGTTTTTAGGATTCCGCAAGTTTGTTTTTTGAACGTTTTCACGTTTCCACCCGCAATTTCAATAATCTATATTTACCGCAATTTTTATATTTTTTCCCGCAAATAATTATTTAAAATATGCCGAAGTCTAAGGCGGAGGAGCAGTTTGTGGAGTGTATCGAGCAACCAGAGTTAACTATTTTGAAGTCTAAACGTGATTTATATTTTCAGCGTATGCAGCAGTTATACGACTTATCTAAGCCGGAAGATACAAATCGCGAAGTTTTTCTTAATCAAGTTAGGAACGTTGATGAAATACGCACTAAGTTTGAACAGATATTAGATGACTATAATTCTTTATCGTTAAAACTAGAACCTACTTATAAAGTTAATTATAATTCTTGGTTTGCCTTCGAAGATATGTATTGTTTTGTTAAGGGAGTACAGTCGCGCTTACAACCGACCCCGCAATCCTCGCATAATGCTTCCTCTTTCGTTAAATCGAATCATAGGCTTCCCCCTATTGATCTTATTTCTTTTAATGGTGATGTCAAGAATTGGCCATTATTTTATGCTCAATTCAAAAGTATGGTTCATGAGAACGTTTCGCTAACTGATAGTGAGAAGGTATTTTATTTAGTAGGTAAACTGACGGACACGGCGTCAGCTATCTGTGCTGGGTTGCCACCTACCGCTGAAAATTATGTTCTTATTTGGAATGCCCTAGTACAGAAGTTCGATGACCCTCGCTCTCTTGCCTGCGCGTACCTCAACAAACTATTAGATTTTAAACCATTAACTTTGGACAGTGCTACCGGACTAGATTCTTTTATTAATAATTTTAATTCCTCAGTTGAAGCTTTAAAGCAGTTGAAACTTGACGATTTGCTAGATTTTGTGTTTTTACATCTCGCGCTTCAGCGTTTAGATCGCGATACGGTCAAGCTGTTTGAAATTACTTATCGGAAGGATAAAATACCTAAGTATAAGAATCTTCTTGAGTTTTTGAGAGAACAAACAAAGGTGTTGTCACGTAATGTCAACTGTTCCGAATTAGTTCCCTTTAAAAACCGTAATCGAAGTTCTTCTAACGTACGGTCAACAAAAACATTTGTGAACACCGATAGTAATTCCAACAGTAATTCCAATTGTGTTTTATGTAAGCGTGCTTTTCACGAACACTTGTTTCAATGTACTTCGTTTATGAAAATGACACCTCAGCAAAGGTATAGTTTTATGAAAGGACATCCTTTTTGTCATAATTGTTTAAGTGTTAAACACAAAACTTCGGTATGCACTTCGAATCGTAATTGTAATTATTGTTCTCTTAGACATCACTCATTTTTGCATTTCAATATTTTAAATAAACAACAATGTAATATTTCTACAACCGCTAATTTTGATACTTTTTCTGCTGACCCTACTTTGGCGCCAGCGTCCGCCAATGATATTTGTGATTCACAAGTTGAGTCCCCCGCTAGCGCGCACGCGGACCGCTCCGTCGCTCCGAGTGTTGCATTCTCAACCCCGCTAACGAATGCTAACCATGCATCCTTTTGTTCTGTGTCGCGCGATCACCGCGATCGACACGGCCCCGCTACTATCACTTTGTTAGGTACCGCTAAGATAAGAGTTGTTGACAAACACAACCACGAACACTTTTTGAGATGTTTGATTGATCCCGGCTCTCAAAGTGATTATATTTCTTTACAATGTTGCCAACGCTTATCCTTGTCAATTTCTAAGGAACACCGCTTCAAGGAGGTGCAAGGTATAGGAGGTTCTCCGCAAACAATCCACGGTGTCACACCTGTGCGATTCACTTCTCGTTTTGACAATAGTCAGGTGTACAACATTCGACCGTTAGTAGTAGAAAGGATTACGTCACAGCTGCCCGACGCACATGTAAACAAGTCGGCGTTATCTCAATTGATAAAAAACTTACCGCTAGCTGACGACGAGTTTTCAAATCCCGGTCCTATTGACTTATTGTTAGGCGTGAATTTATTTTGTAACATTTTACTTTCAGACAAGGTTCTAGGTAGTAATAATGTTCCCTCCGCACTGCATACTACCTTAGGCTACGTGATCATGGGTGACGCACCTGTCGCTTTTTCATCGAATTTAATTTCCCGCGCTTTTTGCACTTTTACTTGTGACCCGCTGGATCAGACTTTGCAGAAGTTTTGGGCAGTAGAAGAGTTACCTGAGAAGAAGTTTTTGAGCCCCGAGGAGTCGGAATGTGAAAAGATTTACACTTCCACCACTACTCGCAATGACGATGGGACTTTTGTTGTATCGCTTCCTTTCAAGGAAAGTTCCGATAATTTAGGTGATTCTTTCGTGTCTGCTAAACGTCGTTTTATGTTTTTAGAGAAAAAGTTTGTAAAATCTCCAGAACTTCGTAAAATGTATGACGATGTTATTCAGGATTACATCTCGCAAGGCATTCTTTTAAAAGTACCGCAAGGTGACGAGTGCATTTCTTCAGGTTTCTACCTCCCGCATCACCCGGTGATACGTAACGACAAGTCAACTACGCGCCTGCGCATCGTTCTCGACGGCAGCGCCGCCACAGACTCAAACGTTTCTTTAAATGACATTTTGCACTCAGGGTGCAACCTACAAACTGAGATTTTTCATATTTTGTTAAATGTTCGCTATTTTCAAATCGCCTTTTTTGCCGATGTAAGGCAAATGTATTTATGCATCTTTGTTCATCCCGAACACCGCAAATTTCAACGGATTTTATACCGTTTTTCCCCTAGTGATACCCTAGATACCTATGAGTTCACACGGGTTACATTTGGGCTCCGCTCGTCGCCATTCTTGGCGCTCCGCACTCTCCGCGAGCTGGCAGCTCGTGAGAGAGAGAGAAGTTCCCTCTCGCCGCCGCTACCCTGGAGAGAGATGTGTATATGGATGACCTGGCTTCCTCCGCTTCATCTTTGCATGAAGCCGTAGTGACAGCTACTCAGCTGATACAACTGTTTAAGTCCGGAGGTTTCGACCTGGTCAAATGGACTAGCAATTCGCCAGAATTGTTAAGTCACATACCAGCCTCTCACAGGCAGTCAGAATCAATATCTTTTGACGACGACAATGTTTTTAAAATATTGGGACTTCGATGGCTTCCATCAACGGATGAGTTTTATTTTTTAATTTCCCAACCGCAACCTATATGCACTAAGCGTGCTATCTTATCTGTTACCGCTAGACTGTATGACGTTCTTGGTCTTGTCGGACCAATCATACTTTTTGCTAAGTTACTAATTAAAGAACTTTGGCTTTTAAAAAATTCATGGGATGAACCGTCACCTGCCCACATTTCAAGTATGTGGCAGTCATATATTTCCGAGTTGCCCTTAATTTCGCAACTTAGATTTCCCCGACATATGGGAATAGTTAAAGACTCGAAGGTTTCCTTGCTAGCATTTGCCGATGCAAGTGAAAAGGCTTATGGTTGTGTTATCTATTTGCATGTTCAAAATGGAGACAACAAACCATTAGTGTCTTTGGTTTGCTCCAAGTCTCGGGTTTCATCCCCATCGAAGGTTGTTACTTTAGCTCGCCTCGAGCTCAACGCACTAGTTTTATTAGCTAAACTAGTCCGTACCGTTTATGACTCCGTCAGTGACCGACACTGCGTAGACAATGTTTTTATATTCTCTGATTCGGTTGTCGCTTTATGTTGGGTGACTTCTTCCCCACATAGGTTTAATACCTATGTTGCCAATCGAATTTCACAGTTTCAAACACTTGTTTCGACTGAGAATTTGTTTCACATTGCAGGAAAAGAAAATCCCGCTGATTTCATTTCCCGTGGACTTCGACCGTCCCAAATAGTCGATAATCAGCTTTGGTTTTCAGGTCCACCATGGGCATCTTTACCCGTAAGTCAATGGTCTATAGAAAAATTTGTTCCGTCGTCCAAAAGTCTACCAGAGTCAAAAACAGTTTCTCACGTAGTTACTTGCCATAACGATGTTCATCCGTTACTTCAGTTATCTGAGAGGTTTTCCTCCTGGATGAAGTTGTTGAGAGCTACGGTTTATTTCTTAAGATTTATTAAATTTTTACCTCGCGATAATGTCATTTCCGCTAATAGTTTAGAAGTAGCTGAGCTTGCTATAGTGAGAGCACTCCAAACAAAACATTTCTTTAATGATATTAAAATTCTTGAAAAGGGAAATCAATGCTCCCCTACACTGCGTAAATTATCCCCCTTTTTGGCAGATAACATCGTACGTGTTGGTGGTAGGCTAGAAAATGCGTCTTTAGAGTTCTCACAGAAACACCCCATATTGTTACCTAAGAAAGGTCATATTATAGATCTTATAATTGATCATTATCACCGCGTAAATTGTCACGCAGGACCGCAATTGTTACTTTCAATTATAAGACAACGATTTTGGATTTTATCTGGTTTGCGTTCTATTAAAAAACGAATACGCGAATGTATTAAATGTTTTCGTCTTAAACCCAAGCAGATATTTCCCGCCATGGCCGATTTACCTCAGTGTCGAGTCGATCAGTCTATTAAGGCATTTACACACACAGGTGTCGATTATGCGGGCCCTTTATATATAACTTTAACTAGAAAGCGCGGCGTTCGTAGCCAAAAGTCTTATCTATGTATATTTATCTGTTTAGTTACCAAAGCTATTCATTTGGAATTAGCTTCAGATTTAAGTTCCGCGACGTTTCTTGACGCGTTTAAAAGATTTTTATCAAGACGAGGTCCTTGCAAGTTTTTATATAGCGACAATGGTACGAATTTTATTGCGTCAAAGGCATATTTAAACGAACTTTATTCGTTTTTATGTACCGACGAATATTTCCAATGTTTTTCAAGCGAACTTGCAAATAACCGTATAACGTGGCATATGAATCCTCCCACGGCAAGTCATTTCGGCGGCATATGGGAATCTAACATAAAAAGTGTTAAATCGCTTCTATTTCGCGTCATAGGTAAACAAATTTTGACCTTTGAGGAGATGTTAACAGTACTTACTCAAATTGAAGCCGTACTCAACAGTCGCCCTCTAAGTGTCCTAAGTAGTGACCCGTCAGAGCCCTCTGCACTGACACCGGCACATTTCTTACATACTGTACCGCTGCAATTTTTGCCAGCACCCAATGTTAATACAGACTCGGCGAGTTTATTGACGCGTTTTTCGTTAATGGACTCACTCGTTCAATCGTTTTGGAAGCGCTTTAAAGTAGAGTATCTTCATAATTTACAAACGCGCGAAAAATGGAATACTTCTTCTAGTACGCTCACTGTAGGTACAATTGTTTTAGTAAATATGGAGAACTCACCGCCACTACATTGGCCTTTAGGTGTTATAACCAAACTCTTTCCCGGTAAAGACGGTGTTACTCGAGTGGTAGAGGTCCGTACTTCGAGTAGCACGTACAGACGACCTGTCGTCAAACTCTCTCCTCTGCCCGCGCAGTAGGTGAGGTAGCTACTAGCTAGTTAAGTTTTAGTGTTAGCTTTGTTTAAGCGCACAGCATTTATTTTAGCTGTGTGTTCTTTTCCTATATACATATATATTAATTAGGTTATATGTGTATATATTTATTATGCTCTTTTAAAGGGGTACCTTTAAGGCGGGGGGCATGGTGGTTATTTTTTGGCTATTTTTTTATTGTTAATGTGGCAATCTTAAAACCCATCATTCTTTCCCTCTCCTTTATTCCCAAACCTCAATCTGGGCATCTCGCTCGCACACCTATGCGTTTCTAATGCACTGGAGACGCATTTTGTTGTTGCAAAAAATATGTCTGCCGAGTAACTCTGTGTGCGCCCTTTTTAATTATATTTGGTGTTAATTACGTCAATTACTATCAAAAACCGTGTGAATGTGAACACTGCAGTGATATCTAACCCATGGACATTGGATTTGTGCTGATTTATGGTAGAAACGAACATTTATAAACTTCATACACGTGGTGCCTGAACTTTTCAAGTAAGTCCCAGATTGTTCCAATTTCTTTTTATTTCAGCCAGATTGCCACATTCCGTGTCTTATAATATTTAATTAATTAAAATACAGTCCACTCAACCCGCCAGTATTGATTTGGAGGAATTTTCCTACCATAAGTACTAGTGCAGAAACATGTAAAAAATATATCTTTTAACAAAGAAATACTATTTGTTTTTATTTAATAATATAGAGCACTTTCAAAATACGTTAGGTTTTTTTCAGTGCCTACCCGCAAAAAAAAATATAATTATAGAATAAATAAATATAATTAATAATTTCTTACACTTGTTTTTGTAAATACTATTACTTTTATAGAAGCAAAAGCTCTTTCCGATAGGCCTCTAAATCTTGCACATGACAAAATGTTACAAAAATTCAAAGGAAGAGTCATCTCAATTTGTATTATCTTAAAAAAGATATGCGGAAATTCGTTTCCGCGATTATGTTATTTAATATTATCGAAAGGGAATCTTGGTAACGCCTTTCCAATTTTCCTTTGCAACTTTGGCTTCCTAATCTTGTTTATTGTCTCAACAATCTTGAAAGTAAACAATTTTCTTATAACGTCTTTTATTATTTTTGTCCTGTCTTAAAAAATATTTGATAAAGCGTCGAAGGTATATTGGTCTTTTTTCAGCCTACGCTAAGTGGGTCGTGGGCAAATAGTATTTTAACCTTCGGAAAACTACTCAAAGGATTAAATAATGAGGTTTTATTCCTAAGGCTTTATAAGGTCGTGTTTTGGTCCTATACCTGCTAAGTTACCTTTTTATTTACTGTCGTTAGGTTATCTATGTAAATTATGATTGCATAATTTCGAAAAGAGTGCCGAGAGTTTTTTCCGCTAGCTTTTTCTCTCGGTCTACTACTAGGGGTGTCGTTTTTTTTATTTTTGATTTTATGCTTTTGACAATGTATAAGAGATTAGTTTTTAATCCTACATACAATAAAGTAATTTCATTTCATATGTAACAATTAGTAAACTTGAATTACTTATGAATAACCTAACTCGATATTAACCTTTTCTATTTTACGTTTTTAAATATATAAACATCTACGTATATATGTCCTTTTAACGCCTCTAGTAAGAATACTACCTATGGAAGAAACATGTAAGATAATCGGTTACCTATCTTAATCCCGAATTTTAATATTCCGAATTTCATAATCCAGAAAACGTTTGGTCATTTTTTCATAATCCCGTTTTTTAGAATTTCGAAGTTTTGTTTGCCATATAATCGCAACTCCGAACTTCATTTCTCTCTGTTGATGGATGAACTCCATTTATTCATTTGCACGACGTTTTAAAATCCAGACGAATGAGTTCCAGACACACGAAATCTAAATGCGCGAAATCTAGATAACCGATATCCTTATGCACAAAAGCCAGATTTTTAAAACACAAATTTTTGAAATCCAGTTAATTGATATCCAGACAAACAATATCTAGATTTTTAAAATCAAGATTCTTTAAATTCAAATAAACGATCTCAAGAACAACTAAATCCTAGTATTATTTTAAATGGCTCTCTACTTTTAGAAAAGAACTTCGGTTTTGCCGCTTCGCCGACCGCTGCCGCGCGTGTGGTCACCATTCAACCTCACACTCCTCCTCGCTACGCTCGTCGTCGTACCTATTATTTTATTATATGAACAAACAGCGCATACCCAAAATTGTAAATAATAATTTTAATAATTTGGTCCACCTAAAACATGCCAAATAAAATTAGCTTTTCCTATAAGTAGTTATGACAAACCAAATCAAGATAAAGCATTTTAGGACTGGTGATGAGGATGTTATGCCAATTGAAATTAGGAATTATACATTATGCTAAAGAATAATATTCCTATAGCCTGTTTTGCCATTTAAAAGTTATGCAAAGGATAAATTATGCGACATGAGCTTTTTGATGATTGTGACAATTTATGTATGACGGACGATTTTAGGACAATCGACGTTATGCGAAAGGAGCGGCGGCTCCCATTGCAAAAGTTAAGCTGAAACACGTTTGTATGGGAACCAAATAAAAAGATTATGAAAATCTGGCAATAGTTTATCAGGAATATGATTGTATGGGAAGTAAATATAAATATTATGAAAATTTGGTATTCGTTTATTTGGAAAATGGTACGAAGGGAAACAAAAAAAAGTATTCTGAGAATCTGGCATAGCTATTACCTGGATTATGAGAATATGGGTAACAAAAAAATATTTTTTGAAAATTTGGTTTTAGTTCACCTGGAAATTGATTCATCTGGGAAATAAAAAAAGGAATTAAAAAAAAATGTCATTCAGTAAATCTGTCTTTTAAAAGTTCTACCAAACGTTTTCGGGGTTTTAAGATTCGGGTAAATGAAATTCGAGTTTTTAACAGGTTACCAAGATAATCATCTATTTTCGTTTGAACTAGACTATGTATCTAAAGTATCGGATATTCCCTTTCGAATACAATACAATGGAATAGAACTGAACTTATAATAAAACAAGTAAAGAAAAAAAACTTTTTGTGGAATTTGAAAGATCCATTAGTTAAATAAATAATAACAAACCTTATTCGTCTAACTTTTTGGGTTTGCCTTCTTTTACGTTAGAGATTGAACTTTAATGCGAAGTAAGTGCTAAGTGCTTTAAGATTGAAGTGCGAGTAAGTGGAAATTGGTCTCATATACCGCGGCTATAAAGATTTTTAGCATAGTGTTAAAACAGTTGTATCCGAAATTTTTAATGAACGTTTTACGTTTATTAATTGTTTTAAGTAGTTGAAACAAAGGAAATTATTAACTTTAAAAACATTATATGAAATATATTAAATGCTTTGGACGGACGAATTTCTATTTTTAATATTTTAAGTTTAAAATCTGAAAACCTGGTTCATACATTAAGTTTATACCAAAAATAAGTACTTTATCAAAGTTTTTATTCTCCATATTTTCTTTCATAGATTTTACTGTAAAATATTACCATAAAGATATCTCTATAGTGCAGTAGATATAGAGGAAATGGAAGATCTTAAAACTCAGCAAAATATCATATTTTATCTCCGACTATTTTAACTTGCCAGCTTTTACCATCTTTTGTTTGTAACTTATTCAATTGACTGTGTTTTAAGATATTTTCACAGGATATTTTAGTTTTGTATGTGTAGTTCAAACTAAAAACTGTAGTAAGAATTAAACTTATTAACTTTACATAATTATGTTAATGCAAAAGCTTGTTAGTATGTTTGTATGTTTATTACTCAATCAAGCAAAAACTACAAATAGATGTGTATGAAACTTGGTATTGTTAGATATAAAACATAAGTTATCGGTTATTGGACATCCCTAGCATTCGATGGACATCACTGGTCGGCGTCATTGCCGGTGGGCGCGGATTTGGATTAAATCTAATGGCGGCTACATGATGTATTTCCTACTAAATTACATTTTATTAAAGATATGTTTAATCTAGAGTCCAATAAGTAGTGTTCCCTTATAGTATATAAGCAGACCATAATCTGAATAACTCACGGGAAACTTTTTACTGTGGGAATGAATCCCATTCCCACGGGAAAAGCCATTATGCTGCGGGTGTAACCACTACAAAAAACTGTTCACAAACTGTTTAATTTTATCTGGGGATCTTATTAACCCCAGATAAATCGTACCTCGAATCTACTGAC
This sequence comes from Emmelina monodactyla, assembly GCA_916618145.1. NCBI lineage: Eukaryota > Metazoa > Arthropoda > Insecta > Lepidoptera > Pterophoridae > Emmelina > Emmelina monodactyla. Next base: position 2,552,730 of record OU745316.1, read on the forward strand.
CCGTTCATGATGCAACACAATAATAATAATAATAAATCTCCAGGCTGACACACCAACTGTGTGGCCCTAAACTAAGCAAAGCTTGTACTATAGGTACCACACAATTGACTAGGGAAGAATCTAGTTACACCCAGACACGAGCCAATATCGAAAAACCATTTTTACGAAATTGGCCCGACCGGGAATTGGACCCGGAACCTTCCGCTTAGCAGTCCGGTATATATACCGATGCACCACAGATGTCGTCTGATTCACAAACCGAAATGTATATGAGTCGTTCCATCGTCAAATAGCCTAAAATGACGAAGCCTTCCACTAAAAATACACGGCAGCCATTATGGCAGCCATTATGACTATTTTAGTTCAGTTCTCTGACGTAGTCACAAGAATGCAAATAACGTAGGCGGTTATTTTTAATTTGCCAAAGGTCAGGTGCTATCAATAAAGACTAAAATTGAATTTCTATTAAAACAGTATTGATTATATCGTTTCGGTTTGGTAGTTGTTGAAGCCTCCGCAGAAAGCTTTATGTATATGGTTATTTTGGTATTTCCAATTAGTTAGGATTTGTATAATTGTGTTTGTGTATGTTTTTGTGGTTGATATCGATGTTGATTATAGATTTGAGTCTTTAATTTTCAGAAGCTCAATAAAATGAAGAGATACCGTGATTTTTTTTTTATAAGAGAACCTAGCAAACGATTAAGATATTAATGTGAAAAATGCGCCTCTTGCTAGATACTCATTATTCTGTTATCTGTAACAAGATATTGGTATACCCTTCAAGTCACTACATTAGGCACATGCCTTAATTTCTTTTAGAAGACTTATTAAATTTGCATTTTCCACATGTGGAAAATTGAACCTTTAAACCAAAATTTAAATTGCATTTAACAAGTTTTTCTCTGTTCCACTTAGTTATTCAATACGAAAGCTGGGTATCAGTAAATATACCACAGATATGTAATCGAGCACGGATTGGGTAAGTACATGAAAATAATTGAAAACGTGCAACAGGTAACCTCTTCGGAATTGCTTATAGAAATATTATGTACCTTTTTCATTTTGTTTACCTACTACCTATTGTACAACGTAACATATACCCCTACCGTTCTTATACCGTAGAATCAAGATCAAAGTTTCTGATCACCCCATCTTACCCTACTTTGCATAAAGGGGTTTACCTTCATAACTTCGGACCTATTGTTGGTAACTTGTTGGTTTCTAACACAAACAAAAGACAGCTAAATGTTTATTGGAAAATGTACGAAAACTCGTGGTTAATTAGGGGTAGGTAATACATATTTTTGTTTGTAGATTAGAACTTTGTTGGGTTTTCAACAACCTTAAGTTATGAGGTAAATAAGTTTTTTTTATATCTACTTATATTATTTATCAAGGCGACATATTAAAAAGGTCTACAATAATCTGAAAAGTTGACAACTTCAAAAAAGCCATTAGCGTTCATAAAGCGATATTGAAAAAGGTAAATCATACTGTGATGGGGCCGAGTAATACAACCCCAGGAAAATATGATAAATTGCGGGGAAAATAAAAGAAAAGTGGACTGTATGAATATATAGGTTGAGATGCGGGGGTGGTGGATGAGAGAAAAGTACAAACAAGGCTTGACCTAGCTGCAAGTGGAAAATAGGAAAGTGACGCGTACCTGGTACTTCCTGGTGCTGCTGCCTAAGGATGTCACTGTCCGTTTGTCTTCAGCCGGCCGGCACTCGCTTTTCATCACAATCACACACGTATATGCGGTTTTTGAACAGTTTGAATAATTATATTAATTTATAATTAATGCGTGGCACAATGCACGTTGACTTAGCGAAGTAGAAGTGAAGAGAGAGAGGGAAGAAGTTTCTATCCCGCTCATTCCTTGAACCAGCGCCATCTATCTAGTGGCGATGCATACGTAGGCGCACCTCCAATATCCAATGCAAACTAGGAAAGCCTTGTTGAGTGCAGCCTACCTAAAGAGATGTCGCTACTGAGGCGATTTCAGAAATATGATGAATTACGGCCCAACCATGCTCCCCGCCTTGAAAGGTTTACCTTTCAAAGCAAATAGGTATCAATACACAGGAGATGGCTGGAGAATGCATCATGCGAAAAGGTTAATAATTATGCGGGGAAAAAACCTGTGAAAGCTCAGTGCATTTGCACAGGCAGAGAGTTACTCTTAATATAAGATACAATGCGGGGGAATAATTTACATGAATAAAGAGCCTGAAACAACTTATCAGAGCTTAATGCGGTTAACTAATAAATGCGGGTTTATTAAAGATAAACTTAATAAATTAAGATTCTACAGCTAAATTATGCTAAGAAGAAAGTAAAATTACTTAATTTACTTATTGAGTAGGCAAAGGATATAGCTTTGTAACTGGGCGTTTGTAGCTACCCGATGCCGTTTTAACTAAAGCTACCCTAACAATACCATCCGATCCAGGATAAACTTCTACAATAACTCCGAGGGGCCAACGTAAGGGAGGTGTATCATCGTGACCTACGAGAACAACTGTGCCAACATCCACGGGGCGATCCGGTGTGCACCATTTTTGTCGAACCTGCAGCGTATGCAAATATTCGACACGCCATTTTTTCCAATATGAATGTACAAGTTGCTCTAACAGTTTTTTACGGTTAGTTAAAGACATCCGTTCATCTGTTAATTCAGATGAAGGTAAATACTTGAGAGGTGTAGACATCAAAAAATGCGCTGGTGTCAATACATCCGGATGCGGGTCTGCAGATAAAACACACAGCGGTCGAGAATTTAAAATGCTTTCAATCTGCACTAAAACAGTTAGTAACTCCTCGTAGGTAAGAAGTTGTTTACCTATCACCCTAAACATATGAGTTTTTATACTTTTTATATTCGACTCCCACATACCACCGAAGTGGGGAGCGCGAGGAGGTATTAATCTCCATTCAATATGATCTTTTAGAAGTTCCTGGCGTATGTCTGACTGAAAGTTAGAGTTAAGGAGCAAAGTAAACATTTCACTGAGTTGTGCTTTAGCACCTACAAAATTGGTACCATTATCTGAATATATTACAGACACTGGTCCACGGCGAGATATGAATCTTTTAAATGCGGAAATAAAAGAATCAGTAGAAAGATCCGATACTAATTCAATATGTATAGCCCTAGTGACTAAACAAATAAAGAGACAGATATAAATCTTTTGGGAATGTTGACCCCTACGACGCGTCGGTATATAACTTAGGGGTCCGGCAAAGTCGACTCCGGTATGTACGAAAGCCTTAGCATCGCGAATTCGAAAGCCTGGAAGGTCAGCCATCTTGGGTGATGGGTGCGTAGGTTTGAGACGGAAACAAGTATTACATTTACGGCAGCGAGCACGTATAACTGTCCTAGCATCCAAAATCCAAAACCGCTGGCGTATAATGGACATCAATAGTCCAGGGCCTGTATGACAATATTTCGAATGGTAGTGATCAATAATTAAATCGACTACGCGATCGTGTTTTGGCAAAAGTGCTGGATGTTTAGCTTCGTATGGTAGATCTGAATTGGAGAGCCGGCCTCCAATACGCACGATATCATTGTCGTCTATAAAGAGAGACAACTGACGCAATTTCTTGGATGGGCTCTTACCGACCTTAATGAAATTAATATCATCTGAAAAATGAATCTTTTGAATAAGTCGAATAATAAAATTTTCTGCAATATTAACATTATGAACGGTTACCAAACCGAATAATTTCTTTAAAAATTTAAGAATGTAAACCGTTATGTGCAACAACCTTTCCCATGAATTAATGCGGTTAAATAAATCATTTAAGATAAAAGGTTCAATATTAGAAGCCGATAAAAATGTTTTAGATTTTAATAATTCCGGTAAAGTGTCACAGTCGTCAGGAATAAAATTTAAGGGCCACGAGGTGGTAGGCTGATTGAGCCAACATGGACCGTCCCACCATAATGAGTGGGCGATGAGCTGGGAAGGCAGCATACCACGCGAGAGACAGTCGCTCGGATTCTCTTTTCCAGCAATATGGTGAAAGCAAGACGAAGGAAGATTTTCATGAATACTTGCTATTCGATTGCTAACGAAAACAGACCATCTGTGAGGCGAGGAATGGATCCATGAAAGCGCTATGGTGGAATCCGAGAAAGCGTAAATACCTGCAATTGGTATGCGGGCAGAGAGTTTGTCTTGAACGGAGCGTACAAGCTTGGAAAGCAACAAAGCAGCGACGAGTTCTAGGCGCGCAAGCGTCGTTATTTTAGCTGGAGACACTTTAGACTTGGCACATAAAAGTCTTGCAGTAATATTTTGCTCGTTGTTTGTTATATGTAAATATACACAACAACCGTATCCACTGAGGCTGGCATCGCAAAAGGCAACGATATTTGCTACACATTCCTTAAATACACCGATATGGCGTGGAATCTTTAAGGAAGAGAGCGCGGGGAAGTCGTGCGTAAGAGCGGAAAAGCGACTCAAGATGGATTCTGGAGGAATCTCATCCCAGTCTATCTTCGCGAGCCAAAGCTCCTTGATAAGGATTTTCGCGTACAAAACAACGGGCGCAACAAGTCCTAGAACGTCAAATAAACGTGCGACTAATGAAAGAATAGTGCGCTTAGTGCACTTGTCTTCTACAGCAATAGTAGTTAAAGAAAAAACATCATCTGCAGGCTCCCAAGACAAACCGAGAATTTTTAAATTGTTATCATGCATGTCAGAAAAACTTACTGGCACGCGATGTGATTCTGGAAGAATCTCCAGCAGTGCGGGGGAATTACTCGCCCATTTGATGAGGTCAAAGGACGCAATACTGAACAAATCAATTAATTCTTGCGACAATTCTACAGCAGTCTGTTCATCGGGCGCAGAGTATACGAAGTCATCCATATAAAATTGAGTTTCTATCAATTTAGAAGCCTCAGGATGGTGGTTTCCCTGTTCAGCTGCCAGAAAACGCAAAGTGCGCATAGCCAAATAAGGGCTAGGTTTTAATCCAAAAGGGACGCGGTTGAAATTAAAAGTGCGAACAGGTTCGCTGTCATTAAATCGAAATAAAATGCGTAGATATTTCCGGTGGTGCTCATTTACACCTATGCGTAAAAACATTTGTTTAATGTCAGCCGTCATGGCGACAGGAAAAGTCCGAAAGTCTAATAATAATAGAAATAAGTCGGCCTGTAAATTAGGCCCGACGTGTAAAGTGTCATTAAGTGACAAGCCTGTATGAGTCTTGGAACTGGCGTCCAAAACAATACGTATATTATCTTTATCCGGTCTAACTACGGCGTGATGGGGAATATAGTAACCGTCGTCCGTCAATTCGGAGTCAGGTACCTCCGACAAGTAACCTTCTCGAGTGTATTCCGCTAAAGTCTTGTTATAACGTTCCCGTAAGTTAGGCGTTTGTTTAAATTTACGCTCAAGCGCTGAGTACCTGCGTAAAGCAACGGCGCGGGAATTACCCAACTCAGACGGGTCACGTGAGAACGGCAAATCTACAAAGTATTTATTTTCTTTAAATAAAACTGATGCGTTAAAAATATTTTCACATTCGAGTTCGTCCGGGCTAATAAAACGTTGAGAAGGAACTTCTTCCAATTCGAAAAACTTTTGTAAGCTAGATTCAATATCTAAGCTAACGAGCGCGGTAAATGAAGATGCGGATGGTGATGAGTCGCGATGACATGGAACATCACCCATGAGTACGTAACCGAAAGTGGTAAGTATAGCGGGCGGTGCGCGAGTACCCGACTCGACCCTATTTCCCAAATAAATATACGGAAATAGTTGAACACCTAAAACAATGTCGATTTCACCTGGCACATTCCAGGTTAAATCCGCGAGCGATAAATTATTTAAAAATGACATGTCTTCGCCTAAGTCGACATAATTAGTGGGAAGTCTATCTGTTATGCAGTCGACGACCAATGCGTGTATATAATACCTATAGTTAGGATTTATGCGAGATTCAATATTAAAATATATATAGCCATGTACCGGCCGCGATGTCATTCCGACGCCTTGTAAAAAGGAATTATTTAACTTAACTATAGGGAAATTTAAACGTTTACAACAATCTAAGGTGATTAAATTATTTTGAGAACCGTTATCAATCAAACATCTGACAATAACTTTTTCATTACTATTATAAGGCGACGCGTAAACTTGAGCGGTTGATAAAAGAATAGTCGAACACGGTTTTAACTCCACCGCTGCACTAAGTGACAATGACGCATTATTATGCATGCTATCGACAGCGACGGACGGCGCCGGCGTGGCAGCGCTGCACTCGCTCGCGGGCTGCGGCAGCGCGCGCGGCGACGGGGGGGCGCCGGCGGCGGCGCGCGGGCCGCTCTCGGGCGCATTTGATAAACAAACGTTACAGTTAGCCGCTTCCGAGGAACGGTTCGACGATGAAATAATATTATTGTCAAAATGTAATAAAGTGTTATGACGTTTACTGCAAATCTTACAATAATTTTTCGAGTTACACTTCGATACGTAATGACGTAAACTAAGGCAATTTACGCAACCATTATTTGATTTTATAAATCCATATCTAGCTTGGGGCGTAACCATATTTTTAAATTTCGAACATTCAATTAACTTATGAATGCTGCTTGGGCATAAAGGGCAATGACCTTGAGCATTATTAACGTGAACTTGAATATTATTTGAATCATTACTAGACACAAATGTTTTATAAGTATGTTGGGAACGAATGTGCGCATCTCGTTTGGTCGGCATACTAGTCGTCGCGCGCGGCACCACCTGTGAATTATTATTGCTTGACCTTTCAAGTACTTTAACGTGGTCTTGAATGAACGAAGTAAACTCTAAACAAGTAGGTATTTTACCACTGCTAATAGAACTTTCAAAACTTTGCAAAGTCTGTAAATCTACTTTTCTAAGTCCGCAATGTAAAATAATAAAATCTGAAAGGTCAGGAATGTCTAACTGTTTCAATGCAGCGACAGACGCGGCAAATTTTTCTACAAATGTATTCAAGCTAGTAGAAGTACCAGTGCAGTTTTTAATATCTAAAATGTTGTTAAGATAGTGCACGCCCATGCTACGTGTATCCTGGTATTTTTTAACGAGGGCATCCCAAATAATTTTATATGTATCTCCTGTAGGTACAATACCTGCAGTGATTTTTAATGCGTTGTGTGACAACTTACTAACTAAATATTGCACACGCTGCGTGTCCGTCAAATCAGTATTTAAATGCACATTATTGCGGAAAACCTCGTAGAATATTGGCCAGTTTTCATGTTTCCCATCAAATGACGGAATATCGATGGGTGGAAGTTTAATTTTATTCATCCTGGATGGTTTAGTATCGTCTCGGGAAAGTAAAAGACTACGTGTATATTTTATTGTTGAATATAAGTCTTCAAAGGAATTTAATGCTGAGTAATCAGGAGACTCTTTATTAATTTTAAATTGTAAATTATTAATTTGTTCTATAATAGTTTCAAACTTTAAATGCAACTCAGTTATAGTTTCTGATTCAGCTAAGAAACTTTCATTTAAACGTGAATCGAAACTTGAAATATTTTTAGATAATTGAAATAAGCGATTAATCCGTTCAAATACAACTTGTTTTTTAGCAATAAGCTGTGCTAACTCGTTTTCAAGCTCTGAATTGGCCATTCTGTATAAGGAAAATGAAAAAAGTGCGAAAAATATTTATTTGCGAAATTGCAAGAAATTATGCACAAAAAAGCAAATGGCGTGCGTGCGACGCGTCAATGCAACAATGATAATGCAGCGCGGCAAACACTTAAGTACATAACCTATTTAGCAAAATTATGCATGAAAATATGCACGAAATAAAGGCAGTCAGGAATAAATATAAGTAGGAAATACCAATAGGTAGGAATATTTCGTCCAGGTATCAAATATCCTGGCTCGATTGGACCATAAAATGATGGGGCCGAGTAATACAACCCCAGGAAAATATGATAAATTGCGGGGAAAATAAAAGAAAAGTGGACTGTATGAATATATAGGTTGAGATGCGGGGGTGGTGGATGAGAGAAAAGTACAAACAAGGCTTGACCTAGCTGCAAGTGGAAAATAGGAAAGTGACGCGTACCTGGTACTTCCTGGTGCTGCTGCCTAAGGATGTCACTGTCCGTTTGTCTTCAGCCGGCCGGCACTCGCTTTTCATCACAATCACACACGTATATGCGGTTTTTGAACAGTTTGAATAATTATATTAATTTATAATTAATGCGTGGCACAATGCACGTTGACTTAGCGAAGTAGAAGTGAAGAGAGAGAGGGAAGAAGTTTCTATCCCGCTCATTCCTTGAACCAGCGCCATCTATCTAGTGGCGATGCATACGTAGGCGCACCTCCAATATCCAATGCAAACTAGGAAAGCCTTGTTGAGTGCAGCCTACCTAAAGAGATGTCGCTACTGAGGCGATTTCAGAAATATGATGAATTACGGCCCAACCATACTGAGTTACTATTATTCCGTCTATTACTACCATTAACAGTTTCACTGCATTTCGGTATTAAGACGGGAGACGTTAATTATGCTCAGCATAGACAAGAAACGTTTAAAGCTAATTACGTTCCTGCATCTTAATGCTACAGGAGTCTTTAGACGTTGGTAACCACTTGCCATCAAGTGGTGCAACTGCTTGGTTCTAGCATCATATACAAAAATTCTCTGACTTCTAAGGAATTTCTCGCATGTGTGCATCAACGATACTTGTCAATGTCAATGTTAATAAGCCTGCTACCCACACCACAGGGCAACCTACAGTGGGTATCAGTTGGAATTGTTATGATGTGTAACGTTTTTCTAAATAAATATTTTTTCATTTTCATTTTCATTTTCATATGGGTAGTCGAATGGTTTTCATTATTCACCTTGGGGTTTAACTAAAGAAAAAGTTATAGTTTAATCTGACGACCTCTGTAGCGCAGCGGTATGTATACTTGACTGCCAAACAGAGGATCTCCTGTTTCGATTCCTAGATCGAGCTTTGGAAGACGTTCTTTTTTAATTTTACTCGTGTCTTGGTGTAACTAAGTTTTTCCCTAGTACATAATATGATTCTTGTAATGCAAGCTTAGGTTTAGTTTAAAGCGACAGTTGGTTTGGTACTCTAGACATTTATTACCTTCATTCATTTATTAACTGTTAGAATCACCCATACATTACATAATTCCATACTAGCTATAATAAAAACACAGCCACTGATAAAAAAAAAAATATTAAATCCTGATTGGCACATATTCCGAGAAAAACCTCCAGTGTACTTAAAGAATGCTAGCTCATCCAAGGAAAATTTAATTTAGACGCTCTCCTGCAAGTTAATTCGTAAAAAGGTTTCCTCGGATGGATAATTAAATGTAGAAGTACCTACACAGAATTTATAGACGGCCTTAATATATAGGGGGCTGGTATATCTAGTTATTCGCAGGGCCGCGCCGACCCTAAGCAGCGCCTGTGTGCGACACCTATGAAGCGCCTGTGTGCGAAACTTATGAAGCGCCTTTTTTAGTCGGTTTAGACAATTTTTTCAACTACGTTGTATTAAAAAAAAACAATCCGGCGCCCCTTCTGCTTAGGCGCCTGTGTGCGCCGCACACATCGCACACAGGGGCGGCTCGGCCCTGGTTATTCGATGAGAAACTGAAATAAAACAGCTTAAATTCTTTAATAGACAGACATCCACAAACGAAAGGCGGATATAAGCGTGGATTGGGTTTTAAAATATAATTATGTTTAGGATTCGGTTGTGGCTTTAACTTTTGATTCAAAGGCGGTTGTTTTATTGGATTATTAATTTTGTAGAAGCAAAATAAAAAAACATTTTGCTGAGTTATAAAGCATGGATACCATTGGGGAAGTCTGGATAAGCCATCTACGGTTAACTCGATGACAGGTAATATAATCTGAGTCGCGCGTTGTAAATTGCTTTTAAAACAATATCAGGTCGAAAGAACTTGCTTCATGGTTACATGTTTAGTTCTTCATGATTGTTTATGGCAGAATGAGTGTTATAAATTTATCTTGTATGTGAGTCAATGAAAACTAGACAATGCTTTCATTCATCCAGTCTATACCCATCTGCTTTTGCATCTGTATCCTTTATGATCTAATCTACCTACCGTATTTTTTAGACTACTCATTTAATTTTAATCTTTAATACAACGCAGCTGTACCAACAAGCACCATTCCGCTACTTTTCTGAATTATTCGTAGCACTTAGCAATTAAAATTGATAATTTCAGAAGTTATCCATGAGATATTGAGACTATTTCTTGTTAAACCGAATTAATATGAAATCTAGTTTTCAATACCCGCCTTGGTTATTGTTGTTTTCAACTATTTTGAAGTATCTCCTCCATATTGGAATACTTGTGACTGTTTACAAGTCATGTTGACTATTGGTACTGATTCACATTGTACTCCTCCAGAAAAGCAAGTGCCTATTGTTAGACTTGGAAAATATTGACAATAAGACGCATAAAAAACCCTGGAAACTCTGTAAAATTTGAAGAACTGTAAAAGCTCTTAATAGTATGAAGATGGAAGAAAGATAATAAATTCAAAGCATAGCAACTGTCAGTCTTTGGATGAAATAAGGGCAATTAGTCATTTATCTACTATTTCATTTATTGCAATAAAGAAAATGTAGTCTCTGACTTCCAACTCGTCCAATTCGAGGGTCTTTTATAGGTAGTTCCGGTAAATCTTGAACTAAATTTCAATTCTGCAATCAACAAAGTTAATTGATCAAACATTATTCTTTTGAGACTGTTCAACAGTACTTGTTTCAGTCAACTGGAAAAACAAAAGGATAATGACGTAAAAGCTGACAATGGAACCATTATCTTTTAATTTAATTTTCTCAATTTTTTAAGTGTTCATTTCTGGACCTACTCGTTAAATTAAAAGCAAAAAAAAGTAATAATATTTTTTATTTTTATTTTTTACCTAATTGTGCCAAATTGCATATTATCTATCAAATTTCCGCATTATTTCAAATTGAATAGTGAACCAGAAGCTGATGTGTGAGCGATGACCTCAAGCGGCGAATATCACTTTTCAAACCTTAATACCTTTTTTAAATTTAGTTTTCAATACTGTCAGTAAGTTACTATTAAGGCTCAAGAATACGTAGTTTTAGGCTTCGGAAATGGTCTTTTTACAACCGTTATAGTATATTTGATTCAAAGCTAATAATAAAATAGGGAAACTCGTCTTGGCAAGTTGTAAGACCTGGCTTTAGGTGAAAGGTTAACTTGGATTAACTGTTGTTGGCTGAGTGAAAGTTAAACCATTCTAAAGGTTTGTTCACTTAGCCCAGTTATATCTGAAAATAAAGAAATATAAAAATTTACTTACAATTGTTTTTGAACATAACTCGAATAAAATAAACAAAAATATTCGATTTACATACTGTTTTAGTTTATAATATAATAAAAAAGAGCGAAATCCTTAAAACTTGCATCCTATCATCTTACATAACTGCTCCAATTTGAAGACAAGATATTTAAAATGATTAAACTTATATTCAAGTACTGTAAGATCAAGCTCCTGTATCTTTTGATTATAATTAAAAAAAAATGTTACTAAAACGCATTATCAAACATCCTTCTTTGTCGTAAATAAAGAAAAAACAGAAGGTAATTTTTAGGAATTAGTTCAGAAGAGCTTTGTATTCTGACCTTAAGAGTTAGCGTCAACTAAAAGTTATCCCTACAGTATAGGGATAAGAGTAAGCTTGTCTGTTCGGATAGAGGACTCCCAAACCAACCGAAAGTGCTCTTAAAGGATTGACTTAGATTTCTCCAGCTAACACTATCACGCTTTTACCACGTGTTTTTTATTTAAAAATACTAGCAACAGAAGCTTTCATTGTCATTTGCTTTAACAAATACATTACTTAGATAATACGTTACTTTTTTCCTTGTTAGTCGCACAATAAACTTATTATTACAGCGTAGTGGTATTATAGAGTCAAAAGGACAAAATTTACCTTGAATATCTCAAGACTATACGTACTCTCAAGCGGATACGAGATTTTATGAGATTTCTATAAGGGTTTATAGTTTATTATCACTCATTACGAATTGAAACTGGGCTGCTAACGATTTGCGAGCGTTTTAAAATAAAACGAGTAAATATCCAGTGCTCTTTGCCAACAATAGCAATCAATACCTTTACATTACGTAAAGAATCATTTTCTATTGTCCAATTCCTCCATTCCCTAACTTAGCCCTCCAAGCCTATATAAGATTAACAAACAACTCCATCTTATAAAAGCTGAATAAGCACACCCCATGTCGGGTGCTGTCAATTTCGTGGACATAACTTTGAGAAGCCCATTGACTTTAAAAGCGACATCAGGGTAACTCAAGAACGGGACTTGAATTCATAATGGCCGCTCAAGTTTGGCACGCAAGGTTTACACAACACGATACGATCTTTATCGGGTCGTTACGTTTGTGCTTACATAAATGTTTACAATAGGATTTAAAGGTAAGGCTTTACGTTGTAATGGTGGGTGTTTATTGTCTGTTGTAGTATCTTTGGGTAAGGTCGAGATGTAAAAAGGGAAGGAGAATAGAAAGAATAGATTTATATGTGCCGGGTTTAAAATTTAAGCTTATTTTTTCTTGTAGGTAAATTAGTTAAACCCTTTTATCCCAGCTGGGGACAGAGTACGATTATGAAAAAATTGCTAAAATTATGTTCTTTTATGCAACTGTTATTGTTTATATAGAACCTACCCTAAATTGATTACCTCCGCCCATTCTTCTTTTCGCTAAAAGTATTCTTACTCCTTATTTTACTTTTGTTCTTAAGGTTTACTCCAAAAGATTTAAAATATGCTTTTTAACCTACTATTGATACAACCAGAGAAGAATCTAAATTCAAAAATAAAATATATAGGTACTTGCTTCTATAAATTATTGATAAATTTAAAGTATCGTGCCGTGTCGTTAAAATTGGCTCACGGCAAACACGCCGGAAGGCCGAATAGTAAACAATAACATTATAGCAAATTTTGTTACTGAATTTAGTCGTAACTTGTTGAAAATGTTGTTATTGCAAAAGGTAAAATAATAGGCTTTGAAAATACAAACTAAACGCAAGCCTTTGTTATACAAAAGATAATAAATGTTAGCTAATTAATTTGAAACTTTGTTTTGATAAAATAATAATTAATGAACTATTTTACTTTGGACAAATATTTTTACTTCATGGTAGCATTAAGGATCACATATTTTTTCTGAACCATAACGTTTTTTACGATTGTGTCAATACAAAGTCTTATAAGTGCTTTAAGAGGGTAAAAAAACGTTTTTTTTATTAACTAGCCTTCAGCTAACTTCAGGTTTAACTTAATGGCTTTTCCCGACGGACCTATTTCTCGCGGTAAAGATTACTATATGTGTTGTTCCAGGTTTGTTAGTTTTTGTCTGAATACAGGCTAAGAAATTTTAAAACACGTTAATTTATTTGGTTAGTGCTGAGGTTACCGTACACATGTAATAAACAAAGTGAAAAATATTCAAATTTTGAAGTAACACAATACAATTCAATGGAAATTAAAGCCTCACACCCTGTATATGTTGTAATGAAACTTTTTTGAACATCCAAAGATCGATTTATCGCAAGAAAGCAAGCAAAAAGTCAAGTTCAGCGTAACATCGCCTTTTGTAAAAAAACTACAAGAATAACTAATTTCCTTATGATTAAATAATTATGGTCAAAGCGTTTTGCTTCACGGCAAGAATTCTTCAACCACATAATGACTATAGAGAGCTTCAGTTTAAAAGAACTGAAATTAAGAAATAGTCCTGAAATGCACAATTTTAATAGTACGGCCTTTTGTTAGACTTGGAGGGGGAATGCCGTTACCCCAGACTACAGTCTTAATTAAATCTTAGGAATGTTACTTAAGTGTTTTTAACATAACGGGTGTAAAAAGATTTCCAAAGCCTGAAACCATTAATTCTTGAGCCTCAATAGTAACTAAATTCACCAACAGTATACCCAGAAAACTCAATTTAATAAAAAAGTTATTAAAGATTAATATTTCCTATTAATATATATATCATATTCGCCGCTTGAAATCATCGCTCACACATAACTGTTGGTTTAGGTGCGCTAATTTACATTGCAAATTAAATTAAAACACATTTTAATTTGAAATCAACGCAAAATTTTATTGTTTTGCAACTTTATAAAGTTACTTAAAAAAAAAAAATACCTTTAAAATTTTTATTTGCTCACAACGAACCTAGTTCAAGCAATGCCCAGCTTTTGTTTTCGGAAGCAGTCTTTTTACACCCCGTATTAATAAGAAGTAATCTTGCGTGCAGTCCCTCGGATTTGATGTGTGGAAAATTGTTGAAACGGAAAAGCTGCATATTAATACAAGTCATTTATACAGTTAAAAGATAGTAAGGATCATTGAGCTTATAGAAAGAAATACAATTTCATAATGGGAAATCGCTATTTTTATTTTAGAGACATCATCAGAACTTTTTTGTTCGACAATTTAGTTAATTGACCCATTGTTTGATCTACTTTAATTCGCGAATTCATTAATTTCCGAGATATTATTCTTTCACTCGTACCAATGTTTTCCAAACAAATCTTAGTAAAAAATAATGATTGACAATAATTGCATATCCTACTAATATTATAAACGTGAAAGTTTGTAAGTATGTATGAATGTTTTTTACTCTTTCACGTAAAAACTACTGGACGCATTTGAATAAAACTTAACAGTGATATAGGTAACACTTAGGGTACTTTTTACCGCGGGAAAACTTCTCATTCCCACGGGAAACCGACTTCCACGCGAACGGAGTCGCGGGCGCCCAGTAGTTAGATATAACGTCAAAAAGTAACTCCCAAACAGAAATGAACGATTTATTTGCTTGTAGCTGACGAGCTAATCTTAGTTCCTCTTTATGTGGGTCATAGTCGTAAAACGTCATAACAGCCTTCAGGGCGAGACGTAAATCTCCTACTGGTCATAACAACAGTTTCACACCTAACACCCGAAAAGTAAAATTATATCGCTAACATATTTTTACTTGCTTATTTTTTTACTCTGGATTTATTTTTAAGGGAGGACATTCGTTTTGATTTGGGAAAAATGGGTAAGGATATTGTTCATTATATTTGTACGTACAATTTAACAATAATTAGAAACATAGATCTCAAATATAATTGGTTGAATCTTTTTAAATTGAGCATTAGGAATAGCCATGATAAAAAAGAAGAAGTGTATATAGCCCAATTTTTTTTTTTACTTTTTTTGTAAGATACTTATTATGTCCTGTCTAGTGTAGGTACGTAATACTCCTAGTTAATAAAATATCAAAAATATGGAAAAAAACGCCACAGAAAATTTAATATCTAACTTTACCATCAAATTAATTTGATCCTGCAAATTTACGCCTGAAAAGTTACAAATCCTCAAATACTGAACCGTTAAAATACCTTATAATTAATAGGAAATATTAATCATTATTTGAGCTGATAAAATCAAATATCTCACTTTGGGATTGACATTTCTAACCCGTTCCAAATTGCCGTGATCGAAATCAAACAGCTATAATTTTAGATGTGATTGCTTTCGACCGAATTAAGCAGGGTCTGATATGTATTTCTATTTAATAGGGGTTGTGAGAACCAATAATGGGTGTTGACAAATCTATCGCTATTGCGCTGATTTCAAGTTTTCTGGTAGTGTGCGAGAGTGACGGAATACGGAAGGGATAAGGCTTTCAACCTTTGCTTTCGAAGTGTTGGAATCTTTTTAAGTTATCTTATTTGTATTATAATAACAGCCTATATAAGTCCCCCTATTTTTTTATATTAACTATAGATCAATATATCAATACAATAACATCAATATGTATATACATTATCAATAATAACAACAAAAACCATTACCTATAGTTTCAACCTGTGCTGTAGTAGTCTATCTTTACTTTATACAATAAAGGTCACATACTATTACATTACATAAATCCTTGTTTGATACAAAGGAATTATAATTAAAACTTGGCTATTGATTTTTGTTTTATCCTACTCGGATAGCAAGAAGCATTGAGCCCTAATCCACCATACTGGCTCAGTGCAGGTGGTGTACGCACAAGATGGAAGATGGATCATCATCCTAATATTCATCATTCCTCAAAATAAAATATTTTCCTCATCAATCGGGTCAAAATTCTCAAATTTTTAATCAAGTGATAATACTTAAACTCAACTTAACTAAGTTTAAGTGGTTTAAAATAAGATAAACCATTGCTTTGATATTCGGATTTTCAAAAATTACTTTGTTTTTTTTTAAATCTCAAACAAAACTTAAAAACTGATGACAACTTTTTTTAAAATAATTTAGCTTGTTCTATCGTCCACGAGTTTAAATACCCAAAAACCTTTTTTTAATAACTATTTTGTATTCATATAAAAACCATTGCATTCAACCTCCAAATTACAAAAACGCCCTTTGCGGATTCACCCCGCTATCTGCCAAGCAGTTCTAAAAACACACACTTGAGGGCGCCACATGACACTAGTGAGGAGCCGCCGGCAATTGCTTGAGAAAACAGTGCTCTTACTGCGACCCGCTTCTAGACTAGACTAAAGAAACGAAAACCAAGCTTGTGATTTTAGATTGTGGACTAGGGTGCAACTAACAGTTTTTTTTTTGTACAAGTTTTGTAGTGTTTTTTTAAATATATTTTTTCACTAGTTACTTTTTTCTACAGCAGTTTTACTTGTGATGAGGTAATCTTTACAAAAGTCAGCTCAAGAAACTAATTATGTTAAATTTCATGCGAAAATAAAAAAGGAATGTTATTCTTTTATAATTATCAAGAAAAAGGCAATCACTTGGCTTTTACATTTACGTAAGTGACTTATTGATATAATGGTCAAGGATTTAATAATCTTCCTCAAAGTTGGAATTATTAATAACCTTATTATTAAAAAAGCTGTTATTATCTTAAACCCGTAGGAACCAAGTTTCATTCAAATTCGTTTAAAGGTTAACCTCTAACTGTAACATACTTCCATCCATCAATTTATACATCTTCACAAACTTTTACATCTATAATATTCGTAGAATATTCTACGAGTATGTTTTTAATATCCAGTTAGGTATAGGAAAAAGCTAAAAGCTTTTAAGTACAATCGCTAGTTTTTGTTTGTTAGTGGGAGTTTCTAGTCGTATGCACAAACATTACTTTGACTGAAATAGCTGGAAATATCCTATAACTATAAAAAAATGGGGAAAAAGACAGGTATATTTTTCTCCCAAAATTTGGTGCTAAACTTGCTTGAGCCGCAAAACTTAAAAATTAAACAAATAGAACTCAGCATGTGAATTATTATTTAAATTATACCAAATAAATGTTTTCACTGAGTAAATAGTACATAGAGTATATAGTATAGAGTAATATTGATACTCGTAGTTTATTTTTAAGAATTTTACCACAGATTCGGCGACAATTTCGTACCTTGTAATGTTGTAGAATACGCTTGATGCAGGACACCTCCTATAAGTTAGGTACTATGGACATCTCATTGGCAGACCTATGTTCAGCAATGGACGTTTTACGGCTGACAATGAAGATTATGTAAACACCTTTAAGCAAAAGGCTATAAGATATATTATTTTGTTCTACAAATATTTATCCTCATAGTTAAAAAGCTATGATAATGCTGCTTAAGAGTGCAATCTCCGTTTCCATAACGCAATAGACACAATGAACACCATTGTTTCGTTTCTGAATACGGTTTATTTCCACACATAAAGCTGACTAACTAAGCCAACGCGCTTGCTAGCTCAATGTCAAAAATAAACGCCGTTTTCGTTTTCGAGTCACAAGGGTATTCAAATGTAAATTCTAAAAACCTTTGAGTTTACGCCGGTTTGTTTAGTGTTTTGTTTTTAATTAAGAATCCGTTTGTTTAGCTTTGCAGTTTGTGTATCTAAGAAATTGGTAGTAGTTCAGTTTAGCACTGATGTTGGTACTCGGCTTTCTTTTACAGTGAAACATATATTTGTAGTGTTAGGGTTATAAGGTTCTGTTAAGAAAAATAATGAAGGCTAAATGATAATCGAAACTTTAGTGGTGTCAAGATGCCTATACAGGGTTATTTGTAATTAGCGCATCGCCTCTTGCAGGCGGCTTCCTTACATCAATCCCAATGACATTTGTTCTACGACTTTTTGCAAAACTTGATGATTAACACAAAAACAAAAACAAATTTGCGCGCTATGTTATTTATAACTCTGTATTTTTATAATAAAGTTACAGTTTTGTGTATTACATTGTTTATGTCATAGTCTGTAATTTTCGTATCTAATCCAACGCCTTTAAAATCTCTGTAGCTTAAAGATGTAGAGCATTGTCTACATAACAAACTAAAGAAGTTCTGACTCAGTGCCAGTATTGACTCTGTCCATTTTGCTTTCGAACCGAAAAACTAGCAAACTGTTTAGTCGTAGAAAAAGGTAGTTGTTCCTTGCCAACCAATGTTGTCATGCTTTGAGCAAAGCTAAGAGTAAGAAAAACATTGAATGAACCTATTCCAATGACCTACCTATATTTTTGTGACCTGTTTTATATTTTTGAGATAAAAACTTTTTGATTTTTAAGGAATAAAACGTAAAAACCTTGTGTAAAGAAATTAAGCTGCAATATAATTCAATAAATAATTTCTAGTCAAAGCTTTCGTATATGAAGGATTAAACATGGTCGTCCTTATAATGTTGAATTTGATTATTTATTAAATTCCCAGAAACAAAAAATAATGTTTGAAATTACAAATCGGCTAAATTTCTTATCATCTATTTCACATTACATTCCAAATACCGCTTACAGAGCATGATTAAATATCTTCTAAATCAATAAATGAAACCACCTCTAACATCTTTATAACATAATCACAGAATTAACACACACCAACAACCCTATTTATCACCATTCAATTTACCCTGCAGCCCTTAATCAATACAGTTCGAGGACAAAATGCCCCACCTTATAAACGAGAGATTAGTTTTCTCGCCCTTTCAAACGTGACGTGAAAACAAAATGGCTGCCATAAATAAATATGGCGTCACATACGTACGTCGCTGAAGGTCGATTACGTGATGGGCATTTACGCCGGAGCCCAATATCGAATCCTGAATCCGAGAGTTGGGACGATCTGAGATCGTACACGATCTGCGGTTCGACTCCAACCTGCGTCCCAATAACAATTATATGCAATCGATGTCAGTGATGCAAAAAGATCGTCCATCGATCTCTTCATTGTGAATAAAAAGTTAGTTTTACTAATATTTAAAAAGTTATGCCTTAGTTTTAACTATTAACTTGTCTGAAAATAGTTTAATACACATAAATAAATACATCTTATGTAATTAGCTTGGAAATTGGCCGGATATATTTTTTGTCCTGATCTTTGCTGTTTTTTTTGCAATAATTGCATTGTGTTTATACAAACATTTTAATTTAATCGAAAACATTAATTTTGAAATACACATCTAACGGGAAGGCACATCCAGTAAAGGCACTTCTTGTAAAATTTGGATTTTAAAAGTTTTACATCAATGTACGTTGCTATGGTAACTGATTTTGTTTTACATGGACTGGCATAAAAAGTCACTCAAACAAAAGATCGAACTGCCCAATTCCGGGGTTCGCAAAAATTGATTCAAAGGATGTGTCAAAATTAATAGATCGGTTATTGGGGTTATTGTCAAACAAATATGCTAGAAAAAAGATCGCTTGCTTCCCATGGATCGATTGCGTCTTTGGGTTGGTTCCACAATCTGGAGATCGTTTATTGAAACAGTTTTGAGAAAATTTGGCTCCGATTGATGGTCTTAGATGCCTAAAAATGGATTGAGATCGTATATTGGGCTCCGCCATTAAATAAGAAAAAAACAAAAAAATTAGGTTGTTATGCCAAATTATTGTGGCCTTATTATGTAATATAGTTGTTGTTTTCGTGGATAAACATGTCAACATTTCTTGTTCTGAATGTTTGAACATAAATGGGATTTACTTTTCGTTTATAATATTTATTTTAATAAATAGTTCACCGAGACTTGTATGATATGATCAAGTATATGTTTTTATTCCTATAGCTAAAAAATACAGTTCAGTTCTATCTTCATACCGAATTTCATCAAAATCGGTTCTGTGGTTTAGGCGAGAAAGCGTAACAGACAGACAGACAGACGACAGAGTTACTTTCGCATTTATAATATTAGTAGGGATTAGGGATTAGTAAAGTTAGGTTCAGGTTGCATTCTAGTTTTCCGTTCTATTTCAGCGTTGAAATAGGAAGGCAATATAAATTGTAGGGTATTCGTGACTGATATATTCTATCGAAATGAAATTGCAGTGGATTGCAACACAAGCTCCACGCTTCGTATTTTACATTTATCCACTTTCAATGCGAAGCTTATAAGGCAAATGGTTTAAATTCATACCAAGCGTTAAAGTAATTTGTATATTTCAAAACAGAACGGCGTGTGAATAAAAATAACTTGAAAATGTAGAAATAGCATAAAAGCTGCTAAAGATACGAAGGATGTACCTATCTGATAGTCTTGAAATATATCGGCAAGCTTCGTACTCAAGTCCCATCATTGGCGGTTAGGATTCCTAATGTTAAAACTTATCCTTACCTACAAAGGCATAATACAAACTTAAGTGCGAACTTATTCCCCCAAGTTTCTATAAAAAGTTGGTGAACTTATCTTCATCTTACTGCGGCCAACAGATAATTCCTGATTAAGAGAAAACTTCTTAAGGAAAACTAAAAGTCAACACAACTAACACTCAGAGATGTTTGTCGGGGAAAGGATAGTATTAAATGGGTTTTGTCACATCTTAACTTAGAGGCATTAAGGTAGAAAAAAAAAACATTCAATAAAAAATGATTTTTTTTCGATTTTAAGTCCTACATTTTAGTATCACAGAAACTATTCATTTATATCTAAAAACAGAATACTAATATTTTGTTTTTTCGTAAGTGGTAGTTTAATAACATAAATATTCACTTAAAGGATTTGTCAAAGTATCTATTGTAATGCAACAAATGTATTTGGAAATGAAAAGCATTTCGTTTGGCAAGTTTCTGAAATCAATCGTTCAAAATAATTAGTGAATGCAAGTTGTATCTATCGAAGGTTTCCAATTTCATCTACACGTGTGTAAATAAACTGAGAATTGGTTTCTCCTTGGGTCTTGTTAACATTGAACTACGATGTCTTTAGAGAAGGCTTATTTATTGGTTTCTGGATTTATTGGGAAAAAAATGAAAACCTTTCTTCAATAATTGTGCTAGGCAAATAAATATTGTCAATCAACAAACAAAAGCTGACGTTATAAAAATGTTTGATAAACCCATACTTGCCTATTTTACCCGTCTACACCTTTCGTAAATTTAAACACATATTTTTTATAAAAAATCTCAAGGCTGCGTCGTTATTGTCAATCATTCCAACTCACTAAATTAGTTTTTTTAATCTCTTTTAAACCGTCATAACTCCTTATATAAAAGACTCTTTAGATGTCGCTCCTCTGTGACGTCAATATCCGCTAATAGTTCCGTACTAAGGTTAGGAACTAAGCGACGGGTTTGCAACTAAGTTTGCGGAAGTTACCTTCGCGGAACTACCTTAGAGGTACTGAATAGCGGATTCTAGAAAGTTCCTGGTACATACGTGTTGAGTGATGAAAGACTTAGATGAGATACTCATCTCATCATGTTGGATATAAGGTATAAGATGGGAACGATGAGATAAGTAGTACAACAAGAGGGTCAATTGGCCGAAGGAAATCTTGTGAGCTGAAATTAAGTAGATGATAGATGCTCCCACCTAACTCCTGCATTATATATTCAAGTCTCTGTGCTTGGCTCACATTTATAATTTTCTCAAAATCGTAAGCTTCTATACCGCACGGATTAATAATTACCAACACCAAATCCATTTTCTTAGTCAAAAGTTACAAAAATAACAAACTAGTCGCATAGGCTGTTAAATGGTGTATTAAAAGCAGGAAGGCCCATATACGAGTACGTGTTTTTACTGCAAGAAAGCCTATTTCATTAGTAACGCTTCGTTTTTTGTTTGGGACGTGCTTAAAGTTTTAATGTGTTGCGAACAATGTTTCCGGTTCATTCCGAGTTATACATGTTTTTAATAAGGGTGCTCCTTTATATAGGGTTAGCTTTTTGCTCGAAGTTTGCCTGCATTTCTGAAATCTAGATAAATCTAGATAATACTGCTTGTATTTCAAGTCGCTCTTACGTTTGCGTAAATATGTGAAATCCTAAATCGTTGTGTTAATAATTTCTATCGATTGAGAACAACGACTAGGATGTATAATATGTAATGTCACGTATATAGACTGCTATTATACGCTGTTAAAATTAATGCAAAAGTCTAAGCTATAAGTTTCCTTTGATTAAGACCAAATATTTTAATCTATGAATAAGAAATAAGCACTTAGCAAAAGTGCCTCGTACTTAAGGTATTCTTAAAAAAAAAATACTTTTAATAAATAATGGCAAACATAATGCCTATCTGGAAGTGCTTGTAGAGAATTAAGTAGAATTAACGTTTTTTTTATAAAAGTCATCAAGTGCAAAGTAATTAGATTTTTTCGTTGAAAAAGTAATAAATTCATATAGACATCTGCTTCTGATCTACGTAGTCTAAGATTGAACCATTTTTATCATAAGACCGTCATTTTCCTTCTGGGGTGACTCTGAATTAATAGCAAGGACTTTGATTTTCAAACCTGACCCTTATTGCAATACTAACTGAAAAGAAGTTGGGTCCATAGTATCAAATAACGCTACTTTATTCATTTATTGTAATTACATGTTTTCTTGTTCTTAAATGAATTAGTATAGAAACTTCAATTAGTAAAACTAGATTTATTAAACACAAGCCGCGCGTAACTTCTTGCATGTTATCAAAAAAGTTGACTTTGTTAGCAATGATAACGCCACTTTATACTGTTGCAAGTTTATTTAAAACTAGTGGGCGCCCGCGATTCCGTTGGCGTGGAAGTCGGTTTCACGTGGGAATGAGAAGTTTTCCCGCGGTTAAAAGTACCCTATGTGTTATTCTGATGTATAACCTATATTACTGCAAAGTTTCATCCAAATCCGTCAAATAGTTTATTCGTGAAAGAAACTTTCACATTTATAATATTAGTAGGATCAGTTCGGTATTTCACGAGGATACTTCCTACAAAAACTCAGAAACTTTACCTTTCTATTTGGGTAGATTACAAAAATATTTTTGCTTTATTTAAGCTTAATAATCTTAAAATGCGTTTTCATTTCTTTGTTCCCATTAAGAATCAGTTACGCTATCAATGTTTTATTCCTGGTCTATTTATATAACTTCTTTATAACCTCCAAGTCCTTACCTAGATTCAATTGCTTCAATAGGTAGGGGAATTGTGCTCAAGATGACATAGTCAGATAAGATGACACACCATTCATATTGGTTTAAATATACGCGCTATTGGCGATCCTGTGACGTTTCAGAGAGTACCTGTAGATGTTGCTGGTATTAAAGTTTACTATGACGGAAACTGAGCACAGGTTAGAGTGTAGTGGATGTTTTCGTGATTTTGATTTGAAAAAAACTTTCTTTGCTCTTTTGTTTGGTGGTGAAAATATGCTTGAATTAAGAATTTTGTAGTTAAACTTATTTGTAATGTATAATAGGATTAATATGTAAATCAAATTTCGGTAAATGCATATTCTAATTTCAAAGTTTTTTTTGCTACAATTAAAATTATACTTGTTAGCCATTGGGTAAGATGACATACAAGACGTGGGTTTAAGATGGCATACTATGTTATCTTACTTTTATAAATAAAAAATGTATAATGCTCAATTTTTTTTGCTTTTATTAAAGGATGCCCGGTAATTACAAAAGAACATTGAAAACATTTGCAAACTGTGCTCGTTAATGATCTATTGTATAAGACCACAAACTCTGCCATTTTACCCAGGAGTCTAAGATGACATATACTATGTCATTTTACCCAATAGCTATGTCGTCTTACACATGTCAGCCAAAGTTAGATTTATTCATTTTTTTTAGTTTTATGTATCGTTGATTGTTCATGAACTAAGTAACTTTGATAATTATGATTCATTTAAGAATATACGCAAGTGCCTGATCTCACACGACTTTATTTATTTCAAATATTTGTCTCAAAAGAAAAAGTATGTCATCTTAAGCACAATTCCCCTACGTCTATATCTTGTTTAAAGCCAATTTGCTACATTTCCCACATACATACACCCACGCAAACATTTCCAATTAGCATCGTATCCAGCATATCAGATATTCTCATTTTGATAGCTCAGCTCAAAGGAACGGTAATAGAAAATATCTGACAAAGTGATTCCTATATTTGTACTTAATAATTCTGCTAAATAGAAACCTAATTAGGATTTGCGTTTGTAAATTTAAGGAATCCTGCCAGTTGGTATACGAGGGCTGTTAGGTTTTAGGATTATATGGCATGCTAATAATCATATCTATATTATTTAAATCATTTTACATTAGAGATCACACATTAACTAACGTTTGGGGGAAACGTGAAAGAGAACATTAATAAAATCTTTTGAGTGTGAGCTCTAGAACTGTTAATCAAAATAAAAACTTATAGTCTACCAGTCAGTCCTAAAATATTTTACTAAAAGAATGAATTGTAACATTATTGAAATACAATCTAGAGAGGTACTTCATGCCGCTCGAACACAATAATATTTCATTGGAAATGGTATTTAACTGCTGATGAAACCGCAGGGCGGTATGCTATTTGCTGTAAAATCATACCTACTGTTACGCTAATTAATGGCGCCTACGCAAGTAGGTGGTCACTATATTCTTGTGTGGGTGTTTGTTAAGAGCGTTGTCAACCGGTATTTCGTCGATTCGAAATCGTGTCTTCGTATTCTATATTTTCCTCTTCTAAATCTAAACCGATTTTAACATTTTTACATCGTTAAAGCACCACCAATCTAAAAAATTGTATCACATCTGGGTACTATCATATTTTTACACATAAATAGTGCCAATATTATCTTATCGTTGTCATACGTCAAGCCATTTCAATTATAATAAGGTCCACTTCATAAATCGTCTACTTATCTTGAATTCGCACGTGAACTGGATCATTCGCACGTGAATGGTTCTTTTCAGGATAAATTTTTCGCAGTTATGAACTTATAACCAACGGTAATGACATATAGGTGCATTTAGCCTGCCAACGGTGAATTTGAAATGGGCTATGTGAAAAAGCCAATAAATGAACGTGACGCAATATTTCGTATTCACGTGATGTTTGCCAATCACACGCTTCGAATTGCTTAAGAAAATCCCACATTCGATACATTTTTTTATTTGTTGGTGCTGTTTCTCAGGGATGGCCAACCTTAACTATAATAATGATTACTTAACGATCATTTCATGCACTTTTGCAATGATTAGGACTAAATTAAGTAAAACCACCTACATTCCTAATAGTAGCTAGGTATGAGGAAGTGACTTCAATATCTTTAGATCCAGAGTATTTTCATAATTCCATTGCTCATTTAACACAATCACTTCATTATCTCCAAAATTCGTATTCTGTCATCCTAACCCTTCAAACCCTGTATAAGATGTCGTATAAGAAAATGGCTGACACTGCATCCTTCCGTTAATAAAATGTGTCACAGCTGCCGCCCTCGAATATTTGTCTCTATTCCACATGACATTTGCGTAATCTTGCTGTATTATTTCATACAATGTGTTTCTGTCGACTGGATGAATTTTGACAGATTATGTGTTGAAAAGGAATGGGAACGTGAATCTTGTCTTGTTTGCTGTATACATACATATTACTTGAATTTGGAATTTAGAATAAACTTGATATATTGGAAAAAAAGTGATCGTACTGAAGAAAAGGTACTATGACACACTTACCAGTTTCTGTTCCAAATATTTTCTAAAAAAGTTGCAGACAGTACTGTTTTATGGACCCTTTTTAATCATACAATAAGAATTCGGTATGACAAGCTCCTAGTAACCACTTGGCAATAGCAAAATAGGCAAAAGCAATTTCTGTTGTTAATTTCCTACAAACATATTTTTTTACAGTTAAACGAAGTGGGTTTTTTAAGATTATCTTATTTGGTTTCTAAATTTCATCTTTGGATTAACTTCAGATCTTTCATACTCCATCGTGTTACTTGCTAACCACTTTTATTCCCCAACCACTTCGACAAATCCCAATTCGTCTCAACAATGCCTTTTGTACCAGGATTACAGAATAATTCAGTAGGTGTCTAAATGCGTGATACATAGTCGGGTCCGGTCGCGGGAAGCCGTTATCTGCTAAGCCGATTTCCCTAATCCCCATCGATCTGTGCTGTAGATTTCCATCTGGTGACACGTGTTTAAGCTTTTATTGGATCAGAACAATAAATACTATATACCAATGAGGATTTAGAGTAGGCGGTTGTTTTCTTTGGAGAAGAATAGAAAGGTCAGAAGGTTGCCAGAAGATGAATGGCTAGCCCACTGCTTAGCTATTGTAGAAATAATATTTTAATAGCATACGTATAATTAGGGTTCGTATTTGTATATCTGTCAGAATTAACAGATTTTAGTTCTGTTTTCAGTTTTAATGGTGATTCAATCAGGTACCTATATAATAAAATTAAAAGTTTATTTTCGTACTATATTTCTTCACGTTTGTAACTTTATTTTTTATTTAAGTTTGTCTCCCGAGAAAGTTAATTTTGTTAGTTTCAATGTCGTTTAAAAAATTCTAGGTGTTCGCTCAGACCTTGGTTATTTACATTTTAATGAAAAGAAGTTCAGACAGCAACTCTTTCTTATCTACTGAATGGATAAATATCCTTTTAAAGTAAATTCTTTTAAAGAATACCTTAATTTTCTGTAGTTACTATGATGATTGTGGATAAAATTTTAGAAATGAAAAGACTACATCGAAAATCTCGGGACATATCAATTCCCTTAAAATTCCCTTATAAAGGGTATAAAAAGACCATTTCCGAAGCCTGAAACCACTAATAGTAACTAAATTCACTAACAGTATACCCAGAAAACTCAATTTAAAAAAGTGATTAAAGTTTGAAAAGTGATATACGCCGCGTTTTTTTGCTTTTAACGTAACGAGTACCAGCAATGCCCAGTTTTCGTTTTCGGAAGCAGTCTTTTCACACCCTGTATACCTTAGAGTTTGTAAATAAGAACACACATACTTCAATAAACATTTAATAATATATTTCATTTTCCATATTTCGATATTAATAGTACAATTAACATATTCCATGTTAAGGTATATTATAAGTTGCTACATACACAAGAAGTCTACTAGGCTGCATTACCCCCGTTTCGAGAGTTGTACAAGTACATTAAAGATTTGATTTATCGATTATATATATGATTAATTTTAAAAGTCTAATTGCCAATCGCGAATACAATGGCGTTGTTATCATAAAGGCTTATAATAGCGTCTTTCACCAAGTTTTTTTACCGTTAGTCTCTTAACGACTAGAACATTTATCATTTAAAGTTAATCATTTATTTTTGTATCTATTTTATAATAGCTATTCCTATTGACATAAGTTTACCACCAAGTGTAGCTGCTACTGTTATTTTTTCTACTTTAGCTTACTTATCTCTACATACATACATTGCGATAGAAGCGTTGAACTGCTCGATGGCGACCGATTCGTTGGTCAGAAACAAAATTTGTGAAACCAAAATCATTGGCCAAGAACACGTCGCCAGGAGCAGTTGCGAAGTTTCTGATTGGCCGAGTATGACGTCAGGCGCTCGGATTGGGCAATAAGGCTGGGTGATTGCCCAACCACGAGAGCGGACACTCGACTCAATCAGACTAAGAAGAACTAGAAGAACAATTTAAAAGCGGCATGAGTCTAAAAACCGAAACAGAACTCCATAATTTTGTGTAAAGGTTCCAAAAATATGTCCGAACTAAAGTCTAGGTCCCTGTTTCTTCAATCTCTCTAAGCGATAGTTCTGATAGTCCAAATTAACGTGCTAACAACAGAATGAAATAACGCAACGGGTCCGTTAAGGGATGCTGTGGTTGTGGCTTCAGTGAGGCGGCGGTCAAGTCGGCTGGCTGGAGTTGGTCGCCGCTTCAGAGGAGCTGTTCTCGCGGTTTACCCCCACTTCTGGAAGAGGCCCACGCGCTGGCAGCGGCAGTTGGAGCCCCAGAGGTTGCAGCGGCAGGACGAGGAGTGGCAGCAGTCCCGCAGCCGGTGGTCGCAGTTGCCGCCGCGGGGGATGCAGGCGCGCCTGAAAACGTAGATCAGCGTCGATCGTCTGAAACCACATAGTTGAAATCTACCCTAAGTTCCTGTCCGGCGTCTTTCAACAAACATTTAAGGACAGATACAAAAATTGGCTAAGTAATTTACTACTTGCAATGTTTTACTCGTGAACCTAATATTATTCAAGTAATACAAATGTTATTACGGTTTTTTTAAATTTGGTTTGATATCTATGGTGCTTCGATGTTCTATCTGGTGCTTCTGTTTTTAAAAGTAACCTAAATTTATTCAGCTTATTATGCGTTTATTTGCACCTATATATTTTTTTCCGCAGCAATGCAATTTTCCTCATACTGTACTCTATTTTCCTAGTTAATATGATCCTGACTTCAACTTACTTTCCAACATCTTGGAGCATCTGCAACTCTGTGGGGTCCTCTACGTAGTCCTGACCGCCCAGTTCTATGTCGCCATCACCTACAAGCAAAAGTAAGCTATAATTGCATATGCGTAAGAGCGAATCTTTTTATATTTGTTTAATTACCTCTGACCAATAACAAAATTCTATAACTATTAAAGCTATAGTCTTTTTATGACTGCAAAGTCTAGTTTTCTATCCTATAAAGTTTTTTAATGACTGGGTAAACACAGAAAATTCCAGCATTAAAACGGAGCATTTAAGTGTCTTGAAACTAACAACGCTTGTGTCTTTTATTAATACTGCAGGAGTCCCCGAGCTCGGTTGAACTTTAAACTGACCAACAGAGTTGTCTGTCAATTTCTATACAAAGCTTCTAGACCTATATTTGTTTATATAATTGTCATTTTTAAATATTAGACAAATTGACACTTCAATAACAACCGACCTCATAAATTGGCACGTTGAAAGTACCACATCACCCACAACTTTGCGGCTACTTTCAAAAAAGTACGGAAACAAAGCAATAAAAGGTCAAAAGTAATTTTAGAATAGGTTTTTATTCGAGTTGGTTACACAGTAATGAGTCTTGTTTCACTTTTCATGTTTCCTTTCGAAAATTTCCCACAGGATTTCTCGGTAGCAACGCTTCGGGAGTAAACAAATTCAATGACGTCTTGTGGGAAGGTCGAAAAATATTGTTTTGACAAGAAGCATGTAACTTACGAATAGGTAAAAGAGAACTAAGCCAAAGTGCGCAGAGGCATTGGAGACCAAACATTTTATATCTGCCCTTGAAACTCAAGGTGACAAAATAGACCTTTTATTTTTCTAGAGGTTTATCTAATTCCTTTGAAACTGTTTCCAAGAATATAAAGTATGGGAGGTAGAAAACAACTTCACTGGCTTTTATTTAACTACGCTGTCTTGCTTTTAGTAAAAGGACTTTTTATACCGATTAGTAAACAGTTTGGAGAAAATGAGAATTCCGTAAATTACAGGGTAATAAGATTAATTAAAATTTCAAAAATGATCTTCATGTTATGAATTTATTTAGGTATGATATTCATAAATCAAAGCTTCAATTGGAAATGTTTGAGTTACTTACAATTAATTAAAAATCTTACTTCAATTAATTGCAAGTAACAAGATAATAAAATGCTCGTTTGCTGTCTTGTCTAGTATAACATAAAAAAGTGTGGCGCAAAGTCTTGATGTGAACTAGTTTGTCTATTTCTTCCATTACTGTATCATTCGTTCACAATAAAGCATCGGTAAAAACTAGCAAATAACACGAACTCAGTCCATTTAACACCATTTAATAAATCGCAGCACTGGAGTCTAAAAATTACTATGGCTAAAGAAATTGTGCTGTAAAAGACTCATAAACCTAGGTAATGGAAAGCGCCACTAGCAATATTTTATTCAGTTCCATCATTGGAATATAATACCATATTGTAATATTTGCTTGTAGATCGTGAAATTAAAAAACCGCTGAGTACGAGTCGGGCTTGCGCAAGAATTTTGTAAAAATAAGTAGTTTTGGTATTTTTCCTTTCACTTTTGATTCCCTAGTGTTGACAGGCTTACAAACGGATAGACGAAACTCGAATAACGAAGAAGTCCCATTTGCATTTTTTCGTATATGTTACAAAATCAAACATCTTATAAGGAAATATATATCTTAAGTCTCTATAGTCAGTGATGTAACTGCATATTTATAATTATTAAGACAACCAACTGTTTGTTTGAGAACCTATGTTTGTAGGTCTTGGTGACCACTAGAAATAGTTTACGAGTATCTTGAAAATGTACTAAAGTTTTTAGGTTTCATAATCACCTGCAAACTGGTAGTATAAAATCTTAAGGTAACCCAGATTTTTTACCTATTTTTGACTACCTAGAAACTGCTGGTTAAGTATTCAAACTTATAATAGGCTTCAGCGACTACCCAGAAACTGTTTGTAAATAGTCTTAAGAAGTACCTGAATCAATGAAGTTGGTTGTCTTCCTATAACTACCTATAAGTTACCTCAAGAAGTACCTAGACAAATGATGTCGGTTGTCTTCCTATAACTGTATATAAGTAGCCTCACGAAGTACCTGGATCAATGAAGGTAGCGTGTGACCAATCAGTGGCCGATTTATAACTGTTTGTTAGTAACATCAAGAACAATGAAAGTGGCCGACTCCCTATAACTTTTAGTAGTACGTACGAGGTACCTGGATCAATCAAGGTTGCGTGTAACCAATCAAATCAGTGGCCGACTTATAAGTGTTTGTAAGTAGCCTCAAGAAGTACCTGGCTCAATGAAGCTGGCTTCCTTAGTACAACTGTTTCTAGTACGACAGAGGTACCTGGATCAATGAAGGTAGCGAGTGACCAGTGACTCAGTGGCTGACTTATTACTTTTCGTGAGTAGCTTCAAAAAGTACCTGGACCAATGAAGTTGGTTGACTACTTAGAACTGTTTGTAGTACGTAAGAACTACCTTGATCAATGAATTTGGTTGCCTTCCTATAACTGACTTTAGTACGTTACAAGTACCTGGATCAATGCAGTTGGTTGCCTCCCTATATCTGTATGACGATAGCCTCAAAAGTACCTGGATCAATGAAGTTGGTTGACTACTTAGAACTGTTTGTAGTACGTAAGAACTACCTTGATCAATGAAGTTGGTTGTCTTCCTATAACTGACTTTAGTACGTTACAAGTACCTGGTTCAATGCAGTTGGTTGACTCCCTATATCTGTATGACAATAGCCTCAAAAGTACCTGGCTCTTTGAAGCTGGCTTCCTTAGTATAACTGTTTCTAGTACGACAGAGATACCTGGATCAATGAAGCTGGCTTCCTTAGAATAACTGTTTCTAGTACGACAGAGATACCTGGATCGATGAAGCTGGCTTCCTCAGTACAACTGTTTCTAGTACGTCGGAGATACCTGGCTCAATGAAGCTGGCTTCCTTAGTATAACTGTTTTCAGTACGACAGAGATACCTGGATCGATGAAGCTGGCTTCCTTAGCATAACTGTTTTAGTACGACAGAGATACCTGGATCAATGAAGGTGGCGTGCGACCAGTCGGTGGCTGCGAGGACCGCCGCAAGCGCCAGCAGGAGAAGGCCGGCGTGCGGCATTCTGCCTGCGCACCGGACGCTGCTTCCCTGTATACAAATATATTATTATCATCATCATTATCATCATCATTATCATTATCATTACATAGTATAAATCCAAGTCGCTAATTCTGTCTGTTTGTATGTTTGGCTGTTAACTCCTCCTTAACCAGTTGAGGGATTTGAATTCGGTTTTCACCATCGTTTAGGTATTTTTTTCATTTAAATTTGTAAATAAAGAACATTCGGAAAAAGTTTTTTAAAGTTAGCCAAAATTCAGTGTTTCGTGAGCAAGTCGGCCAAAATTACACCATTGCGAAGCGTGGGCGAGTCGCTCGTTATAATTAAAAAAAGGAGTCTAAAATATATTTTGGACTACAAATTAGTGCAAGTTGATGATATTGATCCTGAAAAAAAAAACAAGATCAAACAGAATATAAATATAAAATAAACACAAAAATAAATAATAAAACAAAATATGTATGTAATGTAATGTTTGTTGGTGAAGATATAAATAAGAAACAGAGCGTTACCTGCACTCTGTTGTCAGACAGTGCAACAATTTCTTTTTTGTCACCAGTTTAGCCTTTTTCTCATTAGATTATCATTCATACATCATTCATCAATACCTACCTGCCTATTTCAAAACACATGACCTTCCTAAACAAACATATTTATTTATCCCTCAATAATCCCAACCAAGCATAGAAATCACACGTCCAATAGAAAACTCTGCAGCTGCACAAACAGTAACGATTCGGAAAATATTTTTCCAAGTTCATAATCCTGGATGATGTATTTCAGTTGCAGTACGTGCTTCCATGGCTAAATTGTTTGATCTCCCCTTGAACTACATAATCTGGAAGTAGAGAGAATCACGTTTCCACTTAGGTAAATAAATCAGCGGATTTGCTCTAAAAGTGTGTTTTTATGGATTATTCATGCGGTATGATTCGAGTATTAGGAAAGAAAAAGGAATGTGTTTTTTTCTTATCTTGAACCGGCTTAACGATACTCTTGTGTGCTTTGACGCTGTTTTCCTCGTTTTAAGAAGACGTTAGGGCTGATTCCGGTATAAAGGTCCCAAAATGGAAGCTTGATATATTGCTATTACTTACTTAGCACCGTGTTAGACAGAGACGGGTAATCATTTAAGGTCGATCGACTTAAACCTACGTGCAATATGACTGGGCGCAAGCGAGTCAGGAATAGTCGTCGTAGATTTGGAGACTGACAGACAAATATCATATAATAAACTGATGCTAGTATTTTAGTTTAGAATAGAAAGACTTCTTAAGAATCGGGGCCGAATAAGTTTCTTCAAGGTTACATTATCGTGTTTACAATGTCAGGAAAGAGAAAAAATATATAGCACATTAGGGACACATACATTAGCTTTCGGGTTTGTATCAACTCTCTTTTACCTATAAAAGTTTGTATAAATAGATGCATATATGTAAATGTACCTCCATATCAGATAAAGCTATTTTGAAAATAATAAATAGTCATGAAATATCCTGTAATAGATGTTGTGTATAGTAGTAGTATTCTTCTTTACGTACATTTTATATAATAACTAAAACCTCTTCTGTAAATTATACCTTGTATTCTATTAATTCAAGATAGTAAATACCGTATCATCACTACTATCAAGTTGGATTCCTCCCCTTAATTAACTCCTCAAAGGATGTTTCTTAAGTATCACACCTACCTCCTTGCTAACTACCCTCAAACAGTCAATAAGTACGAACTAAGTAGTTCGTAAGTTAAATTTGGGGTGTTTCCAATAGGTTAGCAGCATTTTGTAGTAAGAGTTATCTAATTGTTAGTCTGTTCTTCGATAAGATTGTTTAAAATAAGATTTTTATTGCATTATTAAGACGTGAATAAAATAAACAAAAAGTACCTAATTTTTTCGATATATCGTTTTAATTTGGCTGAAGAACCTTTAAGTCTATAGCTATGTTTTTTTAATTGTTTTCATTTTTAGAGTTCCGTATTCCAAAAAAGCTGACCCATTAAAAAGTCACTGCATAGTCCGTTTACCTATCTGTCACCATCCTTGTTTGCTCTGTGAATGGCTCATTACAATGATAAAATTTAACATTAACGTTGCTACAACTTCGTTTTGTTTACGTATCTGTATGTAAGTATAACAGCTGAACGGAACGTATAGTCCTAATGATAGCTAGGTAATTATTACCAGGTTCTAGTTGGACCTAATGACTCTGATTTTCGGCATCAATAAGTTTGACAAGGGGTAACGAGGCTTAGCAATAGAACGGTCTAGTTAGCTGGACAAATTGGTAAAGGTAAAACGAACGGTGTTCTAGGTAATTCAACCGTGATACTGTCATTGAATAAGCTATTAGCCAAAGTGGACACCGAATCTATAGGTAACAATATTTTGCAGAGGTGTAGATGTTTGAAGTGTTTTCTAATATAACAGAACCAATTTTTCTTTTGTTTCAGAAAGAAATAGTAAAAAACTCGTTACGAAGGAGTGATATCGGTTACTTTATTAAGGCTTATCAGCAAGTGAGAGGCTAGTCAGATATGTCGACCAGTATAGATAGATAACATTCTAAAATTAACTCACAGCCTATTGTTTCTAGGCGGATATTAATGATCCTATGAACTTGAAGTTTTAAACCTTAAGTGTCCTGCAGATAATTAGAAACCTCATTTATTCATACAATCCTACCAAAGTAAAAGATAAGTCTATAGGAACTAAAACCAACACATCTAATATCTCCGATTTGAAATTAAAACGCAGAAACGTAAACACGGGAGCTTATCAGAATCTTGTATACAAACATACAAAGTTATTCGGATCTGCGAGTAACGTAGCGTATACAGAATCATTACTTGCTCCGTCGCGCTCGAGAAACCTTTGTTTTGGGGGTAGAGGTGCGGTTACATGAATATGGAGAAAAATGACGACGATTTTGGAAGGCTTGTTGATGGATTGTTAATTTTAGCCCGTAGGCCACTGCTATCGTCTACACGTGAAAGTGTTTGGGAAATTGTGAGATTTTATCTTTATTCTTTATATTTTATTTTATTTCTATAGATTTTGAACAACGAACGGGAATTTGAAACAATTTAGTGTCATCAAGATTGAACTTAATTAACAGTTAAGTCTACATCGTCAGGAATTGCACTTCTGTGAATTGGATATTATTAAGATTTTTTTGATTAATTTTTGCATCACACATGAATTAATTGATACTATAAAGTAGAGTACCTAGTTAATTCCTACTGACTCCTGTAACAAAGAACCAATTCGGAGAAAATAAAACAATCAATCTTCGCTAGACGCACCTATTTCTGTATCTTGATGTAAACGCGTCTTTATCAACCTTTTCTGCGGAAAGAAAATAAATAGGTTTTATAAATGCCATGAATTATTTACCGGTCTTTATCTAAGGTTGCATTTTGTACAAGAAAATAGAATTTTATATTACTCAGAAGAGGTAATTAATTGTTTTGAAAAAATATATGGTTAAAGTAAAATGAATAAGAAATGTAATAGATTTAGACTGGCAATACTCTCGTGAATTCTAGATAAAATATTTTCATCAATCTTTAATAAACTTTCTATACTATTCATTTATTTATTTTATTTATTTCTATAAATAAGTTATAAAACTTCAAAACCTTATATTAATCCGACTTAAAGTTTTTGCGTGTGAAATGGGCAGATGTCCATTTAGGCCTTAAAACTTTTCTATCTATTATTAATACAAATAAAAAAATTACATTAAAAATGACATAGCTACAGAACCAGCTTAGTTACAATTCTATAGCGAATTGGTTTTCATTCAAACTGTGGGACGGCAAAGTTTATTTCATTCGAACAATTGTTTAAATTTAGTTGGGTCAACATTTACAGTTACGTAATTTCAGTTTGTAGTAAATTTTAGCGGTTAAATTTTCTCATCAACTGAAATAGAGAATCCTGTACGTTGAACATGGAAAATTCATTAGTTCGAATATTTGTTAACTTGTCCACATAACTTCAACAGATGAATGTAAAACATGTTTTTACGAATCAATCATTAAATTTATACAATTTTATCGTAATTTCGTTAACATAGATTTGATTTGAAATGATTTCTTATAAAAGAGAAATCCTCAAATACTATTTTCTAACTTACATTTTCAATAGTTTCTTAAGTATACCCAAAGTACACATATTACTTACAAACATTTCTAAAGACTGGATAGCTAAAGTAATATGCATATAGGCTTTATCATGGAATGTGGGAAATTAGAACGTGATCTAATTTCCCTTCGTGATGATAGGATTCAGACTGGCAACACTTTGCACTATATCTTCTATAACTACAGGTTGTTGCATTTTATGTAAATTCAGCATTAAGTTGCTAACATTCTGTGTAGGTAGGTAAGTTAAAGTTTGTTTATACTGGAATGCTTAAAGAACTTAGTAGGTTTACAAGTAAAGTACCTTTACTACGATTATCTTATTGAAGTAACTTTAGATAAAAAATAAATTATTTAAAATGAAAAACATAAACAGTTAAAATTTTAGTTTTAATAAGTTATTTGGCAGTAGTGTGAGTTGATTGAAGTTTTAAAATACAGTTTTACTATAAAGGATTTTTAATATTCCGTGGAGCAATAAGGTGGCTTAAACCAGATGTCTTATTGCTCGTAATCTAAAGCTTTCAATTTACCTCAGTAAAAAACGCTTTTCAATAAATTGCTAGACATCTTTAATAAACAGCCAAGTCAATCTTAGCGTAAATTGAAATATAAGTTTTCTTTTAAATATTCAATTTAGCCAAGCTCTACTAATAAAGCGCCGCCGTTCTATTTCTAACGCTAAACAGCTTAAGGTATTTAAGTCATATTTGTATGTCACGAGAAATTTGTATTGTGACCATTAACATACGCTCACTTCATTGTATTAGGTCAATAAATACATATTGGCAAAAATTAAGACATTTTGAAATTTTGCATAACAAATGTAGGTATATAATAAAATAACCAAATATAACCGAGGAGCGTAGCGGATTTTCGCGAGCTGAGCGAGCGAAGCGAGCGTGAGTCTGCAGCACCAGGTGAAGGGCTAAATAATGTATTAGGTAAGGCTTTTGTGAAGCAGTGATAGTACAAAGTCAAAGGATTAATCTTATTTACATTCCGAGAAGCAAAGCAAGCTGGCCGACGAAGTCGTTTGTAAAATGCCGAATTATACACATTGTCTGCGATAGGTACACAGTGTAAACCAAGCAATAACTGTCACCGAGACCAAACATCTAGAGTCTGTGTAGTCGACGACGCGAGTGCATCTTAATTTGTGAAATACTTCAGAGGTCAATATTGTGTCCGTTTTTATGGAACGTCGGATTTATCGGTAATATTGCAGGGCTTTATAGACTTTGCTTGCTTATAATGAAGGGGAGCTTTATCTTGTTTTCAATAAAAATCCTGATACAAAATAAATATTACGATATCATATTTGGTTTAGTTAGTTAAGTTATAAATTTATACGAGTCGATCCGTGTAGTCACTGGAACCGTGTAGTATTTGGAAATATGCCAAAACGTCGGAAATTAAGATATGGGTTATTAAACGTGTAATAAATAATATGTTAAAACTAATTAAGTTTCAAACCTGCATGCCATGCCTTCCACCCGCGGATTCGGTCGTGTGGATATAAAATTGACCTTAATAAAAGTAGCCTATGCCACTTCTAGATAACGAAGCATCTTTCTGGTGGTTTCAAAGAAAATAGGTTACCTACCGGAAATTATACCGAACATTCGACACAACGGGTTACTTTGTTTTATGTTTCACTAGTGGCCGCCCGCGACTCGGCTCGCGTGGGAGTCGGTTTCCCGTGGGAATGAGAAGTTTTCCCGCGGAAAAAAGTACCCCATATGTAATTCTGATATTACTGTAAAGTTTCATCAAAATCCGTCCAGTACCTTTTACGTGAAAGAGCAACAAACATCCATACATCCATTCATACATACTCACAAACTTTCACGTTTATAATATTAGTAGGATTGCCATCATACATATATTTCCTCTAGAGATTAAGCCATATACAAAAGTGTCTTAAATACGGATTATATATAACTAAAACAGTATATCTATCTTAATTGATATTTTATATTGATTATTTATAAAGTGTGTAAGTTTATTGCGTTAATATATTCCCTTACCTAAAATAAACGTGTGAAATTGCTAATAGTGGGATCATCTCTAAATTGATCGATAGTTTCGAAGTGATATTCAAACCGCAAGCATGTATCGTGGTTAATTATGTAATTTCCTTGTAGACGTCATTGACAGTGGTTATAGGCATATTGACAGTGGTTATATGCATACACAAGTTCATAGACAATTATGGTTAAAATAATTATTGTATACATTATATTTGAGATTTATGATAGTAAGTACTGTTAATACTTGAGAATACAAAATATTAAACCATTTTTCATCGCAGTAGCTATTTAAACATTTTTCTACTCTCAGCCATTTTAAACCAAATAAAAACTTTAAGATATATAAGTTGTCTTTCAAAGTTTAAAGTTAACATTTTCGAAATCTAAGTAAATTATAATCTTTACTAATATTATGCTCGGGGTAAATATTTGAAATAACTAATTTTAAAAAATCCGGATCTTAACTATATTATCAGAGTAAGCCAAAGCTTTTTTTATAAAAGCGTATTTTTTACCACGTAAATGTACGCTGTATAATAAATAAGTATAATCTACCTTATACAAGTTAATTGATATTAAGAATTTGTCCTCTTAAATATTTTTGTCGCAGTTGTAATTACTGTCACTTGGGAGAAACAAAAAAATACCAAGTATTAATTTACTTTTAATTAATAACACCATTTAGTGTTTTTCTGTTAATTATAAACGAAAGAAAGTTCCAAGTGACTAAAAAAGGCTTTGCGAGGTAAATTTCAAAATTATAATTGGGAGAAAAACTGAGGAAAAAATTTTAGCCAAAGGGTTTTCAAGTGAAAAAACGAAAACTAAAATGAAGGAAAATATAGCTAGGATTCGTCCATATACAATCGTGACGCCGCATACCTATCTGTCCAATTATAAATTGAATGGATTTTATCGGGTTTCTGTCAATGTCTCTACGTTTTTTTTTACATTTTACGAAAGATTAGAAACTTCGCTCAACTATAAATTGAAAGCTTAATAAAACTTATAAAAAGAGTCTTATAAAAAGAGTAAAATATTTAACTTAAATGTTCCCTAACTTTATATACTTTATACAGAATTTGGCGGCATTGGATTGGTAAATATTTTGTACATTATAAAGATTACAGTGCTAAATATTTAAGATGAGGAATACGATGTCACCATTTTTCCAAATTCACAGTTTCATACATATTTTTTCTATTCACTCACTGACGTAAATATCACTTGAAACTTGACTTGGGGGGCTGGGCAGAATGCGATAGCAATATTTTATGTTTTATTCAAAATCCTTTCCTTTATCCTATCAAGTCCATGGCAGACATTTAGAATAAACGAATTCTTAACAACAAAGAAATTGTTTTTCTTTATTATACAACATGAACTAATAAATCATCCATTGCGAGAAACCATTAGCCAATTTACTCAGCTCTGGCTGCTCAAACACAGATAAAATATGTTATTATGTTCGTCTGGCAACACAGGAATTAATTAAACTTCCTTTTCGTAGCCGAAATGAATTGGTTTAGCCAGTAGATGTTGCCAGGGTAAACAATTAAGATGACAAAATGTTTGCGAGGATCAAAGCAGTGACTTTCGAAAGACATTTTAAACATTTAGCTTTTTCACAAAAGAACAAATGACTGGTCCTGTTTTTTGTTTTTTCAAAGTGAGAATATCTCTATGTTTTATCAATTAACTTAATTTTGTTTAGAATACTTTTTTTAACGTGATATTCGGTCGTGTAAAGTACAACAAAAAGAACGTTGGCAAAACGCCCAAGGGTTCCATCCTCATCCCATTATCTCTTCGCATAAAAGCCACTTCTTTAGTGGTCGTTGAAACCAATTTGCAAAAAAGTGCTTGATGGTCGAAGCGACATTTATTTGCATATTATTATTATACGACTTTATTGTATTTTTTTTTAAGATATACAGCAAATGTTACCACCATAAATGTATTGGATTAATAAGCATAATTTTTTTCAAACTAAGATTGATGTCCCATTGTATAATTCAACGTTACAATTATACATCTGACTGTAACTTTATTTAGACAATTTCGTGCTATTCTCCAACTTAACCGGACATTAAACAGAATTAAATCGAGCTTGTGTTTAGAACGAAATAACACTTAGCCGTAAAACAACGAACCTGCGTAATCGTTGTTTTACGGCTTTTTACTTTACAGCGATGCGATGTGGGTTGAGAATCAAACTGGGGGGAAATTTTATACTAAATGTAGGTAGAAGGAAAATAACAAATAAATCAGTTTAAATTCTATTTATATGTATACTAATGAAGGTATAAACAATAAAATGTTTGGCACTGAAGACTGACTGACTGACTGTAAAGAAATATTAGTTAAAAAGTATTTTCGAAATTTACCATGTTTTCTGTGGTAGTCTAGAGATTTATATTACAATATTTAATAAAAAAAGCAAACAAATTGAACCTTATTACTGCTTACATAAAAACGATTTATAGTAATAAAAGTTTTAAATTCTTAATTATACAGGGTGTGCTTGCAAGAGGAGGACAATAAAATAAGAATTATACTTTTCGAACAAATAACAGAGAGCGCGCGGATAATATAAATTTATAGTAAAAGTTTATTATTATGGAATTAAATTGCTGTTTTGTTTGTAAACAAATGTAGGGATAGTACTTTTTTATGCGTATGTAAAAACAAGTTTATTATCAGCTTTAGCTTCTATGAAAAATGTCTTTAATATTTAAGTTATTTGTTCGTAAAAAATTGCAAGTCATGTCAGAGTAGGTACTGTAAGAGAATTAATTCTACTAATTTAGGGACCAAGTCCTCAAAACCTAGACACGTGCGAAGTTCAGGCCCCGCCTTATTAACTTCACGATATGAATCATTCATTTATTTCATAACACAACAGGTGGTGGTCGTTGTACTATAAAAAATAGTTTTCATGACCAAGACAGCAAGAAATCCAGGCTCAAAATTCCCAAAGCACTATTTAATACTTAGAAATACTAAAAAGTGTCATTTATTCCACAAGGTAGGATCGTTAAAGGGCACTTCAAATGCAGAATAAGTCCCCACCCTATCCACAAGATGTTGTAGGGCCCTTCGACATGTGAAAAGGGTTAAATAAGGTCGACAAAGTACATTGAGTACCTAGCCATTATAGGGCGAAGCTCGGTTAGCACTTTCTCCTGAAGAATGCGGTTTCCTATCGATAAGATCTTTGAAGAGTATTCATTTCCCGGGCAATTTAGCTTTTCTGGCATATGACAGCATTTTAGATGCCGTTTTATTTGGACAAAAAGGACTGAAAGAAACTTTTTGAGATGGTCAAACTAAGAATATCTCAATTATGTGTAGAAGTTTTTTACTAACCTTTTGCAAAGGTTAGCCTAAAATGTGTGATAATTTGACCGAATGTATTTGTTTTTACTTTTTTGACGTTAGCTTAAGTCCACAAAAATTATAACAAATAGCCATTGACAGAATATTATCTTCAAGTTATTCTGAGATAGAAATTACACCAATGTGGCAGATCTAAGAAACCACACATGAAAATTGAAGAAGCGCACTTGAGTTAAAATCAAGACTTTAGAAGCAGAAGCACTGAAATCCGATAGTGTGGACCAGTATACCTAAGTGGTGTGGAGAATAGTTGCAGAGGAAGAAATCGTTATACCCTGCAGGGGTTCATTATATGCCGCTAAAGAAGAAAAAAACAAGTTAGAGACATGATCATTTATACTAATATTATAAAGCTGAAGAGTTTGTTTGTTTGTTTGTTTGTTTGAACGCGCTAATCTCAGGAACTACTGGTTCGAATTTAAAAATTCTTTTTGTGTTGAATAGACCATTTATCGAGGCAGGCTTTAGGCTATATAACATTACGCTGCAACTATAAGGAGCGAAGAAATAATGGAAAATATGAAAAAAACGGGGACAATTATTCATCCTTGAGGGCTTCCGTTGCGTGCGCTGCGAAAACGGTTCTAGATACCAAAAATATATGTATGAAAGAATTAAGGGAACTTTTTACCGCGGGAAAATTTCGCATTCCCACGGGAAACCGACTTCTACGCGAACGGAGTCGCGAGCGGCCACTAGTTACGGATATTTTGAAACTGTTAATTGTAACTGCCTAGTGCGTTGACAACACGTGTGGCTTTTAATATATTAAGTGTTTTTTTTTCGATTTTTTCGTTTCAGTGGTAGATTTGTTTTAGTCCAGTTATTTTTCCCAAGAAAAAAGAACGCCTAAAGGCATATGAACATTGTTTACTATTTGAACCAACAATACCTTGTCCTTTATAGCTTATACAAACCTACAGACTATTGATCGATTCTCAACCTACACTCTATATACGGTAAGTTGCTATTTCAATGCAAGTTGAGTTCCTTTGTTTTCAATGGATATAGCGTGGAAAACTACGGACTCGTGTATCGTATATTTTGTTGTTGCTGTTTTTTTCCAAATAGGACGTGTTTCCTGTTATTCTGAATTGACAAATGTAGCACTTGTACATTCGTTATCGATTTTGGACCAATTTATCTGGGAAACAATGGTTTTGTAAATATTATTTGGAAGGATACGGTAGACTTGGGTAAAGCTAGTTGATAGAGAAGTATAAAAACTATTAAAGAGGTAAACAGTGTTTAGTAAACGTACATTTCTTAAATTTTACTCGTAAAACTTAAGGAAATTTTAAAGCAAACGTGTTTAATGGCACACTCTTTAAACTTCTTAATCATTAATTTGTGTTACCTCTCGACTAACATAGATACATAAATGAATATACAGCTAATCGGACTTTCAACACGTTTATATTGAAAACGTTGAGAATTACTTGTAGATATTCGATCATTTAACCTGTTAAAAACTCGAATTTCTGTTACCCGAATCTGAAAACCCCGAAAACGCTTGGTAGAACTTTTAAAAGACAGATTTTGTGAATTAATTTTTTTTTAAATCCCTTTTTTCATTTCCCAGATGAAAACCAAATTTTCAAAAAATATTTTTTTGTTTCCCATATTCTCATAATCCAGATATGGTTATACTAGATTCTCAGAATACTTTTTTTGTTTCCCTTCGTACCATTTTCCAAATAAACTAATACCAGATTTTCATAATATTTATATTTAGTTCCCATACAATCATATTCCTGATAAACTATTGCCAGATTTTCATAATCTTTTTATTTGGTTCCCATACAAACGTGTTTCAGCTTAACTTTTGCAATGGGAACCGCTCCTTTCGCATAACGTCGATTGTCCTAAAATCGTTCGTCATACATAAATCGTCACAATCATCAAAAAGCATAACACTCATGTCGCATAATTTATCCTTTGCATAATTTTTTAACGGCAAAACAGTCTATAGGCATATTATTCTTAAGCTTAATGTATAAAATCCCTAATTTCAATTGGCATAACATCCTCATCATCAGTCCTAAAATGCTTTATCTTGATTTAGTTTGTCATAACTATAAAAAAACCTAATTTTATTTGGCATATTTTAGGTCGACCAAATTATTAAAGTTATAATTTACAATTTTGTTTATGCGCCGTTTGTTCATATATCAAAATAATAGGTATGACGACGAGCGAAGCGAGGAGGAGTGTGAGGTTGAATGGTGACCATACAGCGCCAAAACCGAAGTTCTTTTCTAAAGTACAAGGATTTAGTTGTTCTAGATATCGTTTATTTGGATTTAAAAAATCTTGATATTGTTTGTCTGGATATCAATTAAATGTCTTTCAAAAATTTGTGTTTTAAAAATCTGTCTTTTGTGCATATGGATATCGGTCATCTAGATTTCGCGCATTTAGATTTCGTGTGTCTGGAACTCATTCGTCTGGATTTTAAAACGTCGTGCAAATGAATAAATGGGCAAATGAAATTCGGAGTTGCGATTATATGGAAAACAAAACTTCGAAATTCTAAAAAACGGGATTATGAAAAAATTACGAAACGTTTTCTAGATTATGAAATCCGGAATATTAAAATTCGGGATTAAGAT
Organism: Emmelina monodactyla; assembly: GCA_916618145.1. Taxonomy (NCBI): domain Eukaryota; kingdom Metazoa; phylum Arthropoda; class Insecta; order Lepidoptera; family Pterophoridae; genus Emmelina; species Emmelina monodactyla. The sequence continues at coordinate 2,596,864 of OU745316.1, forward strand.
AGGTAACCGTATATATGGTCGAATATCATCGAACAGAAACACAAGTGTAATATCTCAACCATAAAGTTCTTAATAAACCCCGACTTCCTAAGTCATTAAAATATACTCAATCCAAGATTCTACGCACAAAACTCCTTGATGAATTGTTATTCTTTCCAAACTAGGTATTACCGGGTTTTCACCCTCTTCAAGTTTCTGTATTTGACTTGTAATAGTCTTATTTTCTTCGTTAGAAATAGTTCATCAAACTACGTGCTTGTAAGCTTTTTCCGGGTTTTTGGGGCTAGAGCCTGGAGTTATTTCTATTTATATTAATGAAAGCGAAGCTAAGTGAGTCTGTTTAACTTTGAGGAATAAAATACTGAACGGATTTTGATGAAATTTGTAACATAAGTTTGTTTGTCTTTAGAAAGGGACAGTGGCAAAATCTTTTAATACTTGGAAGGGTTTATAGCAACTATTAGAATCAACGTGTATAGCGATCCTTTATAATATCCCGGACGGGTCTGTTTGTATAAAATACCTTTTTACGTAATATATTATTAGGTACTTTCCACGAAAAGGAAAAAGGCACATGATTTCAAGAAAACTTTTCAGAAACTCAGGCACTTTCTATTCGTTGCCTGATTTTTGAACTTGACAGAAGCTAACACAAATGAATAAAAAGGAAAACACATTCCCATTTTTTAATGATTGTGTCCCGATCTATTTCGATTGATTAGTCCTTATAAAAAGTATTAGTTTTATGTTAAGGAGGCGCGTTGACAAATTTATAGTTACGCACCAAATTGGTTTTAAACTCACTATATTATTTAACACTATTATTATTAACTAACTTTTTGCTTCAATATTTAGTTTTAACTTTACTTAGAAATTCAGTTCGACTTCACTGCTTGTGGATATACCCCTTTTTATTATTATTAGCCAAAGCCAAATAATGTATCATAATAAACCCATTGCTACTAATATTTCTATTTGACAAAAAATACCATCGTTACTAAGCATTAAGAAGCCGCTTCTCGTATTATTATATATTATATATTAGGGTTGTATTGAATATTGCCTCATTTCGTATTCACACCGCATTTACTTACTAATAACGAGTAGAGATGTCCAAAGTATCGATATTTGGAAAGCCCAGGGATATTTGAAAAGGCGATTTTCTGGGATGTAAAACTTTTATACTGAATAAAATTGAACATTGCTTGGAATTTCAGTCAGACTTAAAAATGCACTACTGGATAATAAATAACACAGATACACCACACAGCTATATTTTTTACTGTTTTTTTTTAATTAAAACCAGAGTTGAGCCATCATAATCTTTCAATGAATAAGATGTTCTATGCCACGACAAAAACAGATAACAAATTATATAATGACTTTAAGCATGAATATGTTAACTTTGCCGACCTCTGTGGTGCAGCGGTGTATATTATACCGGACTGCTAAGCAGATGGTTCCGGGTTCGATCCCCGGGGCGAGCCAGTTTCGTAAAATGTTTTTTTCGATATTACTTCCCTAGTCCATTATGTGGTACCTATAACACAAGTGCTTACTGCAACTTACTTTAGGGCCACATAATTGGTGTTAGTCTGGAGATTTATATATTATTATTATTGCTATATTATGCCATGCAAATAAAATATTTGTCACCGAAAAGAGCCAAAACTCATTTTTATGTAGACATTACTCTTACATACTGTATCTTGATCTTGTGGTGTGCTGGCGATAATATATAAATTACTAGTGGCCGCTCATTTTCCCGCGGTAAAATAAAAAGTACCCTATATGTTATTCTGATGTACCTATATGACTGTGAAGTTTCATCCAAATCCGTCCAGTAGTTTTTGCGTGAAAGAGTAACAAACATCCATCCATACTTATATTTTTAATCCTACTAATATTATAATTTATAATATTAGTAGGATTTGTCTCAGACATCTCTAAAAACAAGCAACTTATTAAGCAATATCGCTATTTTCATATTACAGGAAATATGTATGCATTGTTGGGTTACCGCTTTAACATTGATATAGGTACAGACCACCCTATTTTTTAGCAAAATTATACTGATTCTAATCAAATAGGTTATACCTTATCAATACATAGTATAAATCCAAGTCGCTAATCCTGTCTGTTTGTATGTTTCTCCACTAACTTCTCCCAAACCACGTAACGGATTTAAATGCGGTTTCCGCCATCTTTTAGGGAATTTATTCACTAAAATTTGTAACTAATGAACATTCAATTTTTTTAAGTTAACCAAAATTCAACGTTTCTTGAACATGTGGCGCAAAATTAAACCAATGCGAAGCGTGGGCGGGTCACAAGTATAATACAAGATTTTTATAAATAAGAATATGATGCGAAGTTTCAGAAGATTAGAAGTAAAAAAATTGATAAATAAATCTTCCCATTTTATATTATGCTTCGCGTCTAATATCAAGTATCACTTACATCCAATTTAAGACTTAATTGTTCAACACATGGGGTACTGTCAAAAATAATTACCCCTTATTTCAGGGGTAAACAAACCCCTTCCGTGCGGTACATCTCTAATTAGCGAATGAATTATTAAATGAAATTACCATATAATTAAAATTCGCGATTCAGTGAAGCTTCAAAGATATTCTGGTGAATTTACGGGTTAATTGTAGATGTCTATTTATTTTCGTGCTGGAAAAAGCTGGGGAAAATAAGCTGGGAGTATAATATTATCTTTGGTGTATAAAGGTTAAAAAGTGATAGGTTTAAGCCGCTGTTGAAGCGAAGTAAAGACAAGATTTTTTTCTTAGCAGAATCGAAATGCCACTTGTTTTAAGACGATTTTAATTTATTTAAACATTTAAGATTTGATAAACGATTTCATTTTCCAAATTATGTAAAATTATGATAGACTAGGGGCTGGTTTTTCAATAGAAAGATAAATCTTCTCCGACAGAAATTCATTATGTTTTAGTTGTACGTCAAATATAAATATTTAACAATTGTATGAAGTGACAATGAAGAATTTTTTCTGTCAGATAGAATTTATCTGACTATTGAAAAACCAGCGCTTAAGTAGTTATTGTGTGTCCATAGTCGACAATAGGTTTACAAAACCTTTGTTAAATAATAAATAAAAAACCACGTTATCAAAGATGAAACCGAATAGCCGAACGAATAGTTTGTAAAAACACAAACTGTAAACCACATGAAATCATACGCCCCGCTGGCCGGACTATTGTTCTATTTTCGAAATCCGATCTATATGTCAATCAGAACCACTCGCCTTTTCCCGATTTCAATTTTTGTTCAATCACTTTTGTAGTTCGTTTCGTATCGGTCGAGTGGTTAACACTTAATATACATGGTGGTTGGTGATGCTTTAGGCTGATTTTAGTCTCACGCTCACCGTCAGCGCTCATAGCTCAGCGCGTAGTTTGTCAGCGCTGAAGCTCAGCGTGGCTCGTTTTAGTATCGTACTGACCGCCTTAACGTACAGACAACGACGAAAATGCACCGGAGTGTATTAATTATTGCTGCTTTATACTATGTTTCCCAAAAAAATAAAAACCGGCGACGACGAAGACTTCATGTTCATCCATTGATTGAGCATAGAGCCGTTGCAGGAGAGTTTGTCTTGTTATGTGGCACTTTGAGGGCTAACTAGAACTTTTGACGAATTTCTGGCAAAGATACAGGATAAACTGGTCCATTGCAGCTTACGAATCGTGCCTATACCACCGATTGAACGACTAATGGTGAATTTAAGATAAGAAAAAACATATTTACTGGTTTTATAATTATGTGTAATCATGGTAAAGTATAGGTAAGAAAACAACATAGGTATTTATTATTGTGCAATTCGCCATGACTGTACGCGCTGACGACGTCCGCTCTGCTCGACACTAGAACGCTCCCTGAACGCAGAGGCGCTCGTGCGATCGTCAGCGCCGACAGCTACGCGGGGCCGACGCGCGACGCGTACGGTCGCGTAGCTGTCGGCGCTGACCACCCTGCGCGCTGATGGCTACGCGTCACCAAAAAACGCTTCCTAAAGTTCATATATCTCGGCCATCAGCGCTGACGGTGCGCGTGCCGTCGGCGTAAGACTAAAACCAGCCTTAGAGGTTTTCGAACTAAAGCGAATGGATAGACAATGGGCAGAATCGATTTTAAAAAAAAAATATTTTATTCGAATAACTTATATTTTGAGAAATATTTTTTGCTTGGCACAAGTTGCTTATGAAGAGAAATTAAATGCAAATTCATTAAAGATGTATTAGTTGATAGAAAAAAGCAATATTATTAAAATTTGTGTTTTCGGAATTCTTAACAGAATTCTTAAAAATGTGCCACACCAAGTTTTTGTTACTTTTCGTGGTAAAAAATAAAAAAAAACTGTATATAGGTAACCATCCACATATCACAACAATAAACCATATAGGTAAACAACCGTGACAAAGACAAGTATTTTTATTTTTTGTTTATCTAACATGAAAGACCCATTTGCCAAACAAGCGAAAGGGTGGATTAATTTTGTATGAAAATAAAACAACCCTTAATTCGCTCATCTATTTATAGAATGCTCCCAGTCGAATGGAATCTGGGGCAACTAATTTGGCAACTTGCCAAATAACGAAATATACCTATTTTAGTAGTTTTGTTCAAGAATAGTTCGGCAACATTTTGCTGGTATTCAAAGGTATTGATTTACATTAAAAATAAACAATATCGGTAGTGGTTTACATTAAAAAAAAAACATAACTTGCCATGTATCTATGAATATAACATATTACTTAATTTAGGTAGCTTCATCAAATTTTTATTATTATAAAAGTTAAGTCTTTAAAATAAAAAAGCAACAATATACAGTTAACTTTTAAACATACCCAAGCATCAGGGACTCAAGGCATAAACCCAAAACAAACAAATTGTTTCACCTATTTTGCAAGACAAATATTTGTTTTAATCTCTGGCAACCCTAAGCTCGACCCAGAATATTAAAATGATCTTAATTTAATTTGAAGGAGCAAAATGTTTTTTACAAAAGGTTCTTACATTATAATATTATTTTGTTTGACATCCCAATTTAGCGAAGGTTTTTTTTTCAATAAATAATAGCAAAATGAAAGATACATTTCTATGGTTTCAATGCAGACATTTTTTATTATAAAAATAATATGCTTTATGGATAAATTGCGTTTGGTATTCAATTTTATGTTTAAAAAGTGTCGAAAAAATTCAATATATTAGTTAAAGTTTACAGTTTAAGTTTTTTTCAAGACGAAATATTAAGCAAATTAAAAAAAATAGTATCCCATAATTTATTTTGATTATATTATTTTGTCCTAACCGTCACTATTTTAGTTTATTAAAACAGATACAAGTCCATATAAACCTTAGTCATTGACTGGAGAATTCGCAAAGCCTGTGTATTCCCGAAATGTCACAAAGACTGCGACATTTCGGGTGACCCTTTCATTATCCGATTGACATATACATTCAAATATGCCCATTGTGTTTGTATACGATGCGTCTACATAGAAACTCGCTTCAATAGGCAGCCTACGCGAGGCTTGTCACTTCCATTCATGGCGTTTGTTTTGAACTTTGAATAATAGGTATATCAACTGATATTAAATTAAGGTATGGGTACTATTAATTATGTAGGTAATTTTGATTATTTTTTTCCTCTTGAGGAACGTTAATGAAGTAAATTGATTTTCAAATTTATTTTTTATTAAGTGCCTTCCTTTCTGTAAAAAATCGATCACATTTAATTTTATACTAACTTACACGCGGTTTTCAATTTACGAACGGTAAAAATAAATTCGCATTTCAGGGTTCCGGAAAAGGTTTCTGATTTCGCATAATATCGAAAGTTATTCGAAAACAATAGAAGCACTAGCATTTTCTACTTTCTAACAAAATTTTTCTTTTGCTATTTTGCAGACATTTCTCATTCTCGTATACAAGCGAATACCGTACATGCCGCACCCTCTTCAACTTCAGAGCGTACAGAGTATGCTAACAATCCGCAACTACATTCATGACGTAACTTCTAGGGAGGTAATGGTTTATATGAAGGTAGTTTTGCAAAACTAGGCAGTTGTAATAAAGATATTTAAATTCTTGAAATTAAACTCATTTTAACGGGTTTTTGCGCGTTTATTATATTATCATTATCTGACGTTTCGACATTTTTACAAATGCCGTGGTCACGGTAGATTGAGATGTTTGACGTCTACATAGAGTATGGTAAAAACTCGTTAAAATTAGTTTAAATTCAAGTAATAATGATCGCATAAATCTAAGAATTTACAAATTTAAATTCGTTTTTAATTTCAAACTTAATCATTTCAAGCTTTGGTTTTATGGTATTTTTAGCTCTATTACATGAGAAATAGGAAAATGGTCCTTTTTTTTCTTGTTAAAAATAACAATATCACATAAACAGTTATATCTGGTCCTTAATAAAAGTTATTCATTTTTAAAAATTACAAAACATAACTTGTAATAGAAATAAAACGAAACTGCTTTTATGCGAATGCGAATATTCCGCACATCCCTAACATATGCCAAGGGACAGTTTAGTGGCGTCCGTTCTCATTTGAGTTAATACAAAGTTACGATGAGGCACCGCTTGTGTATGGTACGAGTATTCGAATATAGCCCTTATTAACGTTATAGCAATAAAGGTGAAATTACTTTGTTTAAATAAATTACTTTGCTTCAAGTAAACGTTATTATACCACAAACAACTGACTGAACAAAAATTTAGGAAAAAATAAATTTCTATCCAAAATGGTTTCGTCTTAGTTTTTAAAGTGTTTGAAAAGTAACAGAAATCCCTTGCATCCTTTGAGAGTAGGCAATTACTCAGTTTTAATCCAATTACGTGTTTCTCAAAACAGCGACCTTTATCTACAATGGCCGCTACGCCAATTCCATTAAAAGTTTTAATAGGTAAGTTGTTAATTGGAACCGCAAAGATGTACACTCGAAATCAGATTGTATCTACTGTGATTTTCATTATAAATGTAAGTAATTATTAGGCTGTTGAAATAATTGTATCACTATTCTTAAAAAACATTTAGTATGTTAATAAAAACGTCGTTGACAAATTTAAACCGTATTTTCTACACGTGATGAAATACTATTGTATTTAATTCTATAAACACGAACTGCACGTTACAGCGGAATATTTACCGGACTGCTAAGCGGATGGTTTCGGGTTCGATCCCCGGGTCGGGCCAATTTTGTAAAATGGTTTTTTCGGCATTGGCTCGTGTCTGGGTGTAACTAGGTTCTCCCCTAGTCCATTGTGTACCTTTAGTACAAGTGCTTACTGCAACACAAAAAGAATTTTTAAATTCGAACCAGTAGTTCCTGAGATAAGAGCGTTCAAACAAACAAACAAACAAACTCTTCAGCTTTATTATATTAGTATAGATTATTATTGTAAATACACTTTAAACGCGTATCAAGCAGAATCTCAACCCATTCTATAATTTCAACGAGATTTGCTTTGTAGCAAAACCAGCGACAGAACTCTAAACACCGCTGCGGTAACTCTGTCCCTAAAGTCATTAAAACATCGGGGAAATTGCCCCGGGGTCAAAGTGTACGTCCCAATCGACACTTGACCCAGTCCGGGTGATAATTCAATAGAAATTATTCTAATTGGTTGTATTGTACGCACGATGTCATTATCGGGCAAATAATTCTAAAATTAGAGTATTGTTGGTGATGAAAATAGAGTTGCAAATAGGTGATGATTAAGTAACTAAATACATGTCATGCCATAGTTATTTTTGTATTTTCTTAAAACAAATTTAACGTAAATGCTCCTATTAACGACCTACTAAAATTTGTACTCTATTAACGATCTATTTTTTCAATCAGTCATATTAGACTTAATATAGATTCTATAAAAAATTTACTTAAAAATTAGATAGGTAGATTAGTTAGTCAACAAACAGAGTAAATTTGTCTTGTCTAAATAGCCAGTGTTAGCAATAATTTGACATTAAATGAGTGCCGCTCGACACCGACGCACTTTCCATAGTGTCGCGTCTCCAGCCTCGTAAGCACACCTAAATATTACTTAAGGTAAACAACAAACTTAAAGTTGATTTATCTGCTTGCTATCACATAACAACGATAATACATATATTCGTTTTCGAAGTTACATTGAATTTAATCATTTTTATTGGTTTTTATGGCATAAAATCATATCTAAATTAAGGGCGGTAATAGGATCCAAATTTCATAACTTGACTCTATTAACGATCCATGGCGTTATTAGAAGTTTGTAATTTTCATATTTGATTCTATTACCGACTCACAGCTGAAAAAAAATAACAAGAACCATTTTTTTAGAAACATGTAACCAGAGGTATACTGCTTATTATCTCTTATCTTAACTATAAGCTTAGCTGATAGCTGTAAATGAAGGAAGCAGGATATACCAAGCTTGAAGACCTATGGCATACCGAGAAAAAACTACAGTGACAAGACAAATATAAATGAACATTGTGGAAAACAATATTGTTCAACGAAGGACGAAGAAAAAAGACTTTTGGACTGGATTTTCTATGTCGGAAAGTCAGGTTTTCCTGTAACAAAAGACCAACTGTTAGAAACAGTTGCAAAATTAGTGGAAAACTTGGAGCGCTCTTATCCTTTCAATGATGGTGTTCCAGCTGTTTCTTAAGGCTATGTCTAGGCATCCTAACATTTCAAGGCGAATTGAATTAGCCTACAAGCCGATTTTTAATTGCGATGAGACGGGATTCTTTTTATGTCCCAAAGAAAAACAGGTTTTCGTCCGAAAGGGCAGCAAGGAAGTATATTATGTACGACCAGTGGCCGCCCGCGACTTCGTTGGCGTGGAAGTCGGTTTCCTGTGGGAATGAGAAGTTTTCCCGCGGTAAAAAGTACCCTATGTGTTATTCTAATGTATAACCTATATTACTGTTAAGTTTCATCCCGTCCAGTAGTTGTAACGTGAAAAAGTATCCTCACATACTCACATACATCCACACATCCATACTAATCACAAACTTTCACGTTTATAATATTAGGAGGATTGCAATATTAAGATGTTGATTTCAAAACTGTAATAATGTCCTAATATACTTTTAACTGCATTTTTTTTATTTATCGTTTAGATGAAGGGGCAATTTTTAGGGGTCGGTAATAGAATCAGAAAAAACGGTAATAGAATCAAACTACATCTTTAGGTCGGTAATAGAATCAATTGCTCTTTCGGATATAACAATTATTTAATAATTACTGTGTAATAAAATACTAAATTGAAGTATGGAATCCAACAGAATACTTTACAAAGATTGATATTAAATTAAAACACCTTAACTAACCTATCAGTATCTATCTATTTACTCAAAGTTATTTCTAAGACAGCTTAAAGGGGCGGTAATAGGAGCATTTACGTTACTTTGTTGCAAGTTGAAGAGATGCAAGCAGAGGTCGAAGTTTAACTAAAGCAATGACGAAGGCTATAAATTAACTAATTATATTTGTGAAAGTTATTTAAGTCCTTATATTAACTATACTTCGAAAGCGACAATAAACATCGATAATATTTCCTTAAAGTGGCTTAGAAATTAAAATACCTATAATTCTCCAAGAACAATTATTGTTAACTGTTATTTTCTGTAAGGCGCTTTTTGGTGTAACTAAATTGCGGTAATAACAGGTGGAAATTGACTTTCGGCGAGATTAGGCACCGCCACAAATTATTTGATTACTTGATCGTCTTTAGAAAATTGAAATTGTATTACAAGATTGCAAAGTGGCCATTATGGAAATTTTATAGATTTTGTAATTTGCAAATTGGATTTGTTCGTAAGCTCATTAAATTTGGCTTGTAGAAAAAAAAGTATTTTTTTAAGTTTAACAATTAACATAATTGCTTTACTATGTGTATCACAAATTGGTAAAATAACAAAATCTATATCCTACTAATATTTTAAACGTGGAAGTTTTTAAGTGTGGATGTATGGATGGATGTTTGTTACTCTTTCACGAAAAAACTACTGGACGGATTTGGATGAAACTTTATAGTAATATAGGTTGTCAACAGAATAACACATAGATTACTTTTTCCCGCGGGAAAACTTCTCATTCCCATGGGAAACTGACTTCCACCCGAACGGAGTCGCGGGCGGCCACTAGTTTGTTATAAGTCTTAATGGTCTGACATTTCCATTGTTATGAACTAAATATTTTTTTAATGATAAACTATCCAATAGTTCGTCATCTTTATTAAGGAATTGTAAATTGAATTTGTATATTGTCAGAAGTAGGTTCTCTTCGGGTCAAAAAGCACTTGCGTATAATAAATAGCCTTTAATCATAAAATTACTTAGAGTTAAGTTAATTATTCACATTCTCTACATTTCGTAGATTCAACGCAGTAGAAGTAATATAGGTAGATATCGATAGGTATTAACTTGAAACATATAGGTACCTATGTATGTGTATACCTGCTTATTTAGTACATACCGAAATGTACGCATTTTAGTGAGCTAATCAGCAGCTTAGTAATAATAATGTTGAGCGGGGAGGTAATAGAAAATAATTTATATGCTGACTGAATGTTCACGTTTTAAATGAATATAAATCTAAATTATGATTGTATAACTTCGAAAAGAGTGCCGAGAGTTTTTTCCGCCAGCTTTTTCTCTCGGTCTACTGCGGCCATTGCTGATGTAGGACTATGACTTCGGTTATGTAGGTAGAGTATGACTTCGGTTGAACAATAATTTATTAAAGAAACCTTTTCTGGTTAACAACAATAATTCAAACGCAGTAATGTGCGCAAAGTTTTCATAATAACACATATACGTGTATTTCAAAAAAGAAACATTCATAATCTGAAAACTTTAAATGACTAAACCAGAAGCGCGAATACAGAAAGCTATTTGCATAAACTTATCTCAGATTGAATCTCTGTAGTAACCAAAAGTTTTAATAGAACTACTTTATATACGTACCCCCGCGACTCCGTTCGCGTGGAAGTCGGGTTCCCGTGGGAACGAGATGTTTTCCCGCGGTAAAAAGTATCCTATGTGTTATTCTGATGTATAACCTATATTACTTTAAAGTTTCATCCAAATCCGCTAAGTAGTTTTTACGTGAAAGAGTAACCTACATCCATACATACTCACAAACTTTCATCTTTAAAATATTAGTAGGATTAGCGAATTTTATAACTATAAAGATTAAAATTAAGGTGTGCTATCTATATAGATGTTTATTATCATCGGTATGTTTGTTCTCTTAGTCCTCTTAAACCACTTGACGGATTAGAATTCCGTTTTCGCCATCTTTTAGGTTATATATATTCTCTTAAATTTATAAATACAGTTTATTCTTTAAAAAAACTTTAGTGAGCCAAAATTAATGTTTCGTGTATAATTCGGCCAATTACAACATTGCAAAGCGTGGGCCGGTCACTAGAATTGAATAAGTTTAACTGAAGCTAATCAGAAAATAATTATTTAAAAATGATATAAACACACTCCTAATTTTATTTAGTAACTTTAGTTTAGTTTTGCTTGGATCGAAGAAACATCCCGTATAAATAAATGCCAGTTCAGAATTCTACCGGTAACTAACTGAAACCTGCTGTATTTCATCTTGTTTTTATTCAAGGAATTTACCTAAAACTGAGGGTAATCAGAGACAAAGTTAATATTGGCGTGGCCTTATTATCAATTGGGGTTGTTTGAAACGTTTTATGAAGTTCGAAGGTTTTTTTATACAGGGTGTCTGAGTGGTTCTTTTTCTACAGAGTGTTTACTTACGTCATTTTTTCCTACAGCGAGTTTTAATGGTCGTTACGAACCTAATAGTTGTTGGTATTATATGAATACTTTAATTACTCTCGTAAAATATTTGTGCTTTAGTTTTAATAATTTTGTATGGAAATAAATGTACGAGGCTAAAAGGTGCTTATTGACTGTAGAAATATCAGGCCAGAGAAAATTTAATATTACCCAAAAACTTTATTTTACTTAAAGTTAACTAAAAACTGGCATTAATATTCCACCCACATTCACTACAAGTCAGAAGAACCTCCGACCCCTCTTAAATAACGATATCACTAAAACCATATAAAAATAGGGAATCCACCGTAAAAACGCCAATAAATCGATTTACAGAAATTTCCCCTACATCCAAATATTCGCGAATAATCTCATAATACGTACCGGAATGGAATTCTTACCCTGACCTACTTACGAACCACATTTCATTGCTTTACTTTATACTTCTCTATATGGGCGTACGCGTGAATAAATTATTGTAAGTGTCTGCAAGAAACACCTCGCAATGATTATCAAATAAAAATGTATGTTTTCTTCTTTTTTGGGTAAGAAAGTTGACTGGTAGGAATGTGGTAATTCAATCACCAAGCTTCGGAGTACATTACATTACGCTAAATATTTTTTATAAGATATTAACTTAATTTTATTTCTTAGGTGTTTAAATAGAGGTTACTGCTGCTGTCATTTTAATTTTAAGCACAATTTGTGTGACCGAAAACGACCCAAAAAAAGATCGAATGAATAATTATTTTTCTGAATATCTAAGACATTTAAATTGTCTTACAGCTGTTCACCGCGTCATACCTTCGTTACCATTTTTCAAAGTTTTTTTGCCATTACAATAAAAAAAAACCGAAGAAATATCTACTATGGTACCTTTTATGGTGTGGTAATTCATTTTACTATGATGAAATGATATATCACAAACTCAAGAATGCCGCATCATTATTGTGAATAATCCTCTACCATGAAAAGGCCCGCTTATGAAAGTAATCACTAGGTAATGGTGGTGATTGATGTGGCGTTATATAAGGGTAGAGGGGTTATATACCTATTTATATATTATAGTAATTTTCTATGCAATAAATCACTTGATAGATAGATCATTTTATTTACGTATACAACACACCCTTACTCATGTTAAATGGCTTTACTAGCGTGGAATTGAAGGTGATTTTAAGGTGATTCAGTACTACCAGAGATTACCCCAAACATCGCAACTCATAAACTTGAACACATAATAATCCTACTAATATTATATCCTACTAATATTATAAATGTGAAAGTTTGTGAGTATGAGAATATGTATGGATGTATGGATGTTTGTTACTCTTTCACGTAATAACTACTGGGTGGATTTGGATGAAACTTTGCAGTAATATAGGTTATACATCATAATTACACATAGAGTACTTTTTACCGCGGGAAAACTTCTCATTCCCACGGGAAACCGACTTCCACGCGAACAGAGTCGCGGGCGGCCACTAGTATTATAATATTTCTATTCTCGATTTCATACAATTTTAGTCAAGTATTATATATACGGTTATTTGCAAAGCCCTGCTGCATTGGGGCTACAGTGCTGACTATTTCTACCACTAAACCATTTACGCTGTTCCCTTTAGAAGCGTATTTAGCTGTGATGAAGCTGAAAACAAACATCCAAAGTTACTAGAATTGACAAAGTTTTTTTCATCAAATTTGCGAAAAAAAAACTACACTCGAGAGCAAAAAAATCGCACATGCGTGACTTAGGAACTTAAACCGAAAAAACAAAAGAAAATTGAATCAAGTATTTTTTTTTAATGCAGATTCGTAGTCTATTTCAATACCTATCCATTGGTTCCTTATTTTTGTTGTATGTTAAATTGAGATCAAGAATAACTGCTGGAATAACGCCTCATCTAACGTATAAAGTTACTAAATTTTAACCGCGATAGTACTTTTATCTGCATCTGCCAAAAAAGTAAGCCAACTGTTTTTCACCCAATAAAAAAGTAAAGTAAAAATTACATACGAAGGCTGAAATAAATTAAAAGCTACTTTATTAAAATGTTTGACTATATACCATAGCTATTAGTACGTTGGATGTGCAACAGCTATAATTTCACTGCGATGTGCATGTGGGAGACTGAGGACTGAAATTGGAACGTCCGCAGCCGAAGCAAAGGGATGGACACACTAGGAATTTGTTGAAACGAGTTTTTTTTTAATAATATATGTAGCAAACGAGCATGCGGGTCACCTGATGGTAAGTGATCACCGCCGCCCATGACTACCCGCAACACTGTGGGTGTTGGGGGTGTGTTGCTGACTTTACCACTCTCAAATACCACATTCCCTTGGCGGTACAACATTCAAAGAAAGACCGTTTCTTTTTACAACAACATTACAGATGGAACGGAACTTAAATAATATTAAAACCTTTATGACAAAAAAAAAGATTAGTAGTACGTTAGTAGTCCTTATTTTTTTTTACTTACATTGGTGTTTTAACAATTTTTACTTTAGTAGTGTCGTGTGTGAAATTAATGAAATAAAATATATTCAACTAGTATTTTATGTCTACGCCTTAAGACCCGGCTTGGTCAGTACAATCTACTTGATGACGTCACGCGAGGCTCGTTCCCATCATATATACGGCCCACTGTCTGTCTGTATGCTTGAGTTACTAGCCGTTGTATTTAAGGCTTGAATTATAAATGCGTGGGAGTATAGAAGTTCATAAGTTGAGGTTAATTTGGTAGGTTGAAAACCTTTAATTAATAAGAGAACCTACTAACTTAATTAAACCTTTTATCAATATTATAAAAAAGTAAGAATTCTAAAATGGAATGTATTAAGAAGTGATTACTGAAAAAGTATCGTTTGTTTTGTTTGAAACAAGATTTGGTTTCAACTCAACGTCCTCTTTATTATTTGACATGAAAATTACTTATTTTACTTACCTATTTATTGGGTAAATTCAATAAAAAACAACATAATCATCCACTAAGTATCTCCTTATCTCTTGGACTGGCACTCGCCCAACCCTTTACAGCTCAAACTCAAAACTGTCCAACTCAGCTTAGCCTAAATCCTTTGACTTCTTAAATGTCGATTTAGGAGTAAAACTTATGTATACTTTAAATAAGTCTTGACTGACAGCAGCCTTAAAAAATGATGGATGAATGGATATGTCATATTTATTCAAATACTTTCTAAAAGTTCATCGGTACAAATATTTACTAATCCTACTAATATTATAAACGTGCAGGTTTGTAAGTATAGATGTATGGATGGATGTTTAATACTCTTTCACGAAAAACTACTGTACGGATTTGGATGAAACTTTATAGTAATATAGGTTATATATACATCAGAATAACTCATAGGTTACTTTTTACCGCGGGAAAACTTGTCATCTCCACCATTAGTATGTCATATTTCCTCAAAATAATTTCTAAAAGTTTATCAGCAGATATAATTACTAATAAGTTGGCAAAATTTAAATAACTCTTTTAAAAAAAAACTTGAATCTAAAAATTTACTAAGTAATATTCAAAATGATGAAGTAAGGTGTAATTTGGTTCAGCCAGTTAATCTCGTAGAAATATTATATCTAAAGATTTTATTACTTACAAATTATGTATGGTTTTTGTATGTAAGCTAAAATAAAAGCGTGGTAAAAAAGTAAGAAAAGTTTAATAGTTACCTAAGCCATCGAATACACCTAAATAAAAAAAACTCGAGGAAGTAAATTTAAATGTAAATTCTTATGGAAAACAAAAGAAAAAGTCGTATGTTTCCGATAAAAAATCCACGATACCTGAAAAGAAACATTTGTTCTGAGAAGTTTATGAAAACTACCCTCCCTGAGGGGATGTATTCATATTTTAGTTTCGTGTCGGATTTATGTCCGTATGATATATCATCTCAAGTCCACCATTGTATTGAGTTATGATTTATAGAAATAATACTTTTTAGTGTACTGTGATGACAAGAAAATATCGTTGTTTCAAGTCAACATTATGGATTTATTTTTAAACAAAAATTTTGGTTTAAATAATCATTGTTTGCTTTATGTTCTTTGTTACCTACATACATTTTGTTATGTTCGCATTATACCTTAGGGTTTTGCTATATATAGACAAAAACAGTTAATAACTTAAAAATGGTACCTATTTATATAAACATATAATAACAATAATATAGTACAAAACTACACCATTTATTTTCCGTGTTTACCGCAGGTATTTTAACATTTTCATATTCCGGAAACGATTTGAATTTACAATATGATTCATTTGAATTTAAATGGGAACCATTGTATCTCGTAATATAAATAATCATCATTGCAATACTGTGGTTTCAAAAGCTTTGGTAGCTTATTTTGTTGTAAATGTGGCTGAAAATACGTATGAGAATATTTTTTTGAGAATTCTTTGTATTTATTTAATGTTTTATATTATAACCTTTAGTCTTTTAAAGCTTGAGTTAGTTAATAAATGTGCTAAATTAAGCGAATTATGCAGATAGTTTGTGAAACATATTACAAAAAAAACATTGAACAAATTTACAAGACAAGAAAATATCACATTTCATATGATATATTCACATCAATTTCGCGTAATATCTGACAAATGTATGTTTTTATTGATAGGTGTGAAACGCCGTTTTTCCTACCCGGTCTAAAACGACAATATTTCATACGGAACCCGGCAATTTGGCACGGTGCACCCTTGATGGTTATCGTCGGTTCGCTTTTTTTGATTTATACGGTTCAATATGAGTGTGATATGGCAAACTAGCCTTTATTGTATGTGAATAGGAGCTAGAATAAATATTGCGAAGACAGGTAGAGTAATAAATTGTGCATTTTATGCTGTTGTCTAAATTATTCCTTTGTTCTTTTAGTTTAAACGTAGGAATGCTTATGAAATGTCACTGAAATGGACCATTTGTTAGATTTACAATTCGTATAAATACTGAAATATTTCTACTTACTATTAAGTAAAGTTTTAATAAGCGAAATATAAAAATACACTTTTAGAAATTAACATTCCTCTACTTATCAAAACATATGCATTTTAAAAAAAAAAACGTTTTTATTAATTGACCCTTAATCCAAAACACTAAAGACTAACAATTATATTATTAAATACTATCAAATCTATAATATACATTACTAAATTAACCCCTTCGATGGCTACTGTGTTTTTGTAACCCAACCTATGGGTGGGTGTATCTCAAGTCGACACTTATCGATCATGCCCGTCTGAGTTAACAGGGTCACCTACTACCAACCAACTAGAAAACTTGGGGTTACACGTCATATATGCTATTTACGGGTCTTTGGGTATTGGGTGTATTAATAACAGGTGTAAGACGTCATAGGTTAACAAGGTTAAGTTAACAGTTAGAGGTTCAAGTGTTAATGTAATTATGATTAAAAGTAGGCAAAACATTTTTAGTGTATTAACAAATAATATTTCATATTTTAACCACAATATTTATAATAGTGACTTTCGCATTGTATGCGTACTATTTGATTTTTGTTTACAATAGAAACATTTGAAATCCACATATTTTTGTCCTATATAAAAATATGTGTAAAATCATGTATCATCAAGCTAACATGCTTAACCAACAGCGTTATTTAAATTCATGACATCCACGACAAAATCTATACAAATTCTAATTTACTCCGCCACCGCTGTAAAAACAAAGCACCATAAGATTACGACACACAATATTACCCCAGTTTCCTTGTACAATCTTCACCGAGATAAAACACCCCAGTCGAGTTTACTCCACGTCGTTTCTACCCGACAGTAACGATAAAAAGAGGGACTCAATTTATCAAATGCTTCCTAAGCTTGTATGGGCAAATTAGTCGGGGTCAATGACCGGAGTCTGGGTGACATGAGCAGGTCAAGCGAAAGTTTTCCTATTACGGACGAAAGTTTAGTATGTGATGGAAAAATTAAGCAGTGTGTTAAATGTGAGATAAAAAATATTCTGGAAGAACCCAAAAAAATAGAAACTCTTAAAAGAGCACATCGTTTTCCGTCCGACGGGATTTTTGTTGACTTAATTTTTTCAGGAACGCTTTAACACATAAATTTGAACTTAGTATCGACGTAGGTCAGATACGGCTGCAGAAATATTGAGACACACGGTATACTCAATACTTTATTGCATTTCATGCTAGGTACATGAGTTGACAGATATATATTTGGTTTCACATAAGAACCCTTTTGGGCATAGCAAACGATGGAGACATACAAGCCTATACAAGCTAGTAATCTCCTATTTTAACATTCGTTTCCACGAAATCCTCAGTATGCAACTCCATACTGCATTTGATCAGTTTTTGGCTGTCAATCCAACGCGACTATTTTAACCAATCAACTATTACAGATTCTGCCAATTTCGTAGTTATAACTTGGTTTTGTGGTAAAATAAATACAAGCACTGCTTTTGTCGAATACTTTTATTTTCGTCCCTTTATAAACTGATATCATTGAAGCTTGACACTCCGGATTTCAATAAATTGTACGTTGATAAACACCGACTTGGGAAAAAGTTATCTTAACGAAGAGTTTCAACGATTTTAGTTATTGACCTTCGCTTTAAGACTTATAGATGGATTTCCTTTAGTTTTTTATGTTTTTAACTTTTTAAGAAGTGATCGTTTATATTTGAGCTGTTATTTGCAAATATTTTGAAATACCTAAAATATAAATATGAAAATACCTAGTAGCATAAAAATAATATCGAATACATGAAATCTTTCCGCTTAATAACAACAAGTGAAGTAGTCTTGAAATTAATTTAAATTATGTAAAAATGTCCTTCTTACTTAATGACACAGTTGGTTAAATATAGAATTCGACATAGCAGTTTATTTTCTGTGTGGCGTGTTAGAATATATAAAGAGGTTCGACTATATCCACGACGTTAGTTAAATAAACGAACCAAATTCCACAGATATTTGTGCTCAAAACACCAACATTTACTTAAGCTAATGCAGATATTCATAGTTTGGCTGGATTCCAAAACATTCTAGACTTAGAACCAAAAATAATATCAAATCTAAAATATCCCTACGAAAATATAATATATATAGCCTTAAGGTGCTTCTAATAAATAATGTTCAATTATTTTTGTAAGTTTTTGGGCTTGTTTTTCGTTTAGTTTATAAATAATTAGTTTTAAACAAAAATAAACGTGTTTTTTGTTACAAAAATATAATAAGTAATAAATGAACGTAAATAAATGTTGGTATAGGAATGTAATTTTTTTTTATTCAAGATAATTTTTTACATTATCTAAAGGCTGAACAAACATTTACAAAACATTGTTGAATGCATGTGGTAATGTCTATGTTGTACCTAGATACATTAAAACACCAAAGAAAAAAGGAACAGTATAATTGGAACACATACGAAGGCATTATTTTCCTCAAATAAACATGGCAAACTCCAAACTTAGCACCTTAAAACACAGCAAAACTGTAAAAACAAGTTTACATTTTGAAAGGACAGTAATTACTTTTAAGTACATCGTAATGGCCTTTCCCGTGAAACATTAACTTAAACCCATTGTAACTAAAAAGGTACTAAAAGGTGGTTTTCAATGATTATGGGTTAGCGTGGTTTTCAAAGATTATTCAGTTTTTAATAGGTTACTGTTGTATCCTACTAATATTATAAACGTGAAAGTTTGTAAGTATGTATGCATGTTTGTTACTCTTTCACGTAAAAACTACTGGACCGATTTGGATGAAACTTTACTGTAATATAGATTATACTTTAGAATACCACATAGGGTACTTTTTACCGCGGGAAAACTTTTCATTACTCACGGAAAACCGACTTCCACGCGAATGTAGTCACGGATGGCCACCAGTTTAATTTTTATTTTTTCTAATTAATAGTTCGTTCCAATATTAATAGTTTTTTTGAAATAGCAGTTCATATTTATTTTAAAACATTTTTAGCGAATGTTACAGGGTAAGATGATCATTATCAATCATCTATCATGTAAATCTACCAACTGGCTCAGAGCCAGCACACAAGATTACGGCTCAATCCTTCTCGCTTATATTATTATAATAAGGAAATTTAAAATTACTGAAAGGAAAATTAAAATGAAATAAATATTAAATAGGGGTATTTATTTTTAAAATCATTGGAAAGTGAACGGGGAGAAAAGTTAATTTACAAAGGGTTCCTTATCACTTTACAGGTTTGCAATTCTGACAATTCTTTTTGAGTAAAAGTGTGATGAAAATGTAACGAATATACAGAAAATTTATAACGTCAATATTTGTCAATTAAGTTCGATGTAACATCATGTATGTTTATATTCTGCATCTAGTGAGTACTTAACCCGTAGCATACTCCAAACCTGCCTGAGCTTATTAAGTTGATTGGTTTGTTTTTTTGTGCCATAACTTTTTGACCGTTATACGAAATAATTTAGGTATACTACTCAGTGAAGATCTCGTCAGAAACGTAATAAAGAGTAGGTATGTTTACTTTCCACAAACGCAATAAGTTGCCGCAATTACATAGCTATCGTTACACGTAGTGTTCCATCTAGTCAAAACTCGCAGCGCCCATACTTAATCTATGTCAAAACCAAAAAACATTGTATTTTTATGCGATATTTACAAAAGCTCTCCGACAAGTAATCTGAATCCGTAAGCCTATACATTTTTTATTGAAATTCCATCCGGGTTCGATATTCAAATACAAATCCGTATTACAGTCAGAAGGATCGGTATGATCCGTTTCCGAATTGCAAATTGTTTAAAGAACATACTTATTGTTATGAAGTTTGAATACTTAACGGTTTTTTTCAAGTTGGTATTTTTTTTTGGAATATTTAAGTATGAATGAGGATAAAGTATCAACGAAATTTTGAGTGGAAAGTTACTTATAGGATATATTTTATAGATTTTTAGAATATATTATTTTTAAACCAAACTTTAATGTTTCAATTAGAAAAATATCTTTATATTTTATGTTTCATACATAAAGTGGAAAATGTATGATATCATTACGTAGTTAAAAAGGAGTAAGTGGCAATACATAATTACAGTCACAAATAGCGCGTTTGCCTTATACCTGATAAGTAAATAAATAGAAGATGTATAGCGTATGATAGACTAGTGGCCGCCTGCGATTTCGTTCGCCTGGAAGTCGGTTTCCCGTGGGAATGAAGTTTTCCCGTGGTAAAAGTAGCCTACGTGTTATTCTGATGTATAACCTATATTTCTGTAAAGTTTCATCAAAATCTGTTCTGTAGTTTTTACGTGAAAGTGTTACAAACATCCAGACGTACATACTCACAAACTTTCACGTTTATAATATTAGTAGGATCAACTAGATATAAGTAAGTTCATAGAATCTGCATTTTGACCTGCCAAAATAATAAATTAAGAGCAAAAACAACTAATTAAGCATTAAATGACTCAACTACCCTTTCATATTTGAAGAAAATACCGTAATTTAAGTTAACCCTCAAAAGACAGCCTCAAATTATTCCTTAAAGACCGCCAACCCAAATTAAAATAATAATCCGGTTTCAAAAAAAGAACAAACACCGTAATTTATTCCGAACGGGTTCGGCCTTGTTCGGTTATAATCGGAAATCTCCGGATTATGTTCGGAACGTGCCTTGCAAGTTTCGCATCTAATTGGATTTTAAAATTGGAATCGTATCGGCTTTGTAATTCATTCGTTCGTAAAAGAGCAGTGTGAGCGATCAAAGGGTTTTAACCGTTACATTTGAAACCGGAGCAAAAATACTTGGTGTCACCACATTTGGTTATTTGGTTACTAAATAGTTTAAAAAAATTTCAAATAATTTTGGGTAAAATTAAAGATTTGGTCCTAACACAAAACATTTTTTTTTACCGGAGGAATATCTTTAAGTTTTAAAGAAAAAAATACATTAAGCTGAGAGAATGTGTGAATATGTGTGTGTGTATGAATATGTATGTATATGTATGTGTGTGTTTGT
This sequence comes from Emmelina monodactyla, assembly GCA_916618145.1. NCBI lineage: Eukaryota > Metazoa > Arthropoda > Insecta > Lepidoptera > Pterophoridae > Emmelina > Emmelina monodactyla. The sequence continues at coordinate 2,618,721 of OU745316.1, forward strand.
ATGTGTGTATGCATATATAGGTAATTACCTACCAAAACTAAATCTATTCTAAGTCCTTGTCAAAATATGTATAAATAAAATATACACGTAAAACTAGCTTATACAGATTTTATTAGCTATCACATTCTTATTAAATAAAATTATAATACTAAATAACGTACCTCGTAAAATAATAAAAAATAAAACTTAAAACAAAAAACAAAAAAAAAAAAAAAAATTACCATCTTCGATGCCACCTCCATTGAATCATACTCCACGGCCTTTGTTTGGACTTATCGCCATTGAGGCGACAACAAAAACAAACTGTTTGGATTGATACCCGACATTTTTGTTTTTACCCTCAAAACTAAAACGAAGTAGTGCGTTGAAATTTTGTTAATTTCATGTTTTAGATTAATGATTCTGCTCTGTATGTTAGATTTAAGTACAAATAAGTGAAAAAATGTTTTTCTCAGTAAGTGAATTTATGTAAAATTCTTATGAGAAATAAATAATCTTTAAACGTAAACGTAACATCCACGCAATTAAAGGAATTGACGTAATTTAAGGTTCAATATAACTAACTTAGAAAATAAAAATGTAGGGCCCTTAAAACAGATTATTTCAATGAAATTACAAAAATTAGAATAGGAGTTGTACCTTATATTTCACTATTGGCCGCCCGCGACTCCGTTCGCGTGGAAGTCTGTTTCCCGTGGGAATGAGAAGTTTTCCCGCGGTTAAAAGTACCCTATGTGTTATTCTGATGTATAACATATTACTGTAAAGTTTCTTTTAAATCCGTCCAGTAGTTTTTACGTGAAAGAGTAACAAACATCCATACACAAACTTTCACATTTATAATATTAGTAGGATGGCATAAAAAATGTACAAACATAAATAAGTACAATTCAAATCCCTTAGGCAAGTTCAAACTGTTCAAAAAATAGAAAAACTAAAATTTCCATTTCATTCCCAGTTTTCAAAACAACATTAGTCAACGTTGATGCCGCGTCCGTATAACCGGAGATAACCGGTTCGAAGCGGTCCTTGGGTAGTATATAACCTACTTAGCTTTCATAAAGTGTCAGAATGATAGATGCCTTCTTTGTAGAGAAGACAAAGTTTCATAGAAGAGTCTGGGAGCTTTTTGTAATATATGAATACAGCCTTTAAAAGGTTTGAGAAAAATGTATGGAGATAACAAAGTTTTAAATTATTAATAATATTGCCTGGTATAAGGTTTACTTTTTTTTGTTAATAAAAAACTGTTTTTCATTAGTCCAAGAGTGTCTAAGAGTTTAATTAGTTTTTATATCAGGATTATTAGTTTTTTTTTCGAAAAAAACTTGAACCACCTGACGAGTATTTTTGTCTTAATTTCAATTCCAATACACGTTATTTAAAAAAAATGCATTTCCTAAATTTAATCAGTTCTAGTAATACCGACTACTTTTTTGTAATTCACATCATTAATCTATAACGTAACTGTTTCATAGTGTTAAAATTGTGTAAATTCTACAAACACCACTCCCCACTAATTCAGTGTAAAATTCTAATTATTTTCCAAAACGGCATTAAACCTTTTACAGTCGACGTCGGGGCGTCGGTCGGTCCATTAAGGAAAAGGCTCTTAATGTAAAACCTCCTTAAGTATTCGCTTTTGTTGATTTTTAATTAAACTCGAGGCACGGGGACGAATTTAACGTGTTAGGTAATAGTGCAGGAGCTTGTTGAATGTTAAACTATTGTCTGTTTTACCATTTAATGTGTATAAACATTGTTTTTATATAATTTTTTTTATTAAATTTCTAATGCAGTAGCTTCATATATATACTTTTCATTTAGTGTATAGAGAAATTAAATAATTTTAAGTCGAAAAAATCAAAATTGCTGTTCACCGGTCTGCTAAGCGGGTGGTTCCGGGTTCGATCCCCGGGTCGGGCCAATGTCGTTAAAATGGTTTTTCGATATTGGCTCGTGTCTGGGTGTAACTAGGTTCTCCCCTAGTCCATTATGTGGTACCTATAACACAAGTGCTTACTGCACTTTCTTTAGGGCCACATAATTGGTGTGTTAGTCTGAAGATTTAAAAAAAAAAAACTCCTTCAAAAAAAAAAAAAATAATGTTATGTAATATTTAAGTGTTTAAATCTACAATTATTATTATAAACTTAAAAGCCTCGTTTTCATTTCTTCATGCAGAAAACCTCTTATTATACAAAAAATATGCTACGACGCGTCTACGAAATCTCGTAGCAGAGTGTCCATACTACGCTTTTTCCATTCCTTTTTTAAATCTCAATATGGTATTACTTTTTATAGTTGTCTGTCATGTCTTTTCGTAATATAAATTTCTTATATCTTCTTAAATGAGTGATTAACATTGAAACGGATTTAATGTTAACACATTGAGCAACAAATAACAACATAAATTTTAAAAAATTGTTCTTATAGCCTCAAAGTTGCATTGATGAAAAATTTGTAAGACGAAGTATTATCAAGTATATTTTAGAGATACAAAATACACCTTACTTTATGAACCGTTTTTTTACTGATAGTGAGTATAAAACCGTAATAATTCAATGTCATAAATGTTAAAGTAACTAAGATTGAAATAATCATTTGATAAACCCAGTCTTTGAATATAAATATCCCTAGTTCTAGTAATGCGACAGCTAATATAGTTTCCTTCAAAGTGATAAAGACGAGGGTTGAATTTGGATAAGTTATATTACAAATAGCCCTATTTCATTTGCAATTTCAACCGCCCAGCAACACAGATATATTATTCCTATTGTTACCACATTTTATCCTCAGCTTAAAAATATTTCAATTTTTTCCATTAAAAAAACGTTTATATTTTTAAAAGCATAATAAATTTAAAAATAACATCAACGTTATCAATATGAACTTGCGCACAGAACCGCAATTTTTCTCTGAAAACATAAAAAAACAAACGCCCTCTACCCGACCGCTTCCATTATGTTTACAGCACATAAAACATAGACTCACCTCTTTCCTTCGCCACAAAAACCACACACACACAACTTACTAACTGGCTGATGACAAAAAAAAAATACAGGCCGATTACAAAAAAATCAAACAGACTAAAAAAAAGGAAACAGCCGCTTTCGAAAAATGTGACTGGCCGGTCACAAAAAACAGACCGCTGAGAATAAAACAAAAAAACCTACGACAGCTTACAGTGACGTGCAACTTTTCAAATTTGGAATACGTACGCGCGCGGTGTTCGGGTTTCGATCGAGAAAATCGGCCCGCCTGCTCGGGTGGCCGGCTCGAGTGCGAATGGTCGGATATTGCCCGCGTCAGCCCTTATAGACTGAAGTTATACGTGGGCGAGCTTGAAACTGAAAATATTGACGCGTGTACGCTTTTGAAACGGTAAGTTGCTGATATCAATGAAATGGTTTGACAAGGTAATAATAAGGATTAAATGTATAAAGGATGTAAGGGTGTAAATGAACTGCTTCCGAAAACAAAAACTGGGCATTACTGGTTACGTTTTGAGCAAAAAAATGATTTTAGGATTAACAAAAAAATATATATTTTTTTAACGTAATTGAACAAAATTGTATTTATATTAACAGATTTTACGATGATTTCGAAATAAATAGGGTTTTAATTTAATTTGCAATGTAAATAATCGCACCTGAACCAACAGTTGATGTGTAAGCGATGATTTCAAGCAACGAATATGACTTTTCAATCCTTAATAGCTTTTTTAAATTGGGTTTTCTCGGTATACTATTAGTGAATTTTATTACAATTGAGGCTCCAGAATACATGGTTTAGGCTTAGGAAATGGTCTTTTTACACTCGCTATAACTTTATATATTTTTTGTATTTATAAGCTAATACGTTTAAGCCAGGGTAGAATTGGTTTCGTTTCTTTGGTGAGCGTGAAGTTAGTAATTTTGACTATAGGCTCTATTGGTCACCATCTTAACAAAAAAAAATGTAAAGCCCATTTATTATGTCTGTTTGTCCATACTCGTTTTATGCCCGCAAAGAATTTGAATGCGGTTTTCACCATCTTAAGTTTTATTTGAATGGACATGAAAGTAAAAATGATTCTGTATAAGATTGTTTAAGTAGACAAAAAATCAATGTTTCGTGAACAAGTTGGCTAAAATTATACCATTACGATGGGCAATAGTTACATAGTATAAAACAAAGTCGTTTTTCGTATATTTTTAAAGTATGTAACCCTCTTTAATACCGTTTTTCATATATATTTTTTAAATAGTGTTTCAAATTAAGGACTTAACGTAGTAAGTAAGTAATTATTGTAAAAGTGTTTTTAAGTTGGTCAAAATTCTATGCAATTTGAACAAAATTACTCAAGCGCTAAGCGTGGGTGGGTCAATATTAATTGACAAAGCTAATAAGGAAGTAACTGAAGTAATTCAAATATCGCCTGCTGTGTTACTTATTATCTAAATAAGCAATAATAAAATTGCAGTTAATTTTAATAATTGTATTGTATAATAAGTTTTAATTTCAGTCGCAAAGAGCGGTCAAACATGTAGGTAACTAATAAAAAAATCGAACTATATAATTTCATATAAAACTTGTTAATTAATTTAAAAATAAATAACCAAAAACATTTCTTTGATATTATTATAGTGAAAACACCCAATAAAAGAAAAATAACAAGAATATAAAATAGAGCTACACATTATAGACATAAATAACATTGCGATAGCCTTAACGACCCAGCCTTTAACTCTATACAAATATAACGTTGCAAACTAACTGAAACTTTTGAACCGTTTACATAATGAGTTCAATCTAACTGCTAAAGTACATTTACATTTGAATTCCAGGATTGCTAAGGTGTTCCTAATTAGTTCTTAGTACAAATTAGCGGATTTTGAATTGCTAAATGTGTTGAATTTGAATTAGTCGCGACGGATTTCAATGAACTTAGCTGAACATGATGTAAAAGTTTTTAACTTATGAAAACTTGTTTTTAACGCAGAGCTTTGGTAATTTTATTTTGAAAGGCAAACATTACTTTCATATGGTTTGTATATAAACTGCCAATTAGAATAGCCTTTAAAAGTCTTAATAGTCAGGTACAGGCCACTTGCTCGGATAGCGCGATTAACTGAGCCGTAATCCACCTCTCTGGCATAGTGCGGGTTGTTTGATACACGTGACGAGTGTCTTTATTTACGCACTTATATAGCCTAAAAGGATTATGTTATCAGTGCCCTAAAAATAAGTTCATAATCATAAGTGTGCCAGTCTAACACTTTAATTCAATTCAGCAATGCCATACAACATTTTTATCACACAAATACATTACAGAAAAATATATTTTTTACGACCCTACAGGAAATGGAATGCTAAAAAGCAATTTCGTATGTCAATGCCCAGCAAACGTAATATCGTGACAAAGTGACGTAACACTAAATAATGAGATGTCAAATAGATGACAGTGACACGGGGTCGCTGTGTAAACAAGATACACAATTAATAAGCTTCTTATAACAATCACTTTCTAAAATTGCACTAGTACAGTAAATAAAAATATTAAGTGTATTCAACGACTATATTTTTGACATGAAACTTCTTTACCTAAATCATAAGCATACACAGAACTTGTTTTAACGCGCGTTAGCTTAAAACAAGTGTACACAGAACTTGTCAAAAAACCAAACCGTAAAAAATGGGTCTATATAGTCTGACCTTAATAATTACAAAACGATGAATTTTAGAAACAGTAACTTAGTGACATTATTTAGCGTGACTAAATACGCTTGCTTATATTAAAATATTTAGAACGAAATCAATCTGTTTTTTTTTCTATATCAAACACTCGCTAACACTAAACTTTCACGTTCAAATCAACGGCCGTGATTGAACGTGGAACAATACAGGCCCACATGATTTTTTGGGCTGTGACATGCGTAAAATGTGTGCTAGAATTTAAGCTGTGAGTTTCATACTAGGCCTTTTTTATACAAACAGTGCACAAAATGCGTTGTCTGCTTCATAGAGTTAATAATGCTGGTCATTTTACGTGACTAACCGCTCAAAAATCTTTATATCCACGGTCTAGTTTAGCTGACGCCATTTGGGAAGTTTGTGACGTCACATACCACAGGGTCAACTGTCATAAAGTTTATCATCAATAGGCAAGCTAATATGCTTTTAACTGTTGTGAAAATAAACAGTGAAATGCTTGTTAAGTCATTCACATAATTATGTTTTTGAAGACACGGCTAGGTAACCATTTATTATGTGTAAATAATATATAAGGTTGATTAGTCTGTAGTGAAGAATAAAAAAAACGTTTATTAAAAAGTAGCCAGTAAAATTAAAATAATATAATTTCAATAACGTTATCAAGTATTATTATTATATTACTATTTTGTCCTTAAAGTATTCAATAAATAATTACTTACGTACTTATAAAAAGGTGCCTAATTTATTAGCAGTATAGTTGGGCTGTACCCAAAAAATCTACCACTTATAATATCAATATGAATTAATGGACGGCCTACACTTAAATCACTGTGTGATAATTTCGTGTTAACATCGAAATATATATCAAGACAGGCATTAAAGTACAAGATGACAGGTTCTTACATCCATAAATATCACCAGAAATATATTTCCAAGTGCCGAGTCTCAGTTGTCAACGAAATGCTATTAGCGATCCGCTCACGACAACTAGATGGAAAAATTCTAATGCGACTGGGTAAATAAGGCTGTTCCGAACTAAAACGGTCTTGTGAAGGTTTAATTTAAAATGTAGATATTAAGGTTATATAAAATATGTGCATCTCCTTAAGACGTCAAATGACCTCTGTGGTGCAGCATATATACCGGACTGCTAAGCAGATGGTTCCGGGTTCGATCCCCGGGTCGGGCCAATTTCGTAAAAATGGTTTTTTGATATTGGCTCGTGTCTGGGTGTAACTAGGTTCTCCCCTAGTCCATTATGTGGTACCTATAACACAAGTGCTTACTGCAACTTACTTTAGGGCCACATAATTACTGTGTTAGTCTGGAGTTTTTTTTATTATTATTTATATACATAAATTAAGTGACGAGAGTTATTGTTCTTAGAAATTGTATTGCTATCGCACTTTATTTTATCGCAGTCCCCTGCTGAGTGAGGGAGACAACTGCAGGTCGGACTGATGTGCCTCCTGATCGACATCCTTCTTAATCTAAATGGTCCAATAACTCTTAGCATTTGTCACCACTTTCAGTCAAGTGCCTAACTTAGGCAACAACCTAATTATACTAAGAAAGATTTCTGCAAACTTGATATAGGTCTAAACAGACCTACAGATTGACGGATATCAATGGAACAAGGGCCTTCCACCTTTTGAGGTACGGAGATCTAAAAAATAATGAAGAATGGTACAACAAATGCTCGGTATTTGACCGTTCAAACCCTTTACAGACAGGCTCTATTTGTTCACTTACCCGGTCCAAGTACGATGCAAACTGTCGGAGTGGCAACGCCTGCCAGACTTGTTCTATGACGCCTCTGAATTCTAGAACCATCGGTAAAAGTGCTTTCTCCTGAACACTGAATGATGTAGGTGTTTAGGAATTTAGGTCACGAGAAAACAAAGATCAATAAATAAAATGTCATACTAGTGGCCTAGAAGTTTACCTATGTGTTTTTCCTGATGTATAACCTATATTACTGTAAAGTTCCATCCAAATCCGTCCAGCAGTTTTTACGTGAAAGAGTAACAAACATCCATACATCCATACTCACAAACTTTTACGTTTATAATATTAGTAGGATGAGTACCTGAGTGTTCCAGACATAATAGTTTACTAAGCGCATTGTTCAATCCGTTTCGACGAGGTTTCTGTCTACTACAATGTATCATAGATACGTAAATAGTGCTAAGCTAAAGATACTAAAAATATACACCGTGATACATAAGTGGCTTTCGACCCGAAAGTTACACAAGGATGTAGTCTTTTTTTGGTGTGGTTAATAAATTTCGGTAAATTAATTTTAAAAGATAATTTTGGTCCATTTGCTCTTGGATTAAGCAAGATTATCAAAATCAACAAAGTTATTTTGATAAAACTAAGGCCGAACAAGATTATCAGAAAAATAAGTTAAAAAATCTTAAAAAAGTTGTTTGGTTTTATTTTTATAAATAGCCTCTGCCCACGGTTCAGATCACCCTGTTAAAAATGTACCGACATAATTTACTTCACTACATAGTATAAAACAAAGTCGCTTTCTCTGTCCCTATGTATGCTTAAATCTTTGAAACTACGCAACGGATTTTGATGCGGTTTTTTTTAAAGATAGAGTGATTCAAAAGAAATGTTTGCATGTATAATAACATAGTATAGGGAAAGGGGTTTAACTCTGAATTTAACGCGCGCGAAGCCGCGGGCAAAAACTAGGTGAGGAATAATCTAGATTGCTAGTTCTTTACAATTTCATTTGACAAATCCTCGCAAAGCAGAAATAGATATTTCTAGCTATTTCTTTACATCAGGTTTTTCAAGAAGCTGAAATAGAAAATATCCGCGTAGTAGAGTAGAGATTTTAATTTTATTTATTAATAAAATAAAATATAAGCTGAAAGTACAGAATATTCCAGATAATTGAAGTGTTTTCTTGTTAGACCCTAACAACTGCTCGTTAAAAGAGTATTAAGGAAAATCTAAAATAATATTGTGGAAAAGTCTACTCGAACAATTTATGTCTGACTAGTGGCCGCCCGCGACTCCGTTCGCGTGGAAGTCGGTTTCCCGTGGGAATTAGAAGTTTTCCCGCAGTAAAAAGTACCCTATGTCCTTTCCCAAGTTCAGTTCTTTCATCATCAAAATTGGTTAAGTGGTTTAGGCGTGAAAGCGTAACAGACAGACAGACAGACAGACAGACAGACGGACAGAGTTACTTTCTCATTTATAATATTAGTAGGGAAGTAGGGATTTTGTTTTCATTTCATAGACTTCAGTTCGATTATATCGATTGCACTTGGGCCATAGAATTCTTATTCTGATCCGAAATTACAAAACAATTTTTCATTTCTAAAAATGATACGTAAATGATTCTTATATAAGATCTAAGCAAGCAAAGTCTAGATTCCACAATCTAAATGAACTCACATTTTTCTAAATCTTTGTTAGTTTCCTCCTTCCAAACCTCCTGCACATTTTCTGTACCATAACGACCTCTATCTACCTTCATTACAATTGCTACCAACCGAGTTACTAAATAGCCATTACGTTATCCGCTTTTGATCAAACTTAGCTAAAAAACCTTTTCTTCTATACTAAAGCCTTGTTAACTTCGCGGATAAAGAACGAACTCTGAGTTAATGTGGTTTGCTACCGTTTCGGGAAGCCGTTTGTGTAAAGTTACATTGATCCTTATCGCTTTCAAAGGTATCAGGATATTTCTTTTTCTTTTTTAGATGTTCGATGTCTGAATCAGAGACCTTTTGCGCGATGGGAAAGGCTATTATTGTGAATTCGAAGAAATTGCCAGTTTCTTGAGGCATACATGATAAAAGTAACTAGCTTAGGACATTTTCAAGTTAACAGTATATTAATTTTAAATCTTTAGTCCGAAATTTAAGTAGCATTGTTGCGTCGTCGCGTCGAAACGCAGTGATTTCAACGGACAGAGTGCCACACGAGCGCTTTGAGAAAATTTGGCACCGGATATCGCCTCACCGAACGAAACTCAGGAACATCGTCCCTACTTTACGTCGGTTTTCTGTGCGACGGTGGTATTTCACCGGTCGAGTCAGCCCAGTAATCGCTGCAGACAAAACCTACAGCTAAACTCTACCACTCGTAAAAAAGTCTATGATTTTCTTAAACATACTGCGCTGCGCTGCGTTGTCGCTCCGTCGTCACCCCTCCCCGCCTCGTCTGTCAAACCGCTTAGTCCGCTTCACGCGCATTCCGTTGCCGCACGCTGTTTTAACGCACGTATGGCTTAGGTTAAATTTATAGGTAAAACTACGGAGCGTTAACACTCAGGCATCGACTTAGTCAGAGTTGATTTTTAAGGCCTGTTTTGAAATGTATGAAAAATAAAAGCAAGAATTGTTGAATTTAAAATGACACAATTTTAAGCGACAAAACAATACATTTTAAGCAGTAACACGTAGCGGTTTCCTGAAATTTGTCAAAAAAATATTACCTGTCCAAAACACAAGTACTTTGCATTTAAGTACTTTTTTGTTCCGATTAAAGCGTTTGTAAATGAATTTAGTAAATTAAGATAAATAACCCTTCCAAGGGTAGGAGAGGAATGCAATAAATAAAATGAAACCCAACTCAATTAATTCGGGAATCTTTCGTGAATTCTTTTCCCATTTTATTTCAGTAAATTAGTCGAGCAGTTAGTGGGGGCTTGTTTTTAACTCATCTTTGTAATTGGCCGAGGGAGGTGTTTGAATAGAACGAAGGTAAATTAAATTCGGTTTGCTTCCCTTTTTATTTTTTAGATGATACTAAACTAAACAGCAAGGAAGTAAGGTTTTGTTGCTAACTGCCGGTTTTTAAATGAATGTATGAATTTTTTATTTGAAGTAACAAAGACTCATACCTAATTTAAAATTTACAAAATAGTATATATTAGATTATAGTATAGGTTTTTTGGATCCGCAGTCCAACGGTTTATATGTACCACTAGTGGCCGCCCGCGACTCCGTTCGCGTGGAAGTCGGTTTCCCGTGGGAATGAGAAGTTTTCCCGCGGTAAAAAGTACCCTATGTGTTATTCTGATGTAAAACCTATATTAATGTAAAGTTTCATCAAAATCCGTCCAGTGGTTTTTACGTGAAATAGTAACAAACATCCATTTACCATCCATACATACTCACAAACTTTTACGTTTATAATATTAGTAGGAAGTAGGTAACTGCGACTTCGTTTGCGATAAAAGGGATTTTCCCGTGGGAATGAGAATTATTTACACGGTAAAACGTAGCTTATATTCATCCCAGGCTGTTGATTTCAAAATGCATTAAAATCCGTTAAGCTGTTTCGACGTTCAGGAGGAACATACAGACAGACAGACATACACATTTAAAATATCAGTGCGAATATTGTAAAGTGGGCGTAGAGAAGATGATAGAAGGATTTGACTAGCGGCTGATATTTTAGATTTTTTTAAACTGGTTGTTTTTAATCAATTTTTCAGATGATGCTTTAATTTGACTAAATGTTGAATTTAATAAAAATTGGAATAGAAGGTAAGTACTAAGAGAAAAAACTCAGAATTTATGGCATGCTAAGAAAATCAACGAATCACTCGCAAATTTTACATAAAATGGCAATTTTGTACTACACCTTTGAATTCTGCGTTCATAGCAATCGAAAGCAGTCGTGTTTCTCAAAGCGATCTCTGGAAAATCAAATTTCTAGAAGATTCCGAACAAACCACAGTTTCAGTGTTGCCACTGCTGTGGTCGAGTGTGAAAACCGGTTAAATCCAGTTGGATCCAGTCGGAGAAACTGGATATTACACTGCGGTCGCGGAGCGAATGTCAAACTAATAGTATTCGAACCGGGTATGCGAAAACCGAAATTCGACATTCGAATGTTGTCGGTTGTAGAAACATAATTTCAGTTTACACAGTTGGCGTAAAATATGCTCGTGTATTTGAATTTTAAATAAGGAATTATTTAAACTAAACTTTTCAAGAATAACTTAGATGTTTCTAAGTTTTATTAAAAAACATGGTGACACTGGACTTTATATCATTTATGTAAGGCCAGTTTAAAAGCAAAAGGCTAACTTAAATAAGTTGGCCTTTTGAAGACGCTTGCTTTCCTTGTTTTCAAAAAGAGTTTTCAAAATTTATTACATCTTTTGCAATCTCTATGTTTTAAAGTTGTGTATTGTTTTTGTTTTTTTATAAAACACTTTTTCAATTTATTAAAAACGGGTGTTCCTTTCAAAAAAATATGTCTTTTTGATAACTAAAATAATCTCTCTGTTTTCAGCCCAACTTTATTTATTAAAGTCATAATTTATAAAGAATCCAAAGCTTCTATCAGTATCAGCTTGTTCATAAAGGCGTCGTTATCTAAAAAAACATCATCCTTTCGTATCTCTAACCCCTAAAATCGTATATCTAACACTAAATGATCCACGAAAAGGAACCTTATATCTTCGTGTTAAGGTTAAAAATAATATGATTGTTTCAAGGGAGTGGTCCAATTGCTCAGCTAAATAAACAATAATAAAACAATCTTATTGATGGAAGGAATTGAAAGATAATATCTAATACGAGTACTTATTAGATTCTTGGTCGGTACTTGGAAGGTCCACTGTGTGATTCGTCATTTTGTGGAAATACCTTTTTGAGGTAGTTTTACTGTAGTTTATCAGTATATTTGAGACTTGTTTGACAGGTTTATTCTTATTGATACGATAGATGAAAAAAGCATGGAATTGATATCTAGACAGGCTATTTCTGCTGCTATTTAAGATTGTTTTGTACCTATAAACTACTCTGTAAACAGCTCAGCTAGGACAAGACATGATGATGCGTACTAGTAGTTGGTTTTGATTTTACTTATATCCCCACCTTGTGTTTTTACGTGTTTGTCATGTCCTATTCTAGTTGTATGCCTACTTGTTTTTATTTTGTATTTTGCGTTTGAAAAAGAATCCTGGGGGTTTTTTCCGCCGGCTTTTTCTCTCAATCTACGGTTACACTAGTTTTTCGGCCGCAGCTTTGCATGCGTTGAAAAATCTTGTGGTGCCATCTTTTATTATAATTAATATTATTATTCCAAAACAATTTATCACGTGATATATTGTCTATGAATATTTTTTTTCCTTTTTTGTTAGTTATTTTAATAGGTTTTAATTTTTGGAGAGGCTTTAAGGTGATCAAGATTCTTCAGGTTATAACGTTCATTCCTGGCTGGGTTAAATTAAGGTGAAATGTTTCAAAATATGCTTATGTTTGGGTGTAACTAGGTTCTACCCTAGTCTATTGTGTGGTATCTCTTTATGGTCACATGGTTAATGTGTCAGTCCGAAGGCAAGACTGGATTAAAGTGTTTGAATGCATCAAAAATTAAATTAAAATGAGATTTAGACACAAAAAATTAACCCGTTTTGTTTAAAAACCTCTTAGAAATACCTAATAAAGCTTTAACTTTCTATTCAAACTTTATCTTTGGCTGCATTGTATGTACAGTCGTGACGTAAGCCACAGTTTGACAGTGACAAGAGTGACAGGTTTTGTCACCGCGTCAGCACAGATTTGACAAGGGTCTGTCATTTGTCTTTTGTTGGTTGACTTGGTGACGCACATCCTTTACCACGCTCATGTATAAGTCTTTATTATGTGACGAGTAAAAGATACTTTGAATTTTGGATAGCTACTAAAATAATGAATTTTATGTAAATAAAAATAAAAATTATAAATCTTAGTGATGGCGAAAACCGTATTTAAATCTGTAAACACACAAACAGATACGAGAAGCGACTTTCCTATTCAATTGAGATGATTATGATAATAATATTTAAGGCTCTCCAAAATATAACTTACTAGTGGCCCCCGCGACTCCGTTGACGTGGAAGTTGGTTTCCCGTGGGAAGGAGAAGTTTTCCCGCGGTAAAAAGTACCCCATGTATTATTCTGATGTATAACCTATATTACTGTAAAGTTTCATCCAAATCCGTCCAGTAGTTTTACCGTGAAAGAGTATCAAGCATCCATACATCCATCCATCCATACACTCTTACAAATTTTCACGTTTGTAGTTTGTTTATAGGTAATATTAGTAGGATCATCTTTGGTTATACTTATCACCCTAAATAAACTATAAATCAATAGTATAAGAAAGAACGAGTATTCTATTTTGGCCGCCTCAAATTTTGTCTTTTCTAAGTACTAAAGATAAAGATAAAGTGACAAAATATGTTTAGTTTAGTTAAGACAGTAAATAAAAATAAATAAAAATCATTTATTTCATTATTAAGTAACTTAATTACATTCGATGAAAGTCAAAATATCGATCATCAGCTTATCATCAGTAGGCCGAGAGAAAAAAGCTGGCGGAAAAAAACTCGGCACTCTTTTGTCCACCACCAAATATACAAAATCAAGGCATACAACTACACCAAGACAAGATAAAAACGTAAAAGTGTTTTATTGAATCGAAGTTCATGTCTATAATTAACTTAAGTTACTTATTTAAGAAGTCAAAATTTAAGAACATACGTACTCCATTTGTTTGACTACCTACATTTAGTCACCAAAAATAGACGATTTAAGTTAAAGTAAAATGTTAACAAGTTTCTTTATACCTACATCACTCAAGGCCCATTTAAAACTTACTTTAGGTTCAAATACTTATGTACTACAGTGGTTTTCTTACAAATGCTGATATTTGCTAGAAAACTGTTCTCAGGTAGCCTTTGAAATTGAGGATTCAAGTGAAACTTGAACTGTGCTTTGTAAGGAGGCTTTTCTGTCTGGCATTAGTCATTGTTAATATTTATTTAGGATACCACAGGTTTATATATAAAGGGTGCAAAAAGACCACTTCCGAAGCCTGGAACCATAGATTTTTAAGCCCTAATAGTAACTAGTTTACTAAGTACACCTAGAAAACTCAATTTAAAAAAGTTACTTAATATTGAAAAGTCATATTCGGGGCTTGAAATCATCGCTCACACATCAATTGATGGTTGAGGTGCGATGATTTAGGTTACTAATTAAATTTAAACATTGTTTAATTTGAAATCATCGCAAAGTCTAAGAGTATAAATGCAATTTTGTAAAAATAGGTAAACAACCATTTCTTTTAAAATTTTTTTGCTCTAAACGTAACCAGTACCTACTCCACTAGCAATTCCCCCTTTTTTCGAAAGCATTCCTTTACACACTGTATATTTAAGCAACTAGAAAATTTAAGACATTTAAATAACCTAGGTGAGTAATGCTTCGGAAACACAGTCGTTGGTCCCGGGTACTTTTGTATTGATTTTGTAGTCTTTAATCCATGACAGAAGCTCCCTGGTTAACAGATAAACCATGACAAGGGTGACCATTTCTGAAACCTTGTCAAAAGCTTTAAACTTTGACACCAGGAGATTATCTGCTGGAAATTAAGTTTATGCTTGTATTATGTAGGTTATATACAGCCTTTATACGTCATACAAGTTGAGCACAGGCCTCCTTCTCGGATAGCGAGGTAGATTCCATAAATGGGGAAAAACCTAGTTTTTTTTCTCCCAGAGTAGTAAGAGGTCAATACTCCCAACAACTCCAGAGGGTTAACACCCCAACTAGTGGGAAAATTTCATACGACTATGTCAAATTTGACATGTTTGACAATGACTGCCGTCATCCTTTGGACTTTTTGCCATCGGACAAAACCAAATTGGCGGAAGGTATTACCAAAAACGTAAGTTCATCCTCAAAGGACTATAAATCATATCCCGATTAACCATCCCATAAGCGTATATTACTTTCCATCGCTCTCTTTATTAAGTGTAAGGTACATGTCATCAGATTTTCACTTTATATGATAATTATTTCACCACTCAAGCCACTGTAGGGCCTCCGTGTCATTGATATGAAAAAATCTTTGCTCTCAGTAAAGCTAACTGGCGTTTGGGATCCTTTTAGGAATGGGATCAAATTGTATAGCTATCTTATTATGTGTATATGTAGGATTTACGAGTATATAAATTTATTTTGTAT
Organism: Emmelina monodactyla; assembly: GCA_916618145.1. Classification (NCBI taxonomy): domain Eukaryota; kingdom Metazoa; phylum Arthropoda; class Insecta; order Lepidoptera; family Pterophoridae; genus Emmelina; species Emmelina monodactyla. Next base: position 2,634,416 of record OU745316.1, read on the forward strand.
CGGGATAAAAATGTTCGGGGTGTTAAAAGAATGATGTAAAAATCAAGATAAAATGTGTTTTCGTAGTTTTGTTGCATATTTAAGTAACATATTTATTAATAAGTTTAGTTTGAATGAAAAAATATAAATTCTGCAACTACTGTGCACGAAATCTAACAAGCATTTTTGCGTGATCACGTTATTACCATCTGAACGTACAAATTGCTTTCTAAAAGGAATTGTGGTTAGGAATTATCTATACTTATATTTTAAAGCTGAAGAGTTTGTTTGTTTGTTTGTTTGTTTGTTTGTTTGTTTGTTTGTTTGTTTGTTTGAACGCGCTAATCTCAGGAACTACTGGTTCGAATTTAAAAATTCTTTTTGTGTTGAATAGACCATTTATCGAGGCAGGCTTTAGGGTATATAAAATCACGCTTCAACTATTAGGAGCGAAGAAATAATGGAAAATTATGAAAAAAACGGGGAAAATTATTCATTCTTGAGGGCTTCCGTTGCGTGCGCTGCGAAAACGGTTCTAGATACCAAAAATATATGTATGAAAGAATTAAGGGAACTTTTTACCGCGGGAAAACTTCGCATTCCCACGGGAAAACGACTGCTACGCGAACGGAGTGGCGAGCGGCCACTAGTATTCTATACCTAGCGAGTTTTTGCCCAGCTCAAAAATAAGCACTCTGTAGATAATATAACAGAGATCGAAATTTCCTTATTTTTTAATACTCGTACACCTTTTAACTATCAGTCAAATTTATCATTAAAATAATTTCGGTTTTCCATACTTACGAGTGTTACAAAATTGTCATAATCTTGCGAACAAAAATGAACCTTTTATAGCAAAATAATTACCTTTACATTCCACATGAAGCCACCTAAAAGCTTGTTTCAAAAGAAATTGACGTTTTTTCTGTCCAATTTTATAAACATCACTTTTATGACTTTCCAAAACAAACTTTGTTTAATTAAAAATTACATGAACTTTTTTTAATTAAAAATTAATCACTTGACTAAAACGCGACGCTAAGTATATTTCTTCGAAAGTCCCGTTACTAAAATGAGCTTAGTTTTGAAGAGTTTTTGATGATAAGAAATTGAAGAAAAGAAGCTTTTGAGTAGGTCAAGATAATTAGACATTAAAATTATTTGCGTTAAATAACATCAAAGAAATATTATCTGTTCTTTCAGGATATTAAGAAAAACTAAAAATTAAATATTTTACATAATGACAAAAAAATGTGAGTGTTATGTCGTATGAACTACTCCGACTACTATTTTAGTATGTTAAGTAGATTTCCCTGTTTGAAAATTACTTAATTAATTGGGAGTTATATGAATAGAGTTTAAGGAATATGCGTAAAAATGCAATTGGTTTTATTCAATTTAAAAAACCTACTTTTTAATTCTATACCAAAACGAAACAATAAGATGAAATTATTTTCTGTTAAAAAAAAACACACAAGTAACACAAAAGTAAGTTTTTAATTTATTAATATTTAAAATTTAGATAATCTCACAAACCAGACTTATTTTTAATTAGCTTTCATTAATTAGACGTGTAAACCCAAGTTAACAACCGTTATAAAAACAAAAGTTAGTATTAATACTTTCTGCTTTTCAATGCCTTAAGTTAAACATAACTTAATTAAAACTTACAAAACTTTAAGATAAGCAAGTATTTTTTCAAAGTTGTGTGTTTTATTATATTTTATATTATTACCAAGTGGGAATATTCCTATACGTATAAAATCTTGTATACACCGCATGTAACCACACCTACACGAAGATAGGAGAAACCTTGTTAATTTAACAACATGAAATATCAGCTTTATTTTATGACAAAAACATCACACATACGGGGTGTTATTCTGGTAAACCGTTCTGTTTTATACCGACGGTGTTTGAAACTAGGTCACAAGTTTTTTAAAGAAACGGTCAATAGTGATAAAGAATTAAGATGGCAGGGTTTTTATAAAGATACAAGCGACCTGCCCACGCTTCGCAATGGTGTAATTTTGGCAGACTGAAAAAAACTAAATGAAAAAAATACCTAAAGGACGGTGAAAACCGCATTAAAATCCCTCAACTGGTTCAGGAGGAGTTAGCAGCCAAACATACAAACAGACAGAATTAGCGACTTGGGTTTATACTATGTAATGATAATGATAATGATTGCAGAATGTACTAAAGTAGTGTAACACTTTGATAAGATCCCAGTGTTTTTTTAGCTTAATTTTCTTTCGTTATATACTTTCTTAACCTTTTAAATAAATAAAAACTTACAATGGCAATATTGTTAAGTATGTCATTTTATTTTACCTTCACAAAGTACCTGCTGCACGTTTGTACGTTTGTTCATTCATACCTTATATGTTTTTAAAACTGTTCTTGAAACAGCACAAATGTATGAATGTTCGTGCGAAACGATTGTTATTTTAACCTGAAGCACAGATGCTGTAGAATTATTGCATTTCAAAGTAAAATACGAGACACCTCGCAGAAAATATCTCGGCTGCAATTGAAACTGTTAGATTTATTCCCCACTGCCTTTGCGTTGCTTATTTCACGTTATTTTGGTGAAAAACAACCGGGCTATCAGAATTTTGGTTTAAACTCAAAAATACATAAAAATTGCGTTAATTTGTTCCTCTGTGTTCGTGTTCTTTTTTTGGATTTTTAGAAATCATTAAATTCATACTAACTTTGATATTTTAGTAGGATCAGTAAGTCTATAAAGTTATAATTGTATTATTTATTTTATCGAGAAATTGATATTCTTTTTGTTTAGCTTTAAAAAATATCTGTAGGTAGTTAAAATAGCAACGGTTTTTACAGATAGTGCTTTAAATGTTACTAAAAAAACACATCAAACAATATTTTTTGCAAATCTGTTAAATGGTTTTATCCAATATGCACTAAAGCTTAAAAAACGTTTTAATACCTTTCATGCAATTTTCAGGCAAAAAGGCTTTGACTACGTAGAGGAATTTCCCCGATCGGTTGTTATTATACAAATTGCATTAACGTCAGTTGAAAAATCGTTCCCTACAGAATAACAAAGATATTTTTATAGGTCTTTCTGGTTACTTTTGAAGTTTGACTCGAAACTTGTATAACTCTTTGTTTTTCAATACTTATTTACATCTAGTGGTCAGTAGAATTACAATTTGGAGAAAAATGCAACAATTGTATGTGACGAAATAAAAACTTGAAATAAATTATTTTCAATTATGTGTAGTTTTATTCATAATTTTGTGAGTATATTAACAACATAGTCCTCTGTTATCTGACAATAGTATTACAATGTTAGATACTAGAAGGTTGCATGCTAAAGTTGCTTATATTAAGCCAAACCAATTTTACAGCATTCTTTTGAACAAAGCCATCAGAGTATAAAAGCCTTTCGCTTTTATAAAAAAATCCATCTACGTAAGAATAAAACATGCCTACAAGTTGACGTATGACTAAACAATAACTATTTTAATGTTCCTAATAGTGTGATTACATGGTGTTAGTGAACATATCCTCTAGTGTTCCATATAAGCAATTCAATTCAGTTCCAAAATGCGTTGAATACGTTAAATATAGTGTAGGCCTGGCTTAACGTCTGAAACAATAAAATATAAATATATCGTCAATGTAAGCACCAAAGTGTAAACAATGCAATTTTTTTAGTCCACTAACCAAAAAATGCAGAAGCTTTTTTGAAAATTTAATTTTGTGCAAGTCCAACCTCAGAATTAAAAACCTTTATTTTGGCGTTCTATAAGTTCTTGTATCCGTGTCTTAAGATATTATTATTTTCTTTTCAAATATCTAGTTTTCTTCTAGTTTTAATTAAATTGCATCTATTATGAAATGGAACAGAACAATATTTTCAATAACTTTAGTCTTTGCAAAAGAAACAGTTTATAAAAATAGATATATTAAAGGCAAATGCTAGATTCTGTCAAACTATTAAGGAAACTTGGACAACGATAAAATGAAGGTTTTAATGAATTTACAGTTGTTCATCACCAACGGGGTAAAATCTATTTTGACCGGGCTGTTTCTCTTAAAGATACTTACGTCACTAAAAGTCTCCATATTGACAATGTTGAAGAATGTTGTAATAGTGATAGGTCTGGACATGCGCTGAAGCAGCATCAAGATCATAATGTTTCGAGACCGAGAGTGGTGTCGGTGCCAACCACAGTTGTAGATCGCGAGACGAGCTCTGTTGCTCTAAAGATTAAAAAAAAATATAAGGGATCGTTTGAGACTCACCTAATATTATTTCTATAAAACTTAAAAATTTGTGGCCAAAAAACTTGAAAGATATGCTTTAGAAGATATGGGGTATTGAACTGTTTTTTAATAATATATATTATGAATCAAGGCCACTGATCAGAATACCTCAATAGCTAAAGGAAGATCAGTTACAACTTCATATTGATGTCAAAGACTCTATATAAAGATAAACGCGTCAAGCTTAAAACAACAATGTTTTAATAAAGGGTTAAAACTGAAGATAATCTACTAATAAATAAATAAATTTATATTTTTTCCGGTTTACTTACAGTTTGGTATAAAAGATCACTGAAGTAGCACGGAAACGTGAGAAATGTGACACATATAATCGCGATTGCACTATATTCGACGCCTAATTCAAAGACACTGTAAATAAAAATTGATATAAACTTAATTTAGTTTAGGGCCGGTTTTTCAATATTAAGATAAATTCTATCTGACAGAAAATCAGTATGTTTTTGTTGCACGTCGAACATAAATACTTGACATTTGTATGAAGTGACAATGAAAACATACCTCTTATCAGTCAGTTAGCATTTATCTGACTATTGAAAAATCAGCCCTTAGACAGATAACGTTTACAAAAGAAAAAAAAACCGGCCAAGTGCGAGTCGGACTCGTGCACAAAGAGTTCCGTTCTATAATTTTCTACCTGTTTATTAAGATCGAGTAAAATTGATTAAATATTACGTTTGTTGTATGGTTTTAATATTTAATATTTACTTTATTTTCATTTAATGTTTATTTTGGAAGGTAATATACAAATATATATTCTGTGAAAATTTGAAGCGTCTACCTGTATCGATTTTAATATTGAGCATAAAAAACGAAAAAAAAACGTTTATTGTATGGTTTATTTATTGTATATATATATATTTTAAGTTTAAGTATTTGTTGTTATTGCGGCAACGGAAATACAAATTTTTATAAAATCAGCTTTCTAGCTACCACGGTTATTGAGATACAGCCTGGAGACAGACAGACAGACGGACAGCGAAGGCTTAGTAATAGGGTCCCGTTTTACCCTTTGGGTACGTAACCCTAAAAAATAGTTTGTATAAATGTATTCTGATATATTAAACTTTATGGAAACTAACTGAACTCAAAACGACTAGTTGTGCTTGGAGGACTTATAAAGATACCGCAACGTAAATCTAAATTTAGTACTTAAAAAAAACACATCAATAAGTAAATAAATAAATAATTTTCAGGAAAAGGAACTAATTTTTTGGATACTTACCCTTGTTCAGTACCATCTTTTGTATTAGACGTATCAGGATGCCCATGCTTTAACATCTAAAGCGACATGCAATATTGTACATTAAATAAATTGATTTTTATTTTTTCTATCTAACTATAGCATTGTATTAAAATAATGAGCTAAATAAAAATAAAAATATGACCAATTCGAATTTGGACCAAAGCTTGACTTTTGATTAAGCATATCACATAATTAAAGCAATTTAAATCATTAAACCAATCCATAAAGCCATTTTTTTATGAAAATTACCACTAGTTTTATGACAATTTACAACATTCTTTATCAGATAAGATTAATACATAAACGAAACATTTAAGCAAATGTGGAGTTTCACAAGGATGCGTTCTGAGACCAGTGCTGTTCAAACTTTATGAACAAACTCCTAAATGTTGCAATGGCATATCTTTATATCTCCCTTATATAATACAAATGACATTTGATAGTATTGCCAGTGGCCTTTTCTATACAAACTATATGTCTACTACATTAAATAAGTGCAATAATAAAATTCTGCTAATGGCGGCCTCAGCTACACGCTTAAGAAAAATTATGAAAAATAAAGATATATTTAATTAAACAAATAAAAATTACCTCTGAAAGAATCATACCGGACGTAGACAACATTATAACTGATATCTTAAGAATAAACTCATGATACATTAGAAATGATCTTTGGATATTTTTGACGAAACTGAAAACATAGTTAAGATTAACTTTCATTCTCGAGATGATAAAGCTTGTTGAAGAAAATGAGTTACATTTAAATGAACGGTAACCTTTGGGCGTATAAATGGTTGTTGCAAGACAGAGTTGAATATAGATAAGAAACCACATAAAAGTATAGAACTGTTACTTACGTATAAACTTTTTCCAAATGGCTGGCTATATTTTTAAGTTTTTGCTCAGCGTTGTCATTTTCTACTTCATCTTCAGATAACACTTTTCCAAGTCTAAGAATTATCACTTCTAGTTGCCCACAACAATGCAACATGTAAATTGGACCCAATGGTACAAATACACTGTATATCAAGGATAAATACATACTAGTACACGTGAAAGAAGTATTGACAGCCACAAAAATCCAAGGATTGAATTTAATTGATTCCATAGGCTCTGGAAACGTGATATTCCACACATACTTCAGCTTTTTGTTGTACATCATCATTAAAACTGATGTAATTGGAAAAAGACCTGCAACCGATCCCATTATTTTAAAAATTAGATTTGCCATGTACTGTCCTCTTTTGACGTGTGCCATAACTATATCACGTTCCTCAATTGTCCATGTTTCTGCTAAATCGTAATCCTCGTTTATTTCCTTTATCATTGATTTGAATAAATTCTTGTATCGCATCATTATAACGTACTTCAGTGAGGTGGAACAGTACAGGACTAATATCATCAAGTCAGGTCCTATAACACCTAGATCTCTTGATTTAATATCATGAACTAAAAGACTGTAAAGTACAACAGGAATATTAAAGTATCCTATAAATTTCACGATGAAAATATGAAGAAAGAACTTCCAATTTACGGGTAAATCAGGATGTGAACTTAATATACGCTGTCCTAGCGTATTGAGGAAAAAGTTTTCGTTGAACTTCATTTTAATAATAGTCAAACACGTTTGGATTTGACTCTTGCGTAATGGACAGTGAAATTTATGTTCAATTTTTAATTGTTATGAAATGTGTGTAAAGGGTGTAATTTTTTGGTAGATTTAAAACAAATCAGAGAATTGATTCTGAAATTTGAGACATTTACATTAAGATGTAGAAAACGAGTTAGTTAGATTTATTTATACCCGAATATAACTGTAATCGTGTGTTTTATTTTCTTTGAAGATTAATCCAACCATTAGCCGACGACGACCTTTATTATTATATCTCTCCAATATTTGATTGATGTATTAAGATACATGTATGATATCTTTTTTAAATCAGCATAACATACGCATGTCTTTTATTTGCTCATGTAGTTTCTGGAAAAAAAAACACAGTAAGGTGTCAAAGACAAAATTGATGTTATGCCGATAGTTTAATTCAAGATTTATCCAGTTTTTTTTTAAATTTTACGTATGCTATCGACCAAATAATACTTCTATCACCTTTATTGACTATTCGTGTCAATGAACACATAAAAAATAAAGCTATAGGGCTATTTAAACAAATACTGCCACATAGCATGTTACAAACCGTGAAAATATCGAAAAACTCGTAATTTGAAAATATCCCGAAAACCATGGAACCTTTACTGAAGTCATGTTAGGCTGGTTTGGTACCTCTTTAGGCTGACCTACCTCCAGTGTCACTGTGAGGTGTCGATTATGGGACACCCGTATATTATTGAATAAGGTTTATGTCTTATTGTAAACGTCTTTTTTGCTCAAATGGTCAATATGGGTGGTGCATTGTCGTAAAAGTATTAAGCAGTATGGCTTGAAGACCTTATAAAAAATCTATAAAAAAAACTTGGAGAACACCCTGGTTTTTAAGTTTTTTAATGTAATAATGTTACAATTTACACAATATTATAGAAAGAAATGTATGATTATAATCAAAACTGGCCCTGAACAACATGTGTTTATTTTGTTATTTTCACTTGAGAAAGGTTACATATGATTTATTACATATGGGCATTTTTATGTCTTTCTTTTTATACTATAATTACTGATACACATAAAATATGTTTTTACAAGTATTAAAATGACCCTTAGGGAAACTTCGATTAGTCACTAGCTAAATGATAAGAAATTACATCAGTATTTTTATATTTATATTTATTGGTCTCTTCAAAAATCGGGTTACTGATGAAGTCCTGAAATATAATTCTGTATTTCATTTACCTAGCTACAATTTTGAACGGGGGATGGTTTACGAACGAAACCTTAACGAATTCTTAGTTGGACTTTCTGTTTTTTTCGTAAAAAGAAACAAACATTAAAAATATACAGGGTGTTTGGAGGGTGAGTAGCCAAATGAAAATGGTGGATAGGTGAGGCTATTAGCTATTAACATCCACTTATTAAATTGCATTTTGGTTCAAGTTTTAGAATTTATTCGATTTTTAAGTTTTTTTTAAGAAAATCCCCGATTTTGTCATTAAAAGTCCAAAATTTTTTTATTTACCGTCGGAACCATACGAAAATAATTTTAATTTAAAGCCTTATACTGTTTTATTCAGATGCAATCATAAATTAATACAAATTATCTCATATAAAGTTACAGTGGGTTCATAAACTTCGCGGAACCAGTGTGAAAAAAATGTTCAGTCAACTTTCCTATGAAAAAAAAAAAAAAATTAAGAGTTTGAAAATTTCATTTGCTTTTAAAAACTTCTACATTTAATACACTTTATAATGATGTGCTACATGTAACATAAATAATAAGTAATCTCAACAAAAATAGTAAGTTAGTCCTTAAAGACACCTGGTAACGAAGATACAAACCCGTATGTAGTTCAAAACTTCTGTCTCATTCTAACAAAGCTATGCCTATTGTGTTATCTATTTTGTCACTAGGCATTTTTTTGCATAGGAAAGTTGACAGAACATTTTTTTCCCACTGGTTCCGCGAAGTTTATGAACCCACTGTAACTTTATATGAGATAATTTGTATTAATTTATGATTGCATATGAATAAAACAGTATTAGGCTTTAAATTAAAATTATTTTCGTTTGGTTCCGACGGTAAATAAAAAAAATATTGGACTTTTAATGACAAAATCAGGGATTTTCTTAGGAAAAACTTAAAAATCGAATAAATTCTAAAACTTGAACCAAAATGCAATTTAATAAATGGAAGTAAATAGCTAATAGCCTCACCTATCCACCATTTTCATTTGGCTACTCACCCACCAAACACCCTGTATAACTGTGATGTCCTTAGCACGATAGAGGCTTGGAGTAATTTTTGACGTGAAACGTCTTTAAAAGTTATTACCATACACAGGTTACATTGTTATAAACCACAGATCATCCCCTAATAGATACCGCATCAAAGGCGACGACTTACGCCACTATAAATTATAGTGGAAGCCACACCTACATTTTTTGATTTAGTCATGACCAACCGTCAGACACTTTCGTATGCGTGTCACTCCGTATTTGTGACATACCGTGTGAATACAGAGTGTATTTTTGGCAGCGCAAGTTTATGTGCAGTTCAACTTACGTCGGTTCATTTATTGTAAACAAACAGAACATATATACAGTTATCTCATTTTTTAAAAGAAACACGAGTTTACCCGAGTTACGTTAGGGTTGGAAAGTGATACTGCAACGATGTCGATGTTGCGATATTTTTCGTAAAAAAGGTTGCTTAACTTCTTAACCAAATTGTTGGTGATGTCATGTAGCGCCCTCTTATTAGGTAAAAAATATTTAATTTGAATCTAACATTTTTTAAATAAAAACCATTCATGTTTCATACAAACTTGGGCCCTAAACCAAAAGTGCCGGCCAGCAAAAAAAATAAAACGATTGCTCACATCAATCTTATAATTTCATTTTATTACCCTAACATCCTTTAGTCAACATCTTACATGTAACTCACATGTAATGTAAGAAAGGAAAGTTGTTTTTTTTCGAACATAAAGTTTAAAAAATAAATGTTTGCATTTGTAAAAAACTTTTGCTATCTCATTTTGGGATCTTAAACATTATATTATCCTAGGTTGAACTAAAATAAAAAGACCTAATGCCTTTGAAATAAGTTTGTTTTTCACCTATTTATGTGATAAACCCGACAATGACCATCACGAGTGAGTAGAACTCTTGCAGGTGATCCCCTAAATACGCCCTAAAATAAATATTTTAAATTATTTTTGGCAAAATTTCAGAACTTCAATATGTTATAATAGCTGTAGTACTTGTCTCTCAGTTTTGGTTCCATAGAGACATTGTATATGGATAATATTTCCAGTAGTACCAAATATATGTTGTGGGCACTTTTCTAATTTGGGCTCAAAATGAATCTCAAATCTCATTGAGTGATTTTAGCGTGATAAAAAACGAAGGCCAATCAACTAGGCTTAATGTAAAGTCGGTCGATATTTTTATTAAACTATATTTATCATTTATCGATACTTTTATCGAATTCTTACATCACTATTTGACGGGTGCATCTGCGAACGTTTTTGTACTAGCCAATCAGAATGTCATTACTTCCTCCCCCGCACCTCAACTTTTGGTGACCCTGACACAACGTAAATGTACGAACATGCGGAATCTATTAGGCCCAATTGCAGGAAACGTTTTAACCTCGGGTTAGCTTATTTAAATGGCGCCAACATCGATTGTAATAAGAAGTAGTTACAATCGATGGTGGCGCATTTTAACCTGAGTTAGCTAACCCGAGGTTAAAACGTTCAACGTTACGTGATCTGTGTTACAAACCAAACCGTATCGAATTGGTCTAAATTATCTGACTTTGAGAACTCCAAGTCGTTTCATCATTGAAACATACATTTATTGCCATTATTTAGAATTGTATAGTCAGCTCGCTTGTATTAAAATATTTAGATCAAAATATATTTTTTTCTTCCATCCATCTTGATTCCATCTTGAACAATAAAAGCAACTCGCCGTTATAGGTATACTTCTCACGTTAAAATCAACGACCGTGTGCAACGATACAGCCATACATTTTTCTGCCTTTTTCCTCTGACCAATTCTTATTCGGGAAAATTACAGTACATTGTGTTTTTTTGACTTCTTTTTATTAATGAAAACCAAATTTATAGGTATATGCTTATATATTTTAATGAAACATTAGAAAAAATTAAACATAAAAAAAAACAATTTAAGTTAGTTAAATAGTACCTACGTTGAATTTGATGTTTGTGTGCAGTGAAAACAAAGTCACATACTAGAACACAAGTAGATGACATTCCTTTCATATTTATTATGTAGATAATGATAATACATAAGGGCCACTTGAACGTAAATATCGAGTTAATTAAATAACTCTGGGTTTCTTAACTCAAGGTTAATAGAATACGTTTTTAACTCGAAGCTTGTCCTGCACAAACTGAAATTAATCGAGAGTTTACTAACCCAAACATTTTTTTGTATATGTTAGCAATCCTGCATGTCAAAGAAAAAGTCATTCACTCTGATTGCAAAAGCAAGAGGTGTGGACAAAAGTAAATGAAGAATTTAATGCCATAACTTCTGGCCAGCATCAAAGCAGAAAGCACAGAAGAAAAGATTTGTGCTGTGATGGAAAGTCTACAGATGAATTATAAAAATTTGAAAAAGAAGGCGAAGAAAAATGTTTCAGATGCTAAAATGAATATTCCACGTAAATCAGTTAATTTGGCTATATGAGAAGCAAAACATGCGTATAATTATTGTTAATGGACCATATTAATGCTGATTTAAATAAAACAGTTTGTATTGGAAAAAATCAATTTCTTATATGCATAATAAATAGGTAGGTACAAAGGTGTGTTATGCAGTTTCATCATTAAGTTAGTATCCAATGTTTAATTTGTGCTCAATTTTGTTTATTAAATAAATAACATTTTCCTTTTCCAATCGAAAGCTGCGGTAAAATGCTTTATCTATTTGCAAATTGAAATGATCGATTCGTTGACTAACTCTCCTATTAAAGAAATATGAACTTATGTAGTCAATAATTTCCACGTCATCATCAGAAAACAAAAAGTCATTCATTTATGTATAAAATAAATAGGTCTACCCAACTTCTAACTTTAAAATATAACCTTTAACACAGAGTTAGTCTTTTAACCCTCCAACTTCGGCGGTTTAATTATTTAATTAATTAACTCGTTGTTATGTCTTAACTCTTGGCAGTGCAAGTAAAATAAAATATTTAACCTAGCCCTAACCGAGTTAGGGCTTTACTCAGAGTTTAATTATTTAACTCTGGAACGTGCAAGTGGGCCTAAGAAGATTATTTAAAACTATCCCTGACGTAGACTGTTTTAATTATATGATCTTGACTTCATACAACCTATTGGTAAAATTCTAATTCCTAAATAACATAGAATTCCTTTTTTTATTAATCTATTTTTAAATAATAGGTACTTAAAGTAACATTATTTATCCTGCTTTGATGTGCAATATGGTAAATACGGGCATCGTCTGCATATAGACTAGGCTGCTTGATTCCAAAATGCGTTAACTAAGTTAAATATTGTGTAGGCCTGGTTCAAAGTCTGAAACAGAAAGATCAGTGTTCATTGTATAAAGTTGTTACAAGAAACTTGTATGTTGTGTACTTGGCGTTTTTTTTTATTCACTCCGTTGGTTAATTAAATACCAGATACATCTGTAAATTTTCTAGTGAAGACCAAGGCATCGATTCATTGCCGGGTCTCTATCGTTTGCAAAAAGGCTGACTCTATTATAAAAACGACCTCTGAGGCGCAGCGGTATGTATACCGGACTGCTAAGCAAAAGGTCCCGGGTTTGATTCCCGGGTCGGGTCAATTTAGTCAAAATGTCTTTTCTATATTGGCTCGTGTCTGGGTGTAACTAGGTTCCCCCTAGTCCATAGTCTGATACCTATATACACACATAGTTGGTGTGGTAGTCTGGAGTTTTATTGTTATTATTAAAAAAGCGTCGGCGCCAGTGGCCATTAAGAACGCTGGTAAAAACAGACAAAAGACTTATAGTTTTACTCACATCACTAAAAGTCTCCATATTGACAATCTTGAAGATGGTTGTGATTGTGATAGGTCTGGACATGCGCTGTAGCAGCATCAACACCATGATGTTCGAGCGCCGAGAGTACTGTCGTTGCCAGCCACAGTTGTAAATCGCAAGACGAGCTTTGTTACTCTAAAGAGTTAAATAAATACTTCAGTTCTAGTAGGTATGTAAAACAATTCACAAATTCTTTCGCATGTGTTTTCTGTTCGTAGAATAATAGCTAGCCGCAAAGAGAGATTATCAATTTTTTGTTTGTTTTGTAACTTGATCAGACTTTTGGTATTGATTTTAAAAGTGCCACGACTAAAAATGAATAAATCTGGCATTCGTTATCAATAAAGGAGTGGGTAGGTTCTTTAAATTGTATTTAGTTAGTAATACAATCCATATTGTAGTTTATACACACATTTTGTTAATAAAACACATTCGGGTTTGTTCTTAAAGTAATTTACAGTGAGTTTGATGCAACGTCAGTAATAAGACAACTTTGTACAATAGAGGGCAGGTACCTATTTAGACTATATTTTCTTGATTAAAAGTGGTAACTATACTCGTTTTATATTTTAGGTAAATGACCTGTAATTAATGGGTTACATAAAGTACTTTTTAATTTATTGATTGACTATGGTCATAATTTTTTTGGTCTTAACCAGTTCTAAGAACCCCAAATTTAGACAATTCCTCTATAGCTAACGAACCATCAAACACCCTGTATGTTGGGAACATTTTCCTTACTGTTTGGTACAATAAATCACTGTAGTAGCACGGAAAAGTGAGAAATGTGACGCAAACGACTGCGACTGCTCCATATTCTATGCTTGCTTCTAAGCCGCTGTGAAAACCATTAATTTATTACAATATATTTATATTTAACGACCTCTGTGGCGCAGCGGTAACTATACCGGACTGTAAAGCGGATGGTCCCAGGTTCAATCCCCGGGTCGGGCTAATTTCGTAAACATGTTTTTCAACATTGGCTCGTGTCTGGGTGTAACTAGGTTCTCCCCTAGGCCATTGTGTGGTACCTTTAACACAAGAGCTTACTGCACTTACTTAAGGGCCACATAGTTAGTGTGTTTAGTCTGGATATTTATAATTTATAATATAATAGCTTCTTTGAAATTTTAGGAGTGCTTAACAATGGACCGCGTCTTTATTAGATTGACAAGACTACTTGTCTAGTTTGTATGGACACTAAGTGATTGCAATAACTGTAGTTTAATTTAATATTTGATCACATATGTTATTATTTGAAAATAAATCAATAAAACGATAAAATCATCTTGTATACCTGCATAAAACCCAAATTAGTGGAATAACGCAAGAAATAAAGCACTTTTTTGACACTGAGATACGTACTGTTGTTCATTGTTTTTATTTGGCTCAGATATGATGGAGTTTCCTTTTTTTAGTATCATCTAAAACAAAAAAATTAAATTATTTTAACACTTAAAGTTATACTAAAAAGACACATCATTTTTTTTTGTTTTGTTGTAATAGGTGCAACGAGGTTATTACTTTTTTTGGAGAAGAATACATTTAAGGTTTAAGACTTGTTTTTATATATTGGGTAAAATCTAAATCGATTTTACTTTTCTCTGTTTATTTATGGTTCTCAGGAAGGCCTTTGAACGCGCTGATCATAAAATAAAAGTTTATGCCCCAAACCTATTAAAGTTTTATTTAACCAATCCTAATTATAAAATACGTTTGTTAAACCGTTACGAGCTAAAAAGTAGATATAAATAAGTATTGGAAAGCAAAAAAATGAGTTGCAAAAGGAAGTCTTTTGAGACCAGTTTTATTCATTATATTTATTAACGGTGTAACTTTGGGATTATGTTTTTGATAGTTTGTAGGCATTTGAATCCTTAATTTTGTTTCGTACTTACTTACTTATTACATTATTTACATTACATACTAAAGGGAAAATCACATTACCTCTGAAAAAATCATACCGGACGTTGACAACATTATTACTGAAATCTTCAGAATGAATTCATGATACACTAGAAACGTTGTTTGAATGCTCTCTACAAATCTGTAAACATTTAACATTTTGTTTTCTTAAAATTGGTTCTGTTTCTGACCGAAAGTCGTGCAAAATAATTATAACATTATAGAATTAACTTGATAAAAAATTTTGAAGTAGTAAAAACCACATATCAATATGAAATGGTTACTCACGTATAAACCTTTTCCAAATGTTTGGCTATATCTTTAAGTTTTTGGTTCGAAATGTCATCGTCAATGTTATTCTCGGAAAATACGTGACCGAGTCTAAAAATTATAACTTCCAGTTGTCCAATACAATGCAACATGTAAATTGGTCCCAATGGTACAAAAACACAATATATAAAAGATAAATAAACACTGGTTGCAAAAAAAGAAGCATTGACAGTAACAAAAATCAAAGGGTTAAATTTATCTGATTCTATAGGCCCAGGAAACGTGATTTGCCACATATACCTTAATTTCCTGCTATAAAGCATCATGAAACACGACGTCACTGGAAATAAAATTGCTATAGCGCCCATTATTTTAAAAATCAGATTTGCTAGGTACTGTCCTTTTCTGACATACACCATAACTATGTTACGTTCCTCAATTGACCATGTCTCTGCTATATCGTAGTCTTTGTTTAGTTCCTTCATCATTGACCCAAACATCTTCCTGTATCGAATCAATATCATGTATTGGAGAAAAGTTGAACAGTACAGGACTATAGTCATTAAATCAGGTCCAACTACTCCCAGATCTCTGGTTTTAATATCATGAACTATCAAACTGTAAAGTATGATCGGGCAATTTATATATCCTATAGCTTTCATGGTAAAAACGTAAAGAAAAAACTTCCAATCCATAGGTATGTCTGGGTGTGTTCGTATAATACGCTGCCCCATCGTGTTTAGATAAAATATTTCGTCAAATTTCATTTTTAGATGAAGCGAAGACGTGTGGATTGAATCGCTTTATAGAATTAAATGAAATAGAAAGTCATCATGTCGTTTACTTTAATTAATTTTATTCATTCTATTTTAAATAATAAATTACAAGATACCATTTTATTGAATATTTAGATATTCTTGCATTAGAACTCTGATATAATAAAATATTTATGTCGTTGTCTCAATTGACTCAATGACTCATTAAAACTACATATAAATTTGGCAATATTTTCGGCGGTTAAAGATTCCTCTATGTGCTCACAAGTGTAAAACCTTGTGTTGTATATGTTACGGCTAATACCCGAAGTGCGGCTACACCTAGTTTTAGCCGGTTAGAACATCAATAGGTTAGGTTAGTTAGGTTCCTGTTTTGATACCACCCAGAAAAAGGAGTCCCGCGTAGCGGGACTCCGTCGACTCATGATTCTAGCCAGTTTTTATATACATAGGTATAATTTTTTTTTTTACAGTTTTCCATATAAAAAACACTTATAACCGGCTAAAACTAGGTGTAGCCGCACTTCGGGTATTAGCCGTAACATATACACACTTCTTTGGAACAATAAACTCGTACAAACTTTAAAATATAGGGTCAAGAAACTAAAAAAGAGTATACAAAGGAAATGGTGGATAGGTAAAGCTATAAGCTATTTACTTTTCTATATAGAATTGCATTTTGGCTGAAATTTTATTATTTATTAAGATTTTCTTATTTTACCCAAAAAATCCCTGTTAGTAAAATAGTAAATGGCTATAATAGCCTCACCACCTATCCACCATTTCCTTTTGGCTTCTCAACCTCCGAACACCCTGTATTATTAAATGATAAAACTACGTTGTTTGTTAGGGCTGTCCAATAGTTGGTAGCAATAAAACGATATTTGTTTCTGAAAGATTATTGTAAATCCAACATATTTAGAAAACTCAATGGTTCATTAACTAGCATATAAATACATTAATTAATTAACTTCTTTCGATGTTTTTGTATATTTTCCAATATGTAAGGTACTATGTTATTTATTCCATGGGTTCCGTGGTCTATCTAATCATTAGAGAATCAGAAAAGGCAGCTTAAATAGGAATGCTAAAGATAATATTCTTTATTCCTAGCTACATAATTCTTCTTTTAAAGTACGTGCAAGAAAAAACTGAATAATCACTTCTTTTCCTCCTGTTAAGACTGCTAAACTAACTATGCTTTAATCCTACTTATTATAAACGTGAAAGTTTGTGAGTATGTATGCAAGGATGTAGAGATGTATGGATGTTTGTTACTCTTTCATGTAAAACTACTGGACAGATTTGGATGAAACTTTACAGTAATATAGGTTATACATCAGAATTTTAAGTTTTAAGTTGTCTGATTGGTTATCACAGTTTAGTTGAATTATGTTACTCATGACTATGCAAGGAATATATATTTCTGGTAAAGAAAATTCGAATGATTTAGCCCCGTGGGAGTGTGATGTAAGAAAGTCGATATCACTGAGAAATTCAGGATGAATAACTTCGTTGTATTTAATTTGCATACTTATCTACAAATATCAACTGGCGGTGGTGGATAAGACATTATATTTTTATTTTTATTATGTACTTGTTTTTCAAAAGTACACTTATAATGGTTTTTTTTATTTGAACTACTTTTTGTGGTTTCTACGTGATGATGTGACCGAGTCGACATTTATAAAAAAAACACAGGAGCAGTAATAACATTTCGAATTTCCAAGGGCATTAACAGTACAATAAGTAAGAGAAGCACTGCTCTATCCGTTGTTTAAAGCAGATTTTTGCATGAAATATTCAAATGATAAATTGATATTTTAATTGATATTAACTCAATTTATTCGGCGAAATCTCTAACCCTTGAGTAAAATAAATTAAGAGAACATAACAATTTCAGAATTTTCCGAACAATAAATTCTTAACTTAAATAATTTATATAGATGAGTCTCTTTGTTTTGTGTTGTGAATATCCAATTTGAGATTTTATTTTTAGTTTTGCATTTAAAATGTTAATTTATTAATTTTGAAGTTATAGATACTGGAAAAAGGAACGCGGGTCTCCGAGACCTATCTATGGCTTCAAAATCCTACCAATTTGACGCAGGAACTGTTTTAAATACTATGTACTTTCTCTAGACTAGTCCATAAAATAAAGATATATAAAATCAAAATAAGATTTATTGAATTAAAACTAGTTACCAATTTTTTTTTCATGATTAAAAAACTACAATGTTCTTGTATACTGCAAGTCAAACTCATATCTTAACTTTTGGGTCAAAAACTAATAAATAATAACGGTGTAGGTATAATCTCTTTCTATGATTCACAAAAATCGGATTGAAGATAAGACTAATTAAGTTGGTAATGATGAATGTTTACATTATCCTTAGAATGGATGAAATATAATATAATGTACTTTATAATAGCATGCTTGGTTAACCATTTTTCAACAAATTCAAAAAGTCTCTAAGTTACAACCGGACATAAAAAACCTCACTTTATGGAATGGAACACATTAAAACTAATATTTAATATATATTAATAAACGATCCAATTTTTCTTAAGTCCCAGTTAATAACAGTGGCTATCGCGTATCGTATTACCCTTGTAGAACTTATAATACCAACAAACATGATCGTTTGAACATGCCATAAAAAACATGATACTCAAAACATAATCCTTATGATTCCAAAATTGGCAACCTCCTATTTTCTAACTATAGCAACACATCTCTTAGTATGATCTTACTCTTTCTTGCCAATTTAGTCAACCATTTTACATCATTACAACTACCGACCCTATTATCTTACTTTTAGAGCCCATAATTGTATGGTAGGATCTGCGGTGTCGTTTCAACTTTCGAGATCCAATTTCTGAAACAGCTAAGACAGTAATTACGCTTTGGCTGACGGCAAAGTTCGCTATTTGTAGATATGCGCTGTTGAGAGAAAAGGACAGCGCTATAGGGCGAGTACTTTTGTCCTTTTCATTATTGGAGTTACAGAAGGAAATGTATAAAATGGTAAATTCTTGTAGTTATTTTGTGATACAATCCCCTGGTGAGGCGACATCATAGATTAACTAATTTAGGAACTGTTATCAGGTCGCATAAGCCTGTATAAGAAATGGCAATGCTTTTAAAATAGATTCTAAGAAATCATTTATAAGATGGTAAGAGAAATATATACGTAAGTAGGTACATGAAATTTACAATAACGGGTGTAAAAAGACCACTTCCAAAGCCTGAAACCATGTATTCTTGAGCCTTAATAGTAACTTAATTCACTAACAGCATACCCAGAAAACTCAATTGAAAAAGTTATTAAGTATTGAAAATTCATATTCGCCGCTTGAAATCATTGCTCACACATCAACTGTCCGTTCAGGTGCGATTATTTACTTTGCAAATTAAATTAAAACCCTATTTAATTTGGAATCATCGCAAAATCTGATAGTATTAATGCAATTTTGGAAAATTATGTTAATTTTATTTGTTTTATTATAACAAAAAAAATTTTTTTTGCTCAAAACGTAACCCTTCCAGCAATGCCCAGTTTTTGTTTTCGGAAGCAGTTCTTTTACACCCCGTATAAATTTAAACCTATATTTACGGGCAGGGATGTCAATTCTCAAGGGAATAATATTGTAATTACCTACTGTGTTTCAATAGCTAACTGTAATTAATTATTGTACCTACTAATGAATATTTAGCTATCGTTTGATAATTTTAAAAAGAACGTGTATCGTATGTATCCTTGAACTATTTTTATGATAGATCAAGGACCGAACGATTATGGCAAAGTGATAAAATGATTGACTAGGAAATAATATCTATGAGCACTTAATCATGAAGACAAATTCTTCAACATTTCCCCATGTATCATTACAACACAGGTTATAATTACAAATAGAAAACTAGCACAATACTTTTTTGGAGCATAACAATATTGTACAAAAACTCATAAGTTTTACTCTTGATAAATCACTTTCACAAAGTGGAATTACGGACCAGAATGCTAATATATCAGTATAATAAGAATTAATTCTTCTTTATAGTTAATATTAATTATTTAGTAAAATTTCGAAGGCTCAATTTAGTTACTTCAGATTGTTGAAACCTATGTTCAAGCCTTTTTATAATTAGATAGTATGTGAATGCAGGTTTATGTGAAAATCTACAAATGTGAAATATCAGCTTAGAAAAATATATATATTGCGATTTGTAACCTCATAACGTAATTTTATTACAACGGAAATATTACGTTTTATTTGCAAAATGAAATTCAACGATTTATATTATATTAACGCAATGGGCCAGCGATTGATAAAATCACATCCAGATATAAAAAGAGATTGGAAGTTCTTCATATATGTCATCATCATGAAATTAATAACGTATTCAAACGTACCTGTAGCTCTCTACAGTTTGATAGCCCACGATTTTGAAAGCAAAGATTTGGGGGTAATAGGACCTAATGCAATGACCATCGTATTTTACTGCGCTATCACACTTAAATACGTGATCATGATGCGACATAAGAAGATATTTGCAGCAATGATCAACGAATTGGACAAAGATTACGTAATAGCAGAAACGTGGACTATTGAAGAACGTGATATAGTTATAAAATATGCAAATCGAGCCCAGTACTTAGTTAGTGCCAGCTTCAAAATGCTTGTGTGTGCAGCATGCTTATTTCCTGCAATGGCTGGTATTTTTATGCTACACAGCAAAAAGCTTAGATACATGTGGCACATTACCTTTCCCGAATTCTTAGAATCAATCAAATTTACCCCTTGGGTTTATGCTGTTATGAATTTCTCTTCTATTATTACCACTATATATATAGCATTGGTTTACTTTATTTTTGTACCATTAGCACCAATTTTTATACTACATAGTGTTGGGCAATTGGAAGTGATTATCAGAAGACTGGGTGGGGTATTTTCTGAAAGTAAAATAGATAATGAGGATGATGTCTTACGAAAACTTAGAGAAATAGCCAAGCATTTGGAAAAAGTTTATACGTAAGTAGCAAGTTTATATTTATAAAGCATTAGGCAGTTATCAAAGAAATTTGGTTCATTGATTACCGAGAGACAACGAGTCTTGCTTACACACCAGCTATTTCAAATTTAACGACAATTATCTAAGTAAAGAGCGCCACTGCGGACAAAAAACTAGTTTACTATCAATTTTTGAATATTATTTCAGATTCGTCGATAACATCCAGACGACTTTCCTAATGTATCATGAATTTATTCTAAGGATAACAGTTATAATGCTATCCGCATCCGGTATGATAATTTTAGAGGTAACTTCATATTTAATATTTTTATAGTATTGACCATTGACCTTTTGCTAAGAATTATTGTGATTTCAGATGTTCAAAAATGGGCAAGTAAGCATAGAGTATATCTCAGTCGCGTTTGTATCTTTCGCGTTTGTTGTATTCCCCTGCTACTACAGTGATATGCTGTATCAAACAGTAAGTATAGACAAATGCAGTTTTCTGTTGCTTTAAGCATTAGATCTTTCCACTTAAGAAAGGTTAATCGTACATATGGAAGGTAAATTTTAATTATAATCCAAGATTCACCTTTGGATAAACTAAATACAAAATTCTGTTGTAAATATACGCCAAATTTTGTGCCTACTGGTAAATGTGAACAGTTAAAGAATACTGCTTTTCTCTCCATAGAGTGAAAAAGTTCGATCTGCAATATATAACTGCGGGTGGCAATTCAATTACACTAGGCGATCGCGAATATTGGTGCTGATGCTGCTTCAACGCATATCCAGACCAATGACCATCACTAGCTTCTTCAAGATTGTCAACTTAGAGACTTTAAGCGATGTACGTAAAAACTAGGTCATATTGCAATTGCAAAAAAGTTTTGTTTTACTCAATTTTTTTACTTAATTGATAAAAAATATTTTGTTACAGACTTTAAGCCAAGCCTACAGCATATTTAATTTATTTAACGCCTTTTGGAATTAGACAAGTTGGAGACAAACGATATACTGCTTGCACGATTGCACTTCAGTTTCGGGTACACCATCGTTTTACATGCCTATGTTTTATCATAATTGAATGTATTTGCATTCCGTAACACGAATTTTATTGATGAGTACCATTATTAAACTATTTAAAATAGGATGCTTAAAAATATTAATAAATGTGTTTTATTTATTTACTAGTGGCCACCCGGGACTTCGTCCGCGTAGAAACCCTATATCACAACGTAACATTTTCTAGGACTATTTACAATAAACATTTCCATCATACAATACATATTATGTGTAACTCCAGCGGTTTTGACAGCGCACGCCAGATTAGCTCGCAGATAGTAGATTTTTATCTAATATGTTTCCTACTTACTTGAAATTGTAGCCTATGTGTTATTCTGATGTTACATTATTGTAAAATTTCATGAAAACACATTCAGTAGTTTTTACGTGGAAAAGTAACAAAAATCCATCCATACAAACTTACACGTTATAGGAATAAATATTAGTAGAATTTTTATTTATTTCACTAGACTAACGCACCAACTGTGTGGCCCCAAACTAAGCAAAGCTATAGGTACCACACACTGGACTAGAGGAGAAGCTAAGTATTCCGTTTATATGTTTTAATGTTTAAACAGAAAAACCTTTTGTGCAAAATTTCTAAAGTGATTCTTCTTGATATGAAAGAAGCTTTTGATACTTTTGACTACAAACAACTTGAGGTAATAGGTTCTCTTAATAAATAATATAACAACAGGTACTGACCAGTTTTAAGTTACTTATGTGTCTACATCATAGACAACGTGTTAATTTTAATGATAAACAAACCTCTTTGTGATTGACTTACGGTGTTCCACAAGGTAGCATATTGTCTCCACTTCTCTTTGGTATTTTATAGTAAGAAAATCAACTTTTACGAAATAAAGTTAACCATTATATTTTATCGGTATCATAACCAAGTTAAGTTTTAGAACTGAATAAAATAATTGCTGTCTCAGTAATACTTAAACGATTGTATATATAGGATAGGATCGGTAATTCAGGTTTAATATCAAATTATCGTAATTATAATAATCGTTTCAAGTCCTTTAGGTGTGCCAATAGAAGCATAATGATCTTCACTAGCTTATAAAGCGTATACGTTGCACTAGTTGGGCACAAGCTTCTACAAATAGCGAGAAGTAAACTTGGAGCGTACTTAATCCGTACGTAATTTTCCCTCATCGTGAGTGCGTGAAAATATGAACATATTGTGAGAGGGACCAAATTAAGATATGGTAACCTAATTCCTATTTCGGGTTTAATTGTGCGCTGTATCGATTCTACAGGTATTTTAGTTTTTAATGCTGATATACAAGCACGTGTAAGTTACTTGACACTGCTACTTTTCTCTAGTGAAAATAAAAGTATAAACATATGTGTATCATGTATATCATCATACATACCATTACTTATATTAATTGTAGTTTGATTACAGAATATTGTTGATTTTTATTATATACAAGTTTATCAAGTATTGAAACACATTAAGAAAATGCAATCCCCACTTGTCTGGTCTTGTACTAACAAATACTTCAGAACTTTAACAAACCTTCAGTTGCTTAGATTTCGGAGTACCACCGGAATCTCGAATAGGGCTTATATTTAAGAACTATAAATTCAAAAATACACCCTTTAAGTAAATTATGAACCTGTACATTGTAAACTGGTTCATTATTAAAATATGCACAATGTAATTAAAAAAAGTTAATGTATTTTCCATGAATTTTCAATCACTTTACACGTGTTTAATTGTTTTAATTAAAACCTGTTTT
This sequence comes from Emmelina monodactyla, assembly GCA_916618145.1. Classification (NCBI taxonomy): domain Eukaryota; kingdom Metazoa; phylum Arthropoda; class Insecta; order Lepidoptera; family Pterophoridae; genus Emmelina; species Emmelina monodactyla. Next base: position 2,658,420 of record OU745316.1, read on the forward strand.
TACTCCAGAAAATGAAGTTCAACGAAGTTTTTTCTCTTAACGCGATGACGCAGCGTATCCTTAGAACACATCCAGAACCTACTAATATTTTACACGTGAAAGTTTGTGAGTATATATGGATACTCTTTCACGTAAAAACTACTGAATGGATTTTTATGAAACTTTACAGTAATATAGGTTATATACTAAAATAAAACATAGGGTATTTTTAACGCGGGAAAACTTCTCATTGCCACGAGGAACCGACTTTCACGCGAACGTAGTCGCGGGCGGCCACTAGTCCAACATAAATTCTTGGCACTGACCTAAGTACGCTTGAAAAATGAGAGGCTACCAAGAAAAGTCTTAATCATACAGCCAGCAATTCTTCATTTTGAAATGAAATAAATTGTGTTCTTGATAATAGAATTGTTGAGTGGAACACGAGTAGCCATTTTAATTGGTTTTCTACTTAGAGATGATTGATTGTTATCAGTTCCTTAATTAGTAAATGACATTTTGAAGGTTCAACAAAATAAAAAATAGAAAATTTTAATAGTTAAATGGGTAGTTGGGCGTATTATTTTAATATAATAAACGTATATGCAAGGTTATGTAGATAACAAAAATGGTTAAAACAAAAAGGACTTTCTGTGGCGTAGAGCTCAATTTTGCTTAAATATTTTAGACGTGCCTATGATACTTTCTTTACTGTTTTTTCATCGATGCTTTTAAATAAAATAAAAACACTTTTATAGATTTGAGTTACCTCTTTATTATTTTTGTAAACTGCCATGTAAGTATGAGTTATTTATTTCTTCGTCCTGGTTTCTAAATTAAATGGAAACATTTTCTTAACTCGGCAACATTCGCTAGGGCTGTCCCTTGGCCCTCTGTCGCGTGTTTGTGGAGAGTTGATTGAGTCACGTTAGCTTTGGTCACGTGCGTAAGCTTAGTGATGTTCTCAACTTTATCGATAAATCTATAAACAACGCAAACATACTTAGTTTTTTAAACTTGGGTATAATGTAAGAACGGATTTCGGTACTACGAAAGTTTAATTTAACAGTAATTGCAGCTATAACGTAACCGAGAAAAATATGTTTTTTTCAGTTCGTTCAAAAAGCTTAAGAGGGACAAATTATTTCTAATAGCTAATTCTAATAGCTTAATTGAGTTTACAAAAAAGGAGTTTATTGTAAAGTTACTGTAACTCAGTTATCGATGGTTTTATATCATCGATATCTGCCGTAACATGACAACTTGTTGGTTTTGGGACAGCGTGTGCCAGCCCTTAGGGACATGCAGCCAATAGAAAACGTGAAGGTTCGATATGAGTATTATATGAACTACCTACTCATCCAGAAGGCTACAAAACCGACAAATTACCTACCTAAACAGAACTATCAAAATCTTGATTATTAAAGTAGCTCACGAAAATCAGCGGAGTGATTCTGTAACTATCTTTTCCTATAATTTACGGGATAATAATACAACGCGAAGTCATCTTCGAAATCTTTGTAGGTTTTCCACTCTTTGGTAATATTTCTGAACTATGCTTACGCGTCCTAAATGAAATGGAGAAACGCTGGTAGGAGATTTTCTCGCTCTTTGCTTGCGCCAGTTATTGCAAAGTTTTGTAAATTCTATGGCATTTTAGTCACTCACTATGTGGTTTATGTCCCTATTTGTTGTCGTTTTAGATGTTGTCACAGGATCCATCTTATTCGGGTCCGGCTTATTCATGATTATACACACGACCCCCCTAACGTTGCTCTCTCGTCAAGTGTCGTAGATATTCTGTGTCTCCTCTTTTTGTACTCACTTAACGGAGGTTGCCGTTTGACTGGAAAACCTCACTGTTTTGCCATCTCTTCAAGTTTAGCCGGAGTTGGCTGCATTCATAAATGATTTATCTATGAAACGATTTAACGGTTGAACGTTGAGCGATTAAAAAGTGGAAAACAGGAAATATAAAATTTCGTGCAAAATCATGCTCAGTTACAAAATATTAGATGTTTAAACTACGCGTGGAAACTGTCAGTGACGAAGAAATTAAGAGCCAATACGCACTGTCGACTGTGACTTTCTTAAGTTTAGACTCATTTAATGAATGTTTACGCACTTGGTCGCCGGTTGCGGCCTACGTTTCGGTCGCCGAGAGACTGAGTCGCTGGCGACAAGTCGACAGTGCGTATTGGCTCTAATGGTTTATAAGGGTCTATGGCAAAGGTGTATTTTTATTATTTGTGCATTAAAGTAAATTAAACATTTACAGGCTATATAATTAAAATAGACACCTAAAGTTTATTACGAAAGAATAAAAGTACCTAATTAACATTTAATTACAAAATTAAAGTTAAATATTTGATACATTTGTTAGCAATGCATTAAACATTAACAAAACGGTATTTTGAACTGTAAAAATCTAGTTTTGTCGTTTGTTAGTTCACTACCTACAAAACGCTAATTATCATTTTTAATAAATATTGTTATTGAATGTTTATTCATATTTTTCAGGATGTTGTTACAATTCTCTTCATCCTTGGGCTATTACGTTGTAAATCAGAACACCCTTTATAGTAACTGAACTATATTATTACTACCTCCCTTGGTATCGTAAAATCCTGCATACATCGTAAAATTCCTGAACACAAAAATATGCTTAACAAGAAAGTAGCCCTTATATAAAAATAACACACATTTATTAAAGGGGGTCACCGTCTATTTCCACAGTAACACATAAAAAGGAAAATTAACATTTTGCATCGTTTAAATTATAATTCAACTAGTTTTACCCGCGCGGCTTCGCACGCGTTAAATTCGGAGTAAAACCCTGTACTATGTTATTATACATGTAAACCTTTTGAAGTTATTGATACTGGAAAAAGGAACGCGGGTCTTAGCATTAAGAAGAGGCGGAAACTCCTCTCATTTGATGGAATAACGTCAGCTATAGGTAGCTATAGGTATGTTATTAAACAATGGGCAGAACCGATTTAAATCTATTTGTTTCTTATTATTTTAATAAGATAATTTTTGACACAATATCTTTACTAGCTTGATTATCTTGCATAGATAATATTAATTTTCAATAAATATTATATTTGAAAAAGTACTTAGGTACACAATTAAAAAAAAACACGTTAGGTATATGTGTATACGAGACATAACATTCGAGTCGAAAGGCACTAAAAATAAATTAGCTGCATGCAAAACTTCTGAATCAATATAAAACTTACGATAGTTAATTATTTATAATACTGGGAAATAAGAAATAAATAAACAATTATGTCAGGTATTTTTTAAGAAAAAACAATATACATATCAAAAACAGTATATTTATTCTCACTCAACCACTCAACAGCTGGGAAATGACAAACATGGCGATCTTCTGTATCCAGCACCAAATAGAGCAGCTCTTCTTCTGTGGTTCCTCTTCTTCTTCTTCTTTCTCCTCAGCGGCAGTGGTAGAAGATACCGTCGTCTCCTCTTGGCAGAAAGCAACAGTGACGTAACAGGCGACGAAAAGAACGAGCGCCAATTTCAAAATCGTTCGATTCATTTTTGTTTTGTTTATTTATTTTGTGCCAGTGGCTTTAACTTTTTTGTTTTTTAATTTTTTTTTCTGCCAGTTTTTTTTTCTGTTTTGTGATATTGTGTTTAGAACTGTAAGGTTTGCAGATAAAAATGCAAATGATGTAATCATGAAATGTACATCAAGTAGATTTCAGATTTGATCTAAATAACGCTATTTAGATTGATCATTAGTTCCAGTGTAGTGGTAGAGATGATGGATTAAATAATAATGCATCAAATTTAATGTTAAGGTCAGTTTAAATTGAAATCGTAATTTTATATCGATTTTGAGCTATTATTTAAATAAGTCTAAATAAAGCAGTTATAATTTTTTATTTGCGTTTTAACGTAGAAAGAGCTGTTTTTTATCAGCACGGGTTATGTTGTAGGTTGGTTATTGATGACAGTCTACACATTTTTTTTACGTAAATTTTTGAAGAACACTAAATTTATCTATCTGCAAGAATAACGATGCAAGATGAAAGCTTGTAAAGATATAAAGAAAGAAGTCGGTTAAAAATTTAATGATTGTTTGCGTTAACTCTGTAAACACCTTTGTTTTTTATTTATTAACACCCTGTATATTTGGCAAAATGACAGACGGTCAGGTTATCTCTGTCAATTCCACGATTGTTTATATCAGCGTCTTGCTAATCAAAAGCAAATAACGTTAGTTCCTTTGGGAGTTAAACAAACAGTCCAGTGCACTTTGATCCATCAGAGGTCGTGTTTCTGGGCCCAAGTGGACTGACAGAGTAGATCAAGATTGTTGGTTCTAGGGCCAAATCCGATTAAGTGTACAGGGGGGCATACAAGGTGATTTCCTAGTATTAAAAATACTACTGCGTTTGAGTTTACAAGTTTTAAAATGAGGATGGTTCCAAATTTATTCACATACGAGAAACAACTAAATTCTTCATTTTTATTGTACTGAGGTTTTATATCTTTGTTATTTCAAACTTAGGAACATATGCCAAACCAAATTAACGTGCCCTTCAAATTTATTCTATCATTTTCAACATCTTTACAATTATAATATTTTTTTTACATTTTTGCACACCCTGTAACTACGTATGAGTTAATTGGTGATTCCGTTTGTAGTTGACGGAGATTCCACAATCGAACTTCATTCAAATGTTGAATGTAATTGGATTTAGAATTGAGTGCATTGTCATCTAAAGCAGCTTCATAGCTGCTAAAGCAGAACCAATAAATGGTCTGTGAATGAAATCATTGATATGTAGAAAACGAACTAAGGATTGATTGAAATGAAATTCATAAAAAAGTAGTATCATCATAAGATAATTACGTAATGACTCTTGATGACAGTAAACATATTACCACGTAACGTAAAGGTACCCTTTGGTCATAATAATAGATATAGTACAATATGTAAGCCATAAAAAACTGTTTTTATGCGTGGATAGCTAGTATGGATAAACTTTGAATAAAAAATAAAATAAGTCATATTTTTTATAAAATGTATTTAGGGATTTTTGTCTGCAATAAATAAAATAACCTATGGTTTCTTTCACATGACCTACACCTATTAACCAATACTTTTTTTTATTTTTAAATATTAAAATTATTAAGATATACCATGGATGAAGGAGTAAAAGGATAGACAATAGCCATACAAAGTAGCGTATATCAAAAAAAGTAGTATAAATCTAGATGGCGCTATACATTTCAATTTATAAGGTTAGATGGCGCTAGCAATTTGTCATTAAAATAGGTCAATTTAGTTTTGTAGAAAAAATAAATCTAAATTAACTAGATGGCGCTAATACAATAAACATTTTCATACGAAATTCCAGTGATGCCATTAAAAAAAACAATCAGCTGCACAAAGTTGATAGGTGACGTTTATAAATTAGCTTTTGTCGAGTGCTTTTTAATCTTTATCGCCGCATCTACATCTATACGTATATGCTATAGTCCATTAGAGAGTGTAAGGTCTACAAATTACACACATTGACAATAAATGTATAATTTGTAACAACTTTTTACTTTTGTCAACCTTAACATTTTTAAAAACATTAGTTGAAATGCGAGTTAACTATGAAAACATGTTGAACATTGAGTGTAAAACGAAAATAACCAAATCCTTCAATGATTGAATCATTTGTTTCATACTTTGTGGTTCGCCTATGTTGAGATTGATAAAGTTGATTTCTAAGTTTTATAATAAGTATGCAAGCTGATATAAGTATGCAGGACAGAATGCGTATTATCGAAATGCATATAATCATTACAATAGTATAATCCAATCCAATTTTGTCTGTTGCAAGTATGTTTGTCCGCTAAGGAGATAGCGTATGGTAAGTGGATAAACCACGAAATGGATTTTAATGCGGTTTTTGCCATCTTTTAGGTATTTTTTTCATGTCTATTATATCCTTACTAAATATAATATTATAAATGTGAAAATGTGTATGTCTGTCTGTTGGTATGTTTGCTTCACGTAAAAACGGCTGAACCGATTGTCTTGATTTTGGAATAGAGATAGTTCGACACTCAGGGAAGAAAATAGGATAACTTTACTTCGGGAAATAGCCTCATTCCCACGGGAAAAGCTATTTAGCTTACCGTGAAACCGCAGGGCGGAAAGCTATATATCATATACTAGTGACTCAATACATGATATTACTCAAACTCCTTACGAGACTCGATTTACTGTAAGTATGAAATATTTGGAAACAACATTTTGTTATAAATGTCAAACATTACCTAAATATATTTGTAAACAAGTGTAAAATAAGCTTCTTCATTACATAGTATAAATCCAAGTCGCTAATTCTGTCTGTTTGTATATTTGTCCGCTATCTCCTTCTAAACCAGTTGACAGATTTTAATGCGGTTTTCGCCATTTTTTAGGTTTTTTTTCATTTAAATTTGTAAATAAAGAACATGCAGAAAAAGATTTTTAAATTAGCCAAAATTCCGGGTTTCGGGAACAAGTCGTTACACCATTGCGAAGCGTGGACGGATCGCTAGTATTTTATATAAATAAACTTTCTTGGTTATTAATTCTTTAGTTATTTTGGTTATTAATTCATTTAGTTATTAATTCTTTCTTTAAGACGAAAAGCAAAATGAACGAAACTCATAATAAAAATACAATATGGTTAAGATTTTAACTAGAGTAACATGATTCTAGGACGAAATAATAACTCTGAGACCATTAGATTGTTTTAGCGATCGTATAGATGAATAGAAGAAATAAAACAACAACCACAATATTTTATAGAATAGTGCTGAACGTTAAGTCTCTCAAATTAAGGTTGAGAATGGTGTCGGTTAGAGTGTAGGAGATCCGAAAAAAACCTCTTGGTTTTTAAGAAAATGTTGTAACAACCACAAAAATTTATAAAAATATATTGAGCTTTAAAACTGTCGCGTTAAGGTTGATATTAAGAAGTAGTAAAATAGTAGTTTATTAACGTTAGTGTGTGTGAAACTGTGAATATGACCACTGGATGCAATAATGTTTGTCAAATATGTGGACTATATTATGGACTCTTGCAGCTTACCGTACCTACTTTTGTGTAGAAATATTTTAGGGATTAATCAAATATCAATTTTGTTATAGATAACGTTTCTTTCTATTAATAAAAAAATGTACATTATATGTTTAGCAATGCTAAATTAGCATACTATGTGTTAAATGGTCACATTTATCATTTATTGATTATCCTGGCTAAGTTTTCTGGGAATTGTAATAGATAGACCACCCTCAAAAAATAAGATGTCTGGTATTGTTTTTAGCTTAGCCTTCCCCAATTTTAATAATTTTACTTATTTTGATACACCTAGTAAGTATATAACCATTCATTCTATTATCATTGTCTACTAAAAATCTATGGGTATTTCAAGTAGGTAGGTATACAAAAACCTATTACGCGTTTATAAATTTGTATCCGTTCAGAAAACGTATGGCTGGCCGGCCGGGCGGGCCAGTGTTCACAACCGTAGGTGCTATTATTTTATGCCTAGAACGTTATCAAATAAGTACCTATTAAACGCAGATAGAACGAAGATTTTTGACTCATTTTGGGAGACTTTTTCATACTTACATTTTCGACCCTATTTTAGTGGATACGATCATTTCGATAAATTTAGCGAAAATACATCATTAAACATTTTACAGATGTTGTAAGGAAACGGCCTCACTATAGGTTGGGAACACTGCGGGCGGTAGACATTTGCAAAAGTAGACTGAAATTTGTCAGTTTCACTTTTATCAAGTTCTGTCAATGCCAATAAATTTTGTATTTATAATTTTTTGTTTAAATCGACATTTATTGGTCTAAAATAAACAATTGATTTAATAATTTAATGTGTAAAGCAAAAATAGTTTTACTACAACGCCATCTAGCGGGTGTATTATAACTAAAATTAGTTAAAATTTGCAAATTTGGGTTTTGAGACTAGTAATGCCATCTATCGAAAGTTTGAGAACTAAAAAAAAGTATACGCTATTTTGTATGGCTATTGTCTATCCTTTTACTCCTTCATCCATGGATATACTTATAGTAAGATCAAACAGTTAAAGAAAAAAAAAGATTTTGCAAACTTACTGAGCAGTATCATCAGTATTAGTGATAACAAAAAATATGTCTAAATTCTTTTTTCTTCGCAAATCCAAAATTTGTCTAAAGACACTTTTGGGTTATATTGCTACTTTACATCCTTATTAATAACTTCATTTCATTTCATTGACACTTAGCATTGACAAAGACAGAATATGATTTAACTATTACCAGTGCGTTTATTAATAAAGGGATTTACCTAATGTTTATAGATATCTCTACCAGGGATGTTATGGATATAAAATTTCGGATACGGATTGGATACGGAAATTGGAATTATTATTATACCGGATAAAGATACGGATACGGCTAGGAAATAATTTCGGGTTATCCGTTTTGGATAATTTCGGTTACGGATATTAATTTTTTAATAAGTACTATTTAACTTTTAAAATTCCTTTGTCATGTCAGCCGCCGCGTGGCAAAACAACTTGTCTAAACGTGTTTCAAATAGGCTCCGCCCCTATCCGATGCTATCTGAAACTTTCATTTCGGATTCGGTTACGGATACGGATATTTTTTTATATCGGATATCCGATAGTTTCGGATTCGGTTACGGATACGGATATTTTTTTATATCGGATATCCGATAGTTTCGGATTCGGTTACGGATACGGATATTTTTTTATATCGGATATCGATTCGGTTACGGAACTCCCTAACATCCCTGGTCTCAGCCATTGACAATGATAACTACAACAGTATGGTATACAGATGAGTGCAGTCATTGAACACCTTCGCCTTCCTGCAGACGTCCTGCTTGTGGAGAGTGGCCTCGGCGGTCTCCAGACAGGTGGTGCCGAAGTTGGGGCCCAGGTTGCGGCGGTCCAGCTGGTGGGCTATGCGCACGCGCTTCCTGAGGAGCGGGGGGAGAGGTGAGGTTAGGTATAACGGGTGTGAAAAGAGCATTTCCGAAGATTGAAATCATGTATTCTGGAGCCTTGATAGTAACTAAATTCACTAACGGCCGAAACCAATATTCTACTATAGTTAAAACATAGGTAATTGGAAACTGCTAGTTTTGTTTTTTGTGACGTGTTTCTGTCATTTCCATATCAACAGCTATCTACCGTAGTTTATTGACGCAAAAACATGGATAATAGTTATCATGGTTACACAAATAACAAGGCGTCAAAGGTTATTAAAATATTGGTTTCGGCCGAAACAGTGTACCCAGAAAGCTCAATTTAAAAAAGTAATTAACGATTGAAAAGTGATATTCGCTGCTTGAGGTCATCGCTCACACATCAGCTACTGGTTCAGGAGCGAAGGTTTGCATTGAAAATAAAACTAAAACACTATTTAATTTGAAAAAATGCGGAAATTTGATAGTTATCATGCAATTTGGCACAATTAAGTAAAAACAAAAAAAACTTAAAAAATGTTTCTGTTTTTAACGTAACAGTTTAAAAGTAACGCCCAGTTTTCGTTTTCGGAAGCAGTCTGTTTACACCCTGTATATACGAAGTAATAGTAAATTAAAAAGAAGGGTTAAAAGTTTATAGTGAGCGAGTGATAAGTTTAGGTTATATTTAGTAATCTATAGTAGTTTTATAAATAGAGGAAAGGGTAAATGTTATATGTTAAGATGTTTGTTACTCAATCACACAAAAAAGGCTGGTTGGTTTTTGAAAAGAGTTTACATGATAGATTATTTACTATTCAGAATAATACACCAGCTAATTTAATTTAAATATATGACGGGGAATTCGTTATCTCTGGGTTCGATCATGGCGGGAACTTCGAAAAAAAACGTGGAACTTGAAGAAAGGGCTTAATCACGTTTAGCAACTTTACAATAATCATTGAGAATAGTCAGGATGTAAATGGATAAAGGAAGCGCAGTGAATTCGGCTTGTGGCTGTCACTGATTTATTCACTATACGTCTGCACTGCCCCATGGACCAAATAAGAATGATGTCCTTCCAACAAGATAGATGGGCTAACTAGACACAACGGAAAATGACAGAAACTCATTCAGTCGTTCACTCATAAAGCCTCGCACCGACTACACCCAAGTTAGACAACTTGGTGCAACCAATATTGCATTTTGACGTTGACATTTACATGAATCAAATTGATATTTTTAAAAACCGTGTAAAAACCGTGACGAGACCAAAATATTACTATAAACAAACTATTTTACAAACAATCAAATAAAATATGTGTACGCAAATTTCGACCTTAAATACAGTAATTCAAGCTACTTTGATCCAAAGCCCAACAATTTGTGGTATTCTCGCGAACAAAGGGAAATAATGTCAAAAGCTAAAAGCCGAGGAATTCCTTCAATGGTCCTGTTTTAACTGGAAATTAAAAAACAAAAGAAGACTTAGGAAATAAAAAAAACAATTGTACAATGGGCAGGGGTCGCTTACAATGCTTTCAGTATTCAATAAGGTAAACTACAATGGAGTACTTAAGTCAGTTGCTTTCGTAATTAGTTGTGGAAAGTCGTTGTTAAGGAAAATATTATTCTCCACTTGGTATTATTCTGGTACTTAAAAGGTCAGGCTTTGTACGAAGAGGTACAACCTTACATAGGAAATGTAAAGAAAAATGGAATCAAGTTGGGGTTATAATCTTTATGAAATTTGCTCGTTCGTCTTTTACTTATAGTGGGATAAACATGGTGGCGACATAGATATCGTAACGTCGGATGGCGGTACGCAGAACTAAGGGGGCGTCCATAAATTACGTGAGGTGTTTAAGGGGGGGAGGGGGTCGAGTCAAATCTCATCTAATCTTACGTTGGAGAGAGGGGGGGTCTCGGCAAATATCACGCATTTTGCAAAATATCAAAATTCACGCAAAAAAATACACTATTTTGGTCAATTTAATCCAGATTGTACATGCTTAAGATTTAATCTTAAGCGTAATCGTAGTACGATTAAGATCATTTACTAATTCGTTCGAAAGAAAATAATTTTATTCATACTTCGACGTTATACATTTACTGACTGTCAAACCACCATATTTGTTTTAAACCAAATAACTCAATTTTACAATAACAATCCCACGCGTTTACGTAAGAAACTCACATTTTGAAAAATCTCACGTGAGATTCGGGGATGTGGGAGGGGGTCGAATAATCTCTCACGACATCTCACCAGGGGGGGAGGGAGGCGCAGAAAATTTAAAAAAACACCTCACGTAATTTATGGACGCCCCCTAACGCCGAAATACAGGGCCGATCCTAGATCGCACTGTTGAAGTGTTTACGCGACTCGGTATTGTATACGAGGTGCTATAGAACTGCTTCCGAAAACAAAAACTGGGCATTGCTTGAGGGGTACTGGTTACATTTGAGCAATAAATTTTTTTTGTATGAATAAAAAAAAATTTTTTACGTAATTTTCCAAAATTGCATTTGTACTATCAGATTTTGCGATGATTTAAAATTAAATACGGTTTTAATTTAATTTGCAATGAAAATAATCGCACCTGAACCGACAGTTGATGTGTGTGCGTTGATTTCAAGCGGCGAATATGACTTTTCGATCCTTAATAACTTTTTTAAATTGAGTTTTCTGGGTATGCTGTTAGTGAATTAAGTTACCATTGAGGTTCAAGAATGCGTGGTTTCAGGCTTCAGAAGTGGTCTTTTTACACCCGTTATACAACTTCCAAAATCTTCTTAGAGGCCCCGCTTGGCCCTAGACCTGTGTTCTGTCTAGCACTGGAAAGTCTTCCCTTTTATTGCCAAATATAGTGAAAAAAAGTTTGGAGTTGGTGTTTTTTGCACACAATAGCCATTAACGTATGTATGAAATTCAGTTACGTAATAATGTCCATTATTATCATAACAGTAATATGTTTTGATTGCTTCCATTAAATAGATATCTACGTCTAATAGTAGCCAAACAAGCGAACATTATTTGCCCTATAGGACACTAAATATGAGAAGGGATACCTGCTTCGTCTAAATTCAGGTAAATCCAATTATGCAAAGTTACATTTTATTTTTAGTAGCTTGACCCAATCCACTACGCTGGCTAGACCTTTTTTTCATAAAGCATATTTCCATCCTTTGAAAAGGCTCTATTCTGAATAACCTCTAGGCTGGTGTGGATCAGAATTTTAATTACCCTAGCAGGGTAAAAATAAAGTTTTCCCTTTTAGCTCTGTTCAAAGTGACTCTTCTAGTAACAAAACTTTATAGCTAAATGGTTTTGGTGGAAATATGGTACGTTACTGCCATTAAAAGCACTAAACGCGTAACAACAGATCATAATTTATCTATATACCAAGTTTCATCCAAATCCGTTCAGTCGTTTTTGCGTGACAACGTCACAAACACACACATACACTTACAAGCATTTCCCACTTAAAATTACTAAGATATTTCAAATATCTATCTTTATCCATCTGAAAACTAAACTCAAAAACTGACCTGTAATGATCCAAATAAATAGCACCATTCGAGTCCATGATCCCTAACTTCTTGTACACGCAGAATATGATGCACGCTTCATCTGACTCTTGCAGCGACGTGTGTTTCGCTTTCGGGAACATTTCGTTGAGGCACTGCTCTGCTGCCCGATCACTGACTTTCTCGTGGGCGTACATTACGGACACCCGGGCGAGACTTGTGCCGATGAGAGAGAGGGACAGAAGTATGGTTGTGACTGAAACAGAAGATGGTAGATGCATGATAGATAAAAATTTGTATTAAAATGGATTGGATTTTATAATGATTTAGGGTTAGAAACTACACAACAATATAGACACCAGTGATAATTTACATAATTTCTTATATTTCAATAGGGGTTGAAATGGTAATGAAAGAAAATTAGATATTCATCAGGTCCTATATCTTAAGCAAATGGTAAGTAGGAGGCAGATAGAGGAATCGAGGGTACAAACAGAATATAATTTCAGGAGGAAGTAAATGTATATTTCTGTACCGACTCATAGTCGGTACGTTTAGTACAATGGTATTCAATCTCATGCCAAATACATAGGAGTGTATTTAAGACTGTTGTGTGTTTGTTTGTCAAACTGTGACAGCTCTTGAACAGATGCACTAATTTTGATGCAATTTTCTTTGATAGGTGACTTATGTTATTACGAGTTATACATGTACCAAAATATAAATAAAAAATATATATGTGAAAGAATACTTTTCAAATATCTAGTTTAATATAAGCACAAATATTATTATAATTTTTGAACGTCCGTAAAACTTCCCTTTGAAAGTCGAAACCAATTCATCCCTTACCAATATTATCTTTTGGTTTCTCAAAGTTTTATATTTGTACAAAATATTGAATTTCATAGTATGTTTACTTGTTTAACCAATGCTAAAATTTACCAATTTTGAGCAGCATATAAGAAAATAAACACTATGAAACAAGAGTGGGGTGGGTCATTTAACTTTAGGGAACGTCGAAGCTGCCTGCGATTCATCAAATAACGCACCTTATGTAAATTTAGTAAAGATGGTTCCTTTGGAAATATCGTACAATTTTGCTACTTTGGAATCATGCTTATTACTATAAACTTTTATTGTATTTTGACGGCCAACTTGATTTTATTAAAATGTACATTTTGCCATACTATGAAGCGTGGGTTCACAATGATGGTATTTTGTCTGACTTGTTTACGAAACATTGAATTTTGTCTAAGTTTGGAAAACTTCTTCTAAATGTCCGTCTTTATGGATTTAAGTAAAAAATACATTTAAGATGGCGAAAACCGAATAAATATCCGATAAAGAGTTTAGGAGGTGCTAGAGGACAAACAGACACGATTAGCAACCCTGCTTTATACTATCCTACTAATATTATAAACGTGAAAGTTTGTGAGTCTGAATGGATGGATGTATGGATGTTTGTTACTCTTTCACGGAAAAACTTCTTGATGGATAAAGATGAAACTTTACAGTTATATCGGTTATACATCAGAATAACATACCTATAGGTTACTTTTTACCACGGGAAAACTTCTCATTCCCACGGGAAACCGACTTCCACGCCAACGGAGTCGTGGGCGGCCACTAGTTTAATATAATTATAGATAGTTTGTTTTAGTGACTACATTCCTTCACGCTTAGTATTAGACGTGGGCGTTAAATACCTTGGAAAAAGTTCTTACAAGAATTCCTTTTCAATTACGAATCGTTTCAGAGTAGTTTGAAGTATTTATAGTCGGTGCAGCTAAGGTTTCTTGAGAGGTTAGTGGCAGCAATGTTGTGTCGCGTTTTCATTTCTGAATTTATTGCATAAAACTTACATTTTTAGACATTGGTATTATTATTAGTTTAGTAATATAAAGGGTATAAAAAGACCATTTCCGAAACCTGAAACCACGTATTCTTGAGCCTAAATAGTAACTAAATTCATAAAAAGTATAACCAGAAAACTCAATTTAAAAAAGTTATTAAGGTTTGAAAGGTGATATTCGCCGCTTGAGGTCATCGCTCACACATCAGCCTTGGGTTCAGGAGCAATGGGTTACATAGCAAATAAAACAAAAACACTATTTAATTAGAAATAGTTCGGATTTTTTTTAGTACAAATGCAATTTGGCAAAATTAAATGAAAAAATGTTTTTTTTAATCATAAGATTTTTTTGCTTTTAACGTAACAATTACCCCTCAAGCACTGCCCAGTTTTCGTTTTCGGAAGTAGTCTTTTAACACCCTGTATAGTAAATTTAAAGGAATGAATGACGCTGATGGCAAAAAAAATTGTATGATACGGTACACTCTAGAGACGTTCAATATATCGCAGAACCATTAAAAATAAAATGTACATGAATTAACACGAAACAACCGGTTTTTGATTAGGTACCAACAGTTTAAACAGTCTTACACGGACATTTATATTTTTGTGTTTGGCCTTTTTTTTATATAACTGGGCTACCATGGTCGATTGCGAACCCCTCGCGCTCTCTCAAAGAAGCCTGTGTCCAGCTTATAACACTAGCTTTTGCCCGCGGCTTCGCACGCGTTAAATTTGGAGTAAAACTCCTTTACTATGTTAAACCCTATACTATGTTATTATACATATAAACCTTCTTCTGGAGTCACTCTATTTATTTAAAAAAACTGCATCAAAATCCGTTGCGTAGTTTTTAAGATTTAAGCATACATAGGGACAGACGTAGAAACCGAATTGGTTTTATACTATGTTTTATTATTATTTATTATTGTATGTAGGTATAGGTTCGTATTGTTGTTAAAATATGACTTTTATTATTGTGATTCCACCCTTTATTGTACTGTTAATTGTGTATAACAGCTAAGTTAAATGTTTAATATCTGCCAATCTGTTGGGTCGTTAAATTTTAGCCGTAAACTCCACTTTTATGAGGTTTCAAAACTAGATTTTACACTTAATTAAAGCGGCTAAGAAATTAATTAAATAAATACAATATAGCCAAAAAGTAATTTTACGTTTTAAATCAGCGTACAGTGAGCAAGACCTTAAGAAAAGAATATCCATACCCATTATGGACATACAAATCTGTCCGGTGAGGGAAAACCCACATCATTGAATTTTTTTTTTTCTTTTATAATATAGGGAAAAAACGAGCATGCAAACGACAAAATTCGGCACCGGATACCGCAATCACCAAACGAAACGCAGGAACATCCCTACTTCACGTCGGCTTTTTGTGCGACGGTGGTATTTCACCGGTCGAGTCAGCCCAGTAATCGCTGCAGACAGAGCCAACAGCTAGACTCTACCACTCCTAAAATAGAATGATAATCCTTCATGGTCAACCACCAACCCGCACTGAGCCAGCGTGGTGGATAACGCTATCCGAGAAGGAAGCCTGCCCTACTAGTAAGTCCTATATGGGTGCTGTGTTGTTAGAAATCTGTGCAAAACTAGATTGTATTTATACCACTTTGCAATCTCAATAAGTGGCAAATCGAAAGGCAGGATAAACAGAGTAAGTGTTACCAAAACTGAACATATAAACTCTCATGTCGACGAGACGATTTGGCATGATTTCGCTGTAGATGACAGTTAGGTGTTTTACTTACTTATTTATTGTATAATTACATGTACAACCGTATTATTATATAAAATAACTGATTCGCAATTCTGTAACTTTTTAATATAAGCTTTAATATAAGCGTGTCGTCATCAATTTCCACGATGTAAGTCATAGCCTTTCTTGTTTATCACCTCATTGCATTAATAAAACACATGCCAAAAAACTTTTGTAGTTTCACAACTGCAAAGCGTTTCCTATACAATTTAATACATCTATCTCTTCAACATACCTATCTTATATCTATCTCTTTATTAAAGTAAATAAGTTCTTCTTAAGCTTTAGTTTACACAAGCACTTTGAAAATCTATCTGAAGCATAGATAATCTTCTAGAAATCTCTTCATCTCATCTAATTTATCAGTTTACTCAAAAGCAAAATAAACTAGACTACATCAAGCGAATTTAATTCTACATCACGTGTTAACATGATGAAAGTTCTATGGAAAAGAAGGTCACTGCGCTCTAAGCAAGCTTTTAGATAAATTGAACAGCTATTGTTGAATACTTGAATTTGCTTCGAAAAGAGTTTTATTCGGTGAATATCTGTTTATGTTCTTTGTATGTGTCTTTTCAAAGTTTTTATGGTTGATAAAGTGTAAGAAGAAATGGGTTTTGGCAATCTTAGCTTGTTTTGGGTGTAAGCATGGACTTGTGTACGGATTATGCGATTTATCCACCAAAGAAACTATAAAAACCGGCCAAGTGCGAGTCGGACTCGCAGACGAAGGTTTCCGTACTATCATTTTCTTCCTGTTTACTAAGATCGCGTAAAAATTGCTTAAAAATTACGTTTGTTGTAAGGGAGCCACGGTTTTTTTTTTTTGAATTTTTAGTATTGTTGTTCTAGCGGCAACGGAAATACATCATTTGTGAAAATTTCGGCTTTCTAGCTATCTAGGTTTATGAGATACAGCCTGGAGACAGACAGACAGACAGCGGAGGCTTCCAATAGGGTCCCGTTTCACCCTTTGGGTACGGGACCCTAAAAAATAGCTAAATAACCCTGTTGTACAAATTACTACGTCAGATTTTTTGTTATTATCGTTAAATTTTTATGTTTTTTTAAGGAAAATTTCATTCTGTCCGTGATGCATATGCCTCAGTCGGTATTATCGTGTGATGAATGCTGGTTCTGTTGCTGCATAGTCCTAAATATTTGGTTGAAAAGGTATTTTAAGTACTAGTTCTACTATATTGCAAATTACTAGCTTTCTACCTGCATCTAGAAGTTTTTCTCGTGCGAACGGGGAACTTTACCGCGATTAAAAGTAAAACTTTCGCCTTGTAATGTTGTTCTTTACTCAAACACAATTTGTCAAGTCTACAATTAACAAGCTTTTGATATAAGCCTAATCTATGATTTTTTCATTACTAGTAACAAATCTACAGGCCTGGTGTTCATACCAGCCTATTTTAGTCTAGTGTTACAGTTCAAATATTAGGACAAGCAAAGTAATTACTGGTACTGGGTCTGAATATGTAACCAGTCCAAGAGTCGAGTAATCGCTCCTGCATACTAATGTCGCAGAAACCTATTGCCCTTGGTGAACTTGTATGAAAAGGGCCCTGCATATTTGTTTACTCAATTTGTTACAGAATATACTCAAAATAAGAAACCTTTCATAAGTTTCTTCGAAAAAGAGTATTTTATTACTTCTACCGGTAGGGTTTGTTTTTTTTTTAAATATGTATTATTTTTAAGTAATTTTTCAATTACTTCCAAAATCAACGTAATATGATTCTTGCATTTTTAAGAAATAGTAGAACGACTCAGAAATAATAGAACAACAGCAAAGTTAATTTTAACTTGAATGAGAAAGTTAAAACGCGATCACAGTTTTACAAGTTGCTCGGTAGTTTTCAATGCCTCCTAATGAAATTCTTCCGAAACCTTTACAATGGCTGTTGGAAGTTCAGAAACTGAAATTAAACAGCAATACACTTTCTACAAACTATTCGGTACAAATTTTATTGAAAAATGACTACACTGTCGTCACCACTCGTCAGTCTCCTTGTAAGCTATGGCGTATAGCTGCGTGCAGTCATTGAAGACTTTAGCCTTCTTGCAGACATCATGGTCTAGGTTCATTCCGTTGATGTTTCTAGCGCAAGTCTCCCCAACATCAGATATCAAGACCCGAGGGTCATACCTGTGGATGGCCTGGACTCTCCGGTTGTAGTTCTTAATGTTGATATACCCATCGTTGGTCATGATCCCGAATTTCCTCAACACGCAATGTATGACGCAGGGAACATCGTTCTTATCGATGTTGAGCGGGTATTTATATATGTTTCTGGGATACATTTCTTGCAGGCATGTGTTGGTTATTTTGTCGCTCGTTTTGTCGCGGGCGTAGAGAATGGAGAGTGAAGGCTCAGAGTCCAGAGTTTGAGAGAAGAAACGAGAACGGAAACTCTGCGCTGATGCCAGAGATAACACTAATGCCAAACAGATGACTTTCGCTGAAAGGTTGCATATACATTTATAAAAAAACACAGTATTTTTTGTACCTTGTTGAATATACTACGTAGATATCTAAACACACTTTTCATTAAAACTTATTTAGTTTGCAGGGAAATAAAATAAGAAAAACTTGATATAGTTATTTGCGCACAATGAAGTAATGTTAGTCTAAATAATAGCATAATAAAACAATGAAGCTATAAATATAACGTCTTCTGTTTTCAATTAACAATTGATGTTTATGGTATATTTCATAATTACTCAACGTATAATTAAGTTGAAAATTAATATTATAACAAGGCAAATAATTACGTAGGTTAAAAATCTTACAGGGCTTATGTGAGTAACCAAATATCACAATTAATGCTATGTTACTAAAATTTCAGGATTTTTAACACAGAAAATGAGAATTTAGCTTCAAAGTGCTGTGAAAATAAATTCCTAAAGATACAAATTAAACACATACCAAAGCTTCAATCTCTTTTGTTTGATTTTTCAATCTATTTGTTGAGATCTTTATTGAAAAAACAAGTACTTCTTTTGGCAATGAAATATTTCAGTAATAACATTGTTTCTTTGTATTGAACGTAAAATGCTTATCTTATTATTTTATCGCAATTTGTTATGACTATTGAAATACTAACTTTTGACTAAAGCAATATGGTTTCACTATTTGCAATATATAATTTTAATAATCAGTTTAATGAATGTTAAATCACATATCCAATATCGTCGTAAAAACGATGTTTTAGACCTTTAGCTTACTACCTTTTTTACTATTTTCTGGTATGACACTCATACAAAAAACAATTACATTATTTTGATTAGAATTGATGTATGCTCCCACCGCAGCAAAACGCCCAACTTTAATTAGAATTATAACCAAAACCAATACTTACTCGCCATTTCTTAACTTTATACTTATAATCTGGTAAAAAACCAAAGTTCACTAATACATGGTAGTCCAAAACTCAAAATTGGCGTCACAATTTCGTGACAGCTTTGACCGTGTTTCAACACAAACTAATCTGACATAGCCTTTCCCAAATATTTGAATCTAGAATATCAGGGTGTGTATTAAATACTGGCAGCTTTCTTTAAACAATTGGCAAGCCACCATTGTTAGTTTTTGCGAACAATTGAATGAGGCGATAACAGAATTCGGACGCAACTTCAACTCGTAACTTATATAGGCTTTTTGATTCGTACTTGAAGCATAAAAGTGGCTTGATTAAATCGTTAAATTAATGGTCCGTAAAAAAATGAATTACTAGAATGTTCGGTAGGGTTTTGTGTTTGGTTACGAGAAATGTTTCCAAATCTTTCCATGATTATTCGGAATTCCAAACCGCTGATAACAAAAGAAAATTCCACTCTACTACAATTGCAAAATCTCCAATATTATAATACAGCTCCAACCCATAGGGAATTTAATTACCATTCCGTCTTCAAAGCTGGCTCTAAATATGAAATCTCGCTAATTCATATTTAACTGCGAGTCATAATGTTAATTAAAGCTAATCACCAAGCGCCTTATCAAAAATTTACGCAACAAATGAACGCGCGGTTTACATAAATGTAAATGACAATTTGCGTAATACTAACGGATGGAATCCTTTATAGGAAGAGAACAAGCCGTTTGGTAGAGTAATATCAATTTGCGTGTATTATTCGACGTGCGTAAGGGTTTGTCTTGGTGGTAATACGCTTTAGATAGGCCCTCCAGCTTTGAAAAGGCGTAATAAAACGAATAACTGCGAAGTTTGTTCTTTTGTCTTAAATAGAAACCTCATTTACTTAGTTGATCAAAGAAAAAAAACACAACTATGATTCTAACTGACGTAGGTAGTGACCACATTTAGTGTTTTAATAATCCTAGTCAATATAAGACCTTAAAAAAATCCATTACATAATTTATTATTTCAACAAACATTTTCTCTAAAAACTAAGAAATCTTCCTTTTTCTTTTTCTGATTCTGAAACTTTATTAACGAGCTTCCCGTAATACATTAATTAATTGAATAATTAATTCCACTACTTGCCTATTTATTACTTCGGTTTTCCTCATTCCTTTTACACTATTTAGTATAGTCCTTATATTAAGGTACAGAGAAAAACGCCACCTGTATGCATCTACTTAAAAACAATTTTCTTTTAAGTATGCATTCTCCATTAATTTTAATGAAGTTTTTACTATCCTTGATACCTCTTTACCTTGATTAGATAATTTTGGAGCATTTTTTTGTTTTCTTCTCTTGCTTCATAATGACAATCATGCATAGTTTTAACGAAATATAATAATAAAAAAATATAAAGATATTTTACTTCGTTTGCTTTTTCTCATCGTAGAATAAGCATTAGGATAGTAAAACAACTTTTGCATTCAAAAGCCCTGTTCTTAAGAAAAGCTATTTATTATTCATTAGCGTTCTCTCCAGGAGAGAAAAGCCGCGGGCAGATCCTAGTGATACAGAACAAAGCAATAAATAAGTTCTAGCCCCCATTAGTTTAAGTCTAAGAGAATAAGACAGACAGACGGACAAACTACATACATACTTAATTAGTCGTTTAGGAGCTTTGCAAGTGTAATTAACTACTTAAGAAACGTGCCTTGTAATAATTATTAGAAGCTTCCATTTGTTATTGTTACACCTCTTTTTGTAGCGGCTATGTCCAATAACAGTTAATTAAATTTATTTAAAAAATAAGGTTTTTTAATAATATTTTTATTGTCATTAAATTAAAAGAAAAACGAAAGAGAATGAAGAGGAACGTGTAGCAACAACTCCTTCAGAGCAAAATGTGTTTATCTTTCAATTGGTATGTGTCTATACCTAGAAGGTCTTTTTGTACTAGTGGTTTTTCTCGTAAATAATAACTTACATTGAGAAAAATACAGGTTTTTTTTTAACTTTGAACTTAATTTGCGGAATCTTTTGACGGACGAAAAAACGGATTAGCTTCTCAAGTTTGAAATAGGAATACTTATGTTTTTTAACTTCTGAACGACAAATGGTGTATTCAAGGGAACAAGCATGTATCTGTTTAGTCTTTATGTAAATCCTACTAATATTATAAACGTGAAAGTTTGTGAGTATGTATGTATGCATGGATGTAGGAATGTTTGTTACTCTTTTACGTAAAAACTACTGGACGGATTTGGATGAAACCTTACAGTTATATAGGTTATAAATCAGAATAACACATAGGGGACTTTTTACCGCGGGGAAACTTCTCATTCCCCCGGGAAACTGACTTCTACTCGAACGGAGTCGCGGGCGGCCACTAGTTTGTAATAAATGATAGGTATAACAAGTAAAAGCGAAACAACAGACCCAAGGAAACCCATGAGAAAACTCTTACTTTCCTAGAAATAGATTAATTAACAAAGAATTATGCTAGCCTTCCCAGAAACATCATATCTAGTTTCCTAGAAACTCTACTCTTGTTAACCAGTACCTAATTAGAGCAGTATTTATAACTTTATAGTCCGGGATGCAGCGTGCATATCTCAAAGCGTAGTTTAAAGTTTATAACGTCGGCAAACATGCTATCCGAGCATAACCAACGGATGCAAGCTCAAAGTGTGTGTGAGAGTTGTAGAATGATGAGTTGGATTAAGTTTATATGTGTAAGCAAAGATTAGTCGTAAAGAAATGAAAATTGCGCAGTCAGCTCTTGGAGTACGTATTTTCTGTCTGCAATTCGTAGTTAATAGGTACTGTTTGTAAATCCCACTAATATTATAAACGTGAAAGTTTATGAGTATGTGTGGATCGATGTATGGATGTATGGATGGATATTTGTTACTCTTTCACGTAAAAACTACTGAACGGATTTTGAAGAAACTTTAACAAAATCATTTATTTATTCAATTTATCGACCTCTGTATCATTACTCTCTTTCTAAACATGATAAAACCCAATACCCTTATCCGTCCTTTACATGAAAGAAATCTTGAGATGTGCCGACAATGTTAACAAAATATTTCTCTCGAGATGCATTTATATGAAACTATCTTTAGCACATCATACCTCAGAGGGTAGTCCTCCCACGGAAGCACCGGATTACAGGCTCCATTGTGAAGGGAAAACTAAAATAGAACCTTAGAACCGCTTAGCAACCCACACTGCGGAATATAGTTTCAGTTTGTATAGGTAAAGGAAAATTTTAAAATGTATAAGGTGTGAATAAACACGAAAGGTGCCCTTCTGTTATCTTATCCGGTGTCTATCAATAGAATGGAATTAAAGGAGAAATATAAGACCCTGTTAAGATTGAAAAAAAACAAGCAGATTTATAAGATATACTTACAATGTGTTTGGTTACCAATGTCGGAGACTTAAGGGTGGTGAAATATGGTATTTTTTATCGAAAAATAACTTTACCATTTTTTCTCCATAGGGACAGAGAAAGCGATTTTGTTTCATACTATGTAGTGAAGGAATACAAATAAAAAACTGTTGCCGAGGCGCGACAACATCTTTTTAAGTAGGTCTCATAAATACCGGTAAATCCGCAACACTGCGCTAAAGTCACGTGACAGAAGTTAAATATCGGAAACACTGCGATAGGATATAACTTTTAAATCTTTAGTTAATCTACGTCAGAACTTATCAGCTTAGCTATAGCTTATTCTAAGTACCAACTCAATGAATTTAATTATTTTAAGAAAAAAAATGTTCCGCCTTTAATATGTGAACAAAGCGATGAGATAGGTAAGCTTTGATTACATGAATATTTTGCCATATTTACGCAATAAGATAATAAATAACATGTAATAACTTTCTTCAAGCTAGCTAGAAAAGGCCAAAGTATTACAAACTTCTAAATTAGTCAATAGCTGTTTTACAGATTCTAACCTTGCAAAATAAACCAAAATGGTCGTTGTAAAGCCGACACTCTAATTATAAAACGTCGTTACTTCCATGTCAGCATTAGCAAATCACCTTTACGCCCTTATCAACGAAAGGCGTTTAAACACAGCGTAACGAATTAAAGCCTTTTCTGTGTGGAGCGTGCCTCGGTCATAATGTCAAACAATTTGTATTAGCTTTGTTTTTGCCCGGTTCACGTGGCCCCGTTATTATAGCGTGATTAGAAAGAGGCCAGGAAATTGGCGATATAAATTATGTTCGGAAATTAATTAGATTAGTAAGGTTAAGAAAGTAAGTAAGTAAATTCGAACATAAGTATTAAATTTAAAAATACATAAACCTACCAATACTTTTGACTAGGTACTCCATACATACACCACATTTTATCCCCAACCACAAAAAAGCATAAGCCCCACCCAATTTCCAAGAAGTCTTATTTTCGCATTTCCATATTTTCATACATATCGATCACGCTTAGATACTTTTTCGAAGAAATCCTCCGCTCCACATGTAAGTCAAATCGCGTGAAATAATAAAACAAATGACTGAGACGTGATATGAAGGATAAAAAATGTAGATCGCGACGAACTGTATACAGCGGAGATTATAGTAAAAAAAGGGATTTTTCCGAAGAAGAATTTATTCTTTAATACTATAATTTTATAAAGTTGTGAGGAGGTTTCAATGTTAGTTGCTCTCTCAAGAAAACTGTTGAACGTATTTCAATCTAATACAACATAAATAAACACAACTCACAGGAATAACTCACACATCTCATTGATTGCATATGAACCAAGGTGAAAAGCGAGATACGTAAAATTAAAACTATGAATCCAATTTTTTTATAAAAACCAATGACCTGCTCAAAAATGAAACCTGACATAAGTTGTACGCCCTGTGTTTTAAATGATGTAAAATACCACATAGTTAATACTTAACATATCAATGAGTTTAATGAATCAGTTTGGGACATCCTGTACAATTTATACCAGTCGTTCGTTCACACACGATGTGTTACGGTGAAGTCATTTTTCATCGAGGGCTGATTTTACTTTCCTTATAGACTTATGATTTTAACACGTTTTTAACTCGACAGTGGGGTATATAAGAAAGAATTCCTATATAAACATGATGAAAAAAAGTTGCTTAAGTTTACAATAACATACCTACCTAAATCATTTTTTTTTCTTCCCTTATCTAAGTTTTTTTTTCACAATATCACAGTTTTTATTTTTCTCATTTTTCTAAGTAACCTCACATACTTTAGTCATACATTGCGTTTTTCACTTCTATACATATATTTCAGATAAAACAGTAGTAGGTACATATAGAATAAGAAGAGCATAGTTTTTGAGACAGAGAACATAAATACGTGAAGCATTTTATCAAGAAGATACAGATTACTATGCTTTACCGGTGTGAATACAAATGTTTATTCCTTTATTTATCCTCCTGCCACAAAAATAAGGTTGCTATGTATATGTAAGATGAGTAACTTGGTCTCTGCATGTGAATCTGTCATCTATATCTACTTATATTATAAAGAGGAAAGATTTGATTGAACTACTGGACTAATTTGAAAAATTCTTTCACCATTAGAATTCAACAAAATCCTTGGTGAGGCGTAAAAAATTTACCGTGAGGAAAAACACCAATCCCACGAGAAAAAATACTTTGAAAGGCGTTATTAACGATGATTTGAAGGGCGTTTTTGAGATTGTGTAATTTTTATCAAACTATAAATTTGACTGCAACGTAACATTGTAAATCAAATGTGACTTTTAGATTCTTACACAGTTGTATTTATTTGAGACGCATATATTATATTAAGTCTTTTTCAATTGAAACGATAATTTTTAATGTCCATCGTATTATTATATCGCATATTATTTTCGTCGTAACTATACATATGATAAAAACACGCTCGTTTCGTAGCCTCAATGTAATTTGAAATAATTTACCAAGAGTGCCGCCAGACTCATATAATGTGGTTCTAGATATTTTAAATAGCAGCCAATGAGTAAAACTAAAGAAAAATAAAGTTTTATTAATCACTTTAATTTCAAACAAGGGTCATGGCAAAGCTAATCTAAAAACTTATTAACTTTAATTTAAATTTTGCTTAAGTTCATCTAACAAAGAGTGGTAGAGTCTAGCTGTAGGCTCTGTCTGCAGCGATTACTGGGCTGACTCGACCGGTGAAATACCACCGTCGCACAGGAAACCGACGTGAAGTAGGGACGATGTTCCTGCGTTTCGTTCGGTGAGTGCGATATCCGGTGCCCAATTTCTCAAAGGCCAGCAACGCGCCCTCAATGCATATGTAATTGTGGGTGTATATGGGCGGCGGTGGTCACTTACCATCACATGACCCGCTTGCTCGTTTGCTAGGCTCTCTTATAAAAAAAAGCAAATATTTTTTTGATTATAAATCTACTATACACGTATGTTATAAAAAATAAAAATAACAAAAGTTAAGTACTTCTTAAAGAACCCCAAAACAAGGTAATCAACTTTTTAAAATTTCCATTTACCTTCATCTTATATGAGAAACACAATAAGAGTTGTTGGCAGCCCCAGATTACCCTCCTGGATACATTTTATTAATAAAAATGTTACCCCGCTTCTTTGTAAGGGTAATTGTAATTTATGCTCGAATGATGTGGAAATTTGTTAAATAAATCTCGCTTAAAGAAGGTTTTCAGTATAGAATTTTGGATTAATAAAACATGATTAAAATGATAATACACTTTTTTATTAAACTTAGGTTTCTAGAAGCCTAATAAATAAAAAGAATACGTAATATTTCGGTGAAATGAAAATGAGTTATTTTAATAAAGGTCAACCATTTTCATTTGGTTAACTTATAACTTAGCAGCATAAACATTTCTGATTAAATAACATAAGTTTGTTTAAGAAACTTAATTTTGAGTTGTCTGGCTTTCATCACCACTTATTAGGTGATTATTACGATGATGATATCTGGTGTAAAATTAGTGGTTAGGCATCGAAAGAAAAACTTATGACTCGCACACATTAATGTCACACTCAGTAAACCAATTTTTGTAGGCAATACAACATAAAATATTGGCATTTAATTAATCTTCAGAAGTGTGTAATTGTAGCATTAATATTTTATTTAAAAAAAAATGCGTCTTACATTTTTTTTAAATCTACATTAAAATTGTGTCAAATCTAACTTCATACTTATGTAAATTACAATTCTTAAAAAATCAAATCTACCCATTAAGAAATCTATTGTTAGTCACATTTAAAGACTTCCATACCGCCTATACCAGTGACGTGTTATGGCGGAAACAACATAAAACGTAACAAAACAGCCATTTCTGCACATTGTAGAGCTGCAACCCATTCGAATTTAGAATCGTATTTACTTTTTTACTGCCAGTTACTGACAGCTGCGTTTTTTTTCGAAGCTGGCACGGACAGTGAAAATGACTGCGTTTATACCTAGAGCTAATAATAATATGACAAGCATTCGAGTGGTTTTGTTATGTTGCGATATTACAATACAAACTAATTTAACAAGATAAATGATCAAGTTTTGTATTTCTTTTCCATTTTTTTCTTGCATACTTTTTTTGGATTCTGTACCTCAATCAGAAATATTAGCTGTCTAATGAAGTTTCACACCTTTCTTACTGTCTATAATAAATAATGAAAATTATGGAAATAATCAATGTGAAGTGAAAATTATTCACAAATTACTTTGGACATGCGCCTTGTCCGAAACTATCACGAAACATTTTAATAGAAGAAAAAATATTGAAAATATTAAAAAGTAACCTACGATAACAGCTTAATAAAATGTAATTGTCAAAACAAAGTATCTTGTAAATCTTTGATCATTATAGAAATATTTAAGACAGAGTATAAAACGCTAACTCTTCTTAAGATGGTATGCGTGGCTACTGCCCTTTACATTCGCATCACGTTTCACATTTTATATT
Organism: Emmelina monodactyla; assembly: GCA_916618145.1. NCBI lineage: Eukaryota > Metazoa > Arthropoda > Insecta > Lepidoptera > Pterophoridae > Emmelina > Emmelina monodactyla. The sequence goes on from OU745316.1 coordinate 2,685,891, forward strand.
CCGCTTCCCTACTTCTTAGTGTCCCTGCGTTTTGCAACAACATTTGGTATCATTTTATTGTGATGTTTTAACTGTTAACCCCTAAGAAAAACAGGGAAAAACAAAAAATATATAACAAAAGAAACAAAATTATTCTAGCGAAACAGATATACGAGTATTTTTAAGATTAGTTTTACCAAATTCAGATTTTTTTATTCGAATCATACTTTAAAAAGCTAACAATTAACATTAAAATTTAATGGTAGGTACTTTGCAAAAAATACATAAATCGTTTTCCCATGGAGTCTTTTGCGACATTCAAACTCGATAATAATAAAAGAGGAAAGTATTCAATAAAAAACTTGAAAGAGAATTCCGCGAATCTGATTAAACATTGCTCGAGCTTTCACAGAGTTAATACGTTTTTTTCAGCTGTACGCTATTCGCGAATACAGTTTCTATACAAAACAAGAAAACCAATAACGTAAGTGATGTTTACACAAACGTAACTACAACGTATACGTTGGACTAAGAAAATAAAATCGGTTACTTAATTTTTACATAAGAACGCACCTGGCCACAAAGAAACAAAAAGTAAGCAACAAAGAGAATTGTTCGAATAGCATTGTTATCGATTTTCAACGGTTATTTTATAGGTTACCTAGCATTTTTTTGAACAAAACTCTTTCATTTCCCGTCTGCACCAGACGTTGACATAAAGGTAAGGTTTTTTTAAACAAATAGTGCGTGACACTGATGAGGTTTTTATCAAAAGGCATGATGTTTTATTGTTTTTTTTAATAGTGATGTGCCAGTGTCTAAAGTTCAAAGGCTGCCTGCTGTTATAAATGGCGCTTTATCGCAGGATGGTTTCGTAAGTAATATATTATTTATTTAACAAACTAGACCAAAGCTCCCGCTTTAGATGTAGGTACAGACAGAGAGTTTACAAATTAGGTTATTAAGCCGTAGGGATAAGCCACACTATCCTTAATTATCTACCCAGGTGTAGTGTTTGTGAATCTATATATATTATAGTATATTAATATCCATCCATACATCACACCTATACTTTACACATACATACATTAGTTCATACAAACACTGTCTCGAGCGCATACGTCAGTAACACGAGAGCCCCTGGCGAGAGTGGACGTGAACAAATTGATGCGTGCCGAGCCTGTGATACTATACATATACTACAATTGGCGACGAGGAAAAAGGTATGTGATTAATAGACTTATCAGAATATCCTAAATGAATAAGAAAAGTAACGGATACTTACCTACCTATATGAAAATATAATTTGCAAAAACTTATAAAAGTGTTTTTAATGTGTCTTCTAAGCAAATACCTAGGATGTAAAATCTTGTTATTGTTTGATATATATTGTTCCCTTCAAAGTAAATGTCATCAAAATCTATAAAGGAAGGAATGTTTATAGTTTATCATATTAAAATAAACCTAACAGATTCTTCTATCATAAAATAATTTTATTTCTAAAAAATAAATAACAAAAAAAAAAAAAAATAGGCACTACCAAATTGGTGGATAAATGTGCCTATTAACTGTTAGAGTTTTATTCGAATCGGAACGCAGCCTCTACTACACAACGTGACGACTGACATGTACATGACATGTGGGTACTTTGTGTACTAACATTAAATTGTTTGGGTATTAAAATACCAACATTAAATTGTTAAAAGGATACTTTGATATCACCATTTAATTGGATCTTGGGTACATTGTACTAACATTAAATTGTTTGGGTATTAAAATACCAACATTAAATTGTAAAAAGGATACTTTGATATCACCATTTAATCGGATCTTGGGTACATTGTACTAACATTAAATTGTTATTTGGGTATTAAAAATACCACCATTAAATTGGAAAACACTTCGTTTCAGTGAACTACTGTTGATTTATTTTTATATGCTGTGTGGTTCCAGAGCGCCCCAATATGGCTAATTCTATACAAATGACATTAGGGAGCCTTGATTTAGAAGGCGACTCCGCATCTTTGGCCATTAGATGGGAGAAATGGAAAAGGTCACTTTTAATTTACCTAGAAGCAGCGGATATTACTTCAGCTACAAAAAAAAGAGCTACTCTGTTGCATCTTGGTGGTACTGGAGTTCAAGAAGTTTATTTTAATTTACCTGGAGCAAGTATTGAACCGTCTGGTGATGTTGATATATTCAAAGTAGCTTTAGAGAAACTCGATAATTACTTTCAACCAAAACAAAGCAAAGTTTTTGAGAGACATATTTTTAGATTGCTCAAACAGGAAGATAATGAAAAATTTGAAAAGTTTTTGATAAGATTACGTCATCAAGCAGACAAATGTGGATTTGACAAAATAGAAGATCATCTTATAGATCAGATTGCCGAAAAGTGTATTTCACCAGAATTGAGAAAGAAAATTTTGACATTAGGAGACAGCATCACTTTAGAGAAAATTATTTCTGAGGCAAACACGATTGAGGTGGTAAATCAACAGTTAGAGGACTATGTGGGAAATAAAAACTACAATCAAGATATTAATTTGGTTAATAGTAAAAGAAACGTAAATAAAAACCAACATTATCAAAATCAGGCACAACAAAAAAAGAAAATATATTGTAGCAGATGTGGTAGTAATGAGCATTTTTCAGATTTTATAAATTGTCCAGCCCAAGGAAAAAAGTGTCATTATTGTAGCAAAATTGGTCACTTCCGGTTATTTTGCAAATCCAAAAATACAGATTCACTAAAAAGGAAAGTAGATGATTCACGAGCAAGAAGAAATAATCAGCAAAATTTTAAGAGAGCAAAGACGTCGACCGAAAGATATGGAAATGAAAAAGACGTCGATGCTATAGAAAGTGAAGAGGTAGATTATGTATTTCAGATTGACAATAATGCGACTATAAATTGTAATGTAGGTGGTGTTCAAATTAAAATGTTGATTGACTCTGGATGCAAACTGAATCTTATAACAGATAAAACATGGAGAGAATTGAAGGTAAAAAATGTGAAGGTGCAAAACTTAGTCAAAAGGCCAGACAAAATTTTATTGGCGTATGGAAGTCAAACTCCACTAGCGGTTAAGGGTTCATTTGAAACAACAATTGAAGTTAACAATTTAAAAGAACATACTAAGATTTATGTGATTGATGGAGGCACGAGAGATTTGCTAGGAAAAAATTCAGCTATCCAGTTAGGTGTTTTAAGATTAGGCATTGGTATAAACCAACTGAAAGTAACAGCTTTTCCAAAATTTAAGGATATACTTGTAGAAATTCCAATTGATGAATCTGTAAGACCTGTTTCTCAACCTTGCCGAAGGGTACCGATACCCATAGAAAAGAAGGTTGAGATGAAAGTTCAAGAACTTCTAGATAACGATATAATTGAAGAAGTACATGGGCCTTCAAAATGGGTTTCACCAATTGTACCAATCATGAAAGGAAATGGTGAGTTACGCCTATGTGTGGACATGCGACGCGCTAACGCAGCTATTTTACGTGAAAACCACCCATTGCCTTCAATGGACCATTTTTTACCAAGAATGAGAAACGCTAAATATTTTAGCAAGCTTGATATTAAAAATGCGTTCCATCAAGTTGAAATTCATCCGGAATCTAGACACATCACAACATTTATAACTTCGCGGGGTTTATACAGATATAAGAGATTAATGTTTGGAATTACTTGCGCACCTGAAATTTTTCAAAAAATTATTGAAAAAATGTTACTTGGCTGTGAGGGTGTTGTCAACTTTATTGATGATATACTTATATTCGGCGAAAATGAAAATGAACATGATAAAAGATTAAAGAAAGTTTTAAATGTTTTGGATGGTAATAATGTCGTACTGAATAAAGAAAAATGTACATATAAAATGCAAAATGTGAATTTTTTGGGACATAGGTTAACTCATGAAGGAGTTAAGCCCCTCGACAAGTATATGGACAGTATCATGAGTTTCAGGGTCCCAAGAACCGTAGAAGAACTGCAAAGTTTTCTAGGATTAGTCAATTACATCAACAAGTGGATACCTAATTTGGCGACAGTCACAGAACCTTTAAAACAACTACTGCGAAAAAAAATGGGCAAAAGAGATAGCATAGAGGAATTGTGGCTTGAGGAACAGAGCAGAGCTTTTATTTCGTTAAAACAGAATCTTACAAAGATACAATCTTTAGGATACTATAATACTCATGATGCAACACAAGTTATAGCTGACACGAGTCCGGTGGGGCTTGGAGCTGTCCTTGTACAAAGCGATTGTAATGGTCAAAGAATTATCGCATACGGGAACCGTTCATTGACGGACTGCGAACGAAGGTACAGCCAAACGGAGAAAGAAGCTTTAGCGTTGGTTTGGGCTGTCGAGCATTTTAATATTTTTTTGTTTGGAAAGCAATTCGATCTTGTTACTGATCACAAGCCACTGGAGATATTATTTGGACCTAAGTCAAAACCGTGTGCTAGGATCGAGCGATGGGTTTTAAGGCTCCAGTCATATAAGTTCAGAGTAATTTACAAACCAGGCAAGACAAATATAGCCGATCCTTTATCTCGACTATGTAACAATGATCCTCCAAAAGCTGAAGATGATCATGTTCTCCAAATTGCAGAAAATTCGCGACCAGAAGCTATTCCAATGACTGACATCGAAGAATATTCAAAAAAAGATCCACAAATTTGTAATGTAAAAAGAGGAATTTATAATAATAACTGGGATGATTCCGTAAAGTGTTACAAAATTTTTGAAAATGAGTTGTGTTTCCATGGCAATGTTTTACTTCGTGGAAATAAAATTGTAATACCGCAACAGCTCCGGAAAAGCGTACTCGATGCTGCTCACGAGGGTCACCCTGGTATTGTGGCCATGAAAGGACGCCTGAGAACAAAAGTTTGGTGGCCACGCATTGACAAGGATGTAGAAAATTTGATTAAGTCATGTAAAGGCTGTACATTGGTGAGTTTGCCTAATCCACCTGTGCCTATGAGCAGACGGGAATTACCTATAGCCCCGTGGGTAGACGTTGCGATGGATTTGTTAGGACCTTTACCAAGTAATGACTATATCTTGGTGGTCATCGATTATTATAGCCGCTATAAAGAAATAAAGATCACTAAGACAATAACAAGTTCACAAATAATTAAGTTGATGAAAGAGATATTTAGCAGACTAGGTTATCCTATTTCTATCACCGCAGATAATGGCAGACAGTTTGTAAGCAATGATTTTCGATCTTTTTGTAAAGAGTGCAATATAAGATTATTTAATACTGTACCCTACTGGCCTCAGATGAATGGTGAAGTGGAAAGGCAGAATAGGGATATATTAAAAAGACTACGTATTGCTAAAATCGAAAACCATGACTTAAGAGAATGTTTGTGGGAATATTTACTCATGTATAATAGTACACCTCATTCAGTTACAGGAAAATGTCCATCAGAATTGTTTTTCCAACGACAAAGTCGAGATAAAATTCCATCAATTGATACATTCAACAATAGCTTGATTGATTCAGATGTAAGAGACAGAGACAAGATACGGAAAGAAATGGGAAAAGAATATGGAGATAGGAAACGCAGAGCCATGGATTCGGAAATAATGGAAGGAGACAAAGTTTATATTAAGGAAACAGGACCGAGTAACAAATTAACCACACCTTTTAATTCCACACCACATGTTGTTGAAACTGCTCACCATGGAGATTGTACTGTACGCAACAGTGAAACTGGACAAAAGCTTCGAAGAAATGTTGTGCATTTAAAAAAAGTAGAAGGGGAGTGGAAGTCCATTAATTCTGCTGATTTATCAGTTCAAGATCCTTCTGAAGGAGAGGACCAAAGCCGACCTCTAGAATAATTAAGATAAATAAGATAACTTGTTGATTTATGTTTTGATTAAAGATAATAAAAATTCTTTTGTAAGAAAGGGATGTAGTGTTTGTGAATCTATATATATTATAGTATATTAATATCCATCCATACATCACACCTATACTTTACACATACATACATTAGTTCATACAAACACTGTCTCGAGCGCATACGTCAGTAACACGAGAGCCCCTGGCGAGAGTGGACGTGAACAAATTGATGCGTGCCGAGCCTGTGATACTATACATATACTACACCAGGAAAAGTGTTAAATGGTTAACGAGAATAAACATAATATATTTTATTAAGGTTTGCAAGGAAAATTTTAATGAAAGATTTACCCTATCATTATTTTATTTTTTTCAATAAATATGATTTCACCGGGTTGTTGGAAATGATTTCCATTCATTGATATATTAAATGTCTAAAAAGAGTCCAGTAAGAAACTCTTTTTACTATTTCTATACCAGCTATTCCCAAGTTTTTTTTTTATTTTCCGGATTTTTACTTATATATCAAAAACTATATATGTCAATACTATTAAAAAACCGTTTTATTTATTTCACTTTCTTTATTTTAAATCCAATTAGGTCATTAATTTTATATTCTTAAATTAGTTGAGAAACCTTAAATTATTGAATATTTCAGTCTAACGACAGTTTGTTATTGTTTAAAATTTACTAAGTTTACTAATTATTTTGTAAATTTATCGAGAAATCAGCCTCCGGACATTTAAGAGTTTTATACAAGTTTGAAATTTAGAAATTAACATAATACATACGCAATTCAAATTAACTTGCTTCAAGCTTATTTATTTTAACCACCGCGTAACAAAGAGTTAACGTTAGTAGGTATATATTTAAAATTTTGTTGCTTTTCGTCAAAATGGCTTGTTTCAGAACGATAAAAAGGTCTGTGTTTAGATTAATTCTAATAACGCATTTTTAAAATAAACCCTAAGTTAACAAAATGATGCCTTTTAAAATTAAAATTGTTATTTGGTTTTTTGAATACAGTTTTTCTCACAATTAGTTTCAATACAAGCCGCCTTTATAAGATGTCTTAATTTTTTTAAAGTAAAACAGCATTCTTGAGAAAAAAATAAAAAACTATCGACAAACCTTCTAAAATATTAACGATCAAGCCTTACTATATTATTCAACAGCTTTTACCCGCTTCGCACGCGTTTAATTTGGAGTACAACTCCTTTCTCTGTACTATGTTAGTATACCTGTAAACCTTCCTCTTGAATCACTATTAAAAAAACTTATTAAATTATCTATTAAAAAAACCGCATCAGAATCCGTTGTGTAGTTTTAAAGATTTAAGCATACATAGGGACAGAGAAAGCGACTTTGTTTTATACTATGTAGTGATTCAGTAATATGGCTGTTCATATATATTTATATATTAAACAGACGTAAATAAAAACCACGCCTCCTTAATAACATATTCAGTACGTTTGTAAAAGTAAATAAATAGTTCACGCAATACTAAAACTCAGCGTTTAGTAGAAAACTGGATTTATCAATTGGCTAAAAGGCTGACTGGCAAAAGGTTCACTTATTAACATGATATATGATTTAAGATATATGGAAGATTATTCTTAAATCATATATCATGTGCTATAATAGGAGAAATGCGGACGAAGAAAAATGTACAAGAAGGGCGTAGAAAATACAGCTCAAAACCTTAAAACCCAAAACCATGTATTTTTGAGCCACTGTTAGGTTTAGATAAAATAATACAGAAATTTCATAGTAAACATGCGATTCTTTTGAATTTAGAAAAAAACTGTTTTTTTTAACGTAATTTCAGTTAACATATTTTGTTGAACTAACTTTCAATAATTTATTTGTTTCAGGTTAATAAGTTCAGCAAGATGTCTGCTACTTCTGATATCAGTTTACAATATAATGGCCGTGGTGAACGGAAAGAGCAGATTCTCCGGGACTATGGTGGACTTTACAGATCCTAAGGTATGTTAATACTAGTGGTCGCCCACGACTCCGTTCGCGTGTCGGTTTTCGGTGGGAATGAAATGTTTGCCCGCGGTAAAAAGTATCCTATGTGTTATTCTGATCTATATCTGATCTGTATCCTATGTGTTATTATGATCTATATTACTGCAAAGTTTCATCCAAATCCGTCCAGTCGTTTTTACGTGAAAGAGTAACAAACATCCATAAATACTCACAAACTTTCCCGTTTGTAATATTAGTAGGATGTACTCAATTCAATGATATATACCTTCTTGTATAAAGTTACAATGCACATTTCGTTTTGCTTGATTTAATTCGCCTCCAGTAAAACATTACACTTTTTGGTAGATTTTTGAAGTTATTTTGATATATAAGTTAACATAAGTTTTTATTTCATTTGTCTTCCCCTAAAACTTTTTAACTTCTTTTTAAATATTTCATTTTCCTACATCCCGAAAAGGTTTGTGAAAATATGCATAATATTTTTGCTTCGAAAGCTTTATAAGAGGAATTTCTTTGAAGCAAGCTTTTACTGCGGGAAAAACTGTAATTTCGATCTCTTTTTACGAAAGCTCTTTTACGGTATTCTGTTTTTAAGTTATTGTGAATAACACTGAAAGTACTGGCCTCTGTATATTTAATTCAAAAAACAGCAAAGAAAGGTTAATATCAAACATCTTTTTAAAAATGAATAAACTTCACAGATCTACTACTATAGACTGTATACTTCTTACAAAAATGCTAGCTATTTCTTTATTGGTGTTTAAATAGTAAGTGTAAGGTGTCATCATGAATGGACTGGTCACTGGTAAATAAAATGTTCAACAATATTCGTCGACCTGAACATGTCGATCCGTTTCATGGTGCATAGGAAACCGTAATCTTTTATTTTCTTTGCCCTATAAGTATAAGCACATTCTTAGCATACGTTGTTAGAACCTTACCAGGTATATGAAGCTCATGTTAAATCGTGACCGCTTATTCCCCGTATCCAAAACTGAACCGATTTTTTTTAAGACTGACTGCGGTAACTAAAGCTGTTTTTCTAAATATTTCTACAGACGACCTCTGTGGTGCAGCGGTATATATACCGGACTGCTAAGCGGATGGTTCCGGGTTCGATCCCCGGGTCGGGCCAATTTCGTCAAAATAGTTTATCGATATTGGCTCGTCATCGTGTCTGGGTGTAACTAGGTTCTCCCCTAGTCCATTGTGTGGTACCTACAGTACAAGCTCTGCTTAGTTTAGGGCCACACAGTTGCTGTGTCAGTCTGAAGATTTATTTATTTATATTTATTTAAATAACTTAAAATCCACTGAGTTCCTTCCCCAATTCCTCATTCACCCTGTAACCTACACAAAACCCCTTCAAAAGTCCCTCAACCCCCAGGTGCAGGGTCATCTGGACGCCTTGGTCCGCATGGCGCAGTCCTGCGTGGTCAAGGTCCGGGCCACGCCCAACGACGTGCGCGCATACTTCACCAACTCCTCGCCGGTGTCGCGGTCGGGACAGTGCTTCGCGGCGTGTATGCTGGAGCAGAGCGAGGTCATCAACCATGGGAAGGTAGGGAGATATGGAAGGGTAATCCAGGGGTCAAAAAATTACAGCCTAAAAATAATTAGTCACCTCAAGCTGGTATAGCAGAGCGAGGTCATCAACCATGGGAAGGTAGGGAGATCAGATGTAGGAGGAATCCAGGGGTAAAAAAATAACAGTCTTAAAATTAGTCACCTTAAGCTGGTAATTAGATATATGACGGATATCCATGGGTATCATGATAGGGAAGGTAAGGAGTTCAGATATAGGAGAGTAGGTAATCCATGGGTAAAAAAATAACAGCCTTTAAATTTGTCACCTGAAGCTGGTGATTAGATATATGACGGATATCCATGGGTATCATGATAGGGAAGGTAAGGAGTTCAGATATAGGAGGGTCATCCATGGCTAAAAATATAACAGCCTTAAAATTAGTCACCTTAAGTTGGTAATTAGATATATGACGGATATCCATGGGTATCATGATAGGGAAGGTAAGGAGATCAGATATAGGAGAGTAATCCATGGGTAAAAAAATAACAGCGAAAAAATAATTAGTCTCCTCAAGCTGGTAATTAGATATATGACGGATATCCATGGGTATCATGATAGGGAAGGTAAGGAGTTCAGATGTAGGAGGGGAATGCGTAGGTAAAAAAATAACAGCGTAAAAATAATTAGTCAGCTCAAGTTGGTAATTAGATATATGACGGATATCTATGGGTATCATGTTAGGGAAGGTAAGGAGTTCAGATGTAGGAGGGGAATCCAGGGGTAAAAAAAATAACAGCGTAAAAATAATTGGTCACCTGAAGCTGGTTTAGATATATGACGGATATCCATGGGTAGGTGATAAAAATAAAAAATATTACAGCCTTAAATGAAAAACCTCGGACTGTCTCTTTCCTTTGCTATGCCCAAAAGGGTTCTTATGTGAAACCAAATATATATCTGTCAACCCATGTACCTACCATAAGTTGCAATAAAGTATTGAGTATTGAAATAAGTCCGCTATAGTTGAGCACTGGTTATTCGGATAGAGAGAGGGATACGACACCCCTAGTTGAGTACAGGCCTCCTTTTGGGATAGCAAGAGAGCGCTGCCTCGTGATCGACCACGCTGGCTCGGTGCTGGTTGGGATGCTCATGATCATCAATCATGTGGGTTGTCTCACTATGTTTTCCCTCATCGTAACTTGGACATAATTTGGAACATAACAGATTAATGGTACACATTAGTGGGAATCGAACCTGGAACCTTTAGTAGCTCAATTCCTTTAGCCACTATGCTGACACGCACTATGAAATGGGAAGGTAAGGAAATAGATACATGTCAGAAAGCAAAACATTGAACAAGTATGTAAAGTAATTAATCCCATTACATTAATTAAAAATAAGTCTTATAAAAAACTATATAACAACGTCAGAAAAAAAACAGAAACTCAACTTCTAATAAATTTAACGGCCCATGAAACAGCATTACGAAATTTAATTTTCCGACAAACCCATTAAAAAAGAGGCAATAAATTTAACATTGTTTTTGATTTATGACCGTCTCAATTCTTACTTTGTTAAATTGAAAAATGCATGATATAAAATATGCTCAAAAGAAACACTTACAATTCAAATTGAAGTTTTATTATGAACTGTTAAACGTTTCAGACTAGAAATCATTCAAACTTATATTTTATTCTACTTTGTAACTTAAGATATCATTTTATTTACTTTGGCCTTTAATTTGTACGTAGGTAAGAAAAGTTTTTACGATGCTGTTTCTTTAATATAATTAATTTAAAACTACTTATAAAAATAATAATCGTAGTGTAAGATGGAACACACAACAATTCAAAAAAAACTTTTTTATTGCACATTAATTTTTCTCGATCATATTTTCTTCGTGTGAAGAAACTAAAAAAAATATAATAAATAGACTTATTTTTATACTAGCGACCTGCCCACGCTTCGCTATGTGTAATTTTGGCCGACATACTCACGAAACAATGATTTTTGGCTAACTTTAAAAAAAAACCGATTGTTCTTTATTTACAAATTTAAATGAAAAAAATACATAATAGATCGTGAAAACCGTATTGAAATCCCTCAACTTTAGGTTTAGGAGGAGTTAGCGGCCAAACATACAAACAGACAGAAATAGCGACTTGTATTTATACTATGTAATGATGATAATGATTTCCAGGTGAACCGAGAGCTGCTAGTCCACCTGGCTAGTCTGGTGAACGGGAAGAATTCCCGCGTCGTGCGCAAGCTCAGCGGTGTGTCCCGGGTGTGCTTGGATAGTATTGAAGGCTTGAGTGACAGGTAAATAATAATATTCTACTAGTGGCCGCCCGCGACTCCGTTCGCGTGGAAGTCGGTTTCCCGTGGGAATGAGATGTTTTCCCGCGGTAAAAAGTATTCTATGTGTTATTCTGATGTATTCATCCAAATCCATCCAGTAGTTTTTACGTGAAAGAGTAACAAACATCCATCCATCCATCCATCTATCCATCCATCCATCCATACATCCTCACAAACTTTCACATTTATAATATTAGTAGGATTAGTAGGATTATTTATTTAATTTAATACATTTATGCCCGTTTTCACCAACGTTCCCTAAAATTTAGGGGGCACTTAAAATAGTTTTAAGGGCTATAAAATCGCTATTTATAACTTTTAAGATTATTTGTTTCACTCATTTTATTGTTAGTATTTGTTTTCGTTAACCAAGAAAAAATTAGGGCCAAATATTTGCATTTAGGTGTAGTTTTAAATTTGTTAGGTGTCTATTTAATTTAGGAAACGTTGGTGAAAACGGCCATTAGACCGATGGAAACATATGAAGAATTAAAAATAATGTAAAAAAATGGAAGTGAAAGAGTTGGAAGGACGGACTGAGGGTTCCGTGAAAACTAGCTTTTTGTGATGCAAAATATTACGAAGCGATATGAAGGTGTAGCAGGTCAAGAAGGTCTTAGGTTGGATTTCAATTTAGGAAATGATGGTTGAAATTGGCTTATTGTTACAAGGATATCTTTAAATTTATTGTGGGTGCACAGAAGTTGCGTGATGTATTACTAAGAGAAAAAAATCTAGACATATTTACCAATAAAAAAATTTTTTTTTTTTTGGTACCATTAAAAACTTTGCATTTTTAACTTATTTAAAAAGAAAATCCAACAGATGCCAGCTAGCCTCGACGTACAACGATTGCCTCAATGAAAACATGGCGGAGTTCGCCTTCCCGCTCGACATCGGGGAAGAAGTCGTCAGAAAGATGCCCTTCCACTTAATACAGCCTAAGTAAGTTGTCGGGGCCGATTCTGGGTTGATATTCACTAAAGAAAAAATATTGCTTTTAATTAGTTAGTTAAAATAAAGATTGAGTTGGGTTGTTTTTTTACGTTGGTCAACCTAGAATTTAGTGTGACACGCTTTTTATTATCAAAAAATACAATGATTCTGTTTCTAATACTGAGAAAATGAAGGCTTACTTTTAAGTATGGTTTAGTTAGGGTGTGCTTTTAAATTAGATTTTAATTTACTATTAGTTCCAACGACGCAAAGCTTTGTAAGGAAACTTGGTAAAAGATTTTATCCATTGAGTGAATGCATGAGTTAATAGTTGTAATACAAACGGACTTTAAAAAAAAAAGATTATAATTATTCCAAGCTCCTTCTTGTTGTAAATTAATAACTAAAGTATAAACTCCACAGTGTCCAAAGTACATTAGAAGGCTTCTATTAAATCTGTTTGAAATTTTAATGTACCCTCTCAACGCCAATAAAGTTTGATTAGCGACGGATCGCCGATAAATATTCAGTGCCAGCCCTGAGAGTTTTTAATTTAAAACTTTGCGAAGAAAACTTATTAGACCTCCGCGGTACGATAATCTGATATGCTAATTTGTATCCAGGCAAAGGTCGGTGCAGTTTAAATTTTTTAAAAGTCGTAGGGCTGGCGCTTACGCCTTTTCAATAAAAGATGCTTTGGAGTAGATACGAATTTTAATTACATGCCGATTTTAAAATTCAATTAAAATAAAAAATGACTAGCAATTTTAAATTTATACTTTATTTTCTTTGAATGGGGAACAATGATTTGTGATTTTAGTATATGAAATGATTGATTCTCCTTATATATGGCAAATTAAAAAAAGGTTACCCCGTATATTAAAATGTTTACTTTTTCCAATTGTTAACATTTTTTATTTTTAAATTTATCTAAATAATTAATTGTATTTTTGTTGCAGTTTACCGGCCGACACAAAACGTATGAAATAATGTGAACATTATTTTTGTGTAATATGAACATTTTGTACATTTTCTATTATGAAGATACTTTGTAACAAAAATAAAATGTTAAAAAATACTGTTTCGTACTTTCTTTCGATACATTGTCAAACAATAAAAACCACACAAGTAATAAAAAGGATTAGCATATAAAAATAAACGACGCATAGTAAAATGACGTTTGTTCTGAGTCTATTTTTAATAGATGCAACATTTTTTATAATAGTATTATAATCTGTCTGTTATTACCTTTAGCTCATTTTTAAATTAATTACGGTTCAGTTTTCATTACTTCTCTTAAGATTGCGAGATCAATAACATAACTTAAATTCGCTAAACCATTGCCCGTTTTGATTGATTTATAAACAGACCCTTCCCGTTAAACGTTGGCCTAAATCTGAGTCCAATTGTGCGGAAAGCAATTCCAATCGAAGAAAGATCAGTCATTGCGAAAGTAAATACAAACAATATATTGCGAAAAAAAGATTCCGGGCTTATAAAGCACTAGTTGCCGCCCGCGACTCCGTTCGCGTGAAAGTCGGTTTCCCGAGGGAATGAAAAGTTTTCCCGCGGTATAAAGTACCGTATGTGTTATTCTGATGTATAACCTATATTAGTGTAAAGTTTCATAAAAATCCGTCCAGTAGTGTTTACGTAAAATAGTAACAAACATCCATCTATCCATCCAAACATACTCACAAACTTTCACATTTATAATATTAGTAGGATAGGAATAATAATAACAAGATATACTCAAATATTTGTAGGGTCCAAGGTAATATTGTGAGAAAGATGGTAAACAACCTTTTGTGCTCAATAATGAAGCAGTATTTTTATGAGACGTACTTTGACTTGATTCTTTGAACACAGGTTTACTGATAAAAGGGCAAATACCACTCTCATTCTAGGTCTCGAGTGAGATCTAGATAAAAAACCTTATACCTAATATAATAAGGGTATCAAAGTTTGAACTACAAAATAAAAATAAAAAAAATATAGGTTCATTTCAATAACTCTATCGCTGAGACATGCGTAAAGTAAATTAATCCTACACATTAGTCAATTGTCAATAAACGTTTAACTATAGGAACATAGTTTATGTTTTTTATAATTGAATTGTGCAACGCCCTAACAACAAATTATTTTACTCAAATTATACTTAAACGCAAAATTTTCAAGCTTGTAAAGTACGAGTGACCCGCTCACGCTTCGCAATGGTGTAATTTTGCCGACTTGCTCGCGAACCCTTGCATTTTTGCTAACTTAAAAAAAAAAATTCTTGACATTCTTTATTTACACATTTAAATGAATAAATACCCTAAAATATGGAGAAAACCGCATTTAAATCCGTTACGTACTTAACGTTGAGTTAGCGGCCAAACATACAAACAGACAGAATTAGCGACTTGGATTTATACTATGTAATGAAATGATAATGATTGAGACAAAAAATATTTCAAGTTTCTCCTTTTTATTTTAGAATGTGGTTCTATATATCAATAAATCTAGTAATACATATTTGAACTATCTTTTAATTATACCATCAATATTTCTAACTTACATTTCAATCGTTAATGAACTCTATTCACAATCGCCAACCATTAGTGCTTCGAATCAAAACTCCGAACCCGTATTCGAGATGAAAAATCTAATTTTAGCTTCCACAGAACGGGTTTTACGTCATACGAAACAATTATGTCCCGTTGGGTGCAACTGACAGATTTTGTGCTAAAGTTCGTTATAAATCTGCTTCCAGAACGTAGAGGGTATAAGTAATGGAGATGATTTGAGGTCTAAGAAATGAATATACAACCTTACCGAGGTTAATGGAGGAAACTTATTTTATTTCTATTAAATATGTCAGTAATAGAATGCAAGTGCTTTGCCAAAATAAGTAAAAATTTTTAATCGCTGTATACTAAAGACTTACCACTCAAAAGTATGAAACTTATACCAATTTTGTAAAGGTCGTTTTATACTCAAAACCTACGCTTTTAGGCACGTTTTTGTTTGATGACGTTGTCACAGGGGGGCAAGGTAAGCATTCACCTGTCACTAACTACCCATAATTGAGAGACCACCACTTTACTACATGCAACAGTAATAGATAAAAACTGAAAGAGCTTATTTTTATCTCAAAACGTACAGGAGTACAGTAAGAACAAAAGGACGTCGAGAGCTTTGTCAGTAATACTAAACAAATACAATGTTTGTTTCATTTGTGCCGGAAAATTTTGTGATGTCGATTGACTCTACAACCACATGAACCCTCCATTAATTTTGTGTTCTATGTGACTGAAGTTTCAGCACATTTCGTAAATAATTTCTTGCAATGAAATGAGGTTTAATTTATCATAACGTTGTATTGTTTGCGGACGATGAAAAGAAAAGCCTTAAGTGTGCTTTAAAGGTAAAGTCTTACACATACATGGTTTTAATTGTTAATGGCTCGTATTTTCGGGGCTGGATCAAAGGGGGGAAAACTATAAGAGTGCCATTTTGAACGACTTATGTAAAGAAGAATATATTCACTAGATAATTTTTCCAACTTACAAACAGACACGGATAGCGAATTTGCATTATTGATAAAGCTGATAAAAAAAGACTAAGAAGCAAAAATGTACTTTGCTACGTAATAACTGTCCAAAACATTACTAGATTCTCCGTTAATTCAACCTAACACACAGACTGCAAACTTAATACGATTCTAAGTTAGTTAAGTTGGTGTTGCTCGTACCTGTCTTCTACTTAACTTAGTTAAGAACAGACACATAGGTATATGATACTCATCTCTAACTTGAATCATACTGCAATGTTGAGAACTTTACAAAAGGACAACTTAGAGGTTGTGGCGTCTTATCTACTTTGTACAAGACTAGTGCAAGCCTTAGTCTTTTGGTCGTAGACTGTTCAATCCTACTAATATTATAAACGTGAAAGTTTGTAAGTATGGATGGATGTACCTATGGATGTATGGATAGATGTTTGTTACTCTTTCACGTAAAAACTACTGGTAGGATTTTGATAATACCGCACAGTAATATAGTTTATACATCAGAATAACACATATGGTACTTTTTACCTCGGGAAAACTTCTCATTCCCGCGGGAAACCGACCTCCACGCGAACGGAGTCGCCGGCGGCCACTAGTTCATAAGATTTGGTAAAATATTTTTTCGAAATTGGCTCCTTTGCTAAGCTTACACTTATATTAGAGCCCCATAGTTGGTGTGTTAATCTGGGAATTTATTTTTTACCAAATTTGCGCCCTGCGGTTGCACCCACATCTAAATTGCATTACATCGTTAACTATTTTGTGCAGTACAGATAAAATTATAGAAAGATACATAGGTAACGAATTAACAGATTTTCTAACAAAGCATAACTTGATTAATAAGAACCAATATGGATTTCAAAAGGGGCGAAGTACAACGCAACTGCTGTGTAGGTTTGTTGATGAGGTCAACCAGCACCTGAACAATAAGGAGCATGTGGTGGTTGTCTTCATCGACTTCACCAAAGCATTTGAAGTTTTAAATTATAATCAGCTATTTAACCAACTGGAGAAACTTGGTGTACGGGGCCCTACACTACAATGGTTCCGTGATTTTCATAAGTGCAGAAAAACAATGGTCCGAGTCAACGACTGCTACAGTGACCCCATATGTACTGAACAAGGAACGGCTCAAGGGTCCATCCTATCTACTATAGAGTACCTGGCTTATGTAAATAACATGTGTGAGCTGTTCACTGAGGGTTCTGTATACCAATTTGCCGACGACACATGCCTTGTCTCGCATAGTAGGGATATATACGAGGCACAAAGAACAATGCAAGACAACTTTGATAGATTATGTAAGTGGGCGCATGACATGGGGTTGGTCATTAACGCAGGCAAAACAAAGGTCATGCATATTAGATCACCTTATATAAAATTTCTTAATGATCCAATCATAACAGTCCACGATCACCAATGTATGCACAACCGGCGTGACACCTGCCGATGTGACAAGCTTGAACTCGTAGACCAGCATACCTACTTAGGTCTTTTAATTGATAAACATCTAAACTGGAGGCCTCACATTGACCATATATGTAACAAATTAAGAGCGTTACGTGCTAAGTTCGCAATACTGAAATTTAAAATACCTTACAAAGTACTTAGAATGTTACATATGTCACTGGGTGAATCTATAATAAGTTACGGATTGTCTAGTTACGGCCGCACCTATAAAACTAATATAGCATTGATTTATAATTTACAAATAAGCTTATTAAAATCTATTGTACCTAAACATATAAGGAACAAGTTTAAAGGAGACGAAATAGGCTTATTAAAATATTGTAAAATTATATCTGTATTTCATAAAATTAATATTAACATTATACTTGACGAATATCACAATATACAGCATCTTACAAAAAAGTATAGACCCAAGCATTTGCGCAAAGTAAGTTATACATCTACATATACATTACCTAAATATAACAATGAATATGGTAAAAGGACGTGGAAATACATGCTCCCTTATATATTAAATAAATTCCCTAAGGAAATTATAGTAAAATTAACTAAAAATTATAAATTTTGTAAAAATATGATAAAAAAACACTTTATGGAAACAATATAATGTAGGTACCTAGGCGACGAACGCACTTATAAAAACCTTACAGGTTTCAAGTGCGAGTAAATGTAATTAGTATGTATATTTCTTTGTATGTATTGAATAAAGTTATTAAAAAAAAAAAAATCTAAGTTAAGTATTTCTAAAATTCCTTTCTTTGTTATCTTAGTTACATAATAAAATCAACTCTTGCACCAAATTTCATGGCCCTAACTTAAATAGTTTACGCTCGGCGATGATTCAGTCAAGTTTATAAGTTGTTTGCGCCAATGCTGGCGCTTTAATATTTTTAAATACCTACCCTCTTAATTTTTTTTTTTTCGCTGCAAGCCATTCAATTGGTACAGTCTCGATCGATCTGTGCTACCTGTCGGTCGGTTCTCATCGCACACCGCAGTAACTCATAAAAACGCTCATAATCGCTGGAGAATCATCACGCTGGTGATCTCCTACCACCGCTAACCCTCGCAGAGATTGTGAATAGTGCCTAGTGTAGTGAACCTGCTTACCAAGTGAATACGAGCTGGCCAGCAAGGACGTAAGGACTGTGTGCTCAGTGAGGGAACCTAACGAGCTAGCTAACCGATCTTGCAGCATCACCTCCTGTAAGTAGTCATCCGTCCCCATATACTAGGCAACTGTAGAGATCTTTTGTCACCTACTGTGACATTTCTTTTTTTATTATATATTCCCAATAGACCGCTTTATCCACCATAAGTATAGATGAAATGGTCACAAATCATGTGGTTAAAGAGTGAGTAAAAATCTTTACGATCAAGTCAAATGTTATCGATATTTAAATTTCGTAGAACTTAGAGACTAAATGTCCATATAACTCACTTAATTTGCACGACCCTTTCCGCGAATGTTCGTTTGATTTAATGTTTTTAGATTGAAATTTTAAATATACATTTTGTATTTCAATGCAAAATGGAAATGTTTTCAAGAGGGCTTTAGAATTATTATTAATCACAAAAAAAACGTTAAAAATTGACTGAATTTTTGCACAACAGCAGACCGTTGTTTCATTTGGGTAATTAAACAAGTCTATGAATAAATATAAAATAAATAAGTAATATAGTATATTTCAATACAAGTGTGGAAAGGCTGTCATTACAACGAGTTCCGACCAATTTCTACCCGAGCCGAGGCACGGCCGAAGGCGAGGGTTGACAGGCGGGACGAGTTGCAATGACGGTGCCGCACGTGTACTGAACGACTATTTTTAATACAGTTGCGAAAAAATAAAGCAATTTAATAAAATATAAAATTAGGATCGTAAATGTCGAAATAACTCATTTTGTGCAACAAACAACTTAACTCCCAAAGAAAATTTCTGGAAAATGGCGCCATTTTTTCTTCACCCATTTGGTAGGCAAAGGTTACTATGCCCATACAGCCAAGTCTTCAGTAGTTTTTTTTTTATTGATATGAAATGAAAATGAAATTTAATGAGATAAAATGAAATTAAACCAATCACACTAATTCTATCAAATCATTAAATCTGATATCGAAACAAACTCGTAGCTTTTTTTTGAAATATACCTACGTTACGTAAGTATTAACATGAATCATAAAAACTTCGTTGTTTTTTTTTAGTAAAAACTTCATGGTTCGTAAATTTTTCTTTTTAATAGACATTATTTTGACAGTTGGGAAAGAGAACGCACGAGTGCGGGAAAGGTAAAAAAAAAGCACGCGTGTGTAATAGCCCACATCCCGAACGCTATACGTCCCTGCAATACGCCACTTTTTGAGCAACTGTATTAAAAAATAAATTTCCAGACTAACACACTAATTATCTGGCCCTAAAGTTAGTTACAATAAGCACTTGTTATAAGTACCACATAATAGACTAGGGGAGAATCTAGTTACACCCCGACACGAGCCAATATCGAAAATACAAATTTACGAAATTGGCCCGACACGGGGATCGAACCCGGAACCATCCGCTTAGCAGTCCTGTATGTATACCGCTGCACCACAGAGGTCCTCAAAAATGTAATTGCTTACAAAAGTAAGGTGCTTTACTTTTTAATGTGGGTGACCCGGTGACCACAACTCCTTAAATTATCTTATATTTTACTTGTTTGTATCCTCAATTATTATTATTTTATTTATACTTGCCATCCCTGTATCCGCGTAACAACTAACATTCGTGAATCACATCGCTACATTGAACCACTAATGTCAGTCGTTAAGAGACCTTATGTTTCTGCTCCATATCCTTACTGAGTGATAAGTGTACTGGGTGAGACAGTCACAGGCATATTTTCATCTTAAAAATATATTTTTGACTTATTTTTATATGCATATACAGTTCTTTTTGTACTGGTAGTAATTTGATAAAAGCGAATCACTATCGCTTGAGCTTCGGATGCAAATCTTGTTATTAAAATCTTAACTGCAATCAATGTTTGAAATAAGTAGGAAAAAAAATCTAAATGATGATTTAAATTCTATTTAAACTTTTAATAAGTGTATAACTTTTAGTATGATCTTTTAATAATATTGCGCGCAATTTTTTTGTTAAAGACTGAACATCACCCAAGAATATTGAAGTACAAAATAATTCGTAAACTTTTAGTGCATTTTCGCTTTGGGTCGAAAGCCACTTAAGTCATTCCGCGCAAAATACATGAAATTTGACCTTAGAGGAAGGGACAGCCTTAACGTCCAATAAAAACATGTTATAACACACATCTACCCCATCTCTACTACCTACTTCCAAGATAGCCTACTCTCGCGCGTGCCAGGTCTTTGTGTCGCCGCGGGCGCCGCTCAACCGCTCACTCAATCAATCAAATTAATGCGTCAGTTGCACTTCCGCACTACTATGAGACGCATCGCGCGCGCTCCTCGTTGTCAGGCCACGTGATAGTTATCCAAATTCTTGTTAATTCTCTCTGTACCGAACTCTATTCACCCTGTTTTACTGTATCATGTTCAGTTCTCAATAAAAGTGATTATAAACCATTACAAGTGACGCCCAACTTGCGGGCAGAGAGTGAAAAACAATAAGTGCGTTGAAAGTGCAACCAACCTAGTATTTTACGTTAGCTAGGTATTTGTTCGGTGCGAAATATGCCGCCGAAAAAGTATACCACCCGTGCCAATGCAGCAGACACAGACGAGGAAAGCGACGACTCGAATGTAACCGTCACCGCGACCGACGCCGCCGACGCCGCGCAGGGCCCGCCGCCCGGCGCCGCCGCCCCCGCCCCCGCCGGTTCTATTAAGATGACGCAAGAACAGCTATCGTCCATCCTTACTAACATGGCACAAACACAGGCCGAGGCGAACAGATTACTCATTGAAAATATCTTGTGCTCTCGGATAGCAACGGCTACCCCAGTGGGCGCGCCGCCCGGCCCCGACGGGGGCGCCGCCGCGTCCCCGGTTAGTTTCGGATCTACCGCGGGCTCGTTTGCAAGATGCACAGCCCGATTCACCGGCGAAGAAAACAGCGCAGAGGTACTCGAGGCGTTCCTTGACGCCGTGGAGACTTATAAGGAGTGCACCAGCGTGTCGGACCAGCACGCGCTGAAGGGCCTCCCGATGTTGCTGACTGGCGCTGCCGCCGTGTGGTGGCAGGGAGTGAAGGCGACGACCAGCACGTGGGACGCAGCAGTGGCCGCGCTACGTGGCATGTACGGCTCCCCGCGCCCCGCCTACAAAGTGTTCCGCGAGGTGTTTTCGTGTGAACAACAAAGTGAACGTGCCGAAATATTCATTACGCGAGTGCGGTGCCTATTTTCTAAGCTACCTTATAGCCTCCCCGAAATAATGCAGCTAGATATTATATACGGTCTATTGCATAGACGTATTCGTAAACGCCTACCGCGCGACTCGACAACGACGATCGACAACTTAATTCATAAGGCAAGGTCAGTAGAAGAGGCGATCATGGAAGTAGAGGTAAGCGATAAGTCTTTAATACCTACTCAGCCAGTTTTGCAACAAAAAAGTGAAAAATGTAATTTCGTAAATTCCGGGAAACCCCCTACGATTTGTCCCGCTTACTCGAATGTTGCGTCCCCTACCACGAGTTTTTTCGAAAAAAACTCGATTGTGAAGTCGACTGACATATTAGAATCAAAGTCGCATAAAAATAGGACGAGATGCTCATACTGTCGTAGGTTTGGTCACACTTTCGAAAATTGTCGCAATTTTACCGCGAAACATAGCGATACACCGGTTTCGATCAAAACGGATCGTGAAAAAGTATTTTGCGAGAATAACACATCTTCATCTCGGGCCGTATCTAGTAACGTTTCCTCAACTCTAAAATGTTACGGATGTGGACAACCCGGGGTAATCAGGTCGAAATGTACAACGTGTAGAGGTGAAGTACAGTTAACAAAAGAAGTCAATTTCAACACCTTGTATAATATACACGACAATAATGCACATCCGATGGTAGAAATTTCCATTTTGGGTAAAGAGGGAGTCGCTACCATAGACACGGGTGCATCGAATTGCGTAGCTAGTACATCTTTGTTTAAAATGTTGACCTTGAAAGGAGTAGAGTTAGTTCCGACCGTGCGTTTATTAGGTTTAGCGGACGGATCGCGACAGACGCGCGAGGTACTTACTGCAAAGGTAGATATCGTTATACAGGGGCGGTCTATTCCTACCGAATTTTTGATTTTTCCGGAAACCGATCCTAAGACACTGCTCGGACGAGATTTTATTAGGAATGCGGGAATCATTTTAGATTTACCCAACCGTTGTTGGGTTTTTAACGATTGTCACGAGCAAACGTTTAAGTTTGTAACGTCATATAACTTGATTGAACCTACTACTCAGCTGATGAATGCTGAAATAAATCCCATTAGTTTAAGGTCAAATGAGGGTCAAAATCTGACCTTAGAACAGAGGGCCCGTTTAGATGAATTTATTTTACAAAGAGCCGACCGTTTTGCTACGGAAGGTCCACCGACTGAGTTTGCGGTCCATAGGATTAAGGTCAACGAGAAGCAAGAACCTATAGCCTGCCAGCCTTATAGGCTACCGCAAGGTAAGAAGGATGCCCTGAAAAAGGAGTTAGAGTTGCTGTTAGA
This sequence comes from Emmelina monodactyla, assembly GCA_916618145.1. Classification (NCBI taxonomy): domain Eukaryota; kingdom Metazoa; phylum Arthropoda; class Insecta; order Lepidoptera; family Pterophoridae; genus Emmelina; species Emmelina monodactyla. The sequence continues at coordinate 2,709,254 of OU745316.1, forward strand.
TGCGGACATAATAGAGGAGTGTGAGTCCCCGTGGGCTGCTAACGTCGTACTGGTCCCGAAGAAAGATGGCGGTACAAGGTTATGTATCGATTATCGGAAGCTCAACGCGGTGACGGAACCAGATCGATATCCTTTACCAAGGATTGAGGACATACTGCACGCCGCAAAACGGACCAACTACATGACAACTCTCGATCTGCGATCAGGTTATTTTCACGTCAGTGTGCATCCCGACGACAGAGACAAAACTGCTTTTATTTCTCCTCTAGGTTCATTTAGGTTCAAAAGGATGCCGATGGGTCTCCGCAATTCTGGAGCTACTTTTCAGAGACTTATCGATCGGTTCAGATCTAATCTGAAGGATTTAAACGGCACCTTGTGGGGTTATTTGGACGATATGATCCTGGTATCGGAGACCTTCGAAGATCACCTTAAAGATTTAGAAATAATTTTTGACAGACTGACCATGTTCGGATTGCGAGTTAATCGTAATAAAAGTCACTTTGCGAGAGACTCTGTGAAATTTTTGGGGCATGTCATTGTACCTGGTGGTATTCATATGGACCCAGGAAAGACCGAGGCGATTCTGGCAATGAGTCCTCCCCAAAACATTAAACACCTTAAGTGCTTCTTGCAGACTACCAGCTCGTTCAGAAGATTTATCCCACGATACGCGGATATAGCGCGACCTTTGACTAACCTACTGAAAAAGGTAAGCAAATGGCAGTGGGGTCTTGATCAACAGACCGCCTTTGAGCGTCTTAAAGAGCTTTTGTCCTCAGCTCCAATATTGGGGCAGGCTGACGAGACTAAGCCTTTTATACTACGGACGGATAGTAGCGGATATGCTCTGGGGGCAGCTTTACTGCAGGGGGAGGGTCCCGATGAGCACCCCATTGAGTATGCCAGCCGTCTCCTAACTAGCGCAGAAAAAAATTACAATACCACGGAAAGAGAAGCCTTAGCCGTTGTTTGGGCTGTAACAAAATTTAGGGGCTATATTGACGGAGCCGATGTGATCGTTAGGTCCGACCACCAGCCCCTGAGATGGCTGATGAGTATGAGATCTCCCAGCGGCCGTTTAGCCAGATGGGCACTAAAACTCCAGGAATACAATTTGAAAATAGAATACACACCTGGTAAGGCCAATGTTATTGCTGACACATTGTCGCGACCAAGGTGCGAAGAAGACAACACCTGCGATTTATGTCTTACCGTCGTTGACATGCCTTCACGCAACTTAGAAGAAACTCGGGAATGCCAACTTAAGGATCCCGAAATACGCAAGATTGTCGAAGCGATGGAGTCCGACGATCCCTTTAGGGGGAGAGCGTGGGCAGATAAGGGGTATATGCTTGTTGACGGTATTCTACACCGCTATGGTCCCGAGCATGAAGACGGTGACAATGCTTGTTTGGTAGTACCGGAGAATGAACGCAACAAGGTGTTAGCCGAATACCATGACGCTCCGACAGCGGGTCATCTTGGTGTAGAGCGCACCCTGAGCCGTATATCGTATAAATATTATTGGCCTAATATGCGTGCATTCGTGGCCAATTACATAAGGAACTGCGCACCGTGTCAGAGGTACAAAGCTGACACCAGGAAACCGGCCGGACTACTGCAGGCCCCAGCTGCTACGCAACGTTTTGAAGTAGTGGCAGTTGACTTATTTGGTCCACTTCCAGAGACTACCAATGGCAATAAGTGGATTTTAATTGTCGAAGATACCTGCACAAAATGGGTCGAATTGTTCGCGCTTAGTAATGCTACCAGTGATGAATGTGCCAGGATATTGATTTCCGAGGTATTTTTAAGATTTGGAGTACCTCGACGTGTCATAAGTGATAATGGCGTTCAGTTCATAAGTGAGGTTATGCAACAGGCGTGTCACTCTTTTGGGATCACTCAATCTCTGACGCCGGTATATCATCCCGAGGCAAATCCCGTAGAGCGCAAGAATCGTGATTTAAAACCACAACTCGCGATACTAGTTGGTCAAGATCACAATGTATGGGATTCTCATTTGGCAGCTATTCGATTCGCCATGAACTCCGCGGTTACCAGTGGTACCGGATATTCTCCTGCCTTCCTCATGTATGGACGTGAGATGCGCGCACCGGCAGATGTCTTAGCAGACATGAAGAAGATTGTTGAGAACGACAACGTATCAACGACACTCACACCTTATTTAAGACGCATCTCTACAGCACTTCTCGACGCGAGGGATAAACACGATAAGGCGCAAGCTTATCGTAGTAAATATGCTAACGAGCATCGACGACCAGCTCCTGACTATAAGGTGGGAGACCTAGTCCTTCTTAAGACCCAGGGAGCTAATGACGCTAATAAGGGACAAACACCTAAGCTGATTCCACGTCGCGATGGCCCTTACCGTATCCGGGATGTTGTTAGCGCGACTACGTATATACTGGAACGTATCCGAGACAAGAGCATCTTAGGGAGGTATCATGCGTCAGTTTTAACGCCATTCGTTGGCCATGTTCAAGCTCCTCTGCAGGAGAAACGTAAGAGGGGAAGACCGCGTAATGCTAACCCGTGTTCGGGGACGTCACATTCGGGTTAGAGGGGGAGGTTATAACACACATCTACCCCATCTCTACTACCTACTTCCAAGATAGCCTACTCTCGCGCGTGCCAGGTCTTTGTGTCGCCGCGGGCGCCGCTCAACCGCTCACTCAATCAATCAAATTAATGCGTCAGTTGCACTTCCGCACTACTATGAGACGCATCGCGCGCGCTCCTCGTTGTCAGGCCACGTGATAGTTATCCAATTTCTTGTTAATTCTCTCTGTACCGAACTCTATTCACCCTGTTTTACTGTATCATGTTCAGTTCTCAATAAAAGTGATTATAAACCATTACAATATTTATTTACAATTCAAGTTTATTTACACAGAATTACTAAACATAAAGTGTTGACACATATTCGATATACTATAAATAGACTTTAGATACAAAAGCATAGTTTTGAAAACTATAAACCAACTATCAAAATTAAATAATGTTAATTATATAAAAATGCTTTTTTACAGGAAAAAAATAAAAAATATATTCTATTTTTATGTTTAGGAAGGTGTATATTTATTTAATCTGCTGTAAACTGAAGACATATGTACAAAGGAAGCGTGTCAGTTTCTTCACAAAAATGCCTAGAAGACTAAATGCAATATCTATGCGAGGTTTGTGACTAAAATCAAATATCGAACTTCTGGAATTATAATAATCATTTGACGTCCTTTGTCAAATATTGATTTCAAATTGTCAAATATCTATTTATTTTTAATTTCTGTTTATATTGAATAAATTAATCAACAATACCCATATAGTTAATTTTACACTGTGCTCGTTTAGGGTATCTTTCCTTCAATGCGCCTACTATTTTCATGTACATTTTGACGTTCTTCAATTGCGCCCCGTGGTACTTGTTCACGTGTTTGGGGCTCGCTGCGTGACAGAGGAAAGCGCCATCTAGTATTATCATCCGGTAGCGCAGAAGACAGAGTTCTAGCATCTGTGGATGGAGATGTGAAACACTGTAACTCTAGGAGATTATCTTATTGATTTAAATTGAAAGCGAAAGTTGAAAGTACACATATTCAAATGGTAAGGTGTTCAGTTTATAGATTTGTCAATACGTCTTTTTTAAGTCAGTGTACACAAACACCAAACAATGAATTGCCACCCCATTTCCTCAAGAGTATCGTAAGAGGCAACAAAAGTAGAACTATCAGAATCAGCATACCAGTAACCAAACACGGTGCAGGTAAGTTAAAAACACTATTGGTTTTGAATAATCCTGAAATCTGATAGATAATAAGAAAGATATTCTTACTAGTAACCTTCCAGCAATACTTACTAGTATTCGTTTCCTGAAGTAAGGTTTTTTTTTTTTAATCGAAACCTTCCAACATGGTCGGAGCCCATGGTAATACTAATTCACATCCATACAATTTCTCGAATTATCCTGCTCGTACTTTTATCCTGCATACTTTTTCTTTCTCTCTTTCTTTTCCACATTCATTCTTTTTAGTTCTGCCCTGTTCTAACCACTGCAGTAAGGTTACCTGCGTCATCTTCTCCTGCTTTCCCTCCCACGAGAGCTGCTCGCTGTACCAGGGGTCCTTGTTGGTGCCGAAGTAGAGGGGCTCCCAGCGGTGGTAGGGGTACTCGCGGTGGGCCACCCACATCGGCTGGAAGAGATGGGCTTTGTAGCACTTATGGTGTCCTGGTACTTCGAGTCAGGAAGTTGAGGTAAGAGAGACTACCTGTGTAACACTTATGGTGTTCTGGTACTTAGTACTTAGCAAGTTCCAAAAAAAAAGGCGGTTCCCAAAAACTCTGACACTAGATGAATATGTGCTGCAAAATGCATTCATCACACGAAAGAAGAAGAAGAAGTCAGCAAGTTGAGGGAAGCGACTAGCTGTGTAACACTTATGATGTCCTGGTATTTAGAGTCAGTAAGTTGAGGGAGACTAGCTTTGAACGCTTATGATGTCCTCAGTAAGTCGGGGGAAGAGACTAGGTTTGAAACATTTAATATGTCCGGTTAAAGTCAAGTAGTGGAGAGAAGAGACAAGCTGTGTAACACTAATGTTGTCCTGGTACTAAGAGTAAAGTTGAGGAAACTGAACAGCTTTGAAACACTTATGGTGTCCTGGTGGTACTTGGAGTCAGGAAGTTGAGGGAAGAAACAGGCTTTGAAACGCTTATGATGTCCTGGTAGTTAAAGTCAGAAGTTGCGCCGAGGTTAGAAACTGTTTTTTTTTAATTTTCTGCAGGTATTTCGAGTATAACAGCTGTAAGTATGTTATTATGAAGAAATCATCATAAAAGAAGAATTATCTACAAAATGAATGTTAGCGTTTTATCCTTTCATTTTTTTCATGTTCAAAAGGCGTATAATTCTATGTTATTGCTAATAAGTAAATAATTCCTAAAAAACATAACAGTTATAGGTACTTAAGTTTCTAAAGTAAGCATAAAAGTTTTGAAACAGTTTAGTATACAAAATACCAACGGCCCACGCAGTTCCATAATTGCCTATAAGCGTAGGTAGATTCATTTCCCGAATATCGTACCCACGTTTCATTGGAGTTTCAATTTTCGCCACAAATACTCTTGTCAGTGAGTTCGCAAAAATGTCAAATAACGTCATTAAAAATGGCGATCCGATCTTTTCTCCAGGAAGGCAGAAGTACCTATATTGAATCATGAATTTCAATGGAAATGACTCTCACAGCAACCTACTTATAAGACAAGTATGACAGGTGTCCAAATTCTTTTTGATTTTGTGCAAAACATTTTCCAATGTTCCATATTACGGAGAATTTGAGGTCATTTAGTCTAAACGAAACTTCATGATGGAGATATTTTTAAAGAAAACACTTTAAATCGGTACAGTATAAATTAATGAAAATTTTTGACAAAAAAAATGCGGTCCAATCTGCAGTTGTCTTACTAACGTGGCAACGGTTAGTGGCAAAAAAAGTTTTTTTTGTAATCCTTTTTAATATGTATTGGTAAGTAGAACTCCTACTTGGAGATTTTTTAATAATTGAGTCAGTATTTTCTCTTACATAAAAACGGACAGACTGCCCATAATGACCAAGCGAAAACTTCCAAAATGTATTCTGCCAATAATCGTTAAAACGCTCCTTTGTCTATTCATAATATTGATGACGTCATTAAATTGAAAAATGGGTACCCGAACAAGAAAGGCTTTTAGGCTAAAGTGATTATGGTAGCGCGATTTTGGAAATATTATTTGGCAATTACAAAGATGTTAAGTCTTAAAAAAATACAGATGAGAGTGAATGATATGACTGAAATGAAATGAAATGAAATTACTTTATTGTACGTAGGATTAAAAACTAATATCTTATACATTGTCTAAAGCAAAAAAAAATAATAATAGAAGATGTCACGGGACACAACATTCATCAGCAATGTCCGTAGTAGACCGAGAGAAAAAGCTGGCGGAAAAAACTCTCGGCACTCTTTTCGAAATTATACAATCATAATGTACATACAGTAACATATAAATTATTTTCTCGTACCTCAACATTATTGAAGTTAAAAAAAAAAAGTGGTAGTAAACTAATTGAGGAAAATTCCCGCGCCACAATTCGGAACCAGAGTAGACCGTTTCCCGAAGGCGGCACCTGATCACAAGTATGACGTGTGCTCCAGCCATCGTCCTACTCAACCATATTAGAGGGCGTAACCATGTTGGGCGACCCGTTGACACAACGCCACCGCCCCAGTAACTTTCGAGGCGAGCATGACTACTCTGGGCCAAACAAGGCACTAAAGAACCTCACAAAACAGCGAATTAATTGGAAACACCTGCAATAAGTTAAAACAGAGAGAAGAGGAATGAGGAAACAGTAAAGAATAAAATAACATAAATTATTAAAAATATTTAAAAAAAAAAAACAATAAAAGTACATACTTAAAGTTAAGTGGAATTGAATGAATGACAGTTGGCATAGTAGTATGAAGTTTTTTTGTTGAGATTATTATGGATGTTATGGACTGTTTTCATGTAACTGTTTTATATAATTCAACTAGGTCTGATCCTTTCCAAGCTCGAAATTCAAATTTGTGAAATGACCTTCCAGGAATTCCCGTCGAGCCATAACCCAGGAAATTTCAAAAACAGAGCGTTCAACTTTTTCGGCGGCCAGCAACGCACTCTCAACACCGATATGATTGTGAGTCTACTTGGGCGGTGGCTGAGACCACTTACCATCACGTGACCCACTTGATCGTTCTCTCGTTGCATTAAAAAAAGTTGACCTTGAAAATTTACAGTTTAAAAAACTATCCTAGAATTTGAACAGCCTAACCTTTTCAAGTAAGTTTTTAAGGAGGATAACTTACAGAAACGTTGTCATTGCTGGTGAGGAGCCAGGTCTGCAGTCCCGGGAACCTCTGACAGTGAGGACACACCTTCTGGTGGAAGTACGTCGCCCGGTTTGAAGATACCATGCGAATTAACCTGATGAGGAAAATAATTGTTTATACTTTGGGAATTGTTTGAAGCAATAGAAACGAGTGATTATTTATTAGGTTTATATTCGGAAAACTATAAGAACGCTTAAATTAAAGTTTTGACGAATTGACAGCATTGATTATCCCTCAATGCGAGATAAAACCCTTACTTTTATTATGAGAAATATCTTTGAGCGAAATTTGGGCCTAAATTTCTCAACCTTAGACCCCCAGCACCAGGCCTAAGTGAATATGATAAAATTGGTATAAAACCCTTGCACTTTGCAAATCTACCTATAACTCAACATTTTATAGCGTCATAAACATAAAAATATGTAAAACAGAGTAAAATATAAAAAACGTAGTAAAACTCAAGCGTACTTAGAGCTTTCATAATATTGATGTCAATAAACGATTTAATGTAACCCCGTTCTCATTTTTTCAGCTTTTAACGTAAGATCGCTGTTATTGCTCAAGATGTAAGAGGCGTTTTATGTTGCTTTTAAGTATTTTTTGGAAATATCTTAAAATATACAAAACGATAAACCTATATTGGCGTATTTTTCTAATACTCAACTCACAAGCCTGATATTTCCTTCATTTTATAAAAGAAGATAAAGTGTTTAAAAATAAATCTGTTGTCGCAGAGACGCAGTTGCTTAACAAAGCGTCTATTACAAATAAGCTCATATTTCACTCCTCACACCGCTCAGATGCACTACCCCACGCCACCTACGCTTCAAACACAAAAGGACACGAATAGACGTAAGCACTACTTACGACACATCCACTGAATAGAAACTTACGTCGCTTTGTCCCTGGGAATCTCTTCACCGCGCTCCACCTCGAATAGAGGCACGACGAAAGCTGTCTTAGAAAATATGAACCCTTCGTCATATTTCTTACTGCTCATTATTTTCCGGATCATTGCCAGGAACCGCGGAGCTAAGTGCTCGCTTGGCACCATTTCGATATCAGATACTATGAAATAGTTGGTTCTTGAAGCATTCCTTGCGACGTTACGACCTACGTTTATGTAGTATATCATGTTGTTTTGTTTTCGATACGTCGCGATGTCGAAAGAGTCCATGCCTGAGCAATCTTCGAAATCTAAAACAGGCGCTTGTGGTTTTGCCATTTTCACCATCATTCGTTTGATTTTGTTCTTTCTCGCCAACTCGATGTATTGTGCTCTAGTTTTGTTGTTCAAATTCCTGTACCTCTCGATTTTCCGGCGGAACAATTCCTCTAGAGAATCGACGGTAGTGGTTACTGTTGTAGGTACGGGTATATTTGGTTTTGCGTTTAGTTTTGGCGGATGATGTCTCGGATAGAACAGATGCAACGAGACTTTGGACATTCCGGCGTAGCAATGGCACAGTTGCGACATTATCTGCATAGTTATGTCTAGATCGTAGTCGGGGACGAAGACCGCAAGACTGATCGGGCCGTCCCAGAGCCTCGCGATCTCTACAATGTGGTAGATGAATTCCGGAGTCGCCTGCGTCGCATACGTCAGAGCATTCTGTTTCCTGTAGTTCTTGTACTCGGAGCCTTCTATAGCATTGTAAATGACTCGGTATGGGCTTAATGCTCCCATTTCGGGAGGGTACAATACTTGGGTCTGGTTCCATTCGAACGAGTGGGGTAGTCCGTAGTTAAAGTCACAGTAGCTGACATTATCATTAGGATGCCGATTCCGTAGAAACGCTCCGGGCCTATAATCGAAGTCACCGATACTTCCAAACCCGTGGAAGTGACTGTGGTGTTTGTATGTGTATAGTTGCAATATGACAGTGACGGTCAATATTAAACCCGTTAGCATAAACAATGTTGAATGCCTTCTGCTTAATCTTATGGAGTACGCTCCAAAAACTCTGCAGCATCTCGACATATTGATTTGTCATCGTCTCGTTGTTTATTTCATTCATTTACACGGCATTTTATTACACCTTCGAAAGCTTGTAAACTGTCCGTGTTGACATACTTACAGTATGGCCTAGTGGCCGATAAGTACACTGACACTGGTTGTAACAAACACAAACACATTGTAACTTCTTCTTTTTAGTAAGCCTTACTGGGCGCTAGGCATTATAGAACCTTAACCACAAAGTAAAGGCTTTAAAAAGTTTTTTTTTTAGTAAAAATTCCATTATTTAGTGTTCTTCTTTTGTTTTCATTAGGTGTAAGTCAATGCTACCGAACTTAACTGTAAAAATCACTTGTCTTCTCGTTAATATATAGCATGAAACAAATCCGCTGTTTCATTTAATACGACGTTAAATACTAATGTAATAAAAGGAATTTTGCAGATTAAGCTTTAATTTCTATATTAAGTACTAATACAAAATATTCCATTATTTTTTATCATTATAAAATCCGAAAAACAGGTAACACAAGCTTGTAATTTGTTTTGACAGATATAGCATGCGCGCGCAACTGGAAAGACGCGCGCATCTCCAATCAATAGAAGACGCGATATGAACTTTTTAAACTAATTTTAGAATTCAAGTAGGTACTCACTTGAAATCGTATTAGAGTTTTAGAAACATTCGCATTCGTAGGAAATCATTTAAGCTGTTTGTATTTCAAATGAAATGAAGCTTTTAATGTTGGTAGGCAACAAAATAATATACTTATTAAAATTGAGTAGGTACCTGGGGAAAAAAATATATTTAATAATGTTAATAAAAACACGGATATGATAGCTATGAACGCTTTGGATTTAATTCTTAAGCATTTCAGAGATCTCCCAGGGCTAAGTAAGCGGGGCCGCTGAGAAGATTTCGAAAGATTTTTACCTATACTTAACCGTGTAAACACTTCAACAGTGCGATCTACGATCGGCGCTGTATTTAGGTGTATGCGTACCGCCGGGAAAGAATGTTGGCGACGATAAGCGCCATCTATGTCGCCACAAACAATAAGAGTAACATTAGTGTCAGCGTCCTTTTATACAGATGTCGCTGCCATCACTAAAAGAGTTTTTTAGAGGGCGCCACTTGGCGCCGTTCAAAGATATTCAGTTCATCCGTTCGTTCGTTGGTCTCAGTCAGTTTTTAAAAAAAAGGTAGAAGTTTAACAGCGCAACGGGTGGATTAACATTTTATCTCGTTTCGTAAATTTTATTAAAGTGAGCGACACGCAGGCTTCCCTGGTATCAAAGTAAGTTGTTAATTAACTAATTTACAATGTCTAATATACATATTGCCCAAAGTATGATTGTATCTTGCTTTCACTATTGCAATATAAGTATCAACCGCCATTCTGTTTTTCTCCTTTCATACCCCGCAAATAGTGTGAATGGTAAGGGAATTGACTAGTTAGTTAAATGATCCACATTTAAAGTTAAATATCTGTTTAAAAATTGCTATTGCATAATAAGTTTAGGTTGATAACTAAAGACGTAGGCAGGACTTATGACTTTTGCAAGCTTCCCTGCATTTCTTTATAATAGTTGATAACATCTCAGAAGTGGGATATAAGTGCCCTTTTCGTAGTATTTTACTAGTAACTATCTAATCAAAATATACTCGTAGTTATGGCTAATAATGACAGTAAAAATTCTTAAAATTAAAAGTAAGATACTACGACGAATACATAACTTTCATTACAACTAAAAAAAAAATCATATGGTAGTAGTTATTTGATATGACATTTTTTTTTTGTTTCTTTTTCTTTATCTCTTTGTTTTTTTTTCCTTTTGTCGAATTGCTTTATGGCCTTCGTTTCATACTAGTCAATAACTACTACTGTTAATACGTATACGTAATACGTTTTACTGATAAATTGTTGTGGTCATATTACTATAAACTGACATATTTCATATTAGATATTTAAATATTTATATAAATTATTTTTGTTATTCATGTGTCCACGAAAAGTTTTATATGCCAAATATGTATATGTATAGGTACCGTTTATAATGTTTGTAAAGTATGTGTTGTGTTGTAATATGTGCTACTGTATATGAGTATTTTATATATATATTTTGTTATTAGGTAACATAAATTTAACATATACAAATTATACAAGTATATACCTATATATAGTTTTGTTACTTTATTTCCTTTATTTTCTTAACAATCGTAAGTGGTACATACTCAATAATTTTCTTTCTCCCCTTGCGAGTCGATAGTCTTTTCTCTTGCAAGTGGTTTCCAGATGGACGGTTCAGTACGAGAAGGGTCACCGCTGCTCATGTCTGCGCAGCCACAGCGGCTACCACCTCCAGACCATCAGTTGGAACAGCGGCAACATGGATCAGAGGAGCGTCGTCCACGAGATCGACGACTTCAGACGCCGACGCAAGGAGATCGGAGGAGCCAAACGCAACCGCGGCGAGAGTCGCTGTCTCATCGGGCGACTTCACGTCGGAGGTCCCGCAGCCCAATCAGAGCGACATCACTTAGGCGACACGGTGAAGAATGCAGCTCGTCGCAAGAACGAAGGCGCCGATCTGGAGAACGGCGGTGCTACGGAGAACAGCAGCGATCCGGAGTCCGGCTTCGGTCCGGAGAGCGTCGAGTGTCCGGAGAACGTCGGCAGTCCGGTGAACGTCGGGGGTCCTGTGAACGACGGCACTCCGTGGGACGGCTACGGTCCGGTGAACGGCGGCAGTCCGGTGAACGACGACACTCCAGGGAACGACTGCGGTCCGGTGAACAGCTGCGGTCCGGTGAACGTCGGCGGTCCGGTGAACGTCGGCGGCCCGGTGAACGTCGTCCGTCCAGTGAACATCGGCACGCCGGAGAACGACAGTCTCGTATACAAGGTACCAACGATTTATCAAACTCTGCTAGTAATGCAATTGATATGGCAAAACTTTTTGAGAATATTAAAAGGTCTTTTACTTGGGATTCGGATAAAATTGCGTCTAGCAACAATACCGTTCCAGAATTTGACCCCTCAAGGAAAGAGCAAACAGTTAAGTCTTGGTTACATAAAGTTAATGAATGTGCCATAATTTATGGCTGGTCAGAAAAACAAATCATACATTTTGCGCTACAGAAATTAAAGGGGCAGGCCCAGCGATGGTACGAGGGCCTACCGACATTGCTCTTTTCTTGGGAGGAATGGCAGTTGAAATTGTCTTCCGCTTTTCCGTCCGAAGAAAACTACGGGCAAATGCTAACTGATATGCTCGCTAAACGAGCTCGCTTCGGAGAATCGTTGGGGGATTATTTCTATGATAAAATAGCCCTACTGAATCGGTGCGGTATTGAGGGTAAAAGAGCGGTAGAGTGCATTTTGCACGGCATTGATGACAGGTCGGTTAGATTAGGTGCGGAGGCCGTAATATTCACAGACCCAGACAAGCTGTTAGCTTACTTACGTAACTCCAAAACTATTAAGCAAACCGACCGCAAAATCAATAGAATTGTCAAAGCTCCAGAGCGTAATAGAGATAAGACTACGAGGTGTTTTAATTGTAAGCAGGACGGTCACGTTAGTTCACGTTGTACGCAACCTATAAGGAAATGTAGCGTTTGTTCCAAGATCGGTCACGATAGTGAGCAATGTTACTTTAAGCAGCCTCAAACCCCAAAAACTGATAAAACCGTTATGTGCGTAATTACAGATAAGGATAGCCAATCGAAATACTATAAAACTGTTTTAGTCAATGGTATTCCAATCAAGGCTTTTATCGATCTGAGTAGCGAATGCAGTATGATTCAATTATCGTCGGTTGCTAATCTAAAAATAACCACTCCTGACACCACTAACCTTCCTGTACTACGGGGATTTGGAAACGCGACAGTGTGTACTTTAGGAAAATTTGAAGCTACTATAACTATTGATGATGCTAGCGCTCATACCGAACTGTATATAGTCCCTGACGAGGTAATGCGGACTCCAGTAATGATTGGTCAAAGTTTTACAGAGCAGCCTCACGTCATGATCTATAAAACTTTTGATTTACTTTCATTTACACAGCTTACTACTTTGTGTGATCTTCCAATTACTAAAATTAAGTTGATTGCTAAGAATAATACTTTTGTAGATAAAGTTGGTACAGTCGAGGTTCTTACCGAACCAAAGTACTATGGAGATTTATATTTGGCAGGAAACTCAGTCAACAAATGTAACAGTCAATGTTTAATAGATCCAGGAGTATTCCGTTTCGATGAAGATAATAATAATATCGTAGTTAGGAATTTGGGATTCAAACCATTGCTATTAGTTAAAGGTAGTTGTCTTATCCGGGGTTTAGCGGCTAGGCAGGAGGCGGTCATGGATGCTATGAACATCGTAAAAGCACACGATAGAGACGCTATTGCTAAAATACCTATTAATTTGTCAGACTTAAATACCTCTGATGAACATGATGAACATACAAAGTTACAACTAGTAGAGCTACTAAATAAATACCGTGATTGTTTTGCATTAAAATGTCAGAGCTAGGATCGTCCAAATATTCAGAAATGACAATAAATCTCAATGATGACAGACCGGTTGTTTATAGGCCCTATAGGTTAGCATTAAAAGAAAAAGAGATCGTACGGGAAATGATCGATGAGTTATTAGCCAATGATATCATTAGACCGTCAACTTCATCATATTCTAGTCCTATAGTTTTAGTTAGAAAAAAGACCGGCGATTACCGTCTATGTATTGACTATAGGGCGCTAAATAAAAGGACAATCAAGGAGCACTATCCATTACCCCTCATAGACGACCAATTAGATTCCTTAACCGGTCACCACTATTACACTACTTTGGACTTGGCATCTGGGTATTATCAAATTCAGATAAGAGAGGAAGATAAATATAAAACAGCATTTGTCACACCAGAGGGACATTTTGAGTTTAACAGAATGCCCTTTGGTCTGGCAAACGCTCCCGCAACATTCCAACGAATGATGAATGAAGTTTTAGGTAGTGCTCGACATAAAGAGGCTTTAGCTTACTTAGACGATATAATTATACCTTCAAAGACGATTACTGAAGGTACGCAAAGATTAGAAAACGTACTTATCATGCTTCGATCCGCCGGGTTAACATTAAAATTACCAAAGTGCGTATTTTTTTCATCAACTGTCGACTACCTTGGGTTCGAGGTGTCGAAGGAAGGGATTCGACCGGGACACAAGAAAATTGAAGCCGTTAAAAACTTTCCTGTCCCCACCAATCAGCACACCATCCGCCAATTTTTAGGCCTAGCAAGTTTTTTCAGACGATTTGTTAAAAATTTCTCTATTATAGCTAAACCCTTAACAATACTGTTGAAAAAGGACGCTAAGTGGATTTGGGGACAGGAACAAGAGAACGCATTCAGGACCTTACAAAATTTGCTCATTGGTAGGCCAGTATTAGCTCTATTTGACCCTAATGCTAATACAGAACTACACACTGATGCCTGCAAGTTTGGAATAGCGGGTATACTGCTACAGAGGGATCAAAATAACGTTTTAAAACCCATCGCTTATTTTAGTAAACAAACATCTCCCGAGGAGCAGAACTATTCATCTTATGACTTAGAGACTATGGCGGTAGTGGCTTCACTGCAGAAATTCCGCGTATATCTAGTAGGTCTAAAGTTTAAGATTATAACACGTTGCTCTTGGGTTGCTGACTGTAACTCGTTAAGGGCGACGTTCTTAAAACGTGATATGCTACCAAGAGTAGCACGATGGTGGACGCAAATGCAAGAATTCGATTTCGAGATAGAGTATAGACCGGGAAAGTCAATGGCTCATGTAGATGCTCTGAGCCGCAACCCAACTCCCCACACATCTTCTGCCGCTGCTAATGATATAAATGTTTACTCTGTAGAGACTGATTGGCTAGTCACAGTTCAAAATGCAGATAGTGAAATTCAGCGTATTATAGGAATCCTCAATGACGAAACAATAGATGACGTGATCGACATAAAATCAAATTATAAGTTTAAAAACGGAAAATTATTCAGACTAACAGAAGATGGTGAGAGATGGGTTGTGCCTAAGGGCGTTCGATGGCAGATCGTCAAACAGAACCATGACGACATTGGTCACTTCGCTTTCGATAAGACGCTAGAAAAAATTAAAGACCATTATTGGTTTCCAAAGATGAGGAAATTTATAAAAAAATATGTTGCTTCGTGTTTAGAATGTACGTACGCCAAAGCTACAGCCGGGAAAAGACAGGGATTTTTACATCCAATCGAGAAAATTGATGTACCCTTCGATACGATACATGTTGACCACACGGGTCCATTTGTCCGAAGCAGCAAAGGTAATACGCACATTCTAGTTTTGATCGACGCTTTCACTCGATACATCTTTACTAGGGCCGTCAAAAACACTAAAACTAGCACAACCATTAAGGTGATGAAAGAATATTTTAGTGTCTTTGGCGTCCCTAGGCGACTCATATCTGATAGGGGAACGTCTTTTACTAGCTCATCTTTTAAATCCTATATGTCAAATTTGGGCATTAAGCACATTTTAAACGCGGTGGCTACCCCAAGAGCAAACGGGCAGGTGGAACGTTTTAATAAAGTTATAGTTGACGCATTAACTGCAAAATGTATTGGAACTGCTGACAATAAATGGGATGAACACCTGCCCGATGTGCAATGGGGTATTAATAACACATTTCATAAGGTATTGAATCGTAGTCCCTCTGAAGCTCTCTTTGGTATAAAACTGAGAGGTCCTAATGACAATAAAATAGTATCGTATTTAACTGAAAGTCAAGAGCAAGAAATAGGGCAAGATATAGAGAGCATCCGTAAGGACATTAGTTTACGAACGGAAATTGATCAGGCAAATCAAAAGGCAAGGTATGATAGATCACGATGTGACCCCACGAAGTATAACGTTGGAGACTTAGTTCGCATTGAGAGGCAAATAACAGCTACCGGGCAAAGTAAGAAACTAGTTCCGCGATTTCAGGGCCCATACAAAATTACAAAAACTTATGACAATGATCGTTATCATGTCGAAGATACCCCATTAACGCGAAAAGGCAATAAGCGGTATAATGCAGTAGTTGCTGTTGATAAGATAAAACCGTGGTTAAACTTCAACAGACCTCATGATTGTCATTCGAGTGATGACAAGAGCGATAGTGATTAAAAGTGATAATCATTAATGTTATCATTTGAAATAAATGCTGATCATAATTTCATTCACAATTAGGGATTGCAATCCGGCCTCATTTTCAATCCGGCCGGATCCGGCTGGATATCCATCAATCCGGCCGGATCCGGCCGGATCCGACCGGATTTATCTAGCCAGGATAACTTAACTTTGGACTGGTAAGGAAATGTTAAAAAAACGATATATATATATACGAATACGAAATCACCTTTATTATTACTAAAAGAAAAATCTCAAAAACAAAACAATCAACTATCTTATCTGACACTATCTAATAATTAACCTTAATTGAGATCACAATAAATAATCACAATAATTATTCTTCATAATATTCTTTATAAATAATCACTTTTTACTTTGAAAAAACGATCTTAAAAAACAAATTGTGTTAATTGTATCATCTCCCAATCGACTTCTAATAGAGCTACAAATGTAGCCTGCGGCCGAGAAGGCTCTTTCAGCTTCTACACTTGTAGGCTTAATTGTGAGCAAATAATCATTAATAGCAGACAAGTATTCTCCTCGAACTCCTTCACTTTCGAATGCAGTCATTTCTTTTTTTAATATTTTATCAAAATCCATATTTTTCTTATTCTGTATCGTATTATAAGAAGTCATTTCTTGCTGTATCTTTAATTTTAATTCTTCTTGTAATGTCAAGTCTTTTTCCAGTGATTCTAAGTCTAAGCTCTTCTCTACTGTTTCTTCCACGTCCACGAGTTCCACGCTTTTGTCAGAGTTATTATCTTGGTTAAATCTTTCCAAGATTTTTTTCATTTCTAGTCGTATATCTTTTTTCTTTGGCATAGTAAATGTATTTTCAGCTCGATTTAAATCTTCTTGATATTTCTTTGGATTCTGTAAGTATATCAATATACCTGTTACTATAGTACGACGTTCTTTGATTCTAGCATGTAGTGCTTCAGATAAATCAGTGCTTAACGACTCAGCGTCAAACGACTCGCACGCACACGCACAACATGTTTAAAGTGCCTACTCATACAATAGCGCAGGTATTTTACCAAAACATGCAATTACCGGATCCGATCACCGGATCCGGTGTATTGGTGCCGGATCCGGTAAGTGTATATTGACGCCGGATTCACCGGATTGCCGGATCCGGTTTTCCGGATTGCAATCCCTATTCACAATATACCTATATGAATCAAGCTTTGTTATATTGCATTACTGGTAGAAAGTAGTAAGACCAGGACGTAAGGGGCCTGGATTACTAACACCTTAATCTAATAGCAGGACAATTTGGGGCCTGACCTTAATCTAATAGCAGGACAATTTGGGGCCTGACCTTAATCTAATAGCAGGACAATTTGGGGCCTGACCTTAATCTAATAGCAGGACAATTTCGGGGCCTGACATTAATGTAAAAGCGGGACAATTTGGGGCCTGATTTCAATGTAAAAGCAGTACAATTTGGGGCCTGTAAGAAAAGTAACGTACATATTGTAATGTATTGTCAATAAAGAGATTTATGAAGTTTGGATATGAAATTGCTTAATAAAGCATATTTAAATTAAGTGTAAACTGTAAATATATAAATAACCCGAATAATAACAAAACAAATATATATATATATATTGAACGAAAGGAGCTGAAAGTTTATTAAATTGAAAGCAAATGATACTTGTTCAGTTCAAGTTTGATATATAAGTTATGTAAGTTGAAAATGTATTAAAAACTCAATGATAATGATATATAATTATATTAAGAGATTTAATGTAGTTTTTGATTATTATTTACATGTACTTATGTGATTAAATTAATGCAATGTTTACGAGATTACATTACAAAATTTAAATAACTAAAATTAATGTGATCAATGTTGTTTCTACAATGGTCTGATAATGATTTTGTTTTGTCTCTTCTTAAAAATTCAATTTACAATATAAATATGATAATGTGATAATAATATTAAGTATTAAGTACAGAAGTCAAAATTTAATTAGTAATAATTTTATAAATTAGTATTATTGTATCAAGATTTTAATAATTTTAATTTGATAACGATATTATATCAAGATGTTTGTTGGTTAGTTAAACATATTGCGCGAGGACGCTTGATAACCAGGAAGGCCGAACTGTCAGCGTCCTTTTATACAGATGTCGCTGCCATCACTAAAATAGTTTTTTAGAGGGCGCCACTTGGCGCCGTTCAAAGATATTCAGTTCATCCGTTCGTTCGTTGGTCTCAGTCAGTTTTTAAAAAAAAGGTAGAAGTTTAACAGCGCAACGGGTGAATTAACATTTTATCTTGTTTCGTAAATTTTATTAAAGTGAGCGACACGCAGGCTTCCCTGGTATCAAAGTAAGTTGTTAATTAACTAATTTACAATGTCTAATATACATATTGCCCAAAGTATGATTGTATCTTGCTTTCACTATTGCAATATAAGTATCAACCGCCATTCTGTTTTTCTCCTTTCATACCCCGCAAATAGTGTGAATGGTAAGGGAATTGACTAGTTAGTTAAATGATCCACATTTAAAGTTAAATATCTGTTTAAAAATTGCTATTGCATAATAAGTTTAGGTTGATAACTAAAGACGTAGGCAGGACTTATGACTTTTGCAAGCTACCCTGCATTTCTTTATAATAGTTGATAACATTAGTGATGGGGAAAAACACCAAGTATAAAATAAAGTTTGGTGATTATCCATCATAATATCAATAATCCCCCACCTGCGTGGTGAATTAATGCTTATTTCTTCTCACTTAAAAAAAAAGAAGTGATATTAACAGGCTGTTAATAAATACTTTATATTAGATACAAGTTGCGTTCTGTTTCTCTAATGCTTTAAATAGTTGCCCTACAAAGCGTTTCTACTAAAACGTTAATAAACATAACACAAAAATAGATCTTCACTATCACTACATAGTATAAAACAAAGTCGCTTTCTCTGTCCATATATATGTTTAAATCTTAAAAACTACGCAACGGATTTTGATGCGTTTCTTTTAATAGATTTAGAGATATCAAACTTTAAAACTATTTTTCCGTAAGTTCACATTATTGTTTTACTCCAAAACCTTGCTCTATTTGCATGAGAAATGGCCATTGGTTTTCACCGGAAAACTATGAACGCGATGTTTCAAAGTGGCACAGGAATTCTATTGGAAAAACTGTCTTTGCAGTATTTCGAATGAGTTGCAAATGTTTTGTTTTGTAGTTCGCGTATATATAATGTTCAGTTGTTTGAAAAGTTCGTACGGATAAAATTTGCTTAGAGTTTAGAGTTTAAAGCAGGGAAAAAATCATTCTGTATAATTATGAAATGGCTTAGAATGGGTAGTGTTGATAGAAATACTAACGATGTGTTTGTAAAGAACTTTTTTTTTATTGTGGGAATGTTCGAAGACATAACATAAATATGACTTATCAAGTAAGTATTTTAGGTATTATTAAAATACAACATACAACAAATTACTGCTCACGACTCAGCACTTGCAAAGATGTACTACGGTTAGTAAATAAAATTCATTAGCTCATGTTTTCTTACTTTTCTAAATGTGATAAAAATACTTTACCCGATTCTAAAAATAAACCCATCCCTGTCGTGTCGGATACGAAGTTGAAACTTGAAACTGCCTTCAAACCCTCCAGGGCTCCCTAAGGGCGTCCATCAAGTTTTAGTATAAGAGGTAGCGCCATTTTATATACAGGACAAAATGCGCCAAGAATAGTGTAGGTACCTAATTCATTTATATCGGGTGTAAAAAGACTACTTCCAAAGCCTGAAACCACGTATTCTTGAGCCTCAATACTAACTAAATTCACTAACAGCATACCCAGAAAACTTAATTTAAAAAAGATATTAAGGCGTTTGTTTCCTTAGGCACTACCGCTTGGCACTACTAGTTGAGTCACGGGAAAATTTGCATTCCCGTGGCACTACTGGTAGTGCTACGTCTAAAACAATATTTCCAGTGACACTACACTGTTGCCAGTAGATTCACGGGAAATTAATTTCCCATGACACGAGTGAGATCTTAATCTTCATATATATAATTTCGTGTCATAATGTTTGTCCGCGATGGACTCCTATACAACTTAAACGATTTAAATCAAATTTGCTCACCTTGTGCAGTTTGATCCGACTTGAAAGATAGGATGGTGTATATCTCAATTTATAGTCGTAATTTAATTGCAAAATATAATGGACCAAGTTCTTTAGATAACGTAAAGTTAGCAAGGTAGTTCTGAATCGTTATTACAACGCCATATGCTACAAGAGTTCAAAAATTAGATCCATGTTCAGTTTATAAGAAATGTCTTTAATGAATATTATAATTAGTAGCTTGCTTTTACCATTGGTCAAGAGCAGTATGGAAAAAAGCTAAAACTCTAACGTACTCTCTAAACGTATTATTGTACTCGCAGCATACCATTGCTGCAGACTAATGATAGTTTGCGGAGTTGGGAATAATCCACATAACGGATATAAAAAAAACATTTCCGAAACCTGAAACTATGTATTCTTGAGCCTAAATGGTGATAAATTCATTAGCAGTATACCCAGAAAACTCAATTAAGAAAATATATTAAGTAACGATTGAAAAGTGATATTCGCCAGTTGAGGTAGCTTGCGCATCAGCTGATGGCCCAGGATTGATGGTTAACATTGTAAATAAAAAAAATATGTCGGAGATCGAATATGCTTATGGTTGATATAAGAAGAGCGCGGATTGCCAGTACCAAATATGGTGCTAGACAGAGTCTATGTGACATCGAGAGAGGAGCTGTCAGAGTGACAGGGATGGTCTTGGGCTATGGTGAAGAGTGGTTGCAAAGTGGTGATGCTTGGTGTTTGCGTAGAAACTGTCCGCGATCCGTGCCTTCTTGTGAATTAATCGAATGACCTACGGAGTGCTATCAAGAGGAGATAATTACAGTGTTGCAACAGTTCTATTGGTTTTATTTGAGTCTAACACATAACCCACGTACGCCCACACAAGTTATAGTACTAAACGGCCCCTGAAGACGGCTCTGATGACGAAGGTATCCTGCCGTCTTCGTCAAATATATATTTCAAAAGCATTTCATACAACTAGGTAAAAAAAAACATTTCTTAATGTAATGAGCACTCCTCCAGCAGGGCCCAGTTTTTGTTTTCGGAAGCAGTCTTTTTAACCCCGTATCAAAACTGAAAGTGCCTAAAGATATAGGCATGCCGAAGTTTATACATTTCTTAAAACGATACTGTTTGAAAAGGAATTTATGCATTATTTTACATAGAAGTAGTATTTACATGTGAATTAGATTTTTGTTGTAAGAAGAGATAACTTTTGTTTAAAAAAATAATTACAATAAACTGATTTATTTTACTATGCTACATCTACTTAGTATCAGTAGTGCCATTGGTAATGAGTTAATCCACGGGAGATTTTGTTACATGCGTTCAATCAGCTAATAAGAACAGTAGTGCCACGGGAATTCAAAATTTCCCTTGACTCAACCAGTAGTGCCAAGCGGTAGTGCCTAAGGAAACAAACGTATTAAGGATTGAAAAGTGATATTCGCCGCTTGAAATAATCGCTTACACATCAACTGTCGGTTCAGGTGCGAATAATTACATTGCAAATTAAATTAAAACCCCATTTAATTTGTAATCATCGCAAAATCTGATAGTATTAATGCAATTTTGGAAAATTACGTGAAAAATATAATTTTTTTTAATTATAAAAAAAATTTTTTTGCTTAAAACGTAACCTGTACCCCTCCAGCAATGCCCAGTTTTTGTTTTCGGAAGCAGTTCTTTTACACCCCGTATAAGTATTTTATTAAAAATACAATACCATATTTGACACTTTTTCTTTTTTAACTTTCCCAAAAGCTTTGCAAAAAAAAATACTTTTAAAATAAACATTTGGTCCATATTAGTCAGTTTTTTATTACGCAACAGCATCTTTAACTTGGCTTTAACTTCCTTGCCACCAAAATTAAAAAAAATGCAAAGCCTCCCGTACCATTTTACTTGCGAGCTTGTCATTGCAGTGACTTGCACAAAAAAACAGGATTTTTGTAATAACGCAAAATTATTTGCAGAGTAGAGGAGAGTGGGGGAAATGCGGACGCGGGTAAATCCCGAATCCAATTGTTTTAATGTGTTAGAAAAAGTTAATCATATTTTGCTTGCCGCCCTTTTGGTGACCAAGCCACCGCTAGTGACAGTTAACAACATGAAAGCGCGATCGCACGTACTTGCTATGGTGTGCGTTATTCAATATTTTGCATGTTTTGATGTAATTATTTTGGTAATTTCAAGTTGGTGTTGATTTGTTTCTATCTACAATTAGTAACTTTTAGGATGTGAAACACATATATTAATCGTCTAAATGGCAATGACGCAATCGGCAAAAGAATTAAGAAATATAAACTATTTTTTTCTATATTTTTGTTTTTGCTTCAGCAAAACAAACACGAACAATCCATGTGGGGCATTCTCATAGGATTTTCTAGTTTAAAGATGCAAAAACGTGGTCGACTCAAGAGACTAAACATTTAATCTCGCTGACAGTAATTAGGTGATGGTTAGGCATAGTAAGAAAGTACCACCTAATAAAAAGTTATATATTCACAAAATACATATACATATAAATAAGTATCTACCTATAAAGACTTCAGAAACTTTGTCTAACTTCCAGTCTAGAACATTGTCAATGGAAATGTTCGTGTCAAGTTTACCTAATCTAACTTTAGCAGCCTTTCAACAAGTTTGAGTTCCAGATCTTAATTAAGGATTGCGCTACATTACATAAATAAATATGTTATAAACCTCAAAAATCCCTACTTCCCTACTTTATATTATAAATGCTAAAGTAACTCTGTCTGTCTGTCGGTCTGTCTGTCTGTTACGCTTTCACGCCTAAACCACTGAACCGATTTTGATGAAATTTGGTATGATGAAAAAACTGAACTTCGGAAAGGACATAGGGTACTTTTTAACGCGGGAAAACTTCTCATTCCAACGGGAAATCGACTCCCACGCGAACGGAGTCGCGGGCGGCCACTAGTATGACCTATAAATTAAACAAAAAAATACATTAAAAACAGTAAAATTGACGAAAGATATTTATAAGATGTAGGAAGTATAAGTTCCTCTAAATGGAAGTTTATAGGATTTCTATGAGTATCTACCAAAAATGCCATTAACTTTAAATAAAGTATCTCTTACATGTTTGTTTTCTTTAACAATCAATCGCATCAAAACGTGTCTACACATACATAGATTTTAACTTATAACTTCATACATCGAGAAAATATTTTCCCCCTAAACGTCACGTTTCATAAAGCTACACGAAACTGTTAAATATCACATGTTATCTATAAAACACACGCCACTCCGCCAAACTAGAGTATAACCTATAAGCGAAACTCAAACAAATGTTTGGGATTGCCAAACACTGCTCAAAGTTAGTTTTATAGTTGGCAACACCAACTTTCATGATATAGCGCGCCAACTTTGTAACATAGGCTTGCGGTCTGTGATGTAATATGCCATACGTCAAATGCTAGGGTTGACGGTATCAATATGAAGTTTTAATTCAACGCACACGCATTAATTTAAGGGGTTAGTAATGTAAATAGTCGTTATTTTGTGGTGATTGAGGATTGTATGAATTATGGGTTAAGTAAAAGGGTTTTTCAACCTTAAACCAAGTATATTTTATTGATGCAAACTAAGAGACTCTGACAAATTATTGGAAAGTTGCATAGCTAACTACTGCAAATAGTGCCTACCTAATACCTACAAGTAGTAATTCGAAAAATATTGATCAACACAATTTGTGTTCAAATTTATTTTCTCCGGATAACATATTTAGTTTATGCAGTATAGTTACAAATAATTGATTAAATAAATTACATGTAAAATACGTACAATCGTATCAAATTAAAAGATAATTATGGATATTAATATAAAAACATTGTTGCGTATGCACTTCAATAAAATTTCTGAAATATAAATGAAATAATCCAGTTTTTGAACGATGCCACAATGTTCAATATTGTATTCATTCACGCGTGAAGTATTTATTAAATTTAACCGATTATGCCCAGAAGGGATATCGAATTGTTTCCAGATTGTTCCTCGGTACAAATAAAAATACAATCATATGCCGAATATATGATTTTCTACATTTACTTAATTAATATGTATTGTTATAAGTACAACAGATTTTTAAATGCAGAAATGAAATACTATACTTATTGTATACGTATAGGTGCAAACAATATAGGTGGAAATAATATCAGAAAATTTTAACAGTGGAAACTTTATAGCGGGCGACGAGATAAAAATCGTCGCATATCTATCAACGTTTTAGAAGAGTTTGTGACTTTACGAAGAGACCGCGCCACTAAAGCTTTACTCGCTGTCAGCCTGTTCTTGGCTTAACACCTTGCCGCGTGTCCAGATGTTCCTTGGTTAGATAATAGGCTATAGAAATTATTATGTTAAACTATCGATGTTTTTCTTCCATATAACGAATTTCATCCAAATCTGTCGAGCCGTTTTTGTATGACAAAGTATCTAAACATACCAACTTTCTCATTTATACAAGTAGGAAATAAAATTTAAATCATAAACAAAGAATAAAACCGTTTAGCTGCAAATTCCAAACTTTACACTTCTGTATTGTGCTACTTTTCACTTCTGATGAATAATCGTTTCCGTTATTCCTAACTCGAGCGGCAAGCTTGAAAACTTCCAACACGCCACTTCAAACTGTAATAGCACTTCAAACAACCCGGTCTACTATCAGAAATTCATTAAATAACTACATCATGAAATACAAAGCGCTTCGTGAAAAGTTCGCTTCGAAAATATTCGTGAAACCGCTGTACAAGAAAGCCAAAATAAACCGAATAAAACCGAAGACCATCACCATTGACGTCCGGAGCCAACTAAGAGGTCATGCTTTTGAAAATGTCAAAATATGTAAACTACTCGCTGAAACACGAGGCTTTAGAAGTAACCGTGTTAGTAATTTTACTAATATACCAACCAGTGTTATTATAAGTGATTACAAAATAACAAAACCTGATAAAGTAATTAATGCAGAAGCAAAACATAAAACTAATGATAGTAATAATATACAAAAGCGATTAACGGACATTGATAGTAGTATTAATACGTTTGTAAGCTACGATCGTACTAATAGAAATATGAGTGAAAAAACAAAAATAAAAACAACCGAACAAAATACGGATCGTATTGTTAACGACAAAGCTACGGACAATTCAAGTAACCTAAGTCGAGTAAGTATAGTCCTACTAATATTATAAACGTAAAAGTTTTTGAGTATGTATGGGTGGATGCATGGATGTTTGTTACTCTTTCATGTAAAAACTAATGGACGGATTTTATATGAAACCTTACAGTTATAATATAGGTTATACATCAGAATAACACATAGGGTACTATTTACAGCGGGAAAACTTCTCGTGCCCACGAAACCGACTTCCACGCAAACTTAGTCGCGGGCGGCCACTAGTTTAAAAAATATTTGAACCTATCTGCTCAACGTCTATAAAAATTGCAAGGTTGAAAATAATTTACATCAAGCAAATTATGTTATCATTATGAATCACACAAACAAGCCTTTGTTTAATATATTTTAGGATAGTCAGCAACGTTATCTACCTCATCCGATTTTTACCCATCTAATAAACTGGACATGATTCCCTGCTCGCATGTGCTCCAGTGCGTCTCAATCTTCTACCTTAGATTCTAAATGCATTGCTAAACGCCCCCAGGGTCCAGTATCCTGGTTGCGGCTGTACCCTGCGCCCGCGCACCCGGGCGAGGGTCTCAGCTCGCAGGTGCTCCGTTGCGTGGTGTGCCAGCTCGGACTGACGGCCTTCCTGGTCGTGTGGACCCTGGTCTGGTGGATCATCATCAACATTCAGGAAGGTAGGGAGTTTTGTAGGAGGTTAGAATATAAAAAAATTAAGGTGGTTGGTGTGATTCTTATAGATATTTTACGAGCGTAAAAAGGATCGACATGAAATATGTACTTAGCTTTGCGATATTTATCTTAATAATTAAGTACCAGTGTACGAAAGTATTATATGGGAATATTGCCAAAAATTCAACGATTTCGCATTTTTTTCTTGTGTTTACTAAAAATATAGAACATCCCTTGCTATTCAAAATCATTTTTTCTATTGCATAGACTGAACTTCGTGCGTGGTAGCCTAGTGGGACCCGTTCCTGTCCCACTAGGCTACCACTATTCTACTATACCGAAGGTTCCGGGTTCGAACCCCACTAGGGTGTACCACTAATAATTAACCAAATAAAAGAAATTAACGAAATTTACATATTGGTGGAGGCGATGGCCAACATAAGCGGTGTTGGTACCGCAGCGACGGAAATAAAGGGACACTACAACATATTGACATTTTGTTAAATTGACATTTTGACATTTTGGCATTTTGACATTTTGACATTTTGACATTTTGACATTTTGACAAATTGACATAATTTACCAAATAAAAGAAATTAACGAAATTGACATAATGGTGGAGGCGATGGCCAACATAAGTGGTGTTGGTACCGCAGCGACGGAAATAAAGGGACACTACAATTAATAATATTGAAATTTTGACATATTGACATTTGGTCTTTTTCAAATTATGTACATGTTTATCACGCACTAACGGTGAGGGAAAACATCGTGAAGAAACCCACAAGGATGGATGATTGTCCATCATGTGATCCACCAACCCGCACCGAGCCAGCGTGGTGGATTACGGCTCAAACCCTCTCGCTATCCGAGAAGGAGGCCTGTGCCCAACTATGGGACATTATATAGGCTTTTATTTATTTATTATATAGACTGAACTTAAAATTTAGTGGGGTAAAATTATACATGTGAAAATGGTTTACAATAGTTAATATAACCACTTAAACAAGGATAAATTTTACATAGCGTCTAAACGAAACAAATGCCTCTAATTTCAGAACCGAACGAGTTAAAAGTGATAGAAGAATTCAACACGGAACAAAATCAACTGATAATTGATCTAGCAACAGAGTTGAGACAAGTAAGTGATTTAAAGACTTAAGAGGGAAATAAATCTAAAATATTTTTTTAGTACTAAAGACAAATGACTTATCGTAGTTGCGACAGATAATGAGGTTGTAAAATTGACAAAATCGTGAGTTGGTACCTATTCCTCATTATCTTCTTCAAAAAAAATATTTTTCACATATACAGGGTGTTTGGAAAGTGAGTAGCCAAATGAAAATGGTGGATAGTGAGATGTGGATGTGAGGCTTTATGCTATTATCTTCTACTTATTAAATTGATACATAGCTTTGTTTGTTGTTTGTTTGCTTTGACCATTTTAATTTGGCTACTCACCCTCTGTACACCATGCATAATGTTGATAAATATTGCTTTGAATCAAATCAAATCAAAATCAAAATTCTTTTACTCATCATAGATATGTAACATATACTTAATGAACGTCAATGTTACAAATTTCGACTTTACCTAACCGTGGACCGAGAGAAAAAAGCCGGCGGAAAAAAACTCCCAGCACTCTTTTCAGAAATTATACAATCATAGCATGTACATTCAGTGATCATATAAAATTATTTTCTCGTGTGAGGTACTCAACACTATAAAAGTAAAATTTTGATAATATGATAAGAAAATAATGAAAAGTTGATGATATGATAAGAAAATTTTAATTGCATAAATGTAGCTATGTAATATTAGTCCAAGATCCCGCTATAACGACCTTCACCAAGCTGGTTAATAGATGAAAGATATTTTTTATCATATAAAATATGTCAATAAATATGGTGCGAAGGGTGGTCTAAAAAATTTCTGGAACAAAAAATACATAACAAAAGCAAAACGTCTTAACCGTAACAAATATAAATGACATTTCATAAATATTTTACTGATCAAATTCCCTCCAATTAATTAAATTTAGGTCGGATTCCACTGCAAAATCCGATCAACTCTTTATAATTTGTTGACAAACAAGAATTTGCAGCATTTCAAATCTGTTTATTGGACTCCATTTCTAAGAAGCAGTAACAGAAATTAATTTATATTCTCTAGTTATAGGTAAATTCAAAATATGCTTTACGAATTGATAATATTTTATACAAATGAATAGCATTAATTAAATAATTGAATATCAAGTCGTGAATATTTGTCTGCTTTAATAAAAAAATAATAGGGGACATATTAGTATTTTAAAGATTTCTAACGAAACTTTTTACTTGTGGAATGACAAGATGAGTTATCATTAATACGAGAATAACTACTTTGGTTTTACTTTTTATGAATTATTCGGTTTTGCTATACTAGAAACAAAATATTCCATTAAATTATAACTATTATTATATGAAATTAACTTTACATTCAATGAATGTCAAGATGTTTCGAATTTCGGCTTTAAACAATCGGTAGATCGAGGGAAAAAACTGGCGAAAAAACCATGGAAAATAACCTTCAGCACTGTTTACATACACACAACAACAATTGAATATGTTCGTGCACTGTTGTTTGAGGTTTGCTTGCAATTAAAAAAGTTATGTTTTTTATATAATATAGCAAAGCAAACGAGCATGCGGGTCACCTGATGGTAAGTGATCACCGCCGCCCATGACTACCCGCAACACTGTGGGTGTTGGGGTGTCTTATACATCCTAAGTATTACAATCAATCCAATTTAGGATGTTAAATCATAGATTTTACTTGGTCTTGTAATCATGTTATTT
This sequence comes from Emmelina monodactyla, assembly GCA_916618145.1. Taxonomy (NCBI): domain Eukaryota; kingdom Metazoa; phylum Arthropoda; class Insecta; order Lepidoptera; family Pterophoridae; genus Emmelina; species Emmelina monodactyla. The sequence goes on from OU745316.1 coordinate 2,738,122, forward strand.
TACTAACTTTGTGAATTTTTAATACTTTTATTTTCAAAAATGGTCTTAATGAAAGATTAGCTGTAAACTGGTCCTAACCGTTATTTTAAAGATTTAAACGTGGTCGTAAAAGTCACCTTAAAATAGGGGTAAAAGACTTATTGAAAGCATTTTCATAAAAAAGTGTATTCAATAACAGCCTCTTTATGTCTTAATAGCACATTCTTTGTTGCCTATAGCGAGATCATTTGAGCTGCAATCAACCACGTTAGTCTGTAGTTAAATCACCTTACCCCCATTTTCTTATATTTCAAATTCATGATGAAATCTTTGTTTATTAAATAGCGCCCATCATAGCGTAATCTTTGACTGCGTCATTTACCCATATCCTGCACAAGTCACTTAACAGAACCTTTAGATTCGTAATATCAGGGTTACTACCAGATATATTTGGTGTCCTCATCAACCAGAACTATTGGGGTCGTTATTACTGCTAATAGCACTGCTAATGGTAGCGACTGCTTCAAGTCGTCATCAAACGCTTCCTTTGGATACACTTCTGTAACATCAAGCTCTAGTTGACTCAGACTTTTAGACAATTCTTCGTAGTAATAATCCATGAGTTTGTCCCAGTTGTGCTTTCGGAATTCTTCATCGGTGTTGATGGTAACAATATACAGATTGTCTGTGAAGATGCTACCAGACTTTATAGTTTGGAAATCTATGAGGGCTGAGGCAAGCTTGCCTTCCTGTCTCTTGTACACAGAGATGCAACTTATTTGAAATACTTCTATTTAAAATGCAAAATACCTATTTTGTATTTTGCATTTAAATGCCTTTTAGTAAAAAACATTTTGTATTTTATTTGAAATACCTTTCGAGATGTATTTTGCATTTACAAATTAATTTCTAAATGCAAAATGCTTTGTGATTTAATTAAGCCTTAAAATGTTTATTTTTTTAACAATTCCAGTCCAATTGTTATTAATAAAAGAAAATTGTAAAAATTCATACTAATAAATATGTAACTGGAAACAAATAAATGGCCACACAATTCACAAAATGGAGCCATGGCTATCTTTTCGTTAGTCGATGCATAAAGTGCCATTTGGCTCGGCATTGTATATTTTTTCTATTTCTCATGATAAAAACCTAAAATAAATAAAAATATCATTCGATTTGGTCCAACGGTATTTTATTTTGAAAAAGTATTTCGAAAATACCTATTTTGCATTTAGCATTTGACAACACAAAACTATTTGGTATTTTGCATTTGAAATAGTCAATCTGAAAAGTATTTTGCATTTTGAATTTAAATGCTTTTTTAAAACCATTTTGTATATCTCTGCTTGTACATGATATTACTAGTTCTATAACCACCGTGAACTAAGGTGTGACGACCAGTCCCTATAGAGTTTGACTTGAACTTCAGCACTAAATATTTGATAAACAGCATAAAGAAAATTCGCCATCTGTATTCTTCTTTTACTATTTTCAATGGTTCGGTCAACGTTCGTATTAAAAGCAAAAAAGAAGATGTTAGGCTTTATCTTTAGAATTAAGCGACCATTTAAGCAGTCATCTAGTTTACTTACTCTCTTTACTTCCCTAGTGCGAAGCATAGTTGAATACTGTAGCGTTATATGGTGCCCATATTATAGTGTACCTACACATTAGAAGATTGGAATTCAGAAAGGATTTATCAATAGAATTTGCACAAAATTTAAATTAAGGAGGTTATTGATGACATATGAGGATAGAATCACAAAGTTCAATTTAGTCAGTCTGGAGATTTATTGGAGAGATTTATTAAATATTCCTTATTATATAAATATTTTTTTTATTTTTCCGACTATCTACAAAAAAACAGGCGTCAAAATTCGTATTTTCTTCCCTTTTCACACCTACCACATCTTGGGTTTAATATAAATAAGATATTTGCCCATAAAAGCCCTGCGTGACAACTCCTCATATAAATAGGAAATAAAATGGACATCATCATACTCAAGACGGAACCTTAATACGAAATATATACGCCATTTTGTCATTTCCTGCCTAGATAACTTCTCTCAAAAAATAGTCCTTAAAGTGGAAGATATAAGGACGAAAATTCCTTAATAGAATGTGCTAAGTTGTAGGTGAACGAGTACTTATGGTGTGTTTTTTCGCAATCGTAAAGGCCTTTTCATTCCGATGTCCAAAGTTGTATGTAAGGCAAAATGTCGGAAGGATATAAAATATTGCGTAGGATTGTAAAAAAAGACTAGTAAAATTAAACGTAAGTGACTTGTGAATGCGGAGGAAAATTGGTCGTGACTTCATTTACATGGCTTTATATTATTGCATGAACATTATTATTATGTAGCAAATTTTTCGCATTAGCACTTTTATACATTCACTATTAAACTAATTTAAAAGCTTAATAAAATGCAATGCTCTTTGGTATCAAAGTTAAGGCTAATTGTGGGAATTTTTACGCACTGTGGGAACTTGCCTTAAGTCAATTAAACACACACATCACACCTCCGTAATATTATCTCCTAGTTTAGACAACAGTGTCATAATTAATTCAATATCTATAATAATAATAATAATATAATAATATAGCCTTTATTTTCCGAACTGTTCTTACAATTTTACAAATTTAACATAATTAGCATTTTTAATTATAAAAAGTCTCTCAGCTCGGTGTGCCTTACGGCATAGGCCTCCTCCAACTCCTTCCACTGTTTTCTATCCGCCGCCAATCTCATCCAGAGGGGTCCTACAGTCATCTCCAAGTCATCCTCCCATCTTTTCGTTTTGCGACCTCGACTCCTGACGCCATCCCTTGGGTACCAAATTGTCACCTGTTTGCTCCATTTATCTTTTTTGCACCGGAGCATTTGTCCAGTCCACCTCCATTTGAGCTGATCGATACGTACCAGGATATCAGTTACTTTCGTCTTATGCCTGATGTCTATACTCCTTACTTTGTCCTTTAATCTGAAACCCAGCATGCTCCTTTCCATGCTTCTCTGGCATCTGGCAAGTTTATCTCTATGGTGTTTTGTTAGAGCCCAGGTTTCACAGCCGTATGTAATGCAGGGTAGAATACATGTGTCAAAGGTCTTTTTCTTTATTCTAATGCTTAATTCTAATAAGCTTAAATCTAATAATTAATTCAATATCTACCTATAGTTATTTAATTAATAACACAAACAGGCCTTGATTGAGAGGTAAACAATAGATTAGCCTGTATGCATAATTGTATTAAGATAATATTGACCTTGTTAAAATATGTATTGATTACGTGGTAATTATTCGAGTCTCTTTACTTAGCTGTCAAGTAGATGTTCGACATAAAAACTAAGGTTTTTTTAGTTTAGTAAGTAAACTTGATGTTCCAAATTGTTCTAAATTGTTCCAAATTTTATCTGGACATCAATATCAAGGTCCTGAATTTTCCAAAATTAATTTTTTCTTTACTTCCATGTAAAAATAGGTACATTAAATTTGGGTTACATCGTGGGTGTGTTTAAAAATATGCTTAAAAACATCAAATTATTAATGGACGACCCCTAAACATGTGTTCAGGAAATTATCCTCTGTCTGATACAAGACCAAAGCATGTTGTTTAATGTAAACCTGATTTATCATATTAAAATCATCGAACCTTATACACTTCCGTGAATAAAATATAATTATACGGGGTATAAGAAGACTGAAAGATATAAAAAAAAATGTTTATGTAATTGTCCAAAATTGCATTCATACTATCAGATTTTGCGATGATTTCAAATTAAATAGAGTTTGAATTAAATTTGCAATGTAAATAATCACATCTGAACCACCGATGTGTGAGCGATGATTTCAAGCAGCAAATATGACTTCAATCATTAACTTTTTTAAATTGAGTTTTCCGGGTATACTATTAATGAATTTAGTTACTATTGAGGCTCAAGAATACAAGATTTCAGGCTTGGAAAGTGGTTTTTACACCCGTTATTAAGATAAGTTAAAATAAACAACAGCTTATTTGTGTAGATTCATAGAATATTATGTATGTAGCTTATTTATGTAGATATTTAAATAAATCGGGGTAAAATTTAAATATATTTCTATCGGTAAAGCAAACAGTCTGTGATAGAGTGCACTTTAACGCAAAAACGTGTCACGAAAAAATATGGACGGTTTTTACAATCTATTAAAAATCTATATATAAGTAATACAAGCTTTTACCATACAGATTGAATATTATTTTAAATGGGGATATGGTAATTTTACTCAAAAGCATTATAATATTTGTTGTTATTTCCTAAGTTACATTATAGTGGTCTTTCTTACTTAGCAAGTTTTGTAAAAATTCATTTAGCCATTTTTGAGTGATTGCATAACAAACATATAAACTTTCATACCTATAATAATAGCTTTCCACCATGTAGTTTCACGTGCAATAGAATGAGTAAAAAAAACGAAAATCAGAAACTAAATTCAATACTATTTTAAAATAAGGTAAATAATAATTCTCAAGTCTCATATTCCATGCTGTGTTTGCTGCAGTTAAAAGTGACAACGTTTTGCTACTTTATGTACTTATTATTTGCAACAGACTTGTTATAAGGTTTAATTGAGCTACTAAACACCAATCTTTAGGTTCTTTGTGCGTTGAATCGCACTCCATGTAGTATAATTTTATTGTAACTTTAAAAATGCATTTTTTTTTAAATAACGTTGTAGTGTGTATATTTGAATTTTTATTTAACCTTTGACATTTGCAATTTTCCGTCACCGACAACTTCAAACGCGATTTTTCATGAATAAGTTTGTTTTCTAAATTAGAATGCAAATCGCGCGCCGGACACACAATGAAGCCAATTACGAGAAGCTTCCGGAAAAACGGTGGGAAATTCTATTTTTCTTTGCATTTCGAACATGACTGTTCTTTGAATATTTCACCAATGAATATAAAGAATCTATCGAAAGGAATAACATTGTTTTAATATTGTTTATACATTCAAAATTCATGGTTTCATTAAAAAAAACTCAAACACTTAGGACTTATACTAGGTTTTTAAAACAATTGCTATCTCTCTCTGCATTCTTGTACATGAAAGAGATAAACTATGACAAAATGCAGAAAATATTTGCTTTGAAAATAAATCGTAGTAAATGCTACGTTGTAGCGTTCCGTAGACGCTGTGCTACGCCGTAGAGATATACGAGCTTTGCAAGAATTCATTAGCATATTACCTGCGAAGTTCACTTGCGAGAAAATAAAATAAGATTTTATAAAATAAAATAAGATTTGCGAGAAAATAAAATAAGATTTTATAAAAGTAACCTTTGTCATTCCCTGATAAAGTAACTTTCTACTGTTGAAAGAATTTTCAAAATCAGTTAAGCCTTTCCAGAGATTTCCCCCAAATTCTTAAATTGTATTCTTTATACTTACAATTAGTATAGAAATTGACTAAAACGAGTAAAATTTACATTAACTACTTCTTCATGAACTTAGCTAGCTCTTTAAAACTTTTTCCCCATCCAAAAAACATATTTTTCATTCATTTTTAAATCACTTCGAAAATGTCAGTATTAATATTTATAACCAGCCAGTTTGTAGGCGTCGCACCTAACGAAGTTACGAGGTGACGATGTAAACGTGATATTTCATATTTTATCGACACTTTCACTATGATCGGATTATTGGAAATAGGATTTGCAACATGTTTTCATAGTTGTATTTTCGTGAGAAGTTTTAAGAGCTTCCCACGACGGCTTGTGTTTATGGTCAAATGGTTTCAGAGGTATTTTTCTGTAGTGAAATATGTTTGCCTTTTTAGGACAAATGTTGTTTTGTATATTTTCTTATAACGGGTGTAAAAAGACCACTTCCGAAGCCTGAAACCATGTATTCTTGAGCCTCAATAGTAACTAAAAAAGTAATTTAAAAAAGTTATTAAGGATTGAAAAATCATATTCGCCGCTTGAAATCATCGCTCACACATCAACTGTTAGTTCAGGTGCGATGATTTACATTGTAAATTAAATTAAAACCCTAGTTAATTTGAAATCATCGCAAAATCTGATAGTATTAATGCAATTTTGGAAAATTACGTAAACAATTTTTTTTTTTAATCATAACAAATTTTTTTTTGCTCAAAACGTAACCAGTACCTCTCCAGCAGTGCCCAGTTTTTGTTTTCGGAAGCAGTTCTTTTACACCCCATATATCATGTTCAGAAAATCTTGCATCCTTCTCATTAATCTAAATGGGACTAAATACGAATATCTCTTGAGAAGCCATTAACTAGTTTCTAGAGTCTACAAGCAATTTCTAACAGGAAAACACTTTACGTTAACTGATTACAATTTATTACTCTTATTTAATTACTCTTTGGCTTTTACCAACATTGAGGCTAATAAAAGTAATCGCTACTAAGTTTCAGTCAATTTAAAATGGCGCAAATAGAAAAAAAAACATTGACCAAAAAAATTTAAATATTGTATGCCTATTATATTTTTAGCCAACCTTTTAAAAGCGTTGTCGTGGAAAAAATTGCATCAATTCACGCGTCAGTTATTAGCAAATGTAAGCGAATAAAAAGTATAGCACATTCTAAATTTTGCTATATTTTCAATATTTTAAAGGACATTAAAAACTCTGTGTGCTTTGTTTAGTATAAATCCTTTTATAACAATAAATACTTATTAATAACAATTAAATTTCTAAGTTTTAAGAATTAGGTTTCCGTTAGTAAAATCTGAGTCGTGTCGGTTAATGTAAACTACCTTAAAGACAAAGTCAAGGAAGTCCAGTGAACTGCTTAAATCCGGTATAAACTAGATTGAGATCTTGCGGCAATCAAAGAGAGTCAACAGTTGAGGAATAAACTTTAGCACTTGACAATTAAATAGTGGGGTAATACGGTTAACGTCTGGTTTCTATATCAGGTTACGATCCGTTTTGTAGTAGCAGCAGTGTAGCAGCTATTCATGTTACTTTCCGTAAGCAAAGTGTGTTCTGAGATTTGACTTTTTAGTTTTTGCATTTAGAACGCTAATTTATTAATGTTCGAGCTCGGAGACCCGCGTTCTTTTTCCAGTGTCTATAACTTCAAAAGTGTGTTCTGTTTACTGTCTACGAGTAATGACAGCAATGACAATCAATTCGTTATAATATCGTACGAGAATAGTTAACTAATGTTTCTGTAACTGATTGATCGGTTTTATTTCCTCGGAATCTGACTTATCTCGAATTCTCACTAATCTGATGCACAAGTCAACTCTCGGTTTGTTTGGTAATTTTTTTACCAATCAAAAGATTTTCAAGACTCCTATGATGCATGCTCGAATTTTGACTTAATACTGAACTAATTCTTACGTCTTTTATAAACATTCAATAAACGTTTAGTACTATTTTTATTACGTCTAAAGATCTCTCTACCTACATACCTGCCATTTCTTTTCCAACTGCACAAGCGTCTCGTGCTCACTCTAATTCGAAAACGCTTCGAATTCGCTCCAATGCATTCTTGCTTCTAACTTCCGTCAAAGGTACATTCCAGATTCAAGTAGTCTAATCACGAACAACTCGAACAGTATGCGTAGCGTCATTGTTTAAAAATTTATGAAATTTAGACAGCGGGCGTAACTAAATCTAGCAATCACGAGTATGTTTCAAAATTAATGCACTTCATGATGCCTTTTGTATCGAGTTAACTGTAGCGGTCGTTTTCTTTCGTGTGATGATGCACATTGGTATACATCTAATTAGGGTCGAGGTTTTTGGGAACCGCCTTATTAGGCCCTCTGACGTGGTACCTACAGGGCAGTGGCCACCCTACTGACTTTTTTTTCAAGCCGCTTTTCTACTAGGCACCTGACTTGGCTTGACGAGTACGAGGTGGAAAAATATCCGGAACCAACGGCCTAACGTGCCTTCGATCCTTAACTATGCGATTTGAAATTATTCGTGGTTGGGGCACAGGTTCCAGGATTCCCATATCAAGTTTACTGCCGAGTCCTGAACTGTCAACTAAACTTTGAACTCGTGTATTCATACGTGTTTGAGTTTGTCGACACCGAATGTCAGTGCATGTTGATTGATACCTACTTAGATGTTTATTAGATATCGCAAATAAAAAAAAACTATTGGATGAAATTACTTTTGTATTTTGTTTACCAAATGCAATAACGAAACGATTTGTTATTGTATTGGCCACGTTGGTTTATACTTTTAAGTGCTTGTTTATCACTTCATTAATAAAAATATGATTTATTCATATCTGTATTTTGACAATGTGTAACAAATATTAATCAAACTACATTACTTACTTTTAAGAAAATAACTTTTATACTAGTCAATTATGGCGCAGCGTTAACTGACCGAATCGGGTATAATTTATTTTATTACATTACTAAATAATATTTATTGCGCTAAACGTCATGGATTTAATATCGTATTTCTAAAGTATTATAGAAACGTGACTTTATATGCTTTTTAACATTGATATATTATTGAATAATGATAATAGCTTTGTTACTTAATGGAATACTTCACTAAATCCGAAGGAAATGCTTTTTCTAAATATAATATTGAATCACAAAAATGCAACATGACAGAATCTGAAAAAACTGCAACGGAAACAAAAAAAAATATTAAACGCACTTCTATACACTTCTGGATATAATAAATCTGTATACTAAGTTTCACGCTAATCGGTTACGTAGTATTTCCATGAAAGTTTCATCAAAATCCATCCAGTAGTTTTTACGTGAAAGAACAACAAACATCCATACATCCTCACATAATCACAAACTTTCACATTTATAATATTAGTAGGATAAGCACTAAGCTTTACCCAAAAAGTTGATCTAAACTTGACCACTAACCACTGATTTACTAAAAGCCATGAGTCCCACAGCCCGGGTCTGACAGGCCGACTAACAAACCTCGGCAGTTACTAACAGAGTCGCTTCTAGCTAACGACTTCTAGCTAATGGCTAAATGGATCGTTCTCGAGAGATCTAGAACAATCTAGAAACAATACGTCACTTGTGATTGTGACCCGGTGTAAGCTTTTCAAGTAAAGCCGAGGTAAAGTATGGTGGTTAAATTAAAAGCTTAGCTCAATAAGTAGTATGCTCATTAGGTATGGTAAAAAATGTGACGATTTAAGCAAAAGGTATTTGATCTTACAACAAAATATATAAGATATAAATTATAGGAAATTAGGTCAGTTGGTATGAAAGATGTTGGTAGAAATCCTAGAATTAGTAGTGAAAATTATTTACTAAAAACTACAATTAAAATAAATGTCTAATTTTATATTCTGTAAAAAATGGGGTCATACATAAAAATAAATAAACAATGACTTGAAAACCTCTTCTGCTTATTTCGTCGTTTGAAAAGAGCCAATCTTTTATTATAAAAATATATTGAATCTGACTGCTCTACAATCCTTTGCCAAGCTGCTAACAGAGGGTATTCTAATAATACCTCACAAGCAATAAAGAATCTAATCAATTGGAAAACTGCGGTTTCTTGCTCTGTTGAATTGAATTTAATGTTACCTGCAAACTACTTTGAATTTGTACGGATTATTGAAAAGTGATGTAAAGTAATATTAATTTTATTAGAAAGGGTAAACATTTAAAAAGAAAATACTTACTAAAAAGTCCACAGACTAATTCACAATTTATAAAGTTCAATTTTATGTATTTTTTAAATTAGTTAATTTTTAGTACCTACCACTTAATCTTATGGTTGATTTTATTAAATTATATAAACATAATATTCAGAGTAATGGCCTGTAATATGTTGGAATGAGTGGCCAAGCATGTATTTTATAAATCCTTTATTTAATTAAAGTTATATGAATGAAAGCACACAGTATCAAAGAACGACCGACCGCCATCTTCCCTCTAGCTTAGTTATATTAGAGATGGGACACACACTAGTGTTGTGCATCACTCATTACATCTCTCCCTTTCAGATATTCAGTTTTAACAATACAAATTAAAGTAATTTAACTTTGAACTCAAAAACTTCTATAAATTCTAACAAAATAAAAACTTATATACTCTTAACTAAATCCTAACTAGCTCAAAATATAATCTTTTAAGTAATCTGGTTTTTTACTTATTCTACCTGCCCTTGTTACATAATCAGTTACATTAGGTACATCTGTGGTTAGAGACCTATTATTATTATCTGTAGGAAGTGTATGCTCATCTACAATTTGTCTATTCAATATTTCTCCATCATTTTCTTCCTCGTCCATAATGTCTTTTTCCTCCTTGTAAATTCCTCCTTTAATCAACATCTTCCTATTCCTAGTTATTTTATTTCCAAATTTATTCATTACTTTGTATGACCTCGGTCCATTTCCTTTTCCCATTATAATTCCGCTTTCATGAGGCTTCTTTCCATTTTCATTCTGTATTTTCACAACATCTCCTTCTTCTAACTCCGGTAGAACTTTACTTCCTCTGTCATGATATTTTTTCTGTATCCTTTGTTTCTCTTTAAGTTCTAGTCCATATCCATGTTTTCTATTTGTCAAATCCGGTAGTTTTGTCATATCTGGTAATGTTGTCACATCCGGTAGAAGAGTTTTCACACATCTATTAAATAATAATTCTGAAGGTGAAGATCCATTTGTTGATATAGGAGTATTCCTGTACATTAATAGACCTAAGTATACATCTTTTTTATCATAAATTAACTTTTTTAACATTTTCTTTACAGTTTGTATGTATCTTTCAGCTAACCCATTACCCTGATGATGCTTTGGACTAATAATTTTGTGTATAAAATTCCATTCTTTAGAAAATTGTTTAAATTCAAAACTACTAAATTGAGATCCAGCATCTGAATAAATGATCTCTGGTATGCCATGTCTCGCTAATATTTCTTTTATACTAGTAATTGAACAATTTGTTGATAAACTATCTAAGGCTTGAATCTCTACAAACTTACTATATGTATCAACTATTAAAATATATGGTTTTGAATACAAAAAAAATATATCAATAGATAGTATTTGCCAAGGTTTAAGTGGAATTTCTTTTTCTAACAATGGTTCTTTTTTATTATTGTTTTGAAAACTTTTACATGTATCACAATTATTTATCAAATCTTCTAATTGTTTATTCATATTCGGCCAAAATAAAGAGTTCCTAGCCATGATTTTACTTTTTTCAATCCCCAAATGAGCATAGTGTATTTTATTCAAAAAATCCTTTCTTTTAGACTGAGGTATTACAATATTTCTCCCTTTAAAAATTAACCCATTAATATTACTTAATTCATCCCTGTAACTATAAAACAATTTAGCTTGACTATCCACTAGTGACTTATTCTCTGGCCAACCTTGTTGTATATATTTATTTACTGACATTAATTCTTCATCCTTAGCCGTCTCAGAAATTAACTCTTTCATTTTTTCATCTGTAATTCTAAAACTAGATAATACCATACCTACATGTGTTTCTACTTTTAAATCTGTATTATATTCTGTATCTAACAAATGTGATCTGCTTAAGTGATCAGCAACTAAAAGTTCTTTACCCGGTTTATAATTTACTTGAAATGTATATGGTTGTAAAGCCATCCTTATCTTTTGTAACCTAGCTGGACATTTATTTAATGGTTTAGAAAATATTGACACAAGTGGTTTATGATCTGATTCAACTTGAAATTTACATCCATACAAATATTGATGAAACTTATTTACTCCATACAAAATTGCTAAACTTTCTTTTTCAATTTGACTGTATTGACATTCTGTTTCTGTTAAAGCTCTAGACCCGTATGCTATAGGCTTTCCTTCTTGCAAAATAACTGCTCCTAATCCTGCTTTAGATGCATCTACACTAAGTACAACATTTTTATCCATATCAAAGTAACTCAAAATTGGAGGTTCAATTAACATTTGTTTTAATTTTTTATATGCTTCAGCTTGTTCATGACACCATACAAAAGGTACATCTTTTTTAATTAGTTGTCTTAAAGGCGCAGATACCTGAGAAACATTTGGTATAAACCTGGCTACATAATTAATCATACCTAGAAATCTTAATAATTCTTTTTGATTTTGTGGGGTTTTCATCTCAACAATTGTTTTGATACGGTCTGGATCAATTTTAATACCTTCAGCTGATAATACGTGACCTAAATATCTGACTTTAGCCTGTTTAAAATGACATTTATTCTTGTTAAATTTAATACCGTACTCTTGAGCCCTTTTCAATACTATTTGTAAAATTCTATTATGCTCATATTCTGTTTTAGCATGTATCAATATGTCATCAATATAAATTTCTAATCCTTCTATATCTTTGAAAATATCACTAAATATTTTATAAAAAACTTCAGGGCTTGATGACAATCCAAATGGTAACCTGTTAAAATGATATCTCCCATATGGTGTATTAAATGTGGTTAATTTTTTACTCTTATTAGACAGCCTAATCATCCAGAAACCTTTACTTGCATCTAATGTACTAAAGACAGTACTACCTTTTAATTTAGCAACTATTTCATCTAAAGTAGGTATCATCATTTGTTCTCTCTGTATCTGTGTGTTTAAATATTGTGGGTCTAAACATATTCTAATTGATCCATCCGGTTTGGTAGTCATTACTAAAGAGCTTACAAAATCAGTAGGACCGTCTACTTTTGAAATTATACCCATACCTTCTAACTTAGTCAACTCAGATTTTAATTTTGCTTGTAATTTAAATGGAATATGTCTACTACGTTCAATTTTACCTTGCCAACCATCAATTAATTTTATATCATATTCATAATCTTTTATATTGCCTACCCCTTTGAAAACATCTTTATATTTTTCTAAAAGCTCAGAATGTCCTGTCCATATACTATCAACTCTATTTTTATTTCTTTGTATCAAATTGAACTTAACCAAAGTTGGTAAACCTAAAATGGGTATATATTTTCCTTTACAAACCTGAAATTCAACCCTTTGAATGTTATTGCCAATTCTAACTGAAAGTGAAATCTTACCTAAAGTTTCTATCTTCTCATTGCTATAGTTAGTTAAGTTACAATCAGATTTTTCAAATTTACATATCCCAAATGAGCTACAATCATTTACTGATATCACATTACACTGAGCCCCAGAATCTAATTTAAATTTTAAATATTTTTCATAATCTGTAAAATAAACAGTTTCATACCAATTCTTTTCTGAGTTTACATTATTTATGTTAATTACATACATATCACAAGAATTTTCACTGTCGCTAGAATTATTTACTCTTTGTACCGCTTTAACATAATATGCCCTACATTTTCTAGCAAAATGATTATCTTTCTTGCACTTAGCACACTTCTTACCATAAGCTGGGCATCTAGCATAAGCATGTTTAAATCCACATCTTGTACAATCAATTAAATTTGCTCTTGAAAATCCTGGTTTTTGTTCATATTTCTTTTGATCTGTATATTTCTTCACATTTCCTGATACTTTCCGTTGTTCTGTATAGTATTTTATATTCCCCGATACTGCTCTTTTATGTTTTTTCAATCCATGTATTGTGCTCGTAGATGGTTCACTTGTCTCTATTTTCTTAACTTGTTCTTCAGATAGTTCTGCAGCTTTACACAGTTGAATGGCTTTGTCCAAGTTTAAATCCGTTTCTCTCAACAATCTTTCTTTGATTTTACTATCTCTCACGCCCGTCACAATCTTGTCTCTTAACATTCTTTCTTGCATTTGTCCAAAATCACATTCTATACAGAGTTTTTTAATTTCTGTATAAAAATTATCAAAGGTCTCACCTTCTCTTTGACTTCTATTGAAAAACATGAGAGAATTCACGCTATCATTCTTTTTTGGTATAAAATATTCATCAAACTTCTCGATCAGTTTTTTATAATCCTTGGAATCTTTCTGATTCATATCAAAAGTTAAGAATAATTCTTGACACGCCTCACCCATACAATGTAGTAGTAATGCAGCCTGAACTTCCATGGTTTCACTAACAGCTCCTGACGCCACACGGTAAATTTCAAATCTTTGTTTGAATCTTTTATATTCCTCCACATTCATTTTTTGCATACCGGCTGGGGGTTTTAATCCTTGTATGCCAGTTTTCTTTTTCTCCTTTTCATCGCCCTTTTCATTCGCCATTTTCGAGGTTAGTTGCAAACCACGCCAATTTTGTTATTCTCGTTGCAAGTTGCACACTCAATTAATAACTTCTTCAATCCAATTTTCAATACGCAGCGCCATGTAATATGTTGGAATGAGTGGCCAAGCATGTATTTTATAAATCCTTTATTTAATTAAAGTTATATGAATGAAAGCACACAGTATCAAAGAACGACCGACCGCCATCTTCCCTCTAGCTTAGTTATATTAGAGATGGGACACACACTAGTGTTGTGCATCACTCATTACATGGCCCGTCACAATACCCTATTACAGATTAACCCGCGAAAAAATCTCGTCCGCAAATTTTACAAAGCATCATACATTTACCTCTGTATAATTAATTTCAGTGACATGTTCCTTGTTTAAGATCTCGCCTCTATCCAGCAAATGGCGGCCAATCATAGAATCTAGAATCCAACAAGAGAGAATCCTAACTATCAACGCTGTGGGTCGCGGCGCTAAACTACATCCTGGGATGTTCTGGGACCTTTCTGGAACCTTCCTGTTCACTATATTCGTTATGACAGCCTTTGGTAAGTTGTTTATGTGTGTGTGTGGGGGGGGGAACAGATTTAACTTTCACCGTGGGAAGTGGTGACATGCGAAGAACCATTTTTTTATTTAAATTTTGTTAAAGCAGTTTTTGTATTTAAATTTTGTACAAAACATCAAGAATAGGGCTTTATAGACTACTAGTGGCCGCCCGTGACTCCGCTCGCGTGGAGGTCGATTTCCCGTGGGAATACGAAGTTTTACCGCGGTAAAAGAACCCTATATGTTATTCTGATGTATAACTTATATTACTGCAAAGTTTCATCAAAATCCATCCAGTAGTTTTTACGTGAAAGAGTAACAAACATCCATACATCTATACATCCATACATCCTTACTCACAAACTTTCACGTTTATAATATGAGTAGAATTAATAATAATAAATAATAATAATAATATTTTTTTTTTTTTTATTTCTCCTTTACTTAAAAATAAACAATTCTTTCCTAAAGATTAAGGTAAGTTAAACTTATTGCTAATAAGAGATCAAAAGTTTAAGACAGGAGACTGGAGCCTTATCTAAGCTAGTGCCTGTGTTAAAGGACTCCAGACAAAATAACAATTAAATAAAAACTTAATATTTAAATTTAGTTAACAATAGGAAAGTTATTTTAGTTTGGTGTGTGTGTGTGTGTGATTGTGTATGTGTTTATGCGTGTGTGAGTATATGCCTGTGTGTTTGTTATTTAGTGAGAATTCAGAACCTATATGAGAGAAGGAGGTGTGTTAGCTAATGACATTGATAAATGTTTCAGTATCTTCGTAATCAAGTTTTTGTAACCACTCCAATATTTTATTCTTACAATCATATTTTGAGAGTGAATAAATATGACTTTTTTTGTTACATTTATTGTATAAATAAGGACCTAAAAAGCTAAAAAATCTTTGAGCAAAACTTGTAGAAACTGTGTGTGGAGCAATAACTGATGTACCAGTCCGTTTATTGTTTATGATAGATGGATCAAAATGTGTAATAGAGTGTTGTTTAAGCACTGTGTGTAATATAAAAAGTTGTCTAACTGACAGTAGCTTACAGTTTTGATATAGTTCAAATGTGCGAAATCTATAAGGAAGAAACAGCATGACTTTTAGAACCACTCTTTGTGCTCTCTCAATTCTAAGTAAGAGGTATTTCGAGGCACCACCCCACACTGTAATACAATATGAAATGACAGACTGACAAAGAGCCAGATAAACAGTTTTAATGATTTTTACATCTGCTATATGACGAAGTGACTTAAAAACAAATATAAGTTTCCTTATTCTGTTAGTAAGGAGACTAATGTGTGGTTCAAAAATAAGATTCTGATCAATAAGGATGCCTAAATATTTGTAATTATGTGCATGTTCCAATTTAGGACAGGAGCATGAGTGGTCTACTAAGTTACAAGAGTGAGCAGTTAGATTGAATATATTAAGGGGTTTATTATTTAAATTTCTAACAGAAAATTGGATAACTTTTGTTTTACTGACGTTTAAAGTTAATTTATTTTGGGAAAGCCATTTTGTTACTGTGTTTAAGCCTTCTTGAGCCAAATTGAATACCCTATCCCATGTATCATCCGCAAAAAGAAGTGCAGTATCGTCAGCAAAAGCCAAAATCCTACCTTTTGGTATTATTATTTTACAAAGATCATTTAAATAGATGAGGAAAAGTGTGGGACCAAGGATACTTCCTTGGGGAACTCCGTGAGTAACTGGAAGGTAATTACTTAAAAAGTTATCAATTTTAACATATTGATACCGTTCAGTCAAATAACTCTCAAAGAGTTTAAGTTGAAGACCTCTTATGCCGATATTTTCCATTTTTAATAAAAGCAACGGTATTGAAACGGTATCAAAGGCCTTGGTTAGGTCCAGAAAAACAGCTAGAGCTTTATTTTTGCGGTCTAAATTGGATGAAACAAAATTTGTGAAATCTAGGACAGCGTCAGCAGTGGATCTGTTAATACGGAAACCATATTGAGCAGACGCAATTAAACTATTGCTTTCCAAGAAGAGATTGAGACGTTTATGCAATAGACGTTTGAGAATCTTTGATAAAGAAGTTAAAACTGAAATTGGTCTATAGTTATTTATAGAACTTTTGTCTCCGCTTTTATGAATAGGATGAATGATAGATTTTTTAAATGCATTAGGAAAAACTCCAGTGGAAATAGCAAGATTACAAATATGTGTGATGATTGGTACCAAAATTGCTTTAAAATCAATAATAATATTTGAGGAGATGTTATCCCAACCTATAGCACAGTCTCGTTTTAAGCTTGATACAATTTGTTCAACTTCTGCATTATCAGTAGGTATCAGGGTCATTGATTTACAAAACTGAGTTAATTTTAAAGAATTAACATTTAACATTGTTGGGTGATGATCAATTTTGTCAGCAAGATTTCTACCTATGTTTGCTAAAAACAATTAACATCATTTATAGTTTGGCTAGGGTGTAAAAGTTCAGTAGCCGAATTTTTAGTTTTGTTTCTGTTTGTAACATTATTAATAGTTTTCCAAAGCTTTTTGTTGTTAAAAGTAACTTTTCTTAGTTCATTTCGTTCAAATTCTTGTTTCGTTTTCCTCAGTATCCGATTACAAAAATTTCTATATCTGGTGTAAATGGTTTTTAATATGTTATTATCAGGAGAACGCTTACATTTCCTGTGTAAATTATCACGATGCCTGACACAACGAAGAAGGCCAGGTGTTATCCAGGGCTTGAATATGTGTTTACGTTTAGAACATTTGATAATTATGGTATTGTTATCAATGGCGTGCTTAAGAGAAGATATTAATAAATTTGTGGCTTGATTCACATCAGATGATGAAAGAATAGGTGTAAAATTGGTATTTTTCAACTCTAAATCCAACGCTTCTGAATTTATACGAGAATACGTATGATTAATTTTAGGTTTAGGATTTACATATTCAAGTGAAAGAATAACGGTATAATGATCAGTGAGTGTGGTATGTGCAATTAAAGTGGAGCAAGGGAATTTAGTTTTTACAATATAATGGTCTAAACAGCTTTTATAATGAGTTGGTAGATGATGTGCAGGCAACAGACCATGAAAAGCTAATAAATTTAGATAGGAAGAGGCATTACTGTCTTTATTCTTTGAAACAATATCGATATTAATATCTCCACATATAATAATATTTTGAAATCTAGAAGACTTAAGTAAAAGATCATCTAAGGAATTAAGAAAGTTATCAACATTTTTTTGTGCTGGTGAACGGTATATAGAAATTATTGATTGTTTATTGATCTGTGCAGTCACACAATTTGCATCTAAAAACTGAGGTTCATCAAATATAATGTCAAATGTATTCTTAATATACATTACTACACCTTCATTTTGAGTAAAATTGTTAGTTGATGCACATTGTTTATATCCATTCAGTAAGGGTATATTAGAGACTTTAGATAACCAACACTCCGAAAGAACAATCACATCCCAATCCTAAGAACCTCTGAGCATAATAGGTAAAAAGCCTGTAAAGTTATGATTTAAGCTACGTATGTTCTGAGAAATAAGTTTTAATTTTTTGGTTGGATTTTGAATTAGTTTTGGGCAGTCATCTATATTACATTCTATGGATAGTGCCATAGACATCATGTCAATTTCATCGTTTATGTTATCGAATTATAATAGAGTATGTGATAATGTGTGTCCTTATCAAGTTAAATAGGTAAGGCATTATAGAAACTTTTCTAGCATTACTTATTATAGCTGTAGTCTGAATTACATTATACATATTTTTTATCTGTAGAAAATGATAAGTGGGAGGTGTAAAAAAAGATAAATGAATAATATTAATGAGACTGATTAGGGCTGAAATGTTAAACATATAAAATGTAAGTGTAAGCATATAAAATGTTAGAAATAAAACTGGAATATTTGTATGTGTATGTGTTTATGTGTCTGTATGCATGTAAAGGTGTGATTGTGTTTGTATGTTACATAAAAAGGCATATAAACAGAACAAACAGTAAAAATGTAGTATATCATATGCAGGTAAGTGACAGTGTGCAAAGTGGTGTTAAATTTGTGATAGACATGTATACTATGCAGATTAATAGTAAGAAAATATATTTTTTTTGTTTTTGAAAATAAAGCCATGAAGGTTGTATTGAAGTAAATATCAATGAAAATAAACTGAAATGCAGTAATTATGGCATGGGTGAGACATTGTTTTTTGAGGTGTGTCTGTGACATGTATGTGTAAAATAAAGTAACTAAAACAAAATATAAAACCAAGCTTAATTTTGAGAAAGTTATCAAAGATAGTATGTTAATGCTAAAGACCAAGATATTTATACATAATATGTGTAAACATTTAAATAATTTAGTACTTTTCAAGAGCATCATACAAAGAGCAAAGCAAATAATAAAATGAGGGTCAAAAGAAATCCCTCTGAAAAAACCTTTAGTAAGTCTTTCTCTTCTCTTATATAAAGGCGGGTTTTTCCAGCTTCTTTACATAAATAAATTTTACCATCCCGGGTCCATACAAATCTAAAGTTATGTTCACGTGCTAAAGCTCTTGTTTTATGGAACAAAAGACGATTTGTCTTAGTAAGGCGCTCATTTATGTAAATGGGGATGGCTGGTCCCGGTAGTTGGAGTCCCTCTGAGTTAGTATTTCGTCGAACCCTCGCAGTCCTCAGCATGGCGTCCCGAGTGTCCCGTCGCGTGAAGCGCACCACCAGTGGTCGGGGTTGTCTTCTTTCAGCTCCACTTGACACACTGTGATTGCCCATGTTGACTCCTGGTGTTGTAAAAGATGATTTGTTTTTATCAATTCCAACTCTAAATGCATTAACAATATCTTTTTCATCTAAAAGCAACCCAATCTTTTTTGCAATACTCAGGACAAGATGTAAGCAGTTTTCATTACTGATTTCAGGACATCCCAATATTTCTACATCATTGTTAAGTAGATATTGGTCCCTTTCAGAGAGTTCAAGTTTCAGCTGTGAGATTTTGTCTTCAAGAGAAGATACATTACAAGTATGTTTTTTATTAGACTTGTCCTCTAAGTATGAGACACGATTTTCTAATTCTTCTATTCTCAGAGTTTGAGATTGAATAATAGTAGAAAGATTGTTTATAGTTACCTTGAGACTAGTTATTTCATTGCGAATGAGATCTGTCATGAAAAGTTTCAAGTCAACCATCATATCTGCATTGCAAATGGATGAATCCTTGTCCCCAGTTCGGGGAACGTTGTTATTTTCTTGTAGGTTAGTTGGTTGGTTGGTTTTAGTCCTGCAGGTTATATTGTCGGGCTCTGTATTTGGAGTCCCCTCAGCCATAC
Organism: Emmelina monodactyla; assembly: GCA_916618145.1. NCBI lineage: Eukaryota > Metazoa > Arthropoda > Insecta > Lepidoptera > Pterophoridae > Emmelina > Emmelina monodactyla. The sequence continues at coordinate 2,758,132 of OU745316.1, forward strand.
AAGCATTTCTTATGGGTGTATCCATGTTTACCGTTTTCGGCAATTTACTGATACATTCTGGGCATTTCCATTGATCCTTGCGTTCGAAAGTTTTGTAGTATTTTGCACTAATATTCGCACAATCCAGGTCATAGCTTTCCTTGCAAAGGAAACATCGGACGTTATCTTTCTTCAAAATTGGTTTATGGCATCCACCACATTTGACTGCCGGGCTCATAGGAATATGGAAATTATTCAAACTTATTGAATTTCATGAATTTGGCGGTTGTAGTTGTGATGACGCCAAAATGGACGCCAACAGTAAAATTGTATTGTAAGCTGTTAAGTTCACAAAAACACACTTTCACAGAGACTAAATTACTAATTGTTTTGCGATTTACAGTTGAATTAAAAATTTTAACAACTTTACACACTCTAAATTGCAGAATTAGTAGGATAGTAAGTATAATTAGACCGGTAGGTTATGACCTTTGCTTATGTTTGTGTCCAAATTGAGTAAAACACTGCAAAAAGCCAATATAAACATGTCAACTTTATTTATCTAGTGTGCGTGACATCCGTGTTTAACATTCGTGCTCTGACTTACTAAACTAATGTGCATGAGTTTTGCGACTATCAGTTGGTCTTCTTTTTAAAAGGTTCTATTAACGTGTATGCTTATTGCTAACGTTCTTTTGTTTAGGTTTTGGAGCCCCCGTACCACAGACAATTTCGGGAAGAATCTCAAGTCTCATCTACGCTGCTCTGGCTGTACCCATGCATTTCTATTTGAGTACGAATAATAAACTCTTAAATACTCTATATGAAGTCATTTACTAGAATATTCAAAGCTAACTAGCTACGAGCTCTGTCCGTAACTTGAATTCCATAGCAGAAAATAAATTGATTTACTTTTAACAAACTGTAACTTTTCCAGAATAAAATCTATCTAACCTATCTACAGATTTTCGCTACGATTTTTTTTTGTAATAAAATACCTAATAGGCTTCTCTTAGTGCTTCTATTTGGTTTTGATTAAAAACATTGTATTTGATATTTCAGTGGTCAACTTAAGCACTTGTATCGTGTTTCAAATAGAAAAAACTATATTACAAAGAAAAAAACGCAAGGAACGAAATCTAGAAAGGTCAAATCCACAAGGTATGTTTGTAGTAAAATTCAATTACTATTCAGCACTGTAAGAGAAAAGTTGCAGAATTTGGAGTCGCTATTAATAAAACCTGCAGGTGAAAATAAAATATACAAACAGCCCAATCCTCATCATTTTACTGAGCTGTGCATATTTTTTTGTTCATGGTTACATATTTTAAAATATTCTACAGTACACTCACCTTCCAACACCCACGAAAGGCACTCATTGGTAGGTTAATAAAAACCGACCTTTCTTGCATTTACCAATCAGTTAAAACGTAGATACACCCACTCTGTATAATTAAACAAAATAAAAGCCTCAATTTCGATTACAGCCTTTTTATCCCCATCACTAGTTACGTACAAACATGGCCGCGCCACTTGTGTGGGGATAAACAAAGCATTTAGTAATTACATACAACCTCCACGGTTACTAGCTGGCTGGTGATAGTACTGAAATAGGGAAAAAAGAAAACAGTAGAACGTGCATTCGAATTAAATGGAATGCGAAATGCCGTTGTATTTGACACAAGTTTAATTAGTACAAACAAGATGCTCTTGAATCTTTGACCGACCGAAAGCATGCTGTCAGTTCTAATAAAGAGACGTAAGGAGTTACACAGATTCAAATATAACAACCCCGAAAAAGTCGAGCTTTATCTTTAAAGACAAACTTTACCTCATAAGTCAGGTTGTATGCAGTGAACCAGAATCATTTACATCGACACTCCATTGAACACAAGTCGTTTAAAACCTTGCTTTGTAAAATTTATGACCGCAACTTATGGGCAAAATATTAAATGTTATTCGGAAAACTAATGATAAAAAGTACTTAAATAATTAAACAAAAACGTGCACCTTTGCATATAAACAAGCAATCCACCTGCGGCTTCACTTCCATGGAAATAAAAATTGTCTAAATAAAAGCAGCCTCACTCCCTTATAACGAAATTTTCTAATTCTTAAAGTAGGTATGTCATAAATCATTTCATTAGTTCCAGAGATTAACCTTACCATCTAATCCCACAAAGTTCCTCTTTCTTTAATACACCTATACGTTTCCCTGTAAATACCTAAATAAATATTTTAACCTTCTGTTCCCAACTGATCTGCCATTTAAATGCCAACGTTGCTCGCAGTCGATAGCATACAATGATCGCATAACAGTCTGTGTACATTGTTCTACTTTTGTAAGTATCATTATAGCATCAACTGTTTGTTATTATTACTATCATATCATAATTTTACTGCCGGCTTCACACTCAAAATGTGATGTTAAGCGTTTTCATAGCAATGTACATTTGAATTCGATTATTAGCAACAGGGACTGAAAACGGTTAAGGTTTACCGGTATTTCAACCTGTATAAAAAAGCGGTACCTTAATTTTATACCGGTTACGCAATCCTTGAACCAAAACTCTACCGGTTGTTTTAAGGTTTTCAGAATCGCTACCGCTATCTTATAAAGGTATGGCATAATTATACCTTTAAAATTCATACAGGTTGAGTATTAAAGGTATAACCCATATGATTTTTTCGGTATCGTAATACGCTCGCTCGATACAAATAAAGTCGATTTTCCGACAGCAGACCCACACATTCTTGAAATAAAGTGATACTTTTATTTATGTAAAGGTTATACCATAATATTAGAAGTATACCGAAATGTTATGGTGAAGGTTTTTTATTATATTCTTAAAAATACGGTACCGAAATGAAAAGGTATGACGTCATACCGTATTTTAAAGGTATGCATATTTAAGTGTATTAAAAAAATTAAATACTGAAATAAAACGGTATGACGTCATACCGAAATAAAAGGTAGGCCTAATTTAACCGGTTTTCGGTCCCTGATTAGCAATTTGAATAGCTATTGACTGGATGCGTTGTTGCTTTTGTAAACTGAATGCAATGTGTGGTCTGAATTATTTATAGTCCTTGAATTTACCTGCTGAAAATTTAAGCAAACTTAAATTTTTCAGCAGGTAAATTATGCACATTAGGTACTGTTAAACTTCCATTAACATGCGTATATGGATAAAGTTTAGCTTTACCTGATTGTAGATGAAGTTACAAACTAGTACCTAAAACTTTTTATATGCCGAACTATACCGAACTGTAAAGCGGATGGTTCCGGGTTCGATCCCCGGGTCGGCCCAATATCGTAAAAAATGTTTTTCGACATTGGCTCGTATCTGGGTGTAACTAGGTTCTCCCCTAGTCCATTGTTTGGTGGTGCCTTTAATACAAGAGCTTACTGCACTTATTTAAGAGCTACATACCTAATTGGTGTGTTTAGTCTGGAGTCTGGAGATTTTATTATTAACTCATGAGACCGAAGATGTAAACTTTATGTAAACAGTCTATCAGTGCAGCCTTCTTCCTTAAAGTCTTTTAGTTATTTCTTTTAATTTTAAAGGTGACGTACGGACTTCCGAATCCTTTATTAAGCCTTTCACCAGAACGTGCTTGCGTAGAAAAGTCAAGGTAAGGCATCTTCTTTATAGACCAAGATCCCAGGGCCGTAAGACACAACTTATTTTCTGAAGAATAGATTTTTCGATTCTAAGTAGTCGTTTCATGTACTTTTAATACCTGCACGTTTGTGGGACTTGCCCGGTGACACCTCCGCAGGTACCAGGTGAGAAAGATAACTAAAAATCACAGTTACTTAACTTAAATTTTTATGACTGATTTTGATATACAGGGTCTGTCGTAATGAATGGATAACCCGTTACCTACAGTTGATCCGTATGTGAGGCTATAAGAAAATGGTGTCTTCTTGCCAGGGTTGTCAACCATAAGAAAATGGCGTAGACTTTTAAACTTTTTTATAAATTTCCCAATTTTTTTTATTTATTCTGCTGCCATTTCTTCAAATTTTGATGTATTTGTATAATTCTTTTAGTATTATACTGCTGAAGACGTGTATTATGTAATTTAAATACAATTTTAGGTGTTATTCACGTTGAACATTATCAAAATACTCATTTTAAGAAAAATATTTCCAATTTTTTTTCTTTATGTCAACTTTTGATCATCTCCTGTGGAAAAAAAAAGTATGACGTTATAGCTGCCCATGACCTCAATAAATTGTCTAGTATGTGTAGATTCTAAAAAGGTATAACGATGTGTACTTTACAAGCAACATTAAGTTACAGGAGCGAGAACACTAATCAAGGTCGGAATTTTTATTTTTCATGTTATGTTATAAATGGTTGTAAAACTTCGTCATAATGATTTTATTCTATCGAGATACTTTGCACAAACACTATCGGGCCACTAATAGGATATTCAGAAGAAAACCCGGTTGTTTTTGGGAAAAAAATAACTTTACTTCACGATAATAATGTAATGAAAATGTACAAATGAAAATTGTTGTGCTCTAATAGTTACATGCGACAAACATGTTGCGACAAGTTTATTCGAAATTGAAACGGATTTTAAAAATCGAACAAAGATCGCATTACAAAGAAAAGTGGAAAAAATTAGAAGGAAATCGTCCTTCCATAAATGCATTGTGCACTCTAATGAACACACGGTAATCAGGATGTCGCACATTTGGATATCTTACACGATAAACACTAGCAGCTCTATTGGTGCTGCCATTACGTACACCGTAAATGTAATGCATGTTCGCGTATTCGGCCGGCGTGTACTGTTGCGGCATGATACACAAACTACACAAAAACTTTTCCAAAACAACAAGTTCAATCGATAGCACAACACAATGTCCGTAAATGTGAGCAAAGTCATCAGTATCACCACGTTATCAAGTCCAAATCACAAGGAAAATCATAGTCAAATATTAGAAAGCAGTAACAAATTGACGAAAATAGTGGCCCCGATTCTCAAAACACTCTCTAAAACTAAATTAAAAATATCGCTGTCACTTTCTCATGCTTCGTATTAGAACAAGACAGGTACATTGGTCTCACTAAATTTAGTCCACATCATTGTGAAATTGAACGAAATGCGCTGAGAACTTGCCTAAAATTGCCTTCGCCGTGTCATATTGCACGTACATTTTAGTTTGACAGGACTAAAATGATTACCTGTCTCTGTCTTATTGATGTGTAAGTGACAGCGATAGTTTTAGTTTAGTTTAGAGAGTGTTTTCAGAATCGGGGCTAATGTGAACAAAAGGACATGCGATGGTCAAAATCACACTGATGTGATGAGTACCCTTTTCTTTGTAATGCGGTCTTTGTTCGATTTTTAAAATCCGTTTCAATTACGAATAAACTTGTCGCAGCATGTTTGTCGCATGTAACTATTAGAGCACAACAATTTTCATTTGTACATTTTCATTACATTATTATCGTGAAGTAAAGTTATTTTTTTCCCAAAAACAACCGGGTTTTCTTCTGAATATCCTATTAGTGGCCCGATAGTGTTTGTGCAAAGTATCTTGATAGAATAAAATCATTATGACGAAGTTTTACAACCATTTATAACATAACATGAAAAATAAAAATTCCGACCTTGATTAGTGTTCTCGCTCCTGTAACTTAATGTTGCTTGTAAAGTACACATCGTTATACCTTTTTAGAATCTACACATACTAGACAATTTATTAAGATCATGGGCAGCTATAACGTCATACTTTTTTTTTCCACAGGAGATGATCAAAAGTTGACATAAAGAAAAAAAATTGGAAATATTTTTCTTAAAATGAGTATTTTGATAATGTTCAACGTGAATAACACCTAAAATTGTATTTAAATTACATAATACACGTCTTCAGCAGTATAATACTAAAAGAATTATACAAATACATCAAAATTTGAAGAAATGGCAGCAGAATAAATAAAAAAAATTGGGAAATTTATAAAAAAGTTTAAAAGTCTACGCCATTTTCTTATGGTTGACAACCCTGGCAAGAAGACACCATTTTCTTATAGCCTCACATCCGGATCAACTGTAGGTAACGGGTTATCCATTCATTACGACAGACCCTGTATATTTTGTAGAGTAATACTCTGAAGTCATATCAGAGAAGTCAGACGCTTTCCATGGGCCAGAACTTTTATCAGACGCTTCAAAGCTCTATAAAAAAAAATTAACTTAATTTATTTTTAAATGTCTGACTTTTATATATATTATTCAGATAACTATTACAAAGTTATATTAAATCAGTCAGACAATTTGTAATGACCAAAAACCCCCTAAACACCAAAATTACTCAGCCACGATTATGAGCGCGATAGCAATATAAATGCGTTTCAGAGCGAGTGAGACATCCATGGTAACTCGGTTCCCCTTATTAAATTCACAAATTTCTTGCGTCGAAATTTTTTAATTTTTTTGGGTTGAATTCTTTGTTAATGTCATAAGCAGTGTTATTATTTAAAAACAGCTGAAGCTGGGCAGCATCAACATCCCGTATTAGCAACATTATAAGTTTCGCAGATAAATTTTTGTACTTCGTTAAAATATCTTGTTGCAGGTTTTCATCTGTAAACGACTCTACATAATTAATTCCACAAAATCTTCATCTTCTCCGTATAATTAAAAAAAAAAACATTTTTATCACAAGCATGCAACGGCAGTCTTTTGAGTTTTTGTTTTTTATTCTTTTGGTCACAATAGATACATGTATGATTTTCACCAGCACTTACATCACTTGAAGCACTTACATCAAATGAAACATTACTAGAAGGAGAATCAACAGCATACTCAAACGCCACAGAAGGGTGTTTAGAATTAGTTGGGACCGGATCAACTGATTCTAATTCAACAGTTGGCTCAGGTATTTCAGTGGTTTCAGGTACAGTAATAGCTGGACTTGAGTTTGATGCTATAGCAGAATCTGGAGCTAGAAAATCAGGTAGTTGATTTGAAGTAGAAGCTGTACATGTATCATTATTAGTGCTATCAATACTTGACGAGGTTGATGTCGATACTACAGAATTATGGCTTACAGTACCCGATGAATTACTTTTTAGTTTTTTTTTTTGTTTTTCGGAAATAGGAGGATAATATTTTCTCGGCAAAGCAGTAAAAGATTTATAACACTCGCGATGGTACCCACTGTCGTATAAATCATCCGGTAGAACTACATCTTTGAATTTGAGGTTATATATTTTTCGCTGTTTTAAGATACTGGATACACTTTTTAAATGTCTCGTTTGAAAATAATATTATTTTATCATGAGATTGTTTACAAAATATACACTTTAATGTAGGGCCCAAGGATTCATCCATTTTCCAATTGAAAATAACTTACTATCACTCACAAATCACACGATATAACTGACAAAAACATGTGATACTGTGTATACTGTATACTATACAACGTGTGCACATACAGTAGCTGAAACAGATTGTGAATTTAAGAAGGGGAACCGAGTTACCATGGATGTCTCACTCGCTCTGAAACGCATGTATATTGCTATCGCGCTCATAATCGTGGCTGAGTAATTTTGGTGTTTAGGGGGTTTTTGGTCATTACAAATTGTCTGACTGATTTAATATAACTTTGTAATAGTTATCTGAATAATATATATAAAAATCAGACATTTAAAAATAAATTAAGTTATTTTTTTTTGAAAGAGCTTTGAAGCGTCTGACAAAAGTTCTGGCCCATGGAAAGCGTCTGACTTCTCTGATATGACTTCAGAGTATTACTCCACAAAATATTTATCAAAATCAGTCATAAAAATTTAAGTTAAGTAACTGTGATTTTTAGTTACCTTTCTCACCTGGTACCTGCGGAGGTGTCACCGGGCAAGTCCCACAAACGTGCAGGTATTAAAAGTAGGTACATGAAAAGACTACTTAGAATCGAAAAATCTATTCTTCAGAAAATAAGTTGTGTCTTACGGCCCTGGGATCTTACTCTATTATATTTGCTAAAACGGCACCTAACTAGACCAAGTGGAAGAAGTTGCATAAACTAATTCCTACCACGTTAAAAGAATTTAATACGGTTTTCACTGACATTTAATCTGTATTAATGAAAATTAATCCCTAATTGTGTTAACATAACAGCTGAGCTGATTTGGTTGATTTCTTTTTGTTGTGTTTGAAAATGTCTGAGGAAGGTTTTTATGAAGAGAAAAATACGCGGAAAATAGTCAAAACAATAGTTTTCCATTCCCATAAAAACCACTCTGTCACCAGTTGTAAAACATTTGACGTCCAACAGGGGAAAACAAGGTTAGCCTCCCGCCCGGCAGATTTTAATTACTGACATTACTAACTACCTGCTACTAATACTATTACTTGCTACTATTACTAACATTGCATTATTTTCCAGCGTTGTCTTAGCATCTTCTGTGTTGGGCGATGCATTCCATTAGCGATTATATGCTACTATACTATAGGGGTGTTTATCTTTGGATATTTAAGAGATAAAGATGTTATCGACGCTATCATGTTCCCTTGCGAATTTACTACTACTGGAGGACTGGAAAAGGTTAACAAGATATTTTAAATTCTTATTATTGAACTTTAAGCAACAGGAAAATTATGAATTGGAAAAATATTCTTCCTGTTTTTTGTGTGTGTTTTTTTAAAAGGCTAATTCCCTAAAGTTTAGGCAGTGATAACTTTAGTACCCAAAGAATAAAAGCAACTCAGATATCTCAGGTACAGGTATCACCAATGATATTTTTTTAAACAACTTGTTGCCATTTTAATAATCACCTTATTGGCTTAGGTAAGCTCGGGGATACCGATTTCGGCATACAATTTCATTCCGTATTTTTCAAGTAGGTAGGTACGTCAGCTTAATCTTACCAGACAATACTAGACTATAGTTTCATAAATTACTAGATTATAAAATAAAAGCAATATATCAAATGTTTTCCCGAATTCTTAATAAACCCAAACAACGTCGTCCAAGTTTTAAATAGAAACAATAAATTGATATTTTCGCTTAGCTTCGTAGATAGTCAATATTTTATCGAGACATCTGCTTATTATAGCTGCTATAGTCGATATTAAAATATCTTTCCTATTTCAGGTGGACGCTTCAATTCGTATTCTTTACGGTATATACGTGGAAGGTGCTTTATCACTCATTTTTATAGCATTAACAGCTTTCAAGCTACATAGCAGCGAATCGGTTTATCAAACGACAGAAAAGTATCGACTTTACAGCCACAATAATTATGAATAAAGGTTTATGATGTAAACATTTTATTTAATTTAATTGTTAATAGATCTTTGAGAGGTACTCATAAGGAAACTAAAATTTGAGCATTTTGTTGCAAAGAACTTGTACTTAATTGACTTTTAGCACTTTTATATTTAACTAGTGGCCACTCGCGACTCCGTTCGCGTATAACTCGGTTTCCCGTGGGAATGCGAAGTTTTCCCGCGGTAAAGTTCCCTTAATTCTTTCATGCATATATTTTTGGTTTCTAGAACCGTTTTCGCAGCGCACGCAACGGAAGACCTCAAGGATGAATAATTTCCCCCGTTTTTTTCCCATTTTCCAATATTTCTTCGCTCCTAATAGTTGCAGCGTGATATTATATCAAACAAACAAACAAACAAACTCTTCAGCTTTATAATATTAGTATAGATTAGGCACATATTTTTAAGTTGTTCATTTAATAGGTTCGATCCCCAATATTCCTATGCCTTATGACTTATTATACACAAAAACCCTGTGTAGTGTAGGTATTCCATGATTAAAAATAACTACTAGGGTCTCAGAAATAAAAGAAGTATGTGGAAATTCATAAAATTATTTATTTAGTTACCTAACATTTCTACAACTAGTCAACGGCTATTTACAGCTTCAATCGTATTTGGAATAACATGTTTTGTGAAACTAAAACGTACAAACTTCTTAATAAAAATACAAAGCGTTTTTGTATTTTACATACAATCTAGGGATGTAACGATTACATGTCGATTATCGATGGAATCTGCCAAAATCAATATTTGTTACAGATAATAACAAGCGTTTGTACCATAATAATCGATAAATCTCTAATCGATCTGTATCACAGAATATATTTAACATACTTATGTATTGCTTAAATTTGGTGTTGTTTATGTAAAACTAAATAATTAAAATATATAACTTTAGTGTGCTTTTACAATACGAATAAATGAGCGTACTGACAAAATTTTATTATGAATCTATGAGAAGTTATCGATTTTGATAAATGGAAAAATGTTATATTCAATTTTAAGCTATAAAGCAAAATGAATAAGCTATCTATCCCTTGTTTCTGTTCGATTCTTTGACTACCTCTTCGTCGTTAGTTTCCGAAGAACCTTCTAAAGACTTTTTGTCCCGTAAAGCCTCTTTTACAGCGTCTATTATGTCATGTGGTTCCGCAATTGAGGTTTTTGTACCTGAAATTGTCATCGTCATTAAAACATAGTCAAACACACTAAAACACACTTCAAATCTTAAAATATGTTTTTTCTACGTCAGTTATTAAAGCTGTTACAGCATAAAACTGACAAAAAGAACATATTTTTAAGTATTTCGTTTTGAAATGCGTTTATAAAAGTCGTGGTTATAATAATATCGGGAACATATAGGATAAGAATAAGTTTATGAGCACAAACCATTTTAAAACACCAATTTCATAAAACTATTTAAGTTCACAATACTAACATCTAAAGTAAACCTTCTATAGTAACTAATTCAGAAACGTGTAAACTACAAATAGGGGCAAACAAAAACAATTGAGAATTATTCATTGTTAATGCACAACATATTGACAGAAAACGTAAAAGTTAACTCACAATGTTGATAGTTTTCTATATTGACTCACCTAAAAAGATAACAATAATTACTATGTGTTTATTTTCACTTGAAATCTACTTTAATAATCTTCTTTTTTATGCAAGATATACGTCTGTCCTACCTAACTATAGGGGTTTTCTACACATATCATCACGCTACTAAAAAAAACAAATCGGTCAAAGTATCAGAAAAAATGAATGACATAGCATGATGGTATGTTTTTAGGAATTGAAATAAAACCAGCCAAACAAGTTTAACATCCTATATTAAATAAAGTTTTAACAATTTGTTCAATTACAATAAAACCATCATACTATATCATATTTTGATAACCTTACAATTCCATACACACACATCTGTCATACTATCGACATAAATAACTTTTACTCCATTTATTTACATTCATTATTGCTGCTTTAAAGGTTTGAAAGGCCTCAAAATATTATAAATACATTTAAAAGCTACATAGCAACATTATTTGATTAAATAATGATTGTGAAACTTTAATATCCGATCATCGATACTTTTTATCGACAACGCCTCAACTCTAGTATATCTAAGCTTCGTAAAGCTCTGGATTGGCCTTTCTCTGTCTTTCAAGGGTCTTTTCGTAACCAAAAGGAATGTCGGATCTACAGTAATCATCAGTTTTATCAGCTTGCATCAATTTCTCATGCCAAACGGTGCCAGGTTTTTGTGCTAATAAGGTTATACAAATTAAAACAGAAACGAGAAAGCCAGTGATAAAGGCTGTTTTGTTATCCCTAAAGGACTCGAAAAATACATCGAACATAGTCCACTTTTCCCTACTTTTGTTTGAGTCTTCAGATTCACGATTTTCAGGATGAATGGACTGCGAAGTGGTTTTTTTACTATCAGATTTGGTATCGGATTTGTCTGCAAAATAAACTTGTTTCACTACTAATGCCAATAACCTTGTTCACATTCTTTAATATTTTCATTCATATTTAATCATACAAAAAAATGTAAATCCATTGTTATATAATATTTCAATAATAAGGTTTAATTAGAAAAATCTATTACTTTCTTAAAGCATACTTCCAAAAATTCTGCATTGTAGTAAAAAACATAAGCAAATCTTATCAATCTTTTATCTTGGATATAAAACTGTCATTATAAAAAATATAGTTCATGACTTATTTATACTTTTGGGTGTAAATTTTTTGACATTACTAGCTAGCGGTGAAATATTTTTCCGCCTAGACTATAAAATTTGATATACCATAAATCATTATTGTTCTAACAATAATAAATTTGACTATTTCTTACCATCTCTGTCGAATGAGATGCCATGTATTTGTCCCGGTGTGTCCTCTTCTAATTCAGCGTATGCATACATCAATGCTTTTTGCTCCTTGCTTAAAGATTTTGGTACCTGAAATAAGTAAATTTTAAGAAGGGAGTCTGACTTCTTCTAAAAGAAAATATTTTTAAAAGGTGTATTTTTCGTAAAATCTATGAAAACAAATACATTTTTAGACCTATATACTTTGAGACTGTTCAAATACTACACCAAATTAAGGTTTTTATTTAAATAAACTATGATAAAATATTTTTCTGATCACCAATTAGTATTACGCTTCCATTTAAAAAAACCACTCCAGCAGGCTTCATCATGTATAAAATGGACCCAAATCCCTACTAATATTATAAATGCGAAAGTAACTCTGTCTGTCTGTCCGTCTGTCTGTCTGTTACGCTTTCACGCCTAAACCACTGAACCGATTTTGATGACATTAGGTATGAAGAAAGAACTGAACTTGGGAAAGGACATAGGGTACTTTTTACCGCGGGAAAACTTCTCATTCCCACGGGAAACCGACTTCCATGCGAACGGAGTCGCGGGCGTCCACTAGTACATTATAAACATATGTACCTGTATTTTAATATGCACGTAATGATCCCCATGTCCGTGTTGACTGACTCGCTTCATACCCTTCTTGGAGAGACGGATAACACTGTGCGAACCTGTGCATGGCATTATCTGCAACAAACAAAGCATAATAATAAATTATTTGGAGAATTAAAAATGAGATGTTTTGAATTATATAATTTATCATTTATTTCATATACAGTTTTATAGTGGATACATTTTCGTTTTTAACATTATTTTCTTTAATTTTTATCTGTTTGGCATCTAAACTGGGTGTAGATTAGAAAACTTACCTGCAATGTATGATCTTCATATAAGCCTTGTATTCTCACACTGCCACCTAACAGTGCTTGGGACACTGAAATCTGAAACAAAACATGGAAACCTTAGACATTAAACCCATATATTTCTATACAATGTATCTTTATCCCAACCTAAGCTAATGTTGTGTTATGGATGCTGAGGTATTAAGAAAAATTCCAGTTGAATACATCCAATCAGAACCAATTCAGAAATAACATCTGTTATATGTTCAGGAATCATACCTGAATCTATACTATTTTAAGCTTCACTTCTTCCCCCATTTCTATTTTTCAACATAAGAAAATATTGATTGCAATTAATAAGGAAATATACTTACAGAGCAATCAGTATGGACATCAGGCCCGTCCCGTCTAAAGTACTTAGAGTCTTCAACACGGAAGGTGACAAAAAGCTCACTGTTGCCAACACTCATGCGGACTGTCTGTCCGTTCTCCACACCAGCTGGGACTGGCACTGTCACTTTTTTACGTTGCACCTGTAATGGATATAATATTGGTTAGAATGGCAATAACAATTTCTTAAACCTAGGATAACTGTACAAATTATATAAAATTTAAATTTATTATTACTTAGGATTCAAAAAGGATAGTCAAAAGGGATGTAGTGAAATATAACAGGTATTTGGTAAACCGATATGCAGCATATAGTGTGCATCTTAGCGCAGCAACGCTCAGGAACGAAATACGCATGTCTTGTTGGACATTATTTTCATGTTTAAATTGTATACCCTGAGCAGTAATATTAAATAAAAAATTGTATGCAAATTATATTAGTTACGCAGTATTTGACACCATAAGGGTAATAAAAATGTAAAACTACATGTGATCAATGGACAGCAACCAAGAATTTGTAATATAATCCTACCTTACTTATGAATACAATAAAAACTTACATTTTGCCCCTTCCCTTCACATTCTGTGCATGGAAACTTTATCAGCATTCTACTACCATGGCAATGTCGACAAGTGGATCTCATTACAAACGGACCTGCAATACTATAAATCATTAAAGACAGTACTTTTTACAGAATAATTACATTACTCATGATAAGTTTACCTCTAGAGAATGTTTCCATTCCCGATCCATTACAATAAGTACATTTAATTGCTTTGGTACCGGGTTCACTGCGTGACCCTTTACATTTGGAACAAGTGTCAACAACATTAATGTTGATATCTTTATTCACCCCACGAGCAGCTTCAGTGAACTTCAAATTGACTATCATCTGGAAATTAACAGATATATTACATCATCATCATTACATAGTATAAATCCAAGTGAAAATTCTGTCCGTTTGTATGTTTGGCTGCTAACTACTCCTAAACCAGTTGAGGGATTTTAATGCGGTTTTCACCATCCTTTAGGTATTTTTTTCATTAAAATTTGTAAATAAAGAACAATCGGAAAAAGTTTTTTTAAGTTAGCCAAAAATCAATGTTTCGTGAGCAAGTCGGCCAAAATTCCACCATTGTGAAACGCTCATAGACTATAAGTCAGATAAATATCATATGAAATTAACAATTGTTTCAAATACATTTCTTTATTATACAAAAGTTATAACTTAATAATTACTTTACCTCTTGTGAGGCTCCAAAACCAAACTGACTTTCAGCAAAGTCGCTGAAAATATCACTTTTAAATCCAGCATCTCCAAAGATCTTACGGAACAGTTCTTCAGGGTCGATCGTGGATTTATACTGCCACTGTTGTCTGAACCCTTCAGCTCCACCTCCCATACCACCCATTTGGTCAGATGTTGTGCCATATGTATCAAATTGCTTTCGTTTATTTTCATCAGAAAGAATCTGCAAATTGATAACAGTTTAAAATAAGAACAACAATTGATAAAACTCTAAAAAATGATCGAAAGAATACCAGAAATATAAATAAAATATAATTCGTAACAAACTTACTTCATAAGCTTCAGACACCTCCTGAAATTTCCTAGAAGCTTCTGGATCTGACTTATTAGCATCAGGGTGGTATTGCTTAGCAAGTTGATAGTAGGCTTTCTTTATATCCTTCGCAGATGCATTTTTAGATACCCCAAGAACTTGATAGTAATCAACTTTGGCGCTCAACTTGTTGGAAGTGTGGATAAAACGATGTTTTGAATTAGTATATACTGTGAAAAGAGGTTAGGTTAGTTTTCAGAACTGTCATTGAAAAGATGAGAAATTGTGCGAGTATGAAGTAGCCCGTGGCTGATGTTGGTTTTTATTTCTTGAGATAGTATAATAATTAAAATTCTAATAATCTAACGAGAAACCGGTGATGTAATGTACACATGTAAAACTTACATTTGTTGGAACATAACGAAGTCACAGATAATGCGGGGCCACCTAAAAAATGGTCACAACTCCTACACTTTTGAACAACTCTACAAGCATTTTTAGATAAGTTTCTTGGAAAAACAGCAGTAAAAGTTTTAGGATTCAAAAATCCGACAATACTCCGAGTAGGAGCCATTTTGAAAATAAAATAAAGTGTCAAAAATGTCAATGTCAAAATGTTCATAAACTAGAATTATATTTTTTTAACATGATTTATCGATACCTATATAATCTTTTAATTTATAATTTCTTTAGGGAAATAATAAGTCAAGCCACAGAGTTTTTTTCTTGGCCACATGATGAAACTTTTATTATAATAAGCAATGAGAAAAAAGATTGCTCCTAATAAAATAATTCGTATTCTTTACATCGACTTCATCTTAAACGTCTTAAGTCGAATTTAAAATTACCTAATCAATGAACAACACACGAATATCTTACTACAGTATTAAATTAAAGTGGGTAATAAAATAAGCGAAGAGGATTTCATGTTTGGATAGGTCCTCGTTAGAGAACTATTATTTTCCTTGGGCACAGATATAATAATACTAACGTAACATTGGGTAACATTTTTACCTCGAATTATTAAGTCAGTACGAACGAACGTACCCGTTGAATTTAAATGAAACGGAATACACACTTCACAAATCAGACAAACAGTCACAAAACTCTTGACTTGAAAAAACAAATGTCAAAGTTCCTGGGCAACGGTAGTCAAGATGATTTACAAACAAAAATGAACTAAATAAAATAGTAATTTAGCTTAGAAGCTAGAGCTCTAAAGATAAAGTCAAGTATTTTATCAGTGTTTGTAGTATATAATTTATCTATTCACTTCTGGACTTGCACCATGGCTTCAATTTCTAATCGTGACCAAATGAAGCTGGAACAGCAAGTAAGTCAAATAAAACTTAATAAATTTCAAAAATTAATTGTTATTATGAGCTTCTAATACGTACTTTACTTTTGGTGCCCATTCATATAAAAACGAAACCTGTGATAATAGATATTTGAAGTGTCTACCAGCTCTCATACCTGCTTGATTTGGTATACCTAATGGGTTTTCTGCCTAAATGTTAGCTTCATTATTGTCAAATAATGGCCTTCCGCCCGCAGCTATCGTCGTTTGAAAATAAAAGATGCCTTATTAAATTACCTAGCCCATAGCTTTCTATGGGTTAAAGAAGTTTTTTATTGGGTTATTTGTATTATACATTTATTTATTTATTTGTCTTTGGGAGTCTTACGGCTAAATTACAACAAAAATACTTATAAACTACATAGATAAACACAATAGATTATCCGAACTCAGAGACTTAACCCCTTTATGATATTAATATTATTATATTCTCTAGAGACAGATTATGGAACTGAAAATGAAACAAAAGCGCCAGAGCGCTGGTTTAGTGAAGGCGAATGATTTACGTGTTAGTTCTGCCAAACGCCCTGTCTCTAGTAGCAGGCCTCGAGAGCTCCATGGTAAGTACAATATAACTTACACTTATTTACTCATGCATGCATTATCTGTTTTTTTTTTATTGTATGCATCATTCTTTTGTTTTAAAACAGGCTATGATGGACCAATGCAATTTTTAATGTCTCCAGTTAACCCTGACCAAATAATCCCTCTTCATACCAATAGAAATCTTACTTATGATGGTAAGTGTTCTGTGTGCCAGCTTTTTTGTTAATTTTATTGTTTTTCTACTCATGTTACATTTTCTTTACTGTATCTAACATGTAAATGTAGTATACCTTGTATTAGTTACCCTAAGAATGAAAATGTATTCATGAAAATATGAATGCCAGTGAGTAAGTATGTGTACATAATAATCAATAACTTTTCAATCAATATTCACTTGTGACTCAGGCTGTATGTATGCATATACTACCCTTTCTCTATGTTGTAGTAGAGTAAGCTAAAGTTGAAGTCTAGATTCACAAATGTAGGTAGTCTTATTATGTCTACTGGCTTTAAAGATTACAGCAAGCATAATTTAATTTACATGAGTAAAACCACTATAAGTCTAAATATGCAAGCTACAAGAATCCTAATAGGAAAGTTTTGTAAAAAAATATTGTAAAGGCACTATTCTAGTACATTGTAAAAAAACCTATGCACATCTTACAAAAATATCTTGTCTTAATTCACTTGGTGTAGTTAGAGCTACAAAGAAATAACATTGTATGTATAATAACAAGTATTTTCAATGCACCTGTACCAGAAAACAAAGCAGAAAATCCTCTATCTTCAACTATGAATTGTTAGTTTAGTTAAACTTTGAATATTCCAGAGCTCGGCAACCGGATAGAAGTGCTAACGGTGAGTGACAATGATCGTAGTGGTGAAGAAGAGGAAGAAAGTGTCCCAGTGTGCAGCATGGGCCGTGATGTGAGCACTGATGACCTGTGTACTGACGCGGTTGTGGCTCCTTTGAACAGAGTGCTCAAGAGAGATGATTCACCTAGTGAGGTGAGATTCTGAACTTTACTGCTTCTTTGATTTATACTTTACTAGTGGACGCCCGCGACTCCGTTCGCGTGGAAGTCGGTTTCCCGTGGGAATGAGAAGTTTTCCCGCGGTAAAAAGTACCCTATGTCCTTTCCCAAGTTCAGTTCCTTCTTCATACCAAATTCCATCAAAATCGGTTCTGTGGTTTAGGCGTGAAAGCGTAACAGAAAGACAGACAGACAGACAGACAGACAGACCGACAGACAGACAGAGTTACTTTCGAATTTATAATATTAGTAGGGATACATATATGTAGTATAATTTATCCTACTAATATAATAAATGTGAAAGTTTGTGAGGATGTATGGATGGATGTATGGATGGATGGATGGATGGATGTATGTTTGTTACTCTTTCACGTAAAAACTATTTGATGGATTTGGATGAAACTTTGCAGTAATATAGGTTATACATCAGGTTAACACATAGGATACTTTTTACCGCGGGAAAACATCTCATTCCCACGGGAAACCGACTTCCACGCGAACGGAGTCGCGGGCGGCCACTAGTACTGTATAAATCAAAGTTGTTAATTCTGTCTGTTTGTATTTTTTCCGCTATCTCCTTCTAAACTACGTTACGGATTTTGAAGCAGTTTTTGTCATCTTTTAGGGAACTTATTAATTTAAATTTGTAAATATAGAAAATTCGAAAAAAGTTTATTTAAGTTAGCCAGAATTCAATGTTTCTTGATCAAGTCGGCCAAAATGGTGTATCCATTGCTAAGCGTGGGCAGGTCACAAGTTAGAATTAAAAACAAAGTTCGACTCGTAAAGTAGGTACACTTTAGATTTAGATGCAGTTTATACTTAGCTTACGACTAGATTTTGGTAAAAGTTTCTGTAAGTACGAAATTTACAGTATTTTCATTATGGCGTCAAAAAACATAGGACTTAGTAAGAAAAAAATATTGATTTTACCTTACTTATGTAAGAAAAAAATATTAATTTTACCTTACCCATCTTTTGTTTCTGAATCTGTAGGTAACAATACAAATAATTAGGCCACTATTTAACCAAAACTTAGACAAGAAATCGACTACATCTTAATCTTATTTAATACTCTTTCTCTAATTTCAGACAGCGGAGATAGAAGGCTCAGTGGAAGGTGCCGTAGAGACATTTGTGACCACTCCGGCTAAACACGGGACAATATACAAGTGCAGGATAGCCAGGGACCGCAAAGGCATGGATAGAGGGCTGTATCCTACGTACTTTCTGCATTTGGAGAAGGACTATGGGAAGAAAGTGTTTCTGTTGGCAGGTTGGTTCATGTTTAATTAACGAATTAGTTAGTCATAAGTATAGAAGAAATAATGGAGTGATGTATTTAATGTCGTGTTTCGTTTGCCATTTACATAAGTAACAAAGGATCCTATCTATTAATTTCCAATGGTATTTTACGCTTTAATAATTTACTAAATTAATTTGAGTGTAAATGTTTACTCACCATTGTGGTAAATTGCATGACAAATTTACAGATGAACTCATAAGTTAGATTTGTTAGATTTCACTAACACAAACACATGACTAACTACTGTGGTAAATTTATAACGGCTTGTGGTTTTTCTACTTACTTAAATTTGTCGATGACGACTCTAAGGGTTCTGTGACAAATTGCCAATCGCTAGTTTCCGAATTTAATTTTGATTCATTCTATTAATAATAATTTTTGATTGTTTACTTACCGTCGGTTTCCGAATTGAGAATTTGAAGTAAAGTCTTATATTAAACTAGTGGCCGCCCGCGACACCGTTCGGGAATGAGAAGTTTTCCCGTGGTAAAAAGTACCCTATGTGTTATTCTGATGTATAACCTATATTACTGTAAAGTTTCAACCAAATCTGTCCAGTAGTTTTTACGTGAAAGAGTCACAAACATACATACATACTCACAAACTTTCACGTTTAAAATATTAGTAGGATTCTCAAATAGGTAGTTGTATAAGTAGGTACCTAATTGTTATTCTACCCAAAACTATCAGGCAGAAAGCGCCGGTAATTCATTATCAACTTAAAAAAACTATTCAGACTACATTTTATATTTAGCTTCAGTTTTTAACACTGCGTATTAGGTTAATGTTCATTACGTAATGAAAAAATAAGTAAATGCCTTTAAAAGGTTTTTTAGTAAAATTAATTATTTAAACTTCGCGCGATTGACAGAGCGAAAACAAGCCTCTGGTTTTCAAATCTGAATCTTGTATGTATTCCCATATGACTAATGATAAATTTAATTAGTATCTACAAGATTAACTCGGATATCGAACAGCTTCTTAGCTTGTTGTTAGTACTGGGACTAAAAAGCAGCCCAAGTCAAAAGAGTATTTTTTACTTCACGTAAATTATATTTTCTAAGTAACTCAATACTTTATTGCAACTTATGGTAGGTACATGGGTTGACAGATATAGGAATATTTGGTTTCACATAAGAACCCTTTTGGGTATAGCAAAGGATGGAGACAGTCCGAGGTTTTTTATGTGTAGCTATTGAACGAATGTCAAACTCTTATACGCAACATGCATTATTTTACTAATTATTATTTGTCAGTAGTATTTTATTCAATGTTTTAGCCCGCAAGCGCAAGAAATCCGCCACCTCAAATTACCTAATCTCGACCGACCCGACCGAGTTAACCCGGACCGCTGACAGCTTCGCGGGAAAACTGCGGTCCAATTTACTCGGCACCGCGTTCACTGTTTACGACGCGGGGAAATCTTGGCGGAAACATGACCATGCGAAAACTAGGAGCGAGCTGGCTGCTGTGGTTTATGTGAGTACTAGTGGCCGCCCGCGTGGAAGTCGGTTTCCCGTGGGAATGAGAAGTTTTCCCGCGGTAAAAAGTACCCTATGTGTTATTCTGATGTATAACCTATATTACTGCAAAATTTCATCCAAATTCGTCCAGTAGTTTTTATGTGAAAGAGTAACAAACATCCATCCATACATCCATACTCACAAACTTTCACATTTATAATATTAGTAGCATTAGGGTTTCAGTGTAATTTTATCCAACTGGTTCAGAATTTTAACAAAACAGAATTTAAGCTTATTTTTTTAAGTAAAAAAAAAAGTTTGGAACAGTTAGTGGATGTAATAAAAGCATTTTAAGCAGAAACATGACACAATTTTTCCACTTACTAATCCTTAGTTTTTTTCTGTTAGATAGAACTAACTATAAGATTTACTAAGTTAAGAAGTAATAAATGTTTGGTTCAATTTTTTTTCCTCACATGAAAATTACTTTTTTTTACAGGACACAAACGTACTCGGCTTCAAGGGACCCAGAAAAATGACAGTCATCCTCCCTGGCATGACCCCAGATCGTGAACGGGTCACAATATGTCCCCAAGATGACAGCGAGACACTACTCGAAAGACTCAAAGCCCAAAACTTAGATGATATTGTGGTCTTACACAACAAAACACCAGTGTGGAACGATGAAACTCAATCTTACTGCCTCAACTTCCATGGAAGAGTGACCCAGGCAAGCGTTAAGAATTTCCAATTGGTACATGATTCAGAACCGGAGTATGTGGTGATGCAATTTGGCAGGATATCCGAGGATGTGTTCACAATGGACTATAGATACCCGTTGTGTGCATTGCAAGCTTTTGGCATGGCACTGAGCTCGTTTGATAGCAAACTTGCTTGCGAGTAAGTTAATTTGACAGTTTAAAGTTGTATTGAGGTTTAGTTATTCTTGTTTGTATGTTGCAATTGCTTTGCAATCAGAAACTATAGAATAATTTTGGGGTTTGAAGAAACTGAACGCACAAAAATAGCTTTTATGCTTAATAAGTTAAGCACTCAGTGAAATTAACTATTTTGTGATGGAATATTAGTTGCATTGCACATTTTAATATTAAGTTGTGTAGGTCACTAAGACGTTTGTCGTTAGCTTAGCTTAGGATCGTGACACTTAAGTTTGTAAAAATACAGTTGCAATATTGAAAAGCTAAATTATTAAGATGCTTGAAAAAGTTCAAAATGTTTGTCATAAATCTCAAATTAATACGAATTTACTTCTGTTTATAACCGTTAAACAACGTTAACTCGATTTAGTTCAAATGGCTAGTCATTTTAGTTAAGGTTTATGTATATAGATGTTGCATTTAATCATGGATCTCTTAATGAGGAATTTAATTTAATTTATAAGTTTTGTCCCTTTACATTCGTACAAAGTAATATTATTGGTAACTTTTGGTTACTTACATATATTTAATATGCATTTTTTATGACATATCAGTATTAGTTTCGGTTTAAAATTGTGATTAATTTATGTAAATACAAAGATTACAATCTTTGAATTAAGCATTTTGAATACACTTTTTTCTGGATATAAATTTAACTTGTCTATTGCAAATAAAATAAAAAAATATTTAAAATTTGCAAAAACATAGAAAAATTGCTCTTGTTATCCAAAATTTCTATGATCTATTGACAATATTTCAGTCTGGCTTACCTGACTTGAATCCACTGCCCAGTTTCTGATACTGTTTAATATATCTGGTTTTCATCCAAAATGTTTAATTACAAATAATAATTAAATTAAAAAATGTTGTGCCTACATTAGATAGATAAAATCAATGACTAAAATCAAATTGTAAATTAATAAATAGTCAATAAATAAAGAAACAACGCGATGTCAATATAAAATGAGCTTCTTAGATAAAAAAAAAACTATGTATCTTTATATGTGTTTAAAATAAGGTAAATGTTATAAAATATACACACTTAACTTGAAAGATAAGTACTTAGTAGATGTACCATGTAGATATCTTAGAAAATGCTTATCCATTAGAAAAACTACCCCATCTACCATTTCCATTAATAACATTTCATCGGCATAGCATATGAAACAATAAAAAAATATAAAAATTTCACTTTAGTCAAAGAGCACGGATTCAGGGATTACGCTGAACCGCGGTCTAATCGTTTGGTTCTGAGCGCGTTTGAGTGAAACCTCTAACCGTGCTTGATGCATTCAGTACTTCGGAAAAGAGCTTTATTTTATTAAGACTCCTCGCTTAAAACATGTCCTAATAATTAGTTACAACCCATTAGAAATAGCCTAAGAATAACCAGTCCACCCACTCTAAAGTTTGTGTAAAATCATAACAGGACAACGAACCTAAGAATAAGTTATTTACACCTATCAGAAAACTTGACTTAACTCTAGTGAATTGTTGCAAACTTTGTATTATGTGCCTTTGGTAGAAACCTAGAACAAGTTTGAATGTGCCTTTATTTTTCAATGTGTTTTGTACCTGACGCTTTAGTTAGATGCTATTGGACCATTGAGCTCCTTTAAAAACTAGACATGTTTGCCGATTGTTGTATGTAAATAGTACTTATGTTATATAGTATATTATTTGCAAAAAACCAAGGTTCGAATCTAATTTATCAAGATGTTATTTTCTTAGATGATCATGATGTTTATCTGTCAATAATCCAAAAACAGACTTAAAAGTAGTAAGTACCTAAAATTGGTTTTCACCTTAACAACATTAAAATTAAAAAAACGAGACTAATATATTTTATTATTGCCAATGCTAAAATTATCTCTTCGAACCCTGGTTTAAGCAAAAGTAAACTTTTACAATACATACATTTACCAAAATGAGTGCTCAATGTTCACTTAAAACTGAGCATACTGTCATGAAACTGTATACAGTCTATTCGCGTTAAGAAAATAGTGACAACTACAGGATAAGGGTGTATTCACAGTGGAGTAAAAGTACGAAAGAAAAATAATAATTTTATGAACAGTATTTTCGGACATGCCACATGCACTTGCTGTTTCTATGACTATGCTCTCCACAGTTGCATTTAAATCACACAATTTAAAGTACTTATAAACATTGTAAATTATGTGTCTCTCTCCACTATGGATTATTGATCGACTTTTATTCTTTGGAATTGGTGAAGTATTCATTTTTTCAAAATTTATCGTTGGACAAGTCACGCAAAATCCACAACCGTTTCCTTCGAAGGTCAGACTTCAACTGGTCACTGTGAACTCGACTTTTTAATTTCTAGCATTTTAATTGGCTGGGGGGCGTGGCCAGGCCGGCTGACAACGATCACTCACTATTTTCTTAACGCGAATAGACTATAGTTATTACAAGGAGCTCCCAGTATTGGACCCATTTTTAACCCTTGGTGTATTTACTATTAGCAATGTTGTATGACCCTTAAAACTGTTAGTGTTTTAGCTAATGTAGCAAGTTTCATTGGTTGTAAAGATCTACTATACAGAGAGGCAAATGTGCTAAACAGTTTCCCACATCTTCATATTGCACTTTAAACCAGCATTAGCCAAATTATGTCTTTTGCCTCTGTCAAACGTATGTGAAAGCTTTTGCAACTGATAGAGACAAAACATACTTTAGCTTATGTAGGTTGAAGCACAATTATGAAAATGGGGGTAAAACTTTTATAGTAGAAATTTATTATTTTTAAACTAATGTAACTTGCTACCCTTGTAAACCTATCTGTATTACTGTAGATGTAGAATTATATGTAGTAGATAACTGTATGTTAGTCTTAAGAAAAAATAACTAAAGCACCATGTGCACAAAGTCTAGGTTTTCTTCAAGTTAAAAAAAAACCAACAGTAAATTCTGGAATATTTGCTTTGTAGTAAAATTATTGACGCTTTTTAATGTAAATTTATGTTAGTAAATATGAATGATCTCTGGCCATCTCATGTGAAAGCTTTCGTAACTAACAGAGATAACATACTTAATTAAAGGGTGGGTTATAATTTCTAAAATTGGCTGTTCATTGATTTCAAATTATGTTTAATCTTTCTACCTAGGTACTTAGTTACAATGCCATGTGTTTAGAACAAATCTTAGTAGGTACCTATGATATGTATAGATTATTTTGTTAATGAAAAAAATTAAGTGCTATTTTCGAGGGTTTTCTCTTGCAAACATAGCCCTTGCATAAAACACATTCAGTCCATTCCTAGTACCCATGTTGTATTAGTTAGTGATAATTTGTAAATAAATTAGGTATTATTTATATAAAATGTGAATTGATTCTTTGTAAGATATTGGTATGACTGAAGTTTTGTATCACCCTATGCACAAATATATCGCATTTTCTATTTACTTTCGTATTAATGGTATGCAAGAATCTAATTTGCACTAGTAATAATTTTAATTATTTTTAAAAAATATCAATTAATAATCCACTACCACCTTCATATAGACTTATACAAACCCTTTGTCATTTCATACAATTTAACAGATATCAAATAAACTTCTTGTCTTGCAATAAATGTTTGACTTATAATGCACTCTAAATGTAAAAGATACATTTCAGTATTAAATGCATTTGTTTTGTGCCGTCAATAACTATGAATGTAATGTTTTGAATTGTAGTAAAAGAATTTGTGCGACACCTGATATTTTATTTGAAACAAGTCCTCTTTGCCTAAATATTCATTTTCTACAGTTGTAAATTACCAACATACATTAAAATTATTTTTAATTGTTGGGAGTTGATTTTCTATTCAATCTTTTGTCAGTCATAGAATTGATAGATTACCTTATAATTTTTTCTGATTCAGAAATTTATCCTGTTTCAGGAATTGTGTCGAAAACTATGGTTGGAGTGTAGATAAGGGTGTGCAAGTTATAAAGGGGCCTGGGACTTAGAAAATTTTCGTCAATTTTTTCAAAAATGTATCTTTTCTCAAATTTATTTATGCAATTCGGTAGTGTGTGTTAATATATTGTTTTTTTACTCTTTATCATTTTTCTCTCTGACTTATACTTTAGTAGTAATTAGCTGCAATAAACCAAATCGACACTTAGATTTTTTTTCAATGTTTTTTTATTCCCTCTTAACACCCATTTTTTTTTAATTCACCGGCTAGGGGATGTTCAAACAAGCAATTTATTTCAGATAAACTCTTTCCTCAGACCTACCCCCACGGAGTAATGGGGTGATGAAGGTAACCATTTATAACTGAATCCACACTTAGAATTATTTTCAATGTTTTTTTCCTTCTTATTAACACCCATTTTTTATTTATTCATCGGCTATAGTTTTTAGAATTTAACTAAACCTTCTAATGTTGAGTGGTAACTATCAAAAGGATTTTTAGGTTATAATTGAAGAAAAAAGTTCAGATAGATTTTTAATTTTTATTTAGACCTTACATACAATTTATTCTGTCTTGGCAGCGGCAGCTTTAGGTTTCTTCGCTTTAATTGGTCGCTGTGAGCGCAGGATAGCTGAAGCACGACGAAGGGTAGCCTTGGTCAAGTCGGTACGGTAGTGGTTACATTTCAACAACCTCTTCACCTTAGCAAGTGATCTCCGGGCTCCAGCCTTGAATGGCCGACGTACTAGGTTCTTCACAGGTTTGTTGTTAGCTCTGGCCTTCTTATAAACAACAGTGAAACCTTTCCTGTCAGGATTCTCGACCACACTCACCGCCTTTTTGTGTACCAAGCCATTGTATCTGTACGAGCTGAGGTTGGTTACGTTATTTGGCTCCTTGCTGAAAGGCTTTTTGATATTGCGCTTCTTCACAAGGAAGGCGTTGTTATTGCGGATAATCATCCAGTTTAGATGGGACGACATTTTTATGTTTTTTCTTGTAAAACTAACAAGAAAAGCAACGTGCTTTCAACGTGTCCGTAGACAAAAAGGAAGTATAAATTTGACAGTGACGGAACAATTCTGTCTTGTCTTTTCAATGTAAGTAAACGTCAAAAATATGTTGCAATAAAATTAAGATTTAGCGGATTTAGCATTTTTTCCATAATAACCTTATTTGAGATCTACATGGTTTTAAGATGTGAATTATTTAATTACATATATTCTTAACACAAATATGTATTCTGGAATTAGGCTGGGCAAGCTAGCAAGTAGAGAAACTAATGAACATGAACTAAATTTGGCTCTGTCCCAGAAAATTCAGACTCCGTTCTTGGTTTGGAATAGTATATGGAATAGGTATCTATATTTTTTCCTGATATTTTTGATTACAATTTCTTAAACCAATGCCCTTTTAAATAAGCCTCGGTGATTAATGTTTGATTCTTAAGAAATGTTTTACGTACGTGCATTTATACAGGGTTATTTGTAATTAACGCATCGCCTGTTGCAGGCGGCTTCCTTACATCAATCCCAATAACATTTATTGTTCTACGACTTTTTGCAAAACTTGATAATTAACACAAAAACAAAAAAACCAAAACAAATTTGCGCGCTCTGATATTTATAACTCTGTCTTTGTAAGAAGTTCCTAAACCGGTCGCCCCCCCCGTCGCCCGCGCGCCTGCCATGCCCGTTGCGTGCGCGTAGAGTTTTGTTACGTTTAGATGCACCTAATAAATTTGTATGGAAAAACTTACTTTTTAAAAAATATTAATTTTAATTATTCGTTGGTTTAATGTTGTTGGTATTGATGTAGAAAATCTGCATACAAGAGGTGATGCGCTAATTAGAAATAACCCTGTATAGGTACCTATTATGAACAGGGGGTCTACTGGGACTTGACGGTCGTATCGCGCATCTTGTCAAAATCGCGAGATTGGTACCGAGACATACGACTTTTAAAACGATATTTCCTGTCGTTACGATTATCGTCTTAAAACCTTACCGGGACTTGTATCGTCGTCTAGTTGAACTGACAAGTTTGACAGTTAATTTCGTCAAATTGTCGTGATAAAGTGCCGGTAAGACATTCCATCAAGTTCGTTCGTACTTCGGTCGCACGGATACCATTTCGATTGTAAAGTCCCGGTAGACCCCCAGCTTATTTTCCAGCAAATCTTAATTCTTAATGACAAAACACTACGCTATACTATATCAAACTTTAGTAATTTTAAGTTTGTTTAGAAAAGAATTTTTCATAACATGTTTGCTTTAATAGAATAGAATGGATAAAGAAATAATAAACCCTTCAGTCGGAAACATATAGTCTATGGTATTGCCGTTAAAAAATTCGTCACTTTTGGCATTTTTGATTGATGTACGGTGCTGTCAAATTACAAATAAACTTGTCTACTCTGGCTGAAATAATTTCTCGTTAGAAAACTTTTGATTTATTTTAATAATAATTTGGAATATTTACTGTGTTACTTATTTACTTGTAATAGTGCTTTTAAATTTATATGTGATTCGTATCAAGTGCCAAATTGATGTCTTGGAGCGACTGGTATTTTGAATCAGGGTGATCAAAATAAACACAAAGATATGATTGATTCTGATCTAATCGACGTGGAATCCTTGGATTTATCGGATGATCAGACGTGGTGAGTTATAATAATATTCTCTACCTGGTTGCAGCTGCACTTTGGTTTTCGTCTTAAACTATTTAGGTCAGCTGAGATTCACCCATAGCAATGTGTTGACAGGAACTTCTAGTTCCTGTTTCGAGTGGTACTGTATTTTGTTGATACAAGAATCTTTAATTTACTATCTCCTTTTCAACAGGGATCATATCAATAATTAGGAGTCATTTGAATGATATTTTTTATTGTTTACACAGTTATTGCTTTGATAAACATTACAAACAAACTGTACTATCAGAAAATATGATTACATTCCCATAGCCAGTTGTTTATAAATGACTTTTAAGAAATGAATGTAAGAAATGTGTCGGTAAAAACTGAAAACAATTAACAAGGTTCTCATGAAATATTGTTTTTGGTATACATACTCTAATATTAAAAGTAGTTAATGCTTGTTTGTTTGGATATTTAGGGTAATACCCAGTATTTCTAGTAAAAAAAAACACATCAAGAAGTCATTAATTATTTTATTTACTTAGGCCAAGTTGAAATACATCTAATTGACCACCACCGGACCGAAGCGATTTATTTAACTAAAACAACTAAATAAAGTAATTATTTGCAGGTTGTATTCAATACCTGATGACTCGGGGCAAAAGGTAGACATTATTGACTGGAACCTGTCCTTTGATTGGCCGGAGGATGAAGAGTATCTTAAACTGGAGAGTGATCTGTATGAAGTACTTGACAGTATACTTAAAAGTGAGTAGCAACTTTTCATTTATTGGTACAGTTTTCTGCATAAAATAGGTATTTTAAAGCAGAGCTTGAATATGTAATTGTGTTTTTGTATCTTGTCATGCTAAAAGAAAATGTTTATTTTACTGTGAAGATTAAGACATTTTCTAATGAAAAATTTGCCCTTTGTGCTGTCTGTATTAATATCAATTCCAAATTACACCAAGATCTGTGCATTTGTGTAGGTAGGTAATGGACAGTGACTCAAACCTTTCTTTTATGAAACTTATTATTTTAAGCATTCATCATATTATATGTTTATTAAAACATTTTCTTCTTTTTACCTTAGTAAACTGACATACCTATGAATTATGATACAAATAGCTTTCTCATGGCACAAACTTTAAAACTATGACTCATTCACTTAGCAATTCAAAAAATGCTACAAACAAACTTAGTAAATTTTTGTTTCTAATTTGTTATTTTAATAACATGTTAATTGCAACCATTTTCTTCTTCTACTTCATTAATATTATTTATTGGATTAATTGTATAATCACTTTTAAAATGTGTATTTTGACCTTGAATTGAAGGTACAGTATATTAGGTTAACTGTTTGTTTATTACAAATTATTATTTAACTGTAAGCGCAGATATTTGTATTTCTTTTGGCATAATATTACTATTTATAACTAGCCAGAATGTATAAGCCACCAATCAAACTTCTCAAGTTCAATTGATAGCAATAATGTGGTGTGCTACCACCTCTTATGTGTAGTGTCAGAATCTGCTATCCAGAACTGTTGTAACTTCCATTTTCTAACTAGATGTTTAAGGCCACATAGTTGGTATGGTAGTCTAAAGATTTATAAAGTGTTTTAGTAGTACACTTGTGTAATACTTATTTGCAGAATTTTACTCATTCTTACTAAATGTTAAACGTCGCATTACGTCTAGTATGTCATTTATCTTCCAACAAATTTTCATAGTTTCCAAAATCTAACTTTAAAGGATATCATACTTAGTCTTTTTATGCCTACATGCTTCTGAATTACACGGGGTGTACAGTATGAGTGAGTCATTGCAATAGAAACCATACCATAGGCCTGCATATACTATAGCACGAAATTGATATCTTTAATCCCATTTGATATGCTTGATATGTCCCGGACAAAGCATTATTGTATGAACTCATTGACTTTATTATATTGTGTGTGATTATCTGCATTTGATTGCTATCTGTAATTTATCTTATTATATAATTCATAATCGAAATGGCATTGTCGAAAATACTGATTTTTGTACTGTTAAGATTGCTTTCTTATTTTACACTTAATTATCAAAAATGTAGGCTTAAAAACTACACTTTTATGCACTTTTATGTCTTTTAAACCTTAAATATATTTATAACAGTAATATCTAAGCTCCAAATCTCACTTAATCGCAATCGGTTTAGTAAAAGCCGGAAATCGCTTCATTACAGACAGTTTATATGCAATTTAGGTACCTATTATCTACGGGTAGGTATGGACGACGACATGAAAAATCGCGTGCAACAATATTCATACATCACTAAAACTAAGCTTGTCACACCTGTCGCCTGTTACTTGGCTACTAATTGGTTATCAAACTTTCAGTATTTTAAATTAGCAATTAATTATTGGTATATGTTAGTCAATCATTCAATTAACAGAAAAGCAGAAAAGTTCTTTATAATTACAATTTAAATGAATTAGGTTAAATTGTCTCTAGGTACTTTAACGAAATGTTTCTTTATTTGCGTGATATATTAGTCAATTACATATCCAATTTTGAGTTGAAAAATAAATAGTTGTACTACACTTTCTGATTATAAATTTCTAAGTCAAGTACCTCGTATTTTTAGAATGCATTTCTTAATTTCATACTTTCTTAAAGTTTAAAACCTTAATTTTAGATGAGTATCAAAGTCGTTCAAGTTAAGGCAATTTTCCAATTAAACCTATCAATTTGCAGTCAGGCGATCGGCTGTCTGCTCGTTCCTTTATTGTGCTATCAATGACCATTTTAAAACTAAATTGAATAGACCTATTCATGTTTTAATGCAGTTTTTAACTTGTCAAACCTAAGATGCGAATTGTGACCTCTACCCTGCAATTAGAGATCGTCGCTTGATAAATAAGGTTGCTTTTAAACCAAAATTTAAGTACTTAGTGCGGCTACGATTTTATTTTTAATGTTTTAATAGTACTTTTCAAAGCTTGGTCTAGTCTTAACTATTTTTATAACAATGTTTCCAACATACAACTCTTTACTATAATTTAACATCTTAAATCTAAACGTTTTATAACCGCAGGCCAGTCTTATACTGCCTTTGCAACAATTCGTGTTGTCATTAACAGGTTAGAGTTTGGCAACAAGCCTTATTTAGCTTGCTTGCAGATTTAAGTTTCTCGTTCGAATTTGGAGAGAAAGCCACTGATTAGGCTGTATTAGTAAGCTGATTACCGTTAAAACAACTTTTTGTGTTTGTTTAAAGCTGCATATTACGCACAATAGCTTTGAGTGTGGATTTCAAACTTTTGATTCCTAATTTGACAATGAAATTCAGTTTTGAGGGATTGTTTGTATTAGACTATCAACTTTAATATGGCTTTGATTCAAAATTGAATTGAATTGAAAAAACTTCGAAATTTTACGAACTTTTTACGACGATTTCTTCGTCATGACTCTAAACAGCCCCCAAGTCAAGTGGCAGGTGAAGTTTTCTTTAGCGAATGAATGAAATAAAATTGTAAGAAACTGTTAAAATTGCAAGCTTGAAAAAATGACAGTTTCATACTTATTTATTCTACTAGTGGCCGCCCGCGACTCCGTTCGCGTGGAAGTCGGTTTCCCGTGGGAATGAGAAGTTTTCCCGCGGTAAAAAGTACCCTATGTGTTCTTTATTCTGATGTATAATCTATATTACTGTAAAGTTTCATCCAAATTTGTCCGGTAGTTTTTACGTGAACGAGTAACAAACATCCATACATCCTCACATACTCACAAACTTTAACGTTTATAATATTAAGTAGGATTCACTCGCTATCGCAAATATCACTTGCCACTTGACTTGGGGGGCTGTGCTGCTTGTCCTCTATTCTAATGTGTTTTTAATTGCTTCTTTATATTAGAGAATATTAAGCGCAGAGATGCAACGAAATTAATTGGTATATCTATATATTTATTTCCTTATTTATAGATATTTCTAAAATAGAAATGTCGACACAGTGTCGTTCTATTTGCGTAAGGGAGAGGTTCCTTTCAAGCGTGATGAATCTACCGCGCCCTTTATTATACTAATAGAAAGTCTTGATTTTTTATTTGATAACCATTTATAGGTAGTTAGATAAAAGGTTTGCTTGCTAGTTATACTTTTTAATAAATTTTTAAGTAATTGTTTTCAAATGATCACAACCGCAAATAACCAATGAAGTAGTATAATTTATGTTTTTTTTAACGAACAAGTTAAAAAAAAACACATGTTTTGTATTAGCTATGTTTACAATAACTTATTCAAACACGTCATGCAGGTGTGCTAGTAATATGGGTTATTGTTGAGCAAAAAAAAAATAAAAACCGTAGTTATTATAAAAACAAAACATCTTATTTTTGTTAATCAATCAAATGAGTCCCGCATTATTTCTTTAATCGGTACACATTTTTGAAAACCTCACACATTTACGAAATTCAATTGTTTTCGTATGTCGAGAACTATTGTGTTTTATCCCAAAACATCGAACTCAGCGTGTGAATCATATCTAACTATATTGAATACCTTTTCAATACTTATTTGTTGACGGTGTATTTTCTTCGTCACAAGCCAATAGTTTCACTTCCTACGCCCGTCCTTGTATGTGTGCGTACTGCTATACAAAACTATACTATAGTCCAGCGATACTCAAAGTGTGCTACGTGAAGACGTTTGTCTGTTGAGGCTCTAGGAAGTTATAGGTCGTTTTCTAATAACCTTCGAATCATACGAATTCGAATTTCATACTTCTTATTTACACAATAAGGTACTTCGCAAAGTCGAAAATTTGGTTAAAGTAAAATGTGTAATTTGATTTTTAATGATTTGATTTTTTTTATAAACAGTGTTTACACATAAAACTAGGTAAAAAGGGCTACCTTAAACGGCACCGTCAAAAGTTTGTTTATTCAAAATGGTCCTGTCTCCAAAAAAGTTGGAGAGCCGCTGCATAGTCTAGCAGTCGCTATAGATACCTAATAACTGTATTGAAACAGTTCGCAGATTGTCATTCGCCTGCTGTGGGAATATGTAGCAGGCAAACTGAGTATTCAGACGTTTTTGAATATGACCCAGATTTGAGAGAGATAGGTCTACTATTGTCTATCAGAATAATGAAATGATGTTTAATGTTGTTTAGTTTGAAGAGATAATTTATCTTTGACGTCGGAGGTAGTGTTAATACGGCCTTAAAGGTTTGACAATCAATAACGTGTTAATCAAATGTAAAATACTTTCAAGATGAAAAAAACATACGTGTAGGTATTTCTTGCAACAATCGATGCTATGACCGTTTATTTAAACAAAGCTTATCTGATTTTTCCGTAACGCGATTATGACTAACTAACCATATAGTCTGAAAATTTATATAATTTATTATTTTATAAAATATAATCTAGAAAAAATACAATTGTTGCCAACTCACTTGTTTTTACCATAGCAGTTCATACATTTTAACGGAAAACAGGTCACATATAACACCTCATATAGGTCACTTTTATATCAAACCTAGGCATTTGTCATACAGCCTAGTTCCACACTTGCACTACTACATGCATTATGTGAACGTTTGTATGTATGTAATGATGCGGAACGCTGTATATTGTCTAGACTTAGGATCCATTTTTATTGCATATGACCTTACAATAGCGGTGCATTTATTCTGCAAGAGTATTTAACTGCATTATGCGTTCTAGATTTAATAGGTCATCTTAAAAGTGTATACTTGCTTGTTCTTTAAAGTTTTTATGCGTTGCAACTAAATATTAAATAGCTTAGGGGCAAAGCGCTATAAATATTGGCACATCCCTTCCCTTCTCTAAGATTAAAAACACAAATAAGATCGTACCATTCTTTTAAACCACTTAATAACTAGTTACTCACTTTAAAAGCTAATTCTATTTCAAACGCTTTCAAGATTTTTTCTATGAATCACATCTATAATAAGTTATGGTTAAAATCTCTAATCGATTACTTAGTAGTAGATAAGGCATTCGGCCTTCATATAAGCGTCGTATAAAAACTAATACAACATAAAATGAGGTTTCAACCTACGCTGTCATTCATTCGCGTATCGAGTTCCTTGGTGCAACAAAATAGTTATAGGACAGAAGATCTGCTATGTATTAGACAATAGTAGTATTAAATCTAATGAGTTTCTAACTTTTACTACCATATATTTGTAATTGCATTCTAAACATACATTAATTAGGTAACAGTGCCCAGAAGTATGATGACTCGGGCTTATATAATTTAATAATAACTAATAGCTAAAATGTACTTTGTCTATGTCAGTTACAAAAGTTGTCGCATAAGATTGACTACTTTAGCGAATGTAGGTGCGACTATGTTATTTTTATTAAACGCATTTTTTGCCATGCCATACTTATTTATTGTTATCATAATGACAATGCGATAATTTAGAAATTATAATTAAATCTACATAAAAAAAAACTTTCTCATACATTCTAACGAGAACAATATGTATTCCTTTAGAAAGAGATAGGGCGTAGCAATCGACACCGTAGTCTTTGTTTATAGAAGAGTTGCCTTATTGGCACTTTTTTGTCACCAGATCGAACTTCTGCGCCTATCTATTCTCAACCGCAACAGGTTTCACTTTTTGCGATACTCAATCCGAAGATAAATTGAGCACCTTATTTATAGATACCCGCACTTTCGCTCGGAGTAGTCGTTATAAGTTTGTGAACTCTTGAATCGAACGAGCCAAAGTGCAATTCATTCAAAATTTAATCAATGGCCCGGTTATTATAACTAGTGGCCGCCCGCAACTCTGTTCGCGTGGAAGTCGGTTTCCCGTGGGAATGAGAAGTTTTTCCGCGGTAAAAAGTACCCTATGTGTTATTCTGATGTATAGCCTATATTACTGTAAAGTTTCATCAAAATCCATTAGGTAGTTTTTACGTGAAAGAGTAAAAAACATCCATCCATACATACTCACAAACTATCACGTTTATAATATTAGTAGGATTAGTAGGATTATGTCAATGGGTTTCCGCTTGAGTTTCAAAGTATTTCTATTCAGAATGCATTAATAATCAAGTTTAAGTACTTTGAGTAACGTACGACGTAGATAGTGTGTGTCATATCATTACACAGTATAAATTAAATCCGCTATTCGTGAATATTTTTCCCCTTACTCCTCCTAAACCACTTAACGGATTTTAATGCAGCTTTCGATATCTTTAAGGTGACGTCTTTAAATTTAAATTTGGGAATAAAATCTCAGAAGGTTCTTAAAAAAAAAACGTGAACAAGTCGGCAAAAATTACACGAAGCGTGGGCGGGTCACTAGTAAACAATAAAGAGCATATCGCCATATTTGTTCCAGCGGGGGGTGAGGTAAAAATCGCCATGTATAATTAGCTGCCGCCATTTTTAAACGCTTGTTTATTTAAGTTGTTAGTTTACGCAGTCCTTGTATGCTAGTCTGTCTAAAATTCCACATCCATATAAGGGCGATCCTTCCTTAGTTCTCCATTTAACAGACAGTTCAATAGCAGTTTGCAATAACTACACATTTATGTGAGCATATTAATACGAGTACAGTTCTTCCTACTTGTTAAAGGTCAACAGACATTTTTTATTTGCCGTTAGACGCTCAAATTATTTTTTCTGACTTACCTTACCATGGTTAACTACTTAGTAGATCAAAGAAATAAATAGTAAGCGCTATTAACGAGACGATTAAACAGACGAAAAATCATGGTTACTATAGTTACGCTTTTAACTAAGCGTCAATGTTTATTAAACATTAGGATTGGTTGATAATAGTAAATATTACCACAAGTGCTTCTTGAATAGTATTTCATTCCAGTTAATCAAGCGGATTTTAAGACGTAAGATTTAGTTACATCTGTTAATAATCGCCTGACAAGTGAATATAAATCGATTACAAAATTCCTCTGGTAATTATCAACGCAACTCGATTAGTTTGATACCGATCACAAATCGATCGGTTTTTTAACCTTCACACAGCTTGTAACTATAAAGACTTCTGTTGTATTATAACGATTTGTTTAACTGCATTGTTACGTTTTATGGATTAAAAATGTCTATTAATCGTCGTAACCAGTGTTAGTTAATAAATCAGAATAACGTTCAGTTTATGACCTATGATTTTTCATATAATAAAAATCAAAACGTCGTTGTAAACTAGTTTTCTATTAGACTCCGTGGTAGATGGCAGAGGTGATCATTAAACGAAGTTAGCAGTTACATAAACTTATATAAAATAACTGATAGTATTCATTTTTTTAACACTAGGTATTATGATTTTATTAAGTCGTTACGTACGTTAACGTTTTATTGACCTGTCACCTGCATTATCCAAATGTAACTTATAATTGACAAAGCCAAAAGTTAAAAGGTCTGACATTTGTCGCATATTTCCCTAATATTATTAAATTGGCGGCATAGCCCCTACTCCCATTTCGCTCTATTCAGGGAAGCAAAGGTTAGCACTTAGTAAAATAGCGCCTGATTTAGTTAATAGTGCTCACCGAAGCGCTCACAGATTAATACTCAGAAATGCCACAAATGGGTATAATGACCCGTTGGTCCAGTCAGTTACCTACATTATAATAGATATACAATTGTTTTGGATTCTGTCGTCGCGTCGTTGTAAATTTTACAATGAAATTGGTGTAACGTGGTTTTTGCTGTCCAAGTAATTGATTTTTTTGTTTTAACTTTTTGTACATTTATGGCAAATGAGTTAGTCAAAAGTATTTCCGTGAACTTAACAACAATATTTTGTCGGCTCTGAATATAAAATGCCCTTGTTAACGTCCAAATAAGTGTAAATTTTTTGGAAACTGAAAATGGCATTCTAAGGCCATGTTCCCACAGTGCACAATATGGCTCACTAAGCCTCAAAGCACACTGAATGGCGTTTATCATGTTTCTTCTAGCTACTAAGGCCCGCTTAGTGAGAAGTAGTTACAATCGATGGTGGCGCCATTTAAACCTGAGTTAGCTAACCCGAGGTAAAAACGCTTACTGCAAGTGGGTCTTAAATGTTAAAACCAGCATCCGCAACAAAACAAACTGTCTTGTCACAGATGAGATCCTCTCAATGCCCGACAAGCACAAGTTCGATTCCCGGACGTACGTCAGGCCTAAGAAGCGGGTGCTCCGGCCCAGCATCCAGAGCATCGTCGAGGTGACCTCCAACCCGCCGTCTTTGACCAGCGCCTTGGGCAGCGGGAACAAGTATTTAACGTAAGTCTGTTTGGAATACGCAAAACTGAGTTGAGCCAGTGTATTGGATTACGGCTCACGTCCTTACGCGTGTCACTGTCCGCCCGCGAGGGTTAAGCAGAAGATGGAAAGCGAGAACAAACGATTGTTTGTAGACATATTTAAATATTATGATTTCTATGCAGGCGTGATTTTGTAGTTATTCAAATCAAATAGATTCGAGACCATTCAATCAAATGAATTATTTATTTCAATGTTTTACATTTTCGATCGTAATTTAAAGCTGTCAAGAAAATCGATGCATTTTATAAATTCAAGTAATCAAATGTGGGCAACAAATATGTAAATAAATATGTTTTTATTATAATACCAAATGGAAACATCTTTCCACCAGATACAACAAGTACAACGCGCCCGTCAGCCCCATGATCCGGCTGAAGACCTTCAACCTGGACACCAACACGGAAAACTGCGGCGCCGTCAAGGACTACGCTATGAAGCGGCGCAGTCTGGTCGCCGACGAAGACGCCCAGGTAGTTGTACTTCACATTAACCAACACCAGACACAACATGATCCGGCTGACAACTGCGGCGCCGTCGAGGACTACGCCATGAAGCGGCGCAGTCTGGTCGCCGACGAAGACGCCCAGGTAGTTGTACTCTGCATTAACCAACACCAGACACAACATGATCCGGCTGACAACTGCGGCGCCGTCGAGGACTACGCCATGAAGCGGCGCAGTCTGGTCGCCGACGAAGACGCCCAGGTAGTTGTACTCTGCATTAACCAACACCAGACACAACATGATCCGGCTGACAACTGCGGCGCCGTCGAGGACTACGCCATGAAGCGGCGCAGTCTGGTCGCCGACGAAGACGCCCAGGTAGTTGTACTTCACATTAACCAACACCAGACACAACATGATCCGGCTGACAACTGCGGCGCCGTCGAGGACTACGCCATGAAGCGGCGCAGTCTGGTCGCCGACGAAGACGCCCAGGTAGTTGTACTCTGCATTAACCAACACCAGACACAACATGATCCGGCTGACAACTGCGGCGCCGTCGAGGACTACGCCATGAAGCGGCGCAGTCTGGTCGCCGACGAAGACGCCCAGGTAGTTGTACTTCACATTAACCAACACCAGACACAACATGATCCGGCTGACAACTGCGGCGCCGTCGAGGACTACGCCATGAAGCGGCGCAGTCTGGTCGCCGACGAAGACGCCCAGGTAGTTGTACTTCACATTAACCAACACCAGACACAACATGATCCGGCTGACAACTGCGGCGCCGTCGAGGACTACGCCATGAAGCGGCGCAGTCTGGTCGCCGACGAAGACGCCCAGGTAGTTGTACTTCACATTAACCAACACCAGACACAACATGATCCGGCTGACAACTGCGGCGCCGTCGAGGACTACGCCATGAAG
This sequence comes from Emmelina monodactyla, assembly GCA_916618145.1. Taxonomy (NCBI): domain Eukaryota; kingdom Metazoa; phylum Arthropoda; class Insecta; order Lepidoptera; family Pterophoridae; genus Emmelina; species Emmelina monodactyla. The sequence continues at coordinate 2,796,973 of OU745316.1, forward strand.
CGGCGCAGTCTGGTCGCCGACGAAGACGCCCAGGTAGTTGTACTCTGCATTAACCAACACCAGACACAACATGATCCGGCTGACAACTGCGGCGCCGTCGAGGACTACGCCATGAAGCGGCGCAGTCTGGTCGCCGACGAAGACGCCCAGGTAGTTGTACTCTGCATTAACCAACACCAGACACAACATGATCCGGCTGACAACTGCGGCGCCGTCGAGGACTACGCCATGAAGCGGCGCAGTCTGGTCGCCGACGAAGACGCCCAGGTAGTTGTACTTCACATTAACCAACACCAGACACAACATGATCCGGCTGACAACTGCGGCGCCGTCGAGGACTACGCCATGAAGCGGCGCAGTCTGGTCGCCGACGAAGACGCCCAGGTAGTTGTACTCTGCATTAACCAACACCAGACACAACATGATCCGGCTGACAACTGCGGCGCCGTCGAGGACTACGCCATGAAGCGGCGCAGTCTGGTCGCCGACGAAGACGCCCAGGTAGTTGTACTTCACATTAACCAACACCAGACACAACATGATCCGGCTGACAACTGCGGCGCCGTCGAGGACTACGCCATGAAGCGGCGCAGTCTGGTCGCCGACGAAGACGCCCAGGTAGTTGTACTCTGCATTAACCAACACCAGACACAACATGATCCGGCTGACAACTGCGGCGCCGTCGAGGACTACGCCATGAAGCGGCGCAGTCTGGTCGCCGACGAAGACGCCCAGGTAGTTGTACTTCACATTAACCAACACCAGACACAACATGATCCGGCTGACAACTGCGGCGCCGTCGAGGACTACGCCATGAAGCGGCGCAGTCTGGTCGCCGACGAAGACGCCCAGGTAGTTGTACTTCACATTAACCAACACCAGACACAACATGATCCGGCTGACAACTACGGCGCCGTCGAGGACTACGCCATGAAGCGGCGCAGTCTGGTCGCCGACGAAGACGCCCAGGTAGTTGTACTTCACATTAACCAACACCAGACACAACATGATCCGGCTGACAACTGCGGCGCCGTCGAGGACTACGCCATGAAGCGGCGCAGTCTGGTCGCCGACGAAGACGCCCAGGTAGTTATTAACCAACACCAGATACAACATGATCCGGCTGACAACTGCGGCGCCGTCGAGGACTACGCCATGAAGCGGCGCAGTCTGGTCGCCGACGAAGACGCCCAGGTAGTTGTACTTCACATTAACCAACACCAGACACAACATGATCCGGCTGACAACTGCGGCGCCGTCGAGGACTACGCCATGAAGCGGCGCAGTCTGGTCGCCGACGAAGACGCCCAGGTAGTTGTACTTCACATTAACCAACACCAGACACAACATGATCCGGCTGACAACTGCGGCGCCGTCGAGGACTACGCCATGAAGCGGCGCAGTCTGGTCGCCGACGAAGACGCCCAGGTAGTTGTACTTCACATTAACCAACACCAGACACAACATGATCCGGCTGACAACTGCGGCGCCGTCGAGGACTACGCCATGAAGCGGCGCAGTCTGGTCGCCGACGAAGACGCCCAGGTAGTTGTACTTCACATTAACCAACACCAGACACAACATGGTCCGGCTGACAACTGCGGCGCCGTCGAGGACTACGCCATGAAGCGGCGCAGTCTGGTCGCCGACGAAGACGCCCAGGTAGTTGTACTCTGCATTAACCAACACCAGACACAACATGATCCGGCTGACAACTGCGGCGCCGTCGAGGACTACGCCATGAAGCGGCGCAGTCTGGTCGCCGACGAAGACGCCCAGGTAGTTGTACTCTGCATTAACCAACACCAGACACAACATGATCCGGCTGACAACTGCGGCGCCGTCGAGGACTACGCCATGAAGCGGCGCAGTCTGGTCGCCGACGAAGACGCCCAGGTAGTTGTACTTCACATTAACCAACACCAGACACAACATGATCCGGCTGACAACTGCGGCGCCGTCGAGGACTACGCCATGAAGCGGCGCAGTCTGGTCGCCGACGAAGACGCCCAGGTAGTTATACTTTACATTAACCAACACCAGACACAACATGGTCCGGCTGACAACTGCGGCGCCGTCGAGGACTACGCCATGAAGCGGCGCAGTCTGGTCGCCGACGAAGACGCCCTGGTAGTTGTACTTCACATTAACCAACACCAGACACAACATGATCCGGCTGACAACTGCGGCGCCGTCGAGGACTACGCCATGAAGCGGCGCAGTCTGGTCGCCGACGAAGACGCCCAGGTAGTTATTAACCAACACCAGATACAACATGATCCGGCTGACAACTGCGGCGCCGTCGAGGACTACGCCATGAAGCGGCGCAGTCTGGTCGCCGACGAAGACGCCCAGGTAGTTGTACTTCACATTAACCAACACCAGACACAACATGATCCGGCTGACAACTGCGGCGCCGTCGAGGACTACGCCATGAAGCGGCGCAGTCTGGTCGCCGACGAAGACGCCCAGGTAGTTATTAACCAACACCAGATACAACATGATCCGGCTGACAACTGCGGCGCCGTCGAGGACTACGCCATGAAGCGGCGCAGTCTGGTCGCCGACGAAGACGCCCAGGTAGTTGTACTTCACATTAACCAACACCAGACACAACATGATCCGGCTGACAACTGCGGCGCCGTCGAGGACTACGCCATGAAGCGGCGCAGTCTGGTCGCCGACGAAGACGCCCAGGTAGTTGTACTTCACATTAACCAACACCAGACACAACATGATCCGGCTGACAACTGCGGCGCCGTCGAGGACTACGCCATGAAGCGGCGCAGTCTGGTCGCCGACGAAGACGCCCAGGTAGTTGTACTTCACATTAACCAACACCAGACACAACATGATCCGGCTGACAACTGCGGCGCCGTCGAGGACTACGCCATGAAGCGGCGCAGTCTGGTCGCCGACGAAGACGCCCAGGTAGTTGTACTTCACATTAACCAACACCAGACACAACATGATCCGGCTGACAACTGCGGCGCCGTCGAGGACTACGCCATGAAGCGGCGCAGTCTGGTCGCCGACGAAGACGCCCAGGTAGTTGTACTTCACATTAACCAACACCAGACACAACATGATCCGGCTGACAACTGCGGCGCCGTCGAGGACTACGCCATGAAGCGGCGCAGTCTGGTCGCCGACGAAGACGCCCAGGTAGTTGTACTTCACATTAACCAACACCAGACACAACATGATCCGGCTGACAACTGCGGCGCCGTCGAGGACTACGCCATGAAGCGGCGCAGTCTGGTCGCCGACGAAGACGCCCAGGTAGTTATTAACCAACACCAGATACAACATGATCCGGCTGACAACTGCGGCGCCGTCGAGGACTACGCCATGAAGCGGCGCAGTCTGGTCGCCGACGAAGACGCCCAGGTAGTTATTAACCAACACCAGATACAACATGATCCGGCTGACAACTGCGGCGCCGTCGAGGACTACGCCATGAAGCGGCGCAGTCTGGTCGCCGACGAAGACGCCCAGGTAGTTGTACTTTATTAACCAACACCAGACACAACATGATCCGGCTGACAACTGCGGCGCCGTGAAGGACTACGCCATGAAGCGGCGCAGTCTGGTCGCCGACGAAGACGCCCAGGTAGTTATTAACCAACACCAGATACAACATGATCCGGCTGACAACTGCGGCGCCGTCGAGGACTACGCCATGAAGCGGCGCAGTCTGGTCGCCGACGAAGACGCCCAGGTAGTTGTACTCTGCATTAACCAACACCAGACACAACATGATCCGGCTGACAACTGCGGCGCCGTCGAGGACTACGCCATGAAGCGGCGCAGTCTGGTCGCCGACGAAGACGCCCAGGTAGTTGTACTCTGCATTAACCAACACCAGACACAACATGATCCGGCTGACAACTGCGGCGCCGTCGAGGACTACGCCATGAAGCGGCGCAGTCTGGTCGCCGACGAAGACGCCCAGGTAGTTGTACTCTGCATTAACCAACACCAGACACAACATGATCCGGCTGACAACTGCGGCGCCGTCGAGGACTACGCCATGAAGCGGCGCAGTCTGGTCGCCGACGAAGACGCCCAGGTAGTTGTACTCTGCATTAACCAACACCAGACACAACATGATCCGGCTGACAACTGCGGCGCCGTCGAGGACTACGCCATGAAGCGGCGCAGTCAGGTCGCCGACGAAGACGCCCAGGTAGTTGTACTCTGCATTAACCAACACCAGACACAACATGATCCGGCTGACAACTGCGGCGCCGTCGAGGACTACGCCATGAAGCGGCGCAGTCTGGTCGCCGACGAAGACGCCCAGGTAGTTGTACTCTGCATTAACCAACACCAGACACAACATGATCCGGCTGACAACTGCGGCGCCGTCGAGGACTACGCCATGAAGCGGCGCAGTCTGGTCGCCGACGAAGACGCCCAGGTAGTTGTACTCTGCATTAACCAACACCAGACACAACATGATCCGGCTGACAACTGCGGCGCCGTCGAGGACTACGCCATGAAGCGGCGCAGTCTGGTCGCCGACGAAGACGCCCAGGTAGTTGTACTCTGCATTAACCAACACCAGACACAACATGATCCGGCTGACAACTGCGGCGCCGTCGAGGACTACGCCATGAAGCGGCGCAGTCTGGTCGCCGACGAAGACGCCCAGGTAGTTGTACTTTACTAACCAACACTAGATACAACATGATCCGGCTGACAACTGCGGCGCCGTCGAGGACTACGCCATGAAGCGGCGCAGTCTGGTCGCCGACGAAGACGCCCAGGTAGTTGTACTTCACATTAACCAACACCAGACACAACATGATCCGGCTGACAACTGCGGCGCCGTCGAGGACTACGCCATGAAGCGGCGCAGTCTGGTCGCCGACGAAGACGCCCAGGTAGTTGTACTTCACATTAACCAACACCAGACACAACATGATCCGGCTGACAACTGCGGCGCCGTCGAGGACTACGCCATGAAGCGGCGCAGTCTGGTCGCCGACGAAGACGCCCAGGTAGTTGTACTTCACATTAACCAACACCAGACACAACATGATCCGGCTGACAACTGCGGCGCCGTCGAGGACTACGCCATGAAGCGGCGCAGTCTGGTCGCCGACGAAGACGCCCAGGTAGTTGTACTTCACATTAACCAACACCAGACACAACATGATCCGGCTGACAACTGCGGCGCCGTCGAGGACTACGCCATGAAGCGGCGCAGTCTGGTCGCCGACGAAGACGCCCAGGTAGTTGTACTTCACATTAACCAACACCAGACACAACATGATCCGGCTGACAACTGCGGCGCCGTCGAGGACTACGCCATGAAGCGGCGCAGTCTGGTCGCCGACGAAGACGCCCAGGTAGTTGTACTTCACATTAACCAACACCAGACACAACATGATCCGGCTGACAACTGCGGCGCCGTCGAGGACTACGCCATGAAGCGGCGCAGTCTGGTCGCCGACGAAGACGCCCAGGTAGTTGTACTTCACATTAACCAACACCAGACACAACATGATCCGGCTGACAACTGCGGCGCCGTCGAGGACTACGCCATGAAGCGGCGCAGTCTGGTCGCCGACGAAGACGCCCAGGTAGTTGTACTTCACATTAACCAACACCAGACACAACATGATCCGGCTGACAACTGCGGCGCCGTCGAGGACTACGCCATGAAGCGGCGCAGTCTGGTCGCCGACGAAGACGCCCAGGTAGTTGTACTTCACATTAACCAACACCAGACACAACATGATCCGGCTGACAACTGCGGCGCCGTCGAGGACTACGCCATGAAGCGGCGCAGTCTGGTCGCCGACGAAGACGCCCAGGTAGTTGTACTTCACATTAACCAACACCAGACACAACATGATCCGGCTGACAACTGCGGCGCCGTCGAGGACTACGCCATGAAGCGGCGCAGTCTGGTCGCCGACGAAGAAGCCCAGGTAGTTGTACTTCACATTAACCAACACCAGACACAACATGATCCGGCTGACAACTGCGGCGCCGTCGAGGACTACGCCATGAAGCGGCGCAGTCTGGTCGCCGACGAAGACGCCCAGGTAGTTGTACTTCACATTTGTTAACCAACACCAGACACAACATGATCCGGCTAAAGGCTTTCCACCTGTAGTGGTAGAGTCTAGCTGTAGGCTCTGTCTGCAGCGATTACTGGGCTGACTCGACCGGTGAAATACCACAGAAAACCGACGTGAAGTAGGGACGATGTTCCAGCGTTTCGTTCGGTGAGTGCGGTATCCGGTGCCCAATTCTCTCAAAGGCTCAGCAACACACCCCCAACACCCACAGTGTGGCGGGTAGTCATGGGCGGCGGTGATCACTTACCATCAGGTGACCCGCGTGCTCGTTTGCTTTGCTATATTATAAAAAAAACCTGGACACCAACGCAGTCTGGTCGCTGATGAAGATGCCCAGGTAGTAATATTTAACATACTCGTATATTTATTATCCTCATATTCATAGGTACTTATAATATGTTTACCCTTATGTTCGTAATAGCACTTATAGCCCACTTTAGCTAACGTACGCACAGTATAAAAAACTGTCACTTTCGATTGGCGCAGACAAGTTTTAGCTACTATAGATTTAAATCGATTGTGAATAGGTATGGGAGTTGATGCTTGTTTACCTTTACTTTGACTAAGGAACCGGGATCAAACCCACTGGGGTATACAACAAATTCGGTGTTTTAGAAATTAAGAAGAAATTCGTAAAACTTTGGTATTTTAATAAGCCTGTTTAATAATTTAATTCCTTCTTTCAAATTGTATTCTTGTCGTCTGCGTTATTTAGGTCGACAATGAACGTTCATTCGGAATGAGATTAAGCACGATTGAAATTATTTTTAAAGTATTTACATTCGTATACGTTAAAAACATCTAGTTTTTCTACATGTCCATTCACTATTACATGATACTCATCATTCAAGGCAAAATTACCTTTCATTTTGCTTCACCAATAGACAACACGCTGTAAAAAACTTACTAAATTTACTTGCAGTTTTATGTTTTTTTTTCAATCACACGAAGTAATTGACGCGACAACAAAAGTGTGATAATGGGCCAAACGAAAATAAACTGAATGCAATGTGGTAATTTATGCAATTTAATTTTGTGCTTAACTGAATATTTGGGTCAAGTTGATAGCACGGTCTAGAAGCAAATATATTTTAGGTGCTTAAGTTTAGCATGAGAGGATGATTGTTAATGGTTTATGATATCTGTTATTTGGTTGGATGATCATGACGGGTCTTTTACGACTTCGTTTTCTCTATTTTCATGTTAAATTAACACGTCGATTTACATTCTATATATCTAACTGAAGTTGAGTTTTATAACTATGAAGTTAAAAATAAAAAATAATAAATTTCTATAATAAAAGTTAACAATTACCCTGTTGCAAATAACTAACGGCAAAAAAAATTTACCACATTGAATAGTTTCTTAGCCTTTACGACTGTGCCATTTTATGAAACTTATCATCAGAAATATAATAACGTTATTATAAGCATTTATCCCAAAAGCTTATAATTACGTTATTTCTATTTTAAAATAAAAATACTTTAAAAAGAACATACCACGATTACAATTCAAGATCCCAAAAGTAACTAACTTACCATTTTTTTATGATTTAGTTGCTAACATACTCGTTTTTTCTTTATCATTTTCAGCCAGAAGAACCACAATCGAACAAGACTTTCGAAGCCGTCGACAGACTCTCAGAGCAAACGCCGACCAAACCGATCACCATTGACTACTCGCAGCCGGCGCACAATATTTATACTACCTTCAACAAGTAAGTATATTGAAGATAAATCAAATCAAATCAATTTATTGCACCAGATATTACATTGCATAATTTTGGCATGTCAAGTTAACAAATTATAATTAAATAAGATCTTACATTAAGTCAAACATAAAATTTAAATAATGAAAATAATAATAGTAATAATAAACATTCAATATAAATCAAAAAATTAAAATAATAATATTCAATGTAAGTATTATAAACAAACAAAATAAAAAATATATGTCAAAAACTAAAATTTAACTTAAAACTAACAGAACCTAGAATTCTTTTTCAAAAAATGTACAGGACATGTATTCCGAAACGCAATAGTAAGGATTTAATTGAAAAAAAGCATTTTATTTTGTTTTTGAACTCATGGAATAAGTTATGTTAAGCTAAGAATACTTAATATGAATTTACTGGCATAAGGATGATGTTAACAAACGTTTTGTAACAGGAATAGAAGTTGATATCTTTCTAATATTATAAACTTTATAGTATAATTTACACTTTATAATTAAATTAAATTATAATATAACAAGAAAAGATTTGCTGGTTTGTTTGTTTGAATGGAATAGGCTACGAAAGTACTGGAACGGTTTGAAAAAATCGCTTAACATTAGAATTCTACATTATCCTTGATGCACATAGGCTATTAATCTCTGGAAGTACTGAAACGATTTTTTAAATACTTTACAGGGAAAGGTATATTATAACTGAATGTAATTGTGTGTTATACTTTTTATATTGAAATACATGCTCAATAATTATGCTGTTAAAAACGGCGTGAAAAAATCTATAAAATGGTGCGCGCTACCTTAACGGTTTGAAATAGAGCATAAATAAAATAATTGCAAAAATACACTATTAACACTTTAATTCTGAATAAAATTATAAGAATATTACACATTGTCAAATTAAAAGTGACCCTCGATAGTTTTCAATCCGCAATAGGACAAACAACAGTTGTAGAAAGTTCTTTGGTTGTATGTAAACGTGACAATCCATATTCCAATGTGGATATTGCAACGTAGAATAAACGCTATCAGAACCCAAAAATGTTGCATACATAAGGTGAAAAGAAAATTATTTTTTTACGGATTATAACTAAATAGTTAATTCATGATAAAATAAAAAAAAGTTGTGTTCCCGGAATGACTTAATTTTTAGACGTCTGCAAAGTATACAGTAAAAACTGTTATTGTAGACATTAGTGCCATCTATTTCTTTATATTCTTGTATAATTTCCCTAATCAACACAAATCTATCATCTTTTAATTAACTAACTCATAAGTCATGCCAACAAAACCAGATCATTTTAACATCGCGTTACCGAACCCTAATTACGCGTTTATTACGCAACATATAATTGTGTAATTTGTAATACTACGCCAATATTGCAACAGCGAAAGTGTATGACATTATTTGTCATTGTTTTTGAGGCAGACACTTTCATTCTGACAATTATATCGTGTATGCTAGTCATGGTAGATAATGAGTATTAAGTTACACTTTCTATAAGCTTGGATTTTAGGGTCCCGTACCTAAAAGGCGAAAACGGGACCCTATTACTAAGCCTCCGCTGTCTGTCCGTCCTTCTGTCTGTCACCAGGCTGTATCTCAAAATCTTGATAGCTCGAAAGTTTTAACATATAATTTGTAAAAAAAACAGCTTAAAATACGTGATTTTTGTCCTTTTTTGAAAATAATGGTACGGAACACTTCGTGCGCGAGTCCGACTCACATTTGGCCGGTTTTTATATGTAAGCTTTTTGTATCGCCCGCGGAGGTGCTTCGTGATTGCGATGATTATGCTTTTACTGTGGTTGAACTTGATGGATCATCAAGTAAATACCGTCTGAGTAAAAGCAGTCAAAAGAATTTTACTTGTCTTTATTTAATGTTTTAGGAGTTTTTTATTAAACATACCATACAATAATTTAAGCCGACTTCTTAAACCAATTAGATACCTTTTTTATTAGAGTTGGAAGTGATCTCAAATCAGTTTCCGGGACAGATCGTGTTGTTATAGCATGGAGATAATTTGACAAGAATGTTAACACACTCATCAGTTTCTGTATTTTAACGAACTTGTTCTAAACTACGCAACACATGATGATACTACTTTCATAATCATTCACCAGATGCCCTTTTAATAGAAAGTAATAAATACTTATCAACCAAAAAGGCTCAATTATTTGACTTTTAAAAATCATTTTTTTTATAAATAATTATCTTTTACCACAGAGGTATGCTGTCGAACGATCGAGGCAGTTTCAACATGTACCGAAGTGGCGATTCACTCATGAGGATGTCCCCGCCTAGTCTAGTCTCTTCCCTGCTAATGGAAACTTCTGGAAACTTCAACAACTCGGAGTCAATGCCCTCGCATAGAGACTCAGGTAACTATAGGAAAAAGAAACGACAAAATTTTATCAGCTAGTATTAGTAAAATAATCATGTTAAAACTCAAAAGAAGTATTAAGTAAGTAAGAGTAAGAAGCTAACTGTAAACATAAATAAGTATATAAAATTTCATAAAATGCACCTTAATAGCCTTGTTATTAAATATTTTTTTCCCAAACAACTTTCAATGCGAGATTAACTCCAAATGTATCTTTCCATACTTAAATAGCACGTTTCAATCATATTCAAAAAAATTATCAAATTATATTCCTTTACCTCCAGGTCTTCCAACATCAGTCCGAGAAAGCTTAGACCCCATGGTCACGAGCATGACTCTCAGTATCCTCGACGAAAAAGACATGAGCACTAGCTTCCTATCACAAACCACTTACCCTGATAACGATAGTCTCATGGACTCCCTTCCACCTAGCTTAGTCAGTTCTGTCAACTCCTCGTACATAGTGTCAAATATGTCAAAACCTCGTGACAGTGCCAATAACATAGAACCAAACATCTTCAGCTCAGCAACCTTCACCCATCTACAAGAACAAGAGAAACTACTCTCGGGGAGACCGAGACATAACATGTTCAATAGCTTCACGAAGAAAGAATCGATCAGAAGCTCGGAAAGCTACACGAAATCGCGAGAGGAAGCATGTCAAATGGACCAGACAAAAGTGTTGAACGAAAGCCATGATAACAAAGAAACGCCTAAAGCCTCTAATACAATCAGTCCAGACATGAGCGAGACTGTCACTATTCATTTTTCTAACAACAAGTTCAAAGCTAAAAACGACGCTGAAAAAGAGAACCACAACTCTACTTTTGAAGCCGACGATGCTTTCTATCGTGATATGGGCCTGCAAAAACCGGATTTAACCGCCAGAAACAGCATCACACTTGAAAAACAGGAACTGAACGCTATAATACAAGCTAGACAGAAACTGTCGCTAGCCAGAAAAGGTCTTCCCGACGAAGCTGCTAGTTCCCCGAAACTGGACAAACTTTCCCATCAAACTATACCCGTATCTAAGAACGACAACGCGTCTGAACTTCTATCTAAAAGAAGATCTATAAACATCAATGTTTTGGCTACAAACGGCTATGACAGACAAGAAGAAGTCGTTAGAGAGACGCCTAAGAGAAACTCTACGTTTAGGAAGGCGTCGCCAAAACAACAAGTGATGGATACTACGGTGGTTTATGTGCAGGAGGATAATAATCAGATGATCGATATCAACTCGGCGACACTAAGCTTGATCGATTCGCAGGAAAAGAACTCGGGAAGTGAGGTAAGACAAATATATTTCTGATTGGATGTAAGAAAAATATATTTTGACAGAAATGCGCAATTATGTTGTATTTTTTTAATATAAAAAACTCGTATTAGTATAAAATTGACATTGTGTTGGTTTGTATTTATACAGGCTCATATTAGATAGATAGTTAAAATGAATTTAACCCAATTTTTAGACTATTTCATGGGTTTTTGTAGACGTAAAGTTGTCTTATAAAACTTGTAGACTTTCTATCCATAAATTCATATCTTTTTACCACGACTCTTAACTATCTGCTCACCCTATACATTTTACCACAATATAACCAGGAATGGGGTCTACAACAGCACGCGATGGTAGGGTCCAACGAAAGCACCGACACCGGAACGTTCAGTTCCTCAAGTCCGCCTGAAAGTGTTCCTGATACTATACCGCAGCAACGTGAGTATTTACTTATGGGAGAAGATTGTAATTTTAAGGGGGAAAGTAAGGAAAGGTTTTTTAAGTGGCTTTGGATTCGAAGTTTTCTTAGTAATCGCATTATTTCGATGGTTGTATTAGATGGGTGTTTTTACTTAAGAAATATTATCAAAGTTACCACAGCTATAAAAACTACAGTTACGGAACACAACAAAGTTATAGGAAAGGTTTTGGGTTGAATGCAACTGAAAAAAAAAATTGGTAACAAATAAAGAATCGGATTTAGAGGAATATAAAGAATAAACAGCCTACGTGTACCTGCTGTTAAAGGTTGACTCGATGGCAACAATTATATGTTTGGCATCAAATACTTACAATGAATCTGACAATTGAAAAACCCGCCCTTTATGTGACGTAACAAAAACATGATGATTATTGTCAATGTGGTCTTTATTATAAAAAACTTTATTTCATATATTTGGTATTGGCATAAATGTTTATTTTCATCAAACGACATTTGTGTTGGTAGCACGGTCCATGGAATCATACATTGTTTTACGAAAGTTGTTCTATTTTGACAATATATCCAATTTTGACAGAATTTTTTCAAAACTTAAAACTAACTTTGTCTTCAAATACCCTACAATTGCTTACAACTTTCGTAAATCAATGCTCAATCACTGTGGTTCATAAACCATCTGGTGTTGTCAAAGCTTTCGCTCTTCCAGGCGCGTCGGTAGCTTCGACACCGCTAATGTCATTACGAAAAGGTTTCCAAAAAGACTTCATAGCACTACACAGCACTATATCGCCTATCTACGATGTCGTTGACGACAAATCGTACACGATTACGAAAGTCCCTAGTGGTAGTATCGATAAGACGATCGAACACAACGCTACGGTGATAAACAGTAATACGATTGTGAGGAAAAGTGCGGCGAAAAGGGATATTTTGGCTGGCACGGCCAGTCCAGAGAAAAGGAACGTTTTTGGGCCAACTGTGCCTAGCAAACCGCTAGGTAGTAGGAATTCGCCTACTCATACAGGTATGTTGCTTACTTGTGTTTTATTTTTAAATAAGTAGGTACCCGCGACTTCGTCCTCAATAGAAGTAATTTTCCTGTGGGAATTACTTATTTCCGTGCTAAAAAGTAGCCTATTTTCACCCCAGGCTGTTGAACTATATCTATTCCAAATTTCATTAAAATCGGTCCAGCCTTTTCGGCGTGAAATCGGAACATACAAGAGAGACAGACATACCTAGTAACTTCACATTTATAATATTAGTAAGTATAAAGTAATTTTACTGTCAATACTGGAATTTTAGATCATACTTAAACAAATGAGGCGATTTTGATTTGTCTCTTTTGTTACAAAACACTTACGAACATTGTTTTGTTTTAATACAAAATATAGTGGTTGAAAAACAAACAAAGGTAGAAGTTAAGAAATGTGATGGTTTGGTTTAAATGTTGGTGAAGTCAGCACAAGCTTTGGAACACTGCATTCTGGTATACCATTTCAGTCATGGTACTTTAAATTGTCGTCTGGTGACGGTTAAATGTATTTACAAAAGAATATTATAATTTAGAGTGATGTTATTTATGAATTAGCGTTAGCTTCAAGAATTTTAGACCTACCGTCCTTAAGGACAGTTGGCGCTTAGGTTTCTAGCTTACCTTGGTATGATGTCTAATTTTTTTGAATGTCCTCAATCGTGGACATTGGGTCTGAAAGGATTGGGTAAAGGTCACAAAAAAACCTTATAGACCTTTAGCATTTCTGTGGTCGAAGCATGTATCTCTTAACAATCGTTAATTTCGTTATTTTGGCAGCTGCCGTCGTTTTTTGGGCTCAGACGCAAAATGTCCGTTTCGCAAAATGTCCTGTGGTCGCAAAATGTCCTTTTCGCAGAATGTCCCTTTCGCAAAACGTCTCTTCCGTAGAATGTACACTTCTCAAAATGTCCCTTTTGCAGAATGTCCATTTCTCAAAATGTCCTTTTCGCAGAATGTCCTAGTATTACTTACTATCTTTAATCAAAATTCATTAAGAAATAAGCGTGCACAGATCGTTATTTACATGGATATGGCTAAGAAAATTAAATAAGAATAGAATAAGTAATAAAATAATTGTAAAAATCACGTTTATTTCTTTACACAAAAGTAATTATTACACATAACTGTCAGGATTTTGCAATCATAAAAAAAACAAATCAGAAATATGGAACATTTGCAGTTATTTTACCCTCTTTTAAAAGATTAAAAAAAAGGGGTTACTAAAATCAAAAGAAAAGGACATTATGAGAAATGGACGTTCTGCGAAACGGACATTTTGAGAAGTGGAAATTCTGCGAAAGGGACATTTTGCGACAGGGACATTCTGCGAAAAGGACATTTTGCGACCAGAGGACATTTTGCGAAACGGACATTTTGCGTCTGAGCCGTTGTTTTTTGTTCTTAAAATTTAACGAAACCAATGTCAGATTAACGATATTAACGATCGTTAAAAGTTCTGTGCTTGCAGCAATTATTGTATTAATTTGTAACGAAATTAATGGATACTCTATAACAGTTTTTGCAACAAATAAACAAAATATTCCAGGAGTAAGCCTGCCGCCTCCCGCCCAAATTCCAAGAAAGACAAATTTACCCACTTCCAAACTGAGGCAGTACAGCTCACACAAGGAACTGAGCAGGATACCCGGTGAGTTCACTAAAAGAGCAACATAGATACTGGGGAAATTTCGTTGGGTCACCGTAGCGGCGCGGTAGCTCAGTGGTCAGAGCATTAGACCGGTTACTAAAGGTCCTGGGTTCGATCCCAGTCGCGCAATGCTCGGAGACCTGCATTCCTTTTTCCAGTATCTATAACTTCAAAATTAATAATCATAGGTTTGCGAGGAGCTTAGCGCCGAGCGCGTTAGGTTGACTTGGTTACTAAATAATAACTTTCAATCAAAAGCTATCTATGTATTACATTTTGACAAGTGTTTGTTAACGAACTAAGCAGTTCCACACTGTCACAATCATAGAATATATCAGCTACATATTATTAACATTCAATAGTCATTGGAAATCAAACTTAGATCAAACATAATTCTGAACAAAACTTGAATTACTAGAAAATACATCATGTAACTTGTTATACGATTGAATGCCATTTTTCCGCGCTATGATCGGCAATGACGCCGTCGAACGCTAGGGGTGTCCACATCTCCCAATATGTTTTCTTTAACAAACTTTTGATGAGTTTTTTTTAATAGATTGAGTGATTGCAGAGGTTGGTTTATATGAATCACAAAGTAAAGCAAATGGGGTTATACTCCGAATTAAACGCGGATATAAGCTAGTCTTAATAGAAAGACTTTGATCCAGGTGGTCCTGTGATCCCCGCCCGCAGTTCCGCCAGTGCGCGTTCCATGCTGCGGCGGCCGGTGTACGCGTCCAACCCCGCGCTCAGCCCCACCGCCGCGCCCGCCCCCCCCCCACGAGTATAGTGTGAGTTGTTGTGTTGTATATATATACAGGAGGCCCCACGATCCATGCTGCGGCGGCCGGTGTACGCGTCCAACCCCGCGCTCAGCCCCACCGCCGCGCCCGCCCCCCCCCACGAGTATAGTGTGAGTTGTTGTGTTGTATATATATACAGGAGGCCCCACGATCCATGCTGCGGCGGCCGGTGTACGCGTCCAACCCCGCGCTCAGCCCCACCGCCGCGCCCGCCCCCCCCCACGAGTATAGTGTGAGTTGTTGTGTTGTATATATATACAGGAGGCCCCACGATCCATGCTGCGGCGGCCGGTGTACGCGTCCAACCCCGCGCTCAGCCCCACCGCCGCGCCCGCCCCCCCCCCACGAGTATAGTGTGAGTTGTTGTGTTGTATATATATACAGGAGGCCCCACGATCCATGCTGCGGCGGCCGGTGTACGCGTCCAACCCCGCGCTCAGCCCCACCGCCGCGCCCGCCCCCCCCCACGAGTATAGTGTGAGTTGTTGTGTTGTATATATATACAGGAGGCCCCACGATCCATGCTGCGGCGGCCGGTGTACGCGTCCAACCCCGCGCTCAGCC
Organism: Emmelina monodactyla; assembly: GCA_916618145.1. Classification (NCBI taxonomy): domain Eukaryota; kingdom Metazoa; phylum Arthropoda; class Insecta; order Lepidoptera; family Pterophoridae; genus Emmelina; species Emmelina monodactyla. The sequence continues at coordinate 2,812,958 of OU745316.1, forward strand.
CCACCGCCGCGCCCGCCCCCCCCCCACGAGTATAGTGTGAGTTGTTGTGTTGTATATATATACAGGAGGCCCCACGATCCATGCTGCGGCGGCCGGTGTACGCGTCCAACCCCGCGCTCAGCCCCACCGCCGCGCCCGCCCCCCCCCCACGAGTATAGTGTGAGTTGTTGTGTTGTATATATATACAGGAGGCCCCACGATCCATGCTGCGGCGGCCGGTGTACGCGTCCAACCCCGCGCTCAGCCCCACCGCCGCGCCCGCCCCCCCCCCACGAGTATAGTGTGAGTTGTTGTGTTGTATATATATACAGGAGGCCCCACGATCCATGCTGCGGCGGCCGGTGTACGCGTCCAACCCCGCGCTCAGCCCCACCGCCGCGCCCGCCCCCCCCCACGAGTATAGTGTGAGTTGTTGTGTTGTATATATATACAGGAGGCCCCACGATCCATGCTGCGGCGGCCGGTGTACGCGTCCAACCCCGCGCTCAGCCCCACCGCCGCGCCCCCCCCCCCCCCACGAGTATAGTGTGAGTTGTTGTGTTGTATATATATACAGGAGGCCCCACGATCCATGCTGCGGCGGCCGGTGTACGCGTCCAACCCCGCGCTCAGCCCCACCGCCGCGCCCGCCCCCCCCCACGAGTATAGTGTGAGTTGTTGTGTTGTATATATATACAGGAGGCCCCACGATCCATGCTGCGGCGGCCGGTGTACGCGTCCAACCCCGCGCTCAGCCCCACCGCCGCGCCCGCCCCCCCCCCACGAGTATAGTGTGAGTTGTTGTGTTGTATATATATACAGGAGGCCCCACGATCCATGCTGCGGCGGCCGGTGTACGCGTCCAACCCCGCGCTCAGCCCCACCGCCGCGCCCGCCCCCCCCCCACGAGTATAGTGTGAGTTGTTGTGTTGTATATATATACAGGAGGCCCCACGATCCATGCTGCGGCGGCCGGTGTACGCGTCCAACCCCGCGCTCAGCCCCACCGCCGCGCCCGCCCCCCCCCCACGAGTATAGTGTGAGTTGTTGTGTTGTATATATATACAGGAGGCCCCACGATCCATGCTGCGGCGGCCGGTGTACGCGTCCAACCCCGCGCTCAGCCCCACCGCCGCGCCCGCCCCCCCCCACGAGTATAGTGTGAGTTGTTGTGTTGTATATATATACAGGAGGCCCCACGATCCATGCTGCGGCGGCCGGTGTACGCGTCCAACCCCGCGCTCAGCCCCACCGCCGCGCCCGCCCCCCCCCCACGAGTATAGTGTGAGTTGTTGTGTTGTATATATATACAGGAGGCCCCACGATCCATGCTGCGGCGGCCGGTGTACGCGTCCAACCCCGCGCTCAGCCCCACCGCCGCGCCCGCCCCCCCCCACGAGTATAGTGTGAGTTGTTGTGTTGTATATATATACAGGAGGCCCCACGATCCATGCTGCGGCGGCCGGTGTACGCGTCCAACCCCGCGCTCAGCCCCACCGCCGCGCCCGCCCCCCCCCACGAGTATAGTGTGAGTTGTTGTGTTGTATATATATACAGGAGGCCCCACGATCCATGCTGCGGCGGCCGGTGTACGCGTCCAACCCCGCGCTCAGCCCCACCGCCGCGCCCCCCCCCCCCCCACGAGTATAGTGTGAGTTGTTGTGTTGTATATATATACAGGAGGCCCCACGATCCATGCTGCGGCGGCCGGTGTACGCGTCCAACCCCGCGCTCAGCCCCACCGCCGCGCCCGCCCCCCCCCCCCGAGTATAGTGTGAGTTGTTGTGTTGTATATATATACAGGAGGCCCCACGATCCATGCTGCGGCGGCCGGTGTACGCGTCCAACCCCGCGCTCAGCCCCACCGCCGCGCCCGCCCCCCCCCACGAGTATAGTGTGAGTTGTTGTGTTGTATATATATACAGGAGGCCCCACGATCCATGCTGCGGCGGCCGGTGTACGCGTCCAACCCCGCGCTCAGCCCCACCGCCGCGCCCGCCCCCCCCCCACGAGTATAGTGTGAGTTGTTGTGTTGTATACAGGGTCTGTCGTAATGAATGGATAACCCGTTACCTACAGTTGATCCGGATGTGAGGCTATAAGAAAATGGTGTTTTCTTGCCAGGGTTGTCAACCATAAGAAAATGGCGTAGACTTTTAAACTTTTTTATAAATTTCGCTATTTTTTTCATTTATTCCGCTGCCATTTCTTCAAATTTTGATGTATTTGTATAATTCTTTTAGTATTATACTGCTGAAGACGTGTATTATGTAATTTTAATACAATTTTAGGTGTTATTCACGTTGAACATTATCAAAATACTCATTTTAAGAAAAATATTTCCAATTTTTTTTCTTTATGTCAACTTTTGATCATCTCCTGTTGAAAAAAAAGTATGACGTTATAGCTGCCCATGATCTCAATAAATTGTCTAGTATGTGTAGATTCTAAAAAGGTATAACGATGTGTACTTTACAAGCAACATTAAGTTACAGGAGCGAGAACACTAATCAAGGTCGGAATTTTTATTTTTCATGTTATGTTATAAATTGTTGTAAAACTTCGTCATAATGATTTTATTCTATCAAGATACTTTGCACAAACACTATCGGGCCACTAATAGGATATTCAGAAGAAAACCCGGTTGTTTTTGGGAAAAAAATAACATTACTTCACGATAATAATGTAATGAAAATGTACAAATGAAAATTGTTGTGCTCTAATAGTTACATGCGACAAACATGTTGCGACAAGTTTATTCGAAATTGAACGGATTTAAAAAATCGAACAAAGACCGCATTACAAAGAAAAGTGGAAAAAATTAGAAGGAAATCGTCCTTCCATAAATGCATTGTGCACTTTAATGAACACACGGTAATCAGGATGTCGCACATTTGGATATCTTACACGATAAACACTAGAAGCTCTATTGGTGCTGCCATTACATACACCGTAAATGTAATGCATGTTCGCGTATTCGGCCGGCGTATACTGTTGCGGCATGATACACAAACTACACAAAAACTTTTCCAAAACAACAAGTTCAATCGATAGCCCAACACAATGTTCGTAAATGTGAGCAAAGTCATCAGTATCACCACGTTATCAAGTCCAAATCACAAGGAAAATCATAGTCAAATATTAGACAGCAGTAACAAATTGACGAAAATAGTGGCCCCGATTCTCAAAACACTCTCTAAAACTAAATTAAAAATATCGCTGTCACTTTCTCATGCTTCGTATCAGAACAAGACAGGTACATTGGTCTCACTAAATTTAGTCCACATCATTGTGAAATTGAACGAAATGCGCTGAGGACTAGCCTAAAATTGCCTTCGCCGTGTCATATTGCACGTACATTTTAGTTTGACAGGACTAGAATGATTACCTGTCTCTGTCTTATTGATGTGTAAGTGACAGCGATAGTTTTAGTTTAGTTTAGAGAGTGTTTTCAGAATCGGGGCCACTGTGAACAAAAGGACATGCGATGGTCAAAATCACACTGATGTGATGAGTACCCTTTTCTTTGTAATGCGGTCTTGTTCGATTTTTAAAATCCGTTTAATTTCGAATAAACTTGTCGCAACATGTTTGTCGCATGTAACTATTAGAGCACAACAATTTTCATTTGTACATTTTCATTATTATCGTAAAGTAATGTTATTTTTTTCCCAAAAACAACCGGGTTTTCTTCTGAATATCCTATTAGTGGCCCGATAGTGTTTGTGCAAAGTATTTTGATAGAATAAAATCATTATGACGAAGTTTTACAACCATTTATAACATAACATGAAAAATAAAAATTCCGACCTTGATTAGTGTTCTCGCTCCTGTAACTTAATGTTGCTTGTAAAGTACACATCGTTATACCTTTTTAGAATCTACACATACTAGACAATTTATTGAGATCATGGGCAGCTATAACGTCATACTTTTTTTTTCCACAGGAGATGATCAAAAGTTGACATAAAGAAAAAAAATTGGAAATATTTTTCTTAAAATGAGTATTTTGATAATGTTCAATGTGAATAACACCTAAAATTGTATTTAAATTACATAATACACGTCTTCAGCAGTATAATACTAAAAGAATTATACAAATACATCAAAATTTGAAGAAATGGCAGCGGAATAAATGAAAAAAATAGCGAAATTTATAAAAAAGTTTAAAAGTCTACGCCATTTTCTTATGGTTGACAACCCTGGCAAGAAGACACCATTTTCTTATAGCCTCACATCCGGATCAACTGTAAGTAACGGGTTATCCATTCTTTACGACAGACCCTGTATATATACAGGAGGCCCCACGATCCATGCTGCGGCGGCCGGTGTACGCGTCCAACCCCGCGCTCAGCCCCACCGCCGCGCCCGCCCCCCCCCCACGAGTATAGTGTGAGTTGTTGTGTTGTATATATATACAGGAGGCCCCACGATCCATGCTGCGGCGGCCGGTGTACGCGTCCAACCCCGCGCTCAGCCCCACCGCCGCGCCCGCCCCCCCCCCACGAGTATAGTGTGAGTTGTTGTGTTGTATATATATACAGGAGGCCCCACGATCCATGCTGCGGCGGCCGGTGTACGCGTCCAACCCCGCGCTCAGCCCCACCGCCGCGCCCGCCCCCCCCCACGAGTATAGTGTGAGTTGTTGTGTTGTATATATATACAGGAGGCCCCACGATCCATGCTGCGGCGGCCGGTGTACGCGTCCAACCCCGCGCTCAGCCCCACCGCCGCGCCCGCCCCCCCCCACGAGTATAGTGTGAGTTGTTGTGTTGTATATATATACAGGAGGCCCCACGATCCATGCTGCGGCGGCCGGTGTACGCGTCCAACCCCGCGCTCAGCCCCACCGCCGCGCCCGCCCCCCCCCACGAGTATAGTGTGAGTTGTTGTGTTGTATATATATACAGGAGGCCCCACGATCCATGCTGCGGCGGCCGGTGTACGCGTCCAACCCCGCGCTCAGCCCCACCGCCGCGCCCGCCCCCCCCCCCGAGGATAGTGGGGGTTGTTGTGTTGTATATATATAAAGGAGGCCCCACGATCCATGATGCGGCGGCCGGTGTACGCGTCCCACCCCGCGCTCAGCCCCACCGCCGCGCCCGCCCCCCCCCCACGAGTATAGTGTGAGTTGTTGTGTTGTATATATATACAGGAGGCCCCACGATCCATGCTGCGGCGGCCGGTGTACGCGTCCAACCCCGCGCTCAGCCCCACCGCCGCGCCCGCCCCCCCCCCCACGAGTATAGTGTGAGTTGTTGTGTTGTATATATATACAGGAGGCCCCACGATCCATGCTGCGGCGGCCGGTGTACGCGTCCAACCCCGCGCTCAGCCCCACCGCCGCGCCCGCCCCCCCCCCCCGAGTATAGTGTGAGTTGTTGTGTTGTATATATATACAGGAGGCCCCACGATCCATGCTGCGGCGGCCGGTGTACGCGTCCAACCCCGCGCTCAGCCCCACCGCCGCGCCCGCCCCCCCCCCACGAGTATAGTGTGAGTTGTTGTGTTGTATATATATACAGGAGGCCCCACGATCCATGCTGCGGCGGCCGGTGTACGCGTCCAACCCCGCGCTCAGCCCCACCGCCGCGCCCGCCCCCCCCACGAGTATAGTGTGAGTTGTTGTGTTGTATATATATACAGGAGGCCCCACGATCCATGCTGCGGCGGCCGGTGTACGCGTCCAACCCCGCGCTCAGCCCCACCGCCGCGCCCGCCCCCCCCCCACGAGTATAGTGTGAGTTGTTGTGTTGTATATATATACAGGAGGCCCCACGATCCATGCTGCGGCGGCCGGTGTACGCGTCCAACCCCGCGCTCAGCCCCACCGCCGCGCCCGCCCCCCCCCCACGAGTATAGTGTGAGTTGTTGTGTTGTATATATATACAGGAGGCCCCACGATCCATGCTGCGGCGGCCGGTGTACGCGTCCAACCCCGCGCTCAGCCCCACCGCCGCGCCCGCCCCCCCCCCACGAGTATAGTGTGAGTTGTTGTGTTGTATATATATACAGGAGGCCCCACGATCCATGCTGCGGCGGCCGGTGTACGCGTCCAACCCCGCGCTCAGCCCCACCGCCGCGCCCGCCCCCCCCCCACGAGTATAGTGTGAGTTGTTGTGTTGTATATATATACAGGAGGCCCCACGATCCATGCTGCGGCGGCCGGTGTACGCGTCCAACCCCGCGCTCAGCCCCACCGCCGCGCCCGCCCCCCCCCCACGAGTATAGTGTGAGTTGTTGTGTTGTATATATATACAGGAGGCCCCACGATCCATGCTGCGGCGGCCGGTGTACGCGTCCAACCCCGCGCTCAGCCCCACCGCCGCGCCCGCCCCCCCCCCACGAGTATAGTGTGAGTTGTTGTGTTGTATATATATACAGGAGGCCCCACGATCCATGCTGCGGCGGCCGGTGTACGCGTCCAACCCCGCGCTCAGCCCCACCGCCGCGCCCGCCCCCCCCCCACGAGTATAGTGTGAGTTGTTGTGTTGTATATATATACAGGAGGCCCCACGATCCATGCTGCGGCGGCCGGTGTACGCGTCCAACCCCGCGCTCAGCCCCACCGCCGCGCCCGCCCCCCCCCACGAGTATAGTGTGAGTTGTTGTGTTGTATATATATACAGGAGGCCCCACGATCCATGCTGCGGCGGCCGGTGTACGCGTCCAACCCCGCGCTCAGCCCCACCGCCGCGCCCGCCCCCCCCCACGAGTATAGTGTGAGTTGTTGTGTTGTATATATATACAGGAGGCCCCACGATCCATGCTGCGGCGGCCGGTGTACGCGTCCAACCCCGCGCTCAGCCCCACCGCCGCGCCCCCCCCCCCCCCACGAGTATAGTGTGAGTTGTTGTGTTGTATATATATACAGGAGGCCCCACGATCCATGCTGCGGCGGCCGGTGTACGCGTCCAACCCCGCGCTCAGCCCCACCGCCGCGCCCCCCCCCCCCCCACGAGTATAGTGTGAGTTGTTGTGTTGTATATATATACAGGAGGCCCCACGATCCATGCTGCGGCGGCCGGTGTACGCGTCCAACCCCGCGCTCAGCCCCACCGCCGCGCCCGCCCCCCCCCCACGAGTATAGTGTGAGTTGTTGTGTTGTATATATATACAGGAGGCCCCACGATCCATGCTGCGGCGGCCGGTGTACGCGTCCAACCCCGCGCTCAGCCCCACCGCCGCGCCCGCCCCCCCCCCACGAGTATAGTGTGAGTTGTTGTGTTGTATATATATACAGGAGGCCCCACGATCCATGCTGCGGCGGCCGGTGTACGCGTCCAACCCCGCGCTCAGCCCCACCGCCGCGCCCGCCCCCCCCCACGAGTATAGTGTGAGTTGTTGTGTTGTATATATATACAGGAGGCCCCACGATCCATGCTGCGGCGGCCGGTGTACGCGTCCAACCCCGCGCTCAGCCCCACCGCCGCGCCCGCCCCCCCCCACGAGTATAGTGTGAGTTGTTGTGTTGTATATATATACAGGAGGCCCCACGATCCATGCTGCGGCGGCCGGTGTACGCGTCCAACCCCGCGCTCAGCCCCACCGCCGCGCCCGCCCCCCCCCCACGAGTATAGTGTGAGTTGTTGTGTTGTATATATATACAGGAGGCCCCACGATCCATGCTGCGGCGGCCGGTGTACGCGTCCAACCCCGCGCTCAGCCCCACCGCCGCGCCCGCCCCCCCCCACGAGTATAGTGTGAGTTGTTGTGTTGTATATATATACAGGAGGCCCCACGATCCATGCTGCGGCGGCCGGTGTACGCGTCCAACCCCGCGCTCAGCCCCACCGCCGCGCCCGCCCCCCCCCACGAGTATAGTGTGAGTTGTTGTGTTGTATATATATACAGGAGGCCCCACGATCCATGCTGCGGCGGCCGGTGTACGCGTCCAACCCCGCGCTCAGCCCCACCGCCGCGCCCGCCCCCCCCCCACGAGTATAGTGTGAGTTGTTGTGTTGTATATATATACAGGAGGCCCCACGATCCATGCTGCGGCGGCCGGTGTACGCGTCCAACCCCGCGCTCAGCCCCACCGCCGCGCCCCCCCCCCCCCCACGAGTATAGTGTGAGTTGTTGTGTTGTATATATATACAGGAGGCCCCACGATCCATGCTGCGGCGGCCGGTGTACGCGTCCAACCCCGCGCTCAGCCCCACCGCCGCGCCCGCCCCCCCCCCACGAGTATAGTGTGAGTTGTTGTGTTGTATATATATACAGGAGGCCCCACGATCCATGCTGCGGCGGCCGGTGTACGCGTCCAACCCCGCGCTCAGCCCCACCGCCGCGCCCGCCCCCCCCCACGAGTATAGTGTGAGTTGTTGTGTTGTATATATATACAGGAGGCCCCACGATCCATGCTGCGGCGGCCGGTGTACGCGTCCAACCCCGCGCTCAGCCCCACCGCCGCGCCCCCCCCCCCCCCACGAGTATAGTGTGAGTTGTTGTGTTGTATATATATACAGGAGGCCCCACGATCCATGCTGCGGCGGCCGGTGTACGCGTCCAACCCCGCGCTCAGCCCCACCGCCGCGCCCGCCCCCCCCCCACGAGTATAGTGTGAGTTGACCTCGGCCAGGGCGTTTGAGTTTAAGAGAATAATGATGGTTGATTTACAAGATGGGGGGGGATGTGTGCTGCTAGTGCCTTCGCCCTCATAGTTACGATTCAGTCGCGATACTGTCACGCTTCTATCGCGATACTGTCACGTTTCTGTCGCGATTCAAAGGCGATAATGTCAAGCTTCTGTCGCGATTCAAAAGAGATACTGACAAGCTTCCGTCGCGATTCAAACGCGAAACTGTCATTCCCTGTTTTCCACTCACGTGCCACTCTTCGACGGTCGCATATTTGCGGCGATACAGTCGCGATGCAGTAACGCGTTTGCATCGATACAATTGCGATCGATACGGTAGCGAGTTACAAATGCGACTAACACGCGTAACATTTGCAAATAGTCGCCATGGGCGATGGGACTATTAGGCTTTGTAATATGGAAATTTTGTCAGAAGTGTAAACAAGACACTGAGTTTTTATTAGTAATAATTTCAATGGTAAACTTATAAGTCTAATTTTGATTTAATATGAAATGTGTTTGAATTTAAAATAATTACAAAATTGATAACCTAATACTGTTTCAAGTTTTTTTTTAAATCATGTACATGTTTATCACGCACTTAATGTGAATATCATGAAAATACTATCTATTTATCCATCTTTTAAATCCAACTACCACATCAAGCCAGTGAAGTAAATTATCAACTCAATACCTAAAAACATGTTCTATGTTTTTATCTTTTATTTATTATTTCTACGATTTATTAATAAAACCTTAAATCCTTCAGATTCGTAAAACAGACGACCGGCCGCTGCCCGAAGCGCCACCGCCTTTAGTCAGACAAGGAACTGAAACTTTACGAAGAGAGAAACCGGCCGGCCATATTGTACCGCCTAAAGATGTAAGTTATATAAACAAATAGTGGGTAAAAAAATGATATTTGTGTGGGTTTTGATGATTTGTGTTTTTTGTTGGGATTGTTAGCGATAACTTTTTGATTTTACCCCCTTTTCAGAATGTTAACAAAGCAACAGTTCTAATGGCGTATTTGGAGAAAGATTTAACAAACTATTTCAATATGATCACATTTATATTCATACTAGTGGCCGCCCGCGACTCCGTTCGCGTGGAAGTCGGTTTCCCGTGGGAATGAGAAGTTTTCCCGCGGTAAAAAGTATCCTATGTCCTTTCCCAAGTTTAGTTCTTTCTTCATACCAAATTTCATCAAAATCGGTCCAGTGGTTTAGGCGTGAAAGCGTAACAGACAGACAGATAGACAGACAGACAGAGTTACTTTCGCATTTATAATATTAGTAGGGATTAGTAGGGATGATCATATAATTATGAGTTTATTGTCCAAAACATTAAATATTTTAGTCAGTTATTTCGTGACATTAAATTGATTTTGAACAGGGGGTAAAATGCATAAAATATTAATTGTTTTTATGTGTAATGTGTGTGTGTATGTGATTTAATAGTTTTTACTCTTTTTGATATATCCGTAAAATAAAACTGTAGTATATTATATTTCTACATCTATAGCTTGAATGATGTTTTCAAAACTAAATATTATGGAGTTTTATCTTATCTATGGAATTATATTTATTTTGTGTCTGCATATAATTGTTTGCACCTTCCTAAATATATTTACGTATATTTATATTTGTTCCTATGTTGTGTTGTAACCAGCTTCTTGTGTTATGTGTGTGATTTTGTTATTTAGCGAAGTTCCGGAGCGATTTCAACTAACTACAGTGGCATAGCTGTTATGAGAAATCATATCGTCCCAGTAAGTATAGCTTATATATCATTTTATATAATAAATGTGTTGGTAAATGGTGTATGTTTTTGTTAACGATATAACATATGTTGTGTTGGTATGGAATGGTAATGGTTTTTCTAAATTAAATACGGTATTGATTGATAATACCGCCATTATTCACATTTATATAATTACTTGATTTTTTGGTTTAAAAAGTTTTTTTTAAGTTTCTTTAACTGTTGTTTCCTATCCCTATCATTTTTCTCATCCTTTCATACTTCATCTGATCCTTTTTTTTAACCTTGGTTTGTTTGTCGAAAACTGGAAATTTACTAGATGGGTAGGTATTTATTACGTTAAAATAATAATAATGATAATGACTTCTTCAAATTTGTTTTTTACCTAAATGTACATAACAGCAGTTCAACTATTTTAGAATTATTTTAAATTCATTTAATTTAATTTGCAATGTAAACAATTGCTCCTGTGTCATTAGCTGATATGTGAGCGAATGTCACTTTTGTCTCATTTTATATTTATTCAACTCATACAGTACTACCGATTGAGTTTTCTGAATATTCAGTTAGTAAATTCAGTTAATATTTAGGTTCAAGAATACATTATTTCAAGTTTCAGAAATGGTCTGTTTACGCCATTTATAACTTACAATAAATTATTAATAACTTTATGTCTACCATTTTGCAAACAAAACTTTACAACATTTTATCAATATAAAAATATAAAGAAACAAATGTAAAAACAAAATATTTAAAAAAAATGAAAAAAATAAAAAATAAAAAAACGAAAAATGTAAAAATTAAAAAAACGAAAAAATGTAAAAACAATTATTTTTCGACAAACAAACCCCCACCGTCCGCTTCCGCCCCACCGTAACCTCTAACCTACTAAAGTCGCTCGGGCGGTCCACAGCCGCGCCCTGTGTCTATCGCCGGCGTTTCACAGCTTAAGGCGCCGCGACCCGTGTCCGCGGCCGCCGGGGGGCACCGGATACCAGGTAATGTGGGGGGATTTAGAGGGAAATGGGATACATTAAGATAAAAGATAGGATGGCATAAAAAAAATGAGGACAAAATTTAGGATAGTAAGAAAAATGGTAATACAAGTCTTGGTAAAAGAACAACGACATGCGACAAATGTCATCATCTAAAGTAGAGTTATAGAGTACCTATCAATTTTTTTGTAAAAAAATATTTTCTACATATTTTTATTTTTTGGAGGGGGTTAATAGAAACATTTTGTTTCAAGTATTTATGTTTTATACAGTGGAACGTTGTTTTCACTATTAGCCCACTTTGTGCTCTATATAGGTATCTGCATAGTTCCTAGTTGTTAAATTTACTTCTTAATGTGTTTTACCAACTTTATCATGATAACAGACCTATTTGCTAACTGTTCGGTGTTAATATTTGTGTTGTGGTGATTGTCATGTGTTTTAACTTATCATTATTAAATCACTTATTTAAGACATTTTCTAGTAAACTAAACTTTTAAAAACATCAACACTAATTGTGAATCGTTTTTAACTAAGTGCTGCATGCACAATATGCATCATACAATGAGCTAGGATAAAACCTAGTTACACTCAAACACGGGACAATTCACCAGAAATTGAATCCGGGACCTAACGCTTAACAGTTGCGCATACAAGGTGCTTATTGATCCCGCAAACAATCTGCTCAAATTATTGCTGAGTAAGACTTATAGTTTACAGAGTTTTACCCCAGAATTGTCACCATTAAGTAATGGTGGTGTCATCTATCTACACCATGGAATCATCTTCAAATCTAAATATCTAAACCATGGAATCATCTTCAAATCTAAATATCTAACGGCCGAAACCAATATTCTACTATAGTTAAAACCTTGGTAATTGGAAACTGCTAGTTTTGTTTTTTGTGACGTGTTCTTGTCATTTCCATATCAACAGCTATCTACCATAGTTTATTGCGACGCAAAAAGATGGATAATGGTTACCATAGTTACATAAATAACAAGGCGTCAAAGGTTAGTAGACTGTTGGTTTCGGCCGTAAATCGTCGCAACTGTATACTAATGGTATAATAATGACGACCTCTGTGGCGCAGCGGTAACTATACCGGACTGTAAAGCGGATGGTTCCGGGATCGATCCCCGGGTCGGGCCAATTTCGTCAATGTGGTTTTTCGACATTGGCTCGTGTCTGGGTGTAACTAGGTTCACTTTAGTCCATTATGTACCTATAACACAAGTGCTTACTGCAACTTACTTTGGGGCCACATAATTGGTGTGTTAGTCTGGAGTCTGGAGAGTTATTAATGGTATAATAATGATGTGTATCCAGTCAGCGCGGAGTCCCGCGCGTGCAGCTCGGAGCGCCTCGGGGGGCTCCCGCGGCCCTCGCGCCTGCCCGCGCCGCGCCGGGGGCTGCGGTATGTATCTAACATTGGATTTACCAAGAACGGTTCAAACAATAGGCTGAAGCAAAAAAAAAAAAAATTAAACACGAAAAGTAGGATCGACGACATTTCGCACACAAAAAACTCGGACACCTTGGCCAATGTAGGGATTTTCAACTTTAATATTATTTTTTGCCAAGGTGTCCAAGGTTTTTGTGTCCGAAATGTCGTCGACTTGAAAAGTATACATGAAAAGTAGTATTTTTGGTATTTTTCTTTCGACTTACTCGTATAACTCAAAATGAACAGTTGTTACAACATAGCTGTCATAGCAATGGTTGTTCCAATTAAAAAGACCTATCCAACGACATATATTTTAATGTTATTCGAGGGTGGTCCCAAGTTTCATACATTTTTGCCCGTTCTCCTTTAGGATGATAATAAGTTTTCTAATGTTAAAGTACATGTCAGACTCATAACTGATAGAAAGCAACTTAAATAACAATATATCTGTAAATTACTTGTTATAATGGCTACACAATGATAAATAATGCTTCATCCATATAAAAAAACCTACAAAGCCCAAGTACATTTATTGAGAAACTACATAAATATAAAATTCTAAGTTCTTACCCTAATGAGCTCTAATCAAAATTATTTACTTAATAAATGTATGTTTATATTCCAGGCCCCCATCAGTATACTCAGTAGCGCCAACCACAGCGGACGTCGACCATTATTGAGTTGTGCCAACATGACAAAATTAAACTGTTATTATAAAATATAGTTTCTCTACCTATCGCTAAAAATATCGCTATTCGGTCGCTACAGACTTGAAAATCCATCAGTGTGTAAAATCGGCACAAATCATGGTGCGGAGGCATTGTAAAATCGGTTTCTAATTGTGATAAGCCGAGATTAAAATTATGAGTGATAATTCTTACTAAATTAAGTTCTTAATAAATAACACGACTGATTAAAAATTTGGTGTCTTGATATTTTTAAAATAGTATTTCGACTTCCTGTGCTATCTATTTTGAAAATGTTTTTTTCTTAATTAAATGTTGATTGAGGAATTGGGTAGTTGAGACAATAAATGAAAATGAGAGACATTATTTAAACAACTTGCACATTGACATATTATAAATTCATTAACAATTTTGATTTTGACTTGCAAAATTTTCAATGAAAATTTTTGGTAAAGTCCGTAAAAAGAGGCCAGAAAGGTGCTTTTCGTACTTGAAATGTATCACTTGTTTCTGCCTCAAAAACATTTACATTACATAACCTTTTTATCAGTAAAACTTATTTTCTGTGTGAATACACTTAACTAAAAAAAATTACAAGGTGGCTGCTAAATATTCCATTTTTTTTATGAAAAACTTTAAAGCGTAAAACAAAAATAAATCAGTAATTATTATATCTTGAGACTTTTGCTTTGGGTCCAACATAAAAACAGTATTTTTTTATTTAAAATAATTTATAAAGATTTTTTCAGCATACTAAGTATTGTCTCACTCTATTTTAAATGCTCTCTCTTAAAAACATCTCATATTTTAGCTCAAAAGAAAATGTGTGAATCCCAAACCACAATTTGGTACAAAGTCATACAAATTACAAAATATTCCTATAATGTTTTACAAATTTAGTGTTAAGTATGTATTTGTATGAAAGAAATGTAACTCGGTGTTAGTAATTTATTTCATAGTTAGATTTTTGCATTTTGTTTAGACATTGTTATAATATAAGAACGTGTATTTTAAAATTTATATTGTATTATTGCTTTAGATATAAAATTTATTAGGTAACTAACGTTAATATTTCTCCATATGGTAACTTTGTAAAATATTAATAAAGGCTAAAAACAAATTTGAAAACAGAATATCGCACACAGAGCACCAACTTAGTATCAAAATGACATATAACTATGCGCACAAATTGAAATATTTTTTTTATATATTTTGATGACTTCAACAGACATATTTAATCTTAAAACATATCGAATATATTTATTAGCTTTTTTACCCAAATATATTTATATTATAGCTATATATCAACTACTTTATCCGGCCATTGCACACAAACTCCAAATTAAGTTATTAATTTAACATGTACAATCTGTTAATATTGCTGTTTGCAGAGACTGATTTTGCTAAATATAATTTGTATATTTCTTATTATATTAATAGAAAATCGCAAGTGATGAAGCCATACTAACATAAGACCAAAGTTTAAATCACAATTATTTAGAAGCAGTAACAGTTAAGAGTTATTAAGTTCTTGAATGATGTATTTTAACTAAATTAATGAGAGAAAAAATATCTCGCGAATTGTTATTGCTAAACTTGTTTTATACATATGGTTCAGTACTTGCGAATTTGTATAAAAGCAAAAGTTTCTTTTATAATCATTTGTGTCTAAGATTTGGTCACGTTGTGCCTTATTTAGGTAGTCTAAGGAATTTTGTTTTCATTTTCTAATAAAAATAACGTATTTGTAACATGCGGTTTTTATCTTTTATTCCCTCTGATAAAGTTGGTTTCCCACTGTATCTTTTATTTATTTTTTCGACATTTACAAGTTTGCTTACAAATAAAAACAAATTCTGAAAATAAATTAAATTTCAAATATAAAACGATAGAATCTGCATTAGAATCCGTTATGTAGTAAGGAGAAGTTATGACAAAAATTACGAATAGCGACTGTTTTATACCTACTATTGATGTCAGAATTCCAAGAATCAACCTACACTAATACTATCTGCTTGCATATACATTATTTGAATATTTTTTCAGTCACTCATTAATTAATGTCATTATTGAGGATCGTGGTCACTAGAACTAAAATAATATTGAAAAAAAATTCCTACTTGTTTTACAATTGTTAGGTACTGGAATCGGGCCCCAGTTCCCATAGTTTATAATGTGTGGGGTAAACCTAAAAATAAATGAGACTACCTGAGTCCCTCTTCTATAACTTTTTAAACAAATCCACTACCTAATTCAAGTTGTAACTAATTAATAAAGGATGACAGAAATTTTAAAATATATGGCACGTTCAAGTTACAGAATTGCGCCCCTGAGCTTACGTAGGAATAACAGGAAAAGATTTGATTTGGTAAAATTACTTATTCCATGCTTGTAAGTGAAAAATATTATTTGGGAGGATATTTAAAAAAAAACACATAGCAGGAAGGAAAAAACAGTTTTAATTGTTTATCGTTAGTATAAATTAGGTTTATAAAAAAAAGTCGGCACATTAGGAGTAACTCAGGATAATTTTACTATAAATTTGTTACAAACAATGCATTTTATTTACAACAAGAAAATATTACAAAATATCTTGAATACTTTGTTTTTTATTTATTTACGGCTATAAGCGCTATAAAATCGTGCAATATTCGTAGTATCTAAAGCTACAAACATTTAAAAATACAAACCAACTGTCACACCTGTCAAATGTGCGTGTGTGCGTGAAGCGAAATTGCACGTTACGCGAGTGTGCGACGTCGCGAGATCTGTCGAAATAATTTTGCTTTGTACGTTTTTATTTTTATACACTATCCATTTCAAATAAAGTGATTAGTAATGTAATAACCACAAGTGATAACAATTGTGATATATCGATGCAATGGCTTTCCATATACCCAGTGTTTTTGTCTACTGTGTGATCCCGTGCAATAGCTCGTCACTTTGCTTGTTTGTCAATGACGTCTGCGTTTAGCGCAGCAAAAAGTGGAATTTTTATAGTGTATCTGACTATTAGTGCAACTAAAAATAATATAAATTGTGTGAATAGATGTGTGTTTGAAAAATGGATGAGTGTTTTCTACATTGGAAGCCGTTTAACTCGACTGGGGCCAACGGAGTTGGCTCATGAAGAAAGGGTTAGTTTACCTGTTTATGTTTACCTAATATTTCGCGCATATACTTTATACCTATAGTTGTACCTATTGCTTTTCTATTAGTTACTATGATCGACATTGCCAATGATAGCGTTATCAATAATTTATAGGTTTAGGTTATGACCATTTACAATCGTTTATTCGGTGTGCGAAGTTGTAGAATAGATAAGCTTTGGAGATAATTCACACAAGTGGTCACAATTTTCTGCTAAACACGGATACGTCGTGAATTAGATGCTAGGATGAGTTATTTTTTCTTTTGTTACTTTCTCTTGCCCATAGAGTGAAGGCAGGGAAGGAGATGGGTGTATGTCGTTTATTTAATGAGCGAGTGAGATAGCAGAGGTTGGGTTGTGAAGTCTTGTTTTGGTGTCCATACCTATAGGTTACATACATACATTTTGTTACCTACCTCAACATTAGGTAGTCTTCATCCTGAAATACTAATTTTTAGGGAAACTTTGCTAATATGTTAATTTTTAGTTTTATTTTATGTAATTAATGTTGAACCTCATAAATGTTGTCTAACCATGATGACCCAACCAGGTACCTTACATTTAAATTGCTAATTTTCTGTCTCACATTTGATATTCATTCAAATTAAGTAAAGTTTGATATCAAGTCTTTATTCAATGTGTAGAACTTTAAAGTTTTAGCAGAGTAACAATCAAAAATAAAAGTATCACAAAGCAATTAGGTCTAATATCTTTAAATTTAAAATCTTCTGTGTAATGAGGAAATGATACTTAATGCTTGGTTAGTTGAGAAAATAATAATAAAATCTCAACAGACATTAGCCCTAAAAATTACATACAAAGTTCTTTAAATTTAACTCAGTTTAGTTACAAAAATGTTGGGTAAAACCAATGTTTTTTTATCATTAGTGAACAATTTTTTCTCTCACTAATATCTTTATCTTACAATTAAAACAATTGCTTCACAAAATCAATATTAAAATAAATAATAATAGCTTTTCTTATGACTAACTTTTATTTCGTTTATATAAACTATTTAATAAAGTAAACTATGTAGGTATGACACTACACAACAACAAGTCACAAATTGAATAATACTACTTCTTTAAATGTTTTGCTTACCTACTAAGTTAATCTAAAATTTATAATATACAGAATTGTTGAATAATATCCATAAACAAATAAGTATGCAAATTTTGATAATTACTAGCTTATATTAACCTACTGCCAACACAGACAAGCAATGAGAATATTTCCTGGTAATACATGTTTAAAATTTTGTAGACTTTTTTACTAGCTATACTCTAAATTAATAACTAATAATTTTGTTTTTTTTTTCAAATTTACAGAAGAAAAGACTACCCACCCTAATTTTCTAAACTTGTATTTATTAGTTAGAAATAAGTTTTATCTATCTCAATCATAGTGCCTTAAAATGATACTCCAAATAATAGGTTTAATAGAGATGAAATGCATCCTTCCTAAACTTCCTTTTTCCATTAAGGCATGCAAAATATTACAATAATTTATTGTAGGTTATTTCATTACATTTTTTAAAAAAACTTATACAATTTTTGGTAGCATGGTACATTTTTTAAAACTGTATGTTAACACATACTACATTTAATTTTTTCCTTTCCTTACCTAAGTAATTTATTTCAATAATTTACTATCACTCAATTATGTGGGTTACAATCATCCATAGCTCTTATCATATTTTGCAATGGTTGAGTTTATTGAAGTTGAATAATGCTTTACAAAATTAGATCATTCATAATTTGCATAAAAAATATTTTGATGATTTGTCGCGCTAACATTTAAAGTTTAGAAATTGATCTACATATAAAGCTAAATTTTCCAAATTTCTATTTTTATTTTTTCTTTATCTTTTGACATTTTATATTCAAAGCTTGTAAAAGCATGTAATGGTAGTATTTTGAAACTTAACTTGTGTCTTATAATCGTATTATTTCTATTTTAAGTTCCCATCAACAGTCTTTTTTTATTTATAATGATACCTATTAAATTCCTATGAACGGATTTGCCTATTTAAATAAATAATAAATTTCGATAATGTTAAGCATCACTTAAGAATGCCAATAATCAGTCATTTCACAGTTTACTAGTTAAAACTGTAATTTTCAAGACCGATAAAGTTGCTTAACTTTGAAGTTGATTGAAAAGTAAAACTATAAAATACTTTGCTCCATAACAACATACCCAACCTAGTAGTAAACAAAACTATATTAATTTAATTAAGAAAAGTACTTCACTGCACCACAATATTATACTACTTATTATTTATTTACTTTATATAAACCTGACTTGAATAAACTTAATGTACTTGGAGTAATGTTTACTTAGCTACTTGTCACAGTTAAGAGTTAACAAACTAAATTAGAGCACCTAATTAGACTAATTGAGTGGATTCATCAATAACCCAAATAGATGGATTATGACCTAAATCAACAACATGATTACCTGTAGAATAATTATCTTATATTTAGTACAAAAATGGATACTCTTATGAACTAAAAATTATGTAAAAAAGTAATTTTAGAAGTTTTTGAACTTTTATTCATTTGAAAAATTAAATAAATTAAATGAACAGCTTATTAATTTTTAGTGTGGATTGATAAGAACTGGTACTAAACTTCATTAGAAAAAAAAACAAGCGCCTAACTATATTGTTATAGGGTAGTACTAGTTTTTTCCCAACTGCTATAGACGGAAGGATAATGCTTTTGAGTTATCAAACAATCAATTAGATTAATATTGATGTAAAATTAGACGAAAAGAGCTGTGGTTTTGTCATGTGCAATCTTAATTTTTTATTAAAAGTTTTAATGCATAAATTAATAAACCTTTTCAATTATGAGTTATTTTGCATTGCAGTTTCTTTTACTGTTACCTACCTCCTATTCTCTATCTAATACATTCTATAATAAAAATTACGTCATATCTTAAAATTAAAGCTCTTATAAAAGCTGTATCAAATCAAATTCAGTATTTACTTTGTCTCCACTCAATAGAAGACCATTTTGAACGCGAATAAGATGACAAGATTTCATTTGGCACATTGCCTGCGGCACAATTTTTGATTACGCCCAGACACGTTTGAAACATGCGTATAGGTGGGTTACCTTCTTGAGTGCTACTTACCGTATTTGACCTAAATCACCTATTGAGAATATAGGTTTGTACTGGGAGATATTTAGTTCGACTTGCGTTTGTGACTGGCGGATTATTTAGTTCGAGATTTGGAAATGAATTGGTTGGGAACTCGATTTAATTCTATTTGGTCCGTATTATAACAGAAACTTATGTTTTTAGACATCCATTTCTTAACACAAATGACTAGGTTTCCTTTGAGAATTTGTACCTCAATCTTAATTATATTACTTACTGAGAAAAGAAGTAAAGTAGTCAATTAATCACATGTTTAATGTCTCTGAATAAAATCCGTTTCTGGTATTTCCATGCGTTAATTGGTGATCAATCTAGATTTCAACGGTGATTATCCATTCAAAATTCAAATTCAAATTCCAGGGTTCCCCACAAGTGAGCGTGTCGAACCTATTTCTAAATCCGGTGTTGCCATTACAATAAAGCTGGTCGTCTTCACGATTGTTGTAGGGTTCATTACACTCTTTATTTTCAGGATTTGCAGGATTAAACGCTTGTACAACGGCTGCTTAACGAAATGTGAGCGAACGCCCCTAGAATTAACTCGGATAATTTAATTTGCACTTCGTAACAGTGTGTTAGGGAATTTGTTTGTTGGCGGTAGATGAGAAAAGTTATTAGAAAGGCTTAATCATAATCATAGAATTACGTGGAAAAAATATTTAAATGATTAATTAATATTATCAATAAATAAAGTTTGCATACACGTAGAGTTGCATGTTGCACTTCCACGCAAAATAAGTATCCTTAATAGAGTAACTAATGTAATGATTTTACCAATATTAGTTAAAACTTGTTTATATTAGTACACATGTCTTATTAAAAACAACTTCAAAAAAAAAAAGGTGAATAATTGTCAACTCTCAAAGTGTAACGACTCATATCTAGTTACTACCAGAAAATTCCACTTTCATCCCGCACAAACTACAACGAATGTCATAGTTTTCCTGTTTCCGCTATCGCCGTATTGTCACAGATGTGTGGAACCCTAAAAATAAGATCATTGAATCGGGTGCTTTGACTGCACCAGATAGGTAGGTAGGTTTATTTCGGGACTGTTTTATAAATAGCTCACTCCGTTTTCAACGTAAGCTTCCAACTATTTTGGTCGATTGATTTTTTAGTTAGTTGTAATCTTTTTCGGGTTTCGTGGAAAGTTTTTGACGGGCTGCGTCAAGGAGAGCTACGGTAGCCCTTGATCTTGTTAATATAGGGTGAATGTGGGTAAATGTAAACAGTTTTGAAAAAAAACGTAGGTTCTAGTACTTATAACATCCTAAAAAAAAAATTGATAATGTGGTGAAGTATTTTTTTTTTCTGTAATTTCAGGGATTAGTAATGTACAGAAAAACAATTATTAGAACGTTGTAGCATTTTTATTTTGTGTTTTGCCAAAAGTTTACATTTACCCCAACATATTATTTGAAAAACTACCTTTTTGGGGTATTTGTAAACATGTTATTCTAAATGATGTGCCAATAATTGAGAAAAATAATGATGTAAGGCGAAAACTAGGTCTTTGTTATAAATATATTAATCTGAAAAGTCTTTATCTATAGTAGGGGGTAAACTGAAACAAATTAAAAAAATCTTTAATAATCCTTTGAACTGACAGCTGGGGTATATGGAAATAATTTACTTGTTTTGGGTTAATTGTAAACTAAATAATTATGTCGGTGCAAGATGATTACTAAAATGGGGAGGTAAATTGAAACAAATTTGTGCAATATTTGTTCGACATTTATTTTTAGAGTATCATGCTTTTTCGTAAACATCTATTGGTTTTTGTATTTAATTTATAGAAGATTCTTTCTCCCTTCAAAGTTATCAGAGGTTCAGACAACAAACCGATAATATCCGTAATAGGCACGCAACTTGTGTCCGTCTCATTGAGCGCAAAGACTTGCTTCGAAGAATCAACACTCTTTAAAGAGGTTACTACTATTTCATTGGTATCTTCCTCATCAATACTATCAACCATACATAGGTATCGAAACATAGTAGCCAGCCTTTTTCCTCCTTTAAACTGTACTAAGACAAAGTTACCTTTTATCAAATTGTCAGTACCCATTGTTTCCAGCCAATCACATTCTTTAGTTTCACATTCTATATTGTAGTCGCTGTCACTATCTGCATATGGTACCACTTCTTGTTCTTCCTCAGAATCACTGTCACTTAAGTAATCTCTTAATTTCCTTTGCTTATCAATTCTGGCATCCTTCTTTTGCTGAAAATTGGCTTCTTTGCATAGATCCTTATTCGCCTTTTCAACAACTATTTCTTCAGTCTCCTCCGTGTTAATTATATTCAGTCTTTTCTTTTTCGCTCCACTATTTTCCTTTTCATCTTCTTTATGCAAGTTGGAACATTTTGTTCGCTTTCCTTGACCTTTATTTTTAAGACCCTTTTCTACTTTAATTTTAATCTTGTTTTTTTTACTTGTCTTTTCTTCTTCAGCTTTTTTCAGCCGATCTTTAACGGCATCACTAGTAAGCATTCGCCATAAGTGGCGACTTTAAGTCTTGGAATCACATTTTTTTTTTTTTCGGGAGTGTTTTTTTGTGTTTTGAATAAGTTATCTAAAATATCTTTATTTGGTGACATAATATCATCAGAACTATCTTCAACACTATCAGAAGATGATATGGCTTTGAGAAGTTTTGCTTTGACTAAGTCATTTGCACTTGTGTCTAGTGCTATCATTTTTAATATTTTATTCAGTAAAACAGAAGAGCCGCTAATGTCATTGTTGGTATTCTTATCAAAGTTGTGTGGAGAAGCGTCATCATTTGCTTTAGTCAGAGCACTATCAGACCGCTTTTCTATTCCAGGACAAAGTGCAGAGACATGTTCATCAATGCTTTCTACTAGAACTTTTCTAGAGAACTTTTCAGAGTTAGAGCATTCTGGAGTGACATTTTCATCAGTATTTATTCCTGTGAGGGCTCTATCGCTGTGGCTCTCAACGCTAAAGTAAGGTGGAAAAACTTCATCATCTGTAATTACGCTAACTGGAACCCTACTGGCAGGTATTTCAGAGTTGAGGCAATTCGGGGTAAAGTATTCATCATTATTTTTTCTTGCAGAGGCACTATAACTATGGCTTTCAACACTAGAGTAAGGTGGACACGTAACATCATCTGTAATTAAGCTTACTGGAATTCTATTAGCGGATTTTTCAGAGTTGGAGCAATGTGGGGAAACAGAAATGTCATTTAATTGTGGCTGTTGTGTGATATCTGTAATAGTAATATTGCTACGAACTGAGAGATTATTAGCACATTCATCTGAAAATTCTTCTGTTACAATGTCATTCATAGTGTTAACTAAATTTTGGTATATTTTTAATTCGCTTACGTTGAATAATTTTTTTGGAAATTTTAAAGCATCCACGGGAAATACTCCGGTGGTATTAAATCCAGATACAATATTTTTGGGTGTTAAAGCTTTACCCCACACCTCACCCAAGAGTTCTGTGAATTTCTCTTTTGTTAAATGAGCACTGCCTTTCCCCATCTGCTTAACGCCATGTTCTACCAGGGTTTTGTCCCAATACGTCTTCACAGGGCCAAACACACATTTGTCTAAGGGTTGAATACGATCTGTCATGTGGCTCGGAAACTTGACTAGGATAATGTTGGCTTTAATTGCATCTTCAACAATTCTGACACTAATATGACTAGAATGACCATCATATACTAAAATAACTTTGTGATCTGGCTCGTTATTATCTTTTCGAATCTTGTCTATAAATGGTATAAAACCATTAACGAGCCAGTTGTGAAAAGTAGGTTCTTCCATCCAGCCGTTCTTTGTCGCTCCGAATAAAGTTCCCGGATATGCCTTGTCAGACACCCATCTTGCCTGTACAGCAGTTCCTTTAAAAACAATACATGGAGGCAAAAACTTGCCATCGGCAGATACACACGCCAACACACTAGTCGATTCGCGGCCAGAGCCACCTGTGACACGGGAGAGAGCGGTCCCTTTCTCACCAATGGCTCTAAGTTTCGAAGGATCGTGATGAAACCCACTTTCATCGGCATTGAATATATATCTGGGTTTGTCTGCTAGGTTGTTATTTGTCACCTCAGTGAGTAGCATGTCAAAGAAATCATAAACCACATGTGGTCTTCTGGCATCTGTCCGCGCTTTTTGTAGTAACTCCGGTTTTTTTAAAGAAAGACTTGGATGTCTCTTCATAAAATTTTGATACCAACAATCTCCTGGCACATTGTTCTTAAAAGGTGTTTTGATTTTAAGCCTTGTAACATATTCTCCTACAAAAAGCTTTAGCTCCTCTTTGTGGCAAGGGTGGCCCATTCTCGCCCTTGCCTTAAGGCAATTGACAAGATGGTGCTCTACACGATCAGGTAATGCTTTTGAAACTCCACCACCCATTTTGTCCAAGGGTACTTTTCTACCTTTTATTCGGTGAAATATAACAGCAGTAGGAACCCCATAACACTCGCTGGCTTCTCGAAAAGTCTTTTTTCTATCAGTCACATCATTTACGGCTCGCCTAACATCTTCTAGGGAGTATTTTGGTGGTTCCTTCTTACGTACATAAGTTCTCGGCATTTCTTGTAGATGACGACAGCACTGAAAAAAAATGTTTACAATCACCCACCATCACCAACAAATATATTATTAAGCAAAATTATACTGTTTCCAATTCCCTCACACATTTACATTTAACTCATATTGTGTTTACATTTCACCCCATCCACAAAACGTTGAGGTAATTGTGAACACGCGCTCAAAAAATGGCGGACGCCATTTAGAAAGAAAATAAAACCCAAAACATGCAAATCAATCCACTTTCATCTCATTCATCAATAGGTTTTATCTCTTACCTCGATTGTTTTCGTAGTAGAGTAAGTACTAACAACCACTTGAAAACTGTATTTTAATTGATTTTCCAAAAAAAAAACAAACACGTCAATCACCTGTTTTCTGACCTCTGACACTGTAATTGCAAGATGGCCGTCATAGATAAAAGACTATGGATGCGTTCCGCTACACTCAGAATCTTCTAAACATAAAAATGATGGAGTTATTGGTCATGTTTCCATTTACCCACTTTGACCCTATATAATTTTTTTTTTTTAACAAAACTGACATAATAGTAGAACGTAGAGTTTGAAACATAAAACTCGAACAGTCGGATGGTCAATGTTAGAAACGTAACACAACAAGCCAAGTGAAAGTCTTAGTAAGAATTCCTTCCAGCAAATAGATTCGCTCTTAAAATACAGGCAGAGACACTAAAACGTACATTGTTAGTTATTTAGGCGACTGGGCCAAACTCGTGCCTTCGCTTTTTTATAATTATCATTTTATTTTATTGGATAATTTTATTGCGAACGTTAAAAAGCAGCGTCTTTATTTGTATGCAAATACTTAGTTTTATGACGTTAGGTCATCCGGCTTGTAAAGCAAGATTTGTTTAGTGACATGTAGCATTTTTTTTATCTCTTAATCAAAGTACACATCTACTATGTCAAAAAAGTATGATCTCGAATATAATAGTGTAAGTAGTTTGATACCATTAAAAACCATAAAAACCTAGAGTTAATTTAATAAATGGATACTTTAAGTAGCAACGCCATAGTTTTACAACCGTGTCGTTCTTTGTTTACGCTAGTTAGATTAAAATGAATAGCAACAGGATGTCTGTCTGCTCACAAATAGCTGTACCAATTTGTCAATGTTGTTCAAAAATAACTTCCGAGCCTATTTAGGAGGAAACTTCCACACTCCTCAAAGGATATTGAATGTCAATCGGGGGATTACTAGGGTGGATCTTTTGTAAATTGATTTGGATAACGTTGAAGACCCTGACAGATCGTTGACATAAGCCTTATACGCTCAAAACTCGACTGAAGTTACGTAAACATTTTTGTAGGGTAATCAACACATTGCAACGCATAGGAAGGAAGTGAAAGGTAAAGGCGTGTAGTGTAATCGAATTCACGTTAAAACCGTGAGTGAGTTACCCTAAGAGCTGTGTTAGGTGTAAAGTTGCTAATAAAGAAACATAGATGGCGTTTATTGCCAACTTTATAAAATGCCTTTTGTTTCGTTCTAAACCTCACTAAGGAGTTCATAAAACTGCACATTATCAATGCAATATCAAACAAAGTAAATGAGTTGTAATGAAAATATTGTATGTTTATCTCAGCGAAAATATTATCTGACCTTGATTTAGTTTCCTTTTTTGACGTTTAAAAATACCACTCTCAGTTATCAGTGCTTTAATGATAAGAACTGAGGTTTTTCAGTAGATAGAGGTACCAATCAGTGTAATACCTCAAGGTTGTGTATAATTATTATTAGCTATGAAAGTGGGCCGTTAGGGCGTAATTGACTGTTGAACAACTGAAATTTGTTCTTCAATAAAAATAATTAAATGTTCTTTATATAATGCATTTATAAAAATACAATTCTACGGTATTCATGAAGGGTTTGGCGCTAAGCTAGTTAAATTTCTTAACTTCCTGTGTTTCATTTGAGGCAATGTTTTTGGTGTGATTTGCCCTATCTGTTAAAAGATGCGCATCTATTCTAGATCGTTTGTGAATATTAAAATGTATATCTCTAATTTTTGTTTTCATTAAATCGACTAGAAAAGTAAGAAATCATTTTCTTTATAAGATTATTATCCATCTATTAATCAAATCGTAATTTGTTCCTGTAATCTGCTAACTCTTTCTCAACCTGTCACATTTTTAAAACACTTTTCATTAACCTTTTGATATTATTTCTAAGTAATTTCCTTGACTATATCAAAACTTTTTTTACTTGACTTGATTAGCAATTCAAAATTTCATTGTCGGTTTGGGTTATCATATAACTAAAACAAAGAGCTTTTGAAGCGTCTACATTCAACCTCGCTTCATGAAGTTGCTCTACAATAACTAACTACACATTTGAGCCATAGATTAAGAATAGGTCTTCGCGCGCTCTGACTAGAATGAGCAGACGTACTTGAGAAATGCAGCATAAACATAGCATATTATAACCTCTAAGCTTAATAGGATAGGAATGACAATTAAAAGATCGTCATTATGTCGTATATTGGTGATAAGTAAATAGTCCCATAAATACACATTGAAGGTATACGGTTTTGGAATAGTCTTGTCCGAAACGTATCAATGGTTGCCGCAATTTCGGAGCTGCAATTTGCAAGTAGTGCACCTCTAGTCTACTCAGAGCAAAGAATCCTCTTCATCTATGATTCCAGCTTTATACAAACATATCCATTAATCAAGCAAAGTATCATTATTTCAGGGGCATTTATTAACTGGTCCAAGGTTGCTGGATCCTCCGACTCAAGGTTTCTCAGGAAACTCACCTTCAAGTGAAGATGTTGAATTGGTTTAATAACAGTTTTCATTGAACTTTTGGTCCTTTGTCCGTTGGAAGATCGTTAGGAAGTTAAACTTAATGTTAGTAAGTGGGTTAATCCTTATTTTACCAATTTTTAGGTAGTAATGTTATAAAGAGAAAGGTACTTTTCAAACAAGAGGTACCTCTTTATAATATGGACTAATTGAACCGGGGTCTGTAAAACGTGTTAACCAAAAATCGTTAAGAAACTGTAGCTGCTCTGCGAATTCTGTTTTTTTTTTTGTCTTTAATATTCATAGAAATGTAACAATAAAATCTAATAGCCGAATGATTATCAGAAAATGGCCTAAAATGCATAATTTCTTTGGCACATTTTTTTTTTCATAATTATTTCATAATAAATAACATATACATTGTAGATGTTGTCTAAAGCTACAAATTAATCTTTTTGGCCCTAAAATTTATCCAGTAATTTTGATGTTTTAGCATTTTAAAATTTGGATGCCCAAAGAAATTAGGTTTTTCTCCTAAAAATATATAATTAGAATGCAAAACATATTTTCAGATATTATATTAAACAAGTAACACTTCTAGCTTTAATAATAATAATAAAAACAGGTATATTTTTTCAAACCACACCTGAAAAAACAAGAATAAAACAAATAAAACTAAGTTTTGTTTCCACTTAAATTTCATTTATTTTCTCTTGAAACATGAATAATCACAGTTAGTATATTTATTATAAAAATTATATAGTCCTTTTCGCAGCTTTTCTTTACTGATAACTTTTTCTTTTTCCTTCTTGTTATAATTTTTGTGTACAAAATCTAATTTCTTTGGCGCGGGATGCCAAAGAAATACATAGAAATTAGGAACAATGAAATTAGAAAACACATGTTTTCGATTTTTTTCTAAAAATCCTTTGGCGGTAAAATGACTTTTTTTTGCCAGGTGCATGCCATTTGAGCTAGACTATAGATATAAAAAATATTTAAGCAATCTGTAAATATTGTAGCATGAAAATGTATATCGAAGAAATTAGGCACTTACCTGCCGAAACTCCATAATCTAGACGAAAAAATTTTTTATTTATCGGCGTCACGCACAACGCACGTCTGCTTCCTGCGATTTATTGACGGATGACCAGCTAGTTCCGAGGGTGTTCACTCGAATTTTTAGCGAAGTGTTTTAATAGTGATAAATCAACGGTTTTGTCGCGCCAAAGAAATTAGGGTTTTTTGCTCGGACAAAACCATTTCGTTCATTACATCGAAAGTTTATGTAATTTACGTATTAAAATTAATTCACAATACCATCAGATGTATTACAAATAAAATATATCAAAATTACATTCTTATTTTAATAATTTAGAATACTACAACTCACAGAAAAAAATAAGGCAGTAAGTAAAGGACGCTTAGAAAATTTACCTTTAAAAAAATATTTTAAATCCAGTTAGGTATATAAATTTTGCTTAAATACTGTATGGCACTAAGTGTCTATGTATTAAAACTTTCTATAAAAAAAATATCAATGATAAGAAGACAAAATTTCATGGATTTTAGGCCTCGGACAAGACGAAAACTCTGTTTTTGATAATCACCCATTATAACCTCAATTTGTGAATCTTTTGCAGTGTACAAAAAATCTAAAAATAAAAAATCTGTAAAAATCAAGATTTTAAATCAATAAAAAAACTGCTAACTTTACATGACTTAATGCAGGTAATTAAGTAAGTAGGATTAATAGCTCGGTAGGTAATTAAAAAATAAAATACCAATTGCGATCTCTGTTTTAAACAAATGCGTAGTTATAAAATGAAATTCTTCCACGTTGCCACATGTACATGAATTAAGCCGTGAACGTGCTAATTGCTTTGCTTGTCAAGAGTTCAAGACGTACGATTGGTTTTTGTGTTAAACATTCTTATAGGATGTCATAGATAAAAAAATAAATGCCTAAACTTAATTATCATTTAATTAGTATTTATCTGACAATTTAATAATCGGCCTATAGTTAACGAAACAAACGCGATATCAATATTATTACTTTTTATTATGTATTGAAAAATAAATACTAAAAAAAGGTTAAGTCTTAAAAAACCTAAGTTATTTAACCTTAATATAATAACGATTGTTTAATAATGGCGTTTAAACTTACCCGTTATTTCAAGTAGCGTATACGCACAGGAATTCCCTTTTTTATAGTCTGAATAATGTTTTCGGATTCTCAGTAAAATGATCTAGTTAAGATTAACAAAGCGCAAGACCGTGAGAATCTATCCAGTAAGATAACTTTTTAACCATGATGATTATTAACCGTGAAAATTGACCGCGTTTGTAACTGTCGCCTAGATAGATATTAGTTCAGTTTAACCTGATTTGAAAGTAGGACCTTAACTTTTTTGAGTTATTTTGATTAATGATAATCTTTCTTAGTTGCGATGATTTATTAGAAAATCTTCTTATTAAGATGTTTTTAAGTTTTTTATATTATTTAATGTTAGGAACAAGTGACAATGCCGTAGTTACAATGTCGTAATCAAAAACATTATTTCTTGTCCTACATTTGCTAATTAGTTTCTTTACTGATATTATTAAGAAACTTCTTTTTATTACTTCACCAGTATGCTACGTTATCAGAGTGACAAAGCATATGCTTTTCTTATTTAGGCTAATTTCTTCTGTTAAAAAGTAAAAATATATTTTTATAAGTATCTTAACAAGTGCGGTCGATTGTCGGTGATTCGACCGTTTGGAAAAGATAAGAAAAAAAGAGCGTTTAGAAAAAATTGAGTTCATACATGCAAAAACTTCTGAATGGATTTTGACGTTTTTTTATGTTAATAGACTTCAATAGCATTCGGTATACCTACTCTTTATGGTAGAAAATACCTGCAAAAATGGAAATACCTCCTAAACTTATCATCGTTTGAAACGGAAAGCTATATGTTTCTAAAGAAAATCTAAAGCTTTGTACCAATTGATATGTTTTTTACGTTTTTGTCTCCAAAATGTTTGAAACCGGTAGTAATACAATAATTAATATTTAATCTTCGATACGATATTCCACGTTTGGTCAGCTGGATGCTAATTGGTCGACGGCATGCACGACGCTAAACCGATTGCAAGGTCGACGCTTTTGAGGAAGACTGATCAAAGTGACCAATAATTACTATTTGTTACGTAGGTATACAAAAATGGAGATATTTTTTGTTTGTTTGTCCGCGAATTGCCTAATTGAAAGGATAATCCGGGAAATACAGTTTTTCAAATTATTGTACAAATTTGTTTATATACTTGCTAAATTTTGTAAATATAAAAAAGTTACATATAACTTTAATTTAATGCAAAAATGAACATGATAGACGAGCGTACAAGAAGTAACTAAACGCATTCGGAGCTGTGAGCCAAAACTTATTAATCATGATATATTAGCCATGTAGTGATATTACGGTAACAAAATGACTAATCTCATTGGAGTATCGGAACACGGTTGGAGGCTCACCACGGCTCATTGAGCCCGGCTGATACGACAAGGTTACGGGCCGGTGGCTTACGCTCATTGTTCGTAGGTTCAGTGATTAACCTGCGTTGAATGTTACAGATTATGTTTTATTTGTTGAATAATATAGATGAAGGTTTTGATGAAACAAGATAATTAAAGCTGTTTGAAAGTTTAGTTTACATTGTTTTTGTACAAAATCTAGGCTCACCGTAAAAATAAACAATTTTTGCTACGGATAATAGACGTAATATCAAAGCAAAATAACAACAAACCATTAAACAAAGTGAAAGTATCCCATTTTTATATCGAAATTCATGGCGAACACAAGGTCGAGAGATGCAAAATGGCCCATGAAAACGCCCAAATAAATAAAACGCTAACGCAGTTGGCAATTACGTTATCAAAACGTCGGTCACGATCGAAAGGTCAAAACAAGATGATAGATATTTACAGAGAGGGGAACCCCATGAAATTAATGAGAAATGACACTTACACGGATTTACGCTACGCTATAAATAAGGGCGGTACCGTAACTACGTTGTTTGTAAAATACAGCTCTGCTATACACTAGACCCTAAATATCTATCTTGCTTTAAGTATTATTGAAAATATATCGTTATCGCAGGTAGGAAAAAACTAGTATGTTATCTAATGCGTTAACGTTTAACACAAATTCGTCTTAATTAAAGTCATAGCAACAGCGTGTTTTATTTTTTATTGCATTCCACATGCAAATAACGTAAATAGATTCACAAATAGATGTTTCTAACGTGTTGACTTGTCGTTCATATACAGCACAATAGTTTCATTGGCAATGAAAAAGCGCTCGGTAAAAAAGTGTGTACGTTTAACCTTATTCGGTTTTACGTTGCGCACCGTATTCGCGTTGACTCGATACGCCGTATGATGGCGCTGCAACGACCTCAGCACTAATGAATACAAGACCACCCCGCAGAAATATGGTCGTCCTTGTCATTCCTAAGACATTTACAGCCGGCCGTCTCCGTCGCACGTCGCCCGAAGCGATCCTACTCGGATAAATTACAGCGTATTAGCCCCGTTCCGGTGCACGATTTACGCTTTAATGTCGCCAAGTGTAGGGATTAAAATTGAATAAGTACGCCGGTATCGAGTGTAAATATTTACTTTGAACTCTATATTGTTGAGCGATAGAGTTCACGTTTGTGTGTTTTTCGGATTGGTTAAGGCGTTACGGTTTTGTTGGTGATTATTAATTTGCTGTCAAATGAAGGGGCCGCTCACTTGGCGAAAATTTCTTCTATACCGAGGAATGTGTGTTTTTTTTTGCAAGTAAGGCATTCCCGGGTGCTTTTTGGCTTGGCAGCCGCAAAGAAATATACCTGGATGGACTTGTGGGAATGTTGGTCTGTTCTTAATTAGATTTGTTTAGACATTTCGAAATGGACGCTTAAAAACTGTAATGGCGATCGCTGATGTTATCGTCAACTGGGTTTAACACTTTGGTTACTGATGTTATGTTTTATAGTAATACTATATCAAATACACGCAAGTTGATTTAGTTTAAGTAGTCATAAAAACTCTCGAAGACATTTAAAACTGTTGAAATCTCCGACCCTGTAATCTAGATGGCGTTAGTAGTCTAACCGTTTTAAACTTTAGTAGGTACTTGGTTCAAACAACAGACAAAACCATTCATTGCTCATATATAGGTCATACATACGTCATAAAATAAGGAAAAAAGTATTCCTATTAAAAGTTATTTAACCAATTTTACTAATTGACTGTATTTCATGATTAAATGTAGAGTTTCAATTTGTAACCTTTCATAAACTAACTGCTAGTAACGGATTTTTCAATTGCAAGATAATCCTTTGAAAATGGATTTGCAAATAAATGAGCACCTAAAATAACCCTCTGCCTAAGCCGAGGTCGGCATTTAAAGAAGACAAACATACCACCCGACAGTAACAAGCTGCAGGCGTTTCCAACAAAAACTCCCATCAGAATACTTCCAAATTGTCCGCGCCGATCATAATGCCAGCGCGTTCTGAACACCTACGCCCAAGATTGTCTGTTTTATAAAAACAACTGCCGCCCGCGACTCCGTTCGTGGAAGTCGGTTTCCCGTGGGAATGAGATGTTTTCCCGCGGTAAAAAGTACCCTATGTGATATTCTGATGTATAACCTATATTACTGCAAAGTTTCGTCCAAATCCGTCCAGTAGTTTTTACTTGAAAGAGTAACAAACATCCATCCATACATCCATACTCACAAACTTTCACATTTATAATATTAGTAGGATAACGTGTTACAGGGGTGGTAAGTAAATACATTATAACGACAAGATTGGTGGTGGTTGTATGTTAAGCCTTTATTTGTAAAAAAAATTAAGGTATATGAAGGTAGCTGCTTTTTTTAGTTATGATTGGCGTTGGCTCATTTAAATAAACTGACTTAAAAGCATGCAACTTTGAGTTTTATACAACGATTATTTTTTCATGGGAAGGATAAATCTCAAATCGATTTCGAAAATGAGATATCCGTTGTGTAACTTAATGACACATCCCTAGCATATGACACAGGCGTATCTTAAGATGCGACCGACATAGATTTTATCTCCCCATGATCCAATTTATGCTCATTTTTATTCAAGTCACACAGTACGAAACGGATTCCGGTACAGCATTTCGTATTTCGAATGCATTAGAATTTTTACGAATACCCTCACAGTAAAAGATACGCTGGGATTGTGTTTTTTTTTTCATTTGGTTTTGATACGTGTGTTCGGAGTCCTTTTTTAAAGGTTTTGGCCTAAATACGGGATATAGAGTTGTTATTTGGAAATTACATGTTTTTTTAATGTAATTTTGTGTTAAGCTTCAAAGTTTTATTAAATACACTCGTGATAAAATTACGTTTTCCTAAATTAAGTATTTGTAAATCTATACCTAACATTTCCTGATAACATAGCTTTTAAGTATTGCAAGTTTTTTTAAATCGGTTAAGTTCCTAAGTTCTACCTCTACATTCAAATTCACTAACATTAAATCTTTAAAATATGACTACCCATTATAAGTGTTCGTTTTATTAGTTACATTTAACGTAAAATAGTATATTTTTAGAATTCATTTATCAGAATGCAAAGGTTAGTTTCACGTAGGCGACTTCTTTTATAAATGCCCTTTAGCGTAAG
Source organism: Emmelina monodactyla (assembly GCA_916618145.1). Lineage (NCBI taxonomy): Eukaryota > Metazoa > Arthropoda > Insecta > Lepidoptera > Pterophoridae > Emmelina > Emmelina monodactyla. The sequence goes on from OU745316.1 coordinate 2,846,756, forward strand.
TTGTACTCCAAGTAAAAGCATTCAATTATTCCATAGCTTTCCATTAAGGCTATTTTTAAGCTGGTTTTAACCAGCTTTTAACTAAAGCTTAGTTTACGTTGTTTTTGATTGAATCGACAGACTGAATCCTACTAACATTCTACTATGTTTGTAAGTAGGTATGAATGGATGTTTGTCATATAGGTTATACATCAGAATAACACATGGATACTTTTTACCGCGGGAAAACTTCTCATTCCCACGGGAATTAAAATGATTTCTAGTGAGTTTTGTATTCGAGTTACAGAGAGTATTCCGCGTAAAACTTGTCAACTAAGCAAAAAATCTCTAAAATTTTAAATCTCAATTAAATACACGAAAGTACGTAAAACATTATCCGGCAATTTCAAAATGGCTGATCACCTTAAAATTATACTTATCAATTAAGCTCAATTCAAAAACGTGCTAAAACCATCTTGAGATTTTAACTTGTATTTTTTTTTACAACTTAAATTTTCGATTTAAAAACCCCAAAATGATCTTGCTTATAGCATCTTCGTTTTGCGTCGATCAGAGTTTGACCAAAAAAAAAACAGGGTGATGCATCTCAAAACGTCTTTAACCTTAATAATAATCAAGCAATAATTCTATTTCTCTATTCTCAAACCCTTATAGCATTAATTGCAGCTAAGACATAGCCCTCAGCCATCAAGGCTGTGGAGGCGACTTCTCCGGTTGGTACCACACGATGGGTATTCGCGATAACTCCGATTTCCACCTAAAATTACTGTGCCAAATTGGAAACAGCGGTTGGCAGAACTTTAATGTGCTAAATGACGAAATGCCAAACGGTTTTATAAACGGCTGTTAAGTTGTTTGCCGAGTGGTTGATATGATTCGTTTTGTCGAGACAAACGGTAGGTTTTTGTCTTCAGATATAGATAGACTATAGAAGTGCATTAGTATGTCTTGGTAGTCCTACAGCCCTCCAAGTCAGGTGAAGTTTTCGTTAGCGAACGAATAGTATAAAAATGTCTAATGATATTGGCCCCGATTCCGAAAACACTCTCTAAAACTAAATTTAAAATACCACTGTCACTTTTCCATGCTTTGTATTAGAAAAAGACAGGTACATTGGTCTTACTAAATGTAGTCCACATCATTGTAAAATTGAACGAAATGAGCTGAGCCTAAAATTGCCTTCGACGCGTCATAATGAACGAAAATTTTAGTTTTAGTTTGACAGGACTAAAATGATACCTCTTTCTGTCTTATACTATTGACACATGAGTAAAGAAACTGAACAGAGACAAAGCTTCTAAAGAGCTAGCAAAATTTATACCTATTTTGGTAGGGTTGGCACAATTGAATAAATTAAAAATATAAATGTACTTTTTTTTCAAATTTTTTATTAAAATAGGTTTTTTTTTTACAAATTACATACTCTAAATATTTTTTTTTATTACTTTTGGTTTTTAATAATTTGTTGTGTCTTTTAATCGAATGATAAATTCTAAATCTAATATAAAGTTTTTTCAAATAAACCAATGGGAAACACTCACATGGCATATGAAATGTACCATCTTGCAAACGTGCTAATATTTCATTACCAATATTAACATTTTTAATATGAAGATCAAAATATTCGCGAAATTTTTGCTCTAGCAATTCAACAAATTCAATAAAATTGTCAGGAGGTATTCAAAATCAAAAAACCTGATTTCACACTACCTTCATTAAAGTCCTTATAATGGCAAAAAAAAGAATCTTTTCCTATATTTTTAAATACTTTTTAAAAACTAAAACAAAAGTATTACTACGTATTATGTGAGAAACTCGAAAACAAAAACAAAACACGCACAACGTTCGAGCGTCGCGTCACGCCTGCACGCCCTGAGATTGACCACTGGCTGATCTAGTTTGAAGCGGTTTCGGCTCATACGTGACAAGCGGCCAGTGGTCACGCACACACACGCGTTGCACTTGTAGTGATGTACCTGTCACAGCGCATTCGTATGTAGCTTTGTCTCTGTTCAGTTTCTTTACTCATGTGCTATTGATGAGTAAGTGGCGGCGATAGTTTTAATTTAGTTTAGAAAGTATTTTTTATCACTGGGGGGGGGGCTGGTGTATTCTTTTTTTCGTAGTTTTTTCTTTATAAGTTATTTTTTTTCAAGTTTATAGAGAGTTATTTATTTAAGTAGGTATAGAATCAATAAAGAGAACGTGAAAACTGTTATATTTTACTGTTTTTTTTACGGTGTGCTAGGTAGCACCCGTCGTGCAATAGTCGCTGTCATAATAGGTCAGTATGTGTGATTCACAAACGTCACAGAGACACTCTTTCACTTTGAAATACAAACATAAGTAATAATAAATCTTTAATGTCGTACAAATACCAAAGCATAGCAGTCCCTCAAAGGGTCTCCATTTGTTACTTAAGGGGGGTTAGGCGGTCAGCGAAAATTCAGATTTCGCTACGATTCTACGCCTTAGGCGGGGGGGTCGGGGAACGCGGTTCCTATAGAACCAACGGCCTCGAAATTAAGTGGCGTAAGCGCCAAACACATTTATTATCAAAATGTTAATAAAATGTACAATTTCTCAGAAATCTAAAACAGTCACGAAATAGCAAAAGTAAAAATCTATCAGTTTGCGATTTTATAAGACTTATTATTGTAAAACACCGTCTTAATGTGCATTTATATGAAATTTTAGGGGTGACTTCAGGATTTTTTTCTATCGAGCCAAATTATTCCAATCGTGTTTTTAAAACAGTCCTCCCATCACATTTACGTTCTTTATTATACATTTGAAATATCAGTGCGAAATATCATAAAGTTTGTAAGTAACAGCTAATAGAAAACGGCTAATTCTGCCGTTTTCAGTTACTAAGGGCCCTTAAGTACTTAATGGTTAATACCGCCGCCCGTTTTAAGCTGCTTTCCTACGATGCGCGAAATCACGCACTGTGCACAGATCGGTTCTTGTATTAAGTAATTTTGCTGCTGAAAGCAAATCTTTACGTGCGTTATGTATTGTATCAAGCAACCCATTTCTAGGGTCATTGGCATATCGCCGTTTGCGTACGCACTGTGAGAACCCAGCTTTACTGTAACCCTGAAATTCTGCGATCGTCTAATCCATCTTATTGGTTTTGTCAGGAAGGGCTTTGTCTAATTGTAGACCTTTTCGACAAATTTTAGCCTTCAGGCGTCCGTTTAATTGTTCAATATTGGTAAACTTACTACGAAATAACCTGTATTTTAACTAGAACTTTGCTAATAAGACTTTTTTCTTGTTTCAGGTATGTTTATCCAATGTAGTGATGGACGAATCATTTTCGCAGATGACGGTATTTAGACCAACCACAGATTAATACTATTTTATACCTAATTTCTACTAGGAAATAGAGTAATTGTAATTTCCTAAGTTAGATAATAAATAACACAAGTGTTAACAGTTATAGTTTCATCACTTCGAAATGGAACAGTTAGTTTTAGTGCAAGTTCACTCAACGTGCTTTTAATCATTCTATTAGGTAAAACAAAGTCGAATTTGCTAATCCCTCTAATAATTGCCACACAAAATCTAACCATATTACAGCCGCCCACGACTCCATTCGCGTGTAAGTCGGTTTCCCGTGCGAATGAGAAGTTTTTCCGCGGTAAAAAGAACCCTAATGTGTTATTTTGATGTATAGCCTTACATTACTGTAAAGTTTCGTCCAAATACGTCCAGTAGTTTTTACGTGAAAGAGTAACAAACATCCATACATACTCACAAATTTTCACGTTTATAATATTAACTATGATTTGTCTTAACTTCAAGATGTCCACCGCAGGTCACCACCTCCATTTCCATAAACAATATTCGATGTTGTTTTCGAGGGAAAGTTAAGAAAATTCCACCAAAACATATCATTTTCCATAATTATACGGTTCAAAATCCGCTAAATATATTATCAAGAGATGGGTCTACTTATTTGTTTCCTTGGCACGAACATTATTGGTTTTTATTGAGAAGATGTTGACATTCCCTGAGGTAATTTGAAACGGTTCATAAACCGAATAATATTTATTTACCAAAAGATAGACCCAATTTATTTGTCGAATGTTAGATCTTAGGAATAAGCAAAGTTTAGTTTGTGACGCAGTTTTAACCATTTGTAGGTAGGAGAAGCTCTGCAAAACGTTTAAAAAATCCTGTTAGATATCTTATAAAGTAATTGTTTTGCAGCTTTAGTAGATTGGATAGAAAAATATAAAAAAATACCTTTATACACTCTGTTCTTGGTTAGAACAGAAGTGACTGAGTATAAGCCAATAGTTAGTAGGTAAACACAGTACCTATTGTTAATTTCAAAATTCCAGTAAAACAATTTAGATATTCAATTGTATTTACGCCCTACTTGGAAGCTATAGGTGATCACGATTAAAATATGGTCTACATAGGAATCTAACCAAGAAACAGTGTTCCGAAGGAAATTAGTCGCCGGAGGGGGGCGGGGCGCCTCGCCGGGGGTGTCCACCCCCCACTCTACCCTACTTTTCAGTTTTCACCCCTTAGGCTCATTTCACACGGGGCAAGTCAAATGCGAATTAATTATCATCCCCGCAGGGTGAGGGACAACAATGAAATAATGTTTTCAGTTTGTCATTCGGTGGATTCGTTAATAAGAAACAATCATAATATTTAACTTTGTTTAACGTTTTTTGGTTTGGTTTTTTTAAATAACTTGTTTATTGCGAAATTTTCCAAAGAGATAGAATCAGTCGAAGTAGCTCAAACAAAGTTGTAAATTAATATAGAATTATTTGTGAATTTTGCACTGGTTTAAGCTTGGGGTTCCTGAGAATATGATTTACTTCCCAACATTGCCCGCAATTTTCGTAACTATACTACCTACTCTTAATCATTTCTACAAGTGGAACAAAACAAATACTTTCGATGACGTATTTACGCTGCGGACCCTCCTACGCTTGCATTATGCGCTCCTACGCTACGTTGCATCCGCGCGTACGGTCAGCAACGATGAAACTTAAAAAAAAATATCAAGTTACGGTTATCAACATTTTTGAAATACCTAAATGAACGGTTTATGGAACATAACGAATTACTATTTTAGTTTCGTAAAATTATTAAATCAAGCAGAAATTACTTTTTTTAACATTTTTTGCAAATGATGTCAATTTTTGTTAATTATACCATTTCCTACACCACCACCAACCCGAACGGAGCCAGCGTGGTGGATTACGGCTCAAACCCTCTCGCTATCCGAGAAGGAGGCCTGTGGTCAACCATTGGGACATATGTAGGCTATTATTATATTATCATTATCATTATTATTTTATTACATAGTACAAATCTAAGTCGCTAATTCTGTCTGTTTGTATGTTTGGCTGCTAACTCCTCCTAAACCAGTTGAGGGATTTTGATGCGGTTTTCGCCATCTTTTAGGGAATTTATTCATTTAAATTTGTAAATAAAGAACAATTAGAACAGGTTTTTTTTAAGTTAGTTAAAATTCAATATTTCGTGAGCAAGTCGGCAAAAATTACACTAAATATTGCGAAGCGTGGGCGGGTCGCTTGTATTATTATAAAGGCTATTATATCATTTCCTCAGCAGTATGTACAGCCAGCTTTATTTAATATCGTCCCCACGGTAGCGTAGGGACGTAGCGTGGGCCACCTCACCGTCGCAGCGTATGCACTGTCTAAGTTTCGTGCACAAGTGCATTTTCATATTTCATTTCGACCCACTTGAATAAGTAATCCGGACTTTGAAGGACCGCGTAGAATTGTTATATTTCTGTACTTTATGATGAAGGGATAAAATTGTGAAGAATTATATATAAAGCGATATAAATAAAAAGTATTTTTAGTGTTCTTTCTCTCTGTTTTTGTTTTACAGGAAACAAAAAAAACAGATATTTATTTTATTGTAAATAAAAATCTATGTGACGACCTCTGTGGTGCAGCGGTATATACTCCGGACTGCTAAGCGGATGGTTCCGGGTTCGATGTCAATTTCGTAAAAATGGTTTTTAGATATTGGCTCGTATCTGGGTGTGACTAGGTTCTCCCCTAGTCCATTATGTGGTACCTATATCACAAGTGCTTACTGCGGGTAACTTATATTCCTTGTATATAGGTATTTATGTTTGAAGTCTCAAGTCTGTTCAGAATTACATTAGCAACTGAGTCAAAGGTTAAAGCTTTCTTTTCTATTCTAAATCTTCTTGGTAGTGCAGGAAAGAAGGTGGGAATAAAAGATCTAAAAATAACATTGAAGTATTGTAGATTGTTTCGCAAATAGAAATAAACTCGGTTGCGTGGTCGTGACATTTAAGTTTACGAATCGCTCTTTTTATAGTATCGGAAATAGGTTTTTTTAAATGCTTAGCGGCTTATTAGATAAACAGTTTTTACGACGTTAAATCATGATAATATGATACTTATTTAAGGTAACAGACCTTAATAAAACGTTCCATTTCTACGTGATATTCACGTATAGTAGCTTGACATAAGGTTCTTTATCCATTAAATTTCAAACTTTAGGTACATTATGGGAACACAGCATAAGCCAGTGAAGTTCTGGCCTATTTACTAAAGTGATTTTGCTTAACAAAGACTTTAATTAATTACTATCACTATTCCTTGTTAAAAGTAACACAGTGTCTGCAAATTATTTACCATGTCAATTACCTCAATCAAGTTTGGATGTTTCCATAAATATAATGAGGTCTGTAGGTACTAATTATTTTTATATTCAAAATAATACTAAACTAATTATTCGTATACCAAAAAAAACTTTATTTATCAACAGCTTAACATTTAAACACAAAACTCTTAATTTGTTTTTGCAAAATCCTCTGTATTTGTTTTCTATAAGATTATCAAGCTAAGAGATACTAAAATTGACTAAACCAGTATAAATAAACAGGACAACTCAATTTCATTTCACCGAAGGCTGCACCAATTCATAACCTTCATTCTCCCAAAAAAAAAAACATTGTTCCAATTTTAAACCGGACATCATATCCAATCTCTCCCATATAAACTGTCACCACCACACCATATATATACTGCCAGTCCGCAACGTGCGTAGCCTAGCCGTGTCACGTTGGCACACGTGTGTTGACAGATTTATTGTTAAATTTCGAATTTAGTTTGAATATGGAACACACGTGACGTGTTATAGACAAAAGACTGGAGGATTGTTGTTTTATTAAGCGTAATTATGGTTCAATTTGATAGTTTTTTTTCGTATGCAATCCGACCTTTTCAATCCAATGCACATACAAAAAATATCTTTTGACGACAATAGATTTGTATTCTATATTTTCTTTACCAATAGAATTCTGGAACTCCCACGAGTCTGCACTTTGTAAAAAGGTCAAGAATAACGTCTTACTTTATTTTAAATATTTTGACATTTAACTTGACTTGCAAAACTTTTTTGTACCTTTCTTCTTAAGAGGGTGTCCTATCATCTTCGTTTGTTGTTTTTTTAAACTACAAAATTGGGTCGATGATAAATAACGTTTTTGATATGCTTGTAGGCAGCGTCTTTTCTTACTCTTATACAAGTGCCCGTCCGCGACTCCGTTCGCGTGGAAGTCGATTTCCCGTGGGAATGATAAGTTTTCCCGCGGTAAAAAGTACCTTATATGTTATTCTGATGTAAAACCTATATTACTGTAAAGTTTCATCAAAATCCGTCCAGTAGTTTTTACGTTAAAGAGTAACAAACATCCATCCATCCATCCATCCATACATCCAAACATCTATACACCCAAACATCCATACTCACAAACTTTCACGTTTATAATATTAGTAGGATTCTCGTGTCACAATGTTCGTTCCCGTACTCCTCCGAAACGGCTTGACCGATTCTCATGAAATTTTGTGAGCATATTGAGTGGGTCTGAGAATCGGCCAACAGCTATTTTTCATGTATACTCCTAAGCGATAAGGGTAGTCCACCTCCAACATTTTTTTTTAAATTTGGCAAAACAACGTTTGCCGGTTCAGCTAGAAATACTAAAAAGATATTTACTTCTAATCTCGAAGAAATTAAAGGCAAATCAACTACTGCTAGTCTAGTTTAACCAAATTTATAAATTCTGTACTAACTAACGGAGTTCTGGAAAGTTTTAAAGTGTCTAGATTCTAGGTACACTGGTGTGGAGTAATTTAACTTTAATAGCTTCTTCACTTACAGTAGCCTTGAATTTATTAGTTTATTATCTAAATAAGCGATTATTTAAGGTTAATAGTACTTATATTTCTCATTGTGCCGTCGTTAGAAGTATATCCTTTAAAGAGTGGTTATTTAAAAATAAATAAAAATAAAGCCGTTTTTTTTTAAATGACTTAATAACGTAAGCGAAACAAAAACTTTATAACACGCGTGTCATCGACAACGGATGTTTTTCAGCTAGTCCACTACTTTTGGAAATGAAACTTTACATACCAAAGTGTAGTTTCCGAAGCAATCGTAACTTTGATGGACGCGAACGAATCCCTGTCGAGTGTCGGCAAATTGCAATTTGCTCGACGGACGCTGCCGGTCCGTGGGAATATAGTAGTCAACACCGATGCCTACGTCATAAATCTACTGTAAACGTTATGACGTATTGTTTATGACATGCGCCAACGCTATAAACGAACAGCTTAACACCAGCCGTACAAAGTAAGCAGTCCTAAACGTGTTTCAATTTCAGCGCATTTAGTTTGTTGCAACTATGCAAGTAATCCGAACCGGCGACGGTTATAATGCAAAATTAAAGGACAAGGTTAGTTGGTAAAAGATTTAATAATAAAACGTACGTTTTTTGTGAATATGCGGCCCGAAAAAACACGGTATTTGAAACATCGGGACAAGGAGCGGTCGAGTTATAGCACCGCTAGTACCAGGCGTCCAGTAAAGAAGAGGAGGTTTGAGCACAGGTCAAGGTTGGCCGCGTCGCCACCACAAAGGTCAAGGACCCCGCGCCACTACTATCGCTCCCACTTGAGGTAGGTCCCGTTACTCCAGCAGGGTTGTGGTGCCCTGGTACTTGAAAATAATTGGCATCGACCCGGAAAATAAACAAGGCTCATTTCATTTCATAAACGTATTGGGAAACGCGGCAAAAGTTATGATTGTGACCGAGTGCGCGGCTAAGCGGCACCGCAATCGAAATTGATTTTGGTCAATCCGACCGGCTTTATATTATAAAAGTTCACGTTGCATTTTACGCAATTTACATTCCTAACGTAATTTCAATTGAACATCATGCTGATCATACGAAATTGTTTGATAATGGTGGCTGCACACGCTTATTACGGGCTTGCGTTTCGCGTGGGAAACAGGAGCGTCCTTAGCTCGGTTATCTTGTGCTCGCATTGGAGCGGTCACGTCAGGCGATGCCACTCATTAATTTTACTAATAGCCGTTTTGGCGACGAAGGCGACCGACGATTTGATACGTCCTCAACGCTGATCAGCGTCTTATTATTGCCTCATTAAAACGAAGCTTTAAAAGCTAACGATAACAAAAGACAAAAAAAAAACAAAACAGTAGACTGATTTTGTGTCATATTCGTCGATGACAAAGAAGCCTTAATGCAGCAAGAACTGTAAAATTCTCCCCGAGACGTAGTTCTCAAAAGCCGGCTCGTTTGTCAAATATTCCCATTTCGTATTATTGGACAAACAAACTGTAAAATGAAGTCCACCGCCGCTGTTGGCTCGGAAACTTTCCGACTAGTCCGCGGTAAGTACCAAAATTTACGTAATATTAGCCGCCCGACCTTAGGGCTGCCAACGACCAGTTGTGAACTCGCCGAAAATGTAATCTATCGACGCCAACGAATACGCGGCTCTTCACAGAATCGACGAGATATTTGCCAAAGGTGTCCCGAGAAACGGGGCGTTGCTCCGTTTGAATAACGTTTTCGTGGAACATCCAACTTTTGAAGTAATGCAAAGGTCGTACTCGGGATTCTTGTCATTGGAAATCTTTTGATATTGGATTCTGCAGAATTAATATTTAACTTAATTCCCTTTCTCTAACTGGATTTGTTCACAAAAATCCATGAGACACGTGTAAGAAATCTTATTACTACATGACAATCAAACAAGAAGTCGACAGCCCTATAGAAATGTATATTGCCTTACTGGCATTTGTGTGCCTTTACGCCGAAACTCTGTGAGTCGGGCGATAATTACTAAAATACCATGTTTAGTAGCGTTCTGCTTACTTTACGAGCCTGATTTTCGTTTTAATAGTCCCCGCGGTTTATGTGTAGCCGGATAAATTACGTTAACTAACTTATAACTAGACTTTATTTGAAGTTTAGTAGAGATAGTAAACCACGCCTTCTACGTTACTATTTTAAAGACGTTATAAAACAAAGATGTCTACTTGGGTTTTTTTTTGACATAACAACATAAAACTAAATGGCAACTTAGACGCGAGTAGGTTTTTATTAAGCCAAATTTTTTTTAATAGTTAGTAGACGGCATTTATGTCAGTCAGTAGAGTTCAAAATATTAAAAGATATTAGTGGCCAGTTCGTGTTTAATATGAAAGCGTTGCGAATTCACAATGGGTATGAGGTAAGGCATTGTATTGTAGCTGGCAGTTTACAAAACCTATTCGAGATAAAGAAAAAAAAAGTTTAAACATTTTTGGAATGTCAAAGATAGAACTAAGATTGACTAATAATTCATTGTGGCCTAATTCAGTCGTCGCTTCTAAATGCAAGACAAAGAATGAATGATGAACCAACGAAATTAAAATAAACACTTCAAAACAAAGTAACATTTGTCGAAGTGTGGAATTTTATTAAATACTGACCTATTTCGATCCGTGTACATTTTCGCCGGCGTCGGCCGTCGCATTCGCGATCTGTCTCTGTCATCTGGTGTGCGTGTGAAAGGGACGGGTATGTTTCTGTGAGCGCGGCCGGCGAAGACAGAATATGGTAATGAAGGAAGTGATTATGGTTGCGTTCGCGCAGCCGTCTGCGACCTAAACAAACGAACATCGCCGGGTTTAATGTTCTTTCGTTTTATTTAAAAGGCCATTTGGATTGGTTTTTGTTTGATCAAATGTGTGTTTTCATCAATTTAAATATCAAATGTGTGGATATATTTTACAATTCAATAAATGAGGCCTTACTGCAGCTGGTTACTGTATAGAGTATTTGTATTTAGAATTAACATTTTGAAACGATACTTCAGAATTTGACTTTTTTCATTGAGACCTACTCAATCAAAAACTCATTCAAAAAATTCTAGTTCAAAAACTGTTACTCTCCACCCATCTAAATTCAAAACTGATTTGATATGATCCTTCATTTGCCAACTTTAACCAACTACAAAATATTTAAAAACATGTTTTTATTGACATGTGTATCTTACTCATCAGCCTTGAATGACACACAGAGGTCGACGTTTCGTGAGATGATCTTCAAAAATGCTAGATTAGATTTAGATTGACCAGTTTATTGTCTAATTAATCTGAGTTTAGGATCTTATTTACGAGTGTCGTGTCGTGCATTCGTAATGTAGGTAGCATAAAGAGCGTTCAAAATGGACTGGGTATTGTTATCGTGTTCAACTTCATTTGTGTTTTTGACTGTCAGTTAAAACTTCTATGTATTTTATTTTTTTTACATAAAAATTTCTTATTTTATTTACTATCAGCCTCAAGAACATTGTTTTAAACATCTGTTTTGCCCTATAGATCGCATAAATTATGTTAATGTAGTTTAAATTGAATATTTGACTTCTAACTAACTAAAAGTAGTAGGTAACTAATTAGTAGAGTTCTGAGAAACTGATGTTCATCGTGATGTTATTACCGTAAAAGCCTTCTACCAAAATTAACCAGTTTTGGAGCTTATTTCTGCTTAGTTACATTTTCATTAAACATACAATTTGAATGTGTTGTTTGTAGTTTTATAAACTTGCTTTAAAGAAAATATTTATCTTAAGTACTTATAGGTAAGACTTTTCAAAGTAGGTTGGAAAAAATGGCCATATAATTTGTTTTATTTTTCTTTTAGAAGTAAGTTGCGGAACTTTTTGTTAAACAATACAGGTGGATCTTGTAGGACAACCGTAATAAATAAAATGTCGAATAACATGTCTGATGATTTAATGTCAATATATTTCAATTTGTTTTAAATACGCGGATAAATTATAAGTACAGGCACTTAAAGTTCATTTTCCCCCAATCGTGCCAAACAGCTGGTATTTCGCAAGCGAAACCTATGGAATTCTTCAAAAAGTTGCTTACGACTCGCGAACCTGCTACCAGGCGCACATGTCCCCAGCAGAGGTTGTTTATAACCCCGAAGGAGAGGAAAGACCGATATTAATTTATACTTATATTATAAAGCTCTAGACGAACTAATCTTTTTCTGTTTTCTATTTATTGAGGGAAGCTATAGGCTATATTATATCACGCTACGACTTATAGTAGCGGAGCAACAATGACAAATGTTGCAAAACAAAAAAATTGAGCTTTCCTTGCGTAAGCGGTGAAAGTATCGCAATTTTTTTTTTCATTGTTTTAGACATATCTTATTTATACATCTATACTTTATAAATATAACGGGTGTAAAAAGACCATTTCCGAAGCCTGAAACCACGTATTCTTGAGCCTCAATAGTAACTAAGTTCACTAACAGTATACCCAGAAAACTCAATTTACAAAAGTTATTTAGGATTGAAAACTGACATTCGCCGCGTGTGATCTTCGCTCACACATCAGCTACTGGTTCAGGAGTGATAGTTTACATTGCAAATAAAACTAAAAGACCTTTTAATTCGAAATAGTTGATAGTTTTAATACAATTTGGCAAAATTAGGTAAACTTTTTTTTTAATCTTTTTTTTTTATTAACCTCACAGCGGGTACCCCTCCAGCCATGCCCAGTTTTCGTTTTCGGAAGCAGTATTTTTACACCCGATACATAAAACGGAAAGCGTGCAAGGTCGTTATTGCTGGTCAGTGGCCGGGCCAGCCGGCTGGGTGGCCGTGTAGCCGGGTCGGCACTAGAGCACCGCAGGTTTATTTGAAGTTACTGTATCCTACTAATATTATAAACGTGAAAGTTTGTGAGTATGGATGTTTGTTACTGTTTCACGTGAAAACTACTGGATGGATTTTGATGAAACTTTACAGTAATATAGGTTATACATCAGAATAACATATAGGGTACTTTTTGCCGCGGGAAAACTTCTAATTCCCACGGGAAACCGACTTCCACGCGAACGGAGTCGCGGGCGGCCACTAGTACTTTATATGTTACAGTTGAAACTCGTTGTTAGAAATACCGCGTGTTTGTGTAGTTAGATAAACAATATACTAATCTAACTTAGGCGTTAAATTAAAAGTAGTTTTAACTAGGGGAAACGCGTTCTAAACAAAAATGTAACTGTGACATAAAAGTACACACGAGTTTAAAGAAAAATATCTTTTGGAGAAATAAATTGGAGGTTGGTTACGCGTATCAAAAATCATTTAACATCTTAAATATCATGTTATTCATTGAAGAACGTGACACAATAGTAAATCCTTTATACAATAGGGTTAACTGTACACAAAACTTTAAATCATTTTAATAACTTCCCTAATGAAATGTGTTTATATAGGAACAACCCAGCCTTCGCCGCGTGCTCACGTGTCTCGCCGTAATTCGCATTATTTGTTTTTTATTTTTAACTAGTGGCCGCGCGCGACTCCGTTCGCGTAGAAGTCGATTTCCCGTGGGAATGCGAAGTTTTCCCGCGGTAAAAAGTTCCCTTTACTCTTTCATACATATATTTTTGGTATCTAGAACCGTTTTTGGCAGCGCACGCAACGGAAGCTCTCAAGGATAATTATAATTATATTAGATATTAATAATAATTTTCCCCGTTTTTTTCACATTTTCCATTATTTCTTCGCTCTTTATTGTTGCAACGTGATGTTTTATAGCCTAAAGCCTGCCTCGATAAATGGTCTATTCAACACAAAAAGAATTTTTAAAATCAAACCTGTAGTTCCTGAGATTAGAGCGTTCAAACAAACAAACAAACAAACAAACTCTTCAGCTTTATAATATTAGTATAGATTAACATCGGAACAACGAACTTGATGGTGTTGTTAACGTCATATCACAGAGATAATTGGTTAATTACAAGTATGAACATGATATAGGCTACTAAGATCGATATGAAAGATAGAATTTTCTTTTTGTAGTTAAAAGTTTAAATAGACTTCGTTTTGAGGTTAAAAAGTTTACGCAACTATTTTAGTATGAAAATTTGGACTAATTTTACGAAAACGTCACTGATATTGGCTTATGTAAGACGATGTTAATTTGTTGAAAATGTAACAGAATCGGGACCCTCATCTACCTAACCCTCTCTTACTATCTATCCATCATGATGCAATAAACTCAATTTGCAATTATTCGTGTATAACTACAATTAAATACATAATTCAACCCTCCTTAGTTTTTGCAGTCGGCCAACGAGTAATAAGTCTGCTTCTTGTTCTGTGAAGATAAAGGTAGACCCTGTATTTTATTTATATGTGACTAGTGGCCGCCCGCGACTCCGTTCGCGTGGAAGTCGGTTTCCCGTGGGAATGAGAAGTTTTCTCGCGGTAAAATGTACCCTATGGGTTATTCTGATGTATAATCTATATTACTGCAATTACATACATACTCACAAACTTTCACGTTTTTAATATTAAGTAGTAGGAAATAGGATCTCTTAAAAACTGTTCTTAGAAGACAACATTTTATCTACGATTCTAATCAAGTGTTACTCTTTTTGTTCAAAACAGTAATTGTTCTTAAATTAAGGAGATTATTTTTTTTTTTTTTATTTCGGTTCTATGATCGTGCTCCGTTAAGGCAAGCTTTCACAAAAGAATTCGTTTGATTGCCGACCAAAATCTCAAATAAACACTAAACACTGTTCAAACCACACCCGCTCCCGCTCCGCTTGTGCGCGACCTCATCGCTATGCCCTCAGTGCTAATGAGGCCTTTAATATGCTTCCTATGTCTTCACAGTGCTGAGCTTGTCTTAGTGGTCTATTACTTCAGAATGAGGAGAACCGCGGTTGGTGGCTTTTTATTGGTCGTTGGGTAAAAAACACATGTATGACTTACAGTTAACCTAAATAGTCAAATGATGAACTAGGGTTTCATCCAAATATGTCAAGTCGTTTTGTCGTGAAAGATTATCAAACACAGATTCTTACTTTAACATTCACGGACTTTCGCATTTATTGCATTGCATGGATTATGTAACGAGGACTTTGGCATTTATAATATCCTTTTTGAAAGTTTGTGAGGATGTATGGATGGATGGATGGATGGATGGATGTTTGTTACTCTTTCACGTAAAAACTACTTGACGGATTTTGATGAAACCTTACAGTAATATAGCTTATACATTAGATTAACATATAGGGTACTTTTTACCGCGGGAAAACTTTTCATTCCCACGGGAAACCGACTTCTACGCGAACGGAGTCGCGGGCGGCCACTAGTAGTAAATAGTAAAATAAGTTCGCTATCTATCTTTTACGGTTAGGTAAAGTCGAAGTTTGTAACATTGACGTTCATTAAGTAATGTTACATATCTATGATGAATAAAAGAATTTTGATTTTGATTTTGATCGTATCTGTGTTCGCGGGGGGGCGAGGTAAGTGCTTTATTGGCAAATGTCACTTGCAAATACAAAAGAGAATTAAGCAACATAGGTTCTATATTTTTGTGTCACTAGTGATTACCTATTAGTTTCTCTACATACAGTTGTCAATTAGACATAGCCATGACTTTGTACAGAACTGTAAACTAGGAGGTCCCGAGCTCCGTTACCGGGGCAAATTCATTTGAATAAACAATATTTTTCCCACGTATTTCGTATATATCATGTCACTGTTTCGTTTATATTATCTACTTTTTGGACTTCGTGTTTCCTACCTGATAACTTAGACAATCTAGAGTTTACGTAAAAGTGACCTGACATAATATTTCCCCGCCACAAAATATGCAGCAAAGATCTGAAAACTCGACAAGGTTAATAAATTGTGGCTAATTCACCGCAAACATTATCTTTTCGTTCAGGCCGCGGATCGGCAAAAAGCGTATTCATCACTTTAGAAAAAAAATTAACATCCGCCGCAGAGGGCCCCAAATGGGGCCCTTCCGTTGGCCCTACGAGTTCAATTATATCAATACGTCGTCGGCGATTCATCATGTGGAAATTATACGTTTTAAAACTTCATGTGCGAGATTAATGTGCTTTTTCATTTTGTTTGAAGAACTTTGATTCGCATTTTATAAAAAAATAAAAAAAATGTGGTGCGAAGACTTGTGTAGTGTCAATATTTAACTTTTGGTAGTGGTATAACAAACTATTTAACATAGTAATAATACTATCTAAACCTAAATTTAGGGGTATTTTTCTATAAAAATAATAAATAATTTTAAGAAGCTATTTTTCTTTTATTCTCTATTGACGATTTATGTCTTGTACTAGGACATCATAAGTGCGATGCGTATATGATAGTACTAGGTTGGTATTATTCTTACAGTTTTATGTGCGCCTGGTTTTATTGCTTCTGGTTACCTGTTTATATTAATTAAACTTATAGGATTTTGCTGCCATAGTCATACTAGTCAATTCGTTACTTACGTTTTGCATAAAGAAAAAAGATTCTACAATTTGCCGTAGGTTGTTAGGTGTGTTGATTTTATATTTTTACCAGCAAGTGAGTTCGAATGGCAATTGGCAACTTGCCCGACATTCATTATTCCGATGAAACCAATGGCGAGCGATTTTGTAAAATAACTTACATTGAAATTAAAATTTATTTTAATTCCCACGATTCACTTCATTTCAAAAATTTATAACAATTTCGGGACGAATAACTATAATGTCAGTTGAAGAGTTTATTGTAATGGAGTTTACAAAGTTGGTTTGTTGTTAATGAATTGCAAATTTATGTTAATTTATGTCTTTGTGTGACATTTTGATCTGAACCTTGAATTTTTTATCTATGCATAACTTAACTTGTAGTAAAAATATTAAAACACAATCATAGATTACCGTGTAATGTTAGTAATGCACATAAAAGAATGACTGTGTATTTAACCTAACTCTATAACACCATTTACACTCTCTTTTAGTTTATTGTTAAAGTATTCAAAACTTACTATAATCGAATCATCTTTTTATGGGCTATGATGATATTTTTATTCATTTTTGTACACGTTTAGTTTGGTTAAAATAGTTTAGAGGCAACGAAGCGCCCCGCCCCGATCTGCTGGGTTATTATACGAGGGAGCGTTTTTATGTTCGCGGAATGGAGGGTAAGGGGTGGAAATAGAAAAAACAAATTATTTTTCCTTTTCAATATATTCACCTGCAAGTCGGATACATTTTTCAGACCTTTCAATTAATTTATTTATACCCTCATAAAAAAATGTTTTATCTTTGTCTTCAAAATACGCTGAAACTGCCTCCTTAACTTCATCATCGGTGGTAAATTTTTTACCCCGAAGCTCTTTTTTCATTTTTGGGAAGAGGTAATAATCACTCGGGGCTAGGTCTGGGCTGTAGGGTGGGTGGTTTAAAATATCGAAGCCCACCTTATGCAGGGCAGCCAACGCAACGCGACTCTTGTGGACGGGCGCATTGTCGTGCAAAAGCAGCACACTCTTCGTCAATTTTCCCTGTCTTTTCTCTTTAATGGCTTCTTTTAGTCGCTCTAATATTGAAGCGTAGTATTCTCCGGTTATAGAAACACCTTTATCTTTATAATCGATCAACAATATTCCTTCTGAGTCCCAAAAGACCGTTGCCATGAGTTTCCCAGCTGACTGTGACACCTTAAACTTCTTGGGGGGTGCTGTGCCCTTTATATGCCACTGCATGGAGTCTTTTTTCGACTCAGGTTCATAATGATGAACCCAAGTTTCGTCTCCAGTAACAATTCGACTCAATACACCATCCTTGTCGTCACTGCAGAGGTCCAAAAATGCACGTGAACACTCTACGCGTTGTTGTTTTTGCGGCGGCGTGACTTTTCACTCCCGATTATGTTGCTTGGTTGACGATAGCTCAAAGACTAATTGTCTGATAACAATGAAACCTCGTATTTATACTAATTATGAGTCACTGAACGCGTTACGGTCCTAATGAGCCTAATCACCCCCCTCCAACCCTCTCATTCCGCGAACTTAAAAACGCACCCTCGTATGTAAGCCAATGGTAATCGAGTGACATTTTTTCAACAATTCTATAAAGGGTTAAAATTAATGAAAATCATAACGGTTTTGGGCTTAATAGACGGCGAAAATGATTATCTGTTTATTAATCTCAAAAAATCTTTATTTTTCATCAGTTTTAACACTTTTAACGTTATCCAGAATTGTTGAAAAAATGACATTTGATTACCAATTGGCTTACCTACATAAAAGCCCGGCTGTTTACAAAGCGGTGCGTGCGTCCAGTGGTTTTGCTAACAATCAGCCCTCAGCTTTACACTCAGATAACACAACTGAAGAATAATATTAAAATAAAATGTAATAAAATATAATTTCCTTACATCCACGTGCGTATATTGTTTGTTATCGGCGCGACACGATTATCAGACCAACCGGTCACGTGCACGCGGCACTACCCGATCGCACTTTAGTTTTATTACCATACTTGTTATAACCCAATTTATATAAACTGCCCTATTTGGTGACAATAATGCCGTTTTTATTCCCCTTTTATGAGTGAATTGTTTATTTGTTTGTTTTGAGAAGTTGTGGCCTTCTGTCATATTTAAAAAGTCCGTTTCTGTGTGTTCTTTTTTTTTATCATAAGTATATATAATTGAATAGTGTTTATTAACCTATAATATTGATATGCAATTTTTGAAAAATATTAAAACCCTAATGAATAAGTCGTAATAACAAAGTTTAACGTTACATTCGATAGATGGCGCTAGTTTGTATAAACATAATTAACATTAAAATGAATACTGCAGTATCTTTATCGTTTTGATAAAATGAATGATATCAGATAAGGGTAATTCAGTCTTAGTGGGAATACCTTTGTGCCAATGACCTATCTAGACCTTGGCAGAGGCTTCTTGTAAATATACGAAGTGATTTCTGATAGTGTCTAATATTGCAATACTTCAGCTGTAAAATTTATCACTTTGATAATGTAAGATAGTCAGCTGATTGGTTTAAAATACTGCCTGTTTTATTGTGATATCAAAGTTGGTTGTTAAATTATTTAGATTTTTTTTACTTGAATCGTGCGTCGTTAGTGTACCTTAACCACGATAACTTGGCCGATTTAAGTAATCTTTGTTTTGTTTTATTCGGCTTGATAATGCGGTGGATTAGAAATAAGTTATAAAAAGAAAGTATTGTTTAATAAAAAAATATTTTGGGTTGTGATCTTGTAATATATTAAAAACAGAGATATATTCGGTCCACTAGTAAGGCATAGAACTCCTTTTCGGATAGCGAGAGAGATTAAGACGTTATCCAGTGCATTCTGTGCGGGTTGGTGGGTTATGATAGTAACCTTTTTGTTTACGCTACTATGTTTAAAACACAATGTTTATGTTAAAATTAATGGTTGTTTATTTTGTTTCAGGCCACACAAAATGATGCTCGAGTCGAGTCGGTAAGTTAAATTTAATAGCATAAATTAAAAATGTAGAATTGAGGTATTTATAGATTAAAAAAACCTTATAAACCTGGGGATTAATTAATGTTTGTTCATTATACATCCATACCAATATAATATAATTTATAATAAATATAAGAGGTCAAAACACTATCCCACTTCTGATAAGCTTTTTTATGGCCTAAAATAAGTATTCAATAATTCAAAAACATGTATTGCCAGAGTTTATCTTTGAATAGTAATTATATAATTAATATACTACAGTAATTAAGACATTTGTTAGGCAATAAATTAGTGAGACCATCTCATCTCATAAAGTGCATAATTTAAACATGATTAGTGTTCATAATATCTGAAATTTATTGCATTATAAAACATTTTCTCATGTGTTTTGAACACGGTATGACCACTGTGTTAATCAAGAAATACTGACATCCTACAATTATCATAAATGTTAAAGTTAGTACGTGTAGATATTTGGGTGTTTAAAAACTAAATCAGGAAAAAGTGGATATACACATTTGTGGATAAGAATTGGTTTATAAAAATAGCTCTAGAGAAATTTTATACTGCAGAAATATTTTTAATGCCTACGTGAAAAATAACATGACATCGGAATGAAAGAAAATCGGAAGCTAGGAAAAAAAGTTCAGTTCTTCTTACTTTAAGTGATTACCCGTTTTCATTACACCACCATTATTAGATTAATATGATAAAATGATTAACTTTATGTCATCGCGAAACGATAACACAAGTTCATACATATTCTATAAGCTTTGTAAGTAGCCGAATGTGTCTTCAGCGGTAATAAATCACGTTGGAGAGAGACACAATGATTCATTGGCCAAGAATCCAGCACGAGTGAAAGAGATGGCTGTAGTTTTGTTGGTGTCGTGCTAACTGGCCATGAACTGGTCGAGTATCAAAGATGTAAACAAGGCGTAGAGTTGATATAATTTATTTTAAAACGGTTACCTTTTGCGTAATCCATTGCACATTTTATATGGTAGATTGATTTATAAGTCAAATGTCGAATCATGAATTAAGTACTTGATAAACATTGATTATAAATTGTAAATAGACTAAGTTGATACATTAGTTGGTTAAAGTGTTTTTTTAGTTTCCGAGTATGGTCGAAGAGTTTTTAATATTGACCTCATTTTAGATGCAATATACCTTTCCATTTCTGTTAATGAGAGAATTTACATCACTCGGCAGCAATATTACAATTATTGCTAGACTATTATTGATTATGCCATTTGTGAACAATAGCCAGTAATTATAGATGATAAAATTTTATATTGCCACCCGGTGATTATGTTTCTCCTTACATAGAGTTTATTCAGAGGTTGTTACGTAACCCGTTGAACTGTTTAATAAATATCGTTCATTGTTCTAAGCCAAGCCCGATCACATAGTTTAAAAACTAAACAATTTTGTGAATGGGACTGGCAACCCTGGCCAATATTTGATACGGCGACGTAGGCCTCGGTTTATCTTTTTACGATGTATTTATTAGTTTCTCGGTAAAAGCGGATCCCAATAATTCAGGGCGATGGACGCGGGCGACCGAACAATGGGCGAAAGGGGCAATCTTTGGATTCTACGTAAAAGGCGTTTGAGCGCACAAAAAAGCTGCATCTAATCAATCGGGCTGCGTCCCATTCGGATCATTCATTTGCATAGCTACCCGTCTCTTTCCCTCGTCGATTGTAATCGTACGAGTAAAAGAGACGGGTATATGTGCCACAGTGACCCCGGCTGCGTGAGCGCATACCGTGGTATTCGTGAGAAGGAATTTTTGTGCGGTTCAGACGCTCAGCTGGTGGCACTGTGATTTAATTTAATATTTAAGTAATGTAATGGTTTTCACACAATTGTGGCGTAACTGCGCTGTAATTTTGTGCACCGACAGAGATTAATTTATTTCAATAGTGTTGCCTAATGCTGTGATTATTTTGAAATAGCTACATCTATATGATTTGGAAGCTCAGTAGGTTATGTTTGTAATTATGCCGCTTCTCTTCGGTGCAGCGGAAGGGTACTAATTGATTACAAATTGCTTTGAATCATTGCGTTATTTAAAGTTATGGATTTCTTTGTTCGTAATGATTTTGAAAGGATACTCAGGTACAGCTAATTTTAAAAAATATTGAAAAAATAATAAGTAATAAAAAGCTACTACCATTTGAAGGTAACCCTACGACATTTATAATTATTTCACCCCTTCCTTTAACTGTGTAGCCTACCTAAAAGTTTTTGCATAAACTATAAACTCATAGACAATAGGTACTAGCTTCTGAATAATAATTAAGAACTACGTTATAACTGAAAGTATCTTTTTACGAAGTAAACACGAAAGCTTCTAAATACATAGTATAAATCCAAGTCGCCAAATCTGTCTGTTTGTACGTTTGTCCGCTAACTCCTCCTTAACCAGTTGAGGGATTTTAATGCGGTTTTCACCATCTTTTAGGTATTTTATATTTTAGTATATAAAGAACAAACAGAAAAAGTTTTTTTCAGTTAGCCAAAAATAAATGTTTCGTGAGCAAGTCGGCCAAAATTACACCATTGCGAAGCGTGGGCAATCAACTGTTTTATCTATTGAATTGTGTTGTTTTCAATTATATCCGCTATTATTATCGGGATCAAAGTCATAGTTACAAATCATAATGATTTAGATGAGCCCTTTAGGTAATGAGCGCCGACCAGTCGGTTCCAATTTACATACTTATATGCTCTAACTAAAAGATAGAGTGACTTTAAGACAATCTATTCATACCTACTCATTCAATTTTAGCTGCCTCAAGTGCACAATAGTATTAAATATTTTTGTTTTTTATTAAAAAATCCGAGAACTCGTATCAGAAAATAAAGTTGTTTTTATATTTCTAAGTAAGACATAATGAACCATAAAAGAACAAATAACAACGTACATTTCCCAAAAGACCGAGCCGGCTCTGCTCAATATATTTTTAATGAATAAATCATAGATGTATATAAAAAGTTTGATTGTAATTGCGCTTGTTGTGTTAAGGTATGTCGTCGTATGCAAGGGATCATATTAGACGTGTTCCTAATGAAAAGTATCATGTCGATACTTCTGTCGTTAACGTGAGTACCTTTTTGACATACGTCGATCGAACGACATAACTAACGACAAGTATTGTTAAGTCGTTATACGTTAAATGATATTTTTTTCAGGTTATTTTATGCAAATATTAGATTAAAGACTTATAATCAGAATTAAATGATGATGAGATTAGATTGTCAAAGATTTAAGTTAATTTCAAGAGCTTTTGCTACCGTGGAATGCAAAATATTACAAAGCATACTCCACGTGACTTATTTATATCACTAACAACTAGCAGTAACCTTTTTAAGTATGTTTTATCAATAAAATCTTTCTATCAGATTATTTGATGTGTTTTCCTTTACATAAATTGATCGATAAGTTATCGACATCGATATAGTTTATCGATGCAACGCTATTTCGCACGTGCAGTACAAAGTATTGTACGATTCAAGGTTACGTACTGTTCTTACTTTATTGTGCAGTAATATACATTATTAATTTATTTTATTGCTATAACATATTTAATAAGCGAAACCATAATTAACAATTGCATGCATAAGAATATATACGGAATTAAAATTTGCATTGATATACTTATTTACATTTATTTGTCTGTATATAAAGATTGAAGTCCGGAATTAATCAAGCGTAAATAATATAAATATTACAGGTATTGGTAATAAATACTACGATAACACTAACGATGTTGAAGATAGAAAAGCAAAGCTAATATTTAATAAACTAGGTATGTAGATAAGGAATGTTCGTAACATTGAGATTTCATTCGATTTAAAAATTTTGTTGTTTATTTATGGTTTTTAATTCAACCCAAACGGTTTGTTGTTTGCGGGCGACTATCATCCAGCAGGTTTATATAAAAATGATGTTTAACCCAGTAATTATTCCAAATTTATCATAACCACATAGCCCTGTGCTCTGGCCGGTCGTTTTTAGTTATAATGATAATCATTTTAATTGAATGCCCTAAGGGCTTCGTGCTTCAAGTTTGCTGATTCTTGAAATGGATCGCATGCCGGGGTTATTACTGTTTTATCCATTCCTGGGTATTTGGCAGGGTCTTAGGAGTTTTAGGAATGTATTAAACTATGTTGATGCTAGTTTAAAATATATGAAAGATGGTAAAAAGGTTTTTTTTTAATACATTTGTAGCGTTTTTGGCTTTCTATATGTAGTGCGATTGTCGGTAAAACAAATGAAGCACTGACACTAATTAACTGTTCTAATTAACTTTTTACATTTTATTTGAATAAAAAATGTTAATGATGGTGAATATATTAATACAACATAGACACGTGATTCCAAAGGAAACACACAAACAGACATGGATTGTTACTTTGTTTTATACTATGTAATGAAAAGAAGATTAGCTAGCTGTACATAGTGGGTTATGGGTAATTTAGTTTCATGTACTTGTATAAGATCGTTAAATTCCACTCAATTTATACTAAACATATTGCATATAATATTGAGTATTTCGTCTTTATAAAATTAGTTTTTATAATTCGCAATACATAATTAATATGTTTCGAAACATAAATAAAATCTTGCCAGTTTTGTTGACGAGCTAAAATTATTAGTCATACCGTCGCATAATTAATACTAGATAGAAGCAGTGAATTCCTATAATATAGGATTCTTGAAACTGCTGCTGTATCAAATCTACTTAGATAGTAATTTTAATGTTTATTACCTTAGTAGCTAATATATGATAGTTTTAGAACTTCTGATGAAAAGCAATGCGGAAGACAAAAGTTTCTCTAATCAAAAACATTTGTATAGTAGTCATTATAACTAAAATGAAGTAATTTTACTTTATGAACTACGAAGTAGCCATCGATCGTCTGATAAAACGTTATTTACATAAAGGGCAAGTTATTTAATGCAGGTGACTAAACGATTGTCAAAGCCATAAAAGTTATGACAAAAACACGGCTGCGTAAACTTTCACGATTTAATTCCTTCAAAAAGTAATTACTCGATCCTGAAATTTAGTGGTCTTCTTATACCATACGAGCGACCCGCCCACGCTTCGCAATGGTGTAATTTTGGCCGACCTGCTTTTCTAATTGTTCTTTATTTACAAATTTAAATGAATAAATACCCTTAAATATGGAGTAAACCGCATTAAAATTGGTTACGTACTTTAGGAGGAGTAAGCGACCAAACATACAAACAGACAGAATTAGCGACTTGGATTTATACTATGTAATGATGATAATGATAATGCCTTCATATACATAGAACTCACTTTACTCCTGCCGATCGTGTGATGTTCAAAAAAGTTAAATTTCTAAAACTCCTCCGTAACTTTATCAAAAGCTCGTAAGTAACTCCGACGAGCCAGTAAGTCGGTATTAACAGAGTAGTTACCAGATCACTCGAGCAGTTTATGCCGTGGCCACAGTGTAGGGCGGATTAATCAACTCGATCAAACATTGTATCGGATTTGCGGGGCCGGTGCACT
This sequence comes from Emmelina monodactyla, assembly GCA_916618145.1. Taxonomy (NCBI): domain Eukaryota; kingdom Metazoa; phylum Arthropoda; class Insecta; order Lepidoptera; family Pterophoridae; genus Emmelina; species Emmelina monodactyla. The sequence goes on from OU745316.1 coordinate 2,872,001, forward strand.
GTTGTGCCTACACTGTGGGATGCTGTGGCTTCTTGGAGTAAGCTGTGAACTTAGAACAAACTCTGTGGTCGGTTTTTTGGAAATAAATGAATACCGAAGTTAAATTCAATGAATTTCGGTCTTTAAAAGTATTAAGAATACGATTCAATTTGTAAAATTTTGCTTGCGAATAAGGAGTGTTTGAAAAGTTTTCATTTCAGGATTATAAAGTCACTTAAAAATATGAGTTCTTTGTGATTGAAAGGGTTTTTTTTAAATAATGGACGGATTTGAAAGGATTTCAAATTTCTTAGCTTTACTTTGTTTTTGGTTGATTGTAAATGATTTAATTAACTTGATTGTTGCTTTTATAGCTTGGTTTGATCACCATTTTCTACAAAAGCAGGTATCAGACGGTCACCTTTTTATAAATTCAGTCACAAAAAACAATACAAATTGGTAGCCCTAAGCTGTTAAAGGAGTAAATCTAAATCTGACCTGTTGATATCCCTATAACTAAGCGAAAGGAAAACTTAACGTACAGTTTCGAAGTAGCTTAAAAATTTACGTCTTCTTTGTGCGGAGTTAGCTGTAAATGTTCAAATTGTTAAATGCTAAGGTTCTAGGTTTTGGTAGGAAAGGTAAGACAGGAGCTTTTCAACACTTATATAATAAACAATCTTCTTACAATATTATCCTACTAACATTATAAACGTGAAAGTTTGTGAGTATATCCATATATGGATGGATGGATGTATGGATGTTTGTTACTCGTTCACGTAAAAACTACTGGATGGATTTGGATGAAAATTTGCAGTAATATAGCTTATACATCAGAATAACATATAGGGTACTTTTTACCGCGTAAAAACTTCTCATTCTCACGGAAAACCGACTTCCGTACGACTTAAATACGATTTGTGCGTGATAATGAGTAGTAGTAGTAGTATAGTATGGGTGCATGAGTGTTGATTACTTTTTGATGCTAAGACTTTACTACTGAACGGTTTGGACCTAACTTGGTATATAGATGAACTATAGCCTGAAGTATCCCATTCCAATGTGAACTAAGCCATTGAGCTAGTGAAACCAGAGGGCGGAAAGCAATTATATCATAGAGTATAGTGTAACGATCCACAAACATCTTTTAAAATATTGCAGCTAATCTTATGCAGCAGTTTTTAACAAAGTGTTCTTTCACGAAAAACAAAGCAGTGAAAACCTCCTACATTACCCAATTAACAAGAAAGCCCGGACATGGAGTAATCGAATGATTCCGATGGATTTTCCTATTAAAAATGGCCCGCGCGCCGACACCGAGTTGGCGATTTGCCAAAATTTAACGTGCAGTGGCTAAGTCTCTGATATCGAAGCGGTATTCTGATGTTAACCTAATAGAAACTCTATGTTGTATATGTTTATGTACTTCTGTTATTACTGTATGTCACGCCCGGGTTTAGCACGAGAGCAGTTTTTTGACGATGCGATTACAAACAGTTTTGTCGTTTCATAAAGACTTTTTTTATTTGTTTTGCTTAGCAACTATTTTGGAATAAATAGCTTATTGATAGGGAAAGTATCGATAAAGATGGAAGGTTTAAGGTTAGCGGTTAAACATATGTTTGATAATACTATGTATTGATAATGAACATCTAGTAATAATAACAGGACGTCTTGCTCTTGAATAGCGAGGACTAAGCCGTAATCCATGCTAGCTAAGTGCGGTTTGATACATAGAATTCATAATCAATACAAAATGTCTTATGTTACATCATGTCAAATAATGTATGGTGTTAAAAGACCGTTTCCGAAGCCAAAAATTACGTATTCTTGAGCCTTAAAAGTAACTAAATTCACTAACAGTATACCTAGAAAACTCAATTTTAAAAAAGTTATTAAGGTTTGAAAAGTGATATTCGCCGCTTTAGGTCATCGCTCACACATCAGTTAATGGTTCAGGAGCAATGGTTTGCATAACAAATAAAACTAAAACTCTATTTAATGTGAAATAATGCGGACATTTGATTAGAATTGGTATTAGTTTACATGCAATTTGGTACAATTAGGTAAACATTTTTTATTAATCGTAATAAACTTTTTTTGCTTTTAACGTAACGAATACCCGTTAAGCAATGCCCAGTTTTCTTTTTCGGAAGCCTTTTTTTTACACCCTGTATAATTACATGTTAAAATCAAACTGTCTACAGAACCTATAATATCCAATGTATGTATGCAATATAAGCTACTATTACAGCAAATTTATGCGCAAGCGAGCTTTATCACCTCTGTTAACCAATGAAATACTTTCTAGGTTTAAGGTATCAACCCTAATAAAACAGGACCTTAAGGGTTGAGTTTGTAGGTCAAAATCCTTCCTTTGTCCCTAAGTACGTAAAAGCACTTAATATGTAAATAGCTAACGTCAATATTGAATGATTTTTTAAACAACTTTCTGTACTTATTAAATGAAAGCGGAACGATTAAGTACGATTAAGTGCCTACTACTCCTACTAACTGCTAACGTAGATAATTGTATGGTTAGTGTCTGACTATAACAATATTAATTCATGCGATGTATTTTGGTTGATCCAAATCCGTTCAATTCATATCCGCTCAGTTCATACCAAATGAAAGTTTATTTAATGTAAAATGATGATAATTTTGGCCAATATCGTCAAAAAAAATTAAGCTGTCCTTTTTACAAAAAATATTTTACAATTGTTTTTATTTGTCCTTGGGCTATTTGCAAAATATCAAAACACGTCATTCTGTTTCGGCTAAAACACCTATGTATTAAAGTATTTACAAATTAACAAACCACCGTCTCAAATAGAACTCCAGTTTAGTCGCGGTACAATTACAATTGTAAAATGGCATTCACATATTTACGCTCGATTCGTTAAAGAATATGTGTAACCTAATCCGAAACGTGTTTTATGTTTTATGTAAACACACCTTTTGTTCCTACAGAAATGTTGGCTTTTCTAAAGGGGTCGTGTTACACGAATCATGAATACGAGATACGCATAAGAGGAATCAGAATAAGCTAGATTATTTGGCAGCTGACAGACTTTTGCGATGTTTTTTTGTTTTAAGTTTTAGGAGCTAAAAAGGCGTGGAACCCTTTTAGGTTCGCTTCTTTGTGTGCCTGTCTTAAGGAATTAGAGGTATAAAGTAGATATATATAAATATAATTTGATACATATCCTTCAATGAAGTTTATGAGCTTGCAAGGATATCAAAATCTATTAACCTAGAGTCGTAGAACTTTTGTAAGGGTGTTCCTTTTGTAAGGGTTTTAAAGCAAAATTACCGAAAACCGTAAAAATCGTCAGGTCTGTCTGAATCGCCTATTCTGTGTACGATTACAATTTTGGATTTTATTTCCATTCTTTGTTTATATTTGCTCTATAACCTTACCTAGCTAGCCTTTCAATCCACACATGTAATGCTAATCAATTATGTCATAAAGCTCTCATGACCATTACGTACAATTGGTTGCAGCATTTAAATCGCAATTCATCCGGTGCTGACCCGTCGTTGAGCAACCGATGGTCGAATCAAATGTCAATTCGTGTCAATCAATATTGACGATATTGTTGCTGACGGATGATATTAAACAAATGTGGAGGCGGTATGGGTTAAAGTTTAAATGGTAATATTGATGAGTTTATATGTTTTTCTTAGTAATGTGAGTGGGAAAATGGAAAATTATTGTATTGACTTATATCTAATGACCTAAAGAAAAAAGCCTTTTCTAAATCACTGAGGAAATAGATTGAAAATCTCTTACGACTCTGTTTTGTTCAATATTTAACAAGCATAAAGGTTAATTTAAAAGTAAATCATAAAACAAATATTTAACAATCGATCTGTTTCGCTCTTATCCAGACTCATTCTACCATAATAAATACACGCATATCATAAATGAAAATACACGCAATGAAAACCTAGTTGCCTGCCACTTGTGTTTGAAAAGCATTGCAACGCGAGTGGGACCGTCACCGTACTGCCTCTTGGTATAATTGTAAAATTATACAAGTTTCTCTTAATAAGAGTGACGTAGGCGTGGCGGTTACATACGGGACCGCCAATTGGCAGGATTGAAACAATATTGTTGATTTTGAAAAAAAAAGTGGGGTGTTGACTTGTGTTTGTGTGTATGTGTGTGTGTTTGGTTAAAAAGTGACGTGGGAGAGAGTGTTTGCTATGATTATGGATTAATTGATTATAAAGGATATATTCGTTATGACTCAAAACAATTGAGTGGATATAAATGTTTATTAAGATGTTGTGTTATCGTTGCTTTAGCCACAAGGCGTTTACGTGTGTCATGTAAGCTTCAATAAATCAATGACGATTCGCCAGTTCTTACTACCAGAGGAGGAAAATATGTCTTTTTTTCAGACAGCAGAATTCCAAGAAGGTTGTCTAATGGTGCTTTCACTGAAATTTCTTTAATTTGCGTAACAGCTTCCTCTTGTGACCTTTTCGGAATATATGACTAAGACTTTAGGCAATTCCTGTAAAATTATTTTTCTTATAGTAATCCAAGTAAAAGGTTGATATCACATGGAGGGAAATTCTGTAAATTCAAGTGAGAAATGGTGAGATGCGTGTGTAAAATCTGTGGATTTTGTGTAACAATTTGTACCAACATTGCAGAAAAAGTCACTAAAATCGGCCTATAAACGCCCGGTGCCTTTGTAGAAGGACCAAGGAAGACAGCTTTAGGAGTTAGTATTTTATACGTTGTTAAGGATTTAAACCTTAATTCAAAAATTACGACTCAGGCCTAGCCCTCTGAAATAATCTAACGACAGAAAGTAAATTAAAGCCCAAATTTTAAGTCTACTTATCACCGACTTCAAGTTACAAGAAGAAAACCTAAGTGGCCTGGATTTCAAAGTCCATTACTTAATTCAAAGCCTAATTAACGCAAGTATTTAAAAGAAAGTTAATTAATTTATGAAGTTTAAGTTGATTCGCCAAGCTTTTGAAGACCGCTCCAACTCAGATTGACCGTGGCGTAGTTTACTCTTTTTAACTATTTTTACGTTTTTCCGCTTTATTTTCTAGTTTTTTAAGTTTAGATTCGTTCAACGATCATTTCAATCAGTTGGGTAATACGTTTTAAGTATTTACATTATAATGATAGCCTATATATTTCCCAATAGTTAAGAGAGGGTTTGAGCCGTAATCCACCACACTGGCTCAGTGCGGGTGGTGGATCACATGATGGATAATCATCCAGTCATTTGGGTTTCCTCCCGATGTTTTTCCTTACCGTTAGTGCGTGTTCAACATGTACGTAATTTGGTAAATACTAAATTAGTGTTGCACCCTAAATGGGGATCGAACCCGGAACCTTCGGAATAGTAGACCCGTTCCTGTTACCACCAGGCTTTAACATTATCATTCATTATTTAAAGGGGACTAAACTTAACTTATGGAACATAATTAAATATTATAAAGTGGAAAGATTTGATTTTTTGTTTGACCGATTTAAAAAAATCTTTCACCATTCGAAAGTAACATTATCCACAAGTAGGTAACATAGGCTATATTTTATTTTGGAAAAAATAGGGTTCCGTGAGATATTGCCACGGGAAAAATCATTTAGTTGCGGGTGAAACCGCAGGGCGGAAAGCTAGTAATTAATATTTGTAAGTTGAAACCTAACACAACTTAAACAATCTCTTCTTAACCTTACAACAATAGTTGTCTATTAATAGAAATAAATAAAAAACATAGTTATTTGTTATTTATTTATAAATTTTAAACATATCTAACAAATCCAACACAATTAACCTTATCATCTCGCATATTCGCAACCGCACACAAGCTTTTCAATTGTCGGCCATCTTGCGGCTCGCGTATCCGTTATCCGTATCCGCAACGGATACTCTTGTCCACTTCGGATACTACGGACGAGGGTTCCGTGGTGGAATTGCAAATGATATTGTTGTTTGTGTCGATAGCTGATATTTAACGCTATATCTTTAGGCAATAATTTTATAAAGAGGTAAAATTTATGTTTGTATGAAGTCAACAATCATTGGAAATACGGTGCCACTTTTCAAAAATCTAGAAACCAGTAGAAAGCTACGTTATCAAAAAGTTACAAAGGCAACTTTTATATTATTATTATTTTAAGCTGTGGGTAGAATAGTTAAAACTTGCGCTGAATATAAAAAAAATACAATTATTAAAAAGTAATAGATAACACATGTATTATATTCGTGTTAAAAAGAAACAAGGCTTATCTTGCGACCTAGCTAGTTGTTAGGGAAAAATGACTAAAAATAAACTTGGTAAAAACCGCAAACTATCTAATTACAAGGGCATTTTTTATTACATTTTTCCTATCGTTTTATTAGCCTTTTGTCTATTTCTAAAATATTGTAGAAATAACTATGTCGCCATCGTTTGTTATTTCGCTAACCCTTTTAAAACAACACAACATAATTTCATATGATTTTCACTGTAATTTAATAATAAAAAAAGTGTAAAATAATAATAAAAAAGCAAAAAATGAATATGCAACTCAGGCGGGTTACCAGTATATTATAAAATCAAGACAATCAGAAACTTCAATAATTACTTGGTTCATTAGTTTTATTTTATTTTCCTAGCTCAAGCAAGCGTCGTCCTGTGTTTATATTTACGTGGACTTTTCCATACACTTTAAAGCTTGGGGTGGCTTTTGGGGTTCCTTGTCAAATTTCTAGTAGAACCATTGACTCTTTTAGGTATTTTAAACGCTTAACTATTTTCTGTTTCAGTTGTTTCCAATTGCTTTTGTTTTTCGCGTACTTCCATTTTTTAAAAAGCTTTGTTGATTTATTTACTTATGATGGTAAAATACTGTGATCCAGTTAAAGTGAAGTTCTTTTTACACATTAAAAGAAAAATAGCTACGACTACAGCTTTCAGTTTATGCAATTGCATTAAAGAAGATACACGGAACCTTCATCTTATATTTCTACTCGTCCATACACACTTTGTGTATACATTATTTTTGTTTAAAAGCTCTCGACTCCTGTCTTTGTTTGTTCCATTTTGTATTTACGTGAATGTATCTCACCATATACCTGTATATTGTTACAGTTCCTTCACAGGAAAGGGGTGAGACATAATTGTTTTTGTGAAGCGATATTCAATTGCTAAGAGAATGAATTGTATGTTATGTTTGGTCGTTGGGAGTTCTTAGTTCAAACAGAGTTTGTAGTTTGAGTGATATAAAAGTAAGAAAATAAAACAACTGAAAAATATTTGTGACTTCACTTAGATATATCTTCGTGCTTAAGTTTTCTAAGCCAAATTGATCTTTCTTATTATATAAATAATAAATTAAAGAAATTACACAATTTATTACTGCCAGGTTCTATTCTGATGTTGAATTGACGAAGGCCAATTTTAAGGTAAATTATTCCAATAGTGAAGCAACTGGAAAATAATGAATTTATAAAGCTTATACTACTGGTTTTTTGTGTTAAGATATACATAGATGATGCTGATATTGATAAAAATAGGAACTCACTCTTTGTCGAAATTGTATAAAAAACTATAAACGTTCATATTCGTTCAAAAATTGTGTTAACTTGAGAACGTCTTTATATGTTTATAATGTGATTGTCCCAGAAAATATGTAGATAAAGTGACAAAAGAAATAAAATAAACAAAATACTTAATCAATTTTATAATCTTGCAACATAACATTTATCTGAAACATCGTTACGTCATAAGTTCCCCGATAACCAATTCCCAATGTATTTATATCCTAAAAATAAACATAACACAACAAAACGCGCGATTTGATAAAACACACACATAAATACATATTAAAATAATAACATTGTCCTTGAATTATGTTGATAATGAAATTAATAATCAATTGGTAAAGTGAGCCTTATGTTCTAGGTAATAAGGCAATGTCGTTGAAGTGACGAGCTAATGCCACTTTGGCTTCTTATTAAAGTAATGTTTGAGAATTCATACAAAGTTGATTGTTACGTTTAATTTATTACTTTAGTTTTGTTTGTGTGACTGTGAACTTACATGATTAACAATTCAGTATTAAGGTAACACTGTTGTCATTTTACATATTTTCCTCAAGTTCTTATCGAATTGGAATTTGTGGTTTAGAAACACAATAGAAAACATACTTAGTATCAGTGTGGTCAGTTCTGAACATTAGCACAATGTACTTCAAAATGTTCAACTAAATTTGTTTATTATTTGGAAGTCAAGCAACGCGGTACAAAAAAGCCAATCATTTACCTTTTTATTGTCAGTATGTCTTAAGGTAGCTTGTGTATATTGTGTCTCAATTTTACCGTCACAACACACAGCAATTGTCAAAATATACATTCTGCAACTTGAAAAATCAACTGAAGATTACAGTATAAAGCCTAAATAACACCTACACCTAAAAACAAACCATTTCGAAACCTTTCTCCCCCCAACAAAAAGAGTAACCAACAATAATTTCCCCCGTAATGAAAATCCACCACTCTCATAAACAAAAACCATTCTCGCCACTCTTAAAAACATAAATTTTAATTTCTTTATGAATAATCAGGGCAAAATGCCCGTGCGCAACAAAACGGGATGGTAAATGAACTCAAACGTCGGCCGTCCGCCGGGCAATTTGTGTGCATATTTAACCCGAAATCCCCAGATTGGGTGTGGGGGCGAATCGGACTTTGGAATTTGATCCGACTCGACATATGGGACGTTGGGACGGATCTTCTGAGGTATTTAACCCTTGAGGTGTTTGTAAGTTTCTCTAGTTGACACCTGATACATGGGGCAACATTTTTAACAAATTGTCATTAATGGAAACTTCTTTATTTTAGGCTTGGTAAATAAAAAAAATGCTATTACAATGAATGTGATATCAGTTATCAGATCATTCGTGTTTTTTTTCTGTTACACTCCTAAAATTTTTGGCGTAAAGCTTAACTAAATTCCAAGTGTGCATAAGTACAAATCGCCACCAGCCCTATAGGTACATCTACGAGGTAGCCCTACGTAAAGTACAATTACACCGGGCAATCCCGCGCTATATTAATTACGGACTTGCCTCGTGTGACTAGGCCCTTAATCTTTAAGGCGTTGCTACTTGACGGCACTAATTTGAGGGACTTTTCTTAAGATTGATTGATTGAGTATGAAACTGATTTTTAAGGCACTTTTAACTTTGATTTCTACTACAATATTTGGATTTATTTTGGACCTTATTTAATTCTCACATTGGAAAAAGTTTTCTACAGTTTCACGTAATTTTGACACTCGGTGGATTCGATTTAAAAAGCAGAACAGAAAAAAATACTCCGTCAAAATACCGCAGTGTTATTGTTCAGGGGTCAATAACCTTTTTTTAAAAAAAGCTTACTAAACTATCCTATATAATTGCACCACTTAACCCATACGCAGCCGTCATAACGCACAAACCGTCGAAGTGTCGCACAGAAGTGACAACATAAATATCTCTTCGCCCGGGGACCTCACGGAAAGTGCGTCGGTACGTCACGGTACCCCGTCCCCCTCGCACCCGGGGGACAGCGGGAATCAGTTGCCGGGAATTTCGATACGAAAGGAGTTTGTAGGGGTAGTAAGTGTTTGTTTTAAGACAACTTTTCATAGCTACGTGATTGGCTAGCCTTTCGCCCGATGCTGCGTTAATGTGGAAAAAAAATTGGCGCAATTAATGTACTATTTAGTAGTTCCGGAGGTTTACAATCCAAAGTCACAAACTTTTTTTTTTTTTATAAAAAAATATAAATGATTTGTTGTGTTTTAATAAAAATGCTTCGTATTCTTAACCTTAAACAAAAAATAACTTAAAATTTATACAAACGGGAAGAATTTATCCCATATAACCAATTCGAGCGCGTGTCGTAGATAATGTCGCCTAGTTGAGAGTGCCCTCCCTCGCCAGAGTTACTGTTATCCCCCGCATATAGGTCACACATGTACACAAAACGATAGTTATCAACCAACAGAGTGTTTTTAATTACCCACAGTTTTAATTAAACCAATCAAGTCCAAACACAAATATCGAAGTTACTCTGTACTCCTTTATATTTGTTTGCTTTGATTTCAGATTCATTAAAAACCAAACGTCACAACGATTGCACCCCACCCGTCTCCCTTTGATTAATTCGAACGCGATAATTCAACAGTTTTTAATTAATCACCGTTATTGCTATTTCATAAAACGTGTTATTCAACAAATAGCGCTACGTGATAAGCGGTGATTGTTTACGAATGAAAGCAACGCATTTATGCTATCGTTGTTTCTCTACAGTAAGGAAGTTGGGTTGTCCGTGCCGAATATGCCGTCCCATCGGTTAACAACATAATAAAGAGTGTTAGTGCAAACCACTTTTGACATCATTATCTGGGCGCTTACGATAGATAACCTGTGTGGGGCGCGCTCGCCCCGCTTCGTCCCGTCTCGGCAGTCGAGCGCCGTCACTGCAAGCGAACGCACGCGCCTCGCCGCTCCGCCCTCTCAGAGAGAGAACACATGCAACTTGCCACCGCCAACTTACCGAGCGGTAATGGAATGCGCGCGAGTTGACACCGCGTCACAGTGAAATCTGTGCCCTCCCATTTGGATTGCAGTGTTTTGGATTACGGGATTCAGTTTAACCCGCGAACGCCTCCGGATGTAATGATGTTGACTCATGCATGACACACTTGATCGTCGGAATCGGGAACTATTTATGACACCCGTATTATGTTATTGCCTCATTACTTAAATTGCCATGCCGCCATTGTTTTGAATAACGCTGTGCAGAACAATTGCAGGCTCGAATAGAAAAATGCAGACTTATTGCAATATCAACAGTCACATTAGTGGTTAAATACAATTTGGTTTAGGGAAGTCCAAGCGTATGTTTTGCTCAACAACTTTTTATGTTTTTCAGATAAATCAAAACCCAAGAGTTGGAAGTTTTGCTCAGCTTAAACAATGATTCTTAGTAATCGTAATTATATTGTAGTTGATAACCTGAAGATAAGATAGTCGTGAGAATTAGATGAATCATCACTCACATTGTTAGATTTCACCTTAACTTTGAAAGGGTCAGATATGGCACAACGTACAAAAGAATTTACTTAACGCCTGTTTACTTTCTATTTCTTTTGTCTGTAAAACATTGAAAATTCAAATGTTGGATTTTTATCTGTTTCTCGTGAAGTGTAATTAGTATAATCTTGAGATGATTGAGGTTTTTGTGTTGACCTCGGTGGAAGTACCTACGGTTGGTACAACCGATTTGAATTGAGAATTGTGATTTACTTGAAATTCAACATTATTCGCAGTCTTTGTTCTTTTACGTAAACAGAATTTTAAAAAAGGATCATTTTTGAAGTTCTATTTTTTTTTATTTATATTAAATAGGGACTGGGATATGAATCAACACTATTTCAAAAACATTAAACCCTAAAACTAAAAAACATGACCTTTTTATTTATGAAAGCCCAAAAAATACACTTAGAATACCATAAGTGATTCATACCTCAAGTGATTCACATCATATGCTGACCTCCGCATGGTTAAAAGTCATTTGTAGCAATCGTCCTGTGAGACACTCAACTTTAACCCATCAACGGCCGCATGTCAAGTAGACAAACAATATTGTTTTCGGTATATTCCCACGGCACAATACGATATAGGATTACACAAAATGGGGTGGGTTTTGGTATTAATTCCTACACACGTAGGCAGGTGTGTCGTGTACGTACTTTTGTAGAAAGAGTTTTATGTCGCTGTATAGTTTTTTTTATCGTCTGTTAACGTGTAGGTACTGTCTGGTACTTAATTTTTTTATAGTTTTGTAAACCTTGCGATTACTTATACTAGTTTTTGATTCTTCGAATTGTCTTGCAGTCAAAAAAGATTTCTCGTGGGAATGTTTAATTTACCGCGGTAAAAAGTATCCAAAACTGATTTTGCGTGGTTGAGTAATAAATATCTATACTACCACATTTGTAATAGTAGCAGAATTATTAATTGGTATGTCCTTATAAAAGCTCTGTAATTCCTTACATTGGTTAGACAAAGGAGGGTTGATATCAGAATAAAAACGGTTTTGTGTAGCAGAATTCGCTCGCCAATGTACTTCTTCATACAAATTCGTGGTACCGCTACATTATTTATGTTGGTTACATACAAGTGTAACCTTGGTATGCGAGAAGTAGGTTAATTCTTGACAAGTTTGCGGAAAGTGCTATTTTTCACTCGTTACGGGTTTTATTTTGACTTATTTATTCGTGTTTGCTACTTTGTTTGGTTTTTCGATGTGCTCTTTAAATTAGTTGTACCTTTGTTTGTTATTTTAAAAGAAGACTTTTCCGAATTGTTAAAAAATATAGGGCTGTTTAAATAGGATAACAAGTAACAAAAGGTTCGACGGTATTTTATCTACAAAAACTTTACATATTCATAAAAGAATGCGTTTAATTGCCAGCAGTAAAAAGCATGCAACTTAATCACATGCAAGTAACTCAATAAAACTGTAATTTACGTATTTAAATGTACAGTTAATATTACGTATGATGACGTAGTCAGCTGTAATTCTGTTAACGGTATGCACCGACTACTTACATATGAAATTACTACCGGTCACTTTCACTATCTTTCTAATGAATGAAATGATTGAGTGAACGAGTGAATGGGAATCGGGGCGTGTCATTCATTGGTTCACTTGCAAGGTTGGAGCTCAATAGAAAAGCTTAGTGATTTAAATGTAGATTTTTTGAATTTGGTACGTTTGACTTTTTCCGAGGGAAGTTTCTTATGTAATGAATATGCAAAATTACTTTTTATAGGAATATGTATAGAGATTTATTCATTTTAAATTGAAGTGCAATTAACTGAGGTAAATAACACTTTTGGAGTTTATATAACCAACGAATTCATTGTTTAAATTTTTATGTTATAAAAAACTGTTATTCAAGACATTTCATTTTCAAACTAAAAAACTACCTAACTAAGAACATAGACATAATATAAATGTTACCGTAAATTTAAATAGGTAAAAAGGACGTCACTCTTTAGTTAAAACCTATCAAAACCATTATGAAAAATGTATTGTTCTTTCAATATGTACGAAGTAATTTCAACCAGTCTAGCCATTTAACCAGATTTATTAACAACTTTATTGTTATTACCCATTACCTACGTCAACATATAAAATTGGAAACTACCAAGGTGAAACTAACCTTAGTCTTCGTGTTAATAAAACACATAATAATATATCAACAAACGGATGTTAGCACCTACATACAGGCGTTAGCAAACTATCAAACCTTTTGAAATTGGCATTCGCAGATAAATTAGCTTACCATAATTCTAATACTTACTCTCAAGACATTTAAAATCAATTTCCTTTGAACCGTCTAATATTTTCGCTTGTTTATTTTCGTTCGCGCGCTCACAGTGTTGCAATGTTTATTTCCTCGTCCCCGCCTCCCGCGCCCTACTCCTCAATCTGTCAGGAGTGAATGCGTACGCGCCATCAATCACGCGGGAATAAACCCGAAAAATAGCAGTGTTCGGGGATCGAATGGGAAGTAAGACGCAATGTGAATGAATCGCTTCCGAGTGCGCCCGCTTAGGGGTTAGAAATTGTTTATTTGTAGACAAAAAATTTTTTTTTTTCAACACCTTTGTAAAATTAAATAAATTGTTGAAGTAAACTGGGGATAGTAAAGAATTACAGTTTTTATTGTGTTGTAGCAAGCGTGTTGAATAAGTAACATTAAAATCGTATAGGTAGTAACCACTTCGTGTTTAGGTACCTACTTAAAACTTAATTTAGACTAATAGTTACTTTATAACAAATAGTTTTATTTAATAGTTCTGTCTTGGGTGTTGTTTGTGAATTCAGGCTTTAGTTATGAGGTAGCAAATGACCTTAATATTTGTGTCAGCCCTGGTTACCATGGCAACAGGAGAAGTGTAGTCCGAGCCGATTGCAATTAATCATACTGATTGACCGGGGAATAACAAACTAATAAGATACGTTCCTGAAAATAGACAGTTTATTATATCAGTTTGTTACACTTATTGAGATTTTTATATCCGATCTTAGGGTTGCTAGCTAAACGAAAATACGGAAGGGGTCGTCTATTATTATGCTTTTTTTCTTTGAGTTTATACTTAGGGTGCGAAAGAGAAGTTTCTTATATATTTCACTTACAATTAAATTATATTTTGGCCTTTGAAATTGTAGTTAAAATCAAGAATTTTGTTCAAACTCAACTAGATAAAGTTAATGTTATTTAAAATCATTGGACCAACCGCCCACAATTTTAGGGCCTAAACGAACAATATTGAATTGCGTCTTTCGAACTGCCCGAAATAGAAGCGGCGGTGAAGCCCTGTTGCCATGGCAACGGGAGGGTCCTTGTAGGCGCCCACTCGGAGGAGTTCGTGACGTATGGCGGTGACGTCATAAGGATACGTCATCGGGATAAGTCAGTAGGATAAGGAGATTCGATGGAAAGAGTATTCAGGAGTATAGAGTAAGACGTAGGTGGTGTGGTAACTAGTGATAAGAATAGTATTTCATCATAGTTATGAACTAAAGTACTAATAACTTATTTCGAATATGGTGCCCTTGCAGGTGTTTGTGACGTATGCCTGTGACGTCGTTAGGATACGTCATTAGACAATGGGATAGGAAGAAAAGCTTTAGGCGTTAGAATTAGGAGTATAAAGTAGGACTTAGGTGATGTGGTAACTACTGAAAATAAATATTAGTTTTATTTCATAGTTAATCAGTATTATAACATCGTGAAATATTTAATATAAAACTGTCAGTTTTTACTCTTGAAAAAACTAAAGATAAACCAAATAAAGATGTAATACATTGGAAATACCTCTAAATGACTTACAGGCTAAAACTAACTGCGTAGTTTTACTAAGGAAAAAGCTAAAAAGTTGATTGAGCAATCTCTATTAAGTAAATTTAACTAGCAATAACATTTGATTGATGGAATATTAGATTAAGTGGTCGCTATGATAAAAACACAATCGTTTTTATTGGTTGTTTGTTACATCACGTAAACATGTTTATACCTTTAATAACTAACTTTAAAATTTCGACGATCATGTGTGTACATAATAGGTTATTAATTCTCCCTGAATAAGGTTAAGTTTTTGGCCGTCATTCTAATTTAACCCTTCTTACAGTATTAAAGAAACTTAAATCTGATTGACAGATTGATAAAATAGTTCTAATGTCAAAAATGTTTGTCCGCGGCGTTGATTGAGTGCTGTGTAACGCTAGTGTTGTGCTCAGAATGATTGAAACAGTGATCAAGTGGTGAATAGTGTTGCTGTTATGCATCTGGTGTTCGCGAGGCCTGGCTTGGTCGACCCTTTGAACGGCACGTCTGGGTAAGATATATCTATTTATTAATCTGAGATGGAGAGTTTATGTGTATGTACGCGCTAATCTCGAAAATGACTTGTTAGATTTGAAAAATTCTTAGTGCTTTTAATAGGCTAGTTATTGAGAAAGGTTTTTAGGCTACAATTTATATCGATATTCTATTTTGTATCGAATTTTCAATATTTTTAACGATTACGTATCTTTCGGCGTTATAAATTTTCGGTTTTCTGTATAATTACCCTGTTGAAAATGTTCTTTCTTGATTTTTATTGTGTTATTATTATATCGTATATGAGTATTGCAAACATATGTTCAATATAACTCTTATTATTTAAATAAACCAACACCCTTTGAGCAATCGTTTGCCCTATAAACATTAAATTTAAATAATACAGTACCTATGTATTTATTATAGTAGTGAACGAACATTACAGCTGTTAATTTATGGTTTCGGCTTGTGTTATTATTTTAATTACAATTAAGTTCATGGCTTAGCTCATGTTATACTTACATTAATCTAGGGTATAATTAATCCACTACTTTGCAATATGATTCAGTCCACGATATAAGACCATGTAGGTCATAGTCGTACGATTTAAATCTTCTTTTGTCTTTAATCTAAGTATTTGTTTCAATGCACAGAAAAGGAAATATAAATATAAAATAATAGTCAAAAAAGCGTAACGGCCTGATCCATAAACGCAATTTGAACAATGAGTTAAAGTTTTGTCGCCGTCAGTTACGAAAAACGGTTACAAAAGATAGACGGAGCCATATTGTTACCGACAAAGGTTTAATATGTGTTTGGGATTAAATAATTAACGATATTTTGGTGAATCACGGATTCTGTTTTGTTTATCTGCATCAATAACGAAGTTATTCCGATGTAATACAAAAAAAACCGTTCTATAGTTAAAAAACGGTTGAAATTCAATAAGTTTTCAACTAGCAGTGCCAGACTGCACCCCATCAAGTAAAGGCTTTAAGTTGCGAGTTGAGTTAAGCAAGCCAGGTTAATCCAATAAGTTGAATTGGAAGCGGGTCGGATCGACCCGGTTACAGGCGCCGGGTAGTCATAATACAGCAGTTGGGTTAACCGATGTTCGCTTTTTATTGTAGTTTTAATATATTGTAAAGTTTTTGTGTAGTAAGATATGGAAATGAAACCGATTCACCTGGGAAAGAGATATATGTAAACTCGTAGTATTTATAATATTTGCGTTCTATAAGTTGAGCCTAATTGTTTTCCGAGGGTACACATTGACTGCTTAACATAGTTACTTACATCATTTAAATCCACTGCGGAATGCTAAGCAACTATCATTTTTCTTTGTTACACATAATATATTTTTTTCTACAAAAGACATATTATATATTATTATTATGTTTACTCAACTATGTAGAAATAAAGAAGAAAATTCTTAAGTGTATATAAGATGGAATACCTACTACGTACGAGACCAGCTTTTAATGTCAACATCCTATTCATGTAACTTTATACCAAAATAAATGTAAGCTTATTACAAAATAACTTAATTATTACACGAGATAATTACCAAATGTCTTTGCAGATGTAGTGTTTATGACAAACGCGAACGGTTTACTTCAGCCCAGTAGATCGTGAATTATACGGAACTAACCATTTCGTAGTCGCAATTAATGTGATATTACAATTTAACGAGACGTTAATGCTGAGGAAATGTGAAGTGTAATGGTAGAAAAGAAAGATACAGTTGGTATATTTATGTAATATTTTGTAAGAAATAGGTAGGTATGTAAGGATTACAAAAATAAGACGTAGAGTCTGAACGTACATATAGGTCCGCACGATTTCAATATTGGCTTTAAATTGTGACTAAAGTGCAAATAAATTGATTTTATTATCCCTAAAACCTTAGATTGATTACCACATAATTACGCAAAAGTACTCATTTTTTTAATTTGGTTATTAGGCTCGCCAAATCTAGATGCAAATAAAGCTAGTTTCACACGACTCGGTCCATCGTCAGTCTGAGATACGGTCTCCGATGCTATCGGATTCGGCTGTTGGCATGTGCCGTTATTTAAAAGGTCGAAAGGAAGATTTATTTAACGCGCCCCGTTAGAAACAAGTCGCAGGTAAAACTTGTGTAACAATGGCCTTGCTTGGTGGCTTTCAAATTGTTATTTTGGGCAGAACGAAAGCTGCGTTAGGTTTTTGTTATGTGTTTTATTTTATAAATACACGATTTGTACAGCTTCTTTGTACTTACAAGCTTTGTAGAATTGCAATTGGACAGGCGCGGTCCCACAGATTGGCGCTTAAATTAAGTCTATTGTACCTTAAAAAACCAAACTTTAGATATGTGCGTTGAATCGCGACTCGCCGGTCTCCAAACTTTTTAACCCTTTCTAAACAACTTACAAATAACGTGCCTTATTCTAACCCCTTCAAACATTTTAACCAAAGTCTTGTCTCACTCTAAACCAAATTTTATAAATATCGGTTAATTGCTCTAATATAAGCCGTGAAATCTAGATGCAAATCTATCTGCAAATAAATTTAGTTAAGAAGTCAAGCTGAGTTATTTTCCGCATATTTATTAATGTTTTACTTTTGTCAACAACAGTGAAAACCGACTACCCGGCGTTTCCACAATTTAACGCAACTGCGAAACTAAATGTCAGTTTCAGTTAGTGTAATTATCGTAGTGTACAACAGTTAAACATTACCCCTGAATTACTGGAGTATGTACCTGACGATATAATTCGGTTTATTACGCTATTGCCCATCTGGTGTTTAGGAACGTTAGCATACAATCTATCCTACTAATATTATTAACGTGCAAGTTTGTCAGTATGGATGTATGGATGGATGTATGGATGTATGGATGTATGGATGGATGTATGGATGTTTGTTACTCTTCCACGTAAATATGTAGTATGGTCATATGTTTTGGTTATAATGATGCCTATCTATGGTGGACTGGTGGCCGCCCGCGACTCCGTGCGCGTGGAAGTAGATTTCCCGTGGGAAAGAGAAGTTTTCCCGCGGTAAAAAGTAGATACCCTATGTGTTATTCTGATGTATAAGCTATATTACTGTAAAGTTTCATCCAAATCCGTCGAGTCGTTTTTACGTGAAAGAAAGTACCAAACATCCATACATACTCATAAAATTTCACGTTTATAGTTTGTATAATTTTATTCAAAAGATCATTCTCGATTCTTTTGGCTAAATCATTCTTTGCTATTTTATTATAAAGCTATTGTATATATATGTACAGTTTTTCAAAAGAAAATCAATGTTTGGTTCGGTAGTTTTATACAAATACTTCCCTAGCAGTAAAATATCAATTTACGATAAAACATTTTTTTGTTTATTCGAATACCAATTACCACAAAGGTTTTACTAGCTCTAGTATTTAAAATAAGCTGTCGCTTTTTGGCGTTTATTTAATTAAATTCATCGAACTGAAAGATATGAACACTACAAAGCGAATATCGGTGTATCACAGTACGCAATGCTTCAGGCTATATTTGAAATATAAATAATGCAATAAATAGGGTTGTAAAGTATTTGGTTAAAAAAAAAAATTACTTACTATTTCATTATTATTTCTTTCTTGTTAGTAACCTCAAGATGCAATTAGATTTTATAATGGCAATCACGATCTCATATAGTACCTACCCTACTTAAAGCATAACTTAGGATTTGCACTCAATTTTAATCTCAGATTACAATAAACATCGCCTTTACATACCTAAACGTGATAACAAAAACAAAACAAGCACACTTTTATCGAGCACAAAACAAATTGCAATATTTACACAATCCATATCAATGTTTTACATTAGTAAACATAACTTGAGTGAGTCAACGGTACTTGCGGCGCGTTTATCTTAGTAGGTCAGTGTGTACTCGGTAACACAATAGATGTAGGCACCGATGCAACTAGCCCAAAGGGAATCGGCGTGTTGCAACTTGTAAGACTATGGTATAAACGATGATTCTTCAGTGGCTTTGGGCTTAAAGGATGCAGCGGTTAAAACTGATTTTGAATACAGAAAGATAATGTTTCCTGAGGGCGTTTGATATGACCTTGTGCTTAGCTTAAATTTCTAAAACTGCAAGTACACGTCACGTTTTAATGAAAATATGTTTGCTAGAATTAACTAAATATGTATAACCTTTTTTATACATATTTGATCAAGTGAAAAGAATTAGTAGCGTATACTTTATTTATCAAACTGTAAAATGTTATGGTAGTAGAACATTTCAGTGTTTATTTTTAGGCATATTTTAAGTTGCAATGCGTTCTATGAAATATATTTGATAGATAAAAATAACTACGTTAAAAAACCGACTTCAAAAACTAAAAAGTCTAAAATAATAAAGATTGTATATTAATGAAATACTGCCTATTACTTATATGTGCTATTTAGTAATAAAACCTTAAATCGGTTCAGAAACTTTGGCGAAATCGGTGTACATACATAAAAAAACATACCGTCCGAATTGAGAACCTTCTCCTTTTTTGGAAGCCGGTTAAATACCTATACGGGTTAGCCTATTTATTGTTGTAGCTACCTTATCATCAAACTGAGTATATCACGTATATTCGTCGCTTAAACAATGGCTTGTTATCTTCAAGAAATAAAAACAAAGATACTCCTAAATCGTGAAAAATAACCAGCCAGTTAAAACATAATAAACAGTTTAGCTCGTACATAACTCCTTAGTTTTATTATGTGAACATGCCAACATACAAAGTAACTCAACACAGTTTCTTATTCTTTTTGTAATAGAGTTGACAATCGCTATGCTTAAGAAGTAGGATATACGTTGTTTGTTTTTATTAGAAGTAGGTGTTCTGGCTCGAGACGTGTCACAAGTTCATAGTTTAATTGTGTGAATAAATACGCTTTTTAATGTGATTCCGTTGGGTATTATGTCATTATCGCAGCATTGGCTTCAATGGGGTTTCACTTGATGATCGTGGGAAAGTGCCGTATCCAGGTTTACTAGTATAATAGAATCTGTTGTTGGCCTCTTGATAACTTGAGGGGAAATTTTACTGTCTGCACTAACTGACTGAATTTTAGTGAAGCTTTATTATCACACTCAACACTTTATATTGATATTATGCACCGTTATTTGTTTTGGTTAAACTAAACGAGGCTTTTAACAGAATATAAACAATACATACTACTAGGGGTGAAAGTCAAGATGGTATACGGTACGGGACGGTATGGATTTAATATCACCATGATTGTTGTCATTTGTATAAAGTTAGTTTTTAAAGCTATGACCAGGGAGGTTCCAAGAACAGCAGAGCCCTTCTGTAAACTTACGGATAAAACTTTATTAAAAATCTTCAAAATACCATAATTTTTAAGGCCAAATCAACGATTTGACCCTTATCACTTATCAAAAAAACTTGTATGTTTTTAGATTTACGCCAAATTTGAAGTTAAACTCATTTTAACTCAGTCTACCCGTGACCACGGCATTTGTTAATGCCGGAACGTCGGATATTTAAAAATAATACAATAAACACTTATAACCCGTTGAAAGGAGTTTAATTTCAAGTAAAACCCGTTAAAACGAATTTAATTTCAAGTAAAACACTTGTCATCAATCGTTCTAATGTTTGGTTGTTTATCATAGTATTCTAATTGTACCATTATCCTCCGCAGGTACGACAAGTGGGACCGCGAGCGCGACCGCGGCGGCGGGGGGGCGGGCGCGCCGGCGCAGCCTCCGTGGCCGGCGCGCGACCGCGAGCGGGACCGCGAGCGCGAGCGGCAGGCGCGCGCGCACCAGATGTCGCACGCGAACGCCAGCGAACACGCCACCGACGCGGCGTCGCTCTTCCCGGCGCCTATACGGGTAAGTTTACGTTACTAGCTTGGATATGACGTAGGTTACTATATGTGTACGTAGCTTGGATATGACGTAGGTTACTATACGTGTAAGTAGCTTGGATGTGACGTAGGTTAGCTCAAGGATTTTGAAGAGAATAAAAGAAGCATCAAAACATCTTTTTGGTTATCTAGTAGTTATAACACGCCACCGACGCGTCGTCGCTCTTCCCGGCGCCTATACGGGTAAGTAGCTTGGATGTGACGTAGGTTAGCTCAGAGATTTTGAAGAAAATTAAAGAAGCATCAAAACATCTTTTAGGTTATCTAGTAGTTATAACACGCCAAGACGCGGCGTCGCTCTTCCAGCGCCTATACGTGTAAGTTTAGTGTTAAGTAGATTGGATATGACGTAGGTTAGCTCCAAGATTTTGAAGAGAATAACAGAAGCATACATAAACTTCTTTTAGGTTATCTACCTTTAGGTTATTGAAGAGAATAGGATAAGATCTTGTACTATACCACGCGTAAGTTAACCCCGAGAATAAGCTTGGACTTGTCCTAAGTTGCCTTTAATATTTTGAAGAGAAGAAGATTTGGGGAAGGATGAAGCTTGAACATGTCTTAGAATACTTGAAATTTTTTTAAGTGAAGAAGCAGATTTGGTTAATAAAGGTTGAGCTTGTCTTCGGTCATTTAACTTCAAATTTTAAGACGGTACGTATATGAAAAGATTTTGTACTGCAATCGTAAGGGCATTTTAATTAAACCAAGACCAAACAGATATTGACAAGACATCTAATATTATTTAGTTATTTATTTTTGAGGCATAGTAGCTCCCAAATTGATGAATCACTTTTTAATGAAATCAGTCGATGACGGCAACCTAAATGTTGAATTTTATATTTGCGTAACTTATTGATACTTAACTGTAAAACTGGGCGTATTCTTTAAAGTTAAATTCCCTTTAATACAGGTTTAAACTCGATCTGACCCATAGTTTCATACGATCGACTTGCTCGTATTCCTTTGAAGCACATTAAATTAATAACAGTCAGTACTTATATTTTATTTCTCACTATGACTTCAATAGCGTTTACACTAGTGAACCAAATTATAATGTTTATTGTTTTTGCACGTGTTATTATTTTAAACTAGTATAGTAGGATATATTATTTTATATCGTTGTTTGTGTTTTGTTAAATAATGTGTTAGTATGTTTTTTTATTCTCTTTCGAAGGAAAACAGCGAAAGTTTTTGTTATGTTAAGTAATTGAGTTAACCAAGTTATAATTATGCAACTTCAAATAAGTGTAAAGTATAAAATTATGGAAAATCTCAATGAAGTTATATTTATTTATTGAATTGCGATCTTGACTATCAATAATTGCGTTACTGTGTTCTCGACACAAGGCATCGTAAATAAATACCTCACGTGGTCGTATTGTCAAACGTTACCCAAATACCCGAAGAACTAACAATTTATGATTTTATTTTAAGTTAATATGTGATGGGTAACTTGTATTTTTGTTGGTCTGACAGCGATTGTCCCTTAAAGTTTGTCCTTCAGTTGTTAATAAAAACAACTCTCAACCGGACAAAGCCACCATAAGCTAATCAATCACAAAACGGGTATCGTTCACGAATACGGCCAACAGATCCAGTTTATCTGTGAGTCACACTCCGCAGCCCGAGTTTATGTAGCGTCTACAGTCGCATAAACTACGATTTTAATTTTACTAACAATACCTTCTCGGAACACCGGCCGTGCTTAACATTTTGTATGGCTCATTCGGTAAAATGATTTACTGTAGGTATATAGGTATGAAGGTTGGTACTGTTCTCGTATTTACCCTGAGTAAGGGCTTATCCTACTAGTATTAGAAACGTGAAAGTTTGTAAGTATGTATGGATGTTTGTTACTATTTCGCGTAAAAACTACTGGACGGATTTGGATGAAACTTTACAGTTATATAGGTTATACATCAGAATAGCACATAGGATACTTTTTACCGCGGGAAAACCACGGGAAACCGAACTGGTAGTATAACACTGATGACAACAAAGTTGTGGCAATTTTTTCTTAATTTCACAAAACTCCGAATAGATTGGTTGATTGATCAATTAAAATTAAATAAGCGAATATTTTCTCTGACTTACTAGTTCATTATTATCTTGAAGCATAAAAGAACAAAGGAATCTTGAGTCATATGTTACTTGGATACATTGGCATGACAAAACAAAAAATTAATTCTCGATTCCTATTATAAGTTTAGGATGAAATGTCAGTCAACATCGTAAATCTGTTATTTATCAGATTCAAATTGTTTCATTGACCTATTTTATGATTACTCATACATAACTTCGTAGCAGTCTTTAAATTTTGTAAACAAAATATTGCACTGTAAGTGTATTTTCTGCTTACTGTATTTCTTAGATTTGTGCTACACTGAAGCGCTATTCGCAAGCATCGCGTGATCTATCACTATAAAACTACCAAAGAAATAAACAGCGCAGGGAAAGGATAAAATGTGCAAACACGCGGTGCAGTCGAATTGAATTATCCGCAAGTTTAGGTGCCGACGCCGAATACGGACTTTTACTAGGAAGGGCGAATTGTATTGCAAATAGTTCAGCTGGAAATTGGTCATAAAAGATATACGATAACGACTCAAATATCTGAGAACTGTTGATTAAATTGCTTTGAGATAAAATTAAAACAATTTAATAATTGGTTTACTACTTAGTGTCCTATGGCGCCTTAGACTAGACACTTACGCCATACATTACCTTTGTTTTTTAAAATATTAGAAAAAAAAATTAAGGCTTACTATAGTTAATTCTGAGTACGCGTCAAATAAACGCCAAAATAAACACCTACACAAGCACACTCGCATTAAACCGTGGATTCCCGAGAAATTTTCCCGAACCGACCAAATTAACCTGATCTCTACCCACCAGAAGCCAACTCATCTATAGAGATCTCGTTACAATGGACGTCATCCACCCACCAGTTTGCCAAGACCCGTCTCACAAACTCCAAGTATTAATAAACCAAGGTCTTGTTAAAATGGTTTTGACGAATGTCGCCGAGCATTCGAGGCCGCTTTCGTGTTTACGTCGTGTCGTTTAGTGATTAACATTATACGTATCGCGTCGTCGGGTGGGTTCGTGAAATGACTGCCGAAATAAACGATTTGAGGGTAGTCTGTTGTTTAATGAATGTATCCGGAGTGTTGGTAATATGTTACTGTTCGTTTGGTTTATTGTAGAATCTTATAGATTGAGTAAAGGCAAAGTTTGGTTGTCTATAGGATAATCTGCTTGAGGAAATGTTGAAAACAACAGATTTAAATTGGAGTAATTAAAAATAATCTAAAATGTCCTACGTGTTGGGCATATAGATCTTTTTTTCAAATAGCGAGAGAGGGCTGAGTCGTCCGCTATGCTTGAAGAACTAATTAACCTAAATAAGTAATCTAACTTTAAGAATGAAATGTATTAAGTAATATGAATTTTTAGGGCTATAAAGAGTAGGTACGTTCATTTTGGTACGTTCGTTTAGGATCAACAATATAACACAACACAGACACATACAAAAATTAAAGAACCTTTTTTTCTGTATTCAAGATTCCGTAACTTTGAATTATTATAATTATAATAGTTAGTCATCAGTTTTTTACCGTTATAACTTTATTTCAGTCACCTTCAGCCGTACCGCATTGAACCTTAAATCGTCTGATAAAAAACCTTAAATATAAAAGTAAGCGGACATGTCTAGACATAAATAATTACGTGTCCGAGTCCTTTAAATGCCCATAAAGTCGTTGCACCAGTGACCTTTCACGGAACATGTGTGCTAATTATAAATTCATAACCAAATATGCCAAAAACGTAAATTCGGTACTAACGTTGTCGACGCGAATAGTTTTAACCACTTGAAATTGTTTGTAGATGTTCAATTTTGAAGGTTTTTAATAGGTTAATGGGAGTGTGACATGCTATGTTAATATTGCTGAGGCAGTGTGGATAACGTTTCAGACACTCTCGCTTTCTGGAAGAAGCTCCAAGCTATGACAAACTAGTGGGATGTATATTGGCTGTTATATTCATATTTATCATTATTGCTGGGATATGTTTCATATTAATAAAAGTTTTTTATCATAATAACGAGTATAATAACGGTTTTCGTGATCGTCACTTTAGATTATACAAATCTTAAACTACTATTTTTAAACCTTGATCATTAAAATTATTTGATTTTATTTATTTTATAAATTTATCTTAACTATGATTGGCCACTTAATTACATTACCATACCGATGGCCTATCTACCGTTGAACTAGGATGAATAAATTCATATAACTTATCGGCACAAACTTACTTAGTTCGCAGAATGTCTAAAACGTTTTGTTAAGTAAACAAAATGTTATTTTCATATTGAAATATACCTTAGCTCAACTTTATTTTTTCGTAGGGAGATAAAAATAAGTTTAAAACTTAATTCCTTATAACAAAGCTCGAGTAACGTTCAAACTACGACCATTAAAAACTTACTTAGCTCAAAGCTTAGCGATAAAAAAACTTCAAATATAGCGTAGTAGTTTATTTACGTAACAATTTCACTACAATAGTTATAATAACTAGCCGACATTAATGTAAATATTTAGGAGAATTGCGTGTTTATATTTACACTAGAATTCAAGTTACAATACTTTTGATGAATATAACTGTTTGGTTAGTGATTTACTGTGTTTGTTTGGCTGAATTATATAATGTTAAAAGTCTTTGACAGTTTAGTTTAGACGTATTAATGGGTTCGATTCCCGGGTCAAGCCAATATAGTTATATAGTAACTAGGTTCTCCCCTAGTCCATTGTGTGGTACCTATTGTACAAGCTATGCGTAGTTTTGGGCCGCATAGTTGGTGTGGTAGTCTGGAGGTTTATTATTTTATTATTTAAAGGAAAATTACCTCTTGATTATAATAACAGGCTTACCTCGAATATATGAAAGTTTAATCGAAAACAATCTCGTATCCAGTCCAAACTAAGTTACTTTGAGCAAGATTGATATATATTTTCAACCTGCAGTACAGAATTACATAAAAACATAACTGATTCAATTAGCAAGTTGAATTTTTAGTTGATAATAATATCAATAATGTATTTTCATTCATAAATGATTAGCTTTATGAATAATATTCCTGACGTCAATTAACGCCGTGTAGTTTTTTTATAGACTTTTTAAAAGTAATCATAAATTTCCTGGTTCAATGCCCGGGGAGGGCTAATTTAGATAAATGTTTTTTTTAAAGCCATGTGTCAGTATGAAGCTTGGTTACTAAGGAAAAGGAATTTCTTAAAAGAAAATATAGCTTTTCCTTAGTAACTTGTATATAGAGACAAAGTTTAAGCGCTGGTGGTACCCCTTTATTCATTCATTAAAACATTTTAAACCAGCAATAATTAAAAAATGTCTTAGACAATCCAATATTTTACGTAATTTAAAGTATGCCGTAAGGGAGATAACAGTTTTCATTACGATAGTTTGAACCATCTCACACCAATAGTAAAATGAAAACGGCCCAGTGTCACGAGAGCGATCATAAAATAACTAAAGCTTCTTCCCATCGCTACGTAAGTACGCCTGTGCTTATGCGCCCGTGTGACCCAATTCCTCACAACACTGCCTCATACTACACCTTAACACCTAAGAAAAAAGACTCAAAATAAACAGCCGCGCATCCTCCATATGTCCAAGTAGTTTGTGTCCATATTTTCTTGTCATCGGCCGTCCTTGCCTTATGTCCTAAGTGATAGAGTTCAAATAGGCAGTGTTTTCGGTGTGAATGCCGCTTTTCATTGTGGTCAGATTATGCATGACTGGGCTCGTGCATTAAATGCAGCATTTACATGTGAAAGGTGGGTTATATTCATTGTTTTCAATTATGCTTTGTCGATTTGTGGATTAAGGCGTTTGTTTTAACAAAAATGGACTAAATATAAAAAAACACACAATTTTTATTTTATTATCCAAGATTCTAATAGCTCAAATAATAAAACTCTATAATCTTAACTATTTTATGTTTAAAAAATATTTCCATTTGTAAATTGTGTTACAAAACAAATTTTACAAAAAATATTTTTTATTTAATTTAAAAACTACTTCTGACCTTTACTTACTTTGTAAAAACGCATATTGCATGCTGTTTTAATAGACATAAGCAATGCTATTTACGTGTTTTATGTTATTTTTATCGTTATATTAGTCTGCATGCCGACTCGTATCAGATACCTATGAAGATTGGATTGAGATTTCCAATATAGAATATGAGTGGCGATACTCACATCATATATTTAGAAGAAGACAGGATAACTTGAGGTATTATTAGAGATGATGTCTTTTGTAAATTGTCGGCACGTAGAAAATGGAGGTAGAAATGAAATTGAGTATAAAACGCAACTAGAAACTGTGTTATCGATTATTATGAAGTTAAGTTATAGTTTAAGTGGTTTGCATAACGACTTTTGTTGGATTTTACGGATCCTACGTCAAAGGTCAAATAAGCATTATGTCAAAAAACATACAAAGTCAAACACGCACAAAGTCAAACAAGCACAAAGTCAAATGCGGTAAAAGTCAAAATCGATAAAAGTCAAGCACGCTGAAAGTCAAACACTCTAAAAGTCAAACATGCTAAAAGTCAAAAATAAAACAAGTTCAGTCTTAGAATGGAAGACACACCATCTAATA
This sequence comes from Emmelina monodactyla, assembly GCA_916618145.1. Lineage (NCBI taxonomy): Eukaryota > Metazoa > Arthropoda > Insecta > Lepidoptera > Pterophoridae > Emmelina > Emmelina monodactyla. The sequence continues at coordinate 2,899,996 of OU745316.1, forward strand.
ATACATATAAAAATGAATCGCTGAACGTGTTGTTTTTGGAAGTCTAAGAAAGGATTATAAGTGGTGGTGGCGCAGTCGTAGCGTAGTGGTAGGGCAGTTGTAGGACAGTAAAAGATTAACGAAGTAATGGCGGGCAGCTATTACTTCATTATAATAAAGTCTATTATACTTAAATGAGTTGCAAACAGCTTTTAACTTTACAATAATAGGCGTATTTAATAAAAAAATGTGAAAGAAAGAACAAAAAATACAAATAGAATTTCTCTAAAAGTTTGTAAAGCTATCTTCGTAGTAAATTCTATGGATTTGCTAAGTATTTCCAAGAAGAAAAGCCGTTCACTATAAAAAGGTTAAAAGGAAATTGAAATAAAACAAGCAATGCACATAGTTTGCATAACTAACTGACTGTGTGACTGTATTAAAATCAAGTGAATATAACTTCATGTGCATTGTTTTTGTATCTTTTATTCTGCATTTGTTGTTTATTTTTGCATTCTAATAGCTTTGTTTTTAAACAAGTTCAATTATTTCAACTTACGCAAAGTAAACGATTGCAAATTAAAGTTTTATTAAAAACAATTCAAATTACTGTAAAATAAAATAGCAAATTAAAACACTATCTACATTTCACGGGCATTAAAATTAAATATGACATTGAACTCTGCAGGTTTTTCCGCATCTCTTTTTTTTAATTCCTGTCGGTTATAAAATGCGAATGTAACTTACATTCGAATAAATGGGTTTTTCAGAATGAATGCTGATAGGATTTTCATGTTGATAGAGATTTTTATTCGACAAACTATCTGCGTATTGGAATGATTTATTTCTTTGACAGTCAAGCTCAGTTTTACAGTTTTGACAGACTACATTAAAAAACAGCCTATTCAGCCTCAATATCAATAAAGGGAGGAGCTTTGTCACTCCCTGATAACGTATCGAAAGAACGTAACGTAAAGATCTGTATGAACTTACTATCTTTTCACCCTGCAGTTTCATCGGCAGTTTAATTGCTTTTCCCGTGGAAATTTCCAAAAATCCTTCTTTAGTGCCCTCCTATATCATATAAGGAACGCCTATACCAAATTTCATGGCCCTCACTTTACTAGTTTTCGCTCGGCGATGATGAATCAATCAATCCGTCAGGACTTGTTATTTTATGAGTATAGATAAAGTAGTTGTCTATCACAATAGTTCTACTATAAGCGTTGTTATTCATGATCTAATTATACGTCGTCATTGTCACATTGTGCTAATTTTATATTTATTTGATCATAAACTATTTAAACTGAAGCCAAGGTCGATACTTCAGACGCGGCTAATTGGATGTCAGTGGATTTTAATTTATATTTTCATATTTTTTAGAATACTACTAATACTAAAGAGATTTGATCGTTTTTTTTCCGTAGGTTAGTAGCTAGGAATAGGGCAAGACATGGGGGCATAGGTACATTTTATTAGTTAGGCTCATTTTGTAATAAAAACAATGTTTTATGTCTGTCATGAGGCAAGTTTCGATACTAACAGAGAAAAAACATGGTATATCTAATATTGGTTTAATCTACGTTTTTTACGTTAATATTATGTGTTACTTAAGTTAAGAGCCAGTAAGGTTTAGTGTTAACATTGAACTTCCTGTTTCTACCGCTAAACAATTTACAGTATTCAAATAGTATGAAATTCAGGATAGGTAGAGTAACTTCGTGCACTGAGATTGAACCTCCAAAGTTTCTGGTTATCTGAGAAAATTATGCAAGAAAATTAAGAAGTTCCTTAAACGTCCAAAACCCATTCTATGGATAAGCTGACAAGTCTGTGCTTAAACGTTCTTCTCTTAAACAAATAAATAAACATTAAATTTATCTCAATAATAGAAAAAGTCTTTGTAGAGCATTAGAAGTTTATTAAACCAATTTTCCAACAGCTATCAAGTACCTGAACTAATGCATTCTGTTCTGTATCTCAAGTCGAGGCCATTTCCTGATCTAATTACAATACCGAATTTGAACTTCAAATTTTTTATAATAAAATACACTTCCTAATTTCCCAAACACGATTTTCAAAGAAACCCACAAGTTTATCCCAACTTGACACTTTCGATCCTTCGGCGAATTTGCGCGACGGAAAATCATCGACGGGCGAATCTTGGCGGATCAAAGCTTGTTAAAAGTTGGGCATTGTTTGTCATAATGGAAGCTACGGCCTTTTGTCTGGTACACAGTTTTATAATGGCAGATGTATAGCGAGGAGAGATCAATTAATAGTCTTGGAGTATTGATTTATAGGGAATTTTAGGAAGTTAAAGTTTAAGATCGCTTTTGTAAATGGGGAAAATGAATAGGGAGGTCTGGGCCTTGCGCCTAAATCTTTTAGTAAATTTTAAATGAATCGTTTACATATAAAGATGAAGTAACATTTCGGCTTATATGCTTTTCTTTACATATGATATTATCAACTTAATCTAAACTGACGCGATTAAACATTTCAATTCAACCCGTAAATTTCCGACCTAATCCCCTTACACTTCACGATGTTGTTAATTTGTTCAGCCGCTCATTATTTAATGTAAACGATAAGCTAAAAGCCCCGCCGCTCCTGTCTCGCGAATTTACTTCTTAAATATTTGCGCGTAGGGTTGGTTTTGTGTTTGCGTGCAGGCAACAATAGTCCAATACGATTACAATGTAGGATTGCCGGCGAGAGGCGGTAGTCTAGACGTTCTCATTACTGCTCCTCTACGCCCTGTCTCTGTCACCCCCCGCCTCCCCTCGTCCGCCCCTCGTCCCCCCCGGCGGAGGGGGGCGGCCCCCCGATCTGGAGTCGTGCTCTAAATATGCCACGAGCCCGTAACCGTGGATGGATTGGAGAACTGTGCAGTTAGACTGCAATGCCTGGTGTGGGTAACCGGTAAGGATGACGGTTTTTTTTCGATTTGTTGTCTGGATAATGGTTGATAGCGGTTTTGGGGTATTGTGGTGGCAGGGAAATCTGTCGACTTTAATTTCAATCTCTCGACATGTCTATTTAGATCATAATTGTTTAAGTTGAAAAACCTTGCAAAGAACTTGAGGTAAAAACAATCTCATTGTAAATTTTCTTGTCCGAGGATGCATAATGAAAAGTTAACTACTATTTATCTTAAAACTAACTAACCAAAAACCTACTTAACCCTGAATCAGTCCTTCCTTGATAATTTATCTCTATCCACCGATGCGGTTCCTATATCAAGTGCTCGGTAGGTAACCAACACAAGTTGCAACTCGCGCTAAGTGCTTGATTGAAACTGAGAACTTTGTCCACCACTACACAGTCTTGTGTGCTAGTGCTTGGTGTTGCTTTAGACAAATATTGCTTTGGATAGAAGTGAGGGAGACTGGATTAGGGATGGCAGAATGTATGTCTAAATACAGATTTATAAAAATGTTTTACTACAGTTACAGCATAAATAAATAAAACAATCAGACTCCGTCTGTTTTAAAACATAGCTAAGTTCATTAAAGATTGAGAAACATTTTAAACAAAAATTGACATCAAAATCGCTTCAGTTGTATAATGTCATATCACGTAGACGTCAAACTTACGTCAAGTTAATAGACTGAAAAAAGGAAAAAATAAACTACAATTTTGTATATTATCCACGAGCCTTATAATTTCGTTAAATCAAAGATAAACCACCGAAGGTCGACCTTTCCACCGCTTTCAGTTTCTAAATCAGTAATTTACCTTAATTTGCAATTCATAAGTAATCAACAAGACTATTTTAATCCAAAAATAGACGTCAATTTACACCCCGCTCGTAGGACGATAGGGTGACGACCCCTACCTGAGGGGTGTGATTAACTTTCCATGTTTACTTGATATCAAATGATATGATATCTTATGTAAAATAATATCGAAGAAGAAGTTGCCCGAAATAACGCATGCGTATACCATTCGATGTATAACGTGTTGATAAAAATTAATGCCAATGTCTATTTATTCTATTTAAAATATGGAAATAGATATTTACTTACTTCTAAACAAGTGCCTAAATATAAAGTTTTGTGTTTTATTCAATAATAACAAAATTCCGTACAACTCTTTTTTAAACTCTTAAGGCCCAATTGCAGGGAGTGTTTAACCTCGGGTAAGCTAACTCAGATTTAAATGGCGCCACCATCGATTGTAATAAGAAGTAGTTACAATCGATGGTGGCGCCATTTAAACCTGGGTTAGCTAGCCCGAAGCTAACCCGAGGTTAAAACGTTCCCTGCAATTGGGCCTTAATGTATTTTCCGCGATGATAGGCAGCCTACGTCCTTTCCAAAGGTCTAGTATACCCCTGCACCAAATTTTATATTCGTAACAGACAGAGTTGCTTAGACATTTATAATATTAATAGATCAATATCTACATTTCAATTGATTGTTAATATGTTTTACAAAAAGACGTAGATTGTAAACAACGTATTGAAATATGGTTACAGTTTGTACACGTGACTGATTCATACGCAGTTGTTTTAATGTAGGTTTCCCTACACGTGAAACTAATTGTGTTCAAGTTATATGTTATTTGTTAAGTTCAAATTAACATTTGTCTTTTATAATGTCAAACTCTCAAGAAAGACACCATTTGTTACTTTTTAACTGTTAAAATTAATTTGATGTTGGTGAAATTAAATTGACTCGGTTTTTTGAATGTACTTCCTTTTTTACAACGGTTGCCCTTTGCAAATAACATACATTTTAACACAGGAATTAGGTACAAACTCGTAAATATTTTGACAACGATCACTTTCTTAGCCAATTATAATCTATATTAACTTTCTCTGAACCTTGATTTCTCATTGGCGATTTACTTACTCCCTTACAAAGCCGCCCAACCTTATAACCCTCAATCGTGTTATCCATAGACAAGTAATTTGCTTCTCGAATTTCAATAAGTTCTAGGAGAGTCGTTGTACGTTCGACCTCAGTTTTTCATTCGTTCGTTCCGTTCGTTCTTGTCTACGCTTTCGGTCGCGGGTTCATTAGTTCATTCGGTTTGTCATTCAGATTTGAGGGTTCGGATCTGTGGTCAAGTCGAGGGTAGTATGATGTAGTTTATTTGTAGAGGCATTTGATCGGTTTATGTAGTGGATGTATCATAGGTTCCAATCAAGCTATTGTCAAATATGAGCAGGGTTAATGAGATCTAAGTACCACTCATATTGCTATATAGATTTTAAATGTAATAATTTTGACATATCCAGATTTTTATGCTCACTCGTTTCTTCTTAATACCAACTAGCATTTAAGTGAAAACAATTTTAATTCGGTGATACAGTCATAGATTTAATTGTTAACCATTTTTCTTTTAACTTTAAATGATAATAATCCAAAAATAAATACAACTCTTAACCCCTTAACTGCCGCGCATGATCGTTCGTCAGTCAGTCAGTCAATCAGTCATAGGTGACATATCACAGATCGCTTGCACGTGGAAAACTATGACCGACCATCCACGTGTAAGCTTTCGAAGGTAAACCCTACGTCCCCGCAGTGTTTGTCTTAGGCGCGTTGCCCTAAGTCGCGCCCTTTCTCGCCGGTCCGCGACCTTTGGGGCCAACGATCCCGTTTTATTGACGAAAACACGCCGCCACTTGTGTAGTCTCAACCTAATGGTATTGCTATATCAGTGTTTATATATTGTCGTGAGGCTTATGCGATTTTATAAAAAAAAAACTATATTTTTTTTCTACTGACTTCTTTGGCAATGACTAATCTAGAGTAAGAAAAAAAAATCGGTGTCGTTCAATAAAACACAGACACGTTAGACACATTGTATCAATGTAACAAAAACTTAAAATAGTTTCTAGAAGTAACTCTAGTAAAGTTGTTAATTCGTAATAATATTTTACTGTTTCTTCGAAAGCATTAGTTATTACGACTTCAGTTGAACAATAGATCAGCAGATAGGGCGAGCGGACAACAGTTTCAATGCAATTAAGGTCGCTTGTTTGTCATTGTGTGGTGAATACTAGTTTAAGGTACTTGACGGGTTATATCATCACTGTGGCAATGTGATGGGTTAGATACATCGTAGGGGATAAATGTTGTTATGATTTGTATAGAGTTCCATGTTTTTAAAGAACGTGCGGACGATCTTAATACACCTTGTTAAGTTTGCTACTGTAGTACGTAAAATTTGCTATTTTGAGTCGCGCTTAGACAAATAGGTGTTGATATGAAAATGACCAAACGTCACAAAAACATGACAAAAACTAAACGAGTCAGTGACGTTAAACTATAACAGGATATTAAGACGCCATTTGCGGTTTTATATTTGTGCATAAAAACTGTTTGTTCAGATAAAGATAATAACTACAAATTAAAAAAACCTAGTTAGACACGCACGTAAGCGGTTAAACCCTGACTTGTGACGCAAACACTAATGTCTAATGTTAAGATAATACTGTATTGAAACACATGTTGTATCGCACGGCAAATTACCGAATCTTGATCATATCACAGGCAGAGAGTTGCCAGACCAGTTCATTTGCTTGCGAGGTCGAAATCAACTCGTACGCATGTCAATGGAACGTTGTAAGAAAATCGACTGCACATCAATTGTAACAGTATAAATTATCTAATGCAAATATTAGTCAATATAATATATTTTGATGTAGATAGTTAATACGAAGCTAGTGTTTTTGCAGTTGAAATGGTAGGTTTTTGTGTTTCAAATTTAACCTTTACATCTAACCTTGCATTTTGTCTTATATCCTTCAAATATTTAATTATTTTCCTATGTTACAAAAAATGACTTTGTAATAAAATGTTGTAGTATTTTCTAGTAAAATAAAATATGTGTTGAAAAGGCATTCTTATACAGTACCTCTGCGTTAACTATACGATTTTTCACATCTTGATAAATCTAGATGCGTGCATTTTAAATCGCGCTTAATTTTACATAATACATGAATGTAAATATAGAAAATTGTATTGTTTATCTTTATGATTGTACTGTTGCCATTATCGTAGTACAATAGCTACAAATTCGCACAGACGAGGCCAGCCCGGTGCGTGCGCGCATCATACTACGCTCAGTGTGTCACGTTCTAAATACGAATTACCCAATGTCATAGAATCGCATCTGATTCATGCGCACGCGTCTGTGCGCCTGTGTGCGTGGGCGTTTGTTTGTGTTGGTAATGATCGTGAAAGTACGTAACTAATATATTACATATATACAAATACGTATAAGCGTGACTCGTATGAGTTATCGAGGCAGTTAAGATAAGTGCGTGCTCCTTAAAGAAATTGATAGATAATGGAAAATAGAACTGATGTAAAGAGAGTGTTTGATTTTTATTTGACTTGCATGAATATTGTAAAGATATTACAAAGAATCTAAAAGAATAAGACTGACATCGACAAATTTAGAAGCCTTAACTTATTGGTTTGTGTCATTTGGATTGATCAAGTTTATTATCAATGGAAAAACGAATCAAGGTGCGGCAACTATTGTCTTATGGAAAGTCTATACAATTATTATGACGTCATACCGCGAGCTGCCAAGACATCTTAGACCAACTATAGCACCATATACGTTTGATTACAACTACGGAACGTAAATTGAAGAGATAATTAAGGAATGCCACGTTCCGAGGTTGGTGTAAATTTTATTGGCATTGCCGGTGCGAGGTGCGACCGCGTCGATCTCGGGGTTATGCGGATGTGTTTTCAACTTTTTACAAGGACTTTTCAGGTTGTGTAAAGTTAAGTTTGACATGGTTAGTAATAGTTGAAGTCTGGAGGAGTACAAAGACAAAATTGGGTTTGTTTTACGTGTGTATTCCCTTTTGAGGAAAGTACCAAGATAGTGGTAGAAAGATCAGGACTGAACTAAATTGCTAAGAGACTGTCTTCACGTAATTGATTGGCATCAAATGATGTATCATGTTTATCGTCATCATGATAAGTTACCGGTTGTTATGATTGTTCCCCAAACACTAAGTTAACTTGGTGGATTACAGCTCAATCAAGCTAACCTATAAGGAGGCTTGCGTCTTGCGTCAAACTAGTGAGATGGAGACAGGCAGGATGGAGTCGTTATTATCGTTTGCTAAGATTTAATCCCCTAGTATTATTACGTCCCATAGTATTACAAAGAATGATCTCATATTACCAATTCATTACAGACGGAGGTTCTTGTACATTTCTTCAGCCTTAAACCAGTATTATGTTTCACAATCAGTAAAGTCCTCTATTAACTGGTCACAGTAGCCTCCTAAACAACAGAACTACATACATTTTAAAGCAAATTAGACTTTATTGAACTACATTAAGGTGCAATAACAAATCATCAGCGGCAATAATTAACACGTGCGTTCAAGGTCGCACCATCTGTTCTCTACTGTTTTTGGCGAGATAAAACCAAAGTCTTGGACACTTATTGTGAACACAAATGTTACTAATAGCTCACTATTTACAAATTATGATAAAGAATAGCAATACAGTTCCAGACACAACCACTTCGTAGCCCTGAACCAAGCACGAGCTTGTGTAACACTACACAATGGATTAGTGGAGATTCTAGTTAGGTACACTGATTTCGAAAAGTCGATTTTCACTCCGCCACAGTGGTCGAAGATAAACTTGCTGTTGTTCCAAAGATTGATTTCTGTCCATGATCGAGTATTTAGTACCTCAACAACTAAGAGCGTTTCGTTCGGTGAGTGCGGTATGCGGTGCCCAATTTTCTCAAAGGCCAACAACGCACCCTCAATGCATATGTAATTGTGGGTTTATATGGGCGGCGGTGATCACTTACCATCACGTGACCCGCTTGCTCGTTTGCTAGGTTCTCTTATTAAAAAAAAACCAACTAGTCTTTCGCCAGCAGCTTCACTCGCGTGGAAGGCCAATGAGGTTCCGTGCTTCTATAGATTACCCAAATTCTTCAACCTCCCTGTTTACCACACCAGTGCCTATAGCTGTCTCTCTCTCTCCCGCAGGTGAACAACCGCGACCGAGTGAGCCAGCAGATCCAGACGAAGCTCGGCGACTACCGACTTGCGCAGACGCTGCTGGACGACCCCAGCAAGTCGATCGGCATATGCGCGGAGCCGGCCAGCCCGGCGCCTTGTGAGTACCAGCCCTTCTACCGCGTAACTAGCGTCGATTTGAACTCGACGTCCAAATTTGTTTTCGATACCGACATCATTGGTTTCATAAGTAACCGACGATAACAGACCGAATGAATAAATGACCGTCGAATAGAGACCCGCCAGTGTTAAGCGGTAGCCCCCCAGGTTTTTTTTACTAGATTATAATTGGTGGTGTAGATTTTCCGGATCAATTAAATTTATAGTTTTTTTGGTGTGTTTCGGATTTGAGTATTTTAAAGTGGTACAGTAGTGTATGTTGCCACGCTCTAAATTTTTAGATTTATTTTATTTTCGGTTTCTAGAATATAATATAGAACATAAAAAAAACATGTAAAAGTAAGAAAAAGGGAAACATACACTTCCTTAATTTGTGATTCTGAAGATTTGTATAGTATTGTAATCCTTATTTAAAAGTCTCCATCGTAGATCCGAAAATTATCCAATAATTAGCTTCGAATCATATTAATAATCATGACAACTTTACACATTCTAACACCTCCATTTGCAAAACTCGCCAAATGCCAAACCGCCCTGTGAACAATAACCAGCAGTTACAGCTAATTGTTTGACAATGCCCACACAAGGGTAGTTCGGCCCATGCCGTGGAAATGGTAATGCGTGGGCGGGCGTAGGCAGACCGCCTACAATCACACGTTTCACAACAAACTATGGAACTCATGGCTTTCAGGGTTATTAATGACGACATTTACCTGTTTCATGTTTTTTTGTTGTGTTTTTGATGAAATTCATGAAAAAATAGTAAAAATAACTACGTTAAAAAAACCGACTTAACAACAAAAAAGTTAAAAATAATTAAGATTTCAAATAATTTAAATACTGCCTATTATTTATACGTGCTATTTACTAATAGGTTTATAGTCGGTTTTTTTAACGTAGTTATTTTTATTATTTTTATCGATGTACATACATAAAAAAAATACACCGGCCGAATTGAGAACCTCCGTTTTTGGAAGTCAGTTAAAAATTATTGCCCATACATAAGTGTTTAACGATGGATATGTTTTGGAGTTTTAGGTTTATGACGATATTTTAAGTTTTTTACATAGCGTTTAACAAATCGCGGTGTATATCAAGCTACTGCGACAGGGCGCACAACCTTTTCTTGCTATTTACATCACTGACAAATTCGATAGCCTTAAAAAAAAACAACTGCCACGCAGATTTAGCTCTAACACACCTTCTGAATAAAGGTCAAAATGCAATGCAGGGCTAGATGGAGTTATGTAGCCACTGCTTAGGAATGGGGGATGGGGGGTGACGCTGTAGAAAGTTAGTTGCGAGAGAGAGTGTCAATTATGGTATTTATATGGGTGATGTAAACAGGACTTTGAGGAATAACTTTACTTTAAAATAAATAAAATGTAGTATTTCTAGGGTCGTAAAAATAGATACGATTTGGCCAATATATATATATTTATAAAACAAAATAAAATATCATTCAAATTTACAAATATACTGTAATTATTAACACACAATTTAAGACTAAACATATCGCAAATACTAGCTAATTCCGTGAAACCGCACCGAGTAAAGTAAGCGGAGAGCTTTCGCAAATAATCCGGAGCGCGGGAAAACCGCGCGGTCGGGAATCAAACTCGGGGCATAGGAATTTCCAAATGTTGCTTTTTAGTTTTATGAAGTACCAAACGAAAGTTACGAAGTATAAAATATTGGAAGTTTCTTTTATATTATTTTTAATAATACGAAAGAAAGAGATGGATATATTATCAAAGCATAAGTTTGAAACAGAGAAGCCTCTACATTCCGATTCATATTATTACCATGTTAACTTATATCGAGCACTAAATATAAGATATAGCTAAAATATAGCTTACTCAATAATGTTCTATATTAAATGGAAGTTGAACTCCTAATTTCAAATAATGCTAGCAAATAGAAAAAACTAGAAAACCCCTCCTGCCTTAGAAAAACAACTACCCTTCCCGCTAATTCCGAATCGGCCAACTCATTCCGTTTGATCAGCGAACACTCGATGTATTCAAAGGATTCAAGATCGGGTCTCCGGTGAAGCAGAAACTTCATTTACAACTCGGTTTAGGGTTTCGGAGGAAAACTAATGCCCTTAGGAATAGCTTTATGCTGTTTGTGGTCGTTTTTTGAGGTAAACAGGCGAAGGGTCCTTGGGTGATCGTTGGCATAGAAAAGAAAGTGGTAGTTTAAGGTTTTGGTCGTACTTTTAAAAGGGTTTATGCAGTTTTATTTTATTTAAGATGAACTTTAGTTAGTTCAATAAACGTATTCAAAAAAAAAATTCTTTAGCTGTGGTAAAACGAAGTTATAAATATTTCGAGGGGTTTCTTCAAGATACTAAAAAACTAACTTTAGCTAATTGGTGCAACGTATTGCGTTCAGTAGGACAAAACGAATAAAACATTGATTACAGAATATTTTCTAGGAAACCAAACTAATAAAGCCTGGTGCTCCGACAGTTATTAACTACCCCACCATCCTATTTATAAACTCACAGACATGTCCTCTCCTACGATTACTAGCAATTTTGCTTCACCCATAAAACCAACTGACTTAACTTAATCAGCACTTTTACATACACATTTCGATCAGTGACAAAAGCGAAAGGTGGTAACTCCAACCTTTTTACGATCGGAACTTTTTTATGCTCGTAATCAAGTTTAACGTCCTACGGAAGTTAATCTGGAAGATTCCTTTATTCGAAAATGGAATGAGGCATTCGAATACTCAAATTTCGTTTATGGATAAACGCGGGCAAAGTTTCTGTGCCTTGTGCGGATTACGCTGCGGTACGAATTGAGATGGCATTAGCGTAACAAAAAATTGTGGCCCTACCGGGGGATGACGAAGGGAGGAGGAGGGGGGTGTCCCTTTTTTTTTACAACAATTCTACTTAATTACTTGAGAGTTGTATAACTGTTTGTGTAAGTCACACTAATTGAGTGCGCGTCTCCTTTAAGAATACAGAGAAGGACTAAGCGCGAGATAATAATAATAAATAATAATAAATCTCCAGACTCAGACACCAATTATGTGGCCCTAAAGTAAGTTGCAGTAAGCACTTGTGGTATAGGCACCACATAATGGACTAGGGGAAAACCTAGTTACACCCAGACACGAGCCAATATCGAAAAACTATTTTTTATGAAATTGGCCCGACCCGGGGATCGAACCCGGAACCATCCGCTGAGCAGTCCGGTATATATACCGCTGCACCACAGAGGATAAATGCATACAGATGATGGTTAATCTTTTTTAAAACAAACACAAACATTCAATATTGTAGTTAAAACTCCTGTTTAAAAAACAATTAATTAAGAGATAATTAGAAATCAAACCGCCTTCTTTTTTGTTATTAAAATCAAGAGCAAAATGAAATCCCGCTATTCTTTTAATTAAAGTATTGTTCTGTAAACAATATTCTACCTTGTAATCCATTCATGCATTAGCTTATTTTTTTCCTGGTTTAGCCTTTCAAATTACCCGTCGTTTTTCCTCGCACAATCCAGTTGATATTAATTAGCTAAATGCATTTATTAAAAGCCATGGCTATTATATTGTGTCAACAAGCCAGTTTTCATCACAGTCTATTTATACTATACAGTCTATTTATACTATACTCTGCATTGTTATAGTATGATATCGTTATAATACCGATAACGTATTATCGTTATTGCTAATTTAATCTACTTTCACGATATTGTTTGATCGATAGTAAAGTTATAATGATTTATCAGTTTGATATGAAATTTTATAAATATCATTATGGTCAAAGTCTTAAGTTAGAACACTAGGATTTCCTAGAATACAATTCTTAAAACTAGCGCTTAAGCGTCACACGGGTTCAGTTTTTACCGACTAATAGCATGTTACGTAGTTTACGATTAAACCGCAAACATAAAACTGACGTTCACGTCTACCTTTAATAATATCCGATGGAAACTACTAATTAACAAGTATACGTCAGTTAACCCGTACCCGGCTTTGGGTCCAAATCGCCCGTCGTTTCAACCCGTCCGCGCTGATCGCTACCTCACTCATTCTGACACTGCAGTGGCGATGCGACGTCACACGCTGTCGTCACTGCACTGATGACGTAACTGGCCTGTCGAGAGTGGGGATGTGGCTTTGCGGTTTTTGGGTAGTATCGCTTGAATTAATGCGAGTAAGATGAGTACTGGCGTAATGGAATATTGGCTTTCTTAGAATTTAACTTACTTTAAACGTTAAGAAACTGATTATGCTCGGTTGTAGGTATGGTTAATAGGTAAAAAATTAAAATATTTCGTGACATTTGAATTTGTGCTATCGTAGAAATTACTTACTACACAGTAAACCTGCGCACAATGAATCAACTTGAGATTGATTAGCGTAAAAAATATCGCATAAAGTTGGCGGTCTTATTACTATTGTTATAGTTCATCTAGAAAAAATGCGATGTTATAGATGATTTTCTATTAAATATTCATATGGACCGTATAATAAATAAATTTCAATAAAAAAAATTATCCTCTTAATAAAAGCTCGGCAACAGTATGCTCTTTTTACTACATTCCGGCGGTTAATTAAACAAATTAAACATACCCTTTGTTGTCTGTTAATTCACACAAACGCGAATGATGAAACCCCTTTCAAAATTTTCCACAGGAAAACTTTCCATATTTCATACAAAAACTTCCAAAAATCACTGCGAACCCTTGAAAAGGTAAAATTAAGCTTTCGAAATTCGAAACAGAGTAAATGGTGAGTTAGTAATTTAATAAATGGCCCCGTCTTGAAGCCGACTGTCCCCTGGAAGCCTGAAATATTAATACGCGAGGGGGACAATGGGGTAGCACTTGACAATATTGTAATTTGAAGTGTTTAGGGATGAGGGTGGGGTGTTCATCAATTGTATTTCACACACTAATATTTTTGTCTTCTAATCTTAAAACAATAAACTTGTGGGTGGGTTCGCACGGCAAAATTAAATGAAAGTTATTTACATGCGTGATCATATTGAGTTTCGACTTGTTTTAAATAGCTTTTTTTGTAAATGATCTCTATAAAAAATCTTTATTTTAGTATTTGATTAAAAAAAAAAATTAAAACAGTCAAAGTACTATACGTGGTTTCGTTATACACATAACGGAAAACACAAACAGATATAGGCTCTTTGTTGTTACATAACATTTATTATACACTGAAAACTCCAATATTGACTATTTAAATAATTTTAAACAGCATTATAACAAATTCATTCCGCCGCTACATTCACGCCGGTGCCGCTCTTTCGTTGTTTGCACAACAACAGAAGCGCGAAGTTAGCCCACAGTCGCTTGATAAATGATTCAAAAATCACTACCGACAGAATACCAGTCGCGCACTGTGAAATATTTACATTTGATATGTAAATTTTTTATCTTGTTTTAACGAATGGCCGACGCGTTATTAAACTGTTATGAATTTGACGGGGTAATTGCTAGTTGTTGCGGTTGACGGTGAATTTAAATTTAGTGCTTTGTTTGATTGGTTTTTTTAATGGATTGGGTCTAAAGATAACGTTCATGTCACAGTGTATTTTTGATTACAGATTCTCTTTTTCATGCAATGTCGTCAATGTCTTCATTGCAACTATTCTTTAGAATTTTAACCGTATTTAAAAGATTGATAGTGGTTTGTATATTGCTACTAACTAACATTGCTAAAATATAACTTATCAACGCAAATAAAAAAAAAACTGTATTCACCTTGAAAAACTTTATGAAAAGAAGTCTAGAACTGACTTATTCAAAGTTAGGCCTAAATGTAAGTCTTTTATGAACATACGCAAATGTCTAGACGCCCACACAGAGTTTAAAAGACACGTTTATTGGTAAAAGAATAAATGGAATGTATTGAAATGCTGATCACAAATGTTTATTTCCCAAACCATTGCGTTTTTAGATACTTTTTTCTTTAGGCGCGTAATTGACTTTATTATATTTTTATTAGGCCGCTTTATTATTCAAGACATAAAAGCCCTTTGATTTAACCATAAGATAGAATAGATATTTTTTATTTAATAAAAATTTCAAAGTTTACCTACTTTAGTTACCCTGAAACCTATGTGGAAAAGTAATTACAAGATTAACATCTTGCCCACTATTAAAAAAAATATACTCCGGGTCTAAAACTATCTTTATGCCAAATTTCATCCGAATCCGTTCTACTGATGAACCGTCATTAAGGAACAAACATCTAAACAGTTAATAACTTTGACAGAGGTGTCAAGATAGTTTGTTTCCTTACACCCGCCCCCGCGCCCCGCGCCCCGCACCCCTGTACACCCCCACCCCAATACCGACGCGCAAATTTGCGTAACCCGCTTACTTTGAAACAAAACCGGGTAAATAAATAATTAACTGACGACCTCTGTTGTGTTAAAAACATGAGAACTACTGAGTTTTATGTTATTGTCAGCAATGTATACGCAGCTTATAAATTACACACCACATTCAATGTAGATAGTGTTTATTTTTTGAACTTGCAATAATAGGCACAAAATAAACTGATTTCTATCTTTCCCACCCCCAAAAATTGGATACAATAACAAATTCGTGTGTATTTAAAATAAATCTTGAATTTCATATCATCTCATTATTTCTATACGCAATCATTCTCAACTAAACTGTAATTCGTTTCCATATAAAATCATACATTTCATAACATTACGAAGGCTTTGACTTCAATCATAGTGGTAATACGACTGCGGTTTGGTTTATTTCAGTAGACGGGAATATAAAACCTCTAAAGCTTGGATCTCTTTGATTCGTTGCGCGTGAGTGGAATATTGCACATTAAATATGTTATGATGGTGTGGGTTCATAATGGTGTTTTTGTCATGATAGAGCTGTAGAGGTAGAGTTCATACGGATTTCTTTGCAGTTAAAAAATACATGTGTATAGTGATATATTTGAGTTCATATTTACGACAATTTAGAGGATATTTCATATTAATTGTTCATTATTATTATAATTAAACATTTATAAACTACACTATATATAGTATAATTCATTATATAAAATGTTGTTTTCAATGTGGCGGTAAAAATATCCTTTTCTTAGAATAAAACAATAAAACTAACCTAACCTAACAATTCACCACAGATATTTTTGATTGATGATCTTCTTACTCCGTTACGAAACAGGACAGCCTTCGACGACACACGTCAATCTAATAATAATAAAAAACGAACTTCCTGACATTAGAACGAATTTAACCTTTGGTCTGACTTCGCCTTGTCAATTACATACATTTACATAACAGACCGCAACACATACAAACTTCACTGTGTTACAACACAAATCTATCTGTGTGTGAGTGTGGAGTCTTAAAACTATTGGCTGGTTTCACCTGCGAATAAGTAGCTTTTCCGGTAAGAATTAGATACTTTAAAGTGGTTAAAAGTTATTTTAGTGTTTTTCTGATTTACAAGCTATAATTCTGTAAAATTTTATATAAATCTGTTTTATTAATTTTATCGTTAGAGAGTAAAAAACATACTTACATGGTTGAAACTCACAAAATTACGGTTAATATTAAAATATAATTGGATTGTCTTACTCGTTTTTTCTTACTACATAATTGGAATAGCTAGAGACCTTGGTTCAGTGATTATAATATAGCTGACAATGAGAACGGTTTTTTGTATGTTTCCAAAACTGTGATGTTTCGTATTTATGTTTAATTGTAAAAAATATGGTCGTATTTTCAATTATTTCATCGCAACTTACTGAATTTATTAAATATTTTTAACAATCACAACAAAACAGAAACGATTATTATTTTAATGTTTCAAAAGGTGATCTTCAACTTAACCCAAGTCTTATACCTACTTATAGATAGCTTAAAAACAGAATATAACCATAATATGGCCTTCTTTTGATTTCAGTATTTTCTTTTTCTGTGTTTTTGTATCGTATTGACGAGTTGGCAGTTTGTGTAGAGAATGTCATAGAATTTGCAGCCGAATACCCAGTCTGCACTAAATATGTTAGTAGGCAGAAGTGGGTCGAGACGCAACGCCAGTATTTGGGCTAATCGGGGCTTCAAAAAAGTAGTTTTCGCTTGTAGATGGGAATTTTAGAGTAATTGGGTTTTATTGTGTTATAACTTATAGGTATTGGGATCGGTTTTGCTTATTTGTATTTGAAATGTACTTAATATATGAGATAGTGTTTTTTTAAATACAATTTTAATCTATATGTCGGAGATCGACTATGCTTATGGTTGATATAAGAAGAGTGCGGATTGCCAGTACCAAATATGGTGCTAGACAGAGTCTATGTGACATCGAGCGAGCAGCTGTCAGAGTGACAGAGATGGTCTTGGGCTTTGGTGAAGAGCGGTAGGAAAATGAGAGTGCTTGGTGTTTGCGTAGAAACTGTCCGTGATCCGTGCCTTCTTGTGAATTAATCGAATGACCTACGGAGTGCTATCAAGAGGAGATAATTACAGTGTTGAAACAGTTCTATTGGTTTTATTTGAGTCTAACACATAACCCACGTACGCCCACACAAGTTATAGTACTATACGGCCCCTGAAGACGGTTCTGATGACGAAGGTATTCCTGCCGTCTTCGTCATCAGAAGTGGGATGATCCTGTGTTAGTTCAAATGAGGAAAAGGAAATTGACCGTTGCTATGATCGGTGTTAGTTCAAAATCGAGAAGAAGAAAAAGTGAAATTGACCGTTGCTATGCATTGTTTGAAAATCAAAATTAGAACATGCGCGCGCAGATGTATCGAAAACAATTGCATGAAGTAACCTGATTTCAAACTTGGAAAAGAAGGACACGGACGCGAGATCATGACACGCAACTTTGTTTTTAAATTCGCTCATATTACGAGCAGGCAAAGGAACTAAGCCATACAGCCTTGTCTTGATTTTCGGAATTTCACTAAAAATTTTGGAAGGAAGAATATAAAGTCAAGTGTCAAGATGTGCAAGTGGGTATGACAAGATGTATTGTGCGTAGAGTTAGCGCAACCAAGAGAATACCAGTGGAGTCGGAGCCAATTGAGATACTGCGTCACGCTACCCGGTGAGAGTTAATTGCTTTGAATAAAAGTTTGCCGAGCTATGTGATACTGTGTGATATAATTTGTTTCAGAAAAACAGTTTACAAATAAACCAAGGTTGGAGCCGTGTTGACAAGTTGTACTGACGTGAGGACCAAACCCAGCCGTGCAGCAGCATACAGCGAGGGCACTGCTTTGGTTTAAATGTGGCGAGCCGGGACAAGTCGCGGCCTGGTGTACGGGCGGTGGTTGCGCCGCGGAGGCTGGGGCCAGATGCGTGCCCACTGAGTTGCGGGTCGACTTAACCTTGCCACGGGTTATTGAGAGCACAAGGTGATCCGTATTGTTTCTTTTATGATTCTGGTGCTGAATGCTCGTTGGTTAAAGAAAGTTTTAAGGCGTAATTTAATGGTAAACGATTTGACAAGGTGGCTGCTATAAACTGGTACCTATTGATGAAACACGCGTATTCAGCACAGAACTTGTTAATGTCATGTGACGTTGATACTCAACCTCTTGAGATTTTACCTCATTGTTTACTGAATAATTGTTTTAATGGCGACGTTACAATAGATCGATCAAAAATGATTGACATTGTTGGTAGGTCATGTACCAGATGAAATTGATAATGCGTTGGCGATGTTTAATTGTTTTTGTGTAAACGCGAGTGAGAGCTCTATCTGGCGGAGGTCGGTGTGGCTTAGGAAAAGCGTGGAGGCTTTTGAAAAGCGTGGTGGCTTATAAAGTGGTGGGAGCAATGGTGATGTTGCTGGTTGGCCGAGGCCGTGGAGATAGAGGGGTGTTCACTCGTGTCGTGGCGTGTTGCAATGATTGATTTGTTGTTATAAAGTGATGACCTTTATCGATGGTACATGATCTATACTGACTTTGGTGTTGTGATATTACTGTTTTATGATAGTTTGATTTACTTAGTCAAGAAGTAAAAACAAAAGTTTAGAGAATGAGTTTAAATTTTGGTTTGCGTGTGAAGTAGAGTCATGAATAATGTTCAGGATTGGCCGAGCTGAACAAGTAGATACTGTCGTTTTGTGTTTGTCCACAGTATAGTACACGAGGACGTGTATACGCAGGATGGCCGTGTCGGAGATCGACTATGCTTATGGTTGATATAAGAAGAGTGCGGATTGCCAGTACCAAATATGGTGCTAGACAGAGTCTATGTGACATCGAGCGAGCAGCTGTCAGAGTGACAGAGATGGTCTTGGGCTTTGGTGAAGAGCGGTAGGAAAATGAGAGTGCTTGGTGTTTGCGTAGAAACTGTCCGTGATCCGTGCCTTCTTGTGAATTAATCGAATGACCTACGGAGTGCTATCAAAAGGAGATAATTACAGTGTTGAAACAGTTCTATTGGTTTTATTTGAGTCTAACACATAACCCACGTACGCCCACACAAGTTATAGTACTATACGGCCCCTGAAGACGGCTCTGATGACGAAGGTATTCCTGCCGTCTTCGTCATATATATCGTGCTATGGCTATTATTAGCACGTGTTTGTCTATTGACAGAGTTAATTAAGTTTCACTTAATTTCTTAAGGTGTCAAAAAGTCCAATGCTGCCATTCAGTGGTTAAAACATTTCATTAATCTTTATTCTGTAATACAGTGACCTTCTTGTTGTTAGTAATATTGTGTCACACTTTATCAGCGCCATCTATCGGCCTTGTGACGTATTGTTCCCGCGGGGTAAGGCGCAATGGAATTCGGAAAATCGGGAAGAAATGGAAGGCAAGGGCTTTGTGGGCAATTTTTTGTAAAATGCCATGTGTATTTTTTAAGTGGTGGGTAATTGACAGGTCAAGGCTTTTACAAGAGTCAACGTACAGTAAAACGTAATATTTTTAGTCATGGTCATCGTAAATAG
This sequence comes from Emmelina monodactyla, assembly GCA_916618145.1. NCBI lineage: Eukaryota > Metazoa > Arthropoda > Insecta > Lepidoptera > Pterophoridae > Emmelina > Emmelina monodactyla. The sequence goes on from OU745316.1 coordinate 2,920,060, forward strand.
TTTCACTGTGATCTGATGAGAAGGGTAGTTACTGGCATCTAGACTGAACATCTAAAGTCGACGATCCTCAGCAGTCTTAATACTGTAGCTATAGGTTACTCAACATCAAGTTAGCTTCTCTAGTCATAAAAAAATTTGAACTTTGACTTTTCAGTATTAAATTTCAATTATTTTTAAATAAACTGTCTTGAATTTTACTTCCTTGTTCACCCATAATTGCTTAATCTATTCAGCTCCTAAGTCCTTCTTAGAAGCCGTCTGCTTTAAAAGAAAGGGTTCTTAATCCGGCACCGTGATTTATCGTCGTATAACCTAAGGACAAGTGCCGTCCAGGCCCTTTATTTATTGACCACAAGGCGCCGGCGAGCCCTTGAGGTCTTTTCATCTTCACATATCGCAGAGTCAAGATGGCTGACCGTTTTGAGGGTACCTTTATTACTATTTTACCCAAGTGAATGTGATGGATAAATGATGTCTATGTAATGGTCAAAATTAGTGGTAGTTTATATTAATTTGATTGGCTATCTTTACCATAGAAGGCCTTCACAACAGATTTATTTATATAATAGTCATATAAATAAGCTGAATGTTAGTTTTTCGTGTTCCTACAAAGATTAGTGGATTGAAACACTATTAACAAGGTAATCTTTCCACCTTGTGTAATTAAGTTTCCAATTAATTTCAATTATTTTTTGGGTTCTTTTTGCCGTGTTTCTACATTAAGTACATTTTTTAAAGCTAATTTAAATTTAAAAAAGTCGATCACCATAAACATGCTATTTGACACGAAGACGAGTAGGCACATGTATTCTCAAAGATTGCTTCCGATACTTATTTATGGGCAATCGTCACTAGATATCGCCACCTGGCCAAAGTGTATTACACCTTACCCGCATTGATATAAAGTCGTTTGCAGCTTGATTGATGTTGGGTTACCTTTGCCCTAGAAGAAAATTCTTCGTATGGAGTATAAAGAGTGAAAAAGTAGGGTAACCGATAGCTTTTCTTGCAGGAATTGCCTTTTGGATTTACTTCGTATGACCTTTGTACGTTTTGTGGGATACAGAATAAATGCAAAATGATGCTTATATATCAACGGGAAGTCGGAATTTAGGAAAGATTCTTTTAATACTTTCTGCATGATGTTACTCCAAAATAAAAAAATATAATGAAACAAACTATGTATTAGAATGAGTTATTAAAAAGTTGTTAAATACTAATAATATCGTACGTTATGTATGAGGAAATACTTTTAAAGAACATTTTCTACCTTCCAGAGAATACACAGAACCTCAAAAAACCACCTTGTCTCTTAACTAAGTGCATTATTCCTCCACATATAATATGCTTCTGACCTACTTCACACCCTCAGCTTGGCACCACCTCATACGTAGGAAGTGTATGACGCCTTCAATACTGCGTTATGGCTGCGCGGGCCATAAACGATAAATAAGACGGGATCGTGCATTCGCCTTTAATGCGATCTTAACACTAAGTAGCTGGCGAATCTGTGATTTGGTCATATAGAGAGGTTTAGAGCTGAAGGTGTTTTCGTTCGTGTGTTTTATCCCTTCTTCTTATCAGAGGGATATAGGTTGTTATGATTTATGTATATAATTTCAAGGTTTGACCATGCAAACTGACATGAATAGGGTCTTTGCTTTATTTATACTATGTAATGATTAAAATAAACGCAACAAAGCAGAAAACCTTCAAACACTTGTAAACAACTCATCCTCATAATTAAGACTATGCATTGACTGAATAATAATATCGTAGCAATAAAATCCATCAGCTTTCAAAAACTTCCACAAAAAGACTTTCAATATAAAAAGCATTAAATCACACAAGAGTCTAGTTTGCTACCTACCGAAGTCGACTACAGCAGAAAAGTAGCACTCCCAAGTCTCCATCGAAGACAAATTGCGATAAAAAACTTCTAGAAGCATCGTGACTACGATCTGTGCATTTTGTTCTCGGAGCAAAGATGTTTGAAATGTTGACGTTTCGTATTAAATGGAAGTGAAGTGTTATGAATATTCATAGATTCACTATATTATTCTTAGAATAAATATTGTAATATAGTTTCTACTTAATTTTTGTGGAAAATTAGTAAAACTAAATGCATTATTGATAAATCTAGAAAATCTGAATCGTTTGAGTTAGGCAGATATTTAGTTTAGAATTCCGAAAATAGCAATCTTAACTATCTTTTTAAACATGATAAGAGTCGGTTCCACGGTATTTCTTTGATGAAGTGACTTTGTGTTAAAGTGAGAAGGAAGGACACAATGAAACCTAAAGTGGGCTTTAGTTTTTAACCTGTATCTGTGCCCTTTTTTCTACCTTCATTTAAGTAATATTTTTAAATTATTCTTTTTTGACTGAACGTCATTTAAAAAAAAAACGCAAACTACACAATTCCTTTGCAAAAACTTTCAACAGACAACAAATTCAGTGGCAGCTGACGAATGGCGGTGACAAAAAGCCGGAATAGCTTAAACATACGTTTGCAAACTTACTGTACATTCTTCACAGCAATACGGTGCAAAATCGCGTGGCAAGTTGGAGAAAAAAGCCTCTACAGAACGGTGTCTGCATACAAATTGTATGAGGAAGCTCGGGGCACTAACGTCGTGGTTAAAAGCCTATAATCATACGATATCACACTTGTATGAATACGAATTTTACTAGGGAAGCGGTATTCGTGGTGGTATATATTCTTTTTTGTTTTGAAAAGGTTAGTTTCCTTCATGATTTATGTGCTGTATATGGATTATATAAATGTCCATTTCAAAATGTATTAAACCAAGTATTATAAAATGACTTAAGTTAACTAAACAATGAAATTAAGACAATGAATAATAGAGTTTAAAGCTAGACTTTGTATTTTAATTAGTTTGCGCGATTTTGAAGTTATAATTGGGCCATTTCAGACTTTCCATGAATAGTAATGACTGAAAACTCAGTAACTTTAGTAAACGTACTTTATACGTGATATCATAATTAGCATGACTACCTATCGTACATCTATTAATTAATTAAACATGGTTTAAGGAATGTTAAAGGTTGTACGAGCCAGTTTTGTCTACGTAATAACCTTCCCTCTGAAGAAGCCTTAATAAAAGTTTATATCAGTGCCTAATAACAGAACTTTTTATTGGTAAACTATTTTAAAATTCGATCGTTACGGAGATTTTCCCGAACATTTATACAAACAAATTTCTATTACATCTAATACATTAATCGGTAACAACTTGTATTAGAACAGTCCCATATGTGTTCTTCTATTTGTTATAGTAATCCATAATTTTAATACACATTCTACAAAGCATAAAATTCATATTTCAGCCAGTTTCGTTTTGTTGATCTAAATATTTTGTATGCAGTAATATTTTTTCGTTTTATATTCATTTTACACGCGTTTGAGGAAAGCTGTCTGCATACGAGATGCGACACCGACTTTATCATGTTGCTAGAGTTTTTGTAATGTGCCGGCCATTTTTAAAGTGAATAGATAAAGGAAAATGTACCGTTGTGTGTGGCGAGGAAAACGGAACTTAAAGTTTTCTGAATGTCTTTGGAAAGATTTTAAATACACACATCGCCATCTTTAAAGAACGATAACGAAGCTGTGCGTAAAAGTCAATTGAGTTAAAAAAAGGATACTACTAATATGATAAACGTGAAAGTTTGTGAGTATGTATGGATGGATGTTTGTTACTCTTTCACGTAAAAACTACTGGATGGATTTGGATGAAACTTTTCAGTAATATAGGTTATACATCAGAATAACACATACGGTACTTTTTACCGCGGGAAACTTCTCATTCTCACGGAATCCGACTTCCACGCGAACAAAGTCGCGGGCGGCCACTAGTACAGAGATAGATAACTTTGATAAATCTTTATCCAACAAAAATCCTTAAGATATCTAATAATGCGTTTATCTTCGAAGCAAACTATTGTTGCTTCCTTTTCGGAAAACCATTATTTTTACGAGGAAAGCTGTTTTCGTATTGAACACTTACGCAAATGTACCGCCGCTGTCATTACTGGGAAAGGTTCGTGACGTCATAAAGGTACAGTCGCCGGCATTAATAGTTATGTATTTTTAAACTTTTAAATTTATTCATGATTATATTTTGAAAACTACTTCAGTTAACTTAAGATAAACATCGCATGGACAAAAACTATGTCTTTTGCTTTTTGTTTACTATAGAAAATATTAATTTTCCAAGTAAAAGAAGGAGAAATAAACAGATTATATTAGTATAATATACAAAATTTTAAATTACACTTGTAATAATTTTTATTTAACTTTTCACGCTAGGTACTCGATATAATTATTATAGTACCTTAATCATGAATTCTCATTTTATAGCTTGCCTTTAGTCTGAGTGCAAAAAATTTATTCAACTGCAAGAAATATCAATTATAAACTCAATTACGCTGGCGACTGTACATCGATACTAAGACAATGCTTTCTAGGAAATTTAGTTTACTAACGAATTGAACTACGATTTTCACGGAAAATACCGACCGTAACCTTGGGCGGATTCTAGAAAGTTCTGTTTTTCGAACCGAAGCGGTTTCGATAAACTTCAGGTTTCAACGGAATTGTAGGGTTCGGCAATTAATGTTGCCAATTTTAGTGGGTTCGGGGTAAATTAGTTTCATTATTTTGTCATATTCAATGTGCGGAATATTCTCGTATTATTATGAGAAACGGTGGGGAGAAAGATCGGGAAAATATATTAGTTGTAGGAGTGTTTTTAATGTGTATCTTACTTGTATTGAAACAGCGTGGTTGGATTATGACTCAGTCCATTTGCTTGTCATGAAGGCGGCCTGTGCATGACGAGTCGTTGGCGATTTAAAAAAAAACTTAGTAAATAACTTAATTCGGGTCTTAACTTGTAAATTTAATATCCGCCTGCTGCTATTTCTAGTTTGAAAAGTGCATTTTCTTCGATTTCATTTTCGATATTATTTTTAGGTAAATGTATATAACAAGTAACATATGAATAAATTTTTTAGTCTTTTAAAATTTCGCCAAAAAATGCTCTCATGCTCACCTTGAACATGTTTTTTAATTATTTCTTACAACAAAACTGTAGTCATAATAAAAGTCTTTGTGCATGCGAGTAGAGATGCATCGAATGACACTTCCTGCTGCGACGGCGGAAGGGCCTCGACATTCGGCGCGCGCGGCACTGACCTCGATTGTACAACCTTCTGGCGGCGCGTAGGTTAATAGGCGGGAAAGTACAGTCGGGGAAGTTTGCGGTGGTACAACTTTTGTATGGTTTTTTTTCTGGGATGTCGTAGAAAACGTTGCTTGAGTTTTTTTAACTTCATTATTTTAGTGTTTAGATAGGTTTTGTTTGTGTTAGTGGTAAAAGTGGACTTTGTAATTTATTGTGTTTCGTCATTATAATCAAGGTTGCATATTAATATATACACATATGAAATATAGAGATTTTTATATACCTATATTTGGGTGATGTAACAAACACAGATACTTACAAATATTTTTTTCGCATTAACTTCGGTTAACACCATTTTAATTTTAGTTTAAAGTAGTTTTAACGAGATAAGTATCAAATATATTAAAAATTTATCTAATAACGAATATATTCTTATAGTGTCTCTAATATACGTAATGAAATTGGTAGAAAAACTTTCAAAATAAAAAAATCTGTAGGGAAATTGCACAACTGTACTTTGTTCTATTATCAATTGAAATATTCAGTGTTACTGCATATCTTTGTAAAAAATATTCCGAGAATTATTCAATTAATAAGTCAGTAAACAGGATAATTATTATATTACCCCTTTTTTGCAGTTTACCTGAGCATTTATATTTTTATTAATACAATCGACGAAAATAAGGAAAAACGTCAAACTTGTTAGTTTTGAGCATCGTGGGAATAAATACAAAAGATTTATTAAATAAAACTGCAACTGTATGCCCTAATTTAATCATCCAATTAATTAATAATGCGTTGGTATATAACTTGACGAATAAATATGCGTTTGTTCATGCCGCGTAAGCAAGAAAAGGACACAAAAGATTCTGACGAATTGAAAACACACCATTTAAGGTCAATGGAATTATGCTTTTCTTAAGCAAATATAATTAACATAAAAAATAAGAATACCTCTGCAATTTACGTTAAAGATTATAGATGTTATATCCTGACTAATTAAATCCTTTTTTTGCGGGGCAATGGTGGTCTTGATGATTCCTGAAATGAGACCCGTTAAAATGAGTTTAATTTCAAATAATAATTATCTCGTAAATCTAAGAAGGTACTTCGGTCCATAAATCTTTGATCCAACCGGTAACACACATAAAAAATTCAAACCTTCTCCTTTTTTAAAAACGGAACAAAAACAATAATTCGGCTGCGTATGCGCCGACGCACGTGTCAACGGCCGCAGGTGCCGGCCCGCCATTGGCCACTGCGTTTACGCCATTGTTCTCATACATACAAACACACACACACACGTAGAGCGATAGCAGAATATATGACTCCACATTGACGATGCTGATTGTTACCGCTTAGTTATCGATGTTAATTAATTTCCTTTGTTTAACGGCCGAAACCAATATTCTACTATATTTAAAACCTTGGTAAATGGAAACTGCTATTTTTTTTTTGTGACGTGTTCCTGTCATTTCCATATCAACAGATATCTAACATATTTTATTGAGACGCAAAAACATGGATAATAGTTACCATAGTTACACAAATAACAAGGCGTCAAAGGTTAGTAGAATATTGGTTTCGGCCGTTAATCTTCACTTTTCATCAGCGCCGAGCGTAAACTATTACAGATAGAGCTATGATCGGTGCTGGAGTTCGAGCACTAAGAAAGGCTTTTTAGAAATTCCCACGGGAAAAGCAATTTAAAGCATTTTAAAAGCTAGGCATATAAAGTTGATGACTCTATCGTTAAGATATTAGCTCTGAAAGCTTTATAATGTTTTGTTTATATCTTTAAAAACACCCTCTTATTACGACATAATCAAGTTGTGAATAAACAGCTACCTAAGTTACCGAAGTAGGCTTCCCGAGCCAGTAAAACCCTGCTTTATCGCGATCCTCATTAGCACTCGCCGTTTTATATCACATCATTGATGTTATCCTCTCTTTTTATTCAACAAAAAGCGATCAAATGAAATGGGATTTTTATACTTTCCGCGGACGAGGCGAACGGCGGCATTTTATCTGCCCGGCCAGATTAGCGACAGAAATGTAATTGGGTTTTCAGTTACGGCTTTCGTTGACTTAATAAGGTTTTGTTTGACCGTTTTTGAACTACCTTGAGCGATATTTCAAAATCAATATTACATAAGATATAGTTTTTAATATTATTATAATAATCAATATTTGAAGATAGTGTTGTTGGTTAACAAAAAAGTTATCGATACTTTCATCAAACGCAACCTTTCATAATAAAGTATCGATAACTTTCAGATACTCAACTTTGTATCGATAACGACTCATAAATCGTGTATCGTATTAGTCTCCATCATAGGAGTGCGTGCTAGAGTAGATAAAACTCGGGAACACTAAACCAGTCGGCGATTTCTTTAGAGATACGCTTTTATGTCTGGCGTGAGGTGACTGGTGTACTCGCTATTGACATTCTCAGATTAAATTAGTGGAGTTAGATTGTTGGCGACAGATTCGGTAGGAATGCCTACGTGCGCCGCATGAGGGCCGGAAATTTAGGTTTCTTTCTAACTAACCGGCAGTTCAAGGAGAGGTCGCTTTTTATCAGGTAATTTTATGTATCTTTGGTCTAGTTTTGTTTGCTCGTGTTGTTTTAGTTAATACAAGGTTCTGATTGTTTCAGATCGTTTAAAATACTTAGTCTTTTAGTTTCCTGTAAGGTTTTTTTTCAACTCCAGCATAAAAAAACCGTCTGTGTTGATATCCTATCATTAAAAAGCGTATATTTCCATATACACTCTTCGGTATCCTGTGATTTTTCCACATGTTTACGTAGTAGGCTCCACGGCTCAGGTAAAGGCGGTCGGTTCCCGTAATCCCCATAAACCAGCTAAACAGCGGGCCGAGATTGTGGCCGGGGCGCCGACACTGGGACACCTTGTCTTCAATCTAAATAAATTATAGGAAAATATACAGATATGTGTTCATGTTTGGAAGAGCATAATACCAGAGATATAGTTTCAACACTCTTAATAAGCCTGAAAATCTATCAGTTTTTTAACCTTCAAACTGAATAGAATAGAGAATTTGGGTTAGGTACAGTAAAAATAACGCGCAAAATGTCAAGTTCCTAATGAATGAATTGAAGCACTTAACATAATAACAATGTTTATCTGTTGACAATGAAACAACTCTTAAACCTTTAAAAGATTTCGGCAGCAAATAAAAACTCAACTGGAACAGCCTCAGTTATTGAGGGTGACACCGAGCCGAGGGGTGATCAACCCCACCCACTGTATTTATGGAGGGAAGTGCCTTATGATTCGCGAGGCACCGTCTTTTATTGTATACGCATCTGGAATACGAAACAACAGATTATAACGTTAATGCCAGACGTTTTCAACCTTGGGCTGAGGTCGCTCATATTAGGTGTTGTGCAAAACCTTCGGGTTAAAAACTATGATTAATACATAGCTATATCTCTGGATATGAAAGTTAAAGAGGTCATCATAGTTTTAGATTAAAAGAACAATTAATTGTTTAGATACGATGTTTATTAAGTTCATGATCTTTTGAGGCTTTTGTATGATTATAATAACTGGGCAAAGCTTTAAAAACGAAAACGGAAGGAGGTGGTTGAAAATAATCGTTTCATTTCTACCAATACTGTCGAGGCATTGCGAATGCAACGTTGAACGCACTCAACTGTGCATTGTTGAATGAATACAACCAGTTCCACCGGGCGACACGCTCCTCCGTCCAAATCAATAATCTTGCATTCAGACGACACAGCGACGGAATTTTCAACCGTAAAAGCAAAAAGGCAATGTCGCGCACTTAACTGCTCGTTAAAATGCCAGGAAAAAAACCACACCGTGTCATTTACTTTCGTCGTTTGTCATTGTAAATCAGTTTTTAACCGAAATCGCGCGGCAATCAGCAGATGCCGACAGTCGCGACGAGGTTGGAAAGACGTTTTAAATCAAAACGTAATTGCACACTCACGATTATATTGTTAAGTGTGCATTATCCTTATCTAATGAGCGTTAATTAGCTGTTGCTAACGATGTATAGATCCTCACGGTGATACCGGACTCTTTCGACAGCTTTTATTAGGTGCTGGTAATGTTAACGATTATGGACAATGGGAACGATAATAGTCTGTTGTGCTGACATGTATTCGTGATATATCTTTATTTATTCCGAAATGCTTTTACAACAAATGATTTCGTAATTGCTCGACACCTCTGGGGGTTATTTTGTTTGCGAACGCAGCAAGTCGTTAAAGTTGAGCGTTCGATGTCGATAAATTCGGAAATCGCAACCCTAGATGGAATGATTGATTGCCGTCGACTCATTAAAGTTGTAATGGCCGCGTTCTGCTCGAGAAGGGAAACGCAATTGAATTTAGTAATTGTTGCTTTTTGTTTGCTGCGTACGCCGTGTGAGTCGAGTAGTTTCGTATTTTTTATGTTTTATAACAAGCAACGTTTGTATGATTAATACATAAGAGAATTAACCTTTATATGGGGTTATGTCTCAATTCAAATTCATTTTGTAAATTCATGTCAATATTAATAAATTGTAAATGTCGTACTTAGTAATTATAAAATTAATGAAAAATAACTAAACAGTAAATATGATAAATTTGACTCATAAGTTATATTTGTAAACAAGTAGACTAACAAGCTCGATCCCGAGCTTTGAACATTCCAATCTAATTTGTTTCCCCATCAGAAGCGTATTTACCCCCAACTCGGGTGTAATTTACACAAACTATTAATATTCACACAAAGGTATTGATTCCACTTACATCCACCTGCCGGGGGTTAAATTAACCCCAACGTCTCGGGTCCCAGAGTACCTTTATTAATTGAGGGTTGAATTATAACTAAACGCGACGGCAGACGCACAATCTGACGGATGCGCCATCAAACGTGACAGTCGGTAATTAACGACGGCGATCTATCGATAAAACTTATCGATACGCTGCCATCTCTACGCTTTGTTGTGAAGATTAATCTGTAGAGAAAACGAAAGTGATTGAGATAGGTTTGTTTTTTTTTTATAAATCGAGTCACGCACCGTGCGATATAGTAATTGACTAGTTTGTATGACTGATATGTTTATTACGATACTTTGTAGTGTTATCATGATGTATGATTGCGTGATGTGTATATTAAATTACACATAATTAAAAACTTTAATAACCAAGTTAGTCTTAGCCACCTAATTAGTAATAGTAATTGCATAAAATAATGATGTTTGTTTGTTTGTCAACAGATCCGCAGCGGCGTGAGAGTGAGTTCAAGAAACCTGCGCACGCACCGCAAAATGGACGAGTGCACCACCGCCCTTACAACTACAACAAGGTAACTCACCTGAGAACTAAGAACTACTACTTGACTTCCATCTGCTTCTTACTATTAATCAAATTCTTAATCTTAAAATAAGATTAATACTTACTAGTGGTCGCCCGCGACTCCGTTCGCGTGGAAGTTGGTTTCCCGTGGGAATTATGAGTTTTCCCGCGGTAAAAAGTACCCTATATGTTATTCTGATGTTTAACCTATATTACTGTAAAGTTTCATCAAAATCCGTCCAGAAGTTTTTACGTGAAAAAGTAACAAACATCCACACATCCATCCATACATTAATACATACTCACAAACTTTCACGTTTATAATATTAGTAGGATTTGCTAATATCTTAAGTTGGAAGCAGTTGGTCTATTGCATTGTAGGGTACCAACGTGTATAGACTAGTGCAGAATTAAGCCACACTCGCTGTGTCGACTCTTTAGGCTTAACATTTTCGGTCTCGGTGACAGTCATAACTCAAACTTAAGTCAATATTGTACCTGAAATACAAAATATATAAAGATAAAGTTTGTAGGAATGTGGTGAAAATTGTGCAGCATTTCGATATCGATTCGTAAAGCATTTTCTTACAGATTTACTACCTCCCGCATTATTAGACGTAGCTAAAAAGTTAAAGTTAAGTGCGATTGGTGGCTAAACGATTCGTTTCCAAGTATACGAACTAAGCATTACCTAATATCACATTAAATGACTTACTTCACGACCATGAAAACGTATAGAAATTTCGCCCAAGTCTAGCAACTTGCTGTAAAAGATGATAGGAACGTGTTTCGCCTAGATCGTTATTTATCTTTCCTTGGCCTTGTCTAAATAAATGTATTTAATAACGACTAGTTCTGTCTCAAGGACGCGCCCTTACAACATTGGGTACAAAGGGATATGTTACGAGTACATCAATCATAATAATAAAGTTGTATTTACTAGTCAGCTTATGTAAGCTTTGCAATTTTGGACTTTCATCGAATGTAATGAAATTAATTAATTATAAAATTAATGTTTTTTTTTGTGGCAAATGAACATAAAATTTTGCCATTTTCGAAAATATTTTTTTAATATATCTCATTGACAAACTTTCTCTAATAAATGATCTATATGACGGTCAAAAACGTTCTGAAATCCGTTAAGTAGTTTAAAAGAAAATTGCACATAAATATTTATAAAATCAAACCCTAGATTCCGCCTTTGCTTCGCACTATTCGTTACTTTTAAAGACCTTGTTTCCCCCTAAAACCTTTATTCTTCAGCTTTTAGGTCTTTTACAGCCTCAATCAATAGTTAAGTAACTTTATACCACTATACCAGCCATGTATACGGGTAATATAAGTTTGTGGCCCGAGCCTGCCGCCGCCCGCCCACGGGGACAATTGGCGGCAAATCCTTAATTCACCGGCATTTATACTTTAATTAACTTTATTAACACGCAGTAGAAAAAAACAATTTGAGATGGGTTTGTTTTTGTTTTTGAGGAAAAGACGTTTTGATTTGTTTATTTGTTTTATTTTTTGGGCTGATTGAGATGTTTTGATCTTTTGGGTGTTTTTTAATGTATATCCGCCGCTTTCCTAGTTAGGTATTTGAAGTTAATTTAATTTCAGTACTGTACTCAAGTAATTGACCATTAAAAAATAAGATTTACCTGGTCAGGACCTTATTTTCTAACATGTTATTAGAGTCACATAATTCTATTTTTGCTGCCTTATCATCTCTCACCTATATGAGTAATTTCATTTCAGTTATCTTTCACTTTTTCAAAATCCTTAAAAATCCCGTCGATTCAACCTCGCTAATCGATCCAGCGCCCCGCCGCCGCATCGTCCAAGCACGCAGGGATCCAGCGCAATATTGGTATCGCTTTCACGACTCGCTGGCTCGCTAAATTATATTGAACGTTGTGTTTCGGCGGTGTCAGAAGTGAAATGACAGCGTTTATTTTTGTTTATTCATTGGAAATTTTTGTTTGTACAGTTAAGTTAAATGGTGATGATTGGGGAGATTTTTTTTTGTAAAGCAAATTATGAGGAGCTAAAGCAGTTCTTTTATGGACATACCCGCTAATTATTTGAGATGGAGCAGATATTTTGTGCATTGACATTTAACTTGTATAATAAAAAAAGCAATATTGGACTTTATATTTGCTTTGAAAATAATAACAAAATGGTAATACTATTCATCACCATTACAGGTTCCAAGCAGGCTTTTACCGAAGTCTGCAATCGTCTAACTAAACTTAACAAAAGCCGTAAATTTAGCTTTGCAATAACCCAAAAACCTCAATTTCAAAAATTAGACATGATTGAAATGTGAGAGTATTCTAGTATTGTCTTCTGCACATAATTTTCGTTCAAAAAAATTTTTTTTTTCCAAACTTTTGTTTCAAAACTGACTCAGTTACTCTATTAACACTAATTAAACCAAGTTAATTTTAACAATAACACTTTTGTTACAGAACGAAGGGTCTAACTCCACGGGGCAGGCGTCCGCGCACCGGCCCCCCCCCTCTCCGCATCAACGGCTACCAACCTCAAGTGAGTTGTGCGCACTGGAATATAGATGGCCTTACTAGCTGGTGATTTAGTTTTTCTTTTGTGAATATAGATGGCGTTACAAGCATCTGATTTAGTTTCTCTTTGGTGGTAGATGGCGTTACTTGCAACGAGTTTTTGTAATAGATAGTAAGAGTTTTTGAGGGTTCTAAAGACGAAATAAAATTGGAATAGAAACGTGGATACTTGTATGTCTGTGTAGACGCAATTAATTAATGATTTACGTGTGTTAAGCTTTTTGACAGATTTTAAGGTTTGAATGATATTTATAAAGAACATGAAAGTCATGTTATTTTGTACATCTTATTTATCATCGTAATCTAGAGCTATTAGATAGCTTTGACAATAAAAATGGCTTGTCATTTACTAATTGTCGGGATATTTAAGAGGGATTAGTATCATTCAAAGTTATCCGGAATTTATTGATGAATAGGATCATTCATTTTATTTCAATAGTTCCCGAAATGCGTCATAAATTTTTAATAGCCCTGTAGGTTCCTGTTTTTATTACTTGTATAAAAACAAATTAATACAAATTTTAATTTTTTTACAATTACGAGTTACCATCAAATAAAATTATTACTTATCTTAAAACAAACCTTAGTTTAAAGTTCGTAACATGTATTTCAATGCCATTTTTAATCAAATTTGCACAAAAAGCCGCCGCTACCTCGTCCGCTGCACTCATGCAAACGGAGCATAATTGAAATAGCTTGAAAATCTCAATTAGAACGTACCGAGAGAGTTGGTTTTAAGAATATTAACTTGTACTCTACTGAGAAATTTGTAAGAGTTAGTCAGTGTATGGAAATATTTTGTATTAGCTTTTTGATCTGCGGTTTTACCCGTGGGTGCATGACTGTTCCCATCATGGGAATCCCATGGAAATGATGTTTTGCACGGGGTAAAAAGTACTGGGTGTGTTATTCTTGATTATGAAGTAAGTTGCATCATAATAAAAGATCAAAATACCATGGTTTGTCCATATCTGTTTAACAGTTTTAGCATGGTTGAGTAAGAAACGTACTAACTTTTTAATAGGAAAAGTAGAAGTTAAATACAAATCATTAAAACATTTTTTAAACTCGTAGTTATAATAATAAATTATGAATAAATACCTTGTATTTTTGTTTACTTGTGTAAAACTTAAAATGTTTATCTCAACACACCTTTCAACGTAATAAGGCTAATTAGTTCCACAACAATGCCGAGCAATAAATCACAGGCTTTCGGGGTTACCAGAAGTTGGTACATAATAACTTAACTCTAGCAATTAACGCACAGTTACGTTAATATTTATACAGGGTGTTTGGAGGTTGAGTAGCCAAATGAAAATGGTGGATAGGTGAGGCTATTAGCTATTTACTTCCACTTATTAAATTGCATTTTGGTTCAAGTTTTAGAATTTATTCGATTTTTAAGATTTTCTTAAGAAAATCCCCGATTTTGTCATTAAAAGTCCAATATAATTTTTATTTACTGTCGGAACCAAACGAAAATAGTTTTAATTTAAAGCCTAATACTGTTTTATTCAGATGAAATGATAAATTAATACAAATCATCTCAAATAAAGTTACAGTGGGTTCATAAACTTCGCGGAACCAGTGGGAAAAAAATGTTCAGTCAACTTTGCTATGAAAAAAAATAAAAAAATATGAGAGTTTCAAGATTTCATTTGCTTTTAAAAACTTCTACATTTAATACACATTATAATGATATGCCACATGTAACATAAATAATTAGAAATCTCAACAGAAATAGTAAGTTAATCCTCAAACACGCCTGGTAAGGAAGGTACAAACCCGTTAAACTACGTAAGTAGTTAAAAACTTTTGTCTCATTCATACAAAACTATGCCTATTGTGTTATCTCATTCGACTCCCTCTTCACTTTTCTTGCCTCGAATAGAAGAGGATTCTACTATTTCACATGTTTAATTCCGCTCAGCGCAGATTCTCGGTGACCTACACTTTTCTACAGTCGGAGTAAAATGTTGCTTGAAAAAAGTCATGACCAACGGTAGCGTGGTCTTTGCGCATGCAAGAAAATCTCATTTTACAAGTTTTTTTTTTTTTAATTTGCTGGTGAAAGATGTCACTTGAAAATAAGCTATTATCTATCTGACTTTCGTCTGTCTAGTCATAGCCAACGGTAGCGTGGTCTTTTCGCATGCAAGCAAATATCATTTCACTAGCTGCAAGTCATGTAGAACCGGTTCACGGAGACTGAATCTAGGAGTTTCTTTTACTCCGCCCCTCACCATCCGCTCTTTGCGACCCTCGCAAGAGGCGACCAATCACAATCGTCAAACGAACGTCAAACGTCAAAAGATTACCGTAAGAAACAATCTGCTTCCTCCAGTCCGCGCCCGCTGCTGCGCCGGCCCGGTGGACACGATAGTGGTAATAGCTTTAAATCTTCCCTATAAATACACCGCTCCAACCAGCAGGTGCGGCATTCAACATCCGGTTTCCTCGACTATCAGATCCGACCCCCGTTGAGTTTCTTGCTGGGTCTTCTCAGAGAGAGGCCCCTAAGGGAAACAGTGTAGTGGAAATGATCGAGACGCCCTGAACTGAGGTCTGAATCCAACTAGGTGGCCTTAGTGGTCGCATAGTTCGGTGAAGCTATAAAGTTTTCATATGGGCCAACAACAATCTTCAGTCAGAAAATAAAAACTTTTTTTATACATGAGGTCGCAAACAAGATAAGTGTTGCCTAGTGACAAAATAGATAACCCAATAGGCATAGCTTTGTTCGAATGAGACCGAAGTTTTTAACTACATACGTAGTTTAACGGGTTTGTACCTTCCTTACCAGGCGTCATTGAGGACTAACTTACTATTTCTGTTGAGATTTCTAATTATTTATGTAACATGTGGCATATCATTATAAAGTGTATTAAATGTAGAAGTTTTTAAAAGCAAATGAAATTTTCAAACTCTCATATTTTTTAATTTTTTTTCGTAGCAAAGTCGACTGAAAATTTTTTTCCCACTGGTTCCGCGAAGTTTATGAACCCACTGTAACTTTATATGAGATGATTTGTGTTAATTTATGATTTCATCTGAATAAAACAGTATTAGGTTTTAAATTAAAACTATTTTTGTTTGGTTCCGACAGTAAATAAAAATTATATTGGACTTTTAATGACAAAATCGGGGATTTTCTTAAGAAAATCTTAAAAATCGAATAAATTCTAAAACTTGAACCAAAATGAAATTTAATAAGTGGAAGTAAATAGCTAATAACCTCACCTATCCACCATTTTCATTTGGCTACTCAACCTCCAAACACCCTGTATATTGTACCGGAGTTAATGATAGAAGCTACGAGACACGTCTGCTACGAGAGTTGCTACGGGTGCTACGGTTTTCTAATTTGACGATAATATGCTACGACTTTTCAAATTTTACAATTAGAGACAAAGATTATAATAGCCACAGATGATGTTTTGTCATGAACTGGTTTTTATATTTATAACCTCAACAAATACATAATTAATTTTACTGACATCAAGCCTTGTATATACTATACGGGGTGTAAAAGAACTGCTTCCGAAAACAAAAACTATGCATTGCTGGAGGGGTACTGGTGACGTTTTAAGCAAAAAAAATGTTTTTAAGATTAACAGAAAAAAAAATGTTTTTACGTAATTGTACAAAATTGCATTTGTACTATCAGATTTTGCGATGATTTCAAATTAAATAGGGTTTTAATTTAATTTGAAATGTAAATAATCGCTCCTGAACCAATAGTTGATGTGTGAGCGATGATTTCAAGCGCCGAATATGACTTTTCAATCCTTAATAACTTTTTTAAATTGGGTTTTCTGGGTATACTGTTAGTGAATTTAGTAACTATTAAGGCTCCAAAATACATCGTTTTAGGCTTCGGAAGTGGTCTTTTTACACCCGTTATAGGATTGAAATTTTTCATTCTTATCTAATTTATTATATTTGTTCGCAGACTACCAACGACAACAGTCAACCGCCTATGGAAAGCATTTTGCCTATAGAAAGCATTTTAAAGGTAAAAACACACCAAACACATATAATTACAAAGAAAAAATGAATTTCCTCAAACAAAATATTGTATTTTTTAAAGGAAAATGTCAAGTATTTTACAAACAGATAAGGAAATAGTTGGAAATATGCCAAATACGTTCCGAGATGGACTCTCGGGAAAATTGTGGTTTATGAAAAAATAAATTGCATATTGACATAGTTATTTGGGTATACTTTCTTTGTTTGAAGAAGATAATTAGTATTTATTATTTTGTCAGAACCAAGAGGCCAAATTACTAAAAATATATTTGATATTATTATCATTGACATTTTTAGAAAAAATAATAAATTTATTTGTCAGTTAAAAACATTAAGGGAGTTTGCAGCGGCTTTTCTAAAATCTCTTTTCTTAGTGAGATGTAAACAGCCTTGTTTAGGTTTTTCATACCATGACGTCTAATTAAATATACCATCACAATTTTTTTTTAATAAATGCAAAAAAATAAAATGATTTCTTAAAAGCTTGGAGGATCTTAAATAGGTTATGCAGTATTCATATTTAAAGTCTGTAATCAATTGCTTTATTTACACCTTTAAAAGATTACAAGATACATATTAAAGAAAAAAAATACATAATTATGCCTGTAAGACGTATAGTGGTTATATCAATAAGTCGTATTAAAAGTCAGTTCTATAGTGACACAAAACGACAGCAAGTTAAAGTGTACAAGCACGATAAACACAGTTTTAATGGTATTGAAATGTATTTATAGGACTTGATCCCGTTTAGCAATGAGGACTTTTAAAAACAACTTTCATCCTGACTCTCGAAAAGAAAGTTGATTTTGATCCCTTTTTTTTTCATTTAAAACAATCTAGAAACATAACACCACAACAATCGTATATTTACTTTTTTCAATTGAAACTCACACTTTATCGCTTGAATTGCTTGAATAAAGATAAATTTAGAATAATTAAGAGTTTTTCAGTTGTAAGATAAACTCTATTCGACAGATATTTAGTGTGTTCTCATTACACATCGAAGTTTCTACATACTTTGTTTTGATTCTAACAAACGACTTATAACTAGTTTGAGACGAAAGTTTCGTTTCTCAATACGCGCATCTAACAATAATGTATAGATGTAGGAGTTGTTAAGCTTAGTCTTCCGTAATTGGCGTTTCGCGTCAAGATCTTCAAGACGCCCATCCTGTGAACAGTTGGTCGCCATGGACGACACATGTATGCATGGTAACAATAATGAATGGTTTGCGCAGGAGATGAAAGCCCTGCCGAACCCCGTGTCGTCGATCGCCGCTACCCCGCGCAAGGAGACCGACAACAAGTTCATCTTCAACCCTTACACCAATAAGGTAAACATAAAATAATGATGTTAAACCCTTTGAGACATTGAACCAAAGTTAACAAGTCAGTTAGTTAACGTTTATACATTGGTCAACTTTTAAACTTTGAACAACTTTTAACCATTGATCAACTTATAACCACTGATCAACTTATAACCATTGATCAACCTATAACCATTGATCAACGGATGTAATTTGCTCATCTTATAAACATTGGTCAGATTTAATTAAAAGCAATCAACTCCGTTTAAACCCAAGAAAACAAACACTTTTCTAAACAAAATCAATTATCTAGGTGCAAGAAAACCCCCAGCTATCAAATAGCGATCTCAAAGCACCTCTACCTAAACCCGGTAAGTGTATATTACATTATTAATTATACATTAAGAACATGACAAAAAACACATACATATGAATATAATTTATTGCCGCTAATTATTCCCAAGGCATCGCTGCGAGCTAACGTACTAATAAATATCAACAAAAAACTGAAAACAAGTAAATATGGCATTAAGACGACAGTCTGTAAACATTCAACCTTTTTTTCCTGTCAATGGGCGCATAAAGTCATTATGCGGTCGATAATATACGTATCGTAATGGACTGAATTAACATTTAATTAGAACGATTTTGAAACGTTGTTTTTACTGAGAATAAAATAAAAGAGTTACAGGATTTGAAGTAAGGAAGCAATTTATAAAGTTTTCATTAAAATAATGATTTAATTTAAATACATATTAATTTGTTAATCATTTTATGAATCAGATATCACAGTCTTTGTCTCGTTTGTAGTTTTTTGAACCACATTAAAATTCATAATCGTAATGTTAAGAACATAATATTCATGGATATTATAGCATTTTTTATAGTTGTTAACAATAATTAGTTATAATTTAGTATTATGATTTTAATTTAAAGTGATATATTTAATTTTAATATACGTTTAACACAGTTTTGGCTTCGTTCAATAACGGCCACCTTCACCAATAACTTATAAGTTATAAAAAGAAAAACTATGGCTTCTATGCATCGCTTATGTCGTATATGTTTTGTGTATATTATTTAAAATAACCAGCTGTTGTTACCAAGAACGTACATCACTATCAGTGGCGCCACCTGTCGTCAACCCCTGCCAATATGTAACAAAAACGCGACACAAAAGCGCAGCGTTTTACATACGCCGCGTATTTATATCGCCCGTGTGTTATTTATTGCTGGAGTTAACACGGCGAATGCATTTGTACGCGGCAAATGTCAAAATACTCGTATACGTAAATAAATGGGATACAGTGCGTTTTTTAGAGTTTTAGTCGTGTTTTATCTGTTTTTTTTGTCAACAGTCAGTCGACACGTCAATTGCGACGATTTATTTATGTTTTTGAGTTTTGTGTAGTTAAAATTTAAGTTAAGGTAAATGTGACAGTAAATACAAACTTCGCAACACGGTTAATGAAAATTGTTGTCATTATTTAAATCTTTAGATT
This sequence comes from Emmelina monodactyla, assembly GCA_916618145.1. Taxonomy (NCBI): domain Eukaryota; kingdom Metazoa; phylum Arthropoda; class Insecta; order Lepidoptera; family Pterophoridae; genus Emmelina; species Emmelina monodactyla. The sequence goes on from OU745316.1 coordinate 2,940,025, forward strand.
AATTTTATAAAAATGAAGAACCGGATCAGCAATACACATTAAACATGATATATGCTTAACTTATTTCATTACATAAACTTTGGTCTAAAATCGTAACAAAACACAAACTTTGAAATAAAATCTTTCACTAACTTAATTGCGATCAACTCTCAGTAAAAACGGGCAGTCAATTACTGATTACCGTCGCTTATCCACCACACAGGTTTTAATTCACAGTCTGCACTTTTTGTCCCTTTTTCCCTCGTTTAGGAAACCATCGTCCCGACCGCGGTGTCAGGTGTACCCACTTCGCGACACCGATTTAACGAGACCCTGTTTTATACCACTTTTTTGTATCTCAACCTGACGTCAAAGGAGAATTTACCGGCTTTATGAATTATTTGTGGGCACCCGCGACTTTGTCTGCGATGTAAAAGATTTTCCCGGGGGAATGAAACTTATTCCCGCGGTACAAAGTAGCTTATTCACATCCTAGGCTATATATTCCAAATTTCATTAAAATCAGTTCAGCCGTTTCGACGTGAAATTGGAACATACAGACAGATCTACATACACATTTTTAATATTATACTAAGCAAATTTTCACATTTATTATATTCGTAAGGATTAGAGGATTTAACTCCGAAATGACGCAGCCGGGTTACGCCTCGCCAGATACACGTCATCGGGTAACATTTCGCAAACAGAAATTATCAGCGAATCGATTCGGCCGCAGACGATAAATCAGCTCGATAGCATCGCTGCTGAAAACTTTGACAGTCGGATATGAACCGAAGTTGTTGAAATCGTCTTGTAAATAAACGCTTTCTTCGCTCGGAAACAGATTCGCGAGCGCTTTATCAAAACACTGTCGTTTTTGTGCCAGTATTTTTCCGTTCCGATGCGTTTGAATTTCGATTTTTCTGGTGTCGTGTCAGTCGATTGACAACTCGGACGGGATCGGCGTACGGAGTCAGTTTTCGGATTAGATAGTTCCTTTTTTATTCTAGTTTCGGGCACTGACGAGTCGGTCATTTTTTTCGGGGCTTGCAAATTGGATTTGGGCACAAACATGGTCTGTGTCGTCGGATATCCTGTGCAGTGATCGTTTTTCCTCTTTTGATTGCGTACGGGTTAACTTTTAAATGGTCGCAATCCAATTGTTTTGATACAGACATGCAGTCGGTTCACTTTTCAATTTGCAGGCTTTTGTGTGCGCTGGATGTTTCTTTGCTCTGTCCTCGCTGCGGGGCAGGCATTTATCTGTTTATATGTGTGTTGTTTGTTGCGGGACTTTGTGATAGACACCTTAAAACGAAACCAAATTATAATACGTTTATTTCTGGGATGCCGTGTGTGTGAAGTAATTCTACAGAAGTAATTCTTCCGTATGTAATATTAAGTCTAAAACCACTCTTTTCATTTCGAGTTTACCTCACAATGTTACCAAAATACGATATGCAAAATCTTAGCTACCAAGACATAAGAGTGTTATTCAACGCCATCTTGTGAAATCCCTTAGCGCATAACATAAAAATGTATCGGATTAATCGCATTTTTTACATAACTTAACCCCGTAACAAGTTTATTTTACGCTATTTTTACGTCTGCAAAACTAACTTGCGTTGATGTACACTTCTTATAAATAAATAATATCCGATTCTTAAATAGTGTCATAATAATGTTATTGATTCAGTGTCGACACTATAAATCGCGCTCGCCTATTTTTGCGCTAAGTCGGTACATCTCATCGAATTGTATTAGAGTTTCGCTACTTTTACGATTCGACAATCGTAAATTGTCCGAAATACGTGGATCTCCGTTTCCCCTTATCTCGGAATAGTTGGTCAATAGAAGGCGTAACTTAAGAAATATAGTGGGTATATTAAATAATATAGTTATATGGTGTTTGACACATATTAAACTTTAAAATTTCTTTAACAAAAAGGAACATTACCGATATAATAAATGAAATTTTAACTTTTCGTCAGTAGGATGTCTTTGGAATACAACAAATATTTCACTCCCAATATTTCTAATAATACAATTGAAAATATTTTCACAAACCGCCTTGTTTACATTTTATTGCGCTTTGACATTCCTAATCACCTTAAAAAGGAGCTGACTAATTTCACCGAAACGGTAGCTATCAGTAACCGAAATCGACGGCGTTGTCCATCCATTGTGTCTATGCGCTTCACCCCGCACCGCCCCCCACCAGCCCCCCCACTCACGGCTGGAATGATATATGGGTTCAGTACCTCTCTCTAAATAAATCTATATTGGGGTCATTCGTGAACGCGCGTTTAGGTTAACGCTTTATTTACGCTTTTTGATAAGTAAGAGTTAAGTGGTAGTGTTTTTGAGAAATTCTTTAGGTATTGTATCTAAAGAGTAATGATTGACAAATGTATAAGCTTTGTAATAGATTGTATAGAGAACATGTATTTTATACAAAAAAAGTGTCTTGACATTTTTTTTAAATGCATCTGTTTTTATTCTAATTGACAATTACTTACTGGTTTACAACAAACGTAGCAACATCTATAAGTAACAGAAAGCGATTTATCAATCAAATACCTGCACTTACTCCCCTGTGTATGAATGATGACACACCTTAGCTGTATCTCCTCAAATGATCTATAAATCCATGCTCGCCCAGTCTCCCCGCGTAAACAGAACCTTTGGATCAAACTGTCGGCGAAATTTGAACCTAATTGCAAGTGAAATACGAATGAAATTGACTTGCTTCATGATTTGTTAGTGTTGTCCCAAGTTTTGGCGTTGTTTAAGCAATTGATCGGAAGCTTAATAGTGGTTGTTCTGTTTGTATATTGGCAATTTAACTGAATTAGATTTTAATTGCGATATGGGTTTTGGGGCTTTTGTCATGGTCGTTTTGCACGCACGTACGTACCCTTTTATTTTGTCGTTGTCTCTAATGATATTTCTTTGTTCAATGTATTGATAGGTATCATAATATCAAAGTACTCTTAAGTTACTAAAGAAATATTATAATAAAGAACAAAGGGTTCTTATTAAAACAGAAACACTGTACCCGCGTCATTTAATATTAATGACATTAATATTTTAACACCAACTTTTCTATAGAATTAATATGCCCCGTACAGCGTTGCCGGCTTTTCCCAGAGTTTAGTGTTATTCCTTACTTTACTGTGTACTTTTATAACATAACTCTAGCCAGGTTTTATTATTCAACTGCAGAATTGGCCACAGAGTAGCGAAACAGTCGATCTAATTCAAATGAGCAAAAAAGAATGGGCAAGAATTTAATTCTGCGCGATTTTACTATAAAATTTTTGAGGAGTCAAAATGGGACTAAAATGGTGCTTTATAATGTTTAATCCATATAAACTTTATCAATAATTAAAAATTCTTCTTCCTTATTCATTTTATATGCTCAAGGCTTAAATTAAAATATATATAAAGCCTCTTGTCAAAGTTGTTATTAATGCAATCTATTTAATTGATGTACATTTTATTCATAAACAATTATCAGTAATTGTATTTATTACTTTACCTTAAAAAAATCCAAAAAAACAATGTGTTCGCTTCTCGAATAGGCGTATGTTCAAAATAAAGATAATCATTTAGACAAAACGATATTTAAAATTGTAAATATCGACTTTTCTTCCTTACTTACTGTCGAATCCCTGCTCTGTGGTTTCACTAAGCTCCCTATTAAATGTACATAGTGTACAGTAACTACACTTCGTCAAGTTTTAACTTCGCAATCGTTTATTTTGCATTTTGCCCGGTTGTACGGCCAAAGTGCTCATTGGGGGCGGATCATTTGTACAAGCCTTTTTTATGATCGTGTCGTGTTTTTAATGAGAACACCTGTGGTAGGGGATGCTGATTAATTAGTAGGGGCTGCGGTTTGATTAGTGAGAGGAAATTTGTTGTCATTTTACACGATGTAGTTTTTATATGATGATACCTAAAATCCGACCTTCTATACTAACTCAATAATGTTACATCCTGCTAATATAATGGATTTGGATGAAGGAAAAAAAAAATCGCTAATTCAAGCGCTTATCATTTAAGATTTAAACAAAAAACTAAGCCAATTCGACTCTTTCATACTTACCATTCATTTCATAATCTGTTTTACTACAAAGAGTAAGTTATTAAAACCATCGTATATGTATGTATAATTATGTTTATGTCTACATAAAGGCAGTGGCACTTGCCTTCTATAGGAACTACCTACCGTCTGTGTAGACTACCGCTAATTGATATTCAAATGCTGAAACGTTACTAGCGCTTGCATATCTTTAACTAATATACCTACTGTATGTTTGTTTTACAATTTGTAGACATTGTGAAGTTTAGGTCAATCTTATAGAAATAATTTGATAAATTTAGCGGCAAACCCAAAGGTTAATATTATTTATTTATTTATTTCGTTCTCCAGACTAACACACCAACTGTGTGGCCCAAAACCAAGCAAAGCTTGTACTTTAGGTACCACAGAATGGACTAGGGGATAACCTATTTACAAATTATCTAGTTTAGGTTTTTTGTGTTGAATAGTGTATCTTTAAGGAAGGCTATAGGGTATTTTTTATTTTTGGAATGTTCCCAATTTCCACGGGAAAAGCAATTTAGCTGCTAGTGAAACCGCAGGGCAGAAAGCTAAGTCCTGCTTGTATGTGCATAATTTGAATGATCCTACTAATATTATAAACGTGAAAGTTTGTGAGTATGGATGTATGGATGTTTGTTACTCTTTCACGTAAAAACTACTGGATGGATTTCGATGAAACTTTACAGTAATATATGTTATACATCAGATTAACATATAGGGTACTTTTTACCGGGGAATCTTTGGTAAAAATGCCTTGTTTCTAGCCAACAAGGCTATCTTGCACTATCGATTCTCTTTAAATACTTATTTTTTTGTCAAACCATACGATTCTACCATGACTTTAAATAGCTAATTCCATATCTATTTACCGGGTCGGTGACATTTCGGACCAAAAAAACTCGGACCCCTTCGCCAATGTATGGAAAAAAATAATATTAAAATTGAAAATCCATACATTGGCGAAGGTGTCCGAGTTTTTTTGGTCCGAAATGTCACCGACCCTATTTACCATATGCACACCCAATATCTATAATTCTCTAATCATGCATTACCAAGTACACTCGCTGTCACAGTAAATTATAGCATTCGTATGAAAGTTGCTCGTTGTAAGTTCTCACGAGAAAGTACCCGTAGCTGTGTGTACTTGCGTTGGCAGTTTTAATTGATATGCACAAGGTTTGCGCTACTTTACTTAAGTTGCCCTACTTAAGTTTTTAAGTGTGGGGAAATTGTAGCATTGACATTGCAAAGGTGAGGGAAATTATTTGAAAGATTAGGTGAATAGAATATTGAGTGTATTTTTTTTATGCAATTTTTTTCATAGAAATGAGTACAAGTTATAAAACACATTTTTGTAACGAAACTCCCGAGATCTTTTTTTTCCATAAAACCTTCTTTACTGCATCAAAATTTTTTACCGTATCGCTTGACATCTCCATTTTAAAAGGCAACCACGTTAGTCTCATATCTCGGTGTTGCCGCAACAGATTAACACCGAGATTCGCTCCAAGATTCTCCTGAGATTTATCTCGAGATTCATCCCGATATTCTGCCGAGATTCTTCCCGATATTCTCCCCGAGAAATACCCCGAGACGAGATAGCAACTGCACTCGGAAATTGAAGCATCCCATCTGTCTACAGACCAACAACGGGCGGACAAACTTGAGGTTGCTTTTGTTGCGATCTTACGATTCTGAAACGGCTGCGAAGTTGGAATTGTAGGCGTCGTTTTTTGTATTTGAAACATGGGTTCTGTTTAAGGCAAATAACAGCTGTTTTCAGTCTAGTTGTAACGTTATACCAAATATTCAAATTAGTTCATTTATTTAATGAAAAAGTTAAATATTGCTTAACCAAATTAGCGGTAACGATATTCGACTTGTAAAGATTCCCAGCAGCCTCATCACAAAGTATAGTTACCTTCTCATTCTCATTTAAATTATAAATTGTAAAGTTCACCGTCGTTTTCAATTAACAGAAAGCAACACACGGCCGCAATACCTGCCGGCTAGATAGCTTACAATAAATCGCATGTCAATATGCCAATTTGAGTGCTACAGCGCCATCTACCGACCTCTACACTCACACTGGCGGGGGTGTCAGTCGCGCCCCCGCTATTTATACACCCCGGACCACCCCCCACCACGGCGATGGGGGGGGGCGCTTTGTTTGCGAAACGTTCGGTAAAGCGTCGTTTTGAGATATAAGAAAATTTGCAAGGTGATTTGTTAATGTAATTGTTGGTGGATTAATATAGGTTTTTGGTTTTTTTTTGACACCTTTGCTATGTATTTAGAAACTACTGTGTTTTTAAGGAACATGAGACTTAACAGGTATGATAAAGAAAAGTAAAAAAATTAAAGAAACATAGCTATCGGCAACTAATTTCAATGTTAACTTTGTCAATGCACTACGATCTAACGCTTTTTAATTTTTTTTTTACCTTAAACTTGTCAAAACTACAGTATCACAAAATAATCCACAAATACGATACACTTGTCTACCTTACAATATCTAGCAGACACAACAACCTATCAAATATAGGTACACTCTGAACGTGATGTAGTACGCTACTACGTCGACTAGTCTGGTCTATTTGCGGACGGCTTGCCGTATCGATGGCCCTACAATACGCCGCTTCGAAATAGAATCACTCTGTATACAAGATGATGCTTTATCGGCTTTTGAACTGCGAAATTGCTTTCAATAATGGACCGATTTTGAATAGTGAAAGTGGTAATATTATTTAAAAGTTATTCTTATGGGCATTATGCTCAATATGTATTTCCTTACGCTGTAAGGATAAGAATACCAGTTTAGATAGATTATTATAGCCCCATATAGTATTAATTGTACAAATAAATCGTTCCTTTTTTATATTAAAACTAGTGGCCACCCGCGACTCCGTTCGCGTGAAAGTCGGTTTCCCGTGGGAATGAGAAGTTTTCCCGCGGTAAAAAGTACCCTATATGTTATTCTGATGTATAACCTATATTACTGCAAAGTTTCATCGATATCCGTCCAATAGTTTTTACGTGAAAGAGTAACAAACATCCATACATCCTCACATACTCCCAAACTTTCACATTTTTAATATTAGTAGGATTATAGCCCCATACAATAGTAATTAATAAGTACAAATAAATCGTTTCTTTTTTATATTTAATTAAATCAAACCATTTTGCTATAAAGGACATGTCATACCCACTTTTTCCCTAATTTTGCGCCGATAACCACTTATGAACCACGTTCTATAGTAAAGTTATGCGGCTTTGGCATATCGCTACGGATCGCTTTAATGCCCAACTGAAAGCACCTTGTTTCGGTCACTCTCGATGATTTAATTAATGATTGAATACAGTTCTATTATTACTGCGTCTTGCACATTCTGTACCATTTATATGAAGATATATTTTTGGAAATCAGTTGTGTTAATATTTTATTTGAATGTGTAACCTTGATTATGACTGTAGTAGGTGATTACCTATTTATGAACTTTGGAGGTCACTTTACTTCACGGTTAATCAACTTAAAACTATTAATACAAGCTTCTTTACCCTAATACTAATCTTAATTGTTTTATAATTCTCGCTTGCTGTAAATTAAGTTTTTTCTGTATCTTAATAAATAGTAGTAAGCACCGATCCTACTAATATTATAAACGTGAAAGTATGGATGTATGGATGTTTGTTACTCTTTTACATAAAAACTATTAGATGGTTTTAGATTAAACTTTGCAGTAATATAGGTTATACATCAGAATAACATATAGGGCTTTTAACCGCGGGAAAACTTCCCATTCCCACGGGAAACTGACTTTCACGCGAACGGAGTCGCGGGCGGCCACTAGTAAGACAATAATTTGCATTGTCAGACAACAAACTCCTAAACGTAAGTCAGCTGTTACAAACTGACTGACTGACTCACGTTTAGGTGTCCTTCAATTCAAACGTCTAGACACAGTAATTAGTGTTTAGTGCTGTTGCTTTTTATTCAAAAACGAAATTAAACATATAAAAGCTGAAGTATGTTTTGTTTTGTCATTCTCATGTGATTTTCAGACTGAAAGAGACGAAACGAATTTTCGAAAATAAGTTAATATTGCAATGAATGTATGTGTGAGCCTTTGCACATGAAGCTCTGAGCTTAACGCAAACTTAGCCTAGCGTGCAAAGATAATATATAGTAAGCTGTAATCGCAGTAAAATTAAATGACTTATAATATAAGCTGTAATTTAAGTGTAATATAAGCTGTAATCGCAGTAAAATTAAATGACTTATGTGCCAGTAGTTGAGTTGGATAGCAAGAGGGCGAATGACTTAAATGAATTACAACGCATTAATCGACACTACATAATTGTAAATGTATTTGAATTAGAAATCGAGATGTTTTATGACTAATAACTTAAGTTATAAATTCTGTTTGCAGTGAGAACAAAGGAATAAAAACCATATGTCTTAAAATTTACGGTTTAATTTTGAAGCATAACCTACCGAGTACATTGAAAAGCGAATTTGAATTCCAGCGCCAAAGGCAAAGAGCTTAAAATTGAGTAAAGATATTTACTGCAACCGCGAATAGTGTTGTAAAGCATTGTGGCAGCGAGATCTTTGCAAATAGTAAACACATCGAAAACGTTTTACGTTCTTCTTTCAAACGAAAGTGAACCGTCTTTATTGTATCATACAGTCGCAATTGTATTGACAAAAGTATTTGTTTGTTTACTTGTGTTTAAGTGAACTCTCCGCCATTCCAGTGTTTGGTGTATATTACAAACTTGCACTCTGTTTAAGGCCACAGTTTAGGTAATTGTCTACAGATTACTTATTTCTATTCTATAATTAAAATAATCTAAATAATATACCGATATCAATCGATCGCAATTATTCAATAACTAGTAAAACCAATTATCGATGTCGATACATAGATGTGGCTACAACACTACTCTACTAGCTCTCAAACCTAGTTCTCCCCCGCACTTAATTGAAAATTCTTTGCCGAAAAACTTGCAGCTTACAGAATTTTATTAAGCCCGGCATATATTTAATTAAACAGTTATATTTGGGGCCATTTGTCCCATTCGTTGATTTATTAATAAAAAAATACAATAATACGTGTCAAATCCTAATAAAAATACTGACAGAAATAAATTTGCAAATTCCGTTAATTCGAGGAACTTTGAAAATAATTAGAACTAAGTCCTAATAATACTACGGTGAATTTAATTATGATTTGCCGTTTTTGATTCATCTTAACTAATAAACAGACTTTTAGTCTTTCGGTAACTGGACTTTTTATAAAACTGCGCTTGAGTTTAGTTAAACAATAATAAAATAATATTTTACTCAATAAAAAATGTTGCAAATAACCATCTAAAACCAAGAATCTAAAACGTGTGGGCAAAAGAGTTATTTAAATTTCTTTCATGGAGATACTTATTGGAAAAACGTGAAAAAGTTACTTTCAAGGTTAGTTAATTGCATTAAGTTTAAGAAGTTTTAGCAGCTTTAATAATGGTCATACTTAATATTTATTAAGCAATATACACATATAATCAATGACAGAGATATTACAGCTATTGGCTTAAACACAAACAAATCAATGACTACTCGAAACCTATAAACAGCAAAAACGAAAACATAATCAACGAATAGCATTTTCTAATTAGCGTTAACTACTAATAACTGTCACGAAACAGCCTATTATAGCCACACACACACATGTAGAGATATACACACACAAACATATGTGGATCGTATACAGACACACAGGCTTAGCTGCTTCTAGGACGACCTACATTAAAATGCAGCTAGCGTGCGACAGTCCCCCCGATGGGATGGGAGCCGAATGGGACCGGTCAAGGTTTGGGGCCTGTAAATAAAAAAAAAACTTTGGACCGGAGAATACTTTTGTTGATAAATACAGAAATTCGAGATATATTCATTACGTATCTCTAAGTTGAACAAGGAATTTTCCTTCTTTGTTAAATGAATGTGAGCAGGAGATCTGGTCACTGGCCCCATATCTGTAACAACAAAACCAACAAACTTAATAAGTCAATCTGTTTTCTACCTTTTCTGAAAGTTAAGAGTGTACAAGAATATACATTTTAATGAAATAAAAAAACATATTTACATGTTTGAACGTCTTAGTTTATAAATGAGCTACAACTGTGATTGATCCCTTTAAAACTACACCCAAACATTTATTATTATCTCGATTATTCCCCCCCGGACCAAACCCATCCCGGTCCCAGTCGACCACACACCCAGCCCACAGCAACGTTTGAAACGTGTACACTCTCCCCATTCAATCGAGCCACGATCACACCACTATGGGACTTCATGGAGTTTTAAACTCACCATAAAATACATCGCAAATGGTAACGTCACTTTAGGGGTATGAGTTGCGAGAATATTCTATGATATGTGTTTGAATTTTGGATTTAAGGTTATTTGTTTATTCTTGCTGAAGATTTGAATTAAATTGTCAAAGTTTGTTCAAGCTGATTTATAATTTAATAAGCATTGCACAATTGATCCAAATTAGTTAAACATGCATAATTATTCCTGAATCAATATTTCTTATAATTATGATTAAATTGGTAGTAAAAATTTATGTCAAAAATATGCACTTCGTTAAGACCCAAAAACTCTACAGCAATTGAATTGAACACTGAATGTATAATAAATGCCACAATATGCGACTGAAAATAATTTATTCCTCGTAATTGCAACACTGACATTTAAATGTTGGAAATCGTATTCAATGTAGTTTATAAATCATGTACTTACATGGAAGTTACTTTTAAATAAAATATAAACATACATTTTAAAAGAGTTATTAATCTTGAAATTGTAGGTCCTGAATAAAAAAGTATATATTCGTCTTCCTTGATGGCTTCAGGTTTTCCTTATTTGTGAGAGGTACTGAGCCGTAATCCACGCTGGTCCTACGGATTTATTAATTACCATGAGAAGTACAACACATTTGTTTCCCTTATCACAATCATACTGAGTTAAACTTAAAATTACTTTTATAAACAGTTTATCTGAATATATATAATATTAAAAATATGAAAAGTGCAATTGTTAGACTAGTCTGAAAATAATATAGCTCACAATTCACCCCTTTTGTTCAATCCTCTCAGTCTTCAATATGGGAGATGTTTCGCCTATATCCTAGAATTCATATTCACACTCAAAACGACCTAACTACAAACAAAACTACAACAGAAAACATACCTTAATGATAGAGATATAAAGCCGATTCTGCAAGCATTGTGCATTGTGCAAACGCGGAAACTTATTCATTTTTATTGGAATTCGAACTGTAGAACCAGTGCATTAAGGTCGAAATTGCAGTGTGTCATGGAGGACAAAGAGTAGCAATCATATCTATGTGTTGTAATAGTTGTTGGTAAAAGTGAAGAACGAAAAAAAGTTTTTATTTTTTTATTTACAGCATTTAAAAAATACCATTTAAAAAAATATATCAATATTGTATTTTAATTTAATTAGGAATATTTAGTTCAAGTTAAATATCAAGATTTTACTAACAAAGCGACCCAAATTCCCGAACAATATAACTCAAGCCTATAAACAGTGAGAGACTGATGCCAAGAAAATTATATTTGCCTCCCCAGTGATTTATTACCTTAAAAGCCTTACGAAACTCCTCAGAAAATGTAAAACTTTCAGCCTAAAACGAGATCCATCAAGTTGGCAATTTTCACATGATTTTATTACTGTTTAGGTGTTTCGCGTAACCCGATTGGTCAATTTATAGACTGACAAGAAATAGAGTTACGGCCGACGTATGAGATTAAAGATAACCTAATACTAGTTGATTATCACAATATCGCATTAATTAAAGTATTGCTATAAAATGTGCTTCCTTAAATAGCTACATAGGAGTGATTAACTTACAAATTCATACACTTCAATATGGATAAAAATACCAGGAAAATGTATTTTTGTGATTTCAACAAAAGTTGGTTTTTAGAAAATGTTGGTTAAAAATTGGCTAGCCATGTGAAAGGTACATGTTATGCCTTTAAAACCAACGCCTTATCAAAAAAATTGAAGCAAAGCAATCGTCTTGATTTTTCTATGGCTCAAAATATAGAGTACAATCACAGATTGCAAAAATAGTAGTGTTAAGCTATATCAAGTTTATAGTTACTCCAATTTAATTTAATTGCTGTATTTTTATAACAAAACGTGCTGACGTTTGCTTTACAGTGTAAAGTTGTACAGTGGCTTCCAAATAGTGGTCCACTTTAACAAAAGCAAAAAAATATATATGTATAACGTATATCACAAAAGCCATAGGTGGTTCTTAGTCTTAGAGCTCAAAAGAATGATACCGTTTATTTGACCTTATAGGGTACTTTTTACCGCGGGAAAACTTCTCATTCCCACGGGAATACGACTTCCACGCGAACGGAGTCGTGGGTATTTAAATAAATGTAGTCTCTAATCATAAAAAGGTTTAGAACACCGCCATAGTACATACTTCATGGTTGGAACCCTTTTTCTCACGCGCACCCCTACACTTTACGACTCGCATATAAAACGGTGCCTGTTGTTTATTATATTTCAATTTCATTGCTAAAACCCAACGGTATTTATTGACCCTGTCTCGTGCTCTAGCAGGAAAATTGGCGAATATAACACGGTGAAATGAAATTGCTTCTTTCTTGACATAGTTTATAGACGAAACCTTTGTGAAAACCTGATGACTTTTAACTCGATAAAGTTTTTGATATCCGACAAATCAGGGTAAACAAATACAGTTGCTAGATTGATCGTCGAAAGCCTTTATTAAGCTGCCGGATTGGCCATGGCATGAAGTATTACCCGGTCAGTTTGTGTGGTATTCAATTGTCGGTTATTCTGTATAGCGGCCGACACTTAATCGATTGCGAAGGATTACCCAAGCATTCGAGTTGAGAACAATGGTGGTAAGTTAGATAGCTATAGGGTTCTATGAACGCCTTTATTAATGTGGCCCACTTAATTTCGCTTCGTTACACGGGGTTCCGACGCGTGGTGAAATCAATTTTTTTAGCAATAAAAACGTTTGTAATATTACCTTAGTGATAGAAATTGGTTAAAAAGAAGGTGTTGTTAGATTTTGTCGTTTAAATTCAAAATATAGATTCTTATAGTATTTTCTTCAATCTTTTTTTATGTAGTTAAAATACAATATTACTGTATTTGAATTTTGAATAACCTAAAGGAACAATTGCCAATTCATCAACTAAGATTTAATATAGCAGTCTAAATTTACTTCAAAGTACTTATTCTGCTTATTCTATTTATATATTAAATATTGTAGTCCACCCACGTCCGCCTTGTATATACCTTTTATTTGAAGTAATTAATAATTTAATTTATGAAATTGCTATCAGTAAGGTAGCGTCTTTTGACAATGTAGTCTTGAAGATTCAATTAAGTAAGTTAATAAAACGACCGTAAAGTAAGGAAACAATATTAGTAAATTTAAGAAACAGTAATTATAAATGATTATAGAAAATTCTTGATATCTAAAAACATTTAGCAAATTACTTTGGACTAAGCGTATATTTTAAATTAAGTTTTTCGGCTTCCATCGTATTTTCTATCATACTTCCATCATATTCTTTACCAAACATATTTTAATAATTCTATATATAAATCCTACTTATATTATAAACGTGAAAGTTTGTGAGTATGTATTGATGTTTGTTACTGTTTCACGTAAAAACTACTGGACGCATTTGGATTAAACTTTACAATAATATAGGTTATACATCAGAATAACACATAGGGTACTTTTTACCGCGGGAAAACTACTCATTCCCACGGGAAACCGACTTCCACGCGAACGGAGTCGCCGGCGGCTACTAATAGTAAATATAACTCAAAATAGTTTCCATCTAACTTCTGTAAGGGTCAAGAAGATAATTTAAAGTAAATCCATTAATATGTCAATGTTGATAAGTTAATCTATTACCGGCGATGTAAATCACTGCTAACATCGCAGTAAATCTCATACTATTATCAAGCCAATATATATTATTATGTAGTTAATTACACTTCAATATTATTATCACTTTGTTATCCATTTAGTTATGTATTTATGTATGATATATTAGGTGTTTATGACAAAATTTAACATAAAAACTGGTTAATATAAAAAAATTGAATTAAAAAAAATTTGGAAACATATAACGAATTTATTGAAATTAATAGACAATGAAGTTAATTTATCACTACATAGTAAAAAAAAGTCACTTTCCGCCGCCTGTGTGTATGTATGCTTAAATCTTCAAAATTACGCAACAGATATTGATGTTTTTTTAAATATATAGAGTGATTCAAGATAATGGTTTATATGTATAATAAAATAGTATAGCGAAAGGGGTTTTACTCCACATGTAATGCGTGCGAAATCGGTGGCAAAAGCTTGTTTTAATCTAAAAAAGGAAGTCTATAAAATGTACAATGAAAACTTAACCAAACGAAAGTAATTAAACCGTATTAAAATCAGTTACCTTGGTTATTTATAACTTAATTATTTTCAAGTAATTACTGATAGATATTTAACAGATATATCAATGACAGATATAGTAGATAATATAACATAAGTACTTATTCGGAATGCCATTGTCTCCGCGTCTCACCGAAATAGCTCGCAGCCCAACGCAATATGAGGCGCGTAGTGTTAATAAGGTGTGGGCGTGCGCATAGATCTAGCGATTTATGTGTCTACAGACGGACGGAGGGGAGATTATTGATTTTGTTGCACTTAGCTGGATGTACTTGGTGATTCTGTAATTAGGATTCAAGAAAGATTTTTTTGAGGGTTGATTAGATTTGGGAGTGTTACTTTTAAATAATGTGTTTAAGTAGGTACCTATAATATTAATAATGGAAGCCTAAAGTTTATGTGATTATTTAATGTGAGTTATGAAAATACGTTTTGACTAAATGTAAATATAAGGAATTAACAAATACAAACAAGATCATACAGTATTTTTGTGCGTGTTCTTTATTGACTCAAATTTACGTTTTTCATGTCACATTACTATCTTCATTGCACATTTTAATGGTCTGTTCTCAATTATAATTATTAATTTGATTCCATACATATAGGTATAACAAGTTCAACTAATAAGTAATTACGAGTCGTAAATGAATGCATCAGTCATGTCCATCCTAATCTAACCCTGGTAGCGTTTGCATATAATGCATTAAGCGACGTCCATCCGAAACGCATGGGGTCAGTACACTGTCGTCAGTCGGCGCGACGCGTCGTCGAACCGCGCGGCTTGTCTACGTGACTGTGCCCACGCGCGAGCTAAGCGAGCGGAGCGAGCGCAAGCTTCGACGCTCAACACGTGCGAAATTATACCCGTCAACATTACAGCGGTGTGTACTGACGTCACACTATTGTGCTATCGTTTGCATGTATTACACAACTGGCCAGAAACAATAACAAACGCATACGATTCATTTAGTACGCGTTTCCGTGGTAACGCTCTTATCTGAATGTAAACACGTCGGTTTAACCTCATACTTAGCAAGGAACATAATCATGTTAAGAAACACTCGACGGTTTTTATTTTTAGTGGTAGTCGAGACTGGAGGTTTGGAGTGACTACCGAATTAACTACCATAAGGCGTTGACTCCGCTCGGGCATGGGAACGATGTATTTGTATAAACATTGACGCATGCTGATGGAATTTGGTTTCTTTGTGTCTACGTACAGTCAATTATAGACTGCGATGCGTTTTGTGTTAAACAAACGATTGATATCATTGGTTGCGAGTTAAATTTTATTGATTAGCCTTTAGGTTTTACCCGCTGTTTAATTAGTTTTTCCGTGAGTATAAGGTATTTCCAGTTGCGAAGTTTACCTTTTGTCGTCTTCCTTTTATCGATACACGTACACGATTTCATTTAAATTCGATAATTAGTTTTTTACGCAGCTCAAAATAGTCTATCACTATAATCTTGCACATTTAAAACATTAGCCAGTCAATGAAATGGGTAATAATAATACCCCCTGCGAAGGGGTGCACGGCCACCCCCGTCGTTCGTGCATGTACTTATCGATGCCGACTGCCAACAGGAGGGAGATGTTAGCCTTGATGCACATTATTGATTTTCAGCCTCACAATCACTTGTGCATGCGAAATTAAATGTCAAGCGTCGAAAATTATGACCAAAGTTTGATTTTAACTACAATGTTGATGCAATGTGTTTGCTTAGCATGGAGATTGCTAATCGTAAATTATAGAAAAGATTGTGGTACTAGACTTTATTGTCTGCCCACTCGGTAATGAACGTCAATGGAAGTTAATATCGTAAGTTTGTATGTAATGGAAGGTATATCCATTGTGATATCCACCTGTCGTTACATTTAAAAGCGATCACAACTTAACTATAGGTTTTTGCGACTGGTCGATCAACTTGTAGTCGCCCGATTGTTTGGTCGGAACCGAGGGGAAGCAGAGGCTCCTTGAAACGCCACCTGTCCTTGTAATAGCTTTAGGAAGACAGCCGCAGCCGGGGCGCGACGCGCGCGCATCTGCCGTTGTTTTCGCGCCAAAAATGGAACATGTGTCGTCTTTGTACGAAGGACACCGACCGGGATGGTCTTGTGTGTGTGTGACGTAAAAATATTCAGTTTATTCTAGTTTTGAAAAGTTTTATTTAATAATAAACAACATAATATACAAAAAACCTATTTGTTGCTGCCCGGTTGTGTAATAAGTGTGTTTATATACGGGATTCGTAACAGTGAATTAAAAATTCAAATCGGTATGAAGTTGAGTTATAACTTGGAAAGTACAGATCCATACAAAGTGGAGCATCATTAGTTGTCTGTCTGTCATCAGCGAGTGTGTCAAATCGGGAATGCATTCCGTTTCTTGATCTTTGGTTCAAGTGTGACGTGATTTCTAATAGCGACTGTGTCCAACGTTTATTAACTATTTTCTTTATTGATGGTACACTTGTGTGTGTGTTAAGTGTTGTGTATTGTATGTACAATGTGACATAATGTTGGGATTACTTACGACGGATTTCGGATTCCAAAACAGACTGACACTGTTGCAACAGCTGATCGAATGTGGTGACGTGTTGCTGGAAAAAGAATACCAGTGCGGTATGTTTGATATGTTTATTATTATATAAATATTAAGAGATTGGCTATAGGGTCTACGGTTGCGACTAAAACTTAAAATTGAAACTTGTAGGATAGAATTAGTCGAAAAGTATAATCTTTTTTATAAATCTTATATAATACAAAAACTTTATATAATAAAAAGAATTTGCTTTAAAAATAGCAATTCCTACACAATATATCCAAACACGACAGTTCGAAAACAAAAGAACAGCTTCCGAGAAAATAACCGTTTTACGAGTTGACGCAACTTACGTAACAATTTCAAGTCACGGCGACAATAGCGTATTATTGTCAACCATTTATATAAATATCTAAAATAAACCGTCGAACTTTGAAAAAGAAACCCTTTCGCCCATTACTGTTTACAACACCACAGGAAAAAATACTAGTTTACCGTTTTCAAGATTGTTTTTGTGTCGAAAGTATTAACAAACAGTCCTTTTCCTTGTGAGAGGTAAAAATAGTCTCGACAATGGAGGTTTTACGCAGTTCGGCAACTTTTTGCGTGGTTGTTTTGTTTTGGGTTCAATTTAGCCCGACTTCCTCTTTGTTTTGATTGTTAGGTAAGGTGGTGTAGGCGTCATTGTGTTATTTTTATATTACTGATTTAGAAACAAGATTATTTATGCTTTTAGCTTAGTGATAAAAAAAATAAGTCATTGTAGTTGAAATAAAATAACAAGAAATTCTTTTGATGTACAAATAAACTTTGTCTATTGACTATTTTATTTAATTTTATGTAAAATGCTTTTTTTGTTGGATTATCCAGTCTCAGATATTAACATAACTTTTTATCATACACCTTGTACAGTCACAGTAAAACACAACTGTAACTTCTAACCACATCTAACAGGGTAACTCAAATACGTGCTTAAAATTCCCTTTAATCACTCGGAATTGGTTAAACATACTTTAACTATACATATACATACTATACACAGTGCATTATACAAATGATTGGTTGGTATACACCGTGATCGTTTAGCCGTTTTAAAACCAATGTTAAGAATATTTCTTTTTGTTCTTTTGTACAATGATATGAGATTTTTTGGATTACAAAAACAAAATTACTTTTTAATAATAATTTTTATTTACCAAAGTAAAAATTTACAAGATAATAATATCTAAACAAATTTAACAAAGCCCTTAGTATATTGTTTGTATATTGCATAAATGAATGGCTTAAGGATATATATATCTCGGAACATATACTTTTTTTATTGATTAAACCGAAATTACCTAAAAAAATATTTAAAATCGTCTCTGCCTATTGTTTAGAAATTGTCTCTTCGCATCGTAAACCACTAATGAATCATCATGTATAATTACAACTAACTCAGTGAATAGACGGACTGTTTGTCGGTCATATTCGTGGGTGGTCTTATGAGGTTAACTATTACAGTCCAGATAGTATTGTAGTGTGCATATGAAAAGTAGAGATAGAAAAATAGGTATTCTTGAGACAAATCAAATATGTTGAAAAAATTATGAAAATGAAAAGAAGAGAGAATTTACGAACCGGCCTTTATCAAATAAATTAGTTTTGCGCCTATGCATTTGTATTTTAGTCCTTTTGTGATCACTATAGGTACAAACACTAAATTTGACATTTGTAATTTTAAAGTTATAGATACTGGAAAAACATTGACTTTTGTAATTATATTGATCGAATATTTATTGAATTTGAATAATCATACTTAACTTTGATACTGATGAACATTTTTGTTTTTAAATTACTATTTATTTGTAGTTTCATTTATGCTATCTTCATACTACCCCGAGTTCCTTCACTTATTCATTGCAATTCATTGTAAAGGATCTATATAACGTAATTATGACGACGTATACCCGTTTTCTGTTCATATTTTCTGCTGACTGTACCGATATTGTATGCGATACTAGGCCGCTTCCTACACGTTTACTGTTACGATTACAACTTCCGGAAGGGGAGTGTATGTGTATGTGTGTATGTGTATGTATATACGTATGTGTGTATGTGTGCAGGGATGTTACATTGTAGGCACTTAATTTTATCAGGTGTAATAATAGAATAAGGGTTTCGTGAAATCCTGCATGAATTATAACGTTAACTCATGTAAATTTCAGTTTAAGAGTAGTGATAAGCCAACATTGTTATTCTTTGTCAAATCATTCAGTGATTTGATAACATATAACTAATTTTAATCATAATATTTTTCTCAACTCTCCTGCCGTCCCGTTCTTTTATCCACCCTTCTCTCTCGCACGCACGCACACACAGACATCGTGTAAATGTGATACGCTTATGACGTCACATACGCTACGATGTGTCGGAAGTTAGCTGCAAGAGGCTTCATCACGATCGTTGCAGTGCTGTCGGCGGATTTAAATGAGGTTTTTATTGTTGTGATGGAGCTTCACGTTGTAGACTGTATGGGAGTCGAATTGCGTATAAGATGATTGGGAATGAAATGAAATTATTATCAAATTAGTGGTTTTTTTTGGTTAACAAAATTACAGGGTGTGTTGGCAAAATTGTGAAAAGGGCAAAAATTTAAATTTTGTTTAAAATAATATAATTGCTTACTTTAAAAGGCTCTTTTAATTCTTTGGTATCAAGGTAGATTTTTTTTATTGTACATGTTAGTAATTCAAAAAAGTGGTTAGGATATACTCTAAAAGCATTCAATAATAATAATATTGATGGTTTGTTATAATAGCCGTAAAAATGCCTGCTCTATATTCTGTTCCATTAACAAATTAAAAGTGACCAGATATAATCGCTGATTGGAAATGTTAAAACTATCATGTGGTTTAATTACTTTTACCTATAAATTATTACTTATTTCACTTAAATATATCCACATAAATATATTTTTTTATTATTTATTTATTATAAAGTTATATATTCTCCGTTAGTATTTTTTATGTGTGTAAAACGCATCGAAAATCCTTTAAAAAATCTAAACGATAGGACTCTCAAAAACATTACACGATATTATCCGAAACAATTTTTTAATCTATTAGAAAAAAAAAACAAAAAAAAACTAACCTGCATTGACCAATAACGACCTGCCTATGACCACACACAGGTCAATGACCCCTGCTACAGTGCGTTCCAAGTATAAATAATATGTCATGAAAGGGCATTAGTCATACGTATGTGTTTCCATGGACAGGCGTACACTCAATTACACAGGCATTTGGATAGAAATTGCTACGTGGAAACGGGGAACTAAACGGTCGATTTATGATGTTAATTTTATAGTAATTAGAGATTTTTCTATGGTTGGTACGTTTCCTTGTTGGTTAGGCTGTGGGAGTGTAGATTGGACTTGAAGGGACCTATTCATTGTGAAATAAATAAAAAATTATAAAAGAGACTGCTCAATCAATATCTTCATTGATTCAATTATTGATAGAGCATTTTTTGTATTATTTTGTTTTGTTGTAACGAAGTGTGTGGCCTTGTAGGTATTTAAGAATTAAAGGGCCCTTAAAAACCTTTAGTTTACTGCGACACAATGTACCGTTAAAAAGTAAAATAATATCCAAGTTTGCCATTTGATATATTCTAAAATATCTTATATAATCTTGATAAGTAGCTCCATTTCATTTGGATTAATGAAAAACAGTAGCTGGCCAAGTTAGAAACAGATTAACTGATATTCCGAGAATGCTATCTTTACATTTCTAAAGAAAAACAACCGCTCTGGAGTTTCAAACTTTAATTTGATTAGGATTTAGATTTCATGACGAATAAAATTGAGATTTTAATTACTTCTGCCCTTTATTTAGTGCTTTTATTCATAATTTTTATTTAATATTAGTTAAAAATCGTACAAAAAGAACTCTAATAATGCGAAAGCAAACGTGTTTTATTGTCATTTTCACACACTAATAAAAACGGTAATTAACTGAACCTTTTGCGCAGTATTAAAACAACTAAAAACAATAGAGTTAGTGTATTCCTGAAGTCAGCAACCCGACCCCAACAGTCTTGAGTGATCACCGCTAGGGGGCGCTGCTAATTACAAGGGCATCTCGTTTGAATACCGACCCACAGTGCCCACAACGCCCAAACAAACAAACATACGTGCTTATTGTACAGGGTGAATAGTTTGCATGGACCTTACTATTGATTTAATAAGCTGTGTGTACTTCCGTTAACAAGACGTAATTTATAGGTTTCGGTGAGAGAAAAATCAAAGGACTTTTAATTTAATACATTTCGTTACATGTCATATTTGTTGCAAATTTCATACATTTGTTAGAAAAACCTATAGGGTCTTGTTGTGTCCTAGAATCGTAGAATAATGTTTGACATTTTTTTTCACACTGTGCTGATTTTTTCAAAATTGTACGTTTCTGTCCGTCTCTTAATCAAATGATTAAATTTAATTAACGATGCGTAAAAGAATATCCTTCGAAAATTTCAACTTGAATCTAATTTTACATTGAATAAAACAATTCCTTCGTTTTATCCAAAAACACTCTCAAAGTAAGAAAGAGAGAGATTTCACAAGTCTTTTAAACTTAATTAACACAGATTTACCGTCGCCAGCGTAAACTGATCCTTATGCTAATGCTGTTAAGTTCTATTTCGCTATAATATCTAGGATAATATCGTTTAATTTGTGCGGTTTGTAATTTAATTCGGTATTACGTGTTGTGTTTAGCATTAATACCTATTGCTGAGGATTTCTGATGCTAATTTTAACATCATACGGTTTTGCTACGATAAGGTACTTAGATTTTCTTTGTACATATTTACTGCTTAGAATTTGTAAGTATTTTGTACGTAGCGATGTTTTGGGAAGTAATTGCAATTTCTTAGTATTTATTTGTTTGATGTCTTTTATTTTTATGTACGTAAATAATGAAGTTAATTGTGTTTTTCTTGTTTACAGTGCTGGACAATCGGATATCAAACTCTCGCAGCTCTGTTTCACCGTGAGTATCTTAAATTAATAAAGATATTTAAAAAGATATATAAGTTCCTATCTACGCCATCTTGTTTTCAAGAATTATTAAAATTTGTAATGATTTAGAAATACTAACTATATTAATTTTGAAGTTATACATACTGGAGAAAGGAACGCGGGTCTCCGACCATTGCGCGACTGGTCCTTTTGCCAGTATCTATAACTTCAAAATTAATAAATTAGCATTTTAAATGTAAAACTAAAAGTAAAATCTCAATACTAACTTTATGTGGAAAAAGCGTTTTTATTTGCGCATAAAAAAGAGTGTCACTGAATGTGTATAAGATAATAAAATATTTATTAATTAAAAGTTATATTTTCTGTAAAATAGCACTTAGCACCATATGTTTAACATCTATTTTTATCTAATTTCAGTGACGTAGTAAAAGTAGACCTCGGTCTATCAGAGAGTGATGATGAAGTCCCCCCAACTACCACACGCCTTGAACCGTAAGTTTATTTATTATATTTTTTAGTAAAATAGTCTATGCCACTAACAGATAACGTAGCTTTCTACTGGTAAAGGTTTTTTTTTAAATCGGTTCAGTAGTTCCATTGCCCGGAACCTACAAACGCCGAAACAGTATAACTTAGGTATATATAGTACCGAAGGATAGATACTGTAAAATCTTTTTAAGTATAGACTAAGTATCATTAAAAAAATACAATCATTTGCAGTAAAGATTTTGTATAAAACAAACCATTTCTGCATACGTTATACTTATCATACTTTATCCTTGAGCCGTACCTACTACAAACGTTTTAACTGCCCTGTCAAGAATAACCAGTATAAAGTTACCCAGCGCAATAATACAATAAATGAAAGCATATAAAATGCCAACTCGTGTACCGCTCCTGTGAAACTTGCCTTTAGAATGTCGTAACTTGAGTTTATTTTCTTATTTCTCCTGCTTAATTACCGACTTACTTTGTTAACTTAAAAGTCAAATAAATATGAACAATAAGAGGTTTTGCTTTTAGTGCAACGGTATCTTTTTAAATGGGGGGAAATAAGGTTTGTTTTAGATAAGTATCTCTGTTTCTTCGTTGACGTTATGCGTGTCTGCTTGTACGTATGTAGGTATTACGCTAACTTAACTCTTAGTCACGCGACAGTATACAGTTTTAACTATCATGTATTTTCTTTAAAGATATGAAGTACTCGAGATGGTTAGGCACAATGATGTTTTGAAATAAGTCAAACTTTAATAATAAGTGATGATGCGCCAAGAAATACTGCTCATCCTTCATCTATACCTATATTTATATAATGAAGAGGTGAAGTTCTTGAGTCGTAATGGAAGGAATAAAATTTGGAAATACTGAACCTTTTTTCCCATTAGAAAGCTTCGATATCGGGAAGTGACGGTATCCTTTATCTTTATTTATTTATTTGTCTTCTTTTTTCCACGGCAATAAACTTCGGTTGGATATTCACTTGTAAATACTATATTCTAATCCTATAATACATCTTGGTAGCCTTAAAATTTGCAACCCGTATCACCACCATCCAAGCAATTACTCACCAACACCACGTCAAACCCCCCCTAATCAGCCTCTTTCCGCCCCCAGTATCCTTTCCCCCATCGGCTCGGCCAGCCCCGGCTCGTCCGGCTCGTCGTCGCCCTCGGACTCGGACTCGGAGTCCTCCTCGGCGGAGTCCATCGCGCCGGCGCCCAAGTCCCCGCAGCAGTCGTGGGAGCTGAAGAACTTCGCGCCGCAGCCGCTGCAGCAGCCCCAGCACGAGTTCCAGGCGAACGAGCTGCGGCACGCGCTGATTGACGGCCAGGGGAAGCCGGTGAGTCTCAACTGATAAACTTTTTTCACGGTAGGTCCTAGGAAGTTTGGAGGGTAGAGTGTTGCAAGCCCGACAAAACCCGTCTCCATTCCCTGGGTATGCGTTAAGCATTTTCCAGCACGAGTTCCAGTCGAACGAGCTGCGGCACGCGCTGATTGATGGCCAGGGGAAGCCGGTGAGTTGATTAGCTTTCACGGTATGTCCTAGGAAGATTCGAGGATAGAGTGTTGCAAGCCTGACATAGCCCGTCTCCATTCCCTGGAGGGGTGGGTATGCGTTAAGCATTTCCTGGGTCATCAAAAAAAGGGTAGAGTGTTTCATTTTCTTAAAGGCTACCTATTCACAGTATGACGAGGAAAGTTTTGAGGATAGAGCGATTTTCTGGAAGGCCAGTAACGCATCCTCAACACCGATGTGTTTGTAATCACTTACCATGTGACACGCGTTCTCTTTAACTTCTTTTTTCTTGAAGACTGTTCTTTTTTTACTAAGCACATATTTCGGTAACCGCCTATACGAGGTCTATGATGTGGTTTCTGATGAAAGCTTTTGATATGTTTATGACTTGGGACAGCTTAAGAGAAAGAGAAGAATTAATTTCGGCAAAATTATTACAACTTTACCATTTTACCAGTTTTCCACTATAATGTAAGGCAATTCTGCGAAATACTATATTTTCAGAAGAATTTTTGCTATTACGTCACATAAACTTACTTCTATAACTATTTATAACTTGCCTACGGGAAAAGATGTTACATCTTAATTCTTATTCTTCTTATTCTGCTTATCTATAATCCTTATCCTCGACACACAACAAATGAATTTGCCTATCTTACACAAAGAGATATAGATCATGCACTTGACTTATTGTAAAGGTGACGTTATCTCATGCAGTGTCAACGAGAGTGATACAGGTGTATGTATTATGTCATTGTTAAGGTATACTGTTGCTTGGCAAATTAGCATATTTTGTCGAGTACATTCGTTACTATTATTTGTATTGAATAGGAGGAAGTATAAAACTTTTGTGTTTTGTAAGGAAAATATGTCTTTTTTTTGTCGCTCTTGTATTTGTGTGTACCAGGACATTAAAAATTATAGCTATTGAGGTAAAATAATATGAAACTGTTGAGGATAACTTTGTCCGGTGTAACCGGATTCTCTGTGTTAATCCAGTGGTATATGTTTATGAAGGTACATCGTTTTGACGCCACGAGTTACTTAACAACATTGTCAAGATTTAAAATGCTTACTTTAGAATGAAATACCACAAACTATACTGAAAACGTATGGCTAATATTCCGCTAGCAGCTACTCTCGCTTGGGAAAAGGCACGTTGATTTTTAGCTATCTTCAATTAACTGTTTTCTGAATGTTTTTTATTTACAAATTGAAGTGAAAAAATTACCTTTAAGATGACAAAAACCGCATTAAAATCCATTAATTGGTTTAAGAAGAGTTAGCGGACAAACATACAAACTGACACTATAAGCGAATTGGATTTATACTATGTAATGATGTTAATGATAATGATGCCTATGATAATGATGTTAATGATAATGATAACAACGATAATGATGATAATGAGAATGATAATTATGCTAATGATAATGATAACAACGATAATGATGATAATGAGAATGATAATTATGCTAATGATAATGATAACAACGATAATGATGATAATGAGAATGATAATTATGCTAATGATAATGATAACAATGATAATGGTGTCTCCCTCCAGAGTCCAATCTCGGAACTATCGGACAGCGAGGTATCTTCCCCGTCCCCCGCGCGGCGCCGGCGCAGCGCGCAGCACCGCGCCTCCACCGCCTCCAGCGACGACGACCACGCCCGCCACCAGCCGGTGAGTGACTGTGACAGTGGCAGTGACAGGTGGCGACGAGTGACAGGAGTCAGCGGTGATAGAGTCAACATTGGTGGATGTTGCAATTAACAGGTGTCACCATGGACAAGTGTCGACAGGGATTAGCGTCAAAATAAGCGGGTGTTAATGTCAACATTGGTAGGCCTTGGATTGGTTTGAATGAATTCTGGTAATGAAGATACTCTGTAAGCTGAATTAAAAAAAGTATCGAACAAAATCTGGATCTAATGCTGTCAATATCTACTATTGACTGATGAATATCAGCTGTAATTGTCATTTCCACCCAGCATTGTGCAACAAAAGTTATGCTAGGTACTAATTTAAACCACAAGCTTAAAACCCGTGTCAATTCCTTGCAGTTGTAACAAGCTTTCTAATGTGAAGTCTAAGCAAAGCGGATCAATTCGAATGACACTTGTAGTAATGCTCTGGTAGTCAACTTTTATCTGCTTTGTTCTCCCCAGTCGTCGCCGCTAGTATCCGCCCCCAGTGGCGTGAAGCGCGGGCGACCCCCCAAGGCGGGCCGCGCGCCCCCGGACGAGCGCCCCGCCAAGAAGAAGCGCGGCCGCCCCCGCAAGCAGCGCGCGCCCTCGCCGCCGCCCTCCCCGCCGCCGCCCTCCCCGCCGCCCGCGCACCCCCCCCGCGCAGGAGACCAAGACGCACATCTTTAGGAAGGTCAGTGACTAAGTAACAATAGTATAATGGCCGCGATTCCGAAAACACTCTCTAAAACTAAAAATATCACTGTCACTTTCTCATGCTTTGTATTAGAAAAAGACAGGTACTTTGGTCTCACTAAATTTAGTCCACATCATTGTAAAATTGAACGAAATCCGCTGAGGACTAGCCAAAATTTGCCTTCGCTGTGTCATAATGCACGTACATTTTAGATTGACAGGATTAAAATGATTACCTATCTCTGTTTTATACTATTGATGAGTAAGTGACGGCGATATTTTTTATTTAGTTCAGAGAATGTTTTCAGAATCGGGGCCAATAGCTGCCGTTTTAGGACTCTGATTTATCTAACAACCCTTGAAGGTATCGCAGCGATTTCTGGATTAAGTTGACTTTTAAACATGAATAGTCTTTGGAACTTTATTTTGGGTTGTAGGTATAATAATTCGTTGTCATATAGCCAAAACAAACAGACAAATAAATGGGGTTATGGAGATGTTATTGAAGTTTATTAGCGAAAACGTTAAACAGGATCTTTATTATTACTGATGCAGTGTTGAAAAAATATAACAAATACGATACTTTTATTTCTCTTTTTTAATCTCTCAATAGCAAATTCGCTACAGTCGTAGAGATCGAGAGTTCTTGATGAAATATCCTTTATATAAGAAACAGTTATATAAAGGATATTTCATCAAGAACTCTCGATCTCTACGACTACTCTAGGAAAACTCTTCTAAAGATGACAGATATTTATAATGTCTTCTTGTAAATGTTACCACAAAAAGGTTACTTACGTATCAAGCTTGTAGTTTTCTCATTAATCAGTTAATGGCTAGAGCTATGACTTGTCAAGTGGAAGTTATACAAATACAATGACCATTTGAATGTAATGTAAATAAAAATCTCGTCTCCAGGTGTTCACCCCTCGCAAAGCAGACGAATGCGGCGGCAAGGGCGGCAAGGGCGGTAAGGGTAAAGGGGGCAAGGGCAAGGGACAAGTGACCATCATCGAGGCCGCCAGCGTGGCGCCGCAGATGCACTACGATAGGGAAAGGGCGCAAGAAGCCATGGCGCGAGTTTCACCGCCACAGGTTAGTTGGAACAGATGGTAAAGACTTTTTAAGTGTGTTGGGTTAAAAGAGAAAAGGATTTTAAGGATTTGAAAAGATGATGCTGTGTTCAAATTTGGTTTCAAATTCTTGTGAGAAATAGCAAATAACTAACTGCATGCTTAAAATTTTAACGAAGTTGACTTATAAGAAAAAAATGATGCAAAATCTCAAGTCTCTGTCTTTTGATGAATTTTGTTTTTTTCATCCAATCCAGGAACCAGAAACGGTAACGAGAAAGCGCGAAGCGGACCGCGCCGCCAACGAGAGAATACAAGAACGAATCTCCCTCGAGAGGTCCGACCGCGACCGGATACCGGAACGAACCGACCGCCTGCCGCCCGACCGGGACCGGGTATCCAGCGACCGGCTGTCCAACTCCGAGCGGTTCTCCTCCGACCGGTCCATGGATCGGTCCATCGAGCGGATAGACCGGACGGCCGATCGCCTCGACCGGGCCGCGGAGAGACTGGACCGGTCGGGCGACAGGTCGGCGGAGAGGCTGGACAAGTCGGGGCTGAAGCTCGACCGGTTGAGTGAGAAAGCGGCGGAGAGGTTCGTGCGAGCGGAGGCCGACGTGGGGTCGGCGGTGAAGCGCGCCGCCGGGGACCCGGCCGATGACGTCACGCCTGTCGGTATGTAGCTGCTATACAAAGGCTAGGTAATCATTTTTTAGTAGTGATGCAACGAATACGAATTCGAATATTCATATTCGCCGAATACCACATAATCGTCGAATAT
The DNA here is from genome assembly GCA_916618145.1 of Emmelina monodactyla. Taxonomy (NCBI): domain Eukaryota; kingdom Metazoa; phylum Arthropoda; class Insecta; order Lepidoptera; family Pterophoridae; genus Emmelina; species Emmelina monodactyla. The sequence continues at coordinate 2,968,478 of OU745316.1, forward strand.
TCGTATTCGCCGAATATTGCATAATCGCCGAATATTCTTATTCGCCGAATATGATAACAATATTCGTACAAATAATTTATGTAAAACGGAACGCATCTTTAATTCAGCAATACATGTATCAAACCACGCACTGCCAAATTTATTGCCATCTGAAGATCCACTGTATTTTTGGCGACTAGATGTTCATTTTCCGACACTGAAAAGATTGGCCCAGAAATATTTTTCACTAAACCGTCTACTGTATCGTCTGAAAGACTTTTAACACCTGGACTTTTCTACAGCTGGAAATATACAAACAGAAAAAATAAATCGTTTAACACCTAAAAATTAACGCAAATTGTGTTTTTTGAATAAAAATTTGCCAATTGTGGCTTTTGATTAATAAATAAAAAAAAATAGTTACTTTTCTTAGTTGTTTTAATACATTTGTAACTATTCGTATTCGTATTCGCAGAATAGTGAAAATGCTATTCGTATTCGTAAAAGTGGTATTCTTTGCATCTTAGTTATAGCATATTATGTCCTCGTCTGAATTGAGGTCGCTGGCTGCAAGTGGCAATGAAATAATTGTTTTGGAGATTTTTATGGAGATGATGGGATGATTTTTTAGGGACTTTTGTCACAGCATTACTAAGATATACATAAATACAAATTTTATTACTTATGGTTATTTAGATAGACATGATGCTTGAATGTTTGATAGTTTATAAGTCAGATTTGATAATGTTTTTTAACAAAATCATTTTAAGTAAGTTCAAATAAAACTATTTTATTATACATGTAACGCCATCTATTGATAACAACCTAAAACATTATCTATTAGATCTTACAGTATGTTGCGGCCTTAACAGATATAACACAACACAACAATAATCGTTTTCTTTGGAAGCAAACAAAATATTGTTGTGTCCTTGTTTTTTAATGCTAAACTAACGGTTTACTAATCTCTATGCTTGAATTAAAATAATATCTCATTTCAATAAAAAATAACTAATCAGTTCAGAGATCTATAGATAGATTGGGTATTATCAAAAAAATATATATGGAGTATAACTTACACATATTAATAGTTGTCAGTAACAAAATAATCTGACCTTTACTAATATAGCTATATAAAACTTGACTTAAATTATATGATTCTGGAATTACGGCAATCAGTCTCCATTCAACGATTATCTTTAATGTCATGGTTAAAAGATTTAAACATCCTTTATTAATACCGCCACATTCTTTTAATGGTACGACTACCAGTTTTTAAAGTCATCTTCACTTAGCATTACTTATATTTATTATTTATAATGAATAAACAGCTCCAAAACTGCGGCAACTTAGTATTGAGTACCTACAGGAAAGTTCACATACTTTTTAAACATAAAAAGACTAAATTATGACCACTGAGTCGAAAAAACAAAACGATACCTACCAAAACTAACTTATGAAAGTAATTTAAATATGAAATTGGCATCCCATTTGGATGTGGTAAGCAGTGCTCCATCTACTTACTAAGCACGGATATGCCTATTTTGGCATACTATTGTGTGGCGCATTTTTAAGAAAATCTGCTCCATCTAGTCAGAGCGCGTGAATACCTATTCCTAATCTTTGTCTTTATATTACCGTGTATTGATGTTCTAATCTTCCACGATACAAGTATAACTATGTAAACTGACCTCTATATTTGTTTGCAGCGTGTCCGGGCCGCGGGCGCCTCGTGGTGCACGTGTCGCTGTCCCGCCTCCGCCCCGCCACCGTGCGGAGCCTGCGCCGCGCCCCCGCCCCCGCGCCGCCGCCGCACCCGCCCCCCGACCACACGCCCCCGGTAACTATACACCAGCGCCCGCCCCCGACCACACGCCCCCGGTAACTATACACCAGCCCCCGCGCCGCCGCCGCACCCGCCCCCCGACCACACGCCCCCGGTAACTATACACCCGCACCCGCCCCCCGACCACACGCCCCCGGTAACTATACACCAGTCCCCGCGCCGCCGCCGCACCCGCCCCCCGACCACACGCCCCCCGGTAACTATACACCAGCCCCCGCGCCGCCGCCGCACCCGCCCCCCGACCACACGCCCCCGGTAACTATACACCAGCCCCCGCGCCGCCGCCGCACCCGCCCCCCGACCACACGCCCCCGGTAACTATACACCAGCCCCCGCGCCGCCGCCGCACCCGCCCCCCGACCACACGCCCCCGGTAACTATACACCCGCACCCGCCCCCCGACCACACGCCCCCGGTAACTATACACCAGCCCCCGCGCCGCCGCCGCACCCGCCCCCCGACCACACGCCCCCGGTAACTATACACCAGCCCCCGCGCCGCCGCCGCACCCGCCCCCCGACCACACGCCCCCGGTAACTATACACCAGCCCCCGCGCCGCCGCCGCTCCCGCCCCCCGACCACACGCCCCCGGTAACTATACACCAGCACACGCCCCCGGTAACTATACACCAGCACCCGCCCAGACCACACGCCCCCGGTAACTATACACCAGCCCCCGCGCCGCCGCCGCACCCGCCCCCCGACCACACGCCCCGGTAACTATACACCAGCCCCCGCGCCGCCGCCGCACCCGCCCCCCGACCACACGCCCCCGGTAACTATACACCAGCACCCGCCCAGACCACACGCCCCCGGTAACTATACACCAGCACCCGTCCCCGACCACACGCCCCCGGTAACTATACACCAGCACCCGCCCAGACCACACGCCCCCGGTAACTATACACCAGCACCCGCCCTCGACCACACGCCCCCGGTAACTATACACCAGCACCCGCCCAGACCACACGCCCCCGGTAACTATACACCAGCACCCGCCCCCGACCACACGCCCCCGGTAACTATACACCAGCACCCGCCCAGACCACACGCCCCCGGTAACTATACACCAGCACCCGCCCCCGACCACACGCCCCCGGTAACTATACACCAGCACCCGCCCAGACCACACGCCCCCGGTAACACACCAGCCCCCGACCACACGCCCCCGGTAACTATACACCAGCACCCGCCCAGACCACACGCCCCCGGTAACTATACACCAGCGCCCGCCCCCGACCACAAGCCCCCGGTAACTACACACCAGCGCCCGCTCCCCGACCACACGCCCCCGGTAACTATACACCCGCACCCGCCCCCCGACCACACGCCCCCGGTGACTATACACCAGCACCCGCCCAGACCACACGCCCCCGGTAACTATACACCAGCACCCGCCCCCGACCACACGCCCCCGGTAACTATACACCAGCACCCGCCCAAACCACACGCCCCCGGTAACTATACACCAGCACCCGCCCCCGACCACACGCCCCCGGTAACTATACACCAGCACCCGCCCAGACCACACGCCCCCGGTAACTATACACCAGCACCCGCCCCCGACCACACGCCCCCGGTAACTATACACCAGCGCCCGCCCCCCGACCACACGCCCCCGGTAACTATACACCCGCACCCGCCCCCCGACCACACGCCCCCGGTAACTATACACCAGCCCCCGCGCCGCCGCCGCACCCGCCCCCCGACCACACGCCCCCGGTAACTATACACCAGCCCCCGCGCCGCCGCCGCACCCGCCCCCCGACCACACGCCCCCGGTAACTATACACCAGCGCCCGCCCCCGACCACACGCCCCCGGTAACTATACACCAGCGCCCGCCCCCCGACCACACGCCCCCGGTAACAATACACCAGCACCCGCCCCCGACCACACGCCCCCGGTAACTATACACCAGCGCCCGCCCCCGACCACACGCCCCCGGTAACTATACACCAGCACCCGCCCCCCGACCACACGCCCCCGACCACACGCCCCCGGTGACTATACACCAGCACCCGCCCCCCGACCACACGCCCCCGGTAACTATACACCAGAGCTACTATGCGCCAGACAGTCGTACTGACAGACGAGCGCCTCTGTTCTGCGCCCCCGCCCCGCCCCTGGGCAGCCCCCGCCCCCGCCCCCCGACTACACGCCCCCGCCCCCGCCCCCGACCCCACACACAATAACCCCATTAATGACCGCACTATGTTCGCCCCCAGGCGTGCGAGGTGGCCCCCACCAACCACGAGCGATCGTTCCCGGCGGCGGGCCCCGAGCCGGTCTACTTCTCCTACTTCGAGCGGCTGCCCACAGACGTCGCCATAGAAGAGCGGGACTCAAAGTAAGTATATACTAAAAATGATGTTAGAATCATTGGCAATGTTGGTGGAATGGTGAATGAAGGTGTTGAGAAACCTTAAGGGAGTGTATCGGATACTTTTAAGATATTTTCAACGAAATGTTAACTGCGTTAGTTTGACAATACTCAAAAGTTAAAATACGCAAGTATTTTCTCGCAATTTTATACAGCATAATATAAAATTGTTTCTGGATTTTTTGCCTGCTTGCATATGTTAAGGCCCGTACGAATTAACCTATTCCATTCCTATTTCTGAACGTAAACATGAGTTTTTAACTTTTCCACCGATTAAGTATTTATTACAAGCCAAAGATAACGTAAAAAAACCTTAATTATCACACCTTTCCAGGTACTACATAACGGAAGCCAAGCGCCTCCGTACCGCCGCCAACGAGGCTGAGAAGGAGCCTCTGATGCAAGTGATGCTATACCTGGAGTCGGTTCTGTGCTTTGTCCTCACCGGGCGAGTGCTGGAGGTGGAACAGGACACCAAACGAGCGTTCACCATATACAGGTAGGGGGGAGCGCGGTTTAAAATGCGAGTGGCGCCATCTGTTTTTTATTGCGGAAATTAGCGCCATCTGTTTTTTGATTGCGGAAATTTTGGCGTTTCGTGTTTTTTGGTCTCGACTTATCGTTATTTTGCTTATAAAGCCATTAATAATTAATCATAAACGCCCTTACTGTTTTCAACTAGCACTTTTTGTTTTACTTTACAGAGGTTTTTATTTTAAAACTGTCATAATATATACCTGGAAAAAGTATTATCCTAACAATAATGTTTATATAATTATGTATTATATTGAATGTTTGTATTCCAGAGAGACGATCGAGTACATAAAGAGCATACACTCGATGCCGCAGCGGTTTCGCGCGTCGCCGCAAATCAACTCGCACTCTAGCGCGTTCAGCAAACTAGATATACTCAGGTATTGTTATATGTTATTGTATTTTGACAGTATTATTATGTGTTATTGTATTTTGACAGTACGAAGAGTTGAGGACGTGATTGGATTATGTGCCTTAAGATAGAGGAGGTAGAACTGAAGGTCCTATAATAAGTTTGTGGTAAAAGCAACGTTGTTAAACCAAAATACAAAAGGAAAATACTAACATTGTTTCAAAATAAAATGTGTCAAAATGGGACCCTATTTGTGATTCATAAAATAGTAAAAGAAGACTCTTCATTTGTCTTCAATTTATGTCAACATAGTTTATTATGTTTGGATAACTTTTCTATAAATATCTTCGTTTTTCTCTGCAGCCTACGAGTGCAAGCCCTACTCTACCTGCGAATGTTCAAAATGTACAACAGAGAGGTGAAAGAATACAACAAGATCGTACAAGAGTACCAACAGAAGGTAAATGTTAGTATTGCACTTTAGTTGCTTTCTTTATTTATTTACATAGTTTTATCTTTTACACTTAATTGATTACACTTAGTTTACGAGCCATCGATTTCTTATAAATCTATTTTGTTTATATGTTTTAGATATTTTAGCTGTTTTGACATTTTCTGTCATTATTTTGACAGTTTTTTTATCAAATCAAATAAAATGGACACTAAGGTGGACTAAGTGCAATCAATTTAGTGTCACAATTATTTTGTTGTTCGCATAGTTATACTTGTAGTTATTTTTTCTTTAGCATGCGTCTAGTGTGGAGTTTATTTTTATTATTATTTTGCATCAATATGTTAAGTAATGTATGAATTTGTAACATTCTATCGCAGAACACAGAAAAGCGAGTGGATTCTAGCGCCAACGATGTTAAAGTTAAAACTGAAGTAAGACATACAAAGTAGCATGTTTTGACATTAAAACATAATAATAATCATCGTTCGTTGCTTTTCTAATTCCATGAGCAAAACAGGGACAGCATGACTCATTGTGTTTTGTTTTTGTGTTGTTACTAAAAATGTGTTTTTAATGTTTTTTGTCGTGTTTCTGAATAAATCATAAAGTATTATTTTATTTATTTGTTAATGTCATTGCTCATACTATTTATAAAAAAAAAATGGTTAAAACATTGCAATAATATTATTGTATTGAATTTTATAATAGTATATATTACATTTTAACTAACAACTCATAAGTTTGTTTTGTTAATAATTTAAATCATATTGTTCTTAATAGTGTTGTTTTACACATAAAAATAATAGAAATACTGGAATCAATTATTTTATCATGTTTAAAATTATTTTGAATTTTTGCTAATAAATAGAGATGGGTTCGAATCCTTGTCGATGATTACTTATTCCTTATTAAATTTACGTTTGTTCTATTTGTTTAGTAGCTGTAATTAAATCTCATAACCATTGTTATAAAATAATATCATAATGCAAAACTACATATTATAAATTGAGAGACATTTCATTCAAACGTTGGTTACGCTCAACCTTAGGAAGTTGTTCGGATACTCCTAATATTATTTTAGGAATAATGACATTGAATAGATTATTCAATAGAGGGTTCTGGGTTTATTTCCCGGATCAGTTATAGGGGTTTGGGTAACTTTGTTTGGGTATGTGGCGTCATTTTTTTTAAGCGGCTAGACACAATTGCGTTACTAATTTGTAGCAGCATAATAAAGGAGCACAAATAAGTGTTAAAATCTGTTCTAAGTAATATCGGAGCCGGAATATAGAGATCATTAAACTTAATGCAATATAAAAATGTCTGTATCTCATTGATTTCGGCTGTTAAAAGTTCATAACTAGGCTTGTTCTATCCTTATGGCTTCTGTGTGTTTTTAACTAGTAGTAAACAATTCCCTTTCCATGGTATTCTTGATGAAATCGTATGAGAATGTTTATAAAATGCCTAATATCTCTCTAGTGAAGTTTGGTAGTATTGATGTTCTTTTAAAAGCTGCCAAAAACAAACGAGCATTAGATTTGTCGCCAAAGAATTTCTTGCCACACAAACAATCATAGCGAAGATTGCTTAACAGTCGGTTACGTGGTTTAGAAAGAATAAATAAATAAATAATAAATCAAATAAATCTCCAGACTGACACACCAACTGTGTGGCTCTAAATTAAGCAAAGCTTGTACTATAGGTACCACACAATGGTCTAGGGGAGAACCTAGTTTCACCTAGACACGAGTCAATATCGAAAAACCATTTTTACGAAATTGGCCCGACCCGGGGATCGAACCCGGAACCATCCGCTTAGCAATCCGATATATATACCGCTGCACCTCAGAGGTAGAAGCAAACGTGGTTAGCCATACACTTTGTTAAGACGATGGTACAACATTTGAGCCCAACACTTCTGTTCTGCTCATCTAACTTGCACATTCGATGCTCCGCGCCAGTCTTCTTCTTCATCGTGTGATGAATATGCACTTCGCAGCACATATTCATCTAGTGTCAGAGTTTTTGGGAACCGCCTTTTTAGGGCCTCTGAAGTGGTTTCTGTAAGGTAGTGGCCACCCTACTGTCAGTATTTTTCAAGCCGCCTACCTATTAGGCACCTGACTTGGCTTGACGAGTACAAGGTGGAAAAGTACCCAGGACCAACGGCTTAACGTGTCTTCCGAAGCACGGAGAAACTCGGGATGTAATGCCACTGGCGCCAGTGTCTCACGTTGTCCCCCCCGCAGCCCGCGGCGGCGGAGTCGGCCTCCCCGCTGTCCCCGTCCCCCTCGCCGCGCTCGGCGTCGTCCGCGTCGTCCGGCTACTGCTCGGTGGCGCACGCGGTGCCGGCGGCCGCGCACCACGCGATGCTGCAGCTCACCAAGTACTACACGTTCCTATACGTGGCACACGAGCTGTGGGAACAGGCGGACTGTCTGTGCACGCTCAAGACTAACCAAGGTAACATGTAGACGAATAGCAACACTTTATTTGTCCAAAAGAAATTTTTACGGTTCTTTAACCAAGGTAAAGTAAAAGTGAAGTAGGATTTATTAAGACTAACCAAGGTAAAGTAAAAGTGAAGTAGGATTTATTAAGACTAACCAAGGTAAAGTAAAAGTGAAGTAGGATTTATTAAGACTAACCAAGGTAAAGTAAAAGTGAAGTAGGATTTATTAAGACTAACCAAGGTAAAGTAAAAGTAAAGTAGGATTTATTAAGACTAACCAAGATAAAGTAAAAGTAAAGTAGGATTTATTAAGACTAACCAAGGTAAAGTAGAATTTAGTTGTTCAAAAGAAATTTTGACGGTTCTTTTGTTACATTCTATGTCCCCGAACTGAGCGAGTTGCTTGTATCATGGGGAACGGTTGGTACGAATATGTAGACAAATAGCATAGCTTATTTGATTGTATCTGAACAAAACGTTTATATTGATTTATACTTGAGTATGAAACGTTTTCAAGAAGAACATTTTGATACTTTAATTGAAAATCTTTCATTATTAAAATGGTATTTTTTTGCAAAATACTGACCGGATTTTTATAGTTTTAAAAGCATTTAATTGGTTGATAAATTTTAGCTAGTAACACTACCAAAGCTAGATCTAATCTAAATCAATTAATCAGTCTTCAATTTCTAAATGCATGATACGAAATGAACATAAACCCTGACCCATTATACCTCACGTTTCAGACTTGTTCATATCGGTGGACCGCAAGTGTGGTCCGTTGACTCTGTCGTCGACATTCCGCCACCTCGTGCAGTACGTGCGACACGCCATACACCTGCTCAAGAACGCGCCCCGCGACTGACAGATAAGTAACTAGCTGTCACTGTCACTGTCACTGTCACGCCGAGTGTAAATATACAGGTTTTGACACGCGACAAAATCAGTGTCAAAACCCAGCAGCAACGGTGATAAAGTGGTCGTGAAGACGATGGACGTGTACTCGAGATGACAAAACAAAACCCTGATAAAGTGACCTGAAATAAATATACATCACAGATAAGTTACATCACAAGATATTGCCTTAGAACAGTATTTCAATGTTTTTTTATTGCATCGTTGTTTTTAACTTCAAATCAGCGTGAACGTACGAAAATGTCTTCGATATAATAACTGAATAATACTGATGGAAACACAATATGACCAAATCGACAATTTACTCTGTCATAGTTTTTCTTAACTTTTAAGCGGTAGTGTAAAAAATTATGTTAAGTATTTTAATTTGTAGTTTTCTTCTATCAAAATGTAATATTTTCGGGAACACTAAATACGAATTTCCGTTCTATACCACGAACATGTATGAGAGTTATGTTTGAACAAAGTTCTGAAGAAATGTAAAAGACCAACGATTTTGATGTTAACTCTTACTATGTGGATATAGTGTTTGCTATACGATACAATCAAACCAGTATGAGGGCCAAGTTGAGAATATTATATCTCTTACATTAATGGGATCACTTTAGCTCATGCAATAATAATTCTTACTAGGAATTTATATTTTCACTTCGTGGAACTTTAGTTCTTCTATAAAACTTTATATTGTAAACAGCTTGTTTAAAACTTTGACACAAACAAGTCGAAATCAAAATGACAACTGTCAAAATTAAATCAAATTAGTTACAGTTACGAACAATGATATTATTTTCAAATCGTGTAAGAACAATGACGAGCAAAAGGATGATTGTAATAATTCATTTTAATATTATCATTTTTGGAACATATCAAATGATATTTTGGGGACAATGTCGAAATAAATTAGTGGAAAAAATATAAATGGACAATAAGTTCTTAGAATGAAATGGCTTGAAACTGAAATTTTAAGAATGCTGAACTAATTAACAGAACAAAACAACACAACAAATTATTAGTTAAAATAAATTAAGAAAACCAACTGAGTATAAGTAAAAGTAAATGTCACGAAAGAGTTACAACTATGAATAAAAACACCAATATCTAATTATTTATCTCTGGGTTGTTTATCAAATTTATGTTGTGATTGTATATAAATTAATATAATATACATTTTGTATTGATATATACATGCTAGTGCCAGATAGGGTTTTGTATAAAACTTTACTGTAAGGATGGTGGCGAATGACGCCAGGGGGCGGTGTATGATCTAAAATAGTTAACTTATACGACCCTAACATATTTGACATTTAGATATAATTATTTTTCTGTCTAAGCTCGCGAGCGTCGTAAGGGCAAAATACAAATGTTGTATTCTAACGTTGTTATAAGAAGCGACAAAATGCCTTGTAAATAGTAATATTAAGAAAATTGTAGGTTCCGCTCTATATTTTAATTTATAATGTAAACTACAATAGTAGGAGGCGAGGTAACATAATAATGTTTTAGTAAAACAGTTAGTGTGGTCGTTACTGCGAGAATACGGGATCTAAGCAAGTTTTTTGAGGAAATAATAATTAAATATTAATGATTGAATTATTTTTTGGAGGAAATTGTAAATGGTCATTGAGTAGCTTGCAGCGGTAATAAATTAGGTTAGAATAGGTGTTAGTTTTAACCAGAATGATTGATTTAGGGTTTTGATATCGTGTTCGATAGAATGACCTGTCGCTAGTTACCCGTGAACGGATTGTAGGTAGTAAACCGGGAACCGGCGCGATTACTGACAGTATATACAGTCAACGCTGCAGTGATGGAACAAAATATATAAACAATATTTTACTGATAACACTTTGAAGCTACATAAAGTTGCCACTCATGTTTGGATAAATAAATTTTGAATTAACTACGTTTGTGGAATGTCAAAATAATGACATCTATAAGTGTCAAAATCTAATCAAAAGTGAAATACTGTCAATAAATTGTCCGATCACTGCACGTGACTATGAAATACGATTCCAAAATGTTTCTTACCTTGAACAATTGGTACTTACCCCGCACAAACTACCTTTATTTATAATTCTTTATTTTAGTTGATTATTATTTATTTTGAATATGACAAATTATATTGTAGGTGACACTTAGCAACATTTACTTAATTAAAAACATACAGACATGCTACAAAGTAGATAATTATAGATCTGTTGAAATTAGTTTCGTGCCTTCCAATCGAGCAATTTTAATATCTTTTTATTTTATTTAGATTTGTTACTTAGTATCTCTTTCGGAAACTCGCATGGATGTATTTTTTTATTTCTTTTTTGTTATGTCAATTTTTTTTCAATTTTGTTTTGTTGCTTATTTTAATTTTAAGTGTAATTGATGAATTTGTGTTGAAAATCATTTTCTGCTCTTTTACGAAATAATTGACGTTAGCCTTCGTTACTTTTCATATTCAATTTGATCAAAATCTCAATGTGTTTGTTAAAATTTATTGTTTCCTAAAATTGAAGCCAAATTATTGAGAATGATTTAATTTTAAGTTATTTTGTGATGAAAGTTTGCTGCAGCGCTGGTTGGACCTTTTCTAATAATGAAGTAAGCATGGAAGGGCGGAGCGGGGTCTAGAGATTGTATACAAACACCATAAACATGATGATTAATATGAATATCTTGCATTGTGTTGTATCTACTTAAGTGTGACTATATAACGGAGGTTCAGAAACCGCTTGTCGCTCCGCCCTTCTGTCCGCGGCCCCGATCATTAGGAAATTGTATAATACTGTTTTATTTTTATTTTTTTATTATTAAGTAGCACCTTGTGTTGATAGCATGTATTATTTGTTTTTTTATGGCGTTAAGAATATGTATAAATTTGTTTTCCTCTAATTTTATTATTTGTGTAACTATATGTTATTGATGATAGAATACAATAATTTCTATGTATGGATATTTTTTGTTTTTTTTGGTTCCTTTTGTTTATTTTTTTCTAGAAGCATTTTGGATTCCGCCCGCGACGATAGAGAGAATATGAAAGAGTTTGAGAGATAGATAGTCGCTAGTTTGTAACTGCCGATTTTGATTACGCTTAGCAGCACAATTTGCCTTTAGTCAATTTAATAAACACATAACACCATATTTAGTCAAATAGTGTAAGAATTTGCATATTTTGTATGTGAGAAATGGTTTGTAAAGTTACTAAATGTTCATTATAAAAGTGCCTAATAATAATACAGATCAATGTATCGAGATAGTCTTAGAACCTGAATGTTTGTCAATCGTCTTCTGTGAAATGATTTTGTTCGTTTCAGCAACAAGGCAATGCTGGAAACCTTCGAGATTCAATAAAATATAATCATAACCATCACGCAAACAAGAAAATAATATGAACAATATTTAAGAAACAAAGTGATTATACTTAGTTAATGAGATGCAATTTTAAAGAACGTATCGCTTTTATAAATAAAAAAACAACAACGACTTTACTTCAAAACGTAACTTATTTATAGTAAATAAAATATGTTTCTCAAATGAAATTTACAAAAGGTGATGCTATGATAAAGAAGAAGTAACTCTACTAAATAATTGAATATACTGCCTCGAAGTGATTATGTAATTCACACATCTATATTGTTCTGACAAGAGTGTTACTACTTTTAATATTTAGACCATTTCTCACATAAAATATCGACTTTTCTACAAGCCAGCTAATTGCCTTATAGTGTGTCTTTACAGCTAGCAGATTGTAGCTAATACTGGTTCAGTGCCGATCTATTAACTTATAGGATAATACAGACCCTTAAAACATATTCTAAACGCTAGTTGTACGATTTACAGACGTAGGGATCTTTATTTGTAATATGCTACGACGTTGTCATGCTGAGTTGCCGAAATAATATAGGCCTCTGTTAATTATTGTGTGTTACAATAATAATAATTAAAACACCAATTTGTTAGAAATAAAAATCAATAGCTTGTGAGGCAATACCGTGCAATTGGGAAGATTTTCGAAAAGAAAACTTTTAAAACAATTATTATAATTGTTTTCAATGCATCGCATTTCGTAGTTTGCAAGAAGTTCAGTAAAACTGGTTTAAAAGTATAATTAAAATGCTAACGATAAACCTACCTACTTAAAGACAAGCTAATTTATCGAATATTCTTCTAATATAGCGAGGATAGTTATAAAATCGTGTTCAAGTAAATACAATATTAATTTTAAAGTCTATTTTTCTGCTTAAGATATATTTAAATTAATTCATAAATCTATGGGCAATTATTAAGTATACAATTTTACAACTGGGCAGATCGAGTAATAAAAAGCAATAAATGTGAATCGATGTTACTTATTTAATATTGTATTTGCAACGAAAGGCATTGTTAGTAACTAAGATATACTGTCAAATAATAACTGCCAAAATGTGGATTTAATGTTAATACCTACTAATTGTGCTTAGTGTTATAACAATAATTAATTAACTATTGTTATAAGACTCAATTACCGGGATCAATTTAACTTTAACTCAATCGAGCACTGAATCAGTATTTTTAATCACTTTTCGATATCAATTATATGTCATTTTGTATTAAAGTGTATTAGATGTGCGTAGTCGATGTTAGGCTACGTTTACACGCTGCAAGCACTCGTTTAGGCCGAGCGCACACGAGGCAAGTTACTCGCACACTCGACTGACTCGTGTGCCGCGGCCTAAACAACCACGCTTTTGTATACGATCGTTTTTAACCATAGCTACGTTCAGCAATACATATAAATATAATAAGCTTAGGTAACGAATTCAGTTTTCAAACGCTTAGCTTTAGGCGAGTATGCTTAAAGACGGAGACAATTCAATAATTCCAAATTGTCTACAAAATAAACGAAATCCAAATGATGGAAGCAAGTTTGTTTAACGTAAGGTTGAACAGCTGTCCGTTAGTAATATTACGAAGTATTCGCAACAAATTCTAAATCGGTGTAGCTTATTACCAGAAGTTTATAATAAAGTAAAGTAACTCGGTGTTAATATAAGAACTGATGGATTACAGCGGGGATTCGACGAGGGTCAGACACAAGAGAAATCTGCGGAATTGAGGTTCGTTTATTTTAGAATTAAATAAAGTTCAAATCGGAAATTTAAATTGTGCCTTAGCGAAGAATCAGTTAGCCTCCAGTTCCGTTCTGTTCGATGTACGTCGATCTAAGAAAGGACGAGGACTATTTTATTAATATTAATTTCCAAATTACATGTCAAGTAGTTACTAATCAGTATTTTCATTGTATTCTCGCACTGTAAACTAAATGCACGGTAAAATAAAAGAGACAACCCTAACGATACATGATTTAACCGATGACCCCCTTTCGTTATAGTTTAAATGTTAATGCAATAACGGTTAATAATATTTCCTTTTATTGGATGTTGCAACTGATATGATTATATTTATAAAATTATACGTAGGACAGTATGTAAATGTGGTAGTAGCAATAAAATACTAGTGGCAATAAGTTGTAGTGCATTGTGCAAACGCTTTTGTGTCTCAAAGTGTAAACGGACCTTGGAAATGTAAACGAGTCATATATGTATCCTTGACTAGGCAAGTGTAACTCCACCACGCTAAGTTGGCACCTCGCTGGAAGGCGGTATCGACGCGAGGTGCCAACTTATCTTGGTGGAGTTGTATGCTGTATACAAACTGCTTCAGAAAGTACGTACAATAAGTTCAAATTCTTGACGTTTTAAATATATTCAATTATATTTTATAATATATAAAAGCACGTGGAGTTAGTTACGTAGACAAATGTATTTTGTAGTTCTAAAATGGGTGTTTCTTTGAGCACAAGTATTAGGCGCCTTCACTCTTTTCCTTGTGTCTTTCAATGTACCTCCTCTGTTGCAATACCACTTCAACTGAAGGTCTGTCTACGTCTGAATCATGCTGCGACTTTATAAATATCCAAGTAATTAGTTAAAGACTCACTTTACCAAACAAGCACACTGAAGTTTGCATAATTCGACGTAAACTAAATCAATTGAACACAGCCAATGTGATTGTATACAATTAGAGTCTATGCCAATATTTCCCACATCCTACAATCGTTCCTTCGTAAGGCTTTCCTACAAACCCTGACACCTGCACCCAACATTACTATAAGACAAAGTGCCAATAACCACTAATTCTTTCCTAACGCAATCTCTTCTTGATTCCTCCATTTTACTTTAATATTTAAGCTCCTGAACACTCCAACTAATAATGTAAGTCTCTCGCTTAGCCAAATATTGCTACAGGATACTTTTAATAGAAGCGCGTCGGTAGATCGGTTATTTTTGTATTTTTTGTAAGTTTCGCTAAACCTGGCTAAGGAAAGTTGGTCGTTACAATTTTCTACGAATCCTGCATCAATTAACACCATTAAAAGCATCCTGTATTGAAAAGTGAGATAGAAAACGAACATAATTAATGATAACGTTAATATTCTAAATGATGTTTTGTAGTGAATCGTTTTATTCTTGATATATGATAGTGTTACATTGGGCATGGTTTGATGTCTACAACGGGCAACATTCGAATGTTTCGATCGACAGCGTTCGCCCACAACTAACGATGTGAACAACTTTTGTAATTCCTAGTCGAATAGTTAAGTGACAACACAAATTTAATATAGAATTGTTTACGAACGCTCGGCCGAAGGCGTTAGACGAAATATTATTTTTCTTAGATCACAATATATTGTAATAAAATGCTAAAGTATAGAAAAAGTATGGGTTTTACGTGGGTCTCGGTGCTTTTAGTGGCAGTAGCGCAAGTTACGAAAATGTCAAAATCGTAAATGTCATTTTGGGTGAAAATGTCAAAATCTGTAAATGACAGATTTGGTTGTTTTCGTGACTTGTGTTATTGCATTAGCATACGTGCAGTCGGGATAAAAAATAGCGTTATTTTTATACGGGGCACGTCCCGCAAGCACCGGACTTGACCGCGAACTTTCATATTTGTTATGTTTAAGAAGAAATATCTATTGTCTATCCCAAGGGTTGAGAATAACTACCAACACTTTTTTATATTACAATAATTATAGAAATTATTATTGAGGCCGTTGTTTTACTTATATTCCCCCAAACTTACATAAATTTAATGAAATGTCTCTAGATTGGCGTAGCCGCTTCGCTATCGTAGAGGCTTAGTACAGAAATATATTAATTTCTACAAAATATTTGCCATAATTGAAGGGACAACATGTAAGTATCAATAATCTTCAAATGAAACAAACCAGTCATAAAACAATATTGTAATAAACAAATCATTTAACAAGAGGAATGTAGGCGTAGCTGCTACGCCGTAGCGATCTCGTAACGCCGACGCAGCGTAGCACCCGATGACGTCACGTGTGAGCGGGAGGCACGAGTCATGCTGTCTCGCTCTCACACAATGCCCGCTTGTAAGTATGTACTATGTATTTATTTATATAAAAAATATGAAAGATTTGACGTTCGCAGTTTTCTTGAAATAAATCTTAATGTCCGAATAAATTAACGGTATCTCAATACCAATTTTGCCCTTAATTACCTAACCAGTAATGGTAAGTTTTGGTAGATTACTCAAGCTTGTGCTTCAAGACTAGAGCAGTTAATACACAATCCTCAGAAGTAAGTAATGCCTTCATTCATGGAAACAATTCGTGTGTAACAACGTTAGTTGGACAGTATAATAAAAACATGTTTCTGTACAAACAATTATTTATTTATTGTTTCATTATTTATTTCTGAGATATTTATTTTTCTGCTTCTTATTCTCGGAGTGAGCTTCAATTAAGTCGTCGATTTCTTTGCTTCCATCTCCCAGACGCTTCTCACCGCTAGAAAATAAATAACACACTGATTATAAGAAAACACTAAGAAACCTTAAAACAGGAAGCATAAGTTCTTAATCAATTATTAACGAGTGGATCGGCTTATTCACAAAACACTGATTGAAGCTTTTCATGTAAGTACTTTACTTCAATCTTATCGAAAATAATATCTAAAAGATGGTGAAAAGCTCAAAAAAACTGTTACATAGCTAAGGCAAGGCATAAGGAGTTAGTTAGTAGACAAACATACAAAAAACTTTGCTTTATGCAAAAACTAATTGTGTCTTTAATTTATAAACTGACGGATCTTGTGAACATTCACATCTCTACCAACACTCAGGTAAGTCCAGCTTATCGAAATGGTATTTTTGTTTCAGCCACTCAGTGTATAACTTCATCGTCTCGCTATCGCTATTTCGAATTTTGTATACAATCCAATACTTATCGCCCACATTATTTTTGGTGGCCGAATCTGCGCAGCACCTGTTGACGTCACACGTGAGCGGGAAAAACGAGTTAAGCTATCTCGCTTTCACACAGTACCCGCACCGCTAACTAGTGCCTGCCCGCGACTCCGTTCGCGTGGAAGTCAGTTTCCCGTGGGAATGATAAGTTTTCCCGCGGTAAAAAGTACCCTATGTGTTATTCTGATGTATAACCTATATTACTGTAAAGTTTCATCCAAATCCGTCTAGTTGTTTTAACGTGAAAGAAATTCTAAAGAATTCTAAAATTTGTAAAAGGATCGTTTTATGTTACCTCTAACCATCTTTGATGCTACCAATACCAAACTTGCACAAAAAGTACCTTACCTAAAATTAATTATAATCAACTCAAACTCGAGTTTAAAGATATAGTTTGGTGTATGTCTCGTGTCCCTACTATTTGACCTGCTAGTACGTCTAGCGATGCAATTTCTGCGACTGGTGGTCCCACCGCTCGGTTGGGCTATTAGACACGCAAATAAATAAAATAAACCTATGACTGGTAGACCCATCGTATTTACTATTGGAGTGTAATTAGCTAATTAAAGCTTTCTAATTTTAATCCGTGAATGAATCTTAAGAGAGAAAAAAACTTGCCTTTTTTTCTAACTATTTTGACTAACTTAATTTTGTAGTGGTATTTATATTTTCTCGACAAAAAACTACTAGGCTATCAGATTCACGAAGGAGTTAATCTATAATAACAATTCAATGTCCTTTATTGAGATTGATTGTTTTTCTTAAGTGATGTGATGAAACCTTAGAGCATTTAACCAAAGGAGATGACAAGATCATTTTAGCAGGAACATATTTTTCAGGCACTTTTGGTGGGGGATAAGGAAGTGATGTGACAATAACAATAAGAATGAATGGGTATTTTTATTGAACGAATGAAGTTTTTTAGTTCAATTTAATTATTAAATTTACCTTTTCTTCTTAATACTACTACAATTGTAAATTTGTAAGTGTTTAGTAAAAACACTTACAAATTTTGGTTTATCTAAAAAAAGATGCTGAGGAATAAATAAAATGAGTAAGTAACATCAGTTTAAAATAAATCCTTTTATTTTTGTAGAATTTCAGCAGAATACAATACAATCATTATAGTTCTAAATAATTGTTTTATTAATGAGTTATAACAGTAGATAACAAATAAGCATTTTCGCAAGTCTTAGCTTAAAACCTGTAAGCGCTATTTAGTAATAATTTCTGCTAAACTTTATATTTTTCGAACCATTCATTCATCCCACCAGTCATTCCAATCAATTCACTTTTATTTTCCCATCACTGTCTAGAATCCCGGCCTGTAAAAACGACATAAAAAAATTTAAAAAGAAATCTCATCACAGTGGTTGTCAGCTTTGACAGCGTTGAAAGCTTGTCTCCCTAATAGGTATTATAATATAATTCGTTGTTTACATTTGCTATCGTTTAAAGTGTCGTTACGATCAAGGTTAAAATTCGAAAATATCAATAAATAGTGTAGTAAATTGCCAAAAAAACTAACAGGTGATATGAAATCCCATGTAAACGTAAATTCGAAGTTTCTGAACGTCGTTTACACAACAAAACCGAACAAATCACCTTTTTGTGGAGCACATAAACACATGACAGAGCGACACAGAATGATCAAGTACCGTGCGTGGTACTTTTGTTCACGACTATGACCATCGCTATGACCAAGATTTTGCCTGAGGGGAAAGGCCTGCTATGCCATCTCCTTTGGTTAAATCCTCTAAGGATGAAACACACTAGTATATAATAAGTTTTAAAGATGTTAAGTAAGTCTTAAGGCACTGCGCAAACAGGCAATCTTCCAATATCAGCTTCTATTACTGCATACAGCCATCGTAAAAACTTTTTTTCTAAGGTAATATAGGTAAGTCTATTAAGTAAAGACCCTGCTCATTAATAGAAAATATTTTATTTACGTAATTAGTATATAAATATGACTTGTTACCATATTTATTAGAAAATTTAAAGAATACTGTCCTGCTATGTTTTTCATCATATCTAGGCATAAGCTTGAAAAGTAAAATTGACAGAACTAATAAATCTAACTTTTCACACGCATCTTTAATAAATATCATAACTTTGCCTTATTTATACCTACAACAAAATCTTTAAAAAAGAGAATCAATTAGAATAGAGATGGAATTCAGAATTCTTTGACAAATCTAGACGTCGTCGGGCGTGAAGCTTTATTTTATTTTTATCAAAAAACTACTATAGTCTATTCGCGTTAAGAAAATAGTGACAACTACAGGATAAGGGTGTATTCACAGTGGAGTAAAAGTACGAAAGAAAAATAATAATTTTATAAACAGTATTTTCGGACATGCCACATGCACTTGCTGTTTCTATGACTATGCTCTCCACAGTTGCATTTAAATCACACAATTTAAAGTACTTATAAACATTGTAAATTATGTGTCTCTCTCCACTATGGCTTATTGATCCACTTTTATTCTTTGAAATTGGTGAAGTATTCATTTTTTCAAAATTTATCGTTAGACAAGTCACGCAAAATCCACAACCGTTTTCTTCGAAGGTCAGACTTCAACTGGTCACTGTGAACTCGACTTTTTAATTTCTAGCATTTTAATTGGCTGGGGGGCATGGCCAGGCCGGCTGACAACAATCACTCACTATTTTCTTGCACTATGTATGAAAAGAAACAAAGCCGTAATTCACACAATTTAATTCAAACCACAGCCAAACGTCAGTTTTGACGTGTTTCTATAAAATCACAAGCTATTTTAGAGGTAGAAAACAAAAATATTTACTTAACGTTAATCGGTATTATAGCACTACCGGAACTAAAAAAATAAAACCGATATTTCTAGTGTTTGGTTCGGCCTGGCGTTTTTAATAAAAAATTTGACATTTTAAATCAAATATCAGATAATACTCTGATTACACTGTGAAAAAGCTACGTTAAATTTTTACATTAAAGTTTTTCAATACTACTTTGTTATCATTTTTTTTACACTAAAAGCTATTCGTTGTGTATGCCTTTGAATAAATAATGAATTTAATAATTTTATAATTCCAATGTTTAGTGCAATTTTTTTTTGCGGTGAGTCGCTCTACTGAAATGCTTGTAGCAAAGTGTAAACTGGTCATTAAATATTATAATAAACTGTAATCTCTTTCATCCTGTGATATCCTGGTACTTGAAAGTTAATATTAAGTTTTAGCCGGCACATTTGCCATTGATATTTTAAACTTTATGTCCATTGACTATCCTGAGTGCCCACTATGGTGATGTTTCGTAGTATCGTGGGTCGTACAGTTGCTCAAATATTTTTTATTAAGCATGCCATATATTATGTTGGGTGGTTCTTTAGAAAAAAATTAACTATCTAAATTATTTTTTTGGAATACGAAACTGTAAGTATTTTACATAATGTTGTTTATAATTAGTATTAAAAATAAATTAATAAAATACTTATAGCATTTTTTGTTGGCCAATCAAAAACCGACTATTGGAACAATCCAACATAACATAATATACCAAACAAGCATTCGAAATATAACCGTCGTATCGGATTTTCGATAATTAACTATATTTTTTTTTGTAAACCCGCAGTGATGCAATTAACTCTTTGATTTTTATGATATCCGAATATGGGAGTGTACTATCTAGTCTTAACATTATATTTTGAAGAAAAATCTCTGAAAAGGAAAGAAGACAATCTCAATCCCTGTAATAACTCCCTGTATGACGGCCTAGTATTTTACAAATTCTTTATACCCAAATTATTTTATTGTTAAAATATTAATTTCTATAAAAAAATCTAAGTTTTTTTGACTCCTACTAGTTTTGAACAGATGAAAATTTAACATGCTCAATTAAATTCTTACTAAACTTTGCTAATACGAATTAAAAAAAGTAACACGGTGGGGCTATGAGTCATACCTACCTTTAGACTAGGGATGTTAAGGATATCCATATCCGTAACCGAAAGTACCGGATATCCGAAATAAAAAAATATCCGTATCCGTAACCGAAACCGAAATAAATGTTTCGGATAATTTCTGATAGTGGCGGAATCTAAAAATCTAAATGAAACACGTTACGACAAGTTGTTTTTGGCTGCGTTCCGTAAACCGCTTACAGAACTGTGACCAAAGTGTTGGTTCTCTTTCTGAGCTCAATGTAGCGGTGTTTATGACGTCATCGTTCTCACCCACGTCCTCCTCTATATAAATAAAACCATTTTGTTATCTATTTCTTTGTATTAATTTTGAAATTCCAAGAATCTTATATCCGTAACCGAAACTATCCGAAACTACCGGATAATCCGAAATAATTTCATATCCGTATCCGAAACCGATATAAAAAAAAATCAATATCCGTATTCGAAACCGAAATTCCATATCCGTAACATCCCTACTTTAGACCATGCCTGGTAGACCTACCGTGCGGTAGGGACACGAGTCATGGTTTTTGATGGGTAGTAGGACTAACAGGAATGGTAGCACAACCGCGGTAGGGACACGAGTCATGCATCTAAAGTTTATAAAGCCTTGAAACTGAGTAAAGCTTTTGAAGATTTGATAAAATCCCTGAACCTAATACCTTGCTACGACAGTTGGACAGCATAATAAAAAACCAAGTGTCTGTACAAACAATTATTTATTTATTGTTTCATATTTTATTCCTGAGATGTTTCTTTTTCTTCTTCTTATTCTCGGAGTGAGCTTCGATTAAATCGTCGATTTCCTTGCTGTCATCGCCCAGACGTTTCTCACCGCTAGGAAATAAAATAAACACTGAATTAATGTTCCAAAATATCAACATAAAGGAATATTTAAATCCTAAAATTCCTACATATATTACCTAAATTCTTAAATAAATTGTATTAAAAACAAGAATTTGTTATTTAACAAGTGACCCAATGTTGACTTCGAAACATTAAATATTAGCCAACCCGAAACATCTTTTCTGAACATATTGTACTATCAAATCTATGCAAAATAATTACCCCAAAGATGGTGAAAACAGCTTAAGTTATTGGACAAGCTTACAAACAGACACGCATAACGACTTTGTTTTATACTATGTAATAACGAATAGCGTCTTGAATTTTGCCCGACTACGGCGAAGCAAAATGGGGTATTATTCGACTAGTAGGTAAATTAGTAAGTTTTTTGTTAAGCTTATAGAGTTTTCAAAAGTTATATTATATAATAACATACCTTTTAACAGACACAATAGCCTTCTGTTTGGTACTGGTCAAAGCGGAGCCCCAGTCTAGATCGCTTCCTTTGATTCTGTATTGAGCCAAATCTTCTCCCATTAGTTTGGATAGCTCTTTACGCTGCTTGCGTTCCAAATCCTACAAAAAACAGTTACAGACTTATAAAAAGAAATATCATATTGTTATTTATATTATATTTTTGTATTATGAGTCTCTCTTGATTTAATTCTGGTCAAAACAAGCAATGTAATTTTTTCTGTATGTCAAGATGACCTAAAATAAAAGGTTGTCTTTGATATTTATAATTCATGCTAGTGATAGTAACTAATATAGTCTAGCTTCAAAAATATTATTTTTAAATTGTTCTTTTTTTGTGCTAGTTTAAAAACTCCAAAGATTTCCCAAGTTATTTAAATTAATTAAAAATGCTAGTTATATAAATAATTCATACGTTACATTTTAAAAAGTAATAATCTTAATATTGGTTTACCTTAGCAGCCTTGGACAGTTCTAGTTGTAAGCTCTGTTTGACAGGCGTCGGGCCGGACACATCTTCTGAGATTTTCTCATCAATACCTGGAATTAATACAATTTTGCTTCATTATTCTTTATCATAAAAAAAACTAGTTTAAACATGTTTTGTTTCTGTCAGTTATGAAATTTATGTAACTAAAGATTGACAAATTGAATAAACAATTTCAAGGGGTTATAAAGGATCGGTTCTTTTATTAAATACAAAAATGGAAATACCACGTAACAACAGTTCTACGAGTAGTTATTTTTTATTAAAAATATTACCACTTTGCAATATACGAGTACTATCATTTCGAACTCAAATATTTTTCAAATCAAATTTACAATACACATGGCGCCCTATATTATTGTTAAAAAAAAGTAGTTACATTTAAACAAGCTGTTATTCTAGTTTATCATCCATCTATATACAACATTTCATCCTAATCCAACTAGCCATTTTTTCTTTTCTTCCAAACATACAAACCCCCCTATTTGTAACATTAATAGAACAATCAACAGTTCTCCTCACCAATTTCCTTAGCGACAGTGTCTTCCAGCACCGCATTAATAGCGTTGTTGATCTTCTTACTCGCCTCGTAGAATTTGGCGAGCACCTGCGAGGAAGGAAGCCCGAGTTCCGTCGCGATGTCGTCGACTTCCTTCATTTGGAAGCCGAGCGCTACGAATATTACCTGGAATATAAAGGTGGGTAAGAAATTGGTTGAAGAAATTATTATTATTGAAAAAATTGAAAGAGTAACTTAAATTATCAAAGTTATTGCGATAATCGTAGCATAAGCCGTCACGTGGTTAAAAATGAGTTAGCAATGCTTTGTTTTGATTAATTGTAATTTTCTTTTGTGTTTTAAATTTTTTTTAATCTTCGGCCGTCAGTAAGTTGAACTTACCTATTTTGACATTTTCTGTCATAATCGTTACTAACAATAGGTACCTATAGATATAATTTTCCTTTATTATTAAAACTAAACCTAATTTAATCATTTCAATTGGACATCTATTAACTTACCTTATTCTTATTACTAGTGTTCTATGACAGTAGAAGAAAAATACATTACTTATAGCTATAGATTTTTACCATCCTTACTCTTACTTTAACATAATCCTACTAATATTATAAATGTGAAAGTTTGTGAGTAAGGATGTATGGATGTTTGTTAGTCTTTCGCGTATAAACAACCAGACGGATTTTGATGAAACTTTACAGTAATATAGGTTATGCATCAGAATAACATATAGGGTACTTTTTACCGCGGGAAAACTTCTCATTCGGACTTCCACGCGAACGGATTCGCGGGCGGCCACTAGTATCACATAATTATAAATGTTACGGCTAATACCCGAAGTGCGGCTACACCTAGTTTTAGCCGGTTAGAAGTGTTTTTAATATGGAAACTGTAAAAAAAAAAATTATACCTGTGTATATAAAAACTGGCTTCAATCATGAGTCGATTCTGGGTGGTATCAAAAAAGTAACCTAACTAACCTAACCTATTGATGTTCTAACCGGCTAAAACTAGGTGCAGCCGCGCTTCGGTTTTTAGCCGTAACAAATACACTAAAGAAACTTAAATTTTCTCACCTGTTGCACCGCATCCAATTTAACTTTGATCCTCGTAAAGAACAGTAGATCCGCTATCGGGTTGAGTAGATCCGTGACGAGCCGGTAGTCGGCTTGTTGGCGGGAATACGACTCCAGGCGGGACAGCTCGTGGTTTGTGAGGCGACGGGATATTTGGTCTTTTGTTAGAACTAGAAGGTAAATCATCACATATCATTACATAGTATAAATCCAAGTCGCTAATTCTGTCTGTTTGTATGTTTGGCCGCTAACTCCTAGGGCCGTATTATAGAATGTAACTCAGTAATGAATTTAGTTTTAAAACTAGTTTTAAGTAAAGCTTTTATTTTAGAACCGCGCTTGAAACGAAATTCGTTGATCAACGTTCAATTGAGTATTTTTATATTTTGAATTGACTTTTAAGTTGAAATCACCACTCAAGCGAGTTTTTGATCTATGATCACGTAAATCGTGTCATCACCACTCTTGAGAGTAGATTGAACTAGATTCTGTCAAAAGTCTGTAGCTGTAAATATTGTAAACAACAAATATTTTGACGACAATATCTACAATATCATGGATTGCCTAATATTGATGGTGTAATTGATGCACACATATAAAGAGTGTCAATACTGCTGAAGTGCAGCATCATGAAGTATTCAGAAACCAGAAATCTTATTTTTCTATTAATGTAGGTACAAGTAAGTCAAAACTGAAATCATGTCTCTTATTTTGGAACTTTATAATTTAGTAACACATATGCATTTTTGCTCTTTTTCAGGCTGTAGTACTGGCCAATTTATGGATGTGGTGGCAAGATGAGCTAGCAGTACTCATGACAGTAGAAAATATAATTGTGGTGGCATGTGCTGTACTCTACAATATTGCACATTCAACAAGTGATGATGCACCTGTAAATGATGATAAATTCCTCAGTTTGCAGGCAGATAGCTCCCGAGATTCCCAAAATAACTATGGAGGCACTGCAGAGGGTTTCCGTTATCCGTGAAAAATCCGTTACTTATTAGTTATTTGTAACAAAAATAAAGTACAAAGTGAAATGTCTATCTATTATTTTTAAATCAAAAGTTTTAATTTGTGAAGCCTTAGTACTCTAATCATTATGAATATAAGCCTCCATCAATAAGTGAGAATACTCGTTTAGTATGACGTTTTGTAAGCCCTATGTTAGTATTCTAGGACCAAGCGGGGCCTCTGAGATGATTTCGGAAGTCGTATATGTACTTAACCACGTTGAAACGTTGATAGCGCGATATAGGATTTGCCATACATTTCGGTGTCATTTGTATGCGTACCGCCGGGAAAGAATGTTGGCGACGATCAGCGCCATCTATGTCGCCACAGTATAAAAGGTTTCTGATATTCTACACAGAACAACAAACAGTTAAATAAAACCATATAAAACAAAAAAAACTATTTATTACTTGCTTACACTGTTAACATATTAATCAGTCTTTAATTTAGACTATGAAAAAATCCAGTA
The DNA here is from genome assembly GCA_916618145.1 of Emmelina monodactyla. NCBI lineage: Eukaryota > Metazoa > Arthropoda > Insecta > Lepidoptera > Pterophoridae > Emmelina > Emmelina monodactyla. The sequence continues at coordinate 2,994,527 of OU745316.1, forward strand.
TTCTAAACTTTGTGTCATAAAATATATATATATATTTTTTAAAACACAATAAATTGTAAATGAAAACCAACTTGAACCATAAACAATATGAGCTTCGCTCAAATCGCCACTCGAGTCAGTTTCACCTGAACTGAACTTAAAATGCGTTCTATAATTAGATCGATTCTTGAGTGGTGATCTGTATTTAAAACGAATTTTGACTGATTGAAGTTCAAACGACGCTTGAGTCGCCTTCTGTAATACGGGCCCTAGAGTACGTAACGGATTTAAATGCGGTTTTCTCCATATTTTAGGGTATTTATTCATTAACATTTGTAAATTAAGAACGTTTAGAAAAAGTTTTTTTAAGTTAGCAAAAATGCAAGGGTTCGCGAGCAAGTCGGCAAAATTACACCATTGCGAATAAATCTTCATTTCATTTCATTTGTGTGTAATAAAGTATTATTTTGATGTGAAACGATTTCTAAGATCATTACGATACAGGGTGATGTCGGAAAATTGAAACGTAACGAGATAGTGTATATCGTCTGATGTTAATAAATATAAAACGATTAATCGAAGAAACATGAGTTTAGTGTCATTATTTAGCGTATTTAGAATGCTTGTTCTTATAAGAATATTTAAGATGAAGTCAAGTCTTAAATACTAAACGCGACTCGCTGATATTAGATGAAGTGAAGTGTGCACCGATACAACCGTAATCGTTTTTTTATTCATTAAATACATCCTTTATACAGAGAGATACATTAGTGACTTTCAACTTGAAGCGTATGCTTTATACAGTGAGTAAAACCGATTTTTAAAGTTTAAATATGAAAAAAAAATCTTAGAATTTTATTTGTATAAAAATAAGTTTCTCTGATCGCGAGAGGGGTTAAATCATTATCCACTACGTTGGCTCAAAAAAAAACAATTTAATGAAATCTAGTTTAGTCAAATTCACTTTTACTATATTTTTAAAAATCACCTTTTTGTCCTATAATTTTTCTCAACCACCATTTTTACTCACCATCCTTTTCAACCTTCACCCCATCATTAACCATCACCCCCAGTGCCACCGCCGCTGGCATCTTTCTAAAGCTCCTCCCCAACAACCTCGCGAACCTTCGGCGGAAGTCCTGGTGGTAAGCCGTGAGCCAGGCTGGTTGGCTCAGCGAGCGGAGCATTATGCAGGAGTGTTCGCCCGTCAGATCGTTGGGTTTTTGACTGGAAAGTTTCAAGTTGATTGAACACCTCGAAGACTTATAGGAACATATTAATAATGTGAGTTGGGTATTCATATTCATACTGAGTGTAAAAGAACTGCTTCCGAAAACAAAAACTGAGCATTGCTGGTTATGTTTCGAGCAAAAAAAAATTTTTTACGATTACAAAAAAAAAATATTTTACGTAATTTTCCTAAAATTGCATTAATGCTATCAGATTTTGCGATGATTTCAGATTAAAAAGGGTTTAAAAACCAAAATAATCAAAATTGTAAATTAAATAAATAATCGCACCTGAACCGACAGTTGATGTGTGAGCGATGATTTCAAGCGGCAAATATGACTTTTCGATCCTTAATAACTTTTTTAAATTGAGTTTTCTGGGTATGCTGTTAGTGAATATAGTTACTATTGAGGCCCAAGAATACATGGTTTTCGGCTTCGGAAGTAGTCTTTTTACACCCGTTATGTTATGGTTAGAAAAACAAAATTTATTCTAAGCTGGAAAATGTCGAATACAAGTCAACTTTTTAATGTTTGTTTTAAACCTAGCAGCACATTAAACTTTATCATGTACACTATGTTATATTTTAGGTTATAGTGAACCTACAAACAAAATTTCATCCAAATCGGTTAACTCGTTTTAGAAAAACAAATATAGTAAGAGCTACACTTTTTTAACAATCAAATTATTTGAGTTCTAATAAAATACAATATATTTTTAATTAATTACCTTAAATAAACCGGCACATATTTCTGTGACTTCCAGAATTTGAGCAGCTCTTCTGTAAGACCGAAACTGGTGCCCAAATAGTCCAAGTTTTCAGGTTTCACTTCGTTTAGACGTTTCAGTAGAGTCGGGGGCTTAGATCTGTTATAATATAATGAAATTACAGTGTATAGTTTTTTGTTATGTAAAAAAATTAGAAGATTCTATAAAAACCTATATATACGTTTATTTTTTCTTTTCATATATTACTAAAATATTATTTTTACTTAAATATTCTTTAAATTTATTGTTTCTACAATTTGTACTATCCAACCTACATCCACACTAACACTTTGTTACTCTACAAAAAAGAAAAGGACAACCCATATCTTCAAAACACTCAAGACAAGGACATATTTAGTATATTTATTTCTATATATACCTATATAAAACATACCTGGGTGCAATATCCTCAGTAAGTAAGTTGTTCCCATTGTTTATTTCTGGTCCATCTTCGTTATCAGACTCTAAATCTTCGATGCCAGTGACTTGTTCAGTGTAATATTCTGATAGTAGTTGTAAAGCGCGCTTGCCGTAACCCATCTGTTGATTAAAACTAGGTTTTATAATTATAGCAAACTATTGAGTTAACTAATGACAAAACAAAGGACTTGATGAAGATTTTTTAAATTGATTATACATAAAACTTTTGCGGAGACATTAATAACAAACAAAATGAAAAATAGAACTATAGGTACGTAAAAGTTGTTATAATAATATAGTCATTAATAGCTGTTTTTTATACGTACAACTTGCTTTACAACTTAATAGTATGTTTAAGCATTACTACCAGTTATATAACAACATGACAAACAGTTATTGAAATAATCTTCTATTTGTTATGTATAAATAAAATTAGACAACGTAATACTTTAGAAATTGACAAGCAAAATTAAAAATGATTTTGACATATTAATGTATTAATTATTGACATTGTTATTGACCGATTTTTGGCATTTTGACATTTTGAAAAAAAAGTAGTTTAATGTGATTATTTATATAAATATCATATCCTCACCCTCTGATACCCCGGATGTGTGGCGATCCTCACGATCCTAGCCCCGCATAGTTTGGGAAAGTCCCTATCGCCGAACTGTTCGCAAATATTCCAGGGAATTAGATCACCCGCGGCCTTCCTACCGCGGCCCAGCGCTGACGATACTGACCTTTAATGTGAGGGTGGTAGAGGTGAAAATAACGAAAAGTATTTAGTTAAAAGTAAAATTTGTAAAAGGCAAATTACACAGGATAGATTTATAGTATAGGATCTCGCTATAGAACGACCTTCACCGAGCTGGTTAATGGATGAAAGATATTTTTCATTAAATAAAATATGACAAAAAATATATTGCAAAAAGGTTGTCTAAAAAATTTCAGTCGTAGGAGTTCTGTTTAGTCGTAGTTTTGGAGTAGTAAATTAAGGTAAGTAAAAGTCTTTAACAGTGTTTGATACAAGGAGAATCTTTGTCAATTCTGTGAAATGTTTGGCGATGTTAAACTTGGGTTATTCCTATTTTTGAAAGAAATAACAAAAATATTTTACAATGTTTGAATTGTTATAAGTGAGGTAATAATCATGTCCTCGCGATTGCGGCCTAAAATCACTCGCTAGTCGGGAAGCGGGCCTATGCTCAGCTAGTGGTAAGTATTCTGGCTATTGGCCCCGATTCCGAAAACACTCTCTAAAACTAAATTAAAAATATCATTATCACTTTCCCATGCTATGTATCAGAAAAAGACAGGTACATTGGTCTCACTAAAGTTAGTCCACATCATTGTAAAATCGAACGAAATGCGCTGAGGACTAGCCTAAAATTGCCTTCGCCGTGTCATAATGAACGTACATTTTAGTTTGACAGGACTAAAATGATTACCTGTCTCTGTCTTATACTATTGATGAGTAAGTGACAGCGATAGTGCTAATTAAGTTTAGAGAGTGTAGTCAGAATCGGGGCCATTGTCAACTGTATTATTTTTAACCGACTTCCAAAAAAGAAGGAGGTTCTCAATTCGGCCGGTATGTTGTTGTTTTTGAGATTTTACTTTTCGTTTTTCATTTAAAATGCTAATTTATTAATTTTGAACATATAGATACTGGAAAAAGAAAAGATACGCGGTAGCTCAGTGGTCAGAGCATTAGACCGGTTTTCCAAAGGTCCTGAGTTCGATTCCCAGTAGCGCAATGCTCGGAGACCCGCGTTCCTTTTTCCAGTATCTATAACTTGAAAATCCCTCTGGTTTAGGAGAAGTTAGCGGCCACTATTAGCGATTTGGATTTATACTATGTAATGATAATGATAATGATGATAATGATAATGATGATAGTGATGATAATGATGATAATGATGATAATGATTATTACTATCTTACTTATCAGATATGTTCCCCTCGGCGCACATCTGTATCACGCACAGTATCTCCGGCATAGCGCTGGAGTTGGTGGGTGTTGGTGATAGAAGAACCATTAGGTGGTGCGCGGGGGCGTCTGATAGCAGTTGTAGGTCGTTGGGGCTGTTCTGTAGGGGTAGTTTGGATGTATTTGAGGGTAGTAGACCAGGGTCGATAATTTTTAAAACCAATTAAAGTCGTAGTAGGATGAAACCCATTAGAAAAGGAGGGGAATATTATAAAAATGAAGGGAAAAATAATTTACAGGCGATCTGAGGTCGGGGAGGGGATGGGGGTGAGTTTTTAAGGGTAAAAACGATTTTTCTCGATTTCCGGCAAAACTAAAAGTCCTATCGAAAAAAGTCAAATGGCAAAGTTGTAGGTAATAAAAAGATCTAAAACTTTTGTATTTACACTTTTTTCACATAACCTCAAAATTTATGTGAAAAATTCAAAAAACCAAGTTTTTGGTTTTTTATTTTTATCTTTTACAAAAATTGTTTTTTTTTAACGAAATTTGGTGAAAACTTTCCTTTTTATGTCCCAAATACGCTGTAATTTATTTGATTAAAAATATTTATTTTTTCACCTTATTTTGAATTAATATCGAAAAAACACCCTAATTTTCAATCGAAAACTCACCCGTCAAAATATCAGCTTTTTTCAAAAAGTTGGTATGTTTTCTGTTCGTTGAAATCTCTACTTTTCGATGGTGAAAAAAAATATATATGTTACTATAGTAAATCTTCTCAGAAAATGACAAAAATCGAAAAACCAGTTTTCACCAAATTTCGTTAAAAAAAAACAATTTTTGTAAAAGATAAAAATAAAAAACCAAAAACTTGGTTTTTTGAATTTTTCACATAAATTTTTAGGGTAATGTGAAAAAAGTGTAAATACAAAAGTTTTAGATCTTTTTATTACCTACAACTTTGCCATTTGACTTTTTTCGATAGGACTTTTAGTTTTGCCGGAAATCGAGAAAAACCGTTTTTTACCCTTAAAAACTCACCCCCATCCCCTCCCCGACCTCAGATCGCCCGTAAATTATTTTTCCCTTCATTTTTATAATATTTCCTTCCTTTTCTAATGGGTTTCATCCTACTACAATTTTATTTCACTTTTTATTATTTTTAAAGGCTTCTACCCTGGTCTATAGGTAAACATTTTTGTTAGCTTAGATAAAGGATTTTAGTACACACAAGAGGAATGACGAAATATCGTAGTGCACTTTTTAACCCTCAACTACCTACGTGTGGTCTCAGAGATCGAAATTTTTGATTTTTTTTTCATTTCTCGCAATAAAACTTATCTAAATGCTTCTTATCCAAAATGCGTTTGTAAAATTCGAGATGGATTTATAAACTTTTGTCAAATATTATTTCTGACCATGACAACAAATTTTTTTGAGGTCTTAAAGTTCATATTTGTATAAAGTTAATTTAATTGTTAATTCTACATTTGTAAAATCAAAATGTTTACAATTTTCTAAAGCGTGTTTTCTCTAAACAACAAAAATAACATAATTATTGCTTTATAAAATAAACAAATTGAAAATAAAACTCACCTTATAATGGCTAGCGACATATATAGCCACCATCCTATGCAAGAACGCCTCCGCCGCCTTATGATAGCAGAACAACGCGTCTCGATTCACCCTGTATAACGAACAGGAGCTTGGACTGGGAGCGCCCGCACCGAGCGACGGCGCCGGCGATTCCAGACAAAGTAGAGAGTTGAGCCAATGCTCGATTGGATCGTTCGAGCGGTAGCGGATTGGCTCTTCTAGTTTTATCTAAAGGGAAAAGAATTAAAACTAAATGATGCATTTAAGTTAAGGAATGATAAGATGTAGTAACTTTATCTTAAGAGGAAAGAATTATAACTAGTGGTCGCCCACGACTCCGTTTGCGTGGAAGTCGGTTTCCTGTGGGAATGAGAAATTTTCCAGCGGTAAAAAGTACGCTTTGTGTTATTCTGATGTTATATTAGTATTACTGTAAAGTTTCATCCAAATCCGTCCAGTAGATTTGACTGAAAGAGTAAAAAACATCCATACATCCATCTATAATCACAAACTTTCACGTTTATAATATTAGTAGGATAATTTATTGAAGGTAAGGAAGAAGGTAAGGAATGATAATATGAAATGGTATTGGAAAATATAACAGTAGGACTGTTTTTAGATAGAACGTGTTTTCCTAAAGAAGAATTAGTTTTCCTAGACATAGGTTGGCATAGGTACATCTAGATTAGTTTGGTAGGTATATTTAGATCTTTTTACAAGGGAAAACGTGTTATGTAGACTAGAAGTAGTAATTTATTTAATCGGTGGAGTTGGTTCATTGGTAAATAATGAACATGCTAATTTAAGAGTTAAACATTGAGGAAAATGTCGTAAGGAAAACACATGGTTCTATAATTATCGCATTGAACTAGCATCGCAATAACTACGTTTATCATCAATATTGTTTTTACTACCTTCATTACTATTTATCAACTACGCTCATTATTATTTTCTGCTACTTTAATTATTATTATTAACTACCCCCATTAACTACTTTCATTTTCATTCATTCTGCTTTTACACAAACAATCCATCCGATTTACCTACGGTTTTAAACGCCAACTGTTTCACATTTAGCTATCAGACGACAATAAAAGTAATTTTCTTGAACTCTGTTTTATTTATATCTAAGTTTTTATTTTTATCTGCTACTAGTGGCCGCCCGCGACTTCGTTCACGTGGAAGTCGGTTTCCCGTGGGAATGAGAAGTTTTCCCGCGGTAAAAAGTACCCTATTATATTATTCTGATGTATAACCTATATTACTGCAAAGTTTCATCCAAATCCATCCAGTAGTTTTTACGTGAAAGAGTAACAAACATCCATACTCACAAACTTTCACGTTTATAATATTAGTAGGACTTACCGGCGGCGGGGCATTATGCTTAGTCTGCAGTTGAGCGAACAGCTTCAAACTGAGAGCCCTTCCCGTCCCTTCGTACCCCGACACGGTGGAGGAGAGAAGCGCGAGAGGCGCCTTCTCGGCCGCGGCGGCGACGTGGACTAGGGGAATCGCCGCCGCCTCGTCCACGAGCACTAGGTCCGCCGCAGAAAGCAGCGAGTGGTCGTCGGGGGTTATGTACTAGAAATATATTTTAAATAGTGAAAACAATGATAGATAATTTTTTTTAGTAAATTAAAAGAGATAGAAACGGTGTCGCTAAGAACATCAATAAAAACGTTTTTTTATAGTAAGTCTTGCATAAAACTAAAATTTTATTACTTTACAATAGAGTTTAAAATAAAGTTTTCACTATGATTAATCAACATACTTATTCTATTCTCACTCGATTCAGGCACGGATACTTTGTAGTTTATTTTTATAAGATCGTTAAAGGAGGCTTATGCCAAAAGGCATAATTGAGGGACAGAGTATAAATTTTACATAAATTTTAATTTTTATTACCTGTAAAATTTACTTTATAATCCAAACAAATAGCTATTAAATAATAATTGTACATACCTGTACAGTTTGTCTTGTATTCCTGGATATATTAATTCTAACAATCGCTTTTTTGAAGTCTGGGTTTGTAGACCTCACTATGTTGTAGTCTATGTGCTCCTGATATAGACATGCGTCTAGACCTGTCGCAAATAATAAAAAAATGTTTTTTATAACATAAGGTTTTCGTATAAATTTAGTGTTAACTTGCTACTTTCACAGTGTTAACATTGAAACCATAAAAGGTGGGATGTCAAAATAATTACGTTTTGACAGAAAGATTTCTAATTCAAAATTTCAATAAGCCTTGGTCATTTGTCTTTAGTAACACCATGTGTAAGTGTTTGGTTATTTGCAACAGAAAATGAAGTTCCTTGAAATTCAAAAAATTGACACTTATTTATATTAAAAAAACATATTGTTGCTGACCAATTTTCTATATTTATTGAGAAAACATACAACTTGATCTAAGTTTTATAACATGTTACTCTTTTTAACAAAATTACCAACTATTTTACTGTACACTTAAAAGAATACGAAGTATCTCTTCAATGTTATCATTTTGTAAAACGATTTTTTTTCGCAGTAACAAAATATTTTTTTTTTTCATTTTTTTTTACAATTTTTCCAAATTATTTTTTATTACCTTTAATAACAAACTCGAACAGCGTGATCAGATTCTCCGGATGCGGCGACGTGACGTAGATGTTAACGTAGCCGAGCGCTGCCGCCGCCGCCACCGCCAGCCCGAGGCACGCGGACTTGCCCCGCCCGCGCGCCGCCGTGAGGCAGTGGGGGGGTCTGGGACCAGGGGTTTATTAGGGGGGGATATGTAGGTTGGATTAGCTTTCGAACAAAAAAATTTTTTTGGATCTCGGTTGAGGGGTTAAGGAGATACGATTGGCATAATAATATTAGTTAGTTGAAGTATGTCTATCTATCTATGTCGCCGCGAGGCCGAGGCAGGCGGACTTGCCCCAGCCGCGGGCCGCGATCAGGCAGGGGGGTCTGGGACCAGGTTTATATTGCAGTTTAAATATAGTAGGTTTAATAGGCTTACAAACAAAAAAAGTTATTGGATATCGGTCGAGAGGTTTGGGAGTTATGATGACATTATGACGAAGTTATAGTGATACCTATCTTTTATTATGGACGTTTATTAATTACCTCTATGCTACCAGTATTCTTAAGCTTGAATTAAAAACTTCTATTTTAATCTAGTCCAACAATATGTTTATATAAAACTAGCTTTACCCGCGCGGTTTCGCACGCGTTAAATTCAGAATAAAACTCCTTTTTCTGTATAATATCATTATACGTGTTAACCTTCCTCTTGAATCACTCTATCTACTAAAAAAACCGTATCAACATCCGTAGCGTAGTTTTAAAGATTTAAGCATAACATATCCCTATGTATAGGGACAGAGCAGCAACTTTGTTTTATACTATGTAGTGATAAATCCCTTTAACCAAGTATAATTTATAATTATAAAATTTAACTACGTAATCAATTTAAAAGTATAATAAATATACCTGCTCTCTTTATCAGCCAGTGTGTTGACAAGTGCAAGTAAAGCCGTTGCCTGTTCATATGTTTTACACAACGCTACCAACGGGCCAGCCGGAGGTGAGTCAGATAACGATGAAATTAGTTCCGTTAGCTTGGGATTCACTTTCTGTAATCAATTGGATTTATTGTATTAAAACTAGAAGAAAAATAGTTAATAATTAAAAAATGTAGTTATTTGTATGTGCAATTGTTTTGATCAACTTGGGTTTGAGTATGTTGGTGTAATAAATGTACAACAAATGTCATTTTAACAAAAAGAAAAAAAAGAAAAATTTACTAACAATTTTGAACCCTATAAGTCAGTTTGCCTTTAAGGCAGTGAACAAAAAAAAAACAGTGTTTCTTAAACTAAAAAAAATGCAAATCACCTCCGGTACAACATTGACGGGTTCAACTAGTGCAGTTTTGGACGAGATTGGTAAAACTGTCAATGCATCATCTAGCACCAGACACCGAGGGTTGTCAGCTAGCGACAAAAGAAACCTCTCATTGAACCGGTTCACCACATTGTCGTGTGCCTCGGTTTTGAATCTGGAATTGCAAATATAGTTATCACTAGTGGCTGCCCTCGACTCCGTTCGCGTGGAAGTCGGTTTCCCGTGGGAGTGAGAAGTTTACCCGCGGGAAAAACTACCCTATGTGTTATTCTGATGTATATCCTATATTCCTGTAAAGTTTTATCCAAATCCGTCCAGTAACGTAGTAGTAATCCAGTAGTTTTTACGTGAAAGAGTAACAAACATCCATATAGACTTACAAACTTTCATGTTTATTATTATAATAGGATAGAAGGATTTTACTTGCAAACTTTAATCATAAAATTGATAAAAAGAAGATAAAGAATAAACTGGTGTCACAAATATTGTTGGCTAAAATGTAGGTATTAATGTCTTAAATTTAATTTAAGTTACACATTTTAAATCTAACTTTATGTCAATGCTTTTAATAAAGTTTTAAAATGTGGGGCCAATAATATTTTTTTTTTCGAAATGCTGTTATTTATTTGTGATAAGAACAAACTCAAACAAACCTTGAATGCACATCCATAGTTATAGAGTGAAGTTGCCGCAGAGAATTCATGCTTTTTAACAAGAAAATTATAAGACCACCTCCCTCTACCGTCTCTATTGTTCTGGCCATCAAATTTGGAGTTAAGGCTTCAAAATCCTATAAAAAATAAAACATACTTATTTTACTACTTGTAGGAAAATCAACAATAGCTTTTAAGTTGCACTATTTGTATTAAGTGGATTCATTACCAAATCACAGGGTATTAGTCAAGTAATAAGCTCTTTAAATTTGAAACCAAACTACTTTTGTATGGGTGTTTTTTTTTTGTATAAACAAACTGTAAAAACATAATTAACATATTTTGTATTTGGATAGCACACAAAAAACTTCAAGTTTTTCAATAAGAGGAAAATGTTACCTGTAAAACACAGACACCATAAGTCTGACCGAGCATGGCATGACTCTCCGAATAATATCTTCCATGAATAGTAGTGGCTACTCGGAAAGCATCAAACAATGATTCTTCAGACACTTCTAACTTGCCTGCTGCTATTTTCTTTGCTCTCTTCTTTCCATGACTACAACAAATAATTAAACAAACACTTTATCTATCACAATATTTATCACAAAAATAGAAAAAAATTGTTTTGGTACATACTTGCTGATCGCTTCATCTTTGTTTTTATAGCACCAGAGAACTGAAGGCCTGGCTTTTACTGTGGACTTAACCAACATATCATAGAGAATCGGTACCTAAAAATATTTACACCCAAATTAATATCAAAAGTTGTGGTCTCTACATAAACTGCACATTTTTATCAACATACTTGATCGCGGCTTTTATCTCCGACGAGCAGGAACATAGTGCGATGGCCCAATTTAACTCCATTTTCAATCATCACTCTAATACGGTTGTCAATTTTCTTTTTTACCATTTTGTAGTACAAAATTTTAAAACTTGTCCAAAGGATTAGTTATAACCTCAAAACTAAAACACACACACAACACAAGTCACAACAACACAACCTCACCAACTACTTACGTCAACGTCAACACAATGACATACGAAACCTTTGGTCTTGCCAAATCTGATGTTACTCTTCTACTGAATACTATATGAAGACTAGGTAGACATTTTGGTTTCTATCGGCTATACAATACAATCGTTTATTTAAAACAGGAACCTTTTACATTTCGTTTTATACCTTAGAAATAAGGTAAAGAGTATTTATTATATATATTGTTATAATAATCGTCTATTATTATTTATACGAGTATACAAGGTGTCCCAAAAGGCTACGTAGCTGGGAATTGGGGCGGGGGGGTGGTCACAAGGGTCACCAGAAAAATAAAAAATAAAATCCCCTCTGGGTTTTTAAAAATAAATGGCATTTTTTAAAAACCTGAATATTTTACATCTTGTGGGCCTATTTTGCTAACTGTACCTACAAATATTGCTGAATTAAAAAAAATGCTTTTATCTAATCGTCAATAACTCTTTATCAAATTGTAATAAAAAAAACAATACCTATCTAACCAAGATTTTAAAGAAAATTAAGTTCTTGTCCATTCAAGGACTTAGTAATCTAATTACCATTTCACTCAACTTTCTCCAAGTGTAATGAAAAAAAAGGTACTACGCCACTCCAGCGAGTATACATATACCGGGTGTCCCAAGACTATGGTACATGAAGGGAAAGTACCTTAAATATCGTAGATGGGATATTTTGCTGAAAGAAGACTTTATTTTATTTTTTATACTTAGTAAAAAAATTGTAAATAATTTATAAAAAAATCTAAATTTACTTCGGCAGTTTCAGGTATGATTTTAATTTGATTAAAATGATTGATTTCACGTTGTTCCTTTCTTTTAAGATACTATGTTACTTAAGAAGAATAGGGGATATTCATGTTTTTTTTTCTTGCCTTAAATTAATAGTTTACAACATTATAACATAGAAAAAAATATAAAAAATCTTCAAAATACTCTAGATATTTTTAAAAACGAAATTTAAAACATTGAAAAAATTAGAGCAGTTGAAACGCCGCCATTTTGCGCGCGCTTTTCAGTTATTTCATACATATTTACAGTTTTAAAAGCTTTAAAACCATGGAAGAAGCCAAAAAATTATCTTATAAGTATTGCATAGTACCGGAGTGCACAAATACTATTCGAAAAACACCCAAAAAAGTGTATTTTTCGTATTTCAAGTGATGCGAAAATACGAAGACGGTCGTGTAAGGTGATGAGAAGCGATAATATATCTCCTAAATCTTGTTCATATTGTTGTGAAGATCATTAAAGATATTAAAGAAAGTATACATTATTTATATACAGCTTAATGTGAATTAGTAAAAAGTAAGTTTTGCATTAGCTATTGAACATTAGAAAATTCGGTATAAAATTAACCTACCCTATAAGAAAAGATCAGTAGCTATAACTTTCTATTAAAACTTTATTCCTGTTGTGGTTTTACGAATTTTTTATGGTTGTTGATTTATTCCAGGTAAAGGAAGATACAGAAAATTATATTGAATACAATTTAAGAAAAGAGCAAGGAGAAAATTGTACTCTACGGTTGAGGAAAGGAGTTTTGCCTCATATATTTTTGTGTCAATATGTAAATGTTTTGGTGTATTATTTTAAGTAAACTGCTGTGTGCATTTATGAATAAATATCTATATTATGGTCTTAAATATACTATGAAACATCCTCTGATCTCTGCGCTCGTATAATCGGGTTTCGATGCTGTCTGCGCGCCTACGTCTTTTCTATAGCAATACGTCTCAACTACATATTTGGTCTAGTTTTTGTTTCTTTTCTTTGTATAACTTCACTTGCCAACCAACCGTTGAACACGCTACATCAAATTGTGAACCACATTAAATCGAATATCAAAGAAGAATATGGGGTTGTCATTTGCTACACCACCACAACCCACATCGCGCCTTGGAGACGCGACAGATGCAAAATTATATGCTATCATAAATGCACCTGTTCTCGGTAGATTGTCCTAATGTGCTATGACAGAACCAGCTTCAGTCATCGTCAAAGATTCACTACCAATCTAAACTAAACTTCATTACAATCAGCACAAGAATATAGATTAAATTTATTTATTTTTTTCACAAAAACTTATAAAACAGTATAAGTTTCGACGCTGATGAATGCAATGTCGTGTCAGATGACGTCACATTACGTTCGACCAATGGTGGCGCGTTTTGGAAGTTTGAATTTCGCTCCCTTATTTTGCACTTTTTAAATATTATTTTAGGGGTTTAAATAATAAATAAATTAAAAAAAAACTTTTGCATTATAATATAACGATAATAAGTATTCAAGAAAAAAATATTTTAGGCCATTTAAAATTTTATGCATATCCCCTATTATTACTTTTTGTCTATTCTTTCGATTGGCATCATAAAAATAGGGGTTAATTTTTTTTAAATATTTAAGTGGGTTCGATTCCCAGACGAAGCAAGTATTTTTTAGAAATTCTTTAAATGCAAAATTACTAAGTTTAAAAAATAAAAAAAAGTCTTCTTTCAGCAAAATATCCTATCTACGATATTTAAGGTACTTTCCCTTCATGTATCGTAGTGTTGGGACACCCTGTATATTGATTAACTTTTAACTTGAAATCCATCATTTTGTAAACAAAGATATTTGTTCCATCTTGATTGTTGATTATTAGTTCATTCATTATTCTATCATTCAAATTTAGAATTACTTATGTATTTTTATTTTTAAAATAATATTCCTCAAAGAGATTTATTTATAATTTATGTGCCGAAAATATGAACACACCTTAATTTGTCCTTCCATGACATTGCCGAGCTGACTTCAGTCACTGTCAGTTACTGTTGCCGTCAAAGTTTTTAAAAATTGGCTAAAAAATTTTTTAGGAAATTATTTTTAAGAGTCGGTGTGGCGCCGCTGCATAAAACATTTGTTAAATCTGGGGTTTTTGGAAAATATCATCTACAAAATGAGTAAAATCATTCCTTCAGCCTCAAAACTCTTAGTTGTAAAAGGAACAGCTGTACGTATGCAATAAGTGGATTTTTTCAATTTTTTTGCAATAAAACAACAAATAAATTACTTATATTGTGTATTATATGTATTTATAATATTTCAGAAAGCTGCTGTTCCTGTAGTCTCAACAGCAAAAGCAAAATACAGTACTCGTAGTGAAGCCACTTTTGAAATCAAGGTGAGCAGTTTGGCAAAGTTTAAGAATAGTTTATTTTGCCACTTCTGGTGTTAAAACTCATATATAACCTCTCTACAGTTATCAGTTATAATATATGCTTATTTTTGAAGTTCCAGGGGTAATTTTCATATGAAATTATGTAACATAACCTTCAAGGTGTCAAATCTTATACCCACAGTTTGTTATCAGTAAACAAGGTGATCCAATCAATGGAGTTTATGTTTCGGAAACTGTTTAACTTTCAAATGTCGACCTTTATAGCCCATTATGACGCCTATTATCTACTTGCAATATAATCTATTAATATAAGATTTGATAAGAGATAATAATTGATAAAGTTTATTTTTAGGAATATAAGTTACACAAGTTAGACAAGGGGCCTGAAACAAAAGCCACCCTAACTTCCAAAGATGCTCTCATGTTGTATGAGCAGATGGCAGTGCTCCGGAGGGTTGAGAATGAATCAGGCAATTTGTACAAAGAGAGGATTGTTCGAGGATTCTGTCACTTGTATTCTGGTAAAGTATATTATGGTTGATATAAATCCATACTTATATTATAAAGCATATTTTTTTTTGTTTTCTTGAGCTAATCTCAGGAATTACTGATACAAATTGAAAAAAAATATACAAGAGGCTACAAGCTATGAAACATCACACTATGGCTAAGCAATGAAAAATGAAGCAATCTTTATTAAAATCAATTCAGCCTCTTCAATGTGAAAGTGAAACATACAGACATACTTATTATACTTACACATTTTCACATTTATAATTTTAGTAAGCACTATTAACTATTAATGTACATTACACATACTGAAAAAAAATACAAAGTAAAACGTAGATTTATTTGCAAGAGTATATATTATCCTAAAATAACAATGTGCTGATTCAAATTACATTTAATTGTTTAGTAAAATTATTAATTCACAATAAGTAAGATTTATACCAGAAGAAGTTGACGCATGCGAAGTTGCGGGAAATTTACTAGCTGGCTAATAAATTAATAATGTTAGAAAGGGGTTAGTTTATTGCAATACGAAATAACATTGGCAAAATAACTAAGCTTGCGCAATTTAAATAATGTTTGCGCAATCTTTGACATTGCTTTTTATTCTACCAAGATAGCTACAAAATTCTACTTTCAAAACTTTCAGTCTCACTTTCTCTCTAGGCCAAAGTAGAATAGCAAAGGGTTACTGACATTCCCGAGGAGCAATTAAATAAACTTGATCGTCTTCACAATCTGTCTAATCGTTTCATGTTTGACATTCGCAAAGGTCATGTCTCCAAGTTTCGAATTACGTTAAAGTGGTTCCCGATTCGCCTTCGTCGGAATGCTCATATCCTGTCTTATACTGCCGTGTCCTATTTGATTATAGAACTCCGAAGTACTTTAAATAACGCTTTTCCTTTGTAACGGACAATCATGTTCGCAATATACGTTCATAGGTTGAAATGAAATGAAATGAAATTACTTTATTGTACGTAGGATTAAAAACTAATCTCTTATACATTGTCAAAAGCATAAAATAAAAAATAAAAAAAGATGCCACGGGACACCCCTACATTCATCAGCAATAGCCGTAGTAGACCGAGAGAAAAAGCTGGCGGAAAAAACTCTCGGCACTCTTTTCAAAATTATACAATCATAATTTATATAGTGTACATACAGTGAACATATAAATTATTTTCTCGTACCTCCCCGCTCAACATTATTAAAGTTAAAAAATATTAAAATGCTAGAAAACTAATTGAGGAAACTTCCCGCGCCACAATTCGGAACCAGAGCAGACCGTTTCCCGAAGGCGGCACCTGATCACAAGTATGACGTGAGCTCCAGCCATTGACGCTCTCTGCTAGTATAATATAAAGTTTTATGGAATCAGGCGTTATCTAGCGGAATCCATTTAGAAGCAACTTGATGTATTAATACTAAAAAATCGGTCAACAAAGTTTCTTTCCTCTTAATCTAAGATTTAATGTAGCAAGTGCTGTAATACGCATTTTTTTAAAGTGATTTGGTACAATCGCGTAGTAATATTTTTTACTGTAAAATCCGGTAAAGTTGTATGCTTAATTTAGTAATTTTAGCGTAGGGCGAAAATCATTTTAGTTAAAATTGGGTGAGACAATAAGTTAATATCAGTGAACACCAGTTTTCTGGCACCTGTCAGGCCTTACTTACTCTATAACTGGCTTTCGCCTAGACCTTGGAAAATCGGACACCCTGTACAAAATCATAAATATCTTTTTTTTAAATTCTTTATTTATTTGACACTTCTTATTCAGGTCAGGAAGCAGTGGCAGTAGGCATGAAGGCATCCCTCCGCGCCGTCGACTCTGTGATCACCGCCTACCGTTGCCACGGTTGGACATATCTAATGGGCTGTGGCTCGAAGGGTCTGCTAACAGAGTTGACTGGGCGCAAATCCGGCTGCTCCAAGGGAAAAGGTGGATCTATGCATCTGTATGCGGATAACTTCTACGGTGGCAATGGCATTGTGGGCGCTCAGGTGGGTTCTTAGTTAAAAGTTTGTGACGTGATTTGCTTGACATGCCTTATCGTTATAATTGTTGTATCTACCTTAAAATTCAATGTAATTTTCAAAGTATTCTGAAAGTAAAAAACTATCTTTAAGATAAAGTATATAGTTATAACAGCTTGGTCATGTCAAAAAGGCTGCAAAATGGCTATATTGTAGAATATAAAACATTCGGACAAAAAGGCTAAGTTATTTGTGTCCGAAATATCATAAGAAATATACCTTATTTTTATTACTAAATTGCACTCAATATAAAGCTAAACACATTTCTCAGGTGCCCTTAGGAACAGGCATTGCCTTCGCCCACAAATACAAGGGCGACGGCGGCGTGTGCTTCGCATTGTATGGAGATGGCGCCGCCAACCAGGGACAAGTGTTTGAGTCCTACAACATTGCCAAACTGTGGAATCTGCCCGTGGTGTTTGTCTGTGAAAACAATGGATATGGTATGTAAACGGCAAAATAGAAGAAAATAATCTTAGTTTCTTATTATTGAAGTTATAGATACTGGAAAAAGGAACGCGGGTCTCCGAGCATTACGCGACTGGGAATCGAACCCAGGACTTTTAGAAAACCGGTCTAGTGCTCTGACCACTGAGCTGCCGCGCCGCTACGGTGACCCAATGAAATTTCCGCCAGTATCTATGTGGTTACGTCATATAGCTGACGTTATTCTAGACTTTTCTGAGATTTGGCATTTCGTAGCTATGTTAGGAACCTAAATGAAGACCTTACCGTTTGTAGATTAGACAACCAAGTGCTTTAACGTCGAAAGTATTATACATTTTTTTATGATTGACTATTTATGACTAACTAGTGGCCTCCCGCGTCTTCGTCCGCGTGGAAACCTTTAATTACAACGTAACAAATTCACACAATATCTTTATAAGTTGTAGCCTATGTGTTATTCTGATATACATAGGCTATATTATTGTAAAATTTTATTAAAATCCATTCAGTAGTTTTTACGTGAAGAACAAAAATCCATCCATACTTACAAACTTTCACGTTTATTATATTAGTGTCTAATTAATGGCATTTTCAACATTCGTTTTTATTGAGATTCCAAGTGTGGGGATAACAAAAAAGTTTTACTTCCGGTACGCCTCTAAACGGGCACATTTCGAAGTCTCTGAGATAAATTTCTTTTGACGCATGTCTCTAGATGCGCAAGTTAACTTTCCGCATTCAAAATTTAAGTCTAGCTAAGAAATCCGTCCCAGATTGGGTCTTTCTCGATTAGTTATAACTTTCGACAAAGTTTATTGTGAAAACAAGTTACCTATAAGATGGTGAAAACCGTATTAAGCCGCGTTTGGGAGGAGTTAGCGGACAAACATACAAACAGACACGATTGGTGACTTTTCTTTTTAATATGTAATGTTGATGATATAAATTATTACAGGCTTTATTATGAATTCGACTTCATTAACAGAACTGTTATCATAATTAGCTTCTACCCAATCTGTACTGTGGGCAGTTGCCGTTGTTATTGTTGATACAAATTAACGAAACAAATATATTATATTACCTTTCGTTAAAAGTATAGAAAAATAGAAAACAATATGTATGAAACTGTCAAATCGCAAGACTGACAAAAATGACAGTTTCATACATATTTTTTCTATGCATTCGCCAACGCAATTATCACCTGCCACTTGACTTGAGGGGGTGTGCAACGAGCCAACAACCTTTCTAACCGAATCGTAATTTCGACATTTGTTTCGTTAATTTGTACGAACATTAACGATGAGAACTGTCAGAATAACGAAATCAACAATCGTCAAGTCTTACATGCTTCCACCACTGTATCGCTGTCATTGATTACGACAATGACGTCGACCATATCCGCAGGGATCTTCGGATACAGGCATTATCAGTTGTTTCAACCGTTTACCTGATTAAGGCCCAATTGCAGGGAACGTTTTAACCTCGGGTTAGCTTAACTACTTCTTATTACAATCGATGGTGGCGCCATTTAAATCTGAGTTAGCCAACCCGAAGCTAACCCGAGGTTACAACGTTTCCTGCAATTGGGCCTAAGAACAATAATAACAGTAATAATATCGTGCTATCAAGGCATGGGCACGAGCGTGGACCGCGCCGCCGCCTCCACCGACTACTACACGCGCGGCGACTACGTGCCCGGCGTGTGGGTGGACGGGATGGATGTACTAGCCACCCGGGAGGCGGCGCGGTTCGCCATCGACCACTGCACCAGCGGGAAAGGTGGGTTGTAGCTGAGGTGGGTTGTAGCTGAGGTGGGTTGTAGCTGAGGTGGGGTTGTAGCTGAGGTGGGTGGACGGCATGGACGTGCTGGCCACCAGGGAGGCCGCGTGGTTCGCCGTCGACTACTGCACCAGCGGGAAAGGTGGGTTGGTGGCTGAGGCGGGGTTGTAGCTGAGGTGGGGTTGTAGCTGAGGTGGGTTTGTAGCTGAGGTGGGGTTGTAGCTGAGGTGGGTTGGTAGCTGAGATGGGGTTGTAGCTGAGGCGGGGTTGTAGCTGAGGCGGGGTTGTAGCTGAGGTGGGGTTGTAGCTGAGGTGGGTGGACGGGATGGACGTGCTGGCCACCCGGGAGACGGCTAGATTCGCCGTCGACTACTGCACCGGCGGGAAAGGTAGGTTGGTGGCTGAGGCGGGGTTGTAGCTGAGGTGGGGTTGTAGCTGAGGTGGGTTTGTAGCTGAGGTGGGGTTGTAGCTGAGGTGGGTTGGTAGCTGAGATGGGGTTGTAGCTGAGGCGGGGTTGTAGCTGAGGCGGGGTTGTAGCTGAGGTGGGTGGACGGGATGGACGTGCTGGACGTGCTGGCCACCCGGGAGACGGCTAGATTCGCCGTCGACTACTGCACCGGCGGGAAAGGTAGGTTGGTAGCTGAGGCGGGGTTGTAGCTGAGGTGGGGTTGTAGCTGAGGTGGGTTTGTAGCTGAGGTGGGGTTGTAGCTGAGGTGGGTTGGTAGCTGAGATGGGGTTGTAGCTGAGGCGGGGTTGTAGCTGAGGCGGGGTTGTAGCTGAGGTGGGGTTGTAGCTGAGGTGGGTGGACGGGATGGACGTTCTAGCCACCCGGGAGGCGGCGCGGTTCGCCGTCGACTACTGCACCAGCGGGAAAGGTGGGTTTGTATCTAACTAGCAACCCGCCCACGCTTCGCAATGGTGTAAATTTGCGCGATCTGTTCCCGATAAGTTGAATTTTAGCTATCTTAAAGAAGCTTTAACTGATTTTTCTTTAGTTACAAATTTAAATGAATAAATACCCTTAAATATGGAGAAAGCATTTAAATCCGTTACGAATTTTTGGAGGAGTTAGTGGCAAAACATACAAACAGACAGAATTAGCGACTTATAATTAATCCTATGTAATGATTCAATAATTATGTGCACAAGCGTGGACCATTCATCGGGCTAGTGACGCGCGGACGCTTCGCAATGGTAAAATTTTGGCAGACTTGTTTACGAAACATTGATGTTTGGCTAACATAGGAACAATTTTTCATATAATTTTAATAATAATTTTAAGTGATAGAATTATCTAAAATATGGCGAAAACCGCATTAAATCCAGTTGACGAGTTGATATATGTGCTGTGACCTTTAGGAAGAATCAGAGGACAAACATGCAAAGAGACACAAATAGTGACTTTGCTTTATTTATACTTTGTTGTAAATTGATAAGATTCATTAGTCATGCATTGTGGCACGATATTTATTTATGTTTATTATACCATTATTGAGATTTTAAATTGACAAGAGTAGAATTTTTAATACCTCTTTGTCCTCTTATTCTATTAAAGCACATTTTGATAGAAAAAAAATTATAATGGATAAGTGACTACAGTGAACATGACTTATTATTTGAAAGTATATACAGGGTGTAAGGAAACCAAGCCCGATATCTCGTTTTGTTGTATTGAACTAATAACTAGAGTAAAACCAGCTAATTTAAATTTGAGAGGTCTCATATTAGTTGTTGGCCTGGGGGCGATGGTTTACATTGCAGTATGATTTAGAACACGATTTTGGAAGCAGAACTTTTACATCCTTTAAATTATATGACATCTGAATATTTCATTATTATTGATATATCTTCTATCGCCATACAAGTCATAATATTCATTCGTTCTCCATTCACTCACTCTCGCTCACTCGTCCAGGCCCGCTGGTAATGGAGATGGAAACCTACCGCTACTCCGGCCACTCGATGTCGGACCCTGGAACCTCCTATAGGACCCGGGACGAGGTCCAGGAGGTGCGGCAGACCAGGGACCCCATCACGTCCTTCAAGGAGAAGATCCTCAGCAGCGAGCTGGTGACTCCTGAGCAGCTGAAGGTAGGTTGCTGATGATGGAGGGAAATGATGAGTAAACTAGTGGCCGCCCGCGACTCCGTTCGCGTGGAGGTCGGTTTCCCGTGGGAATGAGAAGTTTTCCCGCGGTAAAAAGTACCCTATGTGTTATTCTGATGTGTAACCTATATGACTGCAAAGTTTCATCCAAATCCGTCCAGTAGTGTTTACGTGAAAGAGGTACAAACATCCATCCATCCACACAAACTTTCACATTTATAATACTCGTATTAGTAGGATTAATTGTCTTTTAATATTTCTTCAGGTGAAAGTCCACAATTTTAATTGCAAAAGTCGCGTTTGTTCACCTGGGTGATCAAATTCCAAGGTGAACAAAAGAGACCAATAAATTGGAATCTGTTCACCTGGGTGATATCACCTAGGTGAACAGATTCCAAGGTGAACAAAGGACTATAAAATCCACTTTGTTCACCTGGGTTATATCACCTGGGTGAGCATAGTGGAATAATCCGAAATGATAAGGGTTTCCTTCGTCTTTGGAGAGAAAGACTAATTTTGGTTTACTACTTGGTGCATGAATATTGCGTGAATAAGCAGTAAAAATAGTTATAATGAAAAATTTTTGAAAGCGTTTTTCATTGCATTTCACAATCTTTTGAAACCCATTGGAGTTTACATATTGTTTATTATTATCAGATAATAGTGTCAATTTTCAGTAAAAACTCTGTTCACTATAAATTGATTAATTCAGGAATAGTGTAAAAGGAACTAGTAGTAGTTTTAGTTCAGAAAAACTTAAATTTTCACATTCAAATATCACTGCAAAAGATAGTGCAGACTAAAAAGGTAGTTGACTTAAAATACAGTTTACGTTTGGTTTGGAAAATAATTTCACAATTGGTCCCAATTTTTTTTTTTCTACAGGAAATAGACCAACGCGTTCGTAAAGAAGTCGACGACGCGTCGAAGATTGCCAAAACCGACCCAGAATTGGACCTTAGCGAGCTCACCGCCGACATTTACTATAAAAATTTACATACCGAAATCAGGGGAGTCCATTCCGGGAAAAGCTTACCACACCCCAACATCGCTCCCCGAGACCTCAAGTAAATCTCGAATACGAAAGCCGAATAGATAACATGATAAAATAGTTCTGACAAAAATATATATAGAGAAAAAAATAGCGGTCAATGTTTGTATGTATGTGAATAGCTTAAACGCAACGGTTGCTGAAACGGTTTTTATTATAAGTAAAAATGTTTTTGAGATTACGACGAAATTCAATGTTTCGTGGACTAGGCGAAATTGCAACCGGAGCGAAGCCTGGGCGAGTCGCTAGGTATATTTAGAAAAAAATGTCTAATTCGAAATATTTATTGATAGATTGTTACATAACATACAAACGTTCAAAAAACACAAACTAGTTGTTATGGTTTAATAATAATAGGTAATTTGAACCGGCTTTTCACCTATATAGTTGTTTTGACAGTTGAAATCGTTAATTTCTATACAAACTAACGAATTTAATGTTAAAATATCGTTAAAAATTAAAGTTATTGCTTATCTGATCGCAAAGCTTAATTTCACATCGGGAAGTAGCAATTATTAATTAATTATGTAAGAACTGAGATTTATGGTTAAAAACAAATTAACAGATTAACAGATATTGCTGAATTTATGCGTTTTTAGCTTGAAGCTTACATGATTAATAGTAAAATATAGGGACCCGTATGGTAACTTTTTATTTTTAAAACAGGCAACATTTGACTCATTTACAAGTATTTTTTGTTGCAAGTACTATCAGATTTTTATTGATAGTTTTAAATATATTTTTTGGGGTTATTTATTTCGATAATTTATTGGCAAACTTGTATTGTCTATTCATCTGTTATGAATCTGTAATACCCCATTTAGCAAAAATGTTTATTTATTGTTCATTTAATGGGTTACATAATAAAATATTATAAAATTCATTTTTTTGTTTTTTTTGGTTGACCAAAAATACTTGGTTTTATAACTTAAATTGCTCATATAAGATCAGCTATTTAATAAGAAACCCTTGTAATTGTTTATACCGGTTTGAGTAAGGTTTAAGTGATATTGGCTACGTAATATTTGTAATAAACTTAAGGTTCCTACTTAACATCAGTGCAAATACGGTTCCTCGTGATGATCAAGTTTGACATTTAATATTGACATAAGAGGCACATGATTAATATTTAAGAGCTCGGAAAAGCGTGTTCATCTATCCATCCTGAACGATACCTTTATTCCCGTTGTGCCACATCAATTTGTGTAACAGTGGCCGCGATTCCGAAAACACTATCTAAAACTAAATTAAAAATATCGCTGTCACTTTCACATGCTTCGTATTAGAAAAAGACAGCGATATTTTATACATTGGTCTCACTAAATTTAGTCCACATCATTGTAAAATTTAACGAAATGCGCTGAGAACTAGTCATAATGCACGTATATTTTAGTTTGACAGGACTAAAATGATTACCTGTCTCTGCTTTATACTATTGTTAAGTAAGTGACGGCGATAGTTTTAGTTTAGTTTAGAAAGTGTTCTCAGAATCGGGGCCACACATCGGTAAAAAAAATACCGTTGAGTAAAACTGCCACAATTTTTTGTCCCAATAATATACACTGCAAGCCAAATAGTAAACGTAATTGGGTTACCAGAAATAGGGTGCATAGATGAACACTCTTTTCCGAGTATCCCCCTTAGGGTGGCTGTTTCAGGATGGAAAACGGAATAAGCCGCATTGTCACAGGGGTCGAAATCATTTGTGCAGTCGAAATTTGTACATGTACCCATTATAATTAGCATGCAGTTATAAACACTTTTTACTTTTGATTTTGACTTTAACTATATTAAATTAAAGCTTTAACTAAATTGTTAATTTTGAACCTCCAGTGACTAGGTTTGGTAAAAGTCATTTTAGATTTTCCGCCTTTTATGTCATATTTTGATGATTATGAGGAACAGTACTGCATTACAGGAATTGTTATAATCAACATTTAAAACAAGTTTATTAAGGGAAGTTGATTCTGTGAGATATTTAAGTATTAAAAAATAATAAGAGTAGAAAAAAGTAGGTATAATCTATTGTTGCATCGTAAAAAAGAAAGCCGCTATGTCGCGATAATTTAAATAGTAGGTAGAGTATATCTGTTACGGCTAATACCCGAAGTGCGGCTACACCTAGTTTTAGCCGGTTAGAAGTGTTTTTAATATGGAAAACTGTAAAAAACAAATTATACCTATGTAAATAAAACCGGCTTCAATCATGAGTCAACGGAGTCCCGCTACGCGTGACTCCTTTTTCTGGGTGGTATCAAAAAAGTAACCTAACTAACCTAACCTATTGATGTTTTAACCGGCTAAAACTAGGTGTAGCCGCACTTCGGGTATTAGACGTAACATATCTATCCTAACGCTACGCTAACGCCACGGTGGAATATATTTTTTAAAGCAACTGAGATAAATGTAGCCTTTTAAGTTTTCAAGTTAATTTGAAATATTTAGCAGGAATTTGGATTAATCTTTTCATCTGAAGTTTTTGTCCCATGCTGTTAAGACGTTGCTATTAACGTAGGACCTTATTAATAAATAACACTACATATGTAGGTAACTGCAGTATTATAGTGTACAAAAGTGAGCTGTGGTGGTATGCACAAAAGCCTGCATATAAAATAAGTAGTTAGGTAAAAATAAGAACTCTGTTATATTTCAATAAGTGTAAGTTTGGAATGCAATAAATTAGAATGAACTTAAATAAAGGCTTTTCGTCCTGAAGTTTTCCTCATAGTATAATTCTCTCAAGAATGTTCGATTTTCCGCGGTAAAGGGTACCCGTTGGTTATTAAAGGTAAGATTGGTACCGTTATTCAGGACCATTATTACCTTCCTACAACAGCTTGAATTTGATATAATCTCTATCTATTTAATTTGTCAGCTAACGTTACTGACAAAGTAACGTTAAATTAGTTCGTAAAACCATACCTAACTAATGCAGGTTTCATATGCAGTATGAATACGGATATTATTTAGTCCATTTAGGTAGCAAGTTAAATCGATACTTACCTACAGACCAAAATTTATAATTTAAGTAGGATTGAATTGTATTATCCCTTTCCGTAACTACCTAAAAAAAATACTGCATGTGTGATGACGGCAGTGTTAATTAAAAAGCCAACACCAACCATATATAATAAATGTATCCTTAAATAAAAATAAAAAAATCCTTGTAAGTAAGTATACACTATATTTATCTCATGTAGAAGAAATACTCTTTTAAAACAAACAATTGATAAAACTACCATTTGGTAGAAAACGGTAGAACTCAGCAACACTAGCTTATTGCGCAGCTGATCGCGCCTCGCTACCGTTCGCCGTGAAGCAGTTCGCGCCTCGACCGCACCACGGAACTAGCTTCACGTCAATTCACAAACTTAACCCACTCGCGCCGGTCGTGTTTACGCGCGCAATTTATGAATGAAAACGTAACGTGTTGTAACTGTGAATTAAACAGTGCTTCAGTGCGGGTATAGGTTAAAAAAAATTGCTTTTATTGTGTAGTGTTAAAATGACGAGTGTATTGAAGAAGTCTAGAGGCACGAAGGGCAAATCGGAGTCTATGCAGGAGGACTTGCCTTCGAGATGGAGTGCTCGAGGGCAGAAGCCTGATGATGCAGCCAGCCTGGTGAAATACATCGATGATAATATTATTGGCAAGGGGAACTCGTTTTGCGGACCTTTTGGCAGAAGGAAGGGTAAGTCCACAATTAATGTCTACCTACGAGATTATAAAAAAATACAAAATAATGTTACCTACTTATAATAAGTATAGATCAGTAAGGTTAAGAGATTAAGTAAATAATAGGCATTTGGGGTCGCATAGAAAATAAAAGACAACTATATTAAAAAATAATAAAAAAATGTGACATTAGTACCTACTTGTTTTACAAGTTCTAAGTTTTATTTACAAATTGTAAATATTAATTCGAAACTTAAAAAATAATATTTCTTTCTTTCAATGCGAACCTGTAGTTAACACAAGCAAGTGTTAATCAGTTTCATATTCAAGGTTAACAACATTTGTTACGACCATTAGGCGACTTTACATCTGTTCTTATCATTTCAATATTTAGATATTTATGCTGGTTTTTAATAAATAGACTTATGAACTAACCTACACCTATTTTATTCGTGTAAGTTGATGTAGGCCGAGTATAAATAACAAAATAGTAAAAAAAAATGGAAACCAACACAAGTACACTCGAGAGCAAAAAAATCGCACATACGTGTCTTAGGAACTTAAACCGAAAAAACAAAAGAAAATTGAATCAAAGTAATTTTTTTGTTAATGCAGATTCATAGTCTATTTCAATACCTATCCATTGGTTCCTTATTTGTGTTTAAAAATCAATTTTTAATGATTTTAGGGGTAAGAATTCAAAGGGCACATTTTTTATGAATTTCTTTGCTGTTAAATAAATGTAAATGCAGAAAAAAAAGGCAACAGTATTTTTTTTTCTTATTTATTAATACGAGGTGTTTTCACCCCTTGCCTGAATCACAGACTCCATATGAGTTTTCATAGAATTGACAAGAGTTTTGATGTCATCTTGTGTTATGGTGTCCCATTCCTCTGCGATCGCCTGTTGTAGCTCCTGTAGTGTCGTTGGAGCAGCATCTCGGGCTCGAACTCTCCTTTTCAGTTCATCCCATAAATGCTCAATAGGATTAAGGTCTGGGCTTCGAGCTGGCCACTCCATAACGGGCACATCTACCTCTCGAAGGTACTCGTACACTATGGCAGCCGTATGTGGTCTTGCATTATCCTGCATAAAAAGGAAGTTTTCGCCGATAAACCCAGCAAAAGGATACACGTGGCTCTCGAGCACTTCCTCAATGTAACGCCGAGAAGTGAATCCCCCTGATTGACGGCCAGTATTCGGTCCGGTGATGAACACAAGTTCAGTCTTCGCTTCTAGAGATATGCCTCCCCAGAACATGCACGACCCACCGCTGCAGGGGACACATTGCGCTATGCAACATTGAGCGAATCACTCCCCTGATCTTCGGTAGATCCTTCCTCGTCTATCGTTGCCATGTAAGCACATCCTACACTCGTCAGAGAACAGGACGGTGCTCCATTGCTCTTCGGTCAAATTCAAGTGCTCTCTAGCGAAATGAAGGCGAGCTTGTCGGTGGGCTGGGGTCAGTTTTGGTCCATTTGCTGGTCTGTGTGCAGTCAGACCACCTTCACGAAGTCGTCTTCTGACTGTCCACCGACTGACTTGCACTTCATGGGCTTCTTGGAGCCGCTGTCCCAGTTGAACTGAGTTCAAGCAACGTTTCCTTAAAGATGAAGACACAACAAAGCGGTCGTCACGCTGTGTTGTAGCACGATGACGGCCAGATCCTTGTCGCCGTTGGTAGTCACCAGTCTCTTGGTACCTATGGTACACGCGACGAACGGCGTATCGGCTCAAATTCAGCTGTCGAGCCACTTGACTTTGGTTTAGCCCAGATTCAATAAGGGCAACCACTTGAGCGGCTGTTTCTGGTCTGGTATCCATTTTCTTGTTTCGGTTTGAGTTGTAATCGATAAAAAACCTTTCACACAGGACGTTGGTATGCAAATGATGACTGTTCCCGAAAAATGCACCCTTTTATACCTGCTACAGTCGCGCAAGTAGCGCTACCTGCACTAAGCGATTTAGGGGTGTGTTGTTGTTGTGTTGATATTGTTTTGTTTTTTAAGGTTAATACCAACCCCTTATGTGTCCTACAAAAGCGTACATTATGTGCTTTAATTTTATGTAACTTTTATTTGCAGTAAGTTATAAATAATAGAAATATTGAACTTTTAAGTAAATATTGGCAGGTGTGCGATTTTATTGCTCTCAAGTGTATTTTTATGTTTAGTTACCTACCTGAAAAAACAAGTAGTGTTCAAACAACAGCACTGTAATTCATAATGAATTAAACGATAACAACGATTTTTTGAACTCAAGTGAAAAGGTTATTAAATTATAATAAATAAATTAATCTTTTAATAAAACCCAGCTGTTAATTAAATCTTAAGAAGACTTATTAGCCCGTAATAAATATCGAATAAACTTATTGGCGAAGACAATAACATGGCTTGTGTGCGCTGATCTATAAATCATCTCGAAATATCGTGTCTCGAACGAATAGGCGCCAAAACGAAGATTCGCGCGTCCAAACCGTCCTTCACTAGTCGTAGCGTTGGCGTGATCAATTACAACCAATAATATTTATATTGGACTAAAATAAACACGAGTAGTTATTTGATTTGATTGAGAAAAAAACGTGTGGCATTTGTTTTTGAATGACTGCGTCGTCAATGTTTTTTTTTAATACTCTTACCTACCTACTGGGATTCCGAAAGCTTGCTGAAATTTCTTCCTTGTAAAAAATCGACGGCGTTTCATGAAATTTAACCACGTAAGTGGCGCGCATACAAAATTTTCCTCAATCAGGAAGCGCTTAGTTTCTTGTAACCACAAAAAATAATTTCTTGCATTATTACCGAAATTGGCAATACCCGTGTACAGAAACTTTCATTATGTCATTTGTTAATAATCACTCGCCGTTTTCTGAGAATGCATTACTCATTTTTGATAAGCGTCTTACAGTAGGCCCTTGACCGATGGAACAGGTTTGACGGGAAGACGGGAGCAAAAACCTGGATTGTTTTTCCACAATCGAGTTAGACGTTATACGGTTTCGTGGTTTCTATATTAAAACTACCGGGTATTCTAAAGGTTTCGTATAAAATCTACGATTATCTTGGCGCTTGGAGTCAGTCAACAAGTCACGTACTAAACTTCTCTTTGCATATAAAATTAGTTATAACTAATAAAATATGTTTAGATATGTAAACACAGCAGTAAAAGTCAACCTAGATCTTCAGTCAATAAAGTTTAAAGTTCAAGAGCTGTAATTTCGCAACAATGACTAACAAAGCGTGCTATCATGCTTCATAATGTCGGTTTGTATATTCATTTGTTGTATTTTTACACGGAAACACTGGAAAATGCGTTCACGTGGCGACTCACGCGTTTATTAATTTATCACTTTACATACGACTATTCAAACTGTAGGTATCTGTTTAAATGAGACTAACTTATTCAATTCATGGTTATTAATAGGACCAACAGTGTTACCATATATTGATATAGGAAACAGGAAATTACAATTTGGATTTGCTTAAGCCTTTTGCGTTTACGGAATAAAAAAATATATTGTTTATGATAAGATGAGCGTGCTATTATCATGTCTGAAATCAAGATAAATAACACTAAAGATGAATAATGATTGAAATGCAAACTTAGTTCGTTTTTTTTACGTAATCCTGAGGAGTTTACACACACTAAATGTTGCCAACGAATAGATAAAATATTCAATAAATATACCTAATATCAAACAATATAAAATTCTTAAAGACAACATTTGCAAGTTGTTCCCTCGTGTATTCAGTAGTTAAATCAAGGATATATTAACCCATCACGTTTAGATCATTCAAATTGAATATATAAACCAATTAGTATTAAACACACGTCACTCTTCGCTACCCACCTGTCGTATCATATAAACAGAGATTTTAATAAAGTTGGCAAACAATAAGGTATTGCATCGGAAATTGAAAGTTAATTAATTATATAGTTTATTGTTTTGTTTACTATTGAATCAAATTACAACGCATTATGATTTTTATTGTTGTGTGGTAAAAATAACGATTTTTTTTAATAAAAATTAAACTAAATCAGAAGTTTTATATTATTCCATGACTATCATCATGAATTTCATGCAATTATTATTTTAGAACAAAAAATTCCCTACAGATGTTAACGTCTATCATAAAACTAAAACAATTAATATCTCATAATTGAATTATAATTTGCGCATGCACATAATCCGCTAATAGTCCTGGCGAGTTGCCCTGTGAGTTAAGCTTGCATTTGTTAGAATCATTATGGCTTTGTTATACAGGGTGTGTTTTAAATAACAACCTACCAATATTCTTACAAAGCCCCTACAAAACATATAATCCTAATATTATTAGCACTCCAGCGCACGCTAAATAAATAAAAACACAAAACATCTATATAGGTAATAAAGTAGGATTCGTTTTTTTTTTAAAGTTCCATATCATCTGATATCTATACTAATGTTATAAAGCTGAAGAGTTTGTTTGTTTGTTTGAACGTGCTAATCTCAGGAACTACTGGTTCGAATTTAAAAATTATTTTTGTGTTGAATAGACCATTATTCGAGGCAGGCTTTAGGCTATATAACATCACGCTGCAACTATTAGGAGCGAAGAAATAATGGAAAATGTGTAAAAAACGGGGAAAATTATTCGTCCTTGAGGGCTTCCGTTGCGTGCGCTGCGAAAACGGTTCTAGATACCAAAAATATATGTATGAAAGAATTAAGGGAACTTTTTACCGTGGGAAAACTTCACATTCCCACGGGAAACCGCGAACTTCTACGCGAACGGAGTCGCGAGCGGCC
This sequence comes from Emmelina monodactyla, assembly GCA_916618145.1. Lineage (NCBI taxonomy): Eukaryota > Metazoa > Arthropoda > Insecta > Lepidoptera > Pterophoridae > Emmelina > Emmelina monodactyla. The sequence continues at coordinate 3,025,592 of OU745316.1, forward strand.
ACTAGTAATTCATATAGACATTTGAACAGGTGTGAGACGTTACAGGTTAAAAATAAAAACTATAAGGTTTATAAGAAAACACACACACTGTACGTTTTGCTGTGGTCATCCAATGATATAGTTTGGACATGACCATTTCCTAGAACTAATTCAAGATGTCACAGCTTCACTGGTAAATAATTAGTCAGAACTAATGATTGAAGCACCGAAATAAAGACATCATGCCATTGTGTAATCGATGTTTAAAAAGATAAATGTTTTGATAGTTTTTATGAGTTCCCGATTAAAAAATAGTTATATATCTACGAGATAGGTAAATTAAATATGAGATTTTTGATTTTATGAAATACTGTTTTTTTATTAACAAAAGAATCTAAGCTCTCTGCAATATTCTTAAAAATAAGTTATCATATCGGTATGTCAGCATTTTATCAAAAAAGTCCGGTTTCTGAATTGGCAATTTAAAGTCGAACCATAATTGTCTATTCATTAAAAACAAATGTTCGGTATCTAAATAACTTAAGTAAAATTCTTAACAATTTCAAATGCTTACCCAATTCATCTCACTTAAAAGCAATGCATATAATTTTAATTTATCATACGTGTAACTTTAACTCAAGACCTAGTTAATTGCATTTCTACCGAGACAAGCGTGGCTGTGTCCTTATCTGCCAGTGGCCGACCTTGTTGCACCTTGTCGTCATGCCTGATACGAGAATTACAATAAAAAATATGTTATTGAGTTATCAACCTTCCAACTGGGAGTTTCAATCACTTTATAAAGGCTTAGATTTGTCTGAGCTTCGCATGAGAGCAATATTTGATGACGCGGTCGCGAAAGATTGAAACTAACTTTATTTTATAAAAACCGCGTAAATAGTTTTTTTATCGACCGTATAATTTTGAACTCTGTTAGGTTAGTCTTAACTCGATACAAACCGCTATTTCTAAATGCGCTTTGACTAAATTTTGAGATTAAGTATTCGATTCTTAATGGTCTTACGCATTAACGCGTAGAATCTTCTGCAATACTTATCATTAATATTTAAATAGTTCCACATAATGAGTTGAATGCAGCTAGGATGTGCGGGCACTATGTTTACGTAACCATATATGCATTTAATGACCATAATCCACTAACATACACGATGATTACTAACTGCTAGTTATAGGTAACCACTCGTTCATTTAAACCCAGGTATTACTATTTAACCCTGTTTAATATGGCGTTTTGAAATGTCAACAGTAGACAGCATAATTGGACAAAAAACCAAGATAGTGTCTTGTCGTTATGTAATAAATAAATAAAAAGGTAAGTTTAATTTTGATTTGAGAGTATTAATCTGATAAGGAGATATAAATGATTATGAAATGGAAATGTTTAATAAATCTTTTTAATTTCGCGATTAGTTGGTGATAATTTTTTGTTTTCTTTTTTTAAAACGATTAACATTTGTTACTTTACTTTGTTAATTAATTTTAACAAAAAATATACCGATTATTTAAGGTAATCTACAATTATAGGCGTTTAACGTTGCGTTAACGTTTGAAGCCGTATCCACTGTATAATTATACAAATAACTAAGTAAATGCTCAGGTACTCTATTAAATTCGTAACTAGTTATTAAATATGAATATTTTTGTTTGTGTATATGGAAATGAAATCTTTGTAATAAGATATATCCTGAATTAGAAGATAATTGCTTCAATCATATTGCCTATATTATTATCTAACACCATATTTAGTTTAAAGCAAGAAAACTAATGTGACCTTCTTAATTCGATTCGTAGTATTTTAAGTTCCAAGGTTTTCACAATAAGTGTTTGGTTTCGTTATTGATTTTTGTTTTCTTTTCTGTTGTTGTCTGATTGACTTTAAAAAACAACTTACATATTTAACGAATCGAAAACTTTGTCGTAATAAATGATACCCGCTTCATTACTTTGGATGCTAAGTATAACAAAATTTAAGCAATTTTTCTGTAGAGAAAAAATATCTTGCAGAAAACAAGGCGTCACATATAAAAACACACCTGACTATAAGATAGTACAATTTTCTCAGAACTTTAACAATCGCATTCTTTGCGGTCTTAGTTGCTGGAAAATCTTGTATAATTGTAATTATACATTTAACAGCTGAGACACGACTAATGGTCTGCAGGTGTGTGGGAAGTTTTACCCCTGTGCTACCAAACTTAACTGTTCCAATGGTTTATTTTGATTTGGTGCTATTTAGTTATTGGTGAAAAGCAAATTTCATTTTGAAAAAAAAAGTGATGTATTTCCTAAGTTAGTCTCCACAACTTGAGGTAAAACCTTAGGGTTCTACCTCAAGTTAAGGTCTAATAATAAAAAACCGTGGAATTTACTTCAATAAATGAAAAACACATTTAACATGGCAATGTAAACAAAATACTATTGCTTACAAACACACAAGGTTAAAAATACTTTTTTAATTACCTACCTGAAGTTTCAAAACTAGGGCAAAGGTAACCGCCCTATTACTGGCACGAAATACTTTATTTTACAAAGCAAACGAATTTTACAAAGTTTTTTTTGTAGTTGTCAGTCGGAGTGTTTTGTTTAATGATTTCCCTGTTAGATGACGAATACTAACCAATTAGTATAATGATTGATGGATTATAATATACTTAACCTACGAATTAAACGATTTTGTGCAAGACAAGTTATTAAATAACTTAGGTATTATATATGTAGGTAAGGCAGGTTTGTTAAAGACTGCATTTATTCCTACCTATTTAAAAAACGAATTATTTTTGAACGATTTTTTCTTGTTTTTTTATGACTAAAGAACAACATTGAAATTTTTAAGTTTTTTAATAAGAAAAACAAACACGAAACACAAATACAGTTTTGCTGCAAATCCAAAAAAAATATAAAGGTTTTGACAGAAAGGCATCTGCCAGTGTTTATTTATTAATGAATTGTTTGAAACTTTGATCGATGTTGTTAAAGTCCAATCTTAATATTTCGTGTCAGTCATCCCAGGGCGATGAGCTCTTGTTAATAACATGCCATTTGAGAACCTAACCACATGTGGTGAATTTATTTTTCGGCAACTCATGTGTATGACATCAGTTGATGGGAACCAATTAAACGTATAAATATTTGTAATGCTGAAAAAAATGGACAGAAAATTTATACCTAAAGCTGGAGAGTAATTAAGTAGAATTCCGGTTGGTGAATAGCCCTGAATTGAGATACAAGCTTCCACCATTAGCGGAAGGAAAGCAACTTCATTTGACTTTAGGTGGATAGTAATCATTTCATCTTTTACTGCTTACGAATGCTACTTAAATATCGAAATGAATCATAATAATTCTCATTATCAGTGGAGAAAGTGTCACTAACGAACCTAAATCAAAAATCTAGCCTCAAAAAGTTTAAGTTTACAAAATATAGCAACTCAACCACAAATATCGCTTTGATAACCCTTCTATTATTTTATTAGTTACAACTGTAAAGATCCATGGCACTCTACTTAGGTATTAACTTTCCCAACTTAACTCATACAAGAGACTACAGGATATGGATTCGGGCCATCTGCCCTTCAATTGGATAAATTCCCTTCAATATCTATGACCCTTAGTCCTACGGGTTATTACTGGTTACAACCAGATATTATATTTATTTATAGACCATTGTGTTTGGGGTATTTTTGTCTATTATTAAGTTAGAATGTGTGACAGTCAGTACAATTCAAGTGCAGGTTGAGTGCCTATCAACCAAGGGACTTGGATATTATTCTTTTTTATGATTTCTTGTCGGTCTGTCGGTTTTCATTACCTAGTATTTCTTCTGTTTTGATATTTATCGCAGATTCTTACGAAAAAATTAAAGAATCATCCTCAATCACCTTACGTGAGTCAGTATCAGCGGTCATGTGGATTACTTACTAATTAAGGAAGATATATACCAATTCTACTTCTAATGAGATTATTAACTAAACAGCTCGAGTTAAGGGTTCGTCAACCTTTCCTTTGAACTGCCGAAGTAACCCAACACTACTGTCGGTTTTAATTATTCTATCTTTTTTGTACATTGGCAAAAACACATGTGACTTGCAACCATAGACTGTTTGACGCCTAAGGTTTAATGACCTCCAAAACTATGATTAATGTTTTTTGTGATGAGTTTTTGGTGCTGGTCACACTATTGTTTTAATTTGTAAATGGGTATCGTTTTGCATGACAAAATTAGTTGATGGTATCTTGTGTCTTTGACCTTTTGTTCGGGGCAAGCAGGAGTTATCACTGTAGAGCTTTGTTGGTTGTAGACGAGAGAAGTAGTTATCAATCCTACTTATATAATAAACATGAAAGTTTGTGAGTATATATGGATGTATGAATGTTTATTACTCTTTCACGTTAAGACTAACGGATTTGGATGAAACTTTTCAGTAGGTAATATACATCAGAATAACATATAGGGTACTTTTTACTGCGGGAAAACTTCTCATTCCCACGGGAAACCGACTTTCACGCTAACGGAGGCGCGGGTGGCCACTAGTAAGGATTAAATGCTTTTAGGCATTAAATAAGTATCTAGTGTTGCCATGGCTCTTATGCCAAAGATAAAGCCTTTATATATTGATTGTTTTTCTGAAATTGGTTCATGTGGTAAAATAACAATACCTAAGTTATTGTTATATTTCCAGACTTCTTTCATATTCTCAGCAATACTTTCTAGGAACAAACTGTTCCAAACACCCTCTACACTATTAGTTGTTAGAAATAACTTGACATTTGCCTTTCTACGTCTTACCTTGCATTTGCCTAAGCAAATATTCTCCTGTAGCACTCAAGGAAACATATTTTCCATGACCGGTGTTGGTTTACATACACATACACATACTAACGCACACATCAAGAAAATATGTATAAAAAAATTAATGTCGGTTACCACAGACTGCGCGACGCCGTCGATTGACCCAGAATTCCACCGGTTTTTTTACATATCGCCTGATAATTAATGATATTTTATGTTTTTGAAACTCTAGGAAAGGATCTGGGTCATATATTTTACGATGGTTATAAATGAAGGCTTACACGCCCGTTGTTATAAGACACAATACGCCCCACCTAATTGGGCCCTGTTTGTTTTTAGTTTTAAAAAAAACTGTAATTTTTTGGTATCATTTTCTGATGTTCAGTCCTATGTTTCATCAAAAAACCTGAAGGTAATTTATTTTGTAGGAAAACTTCGGGAATGTTCACACATTTTGTTATTTTCGTGTTCTCCTCCTCCGGCCTTGCTAGTCTAGATCCGTAAGACTATAATGATTGTTTTGCACCGAAATGTGTCAAGTATACAAAACCAATGACACCGTTCTGAAGTTAGCTACAGAACCAAGCTCTGATGTTGTCGTAAATAAAACAAAAGACAAAGATTATTTGTTGCCCGTTCCTAATTTCACAGCTGAGTTACGAGATTGTGATTTGGCCAAACAAACATGGACGACCTATATAAACTTATATCACTGTTTCTGGGAAAAATAAGTCGTTGGTATACTTCGTTTTATTGGTGTTACAACATCAAAGTATTAAGAATGTTGTTTTAGTTAATACTGGTAAAGTGTTTTCATAAATTCTAGAAACGGGTTAATAGTGAAACCGTTTAACACTACTTACAGCAAATAGATATAAAAAAACACATTAAATTTAAAGTAGAACACTTGAATACTGGTATTAAATATATCTAGTGTACTTATACCTACTCAAAATAATAATTTAAAAGTATTTAAGAAAAAAAAAATTGAAAAAAAAGAAGTGATTACATAATAGTTACAAATGGGGTGTTCATACTACTCATTTGAGAAAATTATACATAGCGTTAATTAGAAGTCGTTTGGAATACGGATGTTCTGTATTTGCTAATGCTAGTCCTAACTCCCTTAGGAAGTTAGATGTAGTTCAGAATCAGTCGTTGAGACTTTGCGGAGGATTCGTAAAATCTACTCCAATTCATGTTATGGAAAGTGAACTAAGTTTACCCCCTTTAAAATTTAGAAGAACACATCTGGTAGATAAGTACATTTTAAAAATTATGTCTAGAAAGAATGATCTTTTAATTGATAATATTTGTAAATTTGAAGACTCCTCAGAATCAAATGTTCGATACTGGAATAAACATAGCTTCCCATACACCGTAAACAGTTATAGACACCTCAAAGATTTTAAAATAAAAAGGTATACAGTCTGGCCTCCTTTCGAATTGCCAATACATTCATTTGACGTAAATTTTGAAAGCTTATGTAACACTTCTATTCCTTTAATTGAAAAATCTAAAAATAATGTTACTGCTGCAGAATTAAGAAAAGTTAGTGACGAGTTACTTTCTAAAAAATATCAAAATTATGTTCATGTATTTACAGATGGTTCAAAATCAAAAGATGGGTACGGTGCATGCGCCTTTTATGATTCACATTCCAAAATAAAAGTCAAATTTAGAATTCAAAACAAAGATATCCCAATCATGAGTATTGAATTAATTGGTATTCTTGAAGCCTTATCATACGTTGAGGATACTCATTATCGAAGTATAGTTATCTTGACTGATTCTCAAAGCAGCTTATTTCACTTAATTTCTTGTAGTAAGGGTGAGATGGCTAGATCGGAAGCATTCCTCATTATTAAATGTATTTACAAACTAATACGTAATGGGGTTAATGTCCGTTTACAGTGGATTCCTTCACACGTTGGAATAGTTGGGAATGAGATAGTGGACTCTCTGGCAAATACAGCACAAACAGATGGAATAGAACTTCGCACAATCTCTGAGTATTCTGATTATTTGGGACTTATAAAAAAGAAATCATATGAGGAATGGGATCTATATTTTCAACAAAAGTCTGTTGAATCTGGTATCTGGTACAGAACCATGGTAGCTAAGCCACCAAAACTTCCTTGGTTTACCAATAGCACCCTGAACAAAAGAGACTTAACCATTTGTTTCCGGACACGATCTGACCACATGAACTTGAATAACTTTCTCTTCTTAATGCGCAAAATTGACAACCCCAATTGTTCAGTGTGTGGTCAATCTGTGGAAGATCTGTATCACGTTTTAATAGAATGCGAAAGAAATGATTATTTAAGAGTTCAATTTATGTTAGACGTCAATTGTAATAGACTAGAACTATTTTTTGTAATCCATAGTATAATAAGTTCCAACTTTAAACTTGTGAACAGTGATAGACTTCTTAGTTTTATAATTCAATCATTGTATTTAAGGGATTTAGATATAAATTAGTACTGTAAGGCTGACTTAATCATAAGGATGTATAGCCTTAATAAAGATATAAAAAAAAAGTGATTACATAAGAATATTTAACATGGTGTTTGAAAAACCACGGAAGTTTGTGGGAAAATACCGCAAAAGATAGATAAGTATGTTTACTTTAGCTTATTAATATTTACTTAATGTTGATGTTTATTGATCAGCTAGCAGAAAGCTTGTTAGTAGGATAACCATTTCTTATCTTATTCGTAAATAATATTCTATTACTTGAAATTAAACTCATTTTAACGGGTTTTTGGTAGTCTACCCGTGACCACGGCATTTGTAAAAATGAAACGTCGGATAATCAAAAATAATATAGTAAACGCGTAAAAACTCGTTAAAATGAGTTTAATTTCAAGTAATAATGATCGCCTAAATCTAAGAAGTTACATTAATTTACTATATTTAAACCCATTAAGAAGACCGAAATGTCTTAATCAATTGCTTGACGCCTAAATAGTCAATAACAAAGTCAAATATGTAATAACGCTACCGAATATGATTAAACCATAATAAGAGATATTCGTGCGGACAAACTATTGACCTTTTATTCAGTTCTTAATATATTCACGTAAACAACACAAAAAACACAAAACAAAGTAAATTGTAATAAGGATATAAATGAAAATGACGTCATTAATTGAGCTGATTCTATTAATGCAGTTGGAAAACTACTCATTCGCATGACTTGTGTCGATCTTGCCACAACCGCGGATTCCACGAGACTTGTTACATAAAACAATATACATTCATTCTTTTTGCAATTATCTGAAGGCTACGCGGAGGATATAATAGATTAAATGCGTAAAGATACTACGTGAATGCTAATATTCTCTGCTGAGCGATACATATCTGAGTTTCACCTTGGGATAGCTAGAAAATTGCTTCCTGCTTGAATTTTATTTGAAATTTGCGAGTCTATTTGTAGGTTTCTCGTTTCGTTATTGTTTCCGTTATTAAACTTTTGACCAATATTTTTATATTCTTCAGTCTCAATTGCATTTCATTGTCTCTTCACATATTTCTCTGAAGTTCATATAAAGTAAAGTTTATAACGTTATATTCCTGGGAACCTCCACTGGGGCACAGTGCCAGATGTTTCGCATTTATTCTCTTTATTGTCGAGAGAAACTTTTACTGTGTCGATATTTTTTCATGTTCCCCGACTGACCTAGGTTCTTAATTGCTTTGGCAAAACCAAAAACAGCGATCGACAGTGGTTTTAAATATAACATGTTAAATATGTTTATTGTCTCTTGAGTCTTGCAAAAATATAAAGTCTGATTAATCATGGGATCTTTTCAAGAATTTTGGTTATCTAAAACTATTCTCAGTACCTGCGTCATTCGTTATCAGACGTCTAACAAAATAATTAGCTACTTGGTGACTCGTGAGTATTAATAATTAAACAAACTTACACACCTACTGACTACTCATGAAACTAAGTAGTTCAACGTATTATCTTTGCCCAAATTTATAAATATTTCCCTTATAGTTGGAGAACTCAAAAATATGCCAAGAATCTTTTTAAAATAGATTCATAGTTAAAAGGACTTGATGCAATTTAGCTAAACCACCTATTGACTAATTGTCAAGTTTTAAAAGAAGTTTAGGAAAATTTTAAATTGCAAAAAATACGGAAGTGTCAAAAAATTTGTTCTATTTGTTTATGCCAAACATTATTTTACGCAAACAACGTTTAAATATAAATAGTGTGTTGTCTTGGCTTCTTGCATTTAAAACTATGTTGCATTCTGATTTATGGGATACCTTCCTACTTTTAATGAACGCTGCAATACATTCAAATTTCCACTAAAAATCTATTAGATGGTATTGTCGATGTTGAATTTGTATTTTTTTGTCTATCTAATAGATAAATGAATATTTATACACACTTGAAAAAAATATCACGTTCTTATCTTTATCGTTTTGTTTACTTCTTTCGGTAGCACAAAGCTCACTTGTATCAAGTTTCGATATGTCCTCAAGGAATGTGTTACTACGTCCACGTGGAAGCACTCTGTGAATAAGTTCCATTCAAGTGCACTCTGGTAAACAATTTGGTACTTTGATTGATACTACTTAACCAAAGCATGTGTCCCATTAGTCATATGAACGTATTTCTTCTTGGAAGTTATTTGTAAACAGAAATCGATGCTATGAATTCAAAACCTGTTAAAAAACAAAGTATTTGTGTTTTCTTTGTAATCCGTCTAGCCAACGACTTATTTACGACTCGGCTTAAACATTAGCTTTTTAAATAAGATTTCTTGCGCTCAAGGATTGTTTTGTTTTCTAGGTATTGTATAACCCACATAGGTATAAAAAATAAGTTATTGCAGCTATTTGTAACGGTTTTATTATAAGTGTGTTGCAAGGTACTCGCCTGGGGCCGTTTTTATTTTTAATTTGTACTGTCATTTGATAGGTTTATTATACCTTCTCATAGAGGAGTAGCTACTGAGTTGTAAGCGTAAACAAAAGTGTTAATACAATGGTTATATTGTTGCAAAATACGATACACGTGGAGGACCAACGTGAACGAAGTACGCAACAGTTCCTATTACTCTGCTTGATTACTTTGCATATTCTATTTTAGCTGGAGTTATTTGCTGGTGTTATTTTAGAGCATGTTGATACACTTTGCATGTCTTTTACGATACCTATAATCTAGTATATGTTTACATGAATTGTTAAAATGGCAAAAATGTGGTCGTTATTTTAACAAGTGTGTTAAACAATTGTGCAGATTAACATACGATCTATTTAAAAAAAATATCCCTGTAACTTTCAGTTTAATGGTTTTCTATAATGATGATGTATTTATTAATCACTAGTGGCCGCCCGCGACTCCATTCGCTAGGAAGTCAGTTTCCCGTGGGAATAAAAGTTTTACAACCTATATTCCTGTAAAGTTTCATCAAAATCGGTCCAGTAGTTTTTACGTGAAAGAGTAACAAACATCCATACATACATACATACTCTATAACTTTCACGTTTATAATATTAGTAGGATTAATTTGCTTTGGTTATAAAAAAAGGATAACATAGGAATTAACGAAGACCTAACTTTCATAGGTACTCCTAGTTTTTGCTCAAAATCTTTGTACTAGACTGAAACCGAAATAACTAAAAGATTTTAAATTATTAACAAACGTTAAAGCGAACCACATCAACCGCATTATTTCGGTTTTATTTTGTAAACTCTTTGTAATGTCACCAAAATAAAATGCAACACTGTTGCAGTTTACATTAGCATGAATTTTATACAAAATATTGACTTCGCTTTTAAAGCGTTTGCAAAAACATTAATTTCCTTTAAATTGCGCTTTAAATATGTTTACAGATGAATTACATGTTTACGTTCCATAAGTTTTAAGAAACAAAATGCTGAATATAAAGATATTTGACCTACCTCAAACATTCCACGAATATTATTCGATTGTTAAAGTTGTTTTGTATGTTGCGTTGGATAATTTTACGATGTTTACTAGACTTGCCTATAGTAAATCACTTTACTAATATATTATACGTTAAAGTCTGAAAGTTGGCACAGACATTTTAGAAAGCCTTCTTTATATCCCGTAAACATTTTAATATCTTAGTACCTACATATAATAGAAGACATAAAGGCTTGCTCTTGTTCGTTTGATGTAAGCAAGCATGAACCTTGTCTCCTACAGAATTCAAATGTCAAGGCTTAAGTGGGCGTGTCTTTCTTTATATTACGTTTAAGTATCTATCTATTATCTAAACATTACGTGATCTAAACAAGGTACGGTTAAGTTAATAACTGTATTTTGAGTCTTTAGGTTTAGGTCAATGGTAACTTCTTCACCTAATAGTTAAATAACAAAAAATGTGTTGCACATCGGCTTCTCTACTAAACATTCGTATTTTAATGCTAAGATTACATTACCTGCGTTACATTACAACATTTCAATAATAATTTCAGTTAGCTCTCCCGTGAGGTGTACAATGTTATTTTGGTAAAAACGTGCGGTCTTGTTGACTATCGTTTGTTTACATTTTATCACTGACTAAGACTGTAGGTTGATATTAATTATACTACAAACACAATTAGAATTATTAGAAATTAATAAAGCACAATTCCGACAGATAAAAAAATTGGTCTGTTGTAGATTTAATAATCAAAACAAAGGCTTTCACATCTCCCCGCGTTTGTCAATAGCGGAAATTCATATAATTTTAATTGACATGTTTTCACTGACCCAATTAATTGTCCTACTTCGATTCCTGAGCGATCGCCAGCGGTTCATGCGTTTTATTGAATAATAAGATCTAAATGGTGAGGCGGAAAATAACAAGATGGCGCCACAGCCAAATGGGTGGTTGCCAGACCTGTGTTCAACGGAGACTGAGTGGTGGAACCGAAGGGCAAGGACTTCGGGGATTCCTCGAATATGAGCTGAATCATGAAACGTTATCATGTCGTATGAGGATAATTCTTGCGAATTTTTAGTCCTGAGTGATTTATCTTAATTAATTCTAGTAATTTTTGTAGATGCTCATTGTTCTACAGAAACACCAGTGGAAGAAGCGTCTTCGCATACGTTATATTCAGTTGATTTTTTATTTTCTGAATCAATTCTAATAAATAAAAAACCGTTTTTTGTGGAAGCTAATACATTGGTTGTTTGTTAGTCTCCAGTCTGCCAAGTTATCTTTAGTGTCGTTTACATTACTATCGTTAACTACCCGCAGAATTGTGTGGAAATTATCGCGTTGATGCAAATAACTCGGATTTGTTCGTGAGTTGCCTATTTGGCGGAGCTCCAATCTGGCTTGTCGCTTGATTTGGACGAATCATTACTATGTGTTTTGCTTTATTGTTAGTGTGTTTTGTTTTGTTAATGATAATCGTTTTGAAGAAAATTTTCGATGAGACAGAGTTGCAATTAATTTATTGAATGTTATTCGAGTCATTTAAAGTAGGAGTTTAAGATAAATTTTAATAGAAATCAGTGTATATTTTTTAAATGTCCCTCACTGGAACAAGCTCCTAACTATGTAAATTTTTAACATCAATCTGAGGTAAGGAACTGGTTTTGTTAGATTTTTAATACATTCTATTTTATCTCTAATTTTGCACCAAACTGTAAATTTTATATATATATAATTATACCTATCGATAACTTAATCGAATTAGCTACAATTAATTCATTTTGAATGAATTGGGGTAAAAAATGATTTAGTTTTGTAGAGCTACGGAAAATTTTCTAATGTAATGTGTATTTGGATCACGGAGCCAACAAACTGGTTCACCTACCACTTTTTTGTTAGCACACGCATATAAATCTTTGCTTTACGCATTACAGTCTTCTTCATTTAAACGAATATTAAAAAAAAATATTTATCAAAAGTATTACACATCTGAGGGTAATAATAATAGTTAGGAAGTTGTTATCTTTACTTGCTGGAAAAGTTTAATCTTTTTATCATATTATAATTGATCCTGAAACATTAAATTGTTTTGAAGTTGAGGTACCAAGAATATCTGAAACTGTAAACAAGGCTATAGTCCTTAATCCACTTCCTGAATAGGTATATTGTAGCCAAATACGTAATAACGATTCCTACGCAACAACTCTGCCGAATCCTCATAGTAACACGGAGAAAATGCCAAGGACTTTATCTACTTACTTCCGGAACAAGGGTCGTTGCCAAGGCCCAAAAGAAAAGAGACGAAAGACACGAGTGTGAAAGAGAAAGATGGAAAACAAACGCGACCTTGAAAAGAAGTTGGCCTACTCCAGATCGATCAATAATTCCGGGATACGGTTGGGGACAAAGGAAATTACGCATCGGGAACACTACGCAGTATTCTTATAATCAGGTTTACTTGATTTTGGTACTTTTGAAAATTTTCAGTTCGATACATTACTTCTGACAAATTATGCTAGATATCCCAAAGGTATATACAAAAAGAGAAATTTAAACTTTTGAAGCTAAGATAAGTTCCAAAAACAACTGACTATCCTACTAGGTAAATTAGGAACGTTTGTTTATATTTTTTTTATGAGAGTGAAACACGTTAAAGGGTCGTAAAAGTTGTGTAAATTAATTAAAATAAATGGAAATAGTAAAATAAAACGTAGTAGTCGCTTTCTACGCTTTATTTTTTGTTATGAAAGTGAAGTTCAAATAATTCCAGATGTTTGAAATGTATTGTTTAACAACAATAACATGGTTAAGCTGCTTAACGTAAGAGCTTGATTTTAAGAGTACCTAAGTTTGTTTGTTTTAAATTTTCTAATCCTATTTATCTGCTTCACTTACCTATTTTACATCTATTTCTCAATTTAAATAATCGTATACAGAGTAAAGTGCACCTCAATTAGGATTGATATCTTCAGCACATACTTTATCTATTAACCTTGTTATCAACTCTTCCATTGCGTCATCATCGTTTATTACTTAGATAAATAGTGTTTTTAATTAATTATTTTGTTTTTGACTCCGTCGTCGGTTAGTCTAGTACGAGCAAGGCAAGGTCGTATTATCATTGTTTTTGATAGCTGTTTGTGGTATTACGAAACGAATATTGTTTACTGTTTTAGTTATCTAATATTTTTTGGTAAAATTACCTACTTGTTTGTTTAAGTCCAGGTTTAATATTTTATTATTTACCCAGTCTTTTTTTAGGCGTCTTATTTTCCAACTTGATATTTCTGCTTCCAATAATTTTAAACACCTGCAGAAACCTATAAAACAATATCTTATTTCTGTAATGCGACTTAATAAATGAACTTATAATAAAGATAATTGTGAATGCTTTTAAAATTCTCTTCAGAGATATTTTTTTGAGCTATACAGATTTAAAATTATTAGTTTATTATTACAAATCCATTACAATTTATCAATTAAATTGGTTTTATCTTCACTGGGTCCATTAGAGCCTACGCCAGGGTATCGAAGACCACGTGATGGTATGCTGTCTCTACTTCACACGTGTTTGGCACATAATAACATCTCTGCTTTGAATCAAGGCCGTCTCTAGGCAAGATATTCAACTGTTTTGATAATTACGTAACTCTTTCACCCAGACCTGTTTATTTTGATACAGTGTTAATGTTAGAATGGGTATGATAAGAAGTAATATAATTTATTGTTTAAAAAAGTGGAGAAAGAGAGGCCTTTGCTCAGCAGCGGGATGGTACAGGCCAATGTAAGACCTAATAAGTCGAGCATTGTAATTGTTTTTATTTAAACAAAGGGACATAAAGCATGTTTCAGTAATTAAATTGTAAAATATTGACCCTTAATCAAAGACGCAGGTGACATTTGAAAAAGTGAAACTATTCAATTAACAATAGTGGAATTTCAATAACAAACAATGAATTCTGATTAACTGATTATACAACAATAGATGTACAGTATTTAAATAACGTTGTTTTTTTGTTTTAACTATTTGCAGTGAGTCATGTCATCGAGTACAACCACATGTGTTTGTAATTTCAAATCAACTTAAGCTCATACCTACATATAGTTTTTGAACATATTGATAATTTTGATGTTAAATAAAATTTTATTTTACACGATTTTACATTTTCTACGTCCATACAGTATATTTTGAAGTTGTCAAGTTTACGAATTGCGTTACCCTTTTATCTATTCAAAGATCTTTTATCTGTTAAATAGTTTAATATAATCTAGTTAACCCCTTGCAGCACCGGTGACGCTGATATACTTTCAGTGAGCGATTTTGTCTAATGCTTGCGTAAAATCACTTTTCTATGGCTTGCTCTGAACTGCATTTCCATTGCGTTCGTTATTGCGAAATTTTCCTGCGTCTATATTTGAACTGAATTAAAACACGACTTGGCAGTATTTTGTGGGATGTTATGTCAACAAAATTTAATAGTTTATTTCCTAACTGTAAAACCGATTGTAAACAATAATTTCTTTGAAGAGGTTTATTCAGAGTTTTGCCTTTGCTAATTTAGATATTTCATTTGTTACTCTGATTATTTGTTAGTTGAGTGTTGTGTTATATTGGTAAACTCTTCTAAAACTGTGTCTAAGGTAGAAGAAGAAGTCAAAACACCTTAAAACTAAAAAAGATTTGGTTAAAAACAGGATTCTATTTTATATGCGAAACCGTTGTTACCAAGGTCTTACTTCGGCAAGTGTGACGTGAATTTGAATATTTATATTTAAAGACAACTCCATCGTTCCACATTTATATATAACTTAAATAATTAAAGTGATGTCATATAGGTTTGGCAATGTCCGACAAGTATTTGGGTGTAATGGATTTCTTGCATATTTTAAGAGATGTTTTGTTATTTTAAATCATCAAGTGTTCCAGATAATGTGTTGTGTATTTAAGAGCATTCTCTTTATTATGATGTGTTTATGCGAATGTTGTAAAATGAGGATTGCATTACTTCAAACTAATACTACGATAAAAATAACTAAGGATGTCTTCGTTTTTTAATGTTACGAAACTAACAGAAGCATAGTTTATTGGCAACAGCCGTTCCGCGGTTTGTTTTTCCGGAATTAACTGGATTAAATCATATGGCTCAACATGTGAGGACTATAAAATAGTAAGTCGTAAAATAATAATAAAATGTTATCAAGCTAATCGCCTTCCTAATTTGCATTTCATAATTGAGTTTCTATCTTTGCTTACGAGTTCCGATAGTTTCATTGTCTTGTTGAATAACAAATTTAATTTTAATGATACGAATATCTTTACACTTCACTTTTTTCACAACTGAATTCTACCAAAATAAATTTTACAACATTGTTTCTAAAAGTACATTTTTTGAGCTCTGGACAGCATTCGAACAACAGCTTCCTGAATTCACTGACGTACATTTAGTTTCCATCACGTCGTATGTTAACTGGGTTTATAAAAATACCCTGGTAAATAAACACCGGTAGGTATAACTCCGATACGATCAAGGTCAATCTTTTCTATTTTCAAGTGTACAGTCTACAACATGCGTCGGTGTTTTAGTGCGAAAAATAAGTTGCGCAGCAAATATAGGTTTGTATACGTACGTTATTGTTAGGAGTTGGTCAAGGAAGTGTTTTAGGGCCTGTTTTATTTATAATATTTTAAAAAATAAATACATTTTTGACAGATAAAATATAACTTATGGTAAAAACCATACCTTGCCAGCCAATATTATCGTATAAAATCATAAAAAGCGTTTTTGAGTGAATTATGTAAAATTATGATAATTCAATGTTTTATGACGATATTAATTTATTTATCATTAAGGAAAACAAAACGCTCTTCTAAAATAAATAACTTATTCATAGTATATAATAATAGAGCCAACAACTTCATCATAGCATTAACAACTTTGTGTTTAACATTAAAAGCCCTCTAGCTAGTTGCCCTCCTAGAGGTAAACTTCAACATTATTCCATTTAAAATTAAAGTAATAACTTCATTGCTCTGGTAGTTTTGACTATAAATTCGTTTTGGTAAAAGCAAATTTAGATTTTACTTTTAGTTTTCAATTTAGAATGATAATTTATGAATTTTTTGGTAGCTCAGTGGTCAGAGCATTAGACCGGTTATTTAAAGGTTCCGGGTTCGATTCTCAGCCGCGTAATTTTCGGAGACCCGCGTTCTTTTTCCAGTGTCTATAACTTCAAAAGCAAATTTAGTTTCATAAAAGCAACAATTATTATTCTATTGTGGTTTCTAATGTTTACTTCTTTAACGTACATAATCTTATAAAGGGACATAAAGGCGTACAGAGATTATCCCTTAAGCTTGTCTACGATGTCGCGTTGACAAAACTTTATTCTTGCTACTACGATCACGTTTTTATTGAATTCTTGTTATTATTCTAGAATTCTTGTTAATAATAGACCTTTGACTAAATCTGCTAATTAATTAGTCAGTAAGATTTCTTGGTGGAATGGCTTCTTGCTTAAAGGCTTAAGGTGTTTGCAAATTCAATGAACTAATGTTTGCAGTTGATACGTTGTCTAGCCATATCATTATTTGTTTTGGCTAACGAAGGAATCCCAAATGCTTATATGTAATAATTTAATAATTATATGTATAAAATATGAAACTTATGAAGATTGTTTTGAAACGTTAGTTCACCTTAATGTACCTAATTAGGTACCAACTAAATTACTTTTCCTAGTTGAAAATACTTATATTGAACTCCGCATTGACAAATCTCAGAGTAAGGAACATTCCGCAGTTATATAAATAGATACTTGCAGATTAAAATCATGAGTAGACCAGCCCCATTCCTTGATAGACGAACATGATAGCTATCGTACGGAAATTAGTACAAATACAATTTGCATTTATTTACGTAACACAGTGAAGTAATTGCAAGTTGAAAGCGCTTTCGATCCATTTTGTCCTACAAGCAAGCGATCAAGCCCTTCCCTTGTTATAAAGTCATACATCTCCATCGCTTTAAACTGACATTAACTACTGCATTATGTGTGTAAACAGTGGGTTTGTTCATCATTACAGCAAACACAGACAAATATTTGTGCGGGCAACACTTGACGAGGTCAATAAATAATCGATTCCGGAAGATTTTTGCAAATATATTATTCCTATGACTCTTACCTACCTTCAAGGTTTTAAGTTATCATTTTAATGTTCAATCGCTTCACTGGTGTTTGCACTAACTTGTGATAAGTTATCAGTTTAAACAAATACATGGTGAGGTTTGTTATCATAAGAATTTGCAAACAGAGCTAAATCAAAAATTAAAGAATCATTCTTATTTAGGTTTAGCTTATTTACTTCAATAAATAGGCTGAATTAAGTTTTTTTTAATATGTACAGAAAGTAGCGTTCTTAAACTTTAATCTAATATTCTTAACAATATGAATATGAACCAAATTTTAAAATGGTTAATGTTTAAAATACTATGGGTAATCCTGCACTCAGATGAAAATTCCGAAATGTTATTGAAACTTGCCTATAAGAAGTTGAAGTTTTATCGATATTTTGACTTTAATGTGGCAGATAAATAACACTTATTATTATATACTTAGTTATCATTAAGCTTATACCTACACAATTTAATATATTTCTAGACATTTTATAATGTACGGTGTTGGAACGTGACTTATATTTGTTTTGTTTGAAACATTACCTATATCCTGTAACAATGGCTCTTGTTTATTATCATGTAGATTTGAACACGTCTGTATATAATATTATTTAGCTTTAATATAAGTACTATATCATCGAATGTTTTAGTTTATGTGATGCATTGCTTATCGAAATATATGCACTCGTGTGAAGGTAAATGCTTTCTAGGGTGAATGTTGAACTCTTTTAATTTAAGAGTACTTAACTTAAATATCGGAAAAGACCAATAAGTTTTACGTAATGTAATAACATCTTGAAGTTCAATGTATTAAATCGGTTTAGAAAACCACAACAACCTCAAAGCACAGTTAAATAAAATTCTTAATAAGTTAATTAGGTCACTTCTTATCGCGGTTTCACGCCATAATGTGTTTGTAAATATTGAAATTAATATTAATACTGCAATATAACACGATAATAAAATAACAGATGCACACAATGAAAATGAACTACCTATTGTTGTTTAACATACAGCAATATGTTGGTTTGCAGATCATTCAACTTGTGATTTCGAAATTGATGTTTTTGCATGCGGTGAATTTTATTTACAACTTTACCTATGTGGAGATGAATTTACAGAGATCTCCTTACCGCAAATTTCTTAATAGGTATGAGGCAAAATTGCCAATACCCCAACTTGCAAGTATGCATAAGTTTCTAAGATTTAAAATATAACAAAATTATCATTCGAGCAATTTCTTCGAACATTATCCATTACTAGTTGTCCCTCTGAACATGATAGTAAAAATTTAAAGGTTGCTAGCCGATAAATCCTTAGAAATTGCTAATAACTAAATACATTATTGTATCTACTTGCAAGTTGCAATAGTCTGTCCTTTCTTACGTGAAGGTTTTTCACACAAACATTTCCTTTATTTCGCAAACCGGATACCGTTGTGACATTTAGATAATCTTGTGCTTATATCTCTACTTATAACAATAATTGCTTTATATTTCTAAGGACAATAACCAACTTGTTTTATTCAGAAGATACTACAATAATGAACTAAGTTTGTTTTAAAGGTTACAG
The DNA here is from genome assembly GCA_916618145.1 of Emmelina monodactyla. Lineage (NCBI taxonomy): Eukaryota > Metazoa > Arthropoda > Insecta > Lepidoptera > Pterophoridae > Emmelina > Emmelina monodactyla. The sequence continues at coordinate 3,045,043 of OU745316.1, forward strand.
AGAAATCCTTCTCTTGTTAATCCTTTTTAGTCATCCTAATAGATTATTTAGCTGTCTGGTTTGTTTTGAATTGTTCACATATAATCTTCAGTGTCGAACATATCAAATGTCGATAACAAGATTCATGATGATCTGACATTGTCCCCAAGGTTCAGTGAACTAGATTAAATGCTGACAGCCCCCTTAGCACAGACATGCCATTACTAGGCGATCCCTTTGACGCTATGAAAAACTCGTTTGTGAACATAAAATATGCAAACGTTTTTGGCAGGTCAACAGCACTTGCTTGACTCACCTCTATTCATAATATTTATGAATTGTGTAGGTCGAGAGGACAATTACAAAAATTAATGACAAAAAGTGAACAAGTCTTATCAAAAAGGTACACACTTAGTCTCTATTTTAAATTAAGGGTTTGTGTTATTGTATCAGATAGTTAAGTGTTCACACTTAAAAGTTCGAGTTGAAACATGTTTACCAACTATCAGCCAGGTTAAGTAATGTGAGATCATAAATTCATAAGAAAGAATATGAAATTGCAAGTGATGTGACCTAGAGGATAACCTTGCGCAACACCTTCCGGAACAAAGGCCTTGTCAACCGCTTGACCCGGAGCTTTTATCCCACATTGTAATAACACCCTGTATATGGAAACTGGAATGATTTTGTGGTATTTATTTAAGTGATTGACCATTTAGCGGGTGTTATTTCTTTAACCAATTTCGGAATTTCCGAAATATTTTGCACGGGTCTTTACCAAGTTTGACAAATTATTTTTTATAAATATAAAAGTATGATGTAAGTACAATAAATGACTAAATGATCAGATATTTGTTAAACGTGTTATATTTAAAATAAGTAGTTAGTATAATTATTTGAATTAAACAAACAATGAGCTAGTTTATAGTATCTAGTAGCAGTTCATAGTTCTAGCTAGCGTGGTTATAACTATTTAGTCATTCTTGCAGTCTGAGAAATAGGCCTTTGTCTAACTAGTAAGTCAGTTAAGATAATACTTTCCTGAATTAAAACAAAACTTATACGATAACATAACTGTTTCTTTACTGTTTGATTGTAGGTTTTTACTCTCGCGTTGACATTGGATAACTGATAGTATTTAGTACTGACTATGAGTGTGCAGTTATCGTGTTTTGTCAATGTCAGACTATCATTCGTATCGATGACGTCACCTCCCCGTGTATTCGTTGATAACATTTTACCTAAACGAAGTTTCTATTTAAATAATTAAAACTAGATTATGAAGTAAAACTAGCTCTTGGCAGAGCAATTTGGAACGGAGACATTTTAGAAGCAACAGTTGTAGTTGTAAAAAGTGTGTTCTCGATATTTATTATTTTTATCTGTGCGTGTTTCACTAACCGAAGTTTATTTGTTAAGAGTAAAAAAATACAAATACGGTTTTGAGCAAAACAACAAGAAACAACAATATTATCTGTAGTGAGGTCAACAATTAAATTGGATTTAATACAAGCAATAAAATAACCAGAGTTTATATTATTATGTTACCAATTTTGATAACTTTGCCTTAAACAAATTATGCGTCTTGCTACAAATTAAATAAGCCTGTCTGTAAGTTATATGTATATAACGATAATGATTTAAACCACGAAAACCAAGCATGTTAGCAATAAAACCAAAAGTTATGCATTATAGATGTTGTTAATTAGTTACTTTACACTCATATATTAAGGATGGTCTTAAGCCTACTCCAAATTGCAAAACCATATCATCGAAAATTTAACTCGACTACATCGACTGACCACGTCTTGAGTCTGTATAGGTATAATAAAGACATTGTAAATCGATTCTATTGTTATAATGATAATCATGTATGGAAAGTAATCTTATTTTTCCATAGATTGCATTTTCCAAGGTCCAAATCGATTTCATGGACATTACGCTATTTTACTGCTGCATTTCAACAACAATACATACCCCACGTATTATAAGTTTTATTGTCATATTGTTTCAAACATGTCTAGAATCTTTGCCATAAATTTTATTTCAATCCAGACCATTGGATTTCTCATACAGATTACAAGAACCAGTATCTCTCAGGACTTTAAGAAATTCTTGTCTTCTTTCTGCAAATATCTAAATCTAAAACAGTAACGTACCTAAAAAAATATTTGCCATAACTACAAAAAGAAGTTTTTACAGTTGTTTATTATAAGCGAAGACTTGTAGTAAATTTTGAGTTTATGCTACATGTCCTTTAATTACAATAGTCCCCACATTAGGCAAGGCCTGTCCCGTGGGGACAAAATCGATTTACATTCTGTATTTTTAATGAAATTATTACTCCTATATACTATCCTCATAATACTATTTTTCTCTATCCCTATCTTTATTATCTCTCTCTCTCTTCCCCAGTGGTGTACGCCGACTACAGCGGGTCGGGGCGTGCGGTGCACTGGATCGAGGAGTACGTACTGCAGGACGTGCTGCCCACCCACGCCACCAGGTGCACCGCCATGTCCCACACGTCTGGACAGAGCGAGATCTATCGGTACGTACTTGGGATTTAAACTAGGATAAAGGTTAAGTTAAAATCAAAATTCTTTTATTCATCATAGATATGTAACATATACTTAATGAACGTCAATGTTACAAACTTCGACTTTACCTAACCGTAGACCGAGAGAACAAAGCCGGCGGAAAAAAACCCCCAGCACTCTTTTTGGAAATTATACAATCATAACGTGTACATTCAGTGAACATATAAAATATTTTCTCGTACCTCAACTCAACACTATAAAAGTAAAAAATTATAAAACTACTTACTAGTAAAAGTAAATGTACTTATTCTACTCGATAATTATGATGGTTTTTATAAAATTGGGGGAAGTACGCGGTATAATGCTGAATATCAAGCAGTGAACACGGCAGCAGTGTTGTGACGATATAGGAAGCTTGACCCCCAATTCTTGTGACACGTTATATATCAAAAATCGTCAAGTAGATAATATTTCTTTATCAAATGGAAATTATCAAAATATTAGCCCAACAAGCAAAGGTATCACGTGAAACACACCTATCTGATGTTAAATAAACAAGGCTAAAGATTAGGTATGAAGAAGTAATAGATAAAGCTTTATATAAGAATTTGGATTTCAGGTTATTGACTTTTATGGAATTACTAGCTTTTACCCGCTCGGCTTCGCAGAAAAATCCGTTGCGCAGTTTTAAAGATTTAAGCATATGTAGGGACATAGGGACAGAGAAAGCGACTTTGTTCTATACTATGTAGTGAAGGTGTCTTGCTACAGACTTTCGTATCTACATCATGCTTTAGTGCTAATGCTACATGTATCTCTATAGCTGGTTATTTTTCATGCCAGGTCCGAAGCCAAAGAGATCATTCGCTCAGCCGTCGGCGCAAGCGTCGATGACGTAATCGTCCTCGGCGGTTCCCTGGCGCGGGTGTTGCGCGCGCTGCGGCCCCAGAAAGTAGCTGTATTTGTATCGTCCAGGGAGACGGAGAGGCAACTCAATTTGTGGCGAGAACAGGATGCTGAGGTAAGATATATGTTCTTCTATAAATAACAAAGATTCTTGTTGTGATTGTACATATTAGTGATTCATATTAAGGCATATCCTACTCTAAGGCTATGTCATAGAAATGCCTAGCTTACGAGTGAAGGTATGCTGCGTAGCAAAACGCCACTGCTAGTACTTTGGTATATAGTATTATGTTTATTAAAGATTCCTGCGCTATATTACGATCCTATGAGTTTCTTACTAGTTTATTATTACCTGCTGCGTAAATCCAGTCCTTCATAAGTTTCCATAATGTTGTTTTCTGCATGGGTCGTAAAATTCAAGCCGATAACAATTTTTATGGCGTTTGTTTCATGTTCAATGCAGGACACCTTGAGAAGGTCATGTTCAGGACACGTGGTAAGGTCATTAAAGATATACCCATGAGTGCGCTTTTATTTGCCATTTACACCCAAATGTTCAAAGTCTGTTTCAAAATACGTAACGTCATTAGTAATAATAATGAGCAACTGAAATAATGGTTTTAATAATAAGAATCGGATATTGGCATTAAATTTTGTTTTGTATGTTCTTCTTCTACAATTAAATTGGACGCTTGATCCGGCAAAGTCATCATCCAAGGCAGTTTTTTTATGTAGGTATATTCCTAAACTCTTAATAAATCACGCAACAGACTGATCTTAATTGAATTTTATTTTGTAATGGCTTGTACCTATTTAAAGTAAAGTAAACCTACACCTAGATTCAGCTTGGCAAAATTCTATTAATTGTACACTGATGCGTGAAAGCAAAGCAGTAGTAAAACAGAACATTTTTCAGGTCTGCTAGTCGGAACATAAAATAAAGCAATTGATAAACTAATTACCACTTCTGATAACATTTAATTGGACAATTGGTAACTATTGACACGATAAAAAGAAAACAAAAAACATATATTTTTAAGACTAGTTATTTGAACACAGACAAATGATATAGGTATCAGATAACATAACATTACTATCTACGGTAAGTTGGTCTTATACGTAGCGTAACTCAATTTACATAGCTGTGGATAAATATGATACGTCGATTGACAAAATTGGCAATAGGTAGATACCTACTTGAATACCTCAAGGCAAAAAACGTGATTTCATAAATGAATTAGTAGGAATGCATTAGTTCAAATTGCATATTGCACGTTGGTTTGCATGCTTTATTAAAATGAGTTTACGATAGGCAAATTCTCAAGCACCAGCATGCATATAATGCATTTATTGCTACAATTATTATGATAAATAAACTATTGATATAGAAATATATGAATAATGATTTAAACTCTGATGTTAACAGTAATGGAATGTTTGTTGGAAAAAGTAAAGAAAAAGAAATTATATTCAGTAATAGCAAAATCAAAGTTGGACCATGCTACGTTAAATGCATAAATAAATCAAAGACAACCTTAAATATAATTTTCCACGCGAATCTATTAAAGAAAATGTGACTATTGATCCAACTATGGTACTTTCCATCAAACGCGATTGTAAACGTGATCGATATAAAACAAGCCATCGTTTGTATTTTGTTTACTATCGGCAAATTCCCCTGTTTTATCAGCGACAGCTCTGCGCCCGCGCTTCGCTCATGAAATGCAGATCGTGTGCAACGTTGTAAACACGTGACTTGATTTGTTAGGTAAAGAAATGTTTACGTAACGCTAGGGTTTTTATTACCATCGAATTGAAATGGGTTAATGTTGCGTTCTTTTTCATTTTGTGTGGTGGTCTTTTAGTAAATACTGCCGAAGAGTTAAAGCTTTTGAGGTTCACTCCTAATGACTTTGAGGTAGTTCCTGTGTGGAAGTGGCCACGCTACAGTCAGCATTTTTAAAGCAACCCATTAAGCACAATCAGTTTTTTTTATCTAAATAGTATAACCACTGGTTTAAATAGCTGTCGTTTATAATATGGAAATCTCCATCTGAATGAAATTATTAAATTTCCTTGATAACATAAATTGGATAATAAAATCTAAAATAATACTAAACAACTACAACAAAGTAAGTTTTATTAAGATTTTAGGTCACATAAACAACATCCCATACAAATAACATCAGATCCTCTACAATATTAACGTTTAGAGGCAAACAATCTATATTGAAATCTTTGACTACAAAAACAAATCTAAGTATATCAATTCCTTTTGAATGGTCTTCAACGTTGGTGTTTGTATTCTCATTTCCACTTTTATTTTCGTTTTGTGTGCACGAGCTGGAACACCTACAACATTTGTGGGGAATTAAACAAGAACCTTGGAATTCGCAGGCCTTGAAATTTGTTGATCAGTATTCGCACATGTGGGGTTTTGACTATTAATTACAGTTTATTTATTGTTATTTTAATACTATTGTTGTTCGACTGAATTGTAGGTAATACGCAACGGTGTGACTAATTGTCTTATTTGTTAGAATGAAATCATCATAACAAATAAATAATGCACATAAGTAGTGGACTTTTACAGTTTGTTTGTTTAAAAAATTTTAAATTTTAAAATCTTAATTCTGTTTATCTTCACACCTAACCACCCTATTTTGCCGTATTTCTCTACATCTATGACCATTAGTCTCAATGCTATCACGGACGTCCACAAAGCTCCTCTTTATTAGAACTAGGTTAACATTACGTCATCTCGGTAGCCACTAAAGTTACGTGCGAACCGGTCTTTAAAACTGTCCTTGATTTTTACTATGGAGGGTCGGAGTGACCCTGAGCAGATAAACAAGAATTTAGAAGGCTTTTGTCACATATATTCTAGCTTGCAAATGTTTAAACTTAAGTCAGTAGATATGCAGTTTTAGAAACAATATAACCTAGAGTAGGTACCTACAGTATTTTGGGGAGAAAATCATCCAAATTTATTCCCAAAATTTTACGACCGAAAGTGGTTTAACGAGGTTCTATGCTTCCAAACTAAATGTATAGAAACAACTCAAATATTTTGGGTGCAGAAGTTAGATTGTTTACAAAACAGAGAGTATAGCTTACACGTGTCCGCTGCTATATATGCCGTATAGATAGATAGATAGATAGTTAACGTTTCAACAGATACCTACGCTTTTGAATAGTAATGACATGAATTCAATCCACTCTTGTTTATAGTGTCAATAAGACTTAAGTTCTAGGAGTGTTATTTGATATTTAAGTGCCTTTAAATAGTTAGCATTCCAGGCTTCCTAAAATAGCTTATGAATTAAAAAGATCTGTAAATTCTAATACCATCTACGTATATCTTAATTAATTACGGGGTCTTACCAACACTTCTAAGTGTCTACATATCTTGCTTGTGTATCCTGTAAATGCTTATTTTAACTCTACAAAAAATTGTACCTGTTATTTCATTTCTGTTCAAAACAATGACAAACAGACAAACTTTTAATAGTAAATTAACTGTTAGTTAATATCAGGTTGTTTACATCACGAATTTTAATTACTCATAACAACATAAAACCAGGGACTGAAAACGGTTAAGGTTTACCGGTATTTCAACCTGTATAAAAAAGCGGTACCTTAATTTTATACCGGTTACGCAATCCTTGAACCAAAACTCTACCGGTTGTTTTAAGGTTTTCAGAATCGCTACCGCTATCTTATAAAGGTATGGCATAATTATACCTTTAAAATTCATACAGGTTGAGTATTAAAGGTATAACCCATATGATTTTTTCGGTATCGTAATACGCTCGCTCGATACAAATAAAGTCGATTTTCCGACAGCAGACCCACACATTCTTGAAATAAAGTGATACTTTTATTTATGTAAAGGTTATACCATAATATTAGAAGTATACCGAAATGTTATGGTGAAGGTTTTTTATTATATTCTTAAAAATACGGTACCGAAATGAAAAGGTATGACGTCATACCGTATTTTAAAGGTATGCATATTTAAGTGTATTAAAAAAATAAAATACTGAAATAAAACGGTATGACGTCATACCGAAATAAAAGGTAGGCCTAATTTAACCGGTTTTCGGTCCCTATTCGGTTTTATGATAAAACTAATTAGAACGAAATTCTCGTTAATAAGAATTTCTACAGCCGTAAACATGATTTTAAATATAATAACAAATGATAAAATGTCACGAAGTTTATGATTTGCGGTGTTTAACCTTTAACCTACACTACCTGTGTTTCTACGCATTTTAAATTTATGCGGTGACATAAGAAGAATAACTAGTCAAACTTGTAGCGAGGGACTTTTTAAGAAAACTTGAATTGAAAGCTTGCGATGTGGTAAAATATTGAAGATGTACATAATTACTGTAGTGTAATGCACCTATATACGTATGTGTAAAATAGGTCCCGAAATTATTAGCAAAAATAATTAGTGTAGCATCATTTAAGTACTTTCCAATCACTGCTATTGTATCGAATTTATCTAGTCTGCTGCCTCCTCGGAATTGCTATTAGTCAAATGTTGTTTGTGCTCTTGACAACCTTAATCTATACAAGGAAGAACCGTAAACATAGAACGAAATTGTTCCACGAGCCAAAAGTAAAACATAAATAAAGAGCAAGCAATAAATTAGTTCATGATTAGGTCACTGCGGGGAACCTATTTTGGGCCAATGTAGGCAATAAAAATATTATTGACTGGAATACGGCAGCCACTTTCGTGTACAACAAAGTTATTAATAGCGACGATGACTTTTATTTTATTTTATTTCAAGTGCAAACGAATAAAAACGATATTAATGTCATATCGTAGATTAGCGCGTTTTATCTTTACGTTTTGTATTTAATTTATGTAGGAAAGGTTTTATGACATTGCAAATAAATTCAGTTTGTTAACACAGGAAGTTCATGTGCTGAGTCATCAATTGAATTTACGACGTTTTGAATAAACAATATTAATTGCAACATTAATTTTATATGCACTTAAATTAACAAGGTAGGACTTTACCTTCCTACTTAAGACACCAAATTTACCTTCTGAACTTTAAATTTTCCTTTAGGTTCATACCACTTATTTGGCAAAAGACTTATCGACAAATGATTTTGATTCAAACCTAAACTGAGACTTTGCTTGCAGATAATCAAGATCCTCGAAACAAAAGAGGGTTTCATCGACCTCAACAACCTTGAGGCTCGTCTTCAACAGAACTCTGGCACCGGCAAGCGTATGATAGGCTTCTTTCCCGCAGCCTCCAAACTGACTGGCGTCCTAGCTGATGACGTAGCGACCACCCTACTCCTCCACCAATATGGAGCTTGGGCTTTCTGGGACTACACTTTAGTAGCACCAACGACGTTACTGGAAATGAATCCTATATTCCCGGGGTTAGAGGAGGAAATGGTGAAGAAAGATGCGGTGTTCTTCAATTGTGAGAAGTTTGTGGGAGGAGTGCAGGGGCCGTATGTAGCGGTTGTGAAGAAGGACGTCTTCAAGAACAGTCCGATTTACAGCAACGATGTTGAGGTACGTTATTTAACGTTAGGGTAATAAAATTGCTTTCAGATTATTGGTCAATTCTCTTTATTGTTTTAATTGAAGGTTCTTTGTTTCGTAAGTAACTTAAATAGCATATGGCCAAGTACATAAATATCAAACGTTACCTACATAGGTATTAACTACCTACTGCTTGGTATAGGTACCTACTCTTACACTTTGTTTTAAATTCTGTCCTTTACAATACTACACATGTCCCGACAAAGGCTTAAGTTCTTGTTTTCTTTATCGCTAATAACAAAGAACTAGTTTGAGGCAGTATTTTTTCTCTTGAAAAACTAATACGTATGTTCCTTATGTTAATTACATCATTTTGGTATTAAAGTTATTTTTAATCTTGTAGCAATTAATAATAACCGAATTAATGTAAGTAGAATAATAATAATTCTGATTCAAAGAAAATAATTCAAGAATATTATTTTTTTGTGCAAATGTATAACGTTAATATTTTAAGTCAATTGTTTGATTGTTCAAGTTGACCTTGGGTACACATGAACAGCATAACAATTCAACCATCCTTCGAAGCTCGGAATATTTTATCCAACAGAATTTAAAGATTGTCGGTTTGCTTAACTAAATTTAGCATCTAGCACACTGATGCTTAATTAAAAACGCATTTTGTACTCTAGTCTTATTACACAAAATTTCCTTATTTTCCTTACGCATTTTCTTAACATTGCACAATATTCATCCAAGCATGCAATGTCGTTGGATAGCTCTTCAAAAGCTTTGATTCTAGGTCACAGCTCAGTAATTTTGTCGCCAATAGCTCTCTCGAGAGCACGTACGTCTTCTGACACTGCATTCTCAACTATTATTGTAGAAACTTTTAAATCATTTAGTTTGTTTTCTAGTTCTGTAACCCACATGCCAATCCTAACCCTGACACATTTTCGAAGCGATAGAATAATTAGCGCTTGTAAAAGGTTACATAAAACTAAATTTAGTTCATGTTGAAGGTTCGAAGAACAAGTTCATTGTGAGTTTTTCAAGGGTCTTTTTGTTACGTGTTTTTTTGTAACTTTATCGGTTTTTTTATTAGAAAAAAATTGAAGTTAAATTTTAGCTGAATTATTTGTTAATTTAAGTGTAGAAGTAAGATTCATAATTTCATCAAAGATCAATTTCAAGGTTGTCATTAAAAATTTCCTCAACTATCATATCAAAGCACCAAGTCAAATTCGAAGATTGTCAAAATGTTTATCCAATTTTAATTGCACAGTTGGTACCACTCCAAAAGCCATGTAAGATGTCTTACAAATTTCCACCCACGCAATCTTCTCTTCCAAATACTATTGTCTAGATTCGAATCGAAATCACATGGGATGTAGTGTGCTTGATAATGTTTGCGTAGACTTTATAACTGTTGTCTTACTTTCACGTATAAAGTACGGGTAGTTAACAGTAGGAAACAAAGGTTGTTTTTCCGCGTAAACTAGACACTTTTTTGGCGGTAAGAAGTGAACTTTTTGATTTTCAAGCCATGTTTATCCAGCGGAAAAAAACAGCAACAACATCTTAAAAAAGTCTCCACTTTAATGGGATTTGATTTTGTCAATCACCTACTAGTTTTAGACTTTTTTTAAAATCCTTTAATTCAGAAGTTTACAATTAACAATATAGTTTCAAGGTTAAAATACCTTTTAAATATCTTCCCCAGGAGTTATCAGAGCGTATAGAAGAGTACAGAAGCACAGAAGCCGTGCGTGCCTCCCTGGTCTTCCAAATACGGGATGCTGTTGGTCTCCAGCATATCGCCGAGAGACAGGACAACATCACCAGGTATGTGCTTATAAATACCTATCAATATAGTCTACCTAGATGCCACGTGTTTACATATGATTTGTATATGGGCTTACGTAAAGAATGGCCCCGATGCTGAAAACACTCTCTAAACTAAATTTAAACGATTGCCGTCACTTACTCATCAATAGTATTAGACAGAGAAAGGTAATCATTTTAGTCCTGTTAAACTAAAATTTGCGCGCATTATACACAGCGAAGGCAATTTTAGGCTAGTTATTTTCGCATTTCGTTCAATTTTACAATGACTTGGACTAAATTTAGTGAGACCAATGTACCTGTCTTTTTCTAATACAAAGCATGGGCAAGTGACAGTGATATTTTTAATTTATTTTTAAAGAGTGTTTTCGGAATCGGGGCCAATATGAAACTATTCATCATTACTTTTTTTCTTAGTAGGTGATTGGCTTTCCGTATCTCTGTCGCTTTGTGTAAGCCTTATTCATTAGCTATTTATAATGAGGTACGTGATGCCAATCACTGATCGTTAATTAGTCCAACCGAAATAGATTATTAATTATAATCACTGTTCTAGATAAATTTGGGTATAACATTTCCAAACGTATCTGCATTATTTTTACAAACATGATTATTAAAAAATGTGTTTAATTAATTAGATACCGTAATTTCTACATAAAGGCGTATGCAGCAGTTGATAGACATAGCATAAAGATAACCTTAACGATGCTTCGGTTAATAATCTTAATAAAATACTAAAGACGGTTGCCAAGCAATCACCTGCTAGACCTTGGCTTGTGAATACCTCGTCTGAGTATTCAACTATACGTGCTTATTATCCATCACGTATAAGAACAATGGATAGGCATAGTTTAAACAAAGGAGTGTAGTAACAAGGGCGATAGGGAACTGCAAACATTGTCGTTGAAGAATGCAAGAGGACAATATAGAAAGGATAATAATGTAGGTGAGAATTATGTACTTACCTAAATTTCTTTGGTCTCCCTAAAGGAAATTTTGTTGTGACGTAGTCGTCAACATTATTTTCAAACAGAAATAGTTGACTTCAACCATTAATTTTAAATATTACTTAAAGAAAGGGGCTTTCCTCATGAGGTTGATTTTTTCGGTCTTGTCTTCGGAGTATGTCTATGAATATTTCAGTAGAAACAGTCATTAGTGCTTTATGTTGGAGAATTCCTAATTGTTCCTTTCAGTTTCGAAAAGAGAACTAGAAATTTAGTAATTACATGTGGTGTTTTGGCTATTTTGATAAACTTGCTGCATTTGCCCTTAAAAAGAATTTCTTTCAATATTCTATTATCACTAGGCTATTCAGTATCTCTGTCTAAAACAACAAGCTAAATAAGGAGTGAGATATTTTCCTCGTGCCCTTGTTTAAAAATATAATTGATTGAGATCCTCGGTTAATTGAATTAGCAGGAGTTAATCAAATCCAGGTTGGGCTACTTCTTTCCAGGCAGTCTGGTTTATGTCTAGAGTTATTACTGATTGTTGTTTTAATTGACACCTTTAGAATAGGGTCAAACGTTTTACTGTCTTAAATAGGTTTATGGGTTTTCTTCTCGACTTCTCTTGTGGTAATGAATGCAAAGAATGTTAAGCAGTTTTTTTTATAAAATGGAAATATACTTTGGCATTCCAATTTTAGATTTGCCATTATTTTATAAAAATAGAGGAAACTAGTGTATGTACGAATTAATCGTATTAACACATTCTTTAAGCAATCTTCAAGAAGTAGTCAAAGTAAAGAGGGCGAAATATCTGAAATATAGGTTAATATCATTTTTAGAAAGATCTTATTTCTGCTGTTTATTTCTTTTAAGTAAAGTATTTAAGACATTTGTGTGATTTTGCGATGCACCTTATTAAAAAAAAACTTGTTGTTCAAAAGTACATACCTATAGGTATATTTAGTTAGTCTTGTTACTCTTTGTTAATACAATAGTTACATAATAAACAAATGTTTTGACAATACACAAGTAGTGAACAAACAATACAATTAGCATTTTATTTTGTTCGTGTTTACAATGTATTGTCATGTTGTTCAGTGAAATTCTGTTATTTACCTACTTTCTGTAGTTATATGATACATGGAAGTGTAAAAATAATGTATCATTTAAAAAATATATACATTATTGATCTTGAACAGTGTAACACATGAGCCAAATATGGTTTATTTGGCGACCAATAAATCTTCATCATTTATGTGACATGACCCGAAAGTAAACACAAATTGAAAAGAAATGATTCATAAGATCACGATCAAAAACAGGGATTTAGTCCCATAAGACTTATCTTATCCTATAAATGAGAAAACAAAGGCAAAAAGTAGGTAACCATAGTTTTTTATCTCTTATATTTATCACCTACCAACTGCTAATTAAATAAAAACGGTATACCGTCAACTTCACCGTTTTGATTGACCAAATAAGTTTATGTGTTTATGGCATCTATAAATATTTGCCACACTTGGCTTATATCAAATTTGAAATACAACATTTATACATTAAAATAAAACAAACCGGGTGTTGATAGATATTAAAATTGCCGACACCAATCAGCATTTTACTCTCAGTTTCCGAGCTCGTACTAAGATATTTGTAAGTGGGGCAATAGATCTAAAAGCAGAATTTCTAGTTTTGGCCGTGGCTCCAATGCATGTGAAAATATTTTGTTTTTGTGTTACGTTTTCACAAGGCTTATATCGGTATGTTTTCTGACAATATGTAAGTTTAGAGATGTAAGTAGTTTTACTACGTCTTCCTTTAAGGTGATTTTCTATCATACTAAGTATTAGATAAAAGTTAATTCTATGTTTACTACAGTATTTTGAATCTTTAGACCTTGGTAATATTTTGTTTATCATCATCACAAAGCAAGCTATATGCAGACCTCCACAATTTTGATCAAGCCCATATCAGAAGGTACTAAGACAACTAAAATTTTACATGATCACCATTATGTCTTTGCATCTCATACATTTTCAAAATCATCCCGTGCTAATATGAGTTTAATATTTCAACAAACAGTTAGACGGATGTGATTGATGCCGGCGCTCGGTTGACTTGGTTCATGACGTCAGAAAATAGGTTACCCAAAATAGAAAATGTCATTACTGAACGTAAGAACGGTTTAATTATTAGAGGAATTTGTGTTGAAGCTAGGTAGGATCTCGAAAATTATAATGATTAGCCAAAATTTTGAGTTCATGTATTAAAAGATCAAGTTGATAATGTTTTTGGGAAATAATTTAAAATTACTTGAAGACATAATTTGTGTAGGTACTTTTGAAGATGATAAACAAAATTTTGAAGACAGATGTTCGAACGAAATTCGATCCGGTGTAGAATTAAAATAAGTTTCCTATAAAATCATGTCTACCTGAATATACAAACTCATTTTAGTAAGATATATAAAACATAGTTTGCAAAATTGTTAATCCTACTAAATGCTTTTAAAAGCGGTCTTCAACATAAGCTAATATTTATGCATTGGTAAATATCTTGTTCAAATATGTACACTAAATGTGCGAATTTTAATATTTACAAACCGGACAGGCGCCATGCGTTAGCGGCGTGATTTTGATTTGAAAAACTTATCCTAAAAAATATCGTTTTGAAAAATAAAACAGCTGTAGGTATTTATGTTTGACATTTGCACCTTCTTTTGCAAATGGTTAAACTAAAGTCCTTTATTAAAATAAAAGATAAAACAACCTACCGACTATAACTAATGTCAAGAAAATGTGAAATTCTATTGGATGAGTTTTTCCTGCCTCTAGAAATATATTCAAAGTAAAAATTTATGTTTATACGGGTTGTTACACTCAGTCTCATAATTCCTAAGATCCGTACTAAGAAAACAGGTAGAAGGATATCAAACATTACTTCTAACTGTTCTCATAATTATAAACTATGATGATGTTACCAGTTTCGCTCGGCTATAGGAAGTCAACGGCAGGAAGGGTAGTTTCCGTGTTTACATTGTGTGCGTGTAACACTTAAAGTTCTATGTAGTCTACTGCAAATTAACTGATTAACATGGAGTATATTGTTGGAGCTTCACGTAAAATAAAATAAGTTTGAATAAAAAGTAGTCTGGTACTTACTGATAACGGTGGTTTCTACTACTAAAATATTTTAAAAAATCGTTTCCATAAGTTACCTTAAACATTTTAACACACATTTTATTCCTTTTTTATATAGGTATGGGTCTGTAATATTTGGCAGGTTGGACATGTTTCATGTTGAAAACTTTTAGGTCATTTAAACTCAAAAAAACTATTAAATTGTTAAAAAATGTTCTTGTGGAGGGATTCCTTAGTTCTTCAAAATATTTATGTAGTTTCATTGTTTCTTCTTAAAATAAGAAGTCCTACTTGGCACGACTTAATAATACATTAAACGGAAACTTTCGTCGAATTTCGGTAACGATCAATTTGTTCAATAATAAATCTTGTTAATAGACCAAGAGCCATAAAATTTGCTTATTTTGTACCTATCAGAACAAACAAAAACTTAAGTGGCGTGTCTGCTGACATCTGTATCAGATGCTTTTTTGAATCAAAACTTAGTCACTTTTTAATAAGTAATTAAAATAAGAATAGTACAATTGTAAATATCTTCAACATTAGTCTTTATTTTTGTCATTATCAAGTGCAGGGTTGTAATTATTTCAATTGTAATAAATTATTTTAAAATTAAAATATTTTCGTCTGTCGGATTGATAGATCCGTAAAAAAACTTTAGTCATACATATTTTATCACGTGTACATATTAAAATAAAAGGAACTCTAGACTGTGTTGATTTATACTTAAGAGCGCGCATAAACCTAGAAAAAAATCGAATTTCACCCGCGCGCCGCACACGCCCCTCTCTCGTCCCGTCGTCCGGTGACTCCGATGCATGCTACCGCGTGTTTAGAGCGATCGCGCACAGTTTACCTAAAATAAGCCGGATCACCTAGCTGTTGTTTGAAACGCTAAAAATACTTTTTGCTTGTAGTAAATAATAAGCAAAGGTAAGTAAGTGTATAATATATTTTTTTGTAATGTTGTTTTTAGAATGCGCTTTATTTACATTTACTTATATGTTTTTGTTCACAATTCGTTGACTGATTTGTACCTGTACAGTCAGCACCATATAGTTTGTAACATCCAATGTAGTCAAATACTAGAAAACAACTTTCAGCGAATCAGCCAGTGTCATCACATTCATCAGAACATTCAGGTTGCTCTAATTTATCGTAGCGTGCAGGAAGCCTTATAGAAAGTCGCATTCAATCCCGTATCAACCAAAGCGCCATCAGTAACGTAGCGCTCAGGGTATTCACAATCTTCGGTACAAAGTAAGAAAACAACTTTATGCTTCATGTAATAGAGGTGTACTTTGCTTGACAGGCAGCGTGTCTAGATGAAACTGTTATGACAGAAAACTTTATTTGATTAAAAAATGTATTTATGTGATATATACATTTTTACAGTTTTATAAAGAAGATATTTTGTTTGTAAAGGCATGCTTTAATACATACGTAATACCTACGTCTGAATTGAATGGTATCCATATGTGTTTAAATAAATATGTTACTAGGTTTTCATAAGTAAGAAAGAGTCAACAAAATTATCCACTGATCTAAATACGAGAATTTAATTTTAGATTCTGTTTGACAGATTGAAGTCTTTTTTAAGTTTTAGTGAAAACTTAAAGCATGTAGCTTAGTTTGTTTACTTCTAGCTAGCAGCGATGGTGTCAGGGCTGTGGCGTCCGATAGACGATTCATGAGCATGGGTTTCATTTCAAGTTTAAGCAGTCTTTTTGAGAATTGAAATGACCTACTTTTTTTTCATTTCTGGTCCAAAAGATGACTTGCAATGATTTTATTATTAAAAATCATTTTTTTATGAAAACTGAAACAACATTTTATTTTCATCAAGCAATTTAAATTATCATCATCATTCAGAAAGATGATCAAATTGCATTTCAATTCAAAGATACCATTTTAAATCACTAAACTAATAAACACATACTAGAATATCATAAATTGTCAAGAGGTAGTAAGAGTAGTAGTTGCAATAAATGAGGATCCGAAGGAACATGCAACGTACGTTTTTTTTATGTATATAGTAAAAATATTTAAATTGTTTTAGTTTTTATCTGTTTCATGTAAATATTTGATTTCATTACTATATTAATTTTGACCCTCGTTGTCATAAATATTCACTGAAATTACTCAGTTGAAACTTAAACATTTATAAAGAAGTTGCCATGTTGTTTTCTAAGTTATTAAATTGAGTCAGACTCGCGGTTGAAACGTTCCATATCATTATCTATATTGGTTTAAATATATGTTGCTCTATCGGCAACGAAAATATATTATGTGAAAATTTCAACTGTTTCAAGTTAAAGTTTTAATTCTGTTTCATTATACGTGTATCAATATATGATTTATTAGTCCTTGCTGTTCCTACTTGTCCACGACAAATATAAATTTATATTTTATTTTGAATACCAATGTTAGGATACCTACCTGAAAAATAATTTATAGTAGGATTCAATAACCCTAATAACAATTTTATGATCGGAAATTATGACTTATTTACGCGCGGCAAATATTTATTTTAAGGAAAGTTGTTGCATCTGGCTCTTGCTTAATTATACGTCAAGAAGTGATAGGTATCTGATGTGTAAAATATGAAACTTCTTTGAAGAAGGTTCAAATTTCAAACAAAATAAAAAATATTTAAAAATTTAGGAATAAAAATGTGTCTAGCAAAAAGTTAGAATGTTAACTGAACTAACTATTCTATGTAACTTCTTAGATTTACGCGATTGTGATTACTTAAAATTAAACTGTAAGCGTCGCTATACAAAACCTGCAGTCTGTGAGCATTCCATGGATAAGCCCAACCACTATCTAAGATTTGATACCGTTAAAATCCTAGCAAAAGAGAAACATTTTATTCCTAGGTTGGTAAGAGAAACGATTGAAATTATAAAACACCCTAACTTCAATAGAGAAGATGGTTGGATGCTATCACCAACGTGGGATCCAATACTTAGTAAAATAAAAAAGAACAACCAGCAGACAAATAAGCAGAAACACCAAGACACTGTCAGCGTCTATCGCGTGAACCCGAACAACTATGCGAGAAAATTACGAAACAGATGGCGGTGAATTCTAAAAATTGTTTTTTACTATACTCTATGAAGACATCAATCTCAGTCTACCATTGACCACGGCATTTGTAAAAAGGCCGAAACGTCGAAAAATTAAAATTAATTTAATAAAACGCGTAAAAACCCGTTAAAATTAGTTTAATTTCACTATTCCAAGGCTCACTTGCTAAAACGTTTTAACATGAAATGCTAGTACATAAAATTGATTGTTCGGCGCCAACTGTGACTTTTACCTGAAAGCTTAGAACCTGAAAACAAAAGCTAGAAAGTTTTTGAAGTTTGAAAATATAGGTTCTTACACACTTGTGCGTTCCTGGTTTATTTTTTGACGATTAGAAGAAGAAAGCGTATTTTTATATTTCGCTGGGCGCTTCGATATCGATGGCGCTTTGGTTGATGCGTAATTGAATGCAACTTTCTATAAGACTTTCTGGACGCTTCGAAAAATTAGTACATATGTCCCGATTAAATGTGATGGCACTTTTTGATACGATGAAAATGATGACTGGGTGTTATCAACTATTTGGCTACAGTAGTCGTCACGAAGAATATGATGCTGACTGTACTGCACTGCACTTTTTGCTGGTGGTAAATAATTCGCAAAGGTAAGTATGTAATATAATAATTTATTTATAATAATGTTGTTTTTACTATGTGCTTTATAAAATGACCTTTTTTTCAAAATGCGGTGTCTTGTATCTGTACTGCAAAGCACAGACAGAAAGAAATTGCAATAATATATATATTATGATTTATGATCTATTCATTGTAACTTGTCTTAAAAGCCATTAAAATCTATTTAAATTAGCCATGAGATACATTTTTAATTTCTAAAATACTCTTTTGCTGCGTTTTTTTGTTAGCCATATTTTTAAGTTTTTTTTCATAGTCAAACAAGAATTAGAAATTAAAACGAAGATTTTTTCGGCCCCGGAGCAAAGAAACACAGTCCTCTTGTCTCAACGGAGCGATCACAACTAAACCATGAAACAAAACATGCCTTAGATCCCAGGATAGGTGCGACAGACGAAAGCGTTCTGCGAGAAATAAAAACGTAGTACTTAAGCGCCGAATAAGTTTTAATGTAATAACTCGTAAAGTATACATTATTTTCTAAAATCGCTAGTAGGGTCGCTGGGTAATATAATTTGGTAGTATGTATTAAAATATTGGCTCAATAGCATGCATAATATTGGAAATAAATGAATAATAGTTGAAAATTAGAGCTAACTTCGTGATTTTTTTTTATCGAGAAAATTTTATTTTTTTATGTTTTCACTCTGATCAGTCCCTTGGAAATATGCTTTAATATCTATGGTATTTTTTTCGGGTAATTTGTGCTTTGTTTTCTAGGGTAAAAATACAAATTACGACTGGAAATTTACCTGTATACCCCCTCTTAACGCGTTAGTGTAATTATCACTTCACTACTATGTAGTAAAATTGTTATTATTGTATTGAGAACTTTTAATGTAGTTATTTTATTTTGTTAATCGTCTTACCTTTTAGTTGTAGCCTTTTAAGACTTATCAACCAAACAACCTCAAGCACCAAAACAATAATCTTCCAGCGATACTAAAACATCTCTAGGTGTCCATTACACCGCGGGACGAGTAATGTGTACAACATCCGTATCAGCCGAGTCGGTACATAGCTGCCCTTCGTGTATATGGGTCAGTCGGACGTCTCGCACTGTATCGTTGCTTGTTGCTATGTCAAGATGATATTGAATTGAGTAGTGATAGGAAATTGTATCACTACTAGGTTAAAAAAAAGTCGCTGCGTCTGTACCTATGTCCCTATGTATGCTTAAATCTTTAAATCTGCGCATCGGATTTTAATGCGTTTTTTTATAGATGGAGTGATTCAAGAGGAAGGTTGACATGTATAATAATATAGTACAGAGATAGGAGTTTTGCTCCGAATTTAACGCTTGCGAAGCCGCGCGTTTAAAAGCTTATATAGAATAAGTAATGAAAGAGTTTTGAGGACTAAATGTAGAACCTAATTTAAAAAAGAAGTAGATAAATAGTTATGCAGCTCTTTAATCACAAATTTCCAATGTTTGAAAAGAGCGTGTGATCGGTTAGCCTTAGAATTACAGTGTGCATTATGTGCATCATTCTATTATAAGTTAGCCCTATAGGGTTTATCTTTTGGACTCACCCGTAGGTGTGCATTTAAATATACTTACTGATTTATAAACACTTCATTCTCACTTTTTTTTATTTCTCAACCATTATCCAGGTAAAAATGTGTAAACATAAATTTCGCCAATTAAATTGAGTCTCTCGACATTGTTTTATCACGTCCCCTTTTCTATTTCCACGACCTACTCTTATGTAATTGATCTAAAAGCAAATTGGGATTCGGCAACGTCGCAAAAATTAGGTGACACCATTCCTGAATACAGATTTATGTCGGCGTAATAAGCATCGAGTATAGAATGTTTTGGTGCTTTCATAGTTGCGTAGTTACGATGTAGCAAATCATCTACTCAGAGAACAGTGAGGGGTTAAAACTAAAATGAAAACTTTTCTGAAATGGACTTATTTCAACAGAAGGCATTACCTTTAAGAAAGAAGGGACGCTGATAGGATCACTGAATTGTCGGTTACTTTGCCTGTCTGTGAAGAAAGTGACACACGCAAGGCAATCTTAAGGGACGTAAATCTATAATGAAGAAAAATAAAGGAAAAGTTTATTTTACAATAATTGAAGTGCGTTAAATTCGCAATGAGAAGCTGCACTAACTACATAAAATATATTTTACTTTTTCTCAAACATAAGTAGTTAGCTCACTCAATTTGGTAAAATTCGTTGTACAAAACACTTCGTTATGTTAAGTTATCAGGATAATTAATTCATTGTTGAGCGTCAATCGTGATTGATCAATCGACGAAATGTAATCAGCTGACAATCACTTTCTAAGGAATCATTTGATTAATAACTAATGATTAAACGTGACATGTATTTTTACATGTTGTTGAGTTACTATCTAAGGATATTTGTACAATATTGTTACCTTAGTACAAAGCTGTAAGAAGGTTTTTTAATACGGCGAGTTTTGTCCTTTCGTACCTATGCACAGTGACGTATTTTCCATAGGGACCATCGGGCATTTGCCCGGGGCGGCCCATTTTCAAGGGGCGGCGGCCATGGAAAAAAGCCCATTTCAAGAGCATGAGTAGAACTACACACACCAACATCGTCTAGGGATATCATCATTACATAGTATAAATCCAAGTCGCTATTTGTGTCTGTTTGTATGTTTGGCTGCTAACTCCTTCTAAACCACACAACGGATTTTAATGCAGTTTTCGCCATCTTTTAGGTATTTATTCATTTAAATTTGTAAATAAAGAACAATTGGAAAAGGTTTTTTTAAGTTAGCCAAAATTCAATATTTCGTGAGCAAGTCGGCCAAAATTACACCATTGCGAAGCGTGGGCGGGTCGCTTGTTTTGTAAAGTTCTTAAACTCAAAAAATACTGAGCAATTTAAATTTTTTTTGAAGAAAGTTTATTTTGTAAAACGTGTTGAACGATTCTAAATTTGAATTTGAAAAAAAAAAAAAAACAAAAGATTCACGCTGCATAATGGTAGCGAAGTCTGAAGGTTTCATTTACCTACAGTAACTTGTGTCATTTTTTTGTGCCAAATTTAAGTTTTATAGCAAGTTATCGGTAAATTTACAATTAATATGCATCATGTAGCGGGGCTATTGAACGAGGAAAGAAATGTTAAGGGCAGTAGGCGTGCTCCAAGCTGGGGCTACTCAACGGAATATTGCTGAGGAGATGGGAAGAAGACAAAACGTGATATGAAGATTATGGTCATGTTATCGTGCTACTCGTGAAATGTCTGAAAGACACCCAGGCGGGAAACACTTAACCACTCAACGACAAGACCGATATTTGCAAGTTGCCGCGAGAAGGCAACCAAATGTTACGGCCATGCAGTTGGTTCAGAGGCTCCAGTCAGAGCACCAGTTGCTTGTGAGTGATGAAACTGTGAGGAGGAGGCTGCATGAAGCTAATCTTCATGCTTGCAGACCGCTTCGTACTCCAGCACTACGCCGAGGAAGTCGTGGACGACGGCTAGAGTGGGTTCGTGAACATTTGCTCTGAGAAGATAACCAGTGGTTCATATTGCTGTTTACCGATGGCACTCGGTTCGGTTTCCATCCTGATACACGTAGAGTACGTGTTTAGCGAGTTCCTGGTGGTGAGAGCCGTCTGCGACACCCTCAGGAAGTCCTTCCATATCACGGCGGGACAATTAAGGTTTGGGCGAAAATTCGTGTTGGTGGAAGAACAGACCTCGTTTGAATCAGAAACACAATAACAGCTGAAAAATATTGTAACGAGGTGCTAGAACCAATAATCTATCCCGACCAACTGCAAATGGGCCAAGAATTCACGCGAATGAACGACAAAGCCCGTCCGCACACAGCGAGAGTGGTGACGAGCTGGTTGTAGGAGCACGACGTATCGGTCCAAGGCTGGCCCACTCAGTCGCCTGACCTAAACCTCATTAAATACGCGTAGGGTATGCTCCAAAAAAGAGCTTTAAGGAACTTTGCCACAAATATTGCGACGAAAGAACATCTTTTTTGCCACTTAGCCGGACCTGGGACAATTTACCACAGCCTGACTTGGATAACTTAATCCAAAGCATAGAAAACGTTGTAGGACCGTTTTTACCGTCATGCATGGTTATACTGACTACTGATTTTTCACAATACCGTTCAAAACTGAATAATTTCTGATTATTTTTCACTTTTCCTTGAGAAACACATTCCTTGTTACTTTTACATTTTTTCACTTTTTTCTTTATTAAAAAAAAAACATTTTTACGCAAAAAAAATGATTTATTTTATTTTGGTAATGTAGTCTGGATAAATGAGCTTTATAAAAATATATACATGTTGTATGTAAATTTTTATAAATTTTGAGTAAACTAAGTAAATTCAAAATATCCCTAGACGATGTTGATGTGTGTATTATAAAAGTCATTTATTTTAAGTGAGAGAAAAGTTCGCAGTAGGTACTCTTTTCTTTCTCCAATAATAATTTAAAAAATCCGGGAGTGAAAAGGGAACGAAATCAATAGTAAGTTTGCTTTCCTTCTAAAATTCACTTCTTCATCCATGGTACAACTAAGTGCAAAACAGCTCCAGGCTACTTACCCTACAGATTTGGCTGATATTTTTGCAGATGAATGTGTTTTGTTGAAAAACTATTTAACAAATTTAGTAAAACCAAAAAGCCTTAAACAATTATTTGGCATTATTAATGAGAAAATCTTAAAAGATATTTTCCCATATGTTGCTATAACACTAAAAATGTTTCTCTGTACTGCAGTTTCTAACTGTAGCGCTGAACGATCTTATTCAGTGTTAAAAAGAATAAAAAATTACATGCGCTCTCGTCTAAGTGAAGAACGTTTAAATAATTTAGCAATTCTTAATATAGAAGCAGATTTAATAATGTCCATAAATTTCAATGACATAATTGATGATTTTGTTGAGCAAATGTCACATCGTTGCCCAATTTAAACGTTTATGTAATAATATAATTTAAAAAATATTAATTAATGACCAGGTATAATAAATATTTTTTATGCGCGAGGCCTTCTAATTTTGTTTTGTTTCTTACCTAGACTCCAACGTAATTAATAGCATAGGTAACTACTAACTAAACCACAGAACAGCGACTCCGGCTTACAACTAAACTAATTTTATATAATGTGATAATCGGGTGGATGGGGTGAAGCCGTTAACTGCAAACTGCCTTTTTTAGGTTATAGAGTTTGAGGGGCGGCCGTATAATTTTTGCCCGGGGTGTAAAAATCTAAAATACGTCCCTGCCTATGCATATTTCAATACAAGCAGTTTATAGTGTGATAATTAAAGATTTAATAGAAGATTTTTTCAAATGCTCTTTTCTTCAAAGTTATTTGTTTTATAATCATATCTTATATTTTCTTTACCAGCCACCGTCTTATATTCCTTAACAAACCATACTGCTTCATACATAGACCACTCCTTACAAAGTCGTTTTTCTTAAATTATTATACCTGTTGCCACACGGACAGTGCTAGTCTGCGCGCACGCATCGCCAACACGTCATGCTCAAGGACCTAGGAAGTGTTGGTCTAACATTAGCATTAGGTAGTTCTAGACTGATTGGTTTCATTATAGTAGGGATAGTTTATTAGGTTCTGAACATAGTGGACAGTCGTGATGAGGAAGTTTGTATACCTAGACATTTTTTGAATCACAAATAATAGATTCTACCTTGTTAGATTCAATAATAACTAAAGTAAGTGTACGAGTAGCTAATCCTACGTAGATTTCACAAAATGAAGACTTTATGTAAGCAAACAAAAAATACAATTTTGTATTATTGACACTTTTGTTTTGTAATATAAAATATATTTTACGCTTCAAATAGGGCAATGAAAAATTTGTATAATACCTTTGAATATATCATTGATTTGTCTGTTTTCATAAACAATATTTAAGGGACAACTGACTACCAAATTAGATCTAGTTACATTCATGTAACACTAGGATATTTAAAAATGATTCTTCGAAACAAATGCAGTGTCATCAAATACATCATTAGTATTCACGTGTTTGGTATTTGACATAAACTGTTTTGTTTACGGAAACCCAACAGAGTGGATGTATTGACAACGTCGTTCACAGACCAATAGCTTATTCATATTTGATCGTTCATTAGCAAAAACAGTGAATCAGATATCCTTTGACCTTTCGATGGCTTAATTAATTAGATATTTATTCAATAAACAAACAATACAATTGTGACTGTGATAAAGTTGAAAACCCATATTTGTTATGGTGTTTCTGATAATAATTATCTTAATACCTACTTATTATTTTGTAAAAGTTGTATAAAAGTGTTCATGCGTTTTTAGAGTCAATCATCAAACCAAATTAAATTGAAGAAGTATTCGCAATAGAAAATAAATTGGTTTGAGCTACCGGTCTTCTTTTAATTTAACGAGTTGGTATTGTTACTTAGTAACAAACTTATTTTGTTTTTAAATAAGATTGATAATGTGCCTATGGGAAGCATGAGAAATGCAGTTTCTTCCAGCTTCTTTTAATTTCATTTTAGTAGTTGCTTAATTAAATGCAACACTTTCTTACCTAAAGACTTGTCTTTACGAAGAATCAAACCTGCCGTATTTGCTACTGTATATATTACGTTAAACAAATCATTACCTTTGAGAAGGATATTTTTAATCTTAACACCTGTCAATAAAGTTGACATTTAATTGCGCGGTTGCAATTTATTTATTCCTGACGAATATTATGTATTCGTGTCATGTCGTTTGTAGTGAACAAAGCTTCCTTTTGAGATTTGTTTATCTGAATTCCTAATACAGTTTTGCATCACATGAACAGACAGACAGACGCTAATGTTTTATGTACTTACCTAGGTATGGCTCTTGGTACTTTTCCTGAAGAAAAGTGCTCTGGAAAGAAGCTCAGTTACCCAGTTAGAGAAAATTATAATCATAACTTTACCTATTTTAAACAAAACCAAATTGTCTTTTAACGTATTTTCCAAGATTCGAGACACTAGCATTTTAATAAAAAATTTGGAATATCTTACATATTCTAATACTATACTATTTTGAGTAGGTGCTTTATTTATTATGACGTAGATTCAAAGAATAGTTTAACTTGGTATTTGATGAAGTCGGAAGGCACTATCGAAGCATCTTATACGCCCATAAAAGGTTTTCCTTGAATGATCAAAGTAGGGAATACCTACATTAATTAATTTCGCATTATTCATTAAGGCTTGTTTAGTATGGTCAATGGTCTAAAGGCATTTAGTATAGTAGGAACCAAGTCTTAAGACCTAATATTGGGATTTAACATAAGAAAGACACGTAAAAAACGTGAATGGTTTGATAATTTGGTTGTTTCTTTCCTTAGACAAGTCCTATCGTTCATCAAGAATATCCCAGAGCTGATTCTCTTGGGCAACGTATCTCCAACCGTTAGAAGACTGCCCATCTTCTCCGTGATAGTGAAGCATCCAAGAGGAACCTTCCTTCATCACAACTTCGTCTGCGCAGTCCTCAATGACGTCTTCGGAATACAGGCCAGAGGAGGACTCACCAGCAACTTGATTTATGGTTCAGATATCCTTGGAATTGACAATCAGCTGCTAAAAGAGTATGCGAAATTGCTGGACGTAGAAGCGTGAGTTATGATTTCATCTTGTTTAAGATTTATTGTATACAAAACAATTAATGATCGTTTACAAACTGTGTTGTATGACAACGTGATTTAATTCTGATGAATACTGACTAATGTTTTATTACATTTTGCTAGATATTTCTACCATCGTAATAATGATGATAAAATTTTCAGACAAAAAGAAATCGCTCGAGTCAGGAAGCTAAGCGATCCTAAATCACCGGATATACCAATTCACAACGAGCATTTGCGGCCAGGGTTCTGCAGAATATCTTTGCCATATTTTATGTCTGAAGGTGAACTTGCCTTTGTTCTTGAAGCACTAAAAATGGTCGCTACAGAAGGCTGGAAAATATTACCGCAGTATGTCGTCAATCCAATGACGGGGCAGTGGCGACATCATACTTGTTCTGGTATAAGAGACAAGAAGTCTCTGTATTCCTTTAGATATAACGAAGGTAATGTCACGTGGCATGAAAGAAGAGTTTCAGGGCCAGGAATATTCCCACAAACGCACACAGAATGCCTACAAACCGCGAGGAACCTCTTCAACAGAGCCAGAAAACTCGCAATGAAGTGTGCCAAGACTGAACCAGAGGCCAACTTTAACCCAAGAATAGACTACTTGAGATGGTTTATGCTACCGAAAGAAGCACATGACTTGTTGCTTGGAAAATCCGGTAACGTTAAACATATTGTGCCATTTGATCCTTCAGGATTCACTGGGGCCAGGAAAAGTCTACAAGTGTCAAGATCATATGTAAACACTTCTCCAACATTAGGATCAAACAGACACTTCAGCTTATCAGCAATCGATGACACACACATTCTCAGATTCAAACAGAAGCAAAAGTTTTATTCACGAGAATGTAGCTTGTTAGAAAATCAAAAAGAAGGCGGTTACATGAACCAACCAGTGAAATTTGCTCTAGGAGAGTCTGTATCGCCTCTTCGTCTTAACCCTGCTATGAGACCAATGCTGATGCGGTCTCGATGCTACAGTTTAGGGTCAGATAGCCCACCGATACAATTAAGTTCGCAGGCGAAAATAAATTTAGGCTTAAAAGAAAAGAGCCCAAACAATACCGAAGAGAAATCAAACGGCTTCTGCAATTGTGGAAGCCAGACTGATCTTCAGTCATTGGATGATGTATTATTATCGCCAGCGAAGGAATTTCCATACAGAACTCAGAGTAGTGCGTCAATATCTGATTGTAGCCAAGTCGGTCGAAACTCTCCCACTACGTCGTTGACCTCGCACACATCTGAAGATCTACAGGCGTACGTCAAAGAAATGACTCGAGAGATCGCAACTGAGATAAAATCCGAAATTAGAGGAGTCATTTCTAAAGTCGATGATATTCTAGAAAATTCAGACATGCTCGAACAGGCAAACGCTAGTTTGACCTCAATATCTAGTCAATGCGACAGGAATTCAGTTTCAGTGACCGATGTAGCGGAATACCTAATGGGAATGTCCAAAGAAATGGCATCAGAGGTGAAACACGAAATTCGTGAAATGGTGAATCAGGTGGACGTCATGATATCACCAGATTGTTCCCGCAAAAGTTCACCACCGCAGCGTAGAGAAAGAATCGGGTCAGGACCCGAATTAGGTTTAGAATTGAATCAATCAACATCAAAGTTGAGGAAGTGCCCGACTAGTCCGGTGCTTCCTGTGGAATATAATGATGAGCGTTACTGTAAGCGATCACCGAAGTCTTCGCCGCCAAAATCAGCGCAATGCACCCCAACACACGAAACGTCTGGCCCCAATAGTATATCCTTCAACTCTAGTGAGACGTCAACTCCTGACACCATTATTCAGCTTTTAACTACTTCGGACTCACCAAATATGCCAAAATCATTAAGCTCTAACAAATTATCCGATGATGAAAATAGTTGCGGTGACGTTTCCTGTCGACAATGCTATGTTAAAAAGAGCTGGAGCCAAAATCCTTCCGTTAGTTCTCAGGACAGCGGCATCAACATGTCATTTACCGATACCGATTCATATTTATTAGATTTTGGTAAGTTTTTATGCAATTATTATCTTTCATCGGTTCAATGTTCAATTCGTTATTGTTAATTTATTACTTATTTGCATTTGACTTCAAGGTCATGTGTTTTATTGTGACTGACTCATTCCAGATTTCATTTAACTATTATTTATTATTTATCAACCATTTATCTAGTGTTACTTACCTTAATTTCAAACACGTTTCTAGGAAAATGGAGAACATCGTCAGACCCAACAACGAACAAGCCCAAAAAGCTGCAAGGTAGACTCCGTATGTGCCAAAAACACGAGAATAGCGAAGTTCCAGATATTATAGAAGGTGTACCAGTTCGTTCTGGGGATCTTGGGAGGCAACTTAAGAAGAACAATAATCATGCCTGTGATTCTGGAAAGGCTGTCTTCCAAATGCCTGGTGATGATAGAAAGAGGTAAGAAATTCATTATGAGACCTCTTTAATAACTGTTTATTAACTTATTTCGTTCGTATTGCTCGTCATTAATCTCAAATTAGATCCATAGCATTATACTTTGTAGTTAATTGACTATTTGCTCCATATCCTAGAATAGTAATGACCAAATAATTGCGTTTCCGACACTTCGGAACTTAGTATATTTTCGTCAAAGAACTATTACGTCTTTTGTGAGTTGAACGACCTTAAAAATTGCATCTGAGTTGGCAGTGGTTCTAAATGAAGTTTTTTCATAGAAATTAGCAGCAATATTAGTTGGCAGTAACACAAAGTTAATGAAGTTATTTTTGTTTTTTCTGCATTCAATTTCAAAGAACGCTATATTTTACACTTAATGGGACGATCTAGGTGTAACAAGCTATTTCTATCAAAATCATATCTCTGATACAAAGGCAACTTTTTATTCGAATAGCAAAAGCTAAGATATGAAAATCTGACTTTGGCTCAACTGTAACAATACTTGGCTGAGCTTAATGTTTTCCCTTACTAAAAATTCCCTTTTATCAGTCACTTCATGTCCGAATGACCATTATAACTTAAGCTGAAATTCCTCTTTAAAAAGTCTAAATGAGGGTGCTATTATTTCCAGAACAACACTTCCACTGGAGTCGAAACGTTCCAGCAGGTGTTCGAACGCGTCTTCCAGCTGTTCGGACGGCAGCTCCAGGTCGAGCGGCTACGGCACTGATAGCCACCGAGTGTCTAGTGAAGATCATTATTATGATCGAAGGTAAAAGATTATCTATATCTGATAATAATTTTTACTTAGGTATCTACTATTTTTCCTATATAAAAAATAATAATTTTATCTTATAATGTACGATCTAAGTAAGCCTTTTAAAAATTATCAAAGCCTAATATACTTTCTTAAAATTATTACTGGTTGAGCATCAAGGTAGTACTTACCTACTAGCTAATTATTTTTGGACTAAGATCTTTCTCGTGCCAAATTTAGTTTGTTCAAATACTTCTTTTGATTTACTGTCCAAATCATAAACAGCAATGCAATCAGAAAACTACAAGACCTTTTTTGACCTAGTAACTATTGCCAGTAGTTTATTCTTCAAAAACTTTTCTTTTACCTATCGTGTGCATTGAGAAAACTTCTTTTCGAAATTGGCTCGTGTCTGGGTGTAACTAGGTTCTCCCCTAGTCCATTGTGTGGTACCTATAGTACAACCTTTGCATAGTTTAGGGCCACACAGTTGGTGTGTTCGTCTGGAGATTTATTATTATTATAAACCTACCATCTAACTCCCCAACCTTATATCTCACCTTCTCATTTGCTCCCCTCCAGTGAGTCGGAGTGCCCACCCCGCGACTGCTGCTGGGAGTCGTCGGCGGAGGACAGCAGCGCGTGCAGCGACGCCGACCTCGACTACAGCGCGGACGACGGCCAGTGGCACTGCCCGCCGCGGAACGTGTGGAAGCCGGCGGTTGAGGTAGGTATTACTGATAGCAGCGACGCCGACCTCGACTACAGCGCGGACGACGGCCAGTGGCACTGCCCGCCGCGGAACGTGTGGAAGCCGGCGGTTGAGGTAGGTATTACTGATAGCAGCGACGCCGACCTCGACTACAGCGCGGACGACGGCCAGTGGCACTGCCCGCCGCGGAACGTGTGGAAGCCGGCGGTTGAGGTAGGTATTACTGATAGCAGCGACGCCGACCTCGACTACAGCGCGGACGACGGCCAGTGGCACTGCCCGCCGCGGAACGTGTGGAAGCCGGCGGTTGAGGTAGGTATTACTGATAGCAGCGACGCCGACCTCGACTACAGCGCGGACGAACGGCCAGTGGCACTGCCCGCCGCGGAACGTGTGGAAGCCGGCGGTTGAGGTAGGTATTACTGATAGCAGCGACGCCGACCTCGACTACAGCGCGGACGACGGCCAGTGGCACTGCCCGCCGCGGAACGTGTGGAAGCCGGCGGTTGAGGTAGGTATTACTGATAGCAGCGACGCCGACCTCGACTACAGCGCGGACGACGGCCAGTGGCACTGCCCGCCGCGGAACGTGTGGAAGCCGGCGGTTGAGGTAGGTATTACTGATAGCAGCGACGCCGACCTCGACTACAGCGCGGACGACGGCCAGTGGCACTGCCCGCCGCGGAACGTGTGGAAGCCGGCGGTTGAGGTAGGTATTACTGATAGCAGCGACGCCGACCTCGACTACAGCGCGGACGACGGCCAGTGGCACTGCCCGCCGCGGAACGTGTGGAAGCCGGCGGTTGAGGTAGGTATTACTGATAGCAGCGACGCCGACCTCGACTACAGCGCGGACGACGGCCAGTGGCACTGCCCGCCGCGGAACGTGTGGAAGCCGGCGGTTGAGGTAGGTATTACTGATAGCAGCGACGCCGACCTCGACTACAGCGCGGACGACGGCCAGTGGCACTGCCCGCCGCGGAACGTGTGGAAGCCGGCGGTTGAGGTAGGTATTACTGATAGCAGCGACGCCGACCTCGACTACAGCGCGGACGACGGCCAGTGGCACTGCCCGCCGCGGAACGTGTGGAAGCCGGCGGTTGAGGTAGGTATTACTGATAGCAGCGACGCCGACCTCGACTACAGCGCGGACGACGGCCAGTGGCACTGCCCGCCGCGGAACGTGTGGAAGCCGGCGGTTGAGGTAGGTATTACTGATAGCAGCGACGCCGACCTCGACTACAGCGCGGACGACGGCCAGTGGCACTGCCCGCCGCGGAACGTGTGGAAGCCGGCGGTTGAGGTAGGTATTACTGATAGCAGCGACGCCGACCTCGACTACAGCGCGGACGACGGCCAGTGGCACTGCCCGCCGCGGAACGTGTGGAAGCCGGCGGTTGAGGTAGGTATTACTGATAGCAGCGACGCCGACCTCGACTACAGCGCGGACGACGGCCAGTGGCACTGCCCGCCGCGGAACGTGTGGAAGCCGGCGGTTGAGGTAGGTATTACTGATAGCAGCGACGCCGACCTCGACTACAGCGCGGACGACGGCCAGTGGCACTGCCCGCCGCGGAACGTGTGGAAGCCGGCGGTTGAGGTAGGTATTACTGATAGCAGCGACGCCGACCTCGACTACAGCGCGGACGACGGCCAGTGGCACTGCCCGCCGCGGAACGTGTGGAAGCCGGCGGTTGAGGTAGGTATTACTGATAGCAGCGACGCCGACCTCGACTACAGCGCGGACGACGGCCAGTGGCACTGCCCGCCGCGGAACGTGTGGAAGCCGGCGGTTGAGGTAGGTATTACTGATAGCAGCGACGCCGACCTCGACTACAGCGCGGACGACGGCCAGTGGCACTGCCCGCCGCGGAACGTGTGGAAGCCGGCGGTTGAGGTAGGTATTACTGATAGCAGCGACGCCGACCTCGACTACAGCGCGGACGACGGCCAGTGGCACTGCCCGCCGCGGAACGTGTGGAAGCCGGCGGTTGAGGTAGGTATTACTGATAGCAGCGACGCCGACCTCGACTACAGCGCGGACGACGGCCAGTGGCACTGCCCGCCGCGGAACGTGTGGAAGCCGGCGGTTGAGGTAGGTATTACTGATAGCAGCGACGCCGACCTCGACTACAGCGCGGACGACGGCCAGTGGCACTGCCCGCCGCGGAACGTGTGGAAGCCGGCGGTTGAGGTAGGTATTACTGATAGCAGCGACGCCGACCTCGACTACAGCGCGGACGACGGCCAGTGGCACTGCCCGCCGCGGAACGTGTGGAAGCCGGCGGTTGAGGTAGGTATTACTGATAGCAGCGACGCCGACCTCGACTACAGCGCGGACGACGGCCAGTGGCACTGCCCGCCGCGGAACGTGTGGAAGCCGGCGGTTGAGGTAGGTATTACTGATAGCAGCGACGCCGACCTCGACTACAGCGCGGACGACGGCCAGTGGCACTGCCCGCCGCGGAACGTGTGGAAGCCGGCGGTTGAGGTAGGTATTACTGATAGCAGCGACGCCGACCTCGACTACAGCGCGGACGACGGCCAGTGGCACTGCCCGCCGCGGAACGTGTGGAAGCCGGCGGTTGAGGTAGGTATTACTGATAGCAGCGACGCCGACCTCGACTACAGCGCGGACGACGGCCAGTGGCACTGCCCGCCGCGGAACGTGTGGAAGCCGGCGGTTGAGGTAGGTATTACTGATAGCAGCGACGCCGACCTCGACTACAGCGCGGACGACGGCCAGTGGCACTGCCCGCCGCGGAACGTGTGGAAGCCGGCGGTTGAGGTAGGTATTACTGATAGCAGCGACGCCGACCTCGACTACAGCGCGGACGACGGCCAGTGGCACTGCCCGCCGCGGAACGTGTGGAAGCCGGCGGTTGAGGTAGGTATTACTGATAGCAGCGACGCCGACCTCGACTACAGCGCGGACGACGGCCAGTGGCACTGCCCGCCGCGGAACGTGTGGAAGCCGGCGGTTGAGGTAGGTATTACTGATAGCAGCGACGCCGACCTCGACTACAGCGCGGACGACGGCCAGTGGCACTGCCCGCCGCGGAACGTGTGGAAGCCGGCGGTTGAGGTAGGTATTACTGATAGCAGCGACGCCGACCTCGACTACAGCGCGGACGACGGCCAGTGGCACTGCCCGCCGCGGAACGTGTGGAAGCCGGCGGTTGAGGTAGGTATTACTGATAGCAGCGACGCCGACCTCGACTACAGCGCGGACGACGGCCAGTGGCACTGCCCGCCGCGGAACGTGTGGAAGCCGGCGGTTGAGGTAGGTATTACTGATAGCAGCGACGCCGACCTCGACTACAGCGCGGACGACGGCCAGTGGCACTGCCCGCCGCGGAACGTGTGGAAGCCGGCGGTTGAGGTAGGTATTACTGATAGCAGCGACGCCGACCTCGACTACAGCGCGGACGACGGCCAGTGGCACTGCCCGCCGCGGAACGTGTGGAAGCCGGCGGTTGAGGTAGGTATTACTGATAGCAGCGACGCCGACCTCGACTACAGCGCGGACGACGGCCAGTGGCACTGCCCGCCGCGGAACGTGTGGAAGCCGGCGGTTGAGGTAGGTATTACTGATAGCAGCGACGCCGACCTCGACTACAGCGCGGACGACGGCCAGTGGCACTGCCCGCCGCGGAACGTGTGGAAGCCGGCGGTTGAGGTAGGTATTACTGATAGCAGCGACGCCGACCTCGACTACAGCGCGGACGACGGCCAGTGGCACTGCCCGCCGCGGAACGTGTGGAAGCCGGCGGTTGAGGTAGGTATTACTGATAGCAGCGACGCCGACCTCGACTACAGCGCGGACGACGGCCAGTGGCACTGCCCGCCGCGGAACGTGTGGAAGCCGGCGGTTGAGGTAGGTATTACTGATAGCAGCGACGCCGACCTCGACTACAGCGCGGACGACGGCCAGTGGCACTGCCCGCCGCGGAACGTGTGGAAGCCGGCGGTTGAGGTAGGTATTACTGATAGCAGCGACGCCGACCTCGACTACAGCGCGGACGACGGCCAGTGGCACTGCCCGCCGCGGAACGTGTGGAAGCCGGCGGTTGAGGTAGGTATTACTGATAGCAGCGACGCCGACCTCGACTACAGCGCGGACGACGGCCAGTGGCACTGCCCGCCGCGGAACGTGTGGAAGCCGGCGGTTGAGGTAGGTATTACTGATAGCAGCGACGCCGACCTCGACTACAGCGCGGACGACGGCCAGTGGCACTGCCCGCCGCGGAACGTGTGGAAGCCGGCGGTTGAGGTAGGTATTACTGATAGCAGCGACGCCGACCTCGACTACAGCGCGGACGACGGCCAGTGGCACTGCCCGCCGCGGAACGTGTGGAAGCCGGCGGTTGAGGTAGGTATTACTGATAGCAGCGACGCCGACCTCGACTACAGCGCGGACGACGGCCAGTGGCACTGCCCGCCGCGGAACGTGTGGAAGCCGGCGGTTGAGGTAGGTATTACTGATAGCAGCGACGCCGACCTCGACTACAGCGCGGACGACGGCCAGTGGCACTGCCCGCCGCGGAACGTGTGGAAGCCGGCGGTTGAGGTAGGTATTACTGATAGCAGCGACGCCGACCTCGACTACAGCGCGGACGACGGCCAGTGGCACTGCCCGCCGCGGAACGTGTGGAAGCCGGCGGTTGAGGTAGGTATTACTGATAGCAGCGACGCCGACCTCGACTACAGCGCGGACGACGGCCAGTGGCACTGCCCGCCGCGGAACGTGTGGAAGCCGGCGGTTGAGGTAGGTATTACTGATAGCAGCGACGCCGACCTCGACTACAGCGCGGACGACGGCCAGTGGCACTGCCCGCCGCGGAACGTGTGGAAGCCGGCGGTTGAGGTAGGTATTACTGATAGCAGCGACGCCGACCTCGACTACAGCGCGGACGACGGCCAGTGGCACTGCCCGCCGCGGAACGTGTGGAAGCCGGCGGTTGAGGTAGGTATTACTGATAGCAGCGACGCCGACCTCGACTACAGCGCGGACGACGGCCAGTGGCACTGCCCGCCGCGGAACGTGTGGAAGCCGGCGGTTGAGGTAGGTATTACTGATAGCAGCGACGCCGACCTCGACTACAGCGCGGACGACGGCCAGTGGCACTGCCCGCCGCGGAACGTGTGGAAGCCGGCGGTTGAGGTAGGTATTACTGATAGCAGCGACGCCGACCTCGACTACAGCGCGGACGACGGCCAGTGGCACTGCCCGCCGCGGAACGTGTGGAAGCCGGCGGTTGAGGTAGGTATTACTGATAGCAGCGACGCCGACCTCGACTACAGCGCGGACGACGGCCAGTGGCACTGCCCGCCGCGGAACGTGTGGAAGCCGGCGGTTGAGGTAGGTATTACTGATAGCAGCGACGCCGACCTCGACTACAGCGCGGACGACGGCCAGTGGCACTGCCCGCCGCGGAACGTGTGGAAGCCGGCGGTTGAGGTAGGTATTACTGATAGCAGCGACGCCGACCTCGACTACAGCGCGGACGACGGCCAGTGGCACTGCCCGCCGCGGAACGTGTGGAAGCCGGCGGTTGAGGTAGGTATTACTGATAGCAGCGACGCCGACCTCGACTACAGCGCGGACGACGGCCAGTGGCACTGCCCGCCGCGGAACGTGTGGAAGCCGGCGGTTGAGGTAGGTATTACTGATAGCAGCGACGCCGACCTCGACTACAGCGCGGACGACGGCCAGTGGCACAGCCCGCCGCGGAACGTGTGGAAGCCGGCGGTTGAGGTAGGTATTACTGATAGCAGCGACGCCGACCTCGACTACAGCGCGGACGACGGCCAGTGGCACTGCCCGCCGCGGAACGTGTGGAAGCCGGCGGTTGAGGTAGGTATTACTGATAGCAGCGACGCCGACCTCGACTACAGCGCGGACGACGGCCAGTGGCAGCGGCAGCGGACTAAAGAAGAGGAGACGTAGATTTCAAATATCTACGTCTCCTCTTCTTTAGTCCGTTATATAGCGATATTGACGACCTCTGTGGCGCAGCGGTAACTATACCGGACTGCAAAGCGGATGGTTCCGGGTTCGATCTCCGGGTCGGGCCAATATCGTAAAAGTTGTTTTTTAACATTGGCTCGTGTCTGGGTGTAACTAGGTTCTCCCCTAGTCCATTGTGTTGTACCTTTAACACAAGAACTTACTGCACTTACTTAAGGGCCACATTATTGGTGTGTTTAGTCTGGAGATTTATTATTATTATTATAGCTTCTACTTAGATTAGGGTCACACAGTGTATAGCCTGTAGATTCACCAATTCCCGTGTTCCCAGGCGATCCAGGAGTTCGGCATGGTGCGCGCCGGCGACAAGGTGCTGGTGTGCGTGTCGGGCAGCCGCGCCTCCGTGGCGCTGCTGCACACCATGCACCAGTACCAGTTCTACGCCAGGTCCAAGGGGATACACTTTACTATAGGTGAGGAGACGGTTGCATGTTATACTGTAGCTTAAAATCCCTTCTATCCCTACTAATATGTATTATAAATGCGAAAGTAACTCTGTCTGTCTGTCTGTTACGCTTTCACGCCTAAACCACTGAACCGATTTTGATGAAATTTGGTATGAAGAAAGAACTGAACTTGGAAAAGGACATAGGGTACTTTTTACCGCGGGAAAACTTCTCATTCCTACGGGAAACCGACTTCCACGCGAACGGGGTCGCGGGCGGCCACTAGTACCTATATATATTTTTGGGCTAATTATTTTTAAAGCATACAAACAGAATACAATTTTGTAATATTTCTTTTCAATGTCTAGAAAGGTGTTGATTTAATCAGATTATAAGACACTTTTATACATTTTTTTTGGAAATATTTTACCTATTTCATTTCGTGCAGACCATATCAAAAGTAACTTCTTCCACGTATCTTTAGGTGGAGACTAACTTAATGTGTCAGTGTCTTCAAGTTTCTATCAAACTGCAAATTTATAAGACCTTTCAATTTTTGCCTTCAGGAGCACTATTTGTTCACGAGCCTGAATCAAAAGTAGATCCTCTTCACTTGATGGCGTACTGCAGGACTCTAGGAGTCAAATTTATCTATGAAGACAAAATAGAAGACCATGAACATGAGAATGAACGTAAGTTTACTAAACAATGATCTATTTTTAACAACAGACAACGTTTCAATCCTAATTGCAGCTGCGCTAATTAATTATTTTGTCACGATTACGAATTTGGTCACCTTCTAGGGATTTTAGTTTTGAATTTTAAATGCAGTTCCTTTTTATTGAGAAATCAATTTGTTTGTATCGCCTTAATATATTTTTTGTTTATTTATTTAAAAAAATAAGTATATATAATCAGCAAAAACACTTTCTTGTGACTATTTACTAACATAAACGTCATTAAAATAAACAGAAAATTAAATTGGGCTCAAAATTGATCCTTGACGAACCCCCATACTCACAACTGACCCAGACATCTTTTTACAGTTTACGTCGTTTCTTTTAATACAAGTAGTCAAATGTGAAATCAAAACGTTAAGATTGGTACATTTGACATCTTAGAAATTCAGTTTCTTACTCAGAGTAACGTGATAAACGCAATGAAATGCCATAGCCCTTTCCAAATAAATAATATATAAATTTCCAGACTAACACACCAATTATGTGGCCCTAAAGTAAGTTGCTTTAAGCACTTGTGTTATAGGTACCACACAAAGGACTAGGGGAGAACCTAGTTACACTCAGACACGAGCCAATATCGAAAAACCATTTTACGAAATTGGCCCGACCCGGGGATCGAACTCGGAACCATCCGCTTAGCAGTCTGGTGCTTAGGTGACCGCTGCACCACAGAGGTCGTCAAATATTTTAGTAACACCGGTAGTGTTGACTATGAGTGTCCATTTGACTATTAGTGATCCAATGTGTATCCCTTGTGCGTTCATAACTGTCATTGTCTCCACCGCCAGCCCCCGGGCGGCTGCGCTGGTGGCCGGCGGGCGTGCGGCGGCGCGGCTACGCGGCGTGCGCGGCGCGCGGGTACTCGGCGGCCGCGGTGGCGCACTCGCTGGACCACGCCGCCGCCGCCTTCCTCGCCGCCGCCATGCACCACCACCACATACACACGCTCAAGCCGCACTCGCTAGTTAGGTGGGTGTAGCAGAGTGTCAAGCGCTGATACTATTATTATACTTGCCTGTAAAATTTGAAAAATGTATATATTTATATCTTCTATTTTGTTTACGTAATGTGTATCTAGGAATGTAAGGAATGGAGTAAGATTTTTATGAGCAGGCGGTCTATAATATATACAACAAAAAGTCATTTCTTTTATAGTTGTTTTTCTTAAGCAATTAGGGTCTTTAACGTTAAACTAGTAACATTAACCGAATAAATCTTATTAAAATTGTATATTTATTAGATTTTTTGTCAAAGGAGACAATTCATTTTGTGTCCAAATTTGAAAAGTGAAAAGGTTAAAGTTATTACCTATCAATCTGACAATTTTATTGTATGAAACAACCTAAAGTCAACATCGTTAATAGGAAAAGTAGTTGATTTTTTTCATAAAAATGTGTATGCTTTTATAAAAAACGATTCCTTCTAAACCGTCAACATAAACTCCAACCAACTTCATCTACTAAAACATGAATATTAACTTACGTTGCTACTTGTCCTGTCAGACAGCACAACCTGCGCATAATCCGGCCGCTGATCTACGTGCGCGCGGCGGCGCTCGCGGCGTTCGCGGACAGCAGCGACCTGCCCGACTTCAGACACAGCGCGGCCGAGGGGTGAGGCTTCTGTAGTGTGATCAGCATCATCATACTCGTCATCAACACCATCATCATCAGCATCATTATATTCACAATCATCATTATCATCACCATCATCATCATCGTCGTTATGTTCGTCACCATCACCATCATCAACAAAATAATCATCATCATCATCACCATAATCATCATTATCATCATTAACATTATAACCATCATCATCATTAACATCATCATCACCATCACCACCTACATATTACATACTAGTGGCCGCCCGCGACTCCGTTCGTGTGGAAGTCGGTTTCCCGTGGCAATTAGGTGTTTTCCCGCGGTAAAAAGTAACCTATGTGTTATTCTGATGTATAACCTATATTACTGCAAAGTTTCATCCAAATCCATCCAGTAGTTTTTACGTGAAAGAGTAACAAACATCCATCCATCCATCCATCCATACATCCTCACAAACTTTCACATTTATAATATTAGTAGGATTTGTCTAGTATCAGTGTTTTTGGGAAAGGTGCTAAATTTTGAATCTAGGGTTTTTTTTTTCGATTTTCTGGAAGAACTCAAAATTTAGTGATTTTTAAGAGTTAACATATGTAGAACAAAATTTAATACATAGATACCAAACTGAAACTCAAAACACTTGAAACGTGGTCTCCCCTTAATCACAAACCTCAAACTTCAACCAATTTTCGTTAAAACAAAAGTTCATACATTGGTTCATTATTCTACCAACCTGATTGGTATGAAAGTCTGGAGATTAATTATTATAACCTACTAAAACAAACCTCCCATCTCTCCAGCAAGCCCCTCGAGCCCCCCCCGGCGGGCCCGCTCGGCGAACGTCTCGCGGAGCCGCTCGCGGCCGCTCGTGCGCTGCTCGCGCGCGAGGAGAGGAACAACCCGGATCTGTTCACCAGCCTGAAGTGCGCGCTGCACCCGCTTATGAGTGCGAAGTAAGTACTGTTAGCTGTAAAACAAAAGTAATCGGTAACTGGACATCCCTAGCATTCGATGGACATCACTGGTTGGCGTCACTTCCGGTGGGCGTGGAATCGGATTGCATCCAATGGTGGCTACATGATGTTTTTTCTACTAATTCATTTTTAATTAAAGATATGTTTAACCTAAAGGCCAATAAATATTGTTACTTTATAGTACGTACTGGAAACACCGATTAATATACTTTTAAAGAAGGATCAAATACTTAGGGCCAGTTTTTCAATAGCCAGTTTATTAATATTAATGACTATGAGGACAGAAAGAGTCCACTTATCAACGTTTCCTACAAGTATTACTTTTACTCATATCTACATTTATCGGGGATAAAACTACCAACTTACTAACTTGCGTTTTCTTTTTCAGAAATATTGAAAAGGATCTCAAGGAGCATAGACATAGGAAGAAGTCCGTAATTCAAATGAAGAACGGAGCCCCAGTTTATGATTCCGACGACGGCACAGACGAGGAACCCGTGCCATAAAACAACTGTCAAATTTGCCGCCAAAAACAGAAAGTTTTTTTTTATTGCCGTGACATGGCAAAGGCTTTGTAAAGCCGAAAGTCATAATTAAGGGAAGTATGTTGATTAAATTACGTTATGACTCAGTGATAGTGGTTATACCTGTAAGGATATTTTTTATTTGCAAAAGTTTTTAGTCTATTTATTGTATTGTTTAATTTTTTATACTGGTAAACTATTGTATAACAATTGAAAATTGTTGCCATATTATATTTGTGTAGAGTGATAGAAGAGCGTTTGAAATGCAAAGTGTATACATGTGTAAAGTGCATTTTCATATTTTTGTTAAACGATATGAATTTAGAACTGATAATTTTGGTGTTCATTCAAATTGGGAGTATATAATATTAAGCATGTTTGAGTAAGTAAAAATATATTATAGTAGTAGATATAGGTACCTACTTATCATTAAAAAATCTGGTTATACATTAATCGTTCTATGAAAAGCAGTACCTAAATAGACAAAGATTATAAAAACTATATTTTCGATGTTGGAAAGATAGATTTTGTAAAAAAAACATAAAAATATGTTTTATATTTTATAAACTCACAATGACAAAAAAAAGTAATTTAAACACCAAATAACTATCCATGTTGCGAAAGAAAGTATTTATCCCTAGTTTGGTAAGTTTTTTTTTTAATATACCTAATGTTACGACTAAAAGTCATAGTGTGTTACAAGCTGGTAAAATGCAATAAAACCTTTTTATATTCATTTCAAATTTGACTGAGTTTTCTCCTATTCGTTGCCATCTTTTTTGTAACTTGTCGTATATGTTTATTGATTGTGTTTTTTATAAAATAAAAACGGTTTTTCATAGGGAGAAATATTATGGCCAACGTTTATGACAAATTTTGTCATAAGCTTTGGCCTTTCTTATGGTAATACAAGTTATTTCCTATGTAAAGAGATCACTTAAGTTGATTTTATATTATTTAGTTGCAAAATTTGTTTTTTCATCAAGGCTTGAATATTATTTAAACAAAAGCCGCTTGTGTAATAAATTGCATATATTTTTGAATATTTCATCTATCTTAGAATGTAAGTCAAGAATTCCTATTTATAAGATCTACTATAGATGTAAATTTAAATATAACGTTTTATGAAACAGTCCATTTGTTGCTTCCATGGATTATACTATTCATATTCTATTATTATATTACATTTTGACGTACATTAATTAAAGAGATGTTTTACTGAAGGAGAATTTTATTTGAACTTCATTATTTATTTTGACCCTATCCTTATCAACTAATTTAGTGTTCCTGGTAATGTAGAGTACCTAACCAACTTTCAACATTATTTTACTATAAGAAACCCACGTCAGTGAGTGGCATATACTGCCTACTTTTATTAAGGCTATTTACTTTAATTAATAATTATTTGGAAGAAGCAATTCGTATGCTCACATTCACATTATCTTAGTAGTTTTAACACACTTAATATTTCTAAAGTGAGCCTAAATAGAGCAATAGCATTTATGTTATTCTGTTAAGCGAAACATCTAGGTTCTATTCAGGGGAAAACAAAGTAGTTGAAAATCCATTTTTAAAATGCGGAAAGAATACCATCGTCACTTGTCATACGCTAATTAATTACCTTATAAATTGCACCAACCTGCTAATAAAAGGTACGTGTAATCTGCTTTTGTTTTGATTTTTTTATTTAATTTGTTACTAACATTAAAAAAAAGAGTTAAAAATAATTTTGAGGTTGGGGTCCAAAATACTTGTTGAAAATCGTTAACCTTAATATTCGTAACGATGGAATAATAAGATTTTCCTGAGCCATAATAGGATGAGCATAAATAAAACAACAGTGTGCTTTACTCTAACATAATTTAATATAATTTAAACGTAACCACATACATACTCCTTGCATGTGTGTGCGTGCTCTATAATTAATGAGTATTAAAAGTACTAGGGACATTGTCTTTTACATTAATTCATATAATAATTAAGACGTTTTTCGACACTGAATGTGATAATAATTACTACATAATAAAAACCTTAATTAGTAATTTTAAGCAGAATAAATTACGTACTAGAAATGTATAGCGAACATTTATAGACATATATAGACAAATAACACACTAAGTTACAATAATCATTATAATATCTTAAATATAACCATTTTGTTTCATGACCACGTAATATTTTCATGATGTTAATATCTTAGCAGTATATAATTGATATAATCTAAGAAGCATTAAATATTTTAACTATTCTTTAGTCTACAATCGTTATTTAATCTAAAATCGTTTAGAGTCGTAATTATGAAGATAGCCATGTTGAAAAAAGTTGTTCAAGATTAAATAGAGAATTTTTTGGAAGTTATTTCTTCCCACCGCAGCATGGCTTGGCGCCTGTAACAAAAACACAATATATTAAGTATATTTAAAGCAATCAAAGAATTACATTCGCGTGGAAGTCGGTTTCCCGTGGGAATGAGAAGTTTTCCCGCGGTAAAAAGTACCCAATGTGTTATTCTAATGTATAACCTATATTACAGCAAAGTTTCATCCAAATCCATCCAAAAGTTTTTACGTGAAAGAGTAACAAACATCCATACATCCATATATCTAAACATCCTCACATACTCACAAACTTTCACAATTATAATTTTAGTAGAATTTGGTAGGGTATTAGCCAAAAATAATTAACCGAGTTCTTTTGGATTTACATTTAATCCCATTGCGAGATGATTTGATTGAGATGCGATTTAATATTTTTTATATCCAAAAGTTCCTAAGTAGACTACTTATTGTGTGTTTCTTCCTGCTAAGCTTCCTTGTTTTAAATCAAGCGGAATGAAAACAACAAAAAGTTACTAAGGTTCATTCATGCACAAAAAGAATAATAAAAACTGTGAACGTTGAACGCTCTTAAGATGAAATTGCATTTTCATTGCATTTTCATTGCAATTTCATCTTAAGTGCTTTACTTTTATAAGTATCTACGTAGTTTTTGCATAAAAAGGTACTATCGTACGTCAAACTGAAAGCTTGTAAAGGTTACAGCCCCCCAAGTCAAGTGGCATGTGATATTTGCGATAGAGAGTGAATAGAAAAAAATATGTATGAAACTGTCAAAAAAGTTTGTCAAAAATGACAATTTCATACATATTTTTTCTATTCACTCGCTATCGCATATATCACTTGCCACTTGACTTGGGGGGCAGGACTGTTAAAAGACATACCTTCATACCTAAACATATAAAACTAAACAGCCCAGCCCAGCAAAAAGGTTGACATAAACTCACCAGAGTTGGCATCGCCGCACGCGCAGCTCGGGCCGCATGTGCAGTTGGAGCCGCATGCGGCCTTCCCCGACCCGCACGTGTTTGTAGCAAACAATAACAATATAGAAAATACCGGTAATATAGGAGCTCAAAGATTTTTTTTTTTTAAACAAACGTTTTACGACGGCGTTTTAGGTGGCTTTGAGAAAATAACGCAAAAAACGTAGGTAAGTTTCGAAAATCTTTTGATAATTAATTATTGATTTGGTTTCATTTCATTATTTTTAATTTCTACATTTTATCTCAGTGTATTTTAAAAGTCTCAAACTTCAGCTTTTAACTATTAGTGCAAAGAGAAAACAATTACCTATACCTTAGCGACTTCTTTAGGCAAATGAAATTAATCAAAACCACAATGTTTTGTTTCTTTTCAAGTAAGGTTTGTAACAACTTAACAAGTCACTTAATGATAATATGCACAATCATCGAATTTATGAAACGACAGTTCAAGCTGTGGCAACGGAACATCAACGTCGCGGTAGATAGTTAACGTTCGTAACATTGTCTCCGTTGCCCCAGCCCCCGGGCGGCTGCGCTGGTGGCCGGCGGGCGTGCGGCGGCGCGGCTACGCGGCGTGCGCGGCGCGCGGGTACTCGGCGGCCGCGGTGGCGCACTCGCTGGACC
This sequence comes from Emmelina monodactyla, assembly GCA_916618145.1. Lineage (NCBI taxonomy): Eukaryota > Metazoa > Arthropoda > Insecta > Lepidoptera > Pterophoridae > Emmelina > Emmelina monodactyla. The sequence continues at coordinate 3,089,377 of OU745316.1, forward strand.
ACGCCGCCGCCGCCTTCCTCGCCGCCGCCATGCACCACCACCACATACACACGCTCAAGCCGCACTCGCTAGTTAGGTGGGTGTAGCAGAGTGTCAAGCGCTGATACTATTATTATTTTTGCTGTTAGCTTAGAAAAAAAAAAAATGTCATTTAACAGTGTGTCATTTTTTTAGACTATTTTATTGTGTATGACACTAATTACCAAAAGTCAACATCTTACATGTTAATAGGAAAGTTAAAGTAATAGGAAGTTTTTTTTTTCATAAAAATGTGAATGATTTTAAAAAAAAACGAGGGTCTTCGATTTTCAATTTTAATATTATTTTTTACAAAGGTGTCCGAGTTTTTTGTGTCCGAAAAGTCATCGACCCAAAAACGATTCCCTCTAAACCGTCAACATAAACTCCAACCAACTTCATCTACTAAAACATGAATATTAACTTACGTTGCTACTTGTCCTGTCAGACAGCACAACCTGCGCATAATCCGGCCGCTGATCTACGTGCGCGCGGCGGCGCTCGCGGCGTTCGCGGACAGCAGCGACCTGCCCGACTTCAGACACAACGCGGCCGACGGGTGAGGCTTCTGTAGTGTGATCAGCATCATCATTTACATCTTCAACACCACCACCATCAACATCATCATAATCGCAAACATCATTATCATCACCAGCATCATCATCATCATCGTCGTCGTCATCTTCATCACCATCATCAACATAATAGTAATCATCATCATCACCATGATCATCATCATCATAATTATCATCACCAACATCATCATCATCATTAACATTATCATCACCATTATCCATAATTATCGTCATTATACTATTACTTTGCAGCACATATTCATCTAGTATCAGAGTTTTTGGGAACCGGAGAGTTTTTGTGAAAGGTGCTAAATTTTAAATCTGGAGTTAAATTTCTTTTATATAGTCAGTTTCTATTATTAACATTTATGAACTCAAAATTTGATGATTTTTAAGAGTTTACATATGTAGAAAAAAAATTAATACTTAGATACTAAACTGAAACTCAAAACTCTTAAAAGGTGGTCTCCCCTCATTCACAAACCTCAAACTTCAACCAATTTTCGTTAAAACAAAAGTTCATACATTTGACACCCTTATGCCCGTTTTCACCAACGTTTCCTAAAATTTAGGGGGCACTTAAAATATTTTAAAGGGCTATAAAATCGATATTTACTACTTTTAAGATTATTTGTTTCACTCATTTTATTGTTAGTATTTTTTCTCGTTAACTAAGAAAAAATAGGGGCCAAATATTTGCATTTAGGTGTAGTTTTAAATTTGTTAGATGACCCTTAAATTTAGGGAACGTTGGTGAAAACGAACATTATTCTACCAAACTACTAAAACAAACCTCCCATCTCTCCAGCAAGCCCCTCGAGCCCCCCCCGGCGGGCCCGCTCGGCGAACGTCTCGCGGAGCCGCTCGCGGCCGCTCGTGCGCTGCTCGCGCGCGAGGAGAGGAACAACCCGGATCTGTTCACCAGCCTGAAGTGCGCGCTACACCCGCTTATGAGTGCGAAGTAAGTACTGTTAGCTGTAAAACAAAAGTAATCGGTAACTGGACATCCCTAGCATTCGATGGACATCACTGGTCAGCGTCAATGCCGGTGGGCGCGGAATCAGATTGAATCTAATGGCGGCTACATGTTGTATTTTCTACTAATTCATTTTTAATTAAAGATATTTTTAATCTAAAGGCCAATAAATATTGTTACTTTATAGTACTTACTGGAAACACCGATTAATATACTTTTAAAGAAGGATCAAATACTTAGGGCCGGTTTTTTAATAGCCAGTTTATTATTATTAATGACTATGAGGACAGAAAGAGTCCACTTATCAACGTTTCCTTACTAGTATTACTTTTACTCATATCTACATCTTATATCGGTGAAAAAACTACCAACTTACTAACTTGCGTTTTCTTTTTCAGAAATATTGAAAAGGATCTCAAGGAGCATAGACATAGGAAGAAGTCCGTAATTCAAATGAAGAACGGAGCCCCAGTTTATGATTCCGACGACGGCACAGACGAGGAACCCGTGCCATAAAACAACTGTCAAATTTGCCGCCAAAAAAAGAAAGTTTTTTTTTATTGCCGTGACATGGCAAAGGCTTTGTAAAGCCGAAAGTCATAATTAAGGGAAGTGAATTATTTTATATTGATTAAATAACGTTATGACTCAGTGATAGTGGTTATACCTGTAAGGATATTTTTTATTTGCAAAAGTTTGTAGTCTATTTATTGTATTGTTTAATTTTTTATACTGGTAAACTATTGTATAACAATTGAAAATTGTTGCCATATTATATTTGTGTAGAGTGATAGTAGAGCGTTTGAAATGCAATGTGTATGTGTAAAGTGCATTTTATGATATTTTTGTTAAACGATATGAATTTAGAACTGATAATTTTGGTGTTCATTCAAATTGGGAGTATATAATATTATTAAGCATGTTTGAGTAAGACCTATTAATCAACAAAAAATCTGGTTAAATATCAATTGTTCTATGAAAAGAAGTACCTAAATAGACAAAGATTATAAAAAACTCTATTTTCGATGTTGAAAAGATACTTTTGAAAAAAAAAACATAAAAATATGTTTTATTTTTTTAATAAACTCACAATGACAAAAAAAAAGTAATCTAAACACCAAATAACTATCCATGTTGAGAAAGAAAGTATTTATCCCTAGTTTTGTAAGTTTTTTTTTAATATACCTAATGTTACGACTAAAAGTCATAGTGTGTTACAAGCTGGTAAAATGCAATAAAACCTTTTTATATTCATTTCAATTTTGACTGAGTTTTCTTATATTCGTTGCCATCTTTTTTGTAACTTGTCGTATATCTTTATTGATTGTGTTTTTTTTATAAAATAAAAACGGTTTTTCATAGGAAGAAATGTAATGGCCATCGTTTATAACAAATTTTGTTATAAGCTTTGGCCTTTCTTATGGTAATACAAGTTATTTCCTATGTAAAGAGATCACTTAAGTTGATTTTATATTATATAGTTGCAAAATTCATCAAGGCTTGAATATTATTTAAACAAAAGCCGCTTGTGTAATAAATTGCATATATATTTGAATATTTCATCTATCTTAGAATGTAAGTCAAGAATTCCTATTTATAAGATCTACTGTAGATGTAAATTTAAATATAACGTTATATGAATCAGTCCATTTGTTGCTTCCATGGATTATACTATTCATATTCTATTATTATATTACATTTTGACGTACATTCATTAAAGAGATGTTTTACTGAAGGAGAATTTTATTTAAACTTCATTATTAATTTTGACCCTATCTTTATCAACTAACTTAAATACATACACGTTGCCACCTTAAGACAGACATACTAAAAATAGTAAAATATAATAGGTTAAGTAGCTGAACTGCGATAATTTTATAATATCAGGCAGATATTTACACGAATATTACCTATAAGAAGGTAAAATTGAGAGATTTTGTGTTCCTAGTAATGTAGAGTAACCAACTTTCAACATAATTTTACTATAAGAAACCCACGTCAGTGAGTTGCATATACTACCTACTTACTTTTATTAAGGCTTTTTACTTTAATTAATAATTATTTAAAAGAAGCAATTCATATCACTACTGACATTATCTTAGTAGCTTTAACACACTTATCAGCTTAATTATTTCCTAAGTGAGCCTAAATAGAGCAATAGCATTTATTTTAATCTGTTAAGTGAAACATATAGGTTCTATTCAGGGGAAAACAAAGTAGCTGAAAATCCATTTTTAAAATGCGGAAAGAATACCATCGTCACTTGTCATACGCTAATTAATTACCTTATAAATTGCACCAACCTGCTAATAAAAGGTACGTGTAATCTGCTTTTGTTTTGATTTTTTTATTAAATTTGTTACTAACATTAAAAAAAAGAGTTAAAAATAATTTTGAGGTTGGGGTCCAAAATACTTGTTGAAAATCGTTAACCTTAATATTCGTAGCGATGGAATAATAAGATTTTCCTGTGCCATTATAAGATAAGCATAAATAAAACAACAGTGTGCTTTACTCTAACATAATTTAATATAATTTAAACATAACCACATACATACTCCTTGCATGTGTGTGCGTGCTCTATAATTAATGAGTATTAAAAGTACTAGGGACATTGTCTTTTACATTATTTCATATAATAATTAAGACGTTTTTCGACACTGAATGTGATAATATTTACTACATAATAAAAACCTTAATTAGTAATTTTAAGCAGAATAAATTACGTACTAGAAATGTATAGCGAACATTTATAGACATATATAGACAAATAACACACTAAGTTACAATAATCATTATAATATCTTAAATATAACCATTTTGTTTCATGACCACGTAATATTTTCATGATGTTAATATCTTAGCAGTATATAATTGATATAATCTAAGAAGCATTAAATATTTTAACTATTCTTTAGTCTACAATCGTTATTTAATCTAAAATCGTTTAGAGTCGTAATTATGAAGATAGCCATGTTGAAAAAAGTTGTTCAAGATTAAATAGAGAATTTTTTGGAAGTTATTTCTTCCCACCGCAGCATGGCTTGGCGCCTGTAACAAAAACACAATATTAAGTATATTTAAAGCAATCAAAGAATTACATTCGCGTGGAAGTCGGTTTCCCGTGGGAATGAGAAGTTTTCCCGCGGTAAAAAGTACCCAATGTGTTATTCTAATGTATAACCTATATTACAGCAAAGTTTCATCCAAATCCATCCAAAAGTTTTTACGTGAAAGAGTAACAAACATCCATACATCCATATATCCAAACATACTCACATACTCACAAACTTTCACAATTATAATTTTAGTAGAATTTGGTAGGGTATTAGCCAAAAATAATTCACCCAGTTCCTTTTGGATTTACATTAATCCCATTGCGAGATGATTTGATTGAGATGCGATTTAATATTTTGTATATCCAAAAGTTCCTAAGTAGACTACTTATTGTGTGCTGTTTTCTTCCTGCTAAGCTTCCTTGTTTTAAATCAAGCGGAATAAAAACAAAAAAAAGTTACTAAGGTTCATTCATGCACAAAAAGAGTAATAAAAACTGTTAACGTTGTTTACATTTTCAATGCAATTTGATCTTATGATTTTTACTTTTTTAAGTAACTAAGTAGTTTTTGCATAAAAAGGTACTTTCGTACGTCAAACTGAAAGCTTGTACAGGTTACAGGACTGTTAAAAACATACCTTCATACCTAAACATATAAAACTAAGCAGTGGTGCGAGCATGGAACTTTGGTCGATCGTTAATATCGTTAATTAGACAGTTGCCGTCATTATTGTTCATACAAATTAACGAAACAAATGTCAAATTAACGATATAACGATCGACAAAAGTTCCATGCTCGCACCACAGTCCAGCAAAAAGGTTGACATAAACTCACCATTAAAAAACATACCTTCATACCTAAACATATGAAACTAAACAGTCCAGCATGGTTGACATGAACTCACCAGAGTTGGCATCGCCGCACGCGCAGCTCGGGCCGCATGTGCAGTTGGAGCCGCATGCGGCCTTCCCCGACCCGCACGTGTCTGGAACAAACAATTGTAATATTAAATTAGTATGTAATTAAACTTTAAAGGTCGGCAACACACCCCCAACACCCACAGTGTTGCGGGTAGATATGGGCGGCGGTGATCATTTACCACTAGGTGACCCGCAAGCTCGTTTGTACCCTATTAATATATAGAAAATATAGGAGCTGGAAGATTTTTTTATTTCATTTATTAAAAAAACAAACGTTTTATGACGGCGTTTTAGGTGGCTTTGAGAAAATTACGCAAAAATCGAAAATCTTTTGATAAATAGGTAATTATTGATTTGGTTTCATTTCATTATTTTTAATTTCTTCATTTTATCTCAGTGTATAAGTCTCAAACTTCAGCTTTTAAATATTGGTGCAAAGAGAAAACAATTATTTTAGCGACTTCTTTAGGCGAATGAACTTAATCAAAACCACAATGTTTTGTTTCTTTTTTAGTAAGGTTTGTAACATGTCACTTAATGATATGCACAATCTTCGAATTTACAAAACGACAGTTCAAGTTGTGGTAACGTAATATCAACGTCGACGTAGATAGTTAACGGGACTTGGTTTATAGATTTATCTAAACTCTACTATGCGATTTACATATTTTTAATTAATTGAAATAAGAAATGTAGCAAAAACTAGTAGTATTCGCTTGAACAGCATGAATACCTTTGTACTAACGTTTCTTTCTATGTTTGTTAATTATGTTTTAACTTTTTAGTGTGTTTGTACAAGAATAGTAAATAAATAAAAATAAATAAATTTCGTAATTGCAACCCTTAACTGCAAATCAATAAGTTATTGCAAGGCCTAAAAACAGTAAATTCACTAAATAGTTTTCAGGTACCAAACTAATAAATTAAAAAGCGTTTTTACATAATAACCTTTCTCCGACCTTGCTCTTTTTTTCTTATGAGTACATGAGTAGGTACACTTCCTTAATTACGTTGAAAGCTTTGAAAATATCGTAATCATAGTGTCGCATGTTAGGAACAAATTTAATTCATGAAATGAACTACCAATTAATGCAATGACAGTGTTGTTAATACCATAAATTTAATTAAAAAAAACGTTGGCAGATGGTAGGTTCATATATGTTTTTTTTTTAATTATTCATTGAATTTTTGTTAAATGTGCTGCTAACGACAAAGCAGTATATTTAGATTCCATCAGTATTGTAAGTTTTCAAGATTAACATGTTTGATTTCGAAGTCTTTGAATCCGAACTATTAATTAAAATACATAGAATCATGCAGCCAAAAATAGAAGTAAGCAACGAATAGGCAAAATTCAATGTCCCAGTTCAAATTAACAGTAGATTACTTTTAATATAGATAGCATTATATTATGTATTGCATTACAAATAACAGTTAGCTGGAGTTGTGGAGTCATTGCGTCGTAACAGTAGGTAATTGGTCCGTAGTTGAAAGACCTCAGTGAATTGCTTTTATACACGTCAGTTGAAATTGTGTCTACACTTTATTGCTTTTATTTATAAGTAAAGATGGTTTGATAGAAATGAACTTTATATGTAGGGAATGTGGGCAAGAAATATTGCTTTTATAAGTAGAAATAACCCTTGAAGTTAATACAAAACTGTTTAAAGCTCTTGTAAACACGTAGGTACAGTTGAACAGTTAATTTTAAAAAAGTTCATACTTGTTTTTACGAAATTGCCACCCCTTTTCACATCCTAGTAACAAGCCTCCGATAAAAAAAATTGGCATCAAAACATCAAAATAAAAAAAAAACTTTTGGATTCCTTTGCTTGACATTTATTTAAAATTAGAATTCTGAGTACCAACCGTCCAGGAAATTACCCTACGTGTTGCTATTTTTATCGACCTTCCTAGTTTGCATTTCAAATGAAGAATTGGAATTCTTTTATTTATTTATATTTTATCATTAAATACCGCAGGAGGTCTGCAATAACACCTTTCTGTCTTCTTATTTTTCATTTGCAAAAGTTTGACTAAGTGCGCAGTTACGTACAAATTTAGTAAGTAAATATAAATCGAGATGGAATTTTCAAATATTTTTTTTTTTACACAGGTATACCTTGTAGACTATTTAATCTGTACCTAATTTTACTTATTTTTGTGTTTATTTCGTAAATGACCTTGGTCAAGAGTAAACTTTCGAAAGCACTGCGTCATTCGACAGACCCTAAAGCTAACACGCCGGCAAAACAAAAACAAATAAAATTCACGTGTTCATTTTACACACATCCTATTTAGACGAAAACTTTTTGCAAAAACGTTCTATATTTATAACCAAAACATGATGACTATGCAATAATGATTCGAAATTTAAATTTGAAAAATTCTTTTTCGCGATCATAATTTCTTCTAATTAACATTAGCCCTTGTCGAAAATTAAAATTAAAAGAAAAAAAAAGATAAATACCTTTACATGGTTCGCAGGGTGCCGGCATGTTGTTAGACCGGGAGCTGGCAGTCTAGAATGTTGTCGTTTCGGAGTGTTCCTAAGAGTGCGCGCGCATCTGCGGTGGAAGGAGTCGCCGGGTCAATAACTGAGCTGGGGGGGGGGGGGGCGATCGCGCCAGTCGCTTTTGATATACTCCGAGAGGTCGGTGATCATTATTTACATGAATTAATTAACTTAAAAAAATACATAAGTATAATAAAACAGTAGTGGTTGACAGTATTTTTAGGAATATTACAAAAATATTAAGTATTGTGGTCAAAGAACTCATTCCTGGAGTTCTCATAAATATAATTTTCTAGTTGTTTGCTAAAAGCGGTCATTTTCTAAATGCTTAAGTCAGTTAAACTTTACTTATTTAAGTCATAAGTATTGGTATAAATATAATACTCATAATTTCCTTCATTATCTTAATACAGGCTAGCAATTGTCTCCTACCTTACCTATAACTTTACATCAACACTAATTATTCCTTTCACTCAATTTGCATCACCGGCAAAAACCGCGGTCTCTTAGCCTATAATGAGATAGTGTAGCAAGTCAAGTGGTCGCATACTTACAATAAAATGATTATAGAGCCGTAAACAAAAACAAGCGGCGGACCGGTTCGCGGCCATCTTGGATTCGCCATCTTGATAGAATTGGTATTGGAGCGAAATCAACTTTTTAGAAACATTTTAGAATGTTGCGTGTGAAAGAGAAAGGTGACGTGCTGTCTCGTTCTTATTTTGAAGCTTTTAATGATCGTAAAGTTTTAGGTATGAAAATTAAGTTAGATATGAGTAAGATGGAATAATTAATAAGTTTTATTTAAATTTCTTTATTTAGGTACCGGATTAGGATTTGGAGTTACCTAAAGTACTAACTTTCTCAAAAATAATAACACTAACATCTAACGATTGAACACGTTTACAATTGCTCTAAGAATTCTTAAAGCTCTAGAAACCATTAAGCTAGACCCCTCTTTCATAAAAACTTATGACATCAGCACAAAAAAGGCTTAACTGTTTAGAGGGTAACGACCTTTTTTATCTGTCGTTTAGTAAATATATTACTGTGAGTCATTTATAGCGCAAAAAGTGCGCCAAATCGCGATGGAAAGAAAAGCTGGCGTGAGAATACTACGTAGAGTTAACGACCTATGTATTTAAGTGGATATGTACTAGGAAAGAACTTGCAAAGTGCGAGTTGTATTCGGCAGGGGCTTCTGGAAAACTAAAGATAATGAATAAAAACTAAGGACATTCTTAATAGGAATTGAGTATTGAATAGGTATATGAGGGATACTATAATAGCATTTGAAAAAAATAAAATTGAAACTGAGAAAATAAATATCCTCTTTTCAATTGCTTAAGTTCACGAGTGAAAACAATAGGTACTTAATAATACGACGGTTTTGATCAATGTTTCTTATTATCAGCAAAGTCATTTCAGTGATAAAGTCTACTTTTTAGACACATTTGCTCTCCTCTAGAATTTATTGTTCATGTCAATTAACAGGACGCTAAACATAAGCCCGTACTAGTACTGTCCTGCTTAATATAAGTAGTTAAGTGCCTAAATAAAGGTATTACCTTACCTAACGTTTAAGTACCTACCTATAACCTCTATAATACAAAGAAGTCCAAGTAAAAAGCATATGTAGGCGTAACATTTAATTATTTAATGTTCAATAAATTACTTATTCATGAATCTCCACATACCTACAACTTACTATGATAATAAATAGTTTAATAGCTACACGTCAATCCTTCAGTCAAACGCACTCACAACAGCAAATAAATAAGATACAATTCAAACTTCAAACCGTTGAAACATAGTCCATTTTCCTTAACTCATTCAATCTTATTTTTAGCCCCGTTTTTTGGTCTCATCATTCTTCTTAAAACAGAATAACATACCCAAAACACAATATAAAGTTTAGAGTTAGTTGATACGATCATGTAAGTGATTGTAATAGCAAGTAAGATTCCTAGTAAGTTCAAAACGAGGGGAAGGTACTTTGCCAGCTTATGTTTGACAGGGGCGGTCTCCACGCAGGCGCAAGTTGGGCCGCAGACCTCCTTGGTGAAGTAAGCTGAAAAAGAAATGAAAGATTAATAAAAATAATTAAAAAAACGAAATGTTCTGAATAGGTAACGTTTTGCCTATTAGTAAGTAGATAAATAAGAGAGGTATCTATGTTCCCTACTGTTCCTTAAGTAGGTTGTAAATATGGTAACTAATGGCCGCCCGCGACTCCGTTCGCGTGGAAGTCGGTTTTCCGTGGGAATGAGAAGTTTTCCCGCGGTAAAAAGTATCATATGTTTTATTCTGATATATAACATATATTACTGTAAAGTTTTATCAAAATCGTCCAGTAGTTTTTACGTGAAAGAGTAACAAAGATCCATACACCCATACATACCCACAAACTTTCACGTTTATAATATTAGTAGGATTAAGTTTACTCCACCAAATAGGAATAAATATATATTTTTTTATTAGTTCTGTACAATCCATCACATTATTTTATAAGAGTAGTTTACTACTGCTGTATTGCATCTTGCACTGCATGTGACAATTATAAATAATTTAAGTATTTTATATTTAGATACATACCAGTAAAATTCTCCCACTGAGACACCATTGTAGCTTCCCTAATTGCTTTGCGATCTCGAATGATGACTTTAAAAATAGCACCTTTCTTATAAATATTGAATATAATAAAGATATTCAAGGTTTAAATTAGTAAACAGGAAATGTGAGGAAAGTTTTTTAGACGTTCGCGCAGGGAGGAAGTACGAAGGTTTTGTGACTTTTTTTGTAACTAAATAAATGTACCTATTGATTGAATTTCATTGAATTTATTGGTATACACCTATAACTACTTATGATCAAATTACTAACTGAATATTTTTAACAAAAGTAATGCTTTTAATTTGGTAACAGTACCTTCCTACAGTTATAGCTACGTGTAAATCAAGACGTTAAAAAATAATCTCCAGAAACTTGCTTAGTACTACCATAAAAAGAATATGGAGCAACCTAGTTACACCTAGACACGAGCTAGTAAAGGAATTACCTATTACCTACTATATTGGCCCAACCCCTTGACAATTGAAATCGAACTGACTGGCAGAATAATTAAGCTAGAAAAGGTTTTGTCTAAGGTTTAGTTATACATATTCATTTTTTAAGTTGGCATACCCAACATCTTAATGTAGTAAGTTAAGGAAACAGTTTTAGGTTACCATTAATGTAGCAAAATATATATTTTTGTCTTTTCTAGATACACCTAACAAGAAAGATGTTTCTTTTGGGTACTCAAATATCTCCAAAATTATCAAAACTTGAAACTGCCTAACTACTGAGCAAAAGAGGTCATTTAATCTTTAATCTTTTTAAAACTACGCACTCATGCAGAAACATCCGTATATTTGTCAACAAAAACTCCATTTTGTTTGCAACCTTGCACTAGTTCTACTCACTTTTTGCGAGAAGACTTCGGTATAAAATGACAAAGTCAGAATTTAGGAGCATAGTTTTGTGTAAACACAACTACAGTCAAAATGCCAGCTCCCTGTGAACCCTGCAAAGGTAAGAAATCATTTGAGTTGAATAAAATAATGTTTTAAGAACAGGTCTTCAATTTTTGAATGAACTACTTTCCAGCGCTCTTGCAGCATTAAGGCTTTAAAGTTTGACCACGGTGCCTGAAATCACTCTGCTCATTGTGCCCTTTCCTATAAATAAGTATCTAATACTGCCTACCACTTGTATTTACTATGTACAATGGGCAAAAGAAAAAACATAATTTACTGCTTGACTTCCTCTTTCTTTGCGGGACATATTTTATAAACCATTTTGTTTTAAATAAATTTTCCTCACTCAGATTCGTGCAAGGAAGGATCCTGCCAAGATAACTGCTCCTGCAAGGAAACGGGCTGCAACGACTGCTCTTCTAAAGGTAACCAAAACTGATGTTAAAATGGCTTGAAACTAGACAAGATTGGAGTGACGATTGTCGCTAAATTATTCCCAATTTTTTATGATTCCACGTTAGAAGCCTTCCATGCTATTTAACTTCTGTAGTATTTAAGCACTTGAAAATCCTTTAGATAGAAAAAAAAGATCTGAACTGAAAAAAGTAAGATACTTGAAGTATAGTTCGAGTTTCAATTTCATCAGTCAATGTTTCAATTTCATCAGTCAATGTTTCAACTATAATATCCATATCTCACCCGTGTCTATCCCCAGGCGGATGCTGCTAGCCCCCCCGCGCCCCGCCCCGCCAGCATGGACCACCGGCGCCGGCGCCGCTCAGCATGCAGCTCAATCTCCTCGCTGCTGGAGAAGTGCTTCCCGGTTGTTTTTACTGCCGCCTTCCTCGTCACGGTTGTTCTGTTGTACGTCGTTATTATATAGCTTGCTGGGGTTATTTACGTATTTTATTTCAACCCTCCTAAATAACAAACCTTAGGACCATTTTGAAGGGTCAAGTTAACAAAAACTAAAGCAAAGCCTAAAATTTTTAATATGTTTCAATCAGGTGTTTAGAGACAGAGAATTTTATAGTTCGTGAAATAACTAGGTACAATGTCTTGATTAATGAATTAACAATACCCGAGTCCACAAAATTATTGTAAAAATATACAATCTCACCAGTTGGCTGATACACAGGGTGTTTGGAGGGTGAGTAGCCAAATGAAAATGCTGGATAGGTGAGGCTATAAGCTACTTACTTCCACATATTAAATTGCATTTCGGTTCAATTTTTTGAATTTATTCGATTTTTAAGAGTTTCTTAAGAAAATTGTCGGGTTGTATGGATGGGTTGAAATAAGAAGCTGGAATCTTGATTACGTATACGACGACTTCATAGGAAATGAGATTGGCTCTAATACCTCGAGAATTACCTTAAAGACCCCTTTAATTTACTGTCCCCCTTGAAAGAGAGCTCTCTTTACGGTCCTCCTTGGTGCAATACCGTAAAGAGAGCACCTTACTATTTCATCTCATTTCCTATGTCATCTTATATATTTATTATCAAACTATAATAATTACAATGAAAGGAACTTATTCTAACTTATGAACTACCTACCTACAGAAATTGAGAAACAACAAGGGAAATATTTATTTACAATAAAAACTCTTAAACTAGTTATCCTACAAAATCCCCGATTTTGTCACTAAAAGTCCTTTTTTTTATTTACTGTCAGAACCAAACGAAAATAATTTCAATTTAAAGCCTAATACTGTTTTATTCAGATACAACCATAAATAAATACAAATTATCTCATATAAAGTTACGGTGGGTTCATAAACTTCGTGGAACCAGTGGGGAAAAAAGTTCAGCCAACTTTGCTATGCAATAAAAAAATATAAAAAAAGAGTTTGAAAATTTTATTTGCTTTTGAAAACTTCTACATTTAATACACTTTATAACTATATGCTACATGTAACATAAATAATTAGAAATCTCAACAGAAATAGTAATTAGCAGCTTTAACAGTTGCCAAAGGATAGTCCGTATGTTATGACGTTATATTTTACATGATGAGAACTCCGCGATTTACGGACCCTTGCTCTGAGGGCAAAATCACTCACTTTATGTAATCTATTGAAACGATGAAAAACATTTTGTTTAATGGTTTTATGGCTGTAAGAAATGTACTTTGCATAAACTAATAACTATGTAAAGCCCAAGAAGAAATCGCAAAGTTGTTACCCCAGAAAAAGAACTTTGTTTAATGTTTGATTTTATTATCAAGGTTCATCAATTCAGTGATAGTGTAAAGCGCAATGATGGATGACATGCTTGTAGCGCTCATTAAACTTAATTAGTTCAGTCCTTAGTAAGCTATTTTATTTTACTTGAGAACGTTGCTGGGTAAATCTACCTATGTAAATTAACTTCATGATTTTCATGGGACTCAAATTTAGTTCCTTGAACCTAAATACATGTTTTTAAAACCCTTCTAATATTATAAACGTGAAAGTTTGTAAGTATGGATGGATGTTTGTTACTCTTTCACGTATAAACTACTGGACGGATTTGGATGAAACTTTGCAGTAATATAGGTTATAGGTACATCAGAATAACACAAAGGGGCGGCCGGGCGGCCACTAGTTTAGACATAAAAGTGAGTTGTGGCCAGGATAATTATTTATTTACCTACAACATAGATCACACTCAACACTTAAGTAGTTACCTACTGCTTTCTGTCCCAAAAAATCAATTTATACCTATCACCTACTACCTTTCTATACAAAAGCTTTTAAATATATTTGGTTATGAGTCTTTATATTTATTAAATATTGAGAGATATAAATTCTAAATTTAATTAGTAAGAGCAAGTTAGTGGCTGCGTAGGTCGATGCACTTATAACCATAATGTCGGCATTTATTACCATAACAGAGAAGACTTTCTTCTGTATGTTATATCTTATTAATACTATAATAATAGCCTATAGGTCCTACTAGTTAATTACAGGCCACTTTACACAACTGAGCCGTTGGTAGATTCTACATTATTATAATTCGGTTTAATAAAGTAATTTGACGACCTCTGTAGTGCAGCGGTATATATACCGGACTGCTAAGCGGATGGTTCCGGGTTTGATCCCCGGGTCGAGCCAATTTCGAAAAAATGGTTTCGATATTGGCTCGTGTCTGGGTGTAACTAGGTTCTCCCCTAGTCCATTATAACACCTATAACACAAGTGCTTCCTACAACTTACTTTAGGAGCCACATAATTGTGTCAGCCTGGAGATTTATTTAATTACAAATACAAATACAAATTAAAAGAGTATTTTATTCCTGATTGAGTTCAGAATAATTGTAAAGACTAATGTTGTGATAATTAAAAACAAAATCGAACAGTTTCAAATAAAATACAAAAAATAGGACAAAATATCTTTAGTAATGCATATTAAGAATTTTCAAATCAATTATTATAATTTTACATATTCATTTAATAATTCAAACGACTGATGTGGTCGAAACTAACAGCAACCACCTGAAAAAAATTAATACAATAATATCACATTCAAAACCTATACTTAATACAATACATTAAGGCTCAAAATTTAAAGAGACCCTTCGTCCTTGCTACGCATAACGCTACGCCATAGTTAAAATAACAAAGTTTTTACATTCAAGTTTTTTTTATCCACTGTTTAGTTTTAAAAGAAACATCTAATCGTCTTCATTTTTCAAGAAATTATTAGAGGTGCAAAGTTGTAGTTAATTACGATTCTATTACAAAGGGCCCTTAATCACGATTCTATTACTCTACAATTCTACATTATATCCAAACAATTTTTTGAGTGGTAGAGTCTAGCTGTAGGCTCTGTCTGCAGCGATTACTGTGCTGACTCAACCGGTGAAATACCACCATCAAGTGACCCGCTTGCCCGTTTGCTACTTTCTCATAAAAAAAACACGCAAAATAATTTAATATTAGGATTCAAATACCAGTTTTGGTGTCACAGTCGTTGCAGTCATCCTTACTAGTGCACTTATCATTGCAAGCAACGGCAGCGTCTTTGCAGGAATCTGCAAAATAAATACATTAAATATCTTGATATTTTAACAACAATCTTTTTGAGCATCAAACTAACAATATTTAAATTAGTATTTTTACTTAAATTATTGCAATTTCTTATATCAAGTGAAGTTTGATTTTTATCTTTATACTAGCGACCCGCCCACGCTTCGCAATGGTGTATTTATGAGCGACTTGTTCCATGTTGCATTTTGGCCAACTTAAAAATACTTTTTTCTAATGTTCTTTATATACAAAATTTAATGAAAAAAATAAATCAAATCAAATCAAATCAAATCAATTTATTGCACCAGTTATTACATTGCATAATTTTGGCATGTCAAATTTACAAATTATAATTAAATAAGTTCATACATTAAAATCAAACAGAAAAAAAAAACAAATTTAAATAATAAAAACAATAATAATAATAAAATAATAAATTCAATAGAAATAATAAAAAATAATAATAATAATATTCAAAGTACAATTAACAAAAAAATTATGTCAAAAACTAAAATTTAACTTAAAACTAACTGAACTTAGAAATCATTTTCAAAAAATGTACAGGACATGAATTCTGAAACGCAGTAGTATGGGTTTATTTGGAAAAACGATTTTATTTTGTTTTTGAATTCATGGGATGTCAATTTTCGAATGTCAGAGGGTAATTTGTTATACATGTCAATTTTAAAACTTAAACCTAATTTATATGTCTTAACGAGTCTAGTTTTTGGAAGGACTAATTTGTCTTTATGTCGTGTATTATAATTGTGTATTTGCATTCTCTTTGGTATGTCATTGCTCTCATGAACTTCTAGAAGCGCCTTGTAAATATACAAAGATATTACTGTCATTATCTTTAACTTTTTGAAATATGCTCTTACTGATGTTAGTCGCTGTAGGCTATTTATAATTCTTATGGATCGTTTTTGACAGATAAGTACTCGGTTTACATGCACAGAGTTACCCCAAATTGTTATCGCATAGTTGATAATTGAATGACAGTAGGCATAATACACAGATATAAGAGTCGCTTTGTCAATTATAGATCTTAATTTAAAAAGTGCATAGTTTGCACTGGCTAGTTTTTTACATATATAATCAATGTGGCTTTCATAGGTAATTGTTGTGTCAAGTATACAGCCTAGAAATTTTACATCACTACTTATATCTACCTTATCACAAGTACTTTCAGCTTTTAAGTGCTTAGATCTATATCTAAGGATATTAGTTTTGTTTGCATTCATTATTATGCCGTTAGCTCTAAACCACTCCTCTAGCACGATTAAAATTTGATCTGCTTTATTTAATAGGCCTTCTTCTGATTTATCAGTTATACCGACATGAGTGTCGTCGGCGAATAGTGTGACTAAGGCCCATTTGGGAATACTGTTTGCTAAGTCATTTATGTAAACTAAGAACAGCAAAGGTCCTAAGATGGAGCCTTGCGGAACACCTATATCTACTTTTACTTCGTCGGAAATAGTATTGTTTATACTGACAACGTTTAATCGATCTTGCAGATAAGATTCTAGAATGCGGAGCTCTTTACCTGCAAACCCATAGAATATCAGTTTATCAATTAAAATGGTGTGTTGTAAGCAGTCAAACGCCTTCGATAAGTCACAGAAAATACTGATTACCTTCTGCAACCCATCCAAAGCTTCTAATACAAAATAAATTGTGTTCCTAATGGCCATTTCTGTGCATCTATTTTGTCTGAATCCATATTGACAGTCTGTTAACAAATTATTTGATTCAAAGTAAGCTAGTATTCTGGACTTTAAAGCTAGCTCCAATAGTTTAGATAAGACCGGTAACAAACATATAGGTCTATAATTATTGATATCAAGGTGGTCACCTTTCTTATACATAGGAAGGATTTTACCAATTTTAAGACAATTTGGAAAGACGCCTTGTAATATACACTCGTTTAAAACCATTAAAGTCAAGTCGAAAAAATTTTTATTTTTGGTTATTAACTCTTTCAATAACTTAGAATCAGTTCCATTAATATCTTTGGACGTCTTGGATTTAAGGACTTTTAGGATTTTTTGAAATTCAATATCCGTAATTGGTTCAAAAGAGATTTTCGTGTTAGGCTTGTCTAGATTATTTAAATAGTCCATAAAATTAAGTTCATTAAAATTAACATTTTTCGTCAAACTATGAGCTATGTTATTAAAATATATGTTGAAACTGTTAACAATGTCTTTCTCATGTGTAACCATTTGTCCATCTAAATTACGAATTTTATTAAATTTAAAATTATGCTTAACTACTTTATTTGTTTGTTCTTTAATAATTTGCCAAGTCATTTTTATTTTATTTTTTGATTTTTTGATCCTGTCTGCATTGTTAATTTTTTTTGAAGTTACTATGACCCTTTTAAATACTCGTTTGAATGTTTTTATTTTATTTTTTCTTTCTTCAGTTGGATATGTATTATAGATCATTTCTAGTTTGCGTAAATTCTCTTGAGAAACCTTTATTCCCTTTGTTGTAAGTTTTGTTTTATTTTTTATGTTTACAGTACGTTTTTTTAAAGGAAAAGCAGTTTTAAAACAAAAAAGAAAATAATCAAGAGTAATTTTCATTTTTTCATTTACATCAGTTATATTTTTTACAGACCCAACAATTTTATCGAAGTCTCGGTTGTACAAATAGTGGAAATAGTCCTTATTTGCGTTAGACATTATTCTCGCAGTTGTTACTGATTTTGAATCTTTTATATTAGTCGCTTTACACATGCTAGTCTTATACGACAAAATTATTGCATTGTGATCAGAGAGTTTTGTGTCTAAAACTCTGCCGTTATGGTAAAAAGCGTTTTCATCGTCATTTATAATAAAGTTATCTATACATGTCGAGGATTTTTTGTGAATACGGGTGGGCTCTTTTAAAATGAGTTTACATCTAAATTGCTCTAATAGTTTAACGAAGTTTCTTGTTTTTTTGTCAATTTTTGGTTTAATTACGTTAAGATTAAAGTCACCTGCAATTACTATTTTTTTTCCTTCTCTAGAAATTTTCTCTAATATTTTTGTCAAGACGTCTTCAAATATTTTGTAATCGTAGTCAGGTCGATATAAACAGATCACAACGAGTTTACAATATTTGATTTCTATAGCTGCTAGTTCACAATGCATTTCGATGCTTAATTTTGAAATATCGTGTCTAATTTTAAAATCTATGTCATCCTTAATAAAAATGGCTGTACCACCATGCTCGAAAATAATCCTATTATAATAAGAAGCTAGAACAAAGCTGTCAAGTGTGATTGTTTCTAATTTAAGTTTATCAACCCATGTTTCTGATAAGCATAAAATGTCACAGTTAGTATTTTCCAACAATAGTTCAAGCTCAGAGTTTTTATTGCCTATACTTTGAATGTTTGCATGTACTATATCTATCCATTTATAGTCTTCAGACTGGGTGTTAATAAAAAATTATTCGCATCGACAGTTTTAACGAACTTAAGATTTGTTGATCCTTCGAAACGATTGTTATTACAGATTCTCACAATTTCATTTTCAATGAACGATTTTACATTATTAGATTTTTGCACATTATTAGTATCTAAGTATTTTACATTTTCCGTCATTGTTGCTAACCGCGCTATCTCTTCATTAATATTGTAAATGTTTTTGTTATTATATTTGTCGTAAGTCAAACCTCCTAATATAATATTAAATTTTCTATTATTACTGTTTAACAATTTTTTTAAGATATCTATATAAGGAGGACCAGGATTGTGGTCATTATAGTTTCCAATAAGTATTGTTACTACGTCGTTGTTTTTTAAATGCTTCGTATTTTTATCAAAATTCTCTAAAACCTGTTGGTACGAAGCTCCGGGCTTACAATGATTAATAACATCTTTAAAACTATTACTTTGCGACAATCTACTTCCTAAATCTTTTCCTAACCTATCTGAAAATATAACCATCCGTCCTTTTATTTTATGATTGTTATTACTAAATTTTGTTTCCTCGCGATGGTTGTTCCCCTTCATTTGTTGGTCTAAATTAATCTTCAGTTCTTCTATTCCGTGTAACAACTTATTTTTTTCTTTTTCTAGAATTCTTACTTGAGAGTCCAAACTGCTTATTATTCTATTTTGTTTCCTTATTTTTCTACATAAGTTACGGTTACTTTTAGTTTTCTTGTTTTTTATTATAAGTTTTGAATGTTTCTTAGTCTTCATCCTCCTATCTTTTATACAGAAGTCAAGTGTTTCAGCCTGAATGGCAACGTCACGAGTTGTGACAAAAGTGATTTTATTCCTCTCCGTCTGCGCAGCTTTAGGTGATTGGAAACGTATTTTATCAGGTTTAGGCGATTGTAGGGATCTGAGAGATTTTATTATTAGATTACATTTGGTGACTTCTTTCTTTAATGAAGAATTTTCTATAGAAAGAGAATCTATTTCGTCATTACCAGCGTGTAATAATTGTTTAAGATCTTCAATTTGCATTTCTAAACTGATAATTCTTGAATCATTGCACTGTGAGTTATCAGGAAGACTGCGCATAGATTCGTCTATGATTACACTATTGTTATTCAATGTACTGCTATGTAGATCATTCTCCGAATTGACTCGGCGCATTCTTCTTACAGTAATATTACTGGTGAAGTCCGTATTCATTTTTAAAATCTTTGTTTTCTTCTGGTCAACAACTATCGATGGCCAATAACTATAGCTAAAAAATTTGTACTTCAATTTCACTGCACGTTTTTGAACGTAGTTTCCTTTATATGTGTCAGCTGTCAACTGTCTTTGTTCAATCAGACAATTTAGGACGTCAAATCAAAACATAACAACAGCGGCTTAGTTTACAAAAACTACGGAGGTGTTTGATAAAAACTTTCTTTACTCTTATTGGAGAAAGTATTGCGTAAAATAGACTCTTTGTATGTGTGTGTTTTCAAAATTTGAATTTCTAACCATAATTTTGTAAATAATCAATGGTATTTGCGCAGAAAAACAGTTTTCGTACCGTAAACAGCCGGTGTCAACACGGGGCCGGACTCGGTGTATCACTTGCAATCGGATTACACAGATTTAGGTAGTTATTTAACTAGTTTTTGGTTTTTAAACACGGAGCAGTCAAAATATAGTGTTTACGATAACACGCACACACGCAATACCTAAAATATGGTTAAAACCGCATAAAAATCCTTCAAGTGGTTTTGAAGGAGTTAGCGGCCAAACATACAAACAGACACATTTAGCGACTTGAATTTATACTGTTATTATATGTTTTATTAAAACCATAAACATACTTTTCCCGTCTCTAGAGGAGAAAGGGGTAAGACTAATATGTTAGATACTTACTGCTTTAGTACAAACATTGAAGCTAGCTTAAAAGTTTTTTAATAAAGCTATTTAAAAACTTACCTTTACACGGTTCACAAGGGGCAGGCATTTTGTTCTGTGTTTCTTGTATTTTTACAGATACAATCAGAGATAAATCAGTGACAAGCTATGAGCAGTTAATGCTAGAAACTTGAGAATTCTAAGATTAAATAGTATCGGCAAAGTGGTGTAAAAAGAACCGGACAATACCGCAAGGTTGGATGAAACTTCCAACTGAGAAGGAGTTTTTATTATCTTTGTAGTTCCTAGTTTATGATATTACTAGTGGCCGCCCGCGACTCCGTTCGCGTGGAAGTCGGTTCCCGTGGGAATGAGATGTTTTCCCGCGGTAAAAAGTATCCTATGTGTTATTCTGATGTATAACCTATATCACTGCAAAGTTTCATCCAAATCCATCCAGTAGTTTTTACATGAAAGAGTAACAAACATCCATCCATCCATCCATCCATCCATACATCCTCACAAACTTTCACATTTATAATATTAGTAGGATTAGTAGGATGTTTCCAATGATAGCTGTATTTGGTTTCCGCCCCGCATAAACAAAAGCATGCTTTTTCTGTGGAAATTGAGTAACTTAACCGCGGTAAAGAATATCTCATGCGTTATTCCAGTTAAGGTTAAACATATATACCTATATACTTAATCCAAAGTCACATTTACTTACATTAGTGATATTATATTTTATTTAGGATTTTAAAAGTTTCATGTGCGGTTTAGTGCATATTAATTTTACTAATTGTATTTTTTTTATTGTAACCTATTATTGAGAAGTCATTTTTTTTTTAAAACCGTAATATTAAAAAAACTTTAACTTAGTTTTGACAACAATATAGTACCTGGTCACGCCTTATTTAATAAACTGACCATGCTTTTTGTTCCAATGTCAACCTTTTTTTCATATTTTTTACGCTTTTCAGTCGATGCACAAATTGCATTTAGTGCGAATACAGCAAGTTGTATAAACGTATTTTGTAAGAATTTTGTTTATTTACAAACAGTTGTTTAAAAAATAAAATGAAAGTAATAGATAACCGAGAACGTAAGTAAATCAAAATATTGGAAGCTATATTATAGTAAAGTAGAAACAATTGAATCACTATCACTACATAAATTAAAATAAAGTCGCTTTCTCCGTCACTATGTCCATATGTTTTGATGCGGTTTTTTTAATAGATAGAGTGATTCAAGAGAAAGGTTTAATGTAATGTAAGACAAAAGCTAGTTAATAATATAGTCAAGAGCAAAAAGACAAGCTTATACTACTTTTATTTGTTTTAGATACTTTTCCAGACGGTCCTGAGATTTGGACGCACGATGATTGTGTTATAGATATTGAATGTATCTCAATAGAGACTGGTAAGTTTGAAACCCTCAAGAGTTTTCTCGCCTGTTTTAAATTGGTAGGTTAACTTAGGAGCACTCTTACAATGATGAAACGAATAAATCAGTAATGCGATTCAATATGTCGTCTTCCTGCGAGGTAGAGAGACGATCTGGGATGATCAAAGTTTGCTGGTCGCCTCCATCAGGTTGCTCAGGATATTAATGGAGAAGGGAATCCAGCAATGAAAGACTTACGGCGGAAGATGATAAAGTATAATGATAATTTTTCTTCGGGCCTTTCTACATAAATAGAAAGAGTGTATTTTCAGCGTACCACTTAGGCCAAAAATTAGAAAAGGCTGTTCTGAACATCATTGTTAATGAAATTTACCTCAAATACGTGGAAAATCACAAACTGCAACATTTCAACAATGTAAAAAACTAATGTTCTTTTTCTCTTGTTTCAGATACTTGCATCAGATAACTGGATATTATTCATTTAAGTACTCGACAATCAATTGGTATTGAAATTTATGAGATGTCTACTACATATTTTATGAAAACGAAACTTAATTAAGCCATCGTTAATTTATTTAAATAAAACAAAATTATGGAAAACAGTTTTTTTATTTATTTAAAATTACTTTTATGAATAAATATTTATGTGATCTAAAAGATTTATTGATTTCTTTAATTAGCTGTTTTGGGATAAATAGAATTATGTAATAATAAATAAAGTAATAGAATTATTATAAAAATCTATTCTAGTTGTTTAAAGACAACATTAATACAAAATTAAAGTAAATGGTTTAACTTTTGTTTCTTCAGATTGGGAATTATTTATTTTCAAACCAAATACCATAAGTAGGTACCTTTAGCATAAATTCAGCATCGTTTTCAACTGAGTATTAGTGCGTAGCTGCATTATCTACTTACAAGTTTTACATAGCATACTGTTTAATAAATACATATCTCCGAAATCTACCACAAAGTGATATCAAACGTTATCATAAGAGTCTATGTCTATACATGAATCGCAACATGATCTACGAGTCTATGTGTATATATAAATCTTCTCTCTAGACTCTTCCATAGATCTATTTCTTTGTAGGCGCGTCCTGCGCGGACGGCCCTCGTTTGGAGGCGCACGCGCAAGCCCCGTCGCACTTGCAGCCCTGGCAGCATTGGCTTGGAGTGCATTTACAAGCTGGAAAGAAAACAAAAATAAGTGAGGGTACAGCTTTTTTTTCTGTCTGTCGATTGCTGTTGGCCCCTTGACGGCCTTTTCGGCTTCACCAGGCTTGGGGGCGAGCGCAAAAGAAACTCGGCCAGTCATGAGGGTACAGCTGAATAAGGATTAATTAGATCTTAGTCCTGCACCTACACCTAGATTTTACACTTACGCTCAACTATAATTAATAAAGCTAAACATTTTTTTATCACGATTTTATTTAAAATAAAGAACGGTTAAAATTTTGAAATCGGTCAACTGATTTAGGGGTTGCTGGGGGTTGGGGGACGTGGGGGGGAGGGATCTGAACCCCCTCTGACCATTTTCAGCCGCCGGAAAAAAAAGGGGTGCCAAAAAAAAAATGTTTTTAAACCCTGTAGCCCTCAATATGGCGACCTTTAGTAGCCAATTTATATGTATAAAAACTCGCTTCAATCATGAGTCAACGGAGTCCCGCTTCGCGGGACTCCTTTTTCTGGCAGTTTAAAAACAGTAACCTAACTAACCTAACCCATTGATGTCGGATTGTGTCAACTCGGAGTAAGACATTGCTATTAATAAATACGATATGATTACCTCGATTGTATTTCCAAACAGAGTCCAAAAACGTAGCCAAGTCGTAGAAAAAACACAAAACAATACGGAAGAACACATACACATATACTCGAAAGCAAAGAAATGACGCGAGCTACGTACAAATTTGACATTAGAGCTGTCAATATCATTCATTCAAGATGCTAAGTGCGTTCCGATTCACGTTAATCACCAAAAAAACATTGACTAACTGTACTAAAGCATGAAAGTTACGTTCCGATTTACGCAATTGTGCAAGTATTTAGGAAATTTTGAAATTTTTTAAAAAATATTTAGACGCAACTCCGGCAGCCAAAATTACTTGTAGGGGGTTCAGACCCCTCCCCTCCACCCCACCCAACCCCCCTCAACCCCTAAATCAGGCGACCGATTTCTAAATCCAACCCTAAAGAACATAAGTGTAGAAGTGTAGAGCTAGCGACTTAAAGAGGATTTTAAGAAATAAAGTTAGAAGACTAACTACTAATCTACAAGGAGATACAATCCTTCTAATGTTCTTTTTAAAATTTTGGTTGCAATTTGAAGATACATTAAAATCATAACAAGGTATTCTAAGTATTTACAGAAATAAAAACTACTTGCTTTTAATATTAATAAAATTTACCACTCACCGTCGCCACATCCACCGCAGTGCATTTTGAAACAATTTGTGGGTAGTAGCCAATTAGTTGAAACACGAGCACGTCCCAGCACATATATCGAATGCACTTTAAACGAATCAACTGATTTATTTATACTGCACTGGAGCATATACAAATTTATACGTTTGTGCACAGCGTGTTCCTCTACTTATAATTAATTTATTTTAGATAGGTTGCATTTTTGTTAAGGGCAGAACTGAAGAATAGGCCCTCTATCACTGTTTAACTCTTAAGTTATGCAAGTTTAAAATTTTATGAATTTAAAGAAAAAAAGCTACAAACAACACCACAACCAAGTGATAGTAAGAACCTAGTTTTTATAGATTTATGCACTTCCTCTCTCTGTCTTACTTGATCAAGATACTTTATGTTTTATAAAATCTAAATAATATGTGATGTCTCTGGTAGTGCAGTTGTAGTTATTTTTTGTTATTACACTGATTCAGTATTCGAGTCTGCCTCAGAAATTTATATGTATGTGATCCGAATCCCGATTGAAGAAATTGCCACTCTGTCTTTAATACAAGTATAAGCGTAAATTAGGGACAACATTTTATTTTTTCAAAAATAAATTTCGTAACATGTTGTATACGCTCACTAACGATTGCTAATTGAGACCGATGTACGCGTGCGAACACTGGACGCAGTGTTTTATTATTTGAATCAAAAACAATGAACACAAACAAATGAAGATCGTTATATAACCATTACTTGGTTGTGGGTAATGATTATATTGAAGTAGATACATGTTATAGATAGTAGATACTTTTGGAGAGTGGTAGGGTCTAGCTGTAGGCTCTGTCTGTAGCGATTACAGGGCTGACTCGACCGGTGAAATACCACCGTCGTGGCACCGAAAACCGACGTGAAGTAGGGACAATGTTCCTCCGTTTCGTTCGGTGAGTGCGGTA
The DNA here is from genome assembly GCA_916618145.1 of Emmelina monodactyla. NCBI lineage: Eukaryota > Metazoa > Arthropoda > Insecta > Lepidoptera > Pterophoridae > Emmelina > Emmelina monodactyla. The sequence goes on from OU745316.1 coordinate 3,115,050, forward strand.
TCCGGTGCCCAATTATCTCAAAGGTCAGCAACACACCCCCAACACCCACAGTGTTGCGGGTAGTCATAGGCGGCGGTGATCACTTACCATCAGGTGACTCGCATGCTCGTTTGCTACCTATATTATAATAAAATAAAAATAAAATGTTATACAATTAATATAAGTGGAGAAAAACTATTGCCATTTGCTATTGCTGTTTTAGTCCTCATAAACTCACGTACCTACCTACAGCAGTAGCAAAAAACAGGGTCCGTCTTGCTAATGACATATAACTATTGATTTTAGCATACAAATATAAGTAAACAATACTTTGATTTCTTTGCAAAAATGTCTAATAATCTATAAGATCTCATACATTTACTGAACTGTACCAAAGGAAGGTACGACCTACTTTATGATTTGCTTAGTCCTATAGCATGGATGAAGTTCCAGTGGCATAGGGATTTTGAATGCAGCTCTTTCTTCTAAGCCTGAAAATATTGCCATTAATACATGCTTACTACCTAGCACTGCCTTCAGTAACCAAAATTGGGTGTACCTTCATAACAAATGTAATAAAAAAAATACATGTCAAAGAGCAACGGAGAAGAGTGTGTTGAAACTGCGAGATCTTGACGAAGTCAACAGTACCTTGGCAAGAAGCAAAACTCTCAAAGATTCTCCACACCACGTTCTAAAGTTAAAGTGGAAGCTGGCAGGCCATCTTGCAAGGCGATGATCGTTGGGTCCTCAGGTTATTAGGTAGCGCCGACGCACGATAACAGTAATTTACGCATGTTTTTTTATTTAATAACTTTTGCTAACAGTTTTGTTCTAGCTAAAATGTAAGTAAACGGTCTCATTCCCATTAAAATCATAAAAAGCCCTCGTTTGGGTTGTTTTTTTTTATATTATTACTTTTATTTTGGCCTCAAAGTAAATTGACCTTTTTCTCGGCATTGCATAGGCAAATCAAGTAAAGACAGTAAACAATATTTTTTAAATCTGTTTTTAAATTGATAAAAGTATAGAAAGATAGAAGAAGAACGTATAAAAAGTATAAACTAAAGTATAAACTGAATAATTTTAAACACCAAAAGTCTAGGTGCTGTAAACATAGGTTAATAATTAATCTTTGCTAGTTAGGATTTATCCACATATATCGAATGTAACAAATAGAATGGAATAAAGATAGGTACTAATAGAGTTAACATTTGTGTAAAACTATTTCCTTTAGAATATAGTTTTTATGTAACATTTAAAAGTTAAAACTGCAACACCTTAATAACATAGTTTCTCCATGTTATTATAGATAAAAAGTTTATCATATACCTACCTGAAAACTTCCATAGAAGTCGGATATCCGGTATGACTAAATCCTTAAAAATCTTATACACAATTCTATTTGTCATTCGGAAGGATGACGTACCTAATTTACTAGAAACAACAGTACCTATCACTGATAAAGACTGAAAACTCAAAGATAAAGATAAAACAGAGGCACCACAATATCTACCTAGTCAACGTCATTTAAAAGACATCACAACCTAAAAAGAGAAACTAACTGAAGTTAGCCACATTATTCAAATACAGGTGTAAAAATAATAACCGTCCATACAAAAAACGCTTAGATTAGGACAAAGAATTTGGCACACCTAATGTGCCTATTCTTTATCTTATCATATCTAAAACAGATAGTAACACTGTACGGACAAACAATCTAGTTACACCGTAGTCCACGAACAACATCTGCACGCACTTGTCGCGAAAGAGATAACGATTAATAAAAAAACAATGATAATTTGCAGATGAAAATGGGTGCAAAAGTTAAATTAGGTCTTATACTCTTAGTTTTAAGTGTTAGTGCAATCGCTGAAGATTTAATAGACAATGAAATTGTTAACGCAACAATTGAAGGTGACGTGCCTGATCCAGTGATAAGTGAAGTACTATCGCCGGTAGAATTTATAACAGAATCCGAAGGGTTGAATGTGCGGAATGGCAAATATCAAATGCTGAATAATGATGGGTTGGTGGGAGATCAGACAGTGGAGTTGGAAGCTGTAAATCTTAATGATAACTCTGCACAGAGTGGAAGACAACTCTTGATACCTGAGAGCACTATTACAACAAACAACCAATATGGTGAGTGATATTTTTTCAAAAGGATGAAAGATAAATAATTACAAATTTAAAAAAAACAATTAACTTTTTGTCAGTGGAGAAGATATAGGTTATCTATAACTATTTGTTAAATGCAAAAATCTATATTTTTTTTATTGTAAGTAGGTACATCCCAAATCTCGTTTAGCTTTTCATTAAAAAAAACCATAGTTACTTTATCAATTTAGATTTAGTAATCATCAACGATAAACAACCGCACCCTAGCGCCATAAACCGACTCATTTAAAACGTCACTAAAGACAAACACGTTGTTCATACTACCGACATTTTTACATGAAAGGGTTATACAGGTAAACTTCAGTGTAACCAATTAAAATTAGATAAGGGCCGAGTACTTTATTATCATGGCAGATAAACAAAACGAGGCAGTGTCGAAAATTTATAAGCTTAGAATAAGCATGATTTCATCGTCAGAGGTTTTTGGGTCACGAACACAGACTTGCTTGACGAAAATCACAGGTTTAGTTTAAATGGGACACACAAGATATGACAAAGTTTGGGTTAGTCTTGCGTTTTTTAAATTTAGCATCGTTAAATGCAATCTTTGAATCATATTTGACAGCATGATAGCGCAAATTTATGTTCATGCTGAAATTTTTGTCCTTTGCCTTTCTGAGAAAGCGCGGTATTTATGTCGGCTGCATTTTTGCATAGTTTGTTTTTGTTTTTTTTAAGACAACACTTATCTATCTATCGACTACAGTACATTCATCATAATTTCAATCAAAATAATTATAATTATATTATTATGATTGTAAATAATTTCATATGAGTGCTGGGGGAGGCATTTACCTACTAAAGAAACTGCACCGTTAGCTCGGTATCTTAAAATCATTTCATTCATCAAATTAATCAATCATGAATGAATGAAATTAAGTCATTAAAGTGTCATTGGATGTAACCCGACTTCATGATTATTTTTAATCCATTTGCCAAATGTTCAAAATCGAACCCTAATCCATTAAGCCGTTTTGATTAATTAACAAATATCAAAACTTTCAAATTTATACTATTAATATCTAGTATTATAGTCATTCACGAAGAAAAAATACCTGTATCGCAATATCTAACACCTTGCTCGGGGGAACGTTTCATTAATCATGCTTTTATCTAAAGCAAACATAATAGTAAGTGTTAAATTGAGTCACAGTATAACGAGGTAGTGCAAATAAAATTGTTATGAAATATCTGAGTCATATAGTTAGTATGTAGAATTACTTTAGTTTAGTCTAAAGGTACTTTGCATTACGCATTAATTGCCGACATCAAAGGATTAATATTCAGCAATATATTCATACTCTACAACTTCTTTCATTAATTGAACCAGTAGATTTGTTTATAATGTTTAGAAAAAAATCTTTTTCCCACAGTTTTCGCAAAAGTTTCTTTAATTTTTTGTCATATATTAATATTCAAAAACAACTAAATCGAGTGATTCTTACTATTAACAATAAAAAAACTGCGAAACTTTTAGTTCCTAGGACAATTATAGAACATCTAATGTGCATTTAATTTTCGTTTTATCTTAACTTAATTAAGCTAAAGTTTCATATATTAAAAGGTTTTTAGTATATTATACTTCTATGTATTTTTTATTTTATTGATATCAAAACTGTAAAGTTTAAGCAGAAATTGTTCTATTTTATATACTTGTCCATACATACGGAACATTTAAAAAAGGCTATTACGTTCAAACAGAAGTTTTAATAATCTATTACAAGTTTAAATAAAAAAAGGAGTTTGAATTTCAATCTCGAAAAAGGATCTATGAAAGCATCCAGTTACTGAAGATACTTTTTTGGTAAATTGTATTGTATATTTTGCTACACCACTTAACCATTTTTCCAAGTTGAATGTGTTTTACAGAAGCTGTGGTGTTGATTATAACGGGTGTAAAAAGACCACTTCCGAAGCCTGAAACCATGTATTCTTAAGCCTCAATAGTAACTAAATTCACTAACAGCATACCCAGAAAACTCATTTTAAAAAAGTTATTAAGGATTGAAAAGTCATATTCGCCGCTTAAAATCATCGCTCACACATCAACTGTCGGTTCAGGTGCGATTATTTACATTACAAATTAAATAAAAACCCTATTTAATTTGTAATCATCCCAAAATCTGATAGTATTAATGCAATTTTCAAAAATTTCGTTAAAAAAATTTTTTTTTTTACATAAAATTTTTTTTTTTTGCTCAAAACGTAACCAGGTTGGCTACCGCGTAACAAGCGTCGATTTGAACTCGACGTCGACAACTGTTTTCATTGGCTAGAGACCCGCCATTGTTAACAATTTAGCCTATATCCAGCAATGCCCAGTTTTTGTTTTCGGAAGCAGTTGTTTTACACCCCGTATCTAGTGCAACTATACTATAATAACTGTAGCGTATTAATAGATACAGAAAAACAAGCTGTAACAAAGAAACGCCAGGCACCTGACATCATTTCTACTGAGAACGGCCATAATGATATCGCCCCGATAAGCTATCATGGTTTATGTAGATATGCAATCGATAAAACAATGTTGAATTTTATTTGAATTTTATACTAAAAATAGCCAATTTATGTCGTGAACGAAAGTTGAATATTTAACAAGGTTATCTTAAAGATGAACTATTATTTGAGCCTACAACTTAAAAAAAAATATTTGTACTACTAGTTTGCAAAACACTCATTTACTTAATTGGTACCTATTAGTACCAAGTAAAATGATTAAAGAACAATTTCGATAGACTTGTGTTGAAACTGATTCAGTTTTACTTTCTTCATAGACTACATCGATGGTAGAGTCCTGCCTTCGACCACATACCAAAACAATGGGCAGCCCTACGTCATCACGAACACTCGCCTGCAGCAGATCAGAAAGAACTTTATGTACTGGTTCTACGACCAGGGAGGCAACGACAACTTGGGAGACTATCAAAGGGATATCCACACGTCCACACCCCAAATACACAAGAATTTTAACTTCCAACTGCCTTTCTTTGGGTTCAGATTCAATTATACTAGGGTAAGTCTAAATCTACTAAATTTTAACTACCCTTAAGCTTCTCCTATATTAATGCCTCTCTCAAGACAATTTGATCAATCTCTAAACAGTCAAATTGTACGATGTTTTTCAGGTTACGATGAACGGTTACATCTACTTCAGCGACCCGCCAGACCACTACACTTACCCCCTCTCGTTCCCTGTGCGAGACTGGCCTCATATGAACGATCCATCATTCATCGGCATCTTCTTTAGCAAGTGCCGCATCGGTAGTCAGAGGCCTGAAGACCCTGACCAGAGAAGACCTGGAATCTACTTCAGATTGGATAGAGATTTACAGGTAATTTTCTTGGTCAATCATTTTCGAACTTACTCAATCCTTTAGACTGAATTTAAATTAGACTTTTTTTCTTAGACTCGTACAGATCAGCTTGGTGTTGAGATGCGCGAGCGACTGACTTGGGACATTCGTGAGGGTGTCATCGGTGCGCAGACGTTCTTTCCTAAACACGCCATCACTATCACTTGGAAAAACATGTCATTTTCTGGAGGCATTGATAACTCACTGTATAAGGTACTGCCAACTTCCTAAAAGACGTTATCCAGCTATTTAATAGCCCCTGTAATATTTACACATATGTATATTTTATTTTTTCTAGACTAACACGTTCCAAATGGTCCTGGCAACTGACGAAGTTTTCACTTATGCTATTTTCAACTATTTGGAAATCAACTGGAGTTCTCATACTGAAGCTGGTGGTGATACCACAACTGGTGAAGGCGGTGTTCCAGCTTACGTAAGTTTTGAAACTCACTTTACACATTTAAATTAGTATCTGACTACGTACAAACTTGAGTACTAAATACATCTTTATTACAGATTGGTTTCAATGGAGGAAATGGAACACAGAGCTACGAATACAAACCATACTCTCAAGCATCGGTTCTGAGAGATTTGACAGGTCGAGGGTGGGCCAATGGCTTCCCGGGTAGACACATCTTTAGAATAGATGAAAAGATTCTGATGGGCACTTGTAACAAGGATATTGGTAAGATCATACCTACCTACGAATTTCGTATTATTCCATTGTGTGATATATTTTTAAGTTTCTATTTTTCTATTTAAGACGGTGCAAATCTCCCACTTATGTTTGCTCCTGAAAGTGGAAACATGCTTGGTGGGACCATTGTCAACATTACTGGACCTTGCTTTAACCCTAACGATAGAATCATCTGCAGATTTGACACCGAATCCGTTACTGGTGTGGTCGTCGATGTAAACAGAGCTGTATGTGTTCAACCTAGATTTTGGCATAATGGTTACGCAAGATTAGAAATTGCAATCAATAACGAACCTTACAAGTGGAAGGGAAAATACTTCGTCGAAACCCCAGCAACCGCAGCCGAGAAAATATTCTTCCCCGAAAATTCAATACACGAACGCTACCCACAAGAAATCAAAATTACTTGGGATCGATTCAATTTAACGTCAAACTTAAACGTCCAACTAAAAATCAGTTTATGGGGATACAAAGAAGTGACTATAAGACCGCAATTGGAATTTATAGACGTCATCGAAGCTGGTGTAGCTAACACCGGGGAATATGTTATTAACCCAAAGAATTTCCAAAACAGACAAAACTTAATGCACAATGACATGCAGTTTGGTTTTATACAAATCAATTTGACGACTTCTGAAACTGTTAATGGCGTGGAAATATCACCGTAAGTAACTGCAACAGGATACCTATTTCCTGATTTACAAAAAGACACCGAACCAAATAAAAAACTATATGCATTTAATTTTAGGGTGCTTTGGAGTCGTCCAATACCTCTCGGTTGGTACTTTGCGCCACAATGGGAACAGATTCACGGCAAGAACTGGCCACAAACAATGTGCAATAACTGGCTTCGAACGGATCGATTCCTCAAGAACTTCGCGTCTCAGATCAATGTCTGTCCTTGCTCGCTTCAACACGCTCTTCTAGACAAGGGACGGTTCATGCCAGACCCAGCTTGCGATAAGGACACTAATCCAACTTGCAGATACCATTGGGGTGGTATACACTGTGTTAGAAGTGCAGGGCCTAGGTAAGTTCTAGTTAATAATCTGATTTACACAGGCAGAAGTATCTTCTCATTTACTTATAGTACTTAGCTTTCCTTGATGCACTTTTCTATCTACTATTCTGCCCACAAAAGCACAGTAATTTCACGTAAAACAGCTGTTGAAATCCTTTTTTTAAATATCATAGCAACTACATTTGAATTTTAAATTATATTTTTACAGTGCGGAAGGATCCGGTCAACAATGTTGCTATGATAAGAACGGCTACCTGATGATGTCGTATGACCAAATGTGGGGATCCAAACCACAACGCTCTCACGACTTTGGTTACACACCTTATAATGAAGCTAACAAAGTAAGTACACACAAAAAAAAGATATGTGGTTCGACACTGCTGTATTTAGAGTTTCAAACCATCATCAATCTCTTCATATTACAATTACGTTTCTTATTCAAGTAAAAAATTACCAATCTATTTGATTGTGAAAACGCTTAATCTAAATGTAAGGATATTTAAACTTTTCTACTTAGTCTTAATAGCAAGTTTCACATATTAACTTACGTATTAAATAGTGTACCAATTATTGCATTATATCTTAATTCTAAGTTTCGACTCTAGTATGTTTCCAAAGTAAACGTTTGCTCTAATATTTAATTCTGTTGTAGGTACCGTCACTATCCCACTGGTTCCACGATAAGATTCCGTTCTACCAATGCTGCTTGTGGCAAGAGGAACAAGCTGTTGGTTGTGAAACATACCGGTAATTTCTCACTAAAATATCATAGACCAGAATCAGGGGGGGATCATTGGGGACATGACTCCCCCCTGGGATAGGTCCAAGACTTAGGTGGACCACTAATTAAAATTGTTAATACCTACCTACTAAACCATGATTGTTGGTTCCATATAAAACCTTTTGTAGCCTAAATAAGATCTAATAAAGAAAATCTAAGATTTCCGCTGTTTTTGTAGATTTGAGCGCCGACCGTCTCAAGATTGTGTCGCCTATCAGTCCCCTGGAGTAGCTGGTATCTTTGGTGATCCACATATTATAACTTTTGATGATCTGCAGTACACCTTCAATGGAAAAGGTAGAGTTCATAAAGTTTTCTTACTGTATCGTTTTAATTGACTCACTGCATAATGTATGCCTGTTAGTTATTAGAAACACAAACGCTAGTAAACCATAACCATTGACATCATGTTTTGTATGTCATGTATTTTTATTTTCTTCAGGTGAATACGTGCTAGTCCGCTCCAACCATCCTCAGCTGAGACTAGATGTTCAAGGCCGATTCGAGCAAGTATCTCGTAATATCTATGGCCCAGTTAATGCGACTCATCTCACAGCTGTAGTTGCTGCATCTAATAACTCTGTACCTATTGAGGTTAGTAAACTTACACTAAATTAAGCTTTAGCCAGAGGCATCCTTGAATAAGATTTTTTCTAATTCTATTTTTTTATTATAGGTTCGAATTAGACCCACTCACGCGCAATGGCGATATCGATTGGATGTGTTTGCTGACAACAAACGAATCTACTTTGACAGACCTTCGCTTAGAGTACAGTACTTCCCAGGTAAGACCTTATGTATGAATAGTCATCAAGTTATCAGTCATATTTTCGACTAAGTACCTACTTGATACATAGAATTGAAAAGAGGTTCTGATATCATGTAAAGAGCACCCCAATCATCAATATCATCTCCGTTTTAAAATCGCTGTTTAAGAAAAATAAACTTTTGAATACAATTTTGGTTTCAAGGTGTAACAGTCTACCAGCCCTTGTACATCTTGAACCAGTCGGAGATCGTCATCATGTTCTCTTCGGGTGCCGGAGTAGAGGTTATTGAGAACAAAGGCTTCATGAGTGCCAGGGTTTACTTACCCTGGACTTATGTGGTAAGTCTTTTAACTTTCTGGACTTTTTGTCCAACCTAAACTTTTCTTTCCGAGAAAGATCAATTTTTTTCTTAGTCCTCTTGGTTTCTTATCAAAAATGCGAGCTTAAGGTATGCATTGTTTTTTTTAGAACCAAACTCGGGGATTATTTGGCAATTGGTCTCTGGATATAAACGATGACTTTACGAGACCAGACGGTACTCTCGGGCAGGTCGATATGAACAATTTCCAATCTGCTCATAGAGACTTTGCTCAATATTGTAAGTATAACCTAGAACTTCGTTAGATAATATCATTTTTCATTTTAATATAACATAACTTTGTAAATGTTATAACTAGTCGTTTTATAACAGAATATATTTTGAAAATATTGATACTTACTTTGTCGCGCTTACTACAAACTTAGAACCTTAACAAAGATAACCATTAAGTATACAAATCGTTGTAAAACTTAAACCTCTGCAATAAATTTGTTCTATTTCTTCCAAGGGCAACTAACCGATCGAGAGCAAAAAGACATAGGCGTGGCACTATTCACCAGAGAATACGGTCGCACCGCAGCCTATTACAATGACAACCTCTTCCAACCAAACTTTATCAAGGAACCGGCAAACTTCTTACCAGCGAACCGATCCCACGACGTAGCTCGGGCTATAGAGCTCTGTCAGGACTCGTACCAATGTCGGTATGACTACGGCATGACCCTTAACACGGATATGGCAGAGTTCACCAAGAACTACTTGGCTTCGATTGTAAGTAGCTTTCTCTTACATTTAGGTTATAGACAACTTTTTTTTATTTAATATAAGTAGTTACGGAAATCATTTTATATCACTGCTTTGTTTAAAAAAATACATTTGTTACGTATTGCTTCAAAAGAATTACTTATTGTAATCATTGTCGTCGTTTAAGTAAAACTATAATGATAGGATTCACAAGATGGAGTATCTGTAAATGTTGCTTCTTTATAACGTGACTCACCTTTTACATCTTCACCTCATTAGTTAAGTACAAAGTTAAGTACTATCTTATTCTCACGGCCTTTAAAGGCCAAGCATGATTCATGCATAGCTAATTATTTATTATTAATATTTTTGCTATTTTCTGTTGACAGAAACTATTAAATTGGGAAAAAGTTTAAACATGATATTATGTTTATTCAGAAATTTTCTTTAATTTTATACTAAATTTAATATCTTAACATTTGCTTTTTGGCCAAAAGATTACCGCCGATTTATTTTAAATTGCGTGTCCAGTCACCATCGGTAATTGTCTTGCCCATTGTTATTTTAATTGTAGATAGCCTGGCCTAGGTACTTTACAAGGTTTGTCCTATGCACTAGCTATGTCTTCACATTCTTCATTGTTAGTTTTTACTGGAAGGTATCTTCTATCAATTCAGGAAAAATAACTTAAAAATGTAAAAAAGTACTTTGGTTAAACACTTCATACTTATGTTATTTTTAGACGAACATCAAAGAAACAAATGCTCATCGAATAATAAGCTGTGGTGTTCTCGAAACTCCAAGATTTGGAAGAAAAAGCAATTTCTACTTCATTCCTGGAACAAGGGTAAGACAAAATTCTATTAAGTACTGAATAATAACACTATCATCGAGTTATTTTACTTTAAAAATCAATAATATGATGTTTCTTTTTCAATTAGGTCAACTTCGAATGCAATCAAGATTTCATCTTGACGGGAGACAAACGAAGAGTTTGTGAAGACGACGGTAGATGGAACTTACCCGATTATGGTTATACGGAATGTTTACGTGAGTTTTATTTTCTGTTTCTATACTTTTGTATAATAGACCAATAGAATGTATCTGCATGATAGTAAGTCACAATTTTTATCACAGGTAATCAAGAATTTTCCCAACGCGCTCTATTTCTGACCTGGGGCGTCATAGTGGCAATTATTCTACCGTTGTCTCTCTTGATCTGCTTGTTTTGGTTCTGGTGTTGGTACAAACCAAGATCGGAGGGCAAAGAAGGATTCCGTTTCCAAGACTACCCTCGCTCCAAATCCGCATCGAGACTTAACCTTAGATCTAATTCAATGGGAAACATTACAGACACGGCCAAATCTTCTACATTACGTAGTGATTCAGATATAAAACCTAAACTTCCTGACACTCCTACGGAGGAAACTCCGATAGTCAGTGCGAATATCGCTCGAGCAGCACCACCCCCACCACAAGATGGTGACAGCTCAGGCCTCGGCTACACAGACTCTAACAAAAGTGATTCCGGTAGATCAGATAAATCTTCTCAACCCAAAAAGCGTCGGCAATACGATAAAACTTACCGAACCAATGAACCCCTTCCAAATGCTCCTGATGTAGATTTCCCTGAGAAGCTATGGGACTTGTCTGAAGAAGACTTGCTGTCTTTAACCTCTCCATCGGATTCCGATCGTGGGTCCACTTTAACACGACCGGCAAAAGACATAGAGTTCATTAGTCAACCGCGACAAACTGGGCGTCGAGCCCTACCCAGTGACTCTGGATATTCAACCAAAGAATCAGAGGATCCCTATGCCCCTAAATTTGAAGGGCAGTACAGCCCAATTCCATCTTCCCATTATTCTCCAACATATTCCGAAATATATTCTCCTCCAATAAGTCCCACTTCTGATGTAAGTCCGCGAAGCACTTATAACAATCCTGGTTTACCAGAACCTCCAAAAAGTGCGCCAGCTACTGAAATTAAAACTTTCACGTTACCTCCGCAAAGGGGTAAATCGGTTGAAACTTTGATTGATCCTCCGCCTACTCTTACAGATAGGCCTATTTTTAGTAGCAAATCCACTATGGTGTAGATTTAAGATGTATCACTTTTGAACATAGTATTATTTGAGATTAAATTCACTGCCCCAATAAATGACAAATTAAGGAGAACAGGGCTTTAGGTTAGATAGAGTTAGTTTTTCTATTGCACCTTTTACTGAAATAGATAAGTTTTATGCACAAACACCTGTGTAAGTATTGTTTCCCATCGATGTATTTTTGTTATTTTATGTTTGTATTATTACTATAGAGACTTTATGTAATATAATAAAACTAATATAAATTAAAATAACTTCACGGTGAGAGGAAATTTCTGTTCCGTTTTTTGGTAGAATAATTGCTCTATGATGTTGATTTATTTCCAATAAGAAAGCAAGTAACTAACAGCCACGTGCATAGTGGAATAGAAATTTTCTCTTTAACGTGGTTTTTACTATCATTTGATTTCCCTAATCTACTTGAATGTTTGCTTGCTTTCTTATCTTGTGTACACAAAAAAATCAGGTCATGACATAGAAAAGAGGTGAGCAATTTTATTTTTTCATTCTTGATATGCTTGATAACGTAAGGTGGTGATTGTTGACTGTTAGATAATATTGCAAACTAAGGTAACTTTATCATTTCACATTAAAGTGATATTTACTCCCGTATTCTTAGAATTGAGTAATATATTGATGATTGGGATTCTATAGCATGATCTTTTAGTTTTATTAGCTCTCTATAAATCATAACTGTCGGCATCTTTAAGTTCCGATCTTCATAGTTAATGACAGTAATAGAGAACTAAAGTCCTCAGTTATAAAAACCGTCAACCTTCATCAGAACTTTATTACTAGATACTTTATTCATATCTTTATTTGATTCCTTTTATACCTTGTTCACTTGTAAACTGGACTACTTGGTACAGGCAACCAAGAGTACTCGGCCCGGACCCTCGGCGCGACATGGGGCATCATCAGCGCCGTCATGATACCCATCACGATCGTCCTCATCTGCCTCGGATGGAGGATCCTTAAGAGAATGAAGAAGGAGGAAAAAGAAGAGGATGAGTTCTTGAACATTAAGTAAGTTCGATAACCAATCATTATTGATCAAAGATTTTTAACGTTATAAATGATTTACTCCGGTTTGATAGTGCTTAAGTATGTTAAGAAGGGAAGGAAACAATTTCTCTAAATATCTTCACTTTTAAAGTTTCTATGACATTTTGCATATTTAGTCTAGTGTTCTATTTTTGGAATTGAAATTACTAACTTTCCAGAAACAGGCCTCTTGATCCGGATGAATCTGTCAAAATCAATTCAGACGACGAGAGTATTCCATACAAGAAGGACACCACTGATGATAGCCCTCAACCAAGCGATCCCATGAACGTAGACCCATCGTACATGTACGGGCAATCGTATGACAACCAACCTATTATTGATGAAATACCAGCAGTTGTAGGATTACCTCCAGTAGTGGTAGATCAGTCAAGACCACCTCAGCAAGGGCCAAGCCGGCAGTGGTCGGGGGAGACCGAAATTAATTAATTAGTTTTAAATAATTTAGTCATAGTTTTTTTCGTGTGCATTTATCCCACCATGTGTGTTATCTTATAGTTTCGATTGTTTTGTACATGACACACAACTTAAATGTTTTTCTATTGCCTAATCGATACTAATGTGTTTGGTATAACGTAACAAATTATTTTCGTACGTTGAATCGAACAAGTACCTAGCAGATAAGCAACTATAATTAAGGAAAATTATAAACGGCATATTTTAATACACAATTTTATTCACAACGCAATATTATTGTCTTTATTTCAATTAAAAATAAATTATTAATTAAATGCAAATATACAAACATCAACAATAACATGTTTTATATTTTTATCAGAATATTAGTAATTATTTTATTTTATTAGGTAATCCATTACTATAAATACGCAGTTGGAATATTTTAAATTAAAATTAATGAGAAAAATGGGCGTATTAATAAGTTAGTATTTACATGTCTTTCAATAAAACCGTTAAGTGATCAAGTTAGTTTTACTTATCGTTAATCGATTTCAAACTGATCATAAAAAAGGAATACTGCTTGAATTATTAACTAGGAACTACATAAATCATTTATAAAAATAAAGTTGACTTTAGATATGCTTTTTATAACACCCTCTTTATAAAGAGCTTTCCACTTATCATCCTATATATGGAAATCTTTAATTTCTATAACAACTACAATATAAGATAAAAACAGTGTGGACGTGTGTGTGGTTATAAGTAAATTAGTAAAATGAGACTGATCGCAATATCTAAACCAACTTTGAAAAGTGACGCTGCATTCAGATTTTCTCTAAGGCTAAAAAAGGTCAACTGTGTTGTGCGAACTTCAAGTTTTAGATGGACAGATCAACAACTTCGCCTAGATCATACTTCCTCTTATTAGTTGTCGATAAATCAATCATTCAACTTTTTCCTCTCGAACATCATCGAACTTAGCTCCCATCCTCTTCAGAGCTATAACAGCAGCTACAGCCTTCGCCCATCGCTTCTTGATGACGTAGCGCTTCAACTTAGTCTTAGTGACGTGTAGTTCTGTGCATAGAGCCGACTGGATCAACCACGGGTGAGTTAGCGTATTAGAAGCTGACAGTCGATCTCTGGAACAGTTATGACTTGTATCAAACAATGCTCTTATTAATAGGTGAGGAAATTTCTAAGGAGTATGTAGCATGTGTATGGCATAAAAACGATTAATATAGTTTATAATGCTTGTAGTGTGTCTTATTTTTGATACGATGAAAATTTGTTAAGTATCTGTAAAGAGTAAATAAAAGTGGAATAAGTATTGACCCTTGAATGAAACCTATTAATAGGGATGGCAATGTTAAGATTTTAGACTACTGTAAATAAATAAAACACCATAATTATCAAAGCCCTATATTTTAACAAAGTTAACAAATAAATTAATTTAGTAAGTATCAAATAAGTACCTCAAGACAAACCAAAAAATATTCTTAGATTAACTAACTTATTTACATTTATTTCTCGGATAATGTTTACATCTGAAACATATTTACTTACACGTATATTGTCAAACACTCAAATGGCACAAACAACATCAATAGAATAAAAAGTATTTCACAAAAACTCACCAGTGCCCCATTAAGTATTTAACTTTCACTCGGTATTGTTAAAATTAGTGTATTTTGAGTATCGTTTAAAACTTTATTTTCTATCATTGCTGTTTCGAACCTCAGTCTTACTTTACAATTTGAATCTCAGCTTAAGTATTTCGCGAAACGAGACTAGATTTTACATTTGTCATTTCATTATCCCTAATAGCTTTACACTTAGCAAATCTCATTAAATCGTTACTTTGGTAACCATGTCATGGCACTGACCCTGTCTTTGACAATTATTGCTTTGTGTGAACACTTGTCACGGATATTTTCTTTCTCTGCGTCTTTTCGTTGGACGTTTGCCTTTGGAAGAACGCGTGAAGACTGTTCATGGAATTCTGCGCCAGCTGGCTCGATGGCGACCACTCCAGCGATATGGACTGGTGCCGGCCACTGTTAGAAGTTCCACCGGCATTTCTTTCGGCTTCCTCTTCCGATTCTCCCCATTTGTCTAAAAGGTGTAGCAGGAGATCCTTAGTTCTATGTGCGTTGTTTTCGTCTCCGCGCCTGTATGGCATCTGCCGCCCGTTTTCTGAACCGTTAACGAGTTGATCTATCTTCTCCCTTCGCTTTCCAAACTCGTCGAAGAACGAGTTCCGTTTCTCGAACGGTTGATCTGGGACGTCTCTGCTAGTAGTAGTCAATCGTTTGGACCTCGCGGACTTGGCCCACGGCATCCTGCTCGTCATCGGCTTCTCCGGCTCCCTCTCAGTCAGGAACGCGGAGCTCAATCTGTGCGTCGACTTCGACGTGAACACTTGGCTAACTTTGCTCCCGCTCTCGTCCCCGTTCGTGAAAGTTCTCGTGACACTCGACGTCGTCTCTTTCTTAAAGCCGTTCGGGATCTTCTTCTCTTCTTTTGTGAAAGTCTTCGACTCCGCCAAGTTCTTGTCCGTCTCCGTGACGCAGTTGTTGTTGGCGAGGTCGGTGTTCATCGTGGACAGCATGAAGAGGTGGTCGGACAGCTTCTTGATCTCGTCGGCGAGGTTCTTGCGCACGAGCACGTCCTGCTTCTTGTGGATGAAGCACGAGCTGTCGGAGGCGCGGCGCTCCACGGGGTTGTAGCGCGCGGCCAGGGCGCGCGGGGGGGGGGTCGTCCAGCACGGCGTCGGGCGAGCTGCCCAGCGAGCTGCGCGGGGACGGCGAGCAGCCGCCCACGGACGAGCGCGGCGGCGTGAACTGGCCGATCTCGTGCGCCGAGTTGTCGAACACGTACGGCGAGTTGGGGTGCTCGCCCCAGCGCTCCACGAACTGGCGCAGGTTGTCCTTGGCCACGTCCAGCGCGTCGGGCGCGGGGGCGGGCGCGGGGGCGGGCGCGGGGGGCGGGGGGCGCCGCAGCCACGCGTGCTGCAGGCACGACCCCGCGCGCGGCCTCCACCTGCAGCAAACACCTTTGTTACTATCACCCGACACCCGCTACGCAAGCTACTCTAAATCTTACTAGGACCGGGGTGTTTCAAATTTTGTCTATGTGGTATTAGATCACCGTATCTTAGGGAAAGTGCAAAGTACAAATTACGTAGGGGTTTGGTAGAGTGCTGCTTTTGTTAATCGGTTCCCTTACTGAGGACGGTGTGAACTTGAGTTATGATGTGCAGTTACGCTTTCTAGATTTATTACATACGAAGGCAACGTGCAGAAATGTATAAGGTGAGTAATTTTATCTGGGCTTGTATATTATGTGGTAAATAACAATAAAAGGGATTAGTCACTACTAAACAAGGTTCTAAAGCGGGCAATCTAACTACACATAAACAAGAATTGAGTATTATGATTAGTGACAGAAACAAAGTATTGGATGGCATAGTAACAAAGGTATTTGATGCCTGCTTATTGCAGCTTTTCAATAAAACAATCGAACAGTATAAACTAAAAGGAGGTCTAAATACGAAAGGGGTTGAGCAAAACAAACTCTTTTGAAACCGAGAAATACGAAAAACTTAGGTAAAGCACTTTCCTGTCGACAAACATATTTTAACTATCTTACTCTAACATAAATGTATCACTATTTCTACTAAATACTGGACTAGAACATAAAACTTACTCTTTGTCTTTGACGAGAAGTTTTCTAATGAAGTCTTTGGCATCTTCGGAAATCTCATTGAAGGCTTCGTCATCGAAGTCGTATTTAGCGACGGTGACGTTCGCCATGGTTTCCACGTCTGTCTCACCCATGAATGGTGACAGGCCTGATAATCTGCAATTAATTAAATTGAATAATTTTAAAACCGTACTAAAACAAAATAATCGAGAAAGAAATTTAAAAGTCCTAGGCACAAGAAATAGAACAGGATTTACGATTTCAATTGTTTTTTAAATATTGGACTTCTTAGGACTTCAACTACTAAAAATAAAAATTGGTCCCACCTATCCTCAGAGCTCAGACACCTAAGGGCCATTTTACCAAAAAAACATTAAGCTACTTATATTGATTTACATTGGTATGTATGAGTAGTACTTACAGAACATAACATATAACGCCAACAGACCACATATCCGTTCCGTAACCGATCTGATCAAAGTTAACCACCTCTGGCGCCACAAATTCAGGGGTGCCAAACAAAACTTGTAGCTTCTTCTCAGGATCGTAGAACCGGGCTAGACCAAAATCAATGATTTTGATTCTGTTGCCTGATTTTGTTAGGCAAAGGATATTTTCCGGCTGTAAAGAATTAGAAAAATATATCATTAAATTAAGCAAAATACAACTGTAAAGAATTTTTATTTAAGACAGAAGACTTTGGAAGTTGCTAAACTAAAATATTTCTGTTAGGACAAATTAAACGACACTAAATGTCCCCTCATCCGACATTTTCAATAATTTATTTTAACTATCGGGTAACGTTTATCCCTCTTTTATGAATGACTCTGGACCTTGACAATTTGCTTTGATATTTTTATCTACCTTTAATTTAACGACCTAATAATGTGCACTTACAGCGACAAACCGGTAATAAAAGTCTTTAAAATAGCTGATGGAGAAATCCTCACGAATGTCATAAAATAGTGAATATCACAACAATACTTGCTGGTGTCAAAATTGGTGATCGTAAAACTTTTTCGCCAGCTGTAGGATTTAATTGAGATTCTTATTTGTTTTGGAATGTGATACACCAACAAAATACGTTTTATTGTCTTATTTTTTTTGCTTTTAGCTATATTTTCGAAGACAGGAGTTTGGTGCATGGTAATATGTTGTCATCTCTTAAGTCATAGAACTATCTTCTTCAGAGCAAATTTTAACTAGATTTGAAATGCGTCCATAAAACTGAAGCTGCTTTCCTTTCTCTTCTTCTTTAATACCCAAACCTGGAAAACTCTTACCTTCATATCTAGATGCAGTATGTTCTGCCGGTGCACGAAGTCGATCCCCTCGCAGATTTGCCTCATGAAGACGGTGCAGGCACGCTCCGTCAGCACAAAGTCCTCGTCTATCACCCGCTCGAAGAGCTCCCCGCCTGTGATGCTGGAAAGAGATGGAAATATTCAGTTTTTGGTCCTAGATTCTTTTTTACTAAAATATTCAGTTTATGATAGCACTGTACTCTTATACCTATTATAGGTAACGTTAGAAAAAGTTCTGGAGCTTTTATAAATCAACCTGTTAGTCGTATTAAAGGAATGAATAACAAATAACAAAATTTTATAAATGTCGTGAGAAGAAGTGCTTACGTGAAACCATATCTATCAATAATATTGTAGGTAGGTAACTCTACTCTTAAACTGTGTCTGCAATTATGTGAGTACCATGTCAGTACAAATCAAGATACCAATGAAGCAACCCAGAAACAATCGTGACGTCTGTGTACAAAATTTTATGTAAACATAGAAATAAATACTTTACGTCGTAACGTTTCTGTTGCTAAAAACGTATTTTTATCTACGTCAGGTGTTTGACACACAAATTGCGAAGTGTTTGTACCAGCCGCATTTTAAATGAACGTGTCTTAACAGTTTCTCACCTCAGTGTTTCTTTATTTATTTTTGGCAAGTTTTTCTCGTGTGTCTGGCAAGGTTGTATTAATGAGAAAATGTTTTTAGCGTCATGTTTGTAAGTAAAAATGCCATCAGGTAATCGTGCCAAACCTAAAGGAAAGTCCCTGATGATGTAAGATTAAAACCAAAAATAAAATAAAACAGATACAAAATATGAGGCAGTAAAGATAAAACTACCGTTTGTTATGATAACGAATTTCAATGTTTCGAAATGAAGAAATGGTGTACGAGAAATTGACAGTCAAAATTTTTAATCTACATTTTGCAACTGCATGATTATTTTGTAATAAATCGTGACTGTATAAAAATTTTATAATTGATAGTTAGATAAGAATTCCAAATAAAAATACGACGAAAGATTATTAAATAAATCCATATTCGTTAGTTTTTAATTGGTCTGGAAAATAAACACAATAAAAATGAATCAAAAGCTCAGTCTTCCCAATATCAGAATCAACGTTTAACTTCTTATTTTAAAAAATACAAACTAAATATCCTACTTAGTTTTAGAACCTAATCAGCAAAATAAAGTTCATCCGACTTTCACCGGCGCACGCGCTTTTAAACTGGTCACAGAGAAAGCAGTCCCACGCACGCTTGTGTCACCTAATGTCAAAGCTGTCAACTTGACAGATGGGGCTTTCCGGTATTTTCCGGTCCGAAATACGTAAGAGGAATTTTAATGGTTTGATGTTATATGAGTATAAAGCAAAAGTAGCTGATTTTGGGATAAATCTTTGTCGTAAGCTCATCTAACGGTCTCTCTTTTACTTACACCAGCTATATTACCCTAACTAAGCGTACACTTGTATCATATGTACCCCACAATGGACTAGGGGATAAAC
This sequence comes from Emmelina monodactyla, assembly GCA_916618145.1. Classification (NCBI taxonomy): domain Eukaryota; kingdom Metazoa; phylum Arthropoda; class Insecta; order Lepidoptera; family Pterophoridae; genus Emmelina; species Emmelina monodactyla. The sequence continues at coordinate 3,134,972 of OU745316.1, forward strand.
TAATTATCCCAGATACGAGCCAATTTCGAAAAGACATTTAACTAAATTACCGCTTTATCATTATCATCATCGTCATCATTTTAACGTAATGAATCATCTGAAGTTAGAGTTTAGGGACTGTACCTACCTGTAGGCAAGTGACCACCTTACTGACAGGATTCCTAAAGCTACCAGAAAATAACACGTAACTTCTTAAGCTGTAAAAAGCGTGTTAAAAATAAGAAGTGACAATTACATAAAAAAAAAATAACTCAGAAACGAAGACATAACGATCCTTCTAGTGCAGGATAATTTGTTGTTGTTCTTTCAAAGTTTAAATTGAATCACTAGATGTTTATTTAAATTACTGTAACAATTAATTTGTCATAATTAATTACCAATCTCAACTACAATGGTGTATATTTCGAGATCGCCAGTTACATAATTGCAAATGTTGGACTTGTACCAATAATTCCGTGTTTGGACTTTCTACATGCTAATATTGCCTTAGGAATTAATGAGTCATGTGTTTATCGCAGACAATTAATTTTGCGACGTAAGAATCTACCAGATTAAACGCTTTTATATCTTTTTACTACTTTTATTCCAAAGAAAAAATAGTGCAGTATTCTCCTTGAATCTTACAATGATTTTTCTAATCTTACTATGATTGTTCTAAATATTGGCTTTACTTTGTACCAGTAAATAACTTTCTTAAGGATTCTCATAAACCTCAAAACCATTAATTAATTTAAAAAAACATATTTTACAGCACCTACTACATTCCTAACTATATTTCTTTCATAACTAACAAAAAGTCATAACACTCGTGTCATACCGCACAAAGCGAGCCGCCGGACCGAGTTTCGGTTATTTCTGCTCCGTTTATGCGCCCGCGCAAGCCTTGACACATATTCCGTTACTACTTCGTTAGTTATGCAGATTACTGTCAAACTACTGGAGCGTGGGCATGACAAGCTGGGAAGGTACCATGGTATACAGATAGAGGAGACAGATGTTTTGGGAGTTGGGATTTTTATGGTAAAACAAAAGATAGAAAAGATTATTATTATATTGAAGAAGAAGATAGAAGATATGAGACTAGGGATTCTTAGTAATAAGTTTTTATAAAAAGAGGTTTTTTATGGTTTAGGATTGGAAAATATTAACTTTGTTCTAACTTGAGTTACTAGTGTGTTATTAGATGGTCATCGACTTAAAGAAACTGATACTCTTGTTACATCTTGAATTGTAGGTAATTGGGTAATGTAAAAATGTGTCTCGGTTGGATAAAAAATCATTATATGTATTAAAATGTATGTCTGTAATTTTTTATTTGCCTAATTCAGAATTATTATAATCTAACAGTTCAGTAAAATAAAATAGGTCTACACTAACCTAGCTTACAATAATAAAAGCATTTTTATAATTTTTTAATCGCTGTCAACACAAGAAACAAGAAAAAACAGAACGACGTTAATAAATAGCAAATTTAGAAAACCGTGGGTGGTCCTCAAGATCAGTTCAATCATACTATTTTTAAAACGGAAAAATACGTTCAAACACCAATGTTTATTTTTCCTCACCCCCGTAGATGTAACGCTGTAACGTCATGCTAAAATAGTAATATTTACTGCGCAAGAGCAGTGAATGAATGGCGCATACGTCAATGCCCAGCTGATTCCTTTTTAAACTCAACAATAATCTGTTTTAAAACAAATACGTCAGTAAGCAAGTGTTGTTATTAGTAATATCGTATTCATATTACGTAGTTTACATATGTTTTAATAAGTTTTGTAGGTAATGCACATTAGTTTATAAATAAGCATTTTATAAATTAATCTTTATAAACAAGAAAATAAACATATTTCAATCTATAATAGATACTCGTTGAGTGATTAAAAAATCCCATTATCGAGATTAATAACCCAACTCAATAAAAGCTCTCGTCTCCGCGAGTTTGATATTCAAAAACCAAACAAAAATGGCGCCGTCGACTGATGGCTTGGCGCCAAAAATGCGCGGCAAATATCTGACGCGGCGCGACTGACGCCACGCGGTTTATTTGTGAGTTACGTTCCTGTCTGCGTACGAGTCGAGAGCTGGCCATTTACGGGAGCATTCACAGAGCAAAGAGGTTTCATGGATAGTAAGACCGGAATGCGCGGTTTATGTTGGTATGAGTGGGATGCGGATGTGTTCTCTATTCGAATGTAGATCGTATGACTAAACTGTGCTAATGCTACGTAAACCTTGACTTTGAATTTGGAATAGATCTGACGTATTCCTACCGTAATCGTGACATTGACATTTCGTTAGTCACACGAAAACGCAAATTAAAGTACAGGTAAATTCACGTGCGCTTTTAAGTGAGATTACAATTACGAGTCGGAATATTTTTGGAAACGTCCAAAGTAATTGACGTTAAGCCTTGTTGATATGTAACCTTGCCCACTTACTTTAAATAGCAATATATCGACAAGCAAACCCGTATTTGACCGCAACTCGGCTGAGTCACATTTTAACTGTAAAGTGCGAACTGCAGACTGTAGGGCTGTCACAAAAGCTGTAATCAAAATTACTTGGAAAATATTTTGTTAGTGCGTTCTGCAAAAACCACTGACTGACTTTAACGAAAGTACATAAATTTTATCAACATCTTAAAAGGCTACGTGCATCTGTCTTATTTTAATTTCACCAACAGTAAATCTCAAAGTGCAGCTGCTTGTTAAATACTAACCAAATACTAACTAGGTAGGTGTCCTAGAACCCCCGATATCTTATGAATTGGTAACCCTAGTCACATCAAGCTAGTAAACTTTCGTTCCACACATCCCAGACAGACCACTAACCGAGTTCTCGCTACTTTATCACCTTTCACTCGATTCGATACCATGTCTCAACCAGAAACAACCAAACGGTAATTCTCAATTTTGCAGTAAAAAAAGAACTATTAAGTTGTTTCCGATTTGATCAACATAATTATTTTAATAAGTACGTAACGTTCACGCTGTCTGGAACGTATCAGTATATTGCCCTACTGAAAGAGCATACCGTCTCAAAATAGCGCGATGAGTAACCCAGGTGAGGTCGATGACAGCTTGACGGCCGCTTGTCAGGTGTAAACATACCCTTAGTGATGTAAACGCAGCTTTCACTCTTGACGAGCGATTTCGACGGTAATTCTGCCAAAGCCGTAACGCTGAATGCATTCGGCCAGTGTCCATTACAATGTGAATTCCAACTTCAAAACGGAAATGGTTCCACAATTGAAATTAATTTTTCTTTTTTAATCAACACAGAACATATTAACATTTCTGCCTTTGAAGTCATACCTATGGTATTTCCTCTTCAAAGATTATTACCATGTGGATTGTAATTCCACATATCTACTTAGCAATTCACGTTGTTAAAGTATCATTAAAATCATATTTATCTGCATAAACTTTAATATGAAACTTGATTATTTAAATACTCCTTTCGATTTCATTTGAGCGGTATTAAATTTAATGTTTTGTCATAAAATAATGTATTTCCGTCGTAAAGATAACGATCAATGCACAATCTTATTTAAATTCTTGTTTTATTTTGATCATAACAGTAACAAAGGAAACAAAATCTAGAATTACATTAACTAGGTACTTTGGCAATGGCGGGTTTTTATTATTATTTTTTTAAATATTACATTTGATATAAATATCTAATACATTGAATATATGTCCTAATATAAGTTTACTAGATATTTGAAAACTATATAAATATTGAAGGTTATTTCCATGGTCAAAGATTTGAATGATTCATATCTGATCATAACGGACAGTTATCCAAATGGTAAATATTTAAACTGAGCAAATATTGACTTTAAATAAAGAACGCTGTTTATCTAACGGTCACTTATCAATGAGCGAAAACAAACAAAAAGGAATAAAGAAACTCTTTTAAAATGAAACACAAGAAGAGATTTGTAAATTACAAAACGAACTAAAGTAACACATTATTTTTAGGTGGAAAATAAAGAGTTTTAATAACGAAAATATACTAACAATATAAATACTAAGTGTTCGTTTTTAAATTGTATAACCAAGCCTAAGAAAAGTGCCGATTACGTGTAAATATAATACATACGCACAAATATACTCGTTAAAAATAAACATAAATAAAATATGATCTGCACATAAAGAAAATTATGACCATTGGATCATAGTAATATAAAAACACAAGGCGAACTATGATTCATATTTATAGATATTCATAAACGTTTTGTTTATGTATACTTCTTTGTTTATACTGATGAAAGATATAGTTGCAAACACCCATATCATCTTATGTGTGGATTTGTGATAATCGGCCGAGGGTAGATTAATAACTGATTAAAACATTGTTATCAGGTTATTGACAAGGTTATTAGCAACTGCACAATGTTTTTTCAAATAGGAAATTATGATGGATTATTACGAAGGAGCGGTTCATTTTAAAGAATTTTAGATTTTTGTTGTTAGGTCAATTAAAGTGTGGCTATACCTTGCCAGATCTATATTTCGATATAAGTAGTTAGCACGGGGATACCTAAAATTAACAACCTAACTTCGCTACCAATTTCCCGATAATCTTATCTATTGTAGGTAATATGACGGTTTACAACTCTACAGTTTTGAATGCTTTCTGGTGACCACTTCCTTACAGCAAACCTCATCTACGGTCTCAAACAAAAAGAAGAAAACTGCATTTTTAATATTTCTTTTTTTTTACTAGCCGTTGTTGTCCCAAAATTGGGCAAAGGCCTCTCCCCGTGCTTTCCAAGTGCTCCTGTTATCGGTCAAAGTTGGCCGGTCTGGATCGAGATCGTCCCGCCATATTTCTATTATACTACTTAAATACTTACAGCTCTAACACCACGGCCATGCACTTCCCCCACTCGTACGCATCGTACAGCTGTATGAGCCGCGGGTGGCGCAGACGTCGCATGATATCCACCTCTCGCTCTACATTCCGCCTCTCGTCCCGCCGGTTCACTGACACCAGCTTTGCCGCCAACTCCAACCCCGTGGACTTCTCCCGGCAAAGGTAAACTGTGCCGAATTTGCCTCTGGAAAAAAAATAAACGTAAAAAAGTTCGCACGGCGATTTTGAAAAAAGAACAAAGTTGTATGTTTGTGTGAAAATCAAGACAAGACTGCATGGCTTAGTTCCTTTGCCTGCTCGTATGAGCGAATTTAAAAACAACAACAGTATGTTTGTGTTCCAGGCGAATTTGAAAAAAGAATAAAGTTTCGATTCCGTGATTCAAAAAGGCAAAGGCCTAACCGAATCAATTATGCCAATGTTTGTTTTTACGTGACAAAATTAAATGTTTTTTTTTAATTAGGTTCGCCAATTAAGGACTTCCTAAATTCGGAAATTGAATGATAATTATCAAGGCTGACTGATCAAATCAGAAGATAATTGACCCGGTCAATTATTCAGCCCACATAGGACGGAAATATGAATCGCTCAATTAGGCGATGCGCAATTACCATTTGTATTGAAAATAAAACTTTTCTGCAAATGCGTTTAAAGGTACTTTAATAGCCTTTACATATAAAAGACTTCAACGAAATCACATAAGTGGTTAATTTTAACCTATGCTGTTTTCATATAGGTAGGTATAATAAACACCGCTTTAAAAGAGTTTTCGACATTTATTAAGGAAACTAGCTGGTAACTATTAAAATTAAAATTTGATTGTTAATTTAATAGGTAGCTTATATGTATACTAAAAAATGTTGGTTACAGTTATTGTAAAAATAGTGTAGGTACCTACCTATTCTAGTCTTATGACAACAAACAGGCCAAAGGTTCCGAAGATCTTTTATAAATGTATATTATGCTCCCACAGTTAAGGTATGGAAAAACATCTTGCGGAATACTAAATGATTGGATGAAAACCCAATACGTAGGTATATCTTCTAACCCGCACTGACCCAGCGTGGTGTACTACGATTCAACCCCTCTCGTCATCAGAGAAAGATGCCTGTGCTCAACTAGTGAGACGTATATAGATTGTTATTAAAAATTCAGTCTACATACCGTCCAATCTCTGAGAGCATTTCATAGTGATCGTTGACATCTGTGCCGCGTTTGATGGTGACGTCACGCGTCACGAACGGAGGCTCGATCTCTGCAACAAACGTCAATGTCAATGTCAGAATATTAAAAAAAACTGTAAGTACGCTATTTTTTTACATTTTCCCGGCTCCACAAGCGTAATCTTTGGAACATAAGTTGAAAGTTTTTTGGTTGTGGTATGTCAGCCGACAAGTTGGCAGTAATGTATAAAAAAAAGATTGACATCTGTTTTCGGTACCAATATAGACCAAATATTTGCAACAATATGACTACAAATAAATTCACTTGCATTTCAACTGGGAATACGTAAAATGATGTATGTATTAAAAAACTGAGTAAGTACCTATATATTTTAACACAATTCATATATCTTCAGTAATTCGGCCAATCAATCATTTATATATAAAAGTGTATCTGGTTCATCGCTACGCATACAAATCACATCATAACATGCAATATAAAGCGAGACAGTACAATATAAGTCGGAATATACCTTGGCAGGAGTTCAAACAATTATCAGAAGAAGTCCACGTCTGACCTTTGTTTCGTTTCAGAACAAATTATTGCAAAAACGTGACTGATCCAAACAGTTTAAACGAAAGGTATTCTAGTTTGAAAGTAGAATGCGTCGGGGGAATTTAAATTATGGAAAGAGGCTGGTGTTCGAAATTCAATTGTCTCACTATTTACAAAAGTTGATAAGTTTTTACTTGGGCCTGCCTTCCTTATTCAAAAGTTCAAACGAAAGACCTAGATGTAGAAAAAAATATATACGATTGAATGAAATTTGAAAATTGTTCTCTAATTTTGGTCGAATTACTTTAAAAACTGCTGGAGGGTTAATCGTATTGAGTCATTAGTCAATATTTCCTCAGATCAGCCTTAACAAACAAATAAACAAGTTTTCTTCTACAAAGGAATAAAACAATAAAATTAAAAGTTCCACAACACCATATCTATATACACAATGGAATAAAATGACGCGTGTTGTGCATTGCTAATTAAATAATTGTGCTTCAATACACTATGGCGCTATATGTACAACCGGTCACTTATAAACTTTGATGAATGCAAATCAGAATAGCGATATACCTATAGTAGTTTTATCTAAGGCTAGTGGCCGCCCGCGACTCCGAGTGGAAGTCGGTTTCCCGTGGGAATGAGAAGTTTCCCGTGGTAAAAAGTACCCTATGTGTTATTCTGATGTATAACCTATATTGCCTACCTATTGGTCGCGAACAGTGAGTCCGCCCGCGACCACGATAGGTGTAACCCTGTCGAAACGTCGGGCAAAGAGGTACGTTACCTTTTTGCTTTAAAATTACCGCGCGAAATCCCGGATAGTGTAAAAACAATACATTATAGTTAGTTTTATACGCATGGACTGTTTGTTATTTTGTATCTTTATTAAACGATGTAAGAAGAGAAGCGACACAACACACACAAGACAATATCATGTCATCAATACTTTTATATGTGAAATTACCTCAAAATTTAAAGAATCCATTCTTGTGATAAGTACATCAAAAAACAAGTTGTCTAAAATATCCGAGTATGTAAAATATGAAGTAGTATCGGTGTGTGTACATTTATTATGCATTAAAGTTCGCAGAGGTCAGTTTGTGACGTCGTAGAACATTCTACAAGAAAACTCATAAGCAGTTGTTTATAGCTTTAGAGATTGAAATATTGGTTGAAATAGGTGTATCTGGTACATTTCATTTTATTATTACAATGCACAAATAGTTAATTACTAAGTAAATTAAGGTCCTACCACTTTTTATGATTATCTTAAATCGTAACAAAGAACGCTTTTAATAGAGTCACCTATCATAAAACTGCTAAGGAGTTTTGTTAATAGAATATTTAATAAGTATTCTAAAAAGAATACTAGCTATATTTTGTCGTTAGTAGTAAAAGGTACTGACATTGTATTTTATTAATAAACCAATTTAATTAAACCTTGCTAGGTGATCGAATTTTCTAGACATGTCTATTACTAAACCTAATTATACTTATAAATAAAAAAGGCGGATCGATATCCAGCGGCCAAGAATTTGACGACCGATGACAAGGTTGTGTCATCAGACGACGTTCTTGTCACAAAAACTAATACTTAACAAAAACAATATTCGTAAATTGGTGATCTAACAAGGTGTCATCATAATAATAGTGTGATACTTTAGGTTTCGATCTAAGAAGTGACTCAATTAACGTAAGTAAATTAGGTAGTAAGTCACATTATGGTATTACTTTAAGGTACAAATCATTTTTTATGAATGACATGATTCGATTAATGTGCTTTTTTGTCCCTTGATGATACTAGGTTACCATTGTCTACAGTTTGTTAAAAGAGTAATATTATTTGCTGGGAGAACTTATGGTCTGACCTGCCTTACTAACCGGACTTATATCAACTTTTTTGCCGGAAAAATACCACTGTGTTACAATACCATATCTTCAAACTTAAACCTATCCCTTGAAGAACTTTTATAAAACAAAAGATTCCTAAAATGTTATTGATTACTATATCTAAATAATAGTAGTAAGTCACGAGGTCGTTTAATATCCATGTGGTAGCAAGATGAGTAAACCAGGCATTTTATAAATAGTCGAGTCTACATGAATGAGCGGTACAACTGCATCGTCAAAAACAATATATTATTATATACACGACCTTCTTATTGTAATAGCTTTGGATCGTACGTCGTGATACTAGCACGTGTAAATAATAATATAATATATACGTATAATATGTATTATTTCAGTAACAAAATACATCCCTTCCGCAAAGCATCGGATTTCTTTAGCTGTAGACTCGAATGAGTCATGTGATGGTTTATATTCATCGCTGTGTACTCTGATTGATATTATGTATCACAGTTTTAATAGTATTGATAATTTGCTGATGGGACATTGAACTCTTGTAAAAACAGTGTAAAAATATGTGTAGGTATTAACCTACACATATGGTTACATGTGTATGTTCACGAGATTTCATGTATAGATTTATTTATATTTAGGTTTAGGTTTAAAGAATTTATTCCCAGAATATTTAGATTGTCTAGGAGCTTTTTTTTAAGCAATAAGAACGCTTTTGTGGTAGGTTGTGTTTTTAATTTAAGTGACTTGTTGTATACATATTCATTACTAGGGGCCGCGCGCGACTCCGTTCGCGTAGAAGTCGGTTTCCCGTGGGAATGCGAAGTTTTCCCGCGGTAAAAAGTTTCCTTTACTCTTTCATACATATATTTTTGGTATCTATAACCGTTTTTGGCAGCGCACGCAACGGAAGCTCTCAAGGATGAATAATTTTCCCCGTTTTTTTCACATTTTCCATTATTTCTTTGCTCTTTATAGTTGCAACGTGATGTTTTATAGCCTAAAGCCTGCCTCGATAAATGGTCTATTCAACACAAAAAGAATTTTTAAAATCAAACCAGTAGTTCCTGAGATTAGAGCGTTCAAACAAACAAACAAACAAACAAACAAACAAACAAACTCTTCAGCTTTATAATATTAGTATAGATAGTTGAGCAAAAGGGGCTTAGAAACTGATACTCGAAGGCAATATAAATAAATTTCATGAAGAAAAAAATACCATTTAGTTAAATAGATACTTTCTTAGTCAGCGCCAAAACAAAAAAAGAAAATGACGAAAGGCAAGTAATGACTAATAAACAGGTTCGTATTTATTATAATTACCCCTCACTATAATAATTATAATTACCATCTTAAATCCTCTAAATAAATCAAACTATTAAATTATACCTTACACCATTAATCAAGCTTACAGCGAAACTACGCGTTTAATTATAATATTATCACCTATATTAATACGGACGACCAACCTGCGGCTAAATTCACACATTTATAATAACAGTTATACGTGTTGTAGTGCAAGTTTTAGTCAGACATTTTCGAAGTTAGCTATCTGTGTGTTTATACAGGTAGATGGTCAATTTTTTCTTTGTTGAAGGAAAACCGCAATTGCGGGATAAAATTTACTATTAAAGAGCAATTTCAATAAAGAGGATGAAAATGAACAGTTTTATTCAACAACCGTAAATACTTCTTTTAACCATCCTATATGGAATGAAAAGCTTTAGCTAAAGCTGTAAAAATCCGTCCTTCAAAAAACAGTCAGTTGATCATATAGGTACCAAATGTTATTTCATTATAAACCTATAGTGAACAAACATACAGAGCTTATACCCAACACATTTAAATGACGATGTTACAGTCAGTAAACGAAAGTAGACTAATCTTAGTATTACCACTTAGTTGACAAGCAATAATTGTTACACTATAAAACTTTGACATTTATGTATAATACAAATAAACCGAAAACTGGGTTAAACGTCGTCTGAAGATAAATTTAATACATTATAACACGTCTTATGATAAAACACTAAACGTAATCCGCATTGAAATATTAGGAGTTCAATGAACTGAATGTATCGAAATACCAACATTTTTTCGACTGGCAACTCCAATAAAAAGTGTGAAATTGTTTTTTACAGTTGTGACAAATACAGGCTTCTTTAACGACATCATTTGTTTTTTTCTGTGACTACTTATAATTTACACTTTGCTCGAATGGCAGTGTGTGGAGGCTTAAATTTACGTTTCCGTTTTATATATTTTAATTTTACTTAACATTTTTGTTTTCATAACAGTATCTACAGTCAGAAATGTTTTTAATATAATTTAGTTAAATCCGATAATATATTACGACACAGCATTTTTTTATAAAAAAAACTTAAGGTATTTTTTAAGCGAAGTTAACAAAATTATTGAGATTTCTTTTAATTTGGCAATCTAAAACCGAGCTAAAGCTCCATGAATTTACATAATAAGATACGAAATTCAAAACAATTGATATTAAACACATTAATCTGTTTATCATATTTCTTGAATAGAATCGTAATTTATTATTTTATCTGCATGTTGTACTAACGACTGTTGCGAACAGAAATAAAGAGGAATTTCTTAGAGATGCCAAAATACTGGGTTTTATTTGTTTTATGCTGCAATATTTCACGCAAGTGCTTAATGGATGTCGTTCAATACACTATTAGAACGTGCAATGTAAGATTCAATATATTTCTGCAGAATTGAAAACTTTTTCGAGAAAATTCTGTTGCATGTAGTTAAATTTGATAACAAAACTGTGGTTAGGTTTCTAAAGTTACCTTTGAGTAAGTTTAAAAATTCATAGGCATGTCTAGCTTAGTTACCAGTTCTATTAAATTTATTTAACTACTAAGATTAATTTACTAACGATATACTTATAAGGTACCTACCTACTTGCCAACAGACTTAGCCACAGATAAAGAGTTCCACGGTAAGATCACCATTTTATTTTATAAATAAAGATCACTCTAGAAAAATATGTCAAAAAAGGTCTTTTCCGTGTAACACTTTACCAATGGCAACCTTTTTTTTTAACAAACCCAGTTATTTTACGTTATTTTATATCACACTCCATCTTACCTCCAACAGGATCCGTTTCATCTACGTGAATCATCTCGGCGGATCTGAAAAAGATAAAATGTTGCTATTATAAAAAAAACCTTGAATCCATCACGCCTGAGTCCCAGTGCTGCCAACATGCTAAACTGAAGATAAATCCCAGTGTAATGATATCAAATACAAGGACGCGGTCTGAGGTGCACGGCATGCGGAAACAAGACCGAGGTCGTTCCGAGATTGAATGATTTAAATTTGGAAACTGTTTTCTTTTTAAACGTAGAATAAGGTAAAGGCAATGTTTAGTTAAGATTAAAAAACTCGCTTTGCAGTAGGTAAGTGGGGTCTTTATTTAATTGATTTAAAAGTTTATTAGATTATTGTATCGTATTGTATGATTATATTATTTAATTGCGTTACGTTTCAGACTTAACTGTAGTCACTTAACTTATCCATTTAAGTTTTTATTTACAATGTTTATGCACACCATAAGTTTTAATTAAATAATGTTGAAGGGTATGTATTCTATACTAATACCTAAATAAGTCTTAAGAATTAGCTAACTGAGATTACTGTAATGACAATAAAAATATGTATTAAATAACTATTAATCATGATATAAATACCTAAAATACCATATCTAGTTGTTCAATCATTTTATATAATATTTATAGTGCGTATAAATCAGTTTCATAATACATTATGTAGTTATCTATAAATAATACTTGCTTTGAAAATCCATACATACTGATTTTTATAAAACTTTGATGGATTTACTTACAAAAAACTCTAAAGGGACTATGATTATTGCAATTGGTTTTCGATAAAGAAACGATCAAATTTTATTATAGCAACCGTTCGGAGGCATCAGACTTTAGAAAACCTTCCTATAGTTTTTAAACAATGTCCTTTAGCCTTGGATGTTTTTCTTTGTTAAATAAGTAAAAAGGTACTTTGTCTTTATGATAAGTTTGTAGCTGTATGCAATTAGAATGACAATAAATATTATAATTTGGCTTTATTTCTCAGTCATGCGCGGCGAAAGTATCTATTTTTGCAAATGGTAACCCTCACCTATTTAAGCGGACAGCTGCTGTCTCTAATTATTAAATGAATATTTAGGTACCGTGTTGTATCTAACATACAGAATAGTCTGTGTGATTTTAATAAAACAATTAGTGTTTTAATTAGTTTGATTTATGTAGACAAGTGTCCTTACTGTGTAGGTAGGTATATCAAGTTTTTAAAATAGCCAAATAAAACAATATAATTACAAAAGCTAAATAATTAATTTTAGCATGTAAATTTTTCAAAGTCAAAGACAATCGAAGCAAATCCTGAGTTAGTCTTTAAATAAAGAACTACTTCGAGTTTAAATAATGTTAAGAAACATTTAAATTTAGCTTATCGCATACGACAGGAAAACCAAAAGTTCATACATATTCATCACAGACGAATAATTTTCGTCACCATAAACAGGATAAAGGAAAACAACAGATTATAAAATATTCGCTTCCAGTTAATTTAAAGAGGTAAAAGTAGACCGAATAATTTATATTACCTGAAGTTTACTTATGACTACATGCTACTCTTAGTTTTTGAAAGGATTCATCTCGTTTAAATGTTTTGCAGGTTTATAGTGCGTATAAATAATTACATAATACATACATGTGGTCAAGCAAAAATCAACTATAATTTTAGTTGCCGAAACATATTTTTACAGTAGATTTCAAACATCTGTACATTAAATGGTTGATCAAACGAAATGATTGTTTAAAGGAATCTTTCTTAATGTAAAGATGATAAGTGGTAGAGTCTAGCTGTAGGCTCTGTCTGCAACGATTACTGGGCTGACTCGACCGGTGAAATACCACCGTCGCACAGAAACCCGACGTGAAGTAGGGACGATGTTCCTGCGTTTCGTTCGGTGAGTGCGATATCCGGTGCCCAATTTCTCAAAGGCCAGCAACGCACTCAATGCATATGTAATTGTGGGTGTAATGGGCGGCGGTGATCACTTACCATCACGTCAAAAAAAAAAGAGGTGAGTTTTTCTAATATTATGTTTATTGTTCAAGCGCTTTTTAAGGAGTCAAACGAAAAATCTTCAGACAAATTTTAATGGCTTTGCTATATACGATTTAGTAAAACGTATATTTAGATTATTTGTGGTTTAAATGAGGTCACAGCAAAAACATATTCGACAAATCACAGAAGTAGAATAAGTATGTTAAATTTTATCCAATGATAAAATATCGTTTAACAACCTATATTAAATGACATAATTAATATTTTCAATTTATTTCATAACATTAATTAAATGACAATTACGAGAAATAACTTTAATGTCTTAGGTAATTAAAATGCTAAATACCTACATCTACGTAAATAATAGACTCAGACGCAATATGAAATAAACAAATGATTTCTATGCTACCTACGTCTTTTACATCGTGAGTTAATGTATACTGAAGAATTGAAATATTAAAATAGGCTTTTGAAAAAGAAAATAACTTTAAATGGAGGTTCTTTGGAATCAATTGTGTTAATTACCAAAATATATTATTACAAAACTATATAGAAAAACTATAAAGATGACTCTTCAATAATTTACGATATCTCCCTTAATTAAAAATTTGTTCACAAATATTAAGTACCTACCATTTTGTTTACAGAAAACAGAATTCCATAAAGAATTTCGCTTACATTTGCTTTCGAAATTTCTTGAGAACCGACAACGGACTCATATTCCTGCAAACAACGATCCATTCCAAATTCAAATGGAACATTCAAATCGTTCACATTGCGAACACTAAAACTTTTTGAACGCGAACCCGTGGCGGAAGAAGGGATGGTACTGAGCCGATAAATCGATATGTTCAAGTGATAAATCGATTATTTAAATTGGCATCGGCTAAGGTATGCGATGCAAATCTCTAACAGGCCGGGATGTGTGTGTGAGTCATATAGGTACCTAAATGTTTAAATTTATATTTATTTGTGATCGTGTGTTTGTCTTCCTGTAGCTAGTTCTGGCGTAATTTGTTGAAAGATGGTGACTAAAGTGCATTGTATTAATCATTGATGACTTAATAAAAGTTTACTATTATGATATTGAAGGTTCCCAAAATATAAAATACAAATATATCAATTGTTATTTATTATTATTGGAACTTATTTTTGTTTTAACTTAAAAAATTAAAGTGACAGGCAAACCGGAAACGGAAACGAAAAGTTATTCCGGAAATTTCCTAATCGTGAACACTGACCTTCCGTAATAGTTTCAATGGTTATTTAATAAATCCCTTAAACATTCACAACAAATATAGTTTTCCACACAAAATCCCTAAATAATATTTAGTCAGCATGTTCCCATAAGATTTAAGTTACATTTTACTGTAGGCATTGAGATTTTAAATGTTTTATGATGGAAGACTTTCCGTATCATTTCATTAAACTGAATTCCAAAATCAAACGCGCTTGTTTCTTTTTATTTTGCTTTTACGGTTGTTCTATTCGGTGAATTGCACGGAATCTATATTGCCAACCTAACCTACTCGGTGCAGCCAACATAACAAACCTACATACGTAGATAACTTTTTTACAAACTGGTTTAGAAAGCGAATGGCGTTGAACTCGCCAACATACTAGTGTGGCGACAACAGACATTTTTTTTTATTTACAACGGGTATTTGTCCTCCATTTTGGTAGAAAGTCTCAAGGATTGGGGTAAGAGTCATAATGACTCAGTTCGAAGCGGAAAATCCCTCAGATGCTGCCAATAGCAATATTTACTTTGAAGTGACGTAATTTTTTTAAAGTTTGAGGAAAAGACTAAAGGAACTTTAAGGAAGAGCAGGTTTGAAACGGATGTTCCGTTTTTTTTTGTCACAGGTTAGGATTGCTTGTATAATAAAATAATTTGATTCGGTTTGGTAGGTCACGATAGAGTTGTTATTAACCAACCTTGAAATGTTGTAGTCATCTGTTAACATTCAATATAACAGACTTTATTTTAAGGTAGATAATCTTAGTAAGTATTATTTCTAAAAAAATGCAAAATCTGGGTAGACTCTCTCTACTCCTAGACTTCTAGTTACTAGATTAAAATGCTGTCTGCCTTTACGAAAAGTATTTCTTGTATCTTGGAGTATGTACGTACAAGGTAAAAACTTTATTCATATTTTATTTATCATGCATTTTTATGTAGGTATAACAAAGCAAATATTTATAAATATTTTTTACTACTTGGTAGGAAAGTACAGGTAGAGCACAAACCTATTCAGAAAAATATTTACTCTCAGTTCTGACTAAACAGAAAAAAGGGAAAAAGATAAGAAAAAATAAGTTGTCTAACTTTTACCTACAAAATTTCTGCTATTAAAAAATATACAATAACAATATCATCTTACGAAATCCGACCGCGATAACAGACACAAGTAATTTATATGCAATCCTATAATAAGATTGTAATAGGCTAATTCTTTAAATAATTGCATGCATAGCGAATGTGTCGTGTTCAATCCGGAATTGCGATCCTCAAAGAAAAAAAAAACTTCTTAGTTACGAATGAAATTTTAGAAGTTTAAGATGAAAACAAAAGAAAGATATTTTGTCCAGTATTAACTAAATATACTCTTTTCACTTGAGGAATACGACTTACCGTCAGTAATAAGGAAAAGTGTTCTCGGTAGAGCTGTACATTCTTGTTTAAGTGCGCAAGGACGTGTCGTCTAGTTATTTCCGACGCCAACTGAAATGTGGTTATTGTGTACCACGGTTAGCAAATAACTTTGATAAAACCACTATTTCACTGCACTTGTATAAATAAAAGAAATAATATGTATGACGAGAAACTCGCGTAAGGTCGCGAAAAACACATGGTTTCGTAGTTGAAACAGTTTTTGACTTATAACTTCAAACTTATGCAAGAAGCTACCTTATGTATTTGTAAAGACATATGATATTGGGTATTGGATAAATATACAAACTTTTTTATTCTTCTTGCTATCATCGAATATAAAAAAGCACGATATAATACAAAATGTACAATGTGACTCTTTATTGATGATTGTTGAGGTTTTTGTGTTTGTCTGTGTCATCAGAGCTTTTGAACCGAAGAACCACTTTTTTTGATTCATTCAGTTTTCTAAGGTGATTTGAAAACGTTATGAGTTTTTTTAGCATTACTTAATAATAAATATTACTTAATAAAATAAAATAGTAATTATTTAGATTTTTCCTTAATTTCCTGAATTAAATGTTACCTACATCGACTTACAGACAAGAAACCAAACTTTAGTAAGGCTCTGACATAAAGTCAATAAAAGATACAAAAATATGGGTATGTATTTACTAGTTTTTAATTGAATTAAACGTTTTCCGAACACCGCATAATGAGGTGGCACTTTTAACGGAAAGGTGTAAGAATTCGATAATTGAAATTATATAAAAAAACATTTAACCGTATCCGGTGTAATTAAGGTGATAATAAATTGGTTACTTTAACTATTTCCTTTATTAAGATTATAATGACTGTGGTAATGAGTGGTACCTACGTTACGTGACTTGGAGAATGATATTAAAGGATTTTAATAATGTTTTAATAGGGTTTATTTATTTACTCGACTGCTACAGAAGGGAGGGTCATGTTTCTACATAGTGTATACTTGGTTCGAGCCGTTTTATTTTGCACGTTAACTCGCAAAAAAGGGATTATATACTAATAGACTAGTTTTCCGTTCATTTTAAGTGACGATTAATCATCTGAACTGACAGTTGCGTAAATTTTTAAGAATACTATAAGTGTAAATATAGGTAAAGGTATACCATCAATATATAATGTAGGAGGAATTTCAATACTGTAAATTACTTGAGTAGGTATCGCAATATTACTTATCAAGCAAAAATGTGCATATCAGTTAGCGCGTTGAATTCTTTTGTTTGTGAGTGTGACCCGTAGGAAACAAAGGATAATTGAATCTTTTTCCAAAAGGTTTCTTTTTTGGTTTAATAAAGGTGTAGTTTCGAACTAATGATATGTTTATCGCTGAAGTTCTTACCTTGTTTGTGATAAATTTAATCACTGATTCATTAATACCTAATCGCGTTTAATCGGTTGATAGGTACAAATTAATATATGTATTCGCAAATTATACCTAGTTTGCACAGTTGTAAGTGTCATTGATAATGTGCAATGCGGATTTACCTAAGTGTTTAATAAGTTTAAACCTTAGTTCTAGAATTGCACATCTTTTGAACTTGGTAACAATGCATGCGCCTGCGCTGATGTAGGTTTATAGCTATGCAGATCCTTTTTTTAAAACTTGGGATTTATCTTCACAACCTTTTTAATTTATGGCATTTCCATAATTTAAATTTAGAGCAATAATCCTGATTGCGTTTAGTTACACCTTAAGAAACTATTTTTAGTAACTTTAACTAAAAAAAGAGCAAGACCAAAACATGTAGAGACACTTACTTGCCTTCGTCAAACTAGCACATTCATCACATAAACAGCACAAAGAATGTGTTCCGTGCCCGGATCCAAATTAAAAATATCACAATATACGACACATACAACACTGGCCGATTATAACGAACTGGCACGAAATAAACGCAGCGAAAAAAGAAAAACAAAAAAAAAACAAATGGCAGACGGTTATGGCGCGCGCGGCTGTCAGCACTGACGTTGGTTCGCGACTGGCAAGAGTGTTCGCTTGCCGGTACTTGCCGGCGTTTTCTAAATTTAAACAACAGTAACACGAGATAAAGCGACTTTATTGAGGAACTTTTTTTGATTTGAACGTGAAAAATTAAACCGACTTCCTGGCGAGCAGATAGTTGCTCGTGAGAAGTAGATATCGGTTTCAAATAATATTTAAAGTTTATTCTTAAATCAGTCATAAAACTGCTGTATTTTAAGACTGATTTTGGTTTGGTCATTGCTTATGTTACAAAAATTTTACCTTTTTATTTAATTTAAAACTAGTAAGCAGCTTCTTCAAAATGTGTCAATCTTTCAAACTCATTGTTTGTAATACCTTGCGACCCAAAACAACAACATTATCCCAAAACATAAACAGAGAGGTCAAAAGGTGACATTGCGTTGAACTCTTTTGTTTGAATGCTGTTAAAATTTAAAATTTCGTAAAACTAGGTTATTTCTCATTTTCAAAAAGATGTAATAAAGTTATTTTTAATTTAAGCGCTTTAAATATAGATTTTATTTTGCGTGCTTTTATATGAGAGTTAAATTAAATTAAATTAAATTAAGTGTAATGTCACTAATATTTCGCAAAATAGAAAACAACTTACTACAAGGAGGTAAACATCTAAAGAGTTACTTAAATTAGCCATTTAATCCTAATTTTTTCGTTCCAGTTTATAATCGCCGTTTTAAGAAAAAAAACAACTTGATACCAAAATGTAACCTAACTTTTGCCAAAAAAAATATTTTAAGTAGGTAGTTAAGTAGTTCTAAGTTATTTTTTTCTAATATGACATTCCAGCATACGCAATCAGTTTTAAAAAAAACTGTGAAAGTCGAGTGAACAGAAATTTATACCAAAACTAATCAAAAAAATAAAAAAATAGCTCCAGCGTATTTTATCACGTCTTTCTTTATTGCTTCCTAACAAGCATCTCGGCTAAAGTGTTAGGTAATTAATTACGTATAACGACATTTGGCTGCCAAAATCAGATCGATGTTTGGCAAAGACCTTGTGTTTTGTCTCGGTTGTTGTTAAGCGATTTATTTTAAATACAGAAAACTTATAGCTCTTATAAAAGTTATGTAATACTATTTAAAGTAATAACTAATAGTTTGATATAGACTTTTGCACTAGAACTATGCAAAACTGAAAAAAAAGTGGTTGTCACTTTGTTGTTAAGTGGTTGCTATGGCAACGACATCACAACAAATAAGCTATTCGCTGTTTTTGTGGTTCCTATACTATAGTCTTTTCGTGATACCACTAAAGATGGACTTCAATATAATGGACAAACTGCGGTTACTCAAACTAGACTCAGAGTTGCGACCAGCCATCAAAATGAAACCAATGAGTCGATACTACTTCATAACGTCTACCAACCCTGGTGAACAATTCTTCGTTTTCGCCTCCGTAGCCGCCTGGCTCATCAGAAAAACTGGCAAAGACTTCGAACAACCCAACGAAGAAGACGACCCAAACACTATCATCGCTACCATACTCGACATACTAAAAGAAAAGGAAATATCTGTAGATTTTTCTCCGCACAAACTTAAACAAGGCTGCGGTGAGCAAGTCTGTTATATCCTTAACGTACTAGCTGATGAAGCGCTTAACAAAAGTAACTTCCAATGGCAACAACCTGTAGTCGACATTCCCGAAACTGAAGAATCAACTGACGATCTCGACCATATTGAAGACGAAACAGAAATCAGACTTGACCAAGTCGAAGAAGAAATGGCCATATACTCCGGGGAATCCGGTGGCGAAGAACTCGAAGAGAAAGAGGAAAAAGAAACCAACGACCTTACACATAAGGTTCACGATTGGGAAGCATGGAAACTTGAGCTAGAAAGAGTTGCTCCAGCATTGAGATTGAAAGTTTCCGCTGATGCCCGAGACTGGAGAACACGACTTGCTCAAATGAAAACTTATAGAGACGAGCTATTTGAAAGATTCAAAACAACAGGCGATCAGCTTAACAAACTCCACGCAAACATTACCTCTGTAATGGACAAAGTCACAGCAAGAGAAAACATACTCAACGAACAGTTCGAACCACTCGTTAAAGAATACGGCTTGTATCTTGATGAACTGAATAAAGTTACCAACGAATACAAAGAAGTCAATGTCGGTGTTACTGAAAGACAGGAAATGTTAAGCGAATTGACGGCAAAGTTAGAAAATGTGAAACTTAAGACGGAGTCCAAAGGAACGTCTATGAATGATAACTCGCCTTTAGTCGCTGCGAAGAAAGCTGTAAGCACATTGAAGAAAGATATACAGGAACTAGATTTCCAAATAATTATATTACTGTGGTTATTAACAACCAAAGAAAACCCTAACAACAGTTTGTTCAGCAACGCTGATTCCAGAATGATAAGTACTGAAGCCTATTAAATGTAGCTTTAGGGCAAATAAAATAAAGATCATAAAATTGATAAGACATTTTAATTTATTGATTAAAAATATAAAGAATAACATTATTACAATTTACAATATAATCATTAAGCTTTGGTATACAAATTATATCATTTTAAAGTTAAACTAATTATGAGTAACAAATACATATGTAACAGTTGTTCATCACTTTGTTTAATAATATCTTTTTTTATTAGATTCTATCTGACGCATACTTATAAATATTTTGCATTATAACTGCACTAGCTTTTCACCAGCAGCTTTGCATACGGTTACTGGAATAAACATTTTTAAAATTTGCGTTTTATAGATAAATATTCTTCATTTTCTCCTCTATCTTTTGCCTTATACAATATTGCCATTTATTAGAAATAAGTATATTGTGTTGCATTTATTATTAAAGTCTTCCTAAGGGTATTTTTCTTCATAGACGGACAAAATTGAGGGAAAAGCAAACAAACATACATCACCTCTTTATACTATACTGGCTGAACCCTCAAACGTTGTTTTATCATATTTGACAAAAAAAAATAGGGATGGACAACCCTTATCGCTAAGGGATATGAGAAATAGATGTTGGGCGATTCTCAGAACTACTCAATATGCTCACAAAACTTCATGAGAATTTTATATATAAGATTTTAGTATAGAAGTATAGATTTTAATAACTATGCATTTTTGTGCAAAACCTTTTGACAAACTCACAGCCACGATTAATTTCAAGCAAACGTCAATTAACTTAAGATTATAAAAAAGTAATACTTTATTTCGGAATGAAGAAGTCACTCTCAAACACAACACTGTTTCAATAGTTTTCCACTTTATTATCACCTACGATACGATATAAAAATACTTAGTTTCTATAAACAACAATATAAATATGCTATACAACAGTTTTCAACCTTAACGTATTTTGATTAGTTTTGAAATACTTTTTTTGTGTCGGCAAGTAACGGCAATTCGGGCTTCGACGGCTCATCGAAGGTTACATTATATTTCTTCTTCAAATCGTCCATAAACTCTTGTTTTAATATCGCTAGACATCTGAAAGGTAAAGTAATTTGAGTTATAATATGCATGGATAGAGTATCTAATTGCAAAAGAAAAGAACAATTTTGTTAAGCTTGTTTCCGTGTTATCACGTTTACATTCGCGTTTGGCATTTTAGTTTTGACTCTTTTACATAATATAAATAAATAATAATCTAAGATACAATGTTATAAAAATATTAAATACGCAATATAAATGTGGGCTAAGAATAAGACCTTGGTGTACACCTATGTCTACAAGGAGTTTTACAACTGAAATAACATTGATTTTAATTGATTGACGCTGTTAAGTAATCTTTACGCGTCACATCATTTAATTTTCCTCACATTTACACACTTACTACGTTTTTAAGTAATAATTTGTGTTCTTTCCTTTTTGAAAGTCTATTCTTAAAAATAAAGTTCATATATTTCTTGTCTAAAACTGGGTGAAAATACTTATGGCCTCTGCTATTTTCCTAGAATTCATTTGCAGTAGACCCCCGATTCAATCAGCTTCGGTAGGTCTCAAATTCCATTTTCAATTATTTTTACAAAAAACATAACAACGTGTTACTTTTTTACTAAAGATTTACACAGAGTAAGTTTATTTTTTATCGACATCAGCGCCATCTATTTCTTAATTCTCTCATAATATCCCGAACTAACACAATTTAAATAACATACATTACTAGCGACCCGCCCACGCTTCGTAATGGTGTAATTTTGCCGACTTGATTTTTGCTAACTTAAAGAAACTTTTTCTAAACGTTCTTTATTTACAAATTTAAATGAATATAGAGAACCCTAAAATATAGAGAAAACCGCATTTAAATCTGTTACGTACTTAAGTAGGAGTTAGCGGCCAAACATACAAACAGACAGAATTAGCGACTTGCATTTATACTATGTAATGATGAACATGATAATGATAATGATGATGATAATGATGATAATGATAACGATGATAATGATGATGATAATTATGATGATGATAATAATGATAATGCTGATAATGATGATAATGATAATGATGACAATAATAATAATGATGACTAAACTCACATCCTGTAGTTGGGGTCTGCGCGGAAGGCGGCGATGTCTTGCGACGGCGCGTGCGGCGTGTGGACCACGAACGCGCCCGGCAGCACCACGGACCGGTAGCCGCGGGACCGCAGGGACACACTGTGGGATACCTAAGGAGGGATTTGTAAGGGTTTATAGGTAACAGTTACCGATTGTGACGTCGCGCAGGGCCAAGCCGCACATAAGTGCGATGTGTGCGGCGCACTGAGCAAGAGAGACGCCGGATTGTTTTTTTTTAATACAACACAAAACGTTGAAAAAAAATTCTAAACCGACTAAAAAAGGCGGTTCATAGGTTTCGCACACAGGCGCTGCTTAGGGTCGGCGAGGGTAAATTAACTGCAGTTAATAAATGCAGGTTTAAAGGCAGTCACAATATTCTACTAATTAATGACTGCCTCGCTAATAAACGGTGTTGTGAAGGCAATCCAAATAGATTGTTCCAATTCGCGATTGTTCCAATGGTAAAAAAATAAAAAATCGCGATTAGTCCAATTCGCTATTAGACCAATTCGCGATACCGGACTGCTAAGCGGGACCTTCCGCTTAGCAATCCGGTATACATACCGCTGCACCACAGAGGTCATCTATTTAATTTTATCATTGTATAATAATAAATAATGTTCAAGTAAAGAGTTTCTATTTAGTAAAGTACTTACTGGTCTAATTTTATCATCAATGTTGATTTCATGAACTTTTAGTTTTTGGGTAAATATGAAAATAATAGTTAATTAATGAATCCAAGTTACCTAAGTATAAATGAGTACAAAAAATAAAATGCAACAAATAAATGACATGCTTTTGCTTAATTTTACACAATCTTTCATTTTGGACCAATTGCGAATTGGCCTAATAGCGTATTGGACTGATCGCGAATTTGTTATTTTTTCACCATTGGACCAATCGCGAATTAGACCAATCTCGCCTAAACGCTAAATAGTCTATTAACTAGTGCCGTCTTGTTAAATGTTAATAAACTATGATATATAAATAGAATCAAACGAAATAACAAAGAAAACTAGCAGTTTCCAGTTATCAAAGTTTAACTCAAATAGGAATATTGAGAGCAGACATATAATTTTCTACATTTGATACACCCTCATAGTAGACACCGAATATAACCCAAATGTTAACAAAATTAGTAGTACAAAGAAGTTAAATATAGAATAGCCTAGAATCCCTTAGCCTTCACAAACAAATACCTTATTCCATCCAAATCCAGAAAATCGCGTGTCGTATTTAGGTATCGATCTGTGGACCACTAGGTATGGCTCGTAGTCAGACTGCCAGTCTACCTGAAAACAATTATTGAGAATACTTACAAAACCGTCTTTCTTTTTAAGAGGGGTAACTTATAACCATGTTATTGTTAAAATAATGAAAAAAACAATTATTGGTTTGGTTATAAGAAAAAACAAATGAGTCGGTAGGTATAGTAATATAATTTTACAAAGCAATCCTGTGACCAATAAAAATTGTGTCATCAAAATAAGATACATTTTGATTCAACCTCAATGAATCACATTTAATCATGTAAGTTCTTAGATTTACGCGATCATTATTATTTGAAATTAAACTCATTTTAACGGGTTTTAAGCGTTTATTAAAATTATTTTTATTTATCCGGCCACGTGATCACGGCATTTGTAAAAATGTCGGATAAATAAAAATAATTTAAAGTTAAAGTTAAACAAAAAAAGACACTGATATCAACTTTGTTTTAGATTTTTACTGCAAAAATTTGCCTTAAAATTATATTTACCTCATAAGGTTTATCAGCAGTAATCCACCTAGTATAATTAGTAGCGCGATGCCCTCGCGGCCACTCCCTAGCTCTAAACGGTTGGACGTCGCCGCCGGTAGATAAACGGGCGATTAACGCGCGTTTATCACGAGGCACCGACGCGCGGTAACGCTGTGTTTCAAACGCTGGGACAACTAGGCACTGGGAGTTTGAATATAGGTTAGTGACGTCTATTGTTTTGATTCAAAGTAACAAAGTAGTGCATACATGTTTAAATAATAAACCAAAGAAAATATAACCCTATCGTTAGGAATCAAGAGTCAAAATCATTTTACATTTAATCAGCTTACAAAAAGTCAAATAAGACATAACATAATCCGTTTTATTCATCTGTGTTAGTGTTTTATAGTATTTTTTTTTTGTTTAAAATTTTATTTCTTAATGATAGATATCAAACTTATAATTGTTTGTTTGTAGGACTTACAAAATTATTAATTGTTATTAATAACGAATTTTACTTCTGTGTTATGTATGATGTACGCAATCTTACCTTTTTCTGTGCATAAGGGTTGATCAACTTGACAGCGGTTCTCAAATGTTGGTACAATCCCAACATTGGTACAAAATCTACGTCCATTAAAAACACGTACGGAGTATCAACGTTTTCCAATGCTATGTTGCGGAGGTAATTCACTGGGTAATGTACCTGGGTATGGATGGTTTATTTATTTTAATGGGTTTTAGTGTCAAAATTAGTGTCAAATTATTTAGGGGGCCGGATGTTTTGACAGTCATTGAGCTATGGAGTGTTAGCTTAACAAAATGAAACGGCGACAAAACGCTTAAATAATCAAACTTTCTAATATTTTTTACCTGACTGATAAGTACCTAGTGTGTTTCATTATCACTTTATAAATACACATGTCAAATGGTTATATTCAACGTGCAACAAGAACATACTACTTATCTGTAAAATATAATTTATCTGATAATTTGTAAAACCTGTCAAAACTTAAAACCGAGAAAAAAATCATTTTGCCTCCTATGAAAATAAAAATACAATTACTTAGAACAATAGGTACGTGAACCTATACATTTATATGAAATCTTATAAAATACATTAAAATAAACTAATAATTACTTACAGCATCATTTTTGAAAACAAGATGGTATCCGATATTCCTTCTCGCTCTCAACGTGTCAGACCAATCCTTGATGAAACTGTCAAGTTTTGACACCTCGCAGTCTGACAGATATATAGCCACGCTAAGCGGACCTGCAAGGGAATTTATAATTAAATCTTAACTTATTTGTTAGATTGTGGTAGTACGAAAAGTTTAGTCACACAACGCACACACATTAAGAAAGCAAAGTGTAAAGGGAAAGAATCAATTATAAAATGCAAATGTCAATTATAGCTAGACACTAATATGTCAAAATGTGAAAACTTAAGTATTTAAAAACTAAAAAAAACCTTAAGTATTTAAAAACTTTTAATGATATAAAAAATTTCAAGTTTGGAATTGCCTAAACATTGATCACAATCATTGAGGTAATCTTAGTTTATAAATTGAAAAACTGATAATATTCAAAATTCCTCACCTTCCCAATGTTGCACCAGCCTCTCCAGAAACTGTAGTCTGTCCATTGACAGTTGTAACGCTAATGTCACGTCAAAACTGTCAGTGCCAAGATACTCGTACTCCGTGAAGTAGAGGTGCGTTCGTAACTTCACTCGCTGGGCGAGACGGAAACTTGTGCAAATGTCTGAGTGGTTCAACTGTTAAAGATATTTATTTTATTTTTATGGATTACTACGCAGTTTTTATGGTTACTGACTGGGTATTTAACTATGACATCGATTTTGGGAGTACTCTCTTATGTAAACTATTACCATTTTCTTTTAAATGATTGTCATGGCAAATGCATAAGGTAATGCCATTTAAGATAAACTCTAGTTCTACGATGACTGTAAATTATAACATCATAATATTTTTTATTAATTACAAAGCATTAATTAATGAAAAGTGACCTTATAAGTAACGGGTTCGGTCTGTGAACATATATGTAACTTCCCCTTCAGCAGATTGCCATCCAAGTTGATATAAGACTGGTGGATGTTCCGGAAATAATCCGCGTCTCGTATACGAATGTTGTGTTTCTTTGGAGAATTCCAGTGGATAATCTGCAATATATGTCTTATTTTAATTTCTTATGTAATACGGTCTAATTTTGTGTAAAGTGCAAGTAAAAAAACGCGTGTCATAAGGGTTTTACAGATAAGTGATTTTGACATTTAATTACTGTCACTTTCAAAAAACAAATGCTAGACGATTAAGTTAATAGTAAGTTGCCAGGATGATAGCCTGTGGCAATAAGCCGATTTCCCTTGCTAAATAAGAAAAAAAACAAGACTAACTTATGGGAAAGTTTCAAATAAAATTTG
The DNA here is from genome assembly GCA_916618145.1 of Emmelina monodactyla. Classification (NCBI taxonomy): domain Eukaryota; kingdom Metazoa; phylum Arthropoda; class Insecta; order Lepidoptera; family Pterophoridae; genus Emmelina; species Emmelina monodactyla. Next base: position 3,161,963 of record OU745316.1, read on the forward strand.
TTATATTTGACTAAAATTCCTTACCTTAGCCCTATTCTTATCTTCACCATAGCAATTCTTAGCTAGTGATTTGGTCGACATCTGCACATTATATTTGCAACTTATATTATAAACTATACTTGAGTATTTCTTGATCACAGCATTATACACATCCTGATCCGCCAGTTTAAACTGCTTCAGTTTCTCCATATTATCCGAGACCACTGAAGTCCATGCCGTAGTCCAGTTGATTCTTGTTCGTAGTTTATTTAAATCTAAGAGCATTACTCCGGTGTTGAAACCTCGGCCTAATGCTGGCCATTGCTTCCCGGAGTTTAGGTACCAGTCGCTTTCGTTCTCAACAAGGCCTATGAACTAAAGAGTTACATTATTGGATTATTAGAGTTTCGAATAAAGGAACAGCGGTAATAAATAATGGTATTGATATTTTATAGGCACAATGTGTTTAATTGTATGTACCTTACCCATTATAGCACTTTAAGAAGTAAGTTATATTTTTTGATCCCACATGTGACTACTTAGTTTATTAGTATTTCTTATTGAATTCTTGAAATTACTGCTATGTATAACAGCAGTGGCGGATTTACCATTAGGCTGATTAGGCTGGAGCCTAGGGCGGCAGATTTCAGCAGAATTGCATTGTTATTTTTTTATTATTATACATACAGTATGCTTAATATTGAGTTACTTATCACTTTACGTAGTAAGAAATACAAGGCGGCGGCAAAAAATCCTACAGGCGGCAAATTTGTAAATCGGCCACTGTATATCAGTATAATATATATAAAATAATAAACATACCTGTTCATTGGTCATATTCTTAAACATATGCCACAGCTCAGCAACATCGCTTTGGAATGTTATATCAGAATCTAACACAATGATTTTCTGCACCGTCTCCGGCAGTATAGTTGGGAACAATAGCTTCATCATAGCATACACCCCCGAGTAGTGAGTTGTGGGCACCCAACTCACTTGGTACATCTTGTCTTGGGCATTATAACATGTGTATTTAACTGCAAAATAAATATTATACTAACACACAAATTGTGGGGCCCTAAAGTAAGAGCAGTTAAAGTTTGTGTTATGGGTTCCACACAATCCACTAGGGGAGCTAGTTTTATCTAGACAAGCTACCGCAACTATTGGCCAATTTCAAAGACAATTTACTAAATTGTCCAAACCCGGGAACCAAACTAGAAACACCCCACTTAATAGTCCAATAAACATATGGTGTTAGCACACTGATTGTGAAGTACAATTCACTAATTTATCTATATAAGTGAGACTTTTCAATTATTGGTGGTTTAAGCTCTTTATTAAATAAAAAAGGATTTTTATGTAAAAACTGTCTATAGCAAATTTGCATTCCGTTTACTAATAAAATTAAAATAATTTCAAGTAATATAAGAACCTATAAGTATGAATTATTATAAATTTACCATCTGGCAAGTCCCAAGTATCAAATAGTTTGCGTACAATATTATTGGCGGAGTTGTCAACAATAAAATGGAAGTGCAGCGGGTTTTGACGATGATGCAGCAGGGACTTCAGCATCGGTGTGAATTGACGAGTACACTTGCCCATACAGATAAGTGATATGTGTATTGTCTCGCATAGGGTGCCAATTGAGTCAGATATCTGTGGAGTCACAAAGGTTTTAAAACATAACTATATAGGATGGCTGATTATATTTTTTTTATCATAAAAGCAAAGTATTTTTTAAATGCTTTATGGTATAAGGATAATCATAGGAAATATATTAAGGATTTCTTTGGAGTTACATCCAATAATTTGAAAACCCCGTCGGTTTAATAATGAAATACTATAAAGGAATAAACTTACTTGAGGTACATCATAAAAGTTATCAATCTGGATGATGGTAGTTTTATAAGCCTTGTTCTTTTGAAAACTCAATCTGGAGTTTAACCACCAGTAATAAGATAAAAATATTGTAATCCATAAAAACAAAGGCACCCCAAGACAGTTCCGAAAACTTGCACATGAAAATATTGTTCTATACCGAGCCCTTAACTGCATGGTTCCACAACAGCTTTCTAAGAAAATCTAAGCTGATAACACAAATATTAAACTTTCACATGGCTAGGCTAATGAGTATTTACTAAAACTTAAGGCATGGCTCATAATTTTTTTAATTAATTACATATTTATAGAATTTTAACAACTATTAGTAATGGACTTGTTTATTTATTTGATATTTGGAAATAGATAGCATAGCAAACGACAAATTGACAGATTTGACAGTTGACGGGATGGATGATATTGACATTTGACATCTCCAGTAGTTTTTTTTGCTTGCAACTTTTACTTCGGAGTTTTAACTATTCATCATAGTCTTATCATATTTTTCAACTATTGTATTTACCTACTTACCTTTTATTATATTCGACACACGGCTATAAAATTCTTCCTCTATCTTTCCAACAATAAAGTTTATCACCACCGCTTAATAGGGTATCTTTTGGACGGTGTTTCAGTGAGAGTCAGAATGGCGGGTATACCTAAACAGATTTGGACGAGTCATATATCAAACAAATGTACCTATCATGTTCTATTATGTACCCATCGTAAAAAAAAGTGTACCTCCTTCAGAGCAGATATTACCGCATGTGAGTACACCCATCAGTCCCACTACATTGACTATCAATAGATGGCGCTTATCGTCGCCAACATTCTTTCACTGCAGTACCTACGCATAGGCATACAAAGTTGTACAAATTACAAGGCGTCAAAGGTTAGAAGATCGAGTTTGGCCGTAAATTGCTCTATCCCTCGTGAGTAGTAGGCCTGCTTTCTACTAAAAACTACTTTATTGGGCAACCAGAAAAACAGATTATTTTCCTGCAATCATGTCTTTTTAACCGACTCCTGTCCCGTGACGCGCCTAGCGCGTCATGAAGAAACCTTCAGGGAGGCCCATGACGCGAGAGATGCGTCATTAGAAAATAGTTGCAATTCAAATTTTTATTTGATTTAATCAATAAAATATCTTATTTTATATAAAAATTAACTCATTAGGAACACCAATATAAAGGGCCAATATTTTTTTTTGGAAAATTAAATTGCCAGTGGTTGTCAACCATAGGGTACCTACCTACAGGTAACTGTTTATCCTACTAATTATTGAAAAGTGTTATTATTAACGCCAGGATTCGAACTTAGCAAATCTATAAAAATAATTACTATGTTTTGGTCACCAATGAATAGTTTAGATGTAAAAACGGAAGATTTTTTGATTTGCGATAAAATACTTCCCACAGGTTGACAACCAATGGTGTCAATCTATAACTTACCTTCTATCTCGTATAAAACACGTAGATCGACACTTTTAAATACACTAAACTAATAAATGAAACATAACATACAATAACAGGTCTCATTTTGTATTCTTTTAGTTGAAACTGCCTAAAATAGCGTAATAACATCACCAGTGGCCCACGACGCGTTAGTCGCGTCATCATTTAGGAGGGCCCGTGACGCGACTAGCGCGTCATTGAATTTTGTATGGGGCCACGGACGAAAGGCTCGAAAAATGATGGTGGCAACGAGTCGGTTAAGCTGATTCAAGTATTGTATTATTTTAACTTTTATTTATGAAATAATGTCCATCACAATAAATTTACATTATGTTCCTTTTCCTTTGTTCTAATCTAAACCATTCTAATCATAATATATGGTATGGAATTTTTAAGGTACCTATAAACTGAAACAAAACCAAAAACCTTTTTTTAATTTTTTATTATTTTAAAACATCCAATGATATTGTGCTCGCAATATATACCAACACAATACCAAGAGATGCAGTGTGTAGGTTCTTAACGGTAAGATTTCTGGTATCTGGCGCGAGCACCTGGACCTCCAAACTTTTTGGGCTCACAACGGCGGGGATCAGCAACCAGAAGGCTCCTATCGTATTGGACAAGGATATCCTTAATTTCCTTTTTAGATGCTTCGTCTACAACTGTAACAAGAAAAGTACTGATTGTAGAGTTTTTTAAATTGGGAACAAATTACTGTAATGGTTTTAATAAAATTAAACTTGTAGTGTACATTTCAAACAAGCACACAATAAATTTATTATGCTGTTTGGTAAATGTCACCATTTCTCTCCTTTCCCTGAAATGACTGGATCATATAGAATGAGCCAGCTTTGGAAGGAAAGGTAAAACACAATTACTAGATAAAAAAATAAAATGTGTGAATGTTAAAATTACTTTTTCAATTACCAAATAAATTTCAAATACAATGTAATGACATAGCAAATAATCATAAAAACAGTATTATAAGAATTAGAAATTTTAGAAATAAAAACTTACACTTTTGGTAGAAAGCAATAAGTGCCTTGGAGATGGCTTGTCTAATGGCGTAGACCTGTGCTACATGACCACCACCCTTCACGGTCACTCTGATGTCAACACCGGAAAACTTCTCCTGAAAAAACATGTTTAATTCAGTTGAATAGGCCTAGAGAAAGTATGCACTAATTGCATAGCAATAAGATCAGAATAACATTTTCACTTCACATCTAAAGATACTCAGGTTCGGAATAAGTTTTACTCATCACCAGAGGTAAATTATTGTCATTTAGTAAAGACTTTGAATCTCAGTTTCATCTAAAATAAAATATATTTTTAGGCTAAAATTAGGTAAATAAATACGAATAGATCACCTTGCCGAGCAAAAGGATGGGTTCCTGAAGTTTGTATTGGAGAAGACGGGGCTCAACTAAGTCGAGGGGACGACCGTTAACTCGGAGCACCCCATGTCCGCGCTTGCAGTAAGCTACTGCAGTGGCGGTTTTCTGGAATCAATACATTGATAGGTAAACTTAAAGATTTAGGGCCGGTATTTCAAAGTAACCTTATCTTAAAGCTTAAGTTAAGTATCACATTTAAGCTAAGTTTCACTTTTGGAAGTGACAAGTGTATTTCAATCTGGATATTCCTCGCCTTAGCTAATCTGAGATTAAACGCAAGTTTGCAACTTAACAAAATGAAATACGGTAATTGTCTATGGTTTTGCTGTCATTTGACAATTTTGGCATTGACATTGACATTAAACTTGCAAATATGCTGTCGGTGTAATATACTGCAACTGTATTATTAATTGAAATTGTATTACAATCGAGTATTTGAACTTGCAAATATGAATATTTTCCATGATGAAATGAAGAAATTTTAGTTAGAAACCACAAAACAAAGCACCACAACTAGGACTTATTAGGTTTAACGAATAGGTTCGTTGTAGAGTTGAGAGAAGTCAAAGTAACTGACTATTCGAAGACAGGTCGGGAGCGTGTCAATAATACAGGTCCGATTGGTTGTGAAATAGGAATGGGTATATATTTATTTGTAAAGTAAAGCGGCATACTAATTGGAAGGGATAAACGGGACAAATGTTATAAAAAGGTAAACCATGGTGTATAGGTTATAAAAGAGCAACAATGAGTAAAAGGAACAAACGTGGCAATTTGTGCAAAATATTATCAATGAATGAAATGTTGTAAAAGAGAAACAAAGTTGTAAACAGAATTCGTTAAGACGGGTAACGGTAGACGTTGCGCGGGAATCCTTCCTAACGTTGCACTAGGTAGATAAAGTTATTAGGCAGCTACAAACTAAATACCACATTGGTATAAAACAAATAAAAGTACATAATTTATGTGTCCCTACAAGGTCTATTAATAATAATTTAAGGAGGAAATAGTGCGTATGTTGCATCTGTGTACTCAAAAATAAATATTTTTGTCACACGGTAACCTCGGATCGGAACTTAAGCGATAGAATTTCTCTGCTTAGATTAAGGGCCGGTATTTCAATGTAACCTTATCTTGAAATGATCCAGGATTAACTTTAAGTATGACTTATGTGTATTTCATTGTAGGATTAAAGTTAAGTGGAACTCAAAGTCCATCCTAACTATGCTTAATCTAAGCAGAGAAATTCTATCGCCTAAGTTCCGATCCGAGATTACCGTGTGACAAAAATATTTATTTTTTAGTACACAGATGCAACATACCTACGCACTATTTCCTCCTTAAATTATTATTAATAGACCTTGTAGGGACACATGAATTATGTACTTTTATTTGTTTTATACCAATGTGGTATTTAGATTGTAGCTGCCTAATAAATGTATCTACCTAGTGCAACGTTAGGAAGGATTCCCACGCAACTCAGCACATTGCGTCTACCGTTACACGCAAATTGCCTCTACAATTACCGACAGTTCTCTTAACGAATTCTGTTTACAACTTTGTTTCTCTTTTACAACATTTCATTCATTAATAATATTTTGCACAAATTGCCACGTTTGTTCCTTTTTACTCATTTTTGCTCTTTTATAACCTATACACCATTGTTTCCTTTTTTACCACGCTTTTATTATAACATTTGTCCCGTTTATCCCTTCCAATTAGTATGCCGCTTTACTTTACAAATAAATATATTCCCATTCCTATTTCACAACCGATCGGACCTGTATTATTGACACGCTCCCGACCTGTCTTCAAATAGTCAGTTACTTTGACTTATCTCAACTCTACAACATATCTATTCGTTAAAACCTAATAAGTCCTAGTTTTGGTGCGTTGGGTTGTGTAGAACTTTGTTTTGTGGTTTCTAACTAAAATTCCTTCATTTCATCATGGAAAAAAACGTTGTGCTAATTTTAGTGCAATGGAAATTAATCTGTTAAAAGATATAGTTATAAGTAAAGCACATTTACTAGAAAATAAAAAAAGTGATGCGTCTACATGGAAGGCGAAAAAGAACTGCTGGGAAGAAATTACAAATTTATATAACAGCAGATCTTTGAACCCAAAAACTAGCTGTGGTAACAATCCTCATTAATATTATTCATATTTGCAAGTTTAAATACTCGATTTTAATACAATTTCAATTAATAATACAGTTGCAGTATATTAAACCGACAGCCGACAGTGACAGCGGTGTCAATGTCAATGCCAAAAGACAGCAAAACCATAGACAATTACCGTATTTCATTTTGTTAAGTTGCAAACTTGCGTTAAATCTCAGATTAGCTAAGGCGAGGAATATCCAGATTGAAATACACTTGTCACTTCCAAAAGTGATACTTAGCTTAAATGTGATACTTAACTTAAGCTTTAAGATAAGGTTACTTTGAAATACCGGCCCTAAGCATAGTTAGGATGGACTTTGAGTTCCACTTAACTTTAATCCTACAATGAAATACACATAAGTCATACTTAAATTTAATCCTGGATCATTTCAAGATAAGGTTACATTGAAATACCGGCCCTTAGTCACCAAAAGGCACTAAATACACACAACAATAAGGGCCATCAAAAATCCGTTCGGCGCTGAATAGGTTAGGAAGTGTTACTTCGGTTCAACAAATCAAACAACGAGTAAAGTCATCTGGTATTGAATTAAAACATACAAAAAGACTAAAACACGTAAATTTTGCGCACGAATAACATTAGATAAGTATTTATAACCCAAAATGCATACGAAAACACGTGGACGTAAACGACAAAATCTCTTACCTTGCGTCCGAAAACTTGGACAGCGTGGATAGGTTCACGTCTTGCCTGTAAAACAAAAACCACTTTTAGAGGAAATTTCACTTGTTAAAACCTAAATATTAGCACTAAAATATTAAAAAATCACGAATAAATTCGGCACGCACCTCTGTCGCGGCAGCCATTTTAACACAAAAAGAATGAACAATTATTGGATTGAACGACGAATGATAGGATTGACAATTTGACAGTGAACTGTGCGAGCGAGTTACCACTTTATTTTATTATATGGCTACATTTTATATGTATTTTAACCTTTTTTTATAAATTATAATTGTATTAATTATGGTAATAATAACACTAATCTTAACTGTGTACTGGTGGCTTTCTTCACGGCTTGCAAACTCTACATGGGACAATTTGTTTGAAACGCCATCTGTTGTCGCATGCCAAAATTAATAATTCCACTTATACTAGTATCGCTAGATGTGTCTTCAAAGAGTGCGACATCTATTGTTGAGTAGCAAGATTTATATTATACATTCTCTTCCGCTAGATGTCACTATCGGCATAATGAGTCACGCCAAGATTATTTTTTAGAACGGTGACCATTGCATCCAACTGTGTTTGTTTAGTATTCAATTGGTATTCAAGTAGCGTTACCGGCGAAGTGAAGTCGTGCGGTATGCGTGAGTGGATAGCGCACACGACTGTGACGTAAACATTCCCGCGTTTATGTTTTGAAAAATACTTGAAACGATTGAAACAAAACAGTGTGAATAAGTTTTTGTGAAGGGATTTTTGTTACGTGTTTATTGTTTTCATACGTGATTGAACTGGATTTTCTGTGTGTTGTTTCAAAACAAAACAATTTGCGGGTAAGTTTATGTTTTAGGTAACACCCTAACTTTAGATAAATTTAAATATTTTTATTATTGCCACCTCACTTTCAGTAGTTTTTTTAGCATTGAATAATGGTTTTAAACATTAGGTATTACTTATATGACGTTTGGTATTTTCTTGGCACCATTAAAATAAAATTAAATACCTACCTGCATATTTCTATTGTGATCTAACAAAAATATATTTTACTACTTAAGTATCTAATTAACTAATATTATTACATTTTACAAATATTTTTAGGTACTACTTATCTGATTTAGTATCTAATATTATTACATTTAATTGCTTATTTACGCAGCTTGAGCTTGAGTAGCTCTACAATGCGTCACAAAAAGCAACACCTAAGTGATTCATAAGGAATGTTGGAAGTCCATTTAATGCCCTCTAAGTCAGTGGAGAATATACTCTGTAAGGATAAATTAAATGGCTATAGTTAGCATAAAGCACCGATTGACGTACATAATTGACTGTGATTTACTATTCATTGTAGAAAATAAATAACTTGATATTTCAAGATATTTTTATTTGTTAGAATAAACATTATGGCCGTTTTGAGAAATATTATCTTGCAAATTTAAAAAATGAGAAAACGGTGATCATCTTTTTTTTTAAAAATATATGTAACAAAAACCTCTGATTGAAGTCATTTAAGAGATTATAAAAACACTACCAATATAGGTAGGTACGGTTGTACACTAGCTTTCCACAGCTAAATTACTTTTCCCGGGGGTATTTCTTAATATTATTTATTAGTGCTCACTAAACTTACATCTTAAAAGAAACGCCAGTAGATACCAAATTTCATGGCCCTAACTTTAATAGTTTACGCTCGGCGATAATCAACTAAGTCCGCCAGTCATTCAGTTAGGACTTATGGACTTATTTTATAAGTATAATGTAGATATCAACATTGTACAACAATGTTTGTTTTACTTACTTGAATTTGAAGATTTTCTCTTTCCACCCTTTTACAGGAGTACCTACCTACTTCTTAATGACGTCATAAGCAACTCATATAGGTATGCATTTTAATATTGGTTCTTTCTAGGTTTTTGTGTATCCACAAGAATTTTGTGGAAATCCTTCCATATAGGTTTTCAATAATATCTAAATTCTACAATTTACCATGGTGTCTTCTTTGTGTTTATCTGGTGTTTACCATGGTGTCTACTTTGATTAAATAAAGTAACCGTATTTTTATTTATTTAACTTTACAGTAAATGCTCCATTTTTCTAACATACTTATTTCACTAAAACTTTAAATCATAATAGGCTTTGATGGCTAATAAAGATCGACGTGTGACTTATTTTCGTAATATGAAAGTGTTCGATTCAGCATTAGGTTAGTTTGTCACGCTTTTATAATGAATACATAAAGATATCGTAATAAATGTCAAGTTATGTAAAAGGTGCCTACTAATAAAATCAATAGTTATTCAGAAAAAGTTTTTCTAATACAACCAACATTTGACTTAATAATTTTATGAAAAATACTTTTAATTCCTTAAATCGGTAAAATTTGTGCAAAACCTCAGTCTGCCTGCTTTTAATTATAAGAATATGTATAGGCAAATGTTTAACTTATTTTAGAGTAGTGACCAGCCCACGCTTTGCAATGGTGTACCTAATTTTTGCCGAAACATTGAATTTTTGCAAACTTAAAAAATCGTTTTCTGAATGTTCTTTATTTACAAATTTAAATGAGAATATTATCTATAAGATGGCGAAAACCGCAATAAAATCCGTTAAATCGTTTAGGAAGAGATAGCGGACAAACAGATACAATTAGCGACTTGAATTTATACTATTTAATAATAATAATGGTGATGATAGGTAGGTATGACAATTGGTATCTGCCAACTCGACTCTCTCATAAACCCATTAATATTACGGTAAACCTAATCCCTGGTACAGTCGTAACTATCTTCCTCGTAACATCCTTAATTAAACCTAGTTCTAATTGCTGCAAAATATCTTAATCGCTGCATTTTCTAGACCGAGTTCCCGCTTTATCACGAAGTCTCGGGTTTATATGTCGTCCGTTGCTTGACATACAATCCAAAATGGCTTCCTGTCAACGCATGCGCGATGGTGTCCACTTCTGACATAAGAAGGCACAGGCCTAAACACACGTTCAGCCTAATCCGTTTAGCTAACTAAGCTAAGCTTTGGAAAGTGGAGCATTCATCAATCGATGTCATTACGTTGTGATACTTAGGTCTAGGGAACAAATAGGATGTTAGTTGGTAAAGTGTTAACTATATCACATCATGTAAATATGTTACTAGAGTGTAGGTACCTACCTATTATAATGATAATTTTACTTTTGACGTTTCTACCTGAGCATTCCAATATCATTTTACAAGTAAAGAAGTGAGCGATAAAAGTACAAACTCAAAAGTTACCTATACGCACGGAATTTCTGTAGATATGTACTTGATTTTATTTTTGCGAAGTTTTTTCAGACACTCTTTTATTTTCAATTCAAAATTCTCAATTTTAAACACAAACAAACATATCAAAGTAACGTGTTTACTACAACGCATTCTTAAAAAATCCCATAACCAAAAAACATTTTTGTCAATTCTCTCTAATTTAACTAAGATAAGTGCAACAAACATTACAATACAATTAGAACTTTAATACTTTTGTACTACTTTTGTTATTTTAAATCAATATTTTAATCTCATAATTCAGTTAGTAAGTAGGTTTGTTCGTATGGTTTCTCGAGAGTTTCAGTGTATGCATTCCGTGATTTGCTGTAGTAAGGATGCATTCTATGAGTACTTGCCTATCTATTTACTCAACTGTGTGATTAAAGCACCACAAGTGTATAAAACCTGCTACATTTCATTTCCATTTGATTGACGTTAATCTATTTAAAAAGTTAGATATTGTGTGTGCTGACTTTCGAGGTCAAACATGAAAAAATTGTAGGTAATAGAATAAACTTTGAAAAATATCAGTTAAAAATATCGATGTACTTACTTATTGTCAAAATTGATTGTATGACCCTAAAACTGCACCTATCTTACTGATAAGATTAAAAAAACTAAACCAGGTTCCCGGCAATCTAAAGTTATTGATATGAAACTACTTGGTCAATACTAATGATTACTAAACGTTACGGCATTACGTGGTTATCACCTTTAAAACGAAGTAAAACATTAAATTGTATATTAGCTAATAGTTTTACAATCAGATTTATGTACTCACCCTAAATTCTTCTACAAATGTCGTAAAATACATATTGAACAATCGTATTGTTTTTTACTCGGTTTTAATTTCGGTTAATTTCTTCTAATCTTAGTAAGTTCCTACCTATTTTTTGTTCTGTTTTTGTTGTACAGTGTAATATAAAACAGTAAGTGTTTATGTTACATAACCTCATAAATCGTTTTTTATGACAACTCTAAATTTTTTGTACCACTTCCAACTTTTTATAAAAATATTCTTAGTGGAATTGGCGTTAAAATGTAATCGGCATCAAAGTTTCCTTTGCACGAAAGGGCCACAGAATCTTATAACTTCCTAAGAGTTTTGTGCAGTTTTAAATCACCTTATCAATGCCTATCATTTACTATTGCTTTCCCCGTATTTATTGACCATGGAGACCTTAAGACCAAATCAGTTTTCTTCCATCGGAAGGTCATCACCATCTAGAAAGCTGGAAAGGTACTTACTGTCTTTGCAGTCACGCGAAGTATATTTATCCCTACTAATATTATAAATGCGAACGTAACTCTGTCTTACGCTTTCACGCCTAAACCACTGAACCGATTTTGATGAAATTTGGTATGAAGAAAGAACTTAACTTGGGAAAGGACATAGGGTACTTTTTACCGCGGGAAAACTTCTCATTCTCACGGGAAATCGACTTCCACGCGAACGGAGTCGCAGGCGGCCACTAGTATTAAATACTTTAGAGATGGCAGGATTTCATGCTTAGTCTAACTGCGTTGGTAAGATTATCCCGAGCTTCCATCAATTTTTTGAGAGAAAAGTGCAAACGAGCAAGGGATTTACGTGATGGTACGTGATCACCGCCGCCCATATTCACCCACAAAAGTGTGTGTTGCTGGCCTTTTAGAAATTGACGTTTTGTGAATCAAATCAATTATTACATAGGTTCTGTGAAGGGTTACAAAGTCACAGAGAACAAATAAATATCCTCAGTCTTTAGCAGCAGTAGTCTTTAGACATTGGTAACCATCAATCAAGTTGTCTAACTGCATATTTATAGAAATGTATGCTAATTAACTAAATACATTAGAATTATAATATGTTTATTTATTACACTGGTTATCTCCGCATTAAAAGTGTATAATAATTTTACAATTGAAAGTAAGATCGTAAATGCCATTTATCTTATTAAAGTAAGAGCATCAAAACATGCTTATTATTATAACGAACTAACTTCAAAGTGACATTAGACCTGTCCAGCAATACATAGTTATTTCATATTACCAGTAGCATTTAACCAAGAAAGTAACTAACAGGTTTCTTTGGTTAAAATTAACGGTTGCATAACTAACTGCTAAGACGTTTAGTAGGTATGTAACCTATACGAGTATAATTTTCTAGTTGATTATTACTGATGGAAAGTTAAATTGATATATTTCTTGATACTTACGTATACAGTTGATATATTTGTTGATAGTTAGGTACATTATACAGGGTGATTGCATCTTTCACTATATAGACGTCAATAATGGGAGGCTTATTCGCAACTAGAGGGGCCTAAGATTTTTTAATTTATTAAACGGTATTAAACTTGACGTTATTTATATTTTTCATAAAAAAATATACTAACTTTTTATAATGGTAACAAATTGATTCGAACCCTCTATCAAACATTATGAATATTTAATTGATACGAAATGAATAAATACACTTTGAGTTTAAAATTCAGAATCAAAGCATGTTTAATATTCTTATCAGTTGTAAGATTGTCTCAAATTATCAAAACCGTTCGTTATTAATATTTTAGTTTAGTTTGGCGGCAATTCGGAGCATTTGAGATTTGTATGGAACTTATCCTACTAATATTATAAACGTGAAAGTTTGTGACTATGGATGAATGGAAGTTTGTTACTCTTTCACGTAAAAACTACTGGACGGATTGCGATTGAACTTTACAGTAATATAGATTATACATTAGAATAACATATAGGGTACTTTTTACCGCGGGAAAACTTCTCATTCCCATGGGAAACCGACTTTCACGCGAACGGAGTCGTGGGCGGCCACTAGTTATTCATATAGATAGATTAGAACTTGGAATAACACATTCTACCGCGGAAAAAAATCAATCTCGTGGAAAAAGTAGCGGGCTGCGGGTAAATCCGCAGGGCGGAATTAGTTACATTACAAAGTTCATATCTACAAATGCAAGCCACAGGAAGCCTATTTTTTCAAATCTTTATATGTGTTTAAAGTTTTAATTTCCCCAGACGTTATCACATTGCCTTATCTCATTTTTATTCTAGGTATTTTGAATATGATCTGAGCCAAAGTAAGAAGGTATCAAGTAACGTTGTTTATTATTATGGGTGGTATGTATTAGCATAATTATATACACCATTAATGTTGGGTCATATTATATTAAATAACCGTTATTTATAGTATTGACATCCTGCAGGCAAAGATAACAATTAGTCATAATATTTATATTAGTCACTAGGTATAGGTACTATGTTTCCTTTATGTAAAAAAACCGGCCAAGTGCAAGTCGGACTCGCGCACGAAGGGTTCCGTACATTTTCTACCTGTTTATTAAGATCGAGTAAAAATTGCTTAAAAATTAAGTTGGTTGTATTTACTTTATTGTTATTTTGTTATTTATTTTGAAAGGTAATATATGTATAAGTAAATATTAAATTAAGAGAAAAGATATAAAGTAAGAGAGGGTTTGAGCCGTAATCCACCACGCTGGCTCGGTGCGGGTTGGTGGATCACATGATGGATAATCATCCAGTCATGTGGGTTTCCTCACGAAAAAAAATACTTAACTTAAATAACCTTCTTAAAGGATTTTCGGATAAACTAGTACTGAAACGCATTATGACTTTGTTTGTTTATTACTATTAAAAAGGGCTAAACCTAGTAAAACACTATAATTACATACAAGTACTTATTAATTTAGCACATGTAATCTAGTAATCAATACCCATTCATTCATTGATCTTCTCATGCACACATTCATTCTTGCATTTTCTCTAAACACAATGATTACCTTGTAGAGTGGGTACAAACCTATAATTCTACAAATTTACTCTCAAGAAAACTGCGTTCTTTACAGAAATCACAGACTAGTCTCGGCTTTTACAATATCTAGAATTTAACTCACACATTATTGACATTACATTAAATGAAATTTATCAAAGCTATCTAGGTATTTTTTGTGTATTTTCAAGCTTAGTCATTGGTAGTAAGTAGGTTCTAAATAAATTATTAATTATTATGACTAAATTTCACTAAATAGACATATTTTTGGTCGTACTTATTTGAAAAAATACACACAATTTTGTACGCTAAGGGCATAATAATAACTCTTATTCATTCAACCGTTTCCTTACATCCAAAAGATATATCTGCCCCCATCAAATATCTTACAACACTATAAATTCACATTATCCTACACCTAACGGGGCATGTACACTTGTAGAGCAATAATCTAAATGACGAGCATCATTGATTATGAACGCACTCCGGCGCAGCTTTTCTACAAGCTGTCGCGATGCGCGCTTGCGCCGATCGAGGAAATTGCGAACGTGATCTACACGGGGGGGAATATGGTAATGGAAGTTATTGGAATTTCTTGGAGACAAGTGTATATTCTTACTAATGTAGCACGGTTTTATAAACATCCTTATGTTTGTAGCTTTGTCTCTCGTTTTAAAATATTTTCGTCAATGTTAATCGACTAATACAACAGTCAATTACTCATAAGATCTTAAAACAATAACAGTTTTAATTATTAGTTTAGAAAATGCATAAACTGTTTGCCTGGCAAAGGTGTCTCAGCAAAATGCATTCTTTTTCATATTCATTTTGGAATTCACTTTACAATAGGCATGATGACTGTGAATAAAATACACAAAAATTATGCTACCATCTAATGAAACGTAAATAAAATATTAAAAAATAACAAGGTATTATTATAATTAAAGCGAGATTAATTAATATTTTGAAAAAATAAATCTACAAAATACTACAGTCCGCCATGATATTCTGAACGCCAATCAGAGCGAATGACGTCACTATTGAGCATGGTTCCCAACTTAGGGGTTTTCCCCCCAAATTTAGGGGGTAAATTAGTGGGATGGGATTTTTTTTTATTTTGTTCTTACTCTAAAAATTAACAATTTAGTTTTTTCTTATTGCTTTTTTAAAAATAGTCAGAAAAATAATTTATATTTACTAAAATAATCGGTTATAGATATTATACGACCGTGCAGATTCCTTCTAAATCTTGAAAAAAAGAAGTTGGTAGATCTACCTACTTTTCGAATTGAGTTTGGTCAGAAACTACCAACTTTTAGAGTCGTACGGAAGGATTTATAAAAATTCGAGTTGGTAACACTGCTCAAGAGTGACGGCAAAATTGACGCCATGACACTTTGGAGCGTTTTGGTGGGAATTTTAAACATAAAATTTTAAATTGATTTTTTTCATATAAATCATGCTTTTTTTTCCGAAATATGATATTTTTTACAATAAGTATATATTTCTGAATATGATACAACAGTTTTTCAAAATCTGTCATCATGCCTATTTCTTGACCCAAAGCATTCCCACGACTTACCGGGCTAGGTGGCATCTTTCTAATCTAATAAATTACCATGCTATCCATATTTCCTTACCTCGGGCATTTTATTAGATACGCTCGATTTATCCCAGAGCATAATGCAAATCCCTTGTATACTTGTATCCTACGCGATACTATATATCAATATTGGTATGTAGTCAGTATATGATAAAATAATGTATAGGTACCTATAAATATTTGTCAAGAGGATTTGATAAAATTATATTACTTTCAGTCCATTAAAGTTGCTGTACCTACAGAGAGTACGGTAAACACTATTTTGGTGACAAAAATATCCATGAACAATTAATTAGCACCTATTTAAATTATAATAGGAAACTCTTTGTTTTTCTTCAGGTTAAAGGTTTTAGTGATTTTTACATTTTCATTGAAATACGGTGTAATTATAATAAATAAATAATTTATACGGTGACCATACAAAGTTTATTGAACAAGTAAAACCCAACCCGATACCGCGGAAAAGACAACCCGACACCGGAAATTACGTTAGTATTTATTTTGTTTTCCTTTTACAGGTCTGACGAGTTTTCCCGCGTTACGAGAAAGCACTGTAAACAGACAGGTATGAATTGATTTTATGTAATATTTTATGCAAATAAGATCTTCAATTAGACGCGAGCTTATTTGTTTTTTATTTATGTTGTTACTTAACTAAGCAATAACTGAAAGACACTTACTGTGTTATGAGTACCTTTATAAAGTGTTGTTAAAGATTTATAAGGTAGCAATTTTCTAATTTGGAACGAACCGTTAATAACCGGATATCCGGAGAGCTTACGTTAGTGTACAGGTGCCTTAACTTACTTTTACCTTTAATCATATCACGATGTTATTGATTTTTTAATAACTAATATTTTTCTTCTCGCATACCTGGTTAGTACCTACCTTCTTAACCAGTGCCTCGCTCGTCAGTAATTTAAAAATAAAAACAAATAATTTGCAACCAGTTTGAAAAACGAACGTCGTTATAAAAAGTTTCTTGTACCTCTTTACTCAGGTTCACAGTGATCAACATCCCAAGGTCGGTAATAACAGGAAAACGCTAAAATAGCACACTTAAATAAATAAATATAGTAAATAGTGTTAAAATATCTAAAATACGATTTATTTTTTGTCAAATTAGTGGATAAAAATAAGTAAAAAAACACATAATAAGCTGACTTATACTAAAGTATTAATCGTCCATCAAATTTGAAATCTCCAATCAAACGATAGTGAAAGGTGATACGCAACTTATTTTTACTTTTCAAAGCCATTTACCAAGTATTTTAAAATTAAAAACTTTAATCTACTAGATACTTATTTACTTTTTTCTTACTTGAAACTCTAGGAAAAAATGTGTTAAGTATCTGAAGATCTAATAGCTTGCTCGTGGGAAACCTGGATTAAAACTTTCTTTAAAATTAACCATAGTTATCTTTTAACGGAAGCAAGTGGTTAGTAATGCGATAGCTTTTACGTTCGCTGAGTATTAAGTTACTATACTAACTAATTATTGCCACTATAAAATATCTAGAATTTCAAAGCAAAATTTTCTTGCATGAAAATTTATTTTTTAAACTTAGAATCATTACAATTGTATATTTTACGTGCAAATTTTGTATTTTTTTACGCTTGTGCATGTTTTAAAACAAACTTCGATTAATTTACTCTACCCGAAATTTTGTAGTAACGTAAAAAATCGCAGGCACACAATCTTTTTTCACTTGTATGACGGCATCGAAAATCATGATCTTTTGCCGGCAATTCCCGGAACAAGTTTCAAATGGGTATTCTTTAGTTTTGAGAGTGAGTCTTATGAATGAACGGGGCATGCGTCATTCGTGACTCATTCGATAAACTTTTTAATTTACGATGAGGTGTAAATCACTGGCTGGTTGAAAACTAATAAATTGTCTATGACAATTTGTGACGTTCTTTTACTGTTAGGTTTTTTCTTGTATTTTGTCTTTTCCTTCCTTTAGATGTTTTAGGTTATCTAAAGACTTCATAGCCCTTGCTATAAACTTAAGTATTGTTATTTCTATCTTTACGGTGAGTAAATCCCAAAGATCGAAAGATGTAACAAATTTCGGTAAATCTAAGTACCTACGTACAATTGGACATCAACTAATTTCCCGCCCGAAATGGGTCAAACGATAACCATCGCTTTTCTGTCAACCACCGGATATGTTAAAATCAGTATATCACAATATAACCTAGTTTTAATTCTATTCAAATTCATCAGCCACGCCTATCCAATACCTGTTAGTTGATTTACATACAGTCCGCTCATGACAAACGTGATGCTAGTATTGTAATTATGGTAAAGGTACTTTCACAATTACTACCGCCCACGTCCCTTAATTACATGTAGGTGACATATTCAAGTGTTCAGTTAGTTCCCTTATGGGTGCTTTAGTTAATTAGAAGGTAAGGATTTTCTTAAATAGTTACGTTTAGAAATTAAAGAAAGAATGCTTGATAAATAAGCATGTTAAAATCAGGATGTGGATCCTTTTCAAAAAAATAATATTAAAAGGCCTATAAAAAGTAGTTCCAACGAACAAAATTATTAAGCGATGAAAGGTCAGTTCAAAATCGTTAGGAATGTAAAAAAAACAAAACAAATGAGCATATGAATGTATAATGTTGTGTCATAATAAGGTCTAATGATACTTTGATTATCGAAGGTGTCAACGTGTTTTTAAAGGAAGTGTCATCACTCGATTGATTTCCGTGTGAAAATATTTGAATTTGGAAGTTTGAAGTTTGCTGTTAAAGGGGTATGCCGTTATAATGAATGATTTCTTTAACAATTGACGGTAAATAGAGTTAGTTATCTCTATTAACATTGTTTTTGTTTTTTATATGTTATGATGCCGTTGGTGGCTAGTTTTTAATGAAATATTCGAAGTGAACTTTTATTGAAAATTAAACAGTGAATTTTCTTAAAAAATCATGATATATAGCATAGTTACATTAAAGAATAAATTTGACAGTGCACTTTGTGCTAATTTTTAATTAATGATTTTGCCCTTTTGAGTGCCTACACATACCCTACCATTTTATAATATCATTTTTGCTTGTAATTTTAAGTCAAACTAATATTTTGCTGCTTACATACGTCAATTGAAGGCGTTTTTAACCTATAATTAGTCAGAATTAACCTAAAACACCGCACTACGCAGGCTTCTTGAAAATTGTGTACTAAGTTTTAACGGTTAAAGGAAATCATGTGGTATAATGACTATAAATTAGGGTTTTAACTTGGCCAATTAGTTAGTAACTTAAACTTACTTAAATTTTCATAAAATAAGGTTAATACTCATTAACGATAGTAACAAGTAAGTAGGTATAGTAAGAACCATAGTAGGTAAAATAACCAATGAAGCCCACGTTAGGGCAAACAACCTTAAATAGCTTACAATATGACAGCAGTGCTAAAAAATGCACTAAATGCGCACTCTCAGCGTGACATTAGTTAATTGAACGTATTTAGTAACTTACTTAAATCTGACCCTTTTCTACGCCAATAGTGGCAACTTGTTTAAATTTTAAAAGCATATAAATTCACCTTTCACAGGTGAGGAAAATAATAAAAGATTTTTGGAGTTAATAAATAAGTTGGTACTTATCGCTCGTTCGTTCTATATTCATTGCGCACGTACTTCAAAACACGGAAAAAATCAATCTACGACATGCAATAGTGATGAATTACACATAATCTGTAAAAAAATACACTTTTGTTCCAAAATAAGTTTATTGGCATAACTCGTTAATATCTAATTTACGGTCATTTGCCGACGCACTTTCTTTAAAAAAAAAGAAATCCCTAACCGTTGTCTCTGCTTCTTGCATAATACATGAAAACTGACAACAGTAATTTGAAGTCTTATTTCTGTTGCAATAAAGACTATAATTAGTAAATCATAATGTAATGAAATGTTCAGTAAATCTCTACAATTAGTTACACGAAGATAATGGGTTTATTAAGTGGATGTGATTGGTTTTAATTTACATAATCACAGTAATCGTGTCTTATGTTATTGATGTACTTTTTTACATAAAAATATTTATTATAGATTTATAATAGCATTGGATGCAATACAGTGGCAAACACTATAAAAAATGCAAACAAAATTGCAAACACATTAAGTAAGATTTTAAACAATAAACAAATATACTTTTTTGAGTTTCTGTTAATATTAAGAACTAGAGACCGCCCGCGACTCCGTCCGCGTGGAAGTCGGTTTCCCGTGGGAATGATTAGTTTTCCCGCGGTAAAAAGTACCCTATATGTTATTCTGATGTATAACCTAAATTTCTGTAAAGTTTCATCAAAATCCGTCGAGTAGTTTTTACGTGAAAGAGTAACAAACATCCATACATCCATCCATACATACTCACAAACTTTGTTTGACTGAAAGAGATTTTTTTTTTCTAAAACAAATTAAAAACGTTAACCTGACGGTTGGAAAATAAGGCGTAAATTGAATTATCCTTGGCATTGACACAACAAGTCAATTAATTAAACGTTTCAGCTCCAATTATCAATTTATTCGCTTCGTTTACCAGACGACGTAAAAAGCCAGAATATATCAGTTTTATAGGCAGTAGGTGAATTATGATCGTCGTAAAAGTCTTAGAAAAGCTATTGAATGTCTTTCGAATTGTAAAGTAGGATACTTAGCTTGAAAAGCGATATATTTTGCTGGTCTGTACAAGGCGTATTTTAATTGCAAAAAAAAAAACATTTTAAAATCAGTCTCAGCACACTTGATTTTTTATCTGATTGTCTTTAAAACCGTGTTTAATTTAAAAACATATCTATATATTGAAAGAGATGCTTATGCCTACTTTTTCTACGTATTGTCGTCATTCGAGGTGAAACCAATCGAATTATTTCAGTTCATTACCTCCATTGACATTGGATTTCAGACATTTAACTACCTATTATACCTTCTTACACTTCAACCGCCAAAACTTTTCGCAAATATTTAAGTAACAGCTGATATTGCGTTATGTTTTTTTATTTCGAACTGCAGGCAAAGGCGCAAATGCTATTCAGCCTTTTAAAACTTGTCAATGTTGACATCACGCGTCACCAACAATTTGGTAATGTAACTGGCCGCAAACAATACAATGCCATAGTTAAATGATAGCTTATAACTTAGTCGTTAGCTCACGATGCGGTCACACCAGCTACCGTGGCATTACGTGTTCTGAATTCAAACTCGCTATTCCAACATGGCCGCCTGTCAACTTAGCAATTGTTTTTTTTTTTTAAATAAACCAAAGTTTTATTAAGCTCTTGAAGATTTATTTAACATGCCTGAGTGAAAAAGTAAAAAAGGCGCGGCTTAATTTATTATGACAATAGCAAGTTGAGTATTATAACAATAAGCAATTTCCTTGCAGTAATGTGTTGGTATTAAAGAGGTTGTGTTTATGATTTACAAGTTTATGTGAGTCACGGGTTTGTCATCGAGCTAAGGAGTATGAGGATCTCATACTTTACATATTTAAATACAAATAAAGTACGTAGAACAATCTTAATAAACAACTAGGTATATCTCACTTATAAGGTAGTGTTACATGTTTATTTCATAAACATTTTACTGTTACTTTATTTTAGTTTTTATTGTTTCCTTCCCGTATGGCAATGATACAATAGGGTTAATGAAGATAAAATAATGACTAAAAGCATCAAAAATATGTACTTAGTTTAATTATCTATCTAGTAAAACATTCTTGTATGAATCAGGGCTACACAACTTTTATGACTAGCCGTGAAGATATGCAACATGAATGTTGACAGGCTTTTTGCCACACAGAAGAGGTTAAATTGCTTTGCAGAAGTGATTAACATAGTAAAAACATTCTTTTAACCTTATCCATATAACTTAACACTGCCTTTATTGGAAATAATCGTCGATAGTTTTAGACAAATTTAAATTCAGTTGTTAAATATTCATATTTACGAATAAGTTAGATTACCGTTTTCAATATTCCAGAAGGAAATAGAATGTGTATAAACACGAGATTTTATATCTTTTACAGACATTTCGTAATCGAATCTTGTCAATAAACATTGTGTTTTGATAGAGATGCGAAAAGATTAGATAACTCATCCAAATACATGACCTGAGACGTACAAAGAAATATAAATGCTTAGGTAAATACTTATGTATTTATTTACCTAAATTTAGGAATATCAAAGATATTTTATTAATAGACATTTCTTTGGCTTACAAACAGTGATCTTTGATAAAGACTCAATGGGTGGTGTTTTTATTCAGCAAGCGTGACGTAAGTGTACCTTACCCATGGAGTCTGTCAATAGGTTTGTCAGCATAAAACGTATCTTTAATATGAAATATCATTGATTCAAGTAGTACTTACATGATTTCTATTTAATAGAGTATCTTTACCATTGTTTAAAATAAAACTACGTTATCTTTTAAAATTATATTTTATGGTGGATTTATTACTTAAATAGGACTGTAAGTAATAAATCAATTTACTACCTAGTATCTCCGTGAAATAGTCATCATCCACCGCAGAATTTCCGGTCGCGTTTATTTTAATAACTATTTTCAAATTAGAAACTCACCGATCACATAACGTTCAGACATAAATCTAAATACCCGTTCGTTAATCTAGAAGACTGGAGCATGGGAAATGAAAATGGAGGGAAAAACTTGACAGTGTGGCAGCCATCTTGAAGTTGACAGAGCATAGACCGACGCAAAAACTTTTTAGGGTTAATTACAACCAAGAAACCCATCTACATAGCTATTATTGAAAGTATATTAACTTCTTGTGTAAATAAATCGGTCATTAACATCACTCAAATCTGAAAGTCATTCAGTTTGAGATGGCAACACTGATTGCAGTTCGAATTGATTCGGAATTGAATGTATCATCTTTAGAGGCAGAACAAAAAATATTACATGTGCCTAACTCTGTTTTTATTTAAAAAAAAACATCTATCTTAAACCATTTTCACAAGCTCGCAACAATGAATAAAGCTTCATCATACAATAAAAATGTGTAACAGCCAACTGCTTGTGCAAGAAAAGTGCACGTGCAAAATTCCTTATGATAAACTCCTCCGCATTAGGATATGCAAAAGTATGACACAGAGCATTCCAGAGGTAAATCGAGAACCATTCCATATCGAGAAGTGAGATAAATGAGAAATTAGATACGCAATATGCAACACGCTGCAGATACATAACTGTAGGAAAGCAATTGAAACCGTGTTTGCATTCTTTAGTTGACTGCAAATGTAAAATAATGCAAAAAAACTATCAAAAACATTCCAGAGCAAAACGGTGACCCAATTAAAAAAGGTCCATATTTTTGTGCAAATTAACAGGTGGAATAATTGTCAAGCCTGTTGATTGATAGAGAAAAAGTAAACTGTCAACATCAAATGGTTGGCGCGCAAATTGCACATGGAACGTTTAACCACCTTCCAAGTGTGGATGCCTGCAAGTTTAGACAAACGATGCATCTGCTTCATAGAAAAATAACAAGTACTTATTTCCTACGTTACATTCGCAGCTGCCTTACCGTTGGAGCTAAATGTCAACCCTTTAATCAATTCTTAGCAAATAAACGTGCATCAAGGTCGTTACGTTTAATCCTGACAAAGTGGTTAATAACGGAAATGACTAATAACACAGATAAGTCGTTTAAACAAGTATGACTTCTAAATTGATTGTAAAAAACGTTGTAGTTACTTACATTTAGAAACTGCTAACGATCGCCTTGCTTGGCGCTAAGTAGAGGCACGTGGTGTTTTTTTTTGTAAGGCAGTAGTGCACGGTCAATGCGTTTGGTTATCAGCCATATGGTACCGACGCGTGCCGTGCAGGGTCTAGGCATTCAAGCATGGAATGATATGCTTTTTGAAGCAACAATTCTGCCTTGTTTTGTCAACACGACCTTACTATTATTTCACTGTCGTCGTTGATATAATATTGAAGTTTTAAGTTAGATATCTTTATGGTTTACATATAACAAAATTAGCTGAAATAACTTGTACTGACACCTAAATAATTGACTAGAATGACCTTTCGCTTGGAATGCAAGCAGCTGAAATATATTTAACGTTCAGTTTATACGGTTAATAAACTAACAAACAGCCTTTTGCAGTTTTAAACGTTATTACAAACCAGTTTTAGAAGAACTACTATTCCCATTTTACGAAAAATAGTTTAAAACAAACCGGAAAAAAAGATTGTAAATGCTAATCATAAATTCTTATTTCAAAATTTATATTAGACAGTCTTGCACACTGTAATATTGTACAGGCAGATGTTTAAGAACCGGTACAGTTTTTGGAGGGTAACTAAAGGATACAACATTATAATAGTTAAGGACTCTTCTACTTACAGGGTGTCTTAGATATACTTTAAAAATTAAACTTGAATAATGTTTTACGATTAGAGATAGTGTTTTTTCATTCGTCGTTATTATTTTAGGATATTTAATTGTAAAGGTAGGTGAATATTAGATGTTACTAAAAGTGGACCCCGTAAGTGACCTCTTACCTTAAATTCACTCTTATAACACAGTTACCTAATCCAAAAATTATATAAAAGATATTAGAGACTACATTTCAATAAATTATTCGGCCATGACAACGCAAAATTTATTGACATATCGAAAATTCGTTGCGTAAAATTCGCATAAATTAAAAAAGAATCTTACGTCAACCAATCAAAACAATTTGTATATTCAAATGTTTCGAATGTACAGTGGTAATGTAAAGCTACTCATTAATATGATAATGAAATTGTAATTCATTATTATTTTGGTTTACTCAAATGGGACAATTTACAAAGACTTGTAAATTTTGCGAGCGAACAGTTACTCATTTCGGTAAATGTATAGAATATTTGTGGAAATTTTGTGTTTATTTATGTAAAATTTATACGTACCTATCTTAATTAAAATAACTATCTTTATAAACTGCTTAAAACAAGACTGCCAAATGCAACGCATTTTTTTTTAATCAAAGTTTTATTATTCTTCTCTCACCTTAAAAAAAACACTCGTCAAATTTCTACAAGTACCAATTGAGTACATAGGTACTGTATATGGGTAGGTAGTTCAGGGATGTGAAACCTTGTGACCCTTGCTCGGTTCCGTGGGTGCCGCACACCTGGCAGTAACCATAGCGATCAAATCACAACGCGATGCAACTCCGGCGCAGGTCATGTAGACAGAAACGTGTGAAAGCTAACGGTTTCCGCTTTTCATTGATTTTTGGTGACTATTACCATGTGGGTGCTTGGTAAAAACTAGTTTGATTAGAAATTAGTGCACTACAAAAATATAAGTGTTTTTTAATAATTTTGATTAAGTACTGATAATTTGAATTCAATACAACATTCTTGACTCAACGCGTAAATATAAGATTAATATTCTATTGCCAATTAGACTATCCAAATGTTTCCTATTAGAACTATTCAATATTCCATAACTGTATCTAAATATCTCAAAAGTGTAACATCCATAATTAACCAAAAAGTCCGTTAACCTCGCAAAAAACTTTCCCAAAATCGATCGAATTTCAAACGTTGTTTTTTCGAACTCGTGGCAAAGGGCGCGTGCTATACAGCCATGCGATGCGTGGCGTATGGCAGACGAGCAGATGACACGCGACGGTTATGCCAGGTGCAAGCAAAGGCCACTCTACCGTACAGCCAGTGATAAAAAAAGATAGGTACAAACATTCCGAGTTAAACTGTATGTAAATTGTAGAAAGTACATGTTTTTTCTTAAAGCACTAAATGTTTAAATTTTAATTAACAATTTAAAACGTAATAAAACAAATGCTGAAGAAAATAATGTATTTAAGAATTCACACTTCTTTCACTTTCATACGGTTTCTTAACAAAAGACATCAACGTGTTCTCGAAACACTTTAATTGTTTCTTTTTACAAAAACAATACATGTAGTTTTATTCAGAGAAATGATCAATGGAATCAGATCGATAATTCTGTGCGTGCAGTAGCCATTGGTGCGTGGCCATCGAATCATTTGGTTCTGCTTTCGATTACAATGAACTTGGCATTGTGCGTACGTCGCGCCTGTGCCTTTTATTTTTAAAAAGTCAAATTAAAAAGTTCGAATGAGGTCACGACAGTAATTTCATCTCATGCCAACAAAGTAACTATTTAGAGAAATACAAAAGTATTCTAAATGTTTGATTAGAGAAACGTTAGTTTAATTAAATATAACGTTGACCGCTAAAGTAAAACAAGCTTTTAATTGTAGATGTTTCAAGCTAGGTACTCGTAGTAAACGAGCGTGTGTAATCTTGATTTGAAATAATTAGAAATATATAAAAAAAATACCGACAATTTCGTTATACTGACACTATTAAATTTTATGTATATTGCCTTGGTTTATACAGTTCCTTATAAATTTTTCGTTTAAATAAGTAAGTAATTAAGAGCAACTATTTTTTTGTTCCTTATCAATTGTCATTGCCTTTGACACATTGTCACCTGTGACGTTACTTAATGTGACATTAATTTAAACTCCGAACGTTAATGAAAAACTTCATGTACCCGCAAATTCTTCAAAAAACAATGACCTCGGAAGACTGACTATTTATTTATCTATTTACTAAAAGACAATGGCTTCCGTCAGGTATTGTGCTCAGTCAGCCATTGAAAATGTGCTTCGAAGATTTGAACAAGGATACTATAAATATACGTGAAATTATGTGTATTTTATCGATGGCCACATATTTTCGATCCTTATATAACGTGTGTCCATTAAAATTTTAGCTAAAATGGTTATGGAATCGTAAACAATTTTTACGGCACGCCTTTACTATTGGTCGAATTGACGTTATTAAACGGCAAATCGTCTGTACTGTAAGTAATTCTTCTTACCGTAATCGGATTTCTTATGTCAGATTGACGTCTTTTCCGCCTGAACAACAGTAAAATAACAAAGCTATGATTGAGATTCTTCTTTTAGTGTTGCATTTAGAATGCTAATTTATTAGTTTTGAAGTTATAGACACTGGAAAAAAAACGTAATGCTCGGAGACCCGCGTTCTTTTTCCAGTGCCTATTAACAGCCCATATCACTTAAGTATTAAAGTTATGTAAGTACCTACCTATCTTGTCTTAATTTAGGTCCACGCTAAAATCTAGATCATAGATCATACTTATGATCAATATTGAAATGTATTCAGTACTTTCTAAAGTAATCGCTGGCTATTTTCCGGGTTTCAATGGTATCCTGTTAATATGATAATTTAGCACGTTACGCGTCAACGCTGTCTGCATGATAAATACTATCATTTTTACTGTTCTTGCAAGTAGTTTTGTAGACTATCAAGACATTACGATATTTTCTACATTTCTAATTATTTACCGACAAAAAACTAAGTAAGATTAATATGGCATTTATTTGTATCTTACTGCAAATATTTTTTGAAGGCGTATGGTATGTATCACATATCACAGGCGATACCTACGTACTCTAACTATATTAAGTTAATTCATTTTGATAAATTTTTTTTTTATTATTAGGTACTTAGAAGCGTAGGGCAAACTATGAAGCCAAGTCGATTTACGAGTCCGTTATCTTTTCCGTACGTAAAATGCGTTAGCCCGCATTAAAACGCTTCAAATAAGCGATTAACTCATTTTAAAAAGAGAATGTTTTTTTAAAAATCGAACGGACGTATTAGAAATTGGAATTTTATTTACTTCATTACCATAATGTTAGCGGGAAGGTAACTGTTTGGCATTTGAAAGAAGAAATTATCGTGGACTTGCGATTTTGCGATGTTACTCAATGCAAGGTTCGAAGGCCGCAATACGGGTATTTATGATAGAAGGAATGAATATATTCGTATAGAATATGTTTGAACTTAGATTGTAAAGAAATTGTTTAAACCCTTAGAAACGTTTATAAGTACCAAACTAGTAATAGCAGGAAGAAGGAATAAAGATACCTTCTCGATAACATCTTAAATAAGTATATATTTTTACGTCGCTACTCTTCAGTTCAATTTTGATAAAAAATTATCAAAAATAAATTTAAATCTACGTGTTAGTTACAATTGTACGCGTATTGTTTCTCAGCTTTATACTACTAAAATTAAAAACGTGAAAGTTTGTGAGTATGATGTATTATGGATGTTAGTTACTCTTTCACGTAAAAATAATTGGACGGATTTTGATGAAACTTTACAGTAATATAAGTACTACATCAGAATAACACATAGGGTACTATTTACCGCGGGTAAACTTATCATTCCCACGGGAAACCGACTTCCACGCGAACGGAGTCGCGGGCGGCCACTAGTAGTCATATAAAACTTAGCTCAAGATGTACCTACCCACTTGTATTTGTAATAGATATGTTAATTAAAGCTAATTATTAAAACGGTATGGTTCAATTAGATCGTATTGGCATATGACCTTATCCAACTTTTAACTAACCTCAAAACCGACTGGTTGTATTTCGCAATGTAAAAAAGGCAATAATACCTATCTTAAACAAAATCCAGTTAAAATCAAGTTTTCATCGAACCCTTATTACAATAATTATGTTCGGTAATAATGCACATAAAGTAAACGTGAGAAAACGAATAACTAATTGGGTAGTTTTTTTGCGATTCGTAACTTATTGTACTTAGTCACGCTTGACAAAGAGTAATTTTCCTACAACGAGAAATAAATCATATTGTCACAGTAATTGAGATCAAACTGGTATTGTCTGTGAATCATTAGTCACTACTATGTGTATATAGATCAGAAAAGTTCAACTAAGTTCAATGGAATCAATCATTAGAATCAACGTGGGATGTAGTTAGTTTTTTGCTTATTGCACCTCTCAGACTGACTTCTCAAACACATGTATAGGTAGTATATTCTCATATTTTCTCCGTATTCAAAAATGGAATTCTTTTTTTTTTAATTCTCACAACAGGTCAAAGGCAACGTCGAGGGGAAGCAAATCACCGCTAGAATGAATGCCCGCCCTTGCAGCGAGAGCTTTACAATAGATCTGCAACGGTTTAAAACATCTGCCTCAGGGACCAAAACACTAGTATTATTATTGAAGTGCCCATTCGTTTTTATTGCACGAATATTTCTAGAATTATCGCTTGGCCTACGAGGAAGTTTGATTTCAAGGCTTCTAAACTATTACGGTTTTTGTTTAAACTAGACAAAAAAGAAAACACAAAAGAAGTCAAAAAGCTCATGTTCCCATGGTTATTATGTAAAAAATTACTACGCACACGTACGGTACGTGAAGGCAATTCAGACCCAAGGAAGTATTGAATGGTCACGCACCACCGCCCGTAGACCTTCGTCCATGGTCCCCCATAATTGACCAGAAAATGACGTCATTTGAACTCAGATCATTACACCGCGCCCGTCACCTTAGACACGCTTTTCCCACGAGTCATTTACCTATCAACGCTTTGTTCTTTACAGAATGTCAAACTTCCAACGGACGCGCAGCAAGGTCTGGTGGGGGGACGCGCCGCCGAATATAGGCAGCCCTGTTGCCGGAGCGAACTGGAATAAACCGGCTGAGGACGCCGACTGGGAGCCACAACTGCCTCACTGGATAGCCAACCAACCTGAGCAGAGAAACCTGAGTGCCGACAACATCGCCGAACCCAACAATGCCCCCGTCAACCAATGGCCTCTACGCCACGGCAGCCCCGGCAGCCACAAGAGCCAGGATTCAGGATTCTCAGACTCTGACAGCTCCCCACCACCCTCTCAGTACTACCCGTCTCCCGACTCATCAAACAACAAAACTTCGAGCAGTAGCGACTCTAATAACAACGCAAATATCACTGTTAAACAAGCCATCACCTTCCAAAATACGGATGAAGGTAAAGACTCTGTTGACAGTGCAAAGACTCCGGTCAGTGGAGAAAAGCCCACGCCAAAGCCAAGGTTACGAAGTAGTAGCGTCATACAAACACCATATGATTTACAGAAATACTACGAAGTTCATCAGGATGATGAACATATCGAACTTTTAAGGGATACAGATGATTTAAACAAATCTGAACCTAAATACCCTGCCCCGAGGAACATCTATAATGAAAAGGCAAGTAAAGAAAGAGACAACCAAAAGATATCAGCCAAAATCATAAAATCAAAAACCTCAGATTCACCCACAAGTAAAAGTAATGGAAATGATTTAGACATAAATTCTAACAATAGTGCAATACACAATGAAACCAAAGATATAACTATAAAATCTAACATTATTAGTCCTTCAAAAAAGTATCCACTGCAGAAAACTTTTGTGTCAAGTACCGATAGCACTAATGTTAGTAAAGTTGCAAAAGTTAAAGATTTAGAGAAAAGTAAAATCAAGTCAGATGATAGTTTAGAAATTATTAAATTAGCACATGACAATGAAATCGCTGTCAATAACCAACCCCGCGTCAGGACACCAATATCGAATATATCCTATGTGCCAACAGAAAGAATCTCAGCAGCAAGAAACGAATATCGAAGGAGCATGTCTCAAGAAAGTGAGAAACCAATCGAAACGACGCCAAAATTTCAAAGAAATAGGTTAAATAAATCACTCAATTTCGAAGGACAAAGACTAGATCAACAAATTTTAGACATCCAAGAAGGTTGTCACTCGCTTGGTTATATCGCTGAAGACGAGGTTTCCACTGATAATAAAACAATAGACGTAAGTGGGCTACACAAACCTACAAATGCCCTTCTTGGTAAGAACATAATGGACAGTCTGAATTTAAAACCAACTAAAAAACCTGGACCGAAACATCGTTCTGGCCTTAAGGCTGAAAAATACAGATACTTTCAATCCAAGAAAGTAAAACCAGAACCAGTAGACACCTATGCTGGTGGAATATTGAACGGCAGCAGGGTCCCATCTCTTGGTCTACCCAGAAGTTGTGATCAAGATTCGTGGGTGGTCGTAGGACATCCCGAACAAGAATTGCTAATCCCCAATTACAATGAAAGGCTGATTGATGATAACGCGAAACCAAAAGAAGAAATCGATAGAGTTACACCACCTCCACAGTTCCAAGACAAACAGAAGACTCCGTACGATACAGATTCTAAATCAAATAAAGATTTAACTCTCGATTCGAAAAGAGAGAAATTAAAAGATGATAATATAAACTTCACGGACGTACAGCTGAACCCTGCCTGTGCATCCACTCCTAAAATGCTAGCACCTCATGAGTATATGAACACCGAAAAACCAACACCAATTAACAAAAGCCTTCGCCGCATCAATTTATTAGAGAACTTTAATACCGGGTGAGTCAAACTGATTAATTATGTACAAAAATCTATTCATTAAAATATCTTTACTCTTTTAGTGACCGTTAATTAAGTTAACTCGTTTTCGTAACACACAAACTGCAATTACACGTCACTTAATTGACTAACTTAATCAAACGCGTTAGTGACTTTCAAAATACCGTTTCAGACCTCTTTAACGTTGATTTTAATTTCCAGGTTAGTATTAAACAATAGGGATGAAATTCTGTACCGGGAAAGAAGTATAGACACGACTACTTTAGAAAGACTTTGTGAGAGAAGACCAGAGCCTGTTCAGTACTGGTTGTGTGACTTGATAGGGTCCTGCGAAGCTGAGTGTATGACGACGCTGCAGAGCAAGCCTTTAGGGTCGGAAATGAAGGCCATGGTGTCTTCCAGCTCGGCTACTATCACTGGAAATATAAAGAAAGTGCAGACACATGGGCAAATCATTGTTCATCAATACAGCGAAGTTTTAAGGTAAATATAACCAACAGATTTCGTAAAGAAAAATTCGGATACAACTTTTCTAATACTATTGCCACTTTACTCATTTATAAGATTAAAAAACATATTTTTAAGAATGTTTGTTTACCTCGTAATCTCAATGTTTATGGACACTATGCAACGGTTATAAATCAAAAACGATTTCAATCAAAACAAGTCAATTCGAAAAACCCGTTTTTAAGCGGCTCACTCTTATCTTGAAGTTATATTTGTATATAGGAAGGAAAACCACATACCGTCATGTAATCAAACAGCCTTAGCATAATTTTGTCTCATAATATAATTTATATTCCATATATTTATACGCCATTCGTTTTAAATTTACTGATTAATTAAAGTGAGCCAAGCACAGCATCTTCATAACATGATAATTGAATTGCAAATGTCAAGTCCAGTTTATGATAATTTGTTTATATTTAACTACTAGGCTTTGTGACAGTTAATACGTAGGTACATGGTTCTAGGTATTTAAAATGAGTCGTAGCATGCATAGGATATGAATTAAATGAATACCACTACGATTTAGGTAGGCACCTAATTGTGGCTTGTATTACGCAAATTCTGTGTTGCTGTTTGTAATTAAGGTACTTTTCTTCCTTCCCGTAACTCGGTAGAATTAATCTTCCTTTAAATAAGTGTGTTAAACTCTTTTTTAAGTACATACAGCAAAATCAATAATTAAGGACAATTAAATTGTTTTTTGTATAATAACACAAAATCAAATTACGGCGATATTTGACGCTACGGTAACCTTGCATTCTACAACATTTACACGGTTCATCGAGTAAAATCAAATCAATCCTTTATCACATAATTTCCATACATCTACATACTTCACCTACAATTCCTCCTCTCAGGAACCTCGAAAGCACATCGGCCTCAGAAGAGAACATCTGCCTTCTAGTCGCCAACATAAACGAGTTCGTGCTAGCCCACAGCATCACTCTCAACACCAAGCCTCCCGGGGAATCCCCCGAGCGATGGGACAAGATCAAGAAGTCGTTGCAAATGTACCTCCAGAAGTTGGTCGATATCGGCGACGACGTGAAGTTGGAACTGAATGAGAGCAACCCGCAGTGGAACCTTGTTGGCAAACACTTGGACGCGTTGATCGACATCTTTATGGAGACGACCAAGGCTGTGCTGATTCAGCAAATGAAGGTAAGGGAATAAAGACTGAAAACATAACAGACATGTTACTGATTTAATTTAAACCTTTACTCATTTGTGGTGTTGGTTTTTGACGTATACAGAAAGGATAAACCGACTTAGATTAAAGTATTTTTGTTTCGAAGCTAACTTGATTAAGATCTCTCAATACCTATCCTATTATTTTCAATACATTAAACAAACTTATCTTTTCCCCAGACACTCGTCTCAATAATCGAAGAACCTCCATCTGACGTCATACTCAAATCAACTCTAACATCTATATCTCACCTCGCCTCAACAACTGAAACCACATCCTCGGATCTTCATGAGAAATGCGAAAAGATAATAAAACAAATCACAGAGCTGCCATTTGTAGAGTGCGCGGTGCCGAGAGCGCTCCTAGCGGCGATTATCGAAACTAAAAAGAGTTCTATAAAAGCGTTATCTTTGAGGGCGCTTGCAACTGTGTGCGTCAATGGCGATGCTGTAAAACAGTTTGAAGAAGTAAGTTTTAACTTTAAATTTTATGTGTGTCTGCTCTATCTAAGTATAATATAAAAGAACATATCAAACTATGCGTCACATTAAACGGTAAAATACGCTTAAGTATAAATAGCAAATTTATAAGTTAAATTGTATTTTCTAACCAACACTCCTACAAGGTACTCTAACTTTTAATCTCCTTTGCGTGTCTTACTTTAGTCAGTTAGTTCCTTTTGAACTTTCTTAACTAATTTACTATCCCAACATGACGTATCCTTACTTTCTACTAAGTGACCGTAATTATTTCCGAACTAATCTCACTAAATTGCCTGTTGAACTAATGACTAATGTTACTTCCAGGGCGGCGGTATTGAAATACTTTCTGACATTCTATCGGATGATTCAAACCCGGAGCCACAAATTCGAGAGGCGATTACCGTGTTGACTCAAATCACCGCACCATGGCTTAGGGGCCATTACGACCTCACACAGTTACATTTGTATCTGAATAATATCATCGACAGAATTACATGTAAGTTTTGAGGGTACTTATCTAAATATTATTTCACTCAAACTCAAACATCGTGTAATGTTGTAAACCACGCCATCTATTGGCGAGTAGCGAAACTATTTTTATTTCTTCTCCGTGAATATAGATGGCACTCAGGCCGAGTCTCAAAACGTTTAGTAAAATTGTAACTTATAGTTTCTTAACGTTTTTTTAGGTATATTATCACGAACGGACTGCTGCCAATTACTGCTGCTCTGCACCGCTTGCCTCGTCAATCTGGTGCGAGAGTTGGAGCTGGAGAAGAAAGAGGATCAAACTAGCAAGTCTGATATCGTCAGTGTATTGAACAGACACAAGACTGTTGAAAGGCTCCTGGAGTCTGTGAAGAACCGGGGGCCGAATATATCTGTGTTCTTACAAGTAAGTTAACATATAATAAACCGTAGCATCTGTTTAGAATTTGCGTAAGATTGCAATAGTTTTAGAATTAGGTAAACAACACTTTTTTTGCTTTTAAAGAGCTAAAAGATAGTTAGATAGAACAACAAAAAAATGACTACAACAACTTTGATTCAATTTCTACTTCAATTGTTACTACATTAAGGAACTACAATTTCCTAATATTGCCCTCGCTGCTAAAAACTACTTCCAACTCTCACTATTGACGGTCTACTCGTTGACTTACTTACCCTTCTGTTGTTACTATAACTTTCTAACTCGTCCTTTCTCAGGAACAAACAGCCTCCCTCCTGGCGTCGCTGTCCCGCGCCGCCGGCGGGCTGCCCCCGCGCTCGCTGGCGGCGGCGGCGCTCGTCTGCTTCACGCGGGTGGCGCCCGCGCACGCCCCGAGACACAACGAGCTGCGGGCACAGGCCAGGCTGCACTGTCATGCCGCTGAGGCTATCTCTAGGTAAGGTAGATGTTGGTTAACTGGGGTTTAGGTTAAGGATTGAAAGTTTGTGAGCATGTGAGGATGTATGGATGTTTGTTACTCTTTCACGTAAAATCTATTGGACGGATTTAGATGAAACTTTGCAGTAATATAGGTTATTCATCAGAATAACACATAGGGTACTTTTTACCGCGGGAAAACTTCTCATTACCACGGGAAACCGACTTCCGCGCGAACGGAGTCGCGGGTGGCCACTAGGAAACCATATTGCATGAGATATGTTGCCATTAACGCCATCTATCGCCGTTTGAAGTGAATGCTGAAAAAGTTATTTTAACTGCCGTGGTTTTTTAAATAGTTTTTTTTTTTTTTTAATATCGTTTTTACAGGCCTGGATTTTTAAATAGATGATTTGAATGAATGAATGTGACTTTATTTAAAATTCAAAATCGTAACACATTATTGTTAATTCATTGCGTTTATTGCTAGAAAATTAATGTTGACTGTTAATTTTGTGGACGTTAATTTTAATGTATTTTTCTTTTTGTAACACAGATTAGCAGTATACCCCGAGGTTGCTCGCCAAATCGTCGAACTCGAGGGCGTTCCTCATCTTATAAACCTCGTTAGGATGCAGAGAAAACGCCCCAACTTCGACGTGAACCCGGACCAAACGCTCATCTTCTGTCTAAAGGCTCTAAGAATACTCCACAAGCACGAACCTATGGCTTTCTCCGCGTATAGAAAAGACGTCAAGGAAATGGTTTTGCCGCATTTGATGGAGTCACTTATGCTGTTTTCCGCAAAACAAGAAAGCTATGTGTAAATCTCTATGTTATAGAAAGACTGTTTCTAAGACTATAATGTAAAATAATAGTTCCGATTTTGACCATTGGTGGCGCTATAAGCTCTAATCAATATATTTTTATTGTAATATTTGAATTTTTATGTTTTAAGGATACTTTTGTTTTCTTTCAAAATTGACGAAGATCTACTTAAGAAGACCGAACCCTACTTATGACACGCTTTGTTATTTTATATGACTCAACTGTTTTGTCCATAATTTAAGGTTTAAATTATTCAGTCAGTACATACCTTTTACATTCCAGGTTTTTTCTAGTTTTGACAGGATAAAGATGGTATGAAATGTAAATAAATAATGTATTCATAGCTGTAGATAAAGTTATATCTACTTATATGATGAATTAAGAAAATTGCATGCTTCATAAACTTAACTCCATTACGTAAAATATTCCTTTAATATTTTAGATTTAATTTTAGTTGCCATATTCACAATGAAATTCAAGCTAGTCTTAATTTTGTATATTTCACTTATCCCACATACATTATTTTACGAAATAAACTCTGAAACCACCAATAGTTTAGATTTCTAAGTATTTTAATGTTTTTCAATAAAATGTAAAGAGATTTATAGATCTTGTAAAATAATCGGGCGACTATATCGTTATCTGTTTATGAAATAAATATATTGATTATCAAAACGATTTTTATTTTATTACAAAAAGTATCTAAGTATTAAAATCTTAAAAAATATAATTATTGTATCACAATTTATAATTAAAACAGACATCATCCATAGGAGTTTTTAACATTTTTTGAATGTACAATATCAACATTTGTTTCATGGCATTGTCTTAAATCTAAGTCGTAGACACCCAGACAGAATTTGTTATCCGGTGCCTTAAATATGTCCAGACCTCTGCCTATTTTAATAATCCAGCCGGAACTTAACCTAAAAAGAAGTAATCAATTTTAAAATTAAATTCAAATCAATGATGGGAAATCCCTAATAATGTCTTATTAGGTGAAATCAATAACCACTTGACATTCAAAATACTAAGCTTCGAAATAGTCCTTTACTACAGAAAAATCAATACATTTAGGCAATTCAATAATTTGAGGAAGGATAATTTAAAATAGTATAATCAGAATAAAATTGGTTTCCTACTCCTCTCCTTTCCTACTCTGCTTTCTTTCGACAACAATGATCTTAGCTTCTACAGTAATTAAATGCTAAACAAAGTTTAATACTTATATTAATCTACTTACACAATTTGTCTGTCATGTAATGTCTCAGAATATTTTGCAGTTAAGTTGACTTTATATTTCTTGAGATCCTCTTGCAAATTGGAAAACCACTCCCACTGTTCAGACCCCGATTTGGGATCTTTTGTAGTTGTTAACTCAATGTATTGTAAATTGTCACAGGATCTAACTAATAACTCACATAGTCTGAGGAAATTTTGACACTGAGAAAAAAAAATTGGTTTGTTTCAAATTTTCAAATCAAAAATTATGTTTGTTAAGTTTCTAGGTATAAAATGCTATTTGTCTTTATTTATCTGATTAATGACAAAGTTTATGCAAAATACTTGTTAATCAATGCCACTTGATTTGATAAGGTTACTATCAAATTGAGTTTGTAGTTCCCATGGGCGGTTTTAACAAAATAAATATAAAAACCTTGTAAAACATATATATTTTACTTACAACTGAAAACATATAAGTTTTACGAATATATGTTTAAGTGCAAATACAAGATACTCACTTGGTGAAAACTTCTGATGTATGGATCCTCAATTATTACATATTTTACATCTTCATCTAAAAACCTTCCAAATAAAGCTTTATAACTATGTCCTGTAGAATTATTCTCAATATGGATTTGTTCGTGGAACTTTCCTGTTTCTTTTTGCTGCAAAACCAATCGTTTTATTGCTTCTGCTCTGTTCATGTATTCTTCAACTTTCTTTCTAAGATATCCTCTCGTAGTCTCATCTATTTCATCTAGACATTTAAAGAATAAAGTTATAATAGGAGTTATTAGCTCTGGTTTGAAATAAATTAACAACAAGGTACCTTTCATTTTGTCAACCAATATTTGAAGTCCTTCTTGGTAGCAAACCAAGGCTTCGGTATACCTTTTTTTGGTATCCAATTCAACGCCTCTTTTGAGAATATTTATTGCCGTACTTTGAATATTCATTTTAATACTTAAACCTTAACTAAGCACCAAATTGAATTAATAAATAACTAACTAAAATATTATCAAAGTCTTCGTAGTTCCCCAAACATAAATAAACAAAAGTAAGTGTTGCGGACTTTTTCGATAAAACGAATATTATCAACATCGATTTCTACCGTTTGAGTATTTTGTTTGCAAACAAAATACGTCGCATGATAAACTGCAATAGAAATTTGTAGTTTTAAAAAAAATAAAAATTATCTATATTTACGTACTTAAGGTACAAGAATACCTTATATATTAGTTTTAAACCAAAAGAAAGGTGGAATAGCTAAAAGGAAAAGAACAGCAGTGTTGTGCTAGGACGCATAGTTTAATAAACCAAGGCTTCATAATTATGAAAAAAAAGTCTTGAGACTGTCATTGTCAAAGTCATCGCAGGGTTACCAGAGGGTGGGTATTTGTAATTTTGGCTTCTCAGGTTAAATTAGAAACTCGTTTACGATACTTATCATTATACATTTTATTTTTTAGAAATTATTTTTATAGTCATTTTTCTGAATGTTGTATTTATTAACAATAAAGTAATATGATTATGTTTATTTCTATAGTTAACTTTTTATTTTTAGATATTTATAAAAAAGAGTTGGCAACATACACACATACACACGCACACAACAGAGAGATCCTGTGGCGGGAATTCAAAAAAGTTGTTGAATATTTTTTCCGTCTATAAAATTAAATAATTTAAAGTTAATTGATGAGATTTCAATTAGTTAAAAGCAAATATTTACTTTCCCCATAATGGATGGGAATGAAGGAGGCCCTGAAGAGGGCCCCCGAAATCCGAAAACAAGAAAAAGAACCGTGGAGGTGGTGGAACCTACCTTAACTCCGGACGCTACTGGAGCATCGGGTGAGGAAAAACCATTTATTAAGCCAAATTATAAAAGACTATACCCTGAACACTCGGGTATTAGTGTATTCAAGGTCTATGTCACGCAAGAAAACGAGAGACTAGGAAATAAAAGTCCTGTTTATCTGAATCATATATTTTCATCAGAGATTAAGGGTGTGGTTGCAATTACTAGGATAAACGCATTGAAAATAGCAGTTACATTTAAACAATACAATACAGCTAACAATTTTATAAACAATACCACTTTTCTTGAAAAACATAAAATGAGAGCGTACATACCAGCAGCTCAAATAGAATGTATAGGGATTATTCGCTTCGTTCCAACAAACATTTCAAATAAGGATCTCTACATAAAGCTATCTTCACTCAATGAAATAGTAGCAGTACGACGATTTACTAAGAAGGTGGGATCACAGCGAGTTCCATTACAAACAGTGTCTGTTACGTTTTTAGCTAATTCATTACCCGAAAATGTACACTATGATCTCTATTCTTATAGAGTATTCGATTATGTCCCTCCTCTCCAACAATGCTTTAAATGTCTTAAGTTTAATCACTCAGCAAAAGTCTGTAACGGTAAACAGAGGTGCAGCTCTTGTGCCGGTGAACACTCGTACAAAGTATGTGAGTCTCCAGATGCACTCTGCTGCATCAACTGTGGTGGAGGTCATCTGGCAGTGTCGCGATCGTGTCCTGTCAAAATAAAGAAAATGTTAGAGAAAAAGAATAAAATAACATATGCAGCTGCAACTAACTCAAAATTATATGATGAGAATTTTCCGCCATTGGAGCGTACCTCTGTTTATAAAAAAAAAGATCATCAAGAAACCCCGAGAATTAACAACAAAAGAGAAAGTAATATTGAAAAACCAGAAGTAGTCAAAAAAAATCTCATAACCGAAATTATTGAGAACAGTAATGTATTAAAGGCTCTAGTACAAACCATTGTCCAGTTAGGTAACAAAAATGATGATGTTCCGGTAACATCAGCATTTATCAAGGAAGCATTAATTAAAAATCTGTCAGAATAATGGGTTCAAACTCCAACAATAATAATATATCAACATTAAGAATTGCACAATATAACATTCAAAGCGCCAACAGCAAAAAACAATTATTAATTAAATTTTTAAGTGATGAGAATATAGATATATGCTTACTTAATGAAACCTGGCTCAAAGATAATCAAAACTTTAGAATCCCAAACTATCACATACATGTCAAAAATGCACAAAATAAACATAATGGAGTAGCAATACTTATTAGATCCCAAATTAAATATAGTCTATTAATTACACCTTTTTATGAAGACATTCAATGCATTGCTATAAGTTTACCAACAGAGTTAGGCAATATAACAATTTTATGTGTATATTGCCCCCCTCCCAGGACAGGAGGATCTTCTAGAATTAATATTTCCAAATTAGACAAAATTATTAAACAATTACCCAAACCAATATTTGTTAGTGGGGACTTCAACGCACATCACATTGCATTTGGTTGTGTATCCACCAAAGGTAGAGGACAGGACATATATAATGTAATAGATAAAAATGATCTGTGCATCCTTAATGATGGTAGGTTTACAACTATTAATTATCCTTCACATAACCCATCTGCTATTGATATTACTTTTGTAAGTGGAAGTATAGCTCCACACTGTGAATGGAGTGTCCATGATGACACTATGGGAAGTTATCACTATCCCACAATCACTAGTATAGCAATAAAAATAGAAAAATATCAAATGAATCCACCTACTGACAGATTTTTATATCATAAAACTGATTGGACAAAGTATAAAAAAACATCTGTTTCTGTTTTTAATAATTTACCTATTGATGAAGAAAATCCATTGGTATCATACAATGCTTTCTGTTGTTGTCTCCAAGAATTAAAAGAAATGGTGGTTCCAAAGTTTGTCAAGAATAATAGTTTTAAGAGTAGGCCACCAGCGCCGTGGTGGAATGCTACATGTGAGGAAGCTGTAGTAGCATCATACAAAGCTCTGAAACAATACAGAAATAATCCATTAATTGAAAATTATTATGAATATAAAAAGGCTGATGCAAAGAAAAAACGAGTTATTTCTGAACAAAAGAAAATTGGTTGGAATAACTTTTGTACCAGTTTTAATAGAACTACCCCTATTAGTAGGATTTGGAACCTTATTAAGAGATTCAAAAATATTAAAACTAATAATAAATCATTTGGAGACGAGTTTATACAACCATTCATAACCAAGCTCTCTGATCAAAGTAATTTAATTAACACTGATCATTTTGTTGACAATTTTCATAGATGCGGAGACCCAAAAGCTAAATTTCTACTAGATCCTTTCTCATGGTCAGAATTTGTCATATCCCTTAAATCTAGAAAGAATACAACTCCTGGTCTCGATGAATTTCCATATATACTAATTCAACACCTTGATGAATCTATTCAGCAATTATTTCTTCAGATATTAAATAGCCTTTGGCAATATAAATTAATCCCAGAGTCATGGAAAACACAGTGTATTATACCAATACTTAAACCAAATAAAGATCCTCTACTAGCAAATTCTTACCGTCCAATTTCACTTGCATCTTGTCTAGGAAAAATTTTTGAAAACATGTTGAAAAATAGACTTGACTATTATATAGAATCCAATAATTTAATCCCGGATGTTCAAAATGGCTTCCGCAGAGGCCGAAGCTGTGCTGATAGTTTTATCTCTCTCATTCATGACCTGAAAAAAGCAAGAAATTCAAAATTAAATTCTGTTTGTGTATTTCTAGATGTACAGGGGGCTTTTGACAGTGTTGACCCTGGTATCTTAGTAAATATCCTAACAAGAATAGGCATTCCAGGAGCAGTGGCTGAATGGTTGTATAAATTCCTTAACAACAGATTATTTTATGTCAAGCATAATAACATTATCCATGGACCTAACATTGCTTCTAAAGGTACAATGCAAGGAGCAACTCTTTCCCTGCTGATTTATAATTTATATACTAGTGAGATTTCCAAGTATGTAAATATTATAGATGTAAAAATTCTCCAGTTTGCTGATGATCTGGTTTTATACACATCTAATAAAAACATGTCCATAGCTATCAATGTCATTAATTCAGCTTTAGAAAGCTTAAAAATGTACTATAACCAATTGAATCTGAAAATAAATGCATTGAAAAGTGAGGTGATGATCATTGGAGATATGTTTTCTATACCTCGTGTCATTTACGACAACCAGACTATACCATTAGTAAATCAACACAAATTCCTAGGTGTTATCATTGATAAAAAACTAAAGTTTGAAGAACATATAAAATATATCTCTTCTAATGCTCTGAAAGCTCTTAATATTTTAAGATGTCTAGCTGGTGTGTCTTGGGGTGCTGACCCAAAAATTTTGACAATATTATATAAATCTCTTGTTAGAAGTCACTTTGATTTTAGTACATTAGCTTATTTAAATAGTCCCTATACACATAGACTAGATATAATTCAAAATAAGGCTCTTAGGATAATTTCTGGAGCAATGTGTTCAACTCCCATTCGAGCTATGGAAGTGAAAACCCAAATTATGCCATTAATTTTGAGAAGAATCTTTCTTTCTGAACGATATTGTGTAAAACTCTTGGCTTCTAATAATACTAAACTATTTACACAAGTTGTACCAAACCTTGTTCCACAGCTTCAAATCCCAGAAACATTAATGACAGTAGATGAATTGTTGAGAGGAGCTCCTTTAGAGTTCTGTAGAATATTCCTGAAAATGCATAAAGATTGTAAGTTAATTTATACACAGACACATTGGCCATGTTATTATCATTCATACAATAGCCTAACCCATCAAATTATAATTAAATCTCACTCTATAAATTGTAATACAGACATGCTAACATTTATAAATTCAAATCCACATTATTATATTTTGTACACAGATGGCAGCAAAAGTAATACTCATGTCAGATCAGCTGTTTATGATTCAAAAACTAAATTTGCACAAAGCTTTGTAATTCCGAATATTTGTTCTATATTTACAGCTGAATCTAATGCAGTTTTAGAAGCTATAAATATCATTATGCACAATAAGAATAATTTTAGTCACTACTTAATATGTACAGACTCTTTAAGTCTTATAGAATCCCTAAGAAACATAAAAATTCATTATAAAAATAACTATCTGCTTCATAAGATAATGGAACTCGTTTATAGACTGTATGTTAAAGGAATAGAGGTGCATTTTATGTGGATTCCTTCACATAAAGGAATAACAGGAAATCAAATAGCTGATAAAGTTGCCTTTGAAGGCATTAACAATATAGAAATTACTAATTTTAAGATCCCAATAACAGATTTTCATGCAGATATAAATTGTAAATTAACGGAAATTTGGAAAGAAATGTGGAATCAAGATGGAAAAACCAAAGGAAAGTGGTACAGATCAATACAACTAGATTTACCTGTCAGACCGTGGTATTGGAAGATGAAGTATAAATGTCGAGATTTTATATCAACCATTAATAGACTAAGATTTGGCCACTGCAACACACCCGCTCATCTCCATAGATTATCCATAACAGATTCTAGCTTATGCGAATACTGCCATCAAGACATAGGTGACCTTGAGCACATAGTATTTTCCTGCAAGCAGTTTGGAGTTGAAAGATTGATATTGGCAGATCAGCTGTTACCAATACTCAAAGAAGCCCCTCTCTCCCGCCACCACCACCGCCTCACTGATATTCTACGCAACGATAAATGCTTTGAAGCAATATTTATATTTATTAAAAGTACTGTTATGAAAATTTGAATTATCAACCAAACGAAGACAGACATCAAAACATCCAAAACAAGACAACCATTGACAACCATAGAAGATTGAAGACAGTGAAGATGTTCATTCAAAGTTTTGTTAAATTGTTACTCTATTGTTGATATGGCTTAAAGGAACTTAATCCAGGCCAAATAAATATTAAAAAAAAAAAAAAAAACGCACACAACACACACATATACCAAATAAAATAGAAAGAAGAAAACCAAATTATTGATGACATGGCTGTATGGGCATAGTCTCTTTGCCTTTCCGCATGACGGAAGAATCTAACAAAAAAAAAAAAAAAAAATATACCAAATAAAATAGTAAACAAACAAACGTGTAATCTGCACGTTTAAGTTTTTGTTTATGAAAAATATTAGAATAAAGAATTAATGTAATACCGCGTATTACATAAATGTAAAAGTATTAAATATCGTCTCATACAAGCAAGCGACGAACTCCAAACTTTGTAAACATGTCTGTACAGCTAGGCCGGGTAGTTTCTGAAATACTTCATCGTTATTTTGGAGAAATTGTCCAAACTGTAGGCAATGATTTGTTTAGATTTGGAAGCAAACCTATTGCTTTGATTGCGAAGTCCACAGGGTTACCAAGAACACAGGTAGGTATTTATACCTTACATTCTTATGAGGTTAGTGTGAGCAATAATATTATACGCACTATTTAATGATATTTGTTACAGGTTATCGAAAGCCTAAGGACTTTGCTGAAGTTCGACTTGGTCACTTTTGAGTCAGTTAACGATGTAATTGCTGACTACAAGCTAAACCCAGATAATGTGTTATTGCTAATTAGATATCCGAGGTTTGTGCTTACTTTAGCTTTAAAATATTAAAACTTTTTATATTAAAATTTTAAGAAAAGGACTTCCGTTGTCTTAGAACTTTTTAAATTAAAGTTATAAATAAACAATAACATGTATTGTATGTAATTATTACAGATACCTACTACAGATTAAAAGTAAATTTGGCAGTGAGGCAGAAGTGTTAGTAGAGGAACTTCTTCAGCATGCCACTTGTACAGC
The DNA here is from genome assembly GCA_916618145.1 of Emmelina monodactyla. Lineage (NCBI taxonomy): Eukaryota > Metazoa > Arthropoda > Insecta > Lepidoptera > Pterophoridae > Emmelina > Emmelina monodactyla. The sequence goes on from OU745316.1 coordinate 3,206,830, forward strand.
TACCATGTTGATTGTCTCTATAGCTACTAAATATAAGGATGATAAGGTAATATTATAACACTATACACATGTAAGAGAGGGCAACAGCAACTCCTAATTCAACTAGTACAAACACAGTTACAGACCTTGTTAGCCCACTATACAAACCCCTTTTATCTACTACAGGAAAAGAACATGTCCATCGTAAAACTTAAAGACACCTTCATCAGTGTAGCAACAGCGGGCTACATCCAACAAGCGCCTGTAGCAGAAATGAAGGAAGGTAGCGAAGTGCCTACATTGGTCCCCCTCGCTACGATAGTGCCAGATCTGAACGCCAACGTGCTGATGCAGGTTATGAACAGTGGCAACTTGCAAGAAGCCAATGATAGTAAGTAATAAGTTACGTGTTATTAAAATAATTATTATAAAGAGTTTTAGTAATAAGTTATGGGTAAAAATATTTTTTGTTTTTTAGTAAACTCAAATCTATGTTTTTATTTTTTAAAGACAAAAAATAAGTTTTGTTGAAATATGAAACTTTTATGGTTAAATTGGTTAAAAAAGTAAATTATTAAGGTTATAGTTTACAGTTTAATTATAAACTATTTTTATTAAAAAAAAAAAAAAACTTTTGGAATTGCTAAATTTATTTTTTATTTATTTTAGATGTATATTGGAAAATAAACCATGACAGATTCCACCAGGACTTCAGAGATGATCTCTTGATAAAGGCTGTTACTAGAAGAATTGATGAAAATGGTAAGAATAAGTTTATGTCATTTTTACCAAAAATTTAAACTTAATATTTTTTTCTTTGTGTTTATTAACAGTTAAATATAATGCGTGTCTGTGTGTCTGTCTGTTACCACACTTTGTTTCCCACTCAACTAATGGAACATTATAACCTGGACTAATTACTATTAATATTTTTTTCACAGCTGGTGAACTAATGCGTCACCTTCTATTACAAATGTACCTAACATCTCCGGAGTGGGCAGCGGAGTCCAATCCCCTCCTGTGTACTGACATCAAGGAGTCGGTAGCTAAGACCAAAGTTGATAAACTGCTGGTGCAGTACATCGATCAGTATTTGAAGGTTCTAGGTATGTATAGAAATGTGTTATTATATTTGAAGTAATTTTAGTACTAACCTTTTGATTCTTTTATGACCGTTTTTTAAATCATGTTAAACATAAAATGTTTATGAATGCCGTTGTCTGATCGCCATATTAACTACTTGAAACTATTTAGATTTGGCGTTTAAACATAATTTTCTTTATGGAATATATTATTCAAGATATTGATTACACGGTAAGAAAGAAAAAGAAAACAGTATTTTGAATAACATACGCTCGGGCGAGGCGGGCGGCGGATAGTTGTGCGTGAGGATGAAGCCACAAACGTTACTTCAACTGGCTGCCAAGTTTATTTATTTATTTATTTAACATTTCATGTATTTACACACAAATAAATATGGAAGTAAGAAGCACTTAACATTAAAATATAAAAACATACAAGGGTCATACCTATTCCTAAAGAAATCTCTTCCAGTAGACCCATAGTTGAGGAGGGGGTAGAGATGGAATTTTGTGTGTATACAAGGTGCCCCGGAAAGAATGGATAATCTCTGAAAGGCTGATAGTAGAACTAAAGGCAAGCCTAAAAATATAAAAAAAAATATAACCCTTAGAAATATGGCGCTTTAAAAAAAACTTCATATTTTGTTGACTGTGTTCATATTTTTACTTGTAACGAGGTCAAATCACTTAATATCATCATTATTTCTGTGCTTAAATAATTGATATTAACCGCATCAGTGAATAACTACCAAAAAATAGCTAACTGGAGTATTTTTCTCAAAAAATAATGTTAAACTTTTGTTTTGTGCAAAATTTCTTAAGAAATATTTTTATGTGGAACTTTAAACAACTCTGGTGTTAAAAATAATATGAAAGCAGCAGTGGCCCATGATATCAAAATATTCCTGGTTTAATGACCTTCCTAAAAAAATGTAATATGTCATTATTGTAATATCCTTCCTTCCATCTGCTCGCTTGTTGGAATGCCAACTCCAACTTGCGCTCCAGGAGCTCAGCAAGTACAAGGAGCAATGTAAACAGCTACTAAGGGAAAGGGATGACAATGAATTGGAAATTTTACAAGTTATAAATAGAAATTCCAATCTCAAAACAGAGTTGTGACAACTAAATACTCTGTACTTGGAGACTAGAGAGGATAGGGATCGTTTGAGAAGGCAAACTAGGGAATTTGACCGCTGTTATGATGGATATGACAGCAACTTAAATAACATTAATACACTCCGTTCCCAACCGTCTAGTGCTCAAGAACGCATTTCACAACTAGAATCAGATGCACTCAAAACTGAATCATTCAATACACAAAGCCTGTTCAGTAATTTGGTCTGTAATCATAGTCAAGTGCCACCTCAATCATCAAACTCACAAACAGATACTATTGATTTGACCGGGGATGAAACTATTACAAATTCATCACAAAAACAGTACATATTGTTTCAGTAGTAATAATAAGATAAAGAAATAATAAGTTAACATTTTTTGACAAAAGAGTGCTGACAGTTTTTTTCCTCCGGCTTTTTTTTCTCGGTCCACCTGCTAGGTTCCTACTTAATCTTTATTAAAGCCGAAGTTGTTACATACTGACGTTCATTAAATGTTCAACCGCAACTTATGATGTATAATATCTTCATTTCATTTCTTTTCTGCCCCTTCCCTCGAAATGAAATGAAATGAAATCAAAAATAAAAAAAGATGTCACGGGACACCCCTACATTCATCAGCAATGGCCGTAGTAGACCGAGAGAAAAAGCTGGCGGAAAAACCTCTCGGCACTCTTTTCAAAATTATACAAACATAATTTGTATACATTTAAAATGTGTACATACAGTGAACATATAAATTATTTTCTCGTACCTCTTCGCTCAACATTATTAAAGTTAAAAATATTAAAATGCTAGTAACTAATTGAGGAAACTTCCCGCGCCAGTTAGGGAGTTAGGACCGTTAGTTGGGGAAGGGTTTATAAGTGTCGAGATCATTAAAGACTATATCAGAACCGTGCTTCCCGTAAGCCCCCCGGCTAGGTGGTCCCTCAGGGGGGTTATTATTATTATAACCCTGCCCCCCCTCAGAGGAGGTGGTCCCCGGGTTGGTGCGGCGCGCGGGCGCGGCGGGCGGCGGGCAGCTGTGCGTGCGCATGAAGGCGGCGGCGCGGCTGCTGGCCACCTGCCTCGTGGAGCACCTGCTGACCGAGCGGCTCGGCTCCAACGCGCTCAGGATCTGGAGGTAACTCACAGGTCTTTTACACGTTCAGTTAAATTTGTTTACTTACAATAAGTTTACACGCGAACCCGATCGATGCACCGTTGGGAAATATATCTTCTTTTTCTGCATACAGGGTTATTATATAGGTATATACACCTCTTGCAGGCGGTTTCTCTACATCAATCCCAATAACATTTGTTCTACGACTTTTTGCAAAACTTAATAATTAACACAAAAACAAAAAAACAAAAACAAATTTGCGTGCTCTGTTATTTATTACTCTGTATTTTAAACCGACTACGCCACGCTAGTTGCGTTCGCGTAGAGCAGGCAGGGGCGCAACCTTTTAGCAGGCAAGGGTCGCATGGTGAAAAAATCGACCAAAGGCGGGCCACAATTGTGATAATAATATAACAACAAAAAATTCAATGGTTTTAAATTTAATAAACATGTGAAAGCGTGGTGGATTACGGCTCAAACCCTCTCGCTATCCGAGAAGGAGGCCTGTGCTCAACTATGGGACATGGCTATTTATTTATTTATTTTTATTTATGTCAAATTTTATTTTATATGTATATTTTTTTAATACATTCGCGGGCCGCAAAGAAGACGTCGGCGGGCCGCATGCGGCCCGCGGGCCGCGGGTTGCCCACCGCTGGCGTAGAGTATTTGACCGTTCAGAGGCATCTAATAAATTTGTATGGAAAAACTTATTTTTAAAAAAATATAAATTTTAATTAGTTCTAGTTAAAACTATCTACGATTAAATTCGATAGGAAAAGAGAAAAACCAACGGGTAAGCTCGTTAGACTTTATGATTTACGATAAAAAACAAAACGGTTAGCAAGGGAATTAATGTATGCAGTATAGCATAGTCGCATGTCCTAGCCAAGCTGTGTATACCCGTAGAGCAAGCAGACACCGTTATCTAGTTATAATCTTAGGTTATTTTTCAAAATTTTTGTTTTTACTTCTTCTAATAAACACAAATTTTACTTTTATCATAGTTAGTCCTAAGTTTAACTTGACGCCGTTGATCGATTTTCGCACTCAGAATTCCTTTTTTTGTCACAGTCCGTTTTCTAGAAAGTTTTTCCCATCATATCAAAATAACGTACTTTATTAAATATTGGCAGAGTAATAAACGAAAAGAAGTACATAGAAGAAGACGACATCCAGAAGAATGCGATGTTACCCAACAAGGAGTGTAAGGAGCTCACGTACAAGCTGCTGAACCAAAACTTTATCAGTGTTCAGGTAAACTTTATCAGTGTTCAGGTAAACTTTATCAGTGTTCAGGTAAACCTTATCAGTGTTCAGGTAAACCTTATCAGTGTTCAGGTAAACTTTATGAGTGTTCAGGTAAACTTTATTAGTGTTCAGGTAAACTTTATTAGTGTTCAGGTAAACTTTATCAGTGTTCAGGTAAACCTTATCAGTGTTCAGGTAAACCTTATCAGTGTTCAGGTAAACTTTATCAGTGTTCAGGTAAGACTTAAAGTTAAAAAACTTAACTGTGACACGCAACAGTATACTTGATTGTGAATAAATCTCCTAATTATCATCCTATTCGGCTGCGGCCGGCTAAGGCCGCATTTTATACCGCATGTTTCGAGTAAGTTTGATTCATATGTCCAATCAATGTCAATCTATCGGACTTATTTCTAATCTATGTTTTAAGTATGTTAAAGACTTTTGAATAAATTGCATCTGTTGAGTTAGCCGAGCCTAGTTAGTCTATACTAATATTATAAAGAGGAAAGATTTGATTTTTTCCTCTAGTAAAGTAATATTTTTGTTGTTTCAGCCAATGAGGAAAGCAGCGTCCGCCGGCGGGATGGCGAAAGCTATTTATTTGTACCACGTCAACTTTTATGAGGTAAACATTATCACGGTTAATTTGTAAGAATTTGCATAATGAAAAGAAATAAGATGTACACTATACATTAATAAAGAAGGTTTTCCTACAACAAAATCCATTTATAAACCGAATCTAACTAATACTAGTTTCGTAGTAGTTCTAATACAATGAAAAAATTTGTTTAATGCACTTGTTTGCGGTTCATTGAACAATTAGAAACAATCGTCACAAAAATACAACCACTAAATCATCATCATTATTTCATTACATAATTATAAATTCAAGTCGCTAATTGTGTCTGTTTGTATGATTGTCCGCTATCTCCTCCACTCAACGGATTTAAATGCGCTTTTCGCCATTTTTTAGAAAATTTATTCATTTAAATTTGTAAGTAAAGAACTTTGAAAAAAGCATTTTGAAGTTAGCCAAAATTCAATGTTTTGTGAACAAGTCGGCCAAAATTACACCATTGCGAAGCGTGGGCGGGTCGCTAGTCATTACATAGTATAAATCCAAGTCGCTACGTAACGGATTGTAATGCGGTTTTCGCCATCTTTTAGGAAATTTATTCATTTAAATTTGTAAATAAAGAATAAACAGAAAAAGTGTTTTTAAATTAGCTAAAATTCAATGTTTCGCGAGCAAGTCGGCCAAAATTACACCATTGCGAAGCGTGGGCGGTTCACTAGTTTCTTATAAAACCTACACTTCACAATTTCAAATAAAACATTATCACTTAATTTCCTTTAAAACTTATTTAGTTCATGTTATTAGTAAACACAAACTTCAAACACAACTATTGATTCACAGGTAGCTTTATCAGTCCGCGAACTGTGTCTAACTTCGCTCCACAACGTGCTGTCGCGGCGAGCGCATGAAGTTATCGCTGAACATCGCCTCGTGCAAAAAGCTAAACGAGTGAGAACCATAGTTCATGGTATGAGGGCAAGGAATGAACCGCAGGAAAATATTGATGATGTATGTATTACTATTTATATTTGTATATTATTTATAATTGAAGATATTATTATATTTGATTTTATGCTATAGGTTTGATAAGCTTAAAAAACATGCAATAAACTTAAAATTACCATAATGAAAAGTGAACAATGACGAAATACTATGAACTAAAGTAGAAAATAAATAACAAGATATAATATTAATATAAAAATGATTTATTAACGAATATACTAATTTCAAACACATTTAATTGTATGAGAAAAAGACCATAAACTCTTTTTGTAAAAAATACAAAAGAAATGTGAAGAATTTTGGGGCGATGACCATTTGCCTTTTCTTTCGGGCCATATCTGCGGTCCATTTTTATCCATACCAAAAATCACTCCAAAAAACACCTTTTCGTCTTTATTTTTTTCCTTTCTTCAATTTTAATTTCCTCTTCATTTAATTTTACCATCTTCCACCAGGTAGAAGAAACCCTGACACCCCCTGAACTAGCGGTATTACAAGGAGTGGAGAAAAGACTCAAACAGCTGAGCGCTGCCGAACTACAACTAGACAAAACACTGTTCGTGCTCAATTGGTTCTTTATGTATCCACACACTGTATGAATTAGACGAATAAGAGATGTATTTGTATGAAAATAGAGTTGGAATTATTGACCGTATTGTTGTTGGATTGTTAACTATTAACCGTAAGGTAACTGATTGACATTTGGTGTAGAGCTAATTGTTTTGTATATTGTGAATTTGTTATGTTTACCTTTTTGTGTACATAAATTTACGGTAGGTTTAAGAAGTTTGAAAAGTAAGACCTAATGAGTTATTGTTGATACTTGTTGCGCAAGTAATTTGCAGAAAAAAACTAATAAAATATACAAAATATATATTTGATTATCATTTAATACCAACCACAAAATCTCTAAAGTACTAGATCAAGGTTCGTATGTTTAACAGAAGGCGAAATCTCAGAGATATAATATCTAAACTCATCATAAGATATAGTTCTTACGAAATAGCAACCGTAAGATATATCAATCAATGTTTACCATACACTTGATATTGTCCTTGAACCATTTATGTCCATCTATAGAATTATGATTATGAAAGTACTTAAGTGTTTTCTGATAAGACTCTTTGCAACCGAGAAAAGGATGCATGACTCGTGTCCCTACCGCGGTTGTCCTACCATTCCTGTTAGTCCTACTACCAGTCAAAAACCATGACTCGTGTCCCTACCGCATGGTCTACCAGGCATTGTCTAAAAGTATGTCTCGTAGCCGTATTACTTTTTTTTTAAAGTTTTAACAAAGTTTAATAAGAATTTAATTGAACATGTTAAATTTTCATCTGTTCAAATCAAAACTAGTAGCAGTCAAAAAAACTTAGTTTTTTTATAGAAGTTAATATTTTAACAATAAAATAATTTGAGTAGTTATAAAGAATTTGTAAAATACTAGGCCGTCATACATGTAGAGGAGTTATTACAGGGATTGAGATTGTTTACTTTCAGAGATTTTTCTACAAAATGTTAAGACTAGATACTACACTCCCATATTCGGATATCATAAAATTCAAACAGTTAATTGCATCGCTGAGGGTTCACAAAAAAAAAATATTATCGAAAATCCGATACGACGGTTATATTTCCAATGCTTGTTTGGTATATTATGTTATGTTGGGTTGTTCTAATAGTCCGTTTTTTAATCAGTCAAAAAAATGCTATAAGTATTTTATTAATTAATATTATGTAAAATACGAGGGAGCGTTTTTATGTTCGCGGAATGGAGGGTAAGGGGTGGAAATAAAAAAACCAAATTATTTTTCCTTTTCAGTATATTCACCTGCAAGACGGATACATTTTTCAGACCTTTCAATTAATTTATTTATACCCTCATAAAAAAATGATTTATCTTTGTCTTCAAAATACGCTGAAACTGCCTCCTTAACTTCATCATCGGTGGTAATTTTTTTACCCCGAAGCTCTTTTTTCATTTTTGGGAAGAGGTAATAATCACTCAGGGCTAGGTCTGGGCTGTAGGGTGGGTGGTTTAAAATATCGAAGCCCACCTTATGCAGGGCAGCCAACGCAACGCGACTCTTGTGGACGGGCGCATTGTCGTGCAAAAGCAGCACACCCTTCGTCAATTTTCCCCGTCTTTTCTCTTTAATGGCTTCTTTTAGTCGCTCTAATATTGAAGCGTAGTATTCTCCGGTTATAGAAACACCTTTATCTTTATAATCGATTAAAAATATTCCTTCTGAGTCCCAAAAGACCGTTGCCATGAGTTTCCCAGCTGACTGTGACACCTTAAACTTCTTGGGGGGTGCTGTGCCCTTTTTATGCCACTGCATGGAGTCTTGTTTCGACTCAGGTTCATAATGATGAACCCTAGTTTCTTCTCCAGTAACAATTCGACTCAATACACCATCCTTGTCGTCACTGCAGAGGTCCAAAAATGCACGTGAACACTCTACGCGTTGTTGTTTTTGCGGCGGCGTGACTTTTCACTCCCGATTATGTTGCTTGGTTGACGATAGCTCAAAGACTAATTGTCTGATAACAATGAAACCTCGTATTTATACTAATTATGAGTCACTGAACGCGTTACGGTCCTAATGAGCCTAATCATCCCCCTCCAACCCTCTCATTCCGCGAACTTAAAAACGCACCCTCGTACTTATTACAGTTTCATATTCCAAAAAAAACAATAATTTAGATAGTCTTATCTTACGAAGCACCCAACATAATATTGCATGCTTAACAAAAACTGTTGAGCAACTGTACCCACGATACTACGAAACATCACCATAGTGGGCACTCAGGATAGTCAATGGACATAAAGTTAAAAATATCGATGGGCAATGTGCCGGCTGCAACTTAAATTTCAACTTTCAAGTACCAGGATATCACAGGGTGAAAGAGATTACAGTGCAGTACCGGTACTGTTTTATACCGAATAACGTTAAGTAAATATTTTTGTTTCTTACCGCAAAAATAGCTTATGATTATTTAGAAACACGTCCAAACTGACGTTTGACTGTGGTTTGAATTAAATTGTGTGGATTACGGCTTTGTTTCAATTCATGCATACAAATTATTTATTTGTATTTAAATACCGATATTTGTGTCTTCAGTTTCGGTACTTTATTTCAGTAGAAACGCAATGGCAGCATATTATATTTCTTCTTCTTCTTTTGGGGTATATTTGGCTTCTACCCTGGGGTAATCCTGCCAATGTCGAGTGTTAGAAGAGACACAGTACGGTGTGTAAAAAACAGAAATAACAATACATTATGGATAGTGCTCGGTATAGAATTTAGATTTTTGGAGTTGTCGAGGCCGAAAGAGAGATCTTGAGGAGTTTTTGTAGTTAGTAAACCAACACCACTGAAAAATAATAAAACACATAATAATATGGATTATAAATATACATTGTTAACTTGGAGGAATTTAGAAATTAAATGAATAAATATTGGATCACTAAATGATAACAAAAACATAGAATTTACAGGACGAGGCACAAAAGAGGGGAGAAGATCATGCAATGAGATATTGACACGGGGACAGCTAAACATCAAATGATCCACAGAACCCTCATCAAGGCCACACTCACAAAGAGAGTGATCCCTGATTCTAATTTTGATATTATATTTCTTGGAAGGCACTTCTTCAAATTTGACAACTTTGACATCCTAAAATATCAAAACATATTTCTCTCACTCTAACGGGCTGTCTCAATTTATTTGTCTCCTTGGCAGCTCTGATCGCCTAGTAGTTTTTTGATAAAAATACGTTTAATTAGGCTACACACCCGACACGTCTAGATTTTAAAGAATTTTACCTATTCTATACCTGATTCTCGTTTTTAAAGATCTTGTTGTATAAATAAGGCAAAGTTATGATATTTATATAAGACGCGTGTGAATAATTTGATTAATTAGTTCTTTCCATTTTATTTTTAAAGCTTATGCCTAGATATGATGACAAACAATATTCTAGCTTAAATTTTCTAAAAAATATGGTCAGGTCATCATATTTATATAATAAGTACTTACGTAAATAATATATTTTCTATTAATGAGCAGGGTCTTTACTTAAACGATGGCTGTATGCTGTAAAAGAAGCTGAATATTGGAAGATTGCCTGCTTGCGCAGTGCCTTAAGACTTACTTAACATCTTTAAAACTTATGATATACTAGTGTGTTTCATCACATGAGTAACGTTAGAAAAACTCTTAATAAAGGACATTGAATTATTATTATAGATTAAATCCTTCGTGAATCTGATGGCCTAGTAGTTTTTTGTCGAGAAGATATAAATACCACTACAAAATTAAGTTAATCAAAATTATACTTGTTAAATATTAGAAAATAAATAATAGTTTAAAAACTAAAATACCACGCTTTTATTGCTAATCGAACTAAAAAATAGAAAATAAAATTTCAAATCGGAGTAAAAAGCGAGGGGTGCATTTTACTTCATTTTCATAACTCTCTACATACTAGGTATATCGAGCACCCGACGCTTTTTACTCCGATTTGAAATTTTATTTTCTATTTTTTAGTTCGATTAGCAATAAAAGCGTGGTATTTTAGTTTTTAAACTATTATTTATTTTCTACTTTTTAGTTCAATTAGTGATGAAAGGCGCAGATCACGCGCTAGCTTTGTCTCTCTTACTCTCCTACAAAAGGATCTAAAGATGAATTTATTAATCCTGGTGGTCCTAATAAGGATAATGAGAAACTCTTATTAAATTATTGCATTGTCATCGGTCCTTAATACGTGTGCAAAGTTTCAAATTAATCGAACTTCTGGAAATCGGTCAAATTTATGCTCAAAGATTCCATTACATAGATACAACCCAAGCTAATAAAAGCGTGGTAAAAAGGCAAGTCCTTTTCTCCCATAACATTCAAGGTTAAAATTAGAAAGGTTTAATTAGCTAATTACACTCCAATAGTAAATACGGTGGGTCTATCAGTCATAGGTTTATTTTGTTTATTTGCGTGTCTAGTAGCCCAACTGAGCGGTGGGACCACCAGTCATAGAAATCGCATCGCTAGACCTACTGGTAGGTCAAACAGTAGAGACACGAGACATACACCGACAAATGAATGAGCATTACTTCGAAAAGTAGGGAAATGTTATTACTTTATTGATAAAAACATTAGAAATTTATACAAGTTCTAATGTTTTTTACAGATTGAGGTTTCAAAATATGTTTTTCAATTTTGCATTTATTTTCATTAAAACAAGTTTATGTATTTATATTCTTTATTCGTTTCTATGCCTCAAATAAAAAAATGTGGTGTCAAAAAGTGTAAGAGACATTTTATAAAAATAATCTTTGTCAATAAATTAAATGATAGATCACATATTAAGTGGTATTAAAAATAAATAACACAAGGAAATAATAAGAAAAAATTATGTACAAATGTGACAGGTTTAAAAAGGCACGTTTAAATGTTTTTATAAAAGTTATTGTACAAAAATATTGAGTATGAATTTATTTACATAAGGTTAAAAATATAAGATAATCTGTTTAAATACATTCAGAAACTCCTAAGACTTATTTAAAGTAGGTACGTAAAATGATCCTTTGAAGCGAAGATTTATAAATATAACTTTTGGTCAAAACTCATACTGTCAAGTCATGTTGGTAACATAATAGGTTTTGTATACTAATAATCATAATAGTCAAAACGTTTTCTTTTACAAAAATCCTAATTATAACCAATTCTTTGGATGTTTTAACTTAATTCACATATCGCTTTCATAAATTAGATTCTTTTTCTACGCTATAAGTAAGTTGTTATAATATAGTTATACTTTCTATAATCTTCCGACATTGGTTTTGCTAGTATATATTGTGTGTTTGCATCTGTCTGTTTATCGTCAGAATGTTGTTTTTCCTTTGGAATACTCGATGTAGGCAGTAGGAAGGTGGTGGCGCCATCTAGTAGCACTAAGAGGCAGACGCTCAAGATTATCTGTGAATGAGAAAAGATTTTAATTAGAGTATATTTTGTTATATTTAGTAGTTTTGGACAAGATGCAAAACGATGGATACTGAAATACAACAGTAGCATAAATAGTAGTTTAATTTTTTTTCGAGAGTAATAAATTACTAAATTCTAGGCTTAATATCTTAAGAATAACATAATTGAGTTAGGTAGGTAAGTTGCTTTTAAAAGACGACCATTCTTAAAAGTTTTTGGTAACGGCTCAACAACGCAACGCAACAATATACATCAAATCATCTATTACAAATCGATTTGTTCCTAATGCAAAATTTATTTTTATTTATGAAACTAGTGGCCCGGTCGGTTTCCCGTAGGAATGTGAAGTTGTCCCGCGATAAAAAGTACCCTATGTGTTATTCCGATGTATATGTAAAGTTTTATCAAAATCCGTCCAGTAGTTTTTACGTGGAAGATTAATAAACATCCATACATACTTACAAACTTTCTCGTTTATAGTATTAGTTGATATGGATATTTCCTGATTTTGAAGAACGAATAGAAATAGCAAAATATTATTATATCTCACGGCGCCTAAGTTGAAATCATTATTTATTAGTATTTGTTATAATTAGCTGTTTTAATTACCTAAGAAACAACGGTAGGCGTTAAATTTCAATTCGGTTCAGTATTGCATGAGTTCATAGAAAAATACTACCCATGCTTTAAATGAAAGTACTTAGGTATTGGATTTTTTTTTCATTTTTCCTTTACGTAAAATATTATGCGATTCCTAAAAAAATAAGGACAACTATTACCTATAGGATTATTCTTGGGTGTACTTTTTTAATAGCCATTAGGTACCTAAATGTGAAAAATTCAAATTAGGTATTAATATTATTATTGAAAATCGCAGTCATGAAAAATTAAAAGAGTAGGTGACGTTCCGACATAAATAATAAAACAGGAATGTGCTATAAAATACCAAACAATCAATTTTAAAGAAGTTATTGTGCCATTATTAATGGTTCAGGAATTTTTTTCGTCACTTGTTTGCGACATACGTATCTTAATTGATGTTAATAAAACTATTAAAGTAATATCGAAGAAACTTTCACAGTTTTGTTTTTTAAATAATCAGTATTTTGGGCATCTTTATTTCTGTAATAGTAGATCCTAGTGATGAATAGTTAGTGAAATACTGTTTAATAGATCGTTTATTTAAATAATTAACTTTAAAAAAATCTATAATTCAATTAATTATGGTTTGTTTATCAGCTTCAAAGTAGTTTATGCTAAGATATATTAACTTACTCTGTGGTCTAAACATGTTGTGGTCATACTACAGCTTCTATTACAGTACTAATTGTCATAAAATATCGCTCCTCGTATGACAATGTGTTGTTTGTAGCGTAAGTATCGACTATCGAGGCCAGCCAATGGCTTTTTAACCTTTTAGTGGTATCTGTCTCATTTCCTACAAATTGTTAGGTATTAGGTATAGGTACTTGATATTTTTTTTTAAAGTTTTTGAGCATAACGAATATATAGAAAATATACGTAAATAATTGCAATGATGAAAATTCGTATATTTTAGATGAAAATTAGGTATGTGTTAGTGATTGGTTTACAGAAAAATAACTGAACATATTTGCATGTTTGACGGATGGATAATGTGGTATATTAATATAATATAATCTAACAAAAGAGGGTACTTTATAACACAGAAACGATCCCTCGGGAAAGTTATCTAGCTGCAGGTGGAATAGCCTAATAAAAGCATTAATGTATTCGGGATGGATATTGTTTAATACGTCTATTAAAATTGTCACAGCTGACCCAAGCTGAACTATGATAAGAACACTAGGGTATTAAGTAGATATATTTTAGAAATGCAATGACTCATGCATTAATTTAATTACTATGTTACTGTGCGTTGATTAACTTAATGTGTGCTTTGATAACAAGTGTGAGAAATTATGCAAAAAGGAAACGTTCGTATTAAGGTTTTTGTCTTTACTCACTTCATGTAGATACGAATGTTTATGAACAACTAGTGGCCGCCCGCGACTTCGTTCGCGTGGAAGTCGGTTTCCCGTCGGAATTAGAAATTTTCCCGCGGTAAAAAGTACCCTACTTATATGTTATTCTGATGTATAACCTATATTACTGTAAAGTTTCATCAAAATCCATCCAGTAGTTTTTACGTGAAAGAGTAACAAACATCCATAAGTCCATCCATACATCCATACTCACAAACTTTCACGTTTATAATATTCATGAATTAATTAGGTACTTAAGAGAATTTGAATTTAGGCTTAAGAGAATTACATATTATATTTTTTAGAAAAACAAGGTTTTATAAGACTAAAATCACCTATCTATACAATCGTAAACTGCAAGAATATGTAGCTTGTTTTTTTATAGAAAATCTTGAAAACCCTTTTATTTCTGTTTCTGCGTTAAAATTAGAGCATGGGTTTAGGGCTGAAACCATAGGGCCCCAATCATATACATTTCTGTAGTAGTTACAAAGAAATAGCGGGGGGTACTCGTCGACGAGTACTTTGATGTATTAAAACATAGATCACAATAAACAAAAGTATTTATACGTGCGAAGATTAATTGTTCATATAATAGGTACAACAAACACAGAGAATCATTGAAAGAATAGATATTTTGTAGACTCTTGTGAAAACAATTTAAAATAATGCATTTGTTGATGAATTACTGTTCTAAAAAAAAAAAAAAATGGTTTGCAATGTTGTTGTTATCACTAATTGGTTAAAATTACTTGTGTTAATTAAAGCAAATCATTAATAATAAGAAAGAACCTAAGTACATTCGTGAATATTGTATCGTTTATTAATTCTAAAGTACTTAGCAAATACCTAAAAAGAATACTTAGGTTCAAGGTTTTAGTTCTAATTCACATGTTCGCAAGACCATTGGCCCTTGAACCATTTTGTTTCTTAGAATGTCATTCGTCCCATAAAAGAATATTTTTAGTTTCATATGTAAATTTTATAAATTTTCGCGTTTTGATAAAAAGCATAGTTTAACATTTTTAACGTATAACATTGGTCCCTAAAAAGAGGAGGTATTAAATACATATTTTCCATTAAAGGTTCTTTATTTACAATTTAATAAAGAATAATATCAATAAGAAACTCGGAAGTTTACAGGATTATCCATCATGTGTAACCAACTACCTGCACTGAGACACCAAGATTGTTTTGGTGAAAAAAAAACGATTGTAGAAATAATAAAAATAAATAAAAATGTTTTATCTGTAAACCTTTTACAATCCTAGGTATTTCAATCTCTTATACACATTGATTTCGATATATACACAATGTCTATTGTAGGTTCAAGGTTTTCACTCGTATTTTGGTGAACCAGCTCAAATAGCTGTTTTCCTATTGTTGAATATTGAATGGAAGTTCTGATGTGAGTCAGAATGATTTGTGGAATTATTGATAGGTAGTTAGCTAGTTTGCGGAAAATGGTTACCTAGAAGGAAATTTTGGAGTTTTGGTATGTAATCATAACCTATAACTAAATATAGAAAAAATCATTTTAATTAAATACTACAATATGTAGTTAGGTGTACTGATTTTTATTACTGTTATTTTACCGACGTTTTTATCTCGTAACGCTTGTCAAACTTTCAAATGATTATACCATTAGCATAGCAACCTTCTTACCTCTAGTTTCTTTAATTCATCAAATGTACGATAGAAGTACCTTCTTAACCGGAGAAAAATAGTATTTCGCATCTACGTCAGTTGGTAAATATTAGATATTACTTAGGTATGTGGTTACTTTAGCCATCGTTTTAACCATGGAAGGTATTGATTTAGCACTTTACTCATAAGTGAAAACGTAACTAACTTTTTTTTGTGAGGTTTTCCCTAAAATTAGGTACTTATTTCATATCATGAACAAACTTTTTTTTAATATCGTCAGTTTAAAATATTTTGAGCATATTTTTTATTAAATGTTTCAATTACCTACTTACGAAGTCTATGCAAAAGAATCTGTTATTTCAATTGAGTTTATAGTACTAGCGACCCGCCCACACTTCGCAATGGAGTAATTTTGGCCGACTTGTTCCCGAAACATTGTTTTTTAGCTAACTTAAAACATTTTTTTTAAATTAAAATTTTCTTGTCTTACAAGTTTAAATGAATAAAAGATGGCGAAAACCGAATTTAAATCCGTTTAGTGGTTTAGGATAGGAGGAGTTAGCAGACAAACATACAAACAGACACAATTAGCGACTTGGATTTATACTATGTACCTAATGATGTACACTTTAAACTATCGATGTTATATGAGAACCAAATTAGCACAAAAAGCATTATAATAAGCATAAAATTCATGAGGCGTACATAGATTTAAATAGAATTTGACTTTTGGATTTTGTACCCAAGAAAATGAAAACAGTTACAATGTTAAATATGCGTAAACTTATATAAACCTATACCTACGTATTTACTTAACCGAAGGGAAAAATATGATGTGGGTTTAGATCGTTTTTTTAACCATTAAAACACATCAGTTTTGACGATGTTAATTTAGAGTAAAAGATACGATTTTAGAGTTAATGCTTAGTAACATTTTAAGCTTAGTTTTTAGTTTAAAATAAATAAAAAATCCTAGTAGTATGGATGGATGTTGTTATGGAGTTGGTGATGGAGTTTGTTACTCTTTCACGTAAAACAACAGGACAGATTTTGATGAAACTAATATAGGTTATACATCAGAATAACATATAGGGTACTTTTTTCCGCGGGAAAACTTCTCATCTCTTCCACGCGAACGGAGTCGCGAGCGGCCACTAGTAAGAAATATGAACTAAAAACAATATCACAAAATAATAAAAATTACCACACACTTTGACCCTTGAACACACAAATACTCACTCATGCATTAAATATGTTAATTGACCCGAAATTATGTCAGTTAATTACTTAACTGCGATGTTTAAGTAACCGAAACTTACAATAACAAAAAAAAAACAAACCATTTTTTTCATCGTTCCCTTTTTTCACTCAATCACTTTAAATGTTAATCTAATTACATTAAGGATAGTTATCACAGATGATGTTCCTGTAACGTATCCTTTGTCTCACTCACACACGACCACTCTCTCTGGCAGTCGGTAGCAAATGCGCCGGAGTGGATGTAAACAGCAATATCGTGATTTAGCGATTAGCGGTTTGTATTGAATCTTCACGTATGGAGTGTAGGTATCTATTTGTCAAATTTGACGTGATTTTTTCATTATTTAAGTTTAATATTAAATGGACATTTATAGATTTCATTGCCGAGATTGTTTGAGATTTGATGAATAAGTTCGTCAGTGTAGACTGACATAGTTACATTATTATATTGTTTATATTAATCAATCATAATGTTTTGTATCAGTTTAATAACAATTAATAAGTAGTCGTAGGTATCTGCGTTATATTTTTTAACCGTAGTTAGTAAATATAATAAATTAACAGTAGATAAGTATGTATCTAAATAATATTGACGAACCTAAATATCACGCAATATTGGGTTATCGTCGTATGAACAATGCGAGGGCAATAAGTTTCCGGATTCGATACCCGGGGCCGAGCAGAATTTGGCACATCTCAGCAAAATAGGAACCTTTATTTTATATAGAATAGTTGTAGGTATAGTACAAGTCCGACATATAGTGAACAGGAATATATATTTTTATTTAAAATTGTTATAAAATATGTAACTTGCGTAAAAGATTTTAGTTTATTTTTATTTAGGAATCTAAATCTTACATCTCTGTTTGCAAACTATCTTTACTTACAATTCCAATAAATACAATTAAATACAAATAATCTTCTCACGTTTATTTAAATAAAAATCATTTGAAAATCAAAGTTACATGATTTAATCGTTTTCAGCTACGTGATTCATTAGAATATTATCTAAGTGATTTTTTTAAATTATCAGTTAGAGATATCATTGAGAAGATGTTCTAATAATGTCCAAGAATTCACGATAACCATAAGTGCAAAAATATGCATTCCATTTGGTGATTTTAACAAAATATTCATCTATCGCAATAATTTCAAATATTTTTGTAAATTATTAAAAAATATCAATTTATGTTAGTTAAAACTAAATCTAGGGTCAAGTTTAGAACTGAACTTCAAATCTAATTTGCTGATCAAAAAGTATGATGACATTTTCTGTTACTAGATGGGTGGGAACACGGGGTGGGAATGATTACATAAACCGGAATATAAAGATTAATCCAAAGTCTAGATTCTAGACTTTAATTATGTCTAGGATAGGTAATGTTATTTAGTTACCTAACTCAGGTAATTTAGGTCTTGCAACAATTTCAAGCGTATTGCAGTGTGTGATGTTAGATGATGGATTTATTAACCTACTTACGCTTGATATTGATGCCGATTCTAAATGAAGACTCTTCTTAATTACAATATAAATATTGCTTTCTCCTATTTGCTGTATCGGAGTAAGCAATATTTGAGAGAGATACTAGTTATCATTTTAATCCTGTAAAATTAGCGTTCATTATGACACGACGTATTTTCATAAGCTTTGATCCTATTTAAGAAAATAGAAATAAGAAAAAAATACAATGATCATCACGGTACTTAAAAAACTATCAATAGGTATTTAAGTATTTTTTTATGTCCATGATTTAACAAAACGAGTTTCGGATGTTTTCAATATTTTCATGGTTAGGTATTGCTACCGCTGGATTCTGGCTTCACGTTGTAAAATGGGACACCCTGTAAAAGTAAGCTTAACAAATTAGATTTCACATTATGACTACCTTTAAAAAAAACGAATGTCAAAGTCATTTATTATTTATTTTATCATTTCCACCATATGTTCACTTTATGTTAAATTAAAATGTAGTGTCCCACATGTTGTATAATGATTTTAAATCGGATTTATTTAATTCTCGTTTCCGTTTTCAACGTGCAGCCTCGAGAAAAATGTCAACTTCATACACGAAGCCACTTTAGTGAACCTCTACCTGTGATCATTAGAAATGGTCGTCTACTAGAGCCTGATGATGATTTCGGAAATATAAACATGGAGTATGGACAGGCTCTCACGCTAAGTTGTGTAGGAGAAGGCGCTATCCAACACCCTAATGTGAAAAACCAAGTTTCCACAGGCGATATAATCTGCGAAGGTGGAAGCATGTTTAGCAACAACGACTGGCTCAATGGACCATCCTCGTTCAGACCGTTTAGCTGCTTATCATCACCAGTTCATATCAGTAGGCGAACCAATAGAACCTGCTATAGAAATAACCCAGTTATAGAAGTGGGTTTCTCAATCAACAACGACTTCTACCCGGCCTACGAGTCATGCTTTGACGAGGGCAAGCTAGAAGCTGTCTACTCCAAATACACACAGAAACCTTACAACGCGCTATACCAAACCAAGGTTGGGCGAGAAGACAGGCAGTTCTTTTTAACAGACCACGATATTTTCGGCCACATACCGGTCGGGTCCTTGTACTCGCCTAAGGGCCTGAGGGCGGCTGTCAGCCAGTCGGTTGGACCACTGGCCCACAGCTACTTTACGGATTGGCAGTTCCTTAATCGAGGGCATTTGGCGGCTAAGACCGACTTTGTTCTAGCGTTTACAGAGCGAGCTACCTTCCACTATGTGAACTGCGCTCCTCAATGGAGTGGCTTTAATGGAGGGAATTGGAATACCCTCGAAGTAGACCTACGGAATCACGTCCATAACACCAAGTTAGACACAATCATTTACACAGGAACCTACGGGGTGTCGCAACTGATGAACCAACAAGACAGGTACGTTGATCTTTATCTGACGAATGATAGCAACAACAACCCAGTGATACCTGTGCCTCTGTACTTCTATAAAGTAGTCTACGAACCAGGAACCAGAAGAGGAATCGCGTTTGTCGGTATCAATAATCCTTACCTAAATCCTGAAGAAGCGAGAGGGTTGTTCTTCTGTGAGGATATCTGTCGGAGGAACAGCGACTTCAGTTGGTTAACCTGGAACCCTGATAACCCCTCTGATGGCTACAGCTTCTGTTGTTCCATCCCAAACTTCACGCAGACCGTAGATCATTTGCCGAATTTAGAAGTTGCAGGCGTGTTGTCGTGATTCTGTAGGTATTGCCGAGTTGTTATTGATTTTGGATTAAAAATTATTGTGATGTCATTTTGATTTAATTTCTTTAGTTAATAAACAAATGTAAAAAATCTTTTCATTACTACAGCCCAGCGACACAAAAAAGTTTGACAGGTTTTTCCGTTTGCATTGCTTAAAGTATCGGGGACTGTAGCTTTCATTTAACTTGACCGCAAGCAGGTGAATGTTTGCGAGTCAATGGGGAGAGTAACTATCATATACGTGAATACTTATTGATATTAGTAGTTACTAGCGACCCGCCCACGCTTCGCAATGGTGTAATTTTGGCCGACTTGCTCACGAAACAGTGTTTTATGGCTAACTTAAAAAAACTTTTTCCGATTGTTCTTTATTTACAAATTTAAATGAAAAAAATACCTAAAGGATGGTGAAAACCGCATTAAAATCCCTCAACTGGTTTAGGAGGAGTTAGCAGCCAAACATACAAACAGACAGAATTAGCGACTTGGATTTATACTTGGATTTTAACAAAGTCATAATTTCATTAGGTTACAAACAATCATCGCCTTAAGTTAAATTTATAGACAGTACCAATTTGTATCGAAATATTTTAGATCTTTTTACTTAAGCCTAATCGTTTACTTTTCTTAAGTACCGAGTAAGTGAATGACTCCTCTACGAGAGAAATCCCTATGTTGTGTTTGTTTAATTATATCTGTGTTAAGCATATCTCACGCGTCACATTATAAATAAACAATGCATTTGTTTAATCACTGCAGTATAAACAACATTAACCATTGCAGCAACATGCATTTTTTCTTCGTTGTGTTGATAGTGAGTTTTATTCAATAATTTATTTGTTGCGTTGATGTAAGGCTCAGTAAACTACGAATATTTTATTATTTTTGAATTACTTAAACTTTTTAATTTTATAATTCTAGCTAGAAAAATTTAAGATTATATTTTAAAACGTATGCGCTTGGTAGAGGCGATCATACCCTTTTATGTTGTTAGTAATTTGCCTTTGTACACTTACTATTACTTAATATTTAATAAATTATCAATTAAATATGGTATTACTCATTTACAAATTATAATAAGTTAAACTTTGTGCGGTAATTGATTAAGGTAAACGCTTAATTTACATAGATAGAGTATTGGTTTACCATAAATATTTGGCTTAATGATAATGATAATGATAATTAAGCCAAATATTTGCCTTCAAGTTAAAATTAAATTCTTTTCTTTTCAGATACTGCTAACCTCCTTGCTCACGAGAGTAAGTTTGGTTGCAGTCGCGTACATCTTTAGAAATAATTATTATTTTGGGAAACCACAAGAATCTGTTGGATGGAGAATTAAAAGGTATTTTGTAGGCTTTTGTTTTTGTTGTTTTTTAAATATTTTTTACTAATAAATCGATTTACGATTTACCAGTTAAACAAATGTCCCAATAGTCCTACTCTCATGTAGATCCAGATATTTATAGACATTACTACTGGGAACCAAAGTTCCCAGAGGTCTTACTCGTAAGACTATTGGGAAGAAAATTCCCAGTAGTTCTATTGGTAAGACTACTCGGTAAGACTACTGGGAACTGGGAAAATTGTTTGCTGAATCTGTTGTTATGTAAGTGTAGGTACTGATTAAGCTATGTAAAATTTGCGTGCACGTCTGGTTACTTATCTATAAAGATACAAAGATATTTAAAACAGCCTTGAACTTTGCTAAAACTTACACAAAGCCAACCACAATTATCTAATCATATTTCATACATCCGATAACCTTACTTATTAACTCATTGACCCACATTACATAAATTCCAGGCAGTTGTCATACAACAATGTGATCGAGGAAGAAATGCGCGCACGCACGCCGCGGCCATCCGAGTTCAAGACTGACGATCACGGACTTAATACAAGGATTGTTTACAACAACGTTCATGAGTGAATGAACAGTGGCCACGTTCTGTAAGTCTAACACCGATCTCGATCCCCTTCAAACTCCCTTTGTAGAGAACTTTTCCGTGACATTTTCGACAACACCTTTCATCGAAAGCGATTGCTATTGCGACTACAATTGAATGAACGAAATTGACTTTTTGAAGGATTTCAACTGCTTTGAAAGATATACGACTTGTCAAATCAAACAAGGCACTTACAAATAACAACAATTGAAATGAAAATAGCAAATTATTTACCGCTATTTTTTGGTGTTTTTCTCTCATTTAGGTAGGTATCTACTTAAAAAAGCATTAAAACATTGCGCATTTGAAAATTTGAGTTTTTAATGTCTAACTTAACTTGTAAGCGTACATACTGCGTAGTGGATCAATGGTGCATAGAAGCGGAATCACACATTAAACCTAGCTCTATGCATTGTTTAGTCACAGAAATAGAAGCAAACTCGAGTCGGTTTTGGTAGGTAGGTATAAAAGTAAAATTTAAATACCTTGCTAGCAATAATTCTAATTTATTGGTACCTACTGACCACTCCAGTCCAATTCCAATCATATAAGATTTCTAAATAATGTTTATGCCTAAATGAACCTATTTGAAATGTACTACATTTTGCACAGTACTTACCAAACAAAGTTTCATGCCATGCTTGATCTCAAAAAAGCCAAAATGTCTCAGATAAAAGGTAAATGTGAAGAAACACACATTGTAGATGCATGCATACTCAAGTAGGTTCTAAACTATCCATTTTGGTTCTATAAAATACCTATTTCACTCTAAAATCAAACAGCCGTCTACTCTATAGTAGGTAATACAACAGAAACTACAATTGTCAATTTTATTATATGTTATATTCATCGTTTTTTTTATATAAATAATGGTTTTATAAATTAGTAGGTAAGTCCTTGTTTCTGAATCCACTATTTTAAGTAATATTTAGATATTGCTTCAATATAAATTGAAAAGCTAAGAGGTCATGCCGCTATATTTTTTTATGTAGGTAGGTAAATAGGTACATATTATTTAGTTAACAAACCTTGATTATTTTGATATCTTTACAAATTAAGTTTCATATGATGTAACACTTTAAAAATAAATAAATAATACAAGCCCCTGTTATGGTTCTTTCATAACCATCTTTTTTGTTAACAAAGTTTTAGTTAATTAGTAATGAAGGGAAGGCAATATTTGTTGACACCCATGATTCTGTTTGTTTCAAAATCTTCTTTAATTGTTCGATGTCTAAGTTCTCCATTAGCAGCATGTTGGCACAGTTGATACAACACTTTTGATTCGTACTGAAATCAATAATTTTAAATTACAGATATGCCTTGAATTCTACAATTTATTATATAAATTTGATGAATGAATGTTTCTTCATCTGAACAACTTACTAAATATTTGTAAATAATGGCAAATCTTAAGTCATAAATCTAGGAACATAACTTTCATACGTTAGTTACCTACCTAAAATATAGAACTATAACTTACAGAGAGTAATATTAATCACAAACAATATTGATGATAAAACATTACGTTTTCTCTATGTAAGAGTATTTCCAACGTTCATACAACCTTAAATAAGTTATTGAGTTTATTTAAAGGTGAGTTAGCCTAGCAAAGTAAAGTAAACAAACAAAACAATAACATTGGTAGTGAGTGACATACGTACCTTTTTTTTTGGTTTATTTATGAGGCAAAGGTTCTTTCAACCATACGCAGCCTAGTTTAAAAAAACCGTAGCTTTTCTTTTTAAAATAATTTATTAATTCAATAATTTATTTTGTATTAAATTTTATATTTTTAAAACATATTTTTTATTTGCTCTAAATTACAGACTTTGAATGTTGGATAAAAAAGTCATGAAAACGGAGAGTAAATTGGTGATACAAAGTGCAATTCTAAGTTAAAATTAGAGCAATTTACGTAGGTATTTATGTTATTTGTATTTTCATTAATTGACAAAACAAATTTACTAGCGATAAATATAAATAAAAACAGTAAAAATTTACTCAAAAAAACTTACTTAAAAGTAGTAAAAATAATATTATTTATAATAATATCCACGGCATTTTTTATTTGCTTCATGAAAACACAAGTTTATTTGCATTGCTAGTAACAAAAATTGGAAAACTTATCTGACGTCAATGTCAATCAATTGTCATGTCAATGTCAAGTATCAGCGTAACCGCAACGTTTTATTTATTTGCTTTCAAATCAATTTATAATATCAATAATTTACATATTTTTATAAATAAAGTTGCGCAACATATAAGAAAAACACAGTCCTTTTGTACCCGAGGTTCCCAAACGATACAGACAAGTAATAAACTTCATGTGTCTCGAGAAAAGTTTTGTTGTTATTAAAGGTACTTGTTTTCGTTATTTATCTTCTTCACTGCATAGTATAAAACAAAGTCACTTGCCGCCGTCTGCGTGTCTGTAAGCTTAGATCTTAAAATTACACAACAGATTTTGATGGGTTTTTTTAATAGATAGAGAGATTCAAGGGGAAGATTTTATGTATAGGGAAAGGCGTTTTACTCCAAATGTGAAGCTTACTGAACCGCTGGCAAAAGCTATATAATATTATTATTATTGCAAAATATAATACAGCAAAAAACTTAGCCACAGCAACATGTGGCTGGTTGTTATGTATATAATTATTTTATCATGATAGCGGAGAATTCTTTGCCTTTAGATTGTGGTGCTACCAGCCTTTCTTTTTTTTAAGTAATAATAATTAGTTTGATAGTATAATTAGGTAATATTACTTGTATGTTTCAGACGCACATTCTACAGAGAAGTAAAAGATATCATCGAAGATCATACCATCTGTTAAGTGAAAGGGTAGCGGCAGTCAAAGGTGTTAATTGAATTTCAAAAAAGGATTGTTAGTTTTAAAGGATGTAAATAACTACTTATTTTCTTAGCTGTCTTCAAATTATTTGCTTCCCTGTCATGTAAAATAAAAGAGATGCATCATTTTGACTATTTTTTCACAAAAATGTTGATTTGAAATTAATATAAGCTTCTTAATGAATTTTATGAGTATTTTATTTCTAATAATGTTCCTTTTTTGTGTTTTATATGACTTTGAATATATATTAACTCATTTCACCTTCCTCGATCAGTGAAAAATATAATAAATAGGAAGTGCCTATTTTGAAGTAGCAAAGAAATATTTATTATTAAAAAGAAGACTTACACAATAAGGTACTATTAATAATTTGTTACATGAGTTTAATTTCAAATATAGAATAGTTCTATTTAAATATCCAATTTTTATTAAATATTTAAATTGCAGAAATAATGGTTTGTGTTTCGTTGCATTTCAACTTTCCTAGGGCTTCAGTCCTTGTTTTTTAAATTACATTGACCTCACCATATCCTTATACTTCCTACTCATCATATAAACAAATACTAAATATAGAATTACTAGAGTGCGCTGAAGATATAGTTACCTAACTACACTAATTACCATGACTTAAGTCTCGTTGGTTATTGCAAACATTATAAACCCCATATTAAGTAGCCGAATATAAGTTGCTAGTGGTTGTGCCGTGCTTGCAAGAAAGGTATAAAATTCTAGGTACCATCTTTACAAACCCAAATGAAATAAATATATGAATTTCATAGGATTTCATTAACTTGAATAAGTAAATAAGTAGGTTATTCGTAGGTTCATAGAATAAGTAATTTCCTACAAAATTTTCCCTTCTTTACAAAGTATCTTTATGCGATACCTACCTTTACCTTTTATTTATTGCTCTTATACTAAATACTTTCCTACCTATATCTTTAACAACACTAATTTTTTTTATCAAAAGCGCCATATTTAAAAATTTGTTCATAAGTTACTGCATTGGTATCATACTTATTTGAAAGAGGGACCTCCAAAGTGAAATCTTTCATTTGACAAGTCGCAATCACAAACACCTTTCAAAATTGATAAATATCGTTCAAAAAGTTCATTTGGCTCATTCAAGATTGAGTCTCAAAATCAACACCTTTCGATGAAGGATGTTGTCGGAAAGTAAGGTTTGAAGGGTATCACAATATCTCATAAGTGTCAATTGCGTTTTGAAGTCCGAAAAGATCTTAATTTTTTAATTTAAATTAAAGCAAAAATGAGTTTAATAATAAGTTAATGACATCAAAGATTAAAGTTTGATACTAAAAATTAATCCTACATTGTTTTAATAATAAATAAAAAATAAAGAAATATTTTTTTTCGTGAATAATTAAACGCAGCAACATCATTCAGCAATATCATTCAAAATTGAAAGCGATTGCGACTCGAAAACCGATTTCGTTCAAGAGTCCCGATACCGATCCCTTTCAAAGGTATTGATATTCGAGTTAGAGAACAGCCCTGCTGTTATCTGTGTCGAAGTTTATTAACTGTTATTATGCGGGTATGAATTTACTTGAGACGGGTCGAAAGATTTATAAATACCTATAGAGGATTTTTACTCTTATTAAATAACTGGAAACTTTTGAAAAGACTGTGTGTACATTTAAGTTGGACTTGTTTTCCTACTACCTTTGGTGAATATGTCCTACGCGATTTAACACCATTTGGTTCTACTCACATGGTATTGAAATTAAGATAAATCGTAAAAATACTTATAGTTCATAGTTCACTAGTGTTTACTTATGATTTTATTATAATTATATTGATTTGATTTGAAAATGGTATTATTTACCAAAACCAAAATAAATATGTAGGTAAAGTGACAATAAAACATTCAACTATTTAAAAATTACAATTTTATTGTGTTTCTACACAAAAACTTACATTATACAGGGCACCTAAAATGTACATCCTTATCCTAGGTACATCGTAATGGCAAATATTAATTCTCCACGTATTTTGCTGCTCCAAAACTCTGATTAAATTTATCTGTTCGTGTTTTTACAATATCCGAGTCAATTCAAAATTAGTTATTTAATTAGTTTTTATTACTGCGGACAGTCTTAAGTCGCTTCGTAGTATGAATTAATATAAATCTTTTGACAAAAATAATGCTACATTTCGAATGTTGCACAAGAGTTGTTTTGCGTCACTGTCATCAAAAAGCGACTTTTTATAATATCCTTGTTACGCAAGTCTTTGCTTCTTACCTCATAAAATCATTATCAATAAACGTTCATGATATTCAAAATAAATCACACTGGGTCCGAAGTCATAAATAATACAGGCAAGAATTTAAAATAGATTACTGGTAACTACTTATAATATTATACAAATCAGTGATGGGAAGTGAAAATTGTACTTGCACAGCAGTGCCGACCTTACTCTAGTGGCGGAAATACGAACTATAAATTATTTACACACAACTCTATCGTCAGAACCTATCAAACACATACTTTGAACACCGCATTGTGAAGCAATACAAAGACTATATTACGGGAGTGTGAAGAGGAGCTGTCATCACCGAGCGCCATCTGTTGATCGGTGCGGTGACGAGTGTTTGCATTAGAAGCGGATAGATGGCGTTGTTGGCAGTGTTACTTCTTGGTGGCCAGCCGGAACACGTCGTTGAGCGGCGAGTACGGCGTCCGCGTCGACGAGATGGCGTTGTAGTTGAACGACGGCTGGGCGTCCGCGCGCAGGATCACTACACCTGTATAACAAATAGGCTGATTAGTTATTAGAACTTATAAGAAGGTAAACTTGTTCTCAAAATTTAATAATGTAAAATAAAAATTACAATAAAAACAATTATTGTAAAAGTCAAAGTTGGGTTAGGGCTGATCTTTCAGTGCTACTCATCTGTAGAACCAGCCTTTACTATAGTAAAGATTTGGCAAAAGCTTAAAAACAAATGTTAGGTCTATAAAATGTATAGCAGTTTATTGAATAATTTTGTGCGCATTTTAACAAGCATTCTAAACTACAAAAAGCGTTTATTGCACTTACCTTTAGATGGCTGAATAGATACATATATTTAAACAAGACATAGCTTGTTATAAATCAATTCGATATGGATAAAAGTGATCATTATACAACAGCGACTGGTTTCAATGTTACTTAATAGTTTATATTATGAACTCAAGTATTATTGTAATAAAGTTCATTTTTGTCCATAGCAAATCATCTTCACATCCAACCCGGCCGCAGATCTACGACATCGCTCCACAGGCATATAAAGCTGTATAATACTAAATATATAGAGTGTTGTATACTGCATCCCGCGGCTACTACGTAATAGTACAACACTTTCTACCTGAGGGGTTCACTTTGACTTTGATCTTTGTTTGGGGAGATAGCACCCCGTAGTCTACATCTTCATACAAGTCCTGGAAGCAAAGAAAAATTTGTATTATTAAAATGATGTAAAACGCCGTGTAGCGGAGAAGTTGTTGCTTTCGAACAATGCGAATGGAAATGTTATATTTATTAACATTGGTGGGATAGTTTGGCACTATTCGAGAACAGAAAATAGATTTTTAAAAAATGATGTCTCTTTTCGGTATTTCGAGGTTTTCTTACTTATCTAAAGGCAATTTATTTCATCATTATTCTTATTTTCTTATTAAAAGAAGGAGTGAGGAGGCAGGAGATGCGTCACGTGAGATTGTGCGCGCCACAGGCCAGTAGCCAAATGTAGCGTCGTGCTTGAGGCCAGCCGACACATTAACACTATCTGTGTACAGTCATAAATGGACAGCTCAGCCTAAACCTCGCGAACTGTCCGGTATTTGTACCTCGACGCGGTACCCGGCGGGGTTGTTGAGCCCCAGCTCCCGCAGCGTGACGGCCACGTCGGAGGGCGTCCCGTCCGTGCGGCGGTTCACTCCCGCGTGTGTGTGTACGTACCTCGACGCGGTACCCGGCGGGGTTGTTGAGCCCCAGCTCCCGCAGCGTGACGGCCACGTCGGAGGGCGTCCCGTCCGTGCGGCGGTTCACTCCCGCGTGTGTGTGTACGTACCTCGACGCGGTACCCGGCGGGGTTGTTGAGCCCCAGCTCCCGCAGCGTGACGGCCACGTCGGAGGGCGTCCCGTCCGTGCGGCGGTTCACTCCCGCGTGTGTGTGTACGTACCTCGACGCGGTACCCGGCGGGGTTGTTGAGCCCCAGCTCCCGCAGCGTGACGGCCACGTCGGAGGGCGTCCCGTCCGTGCGGCGGTTCACTCCCGCGTGTGTGTGTACGTACCTCGACGCGGTACCCGGCGGGGTTGTTGAGCCCCAGCTCCCGCAGCGTGACGGCCACGTCGGAGGGCGTCCCGTCCGTGCGGCGGTTCACTCCCGCGTGTGTGTGTACGTACCTCGACGCGGTACCCGGCGGGGTTGTTGAGCCCCAGCTCCCGCAGCGTGACGGCCACGTCGGAGGGCGTCCCGTCCGTGCGGCGGTTCACTCCCGCGTGTGTGTGTACGTACCTCGACGCGGTACCCGGCGGGGTTGTTGAGCCCCAGCTCCCGCAGCGTGACGGCCACGTCGGAGGGCGTCCCGTCCGTGCGGCGGTTCACTCCCGCGTGTGTGTGTACGTACCTCGACGCGGTACCCGGCGGGGTTGTTGAGCCCCAGCTCCCGCAGCGTGACGGCCACGTCGGAGGGCGTCCCGTCCGTGCGGCGGTTCACTCCCGCGTGTGTGTGTACGTACCTCGACGCGGTACCCGGCGGGGTTGTTGAGCCCCAGCTCCCGCAGCGTGACGGCCACGTCGGAGGGCGTCCCGTCCGTGCGGCGGTTCACTCCCGCGTGTGTGTGTACGTACCTCGACGCGGTACCCGGCGGGGTTGTTGAGCCCCAGCTCCCGCAGCGTGACGGCCACGTCGGAGGGCGTCCCGTCCGTGCGGCGGTTCACTCCCGCGTGTGTGTGTACGTACCTCGACGCGGTACCCGGCGGGGTTGTTGAGCCCCAGCTCCCGCAGCGTGACGGCCACGTCGGAGGGCGTCCCGTCCGTGCGGCGGTTCACTCCCGCGTGTGTGTGTACGTACCTCGACGCGGTACCCGGCGGGGTTGTTGAGCCCCAGCTCCCGCAGCGTGACGGCCACGTCGGAGGGCGTCCCGTCCGTGCGGCGGTTCACTCCCGCGTGTGTGTGTACGTACCTCGACGCGGTACCCGGCGGGGTTGTTGAGCCCCAGCTCCCGCAGCGTGACGGCCACGTCGGAGGGCGTCCCGTCCGTGCGGCGGTTCACTCCCGCGTGTGTGTGTACGTACCTCGACGCGGTACCCGGCGGGGTTGTTGAGCCCCAGCTCCCGCAGCGTGACGGCCACGTCGGAGGGCGTCCCGTCCGTGCGGCGGTTCACTCCCGCGTGTGTGTGTACGTACCTCGACGCGGTACCCGGCGGGGTTGTTGAGCCCCAGCTCCCGCAGCGTGACGGCCACGTCGGAGGGCGTCCCGTCCGTGCGGCGGTTCACTCCCGCGTGTGTGTGTACGTACCTCGACGCGGTACCCGGCGGGGTTGTTGAGCCCCAGCTCCCGCAGCGTGACGGCCACGTCGGAGGGCGTCCCGTCCGTGCGGCGGTTCACTCCCGCGTGTGTGTGTACGTACCTCGACGCGGTACCCGGCGGGGTTGTTGAGCCCCAGCTCCCGCAGCGTGACGGCCACGTCGGAGGGCGTCCCGTCCGTGCGGCGGTTCACTCCCGCGTGTGTGTGTACGTACCTCGACGCGGTACCCGGCGGGGTTGTTGAGCCCCAGCTCCCGCAGCGTGACGGCCACGTCGGAGGGCGTCCCGTCCGTGCGGCGGTTCACTCCCGCGTGTGTGTGTACGTACCTCGACGCGGTACCCGGCGGGGTTGTTGAGCCCCAGCTCCCGCAGCGTGACGGCCACGTCGGAGGGCGTCCCGTCCGTGCGGCGGTTCACGAACGCGACGGCGTACGAGTAGTACGCGCCCTGCACCGGCGTCACGGGCCGGGACCAGATCTCGATGCCGCGGTGCTGCGGGGAGACAAACAGACAATCTAAGAACTTGCGAGATGAACATTGACGCCTGATGAACAAAACTGGCGATATTGATCTTCTCTTATAAGTAAATAGTGACTCAATGTATCATGCGCGTAGGAAGATTTCAACAAAACAGTTACTAGATAGCTTAGATTTTAGAAATTTTCTTTTTCGTTAATTACTATATAAATATTTTGACTAGCAGATATTTATTGTTTAAATATACAAGTTGTATAAGTATCGATACCTAAAATCTTAACAACCATTCGTTCTCTCATCAATCATTCGTTGATATTAAGTCCATACCTTGTATATCCTCCTGCCCTGAATCCCGAGCGGGTCTTGGTCCACTTCGATGATCTTCCTGTTCTGCAGGATCGCCTTGTACTCGGGCCGGATCGTTCTGAGGTCTACACTCATCAGCAACGGAGCCGCCAAGATCGCCCAGATCGCAAACTGTGTCTTACTCTGTTCGTACGATAGGCCGAAGTTGCCGATTATCAACTGGAACAGATGGTTTAGGTGAGACAGGGAAAATAAATTAACAAATATGATACATACAATAAAGTTTTTTTTATTTGCTGATCATTAATTTTTAGATGCTTCTCAAATATTGTACCACTACTCCAAGCCCCTAATCTTACCCCTATCACAGGATATGTAGATTGTTCCTAACCTGTGTGAAAATATTATTGCATTTTTTTGTCTTTGATTAAAACTCTAGACTAGAATAATGTAATTCTAAAAGATTTGAGTGATATTGGCGCCAATATTTTCTTCATTCCAACTTACAAAGCATCTTTAAAAACAAGACATAAAAATCCCACTAATAAATACAAAAAAACTAACCATATCAGGATCGTTCCAGTGCCCCGGGCCAGCGTTGGGCACGATAACGTCCTGATGGTTTCCGTAGTAGTCTATGATAGACTCGACGGACGCCCACGAGTCTTGTATGTCGTCGAAGTTGCGCCACAGGTTGCAGTGCTCGATTATTGACGAGAAGTTGGGCTGAAATTATGAACATATGTTCAGTGTTTACACATTAAAACACACTTTCATAAATTTAACTTTGCACCAGGTTAAACAATTGCTTTATATAAAATATTAAGTAACAATGAAATAAAAGTCAATAAGCGTGAATAACATTATGACAATGTTAAAGTTAATTAATATTTTCTATTGCCATTAGAATCAACGCAAAAAAAAAGTTTAAGCCTTTTGTTTCTCACCTGAATTCCAGCATAGATCTGATACACCGGCCAACTGCACGAGTACACCATCGCCCGTCCAGTCAGATTCAGCTCCCGTCCAAACGCGGGATACCCATGGTCCATATCGTACGGCAGAGAGTAGCACCCGTCCAGCTTGACGTAGTCTACGCCCCAGTCCGCGAATGTGGCGGCATCTGTCGAAAAGACACAGCACTGTGTAGTTCTAGATGCCGCTGATAGATGGCGCTGAAATGCTTGATGGGGCAAATAGTTTCAGCCACGTGCGATAGATGGCGTTAATAACCAAAATGAAATAATATCTTACGGTATTAAATTAATAAAGGGTGGAGATAATTATAGAATTTCAAGATTAGGCAACTGCATCCTACTAAAATGCAGTTGTTATATAAACCTTTGATTTCCAAACTGGAAACACCATTGCACTGCATTCAATTGCACCACATAGAAAATTGCCCCTACATTACCCGTTGCACTAACGAAACCATGTCAAGTGTGCACTAATTCAGGAAGATGATTGCAATAATCACTATGCAGATGAGCGCGGGTTTTCGTGACATCGGCGTATGCGCATGTGTATTCTCCTATAGTTAATGATACGCTACAATAAGGTAATTGATGATTTCCTATTGAAAATTGCTAATTGTAATGCAACGACGTTTGTAGACAGGAAGGCTGTTTGAATATTGATTGTGGTTGATTTGGATCATTAAAAGTGAAATAGTAGGTTGATGACTAAAATATGTTTACATATTGAGGAAGTTGCGAAATAAAATATTACGGTTTAAAGAACAGGTGCAACTACAACTTAGAAGATAAACCAAAAAAGAAACAGAATTTGGTAAGCCTTCAAAATTGAATCATAAATAGGTACTAAGAAGTATTAAAGTTTACAACTACTTTCATTATGACCACTTAACTGAATTTAACATACTTAAAAACAATCACAGATCACCCAAAAACACGATTGCCATTTCGAAAAGTATTCGCCGTATTAGGAAATTGCGTGCCACCTTTTTAATAACTGTGATTCTAAATACTAGATATACAGTACATAAACAGTAGTTAAATTAAATACTGGATTCAGTTGTTTATTTCGTGAGTGAATGTTTACAAACATACTGGGCTTGCGCACGCAATACACCTCATTTAACGACTGTCGGGTAAAATGTCACTGACTGGACGTGTATTCGATTTGCATGTTCGTTATTGTTGTAATGTGAAAAGTGAGTTTCATATGATGATTGGAAGGTACAAATTCTAATGAGGAAATAGTAAATTAAATGTGTTTTAATTTTCTTAGTTGTTACAACTTTTTTTGTAAAAATTGCTTATGGCGGGCGTATTCATGTTCTATATTCAAATTTCTATTAACTACAGACCTTACCTGTTAAAATACCTTAGTGATACACAAGCTCAAACTACTTATGGGTCATAATAATGATAATTTTAAATGGACTGCAAAAAAGTACAATTATAAAGTGTATTAATTATACGTCCCAATTAATATATTTGGTTTTAAAACAAATAATATTATTGCATTAAGTAATTCAATATTAATTTCTGAACATAATGAAGCATTTCTTAATAACATTTGTTAAACGCAGCAAGTGTCTTGCTTAAGCGCGTTGATGTCTTTTGTATCGCGCTATCTTTTTTTTAGCGAAAGCAAATACATTAACTCGACTTGTGTGAATTTGAGAATCTGCCTCCGATTGTTTACAAAATTGTGTAATACTGTGTTTCTATGTTGCTTGCGTTATAAAAAAAAGTAACAAGAGATACAAACACAAAATTAGTTTTTAATTAATAGTTATTCAATCGAATTTTACAAAATCCAACCAATTACAGTGATCACCAAAATTAAGGAACAGTTTCCTTTATTTGTACGTATTAATGCTTTTTATTAAACCACCGATTGGCCATCAATATTTTATCAGCTTCATACAGAAAAGACAGAAACTAGCCTGAGTAACAATATATTTTCAAGTCACCGCAAAGATAATTATAACCACATATTTAATAACTCACCCCCACTAAGATGGCCGACCACCCCCGGATATCCGGCGCAGGTGAAGTTGCCGTAGTCCTCGTAGATGCCGAACTTCAACCCCTTGCTGTGTACCTGGGGGTAGATAAATAAAAATAAAATATCAATTAATTAATAATAAAAAAAATATATCAAAATCCTTTATTCATCATACATATGTAACGTATACTAAATGTACGTCAATATTACAAACTTCGACTTTACGACCTTCGTACCTAACCGTGGACCGAGAGAAAAAAGCCGGCGGAAAAAAACTCCCAGCACTGTTTTCGGAAATTATACAATTATTAATATTGATAAACAGAATTACCAAATTATAACGTCTTTTTTAAGAATCTCGATCCCTTATTTATCTTTGATTTTATATAGAAAAGCATAGTTGGTTTCCGAAAGCAGAACTTTTTACGTTGCTCGGTTAAATTTAATAGAAGTTACAAGTGCAGTTAATTTAATCCAAACATGTCCAGCCGTTTTGACGTGGGCGTGGAAAAATAATCAAACCTATTATAAGAAGAATAATCTATTATAAGAATCGTTGCTTTCATTTAATTTAGTACTCATTTTCTTAAGGAACCATTCTTAACGTTGGCAATAGAACTTACGTAATTATCTAAGAAACAGTCCTTAATAACTACGAATGCGACAATCAACCAATATTGCAAGCTAAAAAAATACATTTTGTAACATTGACTTTGCCTCCACACCGGGAGATTGTCAAGGTTGCCAGAAGAAATAATAATTCATAAATATATTATAAGAATAAGATATAATCAATTTTAAACATGTTATATCATTTATCGATTTTGTGGTTCCATTTTAATCTGATCTCGAATGGAAAGGTCAAACGGATTCGCCCACAAATAAAATCAATTGAAAGAATAAAAATCAAAGCATGGAGTGTCCGTAAATGTCGACATTGACCTTTGCAGTCTTTCAAATGAGGTTTTAACCAAAACGATGGTTTTAAATGAGGATTTATTAAGGAGATTAGATAAAGAACTACTTATTTTGGTAGTTGATGTGTCATTCGTTTGTTTTAAATGGATTTTGGTTAATAATTATTGATACGACTGCAAAAAAGGAAACTTTGTCTAGACAATATTGTAGACACCTTCTTAAATAAGTAAACTTTGATTTGACAAAATTAAAGCGATCATTTGTAAAAAAAATTGTTTTTTAAATATAATTTTCAACCAACAAGGTTTCTTTTGAAATGGCCTCCGTTTTTTTTGAATCTCAGTGAAAAAAACGTATAATTGCATGCAATTACAACACTTAATTGTTGTTTTCTGATTATTATTACGCTATCAGGAAGGACATTTTACAAAAACAAGCAGGAGGAAGTGCAACCTAGATGCATATTATATTACGTTATATTTAAATTGTAGTTAGATAACTGACACGAATGAATATCGAACGGACATAAGAATATTTATTAAATATACAGGGTGATTGATGATTAAATTTTAGGTTATGGTTTTTATAAAGGAAAAATATCTGATTGTAAAACAATGTTTGAATGTTAAAACATTGTTATATGTAGGTAGAAATAAAGATATATAACTGATATTTATATTGTAAGCCCATATTTGATTTCCCTCTGAACAGTTGGTCCGACTACGTAGTCCGTTATTATTATTATTATTTCTTCCCCCGATATTGCATAATGTTTTTATTGAGAATGCAATTTTCTATTCTAACAAAAAAATAAAAAATCTATCTAGACATGAACAACATTTCTTAAGTACTTAGGTCGTTACTGTCTTCCGGAAAAACATTTTAAACACTCATGCCTACAATATTTTTGCTCTCCAACAATTGACAAAACTTATTTCAAACTATCCAAAGGCACAAATCCATATAAGTTTATTATCTCGCCCAGTATCGACCCAGCCTACAAGCCATCGCAGTTCCCCGCCTGCCTGTATTGCACAGAGCCGTGGGAACCGGCTGGTTTCAACACAACACCGCCGCTGTGGCAGTCGCGTACACTGCGGGGCACGTGACGGTAACTGTGGTAGGAACGTAGTAGTACATGTGTGTGGAATGAGTTGTAAAGATGATTAGTTGAAAACTGATTTGAATATGTATAGGAATGACGTTGAATTTGTTTTTTTGTTTTAGACTGACACATCAATTATATGGCTCTTAAGTAAGTTGCAGTAAGCACTTGTGTTATAGGTACCACACAATGGACTAGGAGAGAACCTAGTAACACCCAGACACGAGCCAATATCGAAAAACCATTTTTACGAAATAGGCCCGACCCGGGGATCGAACCCGGAACCATCCGCTTAGCAGTCCGGTTTATATACCGCTGCACCACAGAGGTCGTCAAATTGTGAGATACATCTCATTTGAGAGATGAATAGTATGCTCTTGTGATTTTTTGGAATAAGAATGAAGTGAAGATGCAAACAAACTATAAGCCTTTTATGCAACAACATCAATAGATAAACGAAATTAAGATGTCAAATAACTTATAGGTACGCAATCTTGTTTCAGTCTGAGCTAAAATTGTAACTATTTGTTCATTTGTCACCGATCCAGTTCAAAGAACAATTACTTTCATTTTTTTTTCATCGTACTCTATCTAAAAGTAAAATCCGTTGTATTGTACAATTAGGTATGTTACTTTCTTTAAGATTCTCAGCTTCTTAGGGCAGTCCGTACAGAGTAAACAAAAAATTTATATAAATACTTAAAATGAACTTTTGTGCACAAAAAGCTAGCATTTAATAAAAAAACGAACGTTTGTGACGCACGAAAAGCAATAAAAAGAATTAAAGGCGAACCTTTTGCATTTAACACAACACTTTGAAAATGATGTCTTTTGAATGTTAAAACTATAAACCATTTAATTTATATTCTTGTTTTTATTTATTTACCTACACTTATAAATCAACTATAAAATTTGACAAGAAATAAGATTTCCTTAGCGTAAATAATCACTTTTTATAAGATTCGTAACTCATAATTAACTTGATTAATCACGACATTTTGTAACGTTAAAAGCCTCAATTTTTTGCTCTCATTATTCACGTGTGCAGAAATCTGCTAAATTTGTGTTAAAGATGTTATCTTTATCACCTAGAGTCGTGTCACAGTCTAATTAAATGCAGTATCTCGTGACACATTTGCAAAATATTTTCGACACTGTTCACCTGCTCTGTGGCCGATGTCAATCTGTATGTAATGTGATATTGCTACTTACTAATCTATTATGACTGAGTAAAAACTACAGAGTTAATAAAACTTGGAAAATAGTGATATACTTCTTGGATATTTTATGGCAATGATTTGGTCTAAACTTTAAACCGATGGTTATAAGTTCTTTTTTAGTTATTTTTGGCGTGTTTCAGATATTTTACTTAAATATTTTAACCAACTGCATAAATAGGCGAAGGTTATGGAGTCGTTTAAACGGCTGTATTAAAAAAATACATAGCTACTCTTTTTTTTTTTTATAAATACACCCCGTATATAAAGGGCAACAGATTTCCAACAGAGTTCACTCTTGTCATTCAAGTGGCGTAGAGAAGGCGTGGGAACCCTACTATCCTTAAACAGAAGGTCGGCAGATAGTATCTACTGCCTACATACTGGGAGGCTGTTCGAAATATCGCTATTGTGTTCCGAAACACTGGTATTTTTTGTTGTTTATTTTTTAAGATAACTGCACACGAGCAACTTATTGCTGGAGTTTAATGTCGCTTATTTATCGAGCAAAAATAAAAAATAGAAAGGTGTAGTTATTTTACGTGCAATATAAACAGAAGTAAGAAATTTTAGTTTTTTAACGCATTTCGAACAATATATGATTATTTACTCTAAGTTCAGTGTGACAAATTTTTTTTTTTCTAACAAGGCGACATCTGAATAACTGTTAAAATAATGAATATTTTCCAAACTTCTACGTTCAACTAAAGCTGTAACAGATAAATGTCAAGACCCGCCGTTACTTTTATTTTTTTAATAAAAAGCTCTTCTTTCAAAAAGTGTCTAAAAAATTACAAATATTTGATTAAATTACTCGTGTGTGAAACGCTCGTCAAAAATTTTCAGACAGACAATAACTAATTATTAATTTTGTTTAGTGTAGTTATAACTTATTTTTAATTTTGTATAGTGTAGTTGGTGTTAAATTATCTGTAGCTTTTACACAGTTTCGTAAATTGAATTAATATAATAAAGAGGTTTTTAAGCCTTTTTGCAATAAGCTTATTTCTACATTTTAATAAATAAAATAGCAAGTCTACGCCACGTATTTAAAAAGTCGGTTATCACAAATCTAAAAACGACAAACCACCTCTGATTATCTACAAAGTAAAGACAGAGGTAAACATTACACTTTTTATCTCGTACCGAATAAAAGGCAATTTAGATTTACGAACCACATGTTACCGACACACGGTAAAAATAACCATTCATTCAAGCATTGTGCCATTGTTATCAATTTTTCACACATCTGTAAGGGCCAACGTTGCAAAACCCCCGTAAAACTATTGTTGTAACCGCGAAATACTCAATTCAATTTAAACCAGTCTCTTAAACTATCCCGCCATTGTGTTGCCAATTAAAAAAAAACTGAAGGCGGAAAACATTGTTTTTTTTCAAAGTCATCGCTAAATATTAATAATCATTTGTTTGAAATAAGAACCTGTATGCTATGACCTCACGGTCGTAAACCACACCTACTGAAGTTGATCCAGTATTCAATTAAAAAGGCATTGACTTTATTTGGTTTAAGGTTGAATTTCTTGTACGCTAAAACAACCTTTAGCCCGAGGCATCGCTTGTATATAAAATTTAAACTGCCAAAAATAAAAAAAAGTTTCTACAGGGTGTTCAATAATATAAATTCTGTTAATTTTTTTTTTACAATGTTATTGATAGTTCGCATATTGGACTCTAATAAAAAAATAGACCTACTGTTCTGACCCAATAATCATTTCCTCAGTAGAGCACCGTAGAAAATCTATTGTTCCGAATAACGTGCGCACCGATGAGCACGGCTGCACTCCACTGTCACTGTCAAGGTCGCGACCTGTCAAACGTGACGGAGCGCAAATGTCACGCGGGGAAATGACAGATGTCATGCGTGAGAGTGTATCAAGATCCGAGGTTGATTTCTAATGTTTCATACGAATGTGGAACAATATGAATTAAATCTATGTAGCAAATCAGTATTGATTGTAAATAAAATAGTCACGCTATCGTTGGATTGATAACATAGACTGTTAAATATTTTATTTATTAATAAATCACCTGTAATGACTTAATTAATAATAAAAATGTTTCATTTATGGGAAGTAAAAAGGAAAAAAATCACCAGAATCGATTAGGTGTGCTTTTTAAATATGTAATCAAGCAAAAAAAGGCTTTTTTTCTTTAGAATAAGGTTTATAACTGCAAAGCAGGTGGATAGTTGTTTCGGTTGCTGAACTTGACCCACATAGCCAATAGCTTTATTTGGGCGATTAACGCATAAATGATTTAATTATCAATACTTTTACTACGACCTCATTTTCAATCTACGCCTTATGAGATTTATTATTTGGCAACATTTATCTTAGTATTTATACTTTATATAACAACTTTTTTTTTTTTATAAATGTATTAAGTATAGGAATCACCCTGTATACAATGAAACCTTCATTAACACCTTAATATGTCGCGTGACACAAAATGGCAACTTAAATATGTAACAGATAAATTACATACACGTTTCTCACGTGCTCACTGTCAATTTAATAATTTTTCAATTTGATAGTTTTAAAATTCATCATTTCTTTTAAAAACCGCTGTGGTTTATATTAGTTTTAGATTGAAATAATTTGGGGTGAAACTGCTTAAAATGTTTTTATATTGCCAAAATTTCTATAAGAATATGTTATTTGTCTAATAACAGTTTTAAAATAAACTTAAATACTTAGACAAACCTCAAGAAACGTGAAAATTGAATTAACTTTCGAGGTTTTGAGAAGCTAGCAGTAAATCCTATAAACCATTTCTAGGAAAAACGTTTAGAATCTGTAGTTAAATTTGCCATTACCGACTTTCAAGAAACCATAACCTAGTTTGGTGGCAACTTTCTTACAATTTTACCATCTGTCGAGCGTTGCGGATGGTACCCGGGGGTCTTCTCAATCGACCGATAAAACGATTGACATTATCTTGTGATATTAGAGAAAATCAAGGAAATGGAGCGGAAAATATGGCTGAAGCAACTCTTTGCGATTCATAAAAAACTTTCTCGGTTATTAATAAAACCAAAAGCAAGATTTTTGCTAAACTATGAATTTGAAGTTATTTACTAAAGCACAGTATAAAGTTAATAACATGGTGTTAAAATTATCATTCAACACAAACTATTTCGCTTTCTGAAGTTTAAATTTTAGACTACTATTTTTTTCAAACTTATATCAGCATTATGACTTTGCAAATTGTTTATTCATAATCATGCACTCGGTTCTTTAAATCACTCATGTCTTTACTTCAACCGGCATATTTTATGTAACTAACTTGTCTGGACCACATGAACCGTTGTGAAGCCGCAAGCTTGTCACATTGACGTTTGACGTTTCCCCACAGCAAAGACAAAAACGCTAAGCACTCGAAATGCAATTCTCTGTACTACTGATCTTCTTACAACAATAGGCAAAAGCATTTCGACAGATTCGTCTATGTAATTGCGACTATATGTCTCGTCACGACACGAAATAGTACGACGTTGTATCGAAATGTCATCGAGACACGGTAATGACTTTTAAATTGATATCGATTACGTTAGTAGCTCAAATTGATTGTAATTTACTTCAAAACAATATGGGAGGGTATAAAGAAATTATATGAGCGCCATCTGTTATTAGAAATCGGAAACGTTCGTTAGTTGAAACTAACTCATCGATTTATTAAATTGATCGAGTTATTGTTACAATTTAACCCTTTTGATAACAATCAGATACCTCATTAGCGAGTTACGAAACACTCGATAAATCAAAACAAGTTTAACAAAGAATCCAGTACAAAATGCAAATTACACAATGGACTCGGTACCTACTTAGAAAAGTTTGAGGGAACACAAGAAACAGTCGCACGATTATTACATAATTGCTAATTAAAATGTAATAATAATATACAGTGCAATGATAAATTACTGTTATATCACTTTAAGTACGCTAGAATGATGATAGATATAAGTCTGTTTCTTGCACTTTCACAGTCACCTACTGTCGTAGACTCGAAGAGGTGTCCACGAAATGTCGATATTATGATGCACTAGCAAAAAAAAACTAAAAATATGCACTTGACTTATATAACACAACTTTATTGTGCTTTCAATATTTGGCTGTTACATTTGAGAGGCCTCGGATAAAAAAAACTATTTAGCTATTATGTTATATACATAAATTTTTTTGCTTCCATAGTGTCACCATTGTTTTTGTCGATGTAATTTAAAGAAACAATTTAAACAAAATAAAAACTGAGAACAAACAAAAAGATAATACAAGTTCTTGCAAGTCGCTTCAATTTTCCACGCAATGTGTGATAATGATAATGTCTCTCTAGGAAAGATGACCCGGACGCAATCATAACATTATGATAATAATTATTATAATGTAATCATTGCCATAAATATGTCAAGTACAAGGTGACTAC
Source organism: Emmelina monodactyla (assembly GCA_916618145.1). Taxonomy (NCBI): domain Eukaryota; kingdom Metazoa; phylum Arthropoda; class Insecta; order Lepidoptera; family Pterophoridae; genus Emmelina; species Emmelina monodactyla. The sequence continues at coordinate 3,248,852 of OU745316.1, forward strand.
TTTAGTTGTTACGATACGGAAATATCGAATACGATTTTCATATCAATATTTTATAATAAACTAACTTTTCACACGCAGTTCTATGTGCGTTGACAGATTCACGAGGTATTTATTAATTTAAAAAAATAATTTAAATTTAACATTTTACTTAGATCTGAGTTTAATTTGAATGAGCTGGTGCTATATTCTGAAGTATTATCAATTTTTCAAATGTATGTTTAGAATGCATAATAAAGCTCAGATTAGTAACTCTGTTTCTATTTAAGAAACTAAAATAAATTTGAAATATAAATTTAGTATTCGGTATCCTCAGTAGGTCAATGAGATGACATCATTTTTGCATCCGTTTTAAAATATACCTACTGAATTGAAAAGGCTCATCGGTTACTACCAGGAATTAATGGCTTAACTAATTTTGTTGCCAACTGATCATATCAAGGCTCCAGCAATTTTTTTATCGATTAATCTATTGGCCATCCCTAGTTCAACCAAACGTAGCTAAAACAGTGGTATTTGCTTTATAAGAAGTGGTTTTACCTATTTGATTTGAGGTTTCAGCAGGTAATGACTTGATTGCGTCTCATTATAAAATTGTATAAGAGCGATATCTTCCGTAATTTTAGAGTTTCTCAAAACGGCGATTGCGGACTTTTAGGCAGCAAGCGTAATATACCTTTAACTATTTCATTTAACAAAGGTAGTATTTAAAAAAAATTACATATAAAATAATTAAAAAAACTTGGAAAATATTAATAACTATGCTTTAAAAAATGAGGAAAAACTCGCTCTCAGTTGCCGCTTTACTACTAGTTACTGTTAATTTACAACTACCGTCATTTTACTTAAACCAGCAAACCGTTAACGATAAAACTCGTTCTGCATTTCAAACATTCGTCGATAGTGAAACTGGTTGGCGTCCAACACGTCATTCAAGTCACTAACTTAATGACATAGAGTATAAAAAACCAATAGAGAGCTTACCGCCATGTTTTGTTCTAAAGTAAATTGACACATTTGACGCCAGAGATTTTATATGTAGGTATTTGGCAGCTATATTTTAAAAGAGCATGTAATTGATAAGCGTAACATTAAGAGTGCGTGTCTTGTGCAGTCATTGCTATTCACATGTCTTAAAGTACACTTTAAATGGCTTACTTTTGGAAGTTGCGAAGATCTCTCCATTGATTAGAGTGCTGAATACTAGTTTACAAGTAAGTGACGTCATAAACAGTTCACTCGGGTTTCCTACTTGTAAATGAGTGAAAATGAAAACAAACCTGATTCTGTAATGCCAAAGTGAACTTTTAAAGCGAGTTTCAAAGTTAGGTAAATATCAATTATTTGTAATAAAAACTTTTACTTTTGTATCCACTTAATGTAATTCTTTTTGGAAATGAAAATAAAGGTTTATTCAATCAGAAAATAAGTATTGGGAGATGTCATTTAATTTAATAATTATTTTTGCCTTTTCGAGTTTACCATTTAATAATAAGGTATCGTATTAATTTTTTCAAATGTATTGTGATGTGAGCTGGTTTTGTTATCAAGTCGGAAAACTTATTACTTTAAAATTAAAAAAATGACTGTCACATTAAAAATGTAAGGATACAATTCTTTCCACAAAACTTAATCAGTTATTTTTAGTTTGCATTTTAAACTTTAAACTTTTCAAACATTATGTAATTCACCCCGATAGGATGCTGCTAAAACTAAATTTAATTGAATTCATTTTAGAGAATATGTCTGAGAATTCCTTAAAATATGTAACTTTAAATTCCCCACACAAGTTTCTACTGGTTTAAGTTTAAAGATCTCGCAAATATGCTGTTAACCTTTAAAACGACACTAATAGCTTTAAAATCGATCTTTTAAAAAAATCAACCAATTTGCTATATAGGAATTTTAACAGACCTTACGTAATGCGTTATCATAATATGCCAATAAAAACGTTATTAGACTTTAAAACACAAAAAGCGCTCGTTTCATGAAAATGTCTTTTAAATTCGGCAACCTTACGTAAGTATCGAATTTCTCTTTCATCCAATAATGCGTCTATGTAATTGAATAATTTGCGTTTTTATGATCAAACAATAGTTTTTGGATTGTGTAAGCGAGTGTGTTACTTGTCGTGACTTTTACTTCGATGGTATGACTGGTCACTTATAAAGTATTTTTAAACTGATTTGCACAATGATAGAGATACATCGAAAGATTTCGTTATTAAAAAAACAATTTTTTTATATCTAATAAGTCAATCTCTTTAACTTCACCAACAACTTATCAGTATGTGATTTCTTTGTTTCTTCATTTAAAAAGTGGTAATATTTTACAAAAAACTGACTTTATTTCACTACCTTCTGAAAACCAGCTCTTAACTGAATAAATAAAAATATAGCGTAAATTAATCGATGAAAACAACATTGGTAAGAAACAGACGCCATATTAGTTATTTCTTTGTAAACACGCGCGTAATATCATAGTTGCCGAAATACATCGTTGATTATATCGTTTATTAGTCCGTGGCCAGTTAATTAACGAATTTATAATTCACGATACGAAATCTAATCGCAGATAATCAACTGCATGATAATACCAGAAACGTAAAAATATAGGAAGGCAAATACAAGTAATTAAATTCGCGTAAAAAGTGCTGTTTGCTAATTAAGAAGTATTTCAGATATTTGAAATATGCGTTAAACGTTTTTTTGCGTGAGGTTGCTTTAATTCGTTTTGTTTATCACCGAAATTAGCTCGTCATACAATACAAAAAATGTATAGAAAAATGCTTAACATTAGTTTAAACACTGCTCTGAACATTTGTTTTTATACTCAAGCTTTCGCAACTTACTAAAGAAAACCTCAGAATTGGCAATATCCTTTACCCTTAAGATCTTCGTGAGCAGATAAATTTACAATGAACAATGATTCAGCGACATTAGCTTTAAGTCAAGCTTGCAGTCCGCACGGCACTTGCAATATTGAGCAACAACTTGCAATGTACCTTATTTATTACTTATCGGGACCTCCGAATGAAAGGAAATCGATTTTAATATTATGTTGATATAAAATTTAAGAGTACAGGTTAATAAAAAGTAAAGCTTTACGTAAGTATGTACATTATTGATATTAAAGTCAAAATCGAAATGATTGCAAAGCTCTATAAGATAAAATCCAAGATATTCCTAACATCTAAAGATAAATAAACCACAATGGTTCAGTATTATACGAGCAAAAGAACACATAATAAGTCGTTTTAAGCATATTTAAATAAAGACTGAAAGATAATACCAGCCCAGCTATGAATGCTTATCTAGGAAACTGCATGACTTGCATTTATAACTAAACAGGAACATGTTATCAACACGAAAATACTTTCTATAAGATGAAGTTTGTGTTGATTTTAACTGAATCTATCCAAACGTCATAGTCATTAAGTATAACTACATAGTACAAAACAAAGTCGCTATATCTGTCTTTATGTCCATATGTATGCTTAAATCTTTAAAACTACGCAACGGATTTTGATGCGGTGTTTTTGTATAATAACATAGTACAGGCAAAGGAGTTTACTCCGAATTTAACGCGTCCGAAACCGCCCGTTAAAGCTAGTACCTAATGTAACTTTAAAGTTGTTTTACGTGGTTCTTGCGAAACTACGAGATGAAGATATGTTAGTTTTAAGTTAGCCCAAATACATTTTACGTATTATAACGAATAAGGTGTTTGGGCAATAGTGACTTACTTGATAGTGTAAAAAAGAATTAACTTCGAAAAAGGTCCCTATAAAATCAATTATAAGAATGTAAAAAGAAATGTTAGTACAAATTTACCGAAGACATTATTTTTCTAAAGGCAATTTGCGGTTTCTATAAAATACATTTTATTTACACTTGTATAATAACATTTATACGATATAAATACAAATAATATAAAATTGGTCATAAAATCTCATTGACATTGTGTACACGTTTCGTTTTATCGATTTAGTAATCGATTTCGAAACATCGATACATGATCAGCAATGGTTCAACGACTGATCTCGCGTGTTTGAATTATAGATACGTCTTGCGGTATCGCTGTAATGGGTTAATTTTATATTTGGTCCAATCATAGGTAGTATACAGTCAGAGTAAAAATTAACTGCAACTTAACCACACGTTACTTTATTAAATATCTGCTGTGTTATTTAATTTTAGTAAAACATGGTTGTAAAGAGTTTACATCTGTAATTCCGGTATGTGTATTTTTTTAAAATAAATATCCAGTTATTATAAAACATGCTTATCGATGGATTAAAATAAAAAAATATTTATATATCTTCAATACCAGTTCATAAAATTGTCATAACCCTATTAAACCGGTCACATAAAGCAAGAGAAGCGCATTCAGTCATTTTTTTATTTCAACTTCTTTCCTAGAATTATTCTGTACACAATTATTATTAAAACGCATAACATCCGGTAAAAAACAAGTAAATATACACACGTAACAAAAAACTGTCACACAAAAACACGATGATTGATTACCGACTATTTCCTAAACATGACACTGAAACTTGACGAAAAGCATAAATCTAACCAAACTCATGAATATTGCAATTAAATGACAGATCACATTATGAGATTGGGCTGACTGTACACACGAACTACTATCCATCTAAATTGCAGGCTACATATTGATTGATTACACATAAGATTTACATCTTAACGTGTGTTTAAGTATATAAAAAACAAAGGTTTGAAACTAGTAATATCATATGTTATGCTCTTTCAACGAGTTAGAATAACGATTTTAAATAATAATAGCCTTGGTGCTGTAATGGTTTATGTTTAACTAAATAATTTATAGTTCGTTACAACTGTGAATGATTTTGGAATTTGACAACAAATGGTCTCGAAAGTTTCAGAACGTTAATTAAAGGGAATAGTGGGTTGGAAGATTGTGCAAAGAAGCTTTTGGGGCTTGGTTTGCGGTTTGACGGGTAAAGTGTATAAATTGGGCTAATCTCTGCCATTTTTTTTCTAGGTATAGATTTATAAACTTCGTCGCTTACGAGCATTCAGTTAAAATATTATATACACTTTCCCATCTGCTTATTATTACGGACTCTTCATGCCGTACGGGAACCGCTCCCGGTCCGGCACGAGGTCGCCGCGGGCGTCTCTCTCCCTCTAAACTAAACACTCACATAGTCCGACAGACTCTTCATGCCGTACGGGAACCGCTCCCGGTCCGGCACGAGGTCGCCGCGGCCGTCTCTCTCCCTCTAAACTAAACACTCACATAGTCCGACAGACTCTTCATGCCGTACGGGAACCGCTCCCGGTCCGGCACGAGGTTGCCGCGGGCGTCTCTCTCCCTCTAAACTAAACACTCACATAGTCCGACAGACTCTTCATGCCGTACGGGAACCGCTCCCGGTCCGGCACGAGGTTGCCGCGGGCGTCTCTCTCCCTCTAAACTAAACACTCACATAGTCCGACAGACTCTTCATGCCGTACGGGAACCGCTCCCGGTCCGGCACGAGGTGGCCGCGGGCGTCTCTCTCCCTCTAAACTAAACACTCACATAGTCCGACAGACTCTTCATGCCGTACGGGAACCGCTCCCGGTCCGGCACGAGGTCGCCGCGGGCGTCTCTCTCCCTCTAAACTAAACACTCACATAGTCCGACAGACTCTTCATGCCGTACGGGAACCGCTCCCGGTCCGGCACGAGGTGGCCGCGGGCGTCTCTCTCCCTCTAAACTAAACACTCACATAGTCCGACAGACTCTTCATGCCGTACGGGAACCGCTCCCGGTCCGGCACGAGGTCGCCGCGGGCGTCTCTCTCCCTCTAAACTAAACACTCACATAGTCCGACAGACTCTTCATGCCGTACGGGAACCGCTCCCGGTCCGGCACGAGGTTGCCGCGGCCGTCTCGCTCGCGCTCGGACCAGCAGTCGTCGACGTTGATGTACTCGTAGCCGGCGGCCGCGTAGCCCTCGGAGACCAGGATGTCCGTCATGGTGCGGAAGAGACGGTCGCTGGAAGGGATAGACAGGGTTAATACTGCTGAATGATATCTGGGTCTGTTGGACATGATTAAATGATAAATATACAGTTGGTTTTCATTTATGTGTTGGTGTAACTAGGTTCTGGCATAATATACTGAGTGGTGGTTAGAATAAAAGCTTTTGCTTAGCTAGAGCCACCAGTGGGTGTGACAGACTGGAGATTTGAAACTCTATCGCCATCTCAATTTTTGTTGCCAGCCTTTCCAGCCTTTAAAATACAATTAAGTTTAGGTTCATCCATCCATCTGTATATTTTTTTATTTAACGGCAGTCATCTACAAAGAATTATACCGACTACCTTTAGCTTCGAATAAAACCAATGGTTATTTAGCCATAACTGCACACCTACGCTAACTAAGTGCAAGTTGGTAGATAAACATTAATGATTTACATGCTACTAATATGTAGGTTTATCTTAATGTAGTACTTACAATACAAAGTACAGAATAATGTTTCGTTTTAAGGAGTTATTTTTAATGAGGTACCAATTGCATTTGGTAGGAACTACATTTGTATTGTGATTTTAAGTAAGTATCCTACAAACAGAATGTCTAAAAACTTTAAATTGTGTTTGCCTCAGTTGAAACCTTTTGTTCTATGAATGTACGTCGATAAACCAGTTAAGGATCTACGGTGTCTACACGCCAATGATACAACCTTACAGTTTTATTTAGAGGTTAAAAATAAGAAAAAAAGTAATTTATCACTACACGATTTTTGAACAAAGTAAAAAAATAAATTATATTGACCCCGTATTCCCTTAATTAAATTAATGAAGACTTTTATTAGGAGATATTTTCTTTTATTTACATGTAAAATCAAGCAAATGATGTTAAATTTACAAAAGGTTAAATAAAGATAATCCTAGAGTTCAGGTTATCACATAGACCCGCGGTTGTTATTAACTAGTAAATAGGAAATTATTTTTATCTATACATACCTACATTTAAACGTAAACAATAACATTTATATCGCTAGCGCATGTAAAAATTATTATTTGTGCGTTTTAATTGATTATTCTCGTTGACTATATATTTAAAATATAGGCTTTATTAACTCACATGAGGTGTCTATTGTAAAACCCACGGTTTTGTTTGGACATCTCCATGTTTGTGCGCCTGTCTGTGGTAGTAGGTTCAAAAGGTTTTTTGTAATAAATTGTCTAAATTATTAATTTAAAACCTCACTTTCAACATATCATTCAGGAAATCACAGAAATACCTAAATTAAATTAAAATGAGTTATTTCGAAATATAGTTATTTAAAACTTTAGCTCGATGTGGAAATAATATAAATAAATAATACAGAGAAAGCAGCTAATGTTATACCACCATGTATGTTTTTGTTTACAATTTTCTTAAATTATACGTTAAAAAATAAACTCACCTGATACAGTTATCAGGATCATTCTTGCAATCCGTATTGCACCGGAACCGCTCCCAGGCGAGCCAGCCCATCGGCGGCGTCACCGCTAGTCCATTGTCCAGACTCGAAATCCCCCCCCACAAGCACACCACTATACATAACCACAGCCCTACACTTGAGATCCGAGACGCCATCGCGAAAATAAAACAATTATCTCCGTATACAACACTGGCTCATATTTTTTATTCACTTTTGAATTTCTAACCGCTACGTTTTGAGGTTAGATTTGCCGCGCGCTGCACTGTCAAACGTCAGACGATGATTGACATTTGTGGAGTCAAATGAGGTTCTAGCGAAGGAGATCGGTCGTTATCTGAAACAAAACAAAAGTTATAATGTTATTATGCAATTAATTAGTGAACATTTCCTAGTGGGTATTAATATTCATTAGATTTTATCTGCGGATCTAATGTAGAAGTGTGTGTACCTACTCTTTATGTGTTTTTCCACAATTATGTCTTAAATTGAAATCTTTGAAATTAAAGTCGTTTTTCTATATTTTTTTGAATAAACGCATTAAATAATCTACACTTAAGAGCAAATTCTACAAATGTATGTTTTTGTCTAAAAACATTACCTTTTTGTGGCTTACATACTGTGCATTTTACCTATACTTATGTTTTTATTAGCATATGAGTACTTAAGTATCAAACTTATAATTTGCCGTCATAACTTCAATTACCAGACAACAAAAAGATAAATGCCTGATCGGATATTATACAGTATGTATCAGATTGAGTCTAATTTCCATATTAAAGCAACAACGTTGTAACAATGCCTGACAGACGTTTAGTGACAGATACAATGTCAAATTACGCATACAAAGAGATAAACTGCCATCCTGCACGCTTATACAGCATGTTGCGATTGTATTAGTTTTTATTACATGCCATTAAAAGAAAAACATGTGGTCCAATACGTTGATGAATGCTTTCTTTAATGTTTAGAATATTGTTTTAATTCCATAAATGTTTTTCCCAATTAAAAAAGATGGAGAGAGACCTGAAACCATACAAATCTTTATTTTTTTTATCTTAATAAAAGGAATATTTGTGGTAAATGTTATTTTTGTTAAAAGTTAGATTTTTTGTCAGTCTTATTATTTTAAACAACAAGCTTGTTTCTTCAATATTTTTTTTCTAAACTACTACAAAAAAGTATATGAATTTTGACATTTTAAAACAATCGGAAAAGCAACTGAAACAAATGACATCATATTTTTTATTTGTTTTCTGTAACCCGCTGTATAGCTGTGTAGACGCCCAGCTATACGGTAATTAGTGCTATCCTAGATCTAGTCTCGACCTAGACCCTTATATTTAGTTCTGTGTTATTTCATATTAATGTGGGAACCGACTTGTGGGCGCAGTCAGTTAAACTGAAATGATTCATAGATGCAAATTATATTCATATTTTGTGTGTATGATTATTCTATTAAGATAGTATCGAGATGTAATGAACAAAGTACTTCTTCTTCTTCGTGTGATGAGTATGCACTTTGCAGCACATAGTCATCTAGTGTCAGAGTTTTTTGGGAACCGCCTTGTTAGGGCCTCTGACGTGGTTCCCGTAGGGTAGTGGCCACCCTACTGTCAGTATTTTTCAAGCCGCCTGTCTACTATGCACCTGACTTGGCTTGACGAGTACGAGGTGGAAAAGTACCCGGGACCAAAAGTACTAAAAGTAATAAATTAGTAAATCTCTAGACTACTCGAACTGAGTCCTAAACTTAGCGCAATCTTGTATAAAAGACATTAACAAACTCAAATCAATTTAGAAAATACTATTCAACAATTATATCGATCCAGGAATCGAAGCAGGATCTTATTTAACAGTCCGGTATAACGTTGTGCTAACGAGAGCATCAAAGCTAATTTAGCCAACATTAGCGAAATTAAGCCTACCTTTTTATCTCAACCATTTATATACTCAAACTCAATAAAAACAATAATATAGGAAGCCACAGACACATTTAACTATCATCCTTTTTCCTCATAAACAATCCATTTCCCATAATTTGCAATTGCTAGAACACAAAGAGTCGTGACGACAAGTAACATTGAGGCGCAATTATACAATAATGCAATTAAGAGGTTAACAATATCATGTGTGGCAGTGGAAATGCACTTTTACAAACATATTTGTGGAAGAAACGCGACTTTCGTATTAGTAGTTTACATTGATGTGGTATAAACCCTTATCTTGTTATTCAAATTGATATAATTTATAATTAAAAAACGGTGAAGTTGGTATCCAAACTTTATTTCATCATAATAATTGTCGAGTACAAAAACTTATTGAATTTTAAATATGGTTGTCTGATTATTTCTTTAAGCCTTGAATCTACGTGATTATAACTGTATTATCTTATTTAAACAAACATATGTAATAATTTAGCAGGTTAAACACTGTAAGTAGATAAAATACTGGATAACAACACGATTTCTTTTGTTTGTTTTGTTATTTAAAATGATTTAAACGACTATTGTTCAAGGCAGTTTGTGGTCATAAATTACGCGTAGGCATAATTTGAACCGTGTTTACAAAGTTTCTTTCATAAAATGTACAGTTAAATAGGATAAGCTTAATGTGTTAAATAAATAAATAAAAAACTGGCCACATAGGTATGTCCCAATTGTTAGGGACAGTAATTTATTATAATATAACAACATTGAAAAAACTATATGTTGGATCGTCCTACCATTTTTAATTTAGTCGCTATATTTTTCTCTTACTTTTCATCATAAGTAAAACATAATATCAACGTACTGTCATTATAAGTTTAGTATATTCGTTGAAAAGAACTAAAACTATTTTATTTTATTCAAGTTTTTTTCTATACGACACAATTTGACCAAAACATTAAAAAATTACGCCTACACACAATAATTACACACGCAATATCTTGTTAAAATCAGAATGAATCCCAAACTATTATAAACCTATCGACCAATAAACACAGCCTTTATTACAAAATTGTAATAACACAGTAATTTTCTGTTACTACGTTACACAAAGGACTAATAGGTACCCAGAATGGCGAATGCAAAATAATTACAGTTTAATTTTAACATTGGTTACACAATTAGTAAATTATACATAGCATTCGGATTTCACACTTAGATTCATTATGGGAACTGTAACTTTGGTAACACTAAATGAAGGTATAGTCGCTAACAAAAGCTTTACCTCTAAAATTATCAAAATGCATACCGTGATTTTATAGTTGCTTTCAACCGGGATGGTATAAAAAAGTATATATATTTGTGAAAAAAACATTTTATATTTTGTTGTACATAAGGACTAAAATCAATCAACGGTTGTTTATGACAAGATTATGAAGCTCAAAAATACATTATACTGAAAAAAAAATTACTTTCATCCTGAAAAAAATTAAGAGCGTTTAGGTCAGGTCGCAAGCCACTTAAGAATCATAGTATATAATAGTTAAGTATATAATGTTTCTCTTTGTTCAAAGACTGGCTCATACAATGGCAGTGACTTACAAAACGCCCCGGTTTTTGGCGCCAGCCATTTAAACAATATGTCAGTGGTCTGACTCGTAATTTAATTTCAGTAAACAGTATATAAATAAATATTTATATTTTTCGTTTAAAAGTAGGGTTAGGCTGAGGGATCTCAGTAATTTTAGAAAAAGGCATCTGTACTTTGAATTAGTCAGGTTGACAACAGTCTTATTGCACGTAAATTTATATGGTTTAATAAACGAAGAAACCAACGTCTTCAAAAGTAAAAGGAAATCTTTTTTGCTTGATGTCGAAATGAAGGTAAATGAGTCATTAAAGCACTGAAAGAGTTATTACAGACAATGCAATTTGCATGTTGGCTTTAAGTGTATGTTTTTTGCGAGGAAGTAAAAAAGCCAGGAACAATAAACATCTGTAATTCTTTGTTTACGATTTAATTTTATGATTAACTTAACATAGTAATTAAAAATATTATTATGACTGACATAATGATTATTTATAGACCAATGAATATACATTTTACACGCAAATATGTATTTTTATTACTCAAAACTAGAAGTCTACTAAAGTAAAAGTTATCCAAAAAAATATTTTAAACGTAAATTTTTGATATCCATGCCACTTTTCTATATAATTTATAACGAAACAAAATAGAACGATACAATGAAACTCTTCACCGTTACAAGATCAACTCTTGACCATCAAAATCGATTACGTCACAGAACCAGCATCAAAAATAGTTCGAAATGAAATAGAAGCACGTTTAGCTACTCGTTGTAAAGTCACGTGAAGATTGCTTTAGTTATGTATAGTCAGCGCCGTTTCTTATATTTAAAAATATATATTTACTAGTGGCCGCCCGCGACTCCGTTCGCGTAGAAGTCGGTTACCCGTGGGAATAAGAAGTTTTCCCGCGGTAAAATGTACTCTTTGTGTTATTCTGATGTATAACCTATATTAATGTAAAGTTTCATCCAAATCCGTCCAGTAGTTTTATGTGAAAGAGAAAGAAACATCCATCCATACATCCATACTCACAAAATTTCACGTTTATAATATCAGTAGGATTTAGTTTGAGAAGCTAGGAACTAGGCTATCTGACCAAAGGTAGCAGGGTTGCTTTTATGAATTGAATGATCGAAAGTATCGGATCGTAAAGATTGATTTCTTCTACTAAAATTTCATGTAAACCCAGTCTAATGCGATCCGTTAATTTCATTTGATGAATTCGTTAGCAGGGACTATAGTGTACCACTAATTTAGCATTGACAAATTATGTAATATTTATCACACAAATACATAGTGAGGGAACCCACTTGATTAGATGATTATACATAACTTAATGCCACCAACCGCACAGCCCGATGGATTAGGGCTCAGTCCCTCACCCAAGAAGAGCCCTGACACAACAACTGGGACGTATATAGGTTGTTTTTTTTATTTTTATATTACTCGATGACTGAAAATTTTATTATTATACTATATGTGTACTTACACGAACGTAGGTACGTAACAGTAATAATCGTAAAAGTACTTTTTTTATGGCTCATGTTTAGTGTAATTTAAATCATAATATGAATGTTATTTTGAATAAAATGCACATTAAAATATATGCATATATTTCTTTGGGGTATTTTGATAATGAGTTCCCTTCCTTTAATCATTTAAATTCTAGTATATATTTTTATTACGAATGCATTGTCGTACTCAGTCAATCAATTATTTGAAACATAATATTCCCCTTTCCCTCGTATAATATGATAGACACAATTATACAATGTCACCTCTATTATACATATACAACTATTAATTCATACAACCGACACCCGCGACTGTAAAAACATATATAATCAAATATTCAAATATTATTAATTTTCAACCGTGTCCGAGCGTACTAACGCATTGGGTCGCGTAAAGTAAAATTTACGTAATTTTTATGTAAGAAACCGGACCAGGTATGTATAACACGGACCTCGTTACGTCTCGTCTAAATTGTAGTATACTGATGGACAAGCAAGCACACAGTCAAAACATAAAAATAAAAATAAAAAAATAAATAGCCTATATATGTCCCATAGTTGAGCACAGGCCTCCTTCTCGGATAGCGAGAGGGTTTGAGCCGTAATCCACCACGCTGGCTCGGTGCGGGTTGGTGGATCACATGATGGATTATCATCCAATCATGTGGGTTTCCTCACGATGTTTTTCCCTCACCGTTAGTGCGTGATAAACATGTACATAAACATAAAATAATTTTATTTTTTTTCATACTTTTTTTTTTTAGAAAATCTGGAATATAATTACTTGTATTTGGGGCAAAGCATCAAAAGTCAACAAAAATGCCAATTGTGTATTTTATATAACTATATCAAACAAAATCAAAAAATGAGGTTAAAATTTAATAAAATCATAAATATTTATAACTTTAAATGTAGGTCAAGTTCGTCTGTTTATAATAGTCCAATTATTATGTATAAATTATTTATATATGACATTCCTAGCGTCTGTTACATTTCTAAGCTCATTTTTTATATAAAAACGAAAATCCTATATTCGTCTCACTAGTTGAGCACACTCCTAAAAAGATATCAGGTATAATTTACCATGAGTTGCTTTATAACTTTTCTTCGCGACGGTACAAAACATCGCACAAGTTTCTCGATTTAATAATATAGGTCAGTCCAGCTTAAACCGGTCTTGCATTTACTGCATCAAAATCGAGAGCAAATCACAGACGCAGCCAAGTCGCTTTTACAATGCAACGAAATCACTGAACTCAAAACAAAGTCAGCAATGTATTACGCATTCGAAGCTTGCACTGTAAAAATCTCCAAGTTACAAAATCGATTATCTGTACCGACCGCTTTTATATTTTGTAACACCAACTCAAAAATAACAATTTTGACACCGGCTATTAAGTTAATGATAACTCATAATTAGTTTTAATTTCAGAGAGCATAACTTATCAAGAGAAATCCGTGTTGTATAATGAAAAGTTGAAAATAAGTCATTTGGTTGTATTTTATAATTATTAAAGTATAACACGCTATTTGTGCTCCTACGCGTGTGTTCATTGCGACAAAATCTAAATTGTTTTAAGGCTATCATTTCATGATGATCAATCTCGGCTCCTAGTCTATCATGTTGATTATACATACGTATAATCTGTTTCTAGCTCTTGGCCTATACGGTCTGCTGACTGTAAAAAGTCATGATAAATATCTGTGATTGTTATTTATACCCAGACATGGTCATTTAAACTGGAATGACCGTTTTGCGTTTTAAAAGAGCATAAATTGTGATTAATTGTTTTATTTATGTTAACGAATTGTGATGGATAAGATTGCATTACAATGATGATAGATTGATCCGGATTTATGCTAATTGATTTAAGATACATGAAGGTTAAATTCATTTTTAGAACTCATAATCTATCAGGCCGTTTAGGAATATTTTATTTTAAAACTTTTTTAGTACAAACTTACAATAGTTATGACTAATTATATTTTATAATTGGAAGTTATAATTTTTCCAAGGCTTACATAACCCAAAATCTATATTATTTATGCCTCCACCAAAAAACTCAACTCCAAAAAAAGGAGGGGACTTTCTCAAGAAACTCTACATTCTCAAGAAAACACTAAAACCATACAAATTCTTTTTATTTTTAAGGGCAAGCTAGAAAAATATGCTCATAACATATTTTGTAGTACTTACATAAACTTATTTAAATCTGCACTTAAAACCTTGCCTCACGCCATTACGGTAACCCGTTACCAAACACATGTCATTTTTCTTTCCACACACACACACATACACACCCAACCACATACACATACACACACAGCCACACCGAAGTTCACGAACGAAAAGGAAAGTGGAAAACAAAGCGATGTGACGCAATCTATTCTACTCTACATTCTAAGAAAACACTATATAAAATAATACACCTTACCGCTATGTAAATAAGGATTAAATTCGAATGATTTCATCATGTGTAACGATTTAATTATACACCTTAATAGTATGTAAATAAAGGTTATATTCGTTTGATAACAACGTGTGTGGCGGTCAGAATTGACAATTTGTATATGAAAGTGGGCGAATACGTGACAAATGAAGCGATTTAAAAAATTCAAAGCATTTTCGCTTCCGTATTTCGGTGGTTGGTAATGTTGGTAATTGCATAGAAAATTAATAGATGTTTGGGTGCAGTATTACAATGGTAATAAGAGTGTTTATTGAATTGAATTATGTACTATAAATAGTATTTACTGTTCAATCACGGTATAAAATGAAATATAAACAAACTAAACTTGAAAAATCCCGTCATGATGGTTAAATTTATAGTCAGGTGATTTACAAATACTTTAGGTCAACTATTCTAATTACGAGTTTTTTCAAAATTGTACATACCAACTATATAAAATAACATATATTTTGAAACTGGACGTTTTGCTAATTTGTTGTTTTTTTTTTTTATAGATATCATCGTCAATAGAAATCAATAACATTATAAATTGCTTAAATGCAACATTTTAGCAACTTTTAGCGTAAATTGGAGTAATAAACTAACTTAACCTACATAGTTAATTGGCTGTCAGCAACTTCATAGTTAAAATTAACGTAATTGAAGTACATGTAGAGCGAAAACTTCAGTGATGATCGCCGAACTTATTAAAATTTCTTAGTGATTTTTATATGAAACTTTTGATATACCTACGCTGAGTCCGTATGTCACTTTTAGTATTAGGAATTAGATCACATATTTTTTAAATAAACGAGTAATAAGGAGTTTAACTAAGTTTTGTTTCATAAAATGATAATGCTTTTAATGAAATATATGTATACAAAGAGTACGGAAAAAATTAAGATGGAAAAAAACGATTTTTACAGAAAAACTTTGCATATTTTGTAATAAGTTACTTAGTTTAATTATAAGACGTTACGAAATTCTAGGTTTTCGTATATGGCTCGCACTTCAATCTTTTTTCTCGCTTGTACAATAAGTTACATTTTATCACCTTGACATTTAAACATTATTACAGCCATTACAAGTTTAATATAGTAATTAATTACGTAATTCGGATACATGGAACATAAAGTTTATTATTATATCCGGAATCGAAAGTAATTTTGTTCAGAAAAAAAGGTTTTTTAACACCCTTGACTCGAGGTACTTATTAGGTAACTTTTAACTACTTGGCAAGCGTGACCTAACCACATTTTAATTATCAGTGAAAGTCTGTATTGTTTTTGAAACAAAATAAATAAAGTTTTTACAATTAATTCAGTTTAGTTTTTTGTTTATCTCAAATGATTTTAAAACTAAGATGTACTATAAAATTGTTCCCTCACGTTAAAACTGCTTTTATTTTTAAATAACTATGATAGTTTAAAAATTTACATATAACATAGACTTAAAGGCTTAGGTATCTAGAACGTTTTCAAGTGTGTATGCAAATTAGCCGAAATTTAACAAAAGTTGAAACAGAAGGTAGTGCTAAACGGTTATTCATAGTGTATGTTGCAACTCTGTGTCTTCATTTCGTATTCCATTTTAAATTTTTACAATGCAGTGCATGTATTTCTGTATAAATGTACGTTTTTTCCTTTGACAAAATCTCTACGAAGCCATCTTTACCAAGTTTAGCGTCAATTAGATTAGATAGTCTTAATAATAAAAATAGTTATATTAAAACATACAAAAAGATAACCTTTAAATAAACATTAGTAACATCTACATTTGTGAAAAAGTTATATTAAAAAAAAAGTATTTAAATGTCTTAGGACAAATTTTTGGAATATAAAACTTTTGAACCACTGGTTCCAAATTGCACTTATTGGCTAATATTGATGACCTTTTCCAATGTTCAAACGCTACTGATGTACCACACGCACGTCACCAATTGGCACGCTGAAACTTGCAGAATTACCTGTTTGAAGTTTCCCATAAAACCTTTTTTCCTAAACGTCACTTTATCATGTGATTTCCCGCAACACGTGTCATCCTCTCATGTTTTTCAGTTCATAATTCCAAGTGCACTGCAATAATTACTGGGTGATTACATCTTTACGTCTTCATTTACAATCTCAATTAGCTATCCTTGAACCTACTTGTGTAATACGAAGACTAGATGTGTGTCATTCAACGACTTATGTAGAACAATGCCAGTTGAAGAGAAAACGTGAGATTAAGGGTTAATTATATATCGTACTTTAAGTATAATATATGTTTATTTGTAAGCAAATTTAATCGTTAATTACAGTGCTAACTCTTTTTAGCATTTCGATTTCAGAATATGCTTCATACATACCTAGAATTGATGCAAGCAAAAGTAGTTCAGATTCGTAAAAGTTTTTTAACCGAAAAAGGAGGAGGTTCTCAATAAGGCCGGTATGTTTTTTTATTTAACACTCAAAACCTATTTTTCTAAAAAAAACAAAGAAAACAATATTTTGATCTCGGTCTTACAGGTTCGTAAAACTCCAATCGGGTTTTGCCTCTTTACCTTTTTGTAAAAGATAATTTTAAACTAATCAAATATGCACAATTAAGCAACGTAAATCAATGATAACTGAAGTTTCTTAGGAAGTGAGTTACCACGCTCGCGCCCACTCTACTGTTAAATTGGCTTTTACTTGTCATAGAAACACGAATATCAGATATTTATTATAGTTTTTTAATATTTACTATTAAGAGTTAAAGCGGTGTTTTTCCATGTTTCAATAATTGACGCCTTGTGTTTGCAACACCGGTTAGGTTGTAAAAGCTTGAATTGTCGTGTTGTAAAGGAGTTTTTCTGTGCTTACAATAAGGCCAAAATAAAGCCTAAGGACTGATTATTCAATTGTCAGATAAATGCTATCCGACTGATAATAGGTATGTTTTCATTGTCACTTCATACACATGTCAAATACTTTTATTCAATGTGCAACGAAAACATGCTGATTTTCTGTCAGATAGAATTTAACTAACTATTGAAAAATCGGCCCTAAGACAAATTTACCTACTTATAAACTGAATGGTTAATCCCTAAAGAAACAAATCAGATTTTTAAGTTTACTACGTAAAATACTAAAAATTTTCAAACAGACGTACTTTTATTTTTGGTTCAGAGTATTTTCCCAAATCCACTTATTTATTGTGAACGCATAATTTATTTTATACAAAACTATAAGAATGTTGCTTACAAAATGTTATCGAATCATGCCTCACTTAACAAATAAAGCGTGTAATGTATTCATTTGCAAAATAAAACGCGAATCTACATTTACTACCTTCTCGTTTTCACAATTATTTGATTCAACAATCTGTTATGCAAAATAACAAAGAACTTAAAAATATATTTAGTTATAACATTGAACGGGAACTAATTATGCCTTAAACCCAGAAAAGCACATTGTTGTAAAATTTACAATCCATTCGCAAAAATAATATAATATTGAACACCTTTTACATAAGTTCTCTTTGAGGGACAACCGTAACTAAAAGTAAAATACATTTTTGTATACTTTGGACTTTAATTCATAGTATTAAAGTTAATTTTAAAACTACACTCTATCCCTACTTAATATTATAAATGCGAAAGTAACTCTGTCTGTCTGTCTGTCTGTCTGTCTGTCTGTTACGCTTTCACGCCTAAACCACTGAATCGATTTTGATGAAATTTGGTGTGAAGAAAAAACTGAACTTGGGAAAGGCCATAGGGTACTTTTTACCGCGGGAAAACTTCTCATTCCCACGGGAAACCGACTTCCTCGCGAACGGAGTCGGGGCGTCCACTAGTAAGTTATATGATTTATCTCAGTAATTATACAATCACCATACATTTTTAAGGACCCTGAAAAAATGATTCATACTCCGTTTACATGACCTTAGTTATTACGGCTAAATGAGTAAATTATTAAGAAATAATTCGCTGATTGCAATACTTTTTCAAGAATCACGACTTATGTGCAATAAAGATAATGTGTTCAATATTATCTTTGTCTGACATAAGTGGCTTTTAACGTATTATCCACTGATTGGAAAAAGGTATTTGTCTTGTTAAAGGCTTGGGTTTTGTAATCTATGGAGTGGTTTTAAATAAGTATAATTATATAGTTAGTATTTATAAAACAAAGCTAAGACGCGATTCGTGCCTTTTTGTATGTATGTTCTTTAAATTTAATATTGTGGTAATGGTAAGGTATGTGAATAAACAGGTTTTAAGGTTATTTGTTTATCACTTTTAATTGATATTGCACAAACACAATATGAATCAAGTTATTCAAGTCGTATGCAGATATAATCATAGGTAAACAGAGCTTTTTATCCTTCAATTAGTCTCTAACAAGTTAATTTAAAAAAACAAGTCTTAAAGCATTATTTCTTAAGAAACCATTTTCGTCCAGAACCATTATCGTATGTAAATACCTATGACCTGCTATATTAGGACCGGATATTCATATTTCTGTACACATGTAAACGTTTGTAACCGGCCGTTCTACTAAAGAATTCGTGCTCTGTTTAGATTCAAGGTGATATTTCGTAAACTGACAGCATCTTGATGTAACAGTTCTGCCAATGTGTAGATAAAACAAAAAATGATAACTGCCGATATAGTACAATTAGTTTAAAAAAGATGTGTTCCTTTGAAAATCTAGACAAAAAAATTCTAGAAATTATTTTTATAGTTATAGCCATGTCATGCTTTCAATGTATAGATGCGTAGAAATAAATTTTGCAAACTGTTTCTTTCAAGAAAAAACAATGTAAAGGTCTGTAATCGAATACCGCTTCATACCTGTACCTTTGTTTTAAAATTAGTTAAAAATACAAATATGAAAAACAACAAATAAAAGCATGGTTTTGTTCACATTTAACATGGTTCATATAATTTAAGATTAACAAACCTTTGAAAATTCTTCCCAATTCACTTAAGATATAATCTAATTTACGACCAGATTGTATTTATATACGTTTATAAAGTAAACAAAAAACAAATCCGGGTCTACCTTCTACATTTTTGTTAAAGCGGATATCATAAAATAAATATGTTATACATACCTTTTTGTTAAAATGTGATAAACGGGTATAAACAAATGATTAATTACCTAAAAGCTAAGGTATTTAGTAAGAATTTTGAACAAGAAAATACTTATTATAAACAGTACACATTCCACTTTTTTGTCTAGGAAACTATATAAATATGTAAGAAGACGCGTTTTTTAGGGTGTTAATAATTAAGATTGCTATATTAATGTATTCTCATTCCAAACTATTTATAAATTTATCAACAGTTGTTTTAGGTTCGATTCGCAGTTTCTTAACCGACATTTTCGCAATTCGCATATTGATCCTATAAATCTTCGAAAGCAGGTCGCATCTATCGATTACAAAGCTGTCGTCCAGTTTTTCGAATAATTTAATTGACACATTCGAACTTTAAACTCGTCAACATGTGTATGTCTTTAAGGTGAGATATGTTCAAATTACTCCATCTATTAGTTTTTTTATGTATTGTTAACTTTATTAAATAAAAAAATTAAATTAAGTACTTGCAAAAACACAAATTTCAATGCATAATACTTCCGTACTTTTGTTAAAACTCAACACTGGTATAAAATCCACAATATTGAAACATTTAATAAATTAGGACAATCATATACCCACACACAAAAATAACACATAAATGATCCAAGTATCTATTACTCCCGCAAACACTGACAGATACAAATAAAACATATAAAGAACTATATAAAAACAAAATATTACGCAACTAAATATCCCGATCATTAATCTAACTCTATCGTAGGTAGACCAAATCACATGTACGACCTCTAACTACTTTAAATTAAAACACATTAATAACTTTTAAGACGTCATTTTTCATACACTTATAACTGCGCCCGCCCACGGCGAGCTAACTCTTTTGTTTTAAAACTAAAAGCGAAGGATAATCCATTGTTTTGGTTTACTCAATATTCTATTGTGTATGACTGCAATTAATATATTTGCTTTGTTTAATTAATATGAAACGATGTTTAACGAGTGTCGGAAAGTTTTTGAGATATTGCGTTTTGTAATTGTGAAAACTTTTTATATTGTTTGCGTTGTTACTGAAATTAATACGTGAAATAATGAACGGAATAACAAGCTTTTTGCCTGATTTGGATGAAACTTTACAGTAATATAGGTTATACATACATCAGAATAACACTTAGGGTACTTTTTACCGCGGGAAAATTTCTCATTCCCGCGAGAAACCGACTTCCACGCGAATGGAGTCGCGGGCGGCCACTAGTATTCACATTTTTTTTACTGTCAAAAAATTGTTAGGTACGCTAATATCAAATACACATCACAAAAACATATACCTAATTAGTTTCTTCATGGTAAAAAATATAAATAAGCGTGCAAAACTTAGTATACGTACAAAGATTGCAAATATACAATTTAACTTTTAAATTTTGACCACAAAACATACTAAAACAAAACTCTCCGACATATAATAGGGTTGGTACAAAGAAATTAGTCGCACAGTCGTTTAATATTTATGAAACAAAAGTGTCCAAGACAACTGTCAAAATATGATGTACCTAACAATTAGTATAAAAAATAACAGTGTGTACGGAATGGATTCCGTATATAGTTACTAAGCAAATTAATTGAATTCAATTTTAAACAAAAAATAGTTTTATATTTTATGTATTCATCGTTTAGTAAACCACATTGTCAAATGATTTCTTTAAATTTGAATTGTTTTTACAGTTCACGCTTGTATAGAATACCAAACGTACTAATTTATAAATTTGGTTTAAGTTTTATTTTTCCTAAGCGGAAGTCACGGTTAAATGAACGAGGCGGAAAAGTTCTAAACAAAAAAAGGATAGTGTATTTGTGTTTCTCATTCAAAAACTACACTGAACCCTAGTACATTACACCTATTTGTCTCACATTACAAATCCCCATTACATTGCAAAAACTTTAACAATCGCTCACAAATGGCCCACTTTACCTGAATATAATACCACTGACTATTATGTATATCTGTCGAATTATGTATTGCGTCTTAAGTTTCACGTTTTTTAAGTATACATCTGTCAAAAGATTTTACCAAAAATGGGATATTTAAAGAAAAATATTTTCGACGTGCTAATGTCAAATGTTGAATGAAAAAGGCAAGTAATGATATAATTCGTTGCTTTTATCTTAATTAAGGCTACGGTTATAGGTTTAAATTATAGCTGTACGATTGAATTCATTATGTTAAAGATACCAATTATTCGGATTGTCGGTTTCTTGTTAATATAAAATATAATTGTTTTAAAAGTTCAATTAGTTTATATCTATTCTGGAATTATATTATTGCTTTTACGTTATCATGAAAGTGTTAGTCCAAAATTCACAAATATAAAAAAAAATCATTAGAGTTTTTTGAAGAATGAAGCCATAGCCATCATTACAAAGATTCTAATATTAAATGAACCAAATACGGCAATGTTAAAACTATGCATTGAAAATATTGTTTAAATAATAGATTTACGATTACTATACTAACTCAATAAAATCAATGAAGCGAATCCAATGGAATATAAACATTACCCATAACAGATTAAACATTTATCATTTAAAAATAAACCAAATCACTTTGCGATAGAGTTTAAAATCGTTTATACCTCTGTCCGTTGTTAATTCAATTTAAATAGTAAAAAGTGTTTCCGATTACTTGGTTCCGTATGACGAGTTCCTTGTGAAAGTAAAGAAACATATTTTTAATTTATACCCACTAACCTGTAATGAGCCAGCGTGGTGGCTTACGGCTCAAACACCGCTTCCAAAGTACATATTACTCTTTTACTTAGTACTTAAGGATTCGGATAATCTTTACACATTTTTTTAATAAAAATAACGATGTTGATATTATAGAAAACAATCAGATATAATATGGGTTTAAGAAAATAGTTTTCAATATTAATTATCTTGGATACGAAAACATAATTTAAATCAAAGCTAAAGTCCATAGACAATATTATATTCTAAAATATAAAAAACTTAAAATCTTAACCTTTACCACGCAAGTAAGTTTTATAATGCACTTTACCATCACAAAGTTATTTAAATACAGTTAACTTGTTAAACATGTAAGACATAATTAGTTACCTCAAGTATGTATGACTCAATTTCTCTAAGTAAAGCTAGCTATTTGCAAAACACGTTTATTTTAAACCTGAATTCTAAATTACTAAAGTAAATACATCTACATACTTAAGTATTTTGCATTAATATTTTATATCCTAAAACTTTTTTTTTAAGGTTGGTAGTAGATTTGAGCCAATTCTGACTGCGTTGGAAATGTTGGTACTACCGTCATGCCTATCACTACGTACGTCCTTAAATCTTTTAAACTACAGGACGGATTTTGATGCGTTTTTTTTAATAGATAAAGTGATTCAAGAGGAAGGTTTACATGTATACATGGAACAGAGAAAGGAGATTTTCTCCGATTTTAACGCTGGCCAAGCCGCGCGGGTAAAAGCTAGTATTTACTGAAATTCAGTTTGGTGTTATTTTAAAGTCGGTGTAGTAACCATTATTAAGTACTTTAGTTTTTTTTGCAATTGACATAGCAAAAATGTGTAAAAATTAAAAAAAGTTTGAATCTACAAAACACAACTGTCAGTCGTTTAAACTGAAACATAGTTTATTTTGAAATATTATTGTGCTTTTCATTTCTTTCTACAAGTAATGTTTGCCATTATGTTGAAGCTATGTTTTATTTTACTGAGTACGTAATTACACAGTACTAAAAAGGTAAAACATTAGTAACATAATTTAAAATTATAAACGTTGTGTAAAACAAATGTAAAACATTTTTTTATTTATAATATGGGTTAATAGCGATTCATTGAGGTCGACGAGCCATTCGTTTCTAGGCCTTACGACTACTTAAAATAACTTTAATTTTAAAAGTAAATATTATAACATGCAATAAAGACACAAATTAAGCTCACATAATATACGCTAAATTAAAGTTTATCATTTTTATAAACATTTTTTTTTTATAAACAATTTATTAGCTTAACCACAATGTATTAGCGTTTGCGGTTATAACTTTGAATAATTTTTATATAATAGATATTTCCAATTTTAAAATTGATATGAAATTTTGAAATTTGGTCTCTCACGATACCTTTATATTCGTCTATTAAATACATTGTTTGTAGTGTCGTAAACTCATAAAATGTTGATCTTTACTTTGATTTAAAACTAAAGATTGGATTTCTAAGTAACATATATGAAATGTAGTTTCAAAATAATACTAGCTAAAAGCAAAAAATATATTCTTGCAAAGTAAAATTGGCATATTAATCACACAACTTTTCTTCTATTTAGGACTATGCAAAGTAGGTAATATTTTACATAACATAAACAAGTTTCTTTTAGAAATAACACGAAAAAACGTTATCACACATTTTAAATTATTATTCCATTTTTAAACATCTGTCAAACGTAAAAATGGCGCGCGTTGATGTCTTTCCTATGAAAGCGTTATTTAAAAATTAAAGTATTAAATTTTATTTTTCTTATAACGAAACTTTTCATTTAATTTTATATTATGTTTATTAGCATGAAATATTTATGTATGAAAAATATTCATATCTAAACATCTATCATTCTGATATTAAAAAAAACGGTTTAATGAACAAAGATTATGTAGCTAATAATTTATATACACACTATCTATTATAGCGATGTTATTCAAGAATGTTTTATTAAAAAACGCACCGCGGCCAATGACTCTACCACTGCCGGCACATTTTCGCGTAAATTTATCCATTTTGCGTCACGTAAACTTATAAATTGTTAATGTCAACTAATCAAGTTTCTGTTTTCTCACCATCGAAGAAAACGAAATTAGATATCACAGATTTAAGCGCACACGCATCTCGTGCTCGTGTATTATCTCATTACAATTAATACGAACCACATCTGTAATTTGCAATCTAATTTAATTTTCACTTACCGCAGGGGTCGATTGCCAGTGGGAAAAATTGAAATCCTAGTCGAGCTTGAGTTTGAAAAAAGAAACACACACTGGCTGGTTGTTCGGAGTTTGAATGAGTTCGTATTTGGAACGGTTCGCGGGCGGTCGGCGCGCCTGGCTTAGAGTCGAGCTGGGCCGCGACTGCGCAAACGACGGCGTTCCCCCACCGGTCAGCGCAGGTCGCTACCTCACCAACCTCTTTACTCACCACTCTGTTTATACAACACTAGGGGCCGCGCGCGACTCCGTTCGCGTAGAAGTCGGTTTCCCGTGGGAATGCGAAGTTTTCCCGCGGTAAAAAGTTCCCTTAATTCTTCCATACATATATTTTTGGTATCTAGAACCGTTTTTGGCAGCGCACGCAACGGAAGCTCTCAAGGATGAATAATTTCCCCCGTTTTTTTCACATTTTCCATTATTTCTTCGCTCTTTATAGTTGCAACGTGATGTTATATAGCCTAAAGCCTGCCTCGATAAATGGTCTATTCAACACAAAAATAATTTTTAAAATCAAACCAGTAGTTCCTGAGATTAGAGCGTTCAAACAAACAAACAAACAAACAAACAAACAAACAAACAAACTCTTCAGCTTTATAATATTAGTATAGATACATCGACGCTTTTCTTATGGTGGCTTATCTAGCAACTCGATCAAACACGGCAATGGACGTGAAAGAGATTACATAGCGTGACAAAAACAAGATCGACAACTTCGCTGGCGACGCCTTGAGTGCTATTTCATTAATTCAGCAAATACACGGCAACAGGTATAACTAGATTCGACACGTGAATTTGGGAACTTTTCGTGTCGAAATCCTGGTTAGCTTGCCAAGCATCAGACATTTGATTTGAAAAAAAACATTTGTGAATTTGTTTAATAGCTTTTGGTCGTTTGGTAGACAATGGAAAATCAATTTGATAAGTTAAATGATTAAGTTTGATGTTTGCATAGTAATGCTTTTATGACCTATTAAATAATACAATTAGGATGCATTTAATTTCAACACCACCGAGTATTATAGGTATTTTATTTAATAGTATTCTACACTGCCTTTTAAATAATGTATATTGGAATACAAAACAAATGAGGCTTTTACTAAATAAAAATGGTTACTTTTACATAACTAAGGCCCAATTTCAGGGAACGTTTTAACCTCGGGTTAGCTTCGGGTTAGCTCACTCAGGTTAAAATGGCACCACCATCGATTGTAACTACTTCTTATTACAATCGATGGTGGTGTTGAGTGAGTTGAGTTAGCTAACCCGAGGTTCCCTGCAATTGGGCTTAAGTGTACTGGATATTTCTATGTATGCCTTCAAATATGGATAAAAAATGCTATATGTTTGCAACGAGCCGTTCAAAATAATGTCGGTATATTTAAGCTAAAGTAAAGTAATTATTATCTATTCGAAAATATTTGATAAAGCAATCTTTTCGACCTTAGTTGTCTATAAATTGGTATTTTATATGTTAGTTAACGTCCACAATTCATGTTTGCAACAAAATCTAAGTAGTGTTGTTTAAATGAGTAAGTACAAGAAATGAAAATATATACATAAAAGAAATTATCCTCTCAATAAACTTAAGATGTTTATAAATAATTATTATTACTTTCTTGAATACTCATAATTCTGTCTAAAATAATTTTATTAAGATTAACTTAAAAAATGCTTTAATTTGACACCTTCCTACTCTTTATTAGCAAGTTTTCAATTCTAACCCCCTTATTTATAGACGCACTTTAATCATAAATATAAAACATGCTTTGTATTTAATATCCTACTAATATTATAAACGTGAAATTTTGTGAGTATGGATGGATGTTCGTATCCAGATATTTATTTTTTATTAATCAATTGACCTAAGGCGCGATTGCAAACAGTTAATGTTAACCCTTGATTGAGATTTTACTTTTAGTTTTGCATTTAGTATGCTAATTTATTAATTTTGAAGTTACAGACACTGGAAAAAGAACGCGGGTCTCCGAGCATTGCGCGACTGGGAATCGAACCTTTAGACAACCGGTCTAATGCTCTGACCACTAACTTCAAAATATTACCCTTGATTTAATATTAATCAATCAAACCGATTTTATTCAGGGTTATTACTTAGAACTTGTTTTAACTCAAAACTAAGTCCAATTCAAAATAATATTAATTCCCTCATTTTAAAAAACCTTGCGAAAATTTATATAACAACCTACAAAGTTGCCAAACTTAATTTAACTTTACCTTTAAATTATTAGAGTTAATATTCTAAATTGCTTTATTAAGGGCCGATTTTTCAATAGTCAGTTAAGCCTTTAGATAGGACTTATTCTATGGATTGCAAGATTGTGAATTTTTCAATTAATGGATAAGCTCTAACAGAAGGTTAAACTCGATAACTGGCGGATAAACTTAGCTGCCTCTTTTTGCCTCAGTTAAGCAGTTATCTAACAGATTATTTGACGTTTCTGTCATCATGCGTATGTAAATATAGGATAATTTATTTGTGTTTTGCTTATTTTTTGTAAAACCATGGATATTTTACTTTATTTGAAGACAATAATGTATAGTTATCAAAACGGGACAAAAATATATATCACAAGAGGTTTAATTTTGAATATCTGTGCAGTAAGCTATTGTTGACATCACAGATGTATACATTTCTAGATGGAGTAACACGTTTGATGTGTGCGTGTCACAAATAACACACTGCTAAAGATACGCTATATCAAAATGAGGATTTTTTGAGAATTATATTAAAATACTAAGTAGTTATTAAGACATACAGTAACATAAAGTATCTCTGAGTATATGAAATAACAAATCGATTTTTTAAAAAAGCATCAAAAATATTCTTAGCAATCAATATAATAAGATAGAAATACTTTCTCAAAGTTTACAGACACATGTTAAAATATATTGTATTTGTAACTTTTATTTGTATTTTTTTTCGGTGGGCTCCATCTAGTTTTCGGTATATCTATGTATTATCGTTGACGGCAAGTCTTGATGTCATACCTAAATTTTTTGTCAATTGGGACACCCGCTGTCAATGCGTTGAAAGTTTACAGTCCTTTTCTAACAACTGTTAAATATATAAGAATGTCTCTTTCTTGCACAAATATCATTAGGATAGCTAGCAGAGGGTTATCTGACCATTGAAAAATTGAAACTTTATTATTCGTCTCAGTTAAAGCTATCTGGCTGTTCGATATCTGGCGTTTTAACTATCTATTGAAAAATCGGCCCTAAGGGCCGATTTTTCAATAGTCAGTTAAGCCTTCAGATAGGACTTATTCTATGGATAGCAAGATTGTGAATTTTTCAATTGGCGGATAAGCTCTAACAGAAGGTTAAACTCGATAACTGGCGGATAAACTTAGCTGCCTCTTTTTGCCTCAGTTAAGCAGTTATCTAACAGATTATTTGACGTTTCTGTCATCATGCGTATGTAAATATAGGATAATTTATTTGTGTTTTGCTTATTTTTTGTAAAACCATGGATATTTTACTTTATTTGAAGACATGATGTGAATAATGTATAGTTATCAAAACGGGACAAAAATATATATCACAAGAGGTTTAATTTTGAATATCTGTGCAGTAAGCTATTGTTGACATCACAGATGTATACATTTCTAGATGGAGTAATACGTTTGATGTGTGCGTGTCACAAATAACACACTGCTAAAGATACGCTATATCAAAATGAGGATTTTTTGAGAATTATATTAAAATACTAAGTAGTTATTAAGACATACAGTAACATAAAGTATCTCTGAGTATATGAAATACCAAATCGATTTTTTTAAAAAACATCAAACATATTCTTAGCAATCAATATAATAAGATAGAAATACTTTCTCAAAGTTTACAGACACATGTTAAAATATATTGTATTTGTAACTTTTATTTGTATTTTTTTTCGGTGGGCTCCATCTAGTTTTCGGTATATCTATATATTATCGTTGACGGCAAGTCTTGATGTCATACCTAAATTTTTTGTCAATTGGGACACCCGCTGTCAATGCGTTGAAAGTTTACAGTCCTTTTCTAACAACTGTAAAATATATAAGAATGTCTCTTTCTTGCACAAATATCATTAGGATAGCTAGCAGAGGGTTATCTGATCATTGAAAAATTGAAACTTTATTATTCGTCTCAGTTAAAGCTATCTGCCTGTTCGATATCTGGCGTTTTAACTATCTATTGAAAAATCGGCCCTAAATGTATCTAAGCCTTCAAATGGTTTAATTTTAGAATGCATGAACGGCCGTTCTCAAAATATGATATCCTAAAGTGGGTAACCGACATCTGTCTTATGAAATGGTATCAAGGTTGCCGTTTTATTATATATTTATGCAGGCGTTTTAGTTCTTTATTGTTGTGGTAATTTATTGATGGTGTTTACAAATTTATTGTATTTTGTTCTTATTTTAGGATCTGCCTATTTTAGGATAAATTCCAAATTCATGCAAATTCGTAACAAATAATAAAAAGAAAAAGCATTGCATATTCGTTTATTTTTTTTCTATGACTTATACTTCACCTGTATTTAAAACATTTTTTCTCTCATAAAACCCTATTACTTTTTTTTTTCAAAAGATGTAGTAAATCTTAGTAGAAAAGTAAATAGAGAGAAATAAGTAAAAATCCTCTCTTCAGTTATATTGGTACTCAGTAGGTAAGATTTCAATGTACTACACCACATTTCGCAATACATTGCGGCTCGGTGGCCGATCACGACTGTACCCACAAAAGGGTACAGAGCATAGGCCTCGGGGAGTAAAACAGTCAAATGTAGTTCATAATAGGTATCTCATAGATTAAGTAAGGTTCTGACTAGATGGAGCACTCTTTTGAAAAATGCGGCGCATAAAATAATGGCATAATCGGCTTACCCAACCCTTGCAGAGCCTAATAGGGGATGATCATTAACAAATTCATACTGAAGCGATACATTGTTTTATCCTAAAACAGTTAGTCGGCGTCAAAAGCGTATGTGTATTTTTCCTACACAAAGATTTAGTTGCCGTAATTTTAAGTCTTGTTTGTAGGTATCATTCTCAATCTTTGAAGTATTATATTTATTTATCATTTGGGCCTGCAACTCGAGGACACATTTAAACAAGTGTTTAACTAAATTAGCTTTTTCGAACCATGATTTTGACATTAAATTAAATCAAATTTTGTGCTGTCAATATGTTCATTGTCACCATGTTTATATGTTCTAGCTGTTACCCGCGGCTTCGTTGGCGTGGACTATGTCATTAACAGGGACTATGTCATTTTTGTTAAGCCATTTTGACGCGAAAGCGGAACATTCAGCCAAACAGACAAACATACATATTTTCATTTTATTATGTATAGAGTAAAAATGTTCTCTAGAAAAAGCTAAACTTAAGTACAAAAGTAACTTAATTTATCAGATTTGTGGTTCTATTTTGTAATACCATTAGTATAGTGCATAAAATCTAATATCAAAGTGTGTTAATGGTAAAATGAGCGTTTTGACGGTTTCCAAGTTTTCATATCCACTACAAACTTATTTAAAACTAGATGACTATAAACTAGTGCATAAAATCAATTGCTTTTAGAAACAAGTTTTATGTTCCAAATTAACTCAAAACCTCGCACCGGAGAGGTCATATCAATAAAATCGATAATGTCCTAGACTTAGGTATAGTTGGAGGAAACTCAAATTAGATTTCAACAATAACACATTCGCACGTTTAAAAATAATTTTTATTTTAATAAAAAGATTTATTTATACCTAATCTACTTAACCTGTACAACTTTGACACGTTAAATATTATCTTTTAAAAAAGAAAAAGCCTTTAAAGTTATTTAAGCTTTAGCAGAGGCTCAATAACAATCTTTAAATTAAAACACTCTAAACCCATTCAAACGATTACAAAGCCTCAAATAAACACTAGATTAAAAGACCATTAACTTAAGATCCAAAATCAAGTTTCGCCTTTTCTCCTCTAAGTTTATAGACATTTAAAATGAAAATTAGCATAAAGCACTGACGATACACCAAATGTCAATGAATTCACAAAAAAACTTGCGTGGATCTTCAGAAAGGTCGAATTTGTATAACGGCGTGAATATCTGATACGGATTTTCGTAATTTTCGATTAAAAAACCTCGAAGGTTAATATGTAGGCTCAATGAGGTTACGAAATGGTAATCTGGTTTAAGATTTAGCATAATATCGCGTTATTACATTAAAAGAGATATTTTGAATCTTACAATAGCTATATAACATTATAAATGTGATATTTTGGTATGTTTGTTTCTCAATCACGCAAAAACTGCTCAACAGATCTTGATGGAATTTGGTAACTAGGGACAATTTAATAATTATATATAACAGGCGATTTCTTACCCTCTATCCAAATAACCGCAGGGCGGTAACCTAGGTTACCTAATAAAAAAACATGCATTTTTCGCAGAATGCAATTCTTATCACTCTTTTTAGCTGCCGGCATTTTAAAAGAGCGTGTACGTCACATAAGATGTCACGTAGTAAACCTTAAATGGCAAGCCAAATATAATCTTCTCTTTTTAATTGGCAGCAAAAGACAAAGACATTAATGACTGTCTTTGATAAATTAAGTTTTGAGAGTTGTATATTTTGATTTTACCTTAATAAAATGTCTGTTTAATTTTGTGGTTAAATTTTGAATATGGAAATATGTTCTTAAATCATATCGTGGTGACACTTTTTATTCTCCCGTGTAATTAAGAAACTAGCGTAGACAAGTATTTAAAAATATTTTGAAGTTGAGTTACAGTTAAGTTTAAGATAAGTTGAAGTTATGATACTATTCCACTATGAAATAAATCCAAATCAGAATAATATTTCTTAAATGATTTCGGCGATTCATTTTTCATTTATATACCTATATTAAATCCTAAGCATATTTATTTCTAACTTCATAAAGTTTACTATGTTATTCCAAATTAGGTTAACCTTTATAATCGAACCTTTACATACCCTTCACCTTTACTGCTGAGGGCGTTTTGAACCGGCGCGTTTAGCGTCATAGCATTTGATACTATCTGCAAATTGGCTAGTTTAACCTTTTCGTAACTCGGGAGGAAGTTGTTTGCAAAGGAAATATAGCAGGTGAAAAAAAAGAGAAATAGATAACATGGATAGGAAAGTTAGTTTATCTTAAGACACGAATGCTCGCACTCAGACAAAATATCCTTCTAATCCTACTAATATTATAAACGTGAAAGTTTGTGAGTATGGATGTATGGATGTTTGTTACTCTTTCACGTTAAAACTACTGGATGGATTTTGATGAAACTTTACAGTAATATAGGTTATACATCAGAATAACATATAGGGTACTTTTTACCGCGGGAAAACTTCTCAATCCCACGGGAAACCGACTTCCACGCGAACGGAGTCGCGGGCAGCCACTAGTGTTACATAAGATTGACAAGACATAGTTTATCTACCGTAGGGTTTAATTCAAATGAGATTATGAATAAGGGGGCTATAACTAAAAGTCAGCAACAAAAGTATCCTAACACTGAAATATTTATTTAAGCTGTGTAACAAAAGGGTCACAATTTACAGTCTGAAAGAAAACATAATAAAATAACACCATAAAAAACGATATAAAGAACAATAATTGAAATTAAAAATTGCAAAATAATCAAGAATTTAGCTTGTTAAGGTTCAGTGCCGTATTGTAAGTTAAAAACAATCGTTCAAGCCATGGATTCGTTCCCAGAGTGTGTCATGAACGGTTTCCATAGAAATAGTTTAGCAATGTATTGTCTAACACAGCTCAGATACAATCTAACATAATAGATAAACTGTTTGATTAGTAGGGGGCAAAAAATAATTTGTTGGCAAGGTTTAATCATTTAGTTATGTTACGAGGCGTTCCAACGTTGTGTTAAAAGACGCACCGCACCGCAAAGCGCGGATCAGCGATTGAAAAAAAGTTTACTTTGGCGTAAAAAATACGGACTTAAATTACTTATTTTGTCTTATTGCGCACCGTAGAGAGACACCTTATTATGCATTCGACGACCTCTGTGGTGCAGTGGTATATATACCGGACTGCTAAGCAAATGGTTCCAGGTTCGATCCCCGGTACAATTTCGTCAAAATGGTTTTTCGAAATTGGCTCGTGTCTTGTATTGTGTGGTACCTATAGTACAAGCTCTGCTTAGTTTAGGGTCACACAGTTGGTGTGTTAGTCTGGAGATTTATTTATTTATTTACATATTTTGTCTTATTGCGCACCGTAGAGAGACACTTTATGAAGTACAAAAAAAACTATGTTTTGTACTTGAAGCTATGAAAAATATAACCAAGTCTAACAAAATTGTCAACAAATTCGTAGCAAAAAATATCTATCAAAGTTTTTTGTGAAAGAAAAATACTTAATTAAAGGTCGGTATTAAAACACTTAAGCAGATAAGGAACTTGCATTTTAATGTATCATTAGATCATCAACGAAGTTGCATTTTTATTCAGGGGCAACGAGTGATTTTTTTACTTTATTAGTTCACTAATGGTAGGGTTTTGTGTGACATCGAACTGCGCTGCTACATCTGTTCTGCATGATTCTAATAACTTCATAGTGTCTCAGTTAGACGCAAATATAACAGTCACCAAGACCGAACATTTAACTAAGGACTCACTTGTCCTTAAAGTCGACGATGCGAGTGCATTTTATTGCTGTCTATAGGTAAGCTAATCTAATACTCAACTACCATTATCCATGCCATGGTAGATAGCTGTTGATATGGAAACTGTGTATGGAAATGACAGAAACACTTCACAAAAAACAAAACTAGCAGTTTCCAATTACCGCGGTTTTAACTATAGTAGAATATTGAAAAAGCATTCTGTCTAATGTTATATTGCTAAGTCAGTAGTTAGAAATAGAATTAAACGTAAGCAAATGATGTCAGAATATTCCATAAATAATTAAATCTCACAAAAACTACAATGCAAGAAGTTAATAGATACATTTCAGTTTTCTGCAACTCACTAACACAATAATAACTACATGAAACATCGATTATCTAACAAAACATACAATTATGCCGAATGAAATCATCCGTCACGTCTAAGAATCGATATAATCGATGCAAAACGCAAGAAAAACGTATGTTTAAATCGATTAAAAACTTAACGAACAGAACAAATGTTTACTTAATAAAAAAACAGGTCAATGACAGTGGACGCGATAAGAAATATCTCAAAGGTCAAAAGATGATCTCGGTTTTTCACCTTCTAAAATTTGCATGAAAAAATGTATTAAACCTGTCAGTTTGGAGGTTTGGAGGAATCTCATCTTTTTTTTGATAGGTCAAAGCTCTAGGATGCGGTTTTTTATAAAGAATCTGTATCGTTAATAGATATGCGATTTTAACCTGGTGAAATTTATTATCTATTAATAAGCGAGTTTATAGCAAAGTTCCTTTTAAAACGTAAAGTAAGGGTAGCATGACAAATAGCTTTACGATAAATAATACTAGATTAACAGTTATTCTAGTATTTAGTTTGTACTATTCAGATGAAGTGTTATGATAGTAAGGTACTAAAATAAGGAGTTAAGCTATTTTTGGAAACTTCTTCTGTAATTTTATCGTGTCTGGTTTTGTAAAGTATTTTTTTGTTTTAATGTGACATACCAGCTTTTATGTATCTTAAATAAAACAAATGCAACTTTCAAACCGATATTTCTTAGAACTAGTACTTTGAGAATGAAAGTAATTTAAAATAATATCTACTACCTAATATTTGGCCAAAAGTACCAACAATCTAAAACCTTGATTCGACCTCTTATATTTAGGGACCGAAATCAAACTGAAATAACTTGGTGACCTCAGCTTAAGGCTTTTATACCTCTGATAACACCGGCAAATAAAACAACCAATTAAAGATAAAACTAAAATTATTTTGCGTATCTTAAAACAATGAATTAGAAAAATATCAAAACCTTTTAGTATTTTTGCAAATGTTTTGCTTCTTACCTTTGTTTAAATGCGATTTTAATGAAGGCTTGAATAATTCGATTAGATAAGAACCTTTATTAATTTTGTTTGCTTGTTGTTGTTTTTTTATACTGAGTTGAAGAATTTAAGTTATTCGTAGTTGTCTTCATAATCTGCAGAAAAAAAGTGAAGACCAATATTGATTCTATTTTTATAAATGTTTTTGCTATACCTATTTTATTAGTAAAACACCGATTGCATGCGAGAACTATTTTCAAAAAGCCTAATAGTAAAATAACTGATTTTATCACTAAATTAATATAAACTTGAGTTGAATGATATCCAACATTTATTCAACCTAGGTGTGTACAAAAATATAATATCTTCTAAAACTCTATATTAATAAAAGCCTTAATTAATATAATAAAATCAGAGAAATTCCGGGGGTTTATATTTGTAGATTATGTCTTTGCGTTTTCAAAGTTCAAAGCTCTTAGCTAAAAGTCTTTTCGTATTCAAAAGTTCACCCTTTTTTTTCGAGTTCAAAGCTCTAACAAACAGGTTTGTAGAGAAATGGCAACATTTTTTTTATGACTAACTATCCTGTATACATGGTGATTTGAAATGCTATACATTCCTGGTAAGGTGTTAAAGTAGAGCTAATTTGCAGTCAGTTAAGTCATATTATACCATGTCCGAAGATTGTTCATTTCTGAGTTACGCCTTAGTTTTTTTAAAAAACAAAAAGTTTTAAGTCTTATGACAATAAGTAGCGACTTACAAAAAAAATATTGTTACGTACAAATTACATAAATAATTTCCCCAATTCATTAGCTATTCAAAAAGGTACATAGGTCCTAAACTAAGTATTTGATTGACAACTCTACTAATAAAAGAAGCAACCTGACTCCTAGAACGCCTCCACATTGTGGTTGCCGCGCATTTGTGCAGTGTTTTCCTTTTAGCTATTTTAATCATTTTTCATAATGCCATCAAGCTCTTTACTTTAAAAAAATATACATACAGTCTTTATTTATAGTCAAAGTACTCATCTCAGGTACTTGACTCTACAAGTTCATGGCCAAGGTTCGATGTCCAGCAAATTATTAGGTATGGATCGATATCAGCGAGGAATTCGAAGATAATTTTATGGCTTTTTCTATTATTATTGTTTTTTTCTTTTGTAAGAGTCAATACCTTTTGTTGGGTCGATAACCACATTATGCTTGAATACAGCTATTTGTTAAAAATACTTTTTTCTAATGTTCTTTATCTACAAATTTAAATGAAAAAAATACCTAAAAGATGGTTAAAACCACATTAAAATCCGTCAAGTGGTTTTGAAGGAGTTAGCGGACAAACATACAAACAGACACAATTAGCGACTTGGATTTAAACTATGTAATGATATCAGCGTATGCAGGTTATGTTTTTTTTCTGATTTGCTTAACAAAAAGCACAAATATCAGCTAAAGGATTTTAAGCAAAGGACTTTTTCAAATGTAGTCACTATGTAGCAAATTGTAGCAGAGCAACGAGAGAAACTATGGATCCTAAAATATTGTGCAGGAAGAAAAGTAAAACAAAATGAAGTTAGAAATTTATTTATAATTATTTATGTAGAAAATTTAATGCATGAACAACAGTTCAACTGATATTTACTGTAGGTTTAAGGGTGTTGGAAGAAAATAAATATATAGCTCTCCTGTACCTAATTCATTAAAATTTACAATTTTTGAATCAAACACGTGCTCATAAGTACTTAATTGCCATAATATGCTTATTTTAATATTTATAATACAAATCGCATCAAAATAAGCAGCGCCATCTATGATTTGTGAATAGTACAAGTTAAACTAATAAGTTACCCATACACACTTAAAAAAGAAACAAATATTTAATAAATTGAATGTCTAATCAAATTGTAATTTAAAACTAAATTAATTTTAACTGTTTTTTTAAATAAAATATAATGATTTACAAACTTTGCAAAACAAATTTAAGAATTTTTGTTCTAAATGTCCAGTCAGTGCAGAGTGTGTATGGTATTCCTAATTTTGCAAGTTTGTGTTGCCATTTATAGTTAATAGATGGCCCTAGCAGATACATCCTATTGGTTGCCTCAATTTTCCTATAACAAGCGATTTCTTCGACTAAGATTAAAGATTATGTTATTTAGAGAATTAGGGATATCAGATTCTGGAAAAATATGAAGAAATTTATGACACGAGTCAGTGTATAAGTAAATTGTGAATTTTATTGCCACAGATCGTTAAAGTAGTCTTTGAAATTTACAAGCGACAAAATTACAATTATATTGAGCTACACAAATAGGTACTAACTAAAATAAATTTTAAAAATAACCATTGGGCACACTATTGTATCTAAAAACTATTTTACTTGAAAGTTTCTGGTGCCAATATTAATATTTTAAATTCATGAAATAAGAAATGGTGAAAATCGCGCTCCACACCGCAAACGGACCTGCCCTTGTTGTAAAGTCTTGTGGCTTGAATGAAACCAGCAAACCTAAGGCATAATAGTAGGTATTTACGTGATTTTATAAGTTTTTTTTAATGAAATAAAATGTTATCCGAATATCTAAATTTAAACAAAAGTTAGTAAGTAATTTTTTTACATATAAATTTATTTTGTTTGTATTTTTATATCAAAAAAGGTTCTGTCTGCCCGAATTAATTTAAACTTCAGGTCAAAAGCCACAACATATCATCATGTATTTAAGGTTAAGTTCGACAAGTAATCGTCTCATGTATTTAC
This sequence comes from Emmelina monodactyla, assembly GCA_916618145.1. Lineage (NCBI taxonomy): Eukaryota > Metazoa > Arthropoda > Insecta > Lepidoptera > Pterophoridae > Emmelina > Emmelina monodactyla. Next base: position 3,286,600 of record OU745316.1, read on the forward strand.
ATTAGAATAAATGCTTCGCTGACTGAAATTTCTGACTCTATATAAGTAACTCTACATAAACGCACGATAGTTATTTTACTATGAAACTTAATTAACAAAAACAACTTCATAGTTATTGTTTACTCCATTTTCATCTGATCCGAATAAAACCTTAAGCGTAAAATAAAATAAAAACATCTATCAAGAATAAACTTTACTTCGGAATCTTATTTTCCGCTTATCCGCCGCTCGTGGAAATCCCAGCCCTCTGATTGGCGGAGGGCGCGTGACGTCATCGCGCCCACGCTCGTCCTGTGACGCAAGCCGATCGATGCTAGTCCCGTCTCGCTCACTCGTACTGTTATTCAAACGGTTTGGTATTTCTGTCTCGTTCTCTCGTATGAATGTTTTCATACTGTAGCGTAGGCGGTAAGGTAGTGCGTAGCTTCTATGTTGTTTTCTTTCGGCTTCAGATATTTACGAGTTTATAGTCCTGAATTATTTGTTTTGTAAATAAGATGGCTAGTTAAACCTGTTCTGAAATAGTATACGGTTTATTTTTAAGCTTATTCATAGAACGTTAAGCTAACTTTGAGAATATCTTATTACGTTGTCTAACTAAAATAGATTCTTATTATCAACTACTAGTGGCCGCCCGCGACTGCGTTCGCGTAGAACTCGGTTTCCCATGGGAATGAAAAGTTTTCCCGCGGTAAAAAGTAGCCCTATATGTTATTCTGATGTATAACCTATATTACTGTAAAGTTTCATCAAAATCCATCCAGTAGTTTTACGTGAAAGTGTAACAAACATCCATACATCCATACTCACAAACTTTCACGTTTATAATATTATAGATAAGCATCCTATAAATAGGAACTTAAAGGTGTTGTCGAATTAAATAATGTCAAAAAGCGAGACAAGGTCTTGTGTCGTTATGTCTATGAATAGAATAATAATATTAATATCCCGAGTTTGTTATTTGTCCGTCTAAAGACATGTCTAGCCATTTCGGCGCCAACGATGAGAGGAAACTTTGTTCAGTACGTTACATATTTTTTGTTGAGTACAACAACAAATGATATTTAAGATTCATAGATGAAAGTAAGTTCAGTTATAATACTGTAAGTTGATAATAAGTATATTTTTTTATGCTAAAATAAATTGTTTTAAGTAGCATATTTTTGGTATATTTTTAAAATTCTGTAGATAACTGCTACGCTTGATTTTGTCTCTACGTTGTAGCACTAATCGAAGTTTCGTAGCTCTGCTACGATTGTAGATCACTAATTAAAAACTTTTAACACGCATTCGTTTTAGAAAAACTCATTTCTTTTCTAAACTTTTTAATTTACATGCATCATTCGTTATAAATAAAGTTTCCTTCCCTCAAATGCAGCGGCCTAATGACCGCGTAAGTAGGGCAACCGCTAAAAGTCTATGTTATCAAGTTTTGAACGAAGAACGCTAGCTTCACGCATACATGCGCGTCGGTTGTTTTGGCGGGTAGTTCGCAACACGCATGCGCGCCCCGCGTCCGACCGCAGTCCTGACAATCGCCGCCATTCTTCAGTTGCAAATCAGACGCCGACAAGACAGCACGTCTCGCGCGCGACAGCGTAACACAAACGCATAGCCAACAAATTATCCACAAGAAACGGAAAACCAACGCGAAATCAAGTGTACTCTGTAACGGTCGTATCGTAAGGTTTAATTACAAGTGGTTTTAGTGCAATCGAGCGCTGGGAGAGGAGATAAACGGTAAATAAATAGGCGCTCTGCCATGGCGAATTTTGTGAATGAATTTAAAATGGTGGACGTTCTGAACGAGTGCAAATATGGTGTTGTGTGTTTGTCGAGGGCTGGGTTCTGATCAACAATTAGTTGTTGATGTTGCTTTATGGTGTAATGAGGTGTTTTAGTCGGGTGTGGTGGGTGAGTGGGGGGGTGAGGCTGTGTGAGTGAGTGTGTGTGTGTGTGTATGCGATCGAAGTGTATGAATGACGATGACGTGGGACTCGCTCCTAATGTCTGTTTGATAAAGTGGCCAATAGCGTATCGCAATTCAAAAAGAGACTTAAATGGAACCTCTTTATTCTACGACACGCAGTTATGTCCGTACAAAGATAGATCCGGTTAAAGAGAATCTAGCATTGTATTCTTGGAATCAGATGTTTAAGTATTGACATACTTTGTATATTTGTAGAAATGCTTATGGATATGGAACATTGTTACCCCAACACAATCATTGTTACTTTTGATAAATAAATTAAGTTATAGGTATATGAAGGAGGAAGCAGCGTAAGCCACAATATTACACGTATACATGTGTAGTACATATGGTTAAAGCGTAGTAGGAGAGGTTTTCTGGAACCATAATTTTGGTTTGTTTACAAAACTTGTACCTACCTCCCTATTCATTAAGTAACGTACCAAAACAACAATTGTAAATACATACAGCGTATACATAGATATAAATTTAAAAAAATATAATTAATGGGTACTTAATTACGTTCTTCAACAATACAGCTACAAATACTGCATGTATCTCCTTTTTTTTAAAATTATTACCTATTTGAATTCAAACTATTTTTCGGTCTTTTCAGGTAACCCCCAAACGAAATTCACAATCCAAAATATGGGTACCATAAAAGTGAACTGTATAAAATAAACGCTCGCTGAGTTCCTATTGGTGTTGCGATCCGTTCCACGTTTGAATTAGCCAATCACGTGCCAGCCAATGAGTCTGCAAAGCCGCCGACGCCCGCGCACGCCGCTATGACTGCAGCATCGCGACGGAGGCAAACTGGCAGACGAATATGATACAGGTATGATAAGTTAGTTAGTTATTTTATATACCAAACAAGGAACTAAACTAGATATTGCTCAGAGAAAAAAATAAAAACAGTTAAAAAAAGATATAGCCTTGATAACTAAAAATAAAAAACGTATGTACGACTATTTTCCAAATATTGTATAGGCCACTGTTAAAGTTATGGAATTGTGGTTAAAATTTATTCAATTTGAAAGAAGTTTCTATAAGAGGATTGGAAAGAGACATTATATACGTCCACTGCTGGAAAAAGACCTCGCACTTAGATTGCCATAGAACTCTATTGTCGTAGCCTGCATTCAGCGCGTTCTTACAACTTGCAATAGGTTATCCTTGCCAGTCCTGAAGATTATGCCCAAGAACCGGCCTACCCCTGTGTCCGTCAGTTATAAAGTAAAGCAGTAAAGTTTCCTGTCCAATGCCACTTCTTTTTACCAATCCGCCGGGCTTAGTTGGTCACATATGTTCTACGGTACTATTCCTCTCATTACGATATAACGGCTATACCTCGTGGACAGCGCTACCTCTTTCTTAAAAGATCTGCCATTTAGTAGAATTTGTCCAAGGTGTGTGTACTTTGTCTTGACACGAGGAGTGTGTTACCAGACAGGCTCGACATAAGCATTCGTTTAGTACACGTTCATGCTAAGGCTAGGTCTATCTGTTTGGTTTTCGATTATTTCAAGATTTCGATTACGTATTGGGAAAGGTCGTCAAACAATCATGTTAAGTGATTTTACTCACCTTCGATTTACCGGTGAAAATATCATAGCGTTATTGACTTCAAAAGCTTGAATGATGCCTATAGCGTATAACAACAGTTTCAGAGATATCATATATCCCTGTCGCACTCCTGTCTCTAACGGAAACGTCCTTGTGCATAGACTTTGTTTTGAGAGCAATATTGTTGCGGTCTTATTAAAATATATAAAACTTCGTGCACTATGAAAAGGTTGTAGCAACACCTAGCTGTCGATCGAATCGAAGGCTTTTCAATAGTCCAAAAAAACGCTAAGCAATGAGGCTATATTCTTTATGTTTTTTTATCTAACGACAAATTGATTGATTTCACCATTATATACCACAAACACAATAACATAAAAGAAACCTAGACTAAGATATCGGCTATACAATAAATAAGGCATGTAGGCTGTGTGCGTTGCCAAAATAATGCGAATTGTGAATAGTGCCGTCGACGAAAAGTCTGGCCAAGTTGGCTCGCACACTTACAAATAGATACTTTAGGCTCTAGGTCTTATAGAGGACTAGTAGATGTTTCGAGGACTTCCATGAGTTTTATTGCAATTTCATACCATGGTTACTCGGCATTTCTTTTGGGATTAAAAAGTTGTAATTACAACTCATTTCAGATTCTAGCCATAGAAAGTTGAATAAATTTAGTTCTTAATTTAACTACAATAATTGAATAACCTACTTTAAATATGCTTTTAATTATACCACTTAAATTTTATTATCGCATTAGTCGATTTTCTTGTAGGCATAAGCAGTACTTCAAACCACCTATGTTGAATATGTTTCTATTATTCGAATGAGTATTTTTTCAGGCAACATTCAAATCACTAAACCACTTGATGGTAGATGGCCGAATTCGACTTCCGAATTTTATATTTTTGGTCGAAGAACAAGTTTTTACCCTTTACTTTTCAAACTAGAACATTAAAACAACTAAGCTGTAGACATAGACAAGACGGTAGTACCAATACAGTTGGACTTACACTACATTAGTAGAAGGTACATTTCTTAAAATAGTAATGGTTGTGTGAATACAGCTATGGATCCTTTTAGCCGGCCTTGGGTTAGTTTCTCATCGTATTATAGGAGACATCGCAGACTCGCTCTGTCGTCTATTCTTTCTATAGAAAAGCGTGGCTGAATTAAAAGGTCCACTGAAGAATTCTAAAAATAATAATCGACGCAGATGCTTCAGGCTGGGTTAAGGTCTACATTTGTTTTGAAGGGAATGACTCGGAATATAATATGAAGGAGTGTTTGTGAAGAAGTATTTTATCACTTATAACTGAAGATTGAAGATTTAGACATTTAATGATCTTAAATAAAGTATTTCCGCAGTTAAGCACTTATTTTCATGGGAAAAGCTGAAACTACCTATGTGATTTCCAAAAACGAAACTGTAGGTACTTTTAAAATTAGACTTGTAGAGTTTTTTATTTTTTAACTGTACATTATATAGTGGTACGAGGTCAAACAAAAAAATGCAACTAAATTTTTTTGTAAAGCTAATTTTAACATTGTTTTCGTATACTTATATTATCATTTTTTAAATATTTATTTTAAATGTTAAATTAAGTTACGTACGGTGTAAAAACTTCAACCTCTTTTTAACATATATAGATGATTTTTTCAACTGTGAAATATACCTCTACCTAATGACAACCGTATAGGTTTCTAAGAATGGGTATAATTTAAATATGTTATTAGTTAATGTCTCTTGCGTCATGCATGACTTTCTACGTATTGAATCGATTAGACATTGGCCCCGATTCTGAAAACATCCTCTAAACAAAATTAAAAATATCGCCGTCACTTACTTAGCAATAGCAAAAAAAAAAAGATTTAAGTAATGTCAAACTAAAATTTGCGTGCATTATGACACGGTGCAGGCAAGTGTAGACTGTTTAAATGTTTAGACCCCAGCTCTTCGTTTAATTTTACAAAAATATTGACTATATTTTGTGAGACTTTAACTAATGATATGAATGAAAACGTTATTTTTAATTTAGTTAAGAGAGTGTGTCAGAATCGGGGCCATCAAATATGTATAGTTATTAACTCCAACGTATTTGTTTGGTACGTAAGTAGTTGTTCTGATGAAATAGCTATACGAAAAACTACAAAATAGGAAATTTTGTTAATAAATATAATATAATATTCCGCATTATGTTTATATTTATAACAGACTAACGGTGAGGAGAACAAAGCAAGGAAAACCAAAAGTTCCACACTTTGCTCACGTAGAGTAAAACGACTTGTGCTAAAAGTAGGACATTTATAGGCTGTTATTAGGACGTAATATGAAAAGAAGCTTATTCAAATTAAGATCCCGGTTAACAGATTCACAGTGCGACAGTCGAAGTTTTAAATAAAAGTTTGATACTGTGAAGTTAACAAATAAATTCTTTAAGTATAGTATAAAACAACCACAGAGGAAAGAGCTATAGCTACCGCTTGATCCAAGTATGAAAATGCTTTAGCCCCTTTCCCCTGACCCAGTAACCAGTAAGACGATGTAAACTGTGGAAATCGGGTAAATAATTATTAAAAAAGCAGTTTTTTGTTTGCAACTCAGTTTTCAAATCGTTCATTACAGCCATTATTAGTTAGATTAAAGTACCTACACGCCTTGCAAACGCGTTGATAATCGCAGTGTTATGTATTTTCTGCGCATTTTTTCGACTTCTATCTAGCCTCAAGTCAAGTGGCATGTAAACTTTGCGTAAGCGAGTAAATGGAATAAAACTGTACCTATGACAAATCGCAAGTTCTTAATAGTTTCGACAAAGATATGCTTTGGTTGTAAACATATCTACCACAAAATACTGTAAATATGCAAGTTCTTAGTTGATACACAAAACCCACAGATATTGGACCTTCTATGCAAATGCAAACATTTTAATCCCTTCATATTTAATGACCTATTATGCCTGAGGTTGTAAATACGAGTACCTTCGCAGTTAGCTTTAGCCAAACCACGACGTAGCCACATTTGGTCATCTATCACATCGCGATAGTTCGCCAGGGGAGGCACCCTTCCCCCCGCAACTATGATTGACGTCACAGCTATCATGAGAAATCGTCAATGAAGTAAAAACACCTGACGTTTGTAGGCACTTATCTAATAGCGTAATGTGTATGACGCTAGTTGATTCTTTATGTTTATTTGTTTTTTTTTGTATTTGCCTGAAATAAATGAATTTGCTTTACGAATAGATATTACAATATTGCAAATAAATTACTTACCACTTATAGCGTTGATGCCATATTTGTGTCTCTTTGGATCTCGTTTCAACTCCTATTTCTTCAATTCTAATTGCTATTATAAGCCACACAGAACTCAGTTTCCCAATAACAATTATTTGTTAGTTATATTCACTGTAATATTTCTTGCTCGTCGGTTGGTATACAAGTTTCGTCAACTGCCTTAGGTATTTGGATCCGGACCAGAATTCAGTTCAAGTTAAGTTTATGCAGGCAATACACGCCATATTTAGGTCAATTTCAGTTCACTGCTTAGGTATATTGTTATTTATTGCATTGCCGTTCTTTGCATACTGAAATTTGAAAATTTTCGACTCGGCAAGTCTTGGCGAAGTTTTTTGCTTGGATAAGGTTATTTATAACTTATAAACAGTGTATTTAATGAAGTAATTGAGGTTATAGTTGCAAAGAAATTTATTGTAGGTATACAACTTGGTAATAGTTGTTGCAGGGTATCATTATCATTACATAGTTATAGTTACATAAATCAAAGTCGCTAATTCTGTCTGTTTGTATGTTTGGCCGCTCTTCTACTCTTCTCTTCTCTCTTCTAAACCAGTTGAGGGATTTTAATGCGGTTTTCACCATCCTTTACGTATTTTTTTAATTTAAATTTGTTAATAAAGAACAATCGGAAAAAGTTTTTTTAAGTTACCCAAAAATCAATGTTTCGTGAGCAAGTCGGCCAAAATTACACCATTGCGAAGCGTGGGCGGGACTAGTACATATTAAGATGTTACAAAATAGATAAATCGAAATAGATAAAAAATGCCGATATTGGTGCGGGGAAATATTAAAAATTTCTTGTTGAAACCAAATCTATCAATACTGTTAAAAATTGTATATCAAAATGTACATGCTAGCGCCATCTAGTGTTGAATATTTGTTCTAATCATTGATGTACTTGTCAAAGTCAGAAAATAAAGACCTTTTTTTTTCTTTCGTTTGAAATCCAACAACGTGTTTCTTTTAACAATAGGTTATGGGCTAAAAAACCTGCTAAAATAGTATTATTTGTAGTATTAAGTGTCGTGCAAGCCAGAAAAATGAGTTCCAGTTATCTTACAAACGTGCCGAAGCTGAAAGGACGCGAAAATTTCGAGGATTGGGCGTTCGCTGTAGAAAACTTACTAGTTTTGGAAGGCGCTGATAAATTCATTAAAGAAGAAGGAACCGAGGCAGCAGCGGCTGCGGCAGATACAAAAGCACGAGCTAAGCTGATTTTGACGATAGACTCATCTTTATTTGTGCACATAAAGGAAACGAAGACTACGAAAGAATTGTGGGAAAAGCTGCGTGCTTTGTTCGACGATTCAGGATTTTCGAGAAGGATTAGTTTACTTCGTCATCTTATATCTATAAGGTTAGAAAACAGTGAAAACATGACGAATTATGTGACACAAATAGTGGAAACGTCTCAACGTTTAAGAGGAACAGGATTCGCCATTAGTGACGAATGGATCGGTTCTTTGTTGCTAGCCGGTTTACCTGAGCGTCATTAAAATTACCACAGACAGCATCAAGACAAAATTACTTGATATGGAATCTGTTGATGTGAATGAAACGGAACGCAATTCCGCATTTGTCGTTAAAGGTTGGCAGAAGAAATATAAAAATGGCGGACCAACTTCGACCTTAGGGAATAGTTCAAACTCAAATGTAAACAAAACGAAGAACTCAAAAACAGTAACTTGCTATTATTGTAAAAATACTGGTCATTATAGGAATCAGTGTCCATTACTAAAAGATAAATCGGCCAAAGGGTTGGACAAAAACAAAAGCCAAAGTAATGCTTTTAGTGTCGTATTTTTGAGCGGTGAATTCAGTAAAACTGATTTTTACATTGATTCAGGTGCAAGTGCGCACATGACCGCGAATAAAAGTTGGTTGACAAATACCCAGTATTCATCTTCATTTCCTGAAATTATAATTGCAAATAAGATGAAGGTGCCTGTTTTATGTTCCGGTGACGTGGAAATTACAACAAGTTACGATTTCAACATAACAGTGAAGAATGTGTTGTGTGTGCCGAGTCTCACAACAAATCTGTTATCTGTCAGTGAGTTGATAAAAAATGGTAACAGTGTCATCTTTAAACCAAATAAATGCTTAATTAAAAACAATAAAGGTGAACTTGTTGCTGAAGCAAACTTAGCTAATGGTGTTTATAAATTGAATTTACAAACACAGAACTGTTTATTATCATCTTCATCTACCATAGTGAGTGGGGAAACATGGCACAGGCGTCTTGGCCATATAAATAGCAATGATATGAACAAAATGAAGCGTTGCGGATTAGTGAATGGACTAGATTATCCTGACACGTTTACAACAAGCAAATCAGATTGTGAGATATGTTGTGAAGGCAAGCAGTCAAGATTGCCATTCAGTACTGGATCCCGAGCAACAGATGTACTAGAAATTGTTCATTCTGATATTTGTGGGCCCATGGAGACCCAGTCAATTGGCGGTGCAAAGTATTTTCTATTATTAATTGATGACCATACCAGAATGACCTTCATTTATTTTTTGAAAACAAAAAATGAAGCGTTAAATTATTTCAAAGAGTTTAAGTCCATGGTGGAGAATTTTCATAATAAAAAGATAAAAATCTTGAGAACAGACAATGGTTGGGAGTATTGCAGCAATAATTTTGAGAATTATTTGAAATCAGAGGGCACCATACATCAAAAAACAAATCCTTACACACCCGAACAGAATGGGCTAAGTGAGAGATCTAATAGAACCATTGTAGAGAGAGCAAGATGTCTTCTTTTTGATGCTGGTTTAGACAAAAAATTTTGGGCAGAAGCTGCAAACACAGCTGTCTATTTAAAAAACAGGTCAGTAGCCTCAGGAATTGAAAAGACTCCATATGAAGCATGGACTGGAATTAAACCGAACCTTAAACATATTCGTATATTTGGTAGCACCGTGATGGCTCACATACCGAAGGAAAAAAGAACCAAATGGGATAAAAAATCAAAGAAACATATACTTGTTGGTTTCAGTGAGAATGTAAAAGGATACAGAATTTATGATCCAATAAAAAGGCATATTACAACCAGTAGAGATGTTGTAATTATGGAAAAGCCAAAGAAAGAGGAAACAGTTACAGTTTCTATACAGAATGTAGAGAACACAGATTCAGTGGGGGATTCAATGGTGGAATCTGTGGTGAAATTAGATTATCTTAATGAATCAAGCTCTAATGACTTGGAATTCCTGGACGTAGAGAGTGTAGAACATAATAATGACTTGCAAGAAGTCAATACACCCGAAAAAACAAATGACCCAAAATCCAATAATTCACCACAAGCCCCTCAACCAGTTGATGAAATAAAAGAGAAAAGACAGAAGAAAAAGCCTTCAAGGTACGGTATTGTTAATATGTGTACTAGATCCACAGGAGAGGACGAGCTGACATATGAAGATGCTATCAGTGGTCCAGAAAAGCAGCAGTGGCGGCAGGCGATGGCAGAGGAGTTGGAGTCGTTCGAAGAGAACCAAGTATGGGAGATTGTTGATGCTCCAGAAAGTGCTAGTGTAGTGCAGTGCAAGTGGGTCTTAAAAAGAAAATATGAGTGTGATGGTAATGTGAGGTATCGGGCACGGTTAGTGGCCAAAGGTTTTACACAGAAAGCTGGTGTGGACTATCAAGAGACCTTCTCGCCGGTGATTAGACATTCGACCTTGCGGTTACTATTTGCATTAAGTGTTCAGCTCAATATGAACATAACTCACTTAGATGTTACAACAGCTTTTCTTAATGGATATTTAAATGAAAGTATATATATGCATATGCCTGAAGGTTTTCCTGTTAAAGATTCCAGTAAAGTGTTAAAATTAAAAAAGGCTGTGTATGGTTTAAAACAATCTGCACTGGCCTGGTATCAGAGAATCGAAGAAACATTGTGTAACTTAGGATTTAACAAAAGTAAACTGGAACCTTGTGTGTTTATAAAAAATCATAGTAATGGTAAGAAAACTTTTGTTGGAATTTATGTTGATGATTTCATAATATTTTCAAATGACAAGTCAGAAACTGATATTTTAATTGAAGCTTTGGAACATAAATTTAAGATAAAAAATTTGGGTCAGGTAAAGCAATATTTAGGCATGAGGATTAATATTGATAAACATGCAAATGTTATTACAGTGGATCAGGAGCAATATATTGAGCAACTGATTAAAAAATTTGACATGTCTGAATGTAATACAGTTAGTACTCCGATAGAGACTAAATTAAATATTGAGAAATCTGATATTTGTGAAGATCATTTGCCATATCAAAATCTTATAGGTAGTTTGATGTATCTGGCAGTTTTGACACGACCAGACATTGCCTATTCAGTCAGTTACCTTAGTCAATTCAATAATTGCTATTCACATGTTCACTGGAATTATGCTAAGAGAGTTTTAAAATATTTGTTAAAAACAAAGCATTATTGTTTAAGATACTCTAAAGAGAGAACAGAACTAGAGGGGTATGCAGATGCAGATTGGGCTAGTGATAGCATTGATAGACGTTCTTATACTGGCATCTGTTTTACTAAATCTGGATCTGCCATCTCTTGGGAAAGCAAAAAGCAAAGAACTGTTGCTCTCAGTAGCTGTGAAGCTGAGTATATGGCTTTGTCAGAAGCTTGTCGGGAGGCCATTTATTTAAGAAATTTGGAGTATGAGTTAACAGGTTGTTACAACATGATTATATTGTATAGTGATAGCCAAAGTGCATTAAAACTGGCAAATAACTACCAATCTCATAAACGATCAAAACATATTGATGTAAGGTATAATTTTATCAGAGATGTAATTAATAGCGGTTTAGTTGAAACTAAATATTTGCCAACTGCTAACATGCCTGCAGACTTATTAACTAAGGGATTGTCAGAAATAAAACACTATAAATTTATGCAAATTCTTGGTATTGTTCCATATTAACGTTTTTTTTTTTTTTTTGTAAACAGTATTTGTATTGTTTGGAATTTTGATATAGTGGGGGTGTTAAAAATTGTATATCAAAATGTACATGCTAGCGCCATCTAGTGTTGAATATTTGTTCTAATCATTGATGTACTTGTCAAAGTCAGAAAATAAAGACCTTTTTTTTTTCTTTCGTTTGAAATCCAACAACGTGTTTCTTTTAACAATAAATACAATACGATAAACGTTTTATACGTAAATTATTTTTGGAAACCGAAGCACCCCCATGTGTAATGTTGTCTACGGTAATGTGTCAATATCTCCCCCTATAGGTACGTTCCATGCTACGATATTTTTCGTAAACAAATTCCCACACGTCACTCAAAATTGCAACTAACGCAAACACAGCCTCGCACTGTATTTATTAGATAGATGAAGATACTTATTAACAACTAGTGACCCGCCCACCCTTGCAATGGTGTAATTTTAGGTGACTTTTTCCCTAACTTAAAAATACTTTTTCTGAATGTTCTTTATTTAAAAAAAAATATGAAAAAAATATCTAAAGGATGGTGAAAGCCGCATTAAAATCCCTCAACTGGTTTAGAAGGAGTTAGCAGACAAACATACAAACAGACAGAATTAGCGACTTGGAAATCCAAAGTATAAATATACTATGTAATGATAGCTCAGCCAAACCTCCCATTGCACCTCAACGTATCCATCTATATACACCTGCCTAAATTGTACAACAACCCTCAGATCGCATAAACGATGCTCACAACACCTCCAGAGAGGCTTTGTCTGTTACTAGACAGTTTGAAGCCGTTTAGCTGAACTGAGTCAAGACTGAGACACGGTTTAGTAAATAGCACGTGGCGAAACAACTAGCTATTTAATACTTTCAATAGTAATGTAACACAACGAGAATCAGTTACAATTACGATAACTAATATGTTTAACTACTTAAAGATTTCCTTATACGGTGGGATGAAAAATATGTTATAAAATTACGAAGAAGTTGTCAGTTTAATCAATTGAAACCTTTAACAAAATGAAATATTTATTTAAAAGTTAAATTATGTAAGTTTAAATAATGTTTGTTATTGATTTTTAATAAAATGGTGTTGTAAACATTATACTGTTTACTACATAACAACTTTAACCAAAAGTATCACCCACATCAAAAACACCGTCCAGAAAACAACACTGCAGAACAACTCTCGAAACTAAACGCATTAAAAATCAAACAGCAATACCCAAGTTTGAACAAATTTTATGAAGCATCCACCACAAACGACCATAAGCGTTGACAGAATGAGGGTAGTATCACAATTTCTATTCGTACACTCGTTACCAACTCGCGGCGGTGGTTGCCAAAAACGCAATATCTGCCAAAAGTAGGGCACAGAGTCGAGGGTACACAGTGTTGGCGATGTTATATTTGATAACTGGACAAATGTGGAAACTCATTTGGAGTTTGTGTTTACGATCTTTTCGAGAAGTGTAACAACAAGTATTTTTCGGTATCACTTCCAAAACGTTTTAAACGAGCGAAACATGCTACCGACACCGACCGTACACTGCTTAAATTCAACTTTGTAAGTCTTAAGCTTGGACTTAACAAACTTTGCCCTCAAATCACGTGAACAAAACAGTCCGGTAACCACCGGTTCTCACTAGTTTGGAACTTGGCTGGCGCCCAAACAGGGACCTAATTAGTGACTTACACGAAATCCCGCTGCACCGGTCCTAGTTACAACTACGTATGGCCATCGATATCTTGGGTAGCAGGAATTGTTTGCTGATACTTAACTTACAAAGCCAATTTAAAAGTTTATATGTAGGTAGTATTACCTCAATTTTCTAAAGGGAAATAATAATTCATTCAACTTTTTAAAGGGAAATAATAATTCAAGCCGTAGATTTTTTTCAAAATTTCAAACACCTACTTGGTGCAGTTAAAGACTTTAAATCAGTAACATTTATTATAAAAAATAAAAAATGTACCTACTGCGCTGATTGAACTACTCTTTTGTGTCATTTTGTTATTTTTTAAGAAGTTTGCATCCATATTACAAATTTTGATGCTAAGAAATAACCACCATGCTGAGTTGTATTTAGAGTGTCTTCAATAGAGAATAACTAGTGGCTAAGATATAATTATTTTGAAGGATGTTGATTGCGGCTGACTTAGTTATTTAGAAGGCGATGTGGATTTTTAGAGGCGGAAAATGCTATTAAAAAGAAGGCGGTTTAATTACCACCCCTTGTTAAATACGGGATGCGTTTGAATTTCTATCATTCGCCAAAACTACAAATTAAAAATGAGTAATTATTTATAATCTATTTCATATAATACATCAGAAGTAGTTGGCGCCCAGACTGGGCCCAACTTAAATTTAACGATCTAACTGCACTGTGTGGCTACCATCATGTATGGATACAATATCTTGTGGTTAGGCAGGACTGAGATTGCTTCTGTGGTAGGAAAGATAGATATTTATCAGTGGTATACGTATGACTATTTGGCTATGATTATTTAAAGTTTTTATTTAAAGCTCGTAAATTTTGAATAAGGCTCAGTTATGTCAATGAAAATATGTTTTTTTTATATGAATACAAAAATACTTTCAACTAAAACATTCAACAAAGTATTTCTACTTGCTATTTAGAAAACAATTTAAGAAAAATAAATATAAAATGGCAAATCAATGTCTTTTCATAAGGTACATATGTTACACTAATGTACAAGAGTGCGATAGTGTAGCATAGTGCAAATATGCATATTCGGGGTTCAATGACCCCGCGCTGAGACCGGAAGGGGCCGTCGCAATGCGCGTGAATCGTTTAGTTTCTTTCTATTTTACTGATAAATAGAAAACATTTACTATGTTGCCTGCGTATAACTTAAATGAATATTTATTTATACTACTTATTTACTAGCTCAAACACTTGATTTAGTGTAAGATACTAGAAAAAAAATTAACAAAGAATTGTCAAGTTCGCCTTCATTGGTAGAGTTGGAAAATTGATTAGAAATGCTACTGAAATTATATTAAGCCGTTTATTTCATACATATAAGTAGTGTTAAAAGTAGTAAAAACTTTTAAGAAATTAGGTTGGTGGCTTCTTAAGATTTTCCACGTAAAACAGCTACTTAACTTTCAAAACCCCTTTCGAAGCGTTTTCCACTAGAGAATAATAGGCACTTTGCCTTGCTTGCATCTCAAAGCGCCCAGTATATAGACGTTAAGGAAAACGCTAGTTTTAAACCCTTTGGAGGTAAACCAACGTGCGAGATGGAAGAAAGGATGCTTTGCGCTGGTAATCAGCTCTAGAGCTAGAGGTGCTATGGTAGGTGTGCAGTTTCTAGATAAGGATACAGTGTGAATAGGGTTTTTCATAAATATGTCGTTGGGGTGTTAAAGTTTAGAAGGGTTTTAGGTGATGATTTATGTTATGAGTAAAGTGTACGGTAAAATTGAAAGAATCTATTAAATAATATTTATTAAAATTGTACAATATTTTTTCGACTTTCGTGCTTCACTTTGTAGTGTATATCACATTTTTGCTCCATTACTTCGATCCACAAACTTGCCCCATCACTTCATACCACATTTAACATTTCTTTATACAGGTTCTTATACCATAAGCCCCATAACATCGAAAATTCTTACCTGGTTCTTGCTCCATAGACTTGTACTTAGATATTTTTCCTTTCGCCTAGCGCCTATCGTATTCTTTGTCATGTTTGTGTCACATTCTTGTCCCTATCCTATCATTATTTCCCCATTGCCCCGCAGATCGCACCGTATTGCCCAGTCGCACTGCAATTGTTCTAACACCTTCTATTTGCCTATTTCATTCTTTTCTACGTTAGTATCACGTTCTTGTTCTATCGTCACATACTTAGTTTTTACCTCATCACCACGTACCTACTTACCACATAGCCCCGAAATTCGCACCCGCTTGCCCCAGTAACTCGTATCAACCGCTTACATACTAGTCTAATTACCTAACTTCTATCACACTCTTGTCCCTCCGCCTCATTCATTTTAATCCCATCATCATATACCACACTTACCCCATCGTCTCACTAGTGTTGAGACGATGGGGTAAGTGTGCCTACCCCATACCCCGCAGTTCTTGTGTTGCCCCGCGATGCACCGCGGCCGGGTCGTCGGCGCATCGACCCGTGGCCCCGCAGACAACGCTCGTTCTATTTATTGAGCTCTACACTGCTCTATTTATTACTGATAGTCTGTAATACCCGTTTAAGGAGTACCGAGAGTTCACTGTCTTGGATTGGGGAGCTGTGGGAGATTTTTAATCGTTTTAATAGCAAACCTATATCAAGAGTTATGTACTTCCTTATTTCCGAGATCTAATCTGCAATGTTTTCTTTTTTTTATTTTGCATACAAAAAAATAATTTTACTATTAACTTCTCCATTTCTACTGGCATCTGCAATATAAAAAACCTTACCATAATGCTGGTCTAAACGTTAGTATTGTCCAAATCTCTTCCTTTATAGCACAGTTTATTTCCAATATATCGACTGTAAACGACCATATTTTCTACTTTACCGTCGGGGAGTCAATATCCCTTCTAACAAGTTTACACAGCTACTTTGCCGACACAATATCGTGGCAAATCTAATTTATTACTTCTTGCAGTATAAAAGCATTCTACATTGTACGTATACACCCTTTGAGGCGTATGTAGGGCCGATAGAAATTACGGAAGTTAAACTGTAGCATATTTTTTTATTAAAATGATCTACTAGCTTTTTGACTAGATATTTTTTCGTGATGGCATAATCTTAATGTGAAGCAAGAACCCGAAATTAACCTAATCGTATTTCATGTTAATTAACTTAACTCACCCTTAAAATGTGACTTTCGACAGGTCCATATCTGACAGGGGCAAAACATATTGAGCTAATGTAGGTTTATATGCGTTAAAAAATTAATTATAAATAAATTGTATTTAATATCAATAACTATATTTTGAAGTAGGCTGAATAGCGGCTGCTGGGCGCGTGCATAAAAAAGGTTGCGCGCCATTTTCCGAATTCTTTATCTTTTATTTACATTGCATTTGTTGTTGTGTAGGAAAACGATTTATGCAAAATAGATTTGTTTGAAAATGTGCGTATGAAACGCGTGAGCAACATGTTCATTTGGCACACGGGTGATTTGCGCCCTCGCCTACGGCTCGGACTGCAACCTTCAGCCTCGTGTATCATGAACAACTTTGCACACTTGTATCATAAATAGGTATACTAATGTATTGTCACTTCTGAACATATCTTCACACCTAAACCAATCCAAACAAAGTAACAAATAACATCTACAACAAAAACCCTTAAAATCACAGATCTATTTCCACCAGTCTATATTCAGTTAACCCGTTAACTGCGGCGTATTTTAATTTTCGATTTGGCTCTGCGGGTCTGGCAGACCTACAACCGATTGAATACAAATTGATTATTCATTGCGATGCACAAAACAGAATCGATACGAAAACCATTTTGATGTTATTGCATTTAAAATAATATTTGCATTTCAATAGGTACTTAGGTCGTTAAATTCTATTTTTGGTTTATGTGGATATTGTGGTTCGAGTGTAGGCAATACCGAGCAAAGGATCAGGTTTAATCTTTTGTAAATATGATATAACGGCTAGTAAGGTGATTCAATAAAGCACCGAGTCCAAACTTACGAGTAGATTCATTGATTTATATTATTTACGTACCTATATAACAAGAACATTAATGTCCATGAAAAATATTATTGTAGCATAAGTACTTACCACTGACAGATTAGTTCAGAAAACTCAGGCTTTCAATTGCCTTTGTACCTGCATATAGGTTAAAAATACACCAAAATCTAACTGCATTTGGAAACTGGACACGCAACCCAGTACGACCTCTATCACCCGTTTTACATTCGAAGCCATAACTTAGCTTATATTTACATAATCGTCATGAAATATTTTCGTTTCGTAGCAATATTATTGTGACGTCAATAAGCGAAGACAAATGGATCACCTACTTACCCTGCGACGATTGAGGAACGAATTCAATGTGGTTTTGTAAACAAGTAGTGTGTTTATACACAGTAGATAGATACTTAGTGAAAGAACAATGTGATAGAACATGAAAATAATATTTCTTGAAATAAACTGTTACTTTTGGCGAGCGGTTGAGCACTCAAACACTGCCAAAAAACCCAAATACGGCAGTAAATAAAAAACACTTTTTATAAATTATAGGCTTGCTAATGATAATTTGTATACCTTTAATAAATAAATTTGTTATTTATGTCCATATTCTGCAAAACAACTGCATCAAATAATTTTTGAACTTTTTTTGGATACGATTAATGCTATTTTAAACGCAAGTAATATTGATAAGGGCATGATAATACTGCTATGTATTATTTTAATAATTTTACAAGGGCATCACCCTTAAACAACAAATCCCTTCGGCCTCAAATCGTCCTAGTTTAGTCGCCATGGCAGCCAGGATGCATCTTGCCATTCGATTACTCATGAAACTATGTGCACCGATAATATTAACTAACTCGGGGTGGTGGGGCCGTGTCATATTTCTGAGTATCCAGGTCAGTTTGGGGTGGTATAAAGTTAGCAGGAGTATGGTATATTATTATAGTAAATTGGTAATATTTTGATACTTCGTGTGTTATGGGGAATACTTAGATAAAAGCCTTTGGATCATTAACCTAAGAAATGTTAAGAAATTTTTAATAATTAAGCTTCTATCTATCTGGTATCCATAACTTCGTCGTCCTGGGGTCTATACCAAATAACATTAAAATGGTTCATTCGTTTATTCATCATTTGTTTTACGTGAAAGTAAAACATACAATAAAAATATTTTTCAATCTTTACTTATAACAAATCTGTAGAGAGGTCAATTCTGTACATGAAATATATTTACAAAATTACTATCAGGGGGTGATTAGGATACTGATGCTAAAAATGCAATCAGTAATTTTTTTGTCTGTCTGTCTGTCTATCTGTATAACCGTTATACAAATAAATACTACTCGACGGATTTTAACGAAACTTGGTGCAATTATTTGTCATACGCCTGAGCTGGTTATAGGTATACTTATCATCATGCTACAATCAATAGGAGCAGAGCAGTGAAGGGAAATGTTGAGAAAACGGGAAAAGTTACTCCATTTTTTAAGCTTACGTCGCGTTGCACACCTTAATAGTTAAAGCTACACAGAAATCATGTATGGCGGAAATGTTCTCCTTGAAATTATATAAAAAATATCCCACGACACGTATATGTCTATATTTTATGGTTGACTGACAAAAACACGTGTAACTCCCGAAAGCTTAACAGAAGCTTTCTGATTATATTTGTATACTCTTACGTTTATAACACTCTACTTAGATATGTCGGTTTAAAATAATCATAGTCGTAAAAGAGCACCTTAAAAGTAGAGCAGCAATCTTGTGTAATGTCGCTCGATATATTTTGTAGAACATTAGGGAAGTTGTTACATTTTCAATTCTTAACATTAAGAGAAAATGCATAAAGGTATGTTATTATTTTGCCAAATATTTAACTTCAAAATTCCGTCCACTACTAATTAATAAACAAATAAAACTTAAATTCACAAACAGATAAAAGTAAATTCGTTACGATTAAATACCACGGTAGTTCACACGTGGTAGGGTTTTGTGTACAACTCAACTGAATTGGTTACATTATAATCAATTTGTTTTTCTCCGAGACCAAACAGTAAATTGTTATCTGTATTATTTTATTGTTGATGATTTTGCAACTTCCGTCATTTATTAATTTTAAAAAGAACGGATTTGACTTTGTTATGCGACTGCCCCTGCCTCAGCTTAAAATTATAAAAGGAGATAACCAAGCTCGCCAGCGGCAGTCGTAACTCTTCTCCAGAAGCTAATTGTGTAATTAATATACCTTAGTGTTGTGCTAATAATTATAAGTGTTGTGCTAATAATTATAAGTGTTGTGATTAGTGAATAAATCAATCATTACGTAAGTAATTTCTCTTTTAATTCCTTAATCTTAATTTATCACGCTACAGACGTAGGCAGGTTCTTGAATTGTTAAAAATATACCTGAGTTAAATGTCAGTTTGCCAAATTATTCAAAAGTGAGGTTATGAAAATAATTTGTCCACCACGTGATAACATTTCAGAAGTGGGATGAACACTCCAACTAGCAAAGTTTTAAATAGTTATAGTTTTAAATAGTTATAGACTTTTAGTGCAACGGCCTTTTCGTTTAAAAATGTTTTATTGCATTTGATTTCTTGAACATTGATTTACCATTTTAATTGAATAAGTGCGACTTACTCAGTATTGCTTTTATTTAATTCTTCTTTTACAAATAAGTCTTTTAAGTTAGATTTCTTTTATTAAGGGAAAAATAAAAATAAAATAAAATATGACTACTTTTTTTTTTTTTCTCTCTCTATTGTTTTCTTTTAATATACTATTTTAAATCCTTTATTTTGTTATATCTAAATTATTTTGGTTCACAATTGTTGCTTGCATACCAGCGTTTTAATGTAATTCTTGAATATGAACCGAATTAGTACCCTTGTTATTATTTGTCGGTCCAGTACCTTTCATAACCTTTTCATTCTCTTCTTTCATTATATATCAATTACCGTATATACTCTGTTCGGAAAAATAATGTTTCAGGATGGATCAAACCCGCACACATGTGGTTTACACCCCAACATTCCCGACAAGGTCATCTACTAGTGCCCGACGATCACGTAGCCGTGTCCGGCGCTCAGCAAGCAGCCACGCATCACGTTCGCGTAGCCCCATTCTTCCCCGTCGTGGCGGTTGCCTACGGCCACGCAGCCCAGCGGTGTTGCCACATCGTGGGGACAGCCATCGCTCGTGCAGCCCAGCGGTGCTGCCACATCGTGGGAACAGCCATCGCTCGCGCAGCCCAGCGGTGCTGCCACATCGTGGGAACAGCCATCGCTCGCGCAGCCCAGCGGTGCTGCCACACCGTGGGAACAGCCATCGCTCGCGCAGCCCAGCAGTGCTGCCACACCGTGGGAACAGCCATCGCTCGCGGAGCCCAGCGGTGCTGCCACACCGTGGGAACAGCCATCGCTCGCGCAGCCCAGCGGTGCAGCCACACCGTGGGAACAGCCATCGCTCGCGCAGCCCAGCAGTGCTGCCACACCGTGGGAACAGCCATCGCTCGTGCAGCCCAGCGGTGCTGCCACATCGTGGGAACAGCCTTCGCTCGCGCAGCCCAGCGGTGCTGCCACATCGTGGGAACAGCCTTCGCTCGCGCAGCCCAGCGGTGCTGCCACATCGTGGGAGCGGACATCGCTCGCGCAGCCCAGCGGTGCAGCCACATCCTGGGAGCAGACGTCGCTCGCGCAGCCCAGCGGTGCTGCCACATCGTGGGAACAGTCGTCGCTCGCGCAGCCCAGCGGTGCAGCCACATCTTGGGAGCAGACGTCGCTCGCGCAGCCCAGCGGTGCTGCCACATCGTGGGAACAGTCGTCGCTCGCGCAGCCCAGCGGTGCAGCCACATCCTGGGAGCAGACGTCGCTCGCGCAGCCCAGCGGTGCTGCCACATCGTGGGAGCGGACATCGCTCGCGCAGCCCAGCAGTGCTGCCACATCTTGGGAGCAGACATCCCTCGCGCAGTCCAGCGCAACCATCACATTGTGGGAGCATCCGACACCAAAGCAGTCCAAAGGTACTTCCACATGGTAGTAACAGCCGGCTGTCACACAGTCCCAAGAATTCATTGGTCGGATTACACTGCGCTTCGCAAAATGAAAGTAAAGGTGATGTTCACAATAATTAATACTCAGGGTCAATCTCTTACGGAACTAGCTAATATTTTAAAATCATTGTCTAATGGCGGCTCGGAACGTTTGAATTCTATGACTAATACTATACCTGAATTTGATCCATGTAAACGGGAACAGACTATGACCATGTGGCTCCATAAGGTGAATGAATGTGCCACAATTTATTGCTGGTCCGAAAAGCAAACAATACATTACGCTCTTCCAAAATTACAAGGAGTTGCCAAAAGATGGTTCGAAGGTCTTCCATCTGTTCTCTTTTCGTGGGTCGAATGGCAGGAAAAACTTTTGTCCGCTTTTCCTTCAGAAGAGAATTATGGGCAAATTTTAAGTGATATGTTAGCGAAACGGGCTCGATTCGGCGACTCGCTGGAGGAATACTATTACGAAAAGCTTTTATTACTTAATAGATGCGGTATTTTTGAGAAACGCGCGGTTGAATGTATTCTTCATGGTATAGATGACCGTTCAGTAAGGTTGGGGGCTGAAGCTGCACAATTCGATGACCCCAATAAGTTACTGACATACCTGCGCAGCGCAAGGAATATAAAGGTGAATGGTGATCGAAGAGCTGCCAGGGGATTGGCATCTAAACAACAAGGTAACTCTAATCAGCCTGTTAAGAATGTTCGCTGTTCAAATTGTAGAAAAGAGGGCCACTTCACGTCCCAGTGCACATTGCCAATAAAGAAATGTACGCGTTGCAATAGGGTTGGACACGAAATCGAACAATGTTACTCTAAGCTTCAGAACGACGGAAAAACTGTTATGTGCATCGGGAATGAAAGTGCCCCGACAATTAATGTTACCAACGGTAAGGCCAGTACAAAATATTATAAAGTCGCCACCGTCAATGGTTACCCCATTAAAGCTTTTATAGATTTAGGTAGCGAATGCTCAATCATCCAATCGTCACAATTTGAAATTATTAGCAGTTTGTACGACGTTAATAACCTACCCACCTTAAAGGGTTTTGGCAATTCGGTTGTAAATTGTTTGGGTAAGAAAACGGTCCAAATGACAGTTGATGGCGTAGAAGCTAGTGTTACGTTGTTAATAGTTCCTGATAAAGTGATGCAGGTTCCACTAATTATAGGCCAGTCGTTTACTGAGCAACCCCATGTTATAATTCGAAAGACTAGTAACCATTTGGAGATAACGCAGCTGCAGCAGGTAGACGATTTCAAAAATAATAAAATATGTCTTTACTGTTGCGAACATACGGTTTTACGCGGCACCTGTTGCGTCCCTGTATACACGAACTCTGATTTCGTAGGGGCAGTTTACATTGAAGGTGGTCTTAGATTTTTAAATGGCACTTATTACTATTTACTCCCTGGCTTGTTCAATATAGATGATAGTGGCACTAGCTGTATTGCAATATGCATCACGTCTTCATCTACTGTGACGCTTCCAAAAGATCTCTTTATAGCCCGTGGTAAAGCTGCTTGTGAAGAATCTGCCAACATGGTAATGAATGTTATTTCTACAGCTTCTAGTTATATCGGTAGTGTAATAAATGAATCTCAGATAAATTTTGGTGACACTTTATCTTCGGCCGATAAAACTAGAGTGGTCGAACTATTGAACAGGTATCGCAATTGTTTTTCTTTCAATTTAGGTGAATTAGGAGCCACATCAGCTGGGCAAATGTCTATTGATCTCAATGACAACGAACCTGTGGTGTATAGACCTTATCGCTTATCTTTTAGTGAAAAGACGCAGGTAAGAGAGATGATTACAGAACTACTTCAGAATGACATCATAAGGCCATCAACATCTTCGTACGCTAGCCCTATTGTAGTATTTAGGAAGAAAACTGGTGAGTTAAGATTGTGCATTGATTACCGTGCTCTAAATAAGAAAACGATTAAGGAAAGTTTCCCTATGCCGCTAATCGATGATCAGTTAGATGTCCTCTCTGGTAATAAACTATACACCACCTTAGATTTAGCATCTGGTTACTATCAGATACCTATTAAGGAAACCGACAAACATAAAACTGGGTTCGTGACACCGGACGGCCATTACGAATTCAATCGTATGCCGTTCGGTCTCGCTAATGCTCCAGCTACATTTCAAAGGATAATGAATCAGGTTTTGGGTTCTCT
This sequence comes from Emmelina monodactyla, assembly GCA_916618145.1. Classification (NCBI taxonomy): domain Eukaryota; kingdom Metazoa; phylum Arthropoda; class Insecta; order Lepidoptera; family Pterophoridae; genus Emmelina; species Emmelina monodactyla. The sequence continues at coordinate 3,310,338 of OU745316.1, forward strand.
ACGTCATAAAGAAGCGTTAGCATACCTTGACGATGTCATTATCCCTTCCAAGAATGTAGACGATGGAATGTCAAACTTGGAGACAGTTTTATCATTATTTTCCAATGCAGGACTTACGCTTAAATTACAGAAATGTACTTTCTTTGGCTCATCAGTAGATTATTTAGGGTTTGAAGTTTCGTCTGAAGGTATACGTCCAGGGTTAAGAAAGACAGAAGCTGTGGAGAAGTTTCCAGTTCCCCAGAACCAACACAACGTTCGCCAGTTCCTCGGGCTTGCAAGCTTCTTTCGAAGGTTTGTCCCTCAATTCTCTACAATAGCCAAACCTTTAACTCAATTACTAAAGAAGGATTGCAAATGGGTCTGGGGTTCAGAGCAAGAAAATTCTTTTCAACATCTTCAAGGAATACTTTCGAAAAGACCTATTTTAGCACTATATAACTATCAGGCGCCAACCGAACTCCACACGGATGCTTGTAAAATAGGATTGGCTGGTATTTTGCTTCAAAGGGATGAACAAGGTATGCTCCGTCCTATTGCTTACTTTAGCAGACAAACTACGCCACAGGAACAGAACTATTCATCATACGATTTAGAGACACTAGCCGTTGTAGCGTCTTTGAATAAATTTAGAGTGTATTTAATTGGTATAGAATTTAAAATTTTAACAGATTGCAACTCACTGCGAGCTACTTTCGAGAAAAGGGACATGATTCCTCGTGTAGCGCGATGGTGGGAGCTTATGCAAGAATTTAATTTTACTATTGAGTATAGGGCAGGTCAATACATGGCCCACGTCGATGCTCTTAGCCGTAACCCGGTTCCAGAAACGTTAAGAGTAATGTCTGTTACCGATTCTGACTGGCTCTCTACTGTCCAGGCAGCTGACGATGAGATACAGAAAAAGTTAAAAATTCTCAACGACCCAGAGTTTGATGACGTTGTCGACATTAAAAATAATTTTAAGGTAAAGAATGGTAAGTTGTTTAGGATTACACCAGATGGTGACAGGTGGGTCGTACCTAAAGGCGTTCGCTGGCAAGTATTAAAGCAGAATCACGATGATATCGGTCACTTTGCGCTAGACAAGACGTTAGATAAAATAAAGGCTACATTTTGGTTTCCAAGAATGCGTAACTTTGTTAAAAAGTATATTAACTCATGTTTGGAGTGCGCATATTCAAAAACGTCCGGTGGGAAAAGGCCTGGAACCTTGCACCCTATCGAGAAGGTCGATGTGCCATTTGACACAGTCCATGCAGACCATGTCGGACCATTCGTTCGAAGCTCAAGAGGTAATATGTATATTTTAGTCCTCATAGATGCTTTTACCAGATATATCTTTTTGAAACCTGTAAGGAACACTAAAACACAAACTACCATTAAAGTCTTCGGTGAGTTTTTCGGAATGTTTGGTGTCCCTCGTAGAATTATAACCGACAGAGGGACATCATTTACCTCCGACGCTTTTAAGAAGTTTGTCCAGGATCGGAACATAAAACATGTTCTCAACGCGGTATCAACACCAAGGGCTAACGGGCAAGTCGAGAGGTACAACAGAACTATCATCGAATCTTTGACAGCTAAATGTATTGGTTCTGCAGAAAATAAATGGGATGATCACTTGCCCGAAGTACAGTGGGGACTGAATAACACTTTTAATAAAGGTATTAACTACACGCCATCTGAAGCTCTGTTTGGAACTAGGTTGTCCGGATCGAGTGATAGTCGAGTTAGGTCGGAACTGATTGAAGACGTTTCTTCAGACAGAAATAGTCTTTTTGAAATAAGAAAAAAAATTAATGAGCACGTTAAAACTTATCAAGCAGCACAGAAAAAGGTTTACGACCAAAAACGTTCTCAGCCTCCTCAATATACTGAGGGCGACCTAGTGCGAGTTGAACGCCAAGTACCAGCTACAGGTAATAGTAGAAAACTTATTCCTAAATTCCAGGGTCCGTATAGAATTTCTAAAATTCTTGACTTTGATCGGTTCCTGGTCGAAGATACTCCTCTAACACGAAAAGGTAACAGACCATACTCTACTATTGTATCCGTAGACAAAATTAAACCCTGGCTTAATTTTAAAAGACCGCATATTGACTCTTCCAGCGAGGACGGTGAGTAGATGCCCTCTGGACTTTGTCTGGCGTTGGTATCTTTACTATATTAATTGTGATGCCCTCTGGACTATGTCTGGCGTTGGTATCTTTACTGTATTAATTGTGATGCCCTCTGGACTATGTCTGGCGTTGGTATCTTTACTATATTAATCGTGATGCCCTCTGGACTATGTCTGGCGTTGGTATCTTTACTATATTAATTATGATGCCCTCTGGACTATGTCTGGCGTTGGTGTCTATCCTGTATTAATTGTGATACCCTCTGGACTATGTCTGGCGTTGGTGTCTTTCCTGTATTATTTGTGACGCCCTCTGGACTGTGTCCGGCGTTGGTGTCTTAAGTAGTAGTTTTATACCTGTTTAATAATGTACCATTAATTGAATTAACCTATATTTTATATTTATTTTAATAAATATTATTTTAATGATTAAATATATGTTAAAAAAAAAAAAAAAAATTATATACATGTATATTTAAGTCGCTAGTACGAGGGCGTACTCTATTGTTATGGATGGCCGACTGTTATCTGTATTATTTTATTGTTGATGATTTTGCAACTTCCGTCATTTATTAATTTTAAAAAGAACGGATTTGACTTTGTTATGCGACTGCCCCTGCCTCAGCTTAAAATTATAAAAGGAGATAACCAAGCTCGCCAGCGGCAGTCGTAACTCTTCTCCAGAAGCTAATTGTGTAATTAATATACCTTAGTGTTGTGCTAATAATTATAAGTGTTGTGCTAATAATTATAAGTGTTGTGATTAGTGAATAAATCAATCATTACGTAAGTAATTTCTCTTTTAATTCCTTAATCTTAATTTATCACGCTACAGACGTAGGCAGGTTCTTGAATTGTTAAAAATATACCTGAGTTAAATGTCAGTTTGCCAAATTATTCAAAAGTGAGGTTATGAAAATAATTTGTCCACCACGTGATAACAAAATGTATCTAAAATCGACAACGCTCCTACATCAAAATGTTACAGGTTAAATGGTTAATTAAAAAACTTTTAAAAATGTTTCCTTAAAGTTCCTAAAAGATCCGTTACTAGGTTTCTGAGGTGATAGAGAACAAACATACAAATAGCATATTTCCTTTATACTATGTACTAGCGACCCGCCCACGCTTCGCAATGGTGTAATTTTGATTTTTGGCTAACTTAAAAAACTTTTTCCGATTGTTCTTTATTTAAAAAATTAATTAAGAAACCACATTTACATCCTTCTACTGGTTTAGGAGGAGTTAGCAGCCAAACATACAAACAGACAGAATTAGTGACTTGGATTTATACTATGTAATGCTAATGATAATGATAATTATGATAATGATGATGATAATGATAATGATGATGATAATAATCTAACCAACTGTACGGTTCCAGCGCAACCCGATGTCGGTCCGGTGATGGATGGCGCCGAGGCGGGCGCGGGCGAGTCGGCGGCGCGCGGCGCGGCGCTCGAGCGCGCGTACGTGCACGAGGTGTACGAGCAGGCGGGCGGCGACGAGCATGCGCCCGCGCCGGCCGTCAGCCAGTTCCTGAACGAACTGGACCCGGGCAGTCTGGTGTGCGATGTCGGTTAGTAGGCATTTAAAAACCTTATTCATTGTGACTTTAGATACGAGGGCCAAACTGAAAGTTTTTAGAACTGGCAACTTAAAAGCATTATATTAAAAAAATAAGTTTAAATTTTGAAAATAGAACTCTTTACCAATAATATTGAGTATACATTTCATTCATTTGTCATTTGTTTTACGATTTGGCGGCAAATTGAAAATTGTCTGTGCCCGTCAGAATGAATTTAAGCCGTGAAAATTTTCGTGCAATGATTTTTTATGACTTTCGATGTCATATAAGTCAACAAGAAAGTTATGATAGACTTCGATTGGCTTTTCACGATGAAGCCCCATCTCGTGCCACAGTTTACAACTGGTTTAATGAATTCAAACGTGGTCGAACTAATCTCACCGATGATTTGCGTGAGGGACGGCCTTCTACAGCGACGACTGAAGATAATATCAGTGTTGTGCGGCGTATGATAGAGACTGACAAAAGAGTGACCTATCAGCAGATTCGGACAAGTCTAGGCATAGGTATGAGTCAAGTGCACAAAATCCTCCATGAACATTTAGCGGTCAGGAAGCTTTGTGCCCGCTGGATACCGCATAATTTGACCGAGACTCAAAAACTCCGCCGTGTTGATTGGTGGCGAGAAATGATCCAAAAATTTAACGGAGGTGACTCAAATGCTGTGTTCGACATACTAACGGGTGACGAAAGCTGGATTTACTGTTATGATCCGGAAACCAAAAGACAGTCTGCTCAGTGGGTGTTTCCTTCCGAAGAGTTGCCAACTAAAGTGAAGAGAGGTCGAAGTGTTGGAAAAAAGATGGTGGCCTCGTTCTTCGGAAAGACAGGTCATTACGCGACAGTTGTCTTAGAGGATTAGGAAACGGTTAATGCAGAGTGGTACACTAACAACTGTTTGCCACTTGTCTTGGAAAAAGTTCGAGGGAAACGACCTCGCAGCAGGATCCTCCTTCATCACGACAATGCTTCGTCGCACACCGCCAGGCAAACGATCGACTATTTGGCGACCTCAGACGTGGAATTACTGGGTCACCCGCCGTATAGCCCCGACCTCGCACCCTGCGATTTTTATTTATTCCCGAAAATAAAAGAAAAACTTCGAGGAAAACATTTTATGGACGCCGAAGAAGCAGTGGCTGCGTTTCAAAATGCCGTCAAAGAGACCCCTAAGGCCGAGTGGGCAAGGTGCTTTTCTCAATGGTTCCATCGAATGCAGCGATGTATTGATGTAAATGGACGCTATTTTGAAAAGTTATAATAAAACTAATAACTTGCTAGAATGCTTAGTTTTTGATTTTCTAAGAACTTTCAGTTTGACCCTCGTACTACATTTGTGTTAGCACGCAGAGCAGACCCTGGGGGTCTATCGGGACTTTACAATCGAAATCGTATCCGTGCGACCGACGTACGAACGAACTTGATGCCTTACCGGCAGTTTAACACGCCAATTTGACGAAAAAAAGAAAAACGTAACAAGTCCCGGTAAGGTGTTAAGACGATAATCGTAACGACAGGAAATATTGTTTAAAAAGTCGTAGGTCTCGGTACCAATCTCGCGATTTTGATACGATGCACGATACGACCGTCAAGTCCCAGTAGACCCCCAGTGATCCTAGGAATTTTAGCGATATACCAGCGATTGTCGTTTGATTCATAATTTATACTAATATAGTTCTTTAAGTGGATAAAAAAAGCATCGTCCACTTCAGACAGTTAATGATGAATATAAAAATAAAACGCAATTTGAAATCTTTTCATAGCCCCCTATGCCCATAACAAGCCCTTTTTCATATCATTTCATAGCCCATAACAAAAGTTAGGGAATTTAAGATGTCAATGTATCCCTAGAAATATTTTAAATAATTGATAAAACGTTAATCAAATTATTTATCGCATCTACAAAGTAAAAGAAAGTTAACAACTCAAACACACGAAAATCCCAACCAGTGTTGTTATTGTTACCTCTGTAAACCAACAGCATCGAACAACAACTGTAGCTTTCCCAAAGCCGAATTCACCCTCAAATTTGACCTTTCAAAGACGACCAAATTAGTGGGAAATTCCATGCTTTAGGCAACTGGTTGTTAATCAGAAGGCATTTGTCTGTTATGTTTCGCGTGGGAGGATCTTCTAAGGACCTATAATGTAATCTTTGAACATCTGATGTGGGCTGCTAGCAATACGTAGGTGGTTGACAACGAGACCAAAAGGGCACAAATCGCCCGAAATTCCGCACATATCCTTAACCGATAGAAACGACAGTATCCGAAATAATTAGAATATTAAACCGTGTTTCAGAAGCTAAATGTCAAAGTGTAGGCTTGTGAAAGTAAACAGAATGGAAGATAAACATTGAATTATCATTTGAATACTTTTTTAATAAGTTGACATTTCATCGATAGGTCACGTTGGAATAAAACGGAAGAATATTAATATTACTGATTTTGCTACGCCACCTACGCCTTGAAACGCATATTCAGTAGGTTTCTAATAAAAATATTAAATTTCTTGTGTTTTAGTGCACTCACTTTCACTTGACTGATTTATGTGTACGTAAAATGGTTGAGTTTTATTTACTGGTATGGTTTGTTGAAATTAAACTCATTTTAACGGGTTTTACGCGTTTATTTTATTATTTTTGATTTTCCGACGTTTCGACATTTTTACAAATGCCGTGGTCACGGGTAGACTGAGATGTTTGACGTCTTCATAAAGTTAAGTAAAAAACGATTTTTCGAATTCACCGCCATCTGTTTCGTAATTTTCTCGCATAGTCGCTCGGGTTCACGCAGTAGACGCTGACAGTGTCTTTATTTTTCGGCTTATTGGTCTGCTGGTTGTTCTTTTTTATTTTGCTAAGTATTGGATCCCACGTTGGTGACAGCTTCCAACCATATTCTCTATTGAAGTTAGGGTGTTTTTTAATTTCAATAGTTTCTCTTACCAGCCTAGGAATAAAATGTTTCTCTTTTGCTAGGATTTTAACGGTATCAAATCTTAGATAGTGGTTGGGCTTATCCATGGAATGCTCACAGACTGCAGATTTTGTATAGCGACGGTTTTTTACATCGGCGATATGTTCTTTTATTCGAGTAGACACGTTCCGTTTCGTTTGACCGATATATGAGAGCCCACAGTCACAGTCAATCTTGTATACGCCTGGGTCTTGTAAAGGGATGCTGCTTTTTACTGGACGAAGATGGTGGCTAATCTTGCTGTGTGGCTTGTATATGGTTTTTATTGAAGCCCGCTTCAGAATGCCCCCAATTTTGTCAGTAACACCCTTTATGTAAGGCATGTAAGCTGGTCTACGTTCAACTGTGAGTGGTTTAATGCGGTTTCTGCGACGACGACGTGGTGGTTTTAAGTCGTTGTCCCGAAGCACTTGTTTCAGGTGGTTGAGTTCTTTTTCAACGTGCTGGGCGTCGCAGATTCCACGTGCTCTCTGAAACAAAGAGGAGCCTACGGTAGATAATTGGCTCGGGTGGTGGTGGGATTTACCATTTAAATATCGGTCAGTATGAGTGGGTTTCCTATATACGGTATGACTAAGTGTACCATTAGGATTTCTTATTATTAATATATCTAAGAAAGCTAATTCATTGTCTTGCTCTAATTCTACAGTAAATTGAATTTTAGAATTAATTGAATTAAGATGGTTAAGGAAAGCAGTAACCTCATGTTAAGGAAGTATGGTGTAGGTGTCGTCAACATACCTTTTGTACATCTTCGGCATGATAGGTGCCAGTCGGAGCGCTTGCTCCTCAAACTCCTCCATGAAGATGTCAGCTATGAGAGGTGACACAGGCGAGCCCATGGCTACACCATCAACTTGGATGTAGAAGTTGTTGTTCCACATGAAGTAGCCAGATGTTAAACATAGCTCAAGTAGTTCTGCATATTCTTCAGGCAAGTTGCAATCAATTAGCTTCCTTTTCACTATGTCTATGCAGTCTTTCACAGGTATTGATGTGAAAAAAGACTGAACATCAAAACTCACCATTGTGTCATTGTCGGTGAGTTGACTATGAGAGAAAATTACGAAACAGATGGCGGTGAATTCGAAAAATCGTTTTTTACTTAACTCTATGAAGACGTCAAACATCTCAGTCTACCCGTGACCACGGCATTTGTAAAAATGTCGAAACGTCGGAAAATCAAAAATAATAAAATAAACGCGTAAAACCCGTTAAAATGAGTTTAATTTCAAGTAATAATAATCGCGTAAATCTAAGAAGTGGTATGGTTTGTACAAAACTAGTCTGCTTTGATATCACCATCCTGGCTATTTCCCAGCTTAACAATATCTGTATGTTCCGGTTAGAAGGACAGGGTAACCAGTAATTTCCCTCTAAACACTTGGTCCGACTGCGTAGTCCGACTGATCGAACGACGCGGAACATTTTTTCCTTTTGGTCCGATTTATGCTATCTGTAAACTTTGTCCGACTGCTGAGTTTGACCGATCGGACGACTTGAACTTTTTTTTCTGTTGGTCCTACAAGTCTTGGTCGGACCAAGTGTTCAGAAAGTAATTTTTGTCATCCATGCTTGTAGGTTGTGGCAACGGCAAGTACCTGAGTGTGAATCCGTCGGTGTTCGCGGTGGGCGGCGACCGCTGCTCCCGGCTCGCCGACCATGCCCACCAGCATAACAATGAGGTACGCTGATCAATCACATTTATACCTACCTACTTATATTCTTCTATTGACGACCTCTGTGGTGCAGCGGTATATATACTGGACTGCTAAGCGGATGGTTCCGGGTTCGATCCCGGGTCGGGCCAATTTTGTAAAAATGGTTTTTCGATATTGGCTCGTGTCTCTTCTAGTCCATTGTGTGGTACCTATAGTACAAGCTTTGCTTAGTTTAGGGCCACACAGTTGGTGTGTCAGTCTGCAGATTTATTTATTATTTATTTATTTATTCTTTCAATAATAGAAATTACTATAAATTTAAGAAATCTGTTATTTTTAGCTGTTTTGAATCTTTTTCGGGAACATTCTTAATCAAGTTGGAACTTGAAAAAAAAATCTTAAACTTATATCTATCAAACAATATCTTCAGTTGTTCCGTTCAATGTTCTTTAGCTTTCTAAGCTCACGATAGCTTGGCAAACCCTGTCTTAAGGCTGCCTTTGGACTACCAAGTAGATTGCGATCATTCCACTTGACACAACCAAAACGACACCACCGGTGGTGTCATATGAAATCTCTAGTCCATATGACATCACCAATGATTGGTAGATAGTCCAGAACGCCCGTCATCCTGGTGTGTGCAGGTGGTGGTGTGCGACAACCTGTGCCTGCCGTTCCGCGACGAGTCGTTCGACGCCGTGGTGTCGGTGTCGGTGGTGCACCACCTGGCCACCGCCGAGCGGCGGGCGCGCGCGCTGCGGGAGCTGGCGCGCATCACGCGCATCGGCGGCCGCCTGCTGCTCACCGTGTGGGCCATGGAGCACGACTCCCGGAACTTCCACTCGCAGGTACTCCACGCCATCGCCTAATGCCACTATTTTCGTATGGCTATTACTGCAAAACGTTGTACTAAGGCATTCTTCCTGAAAAACTAACCTATATAAAATACATTAGTTATCATGGTAAACCAAAAATGTTTGCTTTGAATTTTACCAAAATACGAATGATCGAATGAAATAAAAATAAGAAAATACAATTGATGCGCCTAAGTTTCAGTTGGACAATTGATTTGAATAATAAAACCCTACTGCTTGTTCTCTATTAACATCTTATGTATCTTATAATAGGAATAAAGCAATAATCGTTTCACTTTCAGGATGTCCTAATACCATGGCATCGACCAGCCACACTCTGCCCACCAGCCCCCACGCCGAGGTTTCTGTCTGTTGACAACGAACAGTAAGTTGTACTTACCAAATCGTAGTCATCATTTTAATGAAAACCATTAAATTAACATAACACAATTTTATTGCAGCAACGGAGAGCCTTGGAAAAGCCGCGCGGGTTCCCCCGGGTCCTCTTCCTTGTCATCTCCCAATGAGACTTGCTACTCGTTCGTGCGCCGAGCTCTACAACGACTAGCAGGAAGACGAACATTCCTACCTTCCTGGAGTATAGGTCCCCGAGTCCCGAGACGAACATGTACCAAGCCCGAGCCTCCCGCCGCTGATTTACCTATAGAGCTGCGTCGACTTGACGAGGCTCTCCCCACCAGGTTACTGGCACAATCGTCCACAGACTCCGCCACGATGAAGTCTCGAAGTCTCTCCGATATAGCAGACGTGGAACGACGAGCTCTCATACGGTCTAGATCCAGCCTCCCGAGTCTAGGCACCGACGACAACGAACCTCCCCCGACTGAAGTCACTAAAGCAGAAGTCGCCGAGCCGAGGAAGAAACCACGACTCGTGAAACAAAAGAAATCCATCAATGAGGACGACGCCGATGAAGACTTAGATAAACCGACCGATATGAAGAGCCTAGTTGATGAGATGCCCAATTTCAAAGTACACACTAGATTGCAGTCGAGAAAGCCCGGGGTGTTCAAACAGACTTCGTTGAATGAGGAACTTATGTCGGTCGAAAGGCTACAAGAAAAAGAACACCTACGAAAGAATATACAAAAACAAGCCTCGCTCAATGAAGAGTACTTGTATCGTCGACCGGGCGCGTTAGATTCAATTAGAGATTCTATATTCTCAACGTCTGCGACTACAGCGAAAAAGTTCCAATCACTGAAAAATGGCCTCACTAGCAAGTTCAAAACGTCTACAACGAATATAGATAAAGTGACTGTGTTCGTTAGAATGTTCCAAGGATGGAAGAGTCAGGGACCAGTTCCTGAAGTTCCTACGCCGAGTGACAATAATACTGGAAGTGACAAATCCTGTCCCGAAAGGAGACACTCCAAAGAAGACGGATCGGATTCATCGAAAGATAGTAGTTTACAGAGTGATACAAGTGTCGACTCTGAGGATAGTTTTGCATCTGTGATATATGTTCCAAAAGCGGATGGATCAGCGGATCCTCTATCTCCAACACCTTTATCTCCTGGCCCCACATCTCCACGACTCAAAGTCTCTTCAGTACCAACCTCACCAAGAATGAAGAGTTCCCCAGGACTACCATCGCCAAGATTAAAACAGGCGTTCCCTCTAATTCGACCACCGGCTTCACCGAACGCGATATCTGCATCAGTCAACAAAATTCTCGTAGCACAATACAGTCTGAAGAACTATTCCTCGTTGCCTGCAACTCCAACGGCGCCTGTTAAACCACAGTCAAAGAGTCAGCCAAACTCACCTCCGAAATCGGAATCAGATGAGAAAAGTATTCAATTAGAAATCCCACCTGTCATGATCAATAAGATGCCGCCACTAGAAATCTACGACATAGATCCAATACCACCGATTCTAGAAGAAGAAGAAACACCAAGTGATATCACGAGAGAACTTCTCGAAGAAATCAATAAGGATATTGAAGAAATACATAAATTAACAGCAGATACAGAGGACATAAAGCCTAGAGTCGTCCTTCAAGATGTCAAACCGTATCCCAAAATAACATTACAAACAGTTGCCGAACTACCAGAGATACCCCATTTCAAACGCAAAGAGCCCAACAGATCGCCCACCAACGATTCTTCCTCCGAACCTAGATCTGCTGATAAGAAACGGAAAGAACGGATACGGCAGATCAAGGAAATGTTAAACAAAGGCACTCTTCCATTATCAAGCAAGAGGTCTGCTTTTCCGATAGTGAGGACGAGTAAAAACGAGTCCCTTGCTAAAAGCCATCCTAAGTTAATGTCGCTAGAGTTGTTCAATCCCGCTACAGATGACATGGACAGTGACTCTAGCGGAGTGTCGTCTCCGGATTCAGTTGACAGCGTCATTAGTGTTGTGCCAGAGGAACTTCGAAAAACTGCTATTGATAAAGGTGAGTTACGAGGATTGATTCAATTCAATGGTTCAATTCTAGTTAAAGCTTTTCGAAGTCATTAAAGATACTAAGAGTTTTCCACATACATAACTCTTTAAGAAATTGTTTTAAAAAAATATTCACAAGGTATTTTAGGCAAACATTTTTTAAATTTAATGAACACAGAACATATATAAATACAAACATTGCCCTTTTTTCCATACGTGTAATAACACTAACATAACATAACAAGTGTGATTAACTTTTTAATCATTAAATATGCTATCCATATTCAATCAAGCTTTAATCAATTTAGATTTATTGGTAAATATTTTCACTGATTACGCTTTTAAAAATTGTGGGTTCGTGGGAAATTAACATAGGTACAATATTAAGGGTTACTTATCTTACTTTTTTATTACAGATCACACACCACCGAAAACAGAAACCAAGAATGGAGAATCAACCAATCCGTTTATAGAAAAGTCAGTGTCACCGACGCCAGCTCCTCACACTTTAATAGAAGCTGTCGCCGAGGTGGCACACTCATTAGATGAAACTTGTGAAACTATCATACAATCCAGCCCCCGATCCAAGCGACGACAGTTAGATAAAATAGAAAGTGCAGACGCTATTGCAATCGTGCAAGGAGCCTCTAGCAGTAGCAGCAGCAGTAATTGGAGCCTCAACAAGTTATCTCCAGGAGATCTCAGATTACTAGAAGACAGAACTCGATCCCATACCAGCTCCAGTGGAGGCAGCTCGTCCAGCCTTGAACGGTTGTCTCCAGGAAGAAGGTCCAAGGACCGCTCGCCGAAACAAGGCAGTTCAAGTAACTCCACTTGGAGTCTAAATAGGCTGTCTCCAAGCAGACCAGAGGGACGTTCTTTAGAAGAAAACGTTAGCAAAAACCACCGCAGTCCGACTAGACTTTACGACTCCGTATCCATATCTAGTACGGAATCGGACAAATCAATCTCCAAATCCGAAAGCTTTAACAGATTGCAAGCCAATGAACCTCTCGTGACGTGCAAATCTGATATATTGGGTAAAGAAGAAGATTGGAACGTTGAGCCGGATAAAGATTCAAACCTAACACAATTCGCTGAGAAGCTTAGTGAAAAACTCCTTCACGAAATCGATCAATACTCGAAACGAATAAACGAGGAAGATTTCGATTTGCCAAGCAGTAGTAGCAGCGAAAAAAGTATTTCATTGAGACTGAAACGCGAGGAGGAGGATAGAAATACTCAGAAAATATTAGACGAGTTATCAAACAGCTTGCAAAATCTACAGGACCCCTACAGCAAACAAAATATTGAGAGGATATCCATCAATAAATCAGACATCCTAGAGAGAAGAAACACCCTGTCAGACCCACACGAAACCGACATTAGCAAATTATTCCCGAAATGTGGCTCCAAAACGAAAACCAAGAAACGATCAAAAGATGTAGACCCAATAATAAACAAATACAGAGAACTGAAGAGAACCATGAAAGTTACTAGCGAAGAAGATATTTATCTAAACAATTGTGCCAATATACAATATAACGTTACCAAACTAAATATAGACGAGAAAACTACCGACATCGACGCCAAGAACCCGGACGACGACAGCGCCATCTGCTCCAGCAACGGCAACCCCGAGATCACGATCGACTCCGGCGCCTACGACACCAGCCAGTCGCTGGAGACCGGCTACTCGCTGGAGTCGGAGATGAGCGTGGACTCGCTGTGCACCAGCACGGACAAGCGGTCGTCGCTCAAGGTGGGCCAGTCCACCGACTCCAGCGACCTGGACAAGATGGAGATCAGCCCCGAGTCGGTCACGTCCCGCTCCAGCGCCAGCACGGCGCCGCTCAAGTCCGGGTTCTCGATCGAGTCCAGCGACACGTCGGCCGGCAGCGACTGGAGCCGGCGCGACAAGACCGGCAGCACGGCGTCGCTGGGGTGTGCTAGTCTGACTTCCCTACCGTCGTGTAGTGAGTGCTGCAAGGAGCGGCGGCTGGAGGCGCGCGCGGGCTCGCCACCCGCGCACGCGCCGCTGCTGCCGTCGCTGAGCGACAACTCGGACAGCCTGCCGTCGGAGGGCGGCGCCGTGACCTTCCACCGCTACTACCACGTGTTCCGGCGCGGCGAGCTGGACCAGCTCATCGACAACTACGTGGAGAGCCTGCACGTGGTCTCCTCGTACTACGACCAGGCCAGCTGGTGCGTCGTCGCGGAGAAGGTGCAGGTGTGGACTATTTAATGATTCCAGGTTTCGACGCCGGTCTACGAACTGCTTGAATTCGACTGTCTTATGAATCGAAGTTTTAGATGTTTATGTTGAGTGCGGTGTATCCAAGTGACCTTTCGGACGAACTCTTCGAGTGCTAGGTGTCTACCGTGTGCAGACTTGCCAAAAGCGTAGCTTTTGTTTTAACGTCTAGATAGTAAATCTAACTGGTTCATAGTTGTTTGTAAATCTATTGTTTAATTTAATTATATGTGCCCAAAATGTATAGCGCCTCGCTGGGCCGACCTTGCGAACGTCTCGCGAAAACTAAGAGCTTTAAATAGTGAAAGTTAAATATTACCTAAATGTATCTATATACCCACTCCAGAGGCTCAATATTATCTAAGCGAACCGTGGCTTGTTTACTTAATATAAAAATGGTGTATACTTATTCTGACCACATAACATGTAAAGTATAATTTTAAACGTATATAGTTAATTTATAAGACTCGAAATCGTATATATTTTAGTTTTCAATCACGATATAATGGTCCCATCTGCCTTTTCATATATTTGTCATGGTTATTTATTTATATTTTTTCACCAAACATTAGAACAAGCGTAGATGTTGAGAAAGTATATAAAGGTTATGAATAAATATGAAAAACTATTGGAGAGAAACCACGAAAAAATCGTTGGACCATTTAGCTAACTTAAATAATATTTCAAAGTACAAATACTTACAAAATATTTCATTTTCAACAATTCTAAGTATATTTTAAAATGTAAATTATACTTAAATTAACGATTAAACGAAAGCTAACCTGCCTTATTTTTAAAAGTTTGGATTATTTTTCATATTTTTTTAAATAACATTTACTTTTGAAATACGATTGATTGCTTCTATACTGTATATTTTTTAAAATTAGCAAAAACTAACGAATTTTGGTTAACATTTTTAATTATTATATGTATCATAACTCCTACGACATAAGTAATTTTAAAGTTAATATAAGTTATTTGTATATTATTATTATTAGTGATTTTCGTGCGATATATATTCGTCTCATAGATATACCTACATACACATAGCAGATAAAGAGTTCATGAACAATAAAATATATCGCTTTTACAAAATATAACTTCATTTTTACATATTTAAAATCAGAAAGTATTGTAAATAATCACTATAAGCTATTAGAAATAAGCTAAGTTAAATTTATATTTATCAAAACTCAGTGAGATTAATATAATAATATTAATATAGTCGAAACAACACACTACTGTACATTTAATATTTTATATAACTAATGAATCTCATACAGAAAATTAAATTTAATATTAAATGTGCAGATTTTAGCTCTTGCATTATCATAGAGTTATGCAATTAGTAGATAATTGTAGATATACAGAGATATGTATATTAAATGCACAACTTATTATTTTCTCATACGTAATCTTACTTTTAAGATATACCTATGTATCACAAATTAACTTGGTATTTCTTACGTTTCAGAAAAAGCTTAAATTTTTATTGTACACATACGAATAATTTAGATGATATATCTAGTGTTTTATAAACCCATGACGATATTAAAATTATTTGATATAATGTTGTGAATATTCCAGTGCATATCAGTACAAACAGTTAAAGAATATAATTTAACAAAAACAAAATATTAGTTACTAGTACTTATTCTGTATTAAGTTTATCATTTCTTAAAAGAGTATATTATGACGCATGGATATAAGTTAGTTGATTATTTGAACATTTGTGATCTCATAAATAAAAAGCTATCTAAATCGTGACCAATATAATATTACCTACATTATAGTCATCAACGTGTATAGTTCTGATAATAATTAAATAAGAAATAGATATACTTGTCCCATATTATAAACACGTACTAAAACGACTCTCATTAAATCCAAAATTCATCTATAAAAACAGATTAACTTGAATAATTTTACAGTTATAAATCAAATAGAGCTACGCAATTGTGAGCTTTATTTTAAGGCAATTAGGTATAAAATGCAACGATCAGAACTTCATAGGTACATAAGAGAATCAATCAATAGTAAACAGTTTTATTGGCTGTGATAATTAGTTTCCACGAGATCAGTTGATTATGATTATGTAAATATATATCTATTTAGATGCAAGTGCAGGACAGAAGCGAGAAATGTTCTTCTAGGTTATATCAAGTCTGTGAGAATAAATTGTATACAAAATTCAATAATATTCTTAAGACAATGATTTCTCGATGTATAATTTCAGGTCGCTCAACAAAGTATCTGTAGGGCAAAATAAAAACATTTGCTTAAAAGCATTAGTATGTTTCAGAAACTTTTAATTTATTGACCGGGTGTTCAAAAAGATTATTTATCATTTCGTGGTTTCGTTTGTCTTAAATTCAAAAGAAATTTATTTAAAAGTAATGATTTAATACTATATGCTGGGTTTGCCTGGAAGAAATCGCTTACTAGCGATAAGGCCGCCTAGTTGTACTTTTAGTTTATAATTTACCATTTCTGTATACCGGGTGGCTCATTCAAAGCGGTCAGTATGGGAAAGTCTGAAACTATAAGACATACGAAGATTTGTTCTTAGGAACCATGACACCGATTTTTCTAAAAAGAAAAACTGCATTCATACATTTGAAAAAAAAAATGTACCCATCTAGGGACTCGAACCCAGTCGTGTTGCACTTTGTATTGGAAAAATGGTGGTCACTTCGAACATCTACTAAAATAAATTATTTTTTTGTGAAAACAATGCATTTTATTCATTTAAGACATCATGTTTCATAGAGCCATTTACAGCTTAAGACCTACACAATCGATATTTAAATAGAAAAGTGCAAGTTTATAAAAAAAAATATTTTATTAAAAACAACCGGGTTCGATTCCCTAGCTGGGTACAGCTTTTTTTTCAAATGTATGAATGCAGTTTTTCTTTTTATCAAAATCGGTGACATGGTTCCTAAGAACAAATCTTCGTATGTCTTATAGTTTCAGACTTTCCCATACTGACCGCTTTGAATGAGCCACCCTGTATATTTCTGGTGTACAATAAAGAATTAAATAATAATAATACATAACTATATTAATTATAATAGCTTCATATTAAATGGTCGTATTGTAAACCGCTATCATAATCTAGAACCTACCTATATATCTTGTAAATCACATCTTTCACAATTTTTTTATCATTCGTATTTAACAAAGTTTTTTTAAAAAAATACCTTTAAACTGTAATAGAGGCTTCTTATTTCGACTACCTTTTGTAACATGTAAACTGAATATTGTTTTATAATACGACCATTGAAATATTATTGCTGAATGATAACTTTTGAGCGATCTGTCCTAAAGACCACCCATTATACAAACCTACCATATTATGTTTCTTTCATCCAATAATCCAATACAACACTTACTAGAACAAGACGATTGCAAATACGGTACGTAATTATATTATAAGCTTATGTCATATTGTAACCGTAATACTAGGAGAAAACAATAAAATGAAGACTTCAATATGTTTCTTGTTTAATTTGACCCCTTATAGAAAAGCATCGAACGACGTTCGAAGTCCCTTAGAATTTGTATGATTTTTGATTATACATATTTTTGCTAATAACATACATTTATCTGACAAAAATAATTATGATAACTTAGAAAAAGACTTTTTCAGAACCTAACACAGACTTCTTTTAAAACCACTAATCTGTTTTTCATTAGAAATTTTTATAAATCTAATAAAACATTCGCTAACTTATTGTGGGTTCTCAGAAAATCTTAAAAAAAACATGTATTTTAAATATGTTTTATTTAACCAAAAAATAAATATAAACATGTTGTGACTCTTACAAATCAAAGCTACACTTGCAAATACATGGGATACAATAACTAGCAAATATATTACCAAACCACACTAATATCGAGGAAAATACATTTTTAAACATATTTTTTTAAATAAATACATAGGTACCTACTGGATGAAAAATCTGCAGATTGCAAGTAATTTAATTACAAAAATGTAATTTACCTATTCCTTTTTCGTCTTTATTGGAAATTAAAAATAAAACTTTTATCAATTAGCTGAGCTTACAATAAAGCAATTTAGAAAATAAAAAAATTGTTGCTGCTTCAAATTGTTTTTACAATCGGTATTATTCTGAATAATACATTCATTCACTAATAATACATTTAATCAGACCTTATAAAAGGATTAAATCTACCAATTAGACACAACACCAAATACATACAGTTATTTTATAGAAAACGCATTTCTACTTCGCATATCAATGCAAGTACATTATCATTGAGATTTTTTTTATATTATGTTACGCAATATGCAATATTTAATTATGCTGTGTAATAGAATAACTAACTCATATGTAACTCTAAAGGTTAATTAACATATTAAATACTTATTCGACTACAATTGGTTACAAATCCATAATATACATGAATTCTTACATTAGAAACTTTACTGCTGTCATACAATGTGCAGAAGTATTAATTCTCAAACTTCAGTTATGCTTCAGTTTCTCAATGGTGCCGATTCTGCGTTTAAAATCTCTAAACTAAACTATAAAAATATTGCTATCACTTACTCACCTATAGCATAAGACAGGAACGGGAAGTAATTTTAGGCCAGTAAACCTAAAATTTTACCCGCAATCTGACACATTCAGGCTTTCTCCCAATTTAGTCTTCAGCGCATGAACAATTTCACTATCACTTGGACTAAATATAGAAATACCCAATATACCTACCTGTCTTTTTCTTGAACTAAGTATGAGAAAAAACGTTATGAGAGTAGAGAGCTTCTGCTCAACTAGTAGGAACGTATACAGGATTTAATGATTAAGTATGAGAATGTGGAATGTGGAAATATATTTCCCAATAAACTCCCTTCATTTTCTCCCCTGATGTTAAACAAAGTAAGCAGCCAATTGCGCTATCTTGACTTTCGGTTGTTTGTTGGGTCAATTTTAGTTTAGTTTACAGTTTATTTTCAGAATCGCTTCCACCAAATTCCCTTCACTTCCTCCCCTGATGGTTTACAAATATACTGGTCCGAAATTGCTGTCAGCGCGCTTTCTGCACTATTTGCGTGCAAACGGTTAGACCATTAATACGTGTGCACACTCTGAGCAATCTGGCGTCATTAGTGACGTCACCGTTCAGTGCTAACGGTGAAAACAAAAGATAGGTAGTGCACTGTGTGCAGAAATGTCAATTGAATGTCAGTAAATGCCAAACTGACATCTGAATACTTTAATTTGTAAGATCTAAACTTTCGGACAAGTTTTGTTGAACTAATATTATTTAATGTAAAGATAGCAGATTCATCGGGAAAACCTCAACATGCAATCATACTGACCCACATTAGACCACCTGTCATTTTGACAGAACGTTCTAGCATATGTTCGTACCAAAAAGTGGACCAAATTGATATCAGTGCTAACGTTTGTGAGTAATGAAATCTTTTTTGGTCCTCGCATTTGCACGCTTACCAATTTTCACGTATTCTATTAAAGGACCTCGACAAAAGTAAGCGGCTAATTGCACCATCTTGTCTTTTGGTTTTTCGTTTCTGTGTTTGTAGTTTCTTTAGTTTAGGTTCCAGTTTATTTCCCATCAAATTCCCCTGTTTCCACCCCTGGTGTCACACGAAGTAGGCGGCCAATTGCGCCATCTTATCTTTCTGTTGTTTGTTTAGTCTCTTTTGGTTTAGCTTACAGTTTACTTCCAGAATCGCCCCCACCAAACTCCCTTCATTTTCTCCCCTGATGTTATACAAAATAAGCGGCTAATTGTCTTTCGGTTGTTTGTTGGGTCAATTTTAGTTGAGTTTACAGTTTATTTTCCAACTAAATTCTTCTATTTCCTCCCCTGATGTTACACAAAGTAGGCGGCCAGCTGCGCCATCTTGTCCTTGGGCTGCTTGTTCCTGTGTTTGTTTAGTCTCTTTTGGTTTAGTTTAGACTTTATTTCCAGAATCGCTCCCACCAAATTCCCTTCAAGTTTCTTCCAGTTTATTCCCCCCCAAATCCCCCAGTTCCCCCCCGTTACACGAAGTACGCCGCCAGCTGCGCCATCTTGTCCTTGGGCTGCTTGTTGCGGTGCTTGCTGGGTCGTGCGCGCGCGCCGCGCCCGCGGGCCCCGGCCGCGCGGGTCGACACCGCTCGGTGCTTTTCCACCTGGGAAATAAACGAGTTATGGTTTTAGAGCCAATACGCACTGTCGACTTGTCGCCGGCGACTCAGTCTCTCGGCGACCGAAACGTAGGCCGCAACCGGCGACCGAGTGCGTAAACATTCATTAAATGAGTCTAAACTAAAGAAAGTCACAAGTCGACAGTGCGTATTGGCTCTTACTGGTGGCCGCCCGCGACTCGGCGTGGAAGTCGGTTTCCCGTGGGAGTGAGAAGTTTTCTCGCGGTAAAACGTACCCTATGTGTTATTCTGATGTATCATCATTACATCATTATCATTACATAGTATAAATCCAAGTCGCTAATTCTGTCTTTTTGTATGTTTGGCTGATAACTCCTCCTAAACCATACAACGGATTTTAATGTCTTCGCAATCTTTTAGGGAATTTATTTATTTAAATTTGTAAATAAAGAACGTTTAGAAAAAGTTTTTTTAAGTTAGCCAAAATTCAATATTTCGTGAGCAAGTCGGCCAAAATTACACCATTGCGAAGCGTGGGCGGGTCGCTTGTAATGTATAAACGACTTCTTAACACATTACATTTCAACGGTTTTGTTTTTTAATAAAATGTTTGACGGCGACTAAATTTATTCAAACTTTATTGCTGAAATAAGTGCCTTTATACATAATTTTCGGTAGGTGTTTTATTAAATACCAGTTGGTGTGACAAATAGGATAAGTTTTAGACGGAAAGTCATTACAAACTTTTTGTATTTGTTAACAACTGTAATATTTATTGGCTTGCCATACTAACTCATCAAAATGGACATAGAGAAACTAATCGGTTTTCAGACTAGACATTTAAATTTTCAGTTATCAGCTAGTCTTAAAAAAACTTCTGAAAAGTTATCTTGTAAATAATATACTTCAACAGCGCCATCTATATTTATGCCCCTGTAAAACATACTTGTAACAGCGCCATCTATTTTTCAAACTTAACAAATAACTCACCAGCGCACTAAACGCAGGTTCGCAGTACAGACAAGCCGTCATCTCGGTGAGCGCTGCGGGCAGCCTCGTGCGTTCCGCCTAAAGATAAACAACAAGTTTAACTAATGGTGTATAAATCTTAAGAAATAAACCTGATAAAAAAACCTTAAAATAAAAAATGTAAGAGCAACATGTCGGCTCACGAAACTTAAATAGTAGTTCCAAAATAAACGGACGATAGAAATACATTTGGGTGATTGTTTTTGTTTGAAATTGGACAATTATACTTATCATTAATCCACATTTTTACTCTTTAAATACCAAAAAATGACATGTGCGATGTATTATTTTCACAAGTTTATATTACAAGCTGTTTCAATGGTTGAGCCTGCTACCCACATCACAGGGCAACCTACAGTGGGTATCAGTTAGAATTGTCATTATTATGTATATGATAAGAGTGTAACGTTTTTCTAAACCAGCGGTCGGCATCACACGGCCCGTCGACGTCTTCTTTGCGGCCCGCGAATGTTGTGTAAATAAGTCATAGGTAAAAGATCGAACCACGCACAATTGACCGCTCAGTGTGGTGTGGATACAAATTAATGGTAATAATAATAAGTGGTAATATAAATTATAAATTTAAATCTAAAGTGTGGCCCGCCTTTAGCCGATGTTTCTACCATGTGGCCCTTGCCTGCTAAAAGGTTGCCGACCGCTGTAGGTACTAAATAAATATTATTATTTTTTTTTCATTTTAATTTTTCAATACACATTCAATCATAAATCCCCCATCACATCAATCACTGTACCTTGTATTCGACAGTGACTTGCTGCGCCCCGCACGCGGCACATTGTGCTTCACAGACGGACACGCGCGTCGCTTCTTCAAATATGTTTATTATCACGTCGCACCTGGGAAAAAGAGAAGTGAAGTTAGATATGGAAATATGTTAGTACATAACTTTGGTAAATTACTTAAAACATAACAAGATATTGGTGTAAAATCTTTATTTCTAATACCAAATCAATTCTTAAATTTTCTAAGACTGTGTACAACAAATAAATGAATAAAAAACAGTACCCTAACAAAATAAAGAATATTATAAAGTAACATTTAAAAAATATAAAATATTTTAAACTTAAGACAAGCTTTAATAATTGTTAAAGTGGTCGATTTAAGATGTAGGCTCTGCCTGCAGCGATTACTGTGCTGACTCGACCGGTGAAATACCACCGTCGCACAGAAAACCGACGTGAAGTAGGGACGATGTTCCTGCGTTTCGTTCGGTGAGTGCGGTATCCGGTGCCTAATTTCTCAAAGGCCAGCCTCAGTGCATATGTAATTGTGGGTGTATATGGGGGGCGGTGATCACTTACCATCACGTGACCCGCTTGTTCCTTTCCTAGCTTCTCTCAAAAAAAGTCTTGGGACGACTATTTTCTCCTGTAATCTCAATTCTCACACCATAACTTAAACTAAATTAGTTAGTTAGTTTATTGTTGTTGTGTTGTAGTTGTAGTTTTTATTGACGATTTATTATTTACACTTCATCTCAGTCTCACCGGTTGCAGGCCAGTTTCCACTTGGGCGCGGCGGGGTCCAGCACCAGCACGCCGGCCTCGCACTCCACGCAGCTGGAGTTCACACCCAGCGTAACTTCAACTAAGTTAGTTAGTGTACACTTCATCTCAGTCTCACCGGTTGCAGGCCAGTTTCCACTTGGGCGCGGCGGGGTCCAGCACCAGCACGCCGGCCTCGCACTCCACGCAGCTGGAGTTCACACCCAGCGTAACTTCAACTAAGTTAGTTAGTGTACACTTCATCTCAGTCTCACCGGTTGCAGGCCAGTTTCCACTTGGGCGCGGCGGGGTCCAGCACCAGCACGCCGGCCTCGCACTCCACGCAGCTGGAGTTCACACCCAGCGTAACTTCAACTAAGTTAGTTAGTGTACACTTCATCTCAGTCTCACCGGTTGCAGGCCAGTTTCCACTTGGGCGCGGCGGGGTCCAGCACCAGCACGCCGGCCTCGCACTCCACGCAGCTGGAGTTCACACCCAGCGTAACTTCAACTAAGTTAGTTAGTGTACACTTCATCTCAGTCTCACCGGTTGCAGGCCAGTTTCCACTTGGGCGCGGCGGGGTCCAGCACCAGCACGCCGGCCTCGCACTCCACGCAGCTGGAGTTCACACCCAGCGTAACTTCAACTAAGTTAGTTAGTGTACACTTCATCTCAGTCTCACCGGTTGCAGGCCAGTTTCCACTTGGGCGCGGCGGGGTCCAGCACCAGCACGCCGGCCTCGCACTCCACGCAGCTGGAGTTCACACCCAGCGTAACTTCAACTAAGTTAGTTAGTGTACACTTCATCTCAGTCTCACCGGTTGCAGGCCAGTTTCCACTTGGGCGCGGCGGGGTCCAGCACCAGCACGCCGGCCTCGCACTCCACGCAGCTGGAGTTCACACCCAGCGTAACTTCAACTAAGTTAGTTAGTGTACACTTCATCTCAGTCTCACCGGTTGCAGGCCAGTTTCCACTTGGGCGCGGCGGGGTCCAGCACCAGCACGCCGGCCTCGCACTCCACGCAGCTGGAGTTCACACCCAGCGTAACTTCAACTAAGTTAGTTAGTGTACACTTCATCTCAGTCTCACCGGTTGCAGGCCAGTTTCCACTTGGGCGCGGCGGGGTCCAGCACCAGCACGCCGGCCTCGCACTCCACGCAGCTGGAGTTCACACCCAGCGTAACTTCAACTAAGTTAGTTAGTGTACACTTCATCTCAGTCTCACCGGTTGCAGGCCAGTTTCCACTTGGGCGCGGCGGGGTCCAGCACCAGCACGCCGGCCTCGCACTCCACGCAGCTGGAGTTCACACCCAGCGTAACTTCAACTAAGTTAGTTAGTGTACACTTCATCTCAGTCTCACCGGTTGCAGGCCAGTTTCCACTTGGGCGCGGCGGGGTCCAGCACCAGCACGCCGGCCTCGCACTCCACGCAGCTGGAGTTCACACCCAGCGTAACTTCAACTAAGTTAGTTAGTGTACACTTCATCTCAGTCTCACCGGTTGCAGGCCAGTTTCCACTTGGGCGCGGCGGGGTCCAGCACCAGCACGCCGGCCTCGCACTCCACGCAGCTGGAGTTCACACCCAGCGTAACTTCAACTAAGTTAGTTAGTGTACACTTCATCTCAGTCTCACCGGTTGCAGGCCAGTTTCCACTTGGGCGCGGCGGGGTCCAGCACCAGCACGCCGGCCTCGCACTCCACGCAGCTGGAGTTCACACCCAGCGTAACTTCAACTAAGTTAGTTAGTGTACACTTCATCTCAGTCTCACCGGTTGCAGGCCAGTTTCCACTTGGGCGCGGCGGGGTCCAGCACCAGCACGCCGGCCTCGCACTCCACGCAGCTGGAGTTCACACCCAGCGTAACTTCAACTAAGTTAGTTAGTGTACACTTCATCTCAGTCTCACCGGTTGC
The DNA here is from genome assembly GCA_916618145.1 of Emmelina monodactyla. NCBI lineage: Eukaryota > Metazoa > Arthropoda > Insecta > Lepidoptera > Pterophoridae > Emmelina > Emmelina monodactyla. The sequence continues at coordinate 3,334,802 of OU745316.1, forward strand.
AGGCCAGTTTCCACTTGGGCGCGGCGGGGTCCAGCACCAGCACGCCGGCCTCGCACTCCACGCAGCTGGAGTTCACACCCAGCGTAACTTCAACTAAGTTAGTTAGTGTACACTTCATCTCAGTCTCACCGGTTGCAGGCCAGTTTCCACTTGGGCGCGGCGGGGTCCAGCACCAGCACGCCGGCCTCGCACTCCACGCAGCTGGAGTTCACACCCAGCGTAACTTCAACTAAGTTAGTTAGTGTACACTTCATCTCAGTCTCACCGGTTGCAGGCCAGTTTCCACTTGGGCGCGGCGGGGTCCAGCACCAGCACGCCGGCCTCGCACTCCACGCAGCTGGAGTTCACACCCAGCGTAACTTCAACTAAGTTAGTTAGTGTACACTTCATCTCAGTCTCACCGGTTGCAGGCCAGTTTCCACTTGGGCGCGGCGGGGTCCAGCACCAGCACGCCGGCCTCGCACTCCACGCAGCTGGAGTTCACACCCAGCGTAACTTCAACTAAGTTAGTTAGTGTACACTTCATCTCAGTCTCACCGGTTGCAGGCCAGTTTCCACTTGGGCGCGGCGGGGTCCAGCACCAGCACGCCGGCCTCGCACTCCACGCAGCTGGAGTTCACACCCAGCGTAACTTCAACTAAGTTAGTTAGTGTACACTTCATCTCAGTCTCACCGGTTGCAGGCCAGTTTCCACTTGGGCGCGGCGGGGTCCAGCACCAGCACGCCGGCCTCGCACTCCACGCAGCTGGAGTTCACACCCAGCGTAACTTCAACTAAGTTAGTTAGTGTACACTTCATCTCAGTCTCACCGGTTGCAGGCCAGTTTCCACTTGGGCGCGGCGGGGTCCAGCACCAGCACGCCGGCCTCGCACTCCACGCAGCTGGAGTTCACACCCAGCGTAACTTCAACTAAGTTAGTTAGTGTACACTTCATCTCAGTCTCACCGGTTGCAGGCCAGTTTCCACTTGGGCGCGGCGGGGTCCAGCACCAGCACGCCGGCCTCGCACTCCACGCAGCTGGAGTTCACACCCAGCGTAACTTCAACTAAGTTAGTTAGTGTACACTTCATCTCAGTCTCACCGGTTGCAGGCCAGTTTCCACTTGGGCGCGGCGGGGTCCAGCACCAGCACGCCGGCCTCGCACTCCACGCAGCTGGAGTTCACACCCAGCGTAACTTCAACTAAGTTAGTTAGTGTACACTTCATCTCAGTCTCACCGGTTGCAGGCCAGTTTCCACTTGGGCGCGGCGGGGTCCAGCACCAGCACGCCGGCCTCGCACTCCACGCAGCTGGAGTTCACACCCAGCGTAACTTCAACTAAGTTAGTTAGTGTACACTTCATCTCAGTCTCACCGGTTGCAGGCCAGTTTCCACTTGGGCGCGGCGGGGTCCAGCACCAGCACGCCGGCCTCGCACTCCACGCAGCTGGAGTTCACACCCAGCGTAACTTCAACTAAGTTAGTTAGTGTACACTTCATCTCAGTCTCACCGGTTGCAGGCCAGTTTCCACTTGGGCGCGGCGGGGTCCAGCACCAGCACGCCGGCCTCGCACTCCACGCAGCTGGAGTTCACACCCAGCGTAACTTCAACTAAGTTAGTTAGTGTACACTTCATCTCAGTCTCACCGGTTGCAGGCCAGTTTCCACTTGGGCGCGGCGGGGTCCAGCACCAGCACGCCGGCCTCGCACTCCACGCAGCTGGAGTTCACACCCAGCGTAACTTCAACTAAGTTAGTTAGTGTACACTTCATCTCAGTCTCACCGGTTGCAGGCCAGTTTCCACTTGGGCGCGGCGGGGTCCAGCACCAGCACGCCGGCCTCGCACTCCACGCAGCTGGAGTTCACACCCAGCGTAACTTCAACTAAGTTAGTTAGTGTACACTTCATCTCAGTCTCACCGGTTGCAGGCCAGTTTCCACTTGGGCGCGGCGGGGTCCAGCACCAGCACGCCGGCCTCGCACTCCACGCAGCTGGAGTTCACACCCAGCGTAACTTCAACTAAGTTAGTTAGTGTACACTTCATCTCAGTCTCACCGGTTGCAGGCCAGTTTCCACTTGGGCGCGGCGGGGTCCAGCACCAGCACGCCGGCCTCGCACTCCACGCAGCTGGAGTTCACACCCAGCGTAACTTCAACTAAGTTAGTTAGTGTACACTTCATCTCAGTCTCACCGGTTGCAGGCCAGTTTCCACTTGGGCGCGGCGGGGTCCAGCACCAGCACGCCGGCCTCGCACTCCACGCAGCTGGAGTTCACACCCAGCGTAACTTCAACTAAGTTAGTTAGTGTACACTTCATCTCAGTCTCACCGGTTGCAGGCCAGTTTCCACTTGGGCGCGGCGGGGTCCAGCACCAGCACGCCGGCCTCGCACTCCACGCAGCTGGAGTTCACACCCAGCGTAACTTCAACTAAGTTAGTTAGTGTACACTTCATCTCAGTCTCACCGGTTGCAGGCCAGTTTCCACTTGGGCGCGGCGGGGTCCAGCACCAGCACGCCGGCCTCGCACTCCACGCAGCTGGAGTTCACACCCAGCGTAACTTCAACTAAGTTAGTTAGTGTACACTTCATCTCAGTCTCACCGGTTGCAGGCCAGTTTCCACTTGGGCGCGGCGGGGTCCAGCACCAGCACGCCGGCCTCGCACTCCACGCAGCTGGAGTTCACACCCAGCGTAACTTCAACTAAGTTAGTTAGTGTACACTTCATCTCAGTCTCACCGGTTGCAGGCCAGTTTCCACTTGGGCGCGGCGGGGTCCAGCACCAGCACGCCGGCCTCGCACTCCACGCAGCTGGAGTTCACACCCAGCGTAACTTCAACTAAGTTAGTTAGTGTACACTTCATCTCAGTCTCACCGGTTGCAGGCCAGTTTCCACTTGGGCGCGGCGGGGTCCAGCACCAGCACGCCGGCCTCGCACTCCACGCAGCTGGAGTTCACACCCAGCGTAACTTCAACTAAGTTAGTTAGTGTACACTTCATCTCAGTCTCACCGGTTGCAGGCCAGTTTCCACTTGGGCGCGGCGGGGTCCAGCACCAGCACGCCGGCCTCGCACTCCACGCAGCTGGAGTTCACACCCAGCGTAACTTCAACTAAGTTAGTTAGTGTACACTTCATCTCAGTCTCACCGGTTGCAGGCCAGTTTCCACTTGGGCGCGGCGGGGTCCAGCACCAGCACGCCGGCCTCGCACTCCACGCAGCTGGAGTTCACACCCAGCGTAACTTCAACTAAGTTAGTTAGTGTACACTTCATCTCAGTCTCACCGGTTGCAGGCCAGTTTCCACTTGGGCGCGGCGGGGTCCAGCACCAGCACGCCGGCCTCGCACTCCACGCAGCTGGAGTTCACACCCAGCGTAACTTCAACTAAGTTAGTTAGTGTACACTTCATCTCAGTCTCACCGGTTGCAGGCCAGTTTCCACTTGGGCGCGGCGGGGTCCAGCACCAGCACGCCGGCCTCGCACTCCACGCAGCTGGAGTTCACACCCAGCGTAACTTCAACTAAGTTAGTTAGTGTACACTTCATCTCAGTCTCACCGGTTGCAGGCCAGTTTCCACTTGGGCGCGGCGGGGTCCAGCACCAGCACGCCGGCCTCGCACTCCACGCAGCTGGAGTTCACACCCAGCGTAACTTCAACTAAGTTAGTTAGTGTACACTTCATCTCAGTCTCACCGGTTGCAGGCCAGTTTCCACTTGGGCGCGGCGGGGTCCAGCACCAGCACGCCGGCCTCGCACTCCACGCAGCTGGAGTTCACACCCAGCGTAACTTCAACTAAGTTAGTTAGTGTACACTTCATCTCAGTCTCACCGGTTGCAGGCCAGTTTCCACTTGGGCGCGGCGGGGTCCAGCACCAGCACGCCGGCCTCGCACTCCACGCAGCTGGAGTTCACACCCAGCGTAACTTCAACTAAGTTAGTTAGTGTACACTTCATCTCAGTCTCACCGGTTGCAGGCCAGTTTCCACTTGGGCGCGGCGGGGTCCAGCACCAGCACGCCGGCCTCGCACTCCACGCAGCTGGAGTTCACACCCAGCGTAACTTCAACTAAGTTAGTTAGTGTACACTTCATCTCAGTCTCACCGGTTGCAGGCCAGTTTCCACTTGGGCGCGGCGGGGTCCAGCACCAGCACGCCGGCCTCGCACTCCACGCAGCTGGAGTTCACACCCAGCGTAACTTCAACTAAGTTAGTTAGTGTACACTTCATCTCAGTCTCACCGGTTGCAGGCCAGTTTCCACTTGGGCGCGGCGGGGTCCAGCACCAGCACGCCGGCCTCGCACTCCACGCAGCTGGAGTTCACACCCAGCGTAACTTCAACTAAGTTAGTTAGTGTACACTTCATCTCAGTCTCACCGGTTGCAGGCCAGTTTCCACTTGGGCGCGGCGGGGTCCAGCACCAGCACGCCGGCCTCGCACTCCACGCAGCTGGAGTTCACACCCAGCGTAACTTCAACTAAGTTAGTTAGTGTACACTTCATCTCAGTCTCACCGGTTGCAGGCCAGTTTCCACTTGGGCGCGGCGGGGTCCAGCACCAGCACGCCGGCCTCGCACTCCACGCAGCTGGAGTTCACACCCAGCGTAACTTCAACTAAGTTAGTTAGTGTACACTTCATCTCAGTCTCACCGGTTGCAGGCCAGTTTCCACTTGGGCGCGGCGGGGTCCAGCACCAGCACGCCGGCCTCGCACTCCACGCAGCTGGAGTTCACACCCAGCGTAACTTCAACTAAGTTAGTTAGTGTACACTTCATCTCAGTCTCACCGGTTGCAGGCCAGTTTCCACTTGGGCGCGGCGGGGTCCAGCACCAGCACGCCGGCCTCGCACTCCACGCAGCTGGAGTTCACACCCAGCGTAACTTCAACTAAGTTAGTTAGTGTACACTTCATCTCAGTCTCACCGGTTGCAGGCCAGTTTCCACTTGGGCGCGGCGGGGTCCAGCACCAGCACGCCGGCCTCGCACTCCACGCAGCTGGAGTTCACACCCAGCGTAACTTCAACTAAGTTAGTTAGTGTACACTTCATCTCAGTCTCACCGGTTGCAGGCCAGTTTCCACTTGGGCGCGGCGGGGTCCAGCACCAGCACGCCGGCCTCGCACTCCACGCAGCTGGAGTTCACACCCAGCGTAACTTCAACTAAGTTAGTTAGTGTACACTTCATCTCAGTCTCACCGGTTGCAGGCCAGTTTCCACTTGGGCGCGGCGGGGTCCAGCACCAGCACGCCGGCCTCGCACTCCACGCAGCTGGAGTTCACACCCAGCGTAACTTCAACTAAGTTAGTTAGTGTACACTTCATCTCAGTCTCACCGGTTGCAGGCCAGTTTCCACTTGGGCGCGGCGGGGTCCAGCACCAGCACGCCGGCCTCGCACTCCACGCAGCTGGAGTTCACACCCAGCGTAACTTCAACTAAGTTAGTTAGTGTACACTTCATCTCAGTCTCACCGGTTGCAGGCCAGTTTCCACTTGGGCGCGGCGGGGTCCAGCACCAGCACGCCGGCCTCGCACTCCACGCAGCTGGAGTTCACACCCAGCGTAACTTCAACTAAGTTAGTTAGTGTACACTTCATCTCAGTCTCACCGGTTGCAGGCCAGTTTCCACTTGGGCGCGGCGGGGTCCAGCACCAGCACGCCGGCCTCGCACTCCACGCAGCTGGAGTTCACACCCAGCGTAACTTCAACTAAGTTAGTTAGTGTACACTTCATCTCAGTCTCACCGGTTGCAGGCCAGTTTCCACTTGGGCGCGGCGGGGTCCAGCACCAGCACGCCGGCCTCGCACTCCACGCAGCTGGAGTTCACACCCAGCGTAACTTCAACTAAGTTAGTTAGTGTACACTTCATCTCAGTCTCACCGGTTGCAGGCCAGTTTCCACTTGGGCGCGGCGGGGTCCAGCACCAGCACGCCGGCCTCGCACTCCACGCAGCTGGAGTTCACACCCAGCGTAACTTCAACTAAGTTAGTTAGTGTACACTTCATCTCAGTCTCACCGGTTGCAGGCCAGTTTCCACTTGGGCGCGGCGGGGTCCAGCACCAGCACGCCGGCCTCGCACTCCACGCAGCTGGAGTTCACACCCAGCGTAACTTCAACTAAGTTAGTTAGTGTACACTTCATCTCAGTCTCACCGGTTGCAGGCCAGTTTCCACTTGGGCGCGGCGGGGTCCAGCACCAGCACGCCGGCCTCGCACTCCACGCAGCTGGAGTTCACACCCAGCGTAACTTCAACTAAGTTAGTTAGTGTACACTTCATCTCAGTCTCACCGGTTGCAGGCCAGTTTCCACTTGGGCGCGGCGGGGTCCAGCACCAGCACGCCGGCCTCGCACTCCACGCAGCTGGAGTTCACACCCAGCGTAACTTCAACTAAGTTAGTTAGTGTACACTTCATCTCAGTCTCACCGGTTGCAGGCCAGTTTCCACTTGGGCGCGGCGGGGTCCAGCACCAGCACGCCGGCCTCGCACTCCACGCAGCTGGAGTTCACACCCAGCGTAACTTCAACTAAGTTAGTTAGTGTACACTTCATCTCAGTCTCACCGGTTGCAGGCCAGTTTCCACTTGGGCGCGGCGGGGTCCAGCACCAGCACGCCGGCCTCGCACTCCACGCAGCTGGAGTTCACACCCAGCGTAACTTCAACTAAGTTAGTTAGTGTACACTTCATCTCAGTCTCACCGGTTGCAGGCCAGTTTCCACTTGGGCGCGGCGGGGTCCAGCACCAGCACGCCGGCCTCGCACTCCACGCAGCTGGAGTTCACACCCAGCGTAACTTCAACTAAGTTAGTTAGTGTACACTTCATCTCAGTCTCACCGGTTGCAGGCCAGTTTCCACTTGGGCGCGGCGGGGTCCAGCACCAGCACGCCGGCCTCGCACTCCACGCAGCTGGAGTTCACACCCAGCGTAACTTCAACTAAGTTAGTTAGTGTACACTTCATCTCAGTCTCACCGGTTGCAGGCCAGTTTCCACTTGGGCGCGGCGGGGTCCAGCACCAGCACGCCGGCCTCGCACTCCACGCAGCTGGAGTTCACACCCAGCGTAACTTCAACTAAGTTAGTTAGTGTACACTTCATCTCAGTCTCACCGGTTGCAGGCCAGTTTCCACTTGGGCGCGGCGGGGTCCAGCACCAGCACGCCGGCCTCGCACTCCACGCAGCTGGAGTTCACACCCAGCGTAACTTCAACTAAGTTAGTTAGTGTACACTTCATCTCAGTCTCACCGGTTGCAGGCCAGTTTCCACTTGGGCGCGGCGGGGTCCAGCACCAGCACGCCGGCCTCGCACTCCACGCAGCTGGAGTTCACACCCAGCGTAACTTCAACTAAGTTAGTTAGTGTACACTTCATCTCAGTCTCACCGGTTGCAGGCCAGTTTCCACTTGGGCGCGGCGGGGTCCAGCACCAGCACGCCGGCCTCGCACTCCACGCAGCTGGAGTTCACACCCAGCGTAACTTCAACTAAGTTAGTTAGTGTACACTTCATCTCAGTCTCACCGGTTGCAGGCCAGTTTCCACTTGGGCGCGGCGGGGTCCAGCACCAGCACGCCGGCCTCGCACTCCACGCAGCTGGAGTTCACACCCAGCGTAACTTCAACTAAGTTAGTTAGTGTACACTTCATCTCAGTCTCACCGGTTGCAGGCCAGTTTCCACTTGGGCGCGGCGGGGTCCAGCACCAGCACGCCGGCCTCGCACTCCACGCAGCTGGAGTTCACACCCAGCGTAACTTCAACTAAGTTAGTTAGTGTACACTTCATCTCAGTCTCACCGGTTGCAGGCCAGTTTCCACTTGGGCGCGGCGGGGTCCAGCACCAGCACGCCGGCCTCGCACTCCACGCAGCCGGACACGCCGGTGGAGTTCACGCCGTACGGGCACGTGGGGTGCGTGCACGAGTTGCAGCCGAAGCCCTTCTTCATGTCCCTGGGGAAGAGGAAATATTGTAGAGTAGTTGGTACTTGGTAGTTTGGGTTTGTTTACTTAAATTCAGTTAGGAGTAGATAAAGATTTTCTAATGGGAATGAGTTTAGAGTGGTAGAGTCTAGCTGTAGGCTCTGTCTGCAGCGATTACTGGGCTGACTCGACCGGTGAAATACCACCGTCGCACAGAAAACCGACGTGAAGTAGGGACGATGTTCCTGCGTTTCGTTCGGTGAGTGCGGTATCCGGTGCTTAATTTCTCATAGACCAGCAACGCACCCTCAATGCATATGTAAATGTAGGTGTATATGGGCGGCGGTGATCACTTACCATCACGTTACCAGCTTGCTCGTATGCTAACTTCTTTCAAAAATAATCCTATTTTCATCCTGGGCTTTATTTTCATCTTGGGATCTATTCGAAAGTACATTAAAATCGGTTCAGCCGTTTCGACAGTACTAATGATTGTTATCTATAAGAGAAGCGAAAAATATAAGCCTATGAGAAAACAAAATAAATGAACTCCAGACTATTCAATTCAAATAAAGATTCGAGTACGAGTACATAATCATCATCATTATCATTACATAGTAAATACGGATTTTAAGGCAGTTTTCACCATCTTCTTGGTGTTTTTTTTTTCATTTAAAATTGTAAATAAAGATTTTTTTTAAGTTATCTAAACTTCAATGTGTCGGGAACAATTCTAGTTAAGTTATAAACCTATCTATCTGTATTTTTACATAAAGATGAACTCACGTCTTCGACTATATAGGGTTAAGTATGTTTTATACTATGGTATCACTACTTTTACTATATGAATTTAGTCTTCAAAAAAAAACCTAATCAAACAGTTTACTTAAGTACATATTTTCCACAATACAAAAACATTATATTTCCTTGTACAACATTTCTAAGCCATATCTTTGAGGTCTAAAACTACTAAACCATATACCTTACCTGAAAGGCGGATGATTATAGCAGTACGGGCACAGCGGGAAACTCTTCCCCTTATTCCCCGAGGACCAGGAAAGCAGTTCAAAGTCGTCTAACGGACATTTCAGTTCCCTGTATATGCGGACGGTGCCGTTTTGAGGCAGGCCGTAGGTATCGTCGCAGTGGGAACAATGCAGACGGGCGGGTTTGGCCTGGAATAGATGGGGTTGTATTAAATGAGGTAATAGGCATGATGACAGATTTTGAAAAACTGTTGTATCATATTCAGAAATAAATACTTATTGTAAAAGGAAATTTGCTTATAATAGAGCGACTATATTAAACTGGGGGACTGTCTTTAATTTGAACTTAACTTAAACTTTCCAATTGTATGCAAGAAATGAAGTTAGCCTTTTGAAAGGGACAGCCGTAGAGAAGAATAAAAAAAATCTTAACATAACTTATTAAAAAAACGTATTATCTTCAATTTATAATTCCAAATATATTAAAACAAAGTTAAAAAAAACGGTATGCTCGTTATACTTTACATAACTACGCATTTTCGTATTTTTTATTGAGTTATATTAGAACCTTGTTTTGTACGTCATAATTCACTTCGTCATAACTCCTCAATACTATTAAAACAAAAATAAACTATTTTCTAAACAAAAAAAACTCCTCTACTAACCTGTATATACTTCATATACCGCCGACACTTCCCGCACCTCGACAACGCTTTCCCACTCGCCTTCAAACTGGAGAAACTGACTTCAAACAGCTGATCCATAGCTTCTATACTTCTAACAAAGTACTGGAACTTTCTACGGAATATTTCGGCTGTGTGGGTGAGAACCGCGTGGAAATCCGCGCGGCCGATCGCGATGAGGTTCAACTGTTCTTCCACGGCCGAGCGCATTGTGGGCAGGACTAACTCGGGGTCGATCTGGGGATAAAGATTATTATGATTATCGCAAATATTATAGTTATAACCATACAGTAGTGATAACATTGCTGATATTACAGTCGTCATCGTATTATAAGTATAAAGAATAGTGGCTGTTTGTGTCTGTTTGTATGTTTGGCTGCTATCTCCTCCTTAAGTACTTAACGGATTTAAATGCGGTTTTCTTCATATTATAGGGTATTTATTTATTTAAATTTGTAAATAAAGAACGTTTAGAAAAAGTTTTTTTAAGTTAGCAATAATGCAAGGGTTCGCGAGCAAGTCGGCAAAATTAAACCATTGCGAAGCGTGGGCGGGTCGCTCGTCATATTATAAGTACAAAGAAAAGTGGCTGTTCGTGTCTGTTTGTATGTTAGCCGGTTACGGCTAAACTACGTAAGGGTTTTTAGTGTGGTTTTCAACGTTATAAATGAAATTAGCTTAAATTAAAGGTTTTGTGTGATCAACTTTAAATGCAAGTGTAAAAATTCTGATTATATTTAAATATCAGTTAAAAACTCTTTTTTAGAATTATTTTTACTAAAATGATATAACATATCGAATTAGGTTTAAATTTTATAATTGTTGTTTATAAGTATGAAAATTAAAAGTTAGAACACCTTTAAGAGCCTAGAGCCTAAAAACCTGCCTTTTCAAATTTTTATGTAAAATATAAACAAAACTAATATAACCATTAATAATCCTTACCTTCTGATACCCATGTACCAGCACAATCCCCAAATTAGTAGGAATCAACCTTCTGCCACTTCCCACAGTGGCGTAATTCCTCTGACAAATATTGTTGATATGAGTCGGTATGGAGGCGTCGGTGCCTATACCGTGCTTTTCCATTAGGGTTATTACCTGGGGAGATATAAGGGCTATAATCGATTGAAAGATAAATTGAGTAGAATAAAAGATGTGACGATATCTGGCTGAGGAGTTGAAAACCGGATAAAACCGGAGTTAAACAGTTTATTTATCAAATGAGAGTTATGTATGATGAGTATGTTCACTCTGTATGATTACATTTTCATTCGAAACGTTTTTTAAAAGTTTTTCGGACAAATTACGTCACACTTTAAGGAGAGTGTCAAGTAACTTAAACATTGTATGACAAGGGTCAAAATATCCATGTGAGTGTCGTCAAATAGAAAATTCTAAAGTGTCAAAACAGAAATAAAACGGATTCAACACGCCTGACATAGATGACAATCAATTACAAGTCAGTCCCTGACTAAAGGAATGGGAGAAAACTCCTTTGGGCGTTAAGTTCGCCATTGCACAAATTAGTACCTACATAGAGTTTTGAACAAACAACTAATACTAAAAATATATAAATAAATACCTCAGATTCAGTAAGATAGTCCGGCGGCGAAGTCTGACACTCCACGAGTCTGTGATCATGAGCCTTCAATACTTCGTCCACTTGCAGGACTGGAACAAACTCGTCTTTGCCGAATGCCTTTGAAAATATAATTAAATTGGTGAGGAGGCCAAGTAAAAATAATTCTCTAAAAATATTGCTATCACTAACTTAGCATTAATATAGGACAGAAACGGGTAAAAATTTTAGTCCAGTCAGCGTAAAATTATGCGTGCATCATAGTACTTATGTTTATATTAGTCTACAGCGCGTTATTTCAATTTTACAATGATTTGGAATAAAATTAGTGGGACTCCGTCTTCTTCTTCTTATATTTATGAGTGTAAAAGTCTGTCAGTATAAAAATGTCGTTCTAATGTGACATTCATTTTATCGTTATTAACTTTTTTAAGGCGTTTGCATTAAATAATTTTCTTATTAAATTATAACGAAGTATTTATTATATACTATTTTTACTGGATATTTTATTCTATAATGACAGTAGTCATTAAATATTTATCTTTCATATAACCTACCTGCCAATGCATAATCTCCGTGTACCCCGCATCCACCAGAGTGTTGCCTGTATACGAGAAAGTCTCCGTTCCAATCTTGAATGTGATCGATGTGGACAGATATTTACAATCTCTGGATAATGTGGCGATGAAATGGCGAGTTATATAGTCGTAGATACGCCACATGTCGCCGTCTAGCTCGGATTCCGCTGTGGAAATAAAGTTAATTAATGCTACTAATATTATAAACGTGAAAGTTTGTGAGTATGTATGGATGTATGGATGTTTGTTACTCTTTCACGTAAAAACTACTGGACGGATTTGGATGAAACTTTGCAGTAATATAGGTTATACATCAGAATAACACATAGGATACTTTTTACCGCGGGGAAACTTCTCATTACCGCGGGAAACCCCACTAGTAATATATGAATATTGAAAACATAAAACATAAATGAAGGAAATATTTTCTGAAAAATAAAATAATTTTGACATTTTGTGCAAAGCTTTTGTTTAATGTTTAGTCTGACTTTTAATTATGAGCTGTTTTATTGTTAAATTAAGGAATGTGTTTATACATTATTCAGTTTTTGTTAACCCATAGAAATAGTACTTTATAAAGATTTTAACACATACTTAAATGTATTTAAAATATAAGCCATATTAAAAATCGATGAAGCAGACCTTCTTTTAATTGGCATAATTTATATCTTGGCTATCTTTCAACATCCAAATATAATGAATACTTACAAGCAGCCCTCATAGGGGTGATAGGGGGATGGTCCCCTGCATCGTGCCCTTTCTTAGGTTTATTGATACCATTGGCTATTATAGCGCGAACGTCAGCACCCCATTTATTGGAGTTCTGCTGGGTTTTCAGCGCGCCACTGTCAAAATTAACAATATGACACTTGAAATGTCAAAATGAAATTGAAGTGAAGGTTACGAAGATTATTTTATCATAGCATTGTTAAATTTTAGAACTACCTCTTGTGGTGTGTCTTAAATTAAAAACAATTTGATTGCTCAACAGATTAATAAACTTTTTAGAAAGTACTGTTAAGAGTTGATTACAAAATAACTTTCGATTAGGAATACTTACAGTAAATCGAAGTTCTCAGGGTAGCTAGAGGTTTCTGTTCGTGGGTAGGAGATGTAGCCTTGAGTATACAATCGCTCAGCAATCTGGCAAAAACGAAAGATTTTTTTTTATTAAATCCTACAAATATTATAAATGTTTTGATTTTGACCAAAAACGGCTGGTTGGAACAGGATAAAATTTTGTACATAGGTTGATTATAACTCAAAATAACAATATTTCTAAAAGCTAATTCAAATCAAATAATTATAATAAGTAAAATGTTAAATTAACACTTAAAAATGTTTTGATCGCAGACATCTCGTATTTGTAAAGCTACGCTTAAACTAGTGTAGATATAATTAATATACATCAGTTAGTTTACCATCATAGCATGATGCGGCCCCATACCAAGTCCCGAGCTGGCAACTCTCATCAATTCCACGGTGTTCAGAGCTGTGGGACGAGGCTTTACTTTCTCTTTAGCTTGGACGTTTATCACTCTGTGGGACAAATATAAATGATTTGTTTTACTCGTCGGTAGTAAAGTAGTCGAAATTTTATTTTCTACATTTAAAAGTGGGATGTTAAAAACGCCAACAATAGGCATGATGACAGATTTTGAAAAACTGTTGTATCATATTCAGAAATATATACTTATTGTAAAAAATATCATATTTCGGAAAAAAAGCATGATTTATATGAAAAAAATCAATTTAAAATTTTATGTTTAAAATTCCCACCAAAACGCTCCAAAGTGTCATGGCGTCGATTTTGATGTCACATTATAGCAGTGTTACCAACTCGAATTTTTATAAATCCTTCCGTACGACTCTAAAAGTTGGTAGTTTCCGACCAAACTAAATTCGAAAAGTAGGTAGATCTACCAACTTCTTTTTTTCAAGATTTAGAAGGAATCTGCACGGTCGTATAATATCTATAACCGATTATTTTAGTAAAAATAAAATATTTTTCTGACTATTTTTAAAAAAGCAATAAGAAAAACTAAATTGTTAATTTTTAGAATAAAAACAAAATTAAAAAAAATCCCATCCCACTAATTTACCCCCTAAATTTGGGGGGAAAACCCCTAAGTTGGTAACCATGCTCTATAGTGACGTCATTCGCTCTGATTGGCGTTCAGAATATCATGGCGGACTGTAGTATTTTGTAGATTTATTTTTTAAAAATATGAATTAATCTCGCTTTAATTATAATAATACCTTGTTATTTTTTAATATTTTATTTACGTTTCATTAGATGGTAGCATAATTTTTGTGTATTTTATTCACAGTCATCATGCCTATTAATATGCTAGCTTACATTGGCAGGATTACCCCTGGGTAAAGCCAAAATTGCCCAAAAGTTGAAGCTGATATGTGAGCACTTTTAATTTAAGAGCACATTAATCTAACTATCATTTCTTCAAGTATTGGTACAAATTTAGTATTGTAAAGCCATATTTGACACCTAATAATATAAGATGGTTATAATTTTATAAATAGCTTTTAATCTGTATGAAAAAGAATACTCACAAAGCCTCTTTTATCTCCTTGATACCAGACAGGAACATATTAGCAATATCCTTTTCAAAGCACCTCACTCGCTTCCACTCCAGAGGCAGTTCTCTACCTTCAGACGTGGATGCTGTCACCCGCAGCACCCAGTAAGTCTCCGGCTTGAACGTCTGGATATCATCGTGTCTCTGGACACAGAAGCCAAGGGTTGGGGTCTGGCATGGACCGTAGGATATAAGGGAAGCATCAAGATCGCCGTACCTTCCTAGGAATAAATTAACAGAAATTTTTATATTATCTTATTTCAGAAAACTTTGGTAAAAAGTAATGACAGTGATCCAATAAAAGAATATGGCTAAGGGCCGATTTTTCAATAGATAGTTAAAACGCCAGATATCGAACAGGCAGATAGCTTTAACTGAGACGAATAATAAAGTTTCAATTTTTCAATGGTCAGATAACCCTCTGCTAGCTATCCTAATGATATTTGTGCAAGAAAGAGACATTCTTATATATTTTACAGTTGTTAGAAAAGGACTGTAAACTTTCAACGCATTGACAGCGGGTGTCCCAATTGACAAAAAATTTAGGTATGACATCAAGACTTGCCGTCAACGATAATATATAGATATACCGAAAACTAGATGGAGCCCACCGAAAAAAAATACAAATAAAAGTTACAAATACAATATATTTTAACATGTGTCTGTAAACTTTGAGAAAGTATTTCTATCTTATTATATTGATTGCTAAGAATATGTTTGATGTTTTTTAAAAAAATCGATTTGGTATTTCATATACTCAGAGATACTTTATGTTACTGTATGTCTTAATAACTACTTAGTATTTTAATATAATTCTCAAAAAATCCTCATTTTGATATAGCGTATCTTTAGCAGTGTGTTATTTGTGACACGCACACATCAAACGTATTACTCCATCTAGAAATGTATACATCTGTGATGTCAACAATAGCTTACTGCACAGATATTCAAAATTAAACCTCTTGTGATATATATTTTTGTCCCGTTTTGATAACTATACATTATTCATATCATGTCTTCAAATAAAGTAAAATATCCATGGTTTTACAAAAAATAAGCAAAACACAAATAAATTATCCTATATTTACATACGCATGATGACAGAAACGTCAAATAATCTGTTAGATAACTGCTTAACTGAGGCAAAAAGAGGCAGCTAAGTTTATCCGCCAGTTATCGAGTTTAACCTTCTGTTAGAGCTTATCCGCCAATTGAAAAATTCACAATCTTGCTATCCATAGAATAAGTCCTATCTGAAGGCTTAACTGACTATTGAAAAATCGGCCCTAAGTGGAATTTTAACTACCAATACCTTTATTTATATTGATAAATTTAACTGTCAACTATCCATCTGTTGTTAAAATTCTTTAAAATCATATATTAATGAAGAAAAAACTCAGGGCAGACAGCAAGTCTTATGTTATCTTATCTTAGTCTTAGAAAACACATACCTTGAAAATATTTAGTCTGATATCTAGTAAAAGCACATCCAATACGCAGATCAAGCTCCTGCCGGGCGTCGACACTGCGAGATTCATTTTCATTTGGGCGGCCCAGGTTTAACATGGCCGCTTTTATGTCTTTATCGGTAATGGCAGAAAAGTGGGCTCTGTATGTAACATTGGGTGATAGGATATCTCCTTTCATGAATGGTTGAACACAGTTCATTACCTAAAACATATGATTTAGATTAATACAATTAGAAGGGGGAGAAAAAACAAGAGTTGTTTTTTTGAGAACTTGTTTCATCCAGCTTGCAGAAGCCTTCTGTTATTATTTTGATTTTTAGTTGTTAATATGCAAGAATGAATAAAAATAAGTTGTCTCACATACCTCAAAGCATATGTTTTCGCCTTCTTTATCACAATCAAGCCATAGTATAAGGTAGTCACATCCTCTGGCCTCTTGACCAAGAAAAGCAGGGATTTTCAGTCTTGGCATAGCTTCCTTCTTCTCAGTAGGGCAACTAAACAACTCTACAGGGTCTACTTTATCCCAATAGTTGTATTTGCCAGTGAAATCCAAGCTCATAACATGACCACAAACCGAAGTCATTTTAAACCGAACTGCCTCGTTTTTGAATGTCCCAGTCCATTCATGCACCGAGCAGGCAGAATTAGGACCTAGATACAGATATTATATTCCTTTAATGATAGTATTTTGAAACATAATACACTAGAAAACCTTATATTGAACTAACCTTTATTGGTACTGCACTTGCCATTGCTGAGAATATTAGCCAGATTTTGAGCTAAAGATGGCTTTTCAGCCACCATCAATGCGGTTTTCATTTTGCTAATAATTCAATATATTTCCTCCAGTTAATGAAAAGTTGTCATATCAATACAGGAAGAAGAAAAACTCTTCAATTCAAACTAAAATAAATCGAAAACTCTCACCGCACCGAATCAAGAAAATATTAATAATGTTTCCAATTCTTAAAAGTATATTTCAAATTTCCATTCGCAAAATCGCATAAAAAATCATGACAAATTAAATTAATTTAATGTAAAAAGTAAAATAAAAAGGTTAATTCTTAATTTTACCATTATATTTACGTTGTGAAGTTGGCGTAAGTAGTTTCTATATTGTGAATAATTACGATGGACGATTATTCACAATATAGAAACTAATCAAGTGTTTTCTCAACACTTCATCGTATTTAGAAGCAAAAACATTTGAGTAGGGAACACTTGTACAAATACTGTGGACCGTGAAAGAAATGACATGCACAAATAAAAAAAAGTGCCTTATTTTAATACTAGGCTACCAAGAATAAAACATGGCGCTCACACTTTTTTGAAAGCTGGTTTAAATCAAACTTGAAGTTGTACTGAACCTGTTTAATTTTTATTTTAATTTTAAATTACTGAAAACTGCTTTTTACACTACTTTTTATTTATTATTTTGAATTTGCGCGCGGAAAAAAAATTGCGCGGTTTTCTAACAAAATTGTATTGTTTACTATCGGAGTAACGTCACGTCGGAACCCAATATTGAGAACAGCGTTTTTGACATTTCAAAAACAGATTATGAATATCGATTTTAAAATTGGATATATTTATATCAATATAATTTATATCAACGTTTCTCGTGTATGTTACACGAAATCTATAATAAACATTCACTTTCATATTTTTTCTTGCATGGTGTAAAATACCATCTTGAAAATGGGTAACAAATAGGATTTTAAAAAGAGGACTACAAAAATATACTACCGGGAAGGCATGCAATTTTCCATGCAATAGTACAATTTTGATACTTTATGTATACGAACATAAAGTTTTTAATTTTATATGAACTATGAACCTTACAAATTATAAATATAACAACTTATAGATGCAAATTAAAAAAAAAAAAAAAACTTCTAATAATGAAGGTACTTATTTACACCATATTATGTTGTAAGTAAAAATAATAAAAATACTCTTTTTAGCACAGCTAGGAATGGCCAGTGCCCTGAATGTAGCAAAAGTCGCCATTTATATTTTCGAGTTAGTTAATAAGGCGCGTTAATTTGTAGTTGTGTGAATTCTACCGAATTTGTGATCATTGCATGTGACATGCGCGGCGCGGTGTATAGGGAGGGGAAGAAAGGTGGGAGGGAAAAGTGCAAGGGGGGAGGAAAGAGTAGGTGGTTTTGTTTGATGTGGACGGAAAATTGACGTCTGGGAAAATATCTTTATACTATGGGAAAATTGGTATTTTGTGTCTAAACCGTGCAAACAGTGTATTACAGTTACCAGTTTAGTGTTGATACACGTGGTTAGCAATATCAAGATTAGAATTGAACAAGATGGTATGTTGATGTCAATGTTTAGTGGTGACAATTGTTTGCTTGCGTTGCCTAAGTTATTGGTGTTTTCAGAGTGCTCCCCGGGTTGACAATATGTATCCGTCGACTCATTTGAGGGTCATGTTGCCGTCGAACAACGAGAGTGATCTACCGCCAGCCTTTATTGATACCAGTAAGTTCCCTACCTAAATATGTATGTACGTAACAATCACAGTCAATAGAGGTATGTAACATCTTTATCTCTTTTCCTCAATAGTTTTGTTTTGTTGATAATGTTTGTATTATCAATTAGGTAGTAAATTTTGTCGTCTTGTTATTGGTTCCCTGCTGTTTAGTTGATACTGTCAAATTGTTATAAACATTGATAAAAATATACTTAGATTAATAAAATCATATACTTATACTTGGTATCAAATCCCTATAAGTAGGTATATAATGACTCATTATGAAAACAATGGCTTAAAAATCAAGCAAAAGGTAAACAAACTATAAATGTTAAGTTATACAATGTTTACAATAAATACTCATTGTGCTATAACTTAAAACACTTTAAATATTTATACTTCTCAAGAGATCTTAGTAGCAGTGGAATGACTAACCTTATTTGAAATAATAAATATGAATAAAAGAAAAACTAGTGGGGCTGTCCTATAAGTAAAACATTAATAAGAAATTCCTTCTAAATGCTTAACTATTAGTGTAGTTGAAAAGTTCTAAGTAAAATGAGTGTCGGAAACGAATTGCAATTAGTCATTTTCTTACAGGACTGCTCCCCCTTGTTGGAATAAATCAAAGGGAACAGTATATAGGATTTTGTTTGCATGCATTTAAAGTTTTAATAAGCCCCCCTTGCCCTTAGTCTATCTGATGAATTACATAATTTTATAGACAATATGGACATCCCACCTCCTGCGGCAGATTTCTCCGCTCCTCCTCCGTATGATGTTGCTGCCAAATCAAAGTTGCCGACATATGAAGAGGTGCAGCGGGAAAAACAGCTAGAAGGGGAAATGATGCCTCAGGTATTTAATGATCTATTCTTACCCTGGTTAATTTTCTATGACTTACACAATTTTTAAGTTGGTATTGGTAGTTATAATACATTTAAAAATATTCATAGTTTATAGAGATTTTTATTTTTGTCATGCAATGTGGGTCATGTTCATTTTTGTACGTAAACATTAAACAGATAAAGTACTTCAATTATGTATGCTTTTTTATGAATACACATACTACCCTATAATACTAACTCTTTAATGTTATATTTACTGATAATTAAATGGATTCAGTATTGATTAATCTGTTTCTCATGCTAGTGACATTGGATTTCACAAGGTTGCGATTTGTTTTAGGTTTGTCAAGAGTGCCAAGGTTAAGTTATTATTATAAATCATTGTATGGTATGAGATAGTGTACACACATAAAATATTAGTAAATTAAGTAAACAAGTAATCTTATATTCGGTAGTGTGAGTCACTTTAAACTTTACTTTGTGTTGTACTTTAAATTATATTTGTTTATAATTTCTGTAATTGTTTTCTCTGGATACATATTTCTAAAATATTACATTTTAATTAGATCTGAAGTTTTTGTTTAAAAGGGAACACAATCAATTATGATTTTTCTATGCGATCATGAATACTAGATGAAGGAAAAGAAAAATAAGGAAAATATCAGGAGTAATATCCCAGTTACTCACACATACTTTTATTTATTTATTTATGATTTATGTACATACAAATACAGGAAACTTAAAAACTAAAACAATTAAAATTACGCAAGTACTTTTATATTGCAGGTAAACTTATCATCCTTAAGTTGTATTAATTTTTAGTATCTAGAGGTTCCATATGTTTTGTCCAAAGAATAATAAAGAAATCTAAAGTTTTTGTCTTTAAATTTGTAAGGCCTATGTTTAAACTTATATTTATTATAGTTGCTAAACCTGGATTTACTCGGGCGTCATAGATACCTCTTGGGTTGCAAAAATTAGATGACAAAAATAATAATAAAATATTAACATATACCATTTCGTCGGCGGGGAAGCGGCTATAGATTTACAAAAATGTAAAAATAAACCTTTTGCATGTACGGTCGTTGCAAAAGTCCATACAGTGTGTAAGGTCTATAACTGCTTGCATACAAACTAAAGACACATTAACTTTTCTGTTATTGTAAAAAGTTAGGACACCGTGTTTTAGAATGCAGGAAAAGAAGAAATGTAACAGTAAAGGACTCGGCAAAGGTTTATTCAAATAATATACTTTCATCTTCTCACATTCCTCATTGCGCCGTAGATTCTCAAGATTGGATCCTAGATTCTGGCGCTAGCTCCCACATGAGCAACAGGGAGGACTGGTTTGAGTCTATGTCAACCACGGAACAGAGAAGTAGATAGAAATGTTATTCGACCAACAGGAGATGACAGGTAAAGTCATCGCTACAGCCTCAAATTATAAAGGTATGTACAGACTAGACACAGACAAATCTCGAGCTCTGTGTACATTCACGAAAGAGTCAGCCACTATTTGGCACAGACTAAAAGTATGCAAGTTTTGAAAAATAAAGGTATTGACTATAAAGGAACATTCACAGAAAAGTGTATTCCTTGTCTACAAGGAAAGTTATCCAGAGAACCATTCCAAAAGTAATAAACTAAATCGAGTCAAGTCTTAGAGCTAGTTCCCTCAGACTTATGTGGACCAATGAGTTCACACGATTGAACTTTACAGACGACTTTAGACGCAAAACTTTTGGATTCCTTTTAAAAACAAAATCAGAAGTCTTTAGTAAGTTTGTAGAGTTTAAGCATTTGGTTGAAATCCAAACCTGCAAGCGCATTAAAGTTCTGCGTACGGATAAAGGCCGTGAATACGTTAATAGAGACATGGCTAACTTCCTAAAGGTAAACGGAATCGTTCAACAAACTACGGTACCGTATACTCCACAACAGAACGGAGTTTCTAAACGTACGAACAGAACAGTAATTGAAAAAGCCAAGTCAATCCTTAGAGATTCTAACTTACCACTAGCATATTGGGTTGGTTAATACTGCTATATACATAAAAAACTGCGTACCTACACAGAAGAAGTATAGACTCAAAAGAAGGTAAATCTTTCTCACCTAAGAATTTTTGGGTGCGAGGCACATGAACTTTTGCCAAAAGAGAAACGGGCAAAATTGGAATCAAAAACTGCAGTCTGTATTTTCGTAGGCTATTCTACAAATACCAAAGGGTATCGTTTTGTAGAACCCCATGACCCTCGAACTATCATAATAGCGAGAGATACAGTCTTCATAGAAGACAGATCCCATTCAAATCGAACCCCAACCCGAATCACAAGAAGTTATAGTTCCCTTGGATTTTGAACCCGGCCCAGAACCTAAACTTCAAGCTACTCCTGAAATACAACATACGTCATCCAATGAATATCTATCAGCATCAGATGGAAATTCTCCGACTGAATCACTATCAGTTGATAATGAACATGTAGAAGATCAACCGTCTTTTGATTTTTTGATTTTGTAGAACCAACCGTCTGAACCAGAGCGGAGGTACCTTACTCGAGCCAGGCACTCGCCAGAGAAATACCTTCTTGTTATCTCTCTGGTAGGTTCCCCGATCGTGTTGGGTTCTTATCCCATCTGTACATGACTTCAGAGTTAGAACCGGCAACGTTTCAGGAAGTTGTAAGTCATCCACAGAAAGAACAGTGGCTGGAAGCTATGAAGTCAGAATTTGATTCGCTACAGAAGCATGGAACCTGGATTCTCGTAGACAGGTAGAAAAACTATGATATGTAAATGGGTCTACAAAATCAAGAGAGACAGAACTGTAGAGTTTTTACTTAGTTTGTGAGTTTAGATTTACACATGTTAGATTTATTATTATTTATATGATAGTTCACGTGTTTGGTTCTTTTGGTGCGCGTCATTACCTTATATTTTCGTATAACATAACATAGTTTTATTAAACCTCTGATATAGATATAACTCACTTAAAAAAAGCCTTTTAATTTTATTAATTATTTTAAACAAATAAATTTTCCTGTTTTACATTGCTGAAACGCAACGAATTATAATAAGTTTGTTAATAACTTCCGAGAATCGTTCTACGAAAACTACCGATTGTTTCAGCCATATAAGTCGTGCTCGCGAATTTGTAATGTTAATTACGAATCCATCTATCCATTACGATTGTTACTTTATGCCGACCATGCTAAATCGTGACTTATTATTTTATTTTCCTTATCTAACTTAACTAGTTTTATTATTTTCTCAAGAATGCTGTTTCGCATTAAAGTTTTTTTTTTATTTGGAGCCACGTTAATATGCATAAATTGCTTACATTTTTGACACCAGAAAAAAAGGAAAACAATGTCTCCATTCTGTAAGTTTTTAGAACTGCATAGTTAGTCACACCTTCTGTTATCTCGATAAAGCAATGCGATAGTAATCAATTATCTAAATACTTATAATTGGTGATGACCTCTATGGCGTAGCGGTAATTATTCTGGACTGTTTAGCGATAGGTCCCGGGCTCGACTCTCGGGCAAATTTAGATAAGAAATATTTTCGAAAATGCTTCGTGTTTACCTAGATGTAATTAGGTTCTCCCCTAGTCTATTGTGTAGTGCCAATAGGTATTACTGTGCTTACTTTATGGCCACATAGTTTGTGTAATTGTCTTCAGATTTATTATTTACTAGTGGCCGCCCGCGACTCCGTTCGCGTAGAAGTCGGTTTCCCGTGGGAATGAAAAGTTTTCCCTCGGTAAAAAGTACCCGATGTGTTATTATGATGTATAACTTATATTACTGTAAAGTTTCATCCAAATCCGTCCAGAAGTTTTTCCGTGAAAGAGTAACAAACATCCATCTACTCACTAACTTTCAAGTTTATAATATTAGTAGGATACTAGTACATTGCCTGCAGCTTTGCATGGGTCAGCCAATTTTAAATATCTGTAGCGCCCTCTATTAAGACTCAGTTATGGTTATTGTTATTTTAATAAAAAATATCACAATTAAGCTTAATTTGAATTAGTTAGTGTCTCTTCCTATTCACAAAATTTCATCAAAACCAACCATCCGTTTTAGCATGATTGACCAACAAACATCCATACATCTAAACATACCAACTTTCACATTTATTATATTACTAGTACGACCAGTAGGACCGGCATGCTACTATGTAATCCAATGGGAATTGGATGTCATTTTTAGTTAGTTGATAACTTTGAATACGTGGCAACATTGATTATCCATCTATTGATGATAAAAAAAAGCATTCATTTTATCTTTATCCAGAAATATCTAAAACATACATACACTTCCGATTGGCTTACATAATAGCCCGGTTTTAGTACAACTACAACAATTTATTAACTTATTATCTTTTACACGCGCGGCGTCGCACGTGTTAAATTCGGAGTAAAACTCCTTTCCCTCTACTATGTTATTATACATGTAGACCTTCCTCTTGAACCACTCTATCTATTAAAGAAAACCGCATCAAAATCCGTTGCGTAGTTTTAAAGATTTAAGCATACACAGGGACATATTGAGAGTGGTAGAGTCTAGCTGTAGGATCTGTCTGCAGCGATTACTGGGCTGACTCGACCGGTGAAATACCAACGTCTTACAGAAAACGTGAAGTAGGGACGATGAGTGCGGTATTCGGTACCCAATTTTCTCAAAGGCCAGCAACACACCCCCAACACCCACAGTGTTGCGGGTAGTTATGGGCGGCGGTGATCACTTACCATCAGGTGACCCGCATGCTCATTTGCTACCTATATTATATAAAAGAAAAAACACAGGGACAGAGAAAGCGACTTTGTCCTATACTACGTAGTGATACAAAGCATCCCCCAGATGCAGCCCCCGCCGCCGCTGCACCCCACGTTCGCGGCGTTCGTGTCGGTGGAGCCGGCGGACGCCGACCAGGTGGACCAGGAGAACAACCTGCTGGGCACTGATATCATGTTCTTGACGTCCTTCTTTGGTACGTTGTGATAGTACTAGGCTTGCGTTTTCACCCGCAGCTCAATTGCTTCTAAAAACCCCTCCTTGTTTCATAAAAAGAAAGCCTGTACCTAATGTCATGGCTCTTTCGCAATGTTGTTACTTTGGCCGAATTGTGCACAAAACAGTTAATTTTAGCTTACAGAAAAAATACTTACTTCAGCCCTGGGTAAATAAGCTTTTCTGCTTCCTAATAATTATTTACCACTTGCCCTCTCACTCCCGCTCTAGAGTGTGAAAGAGACGGATGTATTTCGTGCAACTTACCGTCATAGATTTGAATGCGTCCATTCTATTTACTTCCGATTCATTGAACGAATGAGTGAATGGATATTTCTTTTTAATAATATTTGTGATTGGTTGAATTTAAAGAAGCAGATCAGTTATAATTATACAGGTTATTTTTTGTTTCCAGTGGCATTCCTATTCAACTGGATCGGTTTTCTCCTTCTAATGTGTTTCTGCCACACGGTGGCTAGTCGCTACGGCGCTCTGGCCGGCTTCGGCCTGTCTCTCGCCAAATGGACGCTGATTGTGAAACATTCCACCGAGCTGGCTTCCAGGGAGAACTCCTGGCTGTGGTGGCTGATCATGGCTTTTGGTAAATTTAAATCAATAAATAAATAAAATTAATAATAAAGTCTAGTGCGTGACTTACTTGTGCTTAGTTAAAAGCCACTCTGTTTTGTTACTTTATTTCTGGAGTTCATCCAACAAATAAATAAATAATTAAAAGTGTTTTAGTAATCTGGAGATTTGTTAAATAGTGCCCCGCTTCACAATGGTGTAACTTTGCCCGGCTTGGTCGCGAAACATTATATTTTGGCTAACTTAAGAAAACTTTTTCTGAATGTTCTTAATTTACTAAAACACGGTTTTCTTTTGACTTTTGTCAACTTTTACCTCATAAAAACTTTTTGCTTGCAGGTATTTTAATCTGTATCCGCGCTATAATACAGTATTTAAACATCAAACGCGGTTGGCGCCTGCTCTCCGGCACCGCTCAGGAAAGATTACTGTTCTTTTACTAAATAAATAAATATTTATCGCTTTCCCTCTCGCTCTAGCACATAGCGTGTGAAAGAGACGGGTGTTCTTCGTGCAACTTCGCCGTCAAAGGTTTGAGTGAGTTCTATTTGCGTCCGATTGAATGAATGAACGAGTGAGCGGTTTATTACTAATTAGTGTTGTAAGTTACAATTTGACCAGTCAGTTGTTTTGCTGCTTTTTTAAATAAGAGTTAAGGTGGAAAGCTGTTTGATATTGTTTGAAACTTGCAATAAATTAAAACAGTTTAGTTTGGTCTTATGATTGCTTTTAAATAGCAAATATTTTGTGTTAACTACTTATCATAAACAAATGTTTTAAAATTCGTTACAAAAAGACAATGTTTTAGTATCATATTAAGTTATTTTACCACATCAAGTGTGGATTGTTTTAATTACCAAAGTTAATATACAGTTTGAAAAATCAATTGTTTTAAGTAGTTCAAATTTTGTTTTTATTATCTTTTATTTATGCTTTTTTTCAAATCCAGTCCAGTTAGAGTTCTTATGTACCTTTTATAGTTTAGTTTTATTTTAAATATATTTTTATTGCATCACAATTAACACAGTCGCTGAGTGTCAAAATCAAAAGAAAGCTGTCAAAATTTGTCTGCATGTTTAATATTAGTTTTGCTTTGACACTAATAACACAAATATACCTATACTGTGTTAAAGGGGAGAGTTAAAAGATCCCGTTATAGAAGTAAGGATGGTTAAATGAATTTTAACAGAAAAATAAGTTATTTTTACCGTATGAAAATTTACGTCCAATTATGTATATAGAAGCGTAACTGAATAAAAAAAAATTAAACAAAAATATTTCGAAAACCTTTTGGGTAATTGAATATGCAGAGTTAAATTACATTTCAATGCAATTTAAACTCTTTGGCCTGACAAATAAGAGTTATTTTTATAAAATGTTTTCGCGCTAGTTGTCTTGAAACAAATTATGAAAGTTACACTTTTAGATATATTATTGTAAGTTTTTGCAAACACAAGCTTTTAAACTGTATAATCGAGAGTTGTGCTTCAAGACATGTTTAGAGTTTTGTATTTAATATAAAAAATTATCCCTTTTTTCATATCCATTAATCCGACTAACGGCCCGTTTGCGTAGGTAAAACATCGATTTTATGGTTTTTTTTCTTCGTGAATAACTATAAAAAGATAAAATGAATTATGATGTCCTTATAATACGAACGACATTAGCAGATTCCTATTAAGAGGTTTTTCAAATCCAAATAGGGTTACCACATTCCTAAGAAAACCAGAGCAGAAATTAAAAAAAAGTTAAAAAAAATAGTCCGCGAAATGGCAAGCTTTCATTTAAAATGTCAAAATTTCATTATGAAAAAGGGGGTAGTTTACAAATATCTCTATAAAAATAGTTAGGTAATATATTCTCGTCTTTAAATTTAAACTGATAATATTTATGTTTATGCAATTAATAAAAAATACATATAGTATTTTGGTTAATAAACTAATTTAATACCAAAGTTATAATGTAATTATTTATGGTTACCATCGGCTATTGTAAACTAAATTAAAAAGTTGAAACACGTTTGTATTTAGGAATAAAAATACGAAATTGTGTTAAATGTGTAGTTAAAAATAACTGTATTTGTAAGTAAGTTAGCTTCTAGTTGTATGATAAGAGAGTATATTTTTGTTGTTTATTGTACATTTATTTTTACAGGGGCTAGTATGTTTACAAGTGTAATAAGGCAAATTTGCAACTATTGTTTTCTTTTTAAATATCAAATTACTTCTGTCCTGACCACAAAAAGACAAAACTTAACGGTTAATAGCACGCTTTAATTATAAGTAAACAATCACCATTTTATTGACCATTCGATTTATTTTGGGCTATAAAAGAATGACAATTTTTAAAGAAGAGTGACTGCTTATATCCCAGTAAATACTGCAATGATTTACAAATAGGAACTCTTTTATTTATTTCGCTTCAGGTTCAGAAATTAACATTTGATAGGTACTCTTCTTTAACAATTGTTTTTTTAACGGCTACTTTTACCTTGCAATCAAATCAAAGGAAAATATTCGTGGCATACAAATAGTGCTTCAAAACTTATTTGATGAAATTTTGTGCAGCGCACATTATATGCTCATTACTTCTCACT
This sequence comes from Emmelina monodactyla, assembly GCA_916618145.1. Lineage (NCBI taxonomy): Eukaryota > Metazoa > Arthropoda > Insecta > Lepidoptera > Pterophoridae > Emmelina > Emmelina monodactyla. Next base: position 3,362,103 of record OU745316.1, read on the forward strand.
CCTATAAGTGCTAACTATCTATTGTCATCTCTTTCTAATAGTGTAAATGAAATTACTGTAAAGAGAATCTATGTTATGTGCAAAATATTTTTAAATTTCTCTTTTGATTTGATTATTAAAAGGCTATAAATAAATGCGTCAAGTGCTTATCTACAAATGTCGGAAACACTTAAATTATAAATAAAATAGTTGCCCTCCTATAAGTCCGTTGGTTATAGTTTTCTGAATTCCTAAATAACTTTCGTGCAATTAATTCTAGTTTTGATAAAATATAGTGTACGTTATACCTTTGCTGACTTTGGAAAAAAATCAATAAAATGTCGACAGTTTGAAATCTTTTCAAAGTTAGACATAAGGTTTTTAGAGTCATCGTCTCAGGTCTATGAAAAGTTGTAACTGTTCTACTGTATGTATATTTAAGTACCTATTACCTACTTGCAAACTGTGCATTGAATAAAAAGTTCAAAGAAAAGTTTTAGTGTCTTATTTCTTTTATCATCCCTACTAATATTATAAATGCGAAAGTAACTCTGTCTGTCTGTCTGTCTGTTACGCTTTCACGCCTAAACTACTGAACCGATTTTGATGATATTTGGTATGAAGAAAGAACTGAACTTGGGAAAGGACATAGAGTACTTTTTACCGCGGGAAAACTTCTCATTCCCACGGGAAACCGACTTCCACGCGAACGGAGTCGCGGGCGGCCACTAGTCCCTACTTCCCTACTAATATTATAAATGCGAAAGTAACTCTGTCTGTCTGTCGGTCTGTCTGTCTGTCTGTTACGCTTTTACGCCTAAACCACTGAACCGATTGTGATGAAATTTGGGATGGAGAAAGAACTGAACTTGGGAAAGGACATAGGGTACTTTTTACCGCGGGAAAACTTCTCATTCCCACGGGAAACCGACCTCCACGCGAACGGAGTCGCGGGCGGCCACTAGTATATTATAATTCGAAAGTATCTCTGTCTGTGTCTGTCTCTCTGTTACGCTTTCACGCCTAAACCACTGAACCGATTTTAATGAAATTTGGTATGAAGATAAAACTTAACTTGGGAAAGGACATAGGATACTTTTTATCGGGGGAAAAGTGTGGAAGGGGTTAAAATAGGGGATGAAAGTTTGTATGGAAGTTCGTGCGATATAATCGAATTCCACGCGGGCGAAGCCGCGGGCGGAAAACTAGTAGTTTATATTTAACTAGCTGTGCCCACGACTTCGTCCGCGTGGAATAGTTATTTTAGACATTATTTAAGATCTTTTCAAGAGGAATAATTCTTTCATACATATATTTTGGGTAACTTAAACCGATTTTGCAGCGCACGCAACGGAAGCCCTCAAGGATGAATAATTTTCCCCGTTTTTTTCACATTTATTTCTTCGCTCGTAATAGTTGTAGCGTAATGTTATATAGTCTAAAGCCTAAAGCCTTCCTCGATAAATGGTCTATTCAACACAAAAAGATTTTTTCAATTCGAACCAGAAGTTCCTGAGATTAACGCGTTCAAACAAACAAACAAACTCTTCAGCTTTATAATATTAGTATAGTATAGATACTAGTGGCCGCCCGCGACTCCGTTCGCGTGGAAGTCGGTTTCCCGTAAGAAAGTGAGGTTTTCCCGTGATAAAAAGTACCCTATGTGTTATTCTATATTACTGTAGTTTCATCGAAACCCGTCCAGTAGTTTTTATGTGAAAGAGTAACAAAAGGGATGACAGAGTTATATAAACGTAATAAATAGTAGACAAATATAATCAGAAAGCTTCGAACTGCTAAGCTATCGGCAGTTACACGTGTTATTGTGATTCAACCATAAAGATGCACATATGCTGTCGTGGGATATTTTTTATATAATTTTAAGGAGAACATTTCCGTCATACATGATTTCTGTGTAGCTTTAACCATAAAGGTGTGCAACGCGACGGAAGCTTAAAAAGTAGAGCAACTTCTCCCGTCTGCTCCTATTGATTGTAGCGTGATGAAAAGTATACAATAACCAGCTCAAGAGTATGAAATAATTGTACCAAGTTTCGTTAAAATCCGTCCAATAGTTTTTGTTTCTATAACGGTTATACAGACAGACAAAAGTTTTACTGATTGCATTTTTGACATCAGTATTGATCCCTAATCACCCCTTGATAGTTATTTTGGAAATATATTTTATGTACAGAATTGACCTCACTACAGATTTATTATAAGTAGGTACCTACTTAGGTAGATAATCGATAAAACAAATCTTAACCATATATGTTATCGGATAGATTATAACTTATTTAGGTTTAAAAGCGTTTATAAATTGCTATGTGTGAAACACCAAAACATACCTACTTAATACTTCTTTCATTTCATAGTCACACAAGGGAGAAGAAACGTAGATGTACTTCTGCACTTTTAAACTTTTTAATTTCGTAGATAGGTTATACAGTTATAGTATAGGGTAAGTATAGGTGTACAGTTTTTAAAGTTACGCTCAAATAATTATCCTGTAAAATAATGTTTTTTTTTTTAATAAGCAAGCGACATGCAATCTTTTTCGATTGTTCTTAAACTCATGTGCACTAAACTTATTCAGGTAACTTAACATTTGTATGTTTTAGTTTCGACCGTTTGACCTATTAAAATGTACCTGTAGTGTCTCTATAACTAATTAACACTAAAAAGCTATAAACTCAAAGCACGATCTTCTTATAGTTTAATCGTCTGCTTCATCCAATATGAACTGCAAATTGCATAACACAAAAAATGCCGACTACGTGTGCGTCTACGAATGCAATTATTGCAACTTCTGATAACGCTACGATGCCAAAATCTAGCCAGTCAGCTGCCAAGCTTAGCGCGGATACCTCGCGCCGACGCGCCGTCCGCCATTCCGGCGCCATCTTTGAAAAATACCCGCGCTTTTCTTCAACTTACGCTCGGAAAAATACCGAATCCTTATGAAGGGAAAACTGTTTGTCAGTTCACTGTGCGGGTTTACTACGAATTTGTCGTGCCACGGGATAACTTGTAAGAAGCATTAGGTGGGTTGGTTTTTGTGAATTTTAAGTAATATAATTAGGCTCAACGGTAAGCTACCTAAAATATTTTATTGTTGTATAAATTTTATTCATCAATCTAACCATCAAGTTACTTAAGTAGAGAATATAGGTACCCCACATTGACAAACTATTTTTGGCATAAAAACCGGAAACATGAAAAAAGCCTGTAGCAAAACTTGGGAAGCGTCCAAAAGCCTACCGAAGTATATTTTCATAATTTTCTCGTCACCAACATGGCAAGGTTATTAATCCAAGTTTTATGACTTGTGACGGTCGACTATACTTAGTATATACTTTTAAACATTGGTCTTTCAAACAAGAATCCTTACCAATAACTTTCAAAAAGTTTTAAAACTTTGCACATTTACGTAAAGCTTTACTTTTTCCGCTTTTTTTGTTCCGTTCAAGCTGTTTGCGAAGGTTATTAATCCAGAGAATAAGTATTGGAAAAAATCATGCTGAAACATACACGACCTTGCATAAAAAAAGCTCGCGTGCCAAAGGGTTGAACTACCCCCGGTTTTAATAGACGGCGCCTGTATTCTATGCTCTTTAGCAATTTAGATCACGCTCAGCGAGTGGTCTATTAATGTGACGACAGATTTCCATTGAAGTTGCATGCTATAGTTTTCTGTATTCCAAAATGACTTTCGTGCAATGAATTCTAGTTTTGATAGAGTACAGTGTGCGTTATGCCTTTGCTTACTCTGTAAATATTTACAATAAAATGTCGATAGTTTGTAATCTTTTTCAAGTTAGACGGTTTTTATTTTAAGAGTCATTGTCTCAGGTCCATGAAAGCTTGTTACCTACTTGCAAACTGCATTGATTCAGCGAGAGGTCTATAAATGTGACTTCAGATTTTCATTGATGTTGCATGGGTAATAGATGGATAGTGGTACCTATATTGATGTAGGACGGAATGCTGGGCAACTCCGTCGCGACAAGACGACGCCAAAGCTAAGGTTTGATGGAGCAGTCAATCTTGGATTAATAGCTGCTTACTTACTTACTAATACTAAGTAATTGCTTTTATGGATAAAAATACTGGGAATTATCATGGTTAATAGTTTTAATCTGAGTTTTCTTAATATTATTTAGTCTACGTTTACTTAAAAGTTTTAATCAGTGTTTTACGAGTATAAAGATTCTTAAGTCAACTTTTTCTTAATATAGAAATGTTTTTTTTAATTTAGTCAAGATTTGTAGGATGTACAAGCTACATAGTAGTACCAGCTACAATTAATGACCTATCCAAGCAATTTCTTTTAATATTTACTACGAGTAATGTGTTTTCACACATGTATTTATTAGACTAACATTAATTCCTACATAGATTAAAAAACTAAGAAAGTATATTTTCTATAGCGGTCAGCGATTAAAAAAATATAATTAGTAATTAAACCGCGACTTCGTCTGCGATAAAAGTGATTTTACCGTCATATTGAGACTGATTCCCACAGTAAAAAGTAGCATATTTTCATCCCAGGCTGTTGAAATGTCTGTTCAATATAATCGGTTCAGCCGTTTCGAAGTGTTAGCGAAACATACAGACAGACATACACATTTTGACATTTAAAATATTCATAAGGATTTTTAGGAATTAAGTTCTTGAGTTAATACGTAAAGCAATATTTGTTCGTGTCTTGACTAAGTTATCCCCATTGTGTGTCCCCTAGCTTACGCTTAACTTAGGGCCACGAACTTAGTTGTTGTTTTAGTCCGTATATTTATAATATTATTTGTAACTGGCCTATCCTTTCTAAAACAATACAATAGGCATAGAGATTAAGGAATCTATCATTAATGAAAACACTTAAGACGTTTAACGTTCGTTGATCTGCAAATAAGATATAGACTTGTGAACATTGACAATATCTGAGTATATAATTCAAACATACCTAGATACTTCCTATTATTAGCAGATATCCATTTAAAGCAAGTCTATTCTCGCCAACAACTGCAGAGAGTTTTTAAAGTAGGTAGTAACATAGCAATTTCTTTCATGATCAAACAATCAAAATGTTTTTTTTTTCATTTTTATAAAATTAACAAGGCATAAAACCAATGATTCATTAAATGTGTTTCTTTATTATTAAATGTAAGCAAGTAAGTTTATTTGTGGCAAATAGATATATTTAATCATGCTATAATTTTAAAATTGATACAATCAGTTGTTGCTACAGTCTGCGCGCTGACAGCATCTAATCACGTTTCACAAACAATGCCAAAAAGCACCTGAATGTCTGATCATGAATTATACTTGCTGTGCTGCGCTACATGTATTATTAGTATAATTGAGAGCCAGCATCAATTTTAAGAATTCAGGAAGTCGGCGCGTTCATACAATTTGCGTCTACATGGCACTTTGCGAATTGGAAATTGATATTTGTTTTTTCTCTCTATAGCTTTTTCTCTCGGTCTACTACAGCCATTGCTGATGAATGTAGGGGTGTCCCGTGACATCTTTTTTATTTTTGATTTTATGTTTTTGGCAATGTATAAGAGATTAGTTTTTAATCCTACATACAATAAAGTAATTTCATTTCATTTCATTTGTAGGATCGAAATCTCTCTCGGGGTTCTTACTTTTTTCATAAGAATGCTTTAGACATGTTAGTAGGGTCAATAAATTCATAGCATGTAGGTATTATTGTTACATTGGAGAAGACGAGATCTAACAATAGTTTCACACCGACACGAGGCATTTCCGAAAATACCTATTACTTTTATTAGCCGAAAACAGAAATTGAAAACAAACAATTAATAAAACGATAACTTTTCATTCTTCATGAGTAGAGTTGTGAAGTACTTTAAGCAATAAAGTTGCAATTCAAACTATATATGTAAACTAAACTAAACCTATTTTTATCAATATTTGCCGATATCAAGTTACTTACCTATACCTATACCTATAGGTAAATAACTTAATATCGCAAATATTATATTCGTTTAACTAATCCTCTAGACTATACTTGTACTGTAAGAGATCCCACGTAAAAATTATTATGCTTATTAAATATTGAAGTTAATTACAATTTATATAATCAATGAGACCGGACTGCAAGCATTTGCGGTTTATAAGTATTTGTGACTACAAACTTAGCTGTATTGGGAATGTTTCAAACTATTGTTAAGCATATTTAGTGGATTGATAATTTAAATCAAAAACTAAATACTTTAAGAAGAACAAAATGATAAACCACTTAGGTACCAAACTTGAATAAAGAAAAAAAGTTTTTTTTTAAATTGTTTGCAGACTGCAAACTCAAAAGCAATATTGTTGTGTTTTAATATCGATTTAGATCAAGGGCTTGCCAGATGTATTAAATAGGACTCTCTAATAATGATACTTCGTTACAAGCCAAGTTCTTATTGCCAGACTATTCTATTCTTACTTGTTTTTTCCAGACGAAAGTGTACCTTACTACCTTGTGTTAAGGAATGCTTAATGCAAGGTATTTTCATTCAGAAGAGATTTCTATGTCAGGTGTAAGAGTTACGTAACAACGAGGTGCTTTTTACGTCATTTCCGCAATTACGTCACTACTTACGTCATGGGGTAGTAGAAAGTTTCTTATAAGCTGTGTTTCATTTGCAAATCAGTTTAAGGTTACAGTTCGACCTATGTTTTATTACTTTAGTGTAGAATTGAATGTCTCAATAGCTTAAACTTTACGAAATAATGTTATATCTGGTCTTAGTTAATAAACCATTACACTTTATTGCATACATACACATCTACGCCTGTGTGAATCCACCATTGTATTTTAAGTTTATATTTTTTAATCGGCTTATTTTGGCATCAAATAGTAACATTTTTTGCATTAACAATTCATTAAATTCTTTATGTTCCTTTTAAAAGTTTTTGTAGTTACATTTTTTTACTAACTGAGCCCAATATTACTATTGTGCTTAAAAGATACAGAATCAATGTCACCACGTGTGCCTACACAAAATTCATAAATCGAAAACCATTTCTCTAAGCTATATCGGTAAACAAAAAATACCAATTTCGATCGGCGTACACTATAGCCCAGCTTAATTACAAACCTGCATTTCTCAGGTCTCTCTTGTTATTTAAAGTCCAATATTAATTAATTTCAAACCCATAAACAGTCAATATAATTAGTTCCGATACCTCGCTAGTTGATCGCGGCCATGGGAAAACCAAGGCTTGTCGCATTGCGGTCGCTATTCTTATAAAATTTGTTCAATACCATTACTTGTGCATTCTATCTTTAACCTTTTTAGTACTTTATTTGTATTAATTTTAATTCAATTAATTATGGGAATCGAAGAATAATTGTTTTGGTTTATTGGTCTAAAAGTGTGCAAGGCCTTAACCTTGAAGCAAGTTACGTAGCTTTTTTTTAACGTAACAGTTATGGTAAGGTTTGTTAGGCAGTATACGAAATCACGGACAAATAGTTGTTAGAGGAATAGGATAGTCAGATAGTTAAAAAAGTTTTGTTTTAAAAACCCACGCCTTAAAAACACAGAAAACTACAAAAGTGTCGGTTTTTTTCTCTTATTATCACAACAATTATTTTACTCATTAAAGTATTAAAAATATACTTTTCTTTTTTTACTTTCAGTCATGTGTTAATTATAGATTGTCAAAGCTTTGCGCGTGACTCTATTCGCAAGCAGTTTTAAATAAACTGCATCGTCACCATCCAAACACATGATTTTGATGAATGGTTCACCTGCGAGCCTAGACACAACTGCTGTGACAATGTATTCACGTGACTTCGAGTAAAAGTAAATTGCAATAATATAAAGTTAGCGCCCGGATCATAGGATTTTATAATATACTACATATAATGTCTATAAAATACTTTTTTTTACGATCTTTAAATCAATGATTATTATTTACATGGAAATAAGTTCACAGTTGCACTTATTTCAACATAGTATTTATTATATTTTGGTGTAATTACACTGGGGTCTCTGACCTTGCAAGGCTCTCAAATTATTGAAGCTATACTACGTTGGCACGTAGCGTACTACGCATAACGTAAACTACGCAACCGTAGCATTGTTCGACCTCCCGTAGCACAATACACTGTTTTCAAACAAATACTGTCATGCGTAAAGTAAAGGTAACTACATAGATTTATGAGTCAGCTTTACTTATGACAGTATTACTTACGAGAGAGAGCGAAGACCAATAATAAATCTATGGATAACTAATACACGCATTAATAGACTCGTACTTATATGGTCATCACGAGTAATAAATCGTATTAGGAAAACTGACATAGAATAGTATAAATAAATAGGCAATTCTAAATAAGTAATCCAAACTTATATGTATTATTTTGAAAAATATTGTCAACATAATCCTCTTTTTCCGTAGCTATGATAGTATTTCTTCAACTAACCTACTCAACTAAGCTCCTCGACGTGTATAATCGTGATAGTTTCACACTTATCGTTACTATTATTATTCTTCTTCTTCTTTTACTTCTAGACATATAATACTCCACCTTTTTCTCCTTATTATCATTCTCTTGTCTCTTCTTCTTATTTTAAAACTTTTTCTTATCCTTCTACTTTTCTCTTCTTCCATTTCCTTTCCTTCCTTGTACTTAAAATTAAAGTTTAAGAGCCAGGCGACTGAGCTCGTTCTTGGGCGGCGGATAGAGACAGAACTATCCTCTCTCTCTCTCACCTATTGTTCCTCCAGGGTGTTGGTGCGAGAATGCGACGCAATGAGTCAGTGAAGAGTGCGCACGAGTTCCAGCCGCGGCGACTGAGCGGGTCGTTCGTGGGGGGGGGCTGGAGGCAGAACTCGCTCACGATCAGGTCCTTCGCCTCTCATGACGCGTACTTGACTGAGAAGGCTTTGGGGAAAGAGGCGTGAGTATTATAATCACCCAAAGAGATTAAGGGCTGTTTCAGAATAGCGCTATTAAAACTAGACTCGTGTCCTGCGAACCGATAGTGGTGTCGTATCAGTATTGCGCTTATAATTAATCCGAAACCGCTCTTTGGTTGCGTCTAAAATAATAATGCTAATTAAAAACCATTTTGAAAATGTATAGGTATTTTACCAAAGGGAGAGTAGAATTTTTTTCTTAATGTAATCGTTATTTTTAATACATTACTTAGAAATTAGTTTTCAATAAACACTGAGCAAATTTTTTTCATTACCTCTTTTAATATCTTACATAATTACGAGTATATTGAATATCGGCATAATGCATAAATATTCAGTCAACTTTAAAAGCCGATGAACAAATACAAATCTGGAACTAAGACATAAAGCAGTTTCTTAATGTTTAACTTACCTTTTTCTAGCGAAGAAGACCTATTACAGTCTACACCAGCCTCATGGTACCAATTGGTAAGTTAGATTGAAAAGTATATATCTCAGAAATCCTTCGTTAAATTTATTAATGCGATAATATTTGGAATGGAGATAGTTCGAGATCGTGAGAAGACTGTTCTTGGTGATCTAGCCTTAGATCTGATTAGATTTTGGTTAATAATAAAGAAATAAGAAAAGGAATACAGCTTTCCCTTATGTTATTTAATATCTAGACAAACTTTCTACTAATTTTCACCTTAACTTTATGTTAAACCAGTTTGAAAGTTTCCACGCACCTGCCTAAACCTAACTTTGACTAAAGATTCCTTAAACAATTTTCTCCAAACTCCAGTTCAGATTCGCCACAAAATGGGAGGTTACGCTCATGATGATCAGCCTGTTCCTGGCCACACTGAACGGATTGTTCGTCCCCGTGGGCACCATCATTTACGGAGAGTTCACCAACCTGCTCATAGACAGAACTGTCAAAATTGGTACCAGCACACGAACGTATACGCTGGAGTTCTTCGGCGGGGGGAAAGTATTGTAAGAATGTTTTGTACTTGTGTTATAGGTACCACACAATGGACCTAGTTACACCCAGACACGAGCCAATATCGAAAAACCATTTTACGAAATTGGCCCGACCCGGGGATCGAACCCGGAACCATCCACTTAGCAGTCCGGTGTAATTTACCGCTGCACCTCAGAGGTCGTCAAACTTGGTTTGGAAGTCATATAATGAGAGGAAAATATAACCCTACAGTTTACCCGAAATATACTAAATACAGAATTGATATGTGAATAAGTAATGAAAAAGTTTATTTTAATTTTTTCACGCACTAGGGGTTCGACCTATACTTGTATTGTTATGTGTTCTAAGTATAAAATTACCGTTTCAAACTAATAGACTTACCTTTGCCTACGTTATAGAACCCTGCTAATAGCCAGTTTTATTTATCTTAATTATTTTTATATTTCTAACCGTGCTAAGGTAAAAAGGCCAAGTAGAAAAATAAAGACATTAAAAAGTTGTCTTAACAGTGAATACACAGACAGAAAGTTTCTCCATTTTTTTTTACTTTAAACATACATTCCAACCAGGAATGTTATGGATATAAAATTTCGGATACGGATTGGATACGGATATTGGAATAATTATTATACCGGATATGAAATAATTTTGGATTATCCGTTAGTTTCGGATAATTTCGGTTACGGATATTAGATTTTTAAGGAGTTTTAATTTCTTTATCATCAACCACGCGGCAAAACAACTTGTCATAACTTGACTCAAATAGTCTCCGTCCCTATCCGATACTATCCGAAACTTTTATTCGGATTTCTAAAATCTCTGAATCCAATAGCCTAAACATTCTGATTCCAGGACAAACGGCACAGCAGAAGAGAACCGACTGGCCCTGATTCAGGACTCGGCCGCGTTTGGTATCGGCACCATCGTGTTTTCCATCGGGCAGTTCATAGTGGCAGCCATCAGTGTGGACTTGTTCAACTATACCGCCTTGAAACAGGTAGGGATCATCATCATTATCATTACATAGTATAAATCCAAGTCGCTAATTCTGTCTGTGTGTATGTTTGGCTGCTATCTCCTCCTAAAGTACGTGATGGATTTTGCTGCGGAATTCGCCATTTAGGATATTTACTCATTTAAATTTGCAAAGAAAGAAAATTCTGATAAAGTTATTTTAAGTTAGCTAAAATTCAACTTAACGGGAACAAGTCGCGCCAATTTACACCATTGCGAAGCGCGGGCGGGTCGCTAGTTATTTATAATAGAGTATGTGCAAGATTATAAAAGAAATTGTAGATTTATCTTTGTGAAATAAAAGAAATAATAGATAATATTTTTTAACTTGTTGGTAAAAAGAAATTTAGTAAGGTGATAAATAAATTAAGGGCATAATTATAAGTTTGTGTGTATGTTATGGATTGTAAGAAAGGCGAAACGACTACACTGAGAAATACTAAATAGTCTTAGAGCCTCTGAACCCCAGACCTTCGTTATCTTTAACAGAAGAAGCATAGCAAATAATCGATTATAATAATAAGCGTCAACATATGTCCACTAGTTACAGACCTCCTTCGTATATCTGTATTATCATTCAAGTATTGTTTATCAAAATATTTCGTTAACCTTTTTTGTTTAATAGATAAACCGAGTAAAAGCTAAGTTCCTTCAAGCTGTACTTCGTCAAGACATCACGTGGTATGATCTAAACACTACAATGAATTTTGCTACCAAAGTATCTGAGTAAGTCATAATTTTATTATTAGAACAAGTGCTAAAATATATAATTTTTATATCAGAACATTGTCAAAGTCGTAGAAATGCCATCGAGAACCTAACGTCTTTTTTACGCAACTTTTTCATAACGTATCGCAGACTGTTTCATTTCGGGTTTGTATCCGTAGATTTCGTTATGTTTATGAGTCAAGTCGCCTAAAATAATGTGGATATTGGAAAAATCCATAGGTGCAATACATAAAATATCCTATGATTGCCTATCATTCCAATTTTGTAGAAATTTTTAAATTTCCTTATTTACTTATATGGATCTAGCTTTCCGCACTACGGTTTTACCCACAGCAGGCTTTTCTCCTGGAAATGATATTACGATCATGATTATAAGATACACTACAAAACTACCTACCAACATTCATCGAACTTCTTTTTTTACACCGTGGTTACTGTCCCCAGTGACGTGGAGAAGTTCAGAGAGGGTATCGGCGAGAAGGTCCCGATGTTCATCTACCTGGTGATGTCGTTTGTCACGTCGGTCGTCATATCTCTGGCCTACGGATGGAAGCTGACTCTGGTGGTTCTGTCCACGTCGCCTGTTATTATTGCTAGCACTGCTGTTGTGGGATATGTAAGTGATTGTTTAGGAATATCATTAAAATTAGAAGTAAGAAAGGTTACCTCCGTCGTCTAGGCAAGGTAAGTTTAATCACCGGGTGGATATAAAACTTTTGACTATTTGGGTATTGCGTTACTTCAGAAACAGAGACTTCAGAAAAGCCATAAATAAATAGTTTAGTAAAATCATCACCCATGCCTGGACGTGAAATCGCTAAATCTTTGCAGTAAGACAGGGTTTTAGCAACAACTCAAAAATAGTTTTTGAATAAGGAAAACAGCGATTTCTCCTGTTCTAAGTTCGGGCAGGACCCTTATACTAAATATTTCAACCGTTCTGTAACATTTCAGGTGCAGTCAACTTTAGCAACTAAGGAATTAAGGGCGTACAGCATCGCTGGTGTTATAGCCGAGGAAGTTCTGTCCAGTATACGAACAGTTGTTGCTTTCGGCGGAGAAGCGAAGGAAATTAAAAGGTATGTCTGTCTATACTAAGAATAATGCCATAGGTCACAGCAACAATTTTTATGTCCTTGAATTTTCTTCTCTTCAGATACAGTGATCTTTTAGAGCCAGCAAAAGATACAGGAATTAAAAAAGGCATGTACTCCGGCATTGGAAGTGGGTTCATGTGGCTAATTATCTACGGGACATACGCGTTGTCCTTCTGGTACGGAGTGGGTCTAATATTGGAGAGCAGATCCGAAGCAGTGCCAACCTATAATGCTGCTGTGTTGATGATTGTAAGTTTAAAATAATATTGTCATAGATCAAAAACATTAGCAGACAAAAAAAAAGATTATAATTACATTTACAATTTGCTGACTAACGTAACTAAAGCACCATCATATTAAATCATAACTACCGTAGCTATGCCAGAGTAAACGTATTTAGTAACAACAGCAACAATATTTACCTCTTATTCATCCACCAGATATTCTTCAGCATCCTCCAAGGTGCCCAGAACGTTGGTCTCACAACTCCTCACTTAGAAGCTTTAGCCAGTGCTCAAGCATCAGCCGGTTCCATATACGCGGTCCTTGACAGAAAACCTGACATTGACAGCCTGTCAACTGAGGGAGAAAAATCAGAGCTGGAGGGAGATTTAGAGTTCAAAGACGTGTATTTTAAGTATCCGGCCCGAGCTGATGTTCTGGTGAGATGGCTAGTTTTATGGTTGAATTATAAAGACTCCTAAAGTAGTAGTTAAGCTCTGATTAGATGACCTTTGTTGAAGCAGCAGAATGGATACTGCACAAGGGCTAGTTTTCTTGGTCAGGCCGATTAAGTTATTGATATGGGGCGTTTGTTTTTTTTTTTTTTGGGCGATGCAAATAATAATCGCAATCCCACATTGCATGATAATATAACACAGAAATTCTTAAAAAAATCTGAATGAGGTTGTTTTCATTTATAGGTTCTAAATGGCCTAAATCTGAAGATAAACAAAAACGAGACCGTAGCCCTAGTTGGTCACAGCGGCTGTGGCAAGTCCACCATCCTGCAACTACTGCAGAGATTATACGACCCTGATAGGGGGAAGGTGCTAGCTTCAGGAAACGATTTAAGAAATCTCAACGTGAGGCATCTTCGGAGTCACGTCGCAGTTGTAGGACAAGAACCTGTTCTATTTGCTGGCAGTATCAAGGATAATATCAGGTAAACAAATACTTAAAGCTTTAATGAAGCTGTATTGATTGCACTGAATGAAGATAAAGATAACTCTGGTTTTAGGATGAGCAACCCAAAATGTACAGATGAAGAAATAATCGTGGCAGCGAAGCAAGCGTATTGCCACACGTTTATAAAACGATTGCCTGACGTAAGTTCCATGATTGATATAATTACATAAGAATATACGAACGCCGTAGAATATATTGAGTCCATTATGGAGTCCACAAAATAACACGGTTTAAAAAGATTCAAATACAGGGTTATTTTTAATTAGCGCATCACCTCTTGTAGGCAGCTTTTCTACATCGATCCCAACAACATTTAACCACCGAATAATTAAAATTAATATTTAAAAAAAAAAGTTTTTCCATACAAATTTATTAGATGCCTCTGAACGGTACAATACTCTACGCGCACACTACGGGGGGGCGACCGGGTGAGGAACTTCTTACAAAATGCAGAGTAATAAATAACAGAGCGCGCAAATTTGTTTTTGTTTTTTTTGTTTTTGTGTTAATTATCAAGTTTTGCAAAAAGTCGTAGAACAAATGAAAGAAAGAAAGAAAGAAAGAAAGAAAGAAAGAAATTACAAATAACCCTGTAGGTAGATAGTTCAAAGATACAATGCAGAATAAAACGGAACGGTAAAAATCTTGACAAGTGTTGTTTGTTTGCATAAAGTAGTTATGTAATTGTAGCTATCTTTTCCCAGGGCTACAATACCATGATAGGCGAAAGAGGAGCCCAGCTATCAGGAGGTCAAAAACAACGTATAGCCATAGCCAGGGCTCTGGTCAGGAAGCCAAAGATCTTGCTTCTAGATGAGGCAACTTCGGCGTTAGATTCCCACAGTGAAGCGAAAGTTCAGAAGGCGCTGGACGCGGCGGCGCATGGACGGACTACTGTCATGGTGAGCCACAGGTAGTATTACAAGGTATTGGGTGACTTTCAAGTAAATCATTAATAATCTAGCATATTTCTCAGACGTGATAACATTAAAAAGAGACTACAGTCAGTGTCGGGATCCAGATAGTATTTTAGAAAACTGGATTATCTTCTTTTACCCAATCTTTTCATAAAGCAACTTGATTTAAGTATGATTTGACCTAAAGGTTGGCAACAGTCCTCAATGCAGATCGAATCGTGTTTATGGACAAAGGAGCAGTAGCAGAACAGGGAACTCATGAACAGCTGTTGAAGCTAAAAGGCAACTATTATCAGCTGGTGATGCAAAATGAACCGAGTATAGTACCTTCTCCGACGACACCAAACTCTACTGGACCAGGCATCGGTGACGGGGTTGAAAAAAGTAAGAATTTGATTTATAGAACTAACTTCAATTGTGTTTTAGGGTTTTCAAATTTTCCTTTTTTATTCTACCTATGTATTTGCACCTTACTATTATAGCATTAAAGTACAATTTCCCCTGCAGCCAGTGCAAGACCGCGGGGTAGGCTTCAGCAGATGGCTTCCATCGAGTCTATGTCTTCCGACGCAATAGATGACGACGAGATCTCCGAGGCGAGCGCCCACAGCGAGAAGGTCCAGGACGTGGTGGAGCCCTCGGACTGGGAGATCCTGAAGATGTGCGAGCCGGAGAAGTACCTGATGATAATGGGGGTCCTCGCAGCCGTGGCTGTGGGGTCCTCGTTTCCTGCCTTTGCTATACTGTTCGGTGAAACGTATGGTGTAAGTCGGTGATGATGGTTTATTATTTTATAGTACGATTGATTGATATCTATCTATATACTTCTTACTTTCACACTGAAATAATTCGAGTGGAATCACATTAATTATAGTAAGGAGGATTTTTATAAGTAAATAACTTGTACAATAAAGCGATGCCGTTTCCTTCTAAGATTATTTGTTTCCTTAATACTAAGAAACAATAAAAATACTTTTAAAATGTTCATAATTTATTTCAGTTACTGGAGAGTCCTGATGAAAAAATCATAACTGGTGGAGCAAATCTAATCGCAATAGAATTCCTTGCCGTCGGTGTATATACTGGCATATTTATTTTTATACAAATATTTATCTTCAACCTTACAGGAGTTCGACTCACTGCTAGATTGAGGTGAGTTTTAAATTATTTTTCAGCAAATATTAATTTAGGACCCATTTAAAATAATTAGACACTAATTATTTTAAATGGGTCCATATGTATTTGTCCTAAAAACTCAATATCAATTGTACTAAAAACTTAATATCTCTTGATTACGAAGAATCGTTAATTTTGGAGATTCTTCATACGCTGATCAACTACGACTCTCTTGGAGTAATCTATCTTTACAACTTCAATCCTCTATAACAATCTAACTATAAGCCTAGCGTCCTTGCCGTCCGTTACTATATCTACTAGCACTATCACGAATTTAAGAATAAAGCTTATCCAACTTATCACAAGAATCCTGTTTGTAATAACCTCTCTGATTGTATTAACCTCTCTGATTGTAATAACGTCTCTGTTGGTAATGCTAGAGTGGCAGCCTTCAAGACGATGTTGAGGCAAGAGATCGGGTGGTTCGACGACGCCAAGAACGGCGTGGGCGCGCTGTGCGCCCGCCTCGCCGCCGACGCCGCCGCCGTGCAGGGGGTGAGATGTTGCTGCACTCATTTGAAGCTGAACTTGTTAAAAAGATGAATAGTTGGCACTTTTAAAAGTTGAAGATCAGTAAGATCAGTTTTAGTTCAACCTGTTCTAGTCTTCACAATAAAGATTTTTGGTCTCAGTTCCTAACCCTTGAACATACTTTTTTACCAAGCTTGTGACTAGGGTAGTTTTAAGTATGATGGAAGATCTAGAAGGTGAATGTTTTTATAAAAATGCGACAACTTGGCAAAACTCAAACAGCTTTTGCAGTTTCCTATATGTATAACTTTTTTTTCGGTGCTAATAAAAACCTACACGAGTTAGGCTAGGTGTTTTCTGCTCAAACCCTGAAACTTCAATAAAACTGTAACCTCCCACCACCCCAGGCGACCGGCACCCGCATCGGCGCGCTCATGCAGGCCCTGGCCACCATCCTCATCGGCATCATCCTGTCCATGTACTTCACGTGGAAGATGACGCTGGTGTCGCTGGTGTCGGTGCCGCTGGTGATCGGCGCCGTGGTGCTGGAGTCGCGCGTGCTGTCCAGCGGCGCCGAGTCCGTGAGGGAGGCCTCGGATAGAGCCACCACCATCGCGACGGAGGCCATCACCAATATCAAGACGGTCACGGCGTTCTGTAAGTTGTAGGGTTTGTTGCTGGTGTCGGTGCCGCTGGTCATCGGCGCCGTGGTGCTGGAGTCGCGCGTGCTGTCCAGCGGCGCCGAGTCCGTTAGAGAAGCCTCGGATAGAGCCACCACCATCGCGACGGAGGCCATCACCAATATCAAGACGGTCACGGCGTTCTGTAAGTTGTAGGGTTTGTTGCTGGTGTCGGTGCCGCTGGTCATCGGCGCCGTGGTGCTGGAGTCGCGCGTGCTGTCCAGCGGCGCCGAGTCCGTTAGAGAAGCCTCGGATAGAGCCACCACCATCGCGACGGAGGCCATCACCAATATCAAGACGGTCACGGCGTTCTGTAAGTTGTAGGGTTTGTTGCTGGTGTCGGTGCCGCTGGTCATCGGCGCCGTGGTGCTGGAGTCGCGCGTGCTGTCCAGCGGCGCCGAGTCCGTTAGAGAAGCCTCGGATAGAGCCACCACCATCGCGACGGAGGCCATCACCAATATCAAGACGGTCACGGCGTTCTGTAAGTTGTAGGGTTTGTTGCTGGTGTCGGTGCCGCTGGTCATCGGCGCCGTGGTGCTGGAGTCGCGCGTGCTGTCCAGCGGCGCCGAGTCCGTTAGAGAAGCCTCGGATAGAGCCACCACCATCGCGACGGAGGCCATCACCAATATCAAGACGGTCACGGCGTTCTGTAAGTTGTAGGGTTTGTTGCTGGTGTCGGTGCCGCTGGTCATCGGCGCCGTGGTGCTGGAGTCGCGCGTGCTGTCCAGCGGCGCCGAGTCCGTGAGGGAGGCCTCGGATAGAGCCACCACCATCGCGACGGAGGCCATCACCAATATTAAGACGGTCACGGCGTTTTGTAAGTAAGGTTTTTAAACCACGTTTGAACCCCGATGTCTCTTGTAGACATGGTAGAAATATTAGACAGATAAAAGTGATGGGAAGTTAGTAAATCCTTAGAGCCAATACGCACTGTCGACTTGTCGCCGGCAACTGTGACTTTCTTTAGTTTAGACTCATTTAATGAATGTTTACGCACTCGGTCGCCGGTTGCGGCCTACGTTTCGGTCGCAGAGAGACTGAGTCGTCGGCGACAAGTCGACAGTGCGTATTGGCCCTTACAATAGATATACTTTCTTAGTACAATATCAAGTATTTACTTAGTTAAACCAACACGTATTTATAAAAAAATCGCGTCGGATGTCTCACAAAATTTATGCTTTTAGAAGTTAGTAAAAATTTCATTCTTCTTATGAACGTAACAACTAAGTCTTCAAAAATATTAGATCCTCAAAAATCCATTAATGATGTATCAAATTATCTTTTACAAATAAACCGTATACCGGGTGTCCAGTAAACAATGGACAACCTCTGAAGGGCTAGTAGTAGAACTAAAGCAAGCCTAAAAAATAATTGATAAAAAGTATAACCCTTACACTGCTAGAAATATGGAGCTTTAAAAAAAACTTCATATTTTTTTGACTGTGTTCATATTTTTACTCGTAACGAGGTCAAATCACTAAATAACTACTATCATTATTTCTGTGCTAAAATAATTAATATTAACCGCATCAGTGAATAATTACCAAAAAAATAGCTAACTAAAGTATTTTTCTCAAAAAATAATGTAAAACTTTTGATTTGTGTAAAATTTCTAAATAAATATTTTTGATGCGGAACTTTGAACAGCTCTGGTGTAAAAAAATAATATGAAAGCAACAGAGGCCAATAATTTCAAAATATTCCTGGTTTAATAACGTTTTTAAAAGATCCTTTATTCGTAGATGTAGGGTCTGCATCAGGATGGGGACAGACAATTTGAACAGTTACTCTAAATTATTCCAATGTCTTTGCAATTAATATCAATTGAAAATCACATTTCTTTAGTTTTATTGTATTTTTTTAATTTTGCTAGAACTAAATAATTATCCCATTTTACACACTAATACCATTAGTTCAATATTTTTTCATTACAATAACGACATATTACATCTTTTTAAAAACGTTATTAAACCAGGAATATTTTGAAATCATTGGCCACTGCTGCTTTCATATTATTTTTTTACACCAGAGCTGTTCAAAGTTCCACATCAAAAATATTTCTTTAGAAATTTTACACAAATCAAAAGTTTAACATTATTTTTTGAGAAAAATACTTTAGTTAGCTATTTTATTTGATAGTTATACACTGATGCGGTAAATATTAATTATTTTAGCACAGAAATAATGATGGTATTAAGTGATTTGACCTAGTTACGAGTAAAAATATGAACACAGACAAAAAAATAAGATTTTTTTTTAAAGCGCCATATTTCTAGCAGTGTAAGGGTAATACTTTTTATCAATTATTTTTTAGGCTTGCCTTTAGTTCTACTATAAGCCCTTCAGAGGTTATCCATTGTTTCCTGGACACCCTGTATACGTATTTCATCTCGACTAGGGGGATCTTCTTCTTCTTTTCGTGTCAATGGTGTCACACGATCAACCTCCAGTGACTGGCGACGTCAACTAGGGGGATGAATAAATGAACGTATCCCTCCATTCTTGCTATCCTCGCCAGGTGGCGAAGAAAACGTGATCGCGCGCTACCTGGAGGCGGGCGCGAAGGCGCGGCAGCAGGTGCGGCGCTCGCTGCGCTGGCGCGGGATGGTGTTCGGCTTCGGGCAGACGGCGCCGGTGGCGGGGTACGCCGCCTCGCTGTGGTACGGGGGAGTCATGGTGGCGAATGGCGAGGTGCACTACACCAGCGTGATGAAGTAAGTTGATGGATGATGTAGGTTGCGGGATGGTGTTCGGCTTCGGGCAGACGGCGCCGGTGGCGGGGTACGCCGCCTCGCTGTGGTACGGGGGAGTCATGGTGGCGAACGGCGAGGTGCACTACACCAGCGTGATGAAGTAAGTTGATGGATGATGTAGGTTGCGGGATGGTGTTCGGCTTCGGGCAGACGGCGCCGGTGGCGGGGTACGCCGCCTCGCTGTGGTACGGGGGAGTCATGGTGGCGAACGGCGAGGTGCACTACACCAGCGTGATGAAGTAAGTTGATGGATGATGTAGGTTGCGGGATGGTGTTCGGCTTCGGGCAGACGGCGCCGGTGGCGGGGTACGCCGCCTCGCTGTGGTACGGGGGAGTCATGGTGGCGAACGGCGAG
Organism: Emmelina monodactyla; assembly: GCA_916618145.1. Classification (NCBI taxonomy): domain Eukaryota; kingdom Metazoa; phylum Arthropoda; class Insecta; order Lepidoptera; family Pterophoridae; genus Emmelina; species Emmelina monodactyla. The sequence continues at coordinate 3,382,375 of OU745316.1, forward strand.
GTGCACTACACCAGCGTGATGAAGTAAGTTGATGGATGATGTAGGTTGCGGGATGGTGTTCGGCTTCGGGCAGACGGCGCCGGTGGCGGGGTACGCCGCCTCGCTGTGGTACGGGGGAGTCATGGTGGCGGACGGCGAGGTGCACTACACCAGCGTGATGAAGTAAGTTGATGGATGATGTAGGTTGCGGGATGGTGTTCGGCTTCGGGCAGACGGCGCCGGTGGCGGGGTACGCCGCCTCGCTGTGGTACGGGGGAGTCATGGTGGCGAATGGCGAGGTGCACTACACCAGCGTGATGAAGTAAGTTGATGGATGATGTAGGTTGCGGGATGGTGTTCGGCTTCGGGCAGACGGCGCCGGTGGCGGGGTACGCCGCCTCGCTGTGGTACGGGGGAGTCATGGTGGCGGACGGCGAGGTGCACTACACCAGCGTGATGAAGTAAGTTGATGGATGATGTAGGTTGCGGGATGGTGTTCGGCTTCGGGCAGACGGCGCCGGTGGCGGGGTACGCCGCCTCGCTGTGGTACGGGGGAGTCATGGTGGCGAACGGCGAGGTGCACTACACCAGCGTGATGAAGTAAGTTGATGGATGATGTAGGTTGCGGGATGGTGTTCGGCTTCGGGCAGACGGCGCCGGTGGCGGGGTACGCCGCCTCGCTGTGGTACGGGGGAGTCATGGTGGCGGACGGCGAGGTGCACTACACCAGCGTGATGAAGTAAGTTGATGGATGATGTAGGTTGCGGGATGGTGTTCGGCTTCGGGCAGACGGCGCCGGTGGCGGGGTACGCCGCCTCGCTGTGGTACGGGGGAGTCATGGTGGCGAACGGCGAGGTGCACTACACCAGCGTGATGAAGTAAGTTGATGGATGATGTAGGTTGCGGGATGGTGTTCGGCTTCGGGCAGACGGCGCCGGTGGCGGGGTACGCCGCCTCGCTGTGGTACGGGGGAGTCATGGTGGCGGACGGCGAGGTGCACTACACCAGCGTGATGAAGTAAGTTGATGGATGATGTAGGTTGCGGGATGGTGTTCGGCTTCGGGCAGACGGCGCCGGTGGCGGGGTACGCCGCCTCGCTGTGGTACGGGGGAGTCATGGTGGCGAACGGCGAGGTGCACTACACCAGCGTGATGAAGTAAGTTGATGGATGATGTAGGTTGCGGGATGGTGTTCGGCTTCGGGCAGACGGCGCCGGTGGCGGGGTACGCCGCCTCGCTGTGGTACGGGGGAGTCATGGTGGCGAACGGCGAGGTGCACTACACCAGCGTGATGAAGTAAGTTGATGGATGATGTAGGTTGCGGGATGGTGTTCGGCTTCGGGCAGACGGCGCCGGTGGCGGGGTACGCCGCCTCGCTGTGGTACGGGGGAGTCATGGTGGCGAATGGCGAGGTGCACTACACCAGCGTGATGAAGTAAGTTGATGGATGATGTAGGTTGCGGGATGGTGTTCGGCTTCGGGCAGACGGCGCCGGTGGCGGGGTACGCCGCCTCGCTGTGGTACGGGGGAGTCATGGTGGCGAATGGCGAGGTGCACTACACCAGTGTTATGAAGTGAGTTGATTTGGGGTTTAGGGTTTGTGGATTTAGGAATGCTGACGACAGGTTCCAGATTCGATTTCTCGCCTATTTAGGCTCTAAACTGATTGGCAACTTTGAGTAACAAAGTTCTGTTTTAGTACTTAAATTGGTAAGAAAGAAGAGATGTATGACGATGTGCAATTGATTTTTGTACAGCAGAGAAATAGCGTAAACACCTCCACTTACAACTCTTCCAACAACAATTGCAATCAAAGCCAAGTCCCCATATATTCCACTTCTGATTACGTTTTTCAGATATAGATAAGATTTAGACTTAAGAGTAAATCAACAATTTTTTTTAGTAATTCAGAAACACCAGGAGATCAATGTCCCTTAGTACTATAACAATGCTAAGATTAAGGGCCGTATTATAGAATGTAACTCAGTAATGAATTTAGTTTTATAACTAGTTTTAAGTAAAGCTTTTATTTTAGAACCGCTCTTGAAACGAAATTCGTTGATCAACGTTCAATTGAGTATTTTTATATTTTGAATTGACTTTTAAGTTGAAATCACCACTCAAGCGAGGATTTGATTTATGATCACGTAAATCGTGTCAACACCACTCTTGAGAGTAGATTGAACTAGATTCTGTCAAAAGTCTGTAGCTGTAAATATTGTAAACAACAAATATTTTTGACGACAATATATCTACAATATCATGGATTGCCTAATATTGATGGTGCAATTGATGCACACATATAATAGAGTGTCAATACTGCTGAAGTGCAGCATCATGAAGTATTCAGAAACCGGAAATCTTATTTTTCTATTAATGTACAAGTAAGTAGGTACCTATGTCAAAACTGAAATCATGTCTCTTATTTTGGAACTTTATAATTTAGTAACACATATGCAATTTTGCTCTTTTTCAGGCTGTAGTACTGGCCAATTTATGGATGTGGTGGCAAGATGAGCTGGCAGTACTCATGACAGTAGAAAATATAATTGTGGTGGCATGTGCTGTACTCTACAATATTGCACATTCAACAAGTGATGATGCACCTGTAAAGAATGATGAATTCCTCAGTTTGCAGGCAGATAGCTCCCAAGATTCCCAAAATAACTATGGAGGCACTGCAGAGGGTTTTCGTTATCCGTGAAAAATCCGTTTCTTATTAGTTATTTGTAATAAAAATAAAGTACAAAGTGAAATGTCTATTATTTTTAATTCAAAAGTTTTAATTTGTGAAGTTTTAGTACTCTAATCATTATGAATATAAGCCTCCATCAATAAGTGAGACTACTCGTCTAGTCTGACGTTTTGTAAGCCCTATGTTAGTATTCTAGGGCCAAGCGGGGCCTCTGACAAGATTTCGTCGAGTAGTATATGTACTTAACCGCGTTGAAATGTTGATAGCGCGATATAGGATTTCGGTGTCATTTGTATGCGTACCGCCGGGAAAGAATGTTGGCGACGATCAGCGCCATCTATGTCGCTACAGTATAAAAGGTTTTTGATATTCTACACAGAACAACAAACAGTTGAATAAAACATTAAAAAAAACTATTTATTACTTGCTTACACTGTTAACATATTAATCAGTCTTTAATTTAGACTATGAAAAAATCCAGTATTCTAAACTTTGTGTTATAAAATATTTATATATTTTTAAAACATAATAATTTGTAAATGAAAACCAACTTGAACTGAACTTAAAATGCGTTCTATAATAAGATCGATTCTTGAGTGGTGATCTGTATTTAAAACGAATTTCGACTGATTGAAGTTCAAACGACGCTTGAGTCGCCTTCTGTAATACGGGCCTCAGGCTTCTGTAATACGGCCCTAAGTTATCAAGTTCGTGAAGCCAGGGTTAAAGTTATTACTTTTACTCACCCATATATTTATCTTAGGCCCACTTGCAGCAAACGCTAGCTAACCCCAGGTTAAAACGTTTTCTGCAAGTGGGCCTAAGTAAAACCCAAAGGCATCCATCTCCCCCCCAGGGTATCGGAGGCCATGGTGTTCGGCGCCATCATGATGGGGCAGGCGCTGGCGTTCGCGCCCAATTTCGGCGCGGCGGTGCAGGCCGCGGGCCGCGTGATGGCGCTGCTGGCGCGCCGCCCCGCCGTGCGCTCCACCGACACGCCCAGCGTGCCCGAGGACTACGTGAGTTGTGCTGAAGACAATACTGTAGACTTGTTAGCGTCCATACCATTCTTGAAGTATAAAAAGAATATTGTGAAATGTTGATTCGTTAAAGGCTTTCGACTCAAAAGTTTGGCATAAAAACTCCGGTTTATAACTTACGACCCAATATGTATCTTTCATCTAAAAATATGTACTTTTCGTAAAAAAGATGCTATATTTTATAATAACATATTTGTGAATCAATAAATCTGAAAAACTAATAATTTCCTAATGGTTTGGACTTATCCCTTAACACATACTTAAAATTACCATGATAAAACTTTTACATTTGCTATCCCTATTATTTGAAACTATACATCAAACCCCAGCTAATTCTGTTGCTGTTCTCTAAATCCTTAAGTTCCCACCACCAGATAACCAAAGGCAAGATAAACTACGAGTCCGCGAAGTTCAGCTACCCCACGCGTCGCGAGGTGGAAGTCCTCCGGGGGCTGACGCTGGCCATCCCCTACGGGCAGACGGTGGCGCTGGTGGGGCCCAGCGGCTGCGGGAAGTCCACGCTCATACAGCTGCTGCAGAGACTGTACGACCCGGATGATGGGAGTGTGGTGAGTCGAGGAAATAGCTGGTTTAGATACTTTGGTGGAAGGTTTTTTTGGGGCAAGGACGGAAATAAAAATTGGAAGAGGAATTAGGTTTGTGAATACATTCTATGTTTTAAGTATTCAATATATTAAAGACTGGAAAACGTTAAGAATTCATAACTTTTTTTATCTGAAACTATTAACAAAAATTAGATTATTATTTGCGTCTGTAACAATATCAAAACGCCGTCGAAACCCGATGTTCTACCGTAGACGTACTTTTGTAAACTGCAACAATGTTTTTTTAATTTTTTAACTGAATAAACTACTACGACCCTGCAACTATTTAAGCGCCCTGTCCCAGCCCCTCACTGACTAAATGTTCGTGCGGACATTTACTCACCCCGAAATCATTCCATTTCTTACATAAACCCCTCTTCATCTCTCCAGTTCTTGGACGACTACAGCATCCACGGCGACATGCGTCTGACCACGCTCCGCCAGAACCTCGGCATCGTCTCGCAGGAGCCGGTGCTGTTTGACAGAACCATCGCCGAGAACATCGCCTATGGAGACAACTCGAGGGTGGTGCCGATTGAGGAGATCGTCAACTGCGCGAAGGCAGCGAACGTTCACGCGTTTGTTGCTGCTCTGCCTGCTGTAAGTTGATGAGCTGTTATAAAAATATACTGCTTTTGAATAAGCTTGTTTTTATGACATTTCTTGTAATTTTTTTTCGATCACATGTAAAGCAATTATTTAGACGTTATGTAGAACTTATAGGTTATTTTTCATCTGATCGTAATTTTCAGAAATTTCATTGTTTTAATAACTCTTTCCACTTAACTAGGTACAGGTATTATAGGAATTACAGAAATACTAAAAAAGACCAGGCTATAGTCCTAAATATATCCAAAAGACATCGTCGCCAATCTATCTTTCAAACCCGACAATTTTTTTAACATATTCCTCCGCCTCATTATTCCATTATTCCCCCCCCCCAGGGCTACAACACGCGCATCGGCGCGCGCGCGTCGCAGCTGTCGGGCGGGCAGAAGCAGCGCATCGCCATCGCGCGCGCGCTCGTGCGCGACCCGCGCGTGCTGCTGCTGGACGAGGCCACCTCCGCGCTCGACACGCACAGCGAGAAGGTGAGCTAATCATTTATTGCTGCTCAGTTTATATCATTACTAGCGACCCGCCCATGCTTCGCCATGTTATAATTTTGGCCGACTTGCTCACGAAATATTGAATTTTGGCTAACTTAAAAAAACCTTTTCAAAATGTTCTTTATTTACAAATTAAAAATGAAAGTATTACCTAAAAGATAGTGAAACCCGCATTTAAATCTGTTTCGTAGTTTAAGAGGAGTTAGTGGACAAATATACAAACAGACACAATTAGCGACTTGGATTTATACTATGTAATGATAATGATGTAGGATAGACAGTTTCAATTGGTAATTACTACTGAAGAAGGTATGTTCTCTTATTCTAAGGTATCAAATTAGATAGAAGGTGACATATAACAAATTTAAAAAAAAGACTATTTCAAGACGTATGTCAGATCCATTTCTGCATGGGACACATGCAAAAGACCCTTTTGTTTAATTTACCAAGCTTTAGTTACGAAACTCCTACTTATTTTTTAATGATGTGTAACGTCCAAAAACCGTCGTCTCTTACAACCTAAAATTCTTATCCCTAGCATAGTTTTGATCTCCATAAAAATCTCTGACCACCAGGTGGTGCAAGAGGCCCTGGACCGCGCCAGCGAGGGCCGCACCTGCCTCATCATCGCGCACCGCCTCGACACCATCAAGAACGCTGACATGATCTGCGTCATCGACAAGGGACAGGTCGCGGAGACCGGCACCCACGACCAGCTCCTCAAACTGAAGGGGATCTACGCAAGGCTGTACGAACTGCAGAAGGGGTGTATCACTGAAGACGATGAAAATCAAGAGGAGACTGAGGAAAAACCGCCGTTGTAAAATAGGCTTTGATGAAGAGAAGCTTCAAGTTTACGAAGTAACCAGTGTTTTGGTAAAGTACCATTACAAATTTGTTACAGGTATTATTGTAATTTAAATGTTTTTAAAACATTTACTTACATTTGAATAATTAGGTACATAGCTAACTTCATTATATTCTTTATAAATTGTTCAACAAACAAAAGCAAAATTCAAATTAACTTTGTATTAAAAATGAAAATATGTAGGTACATCAATACTGTCCTTTTGTTCCAATTAGATGTTGTATTCTTTACCTTCAAATATAGACCCTGTGATAAAGTCGAAACTAGTCGGACCTGCCAAACATATAACTTAATTTTAAATATCTTACTAACTCTTTCACTCGAGCCTTGTATCCTAATGTTAATAATTTGACCTATTTCAAATAGGTTAAATTATTAGCGATAACAAGCTCTTAATTCCCATCCAACATTCCCTATTCAAAGACAAAGTGTTCCCTTAGATTTTAGCCCTTATTGTAAGAGTATTAAAGTACATTATTAGTTTCACATCCCTTTAAGTAGAAATATCGAAAAGTCTTATAACAATGTTTACTATAATATTAGGTGCTTTAAAGTAACAAAGTGGTGCCTTTTAAAATATACCTTCTTATTGCATAGTTTAACATGTACTTAAAATAGACACAAAAGAATTCACATATAAGCAAATGACTACTAACTAATAAAATGTATAAAAAAATTGATTTAACCTTAATCAGCATTTGTAGGCATAGTTTTTTTCTTAAGTTATAACTTGAACATCAGTTGATTGTAATATTTTACTGCCTAACTTTACCATTTTATTTGAGTGTTGTGTTTAACCTTTAATTATAAGTTCTTGTACTTAGTATTAGATTTTTTGAAATAAATTGCGTTTTTAAATTCTTCTAGTGTTTTTTATATTTATAATTCTTAGTACTGGGCATAATATTACGAGTGGTAGAGTCTAGCTGTAGGCTCTGTCTGCAGTGGTTACTGGGCTGACTGGACTGGTGAAATACCACAGAAAACCGACGTGAAGTAGGGATGATGTTCCTGCGTTTCGTTCGGTGAGTGCGGTATCCGGTGGCCAATTTTCTCAAAGGCTCAGCAACACACCCCCAACGCCCACAGTGTTGCGGGTAGTCATGGGCGGCGGTGATACGGAGTAGAAAGCCTTTTATTAATTACCATGGAATGACCAATCATTTTTTTTCGACGACTTCTAATAAATCTTGGCCCTCAAGTGCTTCTTCACTCTAGCTAGAGAGAAGACCATTGCCAAGTTCTATTTACCTACATCGAAGCTATGATCGACAAATTTTTTTAGCACGCATAATATTATTTTATTACTAGTGGCCGCCCGCGACTCCGTTTGCGTGGAAGTCGCTTTCCCGTGGGAATAAGAAGTTTTCCCGCGGTAAAAAGTACCCTATGTGTTATTCTGATGTATAACCTATATTATTGCAAAGTTTCATCCAAATCCGTCTGATAGTTTTTACGTGAAAGAGTAACAAACATCCATACATCCTCACATCTTCACATACTCACAAACTTTCACATTTTTAATATTATTAGGATAAAGTCAGTCAGTTTAAATATCACCCTAATATATTCATATCCCGTTTTACGAGTATAAGTACCTACTCTTTATAAGTGTGACTAATTTAAAGAGTTTCCTCGGTTTCGTATCTGCTCCAGGATCCAACCATCAAGCTCAATATTTTGAAAAGTTACCTTTTTGTTTTTTATCCCATAATTCTGTTGACCCATGCTTTAGGGCTCTGCCTCACTAGGACGCCATGGCGACGTCGCCAGCGGCGCAGGCCTGGCTACTTCTGGCTTCCGAAGGTCGCCAAATCGAGTGGCCATGGCGCCTAGACAGTCAGTTCGTTCACGTCGTCAGGAATGGATGTAGAAGAAATCGCACTTCTTTGTTATCTACGTCGTAGAAAAATAGAAGAAAAGAAGAAACTATGGGTTCACCCTTTTATATCAGATCGAAGCCGAAGTGGTATTTTTTTTAAACTGTATGGAGATTTACGAAAATATCCTGCAAAATTTTTCAATTACACGAGAATGTCAATAGCATCTTTTGACGAATTATTGAACTTATGTAGAAATGACTGAGTGAGCGAGGTGCAGTTTACCGTATACATTATAGTGGCAACGTCGCCAAGCCGCCAGAGTATCCAGAAGCCACGTAGAGAACTGTAGCTCGTGGCCACGCTTCCAATTTGGCGACGTTGCCAAACCGTCGCCAAGTGAATTAGGTACCATACATTTCAATATTAACTGCTTGGATACGTAGCCGGCGACGTCGCTATGGCGTCCTAATGAGGCAGAGCCCTTACCTTGAAAGGCTCAAAGTTTTTGAAAGTATAAGTTCGTTTCAATAAAAACATATCAATTTATTTTTGTCTTTATGTCATAGTGTCCCATCAAAATTGACAGATTTTGTCATTTTATTTCATTCTGTCACCAAACGGCATCGAGCACACAAGTTTTGACTGGGCATTTATTCAGTTTGAATGCGTTTTATGAAACCAACGCTAGGGATTGTACTATGAATATTATAGCTACGAAGTGGTTTTATAAATGCAGAAGAATTGGATTGAATTATCTTTTATAAACGGTAAGTCTACAACGACACACTGTTTCCTTATTCATAAGTTATAATAACAGGCTATATAGGTACGTCCCACTACAGTTTACCACGCTGCTGGCTCGGTGCCGGTTAGTGGATGCACATGATGGATAGTCATCAAAAAAGGGGGTTTACTTACGATGTTTATCCTGACAGGTTCATTTTGAAGTTGTCCGCGGCAAATGTAGCCTTTGCTTATTTATAGAAAACACTAGCTTTCCGCACGCGGCTTCGCCCGCGTGGAATTCGTTTGTATCGCGCGACATGGGCATGATCTTTCCCAAGGTCAAGACTATTTGTCGAAATTGGTTAAGTGGTTTACGTGTGAAAGTGCAAACAGAACGAATTACTTTCGCGTTTACTGCGTAGATTTCAGAAAGAAGTTAAAAGGAAAAAAAATATTTAATGATGCACCTTTCAACTCATCTCTTTTTATTTATTCGATACATGAATTTATCTTAAACAATTGAACTTACTAACATGATTTTATGTTTGAATAACGTAAATGCTCCTATTACCGCCCCTTTAAGCTGTCTTAGGAATAACTTTGAGTAAATAGATAAATACTGATAGGTTAGCTAAGGTGTTTTTATTTAATATCAATCTTTGTAAAGTGTTCTGTTGGATTCGGTACTTCAATTTAGTATTTTATTACACAGTAATTATTAAATAATTGTTTAATCCGAAAGAGCAATTGATTCTATTACCGACCTAAAGATGTGGTTTGATTCTATTACCGTTTTTTCTGATTCTATTACCGACCCATAAAAATTGCTCCTTCATCTAAACGAAAAAATAAAAAAATGCAGTTAAAAGTATATTAAGACATAATTACAGTTTTAAAATCAACATCTTAATATTATAATCCTACTAATATTATAAAAGTAAAAGATTGTGAGTATGTATGGATGTGTGGATGTATGTGAGTATGTGAGGAAGTTACTTTTTCACGTAAAAACTACAGGACGGGATGAAACTTTACAGTAATATAGGTTATACATTAGAATAACACATAGGGTACTTTTTACCGCGGGAAAACTTTTCATCCCCACGGGAAACCGACTTTCACGCGAACGGAGTCGCGGGCGGCCACTAGTCGTACATAATATACTTCCTTGCTGCCCTTTCGGACGAAAACCTGTTTTTCTTTGGACATAAAAAGAATCCCGTCTCATCGCAATTAAAATCGGCTTGTAGGCTAATTCAATTCGCCTTGATGCCTAGACATAACCTTAACATACCATCCTCTCCCTGGAACACCATCATTGAAAGGATAAGAGCGCTCTAAGTTTTCCCCCAATTTTGCAATTGTTTCTAACAGTTGGTCTTTTGTTACAGGAAAACCTGACTTTCCGACATAGAAAATCCAATCCATAAGTCGTTTTTCGTCGTCCTTCGTTGAACAATATTGTTTTCCACAATGTTCATTTGTATATTTATTAATTGTCTTGTCACGGTAGTTTTTCTCGGTATGCCATAGGTCTTCAAGCTTCGTATATCCTGCTTCCTTCATTTACAGCTAGCAGCGGAGCTTCTAGTTGAGCAGAGGTATAGTGCTTGCGCCTATGCGGTTACATGTTTCTATAAAAATGGTTCTTGTTATTTCTTTTCAGCTGTGAGTCGGTAATAGAATCAAATATGAAAATCACAAACTTCTAATAACGCCACGGATCGTTAATAGAGTCAAGTTATGAAATTTGGATCCTATTACCGCCCTTCATTAATATATGATTAAATGCCAAAAAAACCAACAAAAGTGTTTAAATTCAATGATATTTCGAAAACGAATATATGTATTATAGTTTTTATGTGATAGCAAGCAGATAAATCAACTTTAAGTTTGTTATTTACCTTAAGTAATATTTCGGTGTGCTTACGAGGCTGGAGACGCGTCACTATGGAAAGTGCGTCGGTGTCGAGCGGCACTCATTTAATGTCAAATTATTGCTAACATTGGTTATTTAGACAAGACAAATTTACTCTGTTTGTTGACCACTAAAACTACCAACCAAATTTTTAAGTTAATTTTTTTATGAAATCTATATTAAGTCTAATATGAGTAATTGAAAAAATAGGTCGGTAATAGAGTACAAATTTTAGTAGGTCGTTAATAGGAGCATTTACGTTAATAAGGAACTTCCATACAAATGTTCATTCCCTATTTCAACCCCTTCTACCACTTTTTTCGCGATAAAAAGTATCCTATGTCCTTTCCCAAGCTCAGTTCTATCTTCATACCAAATATCATCAAAATCGGTTTAGAGGTTTAGGCGTGAAAGCGTAACAGACAGACAGACAGAGTTACTTTCGCATTTATATAATACTAGTGGCCGCCCGCGACTCCGTTCGCGTGGAAGTCGGTTTCCCGTGGGAATGAGATGTTTTCCCGCGGTAAAAAGTACCCTATGTCCTTTCCCAAGTTCAGTTCTTTCTTCATACCAAATTTCATCAAAATCGGTTCAGTGGTTTAGGCGTGAAAGCGTAACAGACAGACAGACAGACATACAGACAGACCGACAGACAGACAGAGTTACTTTCGCATTTATAATATTAGTAAGAAGTAAGACTAGTGGCCGCCCGCGACTCCGTTCGCGTGGAAGTCGGTTTCCCGTGGGAATAAGAAGTTTTCCCGCGGTAAAAAGTACCCTATGTCCTTTCCCAAGTTCAGTTCTTTCTTCATACCAAATTTCAACAAAATCGGTTCAGTGGTTTAGGCGTGAAAGCGTAACAGACAGACAGACAGACAGACAGACAGACAGAGTTACTTTCGCATTTATAATATAAGTAGGGATAAGTATTCTTCCCCATATCATACATACCAAAAAGTAGGTAATAGCTCGTTATTAATAGATAATCTGACATTATTAAAGGTATTTGAAGGAAGATCAACCAAATCTCAAAATGCATATTCAACGAATGATAAGTGTCGAAGCTAGTAATCTTCAATCTACGGCAACCATAGACAGACTCACACGCAAATTCAAAGCTAAACAATTGAAGTTGCGTAGACAAGCTGAAGAAAGTCGGTGTGTAACCTTCCTTATAGACAGAGTTGACATTTTTACATCCCTAAACGTATGTAGGATTGCCATATTTTAATCGTGAAACAACGTCACTTTTTTTACAGTTTCCTACTCTGACTCTCCTAGCTTCCACTTGCAACTGGCTTGCAAAACAAAATTTATCTTTTCACTCTTATATTACTTTCTATTTTCATCAAGATAATGTAGATCGTTAACTTACCCAATGAATTACTCTTAGTCTCGCTTGACACAGCACCAAAAAGTGTACTAGATGTTTTAAATATTCTTTCATACACACAGTAACTAATAATTTAATATTTACAAGAACATTGCTGTACCTAAGGCTCAACCTTAGAAGGAAAAACCTTTGAAAATGTTGAAAAATCAACTTACGTAATATTTTTTCTTTTAGTGAACAACTGCCTCCTGAGCAAGATGTGGCCTGGTATCAATTGGTAAGATAGTTAATGTTAATAACCTAAACTAGTGACCCGCCCACGCTTCGCAATGGTGTAATTTTTGGCAACTTGTTACCAAAACATTGAATTTTGGCTAGTTAAAAAAAAAACCTGGATGCTCTTTATTTTTTAAATGAAAAAAAATACCTAAATGATGGTGAAAACCGCATTAAAATCGCTCAACTGGTTAAGGAGGAGTTGGCGGCCAAACATACAAACAGACAGAATTAGCGACTTGGGTTTATACTATGTAATGATATCAAATTGACTGTCCCTCAGTGTTCCACGTTTTATGTTTGATAAAGTACAAAGGTCCCTCGATTGATAATGTTTTAGTTAAAATAAATGTTTCAGGTACAAACATCTCGGTTTTCCTTAAAATTAGTTCGTATTTTGTTTTTATACATATCACAAGTGTCGCTTTGTCTACAGCTTAGGTTTGCTTCGAAGTTGGAAATGTCCTTGATGTTGATTGCAATAAGTCTCGCGATCGTGAATGGCTTCATTCTTCCCGTGTCCAACATTATTTACGGCGAATTCACCAATTTGATGGTAGACAGAACAGTTGGTATTGGGACCAGCACGAAGACGACATTTCTCGCAATCTTTGGCGGCGGACAAATACTGTAAGTATAATTTTACAGACTTAAAACCTTATTTTATACAGCGTGTCCCAAAAGGTTACGTAGCTGGGAAGGAGGGTGGTAGGGATGGTCACAAGGGTCACCAGAAAAATAATAAAAAAATTCCCCTCTGGATATTTCAATAAAAAAAAAACCTTTTTTAAAAAACAAGAAAATTTTACACCTTGTTACCCTATTTTGCTTACTGTACCTACAGATATTGCTGTATTTGAAAAAAAAAAACCTGTTATGTAATCTTCAATAACCCTTTATCAAATTGAAATAAAAAAAACTATACATATCTAACCAAGTTTTAAAGAAAATTAAGTTCTTGTCCAGTCAAGGACTTAGTAATTACGACTTCACTCAACTTCCTCCAAGCGTACTGAAAAAAAAACGTACTAGGCAACTCCGGCGAGTAACTTAAAAAAATAGGTAATTTTATTGCAATTCCAAAATTGTATAACACTTATTTGAAAAATTCATACTAGGACATTTAAAAATATTTTTCGGGAACAATACTCCTGCAAAATTAAAATATCAAAAAACAATAGTCTCAAATTCGTACGCAAATACATTTTTAAATGTCTATTCTGTTGCTTTGATGTTACTGCCTGGTATAATTCTCAAGATTGGAGTACAGACATACCTCAAACATTCGAATAAGGCTAGATTAAGTTTTTCCATATGCCAGGGAAAATAATCTTTACTGCATTTACTCAAGTAAACGAAAGATGTAAAGGATCAAGATTCACCTTGTCTGGTCTGTACAAAAGCAAAGGTTGATAGATTTGATTAGCTTATCTAACTGGTCTCTTACCTTAAAGTGGCTTATTAACTAATACTTTCAGCTCATCCCTAAAATAGTTTTGGTAATATTCATCATAATTTCAGTATAGGCCATAGACATCTATTACCCTGTAGGTACAGTCTAAGACTAGGTAAGCTGTGATAACAAATAAAAATAAATCCTATTTCCATACAAAAAAAGTTTGGTTAGTTAGTTTCAAAACGGCCACAGCTTACTCGACATTACAGTTGCGGTTTTAAATGAAACTCGAAAGAAAACAAAATTATAATTTATTATTTTTATAAATGCTAATAATGCTCGAAATGTCTACCACCAACATAAATACATGCCCTGCGTCGTTTTGAAAATGAGCATCATAAATGAACTCAAGTCAACCAAGTCCTTGATGGGTTTTTCATAAACTTTTTATTTTTTATTAAACGAGCAAACGAGCATGCGAGGCACCTGATGGTAAGTGATCACCGCCGCCCATAACTACCTGCAACACTGTGGGTGTTGGGGGTGTGTTGCTGACCTTTAAGGTGGTATACACTCTCGACTTGAAGAGCCCCATGTTGTAGGTAGCCAGGAATAGGTACCGCTGCAGGAAGTTCATTCCACATCTGCGTAGTGCGCGGCAAAAAATTCCGCCTGACACGCACGCACAAATGATGCGCAGATCAAGCTCCAAATTTTTACAACTTACGCGTTGATCTAACCTAGACTGTACTTGAATGTTTGAAGTATGTTTGTACTCCAATCTTGAGAATTATACCGGGCAGTAACATCAAAGCAACAGAATAGACATTTAAAAATGTATTTGCGTACGAATTTGAGACTATTGTTTTTTGATATTTTTATTTTTGCAGGAGTGTTGTTCCCGAAAAATATTTTAAAATGTCCTAGTATGAATTTTTCAAATAAGTGGTATACCATTTTGGAATTGCAATAAAATTACCTATTTTTTTAAGTTACTCGCCGGAGTTGCGTAGTACGTTTTTTTTTCAGTACGCTTGGAAGAAGTTGAGTGAAATCGTAATTACTAAGTCCTTGACTGGACAAGAACTTAATTTTCTTTAAAACTTGGTTAGATATGTATAGTTTTTTTTATTTCAATTTGATAAAGGGTTATTGACGATTACATAACAGGTTTTTATTTTCAAATACAGTAATATCTGTAGGTACAGTAAGCAAAATAGGGTAACAAGGTGTAAAATTTTTAGTTTTTTAAAAAATGTTTTTTTTTATTGAAATATCCAGAGGGGATTTTTTTTATTATTTTTCTGGTGACCCTTGTGACCACCCCTACCACCCCCCTTCCCATCTACGTAACCTTTTGGGACACCCTGTATATGTATATCTGTTACGGCTAATACCCGAAGTGCGGCTACACCTAGTTTTAGCCGGTTAGAACGTCAATAGGTTAGGTTAGTTAGGTTACTTTTTTGATACCACCCAGAAAAATGAGTCCCGCGTAGCGATTCATGATTGAAGCCAGTTTTTATATACATAGGAATAATTTTTTTTTTACAGTTTTACATATAAAAAACACTTCTAACCGGCTAAACTAGGTGTAGCCGCACTTAGGGCACATGAGTAAAGAAACTGAACAGAGACAAAGCTTCTAAAGAGCTAGCAAAATTTATACCTATTTTGGTAGGGTTGGCACAATTGAATAAATTAAAAATATAAATGTACTTTTTTTTCAAATTTTTTATTAAAATAGGTTTCTTTTACAAATTACATACTCTAAATATTTTTTTTTTTTTATTACTTTTGGTTTTTAATAATTTGTTGTGTCTTTTAATCGAATGATAAATTCTAAATCTAATATAAAGTTTTTTCAAATAAACCAATGGGAAACACTCACATAGCATATGAAATGTACAATCTTGCAAAAGTGCTAATATGTCATTACCAATATTAACATTTTTAATATGAAGATCAAAATATTCGCGAAATTTTTGCTCAAGCAATTCAACAAATTCAATAAAATTGTCAGGAGGTACTATCAAAAAACCTGATTTCACACTTTTAAAATACTAAAACAAAAGTATTACTACGTATTATGTGAGAAACTCGAAAACAAAAACAAAACACGCACAACGTTCGAGCGTCGCGTCACGCCTGCACGCCCTGAGATTGACCACTGGCTGATCTAGTTTGAAGCGGTTTCGGCTCATACGTGACAAGCGGCCAGTGGTCACGCACACACACGCGTTGCACTTGTAGTGATGTACCTGTCACAGCGCATTCGTATGTAGCTTTGTCTCTGTTCAGTTTCTTTACTCATGTGCTTAGGGTATTAGCCGTAACATATCTACAAAGAAGATGATATGAGTGATTAAATTTGCATGAATTTAAACTTAGCTTACCTTAGAGATTGAAGTCGATAGTTATTTTAAATAACAACTCATAATAAATTATAAATTTCAGGACGAACGCATCGAAAACAGAAAATCAAGATGCTCTCATCATTGATTCGCAAGCCTATGCTATGGGGACTTTAGCGTTTGCTTTCATTCAATTTATACTGTGCATTTTATGCGTAGACATTTTTAATTTTACAGCACTTAAACAGGTAAATGTTTCACACTTTATTGTATCGTATTTCTTTAAGTTTATTGATAAAACTATCATATTTTTCCTTGAAATGTGTCACAGGTGGACAGGTTAAAAGAAGCATTCCTGCGATCGGTGTTACGTCAAGATATTGCGTGGTATGATGTAAATACGTCGATTAACTTTGCCTCTAAAGTTTCCGAGTAAGTTTATACGCAAAACTCCTAAGTACTTTTAAAACACATAACCTAATATAACGGGTGTAAAAATACTACTTCCGAAGCCTGAAACCATGAATTCTTGAATCACAACAGTAACTAAATTCCCTAACAGCATACCCAGAAAACTCAATTAAAAAAAATATTAAGGATTAAAAAGTCATATTTCCTTCCTTTATTCACACATCAATTGATGGTTCAGGTACGATGATTTACTAAGCAAATTAAATTAAAAAACTGTTCAATCTGTAATCATCGCGAACTTTGATAGTATAGAATCAATTTTGTACAACTATGTAAAAAGAAAAAAAATACTATAAAATATTTTTAAACGTAAACGTAAACGTTCCCCTTCAGGAATGCCCCGTTTTTGTTTTCGGAAGCAGTCTTTTTTCACCCCGTATAAAGCTTCAGTTAAGTTTTATCAAAGAAAATCACATGGTTAGCAACATTTTTACGACATTCGCTTTTAGCGATCTGGAAAAATACAAAGAGGGAATATCAGAGAAAGTGCCCATATTCATCTATCTTGTGACGACATTAGTTTCGTCTATAATGATTGGTTTGGTGTATGGATGGAAATTGACTCTCGTTGTGTTGGCCACGGCGCCTCTTGTTATGATAGCTACTCTGATAGTTGGTTGGGTAAGTACAAAACGCACTTGACTTTCTTCTTAAAATATGATCAACTACGAGTAGAAGGGAAAGACGCAAGTTATCAGCACCAACTAGTTGCTGGATTAAAATCTTTCCCTTTTATTTGCGTATTCTAGAATGCTTTAAAACACTAATACGGAATATTGAATTTAGATTCAATCAAAACTTACCTCAAAAGAGTTAACAGCGTACGGAAAAGCTAGCGTTGTAGCTGATGAAGTCTTGGGCAATATAAGAACAGTCATGGCATTTGGAGGCGAGGATAATGAAATTAAGAGGTTCGTTCTGTTTCCACTATCGCCAGTGTTTAATTATAAAGCATATCCTTCTGATACTACCCTTATTGTTTAGGTACAGCAAACTTTTGGAGCCAGCAAGAAGCATAGGGAGAAAGAAAGGTGTATACTCTGGGCTAAGCTCGGGTTTTATGTGGCTAATGATATACGCATCGAATGCTCTTTCTTTTTGGTATGGAATTAAACTTGTTTTAGAAAGTAGGCATGAAACTGTACCAACCTACACAATAGCTGCTCTAATGTTGGTAAGTTATTTTGAAATTATTAAATTCATTCATGCTTTTCATAAAGTGTACATTTTTGAGTTGTTCAACAGATCATACTTAACATTGAACAAGGTTCTTTAAATGTTGGGCTAACAATACCACATTATGAAGCGATAGTCAATGCTCGGTCTTCGGCTCAGTCAATATTCGCTGTCTTAGATAGAACTCCAGTAATTGACAGTCTCTCTACAGAAGGCACTCGACCCACATTAGATGGAGAAATTGAACTTATTAATGTCCAATTCATTTATCCAACGAGGCCCGACGTCAAAGCAAGTAAATTTCGTATAGGTTAGAACTCATGTTTATAAATTTTCAAGTAATTTACATCAAAATTTTAGATTCTAAATGGGTTTAATATAAAGATTCGTAAAGGTGAAGCAGTAGCTCTCATTGGCCACAGTGGGTGCGGCAAGTCTACAGTAATACAACTCATACAGCGTATGTACGATCCGACATCTGGACAGGTTTTGATGTCTGGACATGATATCAAAACTATGAATGTACGTCATCTCAGAAATCACATCGCTGTGGTCGGTCAAGAACCTGTTTTATTCACAGGAACCATCAGAGAAAATATAAGGTGTTAGATTATTATGTATAGTTAAAATATTGGTTCGTTTTATTAGTTAACACCCGCTTTATAAAAACATACACCTTTTCAGAATCAGTAACCCTGCTTGCACAGAAGATGATATTATAAACGCTGCTAAAGATGCTTACTGTCACGCATTCATAAAATCTTTACCTAAGGTGTGTAAATGATATGGAATCCTAAAAACTTGATTTGTGCGCCATTTTTATACCTCGTTTTATAAAATTAACTATCCATCAGGGCTATGACACTATGATAGGTGAAAGAGGTGCTCAATTATCTGGAGGTCAAAAGCAACGTATTGCTATAGCACGAGCCCTTGTCAGAAAACCAATGATTCTTCTTCTGGACGAAGCCACATCAGCTCTTGATTCTGAAAGTGAATCTAAAGTGCAAAAGGCATTAGACAGAGCTTCTATTCAACGGACAACAATCATAATCAGCCACAGGTATAGGATATTGCTGTAAAATACTGTGTCAGGAATTAGCTTTTTTAGATACAAAATTAAATATAAAATTTTAGATTTAATCGACGACATTTAGGTTGTCAACAGTCCTGAATGCGGATCGGATAGTCTTCCTACAAAAGGGAGTAGTGGTTGAAGAAGGGACTCATGCAGAGTTACTGGAGAAGAGAGGTTATTTCTACGAACTAGTGATGGCCACTGAACCTGGTATTGGTATCACACCAAGTAATGTAATTGGTGACATCGCTAAAGCCGAAGCATCTAAACGAAGTCTTGCAAATTGTAAGCATATTTGTAAGGGGTAAATAAATAATGTTGTCCCTAAATTAATAGAGCTAATTGATTAACAGTAAGTGAACATAGAGATTCCCAAGATTCACAAGCATCACAGACTTCTCAAGAATCGCCACCTTCAAGATTTGATTTTGTGGATGAAAAAGTACAGGAAGAAGAATTTGAACCAACGACTTGGAAGGTACTAAAACTGTGCAAACCTGAAAAATATTTAATGCTGTTTGGTATCGTAGCGGCCTTTGGTGTGGGGGCCACATTCCCAATGTTTGCAGTAGTATTCGGCGAAGTCTTTGGTGTAAGTATAAGAATGATGAGATCGAAAAATTTAAAACATCCTTCACAGCTAAGGTTTATTTCTTTTAGATTTTGGAAAGCCAAGATGAGGCACAAGTAGCGGCTGATTCAAACTTAATCGCTATACTTTTCCTTTGTATTGGATTTTACACCAGTTTTTTTATATTTATTGAAATATTCTTCTTCAACCTTACTGGAGTGAGGTTAACAGAAAGATTAAGGTAATAGTTTAACTGCAATTAATCTCCTTTTATTGAAAATACGTATATTTAAGATACTCATTAAAAAATAATGTCAACGCAAAATTTTGTTATACATCTTTTAATAATAGAACTCGCTGTTAGTAAAGGAAAATTAGAATTAACTATTTTTATTTTTTATTTTATTTATTTATTCATCTTTGGGAGTCTTACGGCTAAATTACAACAAAATTACTTATAACTATAACATAACTCAATGCCAATAAAAAGTCTCCACCGATTGCTATACATAGGTAATATCTAAAACGTTCTTGCAGTCTTGTGACTTTTATTAAAATAATACAATATTAAGAGAAATAACACTGTTGAAAATAAATATTAAAGTACAAAATAAGAAGTTGTATATAACAAAATAATAAGTGAATCTAGGTTAAATGTTAATAAAATAATTTGTTGTTATGGACTTTCGTAATGTAGTAATATTTGTATTAAATGGATCAATATCGAGTGGGAAACCGTTTGTGGTGGCTGGCGCCCGTTGCATAAAGCTATTGCGTCTGTAGTTGGTAAAACACGATGGCACATGAATGGTGCATCGTTGTCTCAGGCGCACTTCGTTGCACCGTAAGCCAATCATGGAGAGTAGCTCGGGACTATCAATAGTGCCATTTGCAACTTTTATAAAATAGCAAATGTCACTAATTTTACGCCGCATATGAAGTGGTAAAAAGTGATACCTTTTGCATCTCTGTTCATAATTGATATTAACGCATTTCGTTTTAAAATCTAGGTATCTTAAACATTTCTTTTGGATCCCTTCAATACGATTAATGTAGATATCATATTGGGGATTCCAAATTTCACTTGCATATTCCAAATGGCTGCGTACAAAGGCACAATACAATATTTTAATAGGTTTAAGGTTGTTAAAAACTGATGCTGTTCTCATTAAAAAGCCTAAACTTTTGTAGGCTTTTTTAACGACTGAGTCGATATGACTATCAAAAAGTAGCTTTTTGTCGTGAGTAACACCTAAATCTTTAATTTCAGAAACCTTAGTGATAGTTAAATTTTTAATTTTATATCCTAGATCTAAGGTTACGGGTTTTCTTGAGTATGAAACATAGAAACATTTTGAGACGTTTAAATCTAGTTTGTTTAATTTACAATATGCTTCGTAACGATTCAAATCTAATTGTAATTTATGGATATCGTCAATACTTTTTATAATTTTCAATATTTTCATATCGTCAGCAAATAAAATAAATTTTGAGTGTTTAAAACAATCATGGATATCGTTTATAAATATGGAAAACAATAACGGTCCTAATATTGAACCTTGCGGCACACCGGAAGGGACATTAATCCACGTGGACATGTAGCCATTAAGAACCACGGCTTGTGTGCGATGGTCAACGTAAGAGCAAAACCATCGATACAGGTCACCGTGGATACCTGCCATACCCAATTTGAGCATCAATATGCGGTGGTCGATTCGATCAAAACACTTTTTGTAATCCGTATAAATGACGTCAACCTGGCCGTCATTTTCCATGCCTTTAGTTATGAATTCGTTGGTGAGAATAAGATTGGAAACAGTAGAGCGATTTTTAAGAAAGCCATGTTGCTCCTCGAGAAATGTTGATTTTAGAGCTGTATAGAGTTGGTTATGAACTAGTTTCTCTAGTATTTTGGCAAAAAGACAAAGTTTAGATATAGGCCTGTAATTTTGTATATCTGATTTGTCTCCCTTCTTGTGAACCGGCGTTACAAATGCTGCTTTCCAAAGTGACGGAACAACACCTTCGGTAATAGAACGCTGGAACAAAATACATAACGGTTTGACCAAACTCACGGCACAGTTTACGACAAAAACAGCGGGCAGATTATCTGGCCCACCTGATTTTGTGAGATCCAAACCTTTAAGTAATTTAAGTACTTCAGTCTCATTAATTGAGATTGTGCTGATGTAAGAGATATTATTTTGCCTTAACGGGATTGAGTCATCTAGAGGAGTGGATGTGGAGTTGTGGTCGAGAAAAGTTGAATTAAAATACTGCGACAATAATTCACTAATACACTCACCTGTGCTTGCTGTTTTATTCTCATAACTCATTACGCTTGGGTAATTGTTGGATCTTGTTTTGTTTTTAATGTAAGTCCAAAAAGCCTTAGGGTTGCGTATAATAGAGGACTCCAAGTTTGCTATGTAAGATGTAAAGCATTCTTTCTCCAGCTTATCAGCTCTTATTCGTAATAGAGAGAAGGATGAGTAGTCACTTGTATTGCCGTATATTTTGAATTTACGGTGAAATTTATGTTTTTCCTTCAAAACCTTTATTAAAGCAGAGCTATACCATGGTGGATATGAATTGGAACGGAACTTTTTCGTGGGAATATAGGTATCTCAACACTCATATAAGTGATTGTAAAATTTTGTTAGAGCGTTATCTATGGTATCACTGTTAAGTAACTCTACCCAGTTGACGCTATTCAGGGACAATTGTATTGAATTGTAGTCACCTTTGTTATAAAGATATTTGGTGGTTTGTCTACTATCTAAGTTATCTGGTGATAAGAAGTCGGTTTGAATTGTAATAGCTTTGTGGTAAGAATCTTCTGGAACTAATGGACTAACACAAGTTAAAACACGAACAGGCGTGTTGGATAAGACCAAGTCAAGAATGCGACCCATATGATTACTTGATGAGTTATATTGGTTTAAACAGCACGACTCTACGGTGTCAATAAACTCAATTACATGATCGCCTATGGGGTTGGATGGTGTGAGTTCAAGCACACCGTCAATAGTGTTCCATGAAATAGAGTCCCCAAAATTAAAATCACCTACCACAATAAATTTATCTAATGGGTTCGACATTACAATTTCATTTAGCTGATCTGTAAAATTTGATAATTGAGTTTTATAACTATTACCAGACGATTCTTTTATAAGGTAGAGAGCACATATATGAATTTTTGAGAGTACCTTTTGATGTTTGACTTTCGTCGAAATTGTAAGCCACAGGTCCTCAGCTGAACTGCGCCAGTCGCTGTTTTCTGTGACAACCAGATCACGTCTAACAGCTACCATTACCCCTCCGCCTTGTGACTGTCGAGTTCGTCCGTAGTCACGGTCTCTACGCCACAACATATAACGGTCGTCAACCAATTCCGCATCGGATATACCATCAAGCAGCCAAGTTTCAGTTATAACTATTAAATCATAAGAACACAAACATACACTTCTGAAGAACATATTGGTCTTTGTACGCAGCCCACGAGCATTTTGGTAATATATGCTAATAGACATTATTAACCATAAATAAACACCAATAAAATTTATTCTCAAGCCACTTAGTAAGATAAAATATTAATAGAGAGCCACTAACGATTGCCCACGAATATTGTATAATATTATAAAAAATTGAAAAAGGTTTAATAAAAATAAAAGTAACAACAAAACTATTTACTTGCATTATTATGAATAGGATTCTTAAAATGTACTAGTGATGATAAAGATCGACAATGTATTAAGTTTAGAACAGAGTTGCTGACAGTTAGGTGGAATGGTTTTTCTGTAACTTGCTGAGGTCGTCTTCGCACTTTACGCATATTATGGGTGAGGTGTCGTTCTTTCTGATAAGTATTTTGCAGTGCTTGACCCAAAGATATTGAAACCCCAACTCGTTTTTTAGTTTTTTGGCGCTGGCTAGTAGAGTTTTGTTATGTACGGTTAAATGATCATTAATAAAAACTTTGGTATTATCTCCGTAACATAAGTTGTTAGACTTCGATTCTTTTACTGCTATCCTAGCCGCTGCTATAAAATCGTCTTTAATGTACCGATTATTGAAACATACAATAATTGGTTTCACATGCTTAGGATCTTGAGTTGGAACTCTTGAGACAAAGTTAATAATCGATTTTTGAATCGGATATTTTATTACAGAACCAATTCCAGTGATTATATCCAATAAGTTTTCATTCTTGTTTTGCTTGATGCCTTTAATTTCTACATTATTCATACGCGCCCATTGTTCTTTGTTCTGCATTTCGCCTTCAATTTTATCCAAGCGCCTTTGCAAAAGATTTAGCTGGTCTTTTTTGTCGTTTTCAACCCGTGTCAATCTATCTTCGATCTTCTTAACTCTCAAACCAAAAGCGCCAATCGATTCACTGGCAACCTTGACACTTGTCTGCAATGCAGCAAACTCTTCACGTAAAGCCTTAACATCTTTTGTAAGTGCCTCAAGCGGAGCTAGCTTCGATGCCAAGGATCTTATTTCGGCAAGAAGTAAAGCAGTCGATGGTTGGTTAGTGCCGCCGGCGGGAGAAGTAGGAGCCGAAGCAGCCACCGTCAAAAAGCCTGATTGCTTACACTTCTGACAACGCCAGATTGATTTTCGGTCGCCGAGCTTTCGATAACCAACTTCCGTTATTCCGGCGCAGTGATAGTGTAAATCCTGTTCACAGGCGCTACAGTGGGCACCTTCTGTGAGCAAGTCTTCGCAAAGCGGGCAGCCGCTATTTTTCATTTTGATTCGTAGCTGGTGGTAATAAGTTGCGAAAATATTGATAGTAGCTTTAAGAAGCAGATAAAGCAAAACTGTTAATTGCTCAGCAAATACGGCAGGCGCAGTACCAAAGCAGTCAAGCAAGCGGTTGGTTATTTCGTCGCGCGCTCTCACCTATTTGGTGGTCTAATGGGTAGGGCACTGGCTCGTCGATCCAGCGGTCATAATTGTGAGCTAAGGTGTAAGCAACAAGGCTACCATATCAAAGTTCATAACCCACATGGTTCTATCAGTAATTTACAAATTATATACATGTTTATTAAGCACTTACTGTGAGGGATTTTACCTGCATTGAGCTAAGGTTGTTGATTGACGCAGTCCCTCTTCCAAGACGCTTTTTCAACTAGTGGGTGGGAATGTAATTACAAATAGATTATAAAAGTGAGTCTTCAATAAAAAACTCGATCTTGGGTAGTGGACTGTTTTTTCAATTTTGGTTGTTCCGTTGAGACGCAGGTTCAGACTGAATTCTCCTTTCAAATCTTCCTTTATTTACTAATCTATACTAATATAATAAAGCTGAAGAGTTTGTTTGTTTGTTTGTTTGTTTGTTTGAACGCTCTAATCTCAGGAACTACTGGTTCGAATTTAAAAATTCTTTTTGTGTTGAATAGATAAATATATATGTATACAAGAATTAAGGTAACTTTTCACCGCGGGAAAACTTCGCATTCCCACGGGAATCCGACTTCTACGCGAACGGAGTCGCGAGCAGCCACTAGTAACTTATAAACCAGGTCTACAATTATGTTTATTGAACGCGACAAAAAGTATAGCGTGTAAATGGCTTTTTCTTTTATATGGCATATGTTTAATTTGGATGGGAATGCATTGTAGGAACACAACTAAAATAAGGATGAAAATAATCTTAGGTGATTGTTACGGATTAAATTTAATACTAATAAAACCCAATGCTTATCCCTCAGAAATGGCATCTGTTTTCATGTTTTAGTTTTGTTTGTTTGAACATATACTTAAACTAGAATATTTCAAAAAAGTTTACATTACAACAAGTCTAGAACATCAGTAGTATTGCATTTGTATACATTTTAAATTAGGTATTTCATCCAGGGTAGAAGCTTACAAGTCAATGTTAGCGCAGGAAATAGGCTGGTTCGATGACCCTAAAAATTCAGTTGGGGCACTTTGCAGCAGATTGGCCGCGGATGCTGCGGCTGTCCAAGGGGTATGTACTGAAAATCTAAATTGAAATATTATTATCAGAGATGTTAGGGAGCTCCGTAACCGTAACCGAAATTATCGGATATCCGATATTAAAAAAAAAAACCTTATCCGTAACCGAATCCGAAATAAAAGTTTCAGATAGTATCGGATAGGGATGGAGCCTATTTGAATCAAGTCATGGCAAGTTGTTTTCCCGCGCGGAATTTTGATGACAAGTAATTAAAATTCCTTCAGTAATATCCGTAACCGAAATTATCCAAAACTAACGGACAATCCGAAATTATTTCATATCCGTATCCGTATCCCTATCCAGTATAATAATAATTCCAATATCCGTATCCAATCCGTATCCGAAATTTTATATCCATCCCTGATAATTATCAGTCAGTAAATTAATACAAAATTTACCTTTTTCAGGCATCAGGTTCCAGAATTGGAGCACTTATGTGTGCTTTTTCAACAATCTTCATCGCCACATGCATGTCAATGTACTTCTCTTGGTCAATGACGCTGGTATCCATTATTTCTGTGCCACTAATCATAGGGGCTGTGATGATGGAGGCAAGAGTTCTGTCCAGTGGATCTGAAAATATGAAAGCGTCAATGGATAAGGCAACGACCATAGCTTCTGAAGCTATAAGCAATATCAAGACTGTGTCAGCTTTTTGTGAGATTATTTCTTTGCCATCCATACCTATTAATTAAATGTCCATCCATCCGATACAAAAGTAAAGTATGTGCAATGCTTAAGAAAGCTACATCTCTCTGCCCATTACTTACTTTCAGGTGGCGAGGAAACAATTTTAGCGAAATATCAAGAAGCCGGTGCTTATGCTCGAAAAATTGCCAGGAACCGAGTGCGCCTGCGTGGAATAGTTTTTGGTTTTGGACAAACTGCCCCCGTCGCCGCGTACGCATTGGCGTTGTGGTTCGGTGGTGTTAAAGTGGCATACGAGGAAATGCATTATAAAGACGTTATAAAGTTGCGTATCTTTTTTAGAAATTTCTCAAAAAAAAAATGCTTTTCAATCACCGATTATTTTCTGTAACTTGTCGCGTTTGATACTTTTATAATTTCTTTATAAAATCAACTTATCAGACTACTTTTAATGACTTATTTGTACAGAGTGTCTGAGGCTATGATATTTGGAGCGATTATGATGGGTCAAGCTTTAGCATTTGCACCTAACTTTGGAGCCGCGCTCGACGCTGCAGGAAGAGTTATGACTCTGCTGGCTCGCAAGCCCAAAGTTAGAAGTACGTCCGCTCCTTCACTCCCAGATGATTACGTAAGTTCCTTTTATAAGCCTCCATTTATAAGCTTTTTTTAAAAATCACCTTGTCAACCGTCCATAAGTTTCTTTATGGTATAATTTATTTGTTAAATTAAATGAATGTTATTTTTAGGGTTCCGTACCCAAAGGGTAAAACGGGACCCATTACTAAGCCTCCACTGTCTGTCTATCTGTCGGTCTATCAGTCTGTCTGGCTTGTCTGTCTGTCTGTCTCGAGGCCGTATCTCATAAACCGTGATACCTAGAAAGCTGAAATTTTCACAAATGATGTATTTACGTTGCCGCTATAACAAAAAAAACTAAAAATAAAAAATAAAACAAAATATTAAGGTCCCCATAAAATAAACGTGTTTTTTTTCGTATTTTTATGGTCAATATTAAAAACAATAACAGATAGACGCTTCAAATTTTCACAGAATATTAACTTGTATATTACCTTTCAAAATAAATTATTAAAATAACAATAAAGTTAATAAGCAATACCGTAATTTTAAGCAATTTTTACTCGATCTTAATAAACAGGTAGAAAATGTAAGTACGGAACCCTTCGTGCGCGAGGCCGACACGCACTTGCCCGGTTTTTTAAATTAATTTTAATGCCTTATTCAGGTAGCTGAGGGCAAAGTAGATTATGAGAAAATCCGGTTCCGTTATCCTACCCGTCGCGAAGTACAAGTCCTTCGAGGGATGTCCTTGTCTATTCCTGCTGGTAAACAAGTAGCCTTGGTAGGCCCCAGTGGCTGTGGAAAGTCAACGCTCATACAACTGCTGCAAAGACAGTATGACCCAGATTCTGGCACTGTGGTAACTATACGAATTTTAAAAGAGTACACCCTGTTAATGCTCGTTAGAAATAAGTCATAATTTAGAAATAGAGAAGGCTTGTTCCATTTTTAGATTTTAAAGAAATGACTTATAGGTATAGGTCAGAGTATAGTGGACTAAGCGTGTTGATTAGGCATTATATTGTCAGTAAATTTGTGCTTACTATTAATAGCTTAATCTCTAGCTAGACCAACTTATCTTACATCTTTTTTCTTTTGTCTCTCCGCAGTACCTAGACGACTACAGTATTTTCCGTGACATTAGCTTGACGACTCTCCGTAGGAATCTGTCAATAGTGTCGCAAGAACCGGTTCTGTTCAACCGGACCATCGCAGAGAATATAGCCTACGGTGATCTCTCCAGGAAAGTGGGCATTTCGGAAATTGTGCAGTGCGCGATTGCTGCCAACGTACACAAATTTATTGCGTCTCTTCCGAATGTAAGATTTGGTGTATTTTTTATGAAATGGTTATTGAACTTCAATTGGCATTTTCTCGAATCGAAGTCACCTTCGTCAGACCTTTAAGTTACGTACTTTGTTTACGCAATTAAGAAAACCCGAACGATACAGCCAAGACATCCATGTATATTTTAAATTAAAATTTTTAATCAATTGATTTATTGTAATAAAAAAAACCTTTTTGAACCTTTGAGTTTGTACATTAAGTAAATTACTAGCACTATGCTATATTATTTCTTATTCTTCACCTACTTTATAATAGTCTGTATCCTTCCATCCCCTACAGTATTCTTCCTGGTTCCAGGGCTACAACACCCGCGTCGGCGCGCGCGCGTCTCAGTTGTCGGGCGGACAGAAGCAAAGGATCGCGATTGCGCGCGCGCTGCTGAGAAACCCAAGAATTCTGCTGCTCGACGAGGCCACGTCGGCTCTCGATGCTAGCAGTGAAAAGGTAAAGTATCATTAAGGCCTATTTAATTTCTCATTGAGTTAAGCATACTTTAAAATTTTAAAACTTAATCTTTAAAACTTTTCGGACAGATAATTCTTTATTTAGTTACTCGTAGATTGTATTGAACCAAAATGGTTCCACTCAAATTGTGTTAAAAAACAGTTCTATACTCATCTATTTCCTAATTATAACCGTACATATCTTAGGAAGATATCACTCATTCCTCATCTGTGTTTGATTGATAATCTTCAACTGAACAACTTTCCCAGCGTATATTTGACAGCTGAACAACATCTTCTCTGAACAACATCTTTCCCAGCGTATAACTCCTTCCAATCTTCCTTTTCAACTCTAGAAGGTGCAGCACGCCCTCGACAAGGCCATCATGAACCGCACCTGCATCGTGGTGGCGCACCGGCTCACCACCATCGTCAACTCGGACATCATCTACGTCATCGAGCGAGGGGAGATCATCGAGTCTGGGAACCACAGCGAGCTGATGCGGCTGGGCGGGCTCTACGCCAGGCTGTTTGACTTGCAGCGGGGAACGGTAGACTCTGAATCGTCTACGGAAGATGACGCATGAGATTTAGATAGCTTGGTGGTTTTAGTGACTTTTAAAAGCGTAACACTTAAGTTCACGATGGGAATCGTTCTGTGGAATTGTTGTTTATTTTCCAGGGAGGGTTTTTCTTGTCGTACAGCTGACTAAAGGGCATTCAATAAAATAAAATTAAAATCGCGAACAAACCAGACGAGTGATTCAAGTAGGACTATAATAGTAACTAAACTAAATTAAAACTATCGCCGTGACTTACTCATAAGACAGAGACAGGTAATTATTTTAGTCCAGTCAAACTAAAATGTACGTAACAAGTACAAACTAAAATTTTAGGCTAGTCCTCAGCGCATCATTTCGTTCAATTTTACAATTATGTGGACTAAAAGTGAGACCAATATTTTTTTAATCCAAAGCATGGAAAAGTGACAGTGATATTTTTAATTTAGTTTTAGAGAGTGTTTTCGGAATCGAGGCCATTATCATTTTATTTTTAATTATGTAAATTCTGTTCACGTCAGGCTAAAATTAAAGAATCTGATGCGTTACCTACTTAAAATTTCTTAATGACGATGTGACAAAGTTTTTTTGTTAATTACTTTTTGTTAATTTCTGATGATTGTTTTTCCTAATATATTTATTTAAATAGCGTTTTTACTTATTTCTTACTTTGAGATTTTTTATTTTGTATAATCGATTTGTTACAGAACAACCCCCCCTCATATTGTGTAGATATTGATGTAAAATTAACTCTTTGCAAGAATTCATTGCAAGAATTTAAAAAAAGTTAATGCTTGTATTAAGGTCCCGTCCTTTCTTATTTATAAATGTTAGGTTCAAAGTTCAAAATGTAGGCGTGGCTTGCACTATGATTTAAATGTCATGGTGGCGAAACATAGGTCGTCGCCTCTAATGCGGAATCTATTAGGGGGTGATCTGTGAATAAAATGTTGTTTATGCATAAAAGCCCTGAATCCTGATGAGTATAGTCGAGGCAGGTTTTGGCAGGATTCCATTGAATTAAAAATCCTTCTGGCGTCCAATTAAAATTTAAGTAGAATTAGTGTATGAGATAAGGATACTTTTATTGTTTGGCTTTATTACCCTCTGAACACTTGGTCCGACTGCTCGGACGACGCGGAACTTTTTTTCCTGTTGGTCCCATTTATCCTATCTGTAAACTTGGTAAGACTGCTGAGTTCGACCGATCGGACGACATGAACTTTTTCTTTCTATTGGTTCTAATTGGACGAACTGGATTATAACTTTTCAATTCTACGCTACCTTATTTGTACTACACTAGATAAAAAAATGTACGAAATTGCACGCTAAATAAAAAAGAAGTAGTTACCTACTGTAAACTCTTTCGTGAAAACAATCAACATTCTGTCACTGCTAGGAAGCATACCTACTTTCTTGCGGGCGCTATTTATTTTGCTAGGTAGCATTTTGCGACTTTTTTGTAAGGCAGATAAAATGTACGAGAAATGTACAAAATTGTACGCTTCTAAAAAAAATGTACTATAAACACTTGCTTCGTTATTTGACGTTTGATCTATCTGTGTCTGTCATTTCAATGAGAACAGCTATTTAGATATTTAGAATGGCATCGTTTATTTAGATCACCGATTGAAACGCATCAGTATAACGGTTACTATAGTAACAGATTTAACAAGGCGTCAATGGTAAGTAGATTATTGAGATTGGCCATTAATTATACCGAATTCTGACATAGACAAAGCTTTGCCATGGCAACGATTTTTGTTTAATCAAACACAAACTATTTTATGTTAATTTTTCGCGCGACGCCTTTTGCCTTTTCTGAGAGTTTTCATTTTCTGTTTTGTTATAAAGATGATGAAGTTACAAATAGCTAACGATCAAGATCGTAAGGAGGCACAGAATAGGGAGAGAAGACGGCAATGTGAGCTGGAGCGAAGGGACAGGATTTTCAATGCCAGAAACAGAAAGATTGGTGTAAGTAGCAAGTTCACTCTTAAATACTGACGCGGATAAGTGTTACACAAAGATAACTAGGTACCTAATATTCGCTTAGTCATAAACACTAAAGATCACTCTCATGCATACACTAGTTTTTTTTTGCAACGTTTATACCTAGTACCTGCCTGAGTTAAAATCAGAGCAGTTATTTTGCCTTAAAGCTAACATTATGAAACTCAAAAAATACTTAGAGTTCCATTAGTTTTCGACACATCAAGAAAATTAGGACCTTTATTTTTAATTATTTTTTTACAATAAGAGGAAAATATACTTTTAATGAAAAAGAAAACCATTAAGAACCACGTTTAAATCCCCATTCTCATCTCCTGGCAGGTGGACCTCCCGTTCCTGGAGCGGCAGATCGCTGAGAAACGAGCTGAAAGAGACGAACAAGCTCGCAGGGATGCCGCCTTCGCCAACCAGATGATCAAGGACAGCAATATGGCACAAGTGCTGGGGGCCAGGGAAGTCGAGGTGAGTTATTGTTATACTAGTGGCCACCCGCGACTCCGTTCGCGTGGACGTCGGTTTCCCGTGGGGATGAGATGTTTTCCCGCGGTAAAAAGTACCCTATGTGTTATTCTGATGTATAACCTATATTACGGTAAAGTTTCATCAAAATCCATCCAGTAGTTTTTACGTTAAAGAGTAACAAACATCTATCCATACATCCATACTCACAAACATTTATAATATAAGTAGGATTCTCTTGTTTTAGCCGTATAAATCTAACTAATAAACAAAATTTGTTTTGTTGTAGCTCTTAAGTCTAAGATTGTTGATTGCATTTGTCGGTAATTAAAGACCTATTCGCTGTCGTTATAGCCAATTTACTGCTGAGTGAGGCCCATTAAGGCCAGCTTAACAAAGGTAGTTATTTCTAGGACGATGTTGGTGGTTCTTTGGTTAGATTTTTTTACCTAACTTCACGACCTATTTTAATCTGATTTCACTTGTTCGCTGTAAATAGACCAGACCAGAAGTCCATCATCATACAAGCAATCTTTATAACAAAATCTTTCTTCATATAAATAACAGCTGTTAATATTCTTTCCTTTAAATTATTTAACAGTAGGTAAAAGTAAAGTTGGTATACATTCCTCATGGTAATTGACCAGGAACGCAAGCGCATAGCCGCCGAGATCGAGACCTACCGCCAACTCTACCAGCGGCCTGAAGACAGGCGTGAATTCGACCTGAATGACCCTGATGTCCTGAAGAAGCAGCTGCCACCGCGAGCCACCGATGACGTCGGCCTGTCTAGTGCTCAGAAGTAAGGAAACCTATCTCATTTTACCACTAGTGGCCGCCAGCGACTCCGTTCGCGTGGAAGTCGGTTTCCCGTGGGAATGAGAAGTTTTCCCGCGGTAAAAAGTCCCTATGTCCTTTCACAAGTTCAGTTCTTTCTTCATACCAGATTTCATCAAAATCGGTTCAGTGGTTTAGGCGTGAAAGCGTAACAGACAGACAGACTGACAGACAGACAGAGTTACTTTCGCATTTATAATATTAGTAGGGAAGTAGGGATTGTAAATTAAATCTATGCAATTTTAGGATTTCCTGACTTTCAAGTTTTAAAGGAACCAGGATTGCGTTGAATAGAAACGTGTTCCGAATTCCATCAATTGTTTTAAGGCTCTAAAAATTTACGTAATTTCTCGTTTATTAAATAAACACCAAATAGTAGACTTCACATACAACATAAGTTTGAAACAAAATGTAAATTTTATGAAAATACAACATGCAACCACCATCAATTGATCCAATCCAAATACGCAAGAAACCGTTTAGAAGACCATTAGTGATGACCATCGACATCAGACATGCCCCAGTTACCGATTACTTTATTTTACATCTAAAAAAATATATAGTGAATGAATGAATGAATGAAAGAATGAATGAATGAATGAATGAAAAAATGAATGAATGAATTAACGAATGAATATATGAATGAATGAATGAATAATATTACAAGTATTTGCGCGACCATCTCACCATTTCCCTCTCCACCAAGGTTCGAAGGCGAGGATCTGGCGCACGAAGAGCGCAAGAAGCTGATGGCGGCGCAGAAGAGCGCGTGGCTGCAGCAGCAGGTGCGCGAGCGCCGCGCCATGGAGGACGAGCGAAAGAAGGCCGAGGAGGCTTATATGGTCTGGTTATATTTCAATACCTATTTAGAGTCTGTTCTTATTTGTTCCTTTCGAGGACGCAATGCTAAGTTCGTTTAAATATTGGCATCTTTCTACTATGAGTCTTAGTTTTATTTAACACGAGCGACCCACCCACGCTTCGCAATGGTGGAATTTTGGCCGACTTGCTCACGAAACATTGATTTTTGGCTAGCTTAAAAAATCTTTTTCTGAATTTTCTTTATTTACAAATTTAAATGAAAAAATTACCTAAATGACGGTGAAAACCGCATTACAATCCGTTACGTAGTTTAGGAGGAGATAGCAGCCAAACATACAAACAGACAGAATTAGCGACTTGGATTTATACCATGTAATGATAATGATAATGATAATGATTATACCTATTTAGAGTCTGATAGGAGTCCGATTTGTTCCTTTACTCGAGGAGGCTAAGCTAAGTTCGTTTAAACATATCATTTTATTATGAGTCTTAGTTTAATTTCACGCTTTTTGTTCAAAGTAAAAGTTGTTATATTTTTATAAGCAGCAATAAAATATGTCACCTCGAATCAGTGGCGCGTAGCATAATTTTGTTACTACCATCTAATGCCCGGGATACACGAGGGTAGTTTTTCAAGCTAGGATAGCAAGCTAGTTCTCTTTGAAACTGTCTTGGCTAGCTGACTGGCTTGGAATATGCTAGTTCTGTTTACATGAAGCTATATTATTTTAAGCTAGTATTATTATTGGTTACTGCTTACGAGTCAACTGACAATTAGCTTCGCCGGCCACATGAAACTATAGTCTATTCGCGTTAAGAAAATAGTGACAACTACAGGATAAGGGTGTATTCACAGTGGAGTAAAAGTACGAAAGAAAAATAATAATTTTATAAACAGTATTTTCGGACATGCCGCATGCACTTGCTGTTCTATGACTATGCTCTCCACAGTTGCATTTAAATCACACAATTAAAAGTACTTATAAACATTGAAAATTATGTGTCTCTCTCCACTATGGATTATTGATCCACTTTTATTCTTTGGAATAGGTGCAGTATTCATTTTTTCAAAATTTATCGTTGGACAAGTCACGCAAAATCCACAACCGTTTTCTTCGAAGGTCAGGCTTCAACTGGTCACTGTGAACTCGACTTTTTAATTTCTAGCATTTTAATTGGCTGGGGGGCGTGGCCAGGCCGGCTGACAACGATCACTCACTATTTTCTTAACGCGAATAAACTATAGTACACAAGCCGGGAAAGTAAAATCAGTGGTGGGGGGCGCTACTAGCCTAAAAAATAGAACTCCATCCTATTTAAAACTGTCCTGGCTTGTCAACTAGCTTACTAGTTTACTAGCTTATAAATGAAGCTAGTTTTGTCTACACGAAGCCAGAAGTACTAGTTTGCTAGCTTACTGACACTAGCTTGCTATTCTAGCTTGAAAAACTAGCCTCGTGTATCCCGGGCTTAAGTGCTAGATTATTATAGACTAGTGGCCGCCCGCGACTCCGTTCGCGTGGAAGTCGGTTTCCCGTGGGAATGAGATTTTTTTCCGCTGTAAAAAGTACCCTATGTGTTATTCTGATTTATAACCTATATTACTGCAAAGTTTCATCCAAATCCATGTAGTAGTTTTAACGTGAAAGAGTAACAAACATCTATCCATCCATACATCCTCACAAACTTTCACATTTATAATATTAAGATTAGTAGGATATCACTTTAACTTGACCCTTACTTCCCACAGAGGGCCGTGATAGCTCGCGACGCCAGAGCCTCGGAACTGGATAAATTGGAGCGGGAATGTCGCTACAGACTTGGACAGGCCAACTTGAGATACAACGAGGCTTTGGTAAGACTGTGCCTATACTGCTTACATTACTTCATAGCTAATAAAGAACGCAAAATATAATACACGAGTAAAGATGCCGTGGCGAAATAAAAGTAATAATAAAACGGGTTTTTACAAGAAATTCAGTGTATGAATGCTTCTATTAGGACGTGTCTCCGTGTGATACATGCTCTCATAAATGGCGACTTGTTACCTCGCCCCCGCCAACTAAACTTTATGCCGCCAACATTATATAAACGTATTGTTAACTCCTTTGACAGTTGCATAAGCTGCCTCATACGATTGAAAGAGCAAGAATGAGTTTATAAATAACTAATGGCCACCCGCGACTTCGTTCGCGTGAAAGTCGGTTTCCCGTGGGAATGAGAAGTTTTCCCGCGGTAAAAAATACCCTATGTGTTTTTCTGACGTATAACCTTTAATACTGTTAAGTGTTATCCAAATCCGTCCAGTAGTTTTTACGTGGATGAGTAACAAACATCCATACATACTCACAAACTTTCACGTTTATAATATCAGTAGGATTTTATAGGTTTAATACCAAGTCCCTGAAGTAAATTCTCTATTCAGGCGATGGAGAAGAAACAGGTGGAGCAGGTAAACAAGGCGCAGGAGGTGTCGGACAACACGGCTGAGGTGTACAACCAGCTCACCTCGGACATGCTCACCGAGAACCCCGACGTGGCCCGGAGCTCGCTCGGGAAGAACAGGTGACATCATTATCATCTTATTCTTCTTCATCGTGTGATGAATATGCACTTTGCATATTCATCTAGTGTCAGAGTTTTTTGGGAACCGCCTTTTTTTTTAGGGCCTCTGACGTGGTTCCTGTAGGGTAGTGGCCATCCTACTGTCATTATCATTATCATTACATAGTATAAATCCAAGTCGCTAATTCTGTCTGTTTGTATGTTTGGCCGCTAACTCCTCCTAAACCAGTTGAGGGATTTCAATGCGGTTTTCACCATGCTTTAGGTATTTTTTCCATTTAAATTTGTAAATAAAGAACAATCGGAAAAAGTTTTTTTAAGTTAGCCAAAAAACAATGTTTCGTGAGCAAGTCGGCCAAAATTACACCATTGCGAAGCGTGGGCGGGTCGCTAGTTGTAAATAAGAAAGTAATTCTGGCTATCTGCTACTTACTGACTGGGCAACTTAGCGCTTGCCGCCAATGTTGATAAGCTGTCAAAGCCATCAAGAGTCGACTGTTTCTTTTACACGCCTTTAACAATGAACAAGGCAGGTGTTCAATATTAGCAAACATCATATTTCCCCTTGGAGCGTTTCTATTTTTTAAAGGCACGACCATCGGATGTACTTTCAGTGGCTGACAGTTGAATCTGTTTGCAGAGCGATCGGCTACATGTACAAGGGTATGAACCAGGAGGAATTGAAGAAGTTCTACGCCGCACAGAAGGAACAAATGAACGCTGCCAAGGTACGACCAAATTTTTGACTGCACCTGACATCTTTACGCGAGTTGCTATTTGTAGATTAAGATCTATAGTTCAAGCTTAGAGTTACCCAAACGATGAGAGCAAAACAATTTATAAAAATATGTTTAGCTTTGCGTAATGTTAAATCCGCAAGTTAATATTCACAAGCGCATATTTATGCTCAGTTTTTTTGCTAGCCGTATGAACTATGAGTTCATAAAAAAGGTATGATTTGCCTTGATTTGTCTTACAAACCAAATTCAACGCGTGTCATATATTCGTGACTATGTTTACCAGAAATTTGTAACTTATTATTTTTGTAACGACCTCTGTGGTGCAGCGGTATAAATACCGGACTGCTAAGCGGATGGTTCCGGGTTCGATCCCCGGGTCGGGCCAATTTCGTAAAAATGGTTTTTCGATATTGGCTCGTGTCTGGGTGAAACTAGGTTCTGCCCTAGTCCATTATGTAGTACCTATAACACAAGTGCTTCCTGCAACTTACTTTAGGGCCACATAATTGGTGTGTCAGTCTGGAGATTTATTTATTACTAGCTGGTGCCCGCGAACTTCGTTTCGCCAACTTAGAAGAAGAAAATAAGTCTATTCAAGTAATTGTGGCACCTTACACACTAAAATACAATAGGTACTTACCACAGAGCTGTCAAGTGCGGCGCAGCTGGCGCGCGTGGTTTTTCTTTGGTCTGTGGTACTTACGTAAAAATAATTATATCAAAAGTAGATAGGGAGAAAGAAAGCAACACAACAATGACAAATAAAGAAAGAATAAGAAATGAGAAACATGTTTAGGCTGATGACCCAGATGTCAATGCCTTAATTTAATTTAAAAAAAAATGTCTACGCATGCGCAATGGATGGAGATGAAGCAAGATGGAAGCAAGAAGGACGGAAGGAATGCACATGTTTTATTTCTTTAATTTTGCGTAATATTGTTATGGTTTTTTGGATGTTTGTGTGTATTTTCATTATTTATCTTAGAAAAATATATAATTTATATTATTATTAGATTAGATAAGATATTAGATAATATTATAATTATGTTGGTACTTTTTCAAATCTCGGTTTCAGTGTAGTTTGCACATCATACTACCACGCACCCCTATGAAATTCACGTGCAAACGTATTTCAAGTTTTTACCAACCCCCCCCCTTTTAGGGTTTGTTTTTTTTACCCTATAACCTGGTCCATAATTTTCTCTACATAATAGTAAAAGTTTCATCAAAATCCGTCCAGCCGTTTTCGCGTGATGCTCAGCCAAATAAACAGATAAACAGACAAACAGATAAACAGACAAAAATTCTAAAAACTATTGGAACGTGTTCTGTTATCAATTTTAAGTATACCCAATAAAAAATTTTTCGAACATCTTTTATGTACAGACTTTCCATCCTCTTCAGCTTTATTATATGTATAGATTATTTATTTATTTATCTAACTTTCCCAGGCTAAGCGTGATGCCGAGGCTACACTAGAGGCGGAGTGGCAGGCGCTCTCCATGTCTATACAGAGAGAGGTGGCCATGCAGGACATTGCCGACAGACGATTGAAGAAGTAAGCCACCCATACCACTAGAAAGCTTACAATACTCCTTAAATTAGCTTCTTCTTTTTCATATAAAAATTAATGACGTTTATAAGTCTTTCTAAAATTCGAGAACGAGTGGAACGATTTGGTTAATTTTTAATTTCGAATTATTCGAAGAATTCCAAGGAAAGTTAGTTTTCATTAATACAAATCCTTTTCGCAGGGAGATCGCCCGCCAGTTTTTGGAGGAGAATCAGATTTTGGCGCTACGCCAGAAAGAACAAGCGAAATACGTCAAGGCAGTGCTCAATGACAACACTCCCACTGAAGAATTCTACGCTCAGTTTAATACTACCACCAGATAAGCGAGCTGACCAATGAAAAATCACCAATTTTGACATTTCGGAAACACTGCGTTACGATTGGTCTAAGTAGGATTTTAGAGTTTAGTTCTTTATACTTTGCTACTACTTTTTTTTGTAAATTCTAGCGCCCAATAAAACACGTTATTCAAAAAGATACTTTTATTTGCTTTGAGCAATTCAAAATAATTTTTCTACGTCACTGTGATGGTGAATTACATTCGTCATCCGTAGGTAAATAAATACATTTGGCACTAAAGACTAGAGAGATCAAATTTGACTAGAATAGGAAAGCATTGGCATTTCGGAAGTCTTGTTCAAGTAGAAATAGGTCCAGACTTGCTAGAGACTTTATTCCTAAATTCCAATGACGGTCCGATTTCATTTTCGGAACACAAAATGGCGCTCTCATTTAGAAACTCGGCCAGTGTTATTTTATTTGTGTTTTCTTTTTTCTTTTTTGAATCTGGAATGTTTTCGTCTTCGTTTTGAATATTCGGACACGGTTTCGCTTGGTCTTGACTGTTTTTCTTTATTTCTTTGTCACTTTTATCGGCTAATGTAATAGACTTGGTCACTTTGCGATTGTCTTTGTTTTCGTTGTATATTTCTTTGATCAGATTGGTTTTTGTTACACTTTGATGATGGATATTGATAAGTTGTTTTTCTTCTAAGTTCATGATGGAATTGGCTATAATTCTGGCGGTTTTTCGTAAGTAGCCACCGCTTGTCAACATTACAATGGGTATGTTGCGGTCTTTGCAATGTTTGAAGACTATTTCGTCCCGTTTTATGATGCCCTAAAACAAGAGATAAAATTGTAAAAGTAGAAAGAGTTTAATGCAGAATTTGAAACTAGGGATTGCAATTGCTGGACCCAACGCTTTTTTGACATGCTGAGCAATGGTCACAATTCACATAACGCAGAAAATACATTTGGAATATTAAATATCTTACGATCATCCTACTTATTATAAATAAAAGTACAGTTCGTAGGAAACCAAACGACTTTTTGTTAAAAAATTGCTACTTTTATTTACTAGCTAGATACTATCGTATTTTCAAG
Source organism: Emmelina monodactyla (assembly GCA_916618145.1). Classification (NCBI taxonomy): domain Eukaryota; kingdom Metazoa; phylum Arthropoda; class Insecta; order Lepidoptera; family Pterophoridae; genus Emmelina; species Emmelina monodactyla. The sequence goes on from OU745316.1 coordinate 3,421,765, forward strand.
GTGTACTAAAAAATCACACATATCGCGTATAAAGATGCAGTTTTAACATAATTAGCTATATAACTTACGTGTTCACTGATAAACATGCCTCCTAAAGGGTCTGGGTATAGTATATCGGTGCCCGCGTTGTAAACTACTATGTCCGGAGTGAATTCTTCAAACGCCTCCCTTAGTGCACTAAAATGAAATAAAGTAGTAATACAATATGGCTATTTATTTAAATAACGCAAATACTGTATACAATTTTTACAATGGCAAGGTTAATCTAAATTTTCAAGTCAAACGACTGCTAACTCAACGGATTTAACTTCAATTGACCCTATTCTATTCGGTTTATTATAACTTTACAGTTTATATCCCTACTAATATATTATTATAAATGCGAAAGTAACTCTGTCTGTTACGCTTTCACACCTAAACCATTGAACCGATTTTGATGAAATTTGGTATGAAGATTGAAGGAGTTAAACTTGAGGACGAACATTCCATACTTTTTAATTCGAAGATTGTTCTATTGTTTAAGACAAATTCATGTATCGAATAAATAAAAAGAGATAATAATAATGAAATTTAATAATGGGATCGAACTCAAAATAATTTTCTGTGTTAACACTTTTTATCTGCTTTTAACTTTTTTCTGAAATCCACGCAGACGAAATCGCAGGCCCCAGCCATAGATATTTTAAACGTGAAAGTAACTGTATGTTTACACTTCCACACCTAAACCACTTAACCAATTTTGATTAATAGTCAAAAGACCTTGGGAAAGACTATAGGCTACTCCTTACCATGTCGCGCGATATAACCGAATTCCACGCGGGCGAAGCCGCGGGCGGAAAGCTTGTCTAATATAAATCATAAAAAGCTTCATTATCTAACTTATCTTCCACAAAAAATATAAATAACTGAAACAAAACCATCCTATTCCTAAAACTCCCTGCAACACTTACTATCTGAGCTTCAGCAAGTACTCGAGGTCGTCGACCCGGCTCTTCAGTTCCACCTTCTTGCGTATGGCGCGCTTGGCGACACAGTCGCGCGGGTAGATGCTGCGGTTGTACATGTCCAGGATGTAACACTTACTATCTGAGCTTCAGCAAGTACTCGAGGTCGTCGACCCGGCTCTTCAGTTCCACCTTCTTGCGTATGGCGCGCTTGGCGACACAGTCGCGCGGGTAGATGCTGCGGTTGTACATGTCCAGGATGTAACACTTACTATCTGAGCTTCAGCAAGTACTCGAGGTCGTCGACCCGGCTCTTCAGTTCCACCTTCTTGCGTATGGCGCGCTTGGCGACACAGTCGCGCGGGTAGATGCTGCGGTTGTACATGTCCAGGATGTAACACTTACTATCTGAGCTTCAGCAAGTACTCGAGGTCGTCGACCCGGCTCTTCAGTTCCACCTTCTTGCGTATGGCGCGCTTGGCGACACAGTCGCGCGGGTAGATGCTGCGGTTGTACATGTCCAGGATGTAACACTTACTATCTGAGCTTCAGCAAGTACTCGAGGTCGTCGACCCGGCTCTTCAGTTCCACCTTCTTGCGTATGGCGCGCTTGGCGACACAGTCGCGCGGGTAGATGCTGCGGTTGTACATGTCCAGGATGTAACACTTACTATCTGAGCTTCAGCAAGTACTCGAGGTCGTCGACCCGGCTCTTCAGTTCCACCTTCTTGCGTATGGCGCGCTTGGCGACACAGTCGCGCGGGTAGATGCTGCGGTTGTACATGTCCAGGATGTAACACTTACTATCTGAGCTTCAGCAAGTACTCGAGGTCGTCGACCCGGCTCTTCAGTTCCACCTTCTTGCGTATGGCGCGCTTGGCGACACAGTCGCGCGGGTAGATGCTGCGGTTGTACATGTCCAGGATGTAACACTTACTATCTGAGCTTCAGCAAGTACTCGAGGTCGTCGACCCGGCTCTTCAGTTCCACCTTCTTGCGTATGGCGCGCTTGGCGACACAGTCGCGCGGGTAGATGCTGCGGTTGTACATGTCCAGGATGTAACACTTACTATCTGAGCTTCAGCAAGTACTCGAGGTCGTCGACCCGGCTCTTCAGTTCCACCTTCTTGCGTATGGCGCGCTTGGCGACACAGTCGCGCGGGTAGATGCTGCGGTTGTACATGTCCAGGATGTAACACTTACTATCTGAGCTTCAGCAAGTACTCGAGGTCGTCGACCCGGCTCTTCAGTTCCACCTTCTTGCGTATGGCGCGCTTGGCGACACAGTCGCGCGGGTAGATGCTGCGGTTGTACATGTCCAGGATGTAACACTTACTATCTGAGCTTCAGCAAGTACTCGAGGTCGTCGACCCGGCTCTTCAGTTCCACCTTCTTGCGTATGGCGCGCTTGGCGACACAGTCGCGCGGGTAGATGCTGCGGTTGTACATGTCCAGGATGTAACACTTACTATCTGAGCTTCAGCAAGTACTCGAGGTCGTCGACCCGGCTCTTCAGTTCCACCTTCTTGCGTATGGCGCGCTTGGCGACACAGTCGCGCGGGTAGATGCTGCGGTTGTACATGTCCAGGATGTAACACTTACTATCTGAGCTTCAGCAAGTACTCGAGGTCGTCGACCCGGCTCTTCAGTTCCACCTTCTTGCGTATGGCGCGCTTGGCGACACAGTCGCGCGGGTAGATGCTGCGGTTGTACATGTCCAGGATGTAACACTTACTATCTGAGCTTCAGCAAGTACTCGAGGTCGTCGACCCGGCTCTTCAGTTCCACCTTCTTGCGTATGGCGCGCTTGGCGACACAGTCGCGCGGGTAGATGCTGCGGTTGTACATGTCCAGGATGTAACACTTACTATCTGAGCTTCAGCAAGTACTCGAGGTCGTCGACCCGGCTCTTCAGTTCCACCTTCTTGCGTATGGCGCGCTTGGCGACACAGTCGCGCGGGTAGATGCTGCGGTTGTGCATGTCCAGGATGTAACACTTACTATCTGAGCTTCAGCAAGTACTCGAGGTCGTCGACCCGGCTCTTCAGTTCCACCTTCTTGCGTATGGCGCGCTTGGCGACACAGTCGCGCGGGTAGATGCTGCGGTTGTACATGTCCAGGATGTACACCTCGCGCACGTGCAGGAAGTCGCGCTCGTGCCCGTTGCCCTGGGAACGTAAAAAGGTTTGACGTTTTACCATGGCTACAGAAGAAAAAAAAGAAAGAAAGATTTCTTTCATGGCGTTAAAAGTTTTTTTTTTTGATAATACATTTAATTGGCGGGAAATCGCTGAAGTTGCTTTGCAGAATTGGGGGGGCTGGTATCATTAATATCATAACATCATGGAAACATAGCATAATACCTTTTAATCAGCTTTTTCCTTATTAAGAACGGATTCTAATGCGGTTGTTAGGATCATATCATTAAAGTATTTTTTTTAATGTTTGTTAATTTATTAATTAAAGCTCAATAGGACGGAATCGAAAGTACTTTAGAGTGCATTTATTTATTTTGAATCATTAAATAAAACTATCGCTTTCACCTCCGCAAACAATATGACAGCGATTTTATGTAATTTCACTCATGATTGATTCACTTCATGAAAGGTCGCTGAGATATCATTGAAGTATCTCCCGTAAGCTATTTTACACAATACCTCATAAAAACATCATTGTTGGCGACAGATCTGGCAGAATGCGCGGGGCAGCTGAGACCCGTTGCTAAGGCTTTGGTTAATGGGTTGATTGCCAAGTACCTTAGCGAGACGGGTCGTATCTCAGGTTTTTTCTAATTTGTAGGTATATTTTTTCTTTTCGCAATAAAGTGTACATATTTAATTACCGCGAACGTGTTTAATTTGGTCTCTTACAATCATAAAATACAACATACCTGATGAGCATCCAGATCCACGATCATCGCCGTCCTGACCATGCCCTCGTTCATGAGGCATCGCACGAGCAGCGTGATGTCCGCGTAGGGACAGAAGCCGCCGCCCTTCGACGCGCAGCAGTGGTGGAACCCCCCGCCGATGTTGATGGCCCAGCCGCGCTCGAGGGCCAGTTTACCCGCGAGGACCGAGCCGCCGGTTTGGTACCTAGGTCACTGGGCGTTTGTATGTGGATTTCTGTGTTGATGGCAAGGGTAGCTAGATTTTTTATTTTTATATTTTTTTAGGTTTGGGGTAGGGTGTTTCATAGTAAAATCTGTCAGATATGGTGAGTACTGTACACCCTTTACGGGAATAGGTCGACTTAACCAATAACCCTGTATACTTTGCTAGGCTTTGTTTTGTGGGAATGAGGTACTCTTCCGAGGTAAAAAATATCCAAGGTGTGTGATTCCAGGTTATAGTCTATCTTTTTATCAAGTTGTGTACAAATACGTTCAGAAGTTTTTGCGTGAAAGAATAACAAACTCACATAAGTACAAACTTTCGCATATTAATAAGAAAAAAATTATTCTTATAAGATACACCATATAACTAAAATTCTGACAATGAATGATGCATCAATCGATTCGTCTATACATCAAGAGTGTACAACATATTCGTAGCTGACTACGGTAACTACGGCGTAGCAGAGGAAAACTAATTTACAATAACTCGCACTGTACGCTTTCATGTATAAATCTGTTGCTAATCCCAAGTCTTTTAATTAAACTATACATATTTTTATCACATTCTGGATATCAATATAAGACAATAATATGGACAGTCATTTTAGTCCTGCCAAACTAACATTTTGCGTTCATAATGATATGACACGTTAACACTGGTCTTTTACACATTAAAAGGATGCGTACAATGATTTAGACTTAATTTGGAAAGACTAATATATTTGTATTTTTATAAATTAGTACCAAGCAATATTTAAAATTAGGTTTGGAGAGAATTTCCATCAGTTTCCATTAAAAAAAACCTAAACAAAAGTCATCTAGAGTAACATAACACTAACCTCATAGGCTTCAAGATAGCTTTCTGCACTAATACATTAGGTACACAGGCAACTATAGGCACCTCTGTTACAATCGCTACTACCACACTCCACTGAAAAAACATATATTAAGGTGAGAATTACAGTCAATTATTCGCTACTTATTTATTTATGCGAATTAGATGCAAATTTTATTTTAGTAATAGATAACCTATATATCTGAGCATAGTCTATGTAAACTATAAACTGCAAACTTTAAAAAGTGCTTAAAAAATATATTTGTAAGTAACTTTAGTAAAAAACAGCTTTTAGATTTTATGTCTTTAATTACTAAAATACCAAAAATAGGCACTTACTTTTAATGATTTAAGGTACTTCTTAGTGTGTACAATAAGCAAGTCCGATTTTTTGGGTTCACGAGGCTTCACTAACTGTTCATCCGTAAGAAAATTTGCAGCTTTTAAAAACTGGGAAAATTAAAGTATTTAATAGTTATCAGCCATAAATTACAACATATTTCTACTAAAACCTAATAAACTAAAATAATTATAAAAGAAGATACATACATTAACAACATTCCTCCATTTCTTAACATCAAAAACATGACACCGCTCAAATCCTCCGAAGGAAACATTGTAATGAGGTGAGTAAACTATTGGTAGCTGGTCATCGCGAATATCATAGTATAGACTGTAAATTATCTCTGAATTATTGTAAATTAGGATCAGAAAAAATTCTATTGAAGATAAACCATAACATACGAACATAAAATAATACCCAAAAGATATATGGAAATATTTCAGATAAATAAACTAAAGCTAAGTAAAGAAAAATAAAATAAAAACTAAGCTGTTTAAATGAGAAAATAAATAAAAACATTCATAACTAATAAAATATTTTTTATAAACATGTTAGTTAAATACAAAAGACATATAATTTCCTATCTTTCAGTAGTGGTAATTGTTAGAAGGAACACACTTTTTAACAGTATTTCAAAGATAAAGCTAAAAACATTATGAATAATTATATTTAGTAGGGTTCTTTTTCATGAATAAAGGTAGTTAAATATTGATAATAAAATTTTATCAAACTTTATAATTTTTACTAATACTTACGTGGTCATTATGTAGAGTCTTTGATTGATTATTTGGCTAAAAAGTTATGAATTTTATCCGCGAGGTAACTACGCAGTAATCTCAGTGAAATAATCCACAATACAAAAAAAATATATACCAATAACAGGTAAATACTAAACAATGTTTCTTTAATAAGTTAAAATTAATTTTATGTTTTGAAATATGCCTTTTTATTTACAATCGACAGCTGTTTTTTGTTTTTGTTTGAAAATTGTCGCAGACAGAACTGTCAGATTTGACTTATTGACATGTTCCTTTGGTTGCATTCAATTGCAACGTAAATAAAAACTTTTCATAAAAATATATTTTGACGTTATCTTGGTAAGTGAAAATTTTATTCATGAAATTAAAGTTTGTCGGTAATCAATATTTGCATCGTTTATTTGGCTTTGCTATTAACATATTGAACGGATCTCTTGTACGTAACGCGGTTGCCTAGCAACCGCTGAACAAACAAACGCGCGGGAAACATACAAATAAACAAGTATCAAGTAAGTTTTGAGATAACAACAGAATATTAAATATAAATATATGCCAAGTCTTATAAGATAAGATGGAAACTGTGTCTACAAATGAGCTTGAAGAAGAAGTACAATTTTATAGAGTGAGTATATACTGATAGTATTTTTTGTTTGTGATAATTAATCAATACGTTTCTATGAAATTACTCAGATCTTGATCTTTCTTCTTTAAAATTCTTAGAGAAACCATGCAGAAATGGAGAAAGAAATTCGGACATTGATATCGGACAATCAGAAGCTTTCGCAGCAAGTGGCCAAACTTCTAAAGGAAAAATTAGAGATCGTTCGACAAACTGAAAATTCCAATAACAGTAATCAAAATGAGACGGATGAGTTAAAACGACAAGTTACTTTATTAGCAAAGGTAAGAGGTTTCAAGAAATTGTATCTTATATAAGAAAAAAATATTATTAAATGGAGGTTTCCTTGTTAATAGAAGGTAAGTACCTAACTGCTTACGTTAGTGGTGACAAAATTAGAAATTTAAAGGACTACCTGTCATATATTGACTATTATTAGGTATTTATATCATCATCATTATCATTCCATAGTATAAATCCAAGTCGCCAATTCTGTCTGTTTGTATGTTTGTCCGCTGTCTCCTAAATCACACAACGGAAAATGCGGGTGGTGCCATCTTTTAGGTATTTTTTTATTTAAATTTGTAAATATAGAACAATTACAAAAAGCTATTTTTAATAAGCCAAAATTCGTTATATTTTGAACAATTCGGCCAGATTACATCACTGCGAATCTATAAATGTTTAAATACCTTTCAAATAGTTAATATTATTCGATAAGAGCAAAGTCTCTGTAGAATAGGTAATTCTACCAATTTGTAGTTATGTGTTACATCGACGTTGCAGGAAAGAGATTCCCTGCATGTTTTGTGGCAGACATCACAGAAAACTATTGAAGCTCTGGAAACAGAACTAAAGACTTACCAGAACTATCGCAGTGGAGAACATAAGCAGGTGAGATTAGTTATTTATAAGTAAGTACTTAGGTAGGATCCTATAGAAATTCCTTACCTACTTATAAAATAATAAAGTTCTTATTCATTGTCTTTTACCTAAATGCCTAAGTGCCTATTCAACTATATCTTATTTTGTTTTTTTCTCTCTATATAATTATAATTGGTGTAATTTATTTAACACCCTCATTTAAAAAGTTTCAGAATTACAATGAAAGCCATAGAGAATTAGAACTCAAAGCCGAAACAGCAATTTACGACTACGTCCAATTAGAATCAAAACATAAAGAATTACAATCCAAATACCACAATTTAGAAAGCAAATTGAACTCTGCTGAAAACGAAATAAAGTCGTATATGGAACGTGGTAAAGAGTTGCAGAACAAAATTGACGCACAGTCTAAAGAGTTAGAAGATCACAGAGTTAGTCTAGGTGTTGAGAAGAAAAATAACGAAATTATAAAAGATCAATTGAAATGTCTTCAGAAAGAATGTTCAGCCATGGTGAGGAGAGAAGCTGAAGCTAAATCTAAGGTAAAAAATATACTAAGGTATTTGAGTAGATAAGACGTAGTTAGGTAATATACAGGGTGTTTTGTTTCAAGTTTCCCCAATATTATCGTTATCCTAAAAAATGTAGTTGTTCTTACGTTAATGTGTCTAATGAGTCAGATTTAAGTTATAACGAACATAATACATACAAAAATGAGTTTATTTCAGGTCGCAGAAGCATTGCAGTTATTTGATGTGGTATCATCACAGAAAAATGAATCTTACAAAACTATAAAAGAACTTACAGGTAAAAATGGTCATTGGAATTGTATTAGATAATAAAAAAAAGGATTATATCACAATACCCACAGAAATCCTAAAATTCTGTCTCTAAAATCAAATCTATAATATCGTTAAAATACTGTTTATTTTCCAGCTGAACTAAATAACTTAAAACAAACGCTAGCCAGCGTGGAACGCAATTCAGAAGCTGCATTCAAGAAGGAATTGGACGAAGTTAAAGAAAAATATAACGAAAAGATTGTAGATATGTTGGAGCATATCAAAAATCTAGACAGCGAACTAGCGGAAAAGGGACTCTTGTTGAATAAAGCATTTAGGTATTACTTTAGTTTTTTGTTAGTTTTTAGATTAGGTACCTGTGATTATTGAAACTTTGGGTCATAGGCCCAGCAGTTTACGTCCTATACCTGATGATGCTGATAATAAACTTTAATTCGATTAAAAACTATGAACTCACATCTCTATAAGATCTTCCGGTTATAACATAAAATACCTACTTGTTGTTCCGCCCAAGCTTAACACTAGTGTAGGTTATTTTTGAAACGTTGTTCACGATGATGATGATGAATTTAAGCTAACTTGAAAAAACTTCTTCTGAATGATACATACACATGCATATTCTAACCATAGCTTAGGAGTTAGAAGGCTAGTATACAAACGGACACGGATAGCGACATTGCTTTGCTTTATAGGTACTACCTATGTAATGATAATAAAGTTGTAAAATAAACTGAAAGACATTTACAGGGAAGTTAAGATATTGCATGCGACGAATGAAGAGTTCCTCAAAGAACAAAAGGATAACATCAAATCAGTGAATCCGAAATTAGCAATTGCGGAACAAAAGTTGGAGTCCATGTTTCAAGAATTGGTAATACACAATATCTTTAAATTTTATTTAAACTAGCTTCGAACTAACATCAAATAAATAACTTATTTTTAACTATATAACTAATCTGTCTTTAGGTATACCAAATTTTATACCAATCTCGTCAGGAGTTTTTGCGTGAAAGAATAACAAAGACACATACAATGTTTCAAACTAACGAATTTATGGTATTAGTAGGATAATATTAGGATGTAAAGATAACTTTATACATGCAGGTATTATCAGAACGTAGGAACATTCAGACAGACTGTGAGAAGCAGTGCCTAGCTATAGACCTGCAGAGAACTCAGGACATCCACTGCAGGGAGATCAAACGAAGGGAGTGGGAGGAAAAGCTGCTGAAAACCCAGTGTGAAGAACTAAAGTAATACAATGACTATACAGGGTGTAAATAGACAATTTCCGAAGTCAGAAACCATGTTCCTAGGTTCACTAATAAAATAAAAATAAACTATTTTTATGAAAAAATATAAATTAAGCATTAAAAGTTGCGAGCAATAACTAAAACTAGTTAAGTTAGTAAACGATTTCGGAAGCAATCTTTTTACACCCCGTATAATTGCGAAAAAAATATGATTCATATTGATTGAATTTTAAGATATTTTTTACTCAAAATTTACCTTATTGAGTGTTTACTATATTTTCAGGGTACAAGTAGAACATCTACAAAAATCATTGGAGGAAACACACGAAATGGTTAATAAGTTACAGAATATGCTAACATCAAGAGATGAACTAAATCAAAAGTAACTATTTAAATCTTAAATCATATTTTTTTACAATAGGTAGGTAAATATAAGGGAATTAACTCATAATAGTTACGTTTTCTTTTCAGAATTGTTTCAACTAAAGAAAATGAAATATGTGAATTACATAAACATTTAGATAATCAGATGGAACTAAACAAAAAGTAAGTTTTAAAGGTTGAATAATTCATCTTTCATTATCATCATTTACTATTATACAAATTCAAATGAGTTATTGCAGGTGGAAACAATCCTATATAGAAATGGTGGAAAAAATGAAAGATAACTTCAAATTACTGGAGACAGAAAACAAGGAACTCAGAATCAAATTGAAAATACCTTTAACCTATGGGTCAACTATTTCTGACTTGAGTAGCTCATGACAAAAGTAATACTGAGAAATAACCAATAACCCTGTGCAATATTTTACTTAATAAAATAATTAATTGTTGAAATTCAATTTTATTTACATTTAAAATTTACAAATATATAATAAAATATTTATTTTTATGTATTATTGGGCAGCCACACACTCCGCAAACATACTAGGAAACCAGTAAAGAGTTTCCCTACTGTCCTGTGTGTCTATCCATGCAAGTCCCTCTTTTACCATGTGGTTTAATGCACTTAGGGCTCGAGTTTCATTCCATCTATAATACAAACAATTATTTTAACCATTACATGTTAGAAACTAACAAGCCTTCTAAAAATATTTTAAAAATACTTACCCTAAATCACTAGTCAGTATGCCCATGGAAACCCAAGCTGTACCCAAGGCGCTAGCTTTCTGTAAAACTAATGTGTGATCCAAATTCAATTCACCAGGAACAGACTGTACAAGCCATTTGCCTTTGCCTATTGACACCACTGTAAAACTAAAAAAAAAAGTGATGTGTTAGCAAAATTATTGAATGAATGGATTTTTATTGATTTGTTACTTTTGAATTTGTTTAAAAACTTCATACCCATTGCCAAAAATCTTCAACTTCTTTACAGCAGCCAATAAGTCTTCATTTGTAATATCTTGGTGTTTCTTTGCCTTTCCTCGAGCAGCAATCAACCTAGTTCGCAACTCATCCAAAGTTATCAGCCCACCATTTTTATAGTTTGTAGCCAAACAAACCTCCACTATTTGCACACCTAGCTCATAGTAAAAGTCGCCAATACCTGTAATATACAATATCAAAAGTAATTTCATTTTAAGATCATCATCATTCTAGATAAAAGATATAGAGAACATATATAAACTGAAGCTGCAACATGCTATAAGGTCATGTTTGTCAACTATGGAGCATACCTAAAACAGACCAAAATCCTTTCCCCGATGCTAAAGGATCAACACCAATGGCTGCACACATTTCTTGGAACTGTCTTCTAAACTGTGCATCTTTCTTAATATCATTCTTGTGTTTCGTAGCGAACTCTTCCAAGTTTTCTCTAAAGACTTCCAGCTGCTTGGTCAGTTGTTGAAACTGATTCTCTTGAATTTCCGAGCCTCTTTCCCTGTACTTCTCCTGTTCTAGTTTCTGACGTTGTATCGCCCCTATACCAGCGCGACGCCTCATTTTTGATTGATTATATTAACTTAAAAAGGCAACTGGTTCTTTTCAATTTAAATTGTGCTTAACTAATAATTTTATGAAACACTAATATAATAGAATAACCATACGAAAAACAATAACAATCAGCTGACTTTTATTTAGATGTCACTGTCATGTCAGTACTGTCAATGTCTGGATTAGGGAAATGGAACGGAGAGTCCCTCGGAGTAGGTATACTTTGAATATTAAACCAACGTAGCTATTAGCTACACATTAAAAATTTATTACAAAATAAAAATATTGCGTCTCCCACCGAAAACTTATAAAATATAACCTACTTGATAGGACTGAACTACTTATTCATGAATATAAGTTATTTTCAAAAGCTTATGGCGACATAGATGGCGCTTATCATCGCCAACATTCTTTCCCGGCGGTGTACGCATTACAACTGACACCGAAATACACAGGGCCGATCCTAGATCGCACTGTTGAAGTGTTTACGCGACTCGGTACAACTATATAGGTACAACTTCCGAAATCGTGTCCTATCTAGCACTGGGATGTCTCCTGTTGATTTTTGAGAGCTTATTAACAAGAACATATTTTTCAGGTACTCTTTGTTGGGGACAGGCATCGTAAGTAAGTTGGTTACTGGTTAGTTAGACAGATACCCAAAGCCAATGCACGTCATGCAACAGGACGATTGTGTTTTGCAATAAAACAAGTAGATGGGTAGGTAGGTACCTCTTCGTCCTACGTCCTCGTCTTATATTAAGTATCTAAGTATGCTAATATCACATTTAAATAGTTAATATCTGATTTAACCAAGTCTGATAAAGAAAGTCTGTTGGTTCTAGCTTAAACAATAATTAAATCTGTTATACATAATTTACCATATTTGTAGTAAATAATTTACCAGTTTTTTCTTTAGTTATGTCAAAAGTATTCAATTCGTCCACATACATAAAAGGCCCATTGCATTTGCTTACCTATCGAGTAGCAAATATATGTATCATCCACTGTAAAAGGCTTAAATCACGATTTGAAGTAAGTACCTAGGTCACTACCTCCCTATAACTTTTTTTCTCCATTAGGCAAGTAAAATATTAAAAATAAATATATAAAATATATATTACAAAGCAAGGTTTTGAATTTAAAAACAAGCACAAAAATTTATCATATTCCATATTTTTCCTAATTTATTGTAACGTACAATAGTTTCGCTGCTCATCGGGTTATTTTTTCCTATGGAGATGGACTTTTTAATGTATTGTCAAAAAACACATTTAAATGTTTTAGACAAAATAACTTCAAAAGATGAAAGCATCCCTGGTGGGGATCGAACCCACGACCTTTGGATTAGAAGTCCAACGCGCTATCCTCTGCGCCACAGGGACTGGATGATTGGTGGCCAAAATAGTCCAATACAAACTTATATGTCACTTTAGATTATTACTATAGCAGTGTGCGTGTGTATACGCACTTAAAACTTTTTAGGTGTGCGTAAATTTGACCTCCATTACCCAAAATTATCAAATTATGTCCTTAAAAGTTGAAACAGAATTGATCAATTTTTTTTTTGCGAGGTTATATATATTAATTTATTTTAAATTCTTCTCATTAAAATTAAATATTTAGAAATTCATTATAACCAACAGAATTACGATAAAACCGGAGCAGGAAATGTCAGTTGGCTGACCGGTCCGGTGAAATGACAAACAAACATTCGTACGTCAAATCGACTCAAAACAAAATTGTGAAAATCAAAAAATTTGTAATAGATTTTAAAAAGTATATTAAATTAATTTAAAGTAAAAATGATTGAGCTAGATAAAGGTTTGGTTTTAGTTTACAGCTTTTATTAGAATCTTTACAACGTTATAAAGTAAAGCGTAAGTTTCAGTTACGTATTGTACCTAAATATTTAATTGCCGATATGTTCATTTATTATATCATCTAATTACGCGTTACAAAAAAAACTCTAAATATAGTAATATTAATAAATAATAAATAAATCTCCAGACTAGTATATAGTTTTTTTATATATTATTTTCTCAATTTAATGAAATGTTTGTCCTGATTACTGTTATACTCAATCAATAAATTAAGATATATTTTAATTAATTTATGTTAATTTAGGTATTTAGATTAGGACACGTACAATGGAGGGTAAGCCAATTCCTGCATCAGTCACTTTTACTCCTGGGCAAAACGTTAGGGGAACTGACTCGCAGGATGATTTTCAAAAGTTTTTGTATGAATTATTTGAAAAAAATGGCATACTGAACAGCCTTCGAGCACATTTGAGAAGTCATATTGTTGAAGTTATAAGAAATGCACACTCAGGTTTGTATTTTACTATGTTTATTACCCTTCAACTAGAAAACTAGTATGAAAAATGTTAATAACTAAATTTCCTTTGTAATATGAAGAGCAATGAAGTGGTAGTGTTTGTTTTTTTAATTGAATTAAACTACAGCCATTGCAAAAAATATTAAAAGAAATAAGAAGTGCAACCATATTCCAGTAACTACAACTTTAATATTTACCGCTACAAAACTCATGTCTGTTTTATTAAAAAACAAATCAATGCATTAGCTATTCATAACTATCACTGACTTACTATACTAGTAATGCCTAATATTAGTATTTTTAGGTACCCCAACCCAAAAGAAATTTACCCAGAGATTGGAACTCCCGTACCAGGCACTCAATATTTTAATTGTTGAACATTTGGCTACTTTGGTAAGTTTTCAACTACTTTTTATAACAGTTTGATGCATATTTTTTTAAGATAGAAGTTATCTAATACTTATCTTTTTTTTAAAAGGACATCAAATATCTTAATTCAATAAAGCAAAATATTTTTATGCTTTTTTTACTTTAGTATATTTTCTAAATTTTTGCAATAAAAACTGCCTTCTCTATTGATGAAGTACCCATTTTCCTACCACAGTCATCTTAATTATCTAGATTAAACTATGTATATAAATAAAAGAGGTATATGCTAATAAATAATTAACACTGTTTACAGGAATTTAACTATACACTATCAGTATTCATATCTGAGATCCCACTTGCAAACATGGTGTTTGATTATGCAAAGTCTATATTTGATGGATTCAATAGTGGAGGAAATAACGCAAAGCATCTGCGATTTAACAAATCTGATGTTTGGTCCATTTTGAACTGTTTAGGTAAGAAAAATATATATTTTTACACTACCATTTTAAATAAAGAACATAGAACTTGTAGGTACTGAATATAACTTAAAAGTTACTTTAAGTTTAATAATTGTTTTTTAGTGCTTATGCTCTACAATTTTATCCACAAATTTTCCAAATCATATTTATTTGGTTTTAAAATACCATTAACTCCATTAAGGATAGCTTTCCAGCAAATTAAATGTATATGTATTATTAACTTTGTTTCAGGAGTGAAATGTGATTCTGAATTTGCCATCCAAGTGTTTGATATGTACAAATCAGATAAACGAACATCTCTACTGATGTGCATATTGAAGTATATGCCGTCTTACTACAAAGAAGTTCAGGGAGATGGTTTGTTGTTTTTACTTTTAGCTGTCTATAAATTCCAAAACTGCTATAACTTTAAGGAAGAACTTACAATGTAAATCTCAGTGCATGTGATGACAAAAAATATTAAAAAGTCAATGAAAATTAATATGCTTTGTGAACTAAGAATTAAAAAATATTAACTACTTACTTATAAATAGACAATACAATAGAAATTTTCAATGTCATAAAATTTTTGTTTTTGTATTTTCACTATCTACAGTATGTTCCATTTGTACTTTCCTTATAACATTCTCGAATCATTTTTTCTCCCCAGCAGTGAGTTCAGAGCGCAGTTCCATCTCCAGCATCAGGGTCTACGGCCCTGAGACTCCACTACGTAGGACCACCACATATATACCGGATAGAAGTTGTAGACATATCAACTCGTGCAGGGAGTGTAAGAAGAGACTTCAGAAGACCATGAAGAAGGCTACAGAGAAAGTAGGTAGAAAAAAAAAACTTTTTTACTCTTAACATAATGAGTACTATTCAATTAGTACCCATTCTCAGTGATGTGACTTATTTAAGATACAAGTATTTGAAATACAGATACAAAATACGTATTTTCAAAAACTGGTATACTGAAGTCTTACTTTAAATTAAATTAATTATTCTTGTGATTTATGAAAATTCTATAAAGAGAAACTATAATGATTTTTCATATTCAAATATTGTATTCTTTCAAAAGTATTTGTATTTTTATAAAGTATTTATAAAATACCTATTTTGTATCTAGTATTTCAAATACCTTAATTTAAAAGTATTTTGTATTCCCAATACTTTGTTCAGGGTATTTTGTACATCACTGACCATTCTTTTGTTTTCGGAAGCAGTTTTCTTACACCCCCTATATATATTAATTAATGAAAAGTTAGATTAGCTAAAATAAGTTATAATGAATTGCAGAGAGAACAGGGCATTAGTTCTGAATGTTTCATGAGAAGTGTGGGCGCCGCTGAATCACATATTATGGAGGAGGTGCTATTCATTATTATTTAATTACCCATTATGTATTAAACAGTTATATAATTAGCAAACTGTATGAGTATTTTCATGTAAGGCTTATACTAAATGAGAAATAACATGAAGAATCTTATCATTATCATTCATTACATAGTATAAATCCAAGTCGCTAATTGTGTCTGTTTTTATTTTTGTCCGCTAAGTTAGCAAAAATTTAACGCGCAAATCACACCAATGCGAAGCGTGGGCGGGTCGCTAGTTTAGTTACCTATAATATAACACATACAAATACTAACACTCATAATATTTCAATTGATAACTTTATATCATGAAAGTATTGCTAAGTGATCTCCATTAAATTTCTTTTTTATTACTTAACTTTGTTATGCACTTAGGTTTCTAACATTTCACCGTTTTTCATACTTCTTTTCCCTACATTTGAATTCCCATTGTTTTCATCTACACATACTTCATTTGCTAGATGTTCGAGCAAATAAAGTCAGTTTACGAAGCTGAAGTAGAAATGTACAAAGCAGAGGAAGAAAAACGACTCAAGCGCACCCTGGTCGACCACGCCAGGATGCTGAAACTTAGGAGGGATGAGGTATAAACAATGTTTATATTGATTGATATTTGTATATCTAATGAAGGGGAAAATGTGTTAATGTTCAGCAATTGTACAACAGTTGGTAATGTAAAAGGGGTATAAAAAGGTTTTGAATAAAAACAATACAAATTGTAGGTTTCCAGGTACTTTTGATAGATGTCTTTTAAGAGCAAACTATTTTTATAGTTTCAAAGTAGATAATGTTTTTAAATTAACGGTGATTTTGACATGTCAACTATTTTAGTGTCAAAATATATCTGTTTCTTCCACTACACCCTAAAAATCTTGTTTTTAACAGCTTAAATATACTTATCTCTATTCTCCCTTCTCTCAGATGGAAGCAAATTTCAAAGAGCGTGAATCGGAACTGTTCAACGTGGTAAACCAGAAGAAGAAGTTCCTGTGGGGCCTCGCCACGACGCTGCGAACTCAGCACGCGCATATGTCGCGCGCCATGATGGATGTGCGGGCGCATACCAGCTTACTGGCTGAGAAGGTAGGTTAACATTAAGGGCGGAAGGTAAGTTAACATTAAGGGCGGAAGGTAAGTTAACATTAAGGGCAGAAGGTTAGTTAAATTTAAGTTTACTTATTGGCTGAGAAGGTAAGTTAACATTAAGGGCAGAAGGTAAGTTAAAATTTAGGGCAGAAGGTAAGTTAGCATTAAGGGGGGTTTTAAAGATGGGAGGTGGGATTTGGAAGGGAAAATTCGTGGAGCGATTTTGTAGGCATTGGCTTATTTGTTGGCTTGGAATTGAAAGGCATGAGGTAAAAGTGAGATAGTTTATGGAAGATTCGTACTGAAATACGTATTTATCTAATGTAGAATAAGTCACAGTTTTTACAATTTAGTAGTTTGAATTATTTTTGTCTTACTAACGAATTAATCCATCAATTCCTTTATAAAATATTCTTCATTCCTAATATTTTAAAATCTCTTTATCATTGTTAGGAAGACAACCTACGAGCCAAGCTATTAGAAGCCGAAGAGTCCCTCAAACGTCGCGGCGAAGAAATGCGGACACAAATATCAAACGAACTACAAACACTAGAGCAACACCTAGAAACATTGAAGAACGAGCGCGAACAGATAAACCAGGAACGACAAGAATTAGAAACATTAAGACAAGTGTGCGAAAACGCTGACAAAATCGCCAGCGAACCGAATTTTGACACTAACAACTCGAGCAATTTTGACATGTTGAAAAACGAAATCTCAGTGCTGAAACAGTATTTGGAAAACACGAAATCACCCAAGTTTCTGATGGAAACTGGGATTATGACAGAGCCGTGTGAAATGTCGAGCGATAGCTTGTTGAATAATGGACAAAATGAAAAGAATTTGGAAAGTGATAATAGAAATGTGAAGGGCCTCAATCAAGTTGTCAATGATTTGACGAAACAGAAGAACGTTAATTTTTGTCAGGTATGTGTTTTAATTTCATTGATATAAAAAAGTCAATCCAGTTGCATAATACGATATTAATTTTCATAACTACTCCATTAACTTTAAAAAAAGTATAAATTTCACCTTTCAGGTTTATTAATTTGAAAATCAGCGCCATATATTTCTTATTCTTCCCTCTAAAACCTTCGTCTCTTTTATTATATCTTTAAGTAAATATTAAAAAAATCTGTAATTTATCTTTCAAAAAATGCAATAAATCGACATAATCATCTTTATATCTAAAAAAAACACATATACATATTGAAACAACTAACTCTCTATAGGACAATCTGAGCGATCTATACCGCGACTTCCTGACGGCCGCGTCGACCACCAACGAGACCGTGGAGGCATTGAAACAGGAAAATGAACATCTTAAAGCTGTGGCTAAACAGGTAGAAACTTATATAAACAGTAGTGGCCGCCCGCGACTCCGTTAATGAGAAGTTATCCCGCGGTAAAAAGTACCCTATGTGTTATTCTGAAGTATAACCTATATTACTGCAAAGTTTCATCCAAATCCGTCTAGTAGTTTTTACATGAAAGAGTAACAAACATCCATACATACTCACATACTCACAAACTTTCACATTTATAATATTAGTAGGACTAGCGACCCGCCCATGCTTCGCAATGGTGTAATTTTGCGCGACTTGTTCTCGATTCGTTGAATTCTAGCTTACTTAAAATAACTTTTTCTGTATTTTATTTATTTACCAATTTAAATGGAAAAAATATCTATAAGATGGCAAAAACCGCATTAAAATCCGTTAAGTTGTTTAGGAGGAGATAAAGTACAAAATATTTCTGAACATAATTTGAAGATTTTAGTTAGGTGTTTCGATCAGCATGTTTATGGCTGAATTATGTTCTTTACTCATTTTGTGTAACGTTTCGACAGATTCATTCTGTCAAAATCCTGACTATAACTAAAGAAGTTTCATATAGTATACCTTAAAATAAAACATTTCCAATATTACATAGGCCATAGGAATATTACATTTTCTCACATATTTGTTCTATACTTTTTGACTCTGATTTTCTGTCTTTCATTTTACATTGTTTCATGTTATCATCATCATTACATAGTATAAATCCAAGTCGCTAATTCTGTCTGTTTGTATGTTTGGCGGCTAACTCCTCCTAAACCAGTTGAGGGATTTTAATGCGGTTTTCACCATCCTTTAGGTAATTTGATCATTTAAATTTGTAAATAAAGAACAATCGGAATTTTTTTTAAGTTAGCCAAAAATCTATGTTTTGTGAGCAAGTCGGCCAAAATTACACCATTGCGAAGCGTGGGCGGGTCGCTAGTTCTATGTAAATACATAAATCTTATAAATATCTTTAGCAAAAGGAGCAGATAGAAGCCCTGGTGCGGCATCAGTCTGAGTTGCAATCTCGCATCAACATCTCTTACATCGAACCTCGTGTGTGGAGACCCCGGACCGCACCGGCTAGCTTGTGTTTAAGGTATTTATTTACTTTCTTTATTATTATGAACTTTTCAGCTCGTACAAAATATATGGTGAATTTGAATCAAAGATGGATGGTTAAGTCAAAGTTGTAGTATGGGAGCCATTGTAGATTGTTTTTAATTATTTTTGTAATTAATACTTAAACGATTTTATTTTATAAGCAGTGATTAGGTTAGGAATGGGCTTATAAAATGTTTATAAAAGCTTCATGTTTTTTTTTCTCAAGCTTTTTGATTATATTCGACAATGCACTTTTGTTCTTCAAATATTTAAATTTTTGAAGCGTTATTAAGCACCCGAAATATTTCTTAAAACAGACTTTTACCCTTGCCTAGTAATTTCTACAACCATATAAACAAATAAACTACTATACGCCAGTGGTGCGACAAATATCTGTCACTCCGGCGCGGGCGAGCAGCCGACACTCAGTCTACTGCCGAGAAGGAATCTAACTCCCGATGAACCTGTGCCGTTTATAGAAAGCAGGCGAACAGACAGCCGCAGGTAATGTGGATATATATATATGTATAGGAATTTTGAAGTTATAGATACTGGAACAAGGAACGCGGGTCTCCGAGCGTTCTTTTTCCAGTATCTATAACTTCAAAATTAACAAATTCGCATTTTAAATGCAAAACTAAAAGTAAAATCTCAATGTATAGGAATTATTGAACATATTGACATTATGGAGTTTCTTTAAATTGGTACAACATTGGCCCCGATTCTGAGAACACTATCTAAACCAAATTTAAAATATTGCCGTCATTTTCTTATGCTTAGTATTAAATAAAAACAGGTTTCTTGGTCGCACAAAATTTAGTTTACATCATTGTAAAATTAGATGAAATGCGCTGACTAGTCTAAGCTTGCTTGCGTCCTGTCAAAATCACGCAAATTTTGGTTTTACAGTACTTAAAACTTAAATGATTATCCATCTCTGTCTTATGCTATTGCTGGGTAAGTGATCTAAATTAAGCTATATTTATAATTTAATTTAGAGAGTTTTAATGTAAAATCAGCAACATTGTCAACAAGTTGACAACTTTCATACTATTTATCCGACGACAAAAACTATATTCAATGTAGTCAATCTATTACTTCTAGAAGTTAAAACCACACAACTTAAAGTTTTTTAGTGGCAAGGCACAAAACGTAACTATTTATTTTGGTTGTTATCCAAATAATAATTATTTACCCTACATTTTTATACTCCATGAATCAATAAACCTTCATTACGTAGGTATCTAATGAGCCAATGGAGGAAGCTTCGACGCCTTTCTCCACCGACACCTAAATCACATAAAAGTCGAACAGGTAATGTAAACATTGCTATTTTCCTATATTTTACACCTAGGTTAACTTAAGGCAAATCTTTAAGGTATCCTTTAAATTCTATTCGATTTTCTTATGATCAAGTTTTGTTGTCCATACTTTCAAAGAATTATAACAACAATTTCTTATTTAAATTAATGCCTATAAACTTTTCATTAATTCTATTAAAATGTAGTATGTAATATAATTGATATTTCTTGTACATTTGTATGTAAAACAGCAAATAAACCGTCATCGTCACACGAGAGGCGAACCCACATGGAATCTACGGTCGATTCTGACGAACAGTAAGTCTATTATCTTAACCTTCTTTTATACGTTAAAGAAATAAAAAAACAATGCAAGTGTCAAAATGATTTTCAGGTTGGATGAACGACCACCCAAAATTAGGCTGTCAACGACTTTGCAGAGGCAAATGAGCCCGAAGACAATGCTGCGGGAAGCTAAAGAGAAATTGAGGAAGTAAGTCGTTGTATTTCTACATAACTCTTACTAATTTCATTTAAAATAGTCGATTAGGTCATAAAACCAAATTTTATTTTACAAAACCTCTAAATCTAAATCAGAATAGACTCCCACTTTATTCTTTTTCTATATTATATATATTATTCTATTATTTACCAATTTGCCTATTTTTTGCCTTCAACTCAACAACTTCACTCGTCTGGTCGTAGAAAAAAACTTAAATAAATTAAACAACCTTTGTCACTATCTGATAATAATAGCTTTCTACTTGTGAAAGAACATTTAAAATCAGTTCAATAGATCCAGAGCCAGAGGTTATCCATTACATCTAAACACGCAAAATTCACCACTCTATCATATTACAATACTAGCGACCCGCCTACGCTTCGCAATGGTGTAATTTTGGCCGACTTGCTGACGAAACATTGAATTTTGGCTAATTTAAAAAAAAACCTAAAAGATGGTGAAAACCGCATTAAAATCCCTTAATTGGTTTAGGAGTTAGCGGCCAAACATTCAAACAGACAGAATTAGCGACTTGGATTTATACTATGTAATGAAGTCTCGATTCCCATTCAATCCAGTAAAGAAGTGTTTCGCGCCGAACCCCGTCGATCCTCTCCCGGCGCACTTTTGAGAGACGCAAAGCAACGCCTCAGGAAACTGGAGATACACGCAGAGAAGATACACGGATGCTGTGAGTCAATGAATGAATGGATGAGTGAATGGGTGTCAAAATGAAGCGGGGTATTGTCAAAATTAAGTTGGTAGTTTCAAAATGGGGATAAAATTGTGGCATAATAAAAAAAATGTTTTTGTTTTGAAATGTTTTGAAACTTAAGACTATTTACTGACAGTTTTCTTAGTTATCGGGTTTTTAATTTTTGAATGAAGCGAATTTGGAATATGCCGCTCGTTCGCGTGAAGTCGGTTTCCTAAGGGAATGAGAAGTTTTCCCGCGGTTAAAAGTACCCTCTGTGTTATTCTGATGTATACTCTATATTACTGTAAAGTTTCATCCAAATCCGTCCAGTAGTTTTTACTTGAAAAAGTAACAAACATACTTACAAACTTTCACGTTTATAATATTAGTAGGATTCTGAGCAAAAGAGATTTAGATGGTTACCACTTAAAATTAGGTGTATGGCTGTTGATTTTATTCAGTACTTACACATTTTATTTTCCTTAGCTGGACTGAGAAGATGTTAGATGTAGACTCATTAAAGAACCATTTATTTTCACCAGATAACACTACAGCATCGAAAGAGAGATTGAACGAAAACCAAAGTGCCTCCGTCACATACACGCATTCAAAAGAAGCAATTCAGACCGACTACGACAGATTCGTACAACAAACGCATATTAACCTGGAAAATAGCTACAAAGATTACAAAAATACTATAGAAATGAACAAAGCACTAACCAACCATAATCGAATTAGAGAAGCTAGTCGTGAAACAGATTACGTTAACATTCCAATAACGGAATTCAGAAAACTATACTCGGCATTACCAGAAAAACCAAAGCAAAATACAGTTAAAAGAGACCATGTAGAAAATAACGCTAAAGAAAAATGCACAGAGTTAGAAACACAGGAAACAAATTTGGACTTTGAAAATGTTATCAAAAGCATAACACAAAAATATGAAGAGTCACATTATAAAGAACAAAATATGGATATCAAGAAAAATAACGCGAGTTCAGAATCAAATCCGAGTGTTAGTAAAGACGTCACACAGAAAAGCGATCTAATACCTAGTATTACTGATAAAGAAAATAAATCTACTGAATTGAAAAACAACATTCAAAAGTTGTACCAATTTGAGTCGCCACGTAAGGATGAGAATACGCATAATAGCCTTAGCGGAGATACTGAACAGACTACAGTTATCGATGAAAAAAACGACAAAAGCGAAGACAATGTCGAATCTAAATCACTACGAACAGACAACAGCAAACGTACGGACAACGAAAACCTACTCCGAGTAGAAGTCAATTCCGTAAGCGAAGCTACGCAATCACTCAAAAGCGCTAAACTAAGTGTCGTCGTAAAAAGCTCTCTAAACCAAGGCGATAGAGACGAAAATCAAATAGCTCTAGTCAGTCCTAAGAAGAATGAGGTATCTAATTCATACAACTTGAGTGAAGATATGTCCGTTGGTGGCGTCAAAGATGTTCTAGCTTACGGTGAAGGCAATGTGTATTCTGATGATTTTACTAATGTTACCAGCGATGGCACTTCTCCCATTTCTGACGAAGAAAACTTCTGGGGAAACGACAAATAAGAACTCTCACTTTATCAAAAAAATTGTGCCTTGTGGAAAAAAAAACTACATAATGGAAATAAAACTCTAGAAATTTCTATAGAATCTTATATTTTCCAGTGTGAATCAAATATCTTTATATAAAACGTACAATTTACATGTCCATTTTCCTATTTTAATATAAAAGTACAAATATTTAACATTGTTTTATTACATATAGCACGAGCTTGGCCGATATACTTCCTAATTAATAAATGCTAATTAAACAAAAAAAGTAATTATTAATTAAGTAATTTTATTACTATCAGGAAAAAACAATGTTTTCGTGGCACATGTTTTTTTATTTATTCCTATTAAGTTACAATTACCCAAAATCGTCTTAATATTTTAGATTTAAATCAGAAATGACTGTTTGCCGACTCGCAGCTTTTAACGAAGTCAATTCAAGAGTAAAAAATATCTTTAGCTAAATTACAACTCAATATGCATAAAATACCATCATAATTATTTCAATAACTTTTCTAATGTCGCGTACCTTTCAACAGAGTATTCTATCATTTCCTGTCACGCTTAGTCATCACAATTTCAATTACAATCTAGCATATACATACAAAATATCAACATTATTACAAATTTTGAGATCTTTTATAAAAATGACTTCAACACAACAAAATGTTTTAACATTGCATACAAAACAATACTATTATTTACGTTGTAGCAAAAAGCCACGCTTATAAAAGACCTCCGTTATATACCTAAATTCGAAGTCTTATTTCGTTAAAAGTAACCATTTAAATCATTCATCAACCAAATCAATAGAAATATTTTAAATAATAGATAAGCAAAAACTGCAACCACTATAAAAATAATCAGAACAAAGAATAATATTATACGAATAATCATTTGTTTTTTTTACCGATCAAAGGTTGTTTTTCGCTTTTTATGTTTTGCGTTTTTATGTTTTATTCATTGTTATTTAAAAAGTTAAACTATTTATGAATGAATCTGTACGCTGTATTAGTTTCTTTTGACCAATGATCGCGTATGTTTAGAAACATATCGTCTGTTTGTTGAAGTTAGTTTATTTTGTGTTGTTTGTTATCAAAAACCGAAGCTAACGTTGTGCGAGATGTTTTTCGTGGCGAGCGCCGATCTCGGAGAGTTTGGTCCCGTGACTCTCAACCAGTTGGACACCTGGTGGACAAAATAGTAACTATATTTTAGAAGGTAAAAGGTAAGTAAATACTAAAAGTAAGTAGGGTAAGTAAATAAATACAAAAAGTGCATTTTTTACGAACAACTGGAAAGCTATAAGTAGCAAAATATAGTGCTGCAACCTCGATATAACAAATCTATAAGAAACAAGTTTTATTATTTTATGGTATTCGTTACATCAATAATACGTTAAACTGAGGTATATAAGTTAGGTTGGTCTAAAATTTGTTATAAAGAGGTAATTTTTCATTGGCAAAATTCGTTAATTTAATGGACACTTTTTCGAAAAAGTGCATTTTAAAGGATTTCTTCGCAAAATAAAAATGCAATGTTGAGGTTACTTTTCGTATTTACGTCATTGTTCTCTTTAAACCACAGTATCGCATCACTCACTTGTAAAGGCAGTGTTTTAGGCGATTCACATTTAGTAGGCGTCGAGCAATTTCCCGCTTCTTGTTTCATAGGAGAATTGCACCACGATGTGTTGTACGAGTATATACTGTCGTCCAGGACTGGGGGCTGCCATCTGCAAATAAATATTAAAACTCTTGAGATAATTATCTCGTTATAAATTCGTAATTGAGGTTGTAAATTTCATTTTTTTGTGACCCTGATTGTAAGAAACTGGTCAAACTTATGCGTGATTGCGTATAAGAATGATTTGTAAATCAGATTATAAGTAAATTTAGTAAAGCTTGCCACAAGAACTAAGTGCTAAAAAAGATTTACAAATACGAGACACTTTCTTCTATTCACATCCAGATTATGTTTTTAACATTTCCACTTAGAAAACCGTACAATATTTTTATTAACTAATGTAGTAATAAGCTATATTATCCATATTAAACAATATAAATAAACTCACGAAACTATCGTGGTCAACAAACACAATTTTCTGCGTTGACACGGTAGGCGAAATTTTGACAGACTGATGTCAAATGCCACTAATGTCATAACAATAGTTTTAGTACAGTTTTTTTACTAGCAACTTCGATTTTAGATTAGCTAAAGAAAATCCTCGAGATTTACAGTGTACGATAAAATAAACACTCGAAACATACGTAAGTCTAAAATGTAGTAATATATGGAAATGTAGTTATTTTCCTTGTGTAATAAAATGTGCTTCATTATACGAATAATGACGTGCCAATTGTTATTCCCCGTCAATTTCCATTAATTTTAACTTTTGTACAGAATTATCTCAATATTGTGTTACAGCTTTTCTTAAGCAAATATATCAAAGTTTATAAAGACATCATATACATAATACTTTACATAACTTAATGGATACTAGCCACTATTTTGGTTTCTACTTATTTTGTTATTTATTTGCATAGAGAACCTCTGAAAAAATGTTTCGTCTATATCTATCTATACTAATATTATAAAGAGGAAAGATTTGATTTTTTGTTTGTTTGAAATGAACAGGCTCCTAAACTACTGGACCGATTTAAAAAATCTTTCACCATTCGAAAGCTACATCATCCACGAGTAACATAGGCTATATTTTATTTTGAAAAAAATAGGGTTCCGTAAGATATTGCCACGGGAAAAACCATTTAGTTGCGGGTGAAACCACAGGGCGGAAAGCTATATTAAAATATAACAGCAATACATACGAGTTCCTTTCCTCCTGTGTATATAGCGCCACGGTGTGCCGCCATCGTGCTATGTTGGGATATTTCTCCACATCGATGTCGACGGTAGAGATGGCATCCCACACTAGACGATCCACTTTTGTTGGCTCCTCACTGGAATGTAAAGGATTGAAGTTTTATACATAAATAGTTGTAGATAAAGTTGAAATATGCAATAGATAAAAACGTAATGGAATATTATATTTTTTACGCTATCACATTTTCAGGGAAATCTATTAGAACAAAGATAAGACATAAAATAAATTGTTATTAGTTAAAAATTATAAAGGATATTTTAGTCTATGATTCTCAGTCTAGTGTTATTTTATAGAGATTGTAGAATTTTACATTTAATTTAATTATTATAATAACAAATAATATAAAAATTCAGTAGTTTTCAACTCAAAGTAAATAAAATCACAACAATGAGCAACATCGATTTTCAAACATAAAAATTAAAAAAGTATTTGTAATTTGATTTTTTCAAAAGAAAAAAACAAACAAAAAACAATATTGGCTAAATATCTCTATCCAGCTTGATATCTTTGAAATATACAAGTATAGATGAGTGCTTTTAGCTTACCAACATTAAAAATATTAATTTTTCAAACAAGCCTATGCAATCCACTTAACAATTACATTGAACAATCATTTATAAATTGACGGCCGAAACCAATATTCTACTAACCTTTGACGCCTTGTTATCTGCGTAACTATGGCAGCTATTATCCATGTTTTTGAGCCCCAATAAACGATGGTAGACAGCTGTTGATATGGAAATGACAGAAACACGTCCCAAAAAACAAAACTAACCGTTTCCAATTACCAAGGTTTTAACTGTAGTAGAATATTGGTTTCGGCCGTTAATCAATGTTACTGTTAGTATAGGATCCCGCTATAGAACGACCTTCATCGAGCTGGTTAATAGATGAAAGATGTTTTTTATCAAATAAAATATGGCAAAAAATATATTGCGAATGGGTTGTCTAAAAAAATTCAGTCCAAAACATTTTTTAATTTTTTTTACTTTGGCTTGATTAATGAACAATTTCCATTCCAATAGAAAATATGAAGCTTATAGAAAATACAAACGTTAGGTTGACTATTTATTTCCCGTCAGACCGGTGTAAGTTATAAATATCGATTTACGTGTTTATACCCAAGAGTTGTGTCGGGAAATAAATAGTCAACCTAACGTTTGTATTTTCTAAAGGCTTCATATTTTCGATTGGAATGGAATTTGTTCATTAACCAAGCCGGTGTAATTTAAAAACCAAAAGTTTTTTTTTAAATTGATAATATATCATATTCTGGACTGAATTTTTATAGACAACCCATTCGCTATATATTTATTGTCATATTTTATTTGATAAAAAACATCTTTCATCTATTAACCAGCTCGGTGAAGGTCGTTCTATAGCGGGATCTTAGACCATGTAGTAACATCTCCCTACCCATATATGAAGGGCTCCACCAGGGCCCTATCGCTGGCGTCGTGCATGTCGTCGTCGGACCGCGCGGGGTCGTCGGCCGCCGTCGCGAACGAATCCGCGTCCGAGTCCGAGTCGGAGTCGTCCGACGATATCTGACGATTAATATGTATATGTTATTACGACAATATCTGGGGGTAGTGTGTATATTACATATCATCATCATCATTATCATTACATAGTATAAATCCAAGTCGCTAATTCTGTCTGTTTGTATGTTTGTCCGCTAACTCCTCCTAAACTACTTAACGGATTTGAATACGGTTTTCGCCATATTTCAGGGAATTTATTCATTTAAATTTGTAAATAAAGAACAATCCGGAAAAAAACTGTTAAAGTTAGATAAAATTTAACGTATCGGGCACAGGTCGCGCAATTTTATACCATTGTGAAGCGTGGGCGGGTCGCTAGTATGTATAATATTTCGACAATATCTGGGGGTAGAATTAATTTCATTTGAAAACTGTATTAGTGACATAGTACTATCGGAGTCGTCCGACGATGTCCGAGGATATGAATGCATATTATAGGCTTAATTTCATTTAATAGCTTTGTAAGAGACATACAGGAAGTGAGGGGGATTTCTGAAGACTTGCTTAAGAAGTATTACACTAAAGCTAATATTTTTCTGAAGTATTAACGCTCATAGTTTTTTAAAAAAAATCGGTACAAGCCTTATTAAAAATAGTGCCGAATATATCAGCAAACACAGATCAATACAAGCAGTGCTGAAACTTTTCTAAAGACAAAATGATTTTGGCATTTGTATCATATTTTACTTTGAAACAATTTCCAAGTAATTGAAAGGAATAAGAGTTTAAACGCAAGAGATAATTTTCTTTTTTTACTTCCTTATAACCAGTATTTTTGTTCTTCCCATTCTGGATTCACACTATTCCATCCCGCAAAAAAACGACTATCTCTTCTTCCCTCCCACCAAATACCTTCTTCGTACTAACTACTTTCGTAGTAGTCTAGCTGTAGGCTCTGTCTGCAGCGATTGCTGGGCTGACTCGACCGGTGAAATACCACCGTCGCACAGAAAACCATAGTGAAGTAGGGACGATGTTCCTGCGTTTCATTTTCTCATAGGCCAACAACGCACCCTCAATGCATATGTAATTGTGGGTGTATATGGGCGGCGGTGATCACTTACCATCACGTGACCCGCTTGCTCGTTTGCTCCCTATGTCATAAAAAAAAACTATCAACAATCATTATAATCACCTCTGCATGTACTACATGACACTTGTCTCCCCCCGGGTAGGTGTCGGCGGAGTCCCCCGCGGGGGAGTTCACGCTGATGGGGCGGGAGCTGGACACGAGCTGCTTGCCGTCACCTATAGTATAACATATCGTAGAACAAGGTGATGCGCTAATTACAAATAAACCTGTAGATATTTTTTCCATTTAAATTTGTAAATAAATAAAATACAGAAAAAGTTATTTTTAGTTAGCAAGAATTCAACGTATCGAGAACAAGTCGCGCAAAATTACACCATTGCGAAGCGTGGGCGCGTCGCTAGTCCTACTAATATTATAAATGTGAAAGTTTGTGAGTATGTGAGGATGTATGAATGTTTGTTACTCTTTCACGTAAAAAATACTGGATGGATTAGGATGAAACTACAGTAATATAGATTATACATCTGAATAACACATAGGGTACTTTTGAAGTTATAAACACTGGAAAAAGGAACGCGGGCCTCCGAGCATTACGCGACTGGGACTCGAACCCAGGACCTTTGGATTGCCGGTCCAATGCTCTTCCAACTGAGCTACCGCGCCGCTACGTTGACCCACCGAAATTTCTTCCAGTATCTATGTGCTTTCGTCATATAGCTGACGTTATTCCATCAAATGAGAGTCAAGTCGGTGGGTCAACGTAGCGGCGCGGTAGCTCAGTTGGAAGAGTATTGGACCGGCAATCCAAAGGTCCTGGGTTCGAGTCCCAGTCGCGTAATGCTCGGAGGCCCGCGTTCCTTTTTCTAGTGTTTATAACTTCAAAATTAATAAATTAGCATTTATAATGCAAAAATTAAAAGTAAAATCTCAACATAGGGTACTTTTTACCGTGGGAAAACTTCTTATTCCCACGGGAAACCGACTTCCACGCGAACGGAGTCACGGGCGGCCACTAATAACTGATAAATCATCCGTAGCTTGTATGTGAAAACTTTAGATTATATGCATGTGGCGCTCTTAATACCATCATAACAAAATGTCATCCAAATCGAACGAGCTATCTTTGTGTAATTGAGTAACAAACATAGAAACTTTTACATTTATTATATTAGCAGAATTATGTTAAAAAAAATATGTCTTGTACCTGTCTATCTTATACTTTCTTTCTTAATCTTATGTTATTTTAGTTAATCTACGTTTACAATCCAATTATGTATACAAGTGTTAGATTTTAAATTAATAAAAATTTAAGTTATATGAGCCTTGACATATACGTTCCTCGAATTTAATATCCACTTACCTATATCATAATCGAAGCTCAGTCTTCTAATAATCCCGTCACTCGACCCCGTCGACAGCGCCGATCTATTCTTCATATTCCGAAACGAGGTATTCTTCCTTCCCTGTCTCTCAAACTGTTCCACTTTCCAATCACAAGAGCACTGATTCAACTGGTCCCATATCTCTAAACACTCGATCTCGGAAACTGCCGGCTTTCTAGTAGATTCCGTCTCGGATAATTCACTTGATATGTACGAAGCTAAACATTTCACGTGACTGTCTATGGTTAGTTTGACTCGGTTGGGCCCTTTGTAGGTTATAGGGCTGTGTTTGTCTAGGTATTCGACTAGCGTGTTAATGTCGTCTAAATCTTTAGTTTGCTGTTTGAGTTTAGACACGACGAGTTGGGCTAATCTTGAGTGGATCAAAGCAAAGTTGATTTTGGCGAATCGTTCGTCGTCCATGTAAGTGTTTATAGTGTGTTGTAGTCGTTTCGCCTCGTTTTTCAGACATTCGCCGGCGACTTCCAATTCGGCTGTTAGCGAGAAGTTCAACGCATCTGCTATTCTTTTAGCGAACACTTGACAGGTCCGTTCAATACACAGCAATTGACTGACAGTATGATTGATGATTGGTGCTTCCCCATTGGTTAATTTACTTCTGATAGGCTGCCGACACATCCTCTGTCTAATTGGATCAGTTTTTTTCCACAGCGGTGAAGTCTCTGATATTTTACATGTGTTCATAGCCATACACAATTCTGTCATCGGACTGAGTATATCTTTGACAGGTGTTGACGTGTGTCCAAATGTATGACTGATTGACAGTGACATAACTGGATCTATTGTTTGTGACTGAGCACAGCTGTCAGTGTAAGCGAACGAGCAGTTGTTGTCATATTTGGTTTTGAGGTAGTTTTCTAGTAAATTGAGCCCTTCAGTGGATCTCAGGTCTGTGAATGTGTCGAGGAACGGCCAGTATTCTTTCCAGCCGACTTTCATTTGTTCTGCTAGGTTTCTGTAAACAATCAATAATAACTTAAAAATTAATCTGTGTTCAAGACAGCATACACAACATTTTTAATTGAATGATTACTAGCTAGACTGAGAATTAAGTACTTTCCCGAGGTAAAAACTACCCTTTATCCTCCCGCCTATGAATAAAATAAACTTATATTACTACTTGCTTTTGCCTGCGGCTTCGCAAGCGTAAAATTCGGAGTTAAACCCCTTTCCCTATACTGTGTTATTATACATAATAATAATAATAATAAACCTTCCTCTTGAATCACTTTATCTTTAAAAAAAACATCAAAATCTGTTGCGTTATTTTAAGATCTAAGCATACAGACACACAGACGGCGGACAGCGACTTTGTTTTTATACGAAGAAGTTTTTAGTGAAGAAGATGATACCCCACTATAAGCGAAGTATTGTGAATTGTGATTTCTTAACTAGATTTCTTTCAACCGCTTACTTTGGTGATACATAACCAATTTTCAATTACAAATCTCACCTTTTGAATATTAATCAATAAATTCTAATTCCATTCCAATGTAAATCATTATTACAAGAACCATGTATTTATAGTTTATTTTTAAGTGCTTTTTACATCTTTTGTTATTGTGTGTAAATACATAAAATGTGAAATAAATAAATAAAATAAAATATTATTTCACCTGCCAACATTCTCCAGCCCCTTGGTGATCTCCCCCAGTCTAAACCTCGCTTCATTCCTAGGCGGTGTTTTCCACCGTTTCCGGAATGCGCCCGCGCTGGCGGGATCCATGGGGCCAGCAAACGCGCGGATTTCATAGCGAGGGGAGAGGGGGTCCGAGTTTATACACTGGGGGATGGAATATTTTGCTATTATTGGAAAAAATTACAAATACAAAGAAAAAGTACGGTATTTGTTGAAAAAGGTAAGTATTTGTTGTTGTTGTATATTTATAAGTGTTGATTAAAGTAGGTAGGTATATAATACAGCAGGTATCAATGAAATAAGCATTAATTGAGCTTTGAATAAGACTACGGCAAAAGCAAAGAAGGGTAACTAAAAATAATTACTCGGTTTTTGATAAAAACTACCGCAGCTTATAATTTATTAGGTTTAAAAATAATATAAAGAAAAAACTGATTCAATAAGACAAAGGATGTGCCGAAACCTTATCATAAGCAAAATAACCAATGGCGACGCACCAATCATCAATCATACTGTCAGTCAATTGCTGTGTATTGAACTTATTGTATACAGGGTGTCCCAAAAGGTTACGTAGCTGGGAAGGGGGGTGGTAGGGGTGGTCACAAGGGTCACCAGAAAAATAATAAAAAAAATCCCCTCTGGATATATCAATAAAAAAAATACATTTTTAAAAAACTAAAAATTTTACACCTTGTTACCCTATTTTGCTTACTGTACCTACAGATATTGCTGTATTTGAAAAAAAAAACCTGTTATGTAATTGTCAATAACCCTTTATCAAATTGAAATAAAAAAAACTATACATATCTAACCAAGTTTTAAAGAAAATTAAGTTCTTGTCCAGTCAAGGACTTAGTAATTACGACTTCACTCAACTTCCTCCAAGCGTACTGAAAAAAAAAACGTACTACGCAACTCCGGCGAGTAACTTAAAAAAATAGGTAACTTTATTGCAATTCCAAAATGGTATAACACTTATTTGAAAAATTCATACTAGGACATTTAAAAATATTTTTCGGGAACAATACTCCTGCAAAAATAAAAATATCAAAAAACAATAGTCTCAAATTCGTACGCAAATACATTTTTAAATGTCTATTCTGTTACTTTGATGTTACTGCCCGGTATAATTCTCAAGATTGGAGTACAAACATACTTCAAACATTCAAGTACAGTCTAGGCTAGATCAACGCGTAAGTTGTAAAAATATGGAGCTTGATCTGCGCATCATTTGTGCGTACCACCGTGCGTGTCACGCGGATTTTTTTGCCGCGCACTACGCAGATGTGGAATGAACTTCCTGCAGCGGTATTCCTGGCTACCTACAACATGGGGCTCTTCAAGTCGAGAGTGTATTCCCACCTTAAAGGTCAGCAACACACCCCCAACACCCACAGTGTTGCGGGTAGTCATGGGCGGCGGTGTTCACTTACCATCAGGTGCCTCGCATGCTCGTTTGCTCGTTTTATAAAAAATAAAAAAGTTTATGAAAAACCCATCAAGGACTTAGTTGACTTGAGTTCATTTATGATGCTCATTTTTAAAACGACGCAGGGCATGTATTTATGTTGGTGGTAGACATTTCGAGCATTTTATTAAAATAATAAATTATAATTTTGTTTTCTTTCGAGTTTCATTTAAAATCGCAACTGTAATGTCGAGTAAGCTGTGGCCGTTTTGAAACTAACTAACCGAACTTTTTTGTATGGAAATAGGATTTATTTTTATTTGTTATCCCAGCTTACCTAGTCTTAGACTGTACCTACAGGGTAATAGATGTCTATGGCCTATACTGAAATTATGATGAATATTACCAAAACTATTTTAGGGATGAGCTGAAAGTATTAGTTAATAAGCCACTTTTAGGTAAGAGACCAGTTAGATAAGCTAATCAAATCTATCAACCTTTGCTTTTGGTACAGACCAGACAAGGTGAAGCTTGATCCTTTACCTACATCTTTCGTTTACTTGAGTAAATGCAGTAAAGATTATTTTCCCTGGCATATGGAAAAACTTAATCCAGCCTTATTCGAATGTTTGAGGTATGTCTGTACTCCAATCTTGAGAATTATACCGGGCAGTAACATCAAAGCAACAGAACAGACATTTAAAAATGTATTTGCGTACGAATTTGAGACTATTGTTTTTTGATATTTTATTTTTGCAGGAGTATTGTTCCCGAAAAATATTTTTAAATGTCCTAGTATGAATTTTTCAAATAAGTGTTATACCATTTTGGAATTGCAATAAAATTACCTATTTTTTTAACTTACTCGCCGGAGATGCGTAGAACGTTTTTTTTTTCAGTACGCTTGGAGGAAGTTGAGTGAAGTCGTAATTACTAAGTCCTTGACTGGACAAGAACTTAATTTTCTTTAAAACTTGGTTAGATATGTATAGTTTTTTTTATTTCAATTTGATAAAGGATTATTGACGATTACATAACAGGTTTTTTTTTCAAATACAGCAATATCTGTAGGTACAGTAAGCAAAATAGGGTAACAAGGTGTAAAATTTTTAGATTTTTAAAAAATTGTTTTTTTTTATTGAAATATCCAGAGGGGATTTTTTTTATTATTTTTCTGGTGACCCTTGTGACCATCCCTACCACCCCCCTTCCCAGCTACGTAACCTTTTGGGACACGCTGTATATGTATATGTTTGAAAATAGTTACAGAAACTCACGGGTGGGTTAGCCGGAGTGAAAGGCTTCCCTATAGTAGGCGGAGAGCTGTTATCTTCTGAATGCATCACTGGCACGTAATACCGGTCTTCCAGCAACGTCGATATCCGAGATATCAGGGCAGGGGACGCGTCGCGACAGCGTTGGCAGATTATCTGGGAATTTGTGAGAAATAGGGAATTTATTGTATAGTGAGTAAGAATTTAGACTGAGTAAAAAATATGGTGTAAAGGTCCGTGAACCACAGACTTTCGTCATATATAAGTTCAAAATTTGTAAGCGCATACTACTAGCACATGAGCGAACGATGGCCCATTATGAAGTCTGGATCATCGTGGCTTTGGCAGAAAAACGGCACTAAATATGCGTACGTAAATCTACTTTCGTCCAATTAAAAAGCATATTTTTTTATATTACTTTTAGAAATTGTTAACAATGACGCCATTCGTTTTCATGCACTATTCATCGTTGCAACCCCTTGCCAGACACCCTCAAAGATCGATAAAGTATACATGCGCAATAGACATTCAACTGTCTGGTTAAGGATCGCGACAGATCTTACTCGCTATCTCAATCAATAGCTCAATATGAATAATCAATCCAGTATTCATTAGTGTAAACTCACACTTCTAGCCGTTTCTCCAAACTTATTGACCGCATCCTTATTACACTGCTTGAACGAGGTCAGCACGTCCACCACCTCGTCAGCGCCGAATTTAGCCGCGAAGTGGAGCGGGGTCTCGTTCATGGACTTGTCCGGGGTGTTGAGGTAGCGGTCCACCAGGATTGATGCGAACTCCTGCGGGGAAGAAGTTTTATTTTATTTTATTTACATATTTTAGGGGAACTACAGTTAAAACAGGATTATGAATCTCGTTGCTAAATATGAGAAGGCCAATTAAAAGTACCCACGCGTAATGGAAAATAACACCAAAAGTAACTAGATCCCTACTATTTTAAATGCGAAAGTAACTCTGTCTGTCTGTCTGTTACGCTTTCACGTATGAAGAAAGAACTGAACTTGGGAAAGGACATAAGGTACTATTTACCGCGGGAAAACTTATCATTCCCACGGGAAACCGACTTCCACGCGAACGGAGTCGTGGGCGGCCACTAGTAATACATAAAAATTTAGAGACAAATCAACTAAGTTGAGCAGTAGGTAACGATATACAATATAAAAACATACATAATATTATTTATAACAGTAAATTTGACTTACTCAAAAAAGGTTTAGGTTCCAGTTAAAAGTATTTTAGTTATATATATTCTTAAGTGGGTTTCGAGCTCAAGCGTGAAAGCAGTAGGAAGAATCGATTATGAATTCAAAAATTTTAAAAACTTTTTTTTCCTTACTGCTTACGTTGTACCATTATAATCGTAGCCTTTGAAAAAAAATGGTTGTACATGGTGTCAAAATGGTTTTATTTCGTAAAGATTGAAGAAGGAAAAGTAAATTTAATATTTTTGTACTGTGTTTGTTTATAACTTTTCTTTGTTTTATTAAATCTACAATCAGTTGGAGAACTTTTATCACATGTGTTAGCGGATCACTAGCTACTAAAAGGCTAAAAAGGAGTACCAATGTGCTCTAACACTGGAGAAGTTAAAATTTATAATTACTGAAAAAACTTTTTGCTGAATTAACAGTGAAATACAAAAAGGAAAATCAATTATCAGTAATTTTTAAAAGTATTTATGGCATTCAAAAAAACACACAACTATTATTATAATTTAAACATTTTTAGTACTCCAAGAACTTAAATTAAACTAGAAAAAAAAATCATAAGTTTCGACAGCTATATTTGTTTCCGTCTATGATACGGTATTGGTATCAATTTGATACCAACCTTGCAAGCCTCGAAATCGGCGTCCCCGCCGTATAGCGTGTGCACGAAGTCGGGGTCGCCGACCGTGTTGAGGATGAGGTTGCAGATCTCCGCGTTCTTCGCCTTGGCGGCCACGTGCAGCGCGTTGTAGCGGGAGCCTTCCTGGAAATAATATAAATTATATTAACTTAACTGGTTCACTTGAAGACACGTTAATTTCATAGTAATTGTTATATTAAAGAACTAAAACGACGGAAAGTTTTTTTTTTCAAAATTTTAATGACAGCTCGTTTTAAAGCAGTAAGCGTATTGGCCTTTCTCTATATTTTATCTTTAAAATTTTAAAAACAGCATTTGAGTGGTTAGATTACCCATAGGAAAACGAATCTTCAAAAAGTTAAACCAACTAACCTCCCGTATATCATATAACGTTCCTATGAGTAAGAAGCTTGTGCCCAACTAGTGGGACGTACATACCTACCCGTTTATAGCTGCGCATTCACCAAACAAAAAGTAGGAACATCGTCTCTACATCGGTTTTCTCTGTCTTCACCGTTCTATTCAGCACATCAATCACTTCAGTCCATGACCACAACTAGATTCTACGCATGCCAAAAGATTCCCTTTACCATCTCACCTGCAATATGGCGGGCGTGTTCCCGCTGCTGACGAGGTACCGCGGGTTGTCCCACACGCGGTCGCGCACGCTGCCCGCGACCGCGCCCTCGATCGCTCGCCGCAGGGACACCATCTCCTGCGGGGCCGGCGATGTGACCGCGGGTAGCTACAACTCCTACCATCTCACCTGCAATATGGCGGGCGTGTTCCCGCTGCTGACGAGGTACCGCGGGTTGTCCCACACGCGGTCGCGCACGCTGCCCGCGACCGCGCCCTCGATCGCTCGCCGCAGGGACACCATCTCCTGCGGGGCCGGCGATGTGACCGCGGGTAGCTACAACTCCTACCATCTCACCTGCAATATGGCGGGCGTGTTCCCGCTGCTGACGAGGTACCGCGGGTTGTCCCACACGCGGTCGCGCACGCTGCCCGCGACCGCGCCCTCGATCGCTCGCCGCAGGGACACCATCTCCTGCGGGGCCGGCGATGTGACCGCGGGTAGCTACAACTCCTACCATCTCACCTGCAATATGGCGGGCGTGTTCCCGCTGCTGACGAGGTACCGCGGGTTGTCCCACACGCGGTCGCGCACGCTGCCCGCGACCGCGCCCTCGATCGCTCGCCGCAGGGACACCATCTCCTGCGGGGCCGGCGATGTGACCGCGGGTAGCTACAACTCCTACCATCTCACCTGCAATATGGCGGGCGTGTTCCCGCTGCTGACGAGGTACCGCGGGTTGTCCCACACGCGGTCGCGCACGCTGCCCGCGACCGCGCCCTCGATCGCTCGCCGCAGGGACACCATCTCCTGCGGGGCCGGCGATGTGACCGCGGGTAGCTACAACTCCTACCATCTCACCTGCAATATGGCGGGCGTGTTCCCGCTGCTGACGAGGTACCGCGGGTTGTCCCACACGCGGTCGCGCACGCTGCCCGCGACCGCGCCCTCGATCGCTCGCCGCAGGGACACCATCTCCTGCGGGGCCGGCGATGTGACCGCGGGTAGCTACAACTCCTACCATCTCACCTGCAATATGGCGGGCGTGTTCCCGCTGCTGACGAGGTACCGCGGGTTGTCCCACACGCGGTCGCGCACGCTGCCCGCGACCGCGCCCTCGATCGCTCGCCGCAGGGACACCATCTCCTGCGGGGCCGGCGATGTGACCGCGGGTAGCTACAACTCCTACCATCTCACCTGCAATATGGCGGGCGTGTTCCCGCTGCTGACGAGGTACCGCGGGTTGTCCCACACGCGGTCGCGCACGCTGCCCGCGACCGCGCCCTCGATCGCTCGCCGCAGGGACACCATCTCCTGCGGGGCCGGCGATGTGACCGCGGGTAGCTACAACTCCTACCATCTCACCTGCAATATGGCGGGCGTGTTCCCGCTGCTGACGAGGTACCGCGGGTTGTCCCACACGCGGTCGCGCACGCTGCCCGCGACCGCGCCCTCGATCGCTCGCCGCAGGGACACCATCTCCTGCGGGGACGGCGATGTGACCGCGGGTAGCTACAACTCCTACCATCTCACCTGCAATATGGCGGGCGTGTTCCCGCTGCTGACGAGGTACCGCGGGTTGTCCCACACGCGGTCGCGCACGCTGCCCGCGACCGCGCCCTCGATCGCTCGCCGCAGGGACACCATCTCCTGCGGGGCCGGCGATGTGACCGCGGGTAGCTACAACTCCTACCATCTCACCTGCAATATGGCGGGCGTGTTCCCGCTGCTGACGAGGTACCGCGGGTTGTCCCACACGCGGTCGCGCACGCTGCCCGCGACCGCGCCCTCGATCGCTCGCCGCAGGGACACCATCTCCTGCGGGGCCGGCGATGTGACCGCGGGTAGCTACAACTCCTACCATCTCACCTGCAATATGGCGGGCGTGTTCCCGCTGCTGACGAGGTACCGCGGGTTGTCCCACACGCGGTCGCGCACGCTGCCCGCGACCGCGCCCTCGATCGCTCGCCGCAGGGACACCATCTCCTGCGGGGCCGGCGATGTGACCGCGGGTAGCTACAACTCCTACCATCTCACCTGCAATATGGCGGGCGTGTTCCCGCTGCTGACGAGGTACCGCGGGTTGTCCCACACGCGGTCGCGCACGCTGCCCGCGACCGCGCCCTCGATCGCTCGCCGCAGGGACACCATCTCCTGCGGGGACGGCGACTTGAACGGGTACGGCTTCTCGCCGAATACCGCTGTGAATATTAATTGTATTATTAAAAACTAGCTTTTACCCGCACGGCTTCGCACGCGTTAAATTCGGAGTAAAACTCCTTCCCTGTACTATGTTGTTATACATGTAAACCTTCGTCTTGAATCACTCCATCTATTCAAAATAAACGCATCAAAATCCGTTGCGTAGTTTTAAAGATTTAAGCATACATAGGGACAGAGAAAGTGACTTTGTTTTATATTATGTAGTGATGACAATGTTAAGCTCTGACAACGATGTTTCCTACTGTTTAAGATTTAGAAGTGATAAGGATTACCCTTAATATCTAAACTTTGAAACTGTATCTGTTAGAAGTTATGAGAGATAAACTTTTTCCTTTTTCTATACTTCTTCTTCTTTTCTTTACATAGTATAAAGCAAAGTCGAATATACTTGACAACAGATTTGCATACTGTTTGCAATATCATTTGGATATCCCGGAAATTTTTACTCAACATTTTGATAGAAAAACCAAGGTTCAAATGTGTGTTGATTCTAAAAATTGTTATTAAAAGATGATTTAATTTAATAGAACTATTAAAGTTTAAATAGAAATATTATTTTTATGAAATTATATAATATTTTTATGAAATTTATAAAAAACTTGTACTCAGATTTTAATAATAAACAGCTTGTTAAAAACCCAAAAAACTCTATAGCTAACTAACTGTTAAATCTACAGTATTTTCCGTAAATGTTTATAAAACAATAGCCAGGAAAAGGGGTTTAAACAAACTTCAGAAGCGAGTTTCCTGTAAAATACGACACATAGAATTGGATCAACGTTAAAATGTGTTTTATAATGTTTCTTTTAACAATATGCTTTTTATTATCAAACTAGTGGCCGCCCGCGACTCCGTTCGCGTGGAAGTCGATTTCCCGTGAGAATTATGAGTTTTCCCGCGGTAAAAGTACCCTATGTGTTATTCTGATGTATAAACTATATTACTGTAAAGTTTTATTTAAATCCGTGCAGAAGTTTTTATGTGAAAGAGTAACAAACATCCATACATACTCACAAACTTTCACGTTTATAATATTAGTCGGATATCTACCTTTACTATTTTTTCCATTTTCTCTTATAATAACGAAATATTGTTCAAGAAATATAATACGTTAATTAAAAATGTTCATGATCGGGTGGCATACATCGCTACATAGTATAAAACATGGTCGCTTTCCGCCGTCTGTGTATGTTAGATCTTTAAAATAACGCAACAGATTTTGATGTTTTTTTTAATAGTTAGAGCGATTCAAGAGGGAGGTTTATATGTATAATAACATAGTATAAGGATAGGGGTTTTACTCCGAATTAAACGCATGCGAAGCGGGCAAAAGCTATTATTTATATATATTTGTTTATTAAAACAGGCAGGTACGTATTGACCGCTAATATGTGGCTTGTATTGTCGACATGGGAAACTGACTAATAGCAGTAAGTGATGTCTGAAGGTCGCGTATTGTGGGAATCATACTTAATTGTACCACACCTGTTTCCATTCAACCACATTATTAATTCAACAACTAGCCTTTCGCTTAAGAGGCCTTACGTTTTTTTCTCCACCGAAACGCAGTTATCGTGATTTTTCATACTTTTCGACGTTCAATTACGAGAGAATGGTTAAATTTGTTCAAGTAAATATTAGCCTTAAGTATAGGAAATTTATTCATCTAATGAAGTGACAGAGAAAAAATCAGGTTATTTTCTTTTATTTTGTGTATTAACTGTTTTTTCACGTACCCTTTTCGCAGTTTAAAAATTATGGTCTTCTATGCCGTTCGATAGGTACTAAAGTGATAAACTT
This sequence comes from Emmelina monodactyla, assembly GCA_916618145.1. Taxonomy (NCBI): domain Eukaryota; kingdom Metazoa; phylum Arthropoda; class Insecta; order Lepidoptera; family Pterophoridae; genus Emmelina; species Emmelina monodactyla. The sequence continues at coordinate 3,463,040 of OU745316.1, forward strand.
GAATTCAAATAAAAGTATCTATTAAATTCTTCATACAGTGTTCCATTGAAGTGATAGAGAAAAATATACAAATATTTATTGTTTCATAACTAAAATAATTGAATAAAACGGTCGAAATATGTTAATAATCGTTCAACTTCATCGCGATGTTTGACATATTACAGATATTCCATAAACAATGATTTTAATTTATATTATACATTAAAATATGGACAATCTAAATTGAAAATAAAAATATTGAATTAAAGTCATTATATTTTTTAACAAATACTTTCATGAGCTCCTTATTACCATGCGCATGAGCCGCGTGAAATCAGTCCCGGCCGAGGCCTTCAGGAGAGAGGACGTATCGCATCGTTTCCCGCGCGCCTGTTATGCATTCCGGCGTGCTTTTAAGTTATATGCGGCCTAACGTTGTTTGATACTTGGGTGAGCAAAGTAACAATTAATTAATGCATGTAACTGAACTATGATTGTCAGAAAATTAAGATAATTGTATTGTATTCAAAATAAATATTAATTAGCGTGTGCAATTATTTATTATATTGTATGTATTTAGTTTATGCTTTTTACTTCATTGAAGTTTTATGCTTGTAGGTATCAAATCAGAATAAGAATGGGCAATAAAAGAACAGAATTCAAGTTGAAAAAGAAAAAAGGGCAAATCTTGAATTTCTTAATCATGCAAGAGATATTAAAAGGTTAAAAAATAATCATACGGATAAGCTACCAGAAAATGCCACCAACACAAACAGTATTCAAGTAAGTATGAAAATCGAAATAATAGAGAAAGATAAGGAGTTATGTAACGTCATGGAAAATAAACTGAAAAAAATCTACTTCGACTGTTTTCTCTCGACCTGAAACTATCGATTCGAGATTAGACCGGCAAATGGAAATAAAAGAGCCCGAATACATTTTAGAAGCAATCAAGAAAAGGGAAATGATTAAAAAACGAAAAGTTGACGAAGAAGAAGATAATAATATGTGAATTGTAATTATGTCATTTTTTTAGGTTTTTTTTATGTTTGTTACACGTTATAAATTAATTAATCAATGCTATGTTTTATTTTCCCAATATTATTTCATTTAAAGACAAAAAGTATCCAAACTATCAAAAGATCAAAACCGTTAAATCGTACTAGACAACGACGGCTCCGAATTACGCAATGCACACACGCGTCCGAGTGCTGCTGCGTTTGTGTGGGTGCGAGTCAAATACCTATTTTGACCCGTCTCGAAAAAACGTAAGGCCTCTTAAGAATAAATAAGCACAGAAAGTAGGCTTTGACACTCTTTAATAACATAGCTTTCATTGGTATTTTTATTTAATAGGTTTTGTAGAGCTCTGTATAAGTACCACAAAATGAATTAAGGAAAAAACAAATTACACCGCAAATTACAAATACGGCATTGCTGTGTCACGAAAGTGGTCCATTAAATAGACATGTGTATTTTTCAAAGCAAAATAAATACATCACAACAACAAAGCAGACCAAGAAATACAATGAAGTTGTATATAATAGAGAGGATGAGCAATCATCGCAAATAACACTGTTTTGCGAATGAAAGAGAGTTCAAAGATTACTAAATGGAATTCATGAAATATTCATTGAAGTATGTTTAGTTATTGTGTTATGAACGCAACAATGGCGCGACGGATTTGGATAATATGATGTGGAACGAATATTATTTGACATAACATAACAGTTACTTTTTACCGCAAGTAAATACCTAATGAAAAAGTAATTAAGTTGGGAACGAGGAAGTAGGTCGCAAAGCTAGTTTTTTCGTCGCACAAAACATAACTAATCCTACTAATATTATAAACGTGAAAGTTTGTGAGTATGTTTGGATGTTTGGATGGATGTTTGTTACTCTTTCACGTAAAAACTACTGGACGGATATTCATGAAACTTTACAGTAATATAAGTAATAAGTATGTATACATCAGTATAACACATAGGGTACTTTTTACCGCGGGAAAATTTCTTATACCCACGGGATACCGACTTCCACGCGAACGGAGTCGCGGGCGGCTACTAGTTATAAAATAAATTTTGGGAATTTTATATTAATGTCTTTTACTCAATTTACTTTGTGACACTATTGTTTAAAATATACATGCAGAGTGATCCACAGCTATTACCAACATAACTTGCCAAGTTTCTTATTAATTTGTTTTGACTTTCATTTCATTATTAATCTAAGTAATTAAACTGCAAGTATCTAACTAATTGAACCACTTAATTAACTAAGTGGTTCTAGTTTACATAACAACTGTTGGTTAATTTGCTGATGACCAAAACAAGAGTTATCTTAAAAGTTAGTTATTGTAAAATATTTTAAATATCTAATATGGTGACTAGACTATGTTTCTCTTGCTACTCAAGAGAAAAGCCTGTACGCATGGGTTATATAGGCTTATATAATAATAACTAATAATATTCTACAGGTGTGCATTATGACCTAGAGACATGTATTAAGATATGCCTTTTCAATGCCAAACTATTTTCAGTCAACAATATTGATTTTATGTCTTATGAGTGGCTGTCTACTTATTCTTTAGCCCAGTGTTTATCTTTAGCTGGCAATGTAAGTAAAAATCTGAATTATTGGTTGATAAATATCAAATATGTTGATAATCTTAACTAAAAGGAGAAAAATTAAGCAGTAAATAGGAGTTCAATGTAGAAATCAAGAAAATCAACAACTACATATGTTCTATTTAAAAAATAGAGTATGTACTATTAAAAACATTGCAGAGTTATTTGATATCTGCCACATAATAACCATAATAAACTTACTGTTATCATTGCCGTCAACAGTGTCCGTGGTCTCCGCACCCCTCAATGCGAATGAGACTGCATCTTGATAATTCCGAAATGCCTTGAAGCGAGACAGCTTGTAACGTTTTACCAACTCCATTGCTTGGGCCTTAGTCTTGTACACATGCAGCGTTTCTGAAATAAACTACAATCTTAATAATCTTGAAGGAGGTTCAATAAACAAATAAAATGTTATAGTTGTACATATGTATATGTAATTATTTTTTAATAAATAAAAGTGTTAAAAATGTTTGGTAGGCTAGCCAAATCTTTGTATTTTGTTATATAAGTTATCATGAATTCTGTACAAAAGTAGTAATTTGATAGGTAGCCTGATTAATAAAGTGATAATTAAACCATGAAAATGTTCTTATAAAAAATTAAAATAAGCATAAAGTAGCAATTTAAAGTTTATTTATAACTAATGAAGTAATGATAAAAAACATTCTTTAATTTATTTTACACATTACTTCTTTCAAAAAATTTTGCTTGTGTCTTAACCAAAAGATTACGCTGACCTAAATTTACAGATTGTTACTAAAGTTTCGATAAGATAACAAGGACCACAAGCAAACAATAAACACATTTCCGTGTGTTGAAAAGACCTTGATATTATTCATATAAAAAATACCTTCATCAGGTCCCTTTTTAATTTCGCACGGAATATACACGCCATAGTAGGATATGGGCGGATCTGTGGCAGTAGGACTTTCCGGGCTACGTTTCAGTGACTCAAAACGAAGAAATCGGCTAAACATGCCAATAGCACCCTCTTTCTTGTCAGTAGGAGAAGCATGATGCCCTTTCATGCCGATCTCTTTGCCACATTCCGGCAATATAGCTGTCTTCGACATTTCGCCAACAAGCTGAAAATAGTAAACAAAAAAGTGTTTTGATTGTGCGACGCAAATAGCGCAACCAAACCAACTTATTTTGGTTGCTCAATGTTATTGTGTTAAGAACTCACTCTTTAGACGCACGTCAAAATACAACGTCGTCGTAGACCTTTAGTAATTTATAAGCACATATTTTAGGAGTTATACGACGTTATTAAGTCAATTAGTAGAATAAGTAAAAACAACGGGCTAGATTTTGGTCAAACGAAAAATTCAGTTGATTGAATGTAAATTGAAACTAAAACCAAACGAACGAACGATCAGCGGAAAGACAAAACAAGTGCTACCAAATTAAAAATGAAAAAACTGCATGTAATAAAAAATAAACCTACAAATTTATATCCTTGTCGCTATAGAAAAGAAAATAAATAATCAAACTTATAACTTATTAAAATAAGATTATATTCATTAGAATTAATGCAACAAAATCTTAAAGTTTGGCTTTACTCATTCGACAAAAAAAAAATTAAAATCCTATTCTTTGGTAACACTTCAACTGACAGATGACGTTTTGGCAGATGACAGCATTATTGTCATTTAATTTTTTTTAGTCAATCAACGACATGCATGCATCATTCATTCAATATACAAAACAGCCTTGTTTTACAGACACAAAAAAATGCTCAAATAATATTTTCATTTGGATAATAGTTTTGGGCTGGTTAAATCTATAATATAAAATTCAAATATTATTCTATCTGTATATCAAAATCGGTTTGACTATAGGATTTGATTGAGTCTAGATAGCCTAACACAAATGAAACAACCATTATTATTGGGACCAGCAAATAAATAAAATTTATGTGTAGCATGGTTGAAGAAAGATATAATAGTTTTCTTTTAAATGTTTTAGCTACTATTTGTACCAAACTATTATTTTTAAAAAAATTACAATTTGTGTGTTACATAGCAGGAAGCATAATGAAACAGAATAATGATTTCATTGGTAAACATATAAAATTTATTTATTTTTCCTTTTCTTCTTTTTACTATTATTTCTATTGTTTACAGAAATAACTGGCTTTTCAGGCTGTATAGAGTTCAAAGCATCTTCTATAGAATATTTGTACAAATTAGCATTAATTTGCTTTAGTTCCTCCATCTCCTTAAGAATAATCATTTCTTTTTGCTTAAATTCATGCTCTATCTCACTTGGGGCAACTTCACTATTAGCATGATTGTTTATTTCAGTCCAAAAACTAATTTTGTTTTTCGTCAAAACTTCAATTTCCGTGATATTGTCTGCATCCTTGTCTAGTGACCGTTCCAAGTTGTGTAAGATGAGAGTAGGAAGAAAATCTTGTTTGTAAATTGCTGGGTTATTTAGTGTGAAGACAGCATTAGTAATAGGACCTTTGTGTTTGATTATTCGTATTGGTTGCTGACTTCTAATGTGCCATAGGATAACTTGCTCATCTTGTGATCCAGACATTAGTGTTTCCCCATCCAAAGATACAGATAGGCAGGTCACTGCTTTAGTATGTGACAAAAATGTTGGACAGCTGTTTTCTGTGTTGACAAGCACATCCCTGTGTCTTGGGGGATTAGTCAGACTAAACTGATAAATGTTGCCTTCTGTTGTTCCTATAAAAACATTCAGTTCCAACACATCAAATGTAACAGAAGAAAGTGGCACATCAAATACAATATTTAGCAGCATTTCACCAGATGCCAAGTCATATACTTTACAAGTTCTATCTGTTGATGTTGTGCACAACCTGCCTTGAATTCCAGCTTGACTAATGCATAGACCAGTAACAGGCAGTGAGTGGTCGGAGAAAATGTGCACTGGATCATGTTGTCCAGCAGTGGTTTGTGTAACCAGTTCTACTTCAGGATGAGCTGCAATGGCCGCCAGTGACCATACCATCACCATACCATCTTCAGCAGCTGATATAACGAAACGCCCATCATAAGTAAATTCTAAGCAGACAATTTTCTGGTAATGCCTATTGATAATAGTTAGTAAACTTCCCGACGCTATTTGCCATACATAAATCTTTTCTTCCACCCCAGCGGCACAATATGCACCGTCTCTTGAAACTGTAAATGCACTCGCCTTTCCGGGCAAAACAAACCGCATGCCTTGTAGTGTTTGGTGTGAATTGACAGGCCAAACGTGCAGTATAGGTTTAGTTTTCTCCACAGCTGCCAAGTAATCCTTGCCTATGAATGAAAGAGTCTTAGTTTCTGCAGTTCCACCACCCTTGTAAGTCATAAGACTTGTTCCAGTATGAGGATCCCAAACGCTGGAAGTCCATAGCGTATTATTGGAATCACTAGTGATTAAAACTTCTAGTAGATTTGTCATTTTCGTTTCTTTTCTTTCTTGAATTCACTAGCACCACTTACAGTTTATAAAAGTTACTTTATTCACCAAACCATTTCTATCATCGTCAAAAACATGTGGGCTTTATACGTTTTTTTTTTAACAATGTGCGCGCGCTTAGATTAAGAAGAGATACCACGTATCAGATAGATAGCCAAGCCAACCAACTAGCTTATTTATACCGACTACTAGTGGCCGCCTGCGACTTCGTCCGCGTGGAAACTCTTCATCACAAGAAGCGATAAAAGTATCTATTTCCATTTTGGAATTATTTAATTACTACCAAAATATACATTTGAAATTTTGGCTACCATGGCTTTCACTTAAGATATAGATGTATAATGTGGGTTTTTTTTGTAGTTCTATTTAAGATAAACATTTCCATCATGCATCACATATGTGTAACTTCAGTGGTTTTGGCAGCGCACGCCATAATAGCTCGCAGATGGTAGATTTATACTTTTTATGCAAATAATTTCAGGCCAAAATATGATAAATTATTAATTTATTTTTTGTTTTTTTAATTACACTGGCTTGATTAATTAATAAATTCCATTCCAATCGAAAAAATGTAGCCTAGAGAAATATACATATTTTTACAATATATTTATATACAAATTTTAGGGTGGGAAATCAAAAATAAAACCCGTTAAAATGCTATTTCAAATAGACATATTTGATACAGTTGTTTAGTTTTTTTTTTCTTGATATATATTTTGCTGTTGAATAAGACACGTTTATTTTGTTGAAATGTCTTGTCCTTAGGTTTCTTAACTCATTGTGCCAGGATTGTCTGCTATTCCATTCCTTCCATTCATTCAAAAATTTATCATGGATTGATCGACTCTCTCTGTCCTACTCACTCACACAATTTTTGTTGTAGGCTTAAAGGACTAGAATCCAGGCCTGTAAAACGATATTAAAAAGAAAAAAAATGTTGTGACTTGAAGAGCTACGTGAAAGTAGGGAATTTTGTGTTTTCAGTGTTAAACAGTTACAAGTTTTTGATTAGCAGTATCAAAATGTTCAAAAAGTAAGTGCATTAGCAATAAACTGACTTAATCGTTTTCAAGTTTGTGCCTTATCATTTAAGGCTTTTAGTTTATGTTTAGAGGTTATCTTAACAATTGCCGTCAATGTCAATTGTCACAGGTTGGTTCATTCACTCGCTAAAAAAACGAAGTGAAGCAGAGCAAATTTTAATCATTGTTTGATTTATTAATATAAAATGTGAATAAAATGCACCTATTGTGCAAAAAATAATTTCAGCTGATATCACAGCTGATTTTGATTGAAATGTGAAAGAGAGATAAATATGTTTTGTCACTCTCTTCGAATGGTATCCATTCATTTTCTTGGATTCATTTCATTCAATCAATCAGCGTCCACCACCCACACGGCACGGTCGGTGTGGTGGTCGATTTTATTTGCCAGATTGTGTGCTTGAACCTATGTGCGTCATTGCAAATTGTGAACAATTTTTCCACAAATTATAGTGAAACCACAATATCAGTTTTTCTGGAATAAAAACGTGAATGCAGTGCCGTTTTGGATTACCACGTATGCTGAAAATTGCATTGTGTCGTATTATCGTGACGTAACTGGATTTCATACAACAGCAAGTTTACCGTTCGGTTACAAAGGTCAAATAGATGGAAAACGTTGTATAGATATCAAAATGAACATAATGTGGGAAGATCCGGACGTGAGGTCGCTGAGTCCTTCTTTGGTGTCGGATGGATTGCGACACCGTCAAGGATGGGACCCCGAGGCGGAGAGTTTGGCGTCGCAAATGGACGAGTTGGATGAGGTGCTGGCGGAAGAAGAAGAAGGATGCCCGCTACCTTCGACACCGGAAGATCAGCATTTGTTGGACGCGGAAATGGCGGAGGTTCTAAAGGCTGGCGTGTTATCGGACGAGATTGACCTCGGAGCTCTGGCGCACACCGCAGCCGAGCAAGCCGAGGAATTCGTCCGCAAGGTCTGGGAAGCTTCATGGAACGTCTGTCACTTCCGACACCTGCCACGCTGGCTGCAAGACAACGATTACCTTCACAAAGGACATCGCCCGCCGCTACCCTCATTTAGTGCCTGTTTCGCGTCAATTTTCCGAATCCACACTGAAACTGGTAACATCTGGACGCACCTTCTCGGCTGCGTTGCTTTTATTGGCGTCGCTATATATTTCCTCACTCGTCCTTCCATTGAAATTCAAATGCAAGAGAAAATGATCTTTGGTGTGTTTTTTGTGGGAGCCATTGTTTGTCTAGGATTTTCATTTGCCTATCACACATTATATTGTCACTCTGAAATGGTAGGGAAATTATTTTCGAAGCTAGATTACTGTGGCATAGCTCTCTTGATTATGGGATCCTTTGTTCCATGGTTATACTATAGTTTCTACTGCCACTACAGACCAAAAATAATCTACTTATCTGTAGTGGTTGTCTTAGGAATATTGTCCATTATAGTGTCTTTATGGGACCGTTTCTCTGAACCACGCTTGAGGCCACTCCGTGCTGGAGTATTTATGGGTTTTGGTCTCTCAGGTATTGTCCCAGCAATTCACTATGGAGTGACCGAAGGGTGGTTCAGTCAAGTTAGCAAGGCATCATTAGGTTGGTTAGTATTGATGGGGCTATTGTACATCTTGGGAGCCATGTTTTATGCATTGCGAGTACCAGAGCGCTGGTTCCCTGGTAAATGTGATATTTGGTTCCAATCTCACCAAATTTTCCATGTGTTAGTGATTGTGGCAGCGTTTGTCCACTACCATGGCATCAGTGAATTGGCTTCATACAGAGTGACTGTAGGTGAATGCTCTATGCCACCTTCATCAATTGCATTCTAGCCCCTTCCTGTACCAATGTGATAGTAGACAATAGACATATACTAAGTGGAGTACATGTTATCTGACTTCATCAAACATAAATAATATATTTTTAGATTTTTTTTATTTTATCTGTGAAGTTATTTTCGAACCGTTTGAGGCTGAGTTCATAATAGTGGAATAGATTTTTAGAACATATTTGCTAATTTTTGTTTTGATTTAATTTACTTGTATTTTTGTGGTCATAGCTGCAATCACACAATAGCTGTTATTGTCTTTGTTTTTTCATGATCTTTTAACATCCACCCCATTAAAATAATGAAAAATAATCTCCACTGTAGACTAATGTTAAATAACTAATTTAAGCTAGAATTTGTATTTATTTCAAAATAAATGTGGGTAGTTTATTCTCAAATTTGAAACCTAGTGGCACCAAAAGGGAGTAAAACTCATATGTGTTGACTTGTTGTTATTATTAGATGTACTTAAACATTTCTTTTTTTACCAAATCATGATTCATGATATTAATAATCTTGCAATTCATAGAAAATCCATTACTTTTGCTTTTAATTACATAAGATCACTGAAAATGGTTACACCAGTATTGCCTTAATTTTTGCATTATGTGTAAATAATATAAAAATGTTTTTATATTACACAAAACATTTTTGCAACATAAAACAGTGAGATTGCTTTACAGAACATTCCATCTAATCACAGGAAAATATCAAATATTGTTAGATTTTCTTGCATAAATGTTTCTATAGTATTTGGGTTTTGTAAGTCATTCATTTGTCATAAAATGCTCATTGTAATAAATAGTAAAAAGAAATACACTTTAATCACCATAATATGAAATTAAATTAGATGACTCATAAGAGCTATATTCTAAATTGTTATAAGTGTTCATAAATTGTAAAGAGATTTTATGATGAGTAAAAAGAAATTGTAAGAGCAAAACGGTTAGAAATAACAAGAATGTGTTAGGCTTAAGGTTGGCTTCATTGGTTATTGCTATAGATTATAAAGGTAAAATTCTAACTATTTTTTATTACCTAAATAGTACCTTTAACTAAAATAATCATTGGAGTTCTTAGTTCTTTGATAACTTTTGTTTTAGTTTAATTTTGAGAATGTAAATTATTATGTAATAAATTATACAAAATCCACTTTTTGTTTTTAATTACTCAATAAGCTAAGTTTTGTGAGTTGCATAACTTTGAAGTGATCATGCCTAATATTCCTCTAGCTATTTATGCAGGACTAGTGGCCGCCCGCGACTCCGTTCACGTGGAAGTCGGTTTCCCGTGGGAATAAGAAGTTTTCCCGCGGTAAAAAACATCCTATTTGTTATTCTGATGTTACTGTAAACTTATATTACTGTAAAGTTTCAACCAAATCTGTCCAGTAGTTCTTGAAAGAGTAACAAACATCCATACTTACAAATTTTTACTATAATAACCGACTCCTGTCCCGTGACGCGCCTAGCGCGTCATGAAGAAACCTTCAGGGAGGCCCATGACGCGCGAGATGCGTCATTAGAAAATAGTTGCAATTCAAATTTTTATTTGATTTAATCAATAAAATATCTTATTTTATATAAAAATAACTCATTAGGAACACCAGTATCAAGGGCCACTACTTTTTTTTGGAAAATTAAATTGCCAGTGGTTGTCAACCATAGGTCAACCATGCCTACCTACAGGTAACTGTTTATCCTACTAATTATTGAAAAGTGTTATTATCAAAGCCAGGATTCGAACTTAGCAAATATATAAAAATAATCACTATGTTTTGGTCACCAATGAATAGTTTAGAAGTAAAAACGGAAGATTTTTTGATTTGCGATAAAATACTTCCCACAGGTTGACAACCAATGGTGGAAATCTATAACATACCTTCCATCTCGTATAAAACATGTAGATTGACACTTTTAAATACACTAAACTAATAAATAAAACATAACAAACAATAACAGGTCTCACTTTGTATTATTTTAGTTGAAATTGCCTAAAATAGCGTAATAACATCACCAGTGGCCCACGACGCGTTAGGTGCGTCATCATTTAGGAGGGCCCGTGACGCGACTAGCGCGTCATTTAATTTTGTATGGGGCCACGGAGGAAAGGCTCGAAAAATGATGGTGGCAAGGAGTCGGATAATAATCCTTTTGAAACTTTATTATGAAAATGTAGGCAGCACCTATCCAAAGTGAAAAGTATTAATAAAATTATTGATCTGACTAGCTTGACCTTGGCATTGAAAAGATACTTTAGTTCATTCCCACTTAGTTGTAGGTGAAATGGAAAAAGTTTTATCCGTGTTAGCTGTGATTAGTTACAACTTGTTAGCTTCAGTATCCAGACCTATCGAAATAGAGACTTACAAATTGATGATGAGTAGGTAGATAGGTACCTAGTTGGATTAAGTTTAGTGATCATTTTTTATTTCAACTTAGGTATATGTACACGTAAACCGTAAATTGTCAATGTAAACCGTAATTATTTAATAATTTTATTCACCGGCAACAGTTACATCAATTATATAGCAAGTGTAGGTACGTACTTACTTAATATACTTTAGCAGGTTAATTTATTTTAACATAATTAAGTACCAACCATACTTATAATGATTAAAATAATTATTAATTCATTCTTTAGACTTACCTACAAATGCTGTATAAAAACATTTATTACCTACGTATGTGTAGCTTTACTCTTATATTATATTATATACTAGTGTTTTGCCCGCAGCTTCTCCTGTGTTAACTTTAAATATATTTAGGTACCTAGTCTACAGCCAGTGGTAAAAAAAAAAGTTTCATCGCAATCAAAGCTTGAAAAGACAAATAAAAAAATATCTCATTTTTGGATTCGGTATCGATCGACCTATTGGTTTTTTATTTTCAATGAACAGAAGGATATACACTTCTACAGTTTTATTTTATTACATGTTTAGATAAGTAAAAACGTAATCACAGCAGTCTTGCGGATAAATGGTTATTTAAATAGTACATTTAAAGAAAGGCATAACTAAATGAAATTTTTGACAAATTAATGTGTTCTTACTTCTAGAACTTTGTTTATCTGATTAGTAGGTAGGTACCTTCGTAGACGAAATAACTTGAAGTAACCCTTATCACAAAGATAAGAAATAAACAAGGTTCACTCCAAAGGGCAGTAGACAGCTACGTTTTAGAGTTGGTTAATTTAGTTGTCGTTTTATAAAAGGGGTTAAGGAACTCAAACCAATTCTAGTTTAATAAAATAGAACTTATTTAATTTAATGTAGAGTTTCCTAATGTCAGCTTGGCCATTGCCACTCGTGCCACTTTGATTATTATTTTAGGTTATGGTTGTTTTTCCTATCTCTTATATCGAGTGGCGTAATCAAGGATTAATTCCAGGCATACAATAAAAACACTCTCATTAGACTTTCAATATTTGTCGCCTTCGTGTTTGCCTCCCATTATCCTAATTCGTATATGTGGATCATAGTATCCACCTTATCAAATTGACCCGAAATAGGGATTTTATCGTGGCCAGTTCCAATTTGCTGTACCAAATTAACCTACATTTTATTGAGCTGATTTCCCGTCTTTCGTTTTATTTTCCTGTAGACATTAGACCCCAATATCGGGTTTATAATTTTGTTCTTGCAGCGGAAAATCTTCAGTCATTTTCCGTTCGTATTCATTACATTGTATTATATTGCAAAACATAATCTTCGTGCATTTTATTGGCGTCCGACACTATGATAAAGGTCACTTTGGAAAGCAACAAAAATATATACGTCAGTATAGATAGTGATATTATGAAGCAATATGATGCCTCGTTAAAATTTTGAATTTGTGCCTTTCACGTAAATTGGTTATCTAGGCGCGAGGATGTGCCCAAATCTATATTTTTATGTATAAACTAGTTATGATAATCTGAAATCTTTCCACTCTCTGGTTAATAGTCTCCAACTGTGACGTTAACCTTTTCCTGAACGTGTTTGTATCTCAGTCAGTCGTTCGTTTCTAAAAATTGAACATCATTGAACCATCCGTCTGTAACACACTGTTGGGTACTTGCTTTCTTAAATTACTCGCATTCATTTTCACCGACACATTCCACAGTTTACAATACACTGCTGTTTTTGTTGGCTACAATGGATTGCAGTGCGGTCAAAGTCTTCAATGTATGATGATAAAACGGTTGGCCTTATGTCTGTTTTGTTTATACTGTTGCGCAGGGACACGTGAGGTAGATAGCACGTGTTTGACAAACAGAATGACATTGTGCTGGTTTTATCGACGTTTAACGCAGTCGATATTATACGTCGAAGAAATTCTGTTAGTTACCTACTTTGCATTGTTAATAGATAGATAGGTATATGTATAATATTAAGGTAATGTATATATATTGCAACTTGCAATCAATAAATACGGTTATTTATTTATTCTTGTAGGTTGGTAGGTAGTTACCTTCTCTAGTAACCTTAATTACGTTAATTACATAGGTAGGTATTTTTTCTTAAGAACATAAGTATAGTAAAGAAAGATACTTACCTACCTAGGTACTTACATTAAATAATGGAAATAAAACATAACTGAAGTCGTCTTAGAAGTCAAAGTTTCCTCAAAAGTAGGTAGGTATGTATTTTCTTACATAACAACATAAATACACATTAGGTAATTCAGCTCAGACATGATATGCACTCACTAGGTTACTAGTTTATCGTTATTATTACACAACCGAAATATCATCGCTCAAAATGTAGGTAAGTACCTACCTAAGTGCCTATTTTCTACGTTTGATAGAGTAGAAAAGTAGAATTGGAGCTATATCAATCACAGTCAGGGAAAGTATACAAGATACCTTTATTTTATTTACAAATAAAGTCCAAACAGCTTTCAAAGCGATTCTTAAAAAAGCGATTTTAGTAAAAGGATGAAATACTGGTCGCCCGGGGTCAATGCACTTTCAGCACGAGTTTGGCCCGATTGCTTGCTTTACCGAACTGACGAAGGTACCCTACTTCTGTGTGTTGCAACTTCGATGATTTGTCGGCCGATAGTTATCTAACAAAACGTTACTACACTGTATTTACGGTGACTAGTATTGTGTTTAAATAAAAAAACTAAATAATATTTTGTTAACCTTGATACGATTATTGTAATGTCCATTGTTATTATTATGTCCATCAAAAACAACCTATCTATTCCACAGTTTTACAGCAACCAAGGTATTCGTAATAAAAAAAAGTAGGAAAAAAAAGCTATTATTACAGTCTATTCGCGTTAAGAAAATAGTGAGTGATCGTTGTCAGCCGGCCTGACAACGCGCCCCAGCCAATTAAAATGCTAGAAATTAAAAAGTCGAGTTCACAGTGACCAGTTGAAGTCTGACCTTCGAAGGAAACGGTTGTGGATTTTGCCTGACTTGTCCAACGATAAATTTTGAAAAAATGAATACTTCACCAATTCCAAAGAATAAAAGTCGATCAATAATCCATAGTGGAGAGAGACACATAATTTACAATGTTTATAAGTACTTTAAATTGTGTGATTTAAATGCAACTGTGGAGAGCATAGTCATAGAAACAGCAAGTGCATGTGGCATGTCCGAAAATACTGTTTATAAAATTATTATTTTTCTTTCGTACTTTTACTCCACTGTGAATACACCCTTATCCTGTAGTTGTCACTATTTTCTTAACGCGAATAGACTGTAGTCATTTTTTTTTTATAATTTACGCAGTAAATAGGTATGACTTATTTGTAATCTATGATTACCTACTAAAATACTTATTGCCTAATTTAAAGATTATCGATAACGATTAGGTATGACACATTTCTTAGTAGGTAACTACGTTCTTTTACACTTTTTGTCAATTTATACCTAGGTATGTTATGTTTTATGTAAAGACACGGCTTCCTTCTCGATAAGATTAAAGAGATTAAACCTTAATCTGCCTCGATGGCTCATAGGGGCTTGGTGGATCATTAAATACTGTAAGATTAAAGTAAGTAGGTATTTACTTTCTAACTACTTCTGTCTAACTGCCTTTAAGTAACTAAAAAATAAAAATTTAAAAGAATACAATTCAATATCTATTGTGGTTTTATGCTAGGTATTAACTGTTTGCAAATACGTTACATCTAAATAATATTATACATACTTAGGGAGTAATTGGGGAACCGGTCCGGACCACCTCCTAATACGTTGTAAAAAACTGCTAGGTAGGTCCTCTAAATTAAGGTAATTTTCTAAACTTCTGTTTTGATTATTGAATTATGACCTTGAAGATAAATTTTGATAACTCAAACACGCTGTTTTTATTTCAAGGTTTTTTTAATTATTCGAAAGGATTTTAAAGTCGAGTTATGTATAGTGCCTAGTTGATGAACGTTTCAAAACTATAGTCGAAATCGGAACGTTTCTGCGTTTAGCTATGAAATGCGATTGCATTCTTACCTTTTTGCAATAGTTTCATTCATTCACGCATCCGCTTGCGTTAGTGTGCAATACTGTCTTTAATGAAACCAAACGAACTTTCTTAATTTTCTTATCCGTTTCATGAAGTTTGTGTTTGTCATATTCGAAATCGATATTCCAGTTATTTAAGAGCCAGGGCGGGCGGAATTTAAGAAAAATCATTGAAATATTCACGTTCTTATTCGGAATGTCTGGGAAAAGTGGAATATCTATTGGTATAACAGTTATTTCGATGTTTCTTGGCACGAATGAAAGAAAATGTTTGTCTTATTATTTACTTAAAAAAGTTTGTTTTTATTTTGTTTTAGATATTTACCTTCACACTTGTTTAGTAATATGAAACTAATACACCTAAGGAAGGTAAGACATTAATTGGATTAGGAATTTGCTATTCTGTAGACAGGACTTCAAACCAAAGAAGCCCTAAAACTAAGGCGTGGCTTATGTCCTTATTAATTATAGCAATAACAATAAGGTATATTAATTCTATCAAAACCTTGAACAATTATAAAGCTAGAAAACAAATAAACAACAAAGTCACATAAACATTTATATGGATTCTCTCCCGTTATAGATTTGTCGGGCACGTGAGGCGAATGCTTATAAATAAACTAGACACGATTATACAAGTCACCAGCTGTGTATAATTTAGTTATTATGTCGTTTGTGAATATCACTACATTACCTGGTAATCTAGCGGCAGAAGAAGGCAAACCCACACAGCTCCGGTATACGAAGAATTCTACATTGACGAAGATCTAATGATTTTTCCCACTTGTTTACAAACGACTTGTGGTTATTTTGCGGTGTAGATGAACGGCATTATTTATAAATGCATTAATATGATAATGTTTTGTTTCTGTCACTTATGATTGAGAAAGACAAAACATAGTATCATAATAAGTAATATCGTAGGTTTAACATTGGTTTGAACTGTAATTTCATTCATAAAACAAATCTTTTAAGAAGTCGTTGAAAGTTTAGCACGGAGAGTTAGTCCTCTAACCAAATGCCATATAATATTATAATTCCTTTATTTATTCAATCAGATGACCTGCATAGTAAATGTTACGTGAGCTTTTTGCTGAAAGTGGCGTGAAATAATACAACCGAGCTAGTTTCTTTCTAGGCTTTGCGAACGGAAATCTAGTACAAATCAAACAATAAGTTGTACAAACTCTAATAAATCTTTCTAATTTTAATTAGTTACCTGAATCTAAAAATTTTCTTATAAAAGTATAAAAAGTATTTTCCAATACTATATCTTTTTTGGCAATCTTGCTTTATATTTACTTTATTTAAAGTTTTATTTTGTTTGAGTGAAAGGATGATTGCGAAACGCAATAAAATTAAAAATTAATAATTTTAAAAAATGGTAGGTGTATCAGGCAATAGCACCAATTATGGACATTATCAGCGTAATTTTTTTCGTTTTGCCTTTGTAACTTTGCATTTTACTATACCTACATGTTTTAATGTCTTTATATGACATAAAAGTTGTTTTTAAATAATTATTTTATTTTCAAGTTTTTTTTCTAGGTTCTTTATCCCAAATTTTATAATAAATATACTCTCAGTCCAAATCTATTTCCTGAAACTATGCCAAAAAAATATCATATTGGTCCGCGATCATATAGGGGCTTTACCTTATATAATACATTGAATAATTTATTTTTAAAGTCGGTAACTACTTTCAAAAATTAGCCTATTGAATTTGTAAATATTAACATCTTTAAAATTGGTAATTCGAATACGAACAACGCAATAAGCGAAAAATAGTAAAGGCTGCAATGCTAACTGCAGTGGTCACGCAACATACCACAACCTACTCCACTTTAGTTGCATAAATTATCTGCACTAAGCCTTAGATTAGGTTTTTTTAAATGGTTCTTTTTTTTTGTTTTTTTTTTACGTAGATAGGTACCTACGTTTCCTAAAGTTAAAGACCTTTTTTACGCTGGTTCGAGAGAAATAAATTATGGTTTTATTGCAAAAAGTGTTTTTATTCCAATGACGCGTGCTTTAAACAATTTAGTTGATGAACTCTCTCTTCTTTCCTACCTAACAGTGAAAATAGTTATCTTTAGTGCAATTAAAGACTGGAAAAACAATGAAAAAGGTGTATGAGATTAAGTTACTGAGGCCTATGAACTACTTAAGTTAAGTAGGCGTCTTATGTTACAGACTGGACAGTGTATTACTTTAAGCTAAAGATTACTCATTATAAATACCTAAGGTTAATAAAGAAAATAAACAGGCCCACAGTACATTTATTTATTTTTTCTTTTCTCAATAAAACATACATAAAAAAATACACTGAATTAAACCTGAAGGTTAAGGCTCCGCAAATTTTAACAAAAATGTCATGACCCAGGAAAAGCACATGAAAAGACTAGTTTAAATTATCTAAGGACAAGGAATATTTTCGAAATGCATGCAATTATAATACGGAAGTATTTTTATTTTAATTAATTAGCAAAGTAAATACGGGGTGTAAAAGAATTGCTTCCGAAAACAAAAACTGGTCATTGCTGGAGGGGTACTGGTTACGTGTTTTTTTTACGTAGTTGTACAAAATTGTATTTATACTATCAGATTTTGATGCGATGATTTCAAATTAAATAGGGTTTTAATTTAATTTGCAATGTAAATAATCGCACTTAAACCAACAGTTGATGTGTGAGCGATGATTTCAAGCGGCGAATATGACTTTTCAATCCTTAATAACTTTTTTAAATTGTGTTTTCTGGGTATACTGTTAGTGAATTTAGTTGCTATTGAGGCTCCAGAATACATGGTTTCAAGCTTCGGAAGTGGTCTTTTTACACCCGTTATAGTCGTCCAAAAAGGCAAGAATTCAATTCGAAATCAAAAGTAATAATTAATTAAACCATACATACCGTAATATATATCAATATATAAAATTCAATATATAAACACTAGACATGAGAAAGTCGCTTAACAACAACTATTGTCTCTGTTAAATTTATGACACGGAAAAAAAAATAGTTAACTTGATGAAGTACCTATATTTAAACTGTCTTATTAAATAAAAGTGTAAAGGCAGTTGCCATCCAATGATAATATATAAGGAAACGATTAAAATAAAAGTCAAACACCTTCCAAGGATTAAACTTGATTTTTGTCGCGAATTTATTTACCTACTATCGATTCATTACAACTAGATATAACCGGAACCAAAATTGCTAATTTTGTTTTAAATTTGGATATTTGACCTTCGTTATTGATAGGAAGTAAAATTAGTGTTAAATTTGAAATACCAAGCCTTATTTATGTCCACGAAGGTATTTTTTTAATTTGATGTGCGTATTCGCACCTAAAGCCTCCAAAATACATACTGTCTTTGTCAATTTTATAATACATATAGGTACACTTAAAGGTTCTATATTACTAACTTAGATTTAGAATCGAGTGAAATCGATTTGCAAAGTTCAAGGTCTATGACGCAACGCAATATTGGATTTTTCCCCTTGATGGATGTCGATTTTTACCTAGGCGTATAGAAATAAAATAAAGATCCCTTCGAAACATGCTTCCATCCGATAAAAATTGAGATAAGAAACCGTATTAAAATGAAATACCTACAGTTTTATCCTGAAATAATCAAACAATGGGTATGTTTTAACGATAATTTGGTTAAAATATCTAAGACTCATGCA
Source organism: Emmelina monodactyla (assembly GCA_916618145.1). Lineage (NCBI taxonomy): Eukaryota > Metazoa > Arthropoda > Insecta > Lepidoptera > Pterophoridae > Emmelina > Emmelina monodactyla. Next base: position 3,482,085 of record OU745316.1, read on the forward strand.
ACATAACTAATACAAATTTTCTAACGTGACAATTTTTCTTTTGTGCCAAAGCGGGACTTAAAAAGTTGGTTAAAAAGTAAAAAACGGTGATACAAAAACATTTAAAGATAAGTTTACCTGATACTTGAGGTACTTCTGAAAACTTACAAGTCACTGCTTACATTTTTTTAGGGCTTTGAATTCTTCGAGTGCAATGAATTGAATGTAGATAGGTTAGTAAGTTGTCCCAAGGTGGGAAAGCGGTAATCCCGGCTACAGTGGGACGTATTAACTACCTTCTACTTACCAAACTTTTATTTTATTTTGATTACTTACCTAACTCATACCTAAGGGAAGGAATAATTATCACACACAAACTGATCCTAACACCATCCATTGCCTGTTCCAGGTTCGACGAGAAGGAGAGCATCTCAGGAGTGCAGCAGCTCAAGTCCTCAGTCCAGAAGGGCATCCGCAGCCGACTGCTGGAGCTGTACCCGCAGCTGGAGAACTACATCGATCAGGTGCTGCCCAAGAAGGATACCTTTAGGATCGTGAAATGGTAAGATGTGAGAATATCTAGTCTTTAATTTTATAACTTTAAAAATACTGTAGATATGAAATTATTTGGTTAGTAAACAAATTATTTAATGATTGATTTTTTCGTTTACAAAAAATATATCGTAGTAGCATTGTAATCCCCTGTTTGTTTTCCATGCTAATATTTGCGACAATTTGATATTTTTAATTTCGTTTTTAGTGAATCTTGGATTTAAAACCGTACCGTAGCTTTCGGTTAAAAACTGTCTCAAGTTTACTAGCCTCACTCAGAAATTAAAAACTATGAATACAACATTATTAAAAAAATATTATCGCTTCCTCGTTCGGCAGCTATCGATAAAATAATAATAAAATAACAAACTTATCAATACGTTAGTCGACCTCGTAATACTACCTACTTATATTGATGTAAGTACTTATATTTTATATCTATTTAAATGGCAATTTTATTTTCTTTTCAGCCATGACCATATAGAAATAATGGTGAACAGCGCTGGAGAGCTGCTGTTCTTCAGACAACGGGAGGGGCCGTGGATGCCTACGTTGCGTTTATTGCACAAATGTAAGGGGGATTATCATTATCATAATCATCATTATCATTATGACCACTATCATCATCATCATCATTATTATCATAACATAGTTAGTATAAAGCAAAGTTCGTGTTTGTTTGTATGTTTGTCCACAAGCTCTTTCTAAACCTCTCCACGGATTTAAAAGCAGTTATGCTATCTTTTAGATAATAAAATAAAATAATAAAAAAATATTTAGAAAAACTTTTCTTAAGTTTGAGATTTTACTTTAGTTTTGCATTTAAAATGCTAATTTATTAATTTTGCTCGGAGACCCGCGTTCGCTTTTCTTAAGTTAGCCAAAATTTAATGTTATGTATAAGTCGGCTAAAATTGCACCATTGCGAAGCGCGGGCGGGTCACTAGTTACTATATAAATTAGACATGCTCTAGTTACTGACGCTTAAAATATTCAGTTTCTCTTCGATTCAAAGTTATATTAACGAATCCTTAGCATGTATTGCTAATAGTTAAATCTCTATGGATTGTCAATGGCTGCTATAAAGGAAGGATTTTTTGCAAGCAATGGCGTATCCGTACCGCCATCATACCTATTTCTACTATTAAAACCGTTCCACTATGTTGGCAGAATAGTCAGAGTAATGATTGATGCCGAGACCAAATCTAAACTTTAAAGTCTCCCCCAAATAGTCTAACGGTTAGACACTAACCGAATTTACCATTGAAGTATAACGTAGTAATAAATCAATGGAGTTTTCAACGCTTTTGCATCGAATCATGCCAGTGTACGTATTACCTATTGCTACATAAAAAATTGTCCATGGGTCATGTATTTTACCTATGTAAATCTGGATCTTGCTGAGTTATTTAAACCTTAAAGTAAAAACTCCTTAGAAAGTTCCAAGAGACAAAAGGTTGATCGTTATCAAAACTTATTATCTACATGGTAAAATAAACTTTTTTTACAGTTATTTGGTTCAAATAAATTTTATTAGACCAAAAAGTATTAATTTCATTAAAATTAAAAATTCTTACACTAAATAATAATAATAATAATAAGGTTTTTTCCTAAAACTCTAAAATTACGGAATAAAAGCACTTAATATTTATTATTGTTATCATTTACTATTATAATAATATTAGGTACCTACTTAGGTAGGTATGTATGTTTATACCACATAACTTTAAAAACACTGCGCTTTTCCTGTCTCATTTTAAAACCGGTACAATTACAAACCCTGCTTAGTTTGAATAAGTACCTATACATTTTTTATTCGACTAAAACAAATTGCGCCTAATTGCAAATTAAAGTTTTTTTTGAGTGAATGATTTCCTTGCAGATCCTTTCTTCCTGCCAATGGAGCAAGTGGACAAAGGAGCCATTCGGTTCGTTCTCAGCGGTGCCAACATAATGTGCCCCGGACTGACGTCACCCGGAGCGCAAATGACACAGGTCGAATAAAAAAAAAGCAGTAGGAATAATAGACATCAAAAATAAAAAAAACAAAGAAAAAAAATGTTTACCTTGTCTAGTTCCTTAGGTCTACCAGATGTTCGATTCTGAATTAGTCCTTAAAATGAATAAAAAACACATGCTTTGTTTATTTTTTTATAAGTACGAGATTTAATTTTATTCATTACATTCTAGAAACAATTCTATAGATAGACATTAATTGTGTGAGCTTCTCTGAACAACTTAAGTCGCGGTAATTTTTATATTGCCGAGTTCACACTAGATTTAGTTCTATATATTTTATTTTTGTTTATTAGGAATTATTTACAGTATTATATACCTACTCTATATTTATCTATCCTCTTATGAACAACTGTCAAAGTCTCGTGCATGAAATATCTGACGCAAAAAACGAATAAAATAGATAGTGTGAACTTGCGTAACAAAATTATGTTTTGGTGATTGTTATTGCACCTTATTTTAAAGAAATAAGGTATTTTTTGGTATTAACATTTTGCTGTTAATAAAACTATTAGCATAATTATGTATATTGGCGATTTAGGCATTTTATATGTAAGACCTAGAAATACTAGTTAATACAAAAGGAAAAAACAAAAAACTTGTTTATACATATTTATTTTACAATTACAATTAATTTTAAATATAGTTTTTAAACACGTGCTTAAGCATTTTAATATTGCCGTAAAATTGATTTACCGTATTTGATTTTGATTGCGTAGAACGTATGTAATCCAACCATTTAGTTACCTATCAAAAATTAGTTACACCTTAATAGGTATTACCAAACATTTTATTTGCTTGGGTTTTCCAATAGCGATAAATTTAAAGATTTTTTATCGAAATATGTCAAATAAGCGATCGTCAAAAGTTCCATGCTCGCACCACACACAGGTGAAGTTTGGTTGGGGCACTTACTAATCGTATTAAAAACCGATTTAAAAACTCTTACCCATTTTTTTAAATCAAGGAGTATAGGTATAGGCTATTTTTAAGCTAGAAAGCTAGTTCCTTATTTAATTTATACTAGTTTTGAACTTGCAGGTGGATAAAGGCCAGGTGGTGGCAATAATGGCGGAGGGTAAACAACACGCGCTAGCCGTTGGACTTACTGCTATGACCACTGACGATATGTAAGTTAACATATATTGTAAAAAAATGACTGGCACAGGTGAACATTCCTTTTTCTGCCTATTTTTAGAAGACAGGCTGTCGCCTTTTTGCAATACATATTTTACAGTTAAAACCGCAGTACATTCACTTTTGCTACATGGTATGAAAGCTGTCACATAATTAGATAGAGACAAAATTTTTTTTTAACTTAAATTTATTTTAAATACATTTATGAATAAAGGAGTAGGTAAACATTCTGCGACGTTATAAAATGACTTTTTGTATAACTATGTGCGTAATTAATGGATAAAGGTACCTTTTGTATTAATATACCAACTTTGAAAATAATGCAGTTAATTATATTTATAGTTTATTAAAGTTAAGCAGTAAACCGATTTTAAAAAATATATGTTTGTCAATCTTTATTATAAATATTGTTTTTTTTTGTTATAGAGCAAAGGTCAACAAAGGAGTGGGGGTTGAAAACTGCCATTACTTGAATGATGGTCTTTGGCAGATGAAACCAGTCAAGTAAACTGTATTAGTGTACTCTACATTCTATCATTATTTTATGTATAATTATTATTCTTATTAAATTTACTTTTTATGCCAGAACTTTGTTGTTTTGTTTTATTACTAAAATGTCTTGATTTAGAAAAGTAAGCACTCATTACTATTATAATAAGAGCATACAAACAAAGCTATTTGGGGAGATAAGAAGGTTTAACACAACATATTCTTATTCAAATTACTTATGGTCAAAATCAAATTCATTTATTCAAAGCAACAATATGGGTAAGTACATAAACATAGGTCTTCTAGATACAATTTTTTTCAATTCCATTACTTAATAAAATGTGTAAACTTTTTCCCCCTCTATTTTTATCTATAACACACTTTCAACCTACCTACATTTTTTTAAATAGACACAAAATATTTGACTAAATTTTAACTTTTTAACTGTTTAAACCAGAGTATAGAAACTACGTACGTTTAAACCTTCATCGTTTTTAACTACTCAATTAACGGGGCGTTAACGAGTGAACTTAAACCACGGTGTTTCCCAAAAAATACTAGATGAATATGTGCCGAAAAGGCATAATCGTCAGTATCTATTTTATAATGGATTGATTAATAAAATATTTATTTTTTTGCAATTTATTAATAAGTACACCATTCAAAATTTCGGCACCCATTCATTCATGACGTCGATTTATACGCTGAAAGAATGATGAATAACTAACTCACTCTTGATTGGCACGAAAGAACGAACGACTTAAAAAAAAGTTAGTATCAAAATAAAAATGGCGGCAGCTATTGTTAGTTCGTCTCGTCAGAGTAAGTAAATATTTTTATTACGAAAATGAAGAGTAAAGCAGTTCCTTAATTAATAAATAATCATTTTTAAACGGAAGGAGAATGTTGTAAATTTAAGTTTAAGCACCTTGCTCGGTTGAACAAGTGACGTTGCATATCAGCTGTTCTGAATAACTTTTTACTTTATTTTTCATTTTACTGTATTAAATAGCTTTAAACATATTCAAATTCTACGTATATCAATCCACAGAGCTTAAATACAGTTACGCAATATTAAGTAACTGTTTATAAACTCAAGAGTTCAAAGTTCAGTGTTCGTTTGTCATTTGTTTTGATTTTGCTAGCACCATTTATTACCCAAATTCTCTTGTTTATTTCAGTGGGGAGACTGACAAACGCCGCGAGGAGGCTTTATTCAGATGTTTACCCAAAAATAACTACTCATTATACAGTACATCCTAGAGATAAGGATCCAAGATGGCAAGGTCAGTGTATTATGTATTTGATAATTAATTATATACATTTTAAGCAAAGCATGGTGACAAAATACTATAATAATGTAATACCATAAGGGACAACTTAAGAGTTTCGAAAGGTTTTTAGAGGATATCCCAATATTTTTATATTACTCAACAAAAATATAGGTATCTCTTACCTATCTTCATTTTTATCTGAATTTAGACTTTAGTTTTTGCAACTGATATCAATGTTGACTCATTTTTATCAATTTTAAGATAAATTCAATGCTATACTATTATAATATAAATAAATTGTTTCTAAATGTAAAAAAAATACATTTAAGTATTTAGGAATTTAACTATCATTATTTAAATTGGAACTAAAAATTTGTATGACTTTTTTACTAAATGAATCAAGATTTTATAAAGCTCTTAATAAAATGATTTACAAAGATTACAAAAGTTATTAAGTTTAATATCCATATAAACTTGCTAAAATAGTTCTATATTGGACTAGGATAACAAATAAATCAATGCCTAGAATAACCAGCAGCAGTGTTAAATTTTGAAGGTACAGGTATGGTTTCTGAAAGCCTGCCTGGTTTCAAAATGCTACTTTATCTTTAATTTGTTTTTTGAACAATAACTAAAAATATGAAATGCATTTAAAAATTGAAAAGCAACACAAAGATTAGCAAGCAAGTTATCAATATCTTGTGCGTTGTATATTAATATTAAATAATAAGAAAAAATATACTTAATAACCAAGTTAACATCGAACAATACTATAACATTTTGAAATTAAATTACTATCAAAATATTTTATGGCAATTTTATCATGCAAGTTTAACTACAATTAAATAAGCATTCAGGGTGTCTGGCTAGGGTTGCCGCAATGGAAAGTGACTGGCAATAAATGACGTCATTGTTATCAATTTAACAGTATTATGAAGGTTATGTCAAAAAATCACTAAAGTATTTCAGATTTTAACACTTTTTAGTCACAGGCAACTTATTCCAATCAAATAAAAGCTTTAAAACATTGTGTTTATTTGCAGAAGTAAACATGGAGCGAGTAGCGGAGGAGACAGATATCCTCATCATCGGTGGAGGCCCCGCTGGCATGGCTGCTGCGATCAGAGCTCGGCAGATCGCAGAGGAGAAGGGGGCTGTAAGTAATAAAAAATATCTTTTGTAATATAACTACTGCAAGTCGAATAGAAGAATCTTTTTTTTTAATTAGTAGAAATTTTGTAACGATGAAAACTGTCCTACCCAGAACAAACGTCACCTATCAGGTCTTGGTCAATCTAGCTCTTGTGGAGTTTTCAAGAAAAAAACACGAATATCTAATAATAATATTGCCCACATTTTTTTTGTAATACTTACTGAACTATTGTTTAATAATAAAAATCACACTGTAATTAATCATTTTACTAATCAACTAAGACTTACGGATACCTCAAAAGTTCATAATACCTTAATAAAAATTTACTACTATTTATTCTTACCAAAACTGAATCTTTGTAATTTTTTTAAAATTTCACAAATTACTAAAACAACTAAAATCATTTATTTCACAGGAAGTAAGAGTAACCCTCCTCGAAAAAGCAGCAGAAATCGGCGGCCATATCCTGTCCGGCGCGTGCGTGGATCCCATAGCCCTGGACGAGCTGATACCAGACTGGAAGGAGAAGGGGGCTCCGATGAACACTCCGGTCACTGCGGACAAGTTTGGATACTTGACGAGCACGGGCAGGATTCCTTTGCCTGCTTTTAAAGGTTAATTTAAATAAATAAGATAATTTTATTGATGATTTCTGATGTTGACCCAAATTCTTTTTTTGTTTTACAAAATGTAATATACTAGTGGCAGTTCGCGACTCCGTTCGCGTGGAAATCGGATTAACGTGGGAATGATAAGTTTTCCCGCGGTAAAAAGTACCCTATATGTTATTCTGATGTATAACCTATATTACTGTAAAGTTTCATCAAAATCCGTCCAGTAGTTTTCACGGCAAAGAGTAACATCCATACATCCATACACACTCACAAACTTTCACGTTTATGATATTAGTAGTATTTACATACAATGTTAAATAAGACTTACTAAGTTTAGTAATTACAAAGTCAGAATCGCACCATTTTATATGATATTTTTTATCAACTTGCGCTAACAATAAATTAAATTTCCTTTTCTATGAAATTCACCAATTGTTTTAACGAAGCTCAATGCTGTAATTTAACACAAGTTGTGACAAAACATTTTATAGTTATAAATGAAGATTAGGTCTTTGACTCTTTATACTACAGAATAAAGTTGTAATTATAAATTTCTTCAGGATTACCAAACTACAACCACGGCAACTACGTGGTGAGACTGGGACACTTAGTGCGGTGGCTGGGAGAGCAAGCCGAGGCGGCCGGGGCTGAGGTAAGTTATAACACTAGCGACCCGCCCACGCTTCGCAATGGTGTAATTTTGGCCGACTTGTTCCCGAAGCATTGAATTTTAGTTAACTTAAAAAAAAAAATTCTTAATGTTATTTATTTACAAATTTAAATGAAAAAAATACCTAATAGATGGTGAAAACCGCATTAAAATCCCTCAACTGGTTTAGGAGGAGTTAGCGGACACACATACAAACAGACAGAATAAGCGCAGTGTATTTATACTATGTAATGATGATAAGAAAATTGGCACAGATGTAGACAAATTTAGACCTTATTAGGTTGCATGATAGTTCATTTTACTAATCGGAGTTACCATGTTACACGGTTTCAAGGACTAACCCTTTCGTTAAAGGCTTAGTTAAGCCTTTCCATAGGGTAAGTCAAATTGATAGGGTTTTACAATAACTTCTTCGAAAAACCCATACAATAACCCTTTCAATGACTTAGTCAAATCGTCCATTAATATACAATGAATTGAATAACTGTGTTGGAAAATGTTTGTGGGAGGAACGTTAGTGCCGAAATCCGTTGCGCGGACGGTGTAATATGACTTATTACATAGTATAAATCCAAGTCGCTAATTGTGTCTGTTTGTATGTTTGGCTTCTATCTCCTAAACTAGAATTCGGATTTAAATGCGGTTTTCTCCATCATTTAGGTAGTTTTTTCATTTAAATTTGTAAATAAAAAACATTCAGTAAAAGTTTATTTAAGTTAGGCAAAATTCAATATTTCGTGAGCAAGTCGGCCAAAATTACACTATTGCGAAGCGTGGGCGGGTCGCTCGTAATACTATAAAAATAGCCACAGTTGTAGACTAATTTAGACCTTATTAGGTTGCATGATAGTTCATTTTACTAATCGGAGTTACCATGTTACACGGTTTCAAGGACTAACCCTTTCGTTAAAGGCTTAGTTAAGCCTTTTTATAGGGTAAGTCAAATTGATAGGGTTTTACAATTACTTCTTCGAAAAACCCATAAAAACCCCTTCAACGAGTTAGTCGAATCGTCCCTTAATATAACATGAATTGAAAAACTGTGATGGAAAGTGTTTGTGGGAGGGATGTTAGGGTCGAAATCCGTCGCGTGGATGGGAAATGGGGACGGGCGGTGTAATATGTCTTTTATTGATAATCCACAAAAGAGGGCAGCTAATTTATTTTTGCAATCAAATTTTGTTTGGAATGAAATATAGTATAAAAATAATACAATGAGAAATGTTGCAATAACACTAAAATCGAGTAGTATTTTTCTCTTATTAATAACTAATTTTCGTATTCTGAATTCTTTCGTAATAAATTCAGACATCTTTTGAATACTCCAAAGAACCATAAACATACTTTTAATACCTTATTAACGTATTTTTAATACCTTTTGAGTTTGCTCATATGTTTTTCTCATACAAAATCTACTAAAACAATCCCTTCCACCCACCTTTTGAGTTTGCTCATATGTTTTTCTCATACAAAATCCACTAAAACCACCCCTTCCACCCTTACCCCCCCAGGTGTGGCCAGGTTGCGCCGGCGCCGACCTTTTATACCGCGACGACGGATCTCTGAAGGGCGTGGCTACGGGAGACGTTGGTATTGCTAAAGATGGAAGCCCTAAAGACATGTTCGAGAGGGGGATGGAGTTCCACTCCAAGATCACTATCTTTACTGAAGGTATCGTTGAGAAAAAGTATTTTCTATATGAAAGTATTTGAATCTATATGAAAGTATTTCTATAAAAAGTATTTCCTTAAATTCATGGCCTAAAAATATATTAGTTAATATTTGTGTGAAGTAAGAGAAATGTTGGTGAAAACTATGTCGCATTAAAAGTAAAAACAAGTATAAAAAAGCAAAAAAAATAAACTATAGTAATTTAGTGTTTTTTGTACTTTACATGTGTTGACTTTGAAAGATATAAGAGATGGATTGTAATTAGGTACAGCAAATGTATGGTGGGTTCTTTTAAATAAGTTTGATAGATTATAATATGAAATACATTTATTTGCAGGCTGTCATGGACATTTAACAAAGATGGTGTCTCAAAAGTTCAACTTGAGAGAAAAGAGCGAGCCACAATCATATGGTATTGGGCTTAAAGAGTTATGGGAAGTCACTCCAGAGGTTTGTCTATACTAAATTCTTATCATACATACTCATATAATAATAGAAACAGACTTTAAAACAAGAGGCATTTTTTTGGGAGGGAGTTTATACCTTTTCTGTTTGAAACCTACATGGTTGAGTATGTACAGTGTACATGATTTGAAAATACAAAATTAGTATTTTACTATATAAGAAGAACTATTCTTACTAGAACAAATCATATATTTTTATCATTAAATGTCAAAATGGAATGTTTACATATGTTTTTGTTATGATTTCAGCAACACAAGCCCGGACTAGTAGAACATACTATTGGTTGGCCGCTGGACAAAAACACATACGGAGGATCCTTCGTCTACCATTTACAGGTAAGTTATATGTTATGATATGATATGTATATTCTATAAAAACTTTAGGTTTCTGATACAAAGCTAAGGCAGTTTAAAAGTTTTTTAATGATTTCGATTTAAAAACAAAAGAAAACATATGATTTTAAACTATAGGAAATAACTGAAAAAGAACTTGAAGGCTAGACTTTTAAGGTTATGTATTTTTTTTTTTATAAATATATTTTTTAAATTTCAATTACAGTACATAAGACACCATTAGCTAGCATAGGATTCTAAATTTTCGTTACTTTAAACTAAACTTTGGGTAGTTAGCTATCTAAAGGTTTTTGTAACGTAGTTACGTCGGAATTCACAAACTTACATACATAATAACGACCCTTATTTATTTTATTTATTTATTTATTCATCTTTGGGAGTCTTACGGCTAAATTGCAACAAAATTACTTATAACTATAAAATAAACAAATACTGCTTAAAACTCTATAAATAATAATTAACTTTATATTGATTATAAAGGTTCCTGAGGGAGAGCCTCCCCTAGTAGCAGCAGGGTTCGTGGTGGGCCTGGACTACAGCAACCCCTACTTGAGTCCGTTCAAGGAGTTCCAGCGGTTCAAACTGCACCCCTACATCAACCCGCTGTTCCAAGGTAAGATTGTTGTGTAGTTAGATATTTAAGTATGTAAGTATTGGCCTTGATTCTGTAACATTATAAAAACTAATATAAAAATATATTTACTATTTATAACTTAAAGGTTTATTGCAGCATAAGCAGATTTTGAACTTACATAAAATAAAAAAGTGTTCAGTAAATCTGCTATATATATATATATCATTGCACCTGAAACATCAGTTGATGATAATCTCGCTCTTCAACCGTATAATTTTTTTATTGTGTTTTAGTGAATCTAATTACTTTCAAGGCTCAATAATACGTGGCTACAGGTTTCGGAAATCCCTACTTCCCTACTAATATTATAAATGCGAAAGTAACTCTGTCTGTCTGTCTGTTACGCTTTCACGCCTAAACCACTGAACCCATTTTGATAAAATTTGGTATGAAGAAAGAACTGAACTTGAGAAAGGACATAGGATACTTTTTACCGCGGGAAAACTTCTCATCCCCACGGGAAACCGACTTCCTCGCATACGTAGTCATACATAGTCTACTAGTGGTTTATACACGAATCTGTTGGTCCCAGGCGGCACCCGCATCGCCTACGGCGCCCGCGCGCTAGTGGAGGGCGGCTGGCAGAGCCTCCCGCGCTGCGCGTTCCCCGGCGGCGCGCTGGCCGGCGACGCCGCGGGGACGCTCAACGTGCCGCGGATCAAGGGCACGCACAACGCCATGAAGAGCGGTCGGTGGGGGCGGGGGCAGGGGGGGCAGGGGGGGGGGGGGGGGTAGCGAGATATGGAGAGTGGGCAGTGGGGGGATAGCGAGGCATGAAGAGTGGGCAGTGGGGGGTGGGGGGCAGTGTGTGAAATACCAAGCCAGAAGTGTCTAAATCCCATACAAATGATACAAATGAGTGGTGGGGGCAATGGGGGGATAGTGTGAGAAATACCAAGCCAGAAAAGTGTCTTAATCAAATACAAATGATACAATGAGTGGTGGGGGCAGTGGGGGGATAGTATGAGAAATACCAAGACTGGAAAGTGTCTAAATCCCATACAAAAGATACAAATGAGTGGTGGGGGCATTGGGGGATAGTGTGTGAAATACCAAGACATGAAGAGCGGTATAGGGGTAGTAGAGATATAGGAAGAGTTATAGTAGGGGATACAGGGTTTAATGGGGTTAAAGGGGAAACAGTGAAAAGGGATTAGGTACCGTGAACAGTGTTGAGAGTAATGGTTCAAGAAATTGGTGATTGAAGGGGCTGAAATGCAGCATATAATGTTAAGTGAGAAGATAACAGTGAAGTGTTAGAATTAGAAGTACCATGAAAAGTGTTGGAAGTGGCTAAAGTGGGAGAATAAAAAAGTCTTTGTACGGGCTTAAGTGGCAGTGATTGCGAAAATCACTTGCTAATTAGATGTTAGTAAAATACTGAAACAGGAAAGTCACTGGGGCTGGCGCAGTTAATGAGTGGAGACAAGGAAGTGATAGGATACAGTGAAAAGTGTTTTAAATAGTGTTCAGAGGGATACAATTGGGACAAAGTAGAGAGATCAATAATAGTTGAGGTATGTAAAAGATAGGAAAGAGTTAAATAGAGTGAAGAGTACTGGAAATGATAATAATAGTAAATCCCATGGTATTGCCATGGACAGAGAGAGTAGAGAGAAAATAGTTATACCCAGCCACAAGCAAATTTTGAAGACAACTTTATTGGCTGAAATATAGGTTAAATATGTGCAGGATTAGCAGAAGATAAAATGTAACAAACATGCAATCTATAAAAACAGTTTCAGGAAATAATTTTATTTGGAATTATGATAATTAAGGATTTGATGATTTTGAATTATGTTTTCGAACAATGCCCCTTTAAGATTAATATCAAATCTAAAGACACTAAAAAAATCTATTAAAAAGTATGTTATTTGTAAAGTATTTTAATAGCCTTTATTCATGTTTATATTCAAGTCAGTCACTCATTTTAAAACAGAGCTTTACTAGTCTTCTTTTTTGAGTCTTACATTTAAATAAACTCTTTAACCATACCTTTTAAACAAACATGATTGAAACATAATTTATCCTATTGTTTATATATTTTTCTATAATTCAGGTATGCTAGCGGCAGAAGCAGCGATGGACCTGATATTGTCCGGTGAAGCCACTCATGACAAGGGAGTGGTTCCAACGGCTTACGAGGACAAACTGAATGACTCTTACGTATTTAAGGAATTGAAGGTTGGTTTTAAACTGTAAATGTTTGTCGAAATCTTATTTATTATATGAAAACTGTCCTAAGTTATAAATGACCAGTTGGTACCTGCGACTTCATCTGCGTTGATTTTAATTTGGAGTAAAGTAGTTATAAGTATTTCCTTCATGGGATTAGACTTACTCCTGCTGTTAAAAGTAGCCTATTTATTGCTAGGGAGTCGAGCTATCGCTTTTCTTAAATTCATTAAAATCGGCTCAGCCGTTTTAACTTCAAAGTGACATAAGCATTTTGACATACCGAACGACAAGACAAACATTTATGATATTAATAAGTTTTATTTAAAAAAAAAACAACTTGTAGAATTGTTAATATGATTTTAACTATTAAAAGTTAATAAAATCCCCCAGCAAGTTCGAAACTGTCGGCCATCGTTCCACACGAAACTAGGCTTGTTCGGCGGCGTCGCCTACTCCGGGTTTTCTACGCTGCTGCGGGGCAAGGAACCCTGGACGCTGAGCCATGGGGGTAACCAACATTTTATATTACTTCTTTACATAGAATAAATCCAAGTCGCTATTTGTGTTTGTTTGTATGTTTAGCTGCTAACTCCTCCTAAACCAAGCATTACGCGACTGGGACTCGAACCCAGGACCTTTGGATTGCCGGTCCAATGCTCTTCCAACTGAGCTACCGCGCCGCTACGTTGACCCACCGAAATTTCTTCCAGTATTTATGTGCTTTCGTCATATAGCTGTTATTCCGTCAAATGAGAGGAGTTTCCGCCTCTTCATTTCAGTAGAAATACCTTTACAGGATATTTAACTACTAATTAAGATGAAACAAGCTAATGATTGAGATTTTACTTTTTTTAGTTTTGCATTATGCTTTTTCCAGTGTTTATAACTTCAAAATTAATAAATTAGCATTTATACTGCAAAACTAAAAAAAGTAAAATCTCCTCCTAAACCAGTTGAGGGATTTTATTGCGGTTTTCACCGTCCCTTAGGTAATTTTTTCATTTAAATTTGTAAATAAAGAACATTCAGAAAAAGTTTTTTTTAAGTTAACTAAAATTCAATGTTTTGGGAACACGTCGGCAAAAATTACACCATTGCGAAGCGTGGGCGGGTCGCTAGTTACATATATAACAGGAACATATATAATTATTCAAAGTGCAATTTATATTACCTTATATGTATAGAATTAATATATGATTATTGAGAAAGATTTTTATTAGTGGGATGTTTTTTGCGGAGAAATTATAGTTTTTTTATTTTTTATTTATAGCATGGAGTTTAACAATAACGGACTTTTAGATTAGTTAAGTTGGATATAATAATAATTATTTTATTTTAAGTGAATTAACTTCAGGATGGTTGAGATTCAACCCGAGCATAAAATGTTTAGCATGCTAGCTCATTGTATCTCAAAAACAAAGAAATAGATTTCAATAAGGTTTATCTTCTACAAAAATACAAAAATTTAAAGCTATAATTTTTAAATTAAAATTTATTTTTATATTGTATTAACAACTTCAAAAACTAAATAAAACATAGTAACAAATTACATTTTGTTATTTAGGTTCAGACCACTCAAGATTGAAGCCAGCGAAGGAGTGCCAACCTATAGAGTACCCCAAGCCTGACGGAGTGGTCACTTTTGACCTGCTGTCGTCTGTAGCTTTAACTGGTGAGTTATTAGATAAATGACACTGATTTTAATGTATATGTGTATCCTGATGTAGATGTAGATTTACATATGTAGATGTAGTAACTTAAGTTTTTTTTTATAGAGATTTACTCCCACATTAACGCATTTAATACATTCATTAGTAATAATATGCTCTGTTTCTTTTGAAATGAAATGAAATGAAATGAAATGAAATGAAATGAAATGAAATGAAATGAAATGAAATGAAATGAAATGAAATGAAATGAAATTACTTTATTGTACGTAGGATTAAAAACTAATCTCTTATACATTGTCAAAAGCATAAAATAAAAAATAAAAAGATGTCACGGGACACCCCTACATTCATCAGCAATAGCCGTAGTAGACCGAGAGAAAAAGCTGACGGAAAAAACTCTCGGCACTCTTTTCAAAATTATACAACAATAATTTATATTCATTAAAAATTTGTACAAACAGTGAACATATAAATTATTTTCTCGTACCTCCTCGCTCAACATTATTAAAGTTAAAAAAATATTAAAATGATAGTAACCAGAGCAGACCGTTTCCCGAAGGCGGCACCTGATCACAAGTATGACGTGAGCTCCAGCCATCGTCCTACTCAACCATATTAGAGGGAGTTGGGCGACCCGTTGACACAACGCCACCGCCCCAGTAACTTTCGAGGCGAGCATGACTACTCTGGGCCAAACAAAGCACTAAAGAACCTCACAAAACAGCTAATTTATTGGAAACAATAAGTTAAAACAGAGAGAGGAGGAACGAGAAAACAGTACAGAAAAAAGTAAAATGAATAATTAAAAACATAAATAAAAACAATAAAAGTACGGGATAATAAAGAAGGTAAAAGCACCAATTATAGACAATATAAAGAATATTTTTCTTTTTGCTTATTCATTTATGGGTTTTACTATACACGTTTCTAGGGTTTTGGATGTTATAATAAATAGTGACTTTTAGAACCAATTTTCGTTTATTAAAGTAGCTTATTACTAGTTTCATCAAAATATACTTATTTATATACTAGTATATCCTCTGTCAGAATATCCTCTTTGATCTTACTATGCATTTTCATACGAGAAATCCTATATCTAGACCATATCTTGTAAACAATATTTTACTTTTTTAACACCGTCAATTTGGAAATTTATGGACTTATGGAGATTATTTTGTTTAAAAAAAAAGAATAAAGTAAGCTATATTCAATGTGTAGGTTTAAAAAATACATTCTTTTTAAGTTTTCGCTATTTTATGGCCCCTGTAGCTCGGGGGCCCCAAAAAATTAATACGGCGGCTACGCCCCTGCATAAAAGTTGACACTAGCTCGGGTAGGTTCGAGTATGCTGAATTCAGCACACTTATGTTTTGCCGCATTTAACGAGTACCAGTGCTCCATCTAGTAAGAGCGAGAGCGAAGATAATAAATCTATGTTCTTAATTATTGATTTGATTTCAGGAACAAATCACGAAGCGGACCAACCCCCCCATCTGACATTAAAAGACGATTCAGTGCCAGTTAAGACCAATCTTAATGTCTATGACGGACCTGAAGCTAGGTTTTGTCCAGCCGGTAAGTGGAAATAGTAATAATTTACCTAGTTTTTAAATTTGTTTGAGCCAGATTACAAAAAGACTATTCAAGTCTTTTTGTAATCTTTTAGTTTTTTTTTAGAGTAATCAACATTAATAGTTTTTTTTTTTTTTTTGTTGGATTTTCAATAAACAAGGTTTTGAAAGACTATAGTTAATGCGTGTTTTTGTGATATTTTGTTTTTAATATATTTCCGGTTTCCATTAAAAAAACATTAAGGTAAATATTATTTATTATTGAAACAGGTGTATATGAGTACGTTCCTATGGAGACGGGCGATGGACAACGATTGCAAATAAACGCCCAGAACTGTATACATTGTAAGTTTATTTTTTTATTCTTTTTTATGTTCAAGGCTGACATTTGAAAAAAACTGTCAAATGAATAAAAATTTTGACATATTTTCGAGGTTATTTTTGAAATATGAACATAATTTATATGTCTCTAATAAAAAAAGATTTTTCAGAAATTTCAGTATTTGTAAAAGCTACGCAAATTTTAGTGTAAATTATTTGTAAAAAGGGTTAAATACAGTACAAACTGTATGTCTAAACAATTCTCAAATGTTGAATGGAAACAGTGCGGTGAATTATGTACTAGGGGAGAACCTAGTTACCTAGACACGAACCATTTCGTTAAGTCATTTTAAATTAATTGGCATTAGGCACTACCCGTAAATTGGACCTGGGACTAAATCTTAACAGTTATACATACAATAGAGGTCGTCAAAATAATACAATATTTTTCTATTTTCAGGTAAAACGTGCGATATAAAAGACCCGACCCAGAACATCAACTGGGTAGTACCCGAGGGCGGCGGCGGCCCAGCCTACAACGGAATGTAAATTATATAACTTATACCCTTTTTAATAAAATAAACCGTGAGCTATGTCAACTAAAGTCACATTTGCTGAGATACAAACCATAAGAAAGGGTAATGTTCAAACAAAGTTAGACCATATTATTTTACATTAAGATGGCATTCATAAATGTAATCTTTTAATTTTATCTGTATTAATTTGGTCTAAATTCTTTTTCGTGCTATATTGTGCATCAGCTCTTGTTGCATAAAGTTAATTTTTGTAAACCCAGTTTCAACAGAACCGTCATTTTTATTATTTTGACAGCTGTCAAAGAGACGTTTACGATTTGACTATTTTTTTCTATCGTACTGTTTGTGAGAAACAGTATGGATTTTGGAAATCTTACTTCTACTATAAAATTAAACTTAATTTGTATACATAACAAAGAAGAATAATGTTTCTTTTTGTCGATATTTTAAACTATATTAGGTACGTAAAATAATTGACAAGTGAGATTAAATTAAATTTTAAATACATAGGTATTTCAATGTTTGTTTGAACCTCGATTTCTTGTACATATATGTATATTTTTTTATCTATCATGAACAACAAGTCAATAATCATAAAATCTAAATATTTTTGATACAACTTTTCTGAAGTTTTTATTTTGTTATAGTTTTTGTAAATTGTACAAAATATTGGTGCTTCCTCAAACTTATATGAAATAAGAGAAATCGTGTTCTTATAGTGTGTTCATATTAGAAGATTGTATGAATGATATACTTTACGTAATATTGTGATAGATTAAGTGTTGGTTTTGTAATAAATGAAGTATTGTTAGTAAAAGTATTTTTATTTCTAAAAAGTTTCACTTCGTATTTCCTTGATTAAATTTATCAATTATACGTCAGTCTGATTTTAATAAATGCTTTAAAAGAAAAAATAAGCTATAAAAAAAATATAACGCCTAAGGGTTACCCTGCTGCATTATTTTCGCCTCATAATTTCTCACAATTCTAGTAATAACATACGTGTACTTGTGATGAATCAAAAAGAACGAACCGGTCGTTAACTAGCAGTTCCTAAAATTATTACTTGAAATCTTAGAGAAGGTATCCTATCCTATCCTAGAAGGATTCCTAAGGCGTCTAAACGCCAAAGCCTTCCTAAAAAGTTTTAAAACAACGAAGACAGTGTCAAATACAAAAATGTCGGCGCGAAATACCTCAAACAATAACATCCACACTAGTTTTATTCGCTGCTCCCTGCAAAATTATAGTTTAATAACAGTAAAATGATGCCCGCAGTATGTTTGGCCTTTTTATGGATTTTGGTAAGTCATAAAAACCAGTCGTGTTTTATGAAAGGAAATGATGTTGGAGTTACAACATTGTTTTTAATGTATTGATATTATCTTTATTCGGAACATAATGTATGTTATGTGAATAGTTAGTGTAATAAGACGAGGCGACACACAATCAGTCTATTTATTGGTGTGATGTTATCAATGGCTATAGAATTCTGCTACTCCAAGAAGCGGAGGCTTCGTCTTCTATAGACTTGGAATTGACCATCATTATTCTGCCCCTCTTACCGAAATTAGAATAAAACTTATTTATAATTCTTTGCATGTTAAGTTGTAGAAAAAGAAAATACAAGCCGGTAGTACTAGCGCTTTTGTATGTTACTGCATACTTGGTTGCTATGAATATTGATATTTATGTGTTCTTTCAACCGTTTCAACCTGAATAGTATAGGAACGTAATCACTATTTTGGCCAACGTTCACATAACGTAGGGTTGTACCTTAATCCACATACATTAATTAATATTCAGTCTACCGAAGTATATAATATCTTTGAAAAATGTTAGCTGCCTGTGTACCTACGTAGATTTACTAAAGTGTTTATCTCCTAAAACTACTTAGGAAAGGAACGAAAACATTAACTTGCTTAAGACAAACTTAGATTACGTTGAAACTCACGGAACTTAAATATTCTAACCAAAGTACCTATTGTTAAGCAAAATAACAAAGTTATAACCTACTTATACTTACTTAAGTAGTTTTATGAAAATTCTCAAACAAGGATCAGACGGTTCTGTTATTAAAATTCATAAAGTTTATTTAATTTAGCATCATATTAAGTTAACAGGGCTCGCTTTTGTAGAAACATTTTGCTGCTACCTAACATTTCAATAGAAAATTTATTTTTACTGGTACGATAGTCCCAGACTGAAAATTGGGACCATATACCTACACCCATACGAAGGTTTTCTACTGTTTCAAGGTTAAGCAAATAGTGTATTGTCTATATATTAACATACCGTAGTAACATACCTATTAAGTGGTAAACAAAACCACCTATGAGCTACGAACTCGACTCGATGCTTGGATAGATTTCGTTAAAATACAATAAAGTGTACACTTTTGATATAATAAAAAAGTATAAACTAAAGTACTTGCCATTTTAATAACTCACAACATTGTACTTTTTATTAGGGTACTTCCTAGCAGTTACTTATACAGAGTTTCCTTTAATAAAAAAATCGCAATACCAGCATTTGGACCACTCACATGTTGGACACAGGTCTCAGTTAGTTATAGAAACCTAGATCAAATAAATATTAAGTTTATAACAGGGGCGTGATCATTTCGTGTTAAGGATGACATTTTTTAAGTGCGAAACGAGCTAACAAGCATTTTTATGTTGCATTTTAGCCATATTTATTGTGTTGTTTAAGTCTAGAGTTATTATTCTTTACTGACCTTTAACCCAGAGCCAATAAAGTCAGAAAAATAAATAAGTATCCGCATAGGGTTTTATATCTTTCATAAACTTGGCCCATACTATACAGTGGCCATTAAAATCATTTTTCATTGTGGATGAATCTGGAGCCATTCCATAAATCGAATAACCTGTGAAATTACGTTCAATGCCTTGAAAAATAAATATAGGTAAAAGCAACTGTAGGTTACCGGATTATGTTTAGATTCAGGATATTTGATATGTTTTTAAATTTAACAGTTAACGAAAAACCTAATAATAACGAAGACAATTTTCTATTAGATTCCTAATTTAAAATTCCTGTATCAACTTTCTTATGGGCCAGCAATTATATGATTGTGGATGTATATGGGCGGCGATGATCACTTACCATAACATGAAGCGCTTGCTCATTTGCACCATTATCTCATAAAAAAACGTTCTGGACGTAAAATCGTCAGAAATATCACATTACTACCACTATCATGTGATTATAACCAACTGTGAGAAGAGCATAAAAGTTAATTTAAACAATTCGAAATACAATGTTTTCTGAAATGTAGTTAAAGCAATAATGTACCCGGGTGTTTCAGTTAATCAAATAAATAACAGTAATTTTACTTTGTAGTTGCTATTAAAAATGTAGTTAAGTTTTCGATTACCCTAGCAACGAAAACACCATTATTTTAATACTAGTGGCCGCCCGCGACTCCGTCCGCGTGGAATTCGGTTTCCCGTGGGAATAAAAAGTACCCTATGCGTTATTCTGATGTATAAATAACCTATATTACTGTGAAGTTCCATCCAAATCCGTTCAGTATTTTTTACGTGAAAGAGTAACAAACATACATCCATACATCCTCACAAACTTTCACATCCCTACTAATATTATAAATGCGAAAGTAACTCTTTCTGTCTGTCTGTCTGTCTGTCTGTCTGTCTGTCTGTCTGTCTGTTACGCTTTCACGCCTAAACTACTGAACCGATTTTGATGAAATTTGGAATGAAGAAAGAACTGAACTTGGGAAAGGACATAGGGTACTTTTTACCGCGGGAATACTTCTCATTCCCACGGGAAACCAACTACCACGCGAACGGAGTTGTGGGCGTCCACTAGTTTATAATATTAGTAGGATGATAAAACTCGACTACATAATCCCTCTACGCATATCTTTTCTAACTAAAAAAGTCTTTTCAATTACCAGGCACACAAAGCGAGCGAGATTGCATCTTCCATGATGTTACCTGTCCGTCAAAAGTGATTTACCTTTCTTAATTAAATTCTGAAGGAAATTCTTTTTCGTCACGTAAGATAAATAAAATATAAATAGGTTAAATTTATGTCGTAATAAAGGCAGAGGGCCGGCACCCTGTTAGGCTGATGGGCCATTCGGTATTTTTACGATGTAAATTTGTTTAGAACTCAACCCTTAAACTTCGTGCTTTCTTAAGATTAAGTTGTAGCTTAATGTTTTGGGAAAACAAACTATTTAGATAGCCGACTTTCGAAATTATTAAGATAAATATACATTTTGTTATAAGCAGACAACCAATTAACAGCTGTGTCAATGACTAAAAAAACATTCGTTGATTAAACACGCTTAAATTAAATAAAAATATTACGCTGATTAACTAAAAATGACTTATAGGATAATAATGACTTAGCAAGTATTTTGATAAAGCCTTTTCTTTTAAAAACCAATATCCCAAAGAAAGTTTTTTTCTTCATTGTATTTACACTTACCAACGAAGAGCTAATGCAGAGCCGTCCAGACTAAAGAGAATAAGCTAATACCTATATACCAGTAAAAGGTTTTTACAAAAGATAGTGATAATAATAAATGTATATATCGTAGACGCGCGAGTGTTACATTAAGTACTCACACGATCTTTTTTCTACTTTCCGTACTAAAATTCGTATTTTGTTTTTGAACGAAAACCATGCAGATGCTTTGTTTATTTATTTCATACAGCTAACTAAAACTAAGGCTGACCAACGTAAAACGCGTTGATTCAAAAATAAGTTTAGTAAATTTTATTCGTACTGTTAACTTAAGTTTTAACGAGTTGTAGAGTCTAGCTGTAGGCTCTGTCTGCAGTGATTAATGGGCTGACTCGACCGGTGAAATACCACCGTCGTCGCACAGAAAACCGACATGAAGTATTGACGATGTTCCTGCGTTTCGTTCGGTGAGTGCGGTATCCGGTGCCCAATTTTCACAAATGCTAAGCAACACACCCCCAACACCCACAGTGTTGCGGGGAGTCGTGGGCGGCGGTGATCACTTACCATCAGGTGACCCGCTTGCTCGTTTGCTCCCTATATCATAAAAAAAACAGTAACTTAAAGTTACTATCGCGTAAACTTGTCGTCGGTTACAGCAACCCATATAATTAGTTCCTTGCATCATTTACCAACACCAGACTCACGTAGTTAATTCAAAACGTCCTATGTAATTTACTACACGAGTTTTAGTATAATTCCACAAGAATAGAACGTTACGTTGAGTATAAATCTCTTTACGGGTTAGTAGTTTCGGCTAAGTGCTTTTTTATTACTGTTTTTGCTTGTTTATTTCTGGGGCGTCTTTAAATATGTCTGAAATGATATATAGGCTAGTTGGTTTTTTAAGTATAATTTGCAGGAACGAAGTTCGGAATTTAAGTGATATTAATTTTAAATGCATAAGTTACTTTACGGACGGCCTTTAAAGTGAATTTATACATGGTGTTTTTTTCATATTCTTCTCGTAAATATTTTACTTATCTTTCTTTCTAGTTGATTTCTCAAAGTAAATTTATATATTTTATTGTCTTGATCAAAAGAAATAAAAAATGCAAATGAAGTCAATTATGTAACTTTTAACAAATCTACGAGTGCTACGCCGTAGAACCGTAGCATTTCGTTGCTCGCTCTCCAAATTTTGGAATAGACAATTTTAACTGGCAAACTTTTTTCTGAATAAAAAGTTATCAGTACAAATAACTGTCTGGGAGCAGGCAACACTGGGAACTCACAATTAAACACGATTTCACCTGTTTGGATTGCACCTATTCGCACAGTACCATTCACAAAACTATAATGTTGAAACACAAAGTAAAACTAATTTCCAAGATCAAAGTGTAAGGTTAATTTGAATAAGATCTTAAAATAAACTCGGTTAAAAACTAGACTAGAAACCTTGTACAAAATTCTTATTCATAATATGCTAATAAAACTTAATTTTGTAACATCAAATAGAATATTTCCTGCATAAAATAAAAATGCAATATAAAGTCCGTCCGAAATTAACATACAAGATACAATTATTTGCCAACCGTACAACTCAAAGTGGACTTGCTAAATTCATTCACAAATCACTCCGCTAAGGGAAAAGAAATTGAAAAACTTTCTGCTAAAATTAAATTCGGCTTTGAAACAATTCTGATTTTTGTCTTACGTTTATTTATCTTTTGAAAGAGGATTTGTATAATTAGATTTTGTTGATTAGGTATGCAGAGCGGATGGAAATTTTAGCTTTCGAACAAAAGTTTTACATTTCGTGGCGTTTAAGTTGTGGTTCCAGTGACGCGTCAAAAGTCATTGCGGTTGGAACGACGTGACGCACTTTACAAATGTCTTTATCGCTAAGAAAAGAGAGTGATACAGAGTGCCTATTTACATCTTGCTGTATAAAATTGACTGAGATATTACGAGATAAAAGGCGCTGTAAGAGAATGGCTAACCTTATAATATTGGCTGACTTATATTTTATTTATAACTAGCTTTCCGCCTTGGATGTTTTGTGAAATTTTTGTATTTAAATATGATTGAGTAACAAACAAACATCAGACTTTATAATTAAGGTATTATTATGATTTGTACTATTAAGAGGCTTGTGCTAGTATAGTCAGTTAAGAAAGTTGTTTGTTGGTATGAATGAATGCAAATTTTAACTACCTGACTTCTGCATTGGTTCGAGTACCTGCAGATAGTATTATAACTTCTTCCCCATATTCGCAGACACACTTCAAACTTATTTATATATATGTTGTCTTTATCAGTTACAAAAGCTTTTTATATAATTAAGTTTACTTGTGGTCAGGTATAAAAGGCAGAATGGTCAAAGTAATTACAAGCGTAGAGACCAAACATCTGAAGTTTGTAGAGTCAAAAACGCTCTTGCTGTCTAAAGACTAATAAATCTCTTTAAATCAATAGTTTTGAGTCTATAAGCGTTGGCATTGATTAGTTCTATATCTATATTCCATTGATACTGAATAGCTAGCAGGTAAAGTTTGAATGTTGCCTGTTTATTGCAATAATGACAAAAGCCACAAATACAGTCAATTTTATATTTCTAATTTGTAACTCACGATTTGTAATGCTGAAAGTATACTTCTTTCATACCTCTGCTACTCATGTCATTCAAGAGGGTTAACTATTGTCTTTTGTCCTTAGTTAAATTTATCATCACGTGTGAGCAGCTACTACCGCGACCCTTCTAGGGACAACAAGACAATGATTTCACTATTGGAGGAGAGAGCTCAACAGACCGGACTAAATTCTACTTATAATAAAGGTTTTTTAACACATTTTCTTAGTAAAATATATGAATAACGCAAATAAATTCTGCCCAAATATACCTAAAATCCAGCTCGAATTTGGACCGACATCTGTTACTACGGTGTGTGGTATACGCGAAGTGTGTGCTGCGTGGTTTCACGCTCGGTAGAATCACAGCTTCAGTCGCCTTTACGTAACGCATTGGACGATACAGTAGCCTATTCTAAACTAATGGAGATACATAACAGGAGGTTATTCTATCATTTAGCTTATAAGCAGTATTATCTGTACATTTACATCTCTGAAGTCTTTCTGAAGAAACGCACTTTAAACATACCTACATTCGATAAAATATTTTTTGTTTCTTTCCGTTATGCAAGATTGACAAAGAAAGACCATATTTTAACTTTGTCGATTAAAAGCTTTCGTAAACAAACAGGTTAACATTTTTTAGAAGCGTTTAGAGATCACAACATGGAATCAATGGTATGGGTCCCGTCAGTGGAAGAGGACTCAACGGCTCCTGGATGCTACGGGTACCCGCGTCCCACGTCAGTCAAAGTTGCCAGACTCTTACTAGAGATGATGAGGTAAAACTGAGGTGTCACTTAGGAATTAAGAGTTTATGAATATGGATTTATAAGGAATACTTTCCTGTAATAGTAAAAACGTTTGAGCATGTAGGTACCCATTATCTGGGAAACTTAGCCAAAGTTTTGTAAGTCAATGCTAGCTAACGACCTCCCTATTAATAAACACTTGTGTATGTCAAGCGAGTTATTCTATTTTGTCGCTGCTACGTTATACTAATTGCATGTTGAGCGTTCTAAGAACAAGCTTTGAAATATATGAAAGCTACAATTACAAACTTTAATTAATAATGTATGTAATTATAATACATTCGCAGAAACTTAGAAGGCAACGACAACTTCATCATAGACGATTTCGTTGAGAAGCTGATCAAATCCAAGGTGCTGGTAGAAGCGTCTCTCCTAGAGTCAGCCCCTGACTTCGACACGTTGGCCAAGACGTATGCAACCTTCCCGAGGGTGATGACCTTGTTATGGCTGGCGGTCACTGACCCCGTTACCACCAGGAACCACGGGTGGTGCCCAATAGCACATGTTAGTTTGATTTAAAGATGGTTTAGTATGAGGTTAGGATTGGTCCAGTACCAAAAGCGATTGATGAAATACTTGCTTTATTTATACTAGGAAGTTGGTATATGAATAGTTTTTCAAAGTCGGTTATAACTCGGATCTAAGACTATAGAATATAACTTTGCTTTGCGTTTCATCCTCCTAAGTTAGTGCCATTAGTCCGGAGTAGATCTTAATTCTAAATACCGTTGTTTTGTCAGTTTTTCTATTTTTCTTTATTATATTTAAAGATAAGCAAGTACCTGTCATCATCAAGTCCTGAGAAGGTGACACTAGACATCAGCGACTCAGAGCTTCTGGTGGCCGAAGCGAGGGACATCATCGAAGGCTTTATATCAGAAATTGAAGAGCCTTTAAAAGTGGTAAGTTGTATACTTTTAACTGAATTGATGATTTTAAATGGATAGATGTGACATTGGAATTACACTCTTAGAAAAGGAATGTTTGCCAAAAACAGATAGGTTCCTTGACCTTAATTCTGTTTAGATGCGGACAAAATATTTTATGAGATTTATTAAAAGATTTTATGAATCGGCAAAAAATTTTTATAAGTAAGTACATTTAGTCTGGGATAGTGCAAACTTGCGTAACTAGCATTGGATAATAGGCATGATGACAGATTTTGAAAAACTGTTGTATCATATTCAGAAATATATACTTATTGTAAAATATAATATTTCGGAAAAAAAGCATGATTTATATGAAAAATATCAATTTAAAATTTTATGTTTAAAATTCCCACCAAAACGCTCTAAACTGTCATGGCGTCGATTTTGACGTCACAATAGATCACTTGTTTACTCTAACGGCAGTGCTACCAACTCTCAAAAATATTTATCCCTAAACCTATTTATAACAAAACCCCCTAAAATTGCCTCAATTATTTGATAATTCCCCTAAAAATATAATTCATAAAAATTTTATATAAATATAAAAAATATATATATAAAAGTAATATTTCTTAATTTTATCTGTTTATAAATTATCTAATACGTTATAAATTATATCAATTTCTTCTGAAAAAGAACCCTAAAAATACCCCTAAACAAATAAAAACCCTAAAAAAAACCCATCCCACTAATTTACCCCCTAAATTTGGGGGGAAAACCCCTAAGTTGGGAACCATGCTCTACTGTGACGTCATTCGCTCTGATTGGCGTTCAGAATATCATGGCGGACTGTAGTATTTTGTAGATTTATTTTTTAAAAATATTAATTAATCTCGCTTTAATTATAATTATACCTTGTTATATTTTAATATTTTATTTACGTTTCATTAGATGGTAGCATATTTTTTGTGTATTTTATTCACAGTCATCATGCCTATTCCGCGTATCTGACAAGTGTAGCCAATTTTAAATTTCAGCCAAATCGCCCTTAAAATAACGAAGTTAAAAAGTTTTAACCTTCCCGTGAAAAACTAGATTAAATGCAGATACGCGGCCTTTACCTGTGGTAGATTCGCGGCTTTGCACTATCCCCGACGAATTTACAACTTTTTATCCCTCTTGTGAATTTGACCCTATGATTTGGCTTGAATGACTTTTGGTTAGGTTAATTGTTATTGTGGTAATTTGTTATTGCTTTTGGTTTTGTTTCATTAACGTTTGTTATTGAAATATTGTAAACAAGTTTATTTATTCAAAACATATGCCTGAATGATGACTTTCTCATAAACGCATTTTTAAATAACTTATATCTTGGTTCTCCCCTAGTTCATTGTATGTTACCTATACTTATGATACTAGCTTGTGCTGTGTCATCTTTTATAACTGAAACTTAGTATTACTATTACTGGTTTAATCTGCATTTAGACACCTTGGCCAAATTGTGGATTTTTAATTTTAATATTATTTTTTACCGTGTCCGAGCTTTTTGTGTCCGAAAAGTTATCAACCCAACTATCTTCCCCACAGTCAGACGAGCACGGCAAGCGCCACGCGCAGGCGCGGTCGGACGCAACGATGACGCGCAACACGGCGCCGGCGCCCGCGGTTGACAGCCCGCACATGCGCACTAGTCAGAAGGTACATTTGTCAAAGTTATGATTTAACTAGCGACCCGCCCACGCTTCGCAATGGTGTATAATTTTGGCCGACTTGCTCACGAAACATTGATTTTTGGCTAACTTTAAAAAACTTTTTCCGATTGTTGTTTATTTACAAATTTAAATGAAAAAAATACCGAAAAGATGGTGAAAACCGCATTAAAATCCCTCAACTGTTTTTGGGGGAGTTAGCGGCCAAACATACAAACAGACAGAATTAGCGACTTGGATTTACCTATACTATGTAATGAAAATGAAATATTGTCTTAAATTTCTTTGAATGGTTCGTACACCTAAAGAAAAAGAGGACTATATCATTATATTTGTTAATCAATGCTGTATTATTTACAGCAAATAAAAAGAACGCCTGTACCGAATTTCATGGCCCTAACTTTAATAGCTTACGCTCGGCGATGATGAATTAGCCGGGGAGTTAGGACTTGATATTGTATATGTATACCGGGTGTCCAGGAAACAATGGATAAACTTTGAAGGGCTGATAGTAGAACTAAAGGCAAGCCTAAAAAATAATTGATAAAAAGTATAACCCCTTCACTGCTAGAAATATGGCGCTTTAAAAAAAACTTCATATTTTTTTGACTGTGTTCATATTTTTACTCGTAACGAGGTCAAATCACTTTCTACCATCATTATTTCTGTGCTAAAATAATTAATATTAACCGCATCAGTGAATAACTACCAAATAAAATAGCTAACAAAAGTATTTTTTTCAAAAAATAATGTTAAACTTTTGATTTGTGTAAAATTTCTAAAGAAATATTTTTGATGTGGAACTTTGAACAGCTCTGGTGTAAAAAAATAATATGAAAGCTAACGTGACCAATGATTTCAAAATATTCCTGGTTTAATAACGTTTTTAAAAAGATGTATTATGTCGTTATTGTAATGAAAAAATATTGAACTAATGGTATTAGTGTGGAAAATGGGAAAATTATTTAGTTGTAGCAAAATTAAAAAAATACAATAAAACTAAAGAAGTATGATTTTAAACTGACATTAATTGCAAACACATTGGAATAATTGAGAGCAACTGTTCAAATTGTCTGTCCCCATCCTGATGCAGGCCCTACATCTACGAATAAAGGATCTTCAAAGAAATCAACTTAACAGGAGAAAGTGATCCAAATTTTCTTCAAAATGACTTACCCAATTTATTGATAGACGTGCCGGAGAGCTTCGCTACACATATGGCTTGAAAATGAAGGCTGTCTAGCACACTATGCTGTTGCATTATGTGCATACCTACTTGACGAAACCTACCCTAACAGGTAGGTAGGCCGCCTAAACCTAAACGCTTTGTACTTTTTTACTGGGGGTATTTTAAGGAAGAGTTTTACCGGCAACCAGTAACTTCATAAGAAGATCTACGAGCTCGTGTTCAGGCCGCTGCAATCAATGATCGACGAAACACGCGATTTTTTTGAAGATTCTTTATTCGTAGGATGTAGGGCCTGCATCAGGATGGGGACAGACAATTTGAACAGTTGCTCTCAATTACTCCAATGTGTTTGCAATTAATATCAGTTTAAAATCATATTTCTTTAGTTTTATTGTATTTTTTTAATTTTGCTACAACTAAATAATTTTCCCATTTTCCACACTAATACCATTAGTTCAATATTTTTTCATTACAATAACGACATAATACATCTTTTTAAAAACGTTATTAAACCAGGAATATTTTGAAATCATTGGTCACGTTTGCTTTCATATTATTTTTTTACACCAGAGCTGTTCAAAGTTCCACATCAAAAATATTTCTTTAGAAATTTTACATAAATCAAAAGTTTAACATTATTTTTTGAGAAAAATACTTTAGTTAGCTATTTTATTTGGTAGTTATTCACTGATGCGGTTAATATTAATTATTTTAGCACAGAAATAATGATGGTATAAAGTGATTTGACCTCGTTACGAGTAAAAATATGAACACAGTCAAAAAAATATGAAGTTTTTTTTTAAAGCGCCATATTTCTAGCAGTATAAGGGTTATACTTTTTATCAATTATTTTTTAGGCTTGCTTTTAGTTCTACTATCAGCCCTTCAGAGTTTATCCATTGTTTCCTGGACACCCGGTAGATTAAGTTATTTCTTATTATTTACATTTCAGGCAAACTTAAAGATTATTACTGGAGACGCTATAGTAAACAATAATTTCGCAAGCGTGTCTGTTCGTAAAGGTTCTGCAATTGGCATTCACAAGATCCACAATTACAAAATCTTCACTTTAAGCATCATAATATGCGTTTTCATCTTTAATATTTAACAAATTATAAGAAGATCTATGCAGAAGTTAAGGTAAAATGTACAGAAGCCTTAAGACGCACACAGATTATAAAAATATAACGGAAATTCCGTCAGCCAATCACGGGCCCGCTCTGTGTGTGTTCTTAAATATTTGAATGTTACGGTTCCGTGATTGGCTGACGGGTGTTTTCAGTTTATATGAGGAATAATGATTGTTTTTTTAACTATTGGAATTACAGTTTTAATAATGAGTATAAAATATTATTCCTTATTGTTTGTGTGTGTCTAAATGCTTCTTTTATGTAATTAGTAAGTTAATTGATATCCTATTTGTATTCAGCAATTGTTAACTATTAGAATTGAGTACAATACATGGTTACAGTGTGTTAAACAGAAACACATCAATAGTCATTGTCAGATACATCGACCAATACAACAAACAACAGGCATATTCTAGAGATTTATTATTATTTGGTGCTTTGTATTACTGTAACTGGGATTTACTATATAATTAATGAACATACAATAATATATGATAGATTTATTGGAAATTCTTTATTATGCTAAACAATGGCAAACCTAAAATATAAAATAACCAAGTAAAATTCAAAAATACCTAAATTATTTTAATAATTAAGTTAATCATAAGTTGATGAGCCCTTAGAAAGTAGGGTGCAATTTCTCAGTACAATAGAGAACTTGTAACAATATATTCATTTTTATAAACTTAAAACGGTGACCATGGAAGATTTCATCAACATTTTTGTTTCTTAAACAAAAACCTCAGAATCGATAAGTTATCAAGTTTGAGAAAGGCAAAATAAATGTGTCCGATATTCTACTTTTTTCGATTCTTTCCTTTCTAGTCATAGCTATTACCTACATTATTATCAGCCAAGCTTAGGTCCGTATTACAAAAGACTCCAAAAAAGTTGTATTACCATAAAGTTTATAATAAAATATTTTATCAGCTGCGTAAGAGGCGTCAAGAGAGCCACAATCTGATGCGGTACGACCTCTCGGAAGATATGCTTTTTAAAGCGAAGAGACGACTGCCGGCTTCTAGGAGGGCGAAAAGCGATGTGTTCCGAGAAAGAAAGAAAAAATTGGGATTTGTAAGTACCAGTAACTAATCGTGGAAAGATGAAAAGAGATTTTGTTTTTTCAGTAAACATAACTGACTATTTAAAATAAAAGCTAATGGTTAGTTAAGCAAAGCGATACTAAAAGATAAAGTTGAGGATTCTTATTTATAATTATAACATATAAAACCGATCAAA
The DNA here is from genome assembly GCA_916618145.1 of Emmelina monodactyla. NCBI lineage: Eukaryota > Metazoa > Arthropoda > Insecta > Lepidoptera > Pterophoridae > Emmelina > Emmelina monodactyla. Next base: position 3,513,405 of record OU745316.1, read on the forward strand.
TAATTTCCAATCTTCGAAGCTTATGTACCTCATCTTTAATACAGACCTTATTACTTAGGGAAGAGAGTTTAAAGTAAATAATGTATCCTTCAGGGTAATTACAAAATGGTGCGAGTACAGTCAGGAGAGGTGCCAAGTACTGACAAAGTGCCAAAACAAGAAACTCCCAAAAAGAAACTCACATCATCACAAATGAATAATGAAGGTACTAGTTGTGTGTTGAAAAGTATGTTTGTGTTTCTATTGGTTTTGGTTTTACAGTAAAGTTTTTTTTGGTATAAGGTGTTTTATTTCTGTAGGCATAATTATTTATGGGTTGAAGGATTTAGATTGATACCTAGATGAAAGAGGACTTATATAGTAAACATTTATTACGGTTTATTTTATAAGGTACGAGCGACCCGCCCACGCTTCGCAATGGTGAAATTTTGCACGACTTGTTCCCGTTACGTTGAATTTTAGCTAACTTAAATAACTTTATCTGAATTCTCTTTATTTATAAATAACTTACATGAAAAAAACTACTAAAAGATAGCGAAAACCGCATTGAAATCCGTTAAGTGGTTAAGGAGGAGTTAGCGGACAAACATACAAACAGACACCATTAGCGACTTGGATTTATAGGTACTATGTTATGATGATGATAGTGATGATAATGATTTACGTATTCATAAAATTCCAATAATTGGTATTAAGCTAATCAAATATTTAACAATTAATTTAAAGTTTAATAGGACAGTTTAGGGTACAGCAAACAATGATACTTTTTTTACATACCCTGCACTCATTAAAGGTAAAAAAATATTTGCGCACGGTTTTCCACCACTGCTCAAGGCAGAAAGAAGAAACTTTGCTTGAAAAAGTTAAAAAAAACAATGCTTCAAATCCATACATCAAATGAAATGTGTTATAAATACGTCACAACTGTTTTGACAGACTAAAGCAAACTAAATTTTAGTGAAGATTTTCCAAAAATACCCAAACATGGTAAATCATGAATAAGGAATCCTATTATGGCGGCGCGGGTGCGTGCATTAGTGATTATTTGGTTTGTTCTTGTGGTAAGTGATACGGTTTCATTAGGTATATCATATAGTGATAGGCTTTCAGTATAGTTGAATATTTGAAGTGCCTATGCCTGCTTTGTTTTATGGGAGACTCCTAGTTAACGTATTTTGTTGTTACCTACTAGGTAGGTAGAAACCGCAAAGCGTACGATATAGAGCTTTGAAATATGTTTAGCTGCATCAGTAATTAATAGAAGTGCCCTCAAGAATTCTCAGTGTTCTATTTGATTTAAATATTATAGGATAAGATTTGGAAAAGACAAGCAAAATTCTACACTAAAGGGTTTCTATCGCTAACGAGTGCTTCAAATAAAAAAACTCCAATATAAGATAGACCTATACCTATTAGAGACCTTTGTGTCTCTTTTGTATCTAAAGTGAACTATTGACCTAATTTTAACCATTGAAATTTTAGCATACTGTGGCGTCAGAAGTCAACATAGCGGGCGACATACGAATATCTAAACCGCAAAGCTACGACTGTTCCAGCGTGCGACCTTCTATGAGATTAATATCCAGGCAATTCTATTCTGTATTGCCTTTGTGAGTAGGTATATTTTTATTTTAATTTCTGTCAGGGGTACATACGAGTCTTGACTGATAAAATAATAAAGATCGATAGCAACTAGCTAATGCTAATATTTATACTCATTTGAATATTCTATTACTGAAACTCTTCGTGTTTTAAGTGTTTCATTCCAGAACCCATTTTAAGTTCTCTGCGTAAAGTTTTCATTTAAATCTCTTTCCATACATTAGAACTTAATGGTAAAAATCTTTGCACTTATATTAAGTAAAATTAACATTATTTTAAAATGGGAACTGCTTTAAACATTCATATCAGTAAACTTATATATCACCCGCAGCTTAGTATTTGAAGTCCAAAAATAAGACAATTCCATATAAACTTCTCCACCCTATTTTCCCTTCAAGGTTCAATTTCTTAAATTCCTTTCTTAGTGCTCACTTATGTTTATAAAAGCAACCCTTGTACCTCATTTCAAGTTTCTAGGTACAGTAGTTTTGGCTTTGCGTTAATAAATAGGTAAGTCAGTGAGTGATGTTTGTATTTTATACATATAGAGAAAGATGTTAACTACTGTAACAAAAACTTTAACTCTGGAAATCAATTTTGATGTCTATACCAACACAAAACACCGCATTCTCTAGAAGCTTAATAAGGTACTTTCTGTCCCTTTCTCTTTCAGTTTTGACGTGAACGAAGTAAACTCAGTATTTCTCAAGAATTTCCAAGCATTGTTACAATCATTGACGGAGAGCGGCGAGTATCTTGACAGAGAAGCTGCTTTCTATGCTGTTATATTGACACCACTGATATTTCTTAACAAGTATAAAGATTCTTGGTGTTTGCTTGAAAAGGTGACTTCCAGCTTTTATATCATCATCATCTTAGATCAAATCCTTGTCTCTCCAGTTTCTGTTAGTGATTCTATAGTTACCGAGTTTAACACAAAGTGTGTCTTTGGTGTTTCCACTCATTATATAATTCTTATTCCAGTTTCACAAATCACTTCAAAAATACGAGGGACTAACATTGGAACATAGACAAAAGTTTCTTAAATTGCTTCAGAAGACAAGAGTGTTGAGTCAAAAAGTAAGTTAGGTTTACAAAATGGAGCAATGTCAAACAGGACTAAGTATGACTTATAAGATATATCATACTTAGTTATATAACAAACATGATCTTTGGAGACTTTCATCCAGTTATAGACGGCGTTTCGCTGCCTGATTTAAATAACCACAGTATTGTAATGAATCTGTTGCTGGTAATAATTAACATTATTCTTACATTCAAGTTTTTAACATAATTTCGTCAAAGGCACGCAAGTTAGTTAATAGATCACGGTTCTTTTATTATTTTTGAACATTTTATTTAGGTCCGAGACTACATCTTTGATCTACCTATAAGCCATGACGATTATAGAGCTAAAGCAGATTATGAAGAAGTAGAATATGAGCCAGTAAGTAAAGATACTGATGGTAAAGAATTTTTAAAAGAATTTAATAAAATAAGGGATACTTAACCATTGAAGTAATTAGCCTTTGTTTTCACAGAGAAGAAAAACCACTCGTAAAATTAGTTTAGTATCGGTAGAACCCAATTCTATGTCTGCGCTAGATGAAAGAAAGAAGGTAACTAATATGTACTGAATTGGTATATTTTTTAAAGATAACATTATCTGTTTGCTTTTATTCGGCAACCAGACTTCTGAACCGTGATGATACTAAAAAGGTATGTTATTTTAAGGTTGACTTCGATCGACGAAATTGGTCACCAACAGTGATGCAAACTACTCATGCGTCTACTTTGGAATCCAATGACTATATCGTAAAAGACATGAGTATACGCAGTGTTTCTGAATATCTCAATAAAATTTGTAAGATATATAATTTATTAGCACCTGTTTATATTAAATTCAATTTTGTTTAAGTTTCTAAGAGATGTTTTAAATCAACAACAAACGGGAATCACACCTGAAGAAAAAAAAGAGAAGCAGGAAAATGTCAAGTACATGAAGCAGTTGTTAAAGAGCCTTGGTTAAAGATTAACGTTAAAATGAAATAATAGAAAACTATAAAGCTAATTTTGTTTCTTTAGGACATCGTACACAGGAGTTCGTAATAAATGTAACTAGTTTTGAAAAATATATATTTAATAAAATTTCCATACATATGTAGCGTTGAAAGCGACTAGAATTGATACAAAAATAAATAAATCCTATAAAATAGGGGCTGTTGCAGCCCCATCGGTTACTATTGCTTGAGTGCGTGTGTAATTATATAAGATACAATATTTGATTGTTAGCTATTCCGGGACACTACATGACTTAGTAGTTTCTGGCGTTGTTGCTAATAGCGGCCTTGAGGGCGTTAGCAACACCGGCGGCGTTACCTCCGTTGGCGACGACGCGAAGGAACTGTCAAAAGAAAAATGCATGCTGAATGATTGAGATTTGATTATGAATGTGCAATCTCGATATTATAGAGATGAAGAGGTTAACTTTAACATGTGGATGTAGCTCAAATTAACTTTCAGTAAACCTTTGATATTGATCCTAATCGTAATTGTTCAAAATTATAAAAAGAAAGCAATAATCAGTTAAATCTAAATTCGTTGGCTGTGGAAATTTACGTTTACGGCGAAAACTTCCGATAAATTAAAATGTGGCTTTAGTGTTTTCCGATAATAATCTGTACTGTGTCTAGTTGATATGGTGTATTGCAAGGCACCATTCTAGATCCGCTTCTGCTTATTCTTCATACTGACCTGACCCAATTGGGGCAAGCTCTGCTTCAAGACGCTGACTACAGCTGGCGAGGAGGCGGCGGCGACAGAAACTCCAGCGTTGGTGTTGCGGGTCTGAAGGGTGTTGTTCAAGAAACGGGAGGCGCACACGATTTGGTCCAAGAGACTAAAAGACAAGGTTTAGTTTTCAGCGTTATATTTATATTAATGTTAATTGTTCTGTTTGATGTATTTATCATATGTCTAAAACTCGATGGCAAAAAAGTTTTAACAATAATTTGAGTGTCGAACACAAGAGGTAATATCAAAAAGGTTTTATTAAATAATTCAATAAAAGGTTTTTTTGCACGTCTGTATTAATGATTGAAATCGTGTTAAGTTTGTGGTTTGTGAATTTGACTTACTAGTTGGATCCAACATTATTTTGAACGGCAGCCCAGAGTCCTTCCAAGTTGTAGACCTTGCCTCCTCCTTGGCAGTTGCTTCTGGGAGCAGTCTGAATAATAAAAAATATGTGAAAACGAGGAAAAATTGTCGTCATTAGGCAGTATTTATCGACGCGTATAGGTGCTGTAATTTTCATATACTAGTCCTATTTGACAGAACGGTAAATAAACCTAAATAATTTCATCGCGAATTTATTTCTATGCCTACATGTATGGTTGACACAATGTATTTTGCTTCCAAATGACATACATCTTCGAATTCTATTGTAGATCGAACCACACAGATCACAGATGAAACTGCTCGGGTATCACACACAAAAGGCATAGTTGCACACAATTGCATTCAGTTCAATAAATCATACCTCGGAGTTCGGTCATCCATCATAGCAACTCCTATTGGCTATTGTCTCACCCAAGCAATTTAGAACACTATTACTATATTGTTATTAATGATTTTTCTCTGTATATGAAGATTAATTGAACGAGTCGAGGCGAGATGGCGGCGTGAAATATTGTTCTGTCACAGTAAGTAGTGTATTGTTGTAAGCTTTTGTGGGGTATTTGTTATTTTAATTGCATGTTTCGTAGTCTATCTTTAAAGTAATAAGCGATATTATTATAGGCTTAAATTAAAATATTAACTGCATAGTGTGTCAAACGCTGCACGTCTTACTTACTTTTCTAGAGTGTTTTTTTGTGACCCACTTTTGGTGGGTCTGAAGATTGGAATAGGTAAAATTTTGGAAAAAAAAAACGCTTGACTGCTTATAGTTAATCCTACTTAGCATAATATTAGTTCTAGTGCAGTGGACATAACAAACGAGTGAGTTCTTAAGTTATTTGTGGTGAACACATACCATGTATCTGACATTGTTGTTGCCAGCGTTAAGTTGTGTGATGACGTCGATGTTGTATTGCAGGCGGGAGACGAAGCCGGGCAGGGCGGCGCGGACGAGGGCGGGGTTGCCGGACGCGGCGGCGTTGGCCAGCTGTCAATGTCAACGTCACTTAGATGCAATAACAGTCGCTTGTTTGATTTAAGATATAAAAACAGAAGAACTCGGCGTAGACCGATTTTATATTCCTAAAGGCCCTTTGGAGGGTTTTGAAGATAAGTATTTTTTTCTGTTTAGAGTTCTGGGATAAAACATTTTTTTTTCATGATTAACAATATCAAGATCTACAAGTAACACATTTTGAATTCACTGTCCTACTTCTAATGTTTTTCAAATGAACTCACGGCAGCAGCTTCACAGGCGTCCCCGGGGTTTCCCACGGCGAGTTCTCCGATGAGCGCGATGATCTGCCCCGCGGCCAGGGCCTGGCTGGTGGCGTCGCGCTGGTCGGCCAGGTCCGTGGCGGAGTCCAACAGCAGCTTGCTGTAGAGGTTCGTCTCGCCGCCGTCGACCAGGGAGGCGACGCGTTGGATCACATTTCTAGAGGAGTAGGTTGGTAACTTGGTTACATATCACATTTCTAGAAGGAGTTTCAGTAGTAGGTTGGCCACTTGGTTACAATGGATGACAAAAGAGTGAGTGGGTCAGTTGATGGTAAGAGATCACCGTTGGTAAAAGGGCTTTAGTGAAGGTGTCGTTTATGGTAAATCTCATGCAGATCCTGATATCATGAGAAGCCAGATCTTAGAAGTTTTAAAATATCAGTAAAAATTACTTCATAAAACCAGCTAGCAAAAATTAGTTCAGTGATCCTAGATCTAGATCTGAATCAACATATATGGTCCCTATTATGGTGTTCCTCGTATCCATTGGGTTGGTCAGTAATAAAGCAACTAACTTGTTAATAAGGGCACCGTTATCACGTTGGATCGGGTACTGGTTGGCGGGGACGCCGACTCCGATGACCGAAGGGGCTGCAAGGGCGCTCTGGAACAAGATATCATCATCATTTTCAGGTTATAAGCAAATGGACAAGCCGGAGAAGTGTGGAATATATGAATCTGAGTTTAGTGCAGTTTTATAAGTATATTGATAAAACCGTTTTTCAGAGCTTTCTACAGAAATTTTGGTTCTCCTTTTAATGCTGTCATAAAAATAGTTGCGTTAATGTTTGGGGTAATAAAGACATAGTGGTGATAGGATTGACAGCTACATCGTCTAGCTTAAACCAGGAAGCGACATATGGTGAAAAATAATGATGTAAGTACGTTTAAGGTTTAAATATAATTTTAAAAGAGTCTACTTTTAGACTTCAAGTCGAACACAGCTAGCAGACAAAAAGTGGGTGTTGTCAAAAGCATTATTAGTATCGCCACGTTTATCCAAGCCAACCAATTCAATGAAATAATATTTTTTTAAACAGACCGATTTATTTTTCCTTTAACTATTAAGAAAGTTTTATTTGTTAAAGGTAAATAAATACACTTGAGAGCAATAAAATCGCACACCTGCCAATATTTACTTAAAAGTTCAATGTTTCTATTATTTATAACTTACTGCAAATAAAAGTTACATAAAATTAAAGTACGTAATGTACGCTATATCAGGACACATAAGGGGTTGGTATACTTTAAAAAACAAAACAATATCAACACAACAACAACACACCCCTAAATTGCTCAGTGCAGGTAGCGCTACTTGCGCGACTGTAGCAGGTATAAAAGGGTGCATTTTTCGGGAACAGTCATCATTTGCATACCAACGTCCTGTGTGAAAGGTTCTCTATCGATTACAACTCAAACCGAAACAAGAAAATGGATACCAGACCAGAAACAACCGCTCAAGTGGTTGCCCTTATTGAATCTGGGCTAAACCAAAGTCAAGTGGCTCGACAGCTGAATTTGAGCCGATACGCCGTTCGTCGCGTGTACCATAGGTACCAGGAGACTGGTGGCTACCAGCGGCGACAAGGATCTGGCCGTCGTCGTGCTACAACACAGCGTGACGACCGCTTTCTTGTGTCTTCATCTTTACGGAATCGTTGCTTGAACTCAGTTCAACTGGGACAGCGGCTCCAAGAAGCTCGTGAAGTGCAAGTCAGTCGGTGGACAGTCAGAAGACGACTTCGTGAAGGTGGTCTGACTGCACACAGCCCAGCGAATGGACCAAAACTGACCCCAGCCCACCGACAAGCTCGCCTTCATTTCGCTCGAGAACACCTGAATTGGACCGAAGAGCAATGGAGCACCGTCCTGTTCTCTGACGAGTGCAGGATGTGCTTACATGGCAACGATGGACGAGGAAGGGTCTACAGAAGATCAGGGGAGCGATTCGCTCAATGTTGCATAGCGGAACGTGTCCCCTATGGCGGTGGGTCGTGCATGTTCTGGGGAGGCATATCTCTAGAAGCGAAGACTGAACTTGTGTTCATCACCGGACCGAATACTGGCCGTCAATCAGGGGGATTAACTTCTCGGCGTTACATTGAGGAAGTGCTCGAGAGCCACGTGCAACCTTTTGCTGGGTTTATCGGCGAAAACTTCCTGTTTATGCAGGATAATGCAAGACCGCATACGGCTGCCATAGTGTACGAATACCTTCGAGAGGTAGATGTGCCCGTTATGGAGTGGCCAGCTCGAAGCCCAGACCTTAATCCGATTGAGCATTTATGGGATGAACTGAAAAGGAGAGTTCGAGCCCGAGATGCTGCTCCAACGACACTACAGGAGCTACAACAGGCGATCGCAGAGGAATGGGACGCCATAACACAAGAGGACATCAAAACTCTTATCAAATCCATGAAAACTCGTATGGAGGTGTGATTCAAGTGATTCAAGCAAGGGGTGAAAACACCTCGTATTAATAAAAAAGAAAAAAAAATACTTTTGCCTTTTTTTTTCCTGCATTTACACTTATTTAACAGCTAAGAAATTCAAAAAAAATGTGACCTTTGAATTCTTACCCCTAAAAGCATTAAAAATTGTTTTTTAAACACAAATAAGGAACCAATGGATAGGTATTGAAATAGACTATGAATCTGCATTAACAAAAAAATTACTTTAATTCAATTTTCTTTTGTTTTTTCGGTTTAAGTTTCTAAGTCACGTATGTGCGATTTTTTTGCTCTCGAGTGTATTTACCCACCAATTATTCTTCATTCGTTTAAATTATTCAACGTTATGAAACTCTGTCCAATTTATGTCTGTTTGAACATGTTTCCGCAGTATTTTCAATATATTTTTACCTCATAAATAGTAAATAATGTATTATTGAACATACATTTACATTTTCCCGTCGAGATTAACCTGTCACACTTCACGTAGTTTCCATAAGTCAAATTCATTGAGGATTTGCGCAGGTCGAGCGCGCCAATTTGTAAATGTCACTGTCATCCTGACAGTTACCGTTTGACCGGACATTGTTTATTATTTTTTAATGTTCCCGCATGGAAAATATTATTTCAAGTAATGTTTTAATTGGGAGGTGCAATGATTAAATTTTTTCAATAAAATATAAATGTTTAAATAGCGGATGATGTTTTGTATATGAATTTTGGTTAATTGAAATTGATTATTAATAGATTGTGCTTATGCAGTCGGAATTAGCTAACGAATCAATTAATAATTTATATGCGAACATCCGTTTGTGTTCCGCCATGTTTGATTACGGAGCTAATCCTCGCAATGATCTGTTTGTCATTTGACTAATGTATCATCTGTCAACACGTCACTATGCATATGTATTTCATTAGAGTAAACATAATACAAATAGAAAATTTTATCAAAACGAAAAAAAAACTCAAAGTAACTAGCTGATCCCGCAAACGTTGTTTTGCCATATTTGAAAAAAAATGTTAGGGGTGGACAACCCTTATCATTAAGGGGTATGAAAAATATATATGTTGGCCGATTCTCAGACCTACTCAATAAGCTCACGAAATTTATAAGTATAATAAAAAGAAAAAAAGTACAAATTGTGTGGAATGATAAAAAATAAAACTAAAGTTGATTTAAACACAATTTCGCGATTAATGCTTAACCATTGATATTTTTATAAGTTTATCAATCTTACACAACCTGGATGCTCTTTTTGTTATTGTTTATTTTTAGACTTCCAAAAAATTGCAAAAAAATATTTAATCGCGGAAAAAGTTGTTAAGCAATTGATATAACAGGAATAAAAAGCAGGCAATTTTAAAAAAATAAAATAAAAAAAGACTTACTGTAGCGAGGAGCAATACCAAACCGAGAGGCAACATTCTGCTGGTCTATATTTGACCAATTTGGTATAGACTATACACAAGAACCGGGCTATGGGACCACTATTTATATCTTAGGCTAAATCAGACCCAAAATTGAACCACCTGTATAAACATCTAGGAACCAAAACGACACCAAACGAATATTAACCTTATTGGATCTGTGATCAAGGTGTAGTTTAGAATGAAAATAAATGACTTAAAGAAGAGGTTTAATTGTAGTATTTGTATCAAAAACAATGCAATTAATTGAGCGATTTGTTTGAGTGTTTACAAAAACTTGGACATTCACGCAAATTGCAATTGTTTTTAAGACAATGTGTAAAATTAAGATTGTTTGCGTTTAGGTTCCTACGTCAGATTTTTTATGTACTCTGCGTAGTTGATAATGATAATAAGGATGTATTTTTAAGAAATGTCAGTTGTTTATTCTGTTTTTTGAGAAAAACTACGGGTACGCAACGTAAAGATAATCCTACTAATATTATAAACGTGAAAGTTTGTATGTATGGATGGTTGTTTGTTACTCTTTCTCGTAAAAACGGCGGCCACTAGTTATTACTATTGTGTCTTTAAACATTTAATCACTATCTTAAAAGCATCAAGCACTTTAGGTTTAAAAGGGAAAAGCAAACTTCTATCACGCTTAATAAGACTGTTTTTGGATCTAGTTATTTAATGATTTTTCATGGTTTAAAAACATGAGGTTCTATTATATTTCAGCTGCACAGAGTTACTTCGACTGGCGAGTAAGTAGGTACCCCAATATTGTCCAGAGATCTTAAATACCAAAAACCGTAGAGTGGACATTTAGACCTTGGGAAAGACTATAGGCTACTCCTTTCCATGTCGCGCGATATAACCGAATTCCACGCGGGCGAAAACGTGGGCGGGAAGCGAGTTTTTAATAATTTTGTGCATTACGAAGCTGTATAAATTTTTCTTTACAAATTATTTGCTTAAAATGAGTTAGGTGTCCCTTTCATTAAGAGAACGTTTGCGAAAATGGGCATAGTTTCCTTTAAAAGACCATCCAAGACCTCAAAAGCTAAGTCTTTCAAACGATCGGTATCACAATGGAAAACTTTTTCATCACTCTGCCAACAATCCTATAAACAACTGGGGTCTATTATATGAGACTTTTATTCGCTTCCCAACGCTGCAGTATGTACCTCCCATTCGCACATCGCCATTTTGAATCGTATCTTTTTATTTACGTCGGGGACTGCAACTATGTCATGCAAGCACTCTGTGACAAAAGTTACAGTGTCGCTAAAAATATTTATAGCCTTTAAATTCAGTATTTCAGAGAACGGCTTTTGGGACGCGACGATAAATATGGTCAGATGGTAGTATTAATAGTAGATTTTATTTGGAGTTTTTAATCCCATAGAGATATTTTTGATAATACAGGTATGTATAATATGAAGACATCGTTAAACAAAAAAATATTACAAAACTGAAATAAAATTGATACATATATGAATTACAGTTAGGTATATTAGAATAGCTTTATAAGTGCTGAGTCGCATAAAACCGACTAGTCGCGACTACTGCTCCTAATTTACAGATTGCCATGAAATTCCTTAGATTTGCAGTCAAATGAGTCAACTCCGGAAGTTAAATTGCACCTATCCGATTAATTCTTTGCCTTCTATTTTTAATTAAAGGTTTGTCTGGCAGAGGTTGCTCAGAGCAGAGCAATAAGGCCACCTTTTGCTTTCTTGTACTGACTCCTGTAAAATTAATTCTGTGCAATAAAGAGTTTTTATTATTATTACGGTATATTTAAGTAAAACTTCCGTCAATTTTATCATAACAAATCTACTATTAATAACTTACGTTTATCTGGTAATTACTTTCAGTAATAACAATATCTATTACTGGAATCATTATTTACCCAATGTATAAAATCAATAATTTTAAAATTAAAAATTATATTATAGCTATTATATTGCGAACACTCAAATCTTCTCTTAAACAGTTAAGCATATTGTGTTTTTTTTTTTTGTAAAATCAAGTAGGTTAGTAACTAGTAGGATTTTGTTGAGTCTGCGTCATACTTTCATCAAACGACCAGTCAAAACCTTACAAAATACTTTCAGGTTTTTCCATATGTAAGGTAACCGAGTGAAATTCACTTTATTACATTGGAAAATGGCGTGACGACATTTTAACTTTACGACATCTGGTATGAGCGAGTCTGAGCATATACCTACTTAGGGGTACTGAGCTAAATTTTATTACCTTTTAAGGTACCGGTATGGTAACGTATTTTATATTAACTATCCAGTGAGGTTTGATATTAAAACTAATTAGCCGGTTAGTCTGGTGGGAAAAGGTTATATAGCTCAGTTTTGTTATCTAGTAACTTAAGTAAGGGAGTTTGAAGACGTTCCACTTATTATCTTAAATAAAACGCAATTAATGACTGTATGTAAATTAATTGTTTTATTTAAACACTCCCAAATTTTGCGTCTGTGACCATTTGGCATCTACTTAATACCTACTGTTCAACTAATTAAATTATTACATACCTCCCTACACTGATAATGAAAAAAAAAACACTATCACTTTGGTGCTCATTCATTTGATATGTTTTTAATAATAATTTTAGTTAAACAGTGCATACCTACTGCAAAAAATTTGCCTCCATTTTGTATAATGTCGTCACAGTCGGTTCTATAAAAGTGCTTGCACCCCTGTAGAGTGGTTCATTTCTTGTTCGTCAGTGTTCGATACTGTATGGTGTCCATTTTTAAGGTAACGCAAATTTTAATATACCCTAATTTTGTAATCAACTCACCGCTCTTTAAGATTAAAAAAATCAAATCTATTCAATATTAAAAAGAATTTTTTTTTACTACAGCCTATATTTATAGGTTTATTAGGATTTCCAATTTTAAAAACACGAGGTGCGCTATAACATTTTTTTATTAAAATCTGTCTTTGCACATTGAAACAAACTAAATTCAATATATTTTTTTTAATTTTTACAAAAATGTTAATTTCGTTCAACGACGATGAGAAAAAAAAACAAAAGGTGCCATTTCATTTTTACACTGGGGAGTTTTCTTACGGTCGTGTGGTATAGTTTTAATTTTTCATTCAGCAAAGTGCTTCCCAGTGCCGGCATGAAGCGCAAAGTGAAATAAAATGGAACCACCGGTGCCATGTTACAGATTTCTACTCTTATTTTAGTTTCACACAAATGGCGAGCAATTCTTTATGCAATTTAATCAAGCGTCTTGGGATAGAAAGAAAAAAAAATATTAACAAAATGGATCAGAAATAAATGAAATATGTTGTTATTTAATTTTAATTGTTTTTCAAAAAGCAAAAAGGATGCGCCCAACGTGGGGCTCGAACCCACGACCCTGAGATTAAGAGTCTCATGCTCTACCGACTGAGCTAGCCGGGCTTGTGTTTGAGGTGTCGAAATGATAGATTAGTTACGCAAAAAAAATAGGAAAACCTACGGTTTATTTTTAGTAACTTGATCAGTTTAATAAAAACTCGTTTTTTTCATTGAAATAACAAAAAACAAAGATAAGTTATGTCTCGGCTAACCCGTATAAATATAAAATAAATTTTATTACCTGAAAACTTTATATTAATGAAACAGTGCAATAGAACTCGGCATTTATTAATTATAATGGCTGTGGCAAGTTTCTTTGGCGTTAGTCCAATTACCTTCAATTGTATTAACTAGCGAACGTTTCTCAGAACTCGGTGGATAATTTGTACCTGCGGTCCGAAGTAGTTTTTGGAACGGGAAAGAAGAAAAATTAATGGATGGCACGATTAGAAGGGTAGCTATTTTTATCACATTGTTTTAATTTAGATAGCTAGTTGCGGAACTGAAAAAAAAAAACAAAAATATCAAAAATCTTAATTAATTAAATAAACTTTCAAAAATCAAACAATATAGTATAATATATTTTCCTTAATTCATTAATTTTAAAACTAGGTTTAATGAAATAAAACCTCGTTTAATATTTTTGTACTCGTAATTTCTTCGTTTTATTTGAAAAAAGAATGTTACGTCATCAATCAGCGCAGGTGTTGCCATAATATTATTAAAGTGAAAATGTCCGGGACGAAGTCATTTACTATAGCAAGTAGCGACATCTGTTGGTTGTAATATGAAACTTGTTTCTACTGCCCATTTTTTGCACTTTTATTCGCAATTCTTATTTCAACAAAAAATCGAAACAATGTTTTATTTATTGAAGCGTAACTTAACAATTCAAATAATATAATTCGAAACAAACCTAACTTTCCCAATATTTCTTAGGACCCAAACCTAGTGAAATATAAGTGTACATTGACTTCTGACCGCGATGTTATTTGTCTTGCCCTATGTTTGTGTGTATCCCGTTGTTTTTGGCGGGAAAATTTATGTGGGTCATTGTTGTGCGTGTGGCGTGCTAGAGGTTAATATTGTTAAGGGCCCGGGATTAATGGCCATTGCGCATTATCCAAAAATGTGAGGATATACATCAAATGTGTAATAGCAATGTTGCGTAGCTTCTTAAAACCAAAGAGTCTAGAACTAATGTAGGAACTTAAATAACTTTAGTCTTTTTTTTTTTTTTTTACTAGCCATTATTGTCCCAAAATTGGGCAAAGGCCTTAACTTTAGTCTTATATAAGTATAAATAGAATTGTTTGATTGAATTGAATTTGGATGAAATACAAAATGTTTGTTGCCCATAATATGGATGACGCAATGCGTGCAATTGTAGGCACTTTTGTACCTACCGGCTAAAGATGCAAATACTGCCAAAATAAACTTTGGTAAAGGAAAAAGTTTACCCAAAAATATTTTCGAAAATAGATACATACGTCTGCCTCTATTTTTAATTTAAAGAAAAGCACACCGCATAAATGTTTTATAACTGGAACTACTTTAACTCACACGTCCAATGCATGCTTCCCGCCAAAATGTGCAGCCATTCTTTATAAAAAAAAAGCAAGACACAAGCAGACAAATGTACAGCCAGGCATGTGCACAAAAATTTTAGCTGCATTCTGGTGCAAATTAAAGATTCATTTTTATTTCGTTACCAGTGTAACAGCCAAAGTTGCCAGTTGTATTTTTCTGTTTTCGCCCATTTTATTTATTTCACCCTGTAGACGTTCCGTAGGTTTGGCTTGCACTATTGTTTATTCGGCACGGCTTGGTTTTTTAATAAGTTATAGCAGCTGTGGCGCAGTGGTATGTATATCGGACAGTTAAGCAGAAGGTTCCAGGTTCGATTCCCATGCCGAGCCAAATTTATGGAAATGTCATTTGGAATTTATTGTCGTCAATCGGTTAGATTTTCCCCGTGTTCATTGTGTGAGCGAAAATAAAATAAAGTATGTTTTGCCAATTCTTTATAATTTAATTAACAACGAATCGCCGTAATGCAAATTCAAAACTATTTTTTGTTGTGTTTTCATTAAGTAACAGCAGCTTACATTAACCGCTTAACAATGTATTCATATGTATTCCTTATTCCATGAGGTATGCACTGCCACTGAAAATCCTAATGGGTTTCAAAACTTGGTCTAAAATTATTTAAAAAAGTTAATTTCATAAGTGTCACCCCGTGCTTGCTGGAGTAGCTAGTATTAATTATTCAAAACTTAATATTTTTCTCCATTTATCATACTAAGTTTCTTACGTTATTTTGTGTTTTTATTTAGGCTTGTTTGCTTCATTAAAACTAATTACATATAAGCCTTTGTTTAAAACAATATTTTAATCAAATTGCTAACGTTCAATAAGTAAGTAAACTAACTAATTTACTTACTTTATTTTCACAAAATAAAAATTCCACGTAGACTTTAAAAACACATTTTATTTACATAGCTCTTCCAAACCCCAAAAAGACATCCACATTAAGCGGGGGAAGCTTCTCATACGAAAATATTTAATTTTTCAACTAGCAACATTGCGCTCGGGAAAAAAAGAAAAATGCAGAGCACTTAGAGCGAATCGTGCTTCTGTTTGAGTTGTTGATGAAAAATGCACCTGACATGCACGAAAAGACTGAAGAGGTGATAATTCCAAAGCCATTTTTTTAACCAGCAATTTAAAAAAAAACGTCTGTAAACGCAGATATTGGATATGAACACTAGGTAATAGTTTTAAAGAAATTTGCAAAGTGTTTTTTTTTATTTAGAAATTATATGTTGAATTCTTTAACTTGTTTTGATGTATTATGGTGGATCCACACCACCCGGCGGCATGTGCCGACGGCCGTGCCGCCGTCCTGGCCGCCGGCTTTGTGTGCGGCATCCGCAACAAAGCCGGCGGCCACTTTGCCGCACGTTCCCGCCGGCAGCGCAATATAGCTCAGATAACAGTTATGATGATCAAAATCTTCAGACTGGATTAGGGCAACATCATCACACTTTTCACACGTTTAAAATTATTTTAATATAAAGCCCCAGTTCTTTTTTTTAGTACTTACTTCGTTGTATTTTTATAACAAATTAGGCCTAATAACTTTTTCAAAAAATACATTTTAATTCCCCACACTATATTCGGTGCTGCCAAGGTAGTTGATGTTCAGATATAAAGTTGAAGCTCATTTCTAATAAACGCTGGTACAAAATTTGCGGTGTATTCTATTTTTCTAAATATTATGATTTAGTGTATAGGTAAGTACTTTCACTGTGGAATTTCTATAACCTCGCCTTATAAAAATATGCAGACAGACACAGGCCATCACGTCAAGCTTTGCTCTCTGAGGTTAACTAAAAATTTTAACATGTATGGAAAATCTGGAATGTGTGTGCCAAAATGCCAAATGCATCTTCTACAACCATGCGTCCTCGACTTATTCTGTAATTGAAGAAAGCTGCGCTTGCCGGCGGCTGCTGGCGGCGTTTGCCGGCGGCTTTTTTGGAGGCCATGCTTGCGGTAAGCCGCCGGCAGTGCCGCCGGGTGGTGTGGATACACCATTAGAAACTATTTGTTATATATACCCCAAGTCAAGTGGTAGTAGAAATTTGCGATAGCGAGTAAATAGAGTTTATAATCTGGCCACCGAGAGATTGCGTTTGTGACACATGCCAGTAGTGTTGGGGTAAAAAATAATATTGACAAATATTTTTTCAATCAACATTAGTAAAAAAATTAGTTTATCTTATATCTATTTTACTTGTATAGCAAGAAACTCCAACTGCTGCCTTTTTTCAAAACAAATATTTAGGTCTACAATATAATAAGTACTAAAACTAAAAGTAGGTAATAAATACTTAAAATAATAGATATCGCGCTGGTATAAATTTAATCAGATTCCGATTCGCTTGAGGAGGTGCTATCATCATCTTCTCCAACATTTATAATTATGTTATTATCAATGATCGAATCAATTCTAATATCTCGATCAAAGTCTTTGGTAATAAGATTTTTTGTTTTTTCTACCGCCTTCGCCCAGTCTTCCTTCGTGATTTTTTCGCAAGCTTCTTTTAATAGAGCCATCATCTTTTTTGTGCTAAAAGGTGGGGACGTATTGCGACGGGCTGCATAACCCTTAATTTGAGCCCAAATTAATTCAATAGCATTGTATTGGCAATGATATGGTGGAAGTCTCAGCACCCGATGACCGTACTGCTGAGCCAATTCATCTATTTCATATCGAACATTTGCCGATTTATTTTCTTTCACTAACCGCAATAGTTATGCTTCAAGCATATCCATATTTACGTCGATATCATGTTTTTATAACCAAGCTACTTATTCTGCTTTTTTATTAGAAATTGATTGATAACTTTAAAATTGACTGATATTTTTAGCACATCCCTACGAAAATATGATGTTGTTTACATTTTTAAAAATACATATTTTATCAGTAATTATTACCCTTACAGTAAGCCATCAGTTATAAAATTTAAAATCAGTGTGTTTTAATATCATTTTATTGCTTATTATTTGTTTGTAGGGTCAAAATAGACGACTTTTTTTTTGTTTGTTTTCGTAGACGGCCTGTCAAAGTTACCTCGTTATGTCAAACACAATGTGTCAGGAACGCATTCTCTCGGTGGCCGGACAATAAATGTATGAAACTGTCAAATTACAAGCTTGTCAAAAATGACAGATTCATACATTTTTATTCTATTCACTCGCCAACGCAAATTTCTACTGCCGCTTGAATTAGGGGGCTGTTGTCCCTGTAAAATGGTAATAAATGTAGGTGTAATTTGTTTTTAATGCTTTCAATATGATGTTATTCAAAGAAAACGACGACGCATTTAGGTGGTTATAAAACTTGCCATTTCCCACCTTTCCTGCATTTTAGTACCTTTAGGTAAGTAATAAAACTCCGCTGTAATCTATAGAAAGATAGCTAAGCTTAGCTGAAGTCTGGAGCAAAGACGATTTGCGTAATTCCCTTCTACCTGCAGCTCGTAATCTTCTTCCGGACTCTGAGACAGTTTAATCCTTCGACCGACAAGATGGCACGTCTCCATATACGTCACGACTGTTAAACTTATGGCTACTGAAGCGTGTTTAATTTAAGGTAATTGAAGATTTAAGATACGCAGAAGATGCTAGTCTAATAAACAGTAATAGCGTCTGCAAAGTTTTTCTCACTCAATCACTAAGAATAGGGAAAATGGTGCATATGCGTACCTACATAATTCGTTTGAAAGCTTTAAAGAATCTTTACTTTACAGTTTATAAAATAGTTAAAAGACTTAACAGGAGACCAATTCATGTTTTATTAACTCTTTTGCTAATTTTTAAATGTATTTAAATCTATCATTAATTTTATTTACCATCTTAATGTAAAACTATTTGCGCTCTCGCCTGGAACTTTCCACGAGCAATGTTGCAATTCTGCAACAAAGTCGTCTAATAACGTCCAGTGGACATAGATGCTATGAAATCTACTTTGATTCACGACTCCACTGAGAAATGACCTGCATACTGAACTGTTGGTAGTATGTCTCGGTATGAGGTAAGCTATGTATAGTGTATAACTACGTGAGTGCAGTTTACTTACTTAGTTGCTTTCTGAAGGTAGATCCACATGTAAGCGTGTGATGGTTTTTTTTAGTTAAATTAAATTCTATTTTAATTAAACCTCTGTCTGATTATTATATGGTTTAGATAAAGCAATTTCAAACAATTGAATTGTTTTATACGTATCTAAGTTTTAAAGCTAACTTAATCTCATAAATACCTCATTCAATGAACAAACTTGAGGTAGATAAAATTAAGAATGTACTACATTTAAACAACGTGTTAAGTTACTGTTTAAAATAAACATAGTTCAATATTTTCAAACCCTAATATGTACCCGTTTGATGTCCTTTAATAATTCCATATAAACTAACTTAGCACCGCTATTGAACTTAAAAACTTTTTCAATAGCTTATTCTAAGTGGATTTGGCAACACGGTCGGCCATCTTTCCTCTTTACTGCTTTAAACTGGTTTAAACCCGAAATGACAAATTATTACTTTCCGCCTCTTGCCGGTTATGCTTAAGCAGGCTTTTTGAAATATGCTGCTGACATGAGTGATTTAATTTGGTTTGATATGCAAATGGAAGCCAAATTAAATTGTCTTTGTGAAGGTGCTAAATTTGGAAAAGTTTATTATGGCTAACGTACCTACGTAACTGCATGACAAGGTTTTGATTGTTACGTTTATATTTACAATAGCTTAAATCTGTTTTTTATAACGTTGCATCTAAAATGATTTACTTATCTAGAAAGTACGTACAATTTTGTTTCGTTTCAGTCTCACTGCGCAGTAGATAGCCAATATCCATACGTCAACAGAAACTGCATGCCTGTTATTTTGCAATTCATCAATATAGCTTGAAAGCGAAATAGCCAGCTAGTCTAGAAAGAGATAAAGCACTTAGGTCATGCGTATAACGCTTGTCGTGGATAGCGATACTGTTTTTCGACCGCTCAGCCAGCGGTCCCATGGTGTAATGGTTAGCACTTTGGACTCTGAATCCAACGATCCGAGTTCAAATCTCGGTGGGACCTGTTTTGTTTTAAAACTATTACAAAAGACTTAAAAGCTTTTTTGGCTAATATTCTAAGCAAAACTTTCAGATACTAATTTTTATATATTAATTTGAGACATTGCTCATTTTAGACTTCTTTTCAAATTTATACATCTCGCAACGATAAAAAAAAACAATTTGACCTTTCATTTCACATTATTAAGATACGAATTCAATAAGCGACTCGGAAAAGTGGATTAAGCATCTTTAGTAGGTAGTTCTGATGTTCGTTATCAGTGTGGGCGGCAAATTTCCGCTAATAAGAAAAATCCATTTTATATTTGACTGTGATAATTTCACGAAAAAAAATTTAGGCAGAACCGAAATTATGCTTTTGTAAAATATTTAAATAAAAAAATAATTCATATTAATAAGCTGATTTAGGTAACACGCCTTCTAGGTATATTAATGCCGCATTATGTTTTATATTTTTTCGAATAACCGCATTTACACTTATACCCTTATTCATATAAATACAATTTACCATAAAGAACCTTAATGAACAGTTTTTTTTCATAAGACACCTTAATAATACTTTCTATTACATAAATAAAACATCTGCTTTCCTTTCGACTAACTAATTAATTTCAACCAAGAAATTTAAATTACTTTGGGATATTAAAGTACTAAAACTGCCACCCCAACCTACAGATTTACTCTCTGCTAAAAATACGAAACGTTGTTCCGGTTCTTTGCATTTTTATTAGTAATTTTCCTTTGTCGCACAATCTACTGCTGAAAAAAGGAACAAGACTCACTAGAATTTATTACCTTATTGCTTACTTAGTAGGGTTTGTTTTAGCTTATTGTTATAAACGATAATTTCGACGGGTCCCAAGAACAAAGTCGTATCTACCGAATGTTCAGTTTTCAGTACGCAGCTTTTTAGTTGCGAGCAAAGTAAAATGTCGTTTACTCCGTTACAAAAAATATTTGAGTATGGAATTTATTCAAAGCTGATTTGTTTTATTGAATTACATTATTTTCACGTTCTTATATTTATTAATAAATATTATTTCTGTAAAACTCGGTTCCTATAATAAAATCGGATTTTGTTTTATGGAATGAACTAAGCACCAACTGCACATACGACTTTGTTTAATGAAACCGCAGATGTCTTAAGTATTTTTGCGATGTTTTACTTCGTAATTGTTCCATATAATTACGTCGTATGTTGGCTTTGCCTATAAATTATATAGTAATTGAATGTCAAAAAATCTACTAAAAACTTTAATTTTTGTTTATATTGTCATTAACATAAAACAAAATAAAACTAGCAACTTAATAATATACTTTCTTGTTGTGGTATTACTATATATATTATAATAAATAATCATCACGGATTTCTAAATCAAATGTAATATTTTTTTATGATGTTCAAAAGGTAAATCATAAACCGTGTTTTAATTAATTAAAAAGTATCTTTCTCATCGCAAAACTACTTTACATTTTTGAGTAACATTATTAACCAGTTCCTATTTGTTCACACCAACATTGTCTTCTTCATGATGATTATCTTCTGAATCAAAGAGTAAGACTTTAAAATATAAACCATTATGTAAATGAACCTAACACCAATATCACACATGCTTACAAAAAATTTATATTTTACTTTCGTTATTGTCAAGTCAAAACTTTTTCAATGTCAGATACTGCGGTAGCAATAGATTCACTAGATTCTATTGCCTCATGTTCAAGTTTTTGTTTCAAACCCCGTGCAATTTTCTTTGCTTTTTTACAAGGCTCTCAAAGTTCTGTATTTGATCATTGGTGAGCTTAGAGATACTGCGATGGGCACGGCATATTTCACATTGATGTTTTGAACATATTTTGCAATATTACTCCGCTGCTATTCTCGACTTCCAAGCTTTCAAAACTTCGTCAAACATTCCAATAACTTCATCATCAATAAGTTTTCTTATTTTTGAAACAGCTCCTATCCAAATTTTCAGTTTTCATCCCTTTACGTCAGACTTATTATCCAACACTTAACATTTCTAGTCTTTTTTTCCGAGTTGGTGATCTAGGACTTATGATCTAGACATGAACAATGAATGGGACAAAGATCATTAGATTTTTTTGTGTTTATTTAGTAGAGAAGGCATAGGCGTAGCTAAAACCATATGAGAAGGGATGAAGTGGAAGCTAGAGTTCCTTTAAATTCTTCCAAGTGCATCTGGTGAGTTATCAAAACTGGAGGGTATAAAAATAGGATATAATAAAGGTGTAATCCTACTAATTTCATATACGTGAATGTTTGTTAGTATGGATGTTTGTTACTCTTTCACGTAAAACCACTTGACGGATTTGGATGAAAGTCTACAATAATATAGGTTATATATCAGAATAAATCATAGGGTACTTTTTACCGCGGGAAAACATCTCATTCCCACGGGAAACCGACTTCCACGCGAACGGAGCCGCAGGCGGCCACTAGTAACATCATAATTTGTGAGTTGATGAAGTAAAGGAATAGGCAAAGAGGAGGAGTACTGTTATATGTTACTTGTGTTTGATGCTGTGATATTTTGATACTATCGTCACACATTTTATCTTATATTTAAGCCTAAAGCGATGCTGGGGAGTTCAAGGCAGCGTTATAAGAATCTTCGGGTTCTGTCATGAACCAATAAAAATAATAATAAAATATTCAACAAACGAAATACCATACTTATAAGGAAATTTTCGATGTGACTTTTGTTAAAAAAAGTTTTATATTTATTAAGTTAATAGTAGAACAAAATCGTATAATAAAATTAATGCCAAGGAACAAAAACTTAAAATTACATGCTTCATTTTTTTTCAATAAGTTTTCCATAGTATAGTGTCGGATCGGCGCAAGCGATAGTAAATTTTGAATGCATTTTAGGACAAAAAAGACGTATGTGTAAATATTATTTTAAAAATAAAATATTTAGTATCTTAGTTGGAATTAATATTTTAAATAACTTAATTATATTTAACTTCAAAATAATAATAAAGAAATTGTTATATGATTATTTAAGATTTTCTTAGAATAACATCTAATAATCACAAACGACAGTAATTTACAGTTACTGGTACTTTCCAAGTAAATAATGTATTGAGTTGTACAAAAATATTTTAACGAATATGTATTAATTTAATGGGAATGTTTATATAATTACTCATCTAAATTTCAGTTTTCTTCATCTGTTTTCTCACTTAGAGTTGAACGAAGGTGTTTTTTTTTTTTGAATTAAGGGCTAAATTCAAAATTCTTCGGTTCGTTGATAAGGCCGTCATTGTATAAAATGCAATGAACAATAAATCTTAACTTTTGATTGACATCAATTGGAATTGTTAGAGAAATAGCTGCGCCCTGTCAAAAAAGACCCCGCCCCGAGAACAAACCCGCATCTGACGATACGCTGCTGCGCGCGAGTTGCGAACTCAGAGGAACAAGCTTGTACATGTTCATACTGTATTGTTCTTTGAAGTAAAATTCAAATAGGATGATGTTCGTTTGGGTATCTACTAAAGTATAAGTTTTATAAAAAAAAAATAAACATATTTATATAGCTAATATGATGCCAAATACAAATAAATAATAAAACTAATTTTGTTGTATATTAGTATAAGATTTTGTTCTTGGGACCCGTCGATTTAGTTAGTGGCTTCAGAACGTGGGCGAAAACTTATTTTCTAAGCTATTTTCGGAATCTTTAAAAATCTTATTTCGTTTTGAAAATCAAGGTCAATCAGAGTTATTTATATTTTCTCTTAAAATTTTGTGAAATATTTTTCGCATGTTTTAATTTTAGTACACAAGCGCAGATATATAATGATTAGCTTTCAGCCCTGCGGTTTTACCCGCAGCTAAATAGCATTTCCCGTTGGAATGTGGTACCTACTTTCATTCGGTAACAATGACTCAATGTATTTTCCTAGTTTAGAGTTTATCTACATACAAAGTTTCATTTATTCTTTGTTTATGTTATATGCTGCGCTGTCAGTGGAAGAATAAGTTTTTATATAAAGCATTTTTCCTCAGATAACCGTTTCATTTTAGTGATGGTAAGCGAAGGCAGTTTCCAGTACACATTGGTGCACATCAAAGCTTCCCGTCAAAGGGTATCACTGTATCGTGTATCATGCAATACACGTGCCTGTTAACATCTAAGCCTGTCGCTCATGTGCAGTGTTTATTTTTCCTACAAGGATTTTTCTAGAATTCTATAAACGAAAATAGACTATGTACAGTCGGCCGCACTGAACCTCCAACGTATGTTTTTTCGTGACGAGAGTGCAAGCAAACCTTAAGTTTGAAACGTTCATAATAAGCATAGCAACTGTTTTATAAGTTGCTAACTAATTGGTGTTCAGTTGTTTTGCATTTTTTTCTATTCAGCGAATTATGCGGCTGACCGAACTTACACGTAGAATAATTCAGGGTGTAAAAGAACTGCTTCCGAAAACAAAAACTGGGCATTGCTGGAGGGGTACTGGATAGGTTTTGAGCAAAAAAAAAATTTTTGAAGCAGTTCTTTTACACCCCGTATGTAGGTATGTACTAACAATGTTTCCAAATTTAGTCCCCTACATACTGCGTACATTCCAGGTTATTCATTTGTTATTTTTCTCTTTTTCATTATAATTGTCGCTAATTTAACCGTGTTTGCAATTTTTAACAACGGATTTTAATTGGAGTGATTGCAACTTAATGGTCACGTGGCCAAATTGTTATATTTGTTGCAATTGTAATGTCAGTATTAGGTCAAAATAAGTTTCATTTCGTCAACCTAGAGATACATTTAGAAACCATCCGTTCTGTCACTTAAATATTTTCTGCTTACTAAGTTTTAGCTGTTATATTCACATGCATATTATTTTGTGCCTGCGCTAGTTCTAAACTTTAATAAAACCTTATCCCTATATCTTCTTGTATTCTGAAACCGGTAAAAAATACCTTCTCGCTCCTGCTTATCTTCGATTTCGACACCTTAATTTATGTACCCTTCAGGCAATATTGAAACGGCAGCTCTTGACGAGGAAATCTCCTTCAGTAGAATCGTCAATTAACACTCAGTCAAATTGCTTTGGATTTCAAATGTTTAACGTTTTTACTGGCTGACGAAATTGATTTTTCAAGTAATGATCTATCTTAGCTTTAGGTGCTAAGGCATTTGTAGATAAGAAAATAAGCATTGGGTTTGATAATTTGATTTCATTATGAAGAAATCCTACTAATACCTATTATAAACGTGAAAGTTTGTGAGTATGTATAGGTAGATGTTTGTTACACTTTCACGTAAAAACTACTGGACGGATTTTGATGACACTAACTTTGTAATTATACATGTAAACCTTCCTTTTGAATCACTCTATCTATTAAAAAACCGCATTAAAACCCGTTGCGTAGTTTTAAAGATTTAAGCATACATAGGGACATATGGGCAGAGAAAGTGACTTTGTTTTATACTATGTAATGTTGTTTTAATTATATAGTACAACCAACCTGAAACAAACGATTTCAGGTAACCTATACTTACCTAATATCCTATAGGTATATGGTCTGTTCTTAATAAAACATAACATATATAAAGACGTTTTCCAGCTCAGAAATTAAATTGCCTTTTAAAAAGACATGATATTACAGTTTAATGAGTATTCATTCGACAGAAAATATTAACTAAATTATAGCTACGGGATTGCTTAGTAAAAATGATTGCTTAGCTACCGTTGAGATATGGTCGTAAAATATTAGATACTTCGATACAAGAAATCCATTATTTGAAGGTTGTATGTTGTAAAATCATTGACCCGTACTAAGATTTACGAGAGTTTTTTTTGAGACCGTTTTCTAGTTTTCAAAAATGTACGTTAAGATCATAGCAAGAAGGTTGATTATTCAATCCTTAAGGGTCAACAGATTTGAAAATTCACGTTTGTCCGGTCACCTTTGATTGATGTTCTGTTTATATGAATATATGTTTAATGATAATGATTAATAAGTTGTTTTTATATTGTTCTGAGTAAATATTTTATGTTTTAACAATAGGTAAAGTACCTAAACACGTCAATTAAATGAAACACTTAACCAATCCTTAGATGCATACCATTGTATTAATCATTAATTGTTAGTATCTCTTCGTAAGGTACTTTATTAATGCACCTTGAAAGAACTACCTTCACGTAGGAAAATATTGACTTATGTACATTATTTATCATATAAAAAAATGTGGCTTCAACTCAATAAACGGCTTCTGTAAAAATAAAATATAATAAAAAATATGTCTATATCTTGTTTTATTTTTATTTTTAGTTGAAGCATTTGTTAAGGTACTCTGTGGCGCCGCAGTAGGTAGGTATGTCTACAGAATTGTGCAAAGTCCCGGATTCGATTCCCGGGTTATATGTCTAGGTGTAACAAGGTTCTCCTCTAGTCTATTGAATGTTTCCTTTCACCCTTCCTAGACTGGAGTTTTATTCATTTTATTGGCGAAGAAATAAAAAATATTTTCCAAAAGAAATAAAATATTGAGATGGTTAATGTAACTTCTTACGATTTACGCGATTATTATTACATGAAATTTGACTTATTTTCACGGGTAATAAGGCGTAAACCTTATTTATTTATAAATTTTTTTTTTTTTTTATTTTCGGTAGTCTACCCGCGTGACCACGGCATTTGTAAAAATGTCTAAACGTCGCATAATCTAAATATAAATTAATAAACGCGTAGAACCCGTTTAAAATGAGTTTTATTTTGATATGGTTAACTTCTCGATTGAATACAAAATTGATAATCTTTACAAATCGTTAAATTATTCTTCTTTAAGGTAACTTAAGTCGGCCTTGTCTTTAAAACGGACCTTATTACCATTTAAAGAAAGAGATTTTAATAGATTTTTCTACAAGTTGCTTTTTGCATTACCTACATTAGGATTCATAGAAAGTCTATTTCTTTACAGAAGAAGAATATAAACAAAAGATGCGCTTTTTAAAATTCAGAAAATAATTTTTTTGTTTCTGAATAAAATAACCTTAGATTAAAATATTCTTGATACTTACCATTGTCTGGAATTATTCATTAAAAAAATACCAAAGTTAGGTTTTTTTTTTGTAATGAATTATAAGCCTACATTTGATATTGTCGGGTCTCCGTTAATCTTATGTGGTAAGAAGCTGTTTAACTGAGACAGACAAAATCTATAGATAATGCTACCAAATGATGATTAAACGAATGAAGATTGAGAATGCGTTAAGCTTTAGCTGATTAGAGTAAGAAGGTAAATATAAACTCAAAAAAAATAAAAAGATTGCTTTTAAAAGTTGAGAACCTTTTTTTAACCTATCAAACGCTGTAGCATACGTTTCAATTGAAAACAATAATATTTATATCTAATGTCTTAACCGATACTGATCTTTTTTAGTTGTTTATTTGTTTATTTATTTGTTTTGTTGTTTTGCCTAAATTGGCATTTGATGGGAAACACCTGACTTAAATCAATTACCTACAGGCTATTAAACTTAGTCTTTAAACGATTCGTTTAACTAATAAATCATAATTTTCCTGTTTACAATTAGGACTGTGTCATATAAAACCTTTTAATTCCTTATATATGTATATAGTGATCAAATGGTATATAAAGGTCATTTTGTTAAAAATATTATAATTTGTAAAGCGGCACTCATCATGAAACCTGTGAGTAAATAACATTCTATACATTATATTAAATACATATCATAAATCTTTGTAAAGTAAACCGTTGTTCTCGTTTGTTTGTATATTATATACGCTATATGCTTTTAATCCACGTGGATTTTGAATCAGTGTGTGATTAAGTAAATAATATTGAAAATATATTTTGATCAAAAAAATATCACCGTATAAATTTTATCGTTTTCTATTTCGCTTTTTATTATTGTTAATTAATTATTTATAATCAAAAGTCAACATATTTCGAACTTCGGTTCTTTTTCCAAACATAAAACTAGTATACTTCCAACGAGACAATACCATTGAAATTAAACTTTTTTTCTTCCAGTTAACCTGTGTACTGCTCACCCTATTCGTCTTGGCCGTAGCCGCAGCCATCCCAACCGACCCATCCGTACCATCTGACGGCAGCCATCTTGCCCCACCCGATGACGTCAAATCACCGCTAGGTGGCGCCACCGAGCTAGAGGCGCAGGAGTCTGCGTGGGGCGGTGGTGGGAGGTACTACCAACATCGGGACCCTGGCCGGTATAACAATTACAACCCTGGGCGAAACAACAATTACCACCCAAGACACAATGACCATTTCTACCCTAGATACAGGGGTTGATGAAATTCAAAAATAGAAAAGGTTTCTTTATTTTCCCTTTTTTATATGATGTTTTATGTAACAATAATTAGATAATGTTTTGATTTTTGGATTCGATACTAGAAAAATTATAGCTATACACGACATACTTACTTATATTTTTGTTTTTTTTTATAAACCTTCTTACCTGAATTACAATTAAAATAATGTTCAACAAGTACGACTTCTAAAAATGGGTAAAAGTATTAATTGAAATTAATATCATTTTAACGGATTGTAACGCATACTTACTTATATGTTTGTTTTTTTTTTTTAAACCTTCTTACCTGAATTACAATTCCAATAATGTTCAACAAGTACGACTTCTAAAAATGGGTAAAAGTATTAATTGAAATTAATATCATTTTAACGGATTGTAACGCGTTTGTTAATTTATTTTTGATTTTACGACGTTGCAATATTTAACAAATGCCGTGGTCACGGGTAGACTGAGATGTTTTACGTCTACTTAGAGCAAGAGTAAATCCAGCTTAGACGCCAGGGGGGGTTACAATACCAAGACACAAGAAGAAATTGTTAAACATACTTACCTAATTATTTGTATGTTGACATTTTTTTATTTGTGGTCCACGAGGACTGGGACCCAGCCCAGGGGGGGGATCATGACCCCCAGGAGGCCCCCCCTGGATCCGCCCTTGACAAAGAGTAAAAGAAAATAAAAATAATAATAATAAACGCGTAATAATCCGTTAATTAAAATGAGTTTAATTTCAAAGAATAATGATCGCGTAAATCTAAGAAGTTGCATTAAAAGTATTAAGATAATTCAAGCGTTGCACGCTAATTTTGCTTATTTATTTACTAACTAGGTAGTACTATTTACATATTCACTTATTAGGCAGCTAATCCATCTAATCATCATACCTAAAAAAACGTCCAACATCTCTGTCAAAAATTAAGTAAAAAGTAAATCCATTAATTTGTTCCCACAAATTGACAACATACTTAACCCCTTCGACACGTGCTTAGTAAGTTCCCAAAACTATTCCCAGCGTCATGCGTCAACTCCCGTTTCCCGTGCGAAATAATGATTTGTGGGAAAACAAATATATGACGTTGTTGACACAGCGTGTGCAAGCAAATATGGACCTTACAACTAGCAGTGACAAACTAATCGTTGCCGCTGACAGTTTCTGTGGTTCAAGGTCGTGGGAAGATATTTTTTTGGAATAGGGATTCCCGGCATAAATATTTAGGATTCAATTGTAAGAGAAATTAGGTAAATAATTTAACAAAGTGTCTTGACTATCAATTTGTCATGAGATATTTCTGTTTGTGGAGGCTTTTAAGTAGCCCTATGATAATTTAAATTTAACAAGTGTATTTTTGGATTGTAGGCTGTTAGCCACCCCTTACTAAAATAAAAATAAACATAAAACTATTCAATTATATTTTATAACAACTTAATTCGATTTTGTGGTGATGCTTTAGCTTAAACAATTTTCGAATTACTTGAACCAATTTTAAACTGTTTATTTTTATTTGTGTTTTAGAAAACTTTGTCAAACTTCTTATCTCAATGTGTTGCTATGACTCAGGTAAGTACATAAAAAAACTCCGTACCTAAATAACTCTATTTATTACTACCACCATTATTTCCTTACAACATTCAGGGGTCAACCGTCCTTTTGGTCCCACACTAGTTCCTGTGGGAAACATTCGCGTCGCCGTGAGAATGGGAACGCTCGGTGTGAACTAGCGGGGCGACACGTGCCGGGGTAAGCTTCTGATGGGTTATCGTATGTTAATGACGGCTTACAGGATAGAGTGCAGATTGGTTTAATTGGAGAAGTATGTATGTATGTAGCAATTGATAAAAAAGTGCGTTTGATTGACAAAAAAAATGTCGTCTGATTTACGATTAACGGTACTGATTTGCAAAGATTTTTTTTAAGCATCTGATCTCCTGAAGTAAAATTAATTAAAAACGCTTAATATTCCGTCAATATTTGCTTGATTGACATGGCGTTTGGTGAATTAGTGGTTAGAAAAGTAATACAAAATAATCTATGCTTTTAGTTGTCTCGTTAAAAATATTATCTTAATACCCAAATAGAAAATAAATCTCTAGCTTATCTACGACAGAGTTATTGTAGGAATCAAAAACAGATTTTAAAGTTATTACTTAAGTAAAATTAAGCAGATTTTACTGTATTTTCCATTTTAAAACTTATATCAGAGTTTCAAATGTACCTAATGATGAGACAATAGCTCTGACAATAGTTAAAAACTGTGTTTAAAAATAACCAAAAGTGCTTTTTACACCTTAAGTTTGTTCCTAGGTTCCTCCTGTTTTTTTCCAACGTCAATAGTTCCACCCACAGTAGTTCGTCAAAATATAAAATCTTAGCCTTCGTTCTTACACTCGGCGACAGCTCGCACTATATTTGGCATGCAATTTGCCTCGCAGAATACATTTTACGCGTGACAATTTTGACGCAAATCTCCCATCTCCCGCCCACGGGAGTTAGCACTCTATCGCGCCGTTTCTAAGGTTAAAAGTTGTGTGTGAGTTTTTGCAGTTTTGAAGTGTGTTACATGGCTTGAAGTGAGAAATTTCATTTGAGACGATTTTGCGATTTCTTCCCTTGTTCCCTTGAGGGCATACCGTTGATTTATTGGGGAATATCTTTTTCTTTACGTCTGTGAATATGTCAGGAAGTTTCTGTGTAGGTATTTGTTGGGATTTATTCGTTAGTGGTGGATATTGACGGAAAAAGGTTATTTTTATATATAATCATTGAAAAACAACATTAAAACTTCCCTACGTTAATAAAGAGTTAAATCAAGTTAATTACTCATCAACTTAAATATGATTCAATACTATTATGTTCCAAAATTGAGGCAGACAATAGGCAATAAACTTAAATCAATGGGATTTTGAAAGTAGTTAAAACATAAAAAAATAAAATTAAAGATCGAATTGCACTTAGAATTATTTAATTGTAAAAAGCTCTAATTTTAACTTGCATCTTCATCGTCTAGTCGCCCCACAGCTGAAAATAAAGAAATAATAAATAAATTCCTATGACTGTTACTATTTTACAAAACCGAAAGAAAGATGCGGTTTATCGTAGTTTAATACTTTTTAGAACAAATGTTGTCTTAGTTATGACTTTATTTTATGTATAAATGCGCAAGTTTCCAACGATGTGTAATAGTTAATTAAATTTTCATTGATAAGAAATAATTTCTGTAGTATAACAAAAGATGTAGTACTTTTTTAAAGTATAGGGAGCAAACGAGCAGTTGAGCCTTAATCCACCGCGCTGGCTCAGTGCGTACTGTTGGATTAACTTACGTTGCATGAAGCACTCCATCCGGGTGCAGTGGGGGGTCCCGTCGGCGCCGCACACGCATCTGTTGCACTCCACGTAGTACATCGTGAACGGCTTGCACTTTTCTGAATTATTCGCTGTAATTTACAGTTATAGTAGGTAGGCGTTTTTATGAGGACGCAATTTTATTTTTTTGAAGTGTATGGGGGGTCGATGTAAGGCTAAAACCAAGTTTTTGGGGTCGCCACCCTTGTCCCAAGGCCGCCATCTTGAAAATAGGAGTTGAAATGGTTTTTACAATGTATCTCTTAAGCTATTTATCTGACAAAAAAAAATTAAAAACATTTTTTGTTGCAAATTAAATTCTCTACAACTTTGGTCCAGTAACTTTTTTTCATAGACCGATAAATAAAGAAGTTGTAAGCGAAAATGTTAAGTATATTATAATAATTAATTATTGACTATTTTCCTCACCACCCACGAGGTAGAGTCTAGAGGCGCGTTTATTTTTACGTGGTATTCCCAATAGGCTTAATCCACGGTGATTTTCTAGATTAAAACTACTCCGTCCTCAGTCTTCTCGATGGACCAGGCTGCGGCTCAGCATCTGATCGGTTTCTAAAGCAAATACCAGTGGGAGAACTGGAGAAGGAAGAGGTGACACTGACCCCCCTACACTTCAAAAAAATAAAATTGCGTCCTCTAAAAAACGCAACCCCAAATGTAACTTTTCAATGGACTAATAAACTATGGTGGATAGCTGTTGATATGGGAATGACAGAAACACGTCACAAAAAACAAAACTAGCAGTTTCCTATTACCAAGGTTTTAACTATAGTAGAATATTGAGATCGGCGGAATGACAACTGTGTGGGATTGAACAAGCTTCAATTACAGGCACTATAGCAGGTAAACTAAATTTTTAATATTGATTTTACTCAGCAATAATTCAAGACTTGATAAATAGTCTGCTCTTCCTGTGCACTTATAATCAAATCATAGTTACTATTTAACAATGGACATAAATAATGTGAAAGCCGAATTTAACAAAAAAAGTTACATTCAGTACCTAAATTATTTAAAGTATGTTTTTTTAGTAGTAATAAATATTAGACGATGGTAAATTAAATACTATTATTGTTTAACTTTCACGACGCATTTCATATTTATTTATAAACTATACAGGGTCCTCGGTTATTGTATGAAATGTGTTGTTTCATTATTATTATTATTTTTACGAAATGGCTATTAATTGAACACTTTTGTAACTCTGATTTGATTCTATAAAGAAGTTTACGAGCCAATTTAAGCAAAATTTTTTTTTAAAGTGTGAACCGTTGTCTACCAATAAGTGTTTACGATGAGACCCGCCCACAAGGGTGTAATTTTGCCGACATGTTCCCGAAACATTGTTTTTTAGCTTACTTAAAACGACTTTTTCTAAATGTTCTTCAAATTTAAATGAAAAAATATTCTAAAAGCTGGCGAATCCCGCATTAAAACCCGTTAAGTGGTTTAGGAAGAGTTAGCTGACAAACATACAAACAGACACAATTAGCGATTTGGATTTATACTAGGTATGTAATGAAGAATTTTCTTATTAGTATTTTGAAATGAGTAAAACAATCAAGTTTAAATCTAGATAATAAAACAATTGTTTTATCTTTAGATTCAAAATACAACCAAATGTCAAAATACAAATCAATAGTTTCTCTTTAAGCTTTTGCTGTAGAAACGTAAAAAAATGTAATGATTAACCAAATAGGTACCCCGTATTGTACAATTATTTTGGTAAACGGATAATGTTTACACAATATTAATTACATATTGTCTGCCGGGCGCTATTTGTTCAGCTTTGTATATAAAATGAACAATTGCTTACATTTTCTCCAGTACAGTAGCATGTCGTCATCCATTGGTCTTGAATCGATTATAACTAGTAACTGAAATGAATAATAAAATTGTTATTATGTAAAGGCTACCGAAAATATATACAAAAAAGATACGAGGAGCATGAAGGAAGACACAAAATCATGACCTGAACCACTTTATGTTTTAGATTAATGTTATTGAAAATTGCTGCTCTCCCTTTATATTTATTTATATGTAAAATAACTTTAAGGTTCAAGTTTAAAAGATCCCATAAATATTCAGTCATAAGAATGGTCTTTATTTTATGAAGGCGACAGACAGTGCAAATAGCGCTTTGTACTACTTCTTTTAAATTAAGCTAGTTAGTGAATTTTTAATTAAGTTATACGGGGTGTAAAAAGAATGCTTCCGAAACTAAAAACTGGGCATTGCTGGAGGGTACTTAATTGTGCAAAATTGCATTTACACTATCAAATTTTGCGATGATTTCAAAGAAAATAGTGTTTTAATTTAATTGCGATGTAAATAATCGCACCTGAACCAACAGTTGATGTGTGAGCGATTATTTCAAAAGGCGAATTTGACTATTTTATCCTTAATAACTTTTTTAAATTGAGTTTTGTGGGTATACTGTTAGTGAATTTAGTTACTATTTAGGCTCAAAAAAACATGGTTTCAGGCTCCGGAAGTGTTCTTTTTATATCCGTTATACACATTTCGAGCAACAGATATGAGTGATTTCATTAAATAGTTACAAGGAAACCATTAAGTAGATACTTATATAATTCGGAAGTTAACAAACTTATTAACTACAATAAGAAGTCATAAAAAAATATTTAAAAACCTAATTCCAACTATTCAACAAAATTTCATTCCCTTTTTTACACTCTTACGCCAGTTTTGTTTTACCAATTTAAAATAAAGCTTTACTGAAAAGGTTAAATTGATGACCTCGATTTTGAATCTACGAGTAGTAACAAAAAATGTCCTAGATATACGTTACATAACATTTGAAAACACAACAAGAAAAACCCCGTCAATTTTAAATCCGTTCCAATTAAAAAAAAACCGGCCAAGTGCGAGTCGGACTCGCGCACCGAGGGTTCCGTACAAACCTGCAAAAACTACTTAAAATTTTAAGCTTTTCAGAATTTTTCTGTTACCTGTGCTGTAAGCTATTGCTTCTTACCAAATTTCAAGATTCTATGTCAACGGGAAGTGGTCTTTAGGTTTTAATTCCCGTGCGTGTAGTTGCGAGTTTCAAAATATGCGGTATCAATGGTTGTACTTTTGCGTTTTGCGTTTTTGCGTTGACTTAGATTTTTTTTTTTCACGGGTTAAAGGCAATTAGATCTAAGTATTAGATATGAATTCCAACTTATAAGTTTATATTTATTAAAAAAATATATATTTTGTAATGTAACTAAAAATTTAAGGTTTTCGGAATTTTTCCTTTATGTGTGCTATAAAACGTTGCTTCATGCCAAATTTCAAGATTCTAGGTCGACTGGAAGTACCCTTTAGGTTTTGATTCCCTTGCGAGTACTTGCGAGTTTCAAAATATGCAGCTTAAATGCTGTTTCTTTTGATTGCGTTGACATAGAAGTTTGATTTTGTTACAGCTTAAAGGTATTATAGACCTGAGTATTTGGTATGAATTTCAATTTAATACCTCTACGCATTTATGAGGAAATGGGTAGTAAGGTTAAAATTATTAAAAAAAAAATATTATGTGATGTAACTAAAAATTTATGGTTTTCGTAATTTTTCCTTTATCTATGCTATAAGACGTTGCTTCGTACCAAATTTCAAGATTCTGAGTTCACGGGAAGCACCCTGTAGGTTTTGATTCCCTTGCAAGTGTCGACTTGCGGCATAATTTGCGGCATAAACGGCTGTTTCTTTTGATTGCGTTGGCTTAGAAGTTTGATTTTTTCACAGCTTCAAGGGACAGTAGACCTGAGTAATTGATATAAATTTCAGCTTCATACCTCCACGCGTTTTTGAGAAAAAGGGTCTTGACAGACGGACGGACGGACAACAAAGTGATCCTATAAGGGTTCCGTTTTTTTTCCTTTTGAGGTACGGAACCCTAAAAAACAAAAACAAGCACTGACCGTTAAAAAAAATACGTTTGTAAATAAATACATTTCGCTGAACAATCGGGAACAACTACCAAGACTGATTGCGTCTATCGGTTACACGCACGTGGGTTTAACTGAAAATCGTTTTATTGTTTATGTGTGTACCTATTATTGTGATTGCAGTTTATATCGGAGGCTGGATGTGAAACTAATCGGGGTTTTACAGTGAAAGAAATACACACAGATGTTTTTAGTCCTATTAATATTACATAGTATAAATCCAAGTCGCTAATTCTGTCTGTTTGTATGTTTGGCCGCTATCTCCTCCTAAACTACGTAACGGATTTAAATGCGGTTTTCGCCATCTTTTAGAGTTTTTTTTCATTTAAATTTGTAAACAAAAAAAAATTAAAAAAAAGTTATTTAAGGTTAGCTAAAATTCAACGTGCCGGAAACAAGTCGCGCAAAATTACCCTATTGCGAAGCATGGGCGGGTGCTTGTAGGTATTAGGTATAAACGTGAAAGTTAGGAAGTGTAGAAAAATGTCAGATCAGGTAATCTTATCGTTGGATAAAACTAATGAAAATTTTCAACAGATAATTAGGTACGCGTTTATAAATTTATATTTTATATTAAACCAACTTTTTTTAAAAAATACATTTGTGTTAATCTAAAAAATATGTTATAAATCTTTTTTCCCATGAACTCTGTGACCTAAACGTTAACACAGAAACCGAGTCTTTAAAATGCCGCTGGGTAAAAAACATAGAAGTAGTCAGCAGTTTCATTCCAATTGATCCTCAATATTGTTCGCCTAAATCACAGAAGTGACAATCAATTCATTAATACTAATTACTTTATTATAGTAACCAGCCTATGGATTTAAACAATAGAACTTTTAACTTAATATACCGGGTTTGATTACCAATAAACTCAACAAAGAGAACTTCCAATTGAACCAGTAGTTAGTTGAAGAATCCTGAAAAATTATACACATTTTTTTTGAGTGGTAGAGTCTAGCTGTAGGCTCTGTCTGCAGCGATTGCTGGGCTGACTCGACCGGTGAAATACCACCGTCGCACAGGAAACCGACGTGAAGTAGGAACGATGTTCCTGCGTTTCGTTCGGTGAGTGCGGTATCCGGTGCCCAATTTTATTTATTTATTTATATATTTTCTTAAAGGTCAGCAACACACCCCCAACACCTACAGTGTTGAGGGTAGTCATGGGCGGCGGTGATCACTTACCATCAGGTGACCCGCATGCTCGTTTGCTACCTATATTACATAAAAAAAAAAAAAACACAACTTGTCTTGAAAATTTTCCTAGTTGGGATATCAGTTATATGTTTATAGAGCTGTAATATACATTTTAATAATTCTAGCTATGGGATTAGTTACTGCCAATAGACAAAGTCCTCTTTTAAAGATTGAAATAGGGACTGAGCCGTAATCCACCATTATCTTGTTGGTTAGTTCAAATAGTTGATAATTCCCCTATCGTAGCCTACGATTCGTAGGTTGGAAAATATAAGATAAGTGTTACACCTCAGTGGAAATCGAAATCGGAAAATCTTATATATATTTTTTAAACATATTTGAATAAAGTTCTATTTTCTAATGAGCTATAAAAATATTATTTTAACTGTAATACTTAATAATAACAATCACTGTAGGTATTGAATTCGTTCCATGTACGCATTAATAAATATTTGCGCAGTAGTATTTACGTTTAACTTTTATTCTTAATTATTATTATATTAAAATAATGTAAAGGTACTGTAAAACTACTTATTTCATTTTTTTTTTATTAAAAGGCAATAACTTCTGTTTGCTCAAGTTTTGTAAATAATTTGAGTTATTTTTAATATATTTTTTTTAAATGTAAATTCAATAACTCTTAAAGAAAGCCACGGGCTTTAATTAAGTCCTAAGTAATATTAATCCGAAAAAGGTATTTCAAGAGAAAACAATTAGAAAAAAAACAAAAAATCTAAATTCAACTCTCTTTTAAATAAAAGTGGTAGTTGTAACAACTCTGTCTATATCCCCATTAGTGAGAGTCATTATCGAAGGCCGCTGGAAGCAGCACTTCGCTGTTGTAATTGGCTTCTAGACACAGTTCCTCAGCCACATGCTGCATCGTGCAATAAATAACAATCCCTGATGAAACCTTATAGCAAATGAGCACGTACTCACGTTTGCTGGAAAATTACAGAAGTTAAATGGCATGGGTTAAAAATCTTCTAGATTGCGATGAGTTGTTGTAATGTAATTGCGAAGTAAAATTGTGTTTTATTCTCTTACTAGCGACCCGCCCTGTGTAATGAAACGTTGAATTTTGGCGCACTAAAAAAACTTTTTTTCAATGTTCATCATTTACAAATTTGAATGAGAAAATTAACTAAATATTGGTAAAACATTCAAATCCGTCTACTGGTTTAGGATGAGATAGCGTCAAACATACAAACAGACAGAATTAGCGAATTAGCGATTATTAATAAGTATGTAAAAGATACATGTAAAATAAGAAATGAGCAACGTGAGAAGTAGTAGGAAATTGCTGGCCTGGAGTTAATTTTAGTCTGTTTTGTGTGTTTCTTCTTTCTTAAGCTTTCTCGTAAATAATTTGTTTAACATTTGCCCAAAATTGCTTGTTGCAAACTACTTACCTATAATGCCTATAAGTAAGTAGGTACAGTTAAATGGTAAAAACAATCTTAATATTTCCTAAGAAGGCAGTTTTTATTATAAGGGTTAGTACGGTGCTGCAGCTTTAGTATCCTCACGTAATTTTTATAGCTCTGCGTTATAAAAGCAAAATTTAAATTTTGAAACAATTTTACAAGTTCTTACTCTATCCATATAAAGTGCGTGGTAGCCTAGTGGCAACAAGAACGGGTCTAATATACCGAAGGTTCCGGGTTATTACTTATTTGGTATTTTCCAAATTATGTACATGTTTATCACGCACTAACGGTGAGGGGACACATCGTGAGGAAACCCACATGATTGGATGATTATCCATTATGTGATCCACCAACCCGCACCGAGCCAGCGTGGTGGATAACGCTCAAACCCTCTGGTCAACAACGTGGGATCCAATACTTAGTTTTATAAAAAAGAACAACCAGCAGACAAAAAAGCAGAAAAATCAAGACACCGTCAGCGCCCATTGTGTGAACCCGGCAAATTATGCGAGAAAATTACGAAACAGATGGCGGCGAATTCGAAAATAGTTTTTTACTATACTCTATGTAGACGTCAAACATCTCAGTCTTCCCGTGATCACGGCATTTGTAAAACGCCGAAACGTTGGATAAATAAAAATAATTTAATAAACGCGTGAAACCCGTTAAAATGAGTTTAATTTCAAATAATAATGATCGCGTAAATCTAAGAATTTAAATAAGGACATCTATAGGCTACTATTATTATTATATACTCTACCTCATTTTATTTTCTAGTACAGGTCAAGTTGTTAAAGCTAAGATCATATATTAGGTACACTGTTCAATCCTCTCTAAGAGACTTTTATAAAACGCGAAAATTGCTATAAAAAATAAGAGTAAGGGTTCGTCAACCCTTCGACTTAACGTATTTGCGAATATATCTCTGAATCGTAATATGAACTGAATCAGCATATTTTCTGTCTAATTTACATGATTTTCATATATTCATATATGCGGCGAAATAAAGTTACATACAAATAGCTTAGATGAGGGAGAGAAAAACCATTCATGAGTATATTTGCATTGTAAAAAGTAAATATCTTTCGCTTTTGCATCCACTAAAAAGGTTTTTTGATATGTTTACCCCTGACGGGGTGAAATGGGGATGAAAGTTTACATAGATAGCGGACTAACGAGTAATTTAAAAAAATATTATTGATCATAAAAATACAATATTATTTTGGTTAACTTTGCAAATACATATCAAAACCCTGGTTTGCTGGATACTAAACTTTTTTCTTTGCAAAAACGCCAAATTTTTTATAAAAGTACTAATAATTGATATTTACTTGTGTATTTGTGTTTGAACAAAGTTCATAATTTGCTAGTTTCCTGTTTGCATCAAAAGCGGGGTAGTACGGGGTTGAATAATGTACACACCCCGGCGACATAGTCCACTGGGTTCGAAGAATACGCACGACGGAATAAAAACGCGGCGTTTTCGAAGCGGTTATTAAACATGAATGTAGGTGTTATGTTAGTTCGGTATACGATATTCAATAAACAAAAAATCTACAAAAGCGTTCTAAAAATAAATCATTCGTTTACGACAATGGTGCGATAGGAACTCTTTCGACTCCTTAAGTAAGCCATTTGTGTGGTAAAAAATATTTAAAGCGAAACTGTACAATAGACCTTAGAGCTCAATTGGACATTGATCCAAGTGGTTAACTTAGAAATAATTGTAGGAGAAACATAATGATGCTATAGTTTTAACATATAAACTTCACACATGCAAACCAACTGTGTAACCCTCAACTAAGCGCAATTTTATATCTATAAGTCCTCCCATCCTCTGAATCATATCTCGCGTCAAAAAACCGCTGCGTTCTCGCCCCCTCGTGCGTACAATCTGATTAATTTTTAAAGAGTGTGCCAGTCCGGCGTCAGTAACAAATTCATAGCAACAACCGTGGCTTTAACAACTCGTTAACTGCTTGTTGAATATCATATTAGGTGCTTTATTAGCGGGACCTGACCTAACAGCCATTGTTCGTAGGATGGTAGAAAAGCGGGCGGCGATCTTATAGGGCACAGGTAACAGGGTTACCTATGTAAGGTGTTTATGACTGACTTTATTGAGACGTTGGTAGGTTAGTTAATAAAGATATTGATTGCAATGGGAAAAGAATTATCATCTTTGAATTTTTAGGTTAGGTTAGTGTAAGGCTCATGAAATCATATTTAAGAAAAAGTTGATAACTTACGGAAATGTAAACAAAATATGCTTTTCTCAAACGTTAACTAACCTTGAAGAAAACTCACCAATTATTTTTCATTCACCAATTACGAAAGCAATCAAAATAACCTACAAAATATTTAACACAACAAAAACCTCGTTTCCTAAGCACAAACTAAATTCCTACCTTCAAATGAAAATACCGGAAATAGATGTGCGTGGCAATAGCCCCATTTCCGGTGGGAACTGTACGTCTATTCTGTAAAACGAAACGTGAGCACTTTGCTTTCGTTTCGGGCCCGTAACGGACATTTGCTATTCTATTGGCTTTCGTATCGTTTCATCAATCATAAGGTTTTTGACGTAAAGAATATAAATTTAAGTCAAAACCCTTATTATTTCGTTGACTTTCGGATTACAAATACGTTAAACGATATGCAAGCCAAATAGAATAGCCAATGTCAGTTTCGGGCCCGAAACGAAGGCAAGTGCATACGTTTCGTTTTACAGAATAGACCTACTGATCCC
Organism: Emmelina monodactyla; assembly: GCA_916618145.1. NCBI lineage: Eukaryota > Metazoa > Arthropoda > Insecta > Lepidoptera > Pterophoridae > Emmelina > Emmelina monodactyla. The sequence goes on from OU745316.1 coordinate 3,554,367, forward strand.
GCGGTCGGCCATTTCCGGTGGCTGTGGCTTTGTTACGTTTCGACTTCCGGTGCGCTCTAAACCTGGTTTTGTGGTATTTTTTATTGAATGAGTAAACATTTTGTCGTTTCAGTCGACAAGTTTATTTATTGGTACGTTCCCAAATTGTGTAGTACTGAAATGCTTAAAGTAACAGTTTATATTCGTCATATCAGGGAAAGTCGTAAAGTATATTAAAGTATTTCCACTAGTTGGACACAGGCCTCCTATCCTACTAATATTATAAACGTGTAAATTTGTGAGTATGTATGTATGTACGGATGAATTGATGGATGTATGGATGTTTGTTAGTCTTTCACGTAAAATCTACTGGATGGATTTGGATGAAACTTTACAGTAATATAGGTTATACATCAAAATAACACATAGGGTACTTTTTACTGCGGGAAAACTTTTCATTCCCACGGGAAACCGACTTCCACGCGAACGGAGTCGCGGGCGGCCACTAGCATAAATATAAGCGAGAATGACTGAACTGTAATCCACAAAAAAATCGATGTCGGGAAGTTTGGATGTTTGTTACCTATTCAATGACGAAAAAATCTTATGAAAAATGAAATATAGAATTAGAATTACATCTACAATAATAATATAAGATTAGGTATTGTATTATATTTCCAATTCAACGAATTAAGGAGAACCTAGTTAGGTAGGTACAAAAAATGTTGCAACTCAGGCACTTCTTAAATATTTTAAATTAATAAAAAAACCCTGTTTTGATAACTTATCTCTTGATAAATAGATATTTAATCACCATCCAATTACATTTAATTTACGCAGTTTCCCATCTAAAGTAAACACCCAATCAAAATGTAAATATTCTAACTTGATATTAAAAGCTGAGAAGGCGATCCCGGTATAAAATAATTAGATTTACAATGTTTACATCGTTTGACGCTGTTCACTTGTAAACAAGAATGGTAAATAAGAAAGTTTTTGAATAATATTAAGATTATTTTAGATAGATTTTGGTAATTTAAAGGTCAATTAAAAATATAAGTCTTATAAGCGATAGAAGCGCAAGCATTTTTTGTATTATCGATAAAATGTTATTATCATCATTATCATCATTACATCAATCCAAGTCGCTAATTGTGTCTATTTGTATGTTTGTCCACTAACTCCTTTTAAACCGCTTAACGGTTTTTGTTGTAGTTTTCGCAAAATATTAAGCGAAGCGTAGGCGGGTCGCTAGTATAATTTAGTACACATGTTATATTAAGTATTTTAACTTTATGAAATCAGAATCAGAATCGCTACAGTTTGTAGATTGATTTATTGTTTGAAGAGTACACCAGATGTTACAATATAACATTAAATTATCTTTTCAACTTTAGTATTCTTTGGCTTAATAAAAATATATAAATAAACCTGTGATACTGTGCTACGCTTAACGGTAATACGCCATCGTAGACGCTACAAGTATTTTGCTACGACACTACGAAGCTTACTGACATATATGTGTATGGATTTTCTTCAAAAATTGAATATTTAGAAACACACCCAAACAAAAATAATAATGAGTAAAGCGTTTAGCGATTAAGATTTTAAGCAGAATTAAATTTGAATTCTTAACATAAAAGTTTAGAGATACAAAACTTGATAGAGATACAATATTAATTACAAACCTAATGAAATCAAAGTAATATCTCGTAAACATCACACTTAGTCAAAAATTATCCTCAGTTACTAATAATTTGTACTAAATTAGCAAAAAATCGTTTAACCATCCAATTTGCGGTCTGTCGAGCTTTTCACCGTTTTTCCGTTGACAAGAACTCATCTAATAAGAAAACGGCACAGCCTGGTAAATACAGTAAAACTAACTAGAAATGGTTCAGCAAAAATTCTCGCTTTTAGATGAAAACTAGGTAACCCCGCAGACGTTGTTTTGCCATATTCAAAAAAATATTAGGGATGGACATTATAACTTAGGGGTATGAAAAATACATAATAGCCGATTCTCAGACCTACTGAATATGCATGTAAAATTTGGTAAAAATCGGTAAAACCGTTTCGGAGGAGTAAGATAACCTTGTGACACGAGATTTTATATATAAGATGAAGTTATATCACTACACTAGGGGCCGCGCGCGACTCCGTTCGCGTAGAAGTCGGTTTCCCGTGGGAATGCGAAGTTTTCCCGCGGTAAAAAGTTCCCTTAATTCTTTCATACATATATTTTTGGTACCTAGAACCGTTTTTGGCAGCGCACGCAACGGAAGCTCTCAAGGATGAATAATTTTCCCCGTTTTTTCACATTTTCCATTATTTCTTCGCTCTTTATAGTTGCAACGTGATGTTATATAGCCTAAAGCCTGCCTCGATAAATGATCTATTCAACACAAAAAGAATTTTTAAAATCAAACCAGTGGTTCCTGAGATTAGAGCGTTCAAACAAACAAACAAACAAACAAACAAACAAACAAACTCTTCAGCTTTATAATATTAGTATAGATAGTATAAAATAAAGTCGCTTTCTCTGTTCCTATGTATGCTTAAATCTTTAAAATTACGTAACGGATTTTGATGCGGTTTTTTAAATAGATAGAGTGATTCAAGAGGAAGGTTTACATGTATAATATCATAGTTCAGGGAAAGCAGTTTTACTCCGAATTTAACGCGTGCGACGCCGCGCGGGTAAAATCTAATAACGAATAAAGTGTGGTTTCAGTCTACAAAATTATAATTTACTCTTTGTAGTTTAACTGTCAGTATTTATTTAATGCTTATTAAAGTTTAATATTATTGCATTTGTATTACTTTGTGTGTGTTTGTGGAACACATCGACTGTTCCTAGTAAAACCATAATTGCACGAATTACTTCATCAATTATAGACCTTTGTATTAAATAATATAATTAGTTTATTTCGTCAGTTTAACTCACAATACCACCGCAACCGAACTAACCACCAAATGTCATGTACAATTATTTAATAGTATAATTAAAGGAAACAAGATATTAATTTTGTTATCTGAGATAGCTTATCTCATTATCATAATATTGAAATGGAATGTTGATGACCTTTTCTGGTTTAACCGCTTACATTTTTTTAACCCACGTGGTATCTTTTAAGGTACTTACATATGTAAATTGTGTAAATCGATTTTGTGAAAAATTTAATCATCAGTGCATCAAGTGACTGAATCTTCTTTTAAATCGGAAATACATACTGCAACATAGCCTACTCTATGGCTGAGTTTCGTGTGGATGACTCAGCGGAATTCCCGACTACCCTCACTCCGCCCACACGATGTACAACGCACAACAATTTGTATATTATGTTTATAACTGTCGTAAGATAAAGGGGAAGAGAAAAAGATAGAAACTTGAGGCAAACTGATGCTCTTTACTTAGGTGTTTAGTGGGGTCGATGACTTTTCGGGCACGAAAAACTCGGACACCTTGGCCAAATTGTGGTTTTCAATTTTAATATTATTTTTACCAAGGTGTCCGAGATTTTTGTGTCCAAAAAGTCATCGACCCGTTTAGTGTCTTGCTAGTACCCCGAAAATTAACCTTATTTCAACTGTTTTATGCAGTGAGTTATTATTAATGAAAATAGAAAAGATAAACGTCATCACAACTATGTCTAAATGGCTACACTTTACTTAGTTGTTTGCTAGCCATCGAGCACTTCGCTCGTTTGTTTTTGATTGAATGAAAACAACGCGTAAACTCACTGGCACCTTTAGTGTATGCTACGATATTGTACAAATTATTCAAGTTTTTCAGCGAAATGCATAAGAATAGCTTTCCATAGATAAGTAAATAGATTAGCACAGTGGTAAGGGCTGTCTTTTCTATACGTAGCAATAATAGCTCAATTATTTTATTGTCTACTAGCTTTTACCCGCGCGGCTTCGCACGCGTTAAATTCGGAGTAAAACTGCTTTCCCTGTACTATGTCATTATACATGTAAACCTTCTTTTTGATTCACTCTATTTACTAAAAAACCGCATCAAAATCCATTGCGTAGTTTCAAAGATTAAAGCATACATAGGGACAGAGAAAGCGACTTTGTTTTATACTATGTGGTAATTCTGTGTTGTTCTCCATACGTTCTTAGAAACAGATTCCCATACCGCGTGATTCATTGCACAACACAAAATTACGATGACTCAACCTAACGAAGGATGTAGGTTGTTCTTAGCTAATTAATTAAACATGTATTTTTATTTTTAGCAACCTGCCGCCCAAGAATAGGGTCAAAAGCTAAAGAAGCATCGGATACCGATCGACAATGCAAACAGTAAGTCGTTATGTGACGACCTCTGTGGTGCAGCGTTATATATACCGGACTGCTAAGCGGATGGTTCCGGGTTGGATCCCCGGGTCGGGCCAATTTCGTCAAAATGGTGTTTCGAAATTGGGTCGTGTCTGGGTGTAACTAGGTTCTCCTCTAGTCCATTAGTACCTATAGACAAGCTCTGCTTAATTTAGGGCCACGCAGTTGGTGTGTTAGTCTGGAGATTTATTATTATATATTATTATTTACTGTCTAATTTGGGCACGATTGGATACGTGGTGAAATTTGAATACTTGATAATAATAAAATGGACTACTAAACTTTTTGGGTAACAATACTGATGCACTCGGCCGTTGGTGTCTATGTGTAACATTCATATTACCATAAGTGTTCAAGATTAAAAGAAAACCAAATTTAATTAATTTTAAATATTTTTATTAAAATGGCAATAAAAATATGTTTCTACGATAATTGTTTTGTAGTAATTAAAACAGTGATTAGACCATTTTGTTACAGCTCGGTTTTCTGACATAGTACCCTGTGTGTGTGTATGGTCACGATTTTAAAGACGTTTATCGTTGAAAAAAAAATGAAAAACACTCTCTTTGCAAAAACACCTAACACAGCAAAAAAAACATCGTTCCATCACCTTTATACTTACTTACGTTTAAAGATATTTCGCAAGAAACCCTTTGAAGGCCGATATTTGAATTTCGAACTGCTATATACTATATACCTACCCAATAAGGGAATACCCAAGTATGCATGTTACTGACTCACACGCTTTCCCACATGCGACTCACTTTTAGTCATATTCACGTATTCTCGATGTAAAATAGGAAAATGTTGGGCATATATTTGATGTAGTGATTGGATTTATATGGAAGGCGTTTTTCTGAGAATTTCTCAGTTGGTTAGATTTAGGTTTAGGTATTGGGAGGTTTGATTTTATTGAAATATAAGATTTAGATTAGGTTATAAGCAGATTGTGGAAAAATAAAAAGTTTTCTCCCAGTGATTCTGAATGGCTAAGTTAGTACTTATGTTAATAAAACTACAATTCTACGAAGTTGCAAATTTTTTAATTCAGTTAGTTTTTTTTATAAGTCTTATTGACTAGAGTATTAAAAAGTTCAATCACTAAAGAATGTTCTACACACGTTCATTAACCAGAAATACTCAGTTCAGGTACAATCGTTAGGTTTTTTTGACAACCCTATTAACAAATTTTCAACCAAATTTACTTCAACAGCCGCTCAACAAAAAATTACACTCCAAAAATAGGGTAGTCAACACAGTTATCAATTTTTGCGCCCACACAAAACATTAGCAAACATAACACGCAATTCGGCCGAAACCGAACCATGCGGCCGACAGCGCCCGACCGCGGCCGACCGCGGCCGAGCGCGCGACAAATTGGATGTCGCAAACCGCACGCCTCGGGACCTGATACAATGCCTGTGTTACCGAAAATAAACACACGATTAATAAAATAAAATGTTGATTATTTAGCGCTGACGGCAACCAGGGAATCGTTTAAAAGAATTGTATTGTATAACGGTATGTTTGTGTCAGTGTGAATGAGTTTTGGGATGATTTTTGACGGTAAACTGAACTCGAAAACATGTGTGTGGCCTCAAAGAGACTAAAAAAGATTATAAGTTACTACGAGGTATGTATGACCCAGTTTTGTTAAAGTATAAGTATAATGTTATATCCCAATTTAGAACCGTGAATCATTTACTCAATTTACACTATAAAGAAGAATTTTAAAGATTCTTTATCTTTTTATTATTTCACAGAACACAAAGCACTCACACTCGAAGACCATTTTTCAATTGCATGCTTGAATACCTGCACATGTCGTTTGTTTTTATCTTATCAATAAAATTCCGCGCAACACACTCCACCTATTCAAAGCGCATTTCTGCACCTTTCTTTCAACCAACAACGGAATAACATTTCACCCTTTTCAAACCCGAGCAAAAATCTCCGCGTTTTAAAATAAACATACAAACAGGCGACCTTCTATCCGTGTCGATAGCTGAACCAACAAACTTCTGGAACCATCCGTGGTTTCTGCAAAACAAAGGTAAAATGGAGGTACTTTGGTAGCTAGATTTTCCGTGAGCGTGAGGGGCTTTGCTGTGGTTCGTCACTAGCGCGCGTCAAGGTGACTTTGACAGATAGGGATGGGATGGGCCTTTTCATTGGTTACAAATGTTATTTAATTTAACTTCACCCATTATTCATTAATGCATTTAAAATCTACATGGACCTAATTAAGTTTTGGCAATTTTTATAACTGAAATAAATGAAGCAGGTGTTAGGTAATATAGATTTATCATTTATAATATGAATAAGGGGGTTTGTTTGTGTATTCTACGAGAAAGAACATCTTTGAAATAATGAATTAAAAATAAATTGAAAAAATTAACATGTCAAAGAGTTCACCTGACCAACTTTTAATACGAATTTCAAATACTAAGTAAGTATAGCTTTTGTTATTAAGATAAACTTGGTAAATCTACTATGTCTACAAATGCGTGTAAATTTTTTCGTAGCCGAATATTATTCCAAGCCGAAGAAACCGAAACGCGTGCACTATTGCGGCACATCACTATTAACCGTTTCTGAATTTCAGAATACCCTGCTACCGAGTATCTGGCTGGGTGCTTGTTGAAACATGAGCCTGGAAAATAAATGTAGAAAGTAGAACAGTTTTATTCCAAGTTTATTGTTTATTTATACTAGGATTTACTGTGATCCTGAATGTAATCCTAAATTCTTGTAAAACTATCCTACTAATATTATGAATGTTTAAAAAGTTATATTAAGTTTGTAGGGCTGGTTGGTTTTGCCAGCTAATTTAAATAAAACTTAATTGTTAAGATCAATGTAAAATATTTACAATTAAGAAAAAAATATTAAAGTAGAGGGCGCCATGTGTTATCAACGCTTACGAAGCTCGAATACTATTAAAAAGTCAACGATGATATGAAATAATGAAAATGTTATTCCTATTATTAGTTTAAAAATGGCAAAATCGGAGCCTACGCAACATACCTAATCGTAGAAATTGGAAGGGATACTGTGGAAACTTGTTAGACTTTGGAAATTGGTAATTGACAGAAAATACTTTACTCCTAGTAAAATCGACTACGTTCTGTTTGACTGTTATGCTTTCACCCCTAAGCTTTTAAACGGGTTTTTAATGAAATTTGATACAAATATACGTAGATAGATCCTGGAAAAGGATAAAGGTTATTTTTTGTTGCAGAATAAATATTTATTTAGAGGTTGATTAAATAATAAGAGTAAATTATAAATTTTAATTAAGTATTTGATAAGAAAAAGATAAAAATGATGATACATGTTTATCATCACTACATAGAATAAAACAAAGTCGCTTTCCGTCGTCTGTGTGTCTGTATGCTTATATCTTTAAAATAACGCAACAGATGTTGATGTTTTTTTTAAAATAGATAGAGTGATTCAAGAGTAAGGTTTATATGTATGTTACCGGCAATGTGTACAAGAGTGCAATAAAGACAATAATACAGTTCCTCTCTAACGTTCTTCATTATAATCTTACCTGCATTACATACATTACCGGCCGCGCAATCGGTATTGTATAGAATACCTAGGCAAAGTATAAAATAAATGATATTTCATACATTACCGACACGTTTTAGGTATTCTATACATTACCTAGGCATTGTATAGAATACCTGAATTATACAGATTGCCGGTAACATGTATAATACATAGTACAGGGCAAGGAGTTTAACTCCGAATTTAACGCGTGCGAGCGAAGCCACGAGCATAAGCTAGTTAGCTTATATAAAAGCTTCATCATAAAAGTCGAGTAAGTACTAGCATGTACGAAGTAAGTAATAAAATTAGGGTGAAATTGGACGGGTCCTATAACACAAACATTTTTGGATGGGACAGTATTTAACAGTCGTTATAGTACCTACTCATTGATATGGGCGCTCCTAATACGTATGCTACTATGGAGTTGCAATACTAAGTTTACTTTAAAACTTTTAAAACAGTTCCTTAAGTTACGTCAATATTAAAGAAGTCACATACATACATTTCTTAAAACCATTTATCCAAGTTTCAGCCCATTTTCCGATGAGTTGGTTCTGCTCAATTTAATTGTCCAAGCAATTACCTTAAAACAACCTCATAAATAAACCAGTTCAATTACAAAAATGGGTTCCACGACCATCATAAACCGAAAACTCCGCCCATTCCTGAATAAACTTCAAACCCATTCACCATTTGGTACACCGATGGGTTATATTTCAACAAATATTATTACTTACTCGGATCGCTGTTCGAATATGAATGGGGTGCCAGGTTCGACTCCTGGCTTGGCTGGGTTCCAACAAGCAAATGTAGCGGTTTGTTGGACATACGGTGTATTAGGATCTAGTGTGATAGATAAATGTCTAACGAATATTTACTATATTTTAGGTTAGATCAGGTTTTCAGAGTGAAAATCTTAAAATCGGAAAATCGGCTAAACAGATTGGCATAAAATTTGGTTTAGAATTAGAAAATAACATAGAATAAAATTACAGGTGCTTTTTACTGCTGGAAAATACGTTATTCCCAAGGAAAAACTCATTTAGCCGAGGATGAAACTGCAAAGTGGAAAGTTAGTACCAATATAATGGTAGAAAATGCATAAAATGAAGAGTATAAAAGGTGTTTTAGGCAATAACTCCGAAGATGTATTAGGAGCACGATTATAAACTTAAACGTGAGAATAATGTAGGGATGCTTTTTTATTTAACAGACAACTAAAAGTAATTAGTACAATAAGTTATTAACCTAAGTAAAAAACCGAATAAGTTATTTACCATGGATCAACTGTTTTATAAAGTCCAACATAATACAATAGTAAGAAAATGTATATTGTTAACTATTGGTAGGTAAACATAATTGGTTAAAAACTAAATAATTCGTAGTACATTTTGTTATTAAGGATATACCACATTTTAGTCTTAAACGTACGTGGCGATGACCAAAACTCAAAGTGAAAAAGCGATTCTTCATCAGTACCCTTTTGTTTAAAGACATTAAGGTGTATTAGGGAAGATACTTTTGAATAAAGAAATTAGTAACCACCGTTTTTAAAATTCAAGAAGAGTCTTCTCATTCATTTAATTAAAAAGCTCTGTTTCGTAAAAGTTTGCAATTAAGGTTGCTTCCTGCCGTTTAATTTATTGATAGCAATGTCGTACCATTGTTACATTGCTATTTTTTTGTTCAATAGGTAGGTACCTACTTATAGTGAAAAGAAAAACCTAAAGAAGCAGTTCTAGACAGCATATTTTAATTTAGCCATTTAATTAAATAGTTTTTCTTCCAGCCACTAACCCACACCGAGACAGCGTGGTGGATTACGGCTCAGGCCTTCTTGCCTATCCCAGTAAGAATGCTTTCAAGTTTCTATTTTTATATGTATTTGCCTGATGTCTGCAAGTAAGAAGGTTTAGGTATTTACATACTGGACTTTTAAGTTCTATTCTTTACTTAATATTTTTTATATACCGATTTAAATTGTTTTAACATAAAAATATAATAGTTTATTGGTATTACAAAAGAAGCGCCTTACAGTTTTAATTAGCAAACTCGAGGATATTAAAATTTGCAAGAAAGCATTCAATCACGGAACTATATATAAATAATTCTAGAAAAACCCGCTCTTCAAGAGGATTTGAGTCATAATCCACTTCACTGCCTCAGTAGAGACAGATTAACATGATTCTTAATCTATAAAACATTATAATTTCCTTATACCTCATTATCACTCCGTTCTCTTACTATAAGTGCATGATATTAAGTCGAAAAGGCAAAGGTTTTTTAATAAAAAAAATCCAGCCCACTACCTAAAAGGCATATAAAACTTAAGTTCACGATTACCTATGGATTGTGCAACAAAATGATTGTATAGGTGCGGCCGACCAAGGGCTAAGCAATTTTATATAGAACTTGCAAGCAAGAGCTAATTGCTGAGTAAAATTGCACAGCTAAAGGTGCATTACCACGGTACGTGAAACAATGTAAATGCATATGCGAATACAGATTGACATTCAATGCAGTGGTTCCCAACCTTTTTTAGACCAGGGAGCACGATGTTTTCGATATTATTTGCAGGATGCATAAGATTAAAATGTAAATAGCAGCATCTCAATAACAAAGAAATACATATAGGTACTAAGATTGAATGCTGGTTTGTGTATTATAAGGTGGGTGTACCATGGAAGGCCACGCTCCTTTGAAGGCCAACTATTAAAAAGTCGTATTTATTGACATGTTAAGACATATTCCTTCTACTACACATTAAGATCCCTCAATCTCAAAGCCACACACGGTGGCGGCGTTTCGTTTGCGCCGCTATTGTGGCAGTGCGATCTCACGCTTCGTAGACTTTGGTTTTCGATGTTACAATCCTTATTTGAGCGCACAGCAAAACATAAGTTTTTAGTCAATAACCTATTATTATCACATATTTTTGTACTGTAAATTGTCGTATATGGATATATGTATATTAATAATGAAAAAAAAAACATAGTTTTGCCTCAATTTAAGTAAAAATATTGGTAGTGTTCCTAGAAAAGCCAGTGTTCCTTATAAGGCCAATAGAAAATTTGACTTTTGGCCTTGCTAGGGTACATAGGCCTTACAAAGAACATTTACAAACCATTAACTTATGAATACTTACTTTTTTAGTTAAGTATGATAATAAACTTAAAACAAGTTTTTATATTGATAATATTTTTAATCATAGTCATAATTGTTAGTTTAGCCTTCTTAGGAACTTTTTGGCCTTACAAGGAACGGACCCATAAGAAGGCCAATTTGGTTAAAAAAAAAAGATTTAAATTACGTTATAAAAAGCGTTGGCAAGTTATTTTCTGCGAATATCATACGCACTACTACTGTTTTTAAATAATTTTCTTTAATATATTCATAGTTATACGATGGTGTTCAAGTAATGTTCGGTGAGTTTTTTAAAGGTGATAAAAATATATTGAGCATTTAATGTTTTGCTTAAATGATATGTCTTATTATGTTGTTTTAGTAAAAGCGGATATATTTATAGCTAAAACTCTATTTTTAAGTTTATCGACTGATACATAATATTGGCCTTGTTTGGAGCCATGTTCCTTGCAAGGCCATTTGGAAGAGCTTAACTAAACTTAAGATTAATAAAAAGTGATTAAAGTGAGGTAAAAAAAGAAGTATTTTTATGGTGCACATTAAAACAAAGTATTACCTCATAATTTGTTTACTTTATTTCTACAGTAAATAAATGAATTAAAAGTGTTTTCTCGTTAGAGTGGCCTTCTATGGTCCACCCACCTTATGTTATATACCGGTGCGCGTTTGAAGCTTTTTTTCCCGGACTATAACGAAGCCCTTTTGAACCACAGTTTGGAAATCTATGGTTTAAGGATCGTTATTATCATTATTTTAAGAATAATTTTAAATTATGAATATGTAATATAAAATTCAAACAATCGTTGAATGCTTTAAGGCGGTTTTGGCAAATTTTGATTTATCCACAAAGAATAATGTCTTTAAAAATATTTTGTCGCTAAAGCTATATAACATTTAAATTTTTAAAGTAATAATAATAAATAATAATAAAAAAATATTGCATTTAAAAACTGATGTGACATTGTTATTAATTTGAACGTTGGCTTCTGCATTAGTTACAACTGTGATGCAGTGCAAGCGCCTTCCTCATAAAACACAAATACAGGAATGCATCAGACAAGATTACATTAAAGAAATAACATATACATGCTTAGCTATTTTCAGACCTAAATTACAAAGCAAATTTGTTTTTGACTTATAACTAATATGACTATCTAATAACTAAAGGTAAAGAACTTAAAAGCTAAAGTAAAAAATAAAAGAAATTATAATATATTAAGTTCATCTAGTAATTTGTTAGCATTTTTTGAGTAAAAAGTAACTAACATGTCATAGGAAGTCTTATACTACTAGGATATAAAAATAACTAAGGAATTCATTAATTTACACATTATTGTCCGGCCACCGAGAGATTGCGTTCCTGACACATTGTGTTTGACATAACGAGGTAACTTTGACAGGCCGTCTACGAAAACAAACAAAAAAAAAGTCGTCTATTTTGACCCTACAAACAAATAATAAGCAATAAAATGATATTAAAACACACTGATTTTAAATTTTATAACTGATGGCTTACTGTAAGGGTAATAATTACTGATAAAATATGTATTTTTAAAAATGTAAACAACATCATATTTTCGTAGGGATGTGCTAAAAATATCAGTCAATTTTAAAGTTATCAATCAATTTCTAATAAAAAAGCAGAATAAGTAGCTTGGTTATAAAAACATGATATCGACGTAAATATGGATATGCTTGAAGCATAACTATTGCGGTTAGTGAAAGAAAATAAATCGGCAAATGTTAGATATGAAATAGATGAATTAGCTCTGCAGTACGGTCATCGGGTGCTGAGACTTCCACCATATCATTGCCAATACAATGCTATTGAATTAATTTGGGCTCAAATTAAGGGTTATGCAGCCCGTCGCAATACGTCCCCACCTTTTAGCACAAAAAAGATGATGGCTCTATTAAAAGAAGCTTGCGAAAAAATCACGAAGGAAGACTGGGCGAAGGCGGTAGAAAAAACAAAAAATCTTATTACCAAAGACTTTGATCGAGATATTAGAATTGATTCGATCATTGATAATAACATAATTATAAATGTTGGAGAAGATGATGATAGCACCTCCTCAAGCGAATCGGAATCTGATTAAATTTATACCAGCGCGATATCTATTATTTTAAGTATTTATTACCTACTTTTAGTTTTAGTACTTATTGTATTGTAGACCTAAATATTTGTTTTGAAAAAAGGCAGCAGTTGGAGTTTCTTGCTATACAAGTAAAATAGATATAAGATAAACTAATTTTTTTACTAATGTTGATTGAAAAAATATTTGTCAATATTATTTTTTACCCCAACACTACTGGCATGTGTCACAAACGCAATCTCTCGGTGGCCAGATTATAGGTATAAACAGAAAGACAAAACAGTCAAAATTAAAAAAAACACAAAAATGTTACCCTGAAAAGCTTTACGTCAGTCTTAGGTACTTCTTATTAGATTTCTTTTCTACATAGAGAACGAATTTAGTGTAGTACCCATGCCTCAATATAAGTTCCTACGTCCAAAAATATTTAGATGGTCCAAAGTATGACTAACTTAAAAAAAAACCGGCCAAGTGCGAGTCGGACTCGCGCACCGAGGGTTCCGTACAAACCTGCAAAAACTACTTAAAATTTTAAGCTTTTCGGAATTTTTCTGTTACCTGTGTTGTAAGCTATTGCTTCTTACCAAATTTCGAGATTATATGTCAACGGGAAGTGGTCTTTAGGTTTTAATTCCCGTGCGTGTAGTTGCGAGTTTCAAAATATGCGGTATCAATGGTTGTACCTACTTTTGCGTTTTGCGATTTTGCGTTGACTTAGTTTTTTTTTTTTTTTTCACGGGTTAAAGGCAATTAGATCTAAGTATTTGATATGATTTTCAACTTGATAGCTCTACGCGTTCATGAGGAAAAAAGTAATAAGTTTATATTTATTAAAAAATATATATTTTGTAATGTAACTAAAAATTTAAGGTTTTCGGAATTTTTCCTTTATGTGTGCTATAAAACGTTGCTTCATGCCAAATTTCAAGATTCTAGGTCGACTGGAAGTACCCTTTAGGTTTTGATTCCCTTGCGAGTACTTGCGAGTTTGAAAATATGCAGCTTAAATTGCTGTTTCTTTTGATTGCGTTGACATAGAAGTTTGATTTTGTTACAGCTTAAAGGTATTATAGACCTGAGTATTTGGTATGAATTTCAATTTAATACCTCTACGCGTTTATGAGGAAATGGGTAGTAAGGTTAAAATTATTAAAAAAAATATATTATGTGATGTAACTAAAAATTTATGGTTTTCGTAATTTTTCCTTTATCTATGCTATAAGACGTTGCTTCGTACCAAATTTCAAGATTCTGAGTTCACGGGAAGCACCCTGTAGGTTTTGATTCCCTTGCAAGTGTCGAAAATTTGCGGCATAAACGGCTGTATCTTTTGATTGCGTTGGCTTAGAAGTTTGATTTTTTCACAGCTTCAAGGGACAGTAGACCTGAGTAATTGATATAAATTTCAGCTTCATACCTCCACGCGTTCCTGAGAAAAAGGGTCTTGACAGACGGACGGACGGACAACAAAGTGATCCTATAAGGGTTCCGTTTTTTTTCCTTTTGAGGTACGGAACCCTAACTAAGAAGTTTTAACAGTAAGTTCTTATTAACTGCCCTCCAGGTCAAGTGCCAATAGAAATTTGCGTTCGCGAGTGAATAGAATTTAAATGTATGAATCTGTCAAATTGCAAGCTTGTCCAAAAAGACAGTAAGTATCATAGATTTTTATACTATTCACTCGTCAATTTCTAATGCCACTTGACTTGGGGGGCAGTACACACTAAAGAAATCAAATGATGTTTCGATATGGCGACAGCCAATCAGACGCAACAATTCTTACCTCGCCCCCCGCAAACAATGATGACTCAACAATAGCGTGTTAAAAGCCTCTCCATTGATTTCATACTCCACGTAGCCCCACCTTAAACGGAAACAAAAAATGTTAAAAAAAAAAAATCAACTTCTTCCAAAGCAAAAGTTCTTTAAACTTGGAACTTTTATAAAAAAACTTTCCAGCGGCATTCTTAAGTAGCGCAGAAGCCATTGCGCTCAACGGAATTTTACTTGAAATTTAGTTTAATTTAAGACAATTAAAGTTGGTTAGAGCTTAAACCTTCACAGGTCAAGGTTCTATGTGGTAACTACACAAAAAGCACACAATGCTTCGTTATATTTATTATTCATAGGATTTTAATACGAACCCGTTCTGAGCCTGCGTGGTAGATATCGGTTTCTATCTCTCTGGCTTATTGAGAAGCCTTGCGTCTAGAATTTTTCTTTATTTGTTTAATAACGATGCCTCACAGGCTTAAGGTATCGCGGTGTACAATTATATTATAAGTATTAGCAACCCGCCCACGCTTCGCAATGGTGTAATTTTGGCCGACTTGTTCCCGAAACATTGTTTTTTAGCTGATTTGAAACTACTTTTTCTTAATGTTCTTTATTTACAAATGTATATGAGAAATTATCCTAAAAGATGGCGAAAACCGCAATAAAATCCGCAATAAAGTTTAGTGGTATAGGAGGAGTTAGCGGACAAACATACAAACAGACAGAATTAGCGACTTGGATTTATACTACGTAATGAGATAATTGTTGCAGCTATAATTAATTTATAGTTGATTTGATATGATATTTATAAAGCTTTCTTACTTGCTTTCAACTTACTTTGGTATATTTATTTGTATTTGACAAAAGAGTGTCAACAGTATTTTTCCGCCGGCTTTTTTCACTCGGTCTACTAAAGCTGATATTTGATTTTATATGACATGCCGAAATAAATATGTCTTTTCTAAATTCCAATACCGTGTAAGACTTGGCGCATATGGAAGTCGCTAAAAACAGGCTTAGGTAGGGACAATATGTAGGTACAAATGGGGCTAAAGATCAAAACAAAAATTACCTGAGTGGTATCTCACATCACTTGTGCTGTCTCGCGTGCTCCTCCATCAGTACACGCAAGAATGTACCGGTATCCGGTGCCCAATTTTCTCAAAGACTCAGCAACACACCCCCAACACCCACAGTGTTGCGGGTAGTCATGGGCGGCGGTGATCACTTACCATCAGGTGACCCGCATGCTCGTTTGCTTCCTATATTATATTTAAAATAAAAATACGTCACTGATGGTGACTTATCAATGGGGTAATACTAGTCCTTGCAAAGTTAACCGCTAAAATTGACATAAAAGAGGAAGAGAGTGTACAAGAGTTGCTTGGCAGATGTGTTGGAGTGCAGTGTGAATACACGTCGAGCTTCGTACCGCTCTGTAGTATTAAATGTCTAAGTAACGACGGAATAAAACAAAATAACAATAATAAACTAAAATAAAAGAACAATTGAATAATGAGCAAGCTACGGGTCTTATAAGATATTTTTGAACGCAGATTATTTGACTTGTATGAAGATTTTGTAAAGAGAAATTGATCTTTTGCTTTTTTCTTTAAAATTTCTTCATATTTTCTCACCTTTTAAAACTTCCTTGGATTTCAAAAATTTATTTGAAAATAAATTTAGCCAAATTGGTATTTTCGTTCTCGAATTTTAGTAAGACTGACGACAAAAAGCGTCACTTCATTTTCATAAATAAAACGATCCACTTCAAATGCGTATTTGATTTGAAATATCATTTTTCATTAGGTTATAATTGGGGTACTATTAAATCGTATTATTGATGTAAAATAACGCGGTAAACAACCCATACCTAATGACGCAAAAGCATAATACTGCTAAATTACAGCTCATTTTCCCCATTTTCCCTATTATAACCTAATCTTGATAACTTTTGATAAAATATTAATTAGTACGTAATGCACAAGAGTTTTGACTTACTTCCGGTGTGCTTATTAATGCTTTGGGGCAAATTATTAACTTGACTCACCCGGGTCAGGTATACCTACTGATAAGGCTTATCTCTACATAGAGCTGTACAACCTACAACGATTACACACCTGCAATTTATATGAACAAACTCCTATTAAGTGACCGCTGTTGTTGGAAGTTGTACATCAAGATGAGTGAAAGGGAAAATGCTCGGTTCACTCTTGATATCACACGCGCGAATGAGACGACTACATTTCCACGCTTCAGCTTTCAGCCAGAATCGAAACCCGGCAAACAAGATTGTTTTTCCACTGACTTCACTTTGTTCAGTGTCGGTTTTGGCAGCGACGCGCGTGTCGCTCTGCAACTGCTAGGAAAAACGTTAAAAAACGCTACAAAATCATCAAAACATCATTTTTGTTCCCACTATTTGAATTCCCAGTCGAAAAAGCTACTTAAGACGCATATTTGTTTATATTTTCTTTGTTTTCTTCGTTATATTTTGGTTCCTTTATTTTGACCGGGAAACGCCGGTTGTTTGGGCTAATATGTGATTTCGGTACTTGGTTTTGAGTGTACTGTGTGAGTGACGTTGACGGTTCAATCTGTTTGGAAATTTCCCGCGCCTATTTTGTTTTTTTTTTCCCGTGTCGACGGCAACCACACCTTTGGTCGTCCACGTGCTAATATTTATTGATCTGTGACAGAATCTAAGGTGAGTGAACTGACAATTACCCGCTGTATATTTCGCTAACGTGTATTTAGTTTGATATTACGCGATACTTAGGTATATAGCCTAGTTTTTACGATTATTTCTTGCGTTTTCGGACCTTTGGTACGAGTGGGCGAAAAGTAACTTACGCTCTTTTGTTTGTAATGAACTCGACGGTATCAAAAGGAGATGTTTACCATATTTTATTTATAGTTACATGATCGGGCTCGTGTCATGGTGTTAGCAATGACGTAATATTCTAGAAAGGCCGTAGAGTGTGCTGTATGTTTGTGTGTATGGTTGCTTGCTCTCATTTCTTGTTACCATCTTATACAACATGGTTGTTATTGTTTACAAGTTTGGCCACGACTTCTGAAACGTAACAAGTGGCTATTGTTTGTTTGTGTACCTGTCCTATGTGAGCTGAAGATTATATTCTTAGTAGAGAGAGGACTGAAATTATGTTATAGGTAGTTGTAATTGACGTCATAAGATGGTATTATGTGAAATTGGAGTGTTAGTAAGTCTTTTCTCTGACGTTAGTAGCCTACGTTTGTGACTTCCACGTAGGTAAACCTTTATTTAGTATACCTACTTTAAGAATAAATTCTTTCATTTTATTATTTATCTTTAAACAAAATATTAGGGAATGAAAAGAACTTTGTATGTATAGTAAAGTATACGTAAAGATTAATTTAATTTCACATTTAATGTTATTTTCTTATACCTAAAAATGTTTGATGATGTAGTAATATAATATAAATTGATAACAAGAGCTCAAATAATTTGTAACGTTTTTTTTAAATCGAATTTAAATTTGTAATTTAGTTTTGTAGTATGCATAACAGTTACAGCGTCTCTCAGAGGTTTAGCCAAGGATAGAAATCAAGTGAGAGTTGATATTATAAAATTTTAAAGGAACAATAAATTCAAATACCTTAATCAAAACGTAGGTTTCTTCTGTATACATTTGTGTTCACGTTCAGCACCTGCCAAAAATATTGATAGGTGCTGAACGAGCAGGTGCTGAATAACTGGGTGCTGAAAGTGAACTACTTCTATTTCGAAGGCTTAACGGTCAAGCTGGGTAATTGAAAAAAAAACTATTTTTTAGATTAAATATTGAATTTAGTGTTGAACTAAATACAAAAAATGGGTCGAAATCTAGTAAATTGTATATCTACCTTCTTTTTGCACTTAAATCTCCCGTCACTCCTCAAACATACACAAACCAACACATTGCACTTTGACCTTTATTACAGTTACGTGGAAGTGTCAAAATTGTAAACAGCATCATCAAATGTTCCAGGAACCGCTAATTGATATACCAGACAACTGTATGAAATGCGCATTTGAGAAGTCAAACTCAATTTGGGGAATTAAATCGACTTGGTGCAATCAAACCAATGGATTAGGAAACATATGGATATCAATAGACTTTATTAATGGAATGAATGAATGAATGAATGAATTTGAGCTTGATGCAACAGGCCTAAGTTGAGTCTTGGGTAAAAAGAGATTGCTAAGGCCGAAAAAAATGTGCTAGTTTCCCGCTGTGCAGTTTCACCCGTAGTAGCGAAAAAACTTCCCTAAATTTTCACAATAAAAATATTATTGCAATAAATAAAAGAAACATTAAGATAATAAGTAGTAAAAGGTGTATAACAGACTTCTGGTTCAAGCGCATATAAACCTTATTAACAAAAAAATTACTTGCTTTTATTTAGTTAAGATTGTCAAAAAATATTAACAGTAAAATTGTAGTTAAAAAATAATTAATAAAGCTTCAAATAGTTATTTTATAGGACTTTTTACCTAATGTTTGTAATTTTGTCTTTAGAATGTTTCTGTTAAGTTTTTCTCTCGATTTTATCATCTTTAAGCGCGTAAGTACTTTTTTATGTGTTAATGGAGCAAGCGGGTCACGTGATGGTAAGTGATCACCGCCGCCCATATACACCCACAACCACATCGGTGTTGCGAGTGCGTCGCTGGCCTTTTTAGTTCAACAACAAAGTTCTTCAACCAAATACATGACTTTAACTCAACGCTAAGGCCATGTACGTCCAATAATATTAATAAACTGGCTACTTATATAACGAAATCTTTTAAGTTATTAAAACAATCGCCCATTCACAGACACACCGTGACATAACATAATATTAACTAAACTAAACTCTAGACCTTGCTGGGTTCCGTTCCCAATACTACGGAACCTCTCACTCAGATGTGGCGCAACCCTTTCCCAATGCGATTGTTTTAACTTCCTATGGTGGAGGCTTGCCCTAAATTCTATTGTTTTAGTTGGCAAGGCTAGGTGAATGTTTTTTAACTGTTGGTGTAAAACGGATTTCAGAAGAGATGAGATTTGAGAAACGTAGGCGGAGGAAACTGTGGTAAAATTGGAAAGGCGTACTTAGTATAAAATGTGATCTTTTAAGTATCGATTCGTAGTAATTTACTAACCTTATACTAAATCTTTATGTTTTTCAAAGATCTTTGTTAAGTACCTACTCTATTTGTAGAATACTCGAACGATTTTTAAGAATTTCTCTAAAGCAACTGTAATCTGGGATAATTAGAAAAAAGCTATGAAAACTCGTTCATAAAATCGCGCACGTTTTCCATTAATCCGGAATTATCGGTTTTAACCTCAAAAAATATACTTTTATAAGAAAACTATTTATTATAATAATTCGTAAAAAATCTGTCAATCTGAGGACATTGTGGGTATTGTGTTTTTTTTAAACTCTTATTTATTAATAACGCACTTTAAATCTACTTTAGCTGAAATATATTTTGTTCCTGTCAGTTACGTAAGCTGTCATGTCAGATTGACAGAGACGAAACACATTATGGGGGTAGTAAATCTTAGAAAACATAAAATACTAAAAACCTTTACTTGGTTGATATGCTGGCAGTAAACAAGGGTGGACGGAAAATTGTAACCCTATATCATAGCTTTCAGGTTTATATCGAGCAATTTTTCTGCAATATAGTTCTAAGTTGTACAATGGTGGACTTAATGCAAATGGGCAGTGGCTTTCGATCCGACACCATTGATAATCTTGTAGTTTACACTGGCAAACAGAAGATTTTAAACTCCTTAAAGTTTAATGTAACATCAATTACATAACTTACCTTTTTTATATGAACAAAAAAATCGGGTAAAAATCACTAAAGAATAATAGTGTATAAGTAGGCAAACATCAGTAAACCTTTAAACAATTTGCCATACATACCTACTTGTGTAACTCAGCAAACATTCGTAAATTTACAAGCCCAAATATTTAAAACATTACATGCGAAACCTTCTGAAAGTTTCAAACTGAAGTCAAATAGCCTTATTGCTCTTGGAATAAGGGTTATATTAGAAAATGTGTTTCGGAATAAAGTTTGTTTTTGACAAATAAATGTGACCTGAAAATTCAGTTGGCCTCAGGGCTTTGAATTTATGTTATACTTATGATTGTGTTTTCAACCGAAGCTAATACATTCTAAATAATAGTCCGAATGTAGGTATTTTTGAATGATTTTGAAGCTCGTTGAATATTCAAATTCGTTATCTCGACATTTTGTATGCAAGCATGAAATCCCAGTTTTGGTACATCACAAAACAATCAATACCTTCTTAATTTAATAAAATATAAATATATCATAGACATACTTACTACGTGCTAGCTAAATAATAATGTTTGATAGTTGGTCTATATTTTAAAAATTAGTACATTGAAAAAAGAAGATCATAATTTATTTATAAGTTAATATGTAATATCAAAGCATTCCGGGTCACCTTTCCTTTAAAAGGGCATGACTTTCAGATACAATCATGCTACTTTTGAATGTTTCTGTAGTTTTCCATTGTTACGACACCCACGGTCGTAGTGAACCTCAAATCTTCTACATATCCATCATTAAAGTGATTCTAATGTACTCGCAAACTAATTACTAATTATATGGCTTGTTCGGTAGGCAAACGTGAAAAACAAAAGTGTTACTTATATTCATGTTGTAGGATTCAAGTTCTATTTCTTTTTGTTTAAGTTTATAATAATGGTTTCGTAAATTGGTACAGTCATAAAATAATATGGTCTCAAAATTCCAGAAAAAAAATCTGGATTTTACCCAGGTGTCAAAACCTAATAATAAAATAAATCATCTTATGAAGTTATGAAACACTTGAATAAAAACTTATTTGGCACATACAAACAAACATGTAGATTAACCACTTACATTTTTAAAGTGTTAGAAATATTTTTTTGTTTTTTCTCATCTATCTTAATTTTTTGTCCAATATTAGCTTAACATTAACATTATTAAACAGTTCTTTTATTATGAACTCATTAACTTCTTCATTTCACGCCTATAGGTTTTCTTTTATTGCAAAGTAACATTATTTGATGAGTTAAAAGTGCCAGTGTTTCGCCACCGGTATCTACTAATGCTCGTATTCTAGTTAGATCGAGTTAACCGATAGTTAAGTATGTAGTAACATGTCGCGGGTTACGTGACTGTTACGTCTCGAGTTACGTTGACAGACTTAATTCAGTGTAGGGTTCAAATTGATTCGCGGTGCTCGGATTTGTATTAAATTGCGAATTTCTTACTTAATATTATAAACGTGAAAGTTTGTAATCCTACTAATATTATAAACGTGAGAATTTGTGAGTATGATAGGATGTCTGTTACTCTTTCACGTAAAACTACATACATCAGAATAACACATAGGGTACTTTTAACCGCGGGAAAACTTCTCATTCCCACGGGAAACCGACTTCCACGCGAACGGAGTCGTAGGCGGTCACTAGTGATTTATAATACGATGTGTTTTCTTATACCACTTCTTATTTTAGCAAATGATTTGATAAAATTGACTTTTGAGTGAATAGTTTGGTAAAAGTATACCTACTGCTATTATTGCTATATTGAAGTGGTTTGTTTTTCAGAGGTACATAGAGTTTAAGTTTAATGAGCGCATTCGGTTGATACGTCGGATGAATTTTACTTTTATAACGTTTAAAGCTTAGTTACCACAATGCACGAAATCACTCATCGCATTAAACACAGATCGGTGCTTGAAATAAGGTTTAATTTAATTTAATAGTGTACTCGGCATCAATGCTTAAATATATGCTTAATAAATAGATGGATGTAAACAAGTGTACAATTTCATAGCTTCAAAATACTAATACTAACGTTAACCGGATAAATAAATCAAAACGTACATGTCCAAAATATCTTCAAAACGCCAAAACTTACAAACGACGTTCAAAAACGTGTAACGTTGAACCACTGCCAACGTCACAGTTAACGACCTTTTGACAGTTCGCTGTTATCTGAAGAAAATTGTGAAGGCAGATCGCCGGGAACCCCCGCGGGTCCTGTAGATAATTTCCCCGAGGTACGACACTCAAATATTTTGACGTTCAAAACTTGGGTATGACAAATGATACAAGTTTTTAAACGTCATTTATTACTTTCGGCTTAGGGTTGGCGAAGCCTTAAGAAGGGGTTAGGTTTTTATTGTAATTATAATGGGCTTGGTGTTAATTTTCTGAAAAAGGTATTTTTTGCTCACCAAATTAATAACATAAAATAATTTGCAATTAGGTTTGAAAAATATCTTACTCTTAATATCAAAAAATGGGTTTGACCAAAAATGTCATTTTAATAGTGTCTGGCAACAAATACAACAACGATGTTGGAACCTTAAAACCTGGTTTCATATTCATATTACAATGAGACAGAAAAATAGGCCCCTGATAAGCTATGCAGGCATGGAACCAAGGGTTTCTAGTAAGTCGACCTAAATGATAACACTGTACACGAGCTTGTATTGTAACTAGTTCCAGGGAACTATGAATTACGATGCATGAACAAACTGTACGTTTTTTTACAACTAGGTGAAACTAGATGGCGCTGCTTGTATTTTAAATCGCGTAAACATTGTGCGCAATTATTAAGAAGTAGTTTAAAAAATACAAACTATTCCACTTTGTAAATACATAATTTAGATTAATACCTATGTTGATAACTGCTTATTGTAAAAGCAGCTAACTAAAATGGGTATTGATTGAACTGGTACAATTATTTTAAGACCTTGACACATATTTTAAAGTAATCGTAAATAGTGATCATTGTAACAAAAACATACATTTTTCGCCGCTTCGAATGACTTTAGCTACCAGTTGCAGTTCAAAAACCTCATTTCACTACCTTTTAAATAAAAAATAAAAAAGGTTTAAAAAAAAAACCTTCCTCACTCCCAAGAACCAATGAGCATTATACATCTTGAAATAGGAAGTACATAGCTGGAATAACCCAGTTCGGAATTCGAACCCAGATCACGCCCGCTGGATACCATCCAGCCATTATTCTTAAAACCTACAACATTCCTTCACAGAATATTCTAGAAAGAACACTGTATTATTACTAACAAGAAGGATTTACGGGGCTGACCGTTCAACTGATGTAGGAATTGAAGTAATTGGGGTACGGATGTTTGGACGAACTTCACTTTGGAGTTGAAGATCTAGAAGTGTGCCGTGAATTTAGATACTGGTATTTAAAAAAACAGTATCGCTACAGCTAACTCGATACAAAAGAAAAATAATGACGTCATATTGATTTAGTTCTCAAATGGGCAAAAAAAAAAATTCAAAAGTACCCGAGCTCTTTATATTTAGTTCTTTTAACGTCCACTAGGGGCGCTGTCTAAATTTAATACATTTTTGTACAATGACGCTACGACGGTTAAATGTAAGAAGCTCGTGATTGAAGCACTGATTGCCTAAAAGCTCAGTAAAGCCTTTTATGACCAAAAGAGTACCTACTTAAATTTTAAAAACTCTATCTACTTTGTAATTTTACTACTAGCTTCAATGATGTCTTATAAGGAACACTTTTGGCAATTTCTCAAGGAGTCTGTAATAAAACTATGCTTGTCTTTGACTATCTTATGTGTCAACTTTCTTAACTGACAGAGAACATATTTTACTTATATAGGTACAAGTTAAATAAATAACAACGGCAGAAAAATAACCACGGTTTGCTTATTCAAAAATTATTAACAGAAATAAAAATAAATCAAGGTCGAATTGATTTGTTCACAATAATAAAACAAAATGGTCCCGACACACAGAGTTTGCGCCAGTCATGTGTCTTTGACAACTGACAACAAACAAAAAGTTCGGTACATCACAGGCAAACACAGCTTTTTAAAAATCTGAGTGGTCACAGAGGTTTACTTAATAATATGTTTATGACTAGGCTAAGGCTTAGGTAAAATTTTGATCTTCTAAAGGTAAGTGTCGCAACAGAAACTTAATAAAGTCAATAAAAAAGATACAGCGAATATAACGTTTGTTTTTTAATAAATTTTGCTAAGTATCTTGTGTAAGTACCTATAATATAGATTCTAGAACATAAACTGAAATTAAAAACATCATTGTACGTTATCAAAATATAAAATTCAACAATTCACTAGGAAATGTGCCATTCAAATCATACAATTCAATTCTTTTTCAAAAAGGTGAATAAATTTTGATTGTTCTCTGGGAAAATTAATAGGCATATCTACGAATATTTTTAATAAGAGCCTTTACAACGTGTTTCTTTGAACGAATGATAAATAAATCCTCAGGTACATTAATAAAATGGTGTCGTAATAATGGACAGAATCGATAAGGCAGTTTTTGCAGAAAAAACATTTTGCAGTTACATAGGGCCGACGATTTTAAATAATAACACACGGATGTGTGTAGTTAATTAATCTGGGTTAAAATGTATAAAATCTAGACTAAAATCAAGTTAAAAAAGCTTTAAAAAAAAAATATCGACGATCGAGCCTTGCTCTCCGCTAAGTAGTCAAAATATCTTAGCTCGGTGGCCCGTTGCGAACTCGACTATTAACTCGATCGTTGAGGTTAAGCAACGCCAGCCGCGGTCAGTCCGAGGATGGGTGACCACTAGTAGTATTACGAGTATAGCCCGAGTTTCTCACAGCTGATAGAACCGATCCTATAGGATTTGGTATTATAAATAAATATAGTACTATCACTCCTTACTTGCTACTTACTTAAAGCTGCGTCGACTACAGTTTTAACTGAT
This sequence comes from Emmelina monodactyla, assembly GCA_916618145.1. Taxonomy (NCBI): domain Eukaryota; kingdom Metazoa; phylum Arthropoda; class Insecta; order Lepidoptera; family Pterophoridae; genus Emmelina; species Emmelina monodactyla. The sequence continues at coordinate 3,580,083 of OU745316.1, forward strand.
AATACAGTCGTAAAATTGACAAAATTGTGTCTTCGTATAAATAATGTGGTAATCATAAACGAAATACAGCTTCATTCTATTTTAAGCCGTTGATTCGAGTACTCGACAAGCCAAGTTAGCATGTGAGCATGTTAAGCGGCTTAAAAATCCGGCGATACCCAGAATACTCGACACTTGGAATACTAGGAATTGAACTGAATTCATGTTTCGTGATAAAAAATGTAGCTTTTTGAGCTGTTCAACGTATCTTTGCTCGCGGTTGCAAAAATGACATTTCTCTGAAAAGTAAAAACAACTTTGTTTGGAAATCTTTTATTTTCAACTAGTTTACCCAACTTAGTTAATTGCGATAAAACTCAATGTTAACACGTGTGGATGCTTTTAGCCTCGTATCGTGTTAACCGCCATAATCTATTAAACCCGACTTTGGCTAAGTACAGTACAACCAAGTACAAAGTTCCCTGAATCTAGCTGGAGCAATTCAGAGTTGCCGTTAAGTGCTGACCGGGGGTGTGCTAATTTATTGCGAAAGGTCAGACGCAAAGTGTAAGCGACAGCGGCGGGATAAGCGGAAGCGTTTGTCTGTGTTCTCGATCGGCGATACGATTTCGATCAATGACGGTAGGAAAATTGTTAGTTAAATGAATACGTTATATATATGATAAAAATAAATATGATAAAAAAACACTTTATGGAAACAATATAATATAGGTACCTAGGCGACGAACGCACTTATAAAAACCTTACAGGTTTCAAGTGCGAGTAAATGTAATTAGTATGTATATTTCTTTGTATGTATTGAATAAAGTTATTAAAAAAAAAAAAAAACGTAAAGCTAATAAAATCCTCATAGTTACTACTTTTTTTTTAATTTAGTGAATTTGGTAATGTATAAATTATGTAATTGTATTTGTTTTTACATTTTCATCCTATAATAAAATTTGCTACGTCGCTATTTCTTGACGTGCAAAATACTATAATTTATCAAAGGTGCTTTTTATAATAGTTACAAAACTTTAGAGTAAGCAACAGTAAGTATTTTTTCAATTATAGGCCCTCACATGAATGAAGTTAAAGATATTAAAATCATATTTATTATGCCCAAAAAGGATTTTATTGGATATATACTTTCTTTTTTATAACTTAAAACTGAATTAAATCCTGTTTTTTTTATTTACAATCATAAATAACTGCTTTCCATTATTTTATGTGTTCGAAGTATTCTTTTTTATGTAAGTACATTGAAATTTCATTAAAACCGTTTCCCATATGTGCATACATATCGCTTAATCTCCTTACTTGGACCACCGGCGACTCTCTCCAGTTCGTCCTTAAGTGGTCTCCTGCATTTATTGCCAATAAAGGCACAGAAACAGCCAGTCTTATAAAAAGTTTGTATACCGCGAACAAAAGAGTTCTGTTGACTGATTTAACGACCTCTTTGGTCTGCAGACTGGCCAAATGCTTGATCTGTGCTGGGGTAATAGGTTTTATATAATAAAATAAAAATAAAATAATGATTGTTTTAAGTACGAAAAGCGGAGCTAAAACTCTTGTTGTGATCTAGTTATGTGTTTTATAGTTTAAATTATAATGTACATTTGTACACACCTACTTTAATCTAAATGCTAAATATTCTGCATCTAAAATGTTGACTGAGAACGCCTTAAGGCATTAGGTCCTAAAAAAATTTGTGTAAAGAAATAAATGACTTGTATTATTTTAAAAGCATAAATATCATATGCTTTAAAATAGTACAAAAACAACATTCGTTGTCAATTTTCTATAGAAGCGTTTTTTTAGAATAGCCGGAGTCTTTACCTGCGAGGTCTAATCGTACCTACCCCTCAACGATTTATCGTTAAAATGGTTAAATTGATATGATGTTTTTAAACTAGTGGTTAAATAATGTAAGTTATGTAGTTAAAAATTATCTTATATTTTAAATCTTGATTTCGCCTGCGGTAAAAGTTATATTTCTGTGGATAGACTTATTCCCGCGGTAAAAAGTTGTATAATTCCATCCCAGCTATGAACTTTGTCTATACCAAAATTCATTTAAATTGGTTCAGCCTTTTCAACGTGAACAAAAAAAAATATGGACAAACAGAAACACATTTACATTTGCGCATTAACAATATTAATAAAGGTAAGGATTTGTTTATTCATTGTTAACTTTTTATGATCTATTGGAAACTACCAAATATTTTTTCACCTATAACATTGCATTAAAGATAGACATCAAGTTTAAAAATATTTATCATTAAAGTACCCTATGTGTTATTCTGATGTATAACCTATATTACTGTTAAGTTTCATCCAAATCCGTCCAGTAGTTTTTTCGTGGAAGAGTAACAAACATCCATCCGTACACCCATACATTCATACATCCATACTTACAAACTTTCACGTCTATAATATTAGTAGGATGTGACTATTGTACTATTTTTAAATTCTATTTTTAAGCATGTTCTAGTATTCTAGATTGTTATAAGTTAGTAGGTTATAGAAACATGTTATGTGTTTATAGTTAAATGTCGTTAACCTTGAATTTCAAATCTTACCAAGTCTGATCTTATGAATGGATTAGTATAAAATAATGTCATATACGTCTATACAATAGTTATAAATGAAGATATCAGGTACATAATACATGTGCAATGTTATCATAGCGCATTCCCATGGTACGCGGTATGACGCAGAATGTACAACTACGTACGCGGATAGCTTGTTTCGTTTAGCTTCTCAAAGTCGAACTTTAGGTACACGATGCATATAATTTTGCACCGTGGGAACGCGGTCTTATTCTGTGTTATTGTTTAGAAGGCTCGTAAAGGATAGAATATCAAGGATGAATATCACTTACAAGAAAATAGGGTTTTGAAAATGAAATACGTAACATGTGTAGGTATGAAGTATGTGTGGCTAATGCCATGTATTGTTTATGTTAAGGTTTGAATTATGATTAATTCTGTTAAATAATTAAATTAAATTATAGTAGATAAGCAATTAATTTAATAAAAAATACTAAAAGTTTTTTTTAAAAACAATAAATACTTAAATGAATCAAATAAATATGTAATAATTATTGTATCACTTTGTTTAGGAATGTAGTAAAAAAACGCCAACTGGTTCTTACAATATTGGCTAGGGCACATCAATGAACGCGTCATTCTTATCGGTCAACCGCTATCTCCGTCCTTGTCGCACTTATGGCGCAACCCTATAAGAATTTGTCATCGCTATGAAAATGCAAATAACTCTAAAAATAAACACAGCAAAATTACAGAAATATTAGTGCACGTTTGAAAAGACAACCAACGATGGACAGTCTAAAAATATTTGATAAAAAAATTAAAGTGCTAAATTTAGAGCGTGAAGTCCTTGATCGCGCTATCAACATTTTTATCCCCGCTGACTATATATACAGCTTCTCCGCTCCCATCTTCGGGGAGTCCGTTTCTACTCAGTGAAGTAGTATATCTGCGGTGGTAAGAGCTACCCTAAATCTAATTCTGCCCGTTCTGCGATGTTTTCTGGGGGGCATTGCATTGTCACGACGTTTACACGTTCGCATAGTTGGAAGCCCGGCTTAGCTGCGCAAGCTGCCGTTGCTGAAACAAGGAGGTACGCCGCGGTCCCACGACCCGGTAATTCAGGCCCACGCGGCCAGTCATGATGTCAACCGACCCACATGGGCGGGAATTCTAGAGGAACGTCCTCAACCACACTGCAGTAGAAGCCTTGACTCTCTTTTTGTAAAATAACTACATTCTCAGTTATTATTTCTTTTCCCTTTTTGTTTAATAAACTTATAGTTTAATATTTATTTCTATTACAGTTGGACGAAGGATGCGAATTTTCGGTTCATTTCGATGGTACTATTGTTAATTTTTAAATTGGCTCGTTTGTTACTAGTGGTCAATTATTATGTAATACCAATGCTTGTATAGATTAGAACTACATTGTGAGGTAGTCTAGCGATTTATGAAGTATACTTCGATGTAAGAAGCAGTCTCCGATATCCATAAAATCTCATACATTTTTATCCAATTCTGTCAAGTCAGCAATTGTTTAATGCCACTTGAGTTCAGGAGGGGCTTGTTTTTTTTATATTTTTCGCCCTTTCATTGTATAAGGTATCTGACATGGATTTTTAATGATAACTATCTTCCTACTAGTAAGTTTCTATACCTACCCAAGTACTTCCTTATTTTAATAAGTGTTAATTAATCATGTAGATTTTTGATTTAATAGGTGTACGTAATTAGTCTTTTTGATTAATATTTATCTACGTCGTTGTTTGTCTTTTCATAATATTTAAATAAATTATACGTAAGTGTATAACTATCTCACAATTCTTTTAATAAGCCTGGCACTACACCTTATAATACGTATCCTAGATTTAAGTTAAATTTGACCCAGTCAGTTAAATTTAACGGAACCGGTTGTACATGACTGGCAGTTGTGACCGAGTTTTTTTAACTGGCAACCGGTTATCTCAAGGCCGAGGGGCAGATGCTATTATTTAATGCCATGACTTTTTTTATTACTTGCGAATAAAAAAGGTTGGATAAGTAATAAGATATTTTAATAGCAAAAAAAGTACTTTACTATGTGATTATAGCAACTTGTTATAATATTATTACTGTTTTGGTAGTAAGGTGTTTTTTTACACCTAATAAAATTACTATGAATTTTTTTAACAGTTCAGCCGTGTACGTTGCTACGCTGTTTTGTATTTACGCTGCATGTACCATAGAAAATTAACATTCAATCACTAGAAGATAATATTTATTATTAATGTTAAGTCTCATTGAATAGATGTTAACATGAGTCTAGTTTTGACGCTTTTAAAACCGCATTTCTTTCAACAATGTGCTTACGCACAGAATGGCAATGGAATGAGACCTATTCCCGCGGTAAAACGTTGCCTTTTGTCTTTCCAAGGTGTCGAACCATCTGTATTCCAAAATGCATTAGAAACGGTTCTGCCTTTTTATGTGAATGTGGAACATTCAGACGGATAGACAAACATACGTATTTTCGATGTTTTTAATTTTATTAAGTAGTAAGTAGTTGGAAGTAAAAGCCTCGGTTTCGGAAACTGCTCGTTTTATTTTTGTGACGTGTGATACTTCTGTTACTGTCATTTTCAGTCCTACTAATATTATAAACGTGAAGGTTTGTGAGTATGTATGGATGGATGTTTGTTCCTCTTAACGTAAAAACTACTGGACGGATTTTGATGAACCTTTACAGTAATATAGGTTATACATGAGAATAACACATATGGTTTACCGCGGGAACCTTCTCATTCCCACGGGAAACCGACTTCCACGCGAACGGAGTCGCGGGCGGCCACTAGTCAACCATAGCTGATTAAAGACGCAAAAACACAGATACAGTATCATATTTAACAAGGCGTCAATGGCATATAGATTATTGCGATTTCCGTAAAATAATCAGCGTTATTATCGCGCCTACGTTTGAAAGTCCAGTTTACGTCCATATACCACGCTAGACCTCGGTATATACCGACGTATCCCTTATTAAACAAGCAGTAGACAATGCTAGCCAGAATCCATATACTATAGCCAGTAAGCCTCGTAGTGTAGCCGTCAGATCAGAACGAACAATAGCGTTCCGACATTATATTGCGGAAATCTACGCTATGTGGAGAGTACTGTGGGTTCTCGATTGTGACTAGATTTGGTTGGTTTGGAAATGTTGTTTTTAAAGATAAAGCCTTGCCTCAAATTTTTACACTACATAAATCAATGTTTTTGAATCAATTACGCTATTCATCATATTTCTCGTCATTGTTTTTTGTTATTTCTAAGAATCAACAAAATTGATCTAGCATGTAATGATAGTGACCATGCATTTCTTTGCCCATTTGTCAAATTTAATTAAATTACATATTAATGCATTGCTTTGCCTATGCATTTAATAACAAGTGATTAAATAGATTATTTTAATATATTCAGGTCGTCAAAATATATACCGGACTGCTAAGGTTCCGGGTTCGATCCCGGGTCGAGCCAATTTGGCTCTCCCCTTGTCCATTATGTAGTACCTATAACACAAGTGCTTTCTGCAACTTACTTTAGGGCCACATAATTGGTGTGTTATTCAAGACATTTATTTATTTATTTATTTTATTCAAATGTTATATTTAAAATTTCCATCTAAAAGGTGAGTTAATTTTTTTTATCAAAACGCTTTGTATATCAATTTGCGGCCAAACTCAATAACTTTTGACGCCTTGTTAAATGTGTTACTTTGGTAGATAGCTGTTGATATTAAAATTGCAGAAACACGTCACAAAAACAAAACAAGCAGTTTTTGATTTAAACATTAAACTGTAGTAGCAATAGTAAAACCGGCCATAAAACAGAAGTAATTTACTCCGGTAAATTATATTAAGTAACAAAAGTAACTTATAAATAAGTTCGAGAACCACTAGTATCACTCACCAACGTATCACTAACGAATCTTCTCTATTTCTCTTTTGTTGACCGTACGTGCCCCGAGCCGCGCTATAATTGCTATTGCACCTTATCCCATTGCAATAGAGTCGATAATCAACTGGCGTCGTTGGTGTGATTAATTGCGTTGTAGTTGCTCGCCTGAATAGAATACTAAGGAGTATGAAAATGTCCACAAGTTGATAAGTATTGTTTAGTGAACGAGTTTAGAATGTTATTGAGTGGTAGAAGTGTTAGTTGAGGGTGGGCTAATGGTAAATTGGGAAATTAGTCGATTTGGTAGACGTACTCGGTGGGGCAGCGGTGGGTATACCGGACTGTTGAGCGGCAAGTCCCGGGTTCGATGTCGGATCAGGCCAGTTTAGTAAAAATTTTTATCAAAATTGAGTAACTGATACTGGGATATATCTAGGGTGTCGCTAGTTAATTGTATCCCCATTGAGTGGTTAATTGTTAAGGGCCACACTGTTTATGAGGTAGTCTGTTGATTATGATTATTATTAGTTAATTATTTTAAAAAGAAAAAGAACTTCTTCGATAAATATTTAAAACATATAAATATTAAAATCTGTTCCGTTTTTGATAAGTACGGGAAATAAAGTAAAAATACTAAGGCATAATTTTGTATGGAAAAAATATTTCTACAGGCACATCTTAATACGTAAGGTTTTATGCTTTCGAAAAGATTTAACTGAATTAAAAAAAACATCATGAAAAAAGGTAAATGTTTAAACCTGAATATATTTGTACCGATTTTAAAAAGATTATGGTAGAATTAATAACAGGAACAAACCACTATCCAAATAAAACATATTGTTATGAGAGAATTACCCAATTAATTACAAACAAAATAAATATTAAACAATAGAACAATGTGGGTCGAAAACAAATGTTATTTCAATTATGTAGTCGGATTATTTAACTGTCGCGTCAAACCGGTAGTTAAAGCAAACTGGGGATCAACAAATATTGCGCTTCCTGGAAATTTTATGTAATTATTGTTTTTTATTACGTCTGGTCGTTATTGGAGAGTTTAATCATGTATCATTTATTTATAAAAAATGACATAAAAATTACTGTTTATGAAGTCTCTGATTCAAAACTACATACTACTAAAAGTTAATTTTATTCTTAATAAATAATAGTTTAAAAACTAAAATACCACGCTTTTATTGCTAATCGAACTAAAAAATAGAAAATAAAATTTCAAATCGGAGTAAAAAGCGAGGGGTGCATTTTACTTCATTTTCATAACTCTCTACATACTATATCGAGCACCCCACGCTTTTTACTCCGATTTGAAATTTTATTTTCTATTTTTTAGTTCGATTAGCAATAAAAGCGTGGTATTTTAGTTTTTAAACTATTATTTATTTTCTACTTTTTAGTTCAATTAGTGATGAAAGGCGCAGATCACGCGCTAGCTTTGTCTCTCTTACTCTCCTACAAAAGGATCTAAAGATGAATTTATTAATCCTGGTGGTCCTAATAAGGATAATGAGAAACTCTTATTAAATTATTGCATTGTCATCGGTCCTTAATACGTGTGCAAAGTTTCAAATTAATCGAACTTCTGGAAATCGGTCAAATTTATGCTCAAAGATTTCATTACATAGATACAACCCAAGCTAATAAAAGCGTGGTAATAATAAGATTAATTAAGCAAAAACTGCTCCATCACAATTTTTCTAAAATAAACTCCAAAGGACAAATTATCTTAGCGCCTTTTCATATCCCGTTCAAAATTAAAAATAAACTCCGCGATCATAATCTTTAAAGAGAGCCTTAGAAAAAAGCATAATTTTTGACGTTGATTAACGATCTTCCCATTTACAAGAAGTTATTATTTATTATTAAGTTGGTAATTCCGACAGGATAATTAATTCTTTCAATGTAACGGTTTCGTCCGCAGCTAATTTCTTAGAATAGGAATTAAACTGGAATCTAAGGGGAAAGATTGATTTGTTTACTTAAAGCTGGGTTTAATTTAATGTTATTATGGCCTCTTGATGATTGGCTTTTACCTGTGAAACCGAGGAACGAGTATTTTTAGGATTTCTATGAAGTTTTCCTGCTAAACATTTATAAGTTACCGTACGAGTATGTCCGTCTGTATGCATTTCCCCGCGAGAACAAAAAAATGTATGTCTGTTACTTTTGATTTTACACGCACGTCGATTGTTTGGAGGATTTTCGCAGTTTGTTCCTTTTGGCTAAAATATAAAGTTAGAATAGTTTGCCCTTTCTTTACGAAGTTATATTAAACCTTACTTCGTCACTAGTTAAATATTTAATTATTGGCACCACTAGCCGTCCGCCCGCTTTTTACTCTCGTAGAAAAAGTCCTAGGTACTAAAAGTCCTACTACCTAGGTACTAAAAGGGGGTCCACATCGTTCCTTGATAACGTAGTTTTCTGTTTAAACGGTTCAATAGAACTGAAGTTTACACTTTACATCCATACCCAAAATCTTTACCATATCACAATATTTGTATCTAAAATATACGGATGTCGGGTAAAAATTGTCAAGCAAAGCTACTAAGTAGTACTAGTATTTCAAATAAGTTTGTTATTATGTTTAAGACACTATAAATCTCAATACTACCGACTCAGGGCTAAAAAGGTGGAGTCCTAATTTGAGTTATGACCCCGTTATTACGGTACATACATACATTGTACGTCGATAAGTCACAATTACCATATTGTAGCACGCGACTACTTGCAACAGGTTAGCTGGTATTAAGTAGAAAAATGGTAGAATCATTACTACTACTGTAGTCTGAAGGTAAATTCGGAGTTCCCAGGTATTGAAGCAGATCTACCTTGAATACTAGATATTCAGAAGTGTGAAGTTAATAAGTAAATACACAATTTTTATTCCCAGTACGTACTGATTCAAGAGTGCTTTCGATTTTTATGAAGTTTTTTAACAATCTTGGCTGTCAGCAACTTATTCTTAATTTTTATCTCAATGATATATTTCTTGCTACCAAGAAAGCCTTTAAAATATCGTAAACTTATTAGAATAACAAAATCCAATAAGTAATTCAAAAACTCTCGTATACACAAATAAGTGGAAGCTTATCATGAAAAGACTTAATGAAACATTTTATATTATAGGAGATTAAATGAAGCTTTGACGCCATTCCTCCAGAATGTTATCAAATTCTCAAATTCTAGACCGAGATTTTACTTCATTCAATTAAATTAGGAAATGACACCATCAATTCTGTCGGTCCATTACATTCTAAATTTATTTGAATCTCAAATTTCGCGCTTCGAAACTTTCAGGCAAAAAGTCCTTCGAAGTTATTCATTGTGGGAGGTACGCAGATAATACCTATTTGAAATACCAAATTTAACTTTTTTCATAAACTTTGGTTACAGTAATTGGAGTCGCTTTAAATGTCTTTACAAAGGCGAGAGAAAAACATGGTACAAACTTACTTATTATTTAAGTAGGCACCTAAGTTCATTTATAAAATATCAGTACTTTAACATTCTTCATATGTATTTTAGTAACTTAGTTTTCAAAAATAATTTCGACCTCAACTAACCAAACAAACCGTTCAATTTGAACCAAAAAGTTCAAATACCTTAACGAAACCACTTCGTTACCAGAATCGGATTAGGATTCAGCAACATGAACTCATCCAACGCTCCCCATTTGCCACTGCAAACACCAACACACATGCTTCATATATATGAATCATCACTACATGGTATAAAGCAAAGTCGCTTTCCGCCGTGTGTGTGTCTGTATGCTTACATCTTTAAAATTACGCAACAGATTTTGATGTTTTTTAATAGATAGAGTGATTCAAGAGGAAGGTTTATATGTGTAATAACATTCATTAATTAGTGGAGAAATACTGCTACTTTTGAGGTTTCTGATGAGATGTCCTTAACAATTTCAATTTTGCGCTGTCATTACAAACGCAGGCTTAACCGTACGAGATTTATCATATTTCAAAGATAGCAGAAAATCTTCACGAGAAAGGGGTTTTTTAACCGAATTTGACACGTGCGAAGTCGCGGACAAAAGCTAGTCGTAAATATACGTGTATCAACGAACATCGTATTTGTACAAGAAGATTCTCTCGGCTAAACGAACCGCTATTCTCAGGGGAACGTTCCTTCGATTTTCGGTCGAAATCTAATACATCTCTACACGACTGTACCAGACGTATATAAGTACAATCAAGTCGAGAATTGTATGTTGTATGGAAACGTTTTATAGGTTCGGTGGAGGTAAAATGAGATTGGTTGCGTGGGTACGAAATACTTGGGTGGTACAGGAATATGTTATGATTTTGGTCGACTGTTTTGTACGAATGTAATTAAGTTTTTAAGATGACCGTGTTAAAATTAATGTATTTACCAATTAAGTGTGCTTCTTATATGTACAGGCTTATAAGATTAGGACGAATTTTAATTCTTATCCATGAAAGTTCTAGTTAAAACTTACTAACGAAAAAATGGACAATTATTTTTATAAGTTACGTACAATTATTGCTACACTTAATACATAGGGGAATCGTCTCTTAGAACACAGGGTACGCTAGAACTACCCTATCAACCTCACCTCTTCCCGTCTTCCACATTCAAATACACATAAACTCCTATTTACCCTACAATACGAGTGCAGTGCAATTCTCATACAATTCGCAACAGTTTATCGCGTTAGAGTAGTAAGTTGTGACGACAAATGTTGCGTAATGCGACCGGTTCGCTGCGTGTTGCCGGGTGTGTTGCGCGACACACGGGCGTGGGGGGTGGCGAACAATGGATCTGAGCTCTTGTTCAAACTTCAAGCATAACTTTACACCCTTTTATAGCCTATTAAAACCAATTAATAACAATTTTTTTGAGGACAAGGGTTGTAAAGTGGGTGGAATAAGCAACAAAACTCGAATTCATAAAACTCTCGGTCTATAAACTTTTTTGGAAAAATAAATATGATATTACACTTTAGTAATTAATTTAAATAAATCTAATCATATATTTTCATAAATCCTTCATCAAAATTGCAATATTTCATTCGTTGTAGTTGCTAACTGTAAGGACACAACCTAGTCGACTCACTGAGAAGTCCCGGGCTTAATAAGTTCTATATAAAACGTGATAAGTAACTTTGAATCAGATTAGTTATTACGCGTTTATTAAATCAAATAATTTATTACAATGGGTTGTATTTCAATTAATGATCGCGTAAATATAAAAAATGACATAAGACTTCGTTTCTTTGCACTTGCAAACAATATAATTCTGTTACTTTGCTGTAAATTTATTTTAAAACATTAAAGTCACACAAGTGCCAATTACTATACACAATTAGGGTTTTAAAAATAAAAAAAGGTAAAGATTTTCGGGTCGACAACATTTCGGACACAAAAAACTCGGACACCTTGGCCAATTTATGGATTTTCAATTTTTTTTCTTTCTTTAAAATATTATTTTTTACCATACATTGGCCAAGGTGTCCGAGTTTTTTGTGTCCGAAATGTCGTCGACCCAGAATTTCATCCTTCAAGTACGTGTGTAGTGGGTCGCGTGCGCCGGCGCACGTGTGGCTGCGCGCGCGTCGATTTCTTGTTCGTTCACTTTCTTCGTTCAGCTGAGTGGCTCACTGTGTCATTTGTTCTGCAGATAATTAATTTAGAATACGTTTAATCTGATGATACAATAGAAATAGTTACAATTTCAGTTTTATAGCATCGTATATACGTCACACTAGTAGGGTACAGGCTTCTCGAAAAGTGAGGACTGAGCCGTAATCCACCACGCTTAGTGCGTGAAGGATAATCATCCTACCATGACCCACCTCATGAGATTTTCTCTTACCGTGAGAGAGTGATAAACATGTACATAATTTAGGAAAATACTAAACTAGTAGTTCAAACCCAGTGGGCTTGGAACCCGAAACCTCCGGTTGAGTATGGTTTCTTAGCCTCTAACTTAGCTATCTCGCGCTAAAAATTCAAAATTATTGAAGAGAACCGGCTTTCATATTGTTATTATTTACCCAAGAACTCTCAAGTCAATACGACAACTTGTATTCAAGACTGTCAAAAATATTAACTGGATTTTCTCCAATTTCTGCGTCTTTTCAAAAACTAGTGTCACTTGAGCGTATGCGACTGAAACTCCAATTTTATTCTGTACCTCGCTTCGAGTAAGGTTCCTTTAAATTTCTATACATTCAACATTCGATATATTTATGTGTACGATTTGTCGAGGCGTTTGTTAAAGGCATTTTATTTATGAATCGGAAAACACGGTTATTTAGATAAGAAATCAAATGCAAGTTTATAGTTCCATTTTTCATTCTTTGGTTATCAATACTGAAATCATTCCAAAATAACACTACTCTAATTTTTCACGACAATCAATGCGTTAATGCATTGTGTTTGTTTTTCGCAGTAGTGCGACATTAAAAGCAACTGACGTAAGAAGTGACTATCTCAAATCTCTTGTTTCATTTACGCACATTAAAAAACCTTAGAACGAATTATCCGCGTAAAACAATAACACAGAATCAAACGCTTTTTAATCTTTACTAATTATATAATATTATAAAGAGGAAAGATTTGATTTTTTGTTTATTTGTTTGTTTGAAATGAATAGGCTCCGAAACTACTGGACCGATTTAAAAAAATCCTTCACCATTCGAAAACTACATTATCCACGAGTAACATAGACTATATTATTTTGGAAAAATTAGGGTTTCGTAAGATATTGGCACGGGAAAAAACGCTGCGGGTGAAACCACAGGGCGGAAAGCTAGTCATCTATACAATCCCCTATGAAATTTGGAGCATCATCTCAATCATTCCACGCACGCCACTGCCTACCCAGCTGGCATCTCCCACTCGTACTCGTATCTCCCGCTGGTACCTCGGTATTCACGAAGCATGTTTTCATACACTTTCACGGGCACCTTCAAGCACCGGCTTCAGTGGATCCCCCTGAGAGACCCTCGTCGCAATACTCGGAATGGCTCGAAGATTCGAACATTCTGGAAGCAATTCGGATTGCATTCGGATGTATTGGAACGCGCAAGTTGCAACTGATATGAAGCACCGAGGGGAGTATCAGAGCAGTGGAGTGGAATAGCTGGAGTTATTGTTGAGGAAATTAAAAGTGAAGCTGTATTTAGGGAATTAATTACATCATAAATATAAATTTGAGTATTTTTTTTTATAAAAAGGATGGGACGAATCTGCGGAATGGTAAAAAAGTTTTTGCTTGATGTCGCTAATGTGTCTGAGTCCTTTGTGGGACAACGTAGATTGTAAATTGTTAAATTGATGACTTGATCGAGAGAGTGTGTTTTTTGCGTGTTAGAACGTTATTGTTTTATCTGTGCTAAATTAACCCGTTTATTTCGAATCTTTAAACAAAATGTTTTGACTCTGTGAATCTTATGTGAAAGATATCTCTAACTGAAAAATATTGGAGGTTTAAATGTTTTTCTGACTCTCATTTTCGTATTTGTTTTCATAAACCTATAGTTATATTAAAAAAAAACCCTATAGTTCAATAGGTACATAGCTGTACTTTAATTAAGCCAATTAAACTCCTCTTTAACCTTTCTGCAAATTGTCGTCTGAAAAAGAAATTCACAAGAGACTAATTAGTGGTGTACCCAGAAAACGATAAAGTTATTTCAGGTGGACGTAAGGTCAAAGTGAATCGATTTTATAAGAATTGATTATCTTTTTAAAGTTTTGTTGTAGTTTTTTGCGCCGCAAGTACTTTTTCTTTGGGAATGCTTGATTTCAAAGGCATTGACAATGCATGTTTCACATTATTAGATAAGTACCTAATAGTTTTAATAGATTCTGTATGGATTGCGGAGTTTCATATTTCACATTAAGTGTGAAAACATTTCTTTCATTTCATTCATCTTTCAAGTAAATCTACCTTGGTTATACAAAATCACCTGTCTTATACAAATTTTACCTATTCTGAGCTTTTTCAATACTTTGCTTCTTACTTAGAAACTTTTAAAATTAATTTGAGTATACTTAACCGAAAAGCTCATCAAGACACGCTTTCAAAGACAAAATCTTATTACACGAAACACAATCATCAGAGTTATAAAAATTCCACGCATCCCAGTAATTTCTTTTCAGAATCAAATATAAACTTTTATCATTCATTAAGAATTTCTTTTTTCAGGTAATAATACTTCGTCCTGAATTCCAAGCACGTATTAAGTAGGTTCTAATTTTAAGTTCTGAAGTATTATTTTTCGTGGAAAGTTTTCGGAGATTTTCCTGAATTTCGTTGCTAAGCCGCCTTTATAAGAACAATAGCTATTAAATGAATATAATCTTTAAGTGGGCGATTCTGTTTTGTTTATTAGGCGTTTTGATCGTCAAATTTGCGTTAAGTGTTACTATATTGTTTATGGTTGATTGCTTATTGCTCTCTTTCTGTGTTAGGTGTTGAGGGTAACAGACTAAGATGTTATAAATAGGTCAGGTTAGGTTCTTACTTACTATTTAACTAACTTAAGGTGCCAGCATAACGTGGGCGTTCCCTTGCGTGTGTGTACCTCTAAGAATTAAAGCAGAGAGATAAGAAATTTAAAGGAGACAGAACAAAGAGATGCCTGACCTAGGGCAAGGACGAATAAAGAGATGCCTTTTTTTAGATTAAAGCATTCGTGTTAACGTACGTTAGTCGTGTAACATCGCGGGTGAACCAAAAGGTACATTTAGTTAACTTGGGCCGAAAAAAACATTGTTTGCAAAAAAATAATGTATTTCAAAGAAGGTTATAAGAAACTATTACAAAAAAAACAATGCCTTGTTACGATTACTAACAGTCAAAAGTTATTTTCAATTAACACGAAGGTCGGTCTTTAAATTGTTATAAACACCAAATCATTTCCTTTCTAAAAGCCGAATACCAACATTTCCTTATACTATATATTATTCAAAAGTTACGCAAAACAGAAACAAGAGCCGTTTTACTTGTTTGTTACTAATCCTTATATTGCAAGCTTTTTACACTATCCAACAATATACTATACCTGCTTCCTACCATTTCTTAGTCGAGGCATACACTTTGCCGTACGCTGTACGGTATACTTATGAAAGTTTCTAGTTAATTTAGTGCAAGCTGAGTTTATACGCGTGTTGTTCACTGTACACAACAGCTGTTCAAAGCGATTCGGCTGAGACAACTTACATAAGACTAAGGGGGTATTAATGAAACGTCATTATATTATACCTTAAATGTTGTGTCGTATCGCAACTACGGAAGCTTGTTCTGTTATATTGATTGAGTTCTGTGAATGCAATATTTTATTAAGATTTATTATTGGGTTCCACTGCTGTATTTCAGATAAAATTTTGAATCTTTAAAAGTCTTTTACTATTGTGTAGAAATGCGTTAAAGCTTGGTTTTTAATAAGTTTTTTTTCTGTAGAAATAGAAGAAGATAAGCTTATTTCTCATAGATTTTCTGCTAAATAAGAAAATTGTAAATTGAAACAATTTTCTTGATAGATTTTTTGTAAACATTATACTGAAGTGTCGAATAGTGACGATGTCTCGATTTTGACTCCCGTTTAACTACTGTATTTTTGGAATCCAACTGACTGGAAAAAAACAATTACAACATTGATATGTGACACCACGCAATTTAATATTTAACATACAAAATGGGAATAATCGATCGCTTTAATTGCGTCATCGGTCGGAAACAGTTACATTGAATACAGATAGTTTCCAATTTGGAACAGTTGGACTGAGCGAAAACGTTTCAGGTGCGATGCCAGTGCCAGCGTTATTGCGGATTTTAAAACTTTTATTATTTGTCGTTATTTTGGGTCTGTTATTTTAAATGACAGACCTACATATAATTAAGCAGGTGCAAATAAACATCCAAAAAATAGGTAAGTACATATGTTAAAACAAAAAAGTAAATAGTATTTAGTGTCAACAATTAATATAGAAAATTAGACAAAACTATTTGTGTTCAGTTCTCTTTTTAAACAAAATTTTGATAATTTATTTTTGGCCTCTAATCGAAAATTATAGAGGTCACACTCACAAGGAAGTCAGCTTAACTGATTTAATTGTTAATAGGTACTTACGTTTATTTTAGTTTATTATAGTTACATTTGACGACCTCTGTGGTGCAGCGGTATATATACCGGACTGCTAAGCAGATGGTTCCGGGTTCAATCCCCGGGTCAGGCCAATTTCTTAAAAATGGTTTCTCGATATTGGCTGGTGTCTGGGTGTAACTAGGTTCTTCCCTAGTCCATTTGGTATCTATAACACAAGTGCTTACTGCACTTACTTCAGGGCCACATAATTGGTGTGTCAGTCTGCAGATTTATATTTATTATTTACATTAATAAAACAATATTTCGCTAATCCCTGGTTAAGTGCCCTATAGTTCTTGTTAGGAAACTAATTTGTCAGGTCAGGAAGCCTCATTGTGTAGGCCGAAGGGAAGTTAGGGCACAATCAAACTTGTTACGTCATACTCGCGAGGGATTTATAAACGTTTTAGGTTCACTTGATTACATTGAACCATGGATGCTTGTAGCTAGAATTTTCATTTATAACTAGAAAAGTATATGAATACCCACATAGTTTATAAGCGTAGTAAGTATTTCCAACTAGAAATTTATTATTATTACTAGTGGCCGCCCGCGACTCCGTTCGCGTGGAAGTCGGTTTCCCGTGGGAATGAGAAGTTTTCTCGCAGTAAAAAGTACCCTATGTGTTATTCTGATGTATAACCTATATAACTGTAAAGTTTCATCCTAATCCGTCCAGTATATTTTCCGTGAAATAGTAACAAACATTCATACATCCATACATACGTTTATAATATTTATAGGATTATGTATTAATTCCTATATGCCTATCAATTTTTTTTTATGTATAATGTAATTGTTTAAATTCAGTATAAAAAAAAAAAGACATCGACTTAAACCGTCTATTATCATCTGTGACAAAAATAAACACCTCAAAATACCCCCCTACTTTGACAACGAATTCAAAAACAAATCTGCATCAAGGGTGATATTCCAAGAACTTCGCTAAATTCCGTCTGCTATATCACAGTTGTCAAAGAGAAAGATTGTTCTGAAAAGTATTGTTTCACTGTAACAAAAGAAGAGTCACCACTTATTGAAGTAATGATATGCAAACGGCTGAGAGAGGGCGGGTATTCTGGGTGCCGGGCTATTTTGATATCGACGGTGGAGTTTTTCTGATTGGATTTTAAATGAATTGTTGTTAGGCGTGTGCGTATATAAATGATATAGCTTCCACTAGGTATTTATATAGTGTTTTTAGATAAAGGACTTTTTGAACTTCTTCACTTTTCTATTTTGTTTAGTTTACTTTTATTGCGTTTTTGTTATGCTGTGCTTAATTTAAAAATAATATAATTATTTCAACCTTTTTCTAAAATTGTGAAATTTAAACAAATTTGTTTTAATTCTGTTAAACAATTTCCTTGTTATGGAAGATAGAATCTTTATCTTTTAAGTTTTGAATGTAAATTTTACACGGAAGGCATGAGACCGTTACAGGTTATTATTGTTCTTAAAATTAGTTTTTCATGCAAGTTATCAAATCATAATTATTTCATTATAAGGGTGGTTTCTTTAGTAGATTGTTTCTTCAACTTAAAACAGCTGATTAATATTGAATATTTTTCATTAATATTACGTTCATGAGCGATTAAGAAGAGGTAAAGTAAAGTTTAGTTCCACCCTAATAAAAAAAAAATTGTAATTTTTCGGCATTCCTATATCACAATGTCCAGAATAACCCCCTTCGTACCATTAACATCGCAGAGTTGAAGGACTCTACAACCGTCCTTCGTAATGAGAGCCTTATCTCTCACGGTATAAGTACCAAAATATAACAAACAGACACACTTTCCGCCATTCACAAGGAAAATTATTAAAAGATTTGTTAAAAAGATTTTTATTTTTTAATATTTAGGTCATATTTTTCTTGTTGATTTTGTTTTTGTATTTCAAGGTAAGTATATAGGCTTTTATTTATTGTTTATCTATTTAATAACCTTAAAGGGATCAAATACTTTGTTTTCAGTTTGATTATCTAACATAAACAGTTTAACTTAAACGAATAGACGGTTTTATTTTTTTAATGTAAAATTTATTTAACTTAACATTTCTTGTATCTCTATTAACCTACTCGAACACAACCTCAATAATTATAAGGTTATTTTAGTATGTTATCAAGTTATATTTTAGTTTTCTAATATACAGAGTAGTAGCCACATTGATAAGGCCCGATTCTGAAATGTTGGCTTCAATTCTTATACCTTTAGAAAAAAAACCAGAATATAGGTTGAAATATATCTATTTCTAAATCTCTGTAGAAATACAAAATGGAAATGATAAGTTTTCCCGCGGTGTAGAGTAACCTATGTATTATTCAGATGTATAACCTATATTACTGTAAAGTTTCATTCAAATCCGTCCAGTAGTTTTTACGTGAAAGAGTAACAAACATCCATTCATACTCACAAACTTTCACATTTATAATATTAGTAGGACTTAAGTGTAAAGCTTGTCTTTATTTACGTCAAGTCCAGTGTTTGAAAATGTGTTGCCTCAATCGCTTTTATGTTACTTCTAGTTTGTTGTTTTCAACTAAAAATGTAAGATGTTACAACTTTGACAAAATTGTTTCTTGCTCAGCTTTTTGTTTGTGGCTTCATTGGATATACCTGCGTGGTTTATTTAATTTAGTTTTTTTTTATTTAAAGGTAACTTTATTGGAGATTTTCTAGGGTGTGCATTCGAGGTTTTCAATATTCCCTAACAAAAACAGTATTTACATATTTTTCCATTTATTTAATTTTTTATTTGTTTTTCTTAAAGGTCAAAGAACTCAATTTGCAAATTACTCACTACATGCCCCGCTAATTTGCCAAAGTGCCATTATCATCCTTAATACCTATAAAATAAGACTTAAAACAACATAAATTGGTCCTGCCTCAACCCGAACACACTTATTATAGGTCCGGCAAGGTCAACGAACTTTGTCGACTGCAGCGGCACAGAGTATATGCATGCAAAAATGTAGATGCGACACCCTCTTGAATAATTTAAGAGCGGTAGGTAATGATAATGCAAAACCGGTTCGACTGTTTAGTTTAGTGCTACGTGACGCGGGAATGAGTTACGTGAGGTCTATGCGAATTACGTGGGTGGTAATAAAAAATACAGGGGTAGGTATTTTAGATAGGTTTTTGTGGGATAATAATATGAACCGTTTATGAATATATCGATTTTTAGGTGGAGGTTGAAGTGAAAATATGTCAATTTTATTCGATTATCCATAGGACACTTTGGTATTTACTATGGAGCTTATGTGTATTATGTCATTTTAATACAATTATAATATTATGGAGTTAAAAGTCACATGATCAAGAAGAACCTGAGATCAAAGACAGTATTATACGTGTCTTTTGTAGCTACAGTTAATAAAACCAGCCGTCAAGTATGCAAAAATTAAACTTTTTTACTTTCGACCTTCCTATCAATCTAATTGTAATTCTCTATCTATGCTTTAACCAGACGCTACACTCACAACTTACTAATTATATTTTCCATCTAACCACACAAAAAACACGACTCTATCAATAAAAAAGATACCTCATACATCTTGCACTAACATCTAAAACATGTCGATAAAATACCTTTCTGTAGGTATAATAGGAAGGTGAAGCTTCACATTACTTATTCTATGATAGTTTTGACCTCGAGAGGTGACCGGCGGCCGAACGTTACCACCACGGTTCAATTGGATGCTCTATCTACTATGTTATATAGTCTCTGTTAAATATATTAAGGTATTTTTTATGGAATTGGCATAAGTCTATTTTTGGATTGAAAAGAAACGGAGAAAAAATAATTATGTGGATATAATTAAACGAATGTTTTTTGAAGAACAAATATCAGGTACTTTAAATTGTGGATAGCTTAGGTAAAATAGACGTCTAGGCTAGCTAATTTTAGTTCAACTTTAACAACAAAAAGAAGACAAAACACTAAAGATAATAATCATTTTCACAATAAAGTAATATGTACTACTAGTGGCCACCCGCGACTCCGTTCGCGTGGAAGTCGGTTTCCCGTGGAAATAAAAAGTTTTCCCGCGGTAAAAAGTACCCTATATCTTATTCTGACTCGTATTACTGTAAAGTTTCATCAAAATCCGTGTAGTAGTTTTTATGTGAAAGAGTAACATCCATCCATCCATACATACTCACAAACTTTCACGTTTATAATATTAGTAGGATAAAACCGCTAAAGTGATTTTTAACAATGATTTATTAGCCTCATAAAGTAACAAACGAACCTTTTACTTTATTTTTCTACATCTGAAATGGTAAATATTGAGTAACCTAACTCCCGCCATAGACCACACCTATAAAACCTCTATAAAACAGATCTTTTTCAATTTCCTTCTCCACCGGAACCGGAAGCCAATGACTTGTGCAAATTAAGTTGGCAATATTTCACTTCCGGTCACAATATATTAAAAAGGGGTATATATTAAATAGGGGTTTAGTTTGAAATATTGAACACTTGGGCTTGATTCTGTTTTATGTGGTATTCTTTAGGTTTTATAGTGATTTGGGTTCTTTGGTGAAGATTGAGGCGATATCTTATAGACCAGCATTATTAAATAAAATTTTGTTCAGTAGAAAATTTTTAGGGTAAATTATTAATGAGTTCAGGCAGTTTTTTAGATAATATTTTATTAACATTATGTGATGAATTTGGGATCTAAAGGAATAGAAACTGAGATTGTGGTTGTAATTTGTAGGTATTCTATTTCTATTCGTAATCAGTCCTTTTTAGCTTAATATAATTAGTAGAAGAGAACTATTTATCAAAACGCACTTTTTTGTTAATTTTTTAAAAGCATTAATTTTTATGTCATTCTCTTAGCAAGGAAACTGAAAATATATAAATATCCACGCTTTGTGGATTGGTGTAAGATCTTATACTTCACAATCTGTTAAGCATTTCTGATTTCTCGGTTTCCCGTGGGAATGAGAAGTTTTCCCGCGGTAAAAAGTACCCTATGTGTTATTCTGATGTATAATCAATATTACTGTAAAGTTAAATCCAAATCCGTCCGGTAGTTTTTACGTGAAAGAGTAACAAACATCCATACATACTCACAAACTTTCACATTTATAATATTAGTAGGATTTCTATAGTCATGACCCTATAATATCCTTGAATAAAAGCAAGTCTTTGCCAAAATATCAGACCCGCAGTTTACCCGCATACTATAACTAACATTCAGAAAAAGCAACAACAAAACCCGCTGTATATTCTCATTTACCATCTCCTTACACCCTTTATATTGCTTTTTTTCAGCTTTGTCTGCATTCCGATTCATTTCTTCAGAACAGTCTGTTCATTGGCGGGTGAAATTCTGCTACAATTTTTTTGCTATCGTTTTGTTAAACGAGTTATTTTGCTGGTGGCATTGGCTTTGTTTGAGAGAAAAGTCAGTGTTTCAAGATATGGGGGTATTTAAATGGGGTTATGGATTTATTTTGAGGTAGAAAAGAGAAGAAAACAGGGTGTGAAGCAATGAGATGGATATTATTATAAGCAATTTGAAGATAGATATAATTTACGAATATTGTAACAAGATTCTTAAAAAAGTTATGGGGAATTCATCTTCAATACTAGCTACTTATAATATGTAGCGTAACTATATAAATCGGATGATCCTAAGTCAATCGCAAGATGATTAGACAAATGACTGAATATAGGTTTCATACATTACAAATACTATTGCGTCTTGAAACATTAGAGCAAAAGTTAGGTTCTAAACAAACAAAAATCATGATTATGTTATTTTACACAGAGTAGGTAGGTACTTCACAACAGTTCGTGACATAAGATGAGTTAATCGTGATCTGACTTGAACGAACCGATTCTTTTTAACTCGTATACTTGCAAAATTACTTACAAACAAGTTTGTAGGCAGGAATTTAAATCGGGTTATAGAAAGTGGTTTATCGTTATTGTACTAAGGTCTATTTTCTATGAGGGGTCTTATCATCATTACACAGTAGGTATAAATCCAAGTCGCTAATTGTGTCTGTTTGTATGTTTCTCCGCTATCTCCTCCTAAAACACCTAACGGATTTTAGTGCGGTTTTCATAATCTTTTAGGTATTTTTTTCATTTAAATTTGTAAATAGAAAACATTCAGAAAAAGTTTACGTAAGTTAGCCAAAATTCATTGTTTCGTAAGCAATTCTCCAAAATTACACCATTGCGAAGCGTGGGTCAAATAAAATTGAAATATTTTATAATGTCTAACACATTCATTAGTGGAACTAAAACATCAGATCAATAGACCACTTTTAGTAGTATCATTTTTATAAAGATTATTTTAAGCATTTTAAAGTGAGTTTACTCGAAGTATTATTTCAAGCTTCATAATCTTGCCTGTAGAAAGTTTAGATTTGATTTAGTACCCTGCGAATATTTCCAAACAATATTAATTGCAAAAAAAAAGTTTTTAACGTTAAGTAAGTATTATAGAACAAACCATATTCCCTTACAGTGAGGGAAAACAAAATGAGTAAATACTAAAATTACCCGTGAATTTTAAATTTAATTAACATATTTTTCTGTAGTTACTTGAGAAACCACCAACAGTTTAATAACATCTTAAGGTACTATAATTTGTAACTTGTTTCAATATTTATATTATATTTTTAACAATGTAGTTGATAATAAAACTATATACAATTTAATGTATTTATTTTATTGCGTTCTAATAAAACACTTGTATGGTCGTTATCAAACTAGGTCAGTATCGATTTCTGATTCTAGGAACTTCATTTATCAGATAAATGTACTTATTATTGAATGAAGTGACTTTATCATAGAAACGAGACATACCAATGAGAGCTTACGGCTTCTATACTTTAAGCGTACCAACTCTGCTTTGTTGCTTTTGAAAGAACTATGTATTCGCCCTGCGGTTTCTTAAGCAGACAAAATAGCTGCCCCTTGGGAATTTGGATTATTCCCACAATTAAAAAGCACCCGTTGTTTTTTCATTTCATTCCAGGTACCTGTCAATCTATAGAACAAGTTTCATCCAAATTCGTTCATCCATTTTCGCTCGATTGATCAACAGACATCCAATTGAAATCAGTCTTGATAAAGAAATTACTCATGACATTCTATTTATTCAACTTTACTCGATTGTATTACCAAAGTATCTTAAACTATTGAAATCCTATTTCCAACAATACCACATGCAGTGATTACTTCCTATTGTTATAAGTTTCGTAAGTTTCTGTGTAGGCGCCGTGCGCGCAAGTTTGCAAAACAGATGATTGCGTCGCGCATGCGCTGTTTTGCAATCGGCGCGAAGGTTGCTAAGGGAATATTCGTAGGACAATTCGATAGTCGAGACATCTATACATTTATCATAGGACTATGTTATTTATAACATGACCAGTAATAGTACGAATTGTACACTTAATATTTCATTACTAATGATTTACCTAACTCTAATTATTTTATGAAGAGTTACATACCTTAATTTTGCCACTTATTATGGCTTTACTAAGAGGTACTCCCTATATTATGTAGTGTTTGCGATATTTAAAAAGCGGTATAAATATAATAAGTTTTTTATTGAGACTCTCATTTAATTAAGAAAATACACAACAGATTTCTCTATTTAATATATGGGTATTATGTTTTAATATAGTTTTCTCGGTAATGATTCATCTTTATCACTCTAACTACGTTAGGTATATTTGCCCAACAAAAAGTTATCTATCTCATATTGAGTGAATTGGTGTCGTTATTCTATAAAATACAAACTTGCCCTTTATATAAGGGCCGAATATTATATGTATTAATATATTATTGTAGGTACTTTTTTTATAGGTACTATAAATACAGTATAGTTTTATCAGCGTATGTAAATAAGTATTATGATTATCGCTATCTATTAATCTTATTGATTTTTCTCTTTGCCTTTGATAGCGTAAGCCACATTACTGAATCTGTGCGTATTTATGCATTTAAATAACTATAGAAACAGGGACTTTCCACACAAATACATGTAATTCAATCTATATGTTTATCTATGTTTTTATAGGGTTAAAAAAGACAGCATGTTAGGCAGCATTGTTTATTATGCCCATTTATTTAAGTGCCGTTAGCATTTTTATCGCGCTTTGAGCTCCATTTCGTAAAGCCTATTATTTAGGTATATTATGTGCTAAAAATGAATAAAATCAGTTGCCTAGACACGTGCTTTTAACATTGTTATAAACGACTAATAAGGGAGAGAAGATATGAAAACTAAAAATTACCTTTTCACTAAGTTGATTAACCCTCATAAAGCTAGCAGTTTATGAGGTTATGTACACCTCGTAAACAGTGAATATGTCGTGGTTAATTTAATATGCCATTAAAAAACTCATCACTATATTGTCGTTATTAGTTATGACTTGAAACATTACAGCATTACTTACTTAAAGGTTAATAGCGTGATGGGTAATAGTTGAATGATTGAGAGTGAATGAATGGTTTGATTGATGACTGGTGAAACGTTGGTAAATGGACGTAATGAAAAATGATCAACGCGTAAAACGAAACGGAAAATAACATTGCGTCAAAAGCGCAATCTTTTTATCCCGTAATCTAGGCCAATAAAACTGTTAAAAAAACAGCTTTGCAGTAAAACTCCAAGCTTTCCCGGCCAACAATTGGTTCTATTGTAAAATAAAAAACTTGAATTCCGTACGTAGTTTGGGGCTCTCCCAATAGGTGCTATTCAGAACTCACCTGCAGTAAAACCTTTTCTAACGGGACCTTTTTGAGAAACTTTTCAATTTCAGACACCGCAGATAAAAGCGAGTATCTATGGAACGCATCTGTTTGTACCTTAGGCTTTAAATTGAATTGCATTTGAAAACGATTTTGACTATAAAACACTTTGGAACGAATGCTAACATTGGCTATCCTTTAGGTTCATTTTAACTCCGGCGTTTTCTTATAGCTCCAATAAATACAAAAAAAACTATTTAACACTCCGTTTGGTTAAGTTTAATACAATTAATTACTCTTATTAAGCAATTGAAACCTATAACAACTAATATTCTTATTTCTAAAAATCTAATGATTTTTGACAAAACATATTTAGGTATCTAATATACGATTGTAATTCCTATATTACTAAGGTTTATTTTCACTCCTGCCTAAATCATATAACCATTTTACGAAAAATATATTTAAAAATACCGAAACTGCATTGCTGTATGTAATAGAGTTTGTCAAGCGATACAGCCAGACAAATTACATAGACGTGAGGCACTCAGGACTAGTCCTTAGGGATGATGGACGTGGAAGCAGTTTGCCTTTGAAATATGAGCTCAATTTTATAAACAACTGCAGAAGAAGGAAATAGCAAATAAAGTAAAATGCAAGATGACCTTAGGAAATTTTGCAGTTAAAAGCAATGAGGTTTGGGATTCCACCAAGCCCATTTCAAGGTAGGTAGGTAACATTGTTTGAGGTCTAATTGTAATCTTATCATGTGTGTAATACGTTCATCACATAGTGAAATATCTTGTCTAACAAATTGTCTTATCTAAAAGCTGTACAGAAACCTTTTAGATTTTGTTAATAGAGAATAAAACGACAGAATGCGAATAGTTTGGTGACGCCAAATATCAATTTTCGGAAACCGCAGTCCGAATTCATGGAAATTTTCAATACTTTCGTTAAAATTCTACTAAACAGTTGACTTTGCGAGTCATTTGGCTGTCAAAAGGCTTTGATTACTCGCATCGGTGAGGAGTAAGCACTCTGTGATTGTTTCTTTGATTTTTTGGGCTCAATTATCCTTTTCCTCTTAAGGAGTGTCTAGAGAACAAATAAATTGTTAAGCTTACTTGCTGTAAACACATTGCCTATGGTAATTGATTTAGTAGTTAATGTTGTTTTATCTTCTATTTTTCAAATAAATATACGATTAGCGTTTAAACATTATGTTTCACGGTAGCAAATACTCAAAACCTTTACATATTCAGCGAGTTACGGTTTTGCACCTCATCAAACATATATCACTGATAAATGCCAAATATCTTATCAATTTCCTCAAATATTCACACAAAACCCATTATTGAAACCCAATAGTTTCCGGAGAGGGAACCCAAACAATTTACATATCAGCAATTCAACCGGGACATCCGAACCATTTAATTTGAATTTATCAACGTTACAACAATTATAATTCCATCGTTTTACGAGTCAGCCTGCCCAATTGGCAATATGTAATCGAATCAACTTATTTTCGACAAAAGATCGTTAACAAGAACGAACGGGAACGATTGAATTAAACGAATGAATCGACTGATTAATTACCCCAATAATGCCCTGTAAATTTTTTATGTCGGATAATGAAGTTGTATTCTCATAGGAAATTAAGTATTTTTACGCTTTCTATCGACGAAATATTGAACAAATTGAATTAATAGGCTCAAGAGTGATGACTTATTCAATTTGCGAAGGAAATTAGGTTTCGAGTACCAACCATTCTTATAAAATATGATGCCGCCATTTTTGCTAATTTGACATTAGGGAACAACTCCAAATTGTCAACATTTGTCGTCGTTAGCGACAGCCGCGTGATAAATCTTAAAATTCATTCACTCATCCATTCAACTCATTCATTCTTGTTAAATCTGTCTAACTGGTGTGAATAATAAATTAAGATGGCGTCTTGGATTACGAAATATTATTATACCTACTTGTGGAAATGTTTCGTTACAATTTGTTGTGTACTTTGCACAAAAGAGGAGATGATAAAAAAATTTTGCACAAAGGCGAAATTGTGTTTCGTTGAAATTCAAAGGCATAAAAATACGATGAACATAATATAGCGATTACTGAGCACGGAAAGGAAATGAGGCAGTACATTTTTTCAGTCAACCCTTGGATTGGTACTGTTGGGTAAGATATACCCATGGGTCCATAAGTTTTATATTTCGTTTACATTTCTTAAATATTAGTTAAGCGATTTAGAATCAAATATTCGTCATATTTTTGTTGAGAGATGCTTCAATGACTCCTGCCATTTTAAAAGCAAAAGTTTCAAGTCTCAAATATGGGAATACAGTAGTATAAGTATAAAAATAGATAGTACGTAGCTTAGTAAAAAAACCAAAGCCTTGGAAATTCTAAAGCTACAACATCTGATATTTATATCTAAAGTTGACATCTTTGTTTTAATGTTTAATGCATATTATGTTACTAGGAACCCTTCAATTTAATTCTTCTTCGTCAATTAGCGCTTGGGTCAACACTACCCTACACTCCACTAAGGCGTTAAAAAAACGTTTAGTAGAAATACAACTCTTTATACAAAATTTAATTCTTACAGTTTCTTTGAAATTCTTATAAGATATTAAATTTTTCCTTAAATATAAATACTGAACTGAAATTAATTTCTTCTTCTATTCTTATATAAACGTATGGCTTATACATTCTTTTTTATTATTTATACAGGGTGTAAAAAGACTGCTTCCGAAAACGAAAACTGGGCGTTGCTGAAGGGATACGCGTTACGTTAAAAGCAAAAAAAAAAGTTTTATTTATTTATTGTCAAGTAATGTTTGTTTTATGTGCCAAATTGCGTTTAAACTATCAAATTTAACTTTTTTAAATTCAGTTTTCTGGTTATACTTTTAGTGAATTTAGTTACTTTTTAGGCTCAAAAAAACGTGGTTTCAGGCTACAGAAATGGTCTTTTTAAACTCGTTATATTGAAGAAGAGCTTATGCTTGTGTGACAAATACCCACATATTCGAGTATGTGAGTATTTGTTTGTATTTTTTGGTTGAACTTGAAGTTTGAAGTAATGAAACTACGTATAGGTAATAAAAAAGTTTATTAAGATTATGACAACAATTACCTAACTATTTCAGACCTTACAGCTTAAAACATGGTTTAATCGTTGTTTCCGTGGACATTTTCTGGCTATAAAATATACCGAATCCGTGTAGTTTTACTTTGTGTTTGTCCCAAGCTCTTTTCTATTTCAAGAAGAAATAATTTTGGGACAAAATAATAAAATTTCAAAATACAATATCATATGATATATTCTTACGTATATATTAACCACGTTACCGCGTTTGAATTGAATTCCAGTGATTTTGCTTTGTTGTAACTGAATAAAAAATATATTTTCTAAATAGTGTAAAATTTTGCAATCCATCGAATTCAGGATCAATGCCAGTAACTCAACACCAACATTAATACGACCCACTTAATGTAGATATCATTTAAAAATACATTAGCAGATAGATAATTCTATATTGTACTGTACAACACTAAAATCTCATACAACCAATGCAATCTTTACGAATAAATCTGCGTATATTGTTGTGGATTGTACCTATTAAAAAGGTTGACCTTACTGATTCGTCATGTGCTTAGTAAAATAGGTAGGTCAGTTACATTAGGGCTTTTAAAGGCAATTTCACAATGGAAAAGTATATTCAAGGAATTTGTTTTTAAGAAAAAATATTTATGATATTTTTGTTTGTTTGCAACAAAGACGATAGGAACTAGCTTAAAAAAGTTGTTCTGCTAAAGCAGTTTTAAATTGAAGCCAAAAAAAATAACGTAGGAAATACTTTTTTTTTCAAAAAAAAATGGGAGAAATACCAAATTGGTGTTCTTACAATAAGCTACGCATTTAGTGACTATTCTTTATTTATTTCTATAGATTAGTTGCTTCTTGCAAATAATAGTTAAAAGCTATAATCTTCAGAAAAAACAATTGTATTGTATAACAACAAATAGAGCTATTTCTCAATGGCAATGACATACCATCATATGATATGAATTTCTATTATTAAGTCCTTAATATGTTGATCCCTACACAAGGGATGATAAATCGCTATAATCATTGTAATACATCTCAACTATTATCCATGTATCGTGGAAATATGTATGTTTTGCAATTGGCGCGATTTAAATTACTATCAGCGCCATCTACATTCTACATTTAACAGGATGTAAACTATCGTAAAGTAACTGAACTGTGAGTGACAAATAAACAAAATAATGGTAACTATGGGAAGCAGTATCTTTCTGCATATCGCATTGATTTCGAGAGAAAAACATTAAAAAAAACTTCTTCAATAGATCCTTTAAAAAAAAAGTTAATTGTCAATTGAAAAAAAGCTGCATTAGCTATGTCATGTGTTCAGTTAGTTCTGTGGAGATGAGATGAGAGATGATTTTTGTATGTTTGTAGCATAAAGTATGCACAACTTGGAGCCTTTTGCCAGTTTATGTCTTAATTCGATGAACAAATCAAATTAAAATAGAAAGGTTCTTCAAAGATTCTTCTTCTTAGTCACGAATGAACTACTTCGTTATTTTCTGTGCTGTCAATATGCAGTCCCCTTTACTTAGGTCTTTCATTAGCTCAAGAGCAATTGTTAGGTTTATCTCCTATCCTTGATGCCGTTCACTTTGCCATAGCATTGGGTACGTTAAGTTTCGAAATAGCAAATTAGGCCAAGATCGCTTCCTTTCTGTCTCGAACTACGCTACAATTGATCGAAGTTTACTGAGTGCCACTTAATGGTAATAAAGCCTTTGTTGGGTAAGTTTCAGCGTTTTTTGTTTTGGTTGTCTTTGTGAGATCGGTTTCGTTTGTTTTAATTAAGGGTTTTGGAGCTGGGTGAAGGCTTTCATCGGCTTTTAGTGCTCTCAACTGGTAATTAGTGTTAGAGCCGTTTGTATTTAAACATTATACCTAATAGCTAAAGTTCGCTTAGTCTTGATGATTGGGGTTGGATAGGCGAAAGTAAAAAAGCGAAACTACATGTATGGTTTAGAGTTAGTCATATTATTCATCTCATATATTATTTATTTGCATTAAATATCCAAATTAAAGGCCAGGTTTTATTTCCGTAAATATACAAAAACCACATTTACCATATATTTTAGGTGTAACTGATTTTTCTTTCAGCTAATAGTGAAGTATACCTATGTAGATAACATACTTAAACTTACTAAGGGGTGTGTTATTGATTTATTACATTCCTTGTATTTCACTTATCTTATCCAAAGTAATAAAACCTGCCTTCATACGTTCCCAATGTGAAAATATTTTCCAATGCAATTTGGTCCCTTTCAGGGTTTTCTGACGAGCGATTCAATAGAAACGTAATACAGAATAATGTTGCGAATGTCACACATCTGACCTGCGGGGAAACGTGTGTTTGTATGAGAATGATATATGACCATAAATTGTTGTTTTGTATTATAAAGGTGATACGGAAGAGGTTTTTGTTTACTGAGAATCTTGCATCAGTAGCATACCAACCAGTATGTAAAAGAAGATTTATGATTTATCAATATAGAAATGCAATTTTTGCTAAGATTAATCATAAGCCAATTTAAAATATACTATTTTTGACTCATCTAGCAAGTACCTTATAGACTAATTATTACATATTATAACTTAAATACACTAATAAATAACTTTGTTTGTTACAGACTAAAGTAGCCGTGAGCTGTCCCTTCAAACCTCTTCTTAAGGTAGGTTCTTACGTCAGTAACATTATTTATTCGGACCTCAAACTCATATTCCTATTTTCTCAAATAAAACAACCTCCTTAAAGCAAATTAAAAATAAACAAAAGAAACCTCCCTATTTGCATATAACGCTGACCAAACCTTCAATTTTAGAACCTACACAAATAACTCGCGCCGTGTAATATTTGAATTGCTTCTCGCACATCAATTCTGTATCCGGTTCCGTGTAAAAAGAATTGTGTCAAAGGTTCGTTTGGTCCTTTGGTCCTGTGTTTCCGAGTGGCTGGGTTGCTTTGTGTCGCCAAGTGAGGACATAGGATGTTTCTGAAAAACGAAAGGTCGAATTAAACGTTTGGCAAAGAAACTGGGAATGACGGTAAAGGTATTGGACGCTTTTGAGCAGATGGCCAGTGTTTTTAAATAACCTTTCGAATATACTGCTCGTGAGTAAATGCTAAGTGATTACTACTACGTTTATTGCAGTGAAGCTTTATGTTCTGGCACTTATGTGACGTTTTAAGAAAGTAAATAAAACCTTATGTGAAAGTCGTGAAGCTTATGTGAAGGTTAGTTACATAAAACTATTGTCAAACTATGAAGTGAAGTTTTTCCTTTTATGCTTTTATGCAAAACTTACGAAACTTAAATTTGACCAAACCCTAAGTTTTCAATAATTTAAAAATATATTATTTAGACACACTTAAAAATACGAAAACTATATCCAATTTCAAAGAAATTTATTATTCTCAAGTACTAATCTTATCTTTATCTCAATTAGGAACCTGCCAATCAATTGTCTAAAAGTAACAACTCAAAAAAACAGTGGGCGTAAGATTGAGCCCTGAGGCAACCCTATTTGACAAAGGTCGTCGATTTCTAACGATGAATAGACTTGACAGTTCACAGATTACCAGATCGAACGCAGAATGAATTTCACCCAAACACGATGATTACTGAATCGGATATAGGGATGGCAGATGTAAAGAAGGAATCAGAAAAGCTATTTTTAGTCCCTGAGTGACGTGAGAAAATATGAATTGTATTTTGAGAGCATTTTAGAATTGGATTGAGATTAAGAATTTAACTAGATTTTGATGTCAGCATAATGTTATTTAAACCTAAATTTAATAATAAAATGTCGAGTTTTGTTAAGAACACTGAAATTAATATAATCCTATCATAACGTTTCAACTGCCTACAATCTACATCTCTTTTATTGTTCCGATTTAAATGTCCATCAAATATCTTTCCCCAAAACCCTTTCCAAGATAAATATTTGACCAAATCTGGACCCTTCCCTTTCAATGTCTCTATTTCAAAAGGTAATGTGGAACGAAATGCAAAAATATTGTTATTCAGATTTTTATCAAAATGTGCTTTACATACATGGGGGATAAGAGAATTTTATAGTGAAAGTCTCTGGAGTGGAAAAGGGTTGTTCTATTTAGTTAATCTTTGGTCGTCATGTTATTTCCACAAGAGCCCTTACTGACTATAATAAGGGCTATTGTCTGCGATTCAGATTTTTCTTTAACGACAAAAATACGACGTCATATTTAACTTCGTTAGTAAAATAAGCTTCTTGCTTGATGAATGAAATCTTAAATTTCAGAATGATTTTAATCGAGAATATACATGATATTACGCAAATATCTCATAATAAGTTTACTCCCGAGTCCATAATTACGATGACAGTTTAGGCGTAAGCGCACACGATTACACTAAACGGGATAATTAAGCTCCTTTCACACTACACAAATAACGCGTACGTATTAAAATAAACAAATTATCTTGTATTTGGAGCTCGACAGGCTCAACAGGTGCTTCTAATTTGAAATCCAAATAAGCGATAAGGGGAGTAGTCCACTCTGCCAACAGAACAGAGTGCCACTAAAAACATAATGTCAGATTGTTTACAGACCGGTACTTTGACATTAATGCTAATGTTTTAGGTTTGGATGAGGTGGAATGTGTGCTTAAATGATTGGATAGTTAAATCTGGTAAATGAATTAATGATAAGATAACAAAATTTTCAAAAAGTTTCAAAATAGACATTTGTATCAGAGAAAATTTTTTTAAGGTTTATCACAATTGAATAATGTTTTACCTACATTTAGTACTACTTTGACAAGATCATACAAATAATTCAAAAGTAAGTTAGTAGACACAAAAAAATATTGGACATTGCAACTTTGTTCACTGACATTCAAAAAGTAATACTTTCGGAAGAGTTTTTATTTTATTTCTGTAGTTACATTGAATTTAGTGTATGGTTGCCCTAACGCAAAACGTACTTCCCGCCTAAAACGTCAGCCATTAGGTGAAAACCAACGTGCGACGACGATTTGAATTTGAAAATCGAATTCCGTCGTAATGGCGTCTGCTTCTTTGTGTAAATTGGATCGTTTGTCCTGATTCTCCTTTTATGGTATTTGAATAGAGCATAATGATGAAAAAACAGAGGAAAACAGCTGTATTCAACATTTTCGTGAAACCACAAACACAGTTCTTGAAATTCAGCTTTAGTTCTAGACGGGTAGAATAAAATAGAAGGCAAATCTTTTATTTACGAAGCTATTTCTCAGTGTAGGTTCTTTATTTCACACGTAAAAGCAAGATATATTCCAACACAGACTGTGTTGTGTGTGAAGTCATAAAGTACGAAAAAGAAATGTTTTTGTTTATAAAAACACAAAAAGTAAAACATTTACAACGTTTTAAATATCTAATTCTCTTCCGTCTCTTTACCCCTTGACGAAAGAAAATAAGCTTAGCCCTGTTTTAAGCATGCCGTCCTCTGCTTTACTTACAGTTTACTTAATTTATAGCTTGAATAGCTTGAGCTAGCAAGCACGGCTCGGAAGTTAAGAGGATAGATGTTATTAATGCGTTCAGGAAGCTGCGATGCCCTCCTAGTGCTTAAGGAGTAGAACTTAGGGCTGGGGTAGGAATATTTATCGATAAAAAACAAATAAAATAAGTCGACATGGATGTAAAAGATAATTAAATAGAAAGTACGAGAAAGAAACGTGCATATATTAAACTACGAGAAGCAATATAAAAGACAATAATTTTGATGCTATTAACTAATAATTTTACGACGACGTAAGGTCTAAAGACCAAATTTTAAAATATATATATATATATAATCAATTATAACCATTATTGAGGCTCCCATAAGAAAACAGTACCTATGTATTATACAGGGTGTCCAGGAAACAATGGATAAGCTCTGAAGGGCTAATAGTAGAACTAAAGGCAAGCCTAAAAAATAATTGATAAAAAGTATAACCCTTACACTGCTAGAAATATGACGCTTTAAAAAAAAACTTCATATTTTTTTGACTGTGTTCATATTTTTACTCGTAACGAGGTCAAATCACTTAATAACATCATTATTTCTGTGCTAAAATAATTAATATTAACCGCATCAGTGAATAACTATCAAATAAAATAGCTAACTAAAGTATTTTTCTCAAAAAATAATGTTAAACTTTTGATTTGTGTAAAATTTCTGAAGAAATATTTTTGATGCGAAACTTTGAACAGCTCTGGTGTAAAAAAATAATATGAAAGCAACAGTGACCAATGATTTCAAAATATTCCTGGTTTAATAACGTTTTTAAAAAGATGTAATATGTCGTTATTGTAATGAAAAAATATTGAACTAATGGTATTAGTGTGTAAAATGGGAAAATTATTTAGTTCTAGCAAAATTAAAAAAATACAATAAAACTAAAGAAATATGATTTTCAATTGATATTAATGGCAAACACATTGGAATAATTGAGAGCAACTGTTCAAATTGTCTGTCCCCATCCTGATGCAGGTCCTACATCTACGAATAAAGGATCTTCAAAGAAATCAACTTAACAGGAGAAAGTGATCCAAATTTTCTTCAAGATGACTTACCCAATTTATTGATAGACGTGTCCGAAGAGCTTCGCGACACATATTGGCAAAATGAAGGCTGTCTAGCACACTATGCTGTTGCATTATGTGCATAATTGACGAAACCTACCCTAACAGGTAGGTAGGCCGCCTAAACCTAAACGCTTTGGACTTTTTTACTGGGGGTATTTTAAGGAAGAGTTTTACCGGCAACCAGTAACTTCATTAGAAGATCTACGAGCTCGTGTTCAGGCCGCTGCAATCAATGATCGACGACACTTGCGATTTTTTTGAAGATCCTTTATTCGTAGTTGTAGGGCCTGCATCAGGATGGGGACAGACAATTTGAACAGTTGCTCTCAATTATTCCAATGTGTTTGCCATTAATATCAATTGAAAATCATATTTCTTTAGTTTTATTGTATTTTTTTAATTTTGCTAGAACTAAATAATTTTCCCATTTTACACACTAATACCATTAGTTCAATATTTTTTCATTACAATAACGACATATTACATCTTTTTAAAAACGTTATTAAACCAGGAATATTTTGAAATCATTGGTCACTGTTGCTTTCATATTATTTTTTTACACCAGAGCTGTTCAAAGTTTCGCATCAAAAATATTTCTTCAGAAATTTTACACAAATCAAAAGTTTAACATTATTTTTTGAGAAAAATACTTTAGTTAGCTATTTTATTTGATAGTTATTCACTGATGCGGTTAATATTAATTATTTTAGCACAGAAATAATGATGTTATTAAGTGATTTGACCTCGTTACGAGTAAAAATATGAACACAGTCAAAAAAATATGAAGTTTTTTTTTAAAGCGTCATATTTCTAGCAGTGTAAGGGTTATACTTTTTATCAATTATTTTTTAGGCTTGCCTTTAGTTCTACTATTAGCCCTTCAGAGCTTATCCATTGTTTCCTGGACACCCGGTATGCATCATCTATGGACTAGAAGAGAACCTACTCGTACTAATAAATGCCAGTTTTTTTCCTAGAATTAGAATTGTTCAAAGCGTGTGGAATCAGAAAAAATTGTACCTTTGCCTTAATGTTTCAACTACTACCTGGTTACCTATTTCCCTTGTTTATGCAATATTTAAAAAATCCTTCAGACACTTGCTGAAATTTATCAACTCAGCGAATAAGACCTAAAATGAATAAAAACTAACTACCAATCTAAATGTCCAATCTTTTAAAAGATCCGCACACTGGCCAAAAAACTAAAAAAACTATGAAAGCATCGACAATTTCCTCCTCCATTTACCGGACGTTTACTTTAAAGATCGCCGGCAGCCCAGGCTTTTCAGAACTAGCTGCACAACCTCTTTGCTACCCAGCCTCTTTGCAAGCACCAACATCGTGTTCATTAGCCCTCGCTTACTTACCCCCGGCTAAACGAATTTTGAATTTACAAATTCGTAATTTTCAAAGAAAAATGATTAGATGGTTCAAAGAAAAAGTTTGCTGGATTAGGGGTACTTTTGATTATTTTGATGATGAAGAGTGGAGATGAAATGTGATTGAGTTATATGGTCTTTTAAGTGTGTAATGAAGTTGATTAAAGTTAATACTTCTGCTATAAGACTGACAAGCTTTTTTGGTCAACTTAATCTTTAAGCTAAAGATCCTTAGGCAAAAGAATAGTAGTTAATATTTATTTGTTAATTAGGCATTTATTATTTAAGTAACTGACTTCTCCTTACTTTGAATAAAGCAGCAATTTCAAAACTACAACTTTTATTAAGTTTTTAACACTGAAGAGAAGTAGACAACTCTCTCTAATTCCCCTTTTACAAACACTCCGGTCACAATATGAAGTCTAAATGGTTCGTGAAATTATACAATTTGCTTCGCCGTCACAACATTCAAATGGTGGCATTCTGTCTGTGTCCATTTTCCCCGCAACGCCATTAACTAAGTGCAGAGATTTTGTAATGTAAAGGATATGAGTTACCGTCGAATTATTTGTGCTAGTCTGTTTTGGCTTTGTTTAGTTTATCAGTTAGAATTATGGACTCTTGAAATAAGTGTTAAGATCGGTTTTATCTTGCACTAAGCTGAAATTTTGCAAAGGATTTTGGGGAATTACTTTAGTTCGTGCAGAAGAGTTGAATTTTACTTTTACATTAACTATTTTGAGTAAAAAAATGGACCTTTGAATTTCTCAATGTTAAAAGATGCACATACTAATTTTTTCAAAGTTTTTTTAATCTCTTAATATTCACTCTGCTAAGACCATGAAGCTTAAATAATCTCCATGAGTAAATAACCTCTTTCATATTACAATTTTTCTCCACACGTCCCAACTAGTTAATATCTCACAAAGGGTTGCGCGGACGCCGACAAATGGTGTAATATCCTACTAATCCAGGGCCTGTGTGGAAACTACTATTTACATAAACACAAAGAGCTGTTTAACACAAAATGGGATACTAAATGCAATTGTTGCGAAGTAAGGGTAATAGCTTAATGATGAGAGAAGCGGGGTAAAGGAAATTGGTTCAGAAGTGGGATTTTGTGATTAAGATTGTATAGTTAAATAGGTTAGTCTTATTTTATATGTTTTTAAGCCAGTAAGGCCCAATTGCAGGGAACGTTTTAACCTCGGGTTAGCTTCGGTTTAGATAACTCAGGTTTAAATGGCGCCACCATCGATTGTAACTACTTATTATTACAATCGATGGTGGCGCCATTTAAATCTGAGTTAGCTAACCCGAGGTTAAAACGTTCCCTGCAATTAGGCCTAAGTTGTCAGTCGTCTTAGTTATAAATAAATCTTCAGATAAATCTCCAGACTGACACACCAATTATGTGGCCCTAAAGTAAGTTACAGTAAGCACTTGTGTTATAGGTACCACATAATGGACTAGGGGAGAACCTAGTTACACCCAGACACGAGCCAATATCGAAAAACAATGTCGACAAAATTGGCCCGACCCGGGGATCGAACCCGAAACCATCCGCTTAGCAGTCCGGTGTATGTACCGCTGCACCACAGAGGTCGTCAAAGTTCGGTTATACCTGAAGTCCTAACATTGTTTTTAAGGTTAACTTGACGACATGGTCAAATACTTATTAAGGGTGCTTTACTCGAGAATACTACATATAACGGTTTTCCTCAAACGTGATTGAAACTGACTGATTAACACGTGAAACACACAAGATGTTCGCAACAGGAAAATAACAAATGAGAACATTTTTCGAGAAACATTTTGGGAATCACGTTGGTAAACAAACCATTGTTGGATTAAATATAACGGCACGTTTAATATGGCGACCAACTGCCAATCTATAATTTATTTTTAAAACCTTTATGATATAAAAATCACATGCTATGATAATAAAATCACAAAATATCAAGAGTGATACAGATCAGTTTCGAAGATCTAACTATAGTTGGTTATTGAGACCGGCCATAAAGAAACATGCATAAAAATTCAGAAACAGGTAGCTAATATATAAATAGTAGGTAACAAACATTTTTACAAACCTTATTATCTTATACGAAAATCGCTACACTCCTTCTATATCCACACCGTAACAGCTTCTCTCTCACTAAGTACAGTTCTTATTAACTTCAGCACAAGTGTTTGCACTGAAACTATTTCCACAAAACTTAGTTTGTACAGGTTTGTTGCATTTGAATTTAATTGTGTTACTAGTGGTGGTTTATGGATTTAATTAAATGTCGTTAAATAGGTATGGATATAATTAAAAGTTGAGGAAAAAAGTAGTTTAGAATCAATGATATAATTTTAACCGTCTTAAAAAAATACCGGCCTAATTGAGAACCAGTTAAAAATATAGCTATTTTATCAAATTAACTGCTAAATTGATAAATCCTACTTAATATTATAAACGTGAAAGTTTGTGAGTATGTATGGATCTAAGTATGGATGGATGTTTGTTACTCTTTCACGTAAAAATTTTTGGATGAAACTTTATAGTAATATCTATAGGTTATACATCAGAATAACACATAGGGTGCTTTTTACCGCGGGAAAACTTCTCATTCCCACGGGAAACCGTCTTCCACGCGTACGAAGTCGTGGGCGGCTACTAGTATTCATATATTTTAATGCTTAAGGATATAAAAATCTGTAAAATTTCGCTCATCTTAGTCCAGAAAACAGTAACCACTTTGAAGGGTGAAAAATCAAGTGACATTTTTTTACACCTATATTAAGTTCACACGTACCTACTACAGTTTTTGGGTCTCAATAACCCTTCTTTCACCCTATAGAAGCTACATTATGACAACATTCTTATTCCAAATCAAAAAAAGTCCCCATACTAAGTAACATTATTAACGACTTTCTCAATACAAGTTTGTATTACTGCGGAACAAAAGACGAGTATGAAACATCGGGTCGATTCATTTTGGGTCACGTAGTAAAATAGCAGATAACATTTAGTATAATCAGACGTACCTTGTGACCTTCTGGCCCTTTTACGCAATAGGGCTGTCACACGGGGGAGTTCTGCTGGGCTATCTAAGCATAAATGACCAAGTTAACTCGACTAGTCATAGTTAATACTTCTTCGGTAAACGACTGTCAAAAAGTATTGAGTATACAAATTAAGAGGTCATCTTAGTAAGTAAAAAAATACAACAAGGCTTCTTTCACGCTTCCATGTTGGTAATGATTTAGCTGTTGACTAAAATGTTTCGCAAGGGCAAATATGAAATCTTTTTTATACAGATCCGTACCATTTTGGTAATAGTCGACAGATAGTAAGATGTGCTCGACAGATAGCTATTGACTTTGCAGAACAATTTATCATCACAACTAGTGATATTTCAAACGTTTTGATTAATACTTTCATAACCTGAAATTTTGCAAATTTAACCTTTATGATAAAGAATAAATATAAAAATAGTGTCTATTAATTTTGAATTTATAGGTAGATACTGGAAAAAGGAACGCATGTCTCCGAGCATTGCGCGACTGGGCATCCGGGTTCCTTTTTCCAGTATCTAAAACATCAAAATTAATAAATTAGCATTTTATATGCAAAACTTAAAGTAAAATCTCAAATAGTATCTATCTTTTCCGGGAGATAAGGTTTCAGCAATCACCCCGTGTGCCCCGCACGCTTCATAATTACGTTTGGACCCGAGTCATCACGCCCCCGTTATAATTGAACCCTGCAAGGTGACGTCACCGTATTTAATCCTACATTCCAACCCTTATCGGAATTTAATTGAATATCTTTATTAAAATTATATTGAGAAAGTTTGTGAAGTTCGTTTAACTTTGCGGAGTTAAGACCACGTTTTTACGTCGAAAAGTATGAGGGAAGGATTTTTCACATTTTTTTTGGTTAAAAACATTATTATTAAGGTTAATTTCTAAGAAAATTGTTACGTTATGTTAACATACGACTGAAGCTTTGTAAGAGGCTTCTAAGGAAAATAATTTTCTACATGGCTGTGGGTAAAGCCCAATTACTGTGTTTCGTATATTTTTACCGCCAAACAATTTACAGAGATCCGATTAAAAGGCAGAGTTATTATTGACACAGAGACATTATATTTTAAGCCTTTTATCGCTGTTGGAAATTACATAGTAGACATTTTTTTTTAATAGTTGGAAATCTCTCACCGTCGTCGCATTTAATATGCGACGACGGTGAGAGATTTCGATAAATTTCGGTGAGATGACTATAAAAATGTCTACTATGTAACTAAGTAAAGATTATTCCTTACTTAGTTGTAGGTATAATCATAAAAACATGACCTGCTATTGTTTTAAGAAAACATTATCTTATCTACCTTGCAAAAATGAGTTTTATTTGTAAACAATGATAAGAGATAGGAGTTCATTCACTTTATACCATTTAAATAATACTTAATGATAAGATTGTTATGAAAAGAATTTAATAACATGCAGATAATAACATTAATCATCTTGAGGTTATTCAACCTAGTGTTTATATAATAAAATTTTAATATATAACGTCACTAGGTACTTAGATTCAATGTTCATGTTTATTACTGCTATTAGAAATAGAAATAGAAATGCGTTTATTATAAAAAATTAACACAAAACAAAATATTAGTCCGCTCTCGTTTTAGGTTTCCCTGTGTAACGAGATGCAGGCTCTTTATAAAGTTGTAGCGTGCTCTTCTTAAAAAACAAAAAAGAAATTATATACTAATTTTCTTATATGCTCTTATATGCTCATTTGACGACCTCTGTGGCGCAGTGGTAAGTGTATTGTTCGACTGTTAATCGGAAGGTGCCGGTTCGATGATTTAATTTATTTACAAACTCATACACCTATTTAGTGTTAATTTTAACATATCAAACCAGTATAAGACTCTTTTTAAGGCCTTTATAATCTGTACCAAAAGTTTACCTCTTTTCATCGTGTGCTATTTCTTATTGTCCTTATTTAATTTACTGTAAATACTAATAAAAAAGGCTTAGTTTAAATTGATCAGTCACCGTTTAATTCACATCTCCATTTATTATAAACCACACAAATAAATTAATCACCCTTG
Organism: Emmelina monodactyla; assembly: GCA_916618145.1. Taxonomy (NCBI): domain Eukaryota; kingdom Metazoa; phylum Arthropoda; class Insecta; order Lepidoptera; family Pterophoridae; genus Emmelina; species Emmelina monodactyla. The sequence goes on from OU745316.1 coordinate 3,621,632, forward strand.
CATTCAAAGTATGACAACTTATAAAACAATTGGCAAACGATGTTTTTGAGTCAAAATTCTTGTTCAGTTACTAATTATTGTATGATCATTGACCTTTTACCTATATCGAGTCACTTTCAATAGGTACACGTAATTTCTCCCACTCGATTTGAATCGAATACGTAACAGTTTAGTCGATTATCAACTCAATTGCTGGCGTCCGCGCGTGCGCCGGTTGTATATTTTCGCGCGTTTATTCGGATTTTGAATTTGGAATCGGTGTTCTAGTGGAGTGATTGTGTTTTGTTATTTTTTTAATTTTGGAGCGTTGTTCGAATTGGATGTTCCTGTGATAATAAGGTAGGGTATATTTTACTGCTGGATTATTAATTAAACACTTACGATTATGCAGTAACCTAAAAATAAAAGGCTAGTTTTAAAATGTGTGAAGAGTATGAATAAGGCTTAAGCCATAAAGTTACCTTGATCTATTGATTTTATAAGGAAAGTTTTACCCTCTGATATTTGGGTCTATCCTATATTGAGTCTTAAAATAAAGTTTTAAATATCCCTAGTGTCGTGCCAGCTATAACAAGCTTTCGAAGCTTTTCAACCGCATAACAACCCCTTGCCTGCAATAGTTACAGACTATTAACTATTAATGCAAATAATTCCATTCACGACATAAACACATGATTATCATGCAATTTTGTTTGTTTAAGCGCCACATGCAATGTTGGGTTCGAATTTGTAACATGTACTGTCAGCTCATAAACATAAGTAATTTTATTTTTTATGCGTTTTTTTGCAATTATGACAAAAAATTCGTTTCTTGAGTTAAAAAATCCCTTTTGCCTTATTTTAGATTATACATAGCCATATATTTTAAAAGTTTTTGTCTGAATAACTAACATCTAAAAATACAACCTTTTATATTAAAATGTTAGTGTGATAGTAGATTAGCCATATGTCCTTTGACTTTTCCGCATGGATATTTCGATTATATTACTTACGTAAACCCTTAATTAATGATATTTCATTTATTTGACGCAACTTAGAAATCATGGCTTCTATTGCTGTTTTAACCATCTAGACGATAAGGTACGTACCTACGTTTGTTTTATTTAATACTAGTGGCCGCCCGCGACTCCGTTCACGTGGAAGTCGGTTTCCCGTGGAAATGAGAAGTTTTCCCACGGTAAAAAGTACCCCATGTCTTATTCTGATGTATAACCTACATTACTATAAAGTTTCAGCCAAATCCGTCCAGTAGTTTTTACGTGACAGAGTAACAAACATCCATACATCCATACATACTCACAAAATTTCACGTTTATAATATTATTAGGATCTTACTTTACGAAGCCGTAATTTAGTTACTCAACAGACTTTTTCATTTTAGTGACTATTGTTTTTTTCTGTCAATTCGCAAACAATACATAGGTTAATTACCTATTTATAAAGTTAATAGCAGTAATCACACCACAATAAATTCCCTGCTTTCAGTACGTGTTCAGCAGCATACAAAACATGCATTAATTCTATAGAAAATCGCCTCTATTTGGACAATTTACAGCGATTTTATGAATAAATGCCAAAACGCCAGGATTTGCCAAAACCGCAGAATTCCGCGGTTTTCAGGTGGGCGTGGTTATTTTTCCGGTGGTTTCGTGTTTTCAGCAACACCATTTTGTAGGGAAATCTGTGAAATAAGGTTTTGTTAAAGTATTTTTCTGTGTATTGTCGCTGCAGTGCAGTTAAAAGTTATAGTAGTGAACATAGCCTAAAAAGTGTGTAACTTGGCATATATTAAACTTTATAAATGGTCTTATTGACATTATGTTTATAAAAGGTTCCTATAACGATGACCTAGAGACTACTATTCTAAGCGAGGATTACTTTTGATTGAAACATAGAACTGTACCTATATAAAATTGAAAAGTTACGTCGATAAGCTGCAAAGTAACGGATACTTGTTCTTAACTTAATAAATACTAGTGGCCGCCCGCGACTCCGTTCGCGTGGAAGTCGGTTTCCCGTGGGAATGAGAAGTTTTCCCGCGGTAAAAAGTACCCTATGTCCTTTCCCAAGTTCAGTTCTTTCTTCATACCAAATTTCAACAAAATCGGTTCAGTGGTTTAGGCGTGAAAGCGTAACAGACAGACAGACAGACAGACAGAGTTACTTTCGCATTTATAATATTAGTAGGGAAATACTATATTGAGCTAAATTAACAGCGGTTATTATAAAACTGAATAAATAAACTAAAATCAAAATCAATTCCTCCAGAACCTACGATTTTACAAACAGATTTAAGAAACGAAAGCTAAACTTACAACCCTTTGTTTTGGGGGTGAGAAAAAACGGGGAGACCCTTAACCCTTCCGCTGCCGTAAGGGGTGGCAATTGTATCAATGTTACAATTTGTTAAAATGAAACAATTTTTCTTCAGAGATCGTCTTTCTTGGCGTTGAAGCGTTAACAGGCAATTTGATTAAGATTGAGTTTTATTGGGCTATAAGAAGGCGATGTTTTAGGGTTCAGTCATTGGTTCAAGAAAAAATAATTCACTTAAGCCTTATAAGTTGGAAGCTGTTAATCATAAAGTAAAGATCAGTACTTGGTAGTTTAGTGCATTGGTTTGAAAGCGTTGACTGTATGTTCGTTTTGTAATTCTTACAAAAATTTAATTTTTATGCGGTTTTATTAAACCAGGAACATAAATTTGTTTAAACATGAAAAACTCTTATGAAAGGTAACAATACTCTTAGTTAATTGTCAGAAATTAGACTTCCAAATTAGGGCATTTCGACTTTTGAAACTGTAAAAGGGACCAAAATCTTATTGAATATATTTTGGAGAATTAGAAAGGTAACTGAAGCAATACAAAGTATAAACTTTACTTAACTCCTAATGAGTTTTATCTTCTTTTTAGAATAGTTAACATTTGAAGTTAAGATATTATTATATGTTTGTCATACTACAAAAATAAGTAAGTAATTATGGTTCGAGACGCCAACCAACTTTGTTGTACCAATTTTGTTTTCACTTACGTTTTAGCGATACCTTGTTTTTATTAAACAAAGGCTTTTCCACAAGAAAATTCTAAACTAGAATCTTCATTGCCTAAGTTAAGTTTCCATGCAACGAACTTTTCCCATTTTCTCAAGAATCTATGAGAATTTAATTTTTAATTTCACGGAACCAATCCCATTAAAACTTCGCCATTTTTTGCAACACAGCAACGGCAGCTGCTTCGATATTTAAATTTTAATTTGGCAACACTTGTTTTTATTTCGAGTGTTAATTTACTTTATTCGAGCAAAATAAAAAACGGCTGACGAGTATTTCACTACCGTCATCAGTTTAAAAGAGTGCATAAATAATTTCGATGAAAATGTGATTACCATTCCCATTACCATTTAATAAAAGTTACTAGGATGTTAATTTGTGAATATTTTAAGTAATTTTATACTTTTGTATTTTTTGAAAACTTAAATAATCTACAGGTCATTTGGTCTACCATGTGGTTTCAAAACTGTAGAATCTAAAATTTAGTTTTTGATGGCCCTGACTGAATAAAAAGCTATAAGTGACTGGTGTATTATATTAGTGTGTCTTTACATATTTTTATCATTTATAATAATTATTTACTTATTAATTGTTCTGATCAAGAATGATCTCAGCTATTTCCATTTTTCCTATGTTATGTATCAATGTGGATTATTGTGAATGACTTGGTTAGGTCAACAATGATAACATTGGTACCTACCCACTAATCACACATGACTGCACTATCAAATTGTAAAAACTGGATTTTTTTATTTTAATTATTTTTTATTTCATGCGTATTTAGAAAAAAACGGTTTTCTGCACTTATAAACACGGGCATTATACAGGGTGTCCCAAAACTCGACGTCAACCCGAAACCGGGTGACAAGGCAAGTCATGCTGGTTATCAGAAAAATGTTTAAAAAAATCTAAGTCACGTGTTCTCAAAATTATTGGCATTTTAAAAAAACACGCAAAATTTCACACCCTGTGACAGTGTTTTTGCTGCTGTTGCCACAAATGTTCACTTTTGGAAACTTTTTTTTTTGATATGTAACCCTGAATAATGCTTCTCTAAACTGTTATCAACATTTCAAATCTAGCTCCTCGAGATTGCATAAAAATAGGACTTATTTCCAAGAAAAAAATTAAAAATTAAAAATGGCCTAGTTTTAACTGTCTGCATTGAAAAAAAATTGTATTACGCGAGTTTGGCAAGTTGTGTCAAAAGTTGGCGCATTTAGTAAGGATCCCAAAATGGTATGACACGTGGTAAATTGTAGTTGCTATCATGAACAAAAAAAAAAATTCGTAAAAATCCAGTGTTCAACAATTTTTTCTTACCTGGTTAAAAAATATTCTAATGGGCCCAAGGTTTTCCAAAGAGTCGTAAATTGTAAGTAGTGACAAAGGAGTCTTTCTAGGAAGTGTAAGCGAGATAGTATTTGTGCTAAAGTGATTGAGTGAGACGGAGAGAGTCACCTTCTCAAGTGCGAGCGAGACAGGTATGAACGCTAAAGTGACTGAGATGGAGAGAGTCATTTTACCAAGTGCGAGAGAGACAGAGAGTGACGCCAGGTATTCGCTATTGTAGATACACATTACAAACCAGTCAGTACGTTACGTTCCTTCGTTTACTGCGCTTGTTTTCGTATTCGTTTGTGTTGATTTCGTACTGTTTACTTTTGGCTATGTTTATGGACTTGTGATTGCTTGCGATTTAGATTCGGACTGTTTGTTTTCTCTTAACGACGACCTTTGCTTTCCTCTGGACTATTGTGTGAGTGTGTGACAAGTGCCGAGATGTCTTCGTATACCACTCGCGAATACGCTAATATGCACCTTATTTATGGTGAGTGCAGGTGTAATGCCAGTGCTGCTGCCAGACTTTACCGCGAAAGGTACCCAAACGCTGCTCGTTACCCCGATTATCGGGTGTTTACGAATGTGCATCGGTTGCTCTTCTCAGAAGGCCGCCTCCCAAATCAAACGCATGGTGGAGGCAGACCCACCAACCCTATGGAAGAAGAAGTTCTACAGGCTGTCGAAGAAGACCCAAGTACTTCAGTAAGAGCTATTGAAACGAACACCGGAGTGCCCAAAAGTTCAGCCCACCGTATTTTAAAAAGAAATGACCTACACCCATACCACGTACAGCGAGTACAGACATTATTACCCGGTGACTACCAAAATAGGGTGAATTTTTGCCGGACGATATTGGAGAGGTACAGAGATGACCCACTTTTTCTAACAAAAATTTTATGGTCGGACGAATCAACTTTTAAAAAGGACGGCTACGTGAACATGCACAACCTGCATGAATGGCGTGTTGAAAACCCTCATTTAACGAGACAGGATCGGTCCCAGTACCGATTCAAAGTTAACATGTGGACCGGAATTTTGAATGGCAAAATAATTGGTCCTTTTGAGTTGCCTGATGCATTAACTGGCGAGGTTTACTTAGACTTTCTTCAAAACCATCTTCCAAATTTATTAGAAGACGTGCCGCTAAGCATTTGCAGAGAAATGTGGTTCCAACAAGATGGGTGCCCAGCGCACTTTGCTCGCCCCGTAAGAGAGTACCTCGATGAAGAGCTTCCTGGGAGATGGATCGGGCGGGCTGGACCAATCTCGTGGCCGGCCCGTTCACCGGACTTGAATCCTTTAGACTTTTTTTACTGGGGAGCTGTTAAAGAAAAAGTTTACGAGAAGCCCATTGGGAGTGAACATGAATTACGGCAGAGAATAGCTGAAGCAGCTCAATTTGTAAATAATGGACGATACGCTAGAAAGATAGCTCGATCTTTTTTAAAAAGATGTCGCGCTTGTATTGCCGCCGAAGGAAGGCATTTCGAACACTTATTATAACATTTTAAGAATTATTGTAAATTTTATTAATAAACATTGGTATTAAAATTTTGTTTTATTTAAAATTGAAACCTTTAACAATAAATGCTTATTCCAATGCACACACTAAAAAAAATAAATTAAAAGTGAACAATCTGTTCATTCAATAAAGATAGACGAGTACATCAGTACAATGTACAATTCAGTTAAATTTAATCAGTGTGTAAATTGGAAGCGGCTCCAATGTAACCAACGATAAGCTTTGCAATTTTAACTAAGTAAGAAAAAAAGTTAAAAATGGGTTTTCATGGAAATATTTTTTTTTGTTCATGATAGCAGCTACAATTTGCCAAGTGTCATACCATTTTGGAATCCTTACTAAATGCGCCAACTTTTGTCACAACTTGCCAAACTCGCGTAGTACAATTTTTTTTCAATGCAGACAGTTAAAACTAGGCCATTTTTAATTTTTAATTTTTTTCTTGGAAATAAGTCCTATTTTTATGCAATCTCGAGGAGCTAGATTTGAAATGTTGATAACAGTTTAGAGAAGCATTATTCAGGGTTACATATCAAAAAAAAAAGTTTCCAAAAGTGAACATTTGTGGCAACAGCAGCAAAAACACTGTCACAGGGTGTGAAATTTTGCGTGTTTTTTTAAAATGCCAATAATTTTGAGAACACGTGACTTAGATTTTTTTAAACATTTTTCTGATAACCAGCATGACTTGCCTTGTCAGTGGCGTAACTATACCATCGGGGGCCCGTGGCAAATTCTTATGATGGGGCCCGGATGGTATCAGCAGAAAGAATCGTCACGTTGTAGGTACTTAGCTCAATTTTAATAAACTTCGAGCATTTTAGCGTTCTCAATTACACGTTGTAGGCATACTGGGTGTAAAAGAACTGCTTCCGAAAACAAAAACTGGGCATTGCTGGAGGGGTACTGGTTACGTTTTGAGCAAAAAAAAATTTTTTATGATTAAAAAAAAAATTTTTTTTTACCCGATAGGATTTTAATTTAATTTGCAATGTAAATAATGGCACCTGAACCGACAGTTGATGTGTGAGCGATGATTTCAAGCGGCGAATATGACTTTTCAGTCCTTAATAACTTTTTTAAATTGAGTTTTCTGGGTATGCTGTTAGTGAATTTAGTTACTATTGAGGCTCAAGAATACATGGTTTCAGGCTTCGGAAGTGGTCTTTTTACACCCGTTATATCCCACTAAGGGCTATGGCCCTTAAATGCAGAATTACTTAGTTTAAAAAATAAAATAAAGTCTTCTTTCAGCAAAATATCCTATATACTAATTTAAGGTACTTTCCTTTCATGTACCGTAGTCTTGGGACGCCCTGTATACTTTTTTACTGTTTATTATCAATAATTTGATGATAATAAATGTTTGTTTTTCTAATATGGACACATTTATTTATTCTAAATATATAAATGGATTTTCAGTTGTGTTTTAAGGCTCACTTTCTGAGCAAGTGTGTTGAAAAAATATTTTTTTATTGAGTGGCAGAAAACCTCTTTGTTGTTACAAAAAAAAACTGTATTACCCCACCAAATTGAAAATTCTCTGTTTATTAGCAGATTACTTGCAGTAAGGCACTACCTTAACTTTGTAGTGATCATTCTAGTACGCACTAGTGTGTAATATTACCTATTATGTACGAGTCTGTAATAGGTCGGTTTATGCCCCTAAAAACGATGTAATAATGCGAGCTTTCCGAGCAAGTGTGTTGAAAAATGATTTTTTATTATTAATAAATCAGTAAGGTCTCTAATACACGAAGATTTTTATATTTCGTCTCTGAAAGTGAATCAAAAACTGAAAATTTCTCTGGCAAATGATTCAGATGTGTCAGCTTTTTAAATAGATCAGTGTCATTTACAACTTTTAAAGTGGAGACCTTCAAAACACTGAAAACGCGATTTCAATTGGTTTAAAAATGATGTTCAATACTCGATAAAATATGTTCAATGAATAGAGATGTGAAATTACTGGTATTCTGATTGACAGTTTTTGGATGGTCATAATACGTTAAATTACTTGTCACGAGTACGTGTACCTACATCTCTAAAAATGAATCAACATTTTTTTGTTTAGGTTGGTTGAATGAAATGCTTATCGATTAAATTGAAATTGCAATTTTTATAGTCTTTAGTTGTCTCACTTTGGATTATATAAACAGAACTTTTAGAAAATATACATTAAATAAAATCAACTAAGATACAACATAAAAAATTTTTTTGAGCTTTGGGGGCCCCCTTGGGTCGGGGGCCCGTGGCATTTTGCCACCCTTGCCACCCTATTGTTACGCCACTGTGCCTTGTCACCCGGTTTCGGGTTGACGTCGAGTTTTGGGACACCCTGTATAGTTAACCTTCTTCGTAAAGTGTCAGTCCAACGCGAGTCTGTTAATTCTGTTAAAATTTTCCTAATAAACTGCAGTATGCAAAAGTATCAAAATCTATGTCAGCTTTTAGTTATCCTAATTTAAGAATATTTTTTTTTAAGTTTTCTTTTTATATTTCAAGTATCTGATTAACAAAAAATACAAGCAATTTACTCAACAACCCTACACCCGAAACTCGAATAAAAATAACAAAAATCACTCTTGCGCGTCACACAAAATAATTACACAAATCCCAAAGAAATAACGGCCCAAGTGGAATAACGAATCACCTTTGAAGTTAGCGTAATCTTGAACAAAATGGTTCTTTGTGTAACTTAGGGTAAAGAGGCAAAAAGAAGCCCACAGGTTAATAAAGGCCCACATTTGGTCGAACATAGGGTAATGGCACTCGAAAAGCAATCTTCTTCGGAGAGAGTACCACTCTGAGGGGTGAGCGAGTGGTGCAAGTTAGGAGCGATGGGGTTTTATATATTTTTTGTATTATTTTGATGAAAAGTATTTCTGTTTATTTTAATGGGTGCTGTTGCACCGTAGCTGTTGAACCGTATGCCACTTTGTGATTATTATTATTTTATAAACTCTGTAAACTTAGGTTGATCAATTTTCTATCCTGTTAACTAACATAATATTTGTTTTTATTTGAAATTGTAGAGGCCACTTCCGAAAACGTGTTTTTGTGTATATAAATGCAAGATATTTATTGTATGCAAATTTTATATTTATCAGATAACTGTAACAGCATGTCTAATAAATTATCCGATTCCGAATTGACGTCAATTTTCGGAATACCAGATACCTATATTAAACGATATTTACATAGTTAGTTGCATAACATTTATACCTCGTTCGATTTTTTATAAGTTTTAGTTTGTGTAAACTAAAGAAATAGGCACATGCCAAAAAGTTGTAAAAGAATATCGGAGTCAAATCTCCTTTCGGTATTTTGCATCAAATGCAGTAGGTACTCACCCAGATTTCATTATAAAAATGTAGTGTAAAAAAAACTACTAGTTTGGGGCGCTGACAAGAAATTAAACATTTAAGATTTACTTTAACGAAAAGTAAAGAGGCAGTACAGTTTAGTATTTCTACTTAATGTATTGAATTTTTCTAAAAATATTTAATATTGATTTTATTTTAACATCTTTAAATACCACCTGTCGTAAAAAACGTAACAATTAAATATAATTATGTTAAAACCGATCCCTTAATATATCGTTTTGCCCATTCATTTTAAATAAAATAAAGAACGCTTCCTCTCCCAACTTAGACCATAGCCCTCCCAATTGGTCGGCAGTCGGCACTCATGGCGATCGTTTTTCGTTTTTAGAGGTTCCAAGCGTGCGTTGTGGATTTTCCAAGTAATTGATTAAAACAGAACTCTTTTTTCTTGCCAAAAACAGAGTAGGCACCTATCTAAGTTGAATATAGAAAAATGTGAATGGGCATGAAAGACAGAAATACAGTTTTTTATTTCGGTTTGAAGTTAAATACGTTTAAGACAAAATCTAAAGTCATGTACATAAGAATTTTCATTGTTTATTTTGTGTTATTAACAAAATAAGTAAAACGTTATCTAAGGGTTAGTAATTTTAACCAACCCACGTGCTTTGTAAAGGCTAAAGTTTTAAGATGAAACTTGCAAAGTTCAATGATTTCTCAAACTAAAGGTGTTTATTCACAAAATAATATTTTACTCACTATTTACAATACCATAACGGTTTCATTTTAAAGCATAACATACACCCTCAATACCTTGTACACATCTACTTTATACCTTTTAAAGCCTTATTTATTTTTTCTTTCGTTGTCCACCGTAACTGACTGAAAGAATGGTATTGTTTCTAATAATTAGCGCAGATCTAAGAGGCAGGCTAACATGTGTGTATAATGTGTTAACAACCGCGGTGTTAACGTGTTAAATTAGATGATTCTTTCGAGGGCAATAACATTTAGAGAATAACAAAGATGAAAGTACAAAAGAATATTGATCGTTAAGATATAAAAATATGAAACTGCTAGGATTTCTTACTCTTTTTTTTAATATTTATTTGGGGGGTTTACAGCTTATAGCAAAAAAGTTTTTCTTTTTTGATTTTAAAGCGCTAAAAAAGTACACGCAATTTAAAAAAGGTACGAGGTTGTTATTAAATAACAGATACTGACATTTTAACATTTTGAATATTTAATCTTGAATTATACTTCTTAGTTACAATTGATTTAATTGGAGAATGAATCTTACTAATATTATAAACGTGAAAGTTTCTGAGTATGTATGGATGTATGGATGGATGTTTGTTACTCTTTCACGTTAAAACTACTGGACGGATTTCAATGAAACTTTACAGTAATATACTTTATACATCAGAATAACACATAGGGTACTTTTACTGCGGGAAAACTTCTTATTCCCACGGGAAACTGACTTACCGCATAATAAAAACTCATTTGACAAGCAGACAGTCATATAAACAACATTTAGCTCTTTAGTTGGTCACCCACATCTTTGTTCGCCAACTATATATTTTACAATAAACTTGGAGAAATTTCAAAACTCTCGGTCTATCAAGATTTATTCAAAGCGAACTTCGAACATCCTTTTTGGCTGGGCACCAAAAAAGTAAGTAGATAACTTAGACTTTTCGCAGTAAACTTCTTGTGTGGGTAGAAGTTTACATAGTTTTTGTAAAATGACTTTAAATAAAGTAAAGTTACTTAAAGAAGTTTTTGGAGGGTTTTCTGATATTACGATGACGTAAGAAGGTGTGTTATTTTATTTGTTAGAGGGTTAACTAGTTATTGGGTTTGTTTCGTGCATGTTTCTGCCATGCTCCAGTCAAGTCCTGTCTATGTTAAATGAAAATTCAAGCATGTATTTAACTGTACGCGCTTACAACCAGACTAATGGTGAAAATTGTAGTAACCACCTAGTAAAGATTGCAGTAAACAAATAAAACTTATCACTATGAAAATAAGGTATCTTTATCATGACACGCTTTATTTATCTTTGTAATGATCCGAATCTAGCGACTGAAAACTTGAACTTTCACCTTAACTTCGTTTTACTTCACCCCAACAATTGCTGTATCAAACACCAAATCGATTTCTAATCTATATTCAGATCCAATCTCTTTTATTACTTAGATCTTCACAACTTTTATGGAATGAGTCTGAGGATTTCTAATAAAATAAAAAGGAATTGGTTCACATTTACCATCGGCACACTCGTTAAAAAGAAAAACCCTGCGCACCTTATTCATGTATTTGTGTATTCAATTTATTCAAATTTACCTATCCAGTCAATTTACCAGCGAAAGAGAGTGAAAAAACGTCGGTTAAAGTTGTAGGCACGTAACTAGTCAGTAAGAACTAATGCGTTATTTTTTACGTGAACTGCTTTACAAATTAGCATCTAACATTGATTTCTAGAATCACCTTTTATAACAAGAGACTTGCATTATGCGGCATTCACTTGAAGTATGATTTAAACAAAATGGAAAGTATGTTCTTTATTGTTCAACCCTTACCGTAAACTCTTATATGGTGACCTCATGGTGATCCAAAGCAGCCTTGAATTGTTATGATAAGTTTTACGTATCATGACTTCTTATTGTATAGGTCATGTCAAAGTTTGTATAGAGGGGCCAGGTAAGAATCTATGCATCTTATTAGCTGCCGCCATTTAAGAGTAGGTGTGACGTTACGCAGGCCACGATAGGAACTTACCAAGAATTCATGGACAACAACTTTTTAGTGAAAAACTATTGGAAAGCTTACCTAGCTGTGGTACGGTAACCTTTTCCGGTGGTTTTTATTTTACTTCTTGTCTTTGATCAATTCAACACGATATTTCCACATAAAAACTAAAGTTTCGCTTCATTTTTCCAGTTCAAAACACAAAACACGACTCAGTTAGAGCAATTTTCCAACTAATTTGTGTAACTTATCGTGAAAACGCAAAGCTTTTCACGTGACACAACGTATAATTTCTCAAATGGAATTGTATGAAACTGGACCTGAATTCAACTTTGATCTAATTTCGCGTTTGAAAAGTTTTTTGAAGCGGAACGACAGATGTGTATTTCAACATGGAAACAAAAATGTTTGAGAGTTATGGTGACATTGTGTAGTTTTGCGTGGAATTTTGAGCGACATTTTTGAAATGATTTTGTATAACTTTATCTATTCACTAAGTTTTTATTTAAAATTTCAGACTCCACTCGTTTAAATAAGAGTTGATTTTATATAATAACTGCCTTTTTAGAGCTTTACGGATTTCAATATTTTAGTAAAATAACAAAATAATGACACCCTTGTTAACTGCCCCTCAACAGAGCCTCAAACTCCACAGCCCATTAATTATTCAAATAATAGCGTAGGTATAGTCTAAACACTCGTGTTTTCCAATTATTATAGCGGACAACAAGCTGCAACCACAAACCACTCCAAGTCAAGCTCACACACTATATACGACATATATACGTATACCTAAATATACATATTACCTTCATATATACACCCTAGTATAGGTAGAGAAGTATTGATCCTACAATCTGGTCACAGACTAATTGCAGACGGAATCAAACTTACGAACGTGCGAATTAAGAGGTTATCGCTTTAAGGAGTTTGTATTTGGTTCTAAGAAAAGCTATTTAGATGGAAACAAGGGATCAATTCAATATGGAGAAGAAAAGGGCTTGTGACGAATATAGCGTATATTTCCCGGATATCGAGGGCAATCATTAAATTGTGATGAATACTTCCGAGTGCGTATATAAATAAATCCTGCTATCTTGACATACGGTTTTATTGAAGGCTTTGTTTGTGAGTAAGGTTAAAATATACTTATATCTATTTTATCTTAAACAAAACTATGTTAAATATGACGTAGTAAGCAAATATAATCTTAGTAACATTTATACAAGGTATCAACAATAAACAATTGTTGACAGATTTATGCAAAAACCGGCAACTACCTATACCGTATAGACCGTACTTGGATTTAACAAAAGTAACTTTTCTCCATGTTAAACATATCGAATAATACACCCCTGATGATCACAACTACCTCGAAACAAGTTTATCTAACTTAAGCATACAACTTTTCCTGACGTAGATCTTAACTCAAGAGTAACTTAGTTTAGGAAATCCGAGCTGGACTCTTTTGTCCAAAAGAAACATGTGAATCGAATTACTAGTTTTGACAACTAACTATATTGGCTATTGGACAAAAACTTAGATAAATAGCGACTTGACGGGCATAACAATTTTTGGTCCAAGAGTTAAAAAAATAAATCTCTCAGGCGGCTATTTTAAGCGGCTTGTAAATATATATTTTTTTGAAATATTTTTCTTTACATAGTTTATGACAAAGTTGCCTTTCATTTTCTGCTTATTCCTAAATCCAAAGCTTCAGCTAAATCGGCTTTCTCTTTTGAAACTAAGTTGGCCCTGTTTGTAAGCAATGTTCATTCGGAAAAAAAATAAAAAAAAGTTGTTTGAGATCTAGCTGTGAAAAATACATCACAAGTAAAAGATACTTCATACCGGTTTCTATAGCATATACATATATACTATAGTTTAAACTTCAATATTTGTAAGGGTATTTGATTTGTTTTGTTAGGTCTGATTTATTAGTTACGGTCATTTCGATATCAACTGCTATCTATCATAATATTTTGAAACGCGGATTCAGCTATCAAATTTAACAAGTTGTCACAGATAGATGGCTTTTTTAGAACGGCCGTTCATAAAATGGCGCATAAAAAGTGACAGAATCATGCAGCATCGAGATTTCATTTTCACATGCTTTTTTTCTTTCGGTTCACGTTTGCGTCAAAGCTCTAACCATAATAGAAATAGAAGTCACCAGAACAAAACCCTGGAGCACACCATGCACCTACTCAATCAGGTTGTATATACCTCTGCAAACTAGGCCTTATATTCTAAAACGTAAATTCCCAGAAATTCGATTACCCCAGTGCTACAATAATCGATAGACCAAAGTTTGAATACCGGGGCAGCAGCGGGCATCCATCACTTCGGTCGCACGGACAATAGCGACCAACGAACGGTCACGCCTTAGATCTAAGATTAAACTATTAATATGCAAACTGCATACCCGCCGGCACTGTGTCCATTGTAATAAACGACATTTGTGACGTCAGGAGACTATCCATTTGGGATGCCTATCGAAATTATGCTGTCCATTGTCGTAATTCTGGCGAATTTTCGCATTGTGTTTGGTACAATGAGTTATGATCGTTAGTAACTGGGATATTAAGTCTTTCTAGGAATAGTGATTATTGTTTAACAGGGGATTGATAATAATGATCAGATGATTGGTGTAATATTTAATACTCACAATATTTTGTGAATTGATCCTTATCACATTTATAGGCAGCAATAAAAAAGAGAAAGGACTCTGATAATTCACGATTTATTTAAATGCGTTTAATGTAAAATACTCGTATATGGGCGTTATCAACTATCAACACTAAATTGCGAGAGTATTTACGACTTCCGTAATGTTTGCAACACGATGTCAGCAGTGTTTTTCCACTGCTTAATGTAGGCTTCTCCAAGATAGTTTTGGGAAGTTTTTGCAATACAAACCACCAATATTTTATTTGAAGTTTAGTGGTTAGGGGTCTTATAAACCATTCTGAAGGTTTTTACGTACGACTTTTTATAAAATGGAACATGCTTTATGCAAAAGCGCTGAGTTATCCAGGCCTCTAGACAAGTACATTTTTATAGACGATAATGCAGACCAACAACACTGTTTAATCGAAACAGTCTGGAAAACGACCTAATACTTGCTAGTAACGTCTTTAGTAATAAGCTGGTGGTACGGTTGCCTGTCTTCGTTGATAATAGATTATACATATAGCTTTATTATTATGATTAATTGCCAATTACTATTGACACCAAAGCCGAATTTCTAAAGTCTCTAGACCCGACAATGATTTGGAATCTAGACACAACAGGAGTCAATGTCAGTTGGTAACCTACTAAGTCCTTGTTTTTTTAAATAACCAGTTGCCTTTGAGTAAACAGGTACAGCGGTATATATACCGGACTGCTAAGCGGATGGTTCCGGGTTCGATCCCCGGGTCGGGCCAATTTCGTCAAAATGGTTTTTGAAATTGGCTCGTGTCTGGGTGTAACTAGGTTCTCCCCTAGTCCAGAGTGTGTACCTATAGTACAAACTTTGCTTAGTTTAGGGGCACACAGTTGGTGTGTCAGTCTGGAGATTTATTATTAACTAAACAAAGCTCAAAGACCTTAATCGTCACAATTCGTGTATCAACGGGCACAAACACCACATCAGTCATTTGCCTTCACGCTGATGACTCGAGGGTTCGAATAGATAATGAATGGTTTCTACCTTTGAGATATCCACCCGGTACGTGGCTGTGCTAATGGTCAGATGTATGAGCATTTACATTGCAAAGTAAGATAGAGTGATGTCAATCTGGCTGCGGGTTTCGACACTGTTTTATTACATTGCGGGGGAGTTTCGGTTTAAATGGATGTTTCATTTCGGTGTCGAGTTTACAAAGAGCTTGGTTTTGTTAAACAACAACTAAGTAGTTACAGCTTTTGATGTTTTATATGTATTGGAATTGAACTTTAAATAATATATCTTATAAAAGGTTACCTATCTAAATAACTTTATTTATTATAGGCTTCGTCCTAGGTAAATATGCCTACGTAAAAAAATATTGGTAACATAACAAAATCCTCTTTCTTTTGTAATTATTATCATGCTCATTTTCAAAACCACGCCAAGTCCTGAACCTACCGAAAACTCCTTTAGCACTTGACCATCAGCAAACAATTTATTCTACATTAACGCTATCAGACGCTCGACAGGTCCGCAGGTTCATAAGTGGCTGTTGGAAGATCATACACATTCTTATAGAGTTGGCGACAAGCCAAGACAAGGAATCTTGAATGGACCACCAGCAGTTTGTGGTTCCAATGAGGATGGGAAGATTACATTAAGAATGTAGTTGTAGATTTTTTTTAGGAGCTGTTTTTAATTGTTGATGGTTAAAATGACTAGTTAGCATTGGAATTGCTAAAGTAAAGCACTTATTTTAAATATATAAAATCTCAGTTTTAAGAAATATTTCTTTTTAATTCCATCATAAAAAGGATGACATGTTGGTTCGAATGTCAAAGCACCGTCAGACTGGAGACTAGATACAAAACAAAGGACTGAGTATTATTCAACTTTGTTGAGTAAGCAACTGGTAAAAATAGTTGATACGCTACGTAAACCCTTAAAAAGGAAGTATGATGCCTTATTTTTGTTAAATTAAAGTAACCAAGCAAATTAAAAAACATTATTCACATACAACTAAAGATTAAATAAAGTATCACTATAAAGTAAAATTTTAATAAGTTTTTTTTTAAGTTATAGGTACTGGAAAAAGGAACGCGGGTCTCCGAGCATTTTTAATTAGTTTTTTTTTAATATATCATACATTTTTGTGTAATATTATGTGAGCAAAAATGGCTATTCGTTTTGATAATTTTAGCTTTTAAAATGATGATTCAGAGTTTCTGTTTTTAAATATTGAGCAAGCATTGATTTATAGCAACATATAAATCATGACAAAAATATCGATTGATCAAAATGAAAACAATTTTTATTATAAACACTGTAATATTTCTGAAAATATTATTATGTGTATTAACTATGTCGGTCAATATGTACTCATATTATTCATCTTGTTTATGTAAAATATCATTTCTAGGTCAGATTGCTTTACTTCTTTGTTTTACCGCTGATCTCAATATTCTACTATAGTTAAAACCTTGGTAATTGGAAACTGCTAGTTATGTTTTTTGTGACGTGTTTCTGTCATTTCCATATCAACAGTTATCTACCATAGTTTATTGAGACGCAAAAACATGGATAATAGCTACCATAGTAACACATATAACAAGGCGTTAAAAGGTTAGTAGAATATTGTGTTTGGCCGTTTGTCAGTAATGTTTAGAAAATAAGAAAAAAAAAAATTTTTTAGAGCTATGTCGTAAGTGTATGTAACTATTTATCGTCTACCTATCTCTTTTTTTATCTCTTTTGTTTCGTTTTGTAATCCTTCGAGCCGGATTTTATGTAACTACCCACGCAAATAAAGTATTATTAATAAAGTATCATAAACCAATTGAGATGTGATTTTTATTGATTTCAGCGTGCCGTAAGCACCGTGCAAAGATAATTAATTTTATTTTGTGCCTAATTAAGCTTTAGTTGCTCTTGTACCATTATGACAAAACTTTATTTAGTAACTGTCAGCGAATTCTAGTTTCACAAACCGCAGTACTTATCATTAAAATGTAAGTATTCATAATGCGTATCATTAAATTCATAAAATAGTCTTCAAAGAAACATGTGCTCCGTGCCCTTGTCTGGTCGTTGTCATCCAAGACTCCAGCTCCATACAATGTCATGTCAAGGCAAACACTGTATTTAGCTTACAATGTATTTTGAAACCTATGTTCTAAAACATAAAGTCACATTTCGTATGATGCTAAGACCATAAGTTACAACGTTGAGGAGTTACACTCGGAACACGCGCGCAGCAAATATAGACGATATCGCAAAAGCAATAAGTCGAAATTTGAAAAATTGCAACCCGAACAAAGAGCATTATCCGGGCTTCGCTGATTCCAGTATCCTAGTCTTAACCCGTTCAGCGGATAACTAATCTTATTTCTGTATTGGTAGGGTCGTATTTACAATGTCGCCCGCATTGCGTTTACGGCATTCCTAGCGGCGGGGTTGCGTTCAATGGCGACCGTCATTTGTTTTCTGCAAGGACTACGCACGTGGAATCTCGTGTGAATTTCGACTCTATTACAAAATGTACAAGGTTGTTTTTGGGTTGCATCGTAAAGACAGCGGAGTGCGTCGACTTCATAATTTTAGCGTGGTGCCATCATGCAGGTTTTATTGTGGCAGCTTAAGGTCGTAGGCCTTCGCACTGTGTTATTTAATGTTATTGATCTCTCTGCAGGTACTATTTATATATCAATTACGGTCCTGTATGAAGGTGAACCACTCATTGCTTTTGATCAAGTGAAAATTCCAAAAGAAATCGACGACAGTTAAAGTTTGTGACTTTTCTATAAAAGCGATTCAATTTATTCCAAGAAATTCCCCCACCTGCAAACCAAACATAGATTATGAAATATTTACCGTCACCCTCCGATACAAATTGAAAACTCAAGCCCCACAAAAGCGACATAATATTGAAAATCGATCCGAGAATGTGTCCAATCAGCAGTATATCAGAAAATAGGAAGAAAAAGGAAGGACAAACACATTTACCGAGAATGGATCGAGAACTTGCTGAAATATCGGCTGATTGAAAAATCGATGTCGCTCAACAGGCGATAGGTACTTTGAATCTATTTGGGCATGACATTCCTGAGGGGCAGTCAAAGAAATCATAGTTATATTATAAACGTGAAAGTTTGTGAGTATGGATGGATGTATGGATGGATGTAGTGATGTTTGTTACTCTTTCACGTAAAAACAACTAGACAGATTTTGATGAAACTTTACAGTAACATAGGTTATACATGAGAATAACATATTGGGTACTTACTTTTTACCGCGGGAAAACTTCTCATTCCCACGGGAAACCGACTTCCACGCGAACGGAGTCGCGGGCGGCCACTAGTATATCATAAAGAGTTGTATGAGTGAATGTTTTTTACCTGCTAGGTGCGAAAAATTACATACAATTTCGAAAAAATATTTAGGTAAATTTGATAATTTAAATTAAAAGACGGCAAATGTAGGATTTCTCCTATTTTGAACAGTCCTCTGTTACTGTCGTTTTTTGGTTCTCAAAGTAGTTTAAATACAAATTTCAATATTAATATTCCTTTTTTACTTATTTAATATTGTTATTGTCCTTTCTTACATAAGATGGATGCTGAAAACTTACTTTATCTAGCTTTCAGAAAGATTAATTTCTTTTTTCTTATTTCCAGGTATGCACGAAAAGAACTTAACAGAATTTCGAAAACCGTGAGTTGCATTACGTATGTACTTTCCATTATTAAAATTTTGTACGATATTCGAATTTAGTGATGGGAAAAACCTCTCTATAGAATTTTTAAAATATCGATATTTTTATAATTGGTTTCGATATGTAAAAAGTATCGAGTAAAAACCCGTTTTAAGGATTATTGCAAGAAGCACGATGTACCTTAGTTAAGTTCTTGACTATCTTATTCAAAAGCTAACTCATGTGCTGAGCTTCTAGTACCTACATATTATAAAAACAAAAACACAGCTACATGTTATTGCAAGTAATATAAGTATTTTTAGAAAAGGAACAAATGTATCTGCTTATAGAGTTCAAAATCCTGTAAACTTCCTTTGTATAAATAAAACAACTTTATTTCACCAAAAGAAATCACCCGTAAATGGCGCCAAAACAAGTGTCAATCAATCCCCTTCAGGATAAGTATCTTAAGAGTGACTCTGCGGAGACTCCCGTAAAAAGGTTTTTTGTTTTTTTATGCTCTAGTGTTAAGAGCATTTAAGGAGATGGATTAAAGACGGTGTTTTTAACGTAAACAATAATTGGGTTGATTTAATTAGACATTTTGTGAGAGACTGGATTGTTCAGAAGAAGACCAGTATATGTATAGAGGTACACTTGTACATGTTTTTTTTTCGATAGACAATGTTCATTAGAAAACAAGATCAATATATTAATTTGTTATTGACTTTTAGTTAACCCTGTCACCGTTTATGTAGTTAACAAAAATATTTCTTTTTACTATTATTACAGTTCAAAACTATCGATGTTTTTTCGATAATCTGTGGCACATCACTAATACGACATCAATCATACAACTGCAAGGACCGAGTCGGAAGAATGAAACCTCCTTTGGTTGAAGTTTTCCTCAAATAAATGGAATTCTTTAGCTTTTTGAAAGTATTTTAGTAGTTTTCTTCGGCTGTAAACGTTCACTGCTTTAGTTTGAATTTCGAGTTAATTTTGTTTTGGTTTTATTGCATAGTTAAAGAGTTGGGAATGGAACCCAGTTCTATATTGACTTTGTATCGTGTTATAAAAAAGTCAACTGTTTCAAGTAGCGGTTGGAATTGTTTCTTGGTTCAAATAGAGGTAAATATTTGCTTCATATTTATGAATGTTCATCATATCAAAACTTTCATTATAATACACACGCATATTTTTTTAAATCTTATAATTGTTATAATACCTACTAGGTCTTTCGCCTCTAACTTAACTCGCTTGGACCAAATTTAAGGCCGCCTAATTAAATAAAAGTGGGATTCTACTAGTAAAACAAAATTTTAAATCGGTTCAGTAGTAATAAAGATTCATCTATTTTATTTTCACCATTTTATAACTATGTTCCATATACTTATTGAAGGCAAATAATATTTCGAACTTTAACTCTAACTCCGTGGCTAAAAAAAAAGAAATCAAATGTCACACTGATCATCAGCTTAAACTGTCCTGCGCATAAATTAAATCAGACATACCCAAAACACGATCTGTGGAAGTTCCACGCCAAAATGTTAGTTTAGGACTTTTCGGTTCCATGAATAATGCAATGTTACCTTTCTGTCAACTGTTGGATGTACTCACTGTGGATGTAATCGTAATATCTCGTTTTAGCAGTTAAGGGAGGTGCTTAGTATATAAAAATTATAAGAAATATTTACTTTAGGGGAGACAGAGATAATTTTCGCGGCGAATTTAAGGCAAGCGGGGTAAGAGGCAAGTAAGAGGGTAAGGGCTTACTGTGGACTATAAGAGAGTAACAGAGAATAACAGATAGACTGCTAATTATGATAAGAATTGTCAAAAATTTAGACGTGTTTAACTAAAATAACTCTTACTGAAGTTTTTTTTTCGTAATGTGCCACCCAACAAACAGATATGATAAGTGGATACTAATGTCTTAAGACCCCTATAAGAAAAGTACAGATTAATTGGTAAGTGTTTCTTAAAGCTGGTGATAAATCCCACCATTTTAAACGGAGCTGTTGAATTGTATCTGCAGATACCAATGCGGGCTTAACCCTATCACAAGTTGACACATTACTACGAACGGAATATTTACAGCCACTACTTACATTAACAGGACTTTATACCAATGTGTCGGAGATCGACTATTCTTCTGTTGATATAAGAAGAGTGCGGATTGCCAGTACCAAATATGGTGCTAGACTGAATCTATGTGACATCCAGAGAGCAGCCGTCAGACTGATAGAGATAATCTTAAGCTATTGTGACGAACGGTTGAAATTGTAATTCTTTGTGTCTGCGTAGAAACTGTCCGTGTTCCGTGCCTTCTTGTGAATTAATCGAATGACCTACTGGTTGCTATCAAGAGAAGATAATTACAGCGCTGAACCACCGTAAGCAATTGGTTTTATTTGATTCTAACACATAACCCACGTACGCCCACAACTTATAGCACTAGACGGCTCCAGATGATGAGCTCTGATAACGAAGGTACCCTGCCGTCTTCGTTAATTGTATATTTATCAACAAGTTCTACGAAGTTAATTGTAAATTTGATCGAAGCGTGACATCTGAAAGAAACATGAAGATCACATCCTGCTATAAATAAATAGGTAAAATGATTAATTCTTCTTGTCGCACACAATTAGAAGCTTAATTCAAAATTAATTTAGAAACTCTACTGTATTAACTCCGCCGAATTTTTCAATAACTACTCGCTCCAAGACATGACTCAGTACTCATCAATTATTGCTTTACTTACCCTAAGAGATAGGTACTATCAATAATTTCCTAAGCCCACCAACTTCGAGCAATACCTAGGGACAAAATTTAGCCTTTTCATTCATCCCTACATAAACAAGGGTAGTACCAACCCTTAGGATATAGTAAAGGGTGAGAAAAAAGGGCGTTGGGGAAACGTGTTAGGTGATCAAGTGTCGTGACTGTCGAGTTTGCCTCAATTTTGAAGATATAAGATATAAATTATATCTGCACGACCTTGTGGGAAAATATTGTACAAAATAGAAGAATAATTAAGGATGAGTGGGTTTTTGTAAGATAAATGAAAAGTAAACGACCAGGCGACGCCATGATTTCTTATAAGGTTCTTTGGGCTAAATTATTTATTTTATTGCTGTTAATTATAAAAAGATGCAAGGAAAAGCAAAAAATATTTTTAATTAGATTGAAAACAAGAGTAGGTACTTCAAAATCATTCTGGCATATATTTTTTGATTTGTTTTATTTAATTCTGGCATAACTTTGGTCATTAGATATAACCGTTTTAATAATATTAGCTGTTTTTTAACTCAAATAAAATCAAATATTGCATTTTATATTTAAAACACCATATTGCTAAAAACTAAACTAACCTCTTATTCTTGCTATAAACAAATGATTGTAAATTTAATATTGAATTCGTTATCTTATAATAAAGATTTACAGTTTCATGCTGACTGAAAATCACTCAGACAGTTATTACCAAATTGAAACCGTTATTAAATTACTGTAATTAATTAATGCGTTGCACAAAAAACTTAAATTAACATAAATGGTGTATAAAATTAATTATAAGGGATTCTATTTAATGTTTATATTGATGTTTTTTTTTTCAAAGAGCTTTTTTTATTATAACAATATGCTAGTGAAGTTATTTTGTAACAGTTTAGGCAGTATATTGCAATTAGAAAATTTCTCAACACTAACAGCATTATTAACTAACTACACAAAAATATAACTTCCATTCTAGTCCTATAACCTTTAAATATTCTCAAACCACTTAACCATTCCCCTCTACTGTAACCTCTACCTTATTCACCGATTGATTTATAATGATCCCTGTGAAATTGAATAGTAAACCCGCTGTCTCTTCAGCTTATGTCTCCGCTTGTCTATCGACGCACCCTTATCCGTGAGATAGTGCAAAGTCCCTGATAACAAGGTAGCCTGAAACGCCTGGCATTCATTTTCATGTTAGTAGGGTAAGCGTACAAGTTATGAACCTATTTCCTTTATAGTACGTGGGAGGTGTATCAGCAAAAACGGTTTTTAGCCCGGATTTCCCTAGTTTTAGTCCTATTTTTTTGAAGCGGAAAATATTTATGTTAAGATTTTAAGTCTCCCATAATTTCAAAAAAGGGTCAGTTTTAATAAATTGCAATTATTTATAATAAATAACTAAACCTACTGGTAACATTCTAAGGTTACATTTATACTAAAGTTTTATTTATTTAGATCTTCTTCTTTATCACTGTAATGTATATTTCAATAAATTGAATTCTTCAGTAAATAATCTATAACTACATAACAGCACAGTTATAGTTCTAATAACGTTGTTATAGTTACATCTAACGCTATGAATGAGGCCATAATAAGTGCACTTACCCTAGAGCGAGGAAAAATTGTTTTTTCTTGATTCGGGTGAAAAGGAAATGGGGATGTTAAAAATAATGACTCAGGGGAGATGTATTATTACTAGGGTTCCTTACGAGTATGGAATAAAGTTCCCGTTCAGTATCAAATATTTATGAAAATCATCTTTGACCTGTGAGCAGTCAATGATAGGTACATTTACTGTTATTGGTTTTGGGAATAAATTACATAACTTATTGCATGTATTTAATCATTAATAAAACCTTTTATAGGCTTTATAAAATAATCAGTTACCCATATCTGCGATGGTTTTAACTTAAAACTCATGATTCGACGTAGGAAATACTTAAGACAAAAGAAAACACACATGCATACACGTATGAACTAACTCTCGATGGTCCATAAAAAGCTTCTTCTAAATTTAATATCACAGACGCCTGGGCGCCTATCTCTAGCGAAAACTAGAATTTATGCCAAGACATTTCCTGAATATAGTAGTGTGCATTTAAATAAACTGGGATTTAGTTGCGTCACCTATTTTATAAAATGTATTTCTGTTGCATAGATTTTTATTTACGACTTCATTTTTGCCTGCAGCTTGCGATGTTAGCTTTAATATTGTAAGCTCGTTGTTAAATACATATGATGCAATCATACTTTGATAAAAAAGGATTTTAATTTTACTTTCAACTTTTATAAAGCAATCTACAAAATTTCATCCAAATTTATCTAGTAATTTTTGTATGATTAAGTAACAAATAAATAATCACACAAATTTTCCCTCCTAATTACTATATTAGCAGCATACCTACTAATTTGCAATACAAATCAAATTGATTCTTAACATTTTCATACTTATGAAAATATCATAGCTTTTATTTAGGTAATATTTCTACAGAACCATTAATAATCGCGTCGGGTAATTCTTTTTCGTGAAAATGTATTAAGAAGAGAGAGGGTAATGTATCGGAAAATATGTTTATCTGTGAAACGAAGCAGGCATTTCGTAAACCTTCATATTTTTAATGAAAATGTATTTTCTTTTGATTTATTTATAGAAGATGCCTAATTAGGTTCAGTTACTAGGTAGATATTGAAAGTAGGTAAGTAGATACTTTAGATATCGTTGGCATCTTTCATAATCATAAGCTAAATGACGTCTATCGTTAGACAAAGGCTCCATAGATTTCCAGTAAGCAAGTTTTATGTTTTTGATATCGAGCCCGAAGACCAAAGTTTGTATGGAGTATCAATCAGCGACCTTAGTGCCCACTAAGGGAAAACTATTTTTGTGAACCGAACAATCTCTTTCAAATTAAAAACCAAATTGGATGCTTAATTAAATTTAAACTAGGCTACCAAGCAACCTGTTGTAGGCGGCCAGCATCCAGTGCGTTGCTATGTCCTTTGGTTTTCTTAGGATGAAGAAAAAAAAACAGGATCGAATGATGAGGATTAAGCAGCTTAAAATTTTCTGACCGTAGTTTTTTTATAGAAACCTCGATAGAGGCCTTAAACAGCGATTCACTTAACTCCGACACCAAATAAATGAGTACTGGAAATTCATATTCATTACGCGATAAGGAGAAGAAGTAATAAAGCCTTTTATTTTAAAGATTATATTACCGTGGTAGTATGTTATGTTTAATGGCATAAAATGACTGCCAATAAGATATAAGCTACGATACGTAGAAGTAAATCATGAGCAAACTCGTGACAAATAGGCCCTTACGGACCTAAAGGTATAAGTATCATGTGTGCGGCGTTATATTTGTAGGAATGCGAAGTTATTTTGTAGTTTTTAAGGGTTAACTCTAAGGTCACCTATTTGTGCTTATTACGATAATGATATATGCTTTTATTGGGAGCAGAATGACAACAGACTTAGCTTAAAAAAAGTTTTGATAATAGGAATATATTAGAAAGTATTACAATTATACCTTGATTGTTCATACAAGATTCTTAAATAAGCATATAGTATATGTAGCCTTTATATATCTAGACATCCTACTTTATTCTGAAGCATAGTTAAGTCCATTAAAATACATTAAAATAAAACTTTACTATTTCAATTAATGTTACCGCAACAAAGACTACTGCAAAGAGTTACAAAATTAACATAAAATATCCACTTTATTATGTAGAATGTATCAAATGGAATACACACGACATCGTGTAATTAAGGCTGTAAAGCACTTTTAACATTAAATGTAACTTTTATGCAGTCACATTGCAACAGTAAAAGCCTTGACTTGTACTTGTTTCTACCATTTTTATGAATTAGCTGTTCACCATATTAAGTCAATAATAAGCAGTATGAAGTAGTAGAAAAAAACTTTAATTTACTGGATTTGAAAATTTACATTTTTTTTAGTTTTTACCTAAAATTTGCGTAAAGGTTGCAAAAAAGTTGAAATCCTACTAATATTATAAACGTGAAAGTTTGTGAGTATGTATGGATGGATGTATGGATGGATGTTTGTTACTCTTTCACGTAAAAACTACTGGACGGATTTGAATGAAACTTTGCAGTAATATAGGTTATACATCAGAATAACACATAGGATACTTTTTACCATGGGAAAACCGACTTCCACGCGAACGGAGTCGCGAGTGGGCGGACACTAGTTAATAATAAATATTCCGGTTTGTTATCTTCAGATACCTTTATACCGCATATTTTGTCAGTCACAGGGGAAACTAAGCCTGTTGACCCGTTGACCTACAAACAAAATATTGGCGAGTAACAAGGTGTTAAAGCAAATGAAAAGAAAAAACTCGTAAACAGTATTATAATAACAAAAAATGTTTATGGGATTTTCGAGATCAATTCGCAGTTTATCGAATTTTTACTACCAATATCATGCAATCATTTTGTATCATAAAATTATCTTATTTTCTGAATAGTAATTGTAAAAGAGTTATCCTCAGTATGACCAAAGTAATGTAAAATTGACGTATTTTTTGGTATTGATTTTTTTGTATACAAAAAACTTTTGTTGCATCTTTGCATATTTAATGATTCTTAAAAGCCTTTTCGACGAATACGCCCTTAACAGAATATTTTTTTATTAAAATGAAGTTTTTTTATATATATTATATAAATCGATGTTCCCGTAGACTTATTTATAATGGTGTCATTTTAAGAAAACCTACCTTTTTACCTAAGTAGGTACTTCCATGTTTTTAACAACAAAAAAATTAACCTTAAAAATCGGTCTTACTCTTAAGCTTCAGGTTAAAAAGCCTAAAAAAATATTTAAGTTCAATTACAATTAACTGGGTTAGTTCAAGAAATGCTACCATTAGGTTAGTAGGATATATCTCCAAAACAATGACGTGATTCCGTGTATAAATCATTGAACAGAATTAATAATATTATGAATTGGTAACCTTGCCTCAGTTTATTTTGATTAGTTACTACAGTTACTTATAACTATGAAGTTGTTCCTACTTGTATTCATAAAATATTATTTACATACTAGTGGCCGCCCGTGACTCCGTTCGCATGGAAGTCTGTTTATGGTAGGAATGAGAAGTTTTCCCGGGGTAAAAAGCACCCTATGTGGTATTCTGATTTATAACCTATATTACTGCAAAGTTTCATCCAAATCCGTTCAATAGTTTTTACGTGAAAGAGTAACAAACATCCATACACACATACACCCTCACATACTCACTAACTTTAACATCTATAACATTAGTAGGATGAATCTCCAGACTACTGCACTAACTATGTGGCTCTAACTACGCGCTTGCTTGTTTTACAAACAATGGACTAGGGCTCGAGAACTTAGTTACACACAGATATACAAAATTAAAAAAAAAAACATGAACAAAAGTGGTTCAGACCGGGAATCGAACCCGAGACCTTCTGCTTGACAGGGTATTATGTTCTATTGTACGACAGAAGTCGTCAGATTTTATTTTATTATGTTGTTAAAGTATCGCGGGTAAGGCAAAACTCTTTAAGTTATTGGTCTGGAGTTAAAGATTTCTTCGGTTACTACATATTTCCGGTTCTCGGATTCCATGCTTTACCTTGCTTCTTGACAAAGTACATTACTTTCGAATTAGTAAATAAATATGCCATTTAAATGTTTTTACCTAAAGTTTGCTTATTTTATTATTTCTTTATAATATTTTGGGTTAAGTGGCTTTTAATTATACACCTATCTTCAAAAAAAAATTGCCCACTTAAACTTATGAAATTAAACCCAGTTTTCTTTCCTTATCAAACAACCCTTTATAATCTAAACTTTTAACATAAGCTGACTCTGTTATCTATGTGATTCGTTAAGTTAAATAAGTATAATTAAGACAGCTTCTCACAGTTGCTATGCCTACTTATGATAGGTACGTATGCATCTAAGTTGCTATGTCTATAATTATCATCATCATTATCATTAAGTACATAGTATAAATCCAAGTCGCTAATTCTGTCTGTTTGTATGTTTGTTCACTTCTCCTAAACCACTTTACGGATTTTAATGCTCCATCTTTTAGGATATTTTCTCATAAAGAACATTTAGAAAAAGTTGTTTTAAGTTAGCTAAAAAACAATGTTTCGGGAACAAGTCGGGCAAAATTACACCATTGCGAAGCGTGGGCGGGTCGCTAGTTTATTATAAATATATAGATACGCATATCTTTATATGATATTGAGTAGAATAGAGTCATACAAGCCGACATCCTTGCTATGACCCTCAACTGATAAGTATTGTTTTAAATACCAGAACAATGGCACAATAACAATTTTATTCAGATTGCACATGATTCATAGACATGTTATGAATTAAGTGTACCTAAAGGTAAAGTGGGTACAGATAGACTCATACAATACTCGTGCTCAAGCTCTGTATGGGTAGAACTTTGGAATGTTCTCGAAAAATCTTTAGTATTATAATACGTGAAAATGTGAATGTGGAAATGTGTATGTCTATATGTATCGTTTACACGTCGAAACAGACGTAGGTACACACATAG
This sequence comes from Emmelina monodactyla, assembly GCA_916618145.1. Taxonomy (NCBI): domain Eukaryota; kingdom Metazoa; phylum Arthropoda; class Insecta; order Lepidoptera; family Pterophoridae; genus Emmelina; species Emmelina monodactyla. The sequence continues at coordinate 3,650,332 of OU745316.1, forward strand.
GTAGTATACAAAAAAATGCATAAAACCTAAGTGGTTCGTTGGATGTGCACAAAAAAATACATATATTGCCATTGTTTACCGATTATTAAACAGTATTTATGGCTATTTCGAGAATATTATAATAATAGGTCATGCAGCCTGTAGGAGACTCTACAACATTGAACCAACAACAATTACGGTATGTGGGTGGATGTTGTTCGGCCTACGTAAACAAGCTACCAATTAATAGACACATCAATGCATGTAGGTCAATAAATCTTTAAAATTATTTTACTCCATTTATCATATTTTCGAACGTTTATTTTGGTAGTTATTCTCTTTTCAGACCAATATCTCTTCAAGCTTTATAATGCAGTGTAGAAGCGTACAACAGTCGAACACGAAAAAACTTTGAATTTTCTCTCCCGCCTTCTATCTATCTATACGTTCCAATTTCAAATACAAACACGTCTTCAGAAACATTCGGATCCAAATTGACAAGACACAAGAAAATAAACAAGACGGTGGATGACAGAAGGGTCAAAGACACGGCCATTTTGAATGTAAATGCTTCTTTGTCGGGCGGGCGTGAACGGGGTGCGCTACCTTGCGACTTTTCAATCTTTGATGTTTTAAGGCTAAAGTGAGCTCGGGTGGTTTCGGTGGCATACTTTATTTTGGTGCCTTGAGCTCTGAAATATAATGTAAAACACAAACAGGAAAGTATAATTAGGACATTTGAATGATATTGCTATATTTTAAAGAACTTGCAAAGGTTTTGTTTATTTTCAATTATTTCTTTAAGGGGGCAACCTTAATATAACTATGAAGATGTAATAAATCTTAAATCACTATGTACAGTATTGTTTCGCTCATCATTTAAATTTATTTTAAATCCATAAAAATCATTTAGTAAAAGACCTTTCGTTAACCTGCACTCATCTTGCGTTGCTCGCACACTAGAATAACCCTTGAAAGGGGGTAAATAGGGATCATAGTTAAGTAGAAGGTGTCGGACATAAAATTCGGTGTTTACTCGAACCCGGGTCAGTCCGACCCTGAATGTACAAATAACTGGCTACCTTGAACTTTGGACAGAATTGTAAAAAAGTAAGTGTCACTTTATGTACCTACTCTAGTTCATCCGTGTAACTATGCAAACTGTTAAAATAAATTTGCAGAATCCGTGCCTAAATTGTCATACAAATATTTATTTATTTATTTATTTATTTATATCACACACAACAGACTACAACTATTACAGAAACAAATTATACTTAAATATATTTAAAATCTAGGTTGCATTCCACAAGAATGTGTGTACATAAACACTAACAAAAGGAGATTTCATTAAACAGTGTAACACATGAACATACAAAAGTTGCAGATTATAATCAGAAAAGATACAAATAATAATCCAATGAACAAACATAGAAAAATATTACACATATATTAAGTAGGTAGGAGAGTTTAAACCGAGGTACGCTTATTATAAAGGATATCTTTTACCATTTTAACATACGAAGCCAGTTTTGGCACAAATATGTCGAATGTTGGGTTTTCCCTGAGGATTACGTTGCACTGACGGGCCATCCTAACCAAGGGATTATAAAACGAAGTATTGTTTCGATACACTTGCAATACGAAAAGTCCTGTTTGATTGGATCTTCGAGAGCTATATCTTATATTAAAGGTTATTTGAGCAAGCAAATTAGACACATCAAAAATTGAGTGAATTATTTTATAGATACAAATTAAATCAAAATACTGTCTACGTGCCTTTAGGCTCTGTACATTAAACTTAACTAGACGAGCCTCATAATTGAGCGTGGTGCGCCCCAAGTTTTGACGGTAGCATAAAATCCGTAGGCACTTCTTCTGCACTCTTTCTATATTTTCAATATGAACATTGTAATGCGGAGTCCATATTGGACTACCGTATTCCAAAACGCTTCTGACGAGTGCATTAAACAAGTAAAGCGAGGAATGGGTGCTTTTAAAGTCCTTAGTGGATCTCAAAATGAACCCAAGAAGTTTATTAGCTTTTGTCACGATGTGCTGATAATGTTCCCGAAATGTAAGTTTTTTATCAAAAATGATTCCAAGATCTTTAGCGATGTGGGACCTCTTTAAAACTTGGTCGTCAACGGTGTAGTCATTGACAATCTCACGATGCTTGTTAGTGAAGGTGATTACGAAGCACTTTTCAATATTGAGGTACATCAGATTACTTCTGCACCAGTGAGAAATGACATTTAAATCTCTCTGCAAAAGTTCGCAATCAGCATTAGAGTTTATTGCTTTGAAGATTTTTAAGTCATCGGCGTATAAAAGACATTCACAAGATATGTTTTTAATGAGATCGTCAATGAAGATAACAAATAACAACGGTCCCAAATGTGATCCCTGAGGTACTCCAGATGGCACGTAAGTAGGAGATGAAGTGTGTCCTCTCAAGGCCACCAACTGACTTCTTTTATTTAAATAAGATATCAACCAGCGAAAGAGACTACCATGAATACCATAGGAGTAGAGTTTTTTGCAAAGTAATTCATGATTCACTTTATCAAAAGCCTTTGAGAAATCTGTGTAGATTGAGTCAACTTGGCCCCCTACGGCAAAACTCTTACACAAATAGTTCTTATATGCTAGGAGGTTAGTTACTGTAGATCTACCTTTTATAAAGCCATGTTGGTTTTCAGATATCAGAGGCTTGAAATGACTGTATAAATGATTATATACTAGAGATTCAAAAAACTTTGCAAAACATGATAAAATACTTATGGGTCTGTAATTTTCACACCGAGACTTATCACCGTTTTTAAAAATTGGAACAATATAAGCTACCTTCCATCGACAGGGGAAGATTCCATTGGTGAGAGACTTATTAAATATAATGCCTAAGGGCGTACATAACTCTTTTCCACAATTTTTGACAAAGGATGGGGGTATCTGGTCAGGACCAGGTCCTTTACTTGCGTCGAGATATTTGATTTTAGACATTATGTCTTCGTCAGTTATATGAACATGAGACGTAGGATCCATGGTGCTGCTTTTATCCGACTGCTGATTAAAGAAAGGTGATGCAGAGGATTTATCCCGTTCGTAGACCGAGGCAAAGTAGCATGAAAAAAGTTCGCAGACTCCCTGTCCAGTTGAGGAAGAAGAGTCACCAAATTGCATGACATTCGGAATCGATACACGTCCCTTCCTATTATTAACAAATTTTATTAAATATTTTATTTCACCCAAAAGATACGACGAATAACTTAGAATAAAGTGCCGTTATATAATAAGGTTTTAAAATTGATTTTATTTATTAAAACAAACTTTCAAAATTCGAACATTGTACCAATATCTTTTATCGCTTAAACACTGGCCATTAACAAAAAAATCAATTGAAACCACTCAATTCACAACAGCTCATCAAAAAGGCATCAACTGACGATCACACTCTAAATTCAAAATTTAACTGCCGAGTGCTTAACTTCCGCTATTTAGCTTTAATCCCCTCTATTTGCTAACGACGAGAGTGAGAAACCGCAATCCGTTTTGGCACCGAGTTAAAGGATAAAAATTTATTTCCATTTTAAAAGCTTACTGAAGAAATAGTTGGGTGGAGTTATGAAAATGGATAGAATGTACAGGGTGATTTCTTAGTGATTTTAGACTCGAAGCTAGAATTATACTAAGCAACAAAAGTATAATAATTATCAACAATATTTTGATAATTTGAATAACTTTTATAAAACGATATTTTTCATATAAAAACACTGTAATTTTGACAAAATATACGAAAAACAATTCTACTCATTGTTTAGAGCATTTTCGCTTCAGGCCCAAATACACTAACTAAAAAATCACCTCATAGAATCCCGCCAAAATAATGAAATAACTTATACTAACACAGATCACCGAACAGCAATTAAACTGAACAACAGCATTGAAACAATACACAACACACAGTATGTGTAAGTACATAAAACAAGTCGGTTTAAACTTCAGAGTTGTTATAAGCATCTGTAGGTAGGAGTAAATAGCTGTGTGATAAACGACTGTTGGGAACTTAGTCGTGCTAGACACACGTGGTAAATTTATGGAAAGTTTGCTTAATTGGCGCTTTTTCTTAATACTATAAGGAGAGATGTGATAAAGTCAGTGTTACTGTATTTTAAGACATTTTGGAATATGCTAAGTTAATTGATAATATAAACAACCTATAAACCGCAGTTAGGGTTAATGCGAGTTTGGTGTCACCATAGATACCTACTACGCGTAAAATAGATTTTAAACTGAAGGAATTAGCATTGATTTAGGCGTAATTTTACATTAAGTTTAAATATCATAAGAGAAACAGAACGCGTAAGCCAAATATTTTTTTATTTCCATAAATATCTCACATAATTACGTTTAAATTTTTAAACTTTCCGACATCAAGAAAAGCGTGGTATTTCCACCATTTGAATAACATCCCAAATTAGTGGATGTAAGTGTTTCCTATTAATAAACCATTACTCGACCGGCCAGAAATAGAGCGATCAGAATACAGAGTGTAAACAAACCAGTTGCCAATCGAATTTGTTTCCATTATTTTATACAAGAGGTTCGATTTATTTTTTGTTTAAGTTTTCAGAAAGTTTTTTCTGGATAAGGTTTTTTGAAATAAAAGTGAATTCGTTAATCTGATTCTGGTTATCATAATGTTTGATGCACGTCCTTTTATTTTTATCTTATCAGAATGAACCAATAGAAATTTACAAAAAAAAAGACAGTAAACTGACATGAGCTGACTGACGTCAAGAGACGCTTAGTGCTAGCAATTTTTAGTACGGTTTAATTTTATATTTCTGTTGACGTTAATTTGAAGTTAGGGAATCCAACTTTATAAAAAGCTTAATGTTTTTCGAAATTAGTTTCTTGAGGAACTAGGTTCTCCCCTAGTCCATTGTATGGATCCTATAACACAAGCGCGTACGGTGTTCACTTAGTGCGATATAATTGGTGTGTTGGTATTGAGATTTATTATTCATTTGTAAACATAAATTAATATGATTTTTTCCTTTTGATATATTAATTCGTTATTAAACACATTTTAAACGCCAACCAAGTAATAAAAAACGAATAAAAACGCCATTACATTAACACGAGTTAACCATTATCTTATAGGCATACGACACTAGTCGCCTACTAATTTAATTACGCAGCATATCATTATCAATTATAAATAGTTATTTACATATTAGTATTCTGCTTAGAATGATTCGTGATGCACGATCGTATACAGTTATAAATATTTATAAGATCATATCCAAGTGTCATATTAATTATATAGTTTCATTTTGACGGACAATAGCGGTCAATGAACTTGATCAATCAGACGATTGAAGCGATTGAATGATTGAATGAGTGACGGTATTGATTGGCTTGAGTCAATTGTTGTTTGTATTTGATTTTTGAACTTCAGGAAGGAGAATTTAATTGTTTTAAAACTGAAGATACTTTTAATGATTATCTTAGTTTTTTATTTAATTTACTGTCATTAATTGAATGCTCATATTTATTTTTCTTAAATAGAAATATAAAACGCTTCTTTTGTGCTTAAAACCCTTAAAGGTATTTAATTTGTAGCTTGAATGGGCGGGTGTTTAATTATTAATTATGTACCTTTTTATATAAAAATATTTAATTGAATTAGATAAAGCAAAAAGTTTAAATACACATTAATTATAAAAAACCAAATTAATTTCAATACGACAACAAAACCCAACCTGTTTGTAATTTTCGCAGAAAAAAACAAGGTTTTTTTAACTTCTGCTATTAACTAAAATATACAAGTACCTAATAATAAAAGCGGTGTTTATTTTGTTATTATATGTATAGAAAACCACATTCACCCCGCTACCACATAGTAACATAAATCATAACATAAGTTAATGTACCATTTATTAGGTGTGTTAAGAGCATCATATTGTACACAGCATTACCGACCTTATTACCCAATAAATAAGATATAGGTCGGGGTCACGATGTATCTACTTAACTCACTGTAAACATTAATCATTCAAAATGGATTGTCGAAAGACGTGATCGATAAATCATAGGAAAAAGATTCTATGGGATTTCGTGGCGAAATTACTTTGACCTGGTAACACTATTATAATATTTTGGTGAAGACAAATTGGTAATAATTGTTTTTCATATTGTTTAAGGTAATTGTTTGGAACGAATATCTAATGGATATAGTCACTGTGATTCTTATCCCATCTGCTCTTTTGTTTGAAGCAAAACCTACGTTTCGGATCGAGAGTCACTAAAGAAAAAATGATCTTTTAGTAATAACTAGTGACCCGCCCAAGCTTCGCAATGGTGTAATTTTGGCCGACTTGTACACGATAAACAAAATTTTGACTTATTTAAAAATACTTTTTCTGAATGTTATTTATTCCCAAATTTAAATGAATAAATTCCCTAAAAGATGGAGAAAACCACAAACGCGGACAAACATACAAACAGACACAATTAGCGACTTGGATTTATATTACGTAATAATGATGATATAGCTGATGACAGTTATCTTTGCGCTCGACTGTTTGTGTGCAGAACCAAAACTGTCACTGAGATTTTAGTCCAAACCCAAAGATTTTATTAACTTTTTATTATTCTCAGTACTTAATAACAAGCCAATCTAACGCAAATCGTTAATCATTCGACTGTGGCCAGTTGCAATTAATAACTGCTGGAATACATTCAGTACTATTTTAATCTGGATATTATATTATTTAAATAAAATATAGAAGCATAACCTACTTCTCTGTTCATAAATTTGTTCTATTTCTTTCGATGCATTCGTAAAAAGAATCTCATAGCCAATAATAATATTTCCAATTCCAGTCTTCTTCTACTTCTTTTGTGTGATGAATATGCACTTTTGCAGCACATATTCATCTAGTGTCAGAGTCAAGCCGCCAGTCTACTAGGCACCTGACTTGGCTTGACGAGAACGAGGTGGAAAAGTACCCGGGACCAATGGCTTAACGTGCCTTCCGAAGCACGGAGTAACTCGGGATATAATGCCACTAGCGGTCACCCCATCCTTGGACTGACGTTGCCTAACTTCGACTGTCTCCTAAAAAACTCCTAAAAAAGGAGAAGAAGAATACTCAGTGGCACAAACATGTATAGAAACTAAACTAACCTAAAACACTTAGGTCCAATTGCAGGGAACGTTTAAACCTCGGGTTAGCGTCGGGTTAGCTAACTCAGGTTTAAATGGCGCCACCATCGATTGTAACTACTTCTTATTACAATCGATGGTGGCGCCATTTAAATCTGAGTTAGCTAACCCGAGGTTAAAACGTTCCCTGCAATTGGGCCTTACAGGTATGTTACAGCTCATCATGAGGAACTCGAGGTTAACGGACCTCTTGCAATTGAAACTGTTTGCACTTGCAAATAAGAGTTATTGTCCTATACAATATTTGCTCATAAAATAGAGCTGCAAGCACAGAACTTTTAACGATCGCTTATATCGTTACTCACATTTCTTTCGTTAATTTGTTTGTATTAACAATGACAACTGTCAAATCGAACTACTCTTCTGAATAATAACTTAAGTCTAATAACCCTATATTTTATTACAATTTCTAAAGTAAAAGTTATTTTAAACCCCAGTAACAAGGTCAGGGTCGTGTGTTACATGCTTTTATACTCAAGAGAGGTAGTTCAAACAATGCAGGGTATTTAGTGTGACACGGTTCTAACTGCCTCGAGAGGTAATGAGCTCGTAGAACCTTGCCATACTATGCACGAGTTGTTTCCAAGTAAATTATTAAGGTATACTATTTATACGTAACGAGTAGTTTTTTAAAGGGAAACACGGAAATTCTAAGCATTAGGTATGCTTTTAATGACTGTAAGGTTAGAAAAATGTGACTTTTGAAAATAATTTATTGGAATGAAAAGACTTGAAATTTTAACTTTAGCACTTGTAAGTTGGGGACATTTACCTATTTGTTAGTATTTGTCAGACTATTTTTTAAGCGAAATAATTAAAAAAAAAACATTTTTTACCATTACTATGTTTTCTAACTTTAAATTGGCCATATTATACGTTTATAACAGGTTTTTTTTACTTTTTTATTACTGTTTTATTATTACTAAAATAACTAAACTACTCTGGTCCTAGTTAAGTATAACAGATACCGTTTAGTTATTCATAGAGTTTACGTAAGGCGATTACCCAGGCTCCTACGTATCGGGTTTAAACTTGAGGCCTCAAGGGTCATTCAAACCCTAAAATTTGCCTTGGACGAATGCCCTTTAATAATGATGTATGTAATTAATTGTCCCTAAGGTCTAATCAGGACGCCTTGTGAAATTATGTGGCTTTATCAACCTTGGCTGGAGTTACTAAGGATGTAGCGATTTTTGATAAAAACTTTGATCTTTTAATTTTGTTTAAGTAGTTAATTTTAGAAATAGCTAGAAAAATTGGAATAAAAAGTCTCTATTTTAAAATTGAATAACTTAATTTTTTCAGACACAGAAAATTCTTATGCAGATTTCAAAATAAAGTTAAAATAGGCCTTAAAACCTATTGTGGCCAAAAAGGTAAGGATAGGATTTTATGCTTAAGCCCGTGTTTTCGTTTAAAAGTTATTCTTTCCTCGTAAAAATCATTTTTTCGCCTATTTTAATTTAAAATAACGGCTATGTGTACTTCATTCACTTAACTTTTAGTAGCCACATCTATATTTATGAAAATAAATATTAAATTGTTAACTTCAGTGCAAGGTATAGGCCAAAAATCCTTTTTAAATATTAATACTGAGCCCTGGGAATTCTCTGGTAAAAATATGTCTCTCCTGTCTTCTGAATAAGTACTTTCTCGTATAAATAATGGAAAAATGACACCCCGCTGGGCCGGATAAGGGGATAATCTTAAAATCGGTGGAAAAGTAATAAAATTTATTATTATACCAACGACACTCTCTTATTGTTTTCTTCTTTTGTTAAAATAACGAGGTTTACTTAGATTTGAATAACTTAATGGATACAAAAGCTCCTTACTTATTCAAAAATAATTAGATTCCTACACAATTTGATTCACGAAGTAAATTCAAACAAAATTTGAAATTCTTTACACAAATCAGGCAGGAACATAAAACGTAACAAAAGAACATGTTATTTAAAAAAGAAAAACACAATTCCTTATTCAAAATATAAACACTGTACCCACAGAATAAGCGAACCTTTCAAGGAGCGGGAAACCCGAAATCAACAATACAAATCATATATTTGTTAAGTCATACTCGAACAATGCTATCCGGTCAATAGCTTTTCCTACAAATAAAAAATCTAAGCAAAAAAAAAACAAGGAAAAAGGCAATGTCAATAACACTGGCCGTTTTGTGCGAGTTGCTTTGTTCGTCGAACGCTCGAATTTCAAAATTCAAATTGGCATGGTCGGGATACGCGCATGGTAAAGAAAAGCGTGTTTGTTGGTTGAAAGAAAATAGAAAATTAAACGTGGAATTATTCAGAAGCTAAAATTGGTATACACATTTTCATAGTTAGTTTCAACTTTGTTTTTATATAGCATTATATTAACATTGATAAAACTTTGTTTTTATTAACATTGATAGAAAGAGAGAACAATGACATTTAAAAAAATATAATATAATTGCTGAGTGTTCAAAATTATGTTATAGAAAAAACCTGTCTGTTTTTTTCTTATTACCCGTGTGACGTGATATATGAGTTGTCATAATTACTGAAAACACAATATTTTATAGTTTTGTTAGCATATAAGTGTAGGTACAGATATTATCATTGGCTAAACCCACACTTGAACTGATTCGGCAATCAAGCAGCAAGCTGATTGGAGGATCGTTACGCTGTTCTAGATTTGAATTATTAGAACATTCCATTAATTGAAATTGTGTGATGTCATGCAGCTTGACGTATACCTAATTAGTTTAGAGTTTAGTGAGATTCATTCAGTATTATCTGATCCAATTTGTCGACTAAATTCCCGGAATATAGTCTAATCGATGTGAAAATAGAACTTATTTAGTATGTTGTTTCAATGTGTCCTAAATATTAATTGCAATAAGAAGTATATCTAAATAGAAAGCGTTGAAATCTTATAACAGTTTTTTTTTCTTAAGAAGCCTGTGAAATGTGACCAAGTTACAAATTTTAGCCTAGCAATATACATAATTACCTACTTAAGTTTACGTAAACCACAAGTTCTGCGACAAACAATTTTAGCTATAAAACTTTTACTTTCCGTTAACGAACAAACAATATAAAACATGAAACTCCCTGTATAGAGCGACACCTAACAAGCAAACATTTTCAATTGGCTGTCTAGGAATGAGTGAGTGAGTGAAAAAAAAGGTAAAAAGTCAACAGCTCCGTGTCATTCGTTCGGCAGAGCTTTTTAATTTTGTTTGTTTCAGCCAAGCCAATCTTGTCACTCGCGTGTGACTGGCCGATAACAAAAAAAAAGAAAAAAACTTGATTGTTTATCCAGCGTTCCGGATTCTAAACTTTGAATACAGACCTACGTGACAGCTCTAAAACCTAATTCGATTGTGTAGAGAAGAAAAAAAACCGACCGCGATGGCCAGTGACACAGTATGCTCGAATCCGTCGCTCTAAAAAGTACTCTACGGCAATGTTTATAGAGTGTGATATTGCTTAGATAGTGATAGTAGGCTACTTTCACTATAATGTAATGCCAATGTCAGTGTGCGGTTATTTTCTTCGTGTAGTTGCGTAATCGTTACGCTGTTGGTTACGGAGGTTGAATAAGAAGCGGTTTGACTGCTGTTTGGTTTGTGACATTTGTAAAGCTGTTGACTTGTTTTTTGTTTCCTTTTGGGGGGGAGTTATGTCAATATTTTTTTATAACGAACGTAAGATGGCAGCCATATCACTTTTGGTTTTATAGAGAATTAATACTATGATTGCTTGTTTCGATGGATTCAAGTTATATTTGAATGCTAGAAGCGATATTCGCTTAAGATAGTTTTTATATTTTTGCACGTGCAGTTATGTGTTCTTGTTCTTAATACCAATTAAAATGACGTATAGTTTGTAAAGCCGCGTATTTATAAGAGCCTTTTGCATGTAGTATTAGTATAGTGGCCGCCCGCGACTCCGTTCGCGTGGAAGCCGTTTTCCCGTGGGAATCAGAAGTTTTCCCGCGGTAAAAGTATCCTATGTGTTATTCTGATGTATAACCTATATTATTGTAAAGTTTCATCAAAATCTGTCCAGTGGTTTTTACGTAAAAGAGTAACAAACATCCATACATACTCACAAACTTTCACCTTTATAATATTAGTGGGATAAAGCTCTTTGAATAAATGAATTAATATTCTATTAAGTACAAAATAATCCGTGTACTTACTTATTTATTGCGTTTTGCAAACATGTCCAATTATTTCGGTCAATGAATGTTAAAATACGTTCGTAAACTTTTTTATTCATTTTGTATAAATAGTTGGGGACTGGATTTTTTCATTTGGCCGATTTTTACTACGTGTTTTATGATCCTGTAAAATGAAGGTACTTTTATATAGTGATGGTGGGTGATAAGAATCTAGGTGGCGGATTATGTATAAAAAAATAGATTACGACACCTTTAAATGACTTTACGTACCTTTAATCTGTATGTGCGATTTTCATTGTGAATTAAAAACTTTCAAATATTGTGTTCGGAACGGATAGATTGGAAAAGTTACATAAAGGAGGATAAAATATTGGACCTACTAGTGGCCGCCCGCGACTCCGTTCGCGTAGAAGTCGGTTTCCCGTGGGAATGAAAAGTTTTCCCGCGGTAAAAAGTACCCTATATGTTAATCTGATGTATAAGCTATATTACTGTAAAGTTTCATCAAAATCCGTCCAGTAGTTTTTACGTGAAAGAGTAACAAACATCCATCCATCCATCCATCCGTACATCGTCACAAATTTTCACATTTATAATATTAGTAGGATTAATCGTATTAGTGTACCTACTTAAAACATATTTTTATAGTTTTTTGAGAGTTCTGGTTTTGTCTTATTACTTAGTTATCTACGTGTATCACAAATAAAAATATCGTTTAGTAACACACCTACCTGTTTGTTATAGGTATAACTTACTAACAGAGAAACGTTGACAAAGAAATATATTTATTCCGTGTTAAATTGACTGTAGCGTCATTATCTGCCTATAAAAAACCCCACGGGGTTTTATTTTCTGTTTTATTATAGTCAAATATATGTTGATATTTAAAGCTGTTTTTATGAAAGTATTGAAAATTACAGTCGCAAAAACGCAATAAGTTAGGAATGTTATGTAAAGTTTTTACACATCCAAGATTGTCAATTCAACCAAAAGATAGAAATGTTTTTTTCCCCCGAACAATGAAAATTTCCCCCAGTAATCCTACTATTATAAACGTGAAAGTTTGTGAGTATGTATGGATGGATGTTTATTACTCTTTCATGTAAAAAGTACTGGACGGATTAGGGTGAAACTTTGCAGCAATGTAAGTTATACATCAGAATAACACATAGGGTTCTTTTTACTGCGGGAAAACATCTTCCATACGAACGGAGTCGCGGGCAGCCACTAGTGCTTCATATAGTATAGGTACTAAAATGAATACAGAATATTTCAAAATTACAAAAATCTATCTCAAATACTTACACCATTACGTAACTTAAACCGAAAACCTATTAAAACGAAGCATCAGTATTAATGAGTTTCTTATGAAAATTACTGAGCTCAGTCTTATTCTATGCCACAAGATTATATGGTGTTCAGCCGAGCGTTAAATAACCCAGAAATGAATGTTTTATTATTCCGGATTAAGGATTATGTTAAAAGCGTTCTTTTGAAGGGATGAGCCAGTTCTTGGGCTTTTGATATAGTATTTTTGGATCAGAAGTAAAATATCAATTAAAAAAAAACAATTTATTAACAAAAAAACCTTGCGAACAATAATTAATAAAAACGACTTATATAAACACAAATCACACCAAAATACTAATTAAATACACGAAAGGAACAATTCAAATCCACTATACAATTAATAAAGCAACTTACAGATCACACCGATATGGCAACTGACATAGCAACCGCACGCAATGAAAAATAGGAACGAAAGAGAATTATGCACAGGAGTTCGTCTTCTTTTATAGTAGTCACCCCCACTACGCCTTTAGCAGACTTTTGACACCTAACACGGCCTCTCCTGACTAGGCGTCGTCCCTGACGGCATCTTGTATGTCTGGCAGAGCGTGGTGTAGTGCTGGATCTTCATGTTCACACGTTGGTGAAGGTCCAGGTTCCAAGGGAAGGGCTTGCCCGCTCTCTACATCAACGTTTATTAGATTCTGATCATCGTCATCATCTGTAAAGTAAACTGCAGTTATTTTTACTGTTGATTTTCAAAGACGTTGCCTAGCTATTTCATACATCACGCTTACAAGGCCCTCACACATACATCGTCATACAATCATTAGCTAAACACCATTCCAATCTAATATTGAGAAAGGTGAACACTTCTCATCCATTTTCAATCATTCATCTTAACTGACATCCAATCACCACAACATACTCATACACTCATGTAGGGCAAACATCCCGCAGTCTGTTGCCGATAGGATCGTCCCGCAGTCCGTCCTCTACATGTAACCAACCTCACACGTGGTGTCCCGCAGTCCACCACGCGTGGCGTCATGACATCCCGCAGTCTGTCTGACATAAACAAACATACTCACGACCGAAAAAGGCAGCGCATGTCTCAGGACACCACTCCCCACGCCAAGGTACCATGTACTGTGCGGCCGCTTGAGTAGTTTTCCCATAGGAGCCGCTCAACAAGCGTAGTTCGTATCGACCGCTCGGCAGAACGCGTATGACCTTGTAAGGGCCCCGCATGCCTGGATCAAGTTTGCCTGTTGACTGAGAGGTTTTTATAACAAACACAAGGTCGTCAATATTAAAAACTCGCGGTGGGCGTCTACTTCGGTTGGCGTAGGTGTCCTGCTGGGCTTGGTTTCTTCGCAGTAGTTCGACAGCCCGACTGCGTTTAAGCTCACGGCGCGCCTCGCGATTTGGAGAGGTATTTTCCACAGCTATGTCACGTACAAGTGCTTGTATTACTGGAGTCGCCGTCTCGCATCCAATCAAGAGGTTTAGAGCAGAGGCTTGCGTAGTTTTCTGTCTCGTGATGTTTAAGGTCAGCTGCAGCTTCCAAAGAGTTTCGGCCCAGGCTGCACCTTTGTGATTAACTTCAATACGAATTAAGTTAAGTACGGTGCGAACATACCGTTCTACTTGTCCATTTGCGTGGTGCATCTCCGGCGTTATATAGTGGATTGAAGAGCCCATTTCGTTTACAAATGTAACAAACCTAGAAGATTCAAACATTCTGCCTTTGTCGGCAACAATTAATTTTGGAACACCGAAAAGAGAAATAGCATTTGTGAAAACTCTAAGTAATTCATCAACATCTTGCTTATATATCGGGTAAAGTAAGGTGTATTTAGTAAAAGCATCTACAAGCAAAAGGACAAATTTATAGCCATTAGACTCGGGGAGGGGACCTAGAGCGTCTACATGAATAGTAACAAATGGGATTTCCGGTTTTTCCCAAGACGTTATACTTTGATTGGGAGCTCTGGGGACTCTTTTCTTAGATAGGCAAACGAGACAGTGGTCAATGTATTTTCTAACAAATTGCCTGAGGCCTGGAAACCAAAAGTGGTGAAGTATTAAGTCTAAAGTTTTGTCGTAACCGAAGTGACCATGTTCGTCATGAAAGACGCGAAGGAGACTAAGGCGATGACCTTTAGGTATGTAACACAGTAAGCGAGTCTCGTCACCTACTGGGGAATATTTGTAAAACAAGATACCATTTTGGAGAATGTATCTGTTGGAGTCAAGACTACCTTCATTAAGTTGAGAAATAAGTTGTTGGGTTTCGCCGTCTGCCTCTTGTGCTATTTGAGCCCAGTTGCGCGGTCTAGTAATATTATAAACTTCGACGGGAGGATTGCGACTTAAATAATCGGCGTGCGACATCATGGTTCCCTTCCTATACTCTATTTCGAACGTAAAATCTTGGAGGTATACCCACCAACGAGCCACCCTCGGAAGGAGGTCTTTTTTTCGTTCTGTGGCTTTTAAAGCGTTGCAGTCAGTCACTACCTTGAACCGTATACCAATTAGGTAGTGTCTGAAATGCTGTAAGGACTTTACCACCGCCAAGGTTTCCAGCTCATAAGAGTGGTAACGATGTTCCGCGCCTTGGGTGACTTTACTGAAGTAGGCGACTACAGTTTTGTTACCGTTCTCCTGAGTCTGTAATAGTACCGCACCGTAACCGATACTACTTGCGTCAGTATGAACTTCCGTGGGTAATTCGGGTTTGAAAATCGTTAAAATCGGTTCAGTGGTCAAACGTTTTATTAACTCCTGACGAACGGACTCTTGTTCAGGACCCCAGTTAAAACAAACACCCTTCTTAGTGAGTTGCGAAATACAACGTGTTTTGATTGCGTAATTTTCAATGTAACGCCTAAAGTAACCGGCTAGTCCTAAGAATTAGCGAACCTGTTTGACATTTTGTGGCACGGGTGATTTTACGAGCGCTTTTATTTTGAGAGGACTCGGCCTAACCTGACCCCTACTAACAACCCTGCCTAAGT
Source organism: Emmelina monodactyla (assembly GCA_916618145.1). Lineage (NCBI taxonomy): Eukaryota > Metazoa > Arthropoda > Insecta > Lepidoptera > Pterophoridae > Emmelina > Emmelina monodactyla. Next base: position 3,666,025 of record OU745316.1, read on the forward strand.
ATTCTATTTCCTCGGTCAGAAACGCACATTTTTTAATATTTACGGAAAACCCGGCCGCTGTTAAAGTCGTCAGTACCTCACGCAAGAGATTGATTCCTTCGTCCACCGTGGAGCTCATCAAGAGCACGTCGTCGATGTACACTAAGACGTTACCTTCGTCTATGTGTTTACGTAGCGTTTTATTAATTATTCTTTGGTACACAATAGGAGAATTACTTAGACCGAAGGGCATCTTCAAGTACTCGTAATGACCTTCCGGTGTCACGAACGCGGTTTTATGAGTCGAATCGGAGGCGACTTTAATCTGGTGAAAACCCGTAGCCATATCAAGCGATGAAAATCGTGTGGTTTCCTTACGTCCTAATCGGTCAATATGGTCGTCTATTAAAGGAAGCGGATACCTATCCTTGACCGTTATTCTGTTTAAAGCCCGGTAATCCACGCACATTCGGTCAGAGCCGTCCTTCTTTTAGACTAGGATAATAGGACTGGAGTATTCGGACTCCGATTCCTTAATAATTTTTTTCTGTAGCAGATCATTGACGATTTCTCTAACTTTTAACTTTTCAGCCTGAGAAAGCTTATAGGGTCGGTATGTAATCGGAACGTCACTAGTTAGGCTTATACGCATTTCTCCGGTGGTAACCGTGGTCGTCGCCGTACCCGAAATAAAATACGCAGAAAAATCGTTAATTACTTTCATTAAACAATCAAGCTCATCTCCGATCAGTGGCGTGTTAACCTTAATTCCGTGAGTAGACTGAACCGTGTTAACGCTAGACGCTTTGTTACACGTGCGCGTGAGACATTGTCTGTCTTTAGTCCTAATGTACGTTATGCCATCTCTATTTAAAATATCGGTGCCGATTATGATTGGGAAAGACATAAAGTTCGACGGTACTACAACTAAATCCGCTTCTATGGCGATTTCGCTAAACTCCAGAGTAAGGGTTACGTATGACTTGGCCACTATCTCGTGTTGACTCAGACCTTTTAACGTACAATCGGTAGCTTTAACGTTACAAGCGAAATGTTTTAAAACGCCAGATGAAATTAAAGAAATGCCAATCGCACCGCTATCTATGAGTACATCGACGGGGACGCCTTGCACGACGGCAGTAGTAATATCGTTATTCAAACTACACGCGCGCTCGCTACAAAGATTTACATTTCTCGAATTCTGTTCAGATCTAGCCTTCGCGAAACACTTATCAACTGAATGACCAGGTTTCTTACAAAACGTACAGTTAGAAATGGTAGTTGCTGAAGGTTTAGGTTTCTTTGGGCATTGGTAACTTCTGTGGCCTGGTTGTTTACAGTCAAAACATAAAGAAGAACCTGAGCGATCACGGTCATTAAAACGTTTCGTTGGTCGTAACAGCTGCTCTTTTGGTTTATGTTTAGGTTTTTGATAGATTGCGAGGAACGAAACTATGCTATCAGGAGCGAGATTTGCATTAGCAGCGGCGGCGCGTACTTGGGCATCATTAATTCCACGAATGACAATCGAAGTCATCAATTCTTCACCGAGACCTTTAACTATGCGCAGCCGTAGTAAAGAGCGACGAGCATACTCACTGTACAATGAGTACTTGTCGGAGGTAGTGTTCATTACTTCAAACAAAATACTCGCGTAGTCTAGCTTACTAGGACAAAGGGGTCTGAATTCGCGTTTAAAACTACTCCATGTTCTATCGCTGGAAACCCACTCATTTAACCAAACACGTGCGTCACCCTTGAGACAACTCGCAACGCGCGACAAACATTCTGCGTCATCCCATCGGTTTGCTACCCGAGCGCGATCGACCTCACTGCACCAAGCTTCTATATCATGAATAGAAGGGTCAAAGTTAGAAACATAATAGTTTTGTGTGCGGCTTGGAACAATGGAGCGGATCGCGTCTACGATTGCCTGTGCAGGAAGTGACGTATTCTCCGATTGTATGGGGGTAGATGCGAAATTATTTTCAATATTGTTCAAACGTGACATTATTGTGTTCAAAGTACGGTTTAGATTAACCGGGTGCCTACGTGATCTACAGTCTGAACGCGATTGCGACTGATCGCGATGTCGAACCCGAGATCGAGAACGTTTTTGTGAAAAAGATCGAGCCTGAGAACGTGCGCGTGACCTTGATTTATTACGCGTCTGCGAATGCGACCCTAACTCGCGAATTACGCTTTCTCGTTGTCGGCGCCCGGGTGAACACGGCCTATCCGGGGTGTATCCTCGCGAGGATGAACGAGAACCAGAACTATAACGCAATCTGTTAGGCGTCGTATTACGCGAGCTACTTCTCGATATGTCACGCGATCGCCGGTATCGGCGTGATCTGCATCGCGATTCACGTTTTCTTGGCATGTTCACACACACAAATATATCACAGAAATGTACAAATAAAACGAGAAATATAAAAGCAAAAGAAAAATAAATAAACAAAATGTGGGTAGTTCTGATTTGTTCCTTTTTCTAGGACGATAGCTAAACGGTTAAGGCGGAAGGCCTGGATTGAGATCCCACTTCTGATTTTGGATCAGAAGTAAAATATCAATTAAAAAAAAACAATTTATTAACAAAAAAACCTTGCGAACAATAATTAATAAAAACGACTTATATAAACACAAATCACACCAAAATACTAATTAAATACACGAAAGGAACAATTCAAATCCACTATACAATTAATAAAGCAACTTACAGATCACACCGATATGGCAACTGACATAGCAACCGCACGCAATGAAAAATAGGAACGAAAGAGAATTATGCACAGGAGTTCGTCTTCTTTTATAGTAGTCACCCCCACTACGCCTTTAGCAGACTTTTGACACCTAACAGTATTTAAAATTGTGAAGCAAAGGTTTAGTATTTAAATTTAAAGAAATGGGGACTTATGTCACTAATTTGCGTTTGTATAGAATAGACCAACTGTTAGTATCTAAGTAACAATCAAGTTCAGTTAGTTTGGCGATGTAATCAATTGAGTTAAAACTTGGTTTCCTGTCAAGCAGCAACGTCTTAACCCGACAGAAAATTATGTGGTCTTAAGAAGCGATCCCACGGTGCGCCTCACCGAACACCGCGACGCACGCACGCGCTAGAAAAAAGTCACTTAACTTTGTTAATACCAAACTTTATGTATTTTTTGCGTCAAATTGAGTGGGACCACCTTTTAAGATGCGAAGGTCAAACTTCACCAATTTTATTGTTGTGATAGTATTGTAATTTGTCAAATTATTTATCTGTCAAAAATAAAAACTTATGTGCCAAATTCATCTGATTCCAACAAGTAACATATCTGATCATAAAAAAAACAATATCTTCGAAAAGTTCTACGAAAAAGTACAAAAAAAAAGCCGCCGTTTCAGTATTTTCTTTTCTTTATATTTCCAGTTTACTTTTACTGTTTGTACAGTAATCAGCGTTTTGTCAAATAATGTTTGTTTAGGCGCGTTACGCGTAGAAAACTAAACAGAGAAAGTCTATGAAAAGGCGACAAAAATTCAATATTATCTGACATGTAACATTCATTGTGTCCTTGAAAATACGTAACAAGAAGGTTTTACTAGTACGCTTCTACTGCAAAGTACGTTATTGCTTAAGTCAGGACTACCCATAGCAAGGGATAAATAATAAATAATAATAATAAATCTCCAGACTAACACACCAACTGTGTGGCTATAAACTAAGCAGAGTTTGTACTGTAGGTACCACACAATTGACTAGGGTAGAACCTAGTTACATCCAGACACTAGCCAATTTCGAAAAACCATTTTGATCAAATAGGCCCGACCCGGGGATCAAACCCGGAACCAAACGCTTAGCAGTTTGGTATATATACCGCTGCACCACAGAGGTCGTCAACACACAGGGATCACAGTTCGATCCCAACTTGGTTGTACCACTCACTTACGGTGAGGGAAATCACCGTGAGGAAATCCACAAGTTTGGCTGGTAGTCACTATGTGAGTTTACTTACCCGTATTGACCCAGCGTGGTGGATTTCGGCCCAGTAAGAAACTGGTGCCCAACCAATGAGATCTACATATGAAGTCTAGTTTTATACATATACACGCTTGTAAAGTTTTATTAATGTTCTATTTATTTTTTGATCTTGTAATAAACTTTTACAACTTAACTCATTTTACAGTTGATTTCATACTATTAACTTAAGTCTCTGCGAAACATCTTATCTTTAATAAACGACTTAAAGTTCCTAACCTGAAAATTAATAATTTCATATAAACTTTTACTACAACTTGATAATAACAATTTACTGCATTGCGCCATTAAAAGTACTAACAAATTAAACTTTGTGTTAGACACGGTTAAATTTAACCGATCGCTTTATAAACCAAGTTTAACTAAACAAGTTAAACTAAACTAAAGTTCAAATACATACTAGTTTTCCGCCCTGCGGTTTCGCCCGCGGTTTTAAGACATTTCTCGATGCAATGACATATTTTCCCACGGTAAAAAGCAACTGTTGTCTTGGGCTAGCTCATAATTTATCCATGTATAAAATTTCATCAAAGTTCGTTGCGATTATAACAAACAAACTTACTTAATACGTAAACTTCTATATTTATAATATTAGTAGAAATACTTTGATAATATTTTATAATCTAAGACATCGTTATGTCGACTTTACCTTTTCTTAGTAACTAACTTTATCTATTAATTCTTTACATTTTATGCGCAATAGAAACAAAGAAAATGTTGCTAAAGGCCATCGAACCAGGATAACTACAAATAAGTTTAAGACCTTTATATTCCATATCTAATTCTGTTATGATCAATCAGTGTTTTTTAATCACCCAATCATGATTTGAAGGTCGGTCGTAATTTTTAACAACTTAACAAACTGAGCGATATATGGCGAACTGTGGGCGCCCGCAACTCCTTTCGCGTGGAATGAGATGTTTTCCCGTGGTAAAAAGTACCCTTTGTGTTTTTGATATATAACCAATATAACTGCAAAGTTTTTTTTTCAAATCCGTCCAGTAGGTAGTTATTACGTGAAAGAGTAACAAACATCAATACATACTCACAAACTTTCACGTTTATAATATTAGTAGGATTTAAGAGTAGGTACAAACTTAAGATTGAATTAATGTTCGATAAAGGATTTTACTTGGCATTGGCAATAATTTATAATTGGCTCAAATAATATTAAAAAAAACTGCTTAAGGAATGACGGCTTGATGTGGAAGTTAAAAGAATAATAACTATTTGTTAGAATTTTGTAATATTTTCACTTCCAAGAATCATCTATAGGTTCTGAAAATGTCGTGAAAAACAATTATTGTGAAATCGTATTTCTAACGAAAGAAACGATCAAAGCAACCAAGGTTATTATTGTTTTCTAAAAATAAAGCTAGCGTGATTCTTATGAAGTTAAACTAGCTTTCCGCCCTGTTTTACTCGCATCTAAAAGCCTTCATCCGCTTAAATGAGATGCTTTCTACTTCATTAAAATATGGTCTATCCTTATACTATATCATCCAAATCCGTGGAGTCCGTCACTTTCGAGTGACATGAACAACTATCGAAAATCGTCAAAATTCCATTATTTGTATCCGTTTATTCTCATAGCAATCATGACAATTTGAGTTACAGAATTACCCCCTTGAGTAAACATACGAATTCATGAACTTACGCATTTATAATATAAGTAAGATCAATTCTTAAATCGTATGAAGGTGTGAGAGTAGGAACAGGATTTTTCAACCTTAATATAATTCCGGGGTCAGTAACCGAATTCCATCCCAAAGTGGAAATATACCATCCCGCTTACCCAACACATAAGTATCCAATGATAACGCGTTTTCCCACAAAAGCCTTCAGAGTTCATTCACCTATCAAGGTTAGCAATTAAACTGCTGAGTCACCGTTAAAGAAACAAAGCGGTAAGATATTTATGGCCTAACTTTTGAACGCCTTTTGTATGTGTTTGGTTTAAATTGCGATTCTGCGTCTGTAAAGTTTATGTAATCATTTTGTTAATAATTTATTGTGTTCATGTTACTTTTATCGAGGTAACTGACAATTTACGTATACTTTTTAAAAGAAGGGCAAGTTAGATTGGATTTCCACTTTAAGATTCTATAAGTACATTTTAGTAGTAAAATACTTTTATAAATACCTACTTAAAGTGCCTACAGTAGAACAGTTAAATGATAGTCTTATGTCCAATAGATGAGGTTAAGAAAGTATTGTCTGAATTCTTCAGATACTAATTTTTATACTTCTTTTAAATATAAGTTGCCAAATAGATAAAAAAATATGTTTATTTTATCTTTATTTACCAAATTAATCTTTCACGCCCACGCTTCGCAATGGTGTAATTTTGGCTGACTTGCTCACGAAATATTGAATTTTGGCTAACTTAAAAAAACCTTTTCTAATTGTTCTTTATTTACAAATTTAAATGAAAAAATTCCCTTAGTTTTTAGGAAGAGTTGGCGTTTGGACCCAAATAGCGACTTGGATTTATACTATGTAATGACAGCACCTAAAAACTCCGGCTGAATATAACCAAGTCATAAAAAAGCTCTACTGGCATATTTTTACCTAATTAAAGCAAATATATCATTAATTCCAATAACATTGAAAAAGGCTTTCAAGGAAGGAGATGAAGGCGTGAAACCAACATACACACTATTTCTGTTTTCCTCTTGTTATAACTACTTTTTTATTATCACAGTGTTATATAAAAAAAAGATAAAACTAAAACGTCATTCACCGTGTGAACACGCCCTTAGTCGAAGTAATCCGTCAGGGTGGTACTATCGGGGAGAAAAGTTTACGAGCGTCGTAAAACTGGATAATGTACTCGATAGTACTTGTACAGGCACGAGCTACATACGAAAATAGGAAATAACTTACTCAGGGCACAATATAAGGGGCTATCAAATCAATGTTATTTATTTGTGTCGTATGTACATTTGATGGGTGTGACGTAGACATTCGTTATTGGATGTTCATTGAATTAATTGTTGAGTCAAGAGGATGTTTACATGTTGTTGCTTTTAGTATAGAGATAGGAACAGTGTATTACGCTTAAGATAGGATATCCTAAGTACTAATATTATAAACGTGAAAGTTTGTGAGTATGGATGTATGTATGGATGTTTGTTACTCTTTCACGTAAAAACTACTGGATGGATTTTGATGGAACTTGACAGTAATATAGGTTATACATCAGAATAACATATAGGTTACTTTTTACCGCGGGAAAACTTCTCTTTCCCACGGGAAACCGACTTCGGCGGCCACTAGTATGTTATAAATAGAGGTTGGGTTTTAGTAGCTAACATTTTTAGATACAGTAAAATCAATAGATTATTAACATATTTATTTGAGTTTTAAATCCTAAAAGCCAAATACTTTATGCGACAGTTTAATTAGAAATTGAGCATTAAAGATATTTGAGCAGCAAACAGATTATATTGTGCCTGATGAGATGAAATTTATCGCAAAAAAAACAGTTCATATATTTAAACCTCTTGAATTTAAACACTGACATCTCTTTGAAGATTATTTCTCACATTACTTATAATTTGCCTTTCTCTAGAAAAATCGTTTGTTTAGTCTATAGGTGGTTGGACCACCAATATAAGGAGTTCTTTCCCAATAAATTCACACACTTAGTTTTGCTCCCAATTTCACTTCCTAAGTGTTTATTAAATTGACTAACTCCGTTCGCGTGGAAGTCGGTTCCTCGTGGGAATGAGAAGTTTTCCCATGGTAAAATGTACCCTATGTCCTTTCCTAAGTTCAGTTCAAGAAGAAAGACTTTATACCAAATTTTATCAAAATCAGTCCAGTGGTTTAGGCGTGAAAGCGTCACATACAGACAAACAACAGACAGAGTTACTTTCGCATTTATAATCTTATAGTAGGTAGGATTTAATACAAAAAAGCACAACTCCGTATGCCCCTGTACAGGCATGCCAAAGTTTCCCAAATTCCCAAATGGCAACGCCGAACAAAGCTTATTAGGGAAGTTCACAATAGTTTTAGACCATTGTTAGACAGGGAATTATAATGTACTTACACGTACTAACTGTACACAGTAATATGTCTTGGAGGTATGCTTAGAATTATTAGGTAAGTTGAGACTTGCACGAGTTAAGCGGAAATTTTTGGCGACATGATCACAAAAAACAGGTGTTTAGTAAATGTTTAGATTGTTTAGCTAAATATTTTTAGTTAAGCACCTTCTTGTAGTTATTACCTAAATTTGAGAGTGGTAGAGTCTAGCTGTAGGATCAGTCTGCAGCGATTACTGGGCTGACTCGACCGGTGAAATACCACCGTCGCACAGAAAACCGGCGTGAAGTATGGACGATGTTCCTGCGTTTCGTTCGGTGAGTGCGGTATCCGGTGCCCAATTTTCTCAAAGGTCAGCAACACACCCAACACCCACAGTGTTACGGGTAGTCATGGGCGGCGGTGATCACTTACCATCAGGTGACCCGCATGCTCGTTTGCTACCTATAATATAAAAAAGGTGACGATTACTAGATACAAAAAAATGACGCATATAAATCGTAAAATAGTAATTGTTTGCCTAAATTTTCCTTACCATTTTTTTATTTACCATCATCAATTAGATCAACTAAAGATTTTAAGCTAGAAATAAGAGAACTTAAATTCAAAACCCAACATAACAAATTTGCGTATAAAATATTTCGTGTGTCATGAATAAACTTCATATCAGTAATAGTTTCTCCCCGGCTTTTTGTAGGCTTTCGTATTGTGTTTTCCTTATGTCAAGTCGTGTTATTGCCACCTATGTTAAGTTTTCCTGTATTTGTCGGTTTTACTCAAACAACCCTACTTTTATTCTTATTTTTGTAGAGTTATTTGGGTCAGATGTTCTAAGTACATTTTTAGAGCCTTATTATTAAACAAATTAAAACCGATAATTAAGGTTTTGTACCACATTATTTGTTACGTCTATATCTTTTTATTAATTACAAAAAAAATCTCTACATTTAAATCATCTCAAACAGCACCGTAAGTTGTAATATATATTTAAAATTTGCAATACTACTTTCAGTACATTTGAAAAAAGAACTCCTGAACGCTATATATACGTAATACCTCTCACTATTTGAGAAGGAGGCTTCCTATGTCTAACTTGTGGTGCTTTTATACTTTATAAGCTGCTATATGTAATAATAAACACTCGTAATTCTCCGGACTAACTCACCAACTGTGTGGCCCTAAACTAAACCTGGCTTGTAATATAGGTACCACACAATAGACTAGGGGAGAACCTAGTAACACCCAGACACGAGCCAATTTCAAAAAACGATTTTTGTCGAAATTTGGCCGACCCGGAAATTGAACCCAGAACCATCCGCTTAGCAGTCCGGTATTTATACCGCTGTACCGCTGAGGTAGTCAAAATTATAACATTTAACATTGGAAATACCTAACTTACACTCTAAAGCGTCTGTAACCTTTAATCACAAACTCAAATGAAATGGAATGAAATGAAATGAGCATTTATTCACCATAAATTGCGGTTGAACATTTAATGAACGTCAGTATTTAACAATTTCAAATATTCAATTGTCAAAAAGCTCATAATTTACGCCATACACCAAAAAAGACGTTGTTTCATAAGACGCGATAGGGCACGTCGTAATCGATTGAATAACCTGTCGACACGCCACCTATAGATAACAACACTATTTTTATTCACAAACTTGCAGGATTCCATCGATATCGAGGGGGAACGTTACAAGTTTTTCTATTTACTAGGTAACTATAAAGTTATGGTGTCCTGGTAGGTTATGATAATAGTTTCGGAACTAAGTGTTAAAAAGGGTAGTTTGTCCTTTTTGACGTGTTGAACTTTTTGTGGGATATTCTTTGTGTCATGGGAAGTTAATTTAAAATTGTTAAGTAGGTATTTTGTTAAGTTACTTATTTTATAATTATAATTCTAGTGATTTTAAAATTTGCAAAGAATATACATGTAAATTGTTAAATATTATACCTTCTATCCCAATTTCACAGACACACTTCAAACCTATTTGTATATATGTTTTGTCTATATCAGTTACAAAAGCTTTTTACATAATATCGAATGGTAGACAACACATATTTTAACTTAAAGACGTTAAAAAAACAATATAAATAAATGACAAAACATTCTCAAAAATCATTCAAAAAAATCTTCATTGGTAAAACAATGGACAATATATATTTTTAAAACGTTGCCAATTCTCATTATTTACCTCTTAATTCGTTCGTCTCAAGCTACCAACGCCCTCTTGTCTAAATAATGTTCCTAACACGTAAAGGACTAAAATAGAGCCTCCGCAATGAGTACAAACATTCATTTGTCCTTAACTCAGAGAATTCGGTAACAAGTGAACACACTCCTATGGAAGAGTGAATGAGAGACACAGAATGTCACACATTTGAGATAATAAGATTAAAAATAATTTATCAGTAGTCAAGCTTTTGGAAACTTGAAATTGAGTCGATGGAACCCAAAGGTTTCTTATAATTTATTGTGCAAAGTTCAATACGAGTGTACTTGCGTTTGTTTTTGCTTTATATTGGCCGCATTCTAGGTAATCGAAAGATACAGATTTTAATATTTTTTTAATATAATTATATAAAATATAATAAAAAAGTGTACGCTCTCTGTTAAAAAGCTGCACTGTTAAAAAAATAGTGTAGTGAAATTTAAAATGTATAAAAATAATTATCTTACTTCCCTTCTGTTTTCATATCAGCCATGTACTAATTCGACGAAATCAAGTTATATAAGTCAATAAACAAGGGATGTTGTTAGCAAACACATAATTTGGGACAATTCGGTACAAGGGCCTTCCTAGGTTTTAATTTCATTCGAGTTTCTCAAATACGCAGCGTAATTAATTATATAACTCAGGGTTTGCACGCTTGTTTGGTAATTGTTTTGTTAAATAATTATAGTTAACCTAAAACGGCTTTTAACACATGACCGTGGTTTTTAATTTGGCTCGAAAACAGCATTTAAAATGGTTTTGAACGGTTCTATAAAAGATATCAAATATCTACTTTGTTACTCCAAATACTTTTTATATTGTTATTATTAAAAAGTATTTAAATTTATTTTTAGCCATATTATATAAACTTTAAAAATGTTTTCAATAAAGTATGTGTTAAAAAACAATTATAAGTTTAGCTGAAGGTTAATAAACTTACAGTAGCCGTAATTTCATGAAATTTATTTATTGAATAAATACATTACGCACAATATCAATTGTATAATCACTACATAGTATACATGTATAATAACGTAGTAAAAGGAAAGGAGTGTTACTTAGAATTTAACGCGTGCGAAGCCGTGCCGGTAAAAGCTAGTAGGTATATGATATATATCGTATTACGGTCTACGCTGCTACGAATATGCGTTCTGCTACGACGTAGCCTTGCTACAACTTTAACATTATTCAGACTTACAATGGTGCCAATGCCAAGTTAAAAGTGTCTTAACTTAACTAATAATATAAATATCCCTTACTCAGCAATAATACAAGTCGAGTAGTCACATTAGATTAAACAACCTTGAATTTTTAAACGACATGACCTAAGCAAGTTATAAAAAGTGCTCAGCACATGTTACACACAAATTTCACATTGTTAATAAATTTTACCATGATTTGGACTAAATTAAGTGAAAAACAATACGTGTACCCGTCCTTTTCTCCCAAATATTAGTATGTGAAAATTTCAACCATCATTTAAGTTTAGTTTAGTCAGTGTTATCAGAATCAGGCCAATATGCATCTATTTCTTACTTTAGTCCGCTCTAATTAATTGGAAACGAGATTTCAATACAAGTGCTGTTGTACTAATGACGTCGGGGTCTAGTTGACCCGTCGCTCGAGGGGTTACAAGTTAGATAGGTTCCAGAATTATGCAGTTGGGTTAGCTCGCTCACACTAGACTAGTATTATCATAGGTAATAAATTGAATATAGTGAGAGACGTCTATATGTACATATAGGTATAGTGTAAAGTAAAGTAAGTAAAATTTATTTGTCCAAAATATTTTTTTACAGTTTTTTTATACATTCTGTCCCCAAACTAAGCGAGTCAATTGAAGTGTGTTGGATTTGTTTAATGATTTTCAATATACGATAATACATTAACTATATTATACAGTTGGGAAAGGAAAAGCAACGATTTGCTTTGAAATATTAGATTTCATACAGATGATATTTTTTTTTACCTAAAAAAATATGTACGTTTATCTGTAACGTATATGGAGTATTTAACTTTAAAGAATAAGAAAAAAGTTTTCTTAACGTTGTAACATTTTTTTTTATTATCAAATAAAAATACAACTTATCAGATATTTCACATGGGTTAACTAAATCCCAATATGTGTATTTTACATATGAAAAGCTAAGCCACTTACATAATATCAAATATATGTACATGAAATACACGCAACTAATTTACTTTCAATAATCATTCTCACTTCAATACCAGTATAATATAATTATTTTACAAAATACGGCTATCAATTTCTGGAATTAATTAAATCGCGTCTAATAATACTCGAGGTGGTATCGAACCTTTATAGCATCGAGTTTCCAATTGAAAATTTGAAGATCGAATCTCGATGGCAGGCAATTTTATAATTAAATTATATGTTTACTTGTAAATAAGACTTCACTTGAGGCTTTTCTTTTTAAATATTTTATGCCAGATATAGGTATTCTATTTTATTTATACATTAGTAATAATAAAGTTTTGTCATTGTTATAGAAATATGTTTTAAAGAATATAAATGGTATCCAATTATTTGGGTTTAGTTTTTTTTATTTTAACTTAAAGGTTTCTTCTTGTGGATTACTGATAAATTTTAAGGTTTGTCTTTTACGCTTGAAATTAAAATGAACTCGCAGCCATTCATATTAATTTCGTTCATGTGGTTATTTCTCAACTAATTCAACAATACAATTATATTAAGTTATTGAGATTATATCGTTGCATTTCTTACGTGAATTACCTCCTTGGTGTCACTCAGAAATAGAAAGGGCTTCCTAGTGTTCTTTTCATTAAATATGTGGGTCAGCACTAGTTGTATAATAACATGGAATCTCATTTAATTTTCTCAGCAAATAAAAGACAAAACGCTTTTAATTGCCAACCTCTTTATTTTACCAAGACAATAAACTCTATGTAAATGTCTACCTCTGTATTGAAATTGGCTCGTGTCTGGGTTTAACCTGCTTCGCCTTTAATCCATTGTGTGGTGCCTACAATACTAGTGCTTACTTTAGGGCCATATAGTTTCTGTGATAGCCTGGATAGTTATTTATTTATTATTTTTCACAGTCTATATTTCTCTTTTATTTTTTTTTATTACAAGAAACCTTGCTTATTTTCCCAGCTTTACCATCTTAGTTTCTTAGTATTTATACAAGCATTATAAGTATGTTTTAAACAATACCAAAAAATAATAACATAAATAATAAAATTGAATAATCATGAAGAATTATCATCGTTGCTAATGAAACCGCCAAGAACACCAAAATAAGGTTTTTACCTGAAAATTGTTAATATTCTTAATTAATAGCAAGGCCGTTAACAAAATGGAGCATAAAGGTGACTCGGTGCTATTCATAAAGTTTTAATTAAATCATTTCAGTAGAAATTGTTTATAACATGTATTTGGTTCACGAAAAATTAGGAGAAATTGTATTTTTTTGTGATAGGTGAATATTTAGAACATCACTAGTAATATACATAATAATAAAATGATGCTTAAGTAATGGTTATAAATGAATAAAAGTAAAAATGAATTTTCTTCCTACAGATGTTTAACCATAATTGTTATTGTAGTCTTCTTATATTAGTTACATTGTATGAGAATAGAAAAATATCATAAAACAGTCAAGCCCCACTTGTTAATCATAGTTTTAATTAGATAAATAAAGTTAGGTTTTTAGCAGCTACCACCGATAAAGTTTGTTTGTCACTTGAATTGATGACTATCGGTAACTTGATCACGTTTGGTCATTTTGGGTACATTTTGACAATTATCTTACAATTACAATTGCGTAACATTTGGTCAGTCAACCAAATATATATTTAAGATACAATTCAGCAATGACATTTATAGCCACATCAAATTATACCCAATGATCTGTGTAATTGATGGCCGGGATTTATGCTGGCATAGCTATTTAGGTAAGCTATGTTCATATTATGCTTTGGGTTGGACTTCGGTTAACACATAGGTATACAACGTGATTCTTTAGTGGATATAGACTTAAAAGGTTTGTTTAAGCCCGACATGTAGTATTTTGGCCGCCCGCGACTCCTTTCGTGTGGAAGTCGGTTTCCCGTGGGAACGAGAAGTTTTCCCACGGTAAGAAGTACCCTATGTGTTATTCTGATTTATTACCTTTATTACTGCAAATTTTCATCTAAATCCATTTAGTTGTTTTTACGTGAAAGAGTAACAAATATCCATCCGTACATCCATAAATCAATACATACTCACAAACTTTTACGTTTATATTTTTTGTAGGATTATTTTAATTTAAAATCAAGTAAAATAATACAACTGCGCTTTTAACTGTACTTTTAATCGCCGAAGTATCGCGAGTTATTTTTATTTTTAGTATATTTTGTATGAAAACGCGCCAATTATTACGCACTGCCGTTTTTCTGTGTTGCACAATGATAAAGAAAGAGAACTATTTATTTGTCTGTTTTTTTGTCATATTAGCCAATCCATTATCGTAAAAAAATAACTGATCAAACTACCCCTTTTAACTAATAAAAGTGAACAATAAACCATTTCACTAGTTTAACAGACACAGTATTCAAGAATTAATTAGCAAAGTTGAAATTATTCCACATGGCGCCACATTCGGTGGTTACAAAGTTAATTGAGAAGTTGATTTGCATGCTAGTTTGTATATTGGTTTTAAGCAATTTGAAAACTGAAGTGCAAATTAAAATGAATGTAGGTAGCTACTGCTGCATAGGTTATTGCAATATGATTTGATTGCAGTTGTGGTCTGAATACTAAACGTATAAATAATAGGAATAGCAGCCTATATACGTCCCACTGTTGACTACAGGCCCCCTTCTCTCAGCGAAAGGGATACTAAAAGTTCATAGGTTTAAAAGACATCAAGAATAACGTTGTGTTAGAAAAAAAAAGAAAGATAATATCCTGAGCATTCTTAGAGTTTTGCCATTTCTTTTTTTATATATTTTTTAGATCTAGACATAACATTCTGCTCTGCTAATATCCCTCCTGATATACTTTTTGAAAAATACACACACATAGGCTAATTTACAAAACTCTAGCATCAATGTTTACTTTTGTATGCCTCCATTTCTTCCACTACGCTAAACCTACAAGCACGCATTATGTTTATTTATTTAGCTGCTCTTGTGTAGAACGTAATATACATTCTTGCTTGTATTGTCCTCGGAAGAAAGCGCTTAATAAAGCGCAAAATATACCCTCTACAGCAAAAACCACGCGCTTACCTCCACACACTCTCGTAGGTTTTCAGAGTAATATATTGTTTGTGGTTGTACTACCTTCTTCACACATGGGTAGGCCTGAATGAGAGTCCAGAAATCCTTTCAAAAAATGTGATTTGTTAGATGTAGAAATAAATGTCGTCTTTGGTGAGAATTGAAGGCTTTAGTTAGATATGGGGGCAGCGAGATTATAGATTTTAGGGCTAAGCCGAGGCTACCACGATTCTATTTTTTATTCCTTAGCATTTAAGAGTAGGAACAGTGTTTTGATAATCATACTGAATTAGAAGTACTCTGATATAACGGTCGAACTTCCAAAACACAGAAAAAAAAAACCTTAGACATAACCCCTAACCTATTTCTAAAACATTTTTTTGCGTCTGTAATTTACATTTCACCTACTTGAGTCCTTGTCGACTTTACAGTTTTAAAATACTCACAATAACTTAACCTGTACTTCCCTTCCTTTTTCAAAAAAAACAGTCGAACCTCTTCCAACGCCTAACTTAATCTGCCCACTTCTCAAAACAAACCTACCTAAAAAACACGTAACAATTGTACCTCTCTTCTGTGTGTTACCGAATAGCTTATATAACGCTAAAAGCTTATATTGACCTACGTAACCGTTCCTGGATGGCTGCGTAACAGGGGGGTAGCTAGCTGGTTCTGACGGTTACGTTTATGTAACTAGAATCGCTTGGACGCGATTTTAATTGCATTTGTGGGTACTTGTTGCTTAGGGTAATGGGTTAAAGTTGGTGACTTTTTAAGGATGTTGACATTTAAATTTATTTGATACGTACGATAATCTATTGTACAAATACAGTCCAAAGAAGATAAAAAAAACTGCAAATGCCATATAAGTTGACTTAACATTATCACAATAAAATATAGCCTTCTGCCCGCGGATTCGTTCACGTGAAAACGAAAATAACCTAAATAACTACTGGTGTAAGATTTCCAAATTGCGATGACTAGTTCCAGAGTAACCTACATACAAACTCCCTAACCCTTCTTAAAATAGCATTTAAGATAGCTATTAATATCACTGCTCCTGAAACTTACCCCCTATTACTGTCAACCTACTTAATTTGTTCCCCTATGCAGCATCGTAAGTTCTCTTGAAACTTCAGTGTTCATGTCAATTTGTATAACTTGGACATCAGATCGAGTGCATCTAAGTTAACTACTGACTAAGAGCAGGTTAATTAGTTGGACGTAAGTTCTAGGACGGTTAGTTTGGACGGCAGCCTAAATTAATTTGACAAGCTCTAGGAGGCTTTTCATCGATTTTTGCTGACGTATAGGTAAGTTTAAAACCTCTGTCCGTTAGGGGAAAATTCCGCTGTTATTGTTGCTTTTGACAGTTGTTCTTGTATGAACAGTGGTTTGTTTCCGCATTAAAATTGATTTTTGAGGTTTTAAATCTAAAAAGATTTAGTATATAAAGGTTTTTATCGTACCTAACTTGTTTAATTGAAATCGAAGTTACTTATCTAAGGAACAGATAAAATCTAACAGTCTGGTACATTATATCTTTAACATTCACCTTTTACCGTAAAGATTATTAATTTCTACGAATGTATAAAGTCATCCCCTAGACTATATAAGGCTATATAAACTAGTAAATAATTACCAATTAACTAAGTAACTGGCGATGTTTGTATTGTGAAAACCCTCGTTCTGTTAACAGCTATTCGTTGTAAGGCAAACGCGAACTCGCTTTACGTAAGCTGGTGTAGGGTTGAACACAATTATATTATATAATATATTAAAATGGTTATATAAACGGGTAAACATTTAAAAATTGTATAACAAATAGATTTTGGTCACATAACTTTTAGGTCGCAATTAGTAAAAACAAATTAAGGATTTTTTATTTATGTTATTCATACCATAATCAAAAAACTAAAACATTGTTTTTACAATTTGAGTATAAGAACATAAACGCTACTTTATTTTTAATAATCCGTTTATCACTGAGCCCTAATTAAATAATTCCTAATTTAATTGAACCTATAACTAAGACTTAAAACCTAAGAAAGTTCGCTAATCGACAGTTCTACTCTAAAGACTACGATTTATCTAATAATCGATCATTGAATTGCGTAGTCCACAGAGGGCCTAATTCGATGTTCTATATGAAGCGATCCTTGGCCTTGAATTTCCTCCTTCGTACGACTTTGACCGATATAACAATCTTTCCTTTTTATTTCTTCTATTCGTGAAGTATTTGCTTCCATGTTATATTGCTTAAAAGTATTTACTCCTTTAAACAGTGATCTTTACACTTTTGCACCTCATGCAAAAACATATTTTTTAACACTGCGTGATACCTCAATCAAAATATTGACAGATTTTTGTAACCCTAGTTTATTTTTTTTTATTTATGCACATAAGTTTATAATTCTAATTCGAGGGAATTTAAAATCATTCTCAATAAATATAATTTGAAATACTATGATAATAATTTATAACTAAACGAAACGCGGCAACCCTATTTAATCTATATTGTTAAACGCTTACAGAAGCGATCTATAAGTATAATTGGTAGACAGTGAGGAATTAATTCATTTGACCATATTTATATAATGTATAAGTTGTTGAATTTGTTTTTTGTTTTTCAGCAGGAAGACCATAAAATAAAAAGTTTTAAAATTGTCTTAAACACCAAATTATTTATTTTAATGAGTAGGTACTTTCATGTAGGTAACAGGGAGTTTTATACACTGGGTTATTGGAGAGTTGTTAACACAATATAAAGATAATCTCAGTTAAATTCCTAAAATAATCGCAAATTGAACTAAACGAACAAGCCAATAGAAAATCCAAAGAGAATAGAATCTTCTCCGAGACTAAACTCTGTAAATCCTCGTTTGTTCGAAGCTTATCGCAAACTTACGTGTTTAATATTACCTTATAATACTGTGAGTAAGAAACTTGTGTTTAATGTCTAAGAACGGAAGCTCAAATTTCTCAACTTAAGCTCAGCTCACAACAAGTCAGGGGGCAGCAGGAGACGTGGAAGTAAACGAGACGCTTGAGCGCGTATCGCTGTATTCGAACAAGCGTAAAGCTAGGATGTATTTAAGCTATTGTTACAAGCTCAAAGAGGATTTTAAAGTGTAGCTGTTGTTTAGACTCTGAGGTTTAAAGCAATTGAGTCAGAGGTGAATATCAAATTTATTGCCTTTACTTGAGTTTTTGTTATTGTTGTCAAATATTTTACTACAAGTATTTACGACAAATCTTTAAATTTTATTAATTCTTATAAGTTATAATATTAATGATTTGTGATATTGCATTTTTGTTCTTAGTAATTATTAGACTTTGTTTTATTTTTCGTCTGACTTTTCGATACAAACGTTCCATTAGAGTCTCCTGCTACCCCGGCCTTTGTTTATTATTATGAAAGCTCCCATTGCACCCCAAACATCCGACTTTATTCAGCATCCCTTTATTTGTTGCCTTCAAAACATGTTTACTTCGGTTTATTAGAGGATTCTTTAGAAACGTCTTTAATGATTTTATTTTAAAGTCTTGCCTTTTATTTGGAAGTTAAAGTAAAGTTTTCGACAACTTGGGTAATTAATTTGGATTACACCAGGCACGGTCTGGTTTTATCAGAGTTTATTATTGAAGTTCGTTAAGTAGTTTTAAATTTTTAACCCTTTCACGGCGGGAGTTTTGGAACAAAGTTGTCTTAAAATTTAAAATTCTAATTTTTGCTTCATAATGATTCTACAAGTAAAATTATTTTCGCAACTAACCTTTAGATAATATTTTAAAACACAAACAATGTTCAAGAAACAGCAATAACATTTCTATCCGGGTTTATATTCGTACATTTAATAAATAACGTCTCTGTTTACCGGAGGTCTCGTTAAATCGGTTGTCTGGAACAATTCTCTTTAACTTAATATCCTCAAAAGATGCAATAACCGGCCGCTTCAGATCCCCGGCGAAGGCTTTTGTTTCTGTACATTAAATATGTAAGCTATGAGAAGGATATAAGATCGTATTTCCTGTGACAAGTTGTCATTTATCGCGGGGGGGGGGGGCGACGTAAGAATAGTCTTGTCTAATTGGCTGTCGCCATTTTGAAAAAGCTTGTGACGTCACGCAGAGAAAACAAAGATTACGTAGCTTCAACTATCGTGAATTTAGCTCTAAATAGCTTATTTTTGGTTTGGCTTGCGCTCTCCATTGGTTATGTACTCAATGTTTTGGAATAACGCAATGATATTTGAGCTTATGCGATCCCGTGTTTATTTTGACAACATGCTTCTGCTGTTTTCAGATGAATTTTGAAACTTATTTCTAAATCTTAGTATTTATGACGATAACAGTATCTATTTAATATTTAGTATTTTTAAGAGACGTTTATTAAAAAGAAACATTAAAAGTTTTTAAAACTAGATGGTTACTGAACTTAGTGTGTAACTAAATTCTGTTGGCAACTAGCAATTTTGAGATGCAGAATAATAAACTGAGCTAAGTGAACTCCCAACTGACTCCATTTGCATCGCAATAATCCCCCAAATTATTTACCACCAACTTTTAGTTTACACACGAAAGCACATATGCACAGGTCTACCACACTACATAGGGGCGAATTAATTTCCGCCCGTGGTCCATCGGAATCCATTAGCAGACAACATCAAACAAGGCATCGGCCGAAGTTACCCGAAGTAACACGAACTCACCCGAGACTCGTGCGGTTGCATAAAACTTGTGTTGGCGACCGCTAATTAATATCATGGTTAGTTTTTAACGTTACTGAGAGTTACGTCCTCACTTTTTGTTTAATTAATAGATTTTACCCTCGCCGCTTCGCACGTGTGATATATGTAAACCTTCCTCTTGAATCACTCTATCTATTTAAAAAAAAACGCATCCAAAGCCGTTGCGTAGTTTTAAAGATTTAAGCATACATAGGGACAGAGAAAGCGACTTTGTTTTATTCTATGTATTGATAGTGATATCAACTATTTTAGTTTTTATTTAGATTACAATATAAATATTGCTGAATATCTTACTGATATTTTTTATCACTTTATTTAGTTTAGCCTCTTTTAACTCAGAATCGACACCACAACTTCTGGCTATCATTATATTTCACAAACTTTCACTTTATACCTATATATTCATATCTACCTATATATTTCCCTACGTCATATTTTCGTCAAAATCAATCTAACATCGTCACTGTATCCTCTCATTAAGGTTATTTCTGAAACTCGCAGTCACTTTATGTTGAACGAACGTTCGGAGCCACTCGAGCAACTCGATTTCGGCTCCATATTGGTTCGGTTTTTGGCTGAGTGCTCCGATTAATGAAATAAACAGAAAAGTTGGAAAACACGACGGCGAAGGCATACTAATGTGGATGCTATGAAGTTATTGATCGAGTTCTTATGTAAGATATTGTAAAAATATTATGTATGAGTAAACTAGATTTTGGCCCCGCGGTTTTTCCCGCGAATAACCTTTTCTTCCGAGGAAATCAGGTGTTTCCTTTGATAAAAAGTTAACCTGTGTGAGTTTAGGTTTTAGTCTATCAATAGATTTGTTTAGAATTTTGCGTGAAATAGTAACAAACATGTGTTCGTTACGTACCTTATATAGCGAATTGTTCTTAGTTTTTAAGTAGTTAATCATAGTTTTTTTACCCTTTCCAAAGCTATAACCGCAGTGAAATCAGCGAGTAATAAACTGCTTAACCGAGATTTTAATAAATCTCTTGAATTGGCACCGAAGCGTTGGCACTGGCTGCAAGACGATGAAATATATAAATACTTCTTTTTAATAATGACTCGACAAATAAGCAGTTGGTCGCATTTATGGTAAACGCCATCAGATTCTTGATAAATAAATATTTAAATTTTTTAAAAGAAATATTTTTCACTCTAGAATTTAGCTTAAGGACTAAAATGTTTAATTTAGATGACAGTTACTTATCCGCCTATCCTGCCTCTTAAGAAGTGATGTAGTGAAATTGTTCGCAGGGAGGTAGGACTATAAATTCAGTGCAAAACAAACATTGCACAATACTTAACCCTTAAAAATAAGATACTCACTAAAAGGTTATAAAAAATCTTGTTTTGATTTCCTAATTCTAATAGTTTTGAAATTATTATAAATTTAAAGGATCATTACGGGTTTAATCATTTATATTTATGACATTTTTGCGAATAACGTGGTCAGGTTTTTTTTACGTAGAAATCTCGTAAATCCTAACAATTACATCTGAAAGTTTTATTATTTATTATCCGCCTTAAAATAAGAGGTTTCTTAAACCCCAAAAAATATGATGCTTAGCCTCGGTAATCTCACTTTTAACCAACTAACACTTCTACAAGTACAAAAAAACCCGATTTTTACTCCCCACCACCCAGGCGTGATAAAATATGTTTTTCCCGATGTGCTAAAAACGGCAACATCTCCTCACTTAAGGCAAACATATTTTGTGGGCTTTCGGTGGCGTTCCTTGAATATTTAATTTTATTGAATTCCGATAAAAACCACTTGTCTGGTTTCGCCACCCGAGATGCTAAATAAGTAAAATGTTTGAAGTGTTGCTATGGTCTAGTTTGGTATCATTTCAAGATATTTTTTGCGGCGCAGTAATTTGTATTTGTTACTGATAGTGGACTATATACTACATTTTGTCTTTTCACAATCATGCCCTTCGTATTTATTTATTTATTTATTTAACCATTTATGTATTTACACACAATAACAAAGGATGTAAAAAGCACTTAAAAATAAACTATAAATACTTACTTATTCCTAAAGAAATCTCTTCATATTGTATTCATATTTTTATGAACTTTGTAGGGCGGCACTATGAAGGTATAACAGAAGGTATAATAGTGTTCGATTCCCGGTTCGAATGAATTTAAAAATAAAAATATGCCCTTGTGTGAATAGGCTCTTCCTTATCATTGTGTGGTAAGGAAGATTTTTTTAGTATAATCTTTTATAAGTAATTCTCGCATTAGACAGAAATATAAAATATAATCTAAAAACACTAAACGCGGTTTGACCTCTAAAGAGGGCAGAGGGGGTAAAGAGCAACTTTGAAAATAAAATTAAACGGGATTTTAAATTTTATTTCCTTTAGCACAGCGTTTAATTGCAGTTGCTTACTAATCATTGTAAAATTGGCACATTGTGTAAATGCTATGCTATGGGAGGCAAGCGACGTGAAAATTCATTTCCTGGAATATATTGCTCGCTGATTACACGTACAGTCAAAAATGGACTGTTCTGTTGCTTAATTTTGGTATATTTTCGTATCAACAATATAAATAAAAACGATATAAAAATTAAGGTATTGTCATTGGTGTAATTTTTTTTCAAAGTATGCGACGTATTTTAAACTAAATACAATAAATTATTGGAGCAATCATGTATTCTATTTAAAAATGAAGCTCGAATTCTTTCAATGAAATCAAAAACTTAATTAAGTCTATAGCTAGTTAGTCCAACCATTCAATAAACCTAGATAACATTTTAATTATAAACGTTTTCAATTTAACGTTAAACGTTGTTAATTTTAAAATAAGAAACCGCGTCGATCGAAACTGAACTCTTATTACTTTAATTTAAGGTTTATACAGGAACAATCTTTTGAACAAATCTTCCTGTTTCACAATTTTTGGGTTAATTTCACAGCAGTAATTATGACTTATTTATTAACCAGTCGGAATGTTATTTTACGAATTCAACCGACAGTAGAGCCTATTTCAAACAAACGGATTAATTTTGTATAAACACAAACGGGCAATTTTCATTTAACTTCCTAATGCTTGAAAACAATTATTTTGAACTAGCTTCCCGCCCGCAGTTAAATATCGTTTTAAGTTGAAATGAGGTATTTTCTCGCGGTAAAAAGCACCTTTTGTTTTGTTCTTGATTATATTGAGCGCATATGTCAAATTTTATCAAAATCCGTGGAGCCGTGAATTAGTAACAAATAACCAAACATCATAAGACATAATTAAAAATCCTAATATAAGTAGGATTACATGTGTGTTTTTCAAATTAAAAAACTTTTTAATTTATGTTTATTCTATCGGTTAAATCTTTAGTAAAAATGAAACTTATTTCGCTAGATCGTTTCCCGTACACTGCGTACACAAAAAAGGCCTATAAATATAACATTCAGGTATTGCAGTAATGCAATCCATTATTCCAACATACTTAAAATTTCGTAGCATCAAGCATAACATCATTAATTTATGATTAATTTTGTTTTCAGGTAATCACAATGGCGGATTACGGCCAACATGTGTGAGTATGATAAAATGGCTCAAAATGCTAATTAGCTACCGTGTTTTTAATCACATTGCAATCGTAATTTAATGAAATGGAAACATCGGTAGTGTCATCATAAATTAAAGTCGGCGGACATATTTTAATTTGTGAATTATTCATTGTTTTTTGGGTACAAACCATTTTTAAATATTTATAGGATGTTTTCAAAATCTGATACTATATGAATATGTATGTGATGCAAAGCCACAGTGATCACATGATTGCAAAAAAATAAAGAAAGATGCAAAGGTATCATAACACTACCTATGTAATTATTTATTGCCTAGTATTCTAAGCTCATTGTGTTCATTGTACTAAGTAATTGGGTATATTAATAGTAGATCTAATTCATTAATTGAATAGAAATGTTCACTCATTTTCATAACATACTATCGAGAATACCTTAAAGTTAACACTTACCCGGAAAAACCAAATAATCATCTCCAATATTTAAAATCTATGGTGAAACACAAAACAAATTAAAATTCTATCCCTAGTGTCTGTTATATAACGATCGAGTCTGTTGTTAGTCTTTTAGTTTTTGAGTCCATTTTCCGATCCAGAAACCTTTAAAAGACCTAGTTTATCCAACACAACATTCGAGGTCGTTTACTCAACAGTGATAAAACAGATGTATCAACAAACATTTTGCTTTTACATTTATAGATTTAGCTCGCCACACAACGTTTTAGATTTACCGAGTTAAGTGTTCGTCTAAATAGATAAATAAAACTGTTATGACGATCTTTGAAAGCGTCGGTTTGCCTAAAATTTGGCTAACTCTGTGGTTCTTTTACTTTGTTAAACATACAATTTTAAATTAAGTATATGTTAGAAGAGTAAAAAGTAGAAGAGCAAATACATTGTAATATTTGGTTCATGTTTCAAAAAGTTAAAGTATTTTCATAATTTCGTAATGAAATCGCTGCTTCCCCGTAAATAAGTACAAAATTCCATAAAATCCTTTGCTCGTAAAAATTAATACCCCATGAATGTACAAAGTACTTAAAACAATATTTAAGTATGTTATAAAAGAATCTATTAAATCAGCAACAATTCATCTATGTCCCTACTCTAAAGTAAACATAACATTTCGTGTACACGACTTCGACTTTTACTGTTCATGTCGTAAGAGCTAAATTGCTGTCCATACAAGTTAACATTGTGACCACAAGGAATTTTGAACCTTATTCCTTAAACTACAAGGTGGTTTTTCTTATGCATATTTGTGTTCCGTGTAAAAGAAGATGTCGTGTCGTGTACTTGGATTAATCATTAATATCTAAAGTAAAAGGCTAGAGCTTATATTAAATCACGATTCTGAAGTAAGATATTCTGAACAAAGTGTTATTTGAGGTATTTTGTGATATCATTCCTTCACATTTTAGTAACTGTCAAGTACCGTCAACATAAAATGTGATAAATCATGAGTAGGTTCAATTTCTTTTTAGTATTTATTGAAGTTGATTTATGTGATAATATTTACACTGTACAATTTTCATTAACTAAAAAAAATCAAATCTATTTAATATTTTTTGACAAAGATTGCATTTTCTACAAATTTTGAATAACCATCTAAATTATAAAAATAATCGACCGTTTGCATACTTCCACATTACATAACAAATAGTTCACCTACTTTTGCTGTCTGTACAAGCAGGTCGCGTGATTTGCAATTTTCTCACGAGTGTGAGTTAGCTGCGTTTGCGCAACTCCCGGGCCATATGGTCGGATGCATTTCACAGTGCAGCCAATCAGAGCGCAGCAATCAATGAACATGTCAACTGTAAAGGCTGCTTTGAAAATTCTAGAGTTAATGTAACACTAATATGTACCCGCCCTAACATTATACAAAAGTGTAATTTTTGATTTAAAAACAAAAGAATATTTTATTTACATTTCATTAAAAACCTTTATCAACAAATCAGCTAAACGATTGTGAAAGCCAAATTAAAAGCAGTCACGTGGTTTAGAAGCAGTAAGCGTACAAACATACAAACATACCAACCACTACCACTCAGTAAAAATCACCACAGACCAAATCTCTAAGCTAAAACGAGTTCAATCCCATAAAACAACCAACATTTAATAAACACAGGTCTTCTTCAAAGCGCTCGTAACTGCCCGTCGTAAAGTATCTACTTTTAAGACGATTGTAGCTTTAACGTACTCCCCACTTCCTGAGGAGGTAGACCTCAAATATTGCATCGGACGAAGAACCCTTGAATACCACTTCTGACGTTTCAAACTAAGTATTGAGCACTTAGCCGCAAGACAAAAGGTCGCCCTTACAGCTTGAGCCCTCGACTGGTGTGAGGTTAATGAAAATAAATAAGGGAAAGGAGAAAACATAGGTGGGGTTTTGGGTTTTTTATTGTTTTGTGGTATTGTGTCTGGTTGCATGATAATAATAACAGCCTTTATAGAAGTACGTTTTAGTTGAGATATTGGATAATAGGGAACTAACCGGTCACTGCTTACCAACGCCCTCTGCCATATTAAAATGCGCGAGTTTTAGAACAAAGATAGCTTAGCAATATATTTTTCTATTTACCTAACGAGAAACAGCAGCTGAGTTACTTAATAGCGTGTAGTGACCAACGTCTCTGTGGACTTTGTTTGTCTAATATATACTTTAGATGTTCAGTCTCGGGGACAGCCTTTACACTACCTATTCTGCCCTCTGCCCTATCTTTAATTATTTAAGGCTAGAAATAGATAACACAGTGGAAATATATAGACTTAATTTGGTCGATCTGCGTGTCAGTTAGTTGTGTGTCTTGCCCTACAAACTGAATCACAATGAAACTTTTAAGTGGTAGGAATAAGCAGGAAGGTGATATCAAAAAACTAGTTTGAAGCAAATTTGAAACTTAGTAAGTTAAAAATTATTTATTGCTTCTGTCTAAATAACAAATTTCGACAACTATAGCGACAAATTAAATTAATAATTTTGGTTTTACATCCTTAAAGTCGTTAAAATTAATATAAACAATGACAAGTATTGTAATTACCTTAATAAAAAATCATTAACTTTTGCTTAAATGTCATTAATTACTTTCAAAGACATATTATTATTGATTATTAGCTATTTATTACGAGTTCTTCAGTTATAGTTTATAGGCTGGCTCTTCTTTAGTGATAGCTATCAATTTTACACAACAAACACCATTTATAAGATATATATTATGGTGTGTGATAGAGACCATTTCGATAACCATTTGGTTACTCGACAAAACGGTATTTGTTACAATGATAGTAAATTTGGAAGAAACTTATATATTGAAAATACATACATTCCATAAACAAATCATAATATTTCAATCTGCGTTTATGAGTATTTTTAAGGTACCGATGCTTAGGAACTATGAGATGGATAGCAAAAACTCATAGAAACTAAGTATAAAATAGCTGGAAAGTGTTTTACCCTAATTTAGACTTCATTTAACCCGTCCTATATTTTCACTTTAAAATTCTACCTCGCAAAGTAAATTTTTTCCAATTTAAAATTTCCTCTAATTCCATAGTAACCACCTTTAGTCCCGTCATTAACTTTGCAGTTTTGCCCGCAAAAAATAGACCGTATCACCTGGAGCGTAACGTCGAATTTTGCATGGGTTCAATGTGCTCATTTATATAATGGGATAATTATAAAGTTAGTATTGAGCTGTGCAGGGGTCGTAAACCTTTGAAGGCTTTATTATTAACGTGACGAGCCCGTGACAGCTATATAAAATCCGGTTTTTCTTTCAGATACACATTATATTTAAGTTGTTTACGTATTTGCACGTGTTTTGTATAGCATGGCTATTTGCTCATTTTATAACCAGTTTTTTTCAAAAAAGAATATCATATAAATAAACTCGTACTTGTTAAACGAAAATAAACTATGCTTATAGTATAATAAACTCATATGAATATAATTATAATACACCAGGCTACCACACCAAATATGTGGCCAATAAACAAGAACACAAGCCAATAAACAAGCAAACAGGCGCAATAGACAAAATAGAAAGGGCCCAATTATAAAAAAATATTTTTTATTAAATTGCCCTTACCTGAAATCGTACCCGAGACAATCCGGTCACTATGCCACTGCACCATAGAAGTCTTCAAAAATATTTAGAAAATACCATGATTTACGACAAACACATTATTATTTTACACCTAGTGTAAAACCACCATTACCCCATCTGTCAAAGTGACGTACATGTCAATTATCAGTGACAATGACCGTGACAGGAGGCTGCCGACCTCCGAAGGCCGTGATCTATGTTGACAGCCAAATAACTACGGGTTGAATGACCTGAAACAAAAAAAAACAGCCAATAACACTCTCAAGGTGAAATACGCAGAAAATCATCGAGGACAATAAACGTACATTAGTTTATTTGTAGTTGATAACACAGATGTGGAAATTCGAACTTTAAAGATAGGTGGTAATATTGTACCACTAATATTGTACCATTCTATTTCTAGCGTTAAATAATTAAAGTTAGGGTAGAGGGCAGAATAGGTAGTGTAAAGGCTGTCACTGAGACTGAACATCTAAAGTATATATTAGACAACAAAAGCCCATAGAGACGTTGGTCACCACATGCTATTAAGTAACTCAACTGCTTGTTTCTCGTTAGTTTAATAGAAAAATATATTTTTAGAGTGGTACAGTCTAGCTGTAGGCTCTGTCTGCAGCGATTACTGGGCTGACTCGACCGGTGAATACCACCGTCGCACAGAAAACCGTCGTGAAGTAGGGACGATGTTCCTGAGTTTTGTTCGGTGAGTGCGATATCCGGTGCCCAATTTCTCAAAGGCCAGCAACGCACCCTCAATGCATATGTAATTGTGGGTGTATATGGGTGGCGGTGATCACTTACCATCACGTGACCCGCTTGCTCGTTAGCTAGCTTCGCTTAAAAAAAAATAATTGCTTAGCTATCTTTGTTCCTATGAAAGTTGACAATTTAGAAGGAAAGGTTGTGTACCTCTGCCGGTGGAGTTGTGGCGTTAGGGCCTAGGTCGGTCCCACGACTCCACCACGAAGGCGAAGACGGAGCGCCGCGGGGTTTTTGTAGGTAGTCCCCTGCGAGACGTGTCAGTTGCCCTTCAAATATTTAATTTCATAATAAGGCCTTTAAAATAGTGTATGTTTAATATGTAATTTAAAAATATTAAACGGTAAGGATTGAACTGACAACGGGATTTTATTATAAATATGTATCGACATACCAATAAACGATTTACTGCTTTTGGCCAATCTATGTTCTATATGGAACTGCTAATCTATTCTCTTGCCTAGTTCTTACAGAACAATTTTCGACATTATTTTTCGCGTTAGCAACTTATCAATGTTTTTTTGAGTACGCGATATATTTACATAAAATGTATTGCGACGCAAAAGTTAATATATTTATATCTTTAAATATTTCCCTCAGAGATTCTGTATTTCCAAGTTAATATATAAGAAAATTGTATCTCATGAGCAAGATATCCGTTATTTATTACGTTACAAAGCAATCACAGAAGAAGCATATTGTTATATTAAATATTGTTATATATAAATTTGTACGAAAGACTTTATAACTCCTTTATATGAAAGCATTTTAAAATTAATAATAGGTAATGTTAAACCATCTCATTTTCTTACAGGAGAAGACATTTCGATACCTATTATCGCAAGTTACAAACATGTTAGAAGAAAAAAATAAAACACAAGATAACCAAAGATTCGCTTATCTTAAATCGTAATACTTTAGACAAACTGAATCAGTTGTTTTCGCGCCCCTAGCCAGCCCTATATACGAAGCAAAAATTCTGCGCTTAGGTACTCCCAAGCCTTCTTTCATATTAGGGCTGTCACCGAGGACTTTCGAAAGTGTTGATTTGTTGTACCTCCCAAGGGAGCGTGCAAGAAGAAACTTGGGGCGAAATTAATAACTTGTGGCGTGATAGTAATGCGTATAAGAAGAGGTGGGCGTGAGAGCTGAAAATAAATTAGAAATTATGAAAGGGCCTTCTAAACTCGATGATTTGTTGGCTAGCGACTAAGCTGAAGCCTTTGAACTTCTTTTATATTAAATTTACAATAAAAAAAAACATTTCTTCGAAGGTTTAAACGAGAATTTAAATGGCAAAGCGCATGCAGGTTAATGAGAGAGATATTAACACTAATTTGAACTTAACAAAGATAATAATGAGAATAAATACTTTTTCATACAAAATATAATAAGCTACCGTTACCATTGTATTGGTTTATGACCCTGAATTCATATTTTTTGTTTTTAATATACTTAAAGTTAGAATTTATCGACACTTTTAGGAAACCACACTAGAACACCTAAAAATGTTAATTACAACATAGCCTAACCTAACCAAACTGCACTGTGTTTGTGGTTTTTCGTCGTCTAAATTCTAAAACCCACAACCCTGAAAGTTGTGTGCATCCAACCATATTAAGTTATATTCTATTCGAACGTTCCAGAAGCCTAACAGAGTGTATTTTGTTTTGTTCTACCTCTGTTTGATATTACTGTATTCAATAAACCTGATATTGTAAATTTCAAAAAATATTGCTAGTTACTCAATAGCACAAGAACTGATGAATGGATTTGGATAAAATTTGGTGCTTAGATGGAATTATATTAAGAAATATACATCAGGTTCTTTTTACCGCGGGAAAATAGCTCATCCCTAAGAGAAAAGACCACTGGTTGGAAAGCTACTAGTTAATCGTAGGTAAAAAATAAATAACATTAAAGGGGTATGCTAATTAAAGTAATTTACACACCCCTGCGTTAAGTTGTAATAATCAATCATAATTATATTTACTTAGCTTTACAACAAATGCCACCGCTATTTTATGGAAAAAACTTTTTTAATATCACATTTATGAAATGCAATATTTTCAGGATAAGTATTTCTTTGTTCTAATAATAGTGTACTTACTTCTTAAGATATAGAATATAATATTATCCTTCTCTCGATGAAACAACATTACTAAGAAGGCCATAAACTTATATTTTACTTAAAATCGATTTTCTCCAAACAAACCGTTTAATGCAAAACGGTATCAAACACGATAAAACTCCAAATTTAAATATTAACGATAGTCCGTTACAGCGTTCGATTATTATTTCGATTGCATCGGAAAGCGATTATCGTATCGTTAGTGAAATCGATTTACGCCTTCGTCTGTATTTAAATAAAGACATTGTAGGGCGTCGAAAATTACACTTTTCAGGTGTTAGTCGAAGCGGGCGTTAAGTATGAAGAGAAACGGGAATGAGATTTTTTGTGAGTAATTTTATGGGAAAATGAAAATTTGGAAACTGAGAATGATACAGGGATAACTATGTGTTTGAATAATTAATAAATTATTACTTTTCAAATAAAAAAATGGACGTTCAAAAACGTTTGTGAAAATTTTATTACTGCAAGTAAGATTTTATCTGAATGAGAGTTTTCTTTAGATAAATAAAAAAGTCCCTTTCTTAGAACATTTAAACAACTTCTTATATTTTTCTTGTCCTTAGTTAGTTTCTACGCCGTAGCTCGTAGCAACGTGACTATTTTTTCATTTAAATATACAGAATGTGAAAGAAATTAATTATTAAATTTACCTTCAGAATTTATAAAAAATAATTTCTTCAGAGCTTATATAAAATTTTATAACAAGACGGTGCGTTAATGGACTTAACTTAAATTTTGATTTTTTTTACGACGTCAATAAACTGATTGCTATATGTTTATTTAATAAGAAAATTAAAAGATAATTATAATAAATTAATATCTTTATACTAAATGCCAAAAACTGTGTGTTACTGACTTTTAAAAATGGTTCCTTCACTAGCAGTTAATCTAGCCTTTACTGTCTGATTGAATTGAATTTAAATAATAAAAAATCAATAGTTCTAATTTTGCTACCTTATCAACCTGTAACGCTTTCCAATTAATTACTTTTTTAACAATGCCATTGTCAAAAATTAATATCCATACTAATAAGAATCACTTTCATAGAAAGTTCATCGTCGTAGACACATTGTTATTTTCAAAACAAATACATAATACTCCAAAACCTTTTTAATATTTTTTAAATAAATATAATCACAAAGCAAAGAGATGCCATAGTCAATACGAAACACTTAAAGTTCCCAAATCTGTCGACTTAGCGCGAATGCCAGTAATGACCGACAGAGGGCGCTTCATTCGCCTTTATAGAAACAGTTCGACCCTTTATAAACACCCTTTGTAAGAAAACATTGACCCTGGCGTAGGGCTGTATAAAATTTTTGTTATAGAGTTGTATGTCTAAATTGTCTACTTCAAAGAAAATATTTTTAGAATGTAT
The DNA here is from genome assembly GCA_916618145.1 of Emmelina monodactyla. Classification (NCBI taxonomy): domain Eukaryota; kingdom Metazoa; phylum Arthropoda; class Insecta; order Lepidoptera; family Pterophoridae; genus Emmelina; species Emmelina monodactyla. The sequence goes on from OU745316.1 coordinate 3,698,231, forward strand.
TTGAAATAAGACAGAGCCAAACTTTTTAAAATTTAACAGTTGAAAACATTTTATTTTATATTTAGTTATTGACAGTTTGTAAACTAATTAATTCATCAAAAAAAGACGAACAAAACAATTTCTCTGGAATTTTTCAATTTTATTTCTTAAATACGTACAGTTCTATAACGTTTGAGTTAAAGCTGAGAAAATGAAAAAAATCGATTTTCGATATCGATATTTTCCCAACCCTACGAGACGTCTTCTGACAATTATGACATTATCGCTAAGCTGGTGGGAGCCATTATTTTCGGACGTGAGTGAGATTCGCTTTTTTACGATTGTCGTTATTACTACGTCACGTTATTAAACGTAACGATTTTTAGTGTGGGTGACGATAAACTGTCTGTTCACATCGACGTTTAAAAGGCTCAGTTATTCTATCTGTATCTGCATCGTGCCTAATTCTATAACCCATTTTGGCAAATAGTTTATAAGTTACAAGCTTTTCCCCGCACGCGTTAAATTCGGAAACCGATTTCCCTATACTATGTTATTTATTATTATACATATAAAATTTCCTCTTGAATCACTCTATCTACCTACATATTTTAAAAAAAAAGATCTAAGCATACAGACGCACAGACGGCGGAAAGCGACTTTATTTAATACTAAGTAGTTAAAAAATAAAATAATAAATAAAAGCATTATTATAATGGCGAAGGATATGACTAATATTTTGAGTGATAATACATTTTAAACAAAGTACCTAAGCTAAGTATTGTCAAATTAGCCCATCTGTCAAATTTCGTCTACGTAACAAATGCACACACATACATTTATCAAAATTTAAGCTGCAAAACTCTTTCAGATTTTTTTTCAAATATCACCATTTAAAATGTTCCCTCGTTTTTCATTTGGTGATTATTTACAGTTAACATGGACTGGGCAAGGACAGTGGAGTGGAAACAATTAGAAAACCCGGCGATTTTCAATTCTATTCTGTTCCGGACTTCAACTTGTCGAGAGCAAGGTCATGCTATACCGCAAGTAGGGTGACCATCCTACTAATATTTTAAACGTGAAAGTTTGTGAGTTTGGATGGATGTTTGTTACTCTTTCACGTAAAAACTACTGGACGGATTTTGATGAAACTTTACAGTAATATAGGTTGTACATCAGAATAACACGTAGGGTACTTTTTACCACGGGAAAACTTCTCATCCCCACGTGAAACCGACTTCCACGCGAACGGAGTCGCGGGCGGCCACTAGTGGTTCATATATTTCTTATTAAATTTCCAAATAAAGGTTTACAATTTGAAAATAACATTTAAGCCAGCTGGCCAAGTTTAATATTTATTTATAATAAGTGCGATGCGCTTATCAAATTATGCTTTAGTAACTAAAATTAAGAAAAAAAATCCACAGAATTATCTAACTAATCCACGTTCAACTCATATCCTTTTTATCACTTTTTACATGTTTTATGTCACCATTTCATTCAATTCTCAATCTCAAAGTTTTACAACTTCAAAAATCTTAAACCAACTCCTACTTTACTTTACAAAAAATTATAAAAAAAAACCAAAATCCAATTTAAAACTCGAACCATGGCCCCCCTAGTCCCAGTAGCCCCGAGAGTCCTGCACGCGACGTAGTGTCGCATGCATTATGCTCAAGTTTTCATTGTGAGCGCGCGTCGGGACATTTTTCTTGTCTTGCGGCATATCCACATGTTGAGAGGTTATTATGGATATCCTTATAATAATGTGACAATTGAAAATAGTTTGTTTTGTTTTTCTTGTGTGGTTTGTTTAGATGATTTAAGGGTTATTCGCTGTGTAGCAAATTTTTAACAAACCGGATGATAAAGTCTAAAAGGTGTTCATTTTAAAATGCTTTTTTATTATTATTATTGCAATGTAACTATGAAAAAAACATAAAAGTTAATCTTATATGGGAAAGTTAAATCTGTGAGTTAGGCCTTCGGTTTAACACTTGTAATTTTATACTACAATTAAAAACCTGTTTTCATCTTTAAAACTATTTTCTACCAGGGGTTTAGTTCTATACGAGCCTTAAAAGACCAAATTTTCTCTTAATAAAAAAAAACGCTGGAAAATATACTTAAAATTCTCAGAAACAGCTGATCCTCTATTTTTAAAAGAAAGTTCGTGGATTTATCGAAACGTTCATAATACCGCCTTTGCCCTCAAAACGTGGATATTCGTTATATTAAATTGCTGCTCACATTTATCTTTGTTCTCTAAAAGATAAAATAACATAGATTCTGAGCAAGGAATATGCTTATTGAATTACCATTCTATGGATTTTATTCATTAATTGCTGCTTGCTGTTCTTGCAATTAATTAATCTACTTTCATTTATTATAGTTTTTATTGAAATACTACGACTTTTCATTGTAATTTATAATCTTATGGAGCTTAAGCTATGTTATGGAGTTTAATTATTTAGCGGAACCCATTATACCCGTTTTATTTGGAAAAAGATTAAAACTTGGCATAATAATTGCCTAATTTACGTTTGACTACTCACGAGTACCTTATTCAGTAAGCGAGACGGATGAAGCCGTAATACACCACACTGGCTTTAATCTTTTTTTTATTTTAAGATACCCCAACTGAGCGTACCTGGAACCTTCATAATAATTGCCAAGTTATCACAAACCCTTAAATCCATCCTAACTTGCTTTCAACACAAATTTTTCGTCTCACTACAACTTCTTTATCACTAAAACCAATTTAACTACCTACTTGTCTTAGTGTCTAAATCTCCATACATGTTGATACCTACTTTCAACGTCTAAAACTCCATATAACCTACTTTAAGCTCTCGCATACGTCTTCATTTGCCACTCATGTTTGTTGCTCCAGAACCAGTTATTAACACCATCAAGTCATAAAGACTGTACCGATAGGTTCACTAAGCACAGTTTTGGAGAAACTTTGTACCAAGTCGATTTGGAGATAGGACGAGGGTTTCGCAGGGGCTGCCAGAATCAACATATCTGATTAATTTAATTGAAGGGTTTGTCTGTTTTGTTTACTGGGTATAGCGGAATTAAGCTGTAGTTAGTTCGAAGAATTATTTTCCTTGTTTTATCTGGGTATAGTTTATGGACCTATTAGATATGTTTTGTTTAAAACTTTTAGTCGTTTTTTAATTCACACTCAATTAGCATTTTGTCGTTTAACTTAACAACATTTTTAACCGTAAATAAACAAACACCGTTAATAAGAAATTTCCCAAGTAATCATCAAAAATAGACATTACTTACATATTTTTAATGCATACACAAACAAATGTAGAACATGGATAACATAACCACATATAGTCAAGTAAACCCATTATTTTCTTCGCTGCTGCAACAAACTTATTTTTAAAACCGTTTCGTTGCTAACCTTCCCTACATTTATCCTATAGTCACTTCTATAGTCCCTCAATGTTATAGTAACTTAAACTAAACTTGAATGCTTTACCAAGTTTGCTATCAAACTAGTACCTGCCTTGTATTGCTTAAAGGGTTTGGTTTAAGCCCCCCTCGATATACATTTTGGTAACAAAAGCTGGAACGGTAGATTTTCTGCACTTACCTAATAATAATAGTGACAGCCTCTGTAACTTTTACTTAATAGACTCACGTCGCTAGAAATAATAAATTGATACTCATACCGAACATATAGTTTCTGAAATTGAAAAAACGTAGATTTTTTCTAAAGAAGTTATCTAAATAATGATAAAAGTATTTATTAAAAATTAGTTTTACTAAATATGTACCTACATTGTTAAAACCCTAATTACACCAATTCAAATATCCTGGAGCTGACTAATAAAACTCTCTCCACGAAATAGCTAAAAACAATACTCACCAGAAACTTGTAACAATAATTACAGCATATTATACTCTCAAGTTACTGAGATAAATGCTGAAATTATATATTGAATTAGAAGCCTCAAGTGTAGTGGTTGGTTGAGAATAAAACAGCTTTGATATAGGATGATACTTTTTAATTTCAGAAGTGGGATCACGGTTTTGAAATCAAGTGGGTTACAGGTTGCGGAGTCTAAACTTCTAAATGGTCTTGGGTATAAAGAGAGGCTAATGATCGGTTATTTAAATGATACCTATTTTTAATATTTATGATGCTGAAACAGACTTTTGGTTAAATCGATTATTAACTCATTAAATATAGATATTAATAGTTTAAAAACGATTAAATACTAGTTACAGACATGTCTGGTCGTTTTTTATATTACATATTGAAAACCAAAACTAATCCGTCACATTTAATGCTCTGTGGCAATTAGGTATTCCAGTTTACACAAAAAAAACTATTAAAATTAGTCTACAAGTTTAACTTATACACTTAATAATTGATAACCAACGTATTAAACCCGTTTAAATGCTTATCTTATTTTGATTGACATATCGTTAAACAAGTCGACGCCTACTTAAAAGGTACCAGATATATTAGATAATCCATATATAGATATAATTTATACCAAACATCATGTACCAAATTAATAAACACGATACCATATACTGCTGTAATATGTAAATAGCGTTAGGAAACGACCTTCCCATCTATATAAGAGTTTCCTAATGGCATATATGTCGTGTATATAAACATATATTAGAGGTATATTGCGACAACATATACATAATGTATATAAATGCTTCAGTATGGCATGTGCATATATTGGTACGCATAAGACTTGGTAGGTACTTTGGTCTTTGACATATTAATTCGTATATCTAAGCTATTAATAACGAATTATAATAATGATAAAAGTAATGTTATTTTTAGAATTTTTTCGCTAGAATTATTTCCAATTAGAAAATATTTTAAAAACGTTTATTACACTTTTTAGGAATGCGTTATAATCCCTCAGAAATGACTTAAATTCAAAATAATAAAAACTAAAAGCCCATTTTTATGGCCTCTTAATTTATAAGTAGGTTGTACCCAAACTAAAACCATTATTGTTGTAATAATAATATTTTTCAAGTATAACTTTTTTTTTTTTATTTCCAACCTTGTTTCTCGCAGCCTCTTTAAAGATACACTAAAATTCTGGCTCTAGTATAACTCCTTGACGAACTCCACCTGCCCTAGACCGTTCTTATCATACAAACATCTCGAACAGCAATTTTAGAATTCTGCTTTAACTAAATTGTCTTAACAAACATGTCGTTAACAGAGGCTCTAATTTAAACGGTTGTTAAACCCGAGCAGAACTAATTACATGGCGATTTAATTTTATGTGTTAGTACGAAATTTGGATTACAACATTAATTTAATTGCACTTTAAGCTACGGGTCTTAATGATAATAACAAAATATAGCTCAGGTAAACTAAGGGCTTAGATTCGCAATTTTACGAACATCTTCTTTTAAGATTTTACTTTTAGTTTATCCAGTTTCGATTCCCAGTCGCGTTTCCAGTGTCTATAACTTCAAAATTAATAAATTAGCATTCTAAATGCTAAAACTAAAAGTAAAATCTTCTTTTAAGAAATTGTTGTCCTTTCGCTAAGTATAATTAAACTTCGTATGCTTCGAGAGTGGTAGAGTCTAGCTGTAAGCTCTGTCTGCAGCGATTGCTGGGCTGACTCGACCGGTGAAATACCACCGTCGCACAGAAAACCGACGTGAAGTAGGGACGATGTTCCTGCGTTTCGTTCGGTCAGTGCGGTATCCGGTGCCCAATTTTCTAAAAGGCCAGCAACGCACCCTTAATGCATATGCAATTGTGGGTGTATATGGGCGGCGGTGATCACTTACCATCACGTGACCCGCTTGCTCTTTGCTAGGTTCTTTTATAAAAAAAAACGTATATTATTACATTATTTAAGTATAATATTCCTTATTAAGTTTAAATGACTTTTATTTTATTGACGATATTAAAAACAACCTTTAGTTTCATAACATTCTTGACGTCTCGATCGGCAAAGCTTTGAATTTTTCTGTAAGAGTAAAACTTTTCCAATTCAATATCAAAATGCATGCAAACCGCTTAATAAATCTTTTGCGTGGTCTAGAAAGGGCTACAAATAAAATAATCATACGTAAGGCACATACGTTAACATAAGACATGCAATTGCTTTCTTCTATGAAAAATCCTACTAATATTATAAACATGAAAGTTTGTGAGTATGGATGTATGGTTGTTTGTTACTCTTTCACCTAAAAACTACTGGACGGATTTGGATGAAACTACAGTAATATAGGTTATACATCAGAATAACACACAGGGTACTTTTTACCGCGGGAAAACTTATCATTCCTATGGGAAACCGACTTCAGGGCGGCCACTACTAAGAAATGTAAAGGTAATTTAACAAAGAACAAGATTCAAACTAAGAAATTCAAAATCACATAAACACAGCAGCTCCTTCCATCCTGAACACTTTGATCGCTTAATAAACTTCTTAATCCCGGCTAATCTCCTCGTATATACTATATATGTAGTAGTATAACAGCTAATATAATTTATTGAGTATTTGATTTGAAGTTCAAAGGGATGTCTGGAATTACTTGCGTGAGCTGAAGTATTAAACGCTTGCGTGAAATTTAGTTTATTCTAAATACACAATTCTATATATTTCGTGTTTAAATTGTAATAACTAAAGAAGGTAAATTAGTTTCTCTGTTGGTTATAAAAGATATTTATCACTATTAGGTGTACTAAAAACAACCAAATTTCTCAAGAAGAAAATATTATTCAAATATGAAAAAAATACAAATCTGAGATAATTTAACATTTTATTTAATCTGTTTTTGCATTTGTTCTAAATAAACCATATTAAACGGGTTAACGTTGAAATAAGAACATAAATTCCTATCATAACACGTAAAAATATCTTTCAAGTCTGTCAAATAAAGGTATTACAATAATGAATACAAATTTTTATTAAATTTCATATTATTTCAGACACATACACATCACGCTTTTGTACCACGCAATCAAATGAACAATACAATCTATTCTGCCTCATCTTAATTTAACCCATTAATTGACCACTTGCATCAGTCGACGCCGAATATAGCTTTGATTCGGCATTCGCAAGGCCGAATGAGAATAGCTCGACAAAAATGAAAGTGACACCGTTAGCGACCGAGAAATCAAATAGTAAGGGCAGTGGCACAAGGTCAGTAATTGTAAACAAAAGGTGATGATTTATTATAAGATGACGGATAATGTAAAATGGGGTTTGTTTCGTGGTAGAAATGGTAAACTTGGTTATAATGCGTATGCTAATTAAGTCGTATTTGTGAGTCTCTTTAGCTACGTCCAGTAGTCAATTGTCTCTCAAGTAGTGAAATGATGCCTTTGTACTTCCATAAAATAATGTTTTAATGAGTACAATAGCTATATGATGTCTAAAATTTATTATTTTTTTAATGTTAGTTATATAGTATCTTTTTGGGAATTGAAAACATAAGTTGTAAAATAATTCGTATTTTATTGCAAAACCTTGTTGAAATAAAATTATTTTACAGACTGAAAATGTTGACAGTAAAATAAATATTTTAGTCGCGTAATTTCGACGCATCACAACATAAAACAACTAGTGCGCTTTTGATTTATACGTTTTTTGTTATGTTATTTTATATGTGTTGTTATCGTAAAAATTTTTTTTTTAAATATAGCGATACACTCTCATTCACATTCACTCTAAATGTTTTTTGCTAGATAATAAAAACCTAAAATTACCCACTTCTAATAAATTTTACTGTTTTACCTTAGCCGGTTTTCAACTAAGAATCCCGGCATTAAAGATTAATATTTTATTTTATCTTTTTCAGGTAATTAATAACTTCAAGCCAAGTCGTAAACAAACAGGTATTAAAATTGTAAATTATTTTCCAGAGACCCATTAATTTTATATAGTATTATTATGACATAACTCTAAATAAAGGATAAGCTATATGAACTTGTAGAAAAATGTATAAGAACCTTATAATTTATCAACTTTCAAAATATTAAACGAACTACACTATAACAGAAGGTCTGCTTATACCTACCAACAATGAAATAAATTTTCACGATAAGAATTTTTATATTTGCGAATTATAGTTACTAGTGGCCGCCCGCGACTCCGTTCGGGTGGAAGTCAGTTTCCTGTGGGAATGAGATGTTTTCCCGCGGTAAAAAGTACTCTATGTGTTATTTTGATGTATAACCTATAGGTATTACTGCAAAGTTTTATTCAAAACCTTTCAGTAGCTTTTACGTGAAAGAGTAACAAACATACATCCATACAAATCACAAGCTTTCACGTTTATAATATTAGCAGGATTAAGACCATAAGGTTTACTATAACATCTTCATACCTAACTTTATAAACTTAATCAGAAGTAAAAAGCACTACCTACTAAACCCGTAACACACATCCATATGTACATAAAAGTCTTTATTCACATGTAACTCATATAACAAAGGTTTCAATCACCGTAACTTTTCATCCCCTATTCTATCCATCTTCACGACCCACCATACACTAACCTCAATCGAAACTAAACCTTATTTTAAACTGATCAAAGTTAGAATTGGAATGGCATTCGAAACAGAAAACTATAACGCGCAATTTTTCTACGTAAATGCAACGGCAGAAAAAAACAATGGAGTCGCGAAAGTTTTCGCTACGTTTTTGATTGATCATGATGGAGCGCAATGACGAGTGAGCTTTTAATTCGTTTGTCCTGGAAAATAATAATAATACATTGTTGGTAAATTGCATGAATTCTTGCTAAGGAATTACGCGAAAGAATTTATTTGTGTTTTTCTAATGTCTCTATGGAAAACAATGTTTTTAAAATCAATCGCAATCACCTATTGTCTTAACAGCTTGTTTTTAATTTAATTCATTATTTTCATACTGCTTTCTTATATTAAATAGAGTTTTTTAATCTGGCAAACTTCAAAACACATACAGACCAAAAAACACCATTAACCCTGTAGGTGCCCGGATCGAATTTCAATTGACCGAATTCAATCGACCTCCAGCAAATAAATGTGACGTTATTCATTACGTCAGTGTATCTCAACCTTTTGACGTAAAAGTGCTATTTTACGCCCTGACATATCTCCATTCAATATCACATTAACGACTTACTTATCGTGTCGGCCATTAAAAAGGGTAGACCGATTTAAAATGTGGTAATAGGCTTTTTATACCTATTTGGTGGTAGTAGTATAGTTAACGAGCGTGGGTCTAATTGTTTTATGTATTTCTTTTAGCAAGGTGTCGTTTTATGTAGATGTACACTTAGATTACTAAAGTTATATATGGTGCGAATAAACCAAAAAATATTCGACTTAGCAACATTTGTCATAAAGTAACTAATTGGTGCGTTCCTTTAATTAAACAATATAAAATGTATACATGAATCGTCATTATTGTGGTTAATAGTTTTTTTTTGCAAACCAATCTGCTACGTTTTGTCAACATATTTAATAAAAAGAACCTAAATGCGCATCACTCAAGTAATGAATTTTATGAATTTAGGTATCTAGATGTCTTTCTCATTTTGTAAAATTGAAAAGAACTGATTTTCCCAACGCACTTTCTTACCATTACTCTTATAATAGGTACTTAAATAAACGACCTCCTTTATTCACTCCACACCGAGAACAAAATACTAAGGCAACATAAATATTTATTAGTGTCAAATATGACATCCTTACTGCAAATACACCTAAAATTTCATCCCGATTATTTTCAAACGTAACGCAAACGCAATAAGGTTGAAAGTCGCTTGATTGACCGGATTTCCTTAAAGATTTATGTAGTTCTTCCGTGTTTTTTGTGCTTTACGTTTTTTTGTGAATATTATGAATTTGCTGGTAGATATTCGCAGATGGGTTTATAGGGATATTAATGGGTTTTCTGCGTTTCGACACTTACGTGTTTATTTCATAGGGATGTAGTTAAGGGTAGGCTTCGGTGCTTGGCAGTGAAAAAACTATATGCATCAATCTTCTTGGATAAATGTATAAAAAGACGGTAGATATTTCAAGACTTTTTTATATATGTATAAAAAAAGATATAAGCTTTTATCAATATTTTTATATACTTAATGTTTATTTATTTTATAATATTTTTGATTTTGATTTGATAATATATTTTTCATTACTGTTCCTTTTTACCTGAATAAGGCTGTTGTGTTTTTTTTTTAATTACAGTCCACTGCTGGTTTTAAACCTCTTACAGGTTACGCTGAAAAGCTATATTATTAAATCAAAATATTTTTATTTCTTAAAATTTATATCAAAAAAATTAAAAACAACTTTTCATACAGTACCTTACATAGACTCATAACGTGTCTTACAAGTAGGTACAAAAAGTTAAAGTTATTAAACATACCAATATTTACCTTTAAAATACCCAACAAAATAATTTCACAACAAACTCATTCGACTAAGGGACACAAAAAGCTAATTACAAAAACAAAAACGGAGCAAACGTTTACATAATTTCAAAGTAAATTATTACCTTGGTTAAATTAAAATTTTCATGCACGGAAACCTCAAAAATTAAATCAAGTCTTTAATTATTCGAAGCGTAAGCAGTGTACCTTGTTCCTACTTTATATGTAGGTATGTTTTGAGTTTAAAAACAAACAGTTTAATTAAATTTAATAAATTCGTCGGATATTTAAACTGTAGGTATGTTTTTGGTAAAACGAGAAAAAACTTCGGGAATCTGAAAAAAGTGATGTAAGCTGTTTAAGGTATAAACAATTTTAAACCATATTTTTATGCTTATTCAATATTAAGTAAAGGAATATCAAAAAACAAAAACTTATCCATGCCTACATCTAATACAAAGTCCTCAAAGACCCACTGTTTGGTTCCGTGTTAAAAGCTATAATTATATAATTATTATATTTTCCTTACTGGGTGTTAAAAAATTTTTTTTACATTTCAAAAAGTTTACTAAGGAAAAAAAGAAGAGGCGTTATACCGGAAACAACTCGCCACAAAATCATCCTCACAAAAGGTTCTTCTTTTAAATTCCCAAACCGTCCAATTTCGAACTACCCACTAAATTCTCGGCAGCTTTTCATTAACAGGTGTCATTAATCTCTATTCCGCCATTTAAATAGTTTCGTCGAGTTTACATACCGACTAAACTAAACTAAACTTAGTTGATGGGCCCGGGAACAAATGAACGGCAGTCGAAGGGTTAGCTTTAGCAGATAGTGGGTCAAATTATCTGAGGTTAGTTTGCGATGAAACGTAATTTGCTATCCGTATTTAAGGTTTTATTTATTTTAAAAAGGGATTGAGTTAAGTAAAACTCATAATACCAACGAAAAAATAACTGTTTAAAAAACATGGGCTTATATTATTTACAAAATAATAGAATAAACTTAACTGATTATTTAAAAGGGTATAGGTACCTCAAATTTAAGATGATTGATTAGTAACTCAATAAATTAATATTAAAAATAATATATTTAGACATTTGTAATTTCTTTAACTAACATTTCTTGGAAATAGTTTGGAAAAACATTATAAAACACTTATTAATATGTATTTTTTCATACTTCATAGTACGAAAATAAAATTCAGTGCGCGACTCGGTTCGCGTGGAAGTCGGTTTCCCGTGGGAATGAGAAGTTTTCTCGCGGTAAAAAGTACCCTATATATATAATTCTGATGTATAACCTATATTACTGTAAACTTCATCTAAATCCGTCCGTAAGTTTTTACGTGGAAGAGTAACAAACATCCATACATACATACTCGCAAACTTTCACGTTTATATTATTAGTAGGATTGAAAATCATACCTATATTTATCATATGTAAATGAATGATGTGAAAAAAACTTAGTCTCATATTTGTGTTATAGTACAAAAATAAGGTTCAGTAAAATAATTCAAACTTATTTTATTAACACGTTGTTTGCCATAGTCACACAATATACTAACATACTTTAACATCATTTTAATATAACCACTGCACAGTTTATGTACTCGTGATAACATCACGCTGTTTTCGTTGCGTCACATTTTACAAAATAAATGTTACATTTTCACGATAATATTATCTAGTCATTTCGAAATTTTATATGAAACTGTGAACACCAAAATTTACCTAGTAAATGTGTGCTAACAAACAACTTTAGTGACCGGTGTATCTTCTGTTAATTTTGTTCTATAGTCTTTGCAAACAATCCGCTTAGGATACATGGACTTGATAAGTACTAGGGGCAAAGAGTAGGAAACAGAAGGGACTGAGTATTGCTTTAAATTTTGTTCTTGGGGGGAATGAACTAACATTGGCAGTATATTGTTACTTACACCTGTCTTGTTTTTTTTTGTGGATCAAAGATCATTTTAAGTGTCTTATGTTGCCTTCAAAAAGTTAAATCACCTAACTTTTTTAAGGTAAGGTACCACTTTCAATCGCAATTCTTAAAATTTATTTAAGTAAAGTTTTCATCTCTCCAACATAACGGATTGGTTGGAGAAGTTTTCCAATTGAATTTATGTTTCTTGTTTTTATCTGTGTGACTGATCTATAGTTTTTAAATAATGGTATTCAAGAGATTTTACCTCCAAATTTTACGTAAACACTTTCTCTTTCATTTCTAGTGTTTTTTCTGACCACAGTAGGCACATTTCCGTACCCCCACTAGCAGCTATCCACTGTATCTCAGAAGCTAATTTACTTGGAACATTGTCCTCCGTCACAATATGTGGTTAACTCAAGTACTAATCAGTACAACAATTGTTTGTATCTTCGCGAGTTGTTTATTTACTGAGTAATGTGCTTGGTTATGAGATTTCTAAGTAGTAAATTAGTGATAGATTTGGGTGAAGGTTTCATAGTACAAACAAATGTGTGGTCTAACTTGTTTTTGAGTCGCAATCAGCGTCTACATGTGAATAAAGCAATTGATAACCTTTTAACATGATTTTTAATATTTAATGTGAAATAAACCCTGTTTGTTAGTTAGAATGATCGCTTGTATATGAAAGAGATGGTAAGATTACCTTACATTTGGCATTTTATTTAGGGCTGATTTTTCAATAGTCAGATAAATGCTAACTGACTGATAAGAGGTATGTTTTTATTGTCACTTCATACATATGTCAAGTATTTATGTTCGACGTGCAACAAAAACATACTGATTTTCTGTTAGATAGAATTTATCTGACTATTGAAAAACCGGCCCTTAATTGATTATTTTCAAGCTACGTTTGTTAGCTCGTAGCAAGGGAAGTGCTTCGTAGTGACTACGAGAATGTGGCGTAGATAGTTAAATACATGCTCACGCGCAGCTCTAAGTATTTAGTTTTATTTTGTTTGTTTTGCTCACTCCTTCTAAATGTCTTAATCTTTTAGGTTTCTTTTTAGGTTTAATAGGTTATCACTGTTACAAATTATTTTCCAGAAAAGTAGTCTGCTTGATTAGTGGTAAATGTTTTGCAGAGCGGCAATGTCGAAAACAAGCGTTAAAGTTAATAAGTACACACAATCATTAAAAAATAGATTTGGATCTTTTAAAATTGTGTCACATAAACATAGGTAGTAGTTCATTTTAAAACTCGTATTTGTAAATCAAGATAGATCGTCGTTCGCTTTCCATCCAAACATATTATTTGAACAAACTTCAGCTAAGCACTGAACTTAAAATCCAGTTCCAATAAAAAGGTGTAGAAGCATTTAAGGTGTGGATTAGTTGAGCTTAGCAGCTAAGCAGCACCACACGAGGATAATTCTCAGATAAATCCGAGTCTTTGCACTTTAATACCGCCATTTTAAACCCGTTTTAAGCAATGGGGGCTACCTGTCGAAGCTTGATTAAAGTTAGTAAAATTCTATTCGGTGAGCAAAAAGTTTACCAGTTTGAAAAAGGCGACTAATAAGCTGTGGGTACACATGGGGGTAGAAGGTTTGGAATATTTGTAGGCTTCAGCATAAGGGATATTGTTGACTTTATAGATGTGCGGTCTCTGAGACAGTCATTACTCAGAAGTTACTTGATTTTTATTTGAATCGGAATTCAGTCATTACTCAGAAGTTACTTGATTTTAATTTGAATCGGAATTGTGTCAAGATTAGACCTTTGAAAGTTACAAAAATATGGATACAGTGCAACTTTTTTACCTAGTATTAAGTGTAATGCAGTTAGTATTAAAGCCTTTGAAGACTTAATACCACAAATCTAGACCTAACTATCCACATCTATTCCTACTTAAAATAATTTTCTTTTATCTCGTACAGAAAGCAATAAGCCGGGATAAAAAATTAAATTTCCATTCATCCGCTGAATAAAGGCAACATTAATGAATAGGAGAGTAAAAGCTATTTTAATTTGCTCGATAAAAAGCCGAGGTTGAAAGAGCTTCGATAGTTAGTTGTACCTACTACTAGTTTTTAATTTTAAATTAAGCCGGATTTTTATAACTACAATGAATAAGTATGATTAAACTCAAACTTTATCAATATGTCTTTTTTTACAACGGTACTGTAATTGGCAACGCTTGATTTTAAAGTCGTAGTTAAAATATTTTTATAAGCAACTTTTGTCTGAAGCTATTAATGCTATTCGAATATTGAGTGAAGTAATATGCAATTAAACCAACATTCTTATGAATAAAGCGACAAGCTTTATCAATAATCTATACTAATATTATAAAGCTGAAGAGTTTGTTTGTTTGTTTGTTTGAACGCGCTAATCTCAGGAACTACTGGTTCGAATTAAAAAAATCTTTTTGTGTTGAATAGACCATTTATCGAGGCAGGCTTTAGGCTACATAACATCACGCTGCAACTATTGCAACTATTGCAACTAAGAGCGAAGAAATAATGGAAAATATGAAAAAAAACGGGGAAAATTAGGTATTCATCCTTGAGGGCTTCCGTTGCGTGCGCTGCGAAAACGAAAACGAAAATACCAAAAATATACCTATGTATGAAAGAATTAAGGGAACTTTTTAGCGCGGGAAAACTTCACATTCCCACGGGAAACCGACTTTTACGCGAACGGAGTCGCGAGCGGCCACTAGTAATAAATATATAAGTGTCGATTTATAATACGTCATTGGCAAAAAAGGATCACTATTATGAATGTCTCAAATGTTCTTAAAATGAGTTTTACAATTTCATAATTATGCCTTAAAGTTTTTCCTCGCAGGAATTACCACGTAATTTACCGCCAAGATTTAGTTACCCAATGTGCACCTAATTTAGTTTGACTAGCTTTTAGTTCTCAGAACTTACAGCTTGTCGTGCTTTCCGGATAATTTAGATGCTTGCGGTGTCATCTAGCGGTCACCCATCCAAACACTGACCGCGTCAGAAGTTGCTTAACCTCTACCATCAAGTCGAATTTTGTTATAAGTTGACTCTTACATGAAAATAAGTTTCAATGTATATTTTTATTTAAAAGTTTTATTTAGAAAACAATTCTTGTAAATGAAGAATTAGAAATACATTCAACAAAACTGTCTATTAAGTGTACCGATAAATATTTTATTTCCGTTGTTTTACCAAGTTTTCAAACATAGGTGGACACAGAGAGTTAGGTTTCACTTAGTTTCTTCTTCCGTATTTTCTTTAATTGCACAATTCTCATAATAGCATAATAGCACAAAAAGCAAAATACCTTATTTACCTGATTCAAATCTCAAAACTCTATCTAAAGGTCAACCTTTATAATAACAAAAAAACCTGATTAACCCATGAAAGCCAGCGAACTTAATTATGGTACAATAATCTCTATTACATTTTCGCTTTACGTTTTTAACCTTACAAAGCTCATCACTGGGCTATACTTGTACTTTAATAATAACCGGGGTAATAGATGCACGTAATATTAGCGACATTACCCCGCAGCGCTACCGTGGGGTTATTACGGTACACGGATCTAGTTTGAACTGGATTTGAAAGGGAACAAAGGCAAAGGGGAAAGGGTACTGTACAGCGTTTAAAAGTAAAAAAATACTTTTCAATCTTCTAATGTAAAAATTTTGGATTTCGTAAAAGCTTTTTTTAAGTTTTGGGAAAAAGACAGTTTGAAAACTGCTAAACGAAAAGTTATATTGGTTTTATATTATGGGTAGGTACCATTTACTACGTCTACGATTAAAATCGAAGTTTCAACCTACAAAATTTACTCATAAGTATCAGGAACTTGTTTAACCCTTTTGCTATTTTATTAGTTGTAAATGTCATTTCTAGTAATATAGTTCCACGTAGTTGCGATATAATTAGTATGTAGTCCCAAATATTGTTCCACAGAGCGATGCACGAACTTAATTGATTTTTGTTATTTCATGAAATTACAAATAAACTGTTGAACGGAAAATTCGAATTGTGGTGACGAAGTGTTTTATAAAATATATGCGAATAATGGAGTGGTAAATATATAAGGGAAGTAATTAACAGGGTTGGGGCTATTTAATTTATGGGAGCAAAAAAACGGATGTTTTGATATTATTATTATTTATGGTGCATATGCTTTTTGACTAAAAGCTGTAAGTTATACAAAGCCCAAAAATACAATCCTACTAATATTATAAACGTGAAAGTTTGTGAGTATGTATGTATGGATAGATGTATGGATGTTTGTTACTCTTGCACGTAAAAGCTACTGGACGGATATAGATGAAACTTTACAGTAATATAGGTTATACATCAGAATAACACATAGGGTACTTTTTACCGCGGGAAAACTTCTCATTCCCACGGGAAACCGACTTCCACGCGAACGGAGTCGCGGGCGGCCACTAGTCGTTAATAAAGAGGCATTTTTAACTTGAAAACTCAGAATTGAATAGAACCAGATAGATTTGACTGTTGTTGACAGATTAAGAATGTTAACAATGAATAATATACATACAAATAGGTACTTATTTAAATATGTGCTTTTTCAGGTAATTTCCTTCATAAGCCCAAAGATTAATAACTATACGATATTTCATACTAAAAATTCAAGATGCGAGGATTTAAATAGTGATATTTCTAAAATCTAAAAAAATACCCACTTTCAACTACATTTACACAACACTTATTCTATAACAGCTTCCTCTACTGAAATTAATTTCATAGCACCCATTCACTACCGTTCCATAAAACTCCATCTATAATTAAATGCAATTCACAATTTCCATACATAATGAAATAAAGGCTTACGATTCATAACAGAATGCCCGCGGCGGTATCAACGGGACAAGGTTGCCTGAAATAACTATAATTAATTAAAAAATAATATCTGAGGGATTTATTGTATTGCTTTTGCAAACCAGTGATAGACGTTAAAGAGATTTTATTAGAAACTGCGAAAGAAAGTCATAAAACGTTTTTTTTTGGGATTACGAAAATTACGTTTGAAAGTTGCAGTTTGCAGTGCCAGCCTTACATGTTAACGCATAAATTGGACGTAAAATTTTACTTTTTTCAGTTTGGTTTAGAAACTTCTAAACGATGTATACAGGGTGATTGGTGATGCGATGCATTCCTTGTAATGGGTTAAAGTAGAGCTTATCTGCAGTCAATCAAGTCCGAAAATTTTCAGATAGAACGAACGTTAGAACTTGTTTTACTAAATGCTTAGGCTAGGTTAGAATACTTTAGTATGTTCTAACTAGGAATAATGCATGCTATCTAAAAACGGGTTTTAACTATAACATCCTCCCTCCTTTTATAAAATAATGAATCCTTCTTCAAAAGCATATTTAAATTCAACTACGCAGCAGTTAGTGAATTCATCTAATTTAAAATGCAGGCTGCAACAGAATGTTTCCACATGGTGGGTGAAGCTCGTCGCTTGCGCAGTGCAAGCGACTTCTGTGTTCATCTTAATTAATTGGGCTGTGAGCATTATCATTTTGTAAAACTATCAGTGGCAGGAGTACAGTGGTTGTGACATACTTTTGTTTAATATATTTTTTGGCAAAAGATTTTCTTGTAGTTTTTAACATGAATGCAAAAAGGTTCAAAGTTTAGTTTTCCTATTTTGAATATAATGCTCACAAAACTATTTTGTGCAGATGAGAGGGTTTTCTTTTTCTTTTTTTGGTTATTGAGGAGAAATTGATGACACAGTAATGCCCAGTTTTTGGAGTGGTAGAGTTTAGCTGTAGGTTCTGTCTACAGCGATTACTGGGCTGACTGGACCGGTGAAATACCACCGTCGCACAGAAAACCGACGTGAAGTAGGGACGATGTTTCTACGTTTCAAAGGCTCAGCAACACACCCCCAACACCCACAGTGTTGCGGATCACTTACCTGATGGTAATGCTCGTTTGCTTTGCTATATTATTAAAAAAAAACGTCAGAAAAGAATATTAAAAATGTGATAATTTTATTTGATGATATTCATAATTTCATTTCTTTATACATTTCAAAGAAAAAACTTAATAAATAGCGTATAACGAAGTGTTTCTATCTTGTAATCCCAAAACTGAATGATTTTAAAAAACAAAGCATATTATACGCTCTTTCATTTATTTACAAGCCGAGTTAAATTACAAATGAAATTGAAATGACACGTAATAATATATTAAAACCAACGACATATAAACATATTTGGACATGGCATGACTAAATGGCAAATATTAAGTACAGTTCAGCATTGCTTTTTAATTTTTGAGGCCAAACGCGCCCAATTTTGACATAAGTCCATCATTGTTTCTAGTTGGAAACAAATATGGCTACCCGCTTAAAGTTTTTCAAAAGCCAACATATGACACGTCCACAATTTTTTACATGATTGACAGAATTGTAAACCAAAGGCACATTCGTTGCGATGGCCAATGATTAAAGGGCGAAAAGGGACACGGCGCAAAAAATATTGTACAAAACACCGTGCACCCTAATTTAACTTTTTTAACAGAAAAAATATAGCGAATTTGTTTGAAATGTAAAAAGTGGAAGGTGAAACGCAGAACACGTTTGAAGACGGGCTGTGTGGATAAATAATTTAATACAATGTTGACATAACTAAGAGTATTAAGTTAGTTGGCTTTCATTTGTTTTTTTTTGGTGACTTAAAAGAAATATTTGATTTTAAGAAACAATGTTTTACACAAATCGGGGTTTGAAATAAAGTTTCATTGGAAAAGTTAAAAAGCAGAGTAAATGGAATAAACTTAACTTTTTATACATCTTGGTTTTATACAATAATTTCTTATTATTAGTGATTCGTAACTTGAAACTTATAACCATTTGCAACTCGTTTTTAAAAGTATCCGACGGTGGTATACGATACTAGAACGTTGAATTACAGCAATTGTAAATTGGTTTCGTATCATTGACACAAGGTACTAACAAATTAAAAACAAAAAGCTTTACTACTTGAATTCCAGTTTTTAAAAAAAAAAAAAAATTAAAACTGGAATTTTATTAAATATAAGGTTTAATAAATAAAATTATCATTCATCCTAAACATATAAACACAAAAAAGATATCTTAAAAAAAAACGTTTCGAAGAACCTTTCACAAAAATTACGTTCAAAGTCTAAAAAAGTTTTTATATTTACATCAAATAAACCTGAAAACATTCGCGCACATCTTCAACAGGCTTTTGTCGGTTCCTTTAAAAATATTTCCAAAGGTTCTTCTTTTAAGACATATTGGGTTTTTGCCAGCTAACGTGGCTTATCTTAAAAGGTCAATGGGCGAAAATATAGCTGAGCAAGAAGGCTATATATTTGACAATGTGAAAATGGATATCTTTAGCCATTCGAAGGTATGTGGAAGATTTTTTATCGTTTTGGTTTTCTTCGAGAAAAATTGTAAGTTTTCGGTTAATCCAACTTAAATAAAGCTAACTAAAGTTCGCGTGGAAGTCGGTTTCCCGTGGGAATGAGAAGTTTTCCCGCGGTAACAAGTACCCTGTATGTTATTCTGATGTATAACCTATATCACTGTAAAGTTTCATCTATCCAGTAGTTTTTACATGAAAGAGTAACAAACACCCATACATCCATCCATACTCACAAACTTTCACGTTTATAATATTAGTAGGATATGCAAAAGTTTGTGAGCATACGAGTATGTGTAACTTGTTCTCAAAAAAACTAATAAACGTATTTGAGTAACTCTATACACTATAATTTGTAATAAGACAGGATACTTTTAACCACGGAAAAATACCTCATGTCTTCCTGAAAAGCAACTTAGCTGCATGTGAAACAGTTGTAAAATGTATTATTAATTTAATGCCAATTCGCTTTCCGCTTATTATTTTTAAACTACGCAGCGTATTTATTTTTACCACTATTTGTATGATAAGTTTTATTTAATGACTTCGTTTTTTTTTATTAAAATGCTTATGCATCGAGGTTCTTCTATTGCTTTTAACAATTTTTTCTTCTATTGCAATCGTATAGACTACTTTTTGATAAAAAGAGAGTTATTAACCATACACAAAAACATAAACCTTTACCCCCATTAATATTTCATTGTTTTTACGTTATTTCCTCGAATACCTATAAGATTTACCTTTCTCCAAGTGAAAGAAGCCGTAGCAAATCCTTATTGCACGTTCAACTAACATGCTACGTCGTAGTTATTACGTAGATATTTTGCTACGAAAATAGTTACTTTCTGATATTATGAGAAACTAGTTGCTTCCTGCGACTTCGTCAGCGAAAAAAATATTTTCCCGTGGGAAAGAGACTAATTTCTGTATCCTATGTCCGTCTCCTGGTCCTAAGCTACCCCTCCACCAATTTTCAGCCAAATCGGTTCATCCGTTCCTGAGTTATAAATAGTGTAACTAACACCACTTTCTTTTTTATATATAGATTAAAGTAAATTATTAAGTTGAATGACATTTGTTTTACTAAACTTTTTAATATTAACCTCTAACAAGAGAAAGGCCTATTTCTCAATAAAAACAGAGCCATTTAAGTTTAAAAACGCAGGTTAAATATGTAAATCATTTAAACACACGCATAATTAGAATGATAGTGGTATAGTCCGATGAAAATTGAACATATTACCTTTAGGGCAATATATATTATATTTGGCAGAAAAATGCTTTGTTCTCAGATATAAACAGCCACCAAATATAAATGTAATAAATATAATTTGCATATTAAATATGTCAATTTAAAGAACACTGTATAAAGACAGTTTTTGCCCCATAATCCGTATCAATCAGCTTATTCTACACTATATTTCGACTCGAAGCTTATTTTCGTAAAATCTCATACATTTTCCATACATAAACTGGCAATGAAAATATGTCGAATGACAATATTTGAGCCGCTGTTATTCCGAAAGCAAACACTTCCCCGTTTTTCATACAAACAGATTGATAGATTCGATTTATTGTTTTTACGTTAACTTGTTTGTATTTTATTGCGATTTTTATTACCTTTGTGGCGAAAAAGACTCTTAAGGGCGAAACAGTGGTAAGATGAGGTTTGGATAAATTGGGAAGGAATTTAAATTGAATTTAACATGGAATGTTATAGTCGATAAAGAGTACTTATGGTTATGTCTTGGCTGTCAACAGTAGGCTATTTAAGGTTCACACTATAACAGGTTACGACAATCAATTTATCGGTATGTGACACGTACATTTAGTGGGACGTTAACCAATCACAAAACTCATTTTTTTCTGTTTGCGTAATAACGATCTTATTAAAAAAAATACATTTGACTGCTTCACTTCTGATGGATACGGTATTTATTATTCTCAGATAACAAGAAATTCAGTTTATACAAAACGGCCTAGTAATCCGCAATCTAAGCTTTCCACTGACAAAAACTGGTTTAATCTGGATTAAACGTGTAAACAGCAGATTATCAGTCGGTTAATTAATTTTGCTGAAACGACGTTTTGATGTTCAAGTGAAACAGGAAGCCCTTGACTAAGGGATAAAGGGAGAGAATAGGATTTAGGACAAATAGGTATGGGAGTGAAAAGGGTGCATTTGTATTTAAATCATGTAGGAAATGGCATTCATACATTTTAGGCGGCTTTCTTAAATAATTCTATCTTCATGGAATAGGTAAGTATAGGTTTTAAAAGTAGTAAGGCAGTTAGTTAGTTTTGTGCAACGCTGAACAGTTTCCCTGTGTTTTAGGTTGATGAAAGTCAGGGTAGGTACAGTATTTATAGTAATTATATTTTATCTCAATTTATGAAATAAAGTAAAGTTACTTTATAAAAACTTCAAATTAAGCTTTCTGAAAATGATATTTTAAGACAGTTAATATTTAAAAATTAAATTTTTTAGGGCTAAACTCTTTCTTTACTTGTTTATTAACATTCTTAATTTTTAATCCCCATTTTATTTACTTACTTCAACTACAAATATCCAACGGCATATACAGGGTGTAAAAATACTGCTTCCGAAAACAAAACCTGGGCATTGCTGGTGAGTGGTGGGGTAGTCGTTTCGATGAAAGCAAAAAAAAAACGTTTTTTTACCTAATTGTGCCAAATTGCATCGACTATGTTCGCTCCTGAACCATTAGCTGATGTGTGAGCGATAACCTCAAGCGGCGAATATCACTTTTCAGTCCTTAACAACTTTTAAAATTATTTTCTGGGTATACTGTTAGTGAATTTAGTTACTACTAGTGGCCGCCCGCGACTCCGTTCACGTGGAAGTCGGTTTCCCGTGGGAATGAGAAGTTTTCTCGCGGTAAAAAGTACTCTATATGTTATTCTGATGTATAACCTATATTACTGTAAAGTTTCATTAAAATCCGCTCAGGAGTATTTACGTGAAAAAGTAATAAACATATATCCATCCCTACATACTCACAAACTTTCACGTTTATAATATTAGTAGGATTTAGGCTCAAGAATACGTAGTTTCAGGCTTCGGAAATGGTATTTATACACTTCAAGCTTCAATATTCCATTGATACACTCTTCATATCACACGCATGATTAAAACTATCTCCAACTATTCATTACCACACCACCTACACATTGATATTAGTAATTTAATTTAACAGAATTAGCATTAATCTAACAGTAGTCTTTGAACTTGAATCAAAACCGCGCAGATTACATTCTTACAGCAGCTTCCTCAAAGGAGACCACCCTTTAGTCCATCTCTCCTGGATAGACGAAATTTCCGCTGAGTTATTGCATCGGAGTACATTGCTGGCTTGCTTTGTGTCGGATCAACTCTAAAACTAATTTAGCAAGCAATGCAACTGCAAATAGAAATTGGTTTGAAGTACTCATTGGATTAGTTTAAGAAGTTGGTTATTAGTGTTATTACTTGTAGAACATGTTGAGTTTATTGCTGGTTGATATGTAATATATTTTCAAATTAAAATTTTTGTATTTGTATCAAATTTGTGTTTTTTTTTTCACTAGTAGAAAGTTTCATAATCAGAATGCGACATTATCTACAAGTGAAGTCAAAGGCAAAAAATAAAGTGCAACTGCGAATAAACTGCTTTTAAGTTTATATTCTTCACATCACATAATTCTTTTATCATCTTTGGCAGAACAACAAAAAAGCTTATACCTGAGTAATGCCAAAACTTCAAACATTAGCATCTAGGCAACCTCTACCCTCATTGAAACTCCACACAAACTTCGGCATAAACTGAAACCCCGGATTTAAATTCAGAATTCATTGTAACTTTTCTCTTATATTTTCTTCAGGCTTTGCATAGAAATGGTAACTGTTTCACATATGCTACTTTAGTTCAAGTAAGATTACAGAGTGGTCGGGAAAGTTATTAAGTCTTGAGCACTTGTGGGCGCGATAGTAGTTGGCGTATGTGGGTTTTTAATAGTATTGTGCGCGACTGTACGATACGTTTCAACTTATATAACAGTTGTATTTGCTGGAGGAGGGTTTAGTTATGGAATTATAGTTATTATTGGGTAAGTATATAGTATTCTAAATTAGTCTTTAAGTACTATTATTAAGGAGTTAATTAAAAGTGAGGTTAATCTCATAGAAGTAAAAACCATGTTCTTAAGTACATCATATGTACCTATTTCTATGAAAGTTTGGATTTAGATAGACTAAACCAAAAATAATTCATGGCCTAATTTGTAATGTGCATAAGCACTTTGTAGGAAACTTATGTAGGCTGGAATACTGGCAGCTATTGTTTTATATTATTTAAATAGATTCTAAAGAAGAAACAATGAGATATTGACAGCATCCTTCCAGACTCAGTCATATTTTCGTGCTCGGACTGTGGGCACATAACATTAAAATCACTTTTATGCTTTGAATATAAAGCTTTAAAAAAGATTAAAATCTTTTATTTTGTTTCACGTTTCCCCCGAACGTTAGTTGGTGGAGGCGCGCGTGAAGGGATTATTTATTGGTTTGTTGTATCATTGTTGATTTTTATTAACCGTTATCACAAGTATGTGATAAGAGAATATTTGAATGTTTTCACTATTTGCCCCAAAGATTTAATATTCAAATAGGTATTTAATTTATGAAACTTCATATTGAGTAAAGATAGGATTTTCTTAGATTGTTAAGATCTTGATGAGGTAGGTAGATTTGATTAAATGAACTTTGTGTATGTGAATGATTGAGTAGTTGTTCAATAATAATAGTTCTCAATTGTTATGTCGAGTCATTATGTGGTGTTTTGTATTGTTATTTTTGTCTTTTGTCGAGCGAGATGTAACATTGATAATTTTCAGATGATGGCATTGGACAATGATGTATCTATAGAGATAATTTGATAATGCAGCTAAGCAGCCATGATTACTGGATGCTGCCTAGATGTATGATGATTAAACCACTACGATTGTGATTGAAATATTTAAGTTTTTTTTGCGTCTATTTTCAAAATTCCTATTTTTAAGTTCTTGTGAAGTTTTTGGACTAGCATACTGTGATTCAACCATACATCATGTATTTTTGTTAGGTTTTTACATGATGGGGTCAGTTTAACTTGTTTAATTATTTATCTTCTGATTTCATTTGTTTACTCCCCATTTTAACCTGACTGGTTGTTAGCTACAACTATTGGGTCGAATCACTTTTACTTCGGAGCTTCCTAACTTAGGTAGGCTAGGAAGACATGTGCCTGGAAGTGATGCCGATTTTGATTAGTATCAAAATCTTTTTCGTAGGCGGTGGGATGTAATGTGCATAAGCACTTTGTAGGAAACTTATGTAGGCTGGAATACTGGCAGCTATTGTTTTATATTATTTAAATAGATTCTAAAGAAGAAACAATGAGATATTGACAGCATCCTTCCAGACTCAGTCATATTTTCGTGCTCGGACTGTGGGCACATAACATTAAAATCACTTTTATGCTTTGAATATAAAGCTTTAAAAAAGATTAAAATCTTTTATTTTGTTTCACGTTTCCCCCGAACGTTAGTTAATTTTAAAGGAAAACACCTTATCCCACGGTAAAAACCATGAAGCACATGAAAACACAGGTCAGAAAGCTAGTTAACTATAAAAACATAACCAGATATCGATTCTGCCCACATGCAATCTCGGTGATTATGTAAACACACCACAAAGAAAAATGCAATCTTTTGCAGGAACATGCATCTAGGCCACAGTATTGTGTTTGCATCAAAATGTATATTTACTTGGAATATCCAAGTTTTCGCATTATAAACATCTTGGACTTTGAAATGTTATTTTTCTTTGACGCTCTTGTTTCTGTAACGAATTGAATTGTAAAGAAAATATCTTAAGAGCGATATAAGTGTTAGTCAACCCTTTAGCGGGAAAACAAATGTCAACGTTGTGTTGAGTCGGTTGCGTAAAGAATGGAAAGTAATGGAAAAAACCTTTTAAAGTGTAACCCATAGGAATGTATTTCTTATCTACATTAATTAAAAAAATATTTTAAGCTCTCACTTTGCTAATCACCTGTGTTATGTAAGACAACGGAATCTATGTACCTAGGCGCCCATATTTTGCCTTTGAATTTTATGTATTCATTTTCGACGACTTCTGTGGCGCAGCGGTAACTATACCGGACTGTCAAGCGGATGGTCCCGGGTTCAATCGCCGGGTCGGGCCTATTTCGTCAATACAGTTTTTCGACATTGGCTCGTGTCTGGGTCTAACTAGGTTCTCCCCTAGTCCATTGTGTGGTATCTGTAACACAAGCGCTTAATGCGCTTACCATGGGGCCACATAATTGGTTTGTTAGTCTGGAGATTTATTATAATATAACCTATTATTTAAGGAAAAGAGTTGCTGGCGTTTGAAACAACCTCGAGTTAAATCTTTTAGACCTCTTAAACTTTCTTTCAATTTCTTGTGTGTCGTATATTATCAATAAACTCGAGTTCTTTAAGACCTCTGAGGGAAGTTACTGTAGGTCAGTGACTTGCCGACGAAAATCTTTAAACTAACGACTTACAACTACCTCCGATCCTCAGCTTTGATGATAATTATATCTTTTGTTGCCTTCAAATAATAATAAAATCACACTAATATTATATGAGTGTGATTACCTTAATGTTGGATAAAAATTGCTATTGAACACAAAAAAACTGAACGGAACGCATCAGATACTTTTTAAAAATAACTCATTCCCACGGGAAAAATCGTTTAGCCCTTGATAAGACCGCGAACGAAAACCTTCTATTTCCATTCAAACAACTCCCAAACTACGAATGCCTAGCGCATAGAGCACGTATACTCAGAACGTTCACATTCGAGAGATAAAATCACGCACTAAGTTTGATTTATTACGAGTAGTATATTCCGGGGACCTGCCAAGGCGCGACGCTATACTACTATGAACTTGAACCCCATTACGTTGACTTTGTTGGCATAGTATGGATATGCATTAAGTTTTTTTTTAATAACTTTCTTGAAATACTGAAAACTGTACTTTTGTATTAAAACTTATGGAGATTTTCTCAATCGTGACGTAGATATGAAAGTTGATTCTATTAAAACTAGCTATTATTGTTTAAAGATTTGTGAGTTAAAAAGTGATTTACCCAATAAGGTCAGGTTGCTAACCTATTCTCTTAACAATTTCATTATATTTTAATCCCCTTCTACATTTCGAGATAAACATAATGTATTTAAGTATCCGCAATGGAACCGCAAAGCTTGTGCTTAAATTAGAAGCAATCTGGGTAGACATAAATTTGTAATTGTCTACTTTCATTAAAATGAAACATGGCAAAGTTCACTTATGAAATAATTATGTAAGTAGGAAGAACAATCTTAATATCATTAGGTCAAAGTTATTTTTAGTTTGTAAATTTCAATTTCATTACGCTCATCTTTCATGTGATAGTTATTCTGCAAGACAAAGATTAATTGATAGAAATACATGTTATAAATGTAGTGATTTATAGTTGTGCTTATTTTCTATACTAATATTATAAAGCTGAAGAGTTTGTATGTTTGTTTGTTTGTTTGTTTGTTTGAACACGCTAAAAAAATTCTTTAGACCATTTATCGAGGCAAGCTTTAGGCTATATAACATCACGCTGCAACTATTAGGAGCGAAGAAATAATGGAAAATGGGAAAAAAACAGGGGAAATTATTCAACCTTGAGGTCTTCCGTTGCGTGCGCTGCGAAAACGGTTCTAGAAACCAAAAATATATGCATGAAAGAATTAAGGGAACTTTACCGCGAGAAAACTTCGCATTCCCACGGGAAACCGAGTTATACGCGAACGGAGTCGCGAGCGGCCACTAGTAGTTTATAAAAGTTAGAGGAGACTGAAAGTGACCTTGTTTATTGTTTCTTCTTAATATAATTTTAGACTTAGCGTCGAATAAAATTATTTGAAAACTTTGTACACACTCCTTAAGAATAAGCAGGTATTATGCATATTTGTTTAACTTTTAGACCTATTATTTAGATGACGCAAAGTAACTACTGTTAAAATGCAATTATGTCGAATTCTTTAAAATTGTTGGTATAACTCTTTATTGAACTACAAAAAAATTACAAAACTAAATTAAAATTACTTTCTTACCACTTAACTTTTGTACATTATTAACTTTTAACCCCACTTGGTAAATTTAATGTCCTTTTATTATATAGGCACCTGTTTAAATATTAGTTTCATCCTATCCACCCAACGCCCTCCGCTCCAACACACGCAGCTAGCCAAGCAAGTCGCTGCGTCATTAATCGCACGCGCAGCCGTCCGGAACGCACCTTCCTGCGATCTACGTCATTACATGCGCGTAGGCACTGGAGGGAGTTAGGATGACTGCGACTTGGGACACCCGATGGGGTAAAGTTACTAATTTGCGAGAACTTGGTGGATTACGGCTCAATTGCTAGCCAAGGGAGCCTGTGCCTTACAAGTGGGACGAGTGAAAGCTGTAATAATTAAATTAGAAATGATAAATGGAGACGAAATAAGTAGGTATAAATAAAAAGGTAGCCATCATGCTCACTAGATTTTATAGATAGTTAAGTATTTGAGCATTATATATACTTACTAGACAAATTTAATGGTGAATTGAAGGGTTTAATTTAAAGTTGACAAAATAACACTTTTGTAGGGTTTGTAAAAATTATAAAAAAGTTTTAAAAGCTTAAATACCGACAGGCATTTTGGCATTTGAAAGTTATAGCAAAACATAAAAAAGATAATTAAAAAGAATGCCTTAATGTCAAACAAAACTGTAACAAAAATCGTATTCTTTATTGGAAGTAGTTTGCAAATTTACATTAATAAATGCGGAAGGCGACATTTTATCATACTAAATTCAGCAGAATAGTTATCAAGAATTAAGTGGTAGCAACTAAACTTACCTTTTAAGTACTTACCTAAAAATCTCGATCGATTCATACCACACTAACTGTGTAGCTCTTATGGCAAGTGGACTAGAGGAAAACCTAGTTACACCCACTCGAGGATCTGCTAGAGTAGTTTGGAAATAAAGCCTGACCCGGGAATCAAACCCGGTACGTTCCGTGGAACAGCCCGTTTTACCTACATACAGCTACTTCTTTTCGATATAAAGTGATGCAAATACTGACAGAAGTTGGAAGAAGACCAATCCAAAACGAAAACGGGCTAATCTTGATTCCAAACATGGAAATCCGAAGATCCCACTAACCTACCCTAAGATAGGAGCTGATAGCTAATGCCCTTTAGATTAAACACTTATACAAAACCCACTTACAAATCCAACTCACGTCTCTCAAATTAGAAGCATGCACCAAAATTTTACATGATTTTACTAAAAACGGCAACGAATCCGCTTCGTGAGACAGTCAGACGGAATAAATTAGGAGTATGGCGCGCTCGACATTTTAAAAACGTGAGATTTTGATATCTAAATGCTATTCATGATTTCACAGACATTTAGAAGCTAAATTGTAAGGCCTGGGGATAGGTCGTCGGGCCTGAAATTGATGTTAAATTAGGTTAACATTAGTATTGTAATTTGCAACGTGATTGTCGAGTAGGTAACTTACCTTTTGAATTATATAGTACTTAGGTTTGATTCATTGTGGAAATTAACTTGTGTGAGCTAGGCAAATGGCCTTTTCAAATAAATCCTTAAAATATTTTAAAGTTGCTCTTTGAACATGCTGATAAAACTAATAAAACAGGCGACTAAAATCTATTTTATATTCTCTTTTGCTAGCTTTTTGGCCGTTTACACTTTAGATTGGTTTATTCCGTCTTAAAGTCTAGAGGTACATACTGTGCTACCTACCCTGCTTCTTACCCTTTTCCAAAAACTATAGGAAAAAATTGTAGGTACATCAAATATAGCACCTTGACTGCAATTATTGTGTCGTTACTTTTATGCAGCTTGTTAAGTAATCGAGGTACATAGGTTTACAATTTCGCAGATCTTTTTTACCACCAAAAAACATATTACTGAACTAACTTATCAACGTTTCACAAAATCATCAATTTTAGTCTAAAATTAAATGATGAAAAATAATACTTGGACGTGACTAGAGGTGACAAACTAGTAACTGCTAAAAACATACATTTTCGCAAAACAGTTCTGCCCATAGCTATAGAAAATCACTCGTCCGTGACGCACTTCCGGCTGGACCAACTGACGTTCTATTTTTGAATATTCATTTTTTTATATTCTGAATTCTGTCGGAATTTTAAAATTGCTCTAGGTTCCTGCCGCCTGGAAATGGACGGTGGAAATCATATTTACATTGAACTTTTGCATGAATAAGTAAGGCATAAGCACGAAGGTAACATGTTTTTCATTGCTAGACTTTTTAAGTTCATCTGATACGATTATACCTAGTTGTTCTGATATTCAAAAGTAGTTAAAATGATGGAATCATTGCTAAAGTGTATTCATTATCTAATGTACCTTTACCAAGGGGTGAAGGTTTAAATAATCATTCAGATTATTAAGCATTTAGATTATTTGTTAGCTCATAAGACCAAAGCGAGCAAGGTGAGACTATAAGTGCATACGTAGATAACGTAAGTAACCGACATAGCCCAGAGGATTAGCAAGCTGAAACGTATGAACGTTTTTCGCTCGAAGAACTGACGCCGGACGAAGCAAACTATTTAAAACATTCAAACTATAACAAACGAATGGCCGGCCGCGCGCCGTCGAACTGATGTCTGCACAGTTATCTGATAACTGTTTTGAAGATTTAATTAAACATATATCTATAATTTATCAACGAAAATATTAAGTAAATTTTGTAAACGTAACATAAGGCACGCGTTGGATGATGGCAACGACATCAGGTCACTCGGAAAATCTGTTAAAAAAAATACCTTTACTATTCCTATGTCTAGTTTTTAACGTTTAGTGGTGCATGCGGGATTCGACGAACAGAGTCCTAAAGTTAAATATCTACTTAGTATCTAAAAGCGACCTTTATGAACTTAGTTGATTGCTTATGTATTAAACAATACGAATATTGTGTCTGTCGGTGTATTAATTTCAAATCTGTATTTTCATGATGCGAATTCTTTTGATACATTCCATAGTTTTGTCATTTCGCTTACAAAACGATTCACGGAAAATCAGAGCTATTTACATACTTTACACCTATCACTTGTATTTCTAGAAAATCTAACCCCCCAAGACACTTCCACACTAAAGGTCTTTCTTAGAAGTATCACACAAATCCTACTAATCCTTCTAATATTATAAATGTGAAAGTTTGTGGGTATGGATGGTTGTATAAATGTATGGATGTTTGTTACCCTTTAGGTAAAAACTACTTGACGGATTTGGATGAAACTTTACAGTAATATAGGTTATACATCAGAATAGCACATAGTGTACTTTTTACCGCGGGAAAACTTCTCCCACGGGAAACCGCCTTCCACGCGAACGGAGTCGCGGGCGGCCACTAGTAAAAAATATTCGTTTAAACCCACGCCTTGTTAGTAAATGTCGATTACTAACGTAGTTATCCTGTATTTCCCTACATACACCCACGTATCAACGGACCAAAACCTATAACTTCATATATCAGGGCAGATTAGGGATTTTAAGAATAATCGATTTTCGACGAATTTTAGGAATCGTGTTACGTGCCTACGTTATAAAAAAATATGAATGTTGAAGTGTGTAATTAGGAATTTTCGAGTATTTAAACTAATTTTAATTATTTTAATTCCGATCTTATCTCTTAGTTTTGAATTACTGCTTATAGACACATTTTTGATTTTTTTATGCTCGAAAATTTCCAAAAATCACTTAATTCATAAAATAATATTTCTCCTTAAATTTTTCACATTTCAACATTGATATTCGAGGAAAAAATCGATTTTTACTTTATGCCACATCCCTAGACCAGACAGACCTACCTATATACACATCAACTGGTTCACAATATATCTACTATGTCCATAGGCATGATTTCATTACCAACCCTTGTCGCGTCGTCTAGCCGTCTGCCGCCACAACCATTAAATTTCAACTTTATGTTTGAGGTGCTAAGACACAATTTTCAATAATAAGTCGGTAGAACCCGAACCACTGGGTTCCCAATGGCTTGCTAAGTGCAGTCTGATGGTTTAATGCGGTTGATACCTTCGTCTGAGCTTAAATGGTCGTATGAATATCTATTCTTAATGATTACGATATAGCAAGAGCTTTAGGTATTAACATTGTTAGTTATAGCCTATCAAAAGTAAGAAATTGCAGCGAAATAAAACTAACCTTAATAAACTTAGGTTTTAACTTGAAAAAACACTAAAAACAAGCTATGAGAAAATATAGTGTGAATACTGTTATTTGTTACGTAGTCAGCTCTTCCCGGCAAAAAGACCACTAAAATACTGTTAATACTTATTTAAATTTATAAATTGGTCCTACCTCAACAGTTTAAGTATAGACTGGACTTATTTAAATTAACTTTTTTAGTTATAACAAGCGTGCAAGGAATTCAAAAACGAATAAAATGTGCTCCATCAGACGATGCACCAAATTATGTAAATTTTACAAATGGAATGTAGATTTGTAGACCCATTTGTCTCGTGGGGAGATGGATCGAAATGCATAGATATTTGTACAATGAATCATCTGCCAGGGTTAAGTGTTCTATTTATTATTAAGTATTCGTGTTTAGGTATTTTCTTTACTTCAAGAATCTATTGATAGTAAGCAGTGTTTTTGATTATAGTATTAAATGTTTTTTTTTTCTGTTTCAGGTAAAATTTGCTGTTGAATTGGATACAAGTGTAAGAACTTTTTGAATTATATTTTAGAGCTCCGCTATCGTAAACCTACACTTATAAGTATCATACAAAGTTTTTGAATTTGTACGTTCCAGGTAGGTAATCCCTAGAAATACTGAAACGCTTTTTAAATTATTTAGGTACCTAGGAGAAAGATACTTTATCGGGGAGTGATATAGACTACTTTTATTTAGGCTTATTTCATTTCCCGGCGAGTGAAGCCACGGCCTAGTTTAAAAAAACTCTTTAATGCACATTATTTTTCATCAGGATTTTTGATATAACTTAATAGTTTTCTATTAGACCTTCTTACAAATAATTTACTTTAAAAAGAAAAATTGATCTTCTGACTTCCTTTATAAAATACAGAATCTACTTAGCAACCATTTAAAAGTCTGTTTCCGGGCTTCGCCTAGATGGGTACTGAGACTTATTTTTTTTGTACCGCGATAATTGGCCCGACTTGAAAGAATATTTTTAATGGTAGCAACTTATATTTTTACCAAGTTTAATTAGTTTGTATGATGCCATTTCCCACCGATTTTATTTGCGTTTTAATTTGGGTTTTTTTACGCTTCGTTAGTCTTCTACAAAATACAGAAGGACTTTTTTTTACGTTATAAAATTATAGCAGGGTATAAACTACCAGACAATTCCCTATTAAACATACAATAATGTTGTACCATTTATTGTCTAGGCATAATATAAGGATTAAAATATCATCCTAAATAACGTAAACCGAACCCTCCATTACCATAATATCCGGTTAATACCCTGTTTTAATTAACCGGTAAAGCGAACTAATCTGCTCGAGCTAATTAATTATCGATTTACTATCGATACTATTTATCGACGTTTTCGCATCTCTCTTGATAGTATATGAAAGGTTATTAAAAGTGTCAGTTGGTACCCTTTTACTTAAACGGCTAATGAGAAGGAAGCCCGCATATTTTACAAAGTTGTACCGTTCAAAGTGGGTATCCAGTTCTTTAAACTTACAAATTGTTTGGTAAGTTTACCCGTATACTCTTAAAATAAGGGAAATTAGGAGATGTATAAGTTCAAATATCTGTTACGGCTAATACCCGAAGTGCGGCTACACCTAGTTTTAGCCGGTTAGAACATCAATAGGTTAGGTTTGTTAGCTGATTGAAGCCAGTTTTTATATACATAGGTGTATATTTTTTTTACAGTTTTCCATATTTAAAACACTTCTAACCGGCTAAAACTAGGTGTAGCCGCACTTCGGGTATTAGCCGTAACATATCTACTATAAGGGAACAATATCTATTGGGCTCTAGATTAAACATATCTTTAATTAAATGTTAATAAGTAGGAAATACAACATGTAGCCGCCATTAGATTCAATCCAAATCCGCGCCAACCGGCAATGACGCCAACCAGTGATGTCCATCGAATGCTAGGGATGTCCAGTTACCGATTACTTTTATACAGCTAACACTACTTACAAAATATTTGCATAAATTGGAGACAAACCACAGTTTCAAGTCCAAAATTTTTAGTGACCGTTAGTAATATAAAAAAGAAGATATAACTTCAGCTTACACAAAATTAATCCCCCAAAACCGTATATCACTCTATATAAACCGACTACAAGATAAACCGACTAATATAAAACAATGTACCCACAACCGCAGGGAAGGCCCTCCACCAATACATATGTTAATGGCAGTCGGGGAAATATGCTAATCTTTCCCGGGTTCGATTCCATGCAGGTGCCTTCAAAGAACTCGGCAGTGGTCGGTTCACAGGATATTCACACTTGACGAGTGTTTTATGATAAAGATACGATATATATACTAAGGAAAGTACTAAAATAGTTATGAGACAAAGTGACGGACTTCATATTACATGTACATTGTCGTGCACTACAGAATAATCAATAGTTAATAATACCATTGAACTTGACGTGCACTTTGTCAAAGCCTCACGTCAACATTTCATTTTTGGACGATCTTGACATTCCTTTATCAATCATAACTAAAAACAAGATGAATTTGACATTTCTGAAACAAAACAAATCAATTTAAAACACTTTAGCCCAACGTTTTAACCTCGGGTTAGCTTCGGGTTAGCTAACTCAGGTTTAAATGGCGCCACCATCGATTGTAACTATTGCTTATTACAATCGATGGTGGCGCCATTTAAATCTGAGTTAGCTAACTCGAGGTTAAAACGTTCCCTGCAATTGGGCCTAAATAGGGTAAAAGCCCACAACTTCAGGCTTTTACAAGAAAACTATAATTTATTATTAAATTTATGTTTTGGTTTAATTGTTCCTCGTTAGTAGTGTAGGTATTATAAAAGTCTGCGAAGTTCAGGAACAACTATTGAATCTACTATTACTTGTTAAGTGAGTTATCTTCAGCAAACCCTTACATTTTGTTACTATTGCTATAAGAGTAACTATTTTAGGTAAGGACAATTAATAAACACCCTGTTAAATACTTATTAAAAATAAGGGATATAATTTATATTCATGAACATCAAAATTGGATACCAACGCTAGTGTCTCTAAAATACATACCTAAATAAAGGCTTTTAGAATACACCAAAGGTCATTGATCCCATAACACCATAGAACAACGCAATAAAACCATCAATATTACACTATAATTTCATAAATTGCTTCGTTTTAACGTCTGCCCTACCCGAGTACACAAACCGAGCCAATATTTGTCACAAACTAACAGCCTAAATTTTTCTAACGATGGTCATGGCTCCGAATCGAAAAACTCTATAAAGCAAACTACTTTTTTGATCTTCATTATCATTATTATCATTATCATTACATAGTATAAATCCAAGTCGCTAATTCTGTCTGTATATTTGTCCGCTAACTCCTCTAAAACCACTGAACGGATTTTAACGCGGGTTTCGCCATCATAAAGGTAATTTATTCATTTAAATTTGTAAATGAAGAACATTCTGAAAAAGTTATTTTAAGTTAGTCAAAATTCAATGTTTCGGGAACAAGGCGCCCTAAACTACACCGTTGCGAAGCGTGGGCGGGTCGCTAGTCTCTTTATTGTTGCTGAGTGATATCAATATTTATATTTAGCTTAGAACTAGCTGTAACTTAGAATTGGCCCTTATATTTTAGTACATTCGAAGCAAGTTACAATTGATTTTTATATCGTAGACCTAAAACATATTTCTAAGATAAGTTCTTGCATATATTATTCTCAACAGTTCATTATAGATTTCTTTATTTTTATTTTTGTATTATAACTGGGATACTTACTACGTTTAAATATTGAGCTTAATTCATATTTGATCTCGGTGCTTGTAATGCTGGGTATATTTAACAAGCTTTTATTTATTTATCTTCAATATATAACCGAGAAATACCGTAATTTTCCAGTTCTATTAAAACCGAATATTAAAAATACTTCATTTCCTCCCAATACGGTTATTAGACTAACAACATAAATATTTATTTATTTAGTTTTCAATACAGTGTGTAGACACAAACCAAATATCTTGTGATTTTTATAGTTAGGCTATTGTTTAAGTAACACTTTGCCTAGGTTACCTAGAAACCTGGCTTGCATACCAATCTAGCAATTTAATTTAAGCTTACCTATTCTACTACGTACTTTCCCTATAGTACCTGGTACCTAGTAACTAGAAATACTGGGTAGTAAGGTAGGTAGGTATGTACGCAAGATGTGGCAAAGAAGCAAGCTAATAGCTAGCTAGGTAGGTATATTTATTTTTGTATCGTCGACGCCCGTGGCAATGACCGCCAATGACGTGTTGGTTCATGGCCGTCTAAAAGACATTTTCCATACTAAAACCCAACAGATTTTATATAACAATTATTCACCGACGCACACCACTAGCTCAAGTTAAACAAACCGGTTTTTGACAACTGCTTTTCACAGAATACGAAAGGAAAGTCCAATGTCAAATTGGATTGGTAGGTGTTTTAGTTAGTTCGGAGATACGACTTATGTCTACTTTATACACCCCTAGTCGAACGAAAA
Organism: Emmelina monodactyla; assembly: GCA_916618145.1. Classification (NCBI taxonomy): domain Eukaryota; kingdom Metazoa; phylum Arthropoda; class Insecta; order Lepidoptera; family Pterophoridae; genus Emmelina; species Emmelina monodactyla. The sequence continues at coordinate 3,734,824 of OU745316.1, forward strand.
TAAATAAAGTGTCGACGCGGGCGGCGTAGGGTGTGAAGCGGGGGTGGCGCGGGGGTGGTGTGGCACCCCGGTTACACGCACACATCCAAAGTGCGGGGGCTGAGAGGGCGCGCTGCCGCCGGCTTGCTCAGTCTCGCGTCGGCCGTATTACAGGTCGGACGTTTACTCGCATCGCACCAATCGGGAAAATATTAAACTTGTTTTCTTCCGGACTAGCCGGCAATCGGCTTCACTGTGCTTCTGACTTATGTGTGTGGACAAAAAACTGTGTGTAGAACGCTTTTTCTAATAGTGACGGTTGGTATCCCTTTTTTTTGAAGTGCATTTTTCGTTAGCACACATGTCCATTGTTTACATCTGTAGTTATATATGGAACAGACATGTGTTATGTTTTTCTCCCCTATTTTAAATAGGGTTTTATGGCATCGTTGTCAGTTATTTGTAGAATTAGTTTTATGTGCGATAAGACTAGCGTTAGGCATTGTATCTTTCTGGCGTAGCTTGCAGGTACAAAATAACGTTTCTTTTGCAGATTGCCTTGGTTTGATCAGGAGCTATTGTGCCACAAAGAATCGTATTATCCAAACCTTACCGATCTTTCGACTTCCCTGTGCATTCCATCGTATATTTTAAGGTACGTGTTCATGGAATCTACCTACATTTATTTTGATAGATTATAAAGACATATTCTATATTCAAAATGTGCTGCGGAAATCTATGTAGAACGTGTTTTGCGTATCCGTTTGTAGGTCAGTGAACCCATTGGTCTAACCTTGTGGGTACCTACGTTCATAGTGGTCTTGCAATCGCAAATCCTACGTAGAATAAGTAGGTATGGTCTCCTGTATTGCCTAATCTATGATTAACAATGGTGATTGCATTAAGGCATTTGCAATAGCAACGTACCAGGTAGCTATAACGCTTATGTAATTGTTAACCTTTTGTTTGACATTTTGCCTGAAGCTTAAGTTGTAATTTTATAGGTTTTATTTTATACAGTCAGTACGTAGTAGGTATGTTTAATGATCGATTATTTGCCATGAATTTCCTTGTTTTTTTTGTAAACATGAAAGATTTTGTAATTATTACCTGCCTGCTAATATTTTTAAACTAACCCTTATTTAGTATCATTTCATCTTCAATCCTAATAATATCCTTTTTATTGGAGTAAGTAGGCGCCTATTCTTTGTTCTCGATTGTATTAAACTCCTTACTATCCAGACAGGTAGGGTAAATGCTCCCATGAATGCCCAACAGTCCACTTAAAGATAAATAGCAGGTAGGTAGGTTCTTGTTGCGGTTTTATCGTACTATTTATGTACCGACCAAATATTATTCAAAACTTTCCGTAGTAACAACAACCATGTAGGTAGTTTATTTTACGATCATTAATATAAGTAACAACATTGCTTAATAATTACATAAAAAATTGTTACAATTTTTTAGCTAGGAAAATAGCTACCATATGTATTTAAACACATTAAACCAACAACATATTAAATTATTTACTAATATGTTGAGTGCTAACTTCTGTACTTATCATACTAATTACAAGTAGGTAAATCCCACATTTGACACGCGTAGCTCTATGAACGTGACATTGACAACCTTAAAAAACTCGTTACGTAAGCTTTTGCCTACATATCAATTTCTCGCCAACTGCTTGTAAATTAATACCAAACCTACCTATCAGTGAAACAGCTGTTCTACCAATTTTGAAACCGGTTTGGTAACATTACGTAATAATTCCTAGATATAGTGCTTAGGCCTTAAATGTCAAACTTTGCCTGGGATTTGGCCGTTTTATTAGACTATTAACCTTCACCTTGCTGATGACATGGATAATTAAATTACTTAGCTAACTGATAATGGATAGGCACACGACGAAAATATGACCTTCGGGTGAAATTAATTTTACGCATACCAACCAAACTTCAGTTGTATGGTTTACCACATATATTTTTTTCATAGATACTAGAATGTTTATATTTACCTTATAGTTTAAATCTAAGCCCAAGAGATAAAACCCTATTGTGAAAACTAGGTTCACGGAATTTGCCAAAGAAATAAAATCGAGATTGACATAAACTTGACGTTAACAAAATCTGAATAACAAAACATAAGAGATGGTACAATAAAATATGTGCCCAATCAGAAACTGTGCAGTTGCCCTAAATTTAGTTCAAGTTCAGATAATCAATCACAAACGCCCTGACAAGGGTTAAGCTTTTCATTATGTTTTGGGAGGTATAGACAAAACCCAGTAGGAGGCTTTGTACCTTGTAAATATTTATTTACAGGCTCTTGTGTAAGCTACTTTATCTAATGAAGACACAAAATACAGGTGAGGATAGTTATTTTTTCTTCATTTACTATTTTTGTCTAATTTCGTTTGTTGCCAACAAACACTGAATGACTGTTTTAACTGTGACACAATTTCTCATTTATCTTTTAATTTCGTAAGTTTATTTCGGTGTAGGTAATTTTAAGTAAGCTATCAATGCTAGTTTTCGTAATTATTTTATAAATATTCAGTTCCTTATGTTGCTGTAATGTAGTTAAGTACAAATTTTATAAGTTCCTTAAATTCAAAAAATTTAATCACTTTCTGTAACTTTCATTTTCAACTGCCATTTTACTCGATACTTACATTGTTATCGTTTTGTCAAAACGAGAATAAAGGTCAAAGTTAACAATTTTAACACGACGTTGGCTGTCAAATTACATTCCAGCTGACTTCAAATTTTGACAACCGGTTCCCGACGCCATCTTGGATTGGTTCTACGTAACTGACCTAGCCCAATGTTTTTCGAATTATACATTAGTTGTATTCTGGAATGCCTCGTAAATCATGTTACCATAGTTTCGTTCTATGTGGCAGTTTAACCACATCCTCAGCCATTTGACGAAAGGTCTGGGGTTCGGTAATTAAGGACAATCATTCTATTAACTCGCTCTTTAGGGTGGTAAGTTCTTGTGTTAACCATGACAGTGGGCTTTGAGTGCTTTCAAGTATTTTTAGACAGCTGAACATGTTATAAATGAGCTTTTAATTGGTACAGTTTGTTAATGTACCGTATTATTTTCATTCGTGATTGGAAGGCACAAGAAAATGCTGACTGTGTACCTAACGATCTGTTTTATTTCAAGTGAATTCTATTACGCCTTGTTATTCGCAATTACTTATATTGAGCGGAATTTATTTTCTAAATGGCATGGGAATCCACCTCGTCACTTACCTACGCAGTCTTTTCTGTACCTTCCCCTTTTGATTTGATGCGACTAATTTAAGAGACCTCCTCCCGGCATCCTTGTGCCTTCCACGCGTTTCGTTTTGTTCGGAGATCTCAAGTCGAGGTGGTTCAGCTTACGTTGGACACACTCGATTTCTCAGACTAGTATAGTCATCGGCCGTGTCGTTACATCCCCTTTTTTCTTTGTTCACGAACCGTGACACCACGCGAGTCAGTTCTCAGGCCTATGCTTGGTTTGGTCGAACTAATTTACTACTACCCGACTGAGTCATAAGGTAAGCGAGTAAAATTAGTCATTCGCTTTGTTGTATGTCTCACTAGTGGTGGGCCTCTTTGAGTTTAATGACTGTGTTTGCTAACAGACACGGTGATTGTAATAAAATATATACCATTGAGCATGCTTACTGGAATGGAAATCGTTTTGACGAGGTTATACATGATAATAGTAACGTATTCCATGTGTAATACGCTGATTGTTTCCATTGATTACATAAATGAATGATGGCGGAAATTAGCATTCCTGATAATAATCAGCTCGTCTGAATAAAATCCAATTTTAACTTTATTATTACAATATTCCTAAGTGCGCATTTACTCCAGCATACCATGCCAAAATTCACTTTTTTGAATTGGCAACATTTTGCACACTATCATGCGTGACGTAAAATATTTTTATTTACGCTTTCAGCGAGTGGTATACATCACGGTCGTATTTTGTGTTGGTATTTGCAAAAACACTACACTGTCTGCAATGTTTTTAAAGTAATTGGATTTCTGTTATGAATTTCGCAATTTCGCTTGACTTTGTTTTAACGAATGACCTCTTTATCATAAGAGGAGTCGCTGTTGTTGTCGTCAGATTATGCAAAGTGCACAAAATATATTCGCCGGCACATTGTTGCGATACAATTTCTCTTGAAGTCAGTATATTTTTGTTCCGGATTGGCTGCATAAGAGCTTCTTTGTCCTATGTGTTTGTTGGACCTTCAAGTGACTTATGAGTTGGACTTGCGTCACGATCTAAACGTGGCTCGGTAATGGGAAACATTTCTTAACTGCAACCACCTTCACTGGTAACCTTGCCGTTGACGTTGTTTCTTGGTGAATTTCCTTGATTAACAGTTCCGCAATCCTTTTATATACTTGCTTCTCTATTTATAGCAGCCGTACTGGTATCATAATAGCTAGTTCGCCGTTTTAATGCATATTTTTCCTGCCATTAAGCAGCAATTTATGTTCACGATTGTTCAGTCCGCCCAGTCCACGGTTCTTAAAAATTCAAACACTAATTCAAGAATAAATAACTTTCTTCTCGTTAACGATCTATCACATTTTATGAATTAGTTACGGCCGAGTAGAATTTTATAATAGATTTTCTCACAATTGTTCAGCAACAGATTCAAATGATGTAATTCTATCAGAACACACATCTTAAACGGCTGAACGTTTCCTGTGTCAAATTCCATTTTGATGGGTATTATCTATCTAGAACTGACGAGTTGGAATCTCGCATAACATTCCTCGTTATTTAACTTGGGGATATAAGATATATGTCACATGTGACACGAATTGCGAAGATCATTGTGCAAATGGACACCGCGGTATTAAATGCGAGATGAATAACGCACGTTCGATATGTGAGTGTAATTGCGTGTCTCGATTGTAGTAATGAAGAGGGAGTGAAAAGTCAGTTGGTTTGTTCGGTGCGGGCGTAGACGGAGTTGTTGACCGCGATTGAAGGCCGCGCAATCGGTCACACAACCAAATGTCACGGCCGCGCGCTCGGAGCGACAGGGAAAACTGCGTCACAGAACGCAGATAAAAAACGTGACTCATGGGCACGTACGATAGTAACCCGGGAGCGAACGACAAGCCCCCATATACGAAAGCATGCGGGCGAAACAAGCATCCGTTCCTGGGTATATACCCAGACCAAGTGATATATCACATGGTCTTAATAATCGGGAATATAAAATTTTGCCTAGTTTATGAGTACGCGCTGCAACAGCGAAGTCGGACCAAATAAATGGTGATAAGTAAGAGGAAAACTTTAGCAATCAATTACAGTATTTGTGTTTGTTTTAAGTTAGATAGCTAATACGGATTTTCTTTTATTGATAGAGTTAAACGGCTTTGCCTTTGTCTTGGATAACTCAAGATAATATATCTCCCGAGTCGCGCAAGCACGTATTGTTGTATGATATTTCAACTCGTAAACTGATATAATAACTACGGATCGACACTCGTTTACGACTGACGAAATCGCATTTCTAATAATAAAATGTCTCAATTTTTGTAGGCCAATGTTTTATCACGGGTATAAAGAGGTGATATTAAACATTTTTATGTGATGCTCGTGGGCTTTTGTGCTGGATGAGGTGGAAGATATTTTTTAGTGCGGGCTTATTCAGAAGTCGTGGGGGCATAATAATAATATTTATAATATTAGGAGAACGTTATCTAGAAGGGGTACTCGCCGGACGCTCAACGGACGACGGTTTTTTTATACATCCCGAGGTTGTCCGAAACGTGGTGAGTTCGTGACTCTCTGCATACAAAACGGTCTGTGTTTTTATGTTATTTAAATAAATCCGAATAATTTATTATTACGAACATAAATTCACGCCTGCATGAAAAGAAGCGTTAGCAGTGTCAGAGTTGTTTACTTGGACACGGTGGTCAAAATTACAATCCCTCCAGTATGATCTTGCCTTTGATGCTACACTAGTCTCTTTCTAAAGTGGTATACTGCCGTATTTCTCCAACAAGGCTGTGACTCCGAGGTTTCATGCCTCTTGGAGTCTGAAATCCTGAAGGGTCTTTGGACGTCTGAGGAAGGATATAGAAAGGTGTAATTCCCAACCGTGCTAATATTTATACTTGTGTTTCGGATATATCTGGCATGACGGAGAAGTCACCTCCACTGACCTTCGTTTCGGGCCGCTGTGCTCCAGTGCTTTGACCTACACTGGTTTTAGTTGTATAACCTTGGATGTCCAATCTTCCACTTCAATTTATCAGAGTCATAAAACGCATTTTGAGTAAATTGTTTCAATAATAATTTTTTCTTCAAGATTTTTTTGTTTTTCATCTAAGAAATTTCAAATTTTCTAGGTATATGTGTTGATTGCAGATGTTTAGTTCTTGGAAAAATACTAAGTCCGTAAAAGGATAATTATTCATTGACACAAATAGACTATAAATAAACGTATTTCCTTGTTATATACTTGAACATTATCAAATTGTTCGTGCTCTTTGTTTTAATATATTATTAACGGTCCTTATTTTTAGTATATTGCCTACCATAAACTGCCTTCGTTTTATAAACTGCCTGTTATTATAACATTCTTAATTAAATAATATTAAACAATGAATTCAAAATTCAAATGCGTCGTTCATAATTTTAACGGTCATTGCTTTTTGCGAAATACGTTACTTACTAATGAATATGTTTAAGGTCATTTGCTTTTTGTCAAGTCGATCAATCCGTTTCAACGTTCAAATTCGAATCTTTTTTATAAATTGTTGCCAGCCGTTATAACTATATTCCAACTAGGGAACGCACAACTCCAGCTAGGTAGTTTAAAAAGCCCTCATTTTTAAATTAACACTCATAATGTTATATTTCTTAACTGCGTAATTTTTCTGTAGGTGCATGACCTGTCGCGAGTAACCGGTCGTTTTAGGTAGAATCCTTATATCTGGGTTTGACTGCAACATTTTATTTGTACAATGGGGCACTAATGGGTGGTACAGTCACTGATCCGTCATCCTATGGTTAAACGTAACAATAATATCAGCAATAAGTACCTATTGTTTTTAAAAATAGTTTTATTAAAAAGAGATATGAATTCGTTGCTCAACGTTCAACGGCTGCGTGAATTTACAAAAAAAAAGTAACACTGAGTTTTCTCCTTTTTTGATTAATATTTACTTATATTCTTAAATACTTGATCACCAGCTCTTTTATTATTTGGCCTTAGTACCGCTTTTTGTGTATGATAATTATTTATATTTCCTATTAATAATAAATTTTCCTTGAAAGCGTACATGACAAGAGTCGCAATTCTTTGTTTACGCTTTGTGTCATCAGACACTATAAATAACCTTTTAACGAAAGCGGAGCGATGTCTGTCTGTCTAATTAATATGATTAATTTTGAGAGGAAATACGAACTATACTATCATTCTTTATGTATAATCGATGTTGTAACACAGCATACCTTGAAATTCGGGGTTAATGACAAAATATTTAGATTAACAAGTCTTACCTAGGCACTTACTATTCATTTACAATTTTAGCTCGTAAACAATTCTGTATAAAAAAATAGTTAATCCGACAGTCGTCCGAGTTAATTTAGTTACGAATAAAAATGTCTACTGTAATGGAGTAAAAAAAATATTTTCCGTCTCTGTTTAAATGACACATGATTATAGGTATATTTTTGTGGATGGCAACATAAATATAAATAGAAAATTAAGGCAACACCTTTCAATTTTTTACTTATTTGGTCACGCACGATTCTTCTGTTTCGAAACAAAACCTTGACATACCTTGATACCTAAATTAACCTAACCATAATTTACAAAACAGATAATAAGGCATATAATTTTTCCAAGTAGGTAGGTATATTATGTATGTATTTTGTAAGACTTGTTCTTACTGACAAAGATCGAGGATGACGATCGTCGTGTGCGTTACCCTATTTTTCTATTTATAAATATAACTACTTAACTTATTATACTTTTATATCCGAACTAAATAATGGCAAAAATAATGCTTCTTTTTTGTATTGGGCATGTTCAAGAAAATTTTACTTTAAAAAACTGAAAAAGGTAAACACAACAAAATTATGTTCGTAGGTAAGTAGGTAGGTACTTAATTACCTACTACTCTATATTAAGTACAGAAGCGTAAAGAAACTTAATTATTATTATTATTGAAAAACAAATTTTTTATGTGGGAAAAATAAATGAAAATCACTGTCCCAACCTATATATTTTCATATACATACAAACAATCCATATTAATCTTTAAAAGCCCATGTTACAATACTTACTGGTTTTTTCCACCCATCGATTCACTAAATACAATTAAATATGACGTTATTGGACCCTGTAAATGCTTTCGCAGTACCTATATCATATATTTTGTAATTCTATAGTATTGTAATTAAAATCGTCGTCGACTGTACTTGTTAAGGCTGTATGAAATGTGAGAGGCTTTGACCTTATACAGGTAGCAGTTGTAAATAATAATATCGATAAGTTGGAAGTATATGAGGTTATATGTAATGTGCTATATGCAAGGTTTGTAGGGGCGGCACGTGCTGTGTGATATATATTTATATGTTTTAAGTTACTGATTGCATAACGCTTAGTCAGCTGTTTATGTTTGAGATGGAAAAATTAAGGATATTTTTCTTGAGAAAGAATAAACAAAAAGGATTTGAAATATTTTTATGTAAAATAAAATAAATGAAAAAAGAAGCTGTTTGTATGTTGGTTGGGTACAAAAATCTTGCGCAATTTCGATTCGGAATTTACTGAGGTGACTAACCTAAAGGCATGAACCTACCTGCGTCAAACTAATAAATTTTATTTCAATTTTATTTTCTTACTAATTTGGATCGTTCATTTTGCAAGATGATATCACCAAAGTGCAATGATCTTGCAAATATATTATCATTCATTCATACTTTATTGTCAAATGTCATTTTGTTTCGTTCACTCATGTCATTCACTCTTGCTGCTCTGCTGTTAAAATTTAGTTTGTAAATTTATTTTTTGAATTAAATTATGTTAATTTGTAGTTAAACTGCTAGGTTTAAAATATTCGCTTAAAACTTTTGAGGCTAATCTAAATTAGCTTCTAAAACTCGTTAACAACTCTATCGGGGCTAGAAATAATGGCTACCGGGTACCAGGCTTGCATAAAACTGGACACGTAACGGCCCCAAAGGTATAGGTAGTTTATATTGTTAGCAGGTGGTAGGATCAACTGGAGCCTACTACGACGCGAATAAATTTTATACAAAAGCGTGTAATGCTCTCATGTTGTCCTGGTACATTGTTTTATGTGATTACACGTGCAACCACAACTCAGATGGTCGGCATTTATTTTATGTTTGATATATAAAGTAATAAGCTTGTTAGATTTATGAACAGAGGCTAATCGGTCATTATATTTGTGTTTATGTTACTTTTAATTGATTGACAAGTGCGTTAATTGTAAATTGCGTTATTTCTGTTTTATTGCTCGTAATTGTTTTTATGTTATTATTTGTAAACAACTAACTAGTAGAATTGTGACATGTTATGTTAAATTTCCCAAGAACGTGTCGCAAAAGACCATAACAGCCATAAATAAAAAACCTTCTTTTCATGATATCTTGCCAACTTCTACAACTATGACCATCGCAAATCTTTAAATATGTCAAAGTTTCATAGCTGACCACCAAGTACCTACGAACTTTCGCTGTTAAACATCACACTAATTATTCTCAAAGCATTACATATTTCGTCAGTGTACCACCAACAAAACACACGTGAACAAAAGTAATAAATCTCAATGTACCCACGTGATTTACTGAGGAATCCTTCATAACTACGATGACGTTAGGGAATGCCTTTTCCCCGTTGTACTATAAAAAACAATATATTATATAGGTAGTATAATATACTGTTAAAATACCCTTGCAAAAGAGCCTACGGAACTGACATGTATATTACGAAATATTTAAGAGAGCAATGAAGTAAGAAGCCTTGGTATTCTTTGCGAGTGTATGGAAGTTAATATTACTAATAGTTATGTTCATCGTAGTTTACGACTAAGATACAACTATATCGCTTTTGTAAAAGAGTCGTTGTGTAGATATTATATTCTACCTGGTAAATATTATGTTTTTGATGCGTTCTTTTGTTTTCCATATAGAAAGAAAGAACCATTGAGAAAGTTTCGTATAAGTTCCTATTCTTAAATTGAACAAACTTTGGTAGCCATGCATATAATGTATTAGTAATCTTAAGACGCCATATTTTGCCGCCTCGATCTTTAACGAATTAAGGTGTATTTTTTTTTCTGTCTCGCCTGCCAGATGTTTGTAATCCGATAGGTGGCTACAGTGTCGCATTTGCCCTTAATGTGTTTTCCGAGATCTACGTCCTTCGGACGCTTTGTATAGGTTTCGTTCATTCATTTTTTTATTCACTCGTCCATTAAAGAAAGGTACATGTAAAATTACCACACTTAACTTTTGCAACGATCTTCGTTAATAATTCACAAAGATCTTTGTCAACCTCCTCGGCGCTAAAATTAGATATGAATTTGAATGATAAATCATTCATCACCTCCCAAGTTTTGGCATTATTAACGACTGCGAGCTCCACAAGTGTTCTCTTTGTCGGAGACAATTTAGACGGCTTTCCATTCAAATAATTTATTCAATCTATAAATCAATTGTAACAAGATTTAAATCTTTATCTGTCTCGTTTGGAAGGTTATGTCTACATTTCGTTTAAAGAACTTGTCTGAACCCACATCCGTGGATAAAACAAACACTACGCGTTAAACCGGCCGCATTAAACTTTTTTTATGAAAAAGCTTTACCGGCAAAGGAATGAATGTCATACGGCTTTGTGTCAATGCCACAGATGGAAGCACGTGAACGATAAAAAGAACGAGTGAGTGAACGAAAGTGATTGAATACGCGGCACGTACTAAAATCTTCTGCTCCTTATGAAGCGTCTTGTTGAATATAAACAAGTGCATTTGCCCTTAACCCTCCTGTTTTAAATATAGAACGGAAATGCGGAGCTATTTCGAGTAGTTATAACAAATCTGTTCTTGTAGAAAGCATAAAAGTACATGATGGACGCGTCTGCATCTATAATGGAGCGTCATGTAAATGCTTGAGGCATTTCGTGCGCATCCATTAGTAAGATACTTCCCTTCCAAAATTAGTCTTAAAACATAGAAACTACATTGTACGTGAGTATAGAATTTCGTATAAACATTTACATATGGAGTAGCTGTGATACCGGCGTATTTTTACGTATTTTCCATCCTCCAACACGCGTCAGGAGAAATCTGGGTTTCATTACTTAACATGTCTGTTGCAGACCTTATTCTATATTCTTTGGCCCTCGCGTAGTGACACGTAACCCTAAAATTCCCGCTCTAAATTCACCAAGGAACGAATGAGTGAATGAAAATTTAAATCACAATGGTCTGAGAGGTTCTATCTAACTTGATATGGGATAAGTGTGCTGCAGACAGGTTTTATGGCAATCCTATACGCTTTCGTGTCTAGAGTTTTTAAATAAGGTCTTTGTGTTAACCTAGGCTTGAGGTCGTGTTTTTTTATACCTTATTCTGTGCCCTTTCTTGCAGGCTATTTACGAGTACCTTGAAGCTTATGAGTAAAATATAAATTATGAACCATAGTTTGTCTTCTTGCTGACCGAAATGAATGTTTTTAAGTATTCACGAATTATTTAAGTAATGCAATATGTCGAAAAAAAACTATACAGAAACACGTGTGCAAATTGTAGTTAAAAATCTTTTGTTTATAAGGAAATTACTCTAATATAACTAATTATAATACTTTAAATTATTAAAAGATTGAAGATTACTTTAATATTACTTATTGTTTACAACAACGACATCAGATAATTAAAACCTAACAATAATTATTATCATATTTTAACAAAACAACAGGGAAAGGAGGAAGGACACTCCTTTTTCTCTCAACATAAAAAAAAATAAAGGACGGAAAAAAGCCTCGCCAAGGACCGCGACGGTTCGAAAAAAAATATTCAAATAGCGTCTGGGTTTAACAATGGCCAGTTACAGTTCCCTTTGATTTTTTTTTTCAAATTAGGTCTGTTTCTGACAGCACGGCGACTTGTCGATAATATTCCGCTTACGGTTTAAAAATGGAAGCTGTTTTCTTACTCGGTAGATAAGTAGGCCATGTCAATATTTTTTATCATGTTGCTTTTACGTTTCGTCAATATTAAAACACTAGATTACATTACACGCTTATCGGTTTGTAGCTAAACTTAATTATTGCATTATAAAATTAGCATAATATTGAAATTCAGTAATGCAATTATAATTTTTTTATGAATTAATGTTAAAAAACAAATGCGTTTCTTTGTATTATTTTAACGGACTTTGTTGACACAATTAGGTAAATGTGTTTTGGCTTGTCAACAATTGCTTGTACAACATACTTGAATCTTTATTGCGGCTGTAACCTAATTTCAATTGTAATTTGCAGTAAAATCTATATTGAATCAGGCAATTGTTTAAAGGTTTAAATAATAACTACATTTAACTACAGTAAATGTAATGCAGTTAGTAATTAAATGGGATTAAATTACTACAATTATTTTTATTAGCTTGTTAAGATTGTTTTGAATGAGTCCTTTGAGCAAAACATGTTCTTTTTTTCTTCCATTAAAATGGCTGAAAAAAATTACAAATTTCACAGAAAACCATAAATAGCCGCCGATAAAACCGCAGAACGGAAAGTTAATTTATTTATTCCTGAAAAAAATGAGTAAAATCAAAAACAGTGTAGGTATAATATGAACAGAAATAAATGCATAAAAGGGGTGCTGAACATTGTTTTAGAACTAACTAGCGACCAGCCCACGCTTCCCCATGGTGTAATTTTGGCCGACTTGCTCACGAAACATTGATTTTTTGCTAACTTAAAAAAACTTTTTCCGAATGTTCTTTATTTACAAATTTAAATCAAAAAAATACCTAAAGGATGGTGAAAACCGCATTAAAATCTCTTAACTGGTTTAGGAGGAGTTAGCAGCCAAACATACAAACAGACAGAATTAGCGACTTGGATTTATACTATGTAATGATGATAGAGAATAGAACGGTACAAACGGGTAAGTCTCGGTTGCTAAAAGTGTACTTTAATTACAATTAAAAGTACCCCGTGGAAGGCAGTTAACTCCGAAATATATCTAAAATGCTTTACAACAGCTGCATAAACCATTTATCAAATTCACTTAAACCTAGTAAATTTTTATTCCTTCGTATGCTAGACAGAACACTCCTGAAATTAGGTAACAGAGTCTGCCTGTCTGTTATAAGAGATATCTAGTAAAATAAATATTTTGTTAGCGGAATTTTGCGGTATTGCAGGGAAAATATGTTCCGTTGTTGACATAGACAATTGCAGTTTCAGGAGAAGTTGTATGTTGTTTATTTATTTTATAACAAGCTTTTAAGTTATCTTAGAAATCGGAATCATTTTGGCATTCAAGTGTTGACTTTTGGTCATTTTACAATTATCGAGTAAAAATTTTCCTTTACAAACTATAACGTTTTTTTCTTTAAACATAGCTAACTATTTGGATGTATAAAGTTCAGCTTATTCCTGCTCCACGTAAAAAATAATGTCGACATCTGAAAAAAAAGTAAATTATAGAAGACAAAAAGCTTCTAACATCATGGCAAGAAATTGTGCTTGTGCGTTATTTTACCAACGTGCGATGGTTTACCATCCCTGGCTTTGTGCCCCGGTTCACCACCTCTGCCACTAACCGCGACACATCAAAGTCAACACACCCTTAAATCCTTTATTCCCTAAACCTCCCTTGTGCAACGTTACGTCACGACGTAAGCTCTTTGACCAATTTTCACAAACATAGGCTTAAGCGGGGATTTAGGTGTCAAAACGCGCCGTCAGAAGCCAGCCTTAACTGCTGTCTTGTTAACTGAATTCAATCTTATATACATTGTCTTAGGTTATATTTTTTCATATTATGTAACAGAGTAATATTAATATGTTTTTGTTTCTTATTTTCAGGTAACTAAACGCTGACTCATCATCGTAGGTTTTAACTGTAAGTTTATTTTCACTGTAAAACTAGAATAGTCGAATTTAATACCAATACTTTTACGAGTGCTAACATTTACGAAATTCAATTTTTCCTATTAAATTTGTCTTTGCATATATTAACAAACATTTTTATATTTCGGTCAATATGGCAGAATAGTCAGAGTAGGTAATGACGGTCACACCTACAAGTTAGGGTTACCCTTCTACAAAAAAATATAATTTACCTCAGATGTTTTTCCTACCATAGGTTGTTATTAGTATCTGCAAGATGTTGTACATCATCAGGCATTTCAATCAGCTTGCTGTTATGCAAGTCGGTATATAAATTATAACTGACTCACTCAAATGTAATTGTTACTATTTTACAATATCCCAACAACGCATCATAACCACTTCCTAGTAATTCAATCACTTAAATGTCCTATATTCATCTAGATGGGTATGTAATTATTAAGTTATACTTATGTTATTAAGTCAAGGATCTGTGAGTCAAGATTTAACACCCGGATTTTTCGATATGACTAAATAATGTGATATATTAAGAATATTTTATACCAGTGGCCGCCCGCGACTCCGTTCGCGTGGAAGTCGGTTTCCCGTAGGAATGAATTGTTTTCCCGCGGTAAAAAGTACCCTATGTGTTATTCTGATGTATAACCTATATTACTGTAAAGTTTTATAAACTCTGTCCAGTAGTTTTTACGTGAAAGAGTAATAACATCCATCCATAAATACTCACAAACTTTCACGTTTATAATATTATAGGATTTTGCTTTAAGATTATATCATTATGGATTTATTTATTAAAAATATCTACTGGTAGTAAATAGTTTTTATGCCGAGGCATATTTTTTTTAACATCGGTTTTCGATGTGAAATATTCAGCAAAATATTTACAAGAGAAATTAATGTTAAGCTTTTATATAACATATGGAATTTCATAATTAATTCTAAAGTTAATAAAGCTGGGATTACGTTACAGTAGCTTCGAATTCTTAAATTTAATTATGTACTCTAAATTATTTTAATTATTAACATGTAGGTAATTTTGATTAGAATTTACTGTGTTTTGCAAAAGCTATTTGCTTTGACGTTGTTTTAAGTTTAAAGTTTAATTGCCTAATACTTACTTTAGGTATTCTTGACTAATTTCGCAATGAAAAAAACGTTTTTTTTTGTTAAAGAATTACCTTAAAACCTCTGACGTGGTTCCTGTAAGGATATGTTTTTAAACGATAGTAATCCCTGCAAGGGCATAACGATCGTATTTTCATCATTGAAATCAGAACACTATAGTTGTTATAAACACGAACAGTTTCGTAGCGACACTAATCCGATTTTAAATAGATTCACTTTCCTACGTAAATAACAAAACGCCAATAAGGTTTCCTTCTTTATCTATACTTATATTACAAAGGCGTAAAGTTCGTCAGTTTTTTATATTCCAGATTATCTCAGGAACTACTGAACCGATTTTGAAAATTCTTTCACTCGCAGAAAGCTAAGTTATCGGAGAATGACATAGGCTATTTTATGTAGGATTATTTAGTTTCCACACGACTGGAGCGGAAGGCTAATACTATATTATATCAAGACAGTTATTACGTCACTGTTCCACTGACCTGCTAAGTATGAAACAGCCCACTATGCAGTAATCGACTTGACAGCGTTTTTGATGACAGATGCGAAGTGAAGTTCGCTCGGTTGTGCAAATTATGATATTTTGTTGTTGAGAGATATTTGTTAATTTTCAATACGTTGTTGAAACTATTACTTCGTGGTTATAGATGATTAAAATTGCTGGAAGAAAGTTTTTTATAAGTTTTTTTATGTGCAGTTTTTCATGTAGTTTTTAGGCACTAAAAATAAATTGGTGTTTGTATGTCAAGTCAACAAACAAATGTATAAGAAGTCGTACTTCTCGGATATAACTATGTGTATTTTTTGCTTTATGGTAGGGATACCAAAATCTGTAGTAAGCATTTGAAATACGAATCGAATACATGAAACTACGACCATGACTTGGCACATTTCGTTCAATACAAAACTTAGTTCGAAAGACCAGTTTACCGCCCACGATCATTCAACCATGTTTTTTTCCACCTAGAACATCCTTTCATGAACCCCTATCTTGAATTCCTGTCGTGTCAAACGATTATCACCCTTAAATCAACCAGATTAAGAATCAAATACCTGTGTTCTATAGATCAGGAAAAATTAACTTTGTTACAAGTGTCGTAGGGTTGGTTTTGCGATGTACGTTTTAGGGGAATTCTTTTGTCGTTTTGAATAGGCCCTGATTTTGAGGTTTGGGATGATGTGTCGTATCTTTTTTTTGTATTTTTTGACCTGGCAATGTGTTATTAATCAAGCGGTTGGTAAAGGTTGATTGATTTAGTTGAAATTTACTGAATCAAATTCCCAAAAAGGTGACTTTCCTAAATACTATCGCTGTCTACTAAAATGTTAAAATTAACAAAGCAACTTACAAAAGTTCTTATTTATAGAAATTTAGCTTTTAATGACGTTTGACATTGCACGTCAATATTTACCTATAAACTGTCAAAAAGGTGCTAGTTTTCTCGACCATTATTATTTAATTTCCTTTCCTTGTTAAGTGTGCGTTTTATGCAATCTGTCAATCTATATAGCTTTTATGTTTTGAAATTACCTCATGAAGTGCATTTGCCTGAATAATTCAACATAACTGCTCGGTGTTACAATTCTTTTGTTAAAGATCGCTTGCGATAATTTTAACTCGTGTTGTGTTTTTTGTTTGGTTTAATTATAAAAATATGAAAATAAACGTTGGAAATATGAGTTTGGCGTTAATGAGGGTAGTTCACGCAATTTTGGCTAAATATATTTGGATTTTGGTGTAGATTTTAACTTTCTATAAATATTATATTTGTTTCGGAAAAAAATGAGGTGTTGATTATTATTAAAAACTTTCCAATTTATGAAATCTTGTTTCTTTAAAATAAGAACTAGGAACTCATTAATAAAAAACGTTAAAAGAGGACCACTTTTACTCTTTCAACAAAATACGGAACGTTATTTCGTAAATTAGTCACCAAGTATCCACAAAATAACAAAATGGTTTTAAGCAGTTGATTAAATATTCATTGTTTTAAAAATTTGATGAATTCGAACAGAAATCCACAAGATAATGCGGCTTCGGCTGGTTATGCATTATTTATGTTTTATTTAAGTATTAGGAGGAATTAAAAGCGATGAATTTTATCTCGGTTTTCGGCGCTGTACGGATTCTTTATCCGACCATACAGGAATTTAGACATACTTAATAATTTAGTGGTAACGACTGTGCGACTCGGCAAATTACTTAAAATGTAACAATTTACTCAACTTAACATTGTAGGTACCACTTACACGATAAGAGAAACAAGTTACATTTGTACAACCAGATAAAATTTCGTTTTTCTAGATATATTGCGTACAAGCAAAGACTACAGCTTATTTATTTAAAATTTAAGAAAATAATAACTACTTTCGTCGTTAGTCGTTATAGTTTGAATTTAGTTAAGTGAGTGTCACCGAATAGGTCTGTAATTATTAGTAATGAAAATAACAATGTAATAATTTAATTAACACTAGGTAATAACCATCATCCTATATACCTGTCAATGTCATTCAATGTTGTCACCAGCTGTTTATTCGAATTTGATAAAAACAAGTAAAAATCGTTAAAATGTAAATTTATGTAAGTAAGGCCATTCGAATTTATTTACTGACATTGAGTTTTCGCCTAGTAACCTAGTTAGTTGATTAAAACAATGTTAATTGTTATTTAATTTGTTGAACGTGCGTGCGTGTGTGTATATAATAAAATTCATGATAAATTAATTATTTCACTGCACTTGACCTGATGTTGTTTGTCGACATAAAGAAATATTAGGCTTATTATTTACAAAATTTGTATGTAAGTATGTCTCAATATTGAGAAAGGCGATGAAAAGGTTTTTCATATCAAAATGTAAACATGACTTTTGTACTCATTTATACGATAAATTAAACTTTACGAATACATAAAAATATGTAAATCCCTTTTGGGATGTCTCGTTTTGTTTGCAATGAAAGATCACACCGGAATAAAGAATGAAATTACACCAGCGACCGCGTGACTCATTCATCATACATTGCTGCTTTAGTCGGCCGTAAAGCCGTAATTTGTGACACAAAAGCGCGATGCACGCGTAACAAGTTTACATTTTCGTATACATTCAAATTTTGTAACGTCTGTATGAGTAGGTGCGTAATTTGTAAATGTAAATAAATTTAAAACTGAGGGCCGGGTTTTTTTGTAATTTAAATTTCGAACGGGATGAGTAGTGGGGTGTAATTGTCGGTTTGTGCTGTCAAATGTTTTTTTTTGTCTGGCTTTGGTTATTGTCCTTGGTTGTATTTATGAATGTAAATGAAGGTACTTGCTTAAACTTAATGTATATGAAACTCTTACAGATTAGTTTTCAGAAGGAAAGATTTCTTGTTACAATAACATTGTATTGTAATGATGATTTTCATATTACAAACAATAATTATTTTATGAGATAATACGTCTTCTTATAGCTCAGCTCGTAACATTTTCCTTGTTTCATATTTTTCCTGGTAATTTCTTTATCTTTCGTTTTTTCTTACAAGGATGGAATGGTTTTATGGGCATTTCTCTGTAAGCTCGTAATCCGTGGTCCGGAACGATTTTTTCAAAAACTAATATGATTATTTAAAAAAATAAAAACTCCCAATGAAACTTTATCCCTGACACTTCACGGGCCTATTGTTTTTAGAACCTCAACTTTCTAATTTTTTTTTGTAGACGCCCTTGAAGCTCTAAAAATACAGTCCCCTGGCTGTCCCCATCACTGTATTCCCACCTTAAAATGACATTTACGAATAAGTTATTGCAATTAAATACATTTACCAGTTAATACCATTAAGGAAAATAATTGAATTATTGTTTTTGTAAAATGAAACCTTTATTGCGAACTTTATTATATTTAGTTAGCACTTCTCAAGTTTGTCCCCAAAATTTTGAAACAGTCCTCTGCCAAAAAATTAAATCCATATTAAAAAAAAACTACAATATTTACAAACATTTTTTTAGTGAAACGAAACGGTATTTTTTGTTAAGTTGGCAATCCTGACGAACGCAGCGACGCCACGCCATTTTGTTTAGTGTCAGAGTGTCATTTGTGAGGTAAGCACGCGTTTGGTCCGGTACTACACACAGTCCTCTGGTAAGGAATAATATTTGAATTAATTACTAAATTAACTCTATATATAGTTAATTGTTTTAATAAAATATGTTAAAATGTATAAGCTTTTTCTTAAAAAACTATTTCACATCAGTTTTGTATATATTGTGAAATTTAACCGAAATTCACAGTCCCCTGGCAACAGTCCTCTGCCTGGAAATGTAGCAGGGGACTGTTGGCAACAGTCCCCTGCCTTAAAATCCAGCAGGGTACCGTTCCTTTTGCGTATTGGTTGTTATTTTTATGCAGAATTTGTGTAAATTTATCTGCTAGTCGGTTTTATTAATATACCGCCTGATATAATGTATCGCCTAAATATCATCGCTTTGCAATAGTCCTTTAAAACTTATATTATTGCAGGGCGATCGAACCCACAATGGCTCCTAAAAAGAAAAAGTTATCACGAGAGGAAATGTTACAAAAAAAGAGAGAAGCAGAACGACTTAGATACAATAGAAAAAAAAATGATCCTCAAAAAAGACAAGAAATGAAGGAAAAAGAGAAGATAAAGTACAAAAATAAGAAAGAAAAAGGTTTGCGAAAGTTAGTAAAGGACATGACACCTCGTGAGCACCGATCTGCCTTAAAGAAGTGGAAGGAACACTGTACCTCATACCGAGCCAAAAGATTAAGACTTAAAAGCATCACTAATACTTTTATACGAGAAAATACGCCGTCATCAGATCCAGAAGCAAACACTCTGCCTACAAGACCCACCACTCCAGTTCCAGTTCAAACAACTCCACCTCCAACTCCAGCAGTTTCCAGTGCTAGTCTAGAGCAAAGAAAAAAAGAAGCCACAAAGAGACGAAAGAAGTATAACAGGGAACGAAATGAAATGATCGCACGTTTAAACAAAAAACTTGAAAAGTACAAAAAAAGATTGGCGAGAATGAAAATTAAATACAAAAAGAACATTGAAGATACACCTAAGACAAAGATATTAAAAATGATAGAGGAGCCTGATCAAAGAAGAGAAGTAGTCAAGCAAGCGTTATTTGGCGACGTGATTAGTAAGCAGTTGAAAGAAAATTACTCCACATTGAAACGTACCAAAGAGAGACAAATCTTTAAAAAAGTTGTTACTGGCAGTATTCTTCAAAAGTACAGGTACTCGCTTCCACAAGAAATGAAGTTGTTATCTAGATCCGGAAATAAATCAAATCTCGAAGGCTTAGATATACCTATAGCTAAAAGATGTAAAATACCTGATACTTATAAAAGAGCAGTTCAGAATTTCTTCGAAGATGACAGTAATAGCCGTATGGGAGCCGGCAAAAAAGAATTTATAACTAGAAAAACTGTGAAGAAACAGAAGAGATATCTTCTTGACACAGTTTTTAATCTGTACAAAAAGTTTCTGACTGGGAATTTAAAAATAAGCTACCAAACATTTTGCCGACTCCGTCCATTTTGGGTTGTGAAACCCACCGCTCAAAACCGTGATACATGTCTTTGCATAGTTCACAGCAACATAGACATGAAGCTCAGCGCACTTCACACTGCTAAGATTTTGCCTTATAATAACCACCAGAAGTTGCTGGAAGATGTATGTTGCGACCGGTATAATGTGAATTGTTTGGCGAGATTATGTCATACTTGTCGTGATAAAAACCCGAAATATGAAGAATTTGATAATAGGAATATCATAAAATATAAAATGTGGATTACCGAAAGGCAACAAATTCAAGATTTTAAGACTAAAAAGCCCCGAATGGTGACTAAATGTTTGAAAAAAACCTTTGAAGTACATCCAAGATTGCTCATAATACATTTGCAGAAAGATTTACTCAAATTTATGGATCATCAGCGAAATATTGCTCACCAATATAAAACCATGAATGATTTGAAGTCAAACCTACAAGATGATGAAGTCCTAATCCACGTAGATTTTAGCGAGAATTATTGCACTAAATACGCAGAAGAAATACAGGCCTTTCATTTCGGTGGATCTCGAGTGCAACTTAGCCTGCATACCGTGGTAGTTTACCTACACAATTCTATCCTTTCTTTTTGCACAGTCTCCGATAATATAGCCCATTCACCTGCTGCTATTTGGACACATCTGCGACCGATTTTCAAGACTCTTCCACGGTGCATCAAACGAGTGCATTTCTTGAGTGATGGGCCAGTAACTCAGTATCGTAATAAAACTATGTTTTATATAATGGCCACCAAACTCTCTGAAGAAATACCAGATATCGGAAACTTCACATGGAACTACACCGAAAGTGGCCATGGAAAAGGTGCACCGGATGGTGTCGGAGCGACTTGCAAAAGAACAGCGGATTTTGTTGTTAATTCTGGAGGCGACATCAATAATACTGATCAGTTTGTTAAAGTGATCCAAGAGCGATGTCCTCGCATCACATGTATCGCAATTGACGGTAAAGATATCCAAGCTATGGTCGATAAAGTTGAAGAGGAAGCGGTCGCTCAGAAGAGTTTCAAAGGCACTTTAAATGTGCATCAGGTCGCAGGTGTTTATTCCAGTTCCATCCTCGGTCTTCCAACTAAATGTAAAGCAGTTACAATGAAAAGTCTCAGCTGCTTTTGCAAAAGCGGATCTTGTGAGCATTTTAAGATTGGTAGTATCAACTTTGATCTCAAACCTAAATGGACTGTAGAAGAAGTATTTACCGAGTCCGAACCAGAAGATGATGAATCTGCTAATCCTGGATTGACACCTACGCCAAACATGTCCACTCAAAGATTGAGTGATGTAGCAGGAACGAGTGGCATTCGGAATTCATTATACAATACTGGAGATTACATTCTTGTGAAATATTCAGCTAAAAACGTAGAATATCGTTATGCAGCGGTAATTAATGAAATTGATGAAGATGAAAATGACTTACGCGTTACTTTCCTCAAGATTTGTGACCAAAAAGTGCAAATATTTAAAATAGACGAAAATGACATTGCAGACGTGTCATTTGATCAAGTTGTCCAAAAGTTGGATAATCCTAACTTAATTTTAAAGGGTAAGAGAATATTTTATCAGTTTTCTACTCAAATAGACGTTTTCGAGCGCTAATTTTCTTTTTCTATTTTTAAGTTCAATGTGATTTTTCTAGCAATTAAGATTATTTTTTGATAAAAAGCAACTTATTTTTTTGAGATAAAAGACTTTTGTTATAATTATATTGATAATAGTTAGTATTTCAGTAAATAATCCATACACAATTCAATGATTAATATCATAATAATAAGACTTTATTGATCTCAGTGAGTACAAAATATTTATAGCAAATAAGGTTAATTTTTGATGAGAATGTTTAAAGAAAGTTATGTTTTTTGTTATTTTTTTTAAATAGACACTTTGTATGTTATGATAAGACAATATGTTATTAAAATAATATATGATTGATAAATGTAAAATGACTTTTTTTAAAGTATAACAGTCCTCTGCCTACCTTAACAGTCCCCTGCCACGTTTAAAACAGTCCCCTGATGCCTCAAACAGTCCCCTGTCATGATTTTTCCGAAAATTGCTAATAACTCGGAAAATACGAATAAATTCAGTAAGCCATCTTATTTAACTAAATTAATAATTAAAATTCTTTGAAATAGGACTCTATTTTATATCATTTTTTTTAAATATCTGCCAGGACAGCATTTGTATAGGACCAGTACGAGCTTACAGAGAAATGCCCTTATTATTTTGTTATTCCTTCATTTTGTTACGGTATTATTTATTAAGTACCCATATAAGATTTAATTACTTTTTAAAATTGATCAAAATATTTGTAACCTGTTCTGCGAATCGTATAATAGTCGCGAAACGGTCAAAAACCTTTACCTAACCGGAAAACGCCGCGAAAATTTCAATAGTAATGGTTATTACAGGATGTTTTCTCATGTCATGTCCAAGGCCTATGCGGTCGAAGACCTTTACATTGTTGAAATCATCGTTTTAAAAAACTACAGCACGTGTCAGTTAGATTTGAAATTCGAAGTTCTATTTTTAAAATATAGGCACTCGTGAAGAGATTGTTTCTATGATAAGGAACCTTCATGGTGTATTTATCAGTTTCAGGCTTCAATCTTCTAAAACTAGCTTTATTGAAGAATATTTTTTTACCAAGTTATATAACAAGATGTGTTAACAAATCCTTTTTGATTCTGATCTATTTCTCAAGATTTATTCGATAAATTGTAGAAGCCATTAATAAATTGGGCAAACTTTTGACCATGAAAATAAATAAGGTAATTGAGATTTGAGCAATATTTATAAGGAAGAGGTTATTACTCAACTTGTTTGGTTGTTTTTTAATTATGTTATGAAAATGGCAATAACTAGAGAAGATAATTAATAAATGTTGATCATAATCTAATATATTGTTGTCTTCAACGATTCGGCAAATTAAAATAGTTTTTTACTCTGACTAATACCTAACACAATTATTTACCTCATTAAAAAAGTAATATCATAAATTATTAATATTATGTGCGGTCAGATATCTATTATACAAAATTAACTTAATAATATTTTTAACACCTAATTACAGATATTATTTTCAAAGTCGCCAACTTTCAACCTGCCAACTCAAGGTTGTAAATAAACGTACTTTTATAATAGACAAGGCAAAGAAACGTGAGGTCACTAGTTTTTTTTGTTATCAGCATTAAGTAATAATGCCAAATGTGTGTGATGCAATTAAAAATGAGGTTAAAACACTCGTGTGCCGATCAACTTTTTAATTTTAAATGGTTACGACTATACGGCTTTACGATTCCATAAAAGGAAAAATAAAAATGACTGGCTGGCCAATTGATTTGTTCTTAATTCAAAGCTTAGCACTGGCCGGTAACACATTTCAAAGAGATTAACGTGGAATTGTTCAAATTTGAATTGCGGAAATTGTTTTATAGTAGGCGTGCCATTCGCATTTCAATTTTGGCGTTGGAATGACCTCGTGGGAGGTTATTGATATTGTCAGTTAAAAGAACTGGTAAGAACCGGTTTTTTAAATACTTTAGTGTATGTCTAATAAGTATGTGATTAATTTCGCTTACATGTGGTAAACGGTAGTCTCATCTGGAACTAATGTCAAAATTAGGGTTAACGTTCGAATAAAAACATACAAACAACAATATCTTAGAATTATCTTGTAAAATCTAAAGTTAAAGAGACTTAGCCACTCAGTCGTGCAACAGTTAACGACCTTTTAACTCTGACCTTAGCTAAAATTATTTACGGTACTTAATTTACCCTGATCTAATGAACTCATCGGCAACTTTTTCCCCTATAGTCCAAAATTAGTTTGTATCCTAGCTAGTGTTGCCCACCGTCAGTGGAACTAATAAATTGTTGCTTCCGTCCCATAAATCCACGAAGGCGTTTTCTTTAGTTAATTCTGTTCGGATATAAATCCTTACGTCACAGCGTTAGACCGGAACAGGTAGGTAGGTACGATAGCTGAATTGCTGAGCAGATAAAACTGGTATAGATAGTTAAAACAGAATGCTGTATAGACCATAACTCACACACAGAGTTATACTTAAATAAGAGCCATACAATGGGTCCAGTTTGACATTGGTGGTCTTCATAAGGTAGTTTTGGCAACACTCTCTCGGTGGACGTGTTATAAGAAGTCCCTCATAAGAAGAGTGGCTAAAGAGTAAGAAAGCTGACAATGCTCACTAAAATTAGTACTATCATTGAATCTGTAGTAGTTGTCTATAACATGAGTAAATTGGTTTCACCAAGTTAAAGAGGACGATCACCACGGTTTTATAAAATAGATTACACTTTTGGTAATAAAGAAAAGGTTGATTGCCCTAAAAATAGTAAAATAACTTTTTGTAATTAATTACAAAACACAGACACCTGTCAGCAGAAAATCTTCCACCTTCAACTTGATTAGTTAGTGAGCTGATAATAACTCTCTACCGAAATTATATTACTAAAATATCTCAAGTAATAACTTAGTCTACGCCTACAGTCCTTATAATTAATTGTATGTTATTCCTAACCTACTCTTGAAAAAATTCGCAGAAATAAAATTACTAATATTTTATTGTTTACACAATATTTCACAAATATTAGGAAATAACGCATGACTAATAATATTCTAGATAAATTTGTGTATTCTTACTTAGAATACGGTTGTCCGGAAAGAAAACAAAAAATAGACGGTTCTGAATATAAGTCCTAGTAGAAGGAGATTTCATAATATTTTCGCTGTAGGAGTACAAACTACGAGTGCAGCATCCGATGCGCCGACGCAGATGACTAAAGTACTAGATATGTCTGGTCACTGACCACTAGAGACCTTTCCTTAGGGTGACTGTACCACCAGCCTGGATGACCTTCACGATCCTGCGCAATTCAGGGTTAAGTAGTCCATTTTAAACTGGCTCTGATTACCAGCCTACCATCGTTCGATGATCCCTCTTTGTTTGTACTCCCGACCGATCAAGAGATCAGGTTAAGCTGGCTCCCGAGTGAATGCTTTTATTTTTCAGCCATATGTTTTGTGGTTTTTTTGTTGGCCTTGGTAAAGAATGTTTGCCCGCTGCACTGCGGGTTGGTGTTACTTATTTATAGATTTATGTTTTTCCTACGTTTATGCGCTTTAAGACGGGATGTGACTATATTTGTACGCGTTTTCGAGAAATAATAGCGCCTTTTCATTTGTTTTGTCAGAAGACAGTGAATATGTTACAGGGGTATTCTTGGATTTTATGTATTCAACCGGACAGATTTTACGCTTCTACTTCAGTATATGGACTTTGTGTTTGTTTGGTTCAGTTAAGAAAAATAATTGTATATGTGCCTTAACCGTTTAAAGTATGATTAAATTGATTTACGATTGCGTCTCTGTAGTACCTGACACCGTAAACGAGGAAACTAACTTTAAATTATTAAAAAAGCAAACAGATATATCCCAACACGGCTTATCTTGAAATTTTCCAAAGAATTTCTTCTCATAATCGCTGTAACATGTCTTTTTAACACCAGCCCTTTCAACATTCTTACACTCTTTAAACATAAGACCCTTTTTATCTGATCCTAAATTAAAACGTCGTCCGCATACAAACATAATATCACAGGATTACGTACCCTAACATAACACTTCCTAGAAGAACTTTATAGTCCTGTCACTACCCGAATTCCTAAAGAAATCGAAAAGTCTTAAATCATAGACCATCCTTCGACCGTCTTAATTTCCTTGGGTTATGTTTGCGTAGGTCTTATTACGTAGGCGTCAAGGTTGACGTTCGTACGGTCGACGGCAAACGTAACGCTGGTCTCTGGGGGGTATGGAAAAGTGGTATAACTGGTTTTGACTGGCTGGAGACCAGTTTCGCCCCGATTGTTTTGTCTTATTTTTGTTTAGCGCGAGGCACTGACCACCACAACAGAGCCTGCCTTCTTGTTTTTTCTCTTTGGTCCCAGAGAGCATTGCCTCCGAGACGTTCTGCCTTTGGAAGGTTAAAGGAATTCAAGGATCTACGTGTATCTTTCCACGATGCCTGCTTGAATAAATATTTTCCTTTGTATTTTTCAATATCGGAATTGTATTGTTTATGAAATGTTATTACGACCTCTGTTGTGCTTTCTGCGGGTAGGATTAAAAAAAGTTAAACATAAAATTAAAGCTCCTGTAAAAATTAATTCTAATTAAGTGAATAAAACAAAGTTTTAATGACTATCATATTACTTTAATCAGTAAACCTACCAGCGATAGTTTCCTCTCATTTAATCATAATTTCTCACTGCACTACACTTTGCACAATGGATACACTGAAGCAGACTGTTGATGAATTAGCAAGACTGTTCAACACACGGATGGAGTCCTTCCAGGATGAGCTGCAGAAGGTTTCTATCCCCTCTCCTACAATATCTTCTCTTGCTTCTGAGTTCAAAACATTCAGAACGTTGATGTTGACTGCAGTCAAAACATTGGAGCAACAAGTCCAGCTTATCTCCAAAGATTGTGACAGGCTTGAAATGTACAACAGGCGCAAAATTCTTCTTGTACACGGAGTCCCAGAAAATAAGAAGGAGGACTCGTCGGCATTGGCGTTATCAGCGTTGCATCGAACCAAGTTAACAAATATAACCCAACAAGACTTGCATCGGTGTCATCGGTTAGGCAAAAGTAAAAATGATAAACCCAGACCTCTGCTGATCGAATTCAAGGATATCGCCTTCTGTCATAAGGTATGGGCATCAAAGACAAATTTGAAAGGCACTGGCATTACGGTCTCCGAGTTTCTGACTAAAAGTAGACATGAGGCATTCATGGCAGCCCGGCTCAAGTTTGGCATTTCAAAATGCTGGACCCGTCGTGGGTCTATCTTTGTTCTGGCGGAGGATGGTGCTCGTCACTGCGTGCTCTCATTAGCGGACCTCCAACTGATCCCTGACCCGGCAGCCCACAACGAAGAATGCATCGAAAAGCCCAAGGCGACGAAGACTCGAAGTCGAACTGCTACTCGTCGCTGAGCGCGCTTACGTAAATGTTTGCATTAGTTTATTTTTTATTTTGTTTTTCTTTAACTTTTTAACTTTAAAATTCACAAAATGACCGCAAGGTTGGTTTCGGATTTTGTTGTTTATCTTGTTGTTTTTATGTCCGTTCAAAATCATTATAATGTCAAATTTGACGTTTGTTAATGCAGCTGCATTCCGATTCTGCCTTGCAACCGGTCCAGTGTTAGTTTCTTTTTTTTTTTTTCTTTTTAAATTTTAATTGTTTCCTTTGCCAGTGTTTTATAATTTATATATTTTTTTTTATGTCTTTCCTTGTAGAAATTATATTTGTTTTATTTTTAGATTTTAGTTACTATTGCTGGTACGTCAAGGAATAGCGAAGGTTCTACCTTCGACATTTAAAAACATTTTATATTTATTTATTTATTTATCATATTTAGTTTAAGTATACTATTATAGATATTATTTATTTATTTATGTCATGAACGATCATGCCTTTGAATCAGATTTTTTTGATACGTGCTCCTCTGGCTCGGAGTCTAGCGACGACAGTTTTCACAGTACCCTTTCCTTGTCCTCATCCTTAGAGTCCTGTCTCTCAGACTGTCCCAATAATTTAAACCTTGTCCACATAAACGCCCAGAGCATTCCTAGGCACTATTCTGATATGCTGACAACCTTCTCCAATCCCCACATCCACGCTATCCTTGTTTCAGAATCCTGGCTAAGACCTTGTCTTGCATCCACTTCATACTCCCTCCCCGGATTCCACTTGTTGCGTAACGATCGACCAGATCGTGTAGGAGGTGGAGTTGCCATCTACCTACGAGCTAACATCCCTTATTCCGTTATCAGCATATCTTCTCATTCTAATGTCAGTTGTACAGCAGAACATCTTTTCATCGAAATTGTCCTTAACCACTCCAAAGTCCTTCTAGGTATTATTTACAGTCCTTCTATCACTGTCAACTACTTCAACAATCTTGAGTCTACCTTGGACGAGCTAGTCCCTTCATATGAGCATGTCATTTTAATGGGCGATTTGAATACTTGCCTGCTCAAGGCTGATGCTCGTGCTCGTAAACTCTCCTCTTTAATCGATTCGTTTAACCTTCATATCATAAATTCCGAAAGTCCCACTCATTACTACCCGAACAGCATCCCATCCCTCCTAGATTTAAAAATCGTCTCTCGTCCTGAACTCGTCTGCAAGCATGGCCAGTACGATGCTCCTTTCTCATATCATGACCTACTCTTCCTGTCCTACAAAATCCGTCCTCCCAAACCTAAGCCCCGTGTTTTCCTGCAGCGCAATTTTTCCGGTATGAATTCTAGACAGCTGTTATATGATGCTGCTACTATTGACTGGGAATTAATCAATTCATTTCCGACTGTTGACGGGCAAGTTCAACAACTCAACTGTTTTTTAACTGAACTTTACGACAAACATGCCCCAATACGTCTCATGAAGATGCGACATCGTCCTGCTCCTTGGCTCACTGATGAAATTAAAAACCTTATGTCGAAACGTAATCGTGCTAAGTCCAAGTACAAAAAGCATCCAAGTGACTACAACCGTGACAACTACAAGATCCTCCGAAATCGCTGCAATACAGTGTGTAGAGATGCACAGCGACGCCATATCCATAAGTCTGTTGATGACCCAGATCCTAAACGGGTCTGGAGATTCCTGAAAAGTTTGGGCATAGGTAAACAATCTAGTTCCCTTCCCACTGACCTTAACCTAAATGACCTTAACGTCCACTTTTCCGCTTGTCCTTCCCACGATACCACAATTAAGACGTCTACCCTAAATTATCTTCTCTCACTACCCTCTCCTAATTTCCCTGCATTTGTGTTGTGCCCTTTCACTGCCGATGATGTAAAGAAAAATATAGTTGCCGTCACGTCTACTGCTATTGGCACAGACAACATCAGTAGAAATATGATTGTACCGTTACTTGACATTATAGCGCCAGTAATTACGATCATATTTAACAACTCAATTGCCACTAATTGCTTTCCTTCCTTATGGAAAGAAGCAAACATAATTCCCATACCTAAAAAATCCTCTCCTACATCGTTTTCTGATTATCGTCCTATTTCTATACTTCCTTTCCTTTCCAAAATCCTTGAACGACTTGTTTACCAGCAACTCAACTTCTTTCTTGTCTCTAACAACCTGTTCAACACATTCCAGTCTGGTTTTAGACCCGGTCATAGTACTGTAACCGCGTTGGTTAATATTGCTGATGATATCCGGGTAAGTATGGAAGGAAAAAACATTACTATTATGACGTTACTTGACTTTAGCAATGCTTTTAACACAGTTGACTTCGACATACTCCTGGCTATTTTAGGCTCTATTAACTTCTCATCACCCACTATCTCCTGGTTTCGTAGTTACTTGTATGGGCGTCGGCAACGTATACGGGCTGATGATGCGTTTTCATCATGGTGCTCTCTTGAGGCTGGCGTCCCGCAAGGTGGTGTGCTGTCTCCACTCCTTTTCTCAATTTTCATCAGTTCGATAACTTCCCGTATTACTTCTCTCTACCACTTGTATGCAGACGATCTACAAATTTACAGACCCTCGGCGGTAAATGACCTACATTCTACTGTTTCTGCTATTAATACCGACCTAGATTCAATTGCAGAATGGAGCCTATCATATGGCATCACAATCAACCCTAAAAAAACTAAAGTTATTTTAATAGGAAGTTCGAGGCTACTGTGTCAAATCGATTTTAATGACTTACCGGCAGTCCATCTCAATGGTGAACAGCTGCCGTACAGTCAAACCGCGAAAAATCTTGGCCTGCTTTTTGATAATACGCTTTCTTGGACAGCCTATCTTGATGAGATTAGTAGAAAGATGTACGCCACTATTGGTAGTCTACGAAGACTGCAAAACTTCCTGCCTTGCTCTACAAAAATTGCGCTAGCCCATTCCATCCTATTTCCAATCCTTGATTACGCTGATGTCTGCTGTACTGACATTACTGAGGAGCAACTTAACAAACTTGAGCGTCTTCAAAACTTGGCAATCCGCTTCATTTTCGGTATACGTAAGTATGACCATGTTTCCGAATTTCGCAAGACGCTCAAGTGGCTCCCAATCCGCCTTCGAAGGAATGCTCACGTCCTTTGTCTCCTCTACCGTGTCTTATTCGATCCCAAAACTCCTGGGTACTTGAAAAATCGTTTTTCCTACCTTGGTGACTGTCACAATCGCAACCTCCGGTCTGCTAATGGGTTTACACTTTCTTTTCCTGTTAATCATACAAATTATTACAGTAAATCCTTTACTATTGAAGCCATCAAACTCTGGAATATGTTACCTATCACAGTACAATCTGCACCAAGCATATTAACTTTTAAAATTCGTCTGCATGAATATTATCTCTCTATATGTTAAATATTATTAAGTATTTATTATTTCTTTGTGTATATTGCCTATTTATCATATGAATATGTATGTTTAAGTATTTGTATTTATTATAACATAAATTATGTATTTATTATTATGTTATTATGTAGGTATGTATAATGTTTGTATTTATATGTGTATATATATTTAGTATTTAAAAATATATAAACATTTTTTTGTTTTTTTCTCTATTGTTTTTTATATTGCATTCCTGTACCTGACCGCAATTAATTTCATTAATTTTCTTTCACAACCGGCTTGTCAGGAAGAAATCGCTTAAAGCGATATGGCCGCCTTTTGTTTTCCTTTTTTTGTTATATATTGTCTATATTTCATGTTTCTTATGCAATAAAGAGTTTTTATTATTATTATTATTATTACTATCCTACTAATATTATAAACGTGAAAGTTTGTGAGTATGTATGGATGTTGATGATGTTTGTTACTCTTTCACGTAAAAACTAGCGGACGGATTTTTATGAAACTTTACAGTAATATAGGTTATACATCAAAATAACACATAGGGTACTTTTTACCGCGGGAAAACTTCTCATTCCCACGGGAAACCGACTTCCACGCGAACGGAGTCGCGGGCGGCCACTTGTAAGTAAATATAATTAGTGTTAGTAGTGGTATTATTAAATTCTACATCATACCTTGATCTACAAATTTTGATCCTCTCAACACACTGTCAATGAACATTTCTATTTAAATGCAAATCCACACATATAAACGCGAAATCCCTTCAGTTTGTTTATAAGGAATATTCACACAGGCAGAGTTGCCAGTACGAAGACACAAAAACATAACACGTACGCTGACATGTATTTATTTATAACTTCTATACCAAGTGTTCCTACTTATAAGAGCGGTAGGGTTGCCAGTCACAAGATTACATATTCTGGTGCGTCAAATAAAATTGAGGTCGCATTTCTTATGTGTACTTTTAAGATGAACTTAAAAACAGTGGTAGGCATCACGGTAGGTCACATTTCTTTAACTAGAAGTTACACCTCGTATGCATAAAGTGATGGCACCGTTAGATGCTGCGTTACAACTTGCTAATCTGTTGTTACATAGCTTCTTAATAACTTCGAGGAAAATATAAGCTTACATACATTTTTACCTAGATATATTTTTCAGTTTCATGTTCATAAATTTTTATTTTTTGTAATTGTAAATTTATTCGTTATACATATAAAAATTAAAAAGATATAAAGAGTTGACAGCCCTAGTCTATCCCATATCATACTGTTTACATTGAGTATTTCTGGCTCTTGCCGTGAGTTCTAAACACCAGTGGCCACACACCTTTACTGTGTAATGTTATATCTTGTAATTGTTAGATATAAAATGTAAATGTATAGTAGGACAGTTTACCTACGGAATTCGTTGAAAAAACGCGAAATAGTATAACTTAAATACTCGCTTTAAGCTCGTTTTAATAAGGCTTACCATGTTAAAAGAATTTAACTACTTTTCAAATCGATTTGGTAAAAGTGTGAGTTATTATATACTTGTAGTAACAAATGATTCCTCTTCTGCGATAATCCAGGAAATTTGGGAAGAAAGTATGGCTCTAACGTCACCTTAAATAAAATTTTACTAATTACTATACCTCTTTGTTTGTAAACCAATACTTAGTCACTGAGTGACCACGCTGTTTGAAAAACATTGAAAACTATATGGAACATAGATAACTAATCGTTTTTTTTTGTTTTTTTTCCAGGTATGACCTTACTTCAGCTCGAAGTACATTATTTGTGAGTAAGTATTTAGAAATTTATTTATTTTGAAGCTATATTTAGAAATTGACACTTTTAAATCCTATAAAAGTGTAAATTGAATATCAAGAGAGACAAAAGAAGGAAAGTAATTGTTTCATAAAAAAAAAACTCAAAATTATATTTTTATCCATTGTGTCTTGACTCAATAGGGCACTTAAGTAATGTATATGAATATATAAGGACATTAATTTCCTCTTATTTCTCTCTTTACATGTTTTTCTGAGAAAAGATGATGAAATCTTATTTTTCCAGAAAATTTAAGGATGTTTTTATTCTTAGAATTCATGGAAAAGAAAACAAAGAACACGTGGCAAATTGTAATTTGTTACTGTTTCTATGGAGACTTCTTTATGCATATATCTTTGATGTTTTCCTATCAGTACCCTTAGTTTATACGCGGTTAAAAATTACCAGTGTTAAATCTTCATACGGTTCAAAATTTGACGATCCTTCGTAAAAAAGATCTTACAAGTAATTACTCAAATAATTTTAAGAAAGTCCTCAGTTAATTCGTAGATTAACGACAAAATATAAATATAACCAAGTTCTCCAGTCGCCAAATAAAAAGAAGCAAACACAAATTCCAATTACTTTCGCCCGTCTCAATCTACCGCCAAAACCTCTTCTGAAATGTTTAAATGTGTTTATTTGCGTGTTAAAATTAAAATATTTCCACCGAAAACCGCGTTGCCTCGTAATTTAGTCTCCCGAAAGCGGACTTGTTCAAATATTTGACTAACACAGATTACATAGAACGCATTGTAGGTAAGTCAAATTCTGATGGAAAAATTCCTGCCAACCGTTATTTACTTGGGTGCTGGGGTGGGGACAGTGCTGCCATGATAACATGGCGATTTGATGATGGGTTTTTTATACTGAGATGTAAAAAATAGGCAAAGGTGTCTGTTATTATCTCTCTTAAAAAAGTTTTAATAAAATTATTATTTTTTGTAAATAATTGGTAACAGATTAAGAAAGTGTAAGATAAAGAAAAATATTACGAATTGTTTCAAATCTTCGGAAAGTAATCAAAAAATACATTGTATCTCATTGCTCACGTTAGTATAGAAAAGGCCATGATGTCGTGGTCGAACTGTAAAATGTTAATTATTCTACCTGTATATATAATTAACAACATTTTTACTCATTTTTCGCTGTCTAATTAAGCTGTGCGAGTCATATTTTGTTAATTTCTGTGTGTTTTTTAAGTCCGCAGAATTTTGCTTAATGAGTTGATTTTTGGACTGCATACATACATTTTAGAAGGATTACCTTAAATTACTGGAGCCTGTAAAATATTTTACCAACATAAACCTGAAATATTCTTCACAAAACAGAGGCGATACAAGTTTTTATCTTACAAAAAACCTATTCTACCATAAAATATATTTAAGGGCGACCATCTTTTAGGGATTAGCTATGAATAATTTATGTGGGCGTTCACATAAAACCTGCGGGTTTTTTTTTATTTTTACAATTTTTCTTTATTTCGTAAAAGCCCTTAGAGAATTTTACTTTTACTTACACTCGCTAGAAATATAAATGGCGTTTGTAATTTGAGACTGTTATACTTTTCATACGTCATACAGATTATCCATTATAATGGGTTTGACAAAAATGTATATTCAACGTAGGGCTGCCACTTGTTTCAATTATCATGTTTTTGTTATAATTAAGTGTAAAATAAATAGTCTCATAAAAATAATAACAATAAGTTGGTCAGTTAAAACATACTTCCTTAACCCTGTGTTTAATAATTTATCTTAATTTATGTAAAATCAATTTGAACAATGTACGATTGGCGGCCCTGATCAGCTTATGTCGTCAAATAGAACATCACTCTTCTACAAATAAATGAAAGCTTTCAGCCAACTTTGTTGATCAAATTTTCCCAAGCAAATACTTAGAGTTGAAATATGAAAAGGTCTTTCATATTTGATTATATCCAACCCTTTTGTCTTAACTAAATATCCAAAGTTTCGTCACATTGATGAAAATCATGTCAAATTGACCCCTTTTCACAA
The DNA here is from genome assembly GCA_916618145.1 of Emmelina monodactyla. Lineage (NCBI taxonomy): Eukaryota > Metazoa > Arthropoda > Insecta > Lepidoptera > Pterophoridae > Emmelina > Emmelina monodactyla. Next base: position 3,769,908 of record OU745316.1, read on the forward strand.
CGAGTCCCTCATAAGTCGGTATCATTATCAACAGCGCCATCTGTTGATACTCTTTGTTCAACTTCCTTTTGTTCTTAATCTAGGCGCGCTAATTTCTAACTTCCTTCGTAGAAAATATGGTTCATATTCCGCTGGCAAGAATATGTTTAATGAAGATATTTGAGGGAACCCGTATAGTAACACATGTGCACTACTTGTTAAGGCATCATAAGCACTTTTATACCCACATCCTAAGTGCAAGGCAGCGTCATCTTAATTGCATAGGATTACACGCTTTTTTGCTTTCGACATACGGTCGGATTTTAAATGTTTCCTGTAAGCGACGATTTTAATTCAATAGATATGGCAGTGAACTTATAATTGGAACGTTTATTTGTTTAATTGACAATTTAACAGAAACATTGGTCGGTAAAATTTTGTTTACAATGGCGATGGATGGAGATTCGATATTCAATACACGATCGTTTGCGAACTATCGACAGAAAAGCAGTATTTACACGCGTCTTTTACCTGTTTACTGATATTACAGTGTTTGCTTAAGATATTTTGGCGATGATATTGCGCAATGTAAATAAGACATATATATTTATTTGGCACGGAGAAATAACATATATAATATATATTCATTTTAAAATTACTGGAATAAATCATGACGCAAATACCTATACCTAAGTTACTCATGAATTTTAATTTACCCATCCTACTCACTTGATTTTCTTACTATAGGAGTTTAAGTAGGTATATATTATTACCTTATAGTATTTTCCTTATTTAAATAATCAGTTTTACTAATTATAGCACAACAACACGAACGTAAAAACCACAATGTAGTTAAAACGATCAAATTATCACACGCCCGAACTGAAAAAAAAACAACGTTCCATATTTGAACTTCCTTTGTAGATAATAAAGTAGTTAGTTTAAAACATTGTGCAGATCTTTAATGGCTGTCAGTTATCTTGAGGGCCCGTATATGTAGACAGACCCTTATCACGACGGTTACGCCATCTGTTGTCATGAATGGGAACTATTGTGCTTGTGTGGCGCGGTCGGTGTGAATAGAGCTTTAGTTTACGACTGACGTTGCGTAATAAAGACGTAAAATGCATGTTTTTTCATTTCTGTTTACGATGTGGGCACTGTTTTGTAAGGATATTATTGTCTACGCCCGTGTGATGCGACACAAGGCTGAAAAAGCGGTGATACACGCGCGGGGTCGTAACTTTCGTAGAACGCGCTTTCGGTAGAGCGTATGTAGCCGGCATTATTATAGGTAACAAAAAAAAAGATTCATTTGTTTTTTGTAAATAAACAGGTACCAATAAAATTGGAATATCTACGAGATTTTGTTTGCAAAACTATCTACTAGAATGTAAGGGCCCTCTGTTTGAAACGAAACCCTCTCAAGAAGGTTCCCACTAAACAAATGCGGAAAATAAAAGCCACTTGGCCCAAAAACCTCCAATACTTGCAAATACTACTTTTTTGTGGTCTGCTACAATGGAAAGACATAGCCATATATTTTCATAAATGTAGGTAATTGTTTTTATTAAAAATAGTCATATCAAACTAATAGCCTGATTCTTTTAAATCCTACAAAAGCATCAAATGATAATGCACAATTCTAAATTCCAGCTCATATAAAACTTCAAATTTGTACATTTTTTTCTCCCTCACTTAACCTCCCATTAAAATATTTTTCTCACAACTCTGCATATCTCTTTGGAAATGAAAACTTTAATAAGCTCAAGTTCCGACCCTTAGCCAATTATATTCATAGATGAGTGATTGCCAAAGCGGAGATATGTCTCAAAGAGGCATAAAAGGCAATAGGGCCTTGTCTAAGGATTTAGGGAGTTACGAAACTTGAGGTTTTGTTTTGTATACGTTTACGAAAAGGGGTTTAGTTGCGTAGAAAATGGTTTACGTCATAGTTTATAAGAAAATCATGCTTCGAAATGCTCCGTACCAACGTTATTTACTCCAGGTTAATGAAAAACAGGTGATTACCCTATCAATAATCATGACAGCACTCGGTAGGTACCAAAAGAAGAGACACAACCCTAGTTCCTCACAGATAGAAGTTCTTAGCAGATTATTTACTAGAAATTTATCTCGCAAAAAGTTATCGACTAGAAAATTACGATGAAGCATGTACAGATGTAGAAAACCTTATTTAGATAATCAGAACAAAGCGTCGAAAACGTAATCTCCAGAAAACTGCTCCTCGACAACGGCCAAATTAATATAAAAACGAAACTTTGCGCCGAAATTCTTGCAAAGTATTCGCACAACTGAACGAGACTTCTTGTTATTACAGTCACTTACTTTGTTCTCTTTGGTAAAGCAGCTAACAGACTTGCGGGATTTTATAATAATTTTCGGGACAGAGCGTCGATTCGTCGCTTTATTGTTTTGGGGCGAGCTTAGATGCAAGATTGCTTGAACTCATAACTAGATACAGCTATCCTATTCTATAGGCTTGGCAATTCTATCACGACACTGCTATTATCAATCAAGATGTGGCATCGAGCCATTACCCAGATAATTCCACGTAATTTTATAGCCTGTTTAATATGTCGATAACATATGTCGTAAAAACCATTGCGTTTATGTAGACTTAATTTAAAATATCTCAGAAATAAATCAATTTAATTTTCTTGAAATCGCTCGATCTATCAATTGCTATCTGTATCGCATTTTTTTTATATGCATAATTAATGGGCACTTGCAAAAAGCTACAAAGAAAAAAAAAGTTTATAACAAATTTACACTCGCCCTTACCCTCTCGGTTTCTAACTAACTTGCTTCTTAATTTTCATGTTCAAAAACTTTTGATGGTATAATGGACGGGCAAGTTCATCCCTTTTATCTTTAATTTGTCTTATAATTTGATTACATCTACACCGATTCGACTTTCTAAGGGATTATTTAGCCCTTTGTTATCTTGTCGAGTTATGTAAGGAAGCTTTGTGATCCGTCTTTTGAGAAGTGAAGTTTAATGACAGGTTGCGTCAGTGGATGGTGTTGCCAATTTGATGGAAAAAATATATATTAGAATTATTGATTTTTATGCAAGTGAAGTAATATGAATCAATAGATTGTTGCTTTTAAAACTTAAAATTGTGTTATTTAGTACATAAAATATCATAAGACGTTCCTAGATAATTTGGTATCATAAAATCATACTAGTAAAAGTGAAAGTTTGTGAGTATGTATGGATGGATGTTTGCAACTCTTTCACGTAAAAACTACTGGACGGATTTTAATGAAACTTCGCAGTAATATAGGTTATACATCTGAATAACACATAGGGGACTATTTACCACGGGAAAACTTCTCATTCCCACGGGAAACCGACATCCACAGGAACATAATCGCTGGTGGCCACTAATTATTAATATCATACGACAATTTCATGTCAAACATTGTAAAAACCTGCGTTTTTTTAACATTGCTCCCTCAAAACGAGCCATTTAGCAAAATCTGTAATTTGCTTAATTGAAAATATACATTGTGGAATGAAAATTAATGGACAATTAATGTCCCACTCGATTCCCGAGTGGGGTTAAAGTAATAGCATTTTTATGTGAGGGAAAATGCTTGCTAATTTGATGAAAATATGACCTAGATGTTTTTGCTTAGAAATACGTATATAAAATCAATAAAGCCGGCATGGAGTTGTTCCTACTATTATTAAAAAAATATAATATAATTAACAGTAAAAATAAATTTGCGAATTGGTTGCCACTTCCACACTTTCCTAAGATAAAAACGACACAAGATTATTGTTTTTTTTTATTTTGTCATATTATCATTGCTATAGTCCAAAAGTACGGTACACTCTTCCCATTTTCCCATAGACTGTTACTCCAACATTATATTTTCATTTTTTTTTTTAATATTTAGAATTCCATTAAAGTTTTGTTAACACCTACTGAAATACTCCAATATACAACTGCGCAACTCCAGACGTACCAACCCAAATAACATCCACATTTATATATTAAGCAGTAGTGGAAGCTAATTCAGAATTTCCCACAATTCATTAGCAGGTAACGAAGTGGAGTTAGCAACTCTGTTTGTAGTTTAGCTTGACTTAGGGTCGGTTTACACGGCGCCAGTCCAGTGGAAGGTGGCGAATTCAAGGAGTGTTTACACGGCACGTGCGGCTAAAGTTGCAGGTGGGAAATGTGCCTTAATTTGAGGACTCGCGGTTGGTAACTTTTAATTTTATTCAACTGTTATTTTCGCCTTAAACGCGCAATATTGTAAGAAGAAAACTGTATCTGATTGTTTTTTTCTTAATACTGTTCTTACTAACGTTCAAGATAGACCAATTCTTTGTACAAACACTAGCGATACCAACATTGTTAAAAACAAACGCGAGATAACACTTAACTAGGAAAACAATAAAAAACCGACTAGCTCGTCGGCTATCGTCGTCTAATCTCGGCTTTACGCTTATCAAGTTCGCATATCGTGAGGTCAATGACACCACTCGATGGAAGCCAACGGTCGTCCTAGCCTTGCAAGTCTAGCAACTAGCTAAATTATCATAAACAAATCTAAATAGACAAGCCATCTGAGGACAAACGTTTAGTCATGTCTGAGTTCGTATGTGGTCTGGGATCTTAACTGTTGTAGGAAAAGAAAAGAAAGAGAAAAAGAAATAAGGAACGTTTTTATTTTTGTTAATGTGTTGCATCTCTTTCTGTGCTATAGCATTAAACTAAAGCGGGAACGAGAGGAATGCTTGTAAAATGATAACGGTCATATATTGCCATGTCATGAAGTAGAAAAAGGTTGTGAAGAATATAAATTAATTCGTTATATTTAATTAAAAACACCTACATTTATTTAACTAAATATCATTTATTAATGTCTTAATAAATGATCTTTAGTTAAATAAATAACTTAATAAAAACATGCTATCAATTTTACCAAATTACTGAAACACAAAGCAAGATAACAAAAGTGGCACATAGATCTAAACCACTTACATATAAAATTTCAAACCTAGCACTTCACCCTATACCTTATCAAAGGGTTTTTGTAACTACCCGCTAGAACCGATTGCCAATTTAAAAAAGCCTTTGAAGGCGTAAAAAGCTGTATGTATGTAACAAAATCCAGCCTGCATTCGCAACCAGATAATTCAGAATTCGATAGCGTGTTCCATTCCTATTGACTTCCAAATTGGGTGCTAGTAATACCTCTGCTAGTAGGAAAATACTACGATATCATTCGTATACCGAATTGTAGGTGTGAGACTGAGTACGGTGTACAACGATGCTTTCTTTATACTTGTTTAGTTGTATTCCTATATGATAGACAACAATAGTGAATGTAATTTCGTCCGTGATAGTAGAATTAAAGTTTGGATATTGTTGTTGCATGTTCAGATTGCATGTTGTATGATTGGTAGGTAAATGAATTTCATGGAATCATTTTTTGATAGACGGTGAAGTGTTAGGTTAGACATATAAAGAAAGAAGGAATATTGTATTAAATAATCTCATGGATAATTTAGTTATATATAGTAATTATAGGTATATTTTATTTATAGCCGCTTATAATGTTTTTTTCATGACGTACCTAATGAAAAAGTTCGTTCCTAAAAAAGCAAACCGCCAATAAATTAATTCACCCAATCAAACCGCTTACGAAATTATTTATTAAGTAATGGAATAATATAAATATTATTAGTAATCAATTTACCTGTTTAAGTTAAAAAAATCAAGCTGTTATTTATGTAACAAATCTATTTTTATTTGATGATTCATACTTAGAGACCGTTTTGGTTGATTATGTTAATATTAGGTTGAAATAAATATTTTAAAATTACATTGCGCATGGCAACAAAATAAATTAACTTTTACTGAAAATGGTTCGGCATTTCTATCTCTAATTAAGCTCCGTTCGTTAGGATTGATATAATTCTGTATTCAAAATCGTTCTAAATTCAAAAGGGTCGTCTCGCGTTGCTGCCAGTGATAATGAACTTGGATGGAAGGACGACTCGGTTCAAATCTTTTTAAATTGTTCTAATTTTATTTTTTATTCTTTTAGCGTTAACAGCCAGCATTTTTTAAAGTCCAACCTCTTTGTGTCTGAAATACATAATGTAGTCATAGTACAGACTTCAGACAATAGATCCAAGCTATTATGAATCGATTAAAAGCTTAAGCTCGACCTTAAAATGATTCATCAGACGTCTACAGTTTTGATATAAAAAATCGTATCCTTTGTCCCGGCTGACTTAAATGTCGGTTGTAAAGGTATTCAGTGGTCGTGAATCCTGCCGAATCACGTCTGGGCTGGTTGCTACCTGCATCCGATCTTTTTTTTTATTATTTTGTCGTCTCAAGGTCAGTTAGTCATCATCATATTTCATAGACAAGTCGCACGGTAGACGCCGCACGGAACGGAAATAAAAACGTCTTGGGAGAGGAATATTGATGGTTTCGGACGGGATATTAGTTCTTGGTCACGTAGATGGAATGAAGGTAGTTTTGCTCAGTTCATTTGTTACAGTGCTTGAAGAAAACTTAAGTTTGAACTCAATCCATTCATAATAGATGATCTTTTTTACTGATGGAGAAAAACAAGATTATACCTAATACATTTTAAAACGACAAACGTAAAATAATTTATTAGTTACACAAAAAGAAAAGCTTTAGAGCTTAAAAAATCTAGTCATAATATATAAACGTTAAACATAAACTATGGCACTTAAAAAAGTACTAAGTAACAAATATCAAACCAAATTCGTAAAAATATTTTAGGCATCCACCGGTTATGTTGTCGCAGTAAACTCTAGTCGTTAAACGTTGGGACGTGCCTTCTTTAAAAGAAGTCGTAGCTATGCGGGTACTACCGAAACGTGAGCATAGTGAATTTATTATGAGATTTGTATCAAAGAGACCTACCTACAATTTGTATAGTACCGTACAAACTGTAGAAAAAACTTTTACTTGACTCTTAACCAAATATGATCCATGAAAAAAAAAGTTGTTTTTAAAAAAAACTTTTTTTTTTTATTTAACTATCAATTAAATAGTTCAGATCTTTTTTTTCTAGAGAGTTCTTTTTTAACATATTTCTATGTTTGCCCACAGAACCAGTGCCGCTACGACGGAAAGGCTCGACCCTGGCCTCCAACCATGAAATAGATATCGCCACAACGATATCAAAACGTAAGTATTTTAATATATAATTAATTAGTTTATTTATTTTAAGTTACTTATACGCCGAAAAAAAAAACAGTAAAACATCGTATGGAAGTCCATAGTTTAAGAGCTAATATATAAACAAGTGACAATCGCGTCGTGCCTATTTAAAATATTGTCAATTTATAAAAATCATTGTTGTGTCAATTTTATAATAATTTTTACTCTTTAGCCGTATTTTTCATATTAGTTACCCATTGTCAAATGCTATTTATCTATGTTTTGGGTACTTTTAATTGAAAAGTAAAAGAAAAGCGTTAATTTAATGTTATGCCTACTCAGTATATCAAAATATTGTTTAAACTTAGTACATATCCAGAAATGTGGCCTTGCACGGTTTATGGTAAAAAAGAGATGATTTTATCCTACCACTAGTTCTTGAGCCCAAAAAACAATAATAACGGAGGTCAGTAGTGTTTTATATAAATTAATATAAACCCTGTGCTTATGTAATAAGCTTAAATGTCGCTTAATGGTAGAACCATGTCACATAAGATGACAGCGACGAAAATATTACAACCCTATTAACAGCCCGATCTTTAATGGAATGAAGTTCTTATAGGGGTGCATCATTCATCTATTTATTCTAACTCTAATAATGGCACAGAACATAAGTTTTAAAACCATTATGTATGTCCCAACCGTAAACGTTTATAACATGAATTAAATTTAAATAAATGCCGCAACAAACAAAATAACTTAACTATTAACTTTCATAACTGCCATTAAATATTTAAACTCATGCAAGCTAACGCTACAGTTAGTCGCAAACTTGGGAGTTTGAAATTTTAACCGAGGCGCGTGGTAAGTTAATTATTATTCGACTTTTAAAGTAGAATATAACCATTCTTTGGTGTTTCAGAAAATGTGTGGTTTAGTCGGAGGATTTCCTTTTAAATAGTTAATTAACGAAAGATTTTAATACAATAACTTTTCTTTATCTTTCGTAAGAGCTTAGGTAAATCCTACTAATATTATAAACAGATGTTTGTTACTCTTTCACGTAAAAACTACTGGACGGATTTTGATAAACTTTACAGCAATATAGGTTGTACATCAGAATAACATATAGGGAACTTTTTACCGCGGGAAAACTTCTCATTCCCACGGGAAACCGACTTCCACGCGAATGGAGTCGCGGGCGGCTACTTGTTATCATATATTTTTAACAAAAAGGCTATTAAACGTAGTACCTACTATAAAGTCTAGGCTTTTACAACAATGATATGAATAAAGGGTAATTTATACCTTCATTGTTAATTTCACTCAGCGTAACTCAATTAAAATATTAGTTTTGTGTCATCAAAACTTACTTTTGATGAATTAGTTAATAACTTTTTAGCAAAATGCTGAAGTTAAGAGAATGTGTGTGCTTATCTTGTCTCAAGTTTGAAATAAGTTCTGTGCATAAATTACAAGCTTGATTATGTATTTAAATAAGAGTATTTTAACCCCTTAAATAACCAAGTGCCTAATGACATGCTGCCTATATCTGCCTTCTAAGGTCAAGTTTACTTTTATCGACTTTACTAATCTTTATAATGTTTTAAGAAGAATATACAGGTATTAATTTAGGGTAGCCTAAACTAGACTCCATCGTTACTTCTTTATTATATGATGCAAAGTAAAGATTTGTGTTTATCACTAATGAATCCAGAAACTACTAAACGGTTTTCAATAATTGTCTTATATACAGAAATGAATCCAGAAACTACTAAACGGTTTTCAATAATTGTCTTCTGCCCGCGGCTTCGCACAGGGAAAAAACCCTTTCCCAATACTATGTTATTATACATATAAACCTTCCTCTTCAATCACTTTATCTATTTAAAAAATCGCATCAACGTCCGTTGCCTAGTTTTAAAGATTGAAGCATACATTGGGACAAAGGGACAGACAAAGAAAGTGAATTTTATTTTATACTATTTAGTGAAGCTAAAACATCGGAAGTAACAGGATCTTGGTTTTATTCCTGTAATATAACAATTTACGCCCGAAATTCTGATATTTACAGAAGCCCTTATGCAAGAGTTCGAACCCAAAAGTTTCATTTCAATATTCCCATACTATTTCACTTCCCAATCCGTTCCATATTTAAACGGCCAACAACAGAACTTCATGTTTTCGGTTAGTAATTTCAAATTTGGTATCCGGAAGCTGGTATCATAAATCGCTCACTGCCGCTCTCTTCCGGCGAGGGGGTATGTAGACGGATTTATTCTTAACTGCCAGTGCTGTATGAAATTAAATCTAAGGAGGAATGTACAAAATTGATGATCTAATTTGAAAACGTTCTAACTGACTGACTGAATTCTGTTGGGATTTGACAGGTATGATTGACGTTTGTCAAAGATGTTGTAAAAGTAATGTAAAATATGGAAAGGGTTTAGGAATTAACGCCAATCTTGCAATGTGTATTTAGCTGCAGTCACATAAGTATTATTTTATATTACATGTCGAAAAACTAGCACTTAGTTTAGCTCTCTATTTTTACTTTAGCTGAATCTCGAAGGAATATTCCTCTAACACTTAAGTAAAACTCTCAGCCTAGATGGCCTAGATCATAAATAGTCCAGGGTCCTTGAAGTATTGTTTATTAAATTCTTGTCTTTATTGAGTTTCGAACCAATTCTCGTGTAGGCTTCGAAATAGAATTAATAAATTCAATTTCGCCTTCCCTCTTTGATGTAGCGAAAAAGAAATAGGTACCTACATGAGAGGAGCGCGAATTTTTTTTCCTACATTTCTCGAAGAAATAAGATATGATTGATATTATCGGCTGATTATTTTCCTTGCGGAATATACCAAATGAGGTAGATTTTCAAATACTAAATTAAATTCTTTAATAAAATTAAAAAAAGAGTGTTGGTATTACTTTGTATTTTAATAGGAACAATAGAATATATTTAATAGGAATAGGAATAAATAGGAACGAAAGAAAATTCTGTCATACTAGAACGCATGAAACTTTTATATACGCAGTTATATTTAAACATAATAACTGTTTTAACATCAAGTTAAGTTATTCAAGCCTGGTTAAGTTTTCCATAAGTTCTAAAAAACACTTGACTGTCAATATTGATAAAAAACAGAAATCAGCTGCCGCAAGATTAAGATATGAATACGCAAAAAAAAGTTTCAGGTGTTTTTTTTGTTTTTTTTTTTAAATATCCGTTTCCACTCAAGGATACTTTTTTTATCACGGCACATGTTCTTTTATAAGTGTTCCAACGGTTGTCACGATTTAAACGTACGTTGGTTTTTTTGTGAAGTCAATATCATGTAATGTGTTACGGTTTTTTTTAGGTCTGATTAGTTGACATACCTACACTTTAATTATAAGCTAGTTTAATGTAAAAATGCTTTGATAGTTTCAAAAATTACTAAGTATCTAAAATGACGAAATTGTTATTAGACCAATTTGCGGCAACACAATTTATTAACTTACCTACTAACTCAACAATCTCCTTAATCAGATTTATGTTGTAACTTTGTGTGTCGTGGGACATGTAACTTGCGAAACGTCAACCGTCATTTGCGTTTTGTAATCCGAATGCCATTGTTCTAGCACGCTCCGCCGTAACTTCGGAACGCGCCCGCGCCCCGTAATCAAATAAGACACGATTCCTAATTCAAACGCTATCCCATAGTTACAAGTGCAAACATCCACTAATTAATATCTATAATCAAGATAGGCGCTGTGTGTACACATTTACATACAAATCTGACGCTTTGACGAAGTTCAGAATTAATTTGCCGGCTGCCAATCAAAATTGGATTCTATTACGGGGGGATAAACTTGAGAATTGCGCGTCTGGGGTCCTTGTTCATCAAAAATTAATATGCTAGACTGCGTACTCATAGGCTTACTGTGATTTAAGGCTCGAGTGATGTTATACCGTGATGTTGAATTGGAGGTGTATGGATGAAATTACTTTTGTAAGGTGTTTGATCACCTTTGAATGCCGCTCGAAGTATTTCTTCGAATTATGTTTCATGTAAGCTAATGTAACAGTAACAGTATGCTATTAGGGATATTTTTTTTTAAAGTCTAAGTAAGTACATGAAGTCTATTCATATATCTAAAGTTATCCAATCCTGAAAGCTAAGATGGCAAGAACTTTTAAATTCATAAGTTTACCTCAATATTTAGTTGTCATGTCGTCAAATCGCGCCCGGGCAGGTCACAGTGTGAGTATGACAAAGAATAATCAATATGGTATAATTAACCAGTAGTTAGTCGCCAGGGGGCGCACCTAAACATGGAATTCCCAATGACTCCTAACGACGGGTAAAGTTGTCTGTGAAGGGTTAATACTTATTTGAAGGAGACTTATGGTGGGACAAAAGGTATCGATTTTATACAAAAATTTAATAAAACAAATTTTTTTTTTATATGAATGGATACGGTTTAAATAGGGATACTTTTCTTTTTTATTCTCTGATATAGATATTGGTACTTTTAATCCATAACTAAATTCACTTCTTTAAAGTAACAACATAAATACATTTATTTAAAATAATACATCATTTATATTTTTTTCAAAGTTTTACATAACATATTGCAAACAAAATCTCATAAAACCCATTTCCCACTCGACAGCTCTAACAGAATATTCAAAAATATTAATACCACGTGAATAATGCAAGTTCGTAAGTAATTTCACAAAAAACTACTAAATCTAACAAAGTTCTGGTGGCTATACCATCCCAAGCGTGCACTAACTTACATTTTTAGCGCAAACCATCCCAACACTATATTACACGAACGAATTAAAAATGTGCAACAACGCGCCATACATAGACAACATTCGCCTTAATGCCTTCGACATAAGGTTCAAATTTACAGTCTTTAATGTAAACCTGGTAATTTAAGTGTGTAGTAGAAAAATAATTCGGATTCAGCTAGTAATGAGTGCTAGCTCCTGGGAAATGATGTGAAAGTATTGGTGTCGTGTAAATGTCATAATTTTACATTTTAATCTCGACCACAGTGGGACGGAGAGTAAATTTAATTTGGTTTTCCTCCGTTTGTTTTTATTGTGATTGTTGGTGACTGTCACTAAGGGTCGGGCGGTTGTGATTTTCATTGTTTTTATTTTGAGATAATTGTAGATTGAAAATTTATATGTTTCAATTCTAAAATGTCTTATTTTAAATATAATTATGTCAACTAGGTTAGCAAAAACAGAACGGTATCTTTTATTTTGATTGGTATAGAACAAATATCGAAAAAATTTAAGATTTGAAAAATAAAGTTAACTTCTCCGTTCCGTTGTTTACTCCTGCAAAATTGGCAATCATTTTTCTGGACTGGCAATTTTCGCCTTTTTATTGTGATTAATCCCAGAAGCGTAGCATTAATCAGCATTAAAATTACCTTTAGCATCCGTTTGTCTAATATTAGATACCACTTTCTTAGTGTAACGATATTATATCGCTAGTCGACACGTTCTCGACTTCAATCATTCGATTTCCGAGAAAGGGGTTTATTAAGGGTTTCAGACCGAGCCCTGTGATTGTGATTGATCTGTGTTGTATCGAAATATGAAGTGGTGTGGAGTGATATGTAATTAGATAGTTGATAGTGACGGCTCTTGTGTTTGCTTATGCGAAAATAGGACTTGGGAAAAGGGAAGGTTGGTTTGTGAAGTTCTAGGAATGAAGTATAGATGGCGCTGTTTTTAGTGCAGATGACGGCAGTGACGTGCGGGATTCTCGGAATTTTGTTTTTTTTGGGATAAAGTAGTCAATGTAACAGCACATAACTGAGCTATTGATGCAACAATCTTAGTTAGGATGGAAAATATCAAAACAGTAGATAGGGCAAATAAAAAATCCGTCTTCGTCATTAACAGACAAAATGCACAGTAAAATCTCGAAAAACTAAGTCCTTTATCTATCCCGATCACAATTTAAAATAGCGACAGATAAAACGAAATTTATTCGCCCTCCATTAACAATCCTCAATCGAGAGTTTAATCTTACAATTGCTTTGTGCTACACAAAGGACCTTTTTGAGGACTGCCCTCTGAAGCGGCAGACTGAAAACTGGCGGATCGATTGCATTTTAGATAAATTGTATTGTCTTGTTAATAAATATCGGGTTTATTAGCTTCATTGTGCACAATGACGTTGTCGGTAAAAAATAAAAGGGTTTTCGTCCTCTAAAGTTTACCTTTCCATAAAATGATAATTTAGTTTTTATTTTATATTATAGTTATTTTTAGCATTTTTATGGATTATCATAATTTTTGTGGGATAACAGGTATTATAGGATACTGAATCAACAAGGTTTTTTCAGGCTTATATTTTTGCGCTGCTAATCTTTCAAACAAAAAATACGGTGTCCTTTTCGACCTACGACGTTGTCAAAACAAGGGGCTTTTCATATTTATCTCTTGTTGTTAAAGCCTTAATTTTTTCAGCCTTTGTTTGTGTTAGTTATGTTTTATACAGCATAATAACTTTCTTTTCTTTGCTTTCAGGTAAGTAGCAACTGCCAAACCAATGAATCAAGAAAAAGCTATAAACAGTAAGTAATAAAACTAATGGAATTTGATCTAAAGGCTCTAACAAGAAGGTGGTCTATTTTGTTTCGAATTCGTTTAACACCTCCAAACACACGGAAAGGAAAAAGGAACAAATTAAAAAGTAAAAAAAAGCTGTTCGAAATTTAAACCGGGCTCAACACAAAGCGTGCTGCGGACAGCGCCCCCAGACGGTTAATTCCCGCAACTTTATTGAATTCTAGAACGCATTTCGAACTTTTGTATTCGAATCTTTGTTTAAAAAGTTAAGTTAGTAGTTGTCTGGTAGTCTAGACATTGTTTTGCTTCGTCAGATCCAAGTAAATCTGATCGTATTGGATTTGGGCGGTGTCAGTTACAAAGCTTTGTGTGTACGCTTTTAAGAATTTGTGTTAGCGATCGGTGTTATTTCAACGTTTGTTTTTATTTATAAAACTTTTAAATAAAACCAAGCATAACCCAACTTTATAAAAAATAGGATAATACCTAACCTAACCTAACCCAACTTTATAAAAAATGGACAATACACCAATTCTTCACCTAATTTACTTAAAACATTATTTCAATTACGTTTACCTTCCGATCAAAATAAAAACTATCCCAAACCGTCATCAAATTCATCTGCAATTAAACCTTAATCCTGCACCATGCAAATCCTTAAAGTCGAAAACTCCAGAATACCGCCCGCTTCGGCCCCCCCCAAGGAGGAAATGACGGGTCCCGCCGGTCGCCATGGCAACCGCCGCTGTTTACCGCGCCGTATCGATCGCACCGAGCGCGCGGTGTTTACAATCGGAACGCACCCGCCTGCATGTAGTTATGCAGTCGGTGGCTGTCTGTGTTTACTTGGTATTGGAAATAATCATGGGGTTTTTGGAGCAACTAGTGATGCTCTTTAACTGTGAAATTCTGAATCGGTATTAATAAAGAGGTGAATGAGTATTTGGAACTTATATTTTGAGGTTTTAAACATAGAAGCTTAACTCGTAAATATTCAAAATGTTCCCTCCACTTAGTTTAAATTATTCTTTACACAGAGTAAAAGTCATTTCTTATATCTAATTACGGCTGAAACAAATTTATATTCCACCCACGATTCCGGGCTCCAAATAATTGTTTTGTCAATCGAAACGTTTGCTTTTAGAGGTTGTTTGTTTTTGTTTCGAAGACACGCAAATATAACGTAAATTGAACGCAATCTGTTTCGTTCCGAATGTCGATTGTAGGACGCGAGCCTAAATATCGATTAGCTGATAATCGGATCCGTAACTTTATTTTCTGTTACTTAGTTATTTGGTAAAGAATTATTCTGTTCTAATAATAAACCAATACAAGTAGAAATGGATAATTTAAATAATTATGCTCTTATATCCCTATTTAATAATGAATGGGCATTCATGTATTATAAACGATTATTCAATTCCTATAATTATGCCGCTAAAGTTATACAATTTTCAAATTTGGAAACAATAACGAAAACTAATAATTCTGATCCGAACACAGTTTCGGTTACAAATTGTTTAATTTCCGGTTGACTATAATTGTGTTATAAAACAAGGGCAGGAATAATTTTCCGTGCTAAAAGTTGCTAGATTAATTTCGAAGAACAAAGCTCTTACACTAGCAAGTTTTTCTTTTGATTAAAAAAAAGAGAACGCGCCCAGGACGTTTTTTTTTCTATACCACAATAGGCACATGCAATATCCTTGCACTAGCCTTTACGTGATACAAAGAATCGAATGTCAGATATCGATATTACTGTGGTGTAACATTATATTTAACGGAAGGACTGCGTCCGCCATTTTAAAATATTGCAGTAGCCATTTTGCCTTTTTTAAAGAGGGGACGCTTTGCTACTTTTATTGGCCTAGGGGTGCAATCAATTTATTCATGTGAGAAATACGCTTGCGTGCAATGTTCTTGTAAATTTATTTTATTTTCCAGCATAAATAATAAAGAAAGCATTCAATATACGTTATTCGAAGTTTACAAAGTCATGAGTTACTCAAAACAAAACGGAAATGTCAAATCTGACATTGACAGCTCCGATGAACTTCGATTGTAGCGGAAGATCAAATAGCTTTTCATGTCGATCAAACACAAAGTGAGTGATTGCTTGTAAGTTGTTTGAATGTAGTTTACCTTGTTAAACAAAGTGACTGTAGATATCAAATTTTCCCTGAAACGTGCTGTTTTATTCAGGATTTTAGAGTATAAGTGTATATAAGGGTAGTAAACAAAGAATACCACACAAATTCCATGTTGTATAGGTATGATTCACACTCTTGTAAATCATAAATATGTGTTCCGATGACTTTAGTCATCTGGTGGTAGGTCGCTCACCCGACCGACGACCTGTACAGACCCAAACAATTGTTGCCCATCAGAATTTATAGGTAATCTTGCATCCGGCCTACCTCAACGTAGTTATGAAATGTTACTATTTTATGATCTACGCAAGGAAAGAGATAACGCTTATCTAGAAATAGCTGCGTCTCGCTCCCACGTCGGAAACGGCGTCGTAAGGTGTAGCCCTGGTTAATTTTGTATGCAAACATCATGTGTAGCGTACGGTGTACAACAACCTTGGGTTGCATCTTGGCTGCTGTTTTGTTTTTTTTCTATATCCCCTGCTGTTTACCGTACACGCGTATGTAAAGTGACCCCTATGGTCTTTGTAATAGAGGCTATTTTGTTTTTTTCGAGTTATGCGTTTTTGCGTGCCAACACTAGTTACAATTGATAGGCCGGCTCGCGTGAGTGTGGATTTAATTGGCGAATTTGCTTTATAGTGTGACATTGGCGGTTAACGAACTGTTTGAGTCATACCGTACTATTTTAGCTACTGAACGTAATAATTTAGATTTTAGGGCAATCAGCTTAATTGTTCATATTAAATGCACGACGTAGTGGCTCCCCTGGGACAAAAAGTAACAGTTACCCTGTATTTAGTTTAATTGCTACATTTAGTGTAATGGAATAGGTATATGAACAGCAAAAGGTAGCAGCGTTATAATGCATTTTATAATTAAGTAGGTAACGTAAGTAACCAAAATAGGAAGTAAAAAAAAATATAAGAAAATTGTTAAAACTAAAAATATTTAATCAAATACTAATCAATTTACCTACTCAACCCATGCCATTTATTGCCAATTAAAAGTATTTATATTATATATTAAAATTATTTAAAAACCATTCAAAATTCATAGGTCAATCGTAACCTAACATTTTTGTTCTTAGAATTCGACATTACCCTTGAAAAAGTTTCCTACAACCTTTAAGATTTTGTGCTACCTGCACTATCTACTTATATTTATTGTTTTAGTAACCAAATTGAGACCACCCAAGGTGTAGTCTACAAAGGTTAGTTACAAACTTATATTTTATTTTGTTAGTTAAAAAATTAAGGCATTGAAAATATTTACGGAAAAAGTATTTTTTTTATTTAAATATAAAATGATTCATGTTGCATTGCGGAATTTATGAAAAAACAAAAATTTTCCTTGTAATTTTTAATGAATTCTACCGTTGAGATACAAAATACTAAAAAACAACTTATAAATACCTACATACATGTGGTATCACCATTGATAACAAAAAACGACAAAAAGACACATAATTTATTTTCGTAACACAAAGGCCGAAGACCGTAAAAATGCAATACATTTTAATCTTTAACACATTTTTTTGTGATTACAACTTCAAAAAAAATCAATTATGACCCAATCAACCCCAGGCACACTAATGTATTTACTCACACATCGAAGCATATACACATATACGCACCCTATACGCTTGCATGTGTGCGTGTGTACATACACGAGTTTACATGGGAATTTGAGCATGTGTGCGTGGCAGCTGCAAAACTTGAACTAGGTACCGGCCAACGGCTCCCAAACTTTATTATGAACTAGCGACGCCCCGCGGCGCTGTGTGAAAATTAATTAATTCAATACAAATCACACGAAGAATCTATTCAGTAGGATATAACAGCTGTTGATAAGGAAACGAAATTAATGCGTTTTTCCTCGTTTAGTACCCGCGGCGAACGCTTATTGCAGACATTTGTCCTCTTCAGTACTAAAGTACTTGACGAGTTCTTTAGTTAAAATATTATTTACCTCGCATAACATTGCTATATTAAAAATTACGAAATCAAATTAAAACTTACGATATGTCACAAATTTAACGATTAATATTCAACATGCCATTCGTCGTAAAAACAATTAGAAGGTAAAACAACAACAGAAAAAAACGGAAATATAAAAATTTTGGGAACCATTCGCCCGAAACTATAATTTTAGGGTTCTTTTTTGTTGTAGTCATCTCAGCCGCAGCGTATGGGTGCCTTGCCTGCATCATCGATGTTTTTTTTTCGAAAACTTGACCCTACTTCCAGTCAGTTATGTTTCGACCGTCGCCGCGTAAGGCCGTCTCGCGCGCTCACTTTGAATTCTAGTCATTTTGTCCAAAACATTTATTTCGTAATATTAAATCGTGTGTTAGATTACTTAATGTGTGTTAGTTAGTTTCGTATCAAGGTGTGCTTTTTAGATATATTTGAGTATTTGGATACAGAGAATTAAGTTTTGATGAGTGAATTTGGTTTGCTATGGTAAGTTCAATGGACCTTTTTTCTTTCGTAACTCGCGTAGCTTTTGTTTGTTACAAATGTGTTTAACTAAACATTTTTCTTTTGGAAACTTTTGTCGACTGTGTTTTTATTTTATTATGCGACGGTAGTTTATAACTGTCGGCGGTATTAAGTAATTAGGCAAAACAAAACAAGTTTTTTTAATTAATTCGCAATTTTTAACATTACTGTTATTAAAAATAAACATGTGGCATTGGAGCCAAAAATCAAACCTATTTGCCAATCTCAAAACCTGTTTCCTGTTCCTTTCGTGTTACATTTAAAAACGGAACGCTCCTTGAGTTACTTATGAATGGACTTTTATTCGACGTTTTCTACTTTCAAAATTTAAAATTTGTCCGTTGTCGTTTTGTGTCCCTTTTATTATTATTTTCTTAATCGACTTTTAAAAATAGTTTTCAATTAGTAGATATCTATCGACCTCAGATTTTTTTGCTGTATTCATACATTATCAGGTACATTTCGATGCGTTTTCGAATCGCCTGATACGACGCACAAAGTTTTTTTGTAGTTAGATCGTTAGCATCTACAAGAGACAATAATAACAATTCAAATCGTATTTTATAAGTTACATACATATGTTAGTTTTAGGTCAGTTATCACTCTAGTTAATATTTCCTGTAAGCACAATCATAACGTCCTACTTATTATCTGTCAAACACACAATTCTCTTGTGTCGAGTAAGGCGCATTTAAACACGACCAGCCTGATGACTAAATAATCAATGTCACGCTGAATAAGCGAAAATGAACCTTATGTTTAGGTACTATAAAGTATTTGAAAACGTCAATGTAAAACGAGTCGTTGAGATTTTTCCATTTGTTATTGTCATATTTTATGGAAAAGTGGAATAAACAGATAGGTTATTGGTGTCTATTAAGTGTTATGTACTTGAAAATACCCCAATTCGTGGTATTTTTCTACGTATTTTGTATGGCTCTAGTTTAAACTATCATTGGTAACCAAAGTTTGAATTTTGAGTAGGTATACGACACAGAAATTTCAAAACAAGATAACGACAATCGAAACTAACCTTTATAACGTGACAATCGGTCTAGATTACCACGTGAAGTGACTCATTGCATAAAAGTCATTTTGCAATGTCAAATGCCGAAACTTTTTTTGCTATTCACCGTGTGAGGCGTCCAATTTTCGATAGAACGTTGCCGCAATAAAACGAAATAAAACACGTACTTTTTCCCAGCTTAGATTAATTCGGTGTTGCCATTTCGAAATATTCACAGAAAAAAAAACACTTGGCGGAAATTGCGAAATCGTTTCAACGCTATTGTGATAATAATTTCGAACTACTTTATTCAGACTTTTGATTTTACAATGCGGGTCTTTAAAGCATTAAAACGGCGAAATTCGCGGACATGTTGCTGTGTTTACATCCAATCTGTTATTCAGATTTCCTCCGACTATTCCAGTCGATTTCATTACGTTCTCTTGCCAAATTGTATCAGGATAGTGTTCGCAATAATTGAAACAAAATACCCCGCACTTCGGATACGAATTGGACTCTTAGTCTTTGAGCAAATAATCACTCTCCTACAGAGACGGGCGAGAAAATTAGTCCGAACTGGCGAAATCGGGATTTAGTTCGGCAACAGCTTTGTCGCATAATCACGGGTAGTGTTCATACGAGTCCTTTGTTTCAAATCTAGGATATATCGAGCAGGGTGTGTTCAAAAACAAAACGCTATTTGGTCCTGTTTTAAAAATAGCAAAAACGGTTTTAACAGATGGTTTTCTGTTCAACATCTGTGCATAAGCTTTGCTGGTGACTGCGGCATATTTAAAGTCTTTGTTTTTGCTAGGAGCGACAACGCAAACATGCTTTTGGCTTGTGTTTGAAACTACCTGGATCGAAGGGTCGTTTATCAATATTCTACCCATAGCCCGTTACATCCTTTAAGAATCCGAAGGTGTATTTTTTATTGCACGTAAAACCCTTTCGCCGAAGAATATTACCCTAAAAACCACTTGCCCTCTTTACTTCTCCACTAATAGACAAAATAAACTGGTCCGTTCTGATCTTATAGAAATCTTCAATTGAATTCTATATCTGTAATGGCTACATAGAAACACTAACGGTCCAAAATATCGCTTTTCCATGCTCTTTTTTTGCGTTCATTCGTGGAAATATTATGCTTAAATGTTTTTTCTGCGTTACACTTACTCGAATCATTTGTTTTGCTTGCTAAAAAAAGGTTACAAAAATGTTTTAGTAAATGTTGGTTACCGCCTACATTAATAATCTGCCGAATATTCTTTGAGACACTTGCCATTAATCAGCTTAATAACACTGATTTCCTGTCAGGGATGCCATCTTACAGCGCTTCCGGTAGGAAGTGTTGAGTGGGTCGATTATTTTGCCGCGTAGTGTAATTTACATCTTCAATTACCTCATGTTTGTGATCACATAGATTGACAGATTTTACAGGTATTTGTAAAAACAAAATAAATTGATCAAAATGTATAAATAATGTCTTCGTGCCACACATCATCTTAAACATCCTACAAACGGTTTCTAGGAAAAATAATAAATAAATACGCAATACAGAATCCACATCGATAACTTAATTAATATTTTAGAGGTAAAGTTTAGTTTCATTGCAGGATCTTATATCTCTTCATTCATTATTTTCCTATTTAAGATAATTTCCTAAAATCCTCCAAGTTTTAACTTAATCTTAAGTTTAGATGGAAAACGGGCTTTGGTATATTTTTTCTGTGAATCGGTAACTTTCTGGATAACTGTAGATTTCCTTTTACATGAAACTTGAGTAGGAATCCTACGCTACGTCGCTACGTCTTCGCCGTAGCGTAACGCAATTTGAAGCGTATTTACCCGGCCTAATATCATTTGAACTTAACTTTGTTACCTACTGCGCTAGTGACGTAACTCAGCTATTAAGGTTATAGCTTAGTTAGAGCTATATAATAGTACTGGCAGGTAAAGATGACTCGTTTACTTTTTTTTATGGACAGAACTTCTTGGTATGAGTTGGTTTAAAAATAAACATTACTTGCATGTTTAAATTTAGAATTTCTGGTTGAAAATAATTGTAGGCATTGCTTTTACTTCTCAACATTGTTTCTTTGATAACTGGAAATAAAGACCGTTTTATTTATAAAATCGTTTTGTTTTACTTTTTAATACATCTATGAATCAATTTATTTTAGGTAAACTGTAAAATCGCTCTTTAAAGGCAATTTTTTTAATGTTTATAAATAAAATTTAAAATGCATAATAAAACTTTAAATCCTTATTTAGTCAAGATATTATTTAAAATAAAAGCTTTCTATATGCCGGCCACGCATAAAATGTCGTTATATTTGATCAAAAAATATTCACACGCAGTTACCCAAGTAATATACACAAATTAGTTGCCACACAAAAAAACTACGTACACCAAAACCCAAGTATCCATATCTAAAACCGTTAAAACTATTAAACTATTCTTTTTTTTTTCAGGCAACCCTTAGGATAAGTCTAGCCCCCTGTTTCTTGGGTTCTCACGATCAGGTGCAGGCATTCAAAAATCGAACAAAAGATCCTAGTCCTTTCTTTCTTAAGATGTGCGAAAGAGACGGAGATTGCTTTGTATAGCTGTGTCCTTTTCACCCCGCGCTTAATAGACCAGGAGTCGGAATAATTTTCTATTTACGATGTCAAAAGGCAACGGTTTTTTTTGTTGTTTTATGTGAACTATTGTTGTGATGATAATTTTGGTAAAAGTCTTGTCAACGCTTTAAAAGAAACCTGTTTTTCTAGAAGGTTTTATTCATTATTTACGTTGAAAGCCGAAGAAATGTCTGCCGGTTAAAATACATGTAATTATGTGAACATTAGCTTCCCTCGGATGTCAGGTTGGCTACCTTTGTTTCGAACAACCCAAGCATATCTCCTGGTCTAAATGTGATGTTATTTAACTAAATAATTTATTAACATACAGGCTTAAGTCAACTAAATTGGATTCGTGGAATCCTGTGTACATAAGACGACCCTTTAGAGCATTAATATTTTATTTATACATAGTTCCTTAGTAGATTTAGTACTATGTTTTACTTCTTACAATTTACTCTCTGCATTATTTCAATTACTTTTTTACGTAGTTATTTTTTTAAATACATTCCTATGCCTAAGCACTTAAATTAAAGTCTTAAAAAAAAAGGAAAAAAGTGTGCACTAGGTGTCGGCCTATCTTTTATGAAACAAATCATATAATTTCCCTTGTAGACTGAATAGGGTAGTATAAAACGATTAAAACTATGCTTTCCGTGCCTAGACGTTGTAAAGTTAGCAACGAACGAGCTAAACTAAATAAATGAAAGGACGAAGCATTCTTGCCAAGGCTAACGTTTCGTAACCAAATATAGTTAATTGCCAAAGAACTAAATTAGCCGCAATGTAGGTATACGATAACTAGGTAACCTAGATAAGGGGTCTAGATTGACATTGACGCACGTGTGTGTTTGATTACGCAATCTATGATGAAGGCTTTGTAAGGCTTTTGTTTTCAATAAAATTATACCTACTTATGTAATATATAATGTAAGGAAGAAATCAGCAACAACAAAATTGCTCAACTTAAAAGTTGTTAATATGTGCTGCCATCTATCTTAAGATTGGGAAGCTAAGCAATTAACCCAAAAGTTTTCAAATAAAAGTTATAGATGGCGGTTATTTTATTGAGCGTACGAAACAATACTAATACATATTTCTAAGCTTATACTAATGGACTTTTATAACTTTTTTTAGAAGTTATGTCTTTTTAACGATACTTATAAATATTGGATAGGATGTAGGTGTAATAATATCGTGTAAATGGGAGTCAATTTCGACCTAATCAGCTCCAAGGTCGATAAATGAGATTGCCTTCAATCCCGCCAAGCTTAGGGTTGCTATTTTGGCGAAAGTTTCTCTATTTTACTACAAAAAGCTAAACTTTTTTATATTGAAGCTCGTACCCGAATCTCTTTGAATAAAAGTTGCATTATTTTTTTACGCGACCAATCATCCAGGATGACATTTCAGTCGCCTGGAATTTATTTTTTAAATTAAAACGCTCCCTACAACGTTATAAATATTTCGTTTGCATTGAAAATGTAAATCTACCCTCACGTACTGATCGTAGATAAGCGCGTGACGCAGTATTTAAATCAAGCTTCTTAAATGTCACCTCTATCTCCAAGTTGATAAAGATGAGTTTACATTGTGTTTATTACGACACGCAAGTTACAAAAAACATAAAAAATACCGTTAGGAAATATTTAAATTTCTATTTTTGGTTCGTTCAAAAAGGTAAACAAACCACGTACCTGACTGAAAATTCAATAGATTACCACATACAAACGTCCAATCACCACTGAGATATTTCAAAGCGACACCTAACTCAATTTCCTCAGCCGCAATCGGCCTGCAAATCCCTTCCTTTATACCGTATTAGTCTCGACCTAATCCATTGAATGCACACATTTATCTTGCAGGTCAAAATCGAGTTCGTTCATTCATTCACTCACCTGCCTAGTGAAAACACGCCTTAAAACCGCCGAGTAGGCTTCGCATGCCTTAAACCATTCTTAACTGACCCTTTGATGTGGCGCCACTTGCCTTACGCCTCTCGATATAGAATCGCAAAAAGCTCAGTCTACGAGTTTTCCGGAGGCCAAGTAACACTGGTTTGTAAATGCCGACGAAGCGTTTACGAAGTTCATTAATTACTTTTTTAAACTTGTGAAGGAAAAGGGGTTGCTTTGCGGCCGACGGAAGAGTTTTATCTTTGTAGGTTTTAATGTAAAAATAAATAACCTTGCCGGGGTTTTTAAATCGGTATCTTTAATTATTTATTTCAAGAAACTAGGTTGTTAACAAATCCAATTACATACAGAAACGCAAGCAACCTTTGAAAATTGCCGACTAAACTTCAATAAGACACTGATATTTTCTCGTAAATTTCAGTATACCTATTGAAATCGCAGCCAAAAACGAGGGCCTATCTGGCAGTAAATTCCCGTTGTTATATATACACTATCTACTACGTTTCAGTCGTTTATTGAAAGTCAGCCAGACAAAACGTGCACGGTCAGATGCGTCGAATCCAGCCCATTTGATCCGAATTTCGAACATTCTAGAATTTCGGCGAAATGTTGCGGTTTTTAAATTTTTCAACACTGCAACACCCGTAAATTATTCCGAGGGTGATATTACTTTTATCAAGCTTCAACGGGAGTTTTAAAATTGAATAGATATCTTAAAAGATACGGGCAAAGAATAAAATGGCCAACTTTTTTATGGGGTACGGTAACTTTTAAACGGATTTTTGCGAATCTTTAAGTTGGTTGTTGTATTAAATGGTGGATTTATAAGTAAGGGAAAACGTTTAAAAATAGTGCTTTGAGCAACAAGTGTAGTCCAAATGTGCCACACGCGATTATTTTTATTCAACACACGCGGGGTAAGAAATCCTTTTTTTGGGTGTTGGTTTATATTGAGAAAGGAATGAAGTAAATCGCACACACATCTTAATGTTAATTATGTCATACCTATAATATAAATAGAAAAAGGTAGAAATTTAAAATCTTGAGAGTCGAATTCGGTTTCCAAATGATGCCGATCAATAACAAAGCGAAAAACAATTTCGTTGCCAACTAGTTAATGTCGAAAAATACAAAAGTTAATAAACCCCCTTTTTCTTTAAACCCCGTCCAAAATTAATTTAATCAACGGTCGATTGAAAACCGATTTCAAACGTAGTAACTTTTGATACCGCCAAAAATCGCAGGTAAACCATTAATTGAATCAGAATCATACATCTGTCAATATGAAGTCGACCTAGATACCGGAATATTTCGGTTTTATTGCGTATTTCCGATTTGCAGTCGTAGTTCGTTAATATTTTCGTAAAAACAAATATGTCGGCCCCGTTCTGGCAATTTCGCAATGTTTGGTCTGCTGCGGTGTTAAATCGTTAACGGGGTTTCATGGTTTTCAATCAGTTACAACCACCTTTGTCGTCCTCTTCAAAAGCATTTCGTATTTAACTGCAGCTTGTTAAAAAGCGGGTAACGATACGATATTCGAACGGAGGCCAAAAAAGTTAACCTTCAAAGCGCCTCACGAGCCTCACGGGGAAAACAAATAGTGAAGTGTCAATCTTCATAAGAACACTGAAATAGAACAACAAAACAATAATAGAAGCCAAGAAAGCAACAGGTTTGCCCCGACGGTCTACAAACCGACTTATTTGGTTTCCATCCGGACAAATTTGTTTGTCCATCGCCACTTCTTTTGCATACAGTCCCAACTTTTTCCTTTGTTTTCGCCAAGTTTCGTGTTTAGCCGCCATTTTTCGTAGACGATTTCCTGAAACGAACCCATTATATTTGCTACGTAATTTAATGTATTCGACTTGTGTTTTAGCTTTTACAAATTTGTACAAGGAAAGCTTGGAGTCATTTATGGAATGGACGGCTTCATTGGCCAATTTTCTAGTGGGACTTATAAAAGTGAGTGGGTTGGATGAGTCTTTGAAACAGAACTAACATTAGTATCTTCTGCATCGTATTTTCCCTCTTTGACATAAGAGTTCTCCAAGTAAAGTGACTAAAGTTCCGGCTTGCAAACTGGAGTGTGCTCAATACTTTTCACTTTGCCGCTTTTGAATTCTTCTGAAATATTACCTCCTTCTGGTTGACACGCGTATACTTTATCAGCGGAATCCTGAACAATGTTTTCAACAAACTTTAGTTCGAATTCAATACAAATATTGATAACGGTCACGGAAACTTAATCGATTCTAACCACGCTCGTATAAACTTCCGACCGATTCGAAAAATCGATTCTAAAGTACAGAGTGATTGTGAAATCCCTTCTGTCTATTACATTAGGGAAATTTTGCACGTACGTGCTGGGGCTTTTATTTTACCTTTCAAGTGCAAAGAAATAGGCTAGACAACCCTCTGCTGGCCGTCTGCCAAAGGCAGTGCTGCTTATACCAATTTTTACGATACCTTCTCTAAAGGAAATTTCCGAACGGAAACGCAATTTTTGGGAAACTTTCAAAAGTTGTACGAAGACTTTGTGAGAAATAAGATCGTTATTATATTTTCCGGTTAAATGAATATTCGGCTTTCTCAAGTTCCGATAGATTGTCAAATTAATTAGTCGAGAGATGAAACCTTTGATGAATATTTAATCATTTTAACAGTCACTGAGAATTATTTTGGGCAAAACTTAAATTGTTTATTTGACGGAGTACTTAACCTTGTTATTTATTACTTTGTTATTAATTAAAGGCGATCATTCACTCACATTAGAGACAAGTTAAATAATAAAACAAATGCCTTGACTAAGTTTAATGGATGACAAGTTAGACATTTTTCAGTACAAAAACATGTTATTTTATTGTTGAGCTATTTCAGTATGTAAATCTGTGCTAAAACAAAACAAATAGATTATAAGTTTGTATAGCAATATGGATTTTTGATTAAGTGCCATAATGTAACATCCAAAAATTTACCACATTTTTACTTTAGTAAATAGTGCAGTACATTCTTTTATAAAGATACCATAAAGACTAGACGTACAACTTTGCTTTAAACAAACTAAATAAGATAAAGAAATGGTTTTAATGTGAATTTTCTTTGTTTCTCAGGTGAGTACCAACAATACAAGGAAAACATATTACATCAGCAATGTCGTCACATTGCAGAATTCCAGTAAGTAACACGCCGAAACAATATGAAAACCAAGCTTCTTTGTTCTCTGCAAGATAACAATGTTAATTTTCAAAATATCGTAATTAAATTTATTCGTAGAAAGTTGCCAGCGGGGAAACCAATTAAGAAGGGAAGATCTTTTTTCACTGTGGCTACAATGGTTTTATTATCACTTTTATTTGATTTTCGAATCGGGCTCCATTCAGGTGGAAATAGCCTTTGGAAGCTTTTTTCTTAAATTACACTTTTATCCGTAATATTTGTTATCTATTATGTAAGTCTGGGGTAAGAGTTTAACCCTGCCCGGGGAAGTCCCTCGGGGTAAGGCGGGGGCGGGGTTATAGTACAATTTAATATACAACAATAATAGGCCGTTACGGTACCCTTGATCCATACCCCATGTCAGGATCGCACGTGACCTGTGAACGATTTCAGACGGTCATCAGGGATGATGAAGCTATAAAACTAGCCTAAAACGCTATATTAAGAAGGTTTTAGTACCTATAAAGTGACTTGGTTTATCTTTTTATGTTCAAGAAAGCATAGTACAATTTACAAGATTTGGACTATGACATAAAAACTTTGTGCAATAGATATTTTAATTATTCTTGTTTTCGTGCTATTTCCAAATTAGTCACTTTAGTAATTGTGGTATGTGAATAATAGTTTAGTCTAGACTGGCGTGTTCGAATATAACCTTGGACACAAATATTCAGGATTCTGAAATAAAATACGCCTACATTCCATTTTCCACTCCAGCACCAATAAAAGAAAGAAAAAGCACATTTATTTAATCACGAAAGCCGTCGATTCGTTTTTAAATCTCTCCATTTTGGCACAAAAGACTTTGCCGCTCAGTACAAAGGGATTGGGATTATGATTTATTCTCTTTCCCTCTTATAGCAGAATGTTCAAGTGCGAGGGAGATGCAACATACATAGAGCAAATTGGTTTCGGTATTCCCCCAAATTTGGACCCCTGGATTTGGTCGACACGTGACCGTTGCGTAGTACTCGGAGGGTTAAATTGATACTATTCTTCTATAATCTAGTTCTGTTGGAAAAAAACCGTCTGATTTAACATAATGCCCAATATAAAACACACAATGTAAACAAAGATGGCGTCCAAATACGTTGTCACAGGGTGTGACACTATGGGATAGTTAATTTTTCTTATTAAAAGTCATTAATAACGCCATGCTTGAATTCGTGAACCAATGTAATGCCCAATTAAGCCTTAATGGCTGACTTGGCGGAAAACGGACGTCAAGGGTGAAAATTCATGTCTCATTTTACACGAGTCTGTAAACTTTTTACGGGTTACTAAGTGGGAATTTTTACGGTCGATCGTCTTTTAACTTGCAACTTTTTTTTACAATTGGCCAGTTGCCTTTTCCATTGCGTCTGTACTCAATTTTCTTTTTTTTCCTGGAACGAGAAAAACCAATAAACTGCCAGTGCTAAATTGAAAAGTTTAAAATACAATGGAACGTTTTTATTTTAAACGGAACGACGTAGTGGTGTCACAATGAGCCAGCTAAGGAGTTTTGTATTCAGCCAGTGCTAGTTTATGTTAATTTTTTTCTGCTCAGGGTGTTCTTTATCGGTTCTTGTTCGCATTACCATTATGCATACCACGCTTCTTACAAGAGCCCTTACCTCATAAATAGGTGTTATATCGCATTATTTTCCGCGATATAATGTAAATTTTTATTTTGCTTTCATGCGGGGTTCAAAGTTCAGATCTGTGTCGTTCGCTGATATTGACTGAGCTTTTCTGAGAAAAATGAATGACGTTAAGTATCTTATCTTTAGAAGACAGGGTCGTCTTTGTAATAAAGAACTTGTGTTAAATCTAGCACCTTATATAAATCAGGGTTGTCTTTGTGCTCAAGATTTGGGGTAACAAAGCAAAAAAAAAAAAGAAAAAACTTTTGTCATTAAAAGGCTGTGGAATGTATTTTTCACGCTGTTCAAATATTCATTTCTAGTTAGTGATATTGATTATGGCTAGGGCTAGTATCATTAAGTAAAACTTTTATTTTATCCAATATAATCTGATACTTTATTATTTATAACTCTAATTTCCCCGCAAAGATCACTAAATTCATGTTGGTAATTTTTTCCAACAACCGTATAATAATAAAACCTTTTTTTCTTCATGCGTATTACGATTTGATAAATTAAGAACAAGTTCTAGCTCTTACGTCTACATTTGTTGCTTTCTTTTCGGTGTTGCCGCACAAAAATATACGTAGTCGTTTATTCTCATTAGGTCTTGAGCTGGGAAAATATAGTGTTGAATCGAATTGTCTAGAGCAATTTTTCTGTACCGATTAATTAGACAAAAGAACTCGTTCTTTTATAAATTACACGACTTTCCCAAATGTAACAAACATTTATAACACACCCTGTATAACGCGCTCGTGTCGGGCAATAATAATAAAACCAGACGACATGGCAACTGCATCTAAAACAAAAATTACAATAATAAGCTTAAAAAGCGAGTGTAATAATAATGCATTATTCTGGAAAGCAAAGCGCGTGCCGTATTATAAACAGTAAGCACTTTGGGGGGAAATGACGACAGCTGCGTGCGAAAGCCACATCTGCCGCTGGCAACCCTAGCACGCACACATGCGTAACCCACACGCGCTCACCCCTACACCGACACGCTCCACGCACACAGGCGCACGGCGTACCGACCGCACGCACACACACGCACTCACCTTGCTCGTTTATTTACTAGGGTGTTGCCCCATTGCATTGTACGTACCTTCGTTTCAGGGCTGGCCTCGATGACAGTTTTGTTTTTACTTGTTGAATGTGCTTGACGGATTGAGTCGGATGATTGATCGACTACGTCTTTTAGAGTTATTTTCAATCGCAAATAGATTCAGTCGATGCTTTTACAGGATTTGAATGCTTTGTCCGGAGTAATTTGTCTTACGCCGCCATTAGGATTGCCGGAGACTTGTTTGTGTTTTCTACTTTAATTGACTCATGTCTGGAGTTGAAAGTTGATGACAAACACCGTCGCCCTCTTTTACGTAATTGAATGGCAGAAATTAACAGGAATTCAATCCTGGTTGAGTATTCCCGAGCGGCCCGACCGAACAAATATGGAGTTTTATTTTTTTGCTGATGGCAATTTATTTGCGCGACTGGCAACCCTGGTTGCAATTTAATCAGTTAATGTATCATTCACTCCCGGGCTTTTGGTTTTACAACCTCCACGGTGAGGGCTTTTTAAAATGCCTTCGCTAACATGAATTTATGTCTTGGGCTAATATTCGCAAAGCTGCAAAATACGACTCTGGCTTAAAATTTCGCCGGTTTCGTACACATAAAATAACAAATCAAATTTTGGGGATGTTAAATTGTCTGGTTTTAAGCACCTAAATAAGATAAGGTTGTTCTGCCAAGTTGCAGCTTTATTTAGTGTGAAGGCTAAAAGCGTTTAGGCAATTCTCATTTTGAATTTAGATTAGAACTAAGTATTCTAAATTTGAGCTTCGTCCTTTTTTGTAATAAAAAGTATGAACACAAAAAAGGTTAAACTTCAGAACGGATCAATCGTCCGAGTGAGGTCCAGCGAAGGTCTTTCTATTTTATTAGCTTCTCTTGTACAAAAGTTGTGCTAAAGGAATTCTTTTCCAACTATCTTATCTTGCTTCCCCAACTATCTTTATCTGTTGCCTTTGAATTTTGTGATCCATTACACGGTGTAATCTTCTCAGGGAATGAAAGTAAATAGTTTATTTGTTTGTTCCAAAAGTAATTTCGACAAATAGATATATCTTCTATAAATAGAAAAAGGTTGACTGGACATTGTTTTCGAAATAACGACAGAATATTTGTGCCAACGCTAGTTGGTTTTTTCTGGTACGTTCTAGTTTGATTTACTTTTCCGATCCAGCACTGAAGGTGACTTGTCAATGAAAGCTTTTTAATTTCGCTCCTGTTCCGTGTTTGAATAACAGCATGTGTATCATTGTGTTGTAACAAAAGAGGTTAAGGTTCTACATGGCCAGTCTCTATTCATATTTCGAAACAAAACACAACTTATTCCACATTTAAACATTCGTTTTTTGTTCGGACTGGCAAAGGGTCTGCGACCGCACGGCTTTCAAAATGTATTTTTAAATTGTTTGTGAAACTTATTTCCGAAAGATTTACGTAAGAGTTC
The DNA here is from genome assembly GCA_916618145.1 of Emmelina monodactyla. Lineage (NCBI taxonomy): Eukaryota > Metazoa > Arthropoda > Insecta > Lepidoptera > Pterophoridae > Emmelina > Emmelina monodactyla. Next base: position 3,801,239 of record OU745316.1, read on the forward strand.
TCAAAAATACATGAAAGTTGGGGACATCTGCTGGGTACTTCCACTGAGTGCTTAGTAATGGTAGTTGAACACGCCTGTTCGGCAGGTTTCAATAACATTTTACTGAAGTTTACAATCCGTAGAACGTTTTGAAAAGTTTTCTAGATAAATCTAGAATGTCTTGAACAGCATTTAGATGTTGTAAATCTGTATTTAATAGAACAAAAGCTGGATACATTTTGAAAGTTTGTAGCAGTTTACATAAGCGAAGTTTGGTCTACGGTAAACATAAAATAATCTATAATCGTACACAAATAGGTGGGCTAGCTATAAAAAAAAAAGAACTGCTACAATATCCCATTAAATAAAAACATAAATCTCATTATTGCCTACATCATATAAACACGGCTACAAAGGGATGATTTTACCACCGTCAAATCCGAATTCCAAAAAGGGCACATTTGTAAGCAAAAATTTGGATTGAGCCCTAAGCTTACATTGGGTTTACTGACCGACAGTACAAGCGGAAAATTTAACTCAATAAAAAAATAATGTGTTTGTTGCGAAATATTGCTTTAGCTTTTTAAGTTTCGCCTTTTACAGGTTAGAAAAAAACATAAACGCTATTTAACCCATTTCAGTTAAAATATGTTTTGTTTTATAATGTTAAATATTTTTTTTCTTATAATTTAATGCGTTAACCTTTTTTATACAGAACTAAAATACCTACGTGTTTAGATATCTAAAACAACAGTTTCCATTTTTAAATTCCAATTTATAAATGGAATAAGCGTTAACGAATAAAACGTGAATTCGAATTAGGATTATCCGCACACAATCGAATCGGTAGCTACTGCTAGTGTTTCCAACTAAAGCTCGTTTTCCACCGAATCCGACAATCGAAGCGTCTAATTCGATTTTACACCTGTTTGGGTATTTCGCTGTTTTGAACTAAGAACGCTTTGCCAGTTAACGATTTAACGGGCAATAGTGTTTTGTTTTTGTACTAAACACACACAAGGAAATTGTATTGTATGTAACTTTCAAATAATTTTACTTGGTTGTTGGTATGCCAATAAAATTCTTAAATGCATACCAACCTTTAAAAAAACAATCGTAGTCCCACCCAAAATACCAAACTCGAAATTCAAATATCGTCGCAACCACAAATACGACTTTTTCCAAAAGTTATGTATACATTTCGTGCTCCATATGGCACCGAGTTCGCTAGTTGCTAGTGAAGCGAGCGTTGCATGCTGCATTCTGGTTGTTACCGCATTGCAGCTTAGCATTCTACTCTCTTTAGGGAGCGACTTTAATTTGTGAAACTAGAATTGTTTTAAACCTAATGTACCAAGTATTGCGATATTTATTAAACACGTTTAATGAGTTTCGAAGCGAAAAGTTGCTTCAATGCAGTGGAATAGAATTTAATTTTGAAAAAAATTACTGTTAAGTTTTAATAAAGACGGTTGGCTATTAGTACTGTGCAACCTTCAAAAATAATAACATATTAGCACGAAGCTGCATTACACTAATTTCCTTCATATCTTTCGAAATCCAACATCTTGACATGTTGTAATGCAATTTACATATAAAACCATTAATTACAAGAAAAAACCCAAACTACGTACAAAATACGTTAAAAGAAACCCGCATTTACTGTACATTATTAGTTGCAGACCTAGAACAGACTTTATCGCTAATAAAATAAGAGTTATACTACCTGCAAATGGGATTGGGTCACAAAATCGCGTGCTTTCCCTCATAATTTCAGTTTTTACTTGGAACCTGCACCCAATTGTCGTGAAGTGAAGTAACAAAGCTTCTTTTATTATGCACTTTAAATGTACCGAGTATCCTAGTCAGGGAACTCATTAAAAATTACATTTCAATTGGGAACGCAAACGGATAATTCAAACAAACTTCGTCTGTTCTATAGTATTGCCAAATGATGAAAATTAATTCCCTAAATTCAGTCATGTTCGAAATTCGAAACAAGCGCCAAATTAACGTCCAGTCAGTGACAAAGCACCCCTGTTTCGAATTCATCCTTAGCTTCTCGCTAAATAACAATTCATTAGTACCAACAGTGTTTCGTTCATTTAATATTAAAACTCTACAGTACACCGTACCTACCCGTTGTCAAAACTTTTCACTTAAACTCCCAATAATCAGCCAATGAAATTTAAACTCTAACGACCGAACACAAGATACAATTTCGATTACTTGTTGAATTTTATAAACTTTCAACGGACAAAACCTTATTAATACTTAGGTGAACAGTCGAAAACGCAAACAAATAAATCAATTAGGTACCATACATAAAATTTAATTTCGATTCGGAAAATGCTTTTATGCTAAAATAAATGTGTATTCTGACGTGAAAATTCAAATATGGAATTACTAAAATGGCGGCAATTTAAATCGCGTGATTTCAGTAACTTGAAAATTTGAGGCACAGGGTTTGTGTTACATTCAGCCAAGCTTTTCATATTACTAGTTTTGTATCACGCAAATGTAGGTGAAAAATAATGCCTTGTGCAGTTACTGAGTGTTATTTTTATTGAATTTGATTACTGAGTGTTTGTGAAATGAATAAATATATATTCCTACCCAACTGATATAACTAATCCATTAATCCTCGCCTGTTCTCATAAACGAATCCCTTTTCCACGCGATCTTGTAATTTATACCTTTATATCCCTCTTTTATTATTTGTGAATAGGATATAATTCAATTAATGTAAGTAATTGAATTCCATGAAATATTGTATTTCGGTTTAGGTATCTAAGGACAAAGAATTTAAACTAAAATTCAGAGCGCGAGTGGCCAGTTACAAAAAAAGTAATAGCCTCAAAATCCGTTATTCCAAATTTGACGTTGATTTATTTTTAAATAGAGGTGGCACGGCAGCGTAATATTACCTATTTGGTAGCTAGTCTAACAGCCAATATCCGGGCGATCAGCTGACGGAAACACCTGGCAGAGTGAGCTAGCATATTCATTGCCACCTATATTTTTTGTTTTTTTTCTGTCACGATTTTTCATCGGCAACAGAATATAAATACCAGCTGACGTTCCCGAAACGTATTGCAATTTCATTTTAAATACGGCATCGTTAAAATAAATGTCCGTTTGGAATTGAATGAGATTTACACATTTTGCGTTTGAATTTTTAATGCAGTGAGTTTTTGACATGGCAACCAATTGGCTGATATGAATTGCTTTTATATTTTTCGAATCTAGTATGTCGATAAGTCTACTTAATAATAAATAATAACCGAAGTCAGTACAAACTGAATGTAACAGCTTTCCTGCATTGCTTGCTCGTTCGAATTTCGAAACATCTGTTTCCAACGAACATTTGCTTTGTTGTAACTTCAACTGTTTGTTACTTTACATGACTCATATTTAACTGATACAAAATATATTTTGCATGAACACGTATTCCGCCAACTTCAAATCATTAAAATTTGAATGCCTATATACTTAGTTATGTCACCTCATATATGTGTAATTCCAAATTTGAATTGACAACGAGCCCTTATTCATCGGAATCTGACATTGACATTTCGCGCAGATTAAAAATCAATCTCGCGTTGCTGCTCCCGCCAAAACGGCTTAACCGCGTTACACTCAGCATAAATGTATAATTCAGTATTTCGTGGAAAACGCGGGAAACTAAATACATAGGGAAGTGGAATTAAGACAGAGTGACGTTCCGGATTACCATATTAATCAGAAACACTGAATCTCAAGTTGCAGCGAAGTTCCGAACTTCAAATTAATAAACGGATAGTTTGCAAAACAAATACTATTTAAGTATTCAGTAATTTATGAGTTGTACGGGTGTAAGTTTGGGTTGGAGTTTGAACTTTATTTGCTGCGACTCAAAGTTGAATTTGCAATGAGTTGCAAATCTACTACTACATTTTCTTTAGATGGGAATACTAACGTATTCTTTTTCGAAGCTGCTTTAGTTTTTAAAGGCTTACAGCGCAGCTGGCTCGTCGCCCAAGCGCCTGGTTGTATAGCTGTATTATCTCTAAAAAACCAAGATCTACAAAACTGTTAGCGTTTATAATCAAGTAAAGTAGGTAGTTGTAAAGTTGGTGCATTACTGAGATGATAACACACGTCTGTTCCATAAACTACGACGAGGGAGAAACTTTAGAAGTTACGGTAACGAGCATCGGAAACTGTAGTAGACATATATTGGTATATACCATATATGAAGTATGTGTAGTCATCCGGATATCTCAAGTGTATAGCATCGCATCGGTGAACAAATTCCAGAAGCTTCACAGATTGTACTTGTAATAAATATGTACATAACCTTATTAAACATAAACTTACGGGATTGTTAATAAGTTATTCGACTTTAAATTATATCTATGTTTTAAGGCATCGTCTGTACCATACCTACATATTTATCACAAATAAATTGAAATAAATTGAGCTATTTATTTTACATTGCCACTTAAACGAAATACGGAAGCAAAATCACTTTGATCGCCTTTAATGAGCAGTTACAGCCTCTTCTTATTACAATTTTAATTAACATTTCACCTGCAACAAACTTTTAAACTTTAAATACAAGTGTTTAAAATTTTAAATTAACCGTAACAAAATAATCCATGTTTATATTCTATTAATTTCGCTCACAAACGCCTCTCAGTTGAACATCGTCTACGGAACGACATGTCTAAATTCGATTAACGCGGGAGAGCGGCGGATTCATTACCGCCAATTTCAAATTTAGAATGGTTGTTCAGAATTTTAATGGAGGCAATTTATGGCGGCGAATATGACGTCGTCGTTTTGGCGCGTAATCGCCTTACAAGGGGATTTAGATGTCTACTTGCCCGAAAATTGATTCGAAACCGCGGATTGTCACTTATTAACCATGAAAGTAGGGATTAGACAGCCTTTTGAAGGAATTTAAGAACATATTTTAGTTCTGCTACTCCTGTGTACAAGTTAGTGTAACAATATCGTTTGTTGATCTTAAATCTTGGAGTTTCCTTGGATCTTGCGCTTAGTTTCTGAACGTCATGCTGAACTGAAGCATTGTACTTTTAAAATATTCATAGAGTTTTCGAGACGTTGATTTAAACAAACATCGCTTGCAAAGATCAAAAAGTCGTGACATCAAAACTTAGCTAGGGAATTTCAAATAAGTTTTCCTTTTCTTTATTTTTTGCTTGTCCAATATTAAAGATTAAGTCCCTGCTGTCGAATATATTTTGCTTTATAAAAGATTCTGCGGGGACTGCGTTAAATAAAATTTTCCCGCGCGAACTCCAAGTAGGTATTATGTAAAAAAGTTTTCATTAAGTAAAGCTACATAATTTAAATGGATGTTGTAACATTTTGTGTAGGCAATAACTTTGTAATAAAGGAGGGTGATCTTTTTATTAAAAATTGATACATTCTTGACTTCAGGGGGTCCACGGCTGGTATGTCAAAAACTGGATTGTTATTGTTTCTGGTTAATAAGTTAATTTATTGCTTAAATTATCATTCCAGTAAAAATAAAAAATAAGAGTATTCCTAATCAAAGACATTAGTAATAGTGTATCTTAATAGTTGTTAAATTATGTAGTTTACTTTAAGTTGGACATAGTAGACATTGTTGATTATCCTTTCGATCATACTAAAGGACTTTTTTGACTCGCTAATGTTGACCAAAGCTGGCTTTAAATGTATTAAAATAATTGATTTTTCTTACGAAAAATGTAAACAAAGGCAGTATAGGAGGCGTTCTTTCTAAATTACACACACGCAAGTCTACCACGTTTCAACATAAAAATGTCAGACGTTGCCAGTCTTAAAAAATATGTCCCGAATACGCTCTCATGAATTTTAACACTTAGGCGGTTTTGAGGAATTTGCGGGTATTTTCACGAAAATGGCAACATTGCGTTTATTTTTCGTTATGTGATATATGAAGTCGAAAGTTAGTTGTTATAACTCTGTATTTATTAAAAGTTAAACCTTGATTTTGTTGAATTGGAATACGTATGTAGTTAATAATCGTGTCCGCCTTACATGTGACAAACCTTATTTCAATTACACCAATAAGAATTTGAGTTTTAATATAAATTTTCAATAATAATTTAGTTACAAAATCTCGGACAACATAGTTGTAAGTTTCTTATTTAAAGAAGTGTTCACTTCTCTAGTAATAGGATTACGTTACTAAGAATCTTAAGCCTCTTTGTCTACCGACTTTGGAAGACAGACAGTAAATATTTCAGAAAGCTTAAGAAACCCATTCGATTACACGGCACGTATTCGCAAAAGTTCTTTGTTATTTTCACCAAAATACACTACTGCACCCTTGAGAAACATATAACCTGTGCCCCGAGCTGACATTGAAATACACACCGAACACCTTTGAACTTATAGCACATTTTTCCTTAACAATAACTACGCATGAAGTTGGAATCTTACTCAGACATTCAATTTAGCATGTTCAGCTATTGTGTTAAGGTTTGTTTTCGGATTCATTACAAGCCAGACAGTGCTGTAGCCCCTGGGGTAAAGTAAACCGCGTAGATCCAAGTGTAATTAATGGTACCACAAATGTTCCTTCCGTAGATACATAAGTTGCATTATATTTTATTTATGCCTTAGCTTGTAAATGGTGGGAGAAAAACCCCGCATTTTAACCGCTCAAAAAGATTATCCAATTAAGCAACGCAAACCGTCCCACCATTAAAACCGTTACGGAATCCCGCCATTGAATTCTATTTTCAAATTTGTCAATCTCGGGAGCCAGCAGCCATTTCAGCAAAGCGCTGACTGCGCTGCCGTAATATATAGCCAATTTCAGTCTAATTGCAGCCAATGTGTTAGAGCGCTTTAAAGCGTATCGCGCAATCACAGCTCTTGGGATAATACGCTTGATAATTTTCTCTTTGTCAGATATACTTTCGGTTGTTAAATTAACAATTGTTCCAGTTTAAATGGTTTTTATTACGGGGTCGTATGGTTTGGTTTATGGGGGCAAATTAATACAGAAGATACAAGGACGGTACTTAGCATCTGTTGTGAAATTGATGATGTTGCGATTAAGAGCGATTGTTCGATATCAAGTGTTCATGATTACCACGAAAGGTACAATTCGAGTCTAAGGTCCGGTGAGTCTATTGCATATGCATAACCTGCTGCAAACGCCATAATTTCGTATGCAGCCTCACAACGACTGTGCAATCGAACCGAAGCCGTCACTTGGGACCAAACGGAAATGTATTGCGGACGGTTCCATCCATCACGTAAATTCCCCTACCGGAATTAGGCTGTATTGCCAAACTAGCAACATGTAGATAGATGACCCTTCACTGTCAAAGGGTAATTCTGCAACCTAATGTCCGATGTCCACTGATCGGTAAACTTAGTTAGTTCGGAAACTTCCATGAAGTTACGAAGAATTCTCTATTAAAACAAAAATTGTATTGAAAGTTACGGGTTATTCGGGAAATTTACGTATGTATACCGTTTTAACCAAAAGCAGTTTTAACAAGACTTCATTTCGTTTAGTCATTCTACGTGCATAATTTTAACTGCTTTGTAGGCCGTTCAACTCGCAAATATCCCCTCCTGGTAGCCATGTGCGGGGGAGATGTAATAAATTTTCGCCCTCACCCTAATTCGAGTAATTTCCCCCTTACCTTCGCCCTATCGGTTGCTATAGTGACGTCGCCCTTTGTAGAAACTGCATTGAACCCCGATGTAAACATTCCCTAGACTATATTGTGCAGTTTGGGTGGCTCCCGTTATTGATCTTTGGGCTCCTTTACTCAGCTTCCGTAGTTTAGCTAGTGGGTTTGGCCATAAATTTTCTGAAAATATTGAGCTAAGCTCGTCTATTTATCACCTTTATAGCATTATGTTACGAGGCTGTTGGAGTTAATGTTTGTAGTTTAAAGTCGATGGGGATTTATAAGTTTAGTGTAGGAAATAAACTGTAAAATTAAAACGCGAATTTTACAGATATGATATATTGATAACTTAATTGTCCTTACTTATGTTTTTTTTTCTTTGTTACAGGGATGCCGGTTTCCTGAAGATGGCCTCACGCACCCCGTCCCTTGAGTCGCTGCCCGGTGCCAACTCGATAGGTTCGCTGGAGCGTGGCTCCTTATCGCCTCTTACTTTGAGCGGATCCTCGCCACCTGCGAGTGACTCCGCCGTATGTGACCTTCGCGAGTTCGACGGACTCGACACTACCTGCGCAATCTGCCGAGAAACATACGTCGACCCCAAAGTACTCAGCTGCTTTCACACCTTCTGCAGGGCCTGCCTGGAGAGGGAGCAGACGCACCCAGACAAAGTAACGTGCGTCACCTGCCGCGTAGACAACCAGCTGCCGCCCGCAGGAGTCCCAGGACTGCTGACCAATCTTGTTATAGCCGCGGCTGTAGAACAAGACGCGGACCTCCTGCCGTCCGCCAGACAAACCAACTCACCCACAGCCCGCTGCACCGGCTGCAAGTCCAAGGAATCCGACGCTGTAGCGCGTTGCGTTGATTGCGCTAACTTCCTTTGTCCCAACTGCGTCATGGCACACCAATTCATGCATTGCTTCGAGGGGCACCGAGTACTTACATTCAACGAATTGAAGGACGACAAAAGCATACTCGGCACAACCCTTCAAACTAGCGGCGACAAACCTGCTTTCTGCTCAAGACACAAAAACGACATACTTAAATATTTCTGTCGCACGTGTTCGGTTCCAGTATGCAAGGAATGCACGATTATTGAACACCCCGCATCGTTACATGACTGCGAACACTTATCCGACGCTGGACCTAAACAGTTAGAGCTCATGCAACAAGCTGTTAACGAAGCCAAAACGCGTGCCACAGAAATTAGGCACGTAGTCAAAACTGTTGAACATGCCGCTGGAAAATTGCAGGTTCAATACCATAAAGCTCAAAATGAAATTAATGACACGTTCCAATTTTACCGCTCAATGTTAGAAGAACGTAAACAAGAATTACTCAAAGAATTAGAAAGTGTTTTCTCTACGAAACAAATCGCTTTAACAGTAGTCGGGCAAAAAGCACAAGAAACCGTTGATAAAATCTACCAAACATGCGATTTTATTGAGAGACTAACAAAGTGCGCTAATATAGCCGAGATTTTGATGTTCAGAAAACTTTTAGACACAAAATTGCAATCCTTGATGAGCTCAAACCCTGAACAGAGCGTTCAAACTGCATGCGAGCTCGAGTTTGTTTCAAACTACCAAGCGATACAAGTCGGTGTAAGAAACACTTTCGGATATGTCCGTTCAAGTACGGAAGCAAATGTTGGTCCAACAAAACAACCGCCTATCGCACGACCCAATGGTTCACTCCTGAATGGAGGATCATCATCAAGCAGCAGCAGCGTTAACGGTAGCTCCGGAAGTTTAAACGGAGGCATCCATCTACCCACTGGATTAAACGGTGTCCTAGACCGACCGTACACGAATGGGTTCTTGGGACCTACAAGCCAATCCACGTCACCGTTTGAATCAAACATTATTTCAAAACGCTTCAATAGCCCCAGCCTTGGTCCATTCTCTTCGGCCATTGGCGATATCAACTTGAATGCAATGAATCCCTATGAAAAGTGGTCAAATGGAGGATGTGATTCACTGTTCCCACCAGCTTCTGCTGATCCATACTCACTTACAAGTTCAGCTCATGCTGACCCTATCTTAGATCTTACAAACAAACTCATTTCTACTGCCATTTTTCCTCCCAAGTCACAAATTAAACGACAAAAAATGATTTACCATTGCAAATTCGGAGAATTCGGAGTCATGGAAGGTCAGTTTACTGAGCCAAGTGGTGTTGCTGTTAATGCCCAAAATGATATCATTGTTGCTGACACGAACAATCATCGTATCCAAATCTTTGACAAGGAAGGCCGTTTCAAGTTTCAATTTGGTGAATGCGGCAAACGCGATGGCCAATTACTGTACCCGAACAGAGTGGCAGTAGTTCGCACATCCGGAGATATTATTGTTACTGAGAGATCACCTACCCATCAAATACAAATCTACAACCAATACGGACAATTCGTTCGTAAGTTTGGCGCTAACATACTACAGCACCCTCGTGGCGTTACAGTTGATAATAAGGGACGTATCGTAGTAGTAGAATGCAAAGTTATGCGCGTCATCATATTCGATCAAGTTGGAAATGTTTTACAGAAATTCGGGTGCTCCAAACATCTAGAGTTCCCCAATGGAGTTGTAGTCAACGATAAACAGGAAATCTTTATCAGTGACAACCGCGCGCATTGTGTAAAGGTTTTCAATTACGAAGGCATTTACTTGCGCCAAATCGGAGGTGAGGGAGTCACGAATTACCCAATCGGAGTTGGCATTAATGCTGCTGGAGAGATTCTGATTGCTGATAATCATAACAACTTCAACTTGACAATATTTACTCAAGATGGACAGCTGGTATCTGCGCTGGAAAGTAAAGTGAAGCACGCGCAGTGCTTTGACGTTGCGCTTATGGATGATGGATCCGTGGTGCTCGCTAGCAAAGATTACCGTCTATACATCTATCGTTACGTTCAAGTTCCGCCTATAGGCATGTGAGCCTCTCGTCCTGATCACAGGAGATCGGAATGACCGATGAAGCCTAAAATCATCACTATTAAACGCATGTAATTCAGAAGACGTCAATACAAAACTGTTCGGGCCTGTGTCAATTTTTGCAGTGACAAAAGTGAAAGTTCTAAACTGGCGAGTTAGTGCAAGTGTAACTATATTCGTGGCTGTCTCGATGTGATCAATTTGAAAACGATGAAAATTCTTATTTTTGGCATGAGATCTCTGTATGCATTATTACTTATCGAAACTGTAATGAGATTAGTTATAGTATTTGACATTGTTAATCGAGTACCTAAAGATAGAGATGATTTCGTTGGTTGGATCCAAAATACTGTGAATGGTGTTCTCGACCCTTATCATTTTTTAATCTATTATATAATATTTTTTCATATCCCACATCGTTAAATAAGGGATGAATATTAAGGGCATTTGTATTATTTAGCCCATTTGTTGGACCAATATTTTAACTATTATTACTTAACAAATTGTTAGGCGTTTAAGCGTGTGATTTTATCGTAATAAGAGAGCATCGAGCGGTATTGTTGTTAGTTTTAAGATTTTCCGGCACAAAGCACTTCCTGTTTTAACTAGCACGTATTCTGTGTCGATGGAAATATTAAGTAAGAAGTTGTTACATTATTATTAGATAAGTGTTAAATTGATTGAACTGATATGGACAATCTTTAGTTACTACCCCTTAAATGTAGTTACGAAATTAGGGAAATGTGATGTTAGGGGTTTTATCAATGACAAAGTTGACTGCGGCGTCCCTTACTTTAACAATAGAGCATTTAGTGTATTCTACTACTGATCTATTGTCGATCTAAAAACCAAATTGCATTTAGCATCACAAGGTGGCAAGTGATCAAAAATGTTTTATAGTCTCAACTTCTTGCTATCGGAAAATCGTCAGTCCTCTGACTTCAAATTTTGAGTATTATAAAGCATTTTAGATTATGGTGTAACTTATTTTAACTTGATGGTTGTAGTTTTTAATTAGTAAATTTTTGTTGGAAGACATTTTTGAATATTTGACCGCCTAGTCACTGAGAACCCACAGACCTTAAATTCCTCATTACGTTTTTGTTTTTATATATTAACGATTAGTAACATTTGGTTGGTTATAATTGTTCGTTTTTTAATCCTTAGTACCTATTATTGGAATATTAGTGTTCGGACGTGGTAGTAACTAGAAGAGCACATAATTAGAATTTGTCGTTTCGCTAGATGTTTGGTAAATAATTTAAGAGATTTTAGCAGAAATATAGCACCATGACGATGTGTGACTGGCATTTTTACTACTTACTTGAGTATTATAGCTTGCTCGGTATACAAAATAACTATACAATTTGTTATTCTGGTAAGATATTTTTTATACGAAAACAGTTTTATTTTTGTAGTATAGTAGTATTTTACGGTGCATGTAACGTTTACTTTTTGTAGTTTACGCTATTATTACTTATTTTTAATTTCAGTACTGTGTGTTTGAGTGTGTTAGCAAAATTATTTTAGTTGATTAGCGTTTTTTTTTCGTAGTGAATAATGATTTTAGTATTTTTTATTGAATCTATGACAATAATGAGATCTGATGATGGGTCATCGTAGGTTTTTATTTTTGATCTGCATTAGAATATTTTAGATTTTAATTCGGTGATATCATTATAGAATGGTTTTATTTATTGAAGACACGTCGGTAGAAGGCTCGATGCGCCAGAGGCTGCGGCAACACCTGACATGTGCCATACAATCATGTTGTGATACAAGTGATATTTAGTATTGTTTTGTAAATATGTACCATAATCTGATTATTTCTAAATAAGTTACTGAATAACATCGACATATTCAATATATTTATATTTATGATTAGTGCAAGTTTTCAATGATTTTAGGCTATTTTTGCGCTTTCCGTTCGGTTCGATATCTTATTGTCATTTTTCCTGATTAGCTGAGCCTGCTGCATCGAGTTGGTCTACTTTGATGTGTCTTCGATGAACATATTTTTATTAAAGCACCCACTAGATTAAGTGAAATGAAACGGTCCGTGAATAATCAAATTCAATCAAAATTTCAGTGATGAATCCACCAATGACTTAGCTAGACAAGCCTCGTTCCTAGTAATTTGTATTCCTATGGTTGGGCGCGTTTCGTTTTATTTAATCTACTGGTTTGGACCGCTAATATTTTAAATGTAATTGAATTTAGCCTACCTACGTGAATTCTGCTTCGCCTCAGTTTCTCTTGACGAATGTGTTGCTTTAATTTATTCCATGGCATTAGGACTTAAAACATGATATACACATACAGATTCGTCACGAAAATCTGAGGTATCGCTTGGAATTTTCAGTTATATATTATTTTAATTAGTTTTTAATAATTTTCAATACTTTTACATCAATAATTATGGAATATTCATAAATTATTTTTGTAATCTTACGAAATAGTTTTCTGGTAACAAAATACGCTTCTACTTAATTGAGATCCTTTCAACGTATTATATTATTATTATTAGTGTATAATATCCAAAGTATAACAAGAATTTGATATGCAAGTTATGCCGATTTTACTTATTCTCAACGTATCAGTGTCATTTTTATGTTTTTGTTTTATGAATAACGATGGTAATAAGTTTTATTTGAACTTAAATTAGTTTAAGTTTCATTCAGTAATTATTATTATTAGTAAATTAATTTTCGGTTCACAATTAACTTTTGTGTTATTGCATAATATTTTACAAATGATTTCTTAAGGGAACATTTCATTCTCAAAATTGCATTTCTAAAGCGAGGACTGATTAAATTGAAACATGTTTTGTCTTTAAATATATTTTGTCGATGTTTGTTGTTATAATTATTATATTTTTTTAATTATTTGTATAAACACTTGTTCTTAAATTAATGTACATCGTTTTGTTTTGAATTATTTTTGTTGTATAATTGCTTTTTTATAATAATACCAGTTCATTGCAGTTTTATTGTGTGTTTTATTTTTCTTTTGCCCGAATGGTAGTGCTTTTTAGTAGAATGATCGTTACTTTATTAATTATTAATTCAGTAACTTGATCAGGTAAGTTTGTGTTAAAGAACATCTGTCATTTTGTGTAAAAATAATACAGTCTTTGCCTAGGCAGATTTATTTGAATTCGGCATGAATTCTTGGAAGTCGAGGTTTTGAAACTTTGTAATCAGCTTTGCGTTCTTTAGCACAAACTTTTTTCTTTTGGTAGAGGGACCTTGTGCGTGTGTGTTTTACTGTACCTATATGTTTAAATTATCGTGTGTGTGAGCATTTGATAAGACTTCTTTTAAAACAGTTGGTGCTGGGATCAAAGGTGAGTATTTACTTAGAAGCAAATACTACACGTAGTAAGTATATTGAGAAAGCACGTCACACTTATTTGGTTGCACATTGTTTTAAACTAGTACCTAAAAACGTCAAAGCACAAATTCAAGGAAAGTTTACTTCATACTTCCCTTCTGAGGTCTCGGTGTACTAGGCGGCTTTAAGAACAATAGAATCGGACATGCAAACAAAAATAAATACATATTCTTATGATCATAGGCTATAAAATTCTTGTTAAGACCTACTTGTAAGTAACTTATTATCCCTTAAGCTTTACTTTTCTACGAAACTAGCTGTTAAACCCTATTTAAGATTTTGGTAACCACTCCTCTTCTTGACAGCACTAAAAATTGCTAACCTAAACCACTACATTGAAGTCAATTACTATAGGGAACATTTTACTATTAAAAATTAACTTAGCACCTACTATAAAGACGTAAGCACAAGCTAAGCTTACAAAATTGTTTATAATTTTATACTCAGCAAGTTTCTTAAGGTAAAACTAGGAGTCAAAGTTTTAAGTTCTCGAATCAAACATCAATTTGATGGAAATCCATCGCTTTTCTAAGATCAGTTTCTTCTTAATGTTTTCCAGCTGTAATATCCTCATTGTCATTGATCCTAACATAGCTTTCTGTAATGTCATTCAGAAAAGCAATTCCATATCCTGAAATCTTTAAATTTGTCTTCGCTTTGTGACGAAATTTAAGACTTCAATCGCGGTCATTCTTAGAAATAATCCTCTTCGGTTTAAAACTTCTTTCAATTGCCCAGGAAGTGTGTAGAAAAATAATACTTAATAATGTAAATATGATTAGTTTTAAGAACGTTGGTAGCATTGTCGCTTAGATTTAAGGAATGTCGGGATCCGTAAAAGATGAAATTGGTGGAACAGATAATTGAGTGAAACTTTAGTGTGAGAGAGTGTGTATTTTTCTAACGAAAATTACGTAGCGTCAACGATGATGTAAAATTATTAAGTAAGATGTTATTTAAAACATTGTTGGGATGTCTTAGGAGGACTTGTTGAAGCGAATAGTCTAAAGCCCAATATCCGAATTTGACAGGTATAATAATGAAGGGTTTGCATTAACCATATCGATAGTTGTATGCGTAATCTTAATTGTTTTAAATTCGGTCTTTTTGTCACAGTTGATAATTCACCTGTTAATGTACTCATCATAGTAGAAACTGTATTGATGTTAGCAATGTGTCAGATGTATGTGGCGGTTGATGACGTAGCGTCGTTGAGTTTAATAGAACCTAACTAAACGTTAACTGTGCGATGTAAAGTTTTGTAAATAACATTGTCGCTTCTACAATTTATACACCGATCTGCATTTAAACTGACGTGAAGATTTGCTCAGGAATTGTGTATTTCTTTTATCATTTTTGTATATCGTCATGATTTACAATATTTTTACAAATGCTTATATTAATGGGGTTATATTTGAATACTAAATCGGTAAAGTTGTTGAAGTTCATTGATTCGCCATTTAAGTATTTTAGTGGATTGCACAGAACGTTGGTATTTCACTTAATTTTTGATGTATTTTTCCTTAAAAGAGATGATTTTAACGTAATTTTAAGAACCGAAGTTGAGTTTGAAAATGTATGAAATCTAAATTAGTAAGAGTTCATTCATAAAAGACGGATATTATAGGTCAGTGTTTAAGTAGTCGATGGTACTGACACATACAATCCGTTTTGAGATTGAAAATAAAATGTGATTGTTGTACGTTACGAAAATAAAGCACATATGAGCACAAACCATCCATCCTGAAATACTTAATACACTGAAATGTTTTAAATTTGAATCACGTTTGAATTTATGATACATTTTATTGTAAAAAAAAGAAATATTTTACTATCGCTTAAGTTAGTTAAAAGTTTGCAAAATAATAGTTTATTTTCTCACGTCATCGATTATTAAACGGAAATGTATTGACGTTGTGTGGTATTTTATATGAAACGGTTTCTAATTTTAATATAGGATTAATGATTACTGTTTTACTTTTAAGCACTTTAACTTTAAAGACCTTTGCTTGATTTGCCAATCGCAAGTTTTCTTACTGTAGAGACCACTTCATATAATGTAATTTATATCATTAAATAGAGTTAAGAGGTGTGATTTTAGTTATAATTAAAATATTTTATATGCGGAAAGATTCCAAATGATGCGGCATAGTAAAATGATGGAAATATATGACATATCATGACATGTTTCTTATTAATGGATGAGTTAATGAAAATTGTATGGTTAGTGATGATTTGTGGTTGGAGTCCCTTGACAATACAGACCCTGTTTTCGATATTATGAAGTTGATCTAGTGAAAAGGTTTAATAGTGAATTGTTTCGTTCCAAATAACGATACATATCGTCCACTTAGTGGTCATGACATAGACAAAATTAATAGACCATTCGATTTGGATGTATGTGATATTGAAGTGTTGGTTTGGAAAAGTGAAAATTTGGAATCTTTCTAAATGATGCTAGTCGCCAAAGAATTGCTTTTTAGGTAAATATAATTGTAACATGTGTATGCACGTAACCTAAATTAGTTAACGATGTTTAAATTTGTCCACACAATTTTACACACTTAATGCCATCCTGCCAAGTTTAAAGACACAATGCTTATGATGAATAATATAATATTATATCCTACTTAGCATATGGAGTAGCATGTATTTTTAGATATCGCATTATATGTTAGTTTAGTATTTAAGATATACCTTGAGCTTTTTAACAGTGTGAGTCTTACACCAGTTTTTACATGCAAGTAGTAACTAACAAATCAATTTCAAATCGTGATTTCCCTCTAATAGTACACCTATATTCGTTTTAAATTTAAGAATAATGATAACTTTTACAGTCTTGCTCGTGATTACAGGCATTGGTTTGGAAATCATTGAATCACTTTTAATAATGATAACACATATAGGTATTCACTGCAAGCACTTGCTTGTTATAATCACTGTAAATAAGGCCCGTCATTAGGTCGTAATGACGAATTTGCCACGAAATATCTAAAGAACTAACTTCACTTAACTTGAATTAGATTCGGATGGAATCAAAGTGAAATTTGTTCTGAAAGCTATTTTAGGCAAACTTGCACTTTAATGTAAATTCAGTAATCTTACTATTAAATCTACTGAAACACCATTTTGCGCCGTGGCCTTAAATTTGAAGGAATGTGTTAATTCTTTTATAAAAATTAAAGATAACTTGAACATTTAAAATTTGTACAGACTTAAGTCTTGTGTGTCTCACATTGGAGCATTATCATTGCTGTTTTAAATGTAAGTGCTAAATAATAACTTGTCATAACCAATAGGATAGATGTTGCAGTAGTAACTTACTAGATATCGCTTGACTACGTCCTACATTAATTGATAGTTGTTGATTTCAATATTTCGATTCGTGCATATCCCCATTTGACATGTTTAATATAATTGTTACCTACTCATTAGTTACTTGGAGACTGTTCGAATTGTACTCTATCGAGTTTTCTATAATAAAGGAAAGGGCTGTTTTAGCTGATATTTTTGATACTTTGAGGATAATCGAAGGGAAACGATCAGGTTGAAGAATGTGAAAATGTGTGTGTGCGAGTGTTGGATGCTTCACAAATTGCCTCGGCAATGGAACTGGTTGAAGAGTCTTGAAGTGAGAGCCCCTTGAGGTAAGAAGCGAGATCCCATGATAACCTGTTACTTCACACCTATACTTCGTAAGCGTGAATAATAAAATTAATGTTACTGTATCGAAAAAACAATGTTGTTCTTATAAGAGATGCGAGGGTTTTCGCTAATAACTTGTTGTTTTTCATAATATATTCATGATATTTCCTTTATTTTTTGTACTCTTTAGTATTTAAGATTAATATTAAAATGAAAACTATTCAATGTTGATTACTCTAAAACCAATGAAATATATGTGTTAAGGATTGTGTAAATTAGTTTCCCTGAGAGCCTTACTAGTGGAAAAGCCTTTTCCTTAGTCAGTGACATTAACAATTTTGGTGTAAACAATATCGTAGTTTTGTGGGTAACGTCATAACTCTAGCATGAGTGTAAGGAAATTTCTGAAATCTAAAATGTTTCTTATCGCGTCACCTACACTGCTGTAAACCTTCAAATCACATTCACAATCAAGTTTATCCAATTCTACTTCCTATATCAAATTCTCGGTTAGTTCAGGCCTAGCATGATTTAAGATTAATTAAGGGTTCAACATTTCTTAGATGGTATGACTCAATTTTAAGACTGATCATATAAAAAGAAAATCTACTCAATTCCTTGATAAATTGTTTCGGTTCGCAGGCGATGTTAATCATTCTTCTATCGTTGAATTGAATTGAGGAGTAGCTAAATTTAAGGTAGATGAATGTGACGCAGTGATTTTAGAGAATTTAGAATAATTTGATTCACCAATAGAAGTATTGATTCGACATTCGCCTGCTAAAGCTATTCTGAGTCTTCTAATCTCCAGAGACGATGAAAAGATAGAATGAGTGGTTAAACCGATTAACGGTAATGTTAACTCGATTAATGTTGACGTTGCTGTTGTATTGATGGAAATCGAAATAAATGAAAAAATATTTGTTGCCAAAGTGTTATTAGGGATAAAACATGTAGTTATAAAAATCGGTTGTCACATGCATAATTAAGTTGTTTTTGGGTGGTTTGAAAATTAAGGAGAAAAGTTGATGAATATTTCCAATGATATATTTTTTCATAATGAACTTGAATGCTAATCGATACTTAAGATTTATATCTGTGTAGGAATTTAAATTTAACGTGTGGTATAATGTCGTTGGCATTTATTATTTCTAAACTTTTAATCACTTGTGGCAATTGAGATATCGACTGAGTGAAATGAGGTTTTCAAATAACACTTGTCAATCGATTTAGTTGTTTAGTGTTCATGTTATATTAGATGGTATTCAAAAGTTCTTACAATTCTAAGCTGAACACCTGTTTCTGCCTGTGCACTTTTGCATTCGACCCACATTTAATATACCTACCGTTAATCATTTCTGGATCTTCATTGTTAACTTTAATTTATTTATTTGTATTTATTATACTATCTTGTGTATTTGCGACGCTAGTCACTGGCATTTATATAGATTTACGAGTAACTTTATTTGGTGGTAAGCCGAGTGTAGCATTATTATTGTATTTGTGTATGTTAATTTTAGGTTTATTATCCATTTTCTAGTCAACAGGATAATAATGATTGTCATTTGGGTCTATTTTCATGTTAACATTCTCAAAAGCCTATTTGGTATCTAAACAATCTAATAATAACGTTGGCGAATTTTCTTTTGAAAATTCAACTTTTTTTATTTTCACGTTTTATTTTGAATTAATTACCAGTTGTCAGTTTTATCTTCCATTAATTTATTCAGTTATCTTCGTCTGAAATGTGTGTGTGTTTGTTTATTGATAATTTTATTGTAATTTATTGTCTTAATTTATATGCATTGAGTATTGTATTAGCATTTTCCAATATCTGCTCTATACCGAATATTTATACGTTCAATTTCTGAGCGTTGCCGTTTCATGACGAAATTCGGTAGGAGTTCATAATTTATTTGAAATTGATTTTAATATTTTGTTGAGTTTCAAATTTCAAAACATTCCATTGCCAAATAATGGTTGAATTTGTGTTATTTGGTTATCTTTGTTTTTCTTTACAATGAGTGGGTTGTAAAAGTTCTTTTTTTTCTGGAACCCGTGGTAAACCTCTGTATTTTTTCTTTAGGTTATCTATCTTTTGAAGTTCGTAAATTTTCTGAGAATGCTGTTGATTTCATATGAAATTTTATTTTTTTCAAAATGAAACGTATTTTACATGATTTTTCTTTATAAAATAGAGCACATACCACTGGGTTCCATACATTTACTTGATTCCTTGATGAATAATACTACTCATGCATACCTACCTACTTGTTATTCGAAAATTAATTAAGTTAGTTTGTAAGGATTGATAAATAATATCTGATGATAATTTTACTTGTATGTTGTAATAAAATGATGAACACGAAATAAAGAAACTGGTTTGAAATATTTGTGTTTTATTTCATCGATTTAGGTTCAACATAATTTCAAATCGGAAAATATTTTCTTCATAGTTCACTGCAGGATTTTAAGTTTTAAAGTTTGCGAAAAATTCTTGAAGTTAGACTAATCTTTTTTACAGTAAGCCCGAATTTCAATATTATTTTATTTGGCATATTTCCTACACTTAGGAAACGTAGGTATTTCAATGATAATAATTGTTATAAAATAATTATAAATAATAATAATAAATAACTGCTGTTTTTTTCCAAACTAACCTAAAAAAATATGCTGAATGTTTGCTTTTTAGGGTTCCCTCTATCTATGACATCTATGCCAATTACTGCACGTGAAAAATTGTCAATTAGTCAAAAGCTAATCAGAGAGATATTGTATACATATATACCAATAAAAGTCCATTGCTAGACGAAAGCATCCCCACTGAGCGCTAACTTTCCCGGTCAAGCCCCCCAAGCCAAGTGGCAGTAGAAACTTGTGATAGCGAGTGAATAGAATTTAAATGTATGAAACTATCAAATTGCAAGCCTGTCAAAAATTACGGTTTCATGGGTAGAAGCCAAAATTGCCCAAAAAGTTGAAAGCTAGTTGAAGTTACAGCTTCAAACCTTTTTCATTCTATTCAGTCGCTAACGCAAGTTTCTACTGCCACTTGACTTGGGGGGCAGCGTCCATCCACTGCCTGTCACCTTCGTTAGGTCGTCGGTGCATCGTGCCGCAGTTACGTTCATCATCATCATCATCACATAGTATAAATCCAAGTCCAAGGTCAATCCGCTAATTGTGACTGTTTGTATGTTTGTCCGCTGGCTCCTCCTAAACCAGTTCACAGATTTTTATGCGGTTTTCACGATCTCTTAGGATTTTTTTAAACTTAAATGTGTAAAGAAATAAAATTAAGAAAAAGTTTTTTTTGAGTTAGACAAAACAAATTCTTATAAGCAAGTCGGTTTAAATTACACCACTGCGAAGCGTGGGCGAGACGCTAGTCCTACCAATATTATAAACGTGAAAGTTTGTGAGTATGTATGGATGTTTGTTACTCTTCCTCGTAAAAACTACTGGACGGATTTAGATGAAACTTTACAGTAATATAGGTTACAAGCTTTCCGCCCTGCGGTTTCACCCGCAACTAACTTTGCAATCTTACAGAACCCTATTTTTTCCAAAATATAATATAGCCTATGTTACTCGTGGATAATGTAGCTTTCGAATGGTGAAAGAATTTTTTAAATCGGCCCAGTAGTTTTTGAGCCTATTCGACACAACCAAACAAAGTTTTCCTCTTTATAATATTAGTATAGATACATCAGAATAACACATAGGGTACATTTTACTGCGGGTAAACTTCTCATTCCCACGGGAAACCGACTTCCACGCGAATGAAGATGCGGGCGGCCACTAGTATTACATAATCTTGAAATTTTATCCGAGCTATATGTCAAATCTGGTTTTAAAGCAAAAACATCCCGATGTGCTCTTCATAGATCTTACCTACTGCGACACAAAAACCTTGTGTTAATTAATCCAACGTAACAAAAAAGTCGTCGACGCTCGAGAATAGAAAATGAACAGCCTAACAATTTGAAACAGTATTTCAATAATTACAAAACCGTATATTGTATCTGTAGGTCTATTCTGTAAAACGAAACGTATGCACTTGCCTTCGTTTCGGGCCCGAAACTGACATTGGCTATTCTATTTGGCTTGCATATCGTTTAACGTATTTGTAATCCGAAAGTCAACGAAATAATAAGGGTTTTGACTTAAATTTCTATTCTTCACGTCAAAAACCTTATGATTGATGAAACGATACGAAAGCCAATAGAATAGCAAATGTCCGTTACGGGCCCGAAACGAAAGCAAAGTGCTCACGTTTCGTTTTACAGAATAGACGTACTGGAAAGTTTAGAAAACAGTACAAAACAATGTCAAACAGTACAAATGAACAAACACAGTTAGTTACGGTTCGCTCTTTAATTTATGATTTCATTTGTGCTTATAAAGTATGAGCCAAATTAATATTCACTTTGACCGCAATTTTTATAACTGTTGTAAAAGTTAAAAATATAATAGCAACCTATATTTTAGAGGTCCGTGGTGAAATATTTATTTTTTGTTTTAATATTGTCTCTATGTCCGTCTGTCTATCTGTTTTAACGCGGTTTTACTAGTAGTACCTTTTTTTTTGTAATAAGGTAAAATATTAATAAGCGCTTATACACTTCCATCTAGTAGCACTGGCTTGCTTATCGGATAGCATGGTAATGTATATTTGTAAAACCAGTAAATTCGAATTAAAATAAAATGTTAAGGATACAAGACAGTTGAGAAAGCTTAACAGGTTACTGGGAAGGAAGTAAAATGCATCGTTCGTTGAGCACACATGAGTTGTTAACTTTAATCTTAGGCGCCATTACATTGTTAAGCTGAGTAAAAAAACTCTAAATTTTAAGATTAACCACTCATGTATAAACATTACACATACCTATTAAACAGTGTTGGATATTGTAAGTACCTGAATAAATTTTGAGATTAATGATTTTATTTTTTTCAATCCAAAATAAATTCCTTCTAATTTAACACGAGTCATATTAAGTAGTAATTTTAACGTAAATAGTTACAATAATCCAATAATCTGTACATTTATATAATCATATCAAAAGGTTACATAAGAAAAAACTAGCGATATAATTCATCGACGCTGCTGTATGTGTCCCGAGTGCACTGGTCTACGAAGGTCGAGGACGTCGTAGACTACGTCCAGAAGAAGTCCAACTTTAGGCTGCGGGTAGAGCGGTTGGTTTCTCGCCATAAAACGAGTTTTAGCTCATTTGTGGTTAGAGTACCGACCCACCATATGCCTACATTCATGAAGGAGGACTTCTGGCCGCAGGGTGTCGTGTTTCGCAAGTTTCGAGGCCGTATGCCTGCCGATTCAGCACTACCGAAACTATTAGTGTAGTGTTAGTTTTTAAGTATATAATATCTATGTTAGTCTGTAAGGTATATATGATATGGGCCTCTGTTTACATATTTAAGATCTTTTATGTAAATATTGCCTGAAATAAATGAATAAATAAAATAAATAAATAAAAATAAACTAGTGGCAGAAGAATAATTAGAAAAACAACACTGTAGTTATTAATAGTTAGAAAAGGGCATTGCTGACGTAAACAAACAAACTGACACGTGCTAAAATACTTAATGTTTTTTGGACTAATGATCGAACTAAAGCAGAAATCAGTTTAGGAATTATAAATCTATGCTAGCTATATTGGTCGACCTCAGTGGCGCAGTAGTAAGTATACCGGACTGTTAAGCGGAGGTCCCGAGTTTGATTCCTGGGTCGAGACAATTTAGTTGAAAAGTCTTTTCGAAGTTGGTTCGTATCTGAATGAAGAACTTAATTGCCAACTTAACTAATAATTTATTGTGATGTATTTTTAATACAAAACTCACGCATACTACATACTAACTTGCACGAATTTATTGAGTCAATGTGAAAATAATAAATGATAACTAAAAAAACTTTTTGTTTTTAATAGCTTTGAGTAGAACTTATCTTCTCATTCTAAAGAATAACTTCTTAAATAGTACCTATTAAAAAAATTAACTTACCAATTAAGTATTGTAAACACCACGTGAGGACCCGCACGATAAAAATATGCATTTAAATTTACAAGAAAAATGCTACCACCAATTGGACTTACATAAGTTGTTGTTATAAAGTTTTAATAGGACTTCATTGCATAAACCTTAGCCTGTATAAAAACTGTTTACTTCAAAACACCTTTATCAAAACAAGTTACACAATATTGTCCAGAAATTACTCTTATTCTGATTACTGTTCACAAACAGAAGTGTGACGTCATCTAAAAGCGTTTTAAGGCTCCGAAACATATTCCCTTTAAGGCCACACAGGGATTTAACACTTCAAAGAAACATTCATGAATTTTGCACGGCGTTCTACGACGCTACGAACTACGGCGTAGCGTAGCGCTACGGTGCTACGCGCGGAGTGAATTATATGAGAAATGCATAAAACATAAGAAAACACCCGCTTGGGAGGTAGTAGCTTATAATTTGGAATGTGAAGTTTCTTGAAGTTAATGTTATACAGTCAAAGATGTATTATTAGAACAACTGGCCGCCTGCGCCTCCGTTCCCGTGGAAGTCAGTTTTCCGTGGGAAAGAAAAGATTTCCCGCGGTAAAAAGTACCCTATGTGTTATTCTGATGTATATCCTATATTACTGTAAAGTTTCATCAAAATCTTTCCAGTGGTATTTACGTGAAAGAGTAACAAACATCCATACATCCATACATACTCACAGACTTTTACTTTTATAATATTTGTAGAATATCGCAATTTCGTATTCAAGGACCATTTTTAAAATTATAACTACATATCTAACGTTGTGCACATCTTAAAATTTGAAACTTATTCGAAATTATGTTTTAGTTATGACGAACAAATTTTATAGTATTTTTAAATTAAACCTATTCCTAATTATAAACATCCATTGCTTATTTTCTTTATTTAGGTTTTTCTGATTTAAGGAAATCAGAAAAACCGAAAATCAATCAAAATCCCTTCTTCAAAACTCGTATTTTGGTTCCCTTCAACAGAAGGGTCTCCTTATCTAACTCTAAGGGAAGCTTCAATTTTTCTGCAAAAAATACGAAAGGTTCAACTATCAATTGAACCAAAAAGTTAGACAAGTTCTTTGTGTTCTTTGTTTGATTAATTTATTGGTTGCGAATGGACGAAGGGTATTTTTACCACGCTTCTTTATCTTAAGTTGCGATAAAAAAAAAAGTGGATTAAAAATATGATTACTTTCTAGTTTACTGGAAATAGAATGCCAAAGCAAATGGAAACATATTATTATCCTACTAATATTATAAATGTGAAAGTTTGTGAGTATGTATGGATGTTTGTTACTCTTTCACGTAAAAACTATTGGACCTATTTGGATGAAACTTTGCAGTAATATAGGTTATACATCAGAATAACACATAGGGTACTCTTTCCGCGTGAAAACTTATCATTCCCACGGGAAACCGACTTCCACGCGAACGGAGTCGCGGGCGGCCACTAATGATATACTGGTGTTTCTCCCCTTGGTAAAATGTTTTAATTTACACAGTTGGCGATCCCCTATTCTATAACACAAATCGATTATCGTCCACCGTGTTGTCAGAGGGGATATAAACATCGCAATAGAATCGATTATGATCTGATGGTTAAAACTAACAAGTGCCAGTGGATTCTATTTTAGAAAATGCTATTTTCTAGCTGTGTGTTCTTTATATATTTTGAGTTAACGTTTAGGTTTTATAACTGATTTGATGAATGTAAGACTCAAAATTAATAATATTAGATAGATTTGGTTATGTGGCTAATCTGCGATTCTAAAAATGTGTTTCATGAATGTGCATGGTATGATTTTTGGTGTAAGTAATTGAAAATAAAACATCTATTCATTTATTTCTCTTCTCTTAATTTTTTTCCTATATAATAATTGTTGGATCATACTAAAGAACTGTTATTTTTTTCTTTCTAATGGTAATGGATGTGTACAAACAACACAAATTCCACGTAGTGATTAGTTAATAGCTTCAGTCTATGTTTTTATGAGGCTATTCGAAAATTACAGGCTTGATTTGCATGATATCTTTGTGTTCCAACGGATTGAATACAGGTTTACAACTTTTTTATGACAGTGTGTAAATAAGAGTAAAATAAGAACTACAATATAAAAAAGGGTTACGGTCCAATCTGATTAAATATTAGTAAGTACGAGGATATATATTTAATTTACAACGTTTAGTTAATATGTTAAAAGTTTAGCTTTTTCAAGCATTTATTTTATGTATAATGCTAACTAAATTTCTTGACAAATAAGTAGGTACTGATTTAAATGTATAAGTAAGATTAAAAAAACTGTTTGGATATTTACAATACATTAGGTACAGACTCAACTGACTTAAAGGGGCGTGGTAGCCTAGTGGCAACAGGAACGTGTCTTATATACCGAAGGTTCCGGGTTCGATCCCCACTAGGGTATACCACTAATTTGTTTTTTTCCAGATTATTATAACGTACTATCGGTGAGGGAAAACATCGTGAGGAAATCCACATGACTGAATGATATCCATCACATGCATCCACCAACCCGCACTGAGCCAGCAGCGTGGTGGTTTACGGCCCAAACCCTCTCACTATCCGAGAAGGCGACCCGTGCTCTCAACTATTGGGAAATATATAGGCTATTTTTATTATTTAGGTACAGGCTAACTCTTATGTTTCACTCACAGTAAAACTCGATTTCTCGCGGTAAAAAGTTCCATTGTGTTATTTAGGTTATAGTCTTATCATACTAAAATTACTTCTACAAACTACTTCCACATTTATAATATTAGTAGGTTTCCTATATTTGCAGTTGTTAGAATTGCTTGAGCAGATGATCTGTAATCCTATTAGGTTTCCGTTCATTCCTATGAACGAACGAATGAATGAATCATTTAATCTAGTAAAGAATCCGAATGAACTTTGATTTTTACAGTGCAGCGCTGAAATTGAGCGAATGAAGGTATATCATTTTATAAAGTCATTTATATTTAATCTAGCTTAAGATATTGTTAAACTTTTCACAAAATTACATTAGACATGATAAATTCATTCAAGAAACTGTGTCAAAAATAGCTCAAAGAATAAATAAACTTACACCCGGTAAAGGAAAAAGCAAATTGCAAAGAACTGGAATTATGCGAACAACATGAGCTCTAATAACTATTTAGTAATACGACGACATATCAATCGAAGGCAAATGTGAACTAGTTTTAAGTGTCACTTGAGATAGTTTGAACATACGGAAATATAATATAAACCTTTTACGTTACGTGTATTTACGGTCATAATAGATAGTTTTACCACACTTTCCAGTAAGTATATCAAAACGACAAAACATAAACACTTTGGAATATCAGGCTAAATCATCGTAATATACCTAAAATACGAGTTCTCTGGGTTCCCTAATTTTTTTTAACCTTCAAAATAACAAAAAAGAAACAAAAACTATGCCCACCCATCTCATAGTCACACCCTGTAACCACCCCGTGTTAAGTTATTTACCCATCTTTCGCCTTTATTCGTCCATCCAGCTGAAAAGCCTGCATTGCGGTACCCACTGGCCATAAGCTATAAATTTTGCAAAGGTAATCCGACTACCAAACGTGAACTACCGCTGATATTATGCGAAATAAAACACCTAAATCCTAAATTAATAGGGTTTTTGTAACCATGATGCTTGCAGCAGAAGACGGGTTCGTGGATGCAAAACAGAAATGTTCTTTTCGATACAGTTTTTTGAAGTAAAAGTTAGTTTAAAGAAATATTTGTCATTCATTCGAATGTCTTAATTATCGGTTACAAATAACTCTCACCAGTTCTCGACAAAACAAGAAAATAAATATTAATCCATCGTACATGATTAATTGCTTATTAGTGGATTAATTTGTTTGATGAAATCATTCTTTAAAATAATGTTTCATACACACTGTTATAATGGTTTAATAAAACATTTACTATTAGACAAGTTTTATTAGTTTAACAAAAGCAAGTACGAGGCACCGATCACGCACGCCGTCCATTTTTCAATCTTCTAGATTGATCGACTATCAATCAAAGGCAAAGGCACTAGCCATACAGCCAACTAAATTATTAATAATACATATTTATAACACACACTTACTAACACCAAATAGCAACCTCCATTTTCCACGTGAGCATATTTTTTCATTAGCCTTTTATTTTTGTACTTGTTGCCTAAACTCGATGCTTAATAGTCGCAATAGTCATCGACCACGTGCCATATAAAAATCGCTGCAGATACAGCATTTATTTTTATCCCCAATTAATTTCCTTCCATTCAAATACTTTGGTCGAAACTATTAAAACAAGGTACAAGGTCAGCAACTTGTTGCATTTTTTATTTATAACAGAGTTAATCAGCATTTTATTTTGGTTTGGATAGCGAATCCAAATAAAAGATTATGAAAACACT
Organism: Emmelina monodactyla; assembly: GCA_916618145.1. Classification (NCBI taxonomy): domain Eukaryota; kingdom Metazoa; phylum Arthropoda; class Insecta; order Lepidoptera; family Pterophoridae; genus Emmelina; species Emmelina monodactyla. The sequence continues at coordinate 3,829,333 of OU745316.1, forward strand.
GCAATGAGGTATCTTTCTATTGATTTATTCATTCATTTCGTGTGATGAATATGCCTTTGCAGCGCATATGGTTTCGGAATTTGGAGAACCGCCGTTTAAGGCTTCTAAAGTGGTTCCTTTTGGGTCACTTTTTTTTTCTACAAAACCTGTCTATTCTACCTTGGTTTCCCTATAGTTTCCTTCTCATAAAATTATACAAACTTTAGTTATTGTAGTATTCAATATTTAACGAAATCACCTTTTGATAAATTTAATGCATGCGTTTGAAAGTCTTTCACGACTAAACGATAAAATTATTGATTTTACCTATGAAAGCTAGGGAAGCAATTTAATTTATAATTGTGTAAGACCTACGAATGATATATCAATTCGAAATTATTACCGTTATTAAACTTAATAGACAAAAGTAAAATTTATAATTTGTCAGGTAAATTTATTTCTTTCTTTTCTTATATTTAATTCTTTGTCAATCTTTCTTTCCTTATTTAGTGTTTATTAATATTAAATTTGCGCTTTTTTATGCTTATCCGATTAAGAAGGAGCTTTTTAAATAGTAGTAGTAACGTCAACTTAACAACTACAGCTGTGCGAATTTCGCGTCATCAAATCAATCAATGGATTTTTTTTCATAAGATGTATTATCATTTAATATTCATTATATAGTGCCAATCAAAGTCGCTACTCGTATCGTGTCTGTACGTTTGTCCGTTAACCGCCTTTATGTAATACTAGTGGCCGCCCGCGACGCCGTTCGCGTGAAAGTCGTTTTCGTGGAATGAGAAGGTTTCCCGCGGTAAGAGTACCCTATATGTTATTCTGATTTATCCCTACTAATCCCTACTTCCCTACTAATATTATAAATGCGAAAGTAACTCTGTCTGTCTGTCGGTCTGTCTGTCTGTCTGTTACGCTTTCACGCCTAAACCACTGAACCGATTTTGAGGAAATTTGGTATGAAGAAAGAACTGAACTTGGGAAAGGACATAGGGTACTTTTTACCGCGGGAAAACTTCTCATTCCCACGGGAAATCGACTTTCACGCGAACGGAGTCGCGGGCGGCCACTAGTAACCTATATTACTGTAAAGTTTCATCAAAATCCATCCATTAGTTTTTACGTGGAAGAGTAACAAACATCCATATAACCATCCATCCACAAGCTTTCACGTTTATAATATTAGTAGAATATGGATTTTAACGCGGTTGTCACCATCCTTTTGTTACATTTGGTAAAAAGTATATTAAAACTACCCAAAAACCAATGTTCCAAATTACACCACTGCGAAGCCTGGCCCGGGAATACTAGTACAAATTAATCCAAAAATTTTATCTCGACGCGTTCTGTATTGTTGTCAATCAATAGCGTTGTTACAATGTAGTAACTTTTATTCAGTGCGGGGGATGCAACCCCCCCCCCCTCCACAGGGGGATTCGGTAGTTGCGGCTTTGTACAGTATATTAATTAGCTTGGACACTCCGTGGCCCCTAGCACGCTTGTTAGGCCAGGAGGTGAAGCAATGTTTACTCAGATTTTTAGAAAGTAAATAGTATAGTGCAGTAAAAAAAAATATGGTCGAAGAAAAAGTAAATATAAATGTATAGTAAAAGAATTGTTAAGCGGCAACTTTTTTGTATTTTAAAAAAAATGTGAACTTCGTGTTAGAACTATACACAGAAAAAACAATGATACAGTTTTCATAAATACGTTTATTTATAATAGAAATTAATAAAATAATAAGAACAAAGACTTCTTACCAAACATAATTTGTATTTAGGTTATACTTTTCTATTTAAGATCAGTATGAATTCAGATCAGTGAATCACTATGACTTACGTTAACCAAAAGCATTTAACCAGCTACAAAAATAAAACCTTGTCTTCTTAAACTAGTTTTGAAACCAATATCTCTTAATAATTAATAACAATCAAACATATAAGTAATTGTAGGCTTCAAACAGTTTTCAAATGACGAATAATTTAAACATAAGCTTTTAGCAACTACAACTTTAGAAAATCACTAAATGGCCGTGAAAGTTCTCAGAAATTGTTTGCTTTCATTACAAATCGCTTACAATTCGATGAATTATTAAAATGAGATATAGAATTCTGTAATAGTTACGTTAATGATACCAATTAATATTTCTAACATTTTCAAAGGGTAATGGAAAATTCTAGAAACTCGACGAGTATTATAAGCTCGTTTTAAGTTGAAGTTTCTAATTCTATATTCCAAACTAAAATAGCTACTTATATAATAAAGTAATCAACAAAGTTTCATTCTAATCCATTCAGTAGATTTGCAGAAAACATCATAAATTTTCGCTTATCTAAAAAACAGAAAAAAAACTTCATCGGGCTCTCAGCCTACCCCGCGGTAGTTGGTGCAGTCGGCGCGTCGCGATCGATGACAGACATGTGATTCTCACAATCGATTGAATGATACCATGGAATGATCGGATTATTATGGCGATAACCATTGAAGGTATTTTAGTGGTATATGATTACGAGTTACATTGTTAGCTATGTTTATATACTGTAGATATATCTTTGTTTGCAAAAATCATCGAAAAAACTTGCGTATACAGGCATAAAAGACCCTAAGTTGGGGAATTTTCGGGTATCAGATTTTCGACGACAGACATGTTTTTCATAAAAAATAAAATATAAAAAATAATTATATACATCATCTTAAAACTATGTTACTAGACAAACATCTTTAATTATACCGTGACCCTCAACAGAAAACGTGTACGAAAATTGGAAATCTACCGTAGGGAGTTAATTACCTCGATAATTAAAATGGGCATAGCAGCATTTTCCGAACGGAAGCCCTGGATCGGAGACTTAAGCTCTTAGCTCGGTAATAATTTAGCATGGAGAAATAAATAGAAACTACGGTTCATTGTTATTTATTGTAAGTAGTCTTCTTGTATTGGTTTTAATTGATGAGAAATGTTATTTTGATGGTAAGATCTACCTTAGTCGATTTGGTACTATTATGCTATCAATGATACATTTTCTAGTGCTTTGGTTGGTAATTACGTGAAGTTACGTAAATATTGAGAAATAGGGAGTTTAATGACTTTGGTTCGTACATATTTCGATATTGACTCGTTTGTTTTTGAGTGGTTTTATTATACAACCATTATAAGTTTAAGTATACTATCCAACGAATAACCTTGAAAGCATTTTCATTGGTATATGGTTTTGATTAGTATATTTTGACCGTAATAATGTTGACTATACTACAGTTGTTTGCATGCCCGTTTTGTCAATACAATCATTTTGACCAATCCTGTTGCAGTAATGACGCGGGTGGAAACGTAGGTTCGAAATTTGAAATCAGGGGGAACTCGGAGGGTTCAGCCCCCACAGACGAAACTATCGATTTTTGTACTCATCCCCTGTCTAGGGTTATTATTATTAAATATAAATGGCGCCGAAATATAGGGGATAGCCCCCGACAAATCAGATATTAGGCGAGCGATGTAATTCTACCACAAATGGGAAAAAGAGTGCGACGTTAATTTTTAAAAAGGTGTCGTGTTTTTTGTTGACATCTGTTAGTGAATAAGTGGCGGTAAAGCAAAGCTTTTGGTTACATCTTCAATTCAATTCGAGTTTAATAAAGAAGGAACTATTCTTTTTAATAAGTACAGTTTTAAATATAGGTTGGTAAAAAATAAATACCAATTGCCAAATTCATAAAAAAATAAACTTCTTGGATACTACGTTACTACTTCAATAGTTCTATAAAAAGTGCTTACCATTTTATTAAATTTTCATTTTTTTTTTGTAATATACGAAGTACGAAAATCACACTCTGTGTAGTAACTCAAGTCAAGTGCTACCATTACAAGGTGCTCTTATATCTTCATATTCGAATAACCTTTTCTGTATAAATAAAAGTGAATCGCCGGAATCTATGTTCGCGCATAGCCAAATAAATAAATAAAAAAAAAAAAAAAAATAAAGCCTTGTACATACCAACATTTGTAACTTTACACAACTTTGCATTCCTGACGCATACAATCAAATGAAAGAAGTAAACCTTTATCTTTTTAAAGGACTTAGAAATGAAAATATTTCCTGAATAAATTGTATAGCCTTCTATACCGCATTAAACTGCTTCGCGACTGATGGCGCCATAGTCGTTCAGCTTCATTATTATTATTATTATTACATAGTATAAATCCAACTCGCTAATTGTGTCTGTTTGTATGTTTGGCCGCTAACTCCTTCAAAACCACTTGACGGATTTTAATGCGGTTTTAACCATCTTTTACGTGATTTTTTCATTTAAATTTGTAGATAAAGAACATAAGAACAAAATATTTTTAAGTTAGCCAAAATTCAATGTGCCGGGAACAAGTCGCTCATAATTACACCATTGCGAAGCGTGGGCGGGTCCCTAGTATGTTATAAATTTGATAATAGACATTTGACGATTATGTGTTATGCAAATACAATAACAATAACAGTGTTACCCATCACTAGTTACCGCAGCGCCGCAATCAGTCTCATTAGTTTAAGTACTTACGTACTAAATTTAGGGCATTAATATCCACGTTACCCTAATTAATAGATATGCTAAGTATTATGTAGAGGACTTTGTATGTTCTGAATTTACTGTATGAACTATTAAGCATAGTAATATTAAACAGTTTATGTCAATGTAAAGTACGGGACTACCTAGTTTTTACAAATTCTGGTATGGGAGGTTTTTTATTAACTTGGCGGTACCTACATTTATTGAAAAAGTTAGTAAAAATTAGATGTATGTGAGGAAGGTTTTTATCCATTAACCGCTAAATAATATTTTTTACAAACAAGGTAATTAACAGATTTTCCAGCTGTGTTTGTTGTTTTAAAAAGTAATATTCTTTATGTCTGTTATTAAACCAAAGAAACAGGTTTAACAGTTTGGTTCAAATTATAAAACAATACGCCTAAAAAGGAGTTTTTATTTCATGTGACATGGAATACGTTTCAAATAGGTATTTAAGGTTTTCCTTCAGTCATCTTAGTTTCTGCATACACCTCTCCATACAAAAAAAGATTAAGGGCCGGTTTTTCAATAGTCAGATAAATTCTATCTGACAGAAAATCTGTATGTTTTTGTTGCATGTCGAACATAAATAATTGACCTATGTATGAAGTGACAATGAAAACATACCTCTTATCAGTCAGTTAGCATTTATCTGACTATTGAAAAATCAGCCCTTAGTAAAGGTTTTTTGTTTCATATTGAGAACTTGCACATTATTATTAATTTAATATTTTATATAAATGATAATATGTACTTAACTTGAGTATAAGAACTTTCTAAAACATGGGATGAGTTTTATTTATCTTTCTAAATTAAATAAACTCATCCCAATTTCAGTTGTTTCCAGAGATTTACAACCAGACTTGTCTAAAATTGTTGTAATTCTTCAAGTTTTGTTAATGCCACTCCATCAGTTTAATGTTGCTACATTTGTCTCCTTTTGACGGACACCTAGTGCTGCCAGAGTAAAATAAAAAGAAAACGAACCTAATTTATACCATTAAGTCGGGTATTACGTTTTTGGAGGAACAGTGTTGCTAGAGCTGTGACGAAGGAATTTTTTGATGTTATATTTGATGTGTTTTTTTATCGAGACATCAATGTACGATATGTGGCACATTGTGTCGTGCTTTGGTCGTTTTTGTTAATATTAACTATTGATATAAAAAATATGATTAGCTATCACGCTTACACATTTGTTATAAGACCTTTTTTATATGAAAATATATGTATTTGTGGCTACGTAGGGGAAAAAAAATTAAATGATTAAAATCTACACTAAAGGTATTTAAAACCAAAGATACCTTTTATAAAACTACTAAACCTCATTTTTCATTAAATCAAAAAAATAACATTCCAAATATTAAAGAATGAAGAATAACCATATTTAAAAGTATCCCAAACAATCTGTCATTTTTCGGAACTTTTCTTTCCTGGCAACTCTGGTCCAAAGTAACCTGATTAGCATAACCCCGAGAAGTCCATCTGTCTAATTGCACCCAAGAAATATGAATATTCAAACAGACGAGGCCTAATTAAAATACTGGATACATCTTGAATGCGCGTCTTTCCAATAACCATGGAAATTAAGGTTTGCTGCCTGTAGGGTATAGAAAACTTGTTAAATACTAAAATAGTCCATTTGTATTTCAGTTTCAAAATTAAGGGTGAAATGAGAAATTTGTATAGGGTTTTGTTATTTGTGAAGCAATATTAAATTCTTGTATAGTTAGTCGCGTTGTATAAGCTTTTATTTTTCGCTTTTATCAGATATAAGATTATGTAAGAAATCTGGGAACCGATCTGATTCAAATCATTAAATACCACCCTGCGGTTAGGTATTTCTGTTTAGTTGAATTCCTTTTCCCGAGGGAATGAGTCTACCCATCAACCAAGTTTCATTCGTTCCGTAGTTTTTGTGAGAAAGAGTAACAAACATACATTTTTAATTTTTTCGTATTTATAATAATAGTAAGATCTGTGTGTCACACAAAACAGCTCCAAAAATCAGCATTACTGTAGTAAGTTGGTGTCGTAATTTCTAAAGGTGCCCTAATTATTTTACATCACTGTTACATAAACTTCTTGGAAGGTACTAAAATACAGTTTTATATAATTTATTTATATAATGGATTCTTAACTTCCTAAGTAAAACATAATTTATTTATTTTTCTGTACATTTAAATGTATTAATCACTGCTAAATATATTCATGCTACTTTAATATAAAATATGTATTAATGTTACGTTGAATATCCGTTGAAGTGTGTCCTCGTATTATCTCGAAAAGCTTTGTATAGTAATTGCAAACCATTAACCATATGAATATGCATATTTAAATTAAAAGACTCAGGAATTCAAAATCTATATTTTATGAAAAAAGTATTCTAGAGGCTAAACAATTGGCAATTAACAAATTTAAATTGCACCAACAGCTTTTTCTCAGAAACACAAAAATTCGGCGTGGCTAATGAAATAACTTTGAAAAACTAATTTGAAATCTGTCAAAATCATCCTTTTCTTCAGTTACAAACTTACAAATTAGAAAACAATTTAATTAAGTCAAAATTAACTGCTACCTATGTAAATTATTAAAATACTAGGGGCCGCGCGCGACTCCGTTCGCGTAGAAGTCGGTTTCCCGTGGGAATGCAAAGTTTTCCCGCGGTAAAAAGTTCCCTTAATTCTTTCATACTTATATTTTTGGTATCTAGAACCGTTTTTGGCAGCGCACGCAACGGAAGCTCTCAAGGATGAATAATTTTCCCCGTTTTTTTCACATTTTCCATTATTTCTTCGCTCTTTATAGTTGCAACGTGATGTTATATAGCCTAAAGCCTGCCTCGATAAATGGTCTATTAAACACAAAAAGAATTTTTAAAATCAAACCAGTAGTTCCTGAGATTAGAGCGTTCAACTAAACAAAAAAACAAACAAACAAACAAACAAACAAACAAACAAACAAACAAACAAACAAACTCTTCAGCTTTATAATATTAGTATAGATTTTACGCACCCTTCATTTTTTTTTTATTTTACGTTCTGTTTTTTTCTTTTTTTATAATATAGGAAACAAACGAGCATGCGGGCCACCTGATGGTAAGTGATCACCGCCGCCCATGACGACCCGCAACACTGTGGGTGTTGGGGGTGTGTTGCTGACCTTTGAGAAAATTAGGCACCGGATACCGCACTCACCGAACGAAACGCAGGAACATCGTCCCTACTTCACGTCGGTTTTCTGTGCGACGGTGGTATTTCACCGGTCGAGTCAGCCCAGTAATCGCTGCAGACAGAGCCTACAGCTAGTCTCTACCACTCTAGAAAGCTTAAAAGTCTTTTTGGCTTTAGCTTAAAAGTCTCTGTATTAAGTGTCCTAAATCAGGGTACTTCATAACTATTGTGGTTGTCCGAAGATTTATTTATTTCAGTTATACACCAGTTGGACACAGGCTCTTTTATGTATACATATTTTTCTTCTAGTTTCTTATACGTAATGGCTGGTCACGACAAAAGGGCGGGAGGCAGCTTAGTTTTTTTATTTAAACATAGAATGGAGAACTTGGGAAGATAAATACTTGCTCCCATTTTCTAAACGTTTTCAATACCAACTCCTATCAAATAAGAAACCTTTTTCTATAAAATTTCAGAAATAAAATATAATTGATATTAAATTTTCCAAAACACTAGAAACTTCAATAAATAAATAGTTAATTATGTTTAAATTTTTACTTTTCTAACCATTATCCCCACCAATATGCTGACATGCCCTTACGTTTCGAAACACTTGTTTATCTGTAAAGGTATTATATTTTACCCACACGTTTTATAATAGAAAACATCTCCCAATGAAGGCTATAAAATTCCAACATGATGGCGCTATTCAATTCCAGGCTTTGTACCTTTCAAATAAGAGTCTGCCCATTTTATTTGATAGTAAAATGAACTTAGCGTAATACTCGTAGGGTAGAGTCGGAATAAAAGGAAATACTTAAAGCTCAGAAAAATACTCATTATTTTATGGAAAACATGGCCGCCAATTTTAAATTCAAAACTTACGGCTTTATGTAAACACAATAAAATATCGGTATTATGTTTTGATGCTATAACAAAACAAAATAGTTTAACTAGGGAAGGTTTACCCGCGCTTTTATGACTCACAACTACATCAAGATGTAGGGCCATCATCAACTATTGATTGATACTATAGATTTTCGATCTGGTGCAAAGGGTGAAAAAGAGACACTATTTCTGAAACATTGCTGCCGTCTTCGTCCGTCCGTCTGTCCACCTGTCTGTCATGAATCGTGATCGTGATGAATTTTTTTACTAATGTGATATTTCTGTTGCCGCTTTAACAAACACTGAAAACAAAATAAAATAAACATTAAAGGCTCCATAGAACAAACGTGATTTTTGCCGTTTTTTATAGATGTGATACAAAACCGTTCGTGCGCCATTCCGACTTTCATTTGGCCGGTTTTTTAATCCTTTTGGCACAACCTTTTACCGGTCTTCCCCTACCTAAGTCTCTTCTATATTTGCGCATGTAAAAGGCCAAAAAAGAAAAAACAAAACCTCTTTGTGCTTTTCTGCTGACGCTCCTGACATGGAGCAGTACAGGCCAGTCGACAATCGAATTATACCATCGAGTAGCATGAATATTCCAGCAACGTATTCAGACTCGATTATAAAATAACTCGATAAGAGGCCGATGCGAATGGGTATCCTATCCTGGCTTTTAAATTCCCATTTTAACAGTTAATTTGATTAGGTGCCAATAAGGGATATATGCGGCCGTAAAGACGTAGGAGCTTTACTAACACTGGTTATATTGAATTGATTTCATTTCCAAAAAGGCCTCGAAGGTAGAAACTGACCTCAACGGTAGTTAGGCAGATCAATTTAGTTTTTAAGAAATACGGCACTTTAATATTGTTAGATACAATTATACGAAATTACGAGATATTACATAAAGAAAATAACGAAAAGACAAAAATAAAATATAGATTACTAGTGGCCGCCCGCGACTCCGTTCGCGTGGAAGTCAGTTTCCCTAGGGAATGAGAAGTTTTCCCGCGGTAAAAAGTACCCTATGTGTTATTCTGATGTTTAACCTATATTACTGTAAAGTTTCATCCAAATCCGTCCAGTAGTTTTTACGTGAAAGAGTAACAAACATCCATACATACTCACAAACTTTCACGTTTATAATATTAGTAGGATTAAACACATACAAAAATAAAAATATTAAATTCATTTTTTTTAGTAACTTATTGCTGTTTCATTTCTATATCACATACTAAGTAAGTATCTTTTACTAAAATATATTTATAACGCCACAAATTTTTACACTGAGCTTCTATTTTATGACCAAACTCTCGAGTTAAAATGACTTTATGGTCATAAAAGTAAAGTCGTATCTTTGGACATAATTAGCAACATTGTAGATATGTGAATAGATGAAATAAAGATATCGCTTTTACAGCTGTTTTAAAGCCCTTTTCCAAAACATTATTTAAAATAGTATTAGCATCAACAGGCACTTTTGTTTTATTTATGTTGCACACTTTAAATGCAGTTACTTAAAGATTTAAAATGTCTTATATTTTCGGTAGAATTTTATTATTATGATTAACATTATAAAAACGTAAAGTTTGCGGGCTCGTAAGTTCCTACTAACTAATCTCTAGAATTATCTGATTTTTATTATTCTTAATGTTATCAGGGAATTATCGTTTGACTGATTTTATTTTAACGCGAGAAAAGCTAAAGAAAATTTCTGTTACCGGAATCTTAATACCACGAAAACGGTTGGTAGAACTTTTAAAAGACGAAGATGTATCAATTTTCAAGTACACTAAAAAAAATTTTCCAAAAGTATTTTTTTATTTCCCATATTCTCATAATCCAGATAGAGTTATACGAGATTCTCCGAATACTTTTTTTTATTTCCCATCGTACCATTTTCCAAAAAAAACTATTTTCAAATTTTCATATTTTTTTATTTGGTTCCCATATAATCGTGTTCCAGGTAAACTATTGCAAAGAGAGCCGCTGTTTTCAGATAATGTCGATTTTCCTAAAATCGTTTGTCACACAGCAAAGAATAGGTACGACGCCGAGCGAAGCGAGTGTGAGGTTGAATGGTGACCATACAGTGTGCAAGCTGAGCGAACGTAGCGAGCGTACCGCGGCAGCCAAAACCGAAGTTCTTTTTTTACTAATGATTACCAAAACCTTTCTTTTTATGCTTAAAAATAGAGAGCCATTTAAAATACAAGGATTTAGTTTTTCTGGCTATCGTTTATACGAGTATGAATAAAAAAATCTTGATTATTAAATTCTGAATATTGTTTGTCTGGATATCAATTAACTGTATTTCAAAAAATTATGTTTTAAAAAGCTAGCCTTCGTGCATATGAATTACGGTCATCTGGATTTTGCGTATTTAGATTTCGTGTGTCTGGAACTCATTCGTATGGATTCTAATACGTCGTACAAATTAATAAATGGGCGAATGAAATTAGGAGTTGCGAAAATATGGCAAACAAAACTTCGAAATTCAATAAATAATTCGGGATTATGATATTCGGAATATTCAAATTCGGGATTAAGATAGGTAACCAGAAAAACTGCCAGCTGCTAGCTAGCAAAACGATATTTTTTTTGTAATTTCAATATAGAATCTTAAAATCAGAGTATTTGCCAATAATGAATACATTTTTCAGCTTACGTTTAATGATCTTACTAAAGGGCCGTTGACGTTCGTTTGAATCCTTAACGAGCATCCCACCCACAAATATGTTACATTACATTTAACTCTCATTTTCTGTGTGACAGAGATGTCTATATTAATTCCTTCCAATTTTTATACATCTGTCTCTTTCTTTCGGCTTTTGGTGTGAAAGATATTATCTCAGAAATAGGGATAAGCTGTCTTTAGCATTGGTATGTCAACAACTCATTGAATGTCAATAAACTAGAACTGATTTGGTATGAAATTTCATCGGAGTTATTTTTGTATGGAAAAATACAATTTTCGAGGAGGTTTCAAGTGCCTGAGTCGAAGAGAAATGTATTTATTTTGGTATTATAAACCTTGAAATGATGTGTGAAATAAAATAACATAATAGTAGTTAAAAGACAACATAGAAGAAAATTTGGACGCAGGTTATGAAATTTATTAAAATTAAGGAATTTTACATAAAAAATTGAGATTATATATATATACAATGTTTTATACACTGTTTTATATATGTTTTATACAATGTTTTAAATATATATAAAACATTGTATAAAAAAGTATTAAAGGATAAGTAAATATCAGCTTATATTAATTAAATACATGTAATTTTCCATACCATTTAATCTGCATACCCATATTACAGCGTCTATTTATAAATTTTAATTTATTTATAATCACCAGCTTAAAAACCGATAAAACCGGCTCGCATCAAGAACCGATATATTTCGCCCGTTAACCGTATTTTTGAGTTTCCGATGGAGAGCTTTACTAATTTGCACTCAAGTTGGAAATTGCGGGTAGATTAAAATAACTTCACCGCGAATTGACATGTGATACTTGAGTCGATTTGAGAGGGTTTTAAAGTTTGCAGGCGACATCCCTATTACGATCTAGGGGTAAGTTATAATGGAATTTGATTTTGGAACATGCAAGTATATGAGCGTGTAGATTGAGCTTTATAATCGAGTTTATAAGTAAACAATGGTTATACGTTAGGGAATTGCGTTGTTATCACAGTTTTTGGGATTTAATTCTGGTAGTGGGATTTTTTAAACCATGTAATGACTAATAAACTGTGTTATAGTTGAATGAAATTTGGCAGGTTGGCAAAAGGGTTTATAATTTCGAATTTGGATACAAACGAAAAGCAATTGCAAAGATTACGTATCTTTGTTAAATACGGGTTTGGCCAAAGTTAGTTAATAAATGTGCCAAAGTAGCCCATTGAATTCGAGTATCGAGTGAGTTTATTTGCAGATCCAGATCTAACTTTTAGTTTCTATGGTATAAGGCTATAAAACTTAAGTACAACAAGGTGGCATTTATGCAGAAAAAGTAGGTGAAAAGGTGATGATTGATTGAATGATATTTTTATAGAAACTTTTATAAAGACAACACTTTTACTTGCACTAATATTAAAACACAATTAATAAACAATAAAACTTAAATTATTTCCTAATAACATTCAAAACAAACAACAAATCTACCGTTTTCCTGTTTCTAAATCTACTTTAAACTCCAGGAATCGATAAATAATTCGCTCGAGTAATTCGTAACGATGCAATCTTTTATCGATACACCACTTCAGTAGCTAACACCGCTAAGTAACTAAGAAGATGCTATCTAACGAATTTGTCGAATAAATTTGTTCTGATAAACCCCAATAAATCAACCAACGACTTATGAACCAAATTAAACGAGCGCTAGTAGGAGTATACTGGGTGTTGTCGGAAAATAATGTAACTATTCCAAAAACTAATAAGGGCTGATTTTTCAATGGTCAGATAAAAACTTTGCGGCTGATAAGTAGTAAATTTCATTGTCACTACGAACTATGTCAAAAACGTTTTAAATTCGTCCTGAAACGAGAGCATTACTTATCTGTCAAATATAATGTATCTGACTTGAAAAACCAGCCCTCAGAGATGTTTTTAAACTATGATCGAAGCTAGAACAGGGCTACAGAAGTGAAAGCTCCAGGTTCTATCCTCACTAGGGTACCTACGTCTTATTAGGTATATTCTAAATTATGTTTAAAAATTACACAGTTATGGTAAGGAAAACATTGTAAAAAAATAAGAAAACACTACATAAAAGTCATACGTAGTATTAAATCATATTATTTAAGATATGAGAAAGAGTAAATTTTTACCTATTTTTACCAGGTTTTTTTTTCCACTTTCTCCTTGTTGGTGATATTAAAAAAACTAATACTTTCCAAAACTTCCGCAACACGTTGTATAGCGTGGGTACATTTAAACATCTATTAAGTTAGGTATAAAATTTGCATAGAAATAGGTTTCAAGTTAGCATCTGTGATGACCGTAAACTCGGACTAGGCAATTTGGTAAAGTATGAAATAGCTAATTTTATTCACTACAATTTTTTTTAGGTTAACTTTTATACCATTTTATATAACCTAAGTTATCTTTTAACTAATATCAACACTTTATTGCAAAGAGGATATAGAAAAGAAAAAGAAAAAGTAAGATATAGTTACTTTTTATTTTGTATAACTCAGAAAGTGTAGACCGATTTCAAAATAAAAGAGTTAACTATATCATTACATAGTATAAATCCAAGTCGCTAATTCTGTCTGTCTGTATGTTTGCCCGCTATCTCCTCCTGAAACGCTTAACGGATTTTAATGCGGTTTCCGCCATCTTGAAAGTATTTTTTTCATTTAAATTTGTAAGGAAATAACATTAAGATTTTTTTTTTAAGTTAGCAAAAATGCAAGGTTTCGTGGGCAAGTCGGCAAAATTACACCATTGCGAAGCGTAGGCGGGTCGCTCGTCATGTATATTGGTGGGAACATTGTTTTACTTGTAAATAAGAAGATTTGCAGGCCCGAAGCTATAATATATATCAGGGAAACAATTGAAAACCATACGTAGATCTCAGGAAAATTTAAATAAAATATCATAAGAAGCAAACTTTAAAAAAAAATGTTTTTTATCATACACATATAATTGGCCGGTAAGATTTACTAAGCCCGGTGAAGCTGTAAAGGCCGTTATTGGGCCAACAGCAAACGGCAGACAGAAAAAAAAGGTAAGATTTACCAGAAGAAGATATTAAAGGTTTATCGGCAAGACAGAAACCGTTTTTTTCTTAAATGTTAAATAAACTACCAAGTAATTTTATTTCATACTAGTCTAATTCTTCCGATATGTTCCTGTCTGTCAAAAACAGTGCCCATCTCATTTAACCCTCTAGGGTCCAGCAAATTGGACAGCCTATACGAATCAGCTGGACATGTTTTAGTGTCCATAAAATAAAGAATTGACGTGGCCATACAACAAATATCCTTGCGGTTTTTTATAGCCACGTCATAAAATGAAGCCGAATTGGGATCCTGGCAAGATGGAGGAAGTATAGGATATCGATTACGAGGATGTACTTGAATTTTGTGTTTCTGAGGTGAATACAATGTTTGGTCGTTTTCAAATGCTTGTGGCAGAAAGTGGGGATTGGGTTGCCTGGTAGAAATTATTTTGAGCAGTGAGACCTGTTTTTCTTTTAGTTTTTAAAAATAAAAACAGTATTTAACAAAACTTGAGATTTTTTTTAAATAAAAGGTAACTAAGGCCCGTGCGTCGCACAAACACTAAATTGGGTATTTATTATCTTGTATGCCTTTCCAAAAATAACTAAGTTTTTTTTTCTTTTAACTGTTTTCTTACTCAAAGTTATAACTTTTTCTGTTATTGTTTTTATTCTATGTGCAATCCCTACTATCCCTACTATAATATTATAAATGCGAAAGTAACTCTGTCTGTCTGTCTGTCTGTCTGTCTGTCTGTCTGTCTGTCTGTCTGTCTGTCTGTCTGTCTGTTACGCTTTCACGCCTAAACCACTGAACCGATTTTGATGAAATTTGGTGTGAAGAAAGAACTGATCTTGGGAAAGGACATAGGGTACTTTTTACCGCGGGAAAACTTCTCATTCCCACGGGAAACCGACTTCCACGCGAACGGAGTCGCGGGCGTCCACTAGTAAAGAATATTTCTATTATTATTTTTGTATGAATGGTACCTACTTATAATTCCGTATTCAATTCCAAGACAATATAAAGTTTTTTGCTTAAATGTATCTAATACGATATTTTTTATTTTATTGTTAACATCCCTACTTCCCTACTAATATTATAAATTCGAAAGTAACTCTGTCTGTCTGTCTGTCTGTCTGTCTGTTACGCTTTCACGCCTAAACCACTGAACTGATTTCGATGAAATTTGGTATGAAGGAAGAACTGAACTTGTGAAAGGACATAGGGTACTTTTTACCGCGGGAAAACTTCTCATTCCCACGGGAAACCGACTTCCACGCGAACGGAGTCGCGGGCGGCCACTAGTAAGATACCTACTAATATTATAAATGCGAAAGTAACTCTGTCTGTCTGTCTGTCTGTCTGTCTGTCTGTCTGTTACGCTTTCACGCCTAAACCACTGAACTGATTTCGATGAAATTTGGTATGAAGGAAGAACTGAACTTGGGAAAGGACATAGGGTACTTTTTACCGCGGGAAAACTTCTCATTCCCACGGGAAACCGACTTCCACGCGAACGGAGTCGCGGGCGGCCACTAGTAAGATATAAATGTGTGTGCTTGTATAAGTCCTTATGTTATAGTGAAAGTCATGAGTTGGAGTTTTTACTTATAATTTTTATACAATAAAACAAGTCTTTAGTTGATACATGCCTCCCTCTTGATTAGCAAGAGCGGATTAGAGTAAGAATTTTAATTTCGAGTATGTTCAATAGTGGTTTCTAACATATCTAGGTTCCTCTAACATCTTGAGTGTAGAATATTCAATTATTCCCCATTTGCTACGGATTCACAGATCCGTAGTCAAGCGCTACGCTTTTCGTAGCCAATGCAAATGCTTGCTCTTAAACCCAGACATTCTAATCCTGAAAATTAACTCCATAGTTATTAAAAGTTAACTCCACGAATTCCTGTTATCTCTAACTAAACCATTCACAAATTATCACTGCTTAATTGTTAAGACTATTCTATTAACAGTCTACAATAAAACATTTCTTACCAAAAAACTCTTTTATAATTTGAGCTTTATTGCTTATGTGTTAAGGTTGATATTGATTTGGGGGTAGTATCGGCTTATTGCCACAAGTACAGTCAGCAGAAATCGTGCTCCCTGTTTAGTTTGACAAATCCGCTCGTTAATTGGAAGGCGCGATCGCTAAAATTGATTGTGGTTACTTTGATTAGCGAAGCGATTCTGAATACAACCTTTATTACTTTCTTCATGTTGTAGATACTAAGCTATTGTATTGTTAGTCTAGTAAAACAGCACAGTGTTAAGAGTAAATTCAATAAACCCTTTAATATTTTTTGAGATTATCCCATTTATAAATAATTTTAACTACATTTGTTAAGCATATAATTATGTACATATTATATATAAAATGTTACAGAAATATATAAATACTTACATGGGTCTAAAGTGGAATAGAAAGTTTTTTTACTACAACTAAAGTTACTGCTACTAACTTAAAGAAAAATGAACAAAGTTACCTCATAAATATAGTTTAGAATTCAATACATTGTCTGGTAAATTTAATTACGAATGCTACCATCTACTTATATGATTATAACCGAAGTGTTTATTTTCTAAAGACAAATTGCGAAATTTAGGGCTGGAAGAGGCAGTCGCTATTTGAAAATAGTTTCGAACGGCAATACTTTTACTAGATCAGTATTACTAGGATTTAATGTCATAAATGATTGCTTTTAAAAGCTAAAACACAGCCTTATGTGTTTTTCGTAGGCTAAAGTACTTAAAGACTTTAAACTACCCCATAATTATGCTACAATAAAATAAAATAATTATTAGCATTTATTTAAATCACCGCCTCTCGTTAACAAGCGCACACCACTAGTGGTTTGAGGCTTCTCAAATAATCGTTTCTCGCTTCGTATGTACGTTTAATATCGATTGTAGCTATATCTAGAGGTATTTACGACTATTTGCTCGGAAGATTTCAAATAAACAAGTTTAATGTCGGCTGGTAATCGATTTTTCGATTGATGTTAGTTTAGTCGGAGTTTCGTGGTGTTCAGGATAAATGGTAGGTACTCTAGGCTTCGGTGGGTTATTTATAGGTATACCTCCGGTATAAGGTTTCTAAGTTGAGGTACAACAAGAGTTCAAAATTACTAGTAGGCGAATCTTATCCTACTAATATTATGAATATGAAAGTTTGTGAGTATGTGAGGATGTATGGATGTTTGTTACCCTTTCACGTAAAAATTATTGGACGGATTTGGATGAAACTTTCAGAATAACACAAAGGGTAATTTTTTACCGCGGGAAAACTTCACATTCCCACGGGAAACCGACTTCAACGCGAACGGAGTCGCGGGCGGCCACTAGTTTAATATAAATTGATCGAGAAAACCTGTCTCAAATAATATAGTGCTAGCTGGCTTTTAGCAGTCGTTTTTGGTCCACCATGCTCCATTTTTCTACTGCTTAGCAAGTTAACTGTAGTCCAGCTTAAAGGATAGGCAGAAAATTCAAGTGTAGCCACCGAAAACTTGGCGCTGCAGAAACTGAAACGACGATTTGTTTCTTATTATTATTGTTATGTTTAATATTTCGACCTGAAACGCTGTATATAAGAAATGGTAGAACCGATTATTAAAGTAAATAAAAAATCATACGTATAATATAACCTTTCAGATCAAAAGTCATAAAATCGCATAATCACGGTGCGTAGTAGGCATTGGTTACTTTTGAACATCACAAAATCAAAATAAATAAAATTAAAACCAACAATACTTTTATTACGCTACCAACTAAACAAGAATATTTTCCAGTTTAGATTTTCCACCACTTTTAAATCTAACTCTTACCATAAAGGTCTTGAAACTGCGAACCTCTTTACAAAGTCAAGTGCTGCAACTATCCTCATTAAACCTTTTTCCACAATTCCCTTAGACACAAGTTACAAAGAAAATAATTATAATGGCCCGGGGCGCTAAGTTGTCACTTGGACAAATGACTCAACTTTCTTTTGATAAAACCAACAAAAGCTTGGAGATAATTTACAACTGAATGTGACGTTTATTTCGTGTTTATTTGTGTGAAAGATAAAATTGTCGTCGCATGAATTATTTTGATAGTACCAAGTCGTATTTAGGACTTCAACAAAAAACGCATTTTAATTGCAATAGATGAATACTATCAAAGCACTTCTTGTAAATTTTGATGCAATAATATTTAATAATTTCTAATAAAAATTAAAAAATAAAAATCAAATAGTTCTATAGTTGCATATGATTTTTTCCAACTTCTACTTTTATGATACCAAAATAGATAATTTGTAAAACGCTTGCATCTACTTTTTTTATAAATCCTTTAATATATTATATTAAATTTCAAAAATCTTACAGAATGATTGCAAGCTGATACACCTACATAGACCCCAACTAGCTCTTTTTCCAACGCCAATAAAAATTTGGTACTCGTATATTTGATATCATTGTTCAATCTTATTTATTATCTATACAAGTAATGAGACCATCTGCGTGTTATTTAATAGTTAAATTTAGTTAAGAAACGCTAATCGGCTCTAGAGATAGAAACGCGGCATAATGAACATCTGTGAACGACTTTGTCTAATCAGTGGTAATTCTATCGTCATGAGTAGAAAATCATTAATGGTGTCTTTGCTGAATAATAATGAAATAAATAAATCAGCGTTCTTCTTTTAATATTCCCTGTGGGAATTAAATCCAGAGTTTTCAGACCTAAACGCTAGCAGCTTATCAAAAATCTATTTAATATTATAATTTATGATGTGACGAACTTTAATTTTCGCCCATCTGTATATAATTCTGCTGCCTAGTAAGTAATTTTTATATGTTTGTTTTTTATAATTTTATCTTTAACTAGCTTTTGCCCGCGGCTTCGCACGCGGTAAATTCGGAGTAAAATCCCTTTCCCTATACTATAAAGATTTACTGCTATCTTTGAAATATCTAAACTCCTATACTCTATTTTAACTCAGATGTAATTATTTACGAAATCACATTGTCATTAGAAACCTCGAAAATAACAGTATTTCTCCCCTATTTAATGGTTGTTATTATACAAATAAACCTTCCTCTATCTATTAAAAAAACAAAGAATTAATCATACAGACACACAGACGGCGGAAAGACGACTTTATTTTATACTACTTACTAGTGGCCGCCCGCGACTCCGTTCGCGTGGAAGTCAGTTTCCCGTGGGAATAAGAAGTTTTTCCGCGGTAAAAAGTACCCTATGTCCTTTCCCAAGTTCAGTTCTTTCTTCATACCAAATTTCAACAAAATCGGTTCAGTGGTTTAGGCGTGAAAGCGTAACAGACAGACAGACAGACAGACAGACAGACAGACAGACAGACAGACAGAGTTACTTTCGCATTTATAATATTAGTAGGGATGTATTGATAGTTTAAATACGGTACATTTGCGTACATGTACTGTACTGCTAATTGTAGCAGACGGGCATAGTTTTTTTATTATATACTAGTGACCCTCCCACGCTTCGCAATGGTGTAATTTTGGGCGGCTTGTTCCCGAAACACTGAATTTTGTCTTACTTACTAAAACTTTTTGTGAATGTTCTTTATTTACAAATTAAAATGAAAAAAATACCTAAATAATGGTGAAAACCGCATTAAAATCCCTCAACTGGTTTAGGAAGAGTTAGCGGACAAACATACAAACAGACAGAATAAGCGACTTGAATGTATACTATGTAATAACAATAATAATGAGAAAATAGTTGCGACAAGGTTTTTAAATAATAGTAGATAGAAATCTATTGCTGTCACCCCTCTGACGCTGCTGCTCGGTGCTGTGGGAAAGAGACAACTGCAGGTCATTGTGATAATGCAGTTATAAAATTGACAAATACCCTTTATGAGACAGTCTCATGTTCATGAGTTAATTAAAGGGAGCTGCAAAGGCAAGAAATCTTGATACATATTCAGGTGACAATTATCAATTGTGTAATAAATAACCAAAGCAAAGTTATATTAAAACCCACATAATATGAACATAGAACAGCAAACAACTAAACTATTAAATTAATTCAATCGTTACATCATCAGATTATTAAATCATTCAATAATTTAGTCATTCAATCATTCATTCATTCAGTCGTTCGGTCATTCAGTCGTTTAGTCATTCAGTCATTTAGCCATTCAATCGTTCAGTCATTCAAATACTAACTCAATTTATCTATGCATCAATCATGCAGCAGACGAATCAAATTCGTCGAGGCACAACGTGCATAGGATATTTGCACTATGGCCACAGCATAAAAAAAACTTCTACCGGCAGGCGGCAACGTGAAACTTATATTAAGGTAAGTTCATGTTTTTTTTAACTTTTATTTTCCCACCGGTTTGTGACGCGTTGGGCAACGACTGCCCTAGAGTTGCTATTTGAGAGACTTGCAGAGATTATTTAACACCTAGAAGTATAAAAATTAGCCCTCACTGATAAACTTTCGGTATGAATATCTTTCGGTGTATATGTAAGTAGTTTCCATACAGACCGCTGAGTCCCACCGCATTTTTAGGAAACAAAAGCTCCTTACAGAAAAAAATAAGATGAGCGACTTTATATTAAACTTTCCTAACTCTGTTATAAACATAAAACTGTATTTTAACTTTTCTCATAAACCGTTCAAACAAAATTGGAAACTCCGTTTTCTGTTCGTTGTAAATAATTTGTATTTGTTAACGTGTTCGAAATCAATATCGCAAGGAACCCGTATGAGATACAGTTGGCAATAATTTAAACAAAAATATAGAAAGGTAATTTAAATTACATTTAAAATATTTAAATAAATTAAAAAAAAAATATACACAACGAGGGCAATATTTTTATTAAATAAAGGAAGAAACAACATAGTTACATTAAAAAGTGTTTTTTTATCACCTGTAAAGTATAATTAATTCAACCTAATAACACAGCCATAATTCTATTTTTGCATCTTACGAGAGCGAAGATAATAAATCTATGTATTTTTGCTATTCTCAATTGTTCTGCTATCCGTACATGCATATTTCTTCACCGATTCTGAAAGCCATACTTTCCCAATTGATTTTAAACAAATATCATTTCAAAGTTGCTTTCAAACCTTAGATTGCTTAGATGCCTTCGGAACAAATAATTCATTTCAGGCGCTTCTTTGCTATATTTTTAAAAAAGTTTATTTATTTTGAATATATGGTCATTTAACGATAAACAAGTTTAATTACAACATTTCATAGTTTTATTTCTTTTCATCAAATATTAATACTTACTATTATATAGAACCATACCAATTCATTGCAATAACTACTTATATAAAAATGAGACCTTTAATTTCGCAACATGTGCCATCACTAGCATCCAAGTACATCACTAGACGAGGACATTAGGGCCTCTAGGCGCATTACATATTGAATATCTATGGCGATTAATTGTTGTCTCATTATTTTAAGATTAATTTCTATTATTTTAATCATTACAATACGACTCTTTTATCACTTTAATTTTTAACAATCAATTCCATTACTTTTACCCGTTTACTATACAAACTTAGACTCTATAATTTTACTTTACTTAACCTATTTTTTTTACTATTGCTTTTCCCGTAAAACATTAAGCACTATCGATAGCTTGCCGGGGCTTAGAAAACGTGTTCCCCTATGATAGTAATTCAAGAAACTTACCTACTTACAGCTCGTAACTTTAACTTATATGAACTTAGTCTGTACCCTTCAGGAGTCTCTTAGGTCAAGAGCTAACAGTTGAAGGTTGCGCGTATACACTTTGTGACGTAATTCTTGCAATATTACATTGTGATACATATGTTACACAATTTACAAGCTTACGCTTAGTTTGAGGTTACATAGTTGGTGTGTTATTTTGGAGATCATCATTACATAGAATGAATTCAAGTCGTTAATTCTGTCTGTTTGTCCACTTACTCCTCCTAAACCACTAAACGGATTTAATGCGGGTTTCGCCATCTTTAAGGATATTTACTCATTTAAATGTGTAAATAAAGAGCATTTAGAAAAAGTTATTTCAAGTTAGCGAAAAAACAATTTTTCGGGAACACGTCAGCCAAAATCACACCATTGCGAAGCGTGGGCGGTAGTTTATTTATATTATCTTAGTTTTAAATTTAGAAAAATAAATTGAAAACTCATGAGTTAATTAATGGATTAACGGCGACTTAGTCATTTCATTGGTTTCAAAACTTACCTAATGTGTGATAGTTAATTACTGTGTGTGTGATAGTTAATGTATTTGAAGTTTGTTAGTAAGCTTGCGGGAAAAAATGCGGATTTCTTTAATAAACTTAATATTTATTTTTTAAACTAAAAGCCTATAAAAGTGATACGATTTAAAAAAATATATAGTTTTATTTCCCTCTTAACACCACTGTAAAGAAAAAGTAGTAAAAGCTTTTGTTTAACTCAGTGCCACGTGCCTCCTTTGTTATCTTTGTTATACCCTGTATATATAGGTCCTGTAATAATATTTTGCACATACAAAATAAAAATATTTCAAAGTAATTGAAGATACTGACTTATATCTATTTATTTCAGCATCCCCAACATATTTTGATGTTAACGTGTTACGACCCTACTCTTCTCAGTTGTAAAATGCATACTTTTATCTTTTCAGACAAAGGCAGAAGAAATAAGTAGTTAGGTACTACGAACAAAAAAATGTAAAGAAGTAAACATAAACTTTAAGATACGTGAAAGTTTATAAGTATGGATGTATGGATGTTTGTTACTCTTTCACGTAAAAACTACTGGACGGATTTTGATGAAACTTCACAGTAATATAGGCTATACATCAGAATAACACATAGGGTACTTTTTACCGCGGGAAAACTTCTCATTCCCACGGGAAACCGACTTCCACGCGGACGGAGTCGCGGGCGGCCACTAGTAACCTATAAGAAGTCATGTAAGCAAAACACTCAATTCTCTCTTCAGTATGCTGTCCTTTATCAAAACACATACTATTAAGATGCGTTCACAACATCTTGGGTATGCTTTGTTTCTTCTCCTGTACTTATAACTTCGTGTTACATAGGTCGTCTAGGATACACAGACACGCAGCATGACTAAATGTCTGGACACATCGATCCGCCGTGGTAGGTAGCCGACGCGCCGCATGCACAGCCTGGCTGCAGTAGGTATGTATGTAACTGTTGGAAAATGGTGTAAAAGGTAGGTACTTCATATAAAATAAAATAAAATAAAATAGCCTTTTATTCAGAACTACAAGAAAAAGTAATACAAATATTTTGTTTTTTCTAAATATTATAAAATGTCTCGCAGTTCCGCGTGCCTCATGGCATAGGCCTCCTCTAAACTTTTCCACTGTTCTCTGTCTCTTGCTACTCTTCTCCAGTGATGTCCCGCCGTAAGTTTTATATCGTCTTCCCATCTTGTTTGTTGGCGACCTCTGTTGCGTTTGCCGTCTCTTGGGTACCAGTCGGAAACAGTTTTGCTCCATTTTTCTAGTGGATCTCGCATCATGTGACCGGTCCATCTCCACTTCTGTTGGTCTATTCGAGTCAGTATATCAGTCACCTTGGTTTTTTCTCTTATTTTTCTACTATTGACTTTGTCTTTAAGTTTTACTCCGACCATACTTCTCTCCATAGCTCTCTGGCAACGTTCTAGCTTTTCTCTATGGTGTTTGGTGAGTGACCATGTTTCACATCCGTAGGTGATGACTGGAAGAATACAGGTATCATAGACTTTCTTTTTTATTTTCATTTTTATGTCCTTAGATTTCATGACTTCTTTTAGAGACCAGTATTTCTTCCATCCGTTAGCTGTTCTTCTGGTTATTTCCTTAGTTGTTTGATCTTTATGTGATATAATCTGTCCCAGATAACAGTACTCTTGCACATATTCTAATGGCTGGTTGTCAATTCTTATTTCCGTTGGTTTCGAGTTAGTCATTACTTTAGTTTTTTCTTTGTTCATAGATAAACCCACTTTCCTACTCTCCTCATTTAGTGACTTAATCATTTTTTGAAGTTGTCTTGGATTTTCTTCGAACAGAACTATGTCGTCCGCGAATCTTAGATGGTTTAGTTTTATGCCGTCTATATTGAGGCCGAGGTTATTCCAATTAAGATTACGAAAGACACTTTCCAGTAAGGCTGAAAATAATTTCGGTGATAGAGGATCTCCTTGTTTCACACCCCTCTTAATCTCAAACCTTTTTCCCAGAGTTTCGAGTTGGATTCTCGCTTCGCTCTGGGAGTAGATGCTTTTGATGATTTCGATGTAGCTTAAGGGTATATCTTGGGTTTGAAGACTGTCCCACATAGCTTTATGACTGATACTATCGAAGGCTTTAGAATAATCAATGAATGCCATATACAAAGGTTTATTGTATTCTCTATATTTTTCAATAATTTGTTTAACTGTGTGTATATGGTCAAGTGTAGAAAATTTTTGCCTGAAGCCAGCTTGTTCTCGTGGTTGGTTTTCATCTAGTTTTTTACTTATTCTTTCCAAGATAACTTTTGAGAATACCTTATATATATTCGACATTAGACTTATGGGTCTGTAGTTTCCTATGTCGTCTTTGTCACCTTTTTTAAATATAAGTATAATGTGAGATGTCTTCCACTGTGTAGGGATTTTTCCAGTAATTAATATATCATTGAATATGGCCGTCAGTATAGGTAGTAACTCTTCAAGAGTTCCTTTGAGGAGTTCGTTTGTAATTTTGTCAGGTCCTGGGGCTTTTTCCATCTTTTGACTTTTTATTGCTTTTTCAACTTCAATCGGAAGTATTGTTGGTGTTGATCTTAGCATTTCTTTTTGTCGTTTGGGTGAGTATACGTTTGGTTGTTGAGCGTGTTTTATGTCAGAGTTTGAATATAGGTCCTTGTAATATTGAGTTGCAACTTCGTTGATGTCTTTTCTGTTTGTTACAGTTTTCTTCCTTTTATTGAGTTTTGGTATCCATTCTTTATGTATTTCCCTAAGTTCCTTTAACGCTCTTTTTATTCCACCCGTTTTCTGTATGTAATTTTCTAAAGTTTGGAGTCTCTTCGTTTTTCTGTCTTTTCTGATGTTTTCTTTGATTTTTTTACTTATTTCAGTAACTAATTTAATATTTTCTTTTCTTGGGCGGTTTGAAAGCAGCTTTTTTCTATTTTCTATAAGTTTTAATGTTGAGTCAGATAGTTGATATTTTTTTTTATCTCTTGTGGTCCCTGATTTAGCTTGAGTTAGTTCTTTTTCTAGCAAATCATAATTTCTAAGGACATTTGTGTCTTTGTTTTCTATTATTACTTTCAGGGACATAGAAATTTTCTTTATAGTTTCTCGGTTTTGAATTTCTATTTTAGGAGGAGTTGTATGTTTCCTAGATGCTTTTGGTTGTTCTGTTTTTAAGGAGCTTCTTACGATGCGATGGTTTGTATTGAAGTTAAATTTAGTTACTACTGATGTATCTGTAAATGCTTTCGGGTAACTTGTTGCAATGTAATCAATTTCATTTTTATATCTTCCGTCTGGGGAAATCCATGTCCACTTATTATGTTTATTTTTCTTATATAAGCTGTTGAGGAGCGTCAAGTTATGTTCTAGAAGAAATTCTACAAGTAGTTCCCCGTTTGGGCTTCTTCTTCCATGGCCGAAGTTTCCTAAGATGTATTCATTTATGCTTTGTTTTTCCCCCACTTGAGCATTGAAATCACCCATCAGTATGATGTGATTATGTGAGTTTTTTGCTACCGTTTGTGAAAGTTCTTCATAAAAAAGTTCGATATCTTTTTTAGGAGCTTGCTCTGTCGGTGCATATATTTGGATAATTGACCATAACTTTCTGTATCCTGGTATGGCAATGTTAAGTACTGCTATTCGGTCAGAAATCCCCATAATATCTATAATATGTTTCTTCAACGGCTGTTTTATAAGGAATCCAACACCTCTTTGTCCAGGTATTTCCCCTTTGTGAAATAATATGTACTCTGAGCGTTCTTCTATTTTTTCTTCTATTCTGCGCAGCTCGCTTATGCCTAGTATATCCCATTTAATATCTTCAAGAGCTTTTTCTAACTCCTGTAAGCTTTCATCTGTTCTCAAGGTTCTCGTGTTTAAAGTTGCAATTTTAATAGTCTTGTTCCTTTTTGTTAGAGGGTGATGGTCTTCATCTCCCGCGGGGACCGGCCGTAGTGGGAGACGTTTTGTTGGTTGGTTTTGTTTTAGGTTATTTGTTGGTGCAGTTTGATTCCGTAGTTCCGTAGCAGTAGTTAGTTTTTTGGAGTTTTAGTTTTTGGGTCGGATCCTGTTTTTTCTACATAGTTCAGTATGTTAGGTCTAAGATATTCTTTATTATGAGTTTTGGTTGCCGATTGTGAAGAATTACTCAGGATTTTATTTGTATGAATTTTTTTCTGTGATGATTTGGGTGAGTCTGAAGTTTCCCTTTTTCTCTTCTCTCTCGTATTATCGTTGATTTTTTTAACTATTAATTTATCGTACTTAAGGTAAGCCACATTGCCTTTCTTCCTTTCTTCTTCTAATTGTGGTTGCAGTTGTTTACGCTTCTCTAAGATTTCTTTGGAGTAGTCTTCTTTAATATTTATACCTGGCGGGAGATTTGGCCTGTTCTTAAGGATAAGATGTTTTTTCCATTGGCATGTAATGGAGACTACAACTGGGCGGTTTTTGCTAGCAATTTTCTGCCCTATTCTGTAAATATTGCTGATTTCCTGGCTGTCCATATGTACTCCCAAGTCTACAATAATTTCTTTAATGTAGTCTACTAATTCCGTTTCAGATTTGTCCTTTTCGTCGACTCCGAAGAAAACCAGATTATTTTTCCGTTTCTCTCTTTCTACCAATCTTAGTTTTTGTTCGAGTGATAGAACCTTATTTTTTAAAATATTATTTTCCTCTATGATTATTTTCATTTTTTCATCTATGGCTTCCATTACGTTCTTTGTAATTGTGTGCGTTATTTGTTCTGTTTGTATTTCGAGTTTTTCGTTTATTTTTAAAAGAAGGAGTTCCATATTTTTGTCCATGGTATGAAAATCAAATTGTGGTGTAAATTGGTTAAAGTTCGGAACTGTCGCAAAGTGACAATTGACAGCGTCAATTTTTTTCACAATATCAGCTTAATGACGGTGGTTCGATATTTTGTTTTTATTTGAGGTTATGGTGCCAAAACTAGATTACAGTTTTTGCGGTATTAAGCACGTCACTGAGTCCACTTTTTTACTTGTTATTGTTAGTTGTCTTTAAAACGTTATTGTTGTTTGTTTCACAGTTCGGAAATAGCACTTTTAGCACAATATTTTGATTTTTTTCTGAAGAGACAGTTGACGTACGTGTTTACAGTGTAACTACCGGAACCGGAAAAAGGTACTTCATATAGTAATGGCTAACTTAATGGAAGTTTTTCTAAATGCTCTTTATTTATAAATTTGTATAGGTTTCTAATTTCTTTATTTTTGTAATAGACCAAAATACATAGTTTCGTGATGTAAACCTCAAAAGTGCCTCAAAGCAACCGTGCACTAAGTAGTATAAATTAATTTTAAATATTTGTTTTTAAATCAATATAAAACTTCAAATTTGTTGTACTTACCCAATTACTTTTATATCAGCCTAGATTTTATACTTATTTAAAAAGTTGGTAAGTACCTACCAAGCTATTTTAACTTACGAACAGAACAATAAATTCTAAACGAACGGATTATCTACCAACTGGACTTTCCTCTGCGGTTTAAATAAAAGTATCTTGATCGATAAGCACTTACAAAAGACAATACAAACTTGGATTCAACAGGACTCATTCCAGTTTGAATCCTTAGTGCCCTCTGGCGGAACCCAACTTAAATTGACTTCCAACATTTTTAATTACTAACTCTGGAAAAGATATGCCCTCAAGAAACTCGGTTCCCGGTAATGAAAGATTTTACAATTTCTTTATGAAAACTTCGTATTCCATTCCAATGGTTTTGCCGCGTTTTTTTGCCGCCTTTTTGTTGCGCAACTGTCCGGTTCGCATGGAGGCAATTAAAATTCACTTAGCTCATTCAGAAATTTGGATTTTCATGTATTTTTGGCAATGCGTCGAGATTGTCGACGGAGTTTTGTACTTCAAAATAAAAAGTAATTTTATAAACACACCAGAAATTGAAGATGCTCTTTATAGAGCTTTTTTAATTATAGCTACTCAGGTCATTTATGTAGTTTATAATTAAACATTAATTTTACACCGCTCCCTCAATTCCCCCGTAAAATCTAAGCGCAATTACGCCTAACTTCACTTAACACATCGCTTCCTCCATCAGACGCTTCCCCTTTGCACTCTATTACCGAAGCATAGTGTTGATAATTGCTTGTATTTGGTTTAGGTAAAGTTTGAGTCTTTGTTGTCTGACTATGGGGTGCATTTTGTTTTATTTGTTGTCTACGTTCGTTGGTGTGTGTGTCGATCGATAGATAGAATGCACCCTATTCTATGGCACCATGATACGATATGTAGATTACCTATTTAGAATGGTAACTATCGATAATGATTCATAGATAGCTTGATATCTAATAGGAGCATGGATGGCCGTAGGTATTAAGTACGTACATGAACAGTTTTCTTGTTGTTGTGTGTAACGATATCTTAAGGCAAATATCATGCTGAATGCAATTGTTTTACATAGTAAGTACCTAGATAGTGTTAACATGAACAGGAAACGGACTTTTAGACTAAACATTATTTTTAACAAAACGTCGAATAATAGAAAATACTTACAACATGTAACCGCCGTTAGTTCACTTCGATCTGTGAGAACGTGCAATGACGCCGACTAGTGATGTCCATCAAGCGCCAGGGGTGTTCATCAAGTGCTAGGGGTGTCCAGTTACCGATACAGGAAGTAAAAAAGCTTAGACCTAAGGAAGGCACAATATTAGTAGACTCTATGTAGGTACCTATATTTTGCTTTTGAATATAAGTATACCGCTTATAATTAATTCTCTTAACTCTGTCTTAAAATAACCAAACTGGAATAACTAATCTCTGGAAACTGTAGGTACCTACTTATTTGTACATTATTGTTAAAATACTAACCTTGTAAAAGCGTATCACTAGGCAACGAAATGTAATGGAGTTACTTGGTAAGTACCTATGTATGCGTGTGTACTTTATTAAAGGTAAATAAATAAACTCATATAAATCTTCAAATCTTTTGTATTAGGTATCATAATCAAAAGATGGTGGTCAGAAGTGGTCTTGATGGGTGATGATAGCCACATCGTATCATGACATTACCAGTAAGCAAGCGTTTGTGCAAAGCGTGTGCGGTTCCATTAGGGTCACCAAGGATTTCTTGGCAAAACTTGGGCTTCTCGAAGACTTTCCAACCAGGATTCAGTGTAGGCCTGCATGGAGTAGTTTTAAAATGAACGGTGCAGGACCGGAAAAGATAACCACCGTGAGCAAAATGATTCATTTGTAATAGCAGTAAAATATTTTGAACTTTATTCTTGACAATGACAGCCAAGGGACATATTTTTATTTTTTTTCTTTATCTTTGGCGTTGGCACGGTTTTGCGCATTACGGACATACAGCGGACAGAACCTCATAAACCTCACAAACAACTATATAGGCAGATATTAAAAGATTAAAAAGAAGAGATAAATCATGTATCAAACAAACAACATTACTGTGAAAATTCAATTTAAATGAGAAGATTGAATAACAAGTTAATCATTTAAAATCTAGCTCTTAGTACCAAGCATTATTTTTTGTGTTACTGATAAGCAGGAATTTAAATCATCCGAGCTATATTATTTTATGAACTAAACAAGACGCACGTTCAGTGCTTAATTTTAAATTAAGTAAGATTTGACCGGGGTCCTCAGTTACACAAAAAAAATATCTCGGTACGTTGAGCTTGATTTTAAATTATTAACTTGCTATTCAAACATTTCGTTCAATGAGCGGTTTTCAAAATAAGTAAATATAGTTTATACAAATTCGCTACATGGCGTTGAACCAACTTAGTACGCAGGTTACCTATAAAATAGGAAAAGGATAGAAAAAAAAACCAATGTCGGTTTTGATTTCATTTCAATTTGAATAAAATAATAATAAAATTTATGTCTTTTGTCTTTAACATTAAAAAATTACGTACGTAGTTGATCCATCTATCAACATAAAATAAAACAGCTGTCAGAAAACCGCTCATTCGGAATGGATTGAGGTCTATGTTCTCTATAGTTTGTGATTTATTTATTCATTGACGGGTTGACATTTGAGTTTGACGGATTATGTAAAATACGTACGGTAAACGGTAAATTAAATTCCATTCGAAGTCGATTTAAACAAGTTTAAAGATGGGACACCATGGTTTGTAAAATATCAGACCCCAAAGTAGACCAAGACCTAAGCGCCGGAGACTGCAAGCTGACAAAATGTTTGGAAAACTAACTTCATAGTGTCGGAAAGCCAGAATTGCCAACGCTTGCTTTGCATGCATCGGTTTCATAACATCGTATGTAGCATTTACACAATTCCCAGGTAATTATTGTTAACTTTGATATTTTGTAGTTAATCATAACATATTTTATTAGTGTTTATTTTCAATAATTCTAGATCTAAACAACTTCATGAAAATATTACAGTTACCATGGCTGCAAGTGGAATTGGTTAGCAACATCAGACCATAAATCACAAGATCTCTAGGGATTATCATCAGCAGCCCAAGGTGCTAATTTTAACATCATGGAAGTTTTAGCATAGAGAAATAACAAAATCAGGCTCTCATATAGGTAGTATCTTACAATACTGTTATGTTCCTGAAATTGATCCTGGTTAGATTATCTGCATGGCTAAATCAACTTGTATTTTTTAACAAAGTTGCAAATTGTTTGGTATTAATGTTATTAATAATATTAACCTATAGCTAGCTAGTTATACCAGTCAGACTTTTGGTCCGAGGGCTAGAATAGTTATACTTTTGTGTCAAAATATAAATCTTTTATTTTGCAGTAGATTGGCACAAGTTTCACAAGTATTATGTGTTCACAGGATTATCTGTTATTAAATACTAGTTGATTGCGGAACTTTTACATAATTTAAAAACATTGCAAATTATAAAAGAATTCATTAAGTAATTATGCAGTGAACTGAGTACTATTCATGTTTAATAGATTGTATGTTTCAATAAAATTAATAATAATACAAATTATTTTCTTAATTTCAGGGATACTGCTTCTATGCTGTGGCTGTGTAAAACTTACCTCCGGGATACTGGAACTTTTTGAGTGGTAGAGTTTAGATGTAGGCTCTGTCTGCAGCAATTATAGGGCTGACTCGACCAGTGGAATACCAACGTCGCACAGAAAACGGAAGAAGAAGGGACGATGTTTCTGGGTTTTGTTTGGTGAGTGTGGTATCTGGTGCCCAATATTTTCAAAGGCCTAGCAAAACACCCCCAACACCCACAGTGTTGCGGGTAGTCATGGGCGGCGTTGATCACTTACCATCAGGTGACCCGCATGCTCATTTGCAACCTAAATTATAAAACAAAACTGGAAAATTAGAAAACCATTTTTTTTTCTTAATTCAAGTAATGGGGTTGTGTCTTAATTTTTTTTTGTTTAAGAAAAACATATTCCTTTAGAAAGCTTGTAAAAATTGGTTTATAATTATAATTTAAAAAAAACTTAAAAGAAATATAACTGCTTAAGCATTTGCACCAAGTTGCCTATGAAAATAATGGGCGCTAAAGAGGAGAAGAACTTTTTGTTACATGTACCATAGTACAAGCCTATTAAATAATCAAATTTTGTTGTTGCTGTATGGAAATGTGTGAAATATTTTTAACGGTTCTATACCCAAATCAACCCCTGTTACTAACAACTAGTAACTCCTTCATATATTTTTTCTTTTATAATTAGGCCTTTCATTGATATAAATACTCTTCTGTCTATGTTATTCACAAATTTTATTTATTCTTTTAGATGCAGCTTAAAATCTAAGTTAAAAATCAGCAGCAAACTTAGTAGTAGTGCCGAGACTTGAATGCCGGAGTGCCTGATGTCATGTAAGTACATATTACCTATTTTTTTGGTATTTTTTAATATTTTATTATTATAGGAACAAATCGCTAGAAAACTGTTATTATTATAAAAGTAAATAAGATTTAAATTAAATTAATGTCTGATAAATAAGCTGTCCCATTGAATTGACTGAGATGGAATTTGAACTCAATGGTTGTATTAAAATTAATGCATAACTCTCTATTATGTTTTAAAATTCAGAGTTATTATTGAAAATTCATCAAAAAAGTATATATGTTACCGGCAATCTGTATAATTCAGGTATTCTATAGAATACCTAGGTAATGTATAGAATACCTTGAGCATCCAGGCAATGTATAAAATAAAATGAATTTGATTGTCAATTTAATACTTTACCTAGGTAATGTATAAAATTCCTAGGAATTGTATAGATTACCTGCTGTTCCACCGGCAATGTGTAAAATAAATAGACCTTGGTCTATATTTATCAATGATAACCTATTATATGCTCAGCATAATTATAAAACATGTTCTATTAGATAATTATAATGAGCTTTAGATTTGACAAATGCTTCTCCTGTCCCCGAGTAACCCGGAGTAACAATTAAAATAATAGGTACGACGACGAGCGAAGCGAGGAGGAGTGTGAGGTTGAATGGTGACCAAACAGTGTGCAAGCCGAGCGAGCGAAGCGAGCGTGCCGCGGCAGCGGCCGGCGAAGCACCACAACCCTGATATTTTTTAACTAAAAATTACCAACTACGTCGGAGAAAAAAGTTATGAAGGAAAAAATGAGTCGAAAAATTTCTTAGTAATTAAGTAATTATACTATGATTTAAAAAGTTATGGCAACTGACTATTATGAGTTCCGTTGGTAGAACAAAAATAAATTAAGAAAAAAAGTACAAGAAAAAATTATGAACAAAACAGAAAAAAAACGTATAAGAGTGCAATATACATAATTACATATAGACCATGATGCAGTTCCTCTCTAACGTTCTTCATTATAATCTTACCTGCATTACATACATTACCGGCCGCGCATTCGGTATTGTATAGAATACCTAGGCAAAGTATAAAATAAATGATATTTCATACATTACCGGTACGTTTTAGGGATTCTATACATTACCTAGGCATTGTATAGAATACCGGATTTTACACATTGCCGGTAACATATATAATATATTAAACTGTGTAGTTAAAGAGCAATAATCCTATTATTTTCCATTTGCAGATTTTGATTCATTTGCAGCATAGTTTTTTAAGCTATCATGTGAAAGTCATGGGATATCTACTTAGGGATTATGTTAGAACATTATGAAGAAGATTTACCAATGATGGAACTGTTTCTTAATGCTCAGAATGCCAGGTTTGTTTTGATACACTTTCGTTTTGGAGCATAAGGTCAAAAGCGCAAAATGACAAACGATTGCAAATTGCCAAAATAGCGGAATGTCAATAGCGCACAAAGTCAAAAGCGCAGATTGTCAAAAGCGCAGAATGTCAAAAGCGCACATAGTCAAAAGCGCGGAAAGTCAAAGGCGCACAATGTCAAAAATATCATTGCGTTGTCAATTTTAATCGTCGTTATTTTTGGTTTGTTAGACTCGCAATAGAAAATGAAACACTAATTGATATTTTTAGGAAACTTATTTATTTTTATGCAAAATAAATATAAATCAACATAGCAATAGTCAACTTTTATCTTCTACTGGCACATTCTAAATAATATTTGTTTTTTGCCAACAAATGCTCAGAATAATTATAATAAACAAAAATAGAGTTGTCATTTTTAATAATCAGCAATATCTATAATTAAACATCTCTTAATTAAATGATCAGTTTTAACAAAACAAAAACTATGAAATTTGTTTTACTTTTTCAAGGTAAGTTGTAAGAATATAGTTTTGTTCAGAAATGTAGGAATCGTGATTAAGTTCTGCTCCATTTTTTTTCAAATAACATCGTCAAAATCGATATCACACTGCTTTCTTTTATATTTTGGTAGTGATTTAAAAAGTGCATTTGCTATTTTTCTATCCCAATGCGACGAGAAGCAAATTCTTGTCGCAGTTGAATGAATAAATATAAGTTAGGCTTTTTTGGGATTCTTTTATTAAGGCGGTGGTGCCAGCCCTCAAGAGCATTAGTAGTTCTATTCCGTTGTTTAGCAACGCTTATTGTACTTGCCGATTGTTTAGGGTACCAGGTATATTCAAAATAAACTCGAAACTTTCTCATTTCTCGTGAGTATGGTGCAGTGTCCAATATAATTATGTTGCCATGTATCCGGTTTCGTGTATCCGGTTTGCAGGTACAAGTGGAATTATGGCGCACTTTCTTGTTGAATTTCTGCCTTCTTTCGTTTTATTAAGCTTTACCTTTTTTGACATCCTCCACACCGCATCACTTTGCAAGATCTGTAAGAAATCCCAAGGTCTTGACCCTTGTTCTCGATATTATCATGATTTCTTTTCTCAACGATTTTTTGAATAGGTCCATGATTTTTACATACCGCTTCCTTTAAAATCTGTTTTTCTTTCAGCACCTCATTATCTAAATAGTCCGGTTGACACGTATGAAGAGATGATTCTCTTAGTAGTTTTTTACTATTATTGTCCGTAGTAACTTATGCGTTACATACACTTCTTCGGACACATCTCCATAAAGTGGTTCCTCCCTTGTTGTTTACATTTTTTGTATACCTGTAACCGCTGCGTAGTAATGCTAAGTTACCTTTTTGATTGGTAACTATCTCTAATTCTTTATCATCCATAACACACCGAAAATAATTATGCACAGAAGTAATGTTATAAAATAGTAAGTATTTACAAAGATCTTGCACCATAAGCAAGTATTATGACCAACACACCACATTCGACAGAAAACAGTACCGTTTTATTTTGTTAGAAAAAGTGACAAACTCTTATAAAACTACCCTCCAATAATTACTATGAAATGACAGGATGCGTTCCGTTCTAGGCATCAATTTATTAATTATTATTTAAGTAAATTATGTAAGACCAGGAAAACATTGAGGATGAGATAACATTAAGGATGCTGTGTGGAAAAGTCAGCAATTATATTTAGAATGTGCAGTAGAAGATAAAAGTTGACTATTTCTATGTTGATTTATATTTAGTTTGCATAAAAATAAATAAGTTTCCTAAAAATATCAATTAGTATTTCATTTTCTTTTGCGAGTTGCGAGTCTAACTAACCAAAAATAACGACGATTAAAATTGACAACGCAATGATATTTTTGACATTGTGCGCCTTTGACTTTCCGCGCTTTTGACTATGTGCGCTTTTGACATTCTGCGCTTTTGACAATCTGCGCTTTTGACTTTGTGCGCTATTGACATTCCGCTCTTTTGGTAATTTGCAATCGTTTGTCATTTTGCGCTTTTGACTTTATGCTCCAAAACGCACGTAAAAACTACTGGACGGATTTTGATGAAACTTTACAGTAATATTGGTTATACATCAGAATAACATAAAGGGTACTTTTTAACGCGGGAAAACTGCTCATTCCAACGGGAAACCGACTTCCACGTGAACGGAGTCGCGGGCGGCCTCTAGTTTTACAATAATAGTTACATACCTTTAAGTTTAGTCCTTATAAAATCTTAATAAGTATATCAATTGTTTTAATTTATTAATGCTATTCAAATTATAGTAAAAATAGTGTGACTCCTCTTGTTACAGATGAGATGACAAACAACTTCGAGAGTTTTAAGATATTAAAGTTCCAGACAGGCTTCAGCGGCCCATAGGAAGAGCATGTGTCGAAGCCCTAGAATCGTTTATGGTTAACTATTAAAAGTTTCTATTTAGGTTGAAGAAGAGATTGACGGAATATTAATGTTGCGAATATAAAATTTACTAAAATATACCTAAATGCCTATAGAGGTCCCCACCGAGAACAAGCTTAATAATTTTTCGGTTGAATTTCATATTAATAAATGTATCGATAATATCGTCGAAGTCTGTTTCCCTCAATTAAAATTATAATTAAACGAGTTTCTCCAAAAGATCGCTGTCTCACACAACTAAGGAGAGGAACATGGAAATTTGACGGCTTCAGTTGTGTTAAGGATCTTTGAGTCGTACTCAGTCACCATTTGTGTGAGATTAATTCTGAAAATTACCTCAAAATGAAATGAAATTACTTTATAGTATGTAGGATTAAAAACTACATTGTCAAAAGCATAAAATCAAAAATAAAAAAAAGATGTCACGGGACACCCCTACTCATCAGCAATGGCCGTAGTAGACCGAGAGAAAAAGCTGGCGGAAAAAACTCTCGGACTCTTTTCAAAATTATACAATCATAATTTATATTCGTCAACGTTAGAAAAGCAATCATTGTTTTTACACATCAATTCAAACATCTCTCATAGCTGATCTCTTCGCTTCTCTTCCTTGCCTATTCTTCATACTAATCTTAAAATATTTTGAAATATTGGAATTCGTTGCCCAGGGTATCATCTACGTCTATAAACTAGGATTTGGTAGGCTTTCGCTGACTTTGATTATATGTCCAAAAAACTGAATTTTCAGCCAGACTTTGCCATCCTATCATGCAAAACGACAGCTGTTGCTCTTAATTTATTTGTATTTTCTACTTCCTCCTCAATAATTTCTTCGAGGGTATTTACAGAACCCTTGTTGCCTGTAAATACCCTCCAATCCTCCGCCGTTGTGGCTTGATACTAAAAATTTGGTCTTAAAAGAAAAGGTTGGTCAGTTTTCCTCTCTTCAACAGCGATTAACTGTATTGTTGTACGAATTTTCTTCAGGTCCGAACGTTCTGTTAGAGAAAATTATTCAAGCCCTCATCATATTACGATCTGGTTCTTTCCTTTTTTAGAAGATACGATTTTTTTATTAGGCAGCAGTCTCGAAAACAGACCACCCACTCTCGTCTGCGTTTTATATTTGGCCAGCGAGAAGACCCAATTCTTTTACTTTGTTTTTAAAATGCTGAATAAATGGCTGTACTGCAGATACGTCGTGGTTAATAAACGGATACCAAATCGCTTTTCAAATTTATCCAGCCATCCATCGCTGGCACGATAATCATGTTTGTTGGTAATTTTTTTGGGGTTTACACTTGAAGGAGATGCAAGAGCCGCCCTTTTTCTAAAAATGGCGCTAGTATTATATTTTATTTATAGCAAATATATAATTATAATTATCGCAACATAATATTTTATTTATAGCAAGTCTCAACGAATGACATTTTCAGACTAGTGAACCAATTATCTGTTGCTACTGTAACATTGCAGTAATCCATTTAGATGAAATTTGATATAAAAATTACAGTGCAAATCCGCGATGATTATTAATTATAGCTGATTAGCACATAATTACTACATCAAATTTCATCGTTTTTGTGGACGAAGAATTCACAACTTTATATTTTTTTCCAGATTATTACTTCAAATTTCAGGTTAAACCTGGTATAGTGCAGAGTCCAAAAAGTTTAATTCCATACTTGTGTCTCTTGCTCTTGTTAAACTGTCTGAAAATGCAGCGGTATCTGAAATCTTCCTTAGACAGTGCTTTTCAAAAGTTTCGTTTCAATTATTGATGAGAATTCTTTCTGCGTTATTTGGAATGGATTGAGCAAAGGTTTGTCTAAAAACTATGTCGGTACTCGCAATAGAGACGAATTGTCGGACGGTACTTTGTCTTTCTACGGTACGGTAGTTGCTTTCCTTTGCATTATAAGCATAGAAACTCAGGAAGTTCTTTTTATTATAAAAAATGGACAATCAGTATTTGTGGTAGTCTTTAAAACAATTGGTTAAGCAAAATCCGTATTGTTCAGGACAATCAGGACAGAAATATGATGTATCTTTTCTGACTTTTAGTATCCCAGCAGTGCTTACATCGACGTCGTAAAATTTTTCTTTTTCGGCCATCATTTGTCCGAGTGCATTGTTGAAGAACATGTACTTGATTTTTAGCAACTGAACTTCGCGTTGTGTCTTCTGCAGCAATATTTAATAATTTCATTATTACTTCTAGTCTGTAATCGTAGAAGGATTTTTTTGTAAAAATTATGTTGTGCAAAGTGTAAGAATTATACAATATTTGTTGGAATACGTGAACTCCTAACATTTTGTACCAACGTATGCTCTTATGGTGGATCCACACCACCCGGCGGCATGTGCCGACGGCCGTGCCGCCGGCTTTGTGCGCGGCTTCCGCAACAAAGCCGGCGGCCACTTTGCCGCACGTTCCCGCCGGCAGCGCAATATAGCTGAGGTAACAGTTATAATGATCAAAGTCTTCAGACTGAACTGACTGGAACTGAATTAGGGCAAAATCTTTTCACTTTTCACACGTTTAAAATTATTTTAATAAAGACCCAGTTTTTTTAAGTACTTCGTTGTATTTTTATAACTAAACCTAATAACTTGTTCAAAAAATACATTTTAATTCCCCACACTTTTTCGGTGCTGCCAAGGTAGTTGTTCAGATATAAAGTTGAAGCTAATTTCTAATAAACGCTGGCAAAAAAATTGCGGTGTATTATATTTGTCTGGATATTATGAATTTGTGTAGGTACTTCCACTGTGTAATTTCTCTAAGCTCGCCTTATAAAATTATGCAGACAGACACAGGCCATCACGACAAGTTTTTCTCTCTGAGGTTGTAAATTTAAACGTGTATGAAAATCTGGAATGTCTGTGCCGAAATGCCAAATGCATCTTCTACAACCGTGCGTCCTCGATTTATTCTGTAACTGAAGAAAGCTGCGCTTGCCGGCGGCTTTGTTGTAGGCTTTACTTGCGGTAAGCCGCCGGCAGTGCCGCCGTCCTGGCCGCCGGCTTTCTGCGCGGCATCCGCAACAAAGCCGGCGGCCACTTTGCCGTACGTTCCCGCCGGGCGGCAGCGCAATATAGCTCAGATAACAGTTATAATGATCAAAGTCTTCAGACTCTTATGGAACTGAATTAGGACGACATCTTCACACTTTTCACAGGTTTAAAATTATTTTAATAAAGACCCAGTTTTTTTTGAGTACTTCGTTGTATTTTTTAAACAAACTTGTTAAAAAAAAACATTCTAATTCCTCACACTATATTCTCAAGCTCATTTCTAATAAACGCCGGCACAAAATTTGCGGTGTATTATATTTGTCTGAATATTATGAATTTGTGTAGGTACTTCCACCTTCCACACTGAGGTATTTCTATAACCTTGCCTTATAAAATTATGCAGACAGACACAGGCCATCACGACAAGCTTTGCTCTCTGAAGTTGTAATTTTAAACGTGTATGAAGAATCTGGAATGTCTGTGCCAAAATGCCAAATGGATCTTCTACAACCATGCGTCTTCAACTTATTTTGTAATTGAAGAAAGCTGCGCTTGCCGGCGGCTGCTGGCGGCATTTGCCGGCGGCTTTTTTGGAGGCTTTCCTTGCGGTAAGTCGCCGGCAGTGCCGCCGGGTGGTGTGGATCCACCATAAAGGAGTCTACACACCAAACCCGCCGACCCGCCGACACAGCCCGGCGGCTTGGTGTCGGCGACCCAAACCCGCCAACCCGCCAACATGTGTCATGGGGCTGTGTCGGTGAGTTAGTCGGCGGCAAGAAATCAGTACAACTTTTTTAGTTAGTGATTGCAGTGTGTACGAACGTGACGTGTTGTTTTTCTCGAATATTGCAGCCTACAATAAACATGGATACTGATGCTGATCTAATAATAGCAGCATGTGGAATAATTTTAGCTGGGTCCCTGAACAGAAAACGACAGTGTTGGGTTAGACCAAGCTTAATGAGTCGCAGTCGTTACAGTAACAGTGATAGAATAAAAGATTTAAGAATAGACGATTTGATTGTAAAAGGACCCTTACATTTTAAGACATTTATGTCGTTAACGTTTACCGACTTTGAATATTTACTAAGCATTGTTGGACCCACAATAGTTAAAAAAAATACAAATTACAGAAGTGCTATTTCACCAACGGACAGATTATCATTAACATTAAAATACCTGACTACGGGAGATTCATTCAACAGTCTTTGTGACACCTTTAAAGTATCTCCTCAACTTATTTCCTACATTATTCCAGAAGTGTGCAAAGCTATCGTAGATGGACTTTCGAATTATGTGAAGGTATGTACATATATGGGCGTTTAACTTTCTTTAATCTTCCAGAAAAACTATGTTCCGAAAAATTACTATTAGTGTGGTAAATAAGTGCTCAAAAAGGGTAGTGCTAAGAAATGTTGAAAGCAGAAAATTTTACTTTAGAACTTTGTTAAGACTAGTTAGGACATAAACATACTAAAAGTCCTGACCCCTACGAGGTGAGCCCTTTGAAAAGGTACCATTTTTTTGTTTTTTGCTTATATCTCGAAAACAGTGCGTCGTACGAAATTTTGTTGTACAACATAATTAAAGCTGATAAAATTGTCTTCAACTTTGCCTATTACACTTTCTATTTATCTCCAATCGTTTCATAGCTATGAGCACTGCAAAACGACCGATTTTCAAAAATGTGTCTAAATCTCTCTCCCGTTCGTTTTTTCTTTGCTCACAATTCGAAAACGGTGCTTTGCACGAAGTTTTGTTGTACTACATAATGAAAGCTGATAAAATGTTATCCAACTTTGTTTCTTACACTTTTAATCTATCTCCGATCGTTGCGTAGCTATGAGATCAGAAACAAAAAACGTTTTTTCAAATATGTGTTTATTTCTTTGTCTCGTTCTTTATGTTTTTACTTATATCGTGAAATCAGAGCATCATACAAAATAATGATGTACTACATAATTAAACCTAATATCATACGCTACAACTTTGTTGTCAAACTTTTTATCTATCTGCAATATTATATATCTAAATCATAGCTATGAACTCTGAAAAACGAGTGATTTTTAAAAATGTGTTCTCTTCAGTACATTTTAACCATTGTTTGCCAATTATTTCTTATCCAAGTTATTAACAATAACATCAACTGGGAGTACCTCCATATGGTGAAGGCGGAAACAGTTTACTTTTAAACTGGCTAAAACTCCCAATAATATCTATCAAGATGCTTCGGGCTTATGTTGGTACTAGACGTGCCCCGGGGCTTCGCTTCCCGTGGGAATTGCAGGATAAAAAGTGCCCTATATGTTCTTCTAGGTTTTAATCTACCCGTGTACCAAATTTCATCAAAATCCGTTAAGTAGTTTTTATTTAATTGATCTTGTTGCAGTGGAAGCAGTACCACGATTAATGTCGCAAATCATTTTTCAGGCCGTTGTACAAAAACCAAAGGAATTCAGATGGACCAATGATACTCCAAATTATATAATAGTAGCTATGAATCCCTGCGTTACCGGGTACACAGTCACAATATTCAATAAGTCACGAACGAAATCCTACTTCCTACTAACTATTATAAATGCGAAAGTTTGTGTCTTTGTTACCCTTTCACGCAAAAACTACTGAACGGATATTGATGAAATTTGGTAAACGGGTAGATTAAAACCTAGAAGAACACATAAAGTACTTTTTATCCTGCAATTCCCACGGGAAGCGAAGCCCCGGGGCACGTCTAGTACCAACATAAGACCGAAGGCATCTTGATAGATATTATTGGGAGTTTTAGCCAGTATAGAAGTAAACTGTTTCCGCCTTCACCATATGGAGCACAGACTTAGATCAAGTAGATACCGTGTATGTACTTCGCGTGTAAAATGGTTGTACGGCATCCAATCATTTAGCGCCACGCGTTTAGTCCACGCTCGAACGTTCTCGGTGCTAGACTTCAATCGAAAACTAAAAAAATGTCAAATTGTGCCATATTGAGCTGTAAAAACAACTCAATAAAAGTGAGACGAGAAAATGGAAACGTGTCCTTTCATCGGTAAGTTATTTTGTTATTAAATTGTATGTTTTAAATGAAATATCAATTAGCAACGATCGGAGATAGATTAAAAGTGTAAGAGACAAAGTTGGATAAAATTTTATCAGCTTTCATTATGTAGTACAACAAAACTTCGTGCAAAGCACCGTTTTCGAATTGTAAGCAAAGAAAAAACGAACGGGAGAGAGAATTAGACACATTTTTGAAAATCGGTCGTTTTGCAGTGCTCATAGCTATGAAACGATTGGAGATAGATAGAAAGTGTAAGAGGCAAAGTTGAAGACAATTTTATCAGCTTTAATTATGTAGTACAAAAAAATTTCGTACGACGCATTGTTTTCGAGATATAAGCAAAAAACAAAAAAATGGGACCTTTTCCCCCCCCCTCCCCCCTCGGGCTCACCTCGTAGGGGTCAGGACTTTTAGTATGTTTATGTCCTAACTAGTCTTAACAAAGTTCCAAAATAAAATTTTCTGCTTTCGACATTTCCAACCAAAATCACTCATTTACCAGGCTATATACAGGGTCTGTCGTAATGAATGGATAACCCGTTACCTACAGTTGATCCGGATGTGAGGCTATAAGAAAATGGTGTTTTCTTGCCAGGGTTGTCAACCATAAGAAAATGGCGTAGACTTTTAAACTTCTTTATAAATTTCGCTATTTTTTTCATTTATTCCGCTGCCATTTCTTCAAATTTTGATGTATTTGTATAATTATTTTAGTATTATACTGCTGAAGACGTGTATTATGTAATTTAAATACAATTTTAGGTGTTATTCACGTTGAACATTATCAAAATACTCATTTTAAGAAAAATATTTCCAATTTTTTTTCTTTATCTCAACTTTTGATCATCTCCTGTGGAAAAAAAAAGTATGACGTTATAGCTGCCCATGATCTCAATAAATTGTCTAGTATGTGTAGATTCTAAAAAGGTATAACGATGTGTACTTTACAAGCAACATTAAGTTACAGGAGCGAGAACACTAATCAAGGTCGGAATTTTTATTTTTCATGTTATGTTATAAATGGTTGTAAAACTTCGTCATAATGATTTTATTCTATCAAGATACTTTGCACAAACACTATCGGGCCACTAATAGGATATTCAGAAGAAAACCCGGTTGTTTTTGGGAAAAAAATAACATTACTTCACGATAATAATGTAATGAAAATGTACAAATGAAAATTGTTGTGCTCTAATAGTTACATGCGACAAACATGTTGCGACAAGTTTATTCGAAATTAAAACGGATTTTAAAAATCGAACAAGACCGCATTACAAAGAAAAAGGTACTCATCACATCAGTGTGATTTTGACCATCGCATGTCCTTTTGTTCACATTGGCCCCGATTCTGAAATTACTCTCTAAACTAAACTAAAACTATCGCTGTCACTTACACATCAATAAGACAGAGACAGGTAATCATTTTAGTCCTGTCAAACTAAAATGTACGTGCAATATGACACGGCGAAGGCAATTTTAGGCTAGTCCTCAGCGCATTTCGTTCAATTTCACAATGATGTGGACTAAATTTAGTGAGACCAATGTACCTGTCTTGTTCTAATATGAAGCATGAGAAAGTGACAGCG
Source organism: Emmelina monodactyla (assembly GCA_916618145.1). Taxonomy (NCBI): domain Eukaryota; kingdom Metazoa; phylum Arthropoda; class Insecta; order Lepidoptera; family Pterophoridae; genus Emmelina; species Emmelina monodactyla. The sequence continues at coordinate 3,873,207 of OU745316.1, forward strand.
ATATTTTTAATTTAGTTTTAAATAGTGTTTTGAGAATCGGGGCCACTATTTTCGTCAATTTGTTACTGCCTTCTAATATTTGACTATGATTTTCCTTGTGATTTGGACTTGATAACGTGGTGATACTGATGACTTTGTTCACATTTACGGGCATTGTGTTGTGCTATCGATTGAACTTGTTGTTTTGGAAAAGTTTTTGTGTAGTTTGTGTATCATGCCGCAACAGTATACGCCGGCTGAATACGCGAACATGCATTACATTTACGGTGTAAGTAATGGCAGCACCAATAGAGCTTCTAGTGTTTATCGTGTAAGATATCCAAATGTGCGACATCCTGATTACCGTGTGTTCATTAAAGTGCACAATGCATTTATGGAAGGACGATTTCCTTCTAATTTTTTCCACTTTTCTTTGTAATGCGGTCTTTGTTCGATTTTTTAAATCCGTTTCAATTTCGAATAAACCTGTCGCAACATGTTTGTCGCATGTAACTATTAGAGCACAACAATTTTCATTTGTACATTTTCATTACATTATTATCGTGAAGTAATGTTATTTTTTTCCCAAAAACAACCGGGTTTTCTTCTGAATATCCTATTAGTGGCCCGATAGTGTTTGTGCAAAGTATCTTGATAGAATAAAATCATTATGACGAAGTTTTACAACCATTTATAACATAACATGAAAAATAAAAATTCCGACCTTGATTAGTGTTCTCGCTCCTGTAACTTAATGTTGCTTGTAAAGTACACATCGTTATACCTTTTTAGAATCTACACATACTAGACAATTTATTGAGATCATGGGCAGCTATAACGTCATACTTTTTTTTTCCACAGGAGATGATCAAAAGTTGAGATAAAGAAAAAAAATTGGAAATATTTTTCTTAAAATGAGTATTTTGATAATGTTCAACGTGAATAACACCTAAAATTGTATTTAAATTACATAATACACGTCTTCAGCAGTATAATACTAAAATAATTATACAAATACATCAAAATTTGAAGAAATGGCAGCGGAATAAATGAAAAAAATAGCGAAATTTATAAAGAAGTTTAAAAGTCTACGCCATTTTCTTATGGTTGACAACCCTGGCAAGAAAACACCATTTTCTTATAGCCTCACATCCGGATCAACTGTAGGTAACGGGTTATCCATTCATTACGACAGACCCTGTATAAGTAGGCAAATGGCTATCCTATCACCGAGCACATTTCCGATTTCAGATTCCACGAACATCAAACGAATGGACAAAAGTTGCAGATGGATATGTGAGTAGATGGAATGTACCTAATTGTATTGGATCTATGGATGGAAAGCACATTAGAATTGAATGTCCAGCACGAAGTGGAAGCGATTATTTTAATTATAAAATGTATTTCAGTATTGTACTGTTTGCATTAGTGGATGCAGATTATAAGTTTTTATACGCTAATGTGGGGTGCCAGGGTCGCATTTCTGATGGTGGTGTATTTGCTAACTCTTCATTATGCAGAATGTTATATAATAATGATTTAAATTTGCCAGATAAAAAAACCTCTACCTGGAAGAATTATGCCAGTACCCTATTTTTTTTTTGGGCGACGATGCGTTTCCTTTACAAACCAATATTTTAAAACCTTATGATGGTAATCATGCGAAAGGGTCTCCCAAGAGAGTGTACAACTATCGCATGTGTCGAGGTCGAAGAGTAGTTGAAAACGTATTTGGACAGTTAACAAAACAATTTAAGATATTTAACAAACACATCCAGCTAAATCCACAAAAAGTTACTATTGTAACATTGGCATGTATTCATTTGTTCAATTATGTAAAACGACATGGTATAATACAACAAAATGAATATGATACTGAAAATAGTAGGGGAGAAATCAATCCAGGAGATTGGCGCAGGGAACCACGTGAAAATAATTTGTTTGCTGACTTGCCTAGACAAGACAATACACAGTCCCTTGAGGTTACAAGGACACAATCTCCTGAGGTTATAAGGACAGAATTGGTTCAATATTTTCTTTCCGATGTCGGGAGATTACCATGGCAGAATGATCAATGACTAACTCGTAAGTTTTAATGAAACTCATACTTGTATTAGTACTTGTATTTTTATTATAATTTGTATTAAAAAGTTCGTAAATTACTTGTTTTTGTTCATTTATAAGTGGTTTTATTTACCGAGTTATTCTATAAATCCCCACCGATGTTTTTATGCATTTTGAGTATACTATGACGATTCTATGACAACAACATTAAGACGAAATACTTGTGCCTACATAACGTTATCTCGCATCAGGTGATAGGGTTATTCTCAGAGTGTATACGGTGGGGATTTGTGGAATAAACCTATTTATCTGACTCAATAGATGATAATATGTTCTCAATATCACCACTCTCTTGAAGCGACACACTTAACGAAGGTTCAATTGAAGATGTTGAAGGTTCACCAAGAGGCGGTGAAACAGGGTTTGTTACGGCAGAGTTGGATGATGAGTAGTAGGAATTTACATCACATTGATCCATTGAAGATACTGTATAATATCCTGGATGACTATGGGAAGTTGAAGGTCTTGGCGAAGCTTCGAACATGTGTGAACGATATCCAGTTTCGGATTCAAAAAAGATATTGTTAATCCGATGTTTTATTATTGCCTTTGTTGTTTTATCAAATTTTCTAAGTTGTGTCGCAATATATTCGCCAAACGAATCGTCCTCATCTTTTATTTTTTGATTTGTCCGTTGACTGACTGTTCTCATTAAATTTAATGCTTCCGACACCATCTCATTACTTGGATTAGGTTTATAACGTTTATTCGCTTGGGGAATGATGTTTGACGTTTGAGGTGGATCGTTTTCCCCATGTTGAGCATCATTGTCCGCATGTTGGGCATTATTGTCAGTTGCTGTTATCTCCTGAAATAATATTTTATTTGAATCACCAACAGTTTACTTATGAAATGTATTATACACTAGCTTTTACCCGCGAGTAGGTACACCGCACGGAATATATGAAAATTGTTGAGAAAAGAGTTGTTAGTTTATAAAAAATACATTTGCAATGACTATTATATCTGTGCACATGCCATTCCAAGAAATAATTTGTTAAGAAATATTTCGGTGCAATAACAATAGCGGCAGCGCAACAACAAAGGCAGATAAAATAAGTACCTATGTCTTTATTTACCGCGCGCCTCTCTTCACTCGGGCCAAGCTTACATATTATTCTTGTGTGCTCTAATAATTAGGTTAGAAATAAAATAATACAACACCACTGAAATGTTACATACCGTATCGATTGTTCCAGTAGGTTTATTTTTATTGAGCAAGAAATTCAAAGATTTAAAGGCAAACCACTTGCTCTCATGAACAGAATCTGCGCTGGTTCCAGACTTTTTTGATTCAATCGTCTTTTTTCTTTCTCTATAATATTGGCTCGTCAAATTTTTTATCTTCCGTTCTATTTCTGTGACATTTGTATTTAATTCGTTTGCCATCTCATTTAGTGCATCAAAACGTTTAGGTCTACATTTGTGATCCAAGTGTTTTGGATTCCATAATAATTCCTTTATATGATACAAATTTATTAACTTTAGAGTGGTTTCTTCGTCCCATTCCATTATTGCAGAAAATCGCAAAAAAAACACAAGCACGTCACTATCGCTGGAGTGTCGGCGGGCAACTGAGCGTGCGCGTACGCAAGTCGCCGGCCATGCCGCCGACTTGCACGCGCGGGTACGAGTCGCCGACATGATTCTTGAAACAAAGTCGCCGACACCAAGCCGCCGGGCTGTGTCGGCGGGTCGGCGGGTTTGGTGTGTAGACTGCTTTATGGTGGATCCACACCACCCGGCGGCATGTGCCGACGGCCGTGCCGCCGGTCTGGCCGCCGGCTTTGTGCGCGGCTTCCGCAACAAAGCCGGCGGCCACTTTGCCGCACGTTCCCGCCGGCAGCGCAATATAGCTGAGGTAACAGTTATAATGATCAAAGTCTTCAGACTGAACTGACTGGAACTGAATTAGGGCAAAATCTTTTCACTTTTCACACGTTTAAAATTATTTTAATAAAGACCCAGTTTTTTTTAAGTACTTCGTTGTATTTTTATAACTAAACCTAATAACTTGTTCAAAAAATACATTTTAATTCCCCACACTTTTTCGGTGCTGCCAAGGTAGTTGTTCAGATATAAAGTTGAAGCTAATTTCTAATAAACGCTGGCAAAAAAATTGCGGTGTATTATATTTGTCTGGATATTATGAATTTGTGTAGGTACTTCCACTGTGTAATTTCTCTAAGCTCGCCTTATAAAATTATGCAGACAGACACAGGCCATCACGACAAGTTTTTCTCTCTGAGGTTGTAAATTTAAACGTGTATGAAAATCTGGAATGTCTGTGCCGAAATGCCAAATGCATCTTCTACAACCGTGCGTCCTCGATTTATTCTGTAACTGAAGAAAGCTGCGCTTGCCGGCGGCTTTTTTGTAGGCTTTACTTGCGGTAAGCCGCCGGCAGTGCCGCCGTCCTGGCCGCCGGCTTTCTGCGCGGCATCCGCAACAAAGCCGGCGGCCACTTTGCCGTACGTTCCCGCCGGCAGCGCAATATAGCTCAGATAACAGTTATAATGATCAAAGTCTTCAGACTCTTATGGAACTGAATTAGGACGACATCTTCACACTTTTCACAGGTTTAAAATTATTTTAATAAAGACCCAGTTTTTTTTGAGTACTTCGTTGTATTTTTAAAACAAACTTGTTAAAAAAAAACATTCTAATTCCTCACACTATATTCTCAAGCTCATTTCTAATAAACGCCGGCACAAAATTTGCGGTGTATTATATTTGTCTGAATATTATGAATTTGTGTAGGTACTTCCACCTTCCACACTGAGGTATTTCTATAACCTTGCCTTATAAAATTATGCAGACAGACACAGGCCATCACGACAAGCTTTGCTCTCTGAAGTTGTAATTTTAAACGTGTATGAAGAATCTGGAATGTCTGTGCCAAAATGCCAAATGGATCTTCTACAACCATGCGTCTTCAACTTATTTTGTAATTGAAGAAAGCTGCGCTTGCCGGCGGCTGCTGGCGGCTTTTTTGGAGGCTTTCCTTGCGGTAAGCCGCCGGCAGTGCCGCCGGGTGGTGTGGATCCACCATTATGCTCACATGAGTAATAGGCAAACATCTGGTCCTGGTGGTCTATACCACCCATGTATTTATTCTATTCTATTACAACTTTAGGCTTTGAAACGGTTTCACCGCGACGATTCGTCACGCTGGTCATATCAGATCCATATTTCGATGAAATCATTAAAACGTCCCGCTTATCTTTCCATTTTGTAACACAAATAATATTTCTATTAAACTGTGAGATCGATTCCCCACGTAAAGTGTCGGTACAATATGTTTTAAGAGTAAATAATTTCTGTGCAAGATTAATATAATTATGGTTGAGGCTACAAGCACAATTTTATGTTTCTTAGGCACATATGGGCACAAAGTAATATTTTCCTAGGATGCGAAAAGCGTAGACCGAACCTTTTTATGCTTTGCAACTATAAACGGCTTATTTTTTTTAAGTTGCCTACGTCAGTCGGCCCGTAGTTATTGAGTAATTCTTAAAGTAATTGATAACTGGTGAACCAGTTATCCATAACGACATCATCATATGGTCCTTCATTTTTTCCTACATATATTTCCATATTATATGTATAATATGTTCTTGCATCGACTAATAAAAAAAAATTAATTCCATATCGTGCTGGTTTACTTGGAATATATTGTAAAAATGGACATCGGCCACGTCCTCTTTTTCTCGTCGATTGTAACATGTTCTCCAAGAGAGTAATATTTCTTGACAACGGCGTTGAACCCATCAAATATCTCTCGTATTGCCGCGAACTTGTCATTTGATCGTCTGGCTTGTCGGGAACGAATATCATCAAAACGCAAACATCGGAGCAAAAAGTGGAATCGTTTTCTGGCCATGGTTGCTCCATCTATTGCCCACAAGTCTTTAGAATTAAGATGTGCACTTCGAAGTTTAGAAGTATTTTCGAAGAAAATAAAGCAATCAAAACTAAGCTTTTAACTCAATTAGATCCGTTTCTTTGCAGTCACGTTCTCTTGAATAACTGTCCTTTTTACTATGTATGTATATGTTAGTATAGCAAACAATCTTTTCCAAATACTCATCTGTAAATATGAGGTTTCATGCATCTAAAATAGACTGACAGCTTCTGGCTTCATGAATATTTCCTGGTAAATGGCTAATTATATTCCCCCGAAGCGCTACGGGTAACTGTCTCCGCGACTATGTCGCGAAGTATGGCCGCACACGCTTTTAGCGCCTTTTGATAGGGCCCCGACAATTGTTAGGACTTTGCCACCACAAGTAATAAAACTCAGCCTCTGCTTGCTTAAGAAGCATGCAGGTGAGGCTCTCTGAATCTACACTATTACCCTCCGTATCTCGCTGTGCCTCGAGCTTGCGAGCCTCGGCAAGATCGGCCTTCGCCATTGCCAGCTCGGCGTCCTCCGAGCCCTTCTTCCCAGCTTTCTTCTTCTTCTTCGCTTTTACCGTCGGAAGACTCCTCGGAACCCTTCCGCAGACGTTTGCGCCGATATATGGACGGATCTCCGACCACCGACGAGCTATCAGACATAGCGTCGTCGGGTACGTCGATCACGTCCTCCGGCCTCACGAAAAGGCTGTCGTCGATTGCTGATGGTGGACGGCTGAACTGGGGCGTCCTGTTGCCATCTAGTGGCTCCACGACTGCCCGCAGTTCTTTCTCGGCTGGGCCCTGAAAAGGGCCTTTTGTTTTCCCGGGGGACACGGGAACCTTCAATGACATATCGCGAGATAACTTTCTATTCCTCACAGTATTGTTCTTACGGATTCAGTCACCTCACTTACTGGCCACTGCGTTACCGCGCACCAAGTAGGGAGGGTTCAGGGCAGACGACGAGAACGTACCGAAAAACACTGTGGGGACTGCCCCCTTTTGCGCCACCTGAGATATGTAGCATTTCTTTATTCAGTTCATCTCTGAACTGAATAGACTTGTATTTTTTGTCATTCTTTACAAAGTTCTTGTATAGATAGTAAAAGTTCCAGACTGCAACGTCGAGGCAATGAAATATCACCCTTTTGTACCATCGAATGCTTTTGCGGGGGGAAAAACAAATACGGGGGGAGGAATAATAGGAAATCATCTACTCGATCAACTCCCCATAAAAGTGTTGTAATTAGCAATTTCCGCGGGTTTAGTTGCTATTTTTGCGTGGCGGTTTGCTACTTCTGTAAGCTTAGGATGATTGCATGTGGTAATCATGTGAACCGGGCGTTTGTCTTTCCACACTGAGACATACACTTGTCCTTTACGCCACCAGTGACGTTCGCCTTTTTTTTAGTTTGAGATTTGGAAGTACCTTGGGATTGCCTTTACGGTTTTTTCGTAGCGTTCCACTTGAGTGGGTTTGCAAGCCATGCAACTTTTCTGATAATTCGACGGAATTATAAAAGTTGTCCATGAAAACATGGTACATATGGTTCGAGTTATTTTAACACTAAGTTTTGTGTTCTTTTCCCAGACTCTGTCATCTTTCCCGCGATACATGATCATGTCTAAAACATATCCATCCGCTGTGGTCAGGACATAAAATTTAATCCCATATTTGGCCTTTTTCCCTTTTATATACTGGCGAAAGTAAACTCTACCTCGAAAAAGGATTAGAGATTTATCGATAGACAGTTCTTTTGTAGGCCCGTAGATATTCTGGAAGTTATTATTTAAAGCTTTAATGAAATCTATAACCTTAAATTCGCTCTTTGCTTCATCATGGGCTACACAAAACGTGTTGGAAAACTTGGTGATAGTATAATGGATCATTAGAAAAAAATGTCCTAACGAGAAACTTCAGTTGTCCTTGCAGTAGACAAAGACCAAGAAAAGACAAGATCTCGTCCCCGTCTACTGGGCGTAACTTATAGTTTCGGCTGTTTCTAGTTTGCGGCCGATTTTGGTTTGTTAATTTTTCAGCATATTTATTTGTGAAATACCAATTTGAACATATCAAAATAATAATATCAAAATATCTACTAGCGAAATGTAAAAAATGTTAACGCTTTGACTGTCCGGACGGTCCATCAGTGTTTTCATTTATAAAAAATATATCTAGCTGCTAATGTTGCCAAACGTTTAAAAAGATATTCTATTTTTTAAGTAATAACAAAAAACTAGTCTTTCCCATGACGTTACAGACCCGACGCGTTTTTGTCCTTTGGGAGCTATATTTTTTTCAGTCTCTTGAACGGTCGTTATGCCAGTCTCGTCTACATTGTACATCATTTGAGGCTCGAACCTATCTCAGTTTTGTTAAATCCGAGGATTCGGTTGATACTAATGGCTTCAGGCTTTTCTTATACTCAAATCTGGATGACGCTGCAAAAATCCAGCCAGCCAATCGTTTCCTGCAGTTTGATTGTCTTGGTTAAACCGTTTCTCAATACCTCGTTGTTTAGCTACACTGTAACATACTTTGCGAAACTGTTCTCTTGTCAAGCCATAAAATTTATTTGACATAGTCCGAAGATGATAATCCAGTATTTCTTCTTGGGCAACATTAAATACAGTACGTCTTCCTAGCTTAGGAGAGTAGCTACTAATGTCAGCTTTCGCTAAATTAAATCTCTTCTTTAGAGTGCTGTAAGGAATGCCAGTTTGTTGAGACACTTTGTACACCGAAATGCCTCCTCTTATCAGAATAGATACAGCATTTTCTAATGAATCCGCTGTCCAAGAAGCTTTTGTGGTAGTTCGAACTCTTTTACGCGGCATCTAAAACAAAACAAGGCATTTTATGTTTCAAAAATGATTAAAGGGGTAATGGGAGCTATCTCGGGTAATGAGAGCCTAGCTAGGCTAACATTTTTAAAGTAGTAACATAAATATGTGATTCTATTCTGCATCACAATACAACTAATTGGTCTTGTTAGTAAACTCTTCTAGAGACATATAAGCATAAAAACAATAAAATAAGAATATAATTCCTTATTTATATTGATGCTGGCAATTGGCAATTTCTTGTAAGCTTGGAGCGAAAAATACACAAAGGTCCCTCGTGTCTGAACGAATGGCACTAACGCACTATGGGACAGAACCGTGCGTACCGTCTCAAAAATCTGTAACTTTTTTGTTGATTGAACTAAATAGCTGAAATTAAATATTTAGTTTGTCCAATATATATACTATCCAATAATGATACATTTATAGTAAAATATTAATTTTTAATAATAAAAAAATGAAACAAATTAATGCGGGTAGTCGCAATTTTTAGTGTGCGTGATGATTTTTAAAATAAAAATTCGAAGTAATCGTTTTTAAAGTTTAAATACATATTAATCACCTGCAAAACTCACCTCTACACATTCTCCAATATATTCTCACTAAATCAACTTTACAAGTAAGGCACAATCACAAGTTTTCTTACAATAACTACAACTACCTACATTATGGATGTAAACAACTTGGAAGCACTTGGTAAACTGTTCCGAGTCGAGGATGAAAGAATATGAAGGTCGCCTCCAGAAAACTTCTGAAGTTTCCACTGTGCATTCGGACATTGCTTCTTTATCTCGGGACTTCACTGACTTTAAGGCACAGGTTTGACAAATATTTATTTTCTTATTGAGTAATTCTGTTCGTCAATAAGCTTTAATACCTTTTCTAGGTGATCTACTGTCCAGTTAGCTTTATCAGTCTTTCTAGAACGAACTTTCGGCATCTGGAAACAAACAATAATACTGTGTTATCGAGATTAGGTAATTTAGGCAATGAGGATCAGTATGTTGGTGATAGGGATCACTTGATTCCGATTAACTACATAGGCAAAGAGACGAAAAAAACAATCTTGACAAGATTTTTTTAGTTATAAACTCAATATGGCTGTTGAATTGCAAGCGTGAATGCTACGATTATTACATATTACAAGTACACTAATAAATATTTCTTATTTTGTGACTTACCTTCGGATTTATCAACTCGAAAAATTAAATGGAAATGGCGCGAAAGCTTCATACACCTGTTACTCTCAAGCGCGTTGCTCGAACTGAGCCAGTCACTGGTCGCATACAGGAATGACACATTGCTAGCGTAAAGGTATATTAGCATCGCTTATTCGCGTTCGTTTTTTGTTATTTTAAGGTGATCACCATTGCCAACTGACTCCCATTGCCTACGTATATATTTTAAAGTATATTATTTAAGTATATTTACTAAATGTTTCTGAGTTCAAGTCCAACTCTAATTGGTGTGAGTCTGGAGATTTATTGTTTTAGAGAATATATCGGCAGAATTTCTTTGAAACTATTTTTGCCAAGCTTGCAATTTGTCAGTTTCATACATATTTTTTTCTATTCCCTCGATATCGCAAATATCACTTGCCACTTGACTTGGGGGGCAAGTTGGGTCATAAGTAATATAATTGTAGCTAGTCCGAGAGTACCAGGTTGCGTGTTCTTGATCATGTGTTCCTTGAAATTTGTCCTCGGAAAAACAGGCGGTAAAACATTGCCAGTTGCTGAAATTATGCAGCATGTGGTAACCAACGTTTCCCTTTCACCGTCTGTGACTTTTCCAATACATTTGCCGTCCTTTGGAAGCTATCACTTATCGGGACTTCCGAACTGTGGTGGTAGATGTCTCATCAAGGCTATAAATTTTTATTCCATCTGCAAAGCTTGGGTTTCTCATGATCAGTTTCTCTAAGTTATCGAAAAACTTCGACACATCCGTTTGATTGAAAGACGTAGCTCTAGCGAGACTACATGTTTCTGACCTTCGAGTAGTTAGATTGTATCTGCGCTTTAAAATAAATTAGTCAATCTTTTCCCGCCATATCATTTTTGTGCCATGAGTCAGGAATTTTTAATTTGGATGATTTGAGCACATTGGTATGCCAGTGGTCTACATTCTTTAGAATCTAGGATCCATGAAAGTACATAAAGCAAAGGTGCCACTTTGTTCGATCTTATTAAAACGATCGTCTAGATCTGCTTTAAGTAAACGGACCGTGTCACTTATGTCTTGAAGCAGATTGCTTCGCTCTAAAAAGTTTTGGCATGCTTCTTTTAGACATCTGGTCACTATAATTACGGAACTTCCGGTGATATATTTTTCCCCGCTCATAGTCTTTGTTACTTCTTCGAACGGTCGCAGTATTTGACACAGTTGTTTGTATAGCTGCCAGTCTTCTGGAGTGATGACCAGAGAATATCTATCGGCGAAAACTAATGTAGATCGGACAGCTTCTTCCAGCTCCACAAACCGTTTTAACATAAAATACGTCGAATTCCAACGATTTTCGACTGCTTGAACAAGTCGTTTAGGGTCTTGTCCTTGTTGAGTTTGGTACTTTTGCAGTCTTTCAGAGGAAACATTACTTTTTTACGTGACCAACTATACGCCTCATTTTATCAATTTTTGTCTTACTTAACTGTAAAGCATGATCAACGACAAGATTGAGGCTGTGTGCATAACAGCCAAAATGCTTCCACTGCAATTCGTCTTTTACAGCTTTCACAATTGACATTTACTTTTAAATTAAACTTATTGGTCAATGTCCTAATTGCGGTAGCAATATTTTCAGCTGAATGGTGGCTCGGGAATTGGCAACATTCTAACAAAATTGATTAAATTCAATTTCTTCGGTCAAAAAATGACCTGTGGTGCTATATTTCTCTCATTTGTCAGCGACGACCACATATCTGCTGTCAAACATATACTGACGATTGCTGAAAGTTGACTCTTTACTCCATCATAACATTTTGTGTATTTCTCTTGCAGAATGGAATTTGAAAGAGTCTTCCGTGTGGTACCTTGTAACCAGGTATCCAACGACAGATTTTTTTAAATGCCCTTTCTTCAACAATAGAAAATGGATGGAAGCTATCTGTACATAAATCTAATAAGTCGGCATCTATTTGTCTTTTCTGCTCATTACAATTTTTTATGATTTATGTAACGTTGACCCGCTGACGTTTCATGCTATTACTAGAGCCAGCCACCGATATGCTAGTAGTGCTTGATAAACTCAAAGTGCTAGGAATAGGAACCGCCTGCACTATAGATGCACTAGTTTATGATGCGTTAGGAACAGACTGTACTAAAGAGGCACAGTGAGTAATATTTTGTTCTCCTAATGTATTCCCAACAACAACAGATAATGAAGGTTTTGAGGTTTGCCGTACTCGATTTATATGCCAGTTTTTCTTTACATATGTTGCACACAGCTTTTTCACTACTAGTGTATTTTCAAAATAATGCCACAATTCACTTCTTCCCGCCATTTTTATATTTACAATGTCTAGCCGATCCAGTAATAAATAAAGTAAACTAAATAAACACTGAATAAACAATAACTATATTTACACTATATTACAATTAACATTTAAAAAAACCACTTTATCACAATACAGGGTGATTGGTAATGCGATACATTCCTTCTAAGAGGTTAAAGTAGAGCTAATTTGCAGTCAATTAAGGCATAATATGCTAGGTCCGAAAATTGATAATTTCTGAGATATGCAACATTTAATGTTATTGCATTATCCCTGTGCAAGACGTCGACATCAACCAAAGAAAACACTGCAAAAGTGCGCGGTAACCACAATGTAGAGGCATTCTAAGAGAGAGGTAACTTCTTTTATTAGTAGAGTTGTCAATCAAATACTTAGTTTTAGTATGACAAATGTACCTTTTTGAATAACTAATGACGTAGGGAAGTTTTTTATGTAATTTGTATGCAACATTATTTGGACTTTTTTTTAGAAAATCGCTTTTTATTGCCATATGACTTAACTTTTTTTTTAAAGTTGTTCTTGGTTTCTGACTTTTTCTAAAATAAGGACGATTATTTTAAGCAAATTTGAATCGGAAATATCATTTTAGTTATCAAGCTACCATAAAACAACAAAACATTAAACTCAATTTTGAATTTTTTATTCAAAGGATTCATTTGAACTTCGAAAATGGGGTTTTTTATAAAAAATCTTAAATGTTGCATATCTCAGAAATTATCAATTTTCGGACATAGCATATTATGCCTAAATTGACTGCAAATAAGCTCTACTCTAATCTCTTAGTAGGAATGTATCGCATTACCAATCACCCTGTATATGCACATTGCAGGTTATTAATAAGTGTATTTTGTAAGAAGTACCTAAAACTAAACTAAGAAGTTAGTACATATTTATTTTTCTGCATTAAATGAAATAAACAACTTGAGATAAAATAAGAATTAAGAAGGTAGGTACTTACTAGTCAAAATAATATCCATCCATTGTACAAAATGATTTTATAAGAAATACCTTGGTACCTACGAGCATCTGAGTAAGTAGTTAAATGCAAGACAAGTTGACTATTAAAATAATGATCATTCTTAATACCTAGATACATCTTCATAATGCCTAATGATTTAAATGTAAAGAAGATGTAGATAGTAAGGCGTCGTCGCCGCCAGCGCCAGTCAGCTGTGCGGCGGCGCGGGGGGAGCATGGCAGCGGGCGGGGGGCTGCATGCAACGTCGCCTGTGTGAGTGAATGCGTCCGTATGTGTGCGCGTCTGCATATTGTGTATGGTGTTTGCTTTTAATTTAACACATACAAGCACATCGCGATACTGACCTAGGTAGGTAAAACCTACAGTAAATCAAAACGAAATGACAATTTGTCTAACCACTCGTCCGTATTCTGAATCCACTTTCCCTTCAGACTTTAATCAGGCTTAGGACTGGCAACATTTAAAATTAAATAATAGGTAGTCTGAAATAAAAAATATGCATTCCAGAAAACAAATACTTATTAACATTATTCTTTTAAAAATAAAGTTACTAAAGCATAGTTTTATTCTTGAATGTTCTATTTACAAAATGATAAGAAAACTGTTTAAAAATTACCTCGTAAATTTAAATCTCGCGAATGCCGGTGGGTATCACGCACACAGCATTCAAAATAGTCACCTTCACCACCAACACAAAGACCATACCTAAAAATTTACTGTTCACCAACTCGTGATAACACTTGCGGATTTGATTTGATGAGGTCAAACGCCCAAATAATTTTGTCTCTTAACATATCGCGTCTAGACACTTCACCACCGGAATAAACAAAGTTTTTCTCGTGTCCCCACAAATAAAAGTCCAGAGGAGTAATGTCTGGCGACCTAAGAGGCCACGCACGAGCTCCTCCACGTCCTATCCACCGACCGGGTTACTCCATGTTAAAGGCTTCTCGAACAGGGCGAGCAAAGTGTGCTGGCGCGCCATCATGTTGGAAGTACATAACACGTAAGGTAGCGAGTGGTACATCCTCCAACAACACTGGTAGAATTTCTGTGAGGTATGTTTCCCCGTTCAGTCTTTCCAGAAAGACGGGGCCCAGTAATGTGGAATTCACAATACCCGCCCACACATTTACACTAAACCGGTGTTGAAAGTGATGCGGTCTTGGTTGATGGGGGTTTTCAAAACTCCACAAATGTTCGTTGCGACAATTAAACAACCCTACCCCGCCAAATGTTGCCTCGTCCGTGAATAAAATAGTAGGCCGCTTAGCTAGTACCCAGTTGCAAAACGCAACACGTGCAGGTTTGTCCGGGTCTGTCAATTCTTGCACACGTTGCAGATGGTACGGGTATTTCCCTTCTTAAATTTTACAATTATAAATTAAATTTTACAATTAAAACTTAAATAAGCTTAGTCATTAATTTTAGATACCTACGAAGCATTCATACGAACTTTCAGAAATCCACATCTTGGTTCATAGGAGTGTATTCTGAGGAGTTAGACATTCCGCTGAAGTCCTGAAGGTTAGATGTTTGTACTGGTTGAATAGAGTTTGATAAAGTTCCTGTAGATATTCCGCTGAAGTCCAGAGGATTAGGTGTTGGTGCTGGCTGCACATATGGTGGACTACCATATTCCGTATACTGCGATATTGGAGAATATACTGTTTGATGGGATGTTTTATTACTTGACGTTCAGGCGTAGAAGGTGGATTCAATATATCATCAATAAGACTTAGTACACGTCTCTTGAACATTTTTAATTGTTGGAGATTCATTTCTCTTAACTCTGGTGCGAGACTATTCAAAAACGACATAACAGAGTCTGTGGAAGTCTGAGATGTAGTCAACTTTTTTTTATGTTTTAAATCTATACATATAATAAAGCTGAAGAGGATGGAAAGTCAAAAAAAATTATTGGGGATACTTAAAATTCATAGATTTATTATCTTCGCTCTCGCTCTTACTAGATGGAGCACTGCCTGTAAACAATAGCTTTGATCTTGAGGCAGTTTTTTATTTTCGTGCCAACTCGTGTGTCAAATCATACATAACTGTTCGAAAAGCTTCCGACCAAACCATGACATGTTTTCTGACTTAGTACTAGGAACAAACCAAGATGTCGCTTAAGTCCAAACCTTTTATTTACTCATCATCCTCGCTGAGCAACAAAATAATTCGTAAAAAAATTCAAGCTCGACAAAACGGAAACTACACATCTGTCTTTTTGTCGTTTTTCAATCATTTTGGCAATAACAAATAAATGTTTCAAAAGTTTTGAAACGCCATCTACATATGACCCCTAACATTCCTTGCAAGCTGTTATATTTTAGTAACTACTCTTAAAATTGACTATTTTTTAACCATCAACCACCTACCTACGGTCTCAGAGACCGTAATGTTTTATAAAATTCAAATATAATTTTAATAAAAAAAATTGATGGTTATTTTTTACTACTTTTTATGTTAAAAATTTACAAAAATACGAAACAAATTGCTATTTTTTTTTCAGTTTTTAAAGACAT
Source organism: Emmelina monodactyla (assembly GCA_916618145.1). Taxonomy (NCBI): domain Eukaryota; kingdom Metazoa; phylum Arthropoda; class Insecta; order Lepidoptera; family Pterophoridae; genus Emmelina; species Emmelina monodactyla. Next base: position 3,889,076 of record OU745316.1, read on the forward strand.
TTATAATTTAATAGCAAATATTTGGTGTAAAACGAAGCATTGGCGTATAAAGTTACATGTTTTGTTACGGAACTTTAATTTGTTAATTGAAATCCTAAAATCAACGCAATTATCTATTAGCGGTCTTTGCGACCGCACGGTGGTGGTAACAGGACAAAAATAGGTGCTAGGTGGTTAAGGGTTAATGTCAAATATTATGTCATATAAAAACAGGGGCGTAGGAGTAACAATATTTTTAAGGGCCGTATAAAAAAATATTAAACAAAGATTCACAATTACTCCTCCGTAAAAGCACCAATTATAGACAATATAAAGAATATTTTTCTTTTTGCTTATTCATTTATGGGTTTTACTATACACGTTTCTAGGGTTTTGGATGTTATAATAAATAGTGACTTTTAGAACCAGTTTTCGTTTATTAAAGTAGCTTATTACTAGTTTCATCAAAATATACTTATTTATATACGAGTATATCCTCTGTCAGACTATCCTCTTTGATCTTACTATGCATTTTCAAAAGAGAAATCCTATATCTAGACCATATCTTGTAAAAAATATTTTACTTTTTTAACACCGTCACTTTGGAAACGTATGGACTTATGGAGATTTTTTTGTTTAAAAAAAAAGAATCATGTAAGCTATATTCAATGTGTAGGTTTAAAAAAATACATTCATTTTAAGTTTTCACTATTTTATGGCCCCTGTAGCTCGGGGGCCCCAAAAAATTGATACGGCGGCTACACCCCTGCATAAAAGTTGACACAAGCTCGGGTAGGTTCGAGTATGCTGAATTCAGCACACTTATGTTTTGCCGCATTTTACGAGTACCAGTGCTCCATCTAGAAAGAGCGAGAGCGAAGATAATAAATCTATGTTAAAATTGATAACAGAACACGTTCCAATAGTTTTTAGAATTTTTGTCTGTTTATCTGTTTGTCTGTTTATCTGTTTATTTGGCTGAGCATCACGCGAAAACGGCTCGACGGATTTTGATGAAACTTTTACTATTATGTAGAGAAAATTATGGACCAGGTTATAGGGTAAAAAAAACAACCCCTAAAAGGGGGGGGGGTTGGCAAAAACTTGAAATACGTTTGCACGTGAATTTCATAGGGGTGCGTGGTAGTATGATGTGCAAACTACACTGAAACCGAGATTTAAAAAAGGACCAACATAATTATAATATTAACCTATCTAATATCTTATCTAATCTAATAATAATATAAATTCTATAATTTTCGAAGATAAATAATGATAATACACACAAACATCCAAAAAACCATAACAATATTACGAAAAATGAAAGGAATAAGGGCTAGGCCACAACAGTGCGTTGCGGCGTCGCATTGCAAAAACAACATCGGTCAGCTATGCGATGCGATGTCGCAACGCAAAATTTTTATCGGATACGACATCGTACGTAAAGACGGTAACCAACGTTTCAGTTTCTAGTGAGACATGGACCGCACTGCGCGTGTTCTACTTCTGCTTGCGTTAAGGCGTATTAAGAAAAAGAAACAGAAAAGAAAGTACTGGGTGCACCCATTACTGACAATTATGAATAAAGATGGTAACCACTTCAAAAGGAAATATGAGGCGCTATAAGTGGACGAGGTTAAATTTTTCGATTACTTTAGGATGAGTGTAGTAAGTTTTGAAGAGCCTCATTTACAAAAGAAATACATATTTAGAAAACCCATCGAACCTTTGGAGATGCTGGGATTAACTTTAAGGTAAGAAAAAAAAAACTATTTTTACTATAATCATACTGTTTAATAATTTAGTGTTATTCAAAACTCGTATTCCGATTGTGTGTCATTCGTCAAATTTGTTAATTCCTCATCGAAATGAATTTGTTCTGGCTCATTTTCATCATCATTCCTTGGCGTTTGTGGAGACGATTGCATAGGTGCCGGTGATGTTTCGCATTCGCTTTGGAAGGCACTGCGTTGAATGGATGTTTGGTAGCCACTCTGCATAGGCATTTGAGCTGATTGGTAACCACTCTGCATAGACATTTGAGCTGTTTGATAGCCAGTCTGAACAGTTGTTTGAGATGTTTGATAGTTTGCTTGGACGGATGTTTGTGAAGTTTGATAGTGGCTGGGATAGTATGATGGTTGGTGTAAATCACTTAATATCTGTAGGACACGACTTTGGAAAATTATTGTTTGACTATCATTTAATTTTTCCAATGATGGCAAAATTCCTTTAAAAAAAGATAAATGTCTACTTTCAGGTGTTTTTAAAGCAGCTATAATATTCTTCTCAAATTCGTCTTCGTCAATTTTTCTTTTACGCGATGCAGGCTGGTAACGTGGCATGACAGGTTGCTGGCTTTGTTGGGTTGAGGTGCTTGGTCTAATTTCTTCATCGTCAATACTTGATGTTGTTTTATTTTGAGAATTCTTTTTCAGAAATAGGAGCTGGTCGTATAGATGATATTGTTTAATTTTTTTGGCCCCAGCTCCGGATTTACATTGCTCGTTTAATTTTTTTTCGTATTTTGTAAAATTATCCTTGTATCCTCTCCATTTCTTTATGACATCGTTACCTAAAAAAATATGAAGAATAATGATTTATTTTGTTTTCTTTCAGGTACCTGGCGACGGGAAATACTTTTAAAGATATGCATTTCACATATTATCGTGGAAAATCTACAATAATAGGAATAGTAAAATTTGTTTGTCGTATTTTATGGAACATTCTTAAAAGGTTGGAATTACCAAAAATTACAACAGAGCTGATGGAACAAATTGCTCAAGAGTATGAAAAAAAGACCAACTTTCCTAATTGTATAGGAGCGCTAGATGGAAAACACATTCGTATATTGAGCCCGGATCACAGTGGATCCCTATTTTTCAATTATAAAAAATATAATTCGATATAGGTGCATATGGTAAGGAATGTGACTCCACTGTTTTTCAGAACTCAAATCTATACGACTTATTAAAAAAAGGTCAATTATCTATACCTACGCCAAAACCGTTACCAGGCTTTCAAAAAGAAATTCCCTTTGTCTTCGTGGCGGATGAAGGATTACCACTGACTAATAATATAATGCGCCCATATTCTGGGAAGTTTTTATCGATAGAAAAACGAGTTTTTAATTATCGTTTAAGCCGAGCCAGACGATATGTTGAGAGCGCTTTTGGCATACTCGCAAATAAATGGCGCATATTTCACCGACCCATTAATGTTTCTTACGATTTCACAATAGACATTATAAAAGCATGCTGTGTATTACACAACTTTGTATTGAATCGAGATGGCGCACAAAAATTTGAAGAAATGATTATTGACGATTCTTTGCAAATTTTACAGGAAACAACACATGAAAGTAGAACAGAAGCTAACATAATCAGAAACGAATTTTGTAATTATTTTAATAGTAACATTGGAGGTCTTAGTTGGCAGTTAACAAAAATATAAATGTTATATGTACTTACCGAGTTTTCTTTTTTCAACACTATTTAACTCCTCAAAATTTGAATATAAACTTGTACACACTTCCCTCCATGCTTCTGAAATATAAAAAAAGAAAAACAAGAAGAATACACTGGGTGCATCCAATTTTAAGGCAAAGACAAAGTGTTGGGGATTTTTATACTTTGATGAGCTCGTTACGAGAAGATACCAAATTTTACACTTATTTTAGAATGTCTAAAGATACCTTTGACTTCCTTCTCCAAAGGTTGGATACGGATTTGAGAAAACAGGATACATGTATGAGAAAGGCCATTAGCCCTGAAGAAAAGTTGGCGATAACTATAAGGCAAGAAAAACTAATTATATTATTTATTATTCTTATTTATTGTTATATTTATGATAATTTAGAACATGTTTTTAGAAATTTGATAGATCCAGATAATCACTTAATTGACTTAGAGCTGTAGATAGTGCCGGTGATGCACTTGGATCATCGCGATGGATCAGCGATGTTCCAGGTTGTAGAGGGGTGGGCGTTTCTGCAGACACTTCTGCATTTACTATCGATGAACTTTCAGGAAGAGGCCGAGTATTATTATTATTAGACGTTCCTCCCGGTGATTCTTGAGGCTTAGTATAATAACCACCACTATTATAGTTGTGATGATGTGAATTGTAATAATTTTGATGCCAATTCGAATAGTTTCGTCCAGTTTTAATACTCTGTATTAGGTTAATGACCCCAGATTGGAATTCCAGTATTTGATCATCATCAAAATGCCGAAGGGATGGCAGAACCCCCTTAAAAAAATTCATGTTACGGTCATCACTTCCAATTGTGTTTAATTGATGATCAACAAGTTTCATCATTTTATCATCCAATACGCTGCCACTATCCATTCTTTTCTTTTTTGATGATGATTCTAAGTGTTTCTCTTTCTGATTTTCTTGTTGATCTGCATTTTCTCTTTGGGCTTCATCTCTTGTATTTGGATTATTGTCATATGTTTCACCTGGCTTAATAATTGGCTTCAAAAAGCTCATCTCTTGATTATATTTGTAGGGCTTAGATTTTGTACCAGACCCAGATTTTTTTGTTTCTTTGTTTTCATCTAATGATTTCCTCCAAGTGTCTCTCAATTGTGTCCACCTTTTCATCACGGAACTTCCTGAAACAATAATTCATAAAACTGTATGAACGGTTTTATAAGAAGATTTTTATTTACATCGCATTATTCCCAATATTACAAAACAACCACAGATGAATATATATATATATATACTAGAAAACAACTGTAATAATAAGGACACGGTTTCGAAACACGTCACGACAAGACGAGCGGTCTGTTGTCGGGCGAATATCTATTCACAAACGCCGTTCGCTGTCCGTCTGTGTATTTATGAATTATTATACATAAATAAAATATACAGGGACCTGATCTGTGGTTGTTTTGTACGGGCTACGCCCCATACGTTTTATAACGGTTTTTGCTTTCGTAAAAAGAGGATGCTTAGTAAGCTGAATTTGTATAATTGAAGAAGCGCTTGAAGAAGTTGTATTTTCATTTAGACTAATCTATCCCACTAGGCAGCCAGTCAAACATATGAAATCGTTTGGGTGCCTAGTGGGAACGCTTATTCTGAATGAAAATACGACTTCTTCATCCCACTAATATGGTTTTAATGAAATATTTTTTTAGGTATTTGGCGTCAGGACTTTCCTATGAAGATCTTCATTTTAGTTATCGAATTGGCAAATCAACCATTTCCACCATCGTAGTAGAAGTGACGCAAAGTATATGGAATAATTTATATGAAGAATTTATGCCACTTCCTAATAAGGAAGAAGAGTGGTTAAAGATAGCATGTGGATTTAATGAAAAGGCCAATTTCCCTCACTGCCTTGGAGCAGTTGACGGGAAGCATATTAGGCTTCGAAAGCCATCAAATAGTGGTTCAGTATATATGAACTACAAAGATTTCTTTTCAATAGTGTTATTAGCAGTGGTAGATTCAGATTATCGATTCGTTTACGTCAGTGTAGGTTCCTATGGAAAAGAATGCGACTCATCAATATTTAAAGAGTCAAGTTTTTGGAAAATGTTGACAGAAGGCCGTTTGAATATACCCGAACCAAGGCCTTTATTTACAGAATCAGAAGTTCAAGTTCCTTACGTAATTATTGGCGACGAGGGATTTGGTTTACACACACATTTATTAAGACCTTTTGGTGGAACGCATCTTGACAGAGGTAAACGAATATTTAATTATCGTTTAACAAGAGCGAGAAGATACGTTGAATGTGCGTTTGGCATTCTAGCAAATAAGTGGAGAATTTTACATAGACCCATAGACCTTAAACGAGAAACAGCTATTTCAGTAGTGAAAGCTTGTACTGTCCTCCACAATTTGATTATAAAAAAGGAGGGAATTGAATTAGAAAAAGAATTTAATTTTGAAAATTTACTACCCCAGGAAGTATCACCGAGTGTCGGAACTGGCAATTCAATGAGAAATGAATTTATGACCTACTTTCTATCAGAAACTGGATCAGTACCATGGCAAGACAACAAAATATAGGCAGTATAGATTTGTATTTAAAATTTTCTCAATAAAAACTTACCAAACAACTGTCGGTCCTTTTGATCCATTTCTTCAAAAACTTCTTTCAAAATTATGCATATTTCCCGCCATGCTGCTGTTTTAGCGGTTTTGTCCTTATAAATTTCCAAAAATTTATTCCATAAAACTGGCCTGTCTTTGATTGCAGCAATCAAAACTTCGCGATTTATTTGTTGGTCATACAATTTTTCTTTTTCTTTTTTCGACATGATTTTATTGAAGCGCAGCGCTACACGTCTTAACAAGTCAAAGGAATGTACTGAATTGAGGGGCGCGCGGCGGGTGAGGCAGACAGGCGGGCGGAGCAGGCAGGCGCGCGGGGCGCGAGCGCCATAAAGCATGAATCACGATTCGAGATTTTTAACGAATTGTCATTCTAATGACCGTAGTGACCGACGTATCCGTCTACGTCTTTTTTCACGATTCGTGAAGCGTGTGAACATGGGTATAAAAAAAGCATTGCTCCCGTCAAAAAAATAACGAATCGTGAAAAAACATGATTCGTGAAAAATCACGATTCGTCTTCGTGTGAATGAGCTCTAAGTTATTCTTTTGTTTAGACTGTTTTTCTTTTAATTTTTTAATGCTTAGCAGTGAAAACTTGTAATTGGCTATCTTTTACTGTATTATTAATTTTAAGTTTTGTCTAGCTGTAAGTTTTCCAAATATTGTAAAATAAAATAAAATAAACTCTCTATAACGAAACTCAAGGGACTAAGCATTTTTCATCGTTATAGAGAGTTATCGTTATATAGAGTGAACAAATAAAACAACTAAATTTACAATAATGTTTAATAAGTCTTAGATAAAATATGCATGTACATATATTGTTATTTACACATGTAGTCCGTTAACTTTGTCTGACGTTTTTTGCTATGCCAGTACTTGTTTTGTATTATCTTATGTATCCTATTCATATCTAGATATGTGGTGGAATCATCTTGATTAAACAACAAAAATGTTTCTATCAACTTAGCAGCATCTAGCGCTTGTTGAATTGTTGGTGGTGATTCGGCTTCGTCCACTTGATCATCTTCTTCATCATCATTATGGGGGTTTTCCTTACTTTTTGAAACTAAATCAACAATTTGTTCATCTGTAAGTGAATCGGTTGTGGCTACATCCTCATCTATATTTTCGTACGATTGTAGATCTTTGTTAAAATTGTCTGGTATGTTGAACTGGCTTATCCATTCACTCAGCGGTAGATTGTCTTCACTATCAAATTGATCCATTTCTACTGTCTGGCTACTACATAACCCAGCATGACGAAAAGAATGTTGGATAGTGGCTGCAGTTACCTCTTTCCAGGCTTTTGATATAAAGTTCACTGCTTGTAGCATGTTAATCGAGACCTTGCCGTCAGTTTCGATCAGTTCCATCAACATTTTCCGTCTGTAGTGACCCTTTAGACTTTTAATCACACTTTGATCCATTGGTTGCAAAATACTGGTAGTATTAGCAGGGAAAAATGCTAACTCTATGTTTCGAAGATTAGATATCATTGGGTGAGCCGGGCAATTGTCTACTAGAAGCAAGATTTTCCGTGTTTTTAATTCAGCATCCCATTTTCTCACTTCCTCCTCAAAAAACTGCGATGTCATCCAAGCTGACTTGTTTGCTTTATACGTGACTGGCAACTGTTTTATGTTCTTGAAACACCGAGGGTTTTTTGATTTGCCTACAACTAAGAGCTTTCTTTTTTCTGTTCCATTCATATTGGCAGCTACTAGAACAGTAATACGCTCTTTAGACAGTTTTCCTCCAATACACTTTTCCCCTTTGAATTTTAATGTTTTGTCGGGAGTTAACTTGAAAAAAAGGCCAGTTTCATCAGCATTAAAAATGTCCTTTGGTGAGTACTTCTTCTCGAATGTAGGCCACACTGTACTGATCCAATTGTCAGTCACATTCGTATTGACATCCCGCGCCTCTCCATTCATTTTACCGTACGTAATTTGGTGACGGTGTTTAAATTTTCCGAGCCAACCTTCAGATGCTTTAAAGTCAATTATACCAAGTTGGTCGGCAAACTTTTCAGCTTTGGCTTTTACAATTGGCCCCGAAATGGGTACATTATTCTGGCGCTGCTTGTGAAACCACGACAGCATGGCCTGATCCAATTCTTCGAATTTTGGCTTTCTTAATTTTTTAGACGAGTTTCCTTCCAGCGCCGCCTGCAGAATTGTTTCTTTGTTTTTCCAAATGGTGGCAACAGTAGATTGACTTAGTTTAAAACGTCTTCCAACGTCACTTTTCTTTTCTCCTTTTTCAATCGCACGTATCACACAAACTTTTTCGTCAACACAAATCGCTTTTCTTTTACTGGCCATGTTAACAGTTTCAATGTTGGTTTACGACTGATAATACGATAGGTACTGTGTATGCTTGGTTGAAGACCATCACTCCCAAGAAAACAAAGCGTCATGTTGCACGTGTTCAAGGCGATTAAGAATAACAAAAGCAAGACCGACCGTTTACGACCTCAGATGTTTCGGAGCTTCAAAGTCTTTTGTTACCTGATAAGATAACATAAACAATAATACCGAAAATAAATATGTATTTACTGTTAAAATATGAACACATTTCTTCGTAATAGAGAATGGCTGTATCGTTATAAAGAGTGTATCAATGTATGGGTTTTAACACAAACCAACCAAGTTGTGTACACTTCTACTTTATAGGGAGTTTATCGTTATAAAGGATAACGTTATAAAGAGTTTACACTGTAATAAAATAATTGTAAGCTTATTCGAAAATGTCATGTGATAATGTTAATTTAACTTACAAGACATTCAGGTGCTCCTCTCTTAACCGGTTACTGCGGCGCACTTCGGTGATCAGCAGGCCTACCATCAACTTTTAGTTTGCGATTCAATTCCGATGCTATCCAATTTAGGTTCCTAAACTGAATTGCTAAGATTCGTACCATGAAGTGTTTAATTGTGAGTGGCGTTTGAATCGCACACGGAGGAACGAATGAACGAGATTTGTCTGTGGTCCGCAATGTGAGAAAGAAATGACGCTCTACAGTCGTTGCCTAATTCTATCTCTTTTACTCGATGTAAATAAGTGGCGTTTCGAAACCTAGTTTATGTGAAAAAACCGATTGGTAAAGGTTTTTATTTATGAAAAAAAATACAAAATACATTTTATAATTGCACTAGTTAGCATTAAATTATACCACATTAAACTATTTTTAGCACTAATTAATGATTGTAATTTATTTAATAGTCTGTTTAGTGTTGTCGTGAAAATAAATAAAATACGTTTTTGAACGCACATCCACTCAATTCCTGGCTTGCCAACTTAGGGCTTTGAGTTCCAAATTTAGAGCACAGAGATATTTAGACCTATTTTTAGGGCCGGAAAATTTTTCATGATTGAACCGTCAAAAATACAATAAACTAAACTTTAGTTGTCATACACTTGTAAGTTAACTTAGAAGTATTCATACCATCAACTTTTTTATAGGTATTCCGTTTAGGGCTTTTCATATTGATTTTAGGGCTATTTTCAGTTTAGAAGTTGGTAACCCTAATAGTTGCGAATGCTTTGAAGCAATATTTATATTTATTAAAAGTACTGTTATGAAAATTTGAATTATCAACCAAACGAAGACAGACATCAAAACAACCAAAACAAGACAACCATTGACAACCATAGAAGATTGAAGACAGTGAAGATGTTCATTCAATTTAATCATTTACATTCAAAGTTTTGTTAAATTGTTACTCTATTGTTGATATGGCTTAAAGGAACTTATATCCAGGCCAAATAAATATTATAAAAAAAAAAAAAAAATACGATTTGAAAAATTTGAAAGTTTTGTATTGTGAGAAACCTGCGTGTAGTTTGTATTAAATTTAGATATTATTAAAAGTGTTTTAATCGTTCCACTAAGTTAAAATTATTATTATTGGTTATACGAATAATGGCGTAAGTATTCTTGTGGAGTTTGCATAATAATTTATATTTTCATAAACTTACAAATTTCTCTGACTCAAACGCGTAAGTACTTAGGTTTCAAAGTATTTTAAGAGTTTTATTTTCACAGCGATGTGTCGCGTCGACGAGTGACTTTTGGGCAGCTGGAGCAGCTCTGGGAGTTTTTAAATAATAATAAAGTGCTAGCAACAGGATACAACAAAACGTCCCAAGCTAGGGAATTTTCTAAGAATATGTGGGAAAATATAGCCCAAAATTTAAATTCCCATGGTAATGGTGCATTTAAAGATTGGAAAGGTTGGTGCAAAGTAAGTAAAAAAAATACCTATAATGATTTACTTTAATTTTGCAATATATCAATATAATGTTTATCTATTTTTTAGTATTGGAATGACTATAAGTCAAAATTAAAAAAACATGTAGCAGCTACACGATCATCGCACCAGCAGACTGGAGGAGGTCCGTCACAAATAAAAAAATTGACAGACATCGAAAGAAAATTTCTGCAGATATTAGGAGATGACTTTGGGACTGGCCTGCCTGGTATGAGGGTGGAGCCATTTGAACATGTGAGTAATATATTTATATACTGGCTCATAAGTTCTTAATATATAAAAATATTTGCATAGTTGAATGGCTTTTAGTGGTGTAAATAAAGAAAATTAAACATGATTTGCAGGATATACAAGAAATAGAGAGTGCCTTGGACACACCAATAAATATTGGTACAAATAGTGTGCCCACTAATCTGGAAGATCAGAGGGGTTCTGAACAGCTACCTTATGAAGTGATGAGTGTAGAAATTATGGAACCAGGGCCATCAACTAGAGTGACACCCCCTCCACCTGCGATACCCACTCCCGAACAATCTACCACTGCTGCACCAGACCTGCCAAACACTCCTCGAAACCCTCAAAAAAATATTAGAGGAAATGAAGGAAATAAAAGAAATATTGCGGTTACGGTTAGTTTATATTTTTTATTAATTATTCTTATTCTTAATTACATAATTGTCGAATTATTATTATTTATTATTATTATAATTCTAGGTCAATCGGGCATCCCACAGACGGCGAATGAGATCGTTTCTGGTGGTCACACCATGTTGAAGAGCTTGGTTGTTGGTGTTTAAGTTTTGATTATAATCAGACGTATTTACCTGCATCTGGGCTTCTTGAAGTATGTCTTCATTACTTAATTCTGGCACAAGAATGTTAGCTCTATTACAAATGTTATGCAGAATCACACAAGCGTTTATAATAGAGGCAGCAACTTTCGGTCTGTAGTGTAAAACTCTGTGTACCAGAAGGCAACGAAAACGTGCTTTAAGAAGCCCAATTGATCTTTCAATTACATTCCTAGTCTGGACATGCATATTTGTGTAATGGCTCTCTGGAGTATCAGGGTTTGCATTGATAATGGGTGTCATCATGTAACTTCTCAATGGATATCCTGAATCACCTGCAAATAGGAAAATTTAATTTATGTTAAAATATATTTTGTTTGTTAAGAATTTGTAAGCCAAATAATTATTTCTTATAAGACTGACAATTCCAAAGGTTTTATATTTTAGAGTTTAAATTATATTTTGATACCAAGGAAAATTCGTAATTTTATCAATAGTTGTATATTTTAAGAGTTAATAAAGTGATTAAATTTATAAATTATTTATTTTATTAAAAAATATACCTTACCTAGTAACCATGTAGATTCATTTAAATTTTCTAAATGTGTTTTTAGTGGGTGCACATTCCAAATGAATGCATCATGTGTTGCCCCACGGTAACTAGCATCTACACTAGTGATCTGCATGTCTGCATCACAAATCTGTAATTTGTAACATGCTAAATCTTACTTCCTATTAATATTATAATGCGAAAGTTTGTAAGCATGAATGTTTGTTGATTGTTGATGAATGCACAAAAACGACTAAACGGATTTGGATGAAAATTTGCACATATATAGACCATGTCCTGACAGGATACTTTTTATCCCGGGAATATTATTTTGAAAGGAGAGAAGCTGCGGGCAACAGTTAGTTACATCATAAAGTTGTAATTATTTACTACCAATACTTGCATGTATTAAAATTGAAAATAATAATAAAATATTAACACAAGAAAAAGTCAATTGCAGTACATTTTATCTACATTGAAAGTGTTCAATATACAAGTAATAACAAGCAACTTAACAAAAATTACCAACTGAACATTTAATGAATGATAATGTTTTCTGCAAAAATATCTTTCTTCGTTTTCTATTGGTCTAACTATTGCTATTTGCGTGCAGTCTATGCATCCCAGTACACCGGGGATGTTAAATTTTTGATAAAACCTAAAATAAAGTTCTTATAAGTTACTATTGGCAAGTGGTAACACAAAAGATTAATCAACAATGTAATTAGCATTAACCTTGCCCTTATTTTATTTCTTTCTTCAAAATTTTTGGGAAAAGTAATAGGAGCGTTTTTATGTTCGCGGAATGGAGGGTAAGGGGTGGAAATAGAAAAAACAAATTATTTTTCCTTTTCAATATATTCACCTGCAAGTCGGATACATTTTTCAGACCTTTCAATTAATTTATTTATACCCTCATAAAAAAATGTTTTATCTTTGTCTTCAAAATACGCTGAAACTGCCTCCTTAACTTCATCATCGGTGGTAAAATTTTGTACCCCGAAGCTCTTTTTTCATTTTTGGGAAGAGGTAATAATCACTCGGGGCTAGGTCTGGGCTGTAGGGTGGGTGGTTTAAAATATCGAAGCCCACCTTAGAGCCAGTCCACACGGCGCGTTGCGTTGCGTTGCGTCGTCGCAACGCAAATATTTTGACGCATAGCCGGCCACACGGGCGCTGCAGCGTTACTATGACGCAGTCTTAAACGTTCCGTCGGCGCAGCGGCGACGCACAGTTGCGGCAAGTATTTTGAAAAAAATTCGCAGTCAGTCTATAGCAAATCATGGATCGGAAAAGACGTCTAGCATTGCTCCTGTTACTACGTCACCGCCGAAATCGACGCAAGATCACAAGACGGTACTGGATCAGTCCTTTCATTTCATTAAGAAATCGTGATGGACAGTTTTTTTTTTTAGAATATCGGGAGTTGCTATTAGACGAAAAGAAGTTTTATAATTTTTTTAGAATGAGTGTATCCAGCTTCGAATGTTTATTGAAGTCCTTAGAACCACACATACGAAAAAACTATACTAATATGAGGAATCCAGTGGAACCAGTAGAAATGCTGGGAATCACTTTAAGGTAACTATATAAATATATTTAAGTAATAAAAATATAACAGTTTTTTTGGTTTGTTTAATTAGTAATCAACTCACAAATAATCAGCAATTGTCATAATTTTAAATTTAGACATTATTTAAGAGAGATATCATCCAGTAATTACAAATTAGAAAAATCGTATTCAGTTTCTTCACTTGCTTGAGATGTTTCTGGAGATGTAATTGAATTATTATAATCAGAAATGTATGTACTTTGAAAATTTGCTGTTTGATACCCATATGGTGGTTGGTGAGACGTTGATGGGCCACTCACATATGATGATGTTTGTCCATACCGCATTTCATCTATAATTTGTATAACTTTACTTTGGAAACGGAGAGTTTCTCGGTCGGAAAATTCTTGAATAGATGGCAATATAGCTCTGAAAAAGGACATATGGCGATTTTCCGGCTCCTTGAGAAGTTTTAGTCCTTCTCTTTCAAACTCATCCATTTGCATAGCCCTTTTGCGCGCGACTGGAACATAGCGCGGAGTGTTGTCTGTGGTAATGTCATCATTTGTAGACGTAGATTCATTGTTGATTTCTCTAGGCGAGTCTAAGCTAGATTCGGTGGCATTTTGTTCCACTTTTCTCAAAAAAAGGAGTTGATTGTATAAATGATACTTCTTCAGTTTCGTAGCGCCCGAGCCCGATTTTGATGCTTCTTTTAATTTTTTTGAATATCTGAAGTAATTATCTTTTACACTTCTCCATTTTTTTATTAAATCATTACCTGCAAAACCAATAGTAAACATGATTTAATAATTTATACATAGTGAATTTCTCGATAAAATTTAATGACATATTCAGATATCGTTAACAAACACTATGTGACCGACTCTGGAATCGTGAAAATATAACAGCTGTTACATACAAAAAGCAATACCTACTGAATCAAAATGTATGCAACAGCTGCTATTTTTTTCGCGATTCCAGAATTAATTGGTTACATAGAGAAAGTTATTTGCTATCGATGTCTGAATATGTCAGTATTTTTTTTCGGGTATCTATCTATCTCATAAATGCATATTATAATAATTATTTTCTTTTCAGATACCTAGGAAGTGGAAATTCAATAACTGATTTACATTTCAAATTCAAACGGGGAAAATCTACTATTGCATATATAATACAAAGAGTTTGTCGTGCTATATGGACCAATCTTCTTCGAGACAACATCCCTGAACTGACAACTGAAAGTTTCCAAACAATAGCGAGGGGTTTTGATGTAAAGGCAAATTTTCCTCAATGTGTTGGTGCCATCGACGGCAAACATATCCGCGTGTGTAATCCTGCAAATAGTGGCTCACTTTTTTTTAATTATAAAGCCTTTTTTTCGATTGTGTTGCTAGCTATTGTGGATTCAAATTACAAATTCGTATTTGTCGACATCGGTGCATACGGAAAAGAATGCGATTCAACCATATTACAAAATTCTAAACTGTACGAGCTAATGATTAACAACAACTTACCACTACCTCAACCCCAGCCACTCTCTGGTAGCAATATACCAACCCCGTATGTATTTGTGGGTGACGAAGCTTTTGGACTGAGCAAACATATTATGCGTCCATATGGCGGTCAAAATCTCGACTTACAACAAAAGGTTTTCAATTACCGTCTAAGCAGAGCCAGAAGATATGTCGAATGCGCTTTTGGGATTATGGCTAACAAATGGCGCATTTTTCACAGACCGATAGACGTGTCCTATGACTTCGCTACTGACATTATAAAAGCATGTTGTGTATTACACAATTTTGTCGCTGATCGAGATGGTTTTAGACAAAGAGATAAAGGACATCAGGCAAAATCCATACATAGTTGGTCTAAAAAAAAAAACTGCGCGGCCAGACCTAGGATTATTTTCAATAGCTAGGCCATATTAAGAACTAAAAAAAAATATGGACTTAACCCTGTAACTGCATTTTATAAGTAGTTATTTAAGTTATAAAAAAGATTAAAAGTCTTAATGCATTCAAAGGGGTCTTACTGGCAAAGTAAAAGGGTTCAAAGTGGGAAAGTAGTTATACTGGGAAAGGGGCCGTACTGGAAAAGTAGTAATACTGAGAAAGGAGCCGTACTGGGAAAGTAGTAATACTGGGAAAGGAGTCGTACTGGGAAAGGGTTCATAGTGGGAAAGGGGCCGTACTGGGAAAGAGGTGATACGCGGTAAGGCGTCGTACTCCGTTTATTTTTTTAAGCTGTTAAGTATTTAAGTTTTAATCTTCTGCAAGTTATTTTAATGTAGATAATTGATTTTAGGTGGGGATAAGAAACAAAACAACAAAGTACATTTTTTTGTATTTAATCATTAGTTCTCATTATTACATTTTCAAGGCCTGGTGCTGGTGGTATTACATGTCGATGTCTTGCATAGCCTAAATACCAGACAATTGTCATGCAATGTGCACAGCAGCCGACTGTACGCTTTCCAATATGACATGTACAGTAATAATGATTGATGCTTTCGCGTCCATTTAAAGCATTATCTATGACCACATAAACATAGTATGTCCTAGCCCGTACATGTCTGGATTGAATTCTTGCGCGAATCATCCATAAATCATTTCCTTCCAATTCGCTTAACTGCTCATGGTCTGGTTCTCTGAAGAGCTCTATCATAAATGAGCCATCTTCTTGAACGTGCTCGCCGTAATAGCATCTAGCCTGTTTCAGTTGATAAATACCGAGCGCAAACAGAAACAGCTCTTCTTCTTCCAAGCGTGGAAAGTCCTCAAACTCTGGCATATCTGCTGACATAAGTCTGAATTGAGCTCTTCTTCTGTTATAATTGTATCTTTCAACAATTTCAGATAGATGGTTTCTGGTGTTCAATCGTTCATTTATTATATTGAGTATTGTCGAAGCATGTACATTGTCTTCGATCACAATGTGGAATGCGTTAATTAATGCCGCTGCAATTCTTGTATAGTCGAACAAATGGGCTAATGCCCGATTGTTGTATACATATCGTAGCAATCGGAAATCTCGCTTCAGCCTCCCGTTCACAACTTCCACTACCCACCGGCATATGGTGATAAGCCTTGACTTATTAGCCTGTATCGTCGTAAGTTGTGTTTCATTGGCATGTTTGCTCGCAGGCATATGAGCAATGTATCCATTGGATTCTAAGTTATCCACCGAGTCTCTAAATCCACGGTCTAATATGAACACGTCATTGGGTTGAAAAAACCAATTTAAGACGCTGTCTTCACTATTCAATAAAGAGTTCATTATAGTAGCGTCAGACGTTACCGCTGCATATGGACCCTGCACATCTATTATATGACCATCGCAGCAAACTATCAGGAATGGCTTAAGGAGATTTCTATACTTATGATGACTGTACGACTCTCGCTGGAAGAAGTAGTTTGTGCTTTTTTGTAAGTAAATATAACTACCATCACACACAACTATGGCTCTTCTTTCTGCAGAATTGGCATCAGGGTTACCGAATAGCGCATTCGGTAATAAAAGATTTCTTTCAACCACCTGTGCGCGCGTAATATGGTCGAAGCCAAGGTGGATGGGCACAAAATCATTTAATAATGATTCCCTTGCTGTTTTTAACATACGCCTGAACGTTCGTTCACTAGTTTTGAAGATATTGGCTAATCTTTTATCTGAGTCTCCAGTTCTCATCTTACTCAACAAAGCCGCTAATATAGTTTTTTTGTTAGCACGTGCAGATAAACTAGGAGTACTATTAAGTACTTCCGTAAACTGTTCCGCAGTTAAGCCTGTCCAGGTTTGGAACTCATTCGGATCCATGTTTTCATAGTCGTCGAAATCAATAAAATCAGTGTTGACGCGCCCTTTTAAAAGCATCACGATATCACTAACTTGATTAGGCGTAAAGCGGTGACTATTATTTTCTTGTGCAAGGAGATCGTGCCACGAACCCTGTTCGAGATGTTCTGTGCAAACACGCGCGTTTTCAGGTATATAATAATTGTACCGACATATCAATCTAACCTTAACATTGTCAGGTATGCGGCGGCGAGTTTCGTTATTACAATGTTGAAAAACACAGGTTCTCGATGTATTTGGTGCACGAATTAAATCATCTATGAACATCGAAGAAACAGGATGATTGTCAACATCTTCTTCGCTATCTTGGTGTTCTTCTACGTCGTCCACCACTTCTACTTCCACCGCTTCGTCTGCGACCGCCTCTTCGCCTTCCTGAATATGACGCCGATAGGCTCTTTCAGCCCTTTGCCAACAAGGGCGGCAAATGAAGTTCTCTGGATTAACCTGAAATAATATATTTTAATTCTTTAGACATAGTTTCAGAATAAAGGTATCAGAGACTGTTATATAAACATACATAGATAATTATAACACCAAGGGTCACAGGGCAAACATCTATATTCATCACACAAATGTTTGCCCTGGGTGGGAATCGAACCCACGACCTTCAGCGCAGTAGGCAGTACTACTAACCACTGCGCCAACGAAACTGTTTTCGTTTTGACAAACACACGTCTCGTATTACGTTATTTTGCGTTAATAACTTGTTAAAGCTTACCTGTCGGTCTTGTATTTCTTGTATAAGTAACTGTGCTATTTCATTGTGTTGCTGTACACGAGTACTCCAAACATAATTCCTGCGATTTCGCACAGAAATACCACATCGAATGCACAATGACATAACTATAAACAATCGTTAACAACAATCTTGTTACGAGGGGATAGCCGTCCAATCTAACGTACGTCAAATGGATAACTAAATAAAAATAATTCGTAAACAAAACTATAGCAGCCCAGCAGGTAAGAAGAGCATCGTTTCTCTCACTCTTCCCTTATCACTCTGTCTCGTTTCGTCGGGCGGCAAATGAATGGCACAAAACCTGTTTCGACACGTTTAGCTTTGTAATGTGAGTGAGCGGCCAAAACGAAATCAAGCCACTGACACAATATGCATGTCTATAATAGTATTATTAGCCGGCCTGCATTGTTAACTAAATACTGATGAATTATCAAAAGTATTATTTATTATTATGAGTTACGTATGAAAACTTAAATAACCACTCAGAAAACGTAGTTACAGTGTTAAATTCATCAGAACTAGTTTAAGGTCTACTTAGCCTAGCTATTTGAAATATTCGTAGTTCTGGCCGCGCAATTTTTTTTTTTTAGACCAGAATGCCTGATGTCCTTTGCTATAAGTGTTGATGAATTTCTCCCAATACAACCCGTACATGAAGAACAGACAGCACCGAATGTCATAAGACAGCAATATGCGACCTATTTTATGACTAGAGGAACTCTGCCTTGGCAGCTAAATAAGGTATAATTGTATTATGAGGGTTTTCAAGATTTTCTTGCACCGCCAATTCCGCGATCAGTAAAAAAATAATATTTTATACCTACTCAGCGTAGTCTAGGTTAGTTTTGAGCTAAGTAATAAAATAGTACTCACGCTAATCTAAATTCCCTAAGTTTTAAAATTTTAGAGTGTCGAGATATTAATTTTGTACTGATCGCGGAATTGGCGGTGCAAGAAAATCTTGAAAGCCCTCTTAAATAAAAAAAACATAAATATCTGTACTGTGAACTCACCAACTTTGTTTTTTCGTTCAGCTGTGAAATTCTCGTAATCAGGAAATAAAACTTTTGATATGTCTTCCCAGGCTTTTGTTTTTAAATTTTTATTTTTAAAATCTACGTTTGACTTGTCCCATATAATTTCCCTTTCCTGTATCAATGTAATCAAGTAATCTATGTCAAGTTCTTCAATGGTATTCATTTTACCCTGCAAATAAAACTAAATACAAAAACGTAAACGTAAAACGAAATGAGCTTCCGTGTATCCTCTCTGTCAACGCACAAGCAACTGAGCGCTGACGCTCCGACGTCGCACGAGTACACCCCCTCCCGCTTCGTCTCGGGGGCTGCTGTCCGTCATGTGTGCGTTGCGACGACGCAGCGCGCCGTGTGAACACCTTGGTTATTTGTATGTAAAACAACGCAGTGGTAGCGCTGCGTCGACGCAACGCTGACGCAACGCGCCGTGTGGACTGGCTCTTATGCAGGGCAGCCAACGCAACGCGACTCTTGTGGACGGGCGCATTGTCGTGCAAAAGCAGCACACTCTTCGTCAATTTTCCCTGTCTTTTCTCTTTAATTGCTTCTTTTAGTCGCTCTAATATTGAAGCGTAGTATTCTCCGGTTATAGAAACACCTTTATCTTTATAATCGATCAACAATATTCCTTCTGAGTCCCAAAAGACCGTTGCCATGAGTTTCCCAGCTGACTGTGACACCTTAAACTTCTTGGGGGGTGCTGTGTCTTTTTTCGACTCAGGTTCATAATGATGAACCCAAGTTTCGTCTCCAGTAACAATTCGACTCAATACACCATCCTTGTCGTCACTGCAGAGGTCCAAAAATGCACGTGAACACTCTACGCGTTGTTGTTTTTGCGGCGGCGTGACTTTTCACTCCCGATTATGTTGCTTGGTTGACGATAGCTCAAAGACTAATTGTCTGATAACAATGAAACCTCGTATTTATACTAATTATGAGTCACTGAACGCGTTACGGTCCTAATGAGCCTAATCACCCCCCTCCAACCCTCTCATTCCGCGAACTTAAAAACGCACCCTCGTATTTCCTTCTCATCCCTGGAGAATCAATGCATGCTGTAACTTGAGCTATTACAGAGGAAACTGTTTGTTGCGCTATAGAGTGAACGCTGATGTCTCCAATGGGTCTTTGATACGATCCTGTCGCATAAAATGACAGCGTAGTTAATACCTGAAAAAATTATACCAATTACTGTAACTACCTACTATTTTATTTTAATTCCCTGTATCCAGTAAAAACAACTTTACCCTCAAAAAACTAAACATATATATTGTACCTTTGTCTCTACTGACAAATCAGTTGATTTTGTGGGATTCCTCAACAACGGCCTCAGCTCATCACAAAGTCCTATAAATAATTCTTTAGACAACCGATACCGCTTTATGAAATCCGCATCTTCCATATCAAAGGGGTCCGATTGTTCTCTTGTTAGACGTCTTTTTTGTCGCCGTGTTGTGTTTATCTCATAATCGTTTTCTAAGAATTCAAAAAGGACTAATTCGTCAGACATTATAACAAAAAAAAATAGATAAAATTTCTCTGCTAATCACAATTTTAACATTTTTTTTACATTTACTCATAAAACGCACTAAATTTACAAAACGATTCACTTTACGCAACGAAGGAAGCAACTTTTTCTGAATTGCTTAATTTGACATTTAAGCTATTCAGTTTAGGTTAAAATGCCACGTCATGGTACGCATTTGCTTGCAAAAGAATGAACTATTTCAGCTGAATCGCTTACAAACTAGCGACTCAGTTTTGGTTTGTTTAAGTAACGTCGTGGTACGAATAAGCGAAGCAGTTCAGTTTAGGTCCTAAACTGAATAGCAATAAGAGTTCATGGTAGGCCTGCAGGTCCTGATATCAACAAATATTTAGGTTAGGAAATATAAATAAGCTTCAATATATGATTTGAGTACTTGACAAAATAATTTTACATACTCTGATTAAGTCATTGAGCTCCACTTGAGCCTTTAAAATTCATTAGGTGCGTTATTTTCTCTTGTTCGTCTTCTTCGTCGTCGCTCCTGTCTTGTAATGGGTTCTTCAACTTCAGTGGAGAGCTAAACATCAAACTTGAAAGGCAGATTTTAAAATAATTATGATATTATTGCCTTACATGATTAAATTACAAAAAAACATTTTGATCTAGTGTTTATAAACACTTGCACCAATTTGTGACTCCTGCGGGCCAGAGCCAGTGGCCATCTGGGTTCCAATTGTTTGTAAAGTAAGGGCAGTATTTTCTGATAATATTGGAATTTCCACAGAATTTCCAGTAGTGTTTTGGGCACGCGCAACTGCCCCACCTTCCACCTATGCCTTACGATTCTGGTCCCGCCAGCACTAAAAGTAAGTAATTTTTACAACTCACAAAGAAAGTAGCTTAGTTTATTGTGACAATTTTTTTTCTTGCATTCTAACAAAATAGTCAACACTTGTTGTAGGCAGGTACTTACAGTTTTCCACTGTTCTATAGACCTCTGGGGTCCCAGTTCGTGAAGGGCTGTTACCAACAGTTCCCATTGCTTCTGGACTGCAGCTGCCCCTAAAGGCGACTTAAATTCTCCAGCCGCAAAATCGGGATGTTCGTGCATGTATTGGCAGAGGTAGTTAATTAGTTGTTTGGAACTTCTGTTGCTAAAAACATTTTAGTCCACTTCTTATTATTCACTGTCGTAATATTGATACTCGTATGTCTTTTTAACTGTTTGTGCAGTTCTGCAGATGAAAAATTATGGATTGCAAATGTTACAATATCTTAGATGAAACAAAAATCAAGTAAACAACTAAATAAATGTCCACTGCTAGGACGCGGGTATCCTCCCGATTAATGGGAAGATGTGGGCAAACTTACATTTTCTTATTTATGATGTTGAAGTACTTTTGATATGATAATATTTATTCACGAAACTACGATTACCTATCCCACATTATTTGTTTTGTTTACTAACACCACCCGCAGACTACAGACTAGTAAAACCACACTATTTGTAAAAAATATGAAATTAAATGAATGGGGTGTAAAATATTGAATGGAATCGCAGGTGATGATGTTAAATTTACATTAATAGCAACACTCTCTTCATCACCACGGAAACCGAAACTCGACGTGAGTTTTCTTCTCTCTCACAAAGGTCATGCTACCGGTTTCGACATAAAAATAGAGATCGAATCGTTCTTCACTCCCACCCACGGAGTATCTCGATACCGGTCATCCTAAGCCTACTGAAAATAAATATCGAAAATCGATATAGCGTTGGAAAATATATCGCTAATTTATATCGATTTATCGTCGGCGGCGACGACGGTCATATCGTAGCTGCTGTAAACAATATGGCAATTTTACCTAAAAATAAAATTGTTATTAAGCATACTTACCTTGTTCTAAGCCCATAAATTGGAGAGCGGCAGCCCATTTCCGCTTCCGGTGTGACGTATATCCCCACTTTAAGCAACTTTTATCCAGCAGCGGGTAGGCGGGGGGAGGCAAGAGAAGCATGGCGATCGCCGCCACTCCGCCATTTTTGAATCATTGGAATCAATTTATGGGTAATTACGCATAAAAAGCGTGGAGCTGGTTATATGGAAAAGATCACGCTTGAAGGACCTTTATAAAATAAACTAGTACTTACTTTGTCACGAATATTAATATAAATAAGTAGTCGCAACAGCAGACAGATATTTACCTGGGCTTAGAACAAGGTAAGTATGCTTAATAACAATTTTATTTTTAGGTAAAATTGCCATATTAAGCTCCCTGTACCTTGTTCTAAGCCCATAAATTGAGACGTGTTTGTTATCGGCTGCTGGAATTAAAAACGCCAATGTGATATATATAATCATTATTTTACTGCAGAATTAAATGAATTAGGTAGGTACATCATAATTAATTCATATTTAAAAAATATAAGAAAATATATAATAACACAATAATTAAAATAAGTAGGATTTAACAAAAATAATTAAATAGGTTCAAAAAAGTCTGATAGTAACACATTTGTTGAGACAGGATTTACTATTTCCTTCTTATAATATTTGTGAAATGTATTAGAGGATTTCCAATTTCCACGCTCTAAAACACAATCCAGCTTGCAGATGCAACAGCTGATCGGACACTTCCAGGACTACTATCAATACCTGCTTCTCTAAGCGCATGTTTTATCCAACCTCCAATTATTGATTTAGTGGCAGGTTTAGGAATGCCACAGGTACTTATAAACAAGGAATCTATATTACCTCTTCGGGAACTAGAAATTTCAATTAATTTTTTTAATCCAATAAACAGGATCTACGTTATTGCTGAAATGGCATTTGAGAAGGCGCCAGCCTGATTGGCGATAGGATGATTTATCCGTTTTAGAACCGAAATCAGGCCAGAATAAAATAGTGCCCTTATCAAAAACACAACTCTTGTCATTAACCTTTAAAAGAGTAAGATCGTGAACCCGACGCCCAGAACAACATAATAGTAAAATTGCAGTTCGTTTTGAAACTTCGTATAGTGTAAGTTTAGGTGGATGATTGTTCAATAGAAATTCAAATAAACGTTGTACGTCCCAAACAGGATTCTTGTGTTGTGTTTGTAAAGCAATGTTTGTCTGATAATAACATGTGAACTCAAAGGACGATCGGAAACAGGTTTGCAAAAGGTTGAAATAACAGATTTATGTAAAGCAATTGTACTATAGGAGAGTTTATGCTTTAAATGGAGATCCGTTAAAAACCGCGCCACATCTTCTGGAGAAGGATTTGATATACGAGTACTTAACTTATTTTCTCCACACTAACTCACCCATCTCAACCAAGCTGGTTTGTAAGTGTTTAGCGTAGAAGATCTCCAGCTCTTAGTTAGTAATTGAATTTTCTCTTTATTCCACGACTTTAACATGGAAGTCCACCACGTATCTTCCATATTTGCAAATTCAGTTGTTTTGTTTGAGGGGGCGGCAGCTTTGTCCTCGTATCCACAAGCACCTTTTCCAAGTTGTGAATTTGTAGCGGTGCAGCTAGAGCTCTGGACTGTAAATCTGGTCTCCAAAACACCTTTTCCCAATCTGGAACAATCATTAGGTAAATTCCACTGGCTTGGTTGAGGTGACTCAGGACCTTCGGAATTAAACATGGTGGTGGGAAAACCCATGCTAGCTGAAAGTGCCACTGTCGGCTGAACGCGTTGTGAAACACAGCGTTTGCGTCTGTTGGATCCAAACTCACGTAATGATTTACGACATGGACTGTTCTGGATGCAAATAAATCTACTTGGGGAACACCCCACATCTGAAAAATGTTGGATGTGAGAGGCTCTAAAAGGTGCCACTCTGTCGATATCGAGGCACGAGACAGACGATCGGCTACGTAGTTGTATCTTCCTGGTATATGGAAAACACTCATCTGAATATGATAATGATCTAACAGGTTTAAGACAAAATAAGTTAGGTTTAGTAAGGAAAGGGAATGAGTACCGCCTTCGTTGCGTAGCTACTACAGACCGGTTGTCGCTCTGTATCAGGAGGCTGGAATTTTGCATTACGTGACCTTTCAGTTGAACTATTCGGAGAATTGCCAACATTTCCAGAACATTGCTGTTCAGGCTTTGTTCCTTCCGTGTCCATTTGCCCGAAAAATAAAGTTGGTTGATCTGAGCTCCCCAACCTTGCTGGGAGGAATCTGTGGACAGAAAGAACATCGGCGGGGCAATATTTAAAGATGAGTGGTTTTTGTAATTTTCGGTCCACCACTGGAGTTCGAAATAAATCTGCGGAGGTATTTCGACAAATTTTAAAGGATTCATTCTCAGTAGCGTGTGGCTGAATAGTAGGAGTAAACGTGAGTTTAAACGTCCTCTTGGAACTATGAAACTTGCGAAGTTCCACGTTCCTAAAAGACTCTGAACCTCTTTGAGAGTAGTTTGTCTTTGATTCTGCATTTTTAAAATTTTGCGTTTGAGAGTATTTTGTTTGTCTTGTGGCAGCCTTTTCGTATTCTGCCATAGATCCCATACTATGCCTAGATATTCTAAGGACTTTTGAGGAGTTAGAATAGATTTTGAGAAATTTATTGTCCAACCCAGTGTCTGTAAGGTTCGTATGACTAAACTGGTGTGCCTCGCCAAAGTTTCTCTGGATTGAGCTGCGATGAGAAAATCGTCAAAATATACTATGACGCGTATACCAACTTCGCGAAGGATCTGCGCGATCCAATTTGTAACGCTGGCAAAAACTTTCGGTGCAGTTGCCAAACCGAAAGGAAGGCAGGTCATCTGCCAAACCTGGTTTTGATATATTAGTCGTAGAAATCGTTGATGAGCGGGGTGTATTGGTAGATGAAAGTAGGCATTTGAAAGGTCTACCTTTACTAGCCAATCTTGTGGTTGGAGGAAATCGGGTACCCTGTACATATTTATTAATCGAAACTTGGTGACTTGAATGTATCGGTTCAATAGCTTTAAATTGAAAACGGGGCGAAATTTGTTTTGGCCTTTTTTGGTGACTAGAAATATTTGGGAAACATAACTTGGTGTTTCTGGAGCTCTTTGTATTACGCCCAGTTTTTGTAATTCTGTTAATGCTATGTGAATATCGCTTGTTGATTTTGTGTGAAAATTTGAACAAATTTTTGTGGGTAAAACTAAAGGGGGCCTTTTGTGAAAGGGTATGCGATATCCTCTTAATAATTTTAATTTGTAAGGGGGAGCACCCAATCTCCTCCAAGCACTTACCTGATGTTTGAGTTTCCCCGCTCGAAATTCCTGGTGATAGTCAATCCTGTCTTTTATTTTGTCGTCCAGAAGGGCCTCCTCGTGGACGTTTTGCATTTGCGTATTTGTCACGAAAGGAATAATCTGCATTACGCTTCCGGCCTTGCGCAGGTGGATGGAGCGTGAGTATTAGCTACAAACTTATGTGGCAGAACGCTGCGCGCAGTGTTCGAAGCAAATCTTTGACCGCCATAATTCTTTTCTTTTTGCGCAAGAGGGTGTCTAGAATGAGATGCTCCTTGCGCAGGAGATCTATTAGTAGAACTGGCAAATACCTTCGAAATTCCTCCTTGCTTAGAAATGAGATCTGAAAATTTTACATCGTTAAATAAATATGTTGCAGATGGTGGAATTTTCCTTAAGGTCTCTTTAATTCCTTTATCTCGAACAAACGACAGAATACCATCACAATTGTAATAGTATCGCCATTTTCGGTTAGCCAATCAATAAAAACGCTAAAACCTTTTTCTAAAGCCTCACTTTGCTTTACTAAACCATGCGTTATAGCTGCGAGAGATCGCTCAGTTATAGTAAGGGAACGGTTACGATCGAAAGATTTTATTTCATCATTTACTTCCAAATCAACGAAACCAGCCACAGAATTATAAAGTTTTTGTGAATCTAACTTGAGACCAATCAGGAGAGTTAAAATGTTGAAGTTTATTAAGGGATTCTAAGTGATTAGTTGTGGTTTTAAGAGTTTCGTTTTTGAGGGTAGTTTGCATTTTAAACACAACCTCTTTATCCGAATTATTTAGATCTTGGTAAAGACTTTTTTCTAAATCACTGGACGGTTGCAAAGATAAAAGCGATTCGTTCTCAAAATTACGATTGGTCTGGTTTCTCAATAAATCATGCAAAGAAGAAATTTTACGATTCAGTTTTTTATAATTAGATTCAAGTCTACTTAGCCGAGATTCCTTGCGTTGCTTCCTGCGTCTAGGGTTTCTGGGTTTCTCCGAAGATGAGCTGCTTAGCGAATCCGAAGAAGTAGATCCAGATTCACCACGTGGGGTTCTTTTCAATTTCACTTTTTCCATTATAATTACAAAATGGAATAACGGTATAAATTTAAAAAATTAAAGGAAAAAAATAAAAAGTCTAGTGCTATTAGACTTTTTGCTATGTACGTCTACACCGCTCCGAAAATGGAACGCCAATGTTTCAAAAATGGCGGAGTGGCGGCGATCGCCATGCTTCTCTTGCCTCCCCCCGCCTACCCGCTGCTGGATAAAAGTTGCTTAAAGTGGGGATATACGTCACACCGGAAGCGGAAATGGGCTGCCGCTCTCCAATTTATGGGCTTAGAACAAGGTACAGGGAGCTTAATAAATAGGTATCAATCTAATGCTCAGAAAATAATAACTTAAAATAGTAAATAAGTCTGTTATTGAACAGTGCTAGCTTACACTCGCCAGGTTATGCTGAGCTTAGGCCAAATCAGTTATAGCCCCAGCAGTTGCAGCCAAAGCGAAAGCCATTTGCCGCACACTATCTGTCAGTGCCCAGGTGGTCTTACAACGCAGGGTTTCAAAACGTATCAACATACGTTTGGAGTCTATATTTTCTATAAAAACATTGATAAATTATTTTAAATTGTTTATAAATTTGATAAAAATAACAAAGTTTTAAAATATACCATTATTTTCAAGGGGGCAAGAAGGCCTTCTTGGCCTTCTTGTACGGGATCTCCGTTGTATTGTAGAAATACTATGAAAAAAAAAGTTCAACTATTGAAAACAATTTAACAGGACATTTTCATAGTTTATTAATAATAATATTTTTATGAATTTAATAATAATAATTTTCACCGTTAAGTTTCTTCTGGCTCAACTCCTGGTGATTCTCGTACCTCCTCATAGTGAACCGGAGAGGGTATCATAAATATGGCTTGAATTTTTTTATTATTATATGTTGAAACATTTGGGTTTCTATAAAATTGAAAAATAATGTTATGGAGTATTAACTGAGAGAGGGATATGTGTGGGGATGGGACATGGTATTTGAACTGCCCTGAGTCATGACAGCATCAACATATGATCTACGTGGATACTTCTTTTCTGCTTCACGATAAGATATATTTTGCTCCGACATAGTAATTTGAATGGACCGTTGTCTTAATTGTTCAGAACATGATTTGTTAGAGGCAAAATGTTTATTGGCACAAAAGAGAGATTGCTTGGTCTTCTGAGACCTGGCAACCAACCCCTGAAAGAGGGCCGACACATTTGAAACAATTTGGTTTTGACCTGAATTGGGCCTTAATATGACCAAATCGACAGCAATTCAAACATTGAATAGTAGGAAGAAGGTATTTGTTTACAGGTAAAGATGTTTCATATACATGGACATTTTCAGGCAGGGATTCACTTTTTAAAGTTATAACAACTGTTTGGGTTGGGATCCAAACTGGGGTGCGATCTTCAAAGATTTTACGATTCATCCGACGTGCCTTAACTATTGAGCCACAGAAGTCAGGGAAATCTAACGCATTTATCAATTCTTCGCTGGACATATCAACTGGGATATTTCTCACCACTCCCATGCGAGTGACCAGGAACGAGGGAATGAACACACAGTATTTTTGTTTAACTAAAGCATTGTTAAAGAAAGAGTTGGCAAAATCTATGGAAGAGAATTGTATGGAAATTTTATTTCGACCTAGACGTTTGATACCACCTTTAGATATTCCTTTTATTGCCAATTGATGAAGGCATTGACCAAACTTCAATAAATTACTGGATGAGGAACTTTTAAGACCAGGGGATGGATCGTCGAGAATGAGAGAAACATGGTCAATAAATGGGCCTTTGTCAGAAGGTAGATAAGGTTTTTGGGGTCAAATTCAGGGACAGTAAAGATATTTTGAATAGATGCAGATGGCTCAACAATGGCTTTCTTTGCAGAAGGACCTGACGCTGTAAGATCGGAAATAATGTCATTTTTGCGTTTCCTAGCAGAAAAAGTTAAATGTAGGTATATCTTGAGGGTCTGGAGGGTCTGGCGGGACGACCTCCATATTTGGTTTTAAGGGAGAATATTAAGCAAGACACTTATCTTGTGCTCTTATTTTACAGTCACTTTCCACGTTATCCGACATCTTTGACAGTTATCAATGAATGCCTTATTTTACAAAAACTACTAAACTGCGTTCACTTAAGTTGTTTTTGCAAAAATTTGAAAAAGTTACGTAGTTTTTGTCAAAGTTGCCGTTTTTTAGATAGGTTTTTCTTGTAAATTAGGTCGTTTTTGTACAAATCGGATTAATAGTGAAATTCTATTTTTTAAAGGTATTCAGTGCTGCCGAAATCAAGAAATCACCAAAATTGTTATTTATGTAGTTTTTGTAAAAAACCCTTCAATTGTAAACTGACTTAACTCGTAGGCTTAGGTAAAAAACTTTATTAAATATTTTTTTATTATTATATATTAAGTTATATTTGGTCTCATACTTTCAAATGCGTTAAATAATTATTATATAATTAAAATATTTTTTTAAACTAAATGAGTTTTAGTACATGTACTTTATATGGAAAATAATGGAATTTAAAAAAATGTGAGGCTAATTTATTCGGTTGTGTGACTACATTCAAAGACAAAAAAAGGAATGAAAAAATATTAGTCGCAAAATTAGTCTTTCTCTAAAAAAAACAAATTAATTGTAATTTTTCAGCACATGTCACCAAAAAATCAAATTATTGCTCGATTGTGTGGCTATGGGTTCCGTATGACAGTAATTTTCTACATTATAGAATTAACACATAGATTTTATAGAAACAATCTTTTTAAATAATATTAAAAGTTTTTTTTGCCTTTGAAATAGAACAAAGGAAGGAAGCCTAAATTAAAAATTTATTCGAAAGAAATAAGTTATTGTTAAGAAAAATATGAGGGACAGTCACACAACTGAACGGTAAGGATGTGTTTAAAAAGTTTGTAAATAATTTACTATTCTTTTTTAATTATTATAAATCAACTGCATTTGTTTTAATTTTGATATCAACAACCCTTTTTTGTTTATGGAACATTAAATACAACTAAAATAATAGGTAAAAATAATCAAAAAATGAGGTCAGATTACGAACATAAACTTGATTCTAAATCTAACTCTATTGGACTTCCGTCAACGCATTCTTCGCATACCATTTAAAACATACCATGCATTTGGCCTTTTTTTTTTTTTTAAACTTATTTATTAAAAAATAGGAATAAGTGATACAAAAATGTGATTACAACTTTTGGATTAACAATGGCAAAATCCTTTTGACAATTAAGACAATTGGTCGATTAAGCCCCCGAGGCGTCTATTTGATAACTTCCAGGGGGGCTAAAAGGAGAAGAAAACGTGAGATACATAAGGATAACGAAAGTTTTAACAACATTAAAGACACTAATTACACTTTTTAAACAGAAAACACAAGTCAAAAAAAATAACAAAGTTTTAACAATTCTTAATCTTAAAAGAATCTTGATTATATAAACAACATTAAAGACACTAATTACACTTTTTATACAGAAAACAAAGTCAAAAAAAAAAAAAAAATTAACAAAGTTTTAACAATTCTTAATCATAAAAGAATCTTGACATCATGAAACATACAAGATAATTACAATAAGAAAATAAACAAAAGTTTAACAATCCTTAAAATAACATAATCTAAACATCTGAAAAACATACAAGCCAAAAATAAACAAAAGTTTTAACAATCCTTAAAATAACATAATCTAAACATCTGAAAAACATACAAGCCAAAAAATAAACAAAAATTTAAACAATCCTTAAAATAACATAATCTAAACATCTGAAAAACATACAAGCCAAAAAATAAACAAAAATTTAAACAATCCTTAAAATAACATAATCTAAACATCTGAAAAACATACATGACAAATACAATACTAAAATAAACAAAAGTTTAAACAATTCTTGATCATAGCATGATCTAAACATCAGAGAAACACAAAAGACAAATACAATGATAAAATATAACACAAGTTTTTGACAACCCTTCATCAAAATTTAAACAGAAAACATACAAGAATAGAAGAAATAAACAAATGTTATACATCCTTAATCAATCTTAATATATATGTTACGGCTAATACCCGAAGTGCGGCTACACCTAGTTTTAGCCGGTTAGAAGTGTATTTTATATGAAAACTGAAAAAAAAAAAATTATACCTACGTACATAAAAACTGGCTTCAATCATGAGTCGACGGAGTCCCGCGCGGGACTCCTTTTTCTGGGTGGTATCAAAAAAGTAACCTAACTAACCTAACCTATTGATGTTCTAACCGGCTAAAACTAGGTGTAGCCGCACTTCGGGTATTAGCCGTAACATATATACAGGGTGTTTGGAGGGTGAGTAGCCAAATGAAAATGGTGGATAGGTGAGGCTATTAGCTATTTACTTCCACTTATTAAATTGCATTTTGGTTCAATTTTTTGAATTTATTCGATTTTTAAAGTTTTCTTAAGAAAATCCCCGATTTTGTCATTAAAAGTCCAATATTATTTTTATTTACCGTCGGAACCAAACGAAAATAATTTTAATTTAAAACCCAATACTGTTTTATTCAGATGTAATCATAAATTAATACAAATCACCTCATATAAAGTTACAGTGGGTTCATAAACTTCTTGGCACCAGTGGGAAAAAAATGTTTAGTCAACTTTGCTATGTAAAAAAAATAAAAAAATATACGAGAGTGAAAATTTCATTTGCTTTTAAAAACTTCTACATTTAATACACTTTATAATGATATGCAACATGTAACATAAAAAATTTGAAATCTCAACAGAAATAGTAAGTTAGTCCTCAAAGACGCCTGTTAAGGAAGGTTCAAACCCGTTGAACTACGTATGTAGTTAAAAACTTCTGTCACATTCTAACAAAGTGAAGCATATTTAGTTATCTATTTTGTCACTAGGCAACACTTCTCTTGTTTGCTAGCCTCATGTATAAAAAAATGTTTTTATTTTCCGACTGAAGATTGTTGTTGGCCCATATGAAAACTTTATAACTTCACCAAACTATGCGACTACTAAGGGTGGGTTGTATCAAACAGTTGGTTTACGTATCTACGTACGTAACTTTTTGACAATTACATCAGATGTTTAACGTACGTCAAATACAAAGGGTTTCGTCACAAAAAAAGGCACGACATTGGTGAAACAACCCGTTTTCTAGCTTGACAGTAGTTAACGCCAATTTTAACTTTGACAGACACGTTAAGTAGTTGTGATGCAACCAGCCCTAAGGCCACCTAGTTGGATGTGGACCTCAGTTCAGGTCGTCGCGATCATTTCCATTACACTGTTTCTCTTAGGGGCCTCTCTCTGAGAAGACCCAGCAAGAAACTCAACGGGGGTCGGATCTGATAGTCGAGGAAACCGGATGTTGAATGCCATACCTGCCGGTTGGAGCGGTGTATTTATAGGGAAGACTTAAGGCTGTTACCACTATCGTGTCCACGGGGTCGGTAGCAGGCGCGGGCTGGAGGAAGCAGATTGTTTCTTACGGTAATCTTTTGACTTCGACGTTCGTTGGATGATTGTTTTTTGGTCGCTTCTTGCGAGGGTCGCAAATAGCAGAAGGATGGTTGGGGTTAGTGAAAGGCAGACTAAAAGAAACTCCTAGATCCAGTCTCCGTGAATCGGTTCTACATGAATTGCAGCTTGTGAAATGATATTTGCTTGCATGCGAAAGGACCACGCTACCGTTGGCTATGACTAGACAAACAAAAGTAAGATAGATAATTGCTTATTTTCAAGTGTAATCTTTCACCAGAAAATTAAAAAGAAAAAAAACTTGTGAAATGAGATTTACTTGCATGCGAAAAGGCCACGCTACCGTTGGTCATGACTTTTTTCAAGCAGCATCTTACCCCGACTGTAGAAAAGTGTAGGTCACCGAGAATCTGCGCTGAGCGGAGTTAAACATGTGAGATAGTAGAATCTTCTTCTATTCGAGGCAGGAAAAGTAAAAAGGAGGTGGAATGAGATAACACAATAGGCGTAGCTTTGTTAGAATGAGACAGAAGTTTTGAACTACATATGTAATTGAACGGGTTTGTATCTTCGTTACCAGGCGTCTTTAAGGACTAACTTACTATTTTTGTTGAGATTTCTAATTATTTATGTTACATGTAGCATATCATTATAAAGCGTATTAACTGTAGACGTTTTTAAAAGCAAATGAAATTTTCAAACTCTTAATTTTTTTATTTTTTTGCATAGGAAAGTAGACTGAAGATTTTTTTCCCACTGGTTTCGCGAAGTTTATGAACCCACTGTGACTTTATATGAGATGATTTGTATTAATTTATGATTGCATCTGAATAAAACAGTATTAGGCTTTAAATTAAAATTATTTTCGTTTGGTTCCGACGGTAAATAAAAAAAATATTGGACTTTTAATGACAAAATCGGGGATTTTCTTAGGAAAAACTTAAAAATCGAATAAATTCTAAAACTTGAACCAAAATGCAATTTAATAAGTGGAAGTAAATAGCTAATAGCCTCACCTATCCACCATTTTCATTTGGCTACTCACCCTCCAAACACCCTGTATATATATATTTTTTTTTCCTCTTAATCTCTAAATGTCGAGAAACTTGGTGATTCCATTTATATGTCTAAGGTCGGTATTAGAGGGCCGAGCGCCTATCGGGCAAGATGTCAGAGTTTCATTTGCAAATATAACCCCATTGAGCCGAGGGTAAGCGAAGTTGCGGTGCCAGTGAACGAAGTGCCTTTTGACGTGTGTGGTCAGCACCTGACCACACAGGATGCACTGACGAATTGTGTGCGCCTCTGTCCTTTGGAAGGACCAGGTGGCAACAGGTGTGAGGGCAGCAGGGGTGACTACGGTAGTGCTATGTTGATGTTGGGCGGGAGGACTGAATGGGAGCATGGTGGTCTCGTCATGGACCGAGGGGTCGAATGGAGCTGGGGGCGCAGAGGATGAGGAATAAGATGAAGATGATGAGGAAGATGAAGACGAACTGGATGAAGTCGAAGAAGCACTAGAGCTGGATGTAGACATGGGAGAGATAGGTGGTGGGAGGATGTCGCAGCGCCTGTACTGGTGCCGGCTACAGCCACTGGTGACGGCAGGGCCGTCAGCGTGCTAGCCAACATGTTGGTGCTAGTTATGGCCACGTAGGCTCTTAAGGCCTTTAATTCATCGAGACCCTTTTCAAAAATACCTTCCAATTCGCGCAAACGTCTCTCCATTTCTGTGAGGCGTTCAGCACATTGTTTGTTCTGGCAAGACATTTTATATGAAGTAGCACAAGCGTATAGGCACAATAAAACCCGAATATCACCAAAATTGGCAAAGTGGTTGCTAAGTTATGCAAGTTTGTATCTTGCGATCGTAAATTTGTATGAAGAAATGCAGGTATAAGGTAAACTTTTAGTGGGAAGATTTATTCCGGTATTATTACCGGTCCAAGCAGGACCGGTCCAAGTCGGACCGGTCCAAGTCGGACCGGTCCAAGTCGGACCGGTCCAAGTGAGACCGGTCCAGGTCGGACCGATATGGCATGGTGTTAGGATGAAGTTAGATTTCCATTGAAGTGCTTCAGCTTGCTGTATAAATGACGTTTATATTTAACAAAGGGTTCAATAAATCCTGTATTGGAAGCCAAGTCGGATAATTCAAGTGGGTTAGGTAAGATAATTTTTCTGGGGATCGAGGAAAGAAAATCATGGCGTGCACAGTTGAAGCGCATACAGGTTGCAAATAGGTGATGCGGGCTTTGTGGCTCACCCGAGTCGCAGGGGCAGCTACTAGAAGTGGTGATATGGAAGCGAAAGAGATATGTAAGGTGGGCTCCATGTCCAGTCAGGAATTGGGTTAAGTAAAATGATGGATTGGCTACTGCAAAGAAGTCAAATATATGACGTAAAGATGGAAAAAGGGAACGAGTGTGAGATCTCTGTGGAGCTGAGAGATATCTTACCTCCCATTTTTCAAATATTTGTGTCCTAGAGATGCCGCGGATATAAGAAAAAGGAAATAAACAGTATAGTGGACAAGTTTTCATGCGAGCAGACATACCTGCCTCAAAGTCTGCCATTTCATTCCCTTGAATGCCACAATGACTTTTTACCCAGCTAAATCTTATACGTCCTTGGAATTTGTGAAGAATGTTGTGAATATGAATAGTAAGCGCTTTTACGCACTAGCGGCTAACCGCCGTCTTGGTAAGTATTTATTATTATTGTTACATATTTTTAAACGAAACTAAACATACTTTAAACATCTTAGAACATAATAAATAGGTCTATTTTCAGTTAAATCATATTTCTTTGCCATTCTAATTTCCCATCAGTCATAAAATATTCGGCAAACAATTCTCTGTATCTCAACGCAGTTTTATTGTTCCTTCTTAACCCTTCCTGTGTTACATTTTCTGGCAAAGGGCAACTGAGTGAGTCGTCGAAACAATAGCCATCTCGGTCTCTTACAAAATTATGTAAGACACAAGTAGCTTTTATGATATCTTTTGCTAGAGTGAATTGAACATTTAGAGGTCTATGAAATATACGCCACTTGTTTGCATAAATTCCAAAACTGCATTCTACATATCTTCTTGCTCTAGAAAGCCTGTAATTGAACGTTCTTTTGGTTTCATCCAAATCTTTTTTTGCGTATGGGCGCATTAAATTCGTAGATAACGCAAATGCCTCGTCGCCTACAAATACGTATGGGAAACATGTCTCGCTGCTTTGTGAAATCGGTTGTGGCTCTGGAGTATCCAATTGGTTTTTTTGCATTTTTTCATAGAAAACCGAATTTTGAAATATTGACGAGTCACTGAATTTACCAAAAGCTCCAATATCAACCATAACAAATTTATAATTACTGTCGCATATTGCTAATAAAACCAAAGAGAAAAAACTTTTATAATTAAAACACATCGAGCCACTGTTATTAGGTGCAATGCATCGTATGTGCTTGCCGTCAACAGCACCTAAGCAGTTAGGAAAATTTGCTCTTTGAAAAAAATCATTGGCAATTTTTTTCCAAGCGTCTTTGTTTGGTTCAGGCAAACAAATATCTTTCAGACAAAACCAAATTGCAAAACAAACTTCTCGTACGATTTCTGCTACAGTGCTTACTCCAATTTTGAATGTATAATGTAGTTCCGTGAATGTACAACCTGTTGCAAAATATCTGAAACAAACATTTTATTATTATTACATGTTTTATTGAATTCAATGACCTATGTATATTCTTTATTGCACATGTCACACGAATTACAACAAATCTATTACTTTATGACTAAATCATTAACTTGTTTGTTGTATTGTTCTAGGAAAAGAATTACAAAAGAAATGGAAGAACATTAGGGATAATTTCGTGAAAGCTCTAAAGGACAATGTTACCAGGAGTGGGTCAGCGGCTAAGAAAAAGACTCAATACATATTTTACAATAATTTAATGTTTTTGAAGGACACAGTATCTATCAATGAAACTGATTCAAGCATGCAAAGGCAAGAAAAGAAAGAAATGAAACAGAAAACGTAGCTGACCCAGTCGTAGTACCACCGCCAAAACGAAAAAAAAAGAAAAATAAAGAAGATGATATAGGAGTTGAATTGATTAACGTCTTAAATAAGAATGTAGAGTTGAAAAAGGCGGAAGAAGATGAAGATAGACTTTTCTTTTTGTCGTTGGTTAGTGAAATAAAAAAAGTGCCTGAACATATACGCCTACGTACAAAATCTCAAATAATGCAAGTCATTACTGAAGCCCAAACGTCTGGATACAACTACTGTAACTCTACTTGGGATTACGTACGACCATTTAACTACAACCAAGGGCCATCCCAAGGATATCAGACACCATCATTTGCTAGAAATAATAACCCACCACCACCGCCCTCAGTTCCACCTACACACCGTGGAACATGTAATCAAGAACAATCTGTAATGTCTCCTGAATCAACATATTCACAGATATCTCAAGAATCTGATTATCTAGATCTTTTTAATGATAATAATTCTCAGTAATAGTTATAGTTTACTACTTTTTTTATTCAATTATAAACCCACATTGCGATTAAAATTAAAACATAATAACTACTAAAACTTTTTTTATTTTTATCATACTTACCTTAATGTTATTACTAATTTCTCTTCGGGTTGGATACAATCACGAAATTTAGTATCTTGTCCTTTGATGGTGTCATATGAAACTGTTAGTAGTTCTTCAAATGACGAAACACTCATTCTAACATAGCCGAAAAATTTATCTTGGTGCTTCTTCAGTTCTTGAAAACAACTTGCGAACTGGCCGAATTCGTTGCGTGTTTCTAGTAAAGGATGAATCCAGTATCTTTTTTTATATTTCTTTCGTTGTTTTCGGGAGTAAAAATAAATAACACAAGCTATCTCGACGGCGTCCATTTTATTTATGGGCCACGCGCCTTCGAGCGGTCCAACCGCTTAACGCGGTTTCATCGCGGCTGACCGCTATGGCGGCCAACCGCGAAGAAACCGCGTTAAGCGGTTGGACCGCTCGAGTCTAACCGCCTAGCGGCCAACCGTAAGGGGAGCAGTGCTACTCTGGTTATCAGTAAAATCAGTAAAATCATTTATTTCGCCAGTTATTAAGTTACATAATTTTGGCACGTCAGGTTTACAAGTTCAAAAAAAGAAAAAAATAATAACAATAATAATACAAATTGAAACAAAAACATAAAATTAAAATAGGAAAAAGCAAAATCAATATAAAAAATTATAATAAAATGTCAACAAAAGAAATAAAATGTCAATAAGGAAATAAAATCAAATAAAAAATAAATAATAATAATCATCAATAAATTATATAGTATTTTATTAATTAAGTACGATACCTAGAAATCAGCTTCGGCGAATGAACAGGCCATATATTCCGAGACGCAATAAAATGGATTGTCAACGAAAAACGCTTTAATTTTATTTTTGTAATCATTGTTTCCCTGGTTCCGTATGTCAACGGGTAATTTATTAAACATGTCAATTTTAAAATTTAAACCTAATTTATACGTTTTCACGAGTCTAGTTCTTAATGTCACTAATTTGTCCTTATTTCTAGTATTGTAGTTGTGTACATTCATCCTCATTGGTATGTCAATTTTCATATTGTGTAATTCTAGTAAAGAGTTGTAGATATACAGTGATACAACTGTCATAACCTTAGACTTTTTGAAATATGGCCTAGCTGATGTTAATCTTTGTAATCTATGAATTATTCTAATTGACCGTTTTTGACATATCAGTACTCTATTTATGTGTGGTGAGTTACCCCATACTGTTATGGCGTAACTAATGATTGATTGACAGTAGGCGTAATATACAGTCAAGAGAGTTTTTTTGTCAATAAGATCTCTTAATTTAAAAAGTGCATAGTTAGCACTGGCTGGTTAAGGGCGTCTAAGGATGAGAGGGAGTCAGTGAAGATAACGGTGTCATTAAAGTCGCGGGCTGCAATAAATTCGCATGCCTGGAGAATGGCGAACATTTCTGCTTGAAAGACAGAGCATGTACTATGGAGTTTAAATCGTTTTCTTATGGTTGGTAGCTTTGAGTCAGGAGTTTGGCAGA
The DNA here is from genome assembly GCA_916618145.1 of Emmelina monodactyla. Classification (NCBI taxonomy): domain Eukaryota; kingdom Metazoa; phylum Arthropoda; class Insecta; order Lepidoptera; family Pterophoridae; genus Emmelina; species Emmelina monodactyla. The sequence continues at coordinate 3,927,308 of OU745316.1, forward strand.
CAAATGCCGCTCCGACCCCATCATCACTCTTGCTCCCGTCAGTGAATATACGAGTTGTGGTGTTTTGACAAAGAGATTCGATAGATTTTTGGCTGCTGGAGATTGCGTGGTTGATGTTGATGCGCTCAGCCGGATGAAGGAGTTGAGAGGTGTCAAGTGGGCTCTCCAGTTTTAGATCCTCGGGTAAGTAGGAAGAGGTACGGGTTAATCGAGTTATTTCCATTTCACGAGTGTGGTTGACTTCTAAGTCAAGGGGAGCAAGTCGTGCAAGAGCCATGGCAGCATTAGAAGAAGTTGTACGGTAGGCTCTTATAACCTTCAAAGCAAAGCCTCTTTGTAAAGACAGAAGTTTAGATCTCACCTCTTTGAAGTGGGTTATATATACCTGTAGCGTAGGTAATAGTGGGTACGACTACAAATTTGTAGATGGATCTTATGTTTTCTGCACCCAAGCCCCAGGTAGGACGAGCGAAAAGACTTAATCTACGGAAATATTTTCGAGATTTTTCTATAACGTAATCGAGGTGTTTGCGGAATTGGAGTTTATTGTCAATAACAACGCCGAGTAGAATAAAAGAGTCAGAGTAGGGTATTACGGTGTTACCCATTAAAATTTGGGCTTTGGCGGAGGAAGGAGAGAAGGCTAGGGCTTTTGTTTTAGAGGGTCCAAAATGTAATTTCTGGCCAAGACCCCAGGAGGAAATAGAATTAAGTGCAAGATTGGCATGGGTCTGAAGGTCCATTGGATCCTTAGCTGTGACGATAAGCAAGACATCGTCAGCATAAGCTTGAAGATGACAACCAGGAGGTAAAGGAAGATCCAAAAGACAGTCGAGGATGAAGTTCCAGAGAGCAGGACCACAAGCAGAACCCTGAATGCAGCCTCTCTGGGTGCGAATATCGGCATGAGTGCCAGCATATGTGAGTGACACAGACCGAGGAGTTAGATAGTCGCAAATGAGGTTAAATAGATTGAAAGGACAACCGATTTGTTTAAGGCGAGAAATAATGCTAGGCCACCAGGCTTGATCAAAAGCAGATTGGATGTCAAGGGAGATGGCAGCGACTAAATTTTTTGAGCGCAGGTTAAGTTTGATAAGGGAGATGGCCTGATGAAGTGCGTTAACGGTAGATCGGTTTTTCCTAAATCCGAATTGACGTGGATTGAGAGAGCCACCAACTGAAGCGGTGTGAATGATCCTTTCAGTGAACAGCTTTCCTAGAGTCTTCCCAAATACAGGCACCAACCCAATTGGTCTATGAGCTTTAAGAGAAGATGAGTCAGAGCCGGGTTTGGGTATAATTTTCAGGCAAGTTTCTTTCCAAATTTTTGGGAAGTATCCCAAAGCAAGGCATCTATTAAAAATATTAGTGAGCAAGCAGGGATAGTTACGGGCTACTGAGAGGCAAATATCGGACGTGAGACCATCGAGACCAGGAGCTTTTCTAGGTGAAATATATAATACTATTTGGCCTTTTTACCTAAAATAGAGCATGTGCATTTATGACACTGTAAGAACATTTTGTTTCTTTTTACTTTGTGAAGAAATGTTAAGTCTGTCGTAAAGGATGATGCAGTTTTTTTGATTATACATGCTTTGCAATTATGCTCTTCGCACTTTGCCCCGTTTTGGAGATTAAAGGGTTTGTCACACTGGATGCGTTCTGCGGTAAGCGGTCAGGTCAAACCGAACGCGGTCCGCATCATGTATGAACAACGTTGTCGGTCAGTGCAATCGGTCTGGTCAGCGATCCGGGCAGAGCACCGGTCCTATTTAGTTCCAGAAGAAACAGTGTCTGTCATCATATGAATCTTTCATTTGGCCGTCAACTTTTTTATTCAGCATAATTAAATTATAGCTGTTTAATTTTGATTTATAATAACAGCCTGAGATATCTCCTCTTGGAGATTGCAAAACAGCTTTTTCTTGCCGGCTTAATGTATTTTCTTCTAAATGGGCATCGTACGATTCTTTGAGCAATACTTTTTGTTCTGTTGTAGAGTTCTTGTATTGCAGACATAAATCACATTGATCTTTTGCAACCTTACCTGGGCTAGGCTAGAGCTATGAGACCAAAAATAACCTATCTAGCAGGGTAATGGGAGCGTTAGGCCTAAGTAAACAGACTAATTTAAAATTGGACTTTCCGCTGCCCATGCTAGCGAAGTTTAGATACACCTATGAAATAAAAAAGGTTAAATAGATTATTAATAATTAATTGCCTGGGTATTTCTCACATTAGAGCAAGGGGAAATGCTACACAGAAACAATCTTAACTCCTTACAAAACTAACAATTTACATCAAGGTTTTCCATTGAACCGTAGGCACACTATGAATAATTACAATTTTACCTTAAAGCTTAGCAATTAATTTCCATCAAAATGAAGTAGAAAACATGGTACTTGTGAAATGCTTGAGGTTAAACAGCAAGTATGGTAATTTCATATGGATTCCATCGTTGGTGCAAAAGCAGGAAAAAAATTAATGGTCCAATTTTGAAATTAAAAATCGAGAACTAAAAAAAGGTAAAAATAGGAAACCCTGCAACAAAGATACAAAAATATTATATCACATGCCGCAGCAAAGTAGACTTACCAGAAGAAAAATCAGCATATTACTTACCAACATCATTGGGTTTAAATGAAATACAACAATCCTTTAAAGAAATGCATGTTGATTTTAGTGGCAGGCACGAAGCAAAGCCTAAGAACAAACAAGCATGGAAAATGTTAACACGCCGTCTTTGAAAAAGCAAAGTTTGAAGAAAAATCACCAGCGAAGAAACTCACCAACAATAAATATTAATTAGAATGACTTAAAATGCCATTTGGAGATGAAACACTGCTTAATTCCTACACTCCTCACATCTTCTCAAGAAAATACGTCTGACACCAACCCTTGTTGACAAGAAAAGGGGTCGCAAAATTGAGGCGCCGAATGTTACCAACAGAAATTACCGAACGCGTCAAACACGAAAACTAACTTCCTCAAAACAAGACAAAAGGAGCCCAGAATTGAATGTCTTGTTTAAAATATTAAAGTAGCATTTTATATTTATTTATTAATTATTATTTCTCCTTTACAGAAATTAAAATTTTACTCGTCAACCAAAACAAAGCAGGCAACATTACATACAATAGATAGGAATGACACAACTCACGCCATCTACACACATCAACATCGTCTAGGGATATTTTGAATTTACTTAGTTTACTCAAAATTTATAAAAGATAACATACAACATGTATATATTTTTATAAAGCTCATTTATCAGACTACATTAACAAAATAAAATAAATCATTTTTTTTTGCGTAAAAGTGTTTTTTTTTAATAAAGAAAAAAGTGAAAAAAATGTGAAAGTAACAATGAATGTGTTTCTCAAGGATAAGTAAAAAATAATCAGAAATTATTCAGTTTTGAACGGTATTGTGAAAAATCAGTAGTCAGTTAAACCATCCATGACGTTAAAAACGGTCCTACAACGTTTTTTGTGCTTTGGATTAAGTTATCCAAGTCAGGCTGCGGTATATTGTCCCAGATCCGGCTAAGTGGCAAAAAAATATGTTCTTTCATCGCAATGTTTGTAGCGAAGTTCCTTAAAGCTCTTTTTTGGAGCATATCCTACGCGTATTTAATGGGGTTTAGCTCAGGCGACTGAGTGGGCCAGCCTAGGACCGATACGTCGTGCTCCTGCAACCAGCTCGTCACCACTCTCGCTGTGTGCGAACGGGCTTTGTTGTTCATCAGCGTGAATTCTTGGCCCATTTGCAGTTGGTCGGGGTAGATTATTGGTTCTAGCACCTCGTTACAATATTTTTCAGCTGACATGGTGTTTCTGATCCAAACGAGGTCTGTTCTTCCACCGACACGAATTTTCGCCCAAACCTAAATTGTCCCGCCGTGGTATGGAAGGACTTCCTGAGGGTGTTGCAGACGGCACTCACCACCAGGAACTCGCTAAAAACGTCCTCTTCGTGTATCAGGATGGAAACCGAACCGTGAGCCATCGGTTAACAGCAATATGAACCACTGGTTATCTTCCCAGAGCAAATTTTCACGAACTCACTAGCCGTCGTCCCCGATTTTCTCGGCGTAGTGCTGGAGTACGAAGCGGTCTGCGAGCATGAAGATTAGCTTCATGCAGCCTTCTCCTCACAGTTTCATCACTCACAAGCAACTGGTGCTCTGTCTGGAGCCTCTGAACCAACTGCATGGCCGTAACATTTGGTTGCCTTCTCGCGGCAACTTGCAAATATCGGTCTTGTCGTTGAGTGGTTTAGTGTTTCCCGCCTGGGTGTCTTTCAGCCATTTCACGAGTAGCACGATAACATGACCATAACCTTCATATCACGTTTTATCTTGTTCCCATCTCCTCAGCAATATTCCGTTGAGTAGCCCCAGCTTGGAGCATACCTAACTGCCCTTAACATTTCTTTCCTCGTTCAATAGCCCTGCTCCATGATGCACACAATAACATTAATTGAAAATTAACCGATAACTTGCTATAAAACTTAAATTTGGCACAAAAAAATGACAAAAGTTACTGTAGGTAAATGAAACCTTCAGACTACGCTACCATTATACCAGCGTGTCTTTTTTGTTTTTATTTTTTTTTTCAAATTCAAATTTAGAATCGTTCAACAAGGTTTACAAAATAAACTTTCTTCAAAAAAAATTAAAATTGGTCAGTATTTTTTGAGTTTAAGAACTTTATACAAAATATCCCTAGACGATGTTGATGTGTGTATGTGTTGCAAGTACCCAGCAAAATAAATGACCTTCTTCTACAGACCCCTATAGCTACAAAAAAAGCGTTAGGTCGTATACAGAAAGAAAGCTGGAAACTTATAAGCGATTACCGGCGCTTGACAGCGCTGGTCAGTTCTACACAAAGGAAGCAGGTTGAAGCAAACCAAGGAAAATGTCGGACTCATCGGACGATGAATTGGTTTTGTTAGAAAATGTGTATTTAAAAATGCGAAAAGAAGCTATACATCCCATTAATAGAGAAAGGAAACATTTTGGAGAGTACCATCATTTATTTGTAAAGAAATTGAAATTTGATGATGAAAGATTTTATAAATATACAAGAATGACTCAAGAAACATTTAATTACATTTTGGATTTAGTGAAAAACCTTTTGATGAAAAATTGGTGTAATTGGCATAAACAACCAATCCTTCCAGAAGAAAGACTTGTTGTCACCATTCGGTAAGTTAAAAACAAATATATTTACCGCTTATTTATTCAATATTCATATATTATGTCGGAGCATGAACAGCTAGTCGGCTATACGTCTATGGTTTGGGAATCCGCGCGTCGAGCGATGACGGCTCGGGCATATAATAATAAAAGTAGATTTAAAAAAATATTAAAATACTTCTTTTTTATTGAATAACTTCTGACCTGTAGGGTGATTTTGATGTTAAGTAAAAATCTATATTTCATTGATATCGGCCAATCTGATCTCAATAAATTTACGTTTGTAATTACGTTTGTATTTACACTTTAATTACTTCTTATAAACGTAAATTTACGTTTGTAAGAAGTTTTATTTTTGAAGAAAAAAACCGTTTTAGGGTAGCTAATATACTTTTATTTCTGATTCACATTTTTATAAAAAGGTGTTCTTAATTATTATCCTCATTAAAGGTATTCTGTTATGCTCTCAGAGAAAGAACGAAAATAATTGTTTAGGTCTGATGATTGATTTGTGATTGCTGGTGACTGGAGTGTTGCTGATATCAATTGAGTGGTGTGTGTATCTGGTGATTGATGTGTGATTGGTGGTGACTGGAGTGTTGCTGATATCAATTGAGTGGTGTGTGTATCTGGTGATTGATGTGTGATTGGTGGTGTCTGGAATGTTGCTGATATCAATGGAGTGGTGCGTGTATCTGGTGATTGATGTGTGATTGCTGGTGACTGGAATGTTCCTGATATCAATTGAGTGGTGTGTGTATCTGGTGATTGATGTGTGATTGGTGGTGTCTGGAGTGTTGCTGATATCAATGGAGTGGTGCGTGTATCTGGTGATTGATGTGTGATTGATGGTGTCTGGAATGTTCCTGATATCAATTGAGTGGTGTGTGGTTCTGGTGATTGATGTGTGATTGGTGGTGTCTGGAATGTTGCTGATATCAATTGAGTGGTGTGTGGTTCTGGTGATTGATGTGATGGTGGTGGTGATGGCGTATACGGTGAGTACCTAGAAAGAGATGATTGTGAAGAAAAACGTGACTGATATGCATAATCATCTACTGTTTTTTGAATATCGTTACGAAATGACAGCAGTCGTTCTTGAGGAATCTTGCGAATATGAGGTAGGAGACTCTTTAGGAACAATAAATTATCATCTTCTTCATTTTGACTTCTCTTGTTTTTCAAATACTCCAGTTTCTCCCTCTCTATTTCTAACATATTTTGATTGAATGTAGTTACATGCGCGTAATCTCATGGAGTCAGCACTTCCCACGACCACCGACCGCCGACGATGCATATTTCCCGGAATCATTTGTTTACTGCATTTTATAATATTGTATTTCATTTCTAACTAATTTTAATGCTAATTATGTATTTTTGTCTTAGAAACTAAATTATAATATTGTAACAGTCTTGTCTGAGCTTTGAACGATTAAAGTAGTTTGTTAATTAATTTGATTTTTTTTAAAAGACATCCTCCGGCCGTCTATACATAACTGGCGCAGTCGGTAGGATCGCGGCACTTCAGTTTAAAATCAATCGAAGTGTTCGATATTAATCGATTAACCGTGATTTATAAGAACTTTTGTGGATACCGGAGGAGTCCGTCATTTCGGGAGTTCGGAGAAAAGGACACCCGAGGCCAGCGAGACCCGGCGGGAGAGGCAAGGATAACAAGGTAAGGCAAACCTAGTAACTTCCGAGTTTCCTTCCATATTTCCTGTCGTTATATAAAGTAAATATATAAGTATATAATATTTACGTTTATTCTACTTAGTTTTTATTGTGTTTTGTCTAATAGCTCTTATCGCTGTAGGCTACGCTCATCTTTGTGACATATTAATAGTGTGCATATTAGTTTATTAATAACCAAGTGCTACATTTGCAAGTCAGCAAGATGGCGATATCATCATGTGGTGCGAACTTTAGAATTATAGCTGATTTAATGCCTAGATATGATGGCAACCCTAAAACACTTAACTTTTACATTAAGGAAGTGGATAGTATTATATCTTTATTAGCGCAGGAGGATGCTAATCACCCTGCATTGATTTGTTTAATTAAGAGCCGGCTTAGTGGCCCGGCAATAGATAGTATAGCGTTTGAAGAAAAGTTGGATTCTTGGGAAGTAACAAGAGCCGCTTTAATAAGAAGGTTAGGTGAACCACGCAACGAGATACAACTCATGCAAGAGCTAACTCGCATGCGCCGTAATAAAAGTGAGGACGCCGAATCCTTTGGCAGGAGGCTTAGGGAAATGCTCGATACGTTACATTCTGTTGGCAGGCATTCTGATAAATCTTATTATTCGAATATGGCAATAGAACAATATACCAATCAATTAGACTTTAACGTATCTATAGGTGTGCGACTCGCTCGCCCTACTACCCTTGAGCAGGCAATAATAGCAGCCAGACAAGAGGAGGCTAGGCTCGCATACAATCGTAACATGCCTAACTCTTTCGTAACTTCCACTTCGCCACAAACCAGACCTAAGGAGTCACCAAAACCTCACAATAGTTTTAACCCTGTATTTAGACCAGTGTTCCCGATGATGCAGACACCCGTGGTAAGTCCTACCCCATTCCAGCCACAGCAAAATAACCTGACCCCGGAACAGAGGCAGCAGTGGGCGAACTCGATGCTACCCTGGAAGAATCGCATAGTACACCCGGCTAGATTTAATCAGCCGAATTCAGGTAATTTTAGAGGCTCTGGAAATTTCCGCAACAATATGCTGAGACAGCCGAACATGCCTCAACAACAGCATAACTCACCGCAAAAGGTATCAGATGTCACTATGCGATCGGTTGACAAGCCGACGCCGCAATTTGCATTCGAGGAATTATTTTATTCCCCGAATGAGCAGTTTTTACAAGAAAATAATCAGTCGTATTTTTACAGTGATCCGACGTACTACAGTGAAGTGGACCAAAATAATTTACAGCATGGGAATCCAGCATACGAGAACGCAGAGCAGTGTAGCAGCAATGATCAGGTTAGTGCTGAAAACTCGGATTTTCCATTGGACGAGAGCATAGAAAACCGTACTTAGTAAAACTTAATAATCATGATAAAGATCATTTGCCCTATATTGAAATTCCAGAATTTAAAGGTAAATTTTTAATAGATACTGGTGCTTCTCGCTCAATGATTTCTCCTAGTGTTATTTTAGGAACTGTATTTGAAAATTTTGTTGAATATGAACCTTTTGAAGTTAAAACTGCACATGCATCAACACAACACAGTCACGTAGCATACTTACCTTTACCCCCAATGTTTAATACAGACATAATACATAAATTTCTAATTTTTGATTTTGATAAGAAGTATAGTGGTCTTATTGGTCTAGATTTGCTAAAAACACTATCGAGTAACATTGATTTAAAAAACAAAACACTAAACACGTCTAGTGCACATATACGTATTTATTTTGACTATCCCATTAAGAAAATCAGAGTTGACCCTAGATCTTCGAAACTTATTACTCTTAAAACTAACTATGTTGATTGTACATACCTCCATGAGGATTATTGTTGGGCTGACGGAATAAAATCACCATCTGCCCTTATAACAGTAAAAAACCGATCTTTTAAAACTTCCGTTGTTAACTATACCGATTGCAAGCACGTAATTTCCAACAATACTAAAATTAAGTTAGAACCATTTGACCAGGATATTGATCAATGCTCTCTTAACACTACGCAAGTAGATTGTAATATCGATAAAGAATTAGTTAATAATTTACAAAAAATTAAAATAGGCCATTTAAATGAAGAAGAAAAGAGAGAAATTACTAAAGTATGTTATCAATATCGCGATTTGTTTTTCTCTGAAAATATACCTTTAACTTTTACTCATGCGGTAAAACATGAACTCAGATTGAAAGATGATACCCCAGTGTTTGTCAGAAGTTATAGGCAGGCACCGCAACAACGTAATGAAATCAAAAATCAGGTCGATAAATTGTTAAAACAGGGAATTATTAGAGAAAGCGTTTCACCCTGGTCTTGCCCAGTTCACATAGTTCCAAAAAAACCGGATTCATCAGGGAACGTAAAATGGAGGCTTGTTATAGATTATCGTCGCCTTAATGACAGGATAATTGAGGATAAGTACCCATTACCCAATATACATGACATACTTGATAGACTAGGACGTGCTCAGTACTTTACAACCCTTGATTTAGCTAGCGGATACCATCAAGTAGAAATGCACCCTAAAGATATTGAAAAAACTGCATTTACTACAGAAAGAGGTCACTATGAATTCCTACGTATGCCCTTTGGCTTAAAAAACGCGCCTAGTACCTTCCAAAGACTAATGGATCATATTCTCAGAGGTATCGCGAATGTATTTACCTACTTAGATGACGTAATTATAGTTTCAACCTCGTTACAAGAACATATAATCAAAATTAAACAAGTTTTTGAAAGATTTAAGATTCATAATTTGAAAATACAGCTAGACAAATCAGAGTTTTTACAAAAACAAGTCAATTTCTTAGGTCATGAACTTACAGATCAAGGATTAAAACCTAATAAAGATAAAATTAAAGCCGTTTTGAATTATCCATTACCAAAGACACAAAAGGATATTAAAGCCTTTCTAGGTCTAGTTGGCTACTATCGTAAATTTATTAAAGACTTTGCCAAATTAACAAAGCCAATGACAGCTTGTTTGAAAAAACACGCTTCTGTTGTTCATTCTCAGGAATTTTTAAAATCATTCAATAAATGTAAGGAAATACTAACCAACGCACCTATCTTGCAATATCCAGATTTTGATCAACCGTTTGTTTTGACTACGGACGCGTCAGATGTCGCTATTGGCGCTGTATTATCACAAGGTCGTATAGGTTCGGACAAACCCATAGCCTTTGCTTCGCGTACGTTATCAGATACAGAGACTAGATATTCTGCTATAGAAAAGGAACTATTAGCTATCATTTGGGCCGTTAAATACTTTAGACCCTATTTATATGGTAGAAAGTTTTCTATTTACACGGATCACCGCCCACTCATGTGGCTTATGTCTTTAAAAGATCCTAATTCAAAATTAACTAGATGGAGGCTCAAACTTGCGGAGTACGACTATAAAATTATATATAAAAAGGGCCCTCAGAACACCAATGCAGACGCTCTTTCACGTGCTAAGATATTTCATAATAGTACAGAATCTCTTGCAGTAAATATCGATGATAATGCGCAAAGTGATATACTAGATCAGGTACTTGATATGGCTGAAGAACGTCAGAATATCCAAGTTAATAACCCCGGTCATTTACCTACTAATCCAAGTTCAGAACCACCTCGCACTGTTTCGCAAAATGATTCAGATTCTATGAGTATCATATCAACTAATACTAATCAACTAGTTTCAACTAACCATACACAACCTGATAACGAAAATAACGGAATACCGATAGTTGCTGACGCAATCGATAGGCAATTAAAACAATTTCATATAAGATCTACACCAGGCAATGTATACAGAGTAGAAAATAGGTCAACTAATTCTCGTAATGTAATAAAAGACGTTTTTATTCCTATTAATAACACTGAAGCCGAAATTATTAAGTTTTTAAAAGAACATACTATAGCCCATAGAGTTTTTCATTGTTACTTTTACGATGAATCTCTGTACTATGATTTCTCGAGAGTTTATACCACTATATTTAACGACAGAGGTCCAAAGCTTTTAAAGTGTACATCTAGAGTTACTCTTGTTGAAAATAAAAGTGAACAAGATGAACTCATTAATAAATATCACGTGGGTAAAAATATTCACCGAGGAATTCAGGAAACTTATAAACAACTTCATAGACATTACCATTGGCCTAATATGTTGCTTTCTATTCAGAAATTCGTTAACGCTTGCGATACTTGCCTAAGAGCAAAGTACGAACGAAACCCTTTAAGGCCAACACTAGCTATAACAGAGACGCCAACTAAACCATGGCAACACCTATTCATGGACTTGTACTCAACAGGAGGTGCCACGTTTCTCACAGTAATTGATAATTTTTCGAAATATGCACAGGCAATTCCATTGACAGCCTGTAGTAGTGTCCACGTAGCGGAAGCTTTATTAAAGGTATTTTCAGTTCTAGGTTTACCTCTGAAAATAACAACCGACTCAGACACTAAGTTCGATAATGACGTCATTAAAGAGATATGTGCACTACACGATATTAAAATACACTTCACAACACCGTACAACCCAAACTCTAATTCTCCCGTTGAACGATTTCACTCCACAATAGGCGAGATAATAAGAATTCAGAGAATGAATAATAAAGATGACCCAATTCAAAATTTAATGAGATATTCACTAATCGCTTACAATAATTCCATACACACAACTACAGGTTACACTCCACACGAACTTTTGTTCGGTCATACATCCGCACGCAACCCCCTCGAGTTGTATTACCCCAAGGAGTTTTATCAGGATTATGTTATTAAACATAAAATTAACGCGGAAGCTGTACAGGAGTGCATTGCAGCACTTATGTCAAAGGACAAGGAGCAGGTGATTTCCAAACGAAATCAACATGCTGAAGAAATCGCATTCAAGGTAGGTGAGACAGTTTATAAACAGGTGGCGAAAACGGCGCGCAACGACAAAACGAAGCCAGTGTTTAAAGGACCTTATAAAATAATCCATCTACATGCTAACAGTGTCGCCGAAATAATAGGTAATCACCCCAATTCAAAATCCATTAGGGTCCATTTCAAGCTTCTTCGAAGACCTCACCTTGTTCCAGGTTTATCGCTGCAGCAACCATCATGCTCCACACAAGCGCAACGTTGACCCTAGACCGGATAGATAATAATCACGGCATTGTATTATTTAAGCAAGGTCAAGTACTTCGACAGGTTGATTCCCTCAGTCTTGCATGCGTCTATAATACTAGCTATCTTAGAGATACTGCAAATAATATGTTATCTTTATATGCGATTACTAAGAAATCTGAACGAAATACGTCGTTTGGTGATATCCATAGAACACTAAGGGACCAAATCGAACGTACTATAGGTTTAATTAATAATAAGTTAACATTTATTGCACCGCAAATTAGACATAAGCGTGGCTTAATTAACGGCTTAGGTACAGTCATAAAAACAATAACTGGTAATTTAGATAATGATGATGCGATGAAAATTGAACAAGAAATTAATTCACTAAAATCAAATATTAAACATTTGCAGCAACCATTACGGAAAACGGTAAACTTAGCAGAAAATACTATCAGAGAATTTAATAAACAATTAGATAAAATAAATATTAATCAAAGAAGATTAGAGCTGACTGTACTCGACGTCACGAATAGTTCTAGCTTAGTTAGTAATCACTTGCACTTTTTAGATATTTACGTTCAAATAGAGTTTAGTTTACAATTACTTTTTGATAGTTTGTCTCAATTAGAAGATGCTATCAGTTTTTCACGTTTAGGTATAATGCACCCGAGCATTATTAGTGCTCAGAATCTAATAATAGAAATGATTAACTTGAATAATAGGTTAACTTTCAAACCAGTTGCAGAATTAAATACTATGAATATACACAGAATTGAGCGTTCTATTGAAATAAGAGCATATAGCACAGAACATACATTAACATTTATATTATTGTTACCTCTTATTGATCCCCATATATATGATCTTATACATTTGTACTCTATTCCTAACAAATATAATATAACTATCATTCCCAAATCCAAATACCTCGTACTCGGGAGCGAACAGTATGCCTACCTAGACGAGGAATGCCGAGACATAGATGACGACACTCGCCTGTGCAAGCTGCCCAACCTGAAGTCCAACGAACTCAGCAACGATTGCGTCATCGCACTCATGCAACATCGAATCACCAATTGTACCCACGCTAAACTGGAGCTGAGAAACGGACGGATTCAGAAGATCAAGGACAACCAGTGGCTGATCATAACCCAAGCAGATGAAATTCTACGCAATCAATGTGGGGAGAAGGTCGACTACAAGAGGCTGTCTGGAGTATACGTTATGAAGATAACCGATGACTGCCAAGTTTCCATATTGAACAGGACTTTGCACACACATGTCAACACAGTGTTCGTCAATGACATCATACCCCTTCCAAACATACACATCAAACAGGACGAAAAACCAAAGTACGAGTTAAAACTAGAGGATACACCTTTAGACAGCATCCATGAACTGCTCAATCAAGCAAAAGAAATAGAAGACGAAGAAAAGGAAGAAGTCTTCAACTGGCAGCCAGCACTCATAGTTCCAAGCTGGCCAACGATCCTTATATACTTCGCCGCCGCTGTCACTCTGGTCCTGTGGATCCTGCGCTCGAAGATACCGAGAAAATCACGGCAGATGAAGACCAGCGAGGACGCTGCAGGAAGCTGCGAGGCACGCTTCCGTCTTAAGGAGGGAGGAGTTACATGCGCGTAATCTCATGGAGTCAGCACTTCCCACGACCACCGACCGCCGACGATGCATATTTCCCGGAATCATTTGTTTACTGCATTTTATAATATTGTATTTCATTTCTAACTAATTTTAATGCTAATTATGTATTTTTGTCTTAGAAACTAAATTATAATATTGTAACAGTCTTGTCTGAGCTTTGAACGATTAAAGTAGTTTGTTAATTAATTTGATTTTTTTTAAAAGACATCCTCTGGCCGTCTATACATAACTATGTGTTAGTTTTTTTTTGCGTGGCACTGAGCTCTCTTTCGATGATATGGTACTTGCTGATCTCTCTGAGACGTTGCTTGAGCTGGCTTGATCAGGATTTAAATCGTCTTGATTGAGATTGTCTTGATCGAGATTGTCTTGATCGAGATTGTCTTGGTTAGAATCACCTTCAACATAATTAAAATCACTGGTTTCTGACTCAGATCCAACTGATAATTGACGTTTCGATTTGGTCAGATTTCCCGAAGATTTTCTTGCCTTAATGATGTCTTTTAAAAACAGCAGGGATTTATAGTATGGCCATTTTGGTTCATAGGAAGTAGATGCTCCATCCCCAGAACGTGAAACTGGTATTTTTCCATGTTCGATTGCAAACTGGTCCCTCAAATATTTCCATTTCTTTCTGACTTTGTTCTCTGAAACATAAAATATTTTATTTTTATTTCAGCTATCTTGCAACTGGTGCATCATTTGCACATTTGGCATCTGAATTTAGAATGGGGATTTCTACAGTAAAGGCGATAATTGAAGAAACAGTCAATATATTATGGGATGAATTACAACCAATACATATACCTACAAAAGAAACTTTCTACTCAATAGCAAACGACTTCAAGAATATTTGGAATTTTCCGAATGCTTTAGGGGCCATCGACGGGAAGCATGTACGTGTAATCTGTCCAGATCAGTCAGGATCTATGTTTTTCAATTACAAAAAGTTTTTTTCTATGATGAGCAGTCGCCGACGCAAATTATAAATTTACAATAGTTAAAATTGGTGGATTTGGTAAACAGAGCGACGGTGGAACATTTAAGGCTTCCGAACTATATAAAAATTTAAATACCGGGGAGATGGATATTCCAGAACCGGGATATTTTCCAGGAACGAACGTGAAAGCACCGTATGTTTTTATAGGCGATGAAGCATATCCATTGCTAAAATATTTATTAAAACCTTTTGGTGGCCGAGATTTGTCTTCAAACCAAAAAATTTTTAATAATCGTCTATCGAGGGCCAGAAAATGTGTTGAATGTGCGTTTTGCATAGCAAACTCAAAATGGCGACTACTTTCTAAATGCATTGAATGTAATGTTGATTTAGCAGAAAAAATTGTTAAATGTATTTGTGTTTTACACAACACTATAATCGATAAAGAAGGTATCGACCGAAATTTTACTCCTGTAAATACAACACATTTGAGGTGGAATAGAGCAAATCACCCTACAAATGAAGCAATGGATATAAGAAATATTTACGTTGACTATTTTGCACATAATACATTGACTTACAACAATTAATTATTTAACTTTATCTACCCTCACTAACATTAATGGTACCTATAGTTATGACATTAAATAACATTTTATTCAGACATATTTCTAGGTTCTCCCCTAGTCCATTGTGTGGTACCTGTAACACAAGCGCTTAATGCGCTTACCACGGGGCCACATAATTGGTGTGTTAGTCTGGAGATTTATTTATTTATTATTATATTATATTTAAATAAAGAACAACTGTTTACTAACTGTTTATTAACTTAAGTCGAGAAACAAAAATAAAATCAATTAATACTTACCGTCTTCATTCATTGCCTCGCTTATTTCTTTCCAACATTTGTCAGTCACGTTTCTATTACAATGCCTTTTATCCCTTTTGTCCCACACAGGTTGCTTACTGAAGACTAAGGATATCAACACGTCACTATCCATTTGAATATCTATCAAAATAAATATGCCTGTCGTAATTGTACGTGTTGTCGCAGTTGTTTATTAATTTTAAATGGCAGCGCCCAGCGCTGACCAGCGCGTGTTGAAGCTTGTCGGAACTTGTCGGCACCGTTCAGTGCTTATCTCATACATTTTTGTGCGCGGGTTACCAGCGCTGTCAAGCGCCGGTAAGCGCTTATAAGTTTCCAGCTTTCTTTCTGTATACGACCTTACAGTACCCAGTTTCCTGTGAAAGGAAAATTTTGAAATTGAAAACGAAGTTGAAATTCAAAAAAATTCGTTTTAAGTCCCCTTGCACCATTCTTCCCTAACAACATTCTTCGAAGAAGAAAACCAACTCCCTAAAAACAAAAAAAAAAGTTAAAATTTTAAAAAATGTATGAAGCACTAACATTGTTAAAAGAAATAATTTTATTTAAAATCATAAAATAATTAGTTTTATTTCTAAAATATGGGTACACAATAAACTATCTTTGTTGCCTGGATCTCCATAAATTTTGAACTAGACGTTGTCTAGCTGCTTGTCCCTGTCTTAGCTTGTCATTGGGCGATGACACGGACGAGTCATCCTCTCTAACATCAGTGGCAGCCGCCTCTTCTTGAGCATCTGGGGCGTCTGGTGCAGGTAGGTTACTTGCATTACAAATATTATGCAGAACGCAACCGGCATTAATTTTTGTTGCCATCTGCGGATTGTAATGCAGCACCCTGTGACGCAACAAACACCTCCATCTTGCTTTCAAGAGACCTATTGTCCGCTCCACTGTGTTCCTTGCAGAGCAATGCTTTTTGGTATAATAATCTTCTGGAGATCCAGCTGCAGCATTCACAGTAGGTGTCATCAAATATTGTCTCTGAGCATAAACAGAATCACCTAAAAATAATAGATTTAAGTTAATGACTAAAAACAAGTTTATTTACTATCAAAAGAATTGCTTAAAAAGTACCTAATAAATAAGCGGTTTCTCCTTCTCCTCTGCTTATTAAATCTATAAGGTGTGCTTTGATTGGATGCTGAGAGAAAATAAAAAGAGTCCTGAGTAGCACCCCCAAAAGTTCCATCCACACTTAAAATATTCAAGTCACTGTCGCATATCTGTCAGAATCAAAGAAGAGATTATTAAATTTTTTGAAGGATGAGTTAAATATATTATTATGTAATAGAATGTATACTTACAATTTAACATTTCTTGAATGATAATGTTTTCTATTAAAATAACGTTCCTCATTTAGCGAAGGTCTTATGATGGCTACATGGGTTCCATCAATACAACCTTAATTGAAAATAATATGTATGTGCACCTTGTTTTGATCAAATTTCTTTCCTCTGCCGATCTAGGAAACTTTATGTACTTGCTTAAAATTCTAGCATTACATAAAGCATCAGTGACCTCTCTTATTGCTTTTGAGACGGATTGCTGTGACATAAAGGTAGAAGTTCTTCTCTTTGATAGCTCCCCGTTGCATAAAATGACAATGTTACTAAAAGCTGAAAAATATTGTGAATTATTACATAAACATCATTGTCAGGGTTTTTCAGTGTTATGCCTAGTAAATTTAAGTAATTTAAGGTTATAATAAGTGTATATCAGATCATAAAAACAAAAAACTAACCTTGCTCTTAATTGAAATATCACTTTTTCGTTTGGTTTGTGGTTTCATAAAGGGTGAAATGTCTTGTAACAGAGCACTAAATAAGTCCTTTGTCAATCGGTAATTTATCCGAAACTCTTCACAATCCATGTTCATAGAGTTGGTGTTTTACCGATGCATTCTCTGCAAATTTCTTCGCTGGCGTATGTCTGCGCGATTTGCTTCTTCAAGATCATTAAACAGAGCAACTAGACGAGCCATAATTATTTCGAAAACTTCACAAAAAGTGCACTAAAACACAAAAACAATAAATTGCACATAAATTAAGTCGATCCAAAAACAGTAGCTTCCTAGCTATCGTGTAATTTGACGATTGTTTTCGATCCTGTCACTCGATCCTCGATCGTGAGAAAGCGTCGGGAGTACCACTTTATTCGATCGTAACGGATTATTCGATTTGACTTAGTTCCTATTTGAACCACTGTTCGATTAAGCGCTAGTTACGATTTCAAGAGAATGACACAAAACCAAATCAAACGAATTTGATTTCGAACTCGATCGAGTCCAGAGTAAGTAGTCCACAGTAATTCAGCCTACTGGTAAATATGGCAATACCCACCGATTAAAATATCAACTGTTACACATTGTTCGCGCATATTTATTTCAGCAGTAAAATCACCATTTTGAGATCTTCGACGGGGCGGTACCATGGCTATCCGTTTTCACCAGTAACGGTTTCGTCACAAAAATTTGTTGGAAACCTTTTTGTGCAACGGCCTGATTTCATGCAGGGTGAACTGCTATTAAATGTGCCACATGGGCCATGTATCATGTTCGTTTTGACAATTCTGTGTAAAATAGGGTCTGTGTCTGGATTTGGTATTTCCGCACTAATAAAACGATCCATTACGTTTGGCCTGACCTTCTCCTATAGCCACAAAAGATTATGGGAATGAGGCAATCCACGTTTCTGCCTCTCTATCGAAAACATGTAGCAGCGGACTGACCCGAATATCTTTTCTTTTGTGAGGAGATCAATTAAGCGCTTTTGCTTTAAATGAAAGACTCGAGAAATTAAGTCATGACTGTCATAGGAAGCCTGACCTGTCAGCAAGTTATTTTCTATTTCAGGCCATTTTGGGTTAGTGGTCATGGTTATAAAGAGATCTGCGCCGCCATATTTTCTGACGTAGCAAAACGAATCCCGGTATCGCTCAGCTATGTACCTGGGACCACCAGAGAACATAGAAGGAAGAATTAAAATTCGACCCAAGTTTTCTGGATCAGAATCTTGCTCTAAGGCAGGCAGGGGCGCAACCTTTTAGCAGGCAAGGGCCGCATGGTGAAAAAATTGACCAAAGGCGGGCCACACTTGTGATAAAAATATATCAACAAAAAATTCAATGGTTTTAAATTTAATAAACATGTGAAAGCGTGGTGGATTACGGCTCAAACCTTCTCGCTATCCGAGAAGGAGGCCTGTGCTCAACTATGGGACATGGCTATTTATTTATTTATTTTTATTTATGTGAAATTTTATTTTATATGTATATTTTTTTAATACATTCGCGGGCCGCAGAGAAGACGTCGGCGGGCCGCATGCGGCCCGCGGGCCGCGGGTTGCCCACCGCTGCTCTAAGGTGTCTCTTAAATCAATGTAATTTTCCGCCTTTGATTAGTGCGTATGAATACCAATCGTTCAGTTTCTATTTTGGCATAAACGTCTACTAAAAACTAATTAAAAAGGCCCCGAAACCGGTGTAAATAAAGCCTTTCGTTTTCCCGTAATTTAATCAAAAAACTGTAGAATTGCATTGCCGAAGTTTTTTACAGTTCACTGTACATCAACATTAGTTCAGGAAGTTCTGTTAAATTGTATTTCATAAAAAAGTTATAACCATTTTCGTTGTTTTTTCTATATATTTTTTGCTTATACATTTTTTTAACATTCATAGTAAGAAGGAATACGTTTTTAATACATTCAATACGAACAATATGCACTGCCTCAGGAAACATTTTCTTATATAAAAAAGTAAATACTACTACTGTTACTTAACCAAGCCAAGTCTTTACATTGAAAAAAAAAACAATATTTTCGTGGATACAATACACATTTCCTAGAATCTACCTACCTGCTTCTCTTTTCAAATTCTTCCGAACAATCAGCGAACAGTTCGCAATCCTGCGCCTGTGTCAGAGAAGGCCGACAAATGGTGCAGTCCTTCGTTTACCTTCGTCTCGTGTACTGTAGCTTGTTACTGGTTTCGAAAATCCAAAAACGACTTTACTTGCTTCTCTTGTTTCATTCTTACCTGGGGACCCGTGCTTTTGACTTTGAGACTGTTTGTGGAACATGGCAGAAAACCGTCTACTGTGTGTTGTGTGCAATTGGTCTGAAATAAACAGACGACGATTTGGGATAACACATGCTCTTTTCGAAGCAAATCCTGCTCAGCTTCAGAACGTCAGGTTAGTAAACTGCCTGTGTAATCAACACTTGTGTTTTTTTTTCTAAGCACAATGTGCTTCATAGCCATAACGCCCTACTGACTATCATTTTTTTCTATCATTTCCTAGGATTGGCACTGAGGAAAGTGTTTAGTTTCAAGTTTCTCAACTGCTTTGGGTATATTGCTAAAATGTGTTGCAATAATAGTAATATATATATTTTTATTGAAGGCTCCTCAAATGCTATTTCGCTTGAATTGATGGCATGTCTGATCTGTCAAACTTTCCAACTACTTCTTTTATAGCTTCGAAATTCAGCATAAAACAATATGGCTTTCAACCAAGTTCCCCACCGTGTTAATGTTGGTTCTGGGGGTAGTGCTATGTTCGGTTAAAAACACTTTTTAGGTAGAAGAAATCAATTTATTGATTCTCCCGAACTCGTTTCTAATTCTCCTCCGCATCTCGATGTAATCCGTGGGCTAAACAGGGGTTGTGAAGCAATTTCGGGTAGAACACTTTTAGAGCTTGACCAGCTTTCACCATATAAGGCGCACCTTCAGAAACAAAAACACATATTTTCTCGTCATTAGAAGAATCAGGAAATAATGATCAGGTGGAAGCATTTATGAACCGGGCGATAGTTGAATGATTTTTTTTCTAGGCCCTTGCACGCAACCAAATAGGGAGAAGAGGGCTCTTTAGATAGTTTTCCAACAATTAGATGGGCTATATATCGTCCACATAAATCTGTCGTTTCATCAGCTGATGTCCAAAGTAGATTGTTCGAGAGATTGGCGCGTATTTCACTAAGTACTTCCTCGTAGATAGTTGACAGGTAGTTTTTTAGAATTTTGGACTCTTCAGGAACTATTTGATTAGTGCAATACTTCTTAAGAAATTAGTCTGCTTTCGGCGAGTTCTGGTGTTGAGTTGGCGTATTCATATTGTAGTGTTTGTATCAGGCTATAGTATAGTAGCAAATTACGTATGCTACAGACGGAGGATGCAAAAAAAACCAAAACTTGATTAAAGTTAATTTATTAAAATTAAAGTACAAACTAAAGACGCGACAATTGATCGATGGTAGATACAAAAGTGTCTTATAACTAAATTACACATATAAAGAAAACTAAGCTACACGTGTAGGTTACCGTGGGAAGCACTGTCAGCATCTTGCCTTGCATTTCCGTTGCTTCCATAAGGTTGTGAAATCGGTGTCGGTACCTACAATATACTGCGTGTAGTGACGTCACGTAACACCTCCCCCCATAGATCAGCGACTATTGAGATTTTGAGAAATAGACGCTGAGAGGTCCTTGAGGTTCATCTTCATATCCTTGGGGATGATTTCTGTTGCAGGTTGAAGTTCCACGTGCCACGTCGATGTTCCTGGAGCAGCATTATCTTTGCTTCTCTCTATTTTCTTATAATAAAGTTTTCTTATTAGTAGTATAACACATATTATAACTGTACATGATAAGATAGTGTAAAATGGTACAGTTGTGTGGTAAAGTGATTCGCTCGATATTTGAGTTAACTTTACAGGATTCTGAAGCGTTATTTTCGAGTTGCTATTATGCAGAGATTGTAGGTTGATTGAATTCAGCTTAACTATGGTTTTATCTGGAACTTCTGTAATTTGAGGTATGTTCATAATGTTGACGGCGTATCCTTTAATTCTGTCGTCGTCGTTCCTTACTGTGAATTCTGGTGTCTGCAGGACGCATCCTTTGGGAATCACGGCGAGGTAGCTGCCTTGGAGAGTTCTATACTGTTCATTGTTACAAGATAGTCTGACCTTGGTGAGGCGAGGAAAGTTCATGGTGTAGTGTTTCTCGTCGACTTGCTCCATAGCTTCCTTGGAAAGGATCACGGGTGTCAGGTTGCAGGACGGGGCGATCCGCTGCTGAGTGATGAGTTGTTCCACGCAGTCCGGGGACCGGCGAGTGCTGTAGCTGCTGGGCCGCTCACACAGATACCAGGAGTTATACTTCGGACATTCTGTCTCTATGTACCTTGAATCTAAGTCATGAATTGCCAGGAAGGGTGAGGTAGGTATTATAGTGAGGTTATTTTTATTAGGTAGAATACATAATTTATATAAAGTATATACTTCAGGAATAATAATAGGTATTTTAAATATAATAA
The DNA here is from genome assembly GCA_916618145.1 of Emmelina monodactyla. Lineage (NCBI taxonomy): Eukaryota > Metazoa > Arthropoda > Insecta > Lepidoptera > Pterophoridae > Emmelina > Emmelina monodactyla. Next base: position 3,949,130 of record OU745316.1, read on the forward strand.
CTACTTTGCTATCTACGTAATAAGATCCTAACCTAATCGTATCATAGTAGTCTCTAATATCTATGTTTAAAACTTCATTTTTTGAATAAATGAGTTTTAATTTATCTAACATAGTACTTAATGAATTTAAACTTAAACTGGAATGATAAGTACGCGATGTACGAATATTTCCTAATAAAGTATCTAACCTATACAACTCGTCTCCTAACTCATCTATATTATCTCCTAAGATTAAAAGGTATTGTGCCAGATGGGCATATTTAATAAGAGAAGTCTCGCTCTGGCTGTTACTACTCATTATTAAAGATAAAACCTTACTCATTTCATTCTGATTTATTACAATACTATCTATTATTTTTGAATGATGCAGCATCCATTCTTTACTCAAACTGATGTGCCCATTAATTTCAGTTTCTAATTGATTTTGGTTATTCTGGAGAACTTTAATGGCAGTATCATATTTCAAGGCATCGGTATAATCTAAATTACCTGAAATACTTTTAATAATCGAACCTAATCCGTCAACTAAACCTCGTTTTACGCGGCTTGGTTCAAAACTTTTTAGTTGATCAAGTATTTTAGTTAGTTTAAAGTTTAGGTAGTTAAGGTGAGGTTCGTAAAGTGATAAGGTCTTATTGTTTAAGTCAGGTTTAAAGTCGGTAATCTGAGTCTTAACTAGTTTGATTTTAGTATGTAGGTCATGTAAGTCCATGTACTGTATAAATGAATGATAGTGGGAAATTAGCTTGGCGGGGCCAAGGTTAAAGGGTAGAAGTCCTGGGCCATCACCTTGGCTGTCGAGTCGTATGTCCTCTGCTCGAGTCAGTTGGAGTAGTGTACAGAGTAGTATCCTGTAACAATTGAGTATCTTTAGGTACTCTTTTCAATCGGGACTTAGCTACAGGACCGCGTTTCTTTTTAGTGTAAATATGTATGGGAAGATCGGCTAAGACGGTGTCCTGCGTATAGCGGGGTGCTAGTTTTTGTCGGTTAGCTAAAGGGTTTTTAACAAAAATCTGTTGGTCGGGTAAATATTCCTTTTCAGGTTCGCGATCTTTATTCCTGTTCTCAATAAGTTGCGTTCTGTCATGTAAAGAGGATTCGTTAATTATATCATAAACTACATTCATTTTATTTCTATGTTCTTGAGTATACTGTTGTAAAAGATGGCTTGTCATATCTATGTCAATTGGGTCTCGTGGGTCAAAGTGACCTGTTATAAGATCTAAGGGTCTACATTTTGTAAAACTATGGATAGAGCTGTTATATGCAAGAATAGCGTATGGCATTAGATTAACTGCGGGTTCATTATGTTTTTCTAGCCTGAGGATTCTAAGATGTTCTAAAATAGTTGAATGAAGACGTTCAACCATTCCGTTGTCGTTAGGGGTGTGAGCTAAAATTTTATGATGTTGAATTTTATGAATTCTAACAAACTCTAAAAACAATTGGTTAGTGAACTCTGGACCCTGGTCTGAAACTATAGTGTATGGTACACCATGATGAGTACAAAACTGTAACAACCCTTGTACTACACTTAATGCGGTTCCATCCCTTAAATAATACGCTTGGGCGTATTTGGAGAAAGCATCGATTATAGTGAGGTACTTCTCGCCTTGTACAGTAAAAAGATCTAAATGAACTATTTCAAAGGGCTTAGATGGTGGTGGTACAACACAAAATCGCTGTTTGATAGGGGTACGGTCGTACTTAGCTTGACCGCAAATGTTACATTCGTTAATGTACTTAGTTACAGAATCCTTCATTTTCGGCCAATAATATCTTCTAGACAATGATAAATAGCATTCGTTAATACCACGATGGTTCGTTTTACCCTCGTGATACTTTTGTATTATTTCTTGCTGACGCAAGTACTCTTTAACATTCTCTAACTCTACCTTAGTAAGCACGATGTTCATTGCGCTACTTTTAAAGTAATTCTGTAAGATAGGTATAATGTCGTACATAGCTATAGTTGGATGTATAATAATACCGGTTTTTACCTTAGGGTTAACAAATTCTTTTACTGCACTAACTAAATCTTTTTCGAGGTTATTTTGTGATAACTGTATAGTCGTTTTAGTGTGGGTGTCAAAAGGTCGAGTCACAGTAGGTTTTTTCTTAATGTCGGGTACTATAGTGAAACTAATTTGTCTGTTAAATCGGTTCAAAGGGTCATCTGAGATGGGAATTTCTAGAATGGGATTCTCATTACTAGTGTGAGCAGTTAAAGTGTCAGAACCAGCAACTGAAGGTGCTTTTTCTGATGTATTTACAGCAAGTGAACTAATTTCCTCATTATTAATTTCGATTCTAGATAAAGCGTCGGCGTTGGTGTTATATTTGCCTTGCTTATATATAACTGTAAAGTTATATTCGCTTAACTTAAGCCGCCAACGTGTTAATCTAGAATTGGGTTCTTTTAAATTCATTACCCATTGCAACGGCTTATGATCAGTGATGATCTTAAAGTTACGGCCAAAAAGATAAGGGCGAAAGTATTTCGTAGCCCAAACAATAGCTAAAAGCTCCTTTTCAATCGTGCTGTAATTAATTTCACTAGTATTAAGAGTTCTCGAGGCGTAAGAAATCGGTTTGTCAGCACCAATAGGTCCCTGTGAAAGAACTGCACCTATTGCTAAGTTAGAGGCGTCTGTGGTTAATAAAAATTCTTTAGAAAAGTCTGGATATTGAAGTATGGGGTCATTGGTAAGTAAAGTCTTGCATTTTTCGAAACAGTCACGGTAAGTCTGGTCTAATGTAATTTTAAAACCTTTCTTTAAACATTGAGTCATCGGCTTGGTAAGTTTAGCAAAGTCAGGTATAAATTTGCGATAGTATCCTAAAAGACCTAAAAAGCGTTTAATTTCAGTAGGTGTTTTAGGCAGGGGGTAGTTTTCTACTGCCTTTATCTTATCAGGATTAGGTTTTATTCCATCTCTACTGATAATGTGTCCTAAGTAAGCTGTTTCTAACTTAAGGAACTCTGATTTATCTAACTGGATTTTAAAGTTAGATTGTCTAAGTCGATCAAACACTTTCTGTAAATTAACCATGTGTTCTTGAAGAGATGTGCTAAACACAATTATATCGTCAAGGTACACTAAACAAATTACATTTTGGAGGTCTCTAAGCACATTATCCATCACACGTTGGAACGTTGATGGGGAATTTTTCAGGCCCATAGGCATTCTGAGAAATTCAAAATGACCGTTTTCTACATTAAATGCAGTTTTGTGGATGTCGTTAGGGTCCATTTCTACCTGATAAAACCCACTAGCAAGGTCAAGAGTCGTAAAGTACTGGCAGTTGCCTAACTTGTCAAGGACGTCAGTGATATTAGGTATTGGGTACTTGTCGTCTATAGTCTTCTCATTTACTTTACGAAAGTCGATTACAATACGCCATTTAGTTTTACCCGAAGCATCTACTTTTTTGGGGACCACCCAAATAGGTGAACTCCAAGCAGAGTCTGAAGGACGTATTATACCTTGTTCTAACATCTTACTAATCTGTTCGCGAACTTCCTGCCTATGTATGTATGGATATCGGTAAGTCTTAGTGTGAACCGGAAGTTCATCCGTAGTTCTAATTCTATGTTTAATTTGGTTCGTAAAAGTTAATGCTTCACCCTCTATATAAAATATATCTGCGTACTGTGAACATAAAGACTCTAAGTTTGTACGTTCCTCTATGTTTAAATGATCCGTACGTAACTTCGATAGTACTTCGTGCGCGCGCGGCGTTAGTTGCTGAGTGCGCATGCACTCGATATTAAATAACTCAGCATTAACCGGACGGTCCATCGAAAATATTAAGTCATTCTGGCTCGGATTACATATCTCTAAAATACCTCTATTTTTAACTACATTAGTGACGCATTCACCTATAATGCAATTAGAAATAACTTGTTCTGGAATAAAAACTTCACCTTCTCTAAAATTAATCGGAACTCGAACTAATTTTGATGAATTTGCTGGAATTATGTCTTCATATAAATTGCAATTGCGTGAGTCATACATCGAAATCGGATTCGCAGCTAATTTAGTCACTAATAATTTATTTTTTAAATCAATATTTGTTTCCCATTTATTTAGTAAATCTAGTCCTATTAATCCATCGAAATAATCATGAAACTTATAAATGAAAAATGTAACACTGTCACTATCGTTAAATTCAGAAAAACATGGAATAGAAATAGAATAATCATTTCTACTGGTGGCGTGAACATTAGTCACTTCAAACGGTTCATATTTCAAGGGCAAATGTGAATAAAATCGGTTAACAGTTTCTGGGTTAATGAACGATTGATTAGCGCCTGTATCAATAAGAAGTTTCAAAGGAGGATTAGAAATAGTAATGTAAGGTAACTGTCGTTGGGTCTGTAAGTTGACCTCTATTTTAATTTGTCGGATGGCGTAGTTTCCTGAAAATCCGACTGTTCGTCATTAGGTAATTCCTCGATTTTCTCTATAGATGAACTAGGCGAATTATAGTCATGGTGTTGAGGTTGGTCGGGGTAAAAGTAAACGTCATTATCAGAAACGTCATAGTATTCCTGAGGGTAAGTATAGTAATCAGAGTAATAGTCATGGTAAGTCGGTTCGTAATAGTCATAGCACTCATTTAAATTCATTTCGCGGTTTTTAAAATAATTTGTTGGGGGTGGATTGCCAGTTTTGGACCAATCATGACCCCTGAGTGGTGGTGGTTTAGATGTAAAAGGGCTAACACCACTCATTGGCTGTGGCTTAGAAAAATTAAATTTAGGTGGTTGGTTATGAGGTAACCTGAACATATTGCTTTGCGCATTATAATTAGGGGGTTGTGCCCTGAACATCATTTGTGTTCTGCTCGGCCCCTGGTAGTTATTGGGTTTCCACACCGGCATCGGTCTAGGTGGTAAATTAACTGGGCTAGGTCTGGAATGACCCGGCATAGGAAAATTAAAAGATTTTACTGGCATTTGCAAAGGCTGAGTGAAACTATTAAATTTATGTGGCATAAATTGATTTTGAGGCTTTTTATCTGAAAAGTTATCATTGCGCTGTTGGAGATAAAGGGTGTTCGATTCCTCATGCACGAATTCTAGAGCCTTTTCGATTGTTTCGGGTCTCATGCATCGAATTCGTGAACCTAAAGGGTCTTTAAGGCCCCTAAGATATGCCTGAAGGGTTAACTTTTTATAAAGGATGCGCTTTGACTCTATAGTGCTATCAACGTTCTCATGTAATGTAATGTATGTCATGACTGTACTGAATAAGTTCTGACATTTCTCGTAAAACTCCTGAGGTGTGTTAGACCCCTGGGTGAGAAGAGCCAAATCGTTGTAAAGTGAGGTTTCGTCACGTTGGTCTGCAAAGTTATTAATAAGAGCACTACGTATGCCATCCCAGCTATCCGGAATACCGTTCGAATTTATTAACCGGGCGGCGGGCCCCGTGACTTTATTCAAAATCCCGTTAATTAAAGCAACTTTCGTTAAATTGGTGCACTCTTGGGTGAGAAAGCATGTAACTAATTCGTCACATAATTTAATGAAACGAGTGAGCACATTAGTATTGCCGTCAAATTCCGGTACTAGCCTTAAAGCTTTAAAAATTTGTTCTAAGTCGGCCATGATATTAAAATCCGTATCACTATTTAAATTTCTAGATGAGTCCTGTCTACTATGTCTACTCACTACCCTAGGTTTTTTCGCTTTTCTTGGATGAAAAATTGTGAAAAATTACTTAACGCACACAGAATGAAATAAGAAGATAAAACACACACATAAAAAAAATTGCACACAATAAAAAATAAAATCAAATGAAATAAAAATCAAATACCTAAAAACACATAAAACACAAAAAATGTAAAAGTAAAAATAAAATATAGCCTCAACAGGAATAACCCTATTCTGCAAAGCAAATCTATTTTTAGAATGATAAGTACTAAGTAGTTATAATTACGTATCACGTTACTTATGAGAAATAACTAACTTGATTGTTTAAAGTAAAATAACTATAAGGAATTTAATTACTTTCAAATATGACTTTTGAAAAATAATATAAGTAATACTTAAATTTAATATAGGAATTAAAGGATAAGGAAAGCAGCTCATGAATAGTTCAAGAGTACTTACATGTGCATTCTGGTCTCCTTTGCGGTATCGATATCTGGATACTCCTCGTCAGTAGCCCGTTATAGATTCGGATCTCGGTTTAGTGGTTGAGACCACCCGGACGGTTCGCGAAGTTTGTACTATAAGTGACTCTAACTCGCGGACCGACTCGCGAGATCCTACCGACTGCGCCAATTACGTATGCTACAGACGGAGGATGCAAAAAAAAACCAAAACTTGATTAAAGTTAATTTATTAAAATTAAAGTACAAACTAAAGACGCGACAATTGATCGATGGTAGATACAAAAGTGTCTTATAACTAAATTACACATATAAAGAAAACTAAGCTACACGTGTAGGTTACCGTGGGAAGCACTGTCAGCATCTTGCCTTGCATTTCCGTTGCTTCCATAAGGTTGTGAAATCGGTGTCGGTACCTACAATATACTGCGTGTAGTGACGTCACGTAACAAGCAGATACCACATTGTCTCGTGCTGTCAGTGTGGCGGGGCGCGCGGGGGTATTACCGTGTGAGCCACGAGCGAGAGCGGACGCGGCTGCCTGCGCACATCGTTAGTTGTCGAGCCAGTGCATCAAGCATATACAAAATGCGTACACTACAAGTGTCGATGAGGATAAAGGTCGGTCAAATTGTAAATAAAATAAATTAAAAAAAAAAGAAGGGGAAAGTAGTGGATGCTGGGAGAAATTTCGTTGGGTAACTGTAGCGGCGCGGTAGCTCAGTGGTCAGAGCATTAGACCGGTAATCTAAGGTCCTGGGTTCGATTCCCACTCGCGAAATGCTCTGAGACCCGCGTTCTTTTTTCCAGTATCTATAATTTCTAAAGGGAAAACCAATTTGGCCGTTTTTGCAAATTCATTGAATTATTATCAAACGAGTTGTATTGTTTACATTCGTTCAAAGTAACACACTAGATTAGATTGCCTGCTTACACACACTTAAATCTTGGTTATAAATTAACAAAAAGTTTAGAATTGATTGAATATCAAATAATGAACTTTAGATTGGAGACTATTTTATCAAAATTCTAAATAATAAAAAATAAGTATATTAAATGTATAAACGCGTTAAGTCACGTATGTTATAGAAAAAGTCCAAAAGCCTACTGTAGGAAAGCGATCTGCCGGTTAGTTCAAGTAACATTCGCTAATTGTCGATTAGAATTCTATTCATATTTTCTAATGAGCACTTTCGATTTACGCCTAAACAAGTTGTCAAAAGGTCCTCGGAAAAGATCGTGACAATAACTAAGGACGACCAATAGTAACGACTCGTCTTCTGTAAAACAAATGGCAGTATTAAAATACTGAGGCCAATAAACCATAATAGCTACCAGGCCATATGTTACAGTAAATAGGCGTTGTACATAAAAAATATATATTTTTAGCGAAGATAAAGGAAGCAAGTTAAATAAATAACAACGTCAGAAAATAACATCGGTTTACTTATTCAAATATTATTAACAAAAATACAAATAAATCAAAAAAGTAATTGTTCACAATAATTTAAACAAAATGGCTCGCGTGACACAGAGTTGCCGTAAGACGTGTGTCTTTGACAACCAAATGAAAAACAAAAGAAGATCTGTACGTCACAAGCATACAACTTTTTAAAAAACTCTGAGGGACCAAAGAGGTTCACTTGATAATATACAGGGTGTTTGGTGGGTGAGTAGCCAAATGAAAATGGCGGATAGGTGAGGCTATTAGCTATTAACTTCCACTTATTAAATTGCATTTTGGTTCAAGTTTTAGAATTTAACCCTTAAATTCATGATTTTTTATTTCTAATTTAAAAAATATGTTTCAGGTATCTAATGGTATGGGTATTACTGGAAAAATATTAAAAAAAATATTTGAAAAGGTTCAGGTAGTTTAATTCTTCATTTTGTCTCTGTAGGATGCAGCCTACACTATGCACTCCAAGTAAATTAGTATGTATGCAAGTAAGTTCTTATATAGTCTGGTTTTACTAGTGAAAAATAAGAATTTAGAATTTGTTTCAGTTATTTATTATGATATTCTCTAAAACAATTGTTTCTTTTATTATAACAAAGTGACACATTACATTTTTCGCATATAGTTTGGGTAAAACCAGAACACTTTGGCATCTTACACCTGTTGCTTTTGTCACAAAAAACTGGCCAGTGGGCTACCTGGTCAAGACGAACATCTTTTGCTGGTGCAACCTGGGAAATACCTTTCTTTTTTTTCGCCTGAATTTCCTGTTCTAAAGCAGAACTTGGTCTTCCCCTTTTTGTGTCAGTTTTTTTACCTAAAAGGCAAAGAGTCTCAGCTACTTCCAAACGAAAGGTAGCCAAGTTACACAGCTTCCCACTAAATTCAGGTTTTTGTGACATAAGTTTTTTGTATGCTAACCATGAATTTATCATCGCTAGATCCAACAAATGATGGAACAGTCGCATATACCACTTTCTATTTTTTATGGATATGTGGTATCTTCCAATATAACTGTCTAGGAGATCCACTCCACCCATGTGGGAGTTGTAGTCTTTGACAATCTGTGGGCAATCAATCAGAACATTTTCTTTTTTAGACTTTTCATATCTATTTATTTTTTGAACTGGCTCTGCTCCCACATAGGTAGATAAGAATGTTACAATTTTATTATCTTTCCACATAGTTACAGATATATCAGTCTCATCGAAAGTTGTCATATGTTCCTCAAAAGATCCCCTTGGTACAGACTTCTTCATGAAATCTTTTTGATTTGGTAATTTATTATTTGGGAGCCTGTTTGTGCGGACAGTACCCAAGCAGTGAATTTTTTGTTTATGCAAAAAGCAAGCCAGTGGAATAGATGTATAAAAATTATCAAAATAGACTATATGATTGATGTTTCGGGGTACTATCCTGACAAGTCTCACCACAACATTTCCAGTCACACCCAAGTCTGGTTCATTGGGTTCTTGAATATTATTATTTTCTCCAACATAAACTTCAAATTTATGAGCATAACCAGAAATGCTGCACAGCAAAAACAGCTTGAAGCCCCACTTGTGGGGCTTATTAGGAAGGTACTGTTTCAAATAGTGGGATATTTTAGTGGCGCACATCTGTTCATCGATCGACAGCCGTTGTTCGATAGGAAAAAGCGCAAAACAGTTATTGAAATAATCTATGACTGGTCTGATTTTATGCAATTTGTCATAGCGAGGATGATTAGATGGAAGCAGTGAGTCATTATTGTTGAAATGCAGTAGACTTTTGAGTTTTTCAAAACGGTTCAGAGTCATGCAATTATAAATATGAGCAAAACCATACTTGGGTGACCAATACATTCTAACATTAGGGTATTTTATAACAGACATAAAATACAATATACCCATATAGTTTCTGACCTCTGTGATACTAGTTGAAAAAGTGGAGTTAGGCTCTTTCTGAATCGCGTACAAATTTGTTTCTTGAACAATTTTCTCTAAAATTTCATAAGACAAAAAAAACGAAAAAAAATCATACATAATCATACTAACGACCCTAGTTCACCGTAATCCAAGTTGCCCAAGAAAGTTATATCAGCTTCCGAAGTTGTCATACTCTGCTTTTTCCATAATAACCTTCTCATCTCTTGGCGCCGAGTTTGCCCGTGGCGGGTAGCAGGTTCCTGGTCTTCTATTATTGGAGGATCCTCTTCACTAGGGTCCACACCAGCACCAGGAGATTCGTCTAGCAACGGAGGGTCATCTTCACAGTCTTCACTTTCAGCTTCCAAGACTCGCAGAAGTTCAGATCGATCTCTATAAGCCTGCACTTCTTCATCATTTTCCTCACATTCGTCTACGTCAGCCCCATCTTCCGATTCATTGCCATCCAAGGTGGCTAAGTAGGAGCTTATTTGATCATCAGATCCAGTCCATCTTCTATTATCCATCTGAAATATCAATGTTTGTATCTAAGTTACATATATCTCATACATTAATTAAATTTAATGTGGAATGCATAGTGTAGGATAGCGCCTACATAAAGAAACAAAGATTTAGTGGTCGTTTCAAATAAATTTGTAACTTCTACTAATTCTACTCGATATTTATGATTTTTATAAACGAAATACTAATAAACCAGCATAACTTACCTTGAAAGATCCAAAAAAATTTGTTCACACAATCAGTTAACCAACAACTTTTTTTCAAATCACCGACCGCCTAAAACTTTTAGCTGTCAAATTCAAAATAATTTGAAAATAAGTCTGTTCTCGATTATCAGGTGACATTTGTTTTTTTTTAAAGCAAAGGTACACATGCCATTCAGCCCTGAGAACATTGTGTAGTCTGCATCCTACATCATGAATTTAAGGTTAATAGATTTTTAAGATTTTGCTAAGAAAATCCCCGATTTTGACATTAAAAGTCTAATATTTTTTTTATTTACTGTCGGAACCAAACAAAAATAATTTTAATTTAAAGCCTAATACTTTTTTATTCATATGCAATCAGAAATTAATACAAATCATCTCATATAAAGTTACAGTGGGTTTATAAACTTCACGGAACCAGCGGGAAAAAAATGTTCAGCCAACATTGCGATGCAAAAAAATAAAAAAAATTAAGAGTTTGAAAATTTCATTTGCTTTTAAAAACTTCTTCAGTTAATACACTTTATAATGATATGCTACATGTAACATAAATAATTAGAAATCTCAACAGAAATAATAAGTTAGTCCTCAAAGACGCCGGGTAAGGAAGGTACAAACCCGTTAAACTACGTATGTAGTTAAAAACTTCTGTCTCATTCTAACAAAGCTATGCCTATTGCGTTATCTCATTCGAATCCCTCTTCACTTTTCCTGCCTCGAATAGAAGAGGATCCTACTATATCACATGTTTAACTCCGCTCAACGCAGATTCTCGGTGACCTACACTTTTCTACAGTCGGAGTAAGATCTTGCTTGAAAAAAGTCATGACCAACGGTAGCGTGGCCTACGCGCATACAAGAAAATTTCATTTCACAAGATTTTTTGTTTTCTTTTTAATTTGCTGGTGAAAGATGTCACTTGAAAATAAACTATTATTTATCTGACTTTCGTTGGTCTTTTCGCATGCAAGCAAATATCATTTCACCAGCTGCAAGTCATGTAGAATCGGTTCACGGAGACTGAATCTTGGAGTTTCTTTTACTCCGCCCCACACCCATCCTTCTTCTATTTGCAACCCTCGCAAGAGGCGACCAAAAACCAATCGTCAAATGAACGTCGAACGTCAAAAGAACGTACCGTAAGACACAATCTGCTTCCTCCAGCCCCCGAAGACAATAGTGGTAACAGCCTAAAGTCTTCCCTATAAATACACCGCTCCAACCGGCAGGTGTGGCATTCAACATCCAGTTTCCTCGACTATCAGATCCGACCCCCGTTGAGTTTCTTGCTGGGTATTCTCAGAGAGAGGTCCCTAAGGGAAACAGTGTAGTGGAAATGGTCGCGACGCCCTAAACGGAGGTCCGCATCCAACTAGGTGGCCTTAGTAGTCGTATAGTTCGGTGAAGCTATAAAGTTTTAATATGGGCCAACAACACATCTTCAGTCAGGAAATAAAAACATTTTTTTATACATTAGGATAGCAAACAAGAGAAGTGTTGCCTAGTGACAAAATAGGTAACACAATAGGCAAAGCTTTGTTAGAATGAGACAGAAGTTTTTAACTACATACGAAATTTAACGGTTTTGTACCTTCCTTAACAGGCGTCTTTGAGAACTAACTTACTATTTCTGTTGAGATTTCTAATTATTTATGTTACATGTAGCATATCATTATAAAGTGTATTAAATGTAGAAGTTTTTAAAAACAAATGAAATTTTCTAACGCTTAAATTTTTTATTTTTTTTAATAGCAATGTTGACTAAACATTTTTTCCCACTGGTTCCACGAAGTTAATGAACCCACTGTAACTTTATATGATATGATTTGTATCAATTTATGATTGCATCTGAATAAAACAGTATTAGGCTTTAAATTAAAATTATTTTCGTTTGGTTCCGACAGTAAATAAAAAAAAATATTGGACTTTTAATGACAAAATCGGGGATTTTCTTAAGAAAATCTTAAAAATCTAATAAATTCTAAAAATTGAACCAAAATGCAATTTAATTAGTGGAAGTAAATAGCTAATAGCCTCACCTATCCACCATTTTCATTTGGCTACTCACCCTCCAAACACCCTGTATATTTCTTTGTTTTGATGCAATAAACAATGAAGCATACTTCAAAAGCGCCACAAAATGGCGGCTTCTTTGATCAGCTGATTGCGGTTCTTGTTGTTTAGGTGGAAATTTATTTTAGACGGTTTCAATTAATGTTTGTATAAATGACAAATAAAATATTTATTTTAAAAGTGAACCGTTAATTAGCTTTTATTTTTAATTATACTTAGGTATAGGTATATAGTTAGCCATATATACGCAGGTCCTTCATTTCGCAACTATAACTATAGCAGGATTAGGTTACAATATTTTTATTATTTTTAAAGAAAAGTAATAAGTACTTACTACACGCTAAGTTTGCATTTTTGTTAAATAAACAGTGTACAAGTAAAACTACCTCTGTACAAAATTCAATTAATGTAAGGGTATGGAAAACGTAGATTTGAATTAGTTCTAGCTTCACTTAAAATATGTCAGTATCGGTCGCAGCGTTTTTTTTGTTTTCGCTAACTATAGGAAAATATAGATTTTATCGCACGATCCAATAGACTCAACGATGAACAATGCTTAAAACTTTCTATTAGCAACGCTTATTCGAACACGAGAAACCTTCAACTCATAGAACTGTCTTAAAGGGCTGCCATTCTGTAGCGTTATTTACGAATGATTGCAGGATGTCATTCTAGTTGGGAGTTTGTGTATCACTTTTCTATTTCGGCTGTCGATACTAAGCTACAAATTTTAAATTCGCTAACGAAAGATCAAATTACAAGCAAAAGAAATGATAATTCCATACATTTTTATTCTATTCACTCGCTAACGGAAATTTCTACTGCCACTTGACTTGGGCTGTTCTGTTTGACTTTTATTATTTGAAAATAGTTTTAAAATTTAATCAGTGTTGCCAACTCACATTTTGAAAAAGACGTAGGCCAGATTAGAAAATTACGTAGTCATAGTAAAATGTCCATTGATATACGTACTTCTTTTCTGATTGAAATGCATACAGTAGGGTAGTGAATAAAACGATAATTAATAAGGCCCTAAAAGTTGCAGGCAGACTGCAAATATATAAAACAGCTGAGAAAGATATCTCCGCTAACAAAAATAATAATAAATAGATTTTCCAGTAGCCAGTTTCCAGTTGGTTAGATTTATACTGTTGTTCAAACATAGACACATGTAGATATTTCTCGATCGCGGCGCGTGAGCAGGTTAAAAAGTTATGGCGCGTAACACTGCCCCCTCCTTAAGGGCCCCCGCGCACTAGGCAGCCTGGCTGCGCAGCCAGGCTGCGGCAGCCAGGATATTTGCGCAGCCAGTTAAAACAGCCAATCAACGACTAGTCTAGATCCTTCCGTCCAGCAATATGGACGTGGAAGAACTTATAATTATTGCTTACCTATCTCGTAAAAAACGCAAAATAAAGAAAAGATACAGATTCATCCTCTTTTTCTAGAAAGACACTCAAAAGGCTTATTCCAAACCTATTTCAAAGATATTCGCGCATTCCCAGACCGGTTTTTTAACTACACGAGGATGTCAGTGCAATCGTTTGATAACCTTTTGGAAAAAATACGAAATTCAATCAATGGCATTGATACTCCTATGTAGGGTTTCCGATTTCTCGAGGTTTTTTAGTTCTCGGGTGTCGAGACTTCTCGAGCCTGATTTCTCGGGTCTTCTCGGGTTGTCGAGAAAAAATAAAATGCGTCTAAATTTTTGTTTAATTAATAAAAAGAGTCTTTAATTTAACTGTGTTTATTTTACATGAAAAAAATCAACATAATTTTTACCAATAAAAACAAGTTCTCAATAAAAAATCAGCTCAAAACAAAATTGCTAACTAAAAACGATCATACTTCTTCTCCTTATCATAACTAATCTCATCTCACTAATCTGTAATAAAAAACAAAATCTCTGTTAACAATCAGCTTAAAACAGACATCTTAACTAAAAACAATCATATTTCTTCTTATTATAACTAATCTCACTAATCTGTAATTAAAAACAAAATCTCTGTTAACAAACAGCTTAAAACAAACATCTTAACTAAAAACAATCATACTTCTTCTTATTATAACTAATCTCACTAATCTATAATAAAAAACAAAATCTCTGTTAACAATCAGCTTAAAACAAACATCTTATCTAAAAACAATCATAATTTTTCTCATCATTACTAAAGATCACTCACTAATCTCACTATGTGGGTGGTATGGTATCACAATTTTTGGCAGTTTTAATGTAATTAAATAAGAGATATCTATCTACTATTAATACGAAAAATATAAAGGTCTTTAAGCCTGCTTATTAATTCTTATGAAATATGCCTTAAGATAAACCAAAGCATTAATAGATTTATCAGACAGCCGGCTCCTAATCTTACTGACCACATTTCCCGATATGGAAAATACCCTTTCATTTTCTGTTGAAGTCGGCTTGACTGAAATTAATGCTTTGTATAGTGTTTCCAGATTAGGGGTCCTCTTGCCTGTTTTTTCAAATAGCAAAAACTCTTTTTTTATAATTGATTTGGAAAGCACCACAGCATTAGTTGATTCACCATTTCTCGAAACACCTTTTATTGCTCTCTCTAATTGAGCTGCAAAGCTGTCTAGTTCAGTTTCTGATTCGCTTACGCCTGCTTCGACAACTTCTGAATTATTTCCTGTCGAAGGTTCTGTAGTAGTAGGAACAGTGGGGTATAGACGATTGAATAAGTCTTCAGCGTATCCAATTAAAAATGTCTTGCTGTTATCGTTAAAATAAGCACTCTTTTTGAGAATAAAATTATCGGGGCTGTTTAGGTAGCGTAGCAGCGATATTAGAGGTGTATTCCGACGATCTGATATTTTCATTTTAAGAGATTCTACTAACTGAAGAGCCAAAGGGTCGTCGATACTTTCTAATTGTTTTAGCAACACATCTGTTATAGCCTCTGCAGTTAGTAAATTGGCATCTTGTCTGCTCAATGCTTCAACTGCAAGTTTAGTTGGCGTCAATATCAACCGCAATTTTTGTAGTATAGGAATATTTTCCTCCTTCCATTTAAATGAGCTATCTAAATCAATCAAGGCTTTTTTAATGGAATTTTTTAACTTCAAGAAACGCTCAATCATTGTTAGTATTGAATTCCACCTAGTTCTGACATCCTGTAATAAGACTAGTTCGGCCTCGAATTCAGTCTTCACATGTTTTTGTAGTGTGATATTTCTAAGGGGACTCTTTCTGAAAAATCTTATGATCGAACGGGTCTCATTTAGCACTTTGTTTATGTTGTCAATAGGCTGCAATATAGATTCATCATCAGATTCTTCGTCATCGTTATCAGTGCTGGCTTCATCAGAGCTGCTGTGTTCATCGTCGCTAACAGGTGTGTTTCTTCTAGCAACTGTAGTTACTGTTTTTTTTTTGCAAAAGGTATCAAGAATAGCCAAATGGATGGCATGGTTTACACAGAGGACCATCTCACAGGGGCTCTCTCTGCCAAATTTTTTCATAACATTTGGCCCGTCGCTTGTTACGGCCAAGACATAATGCTCGAAGTTTACCCCAAAGTATTTCAAACGCTCCTCTACTATTTGTCTAACCTCTGCGGCACCGCATTTTCCGGGTATGTAAACTAGCCCCAAATTGTAAACTTTTGCCTCTGCTGTATGAACACAGACGCTAAAATATCGTCTGTTTCGTATGCTCGTCCACTCGTCAATTGTCACACTTAGCCGGTTTCCTGATGTGCAAAGCTGAGAAAGCTCTTTTATCATCTCTTTCTCCTTTTCATCATAAAACTTCAATATTAGGTTCATAACTTCGGTTTGGGTCTTTGGAAGTTTATACCCCTTGGCAGCAAGTGATTCACGGATAAATTCACTTTTAGTAATGCCTCTTATAGTAAAACCATCTTGGGCTGAAAGTTTAGCTAAAATTTCACCTAACGATTTTCTAGGTTGAACGTCAAATTTCAGTGTTTGCTGTACGTGTTGTATGTTTAAATATAATATATTGGCAACACTTGTAGTTTGGTAACGCAGATTGTAAAGATGGCTGACTCGATTAAATAAAGTGCTCCAAATTAATTAATCTTTTATTGTAAAAGACATTACATGGCGCTGAGGACAGGATTTGCAATATGAAACAAATCGAGAGGTATGAAAAAAATTACAAAGTATAAGAAAAAGCTAGTGAATGAAAAAATGGCGACGAGCACGTTGTTGGGAGTATCAGGCTTAAAACCCCCGGAAAGTATGACCAAGTGCACGACAGAGGAGTTTAAAAGATTTAAACAACGATTCGAAATATATCGTATTGCATCAGGAGCTGGATCACTACCGCAAGAGGTGCAAGTGGCATTATTACTACACACCATAGGACCACATGTTTTAGAAATATACAATACATTCGAGATGGAGGAAAAAGACAAAAACGACTACAACAAAGTAATGAAAAGGTTTGAGGAACATTTTATACCTTTGAAAAATGAAAGCGTTTCATCTCATTTGTTTTTTACAAGAGATCAAAAACCAAATGAAACCTTTGATGAATATTTAACAGATTTAAAGAAGTTGGCCATGGAATGTGATTTTGGCACTATATCGGATAGATTAATCAAAGATAGAATTGTAACAGGTATAAGAAACAGTAAACTTAAAGATAGAATGTTGAGAGAACCAGACTTAACACTGCATAAAGCCATAAATATATGTAAGGCAGCAGAGCTGGCAACGGAAAGGATGAAAGAAATGGAAGATACAGTCACAGTAGACAGAATAAGGAATTTGAAGACCAGAAATATTGCTAAAACAGTAACTACGAGTAACCATGTCAAGAAGAAAAATGAGTTTCATCGTGCAACATTAACAAATTCAAACAAGCAATCGAATAACAGTCAGTGCTCAAGATGTGGTTATCAGCATTTACCTAGAAATTGTCCTGCATTTGGGAAAGTATGTATGAAATGCAAAAAAGTTGGACATTTTGCAAGAAAATGTCGAGGCACAAGAAGAATTCAAACAATAGAAACCGAACAACAACAAGAACAGATTTTATTACAGGAACAGGAGGAAGCATTTCTCAACATAGTTTATGTTAATAACATAAACAGTACAGACAAGGAGTGGACACAAATGGTTTATTTTACGGATATTAACAAAAAGGTAACTTTTAAGTTAGATACTGGGGCACAATGTAACATTTTATCTAAAGATATTTGTAATAGTATGGGTATTAACAAGTTTGAGAAAAGTAAATTAAAATTGTTAACATATAATGGAGATAACATTGCAACAGTAGGACAAATAACATTAAGATGTCAAATAGGAAAGTTAAATAAGTTCGTTAATTTTCAAGTTTGTGAAAGAAATTTTGTACCAATTTTGGGTTTAGAAACATTGCAAAGATTTTCATTAATTCAGAGAGTAGGACAAGTTAGTATAAATGAAATAGGTAAAGAAAATTCGTTATTTAGTAAATATAAACAAGTTTTTGAAGGATTAGGTAATATAAAAAATTATAAGTACAAAATAACATTAAAAGATAATTGGGTAGGTAAAATTGAACCTTGTAGGCATGTTCCATTTAAATTAATAAAGAAATTAAAAATTGAGTTAGAAAAGTTGCAAAAAACAGGTGTAATCAGTAAAATTGACAAACCAACAGATTTTGTTAACAGTCTCGTAATAGTAACAAAACCAGATAATTCTATTAGAGTGTGTCTTGATCCACAGTACTTGAATACACAAATTAGAAGAGAGCAAATTCAAATACCTACATTACAGGAATTGACTTCTAAGTTACATGGTAGTAAATATTTTACAACACTTGACGCTAGCAAAGCATTTTTCATGTTAAACTTAGATGAGGACTCAAAAGAATTGACAACTTTTAATACACCTTTTGGTAGGTACTATTTTAATAGATTACCTTTTGGTCTTTCATCTAGTCCAGAGGTTTTTCATAGAATTTACTCAGAGATTTTTAAAAATATAGATGGTGTTGAAATTTATATTGATGATATACTAATACATTCTAAGACTGAAAAAGAACATTATAAAATATTAGAGATGGTTTTACAGAAAGCACAACAGGCGGGAATAAGATTTAATAAGAATAAATGTAATTTATTAAAAACTGAGGTTAAATTTTTAGGACACATTTTGACTGAAAAAGGTTTGAAATTAGATGAAGAAAGGGTTAAGGCAATTTTAGAAATGAAAGAACCACAAACACAAAAAGAATTACTTAGATTTTTAGGAATGATTAATTATATTTCAAGATTTATACCTAACATTTCAGAAATATCATTTCCTTTAAGAGAATTAACTAAGAAAAATGTACCTTTTATTTGGGGTAGTAGACAGGTAGAAGCATACAATTTAATTAAAAAACTAATTACAGAACCACCAGTTTTAACATATTTTAATTTAGATAAACCAGTAATACTTAGTGTAGATGCATCAAAAGATGGGCTAGGAGCTGTTATTATCCAGGAAGGACAACCTATAGCATACGGGTCAAGGGCCATGACTGATACAGAAAAAGCATATAGTCAGATTGAAAAAGAAAGTCTTGCAATTCTTTATGGATGTACTAAGTTCCATCAATATCTTTATGGACAAAAGTTTACAGTCGAGACTGACCATAAGCCCTTAATTTCAATTTTTGCAAAGCCATTAAATAAAAGTCCAGTCAGGCTACAGAGAATAAGATTAGCTTTACAACCTTATTGTTTTGAAATATTATACAAACCAGGAAAAGAATTATTATTAGCGGATCATTTGAGTAGGGCATATCTTAATGATTGTTCCAAGCCTTATTGTATTGATATAGAAGCTCATGTAGCTACAATAGTTAACAGTTATAATATTACTGACAATAAATTAAAAGAACTAGTAGATGAAACAGCAAAAGATAAAGAGTTAAATTCTGTTTTAAAATATATTAAAGAAGGATGGCCAGAAAATAAAAATAAAGTATCAAGCGAAGCAAAAATTTATTATAGCTATAGAGATGAGTTAGGAGAAAGTCAAGGTTTATTAATGAAAGGCAACCAAATTGTAATACCAGTAAAAAAACGTAAAGATGTATTAGAAAAGATTCATTATGCTCATTTAGGTATAGATAAATGTAAACAACTAGCAAGAAAAACATTATTTTGGCCCAACATGTCTAAAGAAATTGAGGATTTAATACAAAATTGTGACATTTGCAAATCATTTCAAAATAACAATAAAAAAGAACCTATGTTAGAAAAAGAGATACCTGAAAAACCATGGCAAATTTTATCAACTGATATATTCTTTCTTTACAGTAAACCACATATAATTGTTGTAGATGCTTTCAGTAAGTTTGTAGAAGTTAAAAAGTTAGAAAATTTATCAGCATATTGTACAATAACAAGTTTAAAAGAAATTTTCTCAGTTCATGGTATTCCAAATATTATTTATTCAGATTCAGGAGCACAATATACAGGATATGAGTTTCAAAATTTTGCTAAAGAATGGAGATTTGATCACAGAATTATAAGTCCTAAACATCACCAAGGTAATGGTTTAGCGGAGCGTTATATTCAAACAATTAAAAGAACTTTAAAAAAGCTTATATATGATAAAAAAGATACCTACTTAGGTTTATTACTATATAGAAATACACCAGTTACAGAAAGTGGCAAAACACCTGCTGAATTATTGTTTAATAGAAATATGAATACTGTAATTCCTAGTTTAGACTTCAAGATATTTAATGAAAATGTTTCACAAAAACAAATGTTAAAACAGAAACAAATAAAACAAAAAATGTATTATGATAGAGGTGCTAAAAACTTACCGGATTTGACTATAGGTGACAATGTTAAAATACATGATGAGACAAATAAAAAACCAATGTTAAGTGGTATAATTTTAGGAAAAGGGAAAGGACCAAGGTCTTATAAAATAAAAAATGAAAATGGAGATGTAATTGTAAGGAATAGAAAGATGATTGTTAAAGGAGGTAATTACAAGAAAAGAGATTTAATTGATTATAATGATGTTAATGTAGAAAATAGAAGTACAGAAAATAATGTAACAGAGAGAGAAGTAATGGAAGATAGGAATGGAGAAAATAATGTGGTTAGAATGAGACAAACTAGATCAGGTAGGAATATCAAAATTCCATCTCATTTAAAAGATTATAATATGTCATAGTTTTTAGTTTCTAAGAAAATGTTTGTTACAATGTTTACTTAATAAGAGTTTTGTTTTAGTTTCATTAAAAAAAAAAAAGAAGTTGTTTTCTTTAATTGTTAAACTTAGTGTAAGCTTGATAAAGGGAAGGATGTTGTATGTTTAAATATAATATATTGGCAACACTTGTAGTTTGGTAACGCAGATTGTAAAGATGGCTGACTCGATTAAATAAAGTGCTCCAAATTAATTAATCTTTTATTGTAAAAGACATTACAGTACGTGCATAGTTTCAAAATCACTTCTTAATTTTTTTGGTGCCGTCACCCCGGAACTAGACGAACTGGTAGATGCTTCTTCTGTGTCCATTTGAACCTCGGTGGATCTTACATCAATTTTGTGTACATGAGCTAAATGCCTCACTAGTCCGTTTGTGTTTGATCCTTTACAGGCTATGGTTTTAGGACATTTTAGACATTGCGCATTTGAGGCGTCCTTATTTTTCTTGAAATATTTCCAAACTTTGGAAGTTTTCATTTTGGTTCATTAGTTGTAAAATCTATAACA
The DNA here is from genome assembly GCA_916618145.1 of Emmelina monodactyla. NCBI lineage: Eukaryota > Metazoa > Arthropoda > Insecta > Lepidoptera > Pterophoridae > Emmelina > Emmelina monodactyla. Next base: position 3,970,141 of record OU745316.1, read on the forward strand.
AACAGTTCAAGAATTAGTAAGTATTTTAGTTTAGTACCTACAAAATAGCTGACGCAACAGTGGGGAGGCCTATGCCCAGCAGGGGGTTGATGTGGTTAGGTTAGGCTGATGATGATGATGAAAAAATAGCTGTGTCCTTTTGTATACTACGTTTGGTAGGATTGGTTGGATACTTATTGTTTTATTTGTAGTAGATAAATTGCCATAAAACAACGTTTTAATATTATGTGTTTAGTTTAGAACTTTAGGCTTTTGTATTTATTACAACATCTGCAATACAAATACAATTAATGAAATCGGTAAATATTTATGCACTAACAATTCTCTTATTTGATTAAAAACAAAAGTTTTATTTCTTTAACATACCTATTCATTTTAAACAAAAATATTATTTTGGTAATACAAAAGTACTTACAAAACAAAACAAACACTTGAACTATTTAAATAAATAATAACAATACTTACCTGTTTGTTCTGCGATTCTATTACTCGTGCGTCACTAAATAGTAAATACACTCACTATGCTGGGTTTATGATCCGACCGATCCGAACACGGCGGGAGTTGAAGCACGAATGAACAAAATACAACTGGGGCCGCGTCGCGCTTGCTTTTGTCGGCAAAAACAAAGGATACCGACAGACACGAGCCGTGCTGTCAAAAGCCGGATCCCCACTTGAGCAGCCGCGGGGCGAGCTGCCTCAATCTGAGCATGCCGCGCGCCGCGGAAACTTCATGCATCTCCACTTGAGCCACATTAATCAGCAACTCGGCAGCGTGCCTCAAGCCGAGCAACGAATTTATCTAGTTTCTTACTAGCTACCATGGGTGACGCACGCAAAATCGCTGCAGCTTTAGTGATAATTAATCACTACAAAAAGAAAAAAGGACAGAAAGTCAAACGTCAATGGTGGATCAAGGAATTATATCGGCAGCGAAATGATCATTTCAAAGAAATATTGTCAGATATGACTTTTGAAGGAGTAGAAGATACTATACAAAATTTTATTAGAATGAATTCTGAAACATTTGATGATCTATGTATGAAACTTCATCCAATAATTGGAAAAAAAGACACGTCGTTCCGCAAAGCCATAACGACTAGAGAAAGACTTGCGATAACATTAAGATATTTGGCAACTGGTGATTCATTTGTTAGTTTACAATACCTTTTTAGAGTATCAAAGCAATCTATTTCTAAAATTGTTCGCGAAACATGTGATGGCTTGGTAGAAGTGCTAAATGAGTATGTTCAGGTATGTTTTTCAAATTATCCTTTATTTATAGTAAATAATTATAAGTTACAAATATGTGTAGGAGATTCTTCAAAACTCCCAACAGCATTTTGTGGTGGTGCAGAAGTTTGGTTTTGCCCGTATTCCTGAGTGTAGTATCCTTGTCGTGTGCCAGGCAACATACCCACATCTGCTTGAAAAATGATGTCCATTATACTCTTTTCTACGTGTGCTGATGTTAGAGCGTCATATTTTCTAAGTTTTGCTGCAACATGTTTACCGAAAGTATCGTAGGTATCATCAGTATAATTTAACACCTCTATAGCTTTATCAAGATCAATGTTATTTTCCAAAATATCTGTCTCCTTTCTTTTATTTGATCTCGGAGTTGTAGACGGCAACTGTCGTTGATCATCGAGGGACAATGTTAAGTTTTCGGAAGATGTTTCAGGTAGTGTTTCATTCACAACTGTTTCTTTATTCTGTAATTGAAATAAATTAAATTATCAGGGAAACATTACTACCGCTGATGTCATCGCTGTATTTTTTTTCTCACAAAACATCTTTATACTCTATTCATACATTCATGAAAGAAAGAAAGAAAGAAAGAAAGAAAATACTTTATTGTATGTAGGATTAAAAACTAATCTCTTATACATTGTCAAAAGCGTAAAATAAAAATAAAAAAAGATGTCACGGCATGCATTGATCACATGACAACCACCTCAGACCATAGTTATTGTAAATGTGAATCTAGTGGTAGTATATTTAAATTCATTTGAATTTTCAGATACCATCGTCAGAAGAAGAATGGTTAAAAATATCAGAAGATTTTGATAATTATTGGCATTTTCCTCATTGCATTGGTGCCCTTGATGGGAAACATATTGTTCTCCAATCACCGCTGAATAGTCATGGAGAATATATAAATTATAAGGATTTTCCTAGCATCGTATTGCTAGGATTGGTAGATGCTCATTACAATTTTTTGTATGTAGATGTTGGTTGTCAAGGACGCATATCTGATGGTGGAGTCTTCAGAAACTCTACATTATATTCGAAATTGGAAAATAAGGAATTAAAGTTGCCAGCACCTAGTATATTACAGGTACAATATTTAACTGAAGTACCTTATGTTATATTAGCTGACAAGGCATTTGCCTTAAATAATTATACAATGAAACCATTTGAGGGGACTCCAGATAATGGCTCCCCAGAAAGAGTATTTAATTACCGTCTATCTAGAGCACGGCGCGTGGTAGAAAATGCTTTTGGTATTATGAGTTCTGTATTTAGAGTGTTAAGAAAGCCAATGTTATTGGAACCAAATATTGCTACCAAAGTGGTATTGGCTACTGTTTATTTGCATATTTTTTTAAGAAAAATGCGCATAAATATTTATACACCAGCAGGAAGTTTAGATTCTGAAGTTGATGGGAATTTTGCAAATGGGTCCTGGAGACATGAAGAAGTTGGGACCTCGTTCTTACCTTTACGCGCAATTCCACGAAGGTCTGCAAATGACGCAAAATCAATTCGTTCACACTTGGCTACACACTTTGTTACCAATGGAGAAATACCATGGCAATGTAGATATTGATGATATAATAAACCAAAAAGTAATGTTTTAAAAAAAAGGAGATAATAAATATTTACATAAGTATCAGTTGCAGCAGCTGTTAATGGTTCTTTCTGCATTGTGTCCGTTGTCGACTTGTCGGTAGACGTAGTTTCACGGGGAGTGAATTTGTCCGCTAAAAAGTGGAAGTGCTCGTAAGCGAACCATTTTGAAATATAAATTTCGTTACGGCCTGGAAAAAATTATAAGGTAGGTATAGGTATAAGCAGTAACAATAAATAATTTAAACATGAAATTGCATTTTAAATAGATATGTGCATACCCTTTCCTGTTGTAATTTAATATAATTAATACTTTAGGTAACAGAACTCTTTAGTCTACACATGAAACCTTCCCCGGACGCTCCCCGGATGCCCTCTAAACTAGGACAAATCCGGGGAAACCCAGACGGATGGCAACCCTATATTGAACTTAAATGTTTATTGTTATTCATCGAAACTAAAATATGTTCAGTGACTGGACTCCGTTCAACTGTGGGGGCCATTTTGCGCTAACTGTCACGTCAGTGGCGCGTGTGCCGCCAACCACACCGCAGTGCAGGCCGCCACCTCAGAGTGGCGTCTGGGGTATCGATCATTTAAATCAAAATATATTTACCTGATCCCGTGATGAGTCTTTGTTTGTGTCGGGATTTTTCCCTCCGAAAAGAACCACAAAGTGCCGTCATCTTCTTTTTCACTTCCGTTACAGATATTCCTATTTTCTTACTTATAATTTTCCAGGAATCTTCCTTAAAGGCCTAATTATAATGATGTGGTGACGTCGGATCCCATAGAAGCCTGTGGCTTTGATATTCTTTAATTAACTCAATGCATTTATTATTGTCCATTTTGCCGCGAAGTGAGCGTACGACGTCCGTCTCCACTGTTCGCGTGGCTCACACTGAGGCGCCTTTGAGCACCGACGTTTACCGACACAAAATGGCTCGTCACGAGGCCGCCTCGTTTGGCTCAAGACGCGGCACGCCTCGACCCGCGGCAGCGTCTCCACTGGAGCTGCCGCGAGTTGAGGCGGCCGCTCGCCCCGCGGCTGCTCAAGTGGGGATCCGGCTAAAGGATGCCGCTGCCGCCTCGCATTTACAAAGAAAGCTAAGCGTAAAAATGTTTATTTAAACTTCTCGATGTCTCGACTTTTCTCGAGCTGAATTTCCCGGGTACGAGACCGACCGATTTCCCGTGAATTCCCGGGACGAGAATTCCCGGGAACAAACCCTACTCCTATGCGAGCTTGTATAAAACCTGCAGAAAAACTGGTGATAACTTTATAAAATGAAAGATATTGTTAATCAGTCTCTTAACATTTATTAGGTATTTATTTCTTACATGTATGGTAATGAATTACCTAGTTCAAGTTGTCCTGTGTAGTAAATAATTCTAGTAATTCAGAACCCTGAGACACATCTGTTGCATTTGTGTCAGTTGGTGATAACGCATCAGTATAAACAGTATTATCTTGTCTGTCTGGAATAGCCGTAGAATACCCACGGCGGCCTCCAGTGGTCGAGGCTTCTGGTCTATAATTCGAGTGTAGCGAGTATTCATAGCGATACTGCCCACTGCTTGTGGTTTCCGGTCCATATTCAGTCGAGTATCCTTGACCTTGGCGATATTGTCCACTGAACGATGATGTGGTCTATATGATCTGGCGGCCGATGCCCCTGGTTCATAATCAACATTACGTTGGCGAAACGGACTAAATTCGGAATCGTGAGTTTGCATTTGAGCTCTTTTTATAACTTCAATTAACTCCATTTTTGTAGAAAGCTTACGATGTCTCGGGATGTTTTTAAAATCATCTAGAAGTGAAAGTATAAACAGTCTATCTGAATCAGACTCTTGCTGTCTTTCACGCTCTTCTCTCATTACAATACTTTCCCTTAATACCTGCACCAAATTATCGTCGTCACTTGTCTTCTTCTTTTTGGAAACAGGTCGTTCACCTTGAGTACTACCGCTGCTGGCGTTGGTTTCGGCAGTGCGTGTTTCATCCATGCTATTTTGAGTTTCATTAATTACCACGGTAGGCCGAAGAAAATGAAGTTGTTCGAAATATACGTATGGACTCTTACGCGAAGCTGCTGATCCACTTTTAATACCAGCTCTGCGTTTTACTTCCCTGCTGTAACTAGTCCTGATGTTCTTCCACTTGCTCTGTAGAGATTTACCTGAAAATTATATTTGTTCTTTGTTACAGATATCTTGCTACAGGATGTTCTTTAATGGAATTGAGTCATAATTATCGGATTGGACATACAACTGTCCGAGATATCATACATGAAGTTTGTATGGCGATTTGGGAGAATATGAGACAGTCATCGTTTCCAGAATTAAATGAAGAGAGGTGGCTTGAAATAGCAAAGTTTCAATGAAAATGCAAACTATCCCAATTGCGTTGGTGCCATCGATGGCAAGCATATAAGAGTGATAAAACCCAGCGATTCAGGGTCACTGCACTATAATTATAAAAATTATTTTTCCATCGTTTTACTTGCTGTATGCGATGCAGATTACAAATTCACATTATAGATGTAGGGGCTTATGGAAAATGTAGTGACTCATCGATATATAAAAAATCCATTTTGTATCAAAAACTTGTCAACACAGATTTACAAATTCCGGAGAAGCGCCCCATATCAAATTATGGAGTACCGATGCCATACGTCATAGTGGGGGATGAGGCATTTGGCTTATGTGTAAATTTAATGAGACCTTATGGAGGTAGGAGTTTAACAGCGGAGAAAAGAATCTTCAACTATAGACTGTCTCGGGCAAGGCGGTACATAGAATGCACGTTTGGGATATTAGCCAACAAATGGAGAATTTTTCACCGCCCACTAGATGTCCGACAGGAACTTGCAATAGCCATAGTACAAGCTTGCTGTGTCTTACATAACTACGTGCGCGAAAGAGACGGGTATAGGTTTCAAGACACACTGTACGTTCCACCAGAACTGGAAATAACCGGTAGACCCACAAATAGAGGAAGCCGATCATCAGCATCCTATAGGGATTTATTTGCGGATTATTTGATTAATGCCAATCCGTTAGAATGGCAAAACAGATATGCATTAGAATAGTGCCTACCTATTTATCTAAATAAAACATTGAAGTGAAAATACCTAGTTAAGTACCAAAAAAGAACAATAACGAATACATAGTTATTTGCGATACTTTACAAAAATATTGATTGGTGTTGCAGAATCATTGTACTGTACTGTATTATACTGTATAATCCAGATAATAAAAAAAAATGCTTACCAAATTCTTTTTTGTCATTTTCTGATAAACTTTCCGAGCACATTTGGTTCGTGATTTCTTCCCATCTTCTTTTCTTTAAATCCCGATCACTGTATTCTTCCGATGTTATATCCCAAATTGCTTTACGGCTTTCAATTTCCCGAATAAATTTCTCTGTATCGAAAGTCATCTTATCAAAGTTCGGAACGCAAAATACGTCTGGCTGCTACAACTAGTGCGCGGAGACTGACCGCAGCCACATACATTCGCCTACACACGTTCTGGCTGCGCGCAGCCAGCTGGCTGCCGTGCATATAGGCGCGTTTCATTGGCTGCCGCAGCCGAGATTTCGTGGCTGCCTAGTGCGTGGGCTCCCATACAACGTCATATGTTTGACTGGCTGCCGCGGCCTGGCTGCCGCAGCCAGGCTGCCTAGTGCGCGGGGGCCCTAAGAGATGCTCGTCTCGAGCATCGTCACTGCCATGGTACCGCGCCAAGCGATCCACATGCACCACTTTGGGCGCCCCTCGAGGCTCCTTCCGAATCCGGGTACGTGATGTCGTTGATTCTGGTCACCACACGATACGGTCTGTCCCATTTTGCTTGAAGTTTTGGAGACCTTCCTTTGCTGCGGGTTGGATTGTGCAGCCACACCAGTGATCCTTCAGCAAATCCAGGATTAACGATCTTCCGGTCAAAACGGGTCTTCATTTTCTCCGACATTAGCTGTCCAGATTCCCTGACGTGGTCGCGGATGTCATTCAGCTTTTGTCGCAATTCATTTGCGTAATCGATAATGCTGGTTGGTGTGTCCGGTGGAGTTCCCGTAATTAGATCTGCCGGCAGTCTCAGTTCTCGTCCGAAGTTAGCGAAAGCCGGGGTGACGGTAGTGCTCTCGTGGACTGCGCTGCGGTAAGATAGCAGGAAGGGCTGAATGTGCTTGTCCCAATCCCTTTGCTTGTCCACTCTTGCGAGGTATCTTTCCAGGGTTTGGTTGAATCTCTCTACGGGTGTTAATAGACCAATCGATCAATCGTCGATCGACGGCATCGATCAACGTCGATCGATGTCGATCGACTGGTCTAATAGCTTTAATTGATCGACGGATACCGTTCGACTAACCAATCGATCGATTACGGGTCGATGGCATCAGTCGACGTTGATCGTTTTAAGCTATGTTCCGTCAGTGTTTTTCCAAATGGATTCACAAGAGGACGCGTTGTTGTTGGCCAGTACGATGTTGCTCGTACTATTATTAAGGAGGCGCAAACGCAGAAGACTCTGGATGCGACCGTTTTTTAAAGCCAAAGATCGCTTAGCTTATCCAAATGACATTTTAAATAGCGGTTTTTTGGATGCTTTTCGAATGAGCAATAATGATCTTGAAAATCTATTAAATATGGTGGCTCCTTCAATCGCGAAATTGGATACCAATTATAGACAATCAATTTCACCTAAAAATCGGTTACTTATAACACTCCGATTTCTAGCCAGCGGTGATTCATATCAGAGTCTTGTGCTAACATTTAAAGTTTCGCAACCAAGTATTTCTTGTATAATTCCAGAAGTATGCAGTGCACTTATATATTCTCTCAAGGATCACATAAAAGTAAGTACTCTTGGACTTTTAATCGTAAGTTAGTGCTTCTATTGTGTATGTAGGTAGAACTAACAAAAAAAAGTATTTTCAAGTTTCTGTGCCTTTCTAGTGTGAGATTTTTTCTTAACACCTATTCATAACGGACAGACGGACAACAAAGTGATCCTATAAGGGTTCCGTTTTGTCCTTTTGAGGTACGGAACTCAAAAAATTTTTTGATGGATGTGGAGATGTACCTTGGGATGTTTATATCGATAAAATTAGATATATTTAATAATAATAATATAATTATAAGCGGCGGTAGCCTAATGGCTAGGGCGTCGGACTTGTGATCATATGGTTGCAGGTTCGAAACCTACCCATTGCACTACCGACGTGGACCCACTCGTAACACAAGCATTTAGCTTAGCACGAGGGGTTAACAAGAACACTAGTAATGTGCGACCCACATTGCTAGTAATCTTTTTTTTTTTTTTTTTAATCAATTTAACCCCCTAAATTATCGATAGTCGAAACTGAAACACATTGTTACAAACTTCATGTATCTCTGACATAAGTTAGATGAAATAAAACTACATAGTATTTATGGTTTATTAAAAAAACGGAGAATCAGTTACCATACAAAAACATTGTTTAAACTTATTCTTTATATATTCTGATTTATACTTATTTCAAGTTAGATGGGATATCATAATCATCCAATGACTGGAGTGTTGTATTATCAGGCGAAATGGCGTATTGAGAAGTAGATGGAAGGTTCGATTCTTTAGAAGATTGTGATTGTAAAGATTGATTTGTAGAATACAGCGTGGTGAAGTAGCCTTGATTTTGTGTTTCTGGATAGTCGTATTTACCCATTTGAGCTTCGTAAATTAGGTTATTTATATTATGCTGTACTGTAATCCGCGCGTAGTCAGTTTTCAGTGATCTCAATTTAATTGCAATTTGTTCTCCAAACAATGTATACTCATCAACGCCTTGTCTATTGCGAATCAATGAATCAACCATCTCCAACGTTTTTTCTATTGCGACATCATTTGGATTGAGGCGCCTTTTACGACTACCTTCACTTTCAACGGAACTGTCCATCCCCGACTCAGATGTTTGTGAATTCATCTGTAACAAAATTTTTACAAGTATTAAATACATTTTCACATCTAAATAAAAGTTTTTTTTATAATTAACTTTAAAATTATAAAAGTGACTGATAATATAGTGAAAAGAATATTATATGACTGACTGGATAACTTAAATTACAATTACATATTTTTATTTTTCAGATGCCAAACACGGAAGAAGAATGGCTGAACATTGTAAAAGATTTTGAACTGATGTGGAATTTTCCCCACTGTCTGGGTGCAATTGATGGGAAACATATAAATATTAGAGCTCCAAATAACAGTGGGAGCACATACTTTAACTATAAGGGAGTTCACAGTATTGTCCTGATGGCTGTAGTGGATGCGAATTACAATTTTATGTACTGCGATGTTGGCTGCCAAGGTCGTATTTCTGACGGTGGTGTGTTTGGAAATACTATTTTGAATTCCATGAATGTACGAGGAATCCCAAGAGAAAACGCGTTACCTGGAAGAAGTTGTCTCACACCATATGTTTTTATAGGTGACAATGCCTTTCCTATGTCAGAAAATTTAATGAAGCCATTTCTCGAATTGGGGAGAAAAGGATCAAAGGTGCGAATTTTTAACTATAGGTTGAGCAGGGCTCGCCGAATGGTAGAAAGTACGTTCGGCATTTTAAGTGCAGTATTTCGCTGTCTTCGAAGGCCGTTTCATCTTCAACCGAAAAATGTGGAAAATATAGTGTTAGCTACGACTTATCTTCACAACTATTTAAGAAGGAATTGCGTAAGTTATAAGTCTTTAGAACTACGCTATTCAAATAACATAAATGAGAGTGTGGATTCCGAAATAATACAACCGGCGCAAATTCAGTCATCTATACAATTCCACAGTTTACCAAGTCCAGCTGAACTAGTGAGAGAAGAGTTCGCTGAATATTTTTGTTCTAAAGAAGGTATGGTTAGGTGGCAATACAAGTATTGTTAAATAATTGACTTTCAAAATATTGGGAGAGTAGGTATTTAGCCAGTCATGTCGAGTTTTGTATTGGAATAAAACACTGCACACTAACTATCTACTGTGTAAGTTGTATTAATAAAGGTTTTGAGTATGTAATTGTATTATTATTTTTATGACAACACTACCACCATATTGACATATTGACCCAAAATAAATAAATAAATATGTACGTAGGTACTTACATCAGTTGACATGCTCGAATAAGCCCGATTCTCTGTAGACACGGTACATCGTGGGCGATTCCTTTCTTGTATGAACATCATAGCTTCAAATGCAAACCATTTAGAACAATATATTTCGTCTAGACCGGCACCACTTCTTTTACTATCTTTCACTTTTTTTATTTTCTTTGGAAAATGTTGTTTGTAAATTTTTTATCTTTTTTTCTGCCTCCTCCTTAGCAACTTTAAATGAATTGGCTAATTCGAGAAGTGCATCATGACGTTTTATTTTATTTCGGTAATCATTGTGAACAATGTCCCATAGTAAAGGTTTATTTTTGTATTGCTCGATAAATTCTAAAGTTCGTTCATTCGTCCACGCGTTCGCCGCCATTTTGCGCGTCACAGACAAAAACGAGCATTCACGAACGCGAGATTCACACAACTAAACACACACAAGCAGGGCAGGCCAGGTAGTAAGCGCGCGGGGCGCGGGCGGCAGCGGGTGACGTGACGGCGGCGTCTACCTACTAATCCATCGATCGATGTCGTCGATCGACGATCGATCGATTGGTGTGATAGAAAAAATCGATCGACGTCTACTAATCCATTCTGCCATCGATCGATGCTGTCGGTCGACGATTGATCGATTGGTCTAATAACACCCTACCATTCCGTCAGATTGAGGGTGATAAAAGGTAGTCCTGGTCTTGTGGATTCCCAGCACCCGGCAAGCCTCCTGGAATATCTGGGACTCGAAATTTCTTCCTTGATCACTATGGATTTCCAGGGGTACTCCAAAACGGCAGAAGACCTCGTTGACCTGTTTATGAGCAACTGTGGTAGCTTCTTGATTAGGAATGGCAAAAACTTCTGGCCACTTGGTTAAGTAATTCATGACCACCATGAAATACTTGTTTCCACTATCACTCTCCGGGAATGGTCCAGCAATATCCAGGGCTATGCGTTCCCATGGTGCTCCAACGTTGTATAGTTTCAGTGCCCCTCTGCTGCGTGTGTGTGGTCCTTTAACAGCCGCACACCTTGTGCATTTGCGGCACCAGCCCTCCACATCGTCCCGACAGTGCAGCCAGTAAAATCGCTCACGAATCTTTAAAAGGGTCCTTTTCACTCCCAAGTGTCCTGAGCATCCATCGTGATACAGCTGCATAATTTCCGAAACTTTGGCCTTTGGAACATCCATTTGAAGATGACACTGGTCACCTTTTGCATTTTCCCATCTTCGGTGAAGGACTCCATCTTGGACAAGGAGGCTGTCCCATTGCGCTCAATAGTCCTTCATGACTCCGCTTCTCCCAGCGATGTGACTCCATCCAGGTCTAGGCACATTAGCCTCAATCCAATCCAGTACCGGTCCGATGTCGTTATCTTCCTGTTGTGCACGACGTAGTTCTTCCTTCCAGTCACTGTGGATTTCAGTCTTCAGAGCTCGAACTGCCAAAGTCTCTTTAGCCTCTTGTCTGACGCATGTTCTTCCTGTCGCCGGGCTTGTTCCTCCTGACGGCGAGCCTGTTCTTCTTTGTTGCGCAACATTTGCTCCTCCAGTCGTCGCGCATGTTCTTCCTGTCGCCGGGCTTGTTCCTCCTGACGGCGAGCCTGTTCCTGTAGCAGCGCCATCAACGCGGCCAGGTCCGATGACGCCGCAGGTGCCGGAGGCTCCGAGGAACCGGCCGCTGCTTCACCCGTGAAGCGCCGATGGTCCGCTTCTTGCTGGCGCTGCTGACTTCTTGTGCGGGCCCTTTCCGCACTCGGCGAAGTATCGTCTTTCGGCAACACGGGCATTTTTTCCATCCCCGCTTCTGACACCAATTGTTACGAGCTGGGGTTCGGGACAGAAATGAAAAATGCCAGACTACGTGTTCCGATATTTATTAACACACTCACTCACAAAACACTCACAGTAATTATACACAACACAACGCACTGAGATTCGCAGGTTTACTAATCGCACTGTTAGTTCCGTAATCGTAGCCAAAATAAGACTGACTTACTACGCGGCGATGGGCCGCGCCTTTTATACTCAAAACAAACAAAAGAAACATTCTCGATTAATCCTAATAACTCGCGAAAGAAGTAAACAAACAGATTATTCCGGAAGGAACACGTTACACAACTTTCGCCCTTATGCATAAACAATAGAGGCCTTATTTGCTTGCACTCGAACACAATGGTTGTTGTTCAAACATAGACACATGTAGATATTTCTCGATCGCGGCGCGTGAGCAGGTAAAAAGTTATGGCGCGTAACAATACATTATCTACATGATTACATAAATTTAATTAAATTATTAAATTTTTACTATCATTTTCAGACAAATTAATTTTAACTAGTCGTATATTTATTTAAATGTTTAATGTGTTCCTGGGAAGGCTTGCGGTTTATTTTTAAGCCACTTTTCGTAAAAGATAAGCCTGTTTGCGTTTCAGTGGAAGGTCTGTTTCTTATGTTAGGTTTCATCAAAATGATCGCAGAAAACAGACTTCGACATATGCAGATTTGGCGAATAAAAGAAACATTTGAGATGAATCGTCTTTTCAATATTTTGAAATAAATACCTATTAATTAAATTAGTACGTTTATTATCTTTTATTCGCGAAAGTAACGTTATAATGCCCATTCAGTCTAAGTACAAAATATATTCTTGTGCAATTAAATAATTTTGTTAGAGAATACCTACGTAGATTCTGGGACTCAAGTAAGTAGGTTTGCGTGAAAGGCTTAAAATACGTAGATCTACGTAAAAAGACGTAGATTTGGCAAAGCTGGATCACATAATAATTAAAAAATACAATGTTTGGTAATGCAAATAATTATGTGCTTTGGACTACTAGCTGGTTGCGATCAGTGGTTTGCATGCATTGATAATTATTATAAGCGCTAAAATTAGTACGCATCAATACTTATGTTTATAAAAGTGTGTGTAAGTAGGTGCCTAAAATATATGGGAATGACCCCTTCCTTCAGTTAATTTGATTTATTTTATTTTATTTGTATTGGTGTAGAATGCCCCCATTAAATTGGAAAACCCTTGGTACCAATGTGCCCCCATTAAATTGGAAAACCCTTGGAACAAATGTGCCCCCATTAAATTGGAAAACTCTTGGTACAAATGTGCCCCCATTAAATTGGAAAACTCTTGGTACAAATGTGCCCTCATATAATTGGAAAACCCTTGGTACAATGTGCCCCCATTAAATTGGTAAAACCTTGGTACAAATGTACCCCTATTAAATTGAAAATGTTTGGTACAAATGTGTCCGTATTAAATTAGAAAAACCTTGGTACAAATGTACCCCCATTAAATTGAAAATGTTTGGTACAAATGTGCCCCTATTAAAAAATTGAAAATGTTTGGTACAAATGTGCCCCTATTAAATTTGAAAAACCTTGGTACAAATGTGCCCCTATTAAATTAAAAAGTTTGGTACAAATGTATCTTCATCAAATGGTAGAAATGTACCCACAAAACTATAGCAAGGCTGTGATGTGAACAAAGTTATAGTAAAACTGAGAAAGAGGTATTGTTTGGGCTATAGAACTTTTCAATGTGTTTTGTTTAGTAAAGAATTCGACCTAATCACAGGCCATAAGCTGTTGGGATGTTCTGATGGCGCAAAATCGAAACAATGCGCTAGAGTTGAGCGATAAGTGCAAAGACTTCAGGCTTACCGGTGTATTATAAAATAAGCCGGGTAAGTTAAAAGTAGCAGATCCTATATCGCGTTTGTGTAAGTATGCAAATTATTTAAAAGATAAAAGTTAATGAACCTGTTCACTAAATCATGGAGAATGCGAGACCACCAGCAGTTTTTATGGCTGAGAAAAATATGTACTCGGGAGACCTTTCAGAAGACTAAACAGAGATGAAATTCTAATATTTCAAGACATAGTTAATTAACAATGTTGATGACAGAGATTGAAGACAAAGACAGAGAACTAAAGAAAACAAAAATTAAGAAGACACGGTATATGTAGAATAGAAAAAATAAACAAGATGACGGGTTACCTATAAGTATAATCCAGCACCACACGTAGTGAAAAAGACAAATAATGGAGACAAACAATTTGGAACTAAGAAACTAAACAACCCTTAAGAATTTTCATGTAACATATAAAAAGAGTAGAAAGGCAATAGAAACATGTCGGTAGAGATCAAGACGTTGAAACTGTAGGCCCGGATGTTGGTGAAAGATAATAATTATTTATTAAAATTGAATATGAGTTGATTGTTAATATTTACTTGATAATTCAAAAAATAATTGGTGTATGACTCAAATATGAATACTAGCAAAATTCATATTAAAGTTTTTGATAAGAAAGGGATGTAGTGTTTGTATCAGGCTAAAGTATAGTAGCAGATACCACATTGTCTTGTGCTGTCGGTGTGGCGGGGCGCGCGGGGTATTACCGTGTGAGCCACGGGCGAGAGCGGACGCAGCTGCCTGCGCACATCGTTAGTTGTCGAGCCAGTGCATCAAGCGTATACGAAATGCGTACACTACACATATTTTAAAACTAGTTTTAAAGTAAATCCTGTCGGTCTCATTAGGTAATACCTAAGGTTGTCGAATTTGCAACCAAAACATTAAATCACCGTTAGCATAAGCACGGGGTCTCATTCCGAAGAAAAGAATCGATAGTTTCTAAAATTCACAAAAGATGGCGCTACAAGTAACGATTGAAATATAAGCATTTTGAAAAACGAATATGATGAAAGTTTTCCTTCCGAATATGGTAGATTTAATTTATTTGGTGTTCAAATAGCAAAAGCTATCTAAATAACATAATTCTAAGTTAAAATTAAAAAATCTTAATTTTATAACAAAATCAAGTTTTGTAATGGCGTTCATAGATGTCGCCTTGTACTTCGGTATTTCGGTATATTCTGTTTATTAAAATATTACTCAAATATTTAATTTATTTTTTATGATAATTTCATTGTATGAGACTAACCTCCTAAAGTCAACATCGTACATGTTAATAGGAAACGAAAGTTGTTTTTTTTTTCATACAGACAGGTAAGAATGAAATGCATGCATTTGTAAACATTCTTTTGTCATCTTATTCACGGATCATGAACAACATATTTTCCTACTTTAAACGCGTTTTCTTCGGTTCAAATTAAAATATAAACAGACTTAATCCTATTAAATAAGGTTTTTATTGATAATTTAATCAATTAACCTTTTGAACGCCTTAGTCTCCTATACTAGACAAGCTCTTTCGGTCTCACGGCGCCAGTCTCCTATTAATAATTAAATGTGTTTAATAACTGTTTCTGGTATTTTTTTGTACTATCGGATATATGAAAGCTGCTAGCGAAATACGAGTATAAAAATGAGTCTCTTTGAGCTATAAGACCTGAGAAATATTGAAATAAAATACGTAGATTTTTATCTAAGCAAATCCGTCACGCCAAAGTCTTATTCGAGACCGCTAGTGCTGTACCGCGAAAGGTTTGTAATAAATTATTCAAAATTCTACGGAAACGTGTCATTTTATTTAATTATTATTGCTATTTCAATATAACAACATGTTAGGAATATAACACTATCATGAGAGACATACATAAACGTAAATATAAAAACTGCAATATGCGCGTAAAACGAAAATATCCAAAATCATACAATGATTGAATTATTTGCTTAACGCTTTATCGTTGCTGGTTCGCTAGCGAAGGTGCCTGTGTTGGGTTTGATAAAGTTGATTTCCAAGTTTTCAAGCTAATATCTATTAGTATGCAGGACAGAACGCGAATTATTCGTAACAATTAGTATCAACGTTGTCGGTTAGACAACCTACACAGGTGGGTCCGAAAAAACATCATCGTATTTAAGAAAATGTTTTAACAACCATAATAGTTTACAAAAATAAATTGAGCTTTAAGACTGGCACTTTAAGGTTGATATTATAAGAAGTAGAAGTCAAATATTAGTTTATTTATGTCTGTGTGTGTGTGTGTAAAAGCGACCACTGGGTGCGATAATGTTTGGCAACTTTGTATGGACTCTTGCAACTTACTGTACCTACCTAATAAAAAAACTATCTACGTTTGGGTCGACGATTATTTTGATAAATCTTGTACTAAAAATAACACACTGATTCCTTGCAGCTTTTGCAATCATTAATTATTTCGCTAATAACCGAAAATATTTGAGAAGGTGACAGGTATGCAGGCATGAATGTTTGTTAATATTTTTCACAAAAGCTAGGTGCAGAACGAATTTGGATAAAAATAAGTACTGACATAACTAAATAGGTATATTGTATTCTAGAATATCACATACACATACCTACCTGGGCTTTTATTCATACCTACGAATTAATAAATGATGGTTCTATTATTTTCACTGTTCAATGGTTGGTAATGCGTAAAATAAAATGTACTTAAGTAACTCAAAATACGCTAGCTATATTATTTCGAATGGCTTAAAGAAATCGTTTCCTAAATTTAAGCAGTAGGTAGGTAGCTAGGTGCTTTATTAAAAATCTATTCGAAAAAATACCCAAAATAATGGTAGAAACGGCATTAAAATCCTTTACACTTAAGAGGACTTAGTAAAATATTGTTATTAGTAAAGTCTTAATACCAACCTACTTCGTTATTCAAAAGATTATTATACATATATTCATATTTAAAGATATATAATTATAAAACAAAATTAAGAGAGTAACTATTCCTAATCTTCCGTCGTGGACATAACTTGGCTTACTCCAGAGTACCTATCTAAATAGTTTTTAATCGATTGTTAAAAAGAAATAGATTTCAAATTTGATACATTACGTGCAACTCTAGTACATCTTTATGGAAAAGCAATAAAGGAGGTCTTGCTGCGCCGCGCCGTGGTCTTCCAGTCGAGACCATGACGTCATCTCTATAAAGAATAGTGTTGTGCGTTACCAGTATTTAATTTTCAAAGTTTTGTTTTTATTTAGGTACTAAGTACATACATAGAGTCGAGCATGACGCAAGATTAAATAAAACACCCCAAATTATCAGTATTCATTTATTCCTTAAAAAACAGCAAAAACAGGTTACCGCGTGTTATTAATACTTTTGGCAGCACTATACTTTTCGTAGGTATTTTTGTTGATTTTGAGCCGTGGCGTGGAGGACACGAGAATGCGATTAAGGTTTGGCGTGCAAAAGGTTAATGCTCTTTGTCCTTATTAAAATGTTATCCTAGCGTACAGCTGGAGGTCTTCTTGCGACAGTTTCATGTCTTGCGTAAGTAGGTTTGTGATTAAGCAGAAAAAGACCATCACATGTGAGCAGAACTCTTGTAGGTAATCCCCTTCTTCTTCTTCTATCGTGTCAAGTAGTACTTGATGTTTTAAGTTGGACATATTTTACAGGCCCAGCGCTTTATCACATCAAGCACATTGCCAAGCCTAGCCTTAAAACAAATACATATAATAATAATACCATCACTTAAATTAATACTAGCAAATTAATGCAATGATATGCCTACTTCAAAGTTTAAGATATGTAACGAGTAATAAATAAATAAAGAGCAATTAACTCTTAATATTTAATACGTAAGAAATAAATTGATTTGGCACCGACTATAAACCTATTAGTAAATAGCACGTAATAAATAATAGCCAGTATTTAAATTATATTAAATGTTAATTATTTTCCACTGTTTAGTTTTGAAGTCGGTTTTTTTTACTTATTTATTTTTATAATACTTACATTGTATATCAGCGCCATCTATTAAAAGTACGCTAATAGACATTTCGACCCAAACGAACCGCACACAAGCGCGCTAACGACATCTACAGTATGCAAGACGAAGTAAAAATGAAAAGGATGAAATGAATGGTTAAGCGTGGCCGTTTTCTTTGTATGGGATGAGGCATCTGTACGTTAGTATTATTATATCTGTGGCATAAGTTACCCAGTAAGGACCATACAAAAACTTCTTAGTCAATAAATTCTGATGTTTGCACCTTTATTACATTATATGGTTTATCATCTTGTTTGGCCCATCGAATCATATTATTCCAGTCGGCCGGAATGTATATTATTTTGTTTTAAAACTGTACACAGCTAGGGAATCGAACTTGGTTGTTTTGAAAAAATAAACTTACACTTCTTCTATTTAAATATCGATTGTATTTTTCCCTTCACTTTTGATTTCCTAGTGTCGACGGGCTTACAAACGGATAGACGAAAGTCGTCGAATAACGAAAAAGTCCCATTCGTTGGTCTTAAGCTGTAAATGGCTCTATGAAACATGATGTATTTAATGAATAAAATGCATTGTTTTCACATAATTTTAATTTATTTTAGAAGATGATCGAAGTGACCACCGTTTTTTTTCAATACAATATTCAACACGTAACGATCTTACTATTGCATTTTGTATCTTCATGTTGTGAATTTGCGTAATAATTGACTCTATGGCTGCTTGCAGGTCTTGAATGGTGCCATAGCTTGTTTTGTAAACTTCATCCTTAACGTAACCCCACAAGAAATAATCTAGAGGCGTGAAATCGACCCTGCCAGCCATTTGATAGGACCGTTCGTACCAATCCATTTTCGAGGAAAGTTTTCATTTAAAAAGTCTCTTGCTATGCGACTATTGTGAGCCGGTGCTTCGTCCTGTTGAAAATAAAGTTCTCTTCTGCTACGGCCTCTAAAAGATCTTCTAAGTTTGGAAGTCACTTGAATCTGTCCAAATGTCCCTCATAAATTTTAAACATGAGTACTTTATTGTGAAGTAGGCCGACCTAGCAGTTAAATGAGAATCTAACTTGACGGCGTCCTTCGTGCATTCGTAAGGGATTTTCTCGACTCCAATAGTGACGATTTTTACGATTATACATTCCGTTGTTGGAAAATTCAGTTTTAGCAAAAATATTTCGTACTTTAAAAATTGTCTGTCAAGACCCATTGTTTCTTTTTTCCAATTGCAAAATTCAAGTCGTCTAATATTATCTCCTGCATGTAAGGCCTGCACCCAATGTCCATTCTTGTAGCACTTGTATTTGTGTTTCTTTAGGTTAAATTCTCGCTCGCACATACACCTGTCTCACCTACACCTTCCAGCAGACGGCCACTATATAAGGAGCCGCCGCGCACGTATTATTCACTCGTAGCTAGGCGGTTGGCCTGAGAGATAGTGATTGTCCTCTTGTCAACCCAGCTATGGCGTGAGATCAGGATTCTGGTCCACCCATAGTCCATTAGGAAGCTGACGCAAAGAGATCAGGATTCTGGCTGCGCTGAAGCACAGTATTTTTATATTTCTGTCGCCTGGTACCTACTGTACTACTGTATGTATGAATAACGGATACTCACTGTATGATATCACTTACCTGTATTGTTTCAACATAATAAATAGTCGAAGCCATTTGAAGTCTTATCACTTATCAACCCACCTACATTGGCGCCCAACGTAAAATAAAACAATGGCTTTGCAACTGTCTATTGAGCAATTTGAGGCAATATTGGACAGAATATCTACACCTACACCATGACCAGTATAAAGGAAAAGTTTAACGCATTGCACGCACACATTCAACGGCGAACGCAACTACAGCAAAGTTGACGAATTTATCAATGCAATCACTATATACAAACAAATAGAAGAAGTTACCGACGAAGATGCATTAGCGGCCTTGCCCCTGCTACTGAAAGAGACAGCGAATATATGGTGGCTCGGTGTGCGTTCGGAAATAAAAACATGGTCGGCAGCAATCGCAGCTATCCGCTCGGCATTTGCACCTAAGATGCAACCATATGAGTTGTTCGTTGACACGCAAGGTGAACAGGAGCCTATTGATAATTTTATTTGCCGTAAACGCGCATTGATCGGAATGTTGCCTGTAAAACGACATCGTGAAGAGGAACAAATAGATTTAATCTATGGTCTATTGAAGCCAGACGTGAAAAAGAAAATCGCCCGAACAGATTTTAAGACCTTCTCAGAGCTTCTAGATAAGGCGCGCCATCTTGAAGGATTGGATAAGCAGACATGCACACCAACACCGGGGCCGTCTACAAGGACACCATGGGCCACCCCAAAGAAAAATGAAATGCGGTGCCTGTATTGCAACAGAAGAGGACACCAAATTGAGCAATGCAGACTCAAAATAAAGGCCATGAAGCAAGAAGCAAATGCCCCAACATCAACAACCGGGCCGGATGAAAAGCCAGTTATAAAATGTTACGGGTGTGGCGCTGAAGGGGTGTTTAGGAGCAACTGCGCGGCTTGCAAATCTCAAGACTCGCCGCCGAAGCCTATTACGCCTACCAACAATAGAAATAAAATTTAAAAACCTAGTAGGTCATGCACATCTGGATACTTGCGCCAGAACAAGTATTGCAGGCCAGAAATTGTACAAGCTTATGATTGAAGCTGGTACCGAATTCTCGACCAGAGACTCGCTCGTTGGACGCGGATGGTTCAAAAAAATCCATAAACATGCTGACTACTACAGTGAAGATCATAATGGGAAACCGAACGGTTCCAATTACTTTCTCAGTTTTTCCGGACGCCCAAGAGACCCGTACGCTATTGGGTATTGACTTCATGGAAGCAAACGGACTGGTGCTCAACATATCACAAAGGAACTGGTACTTTGCGGACCACCCTCAGCAAACATTCCCATTCGTCCAAAAGAAGTCAGAAAAACCACCACTACAAAAGGCAATCAACTTCACTAAGCCAGACGATGGTTCAGACAACCTGGAAAGCTTCCTCGCCTGGAGCAGAGAGTTAATGATGCTGTCCCCGATGCCAGATTCTCCAGATCATCAACCTGAGACAGCTGAAACACCACCACAAGACCCAAATTGGAAATTAGTGGAAATCTCCATTCTATCGCAACCATCACGTCCACGTGAACCGCGTGAAATGAATAATAATAAACGTTGTGATCCTAGAATTGAGTATGTTCCAATAAACCAACCTAAATTGTACTGTGTTGATGTTTCACTACAACCTAATGAGTCAACAAACCTTAATCACGATCAGGAAAATCAGTTCAAATCATTTCTTAATGAGTTTTATTGTATATTCAATGAAAATGGTGAGTCAACACCATATGCTGAACATAAGAGTCAACACCATATGCTGAACATAAAATAGATACAGGAAATCATAATCCTATAGACTATCCCCTGCTAGGCAAATACAGTTAAGACAAAAATTAGATGAAATGTTAAAAAACGTAATCATTGAGGAAGCTGAAAGTGCTTGGGCAGCACCGGTAGTCATGGTACCAAAAGGAGAGTCAGACATAAGAGTTTGTATAGACTATAGGCGCTTAAATGCAATAACTACTCCAGATAGGTATCCACTGCCTAGAATGGATGATCTGCTACATCAAGCCAAAGCTATGCCATATATGTCCACTATAGATTTGCAGTCTGGATATTGGCAAATAAAAATAAATGATAACGATAGAGATAAAACTACATTTGTAACACCGTTTGGACCTTTCGTTTTAAACGAATGCCATTTGGACTAAGAAATGCTCCAAGTACCTTTCAAAGGTTAATGGATAAATTCTGCAGAGAACTTAATGCAGAGTCAGTCATAGCATATTTAGATGACATAATATGTCGTTCACCTACTTTTGAACAACACCTAGAAGACCTGCGAGAGATTTTTACAAAATTAAAAAAATAAAAACTTAGAGCAAAAAAGAGGAAATGCAAATTCTTTTGTCAAACAATAAAATACCTAGGTCACATTATTACACCTGAAGGGATTGCTACAGATCTAGATAAAGTTAGAGCAATAAGTGAATTGAGGTCACCTAAAACACTCAAGCAACTAATATCTTTCTTACAAACGGCATCTTGGTATCGTCGTTTTATAGAAAACTTTGCAGAAAAAGCAAAACCACTAACAAACCTTACAAAAAAAACCGCCAAATGGAAGTGGGAGGCGTCAGAAGAAAAAGCCTTACAAACGCTGAAAACGGCTTTAATTACAGCCCCTGCACTGAAACAAGTTGATCATAAGTTACCCTTTATTATAAAAACGGATGCTAGCAACTATGCCATCGGAGCAGCATTAGTGCAGGGGGAGAATCAAAATGAACACCCAGTGGAATATGCGAGTAGACTACTTACACCCGCTGAAGTGAATTATTCAGTCACCGAAAAGGAAGCATTAGCCATTGTATGGGCAGTATCACGATTCAGAGGATACATAGCCACTTGAGTGGAGGTAAATTGTCCTCTTTAATTACAACTAGACTCTCCAGCTTTAGCGTGTCGTGGTTGTGTGTCCATTTGATACGCTGATGTAATTATCCAATGTACTCTTTGTTCCATCTTTCCCAGAAATGTTGTCGCATCTTTCAATTCGTTAGAAACAAGTAAGACGGTTCTTATTAGAATCTTGATAATCTGCAGTTGAAAGGGAAACCAGCGGTCTTCCGACGAGAAAATGTCCTGGTGTCAGCGGTAGCAGATCATTTGGGTCTGAAGACAACGGTGACAATGGTCGTGAATTCAAGATAGCCTCAATCTGGACGAGTACTGTGTAAATCTCTTCGTACGTTAAGTTACAATTTCCCAGTACCCGTACCAAATGATATTTAACAGATTTTACCCCTCATTCCCACAGACCACCGAAATTGGGAGAGTAAGGCGGAATAAAGTGAAAATTAATACTTTCAGAAGCGGCAAACTTTCCGATTTCATTGTAAGCTCCAACAAATGATGTTCCGTTATCGGAGTACAAGTCACGGGGTTTGCTTCGTCGTTATATGAATCTACGTAAGGCTGACAAGAAATAATCACTTGTGAGGTGTCCCACAAGTTCTATATGTACCTATAGACTTTGTAGTAAAACATACAAAAATAGCTATATAGCTCAATATTAAAAACGGTAACAATTAGACGCCTCAAAGGACAAAACCGAAGCTCATACAAACTGGGGCCTGAATGTTTTCCGATGGAAATTGTACAGTATTTTGGTTACTCAAAAATAGTGAGAACAATCATAATTTTCAAATAACTGGCAATGGCCAAATTGACAAAATCATGCAATGAAAATAGATTTTTTAGGTTATGTCAAATAGTTGTTTGACGTAGGTACCTACTTACTTGAACTTAATTTAGTTAAGCCAGAAAATCTTTAGGTTCTAATGTGTACTCCACTTTGTACTCTCCTCATAAATTCTTTATTAATATATCTTAGGGGGCGATCAACTTTTGTGCAATTTAGGTAACTAGGTAAGTATACATATAATGGAGGTTAGTAGGTATTACTTAGATTACAATGCCTCAAGCTGCTTGTGTGCATGACTGCAGCTCTAATACTGAACCTAACATCTTTCAAATGTTACTTTGGTGAGTAGGTACCTACCTAGAATCGATAGCCTAGACGAGGTTTTAGGTTTTACTGTAATTAAAACACAGCCTTTATTTTTTTTTTGCATACATTTATTAATCATTCACATCATCAATATCATAATCATGACATATTAAAATTGTGTCTAGAAAATGTGCAGGAGGCGCTATGTGTTCTTGATGCCGTGCCCAACCAAGATACCATATAATACTCATGGTATGGGCACAGCACCCTACTGTTCGCTTTCCTACTAAACAATTACAATAATATGTTTTTATAGCGTCTGTTCCACTGCAAGAGCTGTCAATTAAAATGTACACAAAATAGATTTTATTACCTATATGTCTGGATTTTATTTTCCTTCTTAAAAGCCAACATGTATTAGATGCTGACAGCTCTTCCAGCAGGTCCTCGTCTACCTCTCTACACACTTCAATGATAAAAGTGCCATTTTCCCTTATATGCTCCCCATAATAAGATCTGGCTTGTTTGATTTGGTATGTACCCAAAGAAATTAAAATCAGCTGACTCATAGTGAGTTCTGGAAATTCGCTTACATTATTTCTGTCACAATCAATTAATTGAAATTGAGCCCTACGCCTATTCAAATTACAATTATTTACATAATCACCTAATCTATTTTCGACATACATATTTTCATTAATCCTCTGCAGTATTTCCTGAGCATCATCACGGTTTGTCACAGGAGGGTGAAACGCATTAATAAGGGATGCACAAACTTCAACATCAACCATTAATGTTTTTGATGCTCTATTAAAAAAATCTTGCCTTAAGAGCTTAAAATCTCGTTTGAATCTTCCATTCACAGCCTCTATGACCCACCTACAAATTGTTACTGCCCGGGATTTATTTGCTTCCAGTGTGGACAACTGATGTTCCCCTTGTTGCAAAGAAGCTGGTACAGTCCTATATCCACAACTGTTTAGTAATGGCAAGGCATCACGGAAACCCCTATCCAGAATAAATGCATCACCAGATTGAAAATATCGTCTTAAGTCCATTGTTTCATCTCTAAATTCTTTGCTTATTATAGCGGCATCTGATGTAGTTGCTGGATAGGGTCCCAATACATCGATAATGTATCCATCTGAACACACAATTAAAAATGGTTTTACCAGATTTTGGTATTTATGAAGACTATATGTTCTTTTTTGGTGTAGATAATTTGAACTTTTCTGTACATAAATGTATGTACCATCTAAAATCACAATTGGCTTCCTTTCACCATCATGATTTCTAAATAATCCATCAGGTATTAGTAGATTTCTTTCTACAATTTGATTTCTATTAATATGATTAATTCCCAAATGATGCGGTACAAAATGCTCATACAAAAGATTTCTCGCTGAATTTATAAGTGAATTCAAAGTAGTTTTTGGTACTTCAAGTAAAGCTGATAATCTATCATTTGAATCACCAGTCCTTAGTTTTATTAAGTAGGCAGCTAAAGTTGTTGACCCCCTCCTCAATCCCAAAAATTGAGGCACTTCATTCAAAATCTGCCTAAACTGTAGTTTGGTGAACCCAACCCAATTATAAAAGTGATGGTCTTGGATAGACTCTATGTTTTCGAAATTCAAAAACCGTGGGTCGGCATCTTTTAATGATAGCATGTCTTGAATATGGTTGGCCGTAAAAATGTTTATAATATTTCCAGTAATATCATTGAGAAAGTTCCAAGACGTACATGTTAAATGAAAATCACATAAGCGATTATTTGATGGAACATAATAATTGTACATTTTGAGCAATTGTTGACGCATTGTGAAAGTCACTCGATTTCTTTCTCGTCTTCGACATCCTTCAACAAAACATCTACTCTCTGTTTCTACAGGTCTACTGTAATCAGGCAACACTATTGCAGATCCAACAGTAATACGTGCCCTAGGTACTGGTTGCGGTTGTACTATTGACATAACTTCTTGAGGTGGAATGTCTTCATTCACAGGTAGTGAAGACGCAGAAGTTGTTGGTTCAGGCTCATTCATAGAAGACATAGACGCAGTCGATGTGGTTGGGCCAGAATGAAAATGTCTTGATGCTCTATTTGCCCGCATCCAACAAGGCTCGCAGATTATGCTATTAGCATGTACCTAAAACAAAAAATAAATTATAATTTACTACTTCAAATAAAGATACCTAAGAACCTAGTATTTAGTTCTCTACATACACCTACTTAAATTACTTTAGATACAAAGCTTAGTTATCATAAATAATAAAATGTCTCGCTAGAGATTGGATATATCTCTGACATTTTATCATTTGGTCAACATGTTATAACGAAATGGAGAATACTTACTAAATACCTAAATCTTAAATAGCACTTACCATTCTTGGTAATATCCATTCTCTGACTACATTGAATATTCTCCGCTCTCTCTCGGAACCAGTCCTCAAAAAATGGAATTTTATTCGACGTAGAAGTGAGCGTCCACATAAAATGCACACACGATGATGTCCTACCGAAGAAACCTCCACACTGTTCTCTCCAATGCTTGAGCTTGCCTGATTCCAGCAAGCTTGACAAATATAGTCATTTTCATTTACCTAAAATTGATAAAGTAGTTATTACTTAAGTAATAAATAAAAACTAAAAACAAATTAATAATAGTAATCATAGACTAGGCAATAAACACTGATAACTTTAAACTAATTACATCAATATGGATTAAGTTAAAAATACTAACTATTTCTCCCCATGGGTGTCTTAAAAAGCGACTAAGGGAAGTAAGGGACCAGAGGCTTTTAGGTGATGATTGGGTGATGCAGCTTGCAACCAGTTACTAACAACACTTTCTTTCACTATCATTACCTCAAACTACTGCTAGTCGTGGTTGATAAATCATTGATTTTAAAGCCCTGGCTACCCCCATACTACTACAGCCGAGATGATATGTATGATAGTAACTTCTTGTAACATGTTTAAGCTTCTGACAGTTTTGAATGCATAACAATATCATAAACATATTCATATTGAATAGGTACGTATGTACCTACTGTGAAAAAGTAAATACATAAATGATGTAGGTATACTTACTGATTCTGGTGCAATCCATTCTCTAACAACCGAAAGTATAGTTTCATCGTTCAACAAACGTCGTCCTATAGTATTGCAACGGTCCATTGCTATTCCGCAGTTTCTACACAGGTTCATGATTATTACGCCGGCGTAGACGATAGGCAAGGTACTGTAATCCGTTGTTCGTGCAATGGTCAAAGTGAAGCAGGATTCGGTGTCCAGGGTTAGCGCAGCGATAAGTCAATCATTAAGGAATCAGGGGCCGGTATTCACGCACAGTTCGTAGGTAGGTAGTAAAGAAAACCAAGAAAAATAATCCACTCAAGAAAAAATACGAAAAGCGAATGACTTGATTGACAAATGCAAACAAGATGGCTGCCACCGATTTAGCTAAAATAATCAATGTAGGTACCTAATAATCGATAATTGATTTTTATTTGTTTTCCTATCGTATATTACTTAAAATATAATATTTTATCTAATACTTTGCTAAATAAAACTTTTGGTTTATAATACATTATGTATGACGAAATAAGTATTTAGAATAAATCGTTATTTTTACTTATCGATTTAACGATTCGATTCAGAACAATTTGCCATACATTTTTTCAAAATAAATATATTTGGCCATTGCCAATTTTGTTGATTTTTAGCAGTCTTTTAAAGTAAAAAATGACCGTTTTTTTGGTGTATAATTTATACAACAACACTCAGGCCCAACACCAAGTTTGTCCTTTTCACAGAATATTTACTTGTATATTACCTCTCAAAATAAATCTATACTAATATTATAAAGCTAAAGAGTTTGTTTGTTTGAACGCGCTAATCTCAGGAACTACTGGTTCGAATTTAAAAATTCTTTTTGTGTTGGATAGACCATTTATCGAGGCAGGCTTTAGGCTATATATATATAACATCACGCTGCAACTATTAGGAGCGAAGAAATAATGGAAAATGGGAAAAATACTGGGAAAATTATTCATCCTTGAGGGCTCCCGTTGCGTGCGCTGCGAAAACGGTTCTAGAAACCAAAAATATATGTATGAAAGAATTAAGGAACTTTTTACCGCGGGAAAACTTCGCATTCCCACGGCAAACCGACTTCTACGCGAACGGAGTCGCGAGCGGCCTCTAGTAATTAAATAACAATAAAGTAAATATTAAAGGAGGCCCCTAATTTAAAATGATAGTACGGAACCCTTCGTGCGCGAGTACTTGGCCGATTTTTATTTATTATTTATTAATAACCTAACAAAAATTGTAAATAAAACAACAAATTATTTATTAAAAGATTTATTTTTTGATTTCTTTTTACATTTTAACAAAGCTTTATTTTGCATTACTGGTATATTCATCCTATTTTCTAATCTGTGGCCACGTTCTGTAAGTCTGACACCGATCTCGATCCCCTTCAAACTCCCTTTGTAGAGAACTTTTCCGTGACATTTTCGACAACACCTTTCATCGAAAGCGATTGCTATTGCGACTACAATTGAATGAACGAAATTGACTTTTTGAAGGATTTCAACTGCTTTGAAAGATATACGACTTGTCAAATCAAACAAGGCACTTACAAATAACAACAAATGAAATGAAAGTAGCAGATTATTTACCGCTATTTTTTGGTGTTTTTCTCTCATTTAGGTAGGTATCTCCTTAAAAAAGCTTTAAAACATTGCGCATTTGAAAATTTGAGTCTAACTTAACTTGTAAGCGTGCATACTGCGTAGTGGATCAATGGTGCATAGAAGCGGAATCACACATTAAACCTAGCTCTATGCATTGTTTAATCGTTTAATCGTTTAATCGTTTAATAATCGTTTATTTATTGCACATAAATCACAATTACAATAGTCACAGAAATAGAAGCAAACTCGAGTCGGTTTTGGTAGGTAGGTATAAAAGTAAAATTTAAATACCTTGCTAGCAATAATTCTAATTTATTGGTACCTACTGACCACTCCAGTCCAATTTCAATCATTTCAAGATTTCTAAATAATGTTTATGCCTAAATGAACCTATTTGAAATGTACTACATTTTGCACAGTACTTACCAAACAAAGTTTCATGCCATGCTTGATCTCAAAAAAGCCAAAATGTCTCAGATAAAAGGTAAATGTGAAGAAACACACATTGTAGATGCATGCATACTCAAGTAGGTTCTCAACTCACAGTTCTCAGTCAGCTATCGTTTGAGTAACACATGTATTGGTTCATACTAAATTATCTGCAAGTACCCTCATTATGGCAAAGTGTCATAGTTGTGATAAGTTATTAAATAAAAAGTCAACTATTTTGGAATGTAGTAGATGCCAAAAAATAGTGCATACAACCACGGGATGTTCCGGCTTAAGCAACAAACAGTTAGTTGCTCTGAAAGCCACCGAAAATCTGGAATGGACGTGCAACAACTGCAACCAAAACTCTTCACGTAGGAAATCTTTTGTACCGCTAGGCGAAGAAGAAGAAGACGAGGACGACGAAGGCTTGGTACAAGGAGCCTCAGTTGATATAAAACAATTGTTACAAGACCTCAGAAAAGAAGTTAGAAACATTGTGACGCAAGAGATAAGATCGGTGTCTACATCGCTACAGTATTGCAGTGAAAAGGTAGATGAGTTCACAGAATCTGTGGAAGCCCTCACTAACAAAGTTAAGGCTATGGAGAAAAAAATCATCCACCTCGAAAATCAAAACAAGTCTTACCATCTCAAGATTGAATCTCTGGAGCAACGCAGCTATGAACTGGAACAGCAACTGTTGGCGGAACAAATCGAAATCTCAGGTATTCCGGACGTACAAAATATGGAACTGCCTAAAGTAGTGGAAAAAGTATTCGCAACGATTGGAGGACAGAGGGAGGATGTAATATCCATCAAAACGCTACCGCCAAGACGGAACGGTTCTATTTCGGTACAAGTTCGAGTTCGACATGAGTCAACTATACATCAACTTTTGCTGAAGGCCCGCAGCTCCACTGTTACCGCAAAGGATATTCTACCTAGTCTTTCTGGTCCCCAAGCTAATGAAAAAATCTATGTACGAGAAGCGTTGTCTTCATACCACAAAAACCTACTGTGGCAGGCCAAGCAGGATATGAAAGATTTGTTCAAATATATCTGGATAAAAGATGGGAAAATTTTGGCACGTAAGAATGATAATGCAAAGATATATAAAATTAGATCTAAAAACGACATCCAAAACCTATTAGTAAATCAAAAGTAAGTTTAACGCTTCTAAGTCAGCTCAATAACACTTTTTTTTTTACATCTTTAACTAAGTTCGTTATAACTAAACACTAAACATGGATTTTGTAACTGATTACAATATAACAGAACTGTTCGATTGTGTTGATATATTAGACTTTCAAAAGTGTATACCTTCCAATAGTCAGAACCTAACTTTTTTGCATGTAAATATTAGATCCTTAATCAAAAATTTCTCAAAAGTAGAACATCTGGTTTATTTAACAAACTCGTCAATAGATTGTCTAGTGCTCACTGAAGTAAATATTTCAGATAATATCAAAACCCTATATAACTTACAGGGCTATACAATGTTTACTGAGTTACGGAAACAAAGAAGAGGTGGCGGAATAATAATATACATCAAAAATAAGCATAAATTCACTAAAATCAAAACTACCACCCAATACTACGAATGTTTGCTCGGTACTTTAACTACTTCTTCGCATTCCGTAAGTCTGTGCGCAGTGTATAGGCCACCAGAATGTAGTAAACCAAACTTTGTATTGGAATTAGACAAAACATTATGCAAGTTTCAAAACACCGATTTGATTTTTCTTGGCGATATTAACATCAATTTAAAGATCACAAACCCGGTTAAGAAGTCATACATGGACATAATGAGTGGACGCGGTCTTTCATGCGCTATCAACAGTTACACTAGAATTGAAACAAAAAAAGATTTAATAACAAAAACTTGTATCGATCACATTTTCGTTCGATCCCGCATGAGAGACGTGTACGCCGCTGCACTCTGCACTGTACTGGCCGACCACAGAGTTACGGTCGCGACGTTTGTGAGCAATATTAATAAACAGGGTGTCCCTTCTTATGTAACTCGGTTGGATAATAATAAAATTTGCGAATTATTGCAGAACGTGAATTGGGACTCAGTTGAGTCCATGGAATGTCCTGAGGAGATTTATAATTGTATTGCCCAAAAATTCAACGAGTGCTATAATAAATCACAATACTTAAAAAAGAATAGTAGTACAAAACGCAATGTATACAAATGGGTCAATAAAAATGTTTTAGACATAACTAAAAAGAGAGACAAATTATTTTCTGAATGGCTGAAGGATACTAGTAATAAAGAACTCAGAGTAAAATATAACCAAATAAGAAATAAATGCAATAAAACTATATATAAAAATAAAAATAAAGAAATTAGGAGAGAAATCAGTAATTCAAAACAAGATCCTAAAAAACTGTGGCAGTTAATAAATAAAATTTCAGGCAAAATAGTTCATTCCGTAGACAACTTTATAAAGAAAGCATTTGATGAAAGAAACACTCAAAAAATAGCAGATAATTTCGCAAATCATTTCCAAAACAGTATCAAATCAATTATTCCTAACTGTACTCAAAATTTATTGCCAAAATATTGCTACAAAAAATCTGTTGATAAATCAATATTTTTTCCGGAAGTAGAAAAACGTGATATATGCGAAATAATTAAACGTGTTAATCCACATAAAGCTCCGGGAGCTGATGGTATTCGGGCAATAGACATAATAAGGCTTTCGGATAAAATTGTAAGTGCTATTACACGATTTATAAATATCAGTATCAAAGTAGGACGTTACCCTAAACCACTGAAAACAGGTATTGTCCGCCCTATCTATAAAGGTGGTAGCACACATGATTACGCAATGTATCGGCCTATTACTATATTACCAGTAATAGACAAGATTGTTGAAAAGTATATTTGCAATAAAATACAGAATTTCTACACAAGTAATAGCATCTTATCTACTCAACAATTCGGATTTCAGGCTCACAAAAGTACTACACTATTATTGTCACGTTTCACAGATGAGGTCAACTACAACTTAAATGCCAAGAAACACGTAATACTAGTCTTTATAGACTACAGCAAAGCGTTCGATACTCTGCGGCATGACCTGCTGATTGAACGATTAGAAAAAAGTGGCATACGGGGCAAGTTATTAGACTGGTGTAAAAACTATCTTAGAGAGCGATGTTTCCAAGTAAAAGTAGAAGGAACACTCAGTAAAACAATCAATATTACTGAGGGAACAGCCCAAGGATCGGTGCTCGGACCTTTGCATTATCTTGCATATGTAAATGACCTTACTGACGTTGTCCAACACTGCAAAGTGTTTCAATTTGCTGACGATACATGTTTATTAGCAGCCCACGAAAACCCCCTGGTTGCACAAAGTATGATACAATCAGACTTTACTAATATCTGTAAGTGGTCGCATGACTCTGGGCTGGTACTCAATGCTAACAAAACTAAACTTTTACACGTTCGGTCTAGCCACAACTTCTTTCTAGATGAAATAAATGTAGTAGCCCACAGTCATACTTGCCTACACACGGATACTGCTCAATGCAACGATAATTGCATCAATATTCAAAACGTAAAAGAATACACTTACTTGGGTCTAGTGATCGATGAGAGGTTTAATTGGGCGAAACATATAGATAAAGTATGTAATAGTCTAAGAGCGATTCTAGCTAAATTTTACATAATTAAATGCAAAGTGCCGTTCGACATACTACTGACTATGTATAAATCATTAGCTGAAAGTATACTATCCTATGGGTTGAGTAGCTACGGTCGAACATATAAAACGTACCTAGATCAAATATATAATATTCAATATAGATTACTCAAATTAATTGTACCTATAAAAATTAGAAATAAATATAGGGAAGACCCCATGGGTCTTTTTAAATACTGTGGAGTGATTCCTATTCATCAAAAAGTTGAATTTACATTACTCGTAGAACAGTACTTTCGCACGGAAATTCAAACAGTTAAAAGCCATCCAACATGTACTAGGAGCGTAACTAATAAAAAATTATGTACACAGAAATTCCAAAATCTGCAGGGCTGTTCTCTAACTCGAATATCAATACCTTTGAAAGGGATCGGTATCGCGACTCTTGAACGAAATCGGTTTTCGAGTCGCAATCGCTTTCAATTTTGAATGATATTGCTGAATGATGTTGCTGCGTTTAATTATTCACGAAAAAAAATATTTCTTTATTTTTTATTTATTATTAAAACAATGTAGGATTAATTTTTAGTATCAAACTTTAATCTTTGATGTCATTAACTTACTATTAAACTCATTTTTGCTTTAATTTAAATTAAAAAATTAAGATCTTTTCGGACTTCAAAACGCAATTGACACTTATGAGATATTGCGATACCCTTCAAACCTTACTTTCCGACAACATCCTTCATTGAAAGGTGTTGATTTTGAGACTCAATCTTGAATGAGCCAAATGAACTTTTTGAACGATATTTATCAATTTTGAAAGGTGTTTGTGATTGCGACTTGTCAAATGAAAGATTTCACTTTGGAGGTCCCTCTTTCAAATAAGTATGATACCAATGCAGTAACTTATGAACAAATTTTTAAATATGGCGCTTTTGATAAAAAAAAATAGTGTTGTTAAAGATATAGGTAGGAAAGTATTTAGTATAAGAGCAATAAATAAAAGGTAAAGGTAGGTATCGCATAAAGATACTTTGTAAAGAAGTGAAAATTTTGTAGGAAATCACTTATTCTATGAACCTACGAATAACCTACTTATTTACTTATTCAAGTTAATAAAATCCTATGAAATTCATATATTTATTTCATTTGGGTTTGTAAAGATGGTACTTACCTAGAATTTTATACCTTTCTTGCAAGCACGGCACAACCACTAGCAACTTATATTCGGCTACTTAATATGTGGTTTATAATGTTTGCAATAACCAACGAGACTTAAGTCATGGTAATTAGTGTAGTTAGGTAACTATATCTTCAGCATACAGCGCACTCTAGTAATTCTATATTTAGTATTTGTTTATATGATGAGTAGGAAGTATTAGGATATGGTGAGGTCAATGTAATTTAAAAAACAAGGACTGAAGCCCTAGGAAAGTTGAAATGCAACGAAACACAAACCATTATTTCTGCAATTTAAATATTTAATCAAAATTGGATATTTAAATAGAACTATACTATATTTGAAATTAAACTCATGTAACAAATTATTATAGTACCTAATTGTGTAAGTCTTCTTTTTAATAATAAATATTTCTTTGCTACTTCAAAATAGGCACTTCCTATTTATTATATTTTTCACTGA
Organism: Emmelina monodactyla; assembly: GCA_916618145.1. Lineage (NCBI taxonomy): Eukaryota > Metazoa > Arthropoda > Insecta > Lepidoptera > Pterophoridae > Emmelina > Emmelina monodactyla. Next base: position 4,003,854 of record OU745316.1, read on the forward strand.
TCGAGGAAGGTGAAATGAGTTAATATATATTCAAAGTCATATAAAACACAAAAAAGGAACATTATTAGAAATAAAATACTTAAAATTCATTAAGAAGCTTATATTAATTTCAAATTCACATTTTTGTGAAAAAATAGTCAAAATGATGCATCTCTTTTATTTTACATGACAGGGAAGCAAATAATTTGAAGACAGCTAAGAAAATAAGTAGATATTTACATCCTTTCAAACTAACAATTCTTTTTTGCAATTCAATTAACACCTTTGACTGCCGCTACCCTTTCACTTAACAGATGGTATGATCTTCGATGATATCTTTTACTTCTCTGTAGAATGTGCGTCTGAAACATACAAGTAATATTAATTATACTATCAAACTAATTATTATTACTTAAAAAAAGATAGGCTGGTAGCACCACAATCAAAATGCAAAGAATTCTCTGCTATCATGATAAAATAATTATATACATATTAACCAGCCACATGTTGCTGTGGCTAAGTTTTTTGCTGTATTATATTTTGCAATAATAATAATATTATATAGCTTTTGCCAGCGGCTCAGTAAGCTTCACATTTGGAGTAAAACGCCTTTCCATTTACATAAAATCTTCCCCTTGAATCTCTCTATCTATTAATAAAACCCATCAAAATCTGGTGTAATTTTAAGATCTAAGCTTACAGACACGCAGACGGCGGCAAGTGACTTTGTTTTATACTATGCAGTGAAGAAGATAAATAACGAAAACAAGTACCTTTAATAGCAACAAAACTTTTCTCGAGACACATGAAGTTTATTACTTGTTTGTATCGTTTGGGAACCTCGGGTACATAAGGACTGTGTTTCTCTTATATGTTGCGCAACTTTATTTATAAAAATATGTAAATTATTGATATTATAAATTGATTTGAAAGCAAATAAATAAAACATTGCGGTTGCGCTGATACTTGACATTGACATGACAATTGATTGACATTGACGTCAGATAAGTTTTCCAATTTTTGTTACTAGCAATGCAAATAAACTTGTGTTTTCATGAAGCAAATAAAAAATGCCGTGGATATTATTATAAATAATATTATTCTTACTACTTTTAAGTAAGTTTTTTTGAGTAAATTTTTACTGTTTTTATTTGTATTTATCGCTAGTAAATTTGTTTTGTGAATTAATGAAAATAAAAAATAACATAAATACCTACGTAAATTGCTCTAATTTTAACTTAGAATTGCACTTTGTATCACCAATTTACTCTCTGTTTTCATGACTTTTTTATCCAACATTCAAAGTCTGTAATTTAGAGCAAATAAAAAATATGTTTTAAAAAAATAAAATTTAATACAAAATAAATTATTGAATTAATAAATTCTTTTAAAAAGAAAAGCTACTAGGCTGCGCATGGTTGAAAGAACCTTTGCCTCATAAATAAACCAAAAAAAAAAGGTACGTATGTCACTCACTACCAATGTTATTGTTTTGTTTGTTTACTTTACTTTGCTAGGCTAACTAACCTTAAAATAAACTCAATAACTTATTTAATGTTGTATGAACGTTGGAAATACTCTTACATAGAGAAAACGTAATGTTTTATCATCAATATTGTTTGTGATTAAGCCTCTCTGTAAGTTATAGTTCTATATTTTAGGTAGGTAACTAACGTATGAAGGTTATGTTACTAGATTTATGACTTAAGATTTGCCATTATTTACAAATATTTAGTAAGTTGTTCAAATGAAGAAACATTCATTCATCAAATTTATATAATAAATTGTTGAATTCAAGGCATATCTGTAATTTAAAATTATTGATTACGTATCAAAAGTGTTGTATCAACTGTGCCAACATGCTGCTAATGGAGAACTTAGACATCGAACAATTAAAGAAGATTTTGAAACAAACAGAATCATGGGTGTCAACAAATATTGCCTTCCCTTCATTACTAATTAACTAAAACTTTGTTAACAAAAAAGATGGTTATGAAAGAACCACAACTGGGGCTTGTATTATTTATTTATTTTTAAAGTGTTACATCATATGAAACTTAATTTGTAAAGATATCAAAATAATCAAGGTTTGTTAACTAAATAATATGTACCTATTTACCTACATAAAAAAAAAATAGCGGCATGACCTCTTAGCTTTTCAATTTATATTGTAGCAATATCTAAATATTATAGTGGATTCAGAAACAAGGAGTTACCTACTAATTTATATAACCATTATTTATATAACAAAACGATGAATATAACATTTAATAAAATTGACAATTGTAGTTTCTGTTGTATTACCTACTAAAGAGTAGACGGCTGTTTGATTTTAGAGTGAAATAGGTATTTTATAGAACCAAAATGGATAGTTATTATTTATTTATTTATTTATTTATTTATCACACAACTACTTAACATAATACAGCATTGGTGACAATGTCTAAAAACCTTAATTAGGTTTGTCTAGACATATAAGTTCTCATTAGGTACATTACATATTTGTGTCTTACTTATTTCAAAATTAAAATTTGTTTACACTCTTTACATGAGTTTACAACTCGGTCATTCAAATAAAGGTATTGAAAAACGACGCAATCTATCTATCTCTCGCTCACACAATATAGTGGTGAGCGAGAGACAAACAAAAAAAACCGCCATCCTTAAATGACCGAGCTATACATACAAATACACTACTTTTGACCTAAATGCTCTTAAATTATTATTATTATTTTTATTTGCCGAGCGTAGTATTAAATTACACAAAACAGTGCAGCGACTTACAATTATCTGGCAGTGTTGTTGTTATTATCTGATTCTAATGGAATGAAATGCCTTACAAGAATTAGTAGTGGTCGAACAAGTTTTACGCGTCAAGTTGTGAGTGTGTGCGCTGAGTAGGGTGACCAATCTTATGCAACACTAATCCAATGCAGCGTAATATTATTGATTTGGTAGGAATAGTATGTGCATTCGTTTTAATTATTCATAACATTAAAAAGTAAGTAGAAAGATATACACTCACTTAAATATTTAGTTATTTACTTACTTATTTTAATTCTTTAGTTAATAAGTTTGGCTAGGTAGTATATTTTTAAGTTACGTTTTATATTATTATGCGTGATTTTATTTTTTAAATCTAAAGGTAAGCTATTGATGAGATGAGGAATTAGATATTCTGAGGTTCTTTTACCATACAGATTTTGGAATTTCTGTGTACATAATTTTTTATTAGTTACGCTCCTAGTACATGTTGGATGGCTTTTAACTGTTTGAATTTCCGTGCGAAAGTACTGTTCTACGAGTAATGTAAATTCAACTTTTTGATGAATAGGAATCACTCCACAGTATTTAAAAAGACCCATGGGGTCTTCCCTATATTTATTTCTAATTTTTATAGGTACAATTAATTTGAGTAATCTATATTGAATATTATATATTTGATCTAGGTACGTTTTATATGTTCGACCGTAGCTACTCAACCCATAGGATAGTATACTTTCAGCTAATGATTTATACATAGTCAGTAGTATGTCGAACGGCACTTTGCATTTAATTATGTAAAATTTAGCTAGAATCGCTCTTAGACTATTACATACTTTATCTATATGTTTCGCCCAATTAAACCTCTCATCGATCACTAGACCCAAGTAAGTGTATTCTTTTACGTTTTGAATATTGATGCAATTATCGTTGCATTGAGCAGTATCCGTGTGTAGGCAAGTATGACTGTGGGCTACTACATTTATTTCATCTAGAAAGAAGTTGTGGCTAGACCGAACGTGTAAAAGTTTAGTTTTGTTAGCATTGAGTACCAGCCCAGAGTCATGCGACCACTTACAGATATTAGTAAAGTCTGATTGTATCATACTTTGTGCAACCAGGGGGTTTTCGTGGGCTGCTAATAAACATGTATCGTCAGCAAATTGAAACACTTTGCAGTGTTGGACAACGTCAGTAAGGTCATTTACATATGCAAGATAATGCAAAGGTCCGAGCACCGATCCTTGGGCTGTTCCCTCAGTAATATTGATTGTTTTACTGAGTGTTCCTTCTACTTTTACTTGGAAACATCGCTCTCTAAGATAGTTTTTACACCAGTCTAATAACTTGCCCCGTATGCCACTTTTTTCTAATCGTTCAATCAGCAGGTCATGCCGCAGAGTATCGAACGCTTTGCTGTAGTCTATAAAGACTAGTATTACGTGTTTCTTGGCATTTAAGTTGTAGTTGACCTCATCTGTGAAACGTGACAATAATAGTGTAGTACTTTTGTGAGCCTGAAATCCGAATTGTTGAGTAGATAAGATGCTATTACTTGTGTAGAAATTCTGTATTTTATTGCAAATATACTTTTCAACAATCTTGTCTATTACTGGTAATATAGTAATAGGCCGATACATTGCGTAATCATGTGTGCTACCACCTTTATAGATAGGGCGGACAATACCTGTTTTCAGTGGTTTAGGGTAACGTCCTACTTTGATACTGATATTTATAAATCGTGTAATAGCACTTACAATTTTATCCGAAAGCCTTATTATGTCTATTGCCCGAATACCATCAGCTCCCGGAGCTTTATGTGGATTAACACGTTTAATTATTTCGCATATATCACGTTTTTCTACTTCCGGAAAAAATATTGATTTATCAACAGATTTTTTGTAGCAATATTTTGGCAATAAATTTTGAGTACAGTTAGGAATAATTGATTTGATACTGTTTTGGAAATGATTTGCGAAATTATCTGCTATTTTTTGAGTGTTTCTTTCATCAAATGCTTTCTTTATAAAGTTGTCTACGGAATGAACTATTTTGCCTGAAATTTTATTTATTAACTGCCACAGTTTTTTAGGATCTTGTTTTGAATTACTGATTTCTCTCCTAATTTCTTTATTTTTATTTTTATATATAGTTTTATTGCATTTATTTCTTATTTGGTTATATTTTACTCTGAGTTCTTTATTACTAGTATCCTTCAGCCATTCAGAAAATAATTTGTCTCTCTTTTTAGTTATGTCTAAAACATTTTTATTGACCCATTTGTATACATTGCGTTTTGTACTACTATTCTTTTTTAAGTATTGTGATTTATTATAGCACTCGTTGAATTTTTGGGCAATACAATTATAAATCTCCTCAGGACATTCCATGGACTCAACTGAGTCCCAATTCACGTTCTGCAATAATTCGCAAATTTTATTATTATCCAACCGAGTTACATAAGAAGGGACACCCTGTTTATTAATATTGCTCACAAACGTCGCGACCGTAACTCTGTGGTCGGCCAGTACAGTGCAGAGTGCAGCGGCGTACACGTCTCTCATGCGGGATCGAACGAAAATGTGATCGATACAAGTTTTTGTTATTAAATCTTTTTTTGTTTCAATTCTAGTGTAACTGTTGATAGCGCATGAAAGACCGCGTCCACTCATTATGTCCATGTATGACTTCTTAACCGGGTTTGTGATCTTTAAATTGATGTTAATATCGCCAAGAAAAATCAAATCGGTGTTTTGAAACTTGCATAATGTTTTGTCTAATTCCAATACAAAGTTTGGTTTACTACATTCTGGTGGCCTATACACTGCGCACAGACTTACGGAATGCGAAGAAGTAGTTAAAGTACCGAGCAAACATTCGTAGTATTGGGTGGTAGTTTTGATTTTAGTGAATTTATGCTTATTTTTGATGTATATTATTATTCCGCCACCTCTTCTTTGTTTCCGTAACTCAGTAAACATTGTATAGCCCTGTAAGTTATATAGGGTTTTGATATTATCTGAAATATTTACTTCAGTGAGCACTAGACAATCTATTGACGAGTTTGTTAAATAAACCAGATGTTCTACTTTTGAGAAATTTTTGATTAAGGATCTAATATTTACATGCAAAAAAGTTAGGTTCTGACTATTGGAAGGTATACACTTTTGAAAGTCTAATATATCAACACAATCGAACAGTTCTGTTATATTGTAATCAGTTACAAAATCCATGTTTAGTGTTTAGTTATAACGAACTTAGTTAAAGATGTAAAAAAAAAAGTGTTATTGAGCTGACTTAGAAGCGTTAAACTTACTTTTGATTTACTAATAGGTTTTGGATGTCGTTTTTAGATCTAATTTTATATATCTTTGCATTATCATTCTTACGTGCCAAAATTTTCCCATCTTTTATCCAGATATATTTGAACAAATCTTTCATATCCTGCTTGGCCTGCCACAGTAGGTTTTTGTGGTATGAAGACAACGCTTCTCGTACATAGATTTTTTCATTAGCTTGGGGACCAGAAAGACTAGGTAGAATATCCTTTGCGGTAACAGTGGAGCTGCGGGCCTTCAGCAAAAGTTGATGTTTAGTTGACTCATGTCGAACTCGAACTTGTACCGAAATAGAACCGTTCCGTCTTGGCGGTAGCGTTTTGATGGATATTACATCCTCCCTCTGTCCTCCAATCGTTGCGAATACTTTTTCCACTACTTTAGGCAGTTCCATATTTTGTACGTCCGGAATACCTGAGATTTCGATTTGTTCCGCCAACAGTTGCTGTTCCAGTTCATAGCTGCGTTGCTCCAGAGATTCAATCTTGAGATGGTAAGACTTGTTTTGATTTTCGAGGTGGATGATTTTTTTCTCCATAGCCTTAACTTTGTTAGTGAGGGCTTCCACAGATTCTGTGAACTCATCTACCTTTTCACTGCAATACTGTAGCGATGTAGACACCGATCTTATCTCTTGCGTCACAATGTTTCTAACTTCTTTTCTGAGGTCTTGTAACAATTGTTTTATATCAACTGAGGCTCCTTGTACCAAGCCTTCGTCGTCCTCGTCTTCTTCTTCTTCGCCTAGCGGTACAAAAGATTTCCTACGTGAAGAGTTTTGGTTGCAGTTGTTGCACGTCCATTCCAGATTTTCGGTGGCTTTCAGAGCAACTAACTGTTTGTTGCTTAAGCCGGAACATCCCGTGGTTGTATGCACTATTTTTTGGCATCTACTACATTCCAAAATAGTTGACTTTTTATTTAATAACTTATCACAACTATGACACTTTGCCATAATGAGGGTACTTGCAGATAATTTAGTATGAACCAATACATGTGTTACTCAAACGATAGCTGACTGAGAACTGTGAGTTGAGAACCTACTTGAGTATGCATGCATCTACAATGTGTGTTTCTTCACATTTACCTTTTATCTGAGACATTTTGGCTTTTTTGAGATCAAGCATGGCATGAAACTTTGTTTGGTAAGTACTGTGCAAAATGTAGTACATTTCAAATAGGTTCATTTAGGCATAAACATTATTTAGAAATCTTGAAATGATTGAAATTGGACTGGAGTGGTCAGTAGGTACCAATAAATTAGAATTATTGCTAGCAAGGTATTTAAATTTTACTTTTATACCTACCTACCAAAACCGACTCGAGTTTGCTTCTATTTCTGTGACTATTGTAATTGTGATTTATGTGCAATAAATAAACGATTATTAAACGATTAAACGATTAAACGATTAAACAATGCATAGAGCTAGGTTTAATGTGTGATTCCGCTTCTATGCACCATTGATCCACTACGCAGTATGCACGCTTACAAGTTAAGTTAGACTCAAATTTTCAAATGCGCAATGTTTTAAAGCTTTTTTAAGGAGATACCTACCTAAATGAGAGAAAAACACCAAAAAATAGCGGTAAATAATCTGCTACTTTCATTTCATTTGTTGTTATTTGTAAGTGCCTTGTTTGATTTGACAAGTCGTATATCTTTCAAAGCAGTTGAAATCCTTCAAAAAGTCAATTTCGTTCATTCAATTGTAGTCGCAATAGCAATCGCTTTCGATGAAAGGTGTTGTCGAAAATGTCACGGAAAAGTTCTCTACAAAGGGAGTTTGAAGGGGATCGAGATCGGTGTCAGACTTACAGAACGTGGCCACCGTTCACACAATCAAAAAGCAAAAACAAGCAAGCAAAAACGGCTGTGACAAATTACAAAACACTTTATTTAGCTCTAATGCTGAGATTGTGCGTGGTAGCCTAGTGGCAACAGGAACGGTCTACTATACCGAAGGTTCCGGGTTCGATCCCCACTAGGGTGCACCACTAATTTGGTCTTTTTCAAATTATGTACATGTTTTTCACGCACTAACGGTGAGGGAAAAACATCGTGAGGAAACCCACATGATTGGATGATAATCCATCATGTGATCCACCAACCCGCACCGAGCCAGCGTGGTGGATTACGGCTCAAACCCTCTCGCTATCCGAGAAGGTGGCCTGTGCTCAACTATGGGACATATATAGACTATTTGTTGTTTGTTTTATGCTGAGTTTACAGTTAAACTTATGAATGTAGCTAAAATAACGGTTGTAATCAACAGTTAAACGTAAAGAGCACAGAAACTTCGTTTTAATTAAAATAAATAATTAAAGTAATCACCAAGAAAAGAGTAAGTCTTTTGAATCGGACGGAACGTTCCCTCCATTTATAATTGAGGGCGCTAACTTGGGTTTACCAGATTTATCAATATACTTATTTTATATTCTCAAGAATTTTAATTGCTTTTTCCCAAAAATAATGTTGTGGAGATTTTTGTGTTACAGCTGTTCTTTATATTTTCCGTTTGATTTTTTTGGAATAAATTGCAGACCCGATCACAAAATCAAATAATTTATCGAAAAATAAAATAATCTCTGCAGTATTTTTTATTGTTGCACTTACAGGTTTGCCATTCACATAGTGAGCTGTAATAATATATCGCAGAATGATCATATATATGTTACAGTCATAGTGATTAAATGGATATTATACATAATGACTGGTCATTATTTATAATAGCCAAATTGACTAGACAATGTAATAAATTAATCACTTTATCTGGACATTATTCATAATAGCGTGTCAAAGTTAGCCAAAGTAATAATATGGCCTAGCCGACTTGTTTTACGGCTAATACCCGTATTTAGAACATCAATAGGTTAGGTTAGTTAGGTTACTTTTTTGATACCGCCCAAAAAAAGGAGTCCCGCGCAGCGGGACTCCGTCGACTCATGATTGAATCCAGTTTTTATATTTATAGGAATATATTTTTTGTAACAGTTTTCCATTCATTTTAAGTCTACTAACCGGCTAAAACTAGGTGTAACCGCACTTCGGGTATTAGCTGTAACATATACATAAAAAAACTGGCTTCAATCATGAGTTGACGGAGTCCCGCTACGCGGGACTCCTTTTTCTGGGCGGTATCAAAGAAGTAACCTAACTAACCTAACCTATTGATGTTTCTAACCGGCTAAAACTAGGTGCAGCTTCGGGTTTTAGCCGTAACACAAACGAATATCTACTTGTTTTATTACATTATCCAAGTCTTCGAAGATATTATATAAAATAGCCAGTTAATGTGATTAATTTTGTGTTAATTATCACTTTATCTAAATTGAGTAGACATTATATATAATGGCTAGACAGTATATATAATATCCAGATTTATTACTTTGGCTGTAACATATATATTATCTATGGTAATAATAATCTTCTATTAAAGCTTAATTTGTAGATACCATTACGGTTTCTCGAAAAGTGAGCGGTAAGGTACACCTTGGTAATACAATCTGTAGGTACTTCTTTATATTATTAATGTGAAAATAACTCTGTTTATCTGTTACTCTTTGATGCCTAAGCTTTTGCAACCATTTTAATGAAATTTGATATCGAGATAAACCAGATCAGGAGAATGTTAACTTTAGATTTTGTGTATTAAGTTATCGTTTAAAAAGCTACAGGCGAAAAGCCAAAATAACATGTGTAAAAACGTTTTCTAAATCGGTTCAGTGGTTGCCAAATAAATAAGTCAAATCTTTTTGTTCAATAACTAAACACAACCCCGATAAATGTTATAATAACTTACAAAAACTTGATGCGTACAGCAAAGCCGAAGAAACTTTCTGGCTAAAAACTTTTGCACAAGTCCGGACCTATAAAAAAAAAGATATACATATACGAGGGTCAAACTGAAAGTTCTTAGAAAATCAAAAACTAAGCATTCTAGCTAGTTATTAGTTTTATTATAACTTTTCAAAATAGCGTCCATTTACATCAATACATCGCTGCATTCGATGGAACCATTGAGAAAAGCACCTTGCCCACTCGGCCTTAGGGGTCTCTTCGACGGCGTTTTGAAACGCAGCCACTGCTTCTTCGGCGTCCATAAAATGTTTTCCTCGAAGTTTTTCTTTTCGGGAATAAATAAAAATCGCAGGGTGCGAGGTCGGGGCTATACGGCGTGTGACCCAGTAATTCCACGTCTGAGGTCGCCAAATAGTCGATCGTTTGCCTGGCGGTGTGCGACGAGGCATTGTCGTGATGAAGGAGGATCCTGCTGCGATGTCGTTTCTCTCGAACTTTTTCCAAGACAAGTGGCAAACAGTTGTTAGTGGACCACTCTGCATTAACCGTTTTCTGATCCTCTAAGACAACTGTCTTGTAATGACCTGTCTTTCCGAAGAACGAGGCCACCATCTTTTTTCCAACACTTCGACCTCTCTTCACTTTAGTTGGCAACTCTTCGGAAGGAAACACCCACTGAGCAGACTGTCTTTTGGTTTCCGGATCATAACAGTAAATCCAGCTTTCGTCACCCGTTAGTATGTCGAACACAGCATTTGAGTCACCTCCGTTAAATTTTTGGATCATTTCTCGGCACCAATCAACACGGCGGAGTTTTTGAGCCTCGGTCAAATTATGCGGTATCCAGCGGGCACAAAGCTTCCTGACCGCTAAATGTTCATGGAGGATTTTGTGCACTTGACTCATACCTATGTCTAGACTTGTCCGAATCTGCTGATAGGTCACTCTTTTGTCAGTCTCTATCATACGCCGCACAACACTGATATTATCTTCAGTCGTCGCTGTAGAAGGCCGTCCCTCACGCAAATCATCGGTGAGATTAGTTCGACCACGTTTGAATTCATTAAACCAGTTGTAAACTGTGGCACGAGATGGGGCTTCATCGTGAAAAGCCAATCGAAGTCTATCATAACTTCCTTGTTGACTTATATGACATCGAAAGTCATAAAAAATCATTGCACGAAAATTTTCAATTTACCGCCAAATCGTAAAACAAATGACAAATGAATGAAATGTATACTCAATATTATTGGTAAAGAGTTCTATTTTCAAAATTTAAACTTATTTTTTTAATATAATGCTTTTAAGTTGCCAGTTCTAAAAACTTTCAGTTTGGCCCTCGTAGAAAGGGAGAAGAGTATCCGTAAAATAAGTTTTACCACTCTAAAAAAATCACCCAAATACCATTATTACAAATAAAAAAATGCTTTTATTATTTTTTTCTAAATGTTCTTACAAAATTCTCTTTACGATGGCGAAAACCTCAATAAAATCTGTTAAGCGGAGGAGGAGTTAGGGGACAACATACAAACAGACTCAACTAGCGACTTGGATTTATACTTTTTAATAATGTCATTATTATAACGATAATTATGTATGCTCACCTTCATTTTTTTAATATTTTTTGGTATTATATGTTGATTGACTTAACTTGTGCAGTAATCGCATTTCTGTGTGTTGGCAATAAGCTTTATATGTGTTACGGCTAATACCCGAAGTGCGGCTACACCTAGTTTTAGCCGGTTAGAAGTGTTTTTTATATGTTAAACTGTAAAAAAAATATATACCTATGTATATAAAAACTGGCTTAAATCATGAGTCGACGCGGGACTCCTTTTTCTGGGTGGTATCAAAAAAGTAACCTAACTAACCTAAACTATTGATGTTCTAACCGGCTAAAACTAGGTGTAGCCGCACTTCGGGTATTAACCGTAACATATGTATACATCTACAATATAATTCCATTTAAATATTTTGTTATAAAAAAAAAATGTTTAAGAAGTTATTCCGTACACCCTTGATAAGATGTGAAGGGTCATAAATGATACTTAAATTACATCTACTGATGTTTATAGTTCCATCTGAAAAAAATAATTCATTAGATATTAATAGCTTGATGCTTCATTTTATGTTGATATATGAGAAACTAACCTGGTTCTTGACCTGACAGATTTGTTCACGCTTTGTATCTTTGGCAAACCCTTTAAGTGCTGATTGAAAGGCAGCTCCTTGATCACATATTAATGCGATAGGCAATAAGCCACACTCAAGGACCAAATTAATAACAATAATAAATAATGTCAGTCTCTGCCCAATTGCAATCGGTGATACACGTATCTCGACTTGCCAGTGCAATCCCAGAGGTCATCAACATTGTCTTGTACTTTAATTAATTCGTAAATAATATGAAGTGTGCATACTGTGAAGCCAATTGCAATGATGGAGTTCAGTGTGGTGCTTGCAAGAAGCACTTAGGTTTCTGCTGTGCTAACATCACCGAGCAAGGCTACCGAAGGCTGGGCCCGGATCGACGAGCCCACTGGAAATGCGCGAACTGTAAGAAGACGGCATCTCCTATACCGCAACTTTTGTCGCCACAACCTAACTCACCGGATGCTGTAGAAACCGTAACTTTGGAGAAACTTATGCACGAAATTACCTACATCAAGCAGTATATTACCAGTTTTCCAACTTTGGTTCAGGATGTGAAGGTCATTAAAGAAGAGATGACCGAAATTAAGGCTGCATACGATTTTTTCGGTAACAGAATTGATGAATTCGACAAGCGAATGGGGTCTGTCGAAGTCAAGATCTCTGAGGTTATGAACCTGGAGTCAAAGATATCCTCAATAGAACAAGAGCTACTTGCGGTTAAGGACAGTCTAAATTCTAAAGACCAATGGATGCGACTGAACAATATCGAAATAAAAGGAATCCCATTTAAGAAGACGGAGAACCTGTTTGATGTCTTGGAGTCGGTCGGGAAGCTGGTGAACTATCCTATTGCTAAAACCAACATAAACTACATATCTCGTGTGCCTATCCAAAACTCACAAGAAAAATCTATTGTAGTAAATTTTAGCAATAGGTACATCAAAGAAGACCTTATAGCGCTTCTGAGAGGAAGAAAGAATATTTCTTCCAAAGACCTTGGCTTTCAGGATGATCACAGAGTCTTTGTAAACGACCATCTTACACCTGATCAGAAAAAACTACTTACTAAAACCAAGATGAATTTGAAGCCAAAGGGGTACCAATATATATGGGTAAAGTTCTCTTAAATTCATGTCCGTAGAAACGATAACTCGAAAGTTTTTATTGTTAACTCGCTAACTGATTTAAACAAATTATTATAAGTTGTTTTACATTTAATTTTGTTATTGCCATTTTGACGCTGATTTTGTCAAACAGAATTCATATTGTAATCAAATTTTTAAATTCATGGTTGACGACACCGTACATTTGCCTTTTTTTGTGGTCCACCCGCACAAGTTTTTATTTATTTAATTATTTACATTTTATGTACTAATGCACAGTAAAGTATACAACAGTGAGAAAAAAAATAAAAACAAAACATTGTACAAAGGTACTACTTATCCCTTAGAGGAATCTCTTACAGTAGCCCTATGATCGGAGTGGTGGTACTAAAGCAAGTTCTGTGCGTACTTTTAATTAAATAAATAATAATACATATAAAATATACATAAACAAACACATACAACGTAATGAATAATAAATATAAATACAAACATATCTAAATACATATATACACATACATATACATACATACATATAAAACTTATATACAAATATATATTAGCTTTGAGACAAGTAGTATTCTCTTACACGTCTTCTGAAACCAGATATGGTTAGGGAATTGCGGATATCCAAGGGCAAGGAATTCCACAGCCTAACGGCATGGACAGTAAAGGAGTAGGAAAAGAAGTCGGTGGTATGGGATGGTGTGGATAAAAGGGTTTTCTTGTGCGCTCTGCAGTCAGCATCTTCAGCGTGTTCTAAAGAGAATCGCTGACGCAGATAGGAAGGGCAATAAGGATTATGTAGGATATTGTAAAGGAGGCACAGAATTCGAGTGTTCCTACGAAAGCGGATCGGAAGCCACTGGAGCCGTTTGCGAAACTGAGTCACGTGGTCGAATTTTCTCAGATCAAAAATGAATCGAATAAGCAGATTTTGCAGGCGCTCCAGCTTGTTAAGAACTTCCTCGGTGGCATCTATGTAGCATGCATCAGCATAGTCTATAATGGGCTGAATAAGTGACAGAGCAAGGGAGATCTTAGTTTTTAATGGAAGAAAGGATTGGAGAACTTTTAGGGAATGAAGGGAGAAGTGAACCTTACTACTGATTTCATTAACATAGGCGTTCCAGTTAAGGACAGTGTCAAGAGTAACGCCTAAGCTCTTTACAGTCTCAGCAAAAGTAATGGGAATACCATCGAGGCAAACAGAAGGTAATGAAGAGATATCAAGACGACCTCGAAAGTATTTACTCCCGATGATGATCGCTTGGCTCTATTTAGCCCAATTGTGAATGCATCTTAAATTATGATTAATAAAAGCGATCGCTGCATTGATGTCAGAAGTAGGAAAATGGGTATAAATCTGAAGATCATCTGCATATAAATGATAATTGGAGGTTATGACTGTAGTCACAGAGTTAATGAGTATGGAGAAAATTAAAGGAGAGAGCACACCGCCCTGTGGCACGCCTGCATCGAGGTCACACCAGTCAGAAAAAGTCTCACCGATGCAAACCCGCTGAGAACGGCCACGAAGATAGGAATCAAACCAGGCAAGGACGGAGGGGGACATATTCAACGAACTTAGGATTTTTGTTTTTATTATTTTTTAAGTAATTTTAATTTAAGATTTATTGGTATCATTTTTTCTCAATAGTTTCTCCTGTATTGATCTATGCCAACATAAGTATTATTCTTTGCTTGTTTACTAAAATAATCATTGCATTCGAGCTGTATTCCCACTTATATGAATATTTTTCTGTGCTAGGTGTCATTTATGTGCAGGTACAGATATTCCTAACGCATATACTTGCGATATTTTTCTTGCCTCTGATACAATTTTATATTTCTTATGAGGTCAACAACAATAGCCGATGTTACAATCAAATGAATCGTTCGCTCGCAGTCGACGCGCGCGCGCCGCGCTGGTTGGTTTGTTGTATGCCTTGGAATGTTGAACGCGTAATTTACGTATTGCTGAGTGAATGTGTGTGTCCTGGTGCTTGTGATGGGTCTTTTTGGTCGGTTAATAGATATAATAGTGTATCCCTCGACGTTAATGGTTCTATTTTGTTTCGGTCATTTCAATTAAAAAATGGTGAATAACCAAACCCAAAATTGTAACTTAAATGTTTACTACCAGAACGTTCGAGGGCTCCGCACAAAGACGGCAGCATTATATAGGAATGCACTTTTATATGACTATGATATTATTGTTTTGACTGAGACATGGCTCTGCACAAATATGTTGGACAGCGAGATATTTGATGATAGGTACATCGTATGGCGTAGGGACCGCGATTACGGCTTAACAAATCAAAAACAAGGAGGTGGTGTTTTAATTGCAACCCGCAAAGACTTATTAATTTCACCACAACCACTTTTTCACTCAACAGCGGAGGATTTGTGGGTTACTTTGAGATATAGGAATAGAACAACTCGAGAAATAAGTAAATTACATATTTGTGTACTGTACTTGATCGAACAAAACGAAGGTTACTCATTTACACAACAACTATCAAACTTTTTAAATAAATTAGCTGAGATTTCTTGCAACAACACCCAAGATAATTATGGGGGACTTCAATATGAGAGATATCGACTGGCAATTTGTAAATAACTCGCAATTTCTAACTCCATCTCATTGCACAGGCTCGGACGAAACTCTGCTTATTGATGAACTACACCTCCATAACTTATTTCAATATAATAGCATAAGGAACTTTCAAGGTAAAATTCTCGACCTGATTTTGTGTAACAATAACCTGAATGTATCTCAATGTTTTGAACCCTTATCACTCATTGACCCATACCATCAGCCATTGATAATAACATTAGACTTTCTCCATATACCAATTTTAAAAAATCAACATATTTTGAAGACATTGTTCCGTAAAGGTGACTACAATTCTATTAACAAAGAACTATCATCAGTTAACTGGCAAAGTGAAATCACCACGCGGACCATAAATGAAGCAGTAGGTTTCTTTTATAACTCCTTAAATTCTGTAATAGCTAAGTATGTTCCATCCAAGCTTATTAGGAAAACCAGATATCCAGTATGGTACACTAAAGCTATAATAAAAATGATTAGGGAAAAATTCAAGTACCTCAATAAATTCAAAAAATATGGTAATCTAGCTGATGAATTGTCTTTCAAAGTTTTGCGCGAAAGAGTGAAAAGGGTTGAGAATGACTGCGACTCTCAATACATTGACAGAATTGAGAACTCAATTAAAAATAATCCAAAATCATTCTGGTCATTCATGAACTCGAAAGCTAAGACTAAAAACATACCTAGCTTTATGATAATGCAACTGCTTGTAATGGTGAGGAAATCAGTAAATTATTCTCTGACTACTTCTTATCCACTTTTTTGCCACCTTCTTCTTCCAATAATGATTCACTGGATCGTTCATTATCTGTTTCACATTTAACCATGGCATCAATTGAGATTGATTGTAATGAGGTCCAAACCCTACTTAGATCGCTAGACCTAAGTAAATCGCCTGGCCCTGATGGTATTTCTTCTGTTTTTCTGGTGGAGTCAGCTTCTTCTTTAGCTTTACCCGTGTCTCTTCTCTTTAGGAAATCAATTGAAGAATGCGAGGTCCCCACCATGTGGAAGTCTGCCTTCATCACTCCTGTCCATAAAAAGGGATCTCGATCAGACGTTACCAATTACAGGCCAATATCAAAGTTATGCATACTGGCGAAAGTATTCGAACGTGTAATTCATAAACAAGTTACTTCAACTTATAAACACTTTTTCAGTCAAAACCAACACGGCTTCTTAAAAGGTAGAACAACAACTTCTAACCTGATTCTGTTCAACGATTTCTTGTCACAGGCCATGGATGGTGGTGCTCAGGTAGATGTTGTTTATACTGACTACACCAAATGCTTCGACAGAATCGATCACAGCTTGCTCCTAGCTAGACTGCGTGACTGTGGTATTGCTGGTAATCTACTTCGATGGTTTCAGTCATATCTTGAAAACAGAACTCAAGCGGTAGTTATCAGTAATTACGTTTCTAGCTGGGTAATAGTCCCCAGCGGGGTGCCCCAGGGTTCACTGCTGGGGCCCCTGTTATTTATACTTTTTATCAACAACATAAACGGAAGCCTAAACAAGTGCGAACTTCTATGCTTTGCGGACGACATGAAGTTGTTTAGTAAAATTAACTCAGATGATGATGTGATGGAAATGCAAGATGACCTCTCAGACCTCTACGATAACTGTAACATTCTGAAGCTTGGGTTAAATCCAAATAAGTGCTCCAAAATTTCTTACACGCGCAAGCGACAACCGTTTCAATCTCATTATTCATTTGGGGGACATCCTATCGATGAGTTGAATGAAGTCAGAGACCTAGGCGTGATCCATGATTCTGAGCTGCAGTTTGATCTCCATATTTCCAGCATCGTGGCAAAGGCATATAGGGCACTGGGATTCATAATGCGTAGTTGCGCTGACTTTAAAAATATAAAAACTATCAAAATCCTTTACTGTACTTACGTGCGTTGTCACCTTGAATATGCTTCTGAAATATGGAATCCGTGTTATGGGGTCCACAGTGAACGCATTGAGAGAATTCAACGAAAATTTATAAAATTCATCTGTTTCCGCTTAAAAAAAAAAAAAAAATTGTTTACACATCGGATCAATACTTACATTTTTGCAAGAAATTTCACTTATTACCATTGTATGCAAGGCGTAAAATAGCCGACATAACGTTCTTACTTAAAATATTAAACTCTAGTGTTGATTGTCCTCAACTGCTTGAGAAAATTAAATTAAAGGTACCAACTAGGTCTCCGCGTCACCAGTATCTTATGCTTCACATTCCTTCAGCAACCACTAACTACAGGCAGAACTCCTACCTTCTTCGTGTTGCACATTCATTAAATAAAATCAGTGAGAACGTAGACATAGACTTATTTAACACTAGTATTGCTACGGCTCGTCGACTGCTTGCGAATCTTTTCTTTGATGGTGTTATCGACAACTAATTGTTATTCTTTGTTTCATATGGCAGTTTATTTTTAAGTTTTTGATGCTACATGTGAGGATCAATAATTGGCTTTTTGTTTATCACTCTTATTTATATACACATTTTACATAAAGCTGTAGATCTTCCAGATTAATTAAATAAAAATAAATAAATAAATTAAATAAATAATGGTTCTTGATTCTGTACCGGAATCAGCACCTTTACTTCACAGTAATAAGTTTTATTGGTTAAATAAATTTATTAGTTAATAAAGTTTAATAAATTGGTTGCTGCTATTTGAAAATTGCTCCTCGCAGCATGAATACAAGAGACAAACTGTTTTTTTGTCTCATTAAGCTCAACAAAGCTATTATTTTCCTTATCTTTATCATATGTCACAGGCGCTTCTATTATTTGTTTATTTAGCAACCTGAAAATATGAAGTTACAATACATTTCAGTGTCTATTTGTAAAATAAATAATTCCTAGAACCGATGGACTTTGAGGGATTTTTCACAGGCAAATTGTGCAAAAAAGGAGTAACTTCGGTTACTTATTGACCGACTCCAAAAAACGGGGTTTAAAGCCACGGATACACTAGGGGACAAATGGAGCAACATGTTGCGGAACATGTTCCTCAACAACTACGTGAAATGTGCCGAGATACATGTCGCGGATCATTTTGTCGACCACACTTCTCAGTGTTTATAGAAATGTCGCCCGAGGAGGTTGTGGCTATTAGTGCTGCGTACATAGTAATTATATCGAGTGTGTTGAAACGTAAGAGAAAGAGAAGGTGGTGGATGCGGAATTTCTTATTACAACGAGAAAGAAGAGTTAATATTCTAAGTGATCTCCGAATGTCTGACGGATCGTTTGTGAATTTTACTCGCATGTCATCATCTGATTTTGAAACTTTATTGCAAATGATCGCACCTTCCATAGCCAAACAGGATACAATATTACGGAACGCTATTAGTCCTCATATCAGACTAGCCATTACATTGAGGTACTTGTCGACTGGAGATTCTTATGCTTCTTTGTCGTACACTTTTCGAGTGTCAAAACAACTAATACGTAAAATAGTACCAGAAGTTTGTAAAGAACTGATAAAAAAATTGAAGATATTTGTAAAGGTAAGTTTAAGAAAACGCATACACTTTAGTTATAATTGTATTTTAATCTTCAGTAAAATAAATTTTAAAGAGTACAAGACGGATATAGCGATCTACGTAAATTAATTAGTATTAGTGCCATCAATGCTATTAGTGCTCGAGGAATCCATAGTTGCAAGTATATTTTGTATAATATGCTCTTCAGAAGGCTCGGGGCTAATATCACTGGATGCAGTGCTATAGCCCTGTTGAACAACTGGCTGGCTTTGATTAGTACGGTATTTTCCTAAGCGTGCATCTAATAAAATAATATTTAGCCATAATTACACTGTGTTCGTCATTTAATGCACGTAACTCAGTTCCTACGTACTGTCCATAAACATCGAATTCATCTCGGGGCATCATTCTGTTTTTAGCAGCATGCAGAACTTCATAAGCCTCCTCCAATCTATCTTCATTAGGGTGCCTCCTCTTGCGAGTTGGTCGCGACGATGAAGGTGTTGGTGCAGGGGTTGTGGGTTGCTCTGCTTGATCAATGGTAGATTGCGATTCTAGTTGATGAGGAGATTGAAATTCCGGAACGGTAGATTGAGAATGCAGAACGACATCTTCATCCGGAGACGAAATCGTGTTTTGGCTTTGTGGACTCTGAAAAATTAATGATATAAATATTAAATCAATTATTATAATAAGGATAGACTATAAAACACGTATTGTATTATATCAAACATCTGTTAGACATGAATCCATAATTATTAGTACGCAAAAATAGTATTTAATGTATAATTATTTCTTTACAGGTCCCAGCTACTGCAAATGAATGGAAAACCAAGGCTAGAAGCTTTGAAAGTATATGGAATTTTCCGCATTGCGTTGGATCTATAGACGGTAAACACGTTTTGATCCAAGCTCCTTCGAATTCGGGAAGTGACTATTTTAACTATAAAGAACAATTTAGTATTGTCCTATTGGGTATTGTCGATGCAAATTACAATTTTATCTATGCAAATTGTGGTGCTAAAGGAAAATCTTCTGACAGTGGAGTATTCCAAGAGACTGCTTTTTATAAAGCTTTGGCTGATAACCAACTCAACTGGCCAACACCAGACCCAATACGACAAGATGGGCCGAATATGCCTTACGTACTTGTAGGAGACAGCGCCTTTGCACTGACAGAAAACATGATGAAGCCATATCCCGGTAATCATAACGTGGGTACAACAAGGCGCATTTTCAACTATCGACTGTCAAGAGCTAGAAGAATTGTCGAAAATGTGTTCGGTATCTTAGGTGTTGTATTTCGTATATTCCGAACTCCCATAACCATCCTACCCTTTAATGCTGAAGTTGTTGTAATGGCGTGCGTATACCTCCATAATTTTTTAAGGCGAAATAGTCAATCGAGATCACTGTACAACCCACATGGAACCTTTGATTCTGAAAATGTGGATCACGATATTTTAGAAGGATCTTGGCGCAGAGAAACTGGCTCTGTTAATATGTCGAATTTAAATGCTATGGGAAGACGCTACCCTGAATCTGCTATGGAGATAAGAAACAAATTTGCTGAATATTTCATTAGTGAAGAAGGACGTGTTCCCTGGCAGAATAATTTTTAAATGAATAAACTAGTATTGTACCTACTATATTTTTTCTTTTAATGTTACTGAACAACGTCAATCCTTTTAGAAGTGAAGTTTTGTGGGTGAGGTGTGTACAAATCTTAGTTTATCTAAATAATATAGGTACGTATTAATTTGTTACTTTTCCTTTCCTTGTGTGTCCGTACAATAAATTATATATAAATAAATTATAAATAAAAATAAACCCGTTTGCGCTAAATTTGTCGCAGGTGATGTGACCGTGATTACTGATTACAAATAACAAAATAACTAAAGTATGACTTACGCTTGTGTCCAAAGTGTCCAAGCTTCCAGAAGTTGTGGCTCCCTTTAGCAAAAATTTCATTGCATCGTACGCAAACCATGCACTGGACTTCACGTCCTCTCGTCCACTACCAGTAGTTTTTGACGATTTTACTTAATTTTTTTCTTCCTTTCTCGGACAAATTGCGAACGCAGGGTATGAACTTTCGTTTCTATATCTTTTCTAGGCAATTTAAGCGCCTTGGCAATATCCTCCCATGCATCATTTTTCTTTATTTTATTTCGATAGTCACAGTGTGAAGTATCCCACAACAAGTCACGACTTTCGTAAAGCTCTATAAGCAAAAGCACGGTATCATTTCCCCACACTACAGACATTTTAAAGGCACGTTGCGTACGCGACTACACTCGGTGACAAATGGCGCAACACTGACGCGGGACACGTGCGCTCGCTCTCGAGGCGGGAGCAAGCAACCTGCCCCGCGTCACGTACAATGTTGTGGGTCATGTTGCGGGACACTATGCAACGTTGCAGCGTCACGTATATTTTGTGTTGCGCGTCATGTTGCGGGACAAAATGTTCCCTAGTGTATCCGGGGCTTTATTTTGTAATTAGTAATTTATATTATTGGCTCCACGACATACCTCTTTCTTAAACACTTTGAAAACTTGTGGACATATTCCGCCTTGGACCTTTAGTTTTTTACGATTTTATTTAAAGTAGATCTTGAAGGCAATATAAAGATTTTTTGAAGAAACTTATAACATATTGGGCTTGTAATTTTTTTTAGCAGGAAATCGACGTCCTTTCTTCTTATTCATACAAAGATTAATTTGCATTTTTAAAATGCTCTTTGCACTCTTCGGTAAGAGTTGGTTTGTTTTTTAGATATTTTATACTCCTTGTACAGGAATTGACAGCTGAAACTATTGTTGTATTTGAGTCCTACGTGACAGGTGGTGAATAAAAGATTCCAATAGTTACTAATATTTATTAAATACGTCAAACGCTAACGATGTACATGGGTGGACTGCCGAGTGCGGCGTCCAATAGTCGTGACAATAACATTTTGCCTATGCATACCTAAATGTACACCTACAATACTCCCCCCTTACAAAAAATTAAAAAATACATAAAATTAAGTACAATGTTCAACCGGTAACTTCCCCGATTGTACTTTAATACTACACGACAATATGAACTAAAGCAAGATAACAAAACTATGTTCCTATTACATCAGTGAAAACTTACACTTAACCGTTTTAGATATTAACAACACCTAAGCAAGATATCAAAACAATTATATTCTATTACATCAGTGATAACTTACACTTAACAGTTTTGAATATTTATAAGAGTTAAGCAAGATATCAAAAATTATATCCTATTACATCCGTAAACAAAGCAAGAGTTAAGCGTCATGGAACATTAATACAATTTTTAAGTTCATTATTTACTCGTGTATATGTTACGGCTAATACCCGAAGTGCGGCTACACCTAGTAGTCTTTTTTATATGGGGAATGTAACAAAAATATATATACCTATATATATATATATAAAAACTGGCTTCAAGCATGAGTCGACGGAGTCCCGCGCGGGAGACTCCTTTTTCTGGGCGGTATCAAAGAAGTAACCTAACTAACCTAACCTATTGATGTTTCTAACCGGCTAAAACTAGGTGCAGCCGCGCTTCGGGTTTTAGCCGTAACATATATATTACATCAGGTAAAAATAACAAATCCAAAACAGTAAAGGAAAATAAAAATCTGTAGAAAGTATAGTATTATGAAAATAACAAAAACCGTACACATACCAATAACACATAACACAACACATTTAAAATATTTTAGGTGGTTGGCTTGTAGCCGGAGGGCTCTGCACCTAGACAGCTACCGGGTGCGGTAAATCATTAATGGCCTTGCTGAGCCATTTTCTGGCATAGTTTTTGCACTTCGCTCGAATAACAAAACACAGTAACATCGCTATGCCGATACTCTTGGCAATAGCACCATTCCAAGGATGTTCAGCTTATTATCAAGTTATGATAGCTTAGAAAGTCAATACCTAAAATGGTATCCTTAATGTCCGCTAAAATAATCTCCCAACGGTACGGACGTCGTAGCCCTAGGTTCAACACTATAGTCTTCGTTCCGTAGGTTTTGATCTCGGTACCATTCGCGGCATACAGTTTGTACGTAGAGTCTTCTAAACCGTATTTTCGTTTCGCGGGTAACACTGAAACGTTTGCACAAGTATCTACCAAGAACTTTAAACCACTATTAATGTCTGTCACACATAAACGAGAACACGGGCGGATTTCACAGACGTTCCCTGCAGACTGTGCTCCCCCCGTCAGTTTTCCTGCTGGGCGTCCGCAACTGCTGCTCCCTGCTTCCAGGCGCACGGCTTGATGCATTTATGTGCATTTTCTTTAAACCGGTAGTGGTAGAAGCAAAGCCAATCCCGTGGCTTAGTACGCCTGCCCGAAGAACTGCGTGGCCGGCTGTTACAGCGGCCTCTCCGTAGACTACGTTCTCGTGGTCTTGGACGTTGCATCCGAGTGATCCAGGTGTTCAGCTTCGCGATTTCAGCTCGCAGTGACGCGATATCGCTAGAATCCAGTTGAGACGCCTGCATTCTAGTAACAGCTGCCACCTGAATATGTCTAGTAGCCTCTAAGATGTTATCCGTCCGCCATTGCCGCAAGCTCATCCAAGTCTTTGGAGTTGCTTACAGCGAGGACTCCACGGACTTGTAAGGGTAGATGCTCCCCACAGTATCCTTACAGTTTCGTCCGGGAAAATCTGCTTCGCCAGCTCCTTCATTTTGCGCAGCAACTGTGAGGGTTTCTGGTCACCCAGGTCCATATCACGCAACAGCTTTTTTATTTTCAGGTTCGTCGTGTCTTATTTATTTATTTATTTATTTACAATTCATGTATTTACACACATTGGCATAAAAAGTAGAAATATAAATCTTACGAAAATATATAAATACAATGGTACTGCTTATTCCTAAAAAGAAATCTCTTCCAGCAGACCGAAAGTAGATGAACTGATAGAGATAGCAATTTTGTGTGCGTACACGAAAAACATAAGAATATAATAATATCTTAAAGTATTAAATAAGTTATACTAAATATATCAATAAATTCAAATAGTATAATATATACATACACCTATACATACATACATAATTATATCACTACTTAAACATAAATATGCAATATAAATAATCATAGTTATTTAAGAATACATATTAATTAATTTATATATATATATAAAGTATACCTATAGACATTTACATAAGAGACAGATATAAAGCCTTCACTTGTTTTTTAAACAGAGAAATAGATTTAATTGCTCGAATTTCGTGCGGTAGTGAGTTCCAAAGCCTGACAGCATGGACAGAAAAGGAGTAAGAATAGAAGTCAGTAGAATGAGGAGGGACTGATAGGAGATTCATCTTAAGCGGTCTGCAGATCTCGTTAGTTGGGTGATTGAACGAGAAGCGATCGCGTAAGTAAGACGGGTAGCAAGGATTGTGGAGAATGTTATGTAGAAGACAGAGTATACGAGTGTTCCTACGAAGTCGGATAGGGAGCCACTGGAGTTGCTTGCGAAGATGAGACACATGGTCGAATTTTTTAAGATCAAAAACAAATCGAATACAAAGATTTTGCAAGCGTTCCAGTTTATTTAGAAGCTCCTCTGTGGCATCAATATAGCAAGCATCAGCATAGTCAATAATAGGTTGAATAAGCGTTAAAGAGAGAGAGATTTTAGTTGCAAACGGCAGGTAGGTTTGGAGACACTTCAGCGAATGAAAGGAATAATGGACTTTTCGACTTACCTCGCTGATTTGTAAACCCCAGTTTAAGTGAGAATCTAAAGTTACGCCAAGGTTCTTAGCCGAGTCAGCGAAATCAATCGGTATTCCATTAAGGGATACAGAAGGTAGCGATGACACGTCAATTTGATTCCGCATGAACCTGCTACCAATTAATAACATTTGTGTTTTCTTTGGATTGATAGGCAGGCCGAATGACTTGGCCCAGTCACAGATGTGGTTTAAATCTTCATTTATAAAGGCTATAGCAGAAGAAATATCAGAAACAGAGCAATGACGGTAGATCTGTAAATCATCTGCATAAAGATGAAATTTTGAGGAGAGGACTTGGGTTACGGAGTTAATGAAAATGGAAAAAAGAAGGGGCGAGAGGACACCACCCTGAGGGACACCCGCAACGAGCTCAGTCCAATCAGAGTGAGACTCATCAAGACGAACACGCTGCGAACGACCGCGAAGGTAGGAGTCAAACCAGGATAAGGCAGGGGAGGAAATATTTAGGGACTTAAGGATTCCAAGAAGAACGTCAAAATCGACAGAATTGAACGCATTGCTAAAATCGAGTAGAACGAGGATAGTAAGAGATTTGTTTTCCATGGCCCAGCGAAT
The DNA here is from genome assembly GCA_916618145.1 of Emmelina monodactyla. Classification (NCBI taxonomy): domain Eukaryota; kingdom Metazoa; phylum Arthropoda; class Insecta; order Lepidoptera; family Pterophoridae; genus Emmelina; species Emmelina monodactyla. The sequence goes on from OU745316.1 coordinate 4,029,449, forward strand.
ATCATCAGTAATGTTGATAAGTGCTGATACAGTGCTATGGCCAGGACGAAAACCAGATTGGTAGGGGTTGATAAGGTGATTAGAGGACATGAATTTGGAAAGTTGACCATGTACTAAATGCTCGAGAACTTTGGATAGGAAAGGGAGAATAGAAATAGGTCGGAAATCAGATATAGTTGTAGGGTTAGAAAGTTTAGGTAAGGGCAACACATTAGCAAATTTCCAGGAAGAAGGAAAAGTAGAGGATTGTAAAGAAAAATTTAATAAGTGCGTTAGGACAGGAAGTAGTTCAGGTAGGATCAAAGTGAACATCTTTGAGCATAAAGTATCATGGCCTGCAGCAGCTGAGCTAATCGACAAGACTGCTTTCTTAACGTCCTCCTCAGAGGAATTGGAAAAACTAAAAGGTGGGTGAGAGGGAAGGGTATCGGCAAGGTTCCTCAAAGTTAAAGACTTGACATTAGGGTCAAAAAGAACGGGTGGAGTGGAAAAATGTTTGTTGAGTGCACCTAAGTCATAATCTTTGGCCGAATCATTGGAGCATTTACCGATACCTACGGATTTGAGGAAATTCCAAACTTCAGCGGGACTACGATTATGCAGTGATTCGTGGAAATACCGTCTCTTTGCCTCCCGACACATGCGAGTACACTTATTACGTAGGTTCTTAAAGTTAGTGAGATTCTGTTCAGTGGGGCATCGCTTGTAACGTCGTTTGGCTTTGTCTCTGATGGCCATTGAGCTTTTAATAATATCAGTGAGCCAGGGTGCAGGTTTGTGTTTCATTTTGACGAGTTTCAACGGTGCATGTAAGTCGTAGAGTTCAAGTAAAAGCTGAGTAAATAACTTGACTTTATGGTCTAAATTGTCACTGTTATATACGAGGCTCCAGTCGACGCTGCTAGCATCACACTGAAGTGCCGCCAAATTAATGCCATTAAAACTACGAAGAAGGACAGTTTTAGGTTTGCGTTTGGGAGGGCGAATACGGTAAGAAAGATAGATAAAATCGTGGTATGAAAAGGAGGCAGTATATTGACCATGACAGGAAACGTTACTTGGCGAGGAAACTATCATAAGGTCAAGAAGGGAAGGAACGGAGTTAGGAAAATTATGTGTGACAGACAGAGGTAATATACTTAGGTTAAGAGAAGAAAGAAGTAAATTAAGTTTGTGTGTGCGAGTATCATTTTTTATGAGACAGGTGTTAAAGTCACCCATTATGATAACGTGATCATATTGGGGACTTAAGTCGCTGAGAAGATTTTCTAGAGAGGAGAAGTAATCTATGTGACAGTTTGGACTGTAAAAAACTAAGAGAAGTACTTTTGTATGATTCAAGGTGAGTTCTAGCGCCAGATGTTCTGCTGATTCGGAATAAGGAGACGGGGATGTACTTACCACCTTGTAGGCAATACTGCTACGAAGGTAGATAGCGACTCCACCGCAACCCTTACCTATTCTGTCGTTTCGAACCAAAACAAAACCGGGAAGAGAAAACTGAGTAGAGAGGAGGGAAGGTTTGAGAAAGGATTCTGATATTAATAGTGCATCTAGAGGTAAGTTACTAAATGATGCCAGAAGATCGGAATAGTGACTAGCAACACTCTGTATATTTATGTGTCCAACATTAAGGTTATTAGGAAAGTTAGACAGAGAAGAGGATATATGATCGTGTAAAGTCAGAGGCGGGGAGGAAGTACTGTCAGCACTCCGGAAACTGCACGAAGAAGAAGAGCACGAAAAAAAACTGTCGTCCATGGTATAAAATAAATATAATATAAATACTATAATAATATAAAATAATAAATAATGGTATACTAATACTTAAACAATTAAAGGTTCTTCGTATAAGGTTAGTAAACGATCTTTAAGTGCTGCACATTTATTGCTTGCAGGTGGGTTTAATATGAGATCTGATATTTCGCCGATCGTGTCTTTATTTAATTTGGGCAGCATTAAATCGAAATTCACCGCGTCCCCCAGTTTTTGGGGCGTCAGGATTGCCTCTGCCCTGGCGAACCAAACCCTAGGGTGATCCGTCCAAAAATCTGGAATACGCGATGTCACCGATACTGCTGCCACCGAGCCAGATGCCTTAGACTCCATTTTTCACACAACACAAACACTAAGTAGAGTTCAAAAATAACTTGAACTGTCACGTCGCAATAGGCTTGTTTCCAGTAACAAAAAATCGGGTTTATTGTGGTATATATAGTTTCGTTATTATTAATAGATGTGAATGAAGTTTATTATTTACTATAAAATATAAAGATGGTTAAAATTTTGAAATCGGTCATTTTTCGCGAGTAACAGTGATTTTTGCTCTTCGGAATTTCGCTATGTTAAAACTTCAATGTAAGTAAAAACAAGTGTGAAATGTTATTTAGTAAGTTAATTCAGCTTTCTCTTAAAAAAGAGTTTAAATGTCTGGCATGACGACTTAGATTTTGACTTTGCTTTAGTTATAGTGATGTGGTAAATAAATCAATAATGTTGTACCGATACATATCAATGTCCACCATGTTTTACCTAAACCTGTTCTAATATCTGGCGATTTCAACGCTCATCATACAGCCTTTGATTGCATTATAGAAAATGAAGGTATATATGTTACGGCTAATACCCGAAATGCGGCTACACCTAGTTTTAGTCCTGAACTTTCTAAATAAACTGCATTTAAAAGTAAACCTCCTGTTCCCTAGTGGAATGATAAATGCAAGAAAGCTAGAAAGTAACTAAAGCTTATGAAGCTTTAAAACTTTATACTATGCCAGGCCTGGATGATTTTGATGGTGGCCTTGGTTAAGAAAATGCACACAAATGGACAACAGTTGTTGCTAAACATTTTTAATAGTCTTTGGCTTCATAATATAATTCTCGAATCTTGGAATACCCAAAATGTAGTTCCAGTTTTGAAACCAAATTAAAACTCAGATGACCCAGACTCATATCGTCCAATATCTTCCTGTATTGGTAAAATATTTGAAACAATGATAAAATTCCGATAACATTTGGTTTTCGTCGAGGTAGAAGCTATAGTGACAGTTTTCTTTCCTTAATATCTGATCTGAAACAGCCAAAACAGTTAAATTTAAATGCTGTGTGTGCATTCTTAGATATCCAAGAAGCTTTCGATGACGTACAACCAACTTCCCTGATTAAAGTCCTAACTCAATTAAAAATACCTGGAAAATTATGCCAAATCTACAATTTCCTGACAAATAGAAAATTGTTTGTTTAATTCAATAACATAACATGGGCCTAAAAATGTCTCAAAAGGCACAATGCAAGGCAGCATCTTATCGCCTATATTGTACAGCTTATTTGTTAGTCATATTATATTAAACTTTGTAAATACTAAAAATGTAAATATTCTGCAGTTCGCAGATGATATCGTTGTATATAGTATAAATAAAAATTTAACTACAGCCAAAGAACAGACAAACTTAGCTCTTGACAGTATCCATAGTTGTAATAAATTTAAACTTAATTTAGATATTAACCCAGATAAAAGCTTAGTATTGATTATCAGTAATAGTTGTTCTGATTAAAACATAATATTTAATAACGAACCAATTAAAGTAGTTCAGTATCTTAAATTCCTTGGAGTAATTAAAGATGACAAATTGTCATTCCTACCACACATTAAATATATTTCAGAATATGCTCTCAAGAAATTAAATGTAATAAGATGCTTAGCTGGTCTTTCATGGGGCCCTAATCCAGTGGTACTCAGTACTTTATATAAAACACTAGTAAGATCAAATTTTGATTATAGTTTTCTTGCCTATATGGAATGCTCCCAACATTTAGATAATTTGGACAAAACTCAAAATAAATGCATATCAGGAGCTATGTGTTCTACACCTATTAGATCTCTGGAAGTTGAAACTAATATTATGCCTTTAGCCCAAAGATATTGTCTAAAGTTAATAACTAAAAAGAATCAGTTTATTATAAATAAAATAATCAAATCCAGCAGTCCCCCTTTTATAGAATTAACTAATAGAACTAATTTATTACTAGGAATGAGTCCATCTCTCCAAGATATTAAATTTTACATACAATAGTTTTATAAATATTCTCCAATTTCCATCTCTGGCGATGTTATTAACCCTTAAGGTATTTTTGTATAGTATACTATGCATAAAAAATAATTAATTCTGTGAGCTAAAGTAAAACGATTGCCAATTTGTTTTTTCCATAAGAGTGAAATTGGAACGTTCCTCTTTTAAAAAAAAAATAAACGTCATTACAATCTGCCAAAATATTGACAGTTGTGGTTATAAGTTCATCAACATGCGGCGTAATCTCGCAATTGTACAGGTAAAATATATTTTTATTACATATTTACAATGGAAAACTATGTTGTGTTTTGATAATGTGTAAATTAAATAAACAAAGCTTTTAATAATGCAATTATATCGTTTTCAATAGTATGTTTTCATATATTTTACAAGCTTTATTTTGAGTGTATGGCATACTATACATTGCGCATGATGCATGAAATAACGCTTTGTTTATTGTGTATGGTATTCTATACATTGCCAACTTAGTGATCGTTTTTGGTCTCTGTAATTTTTATTCTCATAACTAAGTGGTTTATAAGTTGACCTTTATTTTATGTTGTAGGTACTTTACTTTTGTTGATATGGGGATTTTTTTTTAATTTTAGAAATATTTTCGCTTGGTGTGGGTTTTGTTTTATGCATGCATGTTTTAATTTGTTTAAGCCTCATCAAGGAGATCGAAGTAGGCGCATATTGGCACTTGTACCAGCGATAAGTGCTAATTCTGATGCCAGTGATGGTTCTAGTGATGAACACGAAATAAAAAGTTTCCAGTCTTCCCCTGCTCCATCTCTTTCTTCATCACTAGAGAGACTTAATATATTAGATAGTCCAGTTCCATCTGAAGATTCTTGCTTTAACTATGATGAAAATTCACCATCATTGCTACACCAAGACCTTGATAATTTAGAACCTTCAAGCTCCATACCTCGTGTTCTAGTTTCTGAAGCCCAAACTCCACTCACACCGATACTGCAGAATGTTTTTCCATCCGATAATGAATGTAATTATAATGCTATACCATCCATAACATCCATTCCTTCCATACAATCGATTCAATCGCCAGCTTTTTCTTCACCAGTACCTGCACAAATATCAATTAGTACACGTGCTCAACGAAAACGTAAGGCTCCATCTGTGGTCGCCAAAAAAATTAAATCTCTAAAAATGCATCGACCCAGACTTTCATTTCAATGGAAAAATACAAAATTTCAACATTCAGCAGAAATGCCTGTTCAAAATTTCACGGAGACCATTCCATCTAACTGGACAGCGTTAGACTATTTTTACCGTTTTTTTCCTGAGAACTTAATTTTTTACATAACTAACCAAACTAACTTATATTGCGTTCAAGAGAATGGCAAATCAATAAAAGTAACTGCAGAAGAAATAAAAGATTTTATAGCTATAAATATATTGATGGGAGTAGTGGTTCTTCCGTCCTACAAAGATTACTGGAAGACATCTTACAGATATTCGAAAATAGCCGATGTCATGCCATTGAAGAGATTTCAACAAATAAGGCGCTACATTCACTTTGCTGATAATACACAGGCAGACGAGGCAGACCGCTACTACAAGCTTCGACCTCTTATTGATCAAGTAAGAGAACAGTGCCTCGCATTAGAAGAAGAAAAAGCGTTTAGCATTGATGAAATGATCATATCTTACAAAGGTAAAAAGGCAGGGTTCCGCCGACAGTATAACCCTAATAAACCTTGTAAATGGGGGTTCAAAAACCTTGTAAGGGCTGGCGTCTCTGGATTGATTTACGATTTTATGTTGTATGCAGGCGACGATACTTTTAGAGGCATCGAATTTACATCTGACGAAGAACATCTCGGAGTTGGAGCTAAAACTGTTTTAGCTTTATGTAAGTCGATCAAAAATCGTCCTGCCGTTGTATACTTTGACAACTGGTTTACGTCGTTGGATCTTATATATCATCTTAGGAATAACTACGGTATATTTAGTTTGGGAACGGTCAGAAGAAATAGATTGCAAGACGCCAATGATTGGGAACGTCCGAGCTACAACTCAAAGCGGTCACGTTCTAGTTCACTCCATCTATAAAAATCCCTAAGTGTTGCAAAAAGACGTTTTTTCAACATTAAATTTACATAAATATAAAGTTAGTGATATTATCTTCCAAAAACTAAAAGCAGTGTAAATAAATTTTACTGCAATAAGGAGAAATAACAAAAACAAGAAAAGCTAACGGCCAAATTCAAAGCACAACAGTGGTGAGTCACCGCAGCGCTCGCCGCCAGCTGACCGTTGCATTGTTGTGTTGCGCCCCCCGCGCGCACCGCGCCCGCCCCGCCGTCGCCCGCCCGCTGCCGCCTGTCGCCGAGCCGAACACCCGCACGCCCGCACGATCGTTTGTTTGGTAAGATCACCCACAAAATGGCATCTAAACCTTCCTGTGCTGGCTGCTCAAATGGCATAGACGACAACCGCTTTTTACAGTGTTGTTTATGCAAAACATTCTACGACATGATATGTGCAAACATATCCGACCAGCGCTTCAAAAGTATGACCCAGGAAAGTAAACAACAATGGGAATGCGTAAAATGTAAATGCAATAAGCCCAAAAATGACAATTGCAATACCCCTGTTCACGGCTGCGACGAAAATATTACACGTCGTAAAACCGTTCGAAATGTGGCAAAAGAGTTAACAGATGAGCCCAAATCTAAATCATCCTCACTAACAAAAAAGTCTAGTTCAGATACTTTGACCTTAGAAAAAATTAGTATTTTACTGGACGAAAAACTAGTCGCAAATAATACCAGACTTTTATGTACAATTCAAGAAACTATACAGTCAGAAATACACAAAGGTATCAACATGTATAAAACTGAAATAGATGATAAATTATTAAAATTACAAAATACACAAAACTGTTTGGAAATTAAACTAAAAAACTTCGAAGAAACAATAAACAAGCTAGAAATAGAAAACTTAAACCTAAAACAAAATTCGAAAGTCAATGAAAAATTACCAACATCGACACAAGAAGAAATGTATATAAAAGAAACATACGCTAAAAAAATTGTAGTATACGGAATTCCTGAATACCGGGATGAAAACGAACAGGATTTACATGAAGAGATCATAAATATATTCAGAGAGTCAATGAACGTCGACGTCTTAGGATACATCGAACAGGTTGAAAGAATAGGTAAACCAAGGAAAACACAAAGTTCCCGTCCAATCCTTCTAGAACTAATTAGCAAACGGATGACAAAATATTTATTAAACAACGCTAGATGTCTGCAAGGTTCCAGAATTTACATATCCGAGTTCTTGAATAAAGATGCATTAAATACGAGAAAACGTCTCCGCGAAAAGCTCTATGAGGCGCGAAAGAAAGGAATGCACGCAATCATAAAAAATAACCGCCTAGTAGTGAACGGTGTGCCCGTACCAGACGAGCACCAGACATTGGAAAGTCCCCCCTCACCCCCCGCGCGAAACAGCCTAAACAACTCGTCCACTACCATCAACCGCACTGATCGCTCCTTTCGTAACTTTCGAAACTAACACTGGAATCAAGTTACTCTATCAGAATATGCGAAGTCTATTCAACAAAAGGCATCTACTCCAATCGTACCTCGAAGACTTAAACGAAAAGATTCATATCATTTGCATAACTGAATCGTGGCTCACAGCTGAAAAAATTGATCTTGTTCAACTTGACAACTACGGAATGGCTGCATCCTTCTGCCGATCAACGCACTCAGGAGGAGGGGTATGCATTATATCACATGACGACCTACAAGTAAGAGAAATCCCCGAAATCACTAACATGTCCGTAGAATATGTAATTGAAATATGTGCCATACAATTACTTGACTCAAATTTAATAATAGTAAACTTGTACTGGAATGAAAGAGAGACCGACGTTTTCTATAATCAATTAAAAAAACTGTTAGATTACTTAGTAGCAAAATATAATACAAAGAAAATAATAATAAGTGGCGATTTTAACATAAATGTATTTGAAAATAACAAACAAACAAATACCTTACTTGACTTAATGTTAGAATATAATTTTTCACAAATAATAAGTGCTCCCACCCGCGAGACACATCACTCGTCGACGTGTATTGATTTAGTCTTTATCAACTTTCACACAAAACAGATTGAGAATCAAATAAGAGATCTTGGTTTCTCCGACCACAAAAGCATTATTCTAAACCTAAAACCTATAAATATAAAAAGTACATCTTGGACTATTCACAAACGCTTTTTTAATACAAAAAATATTCTTAATTTCAAAAATGAATTAAAAAATATTGACAGGTTGCAAACCTTAACTTCAAACAATGACATAAACGAAAACTATACTATATTTATTGACATTCTTAAAAATATTTTAAATACTTGTATTCCTTTAGAAAAAATTAAATTAAAAAATAATAATAATAATAAACGATGGCTGACGACCGGACTAAAACTTTCATGTAAAAATAAACGACTTTTAAACGTACACATAAATTCTTCAAACAATAAAATACTAAGAAAACACTATAAAATATACTCTAAAGTTCTTAAAAGAACGATAAACAAATCTAAAAAAATATATTACTGCCAAAAAGCAAAATCAAGTGATAATATTATTAAATACATGTGGCGTATAATTAGGGAAACTACAAATAAAAATATTAAGAAAACGAAGGAAAATATTATTCTTCAATACAACAAAATGAAACTAGAAAACCCAAAAACAATTGCTAACGAATTTAATTGTTATTTTGCATCGATCGGTTCCGCGAACTCTCAACTAAATAGACGGACCATTGAAAATAGCATGTACTTGAGCCCTGTTACCGAACACGAAGTCAAAGTTATAATTAAACTACTAAAAAATAAAAATAGTCATGGTATAGACGAAATCCCACCCAAATTAATTAGAAAATGTGCGGATGAATTGACATTACCTTATTTCATACTAATAAACCAATCATTCTCCGAAGGTCGCTTCCCAGATTGTCTCAAATCATCAATTGTTAAACCATTGCACAAAAAAGGTCAAAAAACAGACCCAAGTAACTATCGACCTATCGCATTATTACCAACATCGGCAAAGATTTTTGAAAAAGCCATGTGCAATCGACTGTATAAGTATTGTGAAAAATTCAATTTATTTGACGAAGCCCAATGCGGATTTAGAAAAAACCGATCAACCACTTTAGCAGTTTACGAATACGTAGAAAAGATACTTAACATATTAAATAAAAAACAGTACGCTATTGGACTTCTTCTTGACATGACGAAGGCGTATGATAAAGTTAAATACGACATACTATTAAAAAAACTTTACGACTTGGGTATACGCGGTACAACCCATAAATGGTTTAGATCATACCTACACAATCGGACGCAATATGTTGAGATCGAACATTTTGACCACGACACCGGGAACATATCAAATATCCGCTCAGACGCGCTTCACATGACTGGCTCGATCCCCCAAGGATCCGTACTAGGATGTGTACTTTTTTTAGTTTACATTAATGACTTACCCAATTTCGAACAGACACCGTGTGTCCTTTTTGCTGATGACGTATCTTTCATAATGCCATGCCATGACACTGTGAGTGCACAGAATTCAGTACAATCTGTATTAAACAGCACTGAACATTGGATGACAAATCACAGCTTAGGTCTCAATTATTTAAAAACGGTAACTATGATTTTCAGACCGCACCAAAAATCACCAATTTATCCACAAATAACACAAAACGATACAAAAATAGAATGCGTAAATACTTTTAATCTCCTCGGTATAACCATCGACTCACATTTAAACTTCAAACAACACATTGAAAAAACTAAATCAAAATTATCTAGCTTCACGTACGCGGTCCGAGAACTCAAAAAAACGACTGACCTTGAAACTGCACTGTCGGCCTACTATGCATACGCACACTCCCGACTGTCGTATGGCTTGATCCTGTGGGGCAATAGTACCGACGCACCACACCTATTTATCATGCAGAAAAAATGTGTTTGCATTCTCGCAAACATTGATAGCACCGATAGTTGCAAACCGTTCTTTAGGCAATTTAAAATATTAACGTTGACATGTTTGTATATATTAGAACTATGCAAATTCGTTCGGAAATATCCACAAAAATATAAACACATGGACGAGGAACCTCGACGATTTGCCCTGAGACCGGGAAGAAATAAGCTAATAACACCAGTTTCGAAATTAATGCTCCACAATACCGGACCATATTCGATGTCAATTAAAATTTACAATAACTTACCCACAGACATAAAAACAGAACAAGAATATTTTAAATTTGTACAAAAATTAAAATCCCATCTTATTAACAAATGTTATTATGACCTAAAAGAATTTTTGACACAGAAATCTTAATTTTAATTTTGAAATAGGAAACACTCACTCTTAATTAATAAAATATAATAAATAGACATACAATACATATACTGACATTTTAATGACTAAAATACTATTGACTAATAATAATAAGTAAAATAATGCATGTTGCGTATAAGAGTTTGACATTCGTTCAATACCTACATTATAAAAAACCTCGGACTGTCTCCATCCATTGTGTAATGTGCATAAGCACTATGTAGGAAACTTATGTAGGCTGGAATACTGGCAGCTATTGTTTTATATTATTTAAATAGATTCTAAAGAAGAAACAATGAGATATTGACAGCATCCTTCCAGACTCGGTCATATTTTTCGTGCTCGGACTGTGGGCACATAACATTAAAATCACTTTTATGTTTTAAATACAAAGCTTTGAAAAAGATTAAAATCTTTGATTTCTCTCTCACGTTTCCCCCAAACGTTAGTTGGTGGAGGCGCCGTATCGAGTACCGCGGGTACTGTCGCGAGTAAAATCAGTGCTTTTCAGGGATAGACACATGGTAGCGTGTCCAGCCAAGTGCAGCTGCAACTACTTATACAAGAATAGTACTATACGCTGATATACGCTACGAAAAATTGGAATAATATTGGATATTGACTGGAACTCAAGAAGCATAGTATACAGATAAGTACCTACAAACACACTATAGGTACACATTCCAACATGGAAACGTTTGACGGCGTTTCTTCTCATATTGATGTTTTTATTAAGCAGTACAATGCATTAGCAGCTTTAAATTCCTGGGATGACAATACCAAGGCGATTTTAATTTCAAATTATTTATCGGGGCCTGCCCTCAATTATTTTCACACCATCAGTGATGATGCTTCAACTTTTGAAGATATAGTAGAGGCTTTGAAACAAGAATTCACCTCAGATCCGGATTACGCCGCTCAATTTTATTCAAATCGGCAAAATCATGATGAAAAGACAGTAGACTTCATCTACCGAATGTCATTGTTGGCTAAAAAAGCTGGAATTACATCAGATGAGAAGATAATAAAACAAATTTTGAAATCTTTAACTTTTAATAATAGAACACGATATGCAACACATGTATTTAGTGACTTGACTGCATTTAAAAAAGCAGCATTGCAAGAGGACGAGATTTTGAATTTACAACCAAAACAATTGGCGTTGCCGGTCAAGATACAAACATTAGGGAACTCTGGTTCCTTCAATCATACTTACTCGCGGGGTGACGGTGCCCAGAATGTGCGGTTAACACATCCACCCCGTCAAATCAGTGATATTTTTTCTACACCATGGTCGTCAAGAACTCCACATGTTCCGGAGCGCCATGTACAACCCACGGGAGCTTCATACTCCGCCAGAAGAAGCGCTGGTGATGAAGCAGGAACGAGCAGGCCGCCATTTTCGCAACCACAACAGCATCAGTATAATTTTAGGAATAGACAGCCACCTTCTCAAGACATGCGAAATGAGCACCCAAATGCTCGGCGGCGCTAGGACAGGGAACCACACTAGCGACCGATGACAGAGAAGGTTCCACTACAACGCCCTATGTAGAAGTGAAGATGTGCGGTATCACCACGTCCGCATTATTGGATAGCGGTGCCAGTCTTTCGGTCATGTCGGAAGATTTTTACTATAAAAATATAGATAAGCTTGTACATAATAATATTGTAAATAGTAGCGTAGATAATAAAAAGCCTGTATTGCGTGTTGCGAATGGCAAATTACTTGACATTATTCTTTCACTCAAAATAAAATTTTATTTGTCAAATTATTTATTCGAACATACGTTCGCTGTTGTAAAAAGTATTACAACCGATGTAATCCTAGGTTGCGATTTTTTCAGTATTCATAGGACTTCGATAGATTTTGGGCAAAATCTATTAATTTTTCCAGATAATTCGTGTATACCATTTTTGCGTGCAGATGAGAATGACCATTTGCCATACTTGTCAGAACAATGCCATTTGCCGTACTTGTCAAAACAAGACAAATTGTTTTTTTTAAATAATGAGACGGCATTGGGTGAGAATGTAGGAGAAATATTTTCAGAAAATAGGGGTTTGAATACACTAGACATTTCTGATAAAATATCCAGAAATGATAAAGGAAAATTAGTTAAAATCTTATCAGAATATGAAGAGCAGTTTGCGTTTGATAAGACGCAAATAGGATCGTGTTCGATTTCGGAGGTTGAAATCAACACTGTTGATGATACACCAGTCCATAAGTCTCCGTATCGTGCTTCGCATGAGCAACATCGGATAATTCGCGAACAGGTAGACGAGATGATGCAGAATGGCATCATTCGCGAATCGCGTTCTCCTTATGCGTCTCCTGTCGTTTTAGTTAAAAAGCCTGACGATTCGTGGCGTTTTTGTATTGATTATAGATCGTTAAATAAGAAAGTTATTACTGATTCTTATCCGCTACCGCGCATAGATGATTTATTGTCATATCTGTCAGAAGCTAAATACTTTGCAGACTTGGACTTAAATTCAGGTTACTGGCAAATTCCTATTAAGGAAGCTGATAAGCATAAAACTGCCTTTGTGACACCGTCGGGTCTTTTTGAATTTAATGTTCTTCCTTTTGGTCTTAAAACTAGTGGGGCTGTTTTTCAACGCACTATGGACAAGGTTCTGGGTGGTTTAAAGTATAGGAACGCTATAGTGTACGTTGATAATATATTAGTGTATGGTAGGGACTATGATGAGTTTTGCACCGCTTTGAAGAAGGTTCTTCAAAGACTCAAAGAGGCCAATATGACCCTGAAACCCAGTAAATGTCATTTTGCGTACGATCAAGTGTCGGTATTAGGTCATAAAATATCGGGTGAAGGTATTCGTCCGGATGACGCTAATATAGAAAAGATAAAGTCATTGAAGGTACCATCCTGTACCAAAAATGTCAAATCGGTGTTAGGGTTATTTTCGTATTATAGGAAATTTATTGGTAATTTTGCGACAATCGCGATGCCCTTAACTCGTTTGTTAAAGAAAGGCGTAAAATTTGAGTGGCTTAAAGAGCAACAGGAATCTTATGATACTCTATTTAAATTAATCAGTAACCCTCCATTATTACGACATTTTTCAAATGATTCTAATATCACCACTAGATTGGATGTGGATGCGAGTGGTGATGCTTTGGGCGCGTGTTTATTACAGGGAACTGATAGGTTATTCCCAGTTGCTTTCGCTTCCCGAAAGTTATCTGACTGCGAAACGCGATATACGATTACCGAGAGAGAATGCCTTGCACTTGTTTGGTCATTGAAGTATTTTGAGCATCTATTATGGGGTTTAAAATTTGATGTGGTAACAGACCACAGGGCTTTAGTTTGGTTGCGAGATAAAAGAGATATGAATGGTAGATTGGCTAGGTGGGCCCTCGCTATTCAGTCGTATGATTTTAATATTGTATATTGTAAAGGAAAGGAAAATGTGTTGGCAGATTTTATGAGTAGGAATCCGTTAATAGATGACAATTCCTCAGACAAAACTCAACCACAAATGTCTGATGGTTTAGAGTTGTATAAAATCGATATTGTCGATATCGATACTAAACAGTCTCGCGATAATTTTTGTGTAAATATGGTCAGTAAAATCAATGCTTGTCGTAGTAGGAATTATAAAGGTTTTCATTTATTAAATGGTCGGTTATACCATAGAATTAAAATGGGTGGTCATTTTATCGATAGGATTGTACTACCAGAATGTTTATTTTTAGAGGTCATGTCCGAGATTCATGATGATCCCTGGTGTGGAGCTCACTTTGGTCTTACGAAGACATTAGGTAAATTTCGTGAGCGATATTTTATCGAAAACGTCGATAAAAAAATTTATGATTACATAGCTGGTTGTAAAAATTGTCAAGAAAGAAAGAAAGTTAATTTCCTTGCGCCGTTACAGCCAATAACTGTAAATCGTATTTTTGACAAAGTTGCGATCGATGTGTTAGGTCCATTCACCAGATCGTCACTAGGGAATAAGTATGTTTTGGTTTGTATTGATTATTTGACTAAGTTCGCCATCTGCAAAGCGATTCCTAGGGCGACAGCCGAGTCTATCTGTGATTTTCTTGTAAATGATGTTTTTTGTAAGTTTGGTTCGGTTAATCAAGTATTGACGGACCGTGGTTCGATTTTCACTTCGAATATGGTCAAAGAAACACTCGATTTCTTTGATACGACATTGTGTGTAGCCGCTACACGGCATCCACAAACTATAGGTCTTGTAGAACGGTATAACAGAACTTTAATTCAAGGTTTATCTATGTATGCGAATTCGCAACAATCTCATTGGTGTATGTATGTACCGCTCATAAATCATGCATACAACGTATCTAAACAGTCTTCTACTCAGTTGTCTCCATTTTCAGTTATGTTCGCGCGCGATCCTCTTATAAGGTCCGATGCCAATGTAAATATAAATTTGTTAACGGATGATCTCGATATTACGTCACGTTCTGCTGCGAATAATGTGCGTATCACGAAAGCGTTAGAAAATATACGTAAGGTTCAAACACGTCAGAAGAGACTGTTTGACAGGAAGGTCAAGTTTGTGCGTTATGAACCTGGAGATTTAGTTCTTGTATATAACCCTAGGAAAACGACTAGGATTGGTTCTAAGCTGTCACGCTTATATTTTGGCCCATATAGAGTTGTGCGTTGTTTAAGTAATAATAATTACTTAATTACAAAAGTCAATGGTTCTTCTGCTCGTAATTTAATATATCATCATAATTCTATGAAGCCGTTCAAATTACGATTGTAATATATTTTGCCCAACTTCTAGAATATTATACATGTGTATTATAGGTAGGTAGGTACACTATTCTCTTTCATGATGTATTTGTGTTATATTTTTGTGTAATAGTTTCAGCTTTTATTTATAGATGAAATAAGATATTTCGTTTATCTTAACGGTATAAGGTATGTGTTATGTATAAGAAATGGTAACGCATGGAATAACATTCCATATGGTATCATCTTAGGTCTTTTAATAAGTTGATGAATAGAATTATGAAACGAATACTTGCTCGATTGCCATAAAAAAAAAATACTTATTATGGGTTTTAGATTTTTGCTTTGTCTATGGATGTTGACATTGGTAAAAAAAGAACAACTGTCAGTACTGTCATGTAATTTTTTTATGTCAAGTCAGTCAGTATTGTTTGTTTATGTTTATAAATGGTGACGGATATGAAATAGTTTAAATAATTATTATGTTTCGAAATGGATGATGTTACCGAAAAGAAGATTATGATACAACAAAAAGAATGTGGAAAGTTAGTTTTTGTCGTGTGGAATCGCTGTCATTCTCTATCTAAAACTTCTTAACAAGAATATCTTGGAGAAGGGAATCTTTGATTCTATTTAGAGATGATTTGCATATATTCCAGGGGGAGCGTGAAGAGATTATTTATTGGTTTGTTGTATCATTGTTGATTTTTATTAAGCGTTGTCACAAGTATGGAATATTTGAATGTTTTCACTATTTGCCCCAAAGATTTAATAATCAAATACGTATTTAATTTATGAAACTTCATATTGAGTAAAGATAGGGTTTTTCTTAGACTGTTAAAATCTTGATGAAGTAGGTAAATTTGATTAAATGTATTTTGTGTAGGTATGTGGATGATGGAGTAGTTGTTCGATAATAATATTTCTCATTTGTTATGTCGAGTCATTATGTGGTGTTTTGTATTGTTATTTTTGTCTTTTGTCGAGCGAGATGTAACATTGATAATTTTCAGATGATGACTTTGGACAATGATGTATCTATAGAGATAATTTGATAATGCAGCTAAGCAGCCATGATTACTGGATGCTGCCTAGATGCATGATGATTAAACCACTACGATTGTGATTGAAATATTTAAGTTTTTTTTGCGTCTATTTTCAAAATTCCTATTTTTAAGTTCTTGTGAAGTTTTTGGACTAGCATACTGTGATTCACCCATACATCATGTATTTTTGTTAGGTTTTTGCATGAAGGGGTCAGTTTAACTTGTTTAAATATTTATCTTTCTTATTTCATTTGTTTACTCCACATTTTAACCTGACTGGTTGTTAGCTACAACTATTGGGTCGAATCACTTTTACTTCGGAGCTTCCTAACTTAGGTAGGCTAGGAAGACATGTGCCTGGAAGTGATGCCGATTTTGATTAGTATCAAAATCTTTTTCGTAGGCGGTGGGATGTAATGTGCATAAGCACTATGTAGGAAACTTATGTAGGCTGGAATACTGGCAGCTATTGTTTTATATTATTTAAATAGATTCTAAAGAAGAAACAATGAGATATTGACAGCATCCTTCCAGACTCGGTCATATTTTTCGTGCTCGGACTGTGGGCACATAACATTAAAATCACTTTTATGCTTTAAATACAAAGCTTTGAAAAAGATTAAAATCTTTGATTTCTCTCTCACGTTTCCCCCAAACGTTAGTCATTGCTATGCCCAAAAGGGTTCTTATGTGAAACCAAATATATATATCTGTCAACCCATGTACCATAAGTTGCAATAAAGTATTGAGTATTGAGTATTGATTATTGATTTTTTACTTTCCGACAAAGCGCTTAAAAAGAAAGGTCGTGGAGCACATTGCCAGGTGACGTGCAACAAACATAAGATCGCGATTGTGAGGTGGCATGATAACAAGCCTGTTACCTTAGTTAGTTCTTTTGTTGATTCTTTTCCGATCGACAAAGTAAGGAGATTTAGCAAAGAGTCAAGAACCCATGTCGATATACCCTGCCCCCAAATAGTTAAGCAATATAATAGACACATGGGTGGTGTAGATTTGGCAGATATGCTAATAGCCTTATATCGCACCAACATGAAAACACATCGCTGGTACATGAACATTTTTTCGCAGATTATTGATATTTGTGTGAACAATGGCTGGCTCCTCCGCCGTCGGCACAACGCCACGTTAAACCAAAAAATAAAACAAGATCACCTAAAACAATTTAGATACGAGATTTATGCGGGCTTGTAACAAAATAATCGTTGTATATTGCCACCTGCCCATGTACCAGATTCCGTGAATGAGGCGAAGAAAATAAAAAAGCCAGCATCAGAAAGACCAGTGGATGCGATAAGGTATGACTGTCTTGACCATTGGCCAGAACACACAGAGTATCAGAGGTGCAAGTACTGTAAAAAAGGGCAGGCCAGCACCCGTTGTACTAAATGTAAAGTTCATTTGTGTTATGTTGCAAAAAGGAATTGTTTTATTGCTTATCATAAGAAATAATTTTATAAGTACCAAACCATTTTTCTTAATAAATACTTTTTTATTTCATCTCTTATCTTTATTCTCACGTATCTTGTATACTATTCTATGACTATCCTATTCTTTCATGTACTTAAAAAAGTATGATTTGATTTTAAAATATTTACAAACAGTATACTTCCAAGCGTTCCTTTGTATATTTTACTATACCTTCCTAATATTTGTATTTTGATCAGGACAGTAGCAATGTATATTATCATATACATCATATATTTAAAAAACTTAAACATAGGGATTTTTATATTTATTTTTCCCATCATTCTTACATAACATATGTTACGTTAAAATTGTTTTTACTAACTTTTTTAAACTTCAATAGTCCTGCGACCTTAAGGGTTAAGGTACCTATAGAAGTAAAAGTATAAATATTAAGACTTCTACTGAACGCAATATCCTATGTAATGAGGACATTATTGTTAGAATATAAAAATGAAATTTCTGATCATTATATATTATATACAGATGGTAGCAAAACTTAGCTACATGTAAGAAGTGGGTTCTATGACCCTTCAACTGATTTTCGAAAAAAAATCAAGTAGATCTTCATTGCTCTATTTTCACTGCTGAAGCATATGCTGTCTTTCGGGCTTTACAGTACATTAAACAAATTTAAAACTTACAGATATTCATAATATTTACAGATTCAATGAGTTTGGTTGATTGTCTCTCAAATACGCAAATTGTATGTAAGTTCAATTATATTATATTTATGTGGGATAGATTTTTTAAATAATTCTTGAATATAACTTGATAAATCTCATTTTATTTGCTTCCTCCGTCTTTAAAATACACGACTTTTCATCAAGAATCGCCATCTTAATTTCTCACTTTCCATCTCTTTCACTCCTATGCATACGTCCCTTTCGTCCTAGCTTTTACATATCTTCTCTTTCATACGTCACATTTTCTAATAATATTATCTCATTTACACAGTGTTGCAATCCCACATTAGACCATCCTGCATCATGGATGTCCTCAGCCATGCTCATTTACACATCTCACTCGTACTCCAACATTTGAACATCTTACTAAAATAATCAAACAATAGTTACTTATAAAAAGATACAATGCTTAGGTACAAACTTACTTAAATTTAACAAATCAGCAGGGCTTTAATCACACACAATTATTTTTAACACTTACATCATTATAACATAAAGTAACTTTTTATCAAACACAACATTATTTTTGAAGTTATAGATACTGGAAAAAGGAACGCAGGTCTCCGAGCATTGCTATCTATAACTTCAAAATTAAAAAAATAGCATTTTAAATGCTTAACTAAAAGTTCTCACAACATACTTTTGAAGTATGGTTCACCAAATGCTGTTGTTCTATTACATAACTAAAATCTAAACACAATGCTCATTAGTTGCACTTATTCTACAATTACCTAATTAAGGTCTCTACCCATTACACCGTATCTTACCATGACCGTGCTATGAACGTGTCAGACACGAAAATAATACGACACGGTCTACCTTGCCCACTGAACGGATCGACGGCGTTCTGTACCCATTTGTAACGCGTATGATGACCGCATACAACCCGTACGATGTCCGTGTGTAACGTAGTTGATTCGGAATCCGTCATTTTCATGTGCATATCAGACTGTAGCGGACGTGTGCTTTTATGTCACTAAATAAGTATGGTTATTAGAAGAACCGCTAGACAGTTGGCAATGATTGCCTTAATGTTGGATGAAGAAAAAGAACATGCAACAAGAACTCGACGCTACTGGATTCACGATTCAATAAAAGAACGAAAAACCAAAGGGGAATATTGGACATTATTTAGGCATTTAGTTGATGACGAAGAAAAGTTTTTCCAGTATTTCCGAATGTCTCAATTCCAATTTAATATGTTATTGCATGCCTGAAGATCCTGGAGATGGAGTATATGGATATCGAGTTGTATTTGGAGAGGTGAATTGTGTAAGCTGCTTTAGCTCCATGTCAGAAACCACACTAAATATTTTGTTTTTTGCAACTGCTTGTAGATAAGGTGAAAACTTTTTTACAGTTTCTGATATACTCAAAAAGAAGCGATCAAGTTCATCGTGCTGTTGTTGTGGAACAGTATTCTGCTCGTCTAACAGTCGACTCATTAACACAGCTGATGCTGTCTGTAATGGAGCTACACCTTTGGCTTTTTTTGCCTTTTTTGCAAGATTTATTGGTGATGTTTTTTGCTTGATAGTCTCATAGTCCTGCACTTCCCTGCCGTGAGAAGAAGCCATATCCACAGCATAATTGTTGTTGATATCATTGTTGAGGTCTGGGTTCTGGACTTCAGGTGTTGCATCTTCTTCGTCGTCACTTGTCAGCTCGAGGGATTCTAAAGTTTTTTTATCAACGAAAAACGAGGCCACAAACGACATTTCATCCTCGTACTTCCACTTCTTAATTTTCTTAAAATAATCTAAGACCCTATCCATCAAATCAATTGATTAACGACAATAAGAAAAGACACTTTAACTATCGTCTTTGTCGAGCACGACGTGTAGTAGAAAATGCTTTTGGCATTTTATGTAAAAAAAATCGTATTTATAATAGACGTATGCACTTAAAGCCTGAATTCGCGGAAAAAGTTGTACTTACAACATGCATTTTACATAATTTTATAAGACGCGAAGAAACTGTAAGATTTTTTGGAAACAAATAATAGTGTACAATTCACTAATCTGAGACACCATGGAGGTAATGCCGTTTCCACCGCTTTTGAAGTACGCAATACATTTGCGGATTTCTTTCAAACACCTCAAGGCCAACTAGACTACACTAGATAATTATAAAGCTTCATCTCCTCATATTTAAAGAAAAAAAAAGTACAGGTTAAATAAGTAACTACCTACTTACTTATTTTGTAAATCACTTTCTTTAGACTACGATTTTCTAATTGAAGTAGGTTTTAAATTACTGCTCTTTTGTAATATTTAAAAAAAACAATATAACGATGTATAAATAGCTAAGTATAATAAGCCGTATATAACATGAAAGTAAATAAACACATCGAATTGGTTTTTACTTAACGAAAATTATTTAAAAAATGCAAACTAGGAAAAAGTGTTTAATTATTTAAGGTACACCAACAGGTTACATGTTCACATTATTTGATACATTCTAAAGTATTTGCAACCCAATTACAGGTGAACACAGCACAAACATTCCAAAAATGTACGCTATATCAACAAACAAGAACCAATCACAAAAGAAAAGTAGGTAAATATAAATTTGCGGTACTTGTATAATAATTCGCATCTGCTATTTTCCTTCAAGTTATATGCGGCTTGTTATATCTATCTATATTTAACTACACACATCAACATCGTCTAGGGATGTCAGTAGATGACTACAGATTTTTCACAATACCGTTCAAATCTGAATAATTTCTGATTATTTTTCACTTTTCCTTGAGAAACACATTCATTGTTACTTTTACATTTTTTTCACTTTTTTCTTTATAAAAAAAAAACACTTTTACGCAAAAAAAAATGATTTATTTTATTTTGTTAAAGTTGAAATGAGCACTCTTAGGATGTTTTCTTTAGCTCTACTTCTCAACTCTTCTCGTTGGTTTACATACTCATCTACATTTTCCTGTTGTAGCAAACTATTAATCTCTATGTCTTCTATAGTCTTAATTTTATGCTATACAAAGAGCATCAGTATGAGGCTCTGTGGGCAGTCTCGGATCAAACAAGGATAATACAGGATCACTTGCTAACTTTTGCTTTAACATATTCAAATATGTTCTGTGTTCATCTGTAAAAATAAAGTTTATTGTAATATGGGGTGCCTACCTAACCACTATGTTGGTTTGGGTGCCTATCTAACAACACAAGTGAAACACACGGATATTAAAAGCCAACAGATTTATTTTCATATAATGCAACACACAAAGACACACCTTACACACACATGTATGATACCCCACATTTATATTTTTCCTTAACAAATCTGTAAGTGGTTTGGCTAAGATGGAATAATTCTGAATATATTTCCTAAAATAAGATGTCAACCTTTTTATAACCAGTTATGATATAGTAACTGTCTATTCTTGGTTATGATACAAAACCTTTTTTTATTATTTTTTAAGAATAGAACCTCGTCACATTCTGACGACAAGATTCCCGCTGTGTTTTTATAAACAAATCAATAATATTGTACAATCACATAAATTGTTTGTGTTAAACTTATGATTATAAAGGTATTTCCTTCTGATGGAAATAGTGATTTTATGTTATTAGCATGCGGATGTCTGCATCTAAGTTGAATTATTATATAAAAATCAATTATTTGTTTTCAAAGCGGTACTAAAATATTTGTGATCTGTGGGGTAAAATATCCCACCATCTTGGCATACAAATGGTAAAGCTGGCAAGGAGTGGTTGACAAACTTTCTGAAAAGAAATTCTACACTTTCTCAAAGAACACCCGAAGCTACTGTTTCAACAGTGACAGGCGACTTGATACAAAGCATAATTTTACTCCTTCATGTATCTGGAATTTGGATGAGACTAGCGTCCAAATTGTGCTGAATGAAACCCAAGATAATTTTGTCTTAAAAGGAAACAAAACATGTGGGAGCAATAGCGTGGAACTCTGGTCACTGTTGAGCAAGCGGTAAGTGCCCTAGGAAACTCGATTACGCCAATGTTTATATTTCCACGTTTTAAATATAAAAAAACTGTTTATCCGTGACGGTCCGCCTGAGTATATTGGGGTTGGTAACAGACCCGACTGGATGACAATCACAGAATTCTTATTGTTTATGGATCACTTCATGAAATACACAAAGCCCAGTTCTGAAAAGCCAGTGCTGTTACTCCTAGTCAACCATTCCTCTTACATTGATATTGATGTGATTGAAAAGGCCAAGGCAAATTCAGTAATATTATTATCGTTCCCAACACATTGCACCCAACCTCTGCAACCCCTGGACTTTGGTTATTGCTCAAAAGCCCAAAATAACTGGCTCAGAACTAATCCCGGGAAAACGATGAGCATTTACGAAATACCAGGCATCGTAAAATATGCTTTCCCGTTGGCAACAACTCTTACCAACATAGCAAATACATTTAAAAAGGCTGGCATTTGGCCCTATAACCCAAACATTTTTTCAGACACAGACTATGCTCCATCTTTTTTTACCGATCGACCGATACCGTAAACTCAACCGACTCCGGAATGTCTTGACGAATCAGATTATGTGGGCAGCAATGATCGAGTCAAGCATGTTCCTCGGCAAAGCAACTGCAGCGTTGACTGTACCAATGAACCAGGTCCTTCGTTTATACAGTATGGAATTAACGTAGACTATCGAAATGAGTGTGAACCATCAGGCAGTCAAGAACAAGAGACTCGGCAGTGCTCTCAACAGCATACCTCTAGCTACAGTCCAAAATCGGCTGATAAAAACACAGATGAAAATACAGAACCTTTTTCACCAGAGCTAATAAGACCTATAGCATCACGCCGATTAATTGGACATAATAAAGTACGTAAAAGAAAGACAGCTGTTCTTACGGACACTCCGGAGAAAAATGCCTTGGCCGAAGAACAGGATAATAAGAAGAAGAAGAAAGAAAGTGAAACTGCAAATAGAGTTAAGGGAAAAGGCAAGGGAAAATGCAAGGGAAAAGGTAAACAAACAAAATAACTGACTAAAAACCCTATTAAGAGAAGAGTTTTGCAACATGACGACAGTTCTGATGACGAAGATGAAAGACAAGAATGGTACTGCATCATAGCTGCGATGCTTTCTCTTACTCTGCTCCAGGAGAAAAATGGGTTGAATGCAGAGAATGTAAGGATTGGGCCCATTTGCAATGTATTATAGAAGAAAGCATAGAATTTGTGTGCCCTAATTGCTATTCTGATCAGTCATTTGGAGAATAACTTTTGATGTATTGGATCAACTCATACACAAGGTGATTAGTAATGCGATACATTCCTTCTAAGGAGTTAAAATAGAACATATTTACAGTCAATTAAGTCATAACATACCATGTCCGAAAATTGATAATTTCTGAGTTATGCAACATTTAAGTTTTTTTATTTAAAAAAAACCATATTCGCAGTTCAAATGAATCCTTTTAGGGTGCGTTTGAAAACCAGTGAAACTTTAATTCGTAAAAAAGAAAGAGATAGGCATATTGAGAGAAAGATAAGTTTTAACTGATTTTCAAACGCTTGGTGAATTCACGAATTCTCACAGCCCGCCAAAAACAAAACTCAAACAAAACAAAAGCAAGCAAATGTCAACAAGTGTCATTCTCAAGGTCAAGTTAAAATCTCACTCTAAAAAATCAGCGTTAAATTTTACCTTCTGTCAGGTAAAAACTACTCTGACGAAGCCGTTCTAAAACGCGATAAAACGCAGGCCGAGTGAACGTTCGGTTATTCTCGGTTTCACTCGGGTGGTTTTCAAACGCTATCGGGCGAATTTTACTCTACCCGAGTAAAGTTTCACTGGTTTTCAAACGCACCCTTAGTTAAAAATTCAAAGATTAATGTTCTGCAGGCCTACCATGACCTCTTATTGCTATTCAGTTTAGGACCTAAACTGACCTGCTTCGCTTATTCGTACCACGACGTTACTTAAACAAACCCAAATTGGGTCGCTAGTTTGTAAGCGATTCAGCTGAAATAGTTCATTCTTTTGCAAGCAAATTCGTACCATGACGTCTGTAAGAAGTCTAAACTGCATCGCTGAGCTGTCAAACACGACAATTCAGAAAAAGTTACTATTTCGCCGACTGAAATGAAACGTTTTGAGCTAAAGACAAGTTTTAATTAAAAATACATTGATATTTAGTGCTAAATATTACCAATTAAAGTGAAAAGTGCGATACATGAGAGATAATTTGATAAAAATGATTTAACCTCATCTTATGTTTATAGATGTCTGACGAGTTAGTATTTTTTGAGTTTTTGGAGTGCGAAAATGAAGATACATCTTCACAAAGAAGGCAAAGCGTACAAAGAAGAAGACTTATTCGCGAGCAAATAGATCCTATCATGGAACTAAATAATGAAGAATTTACAAAAAAATATAGGCTAACCAAGCAATTATTTAAAGATCTCTGTGAAGAAATACGACCCAGATTTAAAATATCAAAAAGATCGATAGATTTGTCAGTGGAAATAAAGGTAATATAAGTATGTGATCAAGATTATTTTACACAGGTAATCTACTACTATGATAATGCTAAAACATACATTACTAGGTGCTGACAACACTATCTTTTCTTGCCACTGGATCACACCAGAGGCCTGTGGGGGACATTGCTGCACATTCGCTAGCGCAGCAAACTGTGTCTTCAGTTATAGCTGAAGTAATCGCAGCAATTGATTCACCAGAGATGAGGCGCAAGTATATTTATTTTCCAAAAACTTTGAATGAAAGAAATATAATCCGAGCAAGGTTAGTGTATTGCACAAGCTTATTTTTACACTAGTATTTATTGTGACAAATGAGAAGTAATATTTCTTTCTTTTAGGTTCCATCAAAAGTTCAATATACCAGGGGTATTGGGTTGCATTGATTGTACCCAGATTGCAATATGAGGCCTTTGGAAAATGAGGAAAGATATTACTGTAGAAAAGGTTATCATTCACTTAATGTTCAATTGGTAAGACTTGCAGACAGATATTAATAACCATAAATTATAAATACATCTAACAGTTGTATAAACATATTGTACCTATTATTTACCATGTTTCAGATTTGTGATTCGGATATGCAAATTACCAGTGTGAATGCTAGCTATGGTGGAGCCACACATGATTCATTCATTTGGAATGTGCACCCACTACAAACACACTTAGAAAATTTAAATGAATAAACATGGTAACTTGGTATGTTTATAATTAATAAGTTGCAATATCAAGCTTAACACAAAAAAATAAAATATCAATTGGTAATAACAAAATAATATTTTCAAAAACTACAATAACAATTTACTTATCAACATCTTTTATGTACCATATTTATTGATAAAATGTTATGATTTGAATAATGATTGATATAAAATAAACATATTCAACTATGTAACTAGCCTGCGTAACGTTTCCTTTATTTCTTTAATATCATTGACAAGCTCCCTTAGTATTAAGCTATTCCGCTCGTCAATGTCGAATGCGTCGCTGAGACTCCCGCACTAGAGCGCAGCGACCTGCTCCCGCAGACATAGGCAGCTCGCGTTGGCGACGGCGGCGGCGACGTGGTGTCAATCGGGGAGTTGGCTGTCGCGAAGCAAGTGGAGGAGTTGCAGGTGGGGGGGTTTGGGCAGGTGGCGGTGGTGTATGGCAAGTTAGAGGTAGTGTATGGGTAGGTGGAGGTGGCGTAGGGATGGTGGGTGGAACTGGCGTATGGACAGTAGAACTTTGTGAAGGAGTAGGTAGAGGATATGCAGTCACTCTCCATGATGGCCCAGGTTGACTCATGTTAGTCTAACTGGGTTTCCATCGTATCCACTTGCAACCGACGTGGTGGTGGTGGCCACTTCTACTATTGTTGCCTCTTCCACTAGTAATTGTTCTACCTGCAAAGATTAATTTTATTCTGTGTTAATAAAACATAACCAACCAGTATAACACCATTTAAATTAGAATTAGGGCTTAAAAATTACCTCGTCAAAGGGCTCCACCCTAGCTCCAGCTAAGCCCAGACCAACATTTTTCCCCAGTAGTTGTAGGAATTTTTCTTCTATTTTGGTCAATGGTTTAGCTGTGGATGGGCCTCCTCCAGTCCGCTCTTTGGAACGTCGCTGATCCGCAGCCAACCTCTTTAATTTGGATTTGTAGTCATTCCAATACTTAAACAATATAAGCAATTAGTTATGTAGTTATACCTACAAATCATAAAAGGTGGGTCTCTGCTGGTGGTAAAATTTATGTTTAATTTGCATGTTAATGAGGGGGTACCTAAACTTTGAAACTAATAAGGAGAAGCTGAGGGGAACTGCTTCTTTGGATTTTTTTAGTAAGAAGTACGGCTGTTAAACTATAGACATTTTGTTAGTTGTTTTAATAAAATAAGTTTTAACTTACTTTGCTCTGTGGGTGATCCTTTCCCATCTTTCTCTGCGCCATCCCCTTGGGAGTTCAAGCTGAGGGCTACCTCTTCCCACATCCTACGAGCGAACTCACGGGCTTGGCAAGTCTTATTAAAACCTACAGCAATATCTTTTCTTCGGCTTAAAATCTCCCATAGCGTTTCCAATTGGTTGTAGCTGACTCGGCGTCGCATAGGTTCACTAAACATAGGTATAAAATATCCACTTGAAATACGATAAGTGCGTGAAGCTTAAGAATATGTTTTAATAAAAGACGATTAGAAGAGTAAAAATTAAGTATTTAAAATTACTTCGTCATTTTTAACAAAATTATCAAATAAAACCGCATTTCGATCCTGAATTATACTTAGTCGTTAAATATTTGACACAATTTATTGTTATTGTTGCAATGCATGGTCAGTTAAGTGCTGATGCCTTTTCTTACCATAATTTAATTTACTTGTCCTACAAAGTCCGTTTCCCTAAAATTAAGCCCCGTGTTATCTTGCGACGTAATTTTGGTAGAATGAACACAGAAAATCTAAAAGAAGATGCTGAAAAACTTGATTGGTCTTCTATAGACAAGGAACAGTCAGTTCAAGATAAGGTGTGTGTTTTCAATAACCTCCTTGTTTGGCTTTATGACAAGCATGCGCCTATAAAACCAATGAGACTGAAACATCTTCCTGCTCCATGGCTTACTGCAGATCTTAAATCTATGATGATGAATATAAGAAACCGTGCCAAATCTAAATTTAAAAAGAATCCTTCCGATGAAAATAAAGAATTTTACAGAAGACTACGTAATCGCTGCAATACGGCCTGTAGAGATGCACAACGTCGCCATATCCACTCCTCTTTAGATAATCCGGATCCTAAGAAAGTCTGGAAATTCCTCAAGTCGTTAGGTATAGGTAAAACACGAAATGATGCCTTGCCATCAAATTTAGACACTAATTCCCTTAACCTACACTTTGCTACCAAGGGGAGAGCCTCTAGAGGCTGCTACCATTAGTAAACTTTCCTCGCTATCTCTACCCAGTTTTCCTCAGTTCCGTTTCAAACAGTTTGCTGATTGTGATGTTAAGAGAAACATATTGGCCATAACATCTGACGCTGTGGGCAGTGACTGTATCAGTCGAAAAATGATACTCCCGATCTGTGATATCCTAGTTACCACAATCACTAAAATCCTTAACTCCTCAATAGCATAGCAACCAACACTTTTCCAGACATCTGGAAGGATGCAGAGATTATCCCATTACCTAAAACCAACAATCCTGTTTCTTTTTCCGATTACAAACCAATTTCTATCCTACCCTTCCTTTCAAATGTCCTAGAACGATTGGTATACCACCAATTAAACAACTTCCTTATAGAATAGAATAGAATAGAATAGAATAGAATAATTTTATTGATAATCAAAAGATTACAAGTCATCAGAAAAAATATACATTATTGTCATGTCCAGAGTTATAATAATAATAAAAAATAATATTTAATGTCAAAGAATATAATACAAAAATACTAAAAAAATTAAACAATAACCAAAAATAATAATAAAATAAAATTAATAATGCAAGTCAACAATAATAAGAACAATGGTCAAAAGGAAGAAAATATAAATAACAATAAAATAATGCAAATGATAATTTTAAACTATTTAATTATGTTACTAATTCATTGAAACTGTAAAACGACTGCTCAAGGAGCCAGCTCCGTAGCTTCCTCTTGAAGATACGAGTATTGGGTGCACCCGTGACCTCGTCCGGCAGTCTGTTGTAGACCCGCGGAGCCATCGCGTGGATAGTTCGCGTCGCCTTCTCCAGGCGGTGGGCGACTGCCGCCAGCCGCTGCGGGTGTCGCAGGCCATGATCACCATGGTCACCACGTCTGGTAAACATTAGTAAATTTTCGCGCGCATATATTGCGACGTGCATTATAAGTAGGCTGGGTAAGGTCAGTATCTTTAGAGTGATGAAGTACGGTCTCGCACACTCTTCTCGCGAGATTTGTGCCATCGCTCGTACAGCACGCCTCTGCAGTCTGAAGGCACGCTCCCAATCAGCAGCGCGCCCCCAAAATTCCAAGCCGTACTGCAAGAGCGACTGCACTGTTGCGAAGTAACAAGTCCGCACTGCATCACTCGAAAGCGTCAAGGACAGTCGACCTAGCGCAAAACAAGCCTTGCTCAGTTTCCCGCAAAGATGATCGATATGCGATTCCCAGGTTAGTGCTTGATCCAGGTGGAAACCAAGAAAGGTAACAGAGGTCGTTTGCTGAACCCGCTCTCCATTGAGATACACGACTATAGGGCGACATTGTCGACCAGACAGATCGAACCTCAAGAACCCAGTCTTTGGCAGGTTTAAGGCTAGACCGTTGCAGACAAACCAGTCCGACAACTGCTGCGCAACGGAGTTCAGTGTCGTTTCCAACGCATCGATCGTTGTTGCCGTAATTACAGCCGCGACGTCATCCGCATACATGTAAATCTCCGCTTGCTGGATGTGACTGGGCAGGTCATTAAGCAGCAAGGAAAAGGCCAAGTTTGACAGAGATGATCCCTGAGGAACACCCATAACAGTGGTGCACGCATCTGAGACAATTTGGCCATTCTGCCCGACGACGTATTGCAGCCGATTTCTCATGAAGTCAGTCAATATAGAAGAAGCTTGTCCCCCAATGCCATAGTACTTAAGTTTAGCACTTATCACGCTATGGTCGGCCACATCAAAAGCCTTCGAAAGATCACAGGAGAGGATTGCAACCTGTAAACCTTTCTCCCGAGCGGTTAATATGCGATCCAACACATCACGTGTAAGTGTGGTGGTGGACCGCTTGGAGCGGTATGCATACTGCCGCTCAGAAAAGGAACTTTGTAGGTGCAGGGTAAGTCGGCTAGCCAAACCGCTCTCCAATACTTTGGCTACAGCCGGAATAATGGAGATCGGCCTGTAACTACCCGCCTCACTTCTTTCTCCTTTTCCCTTATAGAGGGGACAGACCTTAACTTTCTTTAGCGGCTTCGGGTAAACACCGTTCTTGAGGCACATGTTAAACAAAGTAGCCAGAGGGCCTGCAATTGACGGAGCGACATTTCGCAGTGATTCCGTCGATATGCCGTAAATATCTTTTGTAGGTTTATTGGCCACCTTATTCACGAGTATGTGGTATACTTCAGCTGGTGTAAAGGGTGTCATTCTGATGGACCTATCATAGGGGGGTAAAGCAGCGCGTAATATTACCATAGCAGCGGTGACATCTGCGGCTGGCGCTCCGCATTGTGCTGCACTGTTGGTAAACTGCTGGTTAAGGTAGTTTACAAGACAGTGTTTGGATGCAAACTTTTCTTTTGAGCTAGGTTTAGTTATAACGTCCGTAAAGTCAATTGGAGTAGTATTTTTACTACACGTTTCACTACTAACAATCTGCCACATTGTTTTGATTTTATTTGTACTGTCTTTAATCCTATTATTATAAAAGTTTAATCTATTTGTTCGCAACAACTTGTCATACTTTAATTTTAAGTCGTTTACTTTTGATCTTATGTCAATATTATATGGAAATTTATTAGAAATAGCTATAATGTCAAATAAGAGTAGTTTTATGTTGAAAGCGTCTGGCGATACCCAAGACTTGTCAAGTGATTTATTTGGTCGTTTTTTTAATGGAAAACTAATGTTAATTTGATTAATAAGAATATTTATTACTTTTTCTGCTAAATTTTCGAGTGACATGTTACGCTCTAATATTTCCGGCCAGTCTATACTCTCAATAGCAGCAACAAACGCGCAATAATTGCTCGTGTTGAAGCTCCGTGACAGTACATGTAGTGGCGGCGGCGGCGCGCGGTGCCGGCGCAGCTCGCAGCGCACCGCGAGGTGGTCGCTGAGGTTGGTGGCGACGGGCGCGACGCTCGCCGCCGCGGTGTTGCAGTACACGTGGTCCAGCGCGGTCGCCGCGGTGCGACACACGCGCGTGGGAAACACCACCGTGTTCTCGAAATTATACGATCGGAGCATGTCGTCTAGTTGCTTTTTAGCAGAGTTGACGTTTAAGTAATTAATATTAGCGTCACCTAATATTATGCAGTCAAGTCCCGTATTCACGATGGCTACGAGCAGTCGTTCTAAAGCCCCAATAAAATCAGTATCTTTTATAGTTACTGCGTTCGATCGATAAAAACATACGATAATCATACCGTAGTCTATCAATTCGACAGCAGAAATTTCACAAGTCAGTTCTATTGAAAATTTACATAGTTTGGTTCGTTCAACGGCCTTAATATTAGATTTGACAAAAATACATGAACCTCCGTGTATTAAAGATTTTCTACAATAATTCGATATTAAACTATAATTAAATAAGTTAATACATTTAATTTCGGCTTCCGATAGCCAATGTTCCGTTAAAGCAAGAACGTCGCATTTAAGTTCCTTCTCTAACAAAACTTCTAGTTTGCGAGTTTTTGCATTAAGAGATTGAATGTTTTGTAAACAAACGGTTAACAGTTTGGAGTTGGGCTGTGTTGACAGCTCGTCTCGTGCGGTATTCCTGTCACTACGCTGTATTGGTGGGTGTGGCAACGTCGCACGGGGTTGTGTTGACATCTGTGGATCGTAGATCGCAGGTATCATCGCTTGCGCTTCCCCCCCGCGGAGCGCGGGGTCTGACACGAAACCACTCCGTCAGACGTACGGATGGAGGCCAGGAAGCAGGCGACATTAATTTCGAAAACAGTTTTCGGGAACTCCAATTATAAATGCCGCATGTCGGCAAGACTTCAGGTCGCGCTTTTCAACTGTATAAACATCACATTTAGAAATTTTGTTTAAGTATTTAAGCACATTTTCGGATGATGTATCTGGTCGAAAAGACCAAGCGCTTATGTACTTAGTTTTCTCCACAGTTTGGAGATCGTCATCTACTGGGCCTGCACCACAGATTATTTCACGGGGTTTTCTTCTACGTTCAACTGTAGTCCACGCGAGGCGATTTTCAATGATGTTACCATTCTCTTGTGGTTTCTTGGCCACATTCATCAAATCGTTCGGTGGTACGTCGGTTGTAGTCGCCGGTCGTGAAACAGTCCGTTTCGCAGCATTTGCTAGCTCACCGATCGCTGTAGCGGCATCTCTCTTCGCCGCACGTACGGGTCGCTGCGTCGTCTTATTGGTCATCGTCGGACCTGAGTCAGAAATGCAAACTGAGCTGAGGGTAGGTGGCGGTGGTTTGCCGGTACTTATCAGCTGTTGAATTTGTTGCGCTTGCTTCTCAATAATGTTGTTTTGGACACAAATCTTTTCATCTAGGGCACTGATTTTAGTCACTAAGGTGCACACGGTCGATTGTAGTTCACTTATAATACTTTCAAGCTTCTTTAACGACATTATTAATTTATTTTAATAAATTAACGCGAAGCAAGTTGTTAACACCCCGAGGGTAGGGGGGGATATATCCAATGATCTCCATAATCCTTATCAGTCTGGCTTTCGACCTGGGCATAGCTCACTGCATTGGTCAATATTACGGACGACATGCGATCAGCTATAGAAAATCGACAGCTCACTATTTTAACACTACTTGATTTTAGTAACGCATTTAACACTGTCGATTTTGACATAATGATTGCAGTCTTTCGATCTCTTAACATATCTCCAACGGCAACTGATTGGTTTCAAAGTTACTTGCGTGGACGCCGTCAGCGTATATCTGTTGAAGATAGACAATCCCCGTGATGTGACTTGCACCGCGGTGTTCCGCAAGGTGGCGTGTTGTCCCCACTTCTCTTTAGTATTTTTATTAATTCAATTTCTTCCCATATCTCTTCTCTCTACCATCTGTATGCAGACGATTTACAAATTTACTCTCATGCACCTTTAGAAAGCCTTCATTCAGCAGTTGTACGAACCAACATCGATTTAGCCAATATTAATGATTGGAGCAAACACTACGGTGTTATGGTAAATCCACTCAAAACCAAACTCATTATAATCGGCAGCAGACAGATGTTGGCAAAAATTGATTGGTTAAATCTGCCAATTGTCTATTTAAATGATATTAAAATTCCGTATAGCACCTGTGTCAACAACTTAGGGATTCTCATTGACGACTCACTCTCCTGGCAACCGCAGATAGAGAAAATTAGCAAAAAGATGTTTGCCGGCAGCGTCCGACGACTTTGCAACGTTCTGCCAATTTGTACCAAAATTACAATTGCACAATCCATTCTCCTTCCCATCCTTGATTACGCGGATCTATCATTCGTTGACATAAATGAGGAGCAACTCAATAATTTCGAGCGCCTTCAAAATCTGTACATCCGTTTTATATTCGGATAGCGCAAATATGATCATATCTCCAAGTTTCGCACTAAGCTCGGGTGGCTCCCAATCCGACTTCGCAGGAATACTCACATCCTTTTTCTCCTCTTTCGTGTGCTGAATGATTCAAATACTCCGAAATATCTAAAAAAATGTTTTAAATATTGGCACGAAAGTCACAGTTTTAGCCTTCGCAGTGCCACTTCCTTAACATTAGTTACACCGCCCAACCACACTAGCTTTTATGGTGCTTCTTTCACTGTGCAGGCCATAAGTTTGTGGAACTCTCTCCCTTTAGTAATTCGACAATCCAAGACATTGCAACATTTCCAACAATCTGCGGGTCAATTACCGTAATAATAAGACGTGGGTTCGACGCATTCGCGAAACTGACGCACACGTGAAGTCAACGCAAAGCAGAGGACACCGTTCGTATTACCGTAAAATTTAATTGTTGCGTTTATTGCACGTCAACTGCACGAATGCGCAAAGACGAACATGTGTTGCCACTATGAGAAATTTACCGATTCTTCGTTAAAGTATCGATTATTTTTTACAAAAAAGTTGGTTTTTGATGACAAACAATAACTTTTAATCCTAAATTTAATGTTTTTAAACAACCGGGATCTGAAATTTTCATTAAACAAAGCAGAAAAGCTAAAAAATGCAATGTTTCATCTTCAAGGCAGAATAGATGAGCTGTTTTTGTCTTAAAAAAAAAAAGTAAGTAAAGTAAACAATAACAAACATCTCACTTTTGTTTGCGGTAAATGTCTTGATATTTTTTTAAGAACTAAAAGTCTACACTACAAAGTTAACATACAACTTCAATTAATAGTTTTGTGTTTCAGCTATGGCTAATAGGAAAAAAACGGTTTCGTTGCGTATGTTTAGTTTAATTTGTATATTTTCATGTTATGTATGTAAATAGTAGGTATTAATAAAAAAAATATTAAAATTATTAAGTATTTTAATTTTCTGCATTTTCGTCCCATGTCCTGTCAATGAGGGCTTGCTGAACAGCCCTTCCTTCAACTAGGGCAATGTTAACGCGTCTACTTGAGGCTTGTGTTGTCTCTAACGCCAGTCTACGAACTTCGTTGGAAGCCTCCCTCGCAAGTTCTTCTCGTGTGAGACGTGGCGCTGGTGGAACACGTGCCTTCAACGCAATGTTGTGAAGGACAGCACAAGCATTTACTATTTGTCCAGAATACACCGGATCATAATGGAGCATTCGGGCAGATAGTAAACACCTGAAATCAAAATTTTCCTGTTATTTATTACTAAATAAACATGTAATACATATGAAGAAATTGTTTTCAGGAAAAGTTAATACCTGAAACGCGCCTTCAAAACTCCTATACACCGTTCAACAACATTGCGAGCTGTCATGTGAAGGTGATAAAAATGAGCTTCACGCGTGCCAGGTTGGGTATTTGTGGGTGGCGTAATCAAAGTCCTACGCAGGGCATACCCACTATCACCTGTATAGAAAATTATCTATTAAAACTTAATCATTTTTGAAGTTTATTGTTGAGATAGAATAGTGGATGTTATATACCTACCTAGTAAACTTAAATGCTCTTCATCATATCGATCATTAAGGTACCGATTCAGAGGGTGTGTACGCCAAGCTAGGTTGTCATGAGTGCTGCCAGGATGGCTCGGATCAACACATAATATTCTTAAATCAGAATCACATATCTGAAATAAAAAATAATGATAATAAATCTTCTTAAGTATAAATAGTTTACTAGTTCAAAATAAACTTCTGATTTTAATCTAGCAGGTACATTAAAAGTTACTTACAATCATAACATTAAGAGAATGATATCCCTTCCTATTAAAATACCGATGCTCTTGAACGCTGGGCCTTATGATGCGGACATGTGTCCCATCTATAGCTCCAACAATTCCGGGTATTTTAAATTTTCTGTAAAATCTAAAACAAATATTATATATTAAAAAGATTACAATATTAAAAACACAAGAAGTGTTTATTATTATAAGTGCAATTACATTTTTCGAATAATCTTACCTCTGTTTGATTCTGTCCCTGCCGGCTCGACTCATGGGAAACTGGACATGTCTCCTGAACACATGTGGAGTATTCAGGGCCATAGTAACTTGCCTAAGGGCATTTGAGACTGTAGGCTGCGACACATTAAATCTACTTTGGCCTACTATGGTCTGGTAAGACCCAGTAGCATAGAAGGCCAATGCTATTAGCACCTGCAAGAGGAAACATTAGGTACATTATTTAAAGTAGCCAGGTTAATAATGCTGATGGTTTTAGAAGAGAAACTGTACCTTCATAGCTACAGATAGAGCATCGTTTCTTCTTTCCTGAGGCATCACCGGAGTTAATAATGATATCAGCTCACGAGCCACAGCCTTAGACAAGCGAAAGGTCTTGATGAACTGCCTTTCCGACATGTGCTGGAAAGGGTCACGAGCTAGAAGTCTAGCCCGATTCCCTTGAATGCGGCGTCGGCGTCGGTCTTCCGTGTTGGCTAATTCAAATATCTCCAAACGAAGTTGATTCATTTTCACTAAGGTACCCGAAACATGAGAAACAAATTAACATTAGCTATTTTCTTGAAGAGTTTGAAATCGAAAAATAGATTATGATAGATGTATATAATATACTTACAATGCTTACAATTGAGATTGTTAATAAAAAAAACTTTAAATAAATCTTGTACGTCTTGCAAAAGTAACACTCGAATGACGCTTTCAACGCTTCACTAATGCGTTTCAAAATGACATTTCATTCGATTTTACCAAACGTCAAAATTTACCATAATACCGTGACTTTGCGATTATTAAAACGCATTGGTGCATTTTTCTTACGAAAATAGCTCGAGCAGGATTCGCAAAGTTTTTAACGCTTAAACGTGACGTGTAGGTTTTCCTGTCATTACGGTAATACGGATTTAGAGGTTAAGACGCAAACGCAATGAAGCAGCACTGCATAAAATTACGGTAATTGACCCGCTGTCCAAAATCATTTTATATCAACCCTCTAATATTTACTACCTTACCTATATATTACTTTGGAAATTCATCAAAATTTTGTTATAGTTTCTATTTTTCTATGTATCTTTTTATTTAAGTACTTGTATGTATATCATGTAACTTTTACGTTTTTATTTGTAGTTTATCTATTTTACTTATATTTCTTATCTTCGTATGTTTGTAGATTTTATATTTGTACTGTTCGTGATAATTATTGCACCTATCCATTTCTTTTAAAATTTGTCTCCTTCGCCAGGTTTGCCTGGGAGAAATTGCTTAAAGCAATAAGGCCACCTCTTGCTGAAATGTTTCCCCAAAATGTGTTATTTCTGTTTTATTGTGCAATAAAGTATATTTATTATTATTATTATTTGTGCCAGAAATTAACAAATCATCTACATAGATTAGTACAAACATTTTATCTGTATTACTACATTTTTTGTACAAACATGAATCACATTTTGACCTTATAAAACCATGTTGAGTAATTTCAGAGTTAAATTTAACATTCCAAGATGGTGAACTTTTCAAACCATAAAACGACTTTAATTTAACAATATGATTACTACCTGTAATTTTAAATACACATTTTCGTTTATATCACCATATAAGAAAGCTCCTGTGACATCCATTAAGGTGGAATTTATATTCAAAAGTGCAACATTCAAAAATATACTCCTTTTGAACATAACATACAGGTAAAGTGTCTTATTATTTTTATGTGCAAATATTTCTTTAGTTTTGTATATAATTTTATGATTATTTTCCTTTTTTTCCAACCATATTTTTGATCATAGTAGTTTTGCAAATATTTTATAAGTAAATATTTATTATTTCTATGATGGTCTTCTCACTATTAGATCGGAATAAATTTAATATTATCAGTGATATTGGTTGTTTTTCAAATCTCATTTTTATGTTTCCTCTTCGACAAATGTAAAGCAGAAAATAAAACGGAAACTTAATTATGGTGGTTTACCTAAAAAAAAAAGTTTTTCGACATCAAACTTTTTATACAAAACTAACGGATTCCACACATTTAGTTTTAAGTTTTTTTCCATTGTACTTATTAATGAACAGATAAATGTTTTATTATAATGGTATTATATTTGGCAATTAATAACTTATCTTTTGTCACCAAAATAATAATAATAAATAATAAATCTCCAGACTGACATACCAACTGTGTGGCCCTAAACTAAGCAAAGCTTGTACTATAGGTACCACACATTGGACTAGGGGAGAACCTAGTTACACCCAGACACGAGCCAATACCGAAAAACCATTTTTACGAAATTGGCCCGACCGGGAATTGAACCCGGAACCTTCCGTTTAGCAGTCCGATAGATATACCGCTGCACTACAGAGGTCGTCGTAATAATCTACGTAGTACACATAGTTAGCGACAAAAATAAACATGAATTCATTGAAATTATTTTTTCAAATGCCGCTCCTGTATAATTTGATTATTTTGATTTGCTTTCTAAAGAGCGATGTCTTCATCTTCACTGCATGGCAGGTAGTCACTTCCAGAGTTTTCTACTGGGGTGTTGCTCATATGGGTTGTCTCTTCTGGTTCATGTACGGGTGCAGCTACCTCACAATGATTTGTCTTGGGACTACCTACTCTCTTGTGTATCCTCTTCAAGATCTAATGGCACTGAAATTAAACCTTCACCTGATGAAGACATCTGTAACCTTCCGGTCCTGTAAGAAAACTATGTCTCGTTTCAACTGTGTTCTTTTGAGTTAAATACACACGGTATCCTTTCACATTCTTCTCGTATCCAACCATCAATCCCTTCACTCCCTTTTTGTCCCACTTTCTCCTTCGTCTACCTGAAATCAAAGGGAATTAGTGGAGAAGTAGGAGTTAATCTTATTACAGCAAAAATAAAGATAGCCCCGATAGAGAAAGAGATTTCTATTCCACGATTGGAGTTGTGCGCTGCCCAGCTTGCTGCAAAGTTAATATTTGAAGTATCGCAGATTATGAACTTACCTAAAGAAAAGCTTCACGCTTAGTCTGACAGCACCGTAGTGCTTGCGTGGATAGCCGGAGAACCGTGTCGCTGGACAACATTTGTGAGAAACCGTATTTCAGAGATTCTTACTGTACTGGATAGAGAGCAATGGAGACACGTAAGAACTCAAGAAAATCGAGTTGATTGCACTTCACGCGGGACTTCTGTAAAGGAGCTGTTATCAAATGAGTTGTGGTGGCATGGTCGGGGATGGCTGCGTCATGAAGACTACAAAATGAAGAGCTGTAACGAGTTCGATACTACGGAGGAGACAAGACCAGTGAAAGCATTGTCAGTTCAAGTACCAAGTGAAACCTTTATTTGAAAAAGATTATCAAGTTTAGAAAGAATGTTAAGAGTCCTTGCTTACTATTAA
Organism: Emmelina monodactyla; assembly: GCA_916618145.1. Classification (NCBI taxonomy): domain Eukaryota; kingdom Metazoa; phylum Arthropoda; class Insecta; order Lepidoptera; family Pterophoridae; genus Emmelina; species Emmelina monodactyla. The sequence continues at coordinate 4,068,024 of OU745316.1, forward strand.
AGAATATTGAACTTAAAGCTTAAGAAAGAAGAGCGGCCAAATCTGAGTTGAACTGTAACTGCTGAAGAAAGAGAAAACGTGCGAAAATATTGTATAAGAGTAGTCCAAAACTTACATTTCAGAGAAGATATAAAGCAACTAAAAACATGAGGACAAGTACATGCAAATAGTAAGCTTCGCACTCTTTGTCCCTATGTTGATGACAAAGGCATTCTAAGAGTCGGTGGTCGTATTCACGAAGCCAGCTTGGAATTTGATGTGAAACATCCTATTATATTACCTGCTGACAGTCACCTAACTAAATTAATTATTGGGAATGCTCATATTAAAACTCTTCATTGCGGTCCACAACTAATGTTAAATTTATTAAAATCAATATATTGGATTATTAGAGCGAGAGAGTTGACCAAGAGCAGTTATAGAAAATGTGTTAAATGTGCTAGATACTCTAAGCAAAACAATACACTTTTGATGGGTCAAATTTCGGAAGTGAGACTGAAGCCAATTAGACCGTTCAAAATAAGCGGAGTTGATTTTACAGGACATATAAATACATCATGCACCTCTCACAATAAATGGTAAACCCTTGCAAGAAAAAAATAATGAAAAATATCTCGGCCTTTACATGGATACTAACTTAACATGGAAAGATCACATTAAACATTTATTAAGGGCCGATTTTTCAATAGATAGTTAAAACGCCAGATATCAAACAGCCAGATAGCTTTAACTGAGACGAATAATAAAGTTTCAATTTTTCAATGGTCAGATAACCCTCTGCTAGCTATCCTAATGATATTTGTGCAAGAAAGAGACATTCTTATATATTTTACAGTTGTTAGAAAAGGACTGTAAACTTTCAACGCATTGACAGCGGGTGTCCCAATTGACAAAAAATTTAGGTACCTATGACATCAAGACTTGCCGTCAACGATAATACATAGATATACCGAAAACTAGATGGAACCCACCGAAAAAAATACAAATAAAAGTTACAAATACAATATATTTTAACATGTGTCTGTAAACTTTGAGAAAGTATTTCTATCTTATTATATTGATTGCTAAGAATATTTTTGATGCTTTTTTAAAAAATCGATTTGGTATTTCATATACTCAGAGATACTTTATGTTACTGTATGTCTTAATAACTACTTAGTAATTTAATATAATTCTCAAAAAATCCTCATTTTGATATAGCGTATCTTTAGCAGTGTGTTATTTGTGACACGCACACATCAAACGTATTACTCCATCTAGAAATGTATACATCTGTGATGTCAACAATAGCTTACTGCACAGATATTCAAAATTAAACCTCTTGTGATATATATTTTTGTCCCGTTTTGATAACTATACATTATTGTCTTCAAATAAAGTAAAATATCCATGGTTTTACAAAAAATAAGCAAAACACAAATAAATTATCCTATATTTACATACGCATGATGACAGAAACGTCAAATAATCTGTTAGATAACTGCTTAACTGAGGCAAAAAGAGGCAGCTAAGTTTATCCGCCAGTTATCGAGTTTAACCTTCTGTTAGAGCTTATCCACTAATTGAAAAATTCACAATCTTGCTATCCATAGAATAAGTCCTATCTGAAGGCTTAACTGACTATTGAAAAATCGGCCCTAAATAAATTAATCTCGCTACATGTCTCTTTACGGATTAATATTCGATGCATTCCACCAAACTTACGATTCACAATTTATAATTCTCTCATAAAACCACATCTAACATACTTAATCGAAATATGGGGATCTGCTGCGAAATCAAAATTAAATAAATTACAAATTCTACAAAATAAAATAATGTTTAAATATTTATTTCAAAATGTCAAAATTACAAAAATGGGTCAATAACAATGTCAAAAATAGAAATAGTCAAAAAAATAAAATTAATTAAAAAATACAAACACAAAAATACACATACTCATAAAAATCCGGGTTAGTCGAAGAGGCCACCCCTGATCGTTCCCGGCGCGAAAGAGCCCATGACGCTCGCAACGTTTCCGCGTTGAACGGCAATGGACAACCTCTGCACCAGGAACGACCCTGAGCGGACATCGCAACCTCTCTCTCTCAGTCGCCTGCCTAACTCGCTAATGAAACATTTGGACTCACTACTCCAGCAACCGGTGGTTTCAACCGCGAGCGGAACGAAGAGGTAGTTATGTTCGAGCTCGGCGTATTTAGCTCGTTTCTTCTGGGCTGCGGACTCGGCCGCTGCTCCGGCCGTCCCGACGGTTCGGGCAAGGTGTGATGCGGCAAAAGTACAGACGCAGGTTGCGTCCCAGATAAGGGACTTTCCCTTCTGCCACGGTACCATTGTCAAGCCATCGGGCCTTTTCCCATCGGAACGGCACAGCCCCGGTGGTTCGAGGGTGCACGGGACGTTGGCAGAAATTAGAGCCCTGCGAAAGATATCGTTAAGGGCGTGGTGCCTGGAAAATCTCCCCGCAGAGCGGCTGCAGCTCAAGGCATGATGACCGTTAGCCTCCACCGTGGAGCCGCAGATGCATACGTGTTTTTCACAAACATCACAGCCCAGGCGGAGAGCCACAGCCACACGCAGAGAGTCAGCGTCGAGGAGTGTCCCCATTTGTGGTGAAGGGAGAGCCTGCAACCACGCTTCAGATTCTGGCTGCAACACTGCTAGCAACCTTGCGCGATCCAATTCAGGAGCTTCGGAGACAAGACGATCCAAGACTACTTTGCATCCGATGTTGTCCCAGGATCTTTGGCAATCGATCTTAGTTGCCATGATACCGTTGCTGAAGGAAGACCAGGCGTCAGAGGCATTAGAGGCAAACGGGATGTCTGTTTTACAGCCTAGGATTTTGTCGACAAGCTCGGTTACACCGTGGGCAGAAGCTATAAAAGCAGGGAGGCATACGTCACTCGCACGGCGAACGCCCAAGCCTCCAAAACGGATTGGAAGGGTAGCCTGTGTCCATTGCACTTCATCAAGAGAGACATTTAAGACTTCTTCAAGAATGTCTTTTAAGGTGCTATCAATATTGGTGACGTGTACAGGACAGTGGAAAGTTGGTGTCGACCTTAAGAAGTACGCCAGCTTAGGAGCCGCGAAGCACATTCTCAGGAGTGTCAAGGCGACATGTGGAGCCAATGACTTCATCCTCTCTTGGACCATCTTTAAGAGCATGTCCTTAGCCAGAAGAGCATCGGCAATTCCTTCTACGAAGATCGGCGAGCCGAGTAGAGAGAAAGTGGCACACGTTAGCTTTCTAAGACCTGGCAGCATACAAGAAAAAGCTTCAAAGTGCCGTTCCCCATCCTGGCTGAAAAACTCGCATTTGCCACTGTTTATTTCTAGTCCAAATTCCTTTAGACGAGGGATAAGGAACTCCAGGTCTCCGCGAACGACCTCTGCGCTTCCGCCTATGGTGCCGTCGTCCAGGTACCAGATGTTGAGAGGAGATTTGACGTCTGAGACAGCTTTGTGGATGGCAAGGCTGAATATAAGCGGGCCAAGCGGGTCACCCTGCTGTGCACCCACTTGGGATGGGATATTCGACACTCCGTAAAAAAGGTGAGAATTGGAATCGTACATTTGGAGTAGGAAGGGATACAAGGCAGGAACCTGCTCTCTTGCCTCACTGAGCATTACATCTCTTTCCAAAGAGTTAAAAGCTCTATGTTGAGGATCCATTGCGAATGCTCTCACTCCGTGGATTGCCGCCTCACAACCCAGACGAGTGCCGAAACCCATCTGACGAGGACACAAATAAGATGCCATAGACTGTTTTACGGCTCGACAGCCCAGCTTAGCTGTAAGCCGCCGGAAAACACTACCTATCGCAATAGGCCTAATCCCACCGTCCTTCTTGGTAAGTGCGCATAGCGACGCCCCGTACAGGAAAGGGCAGATCTCGTGATTCAAGCGCCCACTCAGCAGAAAATTGCACAACTTCACCAGACTTTCTAAATGTCGGAGGCCATTATGCCCTGCCGAGATTGATGTCATCTCCTTAAGGTAAGCGGGGCGAAGACCATCTAAGCCAGCCGCAGAGCTGCCGTTAAAAGAATTTAGGGCCTCCTTTATATCTTCCAGATTGACAACTAGGGCTGGAACTTCAGGGTCAGGTTCTAACGGATTAGCCGAAACCCGGGAGGGAGGCGGGTGTTTGGATTGCAAAAGCCAAAAGTGTATCTGTATTATGAGCAGAGAATGAGTCGTCAGTCATGAGCAATCGAGAAGCGCCTCTAAGGTCACCCTCGAAAACCTTTGACTCGATCGACCTCTGTACGCAGACATTTCTAGATATGGGACCACGATCGACCACTTCTGGCACACACGGACTGTTCGCCGCACAAATGTTGGCTTTAACGTTTGTTGTAAGACTTCCTGTTGAACTCGGAGCGGGAGACCTAAAAGCAGAGTACGAGAAAAATAAAAGGGAGGCCCAGTCATCTGCTTGGTTTTCCTCAACGCACTTGTCAATAAGCCTGTATAGCGCTCCGGCAGCGAGATTACGCGCACCTTTTGGTATGTGGCGCAGCATACGAGTCGCGCTTCTCAAAGTAGGAAGAGAATGCAAGCTCGCCAAACCGAATACTTGCGGTTCCGACACTTCCGACTGCACAGGCTCCAGCGGCGTCTGTGATGGAACAGGCGTTTTGAGGGTAGTGGGAGTATCTACATTCTGAATACCCTTGTGCATGCGGCCAATATGTATTTTGAGACCATGAGACGAGAACTTTCTTGCGGATGGCCGACAATGAGGACAATTTAAGAGAGGTTGGACTGGCATCTTCAACGAGTTAAGACACAAAAATAAAATACTACATTAACAAAAATTATTGTTATTATTTTAAATAAAAATAACAATAAAACGACAATTACAAAAATCAATAATTAGCATGAAAAGATGATTTTAAATACCTATTGTATCTAAATGCTTACATGTCAAGAAAGGATATATAAAATATAGGGAAATATATAAACACACAATCTACGAGGGAAATTTATATAATTTAAAAAAAAAAATACAACTTATTATGAATTAATATAAAATGGAAAAATGTTACAGAAAAATATATTTAATGATAAAAATGTCAAAATTACATTAGTAATTATTTTTCATTAATTATTATAATTGTAATAATTCTAAAATTAAGTTTATTATCAGGTTACTAAAAAAAATAAGTATAGGCCCACAGTCAAAAGTCAGCAGCGCCATCTCGCTGCATTCTTTGTCATCTTCTTAAAAACAGGTATGATCTTATAAACCTTCGATCGACGCTTTCCTAGTTCCGCAGAATGGGCTAAGTGAGTTGTGGTTTACGCAGTGACCAATAGATGGCGTAAGATCAATTTAGAATGAAGACAGGTTGAATAAATAGGTGTTTACATTTAGAATACAAAACACACACGCACCAACACTTCCACTTGTGAACACTTAGTTAACGGGCGCTCTTCGTTTTGGAAATATTTCTTTTGCGGCCATTCATTCAGGAGACAGTGAACGGCAAACTTGTTCGGTCAACAGTTTTGTTCAAAACTGCGGTATTTGCCGTCGAAATCTCGATATAACAATATTCGGGGCTAAATACACACTCTTCTTTAATATTTCGAACTCCGCGAAGCGAAATATTTGAAAAAGATAAACAAAACAAAAATAAAAATACAGAGCGTATTGTTGTGTTTATGGGTCGAACTACCCTCTGAATCAATCAATAAGAATCAGGAATAAAATAATTAAAATGTTATTTAATTATAATTTTCGAACCGCAACAGAAAAAATTTACCGTGAAACTAAATTAATGAATATAAGACAATTATACACCTATAACACTTGTACTTTCATTCGAAAAACAATCTATAGTAGTTTCCACACCGAACAAAAATTTTTCCAAAGAAAAAATGTTGGCCGGCTCTGCACACGACGCGCGAGTCACATTGTTTTGCCTAAAACTCGTACAAATTATGGTCGAACTGCAATAACATGCGATGGTGCGCGCTCTTACAACAAAATACCCTCAATTATCAGAAACATCAAGTCGTTCAACGTATTTAAACAGCGGCTAGCACAGTACGTTCAGACAAAACTATTTATTTGAGTACCCACATAATATTTGTAAATGTGAACAGTTTTTGGTTGTGATTGTCTTTGTTTTCTTATCTTTACTTATCGGTTTTTGTTTTGTTTTTTATTTTGTCTAACTTTAGATATGCAACATGTATGGCAACGAATGTATGCTATTTTATCTTTCTACTTGAACTATAGTTCTCATGTAAGTGATGTTTTTATGTCTTTATGAGAATAAATATATTTAAACCTAAACCTAAACCAATTGAGCAATTGTCCCGACGATCATATGCCTTTGACCCCTGGTCATTTTTTAGTAGGAGAGCCACTAACTATTCTTCCAGATGAAAATATTAAGAGTCACAATATCACAAGTTTACAGCGGTGGAAATTTACTCAAATAATGGTTTCTGAATTCTGGAAAAAATGGTCTAAAGAATACTTAGAGACACTCATCCTCCTCCTAAGTGGTTGTTAGGTAAAATTGTAGAAAAACACCCCGGCAAAGATAATGTAACCCGAGTTGTAACTGTAAAAACCATAAATGGTTTGTTTAAAAGGGCATGTAACAATTTTTTTTTTCCTAAAGCAAATGTAGATAATTAATTATGTTTAAGTCTGAAGATAAGTTTAACTTTTTTGTAGTTATACCTTAAATTCTATTCCTACCTCAAGTTTGCTATTTGTGTTAGAGTAGAATAAATTATTTTTATTGTTTTGAGAATTGTGTAACTGATTGCCTTATACCTGTAGTATATTATTATTTTTTGTAAAAAATGTCAAAATATACCAGATCTCTCCATAGAATTAAAAACACAATGGCGAGCAGAAAAAGTACATATCATCCCAATAATAATATCCACAACAGGAGTAGTACCAAAGACACTTAAAACTAATCTTAAACGCTCGACATGCCCACATCAACTCTTGCATTCCTGCAGAAAGCGCTCATACCAAACACTTGTAGAATCACTCGAAAATTTCTTCAACATCATCGTCATCAACACTAACTTTGAATCACGTTTAGGTGCACTGAACAAGCTTGGTCAAGGCCCGCATATTCTACCTAACTTTGCCCACATGTAAAAGGGAGAATAAAAAATGAAAGAACAAAATTAATAATAATAAATACTCTTTATTGCAAAAAATTAAAAAAAAACAAAAAATACAGATGGCATCAACTTATAAGTATACAAACGGTGGTCATATCGCTTTAAGCGATTTCTGTCTGACTAACCAAATACATTCAAGGAAAAATAAGACAAAAATGTTGCGGATATGTACTATTTTGCATAAGCTAGAAAAACACAACATAAATACACATACATATACATATACATAAATACTATAAGATAGATAGTATATCATATACATAAAAAATATAACAAATATTATATTAATATACACTGTAAAAATAACAATTGTACAAACATAAATCTGTTAGTGACAATTAGTTATTAAATATACGAACAAACTTTTTCTATTCACAAAGTGAGAGATAGTGATCGTGAAGTAGTTTTTTAAAACTATTGAAACTAGTGGCTCTTTGAACCGAAATAGGTAACACATTCCACAGAGCTTTATAGGTTATGATTGACAGGAGTGGTGAGTGTTAACCTATTTGCAGATCGTAGATTACGATCATGGTTGTCAGTGGGATAGAAAAAGTGTTGTTTTAAGTACACCGGGGTTCTAGGATCAAATAGGATACGGTAGAGAAGAGAAAGAAAATGAGCATTCCGGTGAAGGCGGATTGGGAGCCACTTAAGCGTCTTGCGAAATTCGGAGATATGATCGTATTTGCGGATGCCAAATATAAAACGAATGCAGATCAAGCTTATTCAATTGCTCCTCAGTAATGTCAGTCTCCTCAGTAGTGACACACATCTGCGTAGTCAAGGATAGGAAGAAGGATTGATTGCGCCAGTATAATTTTGGTGGATATGGGTAAGAAGTTTTTAAATCTTCTTAGGCTTCCATTAGCAGCAAACATCTTTTTACTAATACTGTCAATGTGAGCATTCCAGGACATAGTTGCATCAAAAATAACGCCAAACATACAACACGTTATCTATTACTATATCAATCCATTCACTGCCGTTCGACACTCGAACTCTAAAGAAAACACGTCGGTTATTCAGTGCACACAGAGACTGACTTTATTTCTCTATAACACAATGACAGATAAACGTGTAGTTTACATTACATGGCCTAGATAGCGTTAGTAGGCACATTTTGATACAATTACAACACGAACTGCCATCTGTCCGAAACCTAGCGCATTAATCACGTCGCCATTACCAAAAATTATAGGTTTTGGTAATGTATTTGTAAATGATGAAAACAAAGCACGGTCTCGGCATATATGTTCACTAGCACCAGAATCCACTAGCCACTTTGATTTTTGCAGTTATTCTACGAATCAGACACCAAAAACGCATTGCTTTCAGTTTGTTTTTCATTTTTTGACATTCTTTGTTTACGAAAATGACACTGTGACTTTGTGTCCGAACTTTCCACAATAGAAACAGTTTTTAAAATTGTTCATGTTCTCTTCACCATTACTTTTGTTACTCACACTTGAAACATTTACAGGCCTTTTATTTTTCACTAGGAATGCAGAAAATGAAGTTTACTGTGTATCATCACTCTTTCCCTTGACTCTCTCTTCTTTAATTAGTAATCTAGATACCAAATTATCAAAAGTTCGCTTGTCTTCAGGTACAGACAGGTCCCATGCAGAAATGAAGTGTTTTCTGACAGCGACATAAGTACTTTTGTAATTACAAACTTATCAGAGATTTCTCCACCCATTTGTTTTAATTGATTTTGCATTTCTAGTATCTTTAATAAGAATACAGATATGTCTGCGCCCTTTTCAAACTTATATTGAAAAAATGTTTTCTGTAAAATATGCACACTGGTCTCACTTTTCTGTTCATATACACTCTGAAGTTTTCTCGACAACTCAGCAGAACTTGTACATGTAATAATATGCAACATTGCCACTTCCGACATCCTTGTAATCAAATACTTTTTATTTTGGCATCCTTAGTTTCTCGCTTGCAACGTTGGGTTTCAACAGTTTTCCCTCCACAATGTTCAACCAGCCATTGCCCCTCAAGTGCACGGCAATGTTTCAAATAGCGCTTGTGCTACGTTCTCCGCTGTTATTTCGTGCTAGTGGTACAGCTTCGGGCCACTTCGTTCATCTATCGATGATTGTTAGTCGGTATCTGTTTCCTCTAGATGGCGGTAGTGGGCCGACGATATCAATGTGTATGTGTTCGAATTTTGCGCTATTTGCAAACTGCGCTAGCGGCGTGTGAATGTGTCGTTGTATTTTGCTTCGTTGACACTCAACGCAATTTCTCGCCCACGCAGATACGTCTTTGCCTCTCTTTTTTTTCGTGTTTGTCTCACGCCCGGCGTGGTTGATGTTGTGACACGCGTCGAATGTAGTTTTTCTGTATTCTGCAGACTGTGCGTAGACATTTTGCAAGTGATTGGCTGCAGCATTCCCGGTAGTGTGACGTCAGCAAATTTCAAGTTTTCCCGCCTTTTCAGTTGTGGTAACTCGTTGTCTTTGTGTTGTTACGCAGACAGCTGGAGAAAGTCTATTGCAGATTCTAGCTGGATCTCCTGTGTTCGTGATAATAGGTCGGCCACGGTGTTATCATATTCATTGGTGTATTTTATTTGATTGCAAAACTGACTTTGAATTGCAGCTGTCTCTTTCTGCGCGGTGTGTCGTTCTTGCTCGTTAGTGCGTACCGCTTAGGCTTGTGGTCCGTATACACCGTCACGTTCATGCCTTCTATGTAACTTCTGAAGTGTATAGTGGCGGTGTATATCATACACGCGATCATACACACCGTATCTCTTCTGCGTGTCGCTGAGGCTTTTCGAGAAGAATGCGAGCGGCTGCCATGCATTGTTATGTTCTTGTTGTAAAACAGCTCCCATGCTTGTGTCAGATGCGTCGCTCATTATCGCCAGTTCTGCGCCAGGTATTGGGTGGAAGAGTGTCGCTGCTTGTGTGATGCTGTGATGTGACAGTTCCTAAAGTCTTGAATTAGATGCGGCGTGCAACTGATTGGTGTTTTGTCCTTTTTCTTTGTGTTATGGAGTACCTTGTTTAACGGCATTTGTTTGTCAGCTTGTTGAGGTAGGTAATCGCGATTAAAGTTCAACATCCCCTGAAATCTACGCAGTTCTTCGATTGTTTTCGGTAGGGGATAGTTGGAACGTTTGCACTGCGGTCCTTAGTCCGAATGTCATTCTTGTAAATTCAAACAAACCGAAAGGTGTTCTAATGGCTGTTTTCTGGCAATCTTCTTCAGTTTTCATCTTGATCCAGTAGTATGCTTTTTTTATGTCAAGTTTGGAAAATATTTGCTTGCCGTGAAGTCTGTAGGTTAAATCTTGAATGCGCGGGATCGGGTACCGGTCGGGAATAGTTGCTTCGTGTAATCTCTTGTAGTCACCGCAGATACGCAGTTGTCCATTGTTTTTTTTAACAACGTGAATCGGGCTTGCCCACGGTGATCGCGATGGTCTACATATCCCCATGTCGACAAGTTTTTGAAATTCTTTCTTCACTTAAATGTACTTCTCCGGTGGTAGGGGGCGGGGGGTCAGGCGCAGAGTGGGGGTCCGACGGTCTGTAGTTCGTGTGTGACATCGTGTGCAGGCGGCAGTTTTGTAGACATCTGTTTCTGGACATCCGGGTATTTGCTGAGTATGTCGTAGTATTGATGTGACTTGCTAATGACGAAAACAGTTGGTTCGTAGTTTCGTATAGACAGGGTGTTGACGGAGAGGCTGGTAATCTCATCTCGTAGTTTTTTCTTGTGTAGGTCGACAAGTAATTGGAAATGGCGTAAGAAGTCAGCTCCGATGAATGAAGTTTTGACATCTGCTATTGTGAAGGTCCAGCGGAAGGATCGACGAAGTCCAAGGTCCAGTTCAATGGTTCGCTCTCCGTAGGTTTTGATTGGCGTGTTGTTGGCTGCGTATAAGGTGTATTTCGTCGATGTGCCTCTGCCTTTGCTCTTTCCTGCAAGCACGGATATCTCGACGCCAGTGTAGATGAGAAAGCGTTCTCGTGTGCGACGATCGGTGACACATAGGCGGTTACTCGAGTTAACTGCATCGACATCCGCCACGGTATATGCTACTTCTTGTTTTCCGACTTGTTTCGTTTAGTGCACGGTAATTCACATCGTCTTGCCTTTTCTCCGAACTTATTTAAGAATTATGGTATCGGCACAACCACCCTACACTTAGGGATCTGTTTCTATGATGCCTAAACATCGAGTTTGAACGGGAAAGTGCACGCTGTCTTGGTCGGTAAGTAGATCTGCTTCGTAGCTCAGCGACTTCCAGCGTAATTTCTCTATTTCTTTCGACAGTAGTTCCAAGTGTATCACACTGACGTCAGGGTTCATTATTTCGTAAGACGATGTGGACTTATGGCGGCGATGTGTGCAGGTTGAGCGTATTCAGTCATCTTGACGGCCATAGCTGCTAGTGTATCTAGTTTTGATTTACTGTTGGCTGACAGAACCACACGTACTTGCGACGACAGTTTATTTAGCCACTCGATGCGTAAACCTTCCTCGGTTAGCTTGCTTGCACCTAATTCTCTCATGCGCCGGAGTAGCTGGCTGGGCTTCTGGTTGCTGAGTTCTAGGTCTCCGATCAGCTTCTTGAAGTTCTTGATGTCGGGATTGCTCGTAGACAGAAAGTAATCTATTCTTGAGAATGTTGTATTTCTTCGCCTCCGGTGGCTTGTAAGATGTTAAGAATCCTGTCGTTGCAATTGTTGTAAGACGTAACGCAAATTCTGGTCATCTGTAGGTCTATTCTGTAAAACGAAACGTATGCACTTGCCTTCGTTTCGGGCCCGAAACTGACATTGGCTATTCTATTTGGCTTGCATATCGTTTAACGTATTTGTAATCCGAAAGTCAACGAAATAATAAGGGTTTTGACTTAAATTTCTATTCTTCACGTCAAAAACCTTATGATTGATGAAACGATACGAAAGCCAATAGAATAGCAAATGTCCGTTACGGGCCCGAAACGAAAGCAAAGTGCTCACGTTTCGTTTTACAGAATAGACGTACTGGGGCCCGATTTCGTAACTTTTTTAACGATGCAACACGGCCGATATCGACCAATACGTGTGACGTTTTTGAAATTTTCGTATTCTGTAACACGCCCACACCACATGAGTAAAGAAACTGAACAGAGACAAAGCTTCTAAAGAGCTAGCAAAATTTATACCTATTTTGGTAGGGTTGGCACAATTGAATAAATTAAAAATATAAATGTACTTTTTTTTCAAATTTTTTATTAAAATATGTTTTTTTTACAAATTACATACTCAAAATTTTTTTTTTTTATTACTTTTGGTTTTTAATAATTTGTTGTGTCTTTTAATCGAATGATAAATTCTAAATCTAATATAAAGTTTTTTCAAATAAACCAATGGGAAACACTCACATGGCATATGAAATGTACAATCTTGCAAACGTGCTAATATGTCATTACCAATATTAACATTTTTAATATGAAGATCAAAATATTCGCGAAATTAATAAGAAATATTTTTAGTCTTTCTATTATTATTCATGCACACAGTACAATGTACAACCATATTTACAAAACTTTTTAAATACTAAAACAAAAGTATTACTACGTATTATGTGAGAAACTCGAAAACAAAAACAAAACACGCACAACGTTCGAGCGTCGCGTCACGCCTGCACGCCCTGAGATTGACCACTGGCTGATCTAGTTTGAAGCGGTTTCGGCTCATACGTGACAAGCGGCCAGTGGTCACGCACACACACGCGTTGCACTTGTAGTGATGTACCTGTCACAGCGCATTCGTATGTAGCTTTGTCTCTGTTCAGTTTCTTTACTCATGTGCCCACACGCTGCATCGAGCCACACGTCACTGGGACATAGCCATTTTCGCGAACTATTGGACATGATACCCCGACTTTAAGTCGTCCCTTTTAAGTTACGTCGCAAGGTATATGGCCTATTAACAAAGCTTTTCAAAGTATTAGTCGATTACGGTAAAGCGAAAATGTAATATCTATATAATTATGATCGTTTATTACAAATTTTAAGTTTCATTACTCAAAAATTACGTTTTAACAAATTTTTAATGTTCTAAAAATATATAAATATTTAAAAAGTTTTTAAGCAGGTACTCGTAGGTAGGTACGTGCTGTTAAATAAACTTTATTTAGCAATTCATTTCAAGCCGGCAAGCGAGGACTAAACTTATAAGACGTAACCAAAGTCGCTGTCCATAAGTTCGTTGAAACCAGATTTTGTTTTAGCATGTCATGTCAAATTTTAATAAAACCTATGGACGTACAACATTTGTTTTCAACAAACATAGAAACAAAAATACCTTCAAGCGGTTGAGTAGCCATTTTGGTTTTTAGATGCCTTATTTTTTGGGTAATTTTATTATTTTTGCAATCACTGGTTTTGTAAAATATCCCTTTGATTGTAAAACATGCCGATAATATTGATCACTGGTAAGAGCAAGTATGTAGTTTTTTTGGTAATTTTTTCTCCCGGTCTACAGAATCATTAGTAAAGCTAAAGTTCTAAATTTAAATAGGCGGCTAATTTAAATTATGCATATATTTATAGTTAGGTATGCTATGTGTAGATACATGGGGGTTCCTAAGTTATTGGTCTCAGCCTTTTAATTATCTTCTATCTCTGTTTACCAAAATGGTAACGTGCGTGTGGTTCAAATTGGTCGGCGCCCTTCTAGGGCTGTGCTTTCCTTTCAACCAGTCATTAGTAACCTCTTTTAACTACCAAATCTCGTCAATCATTCATCAATATTTTGCCAACAGGCATAGGAAATGACTATTTTTGTTAATTAAAGTCGGTGCGGGGTGTTCATAATTTTTTAGATTATCATTTACCTTAAAACAATGTTATTATAAATAATATTATTAATTAATTGACAATGTCAATGGCTCAGAGGAATAATTAAATCTAAATGACATGAGGTAGACAAAAAGTAGAATTTGTTTATAAACAAACTTAAATTTTGTAAGCTTAAATTAATTCATTGATTCATTTAAATAAAACCCAAATCAATTTAGTTACATTTTATAAAATTAGCATCATATTTCTGTTCCTATGAAGCGATTAATAATGCCTTATTAAACATTTCCATTTATTTACAGGCAGTGAGTGGTTCTCAAATAGAAAATGAATTTTGGGTAAAATTTATTTTCAAAGTATAAGATGAAATAAATTCAACAGAGTGTGTTTAGTAAATGAATTGTAATAACCTATTTATGATGTTTCTGTATGTTTTTACCCAACCCAAGTTAAAGTTAATTGAAAGTTACACCTTTACTCTGACAGCAATAAAATAAAATTGAAAGCTACGATTTAATAAACGAACCACTACCAAGAGTTAGGTACTTACGTAGTGTATTTTATTACATTTTTATTATATCATTAATTATCATATAAAAAAATATCCAGAATACCATACAAACAATGTGGTTTTAAAGTTAGCGCAGTAGGCGTTACAGAATAGCCTAAAGGGAAACTTAGTAACACGCTTATACGAGCTGATTTGCAGAAGAATCGAGAAACGAACACGGGACCTGCCTCACAACAATCACGCTGCGCGACAGAGATCGTCAAATAATTGTACCTACATATTAACGAAATTTGTGCAAGAGTAGGTTTTTCAAATATTTACTGTCAATTACAATACATTTCAATTATTATACTGTCTTACCTAGATGCATATGTTTTGCCTCCGTTTTCCTACTAATATTATAAACGTGAAAGTTTGTGAGAATGTATAGATGTATGGATCTATGGATGGATGTTTGTTACTCTTTCACGTAAAAACTACTGGACGGATTTTGATGAAACTCTACAGAAATATAGGTTATACATCAGAATAACATAAAGGGTACTTTTTACCGCGGGAAAACTACAGATTGCCACGGGAAACCGACTTCCACGCGAAAGGAGTCGCGGGCAGCCACTAGTAGGTACCTTAAAATCGGTAGCTTTGAAGTAGTAGGCACTAAAAAAAAAATTTGTACCTATTAAAACACTTACAATTAGGTAGGTTATACCTATTTAAGGTAAATATAACCCATTCTCTAGCTTTAACAAAGTTACGTATCAATTACTCCTAAGTATGTATTTTGTTTGTTGCACAATTCGTATTTTTAATATATTTTTGTGTTTTTGAAGTAATTTCTATTTTAACTTATACAAAATTATTGATAAAAAAAATAGAAATATAGCTTTGCCGTTTAGAAATAATAGGCGCAAACATTTTTCTATTCAAAAAGTATATTTATTAAACAATTCAACATTAGAAAGTACAAATTATTAAGTTAGTAAGTAATTTATAGTAATAATCAATCAAATAATTATAAAATATTGCTAAATTATCAAAAACGTTCGAGTAACAAGTGGCCGAAGAGTAACTGTTGTAAATCGCACCACACGCACGTCAAAAAAGACGTCACATTGTCTTTAAAGTTTAGAGAATACCAATCTTTACCGGACACGTTGTGTGGCGCCCAGTCGCTTGGGCTTACAGAATACCTAGATATAGACCCACACGTAACATGAGTGAATGGGTTGCGTTGCTGTCATGTCACCAATTTTTGTAGGTTTGTTAGCAAACAAAGATAAATATTGTATTTAAAGACTAAATTCGGAAAAAAATACTGAAATAAAGTAAAACGTGATAAGTGTGACTGGGAGAAGCTCTATTTTGAGCTGCCTGTACAATGCAGAGGTTTGTCGGAAACTTTATGCCGATAAGAGAAGTCATCGCCTAGCCAAACTTAATTGCGTGTAGTAACGAGGCTTTCACCAAGTTCTTTGTTCGTTTTGGAAATAAAGGATTACAGTGAAAGGTAAATATCAATTTAAAATATTCAATATTATCTATTTCAATAAGAAGACCCTCGACATCATAATCATTTTTATTAATATTTTTCTAGGTTAGCTACTGGTACAGTGGCTTCAATGTTAAGCGGAAATGTCCTCGCGATCTGCTGGTGGAAACAACTAAGGTGTAACGTCGCATTAGCTCGACGCCCGCTTTATGTAGTTGAACGTTCACGCCAAAGCAAAAGCAGGAAAATAACTTAATTAAAAATAGATCTTGTGTATAAATTAATACAATAGTTATATATTTTTCAAACCTATAATCCTAATTACCTTTTATTTTGCATGGTGTGTAATCATAGCATATTACAATTTTATGATAAGCTTTCTCATGGTTTTGTATTATTAGATTGTGTCTATAGTTTAGGATTTTGGTCACTAACGCACACAACGATCAAAAGACTGGCGCATTGCTTGCCACAGGATATGCGTAACACGACGGCCTTGCTACGTTATATTGCCTTTAGCTTGAAAAATATATAAGTAATAGTCCTTAAGGTAAATCATAATGGGAAACTAACTA
Organism: Emmelina monodactyla; assembly: GCA_916618145.1. NCBI lineage: Eukaryota > Metazoa > Arthropoda > Insecta > Lepidoptera > Pterophoridae > Emmelina > Emmelina monodactyla. The sequence continues at coordinate 4,084,589 of OU745316.1, forward strand.
TTTCTTATATTATTATTTTATAAAGTGTTTTTAAATAAATAATTATTTGAGACCTACAAATAAACGTGCCTAAAGCACGGAACAATTCAGAATATAATACCACAAGCGTTCACCCATCCTAGGACTGTCCGCGGCCGACGTCGCTTAACTTCAACAATCGACTCAATCCTTAGGATAACAACGAGCTACCGAATTATTACATTTCAAAGTCTGGCTCAAGTTTAAAGGCAGAGCAGACGAAACATTATTTTAAATAATATTTAATCAAAGCGCTTTAAAAACGGATATTCATTAATCTTCAAAAAACTTTTAATACAGAGTTAAAATGAAATTTTACAAAAATCTTTTTTTTTTTCTTAATATTGATGAATTATTGACGAGATATTGATATTGAGAAATAATGAATGGTTGAATGAAACCTCCATCTAAGCGAAGCGTCTTATGGAGTTGCTGGCAAGCCATACGTACGTAACGTGTGGCTTACAGAATACCTACAAATTGTCCTCACAGGAACCACTGGTATGCCACACGCACGTCACCACACGAAACGTTAAAAATTACAGAATCGGGCCCCTGTTGTGCGCTGTGGCAGTAGTCTTGACTATGCTGAGCCGGCAGCGAGGTCAATTTTGCTGGGTTCAGTGCTCGCAGATTGTTCGTCCATGCCGGGGTCACCAATTGTTGTGGCGTGTTTTTTTTATTTTATATCGAAACCTCCAACATGGTCGGATCCCTTGGTAAGGCTAATTCATACCATTTCATACCATTTCTCGCAATTATCCTGCTCGTACTTTTATCCCGCATACTTTTTCTTTCTCTCTTCCCTTTCCACATACATTCCTTTTAATTTCTGCCCTGTTCTAACCTACTTCACAGAGTTTGTATTTCTTTATTTCCAACTGTTTATACCTTATATCTATTCTTGTTTATGTAACTACAGGTCTATTTATATTCTTTTCTTATTATATATGAAATATTTTCTTATGTTTAGTTACAATCTTGCTATTTTATACAGTTTCTTATTCTCTACATTTTTACAATTATAGTTATAGTTCATGTTTAACATGGACTATTGATATATTGTGTTGTTTTATATCCAGTTCCCCTTTATTTCTATTAACTTTTAAGGCAACTTTTATATTTTCTTATAAAATATTAATTATATTAATTTTTACTGCTTATTTATATTATTAACATAAACTGTTATTTTTATGCAGTACTCCAGGAAGAGCTTTACATTTTTGCTGTGTATAATTTTAGCAAGATTTTCTTTTGTCAGTTTGACGTCCAAGACACTCTGTAAGTCAAATCTCAGTTTTGAGAAAATTGGGCAATTCAAAAGAATTTGGGGGACAGTCTCCGGGGTCTGGTTGTCACAGGGACATGATGGGCTCTCCTTGCACTTAAAACGATGTAAGTACTCAGAGAGTCCACCATGTCCCGTAAGAATTTGAGTAGTGTGGTATGTTGGGTCTATCTTTCTAACTACTGTGTACGCGGCAGTGGCATCGGGGAAAAACAGCTTTGTAATAGAGCCGGTGTCTCCGTCTCTGTACCGCTTGTTCCACCTGTCAAGGGTCACAGAGCGCATGTGGCTCTTGACAAATGAAACGGGGCACAAGTCGTAGTCCAGCTTTCGTTTTAATGTCAAGGCTGCGTCCTTGGCCAACTGCCCTGCCCTTTCGTTGCCCTCGAGCCCGCTTGGGTTTTGATCCAGTAGAGCTTTATGTCTTTTCCCGGACCTTGCATTCTTGTATTTTGGATCTGGCATCCGTCACCGTCTGGACCGCGGCCATGGTGTCACTAAATATCCCGATTCTAATGTTGTTTTTAAACTCTCGCGCTTATTATTTATAACTTTTTGATGACTTCGGGTCTTACACGATCCCGATTCTATCCGATGCGCTTTTGAGAGCCACGATAGCTGCTTTGTTTAATGCTATAGTTCGGCCTGGTAGACTGTATTATATCCGGATGTGGCGTGGGTTGAATCAAACTCGGTAGAGGGTAATAAGATGAGGTGTTGCCACTTGCGCTATCTTCGAGAGACTGACTTTTGCACTAGCCGGGCGCTGCTTTTATTGAGTAGTTGGACAAGGAAAGATACATACTATAAAGAGATAGACACATGTTCGTGACAAATGAAATGGACAGATATCTGTTAAAAAGAGAGAGCTATATCGCGAGGGTATATGCACGGGGCAATACCATAAAGAGAGCATCCAGCGTCCGACCTAACAAATTAATTTCTTAATAATCCTTCCTATAAATAAACATAAAATATTTATTGTACACTTATTAGCTTAATACATAAAATTTATAGAACGCAAATAATGAAACAAATATGCCACAACAAACTGTTCGAATCTTTCATTTATTGATTTTAATGTAGCGTCCAAGAAAGAGTTGAAAAATTCTACATCAAATTGCTATTCAGGAGAAACAAAAGGCTCATCGCATAGCAGTTTTATGAGCCTGACACTAAACAAATTCAATTCCTTTTGTGGCTCTAAATACAGGTTCAACTTCCAGTTCTTTAGCCAATTCCTGTATTTCTATATTCTTCCAAGAAAGTGCAGCATTTTTTAAACATTTCTGTGCATTCACTGAGATCTATATCTGGTGATGGCAGTGTTGCGGCACGGAACGTTACAGTCATCACATGACAGCGTCATCCGTCACCTATCATATATGAAACGAAAACACACAACAGTTGAACCGTTAGGCCCACTTGCAGAAAAACTTTTTAACCTCGGGTTAGCTAACTCAGATTTAAAAAGCAAGTGGGCCTTAGAAGCTTTAAAATTATATACATTCAAACAAATTCAACAAGTAACAGTTGCTTATTAATACCGCTCGCTATATTTTGAATTGTATAACGCCAAAAAGTCTTATTAAAACCTCAACCTTGAGGAATAGTCTGGATTTTCATTTGCGTCTTATGTCCGCCACGACATGAATTTGATCCTCGAGCCGGATTCCACAAAAGAAACCAGAAGAAATACAGACAAAGGAATTTTCGGCCGCACAACGAACTTTAGTCTTCAAAACCACGCAGAGTTGCAGATCCATCTTCACGACGAGACTGTTGGAGCCGCCGCAAGCTGCTGAAACGCCTACGAACGCGCGCAAAGTGGCACGCCAGCCAGCTAGTTAATTCCAACCGACATATCTGCTCCTTAATGATCCCGAATCCATCTCAATTCCAGTGACATCGGTGGTGCAGTTTGTAGAACCTCTACCCGCCGCCAAGTCAACGGTTAAACACGCAGTAATCCAATTTAATTGTAAGTACTCCAACTTTTACTTACTATCAAAATGATGAGGGATATCGAGCATGGTAGGGCCAGATCGAAGTCGCCAGTGATAACGTTAACAAAAGATGACGCGACTAATAATTTAATTCGTGAGCTAGTTAACCCTAGATCACTACACATGTTTTCGAGTTACACAGTCACTACATATTAGTCATTCTGACTAACAAAATAAAACTACAATAATTTTCTAGAAATGACATTTATTTGTTAAAAAAGTAGGTAACAAGATAGATTTAATACATATAACATGTATTAAAATTTCTTAAAAACTATAAAACACATTAAAATATTATTCCTAGCAGTCTGAGCAGACAGCAATGGTATGCTCGCCACAAATGGCCTTCCTGCAGGAGTAGCAATAGACTGGTCATCCTGTGCTTCTGGTATGGGCAAACTGCGCAAATTGTTCGCTTGTTTAGCTGTCCTTGAGAAGTACTAGCCATGACATTTTCAATCTGTATTTTTCACTTTTAAGATATAAATCTTTGATACTGGCTTTGATATTCTTCCTCAAAGTAACAGTCTCGTAGCGTTCCCTCAGCCACGGCTCCATCAGATCGTCGGCCAACTTTATTTATTTATTTTTATTTTATTTATTTATTTATTTATCTTTGGGAGTCTTACGGCTAAATTACAACAAAAATACTTATACATAACTTTAACATAACTCAATGCCAATAAAAAGTCTCCACCGATTGCTATACATAAGTATTAGTTACTAGTTAATACCTAAAACGTTGTTGCAGTCTCATGACATTAATTAAGATTATACAATATTAAAAACAATAACACTGTTGAAAATAAATATTAAAGTACAAAATAAGAAGATATACATAAACAAGGTAATAAGTGAATCTAAGTTAAATGTTAATAAAATAATTTGTTGTTATGGATTTTCGTAATGTGGCAATATTTGTATTAAATGGATCAATATCGAGTGGGAAACCGTTTGTGGTGGCTGGCGTCCGTTGCATAAAGCTATTGCGTCTGTAGTTAGTAAAACACGATGGCACATGAAGTGTGCATCGTTGTCTCAGGCGCACTTCGTTGCAACGTAAGCCAATCATGGAAAGTAGCTCGGGACTATCAATAGTGCCATTTGCAACTTTTATAAAAGAGCAAATGTCACTAATTTTACGCCGCATATGAAGTGGTAGAAAGTGATACCTTTTCCGTTCGTAATTGATATTAACGCATTTCGTTTTAAAATCTAGGTATCTTAAAAATTTCTTTTGCATCCCTTCAATACGATTAATGTATATGTTACGGCTAATACCCGAAGTGCGGCTACACCTAGTTTTAGCCGGTTAGAACATCATTAGGTTAGGTTAGTTAGGTTACTTTTTTGATACCACCCAGAAAAAGGAGACCCGCGAAGCGGGACTCCGTCGTCCCATGATTGAAGCTAGCTTTTATATATGTTACGGCTAATACCCGAAGTGCGGCTACACCTAGTTTTAGCCGGTTAGAAGTGTTTTTTATATGGAAAACTGTAAAAAAATAATTATACCTATGTATGTAAAAACTGGTTTGAATCATGAGTCGACGGAGTCCCGCTACGCGGGACTCCTTTTTCTGGGTGGTATCAAAAAAGTAACCTAACTAACCTAACCTATTGATGTTCTAACCGGCTAAAACTAGGTGTAGCCGCACTTCGGGTATTAGCCGTAACATATACATAGGTATAATTTTTTTTTTACAGTTTTCCATATAAAAAACACTTCTAACCGGCTAAAACTAGGTGTAGCCGCACTTCGGGTATTAGCCGTAACATATATATCATATTGGGGATTCCAAATTTCACTTGCATATTCCAGATGGCTTACAAAGGCACAATACAGTATTTTAATCGGTTTAAGGTTGTAAATAAATAAATAAATAAATAAAAATGTTTATTGTAAAAACTGTGTACATTGAGGTGTTTTATAATAGGTAAGTACTTATATACAGTTTGCCCTTTCGGACGTACAATAATTTATAATAATAAAGTAACACTAGTCATTGACAAAAAATAGATCCCGCCACCTTACAATATTACATAAGTGAAACTATAGTCAATTTATCTAAGTGACAAAAGTGTGGTAAAGTGTTTAACAGGTTAGATATATGGGAAAGTATAAATATTTAAATATTATATTACATCAGTTAAATATTCTGTTATGCTATAATACACTTTACTCAAAAGAAACTGTTTTACTTCATACTTAAATATGTCTATACAACTAATCTCTAAAATATTTTTTGGCAGATGATTATAAATTATTGGCAACATACAGAAAACACTCTTATTTAGATACGCAGTCTTATTATATGGACAAGTTACTTTTTTTCGGTTACGTTCGCTTCTAAAATTAACAAATAAATGTAAATTATTTCTAACGAATAATACGGCTTCAAAAATATAAATACATGGCAGTGTCATTATTTTCAAATTTTTAAATACCTTTTTACAACTATCTGTTTGTTTTAATTTACAAATTGCTCTAATGCATCGCTTTTGTGTTGTTGAAAACTGATGCTGTTCTCATTTAGAAGCCTAAACTTTTGTAGGCTTTTTTAACGACTGAGTCAATATGATTATCAAAAAGTAGCTTTTTGTCGTGAGTAACACCTAAATCTTTGATTTCAGAAACCTTGGTGATAGTTACATTTTTAATTTTATATCCTAGATCTAAGGTTACGGGTTTTCTTGAATATGAAACATAGAAACATTTTGAGACGTTTAAATCCAGTTTGTTTATTTTACAATATGCTTCGAAACGATTCAAGTCTAACTGTAATTTATGAATATCTTCAATACTTTTTATACTTTTCAATATTTTCATATCGTCAGCAAATAAAATAAATTTTGAGTGTTTGAAACAATTATGGATATCGTTTATAAACATGGAAAACAATGACGGTCCTAATATTGAACCTTGCGGCACATCGGAAGGGACATTAATCCACGTGGACATGTAGCCATTAAGAACCACGGCTTGTGTGCGATGGTCAACGTAAGAGCAAAACCATCGATACAAGTCACCGTGAATACCTGCCATACCCAATTTGAGCATCAATATGCGGTGGTCGATTCGATCAAAACACTTTTTGTAAACCGTATAAATGACGTCAACCTGGCCTTCGTTTTCCATGCCTTTAGTTATGAATTCGTTGGTGAGAATAAGATTGGAAGTTGTAGAGCGATTTTTAAGAAAGCCATGTTGCTCCTCGAGAAATGTTGATTGTAGAGTTGGTTATGAACTAGTTTCTCTAGTATTTCGGCAAACAGGCAAAGTTTAGATATAGAATTTTGCACGAATGCCCTTCGTTTTAGGGGTTTTTGTCTATGCCGTACCATGTTAGACACATAAATGACATATGCATTGATAAAGCATAAGTTCAGCATATTATTAAAATATGCATTGAGGCCATCTATTGGTTTTTCGATCGCAGCTCATACCAGAACAAATTTGATCGACAGTGTCAACAGCTCCTTTGGTTGAATTGTAGAAATGTATCATTTCAGGCTTCTTGGTGCTGGGGTTAATGTTCGGCTGATCGTGCATTGTCGATAGAAGAAACACCACTTTGTTGGATTTCGGTTTATAGGATACCAAGGTTTTCTCAGCATCGAAGGCAAACATTGAAGTGCCGATATTCCTTGTTCTTGTGTTCTTCATCTTTTGTGGTATCTCTCGTTTATTGCTGCGTAATGTGCCAACAATTGTTAGTTTGTAAGAAGATTTCAGTAGTTCTGAAGCAAGTGGCACGGACGTAAACCAGTTGTCCATAGTAATGTTTCTGTTTGTCCCGAAAACAGGTTCACAAAGTTGTTTTACACAGTATGTAGCCAGAGGCGTGTTTTCGCTGCAGTTTGTTACACAAGGTGCTGCTACATTATATTCCGAATTTAATGTCATACAATCTAAGCTGGAAGAGGCAGTCAACGAAGACGACCTCAACGAGCAGTTAAATCAGCCCGAGTCATTTGAGGAGACATACTATAGTACACTAGCCAAAGAAGATTGTATGCTAAATGTTGGTGAGACGAATCAATCAAGCTACCTACGATTTCAGTTCCTACATTGGCGGTTCATGTGAACGTTGCAGGCGTGCAAATGAATAAATGGGCAAATGAAATTCGGAGTTGCGATTATATGGCAAACAAAACTTCGAAATTCTAAAAAACGGTATTATGAAAAAAATACCAAACGTTTTCTGGATTATAAAATTCGGAATATTAAAATTCGGGATTAAGATAGGTAACCATTTAGAAGAAATGGTGAAAAACAAGTTTGTCACGGGAATCAAACCTGGACCTATACAAGATAGACTATGTGAAGAATCTATTTCTAAAAGTGGCGAGCAACTGTTTGATGTGGCGCTCAACAACGAATCTTCTTCAAACATTTTAGGGCCTCTGTAAATTCTCAGATGCAAGACACAAAGAAGTCATCTACGAGTTCCAGCTCGGAACTATTGTGTATTCATTGTGGCAAGCTTACCATAGTTTTGCAAAATGTAAATATAAAATGTATAAGTGTAAGGCGTGTTCCAAAACTGGACATTTGGCATCGGTATGCAAAACAAACCTACACACAATGTTGAAGTTGAACAGGAAGAAGAAACCTTGGACATTTTTACAATTAATGACAAAAATGTTATTTATATTTCACCCTTTTTAATTGACTGTGAAGCTAACCGTAAACATTTCAGATGGAGCTTGACACAGGTGCAGCAGTTTCCTGTATTCCAAAAGCAGAGTATTATAAATTATTTGGGACAATATACCATGAGAACCATCTGATTTGGAATTAAAAACTTATAGCGGTGAGATTATTAAGCCAGAAGGTAACATTTTTATTTCTATAAAAATTAAAAACAAGGTGAATGTTGTCTGTTGGTAGTTAAAAATGGTTTAAGAAGTTTTCTTGGTCCGGTAAAAAAAAAACAAATTATATCAACAATTTGCTTTCTTTGAATTCAATTGAAAATTACTGTCTTGAGAAAATATTGCACGAGTACTCTGAAGTATTTAAAACTGAGTTAGGGGTAATTAAAGGGGAGGAGGTAAGGTTAGAGTGGTCTAGTGAGGTTATTAAACCTTTTTTTCACAAACCTCACCAAAGTCCACATTCTTTCAAGGACAAAGTTGATGCAGAGTTACAAAAAATAGAAAAAGAAGTTACTACACTGGAGTAAGAAATTTTTGACTTTTTCGCCACAAGTTTTGTCATTTTAATAGGGCAAGATTTTGAGATGCTAAGTGAGGGCCATTACAATTAATACAAGAAATTTCATTTGTTTTATCACAATCTTTATATCTCTCATTCATATAAAGATTGTGATATAGGTTTAATCTCCTGCACAAATTGAGCATTTCCGCTTGTTGTAACATATTTTAGCAGAGTGATTGAATTTAAAACATTTAAAGCATTGCTGCAGAGGTGTTATATACTCAAAAACTCTATATGAGAATAAATCATATTGGATGGTGTCGAGTAAGGTGTTTGATAAAAAGGTGAGGCTGTCTGCCTGTAAGGGTATTCTTTCTTGTCCTACTTTCTTGGAGAATCTTCGTACTAAGATAACTTCATATTGCGATGTGAGTTTGTAGTACAAATCCATAGTAGAAATATCAGTAGGGACAAACCTTTTGATACCGGTACAACAAATTCATTACACCTAGAGTTGGTATCTGCGGGTCAATTACCGTAATAATAAGACGTGGGTTCGACGCATTCGCGAAACTGACGCACACGTGAAGTCAACGCAAAACAGAGGACACCGTTCATATTAACTTAAAATTTCATTGTGGCGTTTATCGCACATCAACTGCACGAATGCGCAAAGAAGAACGAAAAAAAAAAGCTTGGGCGGGCTTTATGAAAAGTGGCGTAAATTTTTGAAAAATTTGAAAATTTTGTTATTAAATAACTTTTAGATATTTTCCTTGAACGTAATTAAAAAATAAAAGTCTTATTATAAAAAATTGATATGGAGGACAGAGTGGGCTCGTCCCCTGGGAAACCCGGCAGAAAGCGGTCGCAGAGGCACACTACTCCGTCCGCCGACCATGTTCTTGAGGATTCGCTGTACATTCCTTACACCAAGCCCGGTTACAGACGTCTCTTTCCGGAAAAATCCTGTTCTCAAGAATACGTTGTGTACTGAAAGCACCAATGAGGGAAACGTAGGAAATAGAAATCCACTGACTCTAGCGGGTCTTTTCAAAGAAGAAGTTAAAGGAGTGACAGGAATTGAAACGAATTTCTGCCAATAAAATTGGTATAACTTTTACCCAGGTAAGTAATGTCAATAACTATTTATTAAATGAAGAATTCCAGAAGCGTCACAGTCTTAAAGCTTTCATCCCAGCAAGGAGCATCGAAAAGATCGGTGTGCTGAGGTATGTACCCACTAAAATAAGTAATGAAAATCTTCTTCAGAAATTATCGGGGCGAGAAGGTTCACCAAGAAAGTTGATGGAAAAATTAAACCATTTCAAACTGTTTCAGTAACTTTTCTATCTAATACTTTGCCAGAGTCTGTATCCTTAGATATTTTTACCTTTAAAGTCTACGAATAAAATCCTCCATTATTACAATGCTTTAAGTGCTTTAAATTTAATCAACATGCTAAAATCTGTAAGTCCCTACAAAAATGCTCAATCTGTGCTAAGGATCATCATTATTCAGAATGCCCCAATGATCAGGCATTACATTGTGCTAACTGCGGTGGCCAACATCTGGTTATATCACGTGACTGTCCAGTGAAACAAAAAATATTAGACAAAAAAAATAAAGTTACATATGCCAACGTTATCAAAAATACTGACCATATCTACAGTTTAGCTCACTATGACTCAGACTTTCCGTCTCTACCTAAAAAAATTATTAAACCAAAAGAACAGACAACTGAACAGATTATAGAAGGTATATTGAAGAATGACAACATCTTAAAATCTCTTGTGGCAACATTTGTAAACTTAGATAACAGTAATAAAAAAATGACTACATCAGTCATAAAAGAAGTTTTAGTTGATAATTTGAAAAATGGATAAGCTTTTAAAAATTAATTAATTTAATATAGAAAGTCTTAATAGTAAAAAGCCACTTTTAAATACTTTTCTACAAGAACATGACATTGATATATGCTTATTGAATGAAACTCATCTCAAAAATAATATACATTTCAAAATATCTGGCTATAATTTTAAAGTTGTTATACTTATTAAAAATCATTTCAAGTACAATAGTGTAAATATGCCTTATTATGATGATCTACAATCTGAAGCTATAATTCTTAAAACTGATACAGGTAATAAATCTATTATCTGTTCTTACAGCCCACCTAGACCAGGGCGTTTTAAACCAAGACAGCTTAAACAAATGATTAATAGTTTACCTAAACCTATTTTAATATCTGGAGATTTGAATGCACATCATGTTGCATTTGGGTGTATCTCAACTAAACCAAGAGGTACAGATGTATATGACTTGTTAGATGAATGTGATCTATGTATCTTGAACTCAAGAGCTCCAACCACTGTAGGTAGTGCACGAAATAGCCAGTCTTCTATAGATATTACTTGTGTCAGTCCCAACATTGCCCCACTGTGTCACTGGAGTGTTCATGACGATCATTGGATTGGGGCAGTTATCATTATCCCACTTTAACTTCTATTCAGCTGTCGCCAGAAACTTTTGAGGTAGGTCAAGCATCAGAAAGATTTCTTTACAATAAAGCAAACTGGGAACCTTTTACATCTGAAACGGAAAAAGCATTCAAATCATTCTCTATAAACTATAGTGATCCATTACTGTCATATAATGAATTCAAAATGAAATGAAATAATATATGTCATTTAATGAAAATTTAAAACAACTTCTTCAACAAATATGAGAAAACCTGTTCCCTGGTGGGATAATGAATGCTCAGAAGCAGTAAGAAACAGTAAAAGAGCACTTAATTATTGTAGACATCATCCTACTATAGATAATTACATTAATAATAAAAAACTGATGCTAGTAAAAAAATGCTTTTAAAAGAAAAGAAAAAGAATGGTTGGAGAAATCTCTGTGAGTCATTTAATAGATACACACCTATTGCAGTAGTATGGAACTATATCCGAAGATTTAAAAGAACATCCTCTAATGTAATACCAAAAAATAATGAATGGATCTTTTTTTGATAAGTATGCTCCAATTAATCCACCTGAAAAATATATAGATAGTAAATAATTAGACACTTATTTTATTCAAGAGAGTAATTCAACAAGTGCTTTTATAAGTAATCCCTTTACATGGGAAGAGTACAAGTCAGCCATCAAATCTAGGAAAAATACAACCCCAGGATTAGATGACATTCCATATAAGGGTAATTCTCACGAAATTCCTAAATCCTTGGAGTTTATTTAAAAATTCAACAAAGAAATGGATGTTACTAATATTTCTATACAATTCCTCATAACTATAAAAAGTTTCACATAAGATTTTAGAGCCGTATAAATAAATAAATACATATGCATAAACATAATGTTCTTAACATCATTCCCTCACTGTGTCCCAAGTACCAATTTTATTTACTTTTATTTACCAAAAAACTACAAAATTCATTTGATTCATAATGAAGTAAGTTAGATTATTTCAAAATATTATACATTGTTAAAGATTTGAATATTTACATGTGTCTCACAAAAAAAAACATTCCCTCACACTATTACTGGCAGTTGAATTATGAACACATTTTAAATAAAATACGGAACGCTACCATTCGTTTTTGAAGGTTGGCACTAATGTCAATTTGTCAAAATGGCGTCTTTTCTGTAGTTGTGTTCGGGTGTGTGCTGCAAAAAGATTTAACTATGATCGTCATTTCATCACATTCTAAAAAAACAAAAGGTAAGTACTTTAATTGATTGTAAGTTGCACAAATAATATGTCGTTTGGGAGTACTTTCCTTAAGCCGAAAAATCGTTTTAAAAGTAAGGTTATGTCACGAGTTCTTTACGGTTATTCTTTATTTCGTCATTCCCTCACCATCATTCCCTCATAAAAAAATATGGTGAGGGAATGATGATATATGGGGGAATGATTTTTGGATGGGCTAACTGGCTTTTTTTATTGTTTGCTTTTATTAACGCTTGAATTTATTGTTGCAATATTGTTGTAGGTTATAAAATGTCAAGAACAAAGAAGATAAGCAAAGAAGAAGCTAAATTAAAAAAGCAAGAATATGATCGAAAGCGCAGAGAAAAAATGAAAGCTGATCCTGTAAAACTATGCCAAAGTGCTGCAATAATTTTGTGATTTTCTGGAATTACTCATATTGATCTTAGTTATTGTTTAAGAACAAAATTTTATTTAATAAAAAGATTTCTTTGAAAGAAATGTAATTTCATTTAAAAAGCTTCATGACTTGTCTGCAATAATCATTCCCTCACTTAGATTTTTTTTAATGTCCCCATAACTTCCATAAAACGCGATAATTTTTCACTACATAATTTAATTCTAGTAACATTAGTATTGTCCAATTCACATAAAATAATTATTAAATAATTTCAATATTTCTTGTCATTTTAAGGTAGCCGAATTTCGGGATTTCGTGAAAATTATCCAGATTAAAGGCTATCGGTTGCCCTTTGAATATTTACAATTTAATTCTAAATTATCTTTCACCCAGAACAGTTTATCTTAATTACGCCGGGGCTCAGACCTCCATACTTACAAAAATGGGATGTATCCAGGGCTCGGCTGGTGGACCAGCCCTGTGGAACCTCATTCTTGATGATTTGTTAGACATCCCCCTTCCGCCGGGATGCCGCTTTCAGGCATATGCTGACGATGTTCTGCTAATTGTGTCGGCTCGTAACCCTCGAGAACTAGAGCACCTTGCTAATACCATCTTAGACAGGATCGCAGAATGGGGCCTGAACCAAAAGCTGAGTTTTGGTCCTTCCAAGACTAAAGCTTTGGCATTCTCGCCCTCGGCAGGCAAAGCTCAATTCCATCCATGTGTGGCACCCCAATTCCGTTCACCGACTGCTTTACCTTGTTGGGAGTTGTCATCGACAATAAACTCAACTTCTCTAAACACGTAGACTCCGCCATCAGCAAAGCCCGTGCCCTTTACAAACGATTGACCGTTTTTGCTCGTCCTACCTGGGGTATTAATCCAGAAATTATTCATATAATTTACAAGCACGTCGTCGTCCCCACCATCACGTACGCGGCGGGTATTTGGGGTAAGGTTGCCGAGAGGAAGGAGGTTCGCGCCAAGCTTGCATCTCTGCAAAGAGACTTTGCTCTGCGCGCACTTAGAGCCTACAAAACGGTATCCTCTAACGCTGCCTTAGCCCTGGCTAGGTTACCGCCCTTAGACCTGGAAATCCAACACACCAGGGAAATGGAGGTAACCCGTATCACCGGCAACTCGTCCTTTCTTCCCTCTGATATACGCTTGGATAAAGACGTTAAGATCTCCAAGTTGTTACGTCCAGCTGCCCGTGTTACTATTAAATACGATGTAGCCAATGACCAGAACGCAGTGTCCAAACTCCAACGTCAGGACACCATCAACATCTTCACAGATGGTAGTAAGAGTGAGAGCGGGGTAGGCGCTGCATTTGTTTGCCAGCTACCTAATAGTAATTCTTTTAATATCAAGACAGTTTAAATTACATGATTCTTGTTCCGTTTTTCAAGCCGAAATGCTTGCCATCCTTCGTGCTTGTCAGTTTTTCGAAAATAAAAGTAGAGTTCCATTTGCCATAATCTTCACCGACTCCCGCTCCTCGCTCGAAGCTATTAACAATAGAAGTAGCACGGGCTACCTCACCAACCAAATTCACAGAATCTTAGCCAGAAAAGGCGATAGAATTAAGTTTTGCTAGGTTAGGGGGCATGTGGGCATATTATTAAAACATACAACTTCAATTAATAGTTTTTGTGTTTCAGCTATGGCTAGTAGAAAAAAAACGGTTTCGTTGCGACAACTAGAGGTCTTGGTGGAGTTTTTAGAGCTCCATCGAGACCTCGCTATTTAGAGACTTCGGTCTAAAGAAGCCCGGTCAGAATGCGCCACTTTATTAAACGCCGAAGGTGATGGCACCAGCCGAACCCCGGTGGAATGGAAAAAAGTAAGCATTATATGCGTGTATTGGAGACGTCAAGTTAATTTGTACCCTTTTATAAATATTTTTTTTAGTGGTATACAGACTACAAGAGTCGCCTTCTTGGGAGTGATAAACTTATCCGAGAAAATCACAGTGGGACAGGAGGTGGCCCTGGAGTCCCTGTCGTACCTTTAGCTGCCAGAGTTACCGGTAGAAGTGGCACACCTCCCTCTGGGGTACAAATAAATCCTATTGTAAGTCTTTTTTGCTTTTAATGGCTTTAGTTTGCTTTGTATATAACCTAATCATCCTAAAATACACACATCAACACTGTCTAGGGATATTTTGTATAAAGTTCTTAAACTCAAAAAATATTGACCAATTTTAATTTTTTTTGAAGAATGTTTATTTTGTAAACCTTGTTGAACGATTCTAAATTTGAATTTGAAAAAAAAAAATACAAAAGATTCACGCTGCATAATGGTAGCGAAGTCTGAAGGTTTCATTTACCTACAGTAACTTTTGTCATTTTTTTGCGCCAAATTTAAGTTTTATAGCAAGTTATCGGTAAATTTTCAATTAATGTTATTGTGTGCATCATGCAGCGGGGCTAAACGAACGAGGAAAGAAATGTTAAGGGCAGTAGGCATGCTTCAAGCTGGGGCTACTCAACAGAATATTGCTGAGGAGATGGGAACAAGACAAAACGTGATATGACGGTTATGGTCATGTTATCGTGCTACTCGTGAAATGGCTGAAAGACACCCAGGCGGGAAACACTTAACCACTCAACGACAAGACCGATATTTGCAAGTTGCCGCGATAAGACAACCAAATGTTACGGCCATGCAGTTGGTTCAGAGGCTCCAGTCAGAGCACCAGTTGCTTGTGAGTGATGAAACTGTGAGGAGAAGGCTGCATGAAGCTAATCTTCATGCTCGCAGACCGCTTCGTACTCTAGCACTATGCCGAGGAAATCGTGGACGACGGCTAGAGTGGTTTCGTGAACATTTGCTCAGGGAAGATAACCAGTGGTTCATATTGCTGTTTACCGATGGCTCACGGTTCGGTTTCTATCCTGATACACGTAGAGTACGTGTTTAGCGAGTTCCTGGTGGTGAGTGCCGTTTGCGACACCCTCAGGAAGTCCATCCATCTCACGGCGGGACAATCAAGGTTTAGGCGAAAATTCGTGTTGGTGGAAGAACAGACCTCGTTTGGATCAGAAACACCATGTCAGCTGAAAAATATTGTAATGAGGTGCTAGAACCAATAATCTACCCCGACCAACTGCAAATGGGCCAAGAATTCACGCTGATGAGCGACAAAGCCCGTCCGCACACAGCGAGAGTGTTGAGGAGCTGGTTGCAGGAGCACGATGTATCGGTCCTAGGCTGGCCCGCTCAGTCGTCTGACCTTAACCCCATTGAATACGCGTAGGAAATGCTCCAAAGAAGAGCTTTAAGGAACTTCGCTACAAAAATTGCGACGAAAGAACAACTTTTTGTGCCAATTAGCCGGACCTGGGAGAATATACCGCAGCCTCACTTGGATAACTTAATCCAAAGCATTTATGTATATATATGTATATAAACGTTGTAGGAACGTTTTTAACGTCATGGATGGTTTTATTGACTACTGGTTTTACACAATACCGTTCAAAACTGAATAATTTCTGATTATTTTTCACTTTTCAATGAGAAACACATATATGTTACTTTTACATTTTTGACACTTTTTTCTTTATTAAAAAAAAACACTTTTTACGCAAAAAAAAATGATTTATTTTATTTTGTTAATGTAGTCTGATAAATGAGCTTTATAAAAATATATACATGTTGTATGTTATTTTAAATAAATTTTGAGTAAATTAAGTAAATTCAAAATATCCCTAGACAGTGTTGATGTGTGTACATACCTTCATAATGATAGTAATCTATATGTTTTTTATTTCAATTTTCAAATATCTACTTATACTTTACTAACTTTTTTGTCTTGATTGCATGTTCTATGGTGTGTTAGCATGAGCTTGAAGAAGAAGATGGTGAATTTAATGGAAATAAACTAGTTTACTAGGAGGAAAAACAACATTGTGAGATTATTTTAGGATAGGAATCTTTATTTCTTTTGCGAGAGAGCGCGTGACATAGACTAAGACAAACGTCATACATCATAGACTATAAGCTTATTCTAACACTCCCCCTCAATTTCTAGTTTACAACAAAAGCTAAATATAAAAATCTTTTTCAAACATTAAGAATTTTAAACTAGAAATTGGCAACATTAAAAAAGGTAAAACAAAACATAATATGACAACTGTCAAAGTCACCACTGCCAACCGTGCTGCCAACATACACAAAATAAAAAAATAACCTCAAATAACAAAACATAAACAAACATGTGAAAGTTTTCTATGAATCATGAAATAAAAATATTTGACCTAAGTTACACTTAACTTATTAAACAGGCAATCACAAAAATAGCTAAACTTTACAGTGCTCAAAGGTTTTGTCATAATGTCCGCTACATTTTCTTCACTTTTAACATAATGCACTGAGATAAGTTTTTTGTTCACAATATCTTTAACGAAGTTATATTTAATGTCTATATGTTTGCTTCTTTTAGTATTTTCACTATTGTTCATCATCTTTATGGCACTCTGATTGTCCACAAACATTTCTGCACTGGTAACTTGTCCAAATTCACTCGCTAAACCTTTCACAAACAACACTTCGCTGACACACATTGCAGCTGAAATATACTCTGCCTCGGCTGATGACAGGGAGACAGTGGGCTGCTTCTTCGACGACCAGGATATCAGGTTATAGTTGTGGTAACAAATCATTCCACTTACACTCTTTCTGTCTGACTGGTCAGCACCCCAATCAGCATCGGAATAACTTACTATCTGGTTTCCTTCTGTCTTCACATAAAAATATATAAAAATAAAATAAAAAGGTTTTTATTTCCAGTTTTACAAAGTTACATAGTATTGAGACAGCCCAGTAAGTAATGAAATACTTGTGTCGGGCGTGACTCGCTCTAGCCCCCAAAAGTGTTGTTTACAATAAATGAAAGACAATATGAAGTAAAAATAAAACAAAAAAAATAACATATTTAAAAAATCTTAAACAAAACAAAAATTCCAAGAAATAAAACAATTTACATGAGAACCGTATGTGTAGGTGTGTGTGTGTGTGTGATTTTGTGCGTGTGTGTGTGTGCGTGTGTGTGTGTGTTTGTGTGGGTGTTTTTTATGTAAGCGTGTGTGTGAGAAATTTATATAACGAATATAATACACAGATATCCAAGTTATATTTTCATAAATTTTATAAATGTAGTAAAGTATATTCTATTATTTTTTATTTTACAATAGATAATAAGTTTTCTGTGTCATCATAAGATAATGATTTCAACCATTGTGTGATTTTTTCTTTACATTCCACAGAGTTCATAGGGTAAATGTTCAGTTGTAGATTTATTCTGTTGTACAATAGTGAGGCTCGTGTAGTGTATTGGCGTTCGGCAAAGACTGTTCGAACACGGCGAGATGGTGCAACGATGTGTTTATTCCTTTTTTTCAATTTTTCAGGGTCGAACGGGAGGTTCTTGTGCAGAGTCAGTATAATCCACAAGATGTAAAGTTTTCTTACCAATAGTAAACCACAAATTTTAAATAAGTCGGACGTTGGGTATCTGTAGGGTTTGAAATACATTACTTTTATAAGTGACCTCTGTGCTCTTTCCAAATGGATAAACTTAGTTTTCACAGCTCCGCCCCATACTGGTATACAATATGCGATCACAGACTGTGCCAGGGAAATATAAACTTTATTGAGAAGAGCACTCGGCATAACATGCCTCAGAGTCTTGAAAATCCAAATAAGCTTCCTGATTCTACTTGATATGAGTTCAAGATGAAGTTGCCATGACAGTCTTTGGTCTACTATAACCCCTAAGTACTTTGTACTATTGACTTTTGCAATATAAGGACAAGAACAGTGCTGATTAGAGATATTATCACAATAATGAATTTTAATCTGAAAGGATTCTTCCGGTTGCGATCTCTGGTCAGGAGTAAAACAGATGAAATTGGTCTTTTTTGTATTAAGTGTAAGAAGACTATTGTTCAGCCAACCAGCGACTCCAGCCAGACCAATTTCTGTCTTAGTCTGGACTTCTTTCCAACACAAACCCGAAAATACTATTGCTGTGTCGTCAGCGTAGGCAAAAATTCTTCCGCCGCACGAAAACGTACAAAGTTGGTTAATATACACCAAAAATAGTGTAGGTCCCAATACTGACCCTTGCGGAACTCCGTAAGATACGTCTCCTTCTTCACTTTTGAAATTGTCTATCTTGACAATTTGCTTTCTTTCATGAAGATAGCTTTTCAGAAGCGCAAGTGCAGAACCTCTTATACCAATCTCCTCAAGTCTGTGTAAAAGGACTGGGATAGAAACGGTGTCAAAGGCTTTCTTAAGGTCTAGGAATACTGTTAGACATTTTTGTCCCTGATCTACAATTTCTGTGATGAAGCTTGTCAAATCTTTAACAGCGTCTTGGGTCGATATTCCTTTCCTAAAGCCATATTGAGAATTAGATAAGATTTTCTTACGCGTAAGGTAATTTATCAGTCTTGAATTTACAAGCTTCTCAAGAATTTTGGACAAACA
This sequence comes from Emmelina monodactyla, assembly GCA_916618145.1. NCBI lineage: Eukaryota > Metazoa > Arthropoda > Insecta > Lepidoptera > Pterophoridae > Emmelina > Emmelina monodactyla. The sequence goes on from OU745316.1 coordinate 4,103,680, forward strand.
GGATAAAACCGAAATAGGCCTATAGTTATTGACATCGTTTCTATCCCCACCCTTGCTCACTGGTGTTACGACTGATTTTTTAAAGGGTTTGGGAAATATACCGGTTTGAAAGCATAGATTGGCTAGTTGGGTCATCAAAGGAACAATAAATTCTCTACATAATTAAGTTCCCGGTCTAGTGTGCCTTTCACATATCTCAATATTCTTTTCGCAGCTTCCCATGAAGTCTTAGTAGGAGTATTCATAAATCTACTCAAATATGATGTTGCAAATGTAATATCTGGTCGAGTTATTGTCAGGTAAGTCAAACATCCAATCAACTCTTTGTAAGGCACATTACTAATTGTTTCTTCTTTTTCAGGTACTGAAAAGTTGGTTTCCATTGGAGTTTTCTTCGTTTTGCAGTTACTCATATTAAATTTTTGTAAAATTTTATCAATAAATTGTTTTTGTGTGATAATCATTTTGTTTTCTTTTCTTTTAATTTCTAATCCCAAAAATTTCTCAATATTCTCAAATACTTTTGCTTGAAATTCTTTTTTTAAATAGTCTTTTACATTATTGACTTCTTTCAGTTCTCCGAACAATAAGATGTCATCCACATACAGTAGTAACCATACTTTTTCCTTTTTAAACAAACAATTGTCATAGTCCGATTTTCTGAATCCAATTTTGTGACAATATTCATCAAATCTGTTGTACCAGGATTTTGGTGATTCTTTTAAACCATACAATGCTTTCTGTAGCTTCAAAACTGTACCTTCTTGGCTATTCTGTGTTGTTATTCCTTTTGGTACCTTAATGTAGACATCAGTGTCTAAGTATCCATTTAAGAATGCAGTAGGTATGTCTAGCTGAATCATATTCCAATCATTGCACAAAGCTTGTGACAAACACATTCTGATAGTAGTTGTCTTGGCTACTGGGGAGTACACATATATATATCTTGACCTGTATAATCTTGCTGAAAACCCCTTGCAACGAGTCGAGCTTTTTTGGTTCCGTCTGGTTTTGTCTTAAAGACCCACTTAGTGTCAATCACTTTAGCATCCTTTGGTAAATGTACTTCCTCCCATGTTCTCATTTTCTTTAATGACTGTATTTCGTTGTTTATAGCGTTCTTCCAATCTTCGCCTTTTTCTAATGCTTCTTCATAAGTTTTTGGATTTTCTTCTTCTGTTATAAGAGCATAGGCCATATACATCTCGTAATTTTCAAGTTTCTTTGGTGGTTTTATTGTTCTTTTTGGTCTGTTTGTTGAATTCTCTATTTCTTCTTCACTAGAGCTTTCTTTGTTACTGTAGTATTTCTCATCTTCTTGCTGATCAGTACTTAAGTCTGTTGTTTTTTTTATTTTTTGAGTTTCTTCTACTTCCGAGCTACTGTCTTTTCTGACTATTGGTTGTGTTTCTGTTTCTTCGTACAATATCTTGTTATGGGTTATATTTCTGTTTTCTGTGTTATTGAATATGAAGTTTGATTCATTAAACTCAACGTCTCGTGAAATGGTAATCTGTCCAGTCTGTGGATCCCATAATCTGTATCCCGATCCTTCATATCCAACCATTCTAGCTTCCTTTGATCTTGGCTCTAATTTTCCTTGTCTTGGCAATATTACACACCATGCTTGATTCCAAATACTCTAAGATTTTCATACTTCACATGTCCTTTAAAAATCATGGCAGGTACATCTCCTTTTAGTGCTTTTGTCGGTGATCTGTTCAGGGAATATGTTGCATATCGTAAAGCTTCGCCCCATAGACTTTTAGGTAGCTGACTTTCTAATAATAATGCTCTCACTCTATCTAATAGCGTTCTGTTTAGTCTTTCAGCAACGCCATTTTGTTGCGGTGTGTAAGCACAAGTGAACTCTTGCTGAATGCCTTCTTCTCGACAGAATTTTGTAAATTCGCCTCTAAATTCTCCACCATTGTCTGTTCTTATTCTTCTTACTCTGATATCATTGTTTCTCATTCTTTTTATGTAGTTTACTATGTAATCTTTTGCTTCACTTTTTTTCTTTAATAGATGTACTTCAGTGAAATGAAAGTAGTCATCAATAATTGTGAGATAGTATTTTTCGCCGTCTATTCTATCTGGTGACACAGGTCCTCCAATGTCAGAGTGTATAAGTTCACCGATACGTCTTGATTGTGGAATCTTAGATGGGTAAAATGGTTGTCTAGAACCTTTTGCTCTCGCACAAATACCACACTTCTCTTGACTAAGTGGCAATCCCAATATTCTTAGGCCTCCATGGTTCAGGTGGGCTAAACGTTTATGCCATAAATTATCATCAGGTTTTAAAAGTAAAGCTTCATTTTCTGTATCTATCTTCAATTTAACTGAGAATAAATTTCCATTGTTTTTTACTTTTATTATGCCTTTTTTAGTGAATATTCTTGCTTCATTATTTTGAAATAATACTTTTACTCCTTTCTTGTTTAATCTCACTACAGATAATAAGTTATGTGATAACTTTTCTAGCAAAAAACATTCAATTGTAACTGAAATTCCTTCCGCTGATGTTACATTTAAATTTCCCCTTTTCTTTGCTATAATTCTTTCTCCGTTTGCTACTTTGATTGAAATCTCTTCTATTTTTTGTATTTCTTCCATGCATTCTTCATATTGGCTGTTTACCATGTTGTATGTAGCCCCCGAGTCCAATACAAAATCTATGTTTTTCTTATTTACTTCAGCCGAGTACGCTTGTTCTTCATTTTCTGCTATAAAAGATACTCTTAGGTTCTGTAGCTCTGGTGATTCTCCTACTTGTGAAAAACTCCTTCCTCTTCCTCTATTTCTTGCTCTTCCTCTACCTCTTAATACTTTTCCTCTACCTCTTGAAACATTTCCTCTGCCTCTTGCAGAAGGATTACAATCTTTTGCAAAATGGCCAGGTTTGCCACATGCATAACATGTGAAAATGTATTCTACACTGGCTTTCTCGTTGTTCTCATTTTTTGTTCTCAATTCTGCATCTAGTAATTTGCTTTTGACATATTCTGTTGTCAATGTTACATTTGTTGTCTCTAAGGCTGCTATGGTTGTTTCGAAGCAGTCGGGCATTGTCAACAAAAGATGAGTGACTTTATCCTGCTCATTCATTTTACTGCCGGATTCCTCCAGGCTCCTTAATAATACATCGAACTTATTGAAATGTTCACTCAAATCTTCTCCGACGTTACACTTCAGTGTTAGTAATTTTTTCCTTATGTAGAGCGCAGACAAAGTAGTCTTTCTTTCGAAAACGTTTCTTAAATTATTGAGCATTTCCATGGCACTCGATGCACTTCTCACGTACTCTAAATGTTTGTCCACGAGAGTTGAAACTATGAGGCTTCTGGCCTTCGCATCTTTTTTTTTGAAGTCTTGTGCCTTTTTTACGTCATCCCCTGCTGCTTCAATTGCTTCTTTGCAATCTTTTTCCTCCAAAATGCATGATAATCGAAATAGCCAGGAACTAAAATTTGTTCCAGTGAATTCTGGCAGATAATTCTTCAGCGCGTTTTCTGACGACGCCGCCGCCATTTTTTTGCTACTTGCGTTTTTCGAGTTTTCTAACTCCCAATCCAACTAGAATAGAATATCCTGTGCCAATCCGGCTCACAGAGCTTCTGGGCCCATAACCTAATGGAAATAAACTAGTTTACTAGGAGGAAAAACAACATTGTGAGAATATTTTAGGATAGGAATCTTTATTTCTTTTGCGAGAGAGCGCGTGACATAGACTAAGACAAACGTCATACATCATAGACTATAAGCTTATTCTAACAGAATTAGGTGTCCTTAGCCAAATGTAAGACTATGTCAAAGCTGTGACGCATATGTGATACTTGATATATTAGGTTGGGGAAAAAGTCTTTTCGCATTATATTTAGTATGTATGAGCTTTTAATAAAAACTCTTTGGCTAATACTATTTGTATGTAGCTGGTTTTGTTTATAAATAAAAAATATGAAGTATCATTAAAAAGTTTACATTTTAAAGAAAATAATTCCAAATTCAAATTAGGAAAATGTGTGTTTTTCATTTGTTTTTCGTACTGTCAAGATGAGTGAATCTAATGAAGAAATTCGATACATTTTAAAATGTTACTACAAAAAAGATAAATAATGCAAGGCAAGCCGCGAAAAAAATTTGCGATGTTTATGGACCTAGTGCAGTGTCAGTGTGAGAGTAGCACAAATTTGGTTTAAGCGTTTTCACTCCGGAAATTTTGATGTCAAAGATGCACGTCGCTCTGGTCTATTACGGATAAAATTGATGCCATTTTTGAAAAAGTGGAGCAAGATCGGCATATCAGTAGTTACGACGTAGCTGAAGAATTGGAGATTGACCACAAAACAGTTTTGAAGCATTTGTAAAAAAACTGGGTACACAAAAAAGCTCGATATTTGGGTACCCCACGAGCTCATTGAAAGAAACCTAATGAATCGTGTACTCATTTGTGATTCTTTATTACGACGTAATGAAACCGAACCATTTTTGAAGAAGCTGATAACTGGAGATGAAAAGTGGATCACGTACGATAAGAACGTGCGAAAAAGGTCGTGGTCAAAGGCCGGTCAGGCTTCACAGACTGTGGCGAAACCCGGGCTAACTCGCAACAAGGTGATGTTGTGTGTGTGGTGGGATTGGAAGGGTATTATTCATTATGAGCTGTTACGACCAGGCAGGACCATCGATTCTGAACTCTACTGCGAACAACTGATGAGATTAAAGCAATTAATCAACAGAAGGGGTGTGGTTTTTCATCATGATAACGCTAGACCCCACCCATCTCTAGCCACTCAGCAAAAATTAAGAGAGTTTGGCTGGGAGGTTTTAATGCATCCGCCGTACAGTCCTGACCTTGCACCTTCAGATTTCCACCTGTTTCGCTCTCTTCAGAATTCTCTAGGCAGTGTCAGGTTAACATCATGAGAGGACTGCCAAAACCACTTGTCGCGGTATTTTGACCAGAAGCCCCAAAATTTCTATAGCAATGGGATCATGTCCCTACCTACAAGATGGCAAAAAGTTATCGAACAAAATGGTACCTACATACTTTAGTTGTAAATAAACTATTAATAAAAATATTGTAATGATCATCATAGATGTCGCTACTAGTCTCAAATTGCACGACAGTGAGTAAATAAATACGCAAGAGATTGAGGGTAGAAGGAAGAAAAAGAAAGATCGGTGTTCGTTGGGCTTTGTGGTTTTACGGAAATATTAATAAAAAACCAAATTGAATGTTATTTGCACATATACGACCAAGAGGTTTCGAGAAATATTTGTATTTGTGTAGTTGTTGGTGGTTGCTGAAAAGTGAATTGATCCGTCACTCGAGACACGGGGTAAGTACTTCTGACAGTCTCGTCATTCTTGATTACTGACCACGGTTAGTGGCGCATAATCAATTATTATTTATAGTGTCATTTCAATTGTCTACAGCCTAATCGAAATGCCCCTTTTGGTGTAATACTCGTAGTATCGATCCTAGTGGCCGTTTATTTCGCTCAACCAACAAGGCAAGTTAGTGGCACTCACGGTAAGGCCCGGAATTGGAAGCAACCGATTCAGAGTTCAAATCCCATCAAGTCTGAAGTCTCTTTTTGTTTTTTTAAATTTTCTGGATTAATATTGGTTTTGTTTTGCATTTAATTGCAGTGTTTGTTGCTCTTTAAAATTATTGTTAGTAACGAAATTGAAATTTCTTTTTGTTTTAATTTTTTTTGATTTAACCTTATTTTCCCTTTGTTATTTAATGGTAGTTTTTAGTTTGCTTTTAAATAACTTTAAGTACTTAATTTTGTTGTATAAATTTTTGGTGTCAGGTTTACGGTTCATTTATTGTCTTGTTATAGTCGTGTAATAGTGTAGACGTAGATTGTAGGTAAGTTAGTTTTAAGTTATATTTCATAATTTTAAGTTAGGAAATTATAATTTTATATTACCTAGTACGCATTTTATTTGATGAGTGAGTGGAGGCGCTATAGTAGCACCCGTCAAACATAAAGAACCTCGAGCATTACAATATATTTGAATTTTCTTGAAAAATGCGAAGAAACTTTTTCCCCAACCTATTAGAATATTCCATAGTAATACTCAATAACATTATTTTTCTAATTTTAAGAAGGCCTTCTTGCCCCCTGAAAATATTGGATATTTTAAAACATTGTAATTTTTATCAAATTTATAAACAATTTTAAATAATTTATCAATGTTTTTATAGAAAATATTCCCCCACCAAGTGCCATAGAGGACTCCAAACGTATGTTGATACGGCTTGAAACGCTGCGATATGAGACCACCCGGGCCCGGACAGTGTGCGGCAAATGGCTACCGCTTTGGCTGCAACTACTGGGGCTATAACTGCTTTGGCACAAGCTCAGCATAACCTAGCGAGGGTAAGCTAGCACTGTTCAATAACAGTCTTTTTTACTATTTTAAGATATTATTTTGTGAGCATTAGGCCTGAATTCCTCTGTCGCTGACGTCGGTCGCGTACGTCGGTCGCACGTACGAATATACGTTGTGTTCTAAATGACACCATACTGTGACGCTGACATCAGCGGCGCGCGAGTTGCTACGCGCCGCGTATGGCGCGCGTCGGTCTCGCTCGTCAGCCCGCGTACATCGGCGGACTGACGCGCTATAGAACGCTATGAGCGTCCTCACTCCGTTGCCGACCGTCGGCTTGATGGTATATATCGCGTATAGTCGCCATGAATATTGATACCGAACGTGTGATTGCCGAGGTGCGCCTACGTCCTGCATTGTGGGATTTATCTAATGAACTGTACAAAGATCGCGATGTCAGAGCAAAATTTTGGGTACAAGTTTTGTAAGCACTGTTTCCGGATTACAATAATGAGGGCGATGATAAAAAAAGGAGATTGGTAAGTAAAAGACAATGTGTTTATAAAAGTTTTTTACATGAGGAATGCGTGTGGTTTAGCGGGAAGGGAAACTTTTGTTATCTTATACTACCCCGCGTCCACCAACGTCTTATATTTCGCAAGACAGTCGCACGTGAAGTTGCTCCACTATAGCTGGCATAAGCTATAACAGGGTTCGAAGGTTCATGAAAAATGCACACAAACACTAATTGTAACTAGACTTTACTTACAGTTCTGGTAGGTTTATTTCGCCGCTTTGTAATTTTGCATACAAGTTACTGTCCCTAAATATTGTTGAGTCAGAATCTGTTCCACAAGCACCCACATTAATATACCTAAAACAGTAATTTGCGTCACACGTCAAAGAACGATAGAATAATATTTTTTATAATTACTGAATAAACTTCCACTGAATGCAGGGCAAATAATACGGACGTGCTTGCCATCTATCGCTCCAACACAATTCGGAAAATTTGCTCGTGATTCGAAACCCTCAGCGATTCTCAGCCAACCTTCATGTGACGATGGCAGTCTTAAAGTTTCGTCGTGCAAAACATCCCAAACTTTGTACATACTTCTGTGACGATTTTGCCAATAGTTGATTCTCCAAGCCGATAGTGTTAATGAAGATCAATGTAGGTATTGCCGATCGCAAGGAATCTGTGAAGTGAAGGAATTCATTTTAATCTTTTTTTATATTTTTTAATGTTTCAGAAAAAGTTGTGCAGCAACGATAGAAGACTGCAAGAGATGCATATATGCGTTGCAAGAATGTCTTATAAAGTACTCCCTCAGAATCAGGAGGAAGTAAAAAAAAGGTGTACATATATTTTGAAGATATGAAATTTCTCGATAAAAAAACACCAAGCGGAAGTTGAGGAGTCCATCGAATGTTATCAGGCTACACCAAGCTCAATTAATCAGGATATCCCATATCTACTCAAGACATGCCAAGTACGTCCAGTCAGGACATACCAAGGAGCACAGGACTTGAAGTAAATACAGAATTACAGAATACGCGAAAACGAAAACAGACTAACACTGATGAATTCGATAGAGAGATGCTAATGATGTTCAAAGATAATGCCAAACTTTAAAAAAATGATGACATGAATTTTTTCATGTCTCTCCTACCAATAACAGAAAAGTTTACAACGCATCAAAAATTGTTTTTCCGTACAGAAATGCTCAAAAAAGCAATGGAAATTAGTAATATGCACAATCCATATGAAATAGCCAATAGGCCGAAGTCTTCAGACTCATATTTTTCTCAACAGTCTGGATCGATTTTACGCAGTCAAGATCCGATCAATGTATATGAATATGAAAATTTCCCTGATATATCAAAAACTGCTTCTCAAGAATGTGTGATGTACGAAGTACGCCCCACTACTTCTTATATATAAAACTCCGGATCCCAAATTATTTCTCAAGGATACCAAACCATCCATGGCATTATTAGAGAAGCCAACGAAGACAAATAAAATGTGTCCTTCATCAAAATAATTAACTTCTTATTCTTTTTTACAAAAAAAAATAAAAAGCTATACAAAAATGTATTGTTTTCTTTCTTATTATTTATTATTATGTTCCAGTAATAGACCGATATTATGTTACTCACCTCAATGTAACAGCAAGTCGTTCCACTGGAGGTATAATTTCTCGATATATAGAGCAGCGTTTCAGGTGATTTTCTAACTGTGATAACAGTTCATCAAAAGTTTTTGCTTTCATTCTAAAATCATTAAAGACTTTTTCTCGTCCTCACGTAGCTTTTTAAATAATGTAGAAAATTCACCATTCGTTACCCTCTCAGCAACAATTGGGTGAATGTGATATCTCGTCTACGCTTGCGTAAGTATACTGCAGCAACTAAACAATTTATAAACGGGTTCATAATTATCCCAAATGCACTTGTCGTCTGTACTGTGGAGCGGTCGGTATCGCACTACGGATGTTTTCATTGGCGCTGATGGCCAACGCGCTATGCGACTGACGGTACGCGACCGACGTCAGCGACAGAGGAATTCAGGCCTTACAATTGTGATTGTTTACAAAAAAAACTTTAAATAAATCTTCTACGTCTTGCAAAAGCAACGCTAGAATGACGCTTTCAACGCTTCACTAATGCGTTTCAAAATGACATTTCATTCGATTTTACCAAACATCAAAATTTACCGTATTACCACATGAGTAAAGAAACTGAACAGAGACAAAGCTACATACGAATGCGCTGTGACAGGTACATCACTACAAGTGCAACGCGTGTGTGTGCGTGACCACTGGCCGCTTGTCACGTATGAGCCGAAACCGCTTCAAACTAGATCAGCCAGTGGTCAATCTCAGGGCGTGCAGGCGTGACGCGACGCTCGAACGTTGTGCGTGTTTTGTTTTTGTTTTCGAGTTTCTCACATAATACGTAGTAATACTTTTGTTTTAGTATTTAAAAAGTTTTGTAAATATGGTTGTACATTGTACTGTGTGCATGAATAATTTATTGAATTTGTTGAATTGCTTGAGCAAAAATTTCGCGAATATTTTGATCTTCATATTAAAATGTTAATATTGGTAATGACATATTAGCACGTTTGCAAGATTGTACATTTCATATGCCATGTGAGTGTTTCCCATTGGTTTATTTGAAAAAACTTTATATTAGACTAGGGGCCGCGCGCGACTCCGTTCGCGAAGAAGTCGGTTTCCCGTGGGAATGCGAAGTTTTCCCGCGGTAAAAAGTTCCGTTAATTCTTTCATACATGTATTTTTGGTATCTAGAACCGTTTTTGCTCTCAAGGATGAATAATTTTCCCCGTTTTTTTTCACATTTTCCAGTATTTCTTCGCTCTTTATAGTTGCAACGTGATGTTATATAGCCTAAAGCCTGCCTCGATAAATGGTCTATTCAACACAAAAAGAATTTTTAAAATCAAACCAGTAGTTCCTGAGATTAGAGCGTTCAAACAAACAAACAAACAAACAAACAAACAAACTCTTCAGCTTTATAATATTAGTATAGATTTAGAATTTATCATTCGATTAAAAGACACAACAAATTATTAAAAAACAAAAGTAATAAAAAAAAAAATTTAGAGTATGTAATTTTTAAAAAAAACCTATTTTAATAAAAAATTTGAAAAAAAAGTACATTTATATTTTTAATTTATTCAATTGTGCCAACCCTACCAAAATAGGTATAAATTTTGATAGCTCTTTAGAAGCTTTGTCTCTGTTCAGTTTCTTTACTCATGTGGTATTACCGTGACTTTGCGATTATTAACACGCATTAGTGCACTTTTCTTACGAAAATAGCTCGAGCAGGATTCGCAAAGTTTTTAACGCTTAAACGTGACGTGTAGGTTTTCGTGTCATTACGGTAATACGAATTTAGAGGTTAAGACGTAAACGCAATTAAGCAGCACTGCATAAAATTACGGTAAATGACCCGCTGATCTGTCGAGTGAGGCCTTTTTAGCTGCGTTACGGTGATTCCTTGGCCGTCGTGGTCGGTGTAACATCATACACGGTGATTTTGGTACCAATTTTAAAGGAGGTCAGTCTTAATCTATACATATAATAAAGCTGAAGAGGATGGAAAGTCTGTACATAAAAGATATTCGAAAAAAAAATTATTGGGGATACTTAAAATTGATAACAGAAAACGTTCCAATAGTTTTTAGAATTTTTGTCTGTTTATCTGTTTGTCTGTTTATCTGTTTATTTGGCTGAGCATCACGCGAAAACGGCTGGACGGATTTTGATGAAACTTTTACTATTATGTAGAGAAAATTATGGACCAGGTTATAGGGTAAAAAAAACAACCCCTAAAAGGGGAGGGGTTGGCAAAAACTTGAAATACGTTTGCACGTGAATTTCATAGGGGTGCGTGGTAGTATGATGTGCAAACTACACTGAAACTGAGATTTGAAAAAGTACCAGCATAATAATAATATTAATCTATCTAATATCTTATCTAATCTAATAATAATATAAATTCTATAATTTTCTAAGATAAATAATGATAATATACACAAACTTCCAAAAAACTATAACAATATTACGAAAAATGAAAGGAATAAAACATGTGCATTCCTTCCGTCCTTCTTGCTTCCATCTTGCTTCATCTCCATCCATTGCGCATGCGTAGCCATTTTTTTTTAATTAAATTAAGGCATTGACATCTGGGTCATCAGCCTAAACATGTTTCTCATTTCTTATTCTTTCTTTATTTTCTTGTACATTTTCATATTGAACAGTGTTGGATAGGAGATTTTCCTATCTATAATCCACCCACAGTAACACGATAGTAATGAAACTGCAGATTGTTGTGACTTCTTGGAAAGCAGCCCGGCAAGTGGCTATGCTTTTTATTGAGTTCTTCAATCACTATACACTTTCACAGGTGTTTGCTACTCATTACTATCACTAATGTGAATCAAACCCCGAAATATACATAAATTTAAAATTTAACAACAAGCACGACATCACTTGACGAACTCCCGCCAAAAAGCGCCGTGCGTAGACAAAGTTATTTCGTTATAGGCTAAACCAACATACCTACCTATTTTGATTTTTAAAATAATTAAATAAGTAATTTTGAACTTAAGACAAGGCTGTATGGTACCTTGCCTGTTCAGTATAGCTTGGCATGAAAGTGCAGATATTAAATAAAGTGAAACTAAATATTTTCTTCATATCGCAATGCCACCGCAGCAAGTGTCAAACGTCATTCAAACTGCCATAATAAGAAAAGTTTTCGAAAGTAGGTATTTATTGTTTTCCGATAAAATATTCGTTGTTTGGTAAAATTCGCAGCCAATATGTGTCAACACTTTTTGGCCAAGCTGTACTAATATGATAAAAAAGACTATGGCTTCTAAGTTGGCGAAACGAAGTTCGCGGGCACCAGCTAGTTATCAAATATAATCGTTCTGCGTGCGAAACAGAGCGTATAGAGTTTCGGTTTAATCCGCCAGGTGCTCCACATTTCGGTGAAAGCACATCTCTGTAGAGTCATCGGGACACAAACATTATCATATGAAGAACTTAGCACGTTACTAGTGCAAGTAGAATCAATCTTAAATTCGCGGCCTCTGTGCCCTCTTAGTTCATACCCGAATGACTTGTCGGTTCTTACACCAGGTCATATCCTTAACATGGCTCCACTTACAACAATTCCAACACTTGATTATAGCGACACTAGTGTCAACAGGCTGACACGTTGGCAGATCAATACTTTTGGTCTCGATGGCACAGAGAATATTTAACTACGTTATCACAACGTTTGAAATGGACCAAAACTTTAGGTAGTGTTAGAATCAATCTAATCGTGATCGTTAAAGATGAAACGACCCATCGACTTCGGTTGCGTATCAGCCGCATCATCAAACTTTTTCCTGGACGAGCTGGTATTTCTCGCTCCACCACTCTTAAAACTGCACAAGGAGTGTTAGATAGACCACTTGTGTAACTTTGTCCTGTGGCGTCGCAAGTGGCGCCACCTTTGTGTATAAAACGGCAGCCAACATCAAGTCACTCACTCGGTCTTGCAATCTCTCTTGCCATGGCCGCCGCACGCGCTACATCTGTTCTAGTATTGTACGATATATATTGTAAGGACAAAATCTTATAAAAGGTTGGAAGTGATTATACGCGCTTTCCCATACTACAAAGTGTTTAAATAATTAGCAACCCGCAAGATAGGCAACTGCCAAATTGGTGACCTCCGACTACGAGCGTGCATGTGTTTGCGAGCGGCCTCCTTCACACTATCTAACACCACACGGTGCGCAGGCCAATAATATCTTGGCCAGCCCGATTCTGCAGCCAGGGGACACGGTCCCGCAGCATCTTCGGTGGACGAGCGGGCGCACAATCCGTGCTCCCGGCTACGCGGCGTGTTGGGGTCTCCGGCCGGCTCATCCCAGCGGAGCCCTAAAACCATCCCGCTTTTTCGAAGCCTGTGTGCGCATGATAAATCTGCTTCGTGTGTATATAGTGTAAATAAATTAGTCATAATCATCGCGTACTTAAGTGATCGGTGTGTAATTGCAAAAAAAAAATTTCCACCGCCATTTTGGACGCTTCATACAGTGCAACTTCCATTGACGCTAGCGCCACTAACAAAACCGTAATTTTTTTTAAAACTAATTAAGAGTGAAGTGAAGAGCGAACGACCGGACGATCTGTGAGTGAACGATTTCCCGCAGGTCTGTCACACTAACATTTACTTTGTTTTGTTTATGAAGTTTGTAATATTTTATTGCTTTTGCTGTTCTCTGTCTTGTTTGTGTTCGTTTTTATTGTGTTTCTGGCTAAATAAGGTTACGGAAACGTTTATTGTTTCATAATTGGTATCTTACCTTTTGAGGATTAGAATTCGGTAGATATCTTCCATCATTTACATGTGTTTATTATTTAGGTATATACTTTAACTAGATATTAACATTATAGGTATATATAATTTCTTATATTTTAGTGTTCTTTATCATATTATCAATACTATCAGGTGGAGTGAACAAATCAAAATTTCTGGCTCTTGATTTCGCCAGCGGGGCGGAAAAAATGATTAATATAGTCAAAGCAATTTTTTAATCTGTGCCTACATGATGCACTTATTCTAGTTTTTCATTAATTTCTTTAACTCCCCAAAAACTTTTACCACTCACTCTCTCTCTCCCTCTCCTCAAACGGCATGAGGTGAAAAGTTATCGTTCTATCAATAAAAAAAAATTAAACCCAAGATAAACTTTGTAAGTAACTGCAGTGAACAAAATATCATACAGACGGCCTAAAATTCATATAAAATCAAGTGCTAAAGGAATACCAAGGGTACCCTAGTTAGCACGTGGGTGAGACGCACCGACCTGCAAACCAAGTAAGTGCCGTTTCCTTCCTTATTCATCCTAATCTATACAGTCCACTTCGTGCATTCCCTAACATGATTTTTATGTTCATCTTGTCGATAATAGCATTGAAAATAATTTGAAAGGCCAATCAGAGAATCCTGATTTTGAAATAGATGTAGAAATCTTTAATAACTAATTATTGTGTAGCCAGTAAATAATTTCACATTCTACTGTATTTTTGTTACTTTAAACACATACTTATGCAACATGAATATATTTCCTTATAAAGATCTAATACAAGTTGAATCTTTTTAGCAATTAAGATCCAGGAAAGTTTTTGTTTTAAAATAACTATTTTATTTATTGTATTTGTAAAATTTGTTAAAAATATGTAAAAAGATAACCATTCAAGTATTTTATTAGATTTTTTCCAAAAACATGAACCCTTTTTTTTGTTCACTTTATTTTAACAAAATCTCATTTTTCTCCAAACTGTTATCACTGTTGTTGTTTAAACTGTAAACTTGTTTAATCGTTTAGGTCGTAAATTCTGGCAATGATTGACAAAACCTTGCGTTTCGTGATTGGATAGTTCACTTCCGGTAAGTTAACGGTGTATTCAAAATTGTCCGATTCACGATTCCATTGAATACCTAACACTTTTATTGCAATAAATCCCTACTGTTACTACTCCACTTTTGTAATTGAAATCCTCCTGATTTCATAAGGCAATTCATTTCCTCGTAAATAAGTTTAGCTTCTTGTATTGTGTTGCATCCGGTCATTAAATCGTCAATATAATAATCTCGTTTAGTAATTTCTGAAGCCACTGGATAAGTTTGTTGTTCTTCATCAGCCAATCTTTGTAGCGTTTTGACCGCGAGATACGGAGCACAAGCAGTTCCGAATGTCAACGTTAGCAACGTATAATGTTGAATAGGCATATCTGGAAAAGGTCTCCACAGAAGTCTCTGGAAATTCACATCTTTGGATGTACACGAACTTGCCTATACATCTTTACTAAGTCTGCAACAATACAAATAAGATGTGTGCGCCACCTCATCAGTATGTGCCTCAAATCATGTTGTAGTTTTGGGCCAACGTAAAGATTATCATTAAGCGACACGTCATTAACTCCTTTCGCATTAAATACCACACGAACCTTTGTGGTTTCCTTGTCCTCTCTGACAACGGCGTGATGAGGAAGATATACTGCTTTTGGATTCTCCACTTCATCTGCGTCTACTAAAGACATGTGATTAAGAGTTAAATACTCACCATTCAATACATTTCTGTATTCTTCATATAGTTTAGGATTAGTTTTAAGTCTTCTTTCTAAAGCCAATAGTTTTTTCGTTGCAATATCCACTGACTGTCCATATTGACACTCTGGATCCTCACTTTTAAATGGTAATGAAACAACGAACCTTCCACTTGAATCTCTGTAAGTTGTAGTTTTGTATAGATCTTCATACATTTGCTCCTCTCTAGATAATTTCTTCTAAATCGTGTCTGGTTCAGCCTCTAATTCCCAAAAACGTTTGAGACCATCATCATTGTCATTTAGTTGCAAATGTAGACTCGTAAATTTGTCATTAGCTGAAGATAAATTAGATAACTTACCTGATAAAACCCATCCAAAGGCCGTATTTTGAGCAATAAGATTTCCTTTGGGTTGTTTCATCATGCCCTCCAACAGTATTTCTCCATAAACTTCAGCTCCGAGTAAGACATCTATCTTACCTGGTGTAGCATAACCTGGATCAGCTAGCCGTAAACTTTCAATTTCCAGCCAATCAGGAGACTCTAATTTGTCACAAGGAAGCATTGAAGTTAGTGAACTCAAAACATACGCTTTTACCTGGATTGAATATTCTGGATTATGGCGAGATGCTAAATTTAAAGTAACGACATGTTTAATATGCATTTGACCATCTCCCAGACCTGACACCGTACCATTAACAGATGTTCTCTTAAGACCTAATAATTGTACAGACGCTTCCGTTACAAATGAGGCTTGAGAGCCTTGATCTAACAAAGCACGTAATAAGAGTCTATTCCTATTGGTTGAACGAGCTTTAAGTAATGTCGTCGCCAGTAGAACGTTGTAGCTCCTTCTCTCTCTCTCTTCGAAAAATTAGCCACTATTCTTGGTTCTTCTTTAGACGTACCCGGTTGTATTGTGTTCTCATTCTTGCAGAAAGACCTAGAAAAATACCATTTAAATTACAAGATAAAAATTAAAATTGAATTAGACCACTTGGAACAGCTGGGTAAATGAAATGAAAAAAACCTACTGAATGGGTGAGTTCCGTGGTTGTGACTAGAAAAAGTGATGTAATATCAGATTATGCCTTGATCCACAAAATCTCAACAAATGCATAGTTAGAGAGGTTTTTAAAATGAATACTTTTGAGGAGTTGCCAAAAAGGCTGATTGATTCTAAT
This sequence comes from Emmelina monodactyla, assembly GCA_916618145.1. Taxonomy (NCBI): domain Eukaryota; kingdom Metazoa; phylum Arthropoda; class Insecta; order Lepidoptera; family Pterophoridae; genus Emmelina; species Emmelina monodactyla. Next base: position 4,119,862 of record OU745316.1, read on the forward strand.
GTCAGTTTAGTGTGACTGAAGTAAAATATGTAGGACATGTAGTGATGGTATCAAACCAGATCCTGAAAAGGTCAGAGCTATTGTTGATATGAAAGAGCCTAAAACTAAAAAATAATTACAAACTATATTAGGAATTGTAACCTATGTTTCGAAATAAGTTCCAAATTTATCAGATATTACTTACTCTTTAAGAGAATTAATTAAAATCGATTCAATTTTTGTTTGGGGAGAACAACAGACTACGAGAGTAATGATTTTCACAAATTAAAACAAATTTTAACTTCAGAGCCTGTTTTGACATTTTTCAATGTAAATAAACCTATTACTTTATCTGTGGATAGTAGCAGAACAGGTTTAGGTGCTGTGTTGTTACAAAATAATAAACCAGTAGCTTATGCATCAAAAGCTCTCACTGAGACACAAAAAGCTTGGGCTCAGATCGAGAAAGAACTTTTAGTGATTGTCTATGGGTGTGAAAAATTCCAACAATATATTTTTGGTAAACAAATTTTAGTAGAATCTGATCATAAACTATTAGAGCAAATTTTCAAGAAATCTATAAATGAAACTCCTTTAAGATTACAAAAATTAAGAATGAGAATTCAAAATTATGATATTATTGTTAGATATACTCGTAAACCAGGCAAAGAACTTTTTGTTGCGGATGCTTTGTCTAGACATTATGTAAAGGACAATATCTGTAATAATGAATATGATGAAAATATAGAATATGACATTATGACAGATGTATGATTATTGAAAACATAAGTATCAGTCCCGAAAAATTAAAACTTTTTCAACAGGAAACTGCTAAAGATAAAGATCTTTAAATATTAATTAGCTAAATAATGAATTTGTGGCCAAAATATTCAGAAAACACCATTTGAATTGAAATTTTATCATTCAGTTAAAGATAGTTTATCAGTAGTTAATGGTATAGTTTTTAAAGATACAGCAGTGTTAATTCCGAAATCCTTACGTAAAGAAATGTTAGAATAATGACACTATAATCATATGGGAATTCAAACGTGGTGAAAATTGGAATTTATAACATCTGTCCTGGTTGCTGGGCAAATAACGGTTTGGTTTTACAAAGAGATGAGATAATGAGCTCGAACTGTGTAGTGTAATAATATGAAAGTTTAAGATTTGTCCTAGCGTTTTAGAAAAGTCTATGCATTGCTGAGAAGGTATAACAACACCTGCCAACACGCAATGGACCAGCGTGGTAGATTATGGTCCAACCCCCCCAAACAAAAACCTATGAATATGACAACAAACAGAAGTCCCCGAGTGCCCGGCAATGGCCCCAGCAGCTGTGATGACGTTGACGGGCGCCGAAACAACGCTGGGGTTAGGGGGTGATAATCTCCGGGTGGGATCGTTTAACCGTCGGATGACTCAAGCTAGCTGTATAAAGGACACCGATTACCTCAATTTACTCACTTACGAGTACAATGTCCGGACTTTGATGACCGATGATAGGATGGTAAAAATAGAAAACGCTCTTAAAGATATAAGATGGGACATCATAGGCTTTGCAGAGGTTAGAAGACAGGGTGAACAAACTGAGGAAAGAACAGAAGGAGTTTTCTTCCACTTTGGTGAAACTCAAGGCCTTCACGGAGTAGGATTTATGGTTGCCAATAGGTGGAAACACAATATCATTGAATTTAAGGGGTATTCTGAACGTATAGCACCGCCATGATCGTTGATTCGTTGTGTGCGCATCCAAACGAAACGAACAACCGTCCACAGCGGAGTCCTGCGCACACTGCGCGCCCCTTTGTGTTCGTACCAAAAACCGACAAATCTCGGATCGCGCCGCGCACGAGTTGCAACGCTCGGAGCGTGCGCGACCCAGGCGCAGTTCGTGCGCGCGAGGCGTCCACACTATGGGAATTCTGTTACATTACATGTTGCATTGCAGCAATGTGTACGTCAAATTCTTGCATTGCATGTTGCATTGCATGTTGCATTGCACCAGCTATAGGTATTGAACCCTCTTTTAATTCTATATTATATTTATAGTCAATTTTGCCCAAACCAGAAAATAAGTTACTATAATCATTTATCATGTCATTTGTATTTATTATATTCACATAGGTATTGAACCCTCTTTTAATTCTATATTATATTTATAGTCAATTTTGCCCAAACCAGAAAATAAGTTACTATAATCATTTATCATGTCATTTGTATTTATTATATTCACATTATTTAATATATTGAGACTAACAGCTGTAGCATAACTCAAAATGCATTGAGTGTTAAAGTCAACAATATAAAATTTACATAATATTTCTGTATTCTTATTCTTTATGTTTGCATTACAAGTACCAATTATTTTAATGTCAGATCCATCGAAATTTCTTAATTTAATATGTTTACATGCATGCAATTTTAAATTTAACTTATTCATTACCCATTTAGACAAAATATCAACTTGTGAACCAGTGTCAATCTTAAAATTTATATTATTATTATTAACTTTCAATATCATAAACCAATCCTTTTCTACTTTATTAAATTGATTAACAATGTGTATTGAATCTATTTTATATTCATCCTTCTGAGAGCTACAGTCTTTATTTATAACCGTACACTGTTTTGAACGACATACTGTAGAGAAATGATTTAATCGACCACACTTCAAACATTTTTTGCCATAGGCTGGACACTGTTTATACGCATGTGATTTACCACACTTTGAACATACTCTGCACTTGGAAGAATATAAGCGCTCACCTGATGAAGTGGTTCACCGGTCTGAGCGTGCTGCCTATACACCCCTGGCATTCGGCCACGGACACGCTGCTGCTGCTGGTCATGATCCTTTGGGTCACGGCTCCTGGACCTCTGCGCCCTGGTCACTCTGCCAACTGTGCTGGAACTGTACTCACCATTGACACCATTTAAATTCTTCATTTGTAGCTGTGCAACTTGAGCAGACTTACATATTGCCATACATTTTTCTAGATTAAGGTCTGAAACTCTAAGTAGCTTTTCACGCAAGTTATTATCAGTGATTCCCAGAACTATTTGATCTCTGATAAGGCTGTCTTTCAGATCTTTGAAGTTGCAATCTAAACTAAGTTGCTTCAAATTTGTTAAATATTCTTCATATTGCTCATTTTGTTTTTGTTTACGGCTAAAAAATAGGTACCGATTGTATGTTTCATTGGATGGGGGACTGTAGTGAGTATCTAATAAGTTTATGATGTGTGCATAAGTCAATGTGCTCTTCTGTTCGAACGTGTTATAGATTGCAATTCCTTCGTCTTCTATACAGTGAAGTAATAAAGCAGTATTTTGTCTATCTTCCAGCTTCATGTCTGCGCCGCTTGCTAATAAGTAGATTTCGTATTTTTTTTCGTATTATTATTTGGCGTATTAATGTTAAAACTAAGCGGGTGTTTAATAAGCTATTGAAATACGCGTAAACAATGATACATGAGAGAGAAACAACTCTAACTAAATTTTGTCACGCGCCCTGATTGGCGTTCAACATTTCATTTTGTAATTTTATTTTATCAATAAAAAAATAATCTCGCTAATCAGTGTTTTATGATCAACTACATATTTAAGTATATTATACACACAAATTATTTCAACTAAATTTACTTTCTGTCATGCACGATGCCTATTGAGACTGAAATGGCCCTCTATAAAAAATATGTTACGAATGGACCAAATAAACATATGTTTATCTTTTTGACACAAAATTTTAAAATTTGAGCTTTTTTACATTAATTTTAACGGTGAAATTTGAGCTGTTGTATAGGGATGCCATATATAGGATTAAACTTTTCTATACTTTTTTATGCATATTATACGAGTACGATTGCAAAAATAAAATCGTTCGAATCTACTGTTTTTTTTAACAAATATGCTCTTCTTAAAAATAATTTACATATGTATTTTCATATCCGATTATGATATGTAATGGTTTAATTTATTGTAAATAATATTCGATCTTTCTGTTAACAACAATACTAATTCCAAGAATTTACTTTATAAATTCAATATGTACATTAAGGGCAGTGGATTTTGTAAAGAAAAAAAATTAAATAAAGACAAGCCCAGAAAATAGATTAAAAAAATTATAACCTAGAAATATGGAGCTTAAAAAAAACTTCATATTTTTTACTGATTCCATATTTTTACTAGTAACGAGGTCAAATCAATTAATATCATAATTATTTCTGTGCTTATATAATTAATATTAACCGCACCAATGAATAACTATCAAACAAAATAGCTAACTACCTAACCGTTAGGTGTATTATTTTGAATATTTTATTTAAATGGCATCGTGAAAATATTACGCGCGTCCAAACAAAAAAAAACAATAAGCGCGGGCTAGCTAATGTTGCCGTTTTCAAACCCGCGCAATCAGTAAGTATTTTTCCCCCCCTTTTTATTTTATTACATTAATATTATATTTCCCTGTTGTCTAATAATATAATATGTACCAAATTTTCTCAAAATTATTAAAAACATTAAATTACAATTCCACACCTCTATATATCTATAATAAAACTATAGTAGAAAAAAAAACTGTACATTGAAAATATTAATAGCGGGGGGTATTACTAGATTTACACTGAACCCAGAAATGTGTTTTTTTTTGTCTTGTCTATTTATTTATTTACAAATTTATGTATCTACACAAAATTTAACACATAGGAGGACAAAGTGATCACAAAATTAAACGTAAATACATAGGTTCTTTATTCTCGAGCATCATGCAGAAACTACCAGGCTGTTTCTATAAAATAAATAATAATCATAATAAATCTCTTGACTCCCTAAAGTAAACGCAGTAAGCACTTGTGTAATGTTATAGGTACCACATAATGGACTAGGGGAGAACCTAGTTACACCCAGACACGAGTCAATTTCAAAATACCATTTTAACGAAATTGACCTGACCCGGGTAACAAACTTTAATATTCTGAGCAAAACATAGGGCACTTTTTATCCCGCCAAAGTATATAGAATATAGACAAGCTTAGTTTTGCGGTTCAATTCTTTGACACGACTATTGTACCAACCTTAAAAAGGTGTAGGTATTAATTTTAATGTCAAAGTCAATAAAATAAAGTATAGGTAAATAATTGGACAGCGTTATGTGAAAAGCGATTAAACAACACCTAAGAGAAATTGCGATTTAAAGCTGTATAAGATATGTTGTCATGAAGCTTGATTCACCCCTTATGAAAAGGGGCTAGGAGTAAATTTCGAACACAAAAATTAGTGAGTACATAGATTATCATTCCTTCAAAAGTATTAAGCTATTGCATAGCTTTTATCTCAGGCTCTGAGCGCGGGGACCGAATGTAAAAATTCCGTAACGAAAAAACCTAACACCCCCCACTCCTACCGGCACAGCGGTGCAGCAAAGTCGTGTATAGTCGGTTCAGTTCGGCAGACTTTGGCACGGTGTTTGGTTGCGTGCGACTAGACGAATAGAGACGAGGTGCTCCGAAATTGGACGAATATGTAAACATAAATAAAAAATATATATTAAATCAACAATATTATCTTCTTATTTTTAAATAGATGCTATGCAGTAGCTTTACCGCGGCAGTCCTCGAGTGCCACACGTCATTTTTTTTATCTTCAAAAGTATCCGCATTCAAAAGTTTTTATTTTTCAATTCTATCGAAAGCGAAAAGGAATCATTAAAATTGATAGTGTGTAGTGTAGCATAGGTTATTTTATAAGTAAGTTAAGTCATAAGTAAATTTAGCTTTCGTCATGGTTTTATTTGAGTATGTACTTTATTTTCTCTTGTTTTATTATTACTTAAATTTAACTTTGGTACATTTTGCATTTGTTTTTAAATATGACTTTTTTCTTTATTTATACGGCAACCCAGATTTTACCCAAAAACTCACTTGCAAAAACCGCGGGAAATTCGCCTAACCGCCTCCCAACTGACGCTCTAAAAGGCACAAGTTCCTTTGTAAAGCGCGCGAACGCATATCTCTCATCAATTTTCTTAATTAGATACTTTATAAAAATGGAGTATTCATTGATTGAAAATTATAAAGGCGTAACCAAGTGGTTTGCCAGGCAGGGGTATTTTTACAAAAAATTTCGGACCAGGGGGTCGAAACATGTACCTCAAATGTGCCAGCGAGGGGTGTCCAGCTCACTATACATTAAAGGATGGGCGGGACGCAGGACAAGTTAATGGAGAACATAATCATATACCCACGCCTTAGATTCCGAACCGGTAAGTAATTAATTACTTTATTGACTGTTGCCACTAGCCGCCCGCCGACTCCGTACGCGTGGAAGTCGGTTTCCCGTGGGAATGAGAAGTTTTCCCGCGGTAAAAAGTACCCTGTGTTATTCTAATGTACAAACTATATTTCTGCAAAGTTTCATCCAAATCCGTTCGGAAGTTTTTACGTGAAAGAGCAACATACATCCTTCCAAACATCCATACTCACAACCTTTCACGTTTATAATATACTAGCGACCCGCCCACGCTTCGCAATGGTGTAATTGGGCGCGACTTGTTCTCGTTAAGTTTAATTTTAGCTAACTTAAAATAACTTTATCCGAATTTTCTTTATTTACAAATTTAAATGAGTAAATATCCTAAAAGATGTCGAAACCCGCATCAAAATCCATTACGTAGTTTAGGAGGAGATAGCAGCCAAACATACAAACAGACACAATTAGCGACTTGGATTTATACTATGTAATGATGTAGTTTTTAATGCTAAAATCACTTTCAACGAGGTATTATTCAATTTAACCAAAATTCGGATAAAGAAAGCCCTTCAATAGTAAGCTTGAACAGTTTATTGTTATTTCATTATTAATAAATTGCATAGTAGGATCTCGCCAACGCCATGTCGCAAACACGTCGCCACCGCGCCGTCAACGCGTCGTCGCCACCGCGTGACCATGACGACGTGTTGGCGGCGCAATTGCGATATTGCGTTCCTGACTGAGCGCTAAAGATCACATATACCTTACTAATACAGATAAAATATATTTTACAGTAATGCCATGTTCCAAGCCCTAAAAAGAAGAGCCCGCAATGAAAATACTTCGATCAATCGAATATACGAAGAAGAAGCCTCCAGGTATATATACTTATCTACACTTTTATAAGTAGGTTCTAATTAACTTCATCATTATCATCATCATTACAAAGTATAATCCGAGTCGCTAATTGTGTCTGTTTGTATGTTTGTCCGCTTACTCCTCCTAAACGACAACGGATTTTAATGAGGTTTTCGCATTCTTAAAGGGATTTTGTTCACCTTAATTTGTTCTTGACAATCGAAGAAAAATTCAATATTTCGTAAGCAAGTCGGCCAAAATTGCTAATCACTACATAGTATATAACAAAGTCGCTTTCCGCCGTTTGTGTGTCTGCATGCTTAGATCTTTAAAATTACGAAACAGATTTTGATGTATTTTTTTAAAATATATAGTTATTTAAGGGGAAGCTTTATCTATATAATAACATCTATTAAAGAGTGGACAAATACTGGTTCTTTTTGGGGTTTCTAATATGATGTCGTCGGTAAATAATTACATTTTAACCGCTTCCATTACCAATGCAGGCTGAACCCCACGAGATTTATCAAATTTCAAAGATAGCAGGGAATCTTCACGGTTTAGAGTAAAGCACTCTAAATGTAACGCGTGCGTAGCCGCGGGCTACGTACGTAAGCTAGTATTATCTATATATATAAAAATGAAACCCGTTTTCCTTGGTCACGGCATCACGCATAAATGACTGGACCGATTTCACTAATTCTTTTTTTGTTGTATTTGTTATTATTAGGAGAAGGTTCTTACGGAAAAAAATATCAAGAAAATCTCTCAGAAATATTGAAAAATATACATTTAATTTTGCATATTTTAAAAAACGCGCGTAACTTATGACAATGTCATTCACAGCCATAGATTATATTGAAAGAGCATCGTTTGTTTTACTGTCATCGTTTGTTTGGCCGTCATCGTTTGTTTTGATGGTTTTTTGGTGTTTGTTAATTAATTTTAAACCCATTTTTTTTTGTGAATTATGTTTATGACACATTTATACTTCTTCGCAACGCATTTCGTCCAATTAACCTATATTTAAAAAGTAAGTTCACAGCTTCATATTGATTTTTAGTAACTGTTGCTGACTACACAATAATACAATTTGGTATACATGGTTGTACAGAAAATGTATGAGAGCTTTTTATTTTCAGTTGGATTTTCGTTTTTAACAATGCCACCAACCAGACGTACAAGCTTAGGCCGCAGAACTCGAAATACGGCAAGTCAAAGAAATATAAGCGCAAATCAAATTGATGAGCAACGCGAAGCGCGAAATGAACTTGAACGGAATCGATATCAAGATAGAAATTTTGTGTTTAATTCCCACAGAGCTGTATTCAGTTATAATGTGGCAATTGATTACAGTTCAGCGAAAATTGTTGCTATTGGACAAATGAGTATTGTGTGTCCACATTGCAAGGCATTGAAATTCAAAAATGAAGCCCCTGGATTGTGTTACCGCCACCAGAGCCACTACATTCATTGGTTTCTGGAATTGGCCCAGATTCTTATCATTTTTTGACTCATATCCAGCAGTACAATAATTGCTTTCAAATGAAATGATTTAGGGCAACAAAGGTTATTCGAGACAATTTTATGCCTACTTCCAAAGTAAGTAATTATAATGGCAAACAATTTTTTTAGTTCTACTACCTATGGCAAAGAAGTTTTTTAGGTCTACTACCTATAGCTGTCATGGAAGGCTGTTCAATGTCGAGGTTTAAAGTAGTTTAAATATTTATTCAAATCCTAAACAAATACGAACATTATTTTCTATAATTTTGTCTACATGCTTCCCATCAACACCGATTGATTTATGGCATAAATACAAAGATCATATGGAGGAAGATATATTGCATCAGATGCGTCTTAGAACATCGAATGCAGATTTACAAATGAACGAAGAAATTCACAATGAAGCATTAATTTTAATTGAAGACATGTGCTTAATGCTTACCAACAAAGTATTAATACAAATATACCGGCGAGCCTGGAGGCGTACGCCAACGCGCTGGTACAACACCCGTGCCACAGCGACATGCTGCTAGCCACTGTTACTGCTGCAGGTGGGGCAGCAGTAATATTGGCAATGGCCGATAACGGAAGGTACCTCCGCGACAGTTCAACTGTCATCGTGGATGGCACTTTTCAAACGGTTCCCGCAGGACTGCCCGCCTACCAAATTTTATCTATTCACGGGATGATAGAAGGGTGCTTCTTTCACCCCGTGATAGTGCTAACGCAAAATCGGCGCCGGGCTTTATACGAAGCTGTCTTGCAAAGAATTTGGCAGGCGGCAGGGCGCCCAAATCCGGCGAACGTAATCACTGATTACGAGCCAGCTCTCCAAGCTGCACTCGGGTCGGTGACGGGTGTCCAGGTGCAGTATTCCTCCTTATGCAATATAAAGTTACTAGTGGCCGCCCGCGACTCCGTTCGCGTGGAAGTCGGTTTCCCGTGAGAATGAGAAGTTTTCCCGCGGTAAAAAGTACCCTATGTCCTTTCCCAAGTTCAGTTCTCTCTTCATACCAAATTTCATCAAAATCGGTTCTGTGGTTTAGGCGTGAAAGCGTAACAGACAGACAGACAGACAGACAGACAGACAGAGTTACTTTTGCATTTATAATATTATATATAAAATATATAAAGTTATTTGTTTAAGTTATTTAGTTCGAAATTGCAATTAAAAAAACTTTTTTACAGGTACAGGGATGCCTTTTCCACCTGCAGAAATCTTTGTTGCGGCGTGCGAAGCAGCTGGGTGTAGACGTGGCGCGCAACTCACCGGGCCGGCGGCTTGTGCAGCTCTACGGGGCACTGGCGTTGTTGCCGGCAGCCTAAATAACTCTGGGCGTAGCAGAAATTCCAGCAACTGCTGCCGAGGAAGGTTTGCCCACTAACCAAAGGTTCCACGAATACTTTGTGGAACAGTGGATGTCCCGGGTAAGTAATAAGTTTATATTAATAACAAATACACACAACAGTTTTAATTGCGTCATCTGACAAACGATGGACAAGCATGATGTTTATGAACTTACATATTTTTTTAAACTCTAACAGCTCTAAATCTATGCCTCAAAGAAACAAAGCATCGGGTTATTCTACACTAGTGGCCGCTCGCGACTCCGTTCGCGTAGAAGTCGGTTTCCCGTGGGAATGCGAAGTTTTCCCGCGGTAAAAAGTTCCCTTAATTCTTTCATACATATATTTTTGGTTTCTAGAACCGTTTTCGCAGCGCACGCAACGGAAGCCCTCAAGGATGAATAATTTTCCCCGTTTTTCCCCATTTTCCATTATTTCCTTGCTCCTTATAGTTACAGCCTGATGTTATAGATGTTATAAAGCCTGCCTCGATAAATGGTTTATCCAACACAAAAAGAATTTTTAAATTCGAACCAGTAGTCCCTGAGATTAGCGCGTTCAAACAAACAAACAAACAAACAAACAAACTCTTCAGCTTTATAATATTAGTATAGATGTAATATACTTACCTAGTGATAACGATATAAAATAGTTATATATGAGTAATACCAGTGGCCGCCCGCGACTCCGTTTGCTGGGAAGTCAGTTTCCCGTGGGAATGAGCAGTTTTCCGCGGTAAAAATTACCCTATGTGTTATTCTGATGTATTTCACGTGTGTAATATATGTAGGATTTAGATTGTTAAAAAAAACCGAGTGTTCTTACAATCTTTGAATATAAAATCTGAATCAAAGTGTAAACCTATAATGTAGATATAGATAAGCTGTCTATCCAATAAACAAATGGAATCTAATAGCTTTGCTTAATACATTTTTACGTACTATGGTTTGATGACATTGGTTTATAAAGAGAACCTACTAATTTAACCAACTCATTTTAAAGGTAACATATTTATAGGAAAAATTGTTATTTGAAATATAAAATTTCAATGAAATACGTTTTTTCTTTGAAATTCAAATGTCAAATGTTCTCCTCTTTTGCAGATGTTGCCGCCGAAAAGTTTGTAATTAGCGCAACACGGCGTCAAGCACTGCGGGAAGGCCGTTTACCGAGGCGCAACAAATTACGTAATTACGTTGGGACATACCACGACCAGAACAGCAGGGCTCTCGAAAGAGGCACTATCACTCTCAGAGAGTTCCTGCAACTCTGCAGCCGGAATTTGGACGTGGGTGCGGGGGTGGCGGTTGATGATGTGCCCGAGATTGGAAATTGCTGGTTCTTCTGATGCTTCCCCATCAGAAGAACCTGCAATTCCTAATGCAGCACCGGTATCGGTCACATTATCTCCACCACCTCAAATGTGTCGCATCTGCGATGAAAATCTGCCCACAATGGCTTTAATACCATGTGGGCACATTTTATGTGTACTATGCAGAGAGCAGGTTACACAATGTCCATTTTGCAGACAAGATGTAGTAGACACACTAAGAATTTTTATTAATTGATTGCTTTTTTTATTTACATTTTTATATATACTTTTATTAAACCTTTTGCAACCTGAAGTCTCATTTAATTTTTTTAACATAATGGTTTGGGTAGGTAGTTTTTAGCACAAATTTCAAGTATACAAGTTGAACTCAGTTGCTTGCAAACAGTTCTTTTGCTTGTAAGATTTCATTGTTGTAGGGTTATAGGTAAACATTTCTTTTTCCATAGTCAAAAATATAATTTGTTGTATTTTGCCACTTACCTGATAGCAGTTAGTTAAAGTCCAGGGTATTTTAGTTTTGATATCTGTGTATGCATGGCCTTCATGTGTGCAATCTTCACATATAAAATTAATCAAATAGGTACCTACTTCTCAAATAGGTATCTATGAGGTAAAAGCTCTGCTGGTTATACAATTAAATTAGCAGTATGTATGGTAGGAATAGAGGTCTCTTACTTTTTAAATAGGCATGGGAAAAACTATGTGAACAAATGTGCACCCAATTACTTCTTGTCACAGGCATAATGTTTGATTTCACTGGGCATTCTTGTGCTAATTGCAAAGCTTCAGCTTCTTCATGATTGAACCATTTTTTTTAATTAACTTTATTGGCTTTTAAACAAAAATTTGTTTTTCTTTCTTTCTTACCTACCTATAGATCGACACAAAAGAGTTGAAATTAAATGAGGTAGCCACTTCCTTCGTATTAGTGTCAGATTTGACGTTTAATGGTTAAGTATGGTAACAATTTAGTATGGAAAAATTTTTGTTCCGTAATAATTAATTTCTACTCTTTTGTGTTGTTAATTAATTTCTACTCTGTACCTGCCTAACTAATTTCATGAGTCGCTGAGAAAGAAAGAAGTATTCTGATGAGTGTTGATGGTCCCAAATCTGAGAACACACTCTAAACCAAATTAAGAATATTGCCGTCACTTTCTTATACTTAGTGTCATATAAAGAGGGGTGTATTGGCCTCACTAAATTCAGTCCATATCACTGTAAAATTAGAAGAAATGCCCTGATAACTAGTCTAAGCTTGTAAGCGCCGCCGCCGCCGCGCCGTATCATAATGCACAGAAATGACTACCCATCTGTATCGTATACTACTGCGAATTAAGTTATAGCAATATTTATTGTTTAAATGAGAGTTTTAATGTAGAATCGGTACCAGTCTTACTAACGGCTAATCTCAATAATCTATTAACCTTTGTCGCCGTGTTATTACTTTGTATTACTCTGGTCACCTTTATCTATATGTTGAATCTCAATAAACTATGATAAATAGTTGTTAGTATGAAAGTAACAGAAGCCAGATACCGAGGTTTTATCTATAGTAGGAATATCGAGAACAGAACCTTAGTTATTATGTCAGTAGGTAAGGTACATTTTAGAAAGACAAAATGATGAACCTCAGTATTTACGTTTATTTTGTAATGAGTGTGTCCTTTTATGTATATGTCCACCGACTCCGACATATATGTTACGGCTAATACCCGAAGTGCGGCTACACCTAGTTTTAGCCGGTTAGAACATCAATAGGTTAGGTTAGTTAGGTTAATTTTTTGATACCACCCAGAAAAAGGAGTCCCGCATAGCGGGAATCCGTCGACTCATGATTGAAGCCAGTTTTTATATACATAGGTATAATTTTTTTTTACAGTTTTCCATATTAAAAACACTTCTAACCGGCTAAAACTAGGTGTAGCCGCACTTCGGGTATTAGCCGTAACATATATAATTCTGTAGTTATAGATAAAAATACTTACTAAAATAAATAATTAAATGAAAAAAATATAAGTACTTATATCAGTTATAAATGGCACATTTATAAAAAAAAAAATTCGATTTAAAGTATTTTTGTGTATGATTCTTATTGTCGTTCCTCCTGACATAAATATGCTCGAGACTTTAGACATTTCAACTAGAGGCAACCTAGATTTTTTAAAATTAAAAATTTTTTGGGGATAAACGATAAGAAACTACTCATTCAGAGTATAAAAATTCAAATACACTTTTTATTTTCAAATAAAATCATTTTGTCTTATCTTTAGAAACGTAAGTGCCCTGTCCTCCTGAAAAAATATATTCTTGACCTTCGTGCAACTTTATTAATGTTATCTCCATTGCGTAGATAATCAGTGGTTTTGTGTAAAAAATTACGGATTTAAGACCCTAAAAAAGCAGATTTCGTAAAAGGGTTATCCACGACAGATTTTATTTTTTTATTACAAACAATTTATAATTAAGGAATAGTGTAAATTTGCCGGTCGTTAAGGCATCAGCCAAACGTGCTCGAGCGTAACTTCTTAACGTAGCAATTTTTTTTAGGATGATTTCGTTCAAACGAAGCATGAAATTGACATAATATTGTCTAAGTATCACCGACCAATAAGAAGAAGGTTTATCAGCCAATAGCAGGCGACTGTACACTAATTATCATGCCGTGCATTCCACCCTGTACTCAACGACTCACGCTCCGGAATGTACGACATGATAAAACACAACATGATAATTCTCAACACGATAAACCGTGACAATTCTTCTAGGGACTCCCTATAATGTACGACACAGTATTGCACGACATGATATTGTACGACACGTATTGCACGGCTTGTAATCCGCGACCAAAGCGTGTCAATTACGGGTCGTACAATACGGGTCACGCAATATCAGTAAGTGCTGATATTGCGCGGCCCAGGAAAGCCCGACATGATAATGTACGACCCGTATTTGCCGACATTCTAACTATCTCCTATTGTACGTAGTTAGTTTAACTTTTTTTTACAATATAAAATAAGAGACAGCCGGTTGGTTATAGTCGTTACTATATTACAATCTGTATATTTCAATAATTAATTGTGTAGCAGTCGCACCAAGCCGAAATAGGGGTGGCCTTCTACTACACTGGGAGAGGTCGCGAAGACCTCGACGATTAACGTTAGGGACGTTAGGTTCTAGTCTCAGATGACAGTGGACAGGTAATCATACGTGCACGTACCTCGAACTGCCACTGCAGCTGCCGTTGACCTCCACCTTGAGCTGGGTTCTCGAGCCTCCGTTTGTGGTTATAAGAAGCAATCCAATTTGATCACACGCGCCGATGAAGAGATCCGAAGGGATTTGGTAGGTAATCCACTACGGCCGAGTATAAAGTTCGCGTGTGCCGGTGTCGGTAGTTTTTGCTGCGCGCGCGACGACAGCTAGGCACCGAGTGTGTCATTCATACGTCACGTATGACAGTTGAAAAGTCAACTGCGACCTGTCACTGTCACATGAGCATAGAACCTCTCGGATTGAATTTGAATTGAATATGATTTGAAAATACGAATAATTACGGTAACGGAACATACCGCCCACCAAAATACGTATGGTATTTTCCGGCTAACAATAGAGAGAATAATGAATTGAAAACTAAAGATAAACTACGATACTTAACGATAAGTTAACCTACGGTATGCTAAACTAAATAGTATATAGAAACGATTTAAGCTAGTCCTCGATTGGCAGAGGACATAACTTAACCAACGGTCTTTGAATGATTTGATTTTTAGCTGTTTTAACTACAGCTACCCGAGCTACTCCATCTGCACCAGAATGAAGCGCTTGAACTCTGCCAAGTGCCCAGTGCAAAGGAGCACGATTGTCATCTCGAATTATCACCATCGAACCTATAGATAACGGTTTAGAATCTTTGGTCCATTTGGCGCGTTGTGTTAAAGAATTTAAATATTCGTGTTTCCATCTGGACCAAAAATGTTGTTGAAACGATTGTAACAACTGCCAACGATGAAGCCGAGAAATATTTACGTTTGTAAGATCCTCATCGGGAACAGAAGTTAAAGGTTCTAAAGTTAAGAAATGTCCTGGAGTCAGGACCGATAAGTCGTTTGGATCAGAACTTATAGGGCATAACGGTCGTGAATTTAACACCGATTCGACTTGTACGAAGAGCGTTGTAAGTTCTTCGAACGTAAGAACTTGGTCACCTACTACGCGGTATAAATGAGATTTTGCTGATTTAATTTGAATCTCCCATACGCCTCCGAAATGAGGAGCTGACGGTGGATTGAATTTAAAGTCGATCTGTTCAGCACGAGAAGCTTGATGTATCAGGTTTGCCAGTTGATTCCTGGCACCCACGAAATTTGTCCCACAATCCGCATGAATCACGCTACAACGTCCACGACGTCCGACAAAACGACGCAACGCTGCGATAAAACCTTCGGTAGACAAAGTAGAAACAACTTCGAGATGTACCGCTTTTGTCGCTAGACATACGAAGAGACAGAGATACGCTTTGTCCATCTTAGCTCCGCGATGTGAACCTAACTTGATACGAAAAGGACCGCCAAAGTCTACTCCTACCACAGAAAACGGTTTGACTTGATTGACACGATAGGCTGGAAGATCGCTCATAAATGGCTGTAAAGGCTTCGGATTCGTACGGTAACATTTTACACATTTGGATAAACGATTTCGAATAGTACGTTTTGCTGAAATTATCCAAAATTGTTGTAAAAGTAGAAAATGTGTGGTGTTAATACCCGTATGACAATAACTCTGATGAATGTGGTCGATAATAAGAGATGTGAGTGGATGATCAGATGGTAGAAGAGCAGGATGTTTTTGAGTATATCCTAGACCGGACCGAGAAATCCTGCCGCCCACCCTGAGCACTCCTTGTGAATCGATAAATGGGTTAAGTTTTCGAAAGGGTTTCGATAATGTTTGTTTCGCTTTTATTTTACATATTTCCTCCGAAAAGGTACGATTTTGAACAAACATTACAATTTGCATTAACGCCTTATAACGTTCAACGTTGCTCAGAAAATGATTACGATTACGATTGGCTTGAGACGAAATTCGTGAATTGTGAATAAAACGATTGACATAAGCTGAAATATTAACAATCTTGCGAAGTGATGAATAACGAGAGATAAGATTGTCAAAAAGTGAACTCATGCAATTGTCATCGATAGGTACAGAAACGAGTGCTACTATTTTACGTTCTTCTGATTTAACAACTTCTGCGTCATCTTGTGTTGTATCGTCCGATGTTATGGGCCAAGATTCAACGGGTTGTAAAAGCCATCGGGGTCCCGCCCACCATAGGGAATTGTTGACAATTTCTTGTGGAAACTGTCCCCGTGAACAGATGTCAGCAGGATTATCTCCCGAACAGACATGATGCCAACATTCGATAGGTGTTATTTCCTGGATATGACTTACGCGGTTGGCAACGAATGTTGTCCAACGTGATGAATGAGATCGAAGCCAGGAAAGCACAATTGTGGAGTCAGACCACAAATAAACGGTTTCGATTGGAATACGAGAAAGATATGTGTCACGAACGAATTTATATAAATCAGAGAGAAGAACTGCAGCACACAGTTCGAGTCGAGGCAGTGAAGTACGCTTTAATGGTACGACACGTGCCTTGGAGCAGACGAGGAAAACCTTTACAGTTCCGTCTGTATCGGTAACGCGTAAATAGATAACTGCACCATAAGCCAATTCAGAACTGTCACAAAAGCCGTGAATTTGATACGATTTGGAACTTACACTAGTTAAGTTACGAGGAATTCTGAGTTGCGATAAAAACGATAATTTATTACGATATTTGTTCCATGCACTGATGACCTCGTCAGGTGGACTCTCATCCCAACTCACACCGATAATCCAAAGTTTTTGGATTAAGCATTTCGCTTGAATTGTGATTGGAGATAAGAACCCCAGCGGGTCGAATATTCTAGCTAATTCGCTTAGAATAGAACGTTTTGTGCATGGCCGAGTAGAAGGTTTGACTTCAAAAAGGAACGTATCAGAAGATGGGTCCCATTTAAGACCCAGAACTTTCATCGTTGATGGTTCAGTAGAATCAAGGGAGACAGAACCCGTGAGACAATCTTCACTTGGAAGATCCGATAAAAGTTGCGGATGATTACTAACCCACTTTCTTAATTTGAAATGACCCAAACTAAACAAAGAAATAAGCTGCGATTTAGCTTGTTGAGCGTTTTCAATGGTGTCGCACCCACTGACTACATCGTCGATGTAGATGTCCGACATAACGATTCGTTGTGCGATGGGATACGCCTCGCCTTCATCTGTTCCTAGTTGTCGCAAAGTGCGGCAAGCAAGGAACGGTGAGGAGGCTACGCCATACGTGACCGTGTTTAAACGATATTCTTGAAGCGCTTCACTAGGTGAAGCTCTCCAGAAAACACGCTGAAAGTCACGATGCTGTGGTACGATGAGAATCTGTCTGTACATCTGACGAACATCTGCCATGAAAACAATAGAATGCTCTCGGAAACGCAAAAGAATATCCACAATATTTGTTTGTAGTTTTGGACCGATTAGCTGAGAGTCATTCAGTGAATTAGAATGCAGATCTTTGGCAGAGGCGTCAAAGACGACGCGAAGACGAGTAGTTGCAGAGTCTGGGCGCAAGACGCAATGATGTGGAATGTAGTATTTGCCGTCGCCCATGTCATCAGCAGCAACCAATGACATGTGACCTGTTTCGATGTAATCAGCCATAAATTCTGAATATTGACGATGCAACTCTGGATCACGTGACAGTCGTCGTTCGATTGCATGGAATCGCCGTAATGCTACGTCACGAGAACCATGGAAGGTAGGTTCTGACTCGTTCTTGAACGGTAAGGCTACGATATAACGTCCAGATTCGTCACGAGTATGTGCCGATATGAATTTTTGTTCACATAATGACTCGTCCGGCGTCAGAGAAGATGCCTTTGGTAAGGAATCTAGTTCCCAGAAACGTTGAACCAATGAATTCAACGAATCTTCAATTTCGAATGTAGAAGTCAGCAAAGCATTAGAAGCTAATCGAGTTTTTCCTAGAAGTAACCAACCGAATATAGAATTAAACGCGGTAGGTTGATTGTTACTTCCTTTGATATGTTGGTTAAGAAGCGACTCAGCGAAAACATCAGCAGCCAGCAGTATATCGATTGGAGCAGGAATATCAAAACCTGGATCTGCTAATGGTAACGATTCGATGTGTGACCAGCCCGATGTGTTTAGTTTTGCGATTGGTTGATCACAGCATATTTTCGCATGTCTAAATTGAAAATCACTCGATCTGATGAACCGATGCTACAAGTGACGTCACCGATGATTGAAGCAACTGCATCACCAAGTCCGCTTACGTTCGCAGCAGTCTTAGAACACTTTAAACCTAAACGTCTAAGAGCTGACTCAGTAATAAAATTGCTTTGACTGCCTGTGTCGAATAAAGCGCGAAAAGACTGCATATTCCCAGAAGAATCTTTAACGTGTACAAGTGCAGTCGCGAGCAGCACGGCAGTGTTGGCCGCGGCCCTCGACACCAGCGACGACGACGACTCGCGGTGCTTGTCGCGGTGCAGCAGAGTGTGGTGTTTGTGCTTGCACACCCGACACGAAAATATCGATTTGCAGTTCTTTAATTGATGCGACGGTTTCAGACAGTTGAAACACCATTTTTTCTCATTAACGATAGACATACGCTCATCAATTGATTTTTTAATAAATTCCGAACATGACGAAATGTAATGTGAATTACCACAGAAAGTACACTTGAGGAAATTTGCACCGACAGCGTTTGGTTTCTCCGCCGTTGCCGCGACGAGCGAATGCGTCACTACGGGACGTTTGAAATGATGCGGCGCGGGAGTGACCTTGAGTGGAGGCTTATTCGGTTTATTCGATTCTAAAAAATGTGTATCCCGTAATAAGGCCTCGCATTTAGATTGCAAAAAACCTTTCAAGTGTTCGTAAGTAGGTATTTCGATTTCTGAATATTTCTCTTCAAAGTTACGGCGTAAACCGGCCTCTAGTTTCGATAAAATATGATACACTAACACAAAGTCCCACTTGTCAATCGGTAAATTAATAGTTTTTAAAATGCACAAGTTTTCGTCGAGCATATCTAACGATTTACGAAACTCACTAGGATTTTTGCAATTAAAATCAACGTTTAAAACATCCCTCCAACACGTAAAAGCTAAGTCGCGTTTACTTTTGTATCGCGCCGTGAGCGCCTGGTACGCGTCGTGGTAGTGCTCGTGCGTCATCGGGAACGTCTTCACCGCGGACAGTGCATCACCGCTCAGTGAAGATATCAAGTAGTGAAACTTCTCCGTATCCGAAAGAGAAGGCGAATTGTGTATCAATGCGTTAAAAGTATCGAAATATTCAGGCCATTGTTTGATGTTACCGGAAAAGGTCGGAAGTGAAATTTTCGGTAACCGTATATTTGATGATGAACAACGATTAGATAAATTACTTGATTCGATGTTAGTTAATTGTCGATATAACGATAAAATTTTAAAATACATTTCATCAAACTGTTCTTGAATATCGTTTTCTTCGTCTTCGGTTTCGTTTAAAATGTCTAAAATATTAAAATGAGCATGTTCGAAATTAGCAGCGATTTGCTTTATTTCTTGGTGATAAGAGAAAAATAGGTCGCGTTGAGAAATGTCACTTGAAGCTAAAACACCTATTTCCAAAGCCTTAACCAACCGTTTATAAGCGATAGTTCGTTTTCTACGTAAAACGCCTAAATCTTGTTGTGTGTACTCAACATCCATAGATTTAGATTTAGCTTTCTTAACAACACTTTGTTTTCTACTAGAATGCCTACTTAAAAGCGACATGATTAGTTTTGTAAAGAATAAAACGAATTAAAAATAATTACAATATTTTTTAGTTACGTCTTTATGAATGTATGGTCTACAGCGAGTTGAAGTCAGACCCGTTCGATCGTATAGATAAGCGAGCGCGCTCACTATTGTTGTGGAATGTTGCTGCGTCTCGTATACTGTACAACACGCGCAACCGATACGTAAGCGCTCCCTACCTAACCATACGCACACTATTGTTAAAGACCTACGATACAGTGAACATCGAATGATGATCACGACCTCAGTACGTGCTCCGTATAAAATGTTGTTTCACTAGCGTTGGTCAGTGTACACCCGTTGAATTTATACAGTCTACAACACCGAATGAGTTCAATTTGTATGAAAGTACATACAAATTGCCGAGTTTAGTTTGTACACCGTACAAAGCAACAAAAATTTTAGAATAATGAAGTTCGAAAGATTTGCAGCGCGCGCTCAGCGAGCCAGCGCAGCGCCTGCACGAGAATTATTGTATTCTACCCTCAGATAAAATAAAATAAAAGTTCTAGAAAAAACGTTTTAGATGAATAGGTAAAATACGCAAATTAACGTAAGCCGAATAAGTAAAATTAAGCACCGATGATTAACGATGTGATTGCCTAATTTTGA
Source organism: Emmelina monodactyla (assembly GCA_916618145.1). Classification (NCBI taxonomy): domain Eukaryota; kingdom Metazoa; phylum Arthropoda; class Insecta; order Lepidoptera; family Pterophoridae; genus Emmelina; species Emmelina monodactyla. Next base: position 4,140,664 of record OU745316.1, read on the forward strand.
GATCCTACGATAAAAATACGAAATATTTTAACCTATTCCCGATGATACGATATTACTTCTTAGTACGATGGTGATAAGTTCGAGAATTATTTAATGCTATTCTGGCGATGATGAGTATAAATGAATATAACTTAGAACCGACGAATAGATAATAGAATATCCTAAGCTATACCCTACGGTTAACCAGAAATACCACAAGCATTCGATGAGTTTAGGTGGAAATCCCGGGTTTCGGCACCATAAAGATGTAGCAGTCGCACCAAGCCGAAATAGGGGTGGCCTTCTACTACACTGGGAGAGGTCGCGAAGACCTCGACGATTAACGTTAGGGACGTTAGGTTCTAGTCTCAGATGACAGTGGACAGGTAATCATACGTGCACGTACCTCGAACTGCCACTGCAGCTGCCGTTGACCTCCACCTTGAGCTGGGTTCTCGAGCCTCCGTTTGTGGTTATAAGAAGCAATCCAATTTGATCACACGCGCCGATGAAGAGATCCGAAGGGATTTGGTAGGTAATCCACTACGGCCGAGTATAAAGTTCGCGTGTGCCGGTGTCGGTAGTTTTTGCTGCGCGCGCGACGACAGCTAGGCACCGAGTGTGTCATTCATACGTCACGTATGACAGTTGAAAAGTCAACTGCGACCTGTCACTGTCACATGAGCATAGAACCTCTCGGATTGAATTTGAATTGAATATGATTTGAAAATACGAATAATTACGGTAACGGAACAAATTGCGTCTTACATAATGAAATTTGTGATTTGACCGAGGAATATCTGAAATTGTCGCAGTTTGTATATCAACAACCGTTGCAAGGGAGGTCTATGTTCAGCTGTGGATGATTATGAAGTTGTTTCAATGTGCGGAAAATATTTTAGATTACAGAAGCTACAGTTAAAATATTGGATAATCCCAAAGAAAAGTTTCCCTAGTGCAAACTTTTAAATGAATACTAGATATAATATAATTTACCGGGTTGGACTAAAGAAAAAGCCGCAAATGGTCAAATCAGTTGACAGTTCTAAATAATACTAATTAATTAACAGTAGCATTCTTACGTAAATATGTTACATTGTGCAATAATAAATGTAGATTGTGCTATGAATCAAAAACGAACAAAATACTTCAAGATCTATTAGTGCAATATCACCCTCTGTTTAACTTATATTAAAGTGAATGAATGTTCAAATGTTATAAGTAAGTATATCGGATAAATAAAATAGCATTTAGGAAGTTAAATACTTTTTTTATATTTATATTATATATATTTTATTAAAAAAAATTGTTCTTTAGTTTACTAATTAGCCTTGTTTATTCAATAGTTTTAAATTAAAGTGTCTTTAGTTACTCAATTACATTAAGTTTTAACATTATTACTTTTATTTTAAGATGTTCCGACCGTTTAATCATAACTTAAAGGCTTGGTGCCATTTTCGGCCATCAAAAACTTTTATGAACATTATCTAAAAAAAAACCGTCAATGCCTTAATTTATTTTTAAAAAAACTTTTTATCTTAGTATTTACAGAGTATCAAACAAATTGCCAAAAATATTAATTTTAATTTGACGAAATTCTGAAAAATCATAACTATACGCCATTTTGTTTTGTGTCAAGGTACTGGGTTGCCAATTGAATGAAAGCGTTAGATGTTTAGATTTCAAAAATAGCAAGATAACAAAAGAGAAGTAAAATCATTATTTGCATATGTCATATTGATATGAATATATTTATACGATAGTAATTAATCACTATATTTTAATTGAATACGTGTATTAAAAACATACAACCATTTCAGTCTGCATCAGCAGATTAAAAAAAAAACTTGAGCAAATTAAAAACTTAATTGGCATCCCGAAAACGAATAAACAAACAATCGCTTCTGATCTCTCCGTTGTGATTGTTGTGCTTTCGATTTCATTCCTGTTTTACGACCTATTTTCGTTATGGACCCGACGATCTCTGCTGCAAATGATGACCCTGGCTTGACTACGGATTCCGAACCATCTACAAACGACGACTTTCGCTTGAACTTGGACCCGATTTCTGCTGCAAATGACAACTCTCCCGGCACTCTTTTGGACTCTGTATCTGAATCCCACGACAACTGACAATAAAAATTCCATCAGAAAATAAAAATTGAACTAAGTTGAGAAATTTTATCATATTTAACATTTTATACATTTATTTCCTAAGGGGTAACACGTGATGTTATTCGGAAATAACTTCTTTATTTTCTTAGTGGGGTGGCATGTGATGTCATCCAGAAAATAAAAATTGAACTAAGTTGAGAAATTTAATCATATTTAACATTTTATAAATTTATTTCCTAAGGGGTAACACGTGATGTTATCCGGAAATAACTTCTTTATTTTCTTAATGGGGTGGCACGTGATGTCATCCAGAAAATAAAAATCGCGCCCTCCTCGGTGCCCCACGCGAACCAACAACGCGAGCGAAGAAAATACAATACCTTCCGAGATTTTATCCATCTTGGGTGTAGCAAAAGAGTCAGAAGATATCTTTGGTAAGAATATTCCTGCGTAAGTAAATCTCTAAACGTTGGGGGGAAAATACTAATCGGGGGCTTGACAAACGAACAAAAGGATACACTATTGGCAAAAATACTGTATCGCTGGTATAGCTAAATTAACATCAGATTTAATAAACAAGGACTTAAATAAAATTTGAATTTATCAAACAGCTTTCTGAGATAAATCAAATATTGCTGGATCTTCACTATGAAGAGACAATGAATCGTAGACGTCTTAGCATCCCGTTACTAGAATAAAGTTTAATTAATGTAATTCAATGAGCGAAACGTATATATATTATTGGTGACAATCTAGAAGAAAACAAAAACAACAAAATCTACAGGGAAATCTTGTCTTTAGATTAGAAAAACAACTCGTGCACCACCGTCTTCATCTCGTAGATATACGAATGCAAGCTTCCAGTGAAACTTCCGAGCGCAGCCTCGCCAGTCGAACGGGCAAGGACCGCGCCCATATCTCCCACAAGCCCGCTACTACCGCCGCGGAGTGCGCGCCGGCCGCCGCCGCCGAGCCGGCCGCAGGTCCGACGTACTCGACGCTAGAGGTACCGCACGCTGGCCGTATTCATTACTAACGATATCCAAATTTTGGATACAGTTAAAGGATATAAATGAAGTTTGAACCACGTAACTCACCAGGTTCCAAAACTAACATGCCAAATTCCATTAAAAAAATTTGGCTCGATTGTTCCATGTTCTAATAGTAACGGTCAGTTTATATCGCCAATATTTTTGATACCAAAAAGTAACGGTTCCTTTAGGTTTACCTCAAACTTAAAAGTACTGAAAAAGTTCTTAAAATACCAACACTTTTATATGGAGGATATTCGCACGGCTACAAATTTTATCTTACAATTCCTACATTAGTAGGTACCTGTACATACATCTTACAGAAAGTGTTATTTACGCATCCGTTTCAATGATACCCTGTACGAATTCACTTGCTTGCCAATTGGTTTGTCTTCGGCCCCATTTTGTTTTTACGAAAATATTGGCTGCCCTTGCTGCCTAACGTTGTGAAGGCCAATGGCTAGTTGCTATATATATATATATATATATGGATATGGCCACCAGGTTAACAGTTAAAATACGGGACTTTGCTCAGTTTGTGGGTACATAATAGCCGTTTGCCCGGCAATAGCATACTAAGCATTTTGAGAGGGAGAAATTTCTCGCTTTAATAAAATACCGAGATTATGACGCAAAGATGAGTAGTAAATTTAGAATTAAATAATATTTTCTTTGGTTGCAAAAACACATTAAGTATGTTAATAATCTTATTCGTACAGGTCATTTTTGTCTAGAAGTTTTTTCAGACGTATCTCTTCCTTATCTCTTTCTGTAGTGGGGAATCTGTTAACGGTCATTGGTCCCAGAAAGAACTAAAGCATCACATTAACTATTTAGAACTCTTAGCGGCTTTTATGGGGTTAAAATGCTTTTGTATAAACCTCAGTAATTCAGAATTACTATTAAGAATCGACTACAAAATAATGTGTGTGTATGTTGGGATAAAATTCCCACATCTTAATCAAATCATTCGAGAAAGATGGCAGTGGTGTGAGTGTGTAAAATATGTTTATTTTTACGTCTTATATAAAGCCACGCGACAATGTAGAAGCGGAGCTTCGCGCGTATCAAACATTGATACAAAATGTTAGTCGCATGAATCATGTTTCAAAAAATTTGTTAAGAAATTTGGCCAACCAGAGATAGACATATTTGCGACGCGATTCAATGCAAAATGTTTAAAATTGATATTATGGTAACAAGATAACAAGATGCCAACAATATTGACGCATTTACTATAGAATGGAACGATCATTTTTTCTTTAATATTAATATTCAAATCAAATCAAATCAAATCAGTTTATTTCAAAAGTTTACAAAATGATACAATATTACAATAATGTTGCGTTGGCTTCTGTTGTAGTATACACTGTGTTACAGAGCCAGCACCCTCCACTTAGTTTGTAATAGATACTTTAACTAGGTAGCGCTATTGATGTTGTGTATTGAAATAACAACTAAGAAAAAAATACAAATAGGGGTTAGTGCAAATTTCTTAAGAATTAGGTTAGTTTAAATTTAAGTTTATTTACAAGTTAATAAAAAAAGTAATAGGTATCTGTTTTTAGTTAATGTAGGATTTGTGTGTTGTGTAGTGTGTGAGAGTAGTGCGTGTTTGTGTATGTGAGTGTGATTGTGTGAATTATTGTGTGAGAGAAAGTGTAATTTTGTAGTATCGGATTGTAAAATTAGTATGTCAATTTTAAGAAATGCTGTTGTCCCAAACTTAGATCATCAGACTCTCAGTGAATTCATAAGTCAGTGGTTTGAGCCAATGTATAATCTTAGGTTTGCACTTTTTCCGTATGAGACGGTGAAAGTTTAACGAGTCATTAATGTTATTGTATAGATGGATGCTAAGAAACCGATAGTGACGCTTAGTAATGGCAAGTCTAGTTTGTCCTGGCGTACAGATATGACTTTCAGCATTATTAGGGTTGTATGGGGTTTCTGAGTGTTTACGCAATAGAGTCCCAAGGATAAACAGTTTTCTTACTGTAAGCACTTCACTGATGCTGTAAAGTTCTTCAGTAGAGAAGTAGATTGGCTTTGACAGCATGACCTTTAAGACAGCTCTCTGAGCTCGCTCTACTCTTAGCATAAGGGTTTTGGCACAACCACCCCAAGCCGTTATGCAGTATGATAGAGCAGATTGTGCTAGTGAGTAGTAAACTATCTTAAGACACTTTAAATCTACAGATTTTCTGAGTTTTTTGAACACATATATTAGTTTCCTGACTCTTGACACTGTATTCTCGATTTGTGTTTTCCATGAGAACGTCGAATCCAACCAGACACCGAGGTATTTGATATTGTCAACCCGCTGAAGTTGATGACAATTACAACGAATAAGGGGGTTTTGTTTGTGGCAGTTATGTACATGTAATACAAAAGATCGCGATGGGGCATGTTGGATGTTTGGTGAGAACGTTATAAATTTTGTTTTGTTGAGATTTAGGGTTAAAAGATTTGATGAAAGCCACGTGGACACATACCTCATACATGCCTCGGCTGCTACTTTAGTTTTAGCCCATGTCTTACCGCTAACTAGAATAGCTGTGTCATCAGCGTAAGTCACAATCTTTGTATTGGGTAGGGCAAGTTTGCAGAGATCATTTATGTATATGAGAAACAGAGATGGGCCAAGCACGCTGCCCTGAGGGACGCCACAGTTTACAATTTCTTCATTGCTGTAAATATTATTAATTTTAACAACCTGTTTGCGTTCAGATAAATAACTTTGAAATAAATTGTAAACATTCCCTCTGATACCAATTTTCTCTAATTTATCGAGTAGGATAGGAATTGAGACGGTATCAAATGCACGTGATAGATCAAGGAATATTGCTATGGTTTTAAGTTTAGAATCGAAGTTTTCTATTACTGTGTTGGTCAATTCTTGCACAGCGTCCGCAGTGGATTTACGACTCCTGAAGCCGAATTGATTATCAGATAGGATGTTATGCTGACATAAGTACTTTAATAATCTTGTGTTTAAAACCTTTTCGAAGATCTTAGACAAGGAGGTTAAAACAGAAATAGGTCTATAGTTTTCGATTTTGTTTTTATCGCCGCCTTTGTATATTGGACTTATTATTGCATACTTAAACGACTCAGGAAATATACCATCTCTAAGACAACAGTTAAATATGTAAGTAAGTACTGGCACAAGTGTACTTTTAGTAGCTTTTAATATAGACGTAGAGATATTGTCATATCCTGTCGCGCATCTGTTCTTGAGATGAGTAATTAGAGATTCAATTTCTTTGTTATCAACAGGGTAAAATGCCATTGAGTGTTGGTGATTAATTGTACTGGGAAGAATTTTTTTTGTGTCTAAACAAGTTTTTGACGGTGGTGGGGTAATTTTTGAAGCGAGATTTTTACCTACCTGTGAAAAATATTTGTTGACTACGTTTACAGAGAGAGATGGTTGTTCTGTAAGGTTTAGTAAATGAGATGAGGAGTTTTTCGATGAATTAAAATTGCCTATTTTTTTTATTATGTTCCAAGTCTCTTTTGGGTTGTTTTTAGCCTTAAGAAATTCGTTTCTTTCGTATTCATTTTTGATTTTTTTTAAGAGATTATTGCAGAAGTTTCGATAACGTTTAAAAGTTAACTGAAGTATAGCATTATTTGGATTTTTCTTAAGATTGCGTGATAGTTGATCTTTATGACGTATACATCTAAGAAGACCAGGGGTGATCCAAGGTTTTTTTATGCGATTTCTATTTGTTACCTTCGAAGATGTATGCACTTTAGTAATTCTGTTTATTAAAGTCACAAATTCAAGGGCTGCCTCATTTCCATCGGTGATGGAAGTAATGTAAGAGAAGTCAGTAGTCTCTATATCTCTTATAATACTAGGTAAATCTAGTTTAGTAGAAGTTTGTGATATTTTAATTGCAGAGGGTTCTTTTGAGTAGAACAGCAGTGTAGGAGCATGATCTGTGAGCAATGAATCCAGTATAAAAGAAGTTGCTGGGTTTGGTGATTTTAAAATGACGTGGTCCAGGCAATGATCTTCCCGTGTTGGGGCTGTGTGAGCAGGGAGCAGCGCGTGTGATGCAAGTAGGTTTAAGTACGTGTCACAGTTTTTGTCTGTAGAGCAAGGTCGTATATTTATATTAATATCCCCTGCCAAAATAATAGTTTTATAGGTGCCGAGAACGGTTAAAACATTATCTAGAGTGTTAATAAAATTTGAAACTAATTTATAAGATGGAGAGCGATAAATTGCAACAAGACAGATATTTTTGTCAATTTCTAATACAAGCGAATTTGCTTCAGCTATCTCTACCGCTATAAGCTTGCATGAAAGCTCTTCTTTCGCATATATGACCACACCTTCATTTTGGTTGCTAAAGTTAGAGGCATAAGGGTTAAATCCCGATAAAAGAGGAAGGTTAGGGCATTTGCTGAGCCAACACTCTGATAGTATAATAATGTCTATTTCAACTTTTATTCTGTGTAAAAGAACAAGTAAGTTGTCAAAGTTACAGTTAATGCTGCGAATGTTTACGTGCAGTAATTTTAAGTTGTTATTTGTGGCTTGAATATTATTTATAATATCTTCGGGAGAGCACTGGATAACGCTGCGGTTTAAAACGGATGCGTTGTCCAAGTCGTTTATGATGTTTGGCAGACTATCCATTACTCAAGTAGGGCATTAGCAATGGGCATAGAACGTTTGAGTAAGGGGTTTTCTCGAAGATAACTAACTGTAGGAACGTCAGCATGAAATCCGATAGGATAGAGTTATAAGACAGGAGAATAGATAATGTGAAGTGTAATGTGTTTTGTGTACCTAATGTAAAGTGTAATTTGTAATTAATCCAATTGTGAAAGCAAAGAACATAATAAAAACTAAAAATAAAGCATAACGTTATTGATAATAAATGCAAGCAATCTAGTCATTTGTCTTCATGTTTTTTAAGCTCGGCTTCATTGTTAATTCTTAGCGGAGGACCTCCCTCGCGTTTTCTAAGAAAAATTTTACCATTTGAGACCCAACAAAATTTAAAAGAGTAGGTCTTAGCATGTTCGCGTGTCAGGTAAAAAAGCTTTTTTAGTCTTGCTGATAGGTTTTCTGAGATGAAAATAGGTTTAGCAGGGCCGGGAAATTTGAGTTTTTCAGTCGTGAGGTTATTGTTCTCTTTGACATTTCTTCTATAATGATGGATAATTTTGTCTTTAAGCAGCACTGTTGTTAAGTCCACAATCACCGTCTTTTGCAATGGGTCTTTTGATTTAATTCGAAAGACATCTTTTATTTCGGATTTTTGAATGTCTACGTTTAGAGCTTTTCCAGTTTTTATTACTGTGTCCGCCAAAATTGACTTATTTTCGTGTTGAGATTGTGGTAAGTTACGTATTTCAATACATGTAGATCTACTTCCCCGTTCAAAGGATTCTAATTTATTTTCTAATGTAGCTATATAATTCATGTTCATTACTTTATCTGCTTCTAGTTGTTGGACCTGAAGTTGGAGTGAAGTTACAGTATGAGACACAAACTCTACGGAGTTGCGAATTTCATCAACAGCCGTGCAAATTTTCTCGTATTTTCCATTCTGTTGCTCTTTTAACTCTTGCATAATATTTCGAATTTCTGCCATGAAAGAAGTTAAAGTTTCACTGTCGCTGTCAGTACGCTTTCTTTTATTACGGGAAGACATGTTTGGAGTACTTGTGGTCAGTGTTTCCGAGTCCATTATGTGCTCGGCGATTAAGGATGGTTCTGATGAGCAGTAGGTTAGTCGGGGAGTTCCATAGACCGAGGTGTTGCCCATAGAAATCGGGGTTGAGGGTGGCTGCGTTTTAGATGGAGAGCGGTTTACAGGCATTTTCGATAGGCAAAGTACCAGGAGCACAGTTGTTACACAGAGTCTCAATAACAGTCAGCTGTGTTAAGTTACGCAAATTGATAATTGTAGGGCTCCCAAATGAAGTTCCTTCAGTTGTCAGAAGTACTAGGAGATTATGAAAAAGGTGAGGGTAATTTGAATAAAAAATTGGGCGTGGCTTGTCTATCTCCGGTTGGCTGCGCGGGCGCTGCTAAGTTGAAGAACAGTTGAGGGGGCGGTGCAAGAGACAAAGCCGGGGTGGCGCCGTTATGCAAGTGGTGGATAAAGCAAAATGGCCGCTTACTTTGTAATGGTGGCTTCCGGGATTGGTAGAACTAGTAGATCTCTGTGACTCCTTGCATTTCATGTAGTCCTATTTTTTGCACTTTATTATAAATTTTAAAAATGGATTTAAAAAGTTTTTAAAACTTGTAACATGGATTTTGTATACGTCTACTCTGAGCCGAGGTCCGGGGGGAAGGAAGGAATATTAAAATGCATTAGAAAATTAATAAATGAAGAGGTTGCCTCTTTGTAGTGCCTTATTGGCCTAGTTTGGCCTAGTGGTTAACACAATATTTCGCCGACAGTTACAGAATTAGGTACTATATTTTGGACCAGATGAAAACTTGCTTCTCTCTACTTTCAGAACCACCTATTATGCCCACTCTTCCCTGGTGTGCGCAACTTTATCCGGCAAGCGTTCGCCAAACAATCACTAGGTGACGACACCATCGACATTATCATTCGATCCCTATCTAATTATACAATTAATCAATATGATATTAGATACAAATTATGGGTAAAATTTTGCAGAAATTATAATTTAGATTGTTTAAATGTGTCAACAGCCTAGTTAATTTTCTTACTGAAAGGTTTAACAACGGTGCTAAGTACAGTACTATAAATTAATTTAGATCGGCACTATCACTAGTGTTAGGTAAAAATATATGTGTAAATCATTGTGTAAATAGGCTTTAAAGGGAGTTTTAAAAAATAAATAAGACCGAATTTACCGAAATATCAAAACTTTTGTTTGGGATCCTTATATAGTTCTGTCTTATCTAATAGATAAATATCCAAATGAGTACCAAATACCTTTGGAAATGATCACCATGAAACTCGCAGCCCTACTTGCGTTGTCCTATGGACATACAGACGTTGTCACTAATTATATTAAATGTAATATCTCACTAAATGTAGCAGGTGTTGAAATAGTCGTAGACGCATTAGTAAAAACATCCGTTCCTAATAGGAAAAACTCCAAATTGATTATTTCATTCTACCCTAATCAACCTGGCATATGCCCAGCGAAGGCCCTCTCTGTCTGTATTAAGAAAACCAAAGATCAGCGACATACTACAAACACAGATAGGTTATTCTTAACTATTAAAAAACCATTTCGGAACGCTAGTGGCCAATCAATTAGTCGCTGGATTAAAACAAGTTTTGAAAAATAGCGGGATTAATGTCGTTCATTATTCATCTCATAGCACGCGACATGCGTCGACGTCGGCCGCGAGGCGCGCGGGCGTCTCTTTAGACGTCATCAAACGCGCAGCCGGCTGGACTGGCTCATCCCTCTGCTTCGCTAAGTTTTACAATCTACCCTTACAGAGTGTAGAACAATATAGAGCCTTCGCTGATGCGGTGTTTAACACACATGAATAATTTACCATATTAATTGAATCCTTTGAATGATTATTTGTTATTGTCACATATGCTACTATAATAAAGTCATTATTTTTTGTTTAAATTAATTACAAAAAACTTCATTGTATATTAATACATACAATTACAGTTTATTTCTTATCTGCAATGACGTTCTAAACATCTACAGGTTTCTTGAATCTCGTAGGATGCAGCAACGAAGTATAATTTATGGTTAATTGAACTTATCTAAGTGAACTTCAACCATAATTATACGAGGTGCTGCATCCGTAGAGATTCAGTTACCCAACCCTCCCTGCGTAGACCCCCCTGCGTTGTATTGATTTACAATGCTCTTCTTTAGCTCCTATGGAATAAGAAGACCAAGCTATACTTAATCGGTGTTCAACACCAATACCACCTTCTTCAAACCCTGTGACTCCAGAGATGGTGAGACCATTTTCGAAAGCACTTCTAAAAAAGATGGCTCGACGAGGCAAAACCAAAATACTGACAATGACTCCCGAGAAGGAAAACAAACAGTGAATGTCTGACAGAAACTCCAAATGACAGATTTGAAGACACTAAACGACCAAAGAGGAAGCAAACAGCAACTCAGTCCAATATCATGAAGAATGATGAAATAAAAAGACCGAATATTAAGAAAAGAGTTCTTGAAGATAGGAGCTCTAACTCAGAAAATAAATAAAATGCTAATAAATATAAAACTAATCGGAAGGTTCAACAAGAAAAAAAAGGAAAAAAAAACCAAACAAAATCCTACAATAAAACATGTCAGAAAAAAGAATGTTCCAATAAATACTAAAGAAAAGAAAACATTGAAAATTGAACAAGGTTCAAAACAACCATCTTAGAGAAGTTGATAGTGAAACAGAGAATGAAGGCGAAAATTTTTGATACGCTGATAGTTACAGTGATCCTGACGTTAATGTCCGTTGGTATTGTTTTGTTTGCCAATCAGACGAAATGATGTCCATGCGTCCATGTCGTTTATGCCACAGATATGTGTTGGACTTACAGAAGATATTGACGATTTCATTTGTCATAAATGTATCTAACTAAATCTAAGATATTAGTTTAGGATTATTGGTGATAATGACCAAATTATTAGAATAAGGGCCGATTTTTCAATAGTCAGTTAAAATGCCCGATATTGAACAGACTGATAGCTCCATCCGAGACAAATAATTCAGTTTCAATTTTTCAATGGTCAGATATCCCTTTGCAATTTTATTTTTTATTTTAACTTTTATAGTGTTGAGCAAGTACGAGAAAATTATTTAGATGTTCACTGAATGTACACGATTTAATTCTTAATTATGATTGTATACCTAAGTTATTAGGTATAATATAGTTCATTAAGTATATGTTACATATCTATGATGAATAAAGTAATTTTGAATTTGCTAGTTATCCTAATGATTTTTGTGCCTAGCTTCACATCAATTGCTAATAATACATATTAATAGAAAAAGACAGTAAGCTTTCGACGCATTAACAGCAAGTGTCCCAATTGACAAATTCAATTGCCGGCTTCGGAAAAAAGAAATGTTTTTTCTGTTGTTCATTATTAAATAGGTATAAATTATGACTGGAATAATAAAAAAACGAGAGCGAATTATTAACTTCAATAAAAGCGTTGTTAGATTGCTTACAGAGCTTGTAACGCAACATCGAGAAATTATTGAGAATAAGAGAACCGACCGAGAAAAATTGAAAACTTATTTAACGCTTCTTCTGCAGACTGATTCTATAACTCAACTTGTATCGACTGCTATGAGAAATAACGTCAAAATGAACATTTGCGAGTCTGTATCTCCAACTAGCATCAATTATGACGTCATACGGCTCATGCACGCTAGGCCTTGGTTTGACAGTTTTTTTGTATGGAGAAATGAAAAATAGCGATTCCGTAAGCTTAGCTTGCATCGAATTCATAGCAGGAGGAACTGTCAAAAACAAAGTTCAAAGTTTTATTTAAGAAAATTACGATTTATAGTTTATATACATTTTATTAGTTACATATAAATACTAAATGAAATAAGTCTTGGGCATTTAATTCTGTAGATCCGTTGGTTTGTCCGACTTTTTTTGAGGAAAATTAATTTAACTTTGGTTTTAGCTCAGCATTGTGATGTGATTGCTTAGAATCCACTCTGTTTAAAATAAATTGCAGTAATACCATTAAAAGTGTTCTTTTTTCTACGTATTATTGACATTTCTCGTGACTCGCGAACCCAAATTTTGCCCAACTAGCATCAAACCTCTCATGCAAGTTGTTAAATGCGATTCTGTAATTCTACAACTAGCAGTTGGTGCAATCGGACTCGATCAAAAGTAAATGATTGTCCTGCACATCATATGAGTATGGACAATATTTAATTTTCCAGGCTTAGCATAGACCGCGCATGCGCCGAGCATCTCCGACGTTATGACAAATTGACTTAACATGACATGTTTACAAATCCTTACAGATTCAATGTTATTTTAATTAAAATACAAATTATAATCTGATTAATAAACTTTTTGTGAAATTTTACAACAATTTTTGTAGATTTTTCATTCAAAGCAGTCGGACTAAAAAACCCTACGAAACAAAATATTAAAGGAAGCGAGTGATTGAAGATGTGAAGTGAAAACAAAAATAATTTATGGTTAATTGAACTTACCTAAGTGAACTTCAACCATAATTATACGAGGTGCTGCATCCGTAGAGATTCAAGAAACCTGTAGTACGTTTTCTGCTGTACTGCATCATCACACGATTTTTAGATCCTATTTTAAATAAAAATAAAATCGAATATTGACTCAATACCCGGCCACTACTACCGGAGCCGGTGACAGATGGCGCTGCAATCATTCGTTTTAGAGTTAACTTCTGCAATGATTTGGGGGTCTACGCAGGGAGGGTTGGGTAACTGAATCTCTACGGATGCAGCACCTCGTATAATTATGGTTGAAGTTCACTTAGATAAGTTCAATTAACCATAAATTATACTTCGTTGCTGCATCCTACGAGATTCAAGAAACCTGTAGATGTTTAGAACGTCATTGCAGATAAGAAATAAACTGTAATTGTATGTATTAATATACAATGAAGTTTTTTGTAATTAATTTAAACAAAAAATAATGACTTTATTATAGTAGCATATGTGACAATAACAAATAATCATTCAAAGGATTCAATTAATATGGTAAATTATTCATGTGTGTTAAACACCGCATCAGCGAAGGCTCTATATTGTTCTACACTCTGTAAGGGTAGATTGTAAAACTTAGCGAAGCAGAGGGATGAGCCAGTCCAGCCGGCTGCGCGTTTGATGACGTCTAAAGAGACGCCCGCGCGCCTCGCGGCCGACGTCGACGCATGTCGCGTGCTATGAGATGAATAATGAACGACATTAATCCCGCTATTTTTCAAAACTTGTTTTAATCCAGCGACTAATTGATTGGCCACTAGCGTTCCGAAATGGTTTTTTAATAGTTAAGAATAACCTATCTGTGTTTGTAGTATGTCGCTGATCTTTGGTTTTCTTAAAGGTAGCCTTTGGAACTAAGCGTCTATAGCGTCAGTGGCGCCGCGACTGTGACGCCGCGACAGAGCGACAGATAGATGTTCTATGCAAATGTATGAAACTCTAGGGAACGTCATTCGAGCGCAGCGACACTAACGCGGCGTCAGTGACGTCACAGTGCCGCTGCGACCGCGTCGTCAGACGCTGTATTTTGAGGTTACTTTTTCCTTTTTTTACAAAAATGGCATCTGTTGAGAATTTTAACGCAGAAGAAGATGAAATGTTAATTACATTGGTGTCTCAGCACCCATTGCTTTATGATTTAAGCGTGGAAGATTATAGGAATACCAGAAAGAAAGACAAAACGTGGTCTGAAATTGGGATAAAATTAAATAAAAGCGGTAAGTTCTTTTATTACTAATCAGTTTCACTATATTTTTATTATTTTTTATTTATTTAACAATAGTTGTTTTGCCAGGATACTTGACCCATTTGGGAATTAAAAAATAGTTTTAATTCGTTTCTGACATTAATACCGTCGTGTACGGTACTTGTGGTAGCTGCCAAATCAGTCATATTATCGCTGGTATTTTGTTTTTCATCGCGTATGTAGTACGGCCTGTTATTAATTTCCAAATAACCATCGCGTAACAAATTGTGAAAACAACACGCCACTAATATCAAGTCTGTGGAAGTATCCGGTGCGATCGCTATTGGTGTATAAAATACTCTGAACACTTGGCTCAGGAGCCCGAATGCGTTTTCTGCCACGCGACGAGCGCGACATAATCTGTAGTTAAAAACCTCCTTTTGGCGATCAAGTCGGGATCTTCTGGAATAAGGTTTCATCATGTTCTTGTCTAAAGGAAATGCTTCATCTCCTATCATAAAATGAGGCAAATTGATGTTGGTTCCTGGCAAAACCTTAGATTCTGGAATATTGAAATCGTTTCTTGCAATCTTTTTTCCAATCATCGACTTCCTATATATGTTGCTGTCGCCTTCTTTTCCATATGAACCAGCGTCAACAGCTACAAACTTGTAGTCGGCGTCAACTAAGGCCAGCATCACAATAGAAAAATAGTCTTTATAATTAAAAAAAAGGGAACCACTATGTTGTGGTGCTTTTATACGCACATGTTTACCATCAATGCTAGATACACAGTTTGGCATATTCCATTTCTCCCACATTACTTTCTCAATTCGTTTGAAATCCTGTGTTGTTGGAGGTGGCATTGCGATTGGCATTAATTTTTGCCTAAGCAGCCTCAGAACTTTTCGTATGATTGTTGAAATATAACAATCTGATATCCGATAGGCGAATGATAGGGATTTATACGTCTCTCCTGTCGCAACGAATCTGGAAAAGAAAAATAATACATTTGAATTTACTTGCAGGTGACAGCTGCAAAAAGCACTGGAAAAACCTAAAGGACACATATTTGCGTCAGAAACGCAAAAGCAAGAGTGGGACTGGATCTGCAGCACCTAAAAATCCAAGATCTAAATTTAACGCTTATGTTAAGTTGTTTTCCTTTTTAGAATCGGTACCAAACGAACGATCGACTATTAGCAACGTTGACCTCCACGACAGCACTACACAAGAGTCTCAAAGTAGTCAAACGTCGACCCAAGATAGATCCACTTTACAAACGGAAACGAACTTGACCAATGATTCGTCACAATCCCTAAGTAATGTTTCACGAACACCCTCACCAGCCTCATCATCAAGCCTTTCATCTTTTCCAAAGAGTAACAAAACACGTACAAAGAAGGATGATATTTTAACGTACCTGCAGAAAAGAGAAGTGTCTCGCCAGAAAGTGTTAGAAAACTTAAGAAATAGAGATGAAGATGACGATTTGTCGTCTTTTTCCGAACACGTTAAAGCAGTTTTAAGAAAGCTGAAACCTTTACGGAAATTACAGGCGAAAAGAGCAATATTTGATGTTCTCATGACATACGAGACATTAGATGTTGAGTCAGCAGATATAGAAAGTAATCGCCCAAGTACATCAAGCTCATGTGTTTCAACAAATATTGACTGTAATACACCTGAGTCACCGGATACACCAAACAATGACAATGTGCTGGAATTAGTCTCGAATAGTAATAATTTAAATAATAATTTACCTGTCTATTCACCTGTATCACAAGACAATGAAAATGAACCTACAGACTTAACTCTCGCACAATTTATTAAAGAGTCTTTCTTCGAGGAATAAATAAGAACACATAATACTAATTACTTAAAATTTAATAAACATACCTTAAAGTCATAAATAGTTTTTCTTCTGCACCAATACAATCCCTTTTTGTTTTTGGAAGTAACTCTTCTTTCACTATATTATAAAAAAAATTGAATTGTTGTTTATTAAAACGACAATAATCTCTGAACATTTCATTGTTCGCATTTAGGTGTCGTTGTATTAAGATCTTGAAGTAACCTTCTTCATTTCGGAATTGGAACATCAAATTGGTAGAGGCTCTTTCCAAACTGAGGTAGTATTGAAGTAAAAGATCATCATCTTCTTCCTCTTCTAGCAAAACAAGTTCCAAATCCATTATGTTTTATGATAACACTGTATAGATCAATACAGTCAGGATGGCGCGCGGCGAAACTGTGATGCGACTGACGTGGGTATCCAAAGTCACCAAAGCGTCTCTGTCGCGGCGTTAGTGACGCGGCGTTGGTGACGCTATAGACGCTGCGTCTGTGACGCTAAGTTCGAAAGGCTACCTTAATACAGACAGAGAGGGCCTTCGCTGGGCATATGCCAGGTTGATTAGGGTAGAATGAAATAATCAATTTGGAGTTTTTCCTATTAGGAACGGATGTTTTTACTAATGCGTCTACGACTATTTCAACACCTGCTACATTTAGTGAGATATTACATTTAATATAATTAGTGACAACGTCTGTATGTCCATAGGACAACGCAAGTAGGGCTGCGAGTTTCATGGTGATCATTTCCAAAGGTATTTGGTACTCATTTGGATATTTATCTATTAGATAAGACAGAACTATATAAGGATCCCAAACAAAAGTTTTGATATTTCGGTAAATTCGGTCTTATTTATTTTTTAAAACTCCCTTTAAAGCCTATTTACACAATGATTTACACATATATTTTTACCTAACACTAGTGATAGTGCCGATCTAAATTAATTTATAGTACTGTACTTAGCACCGTTGTTAAACCTTTCAGTAAGAAAATTAACTAGGCTGTTGACACATTTAAACAATCTAAATTATAATTTCTGCAAAATTTTACCCATAATTTGTATCTAATATCATATTGATTAATTGTATAATTAGATAGGGATCGAATGATAATGTCGATGGTGTCGTCACCTAGTGATTGTTTGGCGAACGCTTGCCGGATAAAGTTGCGCACACCAGGGAAGAGTGGGCATAATAGGTGGTTCTGAAAGTAGAGAGAAGCAAGTTTTCATCTGGTCCAAAATATAGTACCTAATTCTGTAACTGTCGGCGAAATATTGTGTTAACCACTAGGCCAAACTAGGCCAATAAGGCACTACAAAGAGGCAACCTCTTCATTTATTAATTTTCTAATGCATTTTAATATTAATATTAAAGAAAAAATGATCGTTCCATTCTATAGTAAATGCGTCAATATTGTTGGCATCTTGTTATCTTGTTACCATAATATCAATTTTAAACATTTTGCATTGAATCGCGTCGCAAATATGTCTATCTCTGGTTGGCCAAATTTCTTAACAAATTTTTTGAAACATGATTCATGCGACTAACATTTTGTATCAATGTTTGATACGCGCGAAGCTCCGCTTCTACATTGTCGCGTGGCTTTATATAAGACGTAAAAATAAACATATTTTACACACTCACACCACTGCCATCTTTCTCGAATGATTTGATTAAGATGTGGGAATTTTATCCCAACATACACACACATTATTTTGTAGTCGATTCTTAATAGTAATTCTGAATTACTGAGGTTTATACAAAAGCATTTTAACCCCATAAAAGCCGCTAAGAGTTCTAAATAGTTAATGTGATGCTTTAGTTCTTTCTGGGACCAATGACCGTTAACAGATTCCCCACTACAGAAAGAGATAAGGAAGAGATACGTCTGAAAAAACTTCTAGACAAAAATGACCTGTACGAATAAGATTATTAACATACTTAATGTGTTTTTGCAACCAAAGAAAATATTATTTAATTCTAAATTTACTACTCATCTTTGCGTCATAATCTCGGTATTTTATTAAAGCGAGAAATTTCTCCCTCTCAAAATGCTTAGTATGCTATTGCCGGGCAAACGGCTATTATGTACCCACAAACTGAGCAAAGTCCCGTATTTTAACTGTTAACCTGGTGGCCATATCCATATATATACAGGGTCTGTCGTAATGAATGGATAACCCGTTACCTACAGTTAATCCGGATGTGAGGCTATAAAAAAATGGTGTCTTCTTGCCAGGGTTGTCAACCATAAGAAAATGGCGTAGACTTTTAAACTTTTTTATAAATTTCGCTATTTTTTTCATTTATTCCGTTGCCATTTCTTCAAATTTTGATGTATTTGTATAATTATTTTAGTATTATACTGCTGAAGACGTGTATTATGTAATTTAAATAAAATTTTAGGTGTTATTCACGTTGAACATTATCAAAATACTCATTTTAAGAAAAATATTTCCAATTTTTTTTCTTTATGTCAACTTTTGATCATCTCCTGTGGAAAAAAAAAGTATGACGTCATAGCTGCCCATGATCTCAATAAATTGTCTAGTATGTGTAGATTCTAAAAAGGTATAACGATGTGTACTTTACAAGCAACATTATGTTACAGGAGCGAGAACACTAATCAAGGTCGGAATTTTTATTTTTCATGTTATGTTATAAATGGTTGTAAAACTTCGTCATAATGTTTTTATTCTATCAAGATACTTTGCACAAACACTATCGAGCCACTAATAGGATATTCAGAAGAAAACCCGGTTGGTTTTGGGAAAAAAATAACATTACTTCACGATAATAATGTAATGAAAATGTACAAATGAAAATTGTTGTGCTCTAATAGTTAGATGCGACAAACATGTTGCGACAAGTTTATTCGAAATTAAAACGGATTTTAAAAATCGAACAAGACCGCATTACAAAGAAAAGGGTACTCATCACATCAGTGTGATTTTGACCATCGCATGTCCTTTTGTTCACATTGGCCCCGATTCTGAAAACACTCTCTAAACTAAACTAAAACTATCGCTGTCACTTACACATCAATAAGACAGAGACAGGTAATCATTTTAGTCCTGTCAAACTAAAATGTACGTGCAATATGACACGGCAAAGGCAATTTTAGGCTAGTCCTCAGCGCATTTCGTTCAATTTCACAATGAGGTGGACTAAATTTAGTGAGACCAATGTACCTGTCTTGTTCTAATACGAAGCATGAGAAAGTGACAGCGATATTTTTAATTTAGTTTAAGAGAGTGTTTTGAGAATCGGGGCCACAATTTTCGTCAATTTGTAACTGCTTTCTAATATTTGACTGTGATTTTCCTTGTGATTTGGACTTGATAACGTGGTGATACTGATGACTTTGCTCACATTTACGGACATTGTGTTGTGCTATCGATTGAACTTGTTGTTTTGGAAAAGTTTTTGTGTAGTTTGTGTATCATGCTGCAACAGTACACGCCGGCCGAATACGCGAACATGCATTACATTTACGGTGTATGTAATGGCAGCACCAATAGAGCTGCTAGTGTTTATCGTGTAAGATATCCAAATGTGCGACATCCTGATTACCGTGTGTTCATTAGAGTGCACAATGCATTTATGGAAAGACGATTTCCTTCTAATTTTTTCCACTTTTCTTTGTAATGCGGTCTTTGTTCGATTTTTAAAATCCGTTTCAATTTCGAATAAACTTGTCGCAATATGTTTGTCGCATGTAACTATTAGAGCACAGCAATTTTCATTTGTACATTTTCATTACATTATTATCGTGAAGTAATGTTATTTTTTTCCCAAAAACAACCGGGTTTTCTTCTGAATATCCTATTAGTGGCTCGATAGTGTTTGTGAAAAGTATCTTGATAGAATAAAAACATTATGACGAAGTTTTACAACCATTTATAACATAACATGAAAAATAAAAATTCCGACCTTGATTAGTGTTCTCGCTCCTGTAACATAATGTTGCTTGTAAAGTACACATCGTTATACCTTTTTAGAATCTACACATACTAGACAATTTATTGAGATCATGGGCTGCTATAACGTCATACTTTTTTTTTCCACAGGAGATGATCAAAAGTTGACATAAAGAAAAAAAATTGGAAATATTTTTCTTAAAATGAGTATTTTGATAATGTTCAACGTGAATAACACCTAAAATTGTATTTAAATTACATAATACACGTCTTCAGCAGTATAATACTAAAATAATTATACAAATACATCAAAATTTGAAGAAATGGCAACGGAATAAATGAAAAAAATAGCGAAATTTATAAAAAAGTTTAAAAGTCTACGCCATTTTCTTATGGTTGACAACCCTGGCAAGAAGACACCATTTTCTTATAGCCTCACATCCGGATTAACTGTAGGTAACGGGTTATCCATTCATTACGACAGACCCTGTATATATATATAGCAACTAGCCATTGGCCTTCACAACGTTAGGCAGCAAGGGCAGCCAATATTTTCGTAAAAACAAAATGGGGCCGAAGACAAACCAATTGGCAAGCAAGTGAATTCGTACAGGGTATCATTGAAACGGATGCGTAAATAACACTTTCTGTAAGATGTATGTACAGGTACCTACTAATGTAGGAATTGTAAGATAAAATTTGTAGCCGTGCGAATATCCTCCATATAAAAGTGTTGGTATTTTAAGAACTTTTTCAGTACTTTTAAGTTTGAGGTAAACCTAAAGGAACCGTTACTTTTTGGTATCAAAAATATTGGCGATATAAACTGACCGTTACTATTAGAACATGGAACAATCGAGCCAAATTTTTTTAATGGAATTTGGCATGTTAGTTTTGGAACCTGGTGAGTTACGTGGTTCAAACTTCATTTATATCCTTTAACTGTATCCAAAATTTGGATATCGTTAGTAATGAATACGGCCAGCGTGCGGTACCTCTAGCGTCGAGTACGTCGGACCTGCGGCCGGCTCGGCGGCGGCGGCCGGCGCGCACTCCGCGGCGGTAGTAGCGGGCTTGTGGGAGATATGGGCGCGGTCCTTGCCCGTTCGACTGGCGAGGCTGCGCTCGGAAGTTTCACTGGAAGCTTGCATTCGTATATCTACGAGATGAAGACGGTGGTGCACGAGTTGTTTTTCTAATCTAAAGACAAGATTTCCCTGTAGATTTTGTTGTTTTTGTTTTCTTCTAGATTGTCACCAATAATATATATACGTTTCGCTCATTGAATTACATTAATTAAACTTTATTCTAGTAACGGGATGCTAAGACGTCTACGATTCATTGTCTCTTCATAGTGAAGATCCAGCAATATTTGATTTATCTCAGAAAGCTGTTTGATAAATTCAAATTTTATTTAAGTCCTTGTTTATTAAATCTGATGTTAATTTAGCTATACCAGCGATACAGTATTTTTGCCAATAGTGTATCCTTTTGTTCGTTTGTCAAGCCCCCGATTAGTATTTTCCCCCCAACGTTTAGAGATTTACTTACGCAGGAATATTCTTACCAAAGATATCTTCTGACTCTTTTGCTACACCCAAGATGGATAAAATCTCGGAAGGTATTGTATTTTCTTCGCTCGCGTTGTTGGTTCGCGTGGGGCACCGAGGAGGGCGCGATTTTTATTTTCTGGATGACATCACGTGCCACCCCATTAAGAAAATAAAGAAGTTATTTCCGGATAACATCACGTGTTACCCCTTAGGAAATAAATTTATAAAATGTTAAATATGATTAAATTTCTCAACTAAGTTCAATTTTTATTTTCTGGATGACATCACATGCCACCCCACTAAGAAAATAAAGAAGTTATTTCCGAATAACATCACGTGTTACCCCTTAGGAAATAAATGTATAAAATGTTAAATATGATAAAATTTCTCAACTTAGTTCAATTTTTATTTTCTGGATGACATCACGTGCCACCCCATTAAGTAAATAAAGAAGTTATTTCCGGATAACATCGAGTGTTTTCCTTAGGAAAAAATTAATAAAATTTTAAATAAAGTATCAAAAATATGCGGGTAGGTAAAAAATATTTCCGGATGGCATCTTGTGCCACCACTGAGGAAATATTGATACGTTGAGTTATTTTATCTCTTTTAAATTTAGCCTTCCAATTAACCGTTAGGTTTCAAAAATATATTAGACAAAACAACATCGCCGTATAATTGTTTTTCAACACATAGTTTGTAATTTACGAATCGCACAGCCCACTAGGTAGCATCATATTTAGTTTTCGAACGTACTTACATAATTAAACGTTACTAACCTTCTGTTTGGTAACCATCCGGAGGTTTTTGACGTCACAACTCACTTTGCAATCGTTTAATTTTCTTTCTTATTTCATCATCTGTCTTCTCACTGGTTCTCTTACCCATTTTTATAACAAATATGATAGAATTTACTTAATTTCACTATTTTTTAATTTAATTTTAACAGCGCACACGCGGATGATGCATCACACGGAAAACGAATGATTGCAGCGCCATCTGTCACCGGCTCCGGTAGTAGTGGCCGGGTATTGAGTCAATATTCGATTTTATTTTTATTTAAAATAGGATCTAAAAATCGTGTGATGATGCAGTACAGCAGAAAACGTACTACAGGTTTCTTGAATCTCGTAGGATGCAGCAACGAAGTATAATATGAATTTATACGCAATTTAAAATGATTGTTCCCTAAAATATGCGAGCTACAAGTTTTGTGTTGTTTCAGATTTGTAAATCTCCTGTCCTAAACCTAAACTTAATATCTTTAACTTAATTATTGCAAGATGTCGTTGGTTTATTAACTGTTATGGATGTGATCAGCCGAAGATAACAAATCAAGCATGAAGGGTTCTTTTTCCTCTGAAAATATTCATTTTGTGTACATTATAATAAATTCAACATTGTAATTTCAGCTTAACTGCATTTGGCATAATCACTTATTGTGAAATGAACTGTGAACCTACCCTGTTAGGTTATATACTGATAAATGACTGATAAGTAACATTTTGTGATTTTTTACCAAAGTAGTAGTAAATAAAAAAACATACAACTAAAATTTGTTTCATTTATACCTAATAAGAAAATAAATGGATTATAACTTATTAACATTCCACACTCATTTCTATGAATTTCCTACTTTTAATTTGCTAACCACAAAATTAATAGTAGTCATTGCTCTCTTAATAAAATCTTGCAGTTTAAATATGGACTTAATTTAGTGCCCTAGTGACCACTAAAGACCAAAGGCAAGCTTTTAAAGATTTTTTGTAAGTAACTGGCCTTTGGTCCGTCGTTTTTTTATAATATATTCAATTAATAGAAAGACAGCTACTTGGTTCTCGATGTTAATCGAGACAACGCACTTTCCAAATTTCAGTAACAAGGATTTTCAAGAACCCGTTCATTTTACTACATCTACTAATTCTTACGAGTGTTTTATTTTATTCTAGAAAAAAACATTAAATTATAATAAAAGCATTAAGTAGCAAAATATTAATAGTAGACATGAAATTATTATCAAATAGGTATTGAAGATACATAAGTGGCTGAAAAGCTATTAAGACACTTGTTTTTAAAAATACACTTCTAGTTGTTTACAGCCACAGATCACCCCCTAATAGATTCCGCATGTTCGTACATTTACGTTGTATCAGGGTCACCAAAAGTTGAAGTGCGGGGGAGGAAGTAATGACATTTTGATTGGCTAGTTCAAAAACGTTCTAAGATGCACCCGTCAAATAGTGGTAAAATAGTGATGTAAGTATTCGATAAAAGTATCGATAAATTATAAATATCGTTTAATAAAAATATCGACAGATTAACATTTAACTGGTTGATTTGCCTTCATTTTTTTATTATAATAAATGAGACTATTAATGTTGAGCCCAAATTAGAAAAGTACCGACCAACAAAAAAACTTTTCGCACTACTACTACTAGTTGAGATACAGAATACCAATTTTTTTGGCTCACCGGTGACTTGTCAAACACAACTGCTAGTTGCTTTTTAACAACTAGCATCGATTTTTGAATTACAGAATAGCCCTGCTGGTTTCACTAGCAGAAAGGCTAAAACGTTGAGATTTAAAAATGAGAGCATTAAAAAAGGAAACGAAAAAAAACGATGGCAAAGCATCGACAGGAGCTCTATAGAACTGGTGGCGGGCCTTCTTCTGGTCCAAATTTCACAGACATAGAAGAAAAGCTTATGATAATTTGCTCTAAC
This sequence comes from Emmelina monodactyla, assembly GCA_916618145.1. Taxonomy (NCBI): domain Eukaryota; kingdom Metazoa; phylum Arthropoda; class Insecta; order Lepidoptera; family Pterophoridae; genus Emmelina; species Emmelina monodactyla. Next base: position 4,165,245 of record OU745316.1, read on the forward strand.
ATCACAGGGCTTGAAGCTCAAAACAACAGTGACAGTTTTTTAGGTAAAAACCCTATAAAAATGTATAACGGTAAGCTCTTGGGGTAAAAATTAATGTTCTGAATACACACATTCTTTTCACCACCAGTATCCCAGAAAGTGTATTCTAACAGTGTATCTGAAAACTTTGCAGATACTAGACAACAAAGTGGTTGGACCACATGATGATGATGATATTGTTTTTGCTATAGGTATAGTATCTGATTTTAATTCTAATGTTATTTATATTCCCACAAGTAACATAACAATTATTTTAGGCACTCTTCATTTATTTACAATGCTCGCCAAACTTACAGCGTCGCCAAGGCGTTTGTCAAACCAAAAATTTTCTAGCGCGGTGTGAGCAGGCGAGATAGCATTAGTCCCGAATTCCCGATTTTCTGCGTAGGTAGATACACGAAGCTTCCAGAGTCGTATAAGCCACGCTAACCGCAGCGACCGACAGTTCGGTTTTGAGTGAAGTGTCAACAGAAAGAGATAAGCGCGAAAATACAAAGCGAAGTAATAAGTGATTGAAAATAAGTGCAGTTCAATAGTGTTTTGGGGAGGCAATAGTTACAGTGTAAATTTTAACTCGACAAAAAAGCGATCCGGAAAAAAATTACAATATGTGGAACTCTTGAACCACTAAATGATTCCGAAGATATAATTGAACCAGGGAAGATATAATTAAAATAGGGGTCTATTTTATCTACTTCTATTATAATCTGCCAAGTAATTTTACTTCAACACAAAATGTGATGATGACGATCATTTTTTCCAAACAGTTGAGGCAAGAATCTCGAACACATATTGAATTTCTTAGAAAATTTGTGATCTTTTTCTCAAACTTTAACTTTAAGCGCCTAAAATGGACCAGGTGTTAAAATGACTATAATTGCATGAGTAGCACGCATCTTGTCTGTGAAAAAGTGGTAATTTTGGTAAAATGTACATTGTGTGCATTTGGTGGTCATTTTGGTAAAGTGGTCGTTTTGTGAAACGCAGTAGTCATTTTGGTGAAATTGTAATTTTGGTGAAATTGTCATTTTGGTAAAGTGGTCATTTTGGTAAAGAAGACTTGTATGCATTTGCGGGGCGGTAGTCATTATGAAAAAGTGGTCATTTTGGTAAAGTGGTGATTTAGTAAATTTTGGTAAAAAATTAAATTTTGTTAAAGTGGTCATTTTGGTAAAGTAGACTTTATGTGCCGAAGGGTTTAACTAGTATTTGATCAGTGAGCACTACTTGAGATTTGAGTTTAAGTACCGCTTAAGTTTTATTAACCATAAACAAAAACTTTACTTGGGATGTAAACACTTGAGACTTTTAGAAAATTTAATAGTTAAACAACTCTGTAGTCTGTAGTTTTGGTAAAATTGTTTGAAATTTCCAAACAATGAGATTTGAAGACTTGGAACTTTTCAATGCCTGGCGAGGAGCCCAAATTTAACGCCTATGGATTTTTATGTGTGGGGTCATATGAGAAGCCTTGTGTTAGGCGCGAGCCTGACCACTTACTTGATAGTCGTCGTCCGTCGAGCAGCAGGCAGTGGGCCCTCCAAAATAGGTTTATGGAAATCCAAAGGTCTGATACTTCCCGTTCTTGCATGCACCACAGTCCAGGTCAAAACGACATAAGAAGTGTGAATGCAGATCTTCAACCTGAGAGAGAAATAGAAAATGAGAATTCTGATTTATTTTTGTCTTTAGAAAATGTTGATGACATGGATGAAACCTATGTACCTCATGAAGAGGAGATGACATTTGAGGAAGAGTTAAAACCAATGATAAGGACATCTAACAGGAAGATAAAACCGCCTCAGAAGTATAGATTTATGTGCACAGATGAGTGTCTTTCAGCAATGAACTGACATTAGACGAAGCACTGCAAGGACCAGAGAAGGAGCATTGGCAATAAGCCGTCCAGGAAGAGCTGAAAACTTTGAAGCCAATAAGGCTTGGGATGTTGTTGAGAATTCCTGAGAATGGAAATATTGTAAAGTGCAAGTGGGTTCTGAAGAAGAAGTGTGATTCAGAAAATAATGTACGTTATCGAGCGAGGCTTGTAGCTAAAAGATGTTCTCAAAAATATCGTATAGGCTATAGTAAAACTTTTTCTCCGGTTGTAAGACATACAACTCTTAGACTATCGTTTGCGTTATCTGTGCAACTTAATTTAGAAGTCCCTAACCTTGATGTAAAAACAACCTTTTTGAATGGTGATCTGTCTGAGACTATTTATATGCAGGTTATATCTGTACAGATGATAAAAAGGTTCTTAAGTTAAATTAAGCTGTATATGGGCTCAAACAGGCATCAAGAGCATGGCATAAGAAGGTTGTTGCTTGTATGCTAGCTGATGGTTATACTAAATCTAAAATAGAGCCATGTTTACATGTAAAAACTGATAGCAGAAGTAAAAATATTGTATGTGGAAGAATTTTGAGAAGAATGCGGCAAGTACGGCCTAAACAACCCTATGATATTAAAGTTGTTTATTATGATTTTTTTAAGGATTATGTAAAATTAACAACAAATTATCAGTCTATCAGACCAGGTAAAAGAAAGGGTGATCCCACGGTTAATGATGTTAGAGCATTTTTATATAGCTCTACTAGTGAAGTATACTTCAAACTCGTTTTCCACAGAATTTTACAATTCTTCCACTTTACATTTTTAATATTTGTCTTCGGCAGGGGGATTTACAATAGCATCCTCAACCTCTGCAGCAATCCTGGTATCTAGGACTGACAAAATATAACCGAACTTTGTGGCGTCAGTTTTAATGCCACAAAGCTCGGCTATAGCGAACCATAACTTGGGTCTGTCATACCAAAATGCAGGAAGTTTTACCTTCACCTCACATACCTGAGAATCCGAGAAAGAGAGGGAAACAATGCGTTCTCCATGCTCCTGCAGTTGCTACTTAAGTTCTTCTTCTAATGGTAGAAAAATATAAACTTCACCCGGTAAAATAAGATGCTGAAGTTTGTAGTACAGTATCAGAGTGGAAATTCTAAAATTTAAAACCACCACTTAACCAAAGCTCACAACCAATCACACACCATGTCAATAAACAATTGTGTTACATGTGCAAATAAAATAAAAGTTTGCAATGAAAATAAAAAATAATCTAAAGTTTGTAAAATAGGTAGGCAAAATTATATTTCTGCAAAAACTTATTTCCTATGACTAATACACTGTGTGACGAACCGCGCTGCGTTTGTGGCCGCTGTTGAGAGTGTCGACTGGGAGGACGTACTCACGCGAAACAATATACAATAAGTTTGACATCTGTTTTCCATATCGACATCACAATTTGAAAAATTTAAATTGGGTTAATGATGACATTAAATTATTGAAATCTCTGACATATGATGTAATGAATTTATGTGTTAAAATCTCCAACAACTCTGTCTGACCTACAATGTGAAGCCTTGAGAGTGATGTAGCAATATAAATCAGAGTTGCTAAAAAGCAAATCAGATTTTTATATAAGGTCTATTTATAATAATTCAAACATTAGGAAAAATATGTGGAAGATTATCAATAAAGAAAGAGGTATTAGTCAAACTCCTTCCGGTATGGTTGATCTGATTCGAAAACCCGATGGATCCCCGTACAGTTCCAAGGTGGAGGCACTGAGCGCTGCGAATGTGAGGTTTGCGGGAGCGGCGGCCGCGTGCGGTGCCCCTGCCGCGGACCTCGCGGCCGCGCTTGCCGCGCTGCGAGCCACCGTGCCCGCCGCGGACCGATCTTTCCGTATACAGCCTTCTACACCTTACGAGTTGCATAAGATTATTACTCAAAATATTAAACCTAAATTGACGAAAGATATTTATGACATCTCTATCGACATGTTGCGTCAAATAGCTAACGTCGTTAACAAACCAAAATCTACTATGTGCAATTAAATTAAATTAAAATCGTTTATTTCAGACCAATGATCTATAGCAATAAATATGCTTTTGAGATATAAAGAAAAAAGTTCTTCTGTAACATTTTATATGAAGGTGTATTTGTAAGAATTATATTAAATGAAAGAATATGTCTTTCATTTAATATAATTCTTAAAATCATCATACATAAACTTGTTTGTTTTTTAACAATGGATATTTAATATAGTAATTTAATAGAGTAAATAATGCACATAACATATTTTAAATGGCACAAAATAAATCTGATTTAAATTAGTATTTTATGAGTAACAACATTAGAAATAAGTTTTAATCGGACTGGAAAGGAAAACTGCCTCAACAATCAGTAGAGGCGGCATCTGCTTGTTTCAGCCTCAGCCGCCGCTTATTTATTAAAGATATCCTGTCAGGCCATCGATTCTTTATTGATACTGGCTCGGATATAAGTTGTTTCCCGCGACATTTATTTGAAAGTCAATACAAACCTACCTCTTTTGATGTTTGCGCAGCTAACGGGACCGTTATAAAAACACATGGTTCCATTCCATTGAAATTATTAATTATTATATAATTCTATTATTATATTAATCTAGGCCTACGACGGGAATTTAAATGGCACTTTGTGATTGCAGATGTTGGTGCGCCTATAAGACGTTCGGATTTCCTTGCCACACTTCTCCGAGGTATTGCTGGAGTTTCCGGAAATCTTGCAACCACCTGCCCCCCAAGTTAAGTGGCATTTGAACTTTACGTTAGCGAGTGAATAGAATAGAAAATGAATGAAATTGACATTTCTTACGCTTGTGATTTTATCTTTCGTTAGCGAATTAAAACTCAAAGCCAAGTGTCAACAAGCCAAATATAGAAGTAATACGCGAACTCTTATAGAATGTCATCCTGCAATGCGTATCGTATATAACGCTACAAAATGGCGGCTTTTTGACACAGTTCTATGTAGAAGGTCTCTTTTGTCGAATAGGCGTTGAGAATAGAAAGTTTCAAGCCAGTTGATTCTATGGGATTGTACGATGAAACCTTTATTTGTCTATGGATAGCGTAAAAAACGCTGCCATAGTCATTATCTTTAAATTGTGACTGCTATAACGCTATAACTAATTCAAATGTTCGGTTTTTCATGCTCCTACATTCATTGACTATTCTACAGAGGTAGTTTTACTTGTTCACTGTTAATTTAAATAAAGAAATATGGCGTACTTAGTGTGTAATAAGAATTAGGGGACGATGGGGGAATACGGACTTACAGGTATCTACTCTATCTCTGCCTCCCGCGCCCCGCCGCGATCACGCGTTGCGTTCCGCCATCTTTAGTGCCTACCAAACATTCCCGGTTGACAGACGCGCGCTTGTTTCAAGGTAATTGGAGTTTTTGTTTTTTTAATGATTTTGATGTAATTTTTGGCATTCACTATTTTGAGTGTTATGGAAAAATAATTAGTGTCAGTAAAAAAGTCATATTTTCAGTCGATTGCGATATTGATGACAAGTAAATAACACAACCATTTGCTTTGATACATTTTGTTAACCTAAAAAATTTGATGTTGTGTATTTTCTAACTCGTTTGGGGCAATTGCGGACATTGGATTGGGGTAAATACGACGTCCGTAATGACCCCCACCATTTATCAAAACCTAGAGTAGTATTTCATTTTTCCAGATGCCTCGGAAATAAATTAAGAAGAAAGAACCTACTTACACTATCGAAACTTTACAAAGAGCAGTGCAAGAAATTAAAGAGAAAAAGACACCTTTTCGACAGGTGGCAGAGAAGTATGGTATTCCCAGAGCAACCCTGTTTGATCAAGTGATAAAAGTCTGTGTTAGAACCATGCCAAAAAGAGGTAAGAAGTCAGTTTTTAATGAATCTTAAGAAAGCGAACTGGTCGAATTCATTTTAAAATCTTGTAAAGCCTTTGGAATAACAATTCCTACCCTAAGAAAAATAGCATTTGATTTTGCCCCTGCAAATAACATAGCAAATGACTTAAAAAAGATACCAAAATGGCAGGTATGGATTGGTATTATAACTTTATGGCTCGACATCCCAATATATCACTTCGGGGGCCAGAAGCTACTTCAAAAATAGAATCACAGCATTTAACCAAGAGTTTCTTCTAGATATGAGATTTAAATTTTAGTTTTGCATTTAAAAATGCTAATTTATTGATTTTAAAGTTATAAATACTGGAAAACTCGACCTTGGGTAACCGTAGTGGCGCAATAGCTCAGTGGTCAGAGCATTAGACCGGTAATCTAAGGTCCTGGGTTCGATTTCCAGTCGCGTAATGCTCGGAGACCCGCGTTCCTTTTTCCAGTATTTAGAAACGAATATATTTTTTGAAAATTTAAAAACACTCATGATAAAATACCAATATAAGTCGAATTCAATCTATAATGTCGGTGAAACGGGGGTTAGTACTGTACAACGAAAGTCCAGGATTCTCGCACCAAAAGGATTAAAACAAGTCGGAAAAAGTACCAGCGCAGAACGTGGTTCCTTGACTGGCTGCGGGCACATACATCCCCCCATTTTTCATATTTAAAAGAAAACGAATGAATCCACTGCTTATGAAGGACTGTAATAGTAACATGGTGGCGAGTGTTTCTGACTCAGGCTGGATAACTGGATCAATTTTCGTTGATTGGCTTCAGCATTTCAAAGAATTTTTAAAACCATCTGCAGATGATCCTATTTTACTAATATTAGACGACCATGAAAGCCACGTTAGTTTGAAAGCTCACGAATTCTGTCGCAAGAATTTCATTCATGTTTTAACTTTGCCACCTCACACATCCCACAGAATGCAGCCATAAGATTTAACTTTCCATGGCCCACTAAAAACAGCATATTACCGAGAATGGTTATATGCTGTTTTTAATAGTACCGCCTCAGTAACCAAAATCTTTTTACCTGACATACGTGCCGCGTACAAGATAGTCGGAAAAATTGACAAAAAACAATACACTTCACAAATACTTACGGGACACGGTGGACTCTCCGAATACTTACACCGTTTTAAGTTGAAGGAGAGCCCATGGTGTACCTGTGATAGTGAAACCCCCCAAAAAATCCCCCACATCATAATCGAGTGTCCAATGTTCAGTGTTGAGAGACACAACTTTGAACATGAAACAGAAACAAAGCTAAGTAGGGACTCCTTGTCCCAAATATTGAAATCTTAAAGTAGAAAAACGTTTCTAGAGTTTTGCATAAAAATTTTGAAAAGAGTAATAAGTAGCAATAAATAGCACGCAAACATGTTAATAAATGTTTTATAACAAAATGTTAGTATTGACATGAAAATAGAAAGAGTGAACAAAAATAGAAATGTAATGATTATAGCTATAAGAAATAGTAAGCATAATATAAGATTATGCAAACTGTTTTGTAAATATATAATTTAAGATTGAAAATAAAAACCTGTAAGTAGATATAAGAATAAGCTTTGTTATAAGATTCAAAGATCAAAGGCTTTTAATAGTACTACAAATACTGACAAAGCTATGAATGGCTTTAGGTCCGCTGGCATTTGTCCAATGGATCAAGAAAAATTTAAAAAACACTTTTGAAAGTTTTGGTGATACTTTTGGATCGGTCTCTTCTCTTGAACAACAAATACCAACCAATGCCAGTAATTCAAGCCAAACTGAGTCCCAGAATGAATCTCAAGTTGTCTGTGATACTGCCAACGAAAATATTTCTAGACCAACAGAATTTCAGAAAATATTAGAACTTGCCAATAATGGTCCTAACTTTGACGATTTAAACGAAACAGTACCTACCGCCTGCATTAGTGAGTGCTAATACTGAAGCTGGTGTACATCAAATTATGACAAGTCTAACTTGTCCATCTCCCTTAGTACATTTTAGTGATGTTGTGCAAATACCGAGTCTAAAACCTACTCGTACAGAACGCTTAATAAAAAAAAACATTCCATTATTTTCACCAGCACACCTAGAGGAAAAAGAACAAAAGAAAATAGAAATAAAGAGAAAGAGCTTGTAACAAGTAAAGACCAAAATAATACTAAAGAAACCAAAAAAATTTGAATGTGATAAAGAAAATGATGAATATTTCTGCATTTATTGCCAGGAAAAGTATAATGACCCTGTAACGTTGTAGTTGGTAGGGGACTGTTGGTTTAGCCGGTGTGAACTTGTTGGCTATACCACTCTATCAAGTTCCAAAACCAATCACTCCTACCAGACCACAGGTCACAAACTTAATATACTCTGGGCGTAAACACCCTAGACTCACCTGAGGAAATTAAGGAAAGGTTCTACCTAACGGTATATCTAAATAAATGAATACACAGGTAAGTAGTTATACATATCACAGATTTTATTTCCACATAAGGCAAGTCTGTGCAAGTCTCAATGATACAAAGTAAGGTGGCAATAGTTCAACTAACTCAGGAGAGGAGGTCCGACAAAGATATTAATTGACTATGCAAATGAAAAGAAATAACTTTAAATTTACTGAAGTTACAGTGTAAAATATAACAAAGGGTTAGTAATTAGTTTACTTAACCTAATTATAGACAAATTGTAATTGTAATTGCACAAGTACTAAAAATTCGAATTTAACCACGTGTCTAACCACACATATGACGTGTCATGCACATCCTTTACATGAAGAAGATGAATCTTCGTTCAAACTAATATCACCCAGGCACGTTGCTTCTTCACTTAAAGATTAGAGGTTACCTGACCATTCCACGGTTCTCTCTCTCAATTTAAATTAACACTGCTGGGCTTATTGAGGACTTTTAAATCGGCCTTCCATCACTTAAGAACAGCCATCAGCAATACAAATCAAATGTAGAAGTGAAATAACTTAACTCCAATTGTGTTAGCCTCAATTAGACACCCTGTAAAAAATTACAACGTGGTAACATTTTTCAAAAGCATTAAACTTGACGAATTTCTAACCATAACATTTACGGAACTTTACTGAAGGATCTTTACTAGAGATTTAATTGTTCAATTGCTCAAATCAACGACAATTAGTACGAGATATGGAAAAATAACTGCGAAAACAATCACCATTTCTGGGTACAAAATACGTCAAAATTAAACGGTTGATACTGTTGCCTAAGCTCCAATAACACACCTAATTAAATACAATATACTAATTGTAATAAAAACGAATAAAACAGCCGGCCAAAGCCGGTCTAAAAACTTTTCAGCGTCACATCTTGGTGGCGTGAAAATAAAAAGATCTAACAAAATTAGAGTTACCTTACTCTAAAACCCAGACATCTACAAGTCTATAGTTTTAACGCAGAATCCAAAAGAAAACATCGAAACCGTAAATTATCTCTAGCAAAGCAATATATTTAACCAACGTTTTGTCCTTCAAAAATGAATTTATAATATATATTTTAATAAGTCAAATACTAATGACATTAAATTAAATCCTTTTTAAAATTAATTTGTCTTTAATTACAAATATTCGGCATCCTTAAAATGAAATGACCTCGAGTGGATCGACCTGATTGGACGATCACAAATGGCGCGAATATTTGAATCCGACAGAAGTCACTACGTTACAACCCACCCACCGAAGACAGGAATATTTGTTCAAAATGTAAGAAATGGGCACATGAGAATTGCAGCGCTGGTTCTTCTTCTAGAGGCTACATTTGTCAATTCTGCAAATGAAATGGGACTTTGTCCGCAATTAACCCAGAACTGTTCCGTATTTACCCCAAGGGCTAAGGGTAATTACGGACGTATATGTTTTAGTTTTTGATTAAAGTTTAATAAATGTTGATTGATCTCGTATAATAACTAATGTTGATTTGATAGGTGAATAGCTATAGTTTAATAATTAATAAAGACAGACTGATTATTATTGATAGTTTGAGTTTTATTTGTAATTCCGCTTGAGCGTCCGCAATTCCCCCATCGTTCCCTACATTTCCTTAGAATAGTATATTTCAATACAAGTGTGGAAAGGCTGTCATTACAACGAGTTCCGACCAATGTCTACCCGAGCCGAGGCACAGCCGAAGGCGAGGGTTGACAGGCGGGACGAGTTGCAATGACGGTTCCGCACGTGTACTGAACGACTATTTTTAATACAGTTGCGAAAAAATAAAGCAATTTAATAAAATATAAAATTAGTATCGTAAATGTCGAAATAACTCATTTTGAAAATGGCGCCATTTTTTCTTCACCCATTTGGTAGGCAAAGGTTACTATGCCCATACAGCCAAGTCTTCAGTAGATTTTTTTTATTTATATGAAATGAAAATAAAATTTAATGAGATAAAATGAAATGAAACCAACCACGCTAATTCAATCAAATCATTAAATCTGATACCGAAACAAACTAGTAGCTTTTTTTAGAAATAAACCTACGCTACGTAAGTATTAACATGAATCATAAAAACTTCTTTGTTTTTTTTTTAGTAAAAACTTCACTATTGGTTAATTTTTCTTTTTAATAGACATTATTTTGACAGTTGGGAAAGAGAACGCACGAGTGCGGGAAAGGTAAAAAAAAGCACGCGTGTGTAATAGCCCACATCCCAAACGCTATACGTCCCTGCAATACGCCACTTTTTGAGCAACTGTATTAAAAAATAATTAATAAACGTTAATTGAATTCATCTAAAAAAATTTTTCACCAAAACAACTAAAACCGCAATCAGCTGATCGAAGAAGCCGCCATTTTGTGGATATCTACAACGTTTTGATGTACGCTTCATTTTGTATTCTAACAAGACGAAACGCTTGTCAAAAATGCCACACGGCTACCCAAAAGGCTCGAGTTCATGGAAAAGACAAAAAGTCATAGGCTAACTATCTGCGATCTTTTCTATTCTATAAAACATTTATTTGACAACTTGTTTAGGCGTAAGCCGACAATTAGATAATGCAACTTGACTTGACGGGCTTGGCTAGCTTTTATTTTTATTTACCATCATTTAGTAAGTATTTTTTGTTTTACGACTTAAAAAGCAAAATAAATGAAACTCTTGATTCTGAGACTAAATAATAACTATGAGACCATTAGATACTTTTAGCTCAGGCCGGTGTAACTCAAAAGGTTAAAAATAAATATAAAATACTAGTGGCCGCCCGCGACTCCGTTCGCGTGGAAGTCGGTTTCCCGTGGGAATGAGAAATTTTCCCGCGGTAAAAAGTACCCTATGTCCTTTCCCAAGTTCAGTTCTTTCTTCATACCAAATTTCATCAAAACCGGTTCAGTGGTTTAGGCGTGAAAGCGTAACAGACAGACAGACAGACAGACAGACAGACAGACCGACAGACAGACAGAGTTACTTTCGCATTTATAATATTAGTAGGGATAGTAGGGATAATGACGACAGTGCCATCTACCGAACAAGTCAGACTTTTTATGCCATTTGTTTCTTATCGCCTACAATAGATAACGCTACTTGAGCTACATGATGAATATGTATTTGAACTTTTTATCTTAGAATCATATTATATTTTTGAGTTCTATTATAAAATTATTGATTTATTCAAATAGGATATGTTAAATCAAGTTGTATAATGATTGAAGGGAATTTAATTCATAATTTATTTCTTATGGCAGCCCCATACTGTATTTTCTTAGTGATGCCAATACTCACTGACATTATTTTCGGGTTTGATGATCGCTATAAATTTATATTATAAAATATACAAAAAGATTTTTAGGCTTAACTTTTACTTATTTATTTATTACTGCTTATTAAAATATAAAATCAATCTTTGAATATAAACAGTCAATGTTTTAATAACAACTAGTGTTTGACTTGAAAATACTATACCTTAAATTGGCAGCACTGGCTGTCAGTGTCACATTTAGTTTGAAAAAAACCGTTCATATTTTTTTCCGTGTTCCGTTCTGCTTCTTATAACTCGTGTATTTTTGTTCTTTCTTAATATTTTGACCTGGCTCGCTTTTGGACTTCGATACGGTGTTATTTGTGTGACCCTCGGCTACGGAATATCGGACTGTGTGTATTGCCTTTGTGATTGACCCTGGATCGTTTTATCGGACTTTCGAACTTTATTGAGCTTAGCTACGTTTCTTGGATTTAGACGTACAATGTCTTCAAGTTTACGTTCAAAGTGTTATTTTGGCTGTGTACGCAATGGTAAGTCTACATTCGTCAATTCATTCTGCTCAAATCTCAGTATAGATAGGTACCAAAGTCTACCTAAACCTATCTTCTCTTGAACTATTTTTGTGTACTAAGTGTCTTACAACCACTTTCCGAAAAGTATCATACATGATAAATGGTACATCGGTTACCGACCAAGACGTTGAGGCATTATTGTTCCGTTTTAAAGTGAGGTCAAATAGTCTAGTCCATAGAGTAGACAACTTCCAAGAAGTTTGCTGTATCTGTTTACCTAATGCTTTAGTTTTATATTTTCTTTGTTATTAGTCTGGAAAACAATATCGTCTAAGGTTTTCTTTTAATTGTCGTTCACATTCATGATTACCTACAAGTAATTCTTGGTTTTAAATGCTTAGTGACCATATACAACTTTATCAAAATGTTATTTAATACCTCTTTTGAATTGTCTTAGTTAGTATTTTTTTATAATATTTTGCTTTCTAGTTTGTTTGTACCTGTATTAAACTGTTACTAATAGGTTTGTTAGATGAAATTAAATTGTAAGATAAGCAGTACAATTGTACTCATATATCTCTTTAAGTAACTTATTCACTTGTTCTTGTTATGTGTCTGTACACAGAGAGTATATAATTAAAAATACACATAAAAAACCCAAAACAGTCTTGCTTGGACACAAACAAGTTAATGATTTATTACTACTATTTGTACTACTAATTGATATATTTTGTTACTAACATTTAGTATGGCAATTGTGGGGCAGCACTAGATGAAGCTACGCAAATGAAGGCAAAAATAGAACAACACCTTCTAACTATGTATTTAAATTTCAGGACCCTTGCATCACTTTCCTAAACCGGATTATCCATATCTGGAGAAGTTTAATTTGTGGAAAAATATTCTGGATTCCAACTTGCAGGAAAAAGGAAATCAATATATATATAATCAAATCAGGATCTGTAACAACCACTTTGAAAAAAAAATATATCAATTAGTAATAGACTAACTTCAAATGCTATCCCAACACTTTGTCTCAATGGTAAGTTAATATATCTATATTATTTATATTAACTAGGTTAAAGTTAGGGTTTTATGATTTTTTTATGAATATTGGTGCTATTATTCACTTACGTACTATTATTCACACACAAACTAAAAACATATTTTCACTATTATGAATAAGTTTATTGTTTTTGTTTGTGCTCAATACCAACCGTAATTTAGAGTTTATTTCAGTAATTTTCTTCAAAATTTAAAACAAGTATATCGCACTGCTAACACAAGACTGTATCAACTAAAAAAAAGACGAAATCAAGATAACTCATTCTTGTTATGTAAAATTTAATTCTCTACGCGTCAATAAAACCGTCACTAAAATAGTGCAAGAAACAATTACGAGATGGCGTTATAAGTCTCTCTTCATGATTTAACGGCTGTTATTAGACCCCGCGCAACATTGCGTCATCTTTAGTTACGGTTAAAATTTGAGTGGTGAGGACGTGTCGCTTTGCGTAATAGACCGCATCATTTTGAATTGCTGCGTTATAACTGAATCAGGTATGTAAAAATACGTTATTGTTGATTGAAACCTAATTATTAAGTCGGTGTATTTCGAGTTGTTACATTATTGTTGGTGAACAAGGATTGATTTGAAGTAATTATTATGAATAACGACATTCTTGTTGGTTTAGTTAGTAGTTTTAGACTTAATGCAGTTTTGTTGAAAAATTTTTGTTTACTAACTTTTATGGGGTAAATTATTAAAATTTCAATAATTATAATTGCTGTTTTAATAGTATTTAAAACCGTCCGTTCAATCAGTTGTCTTAAAGTGAAAATAAAAAATTTCTCCATGATTTACAAAATAATTTTGAGTTAACACATCCTAGGTGACGAAAAAATATTTTTGCTTCGTATATAGGTAAATTACTTTTTGTTTATTTGTAGCATGAACCGTGGGCGTCTTCTGGTAGATATGGCGACCAAAACGACCTCCATCGATGAAACGGACAAGGAAAATAATATTAACGAAGAAAACACTGCATCTGACCAAAGAAAATACTACATTTCACCCCTGCACAGTGATCAGAGTGATTTCGACGATTCGGACTGCGACCCTCATTTTATTCCTGGGTCAACAGGTAATGTTCCCCGTTTACTTCAAGGTGAAGCCACGAGACCTCCAAACAGTTCTTCCTCAAGTAGCTCTTCTGCAAGTAGTTCCAGTTCATCTTCATCAAGTAGCTCAGATGATGAAGCAGAAAATAATTCAGACCACATTGCTTCTACTAGTGGATCAGTAGGTCAAATAACTACAGAGGCAAATGCTTCAGAGGTACAGGAAATTGTACGAGGCAAGAAAAGGGTGAGAAATGAAAAGAATTGGAAAAGTAAAATTGCAAAAACACTTCGAAACACAGGTAAAGACTACACATCAAGTGTTAAAAAACAAGTCCCAGCAAGGAAGATGGGACCTTTGTGTGGAGATAAATGTCGATTAAATTGTCGAGCAACAATAGATGAGACCTCGAGACAAGACATTTTTAATGATTACTGGCGTTTGGGAGACTTGCAAAAACAAAGACAATTTATTATAGCTCACACTTCACAAATAAAACCAAAATACAGATACTCATCTACTCAAAATTTCCGCAAATTAAATACTGCATTTTATTTTGAGCTAAATCACACTAATATTAGAGTTTGCAAAACATTTTTTAAAAATACTCTCGCAATAAATGACAGACCGATTGCTACTGCATTATCAAAAAAATCAGAGACTGGTTTTGTAGAGGGTGAATTACGCGGGAAACATAATAATCATCGCACTGTTGATCCAGAGGTCTACGATAGCGTGAAATTTTTTATAAATAGCGTACCCCGAATTGAATCACATTACCTTAGAGCCCAGACATCAAGACAATACATTTCCTGTGAAAAATCTTTAGCTGACTTATACAGGGATTACAAAGATATTCGTACAAGTGTTAGCCTACCATTTGCATCTCAATCTACTTTTAACCGTATTTTCAATAGAGATTTCAATATTTCATTCCACATACCAAAGAAAGATCAGTGTGATCTTTGTGAAAGTTTTAACAATGCTGACGAAGAAGGGAAACAGAAAATTATTCAAGCTTATGAAATTCATTTAAAAGAAAAAGAACTGGCCAGAAGGGAGAAAGAAAAAGACAAGACTAGGAACGATAATACAATTATTGCTGTGTACGACTTACAAGCTGTCATGCCGGTACCAAAGGGCCAAATATCAGTTTTTTACTACAAAAGTAGAATTAATTGTTTTAACTTTACTGTAAGCGACTTACATGCTAAAGACGTTGAATGTTACTTCTGGAATGAAATCGAGGGAAAACGAGGTGCCACTGAAATAGGAACATGCATTTTAAATTATTTAGAAAAGATTACACAGAATAAACCAGAACCAGTCGATGTGATTTTCTATTCCGACAACTGCTGTGGACAGCAAAAAAATAAGTACCTCTTATCAGCCTACGCATATGCAACACAAAAATTTAACATAAGTAGTATCACCCACAAATTTTTGATTAGAGGTCACTCTCAAAATGAGGGTGATAACGTACATAGCGTTATTGAAAAACAAGTAAAGCGTTTCCTTAAATCAGGACCGATCTATGTTCCGCAGCAATATGCCACCTTAATTCAAATTGCTAAAAAGACCGGACAACCCTACAAAGTTACTGACATGACCCACAATAAATTTGTTGATCTTAAACTTCTTCAAGAGCAGTGGGGCAGTAATTTTAACGTAAACGAGGATCGAAACCAAGTGAAATGGCATGATATTAAGGTGCTCCGTGTTGAAAAGGAAAGTCCTATCACTTTTTTCTATAAGAATTCTTATGAAGATGAAAATTACCATAAAGTTTTTGTACGTAGTTCACGACGGTCTGGAAACCAATCGCAAATATTTTCTATTGGTTTGTCGCCAGCATACACAAGCCAGATACCCTTAAATCAGAATAAAAAAAGGGATATAAAAGAACTGATTGATAAAAATATAATTCCGAGGACCTTTTATGAATCGTACTATCGAGATTTGATTGAGTAATTCGAACGACTAACTATTAGTTAGCACCTATCAGATATTATTTCAATTCGGTATTCTATGTTGCTTTGAAGCATTTAATTTTGTGATTTAAGACTGAAAAATAAGTAATTAAGAAATTTTTGTTCTTGTTTTGTTTAAAAAGGATAATTTTGTTATTTAAATATAAGTCTAAAACATTTGTATAACATTTTGAATTCACAAAGATTCATTGTATGATTTTCGGATTGATAAGATTAGTGATGACTATTTGTAAAGTGACTGTGACTATTGCCTAAGAATAATTTTTTTTTGTTTTGTTTAAAAAGTTTTTTTTTGTTCAATTATTAGTCCAAAATGTTTGCAATGTTGTTATGTTAATAAGAATTTACAATTATTAGTGATAATTTGTAAAATGACTGAACTAGAAATGCCTTAGAAGAATAAATAAAGAAGAAACTTTAATTAATATAATACTTTTAATATTTAGTAAGTGCCATAATTATAGTTTTTGTAAATTATTTGTGTGGTTTCTTTTGATAAATACAATATTTCACTTCTAATTTGCTTTATTTATGACCTAACCATAGTATCTAAAATAACAGATCTAATGAAAAATTATACTAACTCAAAATACGTTTCCTCAAATCATTCATATAAAATCAAAATAAATTGTAGGAAGTCAAAATTATATCACTTATAACTACGCAACTAAAAATAATTCTTTTTTTTTTATAAATTTCTCATACAATACTGTATTAACTCCAAATTTGTAAATAACTTGATAACCCGCAATTTCAGAGATTACTCATACTTAAAGCAACCCCTTAATTTTATCACTTATTTTAAAACACTGCTCACTTTTATACAATCGTTTACAGGGAACTAGTAATCAGTTTTCCATCATTTCTGAAAAAAGCTTCATTTTGAGTTGATACAGTCTTGTGTTAGCAGTGCGATATGTTTCATCAGTACTTCCAAAATTAATGTTGAAAACCTTTATTTTATAACGGTTTATTGCACTTTTGCTTTGGATCATTTGTTATTTAATTATATTATTTCCATTGATATTGCATCTAAGTGTCAATAATATGTTCTGAATTTATTATTAAAAAATATAGCTACAGGTCGGCTACCGCGAGTATGCGTTCCTGGCACTTGTGAATCAACCTAAAAATCTTAAATATAAAAAAAATCCTACGAATAATTATTATTGACAATCTAAAATAATGACATTTATTCATTTCTAACATTTTAATTATATTATTACCAACAATAGTACCAATTCTTTATACCTCGACCAAAATCTTGTCTTTAGTCTTATTTGACTAAAAAAAACTATTATCACCAACTTAGATATTATTTTATATTGATATAGAATAAATGTATCGTTATTACTTATTATCATCTTTGTCATAGTATTAAAATGAAAATGTATTGATTTGTGTAATAAAACAATTGATAACGGCGCAATAGGCTGCTATTTTCGGCACATTACTACGAAAACAGCAGAAACACATAACCATATTTTACTCATAATTTAAACTGAATCTGTTTAGTATTCGGCATTTTATCAGTCTCTGTATATATTTTTAACTAGAATTCATAAAATCGTGTTATATGATAATATTTTTGTTTTATTTGTTAAAGAACATAAAATCCTGCCTTCTGAATGTGAAGATACCGCTGATCTATTGTTGATTTTCGATAAATTATTTGATTCTTTTAATGGTCACTCATATTATGATTCTTCAAAAATGCTCAAGGGGTGTGTTAAAAATAATTCCCCACATTTTCAATTTTGGAATGAAGTTCTACCAATTCTGGAGAGTATGGTATTTAAATCAATTAAAAGACAGCCTAATGGGAATGAAATTATTAAATTCGAAAAAATACTATCTCTCCAGAATTGGATCCACAATTTAAAAACATTTCAGGAAATGTGGGGATATTTGCAAAAGAATCATCAAATCAATAAAATTATCACCCGAAATTTCAATCAAGAACTTGAGAACTTTTTTAGCTGTATCCAGTAATGGAATTCGCAATGTTAATCCTTCTTGCTTACAATACCTTATTGATTAATAATTTTGATTCACCGCATTCAATAGGTGCAAATTGTGAAAAAGACAATAATCAATTGATTCAATCATTAAAATTTCTGATAGCTAATGACGATTTACCTAATACACCAGATTTTGCATGTGATATTGATTTGCTTTTATATACTTTGGGTGAAATCAAATCAAATGAATCAAACAATATTTTGCATGAAGAATCAAAGAAATATGTTGCAGGTTATGTAGTAAAAAAATGTAGAGCAAAACTTTGTAAAACTTGTTCAAATTGTACAAATGATTTATTACGACCCGAAAGGGATGTTGATTCTTTTAATCATGAAATTGATTATACAAAAAAGTCATTGTTTCATGCAAGTGATTCTTTAATAAATTTGTTAAATGAAATTTATTATATGATTGTGATCTGCATAAGAGAATCGTCGGAATTGCCGTATTTAAAGGACAGAATGACTTTTTTTATCAAATGTAGATGTGATTTTGATTCTGTTATTACTTGTATCAGACATAAAAATGATTTAGTTGAATTTATAATTAATTTATCAATTAAACTAATTGTTCATAGCTGGTGTACTGGAATCAATAGAATATTGGGTGGAAAATTAACAAATTTAATCAAAATGATGCTATTAAATTACAAGCTTATAATTATTATAAAAGTCATTGTAAGAGAAAAAAATAAATTATTTAAGAAAATTGTATTTTTATTAGAAAGATGTTCGTATTGAAGGTTCCAAAGCGTCGTTTTTCTCTGTGTATGATATTTGAAAGCGAATGTTTTGAAATCTTCCATGCAATACATCCCCCAATTCATTAATAATTAGAATATAGTAAGAAAAAAATACTAGGTGCGAATATGCGTAATGTATAACACTGCCATCTAGCGCACAGGTTGGTAAACATTTTTACTCCCAAATGAAGAGTTGCTTATATCTATATCAGTATGATGCTCATTATGACACACTGTCCAACTTGAAAAAATCACTGCTAGATTGCAGGTTGACTTTTAATACAATCTAAACATATCTAAGGATATTAAACTCCCTTGGGGAAAATACTGATGGAAACCATTTTTGAAGCATGCTCCGAGGAAAGTTTCTAAGTAATGGTAAGGAGATTATCGCTTTCAAGAATTGTCTTGTCTAAACATCGACTTGTACGTTCCTGTTCCATTTACTGGCACGTTGCTTCAAGAATTGACCGTATTTGCTCAGACGAATATTTTCATTCAAGTGTTGGACGTCTTCGGATAAAATTACTATCAAAGTCAAGTGAGAAACCTATTGAATACAAGTATTGCACAAGAAAATATTGTATGTACAGTTTAAACCGAGAACATTTTTGAATGCAAAACTTGCCTAGTAGAGAAAGAATATGGCATGTTGTTTATACGCTGCAATTCAAGTATTGCTTCTACATAATTGTACGCTACAGGCAAGAAAATGGTATCGTGTAAATGAGGCTTAAGAGATTAGTTAAGAAGATTATCAATGATTTTAACTTTTTATAGAAGATATTCAATATTGTGTAAAATAATATGTTTAAGTAGCAAATAAGTAGTAAATATCTACATTTACAAAGTGGTAAATACAACGCTAATACTATGAATACTCATTAGTTGCCAGTCAAGCTGACGTCAGAATGACTGGCCTTTTAATTTATTTAATAGTTATATTAAAACAAAGGTACCAAATATATACAGGGTGGCGCAATAGAACGTGAATATTGCGTCATCATTTTTCGCGGGGTCAACGGTGCGCGGGCGGGGTGAGCCTAGCGTGGTTAGATAGTGGCACTCGTGGAGTTTTAGTAGCCATGAGTCACTTCGACGGGAAGCGTCGCGCTTTTTGTGTTCGCACGTTTTACGAGAACGGTCGTTCATACATCTCTACAAGGCGACTGTATTGTTCTGAATATGGATTAACACACATTAATGAAGCTCCGAGTGCAAATTTAATTAAAATATGGATAAAGCGTTTTGAAGAGACCGGTTCCACGTTTAAACCACCAGCAAAAGGTCGTCCAAGAACGTCTAGGACCAGTGACAATATTGAGAGGGTGAAGGAGTCAGTACGAAAAAATCCGCAAGTGTCTACTCGGAAGCGATCTGCGGCTTTAAACTTGTCGCGACGAAGTTTACAGCGAATTTTGAAGTTGGATCTTAAACTGCATCCTTATAAGCTCCAGTTAACACAGGAATTAAAAGATTCCGACTTCGGAGCAAGGTTGGCATTTGCTGAAGAAATGCTTAGTCGATTTTCCACTTTTGACAACATCCTTTTTTCTGACGAGGCTCATTTCCATTTAAATTGGTTCGTAAACCGACAAAATTGTCGTTATTGGACGGACGAGAATCCAAAAATGAAACATCAAAAACCACTGCATAGTCCGAAAGTAACGGTATGGGCAGCAATCTCAAGCAAAGGAATTATTGGCCCTTTCTTCTTTGAAGATTCACGAGGACGAAACATCACCGTTAACACCAACCGCTATGTTGCGATGTTAGAGGGATATTTGACTCCAGAACTTGCGAGATCAAGAATAGCGAATACGAGGACTTGGTTCCAACAAGACGGAGCGACCTGTCACACATCAAATGACTCTATGGCGGTTGTGAGACAGATGTTCCCTGCAAGACTAATTTCCAAAAGAGGCGATATCCCTTGGCCCCCACGTAGCCCTGACTTGACGCCTCCAGACTTTTTTTTATGGGGATATCTCAAACATAAAGTCTACATGAACAATCCGAGGAACATCAGTCAGCTAAAGGAAAATATCCGTGGCGAAATGGCAGCAATCACCCCAGTTTTATTGACAAAAGTTTTCACAAATCTGCGTTCGCGTTTAGAGGAGTGCCGTCTTCGAGAGGGCCGTCATTTAGATGATGTTATTTTTAAAAAATAAACTACATTTAATTACCTAATCATCCTGTCTTTTATTTCAACTATACCTTTTGTATTTATTTTTTTAGCCTATATTAATAAATGCACGTTCTATTGCGCCACCTTGTATATTAAATAGTGAACATGGTTCCATCTAAATGTTTCGTAGGGTCCAGTCATCCTGACGGACACACACATTTCCAAAAAATTATGTAGTTGTTGTATAGTTTTCTTCTATTCATCTATACCAGGGGTGGCCAAATTATTTAGACCGAAGAACAACTGTCCACTGACGACAGTCAGTGCGATCTACCAGTAACGATGTAACGTATATAAAGTATGTTACTTCTTAAAAGCTTATAGTTAATCAATTATGGAGTATTATTACTTTGTGCAGTGTTTTCTACGTATTTATATATATTGTGTGGAGCCCGATTTTTGAGGTCCATAGTGATAGCATAGAAAATATCTAAAGAAAGTGTCTAAGATTGCTATGTTACCGTCTTAAGCCAGGTCGTTCATCTCTTGACTACAAGCAGCGCTTATTGAAATTTAATGTCCAATCATTAAAACTAAGACGCCTCTATCAGGACATGAGCTATCTCTATAAAATCATTCACTCATTGATAGCCTCGCCTAAACTTTTAGGCTTTATTTCATTCAACACCAGATTTCGTACTCGCAACTCCGATAAAGTAAATCTTTTCTGTCTTCAAATATTCAAAAACAACATCTCGTATTATAATCCCATTACAAGAATGGCGAGGCACTATAACGAATTGGCTCAATTGAACAGTGAGTTAGATATCTTCACGCCTATGTTACCGAAGTTCATTAGGAATGTAAAAAATGCAAATGTGTCAAACTAGAATACCATTTTTTTTTACCTTTAGTTTTTAAATTAACTTTAATTACCTGTATTTTTTCATCAACAAGTTTCAGCATTAAGGCCTATTCACAACAGAGCGGATCCTTTACCCGTTGCGGTAGCGGTAATACCCAAGCGGTATCCCGCTGGGTATTTTGTATGGAAATACCGCAGCTGTCGCGAAACCGGATCCTCGTACCCGAGCGGTACGCGAAAAGTAACGCATGTGCGGCGAAACTGGTTTCCGCCCCCCCCCCTTAACCCCCCTCAGCGCCACCGCCCGCGTCGCGCGCGCTCCTGCTCTGCTCGCTCGCTCTTTCTCACTTCCGCCCCGCCCAGTCAGTCAAGCGGTCGTTTTCTGTTCGCTGCGCGTGAGCATTACGAAATTATTTCCGAGTGCAATTAGGTACTAATCTACTGCAATGTCAAAGCACATAAGTACACTTCAAATTATAGAGATAGTCAAGTCTCATCCAGTTATTTATGATATGACGCACCCGGAATTCAAAAATACGTTTTTGAAAAATAAATTATGGGAAGAAATTGGAGGACAACTAAAAACAGATGGTGAGTTTAATTTTTTATTATATTATAATATTATGTAATATTTGTTTTATTTACATGCTAAGTGCATGTAATGCGACAATTTAATTTCCCGCTTCAAGGGTACTCCCTCTAGCTTGACGGGGGGCACGCTCCCTGGACATTTGATCCCGGCTTTGAACAGCATAAATTCGCTCTACTTTGCATTGTATTTAAGGCCATGACGGCGTGCAAAGTTTTCACAGATGCTTACGAGCTCCCTAAGACCGCCAATCGACGCGCTAAGCAGTACCATGTCGTCTGCATAGCTGATGTTATTAAAGCAGGCTCCGTCAATATGACACCCGACATGGCGGCTGCTAAGCGCGACTACTAGAATCCATATATTTATTATTAATCTGTGTTTGAATTCGGAAATACCGACATTCGTTAGCTACCGAAACGCGTTACTGAATACCGATTCTGGTAATTAGACGCGATTAAAAAAATCCACAAAATTGCGCGGTAACGCAGTGGCCAGTAGCGGTAGAAGACTAAATCTCGGAGACAAAACTGTGCGGCAATGATTTAGATTCATTAAAATGGATCTTTCAATGAGAGCGGATCCCGCAACCCCCGGGAGTCCCCCAAAAGGCCCTTCTCAGGGCCAGCCTGTAGATGTGCAGGCTCGAGCGAGGTTGGCGAAGACGCCACCAGTAGCCCAGACGTCCTCGGACCTGTTTGTCAGGCCGAGTGAGATGTCGGATGGGTGTTTGTCTGACGCATCGGTGGCTAGCGATGCGTCGGACAAGTGGACGCGCAAGCGACTTAGGTCGCGCACGCGCGCATCCGAAGGGTCCTCTGGGACCTCCTCCGTGAAGGCTGTAAAGGCCAAGCGGGGTCGCAGTGTCCGCGGCAGAGGTCGCACTCCGCGAGGTGCTCCGAGGACGGAGCCCCCGTCGGAAAGCGAGGAGGCCGCGCCGAGCGAGGCATCGCGCGCGAGGTACTTGGCGGCGAGGAATACTCCCGCCGCCAAGAAAGATATGGGAAGGCTGGCGAGCATCCTGAAGAAGCAGGCGGAGGAGGAGGTGGAAACCATCTTGGTGGCCGCCAACTCCTCAAAGCTAACAAAGCCGGCTCAGGCGGCCCTTAGGGCCTCGGCGGCGTCGCTCGGTGAGATCGTCACGGAGGCGATGAGTCGGGTGGCCTCAGATGAGACCAAGCGACTCGAGGCGATGGTAGAGGGCCAGAGCCGCGAGATCGCAGCGCTCCGAATGGAGCTGGAAGGACTCCGCCGTAAGGGGTCGGTGGCTCCTGCTGCCAGCGCCGGAGGTCCCTTGTCCCCGGAGATGCTGGAGGCTATTAGAGGGGTCATGCAGGAGGAGCGTGCTTTCGTGCGCTCCTGCCTGGCCGGAGTCGAGGACCGCCTCTTACCGGCGAAAGTGGTCCGGCCGCCATTGGCGGCGAGCAAGGGTCGCTCGGGGGTGGTGGCCCCGGCGGCGGGCCCGGCGGCGGTTTCCATACCGGCGTCGGCGTCCCAAAAGAAGAAGGCGGCCAAGAAGGCGGCGGCTCCGGCTGCACCGGCCCCTGTCCCGGCGGCCCCGGACGCGGGCCCGTCCGGCATCCAGTCGGCGGCGGTAGTGTCCTCTCAGGAGGACCAGAAGAGAGGGTCGCCGTCTGGCGAAGGGCCCGCGAGGTCATGCTCCGCCGGTGGTCGGCGGAGATGGCCAACGCGGACGACGGGCGGTGGACCCTGGACGCCGTCGGTCCAGTCATTGAGGGATGGATCGACCGGAGGCATGGGTTCCTCACCTACCGTCTGGTGCAGGTCTTGTCCGGGCATGGCAGCTTCGGACATTTCCTGTGCCGGATACAAAGGGAGGAATCCACGGCGTGCCACCACTGTGGCGCGCCGGACGACACAGCGTAGCACACCCTGGCCGAATGTCCGGCCTGGGATGTGCCACGTCGTCGCCTCCAGGCGTCCGCTGGCCCGGACCTCTCGCTGCCCGGCTTGGTGTACGCCATGCTGGGCTCCGAAGCGGTCTGGGTCGCGGTGGCCTCTTTCTGCGAGGACGTCATGTCGCAGAAGGAGGCTGCGGAGCGGGTGCGTGAGAACGATCCTCTCGCGCCCCCGCACCGCAGACGTCGAAGGGGCCGGACGAGGCGCGATCGCGCCCAAGTCCAGCCTGGTGGTGGCTAGTGGGCGGGGGATGTGGGAATCCACCTGCCCGCATTGCACGGTCCACCACCGTCGACGGGTGGGAACGACCGGGCGCTCCCGGTCGTTCCCACAGGCCCCCCTACACCGCGGGGGGGTCAAAATGGGCCCGTCGTGCAGTAGACGGGCCCATCGCCGGTGAAGTCGTGGCGTAGGGCCGCCGGTACGGGCCCCACGGCTTCACCACAAAGGCGAAGACGGAGCGCCGCGGTGTTTTAGTGGGTAGTCCCCTGGGCGACGTGTCAGTTGCTCAGGCGGGAGTCCCACACACGCCCCCCGCCACCCAGGTGGGGGGTACGGTGCGTAAATGCATTTCACCGCGCAAACAAAAAAAAAAAAAAAAGGGGGCCCCCGCCAAAGAGATCAAAAAAATCACTTTAAAAAAAAAATTTTTTTTACGTTGTGTCTGATTTAATTTTATTTAATTTGAAAAGTATATTTTTAAAAATTCTGCTTAAAATCCAAAGTGAGACAACTAAAGACCATAATACAATTTAAAGTTAATCGTTAATCATTTCAACCAACCTAAACAAAAAGATGTTGTATCATTTTTAGAGATGTACACGTTACCCGTGACGAGTAATTTTAAGTATTTGTGACCATCCAATAACTGTCAATCAAAATACCGTTAATTGCACATCTCTATTCATTGAACATATTTTATTCAGTATTGAACATCATTTTTAAACTAACTGAAATCGCGTTTCCTTCGAGGGAACGAAATTTAAAAAATTTGACAACTTTAAAAATTTTAAATGACACTAATCTATTTAAAAAGCTGACATATCTAAATCATTTGCCAAAGAAATTCTCAGATTTCGATCCACTTTCAGAAACGAAATAGAGAAATCTTCGTGTATTAGAGACCTTGCTGATTTATAAATATTAAAAAATCATTTTTCAACACACTTGTTAGGAAAGCTCGCATTATTACATCGTTTTAGGGCCATAAACCGAGCTATTACACACTCGTGCATAATAGGTAATATTACACACTAGTGTGTACTAGAATGATCAGTACCAAGTTAAGGTAGTGCCTTTCTTCAAGTTATATGCTAGTAAACAAAGCATTTACAATTTGGTGTGGTAATATTTTTTTTCCAACAATAAAGAGGTTTTCTGCCACGAATGAAAAAAAACCATTAACATTTTTGGAATAAATAAATGTGTCCAAAACTAAAATAGACAAAAACCTACCTATTTAAGAAACTTTGAGACAATACAGTAACTTGGCCATTCTGTCTACTGAAAATTCTATGGCGCGACCTTTAAACTTTGATACTGTTATAGACACTTTTGCGGACCAGAAAACTCGAAAAAAAGATTTTTCTTATTAAAAATTTAAGGAAATTGTATAGTAATTTTGGATGGATTTTGAAATCGGTCGCCCGAATTCGAGGGTATTGGTGGTGGTATGCCGATTTCCTCACGATGTTCTTTCACCGAAAAGCTAGCGAATAGATGATGAATGCATTAAAATGTTATGTTCTATGGATGAATGTGAAATCTTCAATACGCATTAAGCTAGCGTGGGGACTACAGCCCAGAAGTAGGGACGATGTTCCTGCGTTTCGTTCGGTGAGTGCGATATCCGGTGCCCAATTTTTTCAAAGGCTAGCAACGCACCCTCAATACATTTGTGATTGTGGGTGTATATGGGCGGCGGTGAACACTAACCATCACGTGACCCGCATGCTTGTTTGCTAGCTTCCCTCATAAAAAAGAAAAAAGCTCGTAGTTTATTAAAATTTAACTGAGTACCTACAACATGACGTTTTTTTCCTTTGATACCCACATCTGGGCCACATCATAAAAATTGCCACGGGCCCCAGATGGTATAGTTACGCCACTGCCTGTGGTATGGCCATTGTTCCATTACAGATCTTGCGACCCATGACGGAGTTTTCGAATATACCACCGTCACTATTTTTACCGTAGCCGCCAACATCGATGCATAAATAATTATATTGCGGCCCAACTATTGCCAGAAGTACTAAGGAAAATTTCTTTAGGTAGCAAAAATAATTACTACCAGAATTACGAGGACAAACTATAGTAACGTGCTTTCCATCTATGCTACCAATACAATTTTGAAATTGCCATAATTCATAAAACTCATCGGACATCGGAAGGTCAGTTTCCACATATCTTCGGTGGGATGCTTCATGTATATTGGTTGTAATCTCTTCCAGACTGCCTCACAAACTTCTTCTATGATTTCTCCTACTGTAGAATATCCGACTCTATAGCTGTTTCCAATTGATTTAAAAGAATCTCCCGTCGATAGATAACTGTAACAAAAATATTACAATGCAAAAAGAGAGTAGTATACTACCCGGCTTAGAAGAGGATACGTTGGTGGTAAAGCGGCCGCTGGCGCGGTCTCGAACCCGGGCTTCTCGACTCGAAATTCAAGCGCACTAACCGCTAGACCACCAACGCTTCTCAACAAAATGTATGAAATATATTTTTATATTAATACATTTTGAAATATACTTATATTTTCATACATTTTGACATTTACTGTCGGCCCGTATGTCCAGACGTACCTATATCAGGTTTGAAAAAAAAATTCGGTAGTATCACTCGACTCCCGACTTTTTCCATACAAAATGACAATCTATCGCTATCGTTTATTTGACAATTGACACTTAAACTACAAGCACATTATACATTTTTTTATTACACAAGCACATTAATAAAGGATTTTGCGATTGTTGCAGGTGAATCTGCAAGAAATAAATGGAAAAACCTAAGAGATTCCTACAGTAAACATTTAAAAAGCTTAAAAACAACTACAGGACAAAGTGCGGCTAACACAACATCTTATGACCGCTACAGAAAATGGCAATGGGCATCAAGTATGGAGTTTTTAAGAGACCATATAGGCTTTGCTCCGACTGATACTAATGTCACACCGGATAATGAAAGCGAAACTCAAAATACCCCTGACACTTTTGATTCTAGTTCCGAAGATACAACATCAACTGATCATTCCTCAAGAGTATCTAGAAAAAGGATTAATCCCAGCGACGACGGTGAACGTGGAGTTGATAAAGTAATACATTATTTATCTGCAAAAAACGCAAACACAATGACACCAACAGAATATGTTATGCTTGGTTATGCGAAGACGATGAATAATTTTTCCGAAAGGCGAAAAATATTGACAAAAATGAAAATATCCCAGATTATAATGGAAGCGGAATTAGAAGAGCAAGAGGAACGCAGTTATATACAAGGAACTTCATTAACCTCTGGTCGTACTACAGCGAGGTCTTACTATAACAATCTATCCTTCGATCTTTTAGACGTCGGAGAGAAAGAAGTGCAAGAACACCCTTATACACAATCTCGTAGCGTACCAGGAACATCTAGTAACACAGGACAAAACATTCGTTCTCAACAATCGTCGACCGCATACGAGGATCTGGATGGATATACACAATCAAGTGTACCAGGAACATCTAAGGACAATAGAACACTAAGGAACACAAGACAAAACATTCGCTCTCAACAATCATCGACCGCATACGAGGATCTGGATGGATATACACAATCAAGCGTATCAGGAACATCTAGTAACACAGGACAAAACATTCGTTCTCAACAATCATCAACCCCATACGAGGATCTGGATGATATTGATTTTGAAAGCCAGATCGATGATATTATCAAATGAATATTATATAGCCTTATTATCGTACGTGCTCAGTTAACTAAGTACCTACCCATCAAAATTTATGTTTTTTCCTGTTTCAAATAAACAATGTGAAAATAATGTTTTTCTTTTTAACCGACTTCAAAAAAGGAGGAGGTACTCAATTTGACTCGTATTATTTTTTTTTAATTATGACAAATGATTTCATTCTTTTTAGTGTTAGTTTACTTCAGTGTTACTTCAGTTTAGGAGTCGGTTTTATTATGTGTTACCTACCTTAAAGTTATAGCTAGTCTTTCCTCCGGGCCAATTGGACGTCGAAACGCAGTTGACTTTCTTATGTCTGGCTTGATCAGATTTAATAATTCATCAAACGTTTCCGTATCCATTCGAAATTCACCAAAAAATCGTCTTTCATCCTGTCGTAGCTGTGGGTAAAGCGTGTGAAATTTCCCGTAGATTTCACGGTCTCTACAAATGTCATGGATCCAAATTCTTGCCCTGTCGAAGAGAAAAGATTTATAAAGTCAATTCATTAATAATTTAGGAGCCTCTAGCAAAGAAGCAGCAATTAATAACGTGAGATGAGCCCGAACAAAAGTGACATCAAATGAATATCTGACAGGGGAACTCGTAAGCTGAACGCTCTCTAGCTATAACTTGATACTAGAGTGCGTTTAGCTTATGATTTCCCCTGTCAGATTCATTTTAATGTCAGTCTAAGCCTTGCCGCTTGCTATAACACATAGAAACTATTATCTATAATAGGATAGAATCACATACCTTCTTTCATCCTCAAGTAATGCTATTAAAAGCAATGCTTCTTCTTCTTCTTCATTGATAGCGTCCATTGCAGTAATTGTACTCAAATCATGTTATACAAAATGCAGCACACAAGATGGCGACGGCGACGACACAACACGAACAAAGACGAGCGCTCTGCACGGCACACAGCGGTATCGCTACCGGCATGGGTAGCGGATACCGCTGTGTTGTGAACACCGCGGTATTCGCATACCCATCAGGATACCGCTACCGCCACGGGGAGAGGATCCGCTCTGTTGTGAATAGGCCTTTATGTTATAGTTTAAATGTAGCACATTCTTTGTATGTTACAATCAAGCTCAATACTCTAAACAATGTTAATTTATATTCTGTTGTGGTTGTAATGTGTTGTGTGCTTTAATAAATAAAAATAATAAAAAAAAATAATAAAAATAAATATTGCCTTGCCACAATCGACTGGACTAAAGATCGCGATGGACCAGTTGGCCACCCCAGCAGGCCTAGCCAAGTTACAAACGTTTCGTATCTATTCTCTTTCTACAATCGTTAACGCCTTAGCGTTAGCGATTATCGAAAACGATAAGTTGGTAGCCAAGTTGACTCTCTTATGTTGATCGCTTATTCTACAGCGTGAAGAGAAAAAACATTGAAAAAAGTCTATGGTTAGCGCTTTAAAACGTCAAACACCGTCGTGTTGTGAAGTTGTAAGATTGTGCGCGCGCGAGTGTTTTGAATTGTTTTGTGTTGAAAGCGGCGGAATGTGAGTAAAATAAGGAATTCTCCTTTAATTTTATTGAGTTTCTTTTCATTAATTTATAAAATTAAATTGGATAAGTGAAAAAACACTTAGCTCATGTATGAGGCATCTCAAATACAATAAAGGTGATACTTTTTATAGGATGGAATCAAGATCTCGAGCTAGTCCGGAACAGTTTGCGACGTTAATTGAATTTATGGAAAGGTACGTAAATTATTAGAGATTATTTAAAAATCTTAGTTGTTAATCTTTCTCATACTTACTCAGGAATTTGTAGATAACATAAACAGTGACGTGATTCACACACGTACTTTGAACTAAGTACCCACTTGAGAAACAAACGAAACGATTGTATTTGTCCGCTTATCTAACAATCTGTGTAACTCTTGAATAGTTTTTAATAACTTATTTATATGTTTCAGCCATGGTGATTTAACGAGGCCTCAGCAAGGGGCTCAAGGACGGATAAGGGCTGACCGTCTATGGCAACAGCTGGAAGGGTTGCTTAACTCAATCGGTGGAGGAGTCAAAAAGTCCACAGATAAATGGAAAAAAGTGAGATTATATGTATAAATTATTTGCTGTCAAGTGTATCTTAAACTTTATGTGAAAATTACTAACTACAAAAAAATATTTAGGTTTGGACTGACTGGAAAACAAAAACAAAAAAAAAAGCTCTGGCACTACGTCGTGAGGCTTGTGCTACTGGTGGTGGTCCCAGCAGCAGGCAAACCCTCACAGCTTTAGAACAAAGGGTGGTGGGCATAATGGGTTTGACTGCTGTGGCTGGTCAGGTTGACATTGAGGAGAGAGGATTTGATGTTAGTTATTTATTTTTTATTCTTATTTGGTTTTATTTTAATTATTATGTAAGTTACATTTTGAGGTAATCATATTTTGGAATTTTCAGGAACTCCCACCTCAAATAGACCCTCTACCATCACCAACCAACAATCAAGACGCAGCCGAGATAGTTTTTAATTTGAATATTGAAGGTAGTTATGAGTAAACATATGATAATTGATTTGTTTGGGGTAATTTATGTATAATATTGTATATTGGTTATTCTTCCAGGAAACACAGTCAGTCCTTCAATTCCACTCCAATCTGAAGTCTTGATTGCTACACCAGCGACCGTTCCCCTGTCCACGCCGATGCCACTCGCTACTGCTCCTATTGCAAGCACATCGCGGGGAGCACCACGACGTCAGCGGCCGACTACTCCTTCGCCCGCGACGTCGCCCACTGCATCGACCCCGCGGCGGCAGCGGCTACTACGAGCGCGCACTCGAAGGGTACATACTCCGTTTGAACGTGCCACGAGTCAGTTCGTAGCCGTCGAGAATCGCCGGCTGCAGTTTGAGGAGGATCGCGAAAGGAATGCTCATCAGAGAGAGATGGAACGTCTTCGTTTGGAATCACGAAGATTGGAAATGGAGCAAAACAATCAACAACTTTTACATCAATTATTTAGTATTCTGGAACGTATGACCGAAATTTTACAACAACTGAGACCACCATTACCACATTAACTGAGTGAAATAGTTAAATTTTTCGTGATTCCATTGAAGTGACGTCCATAGTACCTGAATATCTTGAGCTGACCAGAGTGGACTCCCCTGTATCTACACCTTTGTAGCCCCTCATGGCCATGTTGCCACCCTTGCAGGATATAAGATTGAAAAATGAAAATAAAAATGAAATATATTTTTATTTAAAGTAAAATTGGTTACAAGATGGAGAAGAATCCGCAAGAAACTCCACTAAGCTCTTATAAAAAAAATGTACAGAATTGTTTACAATATTTACAGAACCATTATATACCTACTATACATTATCATTATACATATACTTTAATTACAAAGGACAAGTTAGAACTTAAACAAATACCATATCTAAAAAGTAAAAGGTAATCTATCTTTATAAGTTAGTATTAAAAAAGCTAGAGTGATATTTGATAAATAAAAGTTACTTATGTTTAATTTAGAAATATTTTTAAATATAGACCTTAAGTTCAATTTATCTCTTTAGTTCCATTTGGATTTGTGTTTACATTACAATTTATATTAATTTATACAAGTACTAAAATGAAATAAAACTTAGTTAAACAATTATTGTAGCCTATTCAATAAACAATTAAGCATAGCTCTGCCTTGTATTACTTCATTTTGGCTACCCACAGAGGCGGAGGCTTGCAAAGTTTCATCATTTTCATCCTCATGTGCAGCCGCAACTGGTTGTGGTGGTGGTACCTTAGCTTTTAAAGCTATGTTGTGCAGCACACAACAAGCTGATATTATTTTGCTAGCTACACTAGGATGATAATGAAGAACTCTGTCCTTAAGCAAACATCTCCACCGAGATTTGAGTAGTCCAAAACAACGTTCAATGCAGTTACGTGCTTGAATATGCCTATTTGTATATAGTTCCTCTCTTGAACCAACAACTGCATTGAGGATCGGTGTCATGAGCCAAGGGCGCTGTGGATATCCAGAATCACCTGAAAAAAGTATATGAGATGTACACAAAAACAAACATTAGAAATTGATATTGTTCATAATATTATACTTCTAAAACTTACCTAACAACCACACTTGTTCATTTGTTTCATGAATTTCCCGCATAAATGATTCAGCTCTACTTGATGACCATATATGTGAATCATGTGTAGCCCCACCAAACTTGGCATTAACATTTATAATTCTAAGATCACTGTCACAAATCTAAAAAATAAAAACTATTTTAATAAACTGTTTGTTTATGTATAAGTACATCAGTTTGCATACTATGAATGAGTTTACCATTTGAGTGTTTATAGAATGATAGCCTTTTCTATTATAATAAAGATGTTCTTCATCATTAGGCTTCACTATAGCGATGTGAGTGCAATCTATGCACCCGGTTACACCTGGCAGACTGAATCTTCTTAAAAAGCTAAAATTGATTAATCATTTTAGTTAAATAAGTCTATTACCTATGATAGGCACAGTCATAACATGCATATTGACTACTTATACAAAATGTGATACACACTCTTGTTTAATTTGACCTCTTGCTTGTCTACTTCTCGGAAATACTATCCATTTTCCCACGATTGAATGATGGTTCAAAGCATCAACAACTTGTCGGATGCAGCGACTAGTTGTGCGCTGTGGTAGATGCTGACTGATGCCAACTATTCGCTGATAGGAACCCGTTGCTAGAAAACTTAGAGCACACAGCACCTATAAATATCAGAAAGAAATGAAAACAATAAGTAGCTAGTGTATACTAAACAAGTAACTAGAAGTCAAAGAAATTAATTTGTATTTCCTACCTTAACTTCTATTGGTATCTCGTTGGTACCTTTCAAAGAAGTTTCCCGATTTAGTTCCCGAACGAGAGCTTTAAAAGAATCTTTATTCAGCCGAAATCGTTGTATAAACAACGTGTCCGACATTTCTTCGATTGTTTCAATGCTCTTACGATATAAATCTCTTTTTCGTCGCATTAATAACACTTCTTCGTTATGAGCACACCACAACATATTTAAAGTATGCATTTTAAATGTTTTAAAAGCAAATAAACACAACACAATTACAGTCACAAAACAGCTGATTGCAAATGCGCCATTTTTTTAGCGTTTACGCTTGGGTATCGGCGGTCGCTTGCTTAGCGTTCAAAAATGTCGACATCGTATCGACCGCGTTTGTCAAA
The DNA here is from genome assembly GCA_916618145.1 of Emmelina monodactyla. Classification (NCBI taxonomy): domain Eukaryota; kingdom Metazoa; phylum Arthropoda; class Insecta; order Lepidoptera; family Pterophoridae; genus Emmelina; species Emmelina monodactyla. The sequence continues at coordinate 4,198,840 of OU745316.1, forward strand.
AGTGCAACTTGGCTAGCATTTTGTACGAGAGACGCTGAGATAGCGACCAAAATTGTAGAATAGACATCATTCTATTCTACATGTGTGAACGAAATTGAATATGGCTACCACTAATGAGTTTGTTAATTTTGATCACGTGATATAAAGTTATAGATAAGCAAGTTTCATACATTTTGGGAGTTTTCTACAACGTTTTCTATTGTAGATAGTGAACTTGGCTAGGCCTGCTGATCTATACGATCGCTAAAAGCATAGATAATATATACAGGGTGATTGGTAATGCGATACATTCCTTCTAAGAAGTTAAAGTAGAGCTTATTTGCAGTCAATTAAGTCACATCATACCATGTCCGAAAATTGATAATTTCTGAGATATGCAACATTTAAGATTTTTTATAAAAAAAAACCCCATTTTTGAAGTTCAAATGAATCCTTTTAGTGAAAAATTCAAAATTAAGTTTAATGTTTTGTTGTTTTATGGTAGCTAGATAACTAAAATGATATTTTAGATACAAATTTGCTAAAATAATCGTCCTTATTTTAGAAAAAGTCAAGAAACCAAGAACAACTTTCTAAAAAAGTTAAGTCTTATGGCAATTAATAGCGATTTTCTAAAACAAAGTTCAAATAATGTTGCGTACAAATTACATAAAAAAACTTCCCCAATTCATTAGCTATTCAAAAAGGTACATTTGTCATACTAAAACTAAGTATTTGATTGACAACTATACTAATAAAAGAAGTAACCTCTCTCTTAGAACGCCTCTACATTGTGGTTACCGCGCACTTTTGCAGTGTTTTCTTTGTTTGATGTCGTCGACAGGGATAATGCATCTTTTTGTGTCTTTTAAAAGTATGATGACCTAAAACAAAGTTTTATATACGCTTCTGAAGCGCTTATTAGGAACGTAGAAAATTATGCAAATTTTGTTTATAAATATAAAGAATAAAATTCTTATAAGGATAATAATTATAAAAATAATATGCAATTATTACTAAGAAATGATTTTGATTTCCTCGACAGATGTAAAAAGCACAAGAACGAAAATTAAGTTTTCATTATAAAAAGTGTGTTTCACATCTAACGTGTACGAGGTTTTTCGTTTTAAAATATAGGAAATTTTCGGAAGAAGGATCACAGGTGGCATTAAAAAAGACAAATAATATTTTGAAACATACCTAGAATGTTAAAACTTTTTTTTTATTAATCAAAGTTAATACTTTATACATATATTCATTTGTTGTAAGTAGTTATTTTCTTCTATAAATGTTGATAATGATATGATATTTTTTTTACGTAATTCATTAGTTTCTGGATTCACGGATCGGGTTGGAATTACCTATATGTGTATTACAGATTTTATGACTATTTATTAAAACAATAAGGTACTTTTATACCGGGTGTCCAGTAAACAATGGATAACCTCTGAAGGGCTGATAGTAGAACTAAAGGCAAGCCTAAAAAATAATTGATAAAAAGTATAACCCTTACATTGCTAGAAATATGGCGATTTAAAAAAAAAACTTCATATTTTTTTGACTGTGTTCATATTTTTACTCGTAACGAGGTCAAATCACTTAATACCATCATTATTTCTGTGCTAAAATAATTAATATTAACCGCATCAGTGAATAACTACCAAATAAAACAGCTAACTAGAGTATTTTTCTCAAAAAATAATGTTAAACTTTTGATTTGTGTAAAATTTCTAAAGAAATATTTTTGATGTGGAAAATATGAAAGCAACAGTGGCCAATGATTTCAAAATATTCCTGGTTTAATAAAGTTTTTAAAAAGATGTAATATGTCGTTATTGTAATGAAAAAATATTGAACTAATGGTATTAGTGTGTAAAATGGTATAATTATTTAATTCTAGCAAAATTAAAAAAATACAATAAAACTAAAGAAATATGATTTTCAACTGATATTAATTGCAAACACATTGGAATAATTGAGAGCAATTGTTCAAATTGTCTGTCCCCATCCTGATGCAGGCCCTACATCTACGAATAATCTGTTGAGCAAAATGCGGAACTCTCTAGGCGGCGACGTTCGGAAGCTTTGGGGATTTCAAGAAGCAGTTTAAGGCGAATTTTACGTGATTTAAAGCTTCATCCTTACAAATCCAGCTAGTGCAGAAACTTAGCTATGATGACCATACCAAAAGAGCATCATTTGCCTCCATTATGTTAGAGCGGTTTTCAAACTTCGGGAACATCCTTTCGTTTAAGTTGATTTCTCTATGATTGATGTAATGTAATGTAATAGGTTGGGGAAAATGTTTCTGCCATCTTGTAGGTAGGGACATGATCCCATTGCTATAGAAATTTTGGGGCTTCTGGTCAAAATACCGCGACAAGTGGTTTTGGCAGTCCTCTCGTGATGTTAACCTGACACTGCCTAGAGAATTCTGAAGAGAGCGAAACGAAAGGGGTGTGGTTTTCACACCCCTTTCGTTTCGCTCAAAATTTTGAATTAAATTGCTGAATCATGTTGCTGCGTTTAGTATTCAGCAATTTCATTCAAAATTTTAAGCGATTGCGACTCGCAAACCGATTTCTTTCAAGAGTCCCAACAACTTTCAAAGGTATTGGTAAGGTATATTCGAGTTAGGGGACACCCCCACTGGTCAGTTAATTTTTACATGTTAAACTAAATTATTTAAATAAAATAATTTTTTACAGTACTTTTGTATTATAAAAATATTAATTATTTTATTTTTTGTAATTACAGATTCATAGACTCTTTCGTGAGAATGGACTAAGACGCTCTTCGCATGTAAGAGTTATAAATTTGAGCGTGAAACAGGAAACTCGCATCATGAATCTTATAATTGGAGATCCCACTTTGTCCACGAGACGGGTATAAGGATATTGGGTGTGCCTCATGATATGGTGTGGAGGTTGTGGAAAAGTTATGGGCTCCACCCCTATCATTTCAGAAAAGTTCAAGGCCTATTGTCCAGTGACCATTTTGCAAAAATAGCTATTTGTCAAAGACTAAATAGCATGTTGATACAGGACCCTAATTTATTGAGTAAGATTTTATGGATGGATGAAGCCCAATTTACACGGGCTGGTGTATTTAATTCAAAAAACAGCACCAGTGGAAAAACCAAAACCCAAAAGCGGTGTGGGAAGCATCACATTAGCAAGAGTTTTCTTTAAATATGTGGGCGAGAATTTTGAATAACAAACTTATAGGACTCGTCGAAATACCGCACAACTAAATGCTGAGATTTATTTGGAGTTTCTCCGAAATCTGCTTAATTTGGAGTTTTTCGAAGAAATCTCTTTGCAAGAATTAAGAGACATAAGTGGATTCAGCACGACGGCGCGCCATCGCACTATGGGGTACGTGTCGGAGAATATCTGTATGAAGAATACCTTATGGATTGGATTGGGTCTTCAAACCTAACCCCAATTGGGGGGTTCTCCCAAAAGTATTGTGAACGAGAAAAAAAAATTCAAGAGAAGAGTTACGACAAAAAATAGAAGAAGCTGCAAATGCCATGCGACAAAAAAAATACAAATTTAAACAGCCAAATCCACACGAGAATTAACGTGTGTTTGGAGAATAATGGGGGACATTCAATTAATATAATAAAATGAACTTGATTTACTGAGTCTTTTTTTTATTATAACTGTACCAAATCTATTAAAATAACGTAAGATAGCAAAACAATTCTAGAATTAGAATAACTGGATAAAACTAGAAAGGAGATTGCGACAAATTGGTCCTTATGACCAATACACAAGTAATAATTTTTTTTTGATAGAGCATAACATATACCTAAACAAAAAAATAATAAAAAAAAAATAACCAACCGGGTTGTACAATCGCGTGGAAAAGTTATTTTTTATATAATTTGGACATTTTCTTCAAATATTTTATTCGTTTTGAATGAATTTAATTTTCAGCTTTACTATTATTGCTAAATATAGGCGTAAAGGGCAAAAATGCGATATGATTTTAATGAATATTCAATAAAAATATAAAAATAACATTAAAAAGAAACAAAAATATATTCATTACAGTTAATCATGTTTTCTATAATGCATACGTGACGCACAGCAAACAACACGCCTAATCGTGAACATCAGAGTTTTTGAAAAGGACATAAATATATGACTAGTTCCTATGTGAAAAAGGGAGGGCAGTATCCTATTGTGTTAATGAATAATAGAGAAGTGTACAAACGAGACGTAGAATACTGCTGCAAATACGCCAGAAAGAGAGGGCAAGATGTTATCTCCGATAAGAGCATGTCCCGTGCCGTACGAACAAAGAGCCGGGGTCCGGCGTCGGCGCTGTCTATTCATTCGGTCGGTAGTACACTTACTGCCTATGATTCGCTCGTGTTATATGTGTTTATTTTTAACTTGGCCTTTGCGTGATTTTGGACTCCGACGATTATCCCTAATGCTTAGGCCACATATTACGCGATAAGCCGATAATTCGCCTTAGCGTAGAATATGTGGCCATTGTTATTGTCTTAGCGTGTAACATTATCGGGTTAGCGCGCTAAGCCGAATGCCTATCGTTGCACTGTCGGTAAATTAGCTGAAATCAAAGAGATTTTTGCGCCGATACTCCGCTAGCGTGGCCACACTTCAGTCGGCGCAGTGACACCAAACGTTTCGCACGTCCCTACGTAATTCCCGCGCGCGCGTATACATAAAGTGCGAGCAATGGAGTGGACCAACGAGCGAATTCTCGAATTTATAGTAAATTTAGAGGCGGAACCGATTATTTGGGATCCGAAGGAGACGTTGCATAAGAAAAAAGACGCCATACATGATGCATGGATTAGATTAAAGAGTAATCTTTCGTTTGAAATGAGCGTGCAAGAGTTGAAAAAGAAAAAAGAGTCATTGATGGCATATTATCGCATCCATATAAATAAAATTAAAAAATCCATGAAGTCAGGTGCTGGCTCGGACGAAGTGTACAAAACTAGTTGGTTCGCGTTCGATGCTTTAGATGGTTTTTTGAGGCCTGTATACGAGTGCGAAATAACACAACACACTAAGGTTAGTACCATATATATTTTTATTTAATTTTATAATATACGAGTATGTAAACAAATCAAAATTCGCGTGCGCATACCTACTACTATGTAATTTAAAGAGTCCCAAAATGTTGTGCAAATACGTCCCTTATCTGTGTCGGCTGTAGTGCACTTCGTCTAGCAACCGCACTGATTGGACGTAAAGCACCATCAAAATGCTGTTGTTCATTTCTCCATAAACCTGGGACTATTTCTTCATTTGTAATTGTATCCGTAAAACCAGGAGGCGTGTACAAATTCTTTGATGTTTTACTGTTCCGCAAGAAGTTGTGTAATAGTACACAAGACATTACAATGTTGGATACCCTGTCAGGTTGAACTGCGATTGGTTTTCGTAATACTCGAAAAATTGCAGACATTATACCCAACACATTTTCAACTACAATTCTAGCTCTGGACAGATTTCGGTTGAACCTTCTCTTAATACTACCTTCTCGATGTTCACCGGGGTAGGGTTTCATAATATTTGTACTCAACGGAAATGCATTATCTGCAACAAATACATAAGGTGCGATTTCTCCAGAGCTAGGAAGTACAGAAGGAGCTGGCAAATTAAGGGCATTTGTTTCGAGTTTCTCATATAATAAGCTATTCCGGAATACGCCTCCATCACTAATTCTTCCTTGACAACCTACGTCTGCAAACATGAAGCAGTAATTTTTATCAACCAGAGCCATGAGTACAATGCTGAATGCATGTTTGTAGTTGTAGAATTCTGTTCCACTGTGATGTGGTGCTAAAATGACCACATGTTTTCCATCTATGGCCCCTAAGCAATGGGGAAAGATATCATGGAATTTAGCTTCTTTTTGCGACCATTCTTGTTCATTTTCAGGTATCTGAAACAATAATTATGTTTTATTAAAATAGTTTACTATTGTTACAGATAGGTGAAGAAAATTTGACCGAAAATGAAGAAAATGAGTCTCAATCTACTCGTAGTAATAGTGCTCAGTCAAAAACGACTGCAGGTGTGTCAAAACGTCAAAAAATTAATATTTCTTCAGAGTTATTTGAAGCGAAACAACAAATGGCAGAAGCCTTCGAGCACGTAAAAGGAAGCTCTGCAAATGATGAGTACGAATTTTTCGGCAAGCTAATTGCAGCTAAAATAAGAAAATTAAAAGATCCGTACACAAGAGATATTATTATGGGTCAAATTCATAATATCGTGATAAGAGCTTGCACTTCAGACAGAGTTCAGCAAAATTCCCAACAGTTTTCTCCAAGTACGTCTTCTATATCGACTTATCAATCTCCATCTCCAGTCGGCCCATCATCATATCACTCGCCAGTTTATGTGGATCAGACATTTTCAACAGAAAATTACCAGATCGACTCTCCAGAAAATTATCAGATCGACACTCCAGAACAGATTCAACCTCAGCATGTAAAAGCCTCCGAAATTATTATTTCTGAATCGGGTGCAATAACATTTGTTAAAAAATAAATAAAATGTGTGAATAAAAGTTTTTATTTACCTTTACTTCATCCTGCATAATAATGACTAATGCTTTGCATACTTCATGTACTATATATGATATTAATTGATGGGATATTTTAAATAAATAATGCAGGCTTCTGAAGCTGTCTCCTGTAGCCAGGTAACGTAAGGTTACTGCCAATCGCACTTTTGCTGGTATCGCCTTCCTAAACGTAGTATCATTTTTAGCAATCAGAGGTCCCAATTTTGTAAGTAAAATTTCAAAATCAGACGAAGACATACGAATAAAATTGAAAAATTGGCTTGGTTCTGCAAGTAATTCCGAAAACATTTGCTCCATAGAATTCCTGAAAACAAAGAAAACTGATTAAACATAAGATGCATTTTTTCAAGTTTTTGTTTGTCGATTATAAATCTGTTAAAGAGGCATATAACCTATACCTATCTAGTAAATTTCAACAATAGGCAAGAAAATAAAAAGGAAAACTTACGTTGAACGATTTTTATGAATAGTTAACATCCAATAACGCCTTTTTCTTCTTTGTTTTTTGTTTTTCAGCTCTTGCAAGAGATGAAGCAAATAATTATTAAAAGACATTATAAACAAAGCTGCGTTCGCTTCCTCCATTTTGTTTTCTGCGGCGTGGCAAGACGCAATTATCGCGTTAGCGCAATAGGCCGTTATATGTGGACAGGTGTATTGCTTAGCGCTGTATCCCGCTAATTTTATCGCGATAATATTATTGCGCTAACCCGGCATAGTGTGGCCGAACCATAATACGAACTGACCTTGGCTATTATTTTGGACTTCGATTGTGCTTGTGAATGATGAACGAACAACGTGCGTGTGTGTTATGTTCCCGTTCTACATATAGGCGTAGGCAAAATCATGTTTTGTCAGCAAGCCTTTTGCAGACGCATCCTGCGCATGTGTCTTACATACGAGAAAATGCTGTGAGACAGGTGAGTTTAATTTTTGTTATTTAATTAGTTGTAATAAAAAACTTTGTGACGTAGACGTTACTCAAGTTAGGTAGGTTGTCTACTTGACGAATCAAATATCAAGCAACCGATTGTCTAATCGTGGTTTAAAACGAAAAGATGTTTATTATTATTCTCGTATTTTTATTTTTTTACAATTCTCCACTCATTACAAAATCTCAGGCCCTTGAATATCGTTAAAATATAAAGAGTTTATACTAAATCAGTTTTATTATAGTTAATATTTTAACTGATTTAGTATTTATGTATATTTCGATTCTCGGCAAAACGGCGGAACCGAGTTGATGAATTGAAGAGATATATTGAACCTTGGCAATTGACATAGGCTATTTTTAACTACGGGAAAATATCTCATTTCCATGGAAAAATCATTTCTAGCGTGGACGAAGCCGTGTTTTGGAAAACTAGTAGGTAGATCTGTAAATAACGGTCTTATTTTATTTTCAGGTCGAATTGGATAGCACACAAGCGGTCTGTCATCGATGTTGGCAACGGGTTAACCACATTGTGTTACATCCAGAAGAACAGGAGAACGTACAAGGAGTGGACGTTGAAGACCACAACGTACAAGAAGTTGACTTGGAAGTTCCCCGTAATGAACCGCAACAAGACAATAGACGGGATGCACACGATAACGAACTTTTTGTACCTTCATATAAAAGAGCGCCAAATACGTCAAGTCACTGTATATTTAATTTTTGTGGTAGTGACAGCCGTTGTCGTATACCTAGAACTATCAAAGTGTCTATGATGACTGAACACCAATTGTATATTCCTCAACATGCGCGAGTATGTTCGGAACATTTGCATAGCAATATGTGGGATGAATTAGTAGATTACTGCACTATTTCAAATTATTTTACGGCAGAACATTTTAGCGATGTATGTCATCTATTGACTGAAGCAGTTTTGCATGGCTGTCAATATGATTTTGAGACAATGGTCGGGCTTGACGATGGCAGCCTGCACTATTGGACTGGACTCAACAGTGAAGAGTTTAACACCGTGTTATTAGAAACACCAACTCTTCGTGAACATAGAGACGCAAGAACCATACTTGGCATATATCTTGCTAAATTGAGAACTGGTGAGAGTAACGAAAGGCTTTCAAACCTGTTTAAAATGTCACGCCGAACATTAGAGAGGAAACTGGCAGTTGCTCGGCAATGTTTATTGCAAGATTTCGTACCTCTCCATTTAGGGGTAGACCACATTACCAGAAACGATGCGCTTCAAAGAAATCTATCCATACCTAAATCGCTTTTTGGAGATGAGAGAAATACAAAACTAATATTGGTTTGTGATGGAACGTATATATATATACAAAAAAGTACCAATTTTCTCTTTCAGCGCCAGAGCTACAGTTTGCACAAGTTTGACAACTTGCTCAAACCATTTTTAATAACTACGAGTGATGGTTATATAATTGATGTGTTAGGCCCTTATGCTGCCACAACAAGCGATGCTACCATATTAAATATGATTTTAAATGATGAAGAACACCCATTACATATGTTTCTTATGCCTAACGATGTATTTATTCTAGATAGAGGATTCCGTGACTCCTTTGAGAATCTCGAACCCTTTGGGTACGAAGGTCATATACCTCCTACAAAGGAACGAAATGCCCCACAGTTGACAACTGAACAAGCCAACAAGTCTCGGCAAATAACAATATGTCGTTGGGTTATCGAAGTGGTCAACGGACGCTTTAAGCGTGATTACAAACTTCTACGCCAAGAGTACTTTAATAGAGCTTTACCACACATGTTCGGAGACTTTAAAGTCTGTGCAGCACTTATAAATAAATTCCATCCAGCTGTTATGGACAATGAACGAACCCCTGGTATAATAACTGTGATACAACAAAAGATTCACACACCAAACTTGCTGCGAACTTATGTAGAACAAAAGAATCTGAACAGACAAAGAGTTCCATTTGTCAGATTAGAAGATAGCGAGGTTGAAGATTTTCCACGTCTGACGGAAGAAGAAATAATACTCTTTTCATTGGGAACTTACCATATTAAACTGGCAAGATCGTACTGCAGCGAGCACATACAAAATGGGGTTTATTCTATTGAGCTGTACAGACAAGAACGATTGGATGATTTATCGGAATTTAATATCTTACAAAGAAATGTATTTCTGATAAGAATCCGCATACAATCGAGACATGTGAGGGCACGACAGTATCATGCCTACATATTAATTGATAGAGACCAAACAGGTAACCAGTCAATTGTACAATATTACTGCACGTGTCTTACAGGCAGTCGCACGTTGGGGAGCTGTGCGCACGTATTATCTGTGATTTGGTACATGAGTTTAGCACGTCACGAAGGATTTAATCCTCCAGCACTTTTTTTGAATAATGTGATTGTTGATGTAGACCATTAAAAAATAAAATTCTTATTACCTTGATACCTGTCACATTTTTATTTATTGCCTCTGTACATTTAATGAATTAATTAGTATTATGTATATAACTGTTAACGACCTTTTTCTGAAGTAGAAACTCTTATAAAATATAAATCTCAAGTAGAACATTATTTTCATTATTACAGTTTGATTAACTTTTGTCAATGACTGTACAAATACCCGGTTGATTATGAAAAAATCTTTTTTGTTTTTTTACATAATATCATAAGACCTATCAAAAGACACAAATCTCATGTGTATTGATAGGTAGGACCACCTTCCATACATATTTGCCCATTGTCCTTTAAAGGTTACTCAAAATAAAAATTGTTTTCAATAAATGAAAAACAAACACAATAGCAAAAACAAAACTCTTTTCTGTTCTGACTTAACATTGTAAGGCAACAACGTTTTAATTAATTTTTAATCGTAAAAAGAAATGGTTGATGACTAATTGATGAGTAAACTATTTTATAGATAAAAGATTAATTCTTTTGCTGACAGTAAAATCAATACCTTAGTAGGTGTGGCGGTCGATTGATAAATACTACTTTTACAACTTTCATTATTAAATTCATTCATTTTTAAGGTACAGACTTGCTATTATGAAACTCAAAATTTCGGCTTTCGGAGAGGTTTAGAGAAAGAACGGGTACTCCGTCAAGCAATGACGTCATCATCACAGTGCAGAAACCACTTTCAAAGCCGTTATTCCGACCTAAACCCATAGACTTACATCCAACAACTCTATAAGCTCTATAGATCTTTAGAAATTGACACTAATCCTCAATATATTTTTTTGTACTTGCCATCCTACCATATTTTAAAGTATATTTGTGCCTTTTTATTATTTGTTAAAAAAATCTCATATCTTTATTTTTCTAGACACAGTTAACGTTTATAAAAAATACATAATACGTAAAATTTTAATAAAAACCTTCTTGTAGATTGATTAAAAATAAAAAAAATACATTGTTTTCAGTGACATTTCATGTCATAGAAAAAACTCATTTGTTTAAATTCTCGAGTGAGAAGCGTTAATAGAAGAAAAAAACAAATTACTTTAATAACGTAAGTTAGATGAACACAAAATTTTAGCTTCTAAAAGTATGAAAAACTTTGGAAGAAATAGTTATATACTTATAATAATCGTAATGCTTAAAACTGTTTTAGATTCGTACCAAAAAAAATGATGTCCGCACCAACATCCTGTCAATTGGAAACGATCTTAATTTTTTTATTAGAGAACCGTGACTTGGTTCATGGAAAATTGAGGAGTAGTGACGGACGAAAGTCGGCGGCTAGTATGTGGGCGGACATTACTGAAACCCTAAATCTGATGGAAGGAACGACGAAAACAATCAAACAGTGGCAAAAAGTGAGTGTTATTTTACTACATAGTGTTTATACCAAAATAATAATTAAAAAATATTGCTAGTAGTTAATATTTTTTTATTACCGGTTTGGTCAGATAAAAAATATACAACGAAGATAATGTTGGCTCTACACAACAAATCCGCTGTGGATACTGACGGTGGTCCACCAATGATGCCGCAATTGACGACAGTTGACCAGTTGGTCCTAGCTATCATGGGGGGATTTGGTGGACCACAAACGGATGCGAGAGTGCCTGCTTCACCTTAGGTTGGTAGCCAGATACATTGCTTACTTAAGATAATGTAAGGTTAGTACAGCTATAACATTGTATGTGACCTTTTCAGGAAACTTCAGTCTTGTCATTATTACTAGCTGTTGAGTCGGGTATGTAGATATAATTTCGATTTGCTTGTAGTGTCCTTTATTTGTGGCTTAAAGTGATTCTCCATCAAAATGTCACTTGCAAAGCATGAATACAAATGATGCATCTGCCCTGTGTTTTAATACAGCTGCTATTTACTTCTTGCAGAAAACCCACAACCGAAGATCCACAACCCGCCGGGTCTCAGCCATAGATCGACTTCGCAAAGCTGTATGTTAATTTAAAATCAGTCCGCACTGATGCTTCATAAACTTATATGTATTCAAAAAGATCAATTCCAGCTCTACCATATATCTACCAACTTGGAGACCAGCCTTATTCTATTAGAACAAGACCGTGCAGAGCGGGAAAAACTGCTGCTTAAGGAATTGACTGGAATCAAAGAAGAGATTACCGGCGTTAAGGGCGCACTTCTTCAACAGTGTTCTTTGATGCGGCGGCTTGTTGAAAAATATTTTTTTAATAGAAGTTTCTGATAATTTACCTGTAAATATTTTTCTTTTTATATATTATAAATTAACTTTGTGTGGGCATCTCAACATCTTTTATTTTAGACTTACGTTTTCCCTCGCCTCGACCGTTTCTGATCTCAAAAAGTTAAATGATGTCTTCGGAAGGAGTGTTGCATTACAACTTAAGAATTTATCGGCAGAGAATGCTGTAATAGCACAAAGTAGAATCCAGAATATTCTGAAAGAATTTGGGATAAAAGAACTAAGACAAAGAACTACTTTGTATTTTTCTAATCACAGCTACCAAACACCGTCTTCTGTATATTCAGACACGACTAATGACTATTATCAGTTTGATGTAACTTATGTGGATTCTCCGCCACAACTACCAACACCAGGTCCTTCTACATCGCAAGCAATCTTTGCTGCAACATCTACTCCAGTAGTTACCTAATGTCAACGCTTCGCCAGATTCTATGAGCACTAATGACATTGTAGCCCTTCGTCCACGTTCATAACCAAGATTTCATAACTGGTTATGAAAAAAGACTTTTTTTCACTGTTTCATAACCAGTTATCAAACAATACTTTATTATCCATTTTCACAACCAGAACCTCCTATTCATGTATGGTCTCCTGGTACTTTTTCGGAATAATGAGTTCAAACATTCAATCGGGACTGTCGAACATGTTGTATAATAATAGGAACTGTATGGTGCTAGTTTGCTGGCTAGTTTTCACTGTCATAGATAAGTGATAGATAATGCGTTTCAAGTGTCAAATGTTTATTGTTGTGGAAAGTCATACTGAAGAAGTAATTTTATTGTCCTCTTTTTGTAAATAACGATGGAGTTTATTCCTACTAAACGAGGAGGGACAAAATTAATTTTTGAAGACCGGGAATACCATCTCCGAAAAACATATGTTGAGGGTAATACATTTTGGCATTGCAATCATACCAAGCAATGTAAGGGAAATTTAACACTAAGTCTCGAAAAAATCTTGATAAAAGGTAATCCCCACATCTCAGACTGTGTACCAAATGCTGCTAAATATATCATATCTCGTAAGATGGTTCAGTTGAAGAAAAAAATTTGCGAGAATTACGATCCTATTCAAAAACAATTTGAAGCAGCAATATGCGAACTAAAGGATGATGGTTTGGATATGATTGCGGAGCTGCCGACATATGAAAATATCAAAAGTGGCTTGTACAATGCACGAAATAATGAATTGAAAGTTCCCAAACTTCAACATAAACTGCCCAAGGACGTGATAGTGCCCGAGAAGTTCGAGAAATACCTAATAGGTGACTATAATGATAAGATCAGAATTCTCATTTTTTGTTCACCGGACACTGGAAGTATTTTACAAGACTTTGAAGTTTATTTACTCGATGGTACTTTCAAAGCATGCCCGCTACCTTTCAAACAAATCTATAGTATCCACGGTTACAATGCTGACACAAAAAAAGTGATTCCGTTGTTTTTTGCCTTTCTTCAGGGAAAAACAGCTAAAACTTATCAAACATTGTTTGATATAATTAAAACAAGATTTCCAAACTGGACTCCATCTAAGATATTGTTGGATTATGAAAAATCCGCTATGAATGCTGTTCGGAGAATATTTCCAGATACGACAATAGAGGGCTGTTTTTATCATTTTTGTAGCAGTCTCTTTAAAAAATCCAAAAAGTTAGGAATAAAATCAAGAGTTCAGAGGAGGCATGTTGCACCATGTGCTGGCCTGGCACGTTTACCCTTACAATATATTACTGCGGGCTATAACTACATAATGAAAAAATCTCCGAAAAATGAGGAAGTAGCAAAGTTTAATGATTATTTTAATCGATTTTGGTTAAAGGATGTGCAATTTATTAAAACGTGGTGTTGTCAAGGAGAAGAAATAAGAAATACTAATCATGTAGAAGGGTGGCATTCTAGACTAAACCGTTTTGTTGGGCAGAAAAGGCCATCCATAGCAAAAATATTGGACATTTTAGAAAAGGAATTTAAAATGAGAAACACAAAAACTAAACGAAAAAATTATAACTACGCCGAAATCGACAAAGAAATTAATCAAACAATAGAAGAATTAATGGCAAAAAAAAAAAATGTCGGTCATTGTTTAGAAATAATTGCACCATTTATGATTTAAGTTGACAAACATTGCTCAGAAGGAGCAGCCTTTTTTTTGTTTATGTCGAAGTACTTTTATTTTTAACTATTTATCAAAAAGATAAAAATCAAATAAATATTTTAATTTTTTTGCATGTTTTGATTGCACGTTTAAACTCATTATTACTTGAAACGCATTATCTATCACTTATCTATGACAGTGAAAACTAGCCAGCAAACTAGCACCATACAGTTCCTATTATTATACAACATGTTCGACAGTCCCGATTGAATGTTTGAACTCATTATTCCGAAAAAGTACCAGGAGACCATACATGAATAGGAGGTTCTGGTTGTGAAAATGGATAATAAAGTATTGTTTGATAACTGGTTATGAAACAGTGAAAAAAAGTCTTTTTTCATAACCAGTTATGAAATCTTGGTTATGAACGTGGACGAAGGGCATTGTAGCAGCTGCCATGTTTGCAGCTATGGAAACAGATGGAAGACAACAAGTTTGATTTTTGTTTTGGAACGAAGTTCCTTATCGCGCGTTGCTAAAGGGGGCTACACGGAAAAAAAATCTCACGAAAAGTTGTCACGACACTTCTTGCTATAGTAAGCTGTGCGGCGTGCGCATATTTCTCTGTCTGTCTCTCTCTCCCTCGTATAGAAAGCAAGCCAGATATTTTCATTGTGGTGTTGCGACGATTATTTTTGTTGAGTGTTTACAGGTTTTTAGTACATAATAAAAAAAATGTAATAATAATGAAACCTGACAATATTTCTGCACAAGTTCCGGATATTGCTGATGGAGTTAGGTAAGTAGAGATTTTATACAGACAATAATAAATTATTTTGTATTTTTAGCAAGTACGCATTATAACCTCTCCATTATTGTGTGCTTAGCAAGTGCACGCGTCATAATCTTATTTATATATTTTAATATTACAATATCAGAACGTATGTATTTAGAAAGCCGTGCGTGTTCTAACCTATACACTGTTGTGTTTACTAAAGAACTTCGTTCCATCCGGGTGTCCCTTGACACCTCTAAACTTTTTGTCTGTTTTGTACCCTTTGTTTGAAATTAATAAAAAAGTAATAAATTCACTCAAGTTTTATTTTTAGTATATAAAAAAAAGAAGGTACCTTCAAATAATTTTCCAAATATTGTTTCATATACCTCCCTTTTTTAAAGGATGCCAGCCACGAGAGACAGGCACGATTTAGAACAGGCGGTGGACCGCCTGCACCTCCAGTGCAACCAGAAACAAAATGGCTCAGAAGCGTCATGCCTGTCTCAATGGATGGCCTCCCTAGCGTTGTGGATGATGATTTCCTTCCAATTAATAGTGAAAAAGCAAGTTCCTATTTGATGGTGCAGGTCCCACAGTGTTCTTTCCGTACGTCCCCGTCGTCTGCCCTGGACCCTCCCTACTTGGTGCGCGGTAACGCAGTGGCCAGTAGGTGAGGTGATCGAATCGGAAGAACCAAACTGTGAGACACATCGTTGTAAACTCTTTGCTATGTCTAAGACGTCTCCCATGTCCCCTGGGACGTCAAAAGGCCCTTCTCAGGGCCAACCCAAGGCGGTGCCGAAAGGTGAGGCGAAGGTGGTGTTGGAGCCTCTAGGCGCGGCTTTCATAAGCCCAATGCCGCGGGCGTCGTTTGACGTCTCCCGGCGGATTGCTGTGCGCCGACTCCGAGTCGGAGTGCTCTCCAGCTCCCAAAACGGAGACCTAGGGCGGTGGATTCGGGGGGATCCGCCGTCCGCTAATAGGTCTTCATAGAAGGCGCGCGCCATGTTCCGGCGCGCCTTCCGACGGACGGGGGAGGTCTAACTTCCCCGTCAAAAGAGAGGGGGCCCCGCGTGATTGACGCGGGCCCACGCCGCTGGGGCTGACTTGTGCGACGACTAACGTTATCCCGCAGCCCCGGCACTATGGCGTAAAAGGAGGAACATCGACAGGTTTTTAGTGGGTATACCCGAAAGGGGGAGTCCCACACACGCCTCTCGCCCCCCCGGGCGGGAGGTACGGTGCGTAATGCATTTTCCTGTCGGAAAACAAAAAAAAAAAGATTCATATTTGTGTAGATAGACATGAAGCAATACTAATTTCTGCATCTTTCTATAGGTTTTAGAATCTGAGGCTCCTCCAGTCCATCCATTATCCTCGGCTGAGACTGGAGATATAACTACTTAAAGAAATGAACAAAGAAAATGTGATCGAAGTTGTTCCTGACCCAGTAGCATTTAATAGCAAATCACCTGCTTCATTACTGAGAAAGCCTGTATCAGGACCTCTTCGTAAGTATATTGTTTCGGAAAACAGTTTACTAACCGATTTCATTATATCTTTGGGGCAGGTACGCGGAAAAAGAGCAAAGGGAAGAATAAGAAAGATTCTGACCAAAAAGAGGACTGAAGTTTTAAATATGACAAAACAACAAGAAAAGCATTTATATGAGGTGAAACACATGCACATGCAGGAGAAGAGGAGAGAGGAAAAAGAAATATATGAATTAAAAAAGGAAAAACTTATATTAGAAATCGCTCTATTACAAAAAAAATGATTTATTAACTGAAAATGTTTTATCTTAACGCGTTCAGTGCCAGCAACGCACTTGGCGCGTTTTTGAGTAATTTAGTGTCAAAATGTCCCTCGTGCGATGCCGTAAACACGCCGAGAGCGATCAGCAACGAGGATTCTCAAAGTCTAGGTCCTCAGTCTATGGAATTACGTTATGAAATTACGTTATTGTTCTAGATATAAATAATATTATAAATATTTCTTAAAAAAAAATGTCATGGTCGTTCTATAGGCGGAGGGCTTTCCATATGTGTTAGAACGTCATCGAAAGGTTCCGTAGGTCTGTTAAGTAAAACGAAAAGTCAATTTCCGATTTCGGGTCAGTAAACGAAACGTGATCACCACGAACGTTCAATTCTGTAAAACGAAAATACGTTTACGGATTCTTCAACGTTCATCGAATCCATAGATAAATTCTAAACCCCTTGACGTAAGGAACGAATATCTAAAGGCTTCTTGATTGAAAACGCACTACGCAAGTTTTCAATCAGTATAACTTCTTTTTACTTCAGCAAAGTATTCAACATGAATTTTCAACTAAATTAACGTTAAATATAATGATATTACCAATTAATGTGTGTTATTAATGCTTTTCAGTGTTTTATAAAATAAATGTCGAAAAATCTGAAGAATATTAGGCTGAAAGTAATTCGTTTTCTTCTTACATGTCAATCAATCAATCAAATAAATGTCACAATTTATTTCTTACCGCCAAATTACCCAAAATTGTTTAAACTTGTTGAAAGAATGTCTTCAGCTACCACTGAACAAATTAAAATGCTTCTGCAGTTTATGCAGAAGCATATCGAGAGCAAGGGGTAATCTAATAATAACCGCCGATGCCAGGCTTCGTACCAACCCCCCCAAGGGATCGCGCCTTGCCGCGGCGGGGGGGCTTAGTACCCCGTAGCAAGCCAGCTACTGGGGGAAGCTAAGCGGTCCCACAAGGGGCTGGTCCAGAGGTAGACCGGCCCACGAGAGGGGGGCTGCTCCAGCTGGGCGTGAGCCCAGCGTGCTGATGCGCCCGGAGGGGAGGCTCTGGCCGGGCTCGTCCCGGTCAGTTGTACCCCAGGAGGGGCCTCTTTGGCCCCGTGCTGTTGTGCTATACGGAGATAACTTTATAAAGTCATAATAAACCAATATTTTACATCAAGGTCTTTCACTTAACGCTAGACACATTATGAACAGTTACAATTTTACCTTAAATTATGTTGTACTGGTGTGACGGATGTATTAGAAGAACCAAAGCAGTATGTGCTGGTGCATATTAACATTGAAGCTTAGCAATTAATATCCATTAAAGTGAAGTAGAATACATGGTGCTTGTGAAATGCTTGAGGTTAAATAGCAAGTGTAGTAATTTTATATGGATCCCATCGTTGGTGCAGAAGCAGGGAAAAGTTCAATGGTCCATATTTGAAATTAAAAACAAGAACTAAATTAAAGGTTAAATAGAAGATCTAAAAAAAACCAAAAACCCTGCAACAAAAGATACAAAATATTATATCACATGCCGCAGCAAAATAGACTAACCAGATGGAAGATCAGCAAATTACTTACCAACATCGTTGGGTTTAAATGAAATACAACAATCCTTTAAAGGGATGCATGTTGATTTTAGTGGCAGGCACGAAGCAAAGCCTAAGAACAAACAAGCATGGAAAATGTTAACACGCCGTCTTTGAAAAAGCAAAGTTTGAAGAAAAAATCACCAGCGAAGAAACTCACCAATAAGAAATATTAATAAGAATGACTTAAAAAGCCATTTAAAGATGAAACACTGCTTAATTCGTACACTCCTCACATCTTCTCAAGGAATTACGACAAAGCGTCTGACTCCAACCATTGTTGACAAGAAAAGGGCTCGTAAAATGGAGGCACCGAATGTTACCAACAGAAATTACCGAATTAACAAACGCGAAAACTAACTTTCTCAAAACAAGACAAAATAAGCTCAGAATGGAATATCTTGTTTAAAATAATAAATTATCATTTTATATTTATTTATTATTTCTCCTTTAAAGAAATTAAAATCTAACTCATCAACCAAAACAAATCAGGCAACATCACTTACAATAGATAGGAATGACACAACTAACGCCATCTATGTGTTGCAAGTAACAACTTGATATCAAATATTGGAATCGTATATATACGTGAAAAACTGTAGTACGTAGGTATTTGTCGCAATTCGACTTTCAATGAAATTTTGAATCTATTAAGAATGGGTGTAGTATTAAGTCCAGACATTTGCAGTTTATCTAATCGACTCCTAAACATATCAAATATTTAAAATGACCAGCTGAAAGAAATAATATCTTATTTTAGACTGCTGCCCGATCATACACTTTGTTTATTTCCCAAAAAATATTTGTGTAATCAGTTTAATACTGCAATATTGGCAAGTATAGAGCAACCCGAAATTAAATTAAATTCAATAGACGAAATAGACTGTCCAAGGTATATAAGAAAACGAGCAAATGAAGTACTCAAAAAGAATGAAGATGGTTCATCGCTAACTGCTGGTTTAGAAAATGTCATCACAATAAAAATAGGTGCACGTGTAATGTTGCGAAGAAACATAGATGTCAGGAAGGACTGGTAAACGGATCTATTGGAAAAATAGAGAAGAAACACTCGACGAAATACAAGCTGCCGACACTCGAAGAACTCGATCACTGGTCATCTTCTGCTAATTTATTATAACAAAGTGATTTAAATGATATAATTAATACAGTAGGAGAAATGTCAAATGATGGAATCGATCTTGATATACCAACTTATGAAAATGAAACTCCACAACCAAAACTTGAAAATGATATTAATGCAGAATATTTGGTTTCAATACCAATGCCAAGTCCATATACGACTTTTGGAGATACTTTAATTGAATTATGTTGAACTAGTACTACTTCATAGACATAATCACTAACTATATGTGTAATGATATACAATTTGTTAAATTCTTTTATTTTTATTTCTTCAACAATTAGACAAAGTGGAGATTGAGATTTTACTTTTTAATATTGCATTATAAATGTTAAATGTTGAAAAAGGAACGCGGGCCATCCCAGTCGCGTAATGCTCGGAGGCCCGCGTTCCTTTTTCCAGTATCTATTTCTTCAAAGTGGAGATTGCCAAGTTTGATTTTATATGCCTCATATATTATGGAGCACAGCTGTTGCCACTCTACTTATTCCAATAATTGGGAACCTCCTTCTCCAAACTCCAAATAACCTCTCAATGGTATTTCTTGTTCTTATTTGACTTTCATTGAAATACCTTTCTGCTTGTGTTATTGGATTACTCAGAGCATAGCCAGAGTCTCCAAGTAACCAGTAATTTCTAAATTCTCCAGACTCCATTCTAAATTTTAAATTTGAGCTGTTAAATATATGGCTTTCATGAGCTGCTCCTAGCCACCTTGCCATTATATTTCTAATGCATAAATTTGCATCACCCACCACTTGTACATTTATTGAAATTCACCATTCCTATTCCTGAAAACTTCAGCATTTTCACCTCCTGGATATGAATAATAGGGTCCGTGGGTTAAGCCCCCGGTGTGTGACGCCCCCGTGGTGGAAGCACCCGATTTTCAATTAAACTATAACAGCCGATTTCATCGGAATAAAAATTATTTCTCCTAGGTACAGTCGACGAAATAAGTATTTCTTAACAAAATAATATTATGTAACCTCATGTTTATTATTATTTTGGGTTATAAATCTGATTACGTATTTATTTATTACCTAACATAATATAAAATATTGATAATAGGTTGTTGTTGCAGTTTATTTCCTTAAACAACATTACCTATGTTTTACTTTTTTCGCACGAGCCGTCCGACCAAACCAGTTTGAGACAAAAGCCAGCCATTTCACTTTCTGTCTTTGCTTTTTACCTAACTCTGTCACGCAAAGGATTGGAAACAATATAATTCAGGTAAACGGACATAATTAACAATAGTAAATATAGCGATAGATAGATATGTCTATCCCTTTGGCACAGATGTCAAGTTATTGTTGCAATAATATACTGATAAGAAAGCTTAGTCGGTCATGTTATCTCAAAATGGCAAGTCCAGGTCCTTCGCGGAGCTTAGCACAAAATAATTACCAAATAATTTCAAATAGAAAAGGTGGAAGAACGTTATTACATGTCGGCTTTTCTTATAATTTTCACAGAAAAAATAAAAAATCGAGTGTGTGGACATGCGTCAATAAAAGACATAAAAAGTGTAATGGTTCCGTGAAATTAAGTGAAGAAGGTGACAATGTTCAAATGCAAAGGTGTCATAACCCTGAGTGCCTACCTAACTTATTGAAAAACAAAGTTAGAGTTGTTATGGACGAATTAAAAGAGGACGTTAAAACGAATTTCAGCTCCATACAACGAAATTTTGAAGCAAAAATTGGTGAATTACAGAGTACAGGTACAGGGTTTGAAAAATATATTCCAAAATACAACAATGTCAAGCAACAATTATACAACAGCCGAAACAAAGCCTTGAATGTAGATAAAACACAGTTTCATAATCCAGCAGAAGTCATTATACCTAAGATTTTTCGAAAATATTTATTGATTGATCACTGCGAGAACGGCAATAGAATTATCGTATTTGCATCAGCAGAGGCGTTAAAAGGCATCAAAAATATATTACACTGCTTCGGGGATGGTACCTTTGATTGCTGCCCAGGGCCATTTTACCAAATATTCACTATCCATGGAGATGTAGGGAGTGATGCACAAGAAACCAATGTTGTGCCTATATTTTACGCGCTACTAGTTAACAAGGAAAAGAGCACGTATGAAATGATGTTAAAAAAAATTAAAGAAGCTGTGCCGGACTTCAATCCTCGTAAATTCACTGTGGATTTTGAATCAGCTACAATGCTGGCAATACAGGAGGTATTTCCGTCGGTTGAAATACATGGGTGTAATGTTCACTTCCAAAGAGCCCTCTACAGAAAAGCAAAGTCTTTGGGATTATTAGAACATGAGGAGACCACATTATATGTAAAAAGATGCGCGAGTCTAGCTTTTCTTCCTAAAGAAGACGTAGAAGATGGTTGGCTTTCCATTATGGAGGACAGGTAACTTGAATTTTCCGATTAAATATTTACGACTCATAAGAATATTCTCATACGTAAAACAAGTGGACGCTTAGGTATATATATCATTATTTTTATTTTCAGTATTCCCGATGAAAAAGTCAACAAATTCAACGACTATTTTGTCGAACAATGGCTGGAGCCTCCGGAGATAATCGCCAAATGGTGTTGTTTCAAACTACGACATCGAACCACAAATTTAGTGGAGGCCTGGAATCAACGTCTTCAGTGCTATCTGGGCCGAAAACCATCTTTGTTATCATTTTTAGAAATGATAACAACTGACATTTCTACATATAGTACAGCACAAGCGAGGTAAAATACTTATATTACTTTACGCGATACAAATTAATTTATCTAATGCTACTTTAAGCTTTTTTTATATAGGTAATTTTAAAATTAATATATACGTACTTTCAGGTTACGGCGAAATGACGGTGGTATTAGCAAAAGGAAAAAATCTTCTATAATAAACGACAATATGATTGCCAAGCTGACACACAAATATGAAATGAAACAAATTTCAATTTTGGAGTTTTTGGAACAAATCCGTCCGTTTGTGCAAATGAAACAAAAATGTAAATAAAAAATATTGAAAATAATTACTTGTATTATAAGAATGATTTTGAATATTAATTGTTACATACATATATAGTTACATAATTGTAAATGTTAAACTGATCGTTATTAATGTTAATTAAGTAGATACGTCCTTATTTAGTGATTTTAAGAAGGTGCGAAGTTCAAATCGTCCTAATATTCAACTGTGATTTTTCTTTATAATCTGTGATTTTGCATGCCAATATAGCTATATTTTAAAGTTTATTTTAAGTACTAAGTTCAAATCGTCCTAATATTCAACTGTGATTTTTCTTTATAATCTGTGATTTTGCATGTCAACGTAGCTGTTATATTTTAAAGTTTTTTTTTTGTTGATTTTTATTTTATGTTTTTATTAATAAATATTTATTTTAAATAACTGAAACTTTGAATCATTTCATGCGGGTACTTATAAACATTTTTATAATAGGTTACACTTTACTCTCTGACTGTACTTTGGATAAAAATATTAAACTAATACACTTTATCCCATAAAAAAGAAATCGGGTGCTTCCACCACGGGGGCGTCACACACCGGGGGCTTAACCCACGGACCCGAATAATACACCTTTTTATATTTGTGAATACACTAAATAAATTTTTTTTTAAACAAATAGGTATTCTTACCTGAAGAAAGGATCTGAACATGAGTGCAATCTAAACCAACACTTTAGGAAATCGGGCTATTCTGTAGAAATCTGTTGCAACTTTAATCTTGCTTCAGTAGTAGCCGGCAGTGAGGACGTAATTTTTCTATAGCCCTAGTCACTCGATGGATGATACGGCACACTGTGGATTTATGTAAGCCTGACATGTCACCAACACATCGCCTGAAGGAACCTGATGCATAATACTAATGAATTCTTGATCATCCCATAAATTTAAATTATCAATACGTTTTTTGAATACTTTTCTCTTCGTTTCCACAATAATTGAATCATCATTACTATCATTTAAAATATATGAAAATAAAACAGAATCCATATAAAAGCTTTTGATCAAAGATGTCCTGTCAACACAAAATAAAAGTTACGTTAACCAGTGGGTGGTCCGGTCAACGTTATCGTTAATTTTTAACGTCCGTTAAACATTAGTGAAAAAACCCGTTTTCTAGCTTGATACATTAAGTAGTTGTGATACAACCCGCCCTTAGAATAAAATATAGTTTAGCTTTCGTGAAAGCGTCCTGTGCGCACCACTCTATAATAGATATTAGTATTTTAGAACCTATGATTAACAAACTTTTGGTAAAGAATTTGTGTTACACTTAGAACTACGGGAATACTATGACGTAATAAAGCAAGGATATTATTTCGTAATAAGTCAAATAGTTTTTCTTTTTCCAATAGTATCTAAAGATAATTACGACTTCTACAAGCTCTCTTTTTTTTTTTGATCGGGGAAACGCACCGTACCTCCCACCGGCGTGGGGCGTGTATGGGACTCCCATCTGAGCAACTGACATGTCGCCCGTCGCCTCTAATAAATCGTAAGAATCAATATTGTAAAACCATCAAAGTGTAAAGTTGTAATTAAATTATTTTTAAACCTAGTGACATATTGAGTATTTTGACTGGTGCCCAACATGGGGCCCAGCATAAAAGAAAAAAAGTTTATAGTTCAGAAATTTTGAAGATTAAATATCCAAATTCGCTATTTTTCCTGGTACGAGTTGCTGTGTGGAGTTTTATGTGAGTCCCGAGTAGCATTTTCCGGCCTCTAAAATTCCTATCCTAAAACCCGTAACTTTTGTATTTAGAAGTAAGGCTAGTTTAAGGAAAGAATCCGACCCAGTTCCTTCTGTTATAATGGAGGGTAATTCTAGTTACGTGCCAACAGCACCTTATGTTCATGTAGGTCCACCTAATAAAACGGTCGACCCACAATCATACTTAACTTTTGTACCCACTTATAATGATGTTCCGCGGTAAATCTTTCACTATTTAAAAAACGCGCGGCAATGGCTTCAGGCAGCGGGAAGTAATACACCTCAAAATGTCATGCTCTTTTTAGGAAGGTTAGACGTTAAAACAGCTTTGATAACAGCTATGGTTGACTTATGTTTATGGTAGACGATTCACATTGCGAATTGCACTTATTTGGTTAAGTAAACTTTTCAAAGAGCTAGTAACAATGAGCCATTAGGTTTATCGATGCCCGTTATTAATCTGACACCAGTTAACACGGACGGAGGATGTTGATATACAAGAAGTTACACATCCAGTAGAAGCGGATTTTATCATTTCAAACAATGAGTCTTTAAGTTCTGATAATGATAGTATACAAGATACGGTTCATTCGAATCAAGAAGATGGTGATGAAGCTATTCCAATCATTCATTCGTATCCACCAAAACGATTAAGACGTGTCATATTCGAGCTTGCACCATAAAAGAAAGCTAAAAGAGAAAATGGTATGTGGTATTTTTATATTCCTCCTGGTTATGAAGAGGAACAGTTAGAAAAATGTGCTTTTATAATACCAAATAATGATTTGTATAATAAAATTTCAGAATGTTATGGAAAATATTTTGATCATACTAAATTTAAACCAGTGAGTTACACTAAACAACTTAGAGAAAAATATGATTGGGAGAAAATGTGTAAATAAATTAAATATTTTATTTTGCAATGCGATTTATGTAGAAGAGAGAAATATAATAGACATCCCTATACAACTCCTTCTTAAGAAACAGAAATACACCTACGGAAATATGGCATATAGATTTTATGTCTTTAGAAAGACAGTGGTATCTTACTATAATAGATAAGTTTTCAAAATATGTTATAGTTAAGCCAATTCAGTATAAGGCTACGAAAATTGTATCTGTTATCCAAAACAACCCTTCCTGTACCTATACTATAATGCAAAAGGTGACTTTATCATATACAGATTCAGAAGCTAATGGAGTTGAAGATTTTTCTGGAGAAACACAGTTAATTTGTAAAGGAACCTCTTACCAATAAAGTGCCCTTCAGAGGAAATCCAAAATGTATCACCAAAAACTTACTGTTTATACTTAAACAATGTAACTGAAGTAAGAATAATATGTATGTAGTAAACATGAAGGAATTTGTTAAATGGAGAAAACTGTGAATTAAGTATTTCAGGCATAAAAAGGTTTGAAACAAGATATTCGCATGATAAAGTTATAATTAAACCAACAGAGCAGAGGCTTAAAAGATACGCAATCATGGCACTGGATGAAAGAAATTAGTGCATAGTAAACCTGTGAGGAGAAGCTGCCACTGGGCATCTCCCTCAATAAACGACAGACAGTGTAACAACATTGACGAAAAAATGAGAAGAGGAACATTTGTGCTGAACATGGCACGTAGTTAAGTACTGGATCATATGTAGTCGCGAGCGTACAATGAAAGACTACAAAGAGAACTGCGGATGACGGTGAGCAGAGTTTTGGGTAAAGATATACCTCCTCCAAAACCACAATCTGCTTCTTCAAGTGCCAGAAAATTGTGTCATATGTGTCCCACAAAAATAAAAAGACAAAGTAAATATATTTGTTGCGATTGCGCGAAGCCAATATGTCTGCAATGCTCAAGAAAAAACTAGATTTTCAAGGCTGTGTATATTTTTTTCTGACCATTAGATTTAATTGAAACTTGTAAGTCTGATTACTATAACTGTTACCTTTGATAATATAAGAGTTTTGCTGTTAAAAGTAATAATGTTATTTCATAATTTAAAATATTGTAGTAAGTCAAAAAATATAAATATTGTTTCCAACAAAAACCTTGTTTTTTTTCTCTAAATTTAATTAATACACTTAAAATTTAATGACTTATTACATATGATAAAAATAATGTAACTACAGCTTGGCCATTTAGAGTAGAAATTAATAAAATATGAACCAAATTTTATCTCTATATGGCAACTCTGAAGATATGTCAAACATCAGTCAAACTACGAAAAGTTAGAAAGTGTATTGTGATTTCTTGTAATTTTTGGTACATTCAACTTAATAAGCAGTGCATTGTTATTGGAAATGGGAAAGACGATAAAAAGTGGCACCAGAAAGTTATTTACAATGTTTTTAAGAGATGTTTGGCGGAATATCATGCCGGAAAACTTCTAACAGAATTGGATGACCTTTACAAACGAGTTTCTGATATGACAGGTATTTAATTACTCTCATTTATATTTCGTATACATAGTTAACGATAATAGGTTACAGTCAAGGACATTTACGTCTTAAAAAATACCACATCATCGCCGTTTTCTAGGGAATCCACACAACTTTAGAGGTTATGTTTATGTTTTGGAAATTACTTCAACAAGTAAGTTTGTATATAGCGATTGCATAATTTTGATCTTTGCGCACGTCATTTTTATGTCGTTTTATTTTGATTACAGGGAAATCAGAAAGTACTGTCCGACGCATAATCGACGAAGGCTATAAAAATAAAGGCAAATTTACAACACCGTCCAAAAATAGAGTTAGATGACTTTACTATCTGTGCGATTCGTCAGAAAAAACAATTCTCTTACACCGTTCATAAAATAGCACCAACTTTTTTTTTTTTTTTTTTTTTTTTTTTTTTTTTTTTTTTTTTTTTTTTTTTTATGTAGTATAGGTAGCAAACGAGCATGCGGGTCACCTGATGGTAAGTGATCACCGCCGCCCATGACTACCCTCAACACTGTAGGTGTTGGGGGTGTGTTGCTGACCTTTAAGAAAATATATAAATAAATAAATAAAATTGGGCACCGGATACCGCACTCACCGAACGAAACGCAGGAACATCGTTCCTACTTCACGTCGGTTTCCTGTGCGACGGTGGTATTTCACCGGTCGAGTCAGCCCAGCAATCGCTGCAGACAGAGCCTACAGCTAGACTCTACCACTCAAAAAAAACTTTGCGAAAGTTATTGGCTGTGGTAAAATAAGAATTAGGATATGAAGGAGGCCGTGAGAAATTAAAGCAAATATTGCATTCCATAGGATTTTCATACAAAAAATGTTCTACAAATAGAGAATCGCTCATAGAAAAACCTAACATAGCGGCAAAGAGAGAACAATATTTGGAAATTATAAAAAGAAATAGGGATTTGCCTGTGGAGCTACAAAAACAAATTGTTTACTTGGATGAAAGTTACATCCACAGTTCATATAAATTAAAAAAGTGCTGGCAGTCCATTAAAATTAAAGGCGTAAAGCATGATGTATCAAAAGGTAAACGATGGATTATCGTCCATGCTGGAACTGCCAATGGATTTGTACCCAATGCTTTACTAATATTTAGTGGATCTAACAAAATGGAAGATTATCATTCCGAAATGAATTCTCACAATTTTACCAAATGGGTCACAGAAAAATTGATTCCAAACCTTAATGAGGCCGCCGATGTAACCAGTAGGTGTAAGGCATATTTAAATAAATAAATAAATAATAAATAACCTTAATGAGGCCTCTATAATTGTCATGGACAATGCGCCTTACCACAGTGTCGTGCAATACAAGGCTCCGACATCATCTTCCCGAGTCGATGAAATAAAACTATGGCTGATAGAAAATAATATCTCGTTCGAGCCATCTACAAGAAAGCCAGAAACCAGCATTATTAATGCTAGTTAAAAAGCACAAACCAGAACCAGTGTACGAAATAGATGAGTTGTTGGGTGAACATGGTCATGAAGTGGTAAGGTTGCCGCCTTACCACTGTGACCTAAATCCTATTGAGCTTATCTGGGGCATAGCAAAGCAAAAAGTCGCTGCAGGTAATATAGGAGCAATTGATATAAAAAAAGCAAGTGAATGAGCTTTTAATAGCATTGGTCCCGAAAGAAAATAGAACAAGAATACTACGATAGGGTAAGAACACTCTATGAAGATATAGACCGGCTGGTGATTCTAGTAAGAGAAGACAGCAGTGACAGCAGCTCAGAGTCTGAAGATAATCTAGTAGAGCTTGAATCAGATTTGCCAGGTGTAGAATATTTAGATAATGAGTAGAAAATTATTGATATGTTCTTGATATTATAATTTTATTAAAAATAAAATTTAAATCTGCGAGGTTCGTTTATATTCCAATTCGCAAAATAATTCTGTACTAAGGAGACCTGTACAAATAATATAGTTTACGATAGTTGTTTTTATTAAACTAAAAAATAATGTTTTTTTTTTCATAATCATAAACGAACAAGAAAAGTTAAACTGATTTTTTTAGTGTATTCCGTAAAGTATCAAAATCAGCTAAACTAGTTGACCTACAACAGTCAGTTAAGGGTTGCCATTAGAAATGACGCGACAGTGGCGCCCTCAATTATTTTCTACTCTTAATGGTCAAGCTATAATATATTTCATTTCCTTCTATTAAAAAAAAACATGCTTGATATGGTGTCCAGCAGTCTACCAGGTCAGTGAATTTGCAAAACTAAGCTCACGTCAGTAGCAGAGGGTTAAGGAGGCGTGGGACGAGCAGGCGGAAGTGCGCCCCGAACTTCCATGTTATGCTGAATACATTGGAAGAATGCTGTTGCGGACAAATCAAGAATGGTATATAGATCCAGAAAAAGTGTCCGCTGTGGTAACTGATGGAGGAGCAAATGTTGTTAAAGCTGGAAGAAAATGACATATTATTTGTTTTGCTCACCTACTTAATTTAGTAGCTCAAAAATCAATAGCAAAAACAAAGCAATTACCGGAATTGATTGGATCTGTCAAAATGGTCACCTGGTTCAAGCGTAGTGTAGTGGAGAGTGATGAATTGCGAAAACATTCAGATCTAAAACTAATACAAGATGTCGCCACTCGCTGGAATTCCACCTTTTATATGGTTGAAAGATTTTTAGAGCTGCGACCGATTAATCAAATTGTTAATTGTTATACAACTGCTCCACCGATGATAACTGCAAAAGGTATTGAAGAGTTGACTGAAATTTTCGATGTTTTACGCCCTAAAGAATTCGCTACTAAAGAAATATGTGGAGAGGACTATGTTTCCAGCAGCAAAGTAATTCCCATAACACGAATGCTTAACCTGAAAATTAACAACATTAAAACAAACAGCTCTATGGGTCAGGAACTTAAGCTGAACATAATGACTGAAATCAATAAACGCTTGTTACCCTCAGAACATGTTCAAATATGAAAGTCCGTCTAAGGGCGCTTTTAGGGCCCTTTTCCTGTCATGCGTTTTTTCGCCCGCGCGCGGTTTTGGTCCGCATGCGGACTGCCCGCATCCAATCTTTTCATACATTATTTTCCTATCATGCGGCTAGCACGCGCGCGGAACGCGGATTGGCTGCGGGGGCGCAACCCGCGTGCGCGCTATCCGGATGCGGGCGGTGATCTTTTGCCTTCAGTGTTGTTTTTACTGTCAAGCGGGTCGCACGCATGTTCACAGTCCATGTATAATCGAAAACAAAAATGAAAATTGATACAGAAAGAGTCATATTTGAAGTACACCTTCGCCCTTTGTTGTGGGACAAGCTGAATGAACTTTACAAAAACCGGGAAGCAAGGGCAGCTGCTTGGTTAGAAATTTGCAAAGAAATAATTCCAAATTTCGAAAATTATACTAAGGATGAACAGAAAGATTTTGGTAAGTTTCGAACATTTATTTATTTACTTACATTCACTCTATATACATTTGACAGCGGATTATTGTTGAAAACGTGGGTTAAAAACAGTAATGACATGACATTAGATTGACAACGGTGCCAATTCGGGAAATGACATGCACTAAACTAAACTATAGTGGGTAAGTCGTCAGCTTGCGATACGGCAAATACCCAACTATAACCTTACCAAATCAAGAATACACGTGTCTATGGTGTGGCTGCGTTTAGTTTAGTTTATGTCATTTCCCGAATTGGCACCAACATTATACCTACCTACGCTTAAAAACATTCGTAAAAATGTAACGTAACAATCATGTCATGACTAGGGCTTGCAGGGAATATTTGAATTATTCGAATATTCGCTTCATTTTAATATTCGAATAAAAGCATACGTATTATTCGAATAGCAGTGGTGAAAAAATTCGAATATTCAAATAACTTATTTCGTCGAATATTTGCAAGCCCTAGTCACGACCCTCTAGCGTTAAAATATATAACGATTTTGCCACGGGACTTTACCATCATCGCTTATAAAGTAGTCTGTGAATATATCTCTGACAGTGTAAGATGATATTCGGTTTTCGTTACTCGTTATTTCTCGTGCTAAATCTACGAGCCCACGTGATTTAAAAGTATGACTTACCACGTACCCGTCGCGTTTTCGTATATAATTATGAAGAACACATGTGGTTTTGACTATTAATATAGCCAAATCCTTTTTCACGTTCATAGGTCTGTGGTAAATCCTAAATTTATTAGAAAGAATGCCAAAACTGCATTCTATATACCTTCGGGCTCTGCACTGTCGGTAGTTATAAATTTTTTTTTTTGTAAGGCAAATCTCTTCGAGCGTAAGGACGCATAACATGTGTCGATAATGCAAACGCCTCATCTCCCACTATAACAAAAGGCACTTTTGGTCTAGTTTGCGACGTGTTTAATGAGTTACCATTAATTGGCGGTAGGGGCTGGGGCTCTGGAACATCCAACGTATTGTTTTCCAACTGGGTATATAGTTGACTTTGCTGGAAGATTGCCGAGTCAGAATTACTACCATGTGATCCTACATTAATATATGTAAAATTATAGTCAGAATCACACATTGCTAATAGAACAATAGAAAAATACTTCTTGTAATTAAAATACATTGATCCGCTGTGTTCTGGTTGTATCACGCGTACATGCTTTCCATCTATTGCGCCAATACAATTGGGAAAATGTGCGTGGACTAAAAAATTTTCTGCAATATTTTTCCATTGAGTGCGGTTTGGTTTCGGAATACATTCTTCTGATAGTTCATCCCAAATAATACGACAAACTTGTCGCACTATTTTACTTATCGTTGTGATTCCAATTTGGTAGGTCATATGCATGTCGGTCATAGTATTTCCAGTAGCTAAGTACCTGCAAAAACATATTATTATATTACATTTCTTTTAATTTCAGATAAAAAAATTCAACAGAGGTGGCGCACCGCTAGGGATATTTACAAAAAAGAGAAAGTTGCCGGAAATCTATCATCAGGTTCAGGAGCCAAAAAAAAGAAAAAGTACGAATATTTTGAAATTTTAACTTTTTTGGACATAGTGATAGATGATGCGACAGACGAGTCACTAGGAAATGCTGCTGATGAGGTTACCCCGTCTTTGCCTACCACAGTACTGCCATCACCGTCTACTTCAGAACCCCTTACACCGCTGCCGTCTACGTCGTCTTTGACACAACAGCAATCTATTTCAGCATCAGCAGCACCAACACAAAAGAGAAAGAAGGCAACATCTGAGTTGGAAAATACTTTACTACAATATTTGAAAAGCAATCAGCTAGACTTAGAAAGTGAAGATTTAGCCTTTTTCCAGTCATTGCAGCCTACTCTTAAGAGATTTACAAATTATCAGAAAATGTTGTTTCGGACTAAAATGCCAAATACAAATTATTCATCGTCACCACTAAGTACTCCTAGTCCATATGATATGGGCAGTGGTATCCCCGCCAATACTAGTGTGTTTGAGAGCATGACTATTCCTGCTTACAATACAACAAGCTACGTGTCTGGTTCCATTGATAATGTGGCTGTATTAGAAAGCAACTCAACTGCATCCACCGATTTTACTGCTATCGAACGCTGTACACCTAGTTTTGCTCATAATATGGCTGGCGCTGGATCTCGTAGTCCGTACAATATTGAAAGAAGTATCCCTGCCAATACTGATACATTTGGGAGCGACATAACTATTACTACTCACAATACTACAAGCTGCGTGTCTCGTCCCATTGATAATACTACTACTGGATCTGAGACACATTAATTATTAATTGTTTTGCGAAATTATTATTATGAAACCTTAAATTTTAACATATTTTGATTATAATTAATAATTGTTCCATTACATGCTTTAAATATATATTTCTGATTATCTTATCATATCTTTTAATTCCCATTTAAATGCCTATTATGAAGAAAAAAAATGAATAGCTATAAGCTGTAAATAGAAAGGTAGCCAATTTTTAACCCTCGACCCAAAAAGAGGGGTGTTATAAGTTTGACCTGTGTGTGTGTGTATGTATGTATGTATTTATTGCCACCTAACTCAAGAACGGGTGAACCGATTTGGATAATTCTTTTTTTGTTAGAAAGGTGATGTGAATGAGAGTGTTCTTAGCTATGTTTTATGAAAATCTGTCCAGCTAATCAGCTCTTTTCAAGGTAATTTTTTGTACCAGGCTTCATAGCTCCCAAACGGGTGAACCGATTTGGATAATTCTTTTTTTATTAGATAGGTGACTTAATCGAGAGTGTTCCTGATTTTGAATTTGTATGGAGTCGAAAAAATTTCGTCGTTTCCTAACTATAGTTTCTTTGGGAAAGTTGCTCATAATGGTGACTTCTGCCTATGGTTAAAGTTTTCTCGAACCTCTCCCTTACACCTTGTATAACCTTCCTTCATTCCTTCAGTCTTCTAAATGTCCCCACTGCAGGAGCACGACCTACCCTAACGAGGTCGTACGGATCGTAATCCACCGCACTGACCCAATGCGTTTTGGTGGATATCACAAGGACCTCCAATTTTCTAGGTTCTTGGCCTTGCTGGTCATCATCATCATCTTGGTCATCAGCTATTTTCCAACATGATGTAGCGGTAATCATTAATATGGTGACCTAAAACGTACTATTATGTCGGGGGTATTTTAATTCTTTTTATTTATACTTGTTAAGGGGAGTAACTTACCTCAAAGTAACTGCTAAACGCTCCGTAGGACTTATTGCGATTCGTCGTAAACTGGATACAGCCAACTTATGTTCAATTCTTCCCAGCAACTCGTCAAAAGATCGAAGGGACAATCGGAAGTAGTTCTTAAATTTTCGATGGTTATCTCGGAGATTTTGAAAATTTACATTAAACATTCCAGTGAGTGATCTAGTTTCAAGATATGGATCTACTCTGAATTGTTTTTTATTTTTTTTACGTTTGAAAATGATATAAGCGATAATTATTTTTTTAACATTCATTTTTTGCGCGTTGTAACGTTCACGTTTGTGCACGAGTGTAGTCACTGGCGACACGCGCGAAACTGCAGCAGATAACGAAATCCCTGTCGTGCGTGTGGCCAGGAGCGTGCTAAAACCCGCATGCGGACCAAAACCGCGCGCGGGCGAAAAAACGCATGACAGGAAAAGGGCCCTTAGTGTCACGCGGATTTGCTCACGCACGCGGGATTGGCCCGCATGCGTAGCATCCGCAAAGAACAATTTCATATAGGTATCTATTGTAAAGCGTGATAAACGCACGCGGGACGCGGGGCGCTGTGCGGGGCGTCACCCCGGTGCGGGGTATCCGCATGCGTAAGCGCTGCCTACAACTTCAGTGCCCATTTTAGAGTCGAGCGGGGCGCACGCGCCGTATTGTACTACCGAAATGAAAATCGATACAGAACGAGTAATCATTGAAGTTCATCTGCGGCCCGTTTTGTGGGATAAACGCAATGAATTATACAAAAACAGGGACGCGAGGGAGGCTGCATGGAGAGATATTTTGAAGGAATTGGCACCTAACTACGAATAACGATTACGATAAATTAACTGAATTTTATGTTGTAAGAAAAGAGGTCCCGACATTGCGAACACTGTTAGAAGAATTACGTTCTAGTATTGGCTTTAGTGGATGCAGAGAAACTCTGCGTAAAATATTAATTGCCAATGGGTATGCGTTCAAGAAAAATAGAAATGAACGAACAGTTCTTGTTGAACGTTTTGATATTGCTGCTTGGAGACATGGTTATCTAAGAAAAATTGCTGCTAAACGATCAGAAGGAAAACCAATAATCTATTTAGATGAAACATACATACACAAGAATTATAAGCCTAAAATGTCATGGCAAGGTGCATCAACGAGTGGTGCCCCACAACCAAGCCCACTGGAGCATATATCTGCTGGGAAAAGATATATAATAGTTCATGCTAGCTCTGAAAGAGGGTTTGTACCTAATGCAATATTAGTGTTTAGTACAAAATCAAGGTTGGCAGACTATCACCATGACATGAATGCTGAAAATGTTGAAAAAGAGGTAATCCACTAATTACATCCTAATTAGCTTTTTATTTTATAATAATTTGTGATTATGGTGATATAAGACTTTTTATTGAAGTTTCCAGCAAACAGTAAAGAATAACGAACTCAAATATCAAATCATTTTGCTCCTACTATAGTCAGTGATACCATTAAAGATTTTTTGAATTTGCCGCGTTTTCTCAGGTCACGCTTTCGGTGGCCAGACTCTATCATACTCGCCTAAGTCCATTTGCAATATTTCAAACTCTCCTAAGTCCAGTGCTCTATTTTTCAATATTTACTAAATCCATAGGTATTATATCTAATGTGCCTAAGTCCCGATAAAACTGATCGGAAATTTAGTTTTACGTTGTGATGTTATTTGTTTTTTAATTTTTGAGTGTTGCCTAGTATAATATTCATAGCACAAATTCATATTAGTAGCTTTTCACTAGCGTAACCTTCCAACCAAAAAAAACATCGATATCCGAAAAAAAACCTACAGGACGAATTTGATATCTGTCGACACTTATTATGTTCATTATGTTTTAAAAAAATATAATAAAAATGTTTTTATTTTATTTTAGAGTCCCCACTGCCATCTGGTGCAAATTATACAGTAGAGGAGCTGTCAATACTGAATGATGTTGATTTAAATGATAGCAAGGATTTGTTGCAGAATGGATTTGGATTTTAGAATTGGGCGAAGTTGGCTTCCCAGTAACGAAGACTCAGTAGGAATCTGTCAGTAAATTAATTAAGAATGTAGGCCGTACAAATCCTTTTAAATATGACCAGCCGGGTAGGAAATGGTATAATAGGTTTCTTGCTCACCACCCGGAGGTTTAGAAAAGAGTCCCACAATCGCTCACGACATGCAGAGCGAGTTTCGGAAGAAAATATTAAGAGCTGGAGTAAAAATACGGCAATATTTTGTTGAAAATAATTTAATGGAATTTCTCCGGGACCCTAAACGTATCTTCAATTGTGATGAGAGCGGATTCTAACTTTCGCCCCAGGAAAAGCCAGTACTGGTCAGAAAAGGCTCGAAATAAGTGTAGAGACGAATTGCCAACAACAAGAAAGAGTGTTTGACAGTTTTACTTTCAATAGCTGCTGATTTTGCAATACCTCCACCATTGGTTTTGTTTCCGTATAAACCCTATGTTCCATCGCACATCACAGCCAACACACCTAAAGGGTGGGAAATGGGACACTCTGATTCTGGGTGGATGACGAGTGAGGCATTCTATGAATACATCACAAATGTCTTTCACCCATGGTTAAAAGAAAATGGAATCCAAATGCCAGTGGTTCTTTTTCTGGGGCAGCCCCCACAGTGTCTTTGCGAGTACGTCCCCGTCGTCTGCCCTGGACCCTCCCTACTTGGTGCGCGGTAACGCAGTGGCCAGTAGTGGTAGGTGACCAAATCTCCAAGACAAAACTGTGCGGAAGAGACTTGAAATCACAATGGATTTATCGATGCGTGCGGATCACGTAACCCCCCCGGGAGTCCCCCAAAAGGTCCTTCTCAGAGCCACCCAAAAGGCCCTTCTCAGGGCCAACCTGTGGAGGTGGAAAGAGTTGCGAAGACGCCGCCGGTCGCCCGACCATCCTCGGACCTGTTCATCAGGCCGAGTGATATGTCGGACGGGTGTTTGTCCGACGGATCGGTGGCTAGCGATGCGTCGGATAAATAGACGCGCAAGCGACTCAGGTCGCGCACGCGCGCAACTGAAGGGTCCTCTGGGACCTCTTCTGTGAAGGCCGTCAAGGCCAAGCGAGGCCGCAGTGTCCGCGGCAGAGGTCGCACTCCGCGGGGTGCTCCGAGGGCGGAGCTCCCGTGTGAGAGCGATAAAGAGGTGGCGCCAAGCGAGGTATGTTGCCGCTACGGTGCGTAAATGCATTTCCCAGCGAGAACAAAAAAAAAGTGGTTCTTTTTCTGGATGGTCATTCGTCGCATATTAATGTTAATCTAAGTGAATACTGTAAAGAACACGGGATAATTTTGACAAACTTTTAAGTTGTACCCCAATGCTACCCATCGTCTACAGCCGTTGAATGTAGGAGTATTTTACCCTTTAAAAATTGTTGGCGTTGTAACATGGTGTTACGATCTTCTGCACTTCATAATGAATATTTTGGCTGACAACGCCATCTAGGCCAATGTCGTCGAAACCTCTGGTTGGTTTTATCAATATGTCATCCTTAATATTATTTCTTTTTAGGAAGCTAGCTTGTTTCTTTTTGCAACTTTGTGCACAAGTTTGTAGCGCCATCTAGTTATGTTAAAAAATAATAAAATGGAAGGAAAATTAAAACACTAATTTATCTATCAATCAACTTTAAACTTTGCTGTGTGAATACAACTTGAACGCATCTAGAGGGCGCCACGATTTTGAATGGCAAGTCGGTCGACGAAGTTCATTTATTCTTGGAGGAGTCATGGCTGCCTGAGGCCGCTCCGATTTCCATTTTTTCTTTTCTTTCTTTTACAATTTTATTATATACAAGTTCATTAGAATAATGGTTTATTGACTGCAGCTTCGTGTCCCTGATTTCAAAGTGCACACTGTATATTGTTTGTTTGGTAAGTATTCTCTGATGCTTGGTTGGTGAGTTGGCTGGCGTCCATTTTGTGCAAAGCTTTAATCTTCATAATTTCATTGTAGACCATCATCTTCCTCTTTCCATGGCCTACAGATTGGCTTGAACCTCTTGCACGCTGATTTTTTTTTCTTCATTTTTTTTGTCGAAGAGATCGCTTTGACTATGTAATGGGTAAGTGCACGCATTCATATTGCCACATATTCTATTAAATCTTCGTTTGGTTTTATCTTATGATTTCTTAGCTATTTGTTGAGTTTATTGGCAAATGATACCGTCCATTTAAACGCTGAACACGTCTGTCTGTCTTGTTTCACTCTTGCATCACAGCGGCTGTGCACTTTGCTTGATATAACCTTTTTTTCTTA
Source organism: Emmelina monodactyla (assembly GCA_916618145.1). Lineage (NCBI taxonomy): Eukaryota > Metazoa > Arthropoda > Insecta > Lepidoptera > Pterophoridae > Emmelina > Emmelina monodactyla. The sequence continues at coordinate 4,236,526 of OU745316.1, forward strand.
ATGTGTATTTTAGGCTTGAACGCCCTGCTTGGCGTGGAGAACACTTTCCTTGGAGCGGAGAGTAGTTTCCTTGGAATGGAATGCTACTTAAGGAGTTTTGCATAATTTTCCCCTGACCTGCTCCGGCTACAGCAGGTTTTCTTTAACAAACTCAATCTCTTATTCTTAAACCTGGAAAATCCTGGTATTCATATTTTTCTTTGACTTAAATACTTATTTTATCTCATTGATGGTGACAGTCCTCGATTAAGGGTTTTAGATATTAAGCATTACCTTTAAGCGTAGGCAAGCTGGGTCGCTCCCAGGCCTTACTTTATTTTATGTTATCCTACTTTGATATATAATAGTGAGTATAATTATTTTTACATTCATTAAGGTACATTTCTCCTTTCTTTTTGTACTTAGGTTGTTGGTTAAACAAGCAATATACTTGTCAATAGATAATTTCTAGAGAGTTTCTGAGTCCTACTCACGCTAGCAAGCTAGTACATCGTATTCAGAATAATTTCAACTCTATTTATACTGTCATAAAGTTGATTTTAGTAGAAAATATTCGGCTTGTCGGAATCTAGCTACTCAGTGGTCACGGATATTTGTAGTCAGTCGGTCGAAAATGGTGCTTTCAGTTAATTTCCAGTCGTAAAAGTTAAAATTCAAATTTAGGTATTAAAAAGCCATTATAAAATACAATTATGTGCATATTTTCAAATAAAAGTTCGTTATTTTTCAAAAAATATTTTTTCTTTTGACCTTTTAGAGTATAAAGGATTCATTTAGCCGTATCAATCAGTGATCGGAATTCGGCGCCATTGCGTTAGCATCCATACTTGGAACAGATAAAGTATTTTTCATATCTTATCTGATGATAAAGCTCGAGTCCCTATTGGCGTAACTGCGGCAAATTAGAAGGCACCTCTTCTAATGAACATGGAATATAGGATCAAATTGCCTGATTACGATTGGGAAATCGCTGAACGTTATAAATTAATACCATCTGTTTATGCTGGTTTCAAAATCAATTCCAATATGCTAGGACACCCGCAAGCCGTTGGATATTCTGGACCAACATATATCGCTATTTGAAGTGGAAAACATAGTTCGTCTCCTGCTAATACTCATGCTCAGGATTTCGAGACGCTTCTCGAACTTAAAGAGTTTCGACCATTAGCTAAAACTGACCATGGACTAGTAAAACCAGTGGTAATCATGACGGTTGATGGAGGGCCAGATGAAACTCCGCGTTATCAAAAAGTCAAAATTTTTTTTAATAGTTTTTTTATTAGGTTATTTCACGCACAATTTGAAATTTATTTGTTACCAGATATGAAACCCACCAACAGAATGCAAAAGCATCGAAAAAAACTGAAAGAAAACAAAGAAAATTACGAGACACATTTGCTAAAGGAAAGAAAACGAGACCAGAAAAGAAGGGATGCCAAGAAGGCTTCAGTGGATACCGAAGAGATAGAGAAGCGGCGCAAACGTGACCGAGAAAGACAAAGAGCATTGAGATTAAAGAAGAAGGACGAAATACTCCATCTGCCTACCCAGTCGACGTCATCACCTATTGAAACTTATAAGTCTAAAAGATCATTTAAAAAGGCTATAACCAAAATCAAACGCGCGCTGCCTGCTAGTCCGTCTAAAAGAAAGGCAGTTCTAAAAGAAATTGCCATTGAAGTTTTTCCGACAAGTGCTAGACGCTTATTGTATCCAAAGGAAAAAACTTCTGCTAGTCTATCCAAAGAGACCATAGCTCAGATAGAAGCGTTTTACCAGCGGGATGATATAAGTCGTGCAGCACCTGGCATAAAAGATTATAAATCGGTGAAAGATCCCACAACAGGAGAACGTCAGAGGCTGCAAAAGAGACATTTAGTAATGAGTATCGGCGAATGTTATAGATTATTTAAAGAAGAATATCCGACGCTTAAAGTTGGCAAGACAAAATTTTACGCTGCAAGGCCAAGCCATGTCCGACCAGTAAGTGAAATCCCGCACGATGTTTGCGTATGTATCTACCATGCCAACTTTAACTTTCTGATTGAAACAGCCGGTCATACAATTGAGTCATCTAGTTTCAAAACCCGCTAAAACGATTTTTTCCTAAAACCAACCTTATGTTATAATTTGAAAGCGTTTTATTAGTACTTCAAGTTTAGCTATTCAGTTAGTGCCAAATCGCTCTAAAACACTAACAAAAATAGTTGTAAAGTTAACAATTGGGATCAGAAGCCACTAAAACATTGCATGTGGCTTTCAAAAGCCCCTATAAACTGACTGACCAATAGTAGCGCGTCATTTCTAACACGTGACTTACTTTAACTATGCAAACAAGATGGCGATTTTTGTTGTGTAGTGTAGATCTGTGTTTGGTAATTTAATAATTTTATGCGTACAAAATGGAAGACTTAATGAAATTTGTGAGAAAATGTGATCCAAAGAAGACAAGGAAGCGATCTGTGAATAAAGCAACCTGGAAACGTGAGATTCTACGCGAAAAACGGTACGTGATTCATCCTTTAGGGCTTGTACACAAAACTGCGATGCGACGTCGCATCGCAAAAATCTGCGAGCTCCCTCTACGCATCGCAAGAACTTACGAATTGATTCGCATCGCGCATTCCTGCGATGTTGCGTCACACTTGTTGACACCATTTTAGTTCGCTCTGGGACAGCGCGTGGGCAAGACGTGTAGGTACTTTAAAAATGACAGAATACGACGTTGATTTTTTAATATCACTGATTGAGGAGCGCCCTGTTGTTTGGGACACTAGTAATGAAGATTATAAAAACAAATTCATCAAACAAGATGCTTGGAAGGACGTGTGTAAAAGTTTATTTCCAAATTTCGAGGAAAAAGAAAACAATGAAAAAACTAAACTTGGTAAGTACACAAATACATTTATTAAGTATAACTTTTTTTTACTTTTTACTAAAACTACCTACAAATCAAACATTCTATTCATATAAGCACAAAAAATATTCTTTAAATTGTTTACAAATGTTTAGGCGTCGACAGCGAGTTACTTTAATGTTTTACGGTGTGTCCTTTTGTACCTATTGTATTGACTTATTACCAAGAACTCGAGCAACAATACAAGCCGTATGGTATAGTCTTAAATTTTTTGTAGTTGCCAGTTTAATGCTCCAACTTCACTTGTAAAGTAATCCGAATATTCGTTTCTAATTATATTTGCACCAACCACCTGACTACCTACATTCAACCCTTGTTCAAGTGGTTGTAGTTCGGAATCATCTATGATCATTTCAATAGGGGTGTCTAATTCATCACGGTTAATGACAAAGTTATGTAGTATGCAACAAGCCTTAACAATATCTATAGCAAAGTCATATGAAACGTTAATGGGGCGGTGAAATATTCGCCACTTATTGGCTAATATGCCGAAAGTACACTCGACATATCTTCTTGCCCTACTCAAACGGTAGTTGAATACTCTTTGTTTAACAGACAAATGCTTGCCAGAATAAGGACGCATGACATTATTCGAAATAGAAAAAGCTTCGTCTCCGACAAAAACATATGGAACCGGTTCTTGAAAGCCCGGTAGCGGCCTTGATTTTGGTGTAGGCAAATCACCTCTCATCAGTAAGTCGTACAGTTTCGTGTTGTGGAAAATAGTGGAGTCACTTTCCTTTCCATATGCTCCTATGTCCACATAGATGAATCTGTATTTCGAGTCCACAATAGCCAACAAAACTATTGAATTGTAGCCCTTGTAATTAAAAAAAAGTGATCCACTTTTTGGGGGACTACGAATACGAATATGTTTCCCATCAACGGCTCCAATACAGTTAGGGAAGTTGGCTTTCTTGTCAAAGTCCGCAGCTATTTCTTCAAACAGCTGTTGTGTTATTTTTGGTATGTTTGCATTTAAACAAAATTTCCATATTGCTTTACAAACTACTCGTATTATCTTAGCAACTGTACTTATTCCTCGATAATAATCTAAATGTATATTTCTGATTTCATTTCCGGACGCTAGGAATCTGTAACATAAATAGAAAAATAAGGATTAATTTATATAACAAACTTAAAAAGTAAAGAACACTAACTTAAAACGACATAAACATACATAATTTAATTTAATTCATTGGTAGACAACGCTTCTAGCGCTAAGTTCGCCTATTGTTATTATTATTATATTATTGTTCTGTACAAATGGTATTTGATGAATTATAAATAAATAAATAAATTAAATATTGTCTATTTTTTTTTGCAGGTAATTTAGTAATACAAAGATGGAGAGGGATTAAGGATACCTTTAATAAATATGAAAAGAAACTCAAAGATGCAAGTAGGTCAGGGTCTGGATCCAAAAATATAAAAGAATACCATCTGTACAAACAATTACAATTTCTTAAGAAAAATTTGCAAAATGAGACCACAACTAGTATAAATGAGTCAGAAAATGAGCAAGATAATCAAGAAGGTACATCAAAAACACGTTACCAAAGGCAGCCACCAAAAAGAAAGATGGTTAATAATACATTTGAAGATGATATTGTAAAGATTTTAAAGGAACCTGAGAATAGACACATATCTTTTTTTAAAGGTATTTTACCATCACTTGAAAGATTAGATGACAATAAAACTCTAATCTTTCAGAGCAGAGTTCTTCAAATTTTAACAGAATTGCATCAACCTCATGGCTACTACTATCCGAATAGCAACTACCAGGGTGGCTATCAAACTCAACATTTTGCGAGATCTCAACAAACGCCACTGATACGTCCACAGTCATCTAACATACCAGATCAAATTGATTCACCTAGTAATGATTTTTCTAACTCAAGCATATTAAGCACACTTTCAACTGAAGAAGACTTTGATTTTTCGTAAATTTTATGGATTGTAATATTTTAAAAACTCTTTTCTCAATAAAAACTAATGTAAACAATTATTGTCTTACTTCACTTACCGGATAGTGAGGCCAATCATTTCCAGAGGCATAACAGGAATTCTCCCCTTGTACGATTGTTTATGAAGATATGGTGATAATAAACTTAAAAGCTCTTCGAATGAAGATATGCTCATTCTAAAATACTCCAAAAATTTTTTTTCGTCGGTTTTCAAAGCTTTATATTTTAGAAGAAAAAAGTTTCCATCAGGATTCATAATAGTAATAAATGGATGAACCCAAAATCTTCTTTGTTTCTTTTTTCTATATCTCCTAAGCAATAATAAAAGTGCACACTTCTTTTTACGATCCATGTCACGACCTAGCTTTCAATTCAAAATACGTTTAGTACGGTTAACGGTCGTCGAAGGAATGGTCACACTGGGAGACGCCTTGCCGCACGAAATCGCATCGCAGCAATTCGTGTCGTAATTTTCTGAGTTGCGAATTCGCATCGCGTCGCATCGCAGTTTTGTGTACAAGCCCTTAAAATCAGCATCGATAGTAGCAAGAATGATGTTATGCAGTAGGTAGGAACCTATATAACCTATGGAATATAAAACTGCAGCATGTTCTTTTTAATATTTTTTTATTATTCATGTAAATATGTACGTTTACTTTCATATATCTTTTGTATGTATAATAAATTTAAAAAAGATACGTGAATTTGGTAGATATGTGGTAACACAGAAGCTAAAACCAAAAAAATTATTTACCTATTGTTATTACCTACATTTACTTTTGTTTATGTTGATTATTTTGAGTTCAAAATCGCTATTCTTTAAGCCTGAGACTGTCTGAAAAAAATGGCTCTTAGTATTTATTCTTTGGATTATAATATTTTATTAGCAACGTTTCTTTCTGAACTTTTAATTTCAAATTGTTATTTCGGTTTTAGGTACAAACCTTCAAGCTTGCCGCAGTTTCCGCAGTGTGGACACAAGCAAAAGGCGTTTCGATGTAGTGAACTATCATGTCAAGATATAAGAAAATTTCACAAGAATTTCTATAAGTGTGCTACGAAAGTGAAGCAAGACTGTTTTATACTGAAATATTGTAATATATCAGAAGCTAAGTCATTAAAACCCAACAGTAAAATAAAAATTGCTATTAAGTATACTATACATAGTAAAAATGGGACCAAAATACCGGTATGTCAAAAAACTTTCATGAGAGCACTAATAATAAAGAAAGATCGAATACAGGGCGTAATGAACAGATTTTTATGTAGCGGAGGTGAAATGCCAGAAGAAAAGCGCGGAGGTGACAGGAAGAGCGAAAAATACGAAGCAAAAAGACTATCCGTTGAATGGTTCATCGAAACCTTTCAAGGACAAGAGAGTCACTATTGTCGTTCGAAAAGTATCAATAGAATATATCTTGCTTCAGGCTTGACAATACGTAAAATGTGGCATATGTATAACGCAGCCCGTGACGAGGATTTGAGAGTAAAACAAAGTTTTTTCAGACATGTTTTTAATACCAAGTATAATATAGGCTTTGGAAATCCTAGGACAGACGTGTGTTCAACGTGCATTGAATTGTCAGAACGCGTAAAAACGGAGAAAGACGCTTCGAAGAAAAATTTACTTATGGTCGAAAAAAGAATTCATCGCCTTAAATACAAAGCCTTCTATGCAATATTGCAGGAAGAAAATGAAGTTCTTCAAACCATAACTTTCGATTGTCAAAAAAACCAGGCCATGCCCAAAGTTCCGGATCAATCTGCCTACTACAGTCGTCAAATCAACTTTTACCACTTTGCCATTGTTGTGGGAAATTCAAAGGCTAAAATGGACAAAAATAATATTCATTCCTACTATTGGGATGAAACTTCACACTGCAAAGGAAGTAATGAGATAATTAGCGCAGTTTACGATTTCTTAAAAACTTTGAATTTGGAGATAGAATAAAAATTCTACGAATAGTGTCTGACGGTTGTGCCGGTCAAAACAAAAATACAGGCATGATAGCTATGCTCGGTAAATGGCTGTACACAGAAGCCCCAACAAATATAAAGAAAATAGAGCTGATCTTCCCTGTTGTAGGTCACTCATTTATACCTCCAGACAGGTTGTTTGCCAGAATTGAGAAATCATTAAAAACTAAAGAAGTAATTACCTCTCCATCCGAATACGCAGCTGTCTTAGAACAAAATGGTATGTGCAAAGATCTAGCATCAATTCCTGTATTTGATTGGAAAAAAAGTTACGAGTCCATAATTAAACCAACTACGTCTTGGCATTTTCAGTTTATGAAAACAAAAAGATTTTTTATTACAAGGACTAAAACAGAAAATATTTTAGTACAGGGTGAAGAGACGTATAGAAACGAAATACGCGAAAAAAAGACTATCACAAAAAAAAATAAAAAAATCACTATGATATCTCCTCAAGTAATCCAGCCAAATCGTGTTTACATAAAAGAAGCAAAAATTCAAGATGTTGATAGACTTTTGAAGAAACACTACGGAGATGAGTGGAGAAATTTGGAAGAATTGTTTTTTTTTTAAACTGTAATGGAGAGAATGAGTACCGCTGAAACGCGAGACTTTCTGAGATTGTCAGAAGAGACTGATTTGTGTGAAGCAGGATTTACGGATGATATTTGTCACGTTTAAACTCTTTCATTTTTATTATATTTTTTAATTGGTACTTAAATTAAATTATAAAACACATTAAAACTTTTTATTTTATGCCTATAACAGATTCAGCTATTTTTTTTAATATTATGAATAAAAAGAATTACCTACTTGACTCTGGATTTTGATGAGATAAATGAAAGCTACATTCACCTACTTCCTTACTTTTTTTGATCTTTGTTAAAATTTTGTAAGTTGCAAAACCCACTTATAAGTGACATGTTACTATCAAATTCCTCTTAATCCAGGAGTGAGTTTCATAACCCGCTAAAATAAAAGAAAAAACCTCCATATTTTAGTTTATTTTACTGATTTGTTAATGAAAAGAGATTTTAAAGTGTTGCCATATTCTGTGGCTTCATAAAATACAAAAAAGATTATTGTCTACAACATTTTATTGACAACGAGAAGTTTTTACTAATTTGTGGAAAATAAGCAAAACTTATTTTAGTGGCTTTTGAAACTAGATGACTCAATTGCTTCTTTTCCTACTTCTGCTCAAAAACTTCTAGAAGAAGTTTGTTGTAATATAGAAAGTGAGGAATGTATGACAAATAAGTGTACACAGTGTGATAACGTAACTGATTTAATACCCTTGACATTTGATCGTGACGCAATCATTACATGGAACCAGTGGAAAGAACATGAGGGTCGTTTACAAGTTCAATTGGAGACAGGCACCGCTGCTGATTTCATAAAATTATTTGAGGCTCAACTAAAGAAGTTTAAGACTCACTGGTTTGTGAAAAAAGTTCAGAGCAAACACTTCAAAGAAATGAGAGAAAGAATATCCGAAGATGAGGCGGTGCTGCAAGTAGATTTCGCCGAGAATTTCGCAATTATATCACAGGACGCAATTCAAAGCGCACATTGGCGACATCATCAGGCCACTGTTTTTACCGGATGTGCTTGGGTACGAGAAGGAGTTTCTATAACTCCTCGATCTTACGCAATCATTAGCGAGGACCTTAGCCACAACAAAGTTTGTGTTTGGGTGTTCATCAAAATGATTATTAAAGAACTGAAAACCTACAAAAAAATCAAGGTAGTTCACATCTTCTCGGATGGCTGCGCAGCACAGTTCAAGAATCGGTATAATTTGTACAATATTTGTACAGCTCCAGAAGATTTCGGAGTAGACATAACTTGGTCATTCTTCCCGACTAGTCACGGAAAAGGTGCCGTTGACAGCATTGGTGCGGTCGTTAAGAGGACGTTGTGGATTTCTGTAAAAGCTCGGGAAATCATCCTCCACACTCCACGAGATTGCTATGAACATTTGAAGAAGAAGGAATCAGGAACCGTCAACATTTTTTACCAGTCCAATGAGGACATTAAAGAACATCAACCATTGTTGGAAATACGATGGGAAGGCCTTAAACCGATCAGAAATCTACATGGAAAGCACTATTTTCAAAAGTCGCATGAATCGACAAATTGCATCAAAGGTGGTCGTACTGTTTCTTCTGAAATGGAAGACACCTGCCTGAAGATCCTATGTCAAGACACTCGTTTGCGTTATTCTGACATCTATACTGATTCAGAAAGTGATTTAGAGTAATTACATATAATTTACAAGCGAATTTTTCATATTAGATGGGAAATCGCGCAATCGTCAAAAGAAATTATTAATTTTAGACCAAATGTCATGGTAATTTCCTGTGTTTTCTTATCTGGAATGATTTTTAATAAAGCAATGTTGAATAAAACATTTTTTATTTTACGATATTACTTGAAAAATCATACAGTGTCGCACCCGTTACAAAGGCCTGTCGCACCCGTTACGTTTTCATTTATTTTTATAAAATACATTATACATGTTTGTACATTTCAAATAACGTAGTTATTTGAGATAACTATTCAAGGTTTACATAAAAAAATCTTACTATATACTTTCATTGAAAATTTTACAGGTGTTCAATTGAAAGTCATCTTGGTCGCATTTGGCGATTTTCTAAGGTCACACCCGTTACGCGATTCATGACGTTGTTACAAGCTTTTCATTACAAGTTTCTATACAGATTTTGTTTGAGTTAAATATCTAATTTGTCATACTATTTTTCTTTATAAACGTAATTAGATATATCTGAACAAACACTTAATTATCTTGAAAAAATGTAGTGTCAGTGTCGCACCCGTTACAATGGAATTACCCACTACTAAACTAACATCTACTTTGGGATTAAAGGGACGAATCAGAAATGATGATTCAGCGAAAGAGACCAAAGAAAAAGACAATATTCAAAGAATTAAGGAGTTCTTTTTACGCGATGACGTCAGTCGTGCCACAGCAGGCCGAAAAGAATGTAAAACACTTAAAAAAGATAAACAACAGAAACGTTTTCTTTTAGATTCCATGAAAAATCTACACATGAAATATCAATCGAACGGCGGAAAAGACTCTTACACTACATTTACCAGATACAGACCATTTTACGTAGTAAATCCCACTCTCAGCGACCGTGAAACTTGTGCTTGTGTTAAACACAGCAATTTAATACTAAAGGCCGAAAAGCTTAAAGCTTTAGAAATAATACCAAGTTGTAAAGTCACAGATTTAGTTATGGAAGTATCTTGCAACACTGAATCTAAACATTGCATGTATAATACATGCCCATCTTGTATGTCAAAGAATGTTTTAGTTAGGTACTCTTGACGATATAACCAAAAACATCAATATTACTTGGCTTGAGTGGGGGTTGAAAAAGCATGAATATGTAAAGATTTTGAAAACTGGTGAGAGAAAACCCATGACAACCAAAAAAATTGTGAAGGATACAAAAAGGGGTACCATAGGCCAGCTTCTTGAAGAATTTAACAAAGAATTAAGAGTTTTCAAGAGACACTATTACAATATTGGTCATCAGCATAAGGCTCTACAAAACTGCATACGAAACATATATGAGGATGAAGCAGTCATAATTTGTGACTTCTCAGAAAATTATGCTGGAAAATTACATAAAGAAATACAATCCATTCATTTCGGAGTAAACAGAGATCAAATTTCTCTCCATACCGGAGTAATTTATAGTAAAAACAATAAACCTACATCATTTTGTTCTATATCTCCATGTTGTGAACATGATCCTGGAGCGATTTGGGCTCACCTTTCACCAATTATTGAATTTGCAAAACAAAAGGTTCCTTCCTTAAAAGTAATACACATGTTTTCTGACGGCCCCTCTACACAATACAAACAAAAAAAGAACTTTTATCTTTTTAGTAAATATGCTCCCTCTCGCTATCCGAGAAGGAGGCCTGTGCTCAACTATGGGACATATATAGGCTATTTATTATTTTATTATTTATTATTATATGTTCAAGAGAGCACCTTGGATTATGCTTCCTGGTCCTTCTTTGAAGATTTGAGTTTTAGAGTCAAAACACTCTTAAAAAATGGTAAAAATAAATACAACACACTCACCTCCAATAATGCATGTTGCTGTAATTATGCAGCAACCTATGGTCGCGCTCTTGAGAGATTATCTGATAAAACGTGTTGCTGATATGTACCGCGATAGAGATTTTTGGACGAAACAGAGAAACGAGAACCAACTAAAGGTTTTTGAAGGGTAAGGGCTGCTCATGCCTACCAGTAAGCGTACGCGCGTTCATTCCTAGTGTCTAAGCGAAATAAAAAGCACCTTGGTATAAATATATTAAACATAACTAAACTTGAAAACTAGTATTCTAATATTTTTCTTTAGTCTCATAACTCGAAACGGACAGCTCTTACAACAAAGCTGCCATAGCAATAGTTGTTCCTATTGAAGAGACCTATCCAACGATATATATCTTATTGCTATTGGAGGGTGGTCCCAATTTGCCCATTCTCCTTTAGGCCTAAAGCTTAAAAAAGGACCAATAGGCTTAAATTTAGGCCAAATAGGCTATAGTCGGATTTTTTATTAGACGAAGCCGACTAACAGTAGCTAAAGTCACTTTATAAAATAATGTTGCCATATTTAAAGTAATAGTGAGTGATGCGTTTAGTTCTCGTTCAATCAGATTCATAAACAATGAGTGTGAATAGTTATTCATTTCAAACAATAAAATATTAGAGGCAAGGGAAGAAGGCTTCGTAGAAGATAGCTTATTAATATTTGAAGCCAAAAAAAATAAAGATGATTATTATTAAGAGATGAATGCCGATTCCTTTGAGGATTGGTTTAGGAGGGTCTTGCCAAAACTAAAACCAAATTCCGTAGTAGTGATGGATAATGCCCCCTACCACTTCAGGAAACTAGAATCGCTGCCTAAAATACCTTGGACTAAACCTAGAATTCAAGAGTGGCTAACGAGAAAAAATATTTCATTCGAAGCAACAATGGTTAAAGCGACTCTTATAGACATTGTACGGCAGCACAAACAAGAACATTGCGATAACTATGATAGATGGCAGCGCAGCATGGGATAATTATTTTACGTCTGCCCCCATACCACTGTGAGCTCAATCCCATTGAGGTGGTATGGGCGCAGGCTAAAGGATATATTGCAAGAAATAATAAAACCTTCAAAATGGCAGAAGTAAAAAAACTTTTTTACAAAAGTAAAAGTTCTTCTTCAGAGTTCAACATATCACAGCTGAAAAATGGAGTAGCTGCGTGTCCCATACAATTAGAGATGAAGAAAAAATGTATGGTCTCGACCACATGATAGATAATATTTCAGACCAATTTATAATTAATATCACCAACGGCGATAGTGAAAGTGATTTTTTATCTGATGATTAATAAAAACAAATCATATAATTAGCGATGTTTTTTTTTATTACCTATCTATAATTGTTATATTTTATACATCTTTAGTTTCAACTCCATGATGTATTTAAAGTAGGACAGTCTTACAAGTTTCCTCGCTATGTTTTCCTTATTGTTTATAACACTCGGTATTCAGTATAGGTAGATACTATAGGAACATAGTTGTTGAAAACTCGTTGGTATACATACATGTACACAAAGCACGACTAAAATTCGAACCCCGTACCCGATATCAACAGTTCGGCACACTAGCTAACTATTCACTAGACAATCGAGACATTTTAATTCAAGCAGGAGTTTTTTCAATCATTGGTCACAACACTATTTTTATTTCATCAAAAACTGACAACACAGTAAACGTCAGTTGGCTTCGTCTAATTAAAAATCCGACTATAGTTAGGAACTGGAAACCCGTGAACACTAATTTTACCTGTTTATCAAAACAGTGGTCAAAGCATGGGAGTCTTAACGATCTTAACGTTATTTTGACAATTTTCATCGTTAATGTTCATACAAATTAACGAAACAAATGTCAGAATAGCGATATTAACGATCGTTAAAAGTTCTGTGCTTGTAGCACAGATACATTTTATCAAACCAACAACAAAACACGAACCAGTGTTTATAAAAATGTCTATTTCGCCAATTAGGAAAGCTATAAAAATATATTTGTATTATATAGTATGTATATAGTGAAGTCACACTCCTCTTTTGTATAGAAGAACTCCAATTTACTCTTCATATGTGATTTTAGTTTGATTTGTAATCTCAGGACAGTAATAATAACTTATGAGTTAACAAAATATGTAGCAAATTCTTAATATTATATTTTTACTCAAACTTTATGTCTACAAACTAACATAAAATAACTTACTTTAATATCTCCGAAACTGTTTTTTAAACCTCTCATAGTGAAAATCATCTGTAGCCCGTTCACCCTTAGCCTTTTTCACTATCTTATCTACACTATCATCAATAACACTAGTTTCAGTCTTTGCTACTATTTTAGGCTCCACTTTCCTCTTCTTTGCATTTTCAGTATCTATATTAAATCTATTGTGTTGTACAAAATTGACAGCCATATTAGTAGGAACAAACTGTGAAGGACCATCTTTTTTGTTTTGCCGCTCCCACAATAACTTCATTTTAGCCTCTTCCGTAGCTTCAATATTTTTTATTTTTGCATCAATACCTAGATCAACTTCAGGTATGCCACTGAGCATTTGGTTGGACAGCATTTCTTCAGATTTGTGTGCAGAGGACATACGTAAGTGTTCAGGAAGTGAAAGCAATGCTGCTTCTTCTGGCGATAAATGCTTCAATGATTCATTCAAATCGCCATCAATTTGGTCATTCTTCTTACCCTCTGAAAAAAAAAACACTGATTAATTATATGGAAAGTGCTTTTATTGTAAATGAAACTGGTTGCCTTAAAGTGTTAATTACATTGTGATAAAAAAAAATTGACCTTGAACAAAAACAACTTAATAGAGATTATGTGAAACATTAACCCTTAAATTGGCAAGATGAGTTAAGTCCAAATTTAACTTTCTTTTTGAATTTTCTCGATTTGTTATAACCCAAAATGCATAAAAAAAATTCAAAAAAAAATCCTACATTTTCAGTTTTCGTGAAAATGAATGTACTTCACGAATGACGTTGCCAGTTACTGAGTAAACTATCTATGTACTAGGAGGAGTACGTTGTACTTGCTTCGGCAGTACATATACTAAAATTGGAACGATACAGAGAAGATTAGCATGGCCCCTGCGCAAGGATGACACGCAAAATCGTGAAGCGTTCCACATTTTTGCTGCGCGCTTTCTTAAGAAGTTAAGGGGTAGAAACTTGAACACCAAGTTTCCCCCAACAATGAAGAGCGCCCGCCCAAGACCTGGTGGGCCAGCGTCAACCGGACTGATGTGTGTGCATGCGCAAGCGTTCCCGCAGTCCGGTTTCGTAGAACACCGCTGAGTTTTAGTGGGTATACCCCTGGTCGGCAGTCTTAGCCGCCAGGAGCAGCACCCTTTTCAGGGCGCCGGGAGTCCCACACACGCCCTTCCATTCCCCAAATGGAAGGGTATGGTGCGCAAAGCATTTCTCAGCGATAAAAAAAAAAAAAAAAAAAAAAAAAAAAAAAAAAAAAAAAAAAAAAAAAAAAAGGAGGAGTACGTTGCCATGAATACGACAAAATTCATTTATTTATTTTTATCATTATTTATTAAAAATAATAAAATTATCCTTAATAATATTACTTATAAATGTGAGAATGTGTATGTCTTTCTGTCTGTATGTGTGTTTCGCTTTTAAGTAAAAACGGCTGTACCGATTTTGATGAATTAGGAATAAAGGTAGGTCGACACCCTAAAAAGAAAATAGGATACTTTTCCCGCAGAAATAAGCCTCATTTCCACGGGAAAAGTCATTTGGATGAAACCGCAGGGCTAATTTTATATAAAATTGAAGAAAACAATATAATTTCGGCTTTTGAGCGGCGTCCTGGATAGTGAGATCAGCATGTCCCAACTGAGGGTAGTCGACTACCAGTCTGCGGGAACCAAAGCTAAAATCTTGTGCGAGCGTCTTAACATTAAGCGCTGTAGATAAATCGAAAAACATGCTCTACAATTAAATAAAATCATCCCTTATGTGGTGTTATACAACCACAAAATAAATAAAAACTTATGTATAGAGCTTGGCAATGTACTTCGTGAATACCGAAGTCAATTTACCGCTTATTTGGCAATGGTATTTACGGAGTACACAAAATCTTGCGCGCCAATAAAGTCATTATTATGTAACTTTATCATAAAATAACTATAGTGGGCACCCACGTATCTCTTTAGCATGCAATGTAATTCCAAATAAATATTATTTACCAAAAAAATCGTTTAAAAATATCAATAATACGTCCCCGGTTCGCAGACACATCGGGCCGCTTCGCAGAAATTTAGATTTTTACAGTTTTATATAAATGCTACCACTGATAAAATTAGTTTCTAACAAAATTAGTGAAATTTCAAGTCATACCATATAAAAATATTTAATAATTTATAAATAAAAAATGTTGTAGATTTTTTTGAAATCAGTGTACTCCGTGTATACCAATATCAATTTAAGGGTTAATCTAATAATTCACAGCATTAATTCAATAATAAATTCATACATTAAATTACAAGTACAACCAACAAACTATTTACTGTTCTAGCATGATAGTAATAAATGTTATATTTTGTTATGTTTTTCTGGTATTAATTTGTCAAGCAAAGCAGTTTAAGTGGATGGATATTAATAGAATATATTATCAATTAATTGTGATAAATTTAACAGATTTTTAAAGCTACAAGAAAAACACACAGATTCTTAAAAACACATAACATTCACAAGTTTTACACATCATGTATGTATCTTTGTGTAGTTGTATGTATATAAATCACTTCCTACTAGTTTAGGCTTCACCCACAAGTTTGAATGCATTACTTTAGAAAACAATAAATTAAACAATGGAACCCTCTGTAATGGTAAAAAAGAAGTTAATTGTGTCTTCACCACTTTGCTTATATATAATATAACCAATTTAGTTTAATTTAAAACTCTTAAGTTACTCAGGGTTATATTTAATATAAAAAAAAACATTCAAATTAAACCAGGTGTTTTTTGGGTGAGTAACAAACAGATAGTGCATTAATATACTTAATTTATTTAGTTTTTTGCATATCTTTCATCATTTACGCAGAAAACGCAAGGAAGTCTCTTAATATGTACAACTATTTCTTTGCTGTTTTTGTAACATTTTTTATTGGTGCTACTAGTCATAGCATAATGTTCCTTCCACAAATGAACTATTCAACACAAAAAACTTTTTCAATTTGAACCAGCAGTTTCTGAAACTCATCAGCTTCATAATATTCTGAGTTTAGATGAGATGAGATTTATTATACCTTGAACACTATGTGTTAAAATGTTGCTTAACAGGTATATCCAATGAACAGCTGGTAGTATCATAAAGATAACAAAAAAAATTAAAGCATGAAATGGATAGCTAGAAACCCTATCTTTTAGTACCTATATCTTATATATTGCACAACTACAGCTGAGACAACTCAAAAAAGGTAATATAACAGTGGACAAAAAAATATATGCATGCAATTTTAATTTTACCATGAATTTTTTTTTACATAATAAATATTTGTTAAATGCATTATAATGGTCACAGAGCATTCAAAAACCAGAATAACTCCAAACTAACATTGCATTGCTTCTTCGAATAAATTCCTAAAAAGAAGTGGCGATTTTTAAAAATTCGTAAATAAGTACCTTTTCTTTTTGAGAGCTGTTCCTCAATATATTTCATCATTTCTTCATCTTCATCCCGTTTGTTTGTCTCCGCTGAGAAATGTGTGCCTATTCCTGTGTCATAAGCATCATCTACTTGTTTTACTTTGCCAGATTTTAGTGCCTGCATATTTACAACTCCCCCAG
This sequence comes from Emmelina monodactyla, assembly GCA_916618145.1. Lineage (NCBI taxonomy): Eukaryota > Metazoa > Arthropoda > Insecta > Lepidoptera > Pterophoridae > Emmelina > Emmelina monodactyla. The sequence goes on from OU745316.1 coordinate 4,253,331, forward strand.
TTTTTATTTTAAACGGATCACTGCATGTAATTTCCTCATCCACAGTCACTTTTTGTCCTGTCGCTAGAGCCACCACGCTGACGCCATTTGGCCGTTCTCGAAGTTTCTGGATTTCCTTAGCTTCCTCCAATCTTGACAATATGTGATCTTCATCATCCGATTCCTCATTTTTAATACGTTGACGCAGATTCTTTTTCTTTACAGGTTTGAACTTTATTTCTATGTTGTCATCTGAAGACGCCATAGTGAAACCAACCATAAAGTAACTTTTATATACTGTAATAGAGACCAATCTCGGCCTTCTCCGGTGGCAACGTCATAACTAGCGCCATAGTACGCGCTATCGAGCAACTTTTAGCCAATATACATATCTATAGATTCTGATAACAGCTACTACAATGTATTCGGATAGACTACTCATAGGGAAATAATGCTTTATTTTTGTAATTAGTTACTTTTCTTTAACCATTAATATACAAATAACTTATTACAAAGTTGATCAACTTTATAATGAATAATTTGTGTATTGTATGATAAAATTTGTTGTAACTAATTCCAAAAATACAAAATAATATACTTGTAGGTATAGATTTTATAAATTTTATTTTCTCCTTTTATAACATTTTTGGCAATATTTGTAAGCTTTATTCTGAATCATGTCCTCGTCATCGTCTATGCCTCTTACACCTACTAAAATTTTATTTATATTTTTACATTTGGTGAAAATCATAAATCTAATAAAAATATTAATTATATAATCAATAACTTTTTTCTTGTGGATAGAACATTGTATAAAATCAAAATCAATCAACACAAACATTGCTGTTTTAATTACATTTGACAAAAAATTACTCTCTAATTTAATTTTCAATATTTTATCAACAATATCTTGCATTTGTGAAATTAATAAAATTAAATTTTTGGTAGGATAGCACAACCAACGCCGTCCTGCATACTCTCTGTAATTAATATATTCAATGTTTTGATCACATATAAAATCAGCATTACAATTATTGCATTCTTTAAATATATTGCTTTTAAGCTTTTTCAAAATATAGCCACTAACGTACTGCAGAGGCGCTATTTTTCTTGGGTCCAGTGCTTTTTCATCGATTGATGTAAAGGTAATATCATAAATTCCTTCTATATCAACAGGGCAGGACGACGTTGGCGACGGCATACATTGACCGATGACGAGGTTTTGCAACGATTTACAAAAATCAACTTCACAATTGGTTCCCTGAGTGTTGACACTAGATAAATTATTGATTAGCAAAGAAACGAAAGCTGCTTCAAATTGGTCGCAAGTTGGATTTACATTTCGACACCCGTGGCTTCTAACTGCAGAAAAAAAGTTTTCCAACGGGTCCTGATTTAGGTGTCGCATCCAAAATGATGTAATACCAAATTTTTCTTTTAATATTTTTATTAATCTTTCTACGCCTTCTAGTGTCAACACCCAGTTATGGACTGTAGGTACTTGCTCAGCTTTACCACTGGCAGTTAAAAACTTCATCGATTTAAACACTTTTCTCGCTTCAGCCCAAGTTTTTGCGTGGGATGACTTAGGCGTAACAGCTCCAAGTAAGGGTTTGGCAAACTTGTTTTTCCCATGGCTACCATTAACGGAATCAAAAACATTATCCATGAAAATTAATAAATCAGCGGTATCTTTGCACTCTGATGGTAAAATGCCTTTGTCTGAAAGTAAACAGAAAAAATTAACAAAGTGAACAGATAGATATAAATAAATATATCATTGTTAACATTCATATAATACTATAATATATAATTATGAACTATATAAAATTACCTGTAAGGTATCCCATGTTAGAGGCTACTGTGCGGCTAAATATTTGTGAAGCATATTTCACTTTCATTTTGTTCAATTTCAATGGATTAATATGATTTTCTGTGAGTTTTGGTATTAATCTAATGCCTTTATAGCCTGGATTTTCACGGAGCAACAATTGTAAATGGGACCATTTAGCAACTTTTGTTTTGCCATCAATTATAAATTGCAAATTTTTTGTGAGCAAATTATTCCTTATTCCTTTAAGGAGATGTGGGGGATCATAAAGATATACTATTTCTTGTCCGTTTATAATCAGTACATTTTCTTTTGGACTTTCACCTTGTCTAATATAGATCCCCCTCGCCTCTTGCAACAACAACTTAATGGCTTGCCTATTATTAGTTCCTTGGTCACATACAGTTGCCAACACTTTTAACCCTGCTTCTTGCACTGCTTTGATGACATCTTTAATTTGTTTTGCTAATTCAGGGCCTTTAGTTGCACTGGCTGAAAATGTGTATGCTACTGGCTGTTTGTAATTTTTTATCAGACCACGCACCATAAAAACCTGGGCATGGTCAGCGAAGTCAGGTTTCATTTCTTGTCCATTGTCTGAGAATCCAACAATTTTATCTTTTTTTTCATTAAAATTTAAATGTGGTTTTAATGACACTTCGTCAAATAATAAAACGCACAGCCTATTTTCTTCTTTCATGCTTTTTGTTTTTTGTTTCAGCTGAAAAAATATGTTTTCATTTATTCCAGCCTTCAAATTAGCATTTTGGATAAGTTTAATTAGTGTTTGAGGTGCAGGCAAAACAAAGATTTTTCTAAAAAATCGGTAGCCCTTGGGATTTTGCTTCATTAATGTTAATGACATAATTTTTTCTTCGATAGTAAATCGTCTACCCTTTCCTTTCTTCTTATTTTCTCGACATTGCAATCCTATTAACATTTTTGCAATGCTTGAACTATTTTCAAATACCTTCATCGTTGTAGGATCACGTGCAATATTTTTGGCCGCTTTTATTTCTAGGTACTGTTTACGTACACGATTTTTTAATTTTATAATTTTTATTTTTGCAGCAACTACTTTTTTTCGTAGTGCCTTTTCCATATCAGTATAAGATGTTTCCTTATGGCGAACTCTTTTGACGGCAGGTTTTTCTGTAAAAAAAAACTATATTTAAAAAAGATCTTATCTTCTTTAAATAAAGTACAACTCGTAGAGGGAGATTAAATTAAGTGATCAAACTATGAGTTGAGAGCCAACATTTGTCAGGACGTCGTTGCTTTTGTGCTACTGTTACACTACATCTTACCTATATTTTTAAGTGGTTCTGTATTTGCCTGAGATGTAGAAGGTTCTACTTGTAGCATGTCAATATTCATCAAAGCCTTTTGTTTGAATTGCAAACTTGTGCCTGGATCTGAAATAATTATAATAGACCTTGAAACATACTAAAAACGTCATGGTAGATATGATGTTATAAAATTGTTTAACAACTAAATAAAAAAACAAAATACTTTTTTAAAAAGCTTTTTCTTAGCTCTAATTTTATATGTATATACAGGTTGGTCATAATATGTTTATATAACTATGCATGCAAAAGAGTGTATTCGCCAAATACAACTTAATCTTCAGAATCAAATTTGATTTACTTGCAAGATTCCACCCGGACAAACATAAATAAAGCTTTCAAAAACTTAACCATAATATCAGATTTTTTTTTAACCCTACTAATATAATAAACGTAAAAATTTGTAAGTATGGATGTTTTTCTCTTTCACATAAAACACTACTAAATGAATTTTAATGAAATTTTACAATAATATAACTTATACCTTAGAATGACACATATAGGCTAGAATTTATTAAGATATTGTGTCGATTGTCTTATATATCAAGTAAGTAACAAAAAATAATAGTGAAAAATCTACCATGTGCGAGATATTCTGGCGTGCGTTGCCAAAACCGCAGAAGGTTTACATTTGTATAGTTGGAAATGTTTATCTTATATAGTCCTACAAATTGTTATGTTACGAGAAAAGGTTTCCACGCAGACAATGTCGCCGGCGGCCACGAGTATTATATATGTCTAAAATTGTACTTACCAATATTTTCTTGGTCACAACTTTTTCTGGAATCTTCAGTAACATTTTTTTTTAAGGCATCTTCAAAGAGTACGGGATCTAAAAAGTTAAGCAATCATATTTCAGTTAAATTATTAAAAAACTGGGTATATAAAATAAAGTTTTGATACATATATTCAATATCTACCTTCTTGAACCTTTGGATGATTAAGCTGATTCAAATTTGACTCTTTTAGTTGCATTGGTTTTTTTTGAACATGTTGGAATGTCAACCGGGTCTTCAAATCTGTAAATATGAAATGCATATTGGATAAAGAGATTTTTGATTTAGTATTAATACATTTGGATTTTGCTGTAAGGCAGAAAAATTATCTGGCAGGTGAAGAACACAACACAACAAATATCATATCATAATGAAAGTTACTTGCAGCATTCACAGAAAATAATTTGGTAGCGTTAAACCAGCAAAATGATTTGGTATGGAATGTTTCCTAAGATATTTTCTTACCTGGCATATTCAATGTAGGTACTGCTATATTGCTTATCCGATTATTGCGACATTTATATTTGTCTTCAAAATGAGCATGGCATACACGGCGGTATTTAAATATGCGTTCAGTTTCAAGACCTATTAAGTTGCCACTTATTGCGAAAAGCCATGAATTATATCGCTGTTTATCCATGTCAGGGTTTGGAAATCCGTGAAGAACATTATGCATGCCTGTAAAATACAGTTGATTAGGTATAGACATTTTCTAATCTAATCAAGAACTTAGAAATTCAGCGAAATGAAGGTGGGCAATATGACAATGTTTAGAGTTATGTGACAATTAGTTTTTGTTTCTAGTGGTACCTCCACTTTCTTGGCAGCCCGGCACACAGCAAATCTTATTAGAAGACATGTTTCAGCGATGTAGAACAATAAAACACTGGGAGTCCTGTCTCAAAAAAAAAACACACTCAAGAGTCTTTTCTCAACACAAAATCACAGTGGATGTGTATTAACCGGAGGAACCAAAGCTCAACTCGACGGCAAATACAACAAAAGCACTAATTATATGGAAAAAACTAAATATGCAGCTGTGGCTAACACAAGGCACCATATTTAGTGATACCAAATTTCGAAATCACTTGCCTCCAAATTAAAACGTACATAACATTGCAAAAAATGCATTACTCATGAAATCCACGCTTTAAAATAAAAATATATATCATATATTTGACTATAGCAGTAATGTGTTCTAATAATTGCATAAAACTATTACATTTTAAAAAATTGTGTCAGTCTTTTTACATACAATTTATATTAAGCAGTAACACTCAAATGATTGCAGCGCCCCTGTGTTTTTTTTTTAGTACTAACTATCCATTATAATCCTACCAAATTAAAAGTTACGTGAAAACAAAACAGTACAAGGAAATAAGTAAATCCTAATTTTCGACTATTATACATTGGCATTTCCATTAGTTTTGTATTGAGATTGAGCTGCCTGAAACCAACTCAATCAAAGCAAAGACTACTATAAACTAGGGATGTAAAATATAATCGATTTACAAAAAAACGATTAATAATCGATTAAAAAAATAAAAATCGATTTTTATGGGCGATTTTAATCACGGAACAGAGAAGTAGATGGAAATGCTATACTACAAACTTACTAGCGGAACCGCTGTCGCCAAAACTCACACATGGAACTGATAATAAACATAGTCACTACATGTAAACAATTGTTTTTATTGGTCGCATATCCTTTGTGCCGGAATGACCTTATTTCTAAATGCTGCTAAGCAAAAACACACCTTGTCAGTGATGAATAGAGTTTACTTTACTAAAACCCATAATGTATTTACCACCTTACGAAACTTACTTCACGTTCGCGTTGACATACAAAAAATTCTGTGAGAGTCAGAATGGCGGGTGTACCTTAACAGATTTGAACGAGTCATATGTCAAACTTAGTACCTATAATGTACTATTTGGTACCCAACAAAGAAATTGGTGTACCTCCTTAAGAGCAGAGATATAACCAAATGCGAGTACACCCGCCACATTGACTGTCAGAATGGCGGGTGTACTGGAGAACTGGAGTTCTCGGTTATAGACATGTTGGTGAGTTATTTAAAGCATACCATATTTCTGTACCTTTGGTGTACCTAACATAAAAGAGCACCAAAGAGCAATATTGCTCGATTCCAAAGGAATCCAAGATTTTGGTATTAGAGACTTTGTAGCGACATACATCGCGCTTATCGTCTCCAACATTCTTCCCGGCGGTACGCATTTACACATATGACGCCTAAATACAGGGCCTCAAGTCTGGTATTTTAAGTAAGGTGTTATATTTTACTCTATGGCATTACACAAGCCACTCCAATATTTTAGGTCTATGCCTCGACTCTTGCTAGTCTATGTCTTTTCTGTTCGGTTCGTACTACGCCATGCATGTGAGCATTTTTAATTTAATTACGAGATGTAATTTGTTACGTTAAATAAAGCTGTGAAACGTCCATATGCTTTTACTCCGCCACCCCCGTCAACAACCTATCGGTGGAGACTTTTTATTGGCATTGAGTTATGTTATAGTTATAAGTATTTTTTTGTAATTTAGCCGTAAGACTCCCTAAGACAAATAAATAAAATAAAATAAAATAAAAATAACCCAGAACTGATACACCCGCCATTCTTACAGTCAATGTGGTGGGTGTACTCACATTTGGTTATATTTCTGCTTTTAAGGAGGTACACCAATTTCTTTAATTGGTACCAAATAGTACATCTTAGGTACCTACTAAAGTTTTACATATGACTGGCTCGAATCTGTTAAGGTATACCCGCCATTCTGACTCACACAAAATTCAACTTTTTAACAAGCCACCTGCGTTCCTACATTTAACAATGTAAGTTGAACTTTATTTCTTTCAAATAAAGTTCATGTTTACAATTGTTATGTTTTATGTTACATTAGAATTAGAACAAATATGAATTGAACTTTACTGCTTTAAAAATAAAGTCGATATTAGATTAAGAAAACGCAATACGATCACAGCAAAACACAACCGTACTCGACAATAAGACAGGTATGACTGAGGTATAGGTTTGCGAGCCTCCGCTTACTAGTGGAACGCGTGCCCCGCCCACTTCACACTTCCATCTACTTCTCTGTTCCGTGGACGTTGCCAGTTACTGAGTAAACTATCTATGTACTAGGAGGATTACGTTGCCATGAATACGACAAAATTCATTTATTTATTTTTATCATTATTTATTAAAAATAATACAATTTTCCTTTATAATATTACTTATAAATGTGAGACTGTGTATGTCTTTCTGTCTGTATGTGTGTTTCGCTTTTAAGTAAAAACGGCTGTACCGATTTTGATGAATTAGGAATAAAGGTAGGTCGACACCCTAAAAAGAAAATAGGATACTTTTTCCCGCAGAAATAAGCCTCATTCCACGGGAAAAGTCATTTGGATGAAACCGCAGGGCTAATTTTATATAAAATTGAAGAAAACAATATAATTTCGGCTTTTGAACGGCGTCCTGGATAGTGAGATCAGCATGTCCCAACTGAGGGTAGTCGACTACCCGTCTGCGGGAACTAAAGCTAAAATCTTGTGCGAGCGTCTTAACATTAAGCGCTGTAGATAAATCGAAAAACATGCTCTACAATTAAATAAAAACATCCCTTATGTGGTGTTATACAACCACAAAATAAATAAAAACTTATGTATAGAGCTTGGCAATGTACTTCGTGAATACCGAAGTCAATTTACCGCTTATTTGGCAATGGTATTTACGGAGTACACAAAATCTTGCGCGCCAATAAAGTCATTATGTAACTTTATCATAAAATAACTATAGTAGGCACCCACGTATCTCTTTAGCATGCAATGTAATTCCAAATAAATATTATTTACCAAAAAATCGTTTAAAAATATCAATAATACGTCCCCGGTTCGCAGACACATCGGGCCGCTACGCAGAAATTTTGATTTTTACAGTTTTATATAAATGCTACCACTGATAAAATTAGTTTCTAACAAAATTAGTGAAATTTCAAGTCATACCATATAAAATATTTAATAATTTATAAATAAAAATTGTTGTAGATTTTTTTGAAATCAGTGAACTCCGTGTATACCAATATCAATTTAAGGGTTAAGTCTGTCCACAGCGCATATTTAAATTAACGCCATCTGTTAACGTGTAAGCACCTTTTGGTACCGGCTTTTTCGGCTCCAGCAGAGAGATTGTTCTTAAAAGCTAGCGCCATCATCATTATCATCATTATCATTACATAGTATAAATCCAAGTCGCTAATTCTGTCTGTTTGTATGTTTGGCTGCTAAATCCTCCTAAACCTGTTGAGGGATGCGGTTTTCAACATCTTTTAGGTATTTTTTTCATTTAAATTTGTAAATAAAGAACAATCGGAAAAAGTTTTTTAAAGTTAGACAAATATCAATGTTTCGTGAGCAAATCGGCCAAAATTACACCATTGCGAAGCGTGGGCGGGTCGCTTGTATTTACTAAAGTCAAGAGCTGAATATTATCCAAACGCTTACCTAAGCTATTGTTCCTAAACTCTGCCTACGGATTTCTAGCTTTCCTTCCTAGTATTACTATAAACGTGAATATTTCATGTTTGTTACTCTTTTACGTAAAAGCTACGGGACGTATTTAGATGAATTTTTTTAATACAGTTGCTCAAAAAGTGGCGTATTGCAGGGACGTATAGCGTTCGGGATGTGGGCTATTACACACTCGTGCCTTTTTTTACCTTTCCCGCACTCGTGCGTTCTCTTTTGCATTTCTAAAAATAATGTCTATTAAAAAGAAAAACCAACTATGAAGTTTTTGCTAAAAAAAAACAAAGAAGTTTTCATGATTCATGTTAATACGTAGCGTAGGTATATTTCTAAAAAACGCTACTAATCAGATTTAATAATTTGATTACAAATATGAATAAATTATTAAAAGTACTAGTGGCCGCCCGCGACGCCGTTCGCGTAGAAGTCGGTTTCCCGTGGGAATGAAAAGTTTTCCCGCGGTAAAAAGTACCCTATATGTTAATCTGGTGTATAAGCTATATTGCTGTAAAGTTTCATCAAAATCCGTCCAGAAGTTTTTACGTGAAAGAGTAACAAACATCCATCCATCCATACATCCTCACAAACTTTCACATTTATAATATTAGTAGGATATCCGTAATTGATGTATGTAAAAACTACCATATGTGTTATTCTGATGTGTTAAATATATTAATGTAATATTATATTAGTATATTTCAGTACAAGTGTGGAAAGGCTGTCATTGCAACGAGTTCCGAAAAATGTCTACCCGAGCCGAGGCACAGCCGAAGGTGAAGAACGAGTTGCAATGACGGTTCCGCATGAGTACTGAACGACTATTTTTAATACAGTTAGTTATCGAAAATGTCGAAATTACTCATCTTGTGCAACAAACAACTTAACTCGCAGAGAAAATTTCAGGAAAGTGGCGCCATTTTTTCTTCATCCATTCTGGTAGGCAAAGAGAACTATGCCCATACAGCCAATTCTTCATTAGATTTTTTTTGTTGATATGAAATGAAAATGAAATTTAATGAGATAAAATGAAATGAAACCCAATTGAAAATTAATACATCAATTTAATATTTTCAAAGTGTCATACTAGTTCGTATGGAACAGTCCATACAAGAAAACTTACATCTATTTACTACCTACAAATTAAACTGCTTTATGCATAGTTTAAAAATATTTGATGCTCACAGTTAATGAAAATTAAAGTACTTGATATACTGACATGATTTATCTACATGCCAATTTAACATATTGTTCCAAATCTGGTGGAATGTTACAATTTATCTACTCAAATAATAATTTTAGCAGTATGTATTACTTTACAAAAGAATTCAAACAAAACAATGTACTTTGTTCTAATTTAAGACACTTGAGATGTTTCAATGAAAAGCTTGTAATAGATATAAAAGTGTAACAAAATTATTTTTCACAATGCTCAATACTAGGAAAGTAAACTAAAGTAGCAACTAATTGAAGCATTTTGTATCTCAAATAATTGCCTTTACATAAGTTTGGCTTTCACAAAAATGCTATAGAGGGGGAAACGCAAATGAACCAGGCATTATTATGATAGCTTATCACATGAAATCAGACAAGTGATGCAATCACACTGGTGTTATAATAATGTAGATAAAGAAACATGCCACTTATATTAAAATGCAGCTAAAATCTTAAATTTAAGTGTATGTGTGCTGTCATGTCCTTACTTAAAATAAGTCAAATTTCATGAAACATCCTACCTACACAATGATATTTTATTCTATCCAGCAAAACTACCGAAAACTGTTGGTAAAGTCAGTGATCACACACAGTATCATTGATTGAACAAGCACACCTAGCCACCCTCTCCCAGCATCACTGTTTATTTAGTATCATTGATTGACCGAGCACGCTAGTCACCTCCCAGCATCACGTTTCCCCGCACTACAACACAAACACACAATCACTGCACTAGTGTCGCTGATCGCGGTGTCGCTCGCGGTCGCGGTCGCGTTCCGCGGGCGGCGGTTCGCGGTCGCGGCGGTATCGCTCGTCGTAGTAGGGGGCGGCCGCGCGGGACTTGGCGGGCGCGTCGCCGGCGCCGGCCTCCGCTGCCGCTTCGGCGGGAGATTTGCGTGGTCTGGGGATAAAACAAACATTTTTAATAGGTTAAAGTCTTAAATAGCACGTAAATACATAGTTTTAGATAGAAATGAAACCTAGTAGTTATTTGTTATAGACAAGACCAATATGAGCAGAAATTAAAACCAATAAGTATCTCCAACAGATATCCTACTAATATTATAAATGTGAAAGTTTGTGAGGATGTATGGATGGATGGATGGATGTTTGTTACTCTTTCACGTAAAAACTACTGGATGGATTTGGATGAAACTTTGCAGTAATATAGGTTATACATCAGAATAACACATAGGGTACTTTTTACCGCGGGAAAACATCTCATTCCCATGGGAAACCGACTCCCACGCGAACGGAGTCGCGGGCGGCCACTAGTTAAGTTATAAAGAAAGGAAACACAAAAGTGGCCAGCAATTTATTTTAACACTTGCAAATCATTCATACTTTTACTGTAAGCTTTTTGCCACCATTAATACCAAAAAAATTGAGAAGATAAGTAGATTGTAGACAATAGTAAGCCTTGTTACCCTATGTAGGTGACACAAAATAAATCAATTGTGATCTTAATTCTTACCTCTCTTCTCTACTGTGTCCTCTGTAATGATCGCTGCGATCCCTTTCCCTCGAACGGGACCTTTCACGTTCACGCTCGCGATAATCACGATAATACCTGCAAAAAAAGAATATCAATTAAAAAAAATGCTTCAGCAAGAAGTGATAAAAGGTATGTTTCGCAGCGAAATAAATACAAATGTTAACAGCTTAGTTCCTCAAATATAAGTTGGAAATATCAGTAACTATTTTATTTAGTTGGAAGACTGCACTGAGAAACATACCTTAATACATATGTATTACAGGCATTACACAAACAAGAAAATTCAAGGGGCGTGTGTGGTACGTGTGAATAACAATAACTTTTGCAATGGTAGCTAAATAGTATTTATTTAATTAAATTAAAACATAAATACTGCTAACGCCATTCTCAATGCACTTTACAACAGATTGAGTAAATTAGGCAAAAAAAATGTAAAGCACATAAAAAACTCAAATTACAAAAAAAACAACGCAGGGATCGCAAACCTTATAAATAATATACATCCTTCAAATTTATTAAGAAATTTTGACAACTTTCAATCTTGCCTAGTTAAACAAAATTATTTTTGCATATTCTGTCATTGGAAATGTGTTACAGTAATTAGCGTTACATTAAAACAGGATGATGTAAGTAAATTACTTACGGGTCACGTTCGCGTTCACGATCCCTTGATCTTTCTCTATACCTGTAACAATCCAGGCTGATTGAGTAAGAATTATTTGTATAGATACTCAATTATAGAAAGACTGGAATTTGTATTTTTTAAATAAATACTTTTACTATTGAACTAAAAAAAATAGGATTTATGAAAGGACTATGTTGCTAAAAAAAAAAGTTTGAAGTTTGATAATAGATCACAGAATAATGCATTGAAAATGTGTCTAAGCGTTAATGTATATGTATTTTTATTAGAGTCGGGCCGAGTAACACTTTTGCCGAGTATCGAGTACCGAGTTTTACTCGGTTCAATTTTTTTTTAACCGAGTACTCGGCCGAGTAACTCGGTTCTATCAAATTCCCAATTTCGCGCGCGTAAACAAGTACACACGTAGGTACGCAAGTATATTTAGAAGAAAATTTGTTGGCAAATGGTGGACAGGGCACCAAACAAGGCATCATAATTTACCTTTTTTAAATTTTAAATATTGATTATTCTTATTACTGTTCTTTTAATTTTGTCTCACTAAGTACTTATGCATTAGCATAATTTTAATTATATATACCTAAATATATTGCTTTCTTTAAACAAAGTATACTCGGTATTAGTATACCGAGTTACTCGGCCGATTACCGAGTACCAAAAAACCCGCCGAGTACGCCGAGTACCGAGTAAAAACCGAGTACTCGGCCCATCTCTAATTTTTATTATACACAATTTAACTAGTGGTTCGTATTACGACTGTTGTCATACAATGGCCCCGATTCTGAAGATACTCTCTGAACTAAATTAAAAATATTTTCGTCACTTTCTCATACTTAGTATTCAGGTAAAGACAGGTATATTTAGTAGTCACACAAAATTTAGCCCACATCACTGTAAAATTAGACAGAATACACCGAGGTCTAGTCTAAGCTCGCTTTCGCCGTCTCGTAATGCACGTAAATTTTAGATTGACAGTATTAAAATGAAACCCTATTCTATTTCTGTCTCATGATATTGTTGAGGAAGCGATAGCAATATTTATAGTTTTAGTGAATCTGTGTGTAGAATCGGCACCATTGTATTGTATAATCTGTGTTGGTGTATATTGATACCTGTCTCTATCCTCTCGGTCGCGGCTTCTCTCGCGGTACCTGCTGGTGGATCGTTCACGACGGCGAGCCGGGCGATGGTGCGCGCGCGCATCTCGCTCTCTGATCAATCATTATCATTACTTAATATAAAGTAGTCTTGTATGTCTATGGACTAACTTTAACTTCAATTTTAAAAATTTTGAAGTGGTCTTCACCATTACTTAGATGTAGATTTTTCTATATTTTTTAAGTCAAAATACAAAGTTTAGTGAACAAGTCGTCAAAAATTACACCTTTATGGAATGTGTAATTTTTGACGACTGACGATGTGTGGGTAACGTCACTAGTTTAATATCTATTTTACATATTGGCTGGTAGTATGAAGTATTTTTAGAGAATATTTTTTACTTAATTATGGCAAAGCTAAAGGAAATATTAACACATGGACAAATAAACAGTTGCATATTATCTATATGGTTATCAAAGAACTTCTAGTTTTAGAATACATTATAAACTTACCTAGAACGCGATCTCCTTCTTTCACCGCTGCTGTAAGATTTGGTCTCCACGCCATGTAATGTATCTTGGAGCGACGATATTAAGATCTTACAACGATCGTCGTGCGCAACCTAGGAACATTTCATCATAATAAGTTACATAAACAACCAGGAATAGTAATTAGACCAGGCAGGGGCGCAACCTTTTAGCAGGCAAGGGCCGCATGGTGAAAAAATCGACCAAAGGCGGGCCACACTTGTGATAATAACATATCAACAAAAAATTCAATGGTTTTAAATTTAATAAACATGTGAAAGCGTGGTGGATTACGGCTCAAACCCTCTCGCTATCCGAGAAGGAGGCCTGTGCTCAACTATGGGACATGGCTATTTATTTATTTATTTTTATTTATGTCAAATTTTATTTTATATGTATATTTTTTTAATACATTCGCGGGCCGCAAAGAAGACGTCGGCGGGCCGCATGCGGCCCGCGGGCCGCGGGTTGCCCACCGCTGAATTAGACTATAAAATTCGTTGACATAACACCAAATTAGGCGTTATCCTACTAATATTATAAATGTGAAAGTTTGTGAGGATGTATGGATGGATGGATGTTTGTTACTCTTTCACGTAAAAACTGCTGGATGGATTTGAACGAAACTTTGCAGTAATATAGCTTATACATCAGATTAACATATAGGGTACTTTTTACCGCGGGAAAACTTTTCATTCCCACGGGAAACCGACTTCTACGCGAACGGAGTCGCGGGCAGCCACTAGTGTTGTCTAAACAACGAATGTTGTTGCAATGACGTTGTAAACATTTACAAGACAACTTAAATTAAGACACAAAAAGTTGCGAAATTTTATATGACAGTAGTTACCCTATCTTTCCTCAACTGTTTGGCGCAATATAAAATCTCACCTTGCTCTGTTTGATAAGGGATATGGCTGTGACGAGGGTTTCAATCGCAGAGGCGTACTCCCCGGCCGCCGCGTCAGAAACCGCCCGAGCTATGGCCGACGATGATACTGTGCGGTTCCTATATGTAAAAAATAAATGAATCAAACTTTCGGTAAAGTATTTGGTTTTTTTGGGGTTATAAACTTTCTGCCTTATTTTTTCTGCGTTTTATTTTATATGGTTAAAAAAATATGGTCAAACAAAACCTTGGTATGTGTTTTAATATAAATTGTTTGCCATTACAATACTTAGGGCTGATTTTTCAATAGTCAGATGAATGCTAACTGACTGATAAGAGGTATGTTTTCACTTCATACATATGTCAAGTATTTATGTTCGACGTGCAACAAAAACATACTGATTTTCTGTCAGTTAGAATTTATCTGACTATTGAAAAACCGGCCCTTAATTCAATATAATAAATACTCGTGATAGACAATCAATTAAAAAAATGGTTTGGACTTCTCTTTCTGATTGTTATAGTTCAGCTTACTGTATCATGGAAATAATACAAAGGGAGAGAAATAATGTAGGGAATTACAAGTATATATTTTACCTGCTCATAACCTCTTCAAACTCAGCCTCTGAGATGGCTGGTATGGGATGTGGAGGCAACGCGGCGTGTGGCGGCCGCTGTTCCGGACCAGGGTAGCCCTGAGGATTAACTGAATTTTAGGAATGGGTGGAAACAATAATAATATTAAAGTTGCTGAGAGAACTTCCTGATGTTGGAATGGGAAGTTGCTATTTATGAATGTTTGTCTGTTTCTGCTCTGTTTTTGGTGGGAAACTAAACTTGTCTGTCTCTTAGTTGTTTGTTGTTAATAAAAACGAATAATCTCCTCAATTATACACTTCAGAAAATATCAATATCAGATAATTGTTCCTGACTGTGATCATGACAATCTTCCTAATTCATGTCAAAATTGAGCGATTTTATCCTCTTTCGATCCTTTGCTACAGTCTTCCAATATTAAAAGTTACATATATGAATAAATATTTTCTACCTGCGGTGGCCTTCCATAAGGCTGTCTCGGTGGCGGCGGCCCTTGAGCCGGTGGTGGCGCTCCGTGGGGACCGTGACCGTATCCCGGACCACCTACCATCACTGAACACAATGTTAATTAACTACCATTTGCAATGTAGATTATTGATAGTTATGTGAGATTAAATAAGAAGGTTATGAGTTTTTAAACAGAATTAATAAAAAATGATGGCGGTAACAGAACCAAAAAGGCAAAAGAGATTTAATTAATAAAAAAGGTATTTTTTTTGCAATTTCTTACTAATGTGATATTTATGATAAAACTGTTGTTTGCGATGTTTTTTCGCAATCAAGAAAGATTATGCTTTATCGATAACACTTTACCAAACCCTTCATAGTAAAAGTCCGGAGAGTTATTTGATTATACTATCGTTCACTTCCATATTTTTTCTCTATAATCTTATAAACATTTAAATATTAAAACAAATTAACCTGGCGGTGGCTGTTGAGGCGGCGGTTGCAGCGGCGGCCCCGTCGGCGCTGGTTGCTGGTTGAAGAACGCCGGGTTCACATGCGGAGCTGGGGCGGGACCTAAGAGTACATTTTTTCAAGGTTTGTTAGTTTTGTACTAAACCCAATGTTTCGTAGTCAAGTTGTTTATAATTGCACTAGCTAGAGCTTCTAATAATTACAAAGCATTATAGCAAACTGCTATTCGTGTCAGTTTTTATAATTCGCCATTAACCACCTTTTAGACAATTTCTTCAAAAACGTTTGTAAATACTTATAGTAAGTAGTTTCTTTTCTAGCTGAAATTCAATACATCGTGAACAAGTCATATAGCCGAAGTCCCCGTGTTCTGGGTTCTGACCTGGGTTCATCCCCGGGTGGTGCGGCATGGGCGCCGGCGGGCGCGGCGGGCCCTGCTGGTGCGGCGGCATCTGGTGCGGCGGCGGCATGCCCTGGCCCGGCGGCTGCTGTTAACAATTAATGATAATGTTAAGATCACCATAAGACGCCAAGAATCAATAGCTAATCATTTCCCTTAGTAAAATTTTTAATCCTTTACATTTGTAGAGTAGAGTCGTCATTGATGCCTGTTGGTATGTTATATCTGCTGACTACATATTTCTAAACCGTAGTTTGCCATTCAGTGAAAGTTTCAAACGACGTAATTCTGTTAAGCCTTTGGGATAATCTTGCTTCACTTAAAAGTTTTAAATGATACTAGACTACTAAAACCAGTATACTTATTAAGTAATAATGTCTTGGTATGGTTAAATACTTAACTGTCATACGTAAACTCAACTTCGATTTTTTATCCGAATTCGGCTATTCGAGAATTAAGACAATCAAAAAACAATCGTTAGACAAACATCCCAACTTTAGTATATCACTTACGGGGTGTATAGGCGGGGGCGGGTGGTGGTGCGGGTGCGGCGGGTGGTAGGGGGCGGGGGGCGCCAGGTGCGGGGGGCGCCAGTCTCCGCGCCCGCCCCCGCTGCCGCCGCCCCCGCGCATGCCGAACTGACCGCCGTGGAACTCGTTACCGCCCTATAGATAACAAGTAACAGTGATGACCAGTCCTAGATAAGTAGCATTTGATTACGGTAACTTGAAATATTATAATAGAATAAAGAATTGATACTGAACGGTTAGGTGGCACATAAGTATACAAGTCGTATGTACTAAGTAAGAAGTACTATTCTAATAAGTTTGAAGATTCCAACAATATTAATTAATCGACCTACCAGCAGTTAGTCGCATCCATTTACGTTTACTATAAAGGCGGTTTAACTTTAGTTTTTAATAACAGACCTTAGAACAGCAAAGAAGAGGACTAGCAAATATACCGTAACTAAAGATAAACCTTAACAAAAATCTCCGATCGCACAAAAAATATATCCAACATAACTTTTGTCTCAATCTACTTCACGCTTTTCAATTTTACTCAACATTTACCTGCATAGGTGGCCGATGTTGCATATGCGGCGGCTGCGGCATATGATGCGGCGGCGGCGGCTGGTGCGGGGGCATATGATGCGGGGCATGGTGCGGGGGCCCCGGCGGAGGGCCACGCATGCCGCCTTGTTGCAACATCATACGAGGGCCGCCGTGACCGCCACCGTTGGGGCCGTAGAATTCTAGAGCAACCGTAATGCTTGTGATGGTACTCGATTGAAATTATCACTACATATTATAAAACAAAGTCGCTTTCTCTGTCCCTATTTTCCTAGGTATGCTTTAATCTTTAAAACTACGCAACGGATTTTAATGCGTTTTTTTAATAGAAAGAGTGTTTCAAGAGGAAGGTTTACATGTATAATAACAGTAGGTACAGGGAAAGGAGTTTTACTCCAAATTTAACGCGTGCGCGGGTAAAGGCTAGTAAATAATAACAGATGCAAGGCTAATATTATGATGAGCGTGAGGTTTTTATTAGTGCCGAATAGATACGCCTTAAGTTGCTGTCTAGTTCGAAGAATTTACTAAATTATCAGCATTATGATTCATTAATGAAGTCCACATATAGGAAGCCTATTTAAATTGTATTTACCTAACTAGATTTTAGCATTGCACGCAAATCAGTGTTGGCAATGGAAGAACCTGCCAGTTTATTTACATCCCTTTCGTTTTTAACAAAGTTTAAAAGGTGTGATCAAAGGTCAGGGTTGAAATCTGCCTTATTTCAGCGGCAGACTGTGCAGGTGTGTCCACGGGCCGCACAATGAGACGCGTACAACACTGAGCTTTTTACTACTTTTTATTACGACTAAACAAATGGTTTCATACATCTATCTACTCATTTTATTTACTACCTCTTTAACTCTTTAGAGTTCTGTGAATACCTTATTATTTTTTACTTTCAATAAACTCTATTGCCATAGCTTAAAAAGTGTTGGCTACGTTCAACAGTACATACCTCCAGGGTGGGGCCCAGGTGGGCCACCGGGATGTGGCCCCCGCATGCCGGGATTGTTGGGCCCTGGCGGCGTCGAGCGCGTCTTGGACTGGCTCTCGAACATGTTCAACGCCTGTGAGAAATTTACATTGCTAACATTGCTAAGCATTTTCATGGTTCGACGTACATTGCTCCAAGAATATTATGAGAATAAGTTGCACTAACTAAGCATTAGCAGAGATTTAATATTGGGAAAACACTACTACACTGAAACACACATGTAATTAAATTTCTAGTCAAATATGGCAGTGTTTTTGACAACTATTTAGTAATTTTCTTTCTCGTCAAAACGGCTAAACCGATTTTAATGAATATTGAAATAAGCTAGTAATAATAAGACATCCTGGAAGGAAAATAGGCTATTTTACGGTAATATGCCTCATTCCCATGGAAAAATCACTTCTATTTATTCTACACCGAATAAGAGACCATGCCAACAAAGTTGCGAATACCATCTATGGAACAGATCCTAAATAGGTATCTCAGCTACCTGTAGTTAGGAAGACTATTAGAGATCTCCTTTACACAACTCAACAACACAAGTGTCTATCGTTGCTATTGCATAGAATTATATTTGGTTGATTCATCATAGTAATGCTGTTTTACGGTCCTTAGGTAGGTCGTACCTCAAAACTATCAACTGCCCTGCTAATTGTGTACTTCATATTTGTCTAGCTAAAACTATTACTATATAAGTATTGCGACATGACGTAATGCTATACAGATAGGTATAGGTAGGTAACCTTAATTAATTTGTGGTCGATGACTATCAAAATGACTTCTTGAAAAGGATAACGATGTTAGTAGGGATTTGCAACTCTGGCAATATCAATTTGACATTCGCTCCCCTATTTATAGATTCACGCTTTTAAGGGTAAACTTTTTAAAGTTTTAGAAGTATTTGTCTTTTTTTTCGAGTGTAGTTCTTCATAATCAACCCACAAAATGTTTTTTTTTAATGATGATGATTTTGAACCCTGGGCGGCCTTTACAAATCCACCTCATAAAGAGTATGATGACACCTACCTACTGGTCGGTGCGGATAGATATTTACCTGTTTGCTGGGCGTAGTGACCATGGGATGTTGTCCATGTATTTCTTTCTTGGGCAGTCGGTCCATGACCATACGCACTGACTGATCCGAGCCGAGCGATATGACACAGAACCCTTTAGACTGCCCATTGGCTCTGTTCTCGAAGAATTTGACATCTTGGAAGTCGGTAACCCCCACGTCCGCAATGGAATCAGCTATGTCTTGATCGGTGGCCCACTGAAATAGCACATCCAACACTCATCTTCTTGCACAATACGCAAAGCAAAGCAACTAAAAATAGGCATACATACGTTTCGGCACCGCAGAAACCCGGATTATATCCTAACTCTACCCGTGTTTGCCTTGTGTAAGCAATTCGTGGAAAATTTAACTACCTACTGTTTTTAATAGAAATGGTAATCGTTAAAAAAAACTGATAAATATTACTACTTTTCTGTGAACCGTATGTGGAACCGATCGGGTGTAAAAGAAACAGTTTTTTATTTTTTTTCATGGATTTATTACCACACCACATTTTTTTTTATTTATTATAGCAGATATGTAACAGCTTTGCCGATCCAGCCTCATATTTAACAGTCTGAAAAAATCTCGAACAAAACCAATAATATGAAAGATATTACGTTTAAATTATGAATAATTTTACTATAATTATTTGTACAATAGAATTTAGTTTAATAGATTTTAAAATTCAAAAAGTCGCTAAAACAGTAAGCGGTAACTAGGGCTAAAGTATAAAAAAACGTATTGATATTTGTTTTATATCTAGGTCTAGGAATGCTTTAGCAAACAACCCATATATTTTTAACATATAATTACGAATTGTCAATTCATTTAAACTTGAAAAGATTTTTACAGTAACGAAATTTATTAATATTTGGTAGAATTATTACATATAGAAATTAAATCTACCAATAATAAATACTGCAATATAATTAATACAATGTCTGACCCATTTAATAATAGTTGAAAGATATACGGTACAAAGTATTTTGAATTTGAAAATTTTGTGTACATGCAACTAAAATTATTTTAATTGTGTTACATAGCTGACTTACCGTCCAACCCAAAAATATAATGATCCACATTTTGTTTTAAGAATAAGTCCGAAGCATAACAGTAGTTATGCGTATCTCGACAATATAATTTTCTATACTTTAACAACACTAAAATAAAAAAAAACCGTAATAGAATATGATATAAATTTGACTAAGAAG
Source organism: Emmelina monodactyla (assembly GCA_916618145.1). NCBI lineage: Eukaryota > Metazoa > Arthropoda > Insecta > Lepidoptera > Pterophoridae > Emmelina > Emmelina monodactyla. The sequence continues at coordinate 4,273,933 of OU745316.1, forward strand.
TGGTTTATTTAAAAGTACAGTTTTTTACGAAGGTATGTTTTTTACAACCATATATATTTTATATCACATAGTTTTAATGACTTTTTCATTATTTACCTTTACCGACAAATAGTTTTACCACAATAGAATGTAATTATTTAAACATATTATTGTTTAATCGATATTAAATCCAATAGTTTAACGGTGACACAGAGAAAAAATATAACAGCAGTTAAAAGTGCTGCTAAGACAATGATACTTAAATAAAAATTGCGATAGAAATTTGCTACATGAAACATGTATCGATAAAATAAAACAAAAACATTTTTAAGTGACCATAATTTGTTTGCCACTATTTTTAAACCCATCATAAGGATTCCATTTACTATAAAAATAGGATATCACAGTGAACAATGTGTTGCTTGTCATCAGTCATACATAACAATCATCCAATCACTCATTTAAACAAAAACATTCACAAACCAATAAGTCTACATCACACACAACAAAGAAAATATGTAAAATATCAACAAACAAATAAAATAGTAGATTCAGAGATATTTACATCCAAAGTCCTGGTTTATACTTATATTTTTTTAATACCTACCAGTTAAATTTTATAAAACATTACACACATAAGATTAAGGAAAAGTATTACCTTGGCAATAATATATTATCATCTACCTACTATAATTATCAACATTTTTATTTTTACAATAAAAATATAGACCAGGAACTGAATCATGTAAATATCTCTTAGGACAATTTGTTCAATTCAAAAACTACTAATTCAATATGTATAATAATGTAGATGTATAATTTCGTGTTTATATCAAGCAGATTATGCATCTTTAATATATAATACTCAAATTCAAATTTCACAATGTTTTATGTTAAACAAAGTGAAAATCAATAAGCAAAAACAAGATTTAATTACTTAAGGAAAATTTCAATAATGAATATAATATTATGTAGAAAAATATACTTTAAATAATAAGCTCTTGCTTTTTCTTTAATTAAACTATTGATATAGCTAATAATAATACCATGAAAATTTAAATTAAAATTTCTAATAATATATGCTTCGTTTTAACACATTGCGGTCTTCTGTATTAATTTTAAATAAGTTTAACTACAACTATTTAATAACTATATCAACAGTTTATAATTTTACCCTGAAATAATTTCTTGTACTGTCAACAGAACAAGCATATAAGGCCAAACTGAAACATAATACATCCTTTGAACTGCATCAAAGTCAGAATAATAATTTATACTTCTACAATATTGATTTATCAAGATTTCATCAAATGAGACAGTATGTGTACAAACTATGATGCAAAATATCAACATGTGATGGAATCTCAATATTGGATATTGGTGATACATATTTAAGACTTACCCCAAATATCTGATTGAACAATCACAATTCCTATCCATTAATATACTCATGAAGTAAATTAGATAATTATGCTGTTATATAGACTATGGAACATAAGTTATGAGTTACTTGATAATTTAATCGGGAAAAACTATTTAATAATTTAAAGAATAACAATCAATGAACAGCAAAGAAATTAATACAGTGAGATTAGTAACATTATTTTTACATCTTTTTATGTCAAGATTATAAATATGTTGACAAATATAAACGGATGACATTTATCATTTTAATTGTTAATAATAAACATTTATTTTAAAGCGTTGAACAAATACCCATAATCTGTATGAACATTGGTGCAGTTATCATTTAATAAACTGAATACAGACAAAAAGAGGAGTGTTATATTTCATATTTGGCCCAGACGCATAATGCAACAAGTATTGCATTAATTTCTAAAACATAAGTTCATTTTTATAACCATATGAACAAATAAAGATTTTTCTCTACATCGAAAATTACTAGTAATTTAAGGAAAACCATTAAACATCTGATTCAGAAGTATAAACGTACCCATATGCTTATCACATTCATATGGTTATATTTTTAAATGACATGGCTGGCTTCTGCATATTTGTTTATAATAAGATAACCATATTTCATTTGATGATACTAACTAGGTATAGATGAAAAGTATTTCGCAAACAGATAAGTTAATTTTATGAAAACAAACAGACGGCAACCATATCAATCATCAGTACTGATATAAGTAGATAGCACATTCGACATAATCGATTGTATTTACATTATTATCCTAAAAATATATTAAATTGTACGAACCCAAGTAAGGTTGCCGATGTAAAGTTGAAAACGGCGGCCATGATGTCCGTGCCCCGAAGAGTTGTTGTGGAACGTCGAAGTGCCGTTAGACTCCTCTGGTGTATGTTGATGTTGTTGCGGAGCTGCATTCGGTGGTGCATCTCCTGGTTCTGCTTTCGACTGAGGTGCAGCTAACACATCATCGTACAAATCTACATTTTCACCGCCAAACTCCTCCTGCAATCGATGAGAAGCCGAAACAATTATGAAGGAAGTATCAACACAACAATAATGAATTATATACTAAAATGTAGGTTTTTGTAACAGGAATAACATCAACTAATCTAACCTGTCTATTGAAATCAGACTCAATATCTTCAGCGTATAAATCTATATCCACGCCTCCTTCCGCCATTTTGCGAAGAAGTGAAGAGAATCTGTCTGTCTGTATGCAGTCTTAGATAAGGATGTTAAAAAATTATTGATTTTTATTTTACAATAATCGTTCTTGCGATCGTTTTTTTTTTTGTAAAATTAATCGATTATATGTTTAATTTACACTGTTTGTTTTTTTTATTTATATTTAAGTTATTGAGACGATAAGTTTGTGATTTTGTTGGATTATTTCATTTTTATTATGATAAATAACAGGAACCTTGTCTTTGATTTTTAGTTTTGTATTGTTTCTTTTGGCCTCTTATGTAAATATGAAAGCAAGTACCTTGAATAATACAATAAAAATAGTTTTTTTTATATAAAAATCGATTTGTAACGAATCAATTAATTTTTAATAAAAAATAATCGATTTCTATTTAATCGATTTTTTTCATTAACTTCACATCCCTAGTCTGACTGGCTGACTAAAGAGTGAGTGAGTGTATGAACGGAGTGAACGAAATGAGTGGAGTCGGTCGACGGTGAGTGAAAAAGGGCTGCCAGGTAAAAAAAACCACGATCGTAGCAAGCCGAAAGACAAACAATTTGTTTGTCTTTTTTATTTGAAACAAACCAAAATTGGCTGAATACACAAAGTAGCACGGTATGGAAGATGTTTTGCAATCAACTTGAGTTACTTTGAGAATTTGGCTAAATACTCAATGCCGCGGAACGGGACGGTACGAAACATACGAACATTATATAGAAGTTATAATTTGTATTTTCTAGATGACGCCACTTGAAGCAATTTTCTTTATGAATAAAGCACTGGATTTTGGAACTATATAAACGATGTTCTATACTAATTTAAATCGTCATCTATGTTGCGGCATCATGATTATGCCTTTACTGATTTTAAAATATTGTTATCTTTTTGAACGCCATCTGGAGTTTTGTATTAACTTTACTTGAATTATTGGTTTGTCATTGTTGAAACGAGGCGAGAATATTATGCTATCTCTTTTACACTTTGGCCTCTCGTCCGTCCGTCCGCCCTCGCCATTTGCCGTCAAACTCAATCAAGTTAGCTGGCTTCTGTCAGTCGCTGTGTTTGTGTATTGTGTTGTGAAAATTTTTAGTATCGATGAATCTCAATGGAAAATCTTGTTGATTATGATGCCAAACGATGGGTCGGTTATCGTGCTTGTGGTTGTAAATGCATTTTTCGATCAGTGATGATGGCTAAGTGATCTATGAAGTGTTGTGTTTGGTGTTGTATGGTGGGCTGTAGCGTTAGCTAGTACCTTTCTCTGGATATATCGTCATAAAAAGACGAGGTCGGAGTAACACAGAAAGCTGACGCATCATGTCTGCCAAGAGCTGCCCTGCAGATAAGGTAAATACATGTTCCAAGTGCCAAACTTACCCACTTTTGTAAACTTACACATTTTTTTAGCCCTTTCTCTCCCTCCAGTTACGAGGAATTTACAAAAACCGAGTAGGAGTTGATTAAAACTTAAAAATACAATGACCTTAGTTTTGATTGTAGAAGTAGTAACGAAGAAGTAGTAAGTAGTTAGTTGTGGAATAAATATTCTACTTTATGTGTTGCACAATGCACAAGTTAATTATTTTATGAATTCAGCAATACAGCATGTCACTGCATTCAAAAAAAAAGTTAAAACAAATTGTTGAAGGTAGGTATTTAAAAAAAATGACCACATAAAAAGTTGGGATTTAAAAAACAACTGATAATATTTTTCCTACTGACCTTCTTTCTAGAACTGCTAAGCATAGCATAATCTTTCCTCCCTTTACTTATTCTAAATAAACTAAACATAACCCAGGTGGACAAAAACTAAATCAAATTTTAAGTAGGCAGTAATTTTACCTATAACCAGTATTTTTTTAACATACATGAAGACACATGAACTTGTTGAGTTTGCATTTAAAAACTGATAAATTTTGAGATGTCTACATTAGGTTTCTGACTTCTGAATAATAATGAAAACAGATGCAGACATAACATACTTATTATCTCTATTTCATACAAAACACTTGAATGGGAGGAAATTATTATACTTAATTATGTATTATTATGAAGATTACTTATTAAATGCATGTAATGAACAGTGAAGTAGAATTAAAATGAAATGTTTGTTCATTTTAAAAATATTATTTACCTACATAAAAAGACTTATCAAGAAAGATCAAAAGCAAATAAATTAATAGTTAAGGTAAATATTTGTATTTACTTATTATATGTCCTTTTAGCTTAGCCACAATAAATAAATCTTATTAAAAATAATAAAAGTAAGTAATGTGGTACAGATTTTTTATACAAATACATACATTATACATAGTTATCACAAGTTTATTTTTATTTGGTTTTAATAATGACTATTATATGTGTTTATCAGCAATATAATGTAACATTATGTGTTTTCCTCTATTTTAAGTCACCTAGTTAATTTGAATGACCAATTAATAAATCCTACTAATATTATAAACATGAAAGTTTGTGAGTATGGATGGATGTTAGTTACTCTTTCACGTTATAACTACTGGACGGATTTTGATGAATCTTTACAGTGATATAGGTTATACATCATAATAACACATAGAGTACTTTTTACTGCAGGAAAACTTCTTATTCCCACGGAAAACTTCTACGCGAACAGAGTCGTGGGTGGCCACTAGTTTTCTAATAATCTTTTAAGGCTTTGATATACCTATCAACACATATATGGTTTAGAAACATTTTGCATTGCGTTTTACATTAAAACCTTGTGCAGCATTAACCTTACAGAATAAACGAAATAAATAGAATTGAATAGAAATAGCATTGATAAGAATTTTATACAAGCGAGGAAAGTTATCCTGGAACATTGCCGTTGAGCCTTCCGCGTGAATGCATCACTGGACACACTATAGAATCGACTCAACAGTATAACTAAAATTACCAACACACCACATAAAACAAAATGTACTTTATGGACATTTGTATATGGTCTAAAACACTAAGCATCTTGCGACATCCACTTGAATTGGATAGGTATTGTTATCAGAAGGAATGACACTGCTGGCTAGATTTCTTTCAATAGATGGCTATTTCTATATACCTTCTTCTCTTCTTATTTGTCAATTGTCGCTTTAAAACGAAATCTTCTATTAATAAAACAGTGAGTTATATTCTTTAGCTCGTAGTTCATCTATCGAAACACTATATTTGTAAAATAAGATCAAGGATATTTAAATTAAAAGTTCCAATCATTATTTCAGCTTTAGCTTGTATGAAGTCACAAAATATGACTATGACTGTGCATGTATATTTATCTTAAACCTAGTTCACCTTGGTTTCTAAGCGATATGACGTAAATAATAGCTCGTAATACACAGATTTCCCAAGACAGTTCCATCATACGCTCACTAATCCAAGAATAGGTCAAGATGAAAGTGTTTGACTAAGCCCCCAGTGCTTTTAATTAAATTCAGAAGGCCTGTTTGAAAATGGGTCGACTCTAGATTAAGTATTTGGAGAGGTCACATGATGGTCCAACTTAATGGCGGCTCAAAAGATCCAAACCCTGTCAGTCCCAAACAATAAGTGGTAGAGATGTGGCTGCCGGATTGTCGTAATGCGACTCAGCCGGATTAACAAGATGCGAATTTAGAAAAGCGAGCCCTTTTTCAACCGAAAGCTGGGGTTTTTGCGGACGCAATTACCGCTCAGTGTCCAGTAGTTTTTTTGGTCCCCTTTGGTTTAGCCAACGACCACCGACTGTCATTTTGGCTGGAAATGTCTATTCGTGGTCTGAATAATATACTGGAAACAGTAGTCGCTGTTTTGTGGCGTTGATTTTGTTTCAGCTAACAAAAGCCAAGCAGACCGCAATTAAAGATAATGTTCGCGCTAACTCAATCAGGGTGATAAAACTTTGGATTTCATGAAACATAGTGACCTCAATAATACCGTTTTTCCAGGAAAATCTAACTTTGCGAAAAAATATAACGTTTTCGATGAGCAGAAAAAGCTTACCGCATTTATTTATTGAATTTTTAATTTTCCGTCTCTAAGAAAGGAAACGTTTATTTCGATGGCGCGATAATTAAAATGGAGTCATCGTCGATGAAAAACTGCTAAAACAAAGGCTATTGTTTCAGTGACGGCTTGCTTATAGGTACCAAGTAAAAGGATAAAACAGAGTTTTCCGAAAATGTTCAGGTTATGAACTCTGTGGTATTGTTCATTGTTATCTTCTGATAACTGCATACGGTGTACTTTTGATTAATATTGTAAGTTAATTTAATAATTATTATTTTTATTATAAAAAATACTGCTTAGTGTATGTAAATACAATCTAAAAACTTTTTACAAATGTAAGGGTATATGTATGTTTTGAAATTATAAACGTAAAACACATTAATTTCTGAACTTTTTTGCGCCATGCATAGGATTGGCTCGAAGTAATTTAATTTCAAATTGACCATAAATGTAAGTACGATTACGGAAATCATTATGTTCGGATGAGATTAGCTTTCCAAAAACCACTCTGATGATTTCACTAAAGAAAATGTTACTCGTGTCTTCACTTCGACAGTCTACCCGTGACCACGGCATTTGCAAAAATGCCGAAACGTCGGAAAATCAAAATAATAAAATAAACGCGTAAAACCCGTTAAAATGAGTTTAATTTCAAGTAATAATAATCGCGTAAATCTAAGAAGTTACGCAACTTTGTAGCAGGAGTCACTTCTACGCGGGTGACGAAAAGACCCTAGCACGATAATTAGTCGTATAGTATGACCTCAAACCTGGGTTAACGATCCTGGATTACTACGAGATGTGTCTCGCTGACTGAATACGAACAATACTTAACAGTACCGTCGAGCGTAAATGTTTCGTCACGGCACCGAACCGTTGCGAGAACGGTTCCCTTGCTCCACATTTACGATTCAAATTTTCGCGAATTTTATGCCTGCTTTGCACGCTTTATTTAAAGTGCTGATCTAGAATAGCTCGTCATGAAAGCTAGGTTGGAGACCGTTATGTTGATAAGAATTGGTGACTCACTCACTTCACGTGATTCAGATTAGTAGTTTAAGTTGAAGCTATTTATTTAATAACTGTTATTTTGAAATTGCTTAAATCTACGTCCTATTACAATTCTATCTAGATCTTAAGATAAAATGAGTCCGTTGTTTAAATTTTCTTAATGTATTTATTAGTATTTTGCAACCACACTTAAAATGCCGATTACTGTGTTTTTCTACTCTTTATTTAAAATTATGTTTCCGCTACGGCTGTGTTGTATTCTCAATTTTCTTGCCATCTTTGACTTTAATAAAAAATTAAAGAGATTTAACACTTGAAGTATTATAAACTTAACAGTCCATTCCACAACTTCAACCATAAAAAGTATAGACTGATCCCTGTTAACTACAAAAAATAAAAAACAGCATCTTGATAAGTTACTGGTACAAAATATTTATATAATATATTCAGTATTTTTTTCTACTTAACACGTCTTAGGTTGGTTACGAAAAAATGTGGGCGGGCATTATTTCTATTGTTGATCAAACATTACTGAGTTCATGTTGTGAAAACACGCGTTTAATCGTGGTAGAAACGTTCAAGTTTAAGATAATCTTGCTTTGACGTAGTCACGACTTTGACTTAACCGACGACCGTTAACGCAAGCTGCGGGAGTTTTTTTTTTAAATCTCGTGCTGGTTAGTTTTATCGTTGCCTATTTCTAAAAAAGAAACAAAATGTTCTTCATTCAAATATGTAGGCACGTGTATTACGTTAAAGAGAAATAACATTTTATGTACACTACAAATATTGAGTTTTAATCTCATGGAGTTACGATGTTTTGGCGTAATAAGGAACTAAACATTTTCAATTTTAGTTGTGAAAATACTTGCTTCCATCGGCCCTTTCCCTCAACCTTCTAAGACTCTCAAAGAACACTAGTCTAGTTGATTGAATTAAATTTGTATTGTTTAAAACAACTTTAGTAATGGTGTTGCTTGGGTTCCGATTATTCGGTTAAACCTGCGTATAGGCAAGATTAACGTGATTTCCATATAAGTCACTATTGCGTTATTATCTCCCAAGTTTCATTCAACCCCCTACGGTGAGGGAGATTAGAGCCCTTGCTTTTAATCTTCTTTCTCCACGCGATTTAATTAATTAAGCTGAGGTTGCATCTCTTAAAGTAATGAAAGTTAACAGAAGCAAATCTCTAGCGATCTTACACTAACCTTGGAGAAAACTACTTTAACGCAATTTCATTAACGTTAACACCCATAGTTTATTCGCCTTTGTGTGCAGGGCTAAGGGGTATAATTCAGACGGAATTAAAGGATAACACTTTTGACAGGTCGTTAATAAGAATGTTACACCCTTGTTAGTTTAGCCCTCCCCTTATAATCTTACGCCGAACGTATAAATAAGTACACCCTGTATCGAAGAAATTTTGACAAGAGGGTGTTGCAAATATTAATTGGAATAGTGATACATACAAACTTGCTCTTTTGAAATCGACCAGCATAATAATTAAATCCATTTTGTGCATAGACACGACGAGTTCAGAATTTTCTCAAAAACAGTTATTCTATGGTTACTATTCGTGTTGGCGTGTAGGTATGTCACTTTGCATAATTCTTCAATCCTCACCTCAAACACAAACTGGCATTGAGGTGTCTACTTACCTACTTACTTAGTGCGCTATTTTTCTGAAGTGTGTGCCTAACCCTGAACCAAATAAAGATTCCGAGTGAGTTACTTTGTTAAAGACCATTAAATCTGCAAGAAACGTAAACGTAACTGCGGTAAGAAGGTCGTCTAAATTAAGTATTTTAATTTATATTTTAGCTTTGCGTAACATTTTCGGTGCAGATTTCTCAAGAGATCTGGTCTCGTTTTTTCTACGATTGTAATTTAGAAACAAAAATCGAAGCAGCCATGACTAGAATACGAGGACTTTCACCTCCTTTAAAATTGTCACTGAGTTACCTAATCGATAACGCTCAGAAAAAGGTGTCAACTGTTCTTATCCGGTTATAATCGGATTTCAATCTTACACCCCAATGCTTTAGAATGTGGATCCAGTATAGCTTATCCACCTCAGCCATTAGGAGTGTCGCCTGAAGCGTCCTTTGTAAGCAAAACATTGAACGGCGAATAGCGTGAAGGAATTCAAATACGGATTTTATTTGTTCTTCAGCTGTTTGCGTCTCTTATACGTGTAGAGAAAGGAAACGTGTTCAATAAACGAAATTATGCTAATCTGTCTGTATCCATCTTTGAAAAGTGTTCGAAATGTAGGTATTGAATATCAATGACATTCTATAATGTAGAACGACTTCAATATAGCTTTAAACGATAAAGTAAAATTAGAGTCGGCTGAAATGAATGTAGTAAGCTCACCCCAAGTCATTTGTTCGCTGAGTCATAGGGAAAGCGAGGGTAGTTACATAATTTATGAACCAGCCAGATGACCGCGACTAATACGTTCTTTCGAAGCTTGATGAAATTGAAATGGTTAAAATAAAAGCTGCTTCCTGTAAAAAAAACATAGACAAGCTGAATTTACCATAGACTAAAGCGCATTCGTAATGCCTATTGTTGCAATTTTACCTGGTCTCGCAGAACATGATTAATTAGCATACCAAAGACTTCTTGAGAATGCATTGACTAACGTTTGGGGAAAACGTGAAAGAAAATAAAAGATTTTAATCTTTTTCAAAGCTTTGTATTTAAAGCATAAAAGTGATTTTAATGTTATGTGCCCACAGTCCGAGCACGAAAATATGACTGAGTCTGGAAGGATGCTGTCAATATCTCATTGTTTCTTCTTTAGAATCTATTTAAATAATATAAAACAATAGCTGCCAGTATTCCAGCCTACATAAGTTTCCTACAAAGTGCTTATGCACATTACATCCCACCGCCTACGAAAAAGATTTTGATACTAATCAAAATCGGCATCACTTCCAGGCACATGTCTTCCTAGCCTACCTAAGTTAGGAAGCTCCGAAGTAAAAGTGATTCGACCCAATAGTTGTAGCTAACAACCAGTCAGGTTAAAATGTGGAGTAAACAAATGAAATAAGAAAGATAAATATTTAAACAAGTTAAACTGACCCCTTCATGCAAAAACCTAACAAAAATACATGATGTATGGGTGAATCACAGTATGCTAGTCCAAAAACTTCACAAAAACTTAAAAATAGAAATTTTGAAAATAGAAGCAAAAGAAACTTAAATATTTCAATCACAATCGTAGTGGTTTAATCATCATGCATCTAGGCAGCATCCAGTAATCATGGCTGCTTAGCTGCATTATCAAATTATCTCTATAGATACATCATTGTCCAAAGTCATCATCTGAAAATTATCAATGTTACATCTCGCTCGACAAAAGACAAAAATAACAATACAAAACACCACATAATGACTCGACATAACGAATGAGAAATATTATTATCGAACAACTACTCCATCATCCACATACCTACACAAAATTCATTTAATCAAATTTACCTACTTCATCAAGATTTTAACAGTCTAAGAAAAACCTATCTTTACTCAATATGAAGTTTCATAAATTAAATACCTATTTGAATATTAAATCTTTGGGGCAAATAGTGAAAACATTCAAATATTCTCTTATTACATACTTGTGATAACGGTTAATAAAAATCAACAATGATACAACAAACCAATAAACAATCTCTTCACGTTCCCCCTGGAATATATGCAAATCATCTCTAAATAAAATCAAAGATTCCCTTCCCTAAGATATTCCTATTAGGAAGTTTTAGATAGAGAATGACAGCGATTCCACACGACAAAAACTAACCTCCCACATTCTTTTTGTTGCATCATCATTTTCCTTTCATAACACTATTTTTAATAACAATCATTTTTCACAATTATGATCATGCATTTAATTAAATTATTCCGTATTCATCACCATTTGTAAACATAAACAAACAATACTGACTGACTTGACATAAGAAAATTACATGACAGAACTGACAGTTTTTTTTTACCAATGTCAACATCCATAGACAAAGCAAAAATCTAAAACCTATAATAAGTATTTTTTTTTATGGCAATCGAGCAAGTATTCGTTTCTTAATTCTATTCATCAACTTAATAAAAGACCTAAGATGATACCATATGGAATGTTATTCCATGCGTTACCATTTCTTATACATATCACATACCTTATACCGTTAAGATAAACGAAATATCTTATTTCATCTATAAATAAAAGCTGAAACTACTACACAAAAAATATAATACAAAAATATAATGAGAAAGAATAGTGTACCTACCTACCTATAATACACATGAATAATATTCTAGAAGTTGGGCAAAATATATTACAATCGTAATTTGAACGGTTTCATAGAATTATGATGATATATTAAATTACGAGCAGAAGAACCATTGACTTTTGTAATTAAGTAATTATTATTACTTAAACAACGCACAACTCTATATGGGCCAAAATATAAGCGTGACAGCTTAGAACCAATCCTAGTCGTTTTCCTAGGGTTATATATGAGAACTAAATCTCCAGGTTCATAACGCACAAACTTAACCTTCCTGTCAAACAGTCTCTTCTGACGTGTTTGAACCTTACGTATATTTTCTAACGCTTTCGTGATACGCACATTATTCGCAGCAGAACGTGACGTAATATCGAGATCATCCGTTAACAAATTTATATTTACATTGGCATCGGACCTTATAAGAGGATCGCGCGCGAACATAACTGAAAATGGAGACAACTGAGTAGAAGACTGTTTAGATACGTTGTATGCATGATTTATGAGCGGTACATACATACACCAATGAGATTGTTGCGAATTCGCATACATAGATAAACCTTGAATTAAAGTTCTGTTATACCGTTCTACAAGACCTATAGTTTGTGGATGCCGTGTAGCGGCTACACACAATGTCGTATCAAAGAAATCGAGTGTTTCTTTGACCATATTCGAAGTGAAAATCGAACCTCGGTCCGTCAATACTTGATTAACCGAACCAAACTTACAAAAAACATCATTTACAAGAAAATCACAGATAGACTCGGCTGTCGCCCTAGGTATCGCTTTGCAGATGGCGAACTTAGTCAAATAATCAATACAAACCAAAACATATTTATTCCCTAGTGATGATCTGGTGAATGGACCTAACACATCGATCGCAACTTTGTCAAAAATACGATTTACAGTTATTGGCTGTAACGGCGCAAGGAAATTAACTTTCTTTCTTTCTTGACAATTTTTACAACTAGCTATGTAATCATAAATTTTTTTATCGACGTTTTCGATAAAATATCGCTCACGAAATTTACCTAATGTCTTCGTAAGACCAAAGTGAGCTCCACACCAGGGATCATCATGAATCTCGGACATGACCTCTAAAAATAAACATTCTGGTAGTACAATCCTATCGATGAACTGACCACCTATTTTAATTTTATGGCATAACCGACCATTTAATAAATGAAAACCCTTATAATTCCTACTACGACAAGCATTGATTTTACTGACCATATTTACACAAAAATTATCGCGAGACTGTTTAGTATCGATATCGACAATATCGATTTTATACAACTCTAAACCATCAGACATTTGTGGTTGAGTTTTGTCTGAGGAATTGTCATCTATTAACGGATTCCTACTCATAAAATCTGCCAACACATTTTCCTTTCCCTTACAATATACAATATTAAAATCATACGACTGAATAGCGAGGGCCCACCTAGCCAATCTACCATTCATATCTCTTCTATCTCGCAACCAAACTAAAGCCCTGTGGTCTGTTACCACATCAAATTTTAAACCCCATACTAGATGCTCAAAATACTTCAATGACCAAACAAGAGCGAGACATTCTCTCTCGGTGATCGTATATCGCGTTTCGCAGTCAGATAACTTTCGGGAAGCGAAAGCTACTGGGAATAACCTATCAGTTCCCTGTAATAAACACGCGCCCAAAGCATCACCACTCGCATCCACATGCAATCTGGTGGTGATATTAGAATCATTTGAAAAATGTCGTAATAATGGAGGGTTACTGATTAATTTAAATAGAGTATCATAAGATTCCTGTTGCTCTTTAAGCCACTCAAATTTTACGCCTTTCTTTAACAAACGAGTTAAGGGCATCGCGATTGCCGCAAAATTACCAATAAATTTCCTATAATACGAAAATAACCCTAACACAGATTTGACATTTTTGGTGCAGGATGGTACCTTTAATGACTTTATCTTTTCTATATTAGCGTCATCCGGACGAATACCTTCACCCGATATTTTATGACCTAATACCGACACTTGATCGTACGCAAAATGACATTTACTGGGTTTCAGGGTCATATTGGCCTCTTTTAGTCTTTGAAGAACCTTCTTCAAAGCGGTGCAAAACTCATCATAGTCCCTACCATACACTAATATATTATCAACGTACACTATAGCGTTCCTATACTTTAAACCACCCAGAACCTTGTCCATAGTGCGTTGAAAAACAGCCCCACTAGTTTTAAGACCAAAAGGAAGAACATTAAATTCAAAAAGACCCGACGGTGTCACAAAGGCAGTTTTATGCTTATCAGCTTCCTTAATAGGAATTTGCCAGTAACCTGAATTTAAGTCCAAGTCTGCAAAGTATTTAGCTTCTGACAGATATGACAATAAATCATCTATGCGCGGTAGCGGATAAGAATCAGTAATAACTTTCTTATTTAACGATCTATAATCAATACAAAAACGCCACGAATCGTCAGGCTTTTTAACCAAAACGACAGGAGACGCATAAGGAGAACACGATTCGCGAATGATGCCATTCTGCATCATCTCGTCTACCTGTTCGCGAATTATCCGATGCTGCTCATGCGAAGCACGATACGGAGACTTATGGACTGGTGTATCATCAACAGTGTTGATTTCAACCTCCGAAATCGAACACGATCCTATTTGCGTCTTATCAAACGCAAACTGCTCTTCGTATTCTGATAAGATTTTAACTAATTTTCCTTTATCATTTCTGGATATTTTATCAGAAATGTCTAGTGTATTCAAACCCCTATTTTCTGAAAATATTTCTCCTACATTCTCGCCCAATGCCGTCTCATTATTTAAAAAAAACAATTTGTCTTGTTTTGACAAGTACGGCAAATGGCATTGTTCTGACAAGTATGGCAAATGGTCATTCTCATCTGCACGCAAAAATGGTATACACAAATTATCTGGAAAAATTAATAGATTTTGCCCAAAATCTATCGAAGTCCTATGAATACTGAAAAAATCGCAACCTAGAATTACATCGGTTGTAATACTCTTTACAACAGCGAACGTATGTTCGAATAAATAATTTGACAAATAAAATTTTATTTTGAGTGAAAGAATAATGTCAAGTAATTTGCCATTCGCAACACGCAATACAGGCTTTTTATTATCTACGCTACTATTTACAATATTATTATGTACAAACTTATCTATATTTTTATAGTAAAAATCTTCCGACATGACCGAAAGACTGGCACCGCTATCCAATAATGCGGACGTGGTGATACCGCACATCTTCACTTCTACATAGGGCGTTGTAGTGGAACCTTCTCTGTCGTCGGTCGCTAGTGTGGTTCCCTGTCCTAGCGCCGCCGAGCATTTGGGTGCTCATTTCGCACGTCTTGAGAAGGTGGCTGTCTATTCCTTAAATTATACCGCTGTTGTGGTTGCGAAAATGGCGGCCTGCTTGTTCCTGCTTCATCACCAGCGCTTCTTCTAGCAGAGTATGAAGCTCCCTTGGGTTGTACATGGCGCTCCGGAACATGTGGAGTTCTTGACGACCATGGTGTAGAAAAGTTATCACTGATTTGACGGGGTGGATGTGTTAACCGCACATTCTGGGCACCGTCACCCCGCGAGTAAGTATGATTGAAGGAACCAGAGTTCCCTAATGTTTGTATCTTGACCGGCAACGCCAATTGTTTTGGTTGTAAATTCAAAATCTCGTCCTCTTGCAATGCTGCTTTTTTAAATGCAGTCAAGTCACTAAATACATGTGTTGCATATCGTGTTCTATTATTAAAAGTTAAAGATTTCAAAATTTGTTTTATTATCTTCTCATCTGATGTAATTCCAGCTTTTTTAGCCAACAATGACATTCGGTAGATGAAGTCTACTGTCTTTTCATCATGATTTTGCCGATTTGAATAAAATTGAGCGGCGTAATCCGGATCTGAGGTGAATTCTTGCTTCAAAGCCTCTACTATATCTTCAAAAGTTGAAGTATCATCACTGATGGTGTGAAAATAATTGAGGGCAGGCCCCGATAAATAATTTGAAATTAAAATGGCCTTGGTATTGTCATTCCAGGAATTTAAAGCTGCTAATGCATTGTACTGCTTAATAAAAACATCAATATGAGAAGAAATGCCGTCAAACGTTTCCATGTTGGAATGTGTACCTATAGTGTATTTGTAGGTACTTATCTGTATATTATGCTTCTTGAGTTCCAGTCAATATCCAATATTATTCCAATTTTTCGTAGCGTATATTAGCGTATAGTAATATTCTTGTATAAGTAGTTGCAGCTGCCCTTGGCTGGACACGCTACCATGTGTCTATCCCTGAAAAGCACTGACTTTACTCGCGACAGTACCCGCGGTACTCGATACGGCGCCTCCACCAACTAACGTTTGGGGAAAACGTGAAAGAAAATAAAAGATTTTAATCTTTTTCAAAGCTTTGTATTTAAAGCATAAAAGTGATTTTAATGTTATGTGCCCACAGTCCGAGCACGAAAATATGACTGAGTCTGGAAGGATGCTGTCAATATCTCATTGTTTCTTCTTTAGAATCTATTTAAATAATATAAAACAATAGCTGCCAGTATTCCAGCCTACATAAGTTTCCTACAAAGTGCTTATGCACATTACTGCAAACAATACAAATAACATCGTAACTACAATGGTACTTATCTAGCATCGTAATGTTATGTAAAGAGATATGCCAATAATCCTCGGTAATGTTTCGGGGTTGTCATGCACCGTCCCTATTTTTCCCGGTTTTCCCTAAAGGGAAAGAAACAAGGGGTGCAGTCGCAAGTGCAGGGGCAATAATCTCGTATAACGTGACTGTCGCATGGCGATTTCTCTAGAGAATACTGTGTAATTCATTTTATTTCACCCACTTCGCAGTAGTGCCTGATAAGCGACTATACTATTCTTTATCAAATGGCCGAGACTTTGTCTTCGAGAGTAAGACATTTGTGATGTAAAAAACCTGATATTAGGAGATAAATTTTAGATATGAGGCATAATCATAGATCAAGTATAAAGTGCACATAATTCGCGTCCGATGTTCTTTGCTGACATCATCCGACTGTGGGCTGGATGGTTGATGGTAAACGCCGATATTGTGGGTAGATAGAAGTTTTATGGCGCGGCCGCCGGTAGCTTGGCCTGTGTTCTCGTTATCGCCGACAAGGGACCTTAAATCAGATGCTTTTATTCTTAAAGGCTTTAAGGCCGACAGCGTTCGACATTTAAAGGCCCCTGGGAGCTATGGAACTAAAGGCTCTGCGTAACTTGCTATCAATCTGTAATTCATTGGGGTAGTTGGTGCTTATGATATTAAAGCGTTAGATAAATTTAAAGAATATTCTCAAGAAGAACAAAACTTTTTAACCTATTAATCTTATACCAGCAACGAAAAATTCTTTGAAGTCACGTCTTCTGGCTCAAGAGTGGATCATCTATTTCAACTAAAGTGGCTGATCTTTACTAGGTTAAAGTTGAAGAGCTAATAGAGAAAATATGTAGTAAATAGTTAAACTTTCCAATGATCCGCTTGGCAGCTCACCAGGAAACATAATGGATCCAACCGCACTAAAAGTTGTGGATATATTCGGCCAAGTCACTGTACACTCGACAGCCATTGTCGACTTGAAAGTTGTTTGATTTCCAAGATTGTGCCTATAGTCTTATTTGTAAACTGTACCACGTAGCACAGGATAGTACGGAAGGAAGCGATGCACGCGATATAGCAATGTGCTCAGAAGTGGAAAACCTGATTACAAAGTTAAATTTTAGATTTGAATGCATAATCGTTTGAATTATGTTGAAAAAGTGACTGGTTTATTAGTGAAATAAGTGTACAACTGCAACTTTGTTACTGGCAGTGACAGCACTAACCTAGCTAACGAAATAGTAATTTTACTTCCATTCGAACGCGCACTGGCTACGAATAAGTTTAAGTATAGTCAAGCCAAATTAGGTGCTTATACAGTTGGTTAGTAATTTACCTAAAGAGAACACGACGAATGCTTTAAAATTAAATGATGGTGGTTTCAATAATGTTGACACCAGAGCATTTATAAGCAACATACTTGAAAGTTGTGGAAATGCCATACCAATTTTGAAATTAAAAGATATGAACAAAATGTTCATTCATATCTTCAATGACCTAATGATACCTTTAAATATATCTTCTTTAATCTGTGTTATACTCCTGCACAGAAGATTATGGATTATGCTAATGAATGCATGCACGTGCTGTGCACATTAATTTCATGAGGGAGCTTGGTCATGATAGGCATCGCAGCCATTATTGCGGATGAAGAGCTTTATCGCTTTGTTATTATAACTCTGAATGCTTAACGTGTAAGTTTCTTGCAGAAAAAGTAAAATAAATTTAAATAATGCCTTTGTTTCTAGTTTAATATTGTGACTTAAAGTCATTTAAACGTACGTAATGTTTGAGTATATGTGGAAAAATCTGTAAATCTATTATATTAACCTATTAAGTATTTTATTTGTATTATGAGATGATACTCTACTTCGGACATGTGACGTTAACTTATGAGACAACCATGAACTCATAACTGATATCGATAAAAAGAAAAATTTAATTGAAAATAAACTCATTGTGTAGTTCCATTTTTGCAAACATCTCTGTCTACCCGTGGCCGACGACATTTCGCGTAAATCTAAGAAGTTACAGAAATAATTTAACTTAACATAAATTCACTTACATACCAACTCTTAGTAACTTATTTAAAGAAAGCGGAAGCACACTCATGGTTAAAGAACGTAATGCTCTTACGCATGATTTTACGTAACGCAATAAGCTCAGTTCAGTAACAGTTCAGCCACTAATTGCTTATAAGATAAAAAAATAACTTAGCTAATGGCTGTGACAAGTGCTTTGATAAACCATGACGGTTATCATAAGCGGGTAATTTATTTTTGAAGTTGGAAACCTTTCCTACTACTTTGATGATAGTTTTGGATAAATAAAATAAAATAATATTATTTCTGCCTTTCAATAAATTGCTAATATTATATTATACTAGTGACCGCTCGCGACTCCGTTCGCGTAGAAGTCGGTTTCCCGTGGGAATGCGAAGTTTTCCCGCGGTAAAAAGTTCCCTTAATTCTTTCATACATATATTTTTGGTTTCTAGAACCGTATTCGCAGCGCACACTACGGAAGCCCTCAAGGATGAATAATTTTCCCCGTTTTTTCCCCATTTTCCATTATTTCTTCTCTCCTAATAGTTACAGCGTGATGTTATATAACCTAAAGCCTGCCTCGATAAATGGTCTATCCAACACAAAAATAATTTTTAAATTCGAACCAGTAGTTCTTGAGATTAGCGCGTTCAAACAAACAAACAAACAAACAAACAAACAAACAAACAAACTCTTCAGCTTTATAATATTAGTATAGATGTATAATTTACATATTTTAATAATTTGAGTTTCGAAACCAAAATCTGATAAATCGCACACTTTGGAATGTTCACAAATAAAACGTGCAAAGGACAAAGTATACGCATTGCGGGTTGCAGTTCCGATTTGCGGAAAACACGAAGGTCATTCAAGAATTTACTAGCTGCAGAGATTTTTATTAAATAAGTTTCTCTTTTCTCACTAAGTATTTCCACACAAGTGTTACGTGCAAGGCGAAGATAAAACAAAAACTTTTAACCGACCTCTCATTAAGAAATGCTCTCCAATAAAATAAAACCAAAGGAGGTGTAAGTTATTATAAGCTTAACTTTCCTAACAAGCTCTATTTATACGTAAACCGATAAAAAAGCTAAAACCGTCGAACGGTTCCGGGAATCGAAGGCGGTTCGTTTTTAGTGTGCTGTCTCGTCGGGTGTTGAATTTCTAAATCTTGTTGATATGTCCCACGCGGGTACAGTGGGAATAAATCTTGCCGACGCCACTGAGATCCTATTACACCCAGTCAAAATATCTGGGGGCGTAGATATAAAGCATATTTTAATGGGCTTTCAAATTTTATCCCTTACTTACGGAGCTGCGTTTATAACGCTCGATAGTATCACGAATGTTATTCAGCTTTGGTACAAACTTACCACAATAAACGATATAGGTATTAAAAAGCGACGATCACGCTGTATCGGTTTTGGTCGCTTGATTTTATATCAAACCGTATATATACAATAACTTTAATACCATTTTTTTTTCATCTACCTACTATAGTCTTATGCCAAACCGCGGTGGAAGCCGTAAATAATCTGATATCAATTTACATCCGAACTATATTTATTGAACCTCTCAACCAGACGTTGTAAATTGTGTAACTGTGCAATAAAATCCTATTAATATTCTAGAACACGTACAACTCTTAAATCAGCTAACGTTAGCAAAACACACGGCAAGTAAATTTGTTGTAAAAAGATAAAGTGGCGAAGTAAAAAGTGTATTCCCCCCTTTTCGAACGTGATGTATCGGAGAGAGTCCGCATGTGGTTTTATAGTCGATAAAACATGTACTGTGTCTATTCATGGCCCTTTTTAAAGGGAAACACATGTTTGTATTGAAGAAGAAAAAGATAGGGACCACGTGTGATGTTAATATGGGCGACACCTGAGGAATAAGGTCGGTGCAACCGTTGTTATGAACCGATAAGTGACATTTCAATTGCCAATTTTCATAATGTTGGTATAAATATAATACATATCTTTTTTTTTGATAATTCACTCACAAACAATTTCTGTAGCTGTCTATCTACGCAGATTTCCAAGTGTCGTTATTATTTTTTGTTACCTAGCAGGATCACACACGAAGAAGGGACTTTTTGCTACATTTATCACTGTATAAAATTGAATACATTAAATATGCATACGATTGTATCCTATACACAAGAAGTTCAGTTCAAATACAAGAACAGAATTCCTGGAAGTTGGTCAAATGGTATTCCTCATTCAAGACGTGATAACTGACAGAGCCCTATACAAGCCTTGCTAGTGTTTACAAGCATCCCGAACCAAAACTAATTACAAAACCAGTTTGGTCAGTCTGTACCTGCCTCCAAAACCAGAATCAAACCAAAATCGCCGTTATTCGTATCGGACTATGGGTCATAATTGGCTATTTAAACCATTACGCATAATACGCATTGATCTGCACTGCAGCCGAAAGTTGGTTACATAAAACCAGTTACAAAAAATGTCCTACTTAATCATTATGTCGATTTTAAAATATTTAAGTAACCGATATTGATTTGAGTGTTTTGATTGGCAAACTTTTGGTTAAGGCTTTTAAAGGACCTTAATAGTCAAGTTTCATGATGCTTCTATTTCAAGGTTGAAATTTCTATCAGTCGTCCGGTTTGATAGGTCGGCTAGCACATGTTAGGTACAGCTACAGTATTACCTTGTGTTTAATACTTGTTTAACTTGCGTAAGGTGTCGAAACTATCCTTGGATTGGCTGCTGAGATTACCTGTAGAATCTTTAACTATCAAAAACTCATTTTATGGTTTACTAATTGGGTTCCAATTCGGTGGAAAGTAGAAAAAAGTGATTTTCCTATGGACCTGAGACTTGTTCTCATTCTCCTAGCCTATTTTCTTCACAGGGTCGGATTATTCTAAATTCATCAAAATTGCTTTAGTCGTTTTGCCGTTAAAGGGAAAATGCAAATAGACAGATAAACATACACATTTACACAATCATATAAGAAAGAAAGTAGGGACTAAGCAGTAACTACGTTTTTAAATTGATTTATTTTCAAAGAACTTACCACTTATAATTACTAAACGATTATTTTAATATACTTAATAGTAAGCGTGTTTATAAGTCACGTGTGCGGAATCAAGGTAAACAAATGAGAAATTCTATGAAACACACCAACATGGAAATATCGTCTTTGACCTAGATTTATGGTCTCTCTATAAAACGGGCTAGTGCGTTACCTACCTGAATAGCTAGAATACTTTAAATTGTTCTAATGGCTGTAGGTCATAAATGTAAATTAAACATAGTACCTCTGTATTATAAACATATTTTCACACAATAAGTAACGAAACTAATTACGATAACCCAATTGTTTTTGAGTAAATTACCATACAAAAATTAACTATATAGAAAGAGGTCAGCCACTACTACTAATCGTTTTTAAGATCTACATTGACCCAGACAACCATACATGACACTCCTTTTTAAGTTTGGGATTAATAAATTCCTGTTTTTTTTATCTGAACAAATTATGGAAATTCCTTCATATACTTAACCGTTATCTAATGGTCTCAGTAATATTTTTTGTTAAAGTAAATTTTAATAAACGGTATTAAAAAAAAAGTCTTTTTATTGATGTAACGTGTTTCTCCCCTAGACTACTGCATAGAATTATTGAAACTGTGTTCTTAGTTTATGAGGTTGTATACTGTTACATCCTTTTTGTTGTTCACTGCACAGGTTTACCAAAATATTTTCATCTTATACATAGGTATTACAGCCCAATCAGTTTTAAATTACGTTTACTTGTTAACGCAAAGTGAAAAACATTGAAAACAATAATTGATTTTTTGATGTACTTTATTTCTTGATTCATAGGTTTCTCCATTTGTAACTTGATCACGATCTGAGTCAGTAGTATGTTTTCCTTTACACTATTGTTTACTGAAAGAGTAAACTGAAAACGTCTACAGGATATTATTGTTCAAACATACAGTATAAGATTAGCAATACATGTGTTTTTCCATTATTGAACGCATATTATGTTGTTTGTTCTTCTATAACTCTACTCTAGTATATCGTAGATCAACTCGTTATAATAAATAATACTTATTTTGAAAAATATGGAAGTTTATTGATTTTTAGATTGTTTATATTTGGGTTATTCGTTTGATTTCGAGAGGATAACTATTGAGTATTTCCCGAGGGAGGTCAATTTTTATATTTTTTTTAATTATTGACGCAACTTAAATCTTTACTAAGAGACTCATGATTTCCAAGTTTATTTATGTCGTTTACTTTATGATAACGCAATTTAATTTCAATACAGACGATTTGATCTAAATTTTAAAAGTATGTTAATTGTTAGATTGATTTTGTAGGTACTAGGTTAAGTAGGCGTTATTCTATGTTTACACAACAAGCAAATTATCATTATAAAACAATCAGTGGTATAGTAATATCACGTTACGCTACATCATTAATAATCTGTTACAATTGCGTACTCGCTTGTTGAAACGCAAATTGCTATAAATTGTTTATCAAACACCCAATAACACTAAACAAGTGTTGACTGACCACCTCTAGTTAAAATTAACAGGAATTTAACAACCGCAAACGGCTGCTGCTAATTGTTAATAACTAGTTTGTTGACAAAGATGTTGTGCATGACAACTGGGTATAAATTAAATTTAATTATAGTATGCTGACGTTTTGTTTTTTTTTTTCAGGTAAAATTAACTCTAAGGCGTTAAGAAGAGTAATGAGGCATGTATACTTATTTGTTTAATAAATCGTAAGTATTTTAGAGCTGCTTTCTATTTTTTCTTCACTGAGCTGTGGCTAATGTTATTTGTTCATGATTGCCGATATGATCCCTGTGTACGTTGCCATGGCAACCGCCCGGGCCTCCAACAAATGAAGTGCAAAGGGCTTTTCCCGTAAAACTTATATTGGGCTACGAGTACTTTGTATTATGTATGAGAACGCTGGCTACGTCTAGCGATAAAAGGAAAAAGTCTTTTTCTCCCGCCCGTAAAGTGAAAAGAGCTTTTCGGTTGTAATATTAGGATGAACTGCGGAAGTTACTTAGTTTGTATAAAGTTCTGCGCAAGATTCACTCCCGAGGTAGATTAAGTTAATTTGTAAGGTCCCTAATGTATTTTATGGAACTTGGTCATTACTTTAAAAGCTTGCTTGGTCTATCAAGTACAAGTGACAATAGTTAATTAATAAAATACCTAGGTATGTTAGGTTTAAACAAACTTGTTTCTGGTGTAAAGGCAACCTTTTAAATTACACCGTTAAAAATGTAACGCTGATCTAGACCTAAATTATGAAACATAACAATAATAATGTCTTAAAAACATTGTGACTTTAATGCAAATATGTATGGTTGAGCGGTCTTTGATGTCTCTGTTATTACTTAAAAACATCATCTCTGTGGTGCGCCAAGGAAATGAGATTTAGGCAGAGAGAGCAGACTGCATGGTGATGAGACGAAGTGATTTTCATACTGCGCGTGACTTGACTGTCTTAGTAGGATTTACGAAGGAAATATTGTTTCTACGACGGCTGTTATGATGTACGCACTTAATGCCAAAGTATAGAGGTCAGATTTTTCTCCATCGTTGCTGAGATCTTTTAAATCAAAGCTGTGTTCACGAAAGCCACGATTGGTCATTATTCTACATAAAATGCCTTGAGTATTTTGTGGCTTGTTATTATAAATGCATTACAGCGCTGAGAATTCTATCGTGAATTCCACGTAATGAGCAACAATAAAGTAATTATACACTCAGCGTGCCGGTTGTTTTCAAATGCAATTAACGCTGTTATAGCTGATACAATTTGCTTGAAGCCTGTGAGCCTCTTCAAACCCACGAGTGGAATTAAAATTGGATGTGGTTCGTGAGCTAATCTAATATGCGAACACGGGGGGGCGGAATTTGCTGTCTGTTGTGTAATTTGGCTCGGGAGACGCGAATTTTAGACCCTCTACGAAAGTTACGATGTCTAAGATGGTAATCACAGCAGTTGAAGGATGTTCCAAATTCGCTTTTCTTACAGAACCTCGAAAGCTAGCACAAACAACTGTTCAGACTGTTATAACATGACGACTTCACTTCCTCGTTCACTTAGATAATTTTGTCCATTCGTTTTTTTTTTCTCGCAATAGCAAATAACTTGAAACTGTAAAAAGATTGTGGTCAATTTGTGTCTCTACAAAATTGTTCTTTAAGTTTTTTTATTTATCTACTTAATCTAAATCACAGTATCGTTTAGTTTCCCTTTCACTTCTTTAGGCCGGGGTCGCACTAGCGCACGAGCATGGTAAATGCCGATTATAACAATGTAGGACGCGGATAGAATGGATTTAAGAGTTTAAGGGATTTTATTGAGTGTTTCGTGACTTGATTGAGCAAGTTATTATAACCTTAGCAAATGTTTAATGTTTAACTTCTAAGAATGTATAAAATATAATTTACTAGCGTTTCTTAATGGTTTACCAACACTAGTACTTAACAAATTGTTTTGCGGCAGATAAAACTCGGCACGTTGTCAATTTGTCTATTCATTGAATACGATGTATAGATACAGCACTCTCTGTAATGACCAGTCATGACTCGAAGATCCCGACGAACTTGCAAGTTGCAAGTACTTCCAACGCTGTGGTTTGGAACCCCATTTCTGATTCCCTACTGAATTTGTATTCATGAGAGGTCCTCCTTTCCATTATCCTGATCTGCTCCCAAGTAGTTTCAGATTAGTTCATGTTTACTCACACTTACAAAGGCGGCGTAGCAGGGGTCAGCAAATTGGCCTGATTGCTAAGAGGAGGATTCACGAGTTGCATAAAGTTCTATGTGTAATCCTCTAAGAGACTAATGTAGAGATGCTTGTACGGTAATCAAATCAATTGGCGAATTTAAAGAATGACGACATCGAGCAAGATGTGCTTATATGCATAGAGTCGACTCGAGTTACTAAATTAATACTGCGCATGCTGAACTCAATTTAAAGCCGTGTCAGTAGATATTGAAGCAATCAAAGCTATGCGATGCTTTGGATTACGTGATCGGGAAAGTGGCATCAATATTCATACGAACTCATGTCTATGTTGAATAGTCGATGAGGCCGATGCGCTACCGAAGCGCTGCGTTACAAAGTGACATGCATCGAAGTATCGACTTTCTATACGGCTACAATTGACACATCACTAATTTGGACGTGTGACAGGATATTGTGCAAGCCGCTTAAATATTATATGTCCGGTTTATTGTTTGACCTGTAAAGTGTAAAATTATTTAAATATTAAGCTTTAATATATCCTAAGGATATTACTGAGAGAAAACGGCTTAGGTTTATTCAGGAACTTGGTAAATGAACTAAAAAGGCAAACCAGTTTTCAAGATCTAGGTTACCTTCTGTGTCGTGAGTTACGCGACAATGAAAGTGTGTGCTATGAATTGTTAATATCTTATTGATAAAGAAACCAAAATGTTTACTTAACAATTTAGGAACCTTTTCTGATTATAACAGCTTGTCATTAGAAGAGGTCATTCTGTACCTTTAGTACATTAGTATGTTAATTTTTTCATAACCCTTTGCCGGTACAACCGTCCCCAGACCATCAATGTCCAGGTGTTGACCGGTTGCCATGGCAACGATCCCTCCCGTTCTCCCGTATAACATTTTGTATCGGAGGAAAATTATGTAACCGGTTTTTAATACGGACCCATTGTCCCTTTTTTGGGTCGCGAAATAAGAAAAGGATATTTTGGGTATTGGGGTCATCGTTAAGTGATTTTCCGGATTTTGATTTTACTTTTCCTCTCTGTTCGTCAGCATTTTTTTACACTTATTCGATATTGAGCATCACCTCTGGCGCAATATACAATTGATGGAAATTACGTAAAATATACCTAAAGCTTTAGTAACCTAGCTCCGATTAGTGAGTGTAGTAGAACACCATGGGAAACTCATTGCCAGAGATCCTTAACTTTTAAACTGAAATGTATGTCAGAATGATAATAATTAGAGATGCGGCGAGTAACACTTTTGCCGAGTACCGAGTACTACTCGGTTCAATTTTTTTTTTACCGAGTACTCGGCCGAGTAACTCGGTTCTATCAAACTCCCAATTTCGCGCGCGTAAACAAGTACAAACGAACACAAGTATATTTAGAAGGGCACCAAACAAGGCATCATAATTTACATTTATTAATTTTTTAATATTGTTAATTTTATTACTGTTCCTTTAATTTTGTCTCACTAGTACTCATGCATTAGCATAATTTTGATTCTATTACCTACTTGAGGATGTCAAAGATTTCCTCAATCAGTACGTTTTGATTAACACTGTTGTTTCAATTATATCTACCTAAATATATAGCTTTCTTTAAACAAAGTATATTACTTTTTTGGTACTCGGTACTCGGCATTCGTATACCGAGTTACTCGGCCGAGTACCGAGTACCAAAAAACCCGCCGAGTACGCCGAGTACCGAGTATAAACCGAGTACTCGGCCCATCTCTAATAATAATGTTCATTTTTTATCTAAAAGTTTGTGTTCAAGTGACAAATTCGCTTGTTTATGCTTTTTAGACCTTTTCTCTATGGATAATGTTCCATAGTAGGTACATCTAGTTTCTAAAATCCCCTTTAATATTTACCTGAAAATAGACATTTAGGTCGCAGAGGAAGACATGTGGGATTTTAAATATCTGACCTAGATACTAGACCATTAATTTTAAACTCAACTCTCGTGTCTTGTTCGAGACAATTTGGTTTAAAAAATTAAAGAGATATCCGAGCTTTCGGGTTAATAGTGTCAAATTCATAAATGAACTGTTCAGTTAAAAGGGAACGATGACAAGAATTTCCTTAAACCAAAATGGAGTAGTCTGATTTATTTGTCAAGGTTAACACATTTTATCGATTGTAAAACGAATTTCGATTGGTAGAAAACTGTCTTCTTCCCGGTAACAGTGTATTGCTTCCGTCGAAGTGTTAATTAACCGCGAAAAGACACTAAAGATCCGTTTGGAAAGTCTGTCCAGTCCGCTTAGCGTAAAAAATTGTCAACCGAAGTGAAACAACGATTTCACTAATAGCCCCTGGCCAGCTCTTTTCCCTAACTGTTTAACCACAAGCAGTATTATTCTTGATATTTTGCCTTTGTGCGTTTCTTATTTAAGTTTGCATAGATCATTATGCACATTCGACATTTAGATTTTTTAACGTTGAAAGGCAAGTCTTTTCAATAAGAAATATTAGTTATCATTTTTTTATTATATAAGGGCGCCTAAGGCGTCTTACGAGACTACGTCGAGAACTCATAACAAAGAATTCGATCCATCAAAGCAAGGACACAAGCGAATATATCAAGTACCTATGTGTGACTGCCCTTTTGATTAAATGAATAATATTAATCAATCATACGGTTTTCCAAGTGAATCTGACAATGATTAATCATGGAAATTCATATTATAATCAGTTCTTATTTGCTCTCTTCATTATCGCCTTGTAATATATTTAACTTTATTATCCTTTTACGAAGATTAATTTCTTTTAGGATTTCATGGTTACGACACGAAGGATTTATTTGATCAAAGATCATAAAATCAAATTGACTAGCGCTAATTATGTTTCACTATTTTTTGATTGAGTTTACGAATACCTGTTTTTACACGTGGTTATTTAAAGAAAAAAATTATAGGTTTTCTTAATCTTCCTTCACAATATGAAATTACCAAGTATAAAAACAGCACCCAGCACCCCGTTTTAAAGAAACTTTTCCATACACGCTCAATCCGTCAATTATTTTAAACATACGTTCATATCACAAGTGTGCATCCATAAAATTGGAATTTCCGATTTGCCTTACACAAGCTATACCGTACACTGTTGGCTCCGCTATATCCGAGGTTTCAACATCACGTTTGCTGGTTGATTTGCCCCGGAGCGGTTCTGCATTGGAAATTGCTGCGTCAGCTGACGTTTCATCACTATCTAACACCGGCTTAACATGTCCCGAATACCGATGAAATGCATTTTTCAATAGATCGCGCTTGATGGTTTTTGGAACGAATAGTTTTGAATGTTTAAAAAAGGAACGATTGCACGCTTTTCTGACAAGTCTTTTAAATGCTTCTGTAAGCTTATTAAAAAGTAATTAAAGTATGTCAAAATGTCTACAGCCTAACTAACTCATTTAATTTTTCATTTCGTCTTTCCAACGAAAAAGGATTCGGTGGATATATTTTTTGTTAGTAAAACACTTATCGAATTTAATTATCCAAAATCAAGGGTTTCCCAAACTTGCGAACTCATTCCTCAAATATTTTCTATCGCGTCTTCCTCGATAGTATGGGATCGGTACGTGACTAGCTTCCGTCAACTGTTTTTCGACGGTAGTTAATCGAGTAGAAAATTTTCCCTTGTTGTTTGGCATACGTAACTTGTTCGATGTAACATGGTGATGCCAACGGGAAAATTGGTTCATGTATTGTTGTTTTGAAAATGCATGCTAAGTTACAAATAAAGTGAGAAATTTTGAGAGTGGTAGAGTCTAGCTGTAGGCTCTGCAGCGATTACTGGGCTGACTCGACCGGTGAAATACCACCGTCGCATAGAAACCCGACGTGAAGTAGGGACGATGTTCCTGCGTTTCGTTCGGTCAGTGCGATATCCGGTGCCCAATTTTCTTAAAGGCCAGCAACGCACCCTCAATGCATATGTAATTGTGGGTGTATATGGGCGGCGGTGATCACTTACCATCACGTGACCCGCTTGCTCGTTTGCTAGGTTCTCTTATAAAAAAAAAAGTAACAATTTTATAAAATTTCAAAAAAGTTTTTCTGAATAACCGTGTTGTCGTATTAAATAGGTGCACTTGTAATAATAAAGGCTGACCCAAATTTAAATTATAATAATCAGAAATATCGCGCTTTAATTTTTTTTGCTAACTCTCCGAACACAGAAAGCAAATCAAGGAAATAAATTACTACAATCGACACTGGCAACAAAGCCGTTACACGCGTTTGTAGATTTTCCCTTCGCTGCAGAAATTACGTGAATAACCTTTAGAACTTTCACCCTTCTTATCCTACGCATCGATGCTGCTTAGCTATAATCGGCCCTATTTCTTTCTCATTTGAATTCTAATCAGCTTGAACTTCGTCGTGTTGGCCGTTCAATATACCATAGAGTCAATGTAAGATAAAATTGACTTTATAATACCCTCTTATCGCGAGAATTTCCAGGAAAGCATGACTATGAAACAGCTTTTATCTGACGTTACTAGTGAGGCTACCACAATGGTCTACTGTACCGAACTAAAAGCAAGTACGCTTCGCCCCACTTTTCCCTAGACATTGTCAGCCAGATGCAGTGTTTCTGAACTTAGCCGGGTTTGCCGCAGTTTTCTGGAAACACGGCGGAGCATGTTTCCTTAACATAAAACGAGTTTTTAAAGGTTGCATTAGTGTCAACGGGCTGACTTTACACGGAATTTCGGAAAACTTTGAACGCGTTTCGGCAACGCGCTGACAAATAGTTTTATATTTTGAACATGCAAGCCTTTTGCGAAATTTCAAACGAGGTCAACAAGAATTTCCTATGATGTACATGCTTTAAAATATTTCATTTATAGTTGTAACTTCCTCTTCTGCTGCTACTTAAAAATATCATTATCGAAAGCTACTTTGTATTTCTTATTAACATTGTTTTTAGAAACGATTACAAGTTCGTCTAGCCTCAAAGCGTATAATTCCTCTATCCACAATGAACGTCAAACATATTAAAATAGCCTGTATATACCCTGTTTGCACACTCATCCACTTTCGCGCTGCATTTGTGGACTCAGCTCTCTAACACGAAGCTCGGGCTCTCTTTCCGCACCATCGTTACACTTAGAAGGTAAAATAAGGCTATTCACATTCTGAATCGCTTCATTTCCAACTGTCGTCGCGTCCCCGATTACAGAATGGGACACATTTTCTACAAACAAAGTTTATTTTGAACGCGTAACGTCGAGAAATTTTAAACGGTAAATTTATGTAACGTTTTTTTGCAATAACCAGCTAAAAACTTTTTCCTGCTAAATGCGATATTAATAAACATAAGTCACTGGTGAGTAATATAAAAAAACAACCTTTTTCCCGGCTGGGAAGTTGTTCGGGCGTATCAGCGCGCAGCAGGCCGACCTGCCATTGTTTATTCTACCTATTAGCTATTCATTACATTCTTGATCTAAAGGGTGGTGCACACTTTAAAGTATCCTTGATTTTTTATAACGCATGCGATATTCGTAGCACAGTATTAGTATACGTAAAATTAAGAATACCCACGGTTAGTAGTTAGCGGTCATAGAAGATAGTTATTGTTATTCCTTGTAAAATTTGAACTACGTATTCTCTTTTATTAAATAATTAAGTACCCCATTGAACAGATTTAATGATTATTTAACATTATTACCATCGTGAAAAAGCCTTAAAAGATTATACAGCCCTGAGTTATGATAACCACGTCGTTTGCGAGCAAGGCATTCTTAGCGCATTTCTCCCAAAATGCCCTATGGGCATCGTAACGAAAATCCTCAATCCCCCGAAAGATTAATGAGGAAGCTCCCTGCAATTTTAGAGGCGTGAATTAATTTGAGAAACTCATTTTTTCCTACCTTCTTCTTTTGTTTGCCGCAACGTTGAGAGAATACTTATAGTTTTCATCCAGAATCTGTGTAATAGAAAGGATGAAGTGACAAAAAGATCGGAGTTTAGTAACCGCATAAAAATTCTTTTCGCGGATTGCTTTTATTGTTTTGGTGCGGCAATGTAAATGTTTTATTAGACATATAGTTTTCATTATTAAAGTAGTAAACTTATATCAAAAGACATTCCTAATGCAGAACAAAGAAAGTTTCGTGTTACACGTCTCCTGCAATTTTGTGTTGGGTTGATGTTTAAATTCGGAGTGACATACCGAACTTTACTGTCGCAAACCCATTTGGTTAATTGAGTTGTCTTGTAGCTTAGCTGTGGTATTATTGAAAACGAAATTTAAGACGAAAGTTTTAAATGTATTAAATTAAAATTTATATAGCAAAGATTTTGCTTATAATATTTTTCTTGATTTTCGTTTTCATATCATATGAATACATCGGCAGAATCTATTTACTGTGCTTTGCAATCCGCTTTTACTATTCAATAAAAAGAACAGGGCTTTGTACGAATCTTATATCCGAAACTGTCCCAGGAAGCCACAATGGATCTTCAATTCGACTGATAAGTCCCCTATTGAGAGCTATGCCTTCAAATGTACGTGGGTGTAATAGTTTGGTCGCTTCGTGTCGTAGTATTGATTGGTGGCGCTCGCAAGGTCGCGCAATGTCGGCGAGGCACACACAACAACAACTGAACTACCCCCCATAATCTAAAACAAACAACTCACTCGTCATACTTGGCGACTGGCGTTGGCGCCCGTACGTCTACCTTCGATGCAATATCCAGAACCAACTGGTAAAAGATTACATTGACTTATTAATAGGATAGACACGGCCTTCAGCCTTACTCTATTATTTAGGTCTTAGGTCAATGTCGGAATATTCTATCATTCCGGTATGACAATTGAAAATAATTCACAGGGCAAATAGTGAGTGTATATAATTTATTAGTCTGTTAAGCCTTTGTAGCGACCTAAAGCCATTTAAGACGGCTGCCTAATCATCGTAAAAGCGAGAAGCCCTACACAAAAGACCGTTCTTAACTAAAGACATACGGAATATTCTATGGATAAGCAAGTGCCTTGAAAACTTAATTATTAGTTGCTAGTCGACCCGACAGACTTCCTTTCAAATTTTGTCGTAACTTTAAAGAACAAAGACTTTTTTAAAAAGTTTTGCCGCCCTTCTTGGGGAGTGTATATCCTTGACTAAAAGAAAATAAGCATAATTAAGATTTAGTAGGTATACCGTAATATTAACAATAACATTGGGAAACTAACGGTTGTACTTTTATCTTGTATAATTAAAAGCCCTTTTGCTGATACTTCTTAAAAATCGATAAATCTTATCTTAAAATATCGATAATCTTTGCCATTGTTTAATTTAAGCCCTTCCAATGACAATTGTGTAATTCAGGACAAAATTTCCGATACGTATCGAATTAGCGATTATATCGTTTTCGATTCGTTACGTTTCTTGATTGCGCAACGACTCAAATCTCGCAATAAAACCGTTATTATCTTTGACGTTATTAGCTCCGCTATTTCCACATAACGTTTTAAATGTCACGTCGAGTGCTTTTAAACATTATTGACACGAATTTAATGAAATCCCTAATGCTTTGTTATAGGTACATTTTGATGTAGAAACATACGGACATATTAATTTTCAAGTAGGAGCCTACATAATTGAATAGAAATTAAATATTTCCTACCTATAAGATTGTCATTTAAGACAAAGGTATTGTTAATGCCTCAAGAATTTTATAATCATCAAGGAAGAGTTAATCTTTGAATAAAACATTAGGTATATTATGTGAATACACACATACATACCTACAGATGAAAATAACCGAATTTACGCCTATACTGAAGTATGAAAAAATAATTATGTACATTGCAAATCTGTCATCATTTAGTTTTATCAGATTGGATTTAAGCAACTCATATTTAAAACTTTCACCCTTATACTGAAGATAAAGTATATTGCAACGCAAGCACCAACTAAGTAAAAAATATTTCAACAACAATTTTCAAATTACCCAAAAAAATTACTACAATTTTAAAAATCCATTTTCATATTTTTTTAGAAAGGAAAGTAAATAATAATAAAATGTTGAAGTGAAACGTAGTTAATTGAACGGCTTCTAAATTGGGTGTAAATTGGAAACCCGAGAGGCGACGACCAAATTAAAGGAAGTTTTTCGGCAGGTAGGTAATTGTTAATTAAAACCTCTTGAAGATTCTCGACTTGACTTTGTTATAGCTAAGATTAACATTATTTTTGGGAGAATAAGTAGTAAGTATTATGAAAAAGATAGAAAAAATTCAAATTTAGAGACAAATCATGGTCAAATTTATTACAAAAACTAGTGGCTGCTCGCGACTCCGTTCGCGTAGAAGTCGGTTTCCCGTGGGAATGCGAAGTTTTCCCGCGGTAAAAAGTTCCCTTAATTCTAGAATACATTTATTTTTGGTATCTAGAACCATTTTCGCAGCGCACGCAAAGGAAGCCCTCAAGGATGAATAATTTTCCCCGTTTTTTTCACATTTTCCATTATTTCTTCGCTCTTCATAGTTGCAGTTATATAGCCTAAAGCCTGCCTCGATAAATGGTCTATTCAATACAAAAAGATTCTTTTAATTCGAACCAGTAGTTCCTGAGATTAGAGCGTTCAAACAAACAAACAAACAAACAAACTCTTCAGCTTTATTATATTAGTATAGATTAGAATAAAGTATAGATAGGTACTTAAAAAATATGTAAATAATTTTAAATTCACTTAAAGGTATTTAGTTTTTTCTTTTAAAGTTACACGAAGTTCAGATTCAATTCTCAGATTTAATATCCTTTCTTAGCAATGTGTAACAACAGCCTACCCTATATATAAAAAACATACGGCGTCTACCAGCCCGACCTATTCCCCAAACTCCCAGCATCACCACCGTATTTCAAAAGAACCCGTCGAACTCGTGTTCAGCTGAATCTCGGCTGGCAACACCGTTCACCACGGGCGCAATTCGGAATTGGGTCACAGTGTCACAGCGCTCCATTTTGTCGGCGATCGATGCCCGACACGTCACTAGCCGGGCCATCTCTAGGGATGCTAGAGTAATTGAAATGCACTGATTTAACAGTTTGTAGAATTAAAGTTGGAAGCCGTTAAGCTTCGACCTCATTTTGCGATAGGGTTGAGTCGAAGGCTTGACTGTATTTGTTCGATGAAAACAAATAGTTTTTTTTCGCCAAGGTATATTAATCACTTAAGTTTAAAGAACGTGTACATTTTTTCCTGGGTTTGCAAGGTCTTTGTTCGTAACATTCGCTTTGCTAAAGGTATGCATCTACCCTAACATCCGACACTCGAGATACGGCCTTGGCCTGCCTGCAAGGACTACGCTGAACGTATCAATCTATACACTGACTTTAGAAATATGACATTTAAAATAGGTAACTTCTTCTTCTTTTGCGTGTGATGTATATCCTTTTGTAGCTCATAAGTTACTTAAAGAATTTAACTTAACCAAGACATTTGACATTTAGGCTCTTAAAAAATGTAGACTGCCTAAATGAAGGTTGCGATTTAAGAAACTCTTAGCAGACGACTTTTTGTAAACGTCTGTGTGATATTCATGCTCTGTCAAGTTTCTTCTTTGTTACAGTTTTATAACATTGATTGTCATGAGCAGATAAAATCATAGTTATTTTGTTGAGTATTTCACTAACCTTTTTTTTTAAATATTTTAGCTTCAAATAAACACGTCATAACAAAGTTCAAAACTTCTCAAGAACAATGTTGCGTTAAGCCAAGGATCAGGCTATTGTATTTTTTTATAATTTCCGACAACAACAATCTAAATCATACAGCCATGACCTATAAGAGGTACCTACGCACTGTATTTTATACGGAACCGTCTTGGCACGCGAACCTTTT
The DNA here is from genome assembly GCA_916618145.1 of Emmelina monodactyla. Classification (NCBI taxonomy): domain Eukaryota; kingdom Metazoa; phylum Arthropoda; class Insecta; order Lepidoptera; family Pterophoridae; genus Emmelina; species Emmelina monodactyla. The sequence continues at coordinate 4,309,170 of OU745316.1, forward strand.
AAACTTGGCCGGTTTTTTCAACATTGTAAGCTATCTTTTCTCAAAGAATCACGATTCCTACCAGCATTTTATATTTTGTTTGCCAAGCAACTCGGTATTTGTGTATTCACGTAGGTACTTCCCAAAGAAACTTTGGCTGAATTTATGACGAAGTAAATGGAAAATTCAAAATTCATGACTCAAAAGAAGTTGTGGAATAATTTTTCGCAATACTTTGTTTGTGTAGAGATTTCTTGGTTTATTTAAAATTGTTATTTTTTTTCGAGGTTTTGTTGACTCTAAAGGTCGTTTAAAGTGCAAAGCATAAAACGGTAGGTATTAAATAAAAAAAATAGAACCTTCAGAGAATTACTTAGTAGGTACCTCTACATATTGCCAACATTTTTTTATCATCAAGTGAGTACATTATGTTAAATAACGTACAGTCGAGTTTTATAAAAAATATATTATTAATAATTTAATTGCATTTGTTATGTCTTTTTTTCTCGTAAAACCAAACATGATAAAAACCACAATTGAAACTGCAGATGTTCGGATTGCAGTAACGTTTTTTAAAACAGCTAATACTTTATTAATAACGTCATTTCGCAGCAATAAACTCGGTCCAGGCAGCAACATTTTTCACTCAATAGCGGAAATTACTGGCGAGATTTAGAATTGGACCCCCGGAGGCGATATCGGAAACTACAGGCACGTAGTTAGACTCCAGGATCGGCCGCTCGATACTTGGAATTGTTTTCCGCCAATGACTGTAAGAGATAGTTATCGACCAATCGTTGTGTAACGATGTTTTTGCGACAAAGTGGCAACTTTCGATATTGCGTTTGGAGCGAATTGTGATGGATTTACAGACCAATCGCTCGAGATAATCATGTTTTATCTTGAGGTTAGGAGGAACGTTTTTTGGTTGTGATTTTTTTATCGTAAATACTTCTTCATCAAAATACTTATGAGCATAATCTTTTTGATACGATAATGTTAATCTCCACAGTCAATGTGATTGAGCGTTTGCAGTTTCTTATTTCAAAAATACTAATTTTATAAACTAAGTTCAAGGTTTGTGCCGCATTAATAAATCTATTCTATACATGTTTAAATTTTTTCTAAACTTTGTGCTCGGATGTTACCGTTTTGATTTTACAATGAAAATCTACGTTAATTTTTTCACAGATAAAACTAATAACGAAATTCATACCATAGATGTCTTAGATAAAACAGGGCATCAATCCAACGAATAATTGTAACCACAAAAAATGTTTAAAATAACTATTTAATACGTCACACACACATAAAACACGCGCCGAGATAAATTATCTAACTAATGATAGTTCAATCCACATTGTTATCACTTTAACCTTTCATATTATCTCAGTATGACGAATCACCTAAATGGTTAATGTCTTAATTTAATTAAATAATCCGTAATCAAACAATGGTTTACATTAAAACACCCAATTTGGGTCAATAGGTCAATGGTGCGTGCCAATTAATTTATGTTTTACAATATTCTGCGGCTTGATAATGTGGCTTTTGCAAGAAAAACGGCATAAAGAAAATGTTTATTGAAATTGTGATAACGTTATCTCCTTATGTCTTAGGCTAAGAACGTATTAATTAAGACAACTCTGTTATTAAACAAGAATATACACTTTTGTTTTGTTATCTTATCTGTTTTTTTCTAAATAGGATTGTAATTATTTTGTTACTGTAAAATAATGTGCGAGAAAATCTACTACACAGCACAACGGGACTTGACAAAACTAAATATTTAATATCGCTAAAGACGACGACAGTTAATTAATAAATAAACTTCTCTTGTTTCAGGTAAACACGTGCTTCTGTCAGCAATTAGAAAAAAACCGTGGGTATTCTACGGCTGTTTTATAACAGTACCTAAGTTATGTAGTTATATTTTTTAACAGCTTGAGTAAATCTTTTTTTTTTTTTTCGACGGAAAAATCCTTTATGGATGGATACCCAGGGAGATAAGAGGGGTTTGCCCCCTGGGTTATGTCGGAGTCGCTCAGCAGAAGGCTGGCATACCGACTAAAAAACCGTCGTTGCCCATCGCTCCAATATGGGGCGTGACCGAGGGAGCTTGTCGCATTCTTCTCGGTTTGAGTAAATCTACCAAGGCCTACAGTAAAAATAGTTTAAAGATCAAAATTTCGGTGTTTGCAAGCTATAATGGACTTTATTACAAGTGCCGATTGAGTGTATCACGGTTTTAGGTTTTGTGTGCGCTGACAAGATGTATGTTTACAAACCACTCACAAGGATATCCGCGCGCAAAGATGGATGTAACTGTGGGGGTGAATGATGTTGCTGCGTATAGTATTCAGCAATTTCATTCGAAATTTTACGCGATTGCGACTCGAAAACCGATTTCGTTCAAGAGTCCCAACACCGATACCTTTCAAAGGTATTGATATTCGAGTTACGCGACACCCCCACTGGTTTGCACTGTCTCTGCCTTGCGTCATTTGCTTTTTGTAGGTGTCACATATTTAAGTAAAAATAACAAACTTTATTGGGTTTTCACTAAGTTTTTCTATACCTTGAAATATTCGTTAATCCTATATGAGAGTATGTATGTAAATACTATTTTATTTTTAAATAAATGAGGTATATCTCTTCCAATCAAATCAACTAAGTAAGGCGTTTCTAATCTCCAAAGTAAAGTATGATTAAATTTTAAATATAATTAAAACTTAGGTCAAACAATTTAATTCACCTGTTTTAAATGTAAAATACTGTGTACATAACATTATAATTACAGTTATTAAGTTAATGAATTATTTCCATTAACCTTGCGATAGAAATTATAACGTAGCCTTTTTAATATTCTGTTTTTTTTAATCATGCTTGTTTAAAAGCATTAAGTTTTTTATTAACCTTTAGTGGTCTGAAAATATAAAGACAATACATATTTTATAACCTTGGCCTAAAAACTGTATCAAACCGGGATTGCCTCCCGGAACTTGCGGATGCAAGCGAAGGTCATATTTTCTACAAAGGTCATTCTTTATCTATGTCGTGTACGCACACTGTTTATTTAGTCCAGCTGTACTCAAAGTGTGCAACGCAGAAGCCTGAGGCACTACAATGCGTCTGTTGAGTCGTAATTGGTCATGTTAAAATCAAATTACTGAACTGACAAAGCTTAATGACAAATTAAATGCATCACTTTGTGTGTTTAAGTAAGTGTATGTTTTTTTAGAATTCACAATACATTTTTATCAATTACACAAAAGAGATTTTACGCGAAGCTAGATTACGATTATGTTATAACTTAAAGCCGAACAAAATATAGTTCCAAAGAAGTTTGAGAATCGCTAGTTTAGTCAAACACAGTTTGGTTACTGATAAGACATGAGAAAAGACAACACTCTTATTCAAATGTTTCAGACACTTCTTTCTCTGAAGTAAAATACATTTTTATTTGATAACGTGAACATAATGCGCTATAATTACCGTATTTAATCGTCCAAGAAGGCTTCTCATAGTAATCATTTAAAAAATATTTTTCGATATTTACAATTTATAAGACTTCTGAAGTTTTATAAAGAATCGTAACTTTTGTTGATCCGACACAACGACAGTCAAAACGTTCAATGGAAGACAAAGCAAGCATCTATTTAAATATCATTAAAGCTATTATACTTATACAAATCACTAAATCTGCCTATTAATGTAATGTAGGCTTTTCAAATTGTATATTTGCTACACACTCGGCCTCTGATTACAGCTTTGTTTACCTCACTTGACACACTTTTCATGTAATTACACCTTTTAGCTTTTTACACTGATGACGTTCGTAATTGTGCCGGTTTTCACTTTTGTTTGTTTGTTAAACCTTGTGTTTTATGCTACAACTGAAACGCTAACCTAATGTCTTCGATTGAGTCATTTCGATTGTATTTTTGTTACGTAGGAGTTTGACTATATCAAATTTAAAAGAAAAAGATAAGAATGTAATATTTATGACTAATTTCCTGATAAAAACTCAGCATTTCCTTATATGTTATGAACCAATAATTAAAATTGCTTTTGGCACTTAATTTTATGATAAAGAATTTTATAAAATGATAATCTAACCACAATGCGAATAGTTATTTATTGTAACTAATTCGAATATCAGTAAAAGATAATTTGTCATTAACTTATTTATTGCGGTTTTCTATTTCCTCTCATTGACAATTGTTGTTGAAAGTTATAAAATATGACTCCAATACGGATATTGGATTAAATTACAAACCAAAGTTAACCGAAGGAAGTTAAATAATCGTTATCGATTTTAAGTTATTAGCCTCTTGTTGGCGCATTTTAGTTATAGCTTTCTAACTTCTATAAGTATAGGATAAGGGTCCCTAACTTAGAGTCTAGCTTGACTTACAGCCTAAACTTATGTTATGCCTTGATACCAACCTTGAGTAGTAAGTACCAATAGCTTTAAACAAAAGTATATCTACTGAGAGTGATTTTTGGGCTATTTTCTTACGGTTTACCGACTGTTTAGACTTAGTAAAGGCTTGATATTGCCGTTTGTGATTTGCTCCCGCAATTTAAAACGAGCGTGTGATGTATTTGTCTAACGTCATAGTAAGAAATCATCACGTGCATTGTCCTTAAGTGTCATAGATTAACTTAAATATCTTAATGTTAGCGGGCTCTACGCCCCCGTATATTAAATAGTTTTCCATAATTATGTGGTACGAAAAAATATTAATCTATTATGTGGGTGTATAATTCAATGAAAAAATTCTTTAAGAAAATCACAGGTAAACCAAAATTAAATTAGTTTCCAGTCTAGACTTGTAATTTCTTTTCGACCATAATCGACGAGACTTGCGTCAGAAATAACTACAATATTCCGAGATGTATTCAAATAGAAAAATAACCCTTGGAACCCGAACTAATGAAAAATGAACTATGAAATGGAAAGATTAAAAGCTTAGAAAAATTTGAAGATTCGTTTTTCATATGCAAATTATTTCACTTGGAAACTGTCAATTACCTGTCTAGCCTTTTATGTTGTTAACAAACAAGTGCATTGGACTTGGTAAACAAAGTTTTTAAACATTCAAAGCAATCTGCGAATAATGGAATATTTCAAATGTATGCGAGAGGAATTTTAATAAAATTGGTTGGATTGTGGCCAGCTTTTGTTTACACGCCTTAGAACTATGTTTTTGTCAATCCGAGAAATTTTATTAATAACTACTTCACTACTACACCAAACTTATTTTCGTTTAGTGCGAAATTACCAGGTATTCCCCAGCAAAAAGAGAATTAGTATTCAAAAAATTATTAAATACAGAAACATAGCGTACTCTTGAGAAGTGTATAAATATGGGCCGAGAAATAGTTTCAAATGCCTTGAGCTAAAAGCACAGTGCCTGATTATGTTAAAAGCCACTGCACTCTAAAAGAAGGCTTTTTGTGAGAAATCTAGATTCTGTATTTGAAATAACGGTATGTATAGAAGTGGGTTTTCAATTTCACATAAAAAATCTCAAGACTAACACAGCAATAATGTGGTCCTAAGCTTAGCGTAACCTTGCATTATAGTCACAACACAATGGACTAGTGGCTAACCTAGTTACATCCAGACACGAGCCTATTTTGGCCCAACCCGAGAATCGAACCTGTATGTTCGATATTAAACGCTGCGCTACAGAGGTACCCAAAAAATCTGAAGATTAAACAATGTTAAAGCGGATTTGATCCTCGTAGAATTTTACCTATTCAATATGCAGTTTGTTACATCACTTAATTTTAAAGTAACATTGACAACATAGCATAACAAAATGCAACTAATTTGCAAAACTATCCATGGACCGTCACTGTTCGAAATTCAAATCAATTGACAGCAGATTATAGAATTTCACAATGGCGGCGGCGGCGGGAAAGCGAATGCCAAACGGTTATTGAAATAAAATCGTCACATTAATCACGTTCAGGCTGCGAGGATTCCACAAAAAGCCGTTACCGATGCGCCATAAATAGAACGAACAAAGCCTTATGACCTCGAACTTTTAACACAAATCAATAGATTTTTTTGTTTTTAAATTAGCATGACAACACTCAACTGTCATAGTATCGATGTGCGATTAGAGAATGTTCACACAATAATCCTATTTAACTTGACGCTTGTTTGATTAGTTTCGCTAATTTCACATCATCAAACTTATTTCTATAGGTGAAGTATCTACACTCTGTACCTAATAATTCTGAATTGAATCGATTCAGTGTAGCTTTATGTTATTTACATTATAATTCCCACTGAACTACACTGCAGGCTGCAGCCGTAATGATTCAGAAATTGCTAAAACCGGAAAGCCGTTATAGGCCCCGGTTTAATCCCCCAAATGAGAATTCGAACGTGAATTGAATGATAACAACGCCCGCAAATTAATACCTATGATTATTGCTGTTGATAGCATTCTATTTCTGAACGGAGTGACCTCGATGTTGTGTGCTTTTGCTGGTTTTAGGGTTAAGGGGTTTTTAGAACTCAACAGGCAAATTTAATACCTTGTTGGAACTATGGCACGCCTATAAATAGCCACTGCAAAGTTTTCCTCCAAGTGTCGACCAAATATGAGCTAACAAATAATCGCGTTATTGAATAACGCGTTTGAGGTAATACCTATTCGGAAAATAGTCAACCTAGGCATTTCGAAACGCCCCAAACGTCAACCCAGTTTTAAAACACTAGAATGTTCCCAATAAATCCTTAAAAACGAATGACCCATTATTTTCCAGGCCCCGGGCACTTCTATTGCGCGTTCCGCCATTTTGTTTGCTTTACCGAGTGCCAGAGATGTATCATGCTACCACGCAAGCATGCAACTCGTAAAGTAGCACCGTTCATGCAAGCACCTAATTTGTTAGCACTAGCAAGCAAGCCTCGGCAAAAATATTATCAGCCGAATGATTTGTTGGAAGGTGCTGTGGAGATAGCTTTGGGAAAGTTGGGTATGACGGTTTATATTTCTCTGAACATTTTGGAAAAGGGTTTTGAAAGTCATAGATTATTATTATATCTGATTAAAACTATAGGAGAGCACCTTAGTATACTGACCAATGTACCTGAGTGTGATTGAAATCAATATCTACTTAATTTATCTTAATAGTGGATACCTTCCTGTAAAGAGTATTACTCGTACTAGCTGAACACAGCCATATACCTATTTAAAAAAAACGTTTCACCAAAAATAACTACAGTAAACCGCATACGGATAGCATTCTCTTGACCTGATCCATATTCGCTCTTGTCCCATACAAAAACGGCACAGGCCGCGTCGCATACATCCATTATTTACCCAGAGGCGATTTGTCGCCTCTCGCCCGACCGGAAGTGACGTAATTAAATTCACAAGTCACCAGCTCGATGGATAGTTGGGAATAAACGCAATTTCCGCCAGAAACTAACACTAGGGGTTTTCATCGGCTATGATAATAAATTTAAGAAGATGTAACACCCACTCATAGTGGCAACGGTTACTGTCATAACCAAATCTATTGGCAGACATGTTTATTGATCCGCTAATTTTTATTTTCTTAAAAATAAAAGCAGCTGAATCTTTCGTTTATGTCAAATTCAGACTTGTGTTAAAATATTTGGCGGAAATTTTCACAATGTTTCCACAACTTGGGCATTGTTGGACGGTTTCGAGGTGACGTGTATGAATTTGCCTCTTCATTCATCATTGTTTTCATATTTCTTAAGCCCGGTTTCAAAAATTTACAGCAAATCGAATTTGCAACATCCTGCGATCAGTTTCAAAACATTGAGTTATGAGTTCGTTACACTGAATTTGTTTATCGCCCGTTCCGAAATGCACCATGATGCGTCATGATTCTGCGCTTGTTTTGACAGGTGTTTTGAAACCACTACGCGTCGCGTACGACTACAACAGCAAGCATTGTTCGGTGGGCGAGCAATGTAATCAACAGAACTGTCAGGTGGAGAAGCTATGTTGTTCGCTAGGACAATGCTTGGACCACAAATGAGGTTGTAATTGTAAACTGAAACTGTTGAATAAACGTTCCTCGGACATGGAGATAACGCGGTTCGTCTGCTCTACTATTAATGTATAGCAGTGCGTTCCGATCCTTTCTGCCGAATGAGTCCTTAAAAACCAGGTGGTGTTGATGACCTTGTGTTTTTGGTCATCGTAAAACCACCTGTGCGTGTTGTATTTTGCCGTGACTTTTATTAGATTCTTTATCGAAAAACACAGTTTTTAATGGTTTATATAAATAGAAAAAGAAACATTTTCAAATGCATGCAGCTGCATTGAATTTCGGTACATAAACTTTTAAACTTGGTTCTAACTAAATAACAAAAAATGACTACAAGACGGATAATAAATAAGTTTGACGAAATTACATTGTATGCATTATTATATTGATGCTAGCCAGTTTAGTCAGAAAGAAAATACACAATAGTACAAGGTTTGTGTAGACCATAATGCATTTAAACAAAAAGTTCATTGAGGATTTAATTTTGCAAAGCTAATCATTTCCATCCTATAATCACTAAGAAAAATCGTAATAATTTCAAAAATTTATCATCAATAGATTTTCCCAGATATAACGATGTGCAATCGCAGCAACCCTGAATCCGTGACAATGCCCGTTCGCTAACAGAACTAGGAAATTGCATCTGACAGCGTTTGTTGGCACTTCACCGTGTTTGCGTGAACACTCGCACTGTTGCCATCGGCTTTGTAAATCCTGTAACTGTATCCAATGTAAATATTTTATGAATGAAATCAATAAGTATAAGCTGTAGGTACAAATGTAATGTTAACTAAAGGTTCTTTGTAATGTCTTCTAAGGTCACTAGTTGTAACTGGCAAATATTCGAAACAATTTATATGGTTAATAAAGACTAATCGAATATTCAATACCTCATCGATACAAATTAAAAGCCTACCATCCGACTACGCAATATCCGATCAGAATATATCAAATCGAAAGAATGAATATTTCATTCTTTCACAATACAATATGTATAACGGTACGGCAATGACCTTTATTTAAAGTATTGACCCGTCTGAATTTACAATCGTGCTCCTACGCCTTCCATAACTCATTCATGGAATGATATGCTATCGCTGCCGAATTAAATTTTATATTAACATTAACGTTGACATGTTTATTGTTATTTTTAAATGTGCGCTGATAGATACGCTGTATCGTAGTGGGTGGTTGATTTGCTCTAGATCTCTGGTGTAGTCGGATAGAGAGAATTGTTTGTCTAGACTTGTTTCCGGCTGGGCCAGCATCCGCGGAATCTCACGCTATGATTGTGCATGAGTAGGTTAAGTTATCGAATCAATAACGTGTCTTTCTGTATTTGTTGCTATAAATAAGGCCATCAACTTCAATGAAATAATAAGACTCAAAATATTCAAATGCTTAGTAGAAAGAAAAAAGGAAATTCAAATATGTGACTGTAAATTTTTGAATATAATGTCTCCCCCAGTTTGTGTATGTCCTTCCGACGTTTACTTAATTAAGCGACAAAGTAAGCCTACAAACATATAATCTTCTTGAAATATTTCATGGCCCTTATTATTTTCTTCTTTGTAATCATATGAATGTGTGAAAACTTACAAATGTTAAAGTAAGATGGCCGGCCGTCAATAGCGCTTCCTGTTTCTCATCAGATTATTTTCCCATTAACTTTCTGCATACCCTATTGTAAGACTTTAATATAATAAAGTTTACTAAAACATTAGCTGCTATACCTTGAGTTAATAATTCGATCAATAATCGATTTGGCTAGACTTTGAAGTAGGTGTTTGGACTTCTGTGGGCCGGATCTAATTTATTTCGCCTCGACGTCGCATTATATGAAAAAGTTATTTCACATTTCGATTTTATAGTAGCACATCTGCTGCACAGTTTGCCAACAAATTGCTAGCTTAAAAACTTGTTTTCCAGCAAAATTGGACAATGTATTTGATGAGAAAAATAAAGTCATTCGGAGATTCCGTGGAAATTCTCTAGTTAATTGAGATGTTCAAATCCCATTTGCTACTAGATTGGTCTTCTGATAGAAATAGAAATCTTGTTCCTCTCTGTGTGTGTACTTATACTAGCGTTTAACATTGTGTAAGATCTTTTGACATTGATGAATTAGTGAAAGTTATTAACAACCAACTACATACTCAATCTTCCGGCTTCAATACTAATAGCTACCTGTCTACAGCGTGAACAACAATAGTTTAAATTCCAGAATATAACATTTGCAAATAGCACGTTACATGATATTCTGCGAAGCTGTATATTAATGACGTCATAATTCACACCTTCAAAACCTCCCCAAGCTGCCTCCCCGCTCTCATTCTGAACCAGATAACTCAAATGAATAGCTAGCACATACCTACATCTACATCCTCGTGGTTACATCGGCCCAGCTACGATTCGGAACCAAGCCTTGTAGCTTTGTTGAAAAGTGTAATTGATTACGTTAGGGAAAAGTTCCTAAGACAAAACAAATGACTAACACTGTTTGTGGCTACCGACAAAATAGAACTAGAATTAGACGAAACAGCAGTTCAAAGTTTGGAGTGCTTCTCTGAAATACCAAACTATTCAACTAATAAGCTAGCAGGATTTGAATAAGTACCTGCTTGTAAGGCTTTAGGTTGTACTTCTATTTATATCACTGTTTACAGCGTTAATCTCACGTTCCCTCAGATCTGAAAGCGTCATTATAATTAAACAAGCAAAGTGTAGTCTCATTATTTATTAGTCTATTACATTAAAATTCCATATACGTTGGTTATTTGGTATTCAGTATAATAACTGACAAACTCTTTGTTTCAGGTAAAGTACCCGACGTTACTGAAAGCCTTCAAAGAAACAAGAACAATGAGTGACGTACAACTTCTGTGCAAAACTTCTGGAGAAATTTCCCTCGAGGGGTTTAAAGAAAGGCAGCGTTCTAAATGTGATGAAAATAAAAAATGCATCAGAGATGAATTCCTAAAAAAAGAAAATAAATCTTAATGTAACGTTCCTAGCGCAGCTTCTTCGAGATTTGAGAGTATCTAAATGGACATCTTGCGAGTTGTCACATTTTGAAACTCCTTCAAATTTTTAAGTTTTCTGATAAAATAATCTTTGATGTTTTTTTTTACTACTGCAATGAGAGAGCTTTTCATATAAAAATACTCTGAAGTTTTTAACAGTGCTAGAAGGTTTTAAATATAGAATGTTGTGTTTCTAACTACATTTTACCAGCAAATGTCAATTTCTTACCAGATGTGACTCAGTTAACCTAACCGCAGGTCACGTGGGTCAATTTGACCCACTGGAGTTCTAGCTTCATTGACTTGACAACTCCTTGAATAGTGAAAGCTTATAGGTTAAGACAGTGAATATTGACACCAAAATATATTAAGTAGGTACTTATAACGTTTTGATCATACACAGAAAGTATTTTTTTCTGTAACTAATTAATATAATGATATCTCGGCCTTGAATGTAATGCATATGGTGATGAAATAAATAACCAATTAATCTTTGTGGTTCTTAATATCGATACCTTTGATATTTTAACGATTATGTCGCCGAAGACTGAAATACAACTCTATAATTACGATTGAGTCGGAATGTTAGAGTAATATTTAATGAAGGGCGATACTGGCTCGTGACGGCTCACGTAAATAAATATCATTTCAAATTAGGTATTTAAAGCCCAGAACAATTTAACCTTTATAGCTCGAACACGTAAGAAAGTAGCTACAGATGGAGATCTTGCTGTAAAATGTTTAATATTCTCCAAGAGCAGTAAGAGGGTTCGTCCCTTCCGAAAATCTGAATCGGAAATTAAAATCCTAGGCTGTACGAATATGTTAGGAATTCATCGACCCATGTACATAGACGAGGCACCGAGGGTGTTGTACCCTTTGACACCAATTTAATTAAATTCTAGTCACCCGGCCGAAATGCTGTGTTCATCCAAAACATCATTATACGACTGACTTGCTCATTGTCATTCATTACAAACGTTACTAATGATTTACTGTTTGCACACCCCTGTTATTCTAGATGAGATATTACAATATTTATGGCTCTTAAACAACAGCTCCATTTACAAATGTAAAATGGTGAAACTCGAAATGAGTTGTGAAGCTGTTTGAGTGACAAGTAAGAGTACCAGTTTTGAGCGGCGAGCGCGGGCGCATGGCTTTGGCTACGTCATTGAAGCCTGCGCACTGACATCGAAACGTTGACTCATAGCCACGGCGCATTGACCCGTCGAGTCGAGATCTACGGACGTGATCATACGCCACCGCTCCACAACAAAAACATAACCAGTTTCACCAACGTAATTTATGTGATTACAGTTTTTATCGTAATCGCCGGCACTAGTTTATTTGAACTACGCTAACGGGAATCTGTGTTACCGTTACTTAGCACTCAATTTACACATCCTAGCAAACGTAGGAGTAGTATACAAAAACAAGCATAAATGATAGAGTGGCAACTGATGTTATTAGATGACTAACACAATGTTTCAAGTTTGTACAACTTTCTCTTATGCGTTTTCAATTCGACTCTCAATAAGCAATGGTTGTAGATTCGTATCGAATCTAGTAAAAATGTAGTTACAACTTAAAAATTTGATACTTCAATACAAAATTAAAATCCTTGTATAATCAAACAAATAACAATTTTAATTACTAACTCTACAATACTAACTAATAAACCTATGACAATGATGCAAAAGCGATCTTATTCCAAAAGCCGGGATAAATTGTACAAGCATCGTATGGTAATTGATAGGACATATATTGGTCCTTTACAATAATGCACTTTTTATAAGACCCTCAAAATATATCATAGCCATTCTTTGCTGGGGCCGAATTGACCCATGTCACCTGCTTTCACCGTTATTTTACCCGTATCCAGGGGTAATTGACAAGAAGACGAGGGTACAATATATTGTAGTATGTCGTTACAAATATCTGATTTAAGGTTATAATAGATTAAAACTACCACCGATACTGATTTTGTCGTAATTATTTTTGTGTTCCGTTTGGAGTTTAGTATTCATTTTCAAACAGTAATTATATCACCAAGGTAGTCGCAATCACAAAACTAGTTCACCAGCTTCATCCAGTTAATTGCAAATATAACAAAACTTTTAACTGCTTTCGACTTTTACGACCCCGTCATAAATCTTCAACGCTGAAGATACTAATTATAACTTCCATGAAAACGAATTTACGCAAGTTAAGATCGCATACTATTTACGTCCACGACTCAATAGAAGAATATCTTTTTGTTCAACTCAAATTATCCCGAAATTTCAAAGAAAATTTGGACTAAACGAGCAAAGTTTGTACAAAGCTATCCAATAAATAAACGCTAATGAATCAAAAGGAAGACTCTGCCAACATCTAAAGGGAGCATAAATTGATATACCTGAGCATAAGATATGGGGGACAAGGGACTTGGTGCCGAAACGAATCAAAGGTAAGTATTCAAAAAGAAATAGTAGTCTATCTTACTTAAGCAGGACAATGGGCACGTTTACCTGAAAACACCCGACAATGAAACCAAGAACGCGGAAATTGAACTTTTGATGTCACAATTGATCACCATCATTTCGATCTTACCAAAGAAATTGACATAAAATAGTAGCAGCTACCAGTAAATTAGAAGAGATAAACATCATTGAATATGAATAGAACATACTAAAATCTTTATTCACGGTCCCTTCTCGTAAATATTCTATCGTATAATGTAAGGCGGATTCAATGTTTCGTAACCGTTTGACCTACATTGTAAATAGGTGGAAACTTAAACTAAAAGGAGGCAGATAAGACCACTGAACCCCATAATTGGCTATTCCTAATCGGCCTTCCGAAAAAAGGATTCTGCAGACGTATATAGCAGCCACAAGGGATTCGTAAGACGGAAATACGGGCAAGGAAGGCTTAACTGTTTGTGAGACCGCTCATGCTCATCGTTGCGTCATACTGCGGGAACTAAAAGCAAATTGCTTCAGCTCTTTTTTATAGCTATAGATACTTGCCAATTTTCTCTACCACTTCAGTGGCCTTGGTTCTAATTGACAAATCGATTTTTGGCACGGTTGCACTTCGGTTTTGAGAACTCTTCAATAATCAAAGCATTACTTAGAAGGCTACCAGCTTTATTTGATTTTAGAATTTCATTACCGCCTGGTGGTCGAGCATTTGACAGCTTTAATCCCTATTAACCAGTAACGCGTTATCAAGTTTGCAAATTACGAAGTGCGGCCTAAGGGCCGGTGTTGCGGTCACCGGTCACCATATTACTTCAATAATGCGGTTTGTTTGGTTTGTACGCCCTTTGCATGAGTGAGCGTTTCGCTTGTTGTGAAATTTGCATATACGTTGCACATGGTTGGGTGGACTCAAGTGGTCGGCAGGCCTTAAATCGCTCATGGCTTTGATCGCAGGCCAGTCGGAAATATTTCCATCAGGGGCTTTGCTGCCCGATGTTTTATGCGAAAACTTTTTGCAAAGAACGTGGCGTGTCAACGGTAAAGCTTTTGTGTTGTTCATGTTTTTTTAAAGCGCCATTTTCAAAACAATCTCGCTTGGTCAGTGGTCCGCTTATTACGTCATGAATTTTATTTAGAAGTCCACAATATGTCGACCCATGTCTGTATAGATTAATTTAGATGTCATTTAACAACTGGTTAACTAGGCGTAGTAGGTCACCAGTGCTTGAATTGCAATAATGTTGGTAACAATGGTCATTTTGTAGCTTCCTTGATGCGTTTGTTATGCTGTCTTGGTAACCATAGGCGATTTACATAATGTTGTATACACAAACGAACCTATGTTGATATTGCATTGTTATTTATATTTGTCGAAGTAGCTTTGTTTTTTTTTTGAGTTTTTAAATGTCTTGGAATGTTAGTGATGCTTTCTTTTTTTGTTTTACTCCAATTTGATCTTTTTTATGTAATATAAGTTTTAAATTATTTTATGTATGTTCGACTGTTTTGCACGTGTTCGGCAAATTTTGGAATTTTTTTTTCCAAAATTATTACCAATTTATAAGTCCATTTGAATACTTTCAGGCTTTTTTAAATTTGACCCGTTCCCATTTTAAGCCATGACAGAACACGACTCCTTAACCCTAGTCTGTGCCTCTTAACCCTAATCTGGGCGGGACTTCTTCAATTAAATGCAAGTCACAGCGTGGCGGTCGTTGCCCCCGTGTTACAAAGCCCAGCTTGTTACTGTCACAAAAGTCACAATTAGGTGACGCCGGACCCGGTGAGGTGCTACAAAGTAAAACGGGTCACCAGGTGATGCTTAGACATACGGGAACTAAAATAGGTCTTGATGAATCTGAAGAAAGAGTCAAATCAATGATTTGATGAAATGCTTATTAATTACTATTTTTAATTGGGTTATCTACGACTAAAACCTCCGTCTAAAAATTAAATACACGAATTAAGTATCGTCGCTTTTAGTTTTGGGTGTGTGAAAGTTTTATTCGGATAGTTAAATAAACATTACTATAACTAAACATTTGCTAAAAATGAAGTAATTCCCCAGAGTCGAGTTAGTAATATTTCAGATCGGAGTAAACGTCGCTCCAGAACCAGATAGAATCTTAATTAATTCATAACGATTCAAAAAATATATTTTATTATTCATATCATTTCCGCTGGTTCAATTTATGTAAACGACTGGTTTGTTAACCTAGATATTTTTTACTGAATAAAAGTTAATTTATATTTATACATTGATTATTATTCACTAATAAGTAGGTAATAACTGTTCCAAAGATAAATCCTGATTATAGGTACCTATCTTAATAAGAGTTTTGTTCTACATCGAAAGTGTTACAGGGCATGAAAAACAAAAGATTACTATTTATATTAAGCAGCAAAGTACATTTCAAAATTGCTACCAAGAAAACTTGACAAAAGTGTAATGTTGAATAAGTCAGTAGAGTTATATTAACTTGCTTTCCCACAAAAATAAGAATTCCTCGATATTCGAGTAGTCTCTGATTACATCCCAGAGGCGAATCCTCTTGAGAACTGGAGAAGCAACTTTAACCATCTTTCAGACAGGACGATGACAAAAATCACAAGAGTAAAGAAAAACTTGCATTTGTAGCTGAGATTGTAAAACTTCGGTACAACTAACTGTATGTGGGTACCTAACAAAATAAATTGTATCTCTGTAAGTGAGAATTTAAGTTCCCCTTATTCTTTTGTTATTGGTTGTGTATTTTATTTTCATGGCGGCTTTGCTATGAGAATTTACATGAATGTAATTATAATCGCCATTTATCAAATGTTATAACTTTAACTTTCAAGAATATGTATATTCTAGAATTATATAAGTATACCTAAATAATATAACCTCAATTAAAATGCTAAGGACTTAAAAAGTAAAATTTTAATAAACACACGTACTTAAATCCCGCACTCTGCTGCAAAACTGGAAAATATTCCTTTGTGCATCTTCTAATTAGAAACTTGTTACGGAGCAATTTGAAAACTTAATTCTGAATAGTTTTTATGTTTGTTTCAGGTAAAACACAAATTAATTAATGGTACTGTGGATGCACTTCTTTGAGCAGGGACCCGGGGAACTAATGAAAACGAATACGTGTTTCACTGCACGGACTGAAATAATTTTATATATAAAGTTGCTGTTTGTTTAGTTAAATGTATAATTGAAAGCTATATACGTTCCACTGGTTGGGTACAGGCTTTTAAAATATGTAGGAATTTAGGGTAAAAATTTATTTAAAATTAAAATAAAAAACGATTTATCTTTTGAATTCAATTACATATTTAAACCAGTATTGAACCTGGATCCTCTTGACTTATTCATATTCAATCCTGGACAACGCTGTGAATCAAACACAAATATCATTTTTGGAGTAACATCTATAGGTACCAGTATTCAGACCAGGAGCGCAAGTTAATTTTAAATTAGGCAATTAGTGCAAGCGGGCAGTTGAGTTTGTTGATTAATAAATCACTTTGTTTTCATTTTGTTAACAGTAACGGCTATTTGCAGTTAGGAAAAACTTTTCCTTTATAATTAGCGACAAGGTTTTATTTCGGAGATACAGTTTACTTACAATGATTATCCTACAAATTGACAGTATCGATCACCGTCTAAAATAATTTTATTGCGAATTCCTTGATTTATCATATAATTTGTGAATGTTTTTTTCTGATGATGGCCTTACGTGTGGTTCTTGGAACTGTGACATCAGTAGTAGCAGATCTGCTATTATTTTGTATAGATGTTACGGCTAATACCCGAAGTGCGGCTACACCTAGTTTTAGCCGGTTAGAAACATCAATAGGTTAGGTTAGTTAGGTTACTTTTTTGATACCACGCAGAAAAAGGAGTCCCGCGTAGCGGGACTCCGTCGACTCATGATTCAAGCCAGTTTTTGTATACATAGGTATAATTTTTTTTTTACAGTTTTCCATATAAAAAACACTTCTAACCGGCTAAAACTAGGTGTAGCCGCACTTCGGGTATTAGCCGTAACATAGATATATCAAACTTATAGGTACTCGTAAAAACCGTGAAAGCGCAAAATAGTGAAAGGAAAAAAAAAACATCATCCCTATAACTCTTGACCTCTTGCCAGCTACACTTTTATCACGTGAACCACACATCTCCTTAAAGTACATTATCTTGTTTTCGGCCAGGTCAAGGACGGGTCATGACAACAAGCAGCATAGAATAAAGATTGATGTACAAAAGAGGCAAAATGTCAAGTTCTAGAAATACCAAAAATATAGCAATGCTAGTCTTAATTTATTACCTCTTTCAACTACTAAATTGATTATATCACGGATTTCATTTGATTCGGTTTGATTCAGTACATGTTAAGTAATTGGATAATAAGCAAGAGTCACTTTAAGTCAATCTCTCTTCAGAAGGTTGAACGCCCTCTATTCCTTTATTGGCGAAGATTACTTGATTCTCAAAAGCTTTTTGAAAATTGCACACTTCGTGGCGTATTAGAATAAAACCTTGTTGTAAGTTTTGCATGACAGATGCAAAGCTGAAGACAATGCAGTGCAATTGCTATTGTAATTGAAATTCTAAGCATGTCGTCACCATGTGTTGGGATAGGCTATGCGCAGATGGCTCATTACAATATTGAAGATGCATTGCTAACTTAAATGTAGTTTGATCCAGTATAAATTATATATTAAATTCGTGTATTAGGTGTGAGTTTATCTCTAATACTACCTATTAAACAACGCAGAAAGCAGTGACTGACAGTCATTATGTTACATTACTTCATTTTATAACCTTAATTCTGTTGCTTTCAACTTTTTTACTACAACCGAATAATGGAAATTTGTCTCAAAACTTATATAACCCGTTAATTATATGTATAATTAATGTATCTAACTAAATACAAAATCACCGCGTATAAGACCCGAAGTAATCAAAAAGTTCTAAATAAAAAGCGCGAGAGTTTAAAATCAACATTATATAACCCGACTCCAAATGAAGACACCATGTGCTCATAGAGTCGTCAAGATGTCTTTATTATGCACACACAGAAACTAGATTTTGTGATTGCAATTTGTGAATCCACCCACACATTTAACTCGGATGCTCGGAGTTTAATTAAAATCCTGCCTGATTTACTTCGCACCTTTTAGTAATTATCTGCAGGAATTATATTAGGAGAATCGTGTGGAGACAAAAATAAAGATATTTTTTCTGCAGTCGTGTTAATTAAAACCAAAGGACTCTAATGTTAACTGAGTGCGAAAGATTAACACGTATGTGACATTAATTAGACAGTTTCTCAAATTAAAACTCTAAGGAAGCCTATAAGAATTTATCACCTGTTAAATTATTTTTTCCTCCCTCGGGTATGGCAGACCCGTTGTCTGACTAAATAAAGACAAATGTGCGACGCGGAGCTATCTCGGCTGCGTTTCTTCTAATTCCCGTCTGCGAGAGGAGTGTAGGGTTAATTAAAGAATTTATTCGTGCCATTTGTCGCCAGTCTCCTTCAGGGAATGTCGCGGCTGTGTATTGTTTTTTAAAATTGTCAAAAATATAAAAAAAAACTAATTTTGAACTTAGAAATGCTAGAAGTACATTTTCTTGCTTGATCATTTGTTGTTTGTCTTGTAAGCATAGCTCATATTCCTCATGCATTATTCAAAAGCAAGAGCCCTCGTCTGTCTGTTCGTATGTTCGCTCCACTGATCTCGCAGCAGCCATTAACATCGACTCTTCCGCTACCGGTGAGGGTGCATTTCGGTTCCTATTAGATACGATTCTTTGACCGCTGCTGTTCCAGTGGTATAACGGTTTATGGTTCGTTAGTTTTGAGATTCCGTACTCTAATAGCGGCTTAATACACCAAATAATGTCTCGCAAGTAAGTAGATTTAAAGGCGTTATTAACATAAAAAAGCACGAACTCTCAAAGTACATTAGGATGGCAAAGAGCATTAACGCAAGTCAAAGAACACAACGTAAATGTTTTTTTTTTAAAAACTGCAGTGTGTTATACTTTACTTTTACTACTAAAACTCTCGTATCAACTAATGCATTAAAAAGTAGAGCAAATCTTACGACTTCGAATAAACTCTTATCAAAGTTCAATTTAAGAATGTAGAACAATAGCCTTCAAGCTATTACGGACTACAGTAAAAATAATGTTCAGTTGTGTTAAAATCGTAAATTGCACGCAATATCATGGTTTAAAAGCGATTCGTACGAGATTCTAAGCTAACGGTGCTCTTTTCGTAGAACAGAAAAGTGAACAGATACCGTACCTTTGTGAAATGTGCACACATATCCACTTTATTTTTGTTTGTTTGATACTGAATAGTAGAATAATACACGTATGTTTAGGTAAGTTAAAAGGCAACTTTATTTTATTCTAAATGCCCAGATATTTTATTAGAAAATACATTAGTTTCATTTTAGAAAATCTTAACCGTTACAAAGGCAGTCTTGAAACATTGCCACGCAAGGCGTACAAGTCGGTGTTATCTGCGAGGAAGGCTTACACGTTTATGAATTAGATACGTCTTAACTAAAAGAAAATAACGGTAACGCCTCCTCTAAAATTGAAACGGTATTCACTAAAACGTACCTATCACAAATGCGACGTCTGATTAGCAACTATTCCGTGATCGGAATATAACTACGAATAGTATCTCGATGGTCAAAATTGGATCGTTTAGAGTTAACTACCAGCTTCGATGTCCGCAGTAGTAACTTATCTAGCTATTGCAGATATTAACTTGAATGTGAACTCTAACTCGAAGATATTAAAGTGCAATGTTATTATCTATGTGGTATAAATTGAACTGCTTTAGTTTAGAGGTTTACTACTGAATTTTGCTTAAAAAAGAGATGATAATAAAGAAAAGGAATATAGAGATAAAACTTTGACTTCATCCCGTAAATCCTAATCATCCTAAGAGCCTAACTAAGTTTATCATTTGAAGGTTCACAGAAGAAAATATTGTGCAATAGCAGGTAATAAAAGGGATGAGATTGTCTCAGTCGGCAACTTTGCGGAGCAAGTTTCAGATTTATGTATCTAGTTGCGCCTTGTTCTTTGTCATTTCGGACGGTTATTGGGACAATTCTGCGCCAGAGTTGAAGACTTGAGACAAAAATGTGGGCTTTATAAGCTTTTTATGTATTTAGAAAGGAACATTGAGGTTTTATTAAAATTTTGTTGGTGGTGTGATAAAATTGAACTTTTGGTGACATATTGAACTTGGTGAATTATCTTTTAACGAAGATATTTAGATTTTTATTTTTTTAAAAAAGAAAAAAGAAGAAAGAAATTATTTATTTACCAAATAAGTAGTATAAATTAATCACAAGAAGACAATGTTCCCCGCACTAGGCAACCAGCCTGTATCGCGGGAGAACTAATGTATTATTAGAATAGTATTATAGGTAAAACAATTACACAAGTCATAAAATTTCAATAAATATTAAAAGAGTTAAGTAACAGAAACTTAATAAAATAAAAGCAAACTAGAACTTAAATAAGAATATAAATAAAATCAGACTTCTTATTGATAAAACAAAGAAAAATATAGAGAAGTGTATGTGAACTAGTGTGTGTGGAAGGTAGGTATAGTGTATATTTTGGATATTTAAGTGACTAAGTAACAGGTGGAAAGTACAACATTTTCGGTTGTGACATAATCAAGATCACAACAACACACTTATTTTAAATCGGATTGCTCCTAAACAGTTTTTTTTTTTCAATAATGTAGTTTTAACAAGAAATCTTATGCTTTATAATATTGACGATATAAATGTCACAGATAAAAAACTCATAATTATCGAGTATCTGGAAAACCTTCATTAAAGGTACGTTCATATCATAACCCCCACCTTCATACAACCCACCCCTGCCAGTAATTGGTTACTTATTGGTTATTGGTAACACAGTAATTACTCTCCTTTGTACGAGGCGATACTTGGCATCCCCGAGGATTATTTTACAATACCTCAATTAAAATGTTAGCATCACATCGTTAATTTAACAGTGTTTGTTTTACGTATTTCATGGAGAATATATATTTGCTGTCCTATCAAATTGCACGTAATTAAAACAACATCAGGCAGTGTTTTAAATGTTGGTCATTGTTTCTGAATAGGGATGTCTATTTGAATTGCGTGTTTCTCAATTTCCCTTTTCCGTATCTAAGCCGATAAAAACAAAAACGACTGGGTGACGAATTTTACTATACCATAAAAAAATGTATGTGGGCCTAATTAAATCAAAGTTATTGTTGTTTTAAAGGCCAATTAATTATGAAAAATAGCACGAAATGCAAGTCAAACCTACACTTACTTCTTTACTTGCAGAAAGTAACTACCTATTATTCAGAAATATTTTAGGTTTGTTTCAATGAATAATAAACCTATCCTGTGTAGGGAGGTTGTTCAACCAATTTTAGTCAACTAAATAATGTTCGTCTGCTAAGAATTTGTTATTAATGCCTGTGCGTCAAATAAATCATCCATTTCGTACGATCCTACTCAAGTTGTTTAATAAATTACCGAAACGCTTCTTCCAAATTAACTCCAAGGTATTCGTTGAAATTTTTCATATCGCAACATTTGTTCAACATCAGTTGACAAACGACATAAAAACAACAAGCTAACAATCGTTATTTATGCATTTTTTTATAAAATTCAATAACGTGTAACTAATGGCTTTTGAAACAATGATGTATTAGCCTTATACGTTTTAATAACCCGCCGTTGGTTAGAATTACCTTTAATTTTCTCATTTGTTTTTAATTGTTGCGGTAAAATAAGCTTGCTGTTTCCGCGGCTATTGAAAGTCATTAGCACAAGTGCACACATGACTCATGACGTCACAACTTCGTGCTTAAGCACCCGTTGCAGCCAACTGGGGCACTGGGGCTGCGGCATTGAACGGGTTAAGTAGTGTTTTATTTAAAACGACCGAGAGGCGAGGTGATAAAAAATGCAAAGAATTTCCGCTGAGGACGTGTGAGGGTTCTGCAAGTCAATGATGTAATTGGGGGCATTTCGAAAAGGGCTTAAAACTATTTAGGGAACATATCAGAAAGATTGAAATAAAAGACCCACTTTTGGCATATTTCCTTGACGCTATAGGTATTAAATCTAAAATTAGAAACCCTTGTTGAAGATATCAATCACAGCCTTTCCATTCTTGACGGGGGCATATTCAATACAAAGTACTTGCGAAAAGATCACCCAAAGCCCTGTGTTAGAGCGAGACCTAACTTTGCGTCCTTGTGCGCGTTCATCTTTCTTCTCTCTCATCGAAGCCTGTCGATAAACAATGGAATCTATCAATCAACTAGGTGATTTCGCCTTGTCATTCAATGTTGAAATATAAAATCGTTCTATGAAATCAATTTGCCCTTCTTCTTATGACGAAATAAAAATATTGTAAAAAAAATGATAAATGCACAAACTGGTGCACTTAATAGTGTATTGATAAATTTGTATTGATAAATTAGTTTTGTTTTTTATAGCTAGAGGACAACCTTTTATGAGGTAATGTAAAACTTAATCCAAAGATGGTTATTGATTATAAAGCTAGTGGAGTCTTTGTGTCTTAACTTAAACATCCCCAACTAAATATAAAAGGAACAAGGAGCGGATAATATCGACTACGGAAGCAATTAGCCACTCAGGTCTTCCGTACAAGGGGTTTTGTAACGAGGCTTTTCAGCTCTATAGGGGTAAGCATTGACCCAATCTCTGATGTAGGGGCGGAGAAAGTTTGTTCGGAAATAGTTTTTATCCAATTGAGATTAGAAGTTTCGAATTTTCTACCAGAAATGGGAAAATAAGAGAATTTTTTGGGAAGGCAGACAATGTTTGAAGTAATCGCTAACTGTATGTATGTATAGGTGTATATTGAAAGAAGAAGAATTATGTTTGAATAAACGCTCTGTTGCCATATATCATTCCGTTAACAATGTACTTTAACATTGCGCAGAAAAAACGAATAGCACCCATATTTGTACAGGTATTTTATTTCATACAGACTTTTTTCGGGTGAATTCGTTACATTTTTGCACGGAATATAAATTTTACTTTTAAATAGAACAGTGTTTTTTTTTTCGGAAGCAGAGGCTAAAAGAATATTAAAAAGAGTTTTTACAAGTAAATCAAAACTAAATAATAGAGGATTTGTATGTAGTTCCTAATCCTAAGTGGTACGGTCGTAAAAGCCTTTCGCTTTTATGTGTATTGGTAGAAACCTCTTGATCTATTGGACACACTTCAAATGTGCATCATAGATCCGTTATCTTCGGAATGCTCTTCTCACAACATAGCCAGGCACTTGAACACGCCAGACCCCTTCAACCATGCACTCCGATAGTTTCATTCTTCCGTCTCTATCTAAAAATATCGGCATAAAGAGGCACAATTTTAGTCGTGAATCGAGAAATTTCCAAATGGAACGGAATTGCATAAACGTCATCAGAGACTACTCGACTGTAAGAAAATAAATGGTACCGTCGCAAAAGCACAAGTATTTTAGTGAAGAAGTTTAATGACGACCTTGAGACGAAAACCTTACTAATCGCCAGAGCGGAAAGCATAAGGAAACAGGAAAGTGTTAATGTGTTCTGTCAATTATATTAATTTCTCAAACACGCTCCGCATCCGTTTAATTGAAGCCATTAAACAAGTACAAGTCATTCGGGCAGATCTCCGCATCCCTACAATACTTCTGCATATCGCACGTTTCTGCTGACTCATAAAAATATCCCGCATTCCTCGATAACAATGTACAGCTACCTCAGTAAAAGTTTCCGTGAGAACAGCCGGTCAGATCGTAATTAAGGGGGGATCCTTGGCCCAATTGGCAACATCCCTGGGCTGGGGAAGACGGGGGAATGACGTCATTAGTCACTGAGTGTACATTTGGACAAAGTTATACTTTTTCTCTAAGCAAAACTTTTACTGGTTGCACTGTCAAAAGAAAAACTGGTATTTTATGTAATGAGCTATTTATTTGAGAAACATACTCTATTTATTTGTTAGAACTAGTGCTACTTTTATTTAGTTTTGCTGTATTATCCCAGGGGTAACTGGAAATGTAACTTGTCTCGTTACTTAGAGTATTAATTACAGTAAGCTTGATTGGAAACGCGCTATCGTTCCTTTTGTTTATTTACTTTTCCTTTAGGTATCGAGTATTGAATTAAGCAATATAAAAAAAATACTTAAAAAAACAAAAAATTGCTTTGAAATAATTGCCGCCTCAAATGTGATGGATGAAACATAAGCAGTTTTCACATTACGTTGTCATCACTCATTCGTGCTGGTAGACATCTCTTGAAAATACGAACAAATTATCTTTATAGCCATATTACGGCACACAAGGCCTGTAACAGCCTTCGTAAAAGAAGGCTAACGCAGATAAATGATGTTATTATGTGGTACCAGTACTCACAATTTTGTCCACATACCGTAATTAAAGCATTGTTGGAGAGCTGCCAGGGCTGTGTTTCAGTCAGTGTCTGGACATTGGGATACTACCCGATGTCGGTAATCGCTGTCCGTGTTTGGCCAACCCTAAAACTCGCTTATCTCCACTCACAGAACACTTGGTCCGCCAGACTGGGTTTCGAAATGCACAGATCGAGTCCATGTATGTGGCATGCGTGACTGCTGGGCACAAGATATTGTAAATTGGTGGATCCCATGCGTGTAAACTGATTTCGAAAGTTCATTTGACATTGGTGTTGTAGCTTCGAATTTCGAATTGCTCAAAACTAGCACATCCCAGTACTGAGATTTTATTGCAATTTGCCCGGTTAAATTAAAGGTACATGTTACCAGCGTCAAAATTTGGACATTGCTTATTAAGTTACAATACTGTACAAGTCCGTTGTCAGATTTTATTAGCAATCTACTTATTTTGAGCTCGCAGTAGCATGTTGAGAGGCAATTAGGACTCCCCATTTGGCGAATGTTTTGGCGTAAAATGTGGGTTTGTCGTAGTTTTATTTTGGCGTACGTGCAATTACTTACATATTTATAATGTAGTTGGATACTATCTTTGTTTGGGTAGCTCTGTATGCTGTTGTATGTCTTATTAAATCAATATTTCTTTGTTCCAGGTATATCTGCAACCTCGCGTGCTTGCAAACACCGCTCCCAAACACGTGCATACTATCAAACTAGCACATCATAGCTACTTGACGATCCGCTTGATAATAATCATCCTGTTAACCACCGCAATAATTAATAGACATAGTAGTGCAACATTTCAGTAAAGCTTTTCTATTACTATCACGCAGGGTTGAAAATCCTTAGAAATACATTTAACTAAAACTTCAGCTACTACCGAACAGAATATAGCGCTAAAAATACCAATGTTATACCTTGTTACCTACCTATATCTGGCAAATAAAGATTTATGATTATAAGAATAATATGTGATAGTCTTCTTTATCCTGAAGGATCTGTCATTCTTAACAAAATCATTTGATATTTTTTTGCCAGTTATCTCAAGTGAGTAGTCACGTGACGTTATAAACCACTCTGATCTATACTAATATTATAAAGCTGAAGAGTTTGTTTGTTTGTTTGTTTGTTTGTTTGTTTGAACGCTCTAATCTCAGGAACTACTGGTTTGATTTTAAAAATTCTTTTTGTGTTGGATAGAACATTTATCGAGGCAGGTTTTAGGCTATATAACATCACGTTGCAAGTATAAAGAGCGAAGAAATAATGGAAAATGTGAAAAAAACGGGGAAAATTATTCATCCTTGAGAGCTTCCGTTGCGTGCGCTGCCAAAAACGGTTCTCGATACCAAAAATATATGTATGAAAGAGTTAAGGGAACTTTTTACCGCGGGAAAACTTCGCATTCCCACGGGAAACCGACTTCTACGCGAACGGAGTCGCGCGCGGCCCCTAGTAATTACATACAACCTTAATAATACAATCCAGAAAATACACTAGGGAGCCTTCTACCTGTAATATAATACCTACTTCATTATTGTAAGGCTTAGATATGTATGTATTGTTAAGCTGGTTTACTGGAAATAGTTTCGTAAAGGTCTTAGGATTACTATCATTACCTAGATGACATGGAGAGTTTAACTATTTCTACAAAATGTTACAACGCAAACGGATGTCCCAAATCTAGACATCCGTCTGGTCTATCTAGATCTGGTTCTAACACATATTACTCCATAATGAATAAAGAAGGATTTTGATACGATGATGCCACATGGATTGATATAATTATTCTTTTCTATTTCATCTTTTTTCTGAATTATTTATTATTAGTTTATTTCGTCTGTATTTTTTTCGCTGTCTTTGCCGACTATCGCAAGAGATTTTGATGCGGTTGTCACTAGAATTGTTAATTTCTAGAATCAAATATTAATCTTAATTCAACTAACCGCATAGAAATAATACAATACAAACAACAGGACATTTTTGATTTCAATATAATATGTATCTATCGCATTAAATCAAACAATTATACCATCATTAAGTGTAATAAGCATTTCGCTACTCGCAGCCCTTTTACAGCCCTTTGGCATAAAACAATGTTCATAACCAGTTAAAACCGGTTTTAACTGATTACAGTTGTATCCTTTTGTTTAGTACCGCCATAATCAACAGAATTTCTATTAGGGAATACCGTATTAAGGATGCAAAAAACAAATTAAAGCTTAATTTTTTTGAACAGGTAATCTGTTAGGAGCAATAAGAGCAATATAAAAACGCACTAAATAATGTTCAGTTTTCATAACTTGGTATCATGCCTAGTCATGCCATGTCCCATCATGGCTATCATGCCATGACCCATCATTGCTGTTTCAAATAAAAGTATTTTTTTAAGATTAAAAGACTGTCGTACCGACTATCGGAAAATCAGTTCCACACCGTTTTGACATCCAATCCTAGTGACTTGTGCTTACGTAAAAATGATCATATTTTTGTGTAAGTACATAATATGCCTAATCTATACTAATATTATAAAGCTGAAGAGTTTGTTTGTTTGTTTGAACGCGCTAATCTCAGGAACTACTGGTTCGAATTTAAAAATTATTTTTGTGTTGGATAGACCATTTATCGAGGCAGGCTTTACGCTATAAAACATCACGCTGCAAATATTAGGAGCGAAGAAATAATGGAAAATGGGAAAACAACGGGGAAAATTATTCATCCTTGAGGACTTCCGTTGCGTGCGCTGCGAAAACGGTTCTAGAAACCAAAAATATGTATGAAAGAATTAAGGGAACTTTTTACCGCGGGAAAACTTCGCATTCCCACGGGAAACCGTCTTCTACGCGAACGGAATCGCGAGCGGCCACTAGTTACTCATAAAAATCTCCGAGTTACTCTACAGTATTGTCGATTTTTTATTTAAACTTATCGTTACTGATTTCTAACTGAAACTCATTTTTTTTACCTTCCAACATTCTTGAAATAATCCGATCTGACTGTCAAGGATCGTCGCCCCGTTTCAAATGTAATGAACAGACCTGAAAGTAGGCCAATTAGCAGCATAAACTTGCCATTGTTCAGATAAAACTTTACTGTGGCTTTACTACTTTGCAACTTAGCAGGAATATCTGATTATTCCTTTATTATATGTATAATGATCACACTTTAAAAGGGAATGAGCGACGAGAAATTAATGAAGTTGTATATGAAAAAACCACGTTGTTACTAAGATAAATAATACTAATAGGAACAGCAATATTTAATAGCTTGACTAGCTTACCTATTGTTACTTTCCAAGAATCGTGTTTTTCCGTTACAAATAGAAATTAATCCAACCGCGTCATCCTTGCGGCGATGACAAGTAACAATAGTGACGTCAGTTAAAGCCGTACAGAAGCTAGATGAAAATATCTGCAAGGACGGCAAACAGCGGCAAATTCATCACCGTTATAGATATGTCGACCGCAGGCAGCGGCGGAGAAATTATTAATAGATAAATTCCACGGTGGAGCTACAAATCTTCGAGTGTTATTTGCAGAACCTGACTCCATAAACTTGAATCGATATCTATGTGATGTGATATCAGACTATATTTGAACACTTGGAAGATTTATTGCGATATTTTAAGTGAGTCATTGTCTAAACTTGCTGATATTTGTAGATACAAAACTTGTTTATGCACTGTGTTATTTATGTCAATTTTAAAATGGCTGGCGCCATAATAGCTCAGGGGAGACAAACAAGAATTATGTAAGGCGAACACGCTTCCTAAGTTCCTTAGTAGGTCAATACGGACTGACATAATTTATCGTTAACACCTACTGGCCATTTCCTAGTTCAGAGCAAGTGCCATTTGGGTTACCTTATCGCGCATTATTTATGTTATAGAAGTTTCTCTCTAACATAAAGTTTGGTCACTTCGATAGATAGATTGTAGTCGTTAAATACGTTTTGACACTTGCCAAAACAATGCGTTAGTAGATCACTCAGTTATCAAATATGAAAGGTTCCTGATATAAATTTCATTTGAAAAAGTATTGTATTCCAAAAAGCGTTTTATTTTCGTAAATATAAAATGAAAGGCATCTGTTCCACAAACTCCGTCCGTCTTGTGAAATACAGTTTCTTCAACAAGTAAGGCTCGGGGAAAATATATGGCTTGTTTATATTACGATTCGTGTTCTTTACAGTCGATTCTGTAAGTGGATCGTGTCTAAAATGATGATATCGAAATGTGAAGGAGATATGAAAAGTAGCTGATCTGGAGATATAAAGCGTATTTGCTACAATAAATATAAGAAACTTGATGCTAGAGTTGAAGTCAAGTATAATTTCCATTTGTTTTCCAATGCATTTCAAAGTAGCTTTAGATACCCATAATCGTTGATTGAACTACCCTCATTTGCCGTTCCATTTCAACGGAGGCTACAGGTTATTAATAAATGCCACTCGGACAAAAGAGCTTTATTGTTGGAAATGCAAAAAACAAATCGTAGCTACTTTGAATGCATAGCGCATTATGCGCCAGAGTGGAATTTCCTTCGTTTTGTAATAGGAAACGATTTGAATACCGCCCAGGGTGGTCTGAATTTCAACAATCATTTTATTGGATAACGTTGTTATTTTGAAAACAATGCAGTGATTGCTAATTTAAAACCATTCATAAATAAACCTGTTTCATAGTATTTGAGCAAGGAATCTGGAAATTCTATAAATAATTCAGAGCTAATTTACTTCTTTGACCTATTCAACTATTCTCAACTCGAGCTAAATGAAATTTCCATTCAAATCACTTTTTCCATTTTCCAACACCACCCAGTAATTCGTTGACGATATTATGCAAACTAGAATTTTCCTTATCGCACGACAAAATTCTATTATCAGTGGAGTGTGTCAGCAGATTGCGCGAGCTGAATAAATGAGTTGATCTTCGTATTGAGTAACTCGATTAGGAGATCAAAACTTGAGTGGAAACGCGCAATTCCTCGAGACGAGAAGGTTCCTCGAATTACTTTTTGTTGAGTGAATTGTTTTCCTCAACCAGATTTTTTGTTATTTAGAATTTGTTCTCGTGAAAGGTCATCTGTTTTAGTTGTATTGTGAATTGGTTTTACAAACGTGTTTTTTGTAGTTGGAAACAATGGATCGTAATAATGCTATCTTAAATCCTGAGATGTTGTTTTCGGCTTTTGTTTTTTGTTGGTTGGCAGTTTTTTATACAGTATCTTTTTCACCTACTTTACAACGCGTACATACGGTACATATATTATTATATCGTATATGTTGTGCTAGCTGGGTATTAGAGGCTGTCTATTAAGTCTCTATTATCTGCCAGGCTGTATCCATTTAATGCTTTCCAGCTTTATAGCACCTAATCGACTGGCAACGAAAACCGACATCAGTCTGTTACCGACACGACTTTGTTATAGACATGTAACATTTCATTGCTAATATTAATTTATATGTTCATATCTAGTCATTGAATTAAATTGCGCAAATGAATACAAAATACGGAACAGTGCAACAAACTAAACCGTGGAAGTTTCAGTTTAATGAATTTAAACAAATATACCCGGAGCGATACACCCGGACTTGGTGAGGCACCCATTCCACATTGAGTATCAACTGTACTTTGTAGACTACCCGCAAATAGGGTCAGAGGGTAAATAACGTGGATGTAAAAGAATGACATTGAGTGCTTCCGCAACTATGTAGGTTGTAAAATAACAACTTGTGAAAAACTAAATGTAAGTTGGCTTTACATAATAATAACAACAAGATAACTACTATAGCCAAAAGTGAAATCGCGAAGATCGCAGTTCTATAGTTGAAGAAATATAAAAAAAAATACAAACTAACTTCTACTTTCCAATAAAATATTGCAATCAATAAGTTAGCTCTATAATTTGTATTGGGAATGCTGCTTATATATTCAACGAAGTTAATTCAAACACTAGGGCTCTGCATTGCAGGACAACTTTAGCGAATGAATTATGTTTGCAAACAAACTGTTTAAAGTTATGAGTTTACGTTGGTTCTTCAATCTATGGAGTTAAAGAGCGTAATGTATTTACTATAAGTAGATTTATTATATTTCTTTGTTCTGCAAAAAAACATTTCTGTTTTAAGTAAGGTTTAAGTATAGAGTGTTCAGTGTATTTTTTTTTTGGATTAACGTAATCTAATTCAGTCCTGCGACTTTCCAACTTTGCAAATGAGCGAGTAATAAAGCAAACAATGCAATATTGTTCGTACATTTACAGCTGTCTCCCTTGCTAATTTATACCTAGTTCGTACAAACAAACCACACAAGCACTAGCCCGTCTAATTACGGTAGTGGTATGTTTACAAAACAGACTCGGCATTCTCATAAATCCTTTACATTTTACGTAAACATTGCTACGGGACCGGAAAAGACGCGGGAATACAAAATTTTCGCGCGAATATTTCGCCATGCGAGGAAATAAAAATGGCGGACGCGTCCCCGGATGGCGCGCGAATTGAAATATGTCTGCCGCAAGCTCTTTACTCCGTCCGCGATCGCAGTAGGTTTCTAGAGCAATGTAGTCTGTGTCGGTAAGTCTAAATATTTGTTTAATACGGTTTAAATGTTTCCACATTGACAATTCAAGGAGAATATTTTTAATTATGATAATTTATTCTTGCCGGAATCAAATTATAAACATTTCATAATACGAAATAAAAAACATTTGTTAGCAGTGCACGAATTAGGTTGGGATAATATTATAAGATGCTATTTCGGACTTCGTTTCAACTGGCTCTGTGGCGCAACGGATAACGCGTCTGACTACGGATCAGAAGATTCCAGGTTCGAATCCTGGCAGAGTCGAGATATCTTTTTAATTTTTTTAACCTTATATTAAGTTTAAGTATTAACATAATTAAATGACTTTTTTTTCTGACTATTGCACTGTGGTCTTCATTAATGTCGTATATTCTAAGTACATTCAGTATGATATTAACTACACTGTTATGAATTAACTTAACATACATAATTAATAACAATTAATTAAGCCTGTGACCTAACTGTATAAACTGTGAAGCAATTAGGTAAACAGGGCAGACAGCCCTTGTCATAACATGTAACAAAGGATTAAAATTTAATTAATTACTTACATAAAGAACATTACGAAAGAGTGGGATCAAATGGTAAGATAAAATCAACCAAAAAGTAATACATGTTCTAATGTAGGAGTAAACTGTCCTTACTTATTAATTTTTAAATTAACATTATAATTCCAAGGACCTAGACAACTTTTTTTCTAAAATAAAATAAAATAAGTTATAGAGGTAGGTGTTAACAAAATCTTGTTTAATCATTTGAATAATTAAGGGAATTTGCATTTGGTTCTCGTTTAATATCAATATCCATTGCATATCCAATACGGTAAGTTATAATGCGTAGGTTCCTAATTCTCTGAAGTCAGTAACACACCAAATATTAGAGGAGTTATGCAAAATCCTCTGAGAATCGCAAAATTTAACGTACTGGAAAGTGGAATTTTAAGTTATAACGTTTTATAATGCTATAAAAGTGAATCGTTAAAATATTACGTATTTTGTACCGTAATATGACTGAGGTGGAGCTTAAGTGTTTTTAAATTGTCTGATTTGCCGTATACAAAGGCCATTCATATACATAATTAGGTACCTTATAGAGCTTGTTAGTGATTTTCTATGAAAACGATTTCTTAGTCGGGTCTAGTTGTTTCACGTAGGAGTAGCAGTTCGTTAGTTTATAAAGAAAATACCTTTAATATAATAACTGTTCTACGGTTAAACGTTACAGTTTCATTTGAGATATTAGAAGAACAACTTTATTACTTTAAGTGCTACTATTTCTAGAAATAATATATTGTCAACGTTACATGTGCCTTTTCGATTTTGAGTGTCCCTAAGAACTTTAAAAAAGTGTTGTGTCGTACAACACACACTTTAAGAGGCCATAAAAGAAATATTGAATAACGGCTTTTTGAATAGTTTCTAATATTTTACCAAAATCGACAAAAGCAGTTTTAATATGCTTTTTATAAATTTGTGGGCGATTCATGCTTATATCACGGCGTAGGAACCATTTATGGTATTAACAACACAGTTAAGTAGGTTATACGATAAAAGTTAACGACTTTAAATCCCCTAAATACTGATGTGAAAGTTGCACTAACAAAATACATACAAATACATACAGCTTTAATCAAATGACATGTAACATTAGCGCTTTGACCTTTCGTTTTGTACCGTCAACCTAAAAATGCGTCTGACTGCAAATAATTAAAATAAAATAATTTATTCACCAAACAAATTTTGATTACAGATTTCCTTATTATATTTTCCTTATAATTATAATGTTAACCAAAATAACTTTAAATTAAACCAAATTGGGTCCACGTTTCAATTCTTACTCAAGTTTGTGTTTGTTTAGAGCTTCTATCTAGTTTCTAACGTATTGTGTTTTTCCTTTTTCAGATAAATTTGAAACTGATCCTGGTCTCGGGGAAGACGAAGGAATTCATTTTCAGTCCAGTAGATTCAGCGGGGGACATCGCGATACATGTTTACGACAATTGGCCTGAAGGTAATTAAAGTAAATCTATAGAAATAATATTATAATTTTTGTATAAATAATTAGCAGTCACCTGTAGGTATGACTACCCGTTTTTTTGACACAAATACATAGTAACAAAAAGCAAGTAGGCAAGTCAAATCAGTGGCCACGTTCTGTAAGTCTGACACCGATCTCGATCCCCTTCAAACTCCCTTTGTAGAGAAGTTTTCCGTGACATTTTCGACAACACCTTTCATCGAAAGCGATTGCTATTGCGACTACAATTGAATGAACGAAATTGACTTTTTGAAGGATTTCAACTGCTTTGAAAGATATACGACTTGTCAAATCAAACAAGGCACTTACAAATAACAACAATTGAAATGAAAGTAGCAGATTATTTACCGCTATTTTTTGGTGTTTTTCTCTCATTTAGGTAGGTATCTACTTAAAAAAGCTTTAAAACATTGCGCATTTGAAAATTTGAGTTTTTAATGTCTAACTTAACTTGTAAGCGTGCATACTGCGTAGTGGATCAATGGTGCATAGAAGCGGAATCACACATTAAACCTAGCTCTATGCATTGTTTAGTCACAGAAATAGAAGCAAACTCGAGTCGGTTTTGGTAGGTAGGTATAAAAGTAAAATTTAAATACCTTGCTAGCAATAATTCTAATTTATTGGTACCTACTGACCACTCCAGTCCAATTCCAATCATTTCAAGATTTCTAAATAATGTTTATGCCTAAATGAACCTATTTGAAATGTACTACATTTTGCACAGTACTTACCAAACAAAGTTTCATGCCATGCTTGATCTCAAAAAAGCAAAAATGTCTCAGATAAAAGGTAAATGTGAAGAAACACACATTATAGATGCATGCATACTCAAGTAGGTTCTTAACTATCCATTTTGGTTCTATAAAATACCTATTTCACTCTAAAATCAAACAGCCGTCTACTCTTTAGTAGGTAATACAACAGAAACTACAATTGTCAATTTTATTAAATGTTATATTCATCGTTTTGTTATAAAAATAATGGTTATATAAATTAGTAGGTAATTCCTTGTTTCTGAATCCACTATTTTGAGTAATATTTAGATATTGCTACAATATAAATTGAAAAGCTAAGAGGTCATGCCGCTATTTTTTTTTTTATGTAGGTAGGTAAATAGGTACATATTATTTAGTTAACAAACCTTGATTATTTTGATATCTTTACAAATTAAGTTTCATATGATGTAACACTTTAAAAATAAATAAATAATACAAGCCCCAGTTGTGGTTCTTTCATAACCATCTTTTTTGTTAACAAAGTTTTAGTTAATTAGTAATGAAGGGAAGGCAATATTTGTTGACACCCATGATTCTGTTTGTTTCAAAATCTTCTTTAATTGTTCGATGTCTAAGTTCTCCATTAGCAGCATGTTGGCACAGTTGATACAACACTTTTGATTCGTACTGAAATCAATAATTTTAAATTACAGATATGCCTTGAATTCAACAATTTATTATATAAATTTGATGAATGAATGTTTCTTCATTTGAACAACTTACTAAATATTTGTAAATAATGGCAAATCTTAAGTCATAAATCTAGGAACATAACCTTCATACGTTAGTTACCTACCTAAAATATAGAACTATAACTTACAGAGACGCTTAATCACAAACAATATTGATGATAAAACATTACGTTTTCTCTATGTAAGAGTATTTCCAACGTTCATACAACATTAAATAAGTTATTGAGTTTATTTTAAGGTTAGTTAGCCTAGCAAAGTAAAGTAAACAAACAAAACAATAACATTGGTAGTGAGTGACATACGTACCTTTTTTTTTGGTTTATTTATGAGGCAAAGGTTCTTTCAACCATGCGCAGCCTAGTTTAAAAAACCGTAGCTTTTCTTTTTAAAAGAATTTATTAATTCAATAATTTATTTTGTATTAAATTTTATATTTTTAAAACATATTTTTTATTTGCTCTAAATTACAGACTTTGAATGTTGGATAAAAAAGTCATGAAAACGGAGAGTAAATTGGTGATACAAAACAAAGTGCAATTCTAAGTTAAAATTAGAGCAATTTACGTAGCTATTTATGTTATTTGTATTTTCATTAATTCACAAAACAAATTTACTAGCGATAAATACAAATAAAAACAGTAAAAATTTACTCAAAAAAACTTACTTAAAAGTAGTAAGAATAATATTATTTATAATAATATCCACGGCATTTTTTATTTGCTTCATGAAAACACAAGTTTATTTGCATTGCTAGTAACAAAAATTGGAAAACTTATCTGACGTCAATGTCAATCAATTGTCATGTCAATGTCAAGTATCAGCGCAACCGCAACGTTTTATTTATTTGCTTTCAAATCAATTTATAATATCAATAATTTACATATTTTTATAAATAAAGTTGCGCAACATATAAGAGAAACACAGTCCCTATGTACCCGAGGTTCCCAAACGATACAAACAAGTAATAAACTTCATGTGTCTCGAGAAAAGTTTTGTTGTTATTAAAGGTACTTGTTTTCGTTATTTATCTTCTTCACTGCATAGTATAAAACAGTCACTTGCCGCCGTCTGCGTGTCTGTAAGCTTAGATCTTAAAATTACACAACAGATTTTGATGGGTTTTATTAATAGATAGAGAGATTCAAGGGGAAGATTTTATGTATAGGGAAAGGCGTTTTACTCCAAATGTGAAGCTTACTGAGCCGCTGGCAAAAGCTATATAATATTATTATTATTGCAAAATATAATACAGCAAAAAACTTAGCCACAGCAACATGTGGCTGGTTAATATGTATATAATTATTTTATCATGATAGCGGAGAATTCTTTGCATTTTGATTGTGGTGCTACCAGCCTATATTTTTTTAAGTAATAATAATTAGTTTGATAGTATAATTAATATTACTTGTATGTTTCAGATGCACATTCTACAGAGAAGTAAAAGATATCATCGAAGATCATACCATCTGTTAAGTGAAAGGGTAGCGGCAGTCAAAGGTGTTAATTGAATTGCAAAAAAGAATTGTTAGTTTGAAAGGATGTAAATAACTACTTATTTTCTTAGCTGTCTTCAAATTATTTGCTGTCATGTAAAATAAAAGAGATGCATCATTTTGACTATTTTTTCACAAAAATGTGAATTTGAAATTAATATAAGCTTCTTAATGAATTTTATGAGTATTTTATTTCTAATAATGTTCCTTTTTTGTGTTTTATATGACTTTGAATATATATTAACTCATTTCACCTTCCTCGATCAGTGAAAAATATAATAAATAGGAAGTGCCTATTTTGAAGTAGCAAAGAAATATTTATTATTAAAAAGAAGACTTACACAATTAGGTACTATTAATAATTTGTTACATGAGTTTAATTTCAAATATAGTATAGTTCTATTTAAATATCCAATTTTTATTAAATATTTAAATTGCAGAAATAATGGTTTGTGTTTCGTTGCATTTCAACTTTCCTAGGGCTTCAGTCCTTGTTTTTTAAATTACATTGACCTCACCATATCCTAATACTTCCTACTCATCATATAAACAAATACTAAATATAGAATTACTAGAGTGCGCTGTATGCTGAAGATATAGTTACCTAACTACACTAATTACCATGACTTAAGTCTCGTTGGTTATTGCAAACATTATAAACCACATATTAAGTAGCCGAATATAAGTTGCTAGTGGTTGTGCCGTGCTTGCAAGAAAGGTATAAAATTCTAGGTAAGTACCATCTTTACAAACCCAAATGAAATAAATATATGAATTTCATAGGATTTCATTAACTTGAATAAGTAAATAAGTAGGTTATTCGTAGGTTCATAGAATAAGTAATTTCCTACAAAATTTTCACTTCTTTACAAAGTATCTTTATGCGATACCTACCTTTACCTTTTATTTATTGCTCTTATACTAAATACTTTCCTACCTATATCTTTAACACTAATTTTTTTTATCAAAAGCGCCATATTTAAAAATTTGTTCATAAGTTACTGCATTGGTATCATACTTATTTGAAAGAGGGACCTCCAAAGTGAAATCTTTCATTTGACAAGTCGCAATCACAAACACCTTTCAAAATTAATAAATATCGTTCAAAAAGTTCATTTGGCTCATTCAAGATTGAGTCTCAAAATCAACACCTTTCGATGAAGGATGTTGTCGGAAAGTAAGGTTTGAAGGGTATCGCAATATCTCATAAGTGTCAATTGCGTTTTGAAGTCCGAAAAGATCTTATTTTTTTAATTTAAATAAAAGCAAAAATGAGTTTAATAATAAGTTAATGACATCAAAGATTAAAGTTTGATACTAAAAATTTATCCTACATTGTTTTAATAATAAATAAAAAATAAAGAAATATTTTTTTTCGTGAATAATTAAACGCAGCAACATCATTCAGCAATATCATTCAAAATTGAAAGCGATTGCGACTCGAAAACCGATTTCGTTCAAGAGTCGCGATACCGATCCCTTTCAAAGGTATTGATATTCGAGTTAGAGAACAGCCCTGCAGATCAAAATAGTTTCACTTAGTTACAGTTCTATCTAACACAAAGCTTAAACAGAACAAGAAATACTTACAAATTTGCAATCAATTAAATTAACCAAGAAGATAAACGTATTCTATACTTACTCTAACGTATATAAAAACAATTCAGTTTGTTTTCTGCTAAGTCACCATATAAACCAACGTACAAGAGAAGGATCAAGTTGTATACCGTAGCTTGCGATAGCGACGCCACCTGGCGGTAGTTAACGCGATTTATATCTACTACTGTACGGTCAGCAAAAATAGAATCAAAATTTCAAGACCGAGTAAAGATAACTAAGAGAGTATGCACCCAAAGCTTGAATACACAAAAAAAACTAGTGGCTTGTTGGATTTTAGAAAAAAATGTAACTATTGCTGCTGTAAGGCCAAGTACAAGGCGGTGCAGTTTTTTTTGGTACGGTCAAAGTCAAATCAGTTTTAGTGAATTATTTTTCCGACCGTACTGTAAGGTCAGAACGCGACGGCCAATCACGCAAGCCGGCCACTCGCAAATCGTGTGATAACCACCTACATTGGGGTTGGACCTACCTTCCAGTGAATTTATCGCCCAATGTGTTACACCCAGATAGTGGCCGGTCGGGACATAATTTTTTGGGCTTAATCGATAAGGGCGCGGTAAAAAATGGTATGGTCTTTTAGTCGAAGTCTATGCTTAGATAGGTAAGGAAGGTATTTGAGGTTTTGTAGAGTACATTTATACAAGTACGGTATCGTACGATCTTATAGGTGAACTTTATATAAATACTAATTAGTTAAATTACGAAGCTGAATATATTGTATATATAGTTGATAATACCATACCATTACTATATTTTTTACGTGAACAATAAATAATCACAAACAACGCCATCTATGTAGCTGTATGTAAAACAGTGTTATTGTAATCAGAAGTTTGTTTGTGTAAGTGCAAACGACTCATCGTTAAATGGTAATCTACATTTTCACAATGTCTGCCATCGCCTCCATAGCTCAGGGGTTAGAGCACTGGTCTTGTAAACCAGGGGTCGAGAGTTCAAATCTCTCTGGAGGCATTATCAATAACAAACTTTTTGTACATTTTTAAATATGTTTTACGTTTTTTTAAAGCCAAAAACTGCCAAAAAAATTTATTTTAACTACAAGAAAAAATTTTTTACAAGTCGCCTTTTTGTCATAACATTTGTAACTAGCTAGCAATAAGACTATGTATTGTTCCACCGTACATTCAAATAACCACGTGACCTCAATTTTTCCAGCGGACTGGTCGGCCGAGTGCGTCTCCCGCGCGGAGATCCTCCGTCTGATCTACCAGGGGCGCTTCCTGCACAGCTCGGTGACGCTGGGCGCGCTCGGCCTGCCCCTCGGCCGCACCACCGTGATGCACCTGGTGCCAAGGGAGCACCTGCCCGAGCCCAACTCCCACGGTATGACGCACATAGCCCTGGTTATAGCGCTGGCGTTGGTGATAGTTGCGTGCAAGGAGTGATGAGGCGTTCCCACGGTGTGCGGTTTCACGCACAGTGTACCTATAGTGTGCAAGCTTAAATAAAATAGACACAAGCGTAGAACTACGTGTGTGCGGTACGGCGTGGTTTAAGGCACTGTGGGACCGCCTCTTTAGCATGACAGCTATGCTTAAATAAAAAAAAAGTGTGTGTATGTTTTGACAATTGATAAAAAAAAGTATTAGAACTTTGAGCAGCATGCAATGTAGATAATGAATACAAATATTTATTAGTATGGTGTTTCAAATCTAAGAGTATGATACACTATGATTAAATTTAGTAAGGTTATTTATTAGAAAAAAGCTTTCAAAATTCAGTAAATATCTTATAAGTCTGGTTAGAGTCTGCAAATATGGAATAAAAACTTGGGGTATTATAAGTAAATTTACATAGATTCATTGAAAACCATTTTGTCAGCTGCTAAATAATGTGGTTAAGATTTATATTAAACTAAATTAAGAATACACTTCTAAATTTTTTATAGTAAATGAAAGGTGTGTACATATGAACTGAAAATAAACTAGGAGATAAAATAAAATATAACAGATGCTTCGCAAGACAATTGATTGTCCAACATAAATCGGTGATATCTTATGTAAAGCTTTTAACTTGACCTAGACCAGTTTATATACACTCGTAGCCTAGTAAGTGTTTTAATTTAAAAATTAGTTATTTATTACCAGAACCAGAGATCCCTTTCATTCTAAAACTTTTCACCTTTATTCGCGTATTGAAACTAGCTTTTAAATGGGGAAAGGTGTTTTGTTACGTTTCAGCCCCTAAGGTTAGTATTGGACATTTTTTCATGTAAAAGACCCAAAAAATCCCTTTACTAATTTTTGTGTATTAAATAATAAAAACCTAAAAATGAGTCCAATAAAAGCCGCCGTTTATAGGACCAGTCAGTTTAAGCTGCACACAAATAATTTGGTAAGAATATCCTATGGGCCAAGTTTCTTCGTGCGACATACAGCAATTATAGGTACACTTACCTTATATTAAGGAAGTATTTATATTTTCAAGATATTTATTTTTTGTTTTATTGTAATTATATGTTACAACGATGCCATCTAGCGGCGTTGCTTCGCGTCGAGCGACTTGGCCCTGAAGGTACCCAAAGGTTTCTTATGTTAGGTATTGATTTGCAGAACAATTTTCATGCAGGATTGATTTCTCAAATTGATTTTCTTTGCAGAAGTCCGTATGATTTAGCAATTCCTTATCAATATCCTTTAAACCCGATTTTAAGTAAGTCTTAACATGATTTGACGTTTTCAAAAGTAGATAGTAGGTATTCGTTGTTAGGAACAATGTAAAATTTAAATTCTTTGCATGAAAATTATCTGCAAATCAAGGTTTTTTGTTGTTTTTTTACTCATACTCACAGTTGAATAATGGTTAATGTTTTGTAGATGAATTTCATGCAATGAAAAGCAATCGTTAGTTCGTGTACATTTTGTTAAGGTTATAGTAGGTATAAATTCTGTTTATTGCGTGAATAGAAAATATCAGTAAGTTTTTTAGACTTTAGTTAGGTTATTTCTAGTCAAATTGTATTTAAATTAAAATTGCGTACTTATGTATGTTGTTCTAGATTTACGGAGTTGTGCAGTTACAAACGATTTAGTTAAATATATCTAGGTATTTAGGCTTTGAATAGCACAGTTAGTGAACAGAATATAATAAAAACTTTATGTATCAATATGATATGACTTAAAAAATTAATCGTAAGTAATAGATAGAGTAAAAAAAAAAAACTGATTAAGGGCCGGTTTTTCAATAGTCAGATAAAATGTTATCTGACAGAAAATTAGTATGTTTTTTTTTGCACGTCGAACATAAATACTTGACATATGTATGAAGTGACAATGAAAACATACCTCTTATCAGTCTGTTAGCATTTATCTGACTATTGAAAAATCTGCCCTTAATCAGTATTTTTTTTATTTATTTTTTATTTATCAGCGAACCGCGAGGTCTTGAAGTATGCAAAACGTGGATATCCTGCCCCGAATGTAATATATCTTTTTAGTTTTGATCCTCAACGTTTGCTTTAAATAATCATGTATTATATTTTTATATTGCATAGTAGGTATGATTAAACACACAAAATGTATTGTTACATACGTTACGTCTAATTTTTTTTTTAAATAATTTGCGTTACAGTTAAAGATGAACCCCCTTATTCCTATACGTATTTTAAACCACAATATTCGGAAATATATTCCCGTCATCTATGAATGCGTTTTAAAATTAAAGTAGGTACATTTGTTAAAATATGATTTGTCTTCGTTAATTTTATGAGATGTGATTTCGTAACTGTGAGAGACTAAACATACTTTATAATGTATATTTTAATTTTAATGCATTCATTTATGATAGAGGGTATAGTTTTTTGTTAAAAAATCCGTATCTCCCGTACTGTAAGTTTAACAGTATAATTTAACTTA
The DNA here is from genome assembly GCA_916618145.1 of Emmelina monodactyla. Taxonomy (NCBI): domain Eukaryota; kingdom Metazoa; phylum Arthropoda; class Insecta; order Lepidoptera; family Pterophoridae; genus Emmelina; species Emmelina monodactyla. The sequence goes on from OU745316.1 coordinate 4,351,270, forward strand.
AAATTTTTCATTTTGTTATTTCAGATCAAAGGCAAAAAAGCAAAGGGGGCTCGAGCAGTTGTTGCTCTGCCTCCTGCTGCATATTGTAATAGCACCTTAGAGCAGGACAGCGATACGCCAATGCAACGAGTGCGAGCGAGACGGGTGATATCGGAGGGACTCATGTGTTCAGTGACTTAGCGCCAGATTATAAACTTGAGGTGTTTTCAAACAAGATCCTCAATTACAAGCAATCATTGCTCATTCATTTCGAGATCGGTAGATGTTGTAGATAATTCTGTAAGCACAAAATTGTATCCCAATCGTGAATTTAATAAAAAAACGCACATAAACGCTTCGTTTGAAAATATCTCAAGTCGAGTTGTCTATTTTAAATTAGATTCAGGTTCATTTCGATATATAAATTCTTCAGGATAGCTTTATATTCGAAATGTGTATCTCACCGCGGAAATCATATAGCTCGTATAGAATAACATGCTGCCGATATATTTAATAATGTAGTTGATATATATCGGGTAAGGCCGTTGTATGCTAAGGTGTCAGGAGATTATCATTATTCATAGTTCCTCTGCAATGAAAGGAAATTATAAAGAAGCATAGTCACATCCCCATTCCAGCTACAATAAACAAATACAAAATATTAGTATTATAATTTTAGGCCACCTAATAAATTTATTATTACCTATATGTATAACGTTAAAAAGATATTTATAAATAAAAAAAGAAATTAAATGACAAATTAAGTAGTAAAATCGAAAGGAGTGTAAAATACTCTTATTTGCAATGTAAATAGTATGATAATTTGTTAAGAAACTTACGGGATTATATGTTTTGTGATAAGTTTTGCAATATATCGGTTTTTCTTATTGATTTTTATTCAAATGAATATTTAAGGCTTGATACAGAGGTAGTTTAAGAATGATGGTTTTCTATGTAATTAAAGCTGTGGATGAACGGATGGCTTTATCGTACATGAACACAGCGACTGTTACCTTTGGACTGGAAAACTACAAATTATAGTTTTAGTTTAGTTTAAATTGTAATTTATATTTTAATTGGCATCGGTAACGTTACTATAGTTGCAATGTTTGTTTGGAAATTACACAGATTTGGAAAACCCTCATAATGTTACCCAATTCAAGGATTATTTCTATATTTAAATGTTTGAATGTAAATGCTTTAACTTGAGTTTTCTTTTGGGTTAAACTTTGCCTTTTAGAGTAATAAATGAATTATCATTGTCACATTAAAAATTGCACTTCATATAAATTAAATAGAGTTATGTATGTTTTGTGATAGTACAAATGATTTTACCCTAAAATATTAAAGCAAAATAAAACGGTTTTCACAATTTATTAAACAGTATTAAAAGGTGACAGCGAACGAACAAAACTTATATTGCGTGCATACTCTGTGAAAATATAAAATATATTGGTATTTAAATAAATCAGCTTAATAACAAACACTTTGTTTGTACCCAACACAAAAATTATTGTTGATAAATGGACTGAATTTGTAATCTTGCCAATATCAAAATTAAAATATTTATATAACCTATGGATCAAATGCACCAATGTTAATTAAACCCCGTACGAATGTTCTTTTTTATATTTTGGTTGTTCGATTTAGTTACTGTACGTATTTTGTTAAGTTGTATAAATATCTAGTTTTAAATAAATTTAATTACAAATTGATTTGCATTTTTTTTGTTGGCTTTTTCGTAATTTTTAACCTGTGTAAATAGCTTTGGGGGTATGTATGAAAACAAAGGCTTTTGTAATTTCTCTAAAATATAGTCTGAATTTACTGTAGATCGCATTAAGGTGATAGTAGGCGAGAACGATTGATGTCTTCACGGTATTTTAATATTTCTATAGAATAGTTTTTAAAATATTCATGCAACAAGTTAATCAGTGTCTAGTCGTAAAAATATTGCCTTGTAACTACTTCTATATTTAAAAAATAGGGGGAAATAACATTGAGCTATGATAACCTACTACCTATAGTATAGATAGTATTGGTAGTAATAATAGCCCAATGGGAAATATTGAAATAACCAATCTCATTATAAATTTATTTTCATTATATTACAGAAATCTCCTTGGAAGGTTCTTAAAAAACTATAAGTAACGAAGTAAGGATAAGTCTTAATAAACGTTAATTTTCCTTGTGCACCATATGTGATGATTGTAACGATTTTTCATAAGGCAGGGGATTGATTATTGCACCCAAGAAAATAAAGTTAACAAAACCCTTCAACAATCCTTTACGTGGCACCAATATTACCCAATATCTTTTTGTTATCTTTCGTATGATGCCAAGATGTAGTTCAATAACCGTGTGCGTTACCCCAACAATATCTTATTTTTTAAGATAAATTAGTTAGTAGTTACAGAGGCAGATTCCGTACGGCTTGTATGTAAATATATCGGAAAATACACTTGAGTTAGACGACTTTAGTAATAAATTCTATTATAGCTTCAATATCCATATAGTGACCGTTGCAATAATTTCGAAATTATTATTAAAATATTGTCAGAGATGACTTTATGCATAATTATTATTAGGTTACAAATACCTATCTTGTTTTATGTACCGTCATTTCACGGTGTGCGATACGCACATTTCACAACGCACAGAAATCAAATGTTCGATACAAGGTTTATTTTTAGCCAAACTTGTACACAGTGCGTAGTTTCCACACCATAAGAACACAACATAAATCTTATTACGTAATTCTTACCTATAGTACGCTATGATTACATAGTGAATAAAATAATTTGAAGCGGTCAAAAAAGAATCAGGACAAATACCTATAATAAATTTATATTATTTTAAAACAACCAGCAATGCAACGGTCAATTTTTAATTACAAAACGTATGAAATAATAAGTGTCACTGTATAACAGGTGTTTAACTTGGTAAATAAAATAGTCTTAAATCTATATAATTGTTAATATTAATTCATAATTATAATAATGTTGATTAATTGTCACTTTGGTTAGACCTTCATCATTACCTACAACTTAATTGTGTTATTTATTAATTATTATATTAAAAATTCGTCAAAAGTTTATTTGTGGCACAGTAAGCTGGTCTTTGTGTTATTCAGTTTGTGTAGTATCACAATATTTTTTGTTGATATTTTAAATATCTGTAGGAATATGTAGTTTTAAATCTCCAACGAACGATACTATTTTAATAGACTAACAATGTTTTTGTTTGGTTTTGTAATGGGGTCAAATAAAAATTAAGATGAAGACTTAATATATTTTATTTATCATTTAAACCATGTTACCAACCAACACCAAAAAACACCGATCGCGAACTCTATCATACGCTTTCTTCTCTTTAAACTTATGATCTAAGCACCTAGATAAAGTAAAAGTTAAGTGAAGTGAAGCTTGCGTTTGAAAGGGGTCGCAATCAGTATTTTTCTTACGAGACATTCTTCATGATTTATCAAGACAAGGGGGGCGAAAATAATATTGTAGGACAATAAATACCTACCCACTAAAATTAACAAAAAACATCGTCATTTGTTTGTAAATCACAAACTCCAAATAGACTAAACCAAGAAGCGAAGTCTGAAGCCTACTAATATCCTACTAATATTATAAACGTGAAAGTTTGTGAGTATGGATGTTTGATGAAACTTTGCAGTAATATAGGTTATACATCAGAATAACATATAGGGTACTTAACCGCGGGAAAACTTTGCATTCCCACGGGAAACCGACTTCCACGCGAACGGAGTCGCGGGCGGCCACTAGTATTCAGATAACGTCGCGATGTGCACATACTGCTACGATAGATCGACACACACGGGAGTTGCCAGTAAATATTGAACCTCAACATATATAACGGTCCGAAATCGCTATTAGCGCGCTATATGCTTGTACTATGTGCGTGCAAACGATTGGACCATTAATACTACTCGATGTGTATACACGCCTCTGCTCTGAGAAATATGACATCTTTAGTGATGTCATCATACAATGCAAACGGTGCTACTTCAACTTTTGGGCAATTTTGGCTTCTACCCCAAACGGTGCAAACAAAAGATAGGAATTCTTAGGAGGGATGTGCATCATGTATTTGTCAAATTCCTCATTCAAAAAATTACTTTTCTACCCTACCTACAGATTTTGAAAATATACTTTTTTATAACATACCAAACAACTGTAGAGTGTTTATTTTTAAAGAGTCGTTATGTTTTTTTGACTCAATATATTCATTAGTATTTAGTTTTTAAAAATAACAGTTAAACTTTACACGAAAAGGATTTTTTCCTCGAATTTTGGATGATTTTACGTTATGACACCTTTGGCAATAATTGGCAACACTGAGTAACTAATGTCGTGGTCCTTTAATCGAATACGTGAAAACGTTGGTAAGCGTGCAAATGCGTGGACCAAAAAAGATATCATTACTCACAAACGTTAGCACTGAAATCAATTTGGTCCACTTGTTGGTACGAACATATGCTTGACGTTCTGTCAAAATGACAGGTGGTTTAATATGGGTCAGAATTATTGCATGTTGAGGTTTTCCCGATGAATCTGCTAAATATCTTTATATTAAACAATATAAGTTCAACAAAACTTGTCCGAAAGTTTAGAATAAACAAATTAAAGTATTCAGTTGTCAGTTTGACATTGCCTGACATTCATCTGACATTGCTGCACACAGTGCACTACCTATCTTTTGTTTGCACTGCCAGCACTGAACGGTGACGTCACTAATGACGTCAGATTGCTCAGAGTATGCAAACGTTCGTTGGACCAACCAATTGCACGCAAATAGTGCTGAAAGCGCGCTGACAGCAATTTCGGACCAGTATAAAATGACATGACAAAAACCTTGTGTTGTGAGTTGTGATTGATAAGTGAATCATTCTCGAATCTCGTTGCCTTAAAATACTGACCAAGAACTTGCTTGCTCAGTCTTCGTTTTAAAATCAAACTCTTGTTACGTGTTGTGTAAAAAAATACTTTACTTGACTAGCCCGTACTAGCCATGGAGTTTCCACACTTAGGAAAGAATTGCGCCTACAAACAATGCAATAAGTTGGGTAAGTCGATTCATCATTAGAAAACACAAAAGTACCCTTGAAATTAACTACATTACGTATTTTTATTCTAATTAAAATCACATTTACAGATTACCTGCCTATTAAATGCAATGCTTGTAAGGATGTTTTTTGGTAAGTCTACTAATTTGATGATTTATATTACCAATTTTCACTCTAATGTGATTTTAACTAATTTTAGTTCCGACCACTTTGCCTACGAGAAACATGACTGTCCCGAGCCAAACAGCAGGGATGTCCAAGTTCCCGATTGCCCATTATGTGGTATTCCTGTACCAGGGAGACGTGGTGAGCCACCGGATGTGGCAGTAGGAGCTCATATTGATAGCCAGTGTACCTCTGATCCTGCTAAAGAAAGAAGAAACAAGGTACACAAATTGTTATGAAATAAGAATTCATTGGTGGATGGTCTAGCTGAAATTAATGTTGTTGCTCATTTCCATGAAAATTAACACTCTCTGTAAGAAGAGCTTAGTTTGCTCATCAAAAATGGTTCATTATTAAAGTCTGAAACCTGTCTGTAATACCTAGTAGTAACCTATTCTTTCCTTATTATTTAAGATATGTTTTACAAAATACCTCAATATCAGTTGGTGTCCAGCTGTGAAAACTACATGGATGGATACTTAAAAGTACTTAGATATCTGAAATTCTTTTTATTTTCTCCATCTATTGCTACAAGATATTTTTTCATATTTCAGGTATTTACCAAAAAATGTTCATACAAAGGCTGCAAACAGAAAGAATTGGTACCCATAGTATGTGCAGAATGTTCTCTTAACTTCTGCCTTAGACACAGGCATACAGTTGACCATTCTTGCCAAGGAAAATTAGCAGCAAAAAGAAGACAAGCTGCGTAAGTTAAAATTTGCGTAACATTTTACAAAATTTCATTGAAATATGTGTGTTCAACTCTTGTACTTTCATCTGTTTTTTATTCTTATGTAAAACTATTTTTATTTGGTATTAAGGGATTGGATAAAATAATTAATTACAGAGAGGCTGCTATGGCTAGAATTAAGGCTTCAGAGAATAGAATACTACAAGTACAACCGATCGGAACCTTTACTGAAGTACAGGGGAATATGGTATGATTATTAGATATTCTTTTACAAAGTAAAAATTGGCATAGATTATTCATGTTTGTATGTACTTACAGTATATTTTGTTACCTGTGCAAAGAAAATTTCAATAACTCTCACACAGTTGAGTCTTTCCTTCCTATACCTATATAATATGAAAGTTATTATAGCCTAACATGTTGTTGCACTAAGATAAAGGCAGGTTTAATGTTAAAAATATGTTAGTAGTGATTTTAATTTTTAGCAGTCGAAACGTATAGTAGTTTATTTAGAAATAAATCCTAATGAGGCTGCTGGTTCCAAGGTTTCCTTTGTAATGTTCTTTATTTTGTAACTTAATCAAATTTTATATATTTGCAGACAGAAGATGAAGCTTTGGCACATGCATTAGCTTTGTCCATGCAAGAACAGAGCTCGCTCAATTCAAGAGACACAACCCTCGCTAGAGCGCTAACTAGACAACGTGTAGGCGGCGAGCAAAATACAAGATGCAACATATCTTAACATAAGAAATGCTGCTTGGCAGCTAGATTAAATTTTGAAGTTTTTTCATCTTTTAAGTACACAACTTTGGTATCGTGATAAATACTATAAAGTGAACATTAGCTTCTTTTGCATTCCGGGCACAAAAAATATGGAAAATGATTGACTGCAACTATGTTTTAACAAAAACTTAATACCTCAGTAAATGGTGTGCTTAAATTTGTATAATTGTATAATTATACTAGAGCTACTCCTTATCAATAATTAAAAACACCAATTGGATTTTTTTGAATTCAGCATTGTTATGGTCAAAGACAGCTTGACAAGTTAAATGCTTTTCAGCACTTTACATCCATTAAAATTACTTCTTTACATTTTAAAATTTACACAAAATATGTTTGTTATTTAGAATTATAAAAGGTTATCAACTTATTTCCATGTTCATTATTAATTATACTTAAAAATGTTGTTAGAATGTGAGAAAAAAGTTGCAAATGATTATTGTTTTAGTTAGTACAAATTATGAAAGTAAATTAAATATAACATTGTTATAGTATATACCGACGGAATGTTATTTTTCATTGAAAATGTTTTGTTTTAATTTTCCATGAATCTTTGACATATATTATTACAATTTGTGCAGACTGACCTCAATTACAGTTTGGTTCTCATTTATTTACTTAGTTATAAAATTTTGCTTTCGGTTAAAGCCTTCCCAAAAATATATTTAACTCATATCTATTTTCTTACAAATATCTTACTCTGTAAAAAATAAACACGGATAATCATAAATGTAAAGTTGTTTTAATTAAACGAGTCAAAAAAACTATTTCATTACGTCTGTCCGACTTTATGTTCCGCTATCACGATTTTGATAAGTTTTGGAATAGCCATAGTTCAGTAGCCTGAGATGAAAATATACTACTTTTTACCCGCGGGAATAATTCTAGTTCCCAAGCGAAAACCATTTTTATCACACAAACGAAGTTGCGGGTAAGTACCTAATAATAATATAAAGTAGGTATGCTAACTTAAAATGAAGAATTGCTTATCAGCTTAGTTGCTTGATGTGCATCTGCACTGAATGTTCTTTTTTTCAACTTTTAGTAAAAGACGTGAGATTTTTTAATAAATCTAGGAAAAACATGTTGCACTTAGTTAAAAATTTGTAAAAGTTAAATCTGTTACAACCCAAAAACTAACACACTCAGATCAGACGTCTGAACTTAATAGCAAGGTCTACATCTCAAAAAGTACAAACTCTGTGCTGATAGTTTTTATTTTACAATTTAGTAAAAAATTAGTAAAAAAACAAAACAAATTAGCATAAATTTAAAAAATTTACAATTTCCTTGGATGTGATCTTACAGATTAATCTGGGTTTGAATGGAACACTCAATTCATACGGCGTCTGAACTGAGTGTTCTAGTTTTTGGGTTGTAACAGATTTAATTTAACTTTTACAAATTTTAACTAAGTGCATAAGTTTTTCCTAAATTTCTTTAAAATCACACGTCTTTTACTAAAAGTTGAAAAAAACAATCAGTGCAGATGCACATAACTTTTCATACATACCCATTTGTTATGTTTGAACTTGCAATTATCTTTTTACTGGGCATACGTATCTTTATATGTTTAAAGAACACTTCAATAGTAGTTTATATGTAATATAACGATGTTAATATTAAAAAAAATACGTCTTAAGAGGGAACTGTGCTCACATGACTAAGTATAGGTACCTATTTAAAAAGTCTGTTGCCTGATGCTGCGTAAGATAGACAACTTTAGGTCGAAAGATTAAATCTCATACAGTTGTTACACAGAAAGAAGATTGGGTCTATTTAAAAATATCACCCTATCGTACGTTTTCATTCATTAATTTCTAGCCTACTGTAGGCAGCCCCATTGAGATTTTAAAGAATTAAGGAAAGCTAAATAATAAAAGAAATGTAACAGAATAATATATTTGTGTATACAATTAAAACAATCTTATCACATGTATTTGGTAATTAGCACCTTATTAGGACCCGGAATGTAAGAAACTACCCTGTTATCCCTGTACATATTCAACATTAAAGATAAACTATAACAACTATTCTACAACATAATAATAAATATACATAAATAGGTAGGTATATACAATATTAAAGGTTGCTCAAAAGAGCTTTATTGTGTAATGTCCTAAACTTATGGTTATCATTTAGGTATGTAGTGATGAACTCAGGTGGATTACGGCTTAGGAACAGTTCCATGCACATGTATTTAGCGGCTGTGAGCCGTTTTCTTTCGGCGCTTGAGCGACATAGATTCTTGTGGGCGTGAGTTGCAAAAGTGGTAGCAGTTTTTTCAATTAAATGTACAGTTACTTTTGTATCAGGGTCGTCTTCCAAGGAAGGCTGAAAAATAAAGAAATATTTAATTCATATACCTTCTTACGTAAAATGCCAAAATTATAATAAATCTCCAGACTAACATAAATAATGTACGAAAAAAAATATAAATATAAAATTGGTCCGATCTGGAAATCAAACTTGGAAGAAGACTTTTATCTTCCGAAAAGTCTTCTTCTATTGGTTAAAATTTTTAAAAGATGTGAAGCTGAGTTATGGAAATATCTATCCAATGATTTACAAAATGACTCTCATTGAAGTAATTAGTTGAGAATTTTAAATACTTACTGCAAATCTAATCCACTGCCATATTTGAGATCTTGATATTTCCGCAGTGGCGGAATCCTCAAGGCTTCCATTATAGAAAAAGTGACCCATACCAGCCAACCAATGAAAGACAAACATTATTGAAACTGCAACACTATTTTTTACTCCTTGAAGTGTTACGCCACCACTGGGGATGGAAAGTAAGTCTTGAGCAGTTATGTTAAGGTTTAGTTTCCTCTGGACTTGGTTTGGTATGGCGCCACTTTTCTTCCATAACTAAAAATAAAATAAAAAAAACTTAGTCATAGATATATCTATCATACGAATGTTCAATGACTACCTATGTGGCATGTATAAATACTAACCTCATTCAGAAATGGCACAATTCGAGTATCATAAACTAAGAACCCGTCAACACCAATATCAATTTCTTTCAGTTTAGCATTTAGTACTGCATCAATTATATCCTTAGATCTGAAAATAAACACATCATTAATTAAGACCTTATTCATTACTTACCCAAGTAAGAAAATTTAGCTTTTGATATCCTGTCAAGGTTAAATAGTAAATATTATAAGTCAAAAAAAAATTATGCCAATAAAAAATAACTTCAAAGTTAAGTAAAGTTTACAGACCTATTTCAAATACTAATACATTAAAATGCATAAACTTTTTGTGAATTATGTAACAGGATAGGAATATACTCACTCTCGCTCTGTCCCTTGTGCTCCTGGTCTCAGCATAGCGGCCACCATACCTCCAGTTGCCGGTGCCCCTCTAGCATGACAAGTTTGCACCACTAACTGCATATAGCTCTTAAGAAAATGCCTTTCCATATTCACATACTTATATCTGTCCGGTAAAATAAACTCTGGTTTGTGCCCTGGAATATAATTTCACTTAAAGAATAGTTTAGGTATTTTAAGGATATTTAAATAGATAAAGCTACTTACCAAATTTTGCAATAATAGATGCACAGTAATCCCATATACCACAATTAAGACCCATAGAATGTTCTCTAAGGGCGTACAATATTTCATCCATTTCAAAACATGATAGAATATTTTCTATTAAAACACAAGCTTTAATTGTTCCCTGAGGTATGCTAAGTTGATCCTGTGTCCATACAAATATGCTGTTCCATAGTTCTGCTTCAGATGCACTCTCAAGTTTAGATAAGTAAAAGTATGGACCACATTTTGCTTCATACAATTTGGTTCCATTATGATACATTAGAAGTCCAAAGTCTATTAGAGGTCCAATTGCTTCCTTGCCGTCAATCTGTGTTTTTTTTTATTTTATTAATAATGAAAATCATAAAATTACTTATAACATAACTAAAAAATGGAAATCAAACCAGGATATTATGTTCCAGCATATTCCATGCTCTAGGTCTCAGAAGAAGTAATGGACACATTTTTATGTTTAGTGGAGCACCTTGCAGCTGTCCGTCCACTACCAATTTTATGTTTTGATACGCCAAAAGTTGATTTTTCCAAGTAGGACAATGTCCATCATCGAAATCCACCTGAATTCCTTGAACGTCAGTTTCAAGAGCCGAAATGAGATGAGCTGTGTTTGAGGCAGACACATCACCTAAATCCAAGTGGCGCTGTCTTAACAAAAAAAAAAGTTTTACAAACTTGTAGGTTTTGCAACTCAATAAGATTAATCATAACTTACAATAATCTTGTGGGAAGAGGTGCAATCGTCCAAGATTTATCAGATCTTTCAGAAGATTTTTTGAAAATAAGGTTTGAATCTAATTGCAGCTTAGCAGCCCTTTGTATTCTATTTTGGTACAATTCATCAACTTTTGATTCGAATTGTTTGTGTAAATTATAAATAAACTGTAGTGCACCATCGCAAAAAATATCCTTTTGTATTTGTTCAAGTTTTGGTGGTGGAGACTGAAGTAAAATAACGTCGACAATCATTGTTGTTTTTTCAACCACTTCTGACCTGGAAGAGAAATGTTTATGATAAAATAAAATTAATTTAGAAAATTATGTAATTCAGCAAGATAAACAAGTATATACATTTTTTTTTTTTTTGTTAGATTCTTCCGTCATGCGGAAAGGCAAAGAGACTATGCCCATACAGCCATGTCATCAATAATTTGGTTTTCTTCTTTCTTGTTGACTTAGTTTTGTTTAGTTTTCAATAAGAAGTAACATTGACGATATTTTATTTCCTCATAAACAAACATAATAAGGACCAAGTCCATGTCTTTAATAATAAAATGCTAATATATATTTGTTATGAGTATACATAAACATTTTCATCAGATATTACACACTGTAAATTTTATGAATTTATACATAGGTAAGTAGCATTCAGTTGTTTTTAAAAGTTCTTGAGTATTACGCGGGATATTTTCTAATGTTTTATAAATTTCTAATAGCTCATCAATGAAAATTAACCTGTCAATATGAAATTGAGGACATTCAAAAAATATATGATCCAATGACTGTACTGACTCATTACAATATGAACAACAAGGGGAAGTTATCATATTCATGCGATATAAGTGTTCATTAAAAGCAGCATGACCTATACGAAGACGACAAATTGTTGTATAAAAATTTCTATTTTTGAAAGAGCCCTTGGTAAACCAAGGAGACGAAATTTTTTGGTTACATACGGAATACCACTTGCCCTTTTCTTTAAGAGAATCTTGCCAAAATTGAAACCAATTATTAATCATTTGATTTTTTATTTCAGGAAGAAACTCTGAAATGGGAATTGCTATGTTTTTTAATTTGCAAATGTTGTTATCAGTATTTGTAATGATACTAGCTAATGTATCAGCTAATTCATTACCACTAACACCAATGTGTGCTGGTGTCCAGAAAATGACAATTTCTTTATGTTTCAATGATAATTTATAAATCTTTTCCCGGATCTCATATATAAAAGGATGAATTTTACTAGAAAGACGGGGATTATTAATAGCTTGAAGAACACTCATACTATCAGAAATAATAATCCATTTACCAGAAGAATCTACAGAACTAATCAAATCTAAAGCAAACAGAATAGCAGCAGCTTCTGCCGTAAAAATACTGCAAATATTGGACAGCTTATAACCATGTGCAATTTTCAAAATAATATCATAAGCCGCTATCGACACAGACTGAGATGTTTTTGAAGCATCTGTGTAAATTTGACGGTAATTATCATAGTATGATAACTTTTCATATACTTCATATTTATTTTTTAAATTTGTGTCTATAATGACATCAAATTTAAAAAACTTACCTTCATATGTTCCACTATAACAAGGTAAAATATCATACTGAGCAATATTTTCATTTTTCAAATAATTAATGAAATCAAAATTTTTACATAAATAAGAGTAGGTAATTAGATATCAAAATCTTTTTGTACAACGCATTATTAGAAGTTTTCATCAAATCAATTATGAACCTTCTTTTCAAATAATCAAACCTAAATTTAATGGGACAAGTGTTAGTTTCAACTTGCATTGAATTAATCGGAGAAGTACTCATGGCTCCTAGAATTATCCTGAGATTTTTATTTTGTACTTTATCTATTTTATTTATAAAATTATTGTCAGAAGCAAAGCAAAAAAAAGCATATTCAAAGTGACTTCTAACTAATGATTTAAACAGCATCAATAATATTTTAGGATCTGCACCAAAACGACAACCAGTAAGGCATTTTAAAATATTTGTAGCTTTTACAGCTCTATCTATCAATATTTGCACATATTTTTTAAAACTTAAATTTTGTTGAAATACTACACCTAAGAATTTTATTTCTGTACAGTTAGGAATAAGGTTACCATTATATACACATTCTAATTTACAATCTTTATCTCTAGAGAAAACAAGAGATTTACTCTTTTCTGTATTTACAGTTAAACCTAAGAAAGAAAAATAGACTTCAAGCCTTTTACAGGCATTATTTAAATTCGTTTGCACATCTTTAAGTTTTTTGCCAGAACAATAAACAACAAGATCATCAGCAAACTGCAGATTAGAAACATTTGCGCCTAATATCTCATTCAATTTATGAATATAAATTATATACAGTAGAGGGCTCAAGATGCCGCCTTGATTGACGCCTTTATAGGAATTACGTGGACCATAAAAGTTGTTACCCAATTTAACATAGACCATTCTTTCATTTAGAAAGTTATATATCCAAAGAACCATTTTTTTTGGAATTCTGAGTGATAGCAAGATATTAGCAAGCGTTTCTAAACCTACATTGTTAAAGGCTCCTGTTACATCGAAAAAATTACAAGCAAGATAATTCCGTTCCTTTATGGATTTATTTGCATCTAATAACAAATGTGCAATGCTTTCCCTAGCCGAGCGTCCACGCCGAAAACCAAACTGATTACTAGGAAGAATACAATTTGATTCGATGTAATATTCCAGACGTTGTTTGAGCAGCTGCTCAAAAATTTTACCAACACAAGAGGACAACGCTATAGGTCGATAAGAATCTGGACTATCAAGATCCTTCCCTGGCTTCAGTACAGGGACCAGACAATCAGTTTTCCATTGATTTGGTATTAAGTCATTTTCAAACAAAATATTTAAAATTATCAAGAATTTACATAGATTTTTATGACTGAGAAGACGAAACATTTTATAGGAAATACCATCTAAACCACAAGTTGTATCTTTTCTTGATTTTATGGCAGCAGTAAGTTCAGAAATTGTGAACGGATCAAGCAACGAAAGATTTTGTCTATGAAATTTGTTATCTGCAAAAATAAAAGGTTTCGAGACATAGTCTGGAGTGTATTTTTTTAAAAAACTATTTACCCAATGATCATTTTCACTTCTAGAAACAAAAGTTTTGTTAAATCTGCGTATTTTATTCCAGACATGAGAAATTGGAGTAAGACGATTTATAGAATTGCAATAATCTTGCCAAGATTTCTGTTTTTCAAAGTTTATAGTCAATTTCTTAGAAGCCTGATTTTTTTTAAAAATCAAATATTTTTCTACAGAAGGATCATTTTTGAAAGCAACAAAAGCATCTTTACATTTTTTAACAGCATCTGCACATTTGCTATTCCACCAAGGAACGGAATGTCTTGCCCTTTTTGCCCTAAAACCTGAAACGGAACGTGAGCATAAATGACAAAGATTTTGACATTGACAACAAGACTTTGTTTTCGTTTTTTGTTGTGACATAGATTTTTCAACTGATGCCAATAAAATATCACAAAACTGCAAATAACTTTCTAGTGAACATTCAGAATTAATCATAAAACTATTCAACGAAGTATTAACAATATTTACATACAAATCCCAATTAACTAAATTCAAGTTTAATTTCTTACTGACATTTTGAGAGTGAACACAATGTTCTGAAGATATAACTGGAGTTTGAGACAACAGAAGTTTAGTAACTGTAGGCAAATGATAACTTCCAAAGGAATCATCATGAACAGACCATTCACAATCCCATGATAAAGCTGGACTAACCAAAGAAAGATCTAAGCCATTTGGTCTCCAGGACGAAGTTCCTACAGTCGTGACTTCTCCTGAATTTAACAGAACAAGGTTATTTTCATCAAAAGAATCTAGTACTTCTTCACCTCTTTTATCCACTTTTTGACAACCCCAAGAAGTATGGTATGCATTGAAATCTCCAGCAATAAAGACTGGAGTTGGAAGACTATCAATTAATTTTGAAAATTTTAATTTTGAATAATGACACCTAGAAGGACAATAAACACTAACAAATGAAATATATTTACCACCTATTTTTATCTGTACAGCAACATTTTGTAAGGAATCATCAAAATAAGTATCAACTTTTAAGAATTGTAATTTGTTATGAATTATTATTGCAACTCCATTATGTGTATTACCAGTGTCATTTCTAACTATTGTGTATCCCTTTATGTTAAAGGTATGATGTGGTCTAAGCCAAGTTTCACTTATTAAAGCGATATCAACATCATTACTATAAAGAAAATATGTAAATTCAGATTTATTACTTTTAATGCTTTGAGCATTCCACTGAACTATTTTTAAATGAGCCATTAGGATGGATTATTAGCAGATGACTTTTCATAAATATCACTTAATATTTGTAAAATATTTTTAGTACTGATGGAAGTTTCCTTTGTTTTATTTAATGTAATTATTTTAACAATAGCCTCAACCAATAAATTCAAAGATTTATTATCTTTTTTCAAGTGACTGAGCAGGTCAAACTTTTGTCCTAAGGCTGGAAAACTCTCTGTATTTGCAACTGAAGCATAAGACAAAGAGGATAAACCAATTTTAATATCATTAATTTTTTTCTTTTTAATAGGACACTCAGCAGATATACTAATGTGATTTCCTCTACAGTGACAGCATGTAGCCTTTTCCCTAGGTACTGTACATTCTTTAAAAGAATGTGCATCTCCACATATTGAACATCTAACATTATTTTTACAGTACTTAGCCAAATGTCCATACCGTAGGCATTTAAAGCATTGTTTTACAGGTGGAATGTACATCTTAACTGGAAACCTCCAGCCTTGTAAATCAATATGATCAGGAAGATAAATGGCAGCAAAAGTTATGATTACTGTTTTAGTCGGTTGTAATTCAAAGTTTTGTTCATTTTTAACCTTCCTTTGAATTCTCCGAACAGAAATAATTTTTTTATTACTATTAATCACTCCAAAAATTTTTTGATTGGACCATTTAATGGGCACATTAGTAATAACACCAGTAATTTCAGTAGTTTTTGCAGGAATAGTTGCTTTGAGTTTATATTCTGATAACAAAGTCTTATTGTTAAGAAAACTATTTGCCAAATTTGCACGGTCAAAATGAACTGTAACTTTGTATTTATTAAGATTTTGCATATATTTTATGCCTTTTATATATTTCTTTAATGTTGATGATAAAGAAATCATATCTCTTGTTGAAATAGGTTTGGACTCATCGTTTGATTCCAAGAAGACAACGAAATCTGTAGCTGAAGAATCCTCAGGATACCGACGTGTATAATCGGGAACGAAATAAGTTTTATATGGATCGGACTTAGCTGAATTGCAGTCACTGTGCATGGAGTCGGAGTCCGAAAGCAGCGAGTCTTCCCCTGATATTACTGCCTCCTCCTTCTTTTTCTTGCGTTTCGCCCGAGACGTCATTTTAATAAAAATTAAGCTTCTATACTATAGTTATTAAAAATATATACAAAATGTACACTATTTAACAAAATTGAAAGAATTAAATGAATTTTTAAGTTCACGAAAAAATTTTTCACTTCCAATTTTCCCGCGCGCAAACCGGAACTCCACAAGTATATACATACACCAGTAACACCAGTCTTAAAATCCTTATCTTATCATAGCTAAATGATTGTTATTGTATTCGTTCGTATCAATTAATAGTGATGATCTAAAGAATTCTCGAGATTTATACTAGCCGATATTTTTTATAAAAGATTTTCATAAAATCTTACGTAAAATAATAAAAAATGGGATAATTCACTATTAGTGAAAACTACCTAGGCTTAATTGTTGTTAATTTTTGTTACCCTAATGTATTATATAAGCTGTTTGTTTTCCTTAATGATAAATAAATAAATAAATAATTTAATAATTTAAAAACTTAAAAAAGAAGGGGTCTACCTACCGCCGGGACTGTACAATCGTAATCGTATCCGTTCGACCGAAGTACGAACGACAATATGACGAAATTAACCACAAAAAACTATACAATAATCCACAAGAAATATCGTTTAAAAATTCGTAAGTCCCAATAACATTCTCACGATTGCGAAAAGATAAACGATACGACCGTTAAGTCCCGGTAGACCTCTAGTTTTCTATTAGATATTAGGGCTTTATTAGTTAGTTAATTTAAATAGTAGGTTTTTATTCAAATCGAAAGAATCAATTAAAATTTCGTAAAAAAATACCACTCCTCGTTGTATTACTTAATGCTAACAATTTAAAAATCGATTATTCTAACGCTATGTATGCATCCCTTTTGACTTGATTATCATAAAATGACATTGACATAGGCCTGTATTCTGATGCTGAGGTTCAAATGTCGTGGTCCTTTAATCGAATACGTGAAAACGTTGGTAAGCGTGCAAATGCGTGGACCAAAAAAGATTTCATTACTCACAAACGTTAGCACTGATATCAATTTGGTCCACTTGTTGGTACGAACATATGCTAGAACGTTCTGTCAAAATGACAGGTGGTTAAATATGGGTCAGTAAGATTTCATGTTGAGGTTTTCCCGATGAATCTGCTAAATATCTTTACATTAAACTATGTAAGTTCAATAAAACTTGTCCGAAAGTTTAGATCTTACAAATTAGAGTATTCAGTTGTCAGTTTGACATTGACTGACATTCATCTGACATTGCTGCACACAGTGCACTACCTATCTTTTGTTTGCACTGTTAGCATTGAACGGTGACGTCACTAATGACGTCAGATTGCTCAGAGTATGCAAACGTTCGTATTAATCACAGAACAGAAAAAACGAGTAGAAGTGGCAAGTGGGCGTGGCGCGTGTGTCACATATACGCGGAGCTCCGCAAAACCTAGCTCAGTTCGCCGCATAGCCTTGATAAGATAAGACCATTGTGTTCACCAAGCGAAAAAAAGGATTGCGCTGAAAATATGCCTTACTGCTCAATTTTGGAGTGCAAAAATGATAGCCGCACCAAAAACATCAGCCATGGTGGCATTTCGTATCATCGGTTAGCATTATTTTATTTTATTTTGATAATTTTCAAATTTTCTATTCCGTAAGAAATTTTAAAGCAATGCACAATTAAAAATGAACTCTGTTAGAACGCAATAAGGTCGATTTATGTATATGTCATTCAATGGAGTAATTCTAGAATGTTCGCTTCAGAATGTTCGCCCGTTTGCTACTCGAATAGAGAGAGGGTGTTGTCGATAAAGTTATCGATACTCGTTTTTCTGCAGAGTTGGAGTGAACTTTTTTAACGTTTCCTAGTTATCGAGTAAAAAATTAAAAAAATCCTCTAAATATTTCCA
Source organism: Emmelina monodactyla (assembly GCA_916618145.1). Classification (NCBI taxonomy): domain Eukaryota; kingdom Metazoa; phylum Arthropoda; class Insecta; order Lepidoptera; family Pterophoridae; genus Emmelina; species Emmelina monodactyla. The sequence goes on from OU745316.1 coordinate 4,369,600, forward strand.
TTCGTATAAAATGAAATTATTTTATTTCAAATTAAGGTAAAAGCACCTAATTCCGCGGTATTTTTGCAACATTAAGAAAGATACAGTGATATTAGGGATAAGAAATGCGGTTTAGGGTAATAATATAACTTTATATGATACACGATCTAATATTCTTTACAAATGTATAATTATTTTTTAAATTATCAATGTCTTTATATTTAAAATAAAACAAAATGTAGGCTGAGGCGAAAAACCCTAATTCCGAGGTATGAATTGGTAGAGAAAGCCCGTTTAATAGTAGTACTCATGCAGCAAACAATGCTTATTATGGTGGAATATTTACGAGACTTACTATGTTTATTGATTCTATCGAATAAAACATATGTAGTAGATAATTTTATAATCGAAACATGTATGTAATTAATAAATAATACCAAATACTGATTACTATCTTTTTTTTGGCTATTGGCTATTACTAAATGCTGATTTTCAATGGGAACCGCAGGGCGCTGCTAGTATAATATAAAATGACATTCCTATAAACGTAAAATTGTAACAATAGACAGACATACTTCTGCATTTATTAAATATGGGTATATATATTCATATAGAGATCTCTCTAGGTAATATAAATAAAGAAAAAATATAATTTCATTAAAACAACTAAGACTTACACTAGCATGATTTCTAATATAATTGGGTTAAGTAAGTAAATCAGGACATAGTATAGTTTAAAATTAGAAAAAGCGCTTAAACGGCCAACTAATGGCACATTGACCCTATGGATAAAATATTATTAAGATCGTATACTATCAATAAATTACTTTTGCTTAAATTCATAATCACACATAGTTTGATAGTAAAAGTTTTTATCGATATCATAAATTATGCACTATGCACATCACTAGTAAATCAATGGACATCTGGTGCCGAGTGGTCGAACTACATAGTATTGAGGATGCATCATAGTTCATCTACTCGACACTAGATGACAGTACTTTCTACGCAATTTTAGATGTGTTTTCGGGCGTCGTAAGTAACAGACAAACACAATGTGATTTCGACAGCGCGTCCATGTCATAAGGTTTAAAATATGATATCATGCCGTAGTTTATAATTTCATCTTTAGTAAAACATTACGGCCAATAATGTTCAAGATTTCTTTGTAGTTAACAATGTGATAGTGTGAGTACTGGCGACAGCGGTTCTGATAGTAATCGAGGCTTATGCCCCTTCTACTCGTTTTTTCTGTTCTGTGGTATTAATGGTCCAACCGTTTGCACGCAAATAGTGCAGAAAGCGCGCTGACAGCAATTTCGGACCAGTATAAAATTTGTAATCAGCGCACTATCTGCGCTGCAGGGACTGAAAACGGTTAAAGTTAACCGGTATTTCAACCTGTATAAAAAAGCGGTACCTTAATTTTATACCGGTTAAGCAATCCTTGAACCAAAACTCTACCGGTTGCTTTAAGGTTTTCAGAATCGATACCGCTATCTTTTAAAGGTATGGTATAATTATACCTTTAATTCATACAGGTAGAACAATATTAGAGGTTTAAACCTCTACCGATATGATTTTTTCGGATTCGTAACACGCTCGCTCGCTACGCATTAAGTCGATTTTCCGTCAGCAGACTCATACATTCTTGAAATAAAGTGCATACCTTTATTTATGTAAAGGTTATAATATTATATCCATAATATTAGAAGTATACCGAAATATTATGGTAAAGGTTTTTATTATATTCTTAAAAATACGGTACCGAAATAAAAAGGTATGACGTCATACCTTATTTTAAAGGTATGTATATTTAAGTGTATTTAAAAATTAAAATACTGAAATAAAACGGTATGACGTCATACCGAAATAAAAGGTAGGCCTAATTTAACCGGTTTCGGTCCCTGCTGCGCTGTTTGGAATATAATGCTGCGTCTGTGGGACGTGGGGTACGCTCAAGCGCGCTTAAAGGGTTCCCAAGAAATTATATTGCAGAATCGAAACTTTCTACCGATTTTTATCAGTTAGTACCAACCATTCGGCTCAAATTGGTTTAAGTGGCCTTACCACAAGCTCTTATAGCAGGACCTAAACAGCTTGTTAACGTTTTTGGTACTATAACCTCTTATTTTGCAAGTTCTAAGTAAGCTTGTTTGCGTTCCCATTTAAAAACCGTTCACCTTTTATTTTGCATTGAAATTGGTACCAAAACGTACATTTTACTAGTGAACGGAACGTCTTAAACTTCAGATTAGCAGTCTTTAAAAAGTTGCTACTGGACCAACTTTTGTAGGAATGCTGTCATTTTTTAGAATTTGTTGGTAAAAGTTTTGTAACTTTAATACCGAATTAATGTAAAACATAAATTATAAAGAAAGTGCTTAGAATTATTAATGGTGTAAACAAAATGCTTGTACAATATATTTCTCTTCTTTATATTTAAACATAATTTTAATCAAAATTTATGAAACAAACTAAAGCGTTAAGAAATTAAAGTTATAAAGTTTAAGAAGAGCAGACTTATTTAAAAAATAAATTAAATATAAAATTCGAACGATTTTATTTTTGCAATGACCTCGTACAAAATATGCATGTACGGTTTAAATCCTATATGGCAGTCCCATACTACAGCTTCAATTTTAAAATATTGTGTGAAGAAGATAAACGTAATGTTTATTCGGTCCATTCATTCCATTTTGTATAGCGCCATTTCAGTCTTTCAATTGTTTACCTGTTAAAAACAACGTGCTTTTAACGTTCACCTTCTTTAGTGTCATGATATGAATTAAAGCAGGATTGTTTAGGTGCAATTTGAAAACCGAATGGAACCATTATGGATTTTAAAGCGCTCGTGGTACGGCTCCAGTGCTGGAACTAAACTAGAAATCATTTATGGGCGACGCGTATGAGCCTTTACCAGTATATTCTATTATCGGACCGTAGCCGTCACTGTTAGTGAAATAATGTCAAATTGTCAATGTCATTTTCGTTCGCTTCGCTTTATTTGAGATCTCGTTCTGCTTTTTTACTTGTTGGAAATTGATAATTTCGGAGTTTAAAACATTTTTGAATTGAAACACTATAAACAAGTATCGGAAAACTAAAAATGTGAAACAAGCTTTCTCAAAGTTTACCTCACATTTCACACAGTGTATAAAGTGTCCTAAATTCAACGAATCTTGTGTTATTCTAAAACCGCTGATTACTGTTGTGAAAATGTCGAAATCACAGATAAACACGAAATCTAAGACGTATGCGAAGGACAGAGAAGCTTTTCTCCGTGACTTAAAGCAATTCAATGAAAGTAGGAAGTGAGTATCTTATTCTTAGACCTGTTACACTTTTTATAAGTGTGGCTTGGTTTAGCTTGGTAGGTCTAAACTCAAATCGGCGTTTATAACTTTTCGTGCTATTATGGTGCACTAAAGCACGGCATTATGTATACTTTACGTGAGAATAACCTATTTAAGATTTTTACAAAATCTGTGACTAAATTTAAAAAAATAATTACTTATTAAAATTAAATATATTACTTACCACACCGTTTTTAAAAATAGTTGGAAATATAATGTACTTAAATGGCATATCTTTAGGTTTTGTAAAATAATGTCAGTTTTGGCCTCACTGGGTGTTATCCCTAGACTATACAGACTGCCAAAATCGGATGTCTGTTTTTGTTTTCTTGTAATGTATTAAAAGGGGCTGATTTCGAGAACCCATTATAAGGGTTACAAATTGAGCAGTTAAGCAGGGTATCCATTTCTTGCCATTTTTCATATAATAACATTTAATTGTTAAAAACAAAATTCTTACTACGATTTAACTATTAATTTCATTCTGCATTACCGTGAATTAGTCTCTGAATAGTCTAACCTTGCCTAGTTAAAGTACACATATTGTTTGTATTGAGGAAAAAGAGGAGCTTTTATTGGGTGCAATTTTCAACCATATAAATAAATCTCCACTAACATTACTAAAATCATTAAATTTTGACTAAAAAAGTCACTTTATCAGAATTTATTCTATTATAACATGAACATATTATCAAAATAATGGTTTGCAAGCATTAAACTATTAAGTCTCTACATTCATAAACACATTTAAAAACCTTGATTATGTTTTCTGTTAAATTAAAAGATTCTCCAAATACAACTTCATAAATAATATTTTTTTGTTACAGTATTCCATTCAAAATTCCATTAGTAAATGGCAAAGAAATAGACTTGTATCTATTTTATATGCTAGTGCAGCAAGGAGGCGGTTTAAGTAAAGTAAGTATTTAACACTAATTCAGAGTAGAAAATAAAAGTCAGTCGCCATATTGTGTAAGGCAAGGCTTACAAATGTTACTTAAACACTTGTGGCTATTTTGGATTTTTACTGTGTTTCTTTCTTTCATAATCAATTATCCATAAACAAATAATTAAACAAAATCAAAGTATGACTGAATGATAAAAATATAATAATTAAAATGATAAATACCACCCTTGGACAATGCAATCCACAATTTGGGAAGCCTTCGTCTAATTGTTTTTTTCTAAGAACTTCTTTATGCTTTTAATAGAGCTTTAAACTTTTCTTAGGTGGCTCCTAGGTCTTTTGTCCATATTAAGTTTCAATTAATTAAACAGTGTTTTACTGCTTCTATATTATAGTAAGATAACCAATCTATTAGTAGATAAACAATCTTACCAACTTTTGCCTTGGAATGGGTTGCATATATGTATTAAAAAACTAAGCAGTTACTCTCTAAGCCTTTTTCTCTGTAAGTTCAAACTTAAAAGCTTCTAGTTTTTGGAATAATATAAGTTGCACCAAGTTTGATGAACTTAATATACCTTTTTTATTATTATTTTTAGGTGAATCAAACAGATGCATGGGATTCTTTTATGCCTCCTTTGGAACTTCCTTTCCCATGTATCAATGGTTCTACATTACTAAGAAAAATCTACAACACTTGTTTGGAAAAGTAAGTTTGTTTTTACCTAACAGCCAAGCTGAAAATACCATATTTTTATCAGTATGATTTTCTTTGATTATTTAAATCAAATTCAGTATATAGGAAAGTTAACATAAATAACAAACTTGTTAAACATTCACTTTCAAGTTATCAGATAGTTTAACATATTTTGATCCTAGTAAGATCAAGACAAGAGTAGTAGAAGAGATTGTAAAATAATCATCTAATTTTTTTTTGTAAAACCATTAATTGCCCAGATTCTGAGGACACTCTCAACTAAATTAGAAATATTTCCGTCACTTTCTTATACATAGTGTTAGATAAAGACAGGTATATTGGGCTCACTAAATTTAGTCCATATCACTGTAAAATAAGACAAAATGCGCTAATGACTTGTCTAAGCTTACTTGCGCCGCACCATAACGCACGCAAATTTTACTTTGACAGAACTAAAATGATTACCCGTCTCTGTCGTACACTAGTGCGAAGTAAGTGATAGCAATATTAAAAGTTTAACTTCGAGAGTTTTAATGTAGAATTGGCACCAATATATTTTTTTACTCGTTAGGTATGAAAGAGCAAAAGCACCGGCAGGCCGTGACGATGACAATGATTTAGATGACGATCCACGACGGGGTCGCACCACCATACAAAGAGTTCCAATATTTGGTGGGGGAACTTACATATCAGGTAAAGTGGTTTGTACGGGAATTTAGTGTGGCAAATTTTTATCCAATTTACCTAAATTTAAGTTATAAAATCACGAAGTCATGAAGAGACTTTTTTACTTATAAAATCCTTATAATGAGACAAATTAAAAGTAGCGAGTGGCCCCTATTCTTAAAACTCTTTAAACTGAACTTAATGCTATTGCCGTCACTACACATAGAAAAGGACAGATCTTTAATAATGTTTGCTGTCTTAACTTTTCATTTAATCCATAACGTGTAAAACTGAACAAAATGTGCTGAGGGCTAGCTCATATAGACTACAATGACTACCCGTCTGTCTTTTTCTGTCTTGTTAACATAGTTTTATTTCGGATCGTCGATGACAACGTAGTTTTCAAACGTAAAATCCCAAATCAAGAACTCATTTTTCAAAATATAAGTTGATTTTTCTACAGAAGTCTTAAGAGTTAAGTTTTTTTTTCAATATTCCAGCATCCGGCGAACAACTCAAAGTCGGAAATGCGTCCAAAGTGGGGGGTCCCCCTGAAAGATTGGCACTATCCCTTCTATCCCCCATGCCAAATGAGCAAGACTTCGCTGTCAACGTCTGTACGGTGTTGGCAGGGGACTATGCCAATAGACTGCCGTTGGCTACCACTCCGCATATACTGGACTTTCTATTGGCACATGCTGGGGTTTATAATCACTGTAAGTTTTTTTGTGTAACATATTTTATTGACTGTAAGTGACCAATTTTTATGACATTATTAGAAGATATGCAGGGTGTTTTGTAATATACTGGTCCGAAATTGCTGTCAGCGCGCTTTCTGCACTATTTGCGTGCACACGGGTGGACCATTAATACGAACGTGTGGACACTCTGAGGAATCTGACGTCACTAATGACGTCATCGTTCAGTGCTAACGGTGCAAACAAAATATAGGTAGTGCACTGTGTGCAGCAATGTCAAATGAATGTCAGTCAATGCCAAACTGATAACTAAATACTTTTATTTGTAAGATCTAAACTTTCAGACAAGTTTTGTTGAACTAATATTGTTTAATGTAAAGATATTTAGCAGATTCATCGGGAAAACCTCAACATGCAATCTTACTGACCATTATTAAACCACCTGTCGTTTTGTACTTATCTTCGTACCAACAAGTGGACCAAATTGATTTCAGTGCTAACGTTTGTGAGTAGTGAAATCTTTTTCGGTCGACGCATTTGCACGCTTACCAACGTTTGCACGTATTCGATTAAAGGACCACGACATAAGTATCTCGACAAATTGAAAACGAAAGTAAAAGGCGCTAAATAGGCGGTCCAACGGCGCAATGTTCCGCACCGCAGATATAAAGTTTTATTAGCTTTCTAGACATGGAACAAGTCAGGAGAAAATATTTATTTGATGGCAAAAACTTTTTTTTGAAAATTTTCCACTAAGTAAACTTTGTTTCACTAGAAAAGGCAATAGCGAGTGAAACTCGCCATATACGCCGCATTAAGTTTACAAAAAGAAATAAATGATTAAAAACAACACTTACACACCGTATCATGTCAGAAAACCGTAACGAATTGGTCTATATCATCTGACCTTAATAACTACAAAACGATTCACCAACAATTCAACATTATTTAGAGTATATAATCAGTCCGCATTTAGAAGAGAGTTAATCTAGTTTCCTTTTTTTTCTTCAAAACTAAAAGCGACTCGCTAATAGACGTTATTAGACGTTTCACATTATAACCAACGAGTACACCCAATTTTCATACTTCTACTCTAGCGAGTCTCCGCGAAACAATCGGCCGTTCCTACCTCGAGACCCGGGGCCGCTACCCGGACGACTTCTGGAAGGTTCGCTCCGGCGGCGGCGGCGTCAAGGAACTAGCCGACGAGACCAAGTTCATGGCGGCGGGTATAGAGCAGCCCGAGCTGATGGTGCAGGCGCTGGCGGCGCAGAACACCCTCGCGGATGTACTGGCGAAGGAGGAGGCGGAACTCGCGGGGGGCGGGGAGGTCAGTGGGGGGCTTTCTTTAGCTTCTGGAAGGTTCGAAGGAGTTAATGAGACCAAGTTCATGGCGGCGGGCATAGAGCAGCCCGAGCTGATGGTGCAGGCGCTGGCGGCGCAGAACACCCTCGCGGATGTACTGGCGAAGGAGGAGGCGGAACTCGCGGGGGGCGGGGAGGTCAGTGGGGGGCTTTCTTTAGCTTCTGGAAGGTTCGAAGGAGTTAATGAGACAAAGTTCATGGCGGCGGGCATAGAGCAGCCCGAGCTGATGGTGCAGGCGCTGGCGGCGCAGAACACCCTCGCGGATGTACTGGCGAAGGAGGAGGCGGAACTCGCGGGGGGCGGGGAGGTCAGTGGGGAGCTTTCTTCAGCTTCTGGAAGGTTCGAAGGAGTTGGTTAATGAGACCAAGTTCATGACGGCCGGAATAGAGCAGCCCGAGCTGATGGTGCAGGCGCTGGCGGCGCAGAACACCCTCGCGGATGTACTGGCGAAGGAGGAGGCGGAGCTGGCGGGGGGCGGGGAGGTCAGTGGGGGGGTTTCTTTAGCTTCTGGAAGGTTCGAAGGAGTTAACGAGACCAAGTTCATGGCGGCGGGCATAGAGCAGCCCGAGCTGATGGTGCAGGCGCTGGCGGCGCAGAACACCCTCGCGGATGTACTGGCGAAGGAGGAGGCGGAGCTGGCGGGGGGCGGGGAGGTCAGTGGGGGGGCTTTCTTTAGCTTCTGGAAGGTTCGAAGGAGTTAACGAGACCAAGTTCATGGCGGCGGGCATAGAGCAGCCCGAGCTGATGGTGCAGGCGCTGGCGGCGCAGAACACCCTCGCGGATGTACTGGCGAAGGAGGAGGCGGAGCTGGCGGGGGGCGGGGAGGTCAGTGGGGGGCTTTCTTTAGCTTCTGGAAGGTTCGAAGGAGTTAATGAGACCAAGTTCATGGCGGCGGGTATAGAGCAGCCCGAGCTGATGGTGCAGGCGCTGGCGGCGCAGAACACCCTCGCGGATGTACTGGCGAAGGAGGAGGCGGAACTCGCGGGGGGCGGGGAGGTCAGTGGGGGGCTTTCTTTAGCTTCTGGAAGGTTCGAAGGAGTTAATGAGACAAAGTTCATGGCGGCGGGTATAGAGCAGCCCGAGCTGATGGTGCAGGCGCTGGCGGCGCAGAACACCCTCGCGGATGTACTGGCGAAGGAGGAGGCGGAACTCGCGGGGGGCGGGGAGGTCAGTGGGGGGCTTTCTTTAGCTTCTGGAAGGTTCGAAGGAGTTAATGAGACAAAGTTCATGGCGGCGGGCATAGAGCAGCCCGAGCTGATGGTGCAGGCGCTGGCGGCGCAGAACACCCTCGCGGATGTACTGGCGAAGGAGGAGGCGGAACTCGCGGGGGGCGGGGAGGTCAGTGGGGAGCTTTCTTCAGCTTCTGGAAGGTTCGAAGGAGTTGGTTAATGAGACCAAGTTCATGACGGCCGGAATAGAGCAGCCCGAGCTGATGGTGCAGGCGCTGGCGGCGCAGAACACCCTCGCGGATGTACTGGCGAAGGAGGAGGCGGAGCTGGCGGGGGGCGGGGAGGTCAGTGGGGGGGTTTCTTTAGCTTCTGGAAGGTTCGAAGGAGTTAACGAGACCAAGTTCATGGCGGCGGGCATAGAGCAGCCCGAGCTGATGGTGCAGGCGCTGGCGGCGCAGAACACCCTCGCGGATGTACTGGCGAAGGAGGAGGCGGAGCTGGCGGGGGGCGGGGAGGTCAGTGGGGGGGCTTTCTTTAGCTTCTGGAAGGTTCGAAGGAGTTAACGAGACCAAGTTCATGGCGGCGGGCATAGAGCAGCCCGAGCTGATGGTGCAGGCGCTGGCGGCGCAGAACACCCTCGCGGATGTACTGGCGAAGGAGGAGGCGGAGCTGGCGGGGGGCGGGGAGGTCAGTGGGGGGCTTTCTTTTGCTTCTGGAAGGTTCGAAGGAGTTAATGAGACCAAGTTCATGGCGGCGGGTATAGAGCAGCCCGAGCTGATGGTGCAGGCGCTGGCGGCGCAGAACACCCTCGCGGATGTACTGGCGAAGGAGGAGGCGGAACTCGCGGGGGGCGGGGAGGTCAGTGGGGGGCTTTCTTTAGCTTCTGGAAGGTTCGAAGGAGTTAACGAGACCAAGTTCATGGCGGCGGGTATAGAGCAGCCCGAGCTGATGGTGCAGGCGCTGGCGGCGCAGAACACCCTCGCGGATGTACTGGCGAAGGAGGAGGCGGAGCTGGCGGGGGGCGGGGAGGTCAGTGGGGGGGGTTTCTTTAGCTTCTGGAAGGTTCGAAGGAGTTAATGAGACCAAGTTCATGGCGGCGGGTATAGAGCAGCCCGAGCTGATGGTGCAGGCGCTGGCGGCGCAGAACACCCTCGCGGATGTACTGGCGAAGGAGGAGGCGGAGCTGGCGGGGGGCGGGGAGGTCAGTGGGGGGCTTTCTTTAGCTTCTGGAAGGTTCGAAGGAGTTTGTTAACGAGACCAAGTTCATGGCGGTTCAACAGCCTGAGTCCGGAGACTTTGGTCTAGGTTCACTACCATGTCCAGGTCGAGGGGGATAGGAAAGGCTAGGGTCCAGAATTGCCCTAGAGCCTGTACCCAGGCCAAGGGTCTAAATATAATAAGAAAAAGTTATTTATAACAAAACAAGCGACCTGCCCACCCTTCGCAATGGTGTAATTTAGGCAACGAAACATTGATTTTTGGCTAACTTTAAAAAACTTTTTACCATTGTTCTTTATTTACAAATTTAAATGAAAAAAATACCTAAAAGTAGGTGCAAACCGCATTAAAATCCCTTAACTGGTTTAGGAGGAGTTAGCAAACATACAAACAGACAGAATTAGCGACTTGGATTTATACTATATAATGATAATGATAATGATGATGATGATGATCTCTCACCCCCAGGAGGTCCTAGAAGACTGGATGTCGGACCCCGACGACTCGTCGCAACTCTTCGCCAGCGACTTCCCCGGCGGCGCCTCGTGCGTGTTCACGCAGCGAGTGATGCAGGTGGCTAGCATCGTGCGCTCGCTGTCCTTCCACGACGACAACCTGCACTACCTGGCTAACAACACTACGCTGATACGGTGAGTGTGTGTGTGTTGAAGTGGTGTAGTGTGTGTGTAGGCTATATGCGACTTCCCCGGCGGCGCCTCGTGCGTGTTCACGCAGCGAGTGATGCAGGTGGCTAGCATCGTGCGCTCGCTGTCCTTCCACGACGACAACCTGCACTACCTGGCTAACAACACTACGCTGATACGGTGAGTGTGTGTGTGTTGAAGTGGTGTAGTGTGTGTGTAGGCTATATGCGACTTCCCCGGCGGCGCCTCGTGCGTGTTCACGCAGCGAGTGATGCAGGTGGCTAGCATCGTGCGCTCGCTGTCCTTCCACGACGACAACCTGCACTACCTGGCTAACAACACTACGCTGATACGGTGAGTGTGTGTGTGTTGAAGTGGTGTAGTGTGTGTGTAGGCTATATGCGACTTCCCCGGCGGCGCCTCGTGCGTGTTCACGCAGCGAGTGATGCAGGTGGCTAGCATCGTGCGCTCGCTGTCCTTCCACGACGACAACCTGCACTACCTGGCTAACAACACTACGCTGATACGGTGAGTGTGTGTGTGTTGAAGTGGTGTAGTGTGTGTGTAGGCTATATGCGACTTCCCCGGCGGCGCCTCGTGCGTGTTCACGCAGCGAGTGATGCAGGTGGCTAGCATCGTGCGCTCGCTGTCCTTCCACGACGACAACCTGCACTACCTGGCTAACAACACTACGCTGATACGGTGAGTGTGTGTGTGTTGAAGTGGTGTAGTGTGTGTGTAGGCTATATGCGACTTCCCCGGCGGCGCCTCGTGCGTGTTCACGCAGCGAGTGATGCAGGTGGCTAGCATCGTGCGCTCGCTGTCCTTCCACGACGACAACCTGCACTACCTGGCTAACAACACTACGCTGATACGGTGAGTGTGTGTGTGTTGAAGTGGTGTAGTGTGTGTGTAGGCTATATGCGACTTCCCCGGCGGCGCCTCGTGCGTGTTCACGCAGCGAGTGATGCAGGTGGCTAGCATCGTGCGCTCGCTGTCCTTCCACGACGACAACCTGCACTACCTGGCTAACAACACTACGCTGATACGGTGAGTGTGTGTGTGTTGAAGTGGTGTAGTGTGTGTGTAGGCTATATGCGACTTCCCCGGCGGCGCCTCGTGCGTGTTCACGCAGCGAGTGATGCAGGTGGCTAGCATCGTGCGCTCGCTGTCCTTCCACGACGACAACCTGCACTACCTGGCTAACAACACTACGCTGATACGGTGAGTGTGTGTGTGTTGAAGTGGTGTAGTGTGTGTGTAGGCTATATGCGACTTCCCCGGCGGCGCCTCGTGCGTGTTCACGCAGCGAGTGATGCAGGTGGCTAGCATCGTGCGCTCGCTGTCCTTCCACGACGACAACCTGCACTACCTGGCTAACAACACTACGCTGATACGGTGAGTGTGTGTGTGTGTGTTGAAGTGGTGTAGTGTGTGTGTAGGCTATATGCGACTTCCCCAGCGGCGCCTCGTGCGTGTTCACGCAGCGAGTGATGCAGGTGGCTAGCATCGTGCGCTCGCTGTCCTTCCACGACGACAACCTGCACTACCTGGCTAACAACACTACGCTGATACGGTGAGTGTGTGTGTGTTGAAGTGGTGTAGTGTGTGTGTAGGCTATATGCGACTTCCCCGGCGGCGCCTCGTGCGTGTTCACGCAGCGAGTGATGCAGGTGGCTAGCATCGTGCGCTCGCTGTCCTTCCACGACGACAACCTGCACTACCTGGCTAACAACACTACGCTGATACGGTGAGTGTGTGTGTGTTGAAGTGGTGTAGTGTGTGTGTAGGCTATATGCGACTTCCCCGGCGGCGCCTCGTGCGTGTTCACGCAGCGAGTGATGCAGGTGGCTAGCATCGTGCGCTCGCTGTCCTTCCACGACGACAACCTGCACTACCTGGCTAACAACACTACGCTGATACGGTGAGTGTGTGTGTGTTGAAGTGGTGTAGTGTGTGTGTAGGCTATATGCGACTTCCCCGGCGGCGCCTCGTGCGTGTTCACGCAGCGAGTGATGCAGGTGGCTAGCATCGTGCGCTCGCTGTCCTTCCACGACGACAACCTGCACTACCTGGCTAACAACACTACGCTGATACGGTGAGTGTGTGTGTGTTGAAGTGGTGTAGTGTGTGTGTAGGCTATATGCGACTTCCCCGGCGGCGCCTCGTGCGTGTTCACGCAGCGAGTGATGCAGGTGGCTAGCATCGTGCGCTCGCTGTCCTTCCACGACGACAACCTGCACTACCTGGCTAACAACACTACGCTGATACGGTGAGTGTGTGTGTGTTGAAGTGGTGTAGTGTGTGTGTAGGCTATATGCGACTTCCCCGGCGGCGCCTCGTGCGTGTTCACGCAGCGAGTGATGCAGGTGGCTAGCATCGTGCGCTCGCTGTCCTTCCACGACGACAACCTGCACTACCTGGCTAACAACACTACGCTGATACGGTGAGTGTGTGTGTGTTGAAGTGGTGTAGTGTGTGTGTAGGCTATATGCGACTTCCCCGGCGGCGCCTCGTGCGTGTTCACGCAGCGAGTGATGCAGGTGGCTAGCATCGTGCGCTCGCTGTCCTTCCACGACGACAACCTGCACTACCTGGCTAACAACACTACGCTGATACGGTGAGTGTGTGTGTGTTGAAGTGGTGTAGTGTGTGTGTAGGCTATATGCGACTTCCCCGGCGGCGCCTCGTGCGTGTTCACGCAGCGAGTGATGCAGGTGGCTAGCATCGTGCGCTCGCTGTCCTTCCACGACGACAACCTGCACTACCTGGCTAACAACACTACGCTGATACGGTAAATATATGACAAAAACAGGAAAATGATATACTCGTGGATTGCTTAGAATGGAATTTTATTGGGAGACTAAATAGATAAGTGCTGTCAAAAGATACCCTCAAACTATTGCCGTTCAAACAAAGTATTGATAAATTAACAAAGGACCATGCTACTGTTAAACATTAGCAGCATGACCTTGGTATAGCAAAGCCTTAAATCTAAAATAATGCCATAGATTTAAGTCTATTATATATTTTGACGTTTTCCTTAAATCTAATATAAACTTTTGATTTACTCTATGGATTGGCAAAACCTAATGTCAATTTATTTGTTAAGCAACGAGACCTTTTAAACAAATTGGTACTTTTTAAGTTTTTTTAACAATTTATAACAAAGTTTATTGCAATCAGTTAATGTAGTTATTAAACAATTTGTTTTGGTGTTAAAAAAATGATTTTTTAAATAATTTCTCGTTTTAGATTTCTACTTCTCTGTGCGAATTGCTGGGTTGGGACACTTCGACAATCCGGTCTTGACACGTTGGGCAATATTTGTACTGAACTCGTTATAAAGGTAAGTCTAATCCTTTTTACTCCAGAAAACATATTTATTTTATTCAATATGTGATAGATAAGATTCATATTCTTATTAAACGTCAACGTAGACTAGACCGAGCAAAAAAGTCGGCGGAAATAAACTCTTTTTTTATCAAACTCAAAATTCCCAAAACAAAACAGAGTACAATAATTACAAGGTGATAAAATAAGTAGAAATTGAAACCGCTTCATTAGTATTTTGTAGATAATGCTACGGAATCAAGTCAACCTCGCACTTGACCAGACCTTTTTTCCCTAAACTGAACTTTGATCTTTCTTATTTCCCCCAGGATCCAGCGACCTGTCTTATTTCCCGCCACATCCTGTCCACGATACAGTCCTCGCTAGTATCGCAGGACCGCGCTCGTGTGCTCGCAGCCTTAGAAATGTTGAACAAACTGTCGCAAAACGAGGCGAATGAGGACTCGCTCATCAGGAGTTTGGAGGCTAAGGTTAGTGAACATTTTAGTAACAAAATAAAACTTGAAACATGTTTTCTTTAAGTAATTTATTTGTTCAAGTTTTTTAATGCTTGTTTAGTAATATTTTGAAGAAAATTATACTAACATTATTTATATAGGTTTATACCATATCATTGCCAATACAATGCTATTAAGTTTCGTTCGTAAAAAGGCAGCAGTTGGATTTTCTTGCTAGTTCTTTCCACCGTGGGCTTAACTTTAAAATTAACGTTATACAAGTATCTTTAATCTAATTATTTACGTACCTACAGTAAAACAATATCTTTTCGTTTTTTTTATTTCACTTAGAAATTTTAACTCGTAACAACATGAAACTATTTTTATATTATAAATAAATATAAATAAGACAAACAAGTTTTTTTTCTAATGTTGATTGAAAAATTATTTATCAATGTTGTTTTTTACACCAACACTAATGGCATGTGTCACAAACGCATTCTCTCGGTGGCCAGACTGTAAGTAAGGTGACGATTGATGTTAATCACCCCCACCCAGTATGATTATATTAATATTCAACCCATATTATTAGATAGCTATACTAAGTCATGTGTCCGTAGTCCGTACACATTAGGAATGTTCCTATAGCTATTATATTTCCATCTCTTCTTCATATGAATGTATGAATATTGTTTCGTACGTTTACGTAAGTATATTCTTCATATCGCCATCCCCCTCTCTCAGGTGTACAGCGACGTCTGCTCTCTTCTTACCCTCCGCGACATCATGGTGCTAGTTTGCACTCTAGAATGCGTTTACGCATTGACTTGACATCTTTACTAATTCTAAAATATCTCCATCCACCTCTCTTAGCCATGGCTAAAGTGCCCGGGCTTGTTAATACGCTCGTTGTTAACACGTTTGAATGTTATTATATGTCCTATTTATCAACGTCTAGCCAGAACTTAGCCCTAGGCACAAAAATTTACAGTTCCTGGAAACTCTATATAGTACATCTTTAAAAAAAAAATCTCATCAATATCGCCATCCCTTTCTCTCTCAGGTGTACAGCGACGTCTGCTCTCTTCTAACCCTGCGCGACATCATGGTGCTAGTTTGCACTCTGGAATGCGTGTACGCATTGACTTGTCTCGGTGATAGAGCCAGCGAGGCCGTGGCTAAAGTGCCGGGACTTGTTAACACGCTCGTGTGTCTTGTCACTGTCGAGGTGAGTGACATTGACAGCTGTCAGGAGTGAGTGAATGGGTACGTGACGGGTGAAAGCTAAAGTTACGCAGAAGTTGAAGTTGAATGAGTAGTCTGGATTAAATCTTTTTAAATTTATCATTTTTAAATATTTTTTGCCTTAAGACTTCATTTATAGCTTTAAACATTTCTCTAATTATTTTAAATACGCTTGTTAGTTAAAACATCTTTATATTATTCGTTTCTTTCAATTCTAAGGAAAATTTAAAACTAAACATGTTTTAAAACTTACAAATTAAAAGATTACTTTTTTTTTATTATACTCTGCTATTTACCTCATTGGGGCTAGTCATACTTTAAACTTTTACACAACATAACCTAAAGCCTCATTAACTCCCAGGCGCAAAGTTACGGTCCGCGCGCGTGTATTTTGATGCGCGTGGTGGAAACAGTGAGTGGGCCGAGTGTTCCAGCGAATGAACAACAACAAACACCACAAACAGCGCAAACTGTTGCTACTAAGGTATGTTGAACAATTTTAATCATACAATATATTAAACATTATATTTTAATTATACAATAGGAATGTGGTTTTGAAGTTACTTTTGGTAATTTGACAAGTTAAGCTTTAAACCAGCGGTCGGCAACCTTTTAGCAGGCAAGGGCCGCATGGTGAAAAAATCGACCAAAGGCGGGCCACACTTGTGATAATAATATTACAAAAAGTAATTAATGGTTTTAAATTTAATATTCATGTGAAATTTTATTTTATATAAATACTAGTGACCCGCCCGCGCTTCGCAATGGTGTAATTTTTCCGACTTGCACGCGAACCCTTGTATTTTTACTAACTTAAAAAAACTTTTCTTAAACGTTCTTTATTTACAAATTTAAATGAACAAATACCCTAAAATATGGAGAAAACCGCATTTAAATCTCGTACCTACTTCAGGAGGAGTTAGCAGCCAAACATACAAACAGACAGAATTAGCGATTGGATTTAGGTGTACTATGTAATGTAATGATATTTTTTAATACATTCGCGGGCCGCAAAGAAGGCTTCGGCGGGCCGCATGCGGCCTGCGGGCCGCGTGTTGCCGACCGCTGCTTTAAACAAATGATATAATCATTTGCTCAGCAATAATGTAGACTTGTAGATATTTTAGTCCAGTCTAGACCAACATTTTTAGTTTGGTTAAGAAAGTGTTTTCAGAATAGGGGCCAATTTCTGTTATTTACCAATTATGCGTTTGAAATTTGGTTGTCAAATAATTGCCCTCAATAAAATTGACCTGTTAAATGAGTTAACTCTTGTTCTATAATTTGCTTATGTAAACCTATGTCATTTTACGTACAAAAGCAGGCACAACAGCCACAAAAACAAGTGGACAGTCAGCAACAAAATACTGTTGCCGCTCCGAGCACGCCGAGTTCGACGGCGACTGTACAACCGACAGTCTCTAATATACAACAATCTCATCTACAACAGAGGACTGTGCAGGTAATAACAGATAGAATGTTATGATCAAAAATAAAATAAAAAATAAAAGCTTCAGCTCGCGGTTATACACGCGTGGAAATAAAATTTGCTTAAATAAATAGCCATTGTTTTTTTTAACAATTTGTTTACGAAGGTTTAAATGTAAAAACTTTACAAAAGATATCATAATTATTTATGGCGAATTTAAAATTTAATAAGTTTATAAATGATTTGTGCTTAGAACTTGTTTTTATTTATGCTAGTGTAATAGAAAGAAAGAAAGAAAGAAGAAAGAAAGAAAGAAAGAAAGAAAGAAAGAAAGAAAGAAAGAAGAAATAACTTAGTATAAACTCTCTAAACTTAACTATTAACAATACTATCGCTTACTTAAGAATATTATAAGACAGAGACGGGTAGCGATTTTAAGCCTCAGCACATTTTCTTGAACTTGACAATAATTTGGATTATATTAGTGATACCAATATAGCTTTTCAATTGAAACCTTAAACGTATAATACAATGACTATAATATAAATACCACTTTTACGAATACGAATACGAATAGTTACAAGTACCTATATTAAAACAACTTAGAAAAGTAACAATCATTTTTTTATATTTAATAATCGAAAGCCACTACTTGCAAATTTTTATTCATAAACACAATTTGTGTAAATTTTTAGATGTTAAACGATTTCTTGTTTTTGTTTGTATATTTTCAGCTGTAGAAAAAAGTCTTTTAGTTTAGACGATACAGTAGACGTTTTTAGTGAAAAATATTTCTGGCCCAATCTTTTTAGTGTCGGAAAATTAAAATCTTCAGATGGCAATCGTGTTAAAGATGCGTTCCGTTTTACATACATAATTTGTACGAATATTGTTAACATATTCAGCGAAAACGAATATTCGGCGATTATGTGGTATTCGGCGAATACGAATATTCGTATTCGTATTCGTTGCATCACTAGTTTAAAGTATTTTTAGAATTGGACCAGTGTGTATAAACCACATTTTTTTTCTTTTAACCTAATTTTATCATAATTCCCACAGGAAAACGAGCATTTCGCCCTAGCCTGGCTCCGTTCTTCCTACGAGCCTCTACCCCCGTCTGATAACAGTCGATGTGACGCCGCTGAAGTATATCGACAGTATATGACTTGTTGCGCTAAACTAGCGAGGAAAGGGGTCATTGCTCCGAATCACTTCCCTAGACTTGTCAGGTGAGAACTGATAGGTATAATCCTACTAATATTATAAACGTGAAAGTTTGTGAGTATGGTGTATGGATGGATGTTTGTTACTCTTTCACGTAAAAAATACTGGACGGATTTTGATAAAACTTTAAAGTTTAACCTATATGGTTATACATCAGAATAACATATAGGGTACTTTTTACCGCGGGAAAACTTCTCATTCCCACGGGAAACCGACTTCCACGCGAACGGAGTCGCGGCCGGCCACTAGTTTGTAATACTAGTGTTTTACAATAACTGTTTAATTATTTGTTAGTATTCATTGAACTGTAAAATAGTTAAAATTAATCTTTCATATTACCAAACAAAAGCCAATATACTTTTATGTATACTTTTTTGTTATAAATAAAAATAAATAAATAAATGAATAAATAATGATAAGTTTCCTTAAAGTAACAAAATTAATGAGTGTTTACTTGTATAACATGTTATATAATTTTTTCAAAGAGCAAACACTATAGTGCGTTCGCGTTAAGAAAATAGTGACAACTACAGGATAAGGGTGTATTCACAGTGGAGAAAAAATACAAAATAAAAATAATAATTTTATAAACAGTATTTTCGGACAAACCGCATGTACTTGCTGTTTCTATGACTATGCTCACTACAGTTGCATTTAAATCACACAATTTAAAGTACTATAAGTTATAAATTATGCGTCTCTCTACACTATGGATCCACTTTTATTCTTTGGAATTGGTGATGTATTCATTTTCAAAAATTATTGATTTGTTGTGTATTTTGCGAGTTACGCAAAATACACAACCGTTTTGTTCGAAGGTCAGACTTCAACTGGTCACTGTGTACTCGACTTTTTAATTTCTAGCATTTTAATTGGCTGGGGGGCGTGGCCAGGCCGGCTGACAACGATCACTCACTATTTTCTTAACGCGAATAGACTATAGTAAACTTAGAATTTATTGTTTTGATTTCTGATGAAAAAGAAGCTCCGTTCAGAGATTATGGTCGATCTCTCTCTAATCATCCAAATTCGATTATTATTTTTATAAACACAAGTTATTTTATAAGCTTTTTTATTACCAACAAATATTAAGCTTCCTTATGTCACATAAACATTTCTTATTTCCATGCTTTCCCACAAAATTGACAGAACGGTATTCGGAGGTACTGTTGGACCAACAACAATAACTCTGTCCGATGGAACACAACAACAATTCTACGTTGGAATCAAATGCAAGAACCCGCCGACTAGACCCGGACAACCTGCAGGTAAATAAAAATATTGTAATTCTATATAGTAAACAGATATTAATATAATTATTCTATACAGGGTGTAAAAAGACTACTTCCAAAATTGAAACCATGTATTTTTGAGCAAGAATAAATAGTAACTAACTACTAAATTAAATAACAGGACAAAATTCAATTAAAAAAAAATATGTGGTTCTTAGGCATTATAAAATAAATTTAAAAAATTAAATTGATCTCGAAATCTGTAAATAAAAAATCGCATTTATGTACAATTAGGTAAAAATTATATTTATTTTAGCAGTGCTTAATTTTCATTTTGGAAGCAACCTTTTTACACCAAGTATAATATTTAAGTTTTAAAAATACATTGTGTGCGATATTTAACCTTATTTACTTGTTAATTAGGACCAGCTTCTCCAATTCTGAAAGCGCAGCTTACGAACAAGGCAACTACACCAGAAAAACCACAAGTACAACAGACGCAGGTACTAACACTTATAATTCAAGGGAAAATATATAAAAACTTTGTTTAAGTAGTATATGTATAGTGGTTAATGATTTTAAGGGAAAGTCAATTGAAGATGTAGTTAAATATATGTTTATATGTACTATGTAAATAACGTAAATAATTCAATTAAAAGGTCTTCTAAAAATGGGAAAAAGCACAAATTATTTGGGTCAGTTACTTTATTACCACTTTACTACTCTGAGATCAAAAGAATTTGTAATTTAACATTAATTCTACTTCTATATTAATCACCCGTCTATACAATATACAACTTGTAAAATATCTAAATTCTCAACTTTAAATCTTTCGAGTATTTTACAGCTTTTGTTTTAGGCATCAGTGAGATACAAAATAAAAAGAAAATCGCTCTTAACATAATGTGTACCCCTTTATCTACTTTTCATATCCGGAAGCAATCTTTCCACACCCTGTATATATATATATATCTATTTATACCAGCACAAATCTCTTTCCAGCAACAATCTTCACCCCACCCCCACTTGGCCCAAGCCCTAGACTCGGGGGCTTCCAACACTTCTCTTATAAAACATTTGTTAGCACATAAAGTAAGCCCAGCCTCACAGACATCGCAAGTAAGTGCATACTAACAATACTAATTGATGGGTTTTTTTCTACGGTCGTGGTGTGAGTTGAAGCTTGACCAGAATTAAGGAGAATTAGATCTTATTGTTTTGTGGGTAGGGTCAATTTTCGGTTGGAGGTTGTATTCTTAACTATCTATCGTAAATTTATTTGCAGTTGGGTCCAAATTTTATTTGGCTATTGATATGGATTTGGAAATAAGAAAAAGTATATGAGTCAAACTAATAAATGTTAAACTTATTGTGTTTAACATAACTTTAAGCTTCTTGAAATTTTGGTCAAGGTTTGATTTTTGTTTAAAAGTTTTTCTTTATTTTGTGTTGTAATTTTAGTGGTTTTATAGTTTTAATTTCAGGAACACTCGAACTTACAGTTCAGACACTTAAAGTTGCTTTTTGATGTAACATATTCGTTACTTATATTTAACTTATTTTAAAGTTGATATTAAAATAGGCTCAAGTCGTCAAATTAGTTGAAATGGCAGATCTATGAAAAATTATACAGGTATATTGTTTTTGTCAAACGAATTACCAACTAAAAATACCAAAATCAGGTATTGCATGCTTGTGTGAATCAAAAGTCGGGAAAACAGTTTTGTGTGAATGTAGTGGCAGAAAACTATAGGCATGACAAATAAAAAAGTAGTTAACTAACCAAATTATAATGAAATAACCAACAAAGAAAATGGCATGCCGGCAAATTGGCTTTAGAAGCATGTATTTATTAAAAAAAAATAAAGCATGTCATTGGTTTTTAAAAAGGTTTACAATATAAAACTTAGTTTTTTAATCAGTTTAAATTTTGAAGTTTATTCTTAAATAACAGATTTTTGTAAGAAAAAAATATGATCGACTTTTCAAAAAGAGGTAAATAAGATGAATATAGTCTGTTTGTTCAGTTTTAAAACATTTTTTTCTGATATAGGTGGCACAAAGACAACAGAATCAACAGCGGGTAATAGCTCCTGCTGCAACTAACGTCATTCAGAATTCGTCACAGGTATTTACTTATTTTTCTATTACTAAATTCATGTTTGTTTGATATCAAGCAAGATGTTTTACTAGTGATAATGTTAGCCTACTTGTTAACAAAATATACTAAGTAAAAACATGCCTAAAATGTGGTGAAAACCGCATTTAAATCTGTTAAGTAGCTTAGAGAAGTTATAGGACAAACAGGCACGATTAGCGACTTAAAATTACTTATACTATCACCAAAGAAAAGACAGTCCAAAAAGGAAATGTTTTTTAAATAACAGGCTATGGAAGTAGATCCTGAAGCATTGATAAAATGCACAGCAATCATACCAGGGGGCGCTGCAAACAGTGGTGCCGCAGTACAAGAGAAAGTAAGTCTTATTTCGACTGCAATACGTATTAAAATCATTTGCCGATATGTTTACTGAGTATTTTTCGTATATACTCGTAATAACAACTAAAGGTGTTTTACTTTACTTGCAGGTTATAATTAATGCTCCTGAAGAACAAATGTTAAGTAAGTTGAACTTTTATTGAATAGTATAAAATATCAGAAATAATGAAAACAATGATTAATCGTTATTTTTATTTTAGTACCAAAAGAAGAACCCGTGCAAATTCAAATAGACGAGCAATCGCAACTAACTATTGTAAGTACTCATTTTATATTTTTGTAACCAGAAGTTATTTATTGATTTCTTTTTTGAAATTGACACAATTTTATGATTAAAATCTTGAATTAACATTTTTTTCTTTTGTTACTCTAGAAAACAGCTCAAAACAAAATGCTAGCTGATCTCCTAGAAAAGAAATCGAACCCTCCCGTTCAAGTGTTGCAAATGGGAAACCAAATTAACCCGCCAACCATTCAAATAACCGAGACAGGTCAAATAGTCCAAGTCAAACAGGACACTAGCCCAGTCATACAAATAAACGAATCGGGGGTCGTATCTCAGGGCCCTTTCTTCATCAAAAACGAACAGGGTCAACTTATCCAGCTGAAAAGTGACCAAATACAACCGCAATTGATTCAATTCAAGAACGACCAGGGTCAAATTATCCATATTAAACAGGACGGTCAGGCTATTATGCAAGCGGGTCACATTATACAAGGTCAGGTGATACAAAGTCAGGGTCAGGTTATACAAAGTCAGGTCAAGCATGAAAAGGAGCAAATATCTGAGAGTGTGGTGACAGACCATTCGTATACTGAACCACCAACGAAGAAAATCAAGATTGAAGATAAGAAAGAGGTTCGTATATTTTTGTGACTGGCCATAAATAATTTTAACTTTTGTTTACCTTATTTTTTATTAATAAAAGGAGATTGATAATTTTTGTGACTGGTCATAAATAATTTAACTTTCTTAATATTTTTTTATTGATTAAAGAGGTTGGTATATCTTTGTGTCTGGACAGAAATAAATGATATCTTTTATGTCATGTTGTTTATTTTCATTTAGAATAAAGCAGAAACAGCAAGTAGCGTGTCGAAGGCGGCTGCTAATTTGTATGCAGCCTTGGCAGCAAGCACTTTAGAAGATGAAGAGGATTTGGTAAGATAAAGTTTTTTTTTGTAGTCTTAATCAGAATCAAAATATGTGTACAATGCTGTTTTATACGACTTGTCACTATTAGATGAATATTTATTGTATTATAGACATAGTATAATACGCCTTGCTTGAATGACAATAAAGTAGTTAGCAAACTAACTTTAAAGTTATAAATATCTGTTTTTCATGTCTTACCTTTTTGGACAAAACAATAGCGACCGCGTGGAATCGTATTGGCTGGAGCGTTACGAGCTAAGGTTTTTGTTTTTCATTGTATTAAAAAAACCTGTAGATGTTAAAGCGCCGTCGTAGATTTTGATACTTTTTGTATTCTCACTACGAAAAATGATATCTATAGAAAAGGTAATGTGCGCCTTAACTTTTGTCCTATGTGGAAAAACTACCCGTCTAGTAAAAAAATGCGAATAGCACTTGCAGTATAGAAACACACGTAAATTGCGCACCTATTGGATATGAAGCAACTTTGTCGTCGATAGGCCATTTATTGAAGACATTAACTCTTCTATATATGTCACGTTTAATGTTTTGAAAAAAAATGTTTTTCCTAAAAAAGGAGTTTCTTCACCATACTAAGATTATTATACGAGGGTGCGTTTTTAAGTTCGCGGAATGAGAGGGTTGGAGGGGGGTGATTAGGCTCATTAGGACCGTAACGCGTTCAGTGACTCATAATTAGTATAAATACGAGGTTTCATTGTTATCAGACAATTAGTCTTTGAGCTATCGTCAACCAAGCAACATAATCGGGAGTGAAAAGTCACGCCGCCGCCAAAACAAGAACGCGTAGAGTGTTCACGTGCATTTTTGGACCTCTGCAGTGACGACAAGGATGGTGTATTGAGTCGAATTGTTACTGGAGACGAAACTTGGGTTCATCATTATGAACCTGAGTCGAAAAAAGACTCCATGCAGTGGCATATAAAGGGCACAGCACCCCTCAAGAAGTTTAAGGTGTCACAGTCAGCTGGGAAACTCATGGCAACGGTCTTTTGGGACACAGAAGGAATATTGTTGATCGATTATAAAGATAAAGGTGTTTCTATAACCGGAGAATACTACGCTTCAATATTAGAGCGACTAAAAGAAGCCATTAAAGAGAAAAGACAGGGAAAATTGACGAAGAGTGTGCTGCTTTTGCACGACAATGCGCCCGTCCACAAGAGTCGCGTTGCGTTGGCTGCCCTGCATAAGGTGGGCTTCGATATTTTAAACCACCCACCCTACAGCCCAGATCTAGCCCCGAGTGATTATTACCACTTCCCAAAAATGAAAAAAGAGCTTCGGGGTAAAAAATTTACCACCGATGATGAAGTTAAGGAGGCAGTTTCAGCGTATTTTGAAGACAAAGATAAAACATTTTTTTATGAGGGTATAAATAAATTAATTGAAAGGTCTGAAAAATGTATCCGACTTGCAGGTGAATATATTGAAAAGGAAAAATAATTTGTTTTTTCTATTTCCACCCCTTACCCTCTATTCCGCGAACATAAAAACGCTCCCTCGTATTTGTTACTTACCATAATGTATATGCTGTAGATGCCAACAAAACAAGAGCCAGCCCAAGAAGTGATTCAACCATCTATGATAGTGTCCGGGGCTACTGATAATTCCTCTGTCATTATTCAAGAACCAATGTTACAGGTAAATTAATAACTGCCAAAATATATGTCAACATTTTGACAAGTTACGAACTGTTGAGCTAACATTTATAAAAACTTATTTTTTTTCCTATAATATAATAACTTAAGTATGTAAATATCGGACATTCAATGTTCTTGATCATGATCATAAGAGCATGATCTCATTTTATAAAAATCAAGTAAATAATGGTTTTGGAGTTAGTAGACAAACATGCAAACAGACACGAATATCGACTTTAAAATAGTTTTAAAAATCTAAAAAACATGTTTGAAGTGGAGCCGTGGTCTTAGAAGCGTAACTCGCTTCTGCCCACACTGGAAGGCGAATTATTTAGGATATTAGGACTGAGTTTTCATGCATTGTCATCTGCCCTTAATAAATGTGCAAAATTTTTAATTAATCTGAAGTTCAAAAGTACTTCAAAGCTTCCGTTACATATACATATATGTTACGGCTAATACCCGAAGTGCGGCTACACCTATATTTAGCCGGTTAGAAGTGTTTTTAATATGGAAATGTAAAAAAAATATATACCTATGTGTATAAAAACTGGCTTCAATCATGAGTCGACGGAGTCCCGCTACGCGGCACTCCTTTTTCTGGGTGGTATCAAAACAGGAACCTAACTAACCTAACCTATTGATGTTCTAACCAGCTAAAATTAGGTGTAGCCGCACTTCGGGTATAAGCCGTAACAAATACATACAACCCAATATAATAAAAGTGTGTTATGATTAAAAGTAGTTATTGTTTCGTATATTAACTATAATTTTAACAAAATTTTTTAAATTGTTTAAATTTTGCTTTTTCAGTAGTTAGCTATAAAAGACAATTCTTTTATTATTACAAAATAAACTCTTTCAGAAAATTCGTTTTCGTCGTCGGCATGTTATAGTGACAAATTCAAAGAAAAAAATTAAAGTGGTCGTATGTAAAAACATCACTCACTGAAAAACAATTTTAAATTTAACAATATTATATAAAAGTAGCTTAGTTGGGAGTTGATTATTTTTGTAGTTACATCTAATGAGTACTTAACTATTGGGGAGTTAATACGGTTCATATAAAAAGTATCATTTAAATTAATAAGTAAGCGGCTTAGTAGCTACTTAGTTTATTTCAACGTAGGTGGTTAGGTTATGTACTTTTTTTTAATTAAAGTTGTTTTTGTTGTAAATTTAGTTATAGATAGCTGTGAATTCTAAGTATTTTAGATGAGATTGGTGGTGATACATGTTATTTATATAATTACGTGTTGGTCTAGGTGCAACCACAAATGCAGGTTCAGCAACCTACTTTACAAGTGCAAGCACCGACAATGCAGGTATGAAATTTCTCATTTAAGTCATATAATTTAAACGAAATAAAAATTTTGACCTTAATGAAAAAAAATATTTTTATGATCTTGCCTGGTTTATCACCTAAAAACAACTTATAACGGTTAAATTTCAATGGTCTTGTTTTTTATATAAATATAAATAAACAGCATATAGTTATAGAATTTATAATAACAATTTCTGCCCTTAGGTACAACAGCCGACCCTTCAAATCCAGCAACCGATGCTGCAAGTGCAACCCATGGACGTGCAAAATATTATAGCTTCTCAATCCGGCCAGATTATACTGCAAGGTAACTATAACACAAACAATTTGAAACACCAAATGGCGGAGTTTAGCCACTGTATTTTGACATTTAAGTGTATTAAATATATTTTTTGTCAATAACGTATATTGTTTAAATTAATTACTTTTTTTTATAGAAAAACCAATGCAATCCCAACAAACGCAATTTATGCAGCAACCAATGCAAATCATTGCGACGCCAGGAAACTCACAGGGTATTTATTTTCCTATATATTTATTTTAGCTGTGTGCCTGTATAATGTATGTTATAATATTATATTGGTTATATTTTTAAGGTGGTTTGAGTTACATAACTCAAAACATACCAGGCAATATGATGCAGAAAACAATAATAATTGTACAAGGAACAGGCGGAGGTCCTCTCACTTTGACGGTAAGTTTTAAATCAATTTACTTCAAATTTATCAATATATTTAAAGTGTTGAATACTTTTATAAATAAATCTTAAGGAAAATTTGAAATCAGAAAAATCCTTAAAAACCTTACCAATTATTCTATTAGTTGTGTGTTTATTGTGTCAGCAATTTTGACACTTATGCAGTTCCTGTCAAAAATAATTTTGTAACTTTTAAGCAACAGTTAATTGATGGCACACTTTTATAGTTTTCAAAGTAAGTCAACACTTTGTCAAAATTGACAATTAAGAAGCAAAAAACTAGTTAATTTTTGTGCACATAAATTTATCATAGGTTTAAAACATATTTAGTAGTAGTGTTGAGAAGAAAATAACCATAACTTCGTACAAAGGTAAACAACTCAGCCGGATTGGATGAGGCGACTCTTAACAGCGTTATAGCACAAGCGACAGAAGCCATAACACAGCAGCAGATAATCCAGGTCCAAACATAGAAAAATATAGCTTTCTCTCTCACACTCACCGCAATTACTAACCTGGGTTATTTATGCTAATCATGATGTCTCTTTCTTTTGTATTATAGACGTTACTTTGGTATAATTTCGGATGTATTCTTTGGATTTTAATCACCTACTAATTACTTGTTAATATTCTAAGCTTCGTTTTTCACTTTTCGTTACATTGACTACTAAAATTTGGGTTTTGATAATAGCACTTTCTATTTGTTTGCCATAGCGTAGCAAGGCTTTGCATTTAAATTTTGGTACCTTTATCATTTTTGGTGAATTAATCATACCACTAATCATTTCGTACAAAAAAAAAACTAAATAATTTTCAAAGTTGTAAAATTGATCACTAAATTTCCTCAAAGATTAAATTTGTTTTTCACGCAACGCAACACTAAATTTCCTCAAAGATTAATTTTGTTTTTCACGCAACGCATTCATGTAAAACAAGTTGATACCTGCGACTTCGTTTGTGTGGACTCTAATTAGATGTTGAGTAAATAAAAGCGATTTTTCCATGGGAATGCGATTTTTCCCGCAGAAAAAGTATCTTATTTTCTTCCTAGGGTGTCTAACTATCTCTAATTCAAAGTTCTTTAAAATTGGTTTAACCGTTTTGACTTGAAAGAGGAACATACAGAAACACTGAAATTCACATTAATACAGAAACAGCCAATTAATTAAATTAGCTTCTTTTAAATGTTTTTTATAAAACAAGAAACAACAATCCGAATCCTAACCGAGTTCATGAGAAATTTCCACAATTCATCCAAGCGTTCACGTGACTCTTCCATATTCAAAAAACATCCTTCACCACAGGCCACTTACAAACAAACTCCTTTCACGCCAAAAAAAAACCCCACGGTCGTATATAACAGGCCACTTAGTGCTGTAACTTTTCACGTTCGAAAAAAAACCCCATTAGTTCATAATAAACTTGTGCCACAACAGAACACCGGCGTGATACAATCCACGCAACGCGTGTTGGTCAGCCAGCCGATCGTGAACACGTCACAAGCGATCACGGTGGTCAAGACTGGCATGCAGGTTAAACATCGAACGTATTTGTTGTGTGTTGTGTGTGGCTTTGAACTATGATGCTGATGGTCGTATTTTGAAAAGGAACTTTGATGGTCGATTTTCAGAATCAGAACACAGTTAAATTAGATTTTGTTTTATATTTCATGGTATAATTCTTAAAGTATATAATTCTTTCGATAGTTTATTGCATTTGGTAAATTATAATAATATAATAATAATTATATAAGTTCGATTTGTAGCAATAGGTGGCCTTAAGGCTTGCAGCGATCTCTAGCAGGAAAAAATTCCAAACTTTTATATTAACAGTAATTCTGATAAAGAAAACCTTTCAATTGACTTGTATTAATTAAATTTATCAGAGTATAGCATTATATAATACGACCATTAGGCAATAATTTTGTTAACATGTAAAAAATGTCAAGAGTATCCAAGTTTTTGACTTGCTTTTGTTGTTTTATCTAAACTAAAAAGTATTGGTATGTGTTCGACGAAGTATTTAAATATGAGTGTTTATATTTACAACATTTATCTAAGTTTATTTTTTTATCGTTACGTTACTTGTCATTTCGGTAGATTTTACTTTATTCACTGCTGTATATATTCTTGTCGTGCTTTGTATCATAAATTTCATATATTTTTAGTAACCATACCTACTTCAGCTTAATAAACGTAGCTAGAAGATCTATGCTACTTTTACTAGACTCTTGACATCCATTTCTTTTCACAGAACGCATCGCAAATGTCAGCAAGTCAGCAACCGATTATAACCTCTCAGCCACAACCTCATAAGGCACAAATTATTAATCAGCAACCCCAACAAATAGTCGTCACGCAAAAACAACCGCCCGCTTTGATTTCTACGTCATCGAGCAGTCAAATAATACAAGGGGGGCAAATAGTCCAAAGTGGAAATCAGTTTGGGACACAAATAGTACAGACCGGGCAGCAAATAGTCCAGACTGGGCCGCAGATAATTCAGTCTGGGCCGCAGATAATCCAGGTGTCTAGTAACCAGCAGATAGTGATGAATGCTTCGATGAAAGGTGGTGTTCATAGAGTGGTGACGTCGCAAAGAGGTCAAGTGGTGAGCAGTGGGCAAACGGGGACTATTTGTACTGTTGCTGGGGATAATAAGACTAGCGTTATTCAAACTGCGGTAAGAATTATATTTCTTTTTTTTCCTTGTATCTGAACCGATAAAATTTAATAAAATTTGAGTATAAGGCTGCCTGTCCACCGGAGCGGAGCGAGGCAGCGGAGCGGAGAAACGGAGAAATATTAACCAATAGGACTGCACAAAATCTCCGCTCCTCTTTAGTGGACAGGGAGTTGCGAACTAGTTTAAAAATTCATACAAAACCGGTAAGCGGAGCGGGGATGCAAGGCAGCGGAGCGGAGAAACGGAGCGGGGAAGCGGAGCGGGGAAGCGAGTGCAGGCGCGGGCGCCAGTTGCGCCCGCAGTGTGCCGCCGTAGTCCGACCAGTGCGTATGTGACCGACGCAGTGAACACAATGGATGAAAAACTTATTGAAAGTGTGAAAAAGTTTCCGTGCATTTGGAACACATCTTCAGAATTTTACAAATGCAACGAAACAAAAGATGCTGCGTGGGACCAAATAATCATTGAAACAAACATATCGGATGGTAAATAATATTATGTATCTTTATTCTATAATACCCTCTAGTAGGTACATATTGATATCTTTTTTTTATTTAACAAAATAATACCTAAATAATGTCCAAACTATCCAAATCTGTCACACATCACTGACTATAGATTCTTTTCAAAATTCGAGTATCTTGCCATGGAACCTTCCCCTGATTATTGAAGTATGAACAATACATTTCGCGAACTTGAAAACCATCATTAATAGAATGTTGTGTTTGTGTAATATCACCAACTGATAATAATGTTTGCTCCATGTTATTTTCAATATTGTTTATATAATCAGGTTGTCTTTGAATTAAATAATTGTGCAAAACACATGTTGCTTTTATTACCTTGTCAACTGTTTCTATTTTGCATTCGAAATCTTTATGATACACGTACCACTTTCTCGTCAATACACCGAAAGTTGCCTCAACAATGCGACGTGCTCTTGATAATCGGTAATTAAATATTTTTCTTTCTGCGTTTAGTCCATCACGTGGGTATGGCCTCATAAAATTTTCCATTAATGAAAAAGCTTCGTCTCCTATAAATACGAACGGCATTTTTGCACCACCTTGATACAATGGTACCGGCTCAGGTAAATTCAATCTCTTCTCTTTTAGACTCTTTCCGAAAATGCTGTTATCAAAAATTCCTGCATCAGAAAATATTCCCATAGATCCTACATCAACCATTCTGATTTTCCTTCTGGCATCAGCTAAACACATCAATACTACAGAAAATCTCTTTTTGTAGTTGAAAAACGAGGACCCAGTTTTCGAGGGAGCCTTGATATATACGTGCTTGCCATCAAGAGCACCTGTACAATTTTTAAATTGCCATAGTTCATCAAAATCTTTTGCTATTTCTTTCCAGTCGTTTTCTGTTGGTTGCGGCATGACAAGAGGTTGCAATACATTCCATAAAGCATCACAAACCTCATCAATAATTCTTGATACACTTTTTAATCCAATTCTAAAATTTTCTCCCATCGTTGTAAATGAGTGGCCGGTTGCTAAATACCTGAAAAATAAAAGTAATATTTTTTTATAAATAGACCATGGAATAATTTTTTGTGTTTGTTGATTGTTTCAGTTAAAACTGCCAAGTCGCGATGGAAACAACTGAGAGATAATCATCGAGATGCCTTAAAAAGACAAAATGCAACAAGGAGTGGACAGGCTAGAAAACAACGAAAAGAATGGAAATATCAGAAAGCCATGTCATTCTTATTGCCTTACATGTGTAACAGAGACCGGTCATCAAATTTTGCGCCCTTGGATGACTCAGTAAGCGAAACTTCAAATCCGCCAAATACCATTGATGAGAGTTCACGGGAATCATGCAATTTGTTGCCATCAAATTCAAATAATCTTCCTTCTGTCGATGTTCCTAATGATTCAACAGCTTCTGGGCCTCTCCCATCCACATCCAAAAAAAGAAAGAACGATGAAATTCTAGATCTTTTGAAAAAAAATCAAAAACGCCGCGAACTGTTGGAACAAGAACGGATAGAAGTTAAAAACATGATGTCAGCTAGTGATAAGTACGATGAAATAGACTTATTTTTTTTAAATTTAGCTGCATCGGCGAAAAAGCTGCCGTATTATTTACAACTACAAATTAAAAAAACCTGCTTTAATGCGGTAATATCAGCTGAAGAAAGTAATCTTCAACATAGTTGGTATTCTCCGAATAATTATGGTTATTCTACAGCCTCATCAACACCTACAACAGATAATATCAATACTAGTATCGATATCGATACTCCTAGTGCTCCAAATGATATTAACACTAGTATTAATACTCCTAGCGCTTCACAAATTCAAACAACCCAGGATATTGAAACATCTGCAGCAGAGCAAACAGGACCCAATGAAAATGCGGACAACTTTGAGACAGATTATGATTTTTAAATTAATATAACATGGCATCGACTGTATGCAAAAATAAAAGTTACTTTGATTTCAAAATGTGTACTTACTTTAAACACACTGCTAATCTTTCACAGCTACTGATTGAATTTCTGTAATTTGTGTCTTGTTTCCGAATATATGGTTCAATCAGGGAGTGAAGTTCATGAAAAGTACATCTTGAAACTCTATAAGATTTTTCGAAAGTTTCTTCATCAGCAGTTTGGAAAAAAGTAAAATATTCACTGTGTTCTGAACGATGTTTGATATGATTTCTTAACCAAAATCTATGTTTCCTTATAGAATTGTTCAAATAGTATACGGTAAGTAATTCGGTTTCTTCTGACTCCAACTCTTCTTCCTCAAGCAATGTAAGGTAATAACGTATTAACTTTTTCGATAACATGTCTGCTGTCACTGACATTTCGCGTAGAACTAAACCAATCGCCCGCCGCCGGGAGCTCGAAATGACTCGTCGCGTACTCGCGGCCTAGCTCCGCATATTGAAAAACACAGTGGCAACTCCGCTCCGCATTACTTTCTCGCTCTGCTCTGCAGCCTCGCTCCTCTCCGGTGGACAGACACAGTACGCAACTCCGCTCCGCATTACTCCGTTTCTCCGCTCCGCTGCCTCGCTCCGCTCCGGTGGACAGGCAGCCTAAGTCAAAGCGGAACTTTTAAAACGTAGAACAATATAAACACATGGTTGCAGACTTAGATATTATGTTGTATATTAACACACTATTAATATTATGAGTTTATGTATATTCATTTTGGGATTTATTAGATAAGCAAGTCAAGATATTATTTTGTTATATAAACTATAATAATATGCGTTGCTCTTTTAATATCAGAAAACCCAGCAACAGCCAGCCCGGCAGGTGATAGCGCGACAAGCGGTGATGGTTGGCAACACCAAAATAGGCGAAAAAGAGATCTTGGGAGCACCCACTGAAGTAGCTGTAAGAAATATGCTTTTTTTGGAAGTTTATTTCAGTGGTATTATAAGATTTTTGAACTAATAAGCAAGTAAAACGACGCGACGATAACGTCAAACTCTAGCAAGGTGAAAGCTGAGCTTGCTGGAGTTTTACTATTTAAAGTTCTTTTTTAATAATCAGAAATATTTTCTATGAGTCAGGTAAGACCATATCATTAATTAAATTTGAAATATGTATTGTTGATAGAAACCGCCAACTCCGAAGCCGTCTAACACGCCTCCGCCGCAAACTACAAAGCAAGATGAGACGCCGTGGATCTGTCATTGGAGGGGATGTGGCAAGTAAGTGCCCCAATTATTATTTAAAAAATAATAAAATCGTAACTTTTGTATAATGAGTTTCAGAAAAAAAGTCCATAAAGTTCACATATTGAAAAAAAAAAAAAATTTGATTAGGCAAAACTTCCGTCGTTTTGTGATTGTGAGAGATTTCACTTGAAATTGGCAGCAGTACCCACCCACTTATTAGTCAGTGGCCCGGCCAAGATGCAAATACATTGCTTAACATATAGGTAAAATGTTAAACGGCCACGATTTAACGATTATTTTGGCGTTTTTGACCCGAAAGCTATGGTATACTTTCGTCCAGCGTTTTTACCCGCGGCTTGCCATGTAATCAAGGTATCCGTGGGATCCACGCGTTTGAGCATAAGCATCAATCAAGTTTCATTATTTTTCACATTACTGGCTTACACAAACTTTAGCTTAGCTATCATACAGTTAGTTCTAATTTTCTTATCACTGTCCCATAGAACCTTCTCGAACGCGGCCGAAGTTTTCACCCACGCGGCCAAAACCCACTGCCCCGGCGGCGCGGGCGGCGAAACACCCTGTATGTGGCTGGACTGTGACCGGGTGCCGAGGAAGACATTCGCGCTGCTCAACCATCTGACTGATAAACATTGCTCGCATCAGGTAATTAAGAAGAAGATAATAATACAAAGAAACATAAGAAGAAGTGTCTACAAAATATTTTTTGCCTACGCAAATTTATTGACATTGAGTTAAGCGTTTTGATGAAATCAATGGTGATCCTATAGTCAATATAACGAGGATGACTTGTTTCTTTTACCTTTCACTGTTATATGATAGAGCACTTACTTAACACATACTAAAATTATTTAAAATCAGAAAAATTTACTATCAAAAAGTTTAGTTCACGCCAATAACTTGATTGTGTAATTATATTATCTATTACATTATTTATGATAACCAATTATCTTATTTAACTTTTACCTTTATATTTTGCTGTCTAAAAATTGCACCGTATTCCATAGGCACTACAGGCGGTTTTCAACTCCCGTCGTCACGTGGCCGCTGAAACTGAACCAGCTAAAACGCCATCTGTTGGTTACCCCCCGAACGCGGCGTTACAAGCGCTAAACAAACATGCACAGGATATGTTTAACCCTAGAGAACTTATGGTAAGTTTGTTTTACTTTTTATAGCGATTTTTTAACATAGGAAAAAAATATTAGACGAATCGTAAGGTTAACTTGTTAACGTGCAAAATGATTGTTAAACGAATTGGCATAAACAAAAGAACAAGCTTTTGGACGTTGTCTTCAACTTTTGAGTGAGACAAAAAAAAAGTTTTTAAATTAAAAATTAACGTTAAATTAAGTAAGAAAGTAATTTAGGCCTTCACAATTTTCGCAAACCACTCCAGCTTACATAACACTCTTATCTTCGCTTTATACGTAGTAATCAGTTAAATCAAATCAATTAACACTAAATCGTGTCCGTCTGACATTTGTCAATCATCAATCAGTCAATGGTTTGTCAATCACCTGTCAATCACTCTTTCATAACGTATTTGTTTGCGCGCGCAGCACCGGGCTGAAATGGGCCGAACCCCGGAAATATTGGTGAGATTGACTGCTAACGTGTGTTTCAGTTTTGTGATTGTATTTTTTAATTTTTTACTTCATTTATAGCCGGTTTCAATAATTATGCTGATTCTGGGTTTTTGCGTCTCAATAAAAAATCAAGAAAACTTTTGATATAAGAAGGGCAGTAATATAAAAATCAGTAGCCATAAAAACAAAACAATAGCTACTCTAATCCTACGAGGGAGCGTTTTTATGTTCGCGGAATGGAGGGTAAGGGGTGGAAATAGAAAAAACAAATTATTTTTCCTTTTCAATATATTCACCTGCAAGTCGGATACATTTTTCAGACCTTTCAATTAATTTATTTATACCCTCATAAAAAAATGTTTTATCTTTGTCTTCAAAATACGCTGAAACTGCCTCCTTAACTTCATCATCGGTGGTAAATTTTTTACCCCGAAGCTCTTTTCATTTTTGGGAAGAGGTAATAATCACTCGGGGCTAGGTCTGGGCTGTAGGGTGGGTGGTTTAAAATATCGAAGCCCACCTTATGCAGGGCAGCCAACGCAACGCGACTCTTGTGGACGGGCGCATTGTCGTGCAAAAGCAGCACACTCTTCGTCAATTTTCCCTGTCTTTTCTCTTTAATGGCTTCTTTTAGTCGCTCTAATATTGAAGCGTAGTATTCTCCGGTTATAGAAACACCTTTATCTTTATAATCGACCAAAAATATTCCTTCTGAGTCCCAAAAGACCGTTGCCATGAGTTTCCCAGCTGACTGTGACAGCTTAAACTTCTTGGGGGGTGCTGTGCCCTTTATATGCCACTGCATGGGGTCTTTTTTCGACTCAGGTTCATAATGATGAACCCAAGTTTCGTCTCCAGTAACAATTCGACTCAATACACCATCCTTGTCGTCACTGCAGAGGTCCAAAAATGCACGTGAACACTCTACGCGTTGTTGTTTTTGCGGCGGCGTGACTTTTCACTCCCGATTATGTTGCTTGGTTGACGATAGCTCAAAGACTAATTGTCTGATAACAATGAAACCTCGTATTTATACTAATTATGAGTCACTGAACGCGTTACGGTCCTAATGAGCCTAATCACCCCCCCCTCCAACCCTCTCATTCCGCGAACTTAAAAACGCACCCTCGTATCTACACTTTTTTTTTGTCTATAGTGGAATAAATATTGAGACCGGCCATAAATAACTTTTTTTGTTTTATATTGTGAAACGAAACAATATAGTTTTGTAGTAAGTTATTTACGCTTTATTGCATATTTTCAGATAATTATATTTCAGCATTTGTTTTGTGTGTTTGCATTGAGTTTTAGTACGCATGTTATGAAACTGCTTAGGTGATCAACGCACGAGTTTTTTTAGATATAATTATTATATACACCGTTATTCTTTAGTGTCTTTCGACCAGTAAGTTAGTTATCATCATTACATAGTATAAATCTAAGTCGCTAATTCTGTCTGTTTGTATGTTTGGCTTCTACCTCCTCCTAAACCAGTTGAGGGATTTTAATCCGGTTTTCACCATCCTTTAGGTATTTTTTTCATTTAAATTTGTAAATAAAGAACAATCGGAAAAAGTTTTTTTAAGTTAGCCAAAAATAAATGTTTCGTGGGCAAGTCGGCCAAAATTACACCATTGCGAAGCGTGGGCGGGTCGCTAGTCTAAGTATATGAAATGAAGGTTGTTTTGTTATTTTGTACATAAACATTTTGGAGTAAAATCAACTTTCAGCGGCTGTGTACTTACGCAAGTGTAGACTCGAATTATCAGTTTTGTTTGAACAGAATTATGTTCGAACTTAAAATTTAGAGCATATACTATTTGGGTCGAAAACCACTAATAAAGCATCGTGAATGATTATTTAAAGTTTGTAAACAAGAAAGTAATAAAAATTATGCTTGCCAACATGGAAACCGGCTTTTGTGTTTATATGAGTAATAATGAATAAAAATCATAGCATGTGCTATCAATGTAATTTTAAATAAGCAGAAATCAGTCGCAAATATTAATAATGGTTTGTCATAAAACTTTGCTGTAGAGTAAACGCCTTTATACAAGTGTTCTTAGTAAAACTCTCTTTTGTTTATATTTATTATAATATATTCATATAATTGTGTTATTAGGATGAAAACGAGGGGCCAGTGACAAAAAGCATTCGGTTGACAGCAGCGCTCATATTAAGAAATATTGTAATTTACTCGAACCACGGCAGACGGTAAGTAGTCTATTATAGTTACGCTGAAGCATTGGAAATAGTTAGTTGTTTAGATATGTGACCATGTTTTGTTAGCAAGCTATAAAAACTTTACTTCCATTAAAATTACCTTTATTGATATATTTAAATATAAAATATAGCACTTGCTCTTAATAATTGTATCTTACTTAATATTTTAAATGCGGAAGTTTGTTACTGTATTTTTCTCCTGCACGCAAAAATTTCTGATCGGATTTGGATGAAGCTTTGTATAAAAATGTATCTACTATAACCTGGAAAATCACAAAGTGAACTTTTTATCGCGCAAAAAACATTAAATCTATATTTTCTTAATAAAATACATGTTCCCAGACAACTCCGCTCGTACGAGTCTCACCTAGCCACCATTGCGCTCAGCAACGTGGAAGCTTCTCGAACGATCGCGCACGTTCTATACGACATGAACAACATTTGAGACTCGGCTGACTTCGGCTCTCGGGCCGGCATGGATATTTGGTGGGTTCCGAATAAGGAATAAACAAAACATTGAATGAAGTGATACATTTAAGAATAAAATGCAATATCAGCCTAGTGATACAGTATTGACACGTGTTTTGACAGTTCGATGTCAATTTGTTTGTGGGAATGTCAAAATGTCGAAGGGCAATTGCGTTTCACTTTTTGTGAAAAAATTGGTCAGTTTTCTCAGGATTTGAGTGTTTATATAGAAGACGATGATAATGTTGGTTTGGTGGACAAAACTTGAATTTTTCAACAAACTGAAGATCGCAATTAAGCTAAGATACATCAAAACAGATTACAACTATGTCAAAAAATAAAAAACAATTTGTAAGTTAAAACACTTGCATTCAATTTATGTAAGTGAAAGCTTATGTATAGCATAAAACCAGTGTTTTGAATGAACAAAAAATGGATCAGTATTGTTTGTTTTATATTTTTTGCTTTATAAGTCATTGTTTTTGAAATATTAAGGTGAGGATTGGCAACATTATACTTGTAAATAATAATATTAAGAATTAAGTGGTAAGTTTAAAGTGATTTTTCATGCTTTTAAGTTTCATTTATTTCCTCTACAGTGACTTTGCATAACTGTATACCATTTGATTGAATGTTTGTAATTTATTTTCCGTAAGTAAAATATTTAAGATAAAACATATTTCTCTGTAAGTAATGTCATTTAAGTGAAAATTTAAGAAAATAAATGTAACTTGTCTTTTTGATACTTATTATAAATAGCAAAAACAATATATGAGTGTAGCTTTAGAAGTAGATGTTAAAAGAAATAAATTGTTTCATATATTTTTGGTTTTGCTTTCACAGAATGTAAAAACATACTCGGTAACATTACTTCAATGTTTCACGAAAGAACTAAGGCAAAGGATTGCCGTATTGATTCAAATGCAACTCGAAATCTCAAAGAGAATCAGGTAAACTAATGACAGAGGATTATGATAATTACTTAAGACGAATTGTACAATTTGCGTCAGAAGTTTTAACTTCCACACATGGCAAGTTTCAGAAAAAAAGAACCTTCCTGGCCGATGATCTTTGAGGTAATGTCATGAAAACTGTCTTAGTTACACTTAGTGTTAGGGCTCGTATATTTAATTTTACTGTTTTTTTACAAATAAGACATTTTTATAAAGATTCTACTGGTATTTTGATACCAAAGTTTGAGGAAAAATACTGGAGTCTCCATTTGGTAGAACTTATTTTATTTATGGATGTAATGATAAGATGTTGATACATACCCGAGAATTAAATATTAGACCTTGCATCACGCAGATTAACTAAAAACAAAAAAATAGGTGTACGGTACTTGCAATGATTTCTAACGAATCATGAGGGTAGTTTGTATGTTCTCTCTAACCATCTTTGACACGAACCACGCTCGGGCCGGTTCAGCTGTCAGTTGCTTATTCAATCTGTGTCTTTCCGTTCGATGCCGTGACGCTATTTTCTGTGGTCGAATCAAGGATACCACGCGCGTTTCGGGACTCCGCTGGTGTGTTGACGTTCAATCCCAGTGTAAAGGATACGTTATCCAATTTGTGGACTTGTGTATTACCAAGACGGTGACGTTCATAACCTTGGCATACCAAGGATCAGGACCTTTGGAAGCTGCTGCAGCACCCCCGGGTGACGTGGGAGTGTTCGGAGGTGAGTGGAGTGTTCATCATTACTCTCTTGATTCTTGGCTTGATTTGCAAGTACCTACCGTTTTATCTAATATATATGTGTATATTTCTATATTTTTCTACTTATGAACATCTGACAAGTGGTGGTCCACTAAATCGAAGTATAAGTCTCATTTCACCTAAACCAGTTTATCTATCAGTTTCGGTGTATCATCCTCTAATTTCTGTTAGGACTATATCGCACAATAGGAATAATTTATTATTAAAAAAATATATAAAAGTAACAAATGGCTAAAAACTCAATTCAAGCAAGATATTGACAATCTGTTGTTGTGTTCTTTTATTATTTATTTATACCGGGTGTCCAGGAAACAATGGATAACCTCTGAAGGGCTAATAGTAGAACTAAAGGCAAGCCTAAAAAATAATTGATAAAAAGTATAACCCTTACACTGCTAGAAATATGGCGCTTTAAAAAAAACTTCATATTTTTTTGACTGTGTTCATATTTTTACTCGTAACGAAGTCAAATCACTTAATACCATCATTATTATTATTATTTTTTTATAATATAGCAAAGCAAATGAGCATGCGGGTCACCTGATGGTAAGTGATCACCGCCGCCCATGACTACCCCGCAACACTGTGGGTGTTGGGGTGTGTTGCTGAGCCTTTGAGGAAATTAGGCACCGGATACCGCACTCACCGAACGAAACGCAGGAACATCGTCCCTACTTCACGTCGGTTTTCTGTGCGACGGTGGTATTTCACCGATCGAGTCAGCCCAGTAATCGCTGCAGACAGAGCCTACAGCTAGACTCTACCACTCAAAAAACTATTTCTGTGCTAAAATAATTAATATTAACCGCATCAGTGAATAACTACCGAATAAAATAGCTAACTAAAGTATTTTTCTCAAAAAATAATGTTGAACTTTTGATTTGTGTAAAATTTCTAAAGAAATATTTTTGATGTGGAACTTTGAACAGCTCTGCCCCCCAAGTCAAGTGGCAGTAGAAAATTGCGATAGCGAGTGAATAGAATAAGAAATGCATAGATTTAAATCGTTAGATAGGCTCTTACCGCAGTGACACCGCGCCGTGTTGTTCTACAGTCGAAGTGAGTGAGCTCACTAACCTGGGAGTGCACGAAAGAGAAAGTAGTGTTTGCAACTTATGTAGGAGAAAAAGAGATGACACTATTTTCTCAGTTCACTTGTTGTGTATAGATTGCTGGTTGGGCCATAATTCATCATATTTCTGAAATCGCCTCAGTAGCGACATCTCTTTAGGTAGGCTGCACTCAACAAGGCTTTCCTAGTTTGCATTGGATATTGGAGGTGCGCCTACGTATGCATCGCCACTAGATAGATGGCGCTGGTTCAAGGAATGAGCGGGATAGAAACTTCTTCCCCCTCTCTCTTCACTTCTACTTCGCTAAGTCAACGTGCATTGTGCCACGCATTAATTATAAATTAATATAATTATTCAAACTGTTCAAAAACCGCATATACGTGTGTGATTGTGATGAAAAGCGAGTGCCGGCCGGCTGAAGACAAACGGACAGTGACATCCTTAGGCAGCAGCACCAGGAAGTACCAGGTACGCGTCACTTTCCTATTTTCCACTTGCAGCTAGGTCAAGCCTTGTTTTGTACTTTTCTCTCATCCACCACCCCCGCATCACAACCTATATATTCATACAGTCCACTTTTCTTTTATTTTCCCCGCAATTTAACATATTTTCCTGGGGTTGTATTACTCGGCCCCATCATTTTATGGTCCAATCGAGCCAGGATATTTGATACCTGGACGAAATATTCCTACCTATTGGTATTTCCTACTTATATTTATTCCTTACTGCCTTTATTTCGCATATTTTCATGCATAATTTTGCTAAATAGGTTATGTAAGTGTTTGCCGCGCTGCATTATCATTGTTGCATTGACGCGTCGCACGCACGCCATTTGCTTTTTTGTGCATAATTTCTTGCAATTTCGCAAATAAATATTTTTCGCACTTTTTTCATTTTCTTTATACAGAATGGCCAATTCAGAGCTTGAAAACGAGTTAGCACAGCTTATTGCTAAAAAACAAGTTGTAAGTATTTGAGCGGATTAATCGCTTATTTCAATTATCTAAAAATATTTCAAGTTTCGATTCACGTTTAAATGAAAGTTTCTTAGCTGAATCAGAAACTATAACTGAGTTGCATTTAAAGTTTGAAACTATTATAGAACAAATTAATAATTTACAATTTAAAATTAATAAAAAGTCTCCTGATTACTCAGCATTAAATTCCTTTGAAGACTTATATTCAACAATAAAATATACACGTAGTCTTTTACTTTCCCGAGACGATACTAAACCATCCAGGATGAATAAAATTAAACTTCCACCCATCGATATTCCGTCATTTGATGGGAAACATGAAAACTGGCCAATATTCTACGAGGTTTTCCGCAATAATGTACATTTAAATACTGATTTGACGGACACGCAGCGTGTGCAATATTTAGTTAGTAAGTTGTCACACAACGCATTAAAAATCACTGCAGGTATTGTACCTACAGGAGATACATATAAAATTATTTGGGATGCCCTCGTTAAAAAATACCAGGATACACGTAGCATGGGCGTGCACTATCTTAACAACATTTTAGATATTAAAAACTGCACTGGTACTTCTACTAGCTTGAATACATTTGTAGAAAAATTTGCCGCGTCTGTCGCTGCATTGAAACAGTTAGACATTCCTGACCTTTCAGATTTTATTATTTTACATTGCGGACTTAGAAAAGTAGATTTACAGACTTTGCAAAGTTTTGAAAGTTCTATTAGCAGTGGTAAAATACCTACTTGTTTAGAGTTTACTTCGTTCATTCAAGACCACGTTAAAGTACTTGAAAGGTCAAGCAATAATAATTCACAGGTGGTGCCGCGCGCGACGACTAGTATGCCGACCAAACGAGATGCGCACATTCGTTCCCAACATACTTATAAAACATTTGTGTCTAGTAATGATTCAAATAATATTCAAGTTCACGTTAATAATGCTCAAGGTCATTGCCCTTTATGCCCAAGCAGCATTCATAAGTTAATTGAATGTTCGAAATTTAAAAATATGGTTACGCCACAAGCTAGATATGGATTTATAAAATCAAATAATGGTTGCGTAAATTGCCTTAGTTTACGTCATTACGTATCGAAGTGTAACTCGAAAAATTATTGTAAGATTTGCAGTAAATGTCATAACACTTTATTACATTTTGACAATAATATTATTTCATCGTCGAACCGTTCCTCGGAAGCGGCTAACTGTAACGTTTGTTTATCAAATGCGCCCGAGAGCGGCCCGCGCGCCGCCGCCGGCGCGCCCCCGTCGCCGCGCGCGCTGCCGCAGCCCGCGAGCGAGTGCAGCGCTGCCACGCCGGCGCCGTCCGTCGCTGTCGATAGCATGCATAATAATGCGTCATTGTCACTTAGTGCAGCGGTGGAGTTAAAACCGTGTTCGACTATTCTTTTATCAACCGCTCAAGTTTACGCGTCGCCTTATAATAGTAATGAAAAAGTTATTGTCAGATGTTTAATTGATAACGGTTCTCAAAATAATTTAATCACCTTAGATTGTTGTAAACGTTTAAATTTCCCTATAGTTAAGTTAAATAATTCCTTTTTACAAGGCGTCGGAATGACATCGCGGCCGGTACATGGCTATATATATTTTAATATTGAATCTCGCATAAATCCTAACTATAGGTATTATATACACGCATTGGTCGTCGACTGCATAACAGATAGACTTCCCACTAATTATGTCGACTTAGGCGAAGACATGTCATTTTTAAATAATTTATCGCTCGCGGATTTAACCTGGAATGTGCCAGGTGAAATCGACATTGTTTTAGGTGTTCAACTATTTCCGTATATTTATTTGGGAAATAGGGTCGAGTCGGGTACTCGCGCACCGCCCGCTATACTTACCACTTTCGGTTACGTACTCATGGGTGATGTTCCATGTCATCGCGACTCATCACCATCCGCATCTTCATTTACCGCGCTCGTTAGCTTAGATATTGAATCTAGCTTACAAAAGTTTTTCGAATTGGAAGAAGTTCCTTCTCAACGTTTTATTAGCCCGGACGAACTCGAATGTGAAAATATTTTTAACGCATCAGTTTTATTTAAAGAAAATAAATACT
Source organism: Emmelina monodactyla (assembly GCA_916618145.1). Taxonomy (NCBI): domain Eukaryota; kingdom Metazoa; phylum Arthropoda; class Insecta; order Lepidoptera; family Pterophoridae; genus Emmelina; species Emmelina monodactyla. The sequence goes on from OU745316.1 coordinate 4,413,065, forward strand.
TTGTAGATTTGCCGTTCTCACGTGACCCGTCTGAGTTGGGTAATTCCCGCGCCGTTGCTTTACGCAGGTACTCAGCGCTTGAGCGTAAATTTAAACAAACGCCTAACTTACGGGAACGTTATAACAAGACTTTAGCGGAATACATTCGAGAAGGTTACTTGTCGGAGGTACCTGACTCCGAATTGACGGACGACGGTTACTATATTCCCCATCACGCCGTAGTTAGACCGGATAAAGATAATATACGTATTGTTTTGGACGCCAGTTCCAAGACTCATACAGGCTTGTCACTTAATGACACTTTGCACGTCGGGCCTAATTTACAGGCCGACTTATTTCTATTATTATTGGACTTTCGGACTTTTCCTGTCGCCATGACGGCTGACATAAAACAAATGTTTCTACGCATAGGTGTAAATGAGCACCACCGGAAATATCTACGCATTTTATTTCGATTTAATGACAGCGAACCTGTTCGCACTTTTAATTTCAACCGCGTCCCTTTTGGATTAAAACCTAGCCCTTATTTGGCTATGCGCACTTTGCGTTTTCTGGCAGCTGAACAGGGAAACCACCATCCTGAGGCTTCTAAATTGATAGAAACTCAATTTTATATGGATGACTTCGTATACTCTGCGCCAGATGAACAGACTGCTGTAGAATTGTCGCAAGAATTAATTGATTTGTTCAGTATTGCGTCCTTTGACCTCATCAAATGGGCGAGTAATTCCCCCGCACTGCTGGAGATTCTTCCAGAATCACATCGCGTGCCAGTAAGTTTTTCTGACATGCATGATAACAATTTAAAAATTCTCGGTTTGTCTTGGGAGCCTGCAGATGATGTTTTTTCTTTAACTACTATTGCTGTAGAAGACAAGTGCACTAAGCGCACTATTATTTCATTAGTCGCACGTTTATTTGACGTTCTAGGACTTGTTGCGCCCGTTGTTTTGTACGCGAAAATCCTTATCAAGGAGCTTTGGCTCGCGAAGATAGACTGGGATGAGATTCCTCCAGAATCCATCTTGAGTCGCTTTTCCGCTCTTACGCACGACTTCCCCGCGCTCTCTTCCTTAAAGATTCCACGCCATATCGGTGTATTTAAGGAATGTGTAGCAAATATCGTTGCCTTTTGCGATGCCAGCCTCAGTGGATACGGTTGTTGTGTATATTTACATATAACAAACAACGAGCAAAATATTACTGCAAGACTTTTATGTGCCAAGTCTAAAGTGTCTCCAGCTAAAATAACGACGCTTGCGCGCCTAGAACTCGTCGCTGCTTTGTTGCTTTCCAAGCTTGTACGCTCCGTTCAAGACAAACTCTCTGCCCGCATACCAATTGCAGGTATTTACGCTTTCTCGGATTCCACCATAGCGCTTTCATGGATCCATTCCTCGCCTCACAGATGGTCTGTTTTCGTTAGCAATCGAATAGCAAGTATTCATGAAAATCTTCCTTCGTCTTGCTTTCACCATATTGCTGGAAAAGAGAATCCGAGCGACTGTCTCTCGCGTGGTATGCTGCCTTCTCAGCTCATCGCCCACTCATTATGGTGGGACGGTCCATGTTGGCTCAATCAGCCTACCACCTCGTGGCCCTTAAATTTTATTCCTGACGACTGTGACACTTTACCGGAATTATTAAAATCTAAAACATTTTTATCGGCTTCTAATATTGAACCTTTTATCTTAAATGATTTATTTAACCGCATTAATTCATGGGAAAAGTTGTTGCGCATAACGGTTTACATTCTTAAATTTTTAAAGAAATTATTCGGTTTGGTAACCGTTCATAATGTTAATATTGCAGAAAATTTTATTATTCGACTTATACAAAAGATTCATTTTTCAGATGATATTAATTTAATTAAGGTCGGTAAGAGCCCATCCAAGAAATTGCGTCAGTTGTCTCTCTTTATAGACGACAATGATATCGTGCGTATTGGAGGCCGGCTCTCCAATTCAGATCTACCATACGAAGCTAAACATCCAGCACTTTTGCCAAAACACGATCGCGTAGTCGATTTAATTATTGATCACTACCATTCGAAATATTGTCATACAGGCCCTGGACTATTGATGTCCATTATACGCCAGCGGTTTTGGATTTTGGATGCTAGGACAGTTATACGTGCTCGCTGCCGTAAATGTAATACTTGTTTCCGTCTCAAACCTACGCACCCATCACCCAAGATGGCTGACCTTCCAGGCTTTCGAATTCGCGATGCTAAGGCTTTCGTACATACCGGAGTCGACTTTGCCGGACCCCTAAGTTATATACCGACGCGTCGTAGGGGTCAACATTCCCAAAAGATTTATATCTGTCTCTTTATTTGTTTAGTCACTAGGGCTATACATATTGAATTAGTATCGGATCTTTCTACTGATTCTTTTATTTCCGCATTTAAAAGATTCATATCTCGCCGTGGACCAGTGTCTGTAATATATTCAGATAATGGTACCAATTTTGTAGGTGCTAAAGCGCAGCTCAGTGAAATGTATACTTTGCTCCTTAACTCTAACTTTCAGTCAGACATACGCCAGGAACTTCTAAAGGATCATATTGAGTGGAGATTAATACCTCCTCGCGCTCCCCACTTCGGTGGTATGTGGGAGTCGAATATAAAAAGTATAAAAACTCATATGTTTAGGGTGATAGGTAAACAACTTCTTACCTACGAGGAGTTGCTAACTGTTTTAGTGCAGATTGAAAGCATTTTAAATTCTCGACCGCTCTGTGTTTTATCTGCAGACCCGCATCCGGATGTGTTGACGCCAGCGCATTTTTTGATGTCTACACCACTCAAGTATTTACCTTCATCTGAATTAACAGATGAACGGATGTCTTTAACTAACCGTAAAAAACTGTTAGAGCAACTTGTACATTCATATTGGAAAAAATGGCGTGTCGAATATTTGCATACGCTGCAGGTTCGACAAAAATGGTGCACACCGGATCGCCCCGTGGATGTTGGCACAGTTGTTCTCGTAGGTCACGATGATATACACCTCCCTTACGTTGGCCCCTCGGAGTTATTGTAGAAGTTTATCCTGGATCGGATGGTATTGTTAGGGTAGCTTTAGTTAAAACGGCATCGGGTAGCTACAAACGCCCAGTTACAAAGCTATATCCTTTGCCTACTCAATAAGTAAATTAAGTAATTTTACTTTCTTCTTAGCATAATTTAGCTGTAGAATCTTAATTTATTAAGTTTATCTTTAATAAACCCGCATTTATTAGTTAACCGCATTAAGCTCTGATAAGTTGTTTCAGGCTCTTTATTCATGTAAATTATTCCCCCGCATTGTATATTATATTAAGAGTAACTCTCTGCCTGTGCAAATGCACTGAGCTTTCACAGGTTTTTTCCCCGCATAATTATTAACCTTTTCGCATGATGCATGCTCCAGCCATCTCCTGTGTATTGATACCTATTTTCTTTGAAAGGTAAACCTTTCAAGGCGGGGAGCATGGTTGGGCCATCATATTTCTGAAATCGCCTCAGTAGCGACATCTCTTTAGGTAGGCTGCACTCAACAAGGCTTTCCTAGTTTGCATTGGATATTGGAGGTGCGCCTACATATGCATCGCCACTAGATAGATGGCGCTGGTTCAAGGAATGAGCGGGATAGAAACTTCTTCCCCCTCTCTCTTCACTTCTACTTCGCTAAGTCAACGTGCATTGTGCCACGCATTAATTATAAATTAATATAATTATTCAAACTGTTCAAAAACCGCATATACGTGTGTGATTGTGATGAAAAGCGAGTGCCGGCCGGCTGAAGACAAACGGACAGTGACATCCTTAGGCAGCAGCACCAGGAAGTACCAGGTACGCGTCACTTTCCTATTTTCCACTTGCAGCTAGGTCAAGCCTTGTTTTGTACTTTTCTCTCATCCACCACCCCCGCATCACAACCTATATATTCATACAGTCCACTTTTCTTTTATTTTCCCCGCAATTTAACATATTTTCCTGGGGTTGTATTACTCGGCCCCATCAATTGCAAAAAAAAAACAATGCTACAGTTTTTGGTGTCGGGGCCTATCTAACGATTTAAATCTATGCATACAAAGTATCATGCAAAGGTACCTATTTACAACTATAAATTATGAAATTAAAATAAAACCATATTTTTTTTACGGTTTACCTTTTAAATATTTTTTTTTTTTACATTCATACATACATTAACTGAATCCATTTAAAATAAATTTTCACCAAAACATGTAAAACCGCAATCAGCTGATCGCAGAAGCCGCCATTTTGTCGCCGGAGTTATCTACAAGGTTTTGATGTACGCTCCATTTTCTATTCTATCAAGGCGAAACGCTTGTCTAATTTGCCACATGGCATGGAAAAGTCAAAAAGTCATAGCTACGATCTTTCAGTTTCTAAGGAACATTTGTATGACAACTTGTTTAGGCGTGAATACGAATCGACAATTAGCGAATGCCACTTGACTTGGGTAAGTCATTTTGAAAAAATGATCACTTTCTCCTGTTAAGTTGATTTCTTTGAAGATCCTTTATTCGTAGATGTAGGGCCTGCATCAGGATGGGGACAGACAATTTGAACAGTTGCTCTCAATTATTCCAATGTGTTTGCAATTAATATCAGTTGAAAGTCATATTTCCTTAGTTTTATTGTATTTTTTTAATTTTGCTATAACTAAATAATTATCCCATTTTCACACTAATACCATTAGTTCAATAATTTTTCATTACAATAACGACATATTACATCTTTTTAAAAACCTTATTAAACCAGGAATATTTTGGAATCATTGGCCACTGTTGCTTTCATATTATTTTTTTACACCAGAGCTGTTCAAAGTTCCACATCAAAAATATTTCTTTAGAAATTTTACACAAATCAAAAGTTTAACATTCTTTTTTGAGAAAAATACTTTAGTTAGCTATTTTATTTGGTAGTTATCCACTGATGCGGTTAATATTAATTATTTAAGCACAGAAATAATGATGGTATTAAGTGATTTGACCTCGTTACGAGTAAAAATATGAACACAATAAAAAAAATATGATTTTTTTTTTAAAGCACGATATTTCTAGCAGTGTAAGGTTTATACTTTTTATCAATTATTTTTTAGGCGTGCCTTTAGTTCTACTATTAGCCCTTCAGAGGTTATCCATTGTTTCCTGGACACCCGGTATAAAACAAAAACTGACCTTTAATGTCTTAGGACTCGGATAATAGAAATTTAGAACGTAAAAAAAATCTAAATAAGGGTTTGAATAAGTTAACAGGTTATCATTCGAGGTTGACTCTACTTTTTTGCTTAAATGACTGACCTATTAATAATGCACTCCCTTACTTCATCAGAAACCGATGATTGTAATGTCTCGGGAGCTAATAAAACACACTTTTTAGAATCAGGCGGGTGTAATATTTGCGCAACTCTGAACGCGGGTACTCTCGTATACGGCGGCTGGGCGACTGCCTCGTCTCAGCGTTTGCGCATACACTACATCCCTTCTTTATTTTAATTTATTTAATTCATTACAATATATAATTATTTTTATAACATTAACAAATCATAAGGAAATAACATTACATAATTATCAACAAGAAATTATACAATTCTAATCAAATTTATCATTTCCTCCTAGATCATTATTATGGCTATTTTGATTAATTACTGTCCATGAATCATTAACCTTTTTTAAGTGCACTACATTACGACGGTATTCTTTTCCAGTTTCGTCATTACGAATATTAACGTCACCATCATTTATGTCCGTTACTGTATGCATAGTGGGATTAAAATTCGTCGTCAACTTATTATCTTTGATTAGATTTTTAACTAATACTTTTCCTCCTATTTCTAGGTTACTGTCTGTTGCTTTTCTTTTTAGATCCGCGTACTCTTTTCCTTTTTCCTTCATTTGTAGATCTCTATCTCTGACTTCTTCATCTATAGCTTTATATTCCATGTCTGGTGCTGCCGGGATCTTGTCTCTAAACTGTCTTCTAAAAAATAATTCTGATGGTGACTTGCCTGTAATAGAGTGAGGTGTACTATTATACATCATTAAATAATTAAAGATTTCTTCTTTCCAGTTTTTATTTTCAGCATGGCAAATTTTTAGACGTTTCAAAACGTCTCGATTTTGCCTCTCCACTTCACCGTTCATTTGAGGCCAATACGGGACCGTTTTATAAAGAATGATTCCACATTCCTTACAAAAGTTTTGGAAAATTTCGCTCGTAAATTGATTCCCATTATCACACGTCAATGTTGCTGGGTAACCTAATCTGGAAAATATTTCTTTTAGGACCTTTATTGTATCCAGGGAAGTGATACTGCGCATTACTTTAATTTCCTTGTATCTACTAAAGTAGTCAACAAGAATTAACAGGTAGTCGCGACTGGGAAGCGGGCCCAAGAAGTCCATCGCTACATCAACCCAAGCCTCAGTGGGAAGTACTCGTCTCTTCATCGGGCATGGCGCAGTAGGATTAGATACCAGAGTACAACCTCGACAAGCTTTAACTAGTTGTTCAGCATCTTTGTCAATCCTAGGCCACCACACCTTTGTTCTAAGACGAGCCTTCATTGCTACAATGCCTGGATGGCCTTCATGAGCTGCTTCCAGTACTTGTGGGCGGAGAATAGTGGGTATAACTAGCCTAGTCCCCCGAAGAAGAATATCTCCACTAAAACCGAGTTCATTTTGTATAATTTTAAAATTTTTGATGGAGTCGTGCCAGTCATTATTAAATATACCATTTTTAATTTTTAGTATTTCTTCATCTTTAGCAGAACAACCTACAATTTCTTTCAATGGAACTGCTATAGGCCTACTGTAACTTACAATTTCGTTAATATAATTTTCAGAGTCAAATGGTTCTGGCGAGGAACTTCTACCGAGTCTGGAAATTGTGTCAGCGATGTTGGATTTACCTGGGCGGTAGACGACTTTGTACCTATATGCTTGTAACCTAAGTAACCACCGTTCTATTCTGGCACAAGGTTTAGAAGTTCGTCCAAAAATGGTCTCTAATGGCTTGTGATCGCTTATTAATTCAAAAGTTTTGCCAAACAGATAAATTTTAAAGTGCTCGACTGCCCAAACAAGCGCTAGTGCTTCTTTTTCTGTTTGGCAATATCTTTTTTCGCAATCGGTAAGAGCTTTATGACCATAAGCAATCACACGGGGGCCATCGTTGTCAACCTGGACTAACACTGCGCCTAACCCTACAGGAGAGGCATCAGCAATTACTTGGGTTTTATCAGAAGGATTATAGTAACCTAAAGTTTGGATATTAGATAAGCTATTTTTTAAAGTTTCAAAGGCCTCGTCCTGCTTAGGCGTCCAGAATTTTTGAATGTTCGCTGACTTTCCTAGGCCTAATCGTAACAGTTCTCGCAAAGGTTCCGTAAGGGTTGCTAGGTTTGGAATCCATTTACCGACATAGTTTACTAACCCCAAAAAACTTTGAATTTCTTCAGTGGTGTTTGGTAACCTACTATTTTTTATTACTGTCAAATATTTTTTTAATGGTCTTATTCCACTGGCAGAAAGTTCGTGACCAAGAAATTCAATGTTTTTTGTTTTGTAAATGCATTTTTTATGGTTTAATAGGACGTTGTTTTCCTTCAGAATACGCAGCACGGTGTTCAATCTTTCGTCATGTTCTGCTTCTGTCGCGCCATGTACAATGATATCGTCAATAAAATTAAATGTTCCTTCGCAGCCTAACAACATCTTTTCTAAAATTTTTTGGAACATCTCCGGTGCACAAGAAATTCCGAACATTAATCTTTTATATCGATACAGCCCTTTGTTAGTACTAAATGTTGTAATGTACCTACAATCTTTATGAATTTCGAGCTGGTGAAATGCATTTTTTATATCAAGTTTAGAGAAGTATTTAGCTTGACGAAAATTAGGCATTAATTCATTCATTGTTGGAAGGGGATGTTTTTCTCTAATAATTGCTTGGTTAGCTCTTCTCATATCTAAACAACTGGAACCATTGGTGAAACCCACGGTGAAGGTTCATTTACCTCCTCAATGATATCAGCATCCTTTAATTCCTTTAATTTTCTGGCAACTTTTTCTTCAAGAGGAATAGGGACTCTTCTGTACGGTTGGATGACTGGTTTCACTTTTGGGTCTATTGGAATCTGGACAGTTACTCCTTTGAACTTTGGGAACGTTTTATCTAATGATGCGTCACTGCTTACTGCATTGATTTGAAGTCCAATTTTAAGTACGCCCAATTGAATTGCGGACTCCTTGCCTAATAAATCACGTGTGCCATTTCTGATGACATAAATAGTAGATTTTATCTTAATGTCCTCAGAAACTGAAAGGTTTGCGTCAAAAGAGCCCATTATATCTAAAGGTTCTTTACTGCCGTAAGAAATAAGTGTCTTATTAGGTTTGCATATCTGGTTACAAACTTCCACACGATTATCCTTTAGATATTTCCAGGTTCTGTCCGAGATAACATTGCATTTACTTCCTGAATCTATCAACATGTCAATTGTAACTCCCCCAATATCGCACTTTATAGTTTCGTCATCATCCAGATGGAAAATATAATCTATTTCAGGCTTATCAGTCTGTTTCTCTCCTATATCATCGGTTTTAACTTCTACACTTTTATGATTTTCTAGGTTAAATATATAGTCAATTTCAGATTTAGTTCCGTCCCTCTTTGTTTCTAATCTTGGTTTTTTGTTGATAGTTCCTGTTTTGTTATTTGAAAATTGCCTTTTCTGTCGTGTCCTGCAATGTTCCCGGAAATGCCCAATGAAACCACACTTCAAACATCGTTTATCCTTTGCTGGGCATTTTGTATCATCGGATGAATGGGTGGAGCTTCCACATCTACTACATTTTGTACTCGAAGGTTGTTGTCGAAAAGGTTTGTTGTAATATTTCTTATTATCTATTTTGTTTATTTCTGCCTTGTTGCAATTGATCGAATTATTAATATTTACAGTTCTGAATTGATCTAGTTGCCTAGCCACAACTTCTAATGCATTTGCTTTACTTATTATTTCGTCGAGAGTAACTGAATCGCCGTGTTCTAAAATTTTTTTTCTTAATTCAACTAATCGGCACTTTTCTGTAATTTGATCGATAATATGATCCTCTTTATTATGAAACTGACATTTTTCAGCTTGATTTCTTAACCTTAATAGAAATCGTTCAAACTGTTCTCCTTCCTCCTGTTTTATTAGTCGAAAAAGATACCTTTCGTAAATCCGACTTTGTTTTGGACTAAAGTAACTATCTAATGATTTTAGAGCTATTGAATAAACATCAACACCTTCTCCTTCGTCAGCATGAGCGCCAGGCAAATTGTAATAAACTTCTTGGAGTGCTAGTCCTCCAATATGGAGAAGATTGGCTCGTTTCTTTATAGGTGTGTCGATGTTTGCAGCCAATAAGTAAATTTCAAGTGCCCTCTTCCATTTTTCCCAGCGAGTACCCACCGATGTTGGATCACCTTCGCAATCAAAATGGTCTAAGCTCGAAAGTGAGGATGATGCATGAGTCATTTTGGGGCAACCTGTAATAAAATATTGACTCATATTTTTGCGTGGCTTTTGTACTGGAATCAGTAACAGTATTACAACTGCGTAGCCCTATTAAACTGACGCAATTGCACATTGCGTCGAATTTATAATATACTTTAATTATGACAATAAATCGTATACAGTCTTTTTAATAAGTTTTTAATTTAGCTGCATGGCCCTTTGTTCAATATTCTTTGCGTGGCCTTTTTATGAACCATTATTATTATGATATTTCTATCAATATAAGTTTAACTTATATTAGCTAGTAATACTAGCATTCAATTCGACAAGTACCTACTTGCAATGTTTTGATAATGTTGTTTTCAATAATACAATAGAAGAAACAAACAAAATATTAGTAATTTGATTTTACAAAACAAATTTGTTGGTAGGTAGTAAATTAATGTTAAAGTTTTAAATTGTTGGTAACATATTTTTTAACGAGCTGAACCTAAATATGACATTCCATACTATTATAGTTAATGTATAAGACCGATTCAGATGAAACTATGAGTTGTGGGTAAACAGAAAATAAAAGCCATAATTATAATTCTTTTTTTTTTTGTGGTTGTTTAGAGGTTTATAAATAGGTAGGTACTTTAGATGCTATTTGGTTCTATATTTCGAATCTTTCCTTATTTCTATTTTGCAACAGATATCTTTAACTATAACCAAAGTTATGCGTTTGCGTGGCCTTTTTAAATTTGCAACTGACACAATGCATGGCCCTTTGTTTATCAGTTCCCATTGTTTACGTATTGCCATGGAGTGTAATTAGAAACATGTGTTCAATTTCTTATCCTGTTTTTTTTTGTACTCACTTTTATCCTCGTCGCCACTTGTAATGTCTCGGGAGCTAATAAAACACACTTTTTAGAATCAGGCGGGTGTAATATTTGCGCAACTCTGAACGCGGGTACTCTCGTATACGGCGGCTGGGCGACTGCCTCGTCTCAGCGTTTGCGCATACACTACAATGATAAACTATGGCAATTTTTTACGGCAAAAAGCCTTTATTTTCAAGCGAGGTGTAGTGACGTCATAAGTGTTACGTCATCGGAGTATAAAATGTGGAGTCACGTCGACTCATTCATCAGAGCATTGGGGCCTTGATAAATTGTAGCGATGGCGGGTAAATGATGGATTTGTCAAAGTTTGCAAGGAATATGTAGAGAAAAACGGCGTGCTTGGTTTTAAGACTAAATAAAGAATATTTAACTTATTAACGACATTTTAATTCGGCTTTATTCGACCAGGGGGATAATTCGGTAACTTTAACAAGCCAAGTGGTGTCGTGCGTTTGGTTCGTCAGTTGTACGAACAAAGCAAAATCGCCACCAATATTCAGGTGTTTCGCACTAAAAATAAAACTTCGCCACTATTATCACGACCTATCAAACGTTTTTCTTAGATAAATCCAGGATACAACCAAAATATTCGGTAGGTGTTTTCAGAGACTATAGGTTTACTTCATACCTTATAGGTGCTTTTTTCTTTACGAGTAACATACAAGAGTTACTCACCCTCTGGGGGAACCTCGTGACCTCGTGGATAAATCACAACGTGGTACCTATAGCTACTCTATACCGTCTTACTTCCACAAGCTACCTATATAAACAGAACCGCCTTGGTTGAACTAAATAAAACTCGCTGTACTAATCACCAAATCGCGATTGACGATCACAGATGCAGCGGTATATATAGATACCGGACTGCTAAGCGAATGGTTCCGGGTTCAATCCACGGATCGGGCCAATTTCGTAAAATTGGTTTTTCGATATTGGCTCGTGTCCTTCCCTAGTCCTTTATGTGGTAGCTATAACACAAGTGCTTACTGCAACTTACTTTTGGGCCACATAGCTGGTGTGTCAGTCTAGAGATTTATTTATTTATTGATTTAATTTTTATTTAATCTAAGTCTTGTACCGTTCTTAAAAGGGCAGTTTGTAACGCTTGGAATAAGACAGTTTCAATCCTTTTCATTGATAGAGTGGTTTCTCGACCTCGTAAATACCTTAACTTCCAACTAGTTTAAAATCAAATCAAATTACTACAGGAATAAAATTACAACTACCTTTATTGGCCTACTTAAATGATCTCACTCGTTCTTATTAATCTTAAAATGTCACTGAAATAATAACTACCACTCCTGAATTATTATTTTGACAGCTATGTAGATCGCAGCCATATCAGAGAGAACCACATTTAGGGTGAAATATGTGCCTCATTTGGGAGGACTTAATTCTAGCCATATTAATTTCTTTTTCTTGACGGCTGTCATTAGGGTTGCCAACTCGTGAGACTGAGCGGATTCTTTTATTTAACAGGTCAAACTTGACTTGGTTAAATGTATCTTGTTTTTGTTATGTAAATTCTTACAAAGATAGGTATTAGGTGGCTAGGTAGGTACATGGTTCAAAAAAGTAAAGTTAATACTTAAATAAACTTTTAACACAGTTAGTGTTAATTCATGTTTTGACGCCAGCTTACAGTAATCACAAAAAATCTTTGTTGAATTAAAAAAAAGTGATAGGTAAACACTTATTGCTTTGGAAATTGCACTCACTAGCCCCCCCTATATGAAACCTAGACATATCTCCCCGAAGTTTCTACCTTAATTAACTTACCCAGCTTTTCACATTTCTCCAAGAACGACGAAGACGGGGCTTGTTTGCACAGCCCTACACCGTAGAATGAAGACGGATGACCCCGACGTGTTATCGATCACGGTGTAGAAGCTTTCTGCTGTCACCACCGGCCACTGAGCTACCGGCACTGATTAGAACTCAGACGTGGGGATTTCTCGTGTAGAGGACGTTTTTTTTGTTCATTATAATTTCAAGTAATTTAGCTCTAGATTGTCGTACGCTGGTTAAATCGTAATCTCCTTCAGGGATCATATCGATCAGGGATATATATATTGACTAAAGTAGCATTTTCTTACCATCAACCAAATTATTAGTTAATTCGGAAACCGGTGGTAAGTTTTTTTATTTTCTTCATAACTTCTTAAGCATTTGATCTTACTCATACCATGTATATTTATGAGTTTTAAGGATGGGGCTTTGATCTAAAAATACTTAATAAAATTTTGCACTAACGAAAAAGTTATGATTTTAGGACGTTATGTAAATCTATGTGTAAGAAAAATGTAGGTACCCATAGTTAGCAAACTTTTATTTAATCCCACACAAAGTTCCTAACAAGAAATTCGTATAAAAAGATTTCTGAATAAACCTAAAATTGTTTATTACAGTAAAAATGTTGCCAAATGCAAAACTTTGCTGTTTTATCTTGATCTACAGTCCATTAATCCGGAGTTTTCCACGAGTTTTTACAAAGTCCATAATGTAAATCATTATGCTAAGTCGGAAGGGACAACATAAAAAACAACTTCGCTGTAGGTCGAAAAAATAAACTTTTCCCAGGGGGCAAATTTGGCAAAGTTCAGAATACGAATTAGGTAGCCTTTATAACGAATTATTTAAATAAAGAACAACTTCGCGTAAAAAAGTTTAGTTAGCGTAATTTTGGGGACCTAATTACGTTAATTGTATTTTCAAGTTCCTTTTGGTTCGTTTACAAGTATATAATCTCATGTTAACGCATTTTTTTTGAGCTAAAAACCATGGTAATGTGTACTTTTAGTAACTGATCGAAAGTCTTGATATTTTTTTTCATTGCTTGTAACTTTTAGGTTACATATTATCATTACATAGTTACATAGTACTTATGTATAAATCCAAGTCGCTAATTGTGTCTGTTTGTATATTAGTCCGCTAACTCCTCCTAAACCTCTAAGCGGATTTGAATGCGGTGTTCGCCTTCTTTTAGGATGTTTTATTATTAAAAATTTGTAAATAAAGAACATTAAAAAAAATGTGTCTTAAGTTAGCTCAAAAACAATTTTTCGGGCCAAAAATTACACCATTGCGAAGCGAGGGCGGGTCGTTTACACAGAATAAAAAAAAAGATAACTTAATCTCCAATTAAAACCTCATTTGCTTCTGGAAATATCTATACTAATATAATAAAGCTGAAGAGTTTGTTTGTTTGTTTGTTTGTTTGTTTGTTTCTTTGTTTGTTTGAACGCTCTAATCTCAGGAACTACTGGTTCGAATTTAAAAATTCTTTTTGTGTTGAATAGACCATTTATCAAGGCAGGCTATATATATATATAACATCACGCTGCAACTATAAAGAGCGAAGAAATAATGGAAAATGTGAAAAAAAAGGGGAAAATTATTTATTCTTGAAGGCTTCCTTTGCGTGCGCTGCGAAAATGGTTCTAGATACCAAAAATATATATGTATACAAGAATTAAGGGAACTTTTTACCGCGGGAAAACTTCGCATTCCCACGGGAAACCGACTTCTACGCGAACGGAGTCGCGAGCAGCCTCTAGTGTATTATATGACGTATTTTCCCGCCTTTAGTTACCATAGACGCCTTTACCTTCTAATTTTACGCCAGCCAGCTCTCTTTTATTTTTTTTAATAGCCACAGTCCACGTCAAAGTCCAAGTCTTACAAAGGGTGTAGTAGCTTTGTTATCAACTATGCAGGAAGCCTAATTGCTAGTTCTCATTTGTTGTGTTAATATTTAGTGCTTTGTCTAACGAGAGGGGTGAGAAACTAATTGTGGAAGGGGATTAATGGCCCTGGGAACACTAAGATGAACTAATTGATGTTAAATTGCGATTTAGTATCTAGGTTAGTCAAACAAAGTTTAGTAACAGTAAGTATCCATTGATTTTAATATTCGCGAGCATTTAACCGGGCAGGATTATAATGTTTGTTACTTTGATCATCAGCCATGTAGCTATTTCTTGTTTTTTTCAATTTACAAAAAAAACAGACTCAAAACACAACAAAGGTCTCATACTATTTACCTATATTACCCTTCCCGGTTGTAATTTTCATGTGTATGCCAATGCAACCTTCCCTTACTTGGCCTATTTGTTCCCAAAATCTAATCATGTAGCTTGCAACCTCCGCTATTGCTCGCATGAATTACTACCTCATCAATATGTAACGTATACATTAGCAAGAGGTCTTACAACCTCCTGTGATCATGGATCATACTTGCTGAACTAGTTATTCAAACAATGATTGGTTAGGTTGCAAGCTTGACCCATTTGAAATTAGGTTTCGGTTGGTAATGTAATCTTATTTTTGCATTTTATACTTTAGCTTTCTGATGCTATAAGAAACCTTTGGGTGCATTGAAATATTCCATGTCCCTTTTTTCATGTTGTGTTATTTTTTAGTAAAATATTGTAACCAAACGAATTTGTTAAACTTAGGTTTGTAGATTATATTCCTACTCGCTGGAGAGAGCGAATTCATTTACCTATTTCTGGTTTTGAAATATCTGGGGCAAGGCAGTATTATCTGCACTACAGAGGTGAAATAAAAAACTTATTGGCTGACTGGCTTTAGGTACTATAATCTGGCCACCGAGAGATTGCGTTTGTGACACATGCCAGTAGTGTTGGGGTAAAAAATAATATTGACAAATATTTTTTCAATCAACATTAGTAAAAAAATTAGTTTATCTTATATCTATTTTACTTGTATAGCAAGAAACTCCAACTGCTGCCTTTTTTCAAAACAAATATTTAGGTCTACAATACAATAAGTACTAAAACTAAAAGTAGGTAATAAATACTTAAAATAATAGATATCGCGCTGGTATAAATTTAATCAGATTCCGATTCGCTTGAGGAGGTGCTATCATCATCTTCTCCAACATTTATAATTATGTTATTATCAATGATCGAATCAATTCTAATATCTCGATCAAAGTCTTTGGTAATAAGATTTTTTGTTTTTTCTACCGCCTTCGCCCAGTCTTCCTTCGTGATTTTTTCGCAAGCTTCTTTTAATAGAGCCATCATCTTTTTTGTGCTAAAAGGTGGGGACGTATTGCGACGGGCTGCATAACCCTTAATTTGAGCCCAAATTAATTCAATAGCATTGTATTGGCAATGATATGGTGGAAGTCTCAGCACCCGATGACCGTACTGCAGAGCTAATTCATCTATTTCATATCTAACATTTGCCGATTTATTTTCTTTCACTAACCGCAATAGTTATGCTTCAAGCATATCCATATTTACGTCGATATCATGTTTTTATAACCAAGCTACTTATTCTGCTTTTTTATTAGAAATTGATTGATAACTTTAAAATTGACTGATATTTTTAGCACATCCCTACGAAAATATGATGTTGTTTACATTTTTAAAAATACATATTTTATCAGTAATTATTACCCTTACAGTAAGCCATCAGTTATAAAATTTAAAATCAGTGTGTTTTAATATCATTTTATTGCTTATTATTTGTTTGTAGGGTCAAAATAGACGACTTTTTTTTTGTTTGTTTTCGTAGACGGCCTGTCAAAGTTACCTCGTTATGTCAAACACAATGTGTCAGGAACGCATTCTCTCGGTGGCCGGACAATAAGATTTGAAACTTGAAATACCATCACTTCATTGTATATATTGCTGTCAAATCTTTAGCTAAAAAAAAACGTAGGTACTTGCTTAAAAAGTTTTAATGTTCATGAAACGACCTTTATAGAGATTTTACAAAGAAAATATTAAAAATCATTCGACACTAAAATATCACCTTTCAACTATTATCAAATCAATTCACCAGCAGGCGGTAACAATCAATTTGAAATTGAGCCTCCCCCGCGCCCCCCCGCGCGGGGCTAGATGATTTATTGCAGTTAAGCAAATGCAATTAACGTTGAGTTAACCTGGGTCGGTTATTACAAGGTTAACTGGGTATATCTATAGCTTGGTTAGCACCGAGATAGCCTGGAAAGTTAATTATGACAAACCCCTTTTGGCGGGGGGTTGAAATTGATAGATGATGGCGAAAGAAAATATTTGGGTGGTTACTCTTAATAATTTGATCGACAATTTGTCCGATAATCATATGCATTGACAATGTATTCATTATTTTCTTCACAATTACCAAAATCATTGGTATTTTTTACCACTTTTCCCGCTCTTTTCCTGTCAATATTTAAAATGGTTTCAAATGGTACATATTTACTTTTAATGTAATTTAAGAGTACCTAAAGTAAAGCGCTTAGTTCTAAATGTGCCTCTCTATAGCTTATATGGCCTATGGTTAACGTTGTACCGAACACTCTTTACCTAAAATAAAATTTATTTAGCTATGTATTAAGAACCGTACGAGTGATTTTTACGAGTGGAAGAGTCTAGCTGTACGCTCTGTCTGCAGCGATTACTGGGCTGACTCGACCGGTGAAATACTACCGTCGCACAGAAAACCGACGTGAAGTAGGGACGATGTTCCTGCGTTTCGTTCGGTGAGTGCGGTATCCGGTGCCCAATTTTCTCAAAGGCCAGCAACACACCCCCAACACCCACAGTGTTGCGGGTAGTCATGGGCGGCGGTGATCACTTACCATCAGGTGGCCCGCATGCTCGTTTGTTCCCTATATCGAGAAAAAAAAATTACCTACTTCAAAACATAATTATTTTGGCCTTAGCTTAGCCATAGTCAAATAAAAATCTCAAGTTAAGTACTTGTGTATTTTGTAATGTCAGTAATATACACATTACTTATCAACAGCAGCCGACATTGATAAATGAGGCATGTTAATCAGGCCGATGGTGGAGACACTCGGTTTTTCTGAAGATCAGAATGCTAATGGTACTAGTGTGGGGAGCATTTCGATAAACTGAAAAATGTTTTGCTTGATGCTGATGAAAGAATTTGTTATTTGTTCTATAAATTCATTTAGGGTGAACCAAAATTATCTAATCAAATAAGTGTAAAAAGCTAGCAAGCGTTTTACATTTATTTCTTTACTGAAATATATTTCTCCATCGAATCGATCTTCCTCAGGAAATCATAAAAGCTGTTGTGGCAGATAAATGAAAGGAAAATTACGTTTGTTGAATGTAAAAGGATACGTTCATGAACGATAAGAACCTACATAAAGCAAGAAAATATAATTTATCAATATATTTTTCTAATGATGCACAAAACATCGAAATATTTAAAAATATCGATTAATGAATATCGATCTTGACATCCCTAAGGGTTTCTTTTCGAAGGGATGAGCGGATTCGACCGCCCTTGACATTGAACGCGACAGAGCCTGTTAGTCTAGACGTTACCAAAAAATATTTTATTTTCTCATTAGTATCATAAACGATTTTTTAAAGCCTTTGAAATTGGATTTTTAATGGAAAAAGATTACAAGTACATTTAACAATTTCAAGAATTATGAACTGAAAGCTACAATATTGTGACAAAAAACATGGTATCAATAAAAATGAATCAACAAAATCTTTGTACCCCTATAATATTAAAACAACTACACTGTATGTATGAACTGTTGTATGAGAGATTTTTTTTAAATACTTTATTTAGATTATATAGATTTAGAAGTTTAGCAGAAAGTAACAAATAATTCCTTATAAAATAAGCCAAAATATATTAAATCTGTATTTCTTCAAGTAAATTTTGTGGTGTCTATAAGTAAATTTTGTGGTGTCTAGAGGAAAATACCAATATTACTAACTAGTGGCCGCCCGCGACTCCATTCGCGTGGAAGTCGGTTTCCCGTGGGAATGAGAAGTTTTTCCGCGGTAAAAAGTACCCTATGTGTTATTCTGATGTTTAACCTATATTATTGTAAAGTTTCATACAAATCCGTCCGTTATGTAAAAGAGTAACAAACATTCATACATACTTAAAAACTTTTACGTTTATAATATTAGTAGGAAGTTAGCTGCCCTGCCAACCGTCATCTTAAAAGTTTTTGACATTTTGGGTTACGTCTTTCAAGCCTCAAACCTAATAACAAAACGGATTAAAACAAGTTTTTGCTACTTCCTCCTTTATTACTCAACATCATTAAAATTTGGCGAAATCGCCAAGTTTGTAAAATTTCTGAGAAACTTTAAACACAAGTTTAAAGGAATTGCGGCGACGTTTTAGTTCTCCATTTACGATTTTCAAAGAGCAGGTGGAGCCTATGTTATGTACACTATTTTACTAGTATAAAACATATAATTTATTTGCTTGATAAACCGAGAGTTGTGTTTCTTTATTTAGTTTTTTTAAGATGTAGTTATTTACTTCGGTTAAATGAAACTGCATGTAACTAAGAAATTCTAATGTATATTTTTAATTATAAATATGTCGGCGCGGGTGTCTTTTGATAATGGTAGAATGCTAAGATCACGTTTTAGTGGGCGTAGAAGGCAGCAAACAAGAACTTGAAGCATTGTGAAAGAATATAGGAACAATCTGTTAACTACTTTAGCTCAATGATCTGATAAATCTAATCCAACTGTATTGAAATGGCCTGCCTCACTACCATAATGAACTACACGGGTATTTGGAATAATAAAGAAACAGTTTAACCTTTAACTTTGTTTTAATTTACCGGATTCATAAAGACAGATACAATCTGTCTGACATATTGAGTGGAGAAGAACCCGGTGAATAAACTCCACTCTGCCATTATCATAATTCAAATACAAAGGAACGTTATAAAACTCGCTTTTACATTACTCACAGAAATCTAGCAACTAGTTTACATGATTAACGGATACAAAGATACTTAGCTTTCGTATTGAAGATTTCCGATACAGCATTAGAATACAAACTGTTAAACTTAGGCAATGACTCGATATAAAATCAAACAGCAAATTGAATGTGGACAAGACAACTGCTTCTCTCCGATTCCCGCGCTATTCTCCTTTTACAGGATTCTTTCCGCGCACGCGTCAGACGTGATGTTTCTTGGTTAGGCTTGGCACCTTTGCATTTTACAAAGCTTCTCAATAAAATAAGATAGATGGCGTTCTTTAGTTTCATTTAATGTCCACCGACTCCGACAAATATAACAATGAACGAAATTTGTAAATATGATCCTGTATTGGACCTAAACGTTGTAAATTTCAATTATAAAATGAAATGTTATATCACTGTTGGTTTCTTCGATTAAGGCAAATATTAAAACAATATTTTTTCCCTTTTCGACGGTTTTTTTTCATTAAAAACAATTATTATATGACTTTAAAGACGATATAAATTTTAAGACCACGTTTTTAAGAGCCTATTTCATTCCTACTCAAAAAATTTTTTCTTTAAACCTAGGATTTAAAAATATTTCTAATTTATAAACTTTAGTAAAGCAATATATCAAGTTAACTAACTATGATTTAACGGCTCCACCGTCGTAGCTTTTATTGAGCACTTAACTTTTTAATTTATGGCAGCTACCCTGTTTCCTCGATCGGTGCCAAAAATGGTTTTTAACGAACATAGATTTATAAAAATGTCTCGTTGATTTCAAGCCGGGTTAATCTTTCTGCTTTTCAGAGATTATTTTATAGTTAGTAACACTTTACATACATATAAAATAAAAATAAAATGAGACAGTGGATTTAAAGAATGTAAAATTTTTACAAAGGCTTTTGCTTCTTATAGGAATCTCTTCCAGCAGCTCTGAAATCGGAAAAGCAATATCAAGAGCAAGCTCTGTGTGTTTTATTTAATAAACATATGTTAATACACCTAAATATGTTTTTCCCTATCGTATAAGCATTTGGATCTTAATTTAACAGACACGGTTATTTTATAAATAAATCAGTATTTTTGAAGGGTTGTTGTAGTTTGCTGATTGAAGGTAATTCCTACTCTAGGTATAACCCTTGCGGATAGTTTTTTAAACCTTCTTCAGAATACATTAAAATCTCAAAGTACTTAGTAGCACCTATTATGCAGAGATGTCAAATCTTCTACGATCAACTTTTATTGATATTTAAACCACAGTATGTTAGTGCTAGGCATTTTTTTTTCTTTTCAAAACCAGTGTAATATTTTCACTGCCGTCCCGTGTAGATGGTAATATACCTAAAAAAGCCAATTATGAATAAATGGACTACACACCATTACACAATTGCAATCATGTCCTAGCAATGTTAATTTATTACCACACAGCGATGTTATCAACCATCCAATGACAATATTTTATTTCCAATCATTTCCGACGTTCACCTGTTTGCCTGCATTTGTCCCCTTCTACTGCCTTTTACGTACACACATACAATATGAAGAGTGAATTGGAGATATTGAAAGAGTTCCGTATCTTAGTTTTTTTTGAGTTTCATTCATTTTTGGATCTTTGATTCCTTGGACCTTCTTGGACCTTCTGAAAGCTTCCTTTATTTTTCAACTAATAGAGCGGTGCCACACGAACGTTTTTTCTAAAACATACTGCGCTGCGCTGCCTTGTCGCTCCGTCATCACCCCTGTTTGCCTCGTCTGCCACGCCGCTTTGTGCGCTTCACGCGCGTTCTGTTTCCGCACGTTGTTTTAACGCACGTGTGGCTAAGGTTATAATTTATATGTAAAACTACGGAACGTTATCGCCTAGTCGTCGCAGCGACAACGCAACGCAACGTTCGTGTGGCACCGCCTTTACTGTATTGTAATGTTGCGTTATGCCACAAAACTGTCATCATCTAGAAAATAATTTCTTACTTAGATTTAGAATACCTATATGATGATTAATTTTCACGAATTGGTTCACTACGATCGCAAAAATCCTTGTTTGGTACCAGAGAAAAAGACGGTTATCTTTTCTCAACGTGATCAAGCTCCTTCCTTCTTCTCCGTTTTTTGCAAAATTTTGCTGGCTAAACGTTTTTCTGATCACTACTTACTACTTGTATACCGAATTCCTGTCTCTCACTTACTACTTTAATCCTTCTTTAAATTATTCTTATATTTCACCCAACACAATTATGAGAATTTAAATGTTCACTCCGCTGACGAAATGTTCTACACGGAGCTCTTAAACCAATAAATGACAACGAATTTGTACATTTTTACTATTGCTTTTTATGCACCTAAGTAACTTTACCTTACGAAAAAACTCAGACGGAAGTTTCTGCACGGAACTCTAAAAGCGGTAAATGATAAAGAATTCAATTTCGCCGGCAAACCGTGGAAATTGAAAATTTCGGTTCGTTTTGCACTATCTTGAATGGTAAAAGTGTATGTGGGTGTGTTCTAGTTGGTTATTTCGTGGTCGGAAACTTTCCTTGAGTTTAGCTTTTGTTGGGGAGCTTTAAGGTACTTTTAAGTTCTGTAAATGTCGTATGGTGCCGATTGACGTTATTAAAAAATATATCAAAATAAAAATGGGCGTTTAAAATTGTTTTGCTTGAATTCGCTTTGTAAATTAATTACATAATGGGACATGAAAGTACCTACTTTTAACACTTTAAATAAGTATCAATAGAAAAATTATCTTAAAACTATGTTATATGGGGTGTAAAACGACTGCTTCCGAAAACAAAACTGGGCATTTGCATTACGGTTACGTTTCCAGCAAAAAAATGTTTGTATGATTAAAAAAAAATATTTTTTACGGAATTGTACTCAATTGTGTTTATACTATCAGATTTGGCGATGGTTTCAAATTAAATTTCGAATTTTGTAAGCACCCTTCACCTTTCTTGGAGCATGAGGTGAAAAGACGATCCCTATTGTTTAGCTCATCATGTGTGACAAAAATTGCATGAATTATTTTTAAGTACACTATTAAATACGAAATTGAGACTTCGATGATGCTAAGAGTCAAAGTTTCATCAAATCGAAGGAAGTTACAAATGTACAGTTTAAATGGACGAGCTTCAATGTAATCGATAACCCTTACAATTGCCTTACCTGCCTTAATACCTTGCTGGATTGTCCTTTATCTGTAAATAAAGGAATATTTATTTATTTCGTCATAATTATAAGAGGACACTCATTTTGGGCCCAAATAAAAGTGCCGCCCAACGAAAAAAATGATTCCATACTATTAGGAATATCGTCCTTGTCCTTATGTATGATCATTTAGCTTATATAAGGTTGTATTTTTCTTAGTAGTAGTTAGTATGTTATTAAGTTTAACCGTAATTGTTGAAAAGGCTAGCTAAACTAGACAATATATCAGTCTCATAGTAACTTTTGTCATACAATAATATACGCATTTCATTTGCTTGTCCTGGTAATTTCCCAGCGATGTATGATGATAGGCTTTTTAGTGTTAGTGTCAGTGTCAGGAAATTATCACCATAGGAGATGCTATAATGGGTCTGTCTGCAAAATAAAAAATGATAACGTCAAATTCAATTTTGTTTACCCGCATACTGTAACGATCTAATTGCTTCGGCAAGAACGCGCGTTGGTTCCGACACAGATTCTATTTGAATAGGCGTGGCTATTGCCGGAGGAACGCTGTGAATCGTACTCCTAGACTCATTTTTTTCCGCAATAACGTTAGTGACAGGATTTACTGAGCTTAAACCGTCGGCGCGCAATATCTCACTTCTATTTTCACTAACCCGTACGTTCGTCGGATTACTCTGAGAAGAAGCGCAACTACCGGTATCAACGAGACCCCTCTCACTAGATTGCGGCCCAATATAATCTCCACGATTTTCGAGCGACTCCAGTCTTTTCAAAATAGTTCCCAATGTGACATGCAATATAACGTTTGAATTGCGAAGAGCTAGACCTATCACGCATCTGAGAATTAATACGAGAGCGCGACCGGTATTGCGGAGACGATCTGTCTCAGGAACGCGAACGGGAACGCGAAAAATAACGTGATCTATGCCTATCACGGTTATAACGGTGCGATCGATCTCGAGAGCCATGTCGTTTATCCGCCATATTAAATAAAGATCAAACTAAATCGAATACAAAGAACGTTAAATAATTTGGTTTTATTCTATCAGTCAGTAAGGAATGTTATTCTCACAAAAAAAAACTGGCCGGATGGGCTTGAGATTCTATCCCACTTCTGAATTTAGCGTTCAGAACTGAAAATAGTTTAAAAAAACATAGTGTAGAAATCTGGTCACAATTTAATTCAATTTTACAAAAATCTACCTTTAACATATAAATGAAACATTAAATCCACAAACATAAAATTAAACACCAATCATTTACAGAACAGCAGAAGTGCTTACAGGAATTATTATTTATTCATCAAACGCTTCAAAACTGATTAGTTACATGAAACACATAGAAAAAAAGGAATGATATTGTTGTTAAAAACATTGTCAAAGAACTATCGTAAATGATTTCGGGCATTTGTTAACATGATGAAATTTGCGTACTTGCTCTAAATAATAACAAGCATAGGAGTGTACACGAGTATAATATTTCTCTTTTTGTAGATTTTTCTTCGTCATTTAAAACAAAATCCTTCGCTCGCTCGCAACTCCAGAGAGGTGAAACTCTGTCTAATGGTTTTTGATATTGTAGTCCCAATGCAATATACTGCAATGACGACTACTGTTTGTAACTTGATGCTTTGCGGAACTTTAGTTTCGTCGTCAATATTATACAGCATTATACAGGATAGAACATAGGGTTGTTTTGTAGAAACACAATATAGAAACACTTGCTTCGTATGTGAAAGGTAGAGTAAGGCACCAAAGTCGCGGGAAAATCGAGGTTTATGGACATTTCACTCTTTTTATTAAAAAAAAATCGGAAAAAAACAGGTTATTATGGTAGAAAAGCACAGTCTTATCAAATACACCGTAAGTAAGGTTCTATTTAATGAACTTAAGTACATTAATTTTTGCTATGTCTATTAATTTTAAAATATAATGACATATCATAAGCAAACAACGCTATGTCGTTCCTACCATAAGAGAGGTATAATTTTGTGATATAAACAAAAAATAAAATGGACCCAAAATTAATCCTTGAGGAACTCCCATGCTCGCAACTGACTCAGACGATTTTTTACAGTACAATTCAAGTTTTTGAGTCGAAGCATTCTCAAATATGAAATTATTATTTTAAGGTTTGTATACTGGTACCAATATGGTTGAGTTTTGTTTTAATTAAATTATCATGCTGGACGCAATCAAATACTTTAAATGAATCACAAAATAAACGTTAAACGTTTGCAAGTTTTCCTTTTTAAGATAAAGAAATAACCTTTTTCGAGTTTTAATTTTAAGTTAAAATTCAAATGATAAATCTCTTAACGTAATTTATCAACTTTAATTCATATAATTTGTATCTTCCATTAATATCATGAGGCACATTATTTCAGGCATACATGCACAGTATTAAAAAAAAAGTATCAAAAAAGAAAGTTGAAAAAACAAAATTTTGATTTTTAAAATGAATGAAACTGAACGTCTCACATTTTGCAAAAAAACTAATAATTGGAAACCTCGTCCCCATAACACATTTTACCTTAAAAAACAATTATTTAATAATTTAAGCAATTATTAAACAATACATTTTGTCAAACGGTATTTGAGCGTTCGTTGTTTTGTAAATTAACATAGTTATAAAAAGATTTGTTTGCAAAATATTTTGTTGTTGTAATGAAAGTTTGTCATTTGATAAGGTTGACAAAATTGACATTTAAATAATAAATTGTTTGTAAAATGAAATTTTATAAAGTAAAATTTTACCTAACACAGGGATATACTTACTATCATTAATTATACTTCTAGTGTATTCTATTTTCATTTTGTGAACTAAGTAATTGAAAGGTGAATCAGAAATTAATACTTATTCGTAACTGATAACATAAATTTATTTTTTCATTTTTTTTTAAGTTTTACAACCAGTAGCAAGAAAAAGAAAGATGTGGAATATTTTTTTTTGAATTCAACAAAACTTTTGCTCACTTCATTTTCACATTTTTATTTATTTTGTTAATCTATTGGCTTATTTAAATGGTAGTTTACTTTAATTTTATCACGTATAATATTAATTCGTATATAATAATAAAATTATTAATATATATTAAACGTTATATTTAGTGTTGCGACTAAATAAATACAAGAAACCATTTTCAACATTTTCAGAAACAGTTTCATGATCTAGCTAGAGAGGTTAAACAATAAAAAAAATATTTTGTTCACTTTTCTTAAGAGAACTAAATTAGAACTTGCGAATGACGATTATTTTCTATGACATGCCAATGTTAAGGAGTGCAAACTTTTTTTTTAAATTGAAATATTTATTTTCCACGGAAATTTGAATAGCTTCGAACAAAAAACATCACCGTTATGAATTGATTTATTTAATTCCATTGTTTTTCAAAATCGGCTTTACTGCGCTGCATTATGTTTCACAAACAAAACAAGTGTTATTGTATTGGGATTTTACACTTCATTCATTACTTACATAAAGTATGGTACTAACATTCCTTAAAACATAAAGAAACATGCAAGTCTTGCTTTAATGTAAATTTTTAAGAAGTTTCTTTTTGAGTTTTAAAGACACTTGCTTAGGTACAAGTGTAAGTGTTACTGACCTGTCTTAGTGCTGCAGGTTAAAAGTGTTACTGTTATGTCAAACTCTTTTGTGCGTGCAATAAAAAAACGATATAACTAGACCAAAATACGTTAACAATTAAACATTAATGGTTTGACTAGAATCTTATTTGTATACAAGCTTGATAAATTATTTGCCAAACTCGATTCCAATTAGTAAGAAACATTACAACAATAACATCCTAAAGAAATAATTAAGCAATTTTTCCCAAATGATTAATTTGTATAAACACAATATAATACGTTATCATGAGATCGATGATGCTTATAGCCAAGGTTTCATCGAAACAGAGGAAATTACATAAATACAGTTTAAATGGACGAGTTTTTATGTACTCAATAAACCTTGAGATGTTGTTGGCCCGTCTTTCATCTGAAAGCAAAATTTTATCAGTTTATTTTGATCGCACATTTAATCCTAATTGACCTGTATTATTTCAGAGAACTAGTTTTTAAATTGTCACAAATTGGTTACCAGTTTCAGAGTATCTCCTGTTATACAATAATTGGAGAATTTTATTGGCTTGTGTCGGAAGTGTACCAGCGATGTAGGCAGGAACGGCGGTAAATACTAGTCCGTAAAACACAACCACAGCAAGGGTTGATGAAGTTACCTAAAAATATAAAGGTGAGTACTATTTTAATTTGTTACATACGTCAATATATCAAAGAATTTATTCATTTGTGTTGTTTGTTAGGAATTTATGTAAAAGCTTACATCTTCACTCAAAAATCCAAATCCGTACCAACATAATGATATAAAGACGGTTGTTGAAGTCTGCACTAAGTGGATTAAAAACTAGAAAGAAATGAACCATATATAATAATTTTAACCATGTTCAAAGAACACTGTAAGACAACAAGCATGATTGCAAAAAAAATACGTGCTTAAAGCTTCATAGCTGGAATTTCGATGTGTAATACTTATTTGACTGAGCTAAATATACAAAATCACTTACTAATAAATCGTAGGACCACAGAAACCCCTCGATTCCATCTATTAGTTTTTTATACACGAGTTGACAATGATTCTCATCAATTAAACCATCTTTATATTTTTGAATTAATCGTTTCAAAAATCGATTGGTTACCAGAAGAACTCCGATAAATTCAAAGTAAATAATGTGATTTATGCTGAATATTATCAAAAGGCAAGTGGCTGCTACAAAACTTTGATTTTCGGGCATAAGTAGAGTTATAATAACGCAGGATACGCAGAAACTCATACCCGAGTAGATTATTTCCCTTTTAGTTGATTTATCTTGCTCTTCTAAATAAATATCGATTGTTCGCCATTCTGCATGTAAATCCAAAGAAGTGTGTTTCAGTTTGATCGCTTTTGAAATTGTAGTCACAATTGAATATAATACAATGACAAAATATCCATATGTTTTGGCATTCAGCACCATTTTGGTATCATAGAAAATATCATACAGAATAGTTACAGATATTAAAAAGGGTTGCACTGCGGACACACAATTCAAAAATATTTGTTTCTTGCGTGAAACGTATTTAAAAGCACCAAAGTCTATTGACAAAGAAATCTGAATAAAGAAATACCAAAAACGCAAAAGGAAGGCTGTTTTATTTGCATTGTCTGTAATATTTGACATTTTTAATACCTTTTAGCTCTATTTATAAAATGTTTTAAGTGGTATTCGTTCTACAAGCCTAGCTTACTCTGTTTAAAAATGAAACTATATTGTCAATGAAACAGTTGACTCATTACACTTTCAAACATGACGTAGAAACCTATATTTTTTTTAATTAGAAGTAAGAGCATTTAAAATAGGGTGAGCAAGTTGTTTTTGTTCTTTGCTGCGATAGATTTTGGAAATTTTTAGAAATGTTTTTAGCTTTAAAATTATTTTCTTATTTGTAAAACCATTCCCGTATCTTGAGGTATATAGCCTGCCACAAATAAAACTATCTTTAAAGTGTCAAATGTCAGTTATAACTAGTTTTTAGATGATATCACAAAGTTAAAAAGAAACACCTGTCTGATCAAATAAGGCAGAAGACAGGATTATTAAGCTATTGCATAGCTTTTATCTAAGCGCGGGGACCGAATGTAAAAAATCCGTAACGAAAAAACACCTAACACGTCGTGTATCGTCGGTTCAGTTCGGCAGACTTCGGCACGGTGTTTGGGTGCGTGCGACTAGACGTTTTTTATTATAAGGGTCCCATCAAACTCAAAAACATAACACAAGCGCGATTTAATCTACCAGTGGCGCCATCTATCGAACGATAGTACAAACTTGGTATAGAACCGCTGTTACATAGATTTATTATCTTCGCTCTCGAAATCTATACGCTGTTATTAAAGCAAAACAATTATATTGACACCACTTTCTGATAGCTTACTTAAACACATACAAACAGACAGAATTAGCTTCTGGAGGGGTTCTAGCACGCGTCCTCCGTCGAGAGCTAGACCTATCACGCGTCTGAGAATTAATACGAGAGCGCGACCGGTATTGCGGAGACGATCTGTCTCAGGAACGCGAACGGGAATGCGAATGATAACGTGATCTATGCCTATCACGGTTATAACAGTGCGATTGATCTCGAGAGCCATGTCGTTTATCCGCCATATTTACTAAAGATCAAAGTAAATCGAATACAAAGAACGATAAATAATTTGGTGTTTTATTCTATCAGGCAGTAAGGAATGTTATTCTCACAAAAAAACTGGCTGGATGGGCTTGAGATTCTAGTTATCCCACTTCTGAATTTAGAGTTCAGAACTGGAAATACTTAGTTAAAAAAAACATAATTTAGAAATCTGGTCACAATTTAATTCAGTTTTACATAAATCTACCATCAACATATAAATGAAACATTAAATCCACAAACATAAAATTAAACACCAATCATTTACAGAACGGCAAAAGTACTTACAGGAATTATTATTTATTCATCAAACGCTTCAAAAACTGATTAGTTACATGAAACACACAGAAAAACTGGTAATATATAAAACCAATCAGAAGGAATGGTATTGTTGTTAAAAACATTGTCAAAGAACTATCGTAAATGATTTCGGGTATTTGTTAACATGATGAAATTTGCGTACTTGTTCTAAATAATAACAAGCATAGGAGTGTACACGAGTATAATATTTCTCTTTTTGTAGATTTTTCTTTGTCATTTAAAACAAAATCATTCGCTCGCCATGTAACTCCAGAGAAGTGAAACTCTGTCTAATGGTTTTTGATATTGTAGTCCCAATGCAATATACTGCAATGACGACTACTGTTTGTAACTTGATACTTTACGGAACTTTAGTTTCGTCGTCAATATTATACAGCATTATACAGGATAGAACATAGGGTTGTTTTGTAGAAACACAATATAGAAACACTTGCTTCGTATGTGAAAGGTAGAGTAAGGCACCAAAGTCGCGGGAAAATCGAGGTTTATGGACATTTCACTCTTTTTATTAAAAAAAAATCGGAAAAAAACAGGTTATTATGGTAGAAAAGCACAGTCTTATCAAATACACCGTAAGTAAGGTTCTATTTAATGAACTTAAGTACATTAATTTTTGCTATGTCTATTAATTTTAAAATATAATGACATATCATAAGCAAACAACGATATGTCGTTCCTACCATAAGAGAGGTATAATTTTGTGATATAAAAAAAAAAAAATGGACCCAAAATTAATCCTTGAGGAACTCCCATGCTCGCAACTGACTCAGACGATTTTTTACAGTACAATTCAAGTTTTTGAGTCGAAGCATTCTCAAATATGAAATTATTATTTTAAGGTTTGTATACTGGTTCCAATATGGTTGAGTTTTGTTTTAATTAAATTATCATGCTGGACGCAATCAAATGCTTTGAATAAATCACAAAATAAACGTTAAACGTTTGCAAGTTTTCCTTTGTAAGATAAAGAAATAACCTTTCTCGAGTTTAAATTTTAAGTTAAAATTCAAATGATAACTCTCTTAACGTTATTTATCAACTTTAATTCATATAATTTGTAACTTCCATTAATATCATGAGGCAGATTATTTCAGGCATACATGCACCCCCTACAGAAACCTCGTCCCCATAACACATTTTACCTTAAAAACAATTATTTAATAATTTTAGCATATAGGTATATAATTAAACAATACTTTTGTCAAACGGTATTTGAGCTTTCGTTGTTTTGTAATAATAATAATAATAATAATAATAATAATCTTTATTTATTTGCTCTCACATTTAAATACAATTCAATCATTCAATCACAAGAAAACATATAATGTGAGAACCTGGTGTCAGCACTAGGACAACCTGTGTTACTAATCACCAGGCTCTTCCCTTAAAGGCATTTACAATGTGTTTTTCATTAAACAAGACATATAATTTTAATTTAGGAAATAAAAAATAATTATAATATGTTAATATGAGAAAAAATTAAAATAAAATAAACATGCATGTACAAAATTACTGATTTTTTGTGTAGTTAGAAGATTTATGTAAGCAGAGTGGGTGTGTATGTGGTGTAAGTTGTGTGTTTAAGAGGATATTTGTTAAAGTGTGTGTATGTGAAATGAGTGTAATGGAGTTTGTGAGGGTGATAATTATGTAGGTAAGTACTTGTTTCATTGAAAGCATGAATGTTTTTAAGAGATCAAGGTCACATATTATCTATTTAATAGTAGTCAAAAGCGTTTCAGTGTCCAGGTAGCTTAGCCCGAGCAGCCATTTATAGATCTCTGACTTACAGGACGCCATTTTTGACGATTTGCTTGCGGTTTTGGGTAGAGTATATATTGATAGCAGCTTGTGTGCTGTATTGTATAAGTAATCTCCCAAAAAGCAGTAAAATTTTTGACAAAAGGTCGTATTTACTCTTTTTATACGGCATATATTGTTTTTCCTACGGCTATTTAAAGCAAGATTAGAATCATATTCAAGGGAACAATGTTTTTTTATTATGATTGCCTGTACGAACAATTTCCTAACTGTTAGAACTTTGAAATTCTGATAAAGATCTGTTGTGGGATAAAAATATGGCAGAGAAAGAGCCACCTTTATGACTGCCCTCTGAGCTCTTTCTAGCTTCATCAAATAAGATTTTGCCGCACCGCCCCAAGATGATATGCAATAGAGTAGAAGACTCTGACATATCGCGTAATAAACAGTCCTAATTGTTTTTATGTCTGCAACGTGCCTTAGGTTTTTAAATATGTATATAAGCTTACGTAATCTTGAAGAAAGAATGTCAATATGGAGATGAAAATTCAGCAGGTTGTCAATTGTTACACCGAGATATTTGATATTAGGAGTATGCTCCAAATTGGGACAGGCGCATGCAGGCTGTCTGTATGAACATATGTGAGCTTTAAGATTGTAATCTGTTGCATTGGGTTGATCAGGCAGTCTTAAAGAGAAGGTCATGTATTTGGTCTTTTGCACATTTAAGGTCAGAGCATTTGTATTAAGCCAATGTAATACGATGTTAAAGCCTTGTTGAGCCTTGTTATACACATCTGGCCAGGAGTCACCCGAGAACAGTAAAGCTGTATCGTCTGCAAAAGAAATGATTCTGGCTTGACCCAAATTAAGGTTACAGAGATCATTTATGTACATAAGGAATAAAGTTGGTCCTAATATACTGCCTTGGGGGACACCGTATTCCACTGTAGTCCTTTCACTCATAAAGTTCCCTATCTTAACACTTTGTGTTCGATTTTTTAGGTAACTTCCAAACAGTTTCAGTTGGTTACCTCTAATACCCATCATCTCAAGCTTTCCGAGCAGTCTTGGGATAGAAACTGTGTCAAAAGCCTTAGCCAAGTCCAAGAATATTGCCAAGGATTTCTTTTTTGCGTCCAAATTCGAGACAACAAATTCGGTCAGTTCATGGACTGCATGATCTGTAGATTTATTGGCTCTAAATCCAAATTGCTGATCTGAGAGTAAACCATTTTTATTCAGGAAATTTGTCAATCTATTATTTAGTAGTCTTTCTAATATTTTCGATAAAGCAGGCAATATGGAAATGGGTAAATTAACATAGTTATAAAAAGATTTGTTTGCAAAATATTTTGATGTTGTAATGAAAGTTTGTCATTTGATAAGGTTGTCAAAATTGTCATGTAAATAATAAATTGTTTGTAAAATGAAATTTTATTAAGTAAAAATTTACCTAACAGAGGGATATACATACTATCATCTACACTAATATTATTAAGCTGAAGAGTTTGTTTGTTTGTTTGTTTGTTTGAACGCGTTATTCTCAGGAACTTCTGGTTCGAATTTAAAAAATCTTTTTGTGTTGAATAGACCATTTAGGCTGTATAACATCACGCTGCAACTATTAGGAGCGAAGAAATAATGGAAAAAGGGAAAAAAACGGGGAAAATTATTCATCCTTGAGGGCTTCTGTTGCGTGAAAACTTCGCATTCCCACGGGAAACCGACTTCTACGCGAACGGAGTCGCGAGCGGCCACTAGTTAATTATACTTCTAGTGTATTCTATTTTCATTTTGTGAACTAAGTAATTGAAAGGTGAATCAGAAATTAATACTTATTCGTAACTGATAACATAATTTAATTTTCCTTTTTTTACAAGTTTTACAACCAATAGCATGAAAAAGAAAGATGTGGAATATTTTTTTTTGAATTCAACTTGACTTTTGCTCACCTCATTTTCAGATTTTTATTTATTTGTCAATGCTTCTTTGAATAGTAGTTTACTTTAATTTGATCACGTATTATTTTAACTCGTATATACTTATTAAAATAATTTATAGATATTAAAGTTATATTTATAGTTGCGACAAAATAAACACAAGAAACTATTTTCGACCTTTTCAGGAACAGTTCCATGAGGTTTAAAAAATAAAATACAATTTTGTTACTTTTCTTAAGAGAACTTAATTAGAACTAGCGAACGACGATTATTTTCCATGAAGGGGCAACATGCCAAAGTTAAGGAGTACAAATATTTTTATTTTTTTGTAAATTGAAATATTTATTTCCCACGAAAATTTTAATAGTTTCGAACAAAAAAACATCACCATCACGTTATGAATTAATTTATTTAATTCCATTGTTTTTCAAAATCGGCTTTAGTGCGCTGCATTATATTTCACAAACAAAACAAGTGTTATTGTAATGGGTTTCTACACTTCAATCCTATAAAGTATGGTACTTACATTCCTTAAAACATAAAGAAACATGCAAGTCTTGCTTTAATGTAAATTTTTAAGAAGTTTCTTTTTGAGTTTTAAAGACACTTGCTTAGGTACAAGTGTAAGTGTTACTGACCTGTCTTAGTGCTGCAGGTTAAAAGTGTTACTGTTATGTCAAACTCTTTTGTGCGTGCAATAAAAAAACGATATAACTAGACCAAAATACGTTAACAATTAAACATTAATGGTTTGACTAGAATCTTATTTTTATACAAGCTTGATAAATTATTTGTCAAACTCGATTCCAATTAGTAAGAAACATTACAACATTAACATCCTAAAGAAATAATTAAGCAATTTTTCCCAAATGATTAATTTGTATAAACACAATATAATACGTTATCATGAGATCGACGATGCTTATAGCCAAGGTTTCATCGAAACAGAGGAAATTACATAAATACAGTTTAAATGGACGAGTTTTTATGTACTCAATAAACCTTGAGATGTTGTTGGCCCGTCTTTCATCTGAAAGCAAAATTTTATCAGTTTATTTTGATCGCACATTTAATCCTAATTGACCTGTATTATTTCAGAGAACTAGTTTTTAAATTGTCACAAATTGGTTACCAGTTTCAGAGTATCTCCTGTTATACAATAATTGGAGAATTTTATTGGCTTGTGTCGGAAGTGTACCAGCGATGTAGGCAGGAACGGCGGTAAATACTAGTCCGTAAAACACAACCACAGCAAGGGTTGATGAAGTTACCTAAAAATATAAAGGTGAGTACTATTTTAACTTGTTACATACGTCAATATATCAAAGAATTTATTCATTTGTGTTGTTTGTTAGGAATTTATGTAAAAGCTTACATCTTCACTAAAATATCCGAGGCCGTACCAACATAATGATATAAAGACGTTTGTTGAAGTCTGCACTAAGTGGATTAAAAACTAGAAAGAAATGAAGCATATATAATAATTTTAACCATGTTCAAAGAACACTGTAAGACAACAAGCATGATTGCAAAAAATACACGTGCTTAAAGCTTCATAGCTGGAATTTGATGTGTAACCCTTTTTTCACTGAGCTATATATTCAAAATCACTTACTAATAAATCGTAGGACCACAGAAACCCCTCGATTCCATCTATTAATTTTTTATACACGAATTGACAATGATTTTCATCAATTAAACCATCTTTATATTTTTGAAATAATCGTTTCAAAAATTGATTGGTTACCAGAAGAACTCCGATAAATTCAAAGTAAAGAATGTGATTTATGCTGAATGTTATCAAAAGGCAAATAGCTGCTACAAAACTATCTTTTTCGGGCATAAGTAGAGTTATAATAACGCAGGATACGCAGAAACTCATGCCCGAGTAGATTATTTCCCTTTTAGTTGATTTATCTTGCTCTTCTAAATAAATATCGATTGTTCGCCATTCTGCATGTAAATCCAAAGAAGTGTGTTTCAGTTTGATCGCTTTTGAAATTGTAGTCACAATTGAATATAATACAATGACATAATATCCATATGTTTTGGCATTCAGCACGACTTTGGTATCATAGAAAATATAATACAGAAGAGTTACAGATATTAAAAAGGGTTGCACTGCGGACACACAATTCAAAAATATTTGTTTCCTGCGTGAAACGTATTTAAAAGCACCAAAGTCTATTGACAAAGAAATCTGAATAAAGAAATAATAAAAACGCAAAAGGAAGGCGGTTTCCTTTGCATTGTCTGTAATATTTGTCATTTTTAACATCTTTTAGCTCTATTTGTTAAATGTTTTAGTGGTATTCGTTCTACAAGCCTAGCCTACTCTGATTAAAAATGAAACTACATCGTCAATGAAACAGTTGACTCATTACACTTTCAAACATGACGTAGAAACCTATACATTTTTTAATTAGAAGTAATAGCATTTGAAACAGGGTGTGCAAGTTGTTTTCGTTCTTTGCTGCTTTAGATTTTGGAAATTATTAAAAACTAGTGACCCGATCACGCTTCGCAATAGTGTAATTTTGGGCGACTTGTTCCCGAAACATTGAATTTTAGTTAACTTAAAAAACCTTTTCTGAATGTAAAGAACAAATTTACACAGTTACAAATTTAAATGAAAAAAATACCTAAAGGACGGTGAAATAGTATTAAAATTCCTTAACTGGTTTAGGAGGAGTTAGCGGCCAAACATACAAACAGACAGAATTAGCGACTTGGATTTATACTATGTAATGATGTGTTTAGCTTTAAAATTAGTTTCTTATTTTTAAAACCATTTCCGTATCTTGAGGTATATAGCCTGCCAACAAATAAAACTATCTTTAAAGTGTCAAATGTCAGCTATAACTAGTTTTTAGATGATATCACCAAGTTAAAAAGAAACACCTGTCTGATCAAAAAGGCAGAAGACAGGTTTATTATATGTTCAAGTTTTTCCTGCTTATTTGCACACTGTAACTTGGAATTGGTATTTCAAAAAATCTCTTCATAAAATTCACTTACCCTAGTCACAATCAATTTTCTCTCCACTTTGTAGTAAATTGCGACGATAAGGAGACATTATTTTGACATAATAAAAGTAATGAAAAATAAAATGACAGGAGAAATAAAAATAGATGTTTTCATATCTGATTCAACTTATTTCTATATTTGTTATTTTTTATAATCAATGTAAAAGAAAACTCAATACTTCAATTGTTTTGAATTCATGATATCAGAAAATGCCAATCACATGATTAAATTTCACCATTGATTGTATAATTTTGAAAAGAGTGCCGAGAGTTTTTTCCGCCAGCTTTTTCTCTCGGTCTACTACGGCCATTGCTAATGAATGTAGGGGTGTCCCGTGACATTTTTTTTATTTTTATTTTACGCTTTTGACAATGTATAAGAGATTAGTTTTTAATCCTACATACAATAAAGTTATTTAATTTCCATCGTGAAACGAGGGCGAGTCACTAGTAACACATAAAGAATTGATTGAACAAAATAATTTAAAAAATATATTTGTTTATTCAAAGCTTATTAGAGTTTCGCTAGTTTTTTGCTTGACTTATCTGTGTTAGTGGCATACAGGGGTTATTGTCCAATTTCATATAAAAAACACATAACCATTGTTATTTTATTATTTCGATTATCACGATTAGTTTCAGTGCGTTTCTGTATATTTTACGAACATACAAAGAAGATATTGCTTTATGTTAATTTCAAGAAGATTTGTTAGAAGTTTTTAGAAGTTTATAAGTGTAAGTGTAACGACCTGGCTTAGAGCTGCAAGTTACAAGTGTTATTGTTATCGTCGCTGCGCGTGCGAATCCGCGTAAAAGCATCTTGTAAAGACCGCGTATTTTCTATTTGATGATTTTACAGGAGTAGGAAAAACTTAAGCCAATAGGCGTTTAGAGTCGTCTGGCACGATATCTAAATTTTTTCGCGATTTGCAGTTCCGCGGTATTTACAAACTGGTCCTACGCGGGTTCGCACGCGCAGCGACGTTAACTATGTCAAATTCTTCAGCGCAAGCAAGAAAAAACAAAATTTTTCATTTTTTATTTGAATTAAGCCATCTTTATAAACAAGTCTAGGCTAGATTCTAATAAGTTAGAAATTTACAATACCCCCTGCAAAAATTCTGCTCACATGTGATGTTCATGGTCTGGTTTATCGAATGCCTACCTACGCAAGACGTGAACCTGTAGCAAGACTCCAGCTATTGGCTTGGATATCATAGCATTTACTGATGCTATCCCTACTAATATTATAAATGCGAAAGTAACTCTTTCTGTCTGTCTGTCTGTCTGTTACGTTTTTACGCCTAAACCACTTAACCGATTTTGATGAAATTTAGTATGAAGAAAGAACTGAACTTGGGAAAGGACATAGGGTACTTTTTACCGCGGGAAAACTTCTCATTCCCACGGGAAACCGACTTCCACGCGAACGGAGTAGCGGGCATTTTTTTGTTTGAACCGAAAACGTAGAAATACACATCTAATTTAGGAAATTTGTTGTTGATGATCCTTGAATGAGATTTCAAAAGATTTTTTCAAATGCAAGCATTCCTTTTTCACAATATGCGTATAAAAAAAAAACAACTTTAGCTTCCATTAAGGTGTAAGATGTTGACTTTAGGATGGTTTTATACAATGAAATTACCATATTGATCTGATAATTCATTTAAAACTATTTTGTAAATCTAAAAATAGTCTTTATTATTTGAAATAAATAATTCATTCATTCCTTCATTCAAAACCTTTTTTCAAATCCTTTTTGCTGACCGACACTTTTAGTTTTTGGTCCAAGTTTGTATGATACGTGAATGGTCTCCTTTGCCAAACTTGTAGTTTGTGTTCAGTGTAAGGTAAATGACGTGTGTTAGGAATTCATGTAAAATTTTAAGTCTTTGCTCAACGTTCCGAGATCGTACCAACATAATGTGACAAAGACATTGGTTGAAGTCTGCACTAAGTGGATTAAAAACTAGAAACAAATGAATAATATTATTAACCATTAAAGTGTACACTGTTAAGCAACAAACGGCAAAATTGTACAACCAAAATTTTTAGGTTGTATTCTTACTTGACTGGGCTATATTTTTAAAATCACTTACTATTAAATCGTAGGACCACTGAAAGCCCTCGATTCCGTCTATTAGTTTTTATACACGAATTGGAAATGATTCTCATCAATTAAACCATCTTAATATTTTTGAATTAATCGTTTTACGGCCGAAACCAATATTCTACTATAGTTAAAACCTTGGTAATTGGAAACTGCTAGTTTTGTTTTTTGTGACGTGTTTCTGTCATTTTCATATCAACAGCTATCTACCATAGTTCATTGAGACGCAAAAACATGGATAATTGTTTTAATACACAAATAACCATGCGTCAAAGGTTTGCAGAATATTGGTTTCGGCCGTTAATCGGTGACACGAGAAGAACACCGAC
Source organism: Emmelina monodactyla (assembly GCA_916618145.1). NCBI lineage: Eukaryota > Metazoa > Arthropoda > Insecta > Lepidoptera > Pterophoridae > Emmelina > Emmelina monodactyla. Next base: position 4,451,103 of record OU745316.1, read on the forward strand.
TAATGCACAGTAAAGGATGTAATTAGAACCGAATGTTATCAAAAAGCCACTAACTGTTACAAAACGATTTCCATCAGTGTCGGGCTTTAGTAGCGTTACAATAACGCTGGATACGCAGAAACTTATAACCGAGTAGGTTACTTCTCTTTTAGTTTTGCATTTAGTATGCTAATTTATTAATTTTGAAGTTATAGATACTGGAAAAAGGAACGCGGGTCTCCGAGCATTGCGCGACTGGGAATCGAACCCAGGACCTTTAGATAACCGGTCTAATGCTCTGACCACTAAGCTACCGCGCCGCTACAGTGACCCAACGAAGTTAGTAGTTAAATATCCTGTAAAGGTATTTCTACTGAAATGAAGAAACTCCTCTCATTTGATGGAATATCGTCAGCTATATGACGCAATAGCAGTGCTGTTTTTTTCCACTGTCAGTAATATAAAACGTTTTTTAACATTTTTTAGCTCTAACTTAAAATGTTCTAAGTGATATTAGTTCTATAAGCCTAGTTTACTTTGTTTGAAAATCGAACAATGTGGTAGCCAACTATCCTTTTACATCATATATTTTCATTAAAGTAAGTACTTTGACAGTAGGGTGTGCAAAGGTTTTTTGTTATTGATCTACTTAATCGATTTTGGGTGTCATTTTCGAAAACAAAATTTTTTTAGGAAATCTGTTTAGGTACAAAAATGCTTCTAAAATTTTGAAGTTAACTGTTCAGTAGGTATAATTTAAATCAATAATAAAATAAAAAAAGACCTTGTAACTTTTCTTAAATGTAGCAACTTTTTTATAATGCGAAAATAAAATATCATTCAAAGTAGATTTATATATCAATGTCACAAACAGATAAACCCTTACTTTTTATTCTTAAATGTAAACAGTAATTATATTATTCTAGTGCTATTGGATTCTATTTCCATTTAGTGTTATGACGTCAAATATGAAAATTTATTTGTTCATTTTTGTAACATCAATATCTATTCAAAAGTTTTTCAGGTGTGATGTCCCTATCCATAAATAACTTGAATTAAAAAGATTGTCCTCTTTTTCAGATAAAAGTTTTATTGATTTCAAACCATGCATGATTCTTTTTGATGTTAAATTTATAAAACTATGGTCAGAATTTGGTCGTAGATGTTATAAATGTTAAAATGTTATATAAATATCCCACCGCTATAATTTTTACTTTGATGTTAAATTATGCGCAATCCGAATACATAATTAACCAAAAAATACTGACAATCAACTCTCTGATGTTTTTAACTATTGCAACTATCAAAATCTTACTTCTAGGATAACAAATAAATGTCAACAGCTTTCCATCATTATAAAAATAGGCGTGATTTTACTTGTAATATCCTAAATATATATAGCAAATCAGCTGCCTCTTGGCTTCCTATTTTAGGCTGTACCTTTTTTACCCGACCCTCCATAATAATAAAGGTGGTTAATGCATTCAGCAGTAAAGGTAAGGCAGGCTGTAGTCAATATAGACCCCATGTTGTCCTGTTGTATAATGTACTGCGCGTATTTCGCTATAAATGTACGGTCAGCAAAATGCTGATTAATAATTACGACAGGTTAGAAAGGGATTAGTAGTAGCTGAAGGTATGTGAAGGGTTTGTTTTCAATTTGAGTTTTGCTTGACCTTTGCCACTTTGATTTAACTATTTGGGGCAATCAGAATTTTGTAATTAAAAATATTCATTAATAGATTGCAATATGCCGATGATAATGGTGATAATAATAATGAAATATTCGTTTTTAAAGTTTGCAAAATGCCAGTTTCAATAATGAGTTCTCATCCAGGCTTTTTTTTCACAAAATTCTCAAATGTTCCTAATAACAATAGAAACTATTTGCTTAAAATGCTATCCGTACCATCTTCCGTAAGAATTCCATCGCGGTTGTTTGTCCCTACATTATTTGAAGTGGCGTTCTATTTGCCAGCAGTTGCGAGAAGAAATCCCGACCGCAGATATTAAGTCTTTTGACAAATACAACTACAAAAAATAAGTCCCTTTTAGCAGGTGGGAGAAAGTTCTAAGGATAAAATCCACCTCTGGCGCGAAAAGGTCGACCTTTAGAGCTTAAATGTGAATTGTGATCATAATTTCGTTTTGTGTGACGCTTAAAGAATGAATGACGTCATTGTTGATACAACATATTTTAAAAAAAGTATGTAAATGTTGTCTTAATGGTTACTAGTAAGAGCATCAGTTTATAAGTCAACGTTTTTGCTTTTTTTTTGGAATTGGTACCAGTTTATTTCTTACATTTGTTAGTAAGCCGATAGAAAAACTGTTAAATAATTTATGTTTTTTTCATTACAACTTCATTTACGTTCTTACTTAAAATATTTAGTTTAACAAAAACTAAAAACCTCAACATAATGCAGGCAGCTTTCCAAGTTCCATTTACTGCATAAATTTCAATTTCAGTACCAAGGGCATTGTAATATATTCTTCAATAAAGCTCTTTCTGTGTATCACCTACAATACATTTTTATAAAATATTTATGAGTCCCATGAGAGAGTGATGTGATTTTGTTTCTATGTCGTAAAGAATGTCGAAAGTAGCGCTATGGGCTGTCGGAGTTAATCTTGATTTATGCGCCAAACACCGGAATAAGGCTTTATATTAAAGCTTTAATATTGTAACTTTTTAGATTTACGCGATCATTATTACTTGACTCATTTTAACGAATTTTTTACAAATGCCGTGGTCACTTGTAGACTGAGATGTTTGACATCAATTCACCGCCATCTGTTCCGTAATTTTCTCGCATAATTTCCTGCTGGTATTTCTTTTTCATTTTGCTAAGTATTGGTGACAGTTTCTAACCATCGTCTCTATTGAAGTTAGGGTGTTTTTTAATTTCAATAGTTTCTCTTAGGAATAAAATGTTTCTCTTTTGCTGGGATTTTAACGGTATGCTTTTCCTTGGATGGATACCAAGTGATCTTGCCAAGTCAGTTGTCTTGATTACAGTAGGTTATCTTTTCCCTTAAATTTGAAATGTTTTTTATACATAGATACTGTAACAAAACATCGGTTAAAATGTAGACTTGTGTACACTTTTTTGTGAAAGCAACTTCCCTTTACTGCGACATACACGTAGTTACATAAACCTCCTTCTATCAAATATCAATGAATCAAAACCTTGAGCCCTCACGGGAAGTATTAATTGACAAGTAGATATGGCCTTGGCGGTAACCGAACCTGAAACTCTGCCAGTCATGCTTAGATAATAGATCAATAGAAAACGCTGAGTCACCGCATTAAATGCTTTTTTTCAACCAATCAAGATTAAGGTGAAGTTTGTTTTACAGATTTAGAAAAGGGTATGTGGCAGAGATTTCTATAGTCACCAGATGATTTCAATTTATAAGCATTTTCCTAAAAGATATAAAAAAGAGGTTAATAAATACAATAATAATTTACAAAGTATAGTAAAGTTACACTATAATCTTACATACTTAAATATTAAGATTTAAAACTAACTTGTTTTAAATCTTGTTTGTCTAATAACAAAACAATTACAAAAACATTCATAATAAAAATATAAAAAATCGTTTGTTTATAAATCAGAACCTGAACCACGAAAAGCTTAATTAAATTTAAGGAAAATAGGGCTTGAAATCTTCGTTTTAATACCAGCAATATTACGGGGTGTAAAATTCAAAAACACCGCAAAATATTCCACGTACAAATTCTAATAAGCTGATCTCATAAAGGTGTTTTACATCGGCGGCGCATATGAAAATATGGCACGTGTAGAGTTGAGTTATTAAATTATATATTGCGTTATAGGAATAATCATTTTAAGATGTTTTTTATAGGTAGAAAGTCCGTAGAGACTATATGGTGTATATGATCGCTTGCAAAGACCTCTTTTTCAGATTTTATTAGTTATTGAGCTACTTGTTGTCTCAGCTGGTTAAGTGCTTATTGACAGATGTAATGGGGGATTAAGATTATGAATTAAACAATTTTACTATCAGTATAAGCAGATGTTGAAATCACGTAGTCCGTAGTAACTGAATTGTAATTTTAGGTCTTGTAAATGTTTCTGGATGTAAAGAGAAACTGATTAATTAAAAAAAACACATCCTTACTTCAATACAGAAAATATCTAAAAACTTAAAAATCCAGGAAATGAAAATAAAATTGCCAAAACCGTTAGTAACTTTGTATTTTATTCTTGATTGGGAGTTTTATTGCTATAAAGAAGTTTTTATTATAATCAAATAAGTTTTCCACTGCAATTTTCCGTTTCTTGACTTGGAAGTCGTTGAAAATGATTAACAATGTAAGGAGTAAAGTCAAACTTTGTTGCAAACAATGGAACAATTAGTTCAAGAACAGAATTAGTAAGAAATTCTAACTTTTCGACTGAAATATTGCTATGGAGCTTGCAGTTGCGTTGCATTTGCTTCTTTATTTTTATTTGAATAAGGTCCTTTTTTTATTGTGATTAAATAGGGGATAACAGAACGCGAATCGAACTAATGAGCATTCACTGTAGGGTTAGCATCTCAGTCGGATTTTTCGCACAAACGTTACATCGCACCAATAATCGATTGCATGAAACTTCGCACAAATAAATTATCGATGCACCTTGTTTGGATTAATGAAAATCGAACAACCAACTTTCTAAAACAATTAGGGATTCCGCTTCACTTAGAGCGCGTCATTTGTTTTACCGCTTTTATATTGTAAGCAAAATTTTAAAATCAACACCTAATTTTAAAGACACTGAAAAAGAAGGGAGCTAAAATATACCCCAGTAAAAGGTTCCAAAGCGTAAAAAGGTACCTAGTAATCTTTGCTATATAAATACAGAATCCTTTTATTCTCGGAATTCATGTCGTGCTCTTACTCTTCGTTGTTATTTACTACCGACGTCTAAAGCGGAGAAAATTCCATAAAACTTTCAATAGTACACCATCCATTTAAAATTCACTGGAGCGAAATATAAATTTTGTGGAGAACATGGTCTAAATTGTAGCGAGTATTGGACATCTGAGACGGACTCAGACAACATGGAACTTGGAAGCCGTAAAAATATGTTGAAAGAAATAGTACCTACTGTGTTTACTTCCAGAAGTATATCGTAATACACTTAAATCCTTTTCAGTATGCCTCTACTTTAGGGCATCTAATCAAAAATTATCCTTTGTAGTGTAAATAACAAGGCATACTAAAAGGACTCATAAAGAGGTAGCGAACTATACATGGGGCCGAGTCTGTAATTTTAAACAGTTCATAACGTGGGCAGCAGATATTATCCCAAGATTATTCAGTGATCAAAAGCCAAATTGGAAATGTTTACTTTAAACACTGTTAATTATTAATACTACTGGAAATTGACACTCGCAAGAGAAACTAAATATATTAATTGTTTCTTTTTGTTGACTTATAATCAGGAACCTTTAACAGGATAACAGAAACCTAAAAATGTTACATATCCAGAATAATTCAATTTATAATGTGGCCTTTATCTCAATATTTAACTTCGACTCGAAATACTACTAGTGATTTCTAAGTCTTAACGGTTTTTAAACTTCTAAGTGTAGGTAATTCCATTTATTTTAATATTCCATTTTATTATTTCGGGGTCAGTACAGAGTTTTATTTTTATTCCAATTATCATTAAAGCTAAACAATATATGGTACTTTTAAGTATTTTCTATTACCATCAATAACTACTTTCTCATAAAAATGCTTCTCTTGTGTCCCCTCTTTGTCAATGATTGCTAGACCCAATTGCTTCATGTCTAGTAGTTATGCAGTCTAAGAATTAGTGCAGGCAATATCCTTCTATGCCATAAGACGGCAGATCTCGCTATGACTTTCATCATTGAGGAAATTTAATATTACCTTCCCACTTTTAACCACAGAAAGTTAAATAAGCATTTTACTAGCCTCATCTGGTTGGAGATAATAAAATTTTGGATCTTTTATTCTTGGGGCTTTTGAAGAATAAAAGATCACAACGAAATAAAATTCAATTTTATTAAATTATTTATTTATTTTTATTTATTTACTTAATTTTGGAGAGACAAACAGCCAAAAACTTAAAGTAATTAACAAATTTTAGCTTCACTAGGCCAATTATATGTCCTCACTTATAGAAACTTAATACTAAAAGTGCCGAAACAAAACAAATTTAAAATAAAAATAAAAAGTTACAGTAAATGTCTAACCATTCCTAAAGAGGGTAGTTACAAACAATTAAAAAAGTTATTGCTAAGCATATTCCTCAAGGAACTAGTGGAGGTATGAAACAAGCCAATGTTCTTGTCAAGGCGAACAGTGTTGTTAAATTCATTGGTGACTCTAAATAAAAAACTATTCTGGCGATAATTGGTGATAACCAATGGAACATGGAGTGGGGGAAAGAATCTGCGGGATCTTGTGGGGACTTTAAGTGTAATTTTTTCTAATAATTCGCTACAGTCAATTTGGTTGCTGGTTATTTCTTGCAAGTAAATAAGATCAGCGATACGTCGACGTTCAGACAGTGGAAGAAGATGGAATTTCTTGCATAATTCGAGGTAATCATCACTTTTATAAATCACTTTAGCCCGAAAACATAAGAACTTAATAAATCTCTTTTGAACGTTTTCTAAACGTGATATATAAACGTCATAACAAGGATTCCATATTTGTGATGCGAATTCCAAGTGGCTCCTAACATAGGTACAATACAAAATTTTATTTGTTTTTATTTTAGTAAAATGACCTGCACTACGTATAATAAATATTATTGGTTTTTACTGCGGTCGTTAGTATCTGAAAACCTTTTGAAAAATCAAAAGGTTCAGGAATGGCAATAGTAGGCAAACTATACCTTTTAATTCATACATTTACTATTACGCAAAGTCAGGAGAAAACAAACTACTGGGCCTACAACAGTCTTTACTTCTAACATAATTAGTTCATGTTAAATGAATACTAAAATTCTGAAAATGTTAACATGTATAGAAGCTATAGATTGGAAAAACAAGGCACGGTAAGACTAACTACACATTAAGAGGGTACCTTAACATTAGGACGAGTCTGTAATTATAAATAGTTCTTAATGTGGGCAGTAGGTAATACTTATCCCTAGATTATTAAGGGGTTAAAAGCCAAACCGTGGAGTGTTTACTTTAAACCCTGTTAATTAATACTACTGTTAATTGACACTAGCAAAGGAAACAAAATCAATTATTGGGTTATTATCGCTGACTTACGGCCAAACTCAATATTACTAACAAACCTTTGGTGCCTTGTTATTTGTGTAACTATGGTAACTATTATCCATGTTTTGCGTCTCTAAACTATGATAGATAGCTGTTGATATGGAAATGACAGAAACACGTCACAAAATACAAAACTAGCAGTTTCCAATTACCATGGTTTTAACTATACCTAGTAGAATATTTAAAACCATGGTAATTGGAAACAGCTTTATCAGCTCACTAGAAAAAAAAAGAACATCGCACTATTATTGCATTATCCTAAATTTATTTTGATTGTAAGGAAAACCTCATCCTCATTCGCACAAGAAAACTTGTTTAACCAAGTTAACCTCTTAGTTTAGCAAGTCAAACTAAGGGGTGGTTTACCATTAATTTAACTCCTTTTATTTCTAATCGCAGTAGGACAAGGGGTTGATAGTGGTGGCTATAGATTGACGTAAGGGTGGTTTAATTAAGTTCAATGATACTCTATTGTTACGTAAGTGGTGAAATGGGATAAGGATTAAATGATTAAAGGGTAGGTACCAGTGAGATTGGACAATAATGTTTTCAGTAGCTGTTTTCAGTACTGCAAAAATGAAGTATTAAGGAAAGGGAAGATTGTGAGCGATAGAAAAAAGCGTAATAAGTACATACTTGAAAACATTGGTAAACTATATTCTCGAGTCAAATAAAGTTCTTACAACTACAAATAGAATACTAAAAATGGAATAGAAAATATACTGTGGATCATGAAAAAGTAAGTTCAAACTCAATTTTCTTTGGACCTTTTTTTCAAGTCTCAAGGCTAGTTAGTAGTAGGAAGGTTTTCCGACACATACATTTTTAGTTAGCGTACCTACCTATCAGCTTGGACGAGCGGTCGGTACATGCAAGGATAGAAAAGGAGGACTTACCCAATGCCCCTGCGCTCAATTCTAGATCCGAAGCCATTGAAATCCATTCGAGATATCTCTCAAACCTATGACATCACAATAACACTTAATTATTTGGATTTATATCAGTTTTTATACTAAGAATGAGGAGGTCGAAGTTACTTTAATGCCAATCCCTTACGAGTAAAAGTAACTAATCCCAGGGGTAAATAGTTCATAACCCGACCCAAGGTTACGAATAGATACTGAACATAACCTTTATAGAGATTTATACATTAACCTACTTAAAGAAACTCCCTTGTCACCAAACCCTTGGTTTATTGAAAATAAATTGTGACAGTTGGCAACCCTATGTGTCGGTGGATTATTCCCCGAAGTCCGCGAACTATGAAATATTGAAAGTGGCAGATTGTTAGGGTTGGGTCACGTCTAGTGTTATCATCGTCAGATGGTAGTAAGATTCTAGTTTAATAAAAAAATCTGGGGTTCATTTTATTTGGTAAGCTTTAGGATTTTGTTTTTTACCGTGATTGTTGTGCATTAACGGGGTTTCGAGGTTCTTTTTTTATTAGTATAATACAATTTAATCGTGTTTTCGTATATGTGAATTCTTTCATCCAAAACTATAAAATATTAAGTTGAATAATAACACATGACACATAAGCTTTGTTTCCTTTTTATCTCTGTCATCAAAATTATAAAATAAAACAAAATTCTTACCCAAAAAAATTGATAAGATCAATTCGGATTTGGATAAAGGAAATGAGGAATTAAAAAACACGCATTTGTAAATTTTACAACAATATAAATCAGTCCGATCTGTCCCAATTACCAGTACGTAACACCGGACATCGGAAGGTTAAGAGACAATACATTTTCTTTGTAAGTACCTACTATTAAAAACTTATGTACATACAGTTTCTTCTTGATATATTAGGGATTAGTACATCATATTGTTTTACATAAACTCCTACAGTAGAGTGTTGATTGTCGACTTTATAGAATTTCTGTGTAAGATTTTTGTGGAAGTTACTTTATACTTTGCGTAACATGTTCGTAGGTTCGAAGCACTGGGTTACTGTTTAAATGTAGAAATAGGCAGGACAGACTCGACAGACACCCCTTGCAATCGATATTTTATCCACTTTACTAAGAGTAAAACTTCTTAAACCTCAACTTTTCTATTAATTCAAAAATATATAGGTATTTCCGTTAATAATACCACAATCAGAAGTGGCCACACCCTTAAGGCCCGGGTCGCCGAACAGAAATAAATCTCCCTACCAGGAAAATGTACTGGAAAGCGAGAATACAGTGATATATTTAGGTTGAAATAGGGCAATTTAGACAAAACATCGATTTAGCAATGTTGTTGCGATGGCCTTGGCAGCATCACTAAAATTAGAGGTCTATTGTTAAGGTTTGACCCCATTTGTTTAGCAAATGGAATGGTGTTAAGATCGGTTTATCTATGTAGTTATGGAATGTCTTTAGTTATGTTTTAGGCATGTAAATCGTTTAGTTCAATTCTAAACTTAGCTTGAAAGTATTTGTGTCTCATGGTTTCTACGTAGGCACTTTGGCAGTTTTGGAAGTAAATTATTCTCTGTTGAGCAGCCAATATTTGTGAAACTTTGGACAGTGTAATGCCCAGTACTATACTACTTACAAGGAGCCTGAAGTTTTGCTTCTATCAGCTCAAAGGCATCCATGAAGCGCCGGTCTTTGTGCTTACATTGTACATTCCAGTATTATAAAACATACAAAGAAACGTTCAAAATTCTGCATGTAAAAAGTGCAAGGCTAGAAATTTTTCAGTTTATTGGCGAAATTTCAAATAAGTTTAGAAATGTTTTAGTACCAAGCTAAATGTTAACGTAATTTTAATTGAATGAATTGTTTAAGCTAGTTATGAAATATCCATGTTTTCTTACTGGCTCCATAACACGTAAGTGAGACATAAAATCTTGTACAAAAGTTATTAACGGTAACCGTTTAACTAACGACAAAGTTTCTCACTTTGGAAACTTGTGATATTACCCATTATTAATTACTCAACTTTCGTCATATAAAAGAGCTTAATGTCGTTAACAAGATTCTTATTTTTATTGGCACTTACAAGTTTTCTCATTTATGACGAAATTGGAACAATTTATATGTGTTGTCGTAATTTGTAAGATTAGTCTTATGTTTAAGAAACTCCACAAAATAATGTTTGAGCCTTTTTAGCGATTATAACGAAAAGGTATATGAATGATTCCCTACGTTCACTTAGGGTTGAGCTTATTATGTTTGTTAGAATAAAAGAAATCTAAATGAAAATGGTATTTTGAGTCACTTAGCCCATATTACTAGGCACAGGCTTTCGAGAGGAGAAACAATAATATACCACACTGGCTAAGTTCGGGTTGTTGGATTTACTTGATGTTCAATTAGTGCTTGTGTAATTGAAAGAGAAATAAAAAAAAGTTTATATAGGAATATAATATACAGCCCAACTGCCACCTGTATAAATGTTACGGCTAATACCCGAAGTGCGGCTACACCTAGTTTTAGCCGGTTAGAAGTGTTTTTAATAAGAAAAACTGTAAAAAAAAATATTCCTATGTATATAAAAACTGGCTTGAATCATGAGTCCTTTTTGGGTGGTATCAAAAAAGTAACCTAACTAACCTAACCTATTGATGTTTCTAACCGGCTAAAACTAGGTGTAGCCGCACTTCGGGTATTAGCTGTAACATATAGATTAAAATACATATACCTAGCAAACAATGTCGATGCTGTCGAGTAGCTATAGCACCACACTAGTTTATCAGAATAGAATCTAGAATCAAATAATCATAAGGAATACAAAAGTTTTAAGTTAAATTATGTTTTTCATCGTAATGCGGTTGTTACTACTAATGTCTATTATTAAATATAATTGATTTTCCAACAATTTTTAGAAAATAATAAAATGAAAACTGAATCGAACGTTAAGCTCTAAGCCGTTTCCGATTCTATTTTCAATCGCAAAGCCATAAACTTAAACTTTGTAGTGCTCAAACCGAGCAAAATTCCATTAAGTCAACATTCCTTTGGGAACACACCGTGTAAAATATAAAGTTATTTTCTTCAAAGGAAATTCAATTTCTCATATTAACTTCGTGTTTAACCGACATCTTAAAGAGCGTGGGAGCATGTTTAAATAGAACGGTTCTGCTCAGTCAAATGTAGAAAGCAAACATTTATTCAAAAACTGAAACAAGAAAACGTAAAATGAACTTTAACTATTGCATCATAGGTTACAGTTTCAAAAACTACGGAAATACAGCAAGATTTGAGATTATATTAATACATTACTACTAATATTATATACGTTAAAGTTTCTGAGCATGGATGGATGTTTGTTACTCTTTCACGTAAAAACTACTGGACAGATTTTGGATAAAACTTTGCAGTAATATAGGTTATACATCAGAATAACACAAAGGGTACTCTTTATCGCGGGAAAACATCTCATTCCCACGGGAAACCGACTTCCTCGCGAACGGAGTCGCAGGCAGTATAATTTAAAGGTGATCCTTGTGTTTCTTACCGAAAGGGTTCTAACCAAAAACAGGTTTTGAGCCGGATAACCGGTATAAAAATCAATATAAGTACCTATCTACTATTTATTAGTCTATTTGATGTTAAAGGAAATTAAGAGTTAAATTAAAAATAAAAAATCTCTTTATTCAACAAGCTCCTGTTTATTTAAAGGCTCTACAAATAATGAAGCGGTATGTGTATCTAAATTATTTAAAATAAAAAAAACCGACAAAGCCACATATCTCGGAGCTCTGTATTTTTTTAATTGTTAGGTATATATTATTTAAAGTTAATATTATGTATGATTGGTTTCTTGCAAAATTTATTTTTTATTTATTTATTAAAGAAACATACAGCTTTTATTTTACATCTGACATAAGTCAATTTAGAATTATACATTAGCCAAAAAAGTTTCCAACGCTAAGTATTACATAAGGAGTAAAAGTAGGTACAAGTACAATTATAATAGCTTCTTTTCTATCTTGTTGCTATTTTTTATATTAACTGTTAACAGAAGGACACTGAAGTGATCCGAAAGGGTTAATTGTTTATTTGAGGTGCGGAACTCTAATAATACGATCACGTATCGTTATTAAAAGTTTTAATTTGTTAAAACGTTATTCGCAGAATTTTAATATCAGTATCTACGATGAAAACAATTTCTGTAACATTCCGGGAATTCATACTAATATGGTATCATATTTATTTCGAGAAATAAACAAGTTCTTTTAATATAATTTTTAATTGAACTTTTATAAAAACGATTTTTATTGGCATAACAAATATGTACTGTTTAATTAAACGTAGCAAAAATTAATTGACTTTATCATTCATATTTATTTAATATTTTGTTCACAAAAACCCAAAGCTCTTAAGAGGGTAGGTAACCTCTATTCTTCTTTGTTTCTTCTCTTGCTATTTTTATAATCAATTTTGATTCTATGTACTTTAAAATAAAATTAAAGCCATCACGAAAGCAAAAGGTTAAACAAAATGTTAAATTCCATACAAAAGGCTCAAGTATTCAGTTTATTTCGTCGCCGAGTCGCAATAAATACAGTAAAAGTATAAAGCCTGAATTTCGTGAGGCTGCGAGGAATGCCGACGTGAGAGGCAAATGTCACATAGCTGGGTCAGGGCTGGCCCTGATACAAAAAAGCATAAAATAAAAAAAATAAAAAAAAGAACGCGTAATTATGGTCTAATTTATTGGTAAGTTCAAACACTCTCGATCGAGTTACTTTCTTAATATAACAATACACCAATCAACATAATTATATATCTTTACATAAAGGACGCCCTTTTTTTTTTTTTTTTTTTCGGTGGAAAAATCCTTTATGGATACCCAGGGAGATAACAGGGGCTTGCCCCCTGGGTTATGTCGGAGTCGCGCAGCAGAAGACTGACATACCGACTAAAAAACCGTCGTTGCCCATCGTTCCAGTATGGGGCGTGACCAAGGGAGCTTGTCGCATTCTTCTTGGTTCACGCCACTTGGTGTCCTTGCGAACTCGGCAGGTGTTATGCACGGGCTTACTCGCTCTTCGGCGTCAGGGGGTGGTGATAAACACCGGACCATGGAGCCCCCCTACACGGCCTTCACCCCTTATAAGGTTGGCGACAGTTGCCTATAAAGGCGCCTTTGCCTCCCTGTTCTCCTCCGGCGGGAAGGTTCCGCAAGGGGGTCATCCTCGCGTGCCCTTTCCGCTGCCTCTTTGAGCCTGATGACTTGCTCACAGTATGAGGCGACAGTTGTCCAAGCCGTTTCACTGCGGACCATCTTGGACATGATAGCCAGGTCACAGGTCACCTCCTATATCCTGCACGAGGATCTCCCGCTGCTGCGACCATGCCGGGCAAGATTCCAGCATGTGCTGCGCGGTGTCTTCATCGGCACCACATTAATTGCACCTCGCATCAACCTCCCGGCGCACGACGCGGAACAGGTATTCGCCGAAGCAACCGTGTCCGGTCAGCACCTGACAAAGCCGGAAGGTGAGCGCACCATGTTGCCTTTTCAGCCACTCCGGAAAGATGGGACGGAGGGCATCAATAGTCCACACACCTGCTGTTGGACTATCAAGGCGTCTAAGCCAATTTCGAAGGGTGGTCCTTTCAGCTCTTGTACGCCAGCGCTGAACTAGCTCTGGCGTTGGACGCACTCCTTCGCGTCTAACCATTGCGCTGCGACGGTAAATATCCGCCAGCGCTTTGGCTGCGAGTGCCCAAGGTGGGGTGCAGGCAAGGGCACAAGCGGCTTCTCCAGACACCGTCCGGTAGCCACGAATTACCCGTATAGCCATTCCCCTCTGTGCCCTACGTAACGCAGCTGCATTAAGAGACACCAGATCGTCAGCCCAAACAGGAGCCCCGTACAGTGCCATAGACCGAACGACAGTCGTATAAAGTCGTCGGCACGAGGCACTGGGGCCACCTATATTGGGAAGTAAACGGCTTAATGCCGCGGCTGTCACTAATAAATTCGGCACCAGCTGCCGGAAATGCTCGACGAAACTCCAGCGAGCATCGAGCGTTAAGCCGAGATAGCGCATGTGCGCTTTAACGTCAATGCGCACCCCATTCACGATGAGATGCGCGTCAGGTGGTAGTCGTTGACGGGGCCCGTAGAAGAGAAGAGCCTCCGTCTTATGGAGAGCCTGTGCCTAGTGTGAGAGCCTATAAAGGACGCCCTGTGTGTTAACGACGTAGTTGCAGGGTTGGCAGGGAAACTGGCTAGTATTTGGGTATAACAAGGTTCCTTCTTTATCTATTGTATTCCTTTTATTTCAAGCATGCAGTTAGTCTATGGTCATATATACGTCTCCAGAGATTAAAATTAATATTATATTCAATAAACTGTCAAGTGCCAGCCCTGGCCATCGCGTGTTACCTCAAACCCCGCAAGAGCAGCCGCGTCGTACCTGCAACACTATCGCTTGCATGTAGTGTTATGTCTGCTGACCTCATGCGGGATGGCTTTGGTTATCTGCTGGATGAGAGAAACAGCAGCTGAAACAAAAATGGAAGAAAAATTAAGGGGTTAAGGGTTTTGTGGATAATTGTTGAATTTTTGTGTGGGGTGAATGGGTGGTAAGGAATATGAAAAGCGTATGTTTTGAACGGTAGACAGCATATATTTTCAATGCTTATTTTTTTTCTATTTTTTTTTAATATCTGTAGATTTTTATTTTTAAAATACCTGCGATTACTGTTTAAAAACAAATAATAGAACAGATGGGCAAATTGTAGCCTACCTGTCATCACTTTCATTAAATATTTAGGTCAGACACATACCACAGCTTTCAGCTTTGAAGTGAGAAAGTTTTCAGTATGTTTATAAAATACCAGGCATTTTACAAATTTTCCTCTTTTATTGAACTGCACTGGTAGTTTAACTATTCCAACAAAGTTAACAGCTTTGAATTTTTTGTTGTAGTAAATATTTTATATATTTTTTATTTAAATGTCCCTTTTATATCCTATTTTATAAGTAAAGCGCTAAAAGTACAATTTACATCTCTCACACATAACTTACATAGTCATATATCAGTTTCGTAGGGAGCAGATTTTGTATAAATATATATTACCCTCCACAAAGTAAGAAGAATACATGCTTCATCATCCGATTTCTCCCGGGACTTGGTGTAGTACCGCTGTAACTTTACTTTATATCTGACTTTTACTTCCGACAAGGAACTAATAGTACCTACATCTTCCTTATTTATTATATATTGTGGTTAACATTCCGCCTTGCGGTTTTACTCGCAATTTAATTGCAAGGAAATATCTGAAAATCCTTTCTTAGTGCTCACTTACATCATTTAAGAAACTACTGCAACAAATTTCATGGCCCCTTACTATAACTTACGCTCAGCGATGATGAATCAGTCAGTCAGGACTTGTTATTTCATAAGTTTAAAAGATTATTTATCCAAGGGTAGGATAAATCTATCTAATATTAAGATATACTATGACCCTTACTTATACTAGCAAAAGTTTCACGATTTTGACTACGTTTCGCTGATGGACGTGTCATTTCATTTACGAGTGGTTGATGTTATAAATGAACGACACGAAATTGTAGCAATAATATCAAAGTTTTTTAACACAATCAAAGTACCATAAGGACGTCAGTAATGTAAACGCATCTACTACCTTTTTAATTACTACTGAGAGTGTTATAAGCGCAAGAGTAGACAAATATTTGCTTAGCAGTTTGAAGCTTTCTGATTATATAATCAGAAAGCTTCAAACTGCTAAGCTATCGGGAGTTACACGTGTTATTGTCAGTCAACCAACCATAAAAGGACCATAGACATATGCTGTCGTGAGATATTTTTTATATAATTTTAAGGAGAACATTTCCGTCATACATTTCCCTTCACTGCTCTGCACCTATTGCAGTATAAAAAATAATTGTACCAAGTTTCGTTAAAATCCGTCGAGTAGTTTTTGTTTCTATAACGGTTATACAGACAGACAGACAAAAAAAATACTGATTGCATTTTTGGCATCAGTAGGTATCGATCCCTAATCACCCCCTGATAGTTATTTTGGAAATATATTAAATGTATCGAATTATAAATATAAAATGACATATTGCATCATCATTTGATGGAAGAAATACCTCTTCCTATAAAATTTCAACGCGATTTGCAAAAACCAGTTTTCTTAGTATTCTTCATTTACTTCTGTTAAAAAAATCTTAGGAGCAATAACCGTTACCATTAGATTGCGGATGGTGGGTACAATGGGGATCTTTTCGGGGATGACAATTTAGTTTAATTTTACATCACAATATTCTGGGTCATTCAATTTGTATGTCAATGCTGGGACGTTTCTTGTCAAATTACTTTATCAGATTTTCCTTCTATTTTTTATGTCAACATGAATGTTGGTATTGTAAAATGATTCTGTCAAAAGTCTTGGGAAGAAATATAAATAATAGGTAAATGAAAAATGAGTTATTTGGAAGTAAATTCAGGTAAATTTCTTCAATATCAACTTTATAATGGACTAGTTTTTTTGATTTAGTTATTTTAGTAACTGTTTTATTTTTTAAAATGTTAATAAAAAACACTGAAACAAGGCAAACATTTAATATACCAGTACATAAATACTTAATTTTTTCAAATAAATATTTGTATAAACACAACAATATTAAGTAATCCAAGTATTAAAAATCAAGTAACATATCACTTTTACACACACCATACTCAAAAAGAGTCTTAAAACTTACAATTCAATATCAAACCCAAGTCGTCATTCATTCATTCACTCACAACCGCTCAAAATCCATTCGTTCAGGATTCAATATTTCACATACGAATCGGTTCCGATTCATTGAATGCTAGCACTTTTGCATGTGAAAAATTTCCATTCTGCAATATATCAGAAAGTATTTTTACCGTGAAATGAAAAATATCAAATAATCTTGTTTGTCAGGAAAAACTACTGAGGTTATTTTAGTGTAATCCTAAGCTTTATGATAAGCAAAAAGACGAATGGTAGAGTAAGGCTAAAAGGCTAAGCCGGCTTTAATAAAACCCTTGGCATTTGCATTCTAAGCATAAGCTACAAAGAGTATTCATTTACAATAAGCTGCCTGAAACGTATTAACTGGACTACGTAGAGATAACGTTGCGGTTTTATTGTCATGAGTTTTAACATGGACAGCTGAAACTTGGACGAAATGCTGAAATAAAAGAATTGAGCCGTCGCCTCTTGTTTAATATTCGCGGTTATATAGATGGCTACTGTCAAGTTAAAAGGTCAATAAAAGGTCACATTTAAAAAATAATTAATCTGTTGTTTTCTTAATTTGCGTGCATAATTGTTTAAACCGTGGCTACCTTTAGCTCCAAGTCCGTTAAAATTACAGGGTATTTTTCCTACAACCGCATTAAAAAAAAATTGATATTAACCCCTTACTAGACTTTACTACACTCTTACATCCTTATACGGTGGTACCTTATTTCGTTTCATCTTTATATTTTTTCTTAAATACTAACATGAGATATTTAGTTTCTCATGTTTTTATAACAGCTACTGTTTAAATCCTTAGTCAGGTTAAAAAAAAACAGTCCCCAACCAAACAAGATGCTATCAGTTTCATCGTCGTAGCAACCTTGGCGTGTACGTAATAAATAAGGCTTTCAAACACTTAGTACTTTATTGCCCTGAACACATACAGAACTTCCCAAAGTACAGATTTAATCTAAACCCCGCCACGGTTCTGCAAGCGATAAATAACAGCTTATCTAAATCTGCTTCTTAAATACAGCTGAAAGTACTGGAAAAGTAATTTTTTGGAAACATAATTTCTAACATTTTTATTTTTTAGTTTTAGACTTTGAATTAGTTGTATTAAAGTTAAGATTTCTGAAATCTTTTATTAATTATGTAATGTTTTAGGACGTATTTTGAGAGTCTTTGAAATTTCTTAGTGGTTGCGGGAAGCCTGTATGACTCATAAAGTGTAAAATACATTATCATCTCTTATCTATGCAGCATGTCAAGCAAATTACCTGAAAATGCATGTGTTGAAAGATGTTTGTGTTTATTTTGCAGGCGAAATATAAACAGGTGGCTCTACATTGTTTACATTTAAGTCGTTTTGAAAAATACAAGAAAAATGAGTGTTTTTGATGAATATGAAATTTACTATTATTTTTTGTATACTATAATATTTGATATGTGTAGAGTTGTTTTTACATTTTATCGAATAATATGCCAACAAAAAGTTAGAGAGTAACTTAAATAGATAAATAGATAGATTAACTTGTTATTGCTCACACAAATTAGAAAAGTACGAGAATCATCTAAAACTAGTGTGGGCAAAGGACTTAGCAATTTTTTTATTTTTATTACTTTATTAAAGGTTACTGTAGTCGCTACGATAAAAGAAAGATAAGACGCAACTGATCATAGCATAATAAATCAAAAATTTTAACACTTAGAATAAACGTTTCATTTTAAATTATCTTTAATTTTTCATCAAAATTTCTACTCCGCCTGTTTACAGTACTTATGTCTGCAAAATCAGAGTTCAAACAAATCGGATTGCAATTTAAACTTTATTTACTTGTTTAAATTGAATTTAAACAAACTGTGTATAACAAACAGTGCTTATTTCTACTGAATCTTTTCCAAGTGGTGCTTCGAGGGCGGCATCAAGTTTTTAAAAAGTTTGCTTTATTGATTAATACTTGAAGGAAGGGAATATTGCAGCGATATTTGAATTTTTTATTACACTGTTTTTACTTTGTATGAAAAAGCTTTTGGTGATAAGATTTTTTGTACTTTTAATAAAAAAAACACTTTTATCTTGTACAGCGTACTTTTTTATAATTTAACAATTAACAGCGAGGTTGAGTGAAACAGATTTACATTGTTTACTTGTTTTAACTATTAGTACCGAGTGACTTCGAAAATAAGCAAGTGAAGTGTTTTGAAAATAGGCGTTTTTTTATTTATAGAAAACTAAAATTTGTTTCTTCTCGTCCACAATATCGAAAATCTAAATTTAATACATTCTTAAACCATATTCACACACGTCACACCCAAAAATCTTACCAAAACATTTCTCCCAAAATCCCGTTTAACCACTTAGACGGCGCGTCGAGGGCACCAGTAGGTAACCCAAGTAACACCCACCCAGGCCAATATCATTAAAGTAGTCGGTAAGGGTCGCTAATGGCCTTTTTCATCCGAAACCTGATATTGCACTATTGTGCTGACGTTTACGACAGACTTCAGACAGACATGAGATCGAGGTATGGTTTCATGTGACAAATATTTATGGTAAGAATTCATGAGGCGAGTTTAAGACCTAAAGAATAAAATAGTTTGTACGTACCTTTTGTATAGGAAGAACAGTAGTGTGAGTCTAATTTTTAATCATAGAACATTTGTAATAAAGTAACAACTACACAAATACGTAGGTTATTAATAAAATCGTTAACCGAAGTTCGTATTACAAAATGTATAATACCATGGATGAAGGAGTAAAAGGATAGACAATAGCCATACAAAGTAGCGTATATCAAAAAAAGTAGTATAAATCTAGATGGCGCTATACATTTCAATTTATAAGGTTAGATGGCGCTAGCATTTTGCCATTAAAATAGGTCAATTTAGTTTTGAAGAAAAAATAAATCTAAATTAACTAGATGGCGCTAATACAATTAACATTTTCATACGAAATTCCAGTGATGCCATTAAAAAAAACAATCAGCTGCACAAAGTTGATAGGTGACGTTTATAAATTAGATTTTGTCGAGTGCTTTTCAATCTTTATCGCTGCATCTACATCTATACCTACGTATATGCTATAGTCCATTATAGAGTGTAAGGTCTACAAATTACACACACATTGACAATAAATGTATAATTTTGTAACAACTTATTTACTTTTGTCAACGTTAACATTTTTAAATATATTAGTTGAAATGCGAGTAAACTATGAAAACATGTTGAACATTGAGTGTAAAACGAAAATAACCAAATCCTACAATGATTGAATTATTTGTTTCATACTTTGTGGTTCGCCTATGTTGAGATTGATAAAGTTGATTTCTAAGTTTTATAATAAGTATGCAAGCTAATATAAGTATGCAGGACAGAATGCGTATTATCGAAATGCATATAATCATTACAATAGTATAAATCCAATTCTGTCTGTTGTAAGTATGTTTGTCCGCTAAGGAGATAGCGTGGTAAGTGGATAAACCACCTAATGCGGTTTTCGCCATTTTATAGGTTTTTTTTTTCATTTAAATTTGTAAATAAAGAACATACAGATTTTTTTTTCTAAATTAGCCAAAATTCCGGGTTTTGGGAACAAGTCGTTCAAAATTACACCATTGCGAAGCGTGGACGGGTCGCTAGTAGGTATTTTATAAATAAACTTTCTTGGATACTAAATTACTGTTTTTTATCAAAGTATCTTACTTTTATTTAACCTTCTATATTTATTGACCATCATTTAGTTATTAATTCTTTCTTTACGACTTAAAAAGCAAAATGAATGTTACTCATAATAAAAATACAATATGGTTAAGATTTTAACTAGGGTAACATGATCCTAGGACGAAATAATAACTCTGAGACCATTAGATTGTTTTAGCGATCGTATAGATGAATAGAAGAAATAAAACAACAACCTCAATATTTTATAGAAATGTGCTGAACCTTAAGTCTCTCAAATTAAGGTTGAGAATGGTGTCGGTTAGAGTGTAGGACATCCGAAAAAAAAACCGGCCAAGTGCGAGTCGGACTCGCGCACCGAGGGTTCCGTACAAACCTGCAAAAACTACTTAAAATTTTAAGCTTTTCGGAATTTTTCTGTTACCTGTGCTGTAAGCTATTGCTTCTTACCAAATTTCGAGATTATAATATAATCACATATTATGTCAACGGGAAGTGGTCTTTAGGTTTTAATTCCCGTGCGTGTAGTTGCGAGTTTCAAAATATGCGGTATCAATGGTTGTACTTTTGCGTTTTGCGTTTTTGCGTTGACTTAGTTTTTTTTTTTTTTCACGGGTTAAAGGCAATTAGATCTAAGTATTGATATGATTTTCAACTTGATAGCTCTACGCGTTCATGAGGAAAAAAGTAATATTTTGTAATGTAACTAAAAATTTAAGGTTTTCGAAATTTTTCCTTTATGTCTGCTATAAAACGTTGCTTCATGCCAAATTTCAAGATTCTAGGTCGACTGGAAGTACCCTTTAGGTTTTGATTCCCTTGCGAGTACTTGCGAGTTTCAAAATATGCAGCTTAAATTGCTGTTTCTTTTGATTGCGTTGACATAGAAGTTTGATTTTGTTACAGCTTAAAGGTATTATAGACCTGAGTATTTGGTATGAATTTCAATTTAATACCTCTACGCGTTTATGAGGAAATGGGTAGTAAGGTTAAAATTATTAAAAAAAAAATATTATGTGATGTAACTAAAAATTTATGGTTTTCGTAATTTTTCCTTTATCTATGCTATAAGACGTTGCTTCGTACCAAATTTCAAGATTCTGAGTTCATGGGAAGCACCCTGTAGGTTTTGATTCCCTTGCAAGTGTCGAAAATTTGCGGCATAAACGGCTGTATCTTTTGATTGTGTTGGCTTAGAAGTTTGATTTTTTCACAGCTTCAAGGGACAGTAGACCTGAGTAATTGATATAAATTTCAGCTTCATACCTCCACGCGTTCCTAAGAAAAAGGGTCTTGACAGACGGACGGACGGACGGACAACAAAGTGATCCTATAAGGGTTCCGTTTTTTTTCCTTTTGAGGTACGGAACCCTAAAAACATCTTCGTTTTTAAGAAATTGTTGTAACAACCACAAAAGTTTATAAAAATATATTGAGCTTTAAAACTGTCGAGTTAAGGTTGATATTAAGAAGTAGTAAAATAGTAGTTTATTAACGAACGTTAGTGTGTGTGAATATGACCACTGGTTGCAATAGTGTTTGTCAACTATGTGGACTATATTATGGACTCTTACAACTTACCGTACCTACTTTTGTGTAGAAATATATTTGGGCTTAATCAAATATCAATTTTGCTATAGATAACTTTTCTATTCATAAAAAAATGTACATTCACTGTATGTTTAGCATACTATGTGTTAAATGGTCACATTTAGATTATCCTGGCTAAGTTTTCTGGGAATTATAATAGACCACCCTCAAAAAATAAGATGTCTAGTATTTTATTTATCTAAGACTTCCCCAATTTTAATCATTATACTTATTTTGATACACCTAGTAAGTATTTAACCATTAATTCTATTATCATTGTCTACTAAAAATCTATGGGTATTTTAAGTATACAAAAACCTATTACGCGTTTATTAATTTGTATCCGTTCAGAAAACGTATGGCTGGCCGGCCGGGCGGCCCAGTGTTCACAACCGTAGGTACTATTATTTAATGCCTAGAACGATATCAAATAAGTACCTATTAAACGCAGATAGAACGAAGATTTTTGACTAATTTGGGAGTTTTTTTTCATACTTACATTTTCGACCCTATTTTAGTGGATACAATAATTTTGATAAATTTAGCGCAAATAACATTTTACAGATTTTGTACGGAAACGGCCTCACTGGGTTGGAAGCACTGCGGGCGGTAGACATTTTCAAAAGTAGACTGAAATTTGTCAGTTCCACTTTTATCAAGTTCTGTTCATGCCAGTAAAAAAATTCGACTTAAATCATAAATTTTGTATTTATATTTTTTGGTTTAAATCGACATTTATTGGTCTTAAATAAACAATTGATTTAATATTTTAATGTGTAAAGCAAAAGTAGTTTTACTACAACGCCATCTAGCGGGTGTATTATAACTAAAATTAGTTAAAATGTGCAAATTTGTGTTTTGAGACTAGTAATGTCATCTATCGAAAGTTTGAGAACTAAAAAAAAGTATACGCTATTTTGTATGGCTATTGTCTATCCTTTTACTTCTTCATCCATGATAATACGTAGCATCAGTACCTATTTATTATACCGACAAAAACAACAAAAACAAACAACCACATTCCCAAACCACATACTTATCGGACTCATACTACAGATCCCGGTTCAAAAGCCACTGAATAATTTACATAAGTACAAGTTCGATAATATAATTCACGTATTAAATTAAAGGTTAAGTATAAAGGGGGTTAGGTTACGTAATACGTGTATCGTTTTGTGTCTAGAGATTTAAGACGAGGCTTCATTTCGTCAAACGGTTTTAAAATGCCAACGGGACGAAAATCTAATCTTATTCATAGGTTAACTTTTATTTTATTTATTTTGATCCATATATTTTTTTAATTATTTACATCCCTCTGTTTCATATCGCTTTATCTACAGATCAACCAGTGATATAATTAATAATTGCTCCTTAGGGATCAATTTGAAACGTTCATAATATAACCGAGCAATTTATATTTGTAATAAAAGCTTGCCGTCTATTCCCACAAGGAGAGTCTGTGAATGAAGCGGGTTTTATTAAAATGGGACAGTTTTGAAACGCAGTTTGTATCGAGTCTTTCTAGCTACTAGTGGAAAATCAAGAATCGCTGGGCAACAGAGAAAATTTCATTCCGTTGTTATCTTTAGTAATATTATGAAGAAAATAAGTCAGTTAGTTATTATTATTAATAAGTATGTGGGGAGAAAACTACCAAACCGGTTTAAAAAAGACTTTTATTAGAAGACTGCGTAATTACGGAGTTCCATATGTTTCTTTTATTTAGGCTAATTTTAAGGTCACATAGCGAGGCTCACAGACAAAAGATGGACCTCCATTGTCACCAAGTGGAGAGGACCTCAAGGGAAAAGAAGGAGAGGAGGACCTTATACTCGATGGGACGACGACATAAAAGCAGTCGCTGGTTCAAACTGGTGGCAAATAGCGCAGGACAGAGAGAAGTGGGCATCTTTGGAGGAGGCCTTTACTCAACCTGGGGACCTAGCTTAATACATCTAATTGGAAAAGTTAAACTTAAGAATAAAGAATTTATTTAGTAATTAATTTTAAAACTAAGATAAAAATGTAAATAGTTTAGTTAGACTAGTTTGGTCAAATAAAGGCTTTTTATTATTTTATTTATTTATTTATATGTTTCTTTTATTAAGGCTAATTTTATTACCACAAGAGTGAAGTCTCTAGCAAAAGGCCGATAACATCGTAAAAACTTTTGGTTCCTATTGCAGAACACCAAATATGGATCTCACGCAGTGAAAACTAATAATATTCATGTTATTATTCAAAAAATTTACACTTACAATTTTTCTACACTTATAGCGAGTTCTTAAAAAAAAGTGTAATATAGTTTGTAATTTTGGTCGCTATAGTTAACTGGAATAGTAAAATAAGTTCAGATTTCATTATTACTTCGGCAAAGATACTTAAAACTTATAAGCCTCCGTAGGCAAAAATACAGCTCGGTTTAAAATTTCCATAACTGCAAACTTAGCACTTAAAGTTTCTGAGCAAAGAAACTAAAGGAACTTTATTTAAGTGGTGCTTCCAGTGTTTACAGTAAAAAAATACATTCTGGCGAAAAAACCTACTGAAGTTGGCAGCACTTGAGTTAAATTTATTGCTTCGATGTTTTACGAGCGAGGGAACCACTTCAAATGAAGTAAAGGGTGTTAATATATTTTCTAGAGGAGTTACTAGAACTATAACTGAAAAAAGGAGAAAAAATGTTTCAATTTCTTTTGGAAAGGGTTGCTGTATTTATATTAAGAAACGATTATATTTATGATTATTTACTATAAAAATAATATATAGTTTAAAAATACAGGTTCCTAATGTGCCTATATATATTTTAAAAGGAAGTTATTACGTATATTGTAATATTTTACAAGAATATCATAACGAGCATTTCTACGTTGCTCGTTAGACAATAATTTCTGGATATAGAAATAGGACACAATAGCTTAATAAAAAAGTACTCGTTGAATAGAAATCAGCCTGTACAAAAGTTTTTATAAAAGGCGCAATTTCTTGCTTTTACTTATAAGTTGTGTTTTGGTATCGCATAGTTTAAAGAAAAATGTATACTTTCTACCTCTTTTAGTGTTATACGACAAACTCCACGCAGACGTAGTTATTTAATTTACTTATGTTAATAATATTATAGGTATTTTATTTCTTTGTTAGCTTCAACTAAATTTTACTGGCATACACCGTGAAAGTTTTAGATCTTACACTTTGACGAACGTATAATTTCTGTCTGAGTTTAACTAAAGAACTTACTAACAAGTATAGATATGTAAGACCAAGTCCCGACTTATATGTATGTGCATCACTTTCCATAGCACAGCTTCCCTGCAGTCTCGCCAGCGGCGGAATGCCTTTCTTGTGGGAATAACTTAATTTCCTTTGGTATAAAGCATCCATTGAGCTAGTCTAGATTCTATCCATAAATTTTATCTTAATTGTTAAGTTAATCGCTTTTTTGGCATTAATAGCATTAATATGTAAGATGGTGTGATTAACAATTTATAATCTTTTTATCTCAATTCCAAATTCACTTTTTTATTCCATAAAAACAAAGCGCTCTTTGGCGTAACAAGACGTTTGTTTTCTTCTGAAATATAAACATAGAAAAGGAATTGCTAATGGTTTTACAAAGAAAGAAAAAAACTTTGTATGTAGAATGCTCTTAACCTAGTTTCCAGCAACCAAATGGATTTGATTTCGTATTCTGGCTGCAAGCGTGAATAAATACCATTAAAATGTAACGAAATTGTGGATTTTTCTTTTATAGAACTTTTCTTGGCGTAAAACTTAAAAATTTCTAAGTTACTGCCGAGATACTCAAATTTTTTTTTTCTTAGACATGTGTTTGCATCATGGCATAAAAAATTTTGATTTATGTAGTTTCGATTTTTTTTAACATGTAAATACTTTTTAACATTTTATACTAACACATCTTAGTTTGACTACGAACTCTTTAAAAAAAAATGTTTACAGATATGTTCACATAGTTTGTCTGTTAGCTTGTTTAAAATGACCTACTTTTTCAAAATTTTTGGTATTAATTTAAATTAAATGTGACTAGAAGTTGCAACCGAAAATGTTACATATTTGTGAACGAAAGAAAATTAATCTGTCCAGTACTTACTATTCCTTGATCTTAAAGGAACCACAAAGCCATGACTCGGGCAGTTTTAAGAATAGAGCGTATCACATCTCAAAGCCCAGCAACACAGCTTCAATATACAGTCCTGTGATTGTGGATGTAAATGGGTGTTGGTGATCACTTACCATCACGTGACCTGCTTTCTCGTTTGCTCCCAAATCGCATAGAAAGAAAACCCTTGAAACAAATGCTCAGTTTAAGAACTTTCCTTTTTTACAAAAATCCTGTTTGTGCGATCTGACTCGCACTTGGCTGCTTCTTTTATTTCATCCAAAATTGCCCAACACTACAGCCCTTACCGGCCCATTTACAATGGCTCCTTTTATCATTTTTTAATTTACCTAAATTCCAACTGTATTCGGCGTTAGCAACCTTTATTAAAATACCTGGAAGTCGATGTTTAAATATTCCACGTGGATTTTTTCTTGAGTTCAGGAATTGCTGTGTTGCGCACTTTAAAATTTTATTGCAAGCGATTTGTTTGCCAATATAAGATGGAATTTTTCGTTTAAAGGAAATGTTTGCAGAAAGGAGACTGCGCTAGAAAATCTGTAAATATATTTTATTTCGAAACTTAGCTACAAATAGTCAAGTAACTACACTTTTTATCAAAAACAACCAAATCTATCCATTCATATTTTTTATCGTTTCAGACACAAACATTAATCCTACAATTAAATTTTACAATTCAACTAAATAATCTTTCTTAACAAATTAGACGCATAACCAATTGTCTTAGATCGGTGAAATCCAATCACGCTCGTCTACTCAATTTACTTGTCAATAGCCAATTAGTTAGTTGGGTCTTAGTATAATCAAATGCACGACTGAAGCATAGCTATTCTACACAGGAGATGTTAGAATAGAAAAGTAATTGCAAGCATGAAACAAATATATTTATTTAGGACTAGTGGCAGCCCGCGACTCTGTTCGCGTGGAAGTCGGTCCCCGTGGGAATGAGAAGTTTAAAAATAGACATATGCTGTCGTGGGATATTTTTTATATAATTTTAAGGAGAACATTCCCGTCATACATGATTTCTGTGAAGCTTTAACCATTAAGGTTGCACACGCGACGGAAGCTTGAAAAATTGAGTAACTTCTCCCGTTTTCCCAATATTTACCTTCAGTGCTATGCTCTATTGACATATTGATTGTAGCGTGATAAAAAGTATATTATAACCAGCTCAGGAGTATGAAAAATAATTGTACCAAGTTTCGTTAAAATCCATTGAGTAGTTTTTGTTTCTATAACGTTTATACAGACAAAAATTTACTTATTGCATTTTTGGCATAAGTATCGATCCCTAATCACCCCTTGATTGTTATTTTGGAAATATATTTCATGTACAGAATTGACCTGTCAACAGATTTATTATAAGTATAGATATTTATACAAAAGCTTGCTTATGAGTTTTAGGCTGCTCTTCCACTAAGCGTTTTCCTCAGTCAACGTCAGTTAAATCATTACTTTAAACTGTTATGAAGTTTAAAAATTAAAAAATAAGTAATGTCGTATGATAAAACGTAATATTCCCTTGGTACTAAAACTGTTAAGATTAGTACCTTATAATGCATTTCGAAATAATATAATTAAGTGTTTCATCAATCCATATACTTACGGTCTAGCTGTTAAACGTAAAGCATTTCATCCCCAAAGTTTCATCCCCCGCGAGTAATGGATTATTTTAACTCGTTTGTCAAACCTTCAAAACAAATTTACATTCACTCTGTTATATTTATACCTACTTTGTTTAGCTTTCATAACTTCCAGCTCTGAATAATTCATACGGAAGGCTTGTGTCCTAAGAATCAAACTCATTTTACCGCTTAAGGCTGAGAGTTGAAAGTATTTTCTACAGATATAAAAAAAAACATGTTACTTTTATGATCAACTAACCAGCATTGAAAATTTGTGTCCTTCGATAGCAAAATAATAAAATTTTGCATTTTTGCGTTACTCAAACAGGTAACTTTATACAATAACGTGTGAAATAATTTATAATTATTTGGTTTTGATTTATTAAATGACATAGAATAGATAGTACTATTTCTTTTTTGCAATCAAAATACAACTTCAACCCAAATTATTTCATTAAAAAACTGTGCTTTGGATTTACATACAATACTAAAACAATTTTTTAAATAACTTCTGTTGATGAAGCATCTTAAAATAGTGGCACGAACCTAACGACATTAAACATTACTTATATTTTATTTGATAGGTTTGTGTTATTAATTTCACAACCTACTCTTGGCCTATCAGATATAGAACGAACAAACAAATGCTTTCCAAGTAATATAAGCTCGTTTAAGGCTTGTTTAATCTGTCTTAGTTTCCTACAATTTGCTTTCCGTAATCTTAGACAACGGCATTGGAAGAAAATCGATACATTTTGCCTGTTCGTTTTCATTGTCTTTGTCAATTATTTTTCAGTTTTACAACACGGCTTATACGAAAATTGTGTTTGAAAAAAAAGAGAGAGACTATGAAGAAAGTGCTTTTTTAATTTCGAGACAGATAGCTTTTTCCATTTCCAGACCTATTCAAGACTGTAAGAAAAACAATGTAGTAAAGACAAATGTGAATACTCTAGGCATGCTAGTGAGTGGTAGAGTCTAGCTGTAGGCTCTGTCTGCATCGATTGCTGGGCTGACTCGACCGGTGAAATACCACCGTCGCACAGGAAACCGACGTGAAGTAGAAACGATGTTCCTGCGTTTCGTTCGGTGAGTGCGGTATCCGGTGCCCAATTTTATTTATTTATTTATATATTTTCTTAAAGGTCAGCAACACACCCCCAACACCTACAGTGTTGAGGGTAGTCATGGGCGGCGGTGATCACTTACGATCAGGTGACCCGCATGCTCGTTTGCTACCTATATTACATAAAAAAAAAAAAAAAAAAAAAAAAAAAAAAAAAAAAAAAAAAAAAAAAAAAAAATGCTAGAAGGGGATTAAAATGAAATACAAAAAGAGAAAGCTAAGAAAACATTTGACATGTCACAGACAAATTGAATACTTTGTGTGTCAATGTGAATTTTGTGTAGGTATATTAACATATAATTCTGGAAAATAGTGAGGATGATTGTCGCGAAGTAGATGTTGTGTTGTGAACATGTTTGGCAACTTTCCTCATGAAATTTTATACGAGTATGTTTTCTATAATAAATCGATTCTGCCCATTTTAAGAAGCACATTCGCTGCGAGTCAAAATCACAAAGCACTTACGACCTAGGTAGGGCCACTAAAGAATCAACGCACATAAAATTTTGCATAACATAAACAAAAACACATCAATATTTAACGACATACTTTTCTTCACATGTTTTCTTCCAAAATCACAAAATTCTGTTTTAAACCAGTACATTTCCACCGTCAAATCTCAAAATACGTATTGTGCGAATCCGTTGGAGCCTTCAGCTTTTTACTATCCCATTTCCTGTGCCCTCGTCAGGACGACAGGCGAGACTGGTCCTGTCTATACTGATCAATTTATTCCCAAATAAAACTGTCAAACCAATATCTGTATTTGTGGCAGAAGTTGAATTGGTGTGTTCTAGTAGCTTTGATATTGGCTCACTTGAAAATGAGTGGGGAGAACGTATTTTGATGTGATGGAATCTTTATGACGGGCCAGTGCTGAAAACAGACATTATTTATTGTTTTAGGGCATATGTTTCAATTGTTACCTAAATTATATGCGACTTTAGTCAAAAGTAATCGTAGTGCTACGAGATATAACTTCTAGTTAGACGAATAGAATTTAGCTGAAAATTGATAAAACAGCTCTTAGAGAAATGACTCTCAGAAATAGTTTGAAATATTTTTTTTCTCAAATGACTACCTACTTGCAATTGCTTTGGGTCGTTTTATTATTTTACAAGAGCGTTAATATTTTTTATATAGTTTACTAGCGACCCGACCATTTTGCCCAACTTATTCATTACACTTAGAATTTTGGCTAACTTAAAAAAACTTTTTCGTTTTTTCTTTACTTACAAATTTAAATGAAAAAAATACCTAAGAAATAGCGAAACCCGCATTAAAATCCGTTAAGTGGTTCAGGATGAGATGGCGGACAAACAGACAGAATTAGCGACTTAAATTTATACTATAATAATAATAAATCTCCAGACTGACACACACTGTGTGGCCCTAAACTAAGCAAAGCTTGTACTATAGGTACCACACAATGGACTAGGGGAGAACCTAGTTACACCCAGACACGTGCCAATATCGAAAAACATTTTTTACGAAATTGGTCCGACCCGGGGATCGAACACGGAACCATCTGCTTAGCAGTACCTACGGTATATATACCGCTGCACCACAGAGGTCGTCAATGTAATGACGATGATGATTACTATACAGGCTTATTTCTAATTAGCGCATCACCTCTTGTCGGCAGCTTTTCTACATCAATCCCAACAACATTTAACCAAAGAATAATTAAAATTAATATAAAAAAAAAATAGTTTTTCCATACAAATTTATTAGGTACATCTAAACAGTACAATACTCTACGCGCACGTAACTGGCGTGGCTGGCGCGCGGGCGATGGGGGGGGAGGGGGCGACCGGTTTAGGAACTTCTTACAAAATACAGAGTTATAAATAACAGGGCGCGCAAAGGACATGGTCAAAGCTTGGGCTCTATGTTACCAAGCAGATCAATTTTTGGTGTCATGGTTAATGACCTTATAAACATCCTAATTCCGTTTAACAAAATTTTTTAAAGGGCCCCATTTTTTATAAAAAAAATATTTAGTTCTTTATAATGACCATTCAAAAAGTTCATATTTTGACGGATATTTTACACATTAATTACCGCTTGCTTTATGATAATTAAGATTCTACTGATCGAAATCAATATTTTAATTATTTATAAACGCTGTTTTTTAACATTTAATTTTCCAAAAATATGTATAATTCGTATTAAGTATGTATTTTTTATGATCTATTACCTGGCAATAATTACATAATCCTTAAGTCAATTCTGACATTGTCATTTAATTTAATCTCGGTCTGCGGGGCTACTGCGTAAGTCAATGGAATCAAATGTCATTTTTTCAACAATTCTGGATAACGCTAAAATTTATGAAATATAAAGTTTTTTTGAATTAATACGTAGATAATAAATGTCGCCATCTATTAAGCCCAAAACCGTGATGATTTTCATTAATTTGAACCCTTTCCAGAATTGTTAAATATATGACAGAAAGAAAGAAAGAAAGAAGAAAGAAATGCTGAAAGATTTGTCTGTCTGCCAGATCTGTCAATCGAATGTTTTGCAATGACATTAATATGAATCAAAAAAATGTTGCCATCTCAAAACACGTAACGGACAAAATAATCGTTGTTAAATTATTTTGAAAAAACGGGGCCCTTTAAAATTCATTTGATATGTGCAATTTAATCTATCTAAATACACGGTCCACATATATAAAAATCGTTCTGCTTGGTAACCTATGGCCCAGCCTATATGAAAAAATTGGGCATCTCCTTTGTCAAGTTAATTATCAAGTTTTGCAAAAAGTCGCAAAACAAATGTTATTGGGATTGATGTAAGGAAGCCGCCTGCAAGAGGTGATGCGTTAATTACAAATAACCCTGTATAACGAAGTTTTCTATTCATATTATCTGAAATAAATACAGAGTAAGAATAAGTTGTTTTAATATTATCCTTAAACAAAATCAACCTTAGTTTGTTCTACGACTACCAAGTTTCGGTAAAATTTAATCTATTTAAAGTTATTCATCTGGAATTTTGTGGTTGAAAGTTATGGGTAAGGGACGTGGAGCTTTAATGTAACGAAAACAGATAAGTATATTTATTTAAATTTCAATTTATTGAGTCTAAGGTAGCTAAGGCAAGCTCTGATTCTGATTCTGATTCTAAAATATGTAAATAAATACATAAATCATAAAGTAACAGTTAAAGGTAAAGTTAAAGTTAAAGTTAAAGGTGAAGTTTAAGTTAAAGTTAAAGATGAAGTTTAAGGTAAAGTTTAAGGTAAAGTTTAAGGTAAAGTTTAAGGTAAAGTTAAAGTTAAAGTTAAAGTTAAAGTTAAAGTTAAAGTTAAAGTTAAAGTTAAAGTTAAAGTTAAAGTTAAAGTTAAAGTTAAAGTTAAAGTTAAAGTTAAAGTTAAAGTTAAAGTTAAAGTTAAAGTTAAAGTTAAAGTTAAAGTTAAAGTTAAAGTTAAAGTTAAAGTTAAAGTTAAAGTTAAAGTTAAAGTTAAAGTTAAAGTTAAAGTTAAAGTTAAAGTTAAAGTTAAAGTTAAAGTTAAAGTTAAAGTTAAAGTTAAAGTTAAAGTTAAAGTTAAAGTTAAAGTTAAAGTTAAAGTTAAAGTTAAAGTTAAAGTTAAAGTTAAAGTTAAAGTTAAAGTTAAAGTTAAAGTTAAAGTTAAAGTTAAAGTTAAAGTTAAAGTTAAAGTTAAAGTTTAAGTTTAAGTTTAAGTTTAAGTTTAAGTTTAAGTTTAAGTTAAAGGTGAAGTTTAAGGTTAAGTTAAAGATAAAGTTTAAGGTAAAGTTTAAGGTAAAGTTAAAGATACAGTTTAATTTAAATTTACAGTTACAGTGACAGTGAAAGTGAAAGTTACAGTAAAAATGAAAGTGAAAGTTACAATTAAATTTAAAGATACATTTAAAGTAACAGTTAAAGTTACAGTTAAAGTGAAAGTGACAGTTAAAGTGAAATTAAAGTTAAAGTTTTTCGATTTCGATTTCAATTTCAATTTCGATTTTTACAGAAATTTGATTATATTACAAAATTTTGCGACTTTAGTCAAAAATAATGGATGTGCCGATGTGCAAAAATAGTATTAATAATAGTAATAGAATTTATCAGAAAATTGATAAAACTCAGACAAATTACTTTCAGAACTAGTTTGAAATATTTTATCACTCAAATGAATTATCTGAAATAAATACAGAGTAAGAAGAAGTTGTTTTAATATTTTCCTTAAACAAAAACAACCTTAGTTTGTTCTACAAAGTAAGATCCTATTTCTCGGACTACCAAGTTTTGGTAAAACTTAATCTATTTAAAGTTTTTCGTCTGGAATTTTGTGGGTGAAAGTTATGGGTAAGGGTCGAGGAGCTTTAATTTAATGACTATAATAGATATATTTATCTAAGTTTCAGATTTTTTGATTTTTCAGTAGCTAAGGCAAGCTCTTTAACTAACCAAGCAAAATATTAACTTAATGGTCATATTTCAAAACGATAATCGGATTTAATCATTGATTAAGCTAGTCAATATAAAAACTTCTTATAACAGAAAATTAACAAAATAAAATAAAACTTCACTGTATATTAATACTTCTGTAGAGTCAGAGCGAAGGTTAACAAAAACACATTGTTCTGTAAAAATAATATGTCTTGAATAATTTCCGAAAAAAGTGCTGGGTGTCTTTCTATTGGTCTATGGTTAGGTAATAATATAATATAGTTTTCGTTTTCGTTTTCGTTTTCGTTTTCGTTTTCGTTTTCGTTTTCGTTTTCGTTTTCGTTTTCGTTTTCGTTTTCGTTTTCGTTTTCGTTTTCGTTTTCGTTTTCGTTTTCGTTTTCGTTTTCGTTTTCGTTTTCGTTTTCGTTTTCGTTTTCGTTTTCGTTTTCGTTTTCGTTTTCGTTTTCGTTTTCGTTTTCGTTTTCGTTTTCGTTTTCGTTTTCGTTTTCGTTTTCGTTTTCGTTTTCGTTTTCGTTTTCGTTTTCGTTTTCGTTTTCGTTTTCGTTTTCGTTTTCGTTTTCGTTTTCGTGATCCTGATCCTGATCCTGATCCTGATCCTGATCCTGATCCTGATCCTGATCTCAAAATTAAAAGATAAAACTTTTAAGATAAATGTATTGGTTTAATAAGAGCCATAGCCAGTCAGTTCGAAGGTGTAGTCGTTACGGAAAGTTGAAAGGAATTGATATTTCTCAGACGGAAGGCCGTTCTCAGAACTAGGATATGAGATAAATATGTGCCGAAAAGCCCTAATCGAAACCTAATGGAAGAATAAACGAAAGTGAAATATCGAAAAACCCGCTACGACAAAAAAAA
Organism: Emmelina monodactyla; assembly: GCA_916618145.1. Taxonomy (NCBI): domain Eukaryota; kingdom Metazoa; phylum Arthropoda; class Insecta; order Lepidoptera; family Pterophoridae; genus Emmelina; species Emmelina monodactyla. The sequence continues at coordinate 4,485,495 of OU745316.1, forward strand.
ACATATTGAATGTCGTATCTTTATACAAAACTAATGTCAAATTAGCTTGCCATGAGAGTAAATTATAAGTACTCAATTTAGTATTTTTATGTACATTTTTTTAAGTTCGAAGTGGTAAGGCAACTTAAAATCCATATCATGACACTTTGCTCCTTTAAATAATGAAAGCTTGCTTATATCTTACACTATCTACTAACAGATAAATAAGTACGCATTAACAAATATCCTACCATATCAATAACAATGTTAGTAAATATTCCAAAAACGGTCCAAACATTTGGATATCAGAAAAGTCTTATAAGTAATCGAACCTATCAAAATGTCTCAATGTGTTTTACCCTTGAATATACGTGGTCTTAAAATCACTAACAAAAAACAGCCTTATTTATCAAGTAATAAGATTGAAAATAGTTTCATGCCTAAACATTATTTACATAGTAATGTTTTTATCTGAGATTGGGCTTTCGAGAACCTTCAAAACTTAGATCTTTATTTTTATATTTACCTCGGTCATAAGTTGGGTTCAAGTGAAGTAATTTATTCAATATTGCCTTTGGAAAGGTTCAGCAAAATGTTTTTTACATTTTATTTGTGTGATAGTTACTTTATTTTTGAGATTTTACTTTTAATTTTGCATTATAAATACTAATTTATTAATTTTGAAGTTATAAATACTCCGAGCATTTTCCAGTAAAAGAAACTTTTTCTCTAATAGCACATTTCTAGATTAAATTCTTACAATAAAAAAAAAATAGGAACTTTTTATTTTATTACAGTATTTTTTATGTATGTTTAATCTAGATGTCCTTTATGCTTGTATTTGTTGAAAATTTGACCAAAAACCCTGACTTAATCCAAAGAATGCCTATTGCACGAGTGGTAGAGTCTAGCTGTAGGCTCTGTCTGCAGCGATTACTGGGCTGACTCGACCGGTGAAATACCACCGTCGCACAGAAAACCGACGTGAAGTAGGGACGATGTTCCTGCGTTTCGTTCGGTGAGTTCAGTATCCGGTGTCCAATTTTCTCAAAGGCTCAGCAACACACCCCCATCACCTCTAGTGTTGCGGGTAGTCATGGGCGGCGGTGATCACTTACCATCAGGTGACCCGCATGCTCGTTTGCTCCATATATCATAAAAAAAAACTCGAGCGACATTAACACACATTACACATATGAAAGTTTTCTTTTTTTTCACATACATGTTTAACAGACTAGATGGCTTCGCAGTGTACGCTTTTCTTTTGTTATAGAATACCCATTTTCTAGCTGAAAGACCTTCTCGTCGACAGGAAATTACTAAAGTGTGAAGTGACACTATTTAGGAAATTGCTTGTTACTTTGTACCTAACTCGAAATGGTTTTTAGGTTACTTTGGACGTGCAAACACTTAGTACAATAGCTTTGTAGTGGCGATCAATGTAAGCTGGTAAAGTAATACCTAATTGTCTTCTATTTTAAGCTTATTTGGTCAACATTGGCTTTACCCAATATTCAAAAATGTTAATATTAAATAGTAAGTTTAAATTTAGCGGAGTTTGATGTTTTTGGTTTATTTTAGAGAAGATATGTGTTTTGGAGATAAATTATTGAAAAAACCTAAAAAACTGGCTACTTTGATTTGATATGTGAAAAAAAAAAATTTCCATTAGCTAACCTAATTAAAAAGTAGACCAAGAACACACGTCCCCCACTTACTTAAAACTTAAGTTAGCGTAACTTAAAACATCGAAATTGAACATCGTCACTGTTAAGTTATCCACTTTGAAAGTACAACAACAACTTATCAAGTTAATGTTAACTTAATCTACTTTGTGAATTCTAATAGACTTAGTCACTGTGTCGGTTACTTAAACACTTAGTTCGGAAATTAATTTTGTACTTGAGTTAGACATTGTTAACGTAAAGTGCATTGTTGATCATTTAAGTTTCCTTTAACTATTTTAAGGTATTACGTTGGTAAAGTTTAAAGGGTTTTATAATTCCATTATTTTAAGGAACTTTTTTTTATAAATTTAGTTATGGTTTCTGCATGTTATATATTTTTTTCCATCCATAAATGTAAAATAACTTTTAAGACCTCTTTCTTCTGACCTCTTCATTTAAATATTATTTGAAAAACTACCTAACATGTATTTTTTTGTAACTTCGTTACATATTTTTTTCTACCAGAAACAATTATATCCTAAATAAGGTGATCCTCCAAAACTTTTGCAATATTTTATTTTTTCCTCGATTATCTAAGCCACGTAGTTATTTAGGCATTTCCTGATTTTTATTAACGAACGTAACTTCGGTTGCTTAGTTTATATCCCACTGAGCCACGGGATCAAGAAATTAAGGTATTATTGGGTTAGTATCTTGTCTGATGATTGAGTAAGTTTTGGTGAGGCTACTGTACTTGATTGAATAACATTTAGACGAAAATAACGAATGCGGAAAAGTTCTGTCGATATTTCCTGGTCGTGGTACGAATTGTAATGCAATATAATGATAAACCTATTTAACGTATTACATTTTATATTTGTGTATAGCTTCGATTTTAGTTATCTGAACTTGTCTTATCTAATAAATAATTCTAATACCTGATTTCTGACTGTGTAACAACTCACAGAAAATTTAGTAATTAAAACTTTCGAGTTATAAGTAGGTAATTAAAGTAGCAATTTTGCTAACATTTAGTAAATTTTTTTAAATCTAGGCAAGATGTGAGAATATTAATTTTATAAAACAATTTCGGCAAGCTGCTATCAGTATCTTTGGTTATTCGATCATTAGTTGAACATACTTTTGCTGAAGCAAGGTTACATCTCGCATTAAGTCTTAATAGGCCAGTAAAAGTAAGTTTCTGTAGGAACAAACTAATGTCTCTATTATACCGGCCTATAGAGGAGAAAACAGTCGTTCGGTAACATTAACTGAGGAATAAATGCCGTAGATTAGTTCTTTCCCTTTGTTCGTATACAACTCGATTCATAAGTGGCTTTCAACTTGAAGCGTTCGGTATGGTATGAGTCTGATATATGGTATGAACTTGCGTTTGTACAATGAAAGATTAAAAAGTTTCTAAGGGATAATTTTCATACGAATCGAAAAAGCTTTAGAATGAATTAATTAATTTATTTGACGGGGAATTCGTTACCTCTGTGTTCGATCATGGCGGGAATTTCAAAATAAAACGTGGAACTTCATGTAAGGGCGTGTATTAATCACAACGTTTAGCAACTTTACAATAATCATCAAGATTAGTCAGGATATAAATGGATAATGGAAGTGCGGTGAATTTGGCGTGTGGCTGTCACAGATTTATTCACTACACGTCTGCACTGCCCCACGAACGAAATAAGAATGATGTCCATCCAACAAGATAGAAAGGCTAACTAAACAACGGAAAATGACAGAAACTCATTCAGTCATTCAATCATAAAGCCTCGCACCGACTGCACCCAAGTAGACAACTTGACGCAACCAATAAACATGTAAATAGACTAAACATGTAAAAGGACAAACTGATTACAAAATAAGACGTAAATACAGAGGTTATTAGGTAGTTTTGAAGGAACAGCAGTTGAAAGCTAAAACTAAACGAATGAATCTACTTTTATGTCACCTTAAGTTTGGTATCGATTCTGAGTTCAGATTTCCTCATCCAAACTATCGATATTGCGATTTCTTAAGAATATTGCATGATAGAGAGAGGTAATAATTTCGGTAATTGCAAATTTTGAACGCTAGTTTTCAAAATCGGTGCCAATGTCATTTTAAAACAATACTAGCGACCCGCCCACGCTTCGCAATGGTGTAATTTTGGGCGACTTGTTCCCGAAACATTGAATTTTAGTTAACTTAAGAAAACTTTTTCTGAATGTTCTTTATTTACAAATTTAAATGAAAAAATTACCTAAAGGACGGTGAAAACCGCATTAAAATCCCTCAAATGGTTTAGGAGGAGTTAGCGGCCAAACATATAAACAGAAAGAATTAGCGATTTGGATTTATACTATGAAATGATTATACCGGGTGTCCAGGAAACAATGGATAAGCTCTGAAGGGCTACAAGTAGAACTAAAGTCAAGCCTAAAAATAATTGATAAAAAGTATAACCCTTACACTGCTAGAAATATGGAACTTTAAAAAAAAACTTCATATTCTTTTGACTGTGTTCATATTTTTACTCGTAACGAGGTCAAATGACTTAATACCATCATTATTTCTGTGCTAAAATAATTAATATTAACCGTATCAGTGAATAACTACCAAATAAAATAGCTAAGTAAAGTATTATTCTCAAAAAATAATGTTAAACTTTTGATTTGTGTAAAATTTCTAAAGATATGTTTTTGATGTGGAACTTTGAACAGCTCTGCTGTAAAAAAGTAATATGAAAGCAACAGTGGCCAATGATTTCAAAATATTCCTGGTTTAATAACGTTTTTAAAAAGATGTAATATGTCGTTATTGTAATGAAAAATATTGAACTATTGGTATTAGTGTGTAAAATGGGAAAATTTCTTAGTTCTAGCAAAATAAAAAAAATACAATAAAACTAAAGAAATATGATTTTCAACTGATATTAATTGCAAACACATTGGAATAATTGAGAGCAACTGTTCAAATTGTCTGTCCCCATCCTGATGCAGGCCCTACATCTACGAATAATCTTTTTGTAGTATTTTTTAATCTTTAATCTTGCAAAATGACTGTTTAAATAGATATGGGTATGTTATTGTGTGGTATTAAGTAATTCCAATATTACAAAATATTAAATTAAGAATATGCGTTATCCGTCTAATTTAACATCAACTAAACGATTATTACATAATTTAAGATTTAAGTGTGAAACTTAAAATAATTAATTTAGACAGTATTTTAATTTTAAAACCAAAGTTAACAAAAAAAAGGATACCAATTTTTTTTTAATATTTAGTTAACTTAATGAATATAAAATGTTTAGTAAATATGGGGATTAATTAAAATTGAAAAACAGTAAGAATACATATTTTGATGTCATTTCACAGCAATTAAAAAACAAACTACGGCACAGAATCTCCACGCTGATTTATTGCACCATTTTAATCATTCCATCGTTCAATGCATACAGTAAATAACCTTTATTATTGATATTTACACGAAAGCTTCATTAGGCTGAGCTTGCATCAGGCTGTGTTGTACTAGTGCCAATTTCAGGCTTTATCGGGCTTATGCAGTCTGTTGATTGTTAAAAATGGATATAAGCACGATCGATAATAATGACTTGTCAAGTTGGACATATAACAAGTTGGTGAATTACCTTATATTTTTAAGGTAAGTGGTACAGGGGTACAAATGTATTAACGTAAATGCTCCTATTAACGACCTACTAAAATTGGTACTCTATTAACGATCTATTTTTTCAATCATATTAGACTTAATATAGATTCTATAAAAAGTTTAACTTAAAAATTAAATAGGTAGATTAGTTGGTCAACAAACAGAGTAAATTTGTCATGTCTAAATAGCCAGTGTTAGCAATAATTTGTAATTGATTGAGTGCCGCTCGATAACGACGCACTTTCCATAGTGTCGCGTCTCCAGCCTCGTAAGCACACCGAAATATTACTTAAGGTAAACAACAAACTTAAAGTTGATTTATCTGCTTGCTATCACATAACAACTATAATACATATATTAGTTTTCGAAATTACATTAAATTTAATCATTTTTATTGGTTTTTATGGCATAAAATCATATCTTAATTAAGGGCGGTAATAGGATCACAATTTCATAACTTGACTCTATTAACGATCCGTGGCGTTATTAAAGTTTGTAAGTTTTATATTTGATTCTATTACCGACTCACAGCTGAAAAGAAATAACAAGAACCATTTTTATAGAAACATGTAACCAGAGGTATACTGCTTGCATAGGCGCAAGCAGTATACCTCTGCTCAACTAGAAGCTTAGCTGATAGCTGTAAATGAAGGAAACAGGATATACGAAGCTTGAAGACCTATGGCATACCGAGAAAAACTACCGTGACAAGACAAATAATAAATGTACAAATGAACATTGTGGAAAACAATATTGTTCAACGAAGGACGAAGAAAAAAGATTTGTGGACTGGATTTTCTATGTCGGAAAGTCAGGTTTTCCTGTAACAAAAGACCAACTGTTAGAAACAGTTGCAAAATTGGTGGAAATCTTAGAGTGCTATTATCCTTTCAATGATGGTGTTCCAGCTGTTTCTTAAGGCTATGTCTTGGTATCCTACCATTTCAAGGCGAATTGAATTAGCCTACAAGCCGATTTTTAATTGCGATGAGACGGGTTTTTTTTATGTCCCAAAGAAAAACAGGTTTTCGTCCGAAAGGGAAGCAAGGAAGTATATTATGTACGACTAGTGGCCGCCCGCGACTTCGTTCGCGTGGAAGTCGGTTTCCTGTGGGAATGAGAAGTTTTCCCGCGGTAAAAAGTACCCTATGTGTTATTCTAATGTATAACCTATATGAATGTTAAGTTTCATCCCGTCCAGTAGTTTTTACGTGAAAAAGTAACATCCTCACATACTCACATACATCCACACATCCATACATACACACAAACTTTCACGTTTATAATATAAGTAGGATTGCAATATTAAGATGTTGATTAAAAACTGTAATAATGTCTTAATATACTCTGAACAGCATTTTTTCGTTTAGATGAAGGGGCAATTTTTAGGGGTCGGTAATAGAATCAGAAAAAGCGGTAAAAGAATCAAATCACATCTTTAGGTCGGTAATAGAATCAATTGCTCTTTCGAATTAAACAATTAACTATTAATTACTGTGTAATAAAATACTAAATTGAAGTACCGAATCTAACAAAACACTTCACAAAGATTGATATTAAATTAAAACACCTTAACTAACCTATCAGTATCTATCTATATACTCAAAGTTATTCCTGAGACAGCTTAAAGGGGCGGTAATAGGAGCATTTACATTAGTGTTGTTTCCACTGACAAATTTAATAAGCATTTAAATAAAGAATATTAATGTAAAAACTAATAGTTTTTTATATTTTTTTGCCCTCATATGTCCTTTATAATTGATCTCATTGTCTTTTGAAGACCCCCATCTTTTATGAAAGCTTCCAACCAAAGTACGTTTTAAATAAAAACACTGACTTAAAATATATTGTTTTTTTTATAACTTAAATAAACTGGTCAATAAGTTATCGATTCGAATCTTGTTCGATTATACTCGTACATTTAGACGAAGGTGGCCAAAGTCACTTTCGCTTCAGTCATAAATTTGCTAACCATTCCTTTACTAATAACTCTTAGTAAAAGCGAAATTAATAAATACCCTTCACTATAACCAGTAATGGATTCCGTAGAGAGTATCAGATCAACTCATTAATATTGTTATTTAGTTATACACCGTGATTGTCAAGTGGCTTTTGACCCGAAAAGTAAGTGCCGATTTTGATATTCCGTAGGAAAATTTGATTGTAAAAAAATTGAAATTTTTGTAAAATATTGTATGATTTATTTTGAAGGGACTAAAATCATCCGGCTTCTCTTGTATAATGTACTACCAAACTTGTATAATATTATGTTAAACTAAATGCCATTGGAGATCGTGTCGTCAAGAGCCACTTTTAAATCACCCTGTAGGTATATTCGGACTATAATAATAAACGATACTTGAAAACGATAAACAATAATCAAAAACTCGTTTACATATATTAATATTAAATATTTAGACGGTTTTAAATAGTCAAAGTCATTATAAGTAATTAATTACAAAATAAATGAAACGTGTAGGCTTTAGATACTACTTATTATGATAATTGAATACTATTTCAATTCTATGTATAAGCGTTCAATGATAGAGGTAACTTTTAAAAGTTTATAGATGAAATATAGTTTTTACAGCAGTCAAAATGGATTCTTTTTTGTAAAACGATCTATGTCCAAAAGCTGAACACTAAATATCCCTTTATTTTTAATGCTTTTCAATCTCATATTAGTAAAAATATATTAAGTCTCATCAGTTATGAAAGTCGTCACATAAATTAACTATTTTTAATTATATAAGTTACATTGCATGCATTTATCAATAAGACCGGTATTAGTCTGCAAATCGTTTTCCATAAATGTTTGTACACAAAAAATAATGTAGGCTGTTTATAAGATTATTTATTTGTTACAAGTGGCCGCCCGCGACGCGTGGAAGTCGGTTTTCCCGCGGTAAAAGTACCTACCCTATATTATTCCGATGTATAACTTATAACATTGTAAAGTTTCATCAAAATCCGGCCAGTAGCTTTTGCGTGAAAGAGTAACAAACATTCATCCATACATCCATCCATACATCCATCTATACATACTCACAAACTTTCACGTTTATAATATTAGTAGGAAGTAGGATTCAATCTCAATTCCAACATAGGTAATAAGTACCGTACCATTAAATATGAGAGATAGGCCTTCTTGGAAAATAGACTTACCTTCTGGTGGTCCTCTCATTGTATTTAAATACTTACAAAAAGGGTATATTATTTACTTTACTGTATGTATAAACGTCGCTTATGTATACTAATTGAGACCAAACGATTACAGCGCCATACCATGCTTGCGGTTGATTACCGGTAGGTTCTTCTTCTTACGTGTGATGAATATGCACTTTTACAGCATTTATGAAAATATATTGCATATATTTATGATAATATATTGTATACTCATAAAAATATTAATAAATTTACAACGCGAAAAGCAAATCGTGTCGGGAATTGTTCTGTAAGAACTAGGCAAGAGAATAAATTAGCGGTCCCTAAACATGGATTGGCCAAGAGCAGTAAATCGTTTATTGGTATGTCGATACATATTTATAATAAAATACCGGAGTCAGTTCAATCCTTACCTTTTAATAAATTTAAATTACATGTTAAGCATACACTATGTAAAAAGGCTTATTATAAAGTTAAAGATTATTTAGATGATAAAAAAGCGTGGGATTGATTTCTGGACAGGCTATTTCTTTAGATTGTATCTTATTGTAACTATTTGTGTCTTATTCTAACTATTAACTACTCTGTAAGCATCTAGACCAAGACAAGACACAAGAATTAGTACCTAGTTGTATTTTCTTACTTCAATTTAACTGTCTTGTGACCTTACGTTTTTATCTTGTCTTGGTGTAGTTGTATGCCTTGATTTTGTATATTTGGTGATGGGCAAAAGAGTGCCGAGTTTTTTTCCGCCAGATTTTTTCTCTCGGCCTAATGATGATAAGCTGATGATCGATATTTTGACTTTCATCGAATGTAATTAAGTAACTTAATGATGAAATAAATGAATTTTATTTTATTTTTATTTTCATATTCATTTAGTGTCAGAGTTTTTTGGAACTGCCATGTTAGGGCCTCTGACGTGGTTTCTGTAGGGTAGTGGCTACCCTACTGTCAGTATTTTTCAAGCCGCCTGACTACTAGGCAACTGACTTGGCTTGACGAGTACGAAGTCGAAAAGTATCCGAGACCAACGGCTTAACGTGCCTTCCGAAGCACGGAGAAACTCGGGATATACTCGTAATGCCACTAGTGGTCACCCATCCTTGGACCGACCGGCGTTGCATAACCTCGACTATCGAGTAGATAGACGAGATCGCAACAGGCCACCGAGCTCGATAGGTATAAAAGCGGAACGTTCGCAAAGTCCTTAGCATTTACATCTCCTAAAACAATTATACTTCTTGCAGATTTGAATATTCAAGTTCTAAAGTTGTACCTATAATTTGCAGTAGGTATAAAAAGTCTTTGTTTTTTAGTTCCAACAAAAACTCAACACGGTAACAAGTCGCTTTATTGCAACGCAGTATAACTTAATAAACGGTTTTTATAATAGTCGCTATTATTCTCTTTTATCAATTTTTATCTTATCGTCTGTATCCATTTCTTGAACCATTGTTTTTCGAATTTCGTGTTTCAAGCAAATTACGAACGTATATATATTATTTTAAGTTTGGAAATCGACCACCCGTTAAAATGCTGCGTTTTATATTGCATTCTTTAATGTAATATGGCTGCTATATATTGTAATAACAAATTTACTAAAGCGCTGCATGATTAACAAAGTTGAAGCATCGCTTTGGGCTATGTAATATTCATGTCAAACAGCACTAAAAACTAAAGTTTTGAGTCTAAGCTTGAGGTATTTACAGGGATATGAACATGTATTTCATCCATACAGAATCGTGTATGGACGAAATTTCATTTCCATTTCCTCATTTCCGTCATACGAATCTTAAACGACTTAATTTAGTTTTTGCAAATATTTAAAACTGAATAAATTTGTACAATTTTTTGTGACTTGTTCTAGCTTGATTTTTACATACAATATAAAATATACAGGCAAAATAAGCGGTATTATTGAACATATCAGGTTTAGATTACGATGAGAGAAATAAAAAATATGCCAACACGTTCTATTTTCAATTCCCTTTCAGTTTTCTTACTCATCGGAATCTTCTTAAACAAAAAATGTTTACAAAATTACAGCTATAGAAACAAAAGCGTATCTAATTCCGAGATCCAACTTAAATTGTCATCTGTATACAACACATGATTAGCTTTCGTTTATTCGGCGTCATCACATTTCCACATGCCCTAGGGAATAGAAAATCGGACTATTTCTATTCTAGCGGAACATCCTATCACAATTTGTACCATACAATTGTATGGACAAGGTTCCTAGCTTAATTTGAAACGATAGAGCGGATCGGAAAATAAAGTTTTATTGATATCTAAAGCCTTTTTAAATTGTGTTTCGATTTAGTTGGATTTTAGCTGAGCTGTGGTTCTATGCGGTGGACGAAAAGTATCATTTACTTTAAAGATATTTCACGTATTTTTAAGACAATCTACGAATTAAAATTACAAATTGGCTTACTCGCGAAATTGCGAAAGTGACACTAAAAAAAACTACCAACGCTATTTATTTCTATAGACATTAGTAAGTCCTATAAGTATGCCAAACAAACCACTTTAAATCTACTTCCCGTTAATAAATTGATTGTCCACAATATTATTAATAAATAAATATGAACAGCCATAAAGAACATTAACCCATTTTCAGTCACAGCTCCAGCGGTCGCTTAACGCCGGTCCATTCTGTAATAGATCTATATGAAATGTGCTATTGATTCAATCCAAGCTTAACGCTCTATACAGTCGGCATATTTAGTGAGGGGACGAGAACACATGACTCGTAGAAGTGACGACGTATTTTGTAAGCGGGCTTTAGACTTCTTGCCTTTTTTTTAATAAAGTATACTAAATATTATACCTATTCATTACACCTTAATACATGCCGATAGGAAGGTTTATTATGATTAAACGAAGCTTTAGCTTATTAGCTGTGGAAACGAAGAAGCTAAGGTTTCGTTTGTCTATGGCGTAGTCTTTATACACTTTATTTTGAAATACAAAATAGTGTAAACTTACAGCGTTAAATTATTGGCTTCCTCTTGTTTTGGCACCTGTGCTATGGAACACCAATAAATCCATGGTAAGTTTACTAAAGTTTGAATGCAATCCCCTTAATAATTTCCTCAGCTATTATATCACTTTCTTAGCGTGCACACCTCCCGCTGTGAAAATCCATTTGAACATCGCGAAGGCATGAACCATAATTTACTTCAGTGACTTATTGTACTCTCTAGCACGCTTGATTTACGATGATGAACTTTATTATGAATACCTCCATAATTAAATTAAGTTTAGTTACATACATTTAAAATGTTGTTGATTTAACTAGTTGGAAATCTAGTGGAATGGCATTAAAACTACGCTATAAAGTTTTAGTCGTTATAAACTAATACGAGTTGCTTTAGCTTTACGATAGAATAAGCTTTCCAAATATAATTAAATACGTTTTCAACCAACAGCATTTAAAAAAAATATATAAATAAAAATAAAAAAACATTATTACAAAAAAAATTGCTTACAAAATATATGGCGTCTACAAAGTATGTGATCTGAGATACCCATTCATGTATATATGATTCCCTGTTTCTAACTTCCACATCGTCGATCGCAAATTATCCTTTTAAAATATACCTACTCTGAAACGTGAAATATAACATCCAACTGAATAATCTGAATATAATGAAATAGATTATAGATTTTGAAATTGTTTCAGCGATGGTGTTTTAATTAATGTTTATGATAAAGTATTATTATTATTATTTGTATTTGATGATTTTTACATTTGTGATGTGCCTTATTTAGAAGGGTTAACCATAAATTGATCACGGAATCAAAAAATGGCGAATAGTCTAAAATAAAAAATAATAGAAAAACGTGTTATAATCGGTTAAAAGTGAGTTTTGTTTTGCGTGTGACTAAGTGTAAAGATACTTACATGCTTTACTTATTTATTTATTACAAAAAAAAGTTTGGAAAAAATAAGGCTTTCCAGCCATAACGTAAATACAATATTAAAAGGCGTGTCACTCAACTCCACAACTATCCGAAAACATAGATGTTTGTTTGTTGGCATCTTTCCAAACAGAGCTATTGTCCGTCGGTACATTATTACTTAAACTGCTACGTTTGAACCAATATTTGGCATTGGCTGTCCATTTATAAATTGGTTTACAAAGCTCTGTTGGATTAAAGCTTAATTCAGCGTAATGGGATTGGGAAATATTGATGAAGATGTTTTTATCCGGTTGCAGATATGGAGATCAAATGTTTGGTTAGGGTAAGAAGTAAAAGTAAGAAGTAGGTAATAATAATTATTATTAAGTGTAAGAATTTACTAATTTTACTAACAACTAGCGTTAATTTAAAGAATAAAAAGCTTTTAAACCTTATTTAGTTTAAATTGTGTTTATTATCTTTGTCAATCTTACGTGATAAGTTTCACTGATTAACGAGACAATTATTTATAGATAAATTTATGGATAAGCGTGGGGAGTATTAAATTAACATGCACCCTCTTACGAAAAATAATTCGTTTTCAACATAACTAAAGTCAATATCAACAAGGACAATATATTAATAAACAAACGTACAAAATGTAAAATAAAATATCAGGGTTGGAAAACTACACATTTTTATAAAGAAAGTTTCCGTAACCATCTAAGTAGTTAATCAAAAAACTATAATTGTTATTGTTAAACTTATATCAATAGAATGTTGAAAACAAATTTGCATAATAGCTTAACAAGTTCCATTATTCCTCACGAAGTTTGGACAAACAAACGGAAATAAGGTCTTTAATATATTGATCCCTTGTATGAGTAGTTACCGCAAGAAGGGCATAGGCAAAGTCACGACAACAATTTAGTTAATTCACTTTGAAAAGTTTGTATACAGGGTGAACTCAGTTTATAGGTCTTGAACACTTTAGGGTTTGTATACAGGTTATACTGGTTTATTAAATTGTAAATATTTATATTTAATGATCCAGTCTAATATAATAATATTTAATAATAATAATAATTAATGTCCAGACTGACACACCAACTGTGTGGCCCTAAACTAAGCAAAGCTTGTACTATAGGTACCACACAATGGTCTAGGGGAGAACCTAGTTACACCCAGACACAATATCGAAAAACCATTTTAACGAAATTGGCCCGACCGGGAATTGAACCCGGAACCTTCCGCTTAGCAATCCGGCATACACATATACCGCTGCACCACAGAGGTCGTCGAATAATTAAACAGCCCATTTACGTTCCACTAGCTAAGCACAGACCTCCTCCCGGATAGTGATAAGTCTAAGGTAAATCTTTAAATGAAAGAATTCCTATCACGAGAAAAAGTAAGAAGTAAAGTAACCGAAAACGTGCCGAAAAATATAACATTTTTATACTTATTTTATTTACTAATTTATGTTTGTTCAAGAAAACGATATGATTCAAAATAAAGTTATTCCTAAAGGGGGAAGTTTAATGAAATCCTCCATCTAAATAGTATCATTTATACCTAATAATAAATCACTTTTCAGTCTTCTTGGTATGTGAAATTGAAGTAACCATAAAGCGTAAATATTTAATTAGCTTTTCCTGCTCCTTCGAATTAAATAGCTAATTTATTTATGTTATAAAGCAGCTCGTAGAGTAATATCCAGCTGCGTCTTGCTTTCCGCTGTTTTAATGAAAGCCTTTGAGGGAACTATGCATTATATTACTAGGAATAAATAAAATGCTTATCTTGAGGAATGAGAACGAAAAGAAAATGACGTCATCGTTTACTGTACCTATTATTTTGGTTATAAAATCATAATTAAATGGTTTTTGAAGGTAAATATTTTTAACTTGCCATTTTGCTTGTGAAAAATCGATAATCGTTTTCGAATTTACTTTAAAATAAAATGCTTGATTCAATCAGAGGATACTAATATATATTAACAAACTATACACATTGTGTATTGCCTACTTACTCATAAATATGTAATATCGTTATGTAATACACTAGCCACTCTTAATTACATACAAAGTTTCTAAATTAATTTCTAGACACTGGAAACACTTCCATTTATACTTTAAAACTATTATTATATTGAATCGCCAGACAACGTTCACAGAAAATATAGGCAAACTTCATAGCATATTTTACAAACAACAAGAGAATCGTTTAAATTCCTTAGAATATTTATTTACATAAAAGCTAGCTATAATAAACTAAACATAACAGAAAATAGGTGATGTCATCACGCAAGTTCATAGTAAAAAATGACAACTAGACTTAAAGTTAATTCCTAATTTACTAACTAAAAAAGATATAAACCTATTTTATGCTAAAATAACCATTTAAAATTTTAAACGGTATTCATACTTTATTTCATTCTTAATGAAGCAATTAGAACCGGAAAAACTCATCTGCAAAAATTAGAACTGAAATTAGCAATTTGCACTCACATTTTGCTGTAAAATTTTCGATGCAGTATTTTAAATTATGCATGTTCAAAATGAAACTTTACCAGTTTTTTCACGTAGGCTAATAATATATAACATATAACGTAATATAACATTTAAAATAATATACTACTTAATAAGGAATTTAAAAATATGCGCATCTGAGATATTTTTTTATTATACCTAATAGAAACTATATTTTTGTAATCCTTCTTTTTTATTATTACTGTCTTAATAAAACAGTTTTTAATATTGATATTAATAGTTTGTAATATGTATTTTTTTTAAGTACAGCATTATTTTCCTTAAATAAGCTCTTATTTATATCTTCAGTATAAATACATTGCCACGCTTGTAAGTTACTTAAGTATTTCAATATTAACTATAATTCCATTTTGATGTTTTGTGCAATTTCGTAATTAATAATTATTTATGAGATTTAAATTCGGAAACAAACAATTTCAAATGAAAAAAACTTACTTAAGATAGATAATATAAGGTAGATAAGCTCATTATCTGTGTCTTTCCTAATACTTGTCTTCTTAATTAGAAAAGTTACATATCATATATATAAAAAAAAAATACTTTCTTTACAGAGTAATTACTAACAACCGCGGTGCAGAAAGGCTTTATTAAAAAGTTATTCAAATGTGAAACCTATTTATAAAACTGCATAAGTATGAAGCCTCATTTCCAACGGAGATACTACTGTGAAGTTACGTTTTTTAATTAAATAATACATGAAATAAGCTAATAGTATACTATAGATAGTCGAAACTTTCAAACATTTATTAAAAAAATCCGGCTTCAGCATGCGTGGATGGCCCTAAGATCCTTCAGATATATAGTTTACTAGTGGCCGCCCGCGACTCCGTTCGCGTGCAAGTCAGTTTCCCGTGGGAATGAGAAGTTTTCCAGCGGTAAAAAGAACCCTATGTGTTATTCTGATGTATAACCTATATTACTGTTAAGTTTCATAAAAAATCCGTCAAGTAGTTTTTACTTGAAAGAGTAACAAACATCCATACATACTTACAAACTTTCCCGTTTATAATATTAGTAGGACGGTACTATCAATGGTAATATGATCACAGACTTCTCAAAGCGTGTTAAAGTAATTTAGTAATCTTACAAAAACCTATATCAGCCTGGAATTCCGCTGCAGAAATTTGCTCCAAGGTCCCATTTATATCTCACATCGCGACATTTTCTTTGAAATTCGCTCAGTGGAGGCGCTGAAACTAAGTTGTTGTAGCGAAATTGATACGATCTCTTTCAGAGCTGCAGGATTCCGCAGGTCGCGTGGAGGTGCGATGGCAAATCTACGATGAAATCGCGAGGTTGTGTGTTGAAAATTTTTTCTGAAATGTAGCGGGATGTTTATTCAGTTTTGTAAAAGTTTACGCTGTTTTTAGACATTGGAAATACCAAGATAACTAGTCAAGATGAAAACCATTTTTAAATTAACAATTGTGGATTAAAAGATACTCACTAATTACTTCATTAAAATATTACGAATATGAGTTTGCTTAATGACATATTGCCATCAACTTTGCTTTAGTATTTTTGCTTTTTAACAGTCATAATATAATACTACCATTAGGTAAGCACTGCTTTAAATCTATCTTTAAGCAGAATAATGTTATTACTATACCTATTTTTATTTAATACAATAAACAATTATATAGAAGCCCACTTAGATTATCTTAGATATATATTAGATAGTTTTACCACTAATACGTCACTATTAGCTATATTTTCTTGATTTATTGCTTACTTATCAGTTCTGGACAATTGCCAATTATTTTTACAAACAAACAAACACATATTTTAAGATAATAAATCAGGAACATTACAATAACCAACTTTTTATCTTACACCAAAGGTTGATTTTGCAATTTTCAGATAATTTTTATTCGACTGCTTAGTAGACATGGGTCAATGTTTATATTTGACGTGCAATATACGATTTATCCGTCGCATTTAGCTGACATTTAAAAAACCAGCCAGAGACCTATTCAAATTCCACTTTTAAATAGTTTTTCGGTTAGTTAATAAATCAATAAGAATCTCTTTGTATTAAAACTAAGAAATCTTACTTCATACTATATAATATTAAAATGCGAAAGTTTTTACTTAATCACGAAGAAAAAGGCTTTGGATCAGGATGATGATGCTTGTAGATAGATTATAACTCCAAAGAAGCACTATTTGAATTACACACAATTGTTAAAATTAATTTTAAAATTACATTTAAGATTAAAATCATCAAATTCGATGGCGCCGAGTGTTTTATTTAAACAAAACACTTACAATATTCTCACAGTAATTTTTACAAAAAGTAATGAGTAGTTAAACAGATGTTTGTCTTAACACTACGTAATAATGAAAACAAATTAAGTTAAAAACTTTTGTATTGCTTGATTACGTAATAATAATAATAATAATAATAAAACTCTTTATTGCATAAGACACAAAAATTTACACAAGATTAAACAAAAAAAGGAAAACAAAAGGCGGCCATATCGCTTTAAGCGATTTCTTCCTGACAAGCCGGTTGTGGAAAAAGAACATAATTAAAAGTAATTGCGGTCAACGGTACAGGAATGCAATATAAATAATTTAAAATAATTAAAAATAAAAATCTATATTTAGAGTCCTAGATTCATTTACGTCTATACACAGAATAAATACATAATAATAACATATACTAAATACATAATTCTATGTTATAATAAATACATTTATACATACATATTCATATAATAAATAGTTAAGTCATAAAAAATAAAATAAAGTCATATATATTATATATATCAAATAATACACAGTAATACTTAACATAAAGAAAGAAAATGTTCATGCAAGCGATTTTTAAAAGTTAAGATGCTTGGTGCCGATTGTACAGTGATAGGTAACATATTCCAGAGTTTGATAGCTTCAATGGTGAAAGATTTGCTATAGTAATTCGTATGATTAAGAGGGTAAGTAAGTGTGAGCCTATTATCAGACCGAAGGTTGCGATCGTGACAGTCAGACAGGTAGGAAAAACGTTTTTTCAAGTACCCAGGAGTTTTGGGGTCAAAAAGGACACGGTAGAGGAGACACAGGACGTGAGCATTCCTTCGAAGGCGGATTGGGAGCCACTTGAGCGTCTTGCGAAATTCGGAAACATGGTCATACTTGCGTATACCGAAAATGAAGCGGATTGCCAAGTTTTGAAGACGCTCAAGTTTGTTAAGTTGCTCCTCAGTAATGTCAGTACAGCAGACATCAGCGTAGTCAAGGATCGGGAACAGGATGGAATGAGCTAGCGCAATTTTTGTGGAGGTAGGAAGGAAGTTTTGCAGTCTACGCAGACTACTGTTAGCGGCGTACATCTTCTTACTAACATCGTCAAGATAGGCTGTCCAAGAAAGAGTGTTATCGAAAAGAAGGCCAAGATTTTTGACAGTTTGACTATAAGGTAGCAGTTCACCATTGAAATGTACTGCCGGTAAGTCATTATAATTGATTTGGCACAATATTCTAGAACTTCCTATTAAGATAACCTTGGTTTTTTTAGGATTAATTGTGATGCCAAATGATAGGGTCCATTCAGCAATTGAGTCAAGGTCCATATTAACAGCAGAAATAGCATAATTTAGATTATTTACCGCCGTGTGCCTATAAATTTGTAGATCGTCTGCATACAAGTGGTAGAGAGAAGTAATACGGGAAGTTATCGAGCTGATGAAAATTGAGAAAAGGAGTGGAGACAGCACACCACCTTGCGGGACGCCGGCCCCAAGAGAGCACCATGATGAAAACGTGTCATCAGCCCGGATGCGTTGCCGACGCCCACACAAGTAACTACGAAACCAGGAGATAGTGGATGATGAGAAGTTAATAGAGCCTAAAATAGCCAGAAGTATGTCGAAATCAACTGTATTAAAAGCATTGCTAAAATCAAGTAGCGTCATAATTGTAATGTTTTTTTTCTCCATACTTACCCGGATATCATCGGCAATATTAACCAACGCGGTTACAGTACTATGACCGGGTCTAAAACCGGACTGGAATGGGTTAAACAGATTGTTTGAGACAAGAAAGTAGTTGAGTTGCTGGTAAACAAGTCGTTCAAGGATTTTGGAAAGGAAAGGAAGTATTGAAATGGGACGATAATCAGAAAACGATGTAGGAGAGGATTTTTTAGGTATGGGAATTATGTAAGCGTCTTTCCATAAGGAAGGAAAGCAATTAGTAGCAATTGTGTTGTTGAAAATGATTGTGATTACCGGAGCTATAATGTCAAGTAAAGGTACAATCATGTTTCTACTAATATTGTCTGTGCCAATAGCACTAGACGTGACGGCAACAATATTTTTCTTGACATCATTGGCAACGAAAGGACACAACACAAACGCAGGAAAATTAGGAGAGGGTAGTGAGGAAAGATAATTTAAAGTAGACGTCTTAATACTGGTGTCGTGGGATGGGCAAGCGGAAAAGTGGTCGTTGAGGTCATTGAGGTTAATGTCATTGGCAAGGGAATTGGACTGTTTACCTATACCCAAACTTTTCAGGAATCTCCAAACCCGTTTGGGATCTGGATCGTCAACGGACTTATGGATATGGCGTCGCTGTGCATCTCTACACACTGTATTGCAGCGATTTCGGAGGATCTTGTAGTTGTCACGGTTGATGTCACTAGGATGCTTTTTGTACTTGGACTTAGCGCGATTACGTTTTGACATAAGATTCCTAATTTCATCGGTGAGCCAAGGAGCAGGTCGATGACGTAACTTCATGAGACGTATTGGGGCATGCTTGTCGTACAGTTGAGTTAAGAAACGGTTGAGTTGTTGAACTTGCCCGTCAACAGTCGGAAATGAAGTGACTAAATCCCAGTCAATATTAGCAGCATCACATAACAATTGTCTGGTGTTCATGCCGGAAAAATTGCGCTGCAGGAGAATTCGAGGCTTAGGTTTAGGCGGACGGATTTTGTAGGACAGGAATAGTAGGTCGTGATATGAGAAAGGACCATCGTACTGGCCATGCTTGCAGACGAGTTCAGGGCGAGAAACAAATATTAAATCAAGGAGGGATGGGATGCTGTTCGGATAATAATGGGTGGGATTTTCGGTGTTTATGATATGAAGGTTAAAGGAATCGATTAAAGACGAGAGTTTATTAGCACGAGCATCAGCCTTGAGCAGGCAAGTATTCAGATCGCCCATTAATACAACATGCTCATATGAAGGGACTAGCTGATCCAAGGTTGATTCAAGGTTGTTGAAATAGTTGATAGTAATAGAAGGGCTGTACAAAATACCTAGAAGGACTTTGGAGTGATTAAGGATGATCTCAATGAAAAGATGTTCAGCTGTGTAACCGACATTAGAATGAGAAGATATGCTGACAACGGAATAAGGGATATTAGCTCGTAGATAGATGGCAACTCCGCCTCCTACACGATCAGGTCGATCATTACGCAGCAAGTGAAATCCAGGAAGGGAGTAAGAAGTGGAAGCAAGACAAGGTCTTAGCCAGGATTCTGAAACAAGGATAGCGTGGATGTTGGAATTGGAGAAGGTTGTCAGCATATCAGAATAATGTTTGGGAATGCTCTGGGCGTTTATGTGGACAGTGTTAAAATTATTGGGACAGTCCGAGAAACAGGACTTTAAGGATGAGGACAAGGAAAGGGTACTGTGAAAACTGTCATCGCTAGACTCCGAGCCAGAGGTGCACGAATCATAGAAATCTGAGTTAATGGCATGATCATTCATTACATATAAATAAATAATAAAAAAATACAAATAAATAAATAATACTTATAATAATATACTTAAACTGAGTATGATAAATAAATAAATATATAATGTTCTAAAACGTCGAAGGTAGTACCTTCGCTATTCCTTAACTTACCAGCAATAGTTAATAATATTTAACAGTAAGAGGAACAAATATAATTTCTACAAAGTAAAAAGGATTAAACAAAAAAAACTTAAAAAAAACAAAAACACTAAGATAGGTTGCAAGGCAAAATCGGAATGCAGCCGCTGCATTACAAACGTCAAATTTGATGTATCTACAAGAAGACAGCTGTCAGTCATTCAATCAAGGTCACTACACCCAGAAAAAGAAATCTTAAACTACATTACTTTGCCTTGCGGCCACTAAGTTAATAATTGACAAAAGCTAATATGAAATTAAGAAAAAAGTAATTTAAAATATAATAATGAATAAAAAATACTTCAGTGCATTCAGCGACGAGTTGCAGTACGACTTCGAGTCTTTGCCGCCTTGGGCCTTTCGAGGCAATCTTCTTTGTTGGCTGCCGGGTCAGGGATCTGTTGGAGGTCTGCTAATGAAAGCACGCAGTGACGAGCACCATCCTCCGCCAGAACAAATATAGACCCATGACGAGTCCAGCATTTTGAAATGCCAAACTTGAGCCGGGCTGCCATAAATGCCTCATGTCTGCTTTTGGTGAGAAACTCGGAGACCGTAATGCCAGTGCCTTTTAAATTCGTCTTAGATGCCCATACCTTATGACAAAAGGCGATATCCTTAAATTCGATCAGCAGCGGTCTGGGTTTATCATTTTTACTTTTGCCCAACCGATGACACCGATGCAAGTCCTGTAGAGTTAAATTTGATATCTTGGTGCGATGCAGTGCAGATAACGCCAAAGCTGAAGAGTCTTCCTTCTTAGTCTCTGGAACTCCATGAACAAGAAGGATTTTGCGCCTGTTATGCATCTCAAGCCTGTCACAGTCTTTGGAGATAAGCTGGACTTGTTGCTCCAATGTTTTGACCGCAGTTAACATCAACGTTCTAAATGATTTGAACTCAGCAGCAAGAGAAGAAATTGTAGGAGAGGGGAGAGAAACCTTCTGCAGCTCATCCTGGAAGGACTCCATCCGAGTGTTGAACAGGTGTGATAATTCATCAACAGTTTGCTTCAGTGTATCCATAGTGTAGTGCAGTTAGAAATTATAGTAAAATGAGAGGAAACTATCACTGGTAGGTTTAATGATTAAAGTAAAATGATTATCATTTAAAACTTTGTTTTATTTACTTTGTTTTTATTTATTTTCGCAGGAGCTTAATTTTAATGTCTGACTTTTTTAGATCCTACCCGCAGAAAAAAACTTAAGTGTTTTATTTACATGTTATTGTCCGAGTTTCTCCTATTGACGTACACTAACATTACTTCCAACCGCTTTAAGTCAAATATCATCCAATAAAGTCAGCATCATCCCGATCGACTTCAAGGGGAGGTTATTTTCTCGACTTGTTATTGTGTTCGCGGATAAATCGAGTAATCGAAGCGAGAGAAGAGGTTCTTTCCGGATCGGAACGTCGCTAATATGATGAACAAGTTTGCCGACTCGATGATCATGCGATTGGTAACATCTTTTTTTTTCGTCAGTTTTATTAGCAGAGGTAAGTAGACTAATATGTAACTTCTTGATAGGGAGTTTTTTTTTCATACGATAAATACTTTGATGAAGATATAAAAAAATACTGCTACGGTCTACGACGTAGTATTATTCGTAGCATCTACGTCGTAGTCTGTACTAATGAATGTAAGTTTGCAACGGAAGACAAATAATAATAATAAATCTCCAGACTAACACACCAATTATGTGGCCCTAAAGTAAGTTGCAGTAAGCACTTGTGTTATAGGTACCACATAATGGACTAGTGGAGAACCTAGTTACACCCAGACACGAGCCAATATCGAAAAACCACTTTAACGAAATTGGCCCGACCCGGGGATCGAACCCGGAACCATCCGCTTAGCAGTCCGGTGTATATACCGCTGCACCACAGAGGTCGTCAAAATAAATGTTTGTTTCAATATAATAATCACAGGTTTATAATTTTGACCCAATCGTTAAATTTATGCACCAAATCGGTGTTTAAATTTAACGTTTCGAGTTTAGCGCTTGCATCTCAGTTTGCAATCGAATCAAGTTATTAACTAATTCAAACCAATTTCCAAAAGCATCTGACTTGCAATTACTACTACTGCAGGCCACCGAATATAGGTATATAGTGTTGGAACAGTATGATTTTACGATAATAAGGCGGTTCCCAAAAACTCTGACTCTGAAAGTGCATATTCATCTCACGAAAGAAGAAGTTAGTGTTTTTTTAGGATTATGTGTTTGCGAACTTATTTCAATACTAGTGGCCGTCCGCGACTCCGTTCGCGTGAAAGTCGGTTTTCCGTGGGAATGATAAATTTTCCCGTGGTAAAAAGTACCCTATGTGTTATTCTGATGTATAACTTATATTACTGTTAAGTTTCATCCAAATCCGTCCAGTAGTTTTTACGGGAAAGAGTAAAAAACATCCATCCACACATCCATACATACTCACAAACTTACAAACAAAAATGTTAAATTATTTGTTTAACAAAATTATTTTTCATTAAATTATTTGTTAAATTCCTTAATGGTTTCTTTAATTCCTTTTAACATGCTTGAAGATATCTTTGTTGGTAAAACATAACATTTAATCATGAGACTATATTGAAAGAAATACAAAAATATACATGTCCTGACTAAGGTCGCAGGAAAGCCTTTAAATGCAGGCCAAGGCCCTTTATATTTACTTTTATAACAAGACGCCTTGCATTTAGATCTACCCTTGAGATAGTCCAGTTATTGATGGATCTGTAGCGTGTCTGCTGAAGGCTTTACTTTATAAAAAAACTATACACAATAGGTTGGTTTTAGAGGCCTTAACATTGACAATGAAAAGTTAAAGTTCAGTAATTGCAGGATTGCGTGTTGTAAGTATCTGATTGAAATTTGATTAGGGTTTTTTATTTAGATTTAAGTAAAGATGATTTTGGATACTAAACTCGGCTTAAGTTTGAAAGGACTAAAAGGATAAATAACATCGTTTTAAATTGAAACAGAAAAAAAGTTATGTGAACCTTATTAATTAAAGTTAATATAGTATATTTATCAGCTTTTATTTTTCCAATTTGTATCGTTGTGTTATTTCACTTCCGTATCAAATAAAAATAGATTATTTCTTATTTTTATTTTCATCGAAATACATAAACAAACATAACTAATAATTAACTTTATACATAATTTTACAGTCCTCTTCTTTCAAATACCAACAGTTACTATTACGAGCGTCCGTCCGTCGATTACAGGAACCGAGCACAAGCCGCCTCAAAAAAGACCACGGCACTAATCTCTCCAGAAACTCCTCCTATAATTAAACTGAAGATGAATCATTCTCGTTTTATCCATCTTAATCCAGACAATTTAATCTAGAGTATAAAATAGGGCCTGGAATCTACCGCGGGAGGGAAACTTCTTTAAAATAATTATTCAACTTTAACCGAGAGTTGGGTCAATTGAGCTCAAGTTGGTAATAGATAGCTCCCAGTTACGGTGGTCAGGATTTTGTTTGTTTATTCGAAATTATTTAATCTGTCAAAAAAACTGTTCGACTATTTGGTGCTCCTAAAAATATACTGCTAATCTGTCAATTTTTGTTTTTGAATGCTACGTTTGCAAATAGTACATTAGGAATAAGTGATTATTTACGATGATTATTACCTCTCCTGACGTCAAAAATGTTCTTAAATTGAACACACATCTATTCCTTCAAATAATCTATCGTAATCGTTCGTACATCTTTCAAGGCGTTTATATCAAACTTTCCTCTAACATTATATTACATTTAACTTAAGTTGCTTTTGTTAACACTTAATTCCTTCAGTTACTTCTCTTTACTTGTAATCGTTTATTAAAAAATACCCTGCAACCCCTTCATACCAGTGCTGCAACTGCACAAACTGCACTGCAAGTTTAATATCGCCCGGGCCAGGTCGGGGGCGTTTTATTGTCTGTGTCTCCTAAGAGTCAAGGCTAGAGTGGACGCGACCTGCAAGATTAATGGCGACGGTGACGTCATCCGTCTAGGGCAGGCGTTCGAAAGTTGAATGTGGAAAAATGCATTGATGTAAACGCCTTAAAACCATGCAGGTATTTAGAAAATGGCTTATTTTGTAAGTAAATGTCGAAGTTGCTTTTATTTTTTTCACTTAGCAAGGCATCTTTGCCGAATATTGCAAAAAAAACCTTGAAATAAAATAATGTAGTTTACTGTGTACACGGACGTTATGCAAAAATTGTATAGTTTCCACACAGATTTTTCATAATAAGCTTTATGTCGAAGCAATTTAAAGTAAGTTTTCATTCTTTAAATCGATCCTTAATACCTTGTAATAGGACTGTGTTTCATACTTCTTCCTGGATCAGAAAAGTTGTTATTATTATTATTATTATTATTATTCAGAGCCAACAATATCCCAATACTGAGCAAAGGCCTCTCCCCTACTTCTCCACGAGTCTCTGTTAATTGCGGATGTAGTCCAGCTGGAGTCGAACGCATCCAGGTCGTCCCGCCATCGACGACGAGGGCGACCGCGCCGTCGTCTTGTTGCGGGTTGCCAGTCGGTGGTCATTTTGGCAAAGTTTCTCTCTGACATTCGACTCACATGGCCCGCCCAATTCCATTTAAGCTTCGCAGCTGTAGTTGCAACATCGGCTATTTGGGTTTTGGAGCGTAGCACTGAATTTCGGACCCGATCGGTCAATTTAATTCCTAAAATACTACGCTCCATCGCTCTTTGGCAAACCTTAAGTGTGGACTTCTGCTTATCCGTCAACGACCATGTTTGAGCACCATATGTTAAAATGGGTAGAATGCACATGTCCATAAGCTTCCTTTTGTATTGTAAAGGTAGGTTACCTTTCATAAAGGTCTTCATGGACCAATAGCTCCTCCAGGCATTTTCGACACGTCTTTTGATTTCCTTATCTTGTCTGTCTTGGAAGGAGACTATTTGGCCCAAGTAGAGGTATTCTTGGACATGTGCAATCTCTTCCCCATCGATATTTAAGGGCCTCATTGTGCGATTAGACATTACTTTGGTCTTTGTCATATTCATCTGAAGTCCAACCTCAAGGCTCGCCAGTTTAAGGTCTTTAAGCATTGCTTCGAGTTCTTTAGCTGTTGAAGAAAACAGTACAATATCGTCGGCAAAACGTAAGTTTGTTAATTTCTGCGTGCCGATTTCAATGCCTTTGTTTATCCACCCGGGTATGAGTTTTCGAAAGATCTCTTCAAGGGTACTCGTAAAAAGCTTAGGAGAGAGAGGATCGCCTTGTTTCACCCCTTTTTCTATTTTGAATGTTGGACCATTTGCCTGAATATGTATTGCTGCTGTACTTGAACTGTATATTTTTCTGATTATGTCAATGTAAGTTGAGTTTATTCCTTGTTTAGACAGGCTATTAAATATGGCTGTATGATTTAAACTGTCAAACGCTTTGGAATAATCTACAAATGCAATGTATACCGGGATATTGTATTCTTGACATTTTTCTATTACTTGGTTTAGTGTATGTAAATGGTCTGTTGTTGAAAGTCCTGGGCGAAAACCTGCTTGTTCTGGGGGTTGGTGGATATCTAATTGTTTAGAAATGCGGTTGTAAATAATTTTAATAAAGACTTTGTAAAGGTGCGATATAAGGCTAATCGGTCTGTAATTATTTAAGTCGCTTTTATCTCCTTTTTTGTGGAGAAGGATTATTTGGGCGTGACAGAAATCTTTCGGAAAAGTTTTGGATACTATTATTTTATTGAACAAATTTAAAATATGTGGCAAGAGAGAGTCTTTGCATGCTTGGAGTGCTTCTGCAACTATGCCATCTGCTCCGGGACTTCTGCTGTGTTTCAATTGATCTATTGCTACTGAAATTTCGTTTTCTGTAATAAACGGGATATGGTCGGAATCAGCGTAAGGTTCATTCTGTTCTGAATTTGGGTTGCTATAGAGTGTTTGGTAAAAATCCGTACAAATTTTAATGAGACTATCTCGACTTCCGTGTTTTCTTCCTGTGTTGTCTTTTAAGTGAGTGATCCATTTTTTACTGGGATTTATACCTTCTTTAGCAATTTTTAAGGATTGGCGTTTTTCTAAAGCTGTTTTCATAGAAGAATCGTTATAGTGCCGAATGTCTTTACGAATATTGCGTTTAACTGCTTTATCAATTTCCTTGTATGTAGGGTGTGTTATAGAGTGATTTGTTTTAATTTCTTCACGAGTTTCTATTAATGACTTTGTAAATGGTGATAATTTAGAGATCCTCTTCTTAATTGGTTTTATTTTATTACATGCTATTTGGATGCTTTTTCCTATTGATTTGTAGTGGAGGTTAATATCATCTGTTTCGTCGGTAGGTAAAAGTTTAAAATAATTATTAATTTCTGAATTTAATATGTCGTGGTTAACAACAAGGATATTTCTATCTAATTGTAAAGGACGATTTAAAAATTTATTTGACCTGATAATTTTGGTGTTAAAACAAATTTTTGCACGAAGGGGGCGGTGATCAGAATAAAACTGTATTTTATTAAGTACTTCTACATTTTTTGTGATGTATTTATGTGAACTAAGAATGTAGTCAATTTCATTTTTTGTATGGCCGTCTGGAGATATCCAAGTCCATCTGCGATGTTCTTTCTTAAAATAAAAGGTGTTACTAATATATAAGTTTTGCCCGAAAGCAAACTGCAATAGACGATCGCCTCTAGAATTACGAACTCCAAGACCATACGGCCCTATGATGTTGGTGCTATCTGTTGGTTGACGTGATCCAATTTTCGCATTGAAGTCACCAAGAATTATGCTATGCGTGGATTTATTTTCTTCACATGCCTTGTCAAGTAAGTCATAGAAGTCTTCCACTTCGTCATCTGAGTGGCTGGATGTTGGAGCATAAACTTGAATAACTTTTAAAAATAATTTATCAGTGATCTTAAATTTGAGGACTGCTATTCGTTCCGAGTATCCAATGAATTCAATGATATTATCTTTCCACTTCTTATTAACTAAAAATCCTACACCATTCAAGCCAGGTGTTTCCCCAATATGATAGAAAATATAATTAGCAAACTCTTCTGTATTCTCACCTTGCCTTCTTACTTCTGATAGTCCGATTATGTCACAATTCAATTGTTCTAATGAATTCTCTATTTCTAATAATCTTGCCTGTGTTCCCAAAGTTCTTACATTATAAGTCATTACATTAAGCTTATCGGAGTCTTTTTTTCGTGCCATATTCTTTGATTGTTTAGTACATCCCACCCGGAGATTCTTAGCACCCCTGATCCTGACATTGGAGCTTTTGCCACCAACATCAAAACCGCCGGGCACTTGGGGCCATGTTTGATTTGAACTTATCATTATAGTTATAAGTTGGAGAGGTTTAGACACTTAACCCACCACGCTTGTCTAATTGCGGGTTGGTGGGTAAGTAGTAGACCAGCTGACTAGGCCTGTGAGTGCCGCCGTTGACACGCTATTAACAGCAATGTTCGTTCGCCGCCACCCTAAGTTGGTACCCTACTTTGATATCAACTATCCAGTAAGACCACTAGTAACCCTACGTTTACATGCTCTTACTGGTCATAAAGAAGGAAAAGAAATTGGTAGGAATTTGGGAGTGTTTGACAGGATATTGAAGGGAAGGATATTGCAGCTCTGAAAAGGAAGTAGGTTATGAGCTTGCAATAGCTGGGGAGGCCGGGGTCGCATACCCGTATGCTTCCTTCTACGATCTGGATTGAAATATAATCGTAGAGGAGCCATCCTTGACCATAAAAGAAAAGAAAAGTTGTATTAAAGATAATTGCTATTTGCAAATCCTTTGTGTTTTCTTCTTAACTAGCTATAATCCTCCTACAGGTTATATGAGATTAACTATTACTAGGGCTGTGACGTTGCGTAAGCTATCGATTTTTCTTATTTTGAATGAATTCTAATTGACACAAATTTACGACAAAATAAATTTAGCATTTAGCAGCGCGTAAAAACGCGGGTATGAATATGAAAAATATCAAAAAAAGTGTAAAAGCTACAAAAACTAAAGAAGATTACTTACTGCCTTTTAATTTTTTTTGTTTTATCAAACTATGCACCTACAATGATTAATTAAATTATTCGAAATCTATATCAAAAATTCATTTTCATTACAAAAAATAAACTACTACTTATAATCAAAAATACATGAAATAAGAATCGATTACTATAAAATCGATATTATTTTACCATCCCTAACTATTACCTACCTTGATCGGAATATAGTCCGCCTTGTATAGAAAATCACCATAGAAGGCCAATGAAGGGGCGGTGAGGCGAAGGGGGGGGATTGTCCTTTTATATGCTAATCTTATGGCTACCCTGCACTAAACTAAGTAAGGTTGTGTATTCAATGGACTTGGAATAAATAACAAGGTTGCTAGTTAAGTAGAGTGATGCCAGGTGATTTCGTTTTTTATTGATAATAGTTTCTAACTCTGATATTAAAAAAGCGAAAAAGAGGCTTTAGTGTAAATTATGAACATTGTAGAAACAATTGTGTTAGTTGTTAAGTTTAAATGAACTGTTATTTTATTGAAATATTTGTAAGATATTTAAATGTTGTTTAAAGCCAGAAGTAAAACGACAAAACTTTTAAAATGGACATTAATGTCTTTTAATTTAATGTTTTATATTTTGTTAAAATCACAATGCCACGTTCATACACCTTATTGCGTGTTATCGCGTAGATACCTAGACTTTTGAGCATTAGAATTCTTATTCACTTTTATTTTATATTAGTAGTATAGATTTTTGTTTGTCCTACTAAGTTACTAGCCCTTTCGAAACCCAACCAAGAAAAGGCAACAATCAAAATTCCGACACAGTCTTCAACTATTCATACAACGTACAAAGAAGTTGCCAAATCCACAAAGCGCAATTACAATGTTCCCTGAAGACAGTGTTCCCAAACTTGCAACACGCAATCTTGCCTGAAAGTTCCCGACTCGGCAACACCACTATAACTTGAGTATATGCAGCTTTCGGATGGAAATACTTGGGATGAGCTTGCAAAGTTTGACGGTAAAAGAGTTATGGTTTCAATGAGATTTTATTAAAAGTTTGATGTACTCGTACCTGTGTTAGTTGGTGAGGAAATATGGTAGATATCAGTGGGGAACTTTATACTGTTGTTGTTATAAAAATAAAGTAGAGTCTTTTTAATTATATTCTGTTGTTGAAGGTTTTCAATAACCTTGATTGTGAAATCACTTAACTATATTCCACTCTTTCATTGTCCCTTTTTACATTTAAATTGGAAAAGACTTTCAAATGTTGCCTAGCGGCTTACTTTCCAAGTGTCAGACAAATGTAAGAAGTGTTCATAAAAACATATATGAAATTTGTCTGAAAATGCAGTCCTTCACCATTTTATGTATTTTTACATTTTACCTATAGATTATTGTATTTATCACATACAATAAAATATACAGTTTATTTTTGTAAAATGCTTTAAAATAAAAAAGTTAACCTGACTCTCAAAAGAGTCAAAATGTATTCGCTATACCCGGAAAGAAGTAAGGAAAAAACAGAAATGGCTTCATTAGCCTGAGATTATCCTACTAAGCCTGAGCTTGTGAATCCCCAGTGAGTCCATATTTTTTATCTCATTTTAGTTTTAATCCGCGGTTTATATTTTACTAAATTTAAATGAAGAAAAGAGATAGAGTCTTTGCCTAAAGATCTTGGGATGATAATCGTGTTTTGGGGGTAAAAAACAACTCTTTTCGCAAGATTTATTTAGTTTTGAAATGTTTCAAATTTAATAAGCTACACTATATATAGGCTAGCATAGATTTTGTGCAGAGTAAGGTAATTTATAAATATTATTATGTATATTTTTTAAGTGTGGTTATGTATAGCTATGTTATTGCATAAAACAGTTTAAGCCACTAGATTATATACCATCTAAAGTTTTAGACAACTGAATAAGACGCCTTAAATTTTAATCTAATACGCTTTTCATTTCTTCCGAGCTTAAATACTTACCTGCAGCATGCCAAGCGGTATAATTTTAATCCGAACACATGACTAACAAATCGAAATATTTATAAACAAATTGTGTGCACTCAAATAAATAATAAACACATCGCTTCACCACAGAATGGAAAACTCCTAACTCGGTGGTTCGCCCATCGTATTAGTTTTAAATTGCAAATGGCCGCCAGCGACCAAAAAGCCGAATTGCATTAGTTCGCGCCAAAATATTTAAAACGCCACCACTGTAGCGGGAGTATTTTTTTTGTGCAAAACAATTTAAAATATGCAAAGCTTGGAAATAAAAGTTATTTTGAAACGTAGGGATATGGTTTAGTGAAACGGTATAAGATAGGTGTAGTTTGGGATTCTCTGAAACCATTTTTTATACTGAACATACGTTTTATGTCAAATATTTTTTGCTGGTTAAAATGTTGCAACTACAACTAGTTGCAACTATTTGGCTTAGTTGTAAATGACAACGACAAAAAGTAATAAAGATAAGTATCATAATTTTACGTGTACATTCTGTCCGCAAAAAAACCTGGAGACTTTTATTTTTCCAGTCAACGTTTCTATCAATCTCATGCCAAACTATCTCTTACAAAAGTTAAGCCTCAATTTACAAAGATGTCACAAGAAAATGAACAGTCTCGGGCAATTCTTGCTTTGTTCGTAATCTCTGACTTTTGGCGGGAAAATCAATCATTGACTTTATTAAATGTGACAAGAAGAACAAAGTTTGACAGCTGGCTTAGTAAAAGTAACATTGACGTTATCATAGCTGTATGGAGTTTGATATTTATCAGACACTAACTTAAAAATAAAATTTAAGTTATGCTAAGCAATACTGCTGCTGTATTAAAATGGTTTAGTAAATAAAACCTTAGACGGGCATGCACTATTTTTTATATGAAGAAACGTAACTGACGCCTGACTTTAAAATTGTTGATAAAACAATTTCAATACAAGTAGCTCAGCGAAGCTTTAATAAATATTTAACATAGTGAACGAAGAAAAATTGCTAAAATATTGGAAAATCACCAAATGGTGCAGAAGTTACGACGGTATCCGAAATCCTGTTATTAAATAATGCCAACCAAGCTAGTTTATATGACCTACCTTAAGTAGGTAAGGTAACCATAAAAATGTGATTGTCTTATTCAACTTATCCATAAGATGTAAATCAGATTTATTTAAAAAGTATTATGTATTCAAAAGCTGTTGTGGCATAAAAATATTATTGATTTAGGAGCTAAGTGGAAGTTTAAGTTTCGGAAAATATGTATTCGTAATAATACCTATACCTACCTTACTATATTATTGTGGTATTCAATTCCATTTTTATTTAAAGCAAATAAGTAGTTTACAATTTTTACGTTTACCACTTAATTTAACTAATTCATTATATTACTTAAGGTCCCGAAATTTTCAAAGTAAAGCTTAGATCACTTTTAAGCATTATCTTTTAATTCTACCAACCTAAACCATATGAACCTTCCACGTCGCAGATTCCAAGTATTCTACCTTTAACCGCAACGCGTTGAAATGAATAAAATATTCGGGTATTATGTGCAAAGCTGCCTTTTTGTGTCCCGAGCGTTTTTACCAAAACAATGTTGGTAGCACTACCGCAAGGATATCACCTCAACATAATTTGTAACGTAATTTGTAGGCCCAGGCTTGTATGAGACCCCATTTTCATTATGAATCGAGGTAGCGGCTTTGTTTTTAAATGATGCATAAACATCGGATGAGTACGGAGGCTTATATGAAAGAGAGGGTGTTATTAGCACGGGTGAAATATATGGGATTAAAGTTTTACGAGGTTTTGCTGTGTGGAAGAGATCGTGGTAGCCTAGTGAGTAGGTAATTGGAAAATTCTCGGTTGGAATATATCTGGAATTATATTGTACTAGCGACCCGCCCACGCTTCGCAATGGTATCATTTTGGCCGACTTGTTCACTAAACACTGAATTTTGACTAACTTGACATAACTTTTTTAGAATGTGCTTTATTTACAAATTTAAATGAATAAATTCCCTTTAAGATGTCAAAACTGCATCAAACTCAGTACGTAGTTTAGGAGGAGTTAGCGGACAAACATACAAACAGACAGAATTAGCGACTAAGATTTATACAATGTAATGCTGATTCGTTATAATCACAAATTAATATAGACATTCTCCATAATATTCAAAAGAAGATTGTAGTCGTTACTTTCATCCAGCGTGTTCTTGCAATTTTGACTTAGTCAATCAAAGGACAGCTTAGTCTGCGTTCCTCGGGTGTTTAAAATTACAGGACCCATCCCAGCGTGGGGAACTTCTGGCTGACAAAATCTGCAATTGGTTTAAAGTACTCAAAAGCTAGAGTTTAGACGTTATGCTTGCCGGTCCATGTTCTTAAGGCCAGGTTTTAAATTCTAGAAAAACTGACCGATAATCTAGCTTATGTGTCGTTATCTATATACTTGTCATAAATTGTCCAAAAAACATCAATAAGTCGTTTCATCACCATAATCATAACATATGCCTCCTCAGTTATTTAGTTGAAAACGTGCTCAGGTGCTCTAATCCTCAGTCGGTTGTAAAGTAATTATCAGAACAAGTTACTCCCACGTGAAACTTGAGTAAAGTGTGTATTGTTTAAACACATTACACAAAATTAAACCGACAATGTACACACGACTGAGTAAAGTAAATAACGCTTAATAGGACAAAGGCTTTATGTATTTTTGTTTTAATATGGATAAACTAGTGGCCGCCAGCGAATCCGTTCGCGTGGAAGTCTGTTTCCCGTGGGAATGAGATGTTTAAAAAGTACCCTTGGTGTTATTCTGATGTATAACTTTACAGGTAATATAGGTTTACCTGTAAAGTTTCATCCAAATCCGTCCAGTAGTTTTTACGTGAAAGAGTAACAAACATCCATACATCCATACATCCATACATCCATACACACTCACAAACTTTAACGTTTATAATATTAGTAGGATTGTGTTTTAGTTATCATATTAATATGTAAGTTTATATGTGTAGATACTACAATATTTGTTACTCAATCACTCAGAAACAACTGAACAGAATTGGATAAAACTATATAGACTTTGAGTTAAAACAGTGTAGTTTCTTTTTACCGCAGGAAATCACTCATTGCCATGGAAGAAAAATCATATTTCGGAGAGCTATTTGAATCTATTCATAGCCTTATACCAAACATTTACAAAAGCTATTGCAAACTTCCTGAATACATAAGCAGATAAAGCCTTTACTATAAAACTCAATTCAAATCCACATTCGTTAAAAGATGTACTGTCCTCGACAGTTACTAACACATTTTTATCAGAGACGAAAATATTTCATCTTAAAAACAATCTTGGCTAAGTTATCAATACTTTTAAATTATTTTCTCTTATTCACGTCTCACCATCTTTCTCCAGTAAGCACATAACCTTCACTCAATTGCACCGGAATCCATTTGTTAAAAGACAGGTTTTACCTACGTTTCACAAGTGAATTACCAAAACATACGGAGCTCCCTGTACCTACATATTATGTTAATGACAGTGCGCAAGTTAAATTGGACATGACACTTCGTAATCACTTTGCCAAGTCTTACCGCGATATGTAAAAGATCAATTCACTCACACGCAAAGGAAAACCA
The DNA here is from genome assembly GCA_916618145.1 of Emmelina monodactyla. Classification (NCBI taxonomy): domain Eukaryota; kingdom Metazoa; phylum Arthropoda; class Insecta; order Lepidoptera; family Pterophoridae; genus Emmelina; species Emmelina monodactyla. Next base: position 4,519,986 of record OU745316.1, read on the forward strand.
CCTGTATTTTATAAACAAAAGGGCTCAGAATGGAAAACAGGTGAGAGTAAGAGTGGGAAAAGCAAGATTGATGACCGAATAAATAATGTTTGTGTGAATTTTGAAAAGAAGCGTGTAAGAGTTTGAAAATGTATATGATGATTGTTGGATAATAAACAGTATCAATTTTGCATCATCTATTTGGAGATGTAAAAGATATTATATGTATAGCAGGAGTTCATATAAAATTTCCTGGTATTTAATTTATCGAAACCCAAAAAGCAAAATAGAAAACCAGTTTTATAACAGAATATTGAACTTAATTGTAACGAATGGATAAACCTTTGAGGTTGCGTTTTTGCTTTATATTTTCTTTCTTGACACCTTTAAACGTACGAGTTTTATTTTATTTAGGTACATGCTTACAAAATACCCAACCCACGTACCAAATAAATAAGTATGTAGATACATATGTACCAATAATTCTGAATATTCCTTAGAGTATTGTTATATTCAGAGCACACATCTAATATGATACATTATTCATATTTTGTCATGTTACACAAGCGAACATACCAACATAATGGTCTTGTAATGAAATATTACTATGACTGTGGGTATATCAGAAGGATAATGATATTAAATAAATACATATTTATACAATCTACTCCACTAAGTGACTGCTATGTTTCTCAATATTTATGATTTAATTTTTAGCAATTAATTTATTAATAATGGCATTTACAAGCAAACAACTATATGGTGAGCGATATCACAATTGGCGCATGTAGGAACTTACATATAATTGGTTTACGGCCGGTTTTTCAATAGTCAGATAAATTAGGACAGAAAATCAGTATGTTTTTGTTGCACGTCAAACATAAATACTTGACATGTGTATGAAGTGACAATGAAAACATACCTCTTATCAGTCAGTTAGCATTTATCTGACTATTGAAAAATCAGCCCTTAGTCACAAAGGCTAAAAATATGTTGTGCATTATAGAATAATCTCTTAGGCCTTTACATACCACTGACTAACGTTTGGGGAAAACGTGAAAGAGAAATGAAAGAATTTAAACTGTTTTAAAGCTTTATATTGAAAGCATAAAAATGAGTTTAATGTTATGTGCTCACACTCCGAGCACGAAAATATTACTGTGTATGGAAGGAAGCTGTCAATATCTCATTGTTTCCTCTTCAGAATCTATTTGAATAATATAAAATAATAGCTGCCAGTATTTAAGCAATAAGTTTCCTACATAGTGCTTATCCACATTACATCCCACCGCCTACGAAAAAGATTTTGATAATATCAAAATCGGCATCACTTCCAGGCACATATCTTCCTAGCCTACCTAAGTTAGGAAGTTTCGAAGTAAAAGTGATTCGACCCAATAGTTGTAGCTTACAACCAGTCAGGTTAAAATGTGGAGTAAACAAATGAAATAAGAAAGATAAATATTTTAACAAGTTAAACTGACCCCTTCATGCAAAAACCTAACAAAAATACATGATGTATGGGTGAATCACAGTATGCTAGTCCAAAAACTTCACAAGAACTTAAAAATAGGAATTTTGAAAATAGACGCAAAAAAAAAACTTAAATATTTCAATCACAATCGTAGTGGTTCTGATTATCATGCATTTAGGCAGCATCCAGTAATTATAGCTGCTTAGCTGCATCAACAAATTATCTCTATAGATATACATCATTGTCGAATGTCATCATCTGAAAATTATCAATGTTACACACTGTAACATATGAGAAAAGAAGGCTTTTTATTGCTAATTTTAAGTAAAAGTGTCATTATATTTAATATGTGTGTAGTGTAACAGATAAGGAAATAAACCATGGGAAAACAATGATTCAATTTTTTCTTAACAAGTTCTCATACTTCTTCTACTCTCAGTAAATTTGCGAGATGTTAGTATGCCATCAGTATTTCAAACTTATCATATGTCTGCTTAAAAGATGAGTAAATTCATTGCAAGATTTCTCAAAGCCGACCACGATGTGACTAGTTATTATATGTCTTTTACAGTCATATGACATTTGAAATTTGTACTTTCGCTCCACGTTTGCACGTTACCCCCGCTACAACACAATGTGATAAGATCTGTTCCATAAGCGCTTTAGTTAAGAATCATAAAGTTGGAGTGGCATTTTAGTGATTAGTATTAAAGATTTGATTATTTTCATTAATCAGGTTAGTTAGATACAAATTTCATTTGACTTGTCAATAACTTATAAGCTTAATAAAGTTTCATCCTATAACTTGATGACCTTAATATTACCAATTATTAACAATATTACGATGTCTACTGACCGTCATAGACCAGGAACCGTGAAATAAGCTTTTCATGCAATAAACTTAATTAAACCAAAACCACTGAGTAAACTTAATGACAAAATTTAAAAACACGTCAGACTTTTACAAACATGGCAGACTTTTAAATTAATTTACGCCGATACATTATATTTTATTGATACATATATTTATAATAATTACCTGCGTTAATAAAATCATTCGTTATAGAAATAAATCATCGAATAACTAATTATTTTTAATCAGAAAACCAAGGTTTGCCAAGTTTTTGTTCCCTGATTTCCCTACATACCTTTATCCTCTAATATCTGCCCCTGAAAGATGCTGTCGAATTTCAACATTAACTACATCGCCATTTAATGTGACATATTTTTTTTTAATTGAAAGAGCGTAAAATAAATTTTACAAAATGTATTCAATCAATCCTCTTATAATAATTCTAGGGTACAATTAAGCAATAAAGCGAGAAGACAAGAACCTTCATCTTAAATCCTGACACAGTTTCTAGTTCTTCAGGTGTCAGCCATTTTTAAATTCAACAATATTAAGAAAATTTCAAAGGATTTAATTACATTTTTAGAGGCAGACAGTCTTCTCACCTAAATCCTTAATTGTAACATAACTGCTAATGTAATAATCGGTATAATACGAAATAACAATAAAATAACACATGGCGTGTTAGCTCTCGGTGCTAAAATTAAGTTATAACGCTCATGGCCCACTCGGCTACACTCATTCTGCTTGTTGTAAGGTTTGCAAAGAAAATCGTATTTTTTTTATGAAATAGGGAGCAAACGAGCATGCGGGTCACCTGATGGTAAGTGATCACCGCCGCCCGTGACTACCCGCAACACTGTGGGTGTTGGAGGTGTGTTGCTGAGCATTTGAGAAAATTGCCAGACAGAGCCTACAGCTAGACTTTACCACTCGAAAAATGAGCCATATTATACACAGAGATGTATTTAACTTGTTAGAAATTATTTTGCGTTGCAAAGGATAGGATTGCAGTTTCTGTATGTAGCTCAGTTTCATACATTTCAATCTGCTGCTTCTTATCGTACTCGTATAATGAGTTTTCCTTGTTAGCACATATTCGTCCCATACCAGATTTTTTGGAAATCGTTGAATGAAATCAACGAATAGTCTTTTTTCATAATAGTAAGACTAAAAATGTCTTATTCATATCTTTATAAAATAATACAACTAAAATAACTGCTACTTTTTAATATATCAGTTTAAAAGCTGTTTTTACATTTGTTTCATAATATTTTGGTGCAATTCGTACAAAGCGCAATTTGGCAGTAAGTTTGTGAGGCAAGTGGGCTAGAGTGTCCAAATTACTTCAAAACGTTATAACACTTTTAATGTTGAAATGAAAACGAAACGTTGAATAACAGCTACAACTAAAATACTAAAATAAAGTTACATCATTATTTAGTTATAGATAGATGCAGTTAAATCTGAGAGTTAGTTTTTGAGTTAATTAATATAATTAGTTGGTTATCAGAAATATGTTAAAGTTTGAAATAAATTAGATGAGTTTTAAACATACATAAGTACTATATTAGTAGAATAAAATAAATACATAGGTTTTACATTTATTACGTCAGAATTTTATGTGAGTATTACTGGTCGTAGCGAAATCACGGAAGATTAGGTTAACTTTCTTTCTTTAGGGAAGAACGTTAGAAATATATAATAATCACCATCTTACTAGTCCATAGAGAAGCTTAAGGCACGATTAACTGGGTCACTTATTTATTAAAATTTAATATAAAGAGTCTGAAATAAAAAAAATAAGTACATATAACCGACTGCAAAATATAACTAAAAAACCGCTTTATAATTTGACAAACAAATCTAGAAAAAAAGGTATCTTCCATTAATCGAACATTAACATTCCATTTAAACCTTTAAAATTACCTACCAGTGGTTCACCTTACCTTCTTAGCAGTATTCATAGAACTGAAGCTTAAAGTCGGCAAAGAGCGTTGAATTCTAAACTGCACTTCCCAGAACTCGATGTACAATTTATGCGGCTTAGCTCACTTCTCAGGCTTTTACATACTCGTACGAGTTTATGCACATACGTAAACAGTGGCGGCTAGAGGCGAATTTCAGAGACGTACAGACAGGAGATACATTTATTAAGTAGGTATATTATTATTTTTTAAACTATCATCGATAGCTTTTTGGAAAATTTTGGTGTTTTAAGTCTTTTGATGTTTTAGACTATGCTGAATTTTGAAACGAATTCCACTACTGAATAATTAATTAATATTGCAAGCTCTGTGGAAAAAAAAATAGTTTGTTATACAAATCAAAGAAATTGGTCGCGGGTGCAGTGTTTTGTTTTTGCTTTTCTTATTATTTTTGTAAACCGTACTTGCTTAAAAAGACTCTTAGTTCGTTCAATGTATTGGAATTGTAAATATGCTACAGTAGGGGGAAATTTATTTATTATTGGAACCTTTTCTAGGAACACAAAGTTTAAAGATACAAGCATAGAAATACTAACTTAAATTAAACCAAAACTGTGTGTCAATAAAAATTATGCATACACTATAATTTTTCTTATATGAAATTTGTCTACGAGTATAAGAATAGTCACGTCAATTCAGCAAACGTAAAAATACTTTTATTCGCAATAAACTAAACATAAAATCAACAACTTTATGGCTATAAATAAAGTTACATTTATGTGTTTCTTTCGTTGTTTGGGTCATATAAGAATTTTATTTCTGTTACTATTTGTTTTTTTATAGGTAGTATACCTGAAGGTCATTGAACAATAAAATTTTATATTTTGGGATATATTATGAGATATAAAATGTAAGTAATAATTGAAAGCCATGTAAAATTAGTAGTAATACCAAAGTTTAATTATATAAAGGCCTTCTTAACTGTTATTTATACTATAGCTAATGTTGCTCCGAACACCCTGTATATTCTCAAATCATGTTATTTTTACTTTGACTTTCATTAAATTCTACAAACCAAATTGGACTACAGGTACCAACTAGAAAAAAAAAACTTTCCACAATTGCAAATTAAATTTTATAGAACCTCAGCAACTTTTAAGCAAAAGTGGTGTGCCTTAATCACGAAACTTTAATTTTGCATGAATTTTACTCGACTTTAAAAACAGTGTCGGTAAAACTTCAAGTCCAAGCCAAGAGTCTCTAATGGCTATCTCTACTTTGGTGTTTACCTATTTTCTTGTTTTATGTGAGTAAAAGGACAGATTGTCGTGTATAAAGTAGAGCCTTGGGTGCAGAAACATCTGCTACCGGTACAGGATAAGTGCTTTATTATCCTGCCGTAGCATGCACGCCAATAAAACTGAGTTAAGTTGTGATTGTTTATAGTTATGCCAATATTAAAATTCATGACACGGAAAGGTGATATATTTTTTGGTGGGGTTAGATGAAATAAAATGAAAATTAAAAAAGTAAAGCATATCGACCGGTGAAATAAACCGATGAACATAAAACCGAAGAAAAGTAGGCAATACTGCTGCGTTTCGCTCAGTGATCACTTACCATCATGTTACACGCTTGTGATAAAAAAAAAATCTTACCTTCTTATACATACAGTTAGTAATTTAGTTTGTTTGTTTACCTTAAACAATATTAAAGTTTTTATAAAAAGCATTTTAAAGGTGTATTAAATTAGATGTCAGTTTGTCACCCAGAATGCTCTCTTCAACCAAACTATGATTCCTAAACACGGCAAAAATCCGTATTTTCAGTGAACATACGTCGACTCAGTTCGCACATGGCGAGGCTTGTTTCTGGCAACATGCCCACATGTAGTACAGGGTTGTCACTAGCATGTCGCCCAGAATCATGAAATATGCCCATGTTGCGACAAATGTTACATGGGTGTGCTTTTGTAATGAAAATATATCACTGCTTTGGTGGGGTGTTGATTTTTATCTCCTTGTGTTAGTTGTTTCTTGTACAAGTAAGGAGGAATGATATCACTATGTTATACTTAATTACACTACACCGATATAATTATAAAAACGTTTGTTTCTTGATATAAAGGGATTTTCATATTAAGTAAAAAGTTGTTAACGTTTGTAGATCCAATCACAATGATAGATATATTTCTATAATTATTACCTATTTTATAATTTAAAATCAAAAAGCCCTACTTTTCTGTCCAACTTCAAATAAATATAAATTTTATACACTTTATTTTCATAAACTCCAATATTTTGTTGAGAATATTTAAAATGAGTGGCAGCCCTACAATTTTGAGGTTTTCAGTCTACAATACTGGGTCATAATGCTAAAGCCTGTCTTACATAAATGCAGAGTCTAAAAAATGACATATCTACAGTAGCAATAATTTTATGACCTACGACATTGATTTGTACACTAGAAACAATAATATGAAATATTACAAAAAATATTATTTCGCATGCAGGTCGGTTTCCCGTGGGAATAAGAAGTGTGTTATTCTGATGTATATAACAAATATTACTGTAAAGTCAAGTTTTTACGTGAAAGAGTAACAAACATACATTCATACATCCATATTTACCAACTTTCACGTGTATAATATTAGTAGGATATAGCAAGATTCCTTCTCTAAGCAGACGCAATGCTTGACAAATTCCATTGAAAATATGAGTTCTTTGATTTTAAACATCATGACAGGAAGACATCAATACTAAATTTGGAAAAAGATTATCTATTAGTTCCTTACGAAACTTTTTATTTGTAGTTTCTTTCCCCATTCATCGTTGCCTATGCTTTTCTTAATGTCGATTTCGTCAAAATTGGTTTAAGTTAATAAATATTGATATGTTATTTACGCTAAGAAAAAATAAACTATGAAAATACCTAAGACTGAAAAATTAATTTATTATAACTTGATTACAGAAACTGCTGATCTGCCTTTTTTTTAGTTTTTTTAGAGATTACGTAATAGGACGAAAGTTTATGCGTAGCTAATAGTACGCTTATAAGCAGTTATTGTTTCTGAGTAGTAAACCAACCCGACCTAGTTTTTACATGGTAATCATGGTACGTTAAAAAACAACAGTTCAATCACCATACACTACTAGGATATTTTCCAAACACAAATAAATCAACTTTTTCGATTCTTATCTTCACCATACAATCGGTTTGTGATTATGGTTCAATTAGTCTACAGTAAAGATTTACTTTTAAAAATGTAGCTTTTTATTTTCAGGTCACAAAAATGTCAGGTCACAAAAATTTCAGCTCTGCGTCTATTACGTAATTTAATTGAAGATTGCAAGGACAAAGTTTCAAAGGTCACGAAACTATTACTTTTTTAACAAAGTCACTAGCTATATCCAGGTCCTATATTGTCCAATATTGGTGAAATTTTACCAATATACATGTTAATTGTCATACATACTCGTAAACTACTAGCGTTCAACACACACGTCACCACTTGGCACGTTAGTTACAGAATCGCGCCCAAGATCTGCAAAAATGCACGTAATTTTACCGCAGTGTGACGTAATCCTTCTAACCATCTTTGACAAAGCACCCTTTATAACATTTCTTACAAAAACACCTCCAAAGTAGGTACATTTTCTTTAAGGCTAATGTTTACGTCTATATCTCCAACGTTGCTCAAATGACGCGACATTTATGAAAGATGCCTCTCACGGAGGCGTGACGTCATGGAAATTCAAAATGGCTGACAATGAATCTGCTATCTTGTTTATTTTGGTGATTTTGCATTGTCGCCGGTTGATTATCAGTGTAAATTGTTTGTCGAGGATGGTTGCGAAAATGAAACAGAGGTTAGGTTTTTTTTCTTGTTTATATTCACAGTCATTACTTAAATGTATACCTATTGATCTAATTGTTAGTTTGTTCAAGTAAATATCTGGCTATAAAAGCATAATAATATAAGGCTACAAAGGCTCTACCAATAATAGGGAAAAATCATCGTATCGTATTCCTGAAATTATTTTACGTCGAGACGTCTCTAAACGCTGTTTGTCTTACCCGCATTGCCTCTTAATGATTTTAACAAATATGTAGAGAGAAAAGCCTTTAAATTGAAGAATTTCTTCCATTTCAATGGCGGTGATATCAACCTAATGTTTTTCTAAAAGATCTCGATTAGTTTTTTTCTGTTTCTAAAAGTTTCTCAAGGTTCTGTATCCTAGAATTATCTCAAAGCGTAAAATAGCACTAATCCATATAAATGGAAGTATCTTATCGTATTTCTATGTAGATATCCTGCCTTTACGTCTAAGACGGAGTGTAGTGTAATTAGCAATAAAGCGGCTTCGCTGAACTCGTAAAATAACGTGTTAACGAAACTGGAATTATTGCTTTATGCCGACTTCACACGGGGCTAGTTACTTGTACAAGTAGCTGGTTGATTAGGAATTAACTGAAATATGTTATATCGCAGCAATAGACATCTTATAGTTTGTAATGATAATGATGGTGATTTGTAATACATCATTGGTTTCGGTTTAATACATGGTGAGCAAAGATGCACCTAGGAAAAAGAATTCTTTTGGTACGTTTTTTATTGCTTGATTTTATAAAAAATATATTATTTAATTTTAAATATATATTTTTTACATTATAATACCATCAATGGAAAACTGCTTTATTTTACTTTATTTAAATAATCTGGATCGCCTATCGCCGATACATGGCTTTAAATTCATTTGAACATATAGCAATCGAAACATTATTTGAGTTAAAATGGAACGGAAAAGTACTATTTCAGTTGAGGCAGCATTTTACTTAGACGTAGCAAAAAGTCAGTTCAAGTCAACAAATAAGTTTAAACGAAGCATGAAGCATTCTTAGAATTCTACTTTGAGGGGTAGTAAATTAAAAGTCTTATTAAGTGTGGTACATACTTGGCGATAAAATGTTTATAAGGTAGTTGAATTGTCCAAGTACATTACTTTAACGTCCTACTTAGTATCTAACTAAAGCTCAGTTAATATTTAAGGTTTTAGTTAAGCATTAAATTTAGGAACGCTTTTAGCTCTTAATAGAGTACGTGTGAGATAGAAGTTAATTTTGAGAAGGTTTCTCTCGGTCTCATTTTTTTCACATTTAATGAATTACGAGTATGTTTATTTTCTTATTTTCATGCATAATCCTTACCATATTTCATTTAAAACTTTATTGTTACGTAGCAAACCTACTTTCTGCTAACCTTTTTTCGCATTGCAACACCAATAAACAATCTATATCCCATCGGAAGATTTGCCAAAATAAACTCTTGCCAAAAAGGTATTCGCATCCAATTGAGATAGTGTTTGCAAATTTATGAATGAGTTACGATCCATTCTTATATTATTACTGAGGGGATATTGAAAGGAGATTTAGTACTGCTTGGGCAGTTTTGTGGACGTTTGGGTAAATCGATTTTGAAAATTATACCTTTGAAGTTAATTTAAAAGAGATTTATACGAAGTAGTTTTGTTATACTCTTACTAGTTTTAGGATTATGTTTTGAATATACTGTAAAACTACTAAAATCAACGAAACGTTTACGGGACTAAAATAGTAAGCCTATTAATTGTAAAATAGAAATTTGCATATGTCTCAGAGTTTGGAGGGAGGCCTATGCGAAGCAGTGATCGTTTTACAGCTGGTAATAATGTTAAAGACCGAGTTTTAAGGGTACAAATATAAGAGAAATATCCGATGTGCCAGTTAGAAACAAACTAAATAAGTATAATCTCATTAGCTCCGTCTTTCTCTCACTTTTATTGAACCGATATTTCTTAGTAAAACAAGTAGCTCTCACTCCCCGATCCAGTTCAAATATACCTTTGTAACTATAGCCATTGTCTCTATAATATCCCAATATCTATTGTAGTGTATAACTTGAGTACCTTGACTAAGACCTCCTGAGCACTTGACACGGCTCACGACTAGTGCTCATACTAGGAATTCCGTAAATAGTTCGTTTTGAGTGAATTGCCCTTGATATGAGGGGTAGGATCAGTTTTAGGGTAACTCAATATTTATACGTTTAAAGTTAGTTTTTTTTGCTATATTATTGAAAGATTGTTTGTTAATATAAAGTAACCTAAAAGAAAAAAATATACACGATACACGAATTTCACTTACGAGTACCTGCACAAATTAGACATCAGTAAAGAGCTAAAAGGCAAACTTTGTTGTTTACTTGGATATATAAATACCTAGGTATTGTAACCATAGAACTTAACTTATATTATGTAATATTAAGTTTGGAAACTTCTATTATTAATAACAAACTAACTTTATAAAATATGTTTTCACTACCAAAACTAGGTCAGGTTATATGAAGCGTAACACAAAGGCGACGGGACTTAGGACTTCTTGCTCTGTTGTTGATATTACCAAGAAACAAACATGGCGACCTCAGTAGAACAGCGAGTTATGAAAAGGCAGGTCTTCGGTTGGAATCCCGGGTCAGGCTGTTAGAATATAAACTTTTCTTCCTTTCTACACCGGCTTGTGTTTGCGTAGAACTAGGTTCTCTCCTAGTCAATTTACACACCAAATATAAAAGCTAGTTTAAGGCTACACAGTTGGTGTGGTAATCCGCAAATTTATTTATCAGATACAAAACTCTTTGTTCAATCATCCATGCCAAAACAATCAATCTAATTACATCCCGAACAATACTCTGCAATCATATAGACATGTATGTATGTATTGGACCCATTTCATCGGAATCAGACACGCATTGTCCCGCAGTTCCATCCATATTCGACGCGAGATTAGAATATTAATCAAGGTCACTCAATCAAATATTATAGGCTATATAACTTGATAATAACTTTCTGTGCAACCCTATTTTATCAGGGTTGGGGTATTTTATGGGTTTTCGATGGGCAGATATAACTGTGACTTTATTAAGTGACAAAATAAATTGCTGCAGAAAAGATTACTAGAGAGTCTTACGGTCAATCTTAGTAATGTACTAACCAATGACGTCTGCTTAAATGTGTTTTGCGTCTCAATATACTATGTACTATGGTAAACAGCTGTATATAAAAAAGTTGATATAAAAATGACAGTTAATTATAAAGTAGTTGAAACGTCACAAGAACAAAGCAAGCAGTTCCCAGAAACCGAGATTTTAACTGAAGTACTCGTTACTACGAGTACTGGTTGTACAAAAAAAAATGAAAAATATTGAGACCCTTATCTTTTTTATTTTGTCTGGTAGTTTTTTTCATTTTGATTGTTTTCTAAGAACTAAACTCATAGAAGTAGTTAATAGCATTACCTCTTAGCAATAAACACGCAATAAAGTAAGAAATCTGTTCAATATGTGTATTATAACAAATTATTGCAAAAAAATATATACCTTCAAAAGTTATTATTATTTTAGGTATATACTACTTTTATGTTTCGTTTTGTCCTTAACTTCACTGGTTGTCTGGCAGAAATCGCTGCTAGCGATAAGACCGCCTTTTGCTCTATTCCTTGACTTTATTGTAATTGTTTTATTTTTGAGTGTGCAATAAAGAATTCATCGATCTATCTATCTATATAGGTATTGAGTATACAGAAATATCAGATATAATATTATTCCCTTGTTAACAACGTGATTATAAGGGTAAGGTTTGAATATGTTTTCTATCAAAATAGTCTATAAATTTCCTTGTTATGTTTAGGAGTGGCGGTGTCGTAGGTGTTAATGAATGCCACCTAAACTTGGTGTCTGAACCAAAATAGTTTGATCTATTGAACTTTGTATAAAGCGGAAAATAAATCAATACGGAAGATTTTAACGTAGGTCTTATTATTAAGTTTACAAAACTGAAGTCATATTTGGTTAATTGAGTTTCCTAAAACCATCAGAAAATATGTAAAAAATGTAGGTTTACGTTAAAAATAATCAACTTTGCAAAGATTCCGTTTAACTTTACTACGCTGTCACGTTTTTGAAAGTGAAAACAAGTATCGGATAAGTATTAGTAATTAATACATTTTTGATAACTTAAACGATTGGTTCAAAACTTATTCACTAACGACATTTTTAACAGAAATAAATCCTTTCTTTACGCATAGGTATACCTTTTCGTATAGGAAAATTATTATTTTCGTAAATAATCATAATGTCGAAAACTGACAAAACATTTTGACTTATCTTAACAACGTAAACCTACTACAGATTCAGTCAAATCAACACAATCTGTTATAAAGACAATTACCTGATAACAAATTACAAAAGCGATGTTGGTTTACAATTAATTTCATTCAATACCTACCCTCAAATTTAGTGAATTTCGCGGTTGAATGAAACAGTTCATTTTGATAATCAGTTTCCAATCGGTAAACTAATTTGTAATATCGGATTAGTAATAAGATTGCTTCGTGAACGAATATTGTGTTTATGTGTTTATATGGTAATTATTATATAACGTATACAATATACAGGTTCTGAACATCACATACCCTTCGGATCACAGAACCGGCTTTCAATATACTTCCAAAATCAAAAAATCGCAGTAAGTTCGGTCGATGCCCCAAGCCTCAGGTAAAGAACGAAAAAGAAGTTCAAACCTTTACGTTTGTCCAAACGAATCGTTGAACAGCTTGTCAGCAGACATGCTAGACCATTGGAATGATAGAGACACCGTTCAGGTTTGCTACGATAAAATAACTAATGCAATCGACATCGGCCTAAAAAGAATACAAGGGCTAACAAGTAACACAAACACAGAGACAAAGCAAATTATATCAGCACGCACTAAGTCACTAATTAGCAGAAGACAAGAAATACATAAGACTAAACCGAAATCAAGGGCTATGAAAAATGAGCTAAAAGCTCTTTACAAACTCATAAGTAAACGAATCAACTACGACTATAAGGTACATCGCACACAAACGATCAAAAAACATCTTCAAGCCACAGGCAGTGCCAAGAAAGCATACAAAGATTTAAAAACACATAAATCATGGATTGAAGAGCTAAAAAACAGAACCAAAATTACACAAAATAGATCGGAAATACTCAAAATAGCAACAGATTTCTACAAAGACCTATACAGCTCACCAAATCATTCAACATACAAGCTACCGAGTCGTAATACAGAAAGAGCGATGGTAACCTTCACCGAAGAGGAAGTAGCCAAAGGAATTAAAACACTGAAATCAGACAAAAGCCCAGGGCCTGACAGGATCACCAACGAAGTCATAAAAGCAGGATCGACGTGTCTTGTTACACCTCTTACGCGACTGTTCAACATGATACTGACCAGTACGAACTCTCCACGCCAATGGTCTGAATCGGAAATTATTCTGCTTTACAAAAAAGGCGATCCAGATAACATAGGTAATTACAGACCGATAAGCCTACTACCATCACTATATAAACTTTTCTCGTCATTATTAGAAAAAAGGTTAAAAGTAACAACAGAAAAATTCCAACCCATTGAACAGGCAGGCTTTCGTCGAGGCTTCTCCACAGTCGATCATATTCACTCGCTAGAGATGCTTATAGAAAAATTCCAAGAGTTCAACAAACCACTCTATGTAGTTTTTATTGACTACCAAAAAGCTTTCGATACTTTACTCCACTCATCGATCTGGGAAGCTCTAATATCACAGGAAGTACCTTTGGAATATATACAAGTCCTAAAAAACATCTACGACAATAACACCACAAAGTGAAGTTGGAAACCACCGGACCACCCATACAAATAAAAAGAGGTGTGAGGCAAGGTGACCCAATCTCTCCAACAATCTTCATAGCGGTGCTGGAGTATATTATCGGCAAACTAAACTGGGAAAAAGTGGGCATAAACATAAACGGACGCTACCTGAGCCATCTCAGATTTGCGGATGATATAGTTCTGCTATCAGAAAGCCCAACCCAACTACAACTGATGATAAACTCTTTAGATGAAGAAAGTCGTAAAGTAGGCTTGGAAATTAATTTAAATAAAACAAACGTCATGACGAATCATAATAAAATACCTATTTATCTCAGAAATCGACCGCTAGCGTATGCTGATACTGATATTTACCTGGGAAAACAAATCTCATTTAACCCACGCAACAACGAACTAGAAGTAGAGAGAAGAGTCAACATCACCTGGAAGAAATTTTGGAACCTCAAAGAAATCCTAAAAAGCGACATGTCCATAAATTTAAAAAGTAGAGTCATGAACACCTGCCTGCTCCCATCACTTACTTACGCTTGCCAAACGTGGAAATTCACAAGAAAACTAAAAAATAAGATCATAACCAGTCAAAGAAGTATGGAGAGAAGCATCCTGAAAATCAAGAAGATACAAAAAATCCGCCATACCGCCATAAGACAGAAAACTAAAGTTATCGACGCACTCCGTCACTCACAGAAGCTAAAATGGCGATGGGCTGGACACGTAGCCAGACTCAATGATAATCGCTGGACCAAAACGACAACTTCATGGCTAGGACCATCGGGCCAGAGGAGAAGAGGAAGGCCAAATACACGCTGGATAGACGATGTTGTAAAAATAGCAGGCACACACTGGATGCGAGAAGCTGAAGACCGAGAAAAATGGTCATCTTTGGAGGAGCCTTTACCCTCCGTTGAGAGGGGTTCTTGTACCCATACATATAAAGAACCTAAAAGAATAAAACACTTATTAATTAATGCATGCAAACTTTTCGACGTTATTTCTTTTATTTTTTATTTTTTTCTTTTAATTGTAAACCTAATTTGTAACAAGAAATAAAAGGCTTTTTATTTTATTTTTTATTATTTTATTTTATTTTATTTATTTATTTATATGGTAATTATTACTAAGCGGTATTGTATTACAAAGACGTTGTTTTAGGAAAAAGGGATTAAATGAAAATTGAATAATTAAACAATGTCGCTAATAGTGTATGTTTGTGTTTAACTGCTCTTAAATTGATTTTAATGCGGTTTTGACATAATAATTGGTAATATTTCTACTTAAATGAATAACAGCAAATATTCAAATTTATTCACAGTAGTAAAAGAAGCTAGTTCGAACTGAAATCTTCAGCTTAACAGTCTGGGATACCTACTGCTGTACCACAGAGGTCATCAACGGAAAAATTAAGAAAACGAGTTCACACTATCACTACATAGTATAAAACAAAGTCGCTTTCTCTGTCCCTATGTATGCTTAAATCTTTAAAACTACGCAACGGATTTTGATGCGGTTTTTAATAGATAGTGTGATTCAAGAGGAAAGTTCACATGTATAATAACATAGTACAGGGAAAGGAGTTTTACTCCGAATTTAACGAGTGCGAAGCGGCGCGGGTAAAAGCTTGTTGTTCAATAAAAAAATGGCGTGATAGTATACATAAAAGTATATATATATATGTATAAGTATATAAATAAATAAATCTCCAGACTGACACACCAACTGTGTGGCCCTAAACTAAGCAAAGCTTGTACTATAGGTACCACACAATGGACTAGGGGAGAACCTAGTAAAATAGTAGCTGTATTGTTGTGATATAAATGTTTTTCCTAATCATTTATTTTACCTACATGATGTAAATCGTCTCTATAGCACTTAGTTTTTAAAATGATATTGGTAGAGAGGGCTTTGCTCATCTAACTAAGTAAAACATAAAGTCTGTATCACTCTGATCACAATCTCAGATGAATTGTAATAAACTCTTAAATCCATTTCCCGTTGTTATTTCCACGAAAACATTTCTAAAAATACCACCCTTTAACCAACTCAACAAAAATAACAAAACATTTCCCATTCCACAAAAACCCGGCTCAAAATTTTAATGATTCCGTTGAAATTCCTCAAAATACAATGAAGACTGAAATAAATATTAAAGAATCCTTTAGATTTCATAATGGCTGAACACGGAGGTATAAAGATCACGTTCTCAATAAAATGCCATGTCTTTGAGGCTTCCACGTATTTAATATTATGGGTGTGTTCACATCGTACAAGTTACTAGCATTATAAGTATTCCATATTAAGCTTTCAATTGTTACTGTGTATTGTGATGTATTAATTAATCTTGACCCATGTAAAATTCACAGCGATGTAAATGTATTTCTGAAATAAAAACAACCTATCCACACTCCTCCTTCCTACCCTACCCCGTCGTCTAGACGTGTTATAACTCTATAGTTATAGCTAGCACAGAAATAAAGCAAACAAATCAAACTCTGATGATAAGCCTCCATGCAAACAAAGGCTTTGACCACCATGTCAAAGGTATACTTGCCGAAGGTACAAAAAAAAAAAAAAAAAAGAACACGGAGGTATAAAGATCACGTTCTCAATAAAATGCCATGTCTTTGAGGCTTCCACGTATTTAATACTAGTGGCCTCCCGCGACTCCGTTCGCGTGTAAGTTGGTTTCCCGTGGGAAAAAGAAGTTTTCCCGCGGTAAAAAGTACCCTATGTCCTTTCCCAGGTTCAGTTCTTTCTTCATACCAAATTTCATCAAAATCGGTTGAGTGGTTTAGGCGTGAAAGCGTAACAGACAGACAGACAGACAGACAGACAGACAGACAGAGTTACTTTCGCATTTATAATATTAGTAGGGAATATGGGTGTGTTCACATCGTACAAGTTACTTGCGCAAGTTAGAAGACCTAACTCTTTATTTGTAGGCTAAGCAGATATTTTTACGATGGTACAGTTTTAACAAGCAACTTTTGGGCTTCAGAGTGATACCAGTTGTCAGATGTCAATTAATGTTAAGGATTTAACAAAGTAATTTTCAACAGAAGACCAATGTGTCTCGAAAAGTGGACGTGGTCTTTTGAGAGTTCCTGGGCTGACTCGACCGGTGAAATACCACCGTCGCACAGAAAACCGACGTGAAGTAGGGACGATGTTCCTGCGTTTCGTTCGGTGAGTGCGGTATCCGGTGCGGTATAAGGTCAGCAACACACCCCCAACACCCAAAGTGTCGCGGGTAGTCATGGGCGGCGGTGATCACTTACCATCAGGTGACCTGCATGCTCGTTTGCTAGGTAGCTATATTATAAAAAAGAAATTAGGAATCACTCGATGCGTTTTGGCGCTAGCGGTCACCATCATTGACTGAACACGGCCGAAGTTGCTTAACTTTTAAGATCGAGTCATTTTCCGAAACCGCATTGAGCCACCGATGACACACCACTGTAAGGAAAGCAATTGATAGACGAAAGCCATAGACTACAAGAAATGGAAATCAATTCAGTCTGGTGTATTCCGTTTTTGGAAGTCCATTAACAAGTTTGCTCTTTGACGCAGGAGACGAAAAAAGGCGTACCTTCTCGATCGTCTATGATTGGGTGACTCAACTTTAAACCACCATGTAATTGTTTAATCACCATTTTTTTTATTCAGTTTTCACTTATGCTTTCATCTAGGCAACCGAAAAACATCCCTATTTCCTTTGCATTAGTTTCAGTATCCCATAAAAGATGACACGGTTTAAAAGTAGTAAATGTTTTATCGTTACTACTTGCACATAAATGTCAACACATCATTTGACTCTTCAAGTCTGACATCACTCTGGCATGGCATAAAATGCATGCGGTGGCATTAAATTACGAGTACGTCCTAACATTTTTAAATTTAATAAAACCCTCAGTGAAACCTTGCCGTTTTATGTAAAAGGACTATTTGGTGTAATAATAAAAATGTTATGCACTGACGCTTTTTTTAAGTCTTTTAATACAGGTCAGTTGTAAAATACGCCAATTCTAGCTTTTTCAGCATTCTAATAACAAATAATAAAAAAAACAAAATGTATTTTTGAAAAAGTTCAAAAAATTTCCTAAGTTCTTATAAATTACTAGTGGCCGCCCGCGACTCTGTTCGCGTGGAAGTCGGTTTCCCGTGGGAATGAGATGTTTTCCCGCGGTAAAAAGTACCCTATGTGTTATTCTGATGTATAACCTATATTAGGTACTGCAAAGTTTCATCCAAATCCATCCAGTAGTTTTTACGTGGAAGAGTAACAAACATCCATACATACATCCAGATTTCATCCATACTCACAAACTTTCACATTTATAATAAATAAATAAATAAATAAAATAATAAATAAAAATGTTTATTGTAAAAACTGTGTACATTGAGGTGTTTTATAATGGGTAAGTACTTATATACAGTTTGCCCTTTCGGACGTACAATATTTTATAATAATAAAGTAACACTAGTCATTGACAAAATAGATCCCGCCACCTTACAATATTACATTAGTGAAACTATAGTCAAATTATCAAAGTGACAAAAGTGTGGTGAAGTGTTTAGCAGATTAGATATATGGGAAAGTATAAATATTTGAATATTATATTACATCATTTAAATATTCTGTTATGTTATAATACACTTTACTCAAAAGAAACTGTTTTACTTCATACTTAAATATGTCTATACAACAAATCTCTAAAATATTTTTTGGCAGATGATTATAAAGTATTGGCAACATACAGAAAACACTCTTATTTAGATACGCAGTCTTATTATATGGACAACATACTTTTTTTCGATTACGTTCACTTCTAAAATTAACAAATAAATGTAAATTATTTCTAACGAATAATACGGCTTCAAAAATATAAATACATGGCAGTGTCATTATTTACAAATTTTCAAATACATTTTTACAACTATCTGTTTGTTTTAATTTACAAATGGCTCTAATGCATCGCTTTTGTGCTCTAAAAATGTGTTCCGTGTCAGTCGAATTTCCCCAGAAGAGTATGCCGTACCGAAGCAGAGATGCAACATATCCGTGATAAGCAGTCACGACTGTGGCAATGTTTGAAATTTTTGAAAGCATGTGAAGTGCGTATGAATATTGATTTATTCTCGATTTTAGCTTCTCAATGTGCAATTTCCAGTTTAGTTTATTGTCTATTACTAAGCCTAAAAATTTTGTATTCTGTACTTCTTGAACATTATGACCCTGATAATTTAAATAAAGTTTACTTGGATTTACTGCTCTATTTATAAACTCCATGACAAATGTTTTGTTAAAATTTATTTTTAGAAAGATTGAAGTTAACCACTGTACGGTTGTTTCAAGTGTGTAGTTTATTTCTTCTTCAAGTTTGGACCTATCTTTATTATAAAATACAACCGTAATATCATCGGCAAAGAGTACCATTTGATGCTTAGTAATCTTCGGGAGATCATTTATATAAATAATAAACAGTAATGGGCCCAAAACGCTTCCCTGTGGAACTCCACTATTAATAGTTTTATAAGAAGAAAAATATTTAATTTCCTTTTGAATTTTGGGATCAACACGAGAGATAAGAGTTGCTTGTTTACGGTTTTCAAGATAGGATTTTATTAGATTAAGAACATTGCCTCTTACTCCATAAGTGAATAATTTGTCTAGCAGTATTTCATGATTTACATAATCAAACGCTTTCGTAAGGTCCATAATATTAGTAGGATTAATATGTCATATATTTGTTTGTGGGTGCTATATTCCTTTTAGATGTGAAAATAAGAGAGCAGTACGTCTATTCTGTAAAACGAAACGTGAGCACTTTGCTTTCGTTTCGGGCCCGTAACGGACATTTGCTATTCTATTGGCTTTCGTATCGTTTCATCAATCATAAGGTTTTTGACGTAAAGAATAGAAATTTAAGTCAAAACCCTTATTATTTCGTTGACTTTCGGATTACAAATACGTTAAACGATATGCAAGCCAAATAGAATAGCCAATGTCAGTTTCGGGCCCGAAACGAAGGCAAGTGCATACGTTTCGTTTTACAGAATAGACCTACAGATTTCGAATGCAATAATAATAAATATAAAAAATATGGAGTCGTGAAAAATAGCTTAGCCGCAGCGTTATTAAGCAAGCTGTAACAAATAGAAGAAAAATTATTTAGACCGTTCAGTATTGTATTAAAACAGGCATGGCTAATATTAGAGATACCTCGTTTTCATCGTGGTAAACACCTTACTCCACCGGGAAAACTATCTCTACCTTGGCTGGAATCACGATTCCAAAGCTATTCATTAATTTAGTGAAACTGGAACACTTACAAGTGTTCAGGTTGTATAAGGTGCTTTGATTGAATCAATTTGAAGTGCAAGTTTGTTTTACAAACACTAAAAGTTATGTAAAGGGTAGAAACAGATTTTTAGGGTTCCGTACCCAAAAGGTAAAACGGGACCCTATTACTAAGCCTCCGCTGTCTGTCTGTCGGTCTCCAGGCTGTATCTTATAAACCGTTATAGCAAGAAAGCTGAAATTTTCACAAATGATGTATTTCCGTTGCCGCTATAACAACGGTTACAAAAAATAAAAAAAAAAATATTAAGGGGGAACCCTATACAATAAACGTGTTTTTTTTCGTATTTTTTTGCTCAATATTAAAAACGGTAAGAGGTAGACGATTCAAATTTTCACAAAATATTTACTTGTATATTACCTTTCAAAATAAGCAATTAAATAACAATAAAGTAAATATTTAATCCCATACAACAAACGTAATTTTTAAGCAGTTTTTACTTTATCTTAATAAACAGGTAGAAAATGATAGTACGGAACTCTTCGTCCGACTCGCACTTGGCCGGTTTATTATATTATTGCTATGCAAAATCCGTGTAAACGTTAATCATAGGAAATTTTACATTAAAAACGTGTTTTTTATATGCCGCCTAAGACGCATTGCATTTGATACTTTTTGTTACTTAAACAAAATGTCAGGTGAAATGTTGAAATAAGACACACTTCACCTACGTACTAGAAAAAATAAATTTCAATAACTAAGTTTACTTTAAGAAAATTTTTCGATACTATAACGACCACGAAATTTACTTTTTATAAATCTTTTAGATTATGATTATTATATGATTAGATACTCCCTATTTGTTTTTTTAAAGTTTATTTTTTGTTCGTTTATTAATATCACATCACATATTCAACTAACAATACAACTTTATGGTTTTGATTTCGTAATTAAATAATTTTATCTGTTCCTAAAGTTGATTCATTAAAACTTTGACATGAGATAATAGACGCCATTTTGTTTATCATACAAGCTATCGGTAGTACAATCGATAAAATATTCAATGAATCATTGAATAGACAAAATGGCTTGTAATCGTTAAAAGCTAGTGAGAACCTCTTATTCAGTAGGTAATCTTGTATAAAAAACAGAAAAATAAACCTAAATAAGAACCGTCAATAAGATATTAAAAAGAAGTAAAACCAATAAGAAGTTTATAGGTAGAGAAACGTGTCCGACCGGGAAGTTCCTTGTCTGTGTTTATAAAATACTAGCTTTCCACCCTGCGTTTCACCCGCAACTAAATGTTTTTTCCCTTGGCAACATCTTACGGAACCCTATTTTTTCCAAAATAAAATATAGCCTATGTTACTTGTGGATAATGTAGCTTCGAATGGTGAAAGATTTTTTGAAATCGGTCCAGTAGTTTAAGAACCTATTCAATTCAAACAAACCAACAAACAAAAATCAAATCGTTCCACTTTATAATATTAGTATAGAAGTAACAAAATTATTAAAAAAATAGAGTACCTATAAGTTAACAATTTCCTTGCGGATCACAACAAATTTCACAAAACAATACCTTTTTAATATTCCGTAGTCTCGTTATAAGAATAGAATAAAATAACTCAAAAAGATTTAACCTTAATTAAAAACATCGGGAAAGTGTAATAAGTATTAGAGTAGTCCAACTTATAAAGCAGAAGTAATGAAATACGTATCATATTCAATTTTTATACAAAAATGTGAATAATATGAAATACTTCAGTTTGTAAATACTAAGAGTAAGTAAGTACTAGATGAGCAAATCAGACAGACGAACTAGGTATAGCGATAATGGTTCTTTGTTTTAATTTGAAGCGCTACAAGTTTGAAAAGACACCGAGTAATAAAATTATATACGTATTTATTGAAGTACCAACCTACTATAACAAACAAAAAGATATAATTGATCAATTGCGTTCACTGTTTCTCTATACAATTTACTGACATTTTCTTTAACTCAAGTATGATATCCAAGCAACTACCCTTTCTCTGGTTTCTTGCCAACGAACACAAAGTAAATTGCCAAAACAACCCTCAAATAACAAAAATATGACAAAGAATGCAATTTCCCCGCTAAAACCTGCAACGCCTTGGTTCACATTTAACCGTGCACACAAACGCCAACCCAATCTCAAAGGCATTAAGGTCGTTTTTTATTTGATCGAGTTTCCGTCCGATGTAACAATACAAATTGTAACTAGCAAAATGTTACCTTACTTTTCTGCCCGTACTCGAAAATCAACTCTGATTACTAACAAATAGAGTTGTTATTCGAATGTGTTTGCCATTTCCATTTTTTCTTCAAGATGGCTTGCAATACTTGAAGAAAGGAAATATGAGAAAATAGTTTAAGAAGAGTTTATTGGTTCGGTAAACTGTATAAATTGGATAGTTCAGTAACTAAGTTACAGCTGAATTTAATTAGTTTCTATTGAATGTCCACTGAGCTGGATCGGAGTGAGTTAGTAAAGTTTTCTGGTTTGTTTTGGATTTAGATTAGATTTTGAGATAGATACTGTTGGGACAGGTAAGATTAAGAACTTCCTACATCCCTACTAATATTATAAATGTGAAAGTAACTCTGTCTGTCTGTCTGTCTGTTACGCTTAAACCACTGAACCAATTTTGATGAAATTTGGTATGAAGAAAGAACTGAACTTGGGAAAGGACATAGGGTACTTTTTACCCCGGGAAAACCTCTCATTCCCACGGGAAACCGACTTCCACGCGAACGGAGTCGCGGGCGGCCACTAGTATATAATAAACGTGAAAGTTTGTAAGTATGGATGTGTGGATGGATGTTTTTACTCTTTCACGAAAAAACTACTGCATGGATTTGGATTAAACTTTACAGTAATATAGATTATACATCAGAATAACACCTAGATTACTTCTTACCGCGGGAAAACTTCTCATTCCCACGGGAAACCGACTTCCACGCGAACGGAGACGCGGGCGGCTACTAGTACTTTTATAAATGCGTTATTAAGGATAAAAAGAGTTGCCTCATTTAAATATTTTTCACAAAATCTTTACAAGTAATATGATTGTAGAAAGTACTTTCTCTCTTTGTTATTTCATTTATTTTACCAAGTAATTTCTCTCTCGCTTTGATATGAAAACCTAAAAGATATAAAAACAACAACCTTTATCAAAGCCTTAAAACATTTGCCGTCAAAACGAATCAATACACAGCACTGTCGGTATTAATCCAAAACTTCGACTGTTCCACGGAGCGATATCATAACTAATGGAGGAGGCATTATCTAAATAACTATTAACAGAGGTTAAAAAAAAACAAATAATAAATGGTTCCGGGCTCGTGTCTGGGTGTAACTAGGTTCTCTCCTAGCCCATTGTGTGATACCTATAGTACAAGCTCTGCTTAATTTAGGGCCACACAGTCTAGTGTTTTTTTATTAATTTCTTTATTACTTTATTTATTAATTATTAAGAATTTGTCTGTCGCTATTATTAGTTAGTGTACCTATGGCCTGATTTTTTATCAATTTGGTTTGTGGGTTGATTTTTATAAGTTGGTTAGATTTTAAGTATTCGTAATAAATGGAATAACTTTATCCTAAACGCGACTCAATTCCCGTGGAAGTCGTTTTCCCGTGGGAATGAGATGTTTCCCTGCCGTAAAAGTACCCTATGTGTTACTCTGATGTATAACCTATATGACTGCAAAGTTTCATCCAAATCCGTGCTGTCGTTTTTACGTGAAAGAGTAACAAACATCCATCCATACATCCATAAATACTCACAAACTTTCACGTTTATAATATTAGTAGGATTAGGTAATTGAAGTTTATTAACATACCAATAAATTATTGACCACTTTTTTAGTAACACTTTACGACTGTATGAATTTACTTTAAATTTTTAATCCTTATTCTGGCAGATGAGCAAAGGTGCCCGTCTCACTAAGAATAAAATAAAAAAAAAAACACATTAACTACAAAAAATCTACTCTTGATATAAATCACGCATACCCTCTCCATTGGTTTTTTACCCAATGGTCTGTAGGGTATTTCGAGATAAACCCGAGTGATGCTTGCCATTTGGAATGGTGCCAGAATAACAATATTTTGAATTTCGTATAATTGTCAGTTTGTCTGTGTACGTCTGAATATAACACGATAAAACACCCTAGACGAGAGACATGACAAGTAGGTACGTATATTAGTAGATATGAAAAGAGATTTTTTGATGGATTATTGATAGAGACTGTTTAAGATTGATTACGATCGATC
This sequence comes from Emmelina monodactyla, assembly GCA_916618145.1. Classification (NCBI taxonomy): domain Eukaryota; kingdom Metazoa; phylum Arthropoda; class Insecta; order Lepidoptera; family Pterophoridae; genus Emmelina; species Emmelina monodactyla. Next base: position 4,544,545 of record OU745316.1, read on the forward strand.
GAAGATCGGGTAAAAACTCTTTTGATGTGAAGACTGGTAAAGAAGTGGTGATGATAAGTTTGGTTTTAGAAAATAAGTGATAAAAAAAATTATTTTTATTACAAATTGCAAATCTAAAATAATGTTAAAATTAATACTGGTTACGGGGAATAAAAAACGCCATATGGTTAACAGCAAATTTTTAAATATAATAATGCGACGACCTCGGGAAAATTTGGGTTTTTTTAATTTTCTCATATCTGGTGGTTTCTGGGTTTTACCCTAGTATATTATTTGGTACCACGTTGGTACATATAAAACAAGCTTACGCTTGGTTTACACAATTAAGGTGGTATTCTAGACTTTTCTAGTTCTCTAATTATGTAGTTAATAATATACCTTCTTCCCGTATTGTGATCTAGCAAATACCTCATAAACAAAATTTTCCTTTAACTCAATTTTTACGCGGAATTTTTAAATATTTTATGAACCCCCAGACTGAGTATTAGCCATTTTCTGACGAGTTAATTAAGTGTGATTAAAAGGCTTTCCGTTTAACGAAGGGAGTTTTATTTCACTTGATTAGATAAATAATCAAAGTTGAAATTTTGTTTTCGAAACAGCGGTTAAAGATATTAAAAACGGAGAATTTTGTAAAAGAAAATGTGTATATTTTGTGTTACATAGTAAAAGGTAGATTTTATTGAAATTGTTCAGAAAGTTTTAATGATATTAGATTATTCAAGCGTTAATGATTTGTAATGTATCAAAAGCACTATATTCATTCACGCGTAATGGTTATATATTCAAACGCAAGTACTATTTAATCAGCAGCATGCATGCAATAAAAGCCATTTCTTAAAAAAAACACTTTTTGAAATAACAATTAAGCGCGCGCGCATTCCAAAAATAAAGTATTTTCAAGAAATTTTATCATTAATTGTTTCCAAAACTCATAAGAACATATTCAAATAACACTTATTCCCGAGTCATCAAATAGTCAAACCTCGCTAACCCATTCTATTCTTAAAAACCTTCTACCACCATTTTAAACCTTCTATCTATTTCCAAGAACTGCGCAAAAAGCGCTCACAGCGCCACCTAGCTTCACCATGCCGTAGCACGCAGTACCGCGTAGGCTCCGCTACGGCTGCTACGTGCTACGAGCCGCGATTCCAATTATAAATACTAAACGAAGTATAAATATATTGTTTTGAAGTGAAAGTAAGTGACGGTAGTGCTGTGTGTGGCGGTTGTGGGGCTTCGGACGTTGAGGTTCGTATGATAATTTGATTAGGGTGTTTTTGTAGTTGGAAAAATGTTTTTATTTTATTTGTAAGTATTTTTTTTTAAAGATATTTGAGGAAAAAGAAAAATTTCTATTTAAAATGTATGTTCACAGTGTTATTAATATTATTTTCTTTACTTATCGATTTAATTAACTTTAAAAATAACAATTTAGACGTAAAAATAACTTACTATAAAATTAAGTAAATTGAGTTTTTGTTGATTATTGTTTAATTATTTCTGTAAATTTAGTTTTTTGACCCACATTATAATGTACAAGTAATGACAATCAATTTGATTAATGCATGAGATTAATCTTAAAGATTGATTGAATAGCTTAATTTTATTGCTGTCTATATCAGGTTTTATAGTCCGTAGTAAAATAACTGATCATAGTTTATTAGTTTATTATGATATCAAATATTAAGAGTCATACGAGGTACGTAGCTTTCTAAGAAGAGGTATATTAGTTTATGCTCTGATCAAGTTTCTTATAAAATAAAATAAAAAACATCAAAAATTGTTTGTAATTCATATCTTTTACATTTTTGAAATTGGTAGATTAAGGTAAAAACATAAATTTTGTTTTTCATAAACGCAAAAAATCAATAACTTAAAAAAACTAAACTAACTTTAAATTATAACACTTTAAGTATGTATTTAGTATGTTTTACACATATTATTCTGCCAACAAATCAACTGGATATTTCAAGGTATTTAAACCTAACCTTAACCTGGAAGCAAGTATTTAATATAAGTCGTGCCGGTAATGCCAACCCACCTGAATTGCTGAATTCCAATTAGATGACGTACAAGTCAGTATCGACCTATATTAAAAGGGTTCCATACGTATTTTTATTTATAAAGCATTTCTTTAGAACTTTATAATCTACTTTGAAAAGGGAGCCTGAATTTTAACGACGTTAAGGCAAAAACTGAACTCAGGAACTATCTCTTTGATGTTCAAATGTTAGGTAACTTAGAAAATAGCAGTTGTTTTAATTTAAACGACTTTTTGCTTAGATTTCAATAAGGTTTTTGGAATTCGTTTCATACTATGTATTTAAGCGCTAACAACAGTAAGTAAATAGGTGTTTTCTACCTAAAATTTTCATATTATATAACTCTATTATAATTAAACTAGCTCTGATAACAACCATACGCAAATAGGCACGTTAGTAACATATTGCGTGTTAAAAAACATTGTGGAAGTACTTACGTGTAATGGTTGCTATAAAAATGGGAGTTACTTACTTTTTATGCTATTTTTAATTAACTTAGTTTTATGGAGATTTACTGTTTTTTGTAGAAAAAGTTTTAAAGCGTAGATTCCTAGAATTATTTATTTATTTATTTAAATATAAATATGCCTTACACCTACTGGTTACATCGGCTTTTCCTAGAATTATTATAAAGCTAATGTTTGTTATTTTTGTAACCTCTGTGAAGATTATAGCTCAAACTGCCACCTGACCTAATTTTAGTATTTACAATTCAATTTGCAATTGTCTTGTATGCATATCTAGCCCAAGTTAACCAGATAAGTAATGTGACTCAACCACACTTCTATCCACAGCTATCTGTATCTAAACAGAAGTTACGTGACTGTTTTTTTAATACCTCTTCATTTTCACCGCCATCGTTTGTTTTTCTTTTAAGGTTATATAAAATGTATTAACTGACAGTTATAATGGTTAAGTAGAGTACAAATGGGGGCATTAGTTGTAGAACAATAAGCTATTTACGGCACGTGGGGTCACAAAAGACCCATTAGGTAGAATTAGGTGCTTAATGACTTCCATTGATTTAATTCCATTGATTAAATATATCGGTAGTATAATCGGATGTTGGGTAATTTGAACAGGTGATTAGTTTGAAGTTGGTGATTTTGTTGAACCTCAATAATGTAGGTTTTAAAATGAAATTTAAAATGATAGAATTAATTATTATCTAGATTTCAGAAACAACAGTTCTGATGTATTCAATGTGAAGAGTAATGGTGTACTTTATTCTTAGATAATTCGTCTGTAAGTTACATGTTAGGTATTTCATATCATTGGGTTTATAATATTGATCCTGATTCTAAAAATAAGTATTATTGATATCACTTTGTCATGCTTAGTTTAAGAAAACAATAGGTACCTAGAATAATAATATTGGTCTCAATAATTGTCTTCACATTATTTTGAAATTAGATTAAATGCGCTGAGGCCTAGTCAACACCAGCTTTTAGGTCCGTCGGAATATTACTACCAGTCTTTGTCTAACAATGTTGCTCAGTAAGGGCTAGTAATGTTTGTAGTAAAGTTTAGAGTCCTTACTCAGAATCGGAACCATTATAGAATTAATACTTTAAATCGAGTTTAGATTTTTGGATACAACTATTAGGTATAATCTAAGATTTTTATACAATTAATTTTATTTCGATAGTGTACAAAGTTTTTACTGGTATCACTCATATAAAAAGGAGTTGTTAGAAAATCTTTTTCGTTTCGTCCCTTCGACCAAAACCCGGAATAATTTGCCCGAAACTAAAACAATTGACCGCATATTTTTCCCGTTTCTGAAGTTAATAACCGAAAGAATCTCCGTTTTTATATGAAAACTCATAACAAATATACAAGGAACATAAAAGTTATAGTTAGTGTCTGATAACAAGCGGTTTAAACCCTAGGTTTTCTCCGGCAAGTCAGGTTTTGTCGTAAAATTTTATCGTAAGAAGGTTATTCTTTTATTCTTTTGTTTTTTGAACGCGTTTTATTGAATTGTTTTATAGTTCAGATTGTGGTTAATGGTTTACACAGGGTGTAAAAGACTGCTTCCGAAAACGAAAACTGGGCTTTGCTGGATGGTACCCGTTACTTTAAAAAAAAATCAAAACAAACAATTTTTCTCTTAATTGTGCCAAATTGTTTATAAACTATCGAATTTCCGTAATATTTCAAATGAAATAATGTTATTATTTTATTTGCAATGTTAACCATCGCTCCTGAACCAGTAACTGATGCGTTATTTCACTTTTTGATCCTTTAAAACTTTTTAAATTGAGTTTTCTGGTTATACTGTTAGTGAATTTAGTTATAATTTTGGCTTAAGAATACGTGGTTTCAGGCTTCGGGAGTGGTCTTTTTACACCCGTTATAGAGAACCAAATTTCGAACCACTTGCGAAGCGAAAGTGTGGCAGATCCTACAAATTGAGGCGCCTGACTTATATTTTGTGCGTTATAGATTTTTGTTATATATAATCTCTACTTAAAATTAATAGATTCCTTACATAAGCTCAATTGGTGTTCCAAATATAGGCTGTTACTTATTTTTTATTATAATCGATAACATAATGTTCGATTTCGACGAATGATAAGGAAACTTAACGGTTTGCCAGCAGATATTTTAACAAAAACAAAAAAAATATTAGCAAGCATTTAAGAGAGATTAATAATAAGATAGATAGATCGGCATAAACAATGTTAAAAGAGAAAATAAGACCCAGTCTACCCATAGAAATGGGTTTAAAGGTCAAAGGTTTAACATCCTACTAATATTATAAACGTGAAAGTTTGTGATTAAATATGTATGGATGGATGTTTGTTACAGTTTCACGTAAAAACTACTAGATGGATTGTGATGAGACTTTACAGTAATATAGGTTATACATCAGAATAACATATAGGGTACTTTTTACCGCAGGAAAACTTCTCAATCCCACGGGAAAGCGACTTCCACGCGAACGGAGTCGCGGGCGGCCACTAGTTTGCTATAGGTAAATAAATAAAAAATAAACCTACCTACAACCAAGATTTAGTAACCATAATACTAAAAAAGAACAATGGCGCCATAATTTTCGTTTTCATAGCATACTTTAACCCTAGCATTTGCAATATAGTTCACTGTAAGTTATTACGTGGTCCGTCTCCTTGGGGAAATTTGTTAGTACATTTGAAACTGCACGTTTTATTTTATTTTTCCATGTATTATAAGTTAGTCGGTGATTCCAAGGCTTTTTAGTGTATTTTTAAAAGTAAAATACTTCAGGTTACTCCGATATTAGTAAAGTTTTTATTATTAATTAACTAAATTAAATCTTTCTCGGGGATCTTTATACTCCGTATCCGTTACTCCGTTTATCAATATGTTTGACGAGACAATTCTTTGACTTCTAATTCAACACATTTGAAATACGCCATATATTTGAAACACACTAAACAATTAAGATATTGCGTTTGTCCTAGTCTTATTATTATTATTTCGAAAAAAGCGTAGTTTATAAATACCATCACAAAAAACAAAGTTAGTTGGAAATTCACGTGAGTCCCTCCTGCACTCTTTCACTAACATCACTTATTCAGCTTCAATAAAATAATAGCCTTTGCATCATATATTACTAACTCACTCATACAGTAAGACTATTAAGGAATAACCCATTATTTATACAATTTTCTACCTCATTTATCAGCCTTTATTCGTATTACAAAGAACAAAGAGCGACCGCGTATCATAAGTAATTATCTTAATGGTTCGAAATAAGGTAAAAGGAACTCTATATACTTTGTGATGATGTATGAACAGAATATTGCCTTCACATGTCTTTTTTATATGAATCAGAGATTAATGTTAGTACCTTAAGGTCGTATTTGTCAAATGATTCTTGGATTGGATGAGTGAGCGAGTTGGAGTAAGTTTCCTTATCATTCGTCGAAATCGAACACTATGTTATCGATTATAATAAAAGCATAAGTAACGATAGTTTTCGAACTAATTTGAAACTTAAATGTATTAGTACTAGAACCAATACAAGTTTAAGATAAGTTACGAGTTATCTTAAATGGATAATGTTTGTCATCGTTTTAGAGTATTAAAAGAAAAGAGCACGATTTTGCAGCATTTGCTTTTTCGATTTCAGATAATTTTTGGATATTATTTCACTGTAAGCTTTATATGCCTTACAGTTAAAGTAAAAATGAGTACGCGCTTAAAATATAGTTCAGAGACGATTTTTAAATTTGAATTCTTTGAACTAGTGATGGACGTTTTTTACCCTTCATTTACACATTAGTTAAAGCACATTTGATTATATTTATATTCTCCTTCCATGAAAACATCATTATTTACATATAAAACCGGCCCTAAATTATTATATGACTTGGATTTTATCACTAAACTAAGCCAGTAAAACGTATTCGAAAACCATATCAAAATGACAACAGAAAACCAAAAAGTTATTTCGCAAAACACTGGCGTACGTACGAACGGCAAACAAACTATAATTGCATTCAGAACTGAAACTAATAAAAAACTGACAGTTTTTCCAACAAACACAGCCTTTATTGCAAAAAGAATAACATGCTGTATGTTTGCAGAGATAGAGTTGAAATTGAAATGAAAAAACATTATTTTTGCTTTATTATTATTATTTTTTTTTTTTTTATATTAATAGGGGGCAAACGAGCATGCGGGTCACCTGGTGGTAAATGATCACCGCCGCCCATGACTACCCGCAACACTGTGGGTGTTGGGGGTGTGTTGCCGACCTTTGTAGTGGGAATATACTCTCGACTTGAAGAGCCCCATGTTGTATGTAGCCGGGAATACCGCTGCAGGTAGTTCATTCCACATCTGCGTAGTGCGTGGCAGAAAATTCCGCCCGAAACGGACGGTGGTGGAGCGCCAGCTATCCAGGTGGTGGGGATGGAATTTTAATCTGTGGCGGGAGGTGCGGTGGTGGAATTGTGCAGCTGGTATGAGGTCGAATAATTCTTCAGAACACTCCCCATTGTATAGACGATACAGAACGCAAAGAGATGATATATCTCTTCGCAGGGCCAAAGAATCGAGGCGATCAGAAAGAGCTCGGTTGCCGGCGATTCGAGCCGCTCTACGTTGTATCTTGTCAAATGGAAGAAGTAAGCATTGAGGTGCTCCTGCCCAGAGGTGAGAACAGTACTCCATATGGGGCCGCACCTGTGCCTTGTATAGTTGAAGGCGGTGGGCCGGTTTGAAATACTGTCTCGCTCGGTTAAGCACTCCAAGCTTTTTAGAAGCCAATTTGGCTTTGTCTTCCAAGTGACTATGAAACTGAACGTCGCTCGATATGCCGACACCGAGGATTTCGATCATAGGCTTTATACAAAGAGGAGTGTTCTGAAATGTAGGGGCTAATACAAATGGGGTTTTTTTAGTGGTGAACGCGCAAACTTGTGTTTTGAGGGGGTTAAATGTGACCAAGTTACCGCTACCCCACAAGGAGGCCAGGTCTAGAGAGGCCTCAACTTTTAACACAAGCTTGTTCCGGTTTTCGACAACCGACTCCTTGCTGAGATTGGCTTGGCCATGGTACAGTGCATCTCCGGTACTGTCATCCGCATAACAATGTACACCGCTGGTTTGCAGCATATCATTTATGTGCAAGATGAACAATGTAGGGGAGAGCACACAGCCTTGAGGAACACCGGCATTTACGGGCAGGGAGTCAGAGCATGCACCGTTGATTACAACCTTAATGCTCCGCCCAGTAAGAAAGCTGGTGATCCAGTTACACAATCTCTCGGGTAGTCCATATGATGGTAATTTGGCTAGAAGACATTTGTGCCAGACCCGATCAAAAGCCTTCGCTATGTTCAGACTAACTGCTAAGGCTTCACCTTTGCTCTCTACGGTCTCTGCCCAGCGATGGGTCAGATATAGTAAAAGATCACCAGTTGACCGTCCGTGACGGAAACCGTATTGGCGGTCGCTGATCAATTGGTGATCTTCGAGATATCGTAAGAGCTGAGTGTTAATCATACTCTCCATAACTTTGGAGAGTATAGAGGTGATTGCAATAGGCCGGTAGTTAGTTGGATCTGAGCGGTCGCCTTTTTTAGGGATCGGATGCACTAGTGCTGTCTTCCAGCAATTAGGGACTACGCCGGTGGAGTACAGGAGCCGAAAGAGCCGCGTCATGGGAGGAGCTAGCTCTTGAGCGCAGACCTTTAGTACAATTGCCGGGATGGTGTCAGGCCCGCTCGACTTATGGATATCCAGGGAAAGAAGAGCTCTACGTACGGTGCGTTGCAAGAACCGTATATCTGGCATAGAACTCTGACATCTCAGGATGTTCGGAGGTGTTTTTCCCTGGTCGTCCAAAGTCGAGTTGGATGCGAAAAGAAGGCCCAGAAGATCGGCTTTTTCTCTTGCAGTGTGGGCAAGCGAACCGTCATCCCTGCGCAATGGTGGAAAGGTCGACAAACAGAAGTTGCCTTGTACCGCTTTGGCTAATGACCAAAATGCACGAGACCCAGATGGGAAACGCACAAGTCTGTCGCCAATTATGCGGACGTACTCAGCTTTCGCCCTAGCTATGGCCTTTTTGCATGACCTGGAGGCAAGGTTGTACTTCTTTTTTAGCGATACGCTATTGGGATCTCCAGTTGTGTGAGCGCAAGCCCAAGCCCGGTAACATTGCTGCTTTTCAGCAGTGGCTGCCTGGCAGGATTTGTTAAACCAGGGCTGGGATCTGCCGCCGACGGGTATCACAGAACTAGGAATGTATAATTCCATACCCTGCAACACGACATCGGCAACCGATTGTGCACAATCGCTGGGATCCAATGAGAAGCAAACCTGTCTCCACGGGTAGGAAGCAAAGAAAGTACGCATTCCATCCCAATCTGCTGACTTGTAGTGCCAAACACGCCGACTTCCAGTAGATCTAGGACGGGAGGGGCAAGTGAGTGGCAGTTTTGTCCGTATCAGGCAGTGGTCCGACGACCCGAGAGGGGTATCGACCATCACCTGATAGTTATCGGGGTGTGAGGTCAGCAGAAGGTCCAGCAAAGAAGGTGTGTGGCCTTCAGCATCTGGGATTCGCGTGGGCGAAGTAATCAGTTGCTTAAAGTCATAAGCCAGGGCGAAGTCCCGAGCAGTTCTTCCCGCGTGGTCGGTTTTGTTAGAACCGAGCCAATCAGAGTGGTGGGCATTGAAGTCTCCCAACAAAATGATTTCGGCGGAAGGAAACTGCTCAAGAATGAGGTCTGTCGCTTGTTGGAGACGCTCAAAGAGTCGCTCCGTCTCATCGTCACCACTGTGTGACCTGTAGATACACGCATAGATGCGGGGGTGGTCGTCGCAGTCTACACGCAACCGGAGTGGACAGGTCACGGGCTTCAAGATTCCCAAGGCGATGGTAACTAATATCCTCCCTAATGTGTACGCATACCCCGGCATGAGGCAAAAACCTATGCTCAAGCGTGTAGCCAGGGTAGGTGAGGTAGGATGATTCGGGTGGGGAGGATATTTGTGTCTCGGTTAAGAAGAGCATGGCCGGCTTTGCCGTCTCAAGGTGTTGATGGACGGCAGCTAGGTTGGAGTGGACCCCTCGAATGTTACAAAAATCCACTGATAACGTGGGAGAGGTCTTAGGCATGCTCTTGCTTCGTTTGCCCCGGGAAGTATGTCGCGGTATTGTGCCCACCCCAGAGTACGAAGGGCAGCCCGAGCTGGGGGGCTCGGGGAAGGATTCTCCTGCTCCAAGAGAGCAGGTACCTTCCTGGGGTACCAACTCTTTAAATGCCGCTGTCATACTTAGGGTGGGAAGGGGGAATGGGCACCGGAAACAGCACTCACCAGACGAAACGCAGGAACAATGTTCCTACTTCACGTTGGTCTTCTGTGCGTAAGTGGTACTTGCCGGTCGAGTCAGCCCAATTTACGCTATAGTCTATGTGACTACAGCTAAACTCTACCACTTTTACAGTCCATTTGGCACTACCCAGGGGTCACGTGTAGGGTAACTAGAGTCAGGAACCCCAAAAAAAGGGGTTCGCCTACGGACGCGGACAGTATTAACCCCCAAAACTTATTATTTGATATAGTTACTAGCTTTTGGAATTTTGCTTTTAGACAGATCTAGGTGGCGTTGCCTGTATTCTAAATTCCGTAAATGTTCAATTTCTCAAATTTTCTTTTCAAAATAATTGTGTGGAGTTGGTTGTACTTCTTAAACAGTTTTTAATTGAAAATTAAAATGCCAACTAATTTGATTTAGTTCATAGCGTGTTTTAAATTATTAATGTATAATTTAAATCGTAATCTACTTTACCCTATTGTTTTGTAAACCGGTGTGTCATTCTGTATTCATGGTTGTCTTGTAGTAATAAAAGTTTCTCATCACGCAAAATAGTTCTTCAAAGCCCAAAAACACATTCAAAAACAAATAAACTCGAATGTTACTAACTCGTTTGAAAGTGAAGACCAACTTTTACCGAAGTCGACAAAGTCTTTTTAAAGAGACTGTTCTTTTGCAGGAAAAAGGGACTTAATATTCCCACCACACTTACAAAGGACATCGTAAATTATACCAAAAAAATGTCAGCACGTGATTGAACTCCATATTGGAGTATAAATAAAGCTGTTTTTATTCAGCTTGTGATCGCAATTAGTTCCAGATATAAGTAGACGATTCTTAACTGGATTTTGATATAGAGATTTAATATCTTGAACAATATATGACATCTAACGAAGTCGAAGAAGTTTAGAGCGTTCTTAAAATGTCTACTCATAAACCTATTAACATACTTACCTACTGTAGATGTAAATATTGTTTAAAAGTAAACCGCTTGTTTATAAATATTTGTAAGTGCTACGGAAACATCTGTTTTAAATCATTTTTACGGTGAAGTTTTTAAATAGAATAATTAACGTGTTACACTATGTTACACGGTCTGACTAAAAATGTTTTTTCATTACTAAATATTAGATGTGTATATTTCCTGACTAGGTATTCGATCTCTAAATATTTAATGTATACTGAGGAACATATTTTAATCCGTTTTGCGGTAATGGATAAGCTGATATGAAAACAAAAAGACCCGGTAGACGACTTTGTTTTGTTCTATTTCAAAAAGGGAAAGAGATTACGGATGTCACTCCCAAAGAAATGAAAAAATGGCTACCATTCCAAAGGTTCAAGATTCGATCCCCACAACGGTATGTGAACCACTAATTTTGTAATTGCCATATTATGTAACATATTTAGTGCCCGTTTACGGTGAGGGAAAACATCGTGAGGCAACTCACATGGTTAGATGACTCTATATTCCTCGCTCAGTTCCTTACACTAAGCTAGAAGAATACCTCATTTATTTAAATAAATTGTATATTGTAAAAACTATGTACATTTTGGTGTTTTATCAGAGGTTTGTACTCAGATATAGTTTGCCTTTCAGACGTACAAAGCTAAACGCAGAATCTGTACTAAATTGAACGCTTGCATAAGTCTTAAACGACCTATGAAATCATCCTAGTATAAGCAAATGCTCAAATGTCTCAAGATCTAAAAGTAATATTTTTCTCTAAAGGTTACTTAAGCTACGTCACGTATCGCACCAGCTGTCTCTGATTTGACGAAAATGAGGGTAGTGTGAGAGGCCTTTTTAGCGTTTTATGTTTCGTTGTAGGTCGGGTATAAAAGGGTACGGTAAAGTACCTATTGTGAAGCCTAAAAAGAGTAGTTTTGATGACTGTCATGCGATATAACTAGCCTTTTAGGAACCCAAATTATGTTAGCAGTATTGTGCGGGCTAAGAAGATAAGTCTAATGTAGTTCTTTTAGACATTGACAAAAGAAAGAAAGAAACTTTATTTTGGGTGATAAAAAGAAAAAAAGGTTTTAATCTTTTTATGAATACCATCCCGTTATGTTTCTACTAATAAAGATGCCAGGGCGAAGTCGAGTCTTAAGACTCTAGATATTTGGTCTTGGTGACAGTATGCTATTTTGTCCATCACACCCGGTTAAACAGCAGTGCAAATATAGTTCCTTGTGGTCATGAAATTGAACATTTTATAATGCGTCTTGTCAAAGGGTCGCAGTCATCAGAAAAAAAAACGGCCAAGTGCGAGTCGGCTCGCGCACGAAGGGTTCCATACTATCATTTTCTACCTGTTTATTAAGATCGAGTAAAATTGCTTAAACATTACGTTTGTTATTTGGGAACTCGCCTTAATATATATATTATTTTAAATTTTTGTATTTGTTGTTTTAGTGGCAACGGAAATACATCATTTGTGAAAATTTCAGCTTTCACGGTTTATAAGATACAGCCTGGAGACAGACAGACAAACAGGCAGACAGACAGACAGCGGAGGCTTAGTAATAGGGTCCCGTTTTACCCTTTGGGTACGGAACCCTAAAAATAACTTATCGAATTAAATCAATGTCGGATCGGTTTATGTCAACATAAATAGCTGTAACAAACCTACTAATATTGCGATCCGGGTTTGGTACCTGCACAAATGATAATTAAACAACTCGTTATTCGGTAAAGTTGTCAACGCGAGTTCTGTACTCTCACCACTGTTTAGCGCTATAAATATTCGTAGACATGATTATCAACGTAGCTGGACTGGCTTAAATATTTAGGTCAAAGGAAACCCTAAAAAAAGTGTTCCGTAGATATTCTTCTGAAACATTTTTATCGATTAAACAAATTACTCATTGTTTCAACAGACTACAAAGAACTCAATATTTTAAGAGAGATTGAGAATAAAAACATTAATTTATTTTATGTAAATCATCAAAGAGGTAACGTTTCAAATCGTTTGTTGAAGCGATGGGTTCTGTGTCAATAGATCTTTCAAAGGGATTTTTAATATTAGAGGCAGTATTAAAAAAAACGTTACAACTTATTTTTTTAACGTTATTTAAAAGCTCTGTGTGAAAAGGGCATTTTCTCAAATGTTTTTAAAAGATTTAACGTTGCGTTGGAGGATTCAAATAAAGTTTGTCTGATGTCCGTATTTTTTAAGGTTTTTGTGTCTTTTCTATGTATAATTTGATATTTAATCTTCATTACCTTATTTAGTTATAAACTCATGATCAAATATGTTTTTTTACAACAACCAATAGGTACTACATGTCAGCCATAAATATTTTTTTTATACAAATTAACAATATCTTGCTAAATCTTTGAACATTTATAAGACGTAAATAACACCTACCTTCCTTATTAATTAACAACAAATGAAGTCATATACAATAAAAAACAGTCCAACCTTCGAAAATATTGCTGTGTTTACACGTAAACATGTTTACAGACACCCTATTTATTATTCTTCAGTCGAAAGGGCATATCGGCATTTATGGGAAAATTGGCTTCATATAAAATTTAGTTGCTAAGGTGATCGTTTTTGGACTGTGATGAAATGTAAACATTGTTAATTCAACATCTATCCTTGAATGGTGTCCAATTCCTGTGCTGCTAGGAAGCAAATTGTAGGTTTAGAGGATATTTAAAGGGTATTTTTTGGTTTTGCTTTAATATTATAGGTTGCTCATGATACTCGTAGTTAGTTTAAATATAGGTAGCCGTAATCGACCATACTGGTAAAATGCGGGGTACCCAAAACTTACATATGATGATTCATTATTAAAATATTGGTAACCTCAAGATATTTTTCTCTCTATTTGTTAGTTATAAATATGTATATAGAAGAGTATTAAGTTTGCAGTAGTCCCTGTTGGACTTAGATTCTTTGGAATGGTAAACCAATTTTGTTTAAATATTGACAATTAATTTATAGGACTTCCAATTCTTTGATTTTATGTAGTAAATACCAATGACATCGCAGCAACATCGGCTTTAAAACTCTCATTATAATAAACTATACGCATTCAAGCTACATTACCTTTTAAATCTATTAACAGAAGGTCTGTTAGTAAACGAAAAGCCAGTATGTAACAAACAAATTTCCTTCAATTTGTTGTACTTACTCTCAAAAGAAAACTAAATGATTGATTACATTACCAAAACCCATGATATAGTTTAGAAGTTTAGAAGAAGTTTGTTAGTAGGATAAAACCAAACAGACGCGAATTGCGAAGCTTTATTCTCCTTAGATAGGTAACTAAGGGAAGGTAGGTTATTAAAAGTTTTATTGGATTAAAACATAAAGAAATACATCACGTAAATAAAGAACATATCAGTAGAAGAACAAGATTCCTATACACTAAGTATCACATACAAGTATATTCAGTCATGGCATCGGAATTTAAATGATTTGCTCATTTGCAGTTTGTGCTTTGTCTTTGTTAGCTTGGTAACTCTTATTGCAATTAATACCCTTTGAAGAAAACATATTTTTTATCAAAGAAGCAGCAAAGAAGCAAAAACCTACGAGAATGTTCTTTTTGGGCTAAATATCGATTTTATTTTATAGCTAAACAGTTTTCTCCAGAGTCTTAAAAATACTAGCTAATTAATTTAAAATAAATTGTTACTCACAGTACATTTAACACCAGTTTTATTTCTCCGTATTGTTTTATAAAAGGTCGGCGTGTTTATTGTATTTTTAGTGAGCGTTTTTGTATTCCGAACATACAGCGTACAGTGCATTAAATGTTTATCCGGAACTATTAAATACGGAATCCTAGGGCTGCCACTAGTTAGTAAAAAAACATAGTTTTCTGAACAAATGTGCATAAATCGGTCAACACTATTTTTGTGTTTCTGACTTGCTCTAATAGAACAGGTGCATAGTAATATAAGAAAATTTTATAGAAATAATGTTCAATCCGTCAAATAGATTCCTATCTTATAACCATTTTTACGAATAAAACTTTTATAATTTAAAAATAGAGATGCCCGTAACAATGTTTCTCGCATCGATAATCTCGTTAAATTCCCACATCTATTTTATCTTCTCCCGTGTTGTTGTAATACTTAATAATGCAGTGCATGCACGGCAGGACAAATCGCATTTGCATACGATCGTCCGTTGACCAGATTTGTTTTGTCGAGTGCCGTTCGATGTACGAAGCGATAGGTGAGGATCGACTTGTGATGCAGTATCGATGTTGGGTATATATGTGATGGTATATCGATGTTCGATATATCGTAGCGCACTGGCGCACAGCTACTTACACAATAATGGTAACAAAAATATTGTAAGAGATATACAATAGAACCATAATGAAAAGTATTAATTTTCTTTAGTAAAGTTAAAAAAAAAACAATTTATCCCCAATGCCTATCATGCTAAAATCAGTTTTTTAACTTCATTTAAAAAGGTTACGTAACCTGCATGCAGTAGTATACCTATGTATTTCTTCTCTCTTCTGCGAGTTTAAAGTCTTGAGAGTTTTCAATATTTATCGATATTCTCTACATATGGTGTATACAACACCACGTTATCTACAAGCGTCGCATTGTGTGTCCGTTTCCCAACGTGATTTGTTTCCGTCGAGTACTTTTGCCATGAATAACGAAACGCCAAACATTTTGAAGGATATTTGCAACAACACCCCTTCCAAACGATTGTTTGGTTTACAAAATTTAGCTAACTTCTAAAATCACAATTCCATTTAACCTCCAACTCGCTCTTTCATATAAAACAACTGAAAATCAATCTCCAAAAAACCTTTGATACCGTCTTTATTCCGCTTGCGAAATAGCACAACTCGAAAAACAATTCGTCGATTTTTTTACTTTCCATTTGCGGCAGCCCTGATCCCGATAGCGATTCAAGGGGTGATTCCATTTGATGAAGGCCTCCCCGCTGTGAGCTTTTTGTTCTTATTGCCTGATAGGACAACCTTTATATTATACGACGAATTTGTTTGTTAAACAAAGCGTTGGCCTGAACGATTTTTCGTGACTCTGATTTGGTTTGCCTTTGATTAAAAGTTTGGTGTAGTTTAGGGCTGTCTCTCGCGTTTTGGGTTATTTTTACAATATTTTGTGGATAAATTAATGTTGATTTAAAGTAGCGCATATAATAGTTATTTTAACTTAGAAACATATCATATACAGCTGTAATTCTTGATAAATATTTTGTGCTTTTTCATACTATTCTATTCTATTACTATTCACGTCTTATTTTTACTCCCTTCCCCTTTATATGTATTCTTACATAAAACACTAATTATGTTAGCAATTACGCTTCTATAAACCTATTTAAATGTTAACATCTAAATAAAAACACTTTCAAGAACTATTTACCACTGTAAATAAGATTTATAAAATAAATGTTAATATTAACTATAAAGTTAACTGCGCATTTTATGCGTCTATTCGTAAACCCAACATAGCCATAAAACTTCAATCGTATTTAAGTGCTTCAGCCATTTGCATCGACTATTATTAAATTCCATATTCATTCTACAATTATCCCGCTTTTATCTAGGAGACAACCGCAGTAATAATCCTTAGGTATCTATTTACTTCAAGGACATTTCCTTTGCTCATTTTGCAAAGGAAATGTCACCTTTATGGGCTAAGGAATAAAGGTTACTGAGGAAGTATGCATTTGGCCTTAGTTTGGATTAAATTTCTGGAAATGGCAGCTGTAAAACGTCATACTTTCACTAGAATAGGTCATGACAGTCCGACAGACAGGAAAGTGATCCTATAACGGTAAACTTTTCCGCTCGTAACCGTAGAAATGTGTCTTTCATGTTTTGAAAAGTTCAATGAATGATAACTTAGCATGACAGCCCCCAAGTCAAGTGGCATTGATATTTGTTTAAATATGTATAAAACGTTATGTTTAGGGTTATAAAACGGGACCCTATTTCGTAGCCTCCGCTGTCTATCTGTTTGTCTCTAGGCTATATATAATAAACCGTGATAGCTAGAAAGCAGAAATTTTTACAAATGATGTATTTCAATTGCCGCTATAAGAACAAATACTAAAAATTAAAAAAAATATAAAAATGAAGGGGGGTACACAATAAACGTGTTTTTTCGTATTTTTTTGCTCAATATCAAAAACGGTAACAGGTAGACGCTTCAAATTTTCACACAATAAATAATTAAATAACAATATAGTAAATATTAAAGGGGGGCTCCATAAAACAAACGTAATTTTTAAGAAATTTTTATTCGATCTTAATAAACAGGTAGAAAATGATAGTATGGAACCCTTCGTGCGCGAGTCCAACTCGCACTTGGCCGGTTTTTTAAGCTTCCAATTGAACGGCTTCACACATTTTTATCATAGATTTATTGAACTTAAGACCAATAACAAATCCATGATTTTTATTCTATTAATTAGTACGTTAATTTCACGTGTCACTTTCGACTAGACGACCTTTGTGGTGCAGCGGTATATACAGGGTGATTGGTAATGCGATACATTCCTTCTAAGAGGTTAAAGTAGAGCTTATTTGCAGTCAATTAAGTCATAATTATCATACCATGTCCGAAAATTGATAATTTCTGAGATATACAACATTTAGGTTTTTTTATAAAAAAAACCATTTTCGAAGTTCAAATTAATCTTTTTAGTGAAAAATTCATAATTAAGTTTAATCTTTTGTTGTTTTATGGTAGCTTAATAACTAAAATAATATTTTAGATTCAAATTTGCTAAAAATAATCGTCCTTATTTTTGAAAAAGTCGAGAAATCAAGAACAACTTTTAAAAAAAGTTAAGTCTTATGGGAATAAAAAGCGATTTTCAAAAAAAAGTCCAAATAATGTTGCGTACAAATTACAAAAAAAACTTCCCGAATTCATTAGCTATTTAAAAAGGTACATTTGTCATACTAAAACTTAGTATTTGATTGACAACTCTACTAATAAAAAAGTAACCTCTCTCTTAGAACGCCTCTACTTTGTGGTTACAGCGCACTTTTGCAGTGTTTTCTTTGGTTGATGTCGCCGTCTTGCACAGGGATAATGCAATAACATTAAGCTCTGCCGTTAAATAAATCTATTTTGTAAAAAGCCGAAGCTTCAAGTGTGTAGCTTTTGCGGTTAATCAGAAAAAAAGAGTATGCTGAGTGTGGAAAAAGTTACTTCTATTAAAAGAAAGAAAGCTAACTACATATTTTTCATTAATCACTACACATCGCTTGTTGTTTTTTATTTGGTCGATGTCGCCAGCTCTTGTGGTCAAAGCAAAGCTCTTCTTTAACCTCTTAGAAGAAATGTATCGCATTACCAATCACCCTGTATACCGGACTGCTAAGCGGATGGATCCGGGTTCGATCCCCGGGTCGGGCCAATTTCGAAAAACCATTTTAACGAAATTGGCTCTTGTCTGGGTGTAACTTGGTTCTCCCCTTGTCCATTATGTGGTAGCCATAACACAAGTACTTACTGCAACTTACTTTAGGGCCACATAATTGGTCTGTTAGTTTATTTATTTACTAGCTGTGCCCACGACTTCGTCCGCGTGGAATAGTTATTTTGTACATTATTTTAGATCTTTAGAAGAGGAATAATTCTTTCATACATATATTTTGGGTATCTTAAACCGTTTTCGCAGCGCATGCAACGGAAGCCCTCAAGGATGAATAATTTTCCCAGTTTTTTTTCACATTTTTCATTATATCTTCGCTCGTAATAGTTGTAGCGGGATGTTATACAGGGTGTCCAGGAAACAATGGATAAGCTCTGAAGGGCTAATAGTAGAACTAAAGGCAAGCCTAAAAAATAATTGATAAAAAGTATAACCCTTGCACTGCTAGAAATATGGCGCTTTAAAAAAAAACTTCATATTTTTTTGACTGTGTTCATATTTTTACTCGTAACGAGGTCAAATCACTTAATAACATCATTATTTCTGTGCTAAAATAATTAATATTAACCGCATCAGTGAATAACTATCAAATAAAATAGCTAACTAAAGTATTTTTCTCAAAAAATAATGTTTAACTTTTGATTTGTGTAAAATTTCTGAAGAAATATTTTTGATGCGCAACTTTGAACAGCTCTGGTGTAAAAAAATTATACGAAAGTAACAGTGACCAATGATTTCAAAATATTCCTGGTTTAATAACGTTTTTAAAAAGATGTAATATGTCGTTATTGTAATTAAAAATATTGAACTAATGGTATTAGTGTGTAAAATGGGATAATTATTTAGTTCTAGCAAAATTATAAAAATACAATAAAACTAAAGAAATATGATTTTCAACTGATATTAATTGCAAAAACATTAGAATAATTGAGAGCAACTGTTCAAATTGTCTGTCCCCATCCTGATGCAGGCCCTATAACTACGAATAAAGGATCTTCAAAAAAATCGCGCGTGTCGTCGATCATTGATTGCAGCGGCCTGAATACGAGCTCGTAGATCTTCTAATGAAGTTACTGGTTGCCGGTAAAACTCTTCCTTAAAATACCCCCAGTAAAAAGTCTAAAGCGTTTAGGTTTAGGCGGCCTACCTACCTGTTAGGGTAGGTTTCGTCAAGTATGCACATAATGCAACAGCATAGTGTGCTAGACAGCCTTCATTTTGAAGCCAATATGTGTCGCGAAGCTCTTCGGACACGTCTATCAATAAATTGGGTAAGTCATTATGAAGAAAATTTGGATCACTTTCTCCTGTTAAGTTGATTTCTTTGAAGATTCTTTATTCGTAGATGCAGGGTCTGCATCAGGATGGGGACAGACAATTTGAACAGTTACTCTAAATTATTCCAATGGGTTTGCAATTAATGTCAATTGAAAATCATATTTCTTTAGTTTTATTGTATTTTTTTAATTTTGCTAGATCTAAATAATTATCCCATTTTACACACTAATACCATTAGTGCAATCTTTTTTCATTACAATAACAACATATTACATCTTTTTAAAAACGTTATTAAACCAGGAATATTTTGAAATCATTGGTCACTGTTACTTTCATATAATTTTTTTACACCAGAGCTGTTCAAAGTTGCGCATCAAAAATATTTCTTCAGAAATTTTACACAAATCAAAAGTTTAACATTATTTTTTGAGAAAAATACTTTAGTTAGCTATTTTATTTGATAGTTATTCACTGATGCGGTTAATATTAATTATTTTAGCACAGAAATAATGATGTTATTAAGTGATTTGACCTCGTTACGAGTAAAAATATGAACACAGTCAAAAAAATATGAAGTTTTTTTTTTAAAGCGCCATATTTCTAGCAGTGTAAGGGTTATACTTTTTATCAATTATTTTTTAGGCTTGCCTTTAGTTCTACTATTAGCCCTTCAGAGCTTATCCATTGTTTCCTGGACACCCGGTATAGTCAAAATATTTTTTCAATTCGAACCAGTAGTTCCTGAGATTAGCGCATTCAAACAAACAAACAAACAAACTCTTCAGCTTTATAATATTAGTATAGATTACTTGGGGCAGGATTAAAAATTAAAAGTCATATAATCAAACTATAAGGTACCACCTTTTTGTGTATTCTTTTAACTTAGAAGTATAAAGTTATAAATAACGTTAAGTTAATAAAAGTAAAATAAGAAGACGTCGTTATTTCTTACGTTGTCTTATTTTTTATACTACCTACAAACGAAAATCTCAAAAAATCAACATTTAGCATATCATTACAGCTTTCAAACTTCTTTTCAATTCCACCTTTATTCCCAACACCATAAGGCCTAGAATCGCTCGGCATTCCGCTTAATATGCGTAAATAAAATGTGACGAGCTCGTTTTGAGTAGACTTTACGGAAATTGATGTTGATAATGTCATTCCCGTTTCATCAATATTACCAGGTAAAATGATTTCGACATCGAGATCGCAGGTAATATCACGGAAATATCAGATTAAAGCTACAAGTAGCGAAATGTATTGATTTAATGTCTATTTTGGAAAAATTGTTTCATTACAAAAAAAATGAGATTTTCTTATGTTTTGGCGATTTTAATAGCAATACGTTTCGCCTAAGTTTGAATTTGTTCTGTTATCTTGTATGTAGTTACCAACCTGCATTGAATGTATTGCCTACTTAATTAATAAGAAGATTAAACATTTTAAAAATACTCATAAGTAATGGTCCGATTCCATGGTAATTCGATATCTTTTTAGTTCCATTTCTTTACCGGCACTACTTAATCCATAATATCAACAAAATAAATCACGACTTAGGTTGAGGAAAAATCACAATAAAAACCTTTAATATGTAACTAAGCCTCATTATTAACTCTCTTTGATTTCTTTTCACGATAAACCATAGATTAATTATTATTTATGTTTCATATTTCAGGATCAAATACATTTCTTCTTAATTAAATAATGGAACAACGTCACAACATAGTCAAAGCATCATCATTAATCCTTAGAGTTCATTAATCAATTTTCTTGGAAAATAATAGCCAAGATTGTGAAGCAATGTCGGTTGTAACTATTCTAGAAATTAGGCTGTTAGCAATACAATGGGTAATTTGTTAGATAAACATTATGTAAGTAGATTATATACTTTTTGTGGATTCAAGCAATATGGAGTGTAAAAAGACTGCTTCCGAAAACAAAAACTGGGCATTACTGGAGGGGGTACTGGTTACGTATATAGTTTTTTTTATGATTAAATATTATTATTTTTCGTAATTTTACAAAGTAGTTTTTATACTATCAGATTTTGCGATGATGTAAATAATCGCAATGAACCATCAGTTAATGTGTGAGCGATGATTTCAAGCGGCGAATATGACTTTTCAATCACTGTTTTAAATTATGTTTTCTAGGTATACTGCTAGTGAATTTAGTTACTATTGAGGCTCAAGAATACATGGTTTCAGGCTTCGGAAGTGGTTTTTCACACTCGTTTTAACTATACATGTATTGATTGATTGAACTATGATGTTTATCTGAGATTTTTTTATCTTTTATAAAATAGATTGCATTATTAAAAATCAAAGATTTAAACAAATTCTATTAGTCTAGTTCTATGTGCCTATAAATATTCTCAAAAACGGTGTTAACGTAAAGAAGACATTCTACAACCATTAAAATTATTAATAGAGGTCGATCAATTTTGTGTTTAAATTCACTATTTAGCATCAGATTAGATCCAAACTTTACTATGTCGGGTCTTTAAGGTCGAGCAAAGCTGTCAAATTTAACCTCAATCTGAGTTTTGGTAATAAGTAATTTTATATATTGTTAAGTTACAAAGTTTAGGGAGTTATGAAAACTTTATTCAACTTAAAACGTTTAAATTTTATTATGTTTATACGTCAAAACCTTAGAACCTTAACATATTTTTTTGCTACGTGTATAATAGATACAGTACTTATAACTCGTTATAAAATACAGGCTAAAGTTATTTTTACGCGTAGGGATTTTAGTTATTTATACTAAATTAATCAAAAATACGTTCTATCAAAACCAAACGCAAATATAGACTCTATTTACCTACATTTAAGCACTCTAACAGATTCCAACAAAATATTATTCGATCAGAACATTCTTTCCCTTGTTTATTAGCTTTCATTATACAGTAAATAGTAGATTACCTATTCACTAGGGTCAGCTTTATTGCTTCGTCCACTCACTTTGATTTGACGCCTACACAGCCATTGAAGTACAGATCCTTGATGACGTCATCGCTTTTTAATGTACGTACATAGCGTGACACGTGTGTTTTACCTCAAAGTTAATTAATTAAAGGGTGTTTTAGTTACTATAAAAAATAGTTCCATATATATATTTCTAAAGTACGGTTTTAAAAAAAGTAGGTTGATTTTTCTGTAGTTATTTTAAAAGAAAGGTTTTTAGTATTATTGTAAAAACGATATAAACCCAATAGGAAACCATCAAGATCACTTCAAAAGAGGTTAAATTATGGTTTATTATCCATTACACACACTTGAAGCCAATTTATTGAGCCTTAAAATCTGAACATTAAAAGATATGTGTCTTCGAAAATGAACCTTAAGACAAATACAATAAGGATAGCGGTTATAACGCTTGAGTAAATATATCTCAATTTGCCGTATGGAACAGAAAAATGTCATAACATGCTTACGGAAAGTAAGACTAAGGAGAAATCGTACATATTTTTATGTTATGTGCGCGTGTCTGGAGATTTTTGGTCACATAAACCAGCTAACATTTCCAGCACTCTCATGTGACATATAAAACATGGCTATTAGACATCGCAAGTTTTTATTTAAATTTTTTATAAACTATTAAAAACACATTTTTTAAAACGGTTGGTTTAAAAAAAAAGTGCAAAATCTGCAGTAGGCCTTATGCGACATTAGTTATGAACAAAACCAAATTTCATAATCCTAAAAGCTTATATTGTGCATTAATAATACTGACTTAAAGATGACAAAACATAAAAAAATAAGGCATACGATTTGTGCACAAATATCAAATGTTTCTTATAATTGGAACTTATATTTAAAACTCCTGATTCATTTTTTTTCTTTCTCATACATTACTTTTAAGCTAAGATATGGATTTCAAATTAACTTTACCAAACAGTATGTTATTTTATACTCGGCCTCCAAGTCATGTTATCTAAGAGCACAAAACACTCGACCGAAGGAAAGCCGTATAATTTGATTTATGGTTTATTTCAAAGAGTTGGGCGGGTCTCACGGTGATGCGGTTTTGTTTACCTACTTCAGCGAAAGTTGTTCTTTTGAGATGACAAAGTGTACTGATAAAATAGGAACAAATGTTAGTTTTATATAGTTAGGCATAACATACTGAACAAGACAAGAATACATTTTTGGTTGTAATGGTAGAATGTTGTTAAAGAAAAATTGTTTTATGGGCTTAGTGTTACGATCGGTAACTGTAGATTTAGCTAATGTAGACAATAAGAAGGCAACCCTATTGAAATGATCAAATATGGTTAACCTTAGAGTAGCATATCATGAAAGTGGGTCAAACAGACAAAAACCAAATTAAATTTTACAAATAAAACCGTCTAGTAATAAAACCTTCTCCTTTTTTCCAGATCGCATACAAACAAGCCAATGACGTAATCAATGACGTGACAGTTCCAAGTGCACATAAAAAATGGCGTGCCCGTTTCGACGTGCATCGTCACAACACCAGTTTGCAAATGGCGCCCCATCAGTTAGCCGGACTGAGTTTCGATCTAGGCAGTCTTCGTTCCATCTGCCCAACCCGGAAGAGGAAGACGCCGAGAACGGTGCCCTCACGTTGAGGCATCTGAGCGAAGCCTTGAAGCTGCTCACTGCGCCTTCGGTAAGTCAATCGAATCCCAACTCTAAAACTAGTGGAGTAAAAACTAATGTGGAATGGCCATGGAATTGCAAGTCAGCGTCTGCAGCGCCGTAATTGTTTTCAACTTCATGCTGCAACTCTATTATAAATGTGTTACGGTTCGGTTTTGCATAAGCAAGGAGCTGCATGGTAAATAACATGCAGTGGATTTTTAGCGTTATATGTGCAGTAATAGAGACTAGATTGGTTTGACACAAATTTTGTAGGGTAAGCTGGGGGCAATTTCACCTTTTGTTGTGGAATCTGATTAGGTGTCAGCGAAAAGTTTCAGTTGCTAAATTGGAACATTAATTTTAATGCGTGTGAAATTAATTTTGTTTTCTAACTAATGTTTTATGGGAACAGTTTGTTGTTTAACACGCTTAGAATTTGAAGGACATTCATAACTATTATGCAAATATGTGTTAATGTAAATCATTTCAAAGTTAAACGAATGCCACTACAAATGACCTACTTTTGAATATGTTTGAAATTACGATCGATATAGAAGCTTTATAAACGCCTAACTTGAAAACATAAAATTACGGGGCAAGAAAATCACTAAGTTTACCGTCAAATAAGAATAACTAATGACTATTGTTGATGTTAACCACGAGTGACAGGTTGTTTACACATAGCCTAAATATTAACGTAGGATCAGATTTTCCGTCGCCGTACCTATACCTTTAAAACTAAAATTGTAACAGAAATATTATGACAAACTAAGGTTTGTCTTTTTGTGTATCCTACTTCTGAAAATAGATATTTTAAACGTGTTTTGCATTATAACTGTAAAAAATAAGCTTACTTGTGTTTTTCCAAGTTTATTTGATATTTAAAACTCAAGTTTTCAAGAGACAATTCTACGTTACAAATATCACTAGACTATGCCGTCTACTTTGTTTTCCAACAATCTGCCAATTGTCGTCTACCGACGAAAACCTTCCCCATGTAGCGTCAACTAGTCTTATATCCTAAAATAATGTATGAACATATAGGTTAAGGTTCTCTAAGAATACAATCATTGATTCTCACAGCAGTCTAGACTAGACTTAATTTCGAACACAATGAGCGCTAGACTGGAACACCAGTATGTTTGTTGTAATGGTCCTAACTAATATGCTTTATTGTAACAAGTTGAATAAAGTTTAAATGAACAGCAAATCTAATGGTATGAGTCAAATACCCCATTTATATAAAATTTTCCTTCTTTTTTATGAAAATAATATTTGGTTTTGATTAAGATATTTCAAGTGTCGCATTAATAAAAATGAACATTTTTCTGAAAAATGGGTTCCGCGAATCTTATTCAGCTTAAAAACGGTCCGTCAAAACGATATGCATTTTAGTATAACATTAACATCCTAAGCTGATTGTTCACACAAGAAGTTTAAATGGACACGGGAGTATTTATATCCAGCTTGATTCCTATATATGCACTGCATCTTTAGTGTGGCAAATAAGAAGCTCATCACGTCACGTGCGTAGATAAACCTATTTGTTTTTATTTAACCCTTCGACTGTGTGCTCAACGTGACTTCATTAAGTTGTTGGCCAGCTACTGTATCGAATATAGGTGAAAAAAGAGATGCATGGAGAGTTCGTACTTCTGTAGGTTTAAATGATGAAGAAAATAAAAGGTCTTCTCCTAAAAATAGCGTATTTTTTTTTATTGTATTTGGAATGTCAACATTTTTGATTTTAAATACCGGCTTAAGATTTCCAATATTTAAATCTTTTTATTTCCAATTTAAATTAAACTAAGTTAATGGCAAGTTTTTTTTTTATCTAAAGGTTAGGAATTAAAATAGGTATCTTAAAAAGAGTAGCTTCCCTACCTAAACTCACGTTAAGCCAATTTTTTATCAATCATAAAACTCATCTGTATTACCTTTTGAACACCACGAAACCGACTAACCCTTTCGTAAAAAAATTAAAACCGAACAAAAACCTCCCGTTAACAGCCCCATAATTCAGACCGTAAAAATGCTCTTATAAAATCAGCATAACCATAAAAAAAACAAAAAGCTCGAGCATTCTTACTCGTTTATTTTTATTTGCGTGATACCCGCAATTCTTCCGTATGGCACACATTATAAGGCAAGGCCGCGAGTAGGTAACCTTGAGCGGCGCCCATAGAGTCTGAGATTTGTCGCATCATAAAATTGTCGCTCTTAGGTCTGCTTCTTAGGAAAATAGCAAGAATGAAAATAAAAGTAGGTTATAATGTTTTATTTAAACAACAAGCAGATATTACGGCTTTAAAAAAAATTTAAACTCTAAGGACTTCTTTGTCGAAAGCAAGATAAGGGTACAATACAAACAATAAAAAACTGAAAGCTTGCCTTTGTCAAAGAGAGAGTGTAACCGTGAGTGAATCTTCATGACCGCGAACGCTGCAGAGCTAAGCCATTCGCTACTTGTGACTCCCCACTGCAATATACAGTTTACAGTCATACAAAGAACATGTGTATCTACTTAGCTTTTTTGTTTTTGTTTGTATTAGTGATCAAACAAATAAACAATATTTCTTGTGGCCTGATTGCTTTGTATTTTAGTACAGATTTTTTTTACATTTTGATATTGTTGTCACAATTCTCTATAAACAATTTAAAGCCAATCATAGAGGTTTTATTGAATAACACCTAACAATAATTCGAACTACGCAACGCAACTCATCATATAAATGTTACGACGGTGATATAAAAAGTTTACTGTCCGACTCAAGCCAAAACGTTTTCATCATATGGCTTATTTATTTACGAGTATAAGCTATTTGATTTAAATTGTTGTAATTAATTAATTCACGACTAAGCAAGTCATTGGTGAAACAGCAGCATTTTATTTGTTTTTACTTCTGCGCATAGGTCTTCGTCATAATCTAGGTTTGCCAATTTTTTGCCAATTAAAAGGCGTGTTGGCGAGCGCAGTATTTAGTGCTTTACGTTTCGAGATTGTGTAGCTTATTTTTAACTAGTATTAGTCAATGTTCAGGGTAAATTGGTAGATAGTTGTTGACGTAGAAAACTTTAATTTATGAGAACGTTTATTAGCACTATTTCAATGTACTGTTACTGTCTCAAATAGACAAAAGTAGGTAAACTAATTAAATAGGCATTAATAGTTTTTATCTTCAAAAATTATTTTCCCTACCAACTTTAGGATCGTTTTACCTCTTAGTATTAATTTTAACATCAAACCTCTATTTTTCCACATTTTTCTCTCCCTCCATGTGTGTCTGCATTGAAATGTTTCCACCCATACAGTAACTGCCCGAACGTCCATCACGCAGTAACCGAGCCATGAAATCGAGCCTCAATCCACAAAATTCAATAGAACGGTATGTTGTGCTGGCATGTAACTGATGAGTTTGCATCCCGACACAATGCGGTTAAAACGTTGATTATGGAAACGGGGATGTGGCAAATTTGTTTTGAATTATAAACTAGGGTTACACGTAGGCAAGTTATCATAATTAATGGATAGAATAGTGTAACTAATTAAAATGATAGGTGCATTCTGGAACAGACAGAACTATTTTTTTGCAGATAGTTATTTTTCTAGAAGACTTATGCGCAAACGAATCAAGACACAATCAGCGACTTTTGTGTTTAATCTTAGTAAATTTGCAAGAAAGTAAAGAAATTGAAGTCGACAGATATAGTTGCTTAATAAATTCAGTGTAGACTTTCAACACCTCAGTCTCTCCGTAACAACGGCATTGGCAAAAATGCTAAAACGTGTAGGAATCCTTTAAAAATAAGTTTGATATCTTGTTTCAAGAAGTTCAAAAAGAAATTAACAACATGACACTTAATCATAAATGGCTAAAAGTGTGACTATATTTTTTGTCATACTTTGGCGTTTCTTATACTTTACTAAATTATCTATTATACCACTTTACAAGATACTACATCATAAAGATGTAAAGCCACTTTCGAGGCTCAGGTGTAACAGTGGCAGCTGATCGATCACTTGTCAACGGTTACTGGCGACATGAGACACCTTTTTTATAGTTTGGAATATATCATACACGGCGTTTATGCGACCACTAGCAGGTAATTGACCACTAGCAGGTTAAACGCCATTTTATTGGTATCAGAAAGAACTATAACTCATTATACTGGCGTAAGGACATGATAGAGGGTATATTTATTTAGCCAACACAGTATGAATATCAAGGCACAAATAAATAAATGCGAACGTAACTTGAAAATATTATTATATCTCATGTAGACTGAACTAACAAACCTTTGGAATCGTTATACCTTAAGTAGCAAATGAGCTTGCACGTGTTTTAAAGTACACACATGCATTTATGAAACATACACTTAATGTTCATTATCATAAAAAGTAGGTACTTGGAAACAATATTGAAACCGTATAGTTATAGGTATTCCAGTTTCCGAAAGGCTTAAATTTACGAACAAATCGCAATATTTTATAGTAATTTACGCAGAAATGAATTGACTCTTTGATTAAAATCAAAACTGTTTATCTAGTAACTAAATATTTAATACTTATATTTAAAATAAAAATGACTATCATTCTAACTTCAATTTTCAATAAAAATTAACTACTTTCAGCAGACACAACTGTCATCAAAGATAGAAAACCGCTCATTCACTATCGTACCAACATAACGAACCCAAATAGACCAAACAACTATAAATTACCTACCGCCAACTTGAATACATTAACAAAGGAACTATGACCAAGATACCCCCAAAGTTTAGAACACCTCGAATTAC
The DNA here is from genome assembly GCA_916618145.1 of Emmelina monodactyla. Classification (NCBI taxonomy): domain Eukaryota; kingdom Metazoa; phylum Arthropoda; class Insecta; order Lepidoptera; family Pterophoridae; genus Emmelina; species Emmelina monodactyla. Next base: position 4,573,499 of record OU745316.1, read on the forward strand.
TACGGCACTGTTATGTTAATTAAGGCAAATAATTACACAATAAGTTCTTAAACACATAATAAGCAACAGTGTTTGACGTTTGAAGGAAATTAAGCAACTTTGCTTATCTCAAAGCTTAATTAGAGTTTGTAATTTAATATTAAGCGGGAGGAACAAAAATTCAACAAAGTTTAACGGCAGGTCGTTTTTCATCTGACTTGCAGGTTTTGTTTAATTTTAATGAAAGAGAAACGCTAAGTTACAAATTCCACTAAGTTACGACTTGATTTTTAATAAGATGAGTAGAATTTTGTTATTTTACAAGTGGCCGCCCGCTACTCCGTTCGCGTGGAAATCGGTTTCCCGGGAATAAGAAGTTTTCCCGCGGGAAAAAGTACCCTATATATTATTCTGATGTATAACCTATATTACTGCATAGTTTCATCCAACTCCGTCCAGTAATTTTTACGTGAAAGAGTAACAAACATCCATACAACCATACATACTCACAAACTATAACGTTTATAATATTAGTAGGAGATTTTTTTGAATATCTTCTTTATTACATAGTTATGACTAAATTCACCGACGCAATTTTATTGTAAAGCCCAGGACATATACTTGATATTGTTTTTACTATAATTAAGATTTTTATTCCTAAAAGATATTCAAGTTGATTTGTTAAATCAAGTTATCTGAATGAGCCTTAGTACAATGTTTGCGATATTGAGCTCTACCTGTATCTATTTAAAACATAAATTGCATTTGATGTTACTTTAGCACATTAGTGAGAAATCACATTACCCCTTGTTATCGATGTTTGGGAAGCGAATTACTTAATTATCTGAACTCGGCTAGCATAAATTTATTCTAAAAGGGGTGCACATTGATTTGTTTAATAGTGAGTTTAAATTAAATAACTAAAGATAAGAGTAATATCACTTTAGTAATGTTTTATTAGGTTTTCATAAACATTTCCAGTGAATAAGGTCCCTCACAAATTTTGGTATTGGGTAAAAAAAAAATTAAACATATCTTTGGGATATGCCTAGCGTCCATAACTAAATCGGTATCGAACTCACATTGCAATTCAAAAAATCTAAATGCGGACATTGACATTTTGTCACGGGTTAGAATCAAATGAAAAAAAAAGTGGAGGTACAAATTCTATGGAATATTTGTTAATATTCTATGGAATATTTGTAGATATTTTATTTGCACCCCCAGGTTGTATATTTTGGCACGATATTCAGATTTATTCGATAAAAGATAACTCAACTGAAAGTATTTCAATTTCATATCGATTACTTGAAAACCAATCGAGCGTTGAATCAGATATTTGGAATTGGTTTCTATTTCGGAATTTATGGTGATACATTGGTTAGGAGTAGGTTCTGCCGCTAAATTAAGTCAGTATATTTTTGCTTATATGTTCCTTTTTAGTATACCATTTGAATATGAATTCAACGTTTTATTGTGACGACTTATTTAGCTATAATGAGAAAAGTTTTCTTTCTATAATTTTGTGGTTAAAAATAATAATAGTAATAATAATTTATTGTTTTACCAAAAAGTGATCAAGACCGTCTTAAGACCTACATGAAAATTTAAAATAAATTTTAAAAAATAATTATGGTAAAACCAGATAAAAGTAGTTAATCTAAAATTAGTAAATAGGGCTAATGCATAGGGCATTAGGTACAAACATAAAATGCGGCCTGTCTTGAGTCTACTACACTAGTTTGCACTCTTTCGCAGAAGACTGAGATTCACAAACCTTACAGCGTTAACTACATATAAAAAATGCGACTGAACTTAAAATACACTCAAAGCCACCTCATTTAAGAAATTTTGCTATAACCAGTTAAAATGCTAATCCTCCTAATATTATAAACGTGAAAGTTTGTGAGTATGAATGTATGGATGTATCGATGTTTGTTACTCTTTCACGTAAAAACTATTGGACGGATTTGGATGAAACTTTGCAGTAATATAGGTTATACATCAAAATAACACATAGGATACTTTTTACCGCGGGTGAACTCCTCATTCCCACGGGAAACCGACTTCCACGCGAACGGAGTCGCGGGCGGCCACTAGTCAGTAATATTACCAATACTCAAATACAACAAAAATCGTCCAGGAGATATGAGGATTAAAGTTAGCTCTTAGCACTTCTTACTTCCGTGTTGGTCAACTCTGAAGTTACGACGCAAAGTTCGAGTTTTTCAAAATGGCTCCGGCTGAGTTGAGTCTGTGTAATAAAAGTTATGTTTAAAGTTTGACTTTGATGCAGAGCAAAGTCTGAGTTCGGTTTATAAATAATCACTCCAAAAGTTAAATAAATTAACTAGCTTTCCTTTCTGCGGTTGTACCCGCAGCTAAAAGGCATTTTTCCATGTGAATGGGGTACTTCCCGGAGTAAAAGGTACTCCGTGTGTTATACCAGGTTAAAATCAATCTATATACCACGTTTCATCCAAAACCGTTTCGATGTTATAGCGTAAATGAGTTAACCAACGCATCCTCATTCATTTTCACATTTATAACACTATTAAGATACGGAAAAGATCTCATTAAGCTACTCTATGTTTCGCACTCTCCTCCTAATATTATACTAGAACAATAAATAATGAAATTCCACCATGTAACCGATCAATTTGTATACTACCTCGCTATACCGCGCGCCACGTAACTTGATAAGTTAATTGATGGATAGGCTTCAGTCGTATAGTTAATGGCAGTATATACAGGGTGTTCCAGGAAATTGTGTCAAGTGGAGGCATATACGTGCGCGGGGTTGTTTTATTTATGTTTAATTGGTACGTATGTTAGTTTAATTGCTAGAGAAAGATTTACGTAATAAAAAGAGGTTTTGTATGTTTAACATATGTTTTTGTGTTGGTACCAATATGCTATTGTATGTAGCGTCTAATTGATGGAATGAGAGTGAAAAGTGATTAAAAAGATGAGTCGGGATTAATATTTAGATTGGGCTGTTAGTGTCATAAAAGGAGGAAAAATTACCTTTTTTTATGACCTACTAAAGGACGGATTTTTTATTGCACATCATAGAAATGTATGACACTTGGAAACTATGTTCGCCAAATGCAGCAAGTATAACCAAACTTCAAGTAAAGTTGTCTACAATCCCTACTAATATTATAAATGCGAAAGTAACTCTGTCTGTCTGTCGGTCTGTCTGTCTGTCTGTCTGTCTGTTACGCTTTCACGCCTAAACCACTGAACCGATTTTGTTGATATTTGGTATGAAAAAAGAACTGAACTTGGGAAAGGACATAGGGTACTTTTTACCGCGGGAAAATTTCTAATTCCCACGGGAAACCGACTTCCATGCGAACGGAGTCGCGGGCGGCCACTAGTAGGGAAATAAATAGAAGGCACAGTAATTGTACGAGTTAATAAAATAGTATGACTATTTAAAATTTAGTTTACGAAAAGTCGTCGTTCGTGAAAGTTCACTGCTGGACTGCCTTTCCTATAAATGTGTAGAAAGAACTTGAAATAAGTTCGTTTAGCTAGCTTTTAAAATTTGTAGTAGTTCTTATTTAGAAATTCTTAATAAGCCCAGTGTGAAAATCATACATAACGTACAGTAATAAGAGAATGGTTTTATCAATTGCCGATCTCAATTTTGTGGACCTTTCCGAACACCCTGTATTAGTAAGGAAAAAAGGTGTGAAACTAATTGAGTAGGTAGAAGAACGTTAATGGTCGTTTAGGAAACATTCCGTTCAGGTAAATAAACGAACCTTTTTTATTCAATCGGTTAAATGGAATTGCTTTCAAGCAAACGATAAGGTTTTGCTTCAGTGATGGTAATTTCTTAGGAAACCTTTAACTGATATAAAATAAAAAATATATATTCGAAATGTATTTCTAGAGGTTTTTTAAACGTATTTCTAAATACGCGACGAGCGAAAATATTTTTTAATAAGTTTGAGACTGTTATGTAACACGATATAGTGACCAAGAAATAACTTTGTAGGATATTTAACGTTGTATAGCTAATTTCAGGACAACAAAAATAATCTTTAAAAAAATATATTTCATACGCCCTACACTTTAACTGCAACTGTTTTAACTGACCAAAAATAATTTTAACATATGCTTAAAATATTTGCCAAACTTTCTATTACACCCTGTACTCATTATGTATATGAGTCGAAATATCACAATTAAACGCTGTACATATCGAAATATGTTAACTTCAAACAAAAACAAACAGTCTACAAACTTACGTGAAAAGAAACGCTTCTCTGTATAATTACAGAGAAAGTACCTCCACATAATTAAAAGTTTTGCATGAAAATTGTTAGAAGCAAAACACGCTTTCTTAGGAAATCGTTAGCAATTTAGTTGTTTTGTTTAATTGCAAATTATACGAAACAATACTGGTAGCTTTGCTAAATCAAGAAATAATTTTTAGGGATGCTATTTCTGAGACCAAGACCTCAGCACGTTAAACTTTGTCTAATAATGACTAGAAAAATATAACTGATTGATGGTGAAAACAGTATAACTATCCTGATTGCAAGGTTTAAAAGTAGAAATCGAATAAACAAAGATACAGTTATCATAAAACTGCTTCACTATATTTTGTCTACCGTGTTTAATCGCAATATTTTACTTTTTAATAGGACCATGACTAACCAATTTCAGAACGCAAAGCAATTATTAACTAGCAACATTTTTGTCTTCAATGCTGATTTTAGTTGGGTTATTTCTGTTAAAAAGATACCCTGGCTTTATTAATACAGTTATACGACTATTCATAAACATTTAGGAGTTTACTTAATAATGCAAATATTACGCTTCAATACAATGCAAAAACTTTGTTCATCAAAGTAGTTGAAACTTAAATACAACTGTAATTGTTCGTTGAAATAAAAGATAAGAAGAAATATTTCACTTAAAATGTTTTCTTTTTTATTGAACACAGCTAAGTTATCTTAAGGTCTACTTAAGTAGAACTAATCTAGACCGTAACTTAAGAAGTTTAAGTGATTAGTTTCTAGAGCAGAAGATTACGGCCTTAAGGCTTCGCAGGGATCTGTCGCATATGTACTTACTTTGATAAAATATATTAATACTATAAGTACGTAGCTTCTTAGAAAGCTATCTGATATGAGTTTTGAATAAGCTGTATGAAAAATGAAAATGTTACGTTAAATAAGTAAGATTTTTGCTTACAAAATTAAGCTTTAAGAATTTAAATGAAACACTTTTTTGTATTAGTAAGCGAGCAAAATTGGTAAAAAAAGTTATTTTAAACGGTTCTTACGATTATATTTCATCCTGAAAACATTTTTTTACTATGGTTATTCATTATGTTACCAAGAAAAAACTATTTGAAATATAAATGCTCAGAACATGCCAGATACGAACATTGTTTTTTAATCCTTATTAATACACCAAAACATTCTAGATCCTCACTGAAATAACTCTGAAAGCAGGTGTTTATACTAACCACAAACTATTCAGTTAACTCTGGGTTAATTGAAGCTAGCCATATCGTTAAACTTTATGCAAGCCATTACACTTGGAAATTATTTACTCCTATCTACCTACTACCTATATGAAGAAATAGGTAAAAATCAATAATTTCCTCGTCATCATCAGAAAACAAAAAGTCATTCAGTTTTGTATAAAATAAATAGGTCTACCCAACTTCTAACTTTAAAATATAACCTTTAACACAGAGTTAGTCATTTAACCCTCCAACTTCGGCGGCTAAATTATTTAATTAATTAACTCGTGGTTATGTCTTAACTCTTGGCAGTGCAAGTAAAATAAAATATTTAACCTCGAGTTAGGGCTTAACTCAGAGTTTAATTATTTAACACGTGCAAGTGGGCCTAAGAATATAACCTACATTATTTTATTAAAATTCATAAAAACTTACTAACTTAATAAAAAAAACGCATTACCGAAGAGTCAGCTAATCAAACGTCACTAATTATGAATTGCGGTGTATTAAAATATGTTTTTGGTTTCAGAATGAATCACTGCTGGAAGCGATTTCATCGATGGCCAAATCCGACACACAAGAAGACCACGAGTACTATGCTCGTTTGTAAGTATTTGTTATTCTTTTAATATGGACTACTATGACAACGTTATATTATTATTTATTACCGAAACATATTCTTTTGGACGAGGAAGCCAGATATTTAACATTAATCCGATAAAACCTAGGTTATTTTTAAAACTTTGGTTCTACTTTAGATCACCACTGGAGTATACCACTTACCTAGTTCATTCACTTTTTTAAATGTGATGTGGTTTAAAACTAGCAAGCTAGAAATTGTATTTAGATTGTGGAAAACCAACCTGTGGATAACCATTGTACTGCATTCGGCCTCGATCCTATACTATCCCAGATAGAAGCTTTTTTCTAAGTAGTTGAATTTAATAATCTGTTAACATAGAACCAAATGATCCGTGTCTTTCTCATATTATCTTTAGCATTTTCAATTTACCCCCCAATACTTTACACATTTACCTAACATCACACCACTAACTTACCTCCAAATGTTATCAACTCCACCATAAAAGTACAAATAAAAGGCTTTGCTCCATTCCTAGGATTACTGCGAAGCTCGCACTCAGGACCCATTTCATGATCTCATAAATTTTGCCCACAGTCGGCGGTTACCAGAAGACGTGCGGCACAGAAAGAATTATGCTTATTTACAAGAGATTTTCGCAAGTGCTAAGGCGACGGCGAGTGAGTATTATTTTATGTATTTTAAAGTAAATTGTATAGATGAAGGAAGAAAAAAAGGACAATGTTATTGTGGTAACGTTGCTCTTCAAGGGTTAAACATAACGTAATGTTAAAAGCAGGTAAACTAAAGTACAGTAACTATAAATATGTTTTTTGCCTATTTTAATTGTATCTTTATCTCGTGCGCATTACACGTAGTTTTACTATAATTAAACCAAGCCTTCAGTTATTTTTCTAACACTACATAATACCGTAAAAAGGAATAAGGAACTCAATCAGCAATGAATTCCAAAGCATGGGATCACAACAGTCAGTAATCGCTTTTGTTTCCAAAAGTTTAAATTAAAACAATAAACGGATTTATGAATCCCTACGCTGTGGCAATTATTTCTTTTTTCTCTCTTTAAAAAGAAAACAAAATTGATTGCTCCTTAACATTTTTAATTACTCACCTCTCAAAGTGAAACGCCCTATCCGTAAACAAACAATAAAGTATATTTCAATACAAGTGTGGAAAGGCTGTCGAGGCGAGGGTTGACAGGCGGGACGAGTTGCAATGACGGTTCCGCACGTGTACTGAACGACTATTTTTAATACAGTTGCGAAAAAATAAAGCAATTTAATAAAATGTAAAATCGTAATCGTAAATGTCGAAATTACTCATTTTGAAAATGGCGCCATTTTTTCTTCACCCATTTGGTAGGCAAAGGTTACTATGCCCATACAGCCAAGTCTTCAGTATTTTTTTTTTATTGATATGAAATGAAAATGAAATTTAAAGAGATAAAATGAAATGAAACCAAACACACTAATTCAATCAAATCATTAAATCTGATATCGAAACAAACTAATAGTTTTTTTTAGAAATATACCTACGCTACGTAAGTATTAACATGAATCATAAAAACTTATTTGTTTTTTTTTTTGTGAAAACTTCATGTTTGGTTAATTTTTCTTTTTAATAGACATTATTTTGACAGTTGGGAAAGAGAACGCACGAGTGCGGGAAAGGTAAAAAAAAAGCACGCGTGTGTAATAGCCCACATCCCGAACGCTATACGTCCCTGCAATACGCCACTTTTTGAGCAACTGTATTAAAAAAAATATTCCCAAACATAAACTCCGCTTCAAAATCCGTCACAATCTAAGCTGAATGGAATGAAAAGCACGACACATTTTAAAAGACAATAGAAATAGATAAAAAATACATTTCGCAAATTGCTGTCACATTTTTTTATTGAGTGCGGCTTTCAATTCAAATGATTGATGTCTGCAATGGCTCCAATTAGGATCAACGATAAAGAATAAAAAGGGGCACCATGAATGGGATGGAAAAAGAAACATATTGAACGAATGGAATAGGAGCTTCGTTCATTCGTTCGTTCCTGTCAGTGTCAACGTCATTTCGATTATTGACGGGAGACCATTTGAATATAAATTTTCGTAAATGTAATATAATAGGTAGTATATTTTGTGGTCGATTACAAAGTTACACTTAAAGAAAGCTTAAAATAATCATGCAATAAACATATAAAAGAAATGACAAATGTTTTAACTGAAAGAAAAAATTTAAAACCAAGCTTTTATATTTCAGCGCATACATAAGTAGCTGGATGTTATTTGAAATTTGATTATTATGTACTTAATATTTCAATATTTTCTATAAAATAATAATAAAACTAGCCTTAAATAAAACTAACTGACGCTAATAAAATACGATTAATTGAATCAATATCACAACGCACATTACAGATTAATTTATGCTCAACTCCCAAGGTAGATTTAAGTAAACTCACTTAAGTCTCATTAAATATGAGCTGTTGATAATCCTCAGAAGGTACCTTATTTAATAGCTTTCACACAAACAATAGAAACATTAATTATTGTAATTTTGGGGGAAATTTATAATTATATACGTTTTTTAATTTAAAGCCTAGTTACGCATGCACTTAAAATCGAAATTGTTATGAAATAGACTTAATAAGATTTTCTTCATATTTTTTTTTTGACTCAGATGCAAATATCAGGTAGGTATATGTCTATCTTTAAATACACATACTTACTACTTTACAGAATATTCAATAGCCCATAAAGTGAATGAACGCAATTTCACAATCTTACATATTATGTTGGCTGACTTAAAATGTCCACTACTTAAATCTTTCATATCCTAAGCTAAATTTTCAAACTAAAAGCACGTTTTCCTACATGTAAGAACTTTGACAATCTTTACTCGACCGCAATCACACTAAAATAGAAGTTTAAACCTTGAGTTCATGATCAAAATATTACTCTGCCAACATCTAACACCCTTGAAATTTTTCAGAGAGCTAACGGTTTGCAGTCCATTGCGGAGTATTAAAGTAAAATTTAGTACTACGTGCTAGTGCACCGCGCAATGTATTTTGTTCTTAGAAGTATACTCCTTACTATTTTAGCGCAGGTTTTATTTCCTTGTAAAAGTCCTTATATTTTTAAAGTTAGTTACTTAAGTGAGAGTCTCTATTGAACAAAATAAGGTTGAACCTATACAGATTTGATAATCCCTCTGTAATAAAACAATAAAACTAAACTAACTTTTCCGTTACCTAAAACTTACCAACTTCAAAATTAACGGAAGCTCAAAACAAGTTTCCTCGAATTTTATGAATCTTATTCCTTTTTATTTAAGAGTGAAATTTGAGCTTTAAAAGTCGTTTAGAAAAGCCGTTTAAGCAATAGCCGTTTTCTTTTAATGGGCTCATATTTCAAAAGATATTATTATATGAAGCGTTGACTCTCACAGTTGGTGTAGCGTTAAATTTGGTTTCTTTTGAAGTTTTTCCAAAAACTCGTTATTATTTCTTGTTAAGACAGATTTACGACGGTTTTTTTCCTACTCTTGAGATTATTTAAAGATCATATTCAAGGCGGTAAAATTTGAATGTGGTATGAATAACATGGCGGGATTAATAACTTTATTATTAAACTACTTTATTATTTACACTAGCTTTTCGCGTTGCAGTTTCATCTACAGCTTTATAACTTTACCCGAGGGCGGAACTTTCTCTTGATCAATAGTACCCCATGTGCTTTTCTAGGTTATTGCATAGCTATGAAATGAAATGAAATTAAATAGAATTACTTTATTGTATGTAGGTTTAAAAACGAATCTCTTATACATTGTCAAAAGGAAAAAAATAATTTAAAAAAAAGATGTCATAGGACCCCCCTACATACATCAGCAATGGCCGTAGTAGACCGAGAGAAAAAGCTGGCGGAAAAAACTCTCGGCACTCTTTTCAAAATTATACAATCATAATTTAGATTTATATACCAAGTTCATCAAAATCGGTTTATAATTTCGGGTTAAACAGTAATAAACACACAACAAAATTAAACTTTTACATTTGATAATAGTAAGTAAGACAATAGATCAATAAATGGTTTCAACAGGGCGGCTTAAAATGCCTGACAGTAGGGTAACTTACCCACGTCAGCGACCTCAGCCGATTCACAGAATTCTGGCATTGATAAGTGCCTCAAAGCTATATTTATAAGAAAAGAGTAAAAGAAAGTTAATGACGTTATTACTGGTGAAACGTAATATTATTTACTGGCGTAGAATATCACTTTTGGAAAGATTCATAGGAAATATTTTACGGAATATTAAGTTGAAAAAGCACATACTTTCTAGCTTATAGAAATTCACATATGTAGAAGAATTAAACCTGGTAAACCGATTCTGGTATGATTTAATAAAAATATTCTAAACTAGTTCCGTTATCGATAGAAGGAAATAATGGGAGTTACTTGCTTTCATTAATTCTGTCAATTGCAAAGTTTTCATTAAACATCGGTTGAATAGTCAAACAAACGAATCTTTAATTTAACAAAGGAAATGCAACTTAATTCATATTCCATTTTAGCAACTTTTTCCACTTTTGCCGCAAGTAATTAATCCCCAATTTCCTCTAAAATATATTCACACAGCGTTGTTTGATTTTTAACCTTTATTAATGCTTCCTCGGATTACTTAACACAAAGTCCCCTCAATTCGGAGTATTTCTCTTTTGGACCGTTTTTCAAATAATTCTCAAAGATCCGACTCAATCTTTGAGAATAAATTTCTTATTGTGACCTTTCGCACGATGAAACCTTTCAAATAAGGATAAAGGTGGGCTTCCATTGTGGCTACGAGTGGAGGGGATTATGACAGTTTAATAATAATTAAGGGCTTTAAGTAATTAAAACAGATAATGATAAAAAAAGAAAAAAGACGGTAAATTAGAATGAGCTGCTTTAATATGATAAGTATTCAATCCATAAAGGAATTCAGTAGAAAGATATGAAATGTTTTTTATTATATTTTTAGCATCCATTATTAGGGTTCCATACCCAAAGGGTAAATACGGTACCCTATTACTAAGGCACCGTTATCCGTCCGTCCGTCTGTCACCAAACTGTATCTCATAAACCATAATACCGAGACAGTTGAAGTTTTCACAGCGATGTGTTTATAACAACAAACATTAAAACAAGATCAAAGAAGTGTTTAAGGGGCTCCCAAATCCCTACTTATATAATATTATAAATGCGAAAGTAACTCTGTCTGTCTGTCTGTCTGTCTGTCTGTTACGCTTTCACGCCTAAACCACTGAACCGATTTTGTTGAAATTTGGTATGAAGAAAGAACTGAACTTGGGAAAGGACATAGGGTACTTTTTACCGCGGGAAAACTTCTTATTCCCACGGGAAACTGACTTCCACGCGAACGGAGTCGCGGGCGGCCACTAGTTATAGATAATCTTGGCCAAAAGCGTTTTAGTTTCTGCTCCTAGGTTTTCTAGAAGTTAAACTTAAAATAAACTTAATCCGAATACTACACATTTCACATGTACTTCAAATTACTTTAAACGGGTTTTACAAAGTACCTACGTAAGTGTCAGTTTTTAGTTCCTTAAAATCAAACCACACTTCTTTCAATTATTCTATTCACTTTCCTTTTCTTACACTTTATCTTACAACTAATTCAGTTTGTTCCAACCTTAATAACCTCGTATCTGTTTACTGCTTAACAGTTTACAATAAAAATGTATTACTAGATTCGTGTTTCAGAGCCTTACTTCTGTAATCTTATCTGCGGTTGTTAAAATAGTACTTCAAAAGGTCGCGGGATTTGTGATTAACAATATTAAATACACACGACCGAGAAATTGGCTAACCACTTATTGTTTGAATAAGATTAGCAAAAAAGGAGAGAGATGAAGAAAATTTAACTTAAGAGCGATTTCTATGCAAACTTAGAAGAAAATCCTGAATGTTAATAATAAACTAATGATGAATGATAACTTTCCTTTGCTGTAATTTTGTTTGTTGTAATTCGACGCACGTTATAATATGTTAAATCTTTTATGATTTTAATAAAATGAAGAGTTAAGTCTGACCAAGTTTATTAATAATTATTTTTCGGGTAGACTTTCTTTAAATGCAATTAACGCCAGTATGTACTTTTTTTATAAACCATGCTTTTGTTTTATTAAAATAAAATTATCAACTTCGTTTTAATACTATTATTGTGTAAATGAAAACTGAATTAACTATTCGTTAATAACATTTTATGTGGTGACTGTACGTAAATATTTTGAAAGGTGTCTAAGGGTTTTAAGGCTGTGCTACCTCAAGTGATAAGCTGGAAACCTGTCACTAAAACAACTCGTCAAATTGTCTTTAATAAAAGAAAAGTAAAAAAAAGAGTTCATTTGTTTAGGACCAACTTGGTGGATCAATACGAACTCGAAAGATACGGCTTTGGACCAACTTATTTTTCTCAATAAAATGTATTTAACGTTATTAAACCAGTAAAGGTATAGAGTAGGGATGTTAAGGATATCCATATCCGTAACCGAAACTACCGGATATCCGAAATAAAAAAACATCCGTATCCGTAACCGAAACCGAAATATATGTTTCGGATAATTTCGGATAGTGGCGGAAACTAAAAATCTAAATGAAACACGTTACGACAAGTTGTTTTTGGCTGCGTTCCGTAAGCCGCTTACAGAACTGTGACCAAAGTGTTGATTTTCTCTCTGAGCTCAATGTAGCGGTGTTTATGACGTCATCGTTCTCACCCATCGTCCTCCTCTATATAAATAAAACCATTTTATTATCTATTTTTTTGTATTAATTTTGATATTCCTAGGATCTAATATCCGTAACCGAAACTATCCGAAACTACCGGATAATCCGAAATAATTTCATATCCGTATCCAAAACCGAAACCGAAATTCCATATTCGTAACATCCCTAGTATAGAGACAACATTAATTTTGAAAAATGATAATTAAAATATGTTACTGATTTATTAATAGTTTTATTCTTTTTAACCTGTCGTACGTAAGTAAATATTGTTTATATCATGTCTTAGCTACAAGGGTGTTACCACGCACTTTCAGATAAGAAATTCGTGAGAATACCCATATGAGTGGGATGAAAATTGGATTCCGCGTGCATACATCAATCAATGTTGTTGGAGCAATCATAGCGAGGATTACGGAATAACCCCCTCTGCTGTTAGTTTTGTCTCGATTGTCCTTATAGTCTGAGTTTCCAATGCAAAATTCTTGGGTGTGTTTTTTTGTGACAGAGTTCATAAGGTACAAATGTAGGTGTCATCATATAATTACTTTATAATAAAATTATGTGTAACTGAAAAAAAATGCATTGGAAACTTTAAATCTAAATGTTAATAATGTACATCACATTTAAGGCGTGAGCTTATTAATACTTTTTTCGACAACATATATCTGTTGCTTTAAATTTAGCTTCAACTAGTATTTACGTCAAAATATACTTCAACTAAATAATTATTAATTAACGAAAACCGATCCCTTATAAATACTGACTAAAACTTTTAATTGGTTCCAAGCCAACAATAACAACTACTCTTAATTGGAAACATAAAACTTTATTTATATCAACACCCTCCTCTTAGCCTACTATTTATGACCCAATGTAGGTGAAATAGGCTTTTGGATTATATCATTGTATTACATAGTTAGGACATCAATGCAAATGATTTCAATCATCATTTATCATTTAATCTGGATTGTGAATTTTATCACATGTTTACCCAACACAGATAATTATTACGAACGTAAAACTTAGAACACATTCAAAATAATAGATTCCATATACAATGATGGGTTTATTTGTATAAAATGAAATTATAACTGGTTATTTCGCCTGGTTTCAACCCGTTCAAATACCACATTGTAGTGTGTAATAATTACTTTTTATTTTTAATCTTAAAGTAAACTAACTTTTTTAGTAATACTAGACTTAAATACATTTGAACACAATGTTCTACATACAAAAAAAACAGAACAGGTAACTCTTTCTAACTTTTTAACCGGTGTAAGATATAAATACCTACCTGTATCATCTCCATTACCACAAGCACCTAAGCCTTACAATCTTAATGCTCATTGCTTGAAATTAATGTCTTAATTTCCGCAATTAATCATGCCGTTTTGTTTCAGATGTACAAATGGAGTCTTTCATGGCGAAATTAGGACAACATCTAATTTTAACTGCCTTCGCGCACAATCGGGTTGAGCGAGCGTTCAGATGTTTAGGGACGAATTTAACCGAATTTCTGACTACCCTCGACAGTGTTCACGATGTTTTACATGACCAAGTGAGTGTTTTGTGTAAACTTAAGTTAGATCGAAGCCCGTCATGTTCTATAAATCATAAACGTTATAAAAAACTTGTAAATAATTGAGCAAATTGCTATTTTATTTTATTGTGAAAACTTGGAATAATTTTGTTTTGATACTTAGCTAACTTATTATTAACGATTGTGTTTGTTGTTTTATAAAGGAACTCACTGTTTATAAACGGTACACCATTTAGTTTGCTACAGTTGTTTACGTGAGATTGTTGATAAGAATAAAATGGCGGATATCTATTTTCAAAGTAATAAGTATTGTTTTACCTTGTTTATAAAGAAAAACAGACAGACGATACAAAATTAAATAACGACTATATAAGGAACTATTTCAATAAAATCTTAGTTACTTAAAAGTGTTAATTAGACTATTATATTCCTAAATATATTAAAGAAATAATTTCTCGTACATAAAATTTAGCCAAAAAGACCATTGGACTCCTAACATTGATGTTGAAACAGTGATACTTCTCCATTATTTCTATACCAAATCAGTGCCAACTAATGCCCCACAAACTCTGACACTACAACCTTAAAACACCTTTAAATTGTCTAATTGATGCCAACTAATTGACGACCACTGTGGTGCAGCGGTATATGTACCGGACTGCTAAGCGGATGGTTCCGGGTTCGATCCCCGGGTCGGGCCAATTTCGTAAAAGTTTTCGATATTGGCTCGTGTCTGGGTGTAACTGGGTTATCCCCTAGTCCATTGTGTGGTACCTATAACAAAAGTGCTTACTGCAACTTACTTTAGGGCCACATAATTGGTGTGTTAATCTGGAAAAAAAAACTTTTTTCTCCTTTCAATCTTCCCCTCCCCCATCTAACCTACCTTCAATACCAGGACGACCCATCAAAAGCCGACTTGATCTTTGTTTTCCTTCAAATCTTCCCCCATCTAACCTACCTTCAACCCCAGGACGACCCGTCAAAAGCCGACTCGCCCGAAGCGGCCTTCATCTGCACCACCCGCGAAGGCAGCATCTCCTTGCACCTGACGACGGAGTGCGAGCCGGTGGCCTACGTGCTGGTAGGAAGCCTGAAGACGCTGGCCAAGCAGCTTTATAATGTGCCGGCGTCGGTCACGCTGCACTCGGTTAAGAATGATCCTAGGAGGTTCAGGTAGTAAACCTTATTAAAGTCAATCAAAATAAAGTTTGTAAACATTTGCTAATTTACAAATACTTGAAAATAAAATGTGGACATTATTTGAAATGTGTCGTTGAAGAATCTTGGCTAAAAAACTCATGTCATTTATTTTTTTGTACATTCTCTGTTTTACTTATAAGGGATTTAGTTTATGGGTATTTATCGATTGAAACGTAATTATACGATATTGGTAATAATACTTTTTTTCTTTGTCAGTTTAATGCCATTTAATTACCTATAACTTACACTGACAAATTCTAAAGAAGTAAGATTTTTTCTCAAAGAATGATAATAATGTAATTCTTTATTCAGGCTCACAAATACAATAAAAATTTACAGACCTGTAATATGCCTGTTTTTATTTAGTGGATTAAATATTATAATTCAAAATTACGAACGGAGTTTAAAAAATAATTTATAGTTGGAGGTAGACACAGAAATTATGCAAAAAATTCAGAGTAAGGTAAAACAAGTCCCTTGTGCTTCAAAAAAAATTAATTAAATCTCGGCAGAAATCTGAACTCTCAAGTTAGCCGAAGTTAAGTTTTTTTATGAAAAAGCTAATTTGACATAGCAGACAGGTGTTAATTTCAAGTTTGTTACTTTAACTAAGTTTTGTATTCAAATTCAGGAAACAGAACGTTTCGAGTTTAAATTAAAACTGAGTTTTTATAGATAATGGGAAATTGAAAGTTTACAACTCAGTTTTTTTCTCAGTAAAGTAAAAAATGCTTTAGTGCATTTAAAAACAAAATAAGCCAACTTTTCTTTTCGTGAAATATTAAGAAAAAAGGCTATTGCAGACATGTTTTCTTCTCTATATATATATTATTTCTTTTTTTAAGTTGTGTTTTAATTAAGACGTCATTGCAAAATGATCTCTATTGGATACCGAATAAGACATACGTTTGTTCCAGATTCGACATAAACGAAATAGAGTTTGAATGCTCGTGCGGTAAAGCCGCCACGCCGGTCCGAGTGAGCGGATCAAATGTGGCGGCAGATCTCAAAATAGGTGTCGCCAGCTTCTGCAAGGCCTTTCCGTGGCACTTCATCGTCGATAGGAAAATGGAGTTTGTCCAGTTGGGTAAGTTTTATGATAAAACTAGTGGCCGCACGGAGTCGCGTGGAAGTCGGTTTCCCGTGGGAATGAGATGTTTTCCTGCGGTAAAAAGTACCCTATGTGTTATTCTGATGTATAATCTATATTACTGAAAAGTTTCATCCAAATCCGTCCAGCAGTTTTTACGTGGAAGAGAAACAAACATCCATACATCCATTCATCCATCCATACATCCATACTCACAAACTTTCACGTTTAAAATATTAGTAGGATAAATGATAGTCACGGGACGCCCGGCAGATAAAAAAACATTTAAGGCTTTGATTTTAAATTAATTAGGGGTAAGAAAAAAAGGAAACTTAAGTTTTGTCCTATTTTTAAAACCGACCTAAAATCTAGAATAAAAAAAGCCAATCAAACGAATTTACGTGCTAACCTACGCCATTTGTATCGCCCAGAACCAAAAAAAAACGAAACAAAAATCCCTATATTTTTGTTAGTGGCCAGTTACACACTGGCCACTATCAAAACAAAAAAAAGTTCGTACGCGACCTCTTTCGAGCTTTATCAGAATAGACAGTGCAATTTACTCGAGCTATTTCAATTTCGAACCGAAATGTAACCTTTTGAAGTCCTATTTTAGGATGACCTAGAAAACTTGATGAAATTACATTGTAACTTACAATTGTCGTAGTAATTCTGCATGTGACGTTTAGTTTGCTCAGGTTATTGCTTAATAAGGATAGTAAATGTGTATTTGATGAAGTTCAAGCTTAGTATATTTGATGTTGCTTTAATATTATTCCTTGATTAAATAGCGTAGGATTGTATTAATAAAGTTGAATTTCACCAGTGTTAAGCTTAATTTGGTGGCCTAAATAACTCTTATTGAACCATTGATTAGTATATTGGCATATATGTTAAATATATTGATCAATTATTAGTTCGCTTAAGAAAATTTCAAATCAATTATGTTTTTATTTATTGAGAATCATACACTTTTAAATAGGTACTTTTTATCAATAATAATTTTTGATCATAATTTTTTTTATGAAAGAGTTAAAAAAATATGTAAATATTGGTTATTGTTGAGAGCCACTTTCAAAGCTGCAATTTAATACTAAAATAAAACTATTACATTATAAAAATATTTGTTTCTTAAAATAAAAACATATTACTATTTCCGGAATTTATAATTTATACTATCAAAGAGTAGTATGCCTTAATTAATGACGTATTAAATTATGCTGCCAAAGTCAAAATTAGCAGTAGTTAAATGTTATTACATTAGAGTGTTAAATTACACGCTATTTGGGTTAATGCTTAATTCAAACTTCATGTTAGGAATGTTTAATTAAATTGACTGAAATATGACTAATAACCTGAGTTTAAATATTGTCCCATATTTATTAACAGAAAAATAAAAACAAAAATATTCTATGTCGATTTCATTGGCTATTTTACTATCTCCCAAATTTGAAATAAAAACAGCTATTAACTAACCGGACCGTATATTTGTTTTAATAGCACTAAAATAGATTGTCTGGGTTAATTTGAGGACTAATAAATCTAGGGCACGCTAAATGTACGTCGTAAAGAATATTTACTATCTTTAACGTAAGCCGTAAATCTGGAACAAGTACCTAATAAGGTGACTCACTAAATTAGCTTTATTTTGAGGTAAGTAAGATTTCGTGGAATGGATATGTCTATCTTAGGAAATATATGTAGAGCCATCATTTGTTGATCTTTTTACATAAAAAAAATATCTGCCTATTTCTCGGGTAGCGAGATGAACTGAGCCGTAATCAACCACGTCCGTTCAGATGACAAAAACTAAATAAATATGCAATCTTTCTTAATTAACTGCTTTGTAAGCAGTAACGTTTGGTTTTTAGTTCTTTTATTGGTTTTTTTTTTACAAAAACAAAAAATCGACGACTAAGTCCAGACTAGGTTTCGATATAAATAAAGGTCTTTCTAAAGCTCAATTTGCTCAGCGAGACACGCAGAAGGCTATGCGGTGTTACTGTACGTGATTGAATCAGAAATGAGAAGATTCGAACAAGAATAAGAATGATCGGAATAGAATTAGCAAGTTGAAGGAGTAGGAACTTAGCACGTGTAATAACTCAAGAATGATTGAATGGATATGGTTATAAAGAGTATTTATATAGGGATATTCATACATGTAATTGATCGGGAAAACGGCTCTAACACCTACGGTAGAATTAAATCAAAATAACGTATTTTGTTTCACGATAAAATCAATGCTCATTTAATAACACATTAATACGGTATGAAGTTTAATAATTAAAAAATCTTTTTTTTTAATGTGAAGCTTATATAGAAAAACTCACGACAAATCTTCCTATCAAGTTCTGCGATATCTTTAAAATGATCCCCCCACTACATCTGTGTTGAACTACCAATAACTTGCAAATATACAACCTTCTAAACCACTCTCACATACATTTCAGCAAATCGCCTGGAATTTTATTTGCCAGTTCGTATTTCAGCGGCAGAATCGGAAATAGTTGAATATCGATACCCATTCTTGGGAAGCGGGGCACGTTTTAGGGAAAACGCACGATTTTTCCCCAATTTTAGGGAGAATCGGCCATACGGAATTCGGGCGTTCTTTTGTCTTTTTAGAAAGTGTCTGCGAGTTGGATTAATGATAAGTTGGCGGGAAAACTCACACAAAAGAGATAAAAGGTATTATTGGAAACTAGGAGCGTTGTTTATTCTATTTATAGAGGGTAGTCGGAAAAATGAGAGCTCGTTTACGTTTTGTGCAGAAGTTTACTGATTTGTTATTTGAACCCGTATTATAATAGAGGATAAACTACAAAAGTTGAGTTGGCATCGTTGAAAAGAAAAACGTAGAAAAAAACACTTGTTCAGTCCATTTACTTGATATCTTACAAATATTGTTGTCCTCGTATTTTGCATACTTTACTCCATCTAGCGCCTATACTAAAATTAAATCGAGATTATACGTCAATAAACTGACACCAATAAAACGTTCCATATGATATTTTATCTATTATTATCAAGGCTTTAGTAATAGTTATTAATATTACTCCTAGCCTAAAACATCCTATAACAACTCAAAGATACAAAAACTTTTCCATTCGCCCAATTTCCCTAAAAACATTACTTTCCCTCAATGCAGAACTCAATAAGAAAATCCCGCCCAACATTAGGCATAATAAACAATTCCTGTAATACAATCGACCCTAACACAACGACGTATATAACGGGTGTAAACAGACCATTTCCGAAACCTGAAACCATGTATTCTTGAGCCTAAATAGAAATTTAATTCAATAACATTATACAGAATACTAAATTTTAAAAATATATATCGAAAAATTATGTTCGCCGCTTGAGATCAACACTCACATAGCAGCCGATGTCTCAGGAGAAAATATTATAACTCTATTTAATCAGTAAAAATCTCGGAAATCTGATAGTTTAAATTGGTTTACTGTGGTCTTTAGTAGTTTAAATAAAAAAAATGAAGTGGTCGAGTCTAGCTGTATGCAGCGATTACTGGGCTGACTCGACCGGTGAAATACCACCGTCGCGTCGCACAGAAACCCGACGTGAAGTAGGGACGATGTTTCTGCGTTTCTTTCGGTGAGTGAGATCCGGTGTCCAATTTTCTCAAAGGCCAGCAACGCACTCCCAACACCCACAGTACGGGGAGTCATGTGCGGTGGTGATCACTTACCATCAGCTTGATCGTTTGCTAGCTTCTCATAAAAAAAGCAATTTTATTATTTAAAAAAATACGTAAAAACATATTTTTCGTTTAGAGAAAACTGGATATTGGACCCAGCTTTCGTTTTCGGAAATAGACATTTTACACCCTGTATAGTCACATTAGTCATGCATGTGTGTGTTGGTACGGATGTGTGGGTCATTTGAGGAAGACGTAAATACACGTTCATTGAAGATATAAATCTTGGTAAATGCCTTCCGATTTTAATGTGATGACAGTGACTTATTACAGGCTGATTGGCTGAAATTAATGTTTGGGTTACAGAGTGCTATGTGTAAGTAAACAGAATCTAGCGTAGTAGTAAATCTAGTATAGAAGAAAGATGTTCTCAATGATAATTTTGCAATTTTTATTAGGGAAGATTTCTTGTTAATGCAGTTGTTAAAGTTTCTAATGATTTTGTTTTTAACTGACAAGTTTTACTTTAAATAAAATAGTTGGTTTCTATGATTATTGGATTTCTTAAGAAAATCGTTTTTCCTACGTGACTTGAAACAATAAAAACGTTTTTACAAACTTTATTAATAAAGAAAACATCTTAAATGTCCTTGTTTAAAAGTATACCCACAAATTAAATCGGGTACACTTAATTTTTCTGCCGCACGAATCTGCTCGTTTCTTCAAGAGATTTATTACTTTTGTTCTACACTTGACCGTGTTTAAACTGTGAAATGAACACCTTGATAAAAATACCTTAGAATTCGGCTATTCGACATAAAAATGACTGTAGTAAAAAATCAGGTATCATAATCTTCACTTTTTAACCGGTTTTTTGTTTAAAATATAAGAACAGAATACATAACTAGCTCTCTTGGAACATTTCATAAAATTATATACTTTATAATAAAGTATATTAAAATGAGGTAAGAAAAAAGGGACAAAAAGGGAACGCATCATTTTTATTATCTTAATTAGACAATTGCGGTGTCTTAATCCAGTCGCAAATTGTTTTTTTGCTGTTATTTAAATGGTTATAATCACATTCTCGCTTACTTATTAATTCTCATTAAAACATTAATAATAATTATTCTTAAGCCGAATTATAAATGAATAAATATTTTTAAAACTTAAGATGATTGAGATTAATAGTTTGCCAATGCATTATGCGGTTTTTTTCTACAGATATATCAAATCTTATGAGGTCGCAGCATGAACACATAATGAATAGAACAATATATAAAAAAACCTTAATACTTCTCGTAAATAATAGATATATATGGTATTTATATAACACAGCTTTGAGCTCAATTAAGACCCGTCTATTAACTTAAACTATATTCATCTACTGAGGTCAAAGAGATTATAGATTAGAGCTTAAATCCCTTCCACTGCTTAATAAGAAGCCATATTAAAGCAGAACTGTGGTAATCTTATTAATACTTAAACTTCATATTAGTTTTATGTATTATAGTACCTACTTGCAATAAAACGACTATCGTCTGAACAACTCGGAAGAGCTATTTTGAATCGTGGTAAATATAGAAAAAATAGTTGTAGCATGTTTAAATCTGTGTGATTTTTTTTTATAATAAACTACACAGATTTGAAATTTTTATTAGGAATTTGAAAAACTTTTCGGGCTAGTGCCTTATAACCCCGTGAATTTCTATTCACCCCGTTTTACGGTATTTTATTGGAGTGTTAGAGTAAGATTTTTGCACAATATTATATTTTTAATACTTAATAAAAAGGGTTTTTTTATAAAAAACAAACCGAAGTTTTGACAAACCGAATGTAATTCCGTTTTTTACTTGTTTATAGACTAAGCACCTAATACGACGTTAGTTTTTGATATTTCGACGTTTAATTATGTACCAACACTTTAAAACATTTCATACAAAAAGTATGAAACACGACACGCTAGTATCCATTTAAAGTTTTTAACTTGTGACAATTAAAAAAGGCGGTTTTTAAAACTTTAATAAAAGCGAAAAATACGTATTTAGCAAATGAAAAAATAATATTTACTTTAGTGTAAATACAATTGAGTTTGCATGTCTAAGAGTAATTTTTCTTTTCGATAACCACGGCCATTGTTTTGTAGTAAGTTTTTGTAGATTTTTGCACGAACACGTTACGTTTGTAGGTTAGGTTACTTATAAAGTGAAACTTACGTGAAAAAAATTATCAAGATAAAGTCTTGTGAATAAAATAAATAGTATTTAGTTTAAGTAATCTTTAGGTTTATAATTCTTACTGGTTGCTTTTGTTAGATTTATCCACCTATTGATAACTAGCGCGCTTAGTAAAGATATTTTTTTTGTTTTGCTTTGGTTGTGGTAAAAAAATAATATTTTAATGCTTTTACAAAACCACTCACTACTCATATTTCAAATCTGCCGGGTATCCTGAAATCCCACATTTCATATCAATGAATATTTCGAAGTTTTACCGTTTACAATTTACCAAATATCAATCGCAACAGGAGTACTTAGAATAAAAAAAACTTCGTTCTAAATATTTGTCCCACAATCATTTCATACCTGATTTAAAATAATCCCTAAAATTACCTTATTTCCCATAGGTAGCGCCTTCATGCGCCTCCTAGGCTCGCACCTGACAGTGCACGGCCCTTCGCTCGCGACCTACTTCAGGCTGCTGCGCCCTAAGGGCGTGCTCCTCAGCTTCAGCGCGATAAGGAAGCGGACCAACACGCCCTTTATGTTCTGTTTGAAGATCCCCGGCGCATCGTTGGCTGAGGTATGTGTGAACATTGATTGTTTTTTTTATTTGTTTTTTTTTTGTTTTCGGCCAGTGTTTTAGAAAAGAGTTTTGATGTGAAACGTCTTTAAAATAATTCTTTAAAAGTAAACATACAGAGGGTTTTATTACAATCGAACCGTAGCGAATTGGTTTATATCGACTGATATTAATAACTAAAAAAACAAATCACCGTTGTAACACTAGAGAATTGCTGATATACATGTTCCACATTAAAACTAACGGCTGTGTGTTCCGATACAGCCTGACCATTTTTTCTGTTTACGGAAAGTGTTACACAAAGAGCTTTTTCAATCTGTAATCGTGCTTTTTTATTATAAGGACCACTTTTAAAAAGAGGCACTGAAAGATAATCACATCCATTAATCAGCCTATTTTAAAAATTCCGTGCTACGCCGTAGTACCGTAGAACGCGTAGGCCGTAGCACATTTCTACCTAACTAAAAAAATGTTCATATAAAAGCCGAAGTCAATGTCACCTAAGCAGTAACTCAAAAATTCAAATTCACTGCCTTCTTCATTGTTGTCAAGTTTATTATATTCCTTTAGAAATTGCCGCCATAAATAACAAGTAGGTCCTTAGCGTAATAACACATCAGCGTTGTGAGGGCAAGTGAATTATTATGAAGCTTTGAACTAGAAGGGCGGGGTTTCAAACGTCATCAATTAAAGAGTCTTATAGCTACGTAATATAGACACTATTTTTGCATATCAAAACTGCTGTTTTTTTATACTTTACATATACAAGGTAATCTCTAAAGTAGGTATACCTAGTTGAGTTATAATATTTTGTAAATCATTAATGAGATAATATTAGCCTTTTTTATGGCACCATACTATCAGATTGTAAAATTTTATTGCCGATTTATAAATCACTACATAATAAAAAACAAAGTTGCTTTCTCTGTCCCTATGTATGGTTAAATCTTCAAAACTACGCAACGGATTTTGATGCGATTTAAGAGGAAGATTTTCATGTATAATTACATAGAACAGAGAGAGGAGTTTTACTCTGAATTTAACACGTGCGAAGCTGCGCGGGTAAAAGCTAGTCCTATAATAAAAAAATCACTTCATTCTTACTCCAACTGTATTTTTTCTGAACTTGCACATAATTTTAACTGTATAATTTTAAGCTATCGACTGACATCCCTAAAACTTCTCGGTGCTTTTACTGTAATTACTGAGCTTGGCGAACTGGAATGCAGTAAAATTGTTAATAAGCGATTCAACTTTTGTAGGAGCATCGTTAAATATCGATCTAAGGAAGAATAATAATTTAATGTGTCTAATAATTTGGAAACTGTTTTGCGAACCTTTAAAATGAACATATAATTCTCATGTAGACCGTTTTATTTAGAAGAAACAGTATGATTATTTACATCAATAGTTTGGAAATTTCAAAATCATTTCAAAACATGGTTGCTTCATGAATATGTTTTCTGACCTTTAATGTTACTTTTTTATCGACGCATTTTAATTTAAAACCTTTACATTCCTAATATTATGTTTCCTTTATTAAAGCTTTAAGTACTCGACTTGTACAGAAGATACTAACAGATATTGAGATTTCAATCCAATTAGAATAACATTTTGAGCACCTCATTAACGTTCAAATTAATTACAATTCAAATGATTTAAGCTGAACTTTTTTAGTCAAATACTTGTATGGTAAAAAACTGCATTATTTTTATTGAATAAAACATAAGTAGTTAGTATAAATTTTTGGTAAAAGATAGTTTTTAATTTCATAAGAAAACAAATACGATTTATATGTATATGTTTTATTATATCGGAAAAATCAACAGCGGACTAAGTCTATGAAGAATAGTTGTTCATCACGTTAGTAAATATTTAAAATATATGAGATCGTCGAATCGTCGGCAATCTAAACCAGCCCCCCAAGTCAAGTGGCAGCAGAAATTTTCGTTGGCGAGTGAATAGAATAAAAATTTATGAAACTGTCAAATTACAAGCTTGACAAAAATGACAGTTTCATACATATTTTTTCTATTCGCTCACTATCGCAAATATCACTTGCCACTTAACTTGGGGGCCTGTTCCTACTTTGTTTAACAATAAAACTTTGACAATCCTTCACTGATTTACCTTAACTTACTTTGAGTTTAGAAATAATAGATACTGGTTAAAGTAACGCGGGTCTCCAAGCATTGCGCGACTGGGAATCGGCTCGGACACCCGCGTTCCTTTTTCCAGTTTCTATAATGTCAAAATTAATGAATTAGCATTTTAAATGCAAAAAACTAAAAAAAATCTTACTTTGAGTTTTTCGGTTAATTAATAAAAGAAATAATAGTTGTTGTCAAACAACTGATTGTCAAACTCATTCATCAAATCAATAATTGTGTACAACCTGTTAAAAAAAACATGGTTTTAATATTACCCAACTTAAAATAACCTCGTATTTGATACAACACCGCATTCCCACATACATCGTATTTCTAGGCGCATTGTGTCCGGCCACTGTGGAATTGTGTTTATTCTGGTAAAAGGTATTTCATTCAATGCCTCCATTGGCTGAGTACTGGTATCGACACAATGGTTGATGATATTTTGTAAAACTACTATGTATTTTTCCGTTAATTGAGTCGGTGCCCTTTGGAGTTGGTTTATGTTTTTCAGAAAAAAAATGCTTTTTGGTTGTGCATCTATGAAAGTAACGAAAAATAAGTATATTAAAAAAATAAAAATAGGATACTCAGCTTCGATGCTGCCACAATTGCGCTGAACAATCTTTCTCGCCCTAAATATATTACATTCACTGCTTTGGGCTATTTATACATTACTTTTTATATTAACTTCAAGCATTCATTTCCTACAATCTCGCAACGCTATCCCATAACTACATATGAATATTTTCTAAACATTAACAAATATTTACTTCCTTTGATATATTATATATTACATACATTCTCATTTCACTTACATAAATCTACGCGAGTATATGTAGTACGTACACTTCTATGTGACAAGAATTCCCTTCGTGTGTCATGTCATACTCGTACAATTCTCGACAGAATTGAACGAGAATTTCGAGTTTCAATTCTAGTTACATTTATATCTATCGGAACCCGAGATGCTGTTGAGTGAATTTTCACCGGTTTTGTTGCAAATATAAAACGCATGTTACGACAGGGAAATTAAATTGATAAAAAATTAAAATCTATAATGCTGTAACCATTAGGAATAATCAACAAAATTATTTGACTTTAACCTCATGTTAAACATACTTACTTACGACAACTTTTAATTTTATTGATAACGATACAAACCTTGATTTCAAACATATTTTTTTAAATATAAATTTTCTTCTGTTCTTTGTTTAATCAAACTCAAAGATTTTTCTTTTTAAAACATTCTCCGACACTTACCCCACCGCCAGTACCCTTCTGCGCCCTTTCCTTTGTTCGTCGGTTGAGAGCCTTCAAATGCAAGCCTTTTCTAGCACGCCACTTAATATGTTATGCCAACACGGGACAAGTGATCAATGCGGGTCCGAAGCCGCGGTAAATAAGAGGGGTTTTTTAAGAGGGATTACGGGTACTTAATATACCTAGTGTTTATCAAACAATTTAAGGTGTTCTTGAGTATGAAAATGGTTTATGATGGTTAAAAAACATCTTTTTGAACTGAAGAAAAAACCGTTTATGTAAGTAAATTGTTTTATTAAGGGGGATCGTTGAAATAGATCTTCAGGTTGATGGCAGTACGATGATATTAAGACGAATTAAATAAAAAAAAATTTCATATTTAATATTTTTAATTTAATTAGAAATAACCATTCTCTAATGAAACTTAAATGCATAAGCCAATGTCGTAAAAATATATAAAGCCTAGGGACAAAATGGATAAGTTCCAAAAAATCTATAAGTCAAGTACCTAACAAAAGTCGCTTTTTTGTGGTTCCGTACCCAAAGGGTAAAAACGAGACTCTATTACCAAGACCCCGCTGTCCGTTTGTCCGTCCGTCCAGCTGTCTGACACCAGGCTGTATCTCATGAACCGTGACAGCAAGACAGTTGATGTATTCCTGTTGCCGTTATAACAACAAACAATTAAAACAAATTAAAATAGATATTTAAGAGAAGCTCCCATGCATCAAACGATTTCTGGCGTTTTTTAAGATAAGAATTTTTGGTACGGAACCTTTCGTTCATGAGTTCAACTTGAATTTTGCGGGTTTTTTATTCCGTAACAGTTCAGGCCACTCTCATTAAAACAGTGAAAGATATCATAAATTCATGTTCAACCATTTAAATAAGCCGATTTCCATTAGCGTATTTTAATAATATTTCGAAGGTTTTCGTATCACGAAATTAATGAACAATGCATAATAATTTCATAGAGATATTAAATGTTTGTTTTATACCTGTTTGTATAATTGATATTCATTAAAAAAAAAGGTTGCGGTTAGTTTGGATCCCGTATAACACAACATGACTTGATAAATATAATTTAAAGACTTATATATGGAGTAAGTTATATGCCATTGACATACATTAAAAAAATAAACAAATCCTGTTTTTTTCTCAAGAACTTAGAACCGTATATATTCAAAGGCAGCGTTGTATTATATTATTTTATTGCTCAATTATATTATTGCTAAATGGGCATTCTAAAAACTATTTCCCTTTTTCACCTCAAAAAATAGGACTTTGCGTGGGTCATAAGCCTCTTTTTGTCAGCTAAGGTTTGAATTTCTGCACTAACCTTACTTAATAGGTTAAAAAAGCAATTTTTACGTGTCAACAGCCTTGATGGCTAGCCTCAGGATTATACTTTTAACCTACAGCCGGTAATCCTTCAAAAATACCTTACTATTACAACATAGCAAAATACAAATTTTAACTAATTTACCAAAACTGTCAGAACAAGGAATCAACTTCGTGCCAGTTCGTGTCAGGGCTTGGCAACCCTGAACGATATTAAATAATTATGATAGACGATTGGTCAAAAACAGTAACATTAAGCATCAATGACTTTGATGAAGGAAACAGAAAATAACAATTCTCTTCTTTTGTAATGAAAATTCCTAAGCCGATTCCTTTGTTTTGTAATGTATAATATTAAGTATTAAACGATGGATATTTCATTATTAATTAAACATTTTCATCCAAATCTCTCAAAAATATTAATCTTTATTGACTATAGAAATACACAAAACATTATTAGATACCTTCCAAATGAATCATTAATATTTTATTAAAAAATATTAATTTCTCCTATCATGAGTTAATTATACACTCTTGATATTGTTTAAAATTAAATATTAACTATTAGAGCCTTATTTGTTTCCGTTCAATAGATCCATAATTTGATAACAATACGAATAAAAAATTAACATGCAAGTAATTTAAAATAAACATCTTATTAATGAAATGAATTTTGTTTTTTTGCTACTATTTCTATCAACAAAAAATGTAGTCTAAAAATCAATATACTACAAACCACTTTTAAGCAGTCAACAGGCTACATAAATATAGCCTTCTAGAGTAAACAATGCTGAAACACTGAATGCAAAATCATTGTTTACATGCCTGGTTTTAACAATGGAATTCTGATATAGAGGCACGATTTAGTGAAAAAAAAACAGTAAAATAGTAGGGTGAAATTGAAAGATAAACTGGGTTTAGTTTTTTTTTGAAATAAATATGAGTCTACAACCAACGTCGATTATGAGTTTATGTAATAATATTTGATTTATTTTTTCCAGGCAAATGCCTTAGAGTGAATTTGTTAAAAAAATCTTAATAATAACCAAAGTTTCTTTGTATTTCTTTTCATTATGATTAATTTATAGAAAACTTTTACATCTGAAAAATAACGATGAAAGAAAATTATTAAATAACAATAGCGATTTAATACCATTCTTCAATCGCGTTCGTAAATAGAAAAAAATCGTTATATTTGCGACCCGTTTGCTAACCCCAAACAGCCCGTATTCCCCTAACAATGTTTACATGAGGTATTACCAAGAATCCCCCGAATTCCCCCGCAGTCCCGAAAGTTTCTAGAAGCCTCGGCAGCTGAAAGTTCAATAAATTTCAGAAACCGCTTAGGTGTCGATGGTCCGCTATCTGTTGTTGTCATTTTGTTATTTGTAGGGGAAAACGAAGACTTGGCGGGTTGTGAAATTATGACCTGGTTTTATTTATGTTATACTAAAGTTTAATTTGTATTTTATTTTTGTGTTAACGTCAACAAAACCCTTATGCTCATCATTCATTCATTTACAAAATATAGTTTACCTAAATTTGAAAACAACTACTAAGTAACTATTATATTATTAATCAAATTGCTTATACCATCCATCAACACTGACATTCCATTTAATTTCCACCATTTTTGAGCTTAGTTTCTAGGAAAACGTCTAGCTCGATCCAGCTCAAACCAGTTACCGTCGCACTAGAAAATCCAAAACCGGTTTGTTCCAGTTACAATCCCCGAATTCGTGAATTTCCATCTTCACAACCGAAAGCGTCTCAGGATTTAATTTAAACTTGGGTTATCCGACTGACAATGTAAGTGGTAACCCAATTTAGGTCTTCATTCCGATAGAATTACATTTGTTTTGTTTGGACAGTGGTTA
Organism: Emmelina monodactyla; assembly: GCA_916618145.1. Lineage (NCBI taxonomy): Eukaryota > Metazoa > Arthropoda > Insecta > Lepidoptera > Pterophoridae > Emmelina > Emmelina monodactyla. The sequence continues at coordinate 4,603,279 of OU745316.1, forward strand.
AGATACGGGGGGGTTTGCAAATAGTTCATGAGGGTAGGGATAGCAAAAACACTGATTGAAGTTCTTTGTTGAGATAGTTTGTGCTTGGTTTTTGTGTGGAGTGAGGTTGGCATTTTAATTATCGTGTTGTTGTTACTATTAAAGTCACAGATCTTGTTTTAAGAAAGTATTTAGAAGTAATGAAAATGTTTTATTCAGAGACAGTAATTTTTTTAAGCGTTATTAAATTGTTCCGTCATAGATTTTTGTTCCGCAGTCATCTTTATGAGTTTATTGAATATGGCTTTTCGTCTTGAGTACAAATTTCACGAATAACATATTTTTTATATATAAAATTTCACGAGTTTAGTTTGGTTTCATATAAAAATAGCATAACGTAAGAATATGTTAATCTAACTTCGTTTACGCTAAATATCTCCTCAGATTGCAGACTCGGTGTTAATTAACTTTAAACTAATTAGGTGTAATTACTTGAACTCCGCACGTGTTTAACTAAGTTAATTATTATGAGTGGCGTGCTGATATTGACTTTATGTTATTAGTTTTTATATTCACTTTAATGAGTAATCTTGTTAATAGTTTAACTTTTGTTAATTTAAATTTTTTTTGCGTTTACATAACATTTACAGGAATATGTATTATTTTTATTCACTATATGAATTTTTGTTTGTTAAAATGCTTTATTGTAGTTAAAATACTTTTATTTATAAATGTTCATTTGTAAAATGTGTTTAACCTTACCAGTTTGAAAGTCACGACATTTCAAAATATTGTCAAACAATTGCTTGACCAAGGCAAGCTGGTTTAAAAATATTCCCGCATCTATCAACTAAGTAAACAAATGACAATCACCCCCTTAATTCCATCCCAATTTTTCAAATGACAAGTTTAATACATCGTGCCCGTCACAATCAAACATCGGGTTGATCAGTCACATAATTAAAAAAAAGCAATTTCACAGCCGACCATAGAGTTGTGTACGGAGCAAATAGGCCGAGTGACCTAAAAACTCTTTCGTGGGGACGTTATTAAGTTAACAAGACCCGGTATTCGACGGTTAGGCGGTGACGATGAAATTTTACTTTGCCTGTGATGGTAGCTGTAAATATTAACATCTTTGGGTTATGGTGGAGTGGTGGTAAAGGAATATTTGTCTTCTTATTTTGAATTATTTTTTTATTAATACTTATGTAAATGTAATTTAGAAAGCCGACGTGAAGTAGGGACGATGTTCCTGCGTTTCGTTCGGTGAGTGCGGTATCCGGTGCCCAGTTTCTCAAAGGCTAGCAACGCACCCTCAATGCAAATGTAATTGTGGGTGTATATGGGCGGCGGTGATCACTTACAATCAGGGGACCAGATTGCTCGTATGCAAGCTTATTTAAAAAAAAACTTATTGGTTTTTTGTTTTGTATAAAATTTATTCGATTTTTTGTTTTAATTAGTAAACGTAATAGTTTCTAAACTAGAAATTATCAAAAATGAAAAATAAGATTGCTAAAAATACTATTTGTTTAGGTTGTTACTCATCCCTCTATAAAATCGTGTTATTTACTTACAAACAAAAGGAAATCACCGCAAGTATAACATCTCAAACATTCTAAAATTAGTCCCCTTTATTTCGTGAGCACATCTCTCTCAATCAGTAGTGGTTTAAGTAAACAAACAAACAGACGAACATCAAAGGAACATCGTTTTAATGCTGTTTGTTCTACACGAAGCTTCAATTCACAAAGGTTAATAATCACTTGTGGAGCGAGTCGATTTCGAAAACGTCTCGGTTTGGTGAATGATTGAGTGAGCCTTTATAAATACCTAGTGGCCGCCTGCGATTCCGTTCGCGTGAAAGTCGGTTTTCCGTGGGAATGAGAAGTTTTCCCGTGGTAAAAAGTACCATATATGTTAATCTGATGTATAGCCGATATTACTATAAAGTTTCATCCAAATCCGTCCAGTAGTTTTTCCGTGAAAGAGTAACAAACAGTAAATCCATACATACTCACAAACTTTCACGTTAATAATAGGTATTAGTAGGATGTGAGCTCAAGGGAGAAAAGAAATCGTTGATCTAGTAGTTCGAGAGTTGGGTGCCCATATGCACTTACCTAATTAAGTTAGGTTTAGTAAGTTAGTTCGGCTGGTAAATTAACTCATAACTTTCTGTTTATATCACTACTAACCGTTACACATTTTATAATAACAACAAAGGTTAATTAGTTTAATGATAAAAACTTTATAGCCAAAATGTGAAAGTCCTAAGTTTAAAGCCTGTTTTATGAATTATGCCTTAACTGAGATCAATTATTAATTTTATTCGAGTCTGTTCGGACGAGAATCTTTTTACATACCTTTAAGGGGATTATATATTTAAAAACAAATAGCATCAAGAAAAGCTTAGTGAATAACTTCAGAAATTTTAACAAGGTATTTTCGCTGAAAGTCAGAAACTATTGCATATCACTGTGATTTTCTCCAACCGGTTATTTTTCAAGAAAAGATTCAAAAACTCTCAAAAGGGAAAATAACAATAGTTTCTAAACTATAAATTGAAACAAAGGTATACTTGTAAAACACTTTTGTTCAAATAACGGCGGAGTTTGTAACAGAAAACTAAAGTTATTTTGTAAGGAATTTTCAGATTTGTTCCTTGTTACAGCAACGTTTGATTCTTTTTGTTGAAACTTTAGTACGTCTTATTGTAGGAATTTTAGAACGAAATAACAAGTTATTATGGTGTAAAAGATAAATCCAAGCAAAACAAATGTTTTGAGAATATCGCCTCTAGAAATCTTTTGTGTGAATCGATACATGGACTTCTATTAAATAATAAAATGTTGTGAATCTTTTGAGATTAGCGCAAACATTATTTACATTATAGCTTTAGATCGATAGATGTGGAAGAATGGTAGGCCTTTGCCCAGCAGTGGGATGATACGGGCTAATATAATAATAATAATAATTTACATTTTAAGTCTAGCGGCTAGATGACTTGGGCTGCTATTCTCTTCTATGGTTTTCTACTTATTTGGTATTTTAAACTGTATTCTTATTAACCAAAGTGAGGGAAAAAATAATTAGGAAACAAAAAAATAATTAATTAACATGGTTCTATGACTGTGCAACATATGTATCCTCATGAACCAGCGTAGTGGATTACGGCTCAATATTTCTTACTATCCGATAGGTAATACTGTGCTCCACTGGTTGAGGCTATGAGGGTAGTCTGTTATCGATCGATTTTTATTTATTATCCTGACTTTTGGACAGTAGGTACAACGTAGTAACATACCTTTTTATATACATTAATATAAAAAAACTGTACTTGTAAAGGGCTGAAACGTTTAATAATTTCGATTATAAACTCTAATTATTAACTTTATGCCTATTTAAACAGGAAGAGAGGATTTACGCGTCCACGATTTTCAACGTTTGATAACTTAAACTTATTTAGGTTCCTTGAAATTCAAGTTAATTTATAAATTTTTTGAATACTACGCACAAAACAAAGTTCTTAAGTAATGTTACTGTGTTTAAAGGGTTTTATGTAGGTAATTATCAATAAACCGGGAGAGAACTGTTTTAAATAGTCTATATTTTTTGTAATTAGTAGACTATATTTGCTAAGGTAATCCTTCCACATAGAAAGTTGGAACCTCCAACCACTGAACCAAAATTAACGACGTAAAACTATATGTCATTAAATAGGATAATTAGATGTCTTTAATCTAGAACTACTCTTTACTATAATTCCCTCAATTAAAACTCATATCTTGTCAACAGGGTCTGGAGATCAAGGGTCAAATGGTTTATTGCCCCGAGTCAGAATCCCTATTGTTCATCGGCTCTCCATTCCTGGATGGACTCGAAGGGCTAACTGGAAGGGGGCTGTTCATATCGGATATACCGCTGCATGATGCTACGAGAGATGTCATCCTGGTCGGGGAGCAGGCGCGTGCGCAGGTGGGCGTTTTCTTACTGTTTTGTTGCTTAATCTGATACTAATGTTCCTCACGGAGTGAAAAATCTGCCTTTAAAAAGTCTATGTCACTTAATCTGATACTAATGTTCCTCTCGGAGTAAAAAATCAGCCTTTATAGAAGCCTATGTCGCTTACTGATTTCGTAGCTTTTTACTGTGAATTATTTTTGGTCAGTAGTTTCAGAGATTACAACGAACATTCAAACTGACTTTATAGAGTTAGTTTTGATTAGAATGTGACTGGTTATAGTATCTATTAGTTGCCAAGAATGTCATCAGAGATTTGAAACAATTTAGTAATATGTAGCCCAAATTCTTTGTAACTTTCAATTTCAAATATTTAATAGCAACGCTATTTGATTACGGAGTTAAATAAAGAACTAAACAGTCTCGATTTGGGATATTGAGTTAGACATTAAGTTACAAAAGTTTGTAGACTAAATCAATAGATAATTTACGGACAGAATTTTAAATAAATTTCTTGTTACAAAAAGGATGGATTACGAAGACGTATGGATAAACTTAAGAATTCAATAGAAGAGGCAAGTCAAGCCGTAGACAAAGAGAGAGAGAAGAATGTCAGTTTACTACATCTGATATTTCCACCACATATTGCTAAGAGATTATGGCTGGGTAAGTTACATTTATTATACATAAATTATTGCAAATATTCAATAGTTTTTAATATGACTTAGCTCTTATATTTAGAATGCTGAAATTCAACTAACGATTTGAACAATCTCAAACTCAAATAACTATTTTTTAAAATTTACTGCCTTTGGGTCATTTCTAAAACCTGAATCGAAAACGGCATTTATTAATAGTCCGGGTAAATGTGTAGATGTTAGAATAGAAAGTGTATAAAAAAGTAAATAAGGATAGCTTTCCTATTAATTGTTCCATATCATTCTTTTATGTTAGTCACTCTTATCACGAATCATAGGTAGTCATGGGCGGCGGTGATCACTTACCATCAGGTGACCCGCATGCTCGTTTGCTCCCTATATTATATAAAAAAAACATGAATACGGGTGTTTTGTATCAATACGTTCATCTTTATTTCCACAATTTCTATCCTCTCAATGTCTACCAAGGCGAGGAGATAGAAGCCAAGAGCCACGATGACGTCACGATGCTGTTCAGCGACATCGTCGGCTTCACCTCCATCTGCGCCACCGCCGACCCCATGATGGTCATCGACATGCTGGAAAACCTGTACAGCTGCTTCGATATCTTCTGCGAAGAGCTGGACGTTTATAAGGTCAGTTTTAGAGGATGTGTGGTGTTTGTGTTATAGCTGAATATCAGTGTTATTTATGTTTCAGTAGAAAAAGAAGGCACGGTGTCTATTGAAACGTCTATTTTATGAAATAGAAAAGTGTTGTACATAAGTATATTGATTTGGTGGTTGTTTTTATTAGGAACACAAATCGAGTAAAGTTAACCGTTTCAGAATTTTGACATTCAAAAGTTAAAAGTTTTTACGGTATCGGAATATATTTTAGAGGGCTTCAACCTTAAAGTATAAGGTATTGCGAATTGGAAAAATAACAAAACAATAAGTGTATGTGAATTCTAACATATTATTCAAATATCTCAAGATTGATATTCTTGTAGTACCCGTATAAGCACTGATGGGTGTTTGCTGACCGTAATTTTACTTAAGGAAAGGATAACTCCCCATCTTCCCTATAGGTGGAAACAATTGGAGACGCGTATTGCGTCGCCAGCGGCCTCCACAAGAAGATCGACACTCACGCGCCGCAGATAGCGTGGATGGCACTGCGCATGGTCGAAACTTGCGCCAAACATCTGACACACGAAGGAAATCCGATTAAGGTATTATAATTTTAAGGACGGTCATAGTTTAAGTCGTGTCTTAGTTTTTATCTTCATTCCATACGGCAAAGCAAAAAAAAGTGGCTTTATCCCTACAAAAAATCCATCGTTACGCAACCCCACCTACTCATTGTAGGCAACCGCAAGAAACCGCTGCGACACTATTCACATGTATAATAGTCATAACTTATAGTAATTATCCATTTGGTCACGTATTAACTGTTTCTTGACCATCTTCAGTCACGACGGTATCGTTCGATACGACACAATATCGTTGTATCTTGAAGTATTAAAGAGGCTCGTAACACTGGTAAATCACAGTTGATTACGTTTTGATTGCTACGTGGTGACAATCAGCGCCTGCCTACGTGCTGAAGTTCTGCTGTGATAGTACTTGTAGAACAAACTTAAGCCTATCGTATATTTTGGTCCTTAGATGAGAATAGGCCTGCACACCGGTACAGTACTAGCGGGGGTCGTCGGCAAGACTATGTTGAAGTACTGCCTCTTTGGACACAACGTGACGCTGGCAAACAAGTTCGAATCGGGGTCCGAGCCTTTGAAGATCAACGTTAGTCCAACGACTTACGAGTGAGTATTTATAAATCACTACATAGTATAAAACAAAGTCACTTTCTCTGTCCCTATGTGTGCTTAAATTTTTGAAACTACACAACAGATTTTCATGTTTAATAGATAGAGTGATTCAAGAGGAAGGTTTACATGTATAATAACATAGTGTAGGGAAAGGGGTTTTAGTCCGAATTTAACGCGTGCGAAGCCGCTGGCAAAAGCTAGTATGTAGTATATTAACAAGGTGTTAAAAGTAGTAGCCCAAGTTTTTTTTCATTTAAGGTTTTTAATTTTAGGATGTACACATATTTAGTTTCAGTTAATCTTAATTTGCAGAAAACTATATAAAAGCTGTTTGTATAATTTCATAAAATAAATAAAACAGGTAAGTACTTACTCAAACCACTAGTAGGGTTATAAAAAAAGATTTTTCTATGAGTAATAAGTGTTTGGTATATGAATAAACTGCCTACTCCACCACCACCGACTCACCTCGTATTTTCGTCTGCTGGTGCTGGAGGGCCCTCCGAAGACTGTATTTCCTTGGCTGGTATCGTTACTGACACACTTGGCCACCACAGGTGTTATTTAAAGCTGGATTTTCTAATATTTTTAGAATTTTTGCCGGAACGTCGCGATAACACATCCAAAACTTTTAGTTGCGAAAGTTGAAGGGGAAGTGGCACCAGAGGGCGCCACTGTCTATGGATCGTCGGCGACGGATTTGGTAGGCAGAAGTAACGCGCGAATATTTGAATTTGGAAAAGGCTCATTACTTCGAAATTGGTTATAAGTTTGTATGAATCGGTACCTACCTACCTGTACTATACGGAACATACCGCCGACCTTAAAATACATAGTATTTTAATGAAACTATGTGGATTGAAATGAAGTTTTGAATTCAAAAAACTTAGAATTAAATAAGCTAAGATATCCTAAACTAATCCTAACTTAAAGGATGAAATTCGAAGCTAATCGTAACTTCGGAAACGAAATACAAATGGAAATTGAAAAATTACCTAGGCACATAGGTATACATACTACTAGGTGAAATACTTGTCCTGAATTAAAGATACAAGTGGAATGAATACCTATTACTAGGTGGAATACTTGTACCTGAATTAAAGATACAAGTGGAATGAATACCTATTACTAGGTGGAATACTTGCATTTGGATAACCTAATGCAAGTGGAATTAAAATGTTTTAATTTTCTATTGGAAGTGGATAGACCTTTACTATAGGTCGTTTTGTGAAAGTGTTACCGACGCGCAGAGTCACAACCCGCACCACGGCGTCGCGGCCGGGGTGCACCTGGTGCACGCGCGCGAGCTGCCACTGCATCGGGGGCAACGAATCGTTACGAACGAGAACTACGGTACCCTCGCTTATAGGGGGCACCTTCTGGTGGTACCATTTACCTCGCTGCTGGAGCTGTTGGAGGTACTCAGCGCTCCAACGCTTCCAGTAATGCTGAAGCATTTGCTGGAGTAACTGCCACCTTAATAAGCGGCTGGTTTGGGAATCAGTATAGTCATAGTCGGGCAGAGAGGTCAATGGACCGCCAACAAGAAAATGCGCGGGCGTCAGTGGAAGAGGATCTGAAGGATCGTTACTCAACACACACAATGGGCGCGAATTGAGGACTGCCTCAATCTGACATAGTAAAGTATTAAATTCGTCATAGGTAAGAATTTGGCAACCAACTACGCGGAATAAGTGTTGTTTAAAACTCTTCACTCCGGCCTCCCATAGGCCACCGAAATGACTCGCGTATGCCGGTTGAAAATGCCACTTTATGTTTAAATTGGCGGAATGTTGTTCAATAGTTACTTGATTCGATTGTAAAAAGGTGTAGACTTCCTTTAAGTATCTATTACAACCAACGAAGTTACGTCCGTTATCGGAATATATGTCAGAACACATACCGCGTCTGGCCGTGAAGCGGCGCAGAGCTGACATGAAAGCTTGAGTAGTAAGATCGGGAACTAACTCGAGATGTATGCACTTGGTTGACATGCAAACGAAAATACATACGTATGATTTAAATATGTTAGCCTTGCGAATATTAACTGTTTTAGTTTGAAACGGTCCCGCGTAGTCAACACCGACGTGTAGGAAGGGGCGCCGCGGACGGACGCGCGCCTCGGGTAGCGCTGCCATCGGCGGCTGCGGCGCGGTTGGCCGCACGCGGAAACATTGTAAACATTTACCTAACCGTTTACGGATTTCGTTCCTAGCTGATATTATCCAATATCGCTGAGACAAAATAAATTGCAACGCTTGAGGACCAACGTGCAGATGTAATTTATGGAAATGATCGATTATTAAACTAGTTAAGGAATTGAATTTCGGTAAGATCAATTGATGTTTTGCTTCGTAATTTAAATTTGAACTATCGAGGCGACCGCCGACCCTGAGGAAACCGGCGTCGTCGAGAAAGGGTTTAAGTTTCTGTAAATATCTTGAACAATTATTATTTTCCCTAATATTTTTTATTTCGTCCGAAAAATATTCATGTTGAGTTAGTAAAATAAGTCGATTAAGTGAAAAATTTAATTCTGGAACTGTTATAAAATTATTGTTTGTAGTTAAGCTTGTAAAATTATGTAATTGCTTTTGTTTAGTTGCTTGTCGACACTTGTTGTAAAACCGAAATATATATGAAATCACTCTTAGTGATTTCCCCAAGTTGGAATAATTTTGTAAAATTGAATTAATAGTGTTTTCTTGGTTTGTGACTAACGAATGAATTTGTGTACGTCTCTCTTCATTTGTTGAATAACCGGGAAGTAACTGTGGCCAGTTTTCCTCGGCTTCCTTCAGCCAATCAGGTCCGAAAAGCCAAAGTGAATGATTGAGTTGTGAAGGCAACACACCGCGCGACGCGGCGTCCGCAGGGTTGTCCGCCGAGCGCACGTGGCGCCAGCGAGCGGCGGGGACGCGCTGGGTTATCTCAGTGACGCGGTTTGAGACGAAAACCTTCCACTCGTGGGAGGACGAAGAGAGCCACGCGAGTACCACGGACGAGTCACTCCATGCGTACACGTTGTCTATAGTAATTAAATTTTGATAGGTATCGACTGTGAATTTAAGAAGCTTAGATAGCAAAAGGGCTCCGCAAAGCTCAAGACGTGGAACTGAAATACGTTTGACCGGAGCAACCTTTGTCTTAGCGATTAGCAAGTGCGTCTGAGTTTGATTGTTGTCATCAGTGACCCGAATATACACACAAGCTGAATATGCCTTCTCGGAGGCGTCTGAGAAACCGTGTATTTGAATATTACTAATGTTATGATTAGTCGAAGATAAAATGTGTCGCGGTAATGAAATGGATAATATTAATGGAAGTTCGTCGACAAACTTATTCCAAGAATCTAATATATGTTGTGGGGGAACTTCATCCCAGTCTACACGACATAGCCACAAGGATTGGATAAGAATTTTAGCGTATATGGTAATCGGTGAAAGAAAACCTAACGGGTCGAAAATCTTAGAAATTTCACTCAGCATGGAACGTTTTGTGCAATTTGTGTTTATTTCGCTAGGTAGGGAATCATAGCTAAAGGTGTCTTGTTTAGGGGACCATTTGAGGCCTAACACTTTATGTGTAGTATCTCCGTCGAGAGAAGAGATGACGAGTGCTTCATCCTGACTCTTGGAATCCTCCGCGAGGACGGAGGATAACAGAGCTGGATGGTTGCTACTCCACTTGCGGAGTTGGAAGCCACCGGCTCGGCACAGTGCTATAAGCTCTCGCTGGGCGGCGAGAGCCTCGTCTAGACTGTCGGCGCCGGAGACTGCGTCATCGACGAAAATGTCTTGGAGAAGAACACGTTTAGCTAGCGGCCACTTGTCACCCTCGTCGTGAGCGAGCTGGCGTAGAACACGCAGCGCGAGGTACGGCGCGGAACTAACACCGAACGTGACTGTACATAGCCTGTATTCAAGAATGGGATCATTTGGATCTGCTCGCCAAAAGAGACGTTGGAAGTCACGATGAGCATCGTGGACCTTTACCATGCGGTACATCATTTTGATGTCGCAGGTGAACACTATGTTATGTAATCGAAATTTAAGAAGGACCATGACAATATCCTCTTGTAGTTTAGGACCTGTCAGTAAGTTGTCGTTAAGGGATCGTCCGTTAGACGTAGGACAGGAAGCATCGAATACAACACGAGTTTTTGTAGTTGCACTCTGAGATTTCACCACGCAGTGATGAGGAAGGTAATACCTCTCAGACACGGGAGTCGCGACTGAGGAAGGTGAAACTAATTGCATGTGCCCAAGATCTACATATTCTTGAAGACAGCGATTGTAATCTTGTTGTAAGCAAGGATTACGGATTAAACGCGCTTCTAATTTATTGAAACGGCAGATTGCGTTATCGCGGGATTCACCAAGTGGTGGGACATTAGGTTTGAATGGAAGAGAAACGGAATAACTACCGGATGAATCTCTAGTGTGAGTACCGACGAAGATCGATTCACAAAGGAGTTCATCGGGTGAACTAGATTGGATTTCTGGAACATTTTCTAGTTCCCAGAATCGCTGGATATCTGTTTCATTTTGAAACGAAGTCACGCATACGTTTAATGCGGATGAAAACGAATTATTGGGTATTTTCCCCGAAAGAATGTATCCGAAAATGCTATTCAGCGCCACGGGAGTACCGCGCGGTCCGCGGACGTTGTCGTCTAGCAATATGACGTCACTATAATCCGCTCCGAGTAATAGCTCAACTGGACGCGCAGAAGCAAAGTCTGGATCGGCAAGTTGTAAATTACAAATGTGAGGTAATGTTTTAATATTTATATTTTGTGCACTGGGTAAGTAATTAGTAATTTTTGAAATGACGTGAGCGTTTACACTAATTGACGGTTTTATTTTATTATGAGGAGTGATGTCGCATGAAATGACTCCGCGAGGACGCACTGACTCCCCTCCCCCTACTCCCGAAATAGAAATGGATACGTCGGAATGAAAGCGCTGCAAGCCTAAACGCTGAACGCATGCTTCCGTAATTAATGAAGCCTGGGAGCCGGGATCAATAAGGGCTCGAACAGTGTACGTCGTCAAAGAAGTTGACCCGTGCGGTCGGATGTCGACGAGCGCGGTCGCGAGCAGCACGGAGGTGGCGGGGTCGCGGCGCGGCGCGGACGCACAGCTCACCGACACCGGCACGTCTGTATCAACCGTCGTCATTACGTTACCCGAATTCGAGGTCTTGTCCTCGTGCAACAAGGAATGATGACGCTCTTGACAGCGTTTGCAATTAAAACGTGAAAAACATTTATTAACCGTGTGTCCGTAAATCAAGCAATTTGTGCATATATTATTGTTTTTTAACATAAAATCTTTACGTTGAAAAACGGTTAAGTTATCGAACTCTGAACATTTACTTAATAAATGGGAATTGGAATGACAATAAGAACAAAATAATGTACGCTGAACGTTAGCATTATTATTTTCATTTCGTGTGCGCCTAGTGGCTGCACATAGCGCGGGAAACGAATAATAACGTTGCGCGTAGGTGGCTCGGCCGGGGGGGCGCGCGGCGGGCGCGCGGGCGCTGCCCCGGGCGCGCGCGGGCGCCGGCGGCGGAGACCCCGAGGTGGAGGCACACCTTGCTATAATGTCGCTAGTGGCTAGTTCTTTTTCAAGAAACTCTAACAACTCGTCAAGTTTAGGTATCGATGAAGCGGAAGTTAAGGAATGTTCGAAACGTTTACGAATATACGGAGATAATTTGCGCAATAAAACATTTAGTAATATGAAACTCCATTGTTCAACTGGGAAATTCATAACTTGGAGCGCTGGCAAGTTTTCGTGATAAATGTTAAGAATGTTACGAATGCCTTGTTCACATAAGTTAGGTTTATCTGACATAGGTTCCATGTCCAGAATTTTGTCGATATGCTTGGTTGCAATTATTCGTTTATTCTCGTACCTATTTCTTAAAATCTCGAAAACAACATGGTAATTATCAGACGACAAGGGAACAGAACGAACTAAACTTAAAGGTTCACCGCGTAATGACAACAACAAGTATCGAAATTTTTCAATGTCACTCAAGGTTTCGTTATTATGTACGATAGATAAAAACAAATCATAGAACGAGTTCCATTCCGTCGGCTCGCCATGAAACTGTGGCAACGAAAGCGCCGGTAAATTAATCTTAGGACGTGTATGACAACAACCTTGAGATATTTGAGAATTAGAAGTATTTGCAAACCTTACCCGTTGCTTCCTGAGGGTGTCCTCGGCTTTTAACTTGTCACTTTGGGATTTAACGCTATAAAACAGATTGTTGAATTTATTTCGGTTTTCTAATTCAACTTCCGAAACGAATGAACCACTTTTATTTTGTATTTTTTCTAATTTTGTCTGAATACGACTAAAGTCTTTTTTCAATTGTAATAAATCTTGTGAACGGCAAAGAAATTCATCAATTTTATCTTCTTGTAAGAATTGTAACATTACTTGTAAGTCATTGTAAATGACGTCACGCTCGAAAACTAATTGTTTCACTTCATCACCCATTATAACTGACTGATACACTATTAAATGGTTTACGTAAATATTAACACTATAACACTGCACAAACAAATTGAACGCAATATTATTTCTAATTCGTATCGAACGGTAAGTATGAAAACGAACGGAATAAATAGTCAAAAACAACACTCACTCACTATTTAGGCGGATAATATTATTAAAACTTTGTATAAACTAACACGATTTATGTGTGTGCGTTCGATATTCGAATTATGTTAACCTAATGTAACTGGACGGGCTATAGACTCTGAGCGTCGGTACTTACTTTCAACTACCCTACGCTAAGTTGGAAATATCGTATGAAACGATGGAATATGAATTGAATGAATATGGCAAAAACTAGCTTAAATAACCAATTTGGAAGTAATATGGAAATGAAATAAGTGGCTGAGACCCTGTTAAGGACTCGAAACTGGCCAAATATGCGGCTCGTAAGGACCAAATTATGTTTGGTATATGAATAAACTGCCTACTCCACCACCACCGACTCACCTCGTATTTTCGTCTGCTGGTGCTGGAGGGCCCTCCGAAGACTGTATTTCCTTGGCTGGTATCGTTACTGACACACTTGGCCACCACAGGTGTTATTTAAAGCTGGATTTTCTAATATTTTTAGAATTTTTGCCGGAACGTCGCGATAACACATCCAAAACTTTTAGTTGCGAAAGTTGAAGGGGAAGTGGCACCAGAGGGCGCCACTGTCTATGGATCGTCGGCGACGGATTTGGTAGGCAGAAGTAACGCGCGAATATTTGAATTTGGAAAAGGCTCATTACTTCGAAATTGGTTATAAGTTTGTATGAATCGGTACCTACCTACCTGTACTATACGGAACAATAAGTATTTTCTTTGCTATCTCTACTTTTTATATATTTTGTTTAGTTACAAAGGTTGTTAAAGCCCGTATGTTTTTTTAATTAAAAGCAACGCAAAGCTCTTGTTTTTAATTTCCGGCCTGATTAAAATCTATGAGGGAGGTTAGAAAATGTATTATTGTTAATTTTTTTTCATAACTTGACTTTAAAGTTAATAATATGCATCGCCCTTTTATTTAAAGTATAATCCGACGATGTAATCATTTTTTTTAAATTCTTTAACCTCTTGCGTATATCAAACCGTTTAGCGGTTTCAAAGTATGTCAAACAACATATTCGCATATTTATTATTTGAAATGGATCGCCGAAAATTCTACATCTCTTATTCATAAAATCTATAATAAAATTTCGAGAATTTTGAAGTTTTAAATACTGGAAAAAGGAACGCGGGCCTCCGAGCATTACGCGACTGGGACTTTTTCCAGTATTTATAACTTCAAAATTAATAAATTAGCATTTATAATGCAAAATTAAAAGTAAAATCTCAAATTTCGAGAAGTTATAATTTTTTATATCTTACCCAAAATAAAAGATTCTCATATGTCAAAAATACAATTATTATTTCCGAGACTCATTAAATTTTCTTGCGTTATATGACCCGAAATAAAAGTGAAAATATTTCCTATTCTCTTTGAAAAACGCTGCAAAGATGATGGAAAGAAAACATTAAAACCTCAAATGGTATTTTTGTAAGCAAATTGGATCACCTTCACCTACAAATTATTTCCGCTAGTTTTTTTACAAATCGTGAAGTTTTGGTCGTGAAATTGTTCAATTATAAATATTAATTGGCGATCTCTAAAGCGTATATTTGACGGACTGTCTCAGTATTTTTTCAGGCGTTATCTTACAATTGGTGTAGGAATTTTTCCTGAATAATCTTAATATTTTTTGTTTACTAACCTTCTCTTAGTTTTTTAGGGTGATTATTAAACCGACTTCTTTTCAATAGAATTCCGCCTCTAAAAATCCACATAGCCTTCTAAATAACTAACCCACAATCAACATCCTTCAAAATAATTCTATCTTAGCCACTACTAGACTAGTCATTCTCTATCACCAAGACACTCTAAATACAACTCAGCCTGGTGGTTATTTCTTAGCATCAAAATTAATTGCATTCTAGCAGTAGGTAAACTTCTTAAATAAATGACACAAAAGAGTAGTTCAAATCAGCTTCTAATTTTGTTACTCAGTGCCATCTATTTCAAAACTTTTTTACGGCGACAAGTAGATTTTTGGGGCTTCCCCGGGTGCTGCCGCAACACGCTCGCTACGCTCGCTCTGCTCGCGCATGCAGTGTCAACATTAACCCAACATGCTCGTCACTACGCTTCTTGCTTACCTAAATTTACTTACCGTAATGGTTCTTATTCATTAGCTAATTGGGGAATCAGTTCGATAAATTATAAAAAAATGAATCTCTTCTCCGTAAATTGATGATGAGTTGTAAAATCTGTGGCTGAGTTAGTTAATAAGGTAGCAATAGATGAAGGCGATGTAAAGAATACGAATAATTGTATTAGGAGCAATGTTTTTTTTTCCCGTTGCTTATCATATAAAATAAGAAGTTTCATCATGAAGCTCTGCGGCTTGACTTTTATTTCCCGTTTTTTTATCCAAAACTTTCATATTTGACATAACAAACAAGTTGTTGCTCCAACTTAATACAATTAAAGCGCTCGATCATATTATTTTATTATCATATCGTATAAGCAATCTACAAATGCGCCTTATTTAGACAAAACCCAAATATTGTCATCTAGTAACTCGACCAGTAACTTAATTATACTTGTATAAGCTAGTATTTTCTTTCCCTTTCATTATATCCCTAACAATTTAGAGAAGCTTGCCCTATACATTAAAAAGTCCCAGATTTTAGCTGTATAAAAAAGGTTGTTAAAAATGACGTGTTTCTTGTAACTCGACCTTACTTAAGGCTGCTTCATAATCATTCCGTTTCATTCACCCTTTTCCGTCAAAAGGCTTCCAAAGAAAATGTCAAAATAATACAAACAGCAACCGACGTTATTTTGTTTTGAATTAGCGTCAAAGGCGTTTTAGTTAATGACAAGTCAAAGGTCGATTGTGTTTTAAGTTTAAAACGCCTGTAATGTACTTAAATATAATACCATTATTTGTATAGTTTCAAGGGTGTAGGAAAATGCGGGCAGAGAGGGGCAGTTTTTTTAATAATGAGGCTACAAAACAAAAGTGAACTTGAGAATTCAAAGACAATATCGCATCTATTGAATACTAGTTCATTTCCACTTCTGTGATAATAATTATCATCACAGAAGTGGATTTTTTTTTAATTTCTAAAAGAATTATTCTTTTTTTTTAATTTCTTTTCTTTTATTTCTTCTGTTATATTTCTATTCTTTTATTTCTTTCTACTTCATCACTCATTCGTTAAACTATTTCTACAAGAGAATGGTTTATCCTTTTTGTACCATACAAATACCATCATCATTAATACTACTTCCATTGATGCAGGTGGCTGATAAAGTTCCCAGGGTTTGAGATGGAGCCCAGAGACCGATCCTGTCTGCCGAATTCCTTTCCTAAAGACATTCCTGGAACCTGCTATTTCCTACATAAATACGCTCACCCGGCAATGGAGGCAGACTTACCACAGGTAAAAGCATGATATTTTGATATATTGGTAAAAATAGTTAGAAAAACTGACCTTTTAGATGGCGGAGTGTGGTTGATAGTACCTATGTAATAATACAAAACATAGTAAGGAAAAAAACTGAAAATAAAAGGCTTCAAAATAACACTACTTAAAAGCGCACAATATAACATACATGTCTTATTTAAAGTGTATTACAGTGATACAGTAAAAATAGTCCTGAAACTGCGGAATGAAAGTAGTCCACGAACAAAAAAGGTTGAGCAGCACTGGCGTAGGTATACACAATTACATGACCAAAATTATGGCCCTCCGAGTCTAACTAAAATTCTTCTTGAAGGACCTTTAGTAGAAAGCTTTTCACTTCTAGTCAGTTTTCAGAAACATGACATGTCTTAAGCTCTTACTTTGGCTAAGCAGAGATAAGCCTTAAATTCGCAAAGATTTTAGTTTAGATCTTAAGTGTACTGAATAAAGACCAGTTTCGGTTACAATATGAAGGCATTTTAACAGAAACTCTAGCAACCTGGTATTAAAAAATCTATTACTTGTTTTATTTTTCGATCGTAAACGTGAAACCTTTGTCAAAGTAGAATTAAGGTTTCTTATTAATAGCATCGCATTTGGAGTGAGAGTTTTCCCAAAGGGTTTAATGATCACTTTGGTATGTCAAAAAGGTTCTTATTTTAGTATTTTGAGTGTTTAAAGGTTTAGAAAATAACTCATAACGTGTATTAAGTCCATATCATAATTGAATTGTAAATTCTAATGTATTTATGAAATGAATAATTCACGAAGTTATTTAGAATTTCAGTGTTTAGCCTATTATTTGAATGTCATTTGCAATTTGAAATCGTTTTCGGTTAATCTACTGGACATTGAAATAAATATTTCAGGAACGAATCCAAAAACGTTTTTATTTACAAAACGAATGCTTATTTGGAAAAAATAATATTTTGGTGTCGAGTCTGTAACTTGTACTGCTTTAGTTCACAAAAAAAATACATAAGAGACAAATTTGTCAGAAAAATAAATTACAACCACTTTTTTAGAAATTACAAAAGTATTTTCGTCTAACAGGTAAAACATATAGAAGAAGCTCTTCGAGAATTCGGGATCGGTCAAACAGTAAACACTGAAGACCCCGATATTTCGTAGCTAGGCCAGAAAGAGACGGAAGAGTGTAAAAAGAAAGAGAGAGAAGACCCCAGAACCGCCCCGCAGCATTCAGAGCAGCTTAATTCGAATTTACAAGAAAATATTTTTTGCTTTTAATTGCTTTTCAAATTGTAAATTAAAACTTTGCTATAACTTTTTATCCCTCAATGCGACTTAAATTGTCTTTCTCGTTTTGCTCCTTGTGTATTGCGCTCTCATAAATTGAAAGTGGATCCCTTGACGATTGGTTTTTGGGGGTTTAAACTGTTTTGTATTTTTTATCTTTTTTAGTAATAAGACTGTTATTTATCATTACTTATTCCTTAAAGAGCATAAATCACACTTTTTTGCGATTTGCAACCGTTTGACTTGGTAATAACGTTGATAATGTTTTAAGCGACGTAAGCGTTGAAGTAGATTGTTATTTTTGCCGAACTATAAAAGTTTTAGCTGTCAAAACAATAAAAGTTAGACTGTCACATGTGACATATTTATAGAGATGCGAAACGGAATAGACGTGTGAAATTCTACCCCATCTGCCCGATTGAGCGAAACATAGTGTCATATTCTTTTTTTGAGATTGATATTTTGTTATTCAGTCAGCTGCTATCAATTGTTATGAAATCAAAGGTCGAACAAAACTGAGTTTAAACAATTTTAACGTAGTCCTGCGAGAGAGTGTGGCAAATAAAAACCTTACATTTTAATGCTAATTGATTGAAACCAAGTTTTTCATAATCATATGAAAAAGAGCAAAGCCTATTCTTGTTTACAAAAGTAAACAAGAATAGGCTTTGCTCTTGAATAAATCTTAAATAAAAATTTAAGATTTATTCAAAACGAGCGACCCGCCCACGCTTCGCAATGATGTAATTTTGCCGACTTGCTCGCGAACCCATGCATTTTTGCTAACTTTAAAAAACGTTTTCTAAACGTTCTTTATTTACAAATTTAAATGAATAAATACCCTTAAATATGGAGAAAACTGCATTTAAATCCGTTACGTAGTTTAGGAGGAGTTAGCAGCCAAACATACAAACAGGCAGAATTAGCAACTTGGATTTATACTATGTAATGATGATACATTATGTAGTATAAAAATAGGTACACCTACAAAATCGAATACAAAACATTGTAATATTCATATTTATTGGATAAAATTTATGAACAAACATATTCAATCATGACAAAATGATTCCATTACCACACAATGCAGTTAATATTGATGACAAAGTAGTTAATTATTTTGATTAATACAGTGTTATGAAATCTGGACATAATTGGGATTCCTGGTAAGTATTTATTTCATTGGATTATTATTTCAGTGGAATAACTAAGTAGGTTAATCTCTTTGTGACAGTGTGCATATAAAAAAGGGTTAACCATTAAGCTTATACTTATAAAAAAGATCAAAGTTATATTATTAGTTTTTTCTTATGAAATATCTTTGGTATTGAATCACGTTATTTTTTTTTTTATAAATTTTGTTAATATTAATAATATATATATATGTGTACGTATATAATATCATGTATTGGAATGTATTCAAATCCACTGTCAGCAAACACCACTGCAGATATTAGCATATGTCTTCACACAGTGTATCAATTATGCACGACTCTAGCCTAACACCGATATGCAAAAGGCAAACTATATACGCAAACTTTGGCCTAAATATACATGATGATTTTCGGTGTCTTGACTTGAAAGATATGATATGATTCTGACATATGACAGGGGTAAATATTTATTTTTAATTTTGTTCTTAACAAAATATCAAAATACTTATAGATTTTTTGTATAGGAATCAAATAACTCATCTTCGCTTAAATACTTTAAAATATTAAAATTGTCTTGGGTTCAAAATAAAAAAAACTTTCACCTTTAAAAAATTGATTCTGCTTTTTTTAAAGATAATTATTAGGTAAAAAGCAGCAAAATATTCGTTTAGGTTTAGCTCTGGGGCATATAAACTTCGAATTTTGTTCATAATACTCTTTTTAAAATATTGATGTGTAGTAATATTTAACAGTTGTAAATTCAATTTTAATATTACATAAATAGCAAAAACATATAAAAGACATAGATAATTAGATTTTTTAGTCATTATATCTAGTCAGTTTTTTATTTAGACGTATACGATTTTGGTTGTTAGTTATTTCTATCATACACCTAATATTCTTATAATATAGTCAAACGTTTAATACCTAGCATAGAAAACGTAAAAATACCTAAGTGTCATATAGCAAAAGCTTTATTATTGTATTATAAGTTATATAGCATTTAAATGTATATAAAATTGAATATGGGATAATTACGACTTACATAGATGTTAAAGCAAAATGCTGTAGATATATATTGGCAATATATGATTTGCCGGTAGATTTAAATTATTGTTAAATCTTATTAAAGCATTAAATATAATTCCATTGAACATCACAAAATTTTTATCGTATCAAAAAAAAAATATATACGATATCTTAGTCCCTTATACCATATCTCATTTGAATATAATATAGTCCTTAAAAAAATGCTTGTAAATAAATATCACTAGCCTACATAATATTCAGAATTGTAGATACAAGGCGAAAAATCAAGAAAGCGTATGTTCTAAAGTAGATAATGCTCTCGACAGCACTTCATTTATCAATATAATCAAATTAAAAACTAGTATAATATAGCTGAATATATCAATGTATAAAATTAAGAATTTGAACGTTATAAAACCGATAGTGAGTGTATAAAATAAATATGTCTTTACAGAATGGAATCTCTTTGTTACGAGTTCGGAATATTTGCTTTTCAAAAATATTTAATACACGAATATTTTGATAGATGTTTGCAAAAAAGGGAGTGATAGCAAGTATAATAAGGCAAAAGGATATGTAAATTATAAGTTTGTAATTATTCCTGACATTGGTTCCGATTCCAGGTCTAAACTTTCTAAACTACACTAAAAGTAAAGATATTATCACTTTCGCAGTAAAAATATAACACAAAGATAAGGAAATATTTCAGTCCGACCAATCTTTGCATGCATAATGACACAACGCAAGCTGGAGTCCTCAAAGCATTTCATTAATTTTACAATATTTTTGCACGCATTTTAGCGCCTATTGACCAAATATACCATCCTTTGTCGTGTAGAGGAAGAAATTGTTTTTCTTTAGTGATAATAATATATTTAGTTTAGTTTAGAAAGTGTTTTCAGAATCAGGGCCAGTACCTACCTATGTACCTATATTAACCATATGGTGTTGTGATTTGTAACCCTAGTGAATTTGTACATAGATGCAAATAGTATTTAACTGCCTTGTAACGAACTGTTCAAATATCTTATGTCCGTTTATAAAATATAAAATTAAATTCCAAACGTAATCGTAAATAACACTTTTCTGTCTTTTACACCGCTATAACCCGAAATGTAATTAAATATAGGTTTCCGCTTCATTACTAACGTAAAGATAGCTTCATAATACTCATTTAATTATATTTATTTGTAAATATTATACATAATTATATAAATGTCAGAATTTTGAATGTAGTGAAATTGCGAAGTTTACTTGTGGGTGTACTGATTTTAAGCTATAGGTATTTAAGTAGTAATAGACATTTAAGATAGTCAAGAAACCTTTCACGGCCTTCTATTGAATTAGAAATAGACACAAATATAATGTAAGGCTTGAACACTTGTATGAAAATTTATATCTTCTATAAGCTTGTAAAGACTTGAAAAATATATATTTGTGTATTTCCATTGTGCAAACTGAGTATTGCTTGTGCTTATAATTACCTAGATCTATATTGCAAAAAAATATATGTTGTATACAAATATAACAATAATTAGTTTGCACAGTAAAAAGTAATGGGACTAAAACGTA
Organism: Emmelina monodactyla; assembly: GCA_916618145.1. NCBI lineage: Eukaryota > Metazoa > Arthropoda > Insecta > Lepidoptera > Pterophoridae > Emmelina > Emmelina monodactyla. The sequence goes on from OU745316.1 coordinate 4,624,778, forward strand.
AAATATCGTAAAAATATTTATACTGTACGAAATTTTATTTACAAATCTTCTTGTTATATGATTGGTGTATTTGCTGTTATTTACTTTTTTCTATATTATGATCCATTGAATTCTCTGCGTTCGCACCATTAGTGAAAAATAAAATGTTTTCTTTATAATGCCTTTGTTTCTTTTCCTACTTAAAAAAATAGCATTATTAGGTGACTATCTGTTTAGCAAAAGAGCATTAAAAAAAACAATTAAAAAAGAAGCATACATATCGTGATGCCTGTCTTCCATTGGGGTAGGCAGGGACTATGGATCGCCATATACTTAGGTCCAGACATCTTTCTCTTCATACATGCTCGTCGATTACGGGTACTTTTTTTCAAAAAAAAGAAGCCTTGTTCACAAACCTTCATTCGTAATTATTTATCATCATTTCCTTCCGGAAGTTTCATAATGCATTTAAAAATCTAACAGAAAAGAGTGATAAACAAATCAAATTTATTGTAACAATTAATTTACTGGCGATTCAAAATATATATTCTATTGGCTTAGTTATAAAAATAATTATATTTTCTACTCGTTAAAGGTGAGAAGAAGGTTTCGAAGAGACGCTAGGTTAATGAAGGAATCGTAAAAATTATAGCTTCCATCGCTACCAAATATCATAAATATAAAACCAGACCGATTCGAATAAATTTGTTTATAGTAAAAGTGTTGAGAATATAAAATATTAATGTGGAGTTAAAGTACCTACTGTACGTTTAGATCATTTATATCTAAAATGGTTGAGGAATCTAACATGGATATTATCTACCTTCAAAATAAATGCCAAGTGGCAGTGTGTCCTTCAATACTTGATTTAAGAACTATAGAATTAAAAATAATGAAATCTGGAAAGGACGTCTAAGCGTCAAAAAAAAAAATTCGTGTTCGTTCCAATTTTAGAATTAAAATTGGCGGTAAGTACCCAATTGGTTTATATTCTTTGTTAGTGTCAGTTTTGCTGCGTATACAAAAATGATTATTTTTTCATAATATGAGTGTTGATGTAACTCCACACGAGAATGAGAAAATGGTTGGTAATAGACACGCAGAAATCAACTTGACCTTTTAAGAGTTCCCAATTTTCCTATTTTGTTTCAATATACCTATTATCAGTTTCCAAAAGTTGGGAAACTGCATTTGAAAGATACAAAGTTTGCGACAATTTTGGTTAATATTCCCAGTTGTCTCTATGCCTGAGTTCATCACGTACAAGACGTGTTATTTAGGATATGCAAATACAAATTTACATGATTACGTAATTGATGTTTATGGTTTACCAGAATTTGCATAGCTAAGCAAACTTGTCTTACACTGTTGCAAGTAGAGACTTAACTACTCCTAGCAATAAAAAGGTAAGCTTCGATATTTCTATATTATAGGAAAGGTTTTTTTTTCAAAAAAACTTTAAAGTCTCATTATAATAAGCAATTGAAGTCAAAAACTAGTAATATAAAAATATATGATAACTAGCGACCCGCCTACGTTTCGCAATGGTGTAATTTTGGCCGACTTGCTCACGAAATATAATAACACGATATTAAATTTTATCTAACTTAAAAAAACCTTTTTTAATTGTTCTTTATTTACAAATTTAAATGAATAAATTCCCTAAAAGATGGCGAAAACCGCATTAAAATCCGTTGTGTGGTTTAGGAGGAGTTAGCCACAAAGATACAAACAGACACAAATAGCGACTTGGATTTATACTATGTAATAATAATAGCCTATATATGTCCCATAGTTGAGCACAGGCCTCCTTCTCGGATAGCGAGAGGGTTTGAGACGAAATCCACCACGCTGGCTCGGTGCGGGTTGGTGGATCACATGATGGATAATCATCTAGTCATCTGGGCTACCTCACGATGTTTTCCCTACATAATTTAAAAAATACCAAATTAGTGGTATACCCCAGTGGGGATCGAACCCGGAACCTTCGGTATAGTAGACCCGTTCCTGTTGCCATACAGTCGGCGCCGCGCTGCCCAACCACACGCAGTAGACCCGGGGCCAGGGTAGACTGGGCGCCGCGCTGACCAACACGCAGGGAGGCCGGCGGTGGCACCACTCGCAGTAGATCAGGGGCCAGGGTAGAGTGGTCGGCGGTGGTGTCACCACTCGCAGCAGATCCAGCAAGGTGGAATGGTCGGCGCGGTGGTGTCAACTACTGCTACACACAGACCAGTGAAAATGGTCGAGGTTGCGGCGGTGTTGCCCAAAAACGAAAGACTAACGTTATCTTTTATCCCTTTCGAACCGAACTACAACATACCATTTTATCGCGGGAAACTATGTAAAACCTCCTGTTATCAATGCTTTCCAATCTAAAAAATTGGACGAACAAATAATTTAATCTGAGTATCCTTTTATAATATGATCATTTACTATACTTTGTATGAGTTGATTTCAAGATTTCACGCTCGTGTAAGTCTAGAATTTCCTCGAAACTTCTCGAACTTTGAATTGTTCCTATATAAAAAGCTACTTTCCTACATTCAAAACAAAACAAGAGTTCCACTGAAGTGAAAAAAACTGTAAAAATTAAGCGGGCAACATTTATCTTTACCCCACTCATAGGGATGCCGAAAATACCTTTTTGTAAAGCCCCAGAAGTTTTTTTGTAACATATTGGGGAACAAAGGAATATGCAATTGATGGCAAAATGAAAAAAGGGTTGTGCAGTGGGATTTTTGTTTTTCTGTCTAACGATTTTAGGACGGTTGTAGATAAAAGTGTTCACAATTTCAGGAAAAGTCATTTAGCCGCGGGTGAAACCATAGGGCGAAAAGCTAGTAAGTTTTATAAGCGTCTCCCACGCTGTAAAGCATAGATACAATATTAATTTTACTAAAAGTGACTGTGATGGTGTAAAAGCTACTCCCGTTTTCTAATTTAAACGAGGCACTGAAACAAAATTAATTTCAAAAGTGCATCGGTGTAACTTTGATATTACACAGAAATATGAAAAGCAGAATAATTTACCTGATGTTTGGAATTTAATAAAACACGGGCTTTTATGGGTGTTGAACAAAAATAATACAACCTTTTTACAGTAATTAAAATATATTTTTAAAGTTTAAGGTTCTTGAAATATTGGAAAAACTCTTTTTGTAATGCTGATTTAATGGTGTCCGTAGCATAGAATTTTAGTGTTTAAATAAAACACACATTTTTGGCTTGAAGTCAAGCAAGTCAATTTTAATATTTTTACTGGATTTAATGTAATATTTTCCAGAACTTTTTTATTCTTCATATAATTTGCCTTAGTTATAACAATATTTCTAACCTCAATTTGTTTTCGTATGAAGTAAAAACGTTTTCAAAACAAAGCAATGCGTTTTATAAAAAAATAAAGTATCCCTTTTAATTAAACTCAACGTTGTTTTGTAACTAATGACTTATAACGAGTCACACTGGAAACTGAAGTCTCATTAAAACAAAATACAGAATAAAATACCGCAAATAGAATTTAATAATACATTATTTTTGAAATAAACTTTGATATGTTTGTTTTAGTAATACATAATGTAAAATAAATGATTTTTTTAAGAATAGTTTTGTTTTGTTTTTAGACTTTTTTAATTTTATTTTTTAAGTTCGTGTTTTTCTATAAAACTGAAATGTCTGTTTTATATTACGTGACACGAATATAACCTTTTACATTCAAATCTATTGTAACACATCTATTGCAGTAGTCCCGCAGTGACCAAAATACCTCCGCATCGATTTTATTCTACCCGGTAGCGTCAAGATAGCCATATTTGAATAGATGCAGAGGAAGTCCAATTTTACTGTCTTGTGATTGGATGGAGATTGCTTGCAGATATACAGGGTGTAAAAAGAATGCTTCCAAAAACAAAAACTGGGCTTAGCTTGTGGGGTTCTCGTTACTCTCGTATTATTTCAAATGAAATAGTGTTTTACCATAATTTGCTACGTAAACCATCGCTCCTGTATCATTAGCTGACGTGTGTGTGAAGACCTCAAGCGGCGAATAACTTTTTTAAATTGAGTTTTCAGTATACCCATACTGTTAGTGAATTTACTATTTAAAATGGTCTTTTTACACCCATTATAACTTGTATTTGGGTAAGTATGTATATGCTTACCAAATTTAAACGTAATCAGTTTTTAATACAACCAAGTATATGACACATATGAAACATTTTAAACAGTACTGTATATATTTTTAGAAGATGTCTATTCGAATTCTTAGGACTTAAATAGTCTGGCGAGGTTCCCAATTGGCACATATGGAAATACCTAAAACTAACAGCTTTTGGCTCTGGACCTTTCATTAAGTATTAATTAATAATGTTTTTGAGAAATCATCTAACGCAATCGATAAAACTATTATCGAACCAAAGTAAAACTTCATATTTTTTTTGAAATAATTATATCTAATTTACCAAGTCGACGCGTGCTCTATTTCTTAACTTGACCCAACATAGTACCTATTTGATAATTGTTTAACATCCTATTTTATTTTAAACTGGTCTTATTTAACTTACCTAAATCAATAATCAAAAAGGGATCATAAATATTTATGTACTACATTTAATTTAATTTTATTATACACGATCAGAATATAGCTTAATATGATTTTATGCCCAATAATTCTGCACAAAATCGTTGAAATTGCGATTTGGCCTGATATTTGTAACCAAGGGAAGTGAAATCCTGAAAATCAAACCTGAAAAGATTCACCGATGTGGCAAATAGGCTTATGTGCCTACTTTTTTACCTGGTGTAATCGGGTAAGGGAGACGACAGATGGAATTGTGATGAAAAGCAACGTAGTAAAGCAAACAGTAGGTATTTTTTGGGAGATAATATTATTTGACTTGTCAAAAAGTGAATATGGAAAAAAACTATTGTTTTTTTAATCTGAATGTTGATTAGGTATATCAGTGCCTATGTTAAGTAATATCTTTAAATTAACCTTATCTTTTGCGAAATTCATTTTAGTTTTCAAGCTTGCGGTTTTGTTGCGGCTGATGGCTTTTTGTGGGAAGCAGGAAGGTAATATTAGTAAGATTTATATAATAAGATTGATACAAAATAACAAGAAACTAAAACCCTTTTGATTTTGTCCTTCTTTAAACTGCTCTTGTTCTTATCCTTAAAAAAATATTTTATTAAGTTCAACTTACTGTTTTATCACTCCTAATATAAGGGGTGTAAAGAAAAGGATTTACCTGTAATCGAGTGTTTCTTTTCAAACATAGAAGCTATTTACTGTTATCGTAAGGGGGATTTTCTTGTAAAATATAAATATAGTTAAGTGTAATACTTTTCCAAGAAGTTTGAAGTTAATTTACTTTTGAATCATACATTGAAGTACACGGAGAGTTTGAGGGTCACAAAGAAGGTAGTAAAATACATATAAATCCCCAAGTCAAGTGGCAGTAGAAACTTGCGATAGCGAGTGAATAGAATAAAAATGTATGAAACTGTCATTTTTGACAAGCTTGCATTTTGACAGTTTCATACATTTAAATTCTATTCACTCGCTATCGAAAGTTACTACAGCCACTTGACTTGAGGGGCTGGGCAGGTTATACAGACGACCTCTGTGGTTCAGCGGTATATATACCGGACTGCTAAGCTAATGGGTCCGGGTTCGATCCCCGGGTCAAACCAATTTCGTAAAATGTTTTTTTTCGATATTGGCTCGTGTCTCGGTGTAACTAGGTTTTCTCCTAGACCATTATGTGGTACCTTTAACACAAGTGCTTACTGCAACTTACTTTAGGGCCACATTATTGGTATGTTAGCCTGGAGATTTATTATTATTTATTATCTGGAGATTAACAGTTTTGAAACTTTAAATACAAAGAGTTAAATGTCATCAATCTACTAGATTATTCAATTTTTAATGTTTAAAAAATCCTTAACTTTGTAAGTTAAATATTATTTTTTCAACAACACTTACACAAAAAAACAACTACAAAAAACTATTCGCCATTTTGTTTATGCCAATCACTCAATAAGGCTCTATGACATTGACATCTAAATTCCACTTACTTGACAAACGGATTGCCTCGTCACTTTAATAAGCAATATATTTTACAAGGTCTGTGTTTTATTTACACACTAGCAAAAAGACAATCGTCACACCCACAACAACCCGTGAATTGATCCCATTGAATATCACGTGATTATTGTGACTAAATCGGGCATCATTTAGACAATAGGAGCATAATTATGACAATATTAGACGGTCAGGTGCCAGAGTTAATGCGCGATCTATTGTTTCTTTCTTGGCATTGTGGTTAAATGGGTGAGACAGATATAATAGTTAGGATAATGCCTGGATAATGCGAGAGGAAATAAATGACGATCGAGTTTCGTTTTTGTTTAAAGTGTTGAGGTAACAAAATAGTGGGCCCATTTAAGTTATATACTTTAAAATAAATTGCCGAAATCAATTTAAATGAAAAGGTTTAAATTAAAGGCAATAGTCTAAAAAGTAGTTAACTTTAGATATATCACCCAAATGACGGGTTGGGCAGCTAGTATTATCTTATGCAAACGCAAATAAATTACAATCGAGTTTAGTTTTTTTCCAAGTATTGAGACAATAAAAAAGCGAATTGTGTGTTGATTTGTTGCATTATGTTCAATCAATCCAATAACCAATAGCTGTTAGGATCCGTCTTTGATCTGTTTCCAGCCGCTTTAATATCACGTGATATTCAGATAACTGCACACAGCCTATTGGCTGACCTATGTCACAGTTCAGTGTGCACTACAACTGACTATGTGACTAAGCTATTTCCTTTAGCTCCAAGGCTTTGATGTGAGCGTGCAAAGACTTTGAAATTAAACCTCCACATATTCGCATTTAATTTACTGTCATGTAATTTAACCCCGCTATCCGAGAAGGAGGCTGATCTCAAATAGGGACATATATTATTGGCTGCTATTAAATATAATTTAGAATGTATAGGTATAGGCTGTTATTTATAAATTATTTACGATTTTAGTTACTTAGTATGTTTAAATATTTTTTACAAGAACTTGAAATGTTTATTATTTTCAATTGTTTATTAAGCTCAGTTAGCTCAAATTAAGCATAACTCGATGTTTATTTTTAAATTGAAGATCGTTTTGAATCCCATTAATCATTATTATTCTCTTAAAACACTGGGATTTTGACGATAAGCTATTTCTTAATGGAAATTTGAACTTAATTGTGAGAGACAAAAGGCTTTATATTGTTTGAAGCTGAAGTGATATCTCCAAATAGGTTTGTCTCGTCTTCGCGACCTCTTGGAAAGAGGTCATGTCCGTTTTACAGTTCACGCATGCGCTATACTTAAGGTGATTTTTTTCATTTTATTGTTTTTTTTCTGTTTAAATGTTTTTTTTTAAGCCATACATATTATGCAAGTTATAGCTTAGGATACGATGATTTTAAATTTTTGCGTAACAAGTAAGTTGTGACTCATCTTATTTAAGCTCCGCGATTATGTCGAAATTCGCCGCTTTCACGGTAAAAGTTAAAGTTAGCTGGTTAATAATAATAATCATTTATTTCGGACCACAAAAATCCATAATTTGTTAGTAGCTCACAAATGCACTTAAATCTATGTTAGTAAAAAGCTAATACAAATAATATTTTTAAATTTTTATTTTTACTTTTTATTAACAAAACCTGGCCTTCCGCCACAATGAACCAGATTCCAGTGTCTGAGGATAGGGCAGCAATATCGACCCGCCAGGGCAGATAGGAGTCTGTTGGGGCTGTCACGAACTCGGCTCCCTAACGAAGCTGTACGTTTCCGTATGATAGCCTGGAAACCGTCCACGCATGCATCAGCAAACATGGACGACGCACTACAGTACCTAGGCATCCCCATTAACATCCTGAAGCTGTTATTGTATTGGACGCACAAGGATCTGAAAGTCTTTTGTGTATAATCAACCCATAGACTGCAGGTGTAGAAAGATTGGCAATAAGCCCTAAATAGAGTTTGTTTTACTTCTACGCCACATCCTGCAAACCTACGAGCTATCATATTTGCTCGTACGGCCAGAGCCCTGCGCTCCCTCTCTATGTCAGCCTCGTCAGACATATTCTCAGTCAACCAATGTCCCAGGTACTTAAAACTAGTGACTCTGTTAAGTGACGAACCTTGCAGTGTTATAAGTCATAACTTTTGGATTTAGCTTTGAAAACTAGAATCTCGCTTTTCTTTGCGTTGTACCTGAGACCATGGGAGACCGCATACCTTTCGCAAATGGATAGTAATTTTCTGAGGCCGTTGACAGAGGGACTCAGTAAAACCATATCGTCTGCGTAGCTTAGGTTGTTATATGCCATGTTATCAATAGTGCAGCCGACACCGCTGTCGCTGAGCTCACCTATCATACGGTTGACGTAAAGATTGAAGAGTAAGGGAGATGACAAGCCTCCCTGTCTCACTCCACACCCAAGACCGTATGCCTCTGACAGCTCACCAGCCCATCTCACCTCATTTAACTGATTGTCATACCAATACTGGAAAAGACTTATAAGCTCCTTGGGAAACGATGTTTCCGAGCTTAATTTTTGCCACAGAATATCATATTTGACCATATCGAAGGCTTTAGACAGGTCCAGGAAACAAGCTATAACCGGCGTCTTCAGCTCTGTATAAAAACGAACAGTATGCTTGAGACAGAGTATTGCGCTTTCCGTGGATAGCTGAGGTCTAAAACCGAATTGAGCATCACACAATTTAAGCGATTCTCGAAGCCTTCTCTCAAGCAAACTATCCATTACTTTGGCTATAGTGGTAGCCAGAGAAATAGGCCTATAGTTGTTCCTGTCTGATGCGTCACCAGTCTTGCTTTTCAGTATCGGTATAACAGTCGTCTTCATGAGGTCGGACGGTAAGTACGAGTGTCCAACACAGTAGGTAAAAAGCATGGCCAGCACACGGGGTAGATGAGGTCCCGCATATTGTAGATGTTCTATGCTGAGACTATCATGGCCGGGGGATTTACCTCGCGTCATGTCTCTTACTACAGAATTAATCTGTTTAGCAGTGAAATACGAGGTGAAGTCTCCATACCACTCCCCAGCATCGAATCCCAGGCCATGGCTGGAGCAGGGTGCAATGTTTTCAAAATGTTTTTTAAAAACATTAGCCACCCGCTTCGCATCGGTCTCACCCTCCACGCTCGCAGGGATACTCGGCTTCAAGTTCAGTTTGTTCCGTTTTTAAACTACATTTTAAAAAGCTCACTACGTAAAAAAATAAGCCTTCATTAAAACTTTTCCCTTTGTGCGTATACAAACATCAAAATTACACAAAATGAAAACTCGAATCTTCATAAATAAAATTTTCCATATTGCTACGTAATATCATTAATTCCATTTCAAAACAACAAAACACCACTCTTACATAGTATTAACGACGTTTGGTAAGCATTAAATTTCCAGTATTCGGATTTGAAACTAAACAAACTAGGGAATTTCTGTTTTGCGAACGATCGCGCTCAAATTGCAAATAAACACAAAGGAAAGGCGAACGTAAACGGATTAGGAGAGGGTCTAGTTTTACGTTACAGAATAAAAGGCAACGCATTGCTAGCTTGGAACGCTACGTCAGTTTTTATACAGAAAATCGGGTGGTTTAAGTGAAAATATATTTTACTTAAAATAAAATTTACAACAGATTTATTGCGTAGTTTGTATGAAATCTCCAACATCCTATGATCCAAGGCTTTTTCTCAAATTGTGACAAATTTTATGTAGGTATGTATTTTTTCTTAGGTTTTTCTTTCGCTCTAGCTTAAAAGAAGAAACGTTGTAAACTTACTGTCTCATTACAGATACAAATAAATAAAGAAATAAATTTGCTTACAGCCAAAACTATTCATGTATGAAAAGTTTCATAAAAAAAATATTAAATCAAATGCCAAACTTTATAACCACTGTGCATACTTCCACGCACCGTCGGAACCTAGCTTTAATCGTCACAAATTAAAGCGTTTAAATTAGCATAGATAAAACAACAAAGCCCGGCAAATTCCGTTTTAATACCAACGTAGTCCGGACAATATTGCTTATTTTCAGATAAAACCTAGAGATATTCTGCAGAACTTTCACAATAATATTACGGTAAATTACTGTGGAATAGTAAAGGCGTATTCCCTAGATGCAGCTGTGAACTACTCCGGTAGAAAATAGAAAAGAGAATTACTTACTACTGGTTAGAATAGAGGCTTACTCATTGTTCAATCAATTTAGTAATATAGAATTAATATCGGTTATTGATTTAAAATAATGGAGCAGAATACCTAGCTTCTGAAAAAATATTGATCCATTTTTGAGCTTTATATTCATTTGTCGTACTAAGCTATTTTATTTTACCAACATTGAAAAACAACTTATATTCTTCAAGCTTAAACATGTAATAATGAGGATCTGACAAGATACGTTCTCTGCTGCTACTCGCAATCCAAATGACAGAACCACTAGCCGTTTCTCTCCGACCTAGTTTTTTTTCAAACTTCTACTGTTTACAAAAATAGAAAAGACAAAGACTTCATAGATAAATTTTGGCGCTGGTGTTGCTATTATTAAAAACTTTTTTTTTTTTTTTAGTATATAGATTATAAATCGCGATAAAAGTAAAATGATATTCTCAGAAACTATTGGCCATACCATTACACAGCTTACAAAAATGAATTATAGCATCTAGTAACGAGAAATCTCATTTGAATTACTGCTGAAACAACCAAAAGCAAATAAATAAACGACGGGCCGATCTCGTACAAATAAAATACAAAACTACCGTCGCATTGTTCCGCAGAAACCAGCCCTACAATTATTAAATTACTCAGATAACCGCCGTATTCTATTATTTTTATTTGTCTATTCCATTGTGACGTAGGAAAACAACTAAATGAGTTTTGATGTTTTCGGATCGAATGGATCTTGATGGATCCAATCGGATCAAGGGAGAGATGAACAGGATTTCATGTAAACAAACAGTGTGCTTGTTGTTATTTATATTAGATGTACGGAGAACAACAGATAAGACTAGGAAAACAGTGGTTTATGAGCTAATGGAGTATCTACAATCGACGGCGTATACTTGCTTACGATTACGATAAGTAAGTAGTGCAAAGTATTTACTCTATTACATTTCATGCAAATGTTAGCTAGTAATGCGTGCTCAAAATTTTATTGATAGTCGTAAATCTATCCCATACGAGTTCTTTTCGAATGGCGGCAGCTAATTAGATTCTTATTTTTACCCCCGGCAACTTGTTTCTACAACAAAATTCAAATTTTTATCAGAAATTAAAAAAAGGTTATTAATTTTAAAATATTCATCATATAACTTCTTAGATTTACGCGATTATTATTACTTGAAATTAAACTCATTTTAACGGGTTTTACGCGTTTATTTTATTATTTTTGATTTTCCGACGTTTCGGCATTTTTGCAAATGCCGTGGTCACGGGTAGACTGAGATGTTTGACGTCTTCATAGAGTAAAGTAAAAAACGATTTTTCGAATTCACCGCCATCTATTTCGTAATTTTCTCGCATAGTCGCTCGGGTTCACGCAGTAGACGCTGACAGTGGCCCCGATTCTGAAAAAACTCTCTAAACTAAACTAAAACTATCGCCGTCACTTACTCATTAATAATTAATGCCAAATATAACGGGTGTAAAATACCACTTCCGAAGCCTGAAACTATGTATTCTGGAGCCTCAATAGTAACTAAATTTACTAATAGTATACTCAGAAAACCCAATTTAAAAAAGTTATTAAGGATTGAAAAGTCATATTCGGCGCTTGAAATCATCGTTCAGATGCGATTATTTACATTGCAAATTAAATTAAAACCCTATTTAAAATAATATAATAACCGCGTTAAAACCCGTTAAAATGAGTTTAATTTCCAACAGAATGTTTATTGGCGTTTGTAACTCAAAAAGACTTAAATACAGGCTATTTTTATTGGCCCGCGTTACCTGTACTTGTCTGTTGATCTTTAATTAGTTTATTTAAAACAAATCATAAGATTTTCGTAATTTTTACGTTGAATTTGCATACGATAGGTTTTGTATTATGCTAAGACACTTTCTTACGTATACGTTATTCTTTGTATCAAGTGATACATTCCTAACATGTACCTAAATGTCCTTCACTCTACAATAAAAATGGGATACAGACAAGTGACCTTCTGTCATTAAAGGAAAACGAATTTTGTGATAACAAACACAATTCAATTATCGTCCTGTGTTAACCTGGGTAGAAAGGAAGCCCTTAAATAAATAACTTAACCCTACTTGGATGGTCGAGGGATGGTAGAAGAGTGTGGGAAAAATCCCAAGTTACCGCGTACGTAGCAGAATTGTAAAAACGTAGTATTTTTGTAATAGTTTAACTTCTAAGATTAACAGGAGTGTTATTGCGGAGAAAATATTTTTTTAAGAGTTTATTGTGAATTTGTTTTTATAATTTCTCACTTTTTTTTTCAAAATCGTGGTCACATTGATACTAAAGTAAGCACTTCTATTGACATCTATGTGATCTCTTTCTTAATGTTTTCGCATAATATACTGAAACAACACAAAAATGGAAGGATTTAAATATATTTTTTTTATACCAACACTTAGTTTAGCTATTGGAGACTACCCATATTCATCATCATATAAAAAGTCTACTGTCTACCCAAGCCAGTCAAATACAACCTGCGTAAGCCCTTATAGCCCTTAGAAAAGGGACACAGGGGACAGTTTTTGACAATTTGCTTTATTGTCTGTTCTAGGCCACCACAGTTAAACTGAGTGAGTCTGTTCTGTCACATTGAGTGGAGATGGTGATTTGATCTTCCATGACCGGTATGAAATTGGTTAACTGATGTCTTGACGTTACTCCTATGTTAAAACCTTGTTTGAAGTGTACACTGTTTGATCTTCTTAACAACATTACTATTGATAAGTTTATGTTTAAATTTTTTGTATAAGCAATGTTGAAACGTAGTTCCTATACAATCCAATCGAATAAGTTTTTTTGTTTTGTGTGCTTTATTATTGTTTTTTTTTGTGTTAACTCTGTGCGCAAAAAAACTTTATATTTTGTTTTTATACTTTAACAACGAGTCATATTATAAAATGAAACTTTAAGTGAACTTATACTTAGATGTAAACTTTATCTTTAGATGCGACGTTTAGTTTGAAATTATCTCAAGCAATGGAAACCACATATTATATGAAAAATGTTTGAAAAGATAGCCTATTATATATGTAATTATATGAAAAATCGTAATTACAAATAATGAGTTGTTTAAAACACAAAACCTTAAACCCTGAATAGCATCCTAATTCAAATATAAATCTGGAAGTTTCGAGAACAGTCTCGATTGTTTCAAAGTTCTCCATCGCTTGGTCGACGCGTGAAAGGTTAAAAGGGATGCAAAAGATTTTTTTATTCGCAAATTTTAATAAGTAAGTAACAAAGAGAGTTATAACGCGTCTTTTACTTTAAAAACTTAACGAAAAATATGTTATCTTGGAAAAATATTATTACATGAAAGATTTTAAAGGAGGACAATAAAGAGATCTTGTAAGGGTTTTATTTTCGAGATATAACTTTCATTCATACGCCGACGAATGTAGCTTTAAAAGAAAACCTTAAGAATAAACACCAACCCAAACGATCATACAAACATAAAAAAGTAATTCCTTTAAGTTACGAGGTGTTACACGACGCGCCTTAAAAATTCTCAACACACAGGGAAAACGTGCAAATGTTAAAATTTACATTTTATGAAGAACTTTACATAAAAAATTCCAGTAACTTTATCTAACTTGCGAAGTCTGAGACGTGTTCGAGCATTCTTTGGCAGTAACGGTGGAAGTTTCTGTAAATTATATCGCTGAAAACTTCGGGAGTCAAAGGTTGATCATTTAAGAGGCAATATTGAAAGCTTTTAACTCGGATTTAATATTGTTAAAGGCACTTATAAAGTATTGTAAGTTATTGTTTGAAAAAACTTCTTTCGCTTTTATCGTTTGAATTATGATCAGATGAGCCCAAGAAAATGATGAGAAAATCTTTTTTTAACTCTGTCCACCTTTTCTACATAATTTTATAAAAATTAAAATAATAAAATAACTATGAGCTCAGCTTTAAGGTACATCAAAATAGTAAACAGTAGACTTCAATGTGAATTATTCACTTATAATCTTAGTTAACAAGCTCTTAACAGGGTTTGAACATTCTGTACCCTATATCGACAGTGCTTACATGGAGTATAATACTAATAGATAGAACACACTGGTACGTCTTGGCAGTAAATAGAAAAGCATTTAAAATTTAATATACGGGTATAAAAGTCAGAGGAAGAGACTGCGACGCACTGGCACTTAAATACTCATTTAAATAGGGGTTCCTTATACAAATGTCAACTAGCATTAAACAAAAATCTGCCCATTTTGGTGAAATCATGCGGCCGCGTCCCGGCAGCTTTTTTTAGTTTTTCGTAAAAATTCGTCTCAACTATTGAGTATAAAAAAGCCGCTTGTTTGACCATTCGGTAGGACTTTTGGAAAAGGGAGTCGGTTTCCTTCGACCAAAAACCTACAACTTTTGTCGTGCAGATGTCTTTGTGAAAACCATCGCATCGTTGCAATATTAAAATCAACAAAAATAATTAAGTAATCTCATTTAGTAATTATTACCAAGAAATCCCTATCTAACCCTTGCCAGAATCTTTTAAGTCGCCGTTTAGCTCCCCATCTTACCCCAAACGACATACTAGCATGTAGACCATGACGTCATCATGACCGTTATTAAACCTCCTTAATTTAACACGGGTGCGATCCAAATTAATCTTCATGCCTCCATTAAGACGCTTTTAAACAATTCAAAAGCCACTGAAGAAGCGAGAGGTACGTACGTAATTGTATATCGCCTGCTCTGATTTTGGAACGCAAATGTACGGATTTTGAATTGGGTTTTAAATAGGAATTATTTCAGTTAATAATGACGTTCTGTGTGTGTTATCACAGTGGTGCAGGATATGCTAATTTCTGAATTGGATGACTGACGTGAAGGGGTAAAGCTGGGCATTGTTTTACGCTCGGTATAATAAGATTAATTTTATAAAGTGGAAATTATTATTTACCACTTTAAGTAGATAACAATTTGTTTTGAACTCTATTCAAAATTCAAGGCACAGATTTACTCGCTTTAAATATTTATAAGCGTTTTCAGTTAATGAACTTAGATGACCTAAGACCTAAATATATTTAAATGTCATGTGTAATAAGGTTAATGTAAAGATGGTGTGTCGATAATGTACCGCATTACGATTAATCATTCTAAATGATTGATACGTTTAAGGGTTAAACAGACAAAAAGCTTATTGATTGAAATTTAATAAAAAAAAGTTTATTGGTACTGAAAATACTCAAAGAATTCGGTGTTTTTATATTTTTTTAAATTTTTGAGCTTCTTTAAATCGATTCAAATGTATATTTTTTCTTTTATTAATTTGTTGATGTATTCCCTATTTGTTTAAAAAATAAAATGGTTCATCTTTTTAACCCCAAGTAAAAAATCACTTGCTCAACAAGGAGTGGAAAGTCAATACATAGAACTACTTTTTAATATGTACTCCAATCTAAAGGCGAGAATCCGACTTGAAAGGGATGGCGAAGAATTTTCCATTGCAAAAGGAGTCCGACAAGGTGACCCACTATCCCCTAAAATATTTAATGCAGTGCTAGAGTCAATCTTTAGAAACCTCAACTGGCAAGAAAAAGGCATCAAAATAGATGGAGAATACCTTAGCCACCTCAGATTCGCCGACGACATCGTAGTTTTTGCTGAAAACCCTGAAAGCTTAGAAAATATGCTCAACGACTTAGCAAACGAAAGCAAACAAATGGGTTTAGAACTTAATGCAAAAAAAACGAAGATACTTACTAATGGCGACCAACGCATCATTACTGTGGACACCAAAACAATAGATTATGTAAATGAATACACCTACCTCGGGCAAACAGTTTCTTTTGAAAACTGCACGACAAATGAAATACAAAGAAGGATAGCTTATGCATGGGGCAAATACTGGAGCTATAAAGAAATTATGAAAAACACCGATATTAATATGAACATTAAGAAAAAACTTTATGAAGTAGCTATCCTCCCTTGCCTTACCTATGGCTGTCAAACGTGGTCGCTCCGAAAAGAAGACGAAAGTAAGCTAGCCATCTGTCAGAGGAAAATGGAGAGGAGTATGCTAGGAATAACACAAAAAGATAAAATTGCAAATAAAGTTATTAGAAAAAAGACGAGACTAGCCGACGTTATACAAACTGTAAGGTCCCTAAAATGGAGATGGGCTGGCCATATCTGTAGGATGGACAACAGTCGATGGACAAAAAAGGTAACCGAGTGGATACCAAGAGACGAATATAGGAGAAGAGGGAGACCTAAAAAGAGATGGGAAGACATTTTTATAAATAAAGTAGGACCCGACTGGATGTCAAAGGCCAGGAACCGGATGTTGTGGAGAAAAGTGGGGGAGGCCTACGCCGCTGAGGCGACTACTACCGAATAGTCATTATACAAAATGAAATGAAATTAAAATTATTGAATTTAATATAATATAATCTAATCTAAGTAATTGTTTAAAATATTTTTATTGAATTGTATAAATATAAATTATTGTGATTTACTTGTATTATTATAAATGTAAAAGTAGTAGAAATAAAGGCTTTATTATTATTATTATTATTTAAAAAAATAACGTGTTAGGATTAATGTAGGCATCTCTATTTATTTTTGTGGTAAAAGTATACATTATTATATGTTTTTCTTTTTAAAACAGATAGATTGTTTTTTCTTTAAATATGTATTTTACGCTTAGTTTTCCTTTTTTTAGCTATATTTATTGGTTTATGCATTACGCTTATTTCCTCTTCGTAAGAACGCCATAAATAATTTTAACTTGCTGTATGCACTTTCTAGGTAATTTAGCAGCCTTAAGTTACAAAGAGCGATAATTTTCAGTATTCTAAGCTAGTGGCTTCGGTGTTCGTATCTCATTGTGTAATGCTTGCAACAAAGTTAGGGACTTAATGTTATAGACATTTACATATATTACTGGAATTGACAATAAAATTGGGTTGTTAGTGTTAAGACGCGTCTCACGTACAGATGCCTGTTAGTTACTGAGAAGACACTACTAAAGGTTGGAGAATTTGCTAAAGGTCTAAATGTAGAAACGTGTAGTCTAGTTCATGAAGTAACCTATCTTGATGAATGATTCAGTTTATGAATGGAACGACGTTTAGTTGGTGCAATGTCGTTTCAAACGTGTATTAGTCTAAAATGTAAGATTGCACATCGAAAGCGTAAAGCGAAAGGTATAGAATTTGAAATGCATTGAATAACGGTTTAAATATCCACACAAAAAGTTACTAAAAACTTTCAAAACGTCTTAGCCTTCTTAAATTTTTAGGTAAAAAAAAATTATTCATGTTATCTGTATCGTATACAAATCGTTCATTCAGTCCATCCAATTTAATTCAGTTCTTTTAGTTTTTAGTTCCATTAGTATTTTGGCAACGGGTAATTTTGCCTGCAGGCAATTTATTTCCCACATCACTCATTTTTATGTGCAAACCACTAGAACCAAGTATACTATTATTAAGCTTAGAAGCTCGCTTGATCCCGTATAACCTTAGCTCATCTAGACAGAAGTATATCCTTGTCTAAGTGCACAAGCAAGGGTCGTTTGCAACTACGTGCATAAGTTATTCCTGACATAATCAGGTTACGTACTAAACCGTTTCTAAAGTAAGACTTTCCGGTTGTCTGCTCACCAACAAATTGCTGACAACTTCGTCATAAACGGATTAGCTGGGAAACGTCAGAAGTTAAAAGTTTTGGAAGATTTAATGGAAAGTCGCGATGGTAAGTAGTTTTAAAAAAAGTTGTATCATGAATTGCATGCTTTTTGTTACAAAAGGCTCTGAAAACGGCTCGACAGATATTTTTTCATGAGCAAAAAACTAAATCTATGAAAGGCAACGTTAATAGCTTGTATTTTCAATAACAACTGATAAATTTCACTAGAATTTAGTGACATTATAAGTATATTTAAACACCGGTGAAATTTGAAAGTCTCTTTGTTGATGATAATAGGTATATGCATCATCACTTTATTATTTTTATAATACCCTTCCAAAGTCCCAAAAAAGCCTAAAGACCTTTTGCTCTTAATTTTTAATTCTTGTCCAATTTCATCCAAGTACCTTTAAATTATAATATTCAAACAAAATAACATAAAAAACAGACAAGCACTATCCAACTTGAACCTTAACAAAAACAATTCAGTTGTCCCATTATTTTTTTTCTTATTTACTACCATACAACGCTCCGACAACTAGAAAATTAAATAACTTCTATGCCCATCATAGTAAATGCAGTTTAACTTTCGTCGCTGACATGCAAACTGGAACTTTCCTAATCTAAAGTTTACGTTTTTATTTTCGCTGACAAACACGATGGTAGTTTTTTTATTTTCTACGATGTTCGGAGTAAATTGAGCAATGAGAATTGAGAATAATAGAGGTTGAAGTTTTAACTTATTTGGTGGCCATCATAAACTTTGTATAATTTTCATCAAAGAATTGTATAATTTCCGAAAAGAGTGCTGGGAGTTTTTTTCCGCCGGCTTTTTTCTCTCGGTCTACGGTTAGGTAAAGTCGAAGTTTGTAACATTGACGTTCATTAAGTATATGTTACATATCTATAATGAATAAAAGAATTTTGATTTTGACTAGCTTCGCTAATGTAAACAATTGGAGGAGTATGTATGTAAACTACTCTCATATATTTGTAATAGGTTTGCAATTCATTTCCACCTGAAGACGAACATTTGTTAGATCATAACTCACTTCAAAGTGAATGTGATTATTGTACCACCAATTTACTTCCAATTAAATAATGATTTGCAGTTAGTGGATTGCAGTTAGTTACAGTTTTAAAAAGGAAGCTTGAAAACTCAAAATGGCAGAAAAGCGTTTAACTTTGTCTTCTTTACTTGTGGTTGCTTATATGATAACTTTGTAGCACGTAAGTTGTATGTCGCGATTAGTTTCCAAGAAGTAAACCATTTAAAGCTTTTGTCGAGGTTCCTGAAGAAAATTATTTCAATTGAAAAGTTTACTTACCAAGCTATTTTATTCTTATATTGATATATTCTTTAAAGAATGCTTTATTAAAACGCAAGAACAAGTTCATTTTACGAACTAACGAAGCGAAATATTTTAATGTCCGATAAAAGGCCATTAGCACGTCATTAAACAGACTAAAGAAATCTTGCCATTGGAAATACTTAAAGGATTTTGAAAATGTTTGTGCAGCAGAGTTAAGTGTTTCATATCTAAAAAATGAATGTAAAATATTTGCATATTTTCAAAATTATTTCAAAATGGCGGACCATAGTTTATTAAGCTTTAAATTAATTAAAAATCGCATTAATAATTCTATTTTTGTTAATAAAAAATGTTTATTTATGATTTTTAAAACATACTTGACAGTTCAAAAAGAACTTTTCTGTGATTCTGAACTGTCATCACGCCTATTATGATATGACTGAAAATGCAACACCTACACAAAAATAATTTACAAAGCATAAGAATTACACTAAATTTCTATGTTTATAAAAATAATTGTTGAGTTCACAAACACATAATAATAACAATGTCGACTATTAATAACTAAATTAGAAGAAACACAGCGATTTCAGCACTTAATCTAACAATTAATCATAAGCCGTATCTACTGTCAAATAGCCTACAATTATTTAACTCATAATATTTAAATTATTTGCAAAAAAAAAGCTGTCTTTAAAATACGAGTAGTTCTTCTAGGTTCTTAAATAAAATAAATTCTATAACAATTTTTCTAGCTCACATGGTACAGTTCTGTGTGAGTTAAAACATATGACGAGCTACTTTTCCAATAGGAATTTGTAATTCCACCCAAATACTGGTTATACGACCATTCTGAGTACTGTTGAAAACTAAAATACCTATTGCTTCTAACAATACCGTAGGATTCTGTTATCTCAAAAGACATCTCAGCAGTTGGCTATCAAGGTTTTATGTTATTAAACCTTTCTTGTTCCGGGTCCTATAAGTTTTTACAACTTCCTTCGGGGACACGACGTAATTTTAACACGCGCTAAGCTCTCCTTGGAAGCAAATTTACCTTTTAAAGAGTACCCGAAGGCAAAAACCTTTTTCCTTCAAAATGATCAGGGGATCAAGAACAAACACCCCGGTATCAAATTAAATCTATTGCATTTATTCTTTTGAGTGTACTTTGAATTTTAACGTAAATAGGGTTAGTTTTTTAAGTAGTGTTGATCTTAGATTTCATAATATTGTATTTACAGATTATTGAAGCTAAACATAAACATAACGGATATTTATAGTCAATTTTTTTTATTATGTTTGGAGAGACTTTCGTCCAGCAGTGGACAGCGATTGTTTAATTAATCATGGATTAATCAAACCACTTAGGATCTATAAGGAGTGCCTTTCAATGTGTATTTGTATCTGTAATATAAGAAAAATCCTACTTAATATTATAAACGTGAAAGTTTGTGAGTATGGATGTATGGATGTTTGTTACTCTTTCACGTAAAAACTACTGGATGGATTTTGATGAAGCTTTACAGTAATATAGGTTATACATCAGAATAACATATAGGGTACTTTTTACCGCGGGAAAACTTCTCATTCTCACGGGAAACCGACTTCGACGCGAACGGAGTCGCGGGCGGCCACTATAATTCATATAATTAATTCACTTTCTTAAATTATAATCGCACTTTAAATCTGTTGGGCTAAAATATGTGTTATCTCAGTCAATCTCACGTGGCAGTTTCGTAACTTTACAAAACAAACTGAGAGCGATTATGAATAAGGCGAACTGCATCAGAAAATGATTATGTAGCTTTTTTAGCTTACGACAACAATAAGCTATTTAACCACTTTTCAAGGTAGTTTACTAAAACAACGAGTTTTCATTTACGTAATGAATTTCACTTACTAATGAACCATGTAATACACTCTCATTATGGTTGCTTTATAGCATTTCAGGGCTGCCTACCGCGTGTGCGGTTTGGTTCCATTTGCTAATGAGTATGCAACGTCATCGATCGAATTTGGCAACCCTGTTATTTTGAGAGGCTGCATATTGAGCTGGTGGAAGCTTATTCAGGTTTTATAGAGATGTGTAACAATTAAAAAATATGTAAATAAATTTAATCTTCTTTTCGTTTTTATTTTCTATTTTGAAGTTTTCCTTCTGAAAAATTTATCTATTAGCGGAAGTTGTTTAAAATGTACCTAAATACTTTTAGTTTCAAATACCCAGATTATGAAACTATCTCATGTTTGCTTTAAACAGGGCTTCTGTTATTTATTTTTGTTTGTGAAAATGTTTAGTTAGCTATCAGTATCAGGTAAAACATAATCAAAGGCCATCAACTAAACATACTCGTTTTTCCTAGCATCAAACAAATGAAAGTGTAATGCCAAATGAGATAAAAACGCCTTCAAATAACAAGATTAAACGGAAAGGTAAGGTTCAGCCATAAATATGTCATTAGAATATGATTTATCACGTTTCGCCCGAGAATTTGTTACGTAGGGACCTTCGACATATGGATATTGGAACATTGTGATTTTTCAAAAACGCAGTTTCTTATGTTATTTTAAAAGAAAAACTAAATCGTTGTGATTGAAAATGTTTTTATTATAACGGCTGACCAACTATTTATTGTTTATAACAAAACAAGCATTTTAGTTGGTTACTGGTGTGTCGGTCACAATAGAATATACCTAATATTTTATACAATAAACAAACTCATGTTTCTGCTTACCTATTTTAATGATGTGTACAATTATATTCATCTTCTTTTTTCGTGTGACGAATATGCACTTTAGCAGCACATATCCATCCAGTGTCAGAGTTTTTGGGAACCGCCTTGTCAGGGTCTCCTGTACCCTACTGTCAGTATTTTTCAAGCCGCCTGCCTACTATGCACCTGAATTAGCTTGACGAGTACAAGTTGGAAAAGTACCCGGGACCAACGGCTTAACGTGCCTTCCGAAGCACGGAGAAACTCGGGATATAATGCCACTAGCGCTCACCCATCCTTGGACCGACCGCGGCCGGCGTTTCTTAACTATCTAGTAGATAGACGAGATCGCAACGGGCCACCGCGCTCCTCAATCAATTTTATTAAAGACCCGACATTGTAAAAAAGACAATAAATATCCGATATAACTCAAATTCAAGACACTCGCCGAGATGAAACATCACCAATCTGTTTATCATTGTAAAATCAATGGCAACTTAGCAAAAATAACCCAATTACCTAGCACTTACTGTTTATACGTTCCTCAATTTAACCTATTTAACTCAAAAGCAAATTCTCATTACCTATACGCATACAACTTGAGAAGTTATTAAAGTCATAACAAAAGAAGATCAAACAATTTTCCCCTAGATTTTTGTTTTATTTCCCCATCGTTTATCTACAGCTGAAATTGTACAAGTGTTTTTGTTTTTAAGCGAAATTGGTAACTTCCCGGGACTTTTTGGTCTCATTTCGCAAATTTTATTCGCAAACTTTTTAATGACATGACAGATTATTCAGCCGACACGTTGCTTATTACATATTTGTATTGTTCGAAATTTTTAGGCAAATATCTCGTTGCTTTAAGTACCCAAAAACATATTTAACAATTTGTTAAGTAATTTTGGTTTTGATTGGTAAAGGTCTATTTTAGTCAATAGAATTTTGGTACTATTTTTGAATGTTGGGAGCAAAAACGGTAGGAATTTGGACAATACCTTTCATATTGAAGAAAGCTGTAGTGACTGAAGTTGTTTCAACTGTGTTAGAATTCAATTAATGTGAGGTTTCAATGTGATGTTTCAATTTCAATTGAAAAAAAAGTTTAAAGCAGGTTTGTATAATTATACCTACTGATCATTTTGCTGTAAAAATAATAAGTAACTAATTACAACCATCAAAACCAAGCACTAGTTTATTTAGACGATTATTAATTTTGACGCAATATACATGGGTGGAATTTTTGAACCACCTGGAGGGAAAGTACTGTAAGTGCTCTGGAGATAGACAATTTTGCTCAAAGAAAACATTCCTTTATTTTTAACAATAAAAAGATCTGCATTCACAGATTTTCGAAAATTTGCTTGCCCCACCCGGGAATCGAACCGGCTAAAATCTGAAAAAATAACACCCTGTACTTTTATGACATCGATCGGTAGAGTCAACCATAAGGATCAAATCTCTCTAACAAACGTGGTAAATTAAACACAAGGAAAACCATGAAATTTAAACTTATAAATTTAATTCCACCCTGTAGTATTTAAAACGTAGGTATAAATATCTTCGCGAAGCAACACAAGTGTTTATTTTGTGTGTCAGTTTCGTGGAATCGTCAAAATCAAACAAAAACCTCAGGTGTCGCAAACATTGTTTGCTTGTAACTCGTAACAAGCCGTTTAAGGTGTTGAAAACATTTCGAGTAAATACTCCTTTGAAATAACTGCAGCGACGACCGCTTCAAGATGGCGGCGTTCACCTACAAAGGCACTGTGAAGTTGAATAAGTAGGTTTTTTAAAGCTGTTTTTCAGATATTAAAGTGATATTTTCATGATTAATAATGGAATTCGTCGATAATCATGTTTTGAAAATTTTACTAACTGGTGTGTTTTCGCTGTGTTGATTTATTGATAAATAAATATAACGGGTGTAAAAAGACCACTTCCGAAGCCTGAAACCATGTATTCTTGAGCCCCAATAGTAACTAAATTCACTTACAGTATACCCAGAAAACCCAATTTAAAAAAGTTATGAGGGATTGAAAAGTCATATTCGGCGCTTGAAATCATCGCTCACACATCAACTGTTGGTTCAGGTGCGATTATTTACATTGCAAATTAAATTAAAACCCTATTTAATTTGATATCATTGCAAAATCTAATAGTATAAATGCAATTTTGTATAATTATTTACGTAAAAAATTTGTTTCTCTCTTAATCATACAAACAACTTTTTTTGCTCAAAACGTAACGTACTTCTCCAGCAATGCCAAGTTTTTGTTTTCGGAAGCAGTTCTTTTACATATACATAGATAGATATTTGATTTTAAATGTGTTTAATTTAAAAATATATGCCAAGAAAGATCTTTAAAAAAATATTAAAAGTCACCAAATGTAGTTTTTTAACACTTCATAGATTTTCCACTTTCCTTTAATTCCAAGGGTATTACGTGCTTATCTTCAATAAAGTTAAGGGTTCGTATTGACAATGGGTCCTTTCCGGCTCGGACCGGATATGTCACTAAAATGGACTACCGGATGACCGGACTGCCTGGACATCCGGCCGGCCGGACCGGAATAATTTTTAAATGTGCCTGATAGACCGTTGTAGAATTTAACAGGTAATTGGGTTGGGACAATAAGTATGTACCTACAAAAAAGAAAATTATTTACTAAAATAAACCTAATTTATATGTTTTAGTTTCTTTTAAATATGCTTCTCTTTTCTGCTATATGCAATAAGTACCGGATGAAATATAACTTCTGAAAAATGTATAATGTGATATTATGTTTATTTGACTTAGTATTTGCCTTGGTTAAAATTTTGAAATCGGTCTCCTGATTTAGGGGTTTTGGGGGGTTGGGGGGGTGGGGGGGATGGGTCTGAACCCCCCCTGACCATTTTCAGCTGCAGGAAAAAAAAGGGGGGCGCCAAAAAAAATATTTTTTTTTAAACCCCTCAATATGGCGACCTTTAGTAGCCAATTTATATGTATAAAAACTCGCTTCAATCAACAAGTCAACGGAGTCCTCCTTTTTCTGGAAGTTTAAAAAAAGTAACCTAACTAACCTAACCCATTGATGTCGGATTGTGTCAACTCGGAGTAAGACATTGCTATTAATTACCTAAGAATTATGTAAACACACTTAATAAATACAATCTGATTACCTCGATTGTATTTAAAATTAAGATTGTAGAAAAACCACAATATCATTCATCCAAGATGCTAAATGTATTTAGGAAATTTTGAATTTTTTTAAAAAATATTTAGCCGCGACTCCGGCAGCCAAAATTACTTGTAGGGAGTTCAGACCCCTCCTCAGGCGACCGATTTCAAAATCCAACCCTTTGCCTTCAATTTAAAAGCATCTTATTGTTTTTTTCTTACTTCCTTTATGTATAAAATAACTTAGGTATATCTTTTACGTTGCATTGTTTCTAGATTCATTTCAAGCAGTTCAAAATAAACGCAAGTAAAAAAAATATACCTAATCGAAAAAACTGATCCCAAGGAAAACACTTCGGATCAGAATGAGCCCCTCACTCAAAGATTGCGGCTTCGCTGACAATAAATCCCGCCATTGCGAGTAATTTTTGAGTTTTACGTCCCTTTTGTCTCAGAAACAGATGTTCCCCAATAAAAACTGGGCTATTTGAAGCGATGGTACCTTTTATTGTCAATTTTCATACATCGTCACATTTTATTATTGTAATTTGCTTATCTTTCGTCCTTGAGACGAAGAATTCGGTTCCTACAATGGTAAGGGAAAAGAGATAGCAGTGGAAATAAGAAAGGTACATCAAGACGTTTTTGCTTGTTTTTTTTTTAAAGACGTTTGGATGTCAATGAGGATGTAACTGGTATTTTGTAACTGCAAAAGTAAGAAAAAAATACAAGCATATCAGCAGGTTGAACCAAAACATGCTTTTTAAAATCAATGAGAAACTTTACATGTACGCATACATACAGTAATTTAATTAAACATGTTTGTTTAAGTCATAAACGAGCTTCTAAGTTAGTTGGGAGACTTTAAGCATTGGAAACAACAAATTTTTATTTTATTGTCAGTTAAAGTGCATCAGGACCACTAAATTTTAAAAATAAAGATATTGTATGGAAATATTTTATTAAACGACTTTCAGTTAACGGTTGAATATTTAAATATGATGCGAATATAATACTGGCCTAAAAGTTGTTTAACCTAACGACCTCTTTTATTATATTAAAATGTAATTAGTGACCCGCCCACGCCTCGCACTGGTGTAATTTGGGCTGACTTGTTCACGAAACATTTCATTTTGCCTAACCTAGAACAAATCAATGAATATGTAGGTACTTGGCTCAGAAACATGTTATACAAAAACAACTAAACGATGGCGACAGTTTCATTAAAATCTGTCTCTAAAAAGTTGGACAAAAACATACCTACAAACAGAGAATATTATCACTGCTTATAGTATATAGTGGCCGCCCGCGACTCCGTTCGCATAGAAGTCGGTTTCCCGTGGGAATGAGAAGTTTCCCCGCGGTAAAAAGTACCCTATGTATTATTCTGATGTATAACCTACATAACTGTAAAGTTTCATTTAAATCCGCCCAGAAGCTTTTACGTGAAAGAGTAACAAACATCCATACATCCATACATCCTCACATCCTCACAAGCTCACAAACTTCCAAGTTTATAATATTAGTAGGATACATCCCACTAGTTAGGCACAAGCCACTTTCCCGTATACAGAAAATTATATATAAAATATGAATATATATAATAACTAACCACACAAACTAAATAACTATAAACCAAATACACAATAATAAGCTCAACATATTAACATAATGAAATGCCAGTACAAAGACATTTACTACTTTACAATTCATATAAAATTAATCCGTGCTCTAGTTAATTGAATTGGTGTTTATCGACTGAGTTTCACTTTATCAATATTCATACTTGGGTGTCCATTTCAACTTTGCAGAAGTCGTACAATTTGAATATTAATTTATTGAATAATTCCTGCTCGTTGTTCGACTTTTTATTCCTTAGTTAATTACTTGAGTAGTTACTCGTTGTAAAAAGGGTGAATTAAAAATGATATTTACGCTTAAATCTGTGTTTTTTGTGACTGTTTTTGCTTTTCTGTTTCGTGACAGAGTTTCGTGAATTCACGGTTGTAGAATATCGTGCAGGAAAATAGCAGTCTTGCCATCCATATATCAGTAGTGTTATCAATTCCTGAAAATTAAAACATTTTTGTTGTTTATAAATTTAAAGATGGAAATAGAAAGAATGTTGGAAACATCGCTGGTTTAAACATGAAGATAGTGCAGCAAAGTCGTCCAATCCGATTGCTAGTCGATCTTTATCGTTTATATGGCTCCTACGCCAAACATGATACGATTACAGTAAATAGGTTACCTTAACACTGAGCTTAAAACTTATAATTCCTGGATTACTCATGGCTTCAACTAAGTCACCTTCTACATATCAATTAAAGAGTCACAGTAGATTTAAAACTTTCAATAAAATATCAAACACGTTCTTTTTATGTTTCTTTCGTGTTTCTACCATATTTCTACCATGTTTCTACCAATGTTCTTACCGTGTAATATGCACAAGGTAATTTTATCCTTTATAAATGGTTATTCCTAATAATGACCTTAGTTATAAGCTCGCTAGTATAACCACATAAAACTTTAACGAGAAACCGGAATCGTACGTCCGCATCGTAAACTAAACTACAAAATATAAAACCACCCGTGACATTAGGTCCTCCATATTGGAAATATCTTCATAGACAAAGACCATCAAAAATATACAATAAAATGGGAACGTGACATGAAAAACTGATCTATTTTTTATGGAGGTAATTTTCTATATGCTAGAACAACGTAGGTATAAAATGGTGCCAGTATTTGAGATGCTGCCGCCTACGTCTCTGCGCAGGTATATAAAATGCAAGATAGGTTTTGGTAATACACTTTTTTACTAAATAGTTTAATATTAAGTTACAAATACTCTGTTGTTTGACATAGCTTGAGATTATACCAACCACGAAAAAGAATGCTTGTTTTATAGAAACAAACATTAACCGGTGCAAATCATAAAACTCAAGAATAGAGCGACCAATTCGGTAAATTTATGATACAGTCGAGTGATTGACGGACAAACTTATTCACAAACGAACTATTAGCCCTGCTTTAATTCAAACGTATGCCAAAAACTGAAAAAAAAACCATTTGTCTTTTGATCCAAAATATTGGCCTAGATTTTAAGCTGGAATGTTTTACTGCTTACCGGACCGCACGTATTAATCGCTTCAATTAATTCATGTTAAAACGCAATAATGTCGCACCTTATATTCGCACTCAACCATTGAATAATACGAAAACCAACCTTAATCCTCAGCGATAAGGCTCAATTTAGAGCTAAGATTGCATAGCACTTACAGGGTGTTGTATTTTATCCGTTTTTAATTACGGAAACAAATGGAAACAGCCATCACTAGCATGACATTCCCTTAATTGGAATTTTAATGTGCTTCGACCAATCATGTTGATTGATTTTTTTGTTAAAGGTATTGAAATCCCTGTTATTACTCATTAGACTGACGTCACATTTGACGTCATTGAGTATAAGTTTGAATAAATATATTTTCTTTCATTCAATATTAATATAAAAAAAGGCTGTCTGTTGTGTCTTAATTGTAAATATTGTGTTAATTGATGAATATTAGTAAATGTTAATAAAGTGCCATTTACACTGTTAATTTGCAGTTGTTATCAATTCTGGCATTACTTTATAGTGAATTTGGCACTTTGATATAAATGTTCGTATCAATAAAATTTTCTTTAGGTAAATCTGGGATTAATTTTTTATCAATATAACCCTATGATAAGGTTAGGTTAGTAAAGCCTTTTGATTGCCACTGGGGTATGAATTTAAACTTTAAGACTGTGAAAAACATGTATAGTCATCAACTCCATGTTATGCGTAAAAAATAAAAAAGTAGCTTGTCTTTTTAAAAAAGAAATGTCTTATTTATAAAAAACATTAAATCTACAAAATTGAAACAAAATTACCCTTAAAAAAAGTAAAGTATATATAAATATAAAAGTATCGTGATTCTCTGTCCTTCACTAAAAGCGCGCGTAAGAGCAGGATAAAACACATTTTAATGAAAAGTTCAAGGGTAACCTACATCGTGTTAACAATAGCGTGATCGAAGGTTAACACAGTTTTTGTTGAATTTATTATGGTCCCTAATTCATCATTATTTCGTAAACAAAATGGGGTTAAAATTAAAATGGCCGTAAATTTTTCGAACATGCTATACTTCCGTGGTGGTTATTATTAGTTATTTCGTGAGTATTTGGTTAATAGGGACATGATGTTGATTATTTTAGTTATAGAAAGTATATTTGAGTGTGTTTCAGGTTTCGTGATCAAGGCTCGTTACTTAAGGTCATTGAGATTATTTAAATAGTTTGGATAGTTTGAAGGAGTCATGCAACAACACTACTTTTCATAAGTTCGTATTTAACCATATGGGGGAAATAACCAACATTGGTTGGTGACTTAACAAGACGGTTTGAAACTCACCTGATTTCCATTCTATATTTATTGTAAAGTCTTACTCTGATTTTTTCAAAGACAATCGTAATTATTTCATTATCTACTTTTTCCATATTGCGGTTTTCCAGTTTTCCAAGAATTAGGGGTTAGCTTAATTCGGAAAACCTTCAGAATGTTCAATGATCTAATTCTGAACTGAACTGAAAAATTAGCTTTTATTTATTAAATTACTATTGATGTTTGAAAGCATTAGTTACTGTTTTGAATAATATACATTAGTAATTATTTAAACTAAAAATAAATAAAAAACGAATATTAAAAAAGTAAAAAAAAACACACCATAACAAGTCGGTTAAAAACTACCAAGACAACATAACAACCGACTGGTGACGCCACCCGGCCCAATTATCCACAAGCAGGCGAACTCCTACGCAGAAGTACCAGGCGATCATAATCCCGCAGGCGTTAAGGTGCCGCAAGGTAATCCTGCCAATTACCGACAGATCGTTAAGTGTGACGACCGCATTACCAAGATTTAGGGCTGCGATGGAAATCGTGACGCGAATCCGACGGTGGTGGGTCAGGGACAAACTGATCCGATATTTAATCCGGGATATCTGCGGGTTTGTGGACAGATCGGGACAGGGGTCGGACAAGTTATTTTCAAACTACAGTTTTTGTTTATTGGTGAAACTAAATTTGGTATATTGCTATCAATTAGATACTGGGACGTTCCAGTCAATAAGATACTGGGACGTTAAGTGTAGAGATTATGTTAAGAATCTTTTGTTAAATCTATTGTAAAAAGCTGTTGGTTTTCTCAAATAATAAATAAAATCTAGGTTACTTATGTTGCTTTTGCGTAAGTATAAGGAGAACCATGCTTGTTATCTATTTTCAAAGTGAAACATATAATGGAGAAACAAATTCATATTTCCTGTACGGAAGCAGCCACCCAATTTGTTGAATCAAGTCATTTAATTGACACCAAATGTCTAAAAGAGAAACCAACATAGGTCAATGAAATTTGAAAGCTTTAGAAAATTACCGCAAAAACACCAAACATAATCTGTTCATAACCAAAAGTAAACAAACCTATTTCCCAAAGCTATTCGAAACACTAAACAAAACTAAACATTAATTTGAACTTGTTAACTGAGTTATTATGTCTGGCGACCGCTAGTTACCTGTCAGGTTTAATTAAATTAATTAAAATAATTAAAACAAATGGAGTCCCGAGCTATAACAAGCCTGAATTTCGTTGATAAGTTTAAATGTAATTAACCTATTTGTTTGAAAATATGTATCTGATATGTTTGAATTTAAACGTGGTTTATTTATGTCCTTTATAAAACTATAGGGGATTAAAGGCAGTTTGATATTTTTATGTTCGAATTTCAGCAGTTTCATAGATTTTTAATTACTAAATAGTCGAGTAAAAAATAATAAAGTTTTCACTATATTAGTTAAAATATGTTTCATCTCCGTCGGTTAAGAAAGCTGTTAAAGTAAATTGACAGAAACAAATCAAATTATTTGAATTGCGTTTAAAATAAGGGGTGAATGACAAAGGTTTTATATCTTTGGCTACAATTAAAGACGTTAAAATATAACGGGTGTAAAAAGACCAATTCCGAAGCCTAAAACCATGTATACTTGAACCTCAATAGTAACTAAATTCACTCACGGTATACCCAGAAAACTCAATTTAAAAAGTTGATATAATTATTAATATAACTGAAAAGTCATATTCGCCGCTTGAAATCATCGCTCACACATCAACTATTGGTTCAGGTGCGATTTTAATTTATTTCTAAAATTTTTTTTTTTGCTCCAAACGTAACCAGTACCCTCCAGCAATGCCCAGTTTTTGTTTTCGGAAGCAGTTTATGTACACCCTGTATTTTTGTAATATTATAAACGTGAAAGTTTGTGAGTATGTATGGATGGATGTATGGATGTTTGTTACTCTTTCGCGTAAAAACTACTTGACGGATTTGGATGAAACTTTACAGTAATATAGGTTACTTAACACATAGGGTACTTTTTACTGCGGGAAAACTTCTCATTCCCACGGGAAACCGACTTGCCGTCGCGGGCGGTTACTTTTATAATTACAACAAAGCTTTAAGATCATTATTATATCGTATCGATTCATTCAATTCAATCCATTCAATTGTTTCTTTAAGATTTCAATTTTCGAATGAAAATTTATTGAATCAACTCTTGTTGATTAGGTACCATACTTTCGCTAACAATTTCACAAAATCCATTTCCATACCAAACTAACTCTTTCGTTATCCCCATACTAAATATATGTCATAATTTCCCAGTCGATCTAGTACTAAATCACACAGCTCGCCTGCATATTACCGAAGTCCTAGGAATACTCGAATATTGGAATAGTTCAGAAAAGCGGCTAGAATATGAATGACTCTCAGCGGACCGATATGTAAAGGCTGCATTATTATCACGTTTTTCATAGGATTAGACGGTAAATTCAACGAGACTTTTACGTTTGTCTAGAGATCTTCGTTTTCTGTACTTTGCGGTAACAAATATTTTAAGCAGATATTAAAAAGCTATTTTGAACACTGTTTTTTGGTTTTTGGATCAATGCACATTAAGTATATTAATAGCCGGTAAATTCAACGAGACTTTTACGTTTGTCTAGAGATCTTCGTTTTCTGTACTTTGCGGTAACGAATATTTTAAGCAGATATTAAAAAGCTATTTTGAACACTGTTTTTTGGTTTTTGGGTCAATGCACATTAAGTATATTAATAGCCGATAGCGGGGACTTTCCGTATGTTGGCCATTTAATTAATATGTCCCTGAAAAAATATTATTACTAACTCAATTACATTATAAGTTTACCTACTAGCAATTGATGGATTGAAATTGTCCGAAATAAACATTTTTATTTTTTATTTATTTTTAAGTTACCTATCTGCCATTTTTCATTTGGTTTTCATTTGGCGTTGCAGCCAAATTGCTTTTATTTCTTAAGTTATTAGACCGCATGGCTTAAAAACCTTGAAGATATGTTCCAACAACTCTATTAGGTTTGCACGTTGCGGTGATACCGACACATTCCAGCGATTCGCCAAATTAACTTGGAGGAGTTATACTTGTTTTAAGCTAACGCGCGTTGTACACATTGTTTTTACACTATCCGGGATTTCGCGCGGTAATTATATTATAACTTATACGTTACTATTTATCATACATAACCTATATTTATATAAAGAGATGATTCCTTATTAATACTATAAAAAAACACCTTTGCCTATGTATATTTTAAACTGTTCAAATCTTTATCATATGCCAAAACCATAGCGACGAACAGACGAAATCCCAAAAAACACACATTTGCATACACTTCCCGCTACATCAAACAAGTCTTGCCCCTTACCTCCAGTGTGTACATTTGGGACCCTCTCGAAGCCAAGCATTCGGCTGACTCTACTGTTACTTTGGTCGATAAGTTATGTTTTGGTGAAGGTTAGAGATGTATTTTCGAAGAAGGTATAGGTAGTTCATTTCTAGGCTGTAAATGATTTTGGGAAGACATTTGGTTAATATTTTGGAAAAGTTGGGTATTGAAAAAAACATACCTCTAATACAATGCCAAGGTAAGAATAGTAATTAAAGTCCCATTGTTAAGTTGTTATTTTAACTTACTCGTGCTTACTTAAAAATGCATAATTTTCATCACACATGTCAATGTCTATTCAAAACGAAGTGTGAGAAACAGTAAAAACTAAAAATAAAATGAGGCGATTATTTTTGTGCATTCTCAGTCAATCCCATCACTTAATCAAAATCATCCGTATCCGTAAACAAAATCCGCAACATTCATACGGAACTCGACTTCGCACGTAGTTACTTACCACCCCTTAATTACTGGCTGGGGCTCGCACGTGACTGCGCCTCTGTGTAATAAGGTTCAATGTTGAATACACATGCGAATCGATTCTCATTTTGAATCTTTTCGGCCAGTACGTAGATGGAGAAAAAAGGTTTTAAGCAAGGAGTTATTAGTTGTCGAGTGACAGATTTGGATTGATTTTCGTTTGTTTTATTTGGTTTTAATTCGATTTGCGCGGGTATATTTTGTAATTTGGTTGTAATTAAATATGCAGTTTTTTTTTCGATCATCCAAGGATAGTTTCCATTGGTAGTTAATTTTGGAAATTAAGTTAATAGATACCTAATAAGTAAAAAAAAAAGTCTTTTCATTGGTCACTAAATTTATCCCAGGCCTTTTTTTAATAAAATTTTCATTTTAGATCTTAACAATATTTAAGTCTTAAAAGTTTTTTTTTATCAATAGTCTACAAAAATACGTTTTTAAATTGCTAAAAGAAACTGTAAGCTGAAAACGCTTTCGTAAACACATCCTAAATATTTAAACATCGAATGGGTTATGTTACTACAAAGAAAACTGCAGTTTGTAAACTGCAGTCAAGTCTCGAAATTTATGGTCTCGTAAAATTTTAGGTAGTTACGGTACTTAGGAATTCAGCTTGCAACTTAGAATGCTAGATTGTTGGAGCGCCGGGCCTTTTTGAAATTCATACTGTGAGGCCTCCGAGCGGTGGGTAGGGCGAATCGGAACAGAATACCAAATTATGAATGAGATATTTCAGTTTGACTTTGTTATTAGTAAGTGGATCCGGAGCTACAGATGTAATTTGCAATGAATACTTTACTTTCACGAGGACTTTTTTTTTAAATGTTATTAAATACGCGGATTTGTAGGTTTTATATAATAAAATGATTAGATAGGAAAATAGGCACGTACTCATTTAAATAGTCTAAAATGATCAAGAAGTTTTTAAAATAATATGAAATACCGACTTTAGTTTTATACCTTTTACCTAAGTAGGTGGACATAATTTTTAATCGAATGTACAGTTATATTTTTTTCTATTCTGTGTCTATTTATATCTGTGCTAGAGATACAGTGTATGACCATTAGGGAGTATGGTACTAAGTATGTAAATTTTCCTGGCTGAATGCATTGAGTTATGTTAGAATTTGTACAATACTGAAATAGGTATATTAACGAGATAGGAAAGATCGAAAAGCAAGATAGAGTACTACAAACGAAGGTTTCAGATTTGATCACCTTTATAGTGAACCAATAACTGTATTTTTTTAGAATATTGTTCTTTTTATTTATTTATTAACGCACATAACAACATATTTATTTATTTTTTTAATTATGGGCGCTTGTCATAATCACTTCAAGTATTGTGGTAACTTCGCATCAGGATTTGTAATAGATTTGACTCAATTAAAGAAGTAGTTATTTATATGATCGCAAAAGAAATAAGATAATAAAATAGAACTTAATGCCTAATTAACGGCCTGTTTTTCCCTTGTATACATTTTGAGGTCTCTCTACTTTTCAACAAATTTTGTATAATCTTATCTTATATTCCCCTTCTTGCGAGGTAGTTTGGATGTAAGATAAGCTAACGATATGTGAAAGTAGCTGCCTCATCGATAAGGTTTCTTTTGTAATATTTTGCATTTGGTAAGCTTTCTTACAAAGAGCTTTAATATTACAGCAGATACTACTAGCTGATATAGAGAGATAGAGATATTTTATAAAAAAAAAATTTTTATTTTAGTGTATGATAAATTTCAAGTAATTATAGCGTTAATCTAAGACGACGACTAAGAGGTACCTGTGCTAAAAGTTTTGAGTTCTGAACCCGTGGGTAATTTATTAAGAAATATATGTAAAAAGGTGCTTAAAAAGAAATGGAATTTTCAGTTAGTTCAATAAGGTTAGTAAGGTGCTCATTGTGTGGATTAAAATGATTAGTCATCGTTTTTAAACCATAACTAACGCAAATCACTGTTAAAAGTGTATATTAAAATTAAGCAATAATAAAATAATTAAACATGTTTATTATGTGATATTTCTTAAATCTGTGTCATCTAATGAGATTATCGATACAATCAACATTGTTTGTAAATGCCAGATTCAAATTGACATTATCAATTTCCGATTCATTTCAATTGTCAAATTAAACCCCTATCCCCAACCTGCGGCGTTGCCCTCCATTTACCCTGTCTTTACTTAAAATTTACATTTTGCGGAAAGCACCAATTAGTTGAACAAACAAACAGCACTTAGGGCTTCATTCTATGTAAAAAAAGCTTCGAAAACACGAAAATACGCCGTGTTTTTCATCAGAATATTTGAATTAATTAATTATAAACGTTTATTAGGTATGTTTGCGTTTTAAGGTAATTGTTTTTCGTTGATTTAGGAATTGGTTATTGACGAATAATAGAATGCTAGAATTGCAATGTGTTTCATCAGTTTATTTCATCAAGTTTTTCATACAATTTTATAGTTAGCACAAACTAAAGAAAAACATTTTTCCAAGTTATAGATTCAAGACATAAAATGAGCAACCAATTTAAAGCTTATTTTGCTAGAGGTTCTTTAAAAATATTAATCAATCAAAAGCATGTGTTTATTTGCATAAATATATGTGTTTCTTTATATCTGAAGTATTATTGCTTCTCTATAAGTAATTTATAATGAATTAACTTACATAACTTATTAACATTTTTCATTTTTACATTAACTGGTATTACCACCTTAACCAGCTTCTACTGAATAATTTACAGCTTAACATCTAAAACTCAGTTAAATCTAACTTGTAACCATGTTATC
Organism: Emmelina monodactyla; assembly: GCA_916618145.1. NCBI lineage: Eukaryota > Metazoa > Arthropoda > Insecta > Lepidoptera > Pterophoridae > Emmelina > Emmelina monodactyla. Next base: position 4,660,988 of record OU745316.1, read on the forward strand.
GACATACTGATGTAGTAACTTAATCATTTGTATAAAGCGAGCGCTTCAAGCCTGGATAACTTAGTTTAACTGTGACAGTTAACTTTTTGTCGGTTGTTAGCTGGAACATAATAATAAGAAGTTTAGTTTTGTATTCTAGTTATTGTTTGGTTGTTTTGCATTATTTACATTTTTTTATTTATTAACCTTATACAGTATTTAAAATTAGAGTAACATGGCATTTGGAATGTCTGACCATCGCCACTCAATTAAGTTGGCGAAACGACTTCAAAAGATTCTAAAAAAGTATAGGAAGTGAAATTAATGGTTAATTATAACTACTTACTATTAAATTTATTTTATTTATTAATGAACATTTACAAAAGATACAGTTACTTGTTAGAAAAATGTTGATTCCTTAACGTTTTATGAACAGCATGACATTAAAAGGTCAATAAGATGCTATTAAGCAGAATCGTCGCACTTAATGTTTTAAAATTAATAATATGTAAATAAAAGCTACATAGTTCACAATAATGAAAACGAGCAAGTTTTAAATTTCTAGGTCATTGCTCACACGCAAAGGGCTAAATTCCTTTATGCAGGCATCAAGGCGTTTATAATTAACGAGACTGGGCTGAGTTTTAATTAAATTTTCTTTACTCATAATTGCAAACTGCGCTTCTTGGTAGAGGAAGAAACCTTATCGCGAAATCAAAGCATAAATATTTTCTTAAACACAATTTATGCTGCAGTAATTTTGGAGATGTTGTTTCCACGTAGGTAGTCCACCATCTAGTCAGAAGAGTAAATAATATATAATAAATATTTGTGAGTTGATATCGTGATCAAATTCAACCTTTATGCTTGTACCTTTGTTATGCTTTGAAGCTTTGGCTTTTTAAAAAGCAGATTTATTTAACGGCAGACCTTAATGTTATTGCATTATCCCTGTGCAAGACGGCGACATCAACCAAAAAAAAACACTGCAATAGTGCGCTGTAACCACATAGTAGAGGCGTTCTAAGAGAGAGGTTACTTCTTTTATTAGTAGAGTTGTCAATCAAATACTTAGTTTTAGTATGACAAATGTACCTTTTTGAATAGGTGATGAGTTGGGGAAGTTTTTTTATGTAATTTGTACGCAACATTATTTGGACTTTTTTAAAAAAAAAAGCTTTTTATTACCATAAGACTTAATTTTTATTAAAAGTTGTTCTTGGTTTCTTGACTTTTTCTAAAATTAGGACGATTTTTTTAGCAAATTTTACTTTAAAATATCTTTTTAGTTATCAAGCTACCATAAAACAACAAAATATTAAACTTAATTTTAGAATTTTCACTAAAAGAATTCATTTGTACTTCTAAAATGGGGTTTTTTATAAAAAATCTTAAATGTTGCATATCTCAGAAATTATCAATTTTCGGACACGGTATGATGTGTCTTAATTGACGGCAAATAAGCTCTACTTTAACCTCTTAGAAGGAATGTATCGCATTACCAATCACCCTGTATAATAACCTTAGAGTATTTAAACCAATAGTGCACTTTGTTTTTATAATAAAGTGTTGCAACATTGCCAACTATAAATTGCTTACTTAAATAGATATTCCGACGTCCTCTATAGGTTTGTTATTAACTCCATGGCAGAAACTGGGTCGGATTAATTACGTCGTTTGATTCAAAATATTAATTTAATGTTCGTATTTTATTTGCGTTTAGTTTCTTGATAAATGAGAAATTGTGATTGGATATGTCATATGTGAGTGAAAAAATCTGACAACCTATGTCCGATTTGTTGAAAACACATTATTTTGAGTTTGAATAAAGTTTTAAATTAAAGTGCGTTTTAAACTATAAATCAAAGAACTATTAGGTGCAATTTAATTATTTGTTTGAGCTAGTAGTATAATTATGAGCATTTGTAAAATAATCTAAATCAAAAAACATAAAGTTCCCGATTAAATAAACACTCTCGAAACTGAACTTAAGATCTAGCAATATTTTTGATACAGTAATCATATAAATAATAATATAGGTAACAAGTATTAATCACTCGCAATTAAGTTCAAATTATTGTATCAAGGACTACCCACCTACCTACTCTTTTTTATTTGCGCTGTGTTACTATGTTAGTGATAGCAAATTTAAGTTTAGTTTAGACAGTTCAACAAGGAATTGGCACTCGTAAAGAAGCGTCTAGAAGTAAATGACATAAATATAAAGCGAATTGTACAGCCTGGCACGTAGTGTACCTACACGTCACACATCTAGAGCCATCTGCCCAGTGATCTAAATAATATATTCTAGTTGCTTTCGTAGGCAGCGTGCCTTCGCCAAATTGCTGCTAGAGCGAAACCTAATATAATCGAGTGTAGTGGGTTGAAATAAATAAAACATGTGGTTGTTAGTCAATAAAGAATGGACCAAACTGTTGTAGAAGAAAAACACTGTAGGTATCATAATTCAATTTTATTGGTCGCGTCCGAAATACTTAATTTTAATCGTTAACGTTATTCCATATCAAACTTATGATTTATTCGAACAATAACTCGTTTACATAATCATTACTTACATTTTTTTTTTCATTTTTTTTATAGTTAAAAAAACACTTTTTACTTCATCTAAACTTTATTTTACTTTAAAATATGACCACAACACTAAAGGACCCTTGCTATTGTGTCTTCGCATGATCTAAAATACAGTGGTCTACCAAGTAGATGGTTCGCCATACTGCTCTGCAATTCGCTTGGACAAGTAATTTTGCATTCAGCGAATATGCTTCTACTGCTTGCTCATACGAAGTTCCTTCAATATGGAACCTTGAGGTTTGTGTAGACTGATCTTTCGAGTTTGAGATCTATGTATGTTTGATTTAGGTTGAAATTTGTTTTGAAATGGAATATCAATAAAGCAATGTTAAATTTTCTAATGATTTATGATTTACTAGTGGCCGCCCGCGACTCCTTTCGCGAGGAAGTCGGTTTCCCGTGAAAGTTTTCCCGCGGTAAAAAGTACCCTATATGTTATTCTGATGGATAACCTATATTACTGTAAAGTTTCATCAATATCCATCCAGTAGTTTTTACGTGAAAGAGTAACAAACATCCATACATATATCCTACTCACAAACTTTCACGTTTATAATATTAGTAGAATTAGCTATGATAAGAGACATTATAGTTGTTTTATGTTGTTAATTTACGTTTTTTAAGGTGACTTAAATTATTTATCTGGGCTTGTGTCCTACAAGAAAAGCAAGCTTTAGAAAATATGTGATATAGAAACTATGTATTTATCCACCCGAATTGGCTAGCATGTTCGCTATAATCTTTATTTTTTCAAAATTTCATCTATTCCAACCAGCCGTTTTTGCTTCACAAATATACAAATTTTCCGATTTGTTTCTAAAACTGTAGCATTCACTCAGTATCTTTAATTCTTAATAAACTGCTTGTAGAACACCAAGTCTTTCCACAAAGAATTTTCAATATCATTTAAAACAAAGTCCAATATAGTTGTAGCTCCAAAGCATTTCATCTTTATAAACGTGACCTACATTCTTTTCATATCATCCGAAGTAGGTGGTTCTAGAAATTTCTCAAGGATTAACTTTTATAGGGAGAATCTTGATAAAACCTCAAAGTTTAAAGCTAGATCTTTGAGAAATTCACCTAAGGTATTTCTATTGTGGTAAGTAAGAAAATGGTACTGCACTTACTTTTCGTGTGATGAATATGCACTTTGCAGCACATAATCATCTAGTGTCAGAGTTTTTGGGAATCGCCTGTTTAGGGCCTCTGACGTGGTTGCTGTAGGGTAGTGGCCACTTTACTGTCCGTATTTATAAAGCCGCCTAGCTATTAGGCACCTGACTTGTCTTGACGAGTACAAGGTGGAATATTACCCGGGCCCAGCGGCTTAACGTGCCTTCCAAAGCACGGAGAAACTCGGGATATACTGCCACTAGCGGTCACCCATCCCTGGACTGACCACGGCCTATGTTGCTTGGCCACCTAGCTCTACGCAAGTTGTATTTGAAACCCGTGATATGACTAATTATGGTAAGTTATGAGAAAAGATACGTGTGTAAGTGTTTTTAGTTTTATTAGTTCTTTTTTATGAACCATTGCATATGAAAACTCAAAAACAACGCCATTGTTACAGCAAACGCAAAACCAGAACTACTTTGAAAAGGCATTCGACAGTGAAACACTCGTAAACCGGCCATGAAACTGTTCAAAGCCATGGATATAAATGTCTTTTAGTTTATAGTGCTCATGTTACATGCAGGGCTCGGTCAAGTGCTGGTTTATTGCTTTGGATGTCATAGGAATCATAATTAAGGGTTGGATAGGCAGTCGTAGTGTTTTGAAGGAACGCTGGTCAATATTAAAGCTAGGAATTTTTGAGGTATGATTGTATTTTAACTTTAAACTCTGGCATCTAATAAAGGATCTGTTGATATGCTAAATTAAAATGCTATTAATTATTATATGATTTTAGAAGGCCTATTGCCAGTCTTTATTTGCCTTTTCTTTTTGCCTAGTTCATACACCAGTTTTCAGGTAATTGACCCATCAATTTAAATTGAGTTTATTTTAAAAGCTAACCCAATTGCAAAACCAATTCCAAACGCGATTGGTTCAAGTGTGTTCCACAATTTTTATGGCACTTTACCGTCACGAAAGCAACTGTAACATACTCTTAACAAAGTTAATTTTCATTCGGCACGCAAGCCTTTCAGTATTTAGACAATGTATGAGATTTTTATGGAGCTGTAAAGTCCTGAGTTCTTTTGAAGGTCCTGCTAAGAATATCTAAAGAAGTTTGAGTAGGTTTTGCGTCAAAAGTGGAATAGGTGTTCAAATGAGTTATGAAGTTAAAATAATCTATGTTTTCTCCTAGTTTATTTTGTGATACTAATACGAACATACGGTTGGTTTAAGACCACATAGTTGGAATGTTACTCTGGAGATTCATAATTTTTTATTTAATTATGAAGCGCCATAAATGTGATCCGTAATTTTTTTTAATTGTAAAAGAAAGGCTATACTTCACCCAAGTACGAATGCTTGAACTATATAGATTAAGTAAAAAATCCCTTTTTCATATAAAACCATAATATCTGCAATAACATATATCATCTTTGTATAAACACGTGGAAGAACTAAGTTGATTTACCGGCAAAGGTTCGTGTCAGTAACAATATGGAAGTTGGATATTATATTGTAAAACAAACACAACAAACTTATGGCAGCGAGTTAAATGTTTGCAAAAATGTATTCACAATTGCAAGCGGACAATGTACCGGCAAAGTTTGTAACGCAGGAAATGTATGAAATGGCTGGTTAGTAGAGGGAAAGTTTGAAATAAATTGTAATTTTGTTAATAAAATAAAAGCATAGTGTTGGTGGTTGATTTATTTTTGAGCCAGATTGAAAAACTGCGTGTACTACTTACAAGAAATCTGATATTTTAATTTTTTAAAGGAAAAAAATATTATTTAGAACTCTTTTGTGTTTGAATAATGTGAGAAAAATGCATATATAATCAATTCTGTATTTTATTGATATCGTCTAATATTAGGTATGGGAAAATTCACTGCAAAAAATAAGATGGATTTTTTCTCTTGCAAAATATCTACCATATTACTTTGAGATATAAATGATAAAGTAGCTCATTTTAGATTAACTAACCCAACAGTCTTAATGACCCTTGAAATAGATATCAAATCATCAATAATACAATATCAATCAAAAGAACGACCTTATTGATAGACGAAACCTTTTATTGCTTTTTTATTTATTAACGATTTTGATGTCTTCTTTTGTCATAATAAGGCAAATTGGTGAAAGAAGAAGAATAATTCCATCGTTTTATATTACAGCAATAACTGACACACCAACTATGTGGCCCTAAACTAAGCAAAGCTTGTACTATAGGTACCACACAATGGACTAGGGGAGAACCTAGTTACACCCAGACACGAGCCTATATCGAAAAACCATTTTTATGAAATTGGCCCGACCGGGAATTGAACCCGGAACCTTCCGCTTAGCAGTCCGGTATATATACGCTGCACCTCTGAGGTCGTCAAAATGCAATGCACGTGTATTTATTTAAAATAACAAATGCAACTTCTAAAGCTTTTAACATAAACATCTTAAAGAATAAAAAGTTATACAATACACAAGTCAAATAAGATTGGCCAGAAGTGGTCGTAGAGGTAAACAACACTGTTGTGGATATGTAGGAAAACTCATGAGTTATCTATAATTTACGTTAATTAAAAAAAAAACCTCACATTTTGTGTAAGAGTCATGTAAAGTTTCATGTAAAGTTTTGTTTTTCTGTTTTTACATAACCATATTTAATCTCCGTACACGTTGATATATCTATAGACAAATCATCCAATCAAGTCCCAAGTTTTAGTTAAAAACCACATCAATAGCCGTCAAAATTACAGTTTGGAACTGCCATTTCACTGAAATTACTTGATACCAATAGGGAATGAGCCAAAACTGTCGTTCTTGATAATGTATGTGAATGAATGAATGAATGAATGGGATGTCTCATTTGAATAATTTTCGATTCGACATGCACAGCCATGCCTTCAAAATGATCACATTGGATACTATTATGGGCAATGAAATTTTGATGTTTCATATTCTGTGACGTTTATGGCAGTTAATTGAATTTTTGGTAATATTCAAAAATGTAGTAAATATGAAATGCCATTTGCAATATGCTGTCGAGTTACCACCTCATTAATATTTATATTTAAGTTTATATTAATTGAAAACATGCATTATTTCAATGTGTTGCAGAAGCGGATTCATAAAATTTACAGTTACAAATATCTTAAAAACCGATTATAAATGAGGTGGTTAAAAGTTACAAACATTCTAATTATTTAATCTGCATCAAAGTCATGTAATAAAATATACACTTTTCACTAAATTCTATGACGGTTCTGTAGTTTCCAAATTTTTATATTGACAGTACCTACCATTTTGGAAAACAACAAATCTTAAAGTAAAACATTTTGATGCATATAATTATCCTGTACAACCTTATAGCATTTGCATTTTAGTGATTTTATTTCATTATTACCAGTGCAAGTGAAGCCTCAACTTATATAATGCACACTTTGAATTTAGTTATCTAAGTCTACGGCACTGCTACGACCTCTAGCGTAGCCAAGTTAACCTACTCAAATAACTTTGTCCAAAGTAAAACGACTGTTCAAAATGCGGTTTAAATATAATATCATTAAAATGGGTGTCAATTACAACGCAACTGTATGCCATGGAACGTGGCCAATAAAAAATACGTATATATCTATGGGAAACTGGAATCCCCATAAATTACACGGTTGACGTGTATAATACTAGTGTTGGGACGTGTCTTACAAAGTGCGGTGAAAGGAAAGATTACCATCGATCCTACAGCTATTACAGCTACCCCATGAAACCCCACTTATTGAACCATGGATATTACGAAAGGGACCAGGGGTTATTTGGTATATTTTGGGGTTATAATGTAGCATATTTTGGGGTTATGGTCTGAAAATAATATATTATGTATGGCTTTTAAGTCTAAGCATATAAAGTCGTTTTTTTACACAAATGAGACCAGACTTAGAGACCTAAGCCTGATTGAGCTTTATAGACGATTCGTCCACAAATAAACCCCAAAATACCAATTCTAGTAAACCCATGCGAACATAAATAATATGAAAAAAACAATTACTAAGATTAAAACCCACCATTTATCATACCGTTGGCGTTATATTAAAATTATGGAAAAAAGGGATCGTCCATGAAAGACGAATTTGCAAAGACATTTAATATAACGAAAAATGGTTCTCTTCACGGCGAAAATCGGAAATTGGATTATTTTGGAGTTAAACTTTTGCGTCACTTCGGTAATTTTCTTTTCTGGCAATTTTGACCAATAAGTTGAGTACAAGTGGGAAGCGGGGACTTAAAAGTTTCTAAGGTTAAGTTTGTTTCAGGCTACCCTTGTATACTTCACTTTCAAATATTAATACTTGAGGTATTTATTTCATTCAGAACTTAATTTTTTTCATCTAAGGCAAACAAATGGAGTTGTGAAATTTTACCCGATACGAAAAAAAATGACTGGCTAAACAATATTTAAGCTAATACCTTCTTCTAATTTTAGAATCCGCTTTTCAAGTAAACAAAGCTAGAGATAAGTAAGTTAAGTAAGCTCTGAATGAATCTCTTAACAACAGATAAACTCCCAACTTTACCAATTAATTTTTAATCAAATTACAATTTATTTATTTATTTATTTATTTATTTATATTTATTAGGGAGTCTTACAGCTAAACTAGTTTACAAATATTTGAGTTAAATACATATGTGACAAAGCTAATAACAAGTCTCCACCAGTGAATAGTACAATTGAAAAATATATAAAAAAAAGAAAGTTGCTTGGTAGTACAGAGTTAATGGTGTCTTATGAAAAGGTAATTGATAAAAATAAACAAAAGGGATAATGCATTTGAAAGGAACTGTGACACATTTACTTATAAGTTAAAAAGAAGTGTTGTGCTATACATTTCTTAACGGAGGCAGTACTTGAGCAAAACAAATCTATGTTATACGCGTTTCCATTATTATTAATACTAGAGGCCGCTCGGATATAAAATGCATTTTGTCTGTAATTAGTTGCGACAGTCGGGATATGTAATCTTACTTTTTGGCGCAAGCGTAAATCACTACAACCGATTCCTATTAAGGAAAGCAGTTCTGGGCAATCGACGGACCCCTTAGCTACATTCAAGAGGTAGCAGATGTCAGCCGCTTCTCTTCGTATATGGAGTGGTAAAAAGTGATACCTCTTGCAACGATGTTCATAATAGAGAATGACTTAGTTTTGTAATCGAGGAATCTTAAAAATTTTCGCTGTATTCCTTCCAGTCTGGTTTTGTAAGTTTCGTATTGGGGATTCCAGACTTGGGATGCGTATTCTAGAAGGCTACGCACGAACGCACAGTAAAGGATTTTAATAGATTTTATATTGTTGAATACAGCTGCGGTTCTCATGATAAAACCTAGAGCTTTAGAAGCTTTATTAATAATATAATTAATGTGATCATCAAATAACAGTTTGCTATCATGAACTACACCTAGATCCTTTATATTGCTTATCCTACATAGTTTGTTATTGTATAAGCTATAGCCTTTGCTTAATATGCTTCTTTTCCGTGTGAAAGAAATATAAAAGCATTTATTGACGTTTAGATCCAACTTGTTAATGAGGCAGTATGTCTGAAATCTTTCTAGGTCCGACTGAAGAGCATCGATGTCAGAGATATCATTAATATTTTTCAAAATTTTCATATCATCTGCATATAACAAAATTTTGGAGTTTTGGAAGCATTCGTTAATGTCATTTATGAATATAACAAATAGGAGAGGCCCTAATAGGGAGCCCTGTGGAACTCCAGATGGAACAGGCATCCAGCCAGATGTAAATCCGGTCAGAGCAACAGCAAAACTGCGGTTATTGATGTAAGAGCAAACCCATCTAAATAAGTCTCCATGTATGCCCGCTCTTGCAATCTTTTGGAGAAGTACTCCATGTGATAAACGATCAAAGCACTTGGAATAATCGGTGTAAATCACATCCACCTGACCGCCAGTCTCCATCCCCTTGGATATGTATTCGTTTGCCAGAATCAGGTTCGACACAGTAGATCGTTTCTTGAGGAATCCATGTTGTTCAGTATTGAAGAAGGAGCTAAGCGCTATGTATATTTGTTCATGTACAATTTTTTCAAATATTTTAGCGAATAAACATAATTTCGATATAGGCCGATAATTTTCGACATCAGATTTATCTCCCTTCTTGTAGACGGGCGTGACGAATGCAGATTTCCAAATAGCCGGTACAGCTCCCTCTTTGATAGATTGCCTAAACAGAATACAGAGAGGCGTAACAAGGCTTGGAGCACATTTTAATATGAAAGTAGCAGGCAAACCATCAGGCCCTCCACCTTTGGTGATGTCAAGGTTTTTAAGGTGTTTAGACACTTCAGTTGGCTCTATATGTATGGTGTTGATGGAGTTTGTACTCATATGATGAGAAAAATCAATACTGTCATAAGAATTCGTATTCGATGGATCGAGTTGAAGAAAAGTAGAGCCAAAATATTGAGCAAAAAGGTGGCTGATTGATTCTCCTGTATTGGCGTTAATGTTACCATATCTCATACTGCTTGGCGTGCCGCTACTTTTCTTCTTACTTTTGATGTAAGTCCAAAAGGCTTTTGGATCTTTAACAATGGATTCTTCGATTTTTGAAATGTACGAATCAAAGCAATCCTTTTCCAGTTTAAGAGCTTTATCACGAAGAAAAGAGAAGGTATGATAATCTGAAATATTTCCGTAGACTTTGAATTTTTTATGGTATTTGTATTTTTCTTTAAGAGTTTTAATCAGTGGCGAGCTATACCAGAGTGGATGACGTGAGGAACGTATCGACTTGATGGGTACATACTGATCTCTACATTTATAGAGTATGTTGTAAAGCTCTGTTGTTGCAATCTGGATGTCGCCACCGCCTAGAACTGAGGACCAATCAATGTCGTCTAAGCTTGCGCAGAGAGCGGTATAATCTCCACGGGTGTACTGGTATCGAGTGGTTGCCTTTACGTTCAAGTCTTTACAATTTAAGATTTCAGTTTGAATGCACAAAGATTTGTGAAATGGATCCTCGTAGACCAGGGGGCGATCGCACGCAGATACGAGGATTTGTGAGTTAGATAGTACTAAGTCGAGAACTCTATTCATATGATTTACACAGTGATTATATTGACTCAAGTAACAGGTATTCAAGGTGTCGATAAAGTCTTGGTATTCCTGACCTAATATGTTTATAGGTAAGACTTCTGGTGAGCCGTGCATAGTAGTCCATGATACATTATGTCCAAAGTTAAAGTCGCCCATAATTATGAATTTGTCTAGTGGATTACCTAAGATAATTTCATTCAATTTCGTTTGAAAGTTGAGTAGTTGGGAAAAATAGGAGTTACCATTTTTTTCTTTCAAGAGATATAGGACACAAATATGAATTTTATTTACTATATCATTTCTTTTCTGTCTCGGTGAGATTGTGACCCATAGGTCTTCTGCTGAGCTTCGCCAAGCTGTGTTTTCAGTTACAGCGAGATCACGTCGAGTTGCTATCAGTACACCTCCTCCCGCAGACTGTCCGGTTCTCTGGTAATCACGATCCCGCCTCCATAAGATATAGCGATTATCCACCAGCTCGGCATCTTCGATACCTTCCAAGAGCCAGGTTTCAGTTATCACAATAATATCATAGTTATTTAAGTATATATTTCTTAGAAACATGTTAGTCTTCGTACGCAGGCCTCTAGCATTTTGATAGTAAATGTTAAGATACACAATAAACAGTAACAAATCGCAAATAACATAGATTGATAATGGTAGTAGTTCCTGTCTCTTTAATGACAATAGGTAAAATATTTAAAGCATAATGACAAGACAAAATGAACAAATAATAAGTTTGAGCGGTACTTTCCTCCCCAAAATACAACATTATAAAAACACACGAACATCTATTTATAAACAAAATACAAAATAAATGGCATACAAGAACTTTATGAAAAGTAGGACTTTGTGTGCCAAATAAAAAATAGTTGTAAAAAGATAAACATTTAACACCAAAGTTATGCGCACAGTCTATACAGAACATTTTTCTTCCAGTTTGCAAAGATCCTTCTCTCCTTTTATATATATAATAGGTGAAGTATCGTTTTTCCTGATAAGTATTTTTGAATGCTTCACCCATAAATACCGAAAACCCAGATCAATCTTAAGTTTCTTGGCTTTGGTAAGAAGTGCCTTGTTGTAGGTCGTCAGGTGATCGTTAACAAACACATGCCGATTGGTACCATAACTAATGGAATGGGTTTGTGAATCTTTTGTAGCTGCTCTTGCCGCTGCAACAAAATCATCCTTGACGTATCTATTGTTGAAACAAACTATGATCGGTTTTACGTGCTTGGCGTCATACGTTGGGACTCTAGTAACAAAATTAATCAGTGTTTTTGCTATTGGGTATCCTATTTGTGAACCAATGCCAGTCACGATGTCAAGAAGGTTTTCATTTTTAGCCTGATTAATTCCCTTGATCTCGACGTTATTTAATCGCGCCCACTGCTCCTTTTCGCGAATATCTTCTTCATACTTGTCCAAACGTTTCAGTATAATGTTCATTTGATCCTTTTTGCCATTTTCAACTTGCGATAATCTTGTCTCAATTGATGATATTTTCGCCGCAAAATCATTTATTGCGCTACTGGCCGCTTGAAAATTAGCCTGTAGACTATTTTAAAATCAAATCACAATGCCTATCATTCATCTTACGCATTTTGTGTTAAAAACAAATCTGTTTACGAATTTCAATTTTAAACTTTATACATTCTGAATAGGGTCGTAAATGATTAATCAGAGGGTTTATAAAGGTTTAACCCTTTTGACCAATAAATTATTTGTGACGTGTTAGACTGAGCCGCAGAGTTCCCGCGTATTTATTTTCAGTCGGATCAAAGGTTAAATTGGTGTTATCTGGGACTAATAAAAGGTTTCATGGGAACCAACTTTAAATCGTTCATTTTAAATATGTATTTCCTGTATACAAAGGTATTTTCTTATTTAGAATGACAACTCAGATATAAAAATTTCCCTGAAATTAAACAGGATGATTTTTCGGTAGCACTCCGCTCTAGTTTAAAGTAAATAGCAGTTTTAAAAAAAAGTTTCTTTGCTATTAGTATAAAAGCAGACATATCTTTTTTGTCCCTTATACATTTGCTTTGTTTAAATAGGTATACAGGGTCTGTCGTAATGAATGGATAACCCGTTACCTACAGTTGATCCGGATGTGAGGCTATAAGAAAATGGTGTCTTCTTGCCAGGGTTGTCAACCATAAGAAAATGGCGTAGACTTTTAAACTTTTTTATAAATTTCGCTATTTTTTTCATTTATTGCGTTGCCATTTCTTCAAATTTTGATGTATTTGTATAATTATTTTAGTTTTATACTGCTGAAGACGTGTTTTATGTAATTTAAATACAACTTTAGGTGTTATTCATGTTGAACATTATCAAAATACTAATTTTAAGAAAAACAATTCCAATTTTTTTTCTTTATGTCAACTTTTGATCATCTCCTGTGGAAAAAAAAAGTATGACGTTATAGCTGCCCATGATCTCAATAAATTGTCTAGTATGTGTAGATTCTAAAAAGGTATAACGATGTGTACTTTACAAGCAACATTAAGTTACAGGAGCGAGAACACTAATCAAGGTCGGAATTTTTATTTTTCATGTTATGTTATAAATGGTTGTAAAACTTCGTCATAATGATTTTATTCTATCAAAATACTTTGCACAAACACTATCGGGCCACTAATAGGATATTCAGAAGAAAACCCGGTTGTTTTTGGGAAAAAAATAACATTACTCCACGATAATAATGTAATAAAAATGTACAAATGAAAATTGTTGTGCTCTAATAGTTACATGCGACAAACATGTTGCTACAAGTTTATTCGAAATCGAAACGGATTTTAAAAATCGAACAAAGACCGCATTACAAAGAAAAGTGGAAAAAATTAGAAGGAAATCGTCCTTCCATAAATGCATTGTGCACTTTAATGAACACACGGTAATCAGGATGTCGCACATTTGAATATCTTACACGATAAACACTAGCTCTATTGGTGCTGCCATTACATACACCGTAAATTTACCTAATGCATGTTCGCGTATTCGGCCGGCGTGTACTGTTGCGGCATGATACACAAACTGCACATAAACTTTTCCAAAACAACAAGTTCAATCGATAGCACAACACAATAGCCGTAAATATGAGCAAAGTCATCAGTATCACCACGTTATCAAGTCCAAATCACAAGGAAAATCATAGTCAAATATTAGAAAGCAGTAACAAATTGACGAAAATAATGGCCCCGATTCTCAAAACACTCTCTAAAACTAAATTAAAAATATCACTGTCACTTTCTCATGCTTCGTATTAGAACAAGACAGGTACATTGGTCTCACTAAATTTAGTCCACATCATTGTGAAATTGAACGAAATGCGCTGAGGACTAGCCTAAAATTGCCTTCGCCGTGTCATATTGCACGTACATTTTAGTTTGACAGGACTAAAATGATTACCTGTCTCTGTCTTATTGATGTGTAAGTGACAGCGATAGTTTTAGTTTAGTTTAGAGAGTGTTTTTACAATCGGGGCCAATGTGAACAAAAGGATATGCGATGGTCAAAATCACACTGATGTGATGAGTACCCTTTTCTTTGTAATGCGGTCTTGTTCGATTTTTAAAATCCGTTTCAATTTCGAATAAACTTGTCGCAACATGTTTGTCGCATGTAACTATTAGAGCACAACAATTTTCATTTGTACATTTTACATTACATTATTATCGTGAAGTAATGTTATTTTTTTCCCAAAAACAACCGGGTTTTCTTCTGAATATCCTATAAGTGGCCGGATAGTGTTTGTGCAAAGTATCTTGATAGAATAAAATCATTATGACGAAGTTTTACAACCATTTATAACATAACATGAAAAATAAAAATTCCGACTTTGAATAGTGTTCTCGTTCCTGTAACTTAATGTTGCTTGTAAAGTACACATCGTTATACCTTTTTAGAATCTACACATACTAGACAATTTATTGAGATCATGGGCAGCTATAACGTCATACTTTTTTTTTCCACAGGAGATGATCAAAGGTTTACATAAAGAAAAAAAATTGGAAATATTTTTCTTAAAATGAGTATTTTGATAATGTTCAACGTGAATAACACCTAAAATTGTATTTAAATTACATAAAACACGTCTTCAGCAGTATAATACTAAAAGAATTATACAAATACATCAAAATTTGATGAAATGGCAACGGAATAAATGAAAAAAATAGCGAAATTTATAAAAAAGTTTCAAAGTCTACGCCATTTTCTTATGGTTGACAACCCTGGCAAGAAGACACCATTTTCTTATAGCCTCACATCCGGATCAACTGTAGGTAACGGGTTATCCATTCATTACGACAGACCCTGTATATCAGGATTATAATATAACTTTGGAGTGAATGGCAAAGAAATTCAGTATATAAAGAAATTTATTACTTCAAAGGAAAACTTTAATTCAGAATTTACCCCTAAATATTTTATTTTCCCGAGCAAAAGTACCTCTTAACCCTACCTTAACTTTCTGTCAAAGAATTCGCTCAAAATTCAAATTTTTGTCACGAAAACAATTTGGCAACTATTAAACATACCAAACTGAGTTGATGTCGCTCACCGAGATCCCTCATATAATTTATCCACAGAATTAGCCCTGTAAATTACTCAGGCCTATATCAAAATGGTTGACTCTGTCCCAAGGTTGAATAACGCGAAGGCAAATATGTGTCTTTATGTATATGCTTGTGAATGCGGGTTAAACAACAGTAACTTTTTCTGTTGTTTTTTGGAGATAGGATAACAGTGTAAATAAAAATAAAAAAACTTTTCTGAGAGTTACAGCTTCTCCATTGTTACTAATTAAATCCATACGAAGTTTAAGTCTGTTAACCTCAACATTTTTTTTCAATCAGAGCGAAATGAAACTTTAAAAACTTAAATCTTACTTACGCAAATACGACTAAAGGCCAAACTTAATATTCTACTAACCTTTGACGCCTTGTATATTTGTAACTATGGTAGCTATTATCCATGTTTTTGCGTCGTAATAAACTATGGTAAATAGCTGTTGATATGGAAATGACACACAAATGACAGAAACACGTCACGAAAACAAAAGAAGCAGTTTCCAATTACCAAGGTTTTAACTATAGTAGTATGTATGTGGTATGAGAAATGATGTCTTTGGCTTTGTAATTAAATCTAATATAGAAATCAAAACATCTTTCTAGAAACCACACCACTTGCACTTTACAACGCCAAAACGTACTTTGTAGATAAAAATTCCAAAAAAACAACGACTTAACTCGATCCCATATTTAACCTAAACCTTTTAAGTAAAAAGATAAAAAAAAAAACATTAAAAGATAAACATGTAACGGTCTTATCATCCTGGCTCGTCTACTCCACACACCCCTGCAATTAGAATGTAAATTCCATTCGTTTGTTTCTATTACCCGTTTGCTTGGACACTACCCTGTGACACAGGAGTGGCATATGAACAATTAGCATTAATTATAGAAATGGACTCTTTAAGGCTTGGCAGTGTCCATAGTCTGATGACGGCCATTTCATTTGCTTTTTAGGCGGAGTTACGTCTAATTGGAGTTTGATGTTGTAATAGATAGGCAGGCGTTTTGGAAGGCAAATTAATTCTTGTAGATAAGTATCAAATACAAGTAGAATTACATTAAATAGGAAATTGATTTTGTGATTTTAAGAAATAGGACATGTTGAACTGCTAATTACATAGTCGTTCTTATTTTAAGGTTTTGGGAAAATATTTATGCAAGGTTGTTTAGATGTTTGTTTCTAAATCACGGAAAAACTTTTTTTGGGTTTTGATAAAATGTGATTCATGCCATGAAGACATTTTTTGTGAAAATAGGTGCTTAAACTTATAGAAATAATGGATCTTATACTAATGGATGCAACAGCAGAAAGAAAGATAGGAAAATTATCCAAATAACTTTAAATAAAGTTTTTTCTATATAAATCAAATGTGGATCAGTAGAATGTCGCGGCTAGGGATGTTACGGATATGGAATTTCGGTTTCGGTTTCGGATACGGATATTGATTTTTTTAATATCGGTTTCGGTTTCGGATACGGATATGAAATTATTTCGGATTATCCGGTAGTTTCGGATAGTTTCGGTTACGGATATTAGATTCTAGGAATTTCAAAAGTAATACAAAAAATATAGATAATAAAATGGTTTTATTTATATAGAGGAGGACGATGGGTGAGAACGATGACGTCATAAACACCGCTACATTGAGCTATTGAGAGAGAACCAACACTTTGGTCACAGTTCTGTAAGCGGTTTACGGAACGCAGCTAAAAACAACGTGTTTCATTTAGATTTTTAGATTCCGCCACTATCCGAAATTATCCGAAACATTTATTTCGGTTTCGGTTACGGATACGGATATTTTTTTATTTCGGATATCCGGTAGTTTCGGTTACGGATATGGATATCCTTAACATCCCTAGTCGCGGCCAGCTATTTCAAAGGTATATTTTTGTAGTAAAAACTCAATTAAAGCCACTGAAACTAATAATTGACCCTAGACACGCCAGTTTGTTTATGATATCTGTTTTCGTGTGGGGAGTAAGTTTAAATGTCGGTTTGTAGATTCTAACCCGATTTATTAAACAAATAAATATTTTCATTACTATAAGATCACTTTTAAGTAAGTGTTTTTAGTTCACATTATAACCACAGGTTTATAAATAAAATAATAGTAAAATTAAATAAAGTTTTTTCTATATAAATCAAATGTGGATCAGTAGAAAGTCGCGGCTAGGGATGTTACGGATATGGAATTTCGGTTTCGGTTTCGGATACGGATTTTTTTTTATTTCGGATATCCGGTAGTTTCGGTTACGGATATGGATATCCTAAACATCCCTAGTCGCGGCCAGCTATTTCAAAGGTATATTTTTGTAGTAAAAACTCAATTAAAGCCACTGAAACTAATAATTGAACCTAGACACGCCAGTTTGTTTATGATATCTGTTTTCGTGTGGGGAGTGGGTTTAAATGTCGGTTTGTAGATTCTAACCCGATTTATTAAACAAATAAATGTTTTCATTACTATAAGATCACTTTTAAGTAAGTGTTTTTAGTTCACATTATAACCACAGGTTTATAAATAAAATAATAGTAAATTAAAAATAAAGCTCTTAAAAAAAGATTTGATTGAGATCGTAATAAAAAAAATATTACTTTATTCAAGTGTTAACGATAGATATTTTTTCTTAAATAATATTGTATACACTTCTATTTTTATTTAGGACCAGCTTTGCAAAAGCTGTTTCATTTGTGACACTTCACATGAAACGAAAACATATTTTGGGATCAACCGCGAGAACTAAAGTTTTCAAGTATTAGGCACATACTCGTACCTACCGTAGATTATAGAAATTGACGGATTTGGTACCTAATTTATGTTTGACTAGTGGCCGGCCGCGACTCCGTTTGCGTGGAAGTCGGTTTCCCGTGGGAATGAGATGTTTTCCTGCGGTAAACAGTATCCTATGTGTTATTCTAAAGTATAACCTATATTACTGCAAAGTTTCATCCAAATCCATCCAGTAGTTTTTACGTGAAAGAGTAACAAACATCCATCCATCCATACATCCTCACAAACTTTCACATTTATAATATTAGTAGGATTTATAATATTATTAGGATTAGTAGGATGGATATTTTAAAGTAAGTATCTATTAGTCAAGCAAACATAAATGATAATGTTTTTGCAATCTTACACCCTCTTTAAATGTAGCTCAGTATAAGTTTAAGTTGTTATTTAAAAAGTATTGTTAAAACCAAACTTTACGATCATAAAACAAGTTTAACCTTAATTTAAAAAAAAATGTGCCGAATAAGGAACTTTTTCTGTATGACCCTTATATTGGACTCAGACAAAGTTAGTACCATAAAGTTATGATAAATCAAAAATTTGACACAGATCATTATTATTTTCAAAATTTATTTTACAAAACCCAGTTGAAACTAAAACATATACCTAGTCCATTTACCATACCATTGTTGTCTATACTAAATCCATGCTACATTTCTACCAGAAACGTATCAAAGAGGCGCCTAGGGCATTTTGTCTACTACCTTTATCACTTTGTCCCGTGTTCAGACTCTTTGTTAAGGGCTCGAGCAAAAGGATTTGTTACTGTCATAGGTGTTTTGTATGTGGTCAACAGTAGTACTTTAATGTTTGATATTTGTAAAAGCCCTGGGGTTATGTAGAAAATCTTAAATGTACCTTTGTTTTGTTTTTGTACAACCATCTTACTGAATACCTCTGTATAACTAAATATACGTATACCCTACATACTTCATCAATTAGTATGAGAAAACATTTAATTCTTAAAAGAGCTAAGTTAAGGAATTAATTCTTAGTAGAGTACGTAGGCACTAGTCTAGTAGCATAGGAATTGGCTTACCACAACTGAGGTGCCGGGATCGATCTTCCGGTGTTTCTATTTGGGTATTTTCACGCTGAGGCAAAACATCGTGAGAATGCCTACGTGGTTAGAAAATTATCCGCTATGGGTGTCCACCAACTCGCGTGGCAGTGGCGGATTTACAAATTTGCCGCCTGTGTAGGCTATTTGCCGCCCCTTGAAATATTTTTCTGGCGCGAGACTTACCACCGTACACCTAGTAAAGTGATAAAGACTCACATTAAGCACACTGTAAAATAATAAAATAATACATATATTATTTGTAAAATGTTAAGAAACAATTACTTATGTAAGTATGTTTTTACTCAAAAATTAAAAAAAAACCGCCGCCCAAAAATCTGCCGCCCTAGGCTCCAGCCTGCTCAGCCTATTGGTAAATCCACCACTGCGCGTTGAGCTGCACATAGGTGGTGGGTGGATAAACTTGGTGCCTTTGCAAAATAGTGTGACTGCTAGTATTACTTTTTATAGAAAAAATCTACCTATTTTAATGTCCGCGTAAGCTTAGATTTTACTATTAAATTTAAAAAATATATTTTTTGTTTTTCATATAACTAACAATATGTAAGTAAGTAGGTATACAGAACATGGCGTTATAGAAAATTAGAATACGATAGAAAAGTTTTCAGCTTTCATTGCCACAAGACTGATAACGCCATCTAACATTAACTGTTAAACTAAATTAGTTCCTACGTAAACCTACAGATGGCATTATTTTGGACTAGTTTCATTTACATAAAACCCATATAATTACATTTGTACAGTTATTTTTAATCACAGATTATTTTTATTTATCACTTAATGTATTTAAAAAATGATTTTAGTTAGTTTAAAGCACGTTTACAGCTTATTAAGAGAAGGATAGACGTACGTCAGTAAGCGCCAACCTTTTGGCGCAGGCAGTCGTTCGTAGCTGAGTCTATATCATTCGGCCTAGAAACAAACATATCGATACAATTTATATGGATTCAGTGTTTGCGTAAAGTAAGCAAGAAAGTGTAAGGTAAGTCTAATTGTTATTTTTACTGCTTGAAGTGTAGAAATAGTAGAAAATTATGATTTTTTTGCGCAAAATTTATTAAAAATTAGGTACCTAAACAAATTGTGAGTTTATTTTAAAAGCGTAATTTGTTAAGGATTTTTTAAAGCAAATATAAACAAATTTCTTAAAATTCTTAAAAACCTTTTTATATCGATGAAGTAGTACCGAGATAACTTTTGATATTGTATACCTGCACAAATATATACAACATAGGTACCTACTCAAAATTCAATTTCAAGTGCAAAACGGCTTTTTAATCCATCCTTTATTTCAAGTATTAAATTTGATTTAAAAAACTTAAAAGTAATCATTACTATATAAAATTATTGTTTTGATCACCGAGGCGCCATCTATTTGTATTCGCCCATAGGTACTTGTAAGTTTTCACTGTAGCAGTCTCTTCCTGAAAATATAGATGGCGCTGCTTTAAAATAATGTTAATTTTTTGCCAACTTATCTTTCCTAATTTGGTATTTTTTAATATTTGCTTTGCATACTTATTGCTAAACGATTTTCCGGACGATTTTGTAGGGTAGCACCTATCTATCGTTAATAGTTAGTGTATAAAACAAAGTCGCTTTTTCTGTCCCTATGTATGCTTAAATCTTTTTAACTATGCAACAGATTTTGAGTAAATCAAGAGGAAGGTTTACATGTATAATAACATAGTACAGGGAAAGGAGTTTTACTCCGAATTGAACGCCTGCGAAGCCGCTTGGATAAAGCTAGTATAAAATAAATTGCAGGCATTTAAAATAATTTATCTTTTATTGGTATCTTAATATCAACTTACTTAACGTACCTACGGTGAAACTCTTTTATAAAAGCGTTTCAAAAACCTTCATTAAGTTTGTTTGTTCTATTCTTAAATCTGAAACGGCTTCCAGAGAAAAAGCAAAAAGCTTTCCCTATGAAAATTTCTTTTGTCTTTCTTGGCAGGGATTATAGCACAAAAGATAATGAGTTTCCTAACGAACGATGGCAGAGATATTCTGCGAAATGTGTTTAATATGGGTTGTGGGATTTACGAAATCATTTTTATTAAAGAGTGGATAAAAAAATCTAAAAACTGACTATAAATTACCTGTTTACCTTTGTGGCAAGTTCTTTAGACCAATCAAACCATAAACATTACCAAGTTATAGTTTTTGGCAGGTTTTATACAAGTATGAAATTATAATAATACTGTAAGATGGTTAAGATTTTAAAGGGCGTATTACTTTAGGCCCTAAATATTTAGGGGAACAATTATAACCTGAAACTTAAGGAGGGTGAGGATGAAATATTTATTTAATAAATACGCTAGTAACATTAACTAATATTTCAACTTTTATGTAAAGTAATGGTTTAAAATTAAACAGAAATATCGTTATTTACAGGTTGAAAACTTACACATCTACTTCCAAAAATGGTAAGATAATAAGTGGTCTAATGGTCAACATTTTTGGTATATGTACAATATTTTTAAATACACAATACCTGAAATTTCTTACAAAATCCTAGGAAAAAAGAATACTTATGCCCGTTTTCACCAACGTTCCCTAAATTTAAGGTATTCCAAACTCATTTTGAACAACACTTAAATGTATTATTTAGCGATAAAGTTTCTTGGGGTTTAAAAATATAAACAGACATCAAATTGTAGTAAAAATATATATAAATAAAGCTTTAAATAGT
Source organism: Emmelina monodactyla (assembly GCA_916618145.1). Lineage (NCBI taxonomy): Eukaryota > Metazoa > Arthropoda > Insecta > Lepidoptera > Pterophoridae > Emmelina > Emmelina monodactyla. The sequence continues at coordinate 4,682,954 of OU745316.1, forward strand.
TATTTTATAAGCCTTTGAAATATTTTAAGTGTCCCCTAAATTTAAGGGGACGTTGGTGAAAACGTGGAAATTAGTGCTTCTTCAAGATGTAACATTTGGTAGCTGTAAGTATTTAATATGTTTTCAGTACGGGTTTGTTAACTACGCCCTCGAATTGCTGGTAAAAGAGTCCTACGGCAAGGAAACATGGGAGGAGATCAAGTAAGTAAAAGATATACGTATGTATTCAAAATAATATGTTATATATTTGACGGGACATGAAGCATAAGGCTGGATTTCTTAAAATAAAGCCCATTGCGATTTATCATTTAAATTTTGGATGATTGCATCTATAAGTTCTATGAGAAACATGTTGATGAAACAGTTCTATGAAAATTGTTTTACCTACGGCAACCTAGTCAATTATACCTAAAAATGCATATACTCTTAGATACTAAATTCTTAATGTTTGTTCTCAGGAAAAAAGCAGACGTAAACATGGATGGATGTTTCCTTGTGAGACAGATTTACGAGGACGAAATCACATACAACCTAATCACAGCTGCAGTTGAAATACTACGTAAGTATGATAATAATTAATATAAATAATTATGTTTAATGGTAACGAACTCGTATACTAGATGTTTCAAAAAGATTTATATCCTAACCTATATTAACTACCATCGTTCTTAAACTGTTAGAAATGAAGGAATAAAAAATCACAACACAACTAACATTTTAACGATCATTACATTGTATAAATGGCTAAAGTTAGTCTTTTTATAAACAGAAATCCCAGCACATCAGATTCTGGAAGCCTTCGGAAAGACTTTCTTCGAGTTCTGTCAAGATTCAGGCTACGACAAGATATTGCAGGTCCTCGGAGCTACTCCCCGTGATTTCTTGCAGGTAATTCAAATTAAAACAATTATTATACAAGAACTTACAAAAACGACATTTTCCTGATAAGAACTTTTTAAGAAATTGGGCTATGATCGACGTATTTTTCCAGAACTTGGATGCTCTCCATGATCACCTTGGCACCTTGTATCCTGGAATGAGGTCACCATCGTTCAGATGCACTGAAAGACCCGAAGATGGGGCTCTGGTACTCCATTACTACTCTGATAGGCCTGGACTGGAGCACATTGTTATTGGGATTGTGAAGGTATAACAAAGACTTTAAATTCACATATACAGAGTTTTCTACAGAGTTTTCCAACTTATAGAGAAAATTTGAGGTTCAACTGTTTTTGGATAGCTTCTGAAGAATCCGTTTTTTATTATGGGAAACTAATACTTAACATATAATAAGTTTTATATTTGTTCCTGCAGACGGTCGCTAGTAGTCTTCATAAAACCGAAGTAGAAGTTCAAGTTCTGAAGACCAAGGAGGAGTGTGATCACGTTCAGTTTCTCATCACTGAGAAATCTTCAACTGGAAGAGTGTCAACTCCAGAGATAGCTGAAATCGAGACATTATCACTTGGTAAGAAAATAGTTTAAAATAGTGTGTTAGAGTAGAATAGAACGATAGACTTAAATAAAGAGTGATCTATTTGATTAAAGTGTATGTATTTAAATACATACTCGTAAATTATTACAAATTAAACTGTCTTCTTATAAATAAATAATAAATAAATAAATAAATCTCCAGACTAACACACCAATTATGTGGTCCTATGGTAAGCGCATTAAGCGCTTGTGTTACAGGTACCACACAATGGACTAGGGGAGAACCTAGTTACACCCAGACACGAGCCAATGTCGAAAAACCATTTTGACGAAATTGGCCCGACCCGGGGATCGAACCCGGAACCTTCCGCTTTACAGTCCGGTATAGTTACCGCTGCGCCACAGAGGTCGTCAAACAGTAAAAAAATTATTAAATCAAACTTTAATTACTCTAAATTAAAAAGTGTGTTATAGGGTTCAACTTGTAGCCCAAAACTGTACTATCTGAACTATCACTTACTCATTAGACCTAAAATACCTCAGTTTGAAGTAAAACCACCCCAAATCCTATAATTTCCAGAGCCAAAGGTATCTCCGGCGACATTCTGCTTGGTCTTCCCCTTCCACCTAATGTTTGATCGCGAGCTGAACATCGTGCAGGCTGGGCGCACCGTGTCCCGGCTGCTGCCGCGTGTGACCAGTCCTGGATGCAAGATCACTGATGTGCTGGATACTGTAAGTTCGTCGCAGTGTTTTTTAGGAATAATAACTTCATCTCGAACGAGAAATTAAAAAAATTACCAGGACTGTTTTAAAACATAGCTTAATCAGGCTTGATTGAGAGACAATAAAAAATAACAAGGTTTATTTAAACACATCGATAAAAAAGAGACACATTTTTATGATCGAGGTTTTTAAGAATCTTCCCTACTATATTTGGTTGTGTTAATTGTTTTGATTTCTAAACCAAAAGCTTGTTACTGTCTTTGATTTGAACCTAATGGTTAAGCTTTTTGATATCTAAACAAAAAACTTCTTAGATGAGAACCTAATGATTAAACATGGGTTAAACCAACTTAATCATTGTAGGTGCGTCCGCATCTAGAGATGACTTTTGACAACGTCTTGGCTCATATCAATACGGTGTACGTTCTGAAAACCAAACCGGAAGAAACCAACGTCTATTCTAACGAAGAACTAGCTCCTTTACGTCTTAAGGTAAGTTTACGAGATAAAGAGAAATTGCCAATACAAAAATCGATTGTTTACTATAAAATAAATTTATTTATGTTTCAGGGGCAAATGTTGTACATCCCGGAGTCTGAGGTCATCGTATTTCAATGCTACCCAAGTGTCACCAATTTGGATGATTTGACTCGGTAAATAAAATGCATAGCTTTGCAAAGGCCATCATTGTAATTAAGGGTAAAATAAACAATATTGTTATTTGTGTTCCTTAATTGGCTAGGAATACAAATATGAGGTGGAATATTCCAATAATTGATTTAAAATATACATGGCAAAAATCAAATAACAATCACAAACAATTAAAACGGTTAAGCAGAAATGTAAAAACATAAGGCTATTTTTTTTAAATTCACTATTACTCTAAAATTCTAGGTGTTCGATTGTAGTTTTTTCAAACAATTCCCTTCTCCAGTCGAGGACTTTGCATTTCGGATATCCCTCTTCACGATGCTACTCGTGACTTGGTGCTGATGTCAGAGCAATTCGAAGCCGACTACAAGCTGACACAAAATCTCGAAGTCCTCACTGATAAGCTGCAGCAGACTTTCCGGGAGCTGGACTCTGAAAAACAAAAGACTGATAGGTTAGTACATGTGTAGAGTACTAGTGTAGAATTAGAAATAAAAACCACTAATCAGATTTCTCTTGACAAAATAGTTTGTAGTGTATTTGTCGTTCTATTAACAAAAATATCTCCCTTCGGACCTTAGATTATTTCGAAAGAAACAAAATATTGATGAAGTCAGAACTACCTATTATTTTTTTTTATATTTTATCATGTCCATGATTCTAAATTCGGTTTCTAAAAGCATGTCGTGATCATTGGACAATATTGAACCTTGCAGGCTCCTCTACTCAGTCCTCCCCGTCTCCGTGGCCACCGAGCTCCGGCACCGGCGGCCCGTGCGCGCGCGCCGCTACAACCCCGTGACGCTCCTCTTCAGTGGCGTGGTCGACTTCGCCAACTACTGCGCCAGGAACAGCGACCACAAGGGCGCCATGAAGATCGTGAGGATGCTGAACGATCTGTACACGACCTTTGATGTGCTGACCGATCCGAAGAAGAATGCTAATGTTTATAAGGTTAGTTACAAGTATCCAGTTGATTGTTTTGCTGGATGTTAATTTTTTTATTTCAAGAAAAAATACCTGAAGCAGTTTGTAGCACTGATAACGTTTTTATAGCCTTGATGTCAGTCTTATTCCTAGCAGAATTTTACAACTTGTTTTTATTAATCGTGTAAATTATGATTGAAGAATTATGTATCTAGGTTGAGTAAAGGTTTGTGGTATTGATTATCACGTGATATTCTTTGATTGGAACATTGGAGATTTAAGATCATTAAAAGCTAAGTTTAGTTAGGTTTTGTGTCGTTTTTAGCTTATATTGGCCTATGCAAGGGTATCACCTAACCACCATACCTAACCTTAATGTAGGGTTAAAACATTACTTAAATTTTTATGCTTAATAAAATAAACTGCTTTTGCTAGGTGGAGACAGTTGGTGACAAGTACATGGCAGTTTCTGGTCTACCTGAATATGATGTGTCACATGCAAAACACATTGCTTTACTGGCTTTGGAGATGATGGACAAAGCTAAGACGGTTACTGTGGACGGTGAACCTGTTGTAAGTAAATATAAAAGAAGGTTTTCAAAAGCTTAGCCCAGTCTAACGTACGAACGTACTTTTTATACACAAATTATTCTTACTAAAACTAGAAGCGACGGCATATTCAAAATTATTGTTTTTCTTTATTGACCAAATATGCAATATCACAATTATTAATTGAGAACAAAACATTAATATGCCTCTCGAACTATTTTACTTCATAAAAATCCAGAAAAACCCAGCCCTTGACACCACGGTCCTAAATCTACTATCTACAAACTAGTATAATATAAGTGTACAAATTTTATATCTATCGTTTAACCCTAGGTGAATGTTCCCTTAATGTATTTTGCATATTATCTAACATTTTCTGGTAAATTTCAGACTATAACAATCGGCATCCACTCAGGCGAGGTGGTGACCGGCGTGATTGGTCACCGCATGCCTCGCTACTGTCTGTTTGGGAACACCGTCAACCTCACCAGCCGCTGCGAGACCACCGGACCTCCTGGCACCATCAACGTCAGCTATGATACCCACAGGTTTGTTTGGACATAGAACAGTATTACCCATAGAAAGCATATACCTACAGGTTCCTCTTTATCCGAAGATCGCTTCGGCTGTCAAGGGAAAACCGTTGATGTCCTAGAATGTATTTAGTTTATGCTGATGAATGTAAGTAGGTGCTCTTAGTTTGACGTTATGTATTGCCTAACATAAATACTTATTAAATGAGTTCATCTAATGTCAAATTACGGTAGTTTGCATTTGAAATAAAAACATATCAGTAAGAATATTCTTCCATATAAAAATACTGAATATATTTAGTAAAATGAAAACCATAAAATTTCTAGAGATCCATCCTGCTAGTGGTAGAATAAAAACTGCCTTAGCAAAAAGTTTTATTCAATCGTCAAACAAGTCCAAATATTTCACCAAAGATGCTGGTAAAGGCAACTTGTAAATTCCGAAAGGCAGTTCAAAATTCTTCCAAAGCATATGACGTACTTGACATCTGCATAAGTGTTTTAACTCGACTGGTCTAAGGCCACATCTGGAACTTGGTATCAAATGATCTTCAAGTATTTCCCCATATTTCTCCAAAGCAACTCTTCTCTGATAGTTGTAATCTTCAGGCAGTTCTAAATAAGCAAAGACCTTCTTATCAACAGTGAAATTGACTCTGGGTATAACTCTTAGCACTAGTTTAAGGCATGCGACAAGTTCATATGGATAGCATCGATTGTGTTCTTTCAGACGGTCTAGTATAGATTCTACAGGGTTTGTGGAGTTATCCCCTACTATATTAGCACCAAATCTTAGGAGGATCATTAGCATCTCAGATATTCCCATTTGTATGACAACTCTGACTGGTGATGCTTTCCCGCAGCTTTCCAAAGGGACATCTATAAAGCGATGAGTTTTATCACCGTCTTTGTACTCAAGATTAGCGTTAGTAGCGTGATCTAGGTAATAAACCAGGGCGTGGACGTTTTCTTCTTTGTCATTAAAATCGGATTTCCATCCAGCCAGGAAATACGGAGCTGAAGTCCCAAATATTGCTCCTGAAACATCAAAAGTATTATTTTTTGTATTTATATATATTTGTATACAATCAACACAAGATAAAAAAAGTGTGTGGTGGTTCTATAGCTTGTAACTTGTCATCAGTTTGGAAAAGAAGCTTTGCCAAGCATGTGAGACGTGAATAAGTTAATAATTTATATAATTACCTAAAAATATTCTTTCAAAGGTCTTCTCACAGTCGTAAAGTTCATCCAGTAGCGTTGCGACTACTCCATTATCTTGTAAACTCCAATCGAAAGCCAATTTGATAGCTACATACAAAACATTATGATATTTCCCCATAAGGCATACTTCACCGTTGTCTGTTTTACACTGGTTATGATATTTCAGGGCACATAAAACGAAGTTTTTGCATGATGCATCGTCAGTTTTGTTTTGGCCTGTAACAAATTCGTTTATTTATATATTTAGAAAGAATTAACAGATTAACAGATTTTAATTAGATTTTTACAGAAACTATTAAAACACTTTTACAAAACCTCATTGGATACAGTCTTAAAAAAACTATAAAATTAGACATTTGACAACCTTTGGCACATCCAGCAATGACAGTGTTAAAATATTCCACAAGTTCTTTTCGTTTGTATCTCAAGTTCAAACAATCCCTGTCCAAGTTACTGAAAACCTCTTCAAAATAGAACTCCATAAACGAATCCATTTTCCACACAAAATTTAAAATTACTAAACTTTTTACAAATTTCTATAGTTTTGGCAACTGGAAATTTTGGTGACGTGTGTTGATATACGATTTTCAGTTGTTTCGAAGTTCCTTCACTTTTTTAAAACTTTGTTCTTAGAAGTGTTGTTGCAACAATAGTCAGGGATGAAATAAACGACCTTTAGTCAGTTCCCCTCGCTTTACGAGGAAAGCTGACAAGTGCTATAAATCCGATTTGGTGTTGTCGTTGGGAAGCCTTTGCAATGTTATTTTTGTCGCCTTATAATATATTTTATAATTTCCTTTGAGAGTATAGATCAAATATCATAATCAAATGATTTATTGATTGATCGACATTCATGTCTTGCTAATGAAGTTTAAATCGAGTTATATTTTGAAATAATGAAAATCATATTTCATTGTTATCATAAATCATTATAGATATAATAAAAAGACTTTGCTATGGAATGGCTTTATTTTTAAAACCTTCATACAACTAATTATTATGCCCTTTTCATAATAAACTAAGGGACCCAACACCGAAAAGACGTTTAACATGAGAATCAAACTCTTTTAACTATCCAGTATTCTCAGCACCAACCAGCAGTTATCTACCCTTCCAAATTCAAATAGCAAAGTTTTGTATAAACTACAAAAAAAACGTTTTGTGCATTTTTCTTAAATATACCTATATGATATATGCCTAAGAACCTTTGTAATGCCTTTTGATTCTGTATGCTATTTTAAATTTATCAATATTCTAACCAAAACTACTTTTTATGGGTGTAGCTTCCTTACTATTCCAAAAAACCATCAATAGTGACGTTATCGTTTATGAGGGATCGAGAGACAGCCCAGCAAATAGTCTTTCTTTTATCTAAAATTTATACTGCTTTGTAATACATCTGTATGAAAGCCAGACTATAAAGCTGCCTTTTGTTCCCGAATCGAGCCAAACGTCTTATCAAAAATAGCATGCAACTGATACTGGCACTGTAACACTAGTCTATTCAATGGTGCCTATAACACAAGCTTGCACTTGGTTGAGGACCGTACACTAGATGAAATAATCTGTAGATTTATCATTGACTAGCGAACCGCCCACGCTTCGCAATTGTATAATTTTGGCCGACTTGGGCACGAAAAATTGAATTTTGGCTAACTTAAAAATATTTTTTCCGATTGTTCTTTATTTACAAATTTACATGAATAAATTCCCTAAAAGATGGTGAAAACTGCATTAAAATCCGTTGTGTGGTTTAGGAGGAGTTAGCGGCAAAACATACAAAGAGGCAGAATTAGCGACTTGGATTTATACTATGTAATGATGATAAGGCGCTTACTCAATTACTGGGTTCAATACAAAAAGAGGATAAACTATTGGATCTTCTTACTCAAAAACTCACACCCTTTCTACCTCTCCTGTTCCAGCTACCTAGTAGGTCCTGACAACTACGACGAGCAGTTCGACCTGGCCTACCGCGGCCCCGTCACCATGAAGGGGAAGGCTGAGCCCATGGAGACCTGGCTGCTCACCAGGAAGCAAGGGTTCTCTGCTTGAAGAGTTACGGTAGGCGGGATATGAAGGTGTATGGAAGAAGATTAAGGTGATGGTGAAGTATTAAATTGAGGATAAATAAGTTTTTTCATTGTATACTCAGTAGGTAATGTATTTCTTCTATTTGTACCAAAAATTTCGTTTAATTATTGGTGGTCCTTAGCTTTTTTTTGAGAATTGTGTTTATTTACAAGTACTGCATTATTACGGTAATTGTAGGTTTTTTTTAGTATTAGAGTTTTCTGGAGTACCAAGAACTATGGAACTTAACTAAATATATTTACTTGTAAAAGCTTATCTTGTTAGTAAGTGTTTTAATTTATATAGAGATATTATTCTTCGAAAATTGGCCTAAACTTGGCCTAAATATTTTGTTTTCATACTATTTACTATATAAAACTATTTATTAATGTTAAGTATAGTTTACTACGAATAGTTTAACGTAATAACAAACTTATTGTTGTCATAATTATTGTATTCTAGTCAAATGTTTTCAAATATAAATAATAATATTATTATAACGAGATCGTATTAGCTTTGTTATGTTTTCATTCATAAGAATCTGATATTGATGAAATATTTTTTTTCAAATAACTTGAATTTTATGGAATTAAGTGTCTAGTAATTTAACGAGTTATCGATATATGGTCTATCTAGTCAATAAATAAATGTACTAAATACAATTTTCGTTTCATTTGGCTTAAAAATCATTTCCAAAACACATAGAAAGCGTGAATCCGAGAGCCCTAATCTATTTCATTACCACTTAGAATATCGGTTCAAATATGATTCTAAATGTAAACTAGGGGAGAACTACAGTTAGCTACCTGCGACACTACACAACTTAGCACACTTCTGATAAACATTAGAAAGGTTACTTTAGGTGAATTGACTGAGGTGAATCACCTTAACTTTTGGAGAGTATATATATATAATTCACATAACATTTAATATGTAGGTACATAAAAAAAGTTTATTATTATTCTTTGCTTTAGCATAGTCACACAGGACAAGCTTATACTGTCCAATAAAATTTCATAGTAAATCTGCATCGACTTCCAAAGTAAAATTATTTTGATAACTTTTTTTATTTTATTTTTTAGCCGTGTCGATCCCACTCCTGGGCAAAAGCCTCCCTCGGCTTCTTCCACAAATTACTGGACCTTGCTTGGTTAGAGGCCAATCCTACGAATATTATAAACGTGAAAGTTTGTGAGTATGGATGTATGGATGTTTGTTAGTCTTTCACGTAAAAACTACTGAACGGATTTGGATGAAATTTTACAGTAATATTGGTTATACATCAGAATAACATATATAGGGTACTTTTACCGCGGGAAAACTTCTCATTCCCACGGGAAACCGACTTCCACGCGAACGGAGTCGCGGGCGGCCACTAGTCCTTCATAAAACAATCCAGATCGTCTCTCCATCTCCTTCATGCTCTCCCACGTAGCCGTCATCGTCTTTATAAATTTCTAAAATTCAATTTTAATTTAGGTATTCTGTGATAGTAGCTTTTTGATATTAATTATTTATGGTGATAAAAAACAGATATTTCTTTTTATATATTTGCAAATTAAAAAATATCATTTTTTTATCTATAGACCAAGGATCCCGCGTCACGATTATCTGTTTTTTCCAAATACAGCATCAAGTTAAGTGATTCACCTGCAGTAGCCATTCTATCCACAATATAAAGCCCGGATGGCCGAGGTCGCTTGACGACATTCCTCTCACAAAATTATATTTAGGTATTCGCTAAATAAAACGAGTTTGTCCGTTGATTGCATTGAATTATCACCGAATGTGGGCAGCCTCAAAGTGAGATTTTGAATTTAAAATTGTGATTCGACAAATTGGTATCTTGTATTTTCTGGGTTTTTTAATATTGGTGATAATAATTTATTAAGGTATAGATTGGGTATGTGTTTACTTAAAATAATAAAATAAAATAAATTATTTAAAAATATGTGTTACTTGCTTTTGCCCGCGGCTTTGCAGACGTTAAATTCGCAGCAAAACCCCTTACCCTATATATGTTATTATACACATATAAACCTTCCTCTTTAATCACTCTATTTATAAAAAATCCGCACAAAAATCCGTTAAGGATGGAACTTTGTTTTTAATATTTTTTCCTACTTCCCTGTATAACAAATATAGCATTGTATAAAATAAGTTTGTAACTTCTTTTTGAATTCTTTGACTATAAAATTTCAAAAGGTGAAACAAAAATACAGTTAGTAGGTACCTGCGCGGGTCGAAAGAACAACCTTCAGAATAAAACCATAACACACGAAACCAGCTCGCAACCAGACGTCATGAAAATACCTAATTAGAGATCCTTTGGTATGTTTTAAATAATCAATCAATAAAAAAGAACCAGACAACACTTAATGTGGGCCCTAAAGTTAGCAAAACTTGTACTAAAGGTTGAACTGGTACGACACAATAGACTAGGGGAGAACTTAATTATACCAGGAACTATGAAAATTTTGAAAAGTCTTTTAACTAATGTGAACCAACTCGGAAATCGAACCCGGGACCTTCAACTTAACAGTCCATTAAACATAACGCGGTGTGACAAAAGTCCTTAGAATAGTGAACTGAAATATAATAATTAATTGAGTGGTCATGGAAACCATTTTGTACAACGAAAACAAAATCTATCCTTAGAATCTACTCCCTTACTTAAACGCAGTTAATTTAACGTACTTAATTAAAATTATGTTTCGTCTTTAACAATGTAATGGGAGAGCGCTTAAAAATCTTACATTCTCTCTTTCATCTACTTTAACATTCGTTATTAAATAATACTTATAAACAAAGGTTAGTAAAGTTAACAAAAAAAAAAAACCAATGAAAATACTAAAAATAATAATCATTCATGACATTAAGGAGCTGATGGTCGCATTCTCTTATCATACTTCAATATAAGCGTTTTTAAAAATAAAAAAATATACTTTAATGACCTTTAACATACTTGTATATAAATAGTAAATACCTAATAATAAATCTGCAGACAAACACACCAACTGTGTAGCCTTAAACTAAGCAGAGCTTGTACTATAGGTTCCACACAATGGACTAGGGAAGAACCTAGTTAAACCCAGACACGAGCCAATATCTAAAAACGAGAAATTTTAATGAAATTGGCCCGACCTGGGGATTGAACCCGGAACCATCCGCTTAGCAGTCCGGTATATATACCGCTGCACCACAGTGGTCGCCAAAATTGTCATTATCATTTTAAAAGTCCTACAGAACCTTATTAATAAATATTTCTCTAACTTGCAAATAACTTTTTTCTCGTATCGAGTGTTTACCGGTTCATTGCAAAAGGTATAACTTTGACTTTAGGTATCCACACACCACATCGTTACTTAAAACTTATTCTTACTATATTTACTATATGTTTAACGTACATTGCGTATTGACTTAGGTGGAGTAGATAAAATTGTCGAACTAAACAAGCAATGGACAACCAACTATTTAGAAAAAGTGATTACCTTATTGTAATTGGTGCAGGGTAAATTAGAAAAGATGACATCATGTATTTTTTCAAAGCTGTGTGCTTGGATACACCAGAATTTATTGACTTATCACAGAATCTTGTAACAAACAATAAAAAACAGGATTCAGCTTGTAATTATACCCTAGTTGTTATGTTCGAAATGGACAAATAATACTTCTTTTAACAAAATGAACTCATATGAATACTAAAATCGCGCATGAAATAAAATGCAAATGTCCAATACTGAAATTTAATAATTAAGTAAAAACAAAGTGTTTCGTACAACCATACAAAAGACTTCAACGGGCGCTACTAATGTACCTACATTTAAAATTAAAGATAAGCATTTAGGCCACTAAATTCTTAATTAAACTTTGTTTAATTTTGTTAATTTGTACTTAATTACAAACTGGTAAGTACAGAGATCAAGAAAATTAAATGGGTATTACAATTAAAAATAATGTAACCAAAAAAAATCGATAATTTATTTCAATTTACAATTAGACACGCCATATTTTAAACAACACCGCCGGTCGTGCAGTCGAATTATAATTTTTAATATAACATGATATAAAACCAAGTAAAATAAAACGAGACACGACAAAAAATCTACTCTTGTTCATGCGAAGGAGATCGAGGTGGCAATCACGTCATTAACAACTACAAAACGACGCAACCGCCAATCGCAACCAAACGAAAATAAACTCTAGTGGAAAGACTTACGGTTGGTTCTGCAATGGTGGGAAACAAAACACTTGACTCGGCAGAACCACTAGGCTCTTCAACCATTTATTTGAGAAACCGCTCAGTCGACTTCTGACAGTTGCCGAGCCCGCACGCGCATGCGTCGCCCTCTGATTGGCCGATTTGAATTCCGAACGGGCACCGTCCACCAATCGCGTTCGATCTTTCTGTCAAACGGCTTTATCTTTGCATATACAGTGTGTTGCGCTTCGTGTTGTATTTTGTTGTGTTAGTGACATTGGAAATTGTATGTGTTGTACAAAAAATTTACTGCAAGAAGGTCGGATTGTGTTCCCACGTGTATTGGTAAGTTTCGTCATTTGAAACTCATACTTTTAACGGTTTCGTATGTCCATTTTTATACATACTTACCTACTCTAGTAGTAGATGAAAAGTTTTTAATTTCATCTAGCGCATAAATACTTAAATTCCCACGCTTTATGAAGTATGGGCCAGAAATAAACCCTTTTTTGGGGTAGTCAGGTAGAAAAATGACGCTTTATACGCAAAAAACATTTACCGATTTTTAAACGTAGGTATAGGTAATAGTCTTCATATTTCGAGTTCAAATACACCTGTACAGTCATAATATAGGTACATCCATAGTATTGTGGTCCACCTGTACTTCCCAGGTGTCAGGTAGAATGATGATGTCATGAGTAAATAGGTACCGGATGCACTTCAACAAAGCTAAGGAAATCATAAATAGAATAAAGAAACATTAACACTTAAAGTAAGATCGATATTTTAAGTTTAGATAAAATTAGCTACAATTATACTTAATCATTGACATTGATATGTCTAAACAATGATTGAGGTAACCTATGGACAAAATGACAGCATTCAAAAAAGAGGCTTTCTTATGGCAAATGCACTTATTACGAATCTCTATACATAGTCAATTTTAATCTGGTAATTCCTGTTAACTTTCAGTAAGTTTACAATAACATATCATAAAACTTACTACAACTTTGAGGTTTTAACTAAAGAACATAAATGTATACGTGAAGACATCTTTTATTTTTATATCTTGATCTTATGCCATCATCAAACATATATGAGGAATGTTTAATTTAAATAGTAAGTTAAAGCTATTAAAAAAAAAAGTTTAGAACAAAAGTGGAAATCTTGAAATAGAAGTCCATGATTCGAATACTGTCATAAAGTATTACTAATAGACACTGAGGCATTAAGATGAATATAATCTACCTTTTTTCGAGAAAGATTAAACAGGTTTCTTAAAACTAGTATTTAGGAGGTAAACAAGTAGATTGATAGAATCGTTTTTATATTGTTAATTTGTGAAACTATCGTTTCAAAATACGTTTAAACTAGCTTTTACCCGTGCGGCTTCGCACGCGTTAAATTCGGAGTAAAACTCCTTTCCCTGTACTTTGTTATATTATACATTCCTCTTAAATCAATCTATCTATTAAAAAACCGCATTAAAATCCGTTGCGTAGTTTTAATGATTTAAGCATACATAGCGACAGTAAAAGCGACTTTGTTTTATACTATGTAGTGATGCCTAGGTACTTTGAACATAAAATACAATTAAACAATATTAGTAATATTACTAATATAAATGACACGTATATTTTTAAAGATTTAGTTGTATCATTAAGTTTTTGCAAGATATCTCATGTGCATAGTTTATATCACAAAAGTTTACATAGGTACAGCTACATTAATAACTAAGTCATTTTCTCAGTATGATAAAAACTATAAAACATAATTGCAAAATAACATTAATTCAGTTCTAGAAAATACTAAAAACTGTTTCAAATATCACTCGCTGGACGTAACAACTAATTTCAATATCTAGAATGTAAAAATAACATAAATTTTTACACTATCTCAAATCTTACATCCAATTGGAACGCAACGGCTTACTCAATCGTATCATTTTACATAATTGTTCGAATTTTGAAACCTCTCAGCCTATTGACAAACGCGTCGTCGATTTGACGTTGTCAACTGTCAGATCGGCACGTTCCATTTTCAATTTGAAAATCATGGAAAACTACTAGAAAACGCAAAACAAAAGGCACATGATTCATAAGATCTCATTATTGTGACAATTATCATACATCTCGGTGTGTAAGAAACAAAGCAGTAATTTATGTTATCCCAGAGGCCATCGTTAATATCAAATTAATGTAGAGGAGAGCCTACTTTTGTATTGTGGGTACAATGTATGTAGCTTTTCATACAAAGTGCAAGTAACGTAAACTTTAGGTAGCGTTTTTGGAGAAATTTTAAAATAAATTTAAGACTATGGTGAGTAAGGCGTATTTAAATATTTACTATTAAATCTGGTATTTATGTTTATTATAAACATTTTTTAAACAAATCTTCTTGCTTAATGATACCAATGAGTGTGCAGTTAGCGTTAACACCCATTCAATATCTAGGTCCTTTATAATTGTTTAACAAATCAAATTTGTCATTTAATAACAGATTTTATCGATATTAAAATAAGTTGAAGACTGTCTCAAATACTATGATTTCAATATCAGCTATGCATTGTACGCACGATATTTATATACCTAAAGAACTCTTTTCCATTTTGCATGCGACTGCTATTTTTATCTGGGCATTGAAGCGAAAGGCTTATTATCATGCACACCCTGTTTTCAAGTCACAATACTTTATATATGTATATAAGTATATACTTTGGCAATGTTCCAATCTCGAGAAATTGTGTAAACTGCCCTTGGAAACATTTTTTTTAAGTCAAGTGCCTGCGTTGTCGTAATGTCAATGGTAATGTTATGAAATCAGTTTTTTTCTTTCAGTTATTTAACTTGAAATAAAACTTGGGTTGCATTGTGCGTAATGTATAGATAAGGGTGTGTACTCACAGTTATAAATATTATACAGTAAAATTTAACTTCTTATGTAGTGTCCCAGTATTTTTGATAACTTTACGACGTAAAGTCTAAAACCTCTTAAGTATACAATGTAATCGCGGAAACGGTAAACAATTGACATTTGTTTATTGGACAATATGCGAGTTTCTGGCCATCCACTTCTAAAGAAAAAAATAATAAGATCTTTCATATCACTTTTATTACATACGTTAAGAAAGTAGACGAGTATAATATTTTCAACCTTACTAATAATATTTATATTTATAAAATCATAAAATTCTTACAAAACTCTTTCAAATATATAAGTATTACATAAGATAACATTAATTATTAAGATTAGTCGGTAAAATCATAATTAATCACGTTTACAGGCTGTTCTTATGCAATTTTGCAAGTTAGCATCAAAACTATGTCAACCAAATATCGAGATTTTGTCCAAGACTGGTATTAGTAAAGTTAAATAAGGAAAATGTTATAATTATTATGAATTTTGTAGTTTTTCCTGTCACTTTAAGCAATACTTGTTTACTAGGCCATTTAATACAAATGAAGACTTCAGACATACATTGAATATGCTATATAGGTCTAACCCAATGCTCGTAAGCATAATATCACCTTCCATATTTTTTATTGCAAAAGGTTTTTTTTATTGTTAGTAAAACTATATAAGAATGTATCTTTAATTTGATATAATTTGAATAACAACAAAAATTTTCAGTCATCTTACGAAAGCGTTCATGATTCTAATTCGAGCACTTTGTTTGGGGTTGCATGTTATCTCCTTTCATAAAAATAAAAATATTTCTATGGCAGTCAAAATACTGACATCTTCATTAGAAAGCAAATTGACCGGGTTTAGTAAACCAAAATATATTTTTAACCTAATTGTTACGTAAAAATGAAAAATCC
Source organism: Emmelina monodactyla (assembly GCA_916618145.1). NCBI lineage: Eukaryota > Metazoa > Arthropoda > Insecta > Lepidoptera > Pterophoridae > Emmelina > Emmelina monodactyla. The sequence continues at coordinate 4,699,093 of OU745316.1, forward strand.
TCATTCGCTGTTACGTATCGGTCACATTCTAAGTAAAATATCACGTTGTTTTACCAAAATAATGCTTTTTAAATGCAAATTAGACATTTCAAATTTGGCACCGGGCTTTTATTAATTGCTTTTCTTTTTCCGCGCATCCTTATTTTTACGTAAGCGTAATTAATTAAAAATACTGTTTGGTATATATTTTTTTTAACTTTCGTTTTGTATGTCTGGTTTAAACTAGTTTAACGATGTACGTAGTCCATTACTCTGAAAGAAAGTGTTAGTAATTTCTCATTTCATTCCAGTATATACTTAGATGTATACAATATATAGCTAGAAATTTAATGGCTCGCAAGCTTCGTGATGAGTCTCCATAGAAACTCGGTTTTTGCTGAGTAACCTTAGATACCTATTTTGTTGAGTATATGTTTATGTCTTAATGGAATATTCCACTCAGATTATACAATATTTAAAATACGGGAAACCGATTTTTCTTGGGTAAAATATCTTGTTTTTCATAATGTACTCCTAAATACTAAATTTATAGAAAGTATGTATTTTTGTGTTAAAGCCCCTTGGCAGTAATCTTGACCCAATAATGTATTAAATCAGTTTTATCAACGCAAGCTCCGATAAATTGATCCATTATAATAACGCTGAACATGTGAAAAAAAACAATGAAATAAAACCTTAATTATATACAAATGCTATAAAAGATTGGACGGTTACCAACTGAGTCCAGTGCCTGATCAAATTCAGTTTACCGGACAGCTTTCTTCCTTTGTTTATAAATGCAAAAAATTGTAAGTATGTGCGCGTGTTTGTCAATCTATGAAACCAAACTACGAAACCGATTTGTGATTGGTATAAATACAAGATATCTATCTATACATCTAGTATACCTAAAGAAAGACTATTAATCTAAAATAGGACACTGGGTAGATTACCCCATTTCCACGGAAAAAGTCACTAAGCGGGGAACTAGTCTTCCAAATAAATGAAGATCATCCTGTTTTTTTAATGATGACCAATGCGAGTGTGAACACGTACAACGGGCGTTGACTTTATTTAAATTCCACAATTATACTCAAAAGTCTTTTTATTACAAACAGGTTTGACTCGATTAGTTCTATATTTGATCAATTAGCTTAAGTTTATTATTCACACTTATTCGAAGCTAATATTGCCAAAAAACCTTACCTGAAAAATGTAAACCAAATAATTGATAACACTTTGTTAATTAAAGTGTTTAAGATACAATAAAAATTACTGAACATTGTATGAACAGAACAAAAACTGAAACTATACGCTACACCAAACATTGTGTGGATACAAAAACTTACAACTAATTATAGAGATCCGTAGCAGAATTTGTAGTTTAAAGTTAAAAAAACTAACGCCTAAAAAGTAAAGGCTTAAGATTTTGAAATATATTTCAAGTTATAAATATTATTCAAAAACGTTGGTCCATTTCAAGTATTTTAGTAATGTTAATAAAACAGTAAGTTTAGGCTATAATTGAATAAATTTTGTAAAGTTTTATTTTTAATAAAGTAACAATAATATTGAAAACTACTAATTGTTATATAACTATTTTATTCAGCCAGCCATCGTCAACCTAGCAGGCATTTTGCGGCGTTATTTTAATTTCTAACAAACCTTGACTTCAGTTAATAGTTATCAATTAAGTGATTTTATTGTTTTTGCTCAATTGATTTAAGTAATAATAGGTTCAAGAATAATTAAACATTAAAAGGCACTTACTTTTTACATAAAACTTAAAAAAAATCCTAAATCATATTAGCATATTCTAATAAAATACTCAAACAAAATAACTAAATAACTACGGAACCCACACGTACAAAAACGAAATTACATTTAAAATTAGTGTCCGGATCCTTGGCATTTGGGATTATAATTAACTGTAACTAAAACGTGGATAATTGAGAATAAATTAAATATAATCGCTAATTGATTTCTCAGCTTTGGTTATAACATTTTTTCAGAATTATAACTAGGAGAAAGTTCAATTTCTGTTATATAATATTTAAGAAATTATTAATTATATAATTTCAAAATGTTTTATTAATACTTTCATAATATGTACAATTCTAACACGCGAAAAGGAGTTTATTGAAGTTATCTTTTCTCTGTGCTTTAATTACTTTTTACTTAGTGTAAAAAATATCTTCTAATATCAAATATCTTCTCCAAATTTAATCCCTCATTCAATAATAAACATCTCTCTCTCCTATTCGAAATTCAAATACCTAACACCATTTGTTTCTTTTTTATTTCAAACCAGTTCCTTTTGAAACTCCTTTCTCGAAAAAACACAACTTTTACCTCATTTGGTAAGCGCAATTTCTCGCAGCATTTTGCACATGACTCGAGTCGCTTGTCCTTGCTATTGTCCTGAGTTGAAACGGGTTTTCAAAAGCCATAACTCGAGTTGAAGTCCACGAGATTATAAACATGTCTTTGGGAAGATGTGTGAACTTGATAATTGGTTTTTGTGACTTTGTAATGGAAAAAAGAGGTTTATTGTTGGTATATTGATTAGCTGTAAAAGGTTTTGGTCATATTTTAAAATGAAACTTATATCGATTCAAATAACTTAAGCAACTTTTTAAAAACAGTAATAAGAATCTTACTTTTACTTATCTAAATAAAATGTTGTGTTTTGTTTCAACCTCACTAAGCCAAAAAGTTGATTGTTAAACAACAAAAAAGAAAAAAGAAAAAAATATTGCACCTTTTTCCTTACAGGCTCGTTGGTCAATTTCTCAGGTGCCAGTAATATTACGAAGATCGCATTCCAACTTTGGACGATCGCTATCAAGCCTGATTGCACTCGTTTCTTATTTAAACTCGCCGACGCTCGAACTAATAATTTATAAAACACTGGCAACATACAACTTTCCTTAAAAGGAACGTTAAGAATTAAAAATAAAATCCCTTTAAAGGCCCTCCAGTTAAAAAGCTCGCAGTTGAAATATTTCTTCGGCCGTGGTATTTAAATGTTGAATAGATTAGAGAAAAAGTAATGGTTACTTGTTTTTTAAGTTTTTGTTCAAGATAAGTACCTAATGCATTATGTTGGAGGTACTCGTACATAAGTTGCAGAGTAGCGGAGCGGAGCGATTCTTAGTTAAGTTAAATGGGCATTTTAAGCGTAGGTTATGTTGTTTGGATCTAAGTTATGTTATCAAATACTAATAGTTCTTTACTCTGTGGTTATCTGTTTACTTTGGATTATTTTATTTCTACAAAGTATTACTGTCTCTAAAAATAAAAAAAATATATTAACCGAAGATTTGGATAAATTAAGCTAAGAAGCGTGTAATAGTTTTGAAGTTATAGATACTGGAAAAAGGACGCGGGTCTCCGAGCATTGCGCGACTGGGAATGCCCCCAGTCAAAACTTCAAAATTAATAAATTAGCATTTTAAGTGTAAAAACTAAAAGTAAAATCTCAAGCGTGTAATAGGTTAACATGGATATCCGTTAAAAGTTATTTAATATATCAAATTAAAATAAATTAAAGCTTTAATTGGTGAATGTTTAGTTAATGGACGTTACTTTTATTTTACTACTGACTCATACCGAAATAAGTAATCGTTTCCTGGTTCACTGGATGCACTTGCGGAAGTATTATAAAAAATATATACTTTTACTGTTAAACGTTACGTGAACAAAATCATTATTTTTGGTAAGAAGCTTTCTTATTATCTATGCATATGCGAGTTTGGAATACTTAAACAAATCAAAAATTAATATTTAGTTTTCAATAGTTTAGAGATAAATCATTTTTGATTTATGTAGAAGTTTTGCACGAAACATGTATTAGTAGACATATCTTTCTGTATCTTTGGGTCTTAAAAAAAGTCACTCAATGAAGCGTATTTGGAATAATGTTCATATAAATTTGTATGTTACGAAATACGATAGCCTTGTAACTTTAATTTCAGTGTTCCGACAAAACACTAGTGTTACTATCATTTTTCACCTTTTTTCAAAAAACTGTTTTATACCACAGCGATTCAAATATCAAAGCAAGTTACTTTATGCAAATACTTTCATACCAAGCCTTCACAACTCTTCCATGTTTATTATGAATACGCAAAACGCATCTCTCGCATTTGATTTAATTGTTCCCAAGAAAGAAAGACCTCTTACCATGTGCGTATACACATTACACCAAAACGGTCATTATTACGAAACGGCAAAATATTTTTAAACAATGGCCATTCACGAATTTCACTCGTTCCAGCTGATTAACCGTGTGATTGTGTTTTTTTCGGCGCAAGCGCTTGACCACACCTATAGTATTGTGGCTCGTATCCAAAAATCTTTCGCTGGGTGTGTTAACAGCATGAAATTGGGCAATGGAATCGGGTGCATCTTTTGAAACGCGTCGTTTACCAACATCTTGTAAGCACTGGGTTTGTTAAAAATTTCTGATTAAGTTTGTTAATCATGTTTTTAACGTCATACTATTGACGCTTTATTGTGTTAGCTTTATCAATGGCAATAATCACTATATTATTGAATATCAAGGTCATATTTTTAGTTATGTCAACATCAACATTTCGAAAACTCATTGTGTGTTTTATTGTGTGTTTACTACGCTTTTAAAAATATACGATTTATCTTTAACAATGATCTTTATAGCGTGGTACAGGTTTTATTATTTCTGAGGTTCGTATAAAATTTCATTATCCGGCTCGAAGGACGTATAAGGTCCTGAAGGGCTTGGAGGTCATTGCACTCCTGGTCCCACGGTCGCCACACGCGTCACAATGAAAGCAGTTGAATAATAAAGCGAAAAATAATGAAGTTACCTATAATCAAGTTTTTTATCGAACCCATTCGATTTTTGGTTTTGGTTTTAGGTTTATAATTCATTAATAGCAATGATATATAACTTCTGTGATATGTAAAGTATGTCGTATTGTTAAAGAATTAATTCCACAATCAGGTGTAGACTTAAATACTTCAACTAATATTTAGTATGAAAATTTACCAAAAAAATTACCCATCCTTAATTAAATAAAAAGCTTCTAACCTAAAAAGACGGCTACCCCAACAAAGTTTGAAACCTAGAAACGACGTCCGCAGCCCGCGCCAGTTCAAAGGGCAACGTTTTCATAACCGTCAGGTGGTCTGCATCAAACCTCTTTATTAAAAAACTTTTCCGCGTTTGCATATTCATTGCTTATTTGACCGACATTTTGTCGTCGAAGTAACGCTCCGCCGCACCGTCTTAGACTTTTGTTACTCATTCGATATTTTCTGCAGTGAAAGTGGTTGTCATTTTCAACTATGTTTACGTGCCACGTTTTATAAAACAATTGAATGGCGTCAGTCTGTTGTTTTTGTCACCATAATTTCCTTGTTGGGTGCGGAAGCCAGTCATGTGTGGAGAGGTGTAGCTTCCTCTATCTATGTATAGATTATTGATAATTTCTCAGAGGTTTTAAAAGCTAGTCGTCGGTTTTTTAGCGTAGTGTATGTAGATACGACATTCTTTTGTTTTGCACTTAATGACTGACTAACCGATCGTGTGGAGTCAATCGGAGGAAACAAATACAGTAGGTAATTGCAGTAGTAAGCTAATAAATGCTTACGTTTTATCGCCGTTGTTAGCAGAAAAAGGTTTAAAATCTGTGAATTTGATACCACAGCTGACACTAGTTGTTCCTAGTTTCCAAACGTCGAATTCTATTGATTATTTTTTTATGGGAGAATTCCGATTTACTTTCTCTATTCGCGAATTCATTTACAAACTTGATCGGAGCTATTACGAGATGACATCACGAAATTTCTCCGAAAGAACCGAAAATAAATTAATTTGTCTGACTCAACTTGCGGTTATTAGCGAATTTTCGCTCGAAGGCTTCTAAATGACGAATTATAAATGTATTCAATACTTACTCAAAGTTTATCAATGAAATTGAACTTAGTTGGATTACAGTTTAGGTTCGTTTTGAGAAATTTCACTTTGTGTAATCCGAGCGAATGACCCGGGGCTATATAGGAGTATATGACGCAAGATATGCATCAGGAATCCTTAACACAAGGATCTGGCATAAAGAAAGTCGCGAAATTCAATGACGATGCAGAAAAAACAAAAATAACGTCATCCTCTGAAATAACTTACTGTTGTTTGAGTAACGAAAGCTGCCGATCCATAAGATAAGTGTTTCTACATGCTTTATAATGTGTCAGGTTTTTTCAAAAAAGTAAAATAAATTATGGAAAAAAACTTTTAGTAAATACAAGACCTTCCATTATGATTAAATCAAATCAAAGTCGTTCTGCCAACTGCCCTCAAACAACACAACAACACACATTTAAGAATGTTTTCAATCAGTTGTCTTACTCTGACAAAGTCTATATACCTAGAGATGTCATCATTATTTTTTTATTACTTTTTGTTATGACGTTGTAAAAAATTAAGCGGACATAAAATGCTGATACTGCATTGTCAAACAATGTGTTTAGTTCAATAGCTTATAACTCATTGATTTATTTATAAAGGTTATTCAGAAAATCATTTACAAAACTAATCTCAAAAACATTAAACCTCAAATTATTTTGTTACTTAACCCTATAAAATATGTATACTTTGCATATTTATTATTTATTTACATATACTTATAAATAAGCAATACTCAAACCTTGGCTGCGCGTGAGTGGAAGTGACGGGTGATCAGTGTGACAGACAGCTGTATAATTGTACTCAGAGATAGGGTGGCAATCAAAATAATCGATCACATTGCATTTCTGTTCAAAGTCATGTATCGAGTAATGGCAATCGACAATTGACCAATTGCTTGATCGTTATCGAGTAGCCAAATATAAGCTTAATCAAGTGATTTATTGTAGCAACCTTGTCTGTGCTTTGGCCCTTTGTTGAATAAGTTGATGGTTTGTTTTGAAAGAGTAGACGTTTATGCAATTTAAGTGTGTATTAAATTGCTAAATATTTTGGAACGAAAACTAGGAAGAAATTGTTTTGTTGTTTTTTAAATGGTCTCCATAAAAGTGATCCATAAAAGTGATTTATAGGTTCAATATTTCTAAAATAATGAAATGTATTTGCCTGAATAAAAATGTTGCTCAGGTACACTAACAAAACACTAAATTACTTTCTGTCTTGTAGAGTGTTTTGTCCTCGTATACAATTAAAATTCTCTTATCGCACTAAAATAAAATTGCAACTCACAAAAAATCGTCACTCCAAAGTATTTCTTAACCACGCATCGGTTAGTTGTATAACAAAATTTCTTGTTTATCGAACTCGATTTTTGAGGTGAAAGTATCGATAAACTTGTTATGCGATTCGATATCTAGATTCATTCGAATAGAACATGCAATCCACTCCAAATATACATAAACTGGGTCAGGCGATATGATAGCTTTGGTGTTAGATAAATTATTATTAAAAAAGTCTACCTAGGTTACTTAGGTGAAAATTTTAATTTCGGCGTGTTATTTCTATCTACAATATCTATTACACAAATTATTTATACCTCACTTTAATTTACAAATTACGTAAGTAAATAAGTTCAAATTAGTTATTTAATAGACTGATCGTTGTTAATGAATTTGCTGGCACATCAATATAAGCATTTGTGTACGTTGTATCAAAATACTGTATTATAAGAAATAAGTACAAATTTTGTTATTCTCCTTCTTTATATCCTTAACCAATTTCAAACAAGGTCTACCTGTATTTCTTTGCCACCTTATTTTTTTAATTTCCTGAACCCATGCGCGTGCGTTCAACCGGAAACGATGGCTACCTGCGCATGCACATACCAACGACTTGTCTATTGTTCACAGGTTCTATATTCAAAAACTGTTGGATTCAATAAGAGAATGATACGAAGGAAGTTTTGGCGACTCATGGTTCTTTGAAAAACGATTTTGAAATGTTATAATGCGATTGACCGTTATTAGCTGACACGGTAGCCTAATTGAGAAGATTAATAATATGCAATGTTGCACATAAAATCTTCATCTAGTTAACTATATATCATCCTATTGAATTTCTAAGATGTTAACCTTTTTAAGACCCGTTATTTTGTCAGACTAAAAAAATATCGATAAAAATAAATTAATATAAGCACCTCACTATTAGTAACAACCCTAGCTGCTTCTCTACCAGCTAACAGTCACAAATCATAAATCGGTCAATGATGAAAGTGGAAGCGCGTGCGTCGATACTTAAGCCTACAGAATAGACCGACTTTCAACTCGTGTTTACGTATTATGTTACCAAGTGTAAACAAGGCATGGAATATACCAGAGTGTTGGCTAGGTCAGGGCCCTGTTTGCTTGGGAAAATACTTATTCTATAAAAAGGACCATCTAGGATTATTTATTGATAGTAGAAGACATTTAGAAATGTACAAGCGACCCGCCCACGCTTCGCAATGGTGTAATTTTGATGTTCAAATGCTCGCGAGACATTGAATTGACATTGAAACTTTTTCTGTTGTTCTTTTTTTACAAATTTAAATGAATAAATTCCCCAAAAGAAGGCAAAACCGCATTAAAATCTGTTGTGTGGTTTAGGAGGAGATACAAACAGACACAATTAGCGAATTTATGCATAGAAAATGGTAGTTTCCCAGATAAATTAAAAATAACTTTAGTTAAACCTCTCTTTAAAAAAGCTGACAAACATAAAATGACTAATTACAGACCTGTTGCATTAATACCCATATTCGCTAAACTATTTGAAAAAATTTTACATAGCAAGATGTATCCATTTTTTGAAAAATTCAAAATATTTAGAGACGAACAAGTAGGTTTTCGCAAAAATAAAAATATAGATTTAGCCATATTCAAATTTTTGAACACAATATTGACTGCTGTAGATAATAGAAAACCTGTCACTGGGGTTTTTATGGATTTGAGCAAAGCGTTTGACTGTGTAGATCATAAAATACTTTTAAAGCGATTACAAAGCTACGGTGTCCGGGGAAATGCGCTTAAACTGTTAACGTCTTATTTATCAAATAGAACACAGGCTACCGAAATCACTTCTATGTGCAACTATACCCACACTGAGTTATCGCATCGATCATCGTACGTTGTGGTTAAGTATGGTGTCCCTCTAGGCAGTGTATTGGGTCCTTTGTTGTTCATAATATATATTAATGAATTACCAGATGTAGTCGACCAACAGATGGTGCTATATGCTGACGACAGTTCAATAATTTTTCCGGCAAATGACATTAATAATTATCAAACTGACATCAATAATGCTATGACGAATATAATAAATAATTTAAATCTAATCAATTTTAATATAAATTTTCCTAAAACTAATTTAATTAAATTTCAAAATAGACATGCTACACAATTATTACTTGACATTTACTATGAAAATAATGCAATTAATGAAGTTGATACTATAAAATTTTTAGGATTATATATTGACAAGAACTTAAACTGGAAAAAACATATCGAAGTTTTAAAGAAAAGGGTGGTACAATTTTCATACGCCTTATTTATGCTTTCCAAAATAGTTGATGAGAAAACTGTTTTATTGTCATACCACGCACATGTAGCTGCAATATTAAGATATGGGCTCATATTTTGGGGAAATGCTGCAGACTCTGAAATTGTATTTAGAGCCCAGAAAAAATGTGTCAGAGCAATGTTCAAGATAAGCATCCCAAATAGTTGCGAACCATTCTTCAAAGATAAAAACATTTTAACTTTACCTAGCATGTACATCATGGAAATTTCTATGTTTGTTAGAAAAAATAATGTACTTTTTAGCAAACCCAAGAGCCTTAGACATCAGGACAAAATAAGTGTCCCTCCTCGGAAAACATCTTTCTTTCATAATAATGTATTAGGTATGTGTTCACTTATTTACAATGCATTGCCCGACAGCATTCGAAAAATACATGAAATAAAAGAATTTAAGAACGAACTTAAAATATTTTTAATAAAAAAATGCTACTATTAAGTGTCCGAGTTCCTTAATGATATATTGAAGTAAGTTTCATTATAGTGTGGACGGTTAATGTTGACATTTTCTCTATTATTATTATTATTGTTTTTTTTTTATTTATTTATATAATTATCACCTGACATAACTTTATTTTTTTAAACATTGCTTGACTGTAAAAGTCGAATATGGAGATCTTTTATATATTATTTTGACATCTGTATTTTATGGACCTACCCATATTGTTGCTTTGAATAAATGAATTTGAATTTGAATTTGGATTTATACTATGTAATGATAATTACCTACATATCTAGATGGTGTTTATATGCTGTTGTTGTAAGTTCTAATAACACTAGATGGTGTCATCTTTTTGCAAATTACTTCCAATGCTTGAACATACGTGCTTTTAAAACAAGTACCTAATGATTAACTATAAAAGTCGTGACTTGATATTTATAAACACTTAATTATTATCAACTATTTTTTCTATACAATATGACTATGTAAGTTCAAACTTAAAACCTGCAGTATTATTCTGTAATTTAGTAGATCTCAATTAATACAAAATATTTTTTTTCTAAGATATTCTTCATAACAAGCTTCAAACTTTCTGGTTTAAACTTGAGTGGTATAAACAGTATACAAATTTTATTAAACACATCATTCGTATTCAGTATTTATAAGTATAATTTGAAAACTACTTTAAACTTTACCAAACCGCATCATAAACAACAAAACCTATTTTCCAAACGACGTTCATTACAAAGGAATGTTATTCCATGTTGTCAAATTATTACTTATATTATTATAGTATATTATACATATATTAAAAGTGTTGGCCTTTGAATCCATGATACCGACATTTAAGCCTACAGTATACAACAATTTACCTCCTATTTAGAATCTTGCATAGTTTTAATAGCATGGAAATCGTTTTAGGTTGTATGCCACAAAAGTCATGCAGTCAAGGTCGTTCTAAGATGCGCAGAGGCAAAATGATCTATCACGGGACGCGCACTAAAAGTTTGTGCAAGACTCATAAATATAATTTACCAGTTACCTACGCTAATTATAACTTAAACATTACTAAGGTTTATTTTTTAAATGAATACAACTAAGGTTTCAATTGACCAATCCTACTAATCCTACTAATATTATAAACGTGAAAGTTTGTGAGTATGTATGGACGGATGTTTGTTTTTCTTTCCCGTAAAAACTACTGGACGGATTTGGATGAAACTTTACAGTTATTAAGGTTATACATCAAAATAACACATAGGGTCCTTTTTACCGCGGGAAAACTTCTCATTCCCACGGGAAACCGACTTCCACAATGGCGGGCGGCCACTAGTGTTTTTTATAAGTAACTACAAAAATATTTGTTTATCTATATGGGTTATCAAAGTTATTAATACGAAAGATCAGTTACTATTTACACTTAGAGTTCCCATGCGAAGTTTTGTTATCGTTGTATCTAAAAAAGCGGTCAAGAGCGTTTACTCGTGCAAATTATCACTTTAACTACAGGGTGTTAAATTTTGAAGGGCTAGCTTGAATAAATAGGTACCTGTTAGCTTAAATCAATGAAGTAAACGTAGGTGATAACTAAATAAGTTTTATTAGCTAGGGTATTACAATTTGATAGGATTATTTTGCCGCGATATTAGGTTCAATTAATAATATTGAAAAACAGCAATTGATTGAATTTATTGAATTTTTAACTTAGAGGTATAAGAGTAACATGCAACCTCTGAATTGCTAAAACAAATTTATAGAATACAAATTGTTTTGGATACTATTTGATTTCTAATTAAAAAACTATCAATTTTAGATAAATATTTACTAAGAATGTGTAATTGATTATTCCACAAATACCAAGGATAAAATTTACCCTTGTATTTTGATAGTACACCAGAATTTAGTGACTCTACTATAAAGTATTCAAAGAATTTCCTGAGCTTCGTGCTAATAATTTACTTGTTAGTCCTTTATCAAACGATTGAATCAATTTTAGCTCCTATAACTATTTATTTATGGTTTATTTTTAAATACGTGACGTAAAATACACAGTATTAAAGATTCACATAAAATAAATTGTTCTTCTATCACGTATGAATAGATACTATAAAAATATAAAATGTTCTTGTCCTACCTGCCATTCCAATAAACGAACAAAAAAAAGAATAAATTACACGCTTAGTTAGTTAAATTAGTATAAAAATAGGTAATAAATAACATTAAATCTGACACCTATAAACTCGGGGTCATTAACCTTTATTTATTACAATTGAATTATAAAATGTTAATTCGTGTGTAGGTAGACGAATTTGAGATGAAATATATATTCTTTCTAAATAATTCATAATATACAATTAATGTTAGATAACTTTTTGGGTTATAAGAGTAAGTATGTACACCGTCTGGTTTATGTGAAAGCGAATGAATATATATTTTTTAATTTATGTTGATTAACAATAAAATCTGTAGTTTCTATACAACGACTAAAAAATAATGTATTTTAAAGTTAAGGTTTTAAAGTTAAACGTTTTTTAAATAAAAACGTTATATTGCAAAAAAAATATTGAATTACTTAAAGTAAGCTCATTAAAATCATTGTTTGAATTAATTCCATGATGTAGAAGTCAGGTCTTTGAAATATAAAAATACTGAAAAAAATCTATTTTTAAATCGCTGTGTTTAACGCGTTAATAAACTTACATGGTGATTTTTTTACTACATTTCGTCAATTTTAAGAGAGTCACTGTTAATGTTCTTTATCAAAGATTATTGCTTAAAATCTAATAAATAAAATTATCGTGTCGCAATTTTCGTTCCCGTACTCCTCCGAAACGGCTTGACCGATTCACACGAAATTTTGTGAGCATTTTAAGTAGGTCTGAGAATCGGCCAACATCTATTTTTCACACCCCTAAGTGATAAAGGTTGTCCACCCCTTCATTTTTTTTTCAAATTTGACAAAATAACGTTTGCGGGGTCAGCTAGTACTATTATAAAAGTCTATTCTATCTATTAAACCTAAGATTTATAAAAGCACATTCTCTAAATAAACTCGTGCGTGTTTAATATGGAAGTGATCTCGTTAGTAATTCGCGTGTAAAATAGATTTTAACCTCAAAACCACTAAAGGACTTTTAGTAGCATTTTAAGGTTGTTGTTTATTAAGTCAAGGTTGTATATTCTTGTTTTTTTAAGGTTTCCTAAAACGGAAACATATTTGAATAGAGGATAAACGATTTTAAACTGATAGTTTTGCTAAAATGTTGAAGGATAAGTACTCGTAGCTAATTGTTGGTCCTAAATCACAAAAATAACATAAAAATATTAAGACTAAAGCCAACCTACTCTAAAATGCAAAAAAAACTATTTAAAACCGTGTTCCGCATAAATAAATAACCAGATTACAAACATAAATACACACATCACTACGTAAATGTTTCATTCAAACATCAAAGTGGAATTAGAATTCATAATACACCGCCCAGATTCGCTTTACATAATTTTCACTTGCTTACTTATTTACCAACACCGATCGGAGGCAGACTTTCCTTCTCATTATTCTAGCGATCGACATAAATTATATGTTTCAAATGTATCGACAGTAATGAAAGTGAAAACTTTATAGTAACTATTAAGATGTGTTTGCTTTGGTTTTATTTAATTTGTTTGGGGATATCCAGTCAACGTTTTAGTTAAAATTAACCACTGCCTAAAATATAGGTAACTGTGTAGGGATCATTGTTGTATATGTATTATTTGGATTAATTTTTTTTTTGTCGTAATATTAAACAAAACGTAATAAAATACTATTTAAAAACTTCCTATTCAATTTGCTCTAATGTGAGCTGTATTAAATCGGAAAGTGCTAGAAGCTGTGCACAATTGCTAAGCACTAATAAACAGATATTACGCCTTTCACTGTGTCAGCTATTTCAGGAAGTTTTTACTATTTATCGCTGGACTAAATGCATACAATTAACTTCGTCGACCTCTGTAGCGCAGCGGTAGGTATGTATACCAAGCTGTTAAATGGAGGGTCTTGCATTCGATTTCCAGCCCCCCAAGTCAAGTGGCAGTAGAAATTCACGATAGCGAGTGAATAGAACTTAAATGTATGAAACTGACAAATTGCAAGCTTGTCAAAAAAGACAGTTTTATACATTTTTTATTCTATTCACTCGCTATTGCAAATTTCTACTGCCACTTGACTTGTTGGGCAGGTCGGCCAAATTTTAGTTTATTTTAAATGTATTGACCTAATGCCAGTTATAAAAAAACTTGACTATCCATTCCAAAAACTTTACAACAAACTTGTGAAACAAAACAACGTAACTTTGATTGATCATAAACAAATGCCACTTCAAATAAGCAGATACTTTATAGCCATATACATTACAGTATTTTAATAGACGAAATCGGACGTAGAATATCAACTAACCACGCCTAGAAAGTTTTACTATTTGTCAACTGACACTACCATCAAATTGTTACGTCAGTTAAATTGACGTTATATGTCTATTTTCGTAGACTCTAATGAGGCCTTTTTACTGTTGGGTTGTTTACGAAATGTCTTTAATGTTTGGAAAGAAGCTGTTTCGTAGATACGCCCTTGGGTATGTTGGTTACACTTATTGTGTTTTGCTAGTTTATCGCCGTAACTTCATGCGGTGTTCCAAGTCATCTTTATTGACAACTAGGTTTTTGTATGCAGCTATAGATATGACGGACGCTGTAGTGTTTTAAATCTTTTAACTATAAACTTATTTCTTATTAATTTTACCCTTCTTCTTTCAATATAATCTTGAATTTCTAGGTTTTGTAATTATCACGTAATAATTTGCGTCCTAGCAAAGGTCGGGTAGATTTATTTATCACTAGTGGCCGCCCGCAACTCCGTTCGCGTGGGAGTCGGTTTCCCGTGGGAATGAGAAGTTTTCCCGCGGTAAAAAGTACCCTATGTCCTTTCCCAAGTTCAGTTTTTTCTTCATACCAAATTTCATCAAAATCGGTTCAGTGGTTTAGGCGTGAAAGCGTCACAGACAGATAGACAGACAGACAGACAGTAACTCTACTTTCGCATTTATAATATTAGTAGGGAAGTAGGGATTACTTTCGCAATTATAATATTAGTAGGGATTAAAACAATTTGCGTCAATCGAATAACATTGATTATCCAATATCAGTTTCACTGTAAACTGTAGTTAAAGTTAACGATTTTTAACAAGTAACTCGTGAAGTTAGCGGAACTAACTCGAGTTATTGCGAGACTTAGTCGATATCGAAAACTGTTACCGCACTTTCGTTAAAGCTTTTTGATAAAATTAGTTTTAAAGGTAATTAGACCATATTGATAACAAACAGTCTTTTAAAAGTTGAATATTTTTACCTGTACCTACTAGTGAACCTACTTCAAGACACTTCGACTATAATTTACAAACACTTAGTCTGTACGTATCTCGTTTTTTTACAAACAAAATATACAGGGTGGGTAAGATTTGAAGAAGGCTTAAAAATTCTACCGTGAACTTTTTTAGTAGGTAGCTATAGTTTTGAGCATACTTGTGAAGTCCATTTAGCCAAGCAACATTAAGACTGTAAAATAGAATAAAGTAAAATAAAATAAACTCAAAATATGACTACAATAATATTGTAATGTCACTTCAACTAAAATTCTCATCTTTATCATAATTACTTACGTATTTCAAATCAATTACATTGAAACGTATGTCGTTAACGAATCACGCAAAGCGGTGTACAAATTAACTATTTGTTAATTACTTTGTTATTAAGTTATTAAGGCTCATACCATGAATTAAGTTGCGTAAAAATAATGTTAATAATAGGTCAGGGCGGTCATTTTACATTCTTGTTAGCTGAAGCTTGATAGTTATTATAGGTTATAGGTAAGGTTTAATTGATAATTATTTCTGGTTATTTCTTATCATTATTTTCGCAAAATCCTACTAATATTATAAACGTGAAAGTTGTATTGTAAGGATGTACGGATGTATCGATGTATTGATATTTGTTACTCTTTCACGTAAAAACGACTGGACGGATTTTGATGAAACTTTACAGTAATGTAGGTTATACATCAGAATAACCTATACAGGGTACTTTTTACTGCGGGAAAACATCTCATTCTCGGGAAACCGACTTCGGGAAACCACGCGAACGGAGTCGCGGGCGGCCACATGTTTGAGTGATTTAGAAACATGATGTAGTCTTAATGTTTTGTATTAGATGGTTTTAAAGCGTTAAAAAATATTTCTATCACCAATTTAATTATTAACCTATGTCAGCTTATAAGCTAATGTTAACTATAGTTACAGTTAACATTTAGTGTGTTAGTCTAAAGAATTCTTTATTAATATTTAATTATAAATTAATTTGGATGTCGTTCTGCAGCTGACGTATTAGACATTTAATATTTCAAACTAGCATAATATATCAATTAAAATATAACTTAACATAAAGGATCCTATTAATTTGTAGGTTTCGAAAAATTTGCTAGACATAACTAAATAATAAAAAAATGTTATATGTATTTATTTCAACCTGTCAAGCTCCACTAAATACTTCTAACTACTTTAATATTTTCACATTGACACAGATTTAAAATTTCATAATTGTATTTATTTATTTTATTTCCGTTGCAATAAAATCTTAGAGCGTATAATTATCGTCTAAAAACCTTAGCCAAATTAATTTACTGGGCCGGAAATTGCGTCACGTAATTCCTGGAAATATTTCTGTGTTCCGAATTCGAATGTTATGGCGATTGATTGATTGTTTATGTAATCGATTGATAAAAGTCGACTTGTCACTAAAAATCTTTGTATAAAAGGGCTAAAAGTACTTGAAAAAAGATTGTAAGGAACTGGACTTAACGCATCAGTAAGCGTTAATAGTCAGTTGTTTTGTAAACAAGAAAATTGCAAAGCATTTTAAAAAAAACTTTGTACCTATTATACTTTCACAAGTATTTTGTAATACACCTATAACATTGTAGATTCAATGTTTTTCTACAAAAATTTAGCGGCCATATTCTAACAAATTGCTTTTGGCACTTTCGCAAAAACGGATATTACAGACTCCTCACTCCCCAATGTGTCACGTCCCCGATAATCGAAATAATTGTGTTAATCTATGAATAATTTGCTTGCAGGTACTAGAAAAACGACCGGTTGTGTGTGACCCAGTATCGGCCTACACCGGAACTATTATGCCTTATACATCAGATATCTAAACTCAGACCTGACTGGCATTGCAACGCGACCGTTAACTAATTATGCAGGTTTATTAGCCTAAGGGGTCATCATGGAGGAGGTAAAGCCTCGATCTACCGTAGAGTACATACCCCCACTACCTCCCAAAGTGAAACAGCGACAGACTACCTTCACCCAAATAACTAGCGATGATACCCGAGTCAACATAAACAGGTTCGCTACGGAACGCCCGAACATCAACTCGGGGTCAATGCACTCGCTCGTCCTTAACTCCAAAAAACCAACAACCGTCATCATATCCAACCAGGAACGAGAAACAACACCCAGCAATGAAACACCAAACGGACCACACGTCGTCACCATCAAAATTAACACAGAAATCAACAAAACACCCAAGATATCCAGCGTACATTTAAAAAGCGACGTTGACCTAGAAACTTTCAAAGACATCGTCAAAAAAAACAACAGTTTAGTCAGACTCAACGTCGACGAAAACCGACCTAGAATCATCGAGAATGAGGAAATTCTGAAAAATGAACAACCGCCATACATAAACTGCAATGCATTTCTAAACTCTATGACCAATGTGGTCATGTCTAGCGGGCAGTGCTCGCCGAGCGATACCCTAGATTCGGGTACATGCAGTGACCTTGACGGCACGCCGCCGCCTCTCCCCAAAAAGAAAACGACCAAGTCCACGAAAGCCGTGTCGGTCACTTTGATTGGATCTTCGAAAAGCCTAAGCGAAGTCGACTACGAAGACAACGAGTCCAACATATCGTGCGATAGTCTAAACAGTAGCGAGTTGAGCGGAAGTGTGCACACGGACGAAAGTCACAGCGAGGACAAAAACGCGAAGAAATCGCCGGAACCACCTGTCGCTCCGCGCATGCCCTGCGTCACTAGCGACGACTCCAGCTTTCTACCGCAGGGCCTGCTACAAGACATTAGGCAACACACCAAACTTAACGCAATAGAAACCGAAAGTGACACTCAACCAGAACAAAGGGCGGTCACTCAAACAAACGATGTTAATACTATGAAAGAAAGCACACAGCTCACTTCATTCCGTTTAGTTTCTCAACTTAACAAGGAAAAAGCTACCGAAGAAGAAACTAGCTTAGCGAGCAAAACGCCTCTAATTAGCGAGAGCACGTACGAAGAACGCAAAACTCAAAGCCAGGCCAAGGAACAAATGTGTTACAGTAGCAATTACTTCGACGCGGATAAATATTACGATTTCCATCTAAACGAGAAGCAGTTCGACGAAGTGAGTGTTGTGAGTGAGAAAAGTGTTAAAAGTGATGATTCTGAGTACTTTGCTGGTGTCAAGGATTATATAACTGAGGGTCCTCCGTCTACCATCAGGAGTTCTAAAGGAACCATTCGAGGAGTTAAGAACAGAGTGCGCGCGGGCATCGCTACCTTCCTACAGATCCAGAGTACGACTAAGGTAAGTTTTTTTTAAGACTCGTTTTCTATGTCAGCGAACAGTTGCACACCTTATGATTTTAGAGGTCGCAGCCGAAGCATATTTGAAAGTATCACATGCGATCACGTACACAGGTTTATTAAAATTCTAATTTTATTTGTGGACGTGGAAACGATATTGAACCTTCATGGTTAGTTATTGCGGACAATAGTACAAGGAGCGGGGTACAATCAAGATTTGATAATTAACTATACTAGGCGGACGGTAGACACTTTGTTTTGTCGTGAAAATGTTAAAATACAACAATACTTATTGTCATTGTAATGACAATTGTTCATGCTACATTAAATTGCTTGTACTTTTGTAATGTTATTTCATAAGTTTTGCTAGTTTCCCACTGTTTATTTTGTTAAGATCTTACGCGCAGAAGTCTTTTTCTTAATGATTTTGAACATAGTATTTCGAAAACATCTACTCGTAAATATAATAATTGAGTGTCTTTTTTCATATATCGTTCTTTTTCAATACATGGCGAACTAAATTTTGATAAAATAACAAAGAAATATTACCTTTGAATTTTTTTTTACGTTTTAACTTAATTAAATTTCCTTATCTTTTTCATCTCACTACCTTTATCATCACACAAAACGAAACTCTTTCCTTCCTTTGGAAAAATAACTCCTTACATAATTGTCGCTGTGTTACTTGAAATTTTGTCTAATTACCGTACATAAAGATTTAACTGCGCTTTGCGTTTAGTTATATTCATAATTAAGGTCTCCTTTCTAAACTTTATCTTCCACATTCACTTTCTAGTCGGGATCGTTTCATTTCAGTTAAAAGTTAAACTGCATTATTGCAATATTATAAAGTAGATTGCATGTGTAAATAAACAGTTTAAAAGAGCCTAAAATATGAAAAATTTAAAAAGGTACACTAACAGGTCAGAATGTTAACAAGTTTTATCAAAGACCTTGACAAATGTTAATTAATATTTGCTTCTCAAGGCCATAACACACACAATTTTTTTATTTTTAACATTGCACGTACCTACAGTTTAAGTGTCAAATGAACATACAGTTTCATATGAAACTTAATACCATTTAAGCCAAGGTAGCATGAAAAACTAATTTTAACATACGCTCAGATTATATCCCACAAATATTTCTATCCGAAACTTTTTATACCTACCTATTCATAAAGCTGAATATAAGGTTTAATTAACCAGTATAAAACACGTTCAAAAAATATTTGAACAACACACCATAATCACAGTGAATCCATTACTTTCTTCCACACATATTTAGTAAACAATAAAGCTACTTAGAATCATTATTTCCTTAGAAATAGGTCTCACGGTGTACTAAGTATGTCGGAATCTTACCTCAGCCAGTTTTCTACTCATTCAATACAAACAGAAGAAAACCGGGAGAAAGTGTTTTAAAAAACACACCGACTTCCTCTAATGCTTAAGAAAGCAGATTTTGTGAGGAATTAAATTGCTGGGTTAGATTTTTGTAGTGTTGTTAGTAATTATACTTGATAAAGGCGTTTAAGAAAGGTGGAATACAATTTGGGTGTTCAAAACCAACGGTTTTAAGTCATTTTTGAGGTAAACGAACAACTGTTTTTAAAAAATTTTTTTATTGATTTGGTAAATATTGTGCGGTATTTAAGGGTAAACTTTATTGAAAAATTTAATATTATCAATACCTAATTGCGTTATTTCGTTAAAGTAAACGAAAGTTGGTTTTGTGAGAAGCTTTTCACTGTAAAAAAACATACTATATTCCGATTCGTTTTCATTTTTACCTAAAACAGTCAGAGGTATCATCTTTTTTCTGTAAAACCACAGAAATAAACAAACCGATAGCAGAATACCGGTAACCACAAAAACCGATCATTGCTTTTCTTCCGGCTCATTACCATACAAACGTAATTGCATATGTCGACTGATCACATTTCTAATTGACTTTATCGACGGTAATTAATAATGAAGATAAAAAAACGTCATATATCGTTCACGGCGTATTTGTAACACTGTCTGTTCGTTTCTGATAAAACGATAGCTGGAGCGATCGAGGCATGACTGACTGAAATCAGTTAATTTAATCGGTATTAACTGATTTAGACACAAATCCGTTTCTTATATTCGAGCGCTGTTTATATCTTTCTTTACAAACTGGCATGAAGAGTTTTAGCTGTTTGACAATATGATTGATAGGTGGTATTGACTCATAAGAAACAAGTAATTTATGAAATTAGACTTCAATTTGAAAAATTATCATGTTATCTTAAATATCGATCGTTTTTTTATTAGATTTCTAGTTTTTTATCAGTAAATCGAAAATCTGAAGATTGTTTGTGTGTCATATTTAAGTTTCGTAGTTTTAAGAACCTTAAGCAACGTTAAACCATCTACTAATATAGATACCTGAAACCAGTCCACTGATCAACTTTTAAATAAGGTAATTAAATAACCTATCTATAGAAACTTCTATGTTAAAATCGTTGCACTGCGATAGCGATTACGCCACAGGAACCATGTAAAAGGCCTTAAAGGTTGCCATCGTTCAGAAACTAGATAAATTCTCTGCAAATGCAAAATCATATTCATCATACGATAAGTTTTCTTTTTTATAAGTGTCATCATAAATCATTGTACCAACTAATTACTTTATTGTTTTGAACCAGAAGTTACGGTTAAATTTAGCCTCTCAAACTCCTTCGTTGCGTGAAGGCATGACTACTGATTATTAATTAAATTATTATGGAAATTAAATGCACTGACTCAGTTTTTTTTACAATCACTTGTGATTTCTAAAGTAGGTTAGTAATAGTAATGTACCGGCGGTCGAATATACGTTGGACTGATTTTCATCTTAAATCTATAGGGATATGGTTTGAAATGGACATGTCGGTGTTTATACTTTATTTTTGAGCTGCGGAATGATGTAAAAGTCAATGCAAAAAGACTTATAACACATTTCTTTAAAACTGAAGTCATTCTTCACTGCATCTAATAGTCAACAAAAACTGATTACTTACTTATTACCCAATCCAGGGTAACCGTATTATTTAAAACAAATTTTTTGAGTAATGCTTGCATAATAAGTAAATAGAGTTCTCTCGTTGCTTTAAAATGAATAAGAAAGCCAAAAAAAAAAAGATTACGCAAAATCCTTACTCTTTTCTGAAGATCTTTTTAACAAACGGTAAACAAATACTCATACATTAATTTGGAAACACTCAAAACCCATTTACCCACATTAAGCACAATTGAAATTATACAATAATAATATTAACATACGGAACTTTCAAAAGCGAACCTTGACTTTATGTCTTACTGAAACTTTCGTAGGATAAAAAAAACATTTGCATATAGTGGAAGTAAGTACTGGTTGGTTCAGTGTTGCCACCTACAAAAACATGTCCGCATTGTTATATGCAATGGCAACATTACAAACCATTGAGCATATTAAATACATTTTGACAGCTTGTAGACAACATGCCAATATTTTTAACCAGTCTGCTGTATGTATGTATGTTTTTTAGTAATTTTGTTCAATTGTACTTAATATTAATATACCTTTTTATTAATATTAAATTGCAAAACAATTAATCATCACATCTATTTAAAATTTTGTAAGGAAAACAAGCTAATTGATGACTTTTAAACCCTATACTTTACAATTTTGTTTTTATAAATTAATTGCTAATTAATTGTTTAAAAATTAATATATTACTACGAAAACACGAAGTAGTTGTTTTCTTATCTTCACTTCCATTTCTTGAAGCCAAGGAAATCCGGACTTGTACATTAAATTATGTATGACTATCATGTATTAAAAAGACACGCGAAAATAGACATGGCTCATTGGGTTCAACGCTTATAAATCAACTGCATTTATATATCATTTAAATTATTTTATATAATTTGATAGATTTTTGCATGTCAAATGTCATTGAAAGTCAAAACTTAAGGTATTAAGCTTTTTACATAAATAAAAGACTTGTGTAGAAGAAATATGTGTTTTAACTAATTTAACTATTGGAAGTACAATAAAACCGTTTATTTGATATGAACAGTGAATTATTATAGTTTTGTGGTAAACAATTTTAATAAAAAACATATAAAATTGAATATAACTGTTGTTTTATTACCTGAGAGATCGTGTGGTTTCTTTTGTAATATAATGTACCGCAAGATAAATATTATTTGTATAAATTTAACCGTTGTCAATAAGTTTCAGCCAAGACCTTAGTAACAGTATTTTTTTCTTACTCACCCTTAAAAACTAAAAACTATTGACTTTTATTTACGTTAGCAGCTGCCTTAAATCCATTCACAGATATAAATCAAAATAAATATATCGCCTTCTCGCTCATGAAAATTCAATCAGATAAGGACAAAACACTTTATATCTTTCATCTCTATCTGTCAAGAATGCGGAAGTCATCACCACAAACGGACAAGTTGATATTATTGTGTTTTATGTTTCGCAGATCATAAAATCATTTTATGTCATGTTTTTTGCAGAGATATTTTGTTTTTAAATCGGAAACATTAAGATTGAAGCGATAAATCATAACAATACGATCGCAATAAACAATTGAGTACATAATGCTGTAAATGACTTAATAAATCATTTTCGTTTGGTTCTGCACGTTTGTAAGGCCAAAAGTTTTTTTTTATTATATGTTTTAAGCTATTGATTAAAAAAGAGGTTGTAAGTTTTGAGTGTCTATGTCGTTGTAACTTTCTGAAAGTGGGTGACGATTTTGCAAAGTTTCGTAAAAGTTCAATTTTTTTTTTAGATAACTAAAATAAATAATAAATAAAGAAAAAGAGGATTCCCGTGTTTTTATATACAGCTTGGGTCAGTATAAACATTGTTTTTTTTAACTCATTAAAAAGTGATAATCTTACAAAAACTTTTTTATTGCTTCAAAGACTTCCCCACTTAACATATTATGCCTAAAAAATTAAATCATTCCGTGCTTACATTCCGTTAGACTATTTCCATAAAACATAAAACTCCCAAACAAAAAAACCTGCAATAATTTATCCAAAAATTAAGGTCAGTTCCCATCTGTGGTGTGATCGCACCTTAACTCGGGCTTCGCCGCGGAATGTGACGATTTCAAAATTTTCTTCGGTGCTTTACGATAATGCCCGACGGTTATTTACGTTATGACACAACTGTATGTTGTAAATTGTTTACCTTTTTCAGTTTATTGCAAGGTGGAGAGCGCTATTTTTTTTATTTCTACGTAAAAATTGTGACTTTGTAAATTGCAAATTTTTTTTTACTTTGTACAAATGTTATAGATAGTTTACTTACATTTATTTGAAATTCATTGATTTATTTTTCTTGTAAGTAGAACTAGTTTTTTTTATTATTTGTTTAAATAAAATACGATAATTCCATAAAATGATTAAAATCTGATAACTTACAAATTAATTGAGCGTAGCATTGATCTAAATAGCTTCATTGATTTATGTCGATCAGCTGTTTTATTCAAGATATTAATGATATAAGAATCGATTCTTGGATATTGCTTTTAATATTTACGTTTCTTTAGTACGTAATATTATAAAAAAATGCCTAGTAAAGAACAGTTTACTAACTTCCATAAAATATTAACAAACGTATCCCAAAATTATTATTTTTTGTTTCGCTTTACTTATTTACAAATAACATTTCTTTCCGCTTAACAAAATTACAGAAAATACATCAACAAACTCAACCATAGTCATCACAAAATGATACCAACAAAATCAATTAAAAAACTGCCCTAAAAATCTACAACATTGCCTTAAAAAAAATAAAAAAACAACCACATCTATAAAGCAAAAATCTTCTCTACTCCACGGCGCCTGCTTGTAGGCTATTCAAGGTAGGCCGCGTAGTTTACATACCTGCCGCCTACCAGTCATGAACTATCTAACGTAAGCAGATGTGGCAATGATTTTATTATGCTGACTTGATTTTATTTAAATTAGTGATGTTTTTGGTATTGAGGTGATATACTTTTATGCAAATTTTAGAGGTTGATTTTAAAAACATGATTTTGATTTGCAAATTTGTTTTTTAAATGGCGAGATTCCATACATATGATACCGATCGGGTCGAAAGCCATATTTTTTTAATACAAGTCCTATATGCAGGTAAGGATTTTTTTTTAATTTAAATTCTTTTGTAAAAATAAAGTTTCGTAAAACTTCAATAAAATATTGTATTACTTTCAGAAACAGTTAAAGTTTTGTATTTATAACAATAATAATAATTAACTACACGTGAGGGTTAATTTACGTGTATAAGTAGGTACCCTTGTCTTATATAAATGCATTTGCACTTATCAATAGAAGTTAATTCTGTACTATATTAGGTAGTGAGACCTTTATTTAATTAAATACGCTTCAGGTCGAGAGCCACTAAAGAATCACAGTGTATATTATATTTCCCGTTTTTAACCAACATCCACCTACTTCCTATAGTAAGTACCTACATCAGAAGACATTAGAACATATTATTTTTTTGCTGAACACACATTGATCATCTTGAACCACCGTTACTAACTGTACCGTACAGAATTTCAATCACTTTCTGTCACACCATTACCAGCTTTATAAACAAAGACACAGAGTTTATTTTTGTTTGGATGTAAGTAAAAAAAGTACGGTCCGCCTTTAACCTGTCAATAATTAATTAATGCTAATGTTTAATCATCACCTAGTTATGGGATTAAAAATTGATTAATTTACAATGATCAATAAAAACTTGTAGATATAATTGAATTCATAAAACGTAAGAATATTTTTACCTTTGCGTATAACAGGTAAAACACAGTTATTAAATGTTTTCTAACTTATCATACCAGTAATTTAATCTGTGAAGTTACTGTTTAAAAAAAGGAAACATTTTAAGGTTTGGACTAACCCCTACCCTAATTTTACATTTTATACTTTCCTGTTAACTATCCTCTTTTGAAATGCTAATGCTATCCCCACCCAATAGAAGCAGATTTAAAAAAAGTATAGCAAAGCAAGATATAACAAGGAGTACAATTTTCGATTTCATTTTAACCTCATATGCATACACTTATTACTAACAGACCGCAAAGCGAATTTACTTTTAAAAACGTCCGCAAAATCAACGCACGCGCAGTGCCAATCCACGTTTGAAAGCGTGGGAAGAATTGTGTCCAATAGTTATGTTATGACTGCGTGAACGATTAGTTTCTATTGATAAAATTACGTACGATATACCTTTTCATTCATTTGTCAAGATATTGCGGAGTTTATTTCGTAAGGTAAACAATGGGCTAGTGTTTTGATG
Source organism: Emmelina monodactyla (assembly GCA_916618145.1). NCBI lineage: Eukaryota > Metazoa > Arthropoda > Insecta > Lepidoptera > Pterophoridae > Emmelina > Emmelina monodactyla. Next base: position 4,725,079 of record OU745316.1, read on the forward strand.
TCGCAGTCGATAATAAATATCATAAAAATGTTAAGATATTATGAAAAAATTAACATATGTTATTAGATCTACTTTTTAAATATGAAAATTTAATTTCGATGCTTATTACTTGATGGTGTTTTTTTTATCCAACACTATTGAAGAATGAGGAAAAAATTTGTAGGAAAAATATTTGGATCTAGTGTCCCTCGCTTTTCTAGAAAAGAACCCATGTCCAATAAGAATAAGTAAAATATATAAAAACTAAAATAACAAAACCATGCTAAAAACTGTGTGCGAGATAAAACTTTTGAGATAAAATATTTATTCCTGCCTAACTAATGAACGCTTTTAAGTAGGTAGACTATACCTAGCCACCGCATTATACTTACAACTTATATGCAGTATTTAAAACCTATTTTATAATACAAAGTAACTCATAAACAATAGCCGTTTTGTTTTTGCTACTCATAACCACATGTTCTTAGGCATACTAATATTTTAATTACAATTTTAGCTATTCAATTACTTCTTTTGCAAAGACTGTAATAGCCTTTATGAGAATTAAACTTGGCTGATAATTATGACATTTGCTTGTTGGATTAATTAAAACGTAGCATGTAGATGTTAGTAAATAAGTTATAGAAATATAAACATATGATATTAACGTCAGCTTATATTAATTTAACATACCACTTCGCGAGTGATATTTGACATCTTGATTACTGTACATCATATTTTTTTTAAACAAAGTTTAATATTTATTGACTATAGTTACGGACCCCAAACATGTGTCCAACATAGATGTGTATTAAATAGATATTAGGTTTGTACTTAAAACACCAAAGTTTTTGTTTTAAAAAAAAGCATGTCAAATAATATTGTATGGAAATTATCTAGAGGCACACGTTTATTTAAGCAACTAAAGCTAATATAATAATAATAATAGCGTATATTATTATATTAGCTTTAGTTGCTTAAATAAACGTGTGCCTAATATAATAATAATCAATAGTTGAGCACAGGCCTCCTTCTCGGGTAGCGAGAGGGTTTGAGCCGTAATCCAACACGCTGCTGGCTCGGTGCGCGTTAATAATCATCTAATCATGTGGGTTTCCTCACGATGTTTTTCCCTTACCGTTAGTGCGTGATAAACATGTTCATAATTTGGAAAATACTAAATTAGTGGTTCACCCCAGAGGGGATCGAAACCGGAACCTTCGGTATAATAGATCCGTTCCTGTTGCCACTAGGCTACCATGCGCTTAAACTATAGCTAATTTAGCCTTAATTATTGACTTTGAGAATCCATTAATTTACCAATGCTTCCACCATCCACCAAAACTTTTTCCATACATCATTATTTGTTTTTTTTTTAAGTAATTAGGTAAGTATACTCTATAAATCCAGCAAAGTACATCCAAGCAGGACTAACATGTAACCTAACGGTGTGAAAGCCGCCCAGTTAAAAATAGTTCCTTACCTCCCGTTAGCTGTTATCTCTATAATCTGTAGATCTATGCGACCTTGTAAGTAAACTCGTTTGGATCTTGTCGCCAACTAACTGACCAAGTTACCGGTTCTTAACGGGGAGTTAAATAACTGGCGTAGGGACGTGGGGAAAAAGGGAAATTGTTGGTGGGGATATTGATGATTGAATCGTGATATTGATTTTGCATCTTGTAATTTATGGGAGGCTTAGAAATGTGTAGAATCCTACTCCTACTAATATTATAAACGTGAAAGTTTGAGAGTGTGTATGGATGTTTGTTACTCTTTCACTTCACAACGGGAAAACTTCTTATTCCCAGGGGAAATAGTATGATATTAAATTCTTAGGTATGTTATGGGCGTAGTCAATAGTTCGTTGCTTAACGATAAAATACAAACCAGAAGAAAATACAATGCTTAGATAGACAAATATTTTAATAATATTATTTCTCATTTCTTCTACCATTACAGTAAATTCTTTAGTAAGATGTAGAATACCTTACCTCGCATAATCAAATGGTAATTAAACAAATCTACGTTAAATTTAAACATTATTTCCCTACCAAGTCGATTCAAACCTGATGGCTCATTTAAATAACTGTTCTGAACCTAGCTATGCATGCCGATTGCTTCTGCTCTTTTTACAAACACCGATCCGACCACGACTTATTACCGGCACGACGTGGCCTTGAGATCGTTGAGAGGCATCACGTTAATTGTCGTTTGAAATCATGCGTAATGAATTAGGAGTAATCAAATAGTATTCGTGACTATTTGAAAAGGGCTTCCTTGAGTTTATAGGCGGTTGCATCACGCTTTATCTATTTATTGTGGTGCAAAAAAAGGATTGTATAGATGTTTGTAATTATGTATGAAGGTACCTACACTCCGTCTAAGCTATAAAAGACATTGAATTCACAAACTCATAAAATTTACGCCATTATTATTATTAGTATCTATCCAATCCGTCTTGATGATTATTTACTACTTCAAGTAATTCTATTAAAGAATATTCTTGCACATTATTCAAGTTATTGCATTTTAGCAAAACCATGTAATATCGAGTACAATTTACCACCAAGACCTAGATTCCTGCATAACTGCCGTTAAACCTGATCATTTTCATTAAAGAACTCGAAGTCCCATTATTTTAATTTTGAAATATCGGCATCAAAACTACCGTCGACCGCAAGACGACAGCGTCACGACACGTTTAAGATTTGCAATATCGTGCGATGTAATAGTCATCACAACTTAATGACAGAGTAGTAGAAACTTGTTGATTAGTGGTCAAGTATAACTGGACTATGGCAGTGGTAATGGGTGGTGACCATTTGAACATCAAGTAAGGTAGTTTCGTCTAACGTCTGGCTTTTAATTTGTAGGTGGAATGCAGTGATATACTAATCTAGTGTTCATTGTTACAGTTCTTTAATAACAACAGTATTTACGCAGGAATATTTAATGTTATGTTTTTTTATCAATTTTTTGGATGAAATGCTATGTGCACGTGTAGGTAGTCTATGTAATTTATAGATTTTTACGCTACAATTGTTTTTTCTTTAACAGAATTTGAAGTTTGATTTATCTTATAAATTATGGGCATGTAGGTACTTTAACCATTACCCATCTCTATATTAAGTTATGTTTGTAAATAAGTTTTCAAACATTAACACTCATCACACTATACACGTGCTTCATATTAAAATATTTGTTCATCCCATTTCAAAAGAAACACCTCGAGATTTTTAATCACCTGTTAAAAACATAAAGCAGACAAAGTACACCCTTATTTTTTATATCTGATAATACCCAACCAGTTCCTTATAAAATTCGTAGACGGTATGCACCGTCCATAATGTCCATAGTATTACACAATACATTATTATGTTGTTATTTTGTAATTGGGCTGCACTTTCCCTGTTTCATTCATGCAAGTTACTCGTACCTGCAGTAGGTAACGTAGTATAAGGGCGACAGTAGGGCGAAGCTTTTGAAGTTTCGTCGAGTTTGCAAGCGATTGTATTTTTCGCTGTTGGCATTCAAAAGTAAAAGGTTAAGAAATGCTAAATAGTAGGTCTTGATAAAAGGAAACAAAATGGTAAATAATTAACGAAAATATTTGAATAAAAGTGTTCATTCTTGGAGATCGCACCGCTACCGCCAGCATTAAAATGGGAGGGAACTTTTTTTACTTCTTAATTTAAATTTAAGCGAAAGTAAACCTACTTTCAGTCGACACATGATAAGTTTCCTACTGAAAGCACAGTATAGGTAATCCCATTTAACAATACATATATTATTAAAATGATGCAGCTATCCTCTAGCTAGGGACTATTTATTTTGTAAACACTTCGACTTAAACACCTAACACTTAGTTACGAAACACCCGTTGTATGTATATTTTAGGTACATTTAATCATAACTTCCTACGTTACTAAATATTCATGTATTTTTATCTCAACAAAAAATCGTAACTTCTTTTTTTAGCTTTAATACTGACCACACAATATCATTAAATAACAACATACAATCACAGTGTTTACACAACCGCATGAGTGCTGTTTGATCACCTGAACCGATCACCTCCCTTCTCAGGTGATTTATGACGAAACGCGGTGGGTCTTGAACTCGTAATTGTTGATAATTAAGTATGCCGTTTATGTAAGAAATATTTAAGGAGCGAGAGAGTTTTGTACTTACACTTTATTTTGTGAATATATTTTACCTGCTTTCAGTTTTTACAAAGCCCAGTTAAAAAGAGAGACATAAGCAAATTAATATAATTTTAATATTAAAAAAAATAGTAAAGAAGTGTTAAAAAATTTAGTTAGACGTTCACGTTAAGATCTTGTAAAGAAATTATACCAGTTAGTACTGGAATTAAACAAATATTTTAAAGCAATTAGTTACTGTAATTAGGAACCAAAGCAAAAGTCCCACTTTTATTAGTTAAACACTCTCTCCTTTTTCTAAAATAATTACCTATATCAATTAACCACTTTCTACAAAAATTAAATAATTTTCCAATCGCATCACTGCTCCATGATCTATGACTAAACTCGTGAGTCAATAATTGATCAATTGACATTTGCCACCTAATTTGATCACCTGCACGGCCATTTCAGTAATTTATTTCCTTTCGTTGACCTCTTGAGAAATCGTAACAAAATTATCAATTCATAGTTCAATAACACCTTATGCAAGATATTAATACAGAAATTAAGATTTAAGTGGTTTAAGAGAACAAATAGCCGTTTTATATTAATTTATTCTTACGGAAACAAAGACGTAACATTTTAACACATTTTTGCTAAAATTAACTTCAAAATATTTGTTGTATTTTTCTTTTATAAAAACTCTGACAATATTATTATGCCGCATATCAAAATAAACGCACTAAATTGGGATGTAAGCAATACTTTAGGAGTATGTTGTTTCATAACAACACCTCGCCATCTGCAATTGGTTGCATAATTCTTCGACAGGTGTGTAGACTAGAAAAGTATTATTTGACCTTTACACGTACTGAGTTAAGGTACATTCACCTACATTGAAATAATTTAGGCATATCACAGCACAAATTGCTGTAGAATATGTAGTTTACTTAATGGGTTTGAAATACTTTGTAATTTTTATAGATAATAGGGGATAGGTGTGGAATTTACAATTTCACAATCGGATAACCTATCAACCTTCAAACTCCAAAAGGTGTTTTATTCGAACTTTATGAGCTTTTTTATCGATGTCGTTTACATCTTTTGTTGCCGATACCAAAATATTCAAGACGTTTAAAAAAAATCTTCTCAACTTTTTAGCCTATTAAAATAACTGCATAAACAAGATCGCATTATTCAAATCAGTGTGAGAAATATTCGATATAATTTTAAGATTTGTCAATATAAAGTTGAATGCTACGTTTGCGTGTGTGTATGTTTCTGTGTCACTTTCATAACCAATGAGCGTGTAGGCAGTAATTTAAATGAATATATCTCATAGATTAAACTATTTATTTTAACAAGATCTAATTTATTATGCCGCTACATGCATACATGTATAATGTTTACATGATTTGTTAGATAAATCGTGGTTCTACCAATAACGTAAATATTACTTGAAAACATCTATTGATGACTACCTACTTTTTTAACGATTGGAAACGCTACAAAAGTTAGGTGATATCTAGATTTGGTCTACTTACCTACAACGACAAAAAATCTATTCTGCCAGTATTCTAAACCCTATTTTTTACACGACATCAATAAAAAACATAAATACATTAGAATTTCAAATAGGTAATTACACAGTCACACCTTATTTAGCACCTTCGGTTCTCGCTAGGAAATTATGTAAGACATTTTGCCGACAACATACTACATATCTACTATTTGGAGGTTGTGATGAGTTGTCAAAGTTTTCTGTTTGGACAACCCAGATAGGAAGCAGGCCGCCGAAGCACCTACTTAACCACTTAAGATATTGAGTTGCAAGTTTATAATACTAAGGTTTTATACTTTTAAAACAGAAATATTAGAAGTGTACAAATGAGCATATGTCAAAAGGATATACTTAATCCCTGTATAATTTGCAGTCAAAATATCGTTATATTTATGATGATATTTTATTTACTTATTTTTATTCCAATTATCAGCCATATGCCCTTAAATATAATTATAATTTGCCCCTCCAGGACAATCGTGTTGTTATGGGAAATATAGAGTAACATATTAGTTTCTGAAGTACTAAAAATAGGATAGCGCGGTAACATTTTGAGCACCCTTTAACAACGAATTTAACCGGACTACGTTTGTACGGTTAATAACAATCACGATTGGGTCGCCATCTATCACTTTAATTTGGCACTATTTCACTCCGTGCATTCTTAAGCTCATTTCAAAACTATTTGTTGCAATAGCCCATAGATGGCGCTAGTTGTATAAAAGTACCACACCTACTAAAACAAACTTTTCCTTGCAGAGCTACAGAGAAAAAGACGCGGGCAAAGTGGTGATCTACTCGACGACAATGGGCATAGTCCGGAGCACGTACCAGCGGTGTGTGCTGGTGAAGAAGATCCTGAGGAACCTCCTCATCAAGTTCGAGGATAGGGACGTGTTCATGAGCACGGAGTACCAGGACGAGATCAGGGAGCGGATGAAGAGTGACCAGATCCTGGTGCCGCAGCTGTTTATTGATGGACAGCATATTGGGGTATGCTTATTTTTTTACAATTATGGTACCTACTTACTTGAAGTTCACTCACTTAATCCTATAGCAGAACTGTCTGTCCAAATGTAGGTATACATATATTAAAGGTATGGGCATATTTAGAAGAACTAGAAACGATTAAAAATATTATTCAGATAAAAAGTTCTTTGTAACTTTAACAAAACAAGAAACGGTAACACTGTATCCATTGTAATTTTCATGATTAGGTACGTTACAACTCATCTGCATTTCTGCATTCGATTAGCGATGGAAAAACACACTTGATAGTAGGTGCGGTAGGCAGCAACAAAATAAAACGTTAAACTCACACAAAACATCTGTTAATATTTTTCTTATAATATTTTAATTCAATATTAAACCTTTATTTTCTGTTGTTACCCACTTATTCCCTAATTTCGTCATGAACATTGTCCGAGCTTTTAACATCTGCCCTTGAAATATATTCGAAGGACGGTGTATAAATAAATCAAATAATACCTACTTTGTAAAATATGGATATCTGCTTGTCATTTCGTAATCCTGTGTTATTGGATAGCGGGAATAAGGGATTACGTGTAGGTAGTCAGTTTTAGGTATACGAATTATAACTAAGCGAGCGAGTTTGAATTTACAAATAACTACTATTTAAAATTAAAATTTTGCATCGATAATTATAAAATATAAGTACTTTTACAATATTGAGGACCAATTTATTCCAGTTCAAGTAATTTAATTAAAGACTGTTTTTTTCTGTTTGAATATACGTAGGTATAGGTAAAACTTATATAAAAGAATTTTATGCGTTCACAGTAGACTTGAAATCAGAAGAAATATTAAATTACAACATAAAACAAACACTGTATTCACACAACGTGCGCACTGTAATTAATTAACATTTTAAAATCGGTTACTTCTTTTTTCAAAGATATCATTGGTTACCTAAAAGCAATTTTTCCCTTACCTAAATTATTAGCAAAAACCCACTCTTTACTTTTTGCTTTTATATTAGTTAAAAATCTCTTAAGTCTGAGTCAATCATCAAAGAAATGTAACACTTTATTATTCATTTTGCCAATAACCTCCTAAAAGAAAGAAACACTTTATTCATTCATTTTGCAAATAACCTCCTTATACAATTTTACTAACCCTTTTGCAAGTAGCTGTCTGTTATTGACTTTTCTCTAACTATTTATTACAAAGTCTACTTAATACTTAAATACTGGCTGCCTTAATATTTAAGTATCTACTGCTTAACACCGGCGCCCACGCAGATTCTTAACTCACTGTAATTAAGCGTTAAATCGGTGTTTGGATTACTGGAGTATTTGAAATTGTGTCTCTTAATTTTAATTTACACCCACGCAAGAATAATTGGGGTAAGAGCTCGATGATATAATTTGTCGTTAGAATTCGAAATTTTCGTCTTTGTTTTAAAATTATTATGAAAATACTTTCGCTTTTCTTTCTTTATTTATTTATTTTTGTATTTAAGCACAGATCAAAATGCTTTTTAGGTACATTGTTATCTTTTCAATTGTTTTTACAAAATAATAAGTGCATAGGTAGGTACTAACTTTAGAAAAAAGTGACTTGAAAGTAAAAGAAAGTTAACGTAGGTTATTTTTAATAAATGCTGAGAACGAGACAAGAAGAAAATCACAAAAGAGCAAATTACAAGAAAAGCGTTGATAATTTAACTAATTTAAAAGTAAAAACTGCACTTTCCTTTGTTAACGTGCATGCAGCAATAATCTTGTAAAATAAATCATAGCAAAATGACATTAGATAATTTACAAATAAGTCACAATATAGTAATCATATTATTATGGATGTCAATCATTAATAAAATTGACAGTTCATTTACAGCTTTTGACAATAGGTGATGGATGTTTAAATTTTTGTTTCGAAAACGAATGGATGATTATCAACTAGCGACCCACCCACGCTTCGCAATGGTGTAATTTTTGGCGACTTGTTCCCGAAACCTTGAATTTTGGCTAACGAAAAATAACTTTTTCTGAATGTTCTTTATTTATAAATTAAAATAATAAAATTCCGGACGGATAATGAAAACCGCATTAAAATCCCTCAACTGGTTTAGAAGGAGATATCGGACAAACATACAAACAGACAGAATTAGCGACTTGGATTTATACTATGTAATTAAGCTATGTACGATTATTTTCTCTATTTTTTCCCCAATTTTTTTTTTTGATTTTTTTTTCTACAAACATGCCCTGACTTGACGACCTTAAATATTATTATCTAAAAACCATATAAACATATCATGCACTAACTCAGATTATTTGCATCAATGTACCTCCCGCCTTACAGCGTCAGAAATCGATAGCCACACTCTCACCTGTTGAGCCACCACGCGCTCGCACACACTCGCGTTATCTGCGAGAGTGTGGGTGGGGTAGGAAACACGGGTTGTATTGTCGGGTGAGAAGGGAAAAGGGCTTTTGTGATGATTCGGCTGTTAGGAAATAGTATGCGTTTTGAGTGGCTTTTTACTTTGAGCATTAGGGGTTTGAAGAGTTTTGGATACTTGATACAAATAATTGGGGAATATGTTTAATATATTTATATGTTACAGTAAATAAGGATCATAGTTCCGTAGTATACAATGAAATAAAAAAACGTACACTTCCATATTATTCAAATAACTTGTTTTAATATATTTATTCTTATAATAATTGGTTACCTACTTAATATTTTTTTGATAATATCAAATTTAATAAAAGGTAATACTTATAGTCGAACCTAGTCTTATTCTTATTTTATTCAGATACAATAGTTATCCTTCATAAATAAAAGTACTAATTCGATATCTTTTCCTTATCATTTTAAAAGTAAACTTTAATCTTTTATTGTAAACGCAATATATCAGTTTGATCTTCACTAACAGACATAAACAGAAATAAAATAAAAATACCGTAAGGTGCAATATCTCAATTGGATAACTGAACATTGCCTGCTCTGTAACATATTAAAACATCTGTTGCTTGTGAGGTTACTCTGTGGCAAAGCAGAGCGGTAAAATGTAAAGGATTAAAGCGAATACTCTTTAGTTATGATAATTAAATTTTCTTTTTTTTAATTGTTATTTAAAAGAATAAGTTTTCAAACTTAGATTTTGCTGTAAATAAAACCTATAAATAAACCATAACATTGGTGTAAAAAATAGTAAGAACATAAATACTAATAAATTGCTCGTTTGCAAATCATTGACAGTATTCCTATCATTATTTCATTACATAGTATAAATCCCAGTCGCTAATTCTGCCTGTTTGTATGTTTATCCGCTAACTCCTCTTAAACTACGTCACGGATTTAAATGCGGTTAATTCCAACTTATAGCGAATTTATTTATATAAATTTGTAAATAAAGAACATTTAGAAAAAGTATGCGTAAATAAGCCAAAATTTTATTTATCGTGAACATGTCGGCCAAAATTACACCATTGCGAAGCGTGGGCAGGTCGCTACTTAATGTATAAATAACTTTATATTGCTACATGTAAATGCTAACAAAAAGTCAAAAGCACCAAAACCTGTAAATCGCTAATACGACTCCACTGCACCTCGCTTCAATGCAACGTCTGGTCATAGGAGAAATACGGAGGAAGTCATAACAATACTGCACCTGGGAAGACTTAGCTGGGAAATTAAATCGAATAAAAAAACAACTATAATACTTTAAACAATGAATTCTTCTTTGTATTATTTGCTTGAGACGGGAACGCTATGTTAAACAAAACACTTAGGTAAATATACCCTATGTTTCATCATATAAATTTTCATAACTAATTAAAATTATAATACGTTGAATTTAACCCAAAAAAATCATAATACATGCAACATGTTTTTTTCACTTTCATCAATATTTAGCTTATTGTCTTGTGCCCAACACTAAACTAAGCAATATTGTAAGAAGGCTACAAGGATGTCCTTACAATACTAAACTATTTGCCAGACCTTGACTGACATAAATAAATGCCCTATTTTGGGACAAGTCGGCCTTATGGGATAAAAAGGTTATGTAAGATCTACTAGTTTTATGACTGTGACCTCATATAAAAATCTTTAGAATTGACTAACTAAAAAAAAAGAAAATTTCAACATTCAACTATGATTATTTTAAACATATCAATTGTAAAAGTCCAGAACTAAATAACAGTGAGAGGGTTTATTTATATCATAAATATAAAAAATCTGATGTTTGTTACCAATTCCAGAAATAACAGGTGAGAAGAAAAGATGTAGTTTGTTTAATGTGTAGAATAATGCTTAAGACACATTTAGATAGTCATTCTTATAAACTATAGGTTCCACACACCAAAAAGCCTTCCAAAAATATTTATCCATATTATTCTAAACTCATCACATTCTTAACATAAGGTTTATAAATACCTTAATGTTGGTTAAGGCTAGTTTCAGGAACAATTATGCCTTCCCGTGTAAGCCTATACGATGATAAACCAAATTCAATGTAGTCCCTCTCGCCTGAAGCAACAATGTCCATTTAGCAAATTACAATGACCAGTGTATGCAAAACGCAGCCAGCCATGTAAATATAACAAAAAAAAACTTTTTGTACACTTCTGTTCACTACACATGATGTAGAAACCAATAAATGTATTTTAAAATTGGCTTGAATGTTTGTTATTTTAAATATTACTTGATTTTTTAGTTATCCACTAAAAATGCAATCCAACTCGTAACAAACTAATACTCATAATACCTTGTAATTAAAACGCGTTCAGTGTATATTATTAAATAACACGAAACTAAATCAGCCTTTATTTATTTTATTCAAATTATTTCATCAACGGTTAAAAAGTAATTCAAATATAATGACAAAATCTCACATTCAAGGTAAAAATAAAATCGTCAACGGCTTCAAACAAAATAAAGGACTCATTAATTAACCACTTAATTTGTACAATTTTCTTTACGTAAATTTTCTAATTAATTGGCATTTCAATTCAAATGTCTCTTGAATTTTTATTATGAATCAAAAAGGTACAATGGAGTAAAGTATTTTGTATAATTGTTTGTAAAAAAATAAACTCTGAACTAGATTAATTAACAAATATTTTTTTTGTAAAATTAATATCCTTAAATAAAATGTTTACTACTCAACTGTGTTTGTAAGAATTTGCTTTTGTATTTAAGTTATTATTTTTTTAAGTCTAGCAAGAAAAAAAAAACTTTTTTTAATAGGTTGATAATTAATTACCACGCTTAGTCAGTTTTGCACACCCTATCCTCACTTGTCTCTTACACGCTCACAAAGCTTGCATCCACGTGCACCGCTGTCCTTGACCGAGAACATCCCTAACAATTGAATTTAAACCTTATATACAAAACCATAAGGTTCAATTGAAAAATCAATATTTGAACCGGGCTGCTGGTAAAGAAAACGTTAAAATATGAGCCTTATCTTCTGTGTAATAAGGCAGTGTTTTGCAAAAATGTAATGTTACTATGTAAAGGGGTAATTTAAATGAGTTTTTGTTACTGACACGAGTAATAACAGTTTCCTAATTTCTTTTTTTTTGTTTGGTTGATGTTAATTAATTGGATGAAGTGGGCAAACCTTTTTTAACTTATCCTTATTTAATATATATTTTTCAAGTTTTACAAAAGTAAAAAGAATTCTTAATAGTCTTTTTTATATTTTCTAAGAATAATTGAGTGTTTTCATAAATAATTAAGTTCACAGAGATACCCCAAAACTTATATGTAACTGTAGCTTTCTGGTTGGTGTTCAGAAATGTTATCTTATTCATTCATTTACTTTTTTTCAATGTAAACCGACCGAAACATTGAACTAACTAATCCAATGACGTATATTGTTCCACATAATGTGTTATGTAGTGAAAAGCATCGAATTCTTCATGATATTGTCTTTTTAAACAATAGAATATCTACGTTACTATAAACTTCTAGATAATTCCATTGAATACTTTTGCAAGAAAGTAGATTTACGTTGTAAATTAAAGTTTATTGTTCTGTATTTTTTTCTATTGGTAGTTTATTTGAAATCAATAACTTATTTATTGTGCAACTTAAAAATCTGAAATTACAGTTTAATGTGCGTTTTTATGTTTGATCATTGAGTTCATAGTTCCAACATAGCTTGGCACCTCTGAGAATTCAAATCAAAATTAGGAATGGAGCAAAATTTCAGTGCAATTGAATCATCAAACAAATAGAAATAGTTGATCAACCGCAACAGGTTATTTACCTTAGCTGTACTGCTGAATATGAATCATCAAATATAAGTAGGTAGTAATTATTAAAAAATGCAATATTTTTACAAAATTTTAGTCAATTTATAAGTTATTTGTTATTAGCAATTACGACTTTTTATTATTTTTATTTTACGTCTCACCTAAGCCATTAAAAAAACTTTCTGACCTTTCGAGTAAAAACAAATAAAAACTGTCTCACCTGCAAATTAAATTAATTTTAACAAGAAAACTTCTTCCATTGTGCCAAAGATATCAATTGCATCCTTGTGTCCGAACTTCTCAGAAAACACAGCAAAAGTTTAGTCTTTCTTACATTTTCCGAATGAATGAAAGAGACAGATGTATACAGGTTTATATTTCTAACTCGTTCTTTCTTAACAGTTGGAGTGTAAATTAAAGTTTTAATTAAGAGTGGTGCTCTTTGATTTCAGGATGCTGAAATGGTGGAAAAACTTAACGAGAGTGGGGAACTGCGGAAAATGCTGAAGCCTTATAAGGTAGTTTTTTGTTTTATTCTGCTTTGATGAAAAATCTGCTTTGGCGCCAATTTTGGATTGTAGATTGTGTATTTTAGTTTTGTGCATTCTCCCGTGCATTATTCGGTCTTCTTCTAAAACTAAGATTTAAAAATATTGTAAATTTTATTTCATTTTCGCCTTTTGAGTGTTCTAAGAATCGATTTAATCATTTAGTTTAACATAATTGAATAACCTAACGCAATTTTAGAAATCTTCGTAATTCACTGTTATACGTATCAAAAGAATAAATTTAGTCCCTGTCAATTAAAAGGCAGACAATTGCCCGCGTTCACCTCTGTTTGACCCACTGAATACTATCCAAAAACAATATTTTTTTACCCGATCAATGTTGCCAAACTCCTCCATGGCAACTACCGCCATATTTGACAAATGTCAATATTGACACAAGCGGTGTGTGATAGGCCAGTGAAGGTTACAGTAGTTCGAATTGCTAAGTGCCGGTCTTGTTGTACAAATCTTGCCATCATTTGAATTATTATTTTTTGGTTTACTTTTAACAATTGGTTTACTTGGAGGTAGGTAGTTGGCTACTAACGCTTTTAGATAACTTTAGTATATACATTTTTAGGAAACAACAGCGATAAATCTTTAGATATTTGTAATTAAGTTGCAAGTTTAAATAAAACACTTTCTTGGTACGACGGTAGTACCAGCGCAACTAGGCTTTTGCACAAAACTTTTTCACGCATTTTATTTTATTTCAATAAAAATACAAAATACCAAGGCTTATGACTTAGAAAAAAAGACTGCATCTGTCCTTTTCCGAATGTCTATCCGTCTCCCTCACTCGGTATATCGTATCCTAAGTCGAGATACTGCCTTCGCTGCAAGTTGGCTTCCCGGGGGTTTAGCCGGGTCAATAGTACCTTTATGTAAACCCTTTTACGTCTTAGCAACAAGAAGCTTCTGGTAGGATAATGGGGAATATCTGCTGAAGTTAGAGGTCAGGTGAAGCTTATTTAAATATGATGTAATATGCTTTGAAGGTAAGCTTATAAATCCAATGCCAAAAATACCCTTGGAAAATTTTAAGGGTCTTTAATTTCTATAAGCCTGAGATGTTAAGTTTATTAACAAATTCCGATTTAATATCTGGGTTATGTATTTTAGATGAAAACATTGATTACAGACACCAACATTCTCATAAAAAGCTAAACCTAAACTAAATATGGCAAATATTTAGATAATTTAATTTCTAAAGAATCAAAAACATAACGTTACTCATGCGAACCAAACAATGTTTTTTTACCACGCTTCTATTATTAAAAAGTTTTTACAGATTTACGAACTCTTTCGAAAAATGTTTTCATATTCTAATGAGGACGATTCAAGTTCCATGTAGAATAATACAAAAGGATTTTAGTCTGAAATTGAGGTAAATTCACAAAGGGAAAAAACATACGTAGAGTATGTACCAGCTTGTTTGATTTCCGAGGAATCAAAAGGGAATAATGGAAAATCTTGGTTAGAAATTAGTGAAAGAATGAAGATTGAAAGGAAATATGCGCAAGATCATACGTCGTTACTTATTTACATTTGATTAATCTTATCCTTATTTTTTTGCTTTTTTGAGCCCAAAAATCTGTAAGGAACATGAAAAAGTTTTATAGGTAAATAGGTACTGAGAAATAAGAACTTAAATCGAATGTTTAACCTTTCGATTTATAATTTGGGCCAATGGTTATTGTGAAGTAGGCTTTGCGTTTAAAATACCTTACTTTGTATCCTGGCTTTTAGTACCCTCCTATATTAAAATATTATGAAAAGAATTTGATTTGGAACGAACTATGCTGTTTAAAGTCATATTGAGGCATTAAATTAAAGCTTTAGTTTTATGGTAGGATGAAATAACTCTATGTGTAGATAAATACGCAGGTAGTTGGTAAATATAATAAGCCTATAACTTCCATATCCATTATTGCATTATGTTTAAAGTCTTCGGTAACTTTTTGATGGTTTTCTTTAATAAATTTTGTTTGTGTAGGTTACGAACTCGTAACATAGTATTTTTAATTTTCAAAAATAACATATCTCATAGTACAGTACATAAACTTTTGTTTTCCCAGAGTCCAGATGCCTGCAACACCTGCCAAATGTGCGGCGGTTTCCGTCTCTTGCCTTGCAGGATCTGCAACGGGTCCAAGAAGAGCCTTCACAGAAATCACTTTACCGCCGAGTTTGTCGCCCTCAAGTGCATGAACTGTGACGAAGTGGGCCTGGTGCGGTGTGAGGCGTGCTCTTGAAAACTAGGCGCGCAACCTCGAAACGAACGACTTGGACGATAGATGGCGCTGTTGGAAGCACGAGTTTCAATCTTTGAAATGTAGATGGCGTTGCTTTAGAGCGGTACGTTCGTTTTATCAACGGCACTGATAGTTTTTAATATCAAATTAATATGTGTTGTGGTTAACAACATGATTTTAATATACAGAATGTACCTAAAGTAATTTAATTAAATCAGAGTGGTTTAGATGTTGATAACACACATGATTGATGATCCTAAAACTCGGCGGATAAATGTCAGACTAACTTTGTTATATCAAGGGTAACCATTGTAAATTGGATATCCGGGTATCCATAGAACATATCCCTTAAAGATAACGATAATATTGTTATGTTATTGTTTAAACGAAGATACAATCTATTTGTTACGAATACATTATTGAATATCTACGAATAATATAGCTTTCTATTTTATTACTAACTCATTATTTGGTCTATAGTTTCAATTTGTAAGTTTTTTATCAAAGTTAACAGGCTCTTGATTTAGTAGAATATTATAGCTACGTACTAATTATAATAATCATAGAACGAATACTATAATTTTACTTATAAATGAATTGTGTCACTGAAATGTTATTTTACTTTAAGAAACTGATGACCTGATGGTTATTAATAACAACATTAAAGAATTTACTATTTAATAAAAATACATTTGAAAAACAAAAATAACAATTTTATTGCCATATCATCATCTGATATTTAATTGATGTTTAATTCATAATGCATAAAGGTCTTTCGTACAAAAATACGTATTTTTGTAAATAGGAGTTGAAAGTTATAAAATAGAATAAAGCTAGGTTAAGTTGCGGTCAGTCACAAATTAACTCTGTTTAATCTTAGATAACTAAAAAATGTATTTATCTTATCCCATTTTTATTAAAAAAATAACATTCATTTTCTATTTTTGTACATTTTTTGGGCCTAAGTAAACGTGCTCAATTACATAAGTTAGTTTTTAAACAAACAATTTTATCATTTTAAAGCTAAAACTGCTTTAAAATATGTGATAGCATAATTCTACAATTTTCAATATTTTGTTTACATTTTAGGCGAAATCATATTTTTAGTACACTCTTATATAACTATTGTACGAGTAAGTGTTTTCTATGTATTTGTAAATAATTTTATTATTTCAATAAAAGTTATTATAAAATTTGTGTTTTATTAAAGCTTGTCTTTTTCGTCAAAAATATCTACTTTCTCTACAATAACATAATAAATGCGTAGGCACATATGGCTGTTTTTTTAAATGTCACGCTTTAACCGTTGAACTGATATTAATAAAATAAAAAATAACTTGAAAGGGTTGAATATAATTGAATAACTTTTGAAATCAGAAATGTGTCAGATAATAAAAAAAAATATGAGAGGAATATATCTAACTCTTTATTGATTATTTTAGTGTAGGTATCTGACTAGATTCACCAAGTTTTTAAAACCATAAAGTTAATTCATGTGGAGCTGTTTGCGAACGAATGACAAAAAATCTAGTGAGGTAATTTGCAGCTTCAAAAGCCAGCTAACTGCGTGGTGCTAATCCCTACTAATATTATAAATGCGAAAGTAACTCTGTCTGTCTGTCTGGCACGCTTTCTCGCCACAGAACAGATTTTAATGAAAATAGAAACTAAAACTTTTTTTTTTTTATATGAGAAGCTAGCAAACGAGCATGCGGGTCACCTGATGGTAAGTGATCACCGCCGCCCATGACTACCCGCAACACTGTGGGTGTTGGGGGTGTGTTGCTGAGCCTTTAAAAAAATTGGGCACCGGATATCGCACTGACCAAACGAAACGCAGGAACATCGTCCCTACTTCACGTCGGTTTTCTGTGCGACGGTTGTATTTCACCGGTCGAGTCAGCCCAGTAATCGCTGCAGACAGAGCCTGCAGCTAGACTCTACCACTCCAAATAAACTGAAAGAGAACTGAACTTAGTCGCGAACAGAGTCGCGGGCGGCCACTCGTCTTTATATATTTTACTTATTCTTAATTGTTGTTGGCAGTGACAGCCTTTGAACTTTACTTAGCATGAGGCGATGTAGCTATCAAAATCGGACGTTAAAACTCTTAACCAAAATTTCACTATCACATCCCTCAATATTTAGTTTACCATTATGCCAAAGCTTATACATAGCTTAATCCAATATTTTTAATTAATTTAGTTGCGAGATAATACCCAATTAGCACTAGAGGCCAACTCTCATATTAACCGAATACGTGGAATATCAAACAATGTAGTATAATTGGCCAAATTAAACGATACTTCATGTATTTTGAATCGAATTAAAAAATTAATGAAGTCTTCAGAGTCTACTCTAATCAGCAAATCTCTGAGTTTTCAAATTAAAACCTTGTGACGTTATATTTTAGGGTGGTGAAACCAACAAAAAGGAGTTTATTTTACTAATTTTTCTGAAATTACAATAAATAATGTATTTTTCGAGCTTTAAAATATTTTTTATCGAAATTTTAATTTCAGAGTTCAAAGCTAACTAAATAAGAAAACATATTCTACATTAATATAATTTTAATATCGTCTCTTTCACCATAAACATAGCACCTACATATAGTACTTTACCTTAACCTTTGAAATCTCTATCCCTTAGATACAGTTACAAAACATACACACCTTTCAATTTCTTGGAAGCAATTTTCTCTTCCGTTAGCACTTGTATTACATACGAAATTGAACGACCAAAACGCTGAAACCACGCTTTTGAAGCAATTTATATCATACTTGTTTTCCTTCACCTAAGCAATTAAACAATATTTTACGTCTAAATTAGATATCTATGTAATTTTTCAACATTTATAGCCAAACGTAAGCAAATATAAGCATATAAAACTATAATAGACTTCCATAACAGGTGATCCAATAAAAGTTTATTAATTTTATCAAAACGCTGTAAAATCGCCGCGTTTTTTTGCGGCGGCAAAAAGTATGAAAGAGCCTTCCATAATCAAAGAAAACGAAGGGCAAGGGCTGTTTGCTGAAGGGAAAACTATCCTGTACATACAAAGGATTTCTCGTACCAGGGCAAAGTAGATTACTTTTAACAATAAGATTGAGTTACACAAACAGTGGATATGCGATGGAATCTGTGATTTGTTAAAATAAATCGAAAAAAAAGATGGTTTGATGGTCAAATGTAATCTTGTTTTCCGGATAGCTTATCTGAGGGATGGAAAACATGCTACCTTTGGATACCTTAAGGTCAAGCGAAACAATTTTGGCATTAGATTTTATAATCCTAATTACGTTATATACATTTACTGTACTTTCTTACGGCCAATTGTAATAATCTACAAACCATTGACGTTAAATCTGTTACTTTAGTAACCATTACTTTTGTGTCTAAACTCTTTACAAAGGAACTTAGAAGTTAACTTAACAAGAGTCTTAACTTAATAAGACATTTACTAATGCATTGCTACCAAGAAAGCTTTAGAAAAGTACATTCCAGCGTTGTAAGCCTTTTTTTCCTTATACACAACGTTTACATTGATTTCATATCAACAGGGAAAACAATCCATAAAAAATAATATAGCCCAACATTTCCCAGTTATTACTATATTGTACACAAAATAAACTAACCCTAACAGTAGTACGAGAAATCAATGTCACTCACACATCCACAACTAACTGTTGCACAAACTCGTACACACACAACACACACACATACAACCAAAAGCTTAGTAAATACAAGGAAAATGTAAGCACTCACACACACAAAGCCATTTTCAGGGTCTGGATCACACACACAGAGAATTTCCATGCTGCAGCTAGGTCGGGAATGACGTCATTACACGCAAGGTCAATACCACTGTTCTGCTCTCTTCTAACGCGTGGTAAAGTTATTGCTGTCTCGCTCTATCTGGAGGCTCGACGCCTGTCTGGGCCCGGGATGCAGGTGTAAGAGTGTGTGGGTGTGTGTCGTGATAGCGGGTTTGTTGGTGTGTGTTTAAAGTTGAAAACATACGTTTTGTACAAAAGAGCATCCGTCATGTACGTTTGTGGCATTGGTATTATCAGACAGCTGGAAAAAGCCTACTTTACACGGTATGGATGGTGTCAATCAATAGAAATTACCTTCAATCAAATACGTATTAAAAAAAAAAGCTCTAATGTAATATTAAATTGAAATATTTGATTTTTCCACAAAAAAGATTCAGGCTTCGTTTTCGATAACCAAAGAGATTGAACCTCTAGAATAATAATTACGGTTTAGTAAAATTATCTAGAATATATTATCTAACAATGGTTTAAAACAAGACGAAACCAAACACTTACTGAAATGTTGAGCCACTCTTAAAATACCATTTATCAGTAATGCTCATCAGTTTTAATGCAATAAATCGTTTTTCAAAATAAACAAATGATACGTAAACAAACTTACTTAAGACATTTAATCAAAATTAATAAAAATGCAAATACTTCCTGATAAAGTTTTTACATTAACTGTGAAGGTAACTCGTAGCAATAAAACGGAAAAGGCTGCGTCTACGTAGCGCTACGTCGTAGTACTAAATTAAATATCTAAAGAGATATAATAAATGTAACTTTATAGCAAACTTTTTTAATATTTTAAATTTATTATACTTTTAAACAACATTGTGTCTATTAAACTTAATTTTGATACTGTCAATTTTTGTTAAATTATATACACTTCAAGCACATACAAATTATAATTGTATAATTTTTATTTTTATTTTTGTTTCCAATAATAACGATTTCCCTAGCCGAGGCTCGGTTTATACCCGAAAAATGATTACTAGACGTAGCTTTTAATCCATAATGCCTATTTGTGACCGATATTATTAATAATATTATGTCTAGCAAAATTTTCAAAATATTTTAGAGAAATTTCTAAGATCATTTAATACAAAATTATATAAAATTTGAAGAATATTTATAATAAACATGAAATTAACATAAGAAGAATATTTATTGAGATCTCCGTAAAGTTGGTTATAATGCATTTTCTAGTTTGTGAGTTTTATAAGCAAATCACTTTAAAACAAATATCTTCATAAACTTAAATACCTATTTAAAAATACATACCTATCTAAATAATTTAAGTAATCACTATATTAAGCAAAGTTTTGTTATATTAAATAGTTTCAATGATTGATTGAAATAAACCAAAAGGGTTCTCATAACTTTGAAACCGAGTACAAGTCTACTAACTATTGTATTACTATAAGTTTTAAAACTATCATGGTTTTTATCACGGGATATTTACTAAAATCATTGTCTATTGCTTTTATCGGATATTTCTCTGGTAACTCTGTGGCGATAACTCATGAAACTGTGCCGAAATATCGGATACAAACAAAAAACAATGATCATGGTAAATATCCTGTGTAAAGTTTTATTGTACTCTTTTATTGCCACTCGTGGATATAAAAAAAGCCTTAATAAAGTTCCTTATGAAAACGTTCATACCTTATCTGTGATAAAAATATTTACAGCTTTGTAAAATAATATAATCGTTAAAGGATTGGTGAAAGAGTTTATGAAATTGGTTCAGTAGTACCTACCGGAGATTACCCCGAACATACAAAGTCACAAAAATCTCTTTACAACGTTTGTATTCATTTGTTTCTTTGTATTCACGGCGTATTGAAAATATAGCTTAACAAAGGTTTATATATTGTTTTAAGACAGGGAAATAGTGAGTAACATATTGCTGTGTTCAATAAATTTTACTCTGTTGGTTTGTGTAAAAGTACCTTTTTTTCTAATTAGTAGTTCACTGGGTGTCTTTGAAAAGCATAAAATTATACGAATACTCTAATGGCAGAATTACCAACTATATACTTCTATATTTTAATAATTCACCAAATCAATGGTATCGGTTATGCCTATTTCGTATTAAATTTAATTCCTAAACACCGACATAAGTTGTAGACGTGCCGAAACATATTTCATGGACATTTTAATAATCCATGGTTTATGAGGGAAACGAACCTTCGGGGTTAATGTTTGTTTGGATGTTTCGCGAGACGCCACTCGATAGGTTAACGGAAAATGGACGGTTCGAGAATATTTGAATACTGCGTAGTAGTGCTTTCAGTTATTTTCTGTTTCACGGAATTTATGTCGGAAAATTCGTTTGCTTTAAAAAGTTTCTAAATAGTTTTATGTGTAAAAAAACGTAGAGCGAAGTATAGAAATCAAAGATTTAAGATAAATACATTAATTTCTAGGTTAATTTTCTCGGTTCACTGTTTTGCCGTGTTATTTTTTTGCAGATAAAATAGCTATTAAATATTAAGACAGAAGGTCGACATTGGCTTGGCAAGGCTAAGGACAGGAAGGAGTGAAAATATTTGAATCAGGCTTACAACTTGAGAAGTCTTTTGTATACAAATTGTTTAATGCTAAAACCATAATTATATTAATTAATTAACTTAGTGATTTATCTGTTAAATAAAAAAAAAAAGAAATAAACATTCATTTAAATTATCAGTTTTTTATATGATTAGGTATCTAAAAGCTATTTAAAAATAAGTGTAAATAAATTTTGTGTATATTAGTATCAATGAAGTATACAAATTTAAAATACCTGAAAAAAAATGAAGTTTTTGGAGAAGATGTAGTTACTTACCTACAAAAAAAACGATTCAGTCGTCTTAATGAGTGTCTTGGGAACACCTCGCAAACAAAACATTTCTAAAGTGTTGTTTTGTTCTAGTATGTACTGTAGCTTATTTTCAATTAATCGACTACGCATTAAATATGGCTGTCATTAAAACGTATTGTCATACATTTCTTAGTTCATTATATACTCACTTATGTTTAATTATGTATACTTTCGAAATTTATTAGGTATATAAGAAGATAAGAGACGCAATAGTGATTTTAGTGGTGAATTCGGTCTAAAAACCTATTAACATCAATTATAATAAAAAAAGAGTTTGAATTTGTGAGTTTAAATGATATCAAAAGAGATTGAACCGATTTACAAAATTATAAAACCAATACAAAGCTATGTTACCAGGGCTTTAATTAGGCCAATTAAATTTTCACGTGCGTGTAGCCTAGTATACACAGATAATGTTATCTATGCAGTTATAAATAACTATATTGATTAAACTAATAACAATTAAGATTTCATTTATTGCTGAGGATAATATTTGTTTTTATAATGAACATAAATGTTGTAGTTGACAAATAGCGCAATTTATTAGTCCATCAAATCTGCTAGCTGATAATTTCAGGTCTCTGGATATGTGGTAGCGTGGCCGAGCGGTCTAAGGCGCTGGTTTAAGGCACCAGTCTCTTCGGAGGCGTGGGTTCGAATCCCACCGCTGCCAATATCTTTTTGTGATGAAACATACAGGTGTATTTTAAAACTCAACATATATACGGGTGAATAGATAATTATCATTTCAATACAAATATTGTAAATACATGAATTTTAAATTATAAAGATAATAGCGACCTGCCCACGCTTTGCAATGGTGTAAAAAAAAAAAAAAAAATCAAAAAATCAAAATTCTTTTATTCATCATAGATATGTAACATATACTTAATGAACGTCAATTTTACAAACTTCGACTTTACCTAACCGTAGACCGAGAGAAAAAAGCCGGCGGAAAAAAACTCCCAGCACTCTTTTTGAAAATTATAACGTGTACATTCAATGAACATATAAATTATTTTCTCGTACCTCAACTCAACACTATAAAAGTAAAAAAAAAAAATTAAAACTGCTACTACGAACTAATTAAGGACTTCTTCCTGCACCACAATTCGGAACCAGAGCAGACCGTTTCCCGAAGGCGGCACCTGATCACAAGTATGACGTGTGCTCCAGCCATCGTCCTACTCAACCATATTAGAGGGAGTTGGGCGACCCGTTGACACAACGCCACCGCCCCAGTAACTTTCGAGGCGAGCATGACTACCCTGGGCCAAATAAGGCACTAAAGAACCTCACAAAACAGCAAGTTAATAGGAAACCCGTACAATAAGTTAAAGCAGTGAGAGGAGGAACGAGAAAACAGTACAAAATAAAATAAAAAAAATTAAAAATAAATAAAAAAACAATAAAAGTACATACTCAAAGTTGAGTATCATGTCCTAGTCAAACTGTTTACAGAGAAGTTAATACAAAACAATCTTGAATAGCAGTAGAAATAGCCTGTCTAGATATCAATCCCATGCTGTTTTATCATCTAAATAGTCTTTGATTTTATAGTAAGCTTTCTTGCACAATACTTGCTTAATTGTAACTTTAAATTTATTAAATGGCAGGGATTGAATTGACTCCGGAATTTTATTAAAAATAAGTATCGACATACCGATAAACGACTTGCTGCTTTTGGCCAACCTACACTTTGGGAAAGCTAATCTATTTCCATGCCTAGTTTTTACCGAATTATTATCGACATGATTATCACTAAACGTTACAAACTTATCAATATTTTTGTAAGTATACAATATATTTTCAAAAATGTATTGGGACGCGAAGGTTAAAATATCACTATCTTTAAATATTTCTCTCAAAGAATCTCTATTTGCAAGCTTGTAAATTCCACGAACAGCCCGTTTTTGCAGCGTAAAAATCGTATTAATGTCAGCAGCGTTTCCCCACAGTAGGATGCCGTAAGACATTAAGCTATGAAAGTAACTAAAATATACTATCCTAGCTGTCTTTACATCAGTCAAAGAGCGAATTTTCTTGACCGCGAACGCTGCAGAGCCTACTCGCCAGTTGTGAGATGTGGGCTCCCCATTGACTCGTAATTTTGTGCGACTTGTTTTGGCTAACTTAAAAAATCTTTTTCTGTGTGTTATTTATTTACAAATTTAAATGAATGAATAACCTAAAGGATGGTGAAAATCGCATTAAAATCCTTTAACTGGTTTAGGTAGAGTTAGCGGACAAACATACAAACAGAAAGAATTTGTGACTTGGATTTCTACTATGTAATGAAGTGTTGTAAAAAGTTACAAAGAAAACTCGTATTATAAGACAATATTAATAAGCTATAAGAGCAATTAGTATATTTTTATATAAAAATACGCCAATATTGGGTTTTGTTTGATCTTGGATAATAAATTTTAATTTAAATGAAATCTTTCACAAAACCCAAAAATTATAACTAAACTAGCTTTCCGCCCTGCGGTTTCACCCGCAACTAAATGGTTTTTCCCGTGGTAATCCCGTAATATCTTACGGAACCCTATTTTTTCCAAATTAAAATATAGCCTATGTTACTCGTGGATTCGAATGGCGAAAGATTTTTTTAAATCGGTCCAGTAGTTTTGAAGCCTATTCATTTCAAACAAACAAACAAACAAAAAATCTTCTAATATTAGTATAGACAAAAAGCTGTTAGAACCGACCTCTTCTTTTGACTCTCGATAGCTTCAAACCAGCTTTATATCTATAAATAGAACACAAATGATTTTATCAGAATACAATCAAAGCATCCCACTGGACCATTGATTCACATGCAGACTCAATTAACTCGAGATATTCCTAGCACTCTTATTACAACACTTTTTTTTCACTACGAATAATAAACTTTATTTTTAGAGCAATACAGCTGAATCTCGATCGAATTCTTCTTCGTTTCCATCTTTCTTTGTCACGTGCTTTGAAAATAGTGGCTATCAACCACTTTTAGGTGAGCTACGATAGTACTGAGAAGCGATAGGTCAAGAGGTTGTGGTCGATGCTTTACCAATACTCAGATAACATAAAATGTTAGACCGTTCCTACATATCAATAGGTTCAAAGTTGAGTAATGAATCCTATTAAAAGAAAACCTCAAAAAGGAAATCATTGTAACTTTATTGTCAGTCACAATATTTTTAATAGGAACTGTTAAATTATTCAACAGAAAAAAAATGATATAGGTAGGTACTATAGTAAGAAGGCCTACGAGTACGCCAAGCTTTAAATTATTCTAATCTCTGGGTGAACATTTTTTTAAATACGCTATCGTTAAATCACCACCTGAAAGAAACTTCAGACACTAACTCCAAACAATCGCCTTCACATCTGCTACACAAGTCAAGTGGCAGTAGAAAATTGCGATAGCGAGTGCATAGAATAAAAATGTATGAAACAGTCATTTTTGACAAGTTTGCAATTTGACAGTTTCATACATTTTAATTCTACTCACTCACTATCGCAATTCTCTACTGCCACTTGACTTGGGGGGGCTGTTCCATATTTCGTCTGCGACATCCAAACTCCCTCGCCGTCCGAGCCCCTTCCATCGCGTGACACATGGGCCTGTGTTTGACAGAATTAGCAGCCATTGGAGAAAGTCAATGTCAAGAGCAGTCGGAAACGTCACGTGGCCGCAAACGTTGTCGCGAACAGCTGGGGAGACCCGCCTGGGTGATCGCCTACGTCAGAGGTATAGGAATAGAAGTATACGTCATTAGGATGGTTGGTTCTAGTAAACAGCAGGATGGATGGTGAGATGAAAATGGACATATGATTTTTAGTTTAATTATTTTTGGAGAGTTATAAAAACCGTTTTAGGACATGGTGTTGCGTTAACTGGAATTTTACGTATAAAGAAACACAAGCGTAAGTGCTCTAATGAATTTTAATTTTAACCTGTAAATAGACTGATAAATTTTTTTTTTATGTGTTTAAAACTATACACTTTAAATTTATAACAGACTTAAGTAAAAAAATGTATAAGCAAAACCACAATCACCTTCCATTAGCTATTCGAGCCTCAAATAAACAGATGACAATTATCGAGGTTTCGGCACAAAAGATTCCGTAGAAAATACTCACAGAAAATGGAGTTCTAGGTTTTCAGGCCAATTGGCAGTCAGCACGTTTTAACTTGAGGGGAAAAAGCTTAGAACAACAAGCAATTAATATTTAGATTAAGTTAAGAAGTCATTGGTTTCATGGAAGTTCTTCATACAATTAAATTACAAATAGCGGCACAAAGTCCTCTAACAATCCGTCTGAAATTATTATTATTATTAGCCATCAGGGTCCCATAATTGAGCAAAGGCCTCTCCCCTTTCTTTCCACTCTGCCCGGTTTGTGGTTAACAGAACCCAATCTTTGTCAAAAGCATCTAGATCGTCTCGCCAACGACGTCGGGGTCTGCCACGTCGTCGAATGTTGGTGGGTGTCCAGTCTGTTACGCGTTTAGCCCATTGGCTACTGGACATTCGACAGACGTGACCGGCCCAGTCCCATTTCAGTTTCGCCGCCCTTAGAGCTACGTCAGCTATTTTAGTTTTGGAACGCAGTTCGGTGTTGTTGATACGGTCCAGAAGTTTGACACCTAGGATGCTGCGTTCCATAGCTCTTTGACAAATCTTGAGTTTGGACTTTTGAAGTTCAGTCAAGGACCAAGTCTGAGCACCATATGTCAACACGGGAAGGATACACATGTTCATGAGTCTGCGTTTTATGTACATCGGTAAATTTCCCTTCATAAAGTGCTTTAGAGACCAATAGCTCCTCCAACTGTGCTCTGTCCTCCTATCGAGCTCTTTATCTTGTCTCAAGTTGAAGGAAACTAATTGGCCTAAATACACATACTCATTCACATAGTCTATCACTTCACCGTGGATTTTAATTTGGCGCTTGGTTGAGTTGGTCATTACCTTGGTCTTTGATTTATTCATTTCAAGTCCAACCTCAAGGCTTGCCTCGCTGAGTTCTTCTAGCATTTGTTGCAACTCTAAAGGCGATGAAGAAAAGAGTACTATGTCGTCGGCGAATCGTAGATTGGTTAGGCGATACTCATTGATCTTGATACTTTTAGCTTTCCACGGATCAACGAGCTTTCGGAACACTTCCTCAAGGGTGGCGGTAAAATATCTTAATCTTTGTAAATTTTTGGAGTGTAAATTTTTGGAGTCTCTTGGACTGATGCCACGCAAAACACCATTTTTGCAATTGTTCATCAAGTTTTCGGTGTGTTTTTAACTCTTATTGCTATATGATCTCCTTAAAAGCGCCAATCATTTTGCTCCTAGATTTCTTTCTTTTTAATCATCACGCATCAATTGGTTATCGCTATAAAATCATCCTCACGTGCCTGCTGAAAATTCCTCTGATTACCTTTTCACTGCTGCCTACATAGAGTTTCACTGTATTTCGGCCCTAACCAGAATAGTTGATTTATGACACCGAAAAATATATCTGATAGTCTCAAGTGTCAACAACGCTCTTGCATCTAAATGCTGTAGGAGTATTCACACGTTAGTAAAACTCATGCTAATTAGGTTAGAAAAAGTAAGATGTTTGACCACAATAATCAAGTTCGTTTTCAGAAACGAAATGTGCTTAAGTCTCAATTATCTAATGCTTTTGTATTCAATTGTTATTGCTTTAGCTGAATTCTTTGTCCTTCCTGTCTAACCTATTTAAAAATAGGTCAGAAAACTAAAAAACGCGCTCAATTTCTCTTTTCTTTTCTAGCAAAGTTTTACAGACAGGTCTCTAGGTTTCTCCAATGATTCGATTTGCAAAAATAGACGTAGGTCCTTGCGAGGGCATGAACGAAATCAAATAAGTATCCTTTATGTTATGACAACACAACAAATTGTAACAAAGGAATACGAATGTTATCATCCTACACTTCAAGTGTATCTGGAAATAGCTCCTGAGTTGTTGAAGAGCTTTGTTTTCTTGCAAATGATTTATTTGAATTTCGCAAAATAATCTTCAATTTACTTTGACGGCAAAGAATAATAATCAAAGTCGAATTTTTGACTCAAAATCTGGATAACGAAACTTGACAGTAAGTATAATACACATCAATCCTCACAATAGGCTCCTATGGATAGCAGATATAGTTATATTTAAGTTATAGTTATATGCGGGATATGATACAATTTCAATTATGATAACCAAAATTATATTTCTTCAATTTGGTTGTCCTTTACATTCTTTCTATGTTAAGAGTACACAGAGGTGTAGGTATACTGTGTACAGCGGTAACCTGTTAAAAAGTCGAATTTCAGTTACCCGATTCTTAAAACCCAGAAAACGCTTGGTAGAACTTTTAAAAGACAGATTTTGTGAATGACATTTTTTTTAAATTCCTTTTTTTATTTCCCAGATGTATCAATTTCCAGATGAACTAAAACCAAATTTTCAAAAAATATTTTTTTGTTTCACTTATTCTCATAATCCAGATATAGATATACCAGATTCTTATAATATTTTTTTTTGTTTCCCTTCGTACCATTTTCCAAATAAACGAATACCAAATTTTCATAATATTTATATTTAGTTCCCATACAGTCATATTCCTG
This sequence comes from Emmelina monodactyla, assembly GCA_916618145.1. Classification (NCBI taxonomy): domain Eukaryota; kingdom Metazoa; phylum Arthropoda; class Insecta; order Lepidoptera; family Pterophoridae; genus Emmelina; species Emmelina monodactyla. The sequence goes on from OU745316.1 coordinate 4,754,112, forward strand.
ATAAACTATTTCCAGATTTTCATAATCTTTGTATGTGGTTCCCATACAATCGTGTTTCAGCTTAACTATTGCAATGGGAGCCGCTCATTTTGCATGACGTCGATTGTCCTAAAATCGTTCGTCATACATAAATTGCCATCATTGTCATATGCGCTGTTTGTTCATATTATCAAAATAATAGGTACGACGACGAGCGAAGCGAGGAGGAGTGTGAGGTTGAATGGTGACCATACAGTGCGCAAGCCGAGCGAGCGAAGCGAGCGTACCGCGAAAATCTAGATATTGTTTGTCTGGATATCAATTAACTGTATTTCAAAAATGTGTGTTTTAAAAATCTGGCTTTTGTGCATATGTATATCGGTCATCTAGATTTCGCGCATTTAGATTTCGTGTGTCTGGAACTCATTCGCCTGGATTTTAAAACGTCGTGCAAATGAATAAATGGGCAAATGAAATTCGGAGTTGTGATTATATGGCAAACAAAACTTCGAAATTCTAAAAAACGGAATTATGAAAAAATGTCCAAACGTTTTCTGGATTATGAGATTCGGAATATTAAAATTCGGGATTAAGATAGGTAACCGTGTACAACAGTTCTTTGTTTATATATTTTCCTCAAAGCTGTTAGGTCTATCACTGAATGTCGGCTAGACATTGCAAAATTTTACACCCTAAAGGGGTATAATAATATCTTTGCTGCAGTCACTAAGCTATTTCCTATGTCCATTGTTAACACTTTACGTAAACAAAAGCTAGTGCCTGTTTAATTGTCCTTTGCCCAGGGGTAATACAGTTTCAAGGGTACAAATATTGAGTAAATACAGGCGTCAAATAAGCATGACATTCAACTCCCTGTGGAAATCAAACTGCGGTCAGTTGTTTACCTTATTGTGCGTCAATAGAAACGTAATAATGTTAGCAGCGTGTTCACTGATAGGCGTTTTCTGAACGTTGGCGATTTTCGAACGATTTGCTAGCGATGATTATTTAAAGTTTAAGTTGGATTAAGAGTGACTAAATAGCATTTGAGGATAAATTTAGGGTTTTGATACTTCCGCTGAAATAGCTATTCAGTGTTTTTAAGTGTTTAATATCTATTTCGGAAATGAATTAAAAGTAAGTTTGACTTATTAATGCAGTATAGTAGTTATACATTGGTTGAACTTCGTCTGTTTATTGAGTTTGTTTACTAAAACACATACTGAAACTCCTACTCATTTTGGTTTAAACATAAAACAATAAAATAAAGCCATTACTCGTAGGTGTGAACTACGACCACGGAGTATGTTGTTGGAGATGTCTTAGGTACGTTTTGTTCTATCACGTTTGTACAAATCCTACTAATATTAGTAACGTGAAAGTTTGTAAGTATGAATGGATGTAAGTATGGATGTTTGTTACTCTTTCACGTAAAAACTACTGGACGGATTTGGATAAAACCGTACAGTGATATAGGTTATACATCAGAATGACCGTGGGAAAACTTCTCATTCCCACGGGAAACCGACTTTTACGCGATCGGAGCCGCGGGCGGCCACTAGTACAGATAAAATAAATACAAATATAGTGCGTGTGAGGCGAGGTATGACACTTCGCAGCTTTATATTATTTGAGACAGTGCTTGACTTGCCTGTTAGTATTAATCAGCCATTGTTGTACCAGATAATTTTAATACTATTTTCTTAATAATTTTGATATGGTTTTGAGAATATTTAAAACTTAACTTATTGATGATTAAGAAAAGAAAATACCGATTACTAACTCTGGCGATCCAATTGTAGCCATAAAAATTGTTAGGAAACCCTCAATAGTCTCTCCACTTTTTATATTCTCTACGACAACGACCCACAATCTAGAATTTCATTCGTCCCACAACTTCCTTAGATCTAACTCTTTTACGTCACTCTTTTGGTTATAAAACAAACAGGCGTAGGTTTTAGATAAAGTTTCAAAGGGATTTCGGTACCTTCTAAACTGATTGAGAATCTGTAACGGTATTTTTGGTTATATTACGTCATTTAAAGGTAAAAAGTTATTTATAACTTGCTTGTCGCCACACAATTCCACAGGTAAAAGGTTTTTCCCCGTGGGAATGGGGTACTGTCCTTGTTATTCGTTACTCCAGATTATCTAATTGTATACGAAGTTCCATTCAAATCAGTCAGTCTTTTTACGAGTACCTAACATTCACATACAAACACTTGCAAAATCTTACATTTGTAATATCAGATAAAAAATATTCTGACGCATTTTTATTCGACGACCTCTGTGGTGCAGCGATATAGCTAAGTGGATGGTTCCGGGTTCAATCCCCGGGCCGGGCCAATTTCGTCAAACCGGTTTTTCCATGTTGAATCGCGTCTGAGTGCAACTAGGTTCTCCCTTACTTTGTATACTGCAACTTAATTGGGCCACATAATTGGTGTGTCAGTCTGGAGATTTATTTATTATTATTATTTATATACTCGTTGTTTTCATTCGAAGGATGCTTAAAAGTTGTTAATTAGTCTTTAAAGTTGTTGAAATGACCGGCCATGACCTGATGATAGGACAATTTTTATATGAGGTTAAATAACAAAATCTTTAATCAAAATATAAAATATTTTTAATTTCGTAGCAGACAAGTACAAACGACAAATAAAACAAGTTTTTTATGTGAATTATTAATGACTAGTGGCCGCCCGCGACTCCGTTCACGTGGAAGTCGGTTTCCTGTGGGAATGAGAAATTTTCCCGCGGTAAAAAGTACCCTATGTGTTATTCTGATATAACCTATATTACTGCAAAGTTTAATCCAAATCCGTCCAATAGTTTTTACGTGAAAGAGTACAAACATCCATACATCCTCACATCCTCACATACTCACAAACTTTCACATTTATAATATACTAGCGACCCGCCCACGCTTCGCAATGGTGTAATTTTGGCCGACTTGCTCACGAAACATTGATTATTTACTAACTTAAAAAAACTTTTTCCGATTGTTCTTTATTTACAAATTTATATGAAATAGTGGCCGCCCGCGACTCCGTTCGCGTGGAAGTCGGTTTCCCGTGGGAATGAGAAGTTTTCCCGCGGTAAAAAGTACCCTATGTCCTTTCCCAAGTTCAGTTCTTTCTTCATACCAAATTTCATCGAAATCGGTTCAGTGGTTTAGGCGTGAAAGCGTAACAGACAGACAGACAGACAGAGTTACTTTCGCATTTATAATATTAGTAGGGATAAATACCTAAAGGATGGTGAAAACCGCATTAAAATCCCTCAACTGGTTTAGGAGGAGTAAGCAGCCAAACATACAAACTGACAGAATTAGCGACTTGGATTTTTACTATGTAATGAAGTAGGAAGTAGGATATGGCTGTATGATTCAGATTCCGTTTTCCTTAGTGTTTTGTTTTGTGAAGACTGCAAAGAAATATTAAAAAATTAAATTTTAAAACATAATGCCTCTCTTATGGAAGCACATATCTTATGCCGACTGTACTTTATCATAATATTACTTTTTAATCCGCTTTCTTCTATATAAGTATCTCAAATTTCATTATTTGAACAGTTCTTAAGAGAGCCTAATTATTTAAAGCTTCAAGGTTAAGGGTTTTGAATCAGGCTTTTCTTTTTAAGCGTAAAATTCTGATAGGAAAGTATATAATTAAGTTTAGTGGTATTCAAAGTTCCGAAAAAAAAATGTTTTACAATGAATTCAATTAAAATGTATTAGAAATTGTAATTTTGTGGCCTTTATTAGCCATCTCACAAAATTAAAGGTACAAAATTTGATTCTCTTTTAACAGTTTATGTGACAGCCTGACAGTAAGTGTTTAGGGAGTGGTTAGCTCACGGCTTACGGATAACGGCTCGCTAATTAAAAAGAAAACCTACGCCCAGCTTTTACAGCGTAGGTGTTTCGGCTGTTTTTGAAAGTTGTACATTTACAGCAATTTCTGAAGGCAAACTATTATAAATATATAATATTATGTAAAATAAAAAGCACCCTCCTGCGACTGGCCTGAACTGTAACACAAAACTTTACTTTCCCGCCCTTAGCTCATATTTTTCTACCTTGGAACATGCTTCATAAGTTTATGTTAGCAACTGCAGTCTGTTCATTTTGGTTTGGTCTTTAACGTAAACAATGTAATTTTTTTTAGTGTTCCGAGAAAGAAGCCTGGGTGTCAACCGGGACTTTACAATCGAAATCGTATCCGTGCGACCGAAGTACGAACGTACTTGATGGAATGCCTTACCGGCACCACATGAGTAAAGAAACTGAACAGAGACAAAGCTACATACGAATGCGCTGTGACAGGTACATCACTACAAGTGCAACGCGTGTGTGTGCGTGACCACTGGCCGCTTGTCACGTATGAGCCAAAACCGCTTCAAACTAGATCAGCCAGTGGTCAATCTCAGGGCGTGCAGGCGTGACGCGACGCTCGAACGTTGTGCGTGTTTTGTTTTTGTTTTCGAGTACAAATGACTATAGATTTAATATTCCAGAAAAGAATGGTTTAGTCTATGTATCGGGCTATTTATACAGAAAATGTCTGGAACATCACAAATGTAAGAAAATAAAAGCCTATGTTAATAGATCCGAACAACCCATAAATATAGGAAAAGATTCTTTTTTTTGCCATTATAAGGACTTTAATGAAGGTAGTGTGAAATCAGGTTTTTTGATAATACCTCCTGACAATTTTATTAAATTTGTTGAATTGCTTGAGCAAAAATTTCGCGAATATTTTGATCTTCATATTAAAAATTTTAATATTGGTAATGACATATTAGCACGTTTGCAAGATTGTACATTTCATATGCCATGTGAGTGTTTCCCATTGGTTTATTTGAAAAAACTTTATATTAGATTTATAATTTATCATTCGATTAAAAGACACAACAAATTATTAAAAACCAAAAGTAATAAAAAAAAAATATTTAGAGTATGTAATTTGTAAAAAAAAACCTATTTTAATAAAAAATTTGAAAAAAAAGTACATTTATATTTTTAATTTATTCAATTGTGCCAACCCTACCAAAATAGGTATAAATTTTGCTAGCTCTTTAGAAGCTTTGTCTCTGTTCAGTTTCTTTACTCATGTGCCGGCACTTTATCACGACAGTTTGACGAAATTAACTGTCAAACTTGACAGTTCAACTAGGCGACGACACAAATCCCGGTAAGGTGTTAAGACGATAACTGTAACGACAGGAAATATCATTTTAAAAGTCGTAAATTTCAACACTGATATAAGTTGTGCTAAACTTCATATTTGTTTGGCAGAATTTTTGAATCTTCAGGAAACACATTTTTTTAACACAATAAGCTTGTTCACTGATTGGGTGATAATCAAATATATGACATGATGGTTTCCAACAACTAAGTTGATCAATCTATTAAATGGTTAAATAGAATTTGTGAATTTTTCGCCTAGTGAAAAAATTATCCACAAAATCTGATCCGTACCAAGCCAATTGTTGACAAAATTTGCCTTCAGTAAACGAAGAGACCTTTTATATGAAGTCTGCGTGGGTGGAAAATGCATTTGCAGCGCCGTAGTTACAAGTAGAGATGAAGTGAAAAGTTGAAACTCTCTAACTCTTTTATGAAAGGGAGATTTGAAATTATAGGCAAAGTTGCTGGGTCGGTTTATACACGTGTAGGTTTGTGACACCTAGTTTTTAAGTAGATATATAGTAGGGTTTCTATAATTAAGGCATCGATAACTATCATTTAGATAAGGTAGAATTGGTAGATGAATGATCTTAAATTATTATTGTTTTTATTAATTTATCATTCTAATTTTTTAATCGAACTGCTTTAGATTCATACTGATGTAACGATTTCAATTAATTAAAAACAGATATTTTAATCTTATATTTATTACTTAAAACTTAAGCAACCAAATCCCAACCCAATTGCGTTCAAAGCTTTTAAATAAATGTGATAAACAAGTTAAATCATTTTATACAATTTCGATTCAATTTGATACCTTCCCTACATCATTTTATGCGTTGTTCGTAAGGACATAATATGTAGGTACATATTACCTAAACCTAAAATAGACAAAAACCAAAATCCAAATTTCCGTAACTGCATAAAGCATAGATAAATTAATTTAAATCACAATCAACAAATTTAATAAAAGAACAACACCGTCTATTTATAATAAACATCACACAAAATTCAAATGAAAAACTTTTGTTATTTTTGCGAAACGTTTGAATCGTTGTATTAACAATCAGTTGTTTTGCATCAAAAAGGTATTATGAGATTATAAAGAGAACCCTTTGCCCTTCGGCCAATCAGAGGATTTAATCGCAGAAGCAACTTTTGCCCGAAATTTTCGTTATTTATAACAAGTTTGCACAAAGGTTTATTGAAAATGATCTAGGGGATTAATGAGCCTTTCTCATCTGGAACTTTTGCTATTCTCGGTATGAAATTGTTTGTTTGATATAACGGAGCTAATTATTGGTGTGTTTATAGTTAATTATTGAAATGTTTTTTTTAAATATATGTAGTATTTTTTCTGAGGACGCCGAAACTCTGATACAGATAGAAAATAGTATATTGCTAACTAAATTATTGATATCCTACTAGCTTTCCACCCTGCAGTTTCACTTGCAGTTAAATAAATGACAATGTGTTATACCGTGGAAATTTGTTCAGCCATGTTTATGTGAAAAAAACATTCGTAGAAACTCTTGGCATTGATGACCTCTGTGGCGCAGCGGTATATGTATATACCAGACTGTTAAACGGATGGTTCCGGGTTCGATTGCCGGGTTCGATTGCCGGGTCGGGCCAAATTCGTTAAAACTGGCTTTTCGGCATCGGGTCGTGTCTGGGTGTTATTAAGTTCTCCCCTAGTCCATTGTGTGTTACCTGAAATACAAACGCTTACTGCGCATACCTTAGGGCTACATAACTGGTGTGTTAGCCTGAAGATTTATTTATTTATTTTTATTTAACATAGTAAGTAATTGGTCTAACATCTGTTACTCAATCATGCGAACTGACAACGAATTTGGATGAAACTTTGTAAATAAATAGTCAATAACCTATAATAACGCGACGGCTATTTTTTACCTTAACAAAAATAATATTCCCACAAGAAATGTATTTGTGAAACCACAGGGTGGAAAACTAGTATAAAAATAAAAGGCATCTCAGTGTTTAGAATTTAGGCCAATTTTTATCGGCGTAAAAAAAGATCTTAAAAAACTTGTCCACATAATCGCGGCTTTGTTTCAATGTCTTTCTCGAACTTTCCAATCCCTAAGGGTCGATTCTTTACTTCCTTATTTACCCTGTTTTTGTGTCAGTTGCCAGCCGAAAGGGGCGTCAACCGCTTTATCGCTTTTCTCAACAAGTACGCTGCTTGGCGCAGGCTTTTAGCATGTTTATGGTCATTTCAAACAAGGTAAATTATGTAAATAATGAAAACTGGAAGCATAAATTAACAGGTTGCTTTTTTATTTTTTTGTATTATTTTTACCTAACTCCAATTTAGATTTACAGCATTAAGACTTTACATTTTTCAGAATTTAATAGATGTAAAAGTTTTTACCTATGTATGGATCATGCAAAAACGGCTTTACGGATTTGACTTGACTTTTGTCTAAAATAACATGTGCTTTTTGTCGCTGGGTAACTTTATTCGCTTGGGAAAAAACATATAACTGCACACAAGTTTGTTATAAATGTTTTATATGCAGTTTATTTATGGCAATAAAAAAGATTATCACACGAACACGGTGTGTATCGAGTGTTTCGTTATCGATCGCTATGCATTATGTGCGATGACGCAGATTTTTTACATAAAATGTAAACGAGAATTTTGAACGTTAGTTGTTTAACGGCCGAAACCAATATTCTACTATAGTTAAAACCTTGGTAATTGGAAACTGCTAGTTTTGTTTTTTGTGACGTGTTTCTGTCATTTCCATATCAGCAGCTATTTACCATAGTTTATTGAGTCGCAGAAACATGGATAATAGTTACCATAGCTACACAAATAACAAGGCGTCAAAGGTTAGTAGAATATTGGTTTTGGCCCTTAGTCGTCCTATTAATAAAATTGTTTTTTTGCATGGTTTTTCAACCATTAAAATTTTGTTTACAGCTTTCCCTTCTAGTTGACAAAGGCTCTTACCTCATACAACGTAGGGTCTAAGCCGTAATCCACAAGCTCTTATAATCGTCTAACCATGTGGGTTTCCTCACGATGTTTTCTCTCATCGTAACCAATAATAAATATGTACGTATTTTCAGTAAATGGTACACCCCAGTAGGGATAAAGGCTGTTACGTTTTCTTTATTTACACATAGAAAGCGTGCATCAGTTGTGAGATAAGATTCAATAAGATTGTGGTCCACTAGTGGAACTTATAAACCGTTTGTTACTGCAGTAATGAACATTCAAATCTATTGATTTTCTCTTTTCTTGTTATTTAAGTATTTCCTAAAATTGATACATTTACTAAGCTGTGCCAAAATTTCAAAAACTGGACAAGTTTTTTAAGATCCTTTGGTCAAGCGCTTTCAATAATTTGAATTGCTCAAATAAAATTTTTATTTTTTTATAAATTCGTGTGCAAATACCTAAATATTTATATTTCTTCATACAAAATATACAATTAACTTACGATTTTTAAATTAATAATTCGTGTGCGACAACTTAAATATTTATATGCTAATAAAAAAAAAGAAAACGTAAAATTCTTTAGCTTAGATTGAAGCTATGAGAAAAAGCGAGTCTAGATCATTTAGATGTTTTGAAAAACCAATCCCTACTAATATTATAAATGCGAAAGTAACTCTATCTTTCTGTCTGTCTATCTGTCTATCTGTCTGTTACGCTTTCACGCCTAAACCACTAAACCGATTATGGTGAAATTTGGTATGAATAAAAAACTGAACTTGGGAAAGGATATAGGGTACTTTTTACCGCGGGAAAACTTCTCATTCCCACGGGAAACCGGCTTCCACGTGAACGGAGTCGCGGGCGGCCACTAGTTTATAATATATGCCTAAAATGCGTAAATCTTGACTAATCTATCATATTATTTAACTAAACTACCCATTATCCATACCAAATGTGTAACAGACACGAGATGCGAACATAAATAATGGAACTACCCTCATTTTGGTCAGTGAATAAGTTAATTTTATTTCCACGAACATACTGTGGCTTGTGATTTAATTAATTAGCTTGAATTTTGAGGGTATTTTAACAAACTTTGTGTCTATAACCCCGAAATTTACCAAATAATTTACCGACAAGTAGAAGATAAAAATGTGTTGAAAGAAGCACTTCAGTGATTCGTTTAATTCATTTATGTTTTGCAGGTCCTTTATTAGGCAGCTAGAAGGAATAAACCAATGGATGGAGAACACAGAAAACCACATTTGTTTGAGTTTTTTACTATTTATTTTTGCTAAAATGTAGTTATGTGCAAATTATGCTACCACGTAGTTAATTTTTTTATGACCACTGTATTAAACTTTTTTTTTCAGTGTCAGGTTGTATCAGCTTATTATTGCAATTAATAATCCTAGCTTTTGACACACCTATTGCGAAGGTTTGTGCAGCACCTTCGAGAAAAAAAGAGAAGTCTGATACACTTTTATTTTGCATTAGAAAGTGAAGACAGAAAAACAACAACATTGATTTTGGTTTGCTTTAAATAAAAGAATAACGTAAAAACCACTAGCTGAGCAATAATATCGTATTTATCCTATAACTCTATTTTAAGGTACCTAATATCGGATTTTGGTCAGGCAAAATACAATCATTGGATGTAAAAAATACACAGGTTTTCAAAAATGTCAACATTTTATTCATAAACCAATATAATTACATTTACTTAGCAGATTCTACAGTATAAAGACTACCGCATAGGACAATTTTAATCGCATACAAAAATATCTTCCATAAATTCTTGTACTGAGAGTAACACTTTTATATGGAAAAGCCAATAATTGTATACAGTTTTTGAAGGTAAGTTCAACAACAAAACAGCTAATTTAAATACAAAATTAGTACAGTCATCACATTTAAACTATAGTATCAAGGTATTTTTATTGAAAAAATCTATTAATATTTAATATATACTCACCATGACTGCACTTAATGAGATGATATGCTTTCTTTATTAGAAGATTCTGCTTAATTACTACTGGAGAAAATGATATGATGTGCTTGATAATCAATAGTTAAACAGTATATAACGACAGTATAAGATGTATTTAAATCGGCAAATATAAATTCACAGTAAACTTTGGCTGTAGGTATTTGGCAAGTTGAAACATTAGATACAAAATTTGGATCAGATAAGGTACACACGATAGCAAAAGTTACTCGTAAAAGTTAGTGTAAATGTATCTTTAAATTCGAGATTCAATGACAACATCATAAATTTTCAAGCTGTTCAAGAACACATTGATAATACAATTTATACATATCGTATTCAGGATTTAATAACGTCGCACCTAAGTTTTCGCCTATTCTTAATCATTCTTTATTCATTATTTTATCTGCAGACATATTCCATTATCCATATAATAGCTGTCTGAAGACACAGTAAAGAATATGCATAATACTATATTTTAATAAGTATTTTTCATTTTTCTTAAAGCTTCTGTTTCATCTTAATTTATAAATGTCATACACATATATAACATACATATCGATATACAATATATATTCTACACTTTTTAGTGAATAGCTGTTATATATTCAAGGATTCAACCGACACAATATTTTTGCAAAATCCAACTACATTATTGTCCAACACAAGCTTTTAACAAATTTTAAATTTGTGCATAGTTTTCCACTGTTATAATAAACATATATATTGTTGATATAGTGTCAATCTTTCACATGATATTCTATATAAAGAAACAAGTATTTTTATAATATTATTTTATCCTCATTACAGTATCTAACTCTTATATAAGAACAACGACTATACAACATCAATTAATATATTAATAATTATGATTTTATATTATATATATTTACATGACTGATCAAGTCTCAAATGTGCGTTTAAAGACGACAAATCTTAAAGTTTAATACAGCCGAAGATAAAAATATAAAACGCTTTAAGAAACTTTAAGATATATCTTAGAAAAATGACTAGAGTACAACTGAGATATATAAAAAGGAAAGTATAGCATGATATGACTGACCTACATCCGATAAACATCAATAAACGTTGGACATTGAATACTACGTCAAAACATAGGGTTATTCAATCAATTGATTGAAAACTAATATATAATTGCTACAGGTTAAATTCTTCTACTCGAACCAGCTCTCTATCTCTACCATCTACAGTATCACTGTGTTCTACAATAAATGGACATACAACCGCTTTTCTATTCACATTATCTATATATGTTTGGCATCGTGAGAGGACCCCCGGTCGGGAATCTAAGCCATTATCGTGAAGCCATTGTGTTTTCAAGTTGTCCGCCGCTGTTCCTTCATCTACAAAAGACAATGTTCATTTTGGTAAAAGGTCGAGTCGATTAGGTTCCGTTTGCATAATATATTTTACAGCTGGCAAAAAAGATAGTGGGTAATGTAAAAAAAAATAGTTTTCTATTATGTTTATGGAAAAAAAAAAAGTTTTTTGACATAATGCTAAATTACGAAATTTATTGCACGATCAGTATTTTCCATAATTTCTTTAACTGCCTGTACTATTGAAAGCAAATTTATTTCCATCATTTTAGACCTTTTAAAAGACACAAGCATGTTATAAAATATCGGTTTCACTTAATTTTGTATGCGTGTTGGTGTATCCTGTAAAATACCTCATCTTTATAAAAATACATAAATAACTAAATAAAAGGGGCTATAAGGTAAATTGGCCGTTGACAATACAATCAACAGATTTGTCCTCAAAGATTTACTTATAAAAGCCAATCAGATTGATCGAGAAAAACTAAAAATAGTTTCTACGAGGAAATGGGAAGGCTGGTCACGTTCCCTTAACAATGTATTGGAACCCTCATTGCGATTACTATTTAAAGGACTGCCGACGATAAAAAATACATCCGAAAGTAACAAACTTATTTGTACACACTCATTTATACCTTTGCATAAGTCTGCCACAGCAAAAATTAAAAAAAAATGTAAAACAATAATTGAAAAAAAATTACAACACAAAGAATAATTATAAGTCATGATTACTTATACAAAAAGTACGGAAGTTTTTTGCTCATTAACTTGGGCGTACAAATGTTTTATATTTTATTATTAAGGTTTTGATATTTTTTACCAATTCACTGGAAGGAAACCAATATTGTATAAAAGAAAAGAGAAGTTTCGGGAATACTTCTTGGTTGATACCGATAATATATAAAATATTTAATATAATATATTGACAGGTGTTTTCATAAGCTTTTATTTAACTTGCGATACAATATGTGTTGTCCTGTTGCTAGTAAAAAATGGATCACTTCCCGGTTACCGATTGAGCTGAAACTTGCTATATCCGCCTATTTTGGATGAAACAAAAATATTTTTAAAATCTTTTTTTACTTTTTGTTACAATATGACAACCTCTGTGGTGCAGCGGTATATATATCGGACTGCTACGCGGATGGTTCCGGGTTCGATCCCCGGGTCGGGTCAATATCGTCAAAATGGTTTTACAAGCTCTGCTTAGTTTAGGGCCACACAGTTGGTAAGTTAGTCTGGAGATTTAAAAAAATTGTGTGTAAATACCACGTACCTTCCATTAAGACAGCTCAGCCTCACGTTGTGGTCGTGGCTCGGCAGCGGTATGTTCGTGGGTAGCGACTTGTTCAGCGGGTACCACTGAGCCACTGGCTTGCGAGGGTTGTCCAGCATCTCGAGCCAGTGCTCCCGGCCGATGCCAATCAGAGCTGAGCCAATCGAGGTGCAGCCTATCAACTCGTTTGGGCCGATTCTGGGACAAGTTGTGACAATTGAAGGCGGGTAGGGAAAAAGTCGTAATTTTTTTACATAGGTATGATGTAAAAAAAGATACGATGATTGTGTATGAGCTTTTGACACAAAGGAATTATGCTCCAGACAAAGATAATTATGAAATTTTAGAAATTAAATATTGGAAAATTTTCTAATCTAGAAAAAGTTTTTTTTAATAAAGAAATATGCCAAAATATTTTAATACGCTAATATTTTTGAAGTGTAGATAGAATTTAGTTCAGGAAAAAATATCGTACTTATTACTTTTTCAAGGTTCAATGGTTGGTAAGTTTTTATAAATTAAGTTCGTAGGTCTTTCTTTCAACTAAGAATTTTCATTAAAAGCAATTTGATATTAAGTCTTTCGCTCTCATTAAAATGTTTTAATATAATTCAAGTTAGACCTATATTAAGGTGCTACAAACAGCTTTTATATTGAAATTCTGAATTATTTCGATTCGCATTTCAAAGCTTCATATCAAGATACGCTTGAAATATTTTGAAATGACATTAGCGGTTTATGAGATGAAGAAATTTCTTCACATAAATGTACTAAGAATTTTTATATTTTTTGACATTATAATTTTAAAAAATGCGAGTTTTAAGACCACATGGTTATTTCTTATTATGACTTCACCTCATCATGTAAGGTTTTATTATAATTATTTATCACAGCATAGAGTGCTTAACTTTTATTAATTCCAAATTATTTAAATCAAAATCAAGTAATTTATCTCTCTGCGCAATTAATATGTACAAAGCAAAGGTAATACTTAAAATAATATTTAATTCTAAATGTTAACACATCTTTTACGTAATTCTTTTAAGGCTAATATTTCAAACATTATTTAAAAAAATGCAAACAATATACTGTAACTTCGTTGTTCTTTTAATATATTTTAAGAGACAGAAATGTCATCGATAAATGGTTTCTTAACTTGTCATAATCCTTTTTTATAAATGTGTATATGTATTTAAATATCTTACAAAATCCTGCAACAAAGGATTCACAATTTCGGTGACAGCCTATACCGGGTGTCCAGGAAACAATGGATAAACTCTGAAGGGCTGATAGTAGAACTAAAGGCAAGCCTAAAAAATAATTGATAAAAAGTATAACCCTTACACCGCTAGAAATATGGCGCTTTAAAAAAAAACTTCACATCTTTTTGACTATGTTCATATTTTTACTCGTAACGAGGTCAAATCACTTAATACCATCATTATTTCTGTGCTAAAATAATTAATATTAACCGCATCAGTGAATAACTACCAAATAAAATAGCTAACTAAAGTATTTTTCTCAAAAAATAATGTTAAACTTTTGATTTGTGTAAAATTTCTTAAGAAATATTTTTGATGTGGAACTTTGAACAGCTCTGGTGTAAAAAATTAATATGAAAGCAACAGTGACCAATGATTTCAAAATATTCCTGGTTTAATAACGTTTTCAAAAAGATGTAATATGTCGTTATTGTAATGAAAAAATATTGAACTAATGGTATTAGTGTGTAAAATGGGATAATTATTTAGTTCTAGCAAAATTAAAAAAATACAATAAAACTAAAGAAATATGATTTTAAACTGATATTAATTGCAAACACATTGGAGTAATTGAGAGCAACTGTTCAAATTGTCTCTCCCCATCCTGATGCAGGCCCTAAATTTACAAATAAAGGATCTTCAAAATTGCAATATTGCAATCAATGATCGACGAAACACGCGATTTTTTTGAAGATCCTTTATTTGTAAATGTAGGGCCTGCATCAGGATGGGGACAGACAATTTGAACAGTTGCTCTCAATTACTCCAATGTGTTTGCAATTAATATCAGTTTAAAATCATATTTCTTTAGTTTTATTGTACTTTTTTAATTTTGCTAGAACTAAATAATTATCCCATTTTACACACTAATAACATTAGTTCAATATTTTTTCATTACAATAACGACATATTACATCTTTTTGAAAACGTTATTAAACCAGGAATATTTTGAAATCATTGGTCACTGTTGCTTTCATATTAATTTTTTACACCAGAGCTGTTCAAAGTTCCACATCAAAAATATTTCTTAAGAAATTTTACACAAATCAAAAGTTTAACATTATTTTTTGAGAAAAATACTTTAGTTAGCTATTTTATTTGGTAGTTATTCACTGATGCGGTTAATATTTATTATTTTAGCACAGAAATAATGATGGTATTAAGTGATTTGACCTCGTTACGAGTAAAAATATGAACACAGTCAAAAAGATGTGAAGTTTTTTTTTAAAGCGCCATATTTCTAGCAGTGTAAGGGTTATACTTTTTATCAATTATTTTTTAGGCTTGCCTTTAGTTCTACTATCAGCCCTTCAGAGTTTATCCATTGTTTCCTGGACACCCGGTATATATTGTCACTCACGTTACGATATAAAGATGGCACCTTTCTCGAGATTTACTTTTTACATGTTACTTGTTACTGACAGACATACTTATAAAATACCATTGAGCAATAATATTAACAACAAATGATAAAAATGATACTCAAAAAAAGCCCAACTTAGGTATATTTTTATGCCTTAAAAAGACCCTTTTTTTAAGTAGATTTGTTAGTACAAGTACCTAAATTAAAAAATATCCTTGATTTAAATTTTCCTGTTACTAAGCTCCACTAATAAACAACATATCACTATTACCTGTCGTAGTCGATCACTTTGACTAGGAAGGTTACATCAAAGACATTTTCCGAGGGTAGATCGAAAACCAAGGCTTCATTGTACACGGGGCACAGAGTGTTCTTCTTGACCGTCGTCTTCTTCTTCTTTATTCGCTTCCCTTGGCAGATTAGGCAGATTTTCACGTAGGGGTCTAGGAAAAAAGTAATTGAATAGAAATTACTTTGAAATTTGCGTGGAAGTCGGTTTCCCGTGGGAATGAGAAGTTTTTCTGCGGTAATAAGTAGCCTATGTGTTATTGAGACGTATAACCTATATTAATGCAAAGTTTCATCCAAATCCGCCCAGTAGTTTTTACGTGAAAGAGTAACAAACATCCATACATACATACATACTCACAAACTTTCACGTTTATAATATTGGTAGGATATGAAAGCTGTACGATTATAAGTTGTATTATTTACTTAACATAATACAAATTATGTACATTTAACAGTAAGCGAAAACTTCGTGGGTAAACTCACATAGTGGAATTATTATCTACCAGTCTGCGGTGAGTTATTTCGGTGAATTATGGGTATCAATGTCGAAAAAGCAGTAAATGAATGTTTTTGAAATGAATCGACACTGTTTTAAGAAAAGCATTACAAATACACACATCAACATCGTCTAGGGATATTTTGAATTTCCTTAGTTTACTCAACATTTATTAAAGATAACATACAACATGTATACATTTTTATAAAGCTCATTTATCAGACTACATTAACAAAATAAAATAAATAATTTTTTTTTGCGTAAAAGTGTCTTTTTTTTAAATAAAGTAAAAAGTGAAAAAAATTTAAAAGTAACAATGAATGTGTTTCTCAATGAAAAGTAAAAAATAATCAGAAATTATTCCGTTTTGAACGGTATTGTGAAAAATCCGTAGTCAGTAAAACCATCCATGACGTTAAAAACGGTCCTACAACGTTTTTTATGCTTTGGATTAAGTTATCCAAGTCAGGCTGCGGTATATTGTCCCAGGTCCGACTAAGTGGCAAAAAAAGATGTTCTTTCGTCGCAATGTTTGTAACGAAGTTCCTTAAAGCTCTTTTTTGGAGCATATCCTACGCGTATTTAATGGGGTTTAGGTCAGGCGACTGAGTGGACCAGCCTAGGACCGATACGTCGTGCTCCTGCAACCAGCTTGTCACCACTCTCGCTGTGTGCGGACGGACTTTGTCGTTCATCAGCGTGAATTCTTGGCCCATTTGCAGTTGGTCGGGGTAGATTATTGGTTCTAGCACCTCGTTACAATATTTTTCAGCTGACATGGTGTTTCTGATCCAAACGAGGTCTGTTTTTCCACCAACACGAATTTTAGCCCGAACCTAAATTGTCCCGCCGTGGTATGGAAGGACTTCCTGAGGGTGTCGCAGACGGCACTCACCACCAGGAACTCGCTAAATGTATCAGGATGGAAACCGAACCGTGAGCCATCGGTAAACAGCAATATGAACCACTGGTTATCTTCTCAGCAAATTTTCACGAACCCACTCTAGCCGTCGTCCACGATTTCCTCGTCGTAGTGCTGGAGTACGAAGCGGTCTGCGAGCATGAAGATTAGCTTCATGCAGCCTTCTCCTCACAGTTTCATCACTCACAAGCAACTGGTGCTCTGACTGGAGCCTCTGAACCACTTGCATGGCTGTAACATTTGGTTGCCTTCTCGCGGCAACTTGCAAATATCGGTCTTGTTGTTGAGTGGTTAAGTGTTTCCCGCCTGGGTGTCTTGCAGCTATTTCACGAGTAGCACGATAACGTGACCATCACTTTCATATCACGTTTTGTCTTGTTCCCATCTCCTCAGCAATATTCCGTTGAGTAGCCCCAGCTTGGAGCATGCCTACTGCCCTTAACATTTCTTTCCTCGTTCAATAGCCCCGCTTCATGATGCACACAATAACATTAATTGAAAATTTACCGATAACGTAAATGCTCCTATTACCGCCCCTTTAAGCTGTCTTAGAAATAACTTTGAGTAAATAGATAGATACTGATAGGTTAGTTAAGGTGTTTTAATTTAATATCAATCTTTGTAAAGTATTCTGTTGGATTCCATACTTCAATTTTGTATTTTATTACACAGTAATTATTAAATAATTGTTTAATCCGAAAGAGCAATTGATTCTATTACCGACCTAAATATGTAGTTTGATTCTATTACCGACCCCTAAAAATTGCCCCTTCATCTAAACGAAAAATAAAAAAATGCAGTTAAAAGTATATAAAGACATTATTACAGTTTTGAAATTAACATCTTAATATTGCAATCCTCCTAATATTATAAACTTGAAAGTGTGTGATTATGTATGGATGTATATGATTATGTATGGATGTGTGGATGTATGTGAGTATGTGAGGATTCTTTTTCACGTTACAACTACTGGACGGGATGAAACTTAACAGTAATATAGGTTATACATTAGAATAACACATAGGGTACTTTTTACCGCGGGAATACTTCTCATTCCCACAGGAAACCGACTTCCCCGCCAACGAAGTCGCGGGCGGCCACTAGTCGTACATAATATAATTCCTTGCTGCCCTTTCGGACGAAAACCTGTTTTTCTTTGGGACATAAAAATAATCCCGTCTCATAGCAATTAAAAATCGGCTTGTAGGCTAATTCAATTCGCCTTGAAATGTTAGGATGCCTAGACATAGCCTTAAGAAACAGCTGGAACACCATCATTGAAAGGATAAGAGCGCTCCAAGTTTTCCACCAATTTTGCAACTGTTTCTAACAGTTGGTCTTTTGTTACAGGAAAACCTGACTCTCCGACATAGAAAATCCAGTCCAAAAGTCTTTTTTCTTCGTCCTTCGTTGAACAATATTGTTTTCCACAATGTTCATTTGTGTATTTATTATTTGTCTTGTCAAGGTAGTTTTTCTCGGTATGCCATAGGTCTTCAAGCTTCGTATATCCTGCTTCCTTCATTTACAGCTATCAGCTAAGCTTCTAGTTGAGCAGAGGTATACTGCTTGCGCCTATGCAAGCAGTATACCTCTGGTTACATGTTTCTATAAAAATGGTTCTTTTTATTTCTTTTCAGCTGTGAGTCGGTAATAGAATCAAATATAAAACTTACAAACTTCTAATAACGCCACGGATCGTTAATAGAGTCAAGTTATGAAATTTGGATCCTATTACCGCCCTTAATTAAGATATGATTTTATGCCATAAAAACCAATAAAAATGATTAAATTTAATGTAATTTCGAAAACTAATATATGTATTATAGTTGTTATGTGATAGCAAGCAGATAAATCAACTTTAAGTTTGTTGTTTACCTTAAGTAATATTTCGGTGTGCTTACGAGGCTGGAGACACGACACTATGGAAAGTGCGTCGGTATCGAGCGGCACTCACTCAATAACAAATTATTGCTAAAACTGGCTATTTAGACAAGACAAATTTACTCTGTTTGTTGACTAACTAATCTACCTATCTAATTTTTAGGTTAATTTTTTTATAGAATCTATATTAAGTCTAATATGACTGGTTGAAAAAATAGATCGTTAATAGAGTACAAATTTTAGTAGGTCGTTAATAGGAGCATTTACGTTAACTTGCTATAAAACTTAAATTTGGCACAAAAAAATGACAAAAGTTACTGTAGGTAAATGAAACCTTCAGACTTCGCTTCCAATATGCAGCGTGAATTTTTTGTTTTTAATTTTTTTTTTTAATTCAAATTTAGAATCGTTCAACAAGATTTAGAAAATAAACTTTCTTCAAAAAAAATTAAAATTTGTGACTTGTTTTTATTATATTTAAAAATTCCGAATATTTTAGGTTAATTTTGTTCCCTTAATTCATTCATTACTTTACTCGATTTTATAAGAACATTATTAAGCTTTCATTCATCTACTACTTTCCTCTTAATATCATAAAAATAATATTGTACCAAGTGCTATACAAACTTGTGAATATATTAAAATGATTGATGCCAAAAGTTCGCAGACAGACAGATGTTCAAATTGTTATGAATTTAGCTTGTGAATTATACAGGGTGTTTGGTACAATGTTAGCCATAGGGCACTAATGGAAAGTCGGGTTAATTTATGAACCTATTCATTAGTATTTATTAGGTATATTAAATGAATCGAAATGAAAATGGCGAATATTGTCTATTTCCTTTGTGGGAGGTATAAAATATTTCACTACAGAAAAAATAATTTGAAAATGTAACTAATTTTTTCTACATTTTAAGAGTACATAGGTTTATAGTACTCTTAACACTTAATTATTGTACATATATGCATAATGTTAATTGCTCTTAATTTCAATTAGACAGTGATTGAAATTCCAATTATTTATGCAATGAGAAAATTATGAAAATATCAAATAGTTCTAACTTGTGTGAAATTAGCTATTATATATGTATATAGGTATCGCTTCGTGATATAAATCGTATAACTTAATAAAAAGCTTAAAATAATCGAATACTTAGATCTTAAAACATATTTGAAATTGTCTTTATTTTTAAGTTACAAGGTACTAATGCTGAAAAACATATTATTTTGTAAGACTCTATAATATCCTTAAAATTAACACCGTATTTAGTTTTTACTTTACGAAAATATCTTGCTATAGTAACTGACCTGACGAGCCATTGATGTCCATTGCCTTCAGATTTCTTGCCTTGATAACGGTGATGGTGAGTCGGCCAGCAGTGGGCAGGTAACACAGCGATAGCATCAACTCGCCAAGGTCTTTCTTTTCCTGTTAATAAATAGAATATTGAGAAAAGACTTGAAATTAACACTTTTTAAATTATTGTTACTGAATGCCTGTTTTTTTATTGATAAAATATAGTTAAGTTAAGTCATGCTTGATTTTACGTAAAAACAATTAGCCAATGACTTATGTAAAATACGGCGGTAAAACGGATGGTTTTTGGTTAGTTAAACCATTAAAAATATGTATACAAGTCTTAATTAATTAACCAATTAAAATTAATCTGATCGTAATTTTAAATATTCCTTAAACCTAACAAACATCTTTTCGTCATATTTTTTCCATTTTAACTTATTATTTTCTCGATTTTATTAAGTTGAGTACCAGGAGATTAGCCGCGCTAAGGCGGCTAAGCCCCGAAAGCATTGAACGCTGCGCCATCGTGCGCATTTATAATGTCAAAGATTTTAACTTCTCGGCGCTTATGAAGCCCTGGTACTGCATACTTATTTCATTGGTGAATATTCCCTTAATATGCAGAGGCCATTAAATATTTCTCAAACACAAGCCAATAAATAAATATTGATGTTGCCAATATTAAACCAACTAAAAAGTTATGTTTATGTTGACATTATCAATATGGACCAAATTGTAGGTTTTGTGAACGGATTTCTAGGAATTTATTAATTTGCGGCTTAATTTTATGCCGAATATTTCAATTTGTCAAGGTTTTTCTCAGAATTGAAACTTAGCACAATAAACGTGTCAACGAAAACCAACATTAAATTATAAATATGCATCATTAGAAATACATGAAATATTGAAACCGCTTTTCTTCTTGGAATCAAAATGGAATCGAATTATTAATACTATAATTTTACGTTTTAGAACATCAAACTTAAAGTATTTTTTTTAAGGTCAGTTAAGGAGACTTTTAATACCAACTGTGCGCTTGAATAACTAAAAATACATAGTTATCAAAGTTGTCGACAAATCCTAAGTACGGATTATTAATAACCAGTCTGCTGATGGTATAAACAAATGTCCAAAACCGCACAACCCAATTCTAATTTCGAATGCAAGCAATCCTATTTCAGTATTCAAGGCTCTGTCAGTCTAAGGTCATTCACCCCATCCACAGACAGAGTAGAGGAGCCTACAGTGGCCATCAATTCTGTACATAGATAATTGGTCTACGGCTTGCCGATCGTAGACCTTGGGTTCCAAGTCAATGCCACCTGGATTTACCTTGTCTATGTGTTGTGACAAAGACGGTACACATTATTTGATCATTAACAGCTAAGCGATGTTGAGCACAAAAGTCGGTGTACAAATCTGTTGCGAACATTAATTAGTGATAGATGACGAATTAATTAGTTAATTACTGAAAGTAACTTATTGTTTCAAAAGTACTGGTTGACGTTTGTGATAAATTACGGTTCTTTTGAGTCAGTTTAGAGTCAATAAATAACTGGATTTTCTTTGTTTATTTACTTTTTAACTCTTGTATTTTTCAGAAATTACCCAACTTACTTAGTTCGTATTTACCTACTTCAATTTAGAATAGGCTGTTTTAAGAAGATTTACTAATGGAATAAACCAGCAATTTAGGCCATCTTTATTCGTTACGTAGTTGTTCTAAACAGCTTAGCTAATAGAATAAACCTACCCAAGAACAGGCAGGAGCGACTTAATGCGTATCATAAATATACCTATTACTGAATGTATAGTATATAACTGCTATCAATATCAATGATAATCTGTTAATCGCAGCGAACTTTAGCCAATCCTCCATAAGACGTATATCAATGTCCAACACTGTTAGATTAATGGTATCCTGCTTATTTAAATTAGTTACAACTAACCCATTAGGTACATTATTTTTTTTTCCATTTCCCGCTAAAGTACTCATTGCCTTATTCCAATTCATCTGTCTATATACCAAATTTCACCTAAAACGGTTCAGCACTTTTTTCTTTAAAGCTCAACCACCAAATACAATAAAAGTCAAACTATACCCCCTACCTGTGGTGCAGCGAGTATGTTCATGGTGTACTCGATCTCCTGATGCAGATCAGCTGACTCCAGCAGCCCTTTGAGGACCACGTGGCCGATTAGGTCGTGGCGGCTGAAGCGGTCGAAGTCGTACACGGAGAACTGCAGGTCGCGCGTGCGCAGCTCCTCGTAGGGAACGCTAGAGGGCAAAGGGCAATGTGTAGGCAACGGACGTGAAGAGATGGAAATGATAGATAGGAATATTCTCAAGCTATTCAATAAATAAATATAAATGAATCTCCGGACTAACACACCAATTATGTGGCCCTAAAGTAAGTGGCAGTAAGCACTTGTGTTATAGGTATCACATAATGGACTAGGGGAGAACCTAGTTACACCCAGACACGAGCCAATATCGAGAAACCATTTTAACGACGACTCGAAACGGGGATCAAACCCGGAACTATCCGCTTAGCAGTTCGGTGTATATACCACTGCACCACAGAGGTCGTCTTATTATATTGCCCTTTTTTTTACTAGGATTGTTTTTCACACTTCAAATATTTGACAACCTTTTGCGTGAGTTAAAACGCTCTTTTTAGCTGCAATAATAAAGTTTTATGTCAATCGCGTAAATAAGAAAAAAAAAAAATTCAAAAAGAGATGGTGCTGTTATAGATATGATATGTATTGTATAATGCTTTGTCACAACCCTTTAGTCCTTACTCAGCATTTCCGCCTAGTTCACTTAATTAACACCTACTCTACTAACATCAGTCTCATCCCAACACCCGAGCTAGACGGCTGCCTTCTTAAATCAATCAATTGTTTTTTTAAAAACCTATCCAAATCGAGACTCATAACATTTGGTGGCAGCGTAAAGGGATCTTAGAGGTCCCCGGTATCGCCTTCAAAGTCCAAACGTGTATCGTTTTTTTTTATGTACCTACTAATCACGTAAACGTCACGTAAATAGTGAATGTGTTAAACGTGTATTCTTGTGGCAAGTAAAATTTACAAAATAGTGTAAAGTGCGTGAAACAGCTCCACTCTGCACACACGGCGACTGTGTGTACTGCACCGAGCTTACTACATCGTCATCTCGCCGTTCAAGACACAATCATCCCCTGCCGGAAACCCACTGCTGCGCACTGGTCGTGTTGCAGCCGGTTTTCACTTTGAGCAAGGAGAGTACACCATCTGTTGCACAAACATTGTAGCGACCAGCGTGGGTACCGACGAGTCTTCACATCGACGTCAAGATCACACACAACGCTTCAGGCCTGTACCAATAACGAAGAAAAGTTCCAAGAAATGTTTGTACTTATCACTCTTCCAGTCCTGTAAGTGATTTTATTTTATTTCCCTCTGGTCATTGCAATCTTTTTTACCTGTACCTACTTTACTGTGTTCAAATTGTTGTTTTGTGTGTTAAAACTATTATAAAATGGCGGAAGCTAGACCCAATAGTCCAAAGCCGGAAGTAGTCGTAACTGATACAGAAGACGATGGCCAAAATCAATTTGCAGCCCCGTCTGGGCCTACTACTAGATCTGTTGCGAAAAAGAAATTAAATCCAAAGCCCGAAAAAGAATTAGAATTATCAACTTTATTAAAATTTATCAAACCTTACGATGGCTGTAGAGAAAAACTTAACTCATTTTTAGTTAATTGCAATAATGCTTATGATTTAGCAGTAGAATCTCAAAAAGACATTCTCTTCAAGTACATACTGTGCCAATTACAGGGTAAGGCAGAAACTGCCTGCTCTATAAAAGAATTCCATAATTGGCAGCAATTGAAAGATTTTCTTAAAACTCAATTTAGTGAAAGGAAGCACTATGCACACTTACTCACTGATTTACAAGAGTGTAAACAACAACATAACGAACCTGTAAGCCAGTACGCTCTCCGTATCGAAACCTGTCTAAGCCAATTACTAACAGAAATTTCAATTTCTCACGGTCATAAAAACAGGGAAATGATAGGTAGAACTGCAGCGATGGAGGAGTTAGCCCTCCACCATTTTCAAATGGGCCTAATACCGCGCCTTTCTAACATCGTTAGATGTAAGTCCCCACGGACATTGAATGAAGCGATAAATATCGCAATCTCTGAAGAAAAAATACAGCATTCTCTATTTAAGCATAACCCGTCTAGTTCACACCGCCAAGATCGGCAGAATCAATCCTCTCGAAACCCTCAAAGCTCTAACTTCCCTCGAAATTTTTATTCAAATAACCCAAAGCCCAATTTGAATCGCGACCGACGCTCTTTCAATGACGCCCCTATGTTCTGTAGATACTGCAAAACTCCAGGACATACCATCGAACAATGCCGTAAAAGAGAATACAATAATAACCGTTTTAAAAATTCAGACTCCAACCAATACAGACCCTTTCAAAGAGTCAATTTTGTTAACGATGCAGACCAATCAGAAGATCCAGTCGAGGGTTTTGACACTGTCGACGCTGAGCAAAAAAACGAATAAATGTCTCGTCCCGGTGTCGTGCGGGACTCCAAAACGTAAAAATCGATACCCCTACTCATAATAATAAAAAGAAAACTCCGTTACATGGAGTCCATCTTACGCCTACATCATTACAGAAATCGCTACATGATATTCTGTCAGAATCCACTGAATCCACGCGGCAACCGATGGATGTTGAACCGCCAAAATATTCTAAATCCAATGTCTATGAAATAACCAGTGATCCTACAAAAATGCTCTTACCTCACGTCCTGGTAGACACTTCTATATCCGACATTCCTTTGTCCTTGCTTGTAGATTCTGGATCTTCTGTAAGCCTCTTAAAACATTCTTGTCTGAGAACACATCCTAGACTCATCAAAGAAACTATACAACTGAAAGGCATTGATTCATCCGAGGAATCTATTCAAACTCGTGGTCATTTCCAATTAAAAATAAATCTTTCTAAATCACATAATGCTACTCACCAATTCCACGTCGTCGACAAAATACATTTACCATATGATGGTATTATAGGTTCTGATATGCTTAATACCCATAACTGCAATATTGACTACAACAAAAACCTTTTACACCTTGGAAAATCTGCAGTTAAACTACATTTTCATGACCCTGCATACTTAATCCCTCCTAGAACTGAAACGATAATTGAATGTTCAGTTAGTAACCCCGAAATTAAGGAAGGGATGATTCTTGATCAAAGCCTTTCTGAAACGCTTTTAGTTGCTAACTGTTTAGTCTGCGTAAAACAAAATAATCGAGTGAATATATCTGTTGTTAATACATCTGAAAAGCCCATAACTTTAAAATCTAATCTAAATTTCAAACTTACCCCAATTGATTCTGCATATTCCCAAGAGTACCTTATGAATCATGAACATCATAAATCTAAAAACAGTGTAAACCGTACCAAAGAGGTGCTTAACCAACTTCGCACTTCACACCTTAATAAAGAAGAAAAGGAATCTTTACTTGAAGTATGTTCCGATTTTTCCGACATTTTCCATTTGCCTGATGAAAATTTATCATGTACAAACGCACTAAAACACGAAATAAAAACATCAACTGATAATCCTATTAGCACTAAAACCTACCGTTTTCCAGAAGTTCACAAAGCCGAAGTTCGAAACCAGATAGATAAAATGCTGAAACAAAAAATCATTGAACCTTCTGATTCCCCGTGGTCTTCGCCCATATGGGTCGTCCCTAAAAAACTTGATGCTTCAAAAATTAGGAAATGGAGAGTTGTGATAGATTATCGTAAATTAAATGACGTTACCATAGGTGACACATACCCTATCCCTCAAATAACAGAAATCCTCGATCAACTTGGCAATAGCAAATACTTTTCAACCTTAGACCTGGCATCAGGTTTTCATCAAATCCCTTTAAACGAAACAGATAAACCTAAAACAGCCTTCAATGTCCCTGAAGGACATTTCCAATTTCTGCGAATGCCATTCGGGCTTAAAAATGCCCCCTCAACCTTCCAGAGGTTGATGAACTCTGCTCTATCAGGCCTTCAAGGCATCCGGTGCTTCGTTTATCTCGATGATATAGTCTGCTATTCTCACGACCTCAACTCCCACATAGAAAACTTAACTTCTATTTTCCAAAGAATCAGAAACTTTAATCTAAAATTACAACCCGAAAAATGCGAATTTCTAAGGCGTGAAGTCGCCTACCTTGGTCACATTATTACCGAACAAGGGGTAAAGCCAAACCCAGAAAAAATTAAAGCTGTGTCCGAATTTCCCGTTCCTAAGTCTGCAAAGGACATAAAATCCTTTCTCGGGCTTGTATCCTATTACCGGAGGTTCATTCCAGATTTTTCAAAAGTCGCAAAAGCACTTACAAGCCTCCTTAAAAAGGATACTCCATTCAACTGGGAAAACCAACAACAACTCTCATTCGATTCTTTAAAAAATAAACTCACTTCAGCTCCACTCCTTATTTATCCCGATTTCTCCAAGCCTTTCATTCTAACCTGCGACGCCTCAAATTATGCTGTAGGAGCTGTATTATCACAAGGCCCCATAGGAAAAGATCAGCCTATAGCCTTTGCTTCTCGCACACTGAATAAAAGCGAAATTAATTACAGCACGACGGAGAAAGAGTTATTAGCCATTCTGTATGGATGTAAAACTTTTCGCCCCTACTTATATGGTTATAAATTTCAGATTATAACTGATCATAGACCCCTGAAATGGTTGTTTAATCATAAAGATCCTAGTAGTAAACTTCAAAGGTGGCGACTTAAGTTAGAGGAGTATGATTATGATATTACTTACCGAAAAGGGAAATTGAATTCTGCAGCACACGCTCTCTCTAGATATCCAGTGAATCCTGTCTACCCTGGAAAAGATAACTCTCTAGACAATCCTAGTGAACCTTACCTTAATAATAGTGAAATTCCACTACCAACATCACAACCACAAAGTTCTATTCAAGACTTACAAGATGATTTCGAAAGTCTGTTAGTATCCCCGCCTTCTGATCTAGGAGCTGACCTTATAGACCCTGAAATAGAAAATGAAGTGATGGACTATCTCAACTCCGCAACTGCTCCTGAAATCGTAAACCCAAATCTTCAATCTTCCTCCAACGAAAAACCCGAAACTGAACCTGTACCTACTAAATCTAATTCTGAAACTCTTTCAATAAACGAAAGTTATAGTAAATTCTTAAAATCCCCAGTAAAAATGTTTGATGTAACTATCAATGAACATAGCGAAAGCGTATTTAAAGCAAAACAAGACATAATAATAATACCTACCTCCATAGATTTCGATGAATCCATCCCATATGTGCAGGAGATCCTTAGTAACTGTCCTGATACTGAAAGAAACAATTTTTTAAAACTAGAACGATCCTTATACACACATATAACCCTGAAAATAAAAGACAAAACTTACCTCTTTTTATTTACAAAAGTACATTATTTCGACAGTAATTCATATCCAGAAATTTTTCAATGTCTTAATCATATTCGAAACCATTTAATTCATTCTGTTCCTACTATAACAGAAATCGCTATCACAGATTTCAAAAACCCTTTCGATAAACACTCCTTTATTAAAATTTACAATATGTTAGGCTATTTATTTGATGAAACAAAGATAACACTACATATTTATCATAATAATATCATCTACCCCTCATCAACCGAAATACCTGTCATTCTCAAGGAAAATCATGACATACCCATTGCAGGACACCAAGGCGCTATAAGAATGTTAAATCGAATAAAAGATAAATTTTACTGGAGAAACATGCGCACTGACATTGAAAACTATATTAGAAAATGCACACAATGTCAAACAAATAAAGCCTTGCGCAGAATTAATAGGGCTCCTATGGTAATAACATCGACATCAACCGCTCCTTTCGAAAGACTTTCTATCGACATCGTAGGACCGTTACCCGAGTCTGGAACAGCCAAGTTACGGTTCATACTAACCATGCAGGATGACCTCACTAAGTTCTCCCTCGCATATCCAACTCGCTCTAATACCGCAGAAGAGTCTAGTGAGTGCCTTCTACACTTTATCAGTTTGTTTGGCATACCAAAACATATATTAACCGACCAGGGCACAAATTTTACTGCCGAACTTTTTAAAAGAACGTGTGACTTCCTTAAAATAAAACAACTTTGGTCCACTCCTTACCACCCCCAAACTCAGGGTGCCCTCGAGAGGAGTCACTCGACCTTAAAAGAATATTTAAAATCTTACGTAAATGAGAATCAAGATAATTGGCCTAGATATGTATACACAGCTATGTTGGCTTATAACACCTCTACACATTCCACAACTAACTTCACTCCTTACGAGTTAATCTTCGGTCATAAACCATACCTACCAAATCCTATATTCGAAGAAACTCTCGGCGCCACTTACCCGGAATACGTAAGAATGTTACAAAACAGACTTAAATATTCCAGAGATAAAGCATTTGAATTTATTCAAAAATCTAAATCAAATTCAAAAACGTACTATGATTCCCGAACGCGCTCCACTCAGTACAAAGTCGGAGACTTAGTATATCTAAAAAATCACCTCAGATTACGCAAAGCTTTATCTCCAATTTGGAAAGGACCCTTTAAAGTTGTAAAAATTCACGGAAATCATACGTTATCATTGCTTATAAACAGACGACATGTTAAACACCACTACGACGAAGTGAAACCCGCTACCTCAGGTTGAACTAACTATATACCTGTCTACTTATGTTACAACCTAATTAGTATATCTCATTTTGTATTTATTTATATAAGTACACTTACTTTCTCTATTACTATCACGTACACGTACTTATTACATTTTCTATTACAGCCTGAACGTACTGGTTAAAGGACAACAAGACCAAATTATACAACCGATGAAATCAAGTCCCGGCATATATTTCGATCCAATTGGAGAGTTAAAATTAAACGCTGGCTACTTGGATGTTATAACTCCTATCGATATATCATACATAGAACCACATATCAAGAATATAAATCACATCTTAATCACAATACGCTTATTATGCAATCAGACCGAAATAAAAACCGCAATTGATTTAGAATGCCATAACATTATAGAACCCTTGTTAATTAGATACAAAGAAATAGCAACAGATTTTATTTCAATTTCGCATTTGGTCAGTAATAGGTTCAAACGGGATGCGTGGATAGGCGGAATAGGAAAATTGTCGAAAATCATTTTTGGTACTTTGGATGAAGACGACGCCATTAGATATAACAATGCCATAAATAATTTACAAAATAACCAAATAAAGTCAGCATCGTTAATTAAAGAAAATATTCTAATTACTACGTCTATGTTGAGAGAATTTAATTCCACCTTGTATAAAATTAATCTTAACGAACAATATCTTAGCGAAAGCATTAAACGATTGTCAATAGAATTAAAAAACCTATCCAAAGTATCAAATGAATTAATAGTTAAGACTAATTTCAATTCAGTTATAAACAGTCTGGAGGCAGCAATACTTACCTTATCTTTTAAAGTAGACGACATTGTAAACGCAATCATATTGAGCAGTCAAAACATCCTACACCCGTCTGTACTACCGCCCACGTTATTGTACCAAGAACTCGTTGATAACTACAGACACTTGCCAGCAAATTCCATGTTGCCAGTGAATTTAGAATTAAGTAATGTTCATATAATTTCTAACGTCTCTAGTGTTTTAAGTTTTAGTTATAATCAGAAACTAGTTTTTATTTTAAGAATACCTCTTGTATCCTCTAAACGTTTTACTTTATTTCATAACATAGCTCTACCTACCCCTCACAGTTGGGTTAAACCTAATTCTTTTAGTTTTATTATACCTAGTTCTAAGTATACAGCAATGACCATGGATAACTCGGAATATTGTAATCTCGACTCACTGCAGGACTGTAAAGTTATAAGTCAGTACGAGTACATTTGTAAAGTTTCCAGCGTGTTCCCATCTAGTGCGAAACCGAGTTGTGAAAGTGCATTACTGTCCAGTGTAGTGAATAATATACCTCCACAGTGCCGAACTGACTTTATTAAGGGACAAATAAATTTATGGAAACCATTATCTAATAGTAAATGGATTTTTATCCAATCATTCAAAAACAAATTGTTATTACAATGTTTATACAAAAATTACGAATTCGACATTGTCGGAGTGGGAATACTCCACGTCCCAAACAATTGTATTGCATATAGTAAATATGTGAAGTTGATACCCAGCAGCCATGCTAAAATTAATGTTTCATTAACTTATTCTGATTTTAATATCATAAATGATTCTTGTTGTAACTTAGATAGATTTTTATACAAAAACGCAAATAATGAGCTTCATACCAAGATCTTAGAAAACATAGATTTAGACAGCTTCATTTTAGAAAACAAATCAAAACTAAAGACTTTATCCGAAGAAACTAATAAAATCATTAACCAACATAATATCCTTAAATATGAAACTCATTATTCCATTTTCTTTGTTTTTATAGTTAGCATTATTATCCTATTTTGTATTTTTAAATTTGTAATTTATATTAAATCGCGCAGCCGTCATCCCTTCCAACTCCCGCAACTCTCTAACCCTGAAGCAGCAACTCCAGCTTCACCAGCTCCTGCTGTAAATCCAATTCCACTCATTCCCATCAAATCAAAACCTACGATTCATGAAGACACACCATCTCCTAGTCTTAGAATAAATATATAGAGCCACTCCTACAACTCCCTTTTTCCTAAACTTTGAAAATTGAACCCCAAAGTTTAGTCTTCTGCGGGGAGGTGTTATAGATATGATATGTATTGTATAATGCTTTGTCACAACCCTTTAGTCCTTACTCAGCATTTCCGCCTAGTTCACTTAATTAACACCTACTCTACTAACATCAGTCTCATCCCAACACCCGAGCTAGACGGCTGCCTTCTTAAATCAATCAATTGTTTTTTTAAAAACCTATCCAAATCGAGACTCATAACAGTGCGACTTAAGAGTTACGAATTGTTTATTATTTGAGGTATATTATATCTTATTGAAGCTTACTGTGTAATCATACTAAGCTAAACGCTTTAAATCATCTTGTAACTAGCTCTTAAAGCGACAGTTACAAAATCAATTTCAATTTTACATCCTGGTCGCTTGAACATTTAATGCGTCCAATTCAGAAACCACTTACATTGAACTACATTTGAAAACTAAATCGACTGCAGTTGTCCAGCAAACATTTAGTAAACAAATCTGGTTTAAACACTATATTGGTTATATTGAGTATTATCATTATGTACTATGCCTTATTATTTTTGTCTTTTAATTTTGTGGATGTAGGTTCGTATTCCAGCAAATTTCTATAATATTTCACCTATATTTTTGTACGTTAATATCAAATCTCAAGAAAATAAATAATAAGATATCATTATTCCCAAATTAAAACTTATCAACACGAAAAATATTCTTTAAAGCTTATTTATATTATTGTAGTTATTTCACTAAACAGCAAACTAATACATAACAACCTAGTTACATACGCAGTCTCACCCTAATCCACCCTTAAGTTTCCCTCATTATTATTTCTGACCAATTCCGATCATTCCGCTATCTCCGACCTACATCCTAGACATAAAAAACATCGGCTGAGGACCCCTACTGCATATTAATATATTTTAGACTGAGAGTCTGATATCAAAGTCATTATTAATAATAAAAAAAATATTTAAGTCCGAAATTCTGTAACTAAAAGTTTACTTATTGTGTATTTTATCTGTTGATGCTTGTTTATATTAAACAAATTCTGATTAGTGTGTTTTTTTAAATAAAAATGTATACGAGACAAGTTTTTAAATCTAGTATTCAAAGACTTGTCTAGTGCATTGATTACGTAAACATACTCATGTTTGTATGTATTTCAAATCATAAAAATTACATCATTCAATATCCGTGTCCCTCTCAAAACAACGCCCTCAGTTCTACGCTACCAACCCTATTACGAGCCATTCCTTGATCACCCCGCTGTTAACATCGTCCGTAATCCGCAACGTGAGTCGCAAATCCCCTGAAAACTCCCTCTAATTTCGCAGCGCGCTCTCAGCCTATCACGTTCATTACTGACCTGAATAGGAAGGTTTCATTGAACACCGGGTTTAGGTTTTTCCTATGGACCTTGGTTTGGAATTTCTTCTTACGGTCGGGGAGCAGGAATATCTTGATGTATGGGTCGCTGCTGCCAGACACATCTTTGATGGGTAGGTCACGGGCTTCGAATATCTGGGAAGGAAATTAAATTGTTAAAAATTTAGTTTTAAAGCTCCACAGGATCCTGGTTAAGTTTCGATTTTGATAACTGGTTCCCGTTTTTTATGTATGTTAAAGTATCATATGAAAAGTGCAAGTTAAAAAGTACTTGTAAATATTAACATCGTTAATAACCATAAGGGAAAATGCCTCAGGAATGAGAAAGCAAATAACAACCAAGTTCAGGTCGAACTTGTACACAGAGTTCCATTACTTATCACAGAATAATATTTACTAGCATTTTATAACGCAGACTTCATCTTCAAATATTTTTTTATTCAAATCCAATATTTTCATTATGAATTTAAGGTCTACTGAACATAATATAAATACAACCTTATTAAAATCCGATACATAAGAGAAATAAAGAAGTATGAGCCTAAACAAACATTAAACATGTCTATAGCCTGTAGCGTAACATTGCGACTTCAAAGATAATCTACAAGTATTGCGAAAATTACTTCATAATGTGATTCTCGGTAATGTAAATACAAATCAAAACAAAAATAGCTCTAGTTGCCTACGAATCAAGGTTGAAAATCGCTTGAGTATCACTCGAGAAGAAATTGCCAATGGGTTCAATGGCCTTTGTTTTCGATTTTTCTGGGAAATACTTTTCAAGGAATTTATTGTAATAAGTGTGTTTGTAGTAATACCTACTAAGTCGTGATTTCCGGGTATATTTTTCTATACAGGATACATTTTTGTAGTGAGTAACGATAAAAAGTTGTATCTGGAAAATACTTTACAAGTATTTGTAATAAATGTATTTGCTTTTATACCTGCGAAGTCTTTCTTTCCACACATGAGGTATTTTTATTGTAAGTTAAGATAGTAACAGTTATTTAACGATTACAAATGAGTAATTTTTTCGCAAAATCAATATGTTACGCAAAGGGGGCGCGGGAATCGCCTTTATCATTTTTTTAATAAGGTAATACCTACGAGTATCTATTGCATTAAAATTAAAGGACCTATGTAAAACGTCTGTATAAAATGAAGACATAATTTTCCCTTACAAATTCTTGAAAAGATACGTCATGTCGCAAACTTGTTATCATAGCAGTCTCATGTATGATGTGTTCTGTGATTCTTAAAAATACGGTATAATAAGGCAACGTTTTGCATATTAAAGGAGAAAAAGCATTTTTCATGACTAATGTTGTTATTATGCATTGTTGAAATAACTGGGAAGCCCTTGGCAGATATTTTTGTAAAGAGAATTTTCCGGTTCATAATTAATATTTTTTAAATAACACAAGGCAAAGAAAGACTTATTTCTGAAAATAATTAATTTTTCATATATTACACATTAGCAAAATAAGTTTAAAAATATACATCAGTTGTGCATTGAACTGCATTTTTTTTATCATAAGCAAAAACAAAACAATATACAGAGAGTAAGAGTACGTTTAAAATATTAGGGTCATGTTTAGGGTTAAAGCCATCCAGAGGTTAATTCTCGCCGTTTGCTTGCAGAATTACTTGGGTTTATGTTAATATGGGCAAAGTGAGTTGTTAGTGTACCGTAGTACTCACTTTATTAAAAACAATTGCTATATTTGATTAAGCAATAACTATTGTCTTAATTTTTTAACCTTGTTTCAACAGCTTCCTAATTTAGTTCGAAATTCAATAATTAAATTCAGGATCACTTAGGACTTTGAGTATCCTTCAAGGAAAACACGACTTACTAAGCAACTTTAATTTATAGCTAACTAAACTAGTATTTAGGCTTTGGCTTCGAGGAAAAACATCTTACTAACATAACCCTTAGCTGCTTCTAATATTTAGGTTTCGGGGTTAATTCCAACATTTATTACCCAAGCAACATCTACATGAAACCCGCCCAAAAAAAAGGTATGAAGGCCGTATCGCTTCGCTGACTAAGTATGAATATGTCGGACATTTTTGGTCACAAAATGTACAAGAGGCTTAAAATATGTTGCGGAGGGTACACCGCAAAAAATGGTCGTTTCCTATCAATAAATTTTACGCAGAATCACGTTGTAAACATGTTTTAATTGTGCAGGGGTTGTGTTATATAAAAGGGACGACAAAATGTGTCAGTATATCTTGTTTGTTAGAAATAAACTGTTATCAGAAGTTAAAAACCTTAAAATTTAGTAATATTTTATGTTACAAATCACAAGGTATCAAAAAGCGTAACTCTGCTAAGGTTGTATTGTATTTTTATTTATAACTAGCTTTAACCCGCGCGGCTTCGCACGCGTTAAATTCGGAGTAAAACTCCTTTCCCTGTAGGTACTATGTTATTATACATATAAACCTTCCTCTTGAAGTTGCGTAGTTTTAATAATTTAAGCGTAGATAGGGACAGAGAAAGCGACTTTGTTTTATACTATGTAGTGATAGTGATGGAGTACTACCAAAATGGTCATCATGAATCATTTAATTAAGTGAATTAAACGATTGTGAAAAAATTTCTTAATCTATACTAATATTTTAAAGCTGAAGAGTTTGATTGTTTGAACGCGCTAATCTCAGGAACTACTGGTAAGTAATAAAACAATTGTGGTTCTTTCTCGTACCTTGACAACCAAAGCCTCCACTTCCTGATCGTATTTGAGAGCGAAGTGAAGCTTGCCGCAGAACTCGAGGTCTGCGCTGTCAGTCGACGACTGACGCACCAGCTCATTCTTGTAAAGTTCAGGCTGCAACAAAGTTTGTATTTTATTCAATAATACTTAAACGTTTACAAATGAACCTTTTTGATAAGCACGCCCCTATTAAGACAGTCAAGCTAAAAAAACCTCCAGCTCCATGGATTTCTGAAGAGGTACGACAGTATATGCGCAAAAGGAATCGGACACACAAGCAGTACCTTAAACATCGATGCCCAGAGAACTGGGAAAACTACCGATTAGTTCGTAACCGCTGTAATCAGATAGTAAGATTAGCTAAACGCAAATATATACATGAAAATGTTCTTCATTCCTCTCCCACTGAAGTATGGAAATTTCTTAAAAATCAAGGTTTTGGCAAGTCCTCTTGTAGCTCTGATAACATCCCAATATCTATCAATGACCTGAACCGACATTTCTCTTCTTCCACTAATCTAGCACCTTCTGTTCTGAATCGTACATTATCATTACTCCGCGACCTTTCCTCTTTCGCCCCTGAACCGTTTACACTCTCTCCTACTACCGCTGCTGAGGTTCGCAAAATCATTCTGAAAATGAAGACTAAGGCCACCGGTGTCGACGATATCAACAGAGTTATGATATGTTTCGTCCTTGATCATATCATCCCCATCTTCACCCATATCATCAACGCCTCACTGACTGCCGGTGATTATCCTTAACTGTGGAAAAAGGCTTACGTTCGCCCACTTCCAAAAACCTCCACTCTTCTTATCCCCAATGACTATAGGCCAATCTCTATCTTACCTTTTCTATCAAAAATTCTTGAATCTATTGTCCATACTCAACTATCTAATTTCCTTTCTAAACACAATATTTTATCTCCCTTTCAATCCGGCTTTAGATTAGGTCATAGTACTACCACAGCATTGATTAAAATCCTTGAGGATATGAGAGAGGGCTTCGAGAGTTCACGTTTGACAGTGCTTGTCCTCATTGACTTCTCAAACGCATTCAATGCCGTCAATCATTACATACTCCTTAATATCCTCTCACTGCTACCGGCGTCTTCAGGTGCAATGAAATGGTTCAATTCTTATCTCTGTGATCGCCAGCAAAAAGTTTGCATTGGAAAAGAATCCTCTGACTGGTGCGAACTGACGGCTGGTGTCCCACAAGGCGGAATTCTTTCTCCACTCTTGTTCTCAGTCTTTATCAATCTCCTAACTTCTCGACTCAAAACTTCTTTCCATCTCTATGCAGACGATCTACAACTGTATGCTCAAGCCGAAATCTCCAACATCAATACTGCTATCGCTCATCTCAATGCTGATCTTGATTCACTGGCTGAGTGGGCTAACTGCTTCGGGATCCCAGTAAATCCAAAAAAATGTCAGGCCATCATTATAGGTAGCACACAAAGACTTGCTAAATTGGACAGGACAACATTGCCAAATCTAACCTACGAAGGTAAATTAATCCCTTACTGCACCTCAGTTAAGAACCTTGGTATTTATATCGATGAATCTCTTTCGTGGGTTCCGCAAGTCGACTCGATATGTGGCAGAGTCACCGCTTCGTAACGTTCCCTATATCGGCTTAAAAATTTTCTTCCAACACAGACTAAAATTATCCTAGTTCTAGCCCTCATCGTTCCTATTCTCGATTATGGTGATGTTTGCTACTCAGATATCACACAGGAACTTCTCCAAAAACTAGATAGACTTCTAAACAACTCTATTTGATTTATTTTTGGCCTACGCAAATACGATCATATTTCAGAATATCGCTCCAAACTCAACTGGCTACCCATTCCGAAACGTCGTGAAGTACGCCTGATATGTACTCTCTTTACTATTCTTAATGACCCCTTAGCCCCTGAATATCTCAAATCAAAATTTAAATACTTAGGTTCCTCTCATGATAGAGATCTACGATCACTTAATGATCGTCCTCTTGATATTCCTTGTCACCATACCAACTTTATCCCTAACTCATTTACTTTGAAAAGCATGCAACTCTGGAATTCTCTACCTATCAGCATTAGAAGAGCCCCTAATAAGAATGTGCTTAAGAGACGTCTTAATGTTTTCTTCCGCAACTCCTGAATGATCATCCATCATCCATTCTCCCTTATCCTCTTAAAGACATGATATATGAAAAATATCTATTTATATGTATATAATTTTGTAACGATATAATTTATTTATTTATAATTATAAAATAGTATGTATGTTTAAACAATGACCCTATATAAGTATTGTATGTAAGATGATAAATATTATTAAGTATATAAGTATAGTATTGTAATTTATTTACCTTTTATTTAAAACCGCCACAGCCCACTCATCTTGAATAAGTGGTTAACTGGGAGAGAATGCCCTAGGGCATTAAGTTCGCCACTGTACATATATGTACTATAAGTTTTATATAAATAAATAAATACCTTAACCATAAATAAATAAAGGAATTTATAGTAGTGTAGTGGGATAGGGACATTCAAGAACATAAAACACCTTTTAATATCTTCTTTATTAATTATTTATTAAACTTTTCACAAGAGCACACCTTTACAACAACTTTTCTTCATCGCCACCTTTCTCGCTCCCTCCTTCATTCCTCTCACTCACACCTGTCACTGTCATTCAATATGCATACTTCACTCATACACCGTTCCGTTCCTACTTACAGTAGTATGAAAAAAAAACCCTGATTTCGCGTAATTCGTGCAATTATCATTACAATTAGTAGTTAACGAACGTACTCGTAGCATATAATAAACTAAACTACTAAAACTAGCTGTTTTAAAAGAAATAAAAAATAAGAAACCTCATTTAAAATAATATTTAATCGTGTACATATTTGCAGTCTATAATGTAAAGTTAATTTTATCATGGTTGAAATTAGGTCAAAGTCAAGATTGATTCCACGTGTATTGAATACTCATAATGTTTGATTGAACAAGTTAATTAGTTAACCTTAATGTTATTAGAATTTACTACGATCTTGCGATAATCAATGTACCTACGGCCACAAGCATAAAGTGTTATCATCGCGAGAAATCATAATTATGAGAAAATTGATATATTTTAGTTCAAATTTGTTACATTTTAAAGGAAATTTACTACTTTTTTATTCAAATTTATCCCAAAAAGTTTGATAAAGAGGATCATAGTTTCTATTTATCGTTTCTATCTACCTTTAAGAATTTTCCTCTCACAAATTAAATCTTACGAATAGAACAAAATGTTCCTCCCGAAAAATATGAACTTTAAATTGTATGTAATTAAAGAACAGCTAGTAAACGTAATTACCCGTAAACGTTAGTACTGTGGCTGTCAAACCGAAAGGTATGTTATGAGTTCAATATGTCGTAAAAGTAAATGTGGGTATTTTTTTGTTTCGTAAAAACCCTAATTTACTTTTTATAGAGAAAAAAAGGTCACCATTTTCTTCCATAAAGGTTTGACTTCCTCAAGAAACTACTTACACAAAACTGAATAAATTATCAGATAGAAATCGGAAACACAGTTACAAAAAACATCTCGCAAACTTACGTACATCGTTAACCGTTTCTCTTTTGCCTTTCAAAGTAAATTTTGTAACTCCTAAACAGCAAAGTTAGTATCAGATCCGACTTGGCGGAAACACGCCAAAACAACCTTATTTCCTTGACGTTAAGGTCCAAGTTACAATATCAGTGTTAAGTAAGTTTCGTGAAAGAAAAGTTTTAATATTTAAGCTTTCATGTTTGATTGTGTAACGGTTGTTAAGGTATAATCCGATTATAAATTGAAGGTGAGCGCTTTTGAATACAAATGAAAGTTGAGTTTGAATTTGATAGCAAATTTTAAGCTTTGTCTTAAGTCGCTGTCAACGACTTTTCGCGGTTATTCCATACTTTTATTGTAAATTCTTTTGTTTACGTAAAGACTAGACCCAACTAGGCTATAAAATAAGTTAAGGTAGCCTCAAAAAAACTTATGAAGAAGTCCGGTCAAATTCAGTTTTGTTTTTCATTAATTTTGTATGGCGTCCTAAATCACTCTCACAGATAGGCGTGGGCTATCAAATTATACCAGAAATAAGGTCATGTCCAGTGTCTCTTATTCTGATTGAGAATTTTACGAAACAAACCTGTCGAGGAAATTACACGTCATCATGTGACGGCATTTCCAAAAGCGATTTGCTTTGCCAAAGGAAAATGAGTCTTATTTCAAGAATTGCAGAGCGAATTATGGTTTAGAGATAGAACTGTATTGAGGGTCAAGTTATTTTTTGTAAAAAGTTTAAGACTATTCAGAGCAGCAATTAACGCAATCAAAGGATAAAATGTAAATGCACACGTTATTTTTTAAAGGTTTATTGTCAAAACAACCTACAGTTGGATGAAAATGGAAAGCGTATTGAAATTGTCACCAAAGCGTTTAGGCATCATAATATATGAGGTTAATTATCGACTAACTATTTAAAATCGTTTTTATATTAAAACTAGTGGCCGCCCGCGACTCCGTTCGCGTGTAAGTCTGTTTCCCGCGGTAAAAAGTTATATATATGTTATTCTGATGTATAACCTTTATTACTGTAAAGTTTCATCAAAATCCGTCCAGTAGTTTTTACGTGAAAGAGCAACAAACACTCATACATCCATCCATACATACTCACAAACTTTCACGTTTATAATATTCGTAGGATAGAATGCAAAGACGTACTCGTGTCTACAGTAGGTAGACAAACAATATCGTTTACGTAATAACGTAACTGCTTAATCTAATATCGCGTTACACATACCACCTTTTTGAAACGTTATCTTCAAACACTTAGAAATAAAACGACATAATAAGAACAAGAATCTCAAGGTTCGGTGGAAAATTCATCTTACATTTTAATAAGATGTTTTGTTTTAGTTAATAGGATAATGAAGGCAATAAAGCTAAAGTGGGAGCTTTATTTGTTTTTAAGACTATTAAAATTGGCCAAAATATGATCATAAAGTTGATTTAAACACAAACTGATTTTGAGTTTTTTCAAATCAAATGTTTGCAAATTAATGAAATGAAAAAGTGTTCATTGAAATTTAAGGGTGTACAGCGTATACATATTGTATTACGAGAATATTATAAAATACTACAAAAAGAGAATATTTTAGGTATAAAAATCTTAGTTCATTGAATTTAAAAAACTATTTATTGATTTATTCCCTTCTAAACTAACTGTTTTTTAAAACCAAATAAATATTTACCAAAACTTCCTATCTAACTCGAATTCACACAAGTCCCAATATCAAAGAGTAGAGATCCGCACTTCTCTGGAAATCTCCCAGAGTTTCGTGTCGGTAACTTTTGTAATTATTGGCCGTGCGAAACAAGATAATGACTTTTAATTACCTAGAATCAGCTATTTTTACTTCAAACGAGTTTTGCTGAAGCCTCCGTCGGGTGAGGGGTAATAAAGGGGTTGAAACTACCCGCAGGCTTTGTGGCGATTCGTTTACGTTGCGATGTTATTTATGTCAAGACAATTTTATAAAGTTATTTTTAATGTATTTCGCTTATAAAAAAGTTGTGACATTGATAAAAATGAGTTAGGGTAAAAATTTATCACTTTTTTCAAGTTTTCCAATTAAAAGTTCGAAATCAGCATTTCTCCTTTTCTAAAATTAATTAATATATAAAAAAATCAAGCTATGCGATTTTTAAAAACTAAAGTTACATTTTTCACCTATCTTTTATCCATCCTTCCTCAACCTAATATAAAGTGAAAGAGTTATGTTCATATTTTAGGTAAAAATCAAAAATATCGATAATTATTTAAAATAATAAAAAACACAAATTACTTTAAGCAACTTATATTCGGATTTGATTATCATTCGTCCTTAACTATTTTTTTTATTGATCATCTTGTTCAAAACCATCTTCAGAGACTTGCCTTACCCTAAAAAATAAATTTAACCTTCATAAGTACGTCTAAACCTCACCTAACAAGTCCAAGCAAATTTTGCCCTTAAAGTCGAATAAACTTTAAGTTTAAAAGTCCAAGTAAATCTTACCTTTAAAATTCAAGTAAAATTTAACTTAGAGCCAAATAAACCATTTATAATAATCATAAATAAATAAATCTCCAGACTACTACACCAACTGTGTGGCCCTAAACTAAGCAGAGCTTGTACTATAGGTACCACACCATGGACTAGGGGAGAACCTAGTTACACGCAGGCACGAGCCAATTTTTGACGAAATTGGCCCGACCCAGTGATCGAACCTAGGGCCATCCGCTTAGCAGTCCGGTATATATACCGCTGCACCACAGAGGTCGTCAAAATACTTAATCCAAGTAAACCTTACCTTAATAAGTCCAATCGAGGAGTCGGCGCGCTCGATGCTACAGATGCTGAACTGTATCGACGGCTGCAGGTCCAGGCGGTGGGAGAGTTTCCTTGCCTTTAAGTCCAAGTAAACCTTAATAGAAGTAAATCTTACCTTAATAAGTCCAATCGAGGAGTCGGCGCGCTCGATGCTGCAGATGCTGAACTGGATCGACGGCTGCAGGTCCAGGCGGTGGGAGAGCTTCCTTGCCTTTAAGTCCAAGTATACCTTAACAGAAGTAAATCTTACCTTAATAAGTCCAATCGAGGAGTCGGCGCGCTCGATGCTGCAGATGCTGAACTGGATCGACGGCTGGAGGCCCAGGCGGTAGGAGAGCTTCCTTGCCTTTAAGTCCAAGTATACCTTAATAGAAGTAAATCTTACCTTAATAAGTCCAATCGAGGAGTCGGCGCGCTCGATGCTGCAGATGCTGAACTGGATCGACGGCTACAAATCCAGGCGGTGGGACAGTCTCCTTGCCTTAAGTCCAAGTATACCTTAATAGAAGTGAATCTTACCTTAATAAGTCCAATCGAGGAGTCGGCGCGCTCGATGCTGCAGATGCTGAACTGGATCGACGGCTGCAGGTCCAGGCGGTGGGAGAGCTGCCGCTGGAAGGTCTGGTGGCGCGTGGGCACGATCGGCAGCGTGGTCTGCCGGAGCACCTGGGAAGGGGCGTTGAACTCAATTAAAAGTGTAAACAAGTTAAACATCGCAAAATATTAGTTAATTTTTAAAGTAGCTTTTGCGCACTGCTAATGGGTTAGTTTTCGTAATGCCTTTATACCATTACTAGTGGCCGCGCGCGACTCCGTTCGCGTTGAAGTCGGTTTCCCGTGGGAATGTGAAGTTTTCCGGCGGTAAAAAGTTCCCTTAATTCTTTCATACATATATTTTTGGTTTCTAGAACCGTTTTCGCAGCGCACGCAACGGAAGCCCTCAAGGATGAATAATTTTCCCCGTTTTTTCCCCATTTTCCATTATTTCTTCGCTCCTAATAGTTATATAGCCTAAAGCCTGCCTCGATAAATGGTCTATCCTACACAAAAAGAATTTTTAAATTCGAACCAGTAGTTCCTGAGATTAGCGCGTTCAAACAAACAAACAAACAAACAAACTCTTCAGCTTTATAATATTATACGAGTTATTTACGGATATACATCGGATACAATAACGCGGTGTAAACTTTTCCATATTTCAATTAAGACATTGATCGATTATCAGACGAGAGCAATAAAAACAATTTATTACGTATTTTGCATACGAATAAATAGGTTATCCTTTACATTTAAAATTAAAAAGCACCCAGAGTTGTTGATACAGCGTTTACATTCAGTTTTTAAATTATAAGTCTCGTTAACACGTCAAACACATGTCTTTAACGAATAACATTAACAACAGTCAACAAAATCAATAATTCATCATATCGTTATGGCCACAACTATAATATAGGTCGAAAGTGATATATAATTGATATCGTTCACGTCTCGTATGCGATAGGAATCCCAAATAAAAAGGATCGGAACAATTCGTGCGTTGTATACAGATGTCTACGGCGCTACGACGAGTCTACGGCGTAGTCGGTTCGTAGCGTCGTAGCAGATCGGCATTACCTTTTTTCCGAGAAAGTTTTAATTGTTTGTTTTTACTTAGTTTTTGAAACCAAATCAAATATTTAAAAAAAATTAACACGTTAATGAACAAAATACACTACGAACATTATCATTATCACATACCCTAATTTAAACCTGGACTTCAAACCTATTTGACTAACAAAAAGCTGTCGGATAAGATTTTTCTTGTTCTTCAAAAAACTTCACCAAGTTATTTTTTAAGAAACATATTTAAAAGTAAAACTCAAGCTATCCCGCCGCTTCCTTATTAGGTTTTACAGCGAGTTATTTCTTCAGCCTCCTGCAGGCATAAGATAAACCTATAAATATAAAACACTTCATAAATTCTGAGATTCAGCTAAGAGGGAACCTTGGCTTTTAAAGTATTTGCTTTTACTTGATGTTTTAATGTCTGGAAAAAGGTAAACTAGGGTAAAAGGAAATCTTGTTATATTTTTGTATTAGGAAATTAAGTACGTGTAAAGTAGCGCAAGCTAAACTAAGCTCATGCTATTTGAACGGTTTTAAACTATAAAAACTTTTTTTCGCCAAGGCTAGTTAGACAAGTTAAATTGATTTGAGTCGATAATGTTTCTGCATCTAAAGCCGTACATTATGTTTAAATTATAAGCAATACGACCTCTGTGGTGCAGTGGTATATATACCGGACTGCTAAGCGGAAGGTTCCGGGTTCAATTCCCGGTCGGGCCAATTTCGGTAAAATATTTTTTCGATATTGGCTCGTGTCTGGGTGTAACTAGGTTCTCCCCTTTGCTTAGTTTAGGGCCACACAGTTGGTGTGTCAGTCTGGAGATTAATTTCTGTGAGACGTTCCCACGCATGGAAAACAAAAACAAGTCAAGAAATATTTGTTTGCTTCCTTCACTTCGTTTCATTAAAAAGACAACCTAATTTCAAATCTGTTAAGAAGCAAAATGTATTTTCCTCACATACGTTGAAAATGTGAGAATGTGTAAGGCCATTTCTTTTTATTTTATTCCTT
This sequence comes from Emmelina monodactyla, assembly GCA_916618145.1. NCBI lineage: Eukaryota > Metazoa > Arthropoda > Insecta > Lepidoptera > Pterophoridae > Emmelina > Emmelina monodactyla. The sequence continues at coordinate 4,798,313 of OU745316.1, forward strand.
TTACAATGTTTCCTGCTTATACCATCCCTGTCTAGACATGCAACACATTCAAACCTAGAAAAAACAACTGTCTCGTCTGAAGATCACCTTAGATATAATATGTACATGAACACATTAAAAAGACATATCATTTTAATAAAACAAAGAAACCTTATAAGACTGAGTTTCTTATATTTATTTAAATCGACGAATTTTTTTAGAAACATGATCGTTTATCAAATCTTTCATATTTTCTCAGGTTTCCCTTGTCGTAGTTGTTAAAAATGAATTTAATAATCAAAGTTTCCGCTACTTTTGTTCATTTAGAATATTCGATTGAAAGTTCAACCTTGAATAAAAATTTTGTATTAAAACTGAGAACCTATCGATTACACACACTTATTTTCTAGAATGTTCTTAGGACTTTCATTACACTTCAGTTAATTGGTGATGTTAATACAATTGATACTGCTAAGAGGTTCATAGAAGAGAGACTAAACACTTCAAGCTAGTTAGATAGAGCTAGCTAGTAGAAAACAGTTAAATAGCATTGAAAAGCTCAAAAAATTATGAAGTTAAATTGTATTACAAATGAAAATCATTAAAATAAGCCTTATTAAAAAAACTTATATCAAATTAAATATTACTAAATGCTTAATAGAATCGTGGACCCAACATACTAAAACAAGGTTAATTAACCGCCAGTATCGAAAATAACTCAATATCAAAGGACAAACAAACCCTCTAGAAAGTTGGGCAAAGTTTTGCTTCAGCCAAATAAAAACAACTTTCAGATACGTGGATACATATCGCCTAACGAAATATTAACAATATTTTCACTTAAAGAAATAATGCAATAAAATCAATTCATAGTATAAAGCAAGGTCGCTTTTTCTGACTGTCCCTATGTCCCTATGTATGCTTCAATCTTTTAAACTACGCAACGGGTTTTGATGCCGTTTTTTTGATAGGTAGAGTGATTCAAGAGGAAGGTTAAATGTATAATAACATGGTATAGGGAAAGCGGTTTTACTCCGAATTTATCGCATACGAAGCCGCGGGCAAAAGCTAGTAATTAATAAAATTAAGTTTTTCGACTTATATATTTACTAGTGGCCGCCCGCGACTCCGTTCACATGGAAGTCGGTTTCCCGTGGGAATGAGAAGTTTTCCCGCAGTAAAAAGTACCCTATGTGCTATTCTGATGTATAACCTATATTACTGCAAAGTTTCATCCAAATCCGTCCAATAGTTTTTACGTGAAAGAGTAACAAACATCCATACATCCATACATCCTCACATACACACATACTTTCTCATTTATAATATCAGTAGGATATTATTAGTGTTATTATTATAGAACAATCGATTTATTTTTTTACGTTTACAGTTTTTTTCAACAAAATCGTTTTTAAAATCACGACCTTAGTCGTCGCCTCTACATACTCGTAACCAAACACTGCTTACTTTAAACATCAGTATTCACAAAATATAAAGTAGTTTCTAAGTATTTGAATTCCCAGAACACTTAATCGATTCCATTAACAGTATTTATTTATCCAAATGAGGGTATTACAGGATTTTATCAATAAGTCAAAGTTCACTCTTAGATTTCTTCTCAAAGGCTGGTCACGTCTTTAAATGCCGTAGGTCAATGACCTTACGTAAAAAATCTTAATAATGTTCATATTTACTTACAAAAACCCATTTAAAAAGTTACCGAAGCTATTCTTATATTAAATTAAAGAGATGCATGTGAAAGAATAACAATTTGTTTTTTGTCAACTTTTTACCTTTTGTGAAACGACAGTTCATTTACCTTTTTTGTTTTTGTTTTCACATCTGTGTAGTCCTTTGTTTTCATGGCTTTGGATAAGTTATTTTTAACAAAAAATTCCGAGTATGTAATTTTAGTGATATGAATAAATACCAAAGAAAAAATCTAGTTTGAAAATTAACTAACAGCAAATAGGCACTAAATTAAAATAATAATGGACCGTAATAATTACTTAAATTGTATGTTGTAATAGCTGAAACTTGACAAGACGCTAAAATGTAATTATGTCAGCCTTCTTGAAATTACACCGTCTACAGATATTTGACGCGTTAGAAAATGTTTTATCCAAATATTAAGCTTTAAACAATGTGTTTTAGTTTAGTTTCTAGAGAGTTATTACATTATTATTTCGCACAACTTACCTATGTCAAACTAAAATTTAAGTTTCTTTCCCAATCAATATTTACTCATAATTAGACGAAAAACAAGCTAAATACCACTGATGCAGATGTTTATCAAGAAGCGGGCTTAGCACCTGTCTTTAATATTTGATTCAACAAAAGTTTTCTTTACTAATCATCTTAATCCATAATTAATGAAAATATTTTTGTTTAGATACGTTAAACGCCGTAAAAGATTAATAAAATAGAATTACTTTTATTATTATTAATAAATAGTTAAGTAATTGCTCATATCAATACGCATAATGAAAAAAATACTATTAATTTGGGCGGCACTACTATTTCTTCGACGTAACACTTAAATACTGAATACATCTACCACTAACTTGAAGTGTCTAATAACGTTACACTAAAAATACTCTAATTGTTGAAGTAAACTCTGAATGGTTTCGATTCTAGCGTGTAAGCTAGATAATTGACTTCAACTGTATTCGAATTTTAGGATAATATATTCAGGTACGATAACTCTTCATTTAATATTTTGCATATGAATACACTTTGAGATATCTCTATGTGGTAATTGAGTCCGTTTATTAATTTGTTGAAATTCTAATGTTATGTTGTAATGAATCACTTTTATTAGATGGATTTTTAGAAGTTTTTCTTCCTCAATATATCTAGAAATTATATGCATAACATATTTTTATTATTTAAAATACTGCAAGCGTTTGTTCCATGAATGGGCTGGAAAAAAGTTCTAATACTTTACACTCTCAACAAATGGTTTTTAAATTTGCAAACTCCAAACTAAAGTGTACGTTAGTTTGCAACTTGGCTCAATACCCCAAACACTAGTAATAAGTAAAATGGCCGACTCTCTGTCGATGTCTAGTCCCATTTGACAAGTGAGTGACATTTCTATACGATTTTCAATCACATGGTCGGGACAGACTAAATGGTGGATTTCCATGTCAATATTTTAGTATAATTAATTTTACTAAACACTACCAATACCTTCGTATTCTAGCCATTTTTACATTTTACTTCAAGTAATTTCGTTTTCTGCTTATTTTAAATATCAATCATAAAGAACTAATAAAATTACTGACTATTCAAGAATCTGACCACAAAATATTGAATTTACTTATGAAAAAGAAAAAATGAACTTTCTTCAGAATTATTTATTTTAAAAGGCATAAAATACAGTTAAATTTGTGGGTACAATCTATTTTAAGAAGTTGTTTGAAATATATTTTATTCAGAGGTCAATACTTCGGTATTCTCTTTTCAAAGCCCATTTCAAGAAAATACATTTACCTAGATTATACAAAAGCTTTTCTTATATAATTAAAGTCTATTTTTTAGATAATGCCTCTCTGCCTGGGACTTTCTTATTAATGTTCCAAAGGTTTTAAGGTAAGTAAGGGAAGAAGACTTATGGATGATTTAGGTAGACATAATGTAGTTTTGCATACATTTGAAAACGGAATTAGGTTCTCATATAAGAAAGTTATTACAATAATAATCTTTATTTATGATATATTCTAGAAAGTATTTTAGGAATTGTTAGGTTTATTCAACTTTGAACAACTTCTTCATCAATATTTTGAAATATAATGGTGTATAAACTTTTATCTTAAAGTCTTTCAAAGGGATTCGAAAGACGAATTTGTATCGGCTTAAACATCTAAAAATATCAAACTTTTGACAATTTCTTTTTATATAATTCCAATAAAATATTTTGATTTGGTTATGAATGTTCAATGGTGAAGGACACAGTTATATTTGCGCTAAGTATTGTTTAGAAAAGCACCCTTTTTGGACCAAAAAATTAAATTTTGGTAAAAATCGTCTATAATTTAGATTTTTTAACATTACAATGTTATAAATAAAATAATTACGTGTAGACTTATAACTATGTGTTTTTTTTTTCTCTTCAGTCATGTCATGATATTATGTGTGACTTTATTACACACGTAATATTTTTATCAAATTCAGTGTATTACACTAGGTCATCAAATTCTGTCACCAGTAAAACGTTTTTCAGCGAATATTTAAAATGCTAGATCATCGTTTACGTTTCATTAATTGATGACACTCAAAAAAATACCGGTTTCCAATCAATGTCATCGGCGTGTCGGAAATAAAGGAAAAATGGATTCATAACATTTTTAAAAGTATCGAACGCGTTTTAAATTACAGTCGTGTTATATTGTTCATAGAAGGGCGGATTAAGGTACAAAATATAATGCTGTAGAGAATTTAAGGAAATAACAGTTAACAGTGTTAGTTAAAATAAAGTACACTTTTTTATTTACTATTCTTCTATTTTAAAAATAATTGTATGATAGTATTGCTATATATCAGCGATATAAATATTAAATTAAAATACTAAAAATCCACATCTTTGTTTTGTTTCCTAATAACTAGAACTTACAACTACTGTTTCATTTCGTCCATTAGCATTCCTGGTATAATCCTAAACAAACACAATATATCCATCTCTGTCTTACCTTCTTTCCCGGGTCTTTATGCTCCTGCACATATTCCGGCTTGAGAGGTTCGGTCTGCAGGTCGGGGAGTGAGTGAGAGATCCGAATGGCGGCTTGTCGCGAGAGGGAGTCGCTGCTGCTCTCTTCTGACTCGCGGCGGGTCCTGTGTGCCAGAGAGAGACAACTGTATTTTTATCAATTTGTTTAGATAAAAGTTGCATTTTTTAACACTTAATTTTTTTAATTTTTGTTAATATTTCAACAGGGTAAGGTTTTCTAAAAGTACCTTAAATTTGTCAAAAAAATTTTCGGTAAACACTTTATTTACTCCATGCTAAGAAAAACTTAATTTAATCAACCAATCAATTTATCACTGCGTAAAATTACCAAACATGTTTATTCACAATTCAATTTGAGTTGGTCGGAGCTTGAACATTTTCTTTGAGTAAGAATGAAAATTTTTGTAAGAAAAAAACAAATAAAAATTTACAACTTTTCTGTGATTACGCTTCATTTCATCTGATATCTGTAACTTTCCTATAAAACTGAACATTTCCGAACCCTCAATCTACTTGCGGCAAACTAGCGGCTTATCCTCTTTACGCTCGCCATGCTCGCTACGCTCGCATTACTCGAGTCATTCAACGCTCCTGCTTTCCGCCGGATGCCACTTATGCTAACCGTTTTCCATCGCTTACAGTTTATATCAAGTGGAAATACTTTCATATAAAGGTGCTTTGAATAAAAATGCTGCTTTACGAATTGAAACGTCGTCTTTGACTTTTAAAAGTTCTTATTGTGCGCCTTCTTTTGGGATTCTTTAGTTAAATATTTGTACGTACAAAAAATATTATATCCGTTCGTGTTTTTCAGCAATAAAAACTTATTACATTTAAAGTCTTTTTAATTTTAACATTTAAGAAACGAATGAAAATAAATGATATTTATGACACACCTTGGACGAAGGATAACGAAGCTTACTTCTATTAATAATATTTGATATGTCTATCCATTCTGTAGGTTCTAAGATAACTTCTAACATCAGAATCTAAACTTGCAAACTGTACCTCTTCTTATTTTAAACATACAAGTATGAGCAACTAAACACCACCATCACTTATTTATTATATTTCATGAAGGGCTTTAAAACGTGTTCGCTGTTATCTTAATAAACATAATCCTTATTTTCATCACGCAGGTGGTTCCTAAGCCAACTACGAAGGTACTTAATAATCCAATGATTCTATGAAGGCTCATATTATATGACCGTCGTTCATATATTCATAATAAAACTGAAAAACTGAAGACCGTAACGTTTGTAACGACCGTAAGGTATCTTTTCTGTTTTTTGGTTGCATATAATTTGTCCTGTGTATTAAATACTTAAAACATTGCGATATTTTTACTTTATATGAATCTAACTTCATAAGAAGCTGGAACGACTTATAGTCTTATCATTATCATTACATAGTATAAATCCAAGTCGCTATTTGTGTCTGTTTGTTTGTTTGGCTGCTAACTTCTCTTAAACCACACAACGGATTTTAATGCGGTTTTCGCCATCTTTTAGGGAATTTAATCATTTAAATTTGTAAATAAAGAACAATTAGAAAAGGATTTTTTTTAGTTAGCCAAAATTCAATATTTCGTGAGCAAGTCGGCCAAAATTACACCATTGCGAAGCGTGGGCGGGTCGCTCGTTATAGAATTAAACTCAGATTCAATCATTATTTTAGCTGGTCGATCTTAAAGTTTCCTTTCGGACTCTTGGTGAAATCTAATATGTATGTAATATTGGCAAAAATAATACTCGTCTAACATTGTTTTTAAATAAAAATACTTAAAACAAGATTTAATCCTAGTTTCAGACCTGAATTGCTTTTCAAAATTCGAGCTTTAGTTTTTCTTGAATCATTAAAATTTTATCCAGACAACTTTTTTTTGATCATCTCCATTCTATAATCCTCGTTAAAGATGAAATCAATTAAAATAATTACTTGATGTCTGCAACCAACTTGGAAACAATGCCAAACTAATTTATATAAAAATATCATCTAATCTAAATGATAAAATCAAACAGTAACTAAACAACTCAATATGTTACCTAACTTTAATTTAATTAGGACTGAGAGTTGAATAACTTACTAAAGTGTGAGGTCACTTTAACTTGAGCTAGTGGCCCTTATCATGGTTCGGTGGGTAACAGAAATTTTAATTACATGTAGAAGTAGACAGGATATAAGGGTTAAAGTCCTTTGAGGAAGGTCAGATGTATAGCTTTGACCGGGTAGAATGAGTTCTTGTTGTCGAGACGGTTCTGAGTTATATGTTTTTGTATGCGGTATTGCGAGATGAAAACAACGTTAGTGTTTTGTCATGAAAGGTAAGCAAACAATAAACAAGAAACTTACTTCGTTTTGTAATTGACGACACAAAGTAAAGCTCTTAGATTTATTAAATTATTCCCTAAATATTTTAAAGTTCATAATTCACCAAAAATTTGCGTTTAAAACCATCAATTATATCTTATTCACATTATTTACATTAAGTCAGAATTGCATCACACAACGATCTTCGTACTTATCTAACCAAATCAGATGCCTGAGAATCTTAAAAAAACCTGACAGTAGGGCCTATAGGAACCACTTCAGAGCCGGTTACCAAATGACACCAGATTCATATGTGCTGCAAAGACTTATTCATCACCCGAAAAGAAGGAAAAAATATTTCCACCACGCTGCTGCGGACGCCGCTGTCCAGGCTCGACGGATCCACGCGCCTGTGTTGAACCACCTCCATGCGTACCTTCCAATGAGCCAGCGCCAGGAAGCAGCACAGTGGTAGCCGACAGCGGCGAGCAGCACCGCGGCCATCACTCCCAGCAGCAGCACAGCGGCGTACTCCACCACGCTGCTGCGGACGCCGCTGTCCAGGCTCGACGGATCCACGCGCCTGTGTTGAACCACCTCCATGCGTACCTTCCAATGAGCCAGCGCCAGGAAGCAGCACAGTGGTAGCCGACAGCGGCGAGCAGCACCGCGGCCATCACTCCCAGCAGCAGCACGGCGGCGTACTCCACCACGCTGCTGCGGACGCCGCTGTCCAGGCTCGACGGATCCACGCGCCTGTGTTGAACCACCTCCATGCGTACCTTCCAATGAGCCAGCGCCAGGAAGCAGCACAGTGGTAGCCGACAGCAGCGAGCAGCACCGCGGCCATCACTCCCAGCAGCAGCACGGCGGCGTACTCCACCACGCTGCTGCGGACGCCGCTGTCCAGGCTCGACGGATCCACGCGCCTGTGTTGAACCACCTCCATGCGTACCTTCCAATGAGCCAGCGCCAGGAAGCAGCGCAGTGGTAGCCGACAGTGGCGAGCAGCACCGCGGCCATCACTCCCAGCAGCAGCACGGCGGCGTACTCCACCACGCTGCTGCGGACGCCGCTGTCCAGGCTCGACGGATCCACGCGCCTGTGTTGAACCACCTCCATGCGTACCTTCCAATGAGCCAGCGCCAGGAAGCAGCGCAGTGGTAGCCGACAGCGGCGAGCAGCACCGCGGCCATCACTCCCAGCAGCAGCACGGCGGCGTACTCCACCACGCTGCTGCGGACGCCGCTGTCCAGGCTCGACGGATCCACGCGCCTGTGTTGAACCACCTCCATGCGTACCTTCCAATGAGCCAGCGCCAGGAAGCAGCGCAGTGGTAGCCGACAGCGGCGAGCAGCACCGCGGCCATCACTCCCAGCAGCAGCACGGCGGCGTACTCCACCACGCTGCTGCGGACGCCGCTGTCCAGGCTCGACGGGATCCACGCGCCTGTACAACAGAAATAAAAAGACATTGAAGAAGAATTCATAACATACAAACGTTTTGTGTATCATCATTATCATTATCATTACATCATTATCATCATCATTACATCATTATCATCATCATTACATAGTATAAATCCAAGTCGCTAATTCTGTCTGTTTGTATGTTTGTCCGCTAACTCCTCCTAAACTACGTAACGGATTTTAATGCGGTTTTCGCTATCCTTTAGGGAATTTATTCATTTAAATTTGTAAATATAAAACATTCGAAAAAAAAATCTTTAAGTTTCAAACAAAATTCAATGTTTCGTTATCAAGTCGGCCAAAATACACCTTTGCGATGCGTGGTCGGCACTTTACGTCATCTGAGTTTCCTCGCGATGATATCTCTCACCGCAAGAGCGTGATAAATATAGTCAAAAATTGGCGAATCCATTAAAATGGGCATCAAACTCGGAACCTTTGGCGTAGTAGTCCAGTACCTATGGCTAGTACAAAGTATTATTAAAAATATTTTTACATAGTTTTGATCATAACACAACTATTGAGTTATGTTTGGTTTATCCCTCATAGTTAGAATGTTATCTCTAAAATTGAAGTACCGTTCTCAAGTATATACTTGTACTACAAGTAATTAATATCTCATATTAAATTAATGAGATTACGATTGAAGGATTAATTTAAAGCAACATATTGAATTTTACACATAATTTGGAATAATTACACAAAACTGTATACTCTTTAATTGAAAACTAACCAAAGTTTTAATTAAACAAGTAAAAGTAGATCCGTCAGATGCTTTATGATATAATAAAATCAAATAATAACCATCAATCCTTATCCGTAATATTATTTACAATCAATTGAAAAATCATTAAACTTTTAACGTTTCTTTGTGTACGCCTTTTATTTATGATATCTTCTTTTGTTATGTATTAAATACTAGTGGCCGCCCGTGACTCCGTGTGCGTGGAAGTCGGTTTCCCGTGGGAATGAGAAGTTTTCCAGCGGTAAAAAGTACACTACGTGTTATTCTGATGTAAAAACTATATTACTGTGAAGTTTCATCCAAATCCGGCCAGTAGTTTATTCGTGAAAGAGTAATAAAAATCTATACTTACAAACTTTATATTTGTTTATAATTTTAGTAAGATAAAATGTAAGCATAAAAATGCTCATTCGTTTCGTCGTGGGCAAAAAGGTCAATGAACTTCACTTGACTTTGATTATATTTACCAATGATGCTTCAAAAAGTTTCTAAGAAAATACTTCAAAACTTTGGTTAACACAAAAAATAAAACCATTTTAGCTGTAATCCGTGGGAATTATTTCAAAGAGACACTTTCAAAACTTATTCTCAGAATCCAAAAAGTTTTTTTTTTAACTTAAATGGAGTAACATTAACATCGCCATATTTTAATTTTTGTTTTATTTTTACGATGCAATTCATTAATTACAATAATTACGTTTCAATTTAGTTGAAATTAAGGAAGTTTATATCTGTTCCATAATTCAAAATATGTCACATAATAAGCTTTCTGATAAAGTACTTTATCATTGAAAAAATGTAAACAAGTAAACATATATATAGTGTACGTTATCGTTATCGTATAGTTTCGATATGTTTCACGAATGATCATCAATCAAACAAAGAGTTTAATCTAAAACGAAAATCCATGCATTTTAAACGGCACAACACTTAAGAGTTGTAAATTGGAAATTTGATCTAATAAGAACACAGATACCCAAAATCTTTCTGAAACTAACTTAAAACCTATATTACAAAAAAAATACTACAAAACAATGTAATCAGAACCTAATGGTATGTAAAATTTGAAATAAATACTATTATAATCATTCATTACAACCAGTTAATCCAGTATGAAACCTTAGTTTCAATTCTTTATACAAATTAAAGAATACCCTTAAATATTATTAAAAATTTAAAGGCAAAAAACTCTAAGTCATTGCGTCTTAATCTAGGTCAGGAATCGTTCTAATTCCAATGGAGGATGAAGAAAGAATGATCATTCGAAAGAGATTAATCTCTAATATATATATACCTATACTAATTCATACTGTCGTTAATCTTGTAGCCTGACCTTGTGTTTGAGAGGTTGCCGATTACACTGAAATAAAATATCTGTGGCTGAACATAAATTATGTTCGTTTTGCCGATAATTTCAAAATACTTATGTTATGAAGGTTTATTATGCATAAAAAATTACGTAGTCAATTTTCGTATTGCCAAAGTTTGTTCATAGTTGACTCAATTCCTAGTTAAACTATCAACTTTAGGTTAAAATTGACAAAGCAGGTTTAAATTTCTAGCAACATTGTTTTTATTATGAAACTAGCTTTCGCACGCGTTAAGTTCGGAGTAAAACCCCATTTCCCTATACTATGTTATTATACATATATACCTTCCTCTTGATCACCCTCAAAACATCAAAATCTGTTGCGTAATTTTATAGATCTAAGCATACAGACACACAGACGGCGGAAAGCGACTTTGTTTTATACTATGAAGTGTTAAGAGAGCAAAGTGCGCGGGTCAAGATGGTACGTTATCCCCAACCTACCTGGAACGCTCTGTTTTTCGAATGAAATGACGAACCAGTACCACAACCAGAACCAGCTTATACATGTATCTATATTATTATACAGGGTCTGTCGTAATGAATGGATAACCCGTTACCTACAGTTGATCCGGATGTGAGGCTATAAGAAAATTGTGTCTTCTTGCCAGGGTTGTCAACCATAAGAAAATGGCGTAGACTTTTAAACTTTTTTATAAATTGCGCATTTTTTTCAATTTATTCCACCGCCATTTCTTCAAATTTTGATATATTTGTATAATTCTTTTTGTATTATACTCCTGAAGACGTGTATTATGTAATTTTAATACAATTTTAGGTGTTATTCACGTTGAACATTATCAAAGTTCTCATTTTAAGAAAAACATTTCCAATGTTTTTTCTTTATGTCAACTTTTGATCATCTCCTGTGAAAAAAATTAGTATGACGTTATAGCTGCCCATGATCTCAATAAATTGTCTAGTATGTGTAGATTCTACAAAAGTAAAACGATGTGTACTTTACAAGCAACATTAAGTTCCAGGAGCGAGAACACTAATCAAGGTCGGAATTTTTATTTTTCAAGTTATGTTATAAATGGTTGTAAAACTTCGTCATAATGATTTTATTCTATCAAGATACTTTGCACAAACACTATCGGGCCACTAATAGGATATTCAGAAGAAAACCCGGTTGTTCTTGGGAAAAAAATAACATTACTCCACGATAATAAAATAAATGTAATAAATGTAATGAAAATTGTTGTGCTCTAATAGTTACATACGACAAACATGTTGCGACAAGTTTATTCGAAATTGAAACGGATTTTAAAAATCGAACAAAGACCGCATTACAAAGAAAAAGGTACTCATCACATCAGTGTAATTTTGACCATCGCATGTGCTTTTGTTCTCATTATTTTCGTCAATTTGTTACTAATATCGGACTTTGATTTTCCTTGTGATTTTGACTTGATAACGTGGTGTTACTGATGACTTTGCTCACATTTACGGGCATTGTGTTGTGCTATCGATTGAACTTGTTGTTTTGGAAAAGTTTTTGTGTAGTTTGTGTATCATGCCGCAACAATACACGCCGGCCGAATACGCGAACATGCATTACATTTACGTTGTATGTAATGGCAACACCAATAGAGCTGCTAGTGTTTATCGTGAAAGATATCCAAATGTGCGACATCCAGCCAAAGCCAGCATAGGCTAAATTGTTAACAATGGCGGGTCTCTAGCCAATGAAAACAGTTGTCGACGTCGAGTTCAAATCGACGCTAGTTACGCGGTAGCCCCCCTGATTACCGTGTGTTCATGTGCACAATGCATTTATGGAAGGACGATTTCCTTCCACTTTTTCCACTTTTCTTTGTAATGCGGTCTTTGTTCGATTTTTAAAATCCGTTTCAATTTTGAATAAACTGGTCGCAACATGTTTGTCGTATGTAACTATTAGAGCACAACAATTTTCATTACATTATTATCGTGGAGTAATGTTATTTTTTTCCCAAGAACAACCGGGTTTTCTTCTGAATATCCTATTAGTGGCCCGATAGTGTTTGTGCAAAGTATCTTGATAGAATAAAATCATTATGACGAAGTTTTACAACCATTTATAACAAAACTTGAAAAATAAAAATTCCGACCTTGATTAGTGTTCTCGCTCCTGGAACTTAATGTTGCTTGTAAAATACACATCGTTATACTTTTTTAGAATCTACACATACTAGACAATTTATTGAGATCATGGGCAGCTATAACGTCATACTAATTTTTTTCACAGGAGAAGATCAAAAGTTGACATGAAGAAAAAACATTGGAAATGTTTTTATTAAAATGAGGATTTTGATAATGTTCAACGTGAATAACACCTAAAATTGTATTAAAATTACATAAAACACGTCTTCAGGAGTATAATACAAAAAGAATTATACAAATATATCAAAATTTGAAGAAATGGCGGCGGAATAAATGGAAAAAAATGCGAAATTTATAAAAAAGTTTAAAAGTCTACGCCATTTTGTTATGGTTGACAACCCTTTTTTTTTTTTTTTTTTTTTTTTTGTTTGTCCAGGAAAATGCCTACGCATACCCGTCCCCTCCAGGGAAAGGAGACGGGTTATGTCGGGCTCGCACCGACTAAAAACCTGGAGTTGTCCTACTGGCCGTCGTATAATGGCGGGGACGCGGGAATGTCCTGTAAAGGTCTGCTCGCCGCGAACCCACCGACGGCTGGCCACCGAGGCAGCCCCCTCAAGTTTGGAGGCGCGCTGGAACAACCGCGGCGCGCCTACCCCCTCTTGTTCCCTTGATTGGCTACCGACCTAGCCCTGTGTCGGCAGCTTGGGAACCTCCCCAGGGTCTTCGGCCGTCTGCCGACCTGGGGCCTCACCGGCTGGAGTCGCCGGCGCGCCACTGTCCCCGCAGTGGCGCGCCGCCGAATCCGCCCTGGGCCTAGGAGAGGGGTTTTCCCACCACCCCTTCCTCAGCCCACCACCTCCAATCCGAATCGCGGAGGATCGGATGCCGCGGCCGCCACGCCGCACCACCCGACCCCCCACGATTACCCCCCTGGGCGCTCAACAGAACGAGGGCCAAAGGCCCTGCTGGAGCCTCCCCTCCTAGGGTGCAACTGACCGGGCCGAGCCCGGCCAGAGCCTCCCCTCCGGGCGCATCAGCACGCTGGGCTCCCGCCCAGCTGGAGCAGCCCCCCTCTCGTGGGCCGGTCTACCTCACGACCGGCCCCATGTGGGACCGCTTAGCTTCCCCCAGTAGCTGGCTTGCTACGGGGTACTAAGCCCCCCCGCCGCGGCAAGGCGCGATCCCTTGGGGGGGATGGTTGACAACCCTGGCAAGAAGACACAATTTTCTATAGCCTCACATCCGGATCAACTGTAGGTAACGGGTTATCCATTCATTACGACAGACCCTGTATATATTGCAATAAAAGTAAAGTAATATAAACCACGAACACAATTAAAATTTCAGTAGCTGTTAACCACAATGCACTGCAACGCAATGAAAATAATTGTGTCCTTATATTTGAAGGTTTGCAAAAATATTTTATAAAAAATTCCAACATCATTATCAAACCATAGTCGTTGTAATATTTCCCGGAAAATCTCACACGAGTATGTAATCAATTAAAATTCACTCAATCCGCGTGGAAGTCGGTTTCCCGTGGGAATGAGAAGTTTTCCCGCGGTAAAAAGTACCCTATATGTTATTCTGATGTATACTGTAAAGTTTCATTAAAAGCCATACAGGAGTTTTTATGTGAAAGAGTAACAAACATCCATCCATCCATCCATACTCACAAACTGTCACGTTTATAATATTAGTAGGATGTAAAAAGCGTTTGAAATATGTTTATTGGCGTCTGAATTTACTTTTTTATAAAATAAAGTTTAATGTGGTATTCGAAATATGTATTAATTTTCGCTTAAGTCAAAATATTTTTTAATATTTTGACTTCAGGAATACTCCATTTATATCAATCTATTTAATAAGAGGCCAATGACTGAGTTTTAAACCAACAAGAATACTATCAACAACCTCATATTTACATTCCAACTATTGCTAATTGCTGTAATCAAAGAAGTAAAGTTTACCTTTCAATTCTAGATCCACAAAGTTCATTCAACCTGCCTCTACCTCAAGAGCCTTACTTAGACATTACTTAAGGTCAATGACACCGTACTTAGTTTTAATTTACTGAAATGAATATTTTAGCAATTCTTTTCAAGTTAATGGCTAAACTTGGACGATTCCCTGCGTTTTTGAATCTTCATGGAAACTCAAGGCGGGTCCAACATCTTTGTAGCAATTTTTTCAATTAATTATAATGTCCTAAGTTAAAACGGTTGTGAAATTAAAATAAACGGTTTATGAGGGTTAAGGTTACAAGTTTTTATCTGTTTTTTAACCAAGTCAGCTTTAGAGTTAATTGCTAAAAAAACGTTGGTAAATTAATAGGTTTTGAGTCAATTGACATTTGTGGTGAAGCGATATGTATACCACACTGTAAAGCGGATGGTCCCGGGTACGATTTTCAGAATAGAAATATTTTCAAAATAACCTCTGTCTGATGTATCTAGGTTCTCCTATATACGATTATGTAGTAGCTATTACCCGAGCGCTCACTGCGCCTACTTTAGCGTCACATAGTTAGTCTGTTAAAATTAAAGTTATTTATTCATTATACATCTCAACACCCTGATGTGTTTCGAACACCCTACACCAGTAAAGACCAAATAAAGTTAAGGGTAAAGACCAAATAAGTACCCTTACCTTAAGAATGGTTACATATCAACCCAGTCAGAGACAGCCAAGTCTTCTTTAACAAGGGTGTAAATCTCTGATGTTCATTCACACATTCAAGGTTGACATTAAGGATTTATTTCCAGCATTTAGGAGGCTCGGCGAAAACAATACACTTTATGACCGTCATAGCTCGCGGCTTAGTCTTGTGAATCGGGTAATTTATAGTTGCCTCTGTACTTTTGGGTTATCTACGAGTAATCGAGGTGATGGCGAAAATGAACCTTATGTAAAAGTTTCTACAGTTTTAAATGGTTAGGACGAGGCATTAGATGTGGGTGGGTGTAGACAGCTTTTGTTTCTTATATAACTTATTTCACACAGATGTAGGCTTTAAGATGCAGACGTGGCAGAAACTGATACAGCAGTTTTATCATCCTGCATGATTTGACAGCCAAATTATCAGCTTGAAGCTATCTAGAGTTAATACCTCTTCTGTAATTAAATGCTGTAAGAATATCGAGTTAATGGCAACCACCTACTGTAACGTCCGCACTATTTTGATTATTGATGATATTTTAGATGTGAAAGTTTAATTTCGAGTTTCTTTTGATTATGTAATGAAGTGTCTGGCTTCTAGTCTTACGAATATTATAAACTAGTGGCCGCCCGCGACTCCGTTCGCGTGGAAGTCGGTTTCCCGTGGGAATGAGAAATTTTCCCGCGGTAAAAAGTACCCTATGTCCTTTCCCAAGTTCAGTTCTTTATTCATACCAAATTTCAACAAAATCGGTTCAGTGGTTTAGGCGTGAAAGCGTAACAGACAGACAGACAGACAGACAGACAGACCGACAGACAGACAGAGTTACTTTCGCATTTATAATATTAGTAGAGATGTAAATTTGTGAGTTTGTGTGTGTGTAGATACGCTTGTTACTTTTTCACGCAAAAACTAATAAACTATAAACACTATAAACACTTAAAGAACTTTTTGTAATTTCTTTTTAGCTGCGGGGCAAAAAGCTAGTTCAGTATGTCAGAAATAATTTGCTTCCGTTAATAGTTCACACTAGTGGCCGCCCGCGACTCCGTTCGCGTGAAAGTCGATTTCCCGTGGGAATGAGAAGTTTTCCCGCGGTAAAAAGTACCCTATGTCCTTTCCCACGTTCAGTTCTTTCTTCATACCAAATTTCCTCAAAATCGGTTCAGTGGTTTAGGCGTGAAAGCGTAACAGACAGACAGACAGACAGACAGACAGACCGACAGACAGACAGAGTTACTTTCGCATTTATAATATTAGTAGGGATAGGGATTTTCAACTCTGTTTGACGTCGGAGTGGCTTTAGTAATTTTAATTTTCAAATAAACTTCTTTCGTAGTTTTAAAAGCTTTATAAAAACGTAAACAAAAAGCAAAATTTAATAACCTCAGTTTATTTCCACAAACACCGACATCCTACTAATATTATAAACGTGAAAGTTTGTGAGTATGGATGTATGTATGGATGTTTGTTACTCTTTCTCGTATAAACTACTGGATGGATTTTAATGAAACTTTACGGTTATACGTCAAAATAACATAAAGGGTACTTTTTACTACGGGAAAACTTCTCATTCCCACGGGAAACCGACTTCCAAGCGAACGGAGTCGCGGGCGGCCACTAGTATAAACATAAAGATAGATATTGTATCCCGCATTTAAACGGGGTTATATTAAAATCAAATACTAGTCTGAACTGCAGCAGTAAGTAAGTTCCAATAGAACTTGTGGGTAACTTGTCAGGTATATTAACCGACCTGATAGTTTCGTAACTTTGTTTTAAACGAGAAGTTGTAGGTCAGTATTTGAGTGGACACGAGATCGAAGCGTTGCGGTAAAGCTTGACTAGTTAGTGAGTTGATTTAAAATATTTTGGAAATAAGTGAGCAAATGCGAGTAAGCACTTAAGAATTTATAAAGTTTTAATTATTAATTAGTTATTTACAAAATTATATAATTTTCTTTAACCTTTTTTTAAAATGGTTAAGTTCTATACATTTTACAAATACCAATATTTCACTTTAAAAACACGTTTAAATATCCACAATTTATGTAACGTAAATTGCACTTCAAAGTTCATAATTTAACCCATCACTGTCGCCTCTCAATTTCACTTTGATATCGGTCACTGGGTACACTCTTTTACAAAATAATTTATACCCTCACTGAGGCACGCCACGGTAAATTAACCACGGCCGACCACACACGAAATATGCCGAATAAATACGAGGGAACTTTCTGGAAATTGCTAGTACATTGAGTGGCGAAGCGATAATAAAATAGTTTCCTAATGGATGGACTAAGGTAAGGTTTTTATTAAAAATACATGTAGATTTGTGGGTTGGCTACAACATAAAGTGTTTTTAAATTGTGAATAACAGTTTTGTTTTAGAAAATTGGTTATGTTAGCTACGAGTAAAAAATATAAAATAAACATTCACCGGCCTTAAATCTAATGTGTTTTTAAGCGACCTGTTATGAGGTAAAAATTTAGTTTGTTCATTTAAATGTTTCAGTTTGTCTCAGAAATAAATCAAAAAATATCTATGCTCCACTGCCCCGGGGCAGTTATTACTATTTTTAAATAATCTTTAAATCATTCTCCAATGTCCCGAGATGTTGAAGGAATGCTCCATTGCCCCGACTAAAAAAATATGTTAGGGTGATGTAATAAAATAATATATTAAACATAATTATTTATTTGTCAAACGTTCTTACCATCATTAACTACTATTTCTCAACATTAAAAATGAACAGAGGTTAGGTTAGGTTAGTTAATCCGTTTTAATGAGTTCAATTTTAAATAATAGACATACTTAAATCACTTACATAAAAACATTAATAAAAAACGGACAAAGATACAAGATTTATCAAAAAAAGCTGCAAAATACTACGTTTGTCGTATAACCCTCTTTAATATTGTTTTTATTTTATTTTTAGTATTTGTTGTTATAGCAGTAACCAAAATACATAATCTGTGAAAATTTCAACAGTAAGCTAGCATGGTTCATGAGATACAGCCTGGTGACAGACAGACGAACAGACAGACAAACAGAAAGACAGACAGGCAATCAGACAGACAGGCAGACAGATAGATGGACAGACAGCGTAATCTCAATTATAGGGTTCCGTTTTTTACCTTTTAGGTACGGAACCCTTAAAAACAACACACATATGAGACATTATTTCATGTAATCAAAGCCGGTGGTTTCTTAAAGTTGACCTTGAAGTTACAGCAATAAAAGCCGTTCATGCATTTTCAGCCAAGAAGCTAGGAGCGTTTTTAAAAAAGCTGTATACAAAAAAAAACAAATTAATAATAACTAGAAATCAAATCCAAAAATTTCAGACGTTTTATTTAGAACTGTACAATATTCTTGTTGATTTCTTTAAAAAAACGTTTCGGGGCAATGGGGAAAATAATACCTCGATATTCAAATAAAATATTAGAACTGCCCCGGGGCAATAGAGTATAAATCAATTAAAAGTATAAGTTACCTCAAAAACATAATGTATACGGGCCGTTTTTATGTGGATACAAGCTATCTAGATATGTAGTTTTTTTTAATATTTGTATGTGAAGCTAAGGTGTAATCAATACAATATACGAGTAATGTATGATGTCCATCTCTTCTTATATATATATATAGCCTGAAACAAAGCGACAAAATGTGTCGTTTATGACATAAAATTTTCTGTCAAAAAAAAAATTTTTTAATTGTAAAATTTATTAAATGTTCTGTCATTTTTCAAATGACAAATTAAGTTTGGACAATTGACATTATATCAATGATTTTATGTAGTTTTTTTAGTTCTTTATCTAAAATATGGTTGGAAATAAAGACTCGCATAAAAATAATAAGTGAACATTTAATGACATTTTTTTCATAAAAATGTTGAAAAAAAAACATTTTTCTCCGGTCCATTAACCCCTACATCGTCGATACACATATGTTCACTTAAACTTACTTATACAACACGCAGGGTTAACTACTTGTAGTTACGACATTACAGAGGTTAACAGCTTTCGTATACCACTTACGGGCCTGAGCGACCCAGATTTTTCTTTCGTAATAAGATGTTAAAAATAAAGATGTTTTTCTTGGAAAATATTTGCAATCATGATAGTAAAGGAAAATATGTACTTAATTTAATTTAATTTAATTTGTGTCTTACGATCATTCATCATATCATTTATGTTGTCTTAATTTCTAAATTGGGTTCACGGATACCCTACGGTACCTCTATTTGTGATTTCTTATAACTCTAAGATCTCATAGCAACATCAACACAGGTCGCAGTAAAAACCATTAGTTCTGTTACGCTTAGTATTCCAACTGTTTTCTTGTCCTATTTACATGTTACGCTGTTCTCAAGACTAATACTAGATAATTAAACTTAAAAGCTACTATTCATCACTATGAAAGGTTTTCGTTTCAGTAATTCTAGACTACTCAGACGGTAAAAGAAGGATTTTTGTAAACAATCTTTAGTCTTGGAAAGTATTTATTATTTAAGGGCTAGAAAATGTGTCTGTATTTGTTACAGGTTTATTTTTAGCTGATTGATTTAACATGAATCAAATTTACATATAAAAGAAAGTAAGAATAATTTACTTTTATTGACTTATCAAAAATACCAATTATGTGACCCTAAAGTAAGTTCAGGAAACGCTTGAGTTTTAGGTACACACAAAAGGCTAGGAAAAACCTAATTCTCTCCTAGTTCTATGCATCTTGCCATAAAATTAGAAGATATTTAGACACGCGGCAGCGTGTCAAGCCGAGTACAGGCTGACATCGCGCCATGTGTATATTTACCTGAACCATTTGAAGCCATATTTGTCCCCCTCATAACTTTAAAACTATTGCATAAGGTTTTTTAACGAATCGTTTAAAAATCAACAATTAGTCGCTGAAACAGTTAGTTTTTGGTTACAGAAACGGAGCATAAACCGGTATTTTTATCCAACAACCCCACTCGTGTTACTCGTAGTGGATTACGCTAATCTTGTATCTGGAAAGCTTTGTACGTGTAACCCGACAAGGAACTGTTACTAGGCAAACGTTTTCATTGTTTTATATAAAGGGCTTTGGAAATCGAATAGGCATACGTAGAGATGATATGCAGAAAGGAATGCGTATGTTTTATTATTTAGAGAAAAAAAAAGCCTTTTGTTATTATAGCTTTAATTTACTTGTTTATTGCAATAAAAACTTTGATTGTATAAATTTATTATATACCAGTGGCCGCCTGCGACTCCTTTCGCGTGAAAGTCGGTTTCCCGTGGGAATGAGAAGTTTTCCCGTAGTAAAAAGTACCCTATGTGTTATTATGATATATAACCTATATTACTGTAAAGTTTTATCCAAATCCGTCCAGTAGTTTTTACGTGAAAGAGTAACAAACATCCATCAATACATCCATACGTACTCACAAACTTTCATGTTTATAATATTAGTAGGATAGTTACTTTCATTGTTTTTTTTCTAGAGGACTTAAATTTCTACTAGTGCTTAAGTATTTTTCCGTACGATGTTTTCCCGCAAGTGCGTGTTGAATAAGTATCATGCATGAAAATACCAAATTAGTTGTACAGTCTTATTACACCTAAAGAAAATAAAAAGTCTGTTCTATCATAGATAAATATCTTCTGTTTACCTTGCTTTGAGGGTGTTTGTTATTGCCCGGCGTGGAATGAAAACGGAAAATAAAACATATTTTTGTTGTTTAACGGAAAAAGGTACGGTGTCTATCAAATTATAAAATATAATTAATGGGTTTCAAGAATATTTCCTTTATAAAACCATATTTTATTTATTTGTTTCAAATAATTTTGTACCTATAAATGTACCGGAATACTACAAATTCCAATAGAAATAAACGTACATACCTACAACAAATCAAATCAAAAAAAAAAATCAAAATTCTTTTATTCATCATAGATATGTAACATATACTTAATGAACGTCAATGTTACAAACTTCGACTTTACCTAACCGTAGACCGAGAGAAAAAAGCCGGCGGAAAAAAACTCCCAGCACTCTTTTTGAAAATTACTGTATATGATTACAACTGTATACGAAGACAAAATCAATTTGCCTGAAGGTACATGTTTTTTTTTGAGAGAAGCTTGCAAACGAGCAAGCCGGTCACGTTATGGTTAGTGATCACCGCCGCCCACATACACCCACAATTAACTACATATGCATTGAGGGTGCGTTGCTGGCCGCCGAAGAAGAAGAATTCATCGTCCCTACTTCACGTCGGTTTTCTGTGCGACGGTTGTATTTCACCGGTTGAGTCAGCCCAGTAATCACTGCAGGCAGAGCCTACAGCTAGACTCTACCACTCATGTATCAAATAAGCTTTAGGTAAATCTTCCTATTTCAAATTTTGTAAATGCAAAAGTTAGTGAGTGTGATTGTTCTTCTTCCATGAAAAAGTGACTGAACTAATTTTTGTGATTCTTAGTAGAAAAAAACCTGAAACAACACATAGTAAACGAATCCCTTAAACTGCAAGTGAAACCGTAGAGCGAAACTAGTGCTACTTTTCAGTACTTGTAATCGTGAGATTAATGTGGCTTCATAGCACACATAGGCACATTTAGCATCAGGGTTGGAAATAATCTTTAAAGGCCTTTATTGAAGTTATATATTGCATCTTTATTTGTTCACTTGTTATAGTTGTCCTAACCTCAACGTCGTGTTACAAAGATAATAATATGTTTTTGTTTTTATTATAATTGTCTTATAAAGAGATTTCCCTTATATTTTTATACCGTGACGGTAACATTACTTACGTGAGATTGCGACTAGAAACTAATGTATGACCTTAATAAAAAGTGCCAAAGTTTAACTAATACCGTCTATCAATAAACCTTCTTTACGGCACTCTGTTAACTCAATAATTAAAAACATAATTTATTCATCTGCCCTGAAACTTAACATTTAGCAACCTTTAACACTCCCAATAAAACTATAGTAAAACAGCTTTTAAAAGCCTACAAAAGCAACAAGTAAAACGTAGGTGTACATTAGTATTTCGTTACCAAAAGTGATAGCCATTAGGTACGGTCAGCAAACAAGGCTTCGTCCTTGGCATTTAAAAGTTTTTGTTATGATTGCTAGTGTAGTCGTTTATAACTAGTAGGTAATGGGTGTTAGAATAACAAACATTTGTTTTTTTAAGTTATTTTTTTTAAATACAATAAATTAACATGTTTCAAAGTTGACTGTGGTTAAAAAGCCGTTGCGAATTAACATTAATAAGATAACTAGTGGCCGCCCTCAACTCCGTTCGCGTGGAAGTCGGTTTCCCGTGGGAATGAGAAGTCTTCCCGCGGTAAAAAGTACCCTATGTGTTATTCTGATGTATAACCTATATTACTGCAAAGTTTCATCCAAATCCATCCAGTAGTTTTTACGTGAAAGAGTAACAAACATCCATCCATCCAAACATCCTCACAAACTTTCACATTTATAATATTAGAAGGATTTTGTCGCAAGCCATGATATAGTCATAATGATGCTATTATTGTACACAATTCCATTTCATTGCCCAGCTGTAAAATTCATTGAAAT
This sequence comes from Emmelina monodactyla, assembly GCA_916618145.1. Lineage (NCBI taxonomy): Eukaryota > Metazoa > Arthropoda > Insecta > Lepidoptera > Pterophoridae > Emmelina > Emmelina monodactyla. Next base: position 4,821,246 of record OU745316.1, read on the forward strand.
GCCATTTTAACAGACCCATATAGGCCAAGGTTAGTTGTGAAATTCTTTATTTTGTGAAAAATATAATCTCCTGTCCTATTGAAGGTTCAGGGTCTCTTAAGGGCATTAAAAAGCTGGTGTTTGATGGATTTCACCTGCAAAGAACGGAGTATGTTTTTTTAATGTACGTATGTAAATTGCTCTGATAAGTTGTTAAGCCTAAATCGCTTCATGGTTTTTAGCTTAACTTTTCTAACAGATGACTTTTTGTTGTTTTTGTACCTTTGTTGTTTTGTTCTTTTCGAAATATTAAAAACTTTTGTTCAATGCAAAAAAAACTCTTCGGAAGGTTAATGACTTTTGTTTGCAAAGTTAATGATTATTAAGGCAAATAAAAAAATACGTTTGCCCCTGTAATGTTATCTGTAAAAAAGCATCTCTCTTTTGGCAGCCTTATAAAATACATTGTTTAATACTACATACTCTCGATTGTATAAAAATAATACCCATGTTTCAAATGTTGGTTAAAAGTACGACCCTCAAATTGGATCCTTATAGTAAGCAATTCTTAATGTAAATTTTAAATTTAACGATTCATAGAAAAAACCCTTTTTCAATAAATGTACCAAATATGTTTTTTCAAAGCTGGTAAATAATTATAATTGTTTTTGGAAATTCTTACTATATATTTATACATACTACCTTATACACTCCAACCTTTCCATAACATCAAAATCGATCACGATCAACCGAAAATTCATAGCCTTGAAAGCCTGCAAGTACCAATTCGCCGAAAGCGGACAATCAACAAAAAGGCTTTCTTTATTACACAACTTTTTCATAGTACATCATCAACTTTTACCAATCTCTATATACAAAATTAAAACAAAATCTGAAATGGCGAAGGGAAGCTTTGAAAGCTTTCACAAAACAATAATCTGCAGAGCTTTTTTGTGCCTTTTGTGGGATCGTAATTAAAACAGTGCGGTTTTATTTTTTTTACTAAAGGCTACTTTGTTACGGAAGAAAAATATTGTCTAGCAGAAATGTAAGGGTCAAGGTATTTCAAAATATAATTTCCATGATTTAATTTTGTGAGAGAATCCCTAATGAGGTTTTTGTAAGAGACGAAAATTATCAATCTATTATTTTCTGCAAGATGTTCAAGCTAGTAAAGATATTTTGAGTAAAAAAAGTAGCATTATTCTAAATATTTAGACATGAGGTCCGAAGTAACTAAAATCACTCTGTATGAAGGTGAAAATCCAAAAACACTGTTTCAACCGGAAACATTTTTTATTCCACTCTAATACAATCCAACCACGACACTTTCTTACTAACCATCCTTGAACCTTGAAAACGTATCCCCATAAATATTCCTTGTCTTACCCCCCCTTCCCCCCTTCCGGCATCAGATGTGGCCGTGCCCTTAAGGTAGCTCTTAAGAGCGCGCATAAACCTAGAAAAAAATCGAATTTCACCCGCGCGCCGCACGCGCCCCTCTCTCGTCCCGTCGTCCGGTGACTCCGATGCTACCGCGTGTTTAGAGCGATCGCACACATTATACCTAAAACAATCAGATAAATACCGGCTAAGTGAGTGCCGGATCACCTAGCTGTTGTTTGAAACGCTAAAAATACTTTTTGCTTGTAGTAAATAATACGCAAAGGTAAGTAAGTGTATAATATATTTTTTTGTAATGTTGTTTTTAGAATGCGCTTTATTTACATTTACTTATATTTTTTTGTTCAGAATTCGTTGACTGATTTGTACCTGTACAGTCAGCACCATGTAGTTTGTAACATCCAATGTAGTCAAATACTTGAAAACAACCAGAGTCCTCTCTTTCAGCGAATCAGCCAGTGTCATCACATTCATCAGAACATTCAGGTTGCTCTAATTTATCGTGGCGTGCAGGAAGCCTTATAGAAAGTCGCATTCAATCCCGTATCAACCAAAGCGCCATCAGTATCGTAGCGCTCAGGGTATTCACAATCTTCGGTACAAAGTAAGAAAACAACTTTATGCTTTATGTAATAGAGGTGTACTTTGCTTGACAGGCAGCGTGTCTAGATGAAACTGTTATGACAGAAAACTTTATTTGATTAAAAAAATGTATTTATAAGATATAGAATAAGACGGGGTCTTAACTACTGGGCTCCCAGTTTTATAAAGAAGATATTTTGTTTGTAAAGGCATGCTTTAATACATACGTAATACCTACGTCTGAATTGAATGGTATCCATATGTGTTTAAATAAATATGTTTTTAGGTTTTCATAAGTAAGAAAGTGTCAACAAAATTATCCACTGATCTAAGATACGAGAATTTAATTTTAGATTCTGTTTGACAGATTGAAGTCTTTTTTAAGTTTTAGTGAAAATGTAAAGCATGTAGCTTAGTTTGTTTACTTCTAGCTAGCAGCGGTGGTGTCAGGGCTGTGGCATCCGATAGACGATTCATGAGCATGGGTTTCATTTCAAGTTTAAGCAGTCTTTTTGAGAATTGAAATGACCTACTTTTTTTTTCATTTCTGGTCCAAAAGATGACTTGCAATGATTTTATTATTAAAAATCATTTTTTTATGAAAACTGAAGCATTTTATTTTCATCAAGCAATTTAAATTATCATCACCATTCAGAAAGATGATCAAATTGCATTTCAATTCAAAGATACCATTTTAAATCGTTTAAATAATAAACACATACTAGAATATCATAAATTGTCAAGAGGTAGTAAGAGTATCAGTAGTTGCAATAAATGAGGATCCGAAGGAACATGCAGCGTACGTTTTTTTATGTATATAGTAAAAATATTTAAATTATTTTAGTTTTTATCTGTTTCATGTAAATATTTGATTTCATTACTATATTAATTTTGACCCTCGTTGTCATAAATATTTACTGAAATTACTCAGTTGAAACATAAACATTTATAAAGAAGTTGCCATGTTGTTTTCTAAGTTATTAAATTGAGTCAGACTCGCGGGTGAAACGTTCCATATCATTATCTATATTGGTTTAAATATTTGTTGCTCTATCGGCAACTAAAATATATTATGTGAAAATTTCAACTGTCTAGCTCTCACGGCCTATGAGATACAGACTGATGTGCAAACGCACAGACAGCGGAAAATTAGTATTTATGCCCCGATTTTATTCTTTCGGTACGGAACCTTACAAACAACATTCTCAAATATTCCACAAATCGGTTCATCGATACCTTTGATAAACCTTTTGCATCTTTCTTTGTTAACGGAGAGCATTAAAAGTGCAACATGCAAACGCGGGAATGGTCTCTAGTTTATTTTTAAAATCAAAGTACTATTTTTATAGGTTGACATGAAATAAAATAAGTAGATAAATACTTATTGTAAAAATCAATATGTCACATGAACATTCTAGTTAAGGAGCTGGATGTTCATAAGTAAATAAAATAAGAACAAGTTAAAGTTTTAATTTTGTTTCATTATTCCACGAATTTATATTTTATTTTGAATACCAATGTTAGGATACCTACCTGAAAAATAATTTATAGTAGGATTCAATAACCCTAATAACAATTTTATGATCGGAAATTATGACTTATTTACGCGCGGCAAATATTTATTTTAAGGAAAGTTGTTGCATCTGGCTCTTGCTTAATTATACGTCAAGAAATGATAGGTATCTGATCTGTAAAATATGAAACTTCTTTGAAGAAGGTTCAAATTTCAAACAAAATAAAAAATATTTAAAAATTTAGGAATAAAAATGTGTCTAGCAAAAAGTTAGAATGTTAACTGAACTAACTATTCTATGTAACTTCTTAGATTTACGCGAATGTTATTACTTGAAATTAAACTGTAAGCGTCGCTATACAAAACCTGCAGTCTGTGAGCATTCCATGGATAAGCCCAACCACTATCTCAGATTTGATACCGTTAAAATCCTAGCAAAAGAGAAACATTTTATCCCTAGGTTGGTAAGAGAAACTATTGAAATTATAAAACACCCTAACTTCAATAGAGAAGATGGTTGGATGCTATCACCAACGTGGGATCCAATACTTAGCAAAATAAAAAAGAACAACCAGCAGACAAATAAGCAGAAACACCAAGACACTGTCAGCGTCTATTGCGTGAACCCGAACAACTATGTGAGAAAATTACGAAACAGATGGCGATGAATTCTAAAAATCGTTTTTTACTATACTCTATGAAGACATCAATCTCAGTCTACCATTGACCACGGCATTTGTAAAAAGGCCGAAACGTCGGAAAATCAAAATTAATTTAATAAAACGCGTAAAAACCCGTTAAAATTAGTTTAATTTCACTATTCCAAGGCTCACTTGCTAAAACGTTTTAACATGAAATGCTAGTACATAAAATTGATTGTTCGGCGCCGACTGTAACTTTTACCTGAAAGCTTGGAACCGGAAAACAAAAGCTAGAAAGTTTTTGAAGTTTGAAAACATAGGTTCTTACACACTTGTGCGTTCCTGGTTTATTTTTTGACGATTAGAAGAAGAAAGCGTATTTTTATATTTCGCTGGGCGCTTCGATATCGATGGCGCTTTGGTTGATGCGTAATTGAATGCAACTTTCTATAAGACTTTCTGGACGCTTCGATAAATTGGTACAACGTGAATGTTCCGATTAAATGTGATGACACTTTTTGATACGATGAAAATGATGACTGGGTGTTATCAACTATTTGGCTACAGTAGTCGTCACGAAGAATATGATGCTGATTGTACTGCACTTTTTGCTGGTGGTAAATAATTCGCAAAGGTAAGTATGTAATATAATAATTTATTTATAATAATGTTTTTTTTACTATGTTTTTATTAGCCATGAGATAAATTTTTAATTTCTAAAATACTCTTTTGCTGCGTTTTTTTGCTAGCCATATTTTAAGGTTTTTTTTCATAGTCAAACAAGAATTAGAAATTAAAACGAAGATTTTTTCGGCCCCGGAGCACAGAAACATAGTCCTCTTGTCTCAATGGAGCGATCACAACTAAACCATGAAACAAAACATGCCTTAGATCCCAGGACAGGTGCGACAGACGAAAGCGTTCTGCGCGAAATAAAAACGTAGTAAGCGCCGAATAAGTTTTAATGTAATAACTCGTAAAGTATACATTATTTTCTAAAATCGCTAGTAGGGTCTCTGGGTAATATAATTTGATAGTATGTATTAAAATATTGGCTCAATAGTATGCATAATATTGGAAATAAATGAATAATAGTTGAAAATTAGAGCTAACTTCGTGATTTTTTTTTATCGAGAAAATTTTATTTTTTTATGATTTCACTCTGATCAGTCCCTTGGAAATATGCTTTAATATCTATGGTATTTTTTTCGGGTAATTTGTGCCTTGTTTTGTAGGGTAAAAATACAAATTACGACTGAAAATTTACCTGTATACCCCCTCTTAAGGGTCTGTCGTAAAGTTGGGCTACTCTAGAATCAATTGCGTCAATATAATAAGTGTCCTTAAAAAAATATAACAATCTTGATTACATGTGGTGTCACTTTTTTCTTCATCTTTCTCTTTAAATAAGAATTAAATAGGTTATTTTCGAATCTGTTTATTCCATTTTTTATGCACAATTAAGTATTTTTGTATGCCTTATGGCGTCTGTTACTGTAGCGTAAAGTTTTTGACACGGAGGCCCCTGAATTTTATCCTACGGTCTGACGAGGCGCTACTGTTACCTAAAACATTATTTTCCCTTTATTACCTTAGCTCTCCATTGTAATATTTTACCAGTAATTACAGAGTTTCTTTACAGTGAGAGAATTTGTACCTTTTGTTCAAGTTAAGTAAAAGGAATCAAATTGGTAATTAGTTAAAAGTTATGGATATTTTTTTGTGGAAGAAAATATTTTTCCTGCTACTCGTTTCAGCAAAAAATGGTTATTAATGATCTTAATATATTGAAATGAACGTACTATATTGATTGATTGATTATTGTCGCATGCTCGACCCGTTTTTAAATTTTATAATTTATTTTACAGTGACATTATGCTTTTCTATTTTTTTTAACAGAATATTTGCTAAAAAATATATCAAAAATAAGTCTAACAGTGCTAGCTCTTACTTTCATAGATTGTGTATAAGTTTTTCGCATATTATTTACAAAAACCTAAATACACATTTTTACAACTATTATAATCTTACTCAAAGATTGCCTTTCCATACGTTCCTTGTTAAATTCAGTGTAAATTTTAGACGTTTGAATCTCTCTGAAAAATAAACAAGTTAGGTCGATCTGCTACTAGGGTCCATGTCTAATCCTACTAATATTATAAATGTGAAGGTTTGTGAGTATGTGCGGATGTATGGATGTATAGATGTTTGTTACTCTTCCACGTAAAAACTATTGGATGGATATGGATGAAACTTTACAGTAATATAGACACACCAGAATAACACATAGGGTACTTTTTACCGCGGGAAAACTTCTCATTCCCACGGGAAACCGACTTCCACGCGAACGGAGGCGCTGGCGGCCACTAGTATTTCATACATTCAAGATTTACTCACACGCAAAGTTTGTTTCAATCAAACCCGCAGTTACTACATAAATATTTACATAACCTATAAGAAAAGTGTAAAGTCAATTTACACGGTTAGAACCTCAGTAAACTAAGTTTAGAATAAACCAAGTTATATAATAAAACGGTGTTCGCCCTGTAATCGAGTTATGTGGCTGCTGAAGCGTCTTAATCGATTCACTTTAAGTAATCGAATTGTTTTCAGAAGACAAGATGTCTTCAAATCGATATAAAGCTCCCAATCAGAGCGTTGGTTGTTAACAATTTAGTGAAATAAGGGAATTTGAAAATGATTTCGATTTTTTACGCATTTTTGACCAGCTTTCCGCCCTAAGGTTTCACCCGCAGCTAAGTAGCTTTTCTCATAGGAATTACTTTAATTTATATTCTTATACGTAAATATTTATTTATTTTTAATCAATTGTCCATTAATTTAGACTTTCATATAAACTTTCAACCCTTACAAATGCTTAGGGGTAGAATTTTCATAAATGTCTATATAAGTATTCATTTGTTCCCAATCTTTAAAATAAATAAATGTAGGTTGTTATAGCCCTTGGGTACGGAATCCCTAAAAATATGTATTAATTTTTATAAGCTTGTATACTAAACAAATTCATTCCCATTGAACAAAAGTAATAAACATTCACCCGTCGTCTTAAGTTTGGAAAAATCAAAAATGCAATGCAAAATTATAACGTTTACATTATATTTTTATAATACTGATCAAAATATTTAATTAAAATAACAAACGCCTTTAATTAAAAAATGTCAACACGAAGAAAAAGAAACGTTTGCACAAGTGTTATGAGAATTGTGATCGTTTCCAAGAGCTTCAACTTCACTTATAAATATTTCCTTTAACAGTTACGTATTTAAATAAACAAGTAAGCAAAGCAGAAACAATTTACAAAACTGTTATCAAAACTAAATACCTAAATAATATTAATTAATTTTTCAAAGTTAAATAACTGGGAAACATTTTATCCTTATCACATTAAAGATAAATAGGTCGTCATTTCTGTAACTAAGATCAAATATGAAAAGCCTGTAGAACCTACCTGAGCTCATCTTAATTCTACACGAGGCCAAAAACAACTAAAATGTGAACCAATTATTGTGTGTCGTGTCAAAAAACGGGATCTTTCCCCTATGTTACAAGGCCTTAAAATATTTTCCATCCTTCAGCTATTGTACCTTACCCGGATATTATAAAAACGCCGTGAATAAGGACCGACAACGATTTATCAATGTCTAAGCTAAAATATTAACTAATTTTGAATAAGCTGTGTTACTCGCAAAAGCACTTACTTTATTTTTATACTAAAACAAAAAAATTTGGCCAACATTTTTCTGGAAGTTTTCCATTACGTCGGCCACAAGTGTCCTTAATACTACGGCTACTACGTCGTAGTTACTACGCCGTATCGCGTAGCATTACATTGATAAAGTACAGCATTTTCGCCTATGACATTTTATCTCATTAAAGCAATGGGCAGAATTATTTTGTTACGTGGAAGTGAAAAATAATAATTCAGTATTCTTATTATTACACAAGCCCAAATGAGGGATTTTGATTTCTTAAAAAGACATCTCATTCATTTCCAAAAGATGCATCCTATTTATGCTCACAAAATCTGTAATTTAAATTTAAAATTATTGTAATATTAAATAGTTATAATAACTTCGAGGTTAATTGACGACCTCTGTGGCACAGCGGTATATACACCGGACTGTTAAGCGGAAGGTCCCGGGTTCGATTTCCGGGTCAGGCCAATTTATTTTAAATGTATTTTCTATATTGCCTCGTGTCTGGGTATTACTAGGGTCTCCCCTAGTCCATTTTCCCATCACTGCGGTTGTCAGCTTTGACAGCATGACTCCCTAACACGGTATTCGTTGTTTACAGTTGCTATCGTTTAAAATGTCGTTACGATCAAGGTTAAAGTTCGAAAATATCATTAATAATATTGTTGTTTGCACGATAAAATCGAACAATTCACCATTTGGTGAAGCACATACACACGTAACAGAGCGACACAGAATGACCAAGTACCGTGCGTGGTACTTTTGTTGACGACTATGACCATCGCTATGACCAAGATTTTGCCTGAGGGGAAAGGCCTGCTTTGCCATCTCCTTTAGTTAAAAGTTCTAAGTTTTTTTCCGACATTTTATAATTTCTAATGCCATAGGTAATTCGACATAAATTGATTACAATGTATTTTTAATTAAGTATATTTTTAAGTGCTCGGCGAATCACTTAATTAATAGAAAATCCTATATTAATTAAAAGGTTTTTTAACACTCCAACTGGCATGTGTCACTGTAGTCTCATTCTGTTTGTATTATGTGTGTTTTAATTTTTTTTAATTTTTTTATGCGTGATTACCGCTAATTGCGAAGTTCCTTAAGCCTAAAACTATGTAATAGCGAATTTCAATAACTAAAACATTTACCAAACAACCAAAGGCGCCGACAATACTTCTGATGGCCCAAATCATTTGAAAACTACCACATTACCTTACAGACATCTCAAAGCTCAAATCAAAGCATCCTCCATCTTCCATACTTAATTGCATCACGTATCGAATCGTTTCTATTTTTACCCCAAACATTACACAATCTTCCCCAATAACCCCAACCTTGTAACTCCAAGTTCCAATGTCAATGCGCCATCGAGCACTGTTAACCCTGCGCGCGCACGACCGATGCTCCTGACCCACATCCGGGTCAAACTCTACCCCGGGACGATCTCGACCCCGGCCTGTGACGTCACAGAGTTTCTGCTGAGTTATTCATAAATTAAGACGGTATTCAGGTGGATAAGTAGGTTAAGGTTGTGCTTTAAGTTGTAATTGTTTTTTGATTTGTTGGAATAAGGTGTGTAAATATTTAGATGATTAATACATATTTTAAGCTAAGGCGTAAAAAGTTTTAAGTCGCCGTTCAAAGTTTTGGTTAAATAAAAAATTAACGCAGAAATTATATTAAGTTACGATTCCATATTTTCATCTATTATCATTTTGAAAATTGATAGATTTCATCAAAAAAGGTCATTTTGAATTCATACGATCCTCAACCTGTAGATAATTTCATAAAAAAAACACACAAATCTTTCAGCAAAACTTAATCAACACAAAAAAGTCGTACAACACTATAATATTATATGAACCTGTTGCATAACTTCAACCCTTAGCGCGACACAACCCGCCGGACACTACAGACCCGGCTCTTTATAACGTCACGAGGGGTTAACACATGCACAGCTGCGAACCTTTGGCAGTAATAGTAACTAATGGTTTCATAGTGACAGTTTGCGTTTTATAAATCACCTGTGGGAATACAGATGCTGAATTTTATCTCAAACTACAAAGAGAAAGGTAAAATATGTAGAAAATTGTGGAATCAAAAGTAAAATTTTCTTTAATATTAGATATATATTTTTTAATTATTCAAATTTTCGGCCATATGCAGAAAATATGCAAATTTTTGAATTATTATTTTTATAGAAATCCAACAGTTTTATTTATAAAAAAAGCTCACGTCTATGGAAAATAAGCAGTTTAAAACCTTATTAGTTAAACCAAGTTTTATTTTTGTCAGTTACATAAGATTGGCAAAGACTAAACATTGGACCGATTTAAACGCATTTATTAATAACGGAGTAGATTTTTAATGTTTCACTTTACGTAAACTTTAGGTCCAGACTATTAATCTTTCCACTATGGATCGCATACAATGCGTTACATAAAAGTACAATAGATTTACGATAAGGGTCGTAAGGCAAAGGGTCTGTAATGACATCGAATCAATTTAAATTGTATGAGGTTGACCCTCTCATGGTTATATTCAGTATGATTCACAAAAAACTACTAATGGTCCCGACTTCGAAAACATAGCCTTTTACATTGAGTGGAAAAATTAGATCAGAGGAAAATTCCGGTAAATAGTTTAAGTAAAATTGTGTGAAATACTAATTACTAGTTTAAACGAGACATAATACACGGAAAGTGTTATTTGGTCGGACTTTAATTACTACCCGTCTTTGTCTAATTAATTTCTTTAACAAGTCAGGCTATACTTACATTTTAATAAATAAAAAAAATTCATTCTTCGTCCTGTAAGTACCTATATAATTGAAAAACGTACTACTTAACGTAGAATGTTTCCTTAGTAGAAATATTAGAAAAGAACACTTTGCAACGAATAAGACTTATTTATTAACAATCAAAAAACAAAAAATAATCAACAGACCACTTCCGATGCCTGAAACCATGTATTCTTAAGCCTTAATAGTAACTAAATTCACTAACAGCATACTCAGAAAACTCAATTTAAAAAAGTTATTAAGGATTGAAAAGTCATATTCGCCGCTTGAAATCATCGCTCACACATCAACTATCGGTTCAAGTGCGATTATTTACATTGCAAATTAAATTAAAACCCTATTTAATTTGTAATTATCGCAAAATCTGATAGTATTATTGCAAATTTGGAAAATTAAGTAAAAAAAATTATTTTTCTTTAATCCTAAAAATATTTTTTTTTGGTCAAATCGTAACCAGTACCCCTCCAGCAATGCCCAGTTTTTGTTTTCGGAAGCAGTTCTTTAACACCCTGTATATGTCCCATAGTTGAGCACAGGCCTCCTTTTCGGATAGCGAGAGGGTTTGAGCTGTAATCCACCACGCTGGCTCGTTGCGGGTTGATGGATCACATGATGGATAATCACCCAGTCATGTGGGTTTCCTCACGATGTTTTCCCTCACCGTTAGTGCGTGATAAGCATGTACATAATTTGAAAAAGACCAAATTAGTGGTACACCCTATTGGGGATCGAACCCGGAACCTTCGGTTTAGTAGAAGTTCGTTCCTGTTGCCACTAGGCTACCACGCACTATAAGAAATAATTGACATATTCTCAGTACCAACAATTACCAATTAATTATTGTTACAATGTTAACCAAAAAATAAATAACATATTTAATTACAAGTAATTAGTGGTGAGACATTACTCTTCCAACATTCGTGTCACGTGTCCCGCTACTGTTTCCCAAACGCAAGGTTAAATACAAGACAAATTGAATCACTATATTCTATTTATTACGGATTCTCTTGAGGCTTACCGTGTAATAAACCACGATAACAAATAACTATAATAGTATTGTTTATTTATGTTTATAAATTAATGGGTTGTCTTAAAAATTTGCAATATCAATATTGATAATATTGTCATATTTTATTTGATAAAACATATCTTTCATCCCTTAACCAGCTCGGTGAAGGTCGTTGCAGAGCGGGATCCTAGACTATTACGAACACAAACTAAACTATTCAAGGCGTCAATATAACCCTACTCAAGCTGTCAAGTGTCAAAATTTGACATTTGTAAACAATTGACGATTTCGAATGTTGAAATTGGTACTACACTGAACAAATAGTATTTAGAATATTTGAACATGTTTTTCCTTCAATGCAAGTCTAATTTGTAACAACAGAAACTTATATAACAATATAACTTCTTGAAACTTCTTACATGAAGCTTTCCAAAGGAAAACAGTTATCATATTTAACATTCATTTCCAAGTGAAAATGAGTAAGTACTGTCCGCACCTTTCGCAGTGTAATATGCTTTTCTTTTAACTTACTGTCCGACGCAATGTAAATCCAACCTTATGCCAACGTCTTAAGGTTCATTTTTAAGATTTTTCTTAACGGTTTTCAGACTTCACACCCTTTTGATGCCTCATTTAACTCGACACAGTCCGATGAATACATAATATTAATAAACACACCCTAATAGTAGGCTTGATTAAACATTTAACCTGTTGGAACCGTTTTTTGTTAAAAAAGAACTTTGTGGAAGAAATCTCAAGAACTCCTTTGTTTGATGTCAATGACTTATGTTTTACAAAAGAAAAATTGATGTGTTCTTTACAAAACACTTTAGAAATGATGGAAATGAAATTTTAGGTATAATAAATACTTTAAGAAATAAAAATCTTGTGTAAAAATACACGCCATTTTTGATATAAGTGCTCTCGCCTTTTCAAAGGTTTTAAATATTTAAAAACCTTATTTATAAACCACTTTCAAACTAAATAATGTTTTGTCACTGTCAATTTAACGTAAAAGCTTTCAAGTTTTTTTTAGAAAAAAACATGTGTTAACTAACGTGGGTGTGAAATCCTACTAATATTATAAACGTGAAAGTTTGTGAGTATGGATGTATGGATGGATGTTTGTTACTCTTTCACGTAAAAACTACTGGATGGATTTTGATGAAACTTTACAGTAATATAGGTTATACATCAGAATAACACATAGGGTACTTTTTACCGCAGAAAAACTTCTCATTCCCACGAGAAAGCGCAACCGCAAACTTCCATACGAACGGAGTCGCGGGCGGCCACTAGTATGTATATAGAATTAGGAAAACACAGTTTTATGTCAACCTTTTTATCCCATTTGTTTGTCAAACTGACAAGTAATGTCAGACACAGATGCCACAACACTAATAATCAAAATGAGAAATTTAAAATGAAATTCAATTTTGAACTTAAAGCCTTTCCTAACAAAGTCTCATTTCATCCGTTTTGTTTTAACTTGTCTGTTTTAACTTCAACTGTTATTCAATCAGTGTTTTAATTAATCATTTATTGTATTTAAAGTGTTATTCAAATTAATTTAACTAAATAACCTTGACCAGGTAAATAGAATGAAACATTAACAGGAATTTTGCTGTTTCGTCGAAATTCAATCAAACGCTTTATCATTTCGAAGATTATGAACGAATTCTGAATATCAAATATAATAAAAGCCAACGCTGGCACGTGTAACGAAGCCTTTTGATTAAAACAATACCCACTAGAAATTAAATTAAAATCACTAAATATTTGCGGAAAATATTGTTGTGTTTTATATAGTAGGTACTTGGCATGGCGTTAGATCGTTTTCCTGTTTTTTATTTATTTATTTAGAAATGTGTAGAAGAACAGGTAAAAAAGTGTGTTAGTAAATTTAAGCTCTGCAAGTTTGCTGTGGCAATTAAGCACGTGTTTTTGTGTTTTATTGGTTTTCAACAAACACGCAAAAATAGCGAAACAGATTTAACTAATATTTAATAAAAACAACACATCTTCTAAGTAAAAACCCTTATTCAAACGCTTATTTACAAAACCTTAGAAAGTCATCGCAACATTTTACAAAACAAAATATTTTTCCGTTTCTTTCCTTTCAAGCGATACAACGGAAGCTCACACAAGCGGAAGACTCCTTCTGAAATTTCCGTTCTATGACGTATGCCTTCACTTTATGCTGTATTTATGTTTTATAGTGAATAAGAATATTGTGTTAAATGTAGTTTTAATGATTGTATTTTATGCTCGAAGTTATAATTTCACATTTTAGGTACTTGGCTCAATTAAAAAAATATGTAATGCAGGAATTAGAAAAAACCTGCAGAGCAACTAAACACCTAAATAAAAAAGTTACATGGCCTCAACTAATTTAAACTAATTTGTCGTTTACTTCAGATGAAATATATATTCATAAATATTAAAGATAAAACAAAACTAAAATCTAAAAAAAATAATCTTCGAATCCTCAATTCTGAGATCGTTATTAGACTTACTCCAAAGTACTATTAAAGCGGGAAGCTGCAATTTACACAAACGTAACATTTAAAAATCTATTTTATTTCTTTCTGTTAAAGCTTAATATTAATCTAATAAGCTCCGTTGCCACACACGGTACTATTTCACCATTAAACTGCTGATGAATCAATAAATTTCCCGCGCAGCTTGAAACACGTATACGAAGTTTGTAATTTTGAAGTTCTCTAATTACCCCGTTTCTAGGACTTTCAGCGTTTCAACTATCAGCTAAACTATTCACTTAATTAATATTTGATAAGTTGCTGTATTTACTACAGTAATCCTACTAATATTATAAACGTGAAAGTTTGTAAGTATGTATGGATGATGGATGTTTGTTACTCTTTCACGTAAAAACTACTGGACGGATTTGGAAGAAACTTTACCGTAATATAGGTTATACATCAGAATAACACACAGGGTATTTTATACCGCGGGAAAACTTCTCATTCCCACGGGAAACCGATTTCCTCGCGAATGGGGTCGCGAGCGGCCACTAGTGTTTGATAAGTTATTGTCTTCACTGGAACGCAGTAATAAATAATTGTTGCTCATTAAATTCTCAGTGAATAAGCTTTTAAGTGTTTTAAACGCAGCATGGATAAAATCTATAGATAAAAATAGTCTTTTGCGTGCTCTGACTAAATGGAGCAGGCGTGCCTTCGTAATGTTGAGCATATTAATTATTTTTGAATGAAGTATGTTCGATCTAGTAAAACTAAAAGAGATACAAGAGCCTAGAAGAAAGTCAGACAACTAAGCCATAAACCACCATGCTGTGTGCAAGTGGATATTCTCACTATGAATAATCATGCAACTATGTGAATATTTTTTAGAATGGCACAGTGTAGCTGTAGGCTTTGTTTACAGCGATTAATGAGCTGATTTGACCGATGAAATACCACCGTTACACAGAAAACTGACGTGAAGTAGGGACAATGTTCCTGCGTATCGTTCAGTAAGTGCGATATACGGTGCCCAATTTTCTCATAGGCCAGCAACGCACACTCAATATATTTGTGATTGTGGGTGTATATGGACGGCGGTGATCACTTACCATCACGTGACCCGCGTGCTCGTTTGCTAGCATATCTCATTAAAAAAATAAATCCAAATATAGTTTTCCTCACTGAACATAAACTAAAAATACTAAACTAACACACCACCAGAATAAATCAAGCCCAGAATGTTCGATATGGTAACCCAATTACTTATACGTGTTTTAATTTTTTTTGTACACTAAACTACAAAAAAAAAAAAAACACGAGCCAATCTACCCACAAATTTATTCACAACACAATTCTAAATACTCCATTCAGGCGTAATATGAATGCATTTCGGCGCATGCGATCTATAGAACACCCCCGCTACATCTACCCCCCACCCCTCGTGTGATCTTGACCCGGAAATGGGTCATGATCAGGTCCCGCGCAGCTCGCGACCTTGTATCCGCTTCCTGCTTGTTTCATCACGAAAAATAAGATATTACAAAAAAGATGAGTATAAAGTTAAAATGTGCTTTTGAGTGGAAACGGTAACGATGTGTGTCGAGTAATTATGTGTTTAAGGATTTATACGTGACTTTTTTGGGTTTTGCGTTTGTTTTTATTAGTTCGTTTTTTGCATGGTACCTAGATTACTCGTTTAGATCGTCTTTGTAATATAATTATTTCCTCCGTGTTTTTGTTTTTCCCACACTTCGCTTTTCCTGGTAACGTCTATACTGTGAAAGCTATACCTACTTTCTCTGAGTATCTACAATTTTTTTTTTTTTACTTTTCATATTAATCCACCACAGAATACCAATATTTCAGTTCGTAGAATATACCTATATTCTTTAGTATCAAGAACCTGCCTATCAAACCTCACAAGTAAAAGCCTTCTTTTGTACCTGCATACCTTTAATCTTGTCACAAATATATCAAAAGCAGGAAGTTTCTGTGAACAATGCGGTCTTGTCCGGGGTCCTTCAGTCGTGAAATGTTTGTCTTCTTTGTGGCGTATCGCTGGTAAGATGCCGCTTGAGGGTAGTATTGAAAAATTATGATGAAGCAAGGTCCAAAAGGTATATAAGACATTTGTTTTATGTAACTAAAGAATGAAGCGTAATTATTTATTTAGGTAATGATACCGGCAATATTGTTAATTTGATTTAGTCAAAACCAAAGCTATGTGGGTAAGAAACGTCAAATTGAATAAATAAAATAGTATATAACAGAGGCATTGATAGTTTTCCATTTAGCGGGTAACTGCGCGTTTCGGAAAAGAAAATGTAAGTATTCGACACCTATATTTTTCATTTCAAATTTTTTTTTTTACCTGCCTTGTAAAACATCCATACCAGGTCATATTCAACAATTTTCCACGTTTCATTATTTATTTTGCTGCTATCATAAACCCCACGCACGTAGGAAGAGCTGTTTATTTACTATTTATAGATATTTAACCTCCGGCGAGAGTCTAGCTTCCATAGACTCGCTCACATCACTCTTTAAATATTGAAGGTTTTCACTACTGATATATGAACGTAGAATTTTAAGTTAAAAGCATTATTTATTATGTTAGCTGTAGGGTGAAAAAATTATGACTAAGGGCAGATTTTTCCATTGTCAGATAAATAATATCTGACTGTAAGAGGTATGTTTTCATTGTCACTTCTGATTATGTGATTATGATGTCACTAGTGATTATGGTTTAGGAAACTATTTTAAATACCAAAAATCACCGCACAGGGGTGGTTTATAGTCTTTAACCATTTTTTTTTATTTATTTATTTTTACTTATCTTCGCAACTTTTATTTAGTTACAAAAGCCCATATTCCACTGTACGTATGTAATTTAGCCACGAGGCACTAGTGAAACCTTCTTTTAAAAGCAAGAAATATCGTCATGGTGACTCGAACATCAGACAATAGCTTTCTCTTTCAGAGCCCTATTCTTCTTAGCTCTTAGCAACACGAAGCCTTGGTAAAAAATATTCGATAACCTTATCGGTGGGGTAAAAAAAAGGTTAAAACACGTTGATATCCTTCACATCAAAGATCTAAACCAAATATTATTCGGTGGAAAATTAGTTTTGTTATAAGAATTGCAGTCACAAAAGCTTAAATAATACATAGTTTAGTTTAATACACAAATCATAAGATAAATACAGACACACATTTCATAAATAAGCTTTACTTAATTATCCAAATATAACAGAACACTCTCAAGTGTAATTAAAATGTAACCACTATCTTGCTCCATTATTTTGGCCTACTTTAATTTAAACGAATGTTATTTATATATTTTTTCAGCTGCAAGTTTTCCATGTATAAAATATACATGAAAAACGATTGTACGCATAAAACAAAAACATGTGCATTAAAACTGTTTTTCTTAACTTCAACTACGTTTTTTTTTAATTATATAGTATACTTCGACCCTCTAACAAAAACCCCAGCATCACAACCATTGAAAACTAACTCTTAACCACACCAAATTAAGTCTCAATTTCCCACGCGGCTTCGAACAACGCAATAACCTACAGAGTACGAGTAACCTGTAGAGTGTTTGTAAACAGAATAAATAATAAATGAATGTCTGTCGGTTCATATTACGCGATCCAATAAGAATACTCGCTGGAAAACCTCCGCGGGGCGCGCTTACATTGAGGTAGCTCCTAGGACTGTTTACATTTCATTGGGTTAAAAGATGGTTTAAATTGTATGCTTAGAAAAGGGACTTTGTTAATAATATTTCAATAATAATGAAATGAGAACATGAGTACTAAAAAACGCACATTTTTTTTAATTAAATAAAAACATTTTTAGTATTTTACGCTGGAGAATGTCTATTGTTTATACCATTTCTACTGTGTCGACGTGACACCCTTTTTTTCATAAATGCATCCTTAGCTCACATTTGTCAAAATATGTTTTTTTCTTTGTCAATCTTATTTTACAAAAACCGAAGACCGAAATTGTTTAAGGAAATAAAGGTTTAAAAACGCATTAAAGAATATGTTTATTAGTAACATTGATTCGATTTTTTCTTAATAGTTTACTTGGCACAAGTAACTCGACCAGTGTAAACTTTGTGTAAAAGATGAGAATCCAATAATGAAAAATGTATGGAGCATATTGAGTCTTTAGTTTTGAATATCGGAATATTATTAAATACGCGATTTCTAGGAAACTTTTGTCAAAGCCGAATGTGAGGTTATTCGAATAGCAATAAAGTTGAAAAAAGTAATAAATTACTCAGCTTTGTTTGTTTTTTTAACGTGTATACAAAACACTTGTGAACAAAGCAGTTTTTTGGCAGTACCATACGTAGGCGAATTTTACAAAGGTAAATTTTAAGAGGTTTTTTTATAATTCTACATATTTGGGAAGAGGATACTCCAGAACAGAAAAACGGTATTTCATTGGATACTATAATTCTTTGAAAGCATATTTTTAAAGCCTGACCTACATATGAAAACTATACACATAATAAGTTATCAAAATTTTAAAGTGGAACACCAAAATTACACAAATAACCCACCCACATCAGAATAATCCAAACCAGAATATATCCCAAAGATACGAGTCAAAGTAAACTTCCCTAAAATAATAAATATTAATTAACCACTTAGTACCAACTAAGTAAACAATAATAATAACAAACTAATCGACCTAGACGAAGTTTCTAACTGAATTAGGGCGAATAAGACGAATTACTATTCCAAGGTGCTTCTAAAGTCACTTTTGTCCCAAATATGTGCAAAGGGCAAATAGTTTTATTTATTTGTAACTAAGAACAAATACCTATTGCCAAACGTCTAGGATGGTAGACAGACGAAATTGAGAAAGACACAGGTTGCTCTGAATATCTATAGAGTATAAATAATATAAAATAAATCTGGACATCTTGAAACTTAAGTTATGTAATGACCAGTGGCCGACCGCGACTACGTCCGCGTGGTTGTCGGCTTTCCGTGGGAATGAGAAGTTTTCCCGCGGTAAAAAGTATCCAATTTGCTATTCTGATGTATAACCTATATTACTGTAAAGTTTCATCAAAATCCGTCCAGTAGTTTTTACGTGAAAGAGTAACAAACATCCATACATACTCACAAACTTCCACGTTTATAATAATAGTAGGATGATAATGATTAACGTCAAACTACCCCTACTACTAGCTAACTAACTAAAATTACCTACAATTTATTTATGAGCTAATAACAGACAGACTTACGGCGTATCTGCAATAAAAAATTAAACTAAAAACTATATTATACTAACGCAATTATTTCCGAACTAAAAGAAGTAACTTTATTTTTATTATAAGAAAAACTAGTTAAATGCACCGTATAACTGACGTAAGTAAATTAATAGACATAAAGTCGATTTTGCTTTGAACAATTTTAATTTTTATTACATTTTACCTTCGTGTTTCAATAACGTTTTAAGAAAATTCCATGGAATTTCTTTATAAATTTGTAAAAAAACTCCTTTATACATTATTTGAATGTCTTCCTAACGTTTTGCTAATGCCAAGAATATTTCAATATAAATTTCTCCGTTGCTGTCTTGAGTGGAAATTTTTGTTATAAATATTTACTGCACATTCGGATATAAAGCCTAATCGCTTGTTTTTCAATTAAACTCGCGTCATAAAAGAAATAGTTTCCAATAATTTTTTAAGTTTAAAAACGATTTCAAGAATCAGCAAATACGACATTCCTTTTCCCTACTAATATTATAAATGCGAAAGTAACTCTGTCTGTCTGTCGGTCTGTCTGTCTGTCTGTCTGTCTGTTACGCTTTCACGCCTAAACCACTGAACCGATTGTGATGAAATTTGGTATGGAGAAAGAACTGAACTTGGGAAAGGACATAGGGTACTTTTTACCGCGGGAAAACTTCTCATTCCCACGGGAAACCGACTTCCACGCGAATGGAGTCGCGGGCGGCCACTAGTGTTTTATATTACTACTTTTAATACTAGAAGTTCTGAAGCCAGAGTTTTAGACAGTTTTCTCTTTGCAAAACTATTTTCGCTTAACAAAGAAACCCGATCCTAAAATACTCTTTAAAAATTTGCATAAAGTTTCAGATGCAACATCTGCTTATATCCCTATCCCTACTCCCTACTAATATATAAATGCGAAAGTAACTCTGTCTGTCTGTCGGTCTGTCTGTCTGTCTGTCTGTCTGTCTGTCTGTCTGTCTGTCTGTCTGTTACGCTTTCACGCCTAAACCACCGAACCGATTTTGATGAAATTTGGTATGAAGTAAGAACTGAACTTGGGAAAGGACATAGGGTACTTTTTACCACGGGAAAACTTCTCATTCCCACGGGAAACCGACTTCCACGCGAACGGAGTCGCGGGCGGCCACTAGTTATTTTATATTTTCTTTTATGTCCAAATACAGACTTTTTCACTTCCCAGATCGAGGCACATCCAAACACTTTAGATGTCGTAAAACCTAACAAGTTTATATCGTCACTATGTTTTTATTTGGGTGAAATGTTTGAAAATGAACCTTAGTCCTTGAAACAGAAAGGTTATTCGAAAGCCTAAGTTAGAAGTTATTTGAAGTGTGCAAATTTATACATTTTAATATAATTCAAGTGCCACTAAAAATTAGGATAAGATTAAAAAGAAGATTCAGATCCTTTTCCTTAAACAAAAAGGTAAAAAATTATACGTTAAATTAAAAAAAATGGAAAACATCGTGAGGACACCCACATGATAGGATAATTATCCATCATGTGATCCACCAACCCGCTCCGAGCCCGCGTGTTTTTTTTATTATTATTATTTTATACTTGCTTATTTTTTAAAGTAAAAAAATATTTATTTTAATTAAGTTTTAAATATTTATTTTATATTATACTTAATTACTTTACCAAATATACTAATTAACTGGTTTGGTATCTACATTAACTTTAGGTATCACTTTTTAAATACAAAACTAAAAAAGCAAACCTAAAAAAGTTATTTCAATTTACCACAAAGGGGCTATACCTAAATGTGTGTTAACTCATTTTAATGAAATCTGTATCTCATTAACAGAGAGCTTTGTAGATCTAGAGGTCAAAGCACTATTCTAATTAATTACAGCTTTTTACTGTGGAGCAGAGGTTTCTGAAAAATCTCTCACTGATTGTTTGATGTTTTAAAACAAGAGAATAACGTTAAAGGTTTATGACGTCATAGGATTTTAAGTTGATTGCGTTAAGGACTTTACAGTCGCTAAGCTAGTTAAGAAACGCGAAGATAACTAACGAAATACAAAGACTTAATAACTTGAAAATATATGTTTTAAATCAAATATTTGATCTCATCATTCTCGCTTTGCTTTTGTCAAACATCACTAAATACAACAAAGTCATTATAAATCAACTTCGTATTAGGACTAATCTCGTTTTAAAGCACATAACTGCAGTTTAAAAAACCAACAAAACACTCTTTCCTAAACGCAATTCAAAAGTGATAATTACTTACGAGTATATTACTGGTTTTCTATTAATCTCACTGTCGTACCTGAAAACTCTGTATCCAAAATCTTTTTTTTTTTTTGCAAACCAGCAAATTTATGTTACCGAGATAAAAGGTTTAATAAATTGTTTGTAGTAAATATTTGGAATATTACTTTTTTGTTTGTTTTAATTAGTATTTTAGACGAGTTCCCCTGACATGCAATTATAAATGTACGCATAGATTAAAAAATATAGGTTTATTTAAACAAACAAAATTATTTAAGTAAACATGAATTTATAGCTATACCTTTAACATTGATTTCTCAAAAAAGAACAAAAAACAAAAAAAAACTGTACATGTTTGACTCATTTTAAACATTGATATCAAAAGCCTCTATTAATTTAATGTAACACATTATAATAAACAGATTTTAAAGGATCATAATTTGTAAAACATATGTTTGTCAGTGACATCCCATTTTAAAAAGAAATATAACCCACTGAATAAGACATCATAATGATATTAACCTTTAAAGTAAAAGTTATATTCACTTTAAGTAAAACTTGCCGTACCTTTAAGCTTACTTTAATAGAAAAAGTTTCATTGCAAATTGCGAATAAAGTATAAATTATGTAAGCTAATGTTTTCCTTATGATAAAGTTAGCAAGGGAACAATAATGAACAAATATTTTCTTCCTGCCTTTTTGTTACGACTAAATAATAACGCTATGTAGATAAATAGGTTAATATAACTTTGAATCTATTTTAATTGTTAAAAATTTAAAAATCGAAACCTTGAAAAGAAAACAAAACATAAACAGCTTATTGATGCAATAATAAAGTTAATACAAGTTATAAAATATGAATTATATTTACCGTCAACTGTTGAAATAATTTCTGATAACTTCAACTTTTGTTACTCGTGTGCTTAACGCTCGGGGTATCACTATATACTGCTATTAATTATTAATAATATTAAAGTTATCATGAAACAAACACAATACAGGAAGCAAAACTGTGTGGGTGTTATAATCATTTTTATAACAGCATTTATAGCTTTTATTTATTTAACAATAACGCAAAAGCTTATCGTGTCAATAATAAATCAAATAATTTGTTTGTATAAGTTAGGAATTATTTTTCACACAGAAATTTTATAAATTAGTAGTATACGATTTTCATTTTACTTTACTAATTAACTTTTGCATTTTGAACGCAAAATGTAATTATTTTATGTTAATCTTGTATTAACAGAATACCGAATGCCAAAATGGATATAATGAGCAATTTTCATTAAAATATATTACGCAACTATTACACTGAATTGAATTAATATTTGTTATTTCTCGTGTTTCACAAAGCATCCATAATGAGCATACAGGAATAATAAACACAGAGATTATTTGTTCATGTCCGGGTTTTATTCATAGAAAAATATTTATTTGTGATTTCAATTAAGAATAAAAAACCATAATATATGATTCGGGCAAAATAAACTAATTAATTAAAATTTGACGTTTTCGTTAATTAATAAAGTTCAAGCTTTTTAGATTCGTCTCTATGAATTTTAATTCGAGTATAACTTTTCTCTTAGTTTTACGACTAAGTATATCCGTAAACTTAAAGATTTTTGTAAAAAAAAATTTTTTTTTCTGTCAAAAAAAAAATTTACCACTTTACCGCACACGAAAGAATTGGTTCATATCCCAATTGCTTAGCTCAAATAACTTTTTCTACTGATCGTTTTAAGGTCCGGTTTGGACATCAAAATATTTATGTAATGGATTTCAAACAAGTACTTGCCTATAACATAGTGATTTTACCTGATTTATTGTAAGTAATTCATAATCATGTACGTTTTATTACATCAATTATGTGCGTAAGTATATAACGAAAATTAATGCAAAAATCGATTTAAAGATTTTTTTATTTCAGTCACTTGCTTTCTCAGTTATATTTTTTCTTTTTAATAATTATTTTTTTTTACATGCTAGAAAGCTATGTACTTTTAGCCAGGAATTTTATAGTAGCCCATACCGTTTAAAAATGTTTAGTAACTTTTGCAGCACAAAAATCATTTTTTCATAATCGTCATGACCGAACACGATAATTAAAGAAATCACTTACATATTCAAAATCACTTTCCGAACCACAACCGATATATTTTATTCGTTATGCAACCCCAAAACTAAAACTCACACTTTCCCAAAACTTGCATCTGAACTTAATCTCACAGACATTTCCTACCTTTACCTTTGCAGGTAGAAAAAAAACCACTGCTAAAACAAAAGAGCCCAAGGCCACTGACCTTCGCTTGTGAGTGTATCCGAGTCGTCGACGATCAACAGGTGCGGCCGTCGCGCCCGGTCCAACTCCGGGTCGGCTGGCAGGGAAGTGGAGACTACTCGCGGGACGCCCATCGCTGCCGGCGGTCGGGGCGCGAATGGCGATGCGAGCCGATGCTGGGGCACTTCTGATGGAACGGAAAGCAGTGGGGAGAGTTTTTTTTTTTTTTTTGAGGATGTGCAAAGGTGAAGGTTGGGAGTGTGCGTACGGGGAAAGGATTGAAAAGGTGAATGTTTATGAGGAATAAACACTAATTTTGATTAATTGGGTGTTAGGTTTGACGACTTGAAAACGAATGGAAAATTTATGATCACAAATATTATGTTTCTCATGAAATTCTTGTATGTTTTTAATGAATTTTAGATGCAATCCTTCCGATATTTCGTAGTAAAAGGGCTTATAGGATATGCATACGACTTGGCGTTTTTGTTTGAAATATGCATATTATAATTTTTTGTAATATGCTTACAAAAAATTATATGTATATTTGAAACTGCCACAATTTAAAAAAAAAATCTTAAAAATATCAACTAAGTCATAAGCTGGAAGAAGAAAAAATGTTACTAATATGCTTAATGAGCATGATATTTTTCATTAGTTTCATCTTAATAATTTCTTTATACCAACAGTAACTTCTATGTGTTCCGTAGAAAAACACTATATAAAAGCATCATTGTAGAATTGTTTAAATTTCAAGGTCATAAACGTCACTGTCAGATCGGAACCGCCCGCCACAGGTGCCATCGACGTCCGATTGTTATGGCGGCGGAGAGCATTCGAATTTCGAATCGTAACTTTTTTATGGGGACGCGCACGGATGTTCTTTTTTATTGAGCCTGACACCAATAAATTGATGTATATTTTTTAACACATTCTTCTAGAAGTGTCTTTAATGTATTGTTTTTTTAAGTTTCGTTATAAAATATAAATAGTTATAAAGATTTTAATGTAAGCAACGCAATATGTCTGTAAGTGTAAACAAGTAAACAAAACGTGGTTTAGATCTGTAAAAAACTGATTAATGATACAATCAAATAGTTCAAATATCGTTTACATTTAGATATGCATTATTATAATCTTTGTAACAATTTAATTTTATTTAAATCACTGTAATAACAGAGATCGTTAAAGAATAAATCAGTCTGATAACAATATGTGTAAAATAACTTCTATTATATAATTAAATAAATGGTGCAAATCGATAAATGGCAAACAATGAATTAATTATTTTTTATAAAACAGGAAATGTGGAAACGATTTAATTAATTAAGATTTTATTTGTTCTTTTTAGCTTAATTTTCGGTAGTATTTTTTTGCACGAAAAAAACTCAAAATGATGATACGAGTATTATAAATATGTATTGAAATTCTTAATGGTTACTTTAGTAAATAGATTGTAGGAACTGTCAAAAGAAAGAAATATGAGAATTCCTAGAAAAATTGGATTGGCGTTTAGAATACGTAGGCTGAAATAACCTTTACTGTTTTTAAATAACTCATTCCTTTTAAAACTTATTAATTGTCTTTTTAAAATAGTATTGAGTGAAAAAATCGAACTGAAAACTTATTCATTCACTTGAATAACATTTCGAATGTAAGTAAATAAGCAATCCTTACGTTTCAGCGCAAATTTCCACACTATTACTTGTAGAAACTTAGTATTGAAACATGTTATCAATAGTTCTATTCAACATGATAATGATTTGAAGTGACATGTTTCGGTATCTGTAATTGAATTGTATCTTCAAATGTTTGCTATTAATATACATATACATGTGTTCATAGAGAGTATTAAACAATGTTTCTAACTGTACGAGAGATACTTTGATTGTTAGTTACACGCATTGTTAAAGTTAGCAAAAGTAAACTTAGGCACAAGAAATTATTGTAATGAAATTAAAAATAACGACACACAGTTTAAATGTTACCATAAAAAATACTGAAATTGCTTTAAGACTACAAACTTACACACAGACATACACGCCTTATTTTCTACTTTCTTTCTTTCTTTAACTATTTCACTTTTCTTATTAGTTGATAAACACGTTTCATTCTACCTCTCGTAGCATTTTCGTAGCACTCTCGTAGCATTTCCGTAGCGCTCGAGCTACGTCGTAGCAAGGTGACTTGTTGAAACTTATTTATAAGTCACAAACTAAATAGTGAGTTATCTTGTCAGAAGTCTTTGCATTTATATTTTCATAGCTTATAACAATACTTTATTACAATAAACAATAATACAATATTATTTTAATTGCCGGTAAACGTAAAATATGCGGATGGACTTTTTTTAAATAGTTAAATCAAAACTATTAAAACTACTTGCATTTCTTTGTTACAAAAATAACATCTTCAATAGGACTTTTAAACGTTAGTGAAAGAAAATTTAATAATAATGCTTTGTTACAGCTCAAAAGAGTAAATGAAAAATTTGCAAAAAAAAGTTCCAAATATTTTTTATTCCCATGGTTTTGAACATGAATCATGAAGATATCAAATCAAATCTCTTCACCATCCCGCCTACACATATCATTGGATTTTCGCGAACCAAATCTCAATTTATTAATCGCATTGAATAAGCAAACAAACAAGTAATCAGATAAATCCAATAACGATTGAACTTTGACTTTTCCGAGGACCTTATTGGTAAAGCCTTAAAGGTCACTTTATTTAGATTAGGAAAGTAATCACATTTTGTTTGCAAACTACTAAAGACGAGCGGTTTGGAAACCATTATAGTTAAATATGATTTAATATTCACCGTAATTCTTTGCATGCTTTCGACTCACTTTCGACTCGAAAGGTGTGATCTGGCATGTAGTGTCCCGGAATGAGATGAACATTTGGTTTTTAAAAACAAAAGGTACCATTTTAAAATTAAAAGTTGTGTTAAATAAAATTGGTGACTGAAATTACCATCTGCAAGATTATCAGTTTTGCTTAGATATTTTGGTCAATCTTTTTTTTTAAATAAAATTACTGTTTTAATTAAATTTTGACGACCTCTGTGGTGCAGCGGTTGTATACCGGACTGCTAAGCGGATGGTTCCGGGTTCGATCCCCGGGTCGGGCCAATTTCATCAAATGGTTTTTCGAAATTGGCTCGTGTCTGGGTGTAACTAGGTTCTCCTCTAGTCTATTGTGTGTTACCTAAAGAACAAGCTTTACTTAGTTGCCGCACAGTTGGTGTGTTAGTCTGGAGATTTATTATTATTCATTATTTAAATGTTCATTATATTTTAACACCATATGAACTACGTGGTTTAATTAATTACGGTACGATCCTGCATTCTATGTTCAACTATACAATTCCATCTCAACTAATAATTACGTTCCAAATTTATGTTGCAAGTATCGTTACAATTCCCATTTTAGAATATACATAGTGATGGATGATTCACAATGGACTAGTGTTGTAGAAACCGACTATATTATAACTACATAGTATAAAACAAAGTCACTTTCTCTGTCGATATGTATGCTTAAATCTTTAAAACTACGCAACGGATTTTGA
This sequence comes from Emmelina monodactyla, assembly GCA_916618145.1. Classification (NCBI taxonomy): domain Eukaryota; kingdom Metazoa; phylum Arthropoda; class Insecta; order Lepidoptera; family Pterophoridae; genus Emmelina; species Emmelina monodactyla. The sequence goes on from OU745316.1 coordinate 4,848,744, forward strand.
TGCGTTTTTTTAATAGACAGAGTGATTCAAGAGGAAGGATCACATGTATAACAACATAGTACAGAGAAAGGTATTTTACTCCGAATTTAACGCGGGTTAAAGCTAGTAATCACCGATATAAAAAAAAGAGTATGACAAACAATACAACAAATTATTTATTTTAACAAGGGAGTATTCTTATGGCTCCGATTTGTCCTTTTTTTAAATAGGACTAAAGACCATTTCAATTACTAACTCTAAGTAATTTTATGGTATATAAGAAATCGCTATAGAAAAATTGTCTTTAGATCTTGAACTTTATTAAAATGAAAGTTCAAAGTAAACAATTCTTAGTCCGTTATAGGGTTGAACTACGCCACTTTTAAAAATAAGTTAGTGCATGCTTCCCGGTTTTGCTTACGAACTTGGTACTTACAGCGATGGAATTTTTTGCAAACTTAAGTGTCAGTTTTCTGTAGAATTAGCTGCTAAAATATATGCGTAAATGAATTTCAGTTCATCCTCCAGTTTCTGAAAACTAATTGATAATAATCATCTTAAACATGAAAATCTCAGCTAAATTAAGACTAAATGAATTTGTCACACTCAGACTTTCGGTTGCTTAAATTGTTTTAAGCTCAACAATTATAAATTCATAATTAGATTTTAAAAAGTAATTTCATCAACACTAATATGATAAGTTAATATTAAAATCGAAAACATTAGAATATTTAATGAATTGTCAATTTTCTACAAGACAACCGAATTAGTGTCTAATGCCTGCATAATCTCTTTACCAATGGCCGCTATAATTCCCAATATCGAAAGCGCCTTACTGCGCTTAATTTCTACAGACGGAGGTCCGGTTACACTGGACAGGTATTAATGCGTGCCTCGCCTACTCATGTGGGCAGGGCTGACGGTTACTGGTTTAAAATTTGTATATGTTTTTAGATCAAACTAATTAATAATGTTATAATAATTAATAACCTTGTAAGCTTTTGATTGAAATCAAAAGAAAGTCACTGTTAGTCATTTGCCATTCTTTTTAAGCTATGCTTGCATGCGTAACCTTGTTTCAGTCTGAAGAAAATCTTCACTTTGATTGAAAGTTGAGTCTTATGAGTATTTTTAAATTAGTTGAGAAATTTTTAGGTACGACGCTGGTTGTAAATTTTACTATTCAAACGAGGTGAACCCTGTCTAATTGCCATTTATTTATTGTTTAAACCTGTCACATCAGGTTAAAAACACATATATGTTGCGACATCTATGTGTTTGTGTCAACTTTTGCCCCCGGCGATCGCAGGCAACTTACTCAGACACAACGACATATCGAATTTAGTAATCTTTTAAACCATAGCATAAAATTTCCAAATTCCTTACTCATACTTTCATTTAGCCCGTAACTCTGTATTTATTAATTGTCGTATTAAATTTTATATTATATTTTTCCGGTAAGTTGGCAGCCCTACAGCATTTATAGCCCTTTTGTATGGCTAGTCTGGATGGTAGTAATGACGATGTAAAATCTACAGGAAGCGATCGATACTCTGACATTGAAGGCTGTTGCAGCAGAATTATCTGCTTTTGAAGTATATTCTATGTTTGAAATTAATATACGAATAGGGTAAGTGCATGGTTAGGTATTTTGGATAATGAGGCTTATGCAGAGTACAATAAGACTGATTATCCTAGTAATTAATGTTAAATATAAAAGGTTTTGTCTTCGAGAAATCTATGTTCTATTTACCGTTGAAACGTGTTATTAAGGCTACGTTTAACGGTTGCCACACAGTAAACAAGTTTATTACTAAACCTAAATTATAAGTACACAGTGCAAAATAGACAAGTAAAATATAAAATATACTATGCTTAAACATTTGTATAAATTATAACAATACAATGTACTATTTATAGCTATATTTAACAAATAACTTACCCTTTTTACTATCCTCCATCAAGCAACTCAAAAAGTAGTTAAAACCTTGCGTCTTACAAAGAATCTGCATGCGAATTTATTTTCTATACATCTTGACATATCAAACTACAAATCCATGTAGTGTTTTTGTATCAAAAATAAATTAAAAACTGAAAATCGTTTTTTTGCTGACTGTACAGATACACTCCAACAATTGGTCGTCTCGTGTGTTAAGTGCTAAGATACAGGAACTAACAATTCAATTGGCGATCGCTTCATATTGCAGTGCAGGCTGTATTTACTTGGAGGAAGTAACAAAACTCCGTGCATCCGTATCCGCACGTGTACGACTTCCGGTGAAAATTGTATATCCGTTTCCGGGAAAGATAGTTCAGCCGTTTGATATATCAGATGTTTGATGCATAAGCTGCTTTCAAGAATTGATATTTAGTTGATATAAATTATTTGTTGTAGGTATACGTAGTTAATACAACCGAAGGTGCATTTTTATTTAAGGGTTTAATATACCAAGTTCAAAACTTCATTGCATACTGAAAAATAGAGTAGGATTTAACTTCTTAGATTTACGCGATCATTATTACTTGAAATTAAAGGCATTTTAACGAGTTTTTACGCGTTTATTAAGTTATATTTGACTAGCTTTCCGCCCTGCGGTTTCACCCGCAACTTAATGGCTTTTCCCGTGGGAATTAGGCTTTTTCCCGCAGTAAAATTATCATATTTTCATCTTTCCTGGGTGTCCAACTATCTCTATTCCAAAATCAAAAGACAATCGGTTCAGCCGTTTTTTACGTGAAGCGAACATACAGACAGAAGGATAGACAGACATACCTACACATTTTCCCATTTATATTATAGTAAGGATAGACCAACAAAAAAGGCCCTTTGCAGTACCTATATATATCTTAAGTGAAAGCCATGTTAGCCTATACTGCAGTAGCTACCTATATGCCTGTGATAAGGGCGCTGCAGTGCTTTACAATATTATTACGTTGTTATTAAGGGTTTCCACGCGAACGAAGTGTCGGACGGCCTCTAGTTTAACCATACTTCAAAACTAAACGCCCAATTTTAATCATTTAAAGGCCAAATACATAAACTTTACTTAGTGACGAAATAATTTATTTTGATAAGGACTAATAGCATGATATAAAAGAAACGCGTTTAAATTTAGTCCAAAAAAAATTCAAGATTTTTTAATAAAAAAATGGTTGTTATGCCTCACTCGACATAGATAAGTATAGTGTGTCGCGGACTTTTTTGTAGATATTAATAAGATGTACAATTAATTAGAACATTTTATGGTTATATCTTTTAAGGCAGCGTACGCAAAATAAGTAACTTTTCTGGTTGATTTTTACACCTTGTGTCCGAAAAACCCAAATATCTTACGGAACCCTATTTTTTCCAAAATAAAATATAGCCTATGTTACTCATGGATAATGTAGCTTTTGATTAGTGAACGAATTTTTAAAATCGGTCCAGTAGTTTTTGAGCCTATTCGACACAAACAAACAAAGTTTTCCTCTTTATAATATTAGTATAGATTTATAATATTAGTATAGATTATCTGACGTTTCGACATCTTTACAAATGCCGTGGTCACTGAGATATTTGACGTCTGCATAGAGTAAAGTGAAAAACGAATTCACCGCCATCTATTTCGTAATTTTGAATTAAATTCGCATTCGTCAGATGATCAAAAAAAATTAATAAACGCGTAAAAACCCGTTAAAATGAGTTTAATTTTAAGCAAGGTAGACTTAATTGATAGCACCTATGTCCAAGCTTGCTGATGCAACCCGAGAACCATATTTAATGTAACCAGTGACATACTCGTACATATTATTTTGTACAATGTGGACACTGTCTTTCTACTTATAAAGGAAATACCTAATAACCGTGGATTTAAGTAAAAGGTTAAAATTGTCTAGGCGGTATAAAACAGGGTATTTAATTGTCAAAACGAAGCCAAATTACTTTAAAAGTAGTGCTTGTAAGGAAGCTTAAGTACCACACATACATACACACACACAGACTTACACACACCCATATACATACACACACTCACTCACACACATTCATTGCATGCGTACACAGTCAAACTTATGAAAAACTAGTGGCCGCCCGCGACTCCGTTCGCGTGGAAGTTGGTTTCCCGTGGGAATTAGAAGTTTTCCCGCGGTAAAAAGTACCCTATATGTTATTCTGATGTATAACCTAAATTGTTTTATAAGTACACACGTAAACTTAGTGACATAGAATTGAATTATTTTTACCGAGAACTAGTCAGTCAAGAAAAGTTACCGCATTATTTTTTTCTTGCAATTAGGACAACCATCACTCAAATAACTTGACTGAATGGATTAACGGTCAAGATGGAAAAGCCACAGTTAATATAGGCTTTCGACCTGAAGCAAATATGCTCTATACAATAGACAAAAACGTTTTTGAATAATTTACAAAATGCATAAGCGCTAGATCCCTTAAAAAGGGTTTAAACAAATGGAGTTAATAACAGGTTTTCAGGTCAGAAACTACTAAATAACCACGGTGTACGATTATTTTATTAGAGAAAAATATTATAAAAAATGTAAGCTACCAATTGTATTGCAAAAGATTTGACTAAGAGTTAAGAGCTTATGTCGTACTTTTCTATCACAGGAGCCACATTAACATCGCAAGCAAAACCTTACTTCTATTTTGTAGATGTCCACTTCGGAGATACTTCGTAATAAACATCAAATATAGAAATTCGTTACAGACTGCCTAATCAATCGCTATCGTATTTCGAAGTAGCAGTTCAACTCACTATCGTAACCATCAATATTCTCACTTGCATTGGCCCTTTGATTAATTTCTGTCTCTCTTTGACTGGCCGTCGGCAGTCGCAGATTAATTCTCAACCCTGGCGATGTTTTCTGTTGGAAATTAAACTTCAATTAGACGTGTACTAGGTCGTTTTTAAAGGACTATTAATCCTGCTAATATAATAAATGGGAAAGTTTGTGAGTATGTATGGATGTTTGTTACTCTTTCGCGTATAAACTACTGGACGGATTTTGACGAAACATTACAGTAATATAGGTTATAATAATAATAAATAATAATAAATAAATCTCCAGACTAACACACTAATTGTGTGGCCCCATGGTTATACATCAGAATAACACATAGGGTATTTTTTACCGCGGGAAAACTTCTCATTCCCACGGGAACCCGACTTCCACGCGAACGGAGTCGCGGGCGGCCACTAGTGTTATATATTACTATTATATTACTTCAAATTTAATATAGTTTAAGTATATAAGACTCTAGTATGTTTCTACCTTCTTCATGGTCAGTTATGTGCATAACTATCACGTAACAAATTTTGGTTGAATTTAAACATGTACAGAATTTTTTTCACATAAATAATACTATCTATACTAATATTATAAAGCTGAAGAGTTTGTTTGTTTGTTTGTTTGAACGCGCTAATCTCAGGAACTACTGGTTCGAATTTAAAAAATCTTTTTGTGTTGGATAGACCATTTATCGAGGCAGGCTTTAGGCTATATAACATCACGCTGCAACTATAAGGAGCGAAGAAATAATGGAAAATGGGAAAAAAACGGGGAAAATAATTCATCCTTGAGGGCTTCCGTTGCGTGCGCTTCGAAAACGGTTCTAGAAACCAAAAATATATGTATGAAAGAATTAAGGGAACTTTTTACCGCGGGAAAACTTCGCATTCCCACGGGAAACCGACTTCTACGCGAACGGAGTCGCGAGCGGCCACTAGTAAGAAATAAAAGTAACTTCGGGAAGAATCGCTTTTAAAAAGGTAATAGAGAAATTAATAAGAACTTAAATTTAAAAACAAAATCGAGTTAAAAAAATTATTCAAAATTTACACAATTTTACTACAAAAACAAATTTAATTTTACGTAAAGTGCACACACGTACCTTACAAACCTTTGTATTTTTTCAATGGAATATAAACCAATGGAGAGCGCATCGGTATTTTTTTATATTAAAGTTGCCACATTTGGCATGTGAAGGGGGGAAAATCACCGTTTAAATTAACTGTTGCCACTTAAAATAAGTGAAATGGCCTTATTCAAGACTAAGTTCGTCAATACTGTCGTATAATCAAACTTATGTTGATTTTAATCCCATACAGAACGCATCAATCTAATTCATAAAAAAGACTTTAAATGGAAATCTCAATATATTTTTTACATAAAAGATAATACATAAAAGTTATTTTGTAACTTTATTTCTGTACCTAATAACGCTAGTACGGTAATTTTAAGCTTAATCAAGTCAATTTAAAGCCAATCTAAAGAATCTACTAACCATTGACGCGTTAATAAACATGTTACTATAGAAACCTATACCTGTGTTTTTGCGTCTCAATATACCATCGAATATTATTGATAGAGAAATAACAGAAACAGATAGTCCCAAAACAAAACAAGCGGTTTTTACTGATTAGTGTTTTAACCATTGTAGGGATATTGAGACCGGCCCTAAGTCAATCACTACATAGTATAAAACAAAGTCGCTTTCTCTGTCCCTATGCAGAAATCTTTAAAACTACGCAACGGATTTTGATGAGGTTTTTCTCAATAGATAAAGTGATTCAAGAGAAAGGTTTACATGTAATTATAATAACATATTATAGGAGAGTTTTACTTCGAATTTAACGCGTGCGAAGCCGCGCGGGTAAAACCTAGTAGATTTATATATTTGAATCGCCTCAAAAATAGAAGATAGTAATAAAGTATAGCTTAAAATCAAAAATATTAACTTTTGCCAGCCAAGCCATGTCTTATCCATTGCCTATTTATCTCCATGTATTTTCCACCAAGTAACGGTCATCTGCCCGACTGAATGAGGGTAATGAGCCATGCGAGCGATCGGCGCACGCGCTTCGTCGATTGGAAACGTGCACTAGTGGACAACAACCTTATAAAGGTAAGGTTCAAATGTTAACGCACAGTGGGGGTAGGTCGAGTAGGCTTTAGATGAAAATGTCGTAAGAGTTTGAAATTTGTTTGTTTGTTTGTGTTATAGGCATTTTTTTGTGGTGGTTACCTTCTAATGTTTATTTAATTTATAATATCTAAAACTCGGAAGCATCAAATAAAGAAAAAAATATATTCAAGAATAGGGTAAATAAATATTATACAGGGTGGGTAAGTTGTAGATGTGCAGAATTTTATTGGATTGGAAAATATACGGGGTGTAAAAGAACCGAAAACAAAAACTGGGCATTACTGGAAGGATACTGGTAACGTTATGATCAACAAAAAAATATTTTTATGATTAAAAAAAATATTATTTTTTTACGCAATTTTCTAAAATTGCATTATACTATCAGATTTTGCGATAATTTCAAATTAAATAGGGTTTTAATTTAATTTTCAATGTAAATAATCGCACCTGAAGTGTGAGTTGATGTGTGAGCGATGATTTCAAGCGGCGAATATGATTTTTCAATCCCTAATAACCTTTTAAAATTGAGTTTTCTTGGTATCCTGTTAGTGAATTTAGTTACTATTGAGGCTCAAGACGTGCTCATACGTGGTTTCAGGCTTCGGAAGTGGTTTTTTTACACCCGTTATGATGAATTAAGTAATGAACGTTAATTGTACTCCATACGAACTAATAAGAATTTTTATTCAGATTTTTTTCCGCTTTTTTTCATGACAGTACAATCAATCCTGTCGCCCTGTTTCGGCTTGAGTTCTCGGACACCCTGTATAACCTCTTCGAAATCTATCTACTACTACTATCTGAAACTATCTGAAAACTAAAAAAACCTTTTCATTTTACAGATAGCTTTTCGCATATCATTATTTAAATATCTACTTTGAATTTTTCTCTTCATTCGATATCATTTGAATACTTGTAAATTACTAAGAAGTTACTACAGCGTAGTTCTTTCGTAGTCCGTAGCAGCTATTCATATCAATTTGAACACGGGTTGGGTTTTTTATTATTTTATTACTGAAGACCAGATTCAAATGAGATATATGTCAGAGATCGACTATTCTAATCTATACTATTACTAATATAATAAAGCTGAAGAGTTTGTTTGTTTGTTTGTTTGAACGCTCTAATCTCAGGAACTACTGGTTCGAATTTAAAAAATCTTTTTGTGTTGAATAGACCATTTATCGAGGCAGGCTTTAGGCTATAAAACATCACGCTGCAACTATTAAGAAAGAAGAAATAATGGAAAAGTTAAAAATACGGGGAAAATTATTCATTCTTGAGGGCTTCCTTTGCGTGCGCTGCGAAAATGGTTCTAGATACCAAAAATATATGTATAGAAGAATTAACTTTGATTTTTATTGAACTTTTACCGCGGAAAAACTTCGCATTCCCACGGGAAACCGACTTCTACGCGAACGGAGTCGCGAGCAGCCACTAGTGGTTGGATATAAGAAGAGTGTGGATTGCCAGTACCAAATATGATGCTAGACAGAGTGTTTGTGACATCGAGAGAGCAGCCGTCAGAGTGAGGGAGATTGTCTCAAGCTATGGCAACGAACGGTTGAAAGTGTAATGCTTGGTGTCTGCGTAGAAACTGTCCGTGATCCGTACCTTTTTATAAATTAATCTAATGACCTACTGATTACATCAAGAGAAGATAATTACAGCGCTGAAACAATGTGACCAAATGGTTTTATTTGATTCTAACACATCACCCAGATACGCCCACAACCAAAGAAGGCACATACTAACTCTTGAATATGAATTCTGATAACGGAGGCACCCAAACAGCAGCCCGGGCGCGGGAAGTTCCTGTGCCCTATACAGTGACGTCACATGCCTGGACAGTAGGGAAACACACAAACTATACACAGGGACATTGTTAAAACACTACACATAGACACACTCACGCTAACATGTTTACACACTTGCACTCATACACACACATCCTACTAATATTATTTCTGGAGTGGTAAAGTCTAGCTGTAGGCTCTGTCTGCAGTGATTGCTGTTCTGACTCGACCAGTGAAATACCACCGTCGCACAGAAAACCGACGTGATGTAGGGATGATGTTCCTGCGTTTCGTTCCATGAGTGCGATATCCGGTGCCTAATTTTGTCAAAGGCTCAGCAACACACCCCCAACACCCACAGTGTTGCGGGTAGTCATGGGCGGCGGTGATCACTTACCATCAGGTGACCATGCTCGTTTGCTTTGTCATATTATTAAAAAAAAACGTGAAAGTTTGTGAGTATGTGAGGATGTATGGATGTTTGTTACTCTTTCATGTAAAAACAATTGGACGGATTTGGGTGAAACTTTACAGTAATGTAGGTTATACATCAGAATATCACATAGGGTACTTTTTACCGCGGGAAAACTTCTCATTCCCACGGGAAACCGACTTCCACGCGAACGGAGTCGCGGGCGGCCATACTAGTGTTTATACAATGAAACTAAGTAATAATAGTTGCTTACTATATTTTTAGTGTGCCTATGAAATTGACAAAACGGTTAACTCTAAAATTAGGTTTCATATTAGAAAATCAGCAGACAAGTAAATTGTAACATAAATTAACTTGTCCTACCCAAGGCAGTTGTCTGTCACCGCTCGTTTATCAAAGTGAGACGAAGCGCCTAAAGGCCTTTGATGTCTAGCAAAAGTAGCAATTTTCAAGATTTTTCAAAACATTTAGTAGACAAAAATCTTACTAAAAGATGTATCACTATTTAGAAAATTATAAAGATATGAATTATTTAAAGCTTACTTTGCCTTTCAAAGGATGGAAACAAAAAAAAACAGTTTAATCAAAAGCGGTCACCCATCCTTGGACTGACCGCGGCCGACGTTGCTTAACCTCTACGATCGAGTTAATTTCAGAAGTCGCAACGAGCCACAGTAAACTAACCTTCAAGAAGATTAATGGCCCAGTCAAAAAGCTTATACTTGTAAATATTCGCTGTAGGGTACACAAAATACAAAGAATCAATCAATCAGGGTAATACTACCAAAACTTTCTAATTGAGTTTAGTTTCATATTTAACTTTATAACTTAACTTTACCTATTCTTGTTACACGTATCGATATTGTACCATGAGAGAGTAGGAAAGACATTTTATTGTGTAACAAAAGCACTTCTAATATTAAATTGTTCACGTTGGCGTTATGAATCGTATGTGTATCACTTTTTCGTTCTCTTTTTTGTTTACCTACGAAGTATGTAACCAATAGAGACAAGTTCATTCAAGAATCGTAAATGTGTCACTTATTTGTTCATTTTCTTTGGTTACTATGAAGTACTAGTGGTCGCCCGCGACTTCGTCCGCGTGGAAGTCGGTATACCGTGGAAATGAAAAGTTTTCCCGCAGTAAAAATAAAGTAAGTTTAGCTGGTGTGTTATTCCGAATGTTAAAATCTATGTACAAAATTTCATCTAAACCCAATAAGCAGTTTTACGTAATTTACGTATTGTACAAACATTTCTTACCACATAAACATTCATTACCTTAAGTCATATTTAGTCAATAAACTAATTCTCCCTTAACAAAAAAAGTTTGGAAAAACTATAGTAAGTTGTTGATACCGGCCATTAGCAAGCTTACCAGAAGCTATCACTCCATATCATATCTATTGCGACATTAAACGCAGGTGGCCACAACTTTTCGCAATTAGCTTGACAAATTATGATTGCCGGGTACACGAAATTATATCAACGGTCATACACCCTTTGGGATACATTTTCTGATTACATGCTGAACAATTATGAAGGTAGCTTGTTTAATTGCAATTACTTTAGTTACTGGGTAGAAGGTTTAGGCGTAGTACTTAGTTAATAAGAAAGTAATGAGGTTTTTCTATTGATATACTAGTTTTTATATTTTTTACCAGGATTTTAGAACGATTATAATTAATTGGTTAGTAAAATTAAGTTCCATATAATTAATAATTGTAGGTAAGTATCAGAATCATGGTTGAAACACGCTGCTAATATTCTTGATGTAAGATCAACATAATTACTATTTTTTACAAACTCTTTGTACGGATAACATTAAAATAAAGTTTCATTTTTTTTTGGTTCAAACATAATTGGTATAAAAACTCAACTGATTACAAATCATATTAACAAAGTTAACTATACTTACGGGGTGTAAAAAGACTGCTTCCGAAAAACAAAAAGAGGGCATTGCTGGAGGGGTTTTGGTTTCGTTTTGAGCAAAAAAAAAATTTTTTTTACGTAATTATTCAAAATTGCCTTTATGCTATCAGATCGATTGCGATGATTTCAAATGAAATAGTGTTTTTTTTTATTTGCAATGTAAATAATCACACCTGAACCAACAGTTGATGTGTGAGCGATGATTTCAAGCGGCGAATATGACTTTTCAATCTATACTGTTAGTGAATTTATTTACTACTAGTGGCCGCCCGCGACTCCGTTCGCGTGGAAGTCGATTTTCCGTGGGAATGAGAAGTTTTCCCGCGGTAAAAAGTGCCCTATGTCCTTTCCAAAGTTCAGTTCTTTCTTCATACCAAATTTCATCAAAATCGGTTCAGTGGTTTTGCCGTGAAAGCGTAACAGACAGACAGAGTTACTTTCGCATTCATAATATTAAGTAGGGATAGAGGCTCAGGTATTCAAGCTTCGGAAGTGGTCTTTTTACACCCATTATATACCAAAACATTATTTTAAAGTGATTAGCGGAAGCCCCAAGCACAGTAATCACAAGGTTGACCTTGGTTCTATATTAATATTATATTAATGTAAAGCAGGTGCAAGGTCGTTGTTAAATTGTAAGTAAATATGAAGTAAAATTAATTGGACCGTTGTTCTGGGGACTTACTGTGGACGAGGGTAACATTGAAATATGAACGTTTAAATTATGAGTTCATTCATTAAAATCACCTTTAAATATATACGAAACTTTGAAGATGTAGTTTGAAGTTTAAAGTTACGTCATTTAAAATATTAGTTGCTAAAGATTTTTTAAATTTGATTCAGATTATTAGACTAGGAGATACTTAACCTTTAATAGAATAGAAGTAGGTTTTATACACATTATCTTTAAAAAAACCGATTAGAAATTTTGAATATCATCAAGCTGTGTTAAAATATCGATTTACAACACAAATTTTCCAATTCCATGAAGGAATCCATTTGACAAGATGGTAATTGGGTCCAACGGACCGCAGCATTAACATTAGGAAGAACCATGGGGATACTAATGAAAAGGGCTTTTTTAACATAAAGGGTTAACTGCCTGGAGCTTTAAAATAAAGCTTTCCGATGAGTACTTTCAAAATGATATACCAATAATTGAGTAAAAAGACAATAAACAGTCACTATCTGCAACAGGAAATAATTCCCGTTATAGACATGAACACAGAACTAACTTAACTTGAATAGTGCGATCTAGGATTGGCGGCGTATGCTTCTTGGTTTAAATTAATAAGGAAATAAAATAAATTGAATATTAATAAAATAGTTCTATTTTACAGTTAACTGAAAGTTGGTCAATTAAGGGTCTTCAATTAAGGGTTTATCATTTTTCCATTTTTAATGATCAGGAGTTAGAAATTAAAAAGTTGACATCATAATTACCCCAATTCTTTATTACAAATACTTTATTTGGACAATAGTGATGGAAAACCACATTGTAAGCTCTAAATTCAGGAATAGCCCTCGATCTATCTGGCACGTGGACACTATTGTTGTAGCAATGTTCGTTAAATTGCAAATTCTACGACTACTCTGTAATTAAACCGAAAATAGATTTGACTAATCAAGGGACAAATTCATTTGACTGGATTAATTGACCCACTATGATTTAAAAATTAATATCTGAGGGTAACCTTGTATTAATATCCTAACCTAAATTAAGCACCTAATGGTAGTCTCATTATATTTTAGTTTTCGTTCCCTTTTCATAAAACAATTTGTCTAATAGAAATATTTTTTTATAATTAATCATTAATAATGAGGGTTCTCAAGTCTTACTGTTTCATTTTTGTGCATCAGATTCAATCTTGAAAAGCATCACCTTCTAAGCATTACATTCATTCAAGTAGGTACATTCAATTAACTGCATGTAATTCTAAGAAAGGTCATATAATCTTACCCACATCCTCTCTTTCACTTCCCTAAGTATTATGAGCTTAATATCGGAGTGTTCATAGTTTTATCACATACTTATTACTCCATAAAGCTTCTAGGAGAGACAAAGGTGAAGGTAAACCATAAAAGAATCGTAGGTGCCTTTATTACAGCAAATATTGCAATAAGAACCTACACATTCCAGTTTTGCAGTTAACGAAGTTTTAAAACAATATAAAACACAATTAAGTTTAACTTTCGTCATGGAAGGTTTAAACCAGAAGCGTGAAGAAGCCGAGTTATGACTATTTGCTATGTAGAATCTAAATAAAATAAATTCTTTGCTCACGTTTGGTTTTTAACTGATTCTAAGTCTTTTCTGTAGAACAAAACTGTTACTTAAGTTATTATTTAGCGCTTTACAGGATGCTGCCGCACCACGCTCGCTACGCTCGCTCGGCTCGCGCATGTGTCAAACTCAACCTAACAACTATAACCTATGTACATAATGGTCACCCTAGAACTTTTAAACCAAATTCGAACCAAATTACAATTTGACAAGCCTTTGTCAACGGACTAGGCTGTTTGTAAGAATACCTAATATTTTTTAAGTAAATTTTGATAAAAATGCATTATTTAATAATTGAAACACTTATTAAACCAATCACTTTGTCAAACGTTATTTGAGCTATCGTTGTTTTGTAAATTAGCATAGTTTTAAAACGAATAGTTTGCAAAATGTTTTGTTGTAATTAAAGTTTGTCATTTGACGAGGTTGTCTAAATAGTTATATAAATCATGAATTGTTTCTAAAATGATTATTTTGTCAAGTAAATATACATCTAACGATTGTTTGCCATACGTTTTTTGTCTATTGATAGAATACCCTTTTCATAACTAACAACATTACATCACACACTCTCAAACACAACTTTCAAATGAAAATGTTCACCGTTTCATTTCAGAAGTTAGCTATTAAAGAACTATGTAGGTAAAAACCCGTTTATTTCTCGTCCAAAGCCTACTTCAGCGTAGTGCGCTCAGCATTATTTGAAATCGATAGAAAAGTGGCTTTTACAGACCTTTCAGAATATCTTTATTTTCAGCTAGATAGCTTGCTAGCCTATTACAATTATTGAGGACAGTAAAAGTGGAGAGTTCGTTGTAGTTTTCATTGGTCACACTTTTTTTATGCTCAGGTGTACAGATGGCAATATATTACGGAAGTCTAAGTAATGATTAAGGTACAAACAGAACAGTTAAGGCACGTCTCATGAAAATGCCAGTTTCTTTATAGTTACATTGTCTTTACTTTCTAACAGTGACGTCAAGCTTCACCCTTTGTGTGCATAATCTTTTGTGTGAAGACTATGCAGATTCAACCTTTGTAATAAGTTTCTAAGTTTGTTACGCGTGCAGTTATATCTTAGTAAAAAATCTAAGTAAGCTAGTAATAAAAGCAATATTTTGTTGTAAACATATAGTTCTTTAAAAATGTATCCCCCACCTAATTTTTTGATCACAATTGGCACATTTGCAGAACATCCACTTAAACTAGGTATCTAGGCAGAGTCTATAACGCTCCTGAAAAATACACGTTGCAAATTAAAGTCTGTAAGGCCCAATTGCAGGGAACGTTTTAACCTCGGGTTAGCTTCGGGCTAGCTAACTCAGGTTTAAATGGCGCCACCATCGATTGTAACTACTTCTTATTACAATCGATGGTGGCGCCATTTAAATCTGAGTTAGCTAACCCGAGGTTAACACGTTCTCTGCAATTGGGCCTTAGACGTCGATCTATAACTAATCAAGTAGGCTTTAGTTTAGTTTGTCGATAACTTGAAAAATACAAATTAACTACAGCCACCAATAAGTAAATAAAACGCTTATACCTATATTAACAGAATTTCTTAAATCTAATGTTGACTCTGTTTCTATTTCAATAAAAGAATTTCCACAAGAAAGTTCTTTAAAATGAAATAAAAAACAACCGCTGCAAAGAATAACAAGCAAATTGTCTTACCGCTGGAAGCACTTCGAGTAAAAAGGTTTAAAAAACATCTTTCAACCCCCATTAAGTTATTCCGGGCTTGCTAGCTTCGTTAGTCAGAAGGCCGCGACCGAACAGTAGAATTTAATCAAATCAGTTTACAACCACGCCAAATTTAACACAAATTTTATTGGTTACAACCTTAAACCTTCTTTTACGACTGACGATGGTCGTGGTAGCAGTAAAATTTATTTACAACTGACGTTTTTAAACCTGCATTTGTTACTGAGGTTTCGAACGAGACTTAATCAATGGTAGTCTCATTAAATCGAATCTAAACTACTCGTAGGTATAAGTATAATTGGCTCTCCTACTAATTTTTCAATACTATTTACTAATATTATAGAGGCGATTTTTTTTTTAAGTTTGTGTGTGTAAGTATACGTGTTTGTTACTCTTTCACGCCAAACTGTATATTTGAATGAAACTTGTTATAATAATATGGTTAGACTATATCCTGGAATTACTTTTCACCGCGGAAAATACCTCATTCCTTTTGGGAGAATCATTTTCTACGGTCTAATTGAGTGGTATAGAAACAAACAGTTTGACGCACTTTTCCCGCCTACACTAAGATTTCTCAGAATACCAAAATGGCGGCGTAAATTCAATTCGCCCAATGGCTGTTGATTTAATAAATGTGACATAAAACGTGCGTGGGCGCTACCTGTTTGATTTACCATTACGAGAGCCATAACTAAACGCAGTATCTATCAGTTCAGGGTTGGGAAACGGATTTTTGTTAATTGCGATTCGGAGGGTAGTTAAAAGTGCCTAGGCAATGTTTTTAATTTAAATAAAATACTTTACGCTTTAGATAATTGATAAATAGTGTACTAAAATAGTAAAATGTAAAAGCATTACGGTTTTAACAACTTGGTTTTCTTGTATTTCCTAAAAATTTAAATAAAATACAGTTTCTCTCCGCAAAGATTCATCGACATTTCAAAAACCTTTAGGTAATTTATGAACACTTTAAGTACGGTTCCTAGGAAGTTGCTAGCCCTAAAAAGGTGCGAAATATTCCGTTTTATTAAGGGTGAACGAACGGCCGACCAGAGTTATGGATTTTCGATACACTGAATAAGATACGAATCGTTAAATCAAATTTATTGCGACCATATTTTCTATCGTATTGTAAATTGAGATTTTCGGTAGTTTTTAATAAACAAAGTTTGTATCCGCCCGCGGCTGCGTTTACGATTTAAAATAGATTCGACAAAAAAACCTTTGAAATGCATTTTGAAAATAAGTCTCTCTAATTTGAAATGTGAATAAAAGCCCAGCTACTAATGCAACTACTGGGAATTTTCCAAATGACGTAAAACTTGAAGATGAAAAATTTTAGGAAGAGTGATCATTCAGATTACAAATCGGTAGTAAGAACTTTTTTGGGTAAACAATTTTATACGAGCCAATATGGACCCCACAAAAGGGCGTATTATTTGTACGTCATTTGGAAAAAAAAATAGACAAGTAGTCCGAGTTCTGTAAATTGTTAACTCTCAATGCACATATTAGGTCATATGTAAATACCAGTTCACTATGTAGCTTTAATGTCTATAAATATTAAGGTCTACATGAGAGTAGGACTATTGCGACATTTGTTTCACTGGTTAAACTACTGGGAACCAAAGTTCCCAGAGGTCTTACTAGTAAGACTATTGCGAAGAAAAATTCCCAGTAGTTCTACTGGTAAGACTACACGGTAAGACTATGAATGATTAATATTTTATTTAACTTTTATAGTGTTGAGCGGGCAGGTACGAGAAAATAATTTATATGTTCACTGAATGCACACGTTTTAAATTCTAAATTATGATTGTATAATTTCCGAAAAGAGTGCTGGGAGTTTTTTTCAGCCGGCTAAAGTCAAAGTTTGTAACATTGACGTTCATTTACTTAGTATATGTTACATATCTATGATGAATAAAATAATTTTGATTTTGATAATGTTTTTTGAATGAATTAATAAATTGTCTTTATTTAGCTTAAATGTACAAGTTTACGGAAGTAGCAAGAAAGATTTAAGCAGTTGGGTTTGGCATATACTTAATGCTTGGGGCCATGCATAGTAGGTATATGCACAGCTTCCATCGCTGGTCTTCCGCTAAGACCTGAGAGGGTTTAGGTAATAATGTTATATTAGTAGTTTTATTATAATACTAGTGGCCGCCCGCGACTCCGTTCGCGTAGAAGTCGGTTTCCCGTGGGAATGAAAAGTTTTTCCGCGGTAAAAAGTACCCTATATGTTAATCTGATGAATAAGCTATATTACTGTAAAGTTTCATCAAAATCCATCCAGTAGTTTTACGTGAAAGAGTAACAAACATCCATCCATCCATCCATACATCCTCACAAACTTTCACATTTATAATATTAGTAGGATATCATAGTGTTGGATTGTGCTACCTAAAAACAAAAGTAAAGTCATACATACATAAAAGCATAAATGCCAGAATTAATAGGTATGCCTTTAATTTATTAATACATTACAATAGGTGAATTAAATTGCGAAAAAGCATACTTACCAGATGGAATAATATTAAAATAATAGGTTTAATATAAACTATAAATGACAGTTAAGTTAAGTAAGGCTAATTTAAAGAAACGATTGATCAATATTTATATTGTTGTAATGCGCTGCGCATTAGTTAAAAAGATTTTCAGTTTATGTCGGACTACTGGGAACTGGGGAAAAAAGACCTATTTAAAGCCGTATCTCATAACTTAGACACTTTAAACTAACTGTTAGGATTGAAGTCAACTAATCTGTATCTATACTCAGTAGTATTAATACACTTTAGTTGACACAAACTTTCAAGCGATTTAGTGATGACCCAATTAGGGTAAGTTTCCGTTGGTTGCCAAGTAGTACTTAATCATAAAATAATTATATTTCTAATATTTAAAGTCATGAAATTACATTTTAGTGTTAAGCAAACTTTTGGTGTTAGTCGACATCACTGGAAGAAAAACCCAACAAAAATAGTAGGTAAGTGGGTATTCATCATTTTTGATCAGTGTTTTAAGAACCAGCTACAAAGAAAAATAAATACCAAGAAAAGCTTACTGCATTTTAAAAACTTAATTAAACCAACGTTGCAGCATGTAAACTTCGTTTGTCTCCATCTTACAATGGATACTTTTCAATTGTTCCGTTAGAAAATATTGTGAAAGAACTCAGTGGAGCGAGGCGCTATCGTTCCTTGTAGCTCAAGTTCATTTTATGAAATGCTTTTAATAAGAAGAACCAGAAAGTAGTAGAGTCGAAGTTGAATATTTTTTTTGTATTTGTAAGCAGGTGCTGATAAAAAAATGCTAAGAAAGCCATGAATAGAGTTATGATAAAAAAATAATTATAGAGTTATGATAAATAACTCTATTATAAGTAGATACCTACTATATATTGTGTTACGATTGATTAAACAGTTACCTAAAGACACCTATTAAGTTTGACCAATGTAGGTATAACATTAACACCGTAAAAACATTTAACAAAATGGGTAAGTTTACTTTTAAAAAATATGTAATACCTATACTATAACCCAATTAATATATATTTTTTTAAATATTCTTAACTGTGGGCGATAAGTAATGGAATTTATGCTTAAATCTCAATATTACTAACTGATAACGACACAATAAAATAAGTATCCTATAAATATATTAACTGTGTGGCCAAAATATGGTTTCCGTTTTGATTAGTTGGACTCACATGTGTGTTGGTAGAGATGGTTATGCACTGCTCCAAGTACAAATCTTCGGATTGACTTCGACTTATCTAGACTTACCTGTTTCGCTCCTACAATATCTGACTGGTTTGCTGATAAATCTGCCGACTTTTTAACACACAAAAACATCTAGTTACTAGATGGCTAACTGCTAACTAACTAAAACTACGTCAAAACGTTAAAAGCCACGAATATACGAGAACGAAAAGGAAAAGTTGCTACTCAGAGCGGGCGAATTTCAAAACTCGGTGCTGCCAAAAGGTTAACCGAAATACTCCATAATTTTTTATCAAGTGCTTCCAATTTAACTACCTACTTGGGAGTTATTTAAAACGAACATTAACTGTTGAATTGACATTATGATTCATAATCATCTTAAAAATATTTAATTAAAATTGTTAAAAATAAATTATCAATACATATTAACTTTAAAGAACTTAAAACGCCATTCTCAAATATTTTACTTTCAAAACCTTTAAATTAAGTAAGTAACTGAAATACCAACACTTCCTTACTTCTATTATCAGCAAACAGATATTATAAGATTCCCATACGTCATACTTACCTACACGAAACAAAATTAAAATCACAATATAAAATATGTTGCTATGTTTTCTACTCCACAGGTTCCCTGTTCCGATAGTTATTGTTTCCAATAATGAAGACTAGCCAGTCCATTGTATCGTAGACAGCAGAGTTGTTTCTATTTACCTACTTTCCGACAAGTTTCCAGACTAATAGGAAAATAGGAAGCGCAAAGAAATAGGTACCTACTGTTATATTGAACATTTTCAAGCGAACTAGGTACTTTAAATAAATACCCTATTGTTGTGGTAAAACAGTGAAAGTGAACCCGTTAAAACGTTATTATAAATAACTATGGGGTTTGTTCGTGACCACAGAAAATCGAAACTTAATCTTTATAAGAAAGCTGCATCTAAGAGAGCTTTTCTTTACGATTTCGTCTTAAAATATTATATTTGTGGAACAATTAGGTACGCGATTAACTACACTAATATTTTATCACTAATTTCCGATAACGCAGTTTTCGTCAAAATAATTGCGTTTAGAAAGCTAAGCTAACGTAAGTAAGACACCTTAAAGTAAGAATCATGTCGATAATAATTCTGTAAAAACTAGGCATGGAAATAGATTAGCTTTCCCAAAGTATAGGTTGGCCAAGAGCAGCAAGTCGTTTATCGGTATGTCGATAATTATTTTTAATAAAATTCCGGAGTCAATTCAATCCCTGCCTTTTAATAAATTTAAAGTTGCAATTAAGCAAGTATTGTGCAAGAAAGCTTACTATAAAATCAGAGACTATTTAGATGATAAAAAAGCATGGGATTGATATCTAGACAGGCTATTTCTACTGCTATTCAAGATTGTTTTGTACCTATGAACTTCTCTGTAAACAGTTTGACTAGGACATGATACTCAATTTTGAGTATGTACTTTTATTGTTTTTTTTAATATTTTTTTAATTTATATTTTTTTTTAATTATTCATTTTATTTTATTTTGTACTGTTTCCTCGTTCCTCCTCTCACTGCTTTAACTTATTGTACGGGTATCCTATTAACTTGCTGTTTTGTGAGGTTCTTTAGTGCCTCATTTGGCCCAGGGTAGTCATGCTCGCCTCGAAAGTTACTGGGGCGGTGGCGTTGTGTCAACGGGTCGCCCAACTCCCTCTAATATGGTTGAGTAGGACGATGGCTGGAGCACACGTCATACTTGTGATCAGGTGCCGCCTTCGGGAAACGGTCTGCTCTGGTTCCGAATTGTGGTGCGGGAAGAAGTCCTTAATTAGTTCGTATTAGCAGTTTTATATTTATTTTACTTTTATAGTGTTGAGTTGAGGTACGAGAAAATAATTTATATGTCCATTGAATGTACACGCTATGATTGTATAATTTCCTAAAAGAGTGCTGGGAGTTTTTTTCCGCCGGCTTTTTTCTCTCGGTCTACGGTTAGGTAAAGTCGAAGTTTGTAACATTGACGTTCATTAAGTATATGTTACATATCTATGATGAATAAAAGAATTTTGATTTTGATTTTGAATATTAAATTATTACTGCACAATCAAAAAAAAAGATTTTGTAAAAAGACAATTTCGTTAAATTTAATTTATGTATTTTTAAAAGGGTACTAAAAACATCCATCTGCACTGGTGAACTACAAATTAACAATTAAAGAAATTATACCTACATATAAAAAAATGTTTTTTTATTAGTTTCCAAGAATAATACATATGTTAAATTCGTATTTTTATTTTTGACTAACCATTAAGGGGTTTTCCATTGTTTAGAGTTTATTGGCTGCGGATCGATTTTGTATACATATATGGGTCCCACTTGCTGGGCACAAGCCTCCTACTCGATAGTAAGGTATTGAGCCGTAATCCACCATGCTGGCTCAGTGCAGAATGATGGATTTACTTGATGCATAGACTTCTCTATTTATGTATTTAAAAATAAAATACAAATAATTTAATTACAAATATTAAATCTTTAATGAGCAAGGCACTTACAGATGACGTACTATAACTTATTAAAAGGGACCCTGCAAATAACATTAAAAATAAAAATAAAAATATTTTCATTCTGCATTATACATAAAAAATTAGAGGGTGGTTTATTACAAAAAAAGCGTTCATAAGGTACTTATGAAAAATGAGAAAATAATTTCTGGAAATCCATTAATTTGCAGTAAATATTCGTTTTAGTTAAAATTAAGATACTTCTTTGCTAAAAAAAACAATAGTTTACCATATCAATGTTCTTAACAGACCCTTATTATATTTGTTTGGCCGTTACATAAATACGTACAAATATTATATCTTAATGCACGTTAAAACAAAATATCATTGCACCTAATAAAACAATAATATAATCTTAAACTAAAAACAATGTTGACCTTATTACAATAAACATAAGACGGTAAATAAGATAAACTATTTGAAATAAAATCTAGCGATTCTACAATAACACAACAAAAATCTTCAGTATTATACGATTTATGATTTTGACAGAACTGTCAAAATATTACAAACAGACATACATTTTAAAAATAACTGAAAAATTCATTACTTATACGGCAAGAAACGACAAAAATAGTTGCACATTGCAATCACAGTAATAATGAGATTGGTTTTACTAACCCAACAAATAATAATGTTTGTATAAGACATTGGCCCCGATTCTGAAAAAACTCTAAACTTAACTAAAACTATCGCCGTCACTTACTCATTAATAGAATAAGACAGAGACAGGTAATCATTTTAGTCCTGTCAAACTAAAATGTACGTGCATTATGACACAGCGAAGGCAATTTTAGGCTAGTCCTCAGCGCATTTCGTTCAATTTTACAATGATGTGGACTAAATTTAGTGAGACCAATAACAGTAAGTATGTAAGTGACAGTGATATTTTTAATTTAGGTTCAGAGAGTGTTTTGAGAATCGGGGCCATTGTCACCGAGGCATTTGTTTTAAACGAAAAAAAAATTGTTTTAAAACCTTGGTAATTGGAAAGTTAATTGGTAACTGCTAGTTTTGTTTTTTGTGACGTGTTTTTGTCATTTCCATATCAACAGCTATCTACCATAATTTATTGCGACGCAAAAACATGGATAATAGTTACCATAGTTACACAAATAACAAGGCGTCAAAGGTTAGTACAATATTGGTTTCGGCCGTTATTGGATTAGCAAGTATTTTTATTTCCTAAAAGAATCATTTAAGAATCACTGCTATTTTTTATCTTTTACATTATATCGGTAAAAAAATAATAAACCAACGTATAGGAGGGAAAATCTGTTTGCTAAAATCTAGTTATTAATAGATATATTTGTAAAATAGTGTGTCTTATTCGAAGGGCAAACGAAGGCACATCATAATTGTATTTGTATTAGATATAGACTGCCATGAGATTAAATATTAATTAAAGTTAATAGTTAATATTATTATTTCAATATAAAAGATTTAATAATATTGAGCAAAACCTACATTAACTTCACATTTTGTATAAAATTCGTTATAATTTCATAAGACTAGCAAATATTGGAATGAGTTGCTGAAAAGGTCTTGCCGCCTTATTCATAAGCTAATGTTTTTAATAATTCTGAAAGCTCTGCATACATATATATTGATATGTATATTGCCACATCCTACTAATATTATAAACGTGAAAGTTTGTAAGTATGGATGGATATCTGTTTGTTAGTCTTTCACGTAAAAAGGACTGAATGGATTTTAATGAAATTTTACAATAATATAGCTTATGCATCAGAATAACACATATTTGAATTGTACAAAAAGATATTGTGTGAATTGTCTTAAATATCAAGTACGTAGAAAAAAAATATAGGTAGAAATTGTTACGTTGTGCCCTATTGATTTCCACGCGGAGGAAGTCGCGGGCGGCCACTAGTTATAATATAAAAACTAGTTATAATTTACAAATATGCAGCCAAATATTGAACGATAGTTAGTGTATGCTGGGTTCAATAAAATTGTATCCAATTAATATAGAATTATAGAGTATTATGAACAAGACGGCAAAACTCTTACATTATAGATAAGCTGCCAATAAAACTTTCTATAAAAAATATCCTAAACTTGTTCGAACAATTGAGTATAAATTTTACCAAAAAGTATATTCTAAGGCACCAAAGTTACATATTGCTTATTTTGGCACTATTTCTCTACATCATTTCTATTCTTTTTTTATTTCACATCGACAGTGGCGACCTCATTGGCCAATCCGCAAATATTGGAGCCAATTGCTAGATTTAGGTAGCCACCATTACCGAATTCGGTTCCCCAGGAGTTTTTAGCGATGTAGTAAGGCACGTCGGCGGTTAAATCGTAACCGATTAGTTGAACCGCGTGGTTTAGCTCTTGAGGAGTACCGCTAGAAAAGAAAAATAGAATCGTGATCGTGAAAAAGTTATACGTGATCAAATATAAAACATATATGGGGTGTAAAAAGACTGCTTTCGAAAAAGAAAAAACATTGTTTTTTAATCGAGTTTTTTTGTTTTTTGTGAGTGAATTTAGTTACTATTAAGGGTCAACCATACATGGTTTCAGGCTTCGGAAATGGTCTGTACACACCCTATGGTTCGACTTGAGATCTTCTTCTGCTTTTTCCGTTGGTTAAAAGTATTAGCTTATATTCTAGAAATTTTATAAGGCCATTCGAGTTGGTGGGTAGGTTCAGTTAAAATTGAAATTGATACGAGCAAATAATACCGGATTCGAAACAGTTTTAAAAAAGCGTTTCGTTTAACCCATCTTGCTGGCACATAAACTCTGAGACCTAAAAATCAGGGCCAAGATACCGAGCTTGCAAATTATTGGAACTAGTTGGAATAAGAATTTGCAAATAGTTGGAATATTTTACTTTTAATTTACTTTTACAGCTTTACTCTACTTGCTAAACTGTGTCAAGAAATGAAAGTAACACGCGTGTTTCCTCGTCATTCATTTGACACGAATAATTTTAACGAAAGTAAATTCGATTAAACATTTACATTTGATTGAGAAAATATTAACAGATAAAATTCAAAAATGTTGTTGTTTTTAATATTTAACGAGCGACTTGCAATTATTATTGGGTATTAAGTAATTTAATGTTTGTATATGTTACGGCTAATACCCGAAGTGCGGCTACACCTAGTTTTAGCCGGTTAGAACATCAATAGGTTAGGTTAGTTAGGTTACTTTTTTGATACCAGCCAGAAAAAGGACTCCGTCGACTCATGATTGAAGCCAGTTTTTATATATTTTTTTTTTTACTAGCCATTATTGTCCCAAAATTGGGCAAAGGCCTCTCCCCGTGCTTTCCATGTGCTCCTGTTGTCGGTCAAAGTTGGCCAGTCTGGATCGAAGGCATCGAGATCGTCCCGCCACCGACGTCGTGGGCGTCCACGTCGTCGTTTGGTGTCAGGGTGCCAGCTGGTGGTAGTTTTGGCCCAAAAATCTTCTGTCATTCGGTTCACATGACCTGCCCATTGCCACTTAAGCTTAGCAGCCTTTTGGGCAACATCGATGGTGTTAGTTTTGGAGCGCAGTGTGGAGTTTCTGACACGATCAATCAGCTTTACTCCGAGTATACTGCGTTCCATTGCTCTCTGGCAAACCTTGAGTTTGGTCTTTTGGTTTGCTGTCAAAGACCATGTTTGTGCACCATATGTGAGAATGGGGAGAATGCACATGTCCATCAATTTCTTTTTGTGTTTTAGAGGTAAGTCCCCTTTTAAGAAAACTTTTAGGGACCAAAAGCTTCTCCAGGCATTTTATATACATAGGTATAATTTTTTTTTACAGTTTTCCATATAAAAAACATTTCTAACCGGCTAAAACTAGGTGTAGCCGCACTTCGGGTATTAGCCGTAACATATACACTAAAAGTGGTGTCGGTTTAAACTATTATGCGTGCAAATTTAAAAGTCAAATTCTCTTATATTCAAAATTTCCTGAGTTCACTGTGCAATTCATTTAAAGTTAATAGTTAGTTTAGATAAATATTATGACCAAAAACAATACAAAAATAAAAATATAAGTTTTTTATCAATAAAAAGACATATTTTAATTAATTATTACTCACTTGCAATTATACTGTATAACCCCGCCGAGGTAGTTCTGCCACGTTAATGCGTTGACCGCCACCGTGACCGGACCGTGGGTCGCGATCGCTTCCAGGATCTTATCTTCCGCGCCCACGAGACTGGAAATTAATAGGTGAATTTTTTATTTAGAAGTATTTATGGGAATTGCCACAATTATAGAGACAAAAAATTTCGGGGTTCTTTCAGTGGAATCACAGACGGACAGAATGAAAAAAGATATGATTTTAAATATACTTTTCGAATGGACATGTGATTATCAGATCAAGATGTAATGAAAGTATGTGTGTTATCGGGGAACTCTTAAAACTATATAGATATTGTTTATCGAGCTTTTTAAATAACTTGTGCAATTGCCTTCAAAAAGCATTTACAAAAGAATAAGGTTTCAATTAGTCACTATGTTCTTATTATTTAATGATATTAATTTGTACGTAACTGACAGTGATCATAAGTTAACTGAAAACCATAACAAAGTAAGTCATACTACTTGCATGTTTTCTTAATTATCGTTTGAAGTTAGTTTCCTGACTCGACCGGTGAAATACCACCGTCGCACAGAAAACCGACGTGAAGTAGGGACGATGTTCCTGCGTTTCGTTCCGTTCGGTCGATCCGGTGCCCAATTTTCTCAAAGGCTCAGCAACACACCCCAACACCCACAGTGTTGCGGGTAGTCATGGGCGGCGGTGATCACTTACCGTCAGGTGACCCGCATGCTCGTTTGCTCCCTATATCTGTAAAAAGCACAAAACACCTATAAACACTTACCTATCACAAGTAAAACTGCTGACTTTGACCCCCACGGCGTTCTTCTTCAGCTTGCAGGCCTGGTCCTTCAGGAACAGCGGGTACTCCTTCTCGGTCTCCACCGGTATGCTGTTGAGGAGTAACCAGTCGAGCAGCAGGCAGATGTCGCCGCCGAGGCAGCCGCTGTTGCCGAGGGTGGCGCAGTCTACCACTTCCTGGGGTTAGGAGTTGTTTTTGGTATTAGGTTTGGATTTTAAGAAAGTTATTTAAAGAAAAGTAACTAATTATATCTTCTTTGTGACATAGTTTCATGGGATTCACGATAAGGGGTAACCAGGCATTAGATAGTTCTTAAAAAAGTTTAACTTGATACCTAGTATTTTTAAGCAAATCAAAATGTAAATAGTTTTATTAAAAAAAAAATCGAGGTACATGTTTGTCCGAAGCTAGCTATTCTATAACAATTTATTTAATGCACGAATAAAGGCATAGGAACAACATCCGTTATCATATCAGCTATTGTATTCCTTAGAAAACAAAATCATAAGCAAATTTATATAATAATCTTATTTGACAGTATACATAACAGTGCTTCATCGAGGTGAAAAGGAGTGATTTAGCATTTAAAAAGAAATGTGATAAAATCGAAGTATAATATCATAAAAAAATATCGAAAGTTCAGTTGCTGTGATGCAGGTTGCATTTGTTCTTTGCAGGTCTTTTATGAAAGGAACATTTAGCTATAGCATATTTAAACACTAAAAGTCTTGTATAGGTTTTTTTTCTAATGTTAATTTAATTTATACAATAGCTTCTGCACCAGGCTTTGCAGAAAATCAGAAAAGTACATCATAATAAAGTAATTTAATTAATTTTTGAACTGAGCCATCAAGTGTTTTGTTAATGAAACTTCATTATACGAGTATTAGGCGATTTAATCTAACATTAACGCAGTACTCAAAGTACCTCTGTAACTTGGTATATTTGTATGATACTAATTGATAAACTAATAATGGTGGCCACTGTATAAACATGTTATCGTAACCGGCATTAAACCGCAAAATACTTCATTAGATCAAAAACTCACTCAAGTATACGATCCTATTTTTAAATCACAACGGTGCTTTGCCGCAATCTCACATTAAAAAAAAACAAAAATAACGCATTAAAAAAACAAAAATAAGTTCGAATTTCAAACCTTTGAGATAAAGAAAAAAATGCATTCCGAAATCCGGTTCCAGTGACGCAAGTTGCTCTCGTCATGCGCACCTTTTAGTTTATTTTTAGCAACCCATTTTTATTTAAGGAGAGTACTTATTTTAAATTCTGGTCTCCTTTTTTTTAAATTATAAAACAAAGACACCGACTCCCGCAGTTTTTTATCTTACTTCGAAACAAATCGTAACACTACTTTTTATAAGAAATCTATACTTATAATAAATCTGTAGAGAGGTCAATTCTGTACATGAAATATATTTCCAAAATAACTATCAGGGGGTGATTAGGGATCGACAACGATGCCAAAAATGCAATCAGTAAAATGTTTGTCTGTCTGTCTGTCTGTCTGTATAACCGTTATAGAAACAAACTACTGGACGGAATTTAACGAAACTTGGTACAATTATTTTTCATGCTACTGAGCTGGTTATAGTATAGTTTTCATCACGCTACAATCAATAGCAGCAGAGCAGTGACGGGAAATGTTAGGAAAACGGGAGAAGTTACTCTATCGCGTTGCATGCCTTAATGGTTAAAACTACACAGAAATCATGGATGACGGAAATTTTCTCCTTAAAATTGTATAAAAATATCCCACGACAGCATATTTCTATATTTTATGGTTGACTCACAATAACACGTGTAACTCCCGATAGCTGAGCAGTTCGAAGCCTTCTGATTATATTTGTCTACTCTTACGTTTATAACACTCTCAGTCATCCCTCATTAAAGAAGTTAACATTATTTACTATTCCATAAAAAATAATCATAGAAATCGGTATAGAAACACCAAAGTTATATAGGGTAGATACTTTTTTCCGCGGGTATATTTAAAAAATTAAATTGGTTTTTAATTATGAAAATATTTTTTGTTTAGGATCAAGTCGTAAAAATGTACACACTGGTTTGGTTCAAAAGGTATTGCCCTGGCCAACGTTATAATCTTCAAATTGGCCCAACAAAGGCGATAAACTAACGATAAATTATGACACGAAACAAAGAGGTAGAACACGGGAGTGGATAACCTTTTTACCGCATTCGAATGGACGAAATTAACATAAATGAGAAAACAATTAACACTTCATTCGAAAGTTTTCCATACAGATGGCATAAATAAAAATTCACGACTTCATATATTTAAATTAACCTTTGTAAAACGGTGATGTGTATTTATTTTTGTAGGAACGAAAGTATACCAATTTCATAAAGCAACATTCGTCGTTAACTACCTACTCTAAAAAAATATAAATAAACCGGCAAGTGCGCGTCGGACTCGCGTTCGACGTTTCGCACATATTTTATCAATAAGACAAATATAAAGTTTTTTGTATGAAAGCCCCCCAATTAATTTTTTTTTGGAATTTTTTGTTGTTATAAAGGCAACATTTGTGAAAAAGGCAACTGTCTAGCTATCACGGTCCATAAGAAACAGCCGGACAGACGGACGGACGGAAAACGGAGTCTTAGTAATAGGGTCCCATTTTGACCCTTTTGATACGGATACCTAAGATACCAAATGTTGTGCTTAACTGACAATTTATTCAAATTCCTTTCAATCCATCTTACTAATAATGAGTAATCCCCGTTCTTGATTAAAATACAGAAAGTGTAGTACTCACGACCCGCCCACGCTTCGCAATGGTGTAATTTGGCGCGACTAGTTCCCGTTAAGTTGAATTTTAGCTACTTAACTTAAAATAACTTTATCAGAATTTTCTTTCTTTACAAATTTAAATGAATAAATACCCTAAAATATGGAGAAAACCGCATTTAAATCCGTTACGTACTTTAGGAGGAGATAGCGGCCAAACATACAAACACAGTTAACGACTTGGATTTATACTATGTAATTAACTTATTTTACATCTTCCTACCTAAGAAACAAGGGCGATATCACAATGTTTACCTGCACACTGAGCGGCGTGAACTTGCCAGTCTGCAGTGCCGCCATCGCCTCCACGGTTCCAATGGTGCTGAAAGCTATTTCACATCTTCCTACCTAAGAAACAAGGGCTATATTACAACGTTTACCTGCACACTGAGCGGCGTGAGCTTGCCCGTCTGCAGAGCCGCCATCGCCTCCACGGTTCCAATGGTGCTGAACGCCCAGCAGGCGCCGCAGAGGCCCTGGTCCTTGATGGGCCCGATTATCCCTTTCGATCGCCTGGATATTATAATATTATATGTAGCAAGCTAAAGGTATACTGTGTATTGGATATAACGTCTACACAGTTGTCTTTGTTTTTTGTTTTAAAATCTGCAGATATTTGGGAGGAGCGCGTGATTCACAACCGTTATAATATTTATTTGCTGTTGCTGTCTTGGAATAAAATTTTTAATAGCTTAGGCACGTTTTGAAGACGGCCTAAGCTATACACTTCATTCTATTATCTATTACAATTAAGGTAAAGTTATCCTACTAATATTAACGTGAAAGTTTGTGAGTATGTATTGATATTGTTACTCTTTCACGTAAAAACTACTGGACGGATTTGGATAAAACTTTACAGTAATATAGGTATCAGAATATCACATAGGGTACTTTTACCGCGGGAAAACTTATCATTCCCACGAGAAACCGACTTCCAAGCGAACGGAGTCGCGGGCGGCCACTACTCTTTAATAGTTTTCACATAAAAGTGAATACAATTAACGATCTTTGGTAGAAAGATTCTATAATATGTATGAAGTAAGGTAAAACTAAACGTATAGTAATATTAGCGTTTCGATGTCAAAGTAAAAATTGAGAATTAATTAAAGGTATTCTTAATCATAATCATGACTATATAAAGTATAACGTTACGTCGAATAATTTTCGAAAACAAAAACACGCTCTATTCAAATGTACCCACCTACATAGTAGGTTCTATGATATGTAATTAATATAAAGGTCGACAGGTAGCTCTACTATGTTTAACTATAGATGCAATTTACTTATCTACGCCATTAATACAACTATATTGCATAATATTATTATATTTTTGTTAAGGCACCTAAAATTATCTTACAGAGGTCGTTGGACGAAAAAGTTACTCTATAAAAAGAATCTCAATGATTTGCAACCTAATTATTGGCAGAAGAAAGTGCAAATCACTCTGTGTTAAGTATTTGGATAGAAATATAGATTCTTGTCACATAAAATTGTATTAGAACAGGCTCTTCTAATGGTAATGTGTATAAAACCAGTTCTTCACATAATTTTATTCTTATTAAATTCCATAACTTTACATTTGTATTGGTTCAAGTAACTGAGTTTCTTCTTAAGATTATACTATCTGGTTATAATTACTCTTAAATAAGTAAAAATTAGAAAATGGCATAGTATTGTAAATATATTGATTTCTCTTGACAGTTTGAATTACGGTAATTATGTCATTTCCAAATTATTGCACAACTATTTTTTTTTTTTGGAAACTATGCCATTAATTTGTTTAAAGACTTTATTTTATTAAACTGGGTCCATACTTTAAGAGTGGTCAATATTTTAAAATACAAAAGTCTAAAATTATCAGATTTACAAACAAAAATGGCAATTGTATTTGAAAAAGGAACTTATAATAAGAAACCACTTTTTTATGCTTACAGCATAAATGTCTTGTTGAAATAATAAATAAAGACTTTACATCTTTTTATCATTTTAAGGTCAATGAATGAAGTAAAAATTGTGTTCATTCAAAATCGACCATTTAGTTCTTCAAGTAAGGTATTGTTTTTATCACAATAACGAGCAAAGCCATTTTAACTTATTTAAAGTGCCTACCTATAGTCGTAGAATAAAACAAAACATGGAAATTAATAAATTTACTTTACTTACCAGTCAACTTGTAAAGGCACAGCAGCTCTCCTTTTCCTACTATATACACTATTGGAACTATGACCCCTGCTCCGTGTTCTATACTGCAATGTCTGTTTGTACTCTGTCCAACTTTTACCAAACAAATGTGGTGCTTTGGTTTGTTTTTCATCAGACAAATGTATGTCTCTGTACTCAGCCTTTGACATATCAGATATTTTTGTGAGCCCATAACGAGCTTTTAAATGTTCTGGACCATGGGATTCGGCATTAAGTCTCTCTATCTCTTCCATGGAAGCCTTTAAAAGTATTAGAATAGTGCATTTAATATTTTAATTGAGTTACAAACAAATTCCTGTCTGTGTTTAATTTGAAGTTTATAAAAATATTTATTCAATAAAGACTAAATTAGCTCTATCTAACTTACCATAAAATGTTGAAATCTTGTTTCGTACTCCTCACTGTTTCCTTTATAAGTTTTATTGAACTTTACGATATAATCATCGAACATTGGACGAAGTAACATTTGCTTACTTTTCCCGTAATTTATTGGCACTGCTACAAACAGTAAACAAATTAGAGTAATCACTAAAACCCAGTTCCACCATTTTGTCATTTTTAATTATTTACAGTAAAACAACCACAGAATAATAAACAAAATTAAATTTCAACTTAGTTCATAAGAAAAAACATTGACCGAGCGAAACGGACGGGTACCGTACGATACGTAGTGATTAAATCCTCTTTGCGTACGATTGACTTGATTTGACTCGACTGACTGAATGCCTGACAGTGACAGTTTTTTTTGTAGTTACCCTACTAGTACCGACCATAGATTTATTATCTTCGCTCTCGCTCTTATGGAGGTTATTTTGTTTAAAAAAAAAGAATAAAGTAAGCTATATTCAATGTGTAGGTTTAAAAAAATACATTTTTTTTAAGTTTTTACTATTTTATGGTCCCTGTAGCTCGGGGGACCCAAAAAATTAATACGGCGGCTACGCCCCTGCATAAAAGTTGACACAAGCTCGGGTAGGTTCGAGTATGCTGAATTCAGCACACTTATGTTTTGCCGCATTTTACGAGTACCAGTGCTCCATCTAGTAAGAGCGAGAGCGAAGATAATAAATCTATGGTACCGACGTTTTGTTTTAGTTGCATAGGTAGGTATCGACGTGAGGTCTGGCAGACCACAAGATTAAGATTATGCTAACAAATTTTACCTACTTAAATTCTTCAACTAGTGCCTGTCAGACCACGCGTCAGTACTCAATGGTTAATAGGGAAGGAATTCTTATTGGGAATGTGATTTCTTAAAAGTCGCTAATGTCGAATGTTACGTGTTTTTTTTTTATAATGATGATGAATTTTACTATTCGATCAAATCATGCTAAACAGTCCGTATTCCACGTAAAATCTTTACCTTTCCTTATTGTTACAAAAATTAAAAAGATGAAATTCTTTCCGAATGTTATAAAAGTTATTAAAGAACTATAAATTTGTAATTCCACCATGACTTCTACGTTACAAGCTTACTTAGCTTAGTGTAGAGTCGTTGTATCTTTCCATTGTTTTAAAAAAGAAAACACTGTTACCTATTCTGTTTTATAGTTTTTAAGAAAAATTGTTCTATTGTAAATATTGTAATGTAACTATGTTTTACGGAAATAAAAGTTTTTATTATTATAAAAAAAAAAAAAAATATTCTGTGCTAACCTGTCTAAAAATCTTACTAATATTATAAACGTGAAAGTTTGTGAGTATGTATGGATGTGGGGATGTTGGATATACTCTTTCACGTAAAAACTACTGGACAGATTTGGATGAAACTTTACAGTAATATAGGTTATACATCAGAATAACACAAAGGGTATTTTTTACCGCGGGAAAACTTCTCATACCCACGGGAAACCGACTTCCACGCGAACATAAGTCGCGGGCGGCCACTAGTATTTTCATATTTATTTAAATTGCTTATTCGGGTTATGTGTTTGGCTGTTCTTGCCGAATAGCATTATAATTCAAAAGTTTTTTAGAAAATCTTATTTCAATTTAAATTGAATACATCAAAAAACGATCATTCGAAAATGTAGCTCACACAACACTTCATTTTTGACATTACGAAACGAAAATGTCCTCCGCTTTTTGTAAAGCAATGTCAAAGCCCCTGAACAAAACTAAAGTTACCAAACTTGAGATTTATCTTTACCTAGATTTTCCGAAAACTTGACGATTTTAATTTTATAATACTTTGGTTAGCAAAATTAGTCGTTTTATTGACTATTTCAACTTTGTGATTCCTTTTTGTGAATATTCTTAAATAAAAGAACCAGGAAACCAGCGAAATATGCTTACTTACTACTTCGTTTATGAAAATATATTTATCAAATCTGCAATACCATAGTAGTGTCTATCGATCGAATGCTAAATGGGATTCGTTTTATTTATTTACAATTTACTTACTGTTCCCTGATTTAGCACCCTGCTAAATAACTTTTCTGTTAGCGCACAGTTTGAAAGTGTTTTTACTGTTTAACTACTCCAAGTTTTAGTCATAATGTGGTAAGAAAAACTAAATTATTGCTTTACGTTGTTCCAAGATGCTACCCCTATTTAAAAGATCTTTCATGCTTTTAAGATGTGAATAACCTTTATATCATGACTATTTTAGTTCTGAACCTTTACCTAAAGAGTTTGAAAAAGCTACTGAAGTCTTACCTTTTGAGAAGTTCGGAACCTCTACTCTCAAAGAGTTCACTGAGGCTGAAGATTCCCTGCATCATTTAGAATGGCTGAAGAAGGTAGGCCTGACTGACGATGAGATCCGTCTATATCAAGACCACAAATGTGGATCAATGGAAAGACACAGTAAGGTGGAAAGCGGCATATTGGATGTAAAATTAACAAATATTTTTAAGAAAATCAAAGATTATGAAGATGAAAGGTGAGTTTTTACAGATATTTAATACTTTTTCAATGAAAAAAATTTATCTATTTATAGAATTCAAAAATTCTCCTCTATTGTTGTTTTTGATTTTATTATTTGTTTAAATAAAGTGTTCTTTGATCTCTTTGTGTAATGTTACTATGCATATAATGTTTCATCCCTCCCTCTTGCTATACAAGTAGGAGGCATGTGCTCTTTTATATTTAATAAATTTCAAAAAAAAATATTTTTTAATATTTTGCAAACTTTTCAGTACAAAAAACAATGATCCTCAGCCAACAACAAGTACAAATAATTCTGATAACATGTTTGAGAAGCTAGATAAAGTCCCCTCAGATCTCTACCCAGAAGATCACCCTATTAACAACCTTAAGGAAATGGAAGAACAGCTATTCGGACACATAAAACATGACATCATACCAATCTCTAAACGCAGAAAGATCATGAGACGTCATGAACGTAAGAAAGACAGATTCCTCAACCCACCAATGGAAGATCAAGATGTTGCCACCGTTAACAGACCGGGAAGCTTATGGGATGTCAAAGAACTTCCATCAAAACCTCAACCAAACAATGCAGAACCTAGTTACTTAGAAGGGATTAACACAGCTCAGAATCTGATAGGACCACGTAGACGTAACTTGTATACGGTACAGGAAAATAAAATTGTTCGTTTGGAACCCGTGCAGCAAAATGTGGAGGAAAATGAACAGAACCAAGAGTATCAGGCTGTTGATATTGTGATTCCAGAGAATGCAGGGGAAGCACAGTTGCTTGAGGGGACGAAGATGGCTATTGATGATATACGGAAGATTGATCGCTTCCAGAATTATGAGCCTGGAATACCTTCTAAGGTAGGTCAATAACGGTGTTATAGTGTTCACAGAAAATTATTTAAGCTTATCCAAAGCAAGAAAATAGTCACACTATTAAATCTTGTCTTTATTTTTATAAACAGTTGTGCATTCGATACCCTATACCACACATGTTATTCTTGTTATTATTCTCATGTAATGTAACCAATGGAACAAAACGCTAGATCAACGACTTTTTAGAGTTATAGAAAAAGATAAAGATAAGAAACATTTCGACTTGAGCTTGTGCAGCTATTTTTCTTCTTAGGGTCGAAACCAATTACTAGCTTTATTAACTGATTTTCCGTTACAGGTGTTATATCTAAAGAACATATCCCCTGCGGTAACTCAAGAACAGCTATCACTTCTTTTCAATCAGTTTGTGCTGGAGAATGGAGGCCCCATCGATGTGCGTCTTATGACGGGCAGAATGAGAGGGCAAGCGTTCGTTGGGTTTAACGGTATGTATCTTGATTTTAATTAAACCTTAACCGACTCCTTGCCACCATCATTTTTCGAACCTTTCCTCCGTGGCCCCATACAAAATTCAATGACGCGCTAGTCGCGTCACGGGCCCTCCTAAATGATGACGCACCTAACGCGTCGTGGGCCACTGGTGATGTTATTACGCTATTTTAGGCAATTTCAACTAAAATAATACAAAGTGAGACCTGTTATTGTTTGTTTTGTTTCATTTATTAGTTTATTGTATTTAAAAGTGTCGATCTACATGTTTTACACGAGATGGAAGGTATGTTATAGATTTCCACCATTGGTTGTCAACCTGTGGGAAGTATTTTATCGCAAATCAAAAATCTTCCGTTTTTACATCTAAACTATTCATTGGTGACCAAAACATAGTGATTATTTTTATAGATTTGCTAAGTTCGAATCCTTGCTTTAATAATAACACTTTTCAATAATTAGTAGGATAAACAGTTACCTGTAGGTAGGCACCCTATGGTTGACAACCACTGGCAAATTTAATTTCCAAAAAAAAATAGTGGCCCTTGATATTGGTGTTCCTAATGAGTTAATCTTTATATAAAATGAGATATTTTATTGATTAAATCAAATAAAAATTTGAATTGTAACTATTTTCTAATGACGCATCTCTCGCGTCATGGGCCTCCCTGAAGTTTTCTTCATGACGCGCTAGGCGCGTCACGGGACAGGAGTCGGTTAATCAAAAGCATTTTTAAACTCCATTAACTAATAAAAAAAACGGTCAATCCCTAATGCAGGTTTAAAGTGCGTTTATAAATATGGGGAAGAAGATTTTTTAAAACCGTATCTTATGACTTATATTTTATTGAGTAATGAATTAAATATACAGTTACAGGAATATTGGCCAGAACAACAACCTTTTTATGTATTTACAAGTACAAGTGTTGTTTCTGTTGATAATATATAGAAGAACTTCCAACTGATAGAAACTTTCATGAAAGTTTTTATTTGATTTCGTAGGCTTAATCTTGTTTTTCTTTATTGTTTCTTTTTACCAGTTTTGCCGCTATGTTCATCTTTATCGATCAAATCCTCGTCAATTAAAAGTTCGAAACTGCCCAAAGCTTCAGCGCTTGGCATTTTGTTCCACCTTACGTCAGGCACGCCATCTGGCGGCAGCACTAACGACAGAATATTGTCAATAAGCTTGTATTTCAAGATCCTATCATTAACCGTTGTTGAAGTTAGAGAAGGCGAAGCGTTGACTTCGACAAGCCAGGGTTTTAGTTGGTTGTCGATTATTATATCGTATCCGTAGCATTCGAAACAGTGTCGGTCGTTAGCCATTACTGATGACACCGCTTTTAACGAGTGAACTATTAGCCATTGCATGTCAGCGAAGAGTTTGTCAGTAACCGCCCTTCCGCGGGTGCCTTCTAAGTAAAGTTTGAGGTTTTGAACGCTCATTTTCCCGCCGTGTATGCTGTTGTAATCGCCGCCGTGTTTTTGAACGCTGACGTTGGTTAGATGCACGTACATGTTGTCAAGTTCGGTTACACTTGTGTCGTATTTGACGGTGCAGAAGCGGCAGAAACCCAGTTGGAATAGATAAGCTTTTAGAGGACGGAAGGATGTTACTAGAACGTAGAGTCTAAGGTCGAATTTCTTGCCGCCGATCAGCAGTGGGTTGTCAATATAACGCGATATAACGTAGCTTTCCTTGCTTAGCTGAGGATGGAACGGGGCCTTCGCTTCTCGCGACCATTTCTTCAGTTTCGATAGTTTGTTTATCAGAAAAATGCCGGTTCCTTGTGATTTCCCGCATGGTTTCATGATCCACGTGCTTTGAGGGGACTTTCTGTACTCTTCCACGAACATGTTGTAATCAGCGGGTAACACAAAGGTGACTGGTACGAAATCAAGATGCGTATATCGCGTGGCTACTTGCCTGTTATGCAGGATTACTTCAGCCTTCTCTGCTAGCGGACTGCCCTCTCTTTCCAGATCTTTCCTGTACCTCTTTATGTTCTTTACCAGCAGATCTTTTCTAGAAAGTTCGTAGTGATTCGGAAAGTGGTTGATGATTTGGTTGTCGTTCATTCTGTACCCGCTTTCAACGCTGAAGAGGTTTCTGCATGTTTGTGTGGATGCCCAGTAGAAGTTCCATTCGTCGTCTGGTCCGACGTGGTTCCACCCTCGTCTTTCAAAGTTGCTCATTAGGACTGACTTCTCCAAATCGGTGCAGAAGTTAACTCTGCATCGTTCTATGTTTGGTGCGTTGACTCGGCCGTACATGCTGTTCGCTAATTTCTTTGTATCAGCGTTCATTATTTAAGGTTTTTGTGCGAATAATAGTTATGTTGTTTCGTTGTCTTGACGACGACGGGTTGTGTTATGTTCTAGCAATTATTAAGAGTTTCTCTATGGTTACAAGTAAACAGAAATATTATTGATTTTCCTAACCTCTCGTGAAGATAAATTAGTAACTTAGGTCCCTAATCGCAGGATTTTGAATTGAAATTTATGTTTTTATGAAACTGGCTTGTCTTAGTCCATTGTGTTGTGACTATGCCGCAAACTTGCGCCCAAAGCCACACAGTTGATGATATTATTATAATAAGAACTTAAAATATAATCTTCTAATCCTAATTCATTCTTAATTTTACAGACGAAGACCTGGCAATTCGTGCTCTGGATGAAGTGAACGGCACAATCCTCAGCGGTAGGCCGATTATCGCAGAATTCGGCAGAAACAGCAACCGCATACAAAACGACGATTTTAGGTAGATTCTACACCAAGCATAAAACTGAATTATGTTTGAAAACATGAAATAAATTGCGCTCCATCGCAGGAAAAGAGCTTATTGTGTGAATATTTGGAATTGAAATAGACAATGTTCATGTTAAGTGTTTATAATGTAAGGTTTATTGGAAGACACAAAAATTTACACGACTTTGAAAAGGCGTCGCAGATTTTTGGTGTAAGCTCACGCTGTCCCGCTCATACTTTATGTATTTAGAATAGGATGGAGATACATTCTACATTTAAAACAAGATATAATAACCAGTGTCTCTTTTTTATAGTATGTAAACTTAGTAAGTAAAGTGATCACCGCCGCCCAGGACTACCCGCAACACTGTGGGTGTTGGGGGTGTGTTGCCGACCTTTAAGGTGGGAATACACTCTCGACTTGAAGAGTCCCATGTTGTAGGTAGCCGGGGATACCGCTACAGAAAGTTCATTCCACGTCGTGGCAAAAAATTCCGCCTGAAACGCACGGTGGCGGAGTGCCTGCTATTATGGTGGTAGGGATGGAATTTCAATTTGTGGCGGGAGGTGCGGTGGTGGAATTGTGCGGCTGGTATAAGGTCGTAAAATTCTTAGAACACTCCCTATATAGACGACTGGTGACCCAGTTACACAATCTCTCGGGTAGTCCATATGATGGTAATTTGTCTAGAAGACATTTGTGCCAGACCCGATCAAAAGCCTTCGCTATGTCCTTCGGCTAAGGCCTCACCTTTGCTTTCTACGGCCTCTGCCCAGCGATGGGTCAGATATAGTAAAAGATCACCAGGAAACCGTATAGGCGGTCGCTGATCAATTGGTGATCTTCGAGATATCGTAAGAGCTGAGTGTTAATAATACTCTCCATATTTCGGAGAGTATGGAGGTGATTGCAATAGGCCGGTAGTTAGTTGGATCTGAGCGGTCGCCTTATTTAGGGATCGGATGCACTAGTGCTGTCTTCCAGCAATTCGGGACTACGCCGGTGGAGTACAGGAGCCGAAAGAGCCGCGACAGGACAGAAGCTAGCTCTTGAACGCAGACCTTAAGTTTAGTACAATTAGTTTCTTTGACTATTCAAAAGGTTTTTTTGATTTAGTTGCTTAATTGATGTGATGTTAGATTATTTAAGCACCTAATGTATTAATGTATGTATGGCGAATAAGTAGGTTAGGTACCTACTAAGTAATTTAAAATGGTATGTTATGAAAATTACGAAAGAAGCGCAGCAAAAGCCTAAATTTCAACTAATTTCCGTTAAGAATACAAAACGAAAACTTTTGACTTTTGCATAGTATTTTAATATTTAAGAAATCTAGATGTCTGTTGTTACCAAATGGTAAATTTTGCTGCGACCCAGTCAATTACTTGACATAAAATAAGAGTAATTAATTATAACAGCTAGTAAGTTAACACTTTTAGTTAATTTACACAAAAATCTGGAATCGATAAAGGATAATGTGTAAATGTGGTTGAAACCTGTAACAGTCTTGAAACTTATTTCAAATGAAAGCTTGATATCAGTTATTCAATTCTATGGCAAAAATGTCGATAGTGAGCACGATCAGCGGGGGACAACTTCGACGATTTCACGGCCATTACAAGTCTTTTCATTTATTCATAAATTGACTCAATCATGAATGAAATTACAATTAAATAGGTGAAGTTGGTTAGCAACATTAAAGGATTGCTTTCGTGCTTGCAATCTTGTATCTATTTTGAGTATCCTTCTTTGTAAATCCATCTCACAATACGACCTGACAGATATCTGCTACGCCAACACCTATGAAAAAAACATCATATTTGCAATAATTGACCTCGATATGCATTTGATTCGATTGGCTCTTATAGTTTTAAATTATTGATATCCTTTGAGCTTTCAAGTGCAGGAGGTTCAAGACTGATGCTTATTTATACCAGGAAGCATATAAATAGCCCTTTATAAGTTTTAAACATATAACTAAGGCCATTAACGCGCTCAAATAATTCACAACTGTAAAAGAAATGTGGACATACTTTTGTATGTCGCTGTATTTTTATCAAGTATTGGTGTTTTCATGTAATAGCATAAGTATTAAAACTAGTCATAATCTATAGGATAATTTTAACGAAATAAAATTTCTGTATGTCGAAAAATGTTTTTATTTTACATACTATTTTATAATCCACTTCAAATGTTAGTAAATTTATTTTACATTATACTAGTTACACTAGGCCTATTTTATCTCATAATTATTCTAAGGGAGATACAATATTACTTTAACCATTCAAAATGCAATTATGTATATCTTAAGATTTTTGCTTACTATTAATTATACGAATTTTAACTGGTATATAACTATTTCACACCTTTTATTTAAAATTTTACAGTCACTTGCTTTATACCGCAGCTAACGTCTTTTAAGTATTGATTTATTCTAATTAAGATTTACACAAATTACAAAACTAAATCCATATATCCCTACAAAAGTTTTGAAATTCCCCCCTCAAATTACGTGAAAACGACTCATAATTATAAAGTCAGTGCACAATTACCACACGATGGTACAAAGTTACCACACGATGGTACAAAGTGTCCATTCACTGTCCGTCCTTAGCGGAGGACTTGCGTCGTCGTTTGACGACGCGTTTCGGTGAAGATCATTCGGCCTCTTTCTTCGGTTGTGGCTCTTCAGGCCCTAGAAACAATAACACAAACTTACAAAAAGCATATTTGTTGATGAACAAGTTAGTAGGTGTCTAAGACTCGTGCGTGTGAGAAAAACAAAGCAAACTTTTTTGAACGTTATTTACTCAGTGCGTTGGAAATGTTTTTCTTACGCGAACGGGCCTGCATTTTGTGTTAGAAATTACATTGGTTTGTTAAACCTATGAAGCCGTATTTACAAGGGTAAAAACCTTTGTACCGTAAGC
Organism: Emmelina monodactyla; assembly: GCA_916618145.1. NCBI lineage: Eukaryota > Metazoa > Arthropoda > Insecta > Lepidoptera > Pterophoridae > Emmelina > Emmelina monodactyla. The sequence goes on from OU745316.1 coordinate 4,889,867, forward strand.
AATATTTTCTAAGAGAAGCTACTTTGAACTGAACATTGGACGAAGTTAAGACCGAGATAAAAATCGCAACTCAAATTTTTTGGTGATAACTGTTTTATCGTCACATTCATGGAAAACAAATAAGACCAATCCGTAAGTTATGAACGAATATTTATCTCGGTTTTATAGGCCAGTCACTGAACACATTTAAATCGCGTAAGACCGCAAAAACATTGCACTGTCGTTTTGCATTTTTAGGATTTCGCTAACCGACTGCGTGCCCAAAAACCCTCAAAATCTGCGGATTAGTATTTATCTTCTAAAAGGTGCATCCTACAAAAAAGTTATTACAAACATGATTAAAGTATACAAAATTTTCCACAATTTGAGCACAGCTTTAGATCTCCATGTCCTTAACTTCTCTAGATAAAGCTCCATAAACATTAGCCAAGTTTTAGATTTCAAAAACTTGCGCCAAAATCGTAGCCAATTTCGTATACCACCCCAAAACCCAGTGCATTAGTCAACCTGACTGGCCTATTTATATAAATACAGTGATCCATACCCTTGGATGGAGGTCGGTGGTAATGTTCGGCTGAATAGTACGGATGCGGCGGATACGCCCCGGGGAAGCCCCCCGTGTATCCGCCGTAGTAACGACCGCCGCCGTATGCCGCGCCGTAGGCACCTATACGTACTTGTTTATTTAGCAGGTTGGTCGAAGCAGGGTTTGTAACCAATGAAGGACAACGGGTGACAAATTAGGGACATTGTAAGGCAAAATTAACCAAAAACTTTTTTGGAATAGACGCATTATTGATATTTTGACAGTTGTACGTGTTATTTGCGTTTGGTCCAATTTGGGGAAGTCATGCTATGAACGTTGATATGATAAACAATAAGGATACGAAAATTAGGATTTTCATTTTTGAATTAAGATTTTTAAGAAAATTAAGACATAAAATGGATTAAAATCATATAGGTACTTGACGGTAGGTAGCTTACACGCGCATTCATATCAAGTTTTTTTATAAAATATATATAAACAATACAAAAATAATACTATTTGAAACAAAAAATGCTTCCGTCTATTTATATTAGTATATGTTTTGGACCAACCGCGAATTGAGACTATACGCGTAATGAACTAAATAAAATCAGGATGAAAAGGACCAATGGCGAATGAACGGTGTATTAATAACTTAATACCGTTAACCATATGTCATGTCTTGCTGGTAACAAATTAGTAAATTTACATACGTTCGACGCAAATATCAAAGGATTATTCCAACACAACAGCAAAACTTATGGTCATTTGAAAGTCTAATGGTCGTATTATGAACCAAATCTAAAATCTGAAACTAGTATTAAATCTGGCATCCAATCGTTTTCTACAAAAAAAAGTTAAACCTGAGGTAATATCCGATATACTAGTTAGTCAAAAAAGTTATTCATCTTAAACTTTTGGTTATATCTGATAATCTTTTAAAACAACACTACAGGGAAATAAGTTTATAGTGTGTTATAATTGATTTCATACTCGTATAAGTTTCAGATTAAAGTTGCTTTTCATAATACGACCATAAGGCACTATTCTCCCCCCCTTACGGCCAATCTCAATAATTTAACTTTCGCAGATAGTTTGTTTAATTCGCTCAATCTGAATTTAATAAATATTTGATTTGTAAAATTAGTAAGTAACAGATTTTGATGTTAACCATAGGTGAAAGGTTATTAAATCCAGCCGCTACAGGGCCTACTACAAAGTGTAGCAACGGCAGATACGAATATCTTCCAAAGATTCATTCGTGATTTGTTTATAGAAGGCTTATAGTAAAAGTTTTTAAGAACAGTGTTCACTTTTATTACACGCTCTTGTCCCAAACAAGGCAAGGATCATTTAATGTCTCTATCTATTATTTGCATTGTAGATATTGGTATTTAATTAAGATCCGTTTTATTTTGTAGTAGGCCCTCACGATAAAAGTACTATAAAACTAAAGTGTTATTTGTATTAGTGACAAAAGGTAGTTGTGTCTGGTGTAAAGGCATTTCATTATACAGGCTTTCCTCTTTAACACAGTTGTTGGACCATGTTTTCTTAGTGTAAACCAGTTAAACATTTCAGATCCTTTCTTTGTTATTTAATACTTATAATTTCACTGAAGCTGGCTTTAAATATTGTTTTTCCTGAAACAGATGATTTTAATACAGACCATGAACACCCTGTATAGTAAAATACCTTCGAAAGTTAAGTACTTAAACAATTAAAGTCATTGTGTTTGTATTTGTTAAGCATTGCTTTGCCGTTGCAAGCAGGTGATTTATTACAAGCGTGAGATGTTAAAAGTAAAGTGATCAAACCTGGTGGAGGGGGCCCCGCGTGTGGAGGGGCCCCGGGGTGGGGAGGGGCACCGGGGTTCGGAGGCATCATCATTGCTGCAGAAAAGTATTGTGGCATGCAATAAATGTAAGAAATGTGTATATTTTCTAAAAAATTCATAAATGGATCAACGAATGGGAATTACTACTAGAATACCCTACTAGAGATATTTGAATTCGTAAATATAAGTAATTATCAGGTAATAAACCTTAAGTTTCTACTTTATGACTGTATAAAAATCGTTATACAAACAATAGTAATATCCGTAAAACTCACGATGATGTGGCGGCGAGGCCACGTGTGTGGCCCCTGGGGCCCCGGGCAGGGCCCCCGGTGGCGGCACTGGAGCCCCAGCAATTCCTTGATTAGGTGGCCCTTGCACTATCGGAGGCCCAGGAGGTCCCGCAACAGTCAGATTCGGCGGTCCCGGCATATTCTGATTCGGGGGCCCAGGTAGAGTTTGGTTTAGAGGTCCCGGAGCGGTCTGATTTGGAGGTCCCGGTAAAGCAGCGGGGGGAATTATTGCTGGGGGCGTAGGGGGAAGGCACGGGGCGGGGGGTGTGTGCGGGGGAGCGGGGACCTGGGTCGCGGGGGCTGTGGGAGTGGCGAGGGGCTCCGGTTTAGGCTCGAGTTTGGGCTCCTTGAGCTCGGCTGTGAAAGGAAAGTATAAAGATTTTGGTGAAACATAGTATAAAACAAAGTCGCTTTCCGCCGTCTGTGTGTCTGTATGCTAAGATCTTTGTAATTACGCAACAGATTTCAATGTTTTTTTTTAATAGAGTGATTCAAGAGGAAGGTTTATATGTATAATAACATAGTATACGGAAAGGGGTTTTACTCCGAATTTAACGCGTGCGAAGCCGCGGGCAAACACTAGTTATGTATAACTTCATTTTACACACTTTATTGCTGTAAAATGCGGGCAATAGTTTGTTAATAACGTTATTCAAATCCCCAACACCCAACGACCCTCTCTAACACCTCTGAAACACAACTCACCCTGGTTCTCACTGCTAGTGTCTTCTTCCTTGACCTCTGCTTTCGGCTCCGGGTTCGAGTCCGCGTCGGGCTTGTCCTCGGTGTGTAGTTGTGTCGCGGCGGCGGCGGTGGGTTGCGGGGGTTGGGGGTCTTGTTCCATTGCCTGGGGGTGTTTGTTTATTATTTATAGCTAAAATATATATTTATTACAGTTTTTCTAAGATTCATGTGAATAAAATACGAAGCTTAAGGAAGATGTTTTTTTTTAAATCTTTCAAACATACAACTTTAGCTTTTCAAATTGATAGTTAAAATCATTTACATATTATAAAGCAAAGTCGCTATTCTTATCTGCTGTTTTTTTTATAAAAAGCTCAAGAGCTCTTGTGTGTGTGTGTTTTATTGTGGGCGTTGTTTGTCTGAATCAGAACGATTATGTTTTATTGTGGGCGCTGTTTGTCTGAATCCGAACGAGGCATACAGTAAAGATAGTATGGTGTCAATTTAAATAAAATGTATGCATTCTTTATAATACTGTTTCGGCTATAAAGAAATCAATATTCAATTAAACTCGTACATTCTTAAAAGAACAGTTGAAGCAAATAGTTAATATGTTATTCACCTCTATTTTAGCCGGTGGATGCAGTTGTGTCAATGTAGCCGTGGGGTTGATTCCACGTCGCAGTTGATCCAACATTCTCTCCACCATCGACTGGAATGTGTCCTCGTCTACTGCCGGTTTGCAGTGCTGGATAAAAAAGATAAAAGTTAGAGATAATGGATTGTATTACAAGAGAATTTAGTTCATTTTCGGACCATGTATCCAGTTCCGTAAGTTATAATCGATTTAAATCTACAGATTTTAATTTTCTATTTCCGCAAAGCCTAAATACTTTTGAAAATGAAATCAAATACGTATAAAACATTTCGTCATAAAGACATAGACTTATAAAGCTCAATACGATCCTTTGAATGGTTTATTTTGTCTAGTAATTTAGAAGTTCATAAGCTTATGCCAAGAGCGAAAATTTCATCACAGATATAACTTATCGTTATGTATCCATAACTTATGATTACCTTTTTCAATTCCTCCTGGAAAGCGTCGCTGCTCTCGACGAACTTGCGTTTCTTGGCTTCGAACTTCTCTTCAATTTGCTGCAACTCATCTTCGAGCTTCTTCTGATGCATCGTCAGGGATTGCACTTGCTTCTTTAGAATCTGAGTTACAAAGATATTAGCAATAGTTAAAGACAGATAGGGGGAGTTATTTCAAATTGGAGTCCTCAGTAAATTTGGTGCAATTTTACAATAATTTCGACTCCTGGAAAAAGGAACGCGGGTCTCCGAGCATTGCGCGACTGGGAATCGAACCCAGTATCTATAACTTCAAAATTACTAAATTAGCATTTTAAATGCAAAACTAAAAGTAAAATCTCAATTTCGACTCCATTTAGTAAGGACCAATAAACTTGTCTTATATCTGATAAATATTTTTTGTTTAATTTATCGTGTTTATCTGAATCATGGCTATTTGATATCAATATTCTAATGTATTTTGTATCAACCTGCATCCTGGCGGTGGTGACAACGGACCGGACATCCGGCACGACCGTGTCAGAGAATATCTCGTTTATGAGACGATGGTTGCGCAAATAGCGCGCGTAGGCGATGTGCTTCACTGATAGACCCTCGTCTTGGTCTGGATGAGGACAAAAGAAGTAGCAATAAAAAAAAACATAGATATAAGAATTTAGAGTGTCATTTATATTTTGAGGTGACAGTAGTCTTCACTGAATCAATGGAAAATGTGAAAAAAGAAAAGGATTTATCCGTTATGCTGCAAAATTCAGACACAAAAGATATACTAAGAACACCCTTTTGATTGGTACAGATACTTTTTTTGTGAAAGAGAAAGGTTATATACCCATTTGCCATAATTGAATCTAAGCTATAATTTAATAACCCAAAACAGCCATTTTTAAGAGGGGAATATATAAATTTTAAATGCAGTAATGATCTTAATAAAGACAGGACTAAAATTAAGACCTTTTCAATACTTTACCTTCTTCATCCTCCGCTGGCTGTATGTCAATTCTTCTGTCTTGTTGCTGTTCCTTTTGAGTGCCCTTCTTACTTGAACTCTCGTCTTCTAGACTACCAACTGTTTTGTAAAATATATGTTATTTAATGTAATTTAAGGTAGAATTTTGTATGTCGGAAAGGCATGCATTATAAGAATGAACGAGATATTTTTTATCAACAGAGAATAATTGATATTCGAAATGAGAAAGTGGTTATGGCTTTAGAAGTAGACATGCAATTATACTAAAACCCGACATTTAAAAAATACAATTGAAATGGTATTAGATTTCACAAAACCCCAAACAGTATTTTTTCATGCCATCTATCTCTTTAGAATATAAGAATATATTTTGTTCCATGTTCTTATTTCGTGTTAAAGAGAGATGGCACGATACCAAAGAGTACATAGCCAATGGAGAACATATGCCGGAGAGTCAAGCTGATCTAAGAGCTATCTAACCTATTTGAACTATATTCTATGACAGTTGCAGCTGGCAACCAATGAACGATGTTATTTGTATGTGTCACGGTCTCTTTGTGACGTCATACATTCTCTTAAAATCTAATAAGACGCGACAATTCAGAAACAATACAAAAACGAGTTTATATTTTCTTCATCGGATACATACTCCAAGCATACTGTGATTACTTATATGACTAGATAGATAGAGTGTCACACTTTCCAAAATCTGAATCATACAACTAACAAATCAACTAGTATGTCTTATAGTTAGATAAAGGCCTATTCAGATCTAAGCGGTATTCGCTACCGTCTGCGGCAGAGAAAACCCAGTGGGTATGCGGTAGTAATACTGTTCAGACCTAAACTAAACTAAATACCTGAGCGAAACCCGCGCGGTATGTACCTCTACCCACAGCGGCAGCGAATATCGCTCAGGTTTGAATAGGCCTTTACCGTGTTACGCTTTACATTCTTCTATTATACTTACAACCAAAAATTTAATAATTTTTTGCTCTTACAAGCTTTGACAGTCCATCTAGCCATAAAAATCTTAACCCTTGTAAAAAACGTAATATTTTCCCGCCTGAAATCTTACCTACGGCCTTATTCTTGGCGGCGATATAGGCCAGATACGCCGGCGAGTTGTGATAGCTCTTCAGACTCTTCTCGTACTCCGACTGACGTGGACATAGGGTGGGGTGCGTGAGTTACGTCAATCATGATAGTGGGGTTAGTCACGTAGCGGGGATCGGTGGGAGTTAGCTTTTGACAGTGACAGTGACGTTTGTTGAGATAGGATTGCGTAGGTTTAGAGATTTTGAAGGCATTTGTAGTAATTTTGTAGTACGAACCTATTTGGTTCACAAACGTTTTTCAAACTTTCATAAGATAAAATATGTTTGGCCTAGCTTAGATTTGAAAGTTGAGACATAATATTGATTGACATTTTAAAAGGCGTTTATGAATAAGGATGTCAACTTTAGAGTTTTCTTTTGAATCGCAGATGTTTTTTTTTTATTTTTTTAATCTTTGATAGAGTTAGTTTAGTTTCTCAGTTTTAAGCTAAATTCCACCTTCCCACATAAAAATGTTTTCAAAACTTGATTATTACAGTGTAATCAATATAACAGGATACATAAACTAGCAAATACGTGTCGTCAAATCAGTGTATTACTGTGATTTGGATGAAAGTGTTTGTAAATAAATGAAAACCAACATTGAACACAAAGAAAACCCTATGAAAATACAAAATGAGTTAATGTACTTTGCAAAAGGCCTTAGGCTTATTCGCCTATCATTTAGGCCTTTCCCCCAAAAAAAACAAAGTGTTAAACCAAGCCAGTGACGTGTTACAAACAGATTTGACCCTTAAAAAGGTAGCAATAAGACCCACATTGCCTTGTACCTCTCGTCTTGTGCGCGAGCCACTGAATGTAGGCAGGCGAAGACTGGTAGCTTTTCAATAGCTCAGTGTACTGGGCCTAGTTTGAAATTTCAATCGTATTTAATAAAGAATAAAGTTGAAAATAGGTTACTCTTTGAGATTGGGTCCTAGTTTTAGATAGTAAGGTATATTGCCAAAGAATGTCATGTAGGTAATTGTATATCGAACATACCTTTTCAGCTTCATATTCATCAACAAAAACTGCTTTCTCCTGCTCCGGCAGATCTCGCCACATACCACCAATGATTCTGTCAATAAGGGTAACATTGTTTTTATCAAAAATATTTGACATTCATTTTAATGTTAAAAAGTTTTGATATTGTATTATTTTAGTTCAAAAATCTCTAATATAATAAATAAGTATCACATAGTGAGTAAACACAATGTTTAGCCTCTTCGAAACAGAATTGAAATGTTAAATGGTTGATAAAACATATTATTAACCTGCCAATCTCCCATAGCTTGAGGTCTGGATGAGCAGACTTCACACTGTCCCACACCCGTCGTGAGTACCTCATGTACGGCATGAGGGGCTTCTCCGGCGCTTTCGGGGGCTTCGGCAGACCAGCGCCCTGGGAGTGTCGGGATGGATTAAAGGATTTGAATATTGGAGCAAAAATTGTTTATACAACACTCGTTAAATATCTCTTAGAACCGCTGCTAGGATAGTTATAAGTTACAGGAAAAAAAACGATATGTTTATACAGGAAAAAACTTAAATCCCCTATGCACATACAACATACAATCCCTCTTCTACAATGTGTTTGAGAAAAATTGATTGTTGATTGATCAGTAAAATTTGTTACACTTCAACATATCATTGTCTATGGATAAACTATTTTGTAACTCCTTCTTTAGTACATATAACTTTGATGTACATGCCCATATTGCTAACATTTACCTTTTTTAACTTAGCTTGAACATATTGCTATCATTCAATCCCCTTAACTGAAGAAGTCCTCATTAAACTGCATATACTTACGACCCCGGCCCCCTTGCCGATCTTCTGCGGTTGGAATCCAGGATGCGAGTGAAGCGACGAGACAAACGGACTGGTCTTATCGTCCTTCGGCTGCCCCCCCTGCGGCCCGCCCGCGCCCGCGCGCCTCGCCCCCTCTGCACCGAAACGCTGTTGACTTTGCCAACCCCCATAAGGAGCCATCGGAGGACCACCTTGGTATTGCGGGTGGTACTGATACTGATTATGATGCGGTGCATTCATACCGCCTTGAAGCCAAGCGACGCGGCAATACAATGAAAGAAAAAAACAAAAAAGCATAAGGGAATAGGACAGGGCGGGGCGACGGCAAACAATATCAAATCAAATATGCACTAAAGAAAAGGGATTAAAATTATAACAACGGAAAAAGGAAAATTAAATTGTTAACACAGCTGGCGTAAGCTGCAAGTCGGTTTAGTAAGGCTCTAGAGAAGCATAGAAATAAAGAAACAGTTTAGTTTAATTACAGAGAACACAATCCTAACCTAATGATGTTTTCATGTGATGTAGAAACAGGAAATTTTGGTGCAAATGTTCATTTTTAATTACCCCACAGATATCCTACAGCCAAAACAGGTATGAGATGACAATTTTGACAAAACATAAAGTAAAATAAGAGAAGTAAACTGTTTTTAGCATTACCTTTCATCATACCGAAACTCATGGGTGGGCCCGCAATCATGTAGTCTGTTTCAACATAGCATAACATGAAACAAAATCAACTTAAGATAACAATGTGAGTACAAAATGCGTAAGAATTAAAAAGTAACAGAAATATTAAGTAGTTATTAAATTTAATGCAACTTGATTCATTACAAAGCTGAGATTCGCCATGCGAAGTATAGGGATGTGAAAAACAATAGGTTACAATGTTTAACTTAAATTGAAAAAAAAAAGAGTCTATAAAAGGTTTTATATTGTATGTTGTAAATTTTTTAAGGATGAAAAATCAAAGTTGTCATAACAAACAGTTTAGATTTGTTTCAAGTCTCCAAAAGGTAATAAATTGCTTTCCACATCCATTATACAATTTTAACAGCTTAATATTACTGGCGAGAACTCTATTCAGCCAAAGCATATGCCATGGCATAATAACATTTACTGATATGTAGTTAGTACTTCAATCTATGATTTATATTACTACCTATGATGCAAAGAAGAAACCTAAGATGCGTTCTAATTAGTATCTTTTACAAAATATTTTATGCAGTAGGTAAGTGACTAGTGAGTTAAAAAAATACAAACGCGGATTGTTCTGAGGACTTGGCATCGACATCGAAGTGTTTTGTTTGTAACTGTTCGGTGCAGCCATAACACAGGTATCCAGCTGCAAACATTGAATTATGAATGAAATATAAAACTAGATTCAATGGAAAATAATACCAGCAAGAAACCGAGATGTGTTTATGAGACGCCACTATGCCGATTTTAGGTAGTGTTATTTTAGATAATGTTAATTAACTGTAGCTTTTATATGTTTAAATAACTTACCTTTGAACTTTATATTATCGTTTTACGCTGTTAAAGTCTGAAATAAAGACAATTTCAACAAAATATTATCATTTCAATGTAGAGCGTCTCTCCGGATCACTGACGCCATGTTTTTGTCACAAATGTCAAACAAATGTCATACATAAATAAAAATGAAACCTGTCAAGTCAATCAACTGTCAATTTGACATTGTCAATGTCATGCTATTATTTTTGTATGGCAGTAAAACTATTGGCCCCGATTCTCAAAACACTCTCTAAAACTAAATTAAAAATATCGCTGTCACTTTTCATGCTTCGTATTAGAAAAAGACAGGTACATTGGTCTCACTAAATTTAGTCTATATCATTGTAAAATTGAACGAAATGCGCTGAGTACTAGCCTAAAATTGCCTTCGCCGTGTCATATTGCACGTACATTTTAGTTTGACAGGACTAAAATGATTACCTGTCTCTGTCTTACACTATTGAACAGTAAGTGACAGCGATAGTTTTAGTTTAGTTTAGACAGGGTTTTCAGAATCGGGGCCATTATCTAAATGCAAAAATTAAATCACATATTTTTGTAATTGATAGATAGAAACTTTTCTCAAGTTTATGAAATTTATGGGGCTAATATTAAACAGCATTCGCAATAAAGATTCAACACCTTTATTACACATCGTTTTTTACCGGATTTTAGTTGTTGGCGAGGTAATTTTTAAGGTTTAGGTTATAAAAAACCGATTTCAAACTCTACAGGTGCTAACTATCGTCCGCAATAGTTATTTATTAGTAAAAGTTTTTATAAGCTTTGCTTCATGCTAATTTGAATGATTCTTTCTAGAATCGTTGTTCTCAACGGCTTCCAATTTGTTTGATACTAATCGGAAATCGCTGATTATATAAAACACAACACATATCACATTCGAAGTTGAGTAACGATTTAGTATATTTTTTTCTGCGGGTAGGATTAAAAAAAGTTAAACATAAAATTAAAGCTCCTGTGAAAATTAATTCTAATTAAGTGAATAAAACAAAGTTTTAATGTCCATCATATTACTTTAATCAGTAAACCTACCAGCGATAGTTTCCTCTCATTTAATCATAATTTCTCACTGCACTACACTTTGCACAATGGATACACTGAAGCAGACTGTTGATGAATTAGCAAGACTGTTTAACACACGGATGGAGTCCTTCCAGGATGAGCTGCAGAAGGTTTCTATCCCCTCTCCTACAATATCTTCTCTTGCTTCTGAGTTCAAAACATTCAGAACGTTGATGTTGACTGCAGTCAAAACATTGGAGCAACAAGTCCAGCTTATCTCCAAAGATTGTGACAGGCTTGAAATGTACAACAGGCGCAAAATTCTTCTTGTACACGGAGTCCCAGAAAATAAGAAGGAGGACTCGTCGGCATTGGCGTTATCAGCGTTGCATCGAACCAAGTTAACAAATATAACCCAACAAGACTTGCATCGGTGTCATCGGTTAGGCAAAAGTAAAAATGATAAACCCAGACCTCTGCTGATTGAATTCAAAGATATCGCCTTCTGTCATAAGGTATGGGCATCAAAGACAAATTTAAAAGGCACTGGCATTACGGTCTCCGAGTTTCTGACTAAAAGTAGACATGAGGCATTCATGGCAGCCCGGCTCAAGTTTGGCATTTCAAAATGCTGGACCCGTCGTGGGTCTATCTTTGTTCTGGCGGAGGATGGTGCTCGTCACTGCGTGCTCTCATTAGCGGACCTCCAACTGATCCCTGACACAGGAGCCCACTACGAAGAATGCATCGAAAAGCCCAAGGCGACGAAGACTCGAAGTCGAACTGCTACTCGTCGCTGAGCGCGCTTACGTAAATGTTTTCATTAGTTTATTTTTTATTTTGTTTTTCTTTAACTTTTTAACTTTAAAATTCACTAAATGACCGCAAGGTTGGTTTCGGATTTTGTTGTTTATCTTGTTGTTTTTATGTCCGTTCAATCAAAATCAGTATGATGTCAAATTTGACGTTTGTTAAAGCAGCTGCATTCCGATTCTGCCTTGCAACCGGTCTAGTAGATAGTGTTAGTTTTTTTTTTTTTCTTTTTAAATTTTAATTGTTTCCTTTGCCAGTGTTTTATAATTTTTTTTTATGTCTTTCCTTGTAGAAATTATATTTGTTTTATTTTTAGATTTTAGTAACTATTGCTGGTACGTCAAGGAATAGCGAAGGTTCTACCTTCGACATTTAAAAACATTTTGTATTTATTTGTTTATTTATCATATTTAGTTTAAGTATACTATTATAGATATTATTTATTTATTTATGTCATGAACGATCATGCCTTTGAATCAGATTTTTTTGATACGTGCTCCTCTGGCTCGGAGTCTAGCGACGACAGTTTTCACAGTACCCTTTCCTTGTCCTCATCCTTAGAGTCCTGTCTCTCAGACTGTCCCAATAATTTAAACCTTGTCCACATAAACGCCCAGAGCATTCCTAGGCACTATTCTGATATGCTGACAACCTTCTCCAATCCCCACATCCACGCTATCCTTGTTTCAGAATCCTGGCTAAGACCTTGTCTTGCATCCACTTCATACTCCCTCCCCGGATTTCACTTGTTGCGTAACGATCGACCAGATCGTGTAGGAGGTGGAGTTGCCATCTACCTACGAGCTAACATCCCTTATTCCGTTGTCAGCATATCTTCTCATTCTAATGTCAGTTGTACAGCAGAACATCTTTTCATCGAAATTGTCCTTAACCACTCCAAAGTCCTTCTAGGTATTATTTACAGTCCTTCTATCACTGTCAACTACTTCAACAACCTTGAGTCTACCTTGGAAGAGCTAGTCCCTTCATATGAGCATGTCATTTTAATGGGCGATTTGAATACTTGCCTGCTCAAGGCTGATGCTCGTGCTCGTAAACTCTCCTCTTTAATCGATTCGTTTAACCTTCATATCATAAATTCCGAAAGTCCCACTCATTACTACCCGAACAGCATCCCATCCCTCCTAGATTTAAAAATCGTCTCTCGTCCTGAACTCGTCTGCAAGCATGGCCAGTACGATGCTCCTTTCTCATATCATGACCTACTCTTCCTGTCCTACAAAATCCGTCCTCCCAAACCTAAGCCCCGTGTTTTCCTGCAGCGCAATTTTTCCGGTATGAATTCTAGACAGCTGTTATATGATGCTGCTACTATTGACTGGGAATTAATCAATTCATTTCCGACTGTTGACGGGCAAGTTCAACAACTCAACTGTTTTTTAACTGAACTTTACGACAAACATGCCCCAATACGTCTCATGAAGATGCGACATCGTCCTGCTCCTTGGCTCACTGATGAAATTAAAAACCTTATGTCGAAACGTAATCGTGCAAAGTCCAAGTACAAAAAGCATCCAAGTGACTACAACCGTGACAACTACAAGATCCTCCGAAATCGCTGCAATACAGTGTGTAGAGATGCACAGCGACGCCATATCCATAAGTCTGTTGATGACCCAGATCCTAAACGGGTCTGGAGATTCCTGAAAAGTTTGGGTATAGGTAAACAATCTAGTTCCCTTCCCACTGACCTTAACCTAAATGACCTTAACGTCCACTTTTCCGCTTGTCCTTCCCACGATACCACAATTAAGACGTCTACCCTAAATTATCTTCTCTCACTACCCTCTCCTAATTTCCCTGCATTTGTGTTGTGCCCTTTCACTGCCGATGATGTAAAGAAAAATATAGTTGCCGTCACGTCTACTGCTATTGGCACAGACAACATCAGTAGAAATATGATTGTACCGTTACTTGACATTATAGCGCCAGTAATTACGATCATATTTAACAACTCAATTGCCACTAATTGCTTTCCTTCCTTATGGAAAGAAGCAAACATAATTCCCATACCTAAAAAATCCTCTCCTACATCGTTTTCTGATTATCGTCCTATTTCTATACTTCCTTTCCTTTCCAAAATCCTTGAACGACTTGTTTACCAGCAACTCAACTTCTTTCTTGTCTCTAACAACCTGTTCAACACATTCCAGTCTGGTTTTAGACCCGGTCATAGTACTGTAACCGCGTTGGTTAATATTGCTGATGATATCCGGGTAAGTATGGAAGAAAAAAACATTACTATTATGACGCTACTTGACTTTAGCAATGCTTTTAACACAGTTGACTTCGACATACTCCTGGCTATTTTAGGCTCTATTAACTTCTCATCACCCACTATCTCCTGGTTTCGTAGTTACTTGTATGGGCGTCGGCAACGCATACGGGCTGATGATGCGTTTTCATCATGGTGCTCTCTTGAGGCTGGCGTCCCGCAAGGTGGTGTGCTGTCTCCACTCCTTTTCTCAATTTTCATCAGTTCGATAACTTCCCGTATTACTTCTCTCTACCACTTGTATGCAGACGATCTACAAATTTACAGACCCTCGGCGGTAAATGACCTACATTCTACTGTTTCTGCTATTAATACCGACCTAGATTCAATTGCAGAATGGAGCCTATCATATGGCATCACAATCAACCCTAAAAAACTAAAGTTATTTTAATAGGAAGTTCGAGGCTACTGTGTCAAATCGATTTTAATGACCTACCGGCAGTCCATCTCAATGGTGAACAGCTACCGTACAGTCAAACCGCGAAAAATCTTGGCCTGCTTTTTGATAATACGCTTTCTTGGACAGCCTATCTTGATGAGATTAGTAGAAAGATGTACGCCACTATTGGTAGTCTACAAGGACTGCAAAACTTCCTGCCTTGCTCCACAAAAATTGCGCTAGCCCATTCCATCCTATTTCCAATCCTTGACTACGCTGATGTCTGCTGTACTGACATTACTGAGGAGCAACTTAACAAACTTGAGCGTCTTCAAAACTTGGCAATCCGCTTCATTTTCGGTATACGTAAGTATGACCATGTTTCTGAATTTCGCAAGACGCTCAAGTGGCTCCCAATCCGCCTTCGAAGGAATGCTCACGTCCTTTGTCTCCTCTACCGTGTCTTATTCGATCCCAAAACTCCTGGGTACTTGAAAAATCGTTTTTCCTACCTTGGTGACTGTCACAATCGCAACCTCCGGTCTGCTAATGGGTTTACACTTTCTTTTCCTGTTAATCATACAAATTATTACAGTAAATCCTTTACTATTGAAGCCATCAAACTCTGGAATATGTTACCTATCACAGTACAATCTGCACCAAGCATATTAACTTTTAAAATTCGTCTGCATGAATATTATCTCTCTATATGTTAAATATTATTAAGTATTTGTTATTTCTTTGTGTATATTGCCTATTTATCATATGAATATGTATGTTTAAGTATTTGTATTTATTATAACATAAATTTTGTATTTATTATTATGTTATTATGTAGGTATGTATAATGTTTGTATTTATATGTGTATATTTAGTATTTATAAATATATAAACAATTTTTTGTTTTTTTCTCTATTGTTTTTTATATTGCATTCCTGTACCTGACCGCAATTAATTTCATTAATTTTCTTTCACAACCGGCTTGTCAGGAAGAAATCGCTTAAAGCGATATGGCCGCCTTTTGTTTTCCTTTTTTTTGTTATATATTGTCTATATTTCATGTTTCTTATGCAATAGTTTTATTATTATTATTTCTTTTTTGTTATTTTTTTCCCCCTGTCTTCACTTATGTAAAGAAAGGTGATAACGAGTTGGTCAAGCGGGCCATAGCCAAGCGAGACTACTCGTGAACGATCAAGTCATGGTGATCGAAGAAGAGATTACGGAGGTGGAACTGAGAAACTTCCTAGTGAGACGGCATGTGTTGAGTATAACGGCTTTTTGTAGCTGGTAGGTTGTTGTTTTGGTTGGAATATTGAGTGATTCTAAGCTTGCTTTTAAAGATTTTGGGATGATGCCTGTTGTTGAAATAACTATCGGTATGATATGAACTTTTTGAGATTTCCATTGAGTTTGGATCTCAATTGCTAATTCTTGGTACTTGGTAAGTTTTTCTGCTATGGTTGATTGAATATTGTGTGTGTTAGGAATAGCTATGTCAATAATGTAGGTGGTTTTGTTAGTTTTATCGTGAAGTGTAATGTCTGGGCGATTAAAGTGAATAGTTTTGTCTGTAATAATAGTCCGGTCCCAGTATAGTTTAAAGTTATTGTTCTCAATAACTGTTTTCGGTTCATATTTATAGGTGAGGTGTCCAACAGTGAGCCAGTCGTACACAGTGGCCCACCTCACTACAACGCAAACGCGACGTTGCCAGTTCGTGCTTTATACGTGTAAGGACTCCTAACAGACTGCCCCGCGCCCTCCCCAGTCGAGAGCGAACACGCGGTAAACACGCCCGCGCAGCGGATCGATTTTCGATATTTCACAAAAAAACAGGAAAAAACGTGAGTACTAACATTTTTAATTAAACCTACATAGTGAAGATTTTTAAGGCCATATTTCTCTCATGTCTTTAGTGGCTATCAATGCATTTTTTGGAAATTAACTTGTCTCTCTAACTGTTATGACTTGTTTGTGATATAACCTAAAATATAAAATGGTGTTAGTAGTACACACTGAACCAAAATAGTGGCTTGAACAGTGAACCGGTTCACTGTGTACCTCCCACTTCTGTGAAAATGGCAATAATAAAATATATTATTTAAAAAACATAAGTCTTTTTTTGAGATTTGTGTGTTGCTCGACTATATATATTGTATTTTTTTTTCCAGATGGGGCGACAAAAAGTTCTAAAAAGAAAAATTGGTGGGCATACAAAAGAAGACATGCTACGGGCCATCAATCTAGTCAAAAGAGGCGAAAGTATCAGAAAAGCGGCTAAAGAATGCTCCTTGCCATATCCGACACTAAGGCGATATGTAAAAAAATATGAGAATAATGAAACCACCAACTTAGTACCGAATTACGAGGTGAATGCTGTTTTCACACCTGATGAGGAGAAAGAACTTAAGGAATATATCCTTGATTGTGCTGATAAGTTTTATGGTCTAAACGCGAAAGAAACCCGTAGAGTTGCATACCAAATGGCGATGATTAATGAAAAAAAGATGCCTCCTTCATGGATAGAAAAAAAAATTGCAGGAAAGGAGTGGTTAAGATCATTCAGGAAAAGACACCCGGAATTGAGCCTAAAAAAGCCCGAACCGTGCAGCTTGGCACGTGCCTCTGCGTTCAACAAAGTAAATATCGAAAGATTTTTTAAGAAATTGAAAGAGGCAATGCTGCGGTCCCCTAATTTTGGCAACGGCACTCGAGTTTACAACTTGGATGAAACCTCAACCACGACGGTACAACGTCCGCCAAAGGTCCTGGGTCTCAAAGGCAAAAATATTTCTAAAGTGACAAGCGGGGAAAGAGGTGTATTAGTCACAACTTGCTGCATTGTTTCTGCTTCTGGTCATGCATTACCTCCTGCTATGGTTTTTCCACGAAAAAAATTTCAAACCCACATGCTACATGGTGCACCTTCTGGTACCCTTGGTTTAGCTGCATCATCTGGATGGATGAATTCTGAGATTTTCGTAGATGTCATGAAGCACTTCATACAACACACCTGCGCCTCTAAAGACAATCCAGCACTGTTGATAATGGACAATCATGAGAGTCATTTGTCCATAGAGGCCTTGAATCTTGCGAAAGCTTGTGGTGTCACTGTATTAACTTTGCATCCACACACAACTGCTCGTTTACAACCTTTAGATGTTGGATTAAATGGACCATTCAAAACATATTATAACACAGGCGTTGATTCGTGGCTTCTCCGGAATCCAGGACAAACATTCACCATATATCATGTAGCTGAATGTGTAGGACAAGCTTATTTGAAAGCAATGACACCGATTAATATCACAAACGCATTCAAGAAATGTGGTATTTATCCCTATGATGATTCAATATTTACTGAAGAAGATTTCCTACCAAGCACTGTGACAGACAGACCAGATTCAGTCAAGAACATACCAAGTGAAGAATCAGACACAGGCGAAGATCGTTATTCACCCTCAATTTTAAATGATGTCCTTTCTGTACAAGTTCCAGCCATTTCTAAGGAAGTTACTCAACCAGCAGAACTCCCTCAAGTATCTGAGATAGCTGAAAAATACATTCCGCCAAAGCAACAGGAGTCAAAGTGTTTGAAGACATTTATTTCTCCAAAAATATTTAGACCACCTCTAACAGCAGGTCCTAGAAAGATTGCTAAAAGATCTAGACCATTAGGCAGAAGCATGATAGCTACAGATACGCCTGAGAAGGATTTGATTGCAGCAAAAAAAGCAGATAAAGTCAAAGTAAAGAAAGTGAAGACAGGGGATCTTTTTGGAGAAAAGAAAAAACATAAGAAAACAGAAAACAAATCTATAGCTAACAATGATTCCAGTGCTGAAGAAACATTTAACCCAAGTGGTTCTTCATCTGGAGGAGAGCAGTTTTTAAGTGACAGTGAAGACGAAGAAGTAATCCTGGACGATGATTTTTCACCTCTTGCTAGAAACCCAAAAGTTGGAGACTATGTAATTGTCATGATTGAATCCGAAATAAAAAAGAAGAAATGTTATTATGTTGCTAAGATTTTGGAAGATTCCGATGAAGATGGATATGATTACTTCGTGTCATATCTTAAATTGAAAAGTAAATATTATTTTACATTTACTGAACCTTTAGAACCAGATATGGCAGGGGTTACAAAACAGGACATCAAATACTTGTTGCCTAATCCAAACATAAAGGGCAGCAGTCGCAGAGCAGCAATATTTAAATTTCCAGTAAACCTATCACTTTTAAACTTTCCTTTATAAATATTTGAATGTTTTTTTCTTTTCTTAATGTTTAAGGTTTATTACTGAAATGATGATTAAGACTGAATAACTTAGTTGATTTAAACGATGGATCTCTATAAGCCAAAACTCAAATTGTTATAAGATGTTTAATTTTGTTATGCATAGCTTAAGTGTTAAATTCATCTCAATAAAGAGAGCTTTCCATACTTTTATTTTATTTTATTTTATTTTCATTAACTCAACAATTTCCTCAAAATTGAAACTTCTAGTATAAATAATAACACTTTCAATAATGCTATGGTTCACTGTGTACTTACTGGGTCACTGTAGACCTACCCCCTGGTTCATTGTGTGCCAAGGGGTGGACACAGTGAACCATTTCTCGTTTAAAAAAAAAAGGTAAATATAGTATAGCCCTGCAGGTTCATGAATAAAATGAGTAAACAGAATGAATTCTATATAAATAACGAACCATCTGATAAAAAAAAGAATCCTACATATTCACTAAAACTCAAGTTATGCGTGTTTAACTTTTTCGTGGTTCACTGTTGAACACCTCACCCTATGCAGTTTTTTCGTGGATCAGTTTATTTTTGAATGCTATGATTTGATGAATGATGCGGGCTACTTGGTCATGCCTGTGCTTGTAGTCAGTCTGTGCGAGCTTACTACAAGCACCGGTGATGTGTTGGATGGTTTCAGATGAACGATTACAATGTCTACATGTGTCTGGTTGATCAGCTCTCAATTCTTTAGTTATAAACTTCTTGTAGTTTTTAGTTGCTATGACTTGGTCTTGGATCGCCAGCATAAAAGCTTCTGTTTCCGGAAACAGTTCACCACGTCTGAGCCACTCATTTGACTCTCTTTTGTCAATATGACTCTGATTCAGATCGGCTAGATGCCTTCCATGCAGGGCTTTCTGAGACCAAGTTAAAATTTTTGTCTGTGTTGATGTGATATGTTCGTTTGGTTGCTTATCTTCGTTTTGTAAATTGAGTGGTGTAAGTTTCTTATCTAAAGATGATGCATGCTGATGTAGTTTAGAGTTTTGCGATTTTGTGTAAAAATATGTTCTAAGTCCTGTTATTTGTTTGTTATGCAGGTTTTGGATATCAATCAAACCCTTACCTCCATCGAGATTTGACAATGTAATCCGTTGAGTGCATGTTTTAGGGTGGTGTTTTAGATATTTTGTCATTTGTGTGTTTATAGTACGTTGTAGTTTTTTAAGATCCGTTTGTGACCACGTTATGATACCAAAAGAGTAGGTGAGAATTGGAATAGCATATGTATTTATTGCTTTTATAGTGTTTTTAGAGTTTAGTTGAGATTTGAGAATCAAAGATAACCTGTGTTTGAATTTGCAAATAAGATCCGTTTTAGTTGTTTTTTGGTCAATTCTCTTTGTTTGTTGATACCCTAAATATTTGTAGACGTCATTTTCATCCAGAGAATCAACAGTGTCACCATTATTCAACTGGTATGTATTAGTTTGTATTTGACCTCTGTTTATTGAAATAATTTTACATTTGTCTACCCCGAATTCCATTCGTATATCTTGAGAAAATTGCTGTGTTATATCTGCCAGTTTATAAAGTTCAGTTTTAGTGGAGGCATACAGTTTTATGTCATCCATGTACATGAGGTGCGAAAGTGAAAAAACATCAGTGTTGTATTTAAGTTTATAGCCAATTTTATTTTGATTCAGAAGTTTTGACAATGGATTCAGGGCAAGGCAAAACCAAAGTGGACTTAGTGCGTCACCCTGAAATATTCCACGCTGTATTTGAATCGGTTCAGTAGTTAAAGTTAAATTATTTTGCTTTATTTTTAAACAAGTTTGCCACATATTCATGGTATTTTGTAAAAAATCGATAATTACTGGGTTAATTTTGTATATTTTTAAGATTTCTAAGAGCCAACTATGAGGTACGGAATCAAACGCTTTTTTATAATCGATGTACATTGCGTGAATATTTTTCTTACATTTATAAGATTCGTTCATTACTATGGAGTCTAAAATTAATTGTTCTTTACAGCCCTGACTATTCTTTCTACAACCTTTCTGCTGTTCTGCCAATATATTTTCATGATTTATGTGTTTGTATATAATTTCACTAATACATCCCGTTATTATTTTGTAAATAGTCTGTAAACAAGTAATTGGTCTGTATTTAGCCGGATTTTTTGTGTCGTTGTCTTTCGCAATCATATAAGTTACTCCTTGTGTTATATAATCTGGAAGTGTTGTTGGGGATTGTATGAATGAGTTGACGAAATTGTGTAAATAAGGGTGAATGCTTGTCAGTTTTTTATACCAAAAATTGTGGATGTGATCGGTTCCAGGAGCTTTCCAGTTGTGTGTTCGATTTATAATGTCTTGAAATGTTTCAATAGGTATACAATTAAAAGCCATAGCTTGACAGTCTAGTGAACCTAGTTCTTGGATCCAATTCGCATGTTCATTGTGTCGTATTGGGTCTTGCCAAATTTTTGACCAGAATTGGTGCAGATCTGCAATGGGAGGTGTGTCAAGATTGTTACAAGTGTTTGGTGTGTGAGACGACAGAGACCGATAAAAAGTTTTTTCGTTACTATTAAATAATTGGTTTTGTTTTTTTCTGTTGGTGCATTTCAAGTATCTTTTTAACCTACTAGCAGTAGTTCCCAGTTTTTGTTTTAAAGTGTCTAGGTAGTGTGAAAGCTCAGTGTTAGGATTTTCGTACTGTGCGTGAATGCAATATTTAGATTTAATTTTTTCAACGGCTGATGTAACTCTAGGGTTTCGATTACCTCTAATGTACTGAGTTAGGCGACCTATGTCAGCTCTGAAGTCACGTACTTTATTTTCAAGACGAAGTTGCCAGCGTGGTTTATGTCGAATTGGGGTAGTATCAGAGCTTGTACTTTCAGTATTAAGTTTTGCTCCATTGTATGTAGCCGCGGTAAAGGCTGTACTGTAAATAACTGTTTGTAGGTCCAAGAATGATTGATTAGTTGAAGTGTGCTTAGGTATGACATCTGAATTTAAAAATTCCACACTGGACAGAAAACGGCGTGAGTTTTTTTGTTTAGGAATGTTTGGTCTCTTTGTGGGGTCTGTATTTTTGAAAAAATTTAAAGTTTCATTAAATATTTGTTCAATTTTGGAAGTGTCTAAATTATACTGGTGTGTTGTGGTTGTGTTTTGTTCAGGTTCTAGAGTAACATCTAGAGCCGACATAAATGATTCTTCGACCATACTACAATTTTCTATTGGGTCAGTGGTAATTATGGTATCTTGTGTTAGGTTAATGTTAGTGTTTGTAGTGTTGTGTTGTGAGTTTAATTGTTGCGCAATTTCTTGTCTTAATTCTGATAATCTATCGTCTGTTATGTATTTGTTTTGAATTATTATTCTTCGCTGATCAGCGATCCTTTGTTCTGTTAAATTATTTAGGTTAGGATAAGTTTCAATGAATTTTTGATGCAATTTTCTCCTATAACTTGTTTTATCGGTTTCTAGTTCCGTGACTAAAAAGTATAATTTCATAATGTTTTCATTCATTTCGGATGTCCAGCTCAACCGATTATTACTTTGTGTAAGTGGTGTGTTTTGTACAGGTACTTCTGAATTCTGTAGTTGTAGTGTTACTTCAGCTTTTATTTCGTTTAAAGTAGTTTCCGGAAGAAGTTTGTTATTGATAATAGCTCTTCTTTGATCTCCTAATCTTTGTTTACTAGATGACATATGTGGGAATTTTTCATTAAATTGAATGTAGAGATAGTCTAAGTAACCCTTTTGACGCGTCTCTAAAGAGGTCGCAATCAAGTACGTACGCCAGATGAATTTGTTCATTTCTTCAGTCCATCTTTTTCGCGTATTTTTACAGCCAGTGATGAGTGTAGGATTATTGGCGCTTGCCTCCTGCACAGCATCGACCGACGTTATGGTAGAAGATTCTGATATTCTCGACAAGGATCTAAGTTCGTAAGAGCAAGGAGATGAGTTAGGCGACTCGAAAAGACTACGAGTTGACGAAATGGGAGAAGAAGGGTGTGATGCTGAAGTACTTTCAGGCATCTGCCCTCTGTGAGTCCTTTGACTTACTTCAGAAGACGCAGTTGAAACAAGGCGACTTCGTAAATTGTACGTTTTGTTGTTTTTGTTAGAGGTTTTTTTCATTTTGTTCCCACGAGTAGCTAGGGAAATTGGTGGTCGATCTCGGCAGAGCCCCGCTTGCCTCGATAAGGACTGACTTACAAAGTAAGCTACACCTGGAGTTCGCCCTGGCTCCAGGCGTGGCACGCTCTCGACCGGGCTCGCCCCCGGCCACGCATCCCTCGGCACGGCAGACCTTGGATTGGCATATAAGGATAGGATAGTGGACAAATTAGGAAGGATAAGGGTTAAAGGAGATTTAGGACTGGGGTCGGAACCGTTAGTTTGGGAAGGGTGTCATGTTGTTATTAGTTATTCCTGTACCATGCTTCCCGTAAGCCCCCCCACCGCGGCAAGGTGGTCCCACAGGGGGGTTATTATTATTATTATTATATTTTTAGTATTTGACCATACAAGAAAATATTTCGTCAACATTTAACTATCACTTACTTCGAATTCTCAACTCAACCAGTGTGACTTAATATAGGCCGTTCATATACAGGGTGTAGGTAATCGTTAAGTGTGCACCGGCGATTATTCCGTAATTATTACAGATATCAAAAAGCTTTAAACTGATTATCTATGGTGATCGTAATGACCAATTTTGCGAGTTAGACTGATGCATTTCACGCGTGCCACTTTCATAACAATGTCACCGTACAGGTCACCTAACACCGAATCTACTAGGTAGATCGGTATAATGTTGAATCACTTGAATGTTCTCTGTGGTGATCACTGACCGCATGGCATTTGATTTGATGCGGTTTGTGATTGCCATGTCCAACTGACCTTAAATGTTATTTCGACCATAAAACTATATTGGCTGTTTCTATTGGTATCATATCATAACTATAAAGCAACACACCAATTTATATATAATATTAATTATCAATAATTTGATAATAATTAGAGATGGGCCGAGTACTCGGTTTATACTCGGTACTCGGCGTACTCGGCGGGTTTTTTGGTACTCGGTACTCGGCCGAGTAACTCGGTATACGAATGCCGAGTACCGAGTACCAATAAAGTAATATACTTTTTTTAAAGAAAGCAATATATTTAGGTAGATATAATTGAAACAACAGTGTTAATCAAAACGTACTGATTGAGGAAATCTTTGACATCCTCAAGTTATAGAATCAAAATTATGCTAATGCATGAGTACTAGTGAGACAAAATTAAAGGAACAGTAATAAAAATAATCAATATTTAAAATTTAATAAATGTAAATTATGATGCCTTGTTTGGTGCCCTGTCCACCATTTGCCAACAAATTTTCTTCTAAATATACTTGTGTTCGTTTGTACTTGTTTACGCGCGCGAAATTGGGAATTTGATAGAACCGAGGTACTCGGCCGAGTACTCGGTTAAAAAATAATTGAACCGAGTAATACTCGGTACTCGGCAAAAGTGTTACTCGGCGCATCTCTAATAATAATTAATGTTTTTTTTTCTAATATGGACATATTTATTTATTCAGAAATGAAAATGGATTTTCAGTAGCATAAAACATCTTTGTTGTTAAAGTGTGTTGAAAAAAATATTAAAATCTGCGTATTGATACTTCAACTCAAAAAGGTTATCGTCTAAGAAATCATGTCGGTATTAATTTCGCAAAAACTAGGCATGGGAATACGGCCAAAAGCAGTTTTATTTAATAAAAATCCATTTTCAATGCAATCTCTGCCATTAAATAAATTTAACTGTTAGTGCTTACCGTTCAAAAAATCTTACTGTAATATCAAAAACTATTTACTGACATGCTAATAAAGTGTGAGATTTAGGCTGTTTCTTAAAATCGTACCTATTATACCTACTTAGGTACGAACTACTCAGTAAAAAGCCAGACTAGGACAGGATGATGAGAAGCAGTTGTACCATTAGTTCAATATTTTTTCATTACAATAACGACATTTTACATCTTTTTAAAAACGTTATTAAACCAGAAATATTTTGAAATCATTGGCCACTGTTACTTTCATATTATTTTTTTACACCAGAGCTGTTCAAAGTTCCACATCAAAAATATTTCTTTAGAAATTTTACACAAATCAAAAGTTTAACATTATTTTTTGAGAAAAATACTTTAGTTAACTATTTTAGTTGGTAGTTATTGACTGATGCGGTTAATATTTATTATTTTAGCACAGAAATAATGATGGTATTAAGTGATTTGACCTCGTTACGAGTAAAAATATGAACACAGTAAAAAAAATATGAAGTTTTTTTTTAAAGCGCCATATTTCTAACAGTTTAAGGGTTATACTTTTTATCAATTATTTTTTCGGCTTGCCTTTAGTTCTACTATCAGCCCTTCAGAGTTTATCCATTGTTTCCTGGACACCTCGTATAATCTTCTCAAAGAGCGGAGGGTATTTTATTTGTGATCTGATAAACCCCATCAACACGTTAGTATATTTAATCTTATATAAAGGTAAGCTATGGCGTCTTAAACTATGCTCTGCAAAGGCGCATAAGAATTTGGGGCCCGTTGGAAAAGTTAAGAAACTTATCCTTTATACAGGGTTATTGTTAATTAGCGGCTTCCTTACATCAATCCCAATAACATTTGTTCTACGACTTTTTGCAAAACTTGATATTTAACACAAAAACAAAAAACAACAACAAATTTGCGCGTTCTGATATTTATAACTCTGTATTTTGTAAGAAGTTCCTAAACCGGTCGCCCACCCCCGTCGCCCGCGCGACGGGGGTGGGCGACAACTCTATTTATTCTAGAAGCTGTGAGCAAAAAGTAATAAGTACCTTATATATTAAACTTATCTAGTGCTTTATCTGATCAGAAATACAGGATGTCTCCTTTTTTCGGTACTTTCGTCTAAAAGTTGATTAAAAGTTGCATTTTGATACTAAAAGATAAGCAAAAACGCAGATTTTTATCCGTATGATTAAAGCACTGAAGAATTCACGGAACAACTTCCGCCAGATCGACTTACGTACTTACTAGGATAAAGTGAAAGATGTGTTAAATTTAAAATAGTTTCCTAAACATGAAAGTTGCTTGTTTTTTAAATTAAACACTGTATGTAGGCATACTTACCTTGATTAAAATTAGATACCTTAAAATTATGATGCATAGATTAGCTGTATTTCAATGTTCCTGTTGAGTCAAAGTTGAACTGCGGACCGAGTGCGACCACTTCAATTATTAAAATAACATCTCCGATATGTTTAAAACAAACAGAGTTAGTGACAATGCAAAAAAAATAGCACCACCACTGCGAATTTTGTATTTATTTCTTCAGTTTACATATTCAGTCGATTTTGGGGCATTTAAAAATGTTTCACACACGAAGCAAGTGTTTCTTTATTGTCTTTTTTTACTACAACCCCATTATGTGTCTTTCACTATCGTGTATAATCTTTTCTATGATACCAATGTGGAGCTGAATCTCAAGAAATATATATATGTGACCATTGTATTCTACTGCGTGGTAGCTACCATATCCAAGACGATCAAACTGGGTAACACGTCCTTGGATTTACACGCAGAATGGCGAGCGATTGATATTTATTTAAAGGAGCAAGAAAGATCAACTAGAAGGGAATTAATCTACGCAAGCATAGGTTGGTGCTTGTTCTGCTTAAGAATTGTGCTGCAAAAAACCGATATGCTTCACGACAAACTTGTAACAAATATATTTTATTTCGCACCTACGACCGTGGTCTTTACTATTTTTTGTGAATTTATTGGAGTATTTATTGTAACAAATCAATTTTTAAAACTATTATTTAAAAAATATGAAGCTGGATTAATTGACGAGAATCGTTGCCAATACGTTTACAAAAAACTGATTGATGGGATCGAGGGGTTTCTGTGGACCTATGATTTAATTGTAAGTAATTATGAATTTAAACTTTGATATTAGTCAAAAGTGAGATTTTTTCCTAACAAAGACTGAATGCAAAAAAGAATTTATCAAGTCACTTTGCATGTCTAATAATAGAACTGGTCTAAATACCACGTTATAAAATCACTTAATATAATTTAAAAAATAAACCGAGTGAAAAAAATTAACACTCACTTAAAAGGCGTAAGTACTTATTGCTTTATAATTTAGTGTAAAAAGTAAACTGCGCCGAATATACTTACAGCAAAATAAATGTTTTTCAACACACTTGCTCGGAAAGTGAATCGTTTTTAGGTCCATAAACCGAGCTATTTACACACTCGTGCAAAATAATATTACACACTGGTGCGTAATAGAATGATCCCTACAAAGTTAAGGTAGTGCCTTACTGCAAATTATATGCTTACTAGCATTTACAGAGCATTTTCAATTTGATTGGATAATACAGTTTTTTTGTAACAACCAAGAGGTTTCATGCCACTGAAAATAATAATAAATAAATAAATAAATCTCCAGACTAACACACCAAATATGTGGCCCTAAAGTAAGTTGCATTAAGCACTTGTGTTATAGGTACCACACAATGGACTAGGGAGACTAGAGAACCTAGTCCATTGTGTGGTAAAATCCATTTACATACTTTGAATAAATGAATGTGTCCATATTAGAAACAAAACATTAATTATTATCAGATTATCTATACTTATAATAAATCTGTAGAGAGGTCAATTCAGTATTTGAAATATATTTCCAAAATAACTATCAGGGGGTGATTAGGGATCGATACTGATGCCAAATCAGTAAAATTTTTGTCTGTCTGTCTGTATAACCGTTATAGAAAAAAAAAACACGCTACAATCAATAGGAGCAGAGCAGTGAAGGGAAATGATGGGAAAATGGGAGAAGTTACTCCATTTTTTAAGCTTCCGTCGCGTGTGCAACCTTAATTGTTAAAGCTACATAGAAATTATGTATGACGGAAATGTTCTCCTTAAAATTATATAAAAATATTCTCACGACAGCATATGACTATCTTTTATGGTTGACTCACAATAACACGCGTAGCTCCCGATAGCTTAGCATTTCGAAGCTTTCTGATTATACTCGTATTTGTCTACTCTTACGTTTTTAACACTCTCAGTCATCCCTAATTAAATAAGTTAACATTATAAACCATTCCATAAAAAAGAATCATAGAAGCCATCGCGCGTGAATACTAAATCATGTTAAAAGGATTATTTTTGTAAAAGGTTGCTAACGCATAGGCAGGCTTGCTTGGCGCCTAGAGGCTAGCGAGTCAACTAGCGAGTAGCTTCGTAAAACGAACATTCTTGAACGTTCGCGACACCAAAATTTATTCTATTTACTCGCTATAGCAAGTTTCTACAGTCACTTGACTTGGGGGGCTGATCCGCGTACGGGCGTACCTAATTATAATAAAAAGATGTCAGGCCTTTAATTTTATTGTTACCACTTGCAAGTGAGAAGGAATAGATTTCTATACTTTCAACCTTTTCGTGGCTTATTCAATCAGTTTATTGTTGACATGTACGCAAAAATAAAAACCGAAAGGCAGCTGCGCGCTGAAGAATACGTGCACCTTATTCGCGATTTAAGTAAATATAGTAAAAAAACTAAAATGATCCTACTAATATTATAAACGTGAAAGTTTGTGAGTATGTATGGATTTATAGATGGATGTATTGATGATTGTTACTTTTTCACGTAAAAACTACTGGAAAGATTTTGATAAAACTTATCAGTTATATAGGATATACATCAGAATAACATATAGGGTACTTTTTACCGCGGGAAAACTTCTCATTCCCACGCGAAACCGACTTCCACGCGAACGAAGTTGATAATAAGTTGATAAGTTATAAAAATTGGAAAGTTGATAATAAACTGTAATTTGTTACAAAATAATTGTATTTCATCACAAAAAAATATATTTTAAATAGGCTTTAAGTCGGCAGATTGGTGCGTGCGAAAAAAAATTGTGCGTCATTTCCCGAATCCTTTATGTTTTGTATACTATTTATGCAAAATATAGTTCGTTTTCCTCGCAAATGTGTTGAAAAAGTGCGTATGATACTCGTGCTCGTGAGCAACATGTTCATTAGACACTCGGCTGACTAACGCCCTCGCCTACGGCTCGGGCTGCAATCCTCAGCCTCGTGTATAATGAACAACTTTGCACACTTGTATTTTAGATATTTACGAGTATATTCTACTACTGAGGAGAGTATCCCCTAATGTTTAAATAAGGAACTTAATTTTTTCTTCTAGTATATCGTTCACTTAGTGCAGGTTTCAGCCAGTATCTTAATAACAATGTGCGTGTACACTTCTGGATGGCTGAGCGGAGCCGTAAGTCTAAAGTCAACTTTACTATACCTACAAAAAGGAAAAAATATGTATATTTCACTTTTTATTTTTAAGGTTCCTATATCATTCTTTGGTTTTGTGATGATGACCAGTCTAGCATATATTGGCTCTCCAGCCTTCGTTGCTGGTTTATTGACGACGCAAGCGAGTCAAATGCTGAAATTATTGTATAGCAGAAGATATTTTGAAACAGGTAATTCAAGGCTTTTGGCCGGAGCACACTTATATCAGAGCAGCGAAATGGCTTTTCCCGTGGGAATGAGGCTTAATCCCTGAATTCATATAGATTATTATTGATTCATGTTTTGAAATGTAGTATTAATTACTAACCAATAGCCCATTAATTAGGACTTTTAGGAGTAGAATATCCTTAAATGCGTATGCATTTTTTGTAATAACATTGCCCAAAGACAAAGCTTCAGTTTTCCAAAGTAAAAAATAAGGGACTTCAAGACATCCTGTAAACAAAATGTGAAATAGGGGTTTTTAATTTTTATCTTATTTATTTATTTTATTTCTAAGTCATTCTGAATTAGAAGCTTAAAAGTTAAGTTTCCTGTTTCTAACTTAAAAATGATGGGACTTCAATACAAAATTTCAACCCCAATTTTAAACCTTTAGTTAAAAAAAGTACATAAATCCTTCCTTAGTGGGTGTCTCCTCAATAAAATGAGACATAACTAACTCAAACAAAACGGACAGTTGTAACAACAAAGGTGTCATAACCATAGTTGTTCCAATTGAACTTTTTTGTTGACATTATCTTAATGCTAAGGGTGGTCCCAGGTTTCATACATTTTTGCCCATTCTCCTTTAAAAGTTGTAAGAAGTTTTGATAATTTCGATCAAAATTAACTAAAACAACGATTGTTTCAGATGAAAGACGAGCTCACAATATAAAAAGGTTTATCGATTATATTGAAACTCGGCCATTTAAACTGTACTTATGTAATTTTCTCCGCTTTGATGAAACCTTGCCAATAGGCATTATCGATCTCATAATAACGTATTATATTGTATTTTTACAAATGAATTTATTTGTTGGTAGTGTATAATTTTGATTTATTGATAACTAGCTTTAAACCACGCGGCTTCGCACGCATTAAATTCGGAGTAAAACTCCTTTCTCTGTACTATGTAATTTTACATGCAAACCAAAAGAAACCGCTTCAAAATCCGTTGCGTTTTAAAGATTTAAGCATATTATACAGGGTGACTTCTAATGTCACGTATTCCTGTTAAGGGGTGATAGATTAGTTCAAAAGCAACCGATTTTGACCAATAATGTCCTATGCAAAAGTTAACCGTTTTTAAGTTATTTCAATTTTAACTTTTTTATTTTTTATTCCAATTTCAGACGGTTAAAATTTAAATAAAAAAAAAACTACATGCTGGATTTAGAGTTTTTTGTTATCTACATTCCAATAGTTCATAATAAGTAATAAAATGTTGAAAAGCTACAAATGTTTTAAAATTACGCGTTTAAAAAGTATCATTTTCTTATTTTTTTACAAAGTTATTCGATAAAAAATGCAATTTTCTGTAAAAAAAACTTCAAGTACCCAATGAAAAGTGTAAATTATGTAAATAATATCTCTATCTAACAAGCTTTCATTTAAGGTATAAAACTTACAAGTAACTGAAGTGCATGCTGAGATAATAACAATGAAACCCAACCCACAGAGGCTGGATTTTTGAGGAATTATTAATACCTGTTTTAACAAATCGTTACTATTCTCAAAGGATTCGCATGCAATTTTGTGGACCGATGAATCGAAGTTTGATAAGGACGGGATCACTAACTACCATAAAGCTCATTACTGGGCCGATAAAGAAGCTTTAAACCCCCGAAAAAAGACCGAAGTGGTCTCAGAGACGGTTGTCAGCCATTGATATGTTGGATGCCCAAATCCGAAGTTCGAACATTAAATAATAAAGCAGAATTTTAATGATGACTCCGCAATAAAAAAGCTATTGATTTTTAAATGTTTAGTTCTAGCTTTAGATTTGTATCTGCAATATTTATATTTATATGGTTTTGTAGACGTATTTTTTTACTTTCACACATTCCTTCACCGTTTAGACCGATTAAAAATGACAATAGAAACGCCGGGAAGGTCTTCCTTCGTCACGGTAGATAGAAAAAGGAAAGGACTGGATAGGTACGTATTTGTTTAATGTACAATTATGGGTTATGTTTTACTATTGTTACCAGTCTTTGGAAAATATATAATTCTGGCATAAAGCAAAGGGTGTTTTCATTTCTATTCTGATAAGTTCCTTCGATTCATCTTATAGGTATTATGATAAACAAAACAAACAGTGCCGTCTAAAACTCTGCTGTGGCCCTAGGGCAGAGAGAATTTGCAAAAAGCATCTCTTTAAGTTTATTATTTACCTCTTTTGGCGACCTCTATGGTGCAGCGGTATATATACTGGACTGCTAAGCGGATGCTTCCGGGTTCGATCCCCAGGTCGGGCCAATTTCGTAAAAATGGTTTTTCGATATTGGCTCGTGGGTGTAACTAAGTTCTCCCCTAGTCCATTATGTGGAGCCTATAACACAAGTGCTTACTGCGACGTACTTTAGGGCCACATAATTGGTGTGTCAGTCTGAAGATTTATTATTATCATTCTTTACCTGTATAACACCAAGTTATCCCACTGACATACTGGCATAGATAGCTACTAGTTTAAAGACCTATCTTTAAACCTGGCCCCGACACGAGGTATCGTGAGCCCACTCGTGATAATGTCAGGAACAGCCAACAAAGTGAAATGATACAAATACTCCACCTACGTGGCTTCACTTTCATAGAAACAGATTTAAATAGGATTTCAGATAAAGGTTAAGGAAATAGAAAGAACTTAGACTTTAGGAAAACCACTTCCTTCCATTTGAGTTTTTGTGACACTTGAGTCTAGCATTTTTTCATAACGGAGTTAAGAACTTGAGATAATTAAACACATATATTTAAATGTTATTTCGATTTTATATTTATTAGCAAAACCAAAGTAAATTTAGACTCAAGTTGAGCGATTTTTTTTTTAATTTAGATACCTAGGTACCTACTACAATAGTTACTTACATAACCAGGTACATGAATGAACTCATTCATATGCCGCTCCGTTCCAGTTGAATAAATACCTACTTATTTACTTTGACAATAGCTCACAGTTAGTTTCATCGTAGTTTAAATGAAGCATTGTTCGCATTGGATTTTCCATAGATTAATAACATAGATGTTCATTCATGTTATTAGCTAGAAGCATAGTACACATGAAAGTGGTGCATGATGTAATAAGTTTTATTTTTTCAGGAATATACAGGGTGATTCATATCATGTCTTATTTTAAAACATCCATAAGATTCATTATCATTGGCTATATTTTTAATATATGACTAAAATGATGACCAAAATTCGTAAAAGGAGGCATTCAAAAATTTTATCAAAAATACTGTTTTTCGAAAGGTTGAGGTCTATGAAAATAAACTTATCTTTATTCATACGACATCTGACTCTTTTTGTATGCAACTTTAAAGTCATTTTAGCAATGTTAAGGTTTCAATGTTTTTGTCAACAAACATATTAATTTTTTAATAGAGTCTAGCTAGATATCTGAAATGGTTGTTCCAATTGTTTTTAGAATATCATTCTATTGATTGAGCGTAGCTGTTTGAGTTATTGCATTGTTCTAGGTACTCGTATATTAAGGTTAGTAAATGCGTTGTTACTTAAAACTCCATTTTATACCTTCCTTCCATACAATTGTAGACCTAGGTATATGTTCACCAGCAACTAAGCAGTAAAGCAGATCAACTAGGGTCACAAAAGTTTTTCCTATTTGGCCACCTAAACCTAAGTCGTGAAAGAAAACATATTACCAAATTTTTGTTGCTGCTAATAATAATTTGCGTGCTAAATAGCATCGAGCCCCAAGTTCGCGATCATTAACTTTTTTATTGTACATTTAAACTCTTACTTTTAACTCCCACAATTCTGCGTCACGAACTGTAACCATGAAACAAGATTTACCAGGTGACTCATCTCACAACAATAGCCCATTCTAACATAATATCATATTGTAGTTACAAAGTATATAATAATAATATCTAATATTAACTTCCTATTTTGTGTGGAAACGAAATCATAACGCTTTTGATGACCTCGCTTTGATTTCTACGGTTTATGATTTTATTGATTGATGTGTCCCGATTTTGTCTAACTTTACGAATAGTTATTCATGAGGATTACTTAATGGGTACTTCTATCTGTTTATCACGCACTAACGGTGAGGGAACACATCGTGAGGAAACGCACATGATTGGATGATTATCCATCATGTGATCTGGTGGATCCCCCGCACGGAGCCAGCGTGGTAGATAAGGACTCAAACCCTCTCGCTATCCGAGAAGGAGGCCTGTGCTCAACTATTGGGACATTTATAGGCTATTTTTATTTAATTATTTTATTATTTATTATCTGTTTCTAGACACACTGTCTATAAAGATATTAAACCAAATACGAACTCTCGCTAGCTTTATGTCAGCAAGTATATTTATGACATAAGTACATTCTGACACATTTTCATTAAGAATCACATGATGCAACTATCGAACTCGTTTACATCGCGCACAGACGTTTAGGTACCGTGACTAAATTATTGGCAATCAACAGAAGATCGATTCAAGTCAAATGTAATTTAAATAAAATGTCAGACGCGAGTCATGAGGCTGGGTCGTGGTATTTTAGATTGTGGAAATTTTACTGGTACAGTCACCTCCGGGCCTCCATGATATGTCTATTGTTAAAGTACCCACATATTCTTTATTTGTGTATGATTGTATTGTGAGATGCATTTTTAAATGTTAGTGATATAAACTACTAATAGTATTTAATCATGAATGAACATTTTTGTTTTATGAACACGTTAAAAGGTGTTAACGTGTTTTATTAAACCTTGGTGTATTTTCAACAGCTTTCAAGACAAATATTATTCAATCAAATATTATTTATTATTCCCCTCAACCGTTTCTATTTTAAGGAAAAGAAAACCATCTATAAATCTTTTATACATTTTTATTATTTGACTGCAAGCTCTTTTAATGTTTAAACTCGATATATTCCTTCTTATGTCCACCAAATCAATGACATTCCATTCAATTAGTTATCTTAAGGCTGACTGTACATGATACCCTCTTATTGTTACCTATAGGTGTTGTTAAATAAAGTTAAATTGCTACATAATAACACACGGTACAGTGGTAACTGCGTCAAAGTTTGTCTTAGGAACAAAGTTCGATGGCTTCGGTACATACGAGTAGGTAGGTACATGTAAATATCTTAAGCGTGGTCAACGTAAACAAATAATGGCTATCTTTGAAATACAATATTTATATATCGAAGGCGGCTGGAATGCCTTCGACATCAGAGCCGTCTTCAATGGCCATCTATTAGTAGTGGGCGTATCTGGGTAGATGTTGGTTCAATAAAAGAAGTTATTCTGTTTCAGCACTGTAATTATCTTCTCTTGATAGCAATCAGTAGGACATTTGATCAATTCACAGGAAGGCACCAGATTCCAAGACACCAAGAATTACACCCGTTCGTCGCTAAGACTTGAGATCATCTCCATCACCCTGACGGCTGCTCTCTCGATGTCACATAGACTCTGTCATGCACCATATTTGGAACTGGCAATCCGCACTCTTCTTATATCAACCATAAGCATAGTCGATCTCCGACATATATAACAATTAATTTTCAGTATTAGTATTGCATTAATTTTGTTGTGGCATCGCAAATATTTAGATGGTATTCGTATGATCACTGTCGAATAAGTCGCTTGTTTTTACGATGCGTCTTGAAACTTTTTGAACTTGAAAATTGTTGTAGTTTTTTTTACTTGAACAAAATACAAAATACAGAACAAAATATTTTGTTTCTTCGCCCCGTACGTTGTAGTTTGGAAATTCCTTCGAAGTTATCTGACTTGGATAGTCGCCTGCTCTAGGATTGCCTGCGAATGATTTTGATCCATAATCAGCTATGGAAATATGATACAAAATGCCTTGTTTGTAGCAAATTCTATTATTCCCACGTGATACTCTCTTGGCAAGGTTTCAGCTATCTCTCAACGCCTTAATTTTTTTTTGTTCTTAGAACAAATAAATTATAAGTATACTTCAAATAAATGGTCCCATAAATAAAATAGTAGACCTTCGCAGATAGCCATGGATGTTTTGATCACCAAGCCTTGACACACTGTGTTGTGTACCACTTAGATATGGGTCATTATTACTAGATCAAATCGATTCAAATTGGTATATTACATCGCGACAAGGGCAGCGGGTAAATCGATGTTCAGAGATTGAAGAATCGAAGGAAAAGGCTGTACGCTTCTTACTCTAGGAAATCGAATGGAAAAATAATAAGGTCGAGTTTTCAGGTATGAATTGCCACTGGGAGTTATTTGAGAATAATATTTAATACAATCATGCTTTCACTTTTCGCAATTTATGTTTTTAAACCTAAACTTCACTGTTTAATTTTGCTATATGAATGTTAGAGTTTTTACGAAGAAAGCGTTTTGACTTCATTAAATGGTCTAAAACCTGCATCAGTTTTTAGATCAGGTTATAATGTATCTGCCAAATTATTGGGTAAATTTTCATGACCCAACACATTACATGTAGGTATTATGACTAATACAGTTTTAAAATGTGTTAATGAATAAGACTGTTAATCTTATCTCTTATAGTTGATATAACAATTACCTAAATGTTTTATCAACTATAATACCAAAACACTACCAAAAGTATCTACTTATGTTAAAAAGTTCTAGAAAAGTAGCCTAAAACTCGAAGCATGGTATACTTATAGTATATCTTATCAAAACATAAACAAATTAATGTTATGTAATTAGAGAAAGCGTGATTCAAAGCATCCGTTAAATGTTACCAGAAACACCTAACACGATGTTCGATTCGATATTTGAATCACCTAAATGTTTAAATTGAACGGTATATTTATAACGGTTAAGTATTTTAAGTTTTATTTGACCGGCAATTTCGAAGTTTAATAAAGAATCAAAGTTTAATAATTAACACCTTAAGAATCAACTTACCTACTTTTTTTAAAATATATTTTACAAATATTGTGTAATCAAATTTTGTAACAGGAAGGTACTTACTGCACGGAAGTTTTATTTCTTACAATTATAATTTCAATTACGAATTAAATAAACAAATGCTTCGTATGAACAACACGAAGAAGATAAGAGTTATTTATCTTAATTAT
This sequence comes from Emmelina monodactyla, assembly GCA_916618145.1. Taxonomy (NCBI): domain Eukaryota; kingdom Metazoa; phylum Arthropoda; class Insecta; order Lepidoptera; family Pterophoridae; genus Emmelina; species Emmelina monodactyla. The sequence goes on from OU745316.1 coordinate 4,926,150, forward strand.
CAGGAAAGAAAACTGACAATAGGTAATGTTTTGTAGACTTAAATGTAGACTTTAAATTATAAAGAACACATCATGATATAGAGCCATTAGTGACGGATAGAAAAACAATTTGGCATCATTCCGTGTTTACTATGCCCTATCTACAACCCAATTACCAACGAACTTTGTTAACACGCACTAATCTAAAAATAATACGGAACGTACCACGCCGAGCTGTTGTGTTTAGTACGACCGCCGACTCCGCACGAGTTGACCGCGTTTCTTGCCGCTAAATAAAATAGAAAACACCAACATGCTAGTAAAATTTACATTTCCTACCACGTTACTGGAACTGTACCAAGACGTAGACATGATACGGCCGAAGGAACACAACGTTTTCGCGACAGAATGCGTTATTCGAAGGCCGAAACGCAATTTATCGCCGCTGCCCGAAGACAAGGAATGCACTAACAATGAGTTTAAAAAGCATAACAAGTTGACAAGGCGCCGAAAACACCGACGTGTGAGGTTACCGTCGCTGCCCGAGCACGATGAGTGTTGAAGTGGAAACGCGGGAAAAATGACATAGAGAAGTTTTTTAATTCCAAACGCTCAAAGGCAAAGGAATTTCCATGGATTACTTCGTAGGATAAATCTTCGGAGAATTGTGCACTGTTTTTGAAAGTTGTTTGTAAATGTATTGATCTCTAGTTATAAGCATCGGATGTTGTATAATTTCGTTGTATAATATTTTTGTTTGGTAAGTGCGCTCGATTCTGTTACGGCAATTTGATCTAGTTTTGTGAATGCAGTGTTTTTATTTAGGTAACCTAATTTAACTTGGTTATGTCATCTTGTCTGATTGACTAGTCTGAACGTATTTCAGTATGCAGTATGTTTTTGTAGTCCTATGCAATATTTAATTAGGACACATGTCATCGCCTCTTTAAGGAAAACTTATTTTATGTTAATGTGAAGTGGTGATAAAAACTAGTCACAAACATTATTTATTGTTTAAACTTAATTGCTCTATGACATAAGCAAAGTTTGTAATAAGTACCTAATTATAATAATGTTTTAATTGTTTAAGTAATAATCAAGAACCTGTTTGAACCTTGCATGAAATTTCAAAAAAGTTTATTGAATTTGTTGCTATAAGTACGCGCTGAAATAATAATTCTGCCTAAAGAGGCTATTGTAAAAACTATTATGTTTTTTGACGAATATCAATCGTAGAAACTGTGATACTTTTCATAATAACCAATTAATGTTGTATAGAATATTATTGTAGAGAATATTATTATTTTATACACGATTTAAATAAATTGAACGTAAATAATATTGTTTATTATTTCACTTTCTAGCTTCGACAATTATGAAGTTATTGACTTGTTCAAACGGAAACGTACTTTCCACGGTATTTTGAAGTGATATTTAACCGTTTTTAGTATGCATTTGATTATCTCTAAAGAAATATTTTTTAAACTATTGAAGTTAATGTTATCTTTTTAATAACAACCCCTTTGATGATCTCAAATTTAGATAAAGTACTTTAACGAAGGTCAATAAACTGTTTCATTGGTTTTTAGTTCAAAGGGCAGGTACTTATAGTAAGACCTTAAAGCCCGGACATCTATCTATCTGAAGGCCCTTTATATTATCGCATTTCGAGCCGCAATTTCCTGTAACATAAAACTAAAAGAGACTTATCCTTTAATACTGGTTATAAACCTAATTTTAATAAGACTAATAGTTGAGGACACTATAGCCCCTCAATTTGTATGTTTAGACGTAACTTAATAATACAAAATACTTTTATTTCGTAAACCTATTTACACGAAACCGACTAAAAAAGGCGCTTCGTATATAGGTTTCGCACACAGGCGCTGCTTAGAGTCAGCGCGACCCTGACTATGCCAAATTCGATAGTGATATCATTTATTTACCAAAACATAAAACTTATCAGTAAATTTGTTTTAAAGTATTTTTTTATATTTTTCTACATGTCTGACTAAAATTATTCAAATAGCTATTGTGTTTACCATTTTACGCACCAGGAACCCTTTTTTGCATGATATTTGATTTACCTGAATATGTAGACAAGTTATCATAAGTAGGTACAATGTTATCATAAAGGGCAGAAGGGTTCGCAAGGTGTGCCCTTTACTAAGATTTATAGTGTCATTATAATCCTATTTTAGGCTCTTGATAATAAACTAGCAACCAGGGCATAATCCAGAAACGGTTTAAATGAACTATGACGGTATTTTAGGAGGCTTCGGTAAGAAAGCCAAAGAAAAACTTGAATTATGTTATGGTAAAACACAAATGTCTTTGTTACATTATTATTTTCCAGTTAAATAAAGTTACTTTCATTTCCTGGAATAGTTGGAAATAAAAACTATTTAAAGACAAAATTATTATTTTTTGAGCTTAGAAGAGTGTTACCTACCTATGTGCTATATTCTTCTACTAGAGGCCGCTCGCGACTCCGTTCGCGTAGAAGTCGGTTTCCCGTGGGAATGCGAAGCTATCCCGCGGTAAAAAGTTCCTTTAATTCTTTCATACATATATTTTTGGTTTCTAGAACCGTTTTCGCAGCGCACGAAACGGAAGCCCTCAAGGATGAATCATTTTCCCCGTTTTTTTCCATTTTCCATTATTTCTTCGCTCCTAATAGTTGCAGCGTGATGTTATATAGCCTAAAGCCTGCCTCGATAAATGGTCTATCCAACACAAAAAGAATTTTTAAATTCGAACCAGTATTTCCTGAGATTAGCCCGTTCAAACAAACAAACAAACAAACAAACAAACAAACTCTTCAGCTTTATAATATTAGTATAGATGAGAATATCCGTACTTAGAAAAGTTATTAAGCAAAGGAATCTAAAGTAGCAGATGGTTGAGAACATAGTTCATAGCCAATGGGGCAGAAACTTTCTCACAGAGTGCACACGTCCTGAAATATAACTCAGGTATTTTATACCACATTGGTGTTATACGGTTGTAAAATTCGTAGAACAGTTACATTTTACAGTCGAACTAGTTACATTTATGAGGAATGATTTGGCTTCTAGGGATATTTAAATTTTTCATATACCTTGTAGATACCTAATAAAAGAATTAGCCCTCATAATGTTGGCAGCGTTTCCCATATGCAGGCCTCTAATAAATCACTGAGGAAATCTATTGCCCTAAAATTTAAAGGAGTAATAAGTTTATTAAGAAATTAAATTTATTAAGATATATAAATTAATAATATTATGAATTAAAAGGGTTTTTTTTGGTGTACAAAACCTTTTTTTAAGCGTAATATGAAGCGTTATCACTAAGTTTATCAAGTGTTACTATGAACTGTAAACGATTACAAATCAATTAGCGAGGTGTCATCGTTGATAAGAGGCTTCGAGTACAAGATAAACGCTAATCTTATCATACGTCATCTAAAAAGACAAATTGAAATGTTATCTATAATTTAATTTAGTTTGTTATTAGTCATCAGTAATAATAACTATAGTTTGAACTATGGTTTTATACTAACTTTGAAGTTTGCGACTGCTTTTTAAAATTGAATATACCTAAATGGGAGGGTCAGAGTTTGAAGTTTAAGGGCACTTTACATTAGCCAAGTTAATTACTAAGTAGTTTTCACGGGGACCGTACCTATAGGGATTAGTGTATTTTCCCAGCCAAGTTTCTTTCTTAATTTTGGGCACCAACCACCCACTTGTTGGTAACTATACTTCCTTATCTCAAGAAAAAGCTACAATTTACTTCCAAAACCGAAGGTCCGAATAAGAATCGAGCGATAAGATGCCATTATGGCAATTGTTTTTAAGAAAAACCAACTCTAAGAACTTGTTTCGTAATTTGGAAGACGAATACCTTAACAGCCATTCGAGTAGGTAGAAAAACTAATCAAACCTCTACATTTCATAAAAGCCTTATAAACTTCATTAGCAATGAAATCGTTTCTTTTTGCCGCTAGTCACAAAGCCCAACACACATTTCCCGACCATTTCTAATAGGAATTTTCTATTACCGTATATATTTCCTTTTCCTACTTAAATTATGATCTCCGTAGCAACCGCACGCTACTCTCAAAACACAGAATAAGATACCCGTTCGTTTGTTTTATCAACAGACCTTTCCATTACAATGGCGGATCAGGTTTCTGCCACTTTTGTGTTAAATTAGCAACAGGAATAAGAGACAATCGAGTGAGGTGCGATTATACCGGTATTTATATTACCACTGGCAATATACATTTAAGGAAGTTTCCGTGGTTTTCCTGTTATAAAAGACTATATAAATAAGGAAAAAAAAACGGTGATAAGATTTTCAGTTTGTTTTATGAAATAAAGGATGTTTAATATAGAAAAGGCAGAAAATAACACTGAAACTTTGTTTCTTTTTGTTTTCGTAGAGATTCCATCTTCTTTGAAAACATTATTATATCCTGTGGCTCCTACAATGGTATAAAATACATATATTTCGTAAAAGAAAATTCTGCGGCGCTTTGTTTCCCTAATCTTCCTATATCCCATTGTACCTTTACCCACACTATTTACGCATTACATTTTTCTTACCCATTTTGTTTACGTATAAATTTTTTCTTCCCCACTCCACAAAGGTCAATATTATTAGCTACAACGAAGTCTGGATCACACCGGTTTGGCTCACTCCTCTCTGGTACCCTCGGGTTGGTAATTAAGATGCGGATTCAACCAGCAGATAACACCAATGCTTCCTGGGACAAGTTATGTACAACGAAGATAGATTCGTTTATGGGATAGAAAAGTATTGTTGTTCGAATATTTGTCGGAAACTTTTGGGGTAGAGGTAAAAAATTACGTTTAGTCTTATCAATGATGGTTTTTAAGCTAGGTTAATTTGTGGGTTATAATAATAATATTATAAGGTTAGTTTGTTGAAAATATGTGCAATTGTTTTTTTCTATCCGCTTTTGCTACGCTAGAGGTCCGCTACAATTTCGTAGCAAAGCTCTACTTCTTCTTTCAGTAATTTCAAAACGTTTCCAGTAGGCATACTGTGAAGCAGTTATAAATTCAAATTTAAATTATTTTTTAGTAGTTATTAAAAAAATATTCGCCACCTACACATTATTTCCGTCATCCTCATTGTTTCCCATAAAAAAGATTTATTGATAAACTCAAAATAACTATAGCTGATTATTTAACACTGATCCAGGAAGTGTATCGGTTGCCAAGTACGTTAAAATGTGTATTACTCGATGTTTGGATAATCAGACGGTTGCCTAAACATTGGCGGCCTTAGGTATCTTAATGCGGGCTTGGCTAAGGCTATCATAACAAGTTTGGAACATTGAAATAATATAATACATTGTAAACAGTACCTTAGTTGTATTTGTTTGAACGTTACTTGCCATACTTTTAGAAATAAGTAGGTAACTACAATTCAGTTTTGGAATTGGATAAATAGGGTTATGATGATTTAATAACAGCCCATTTTTGTAGAGGTGCATAATTGGATAATACCAAATTAGTGGTAAACCCCAGTGGGGATCGAATCAGGTTTTGATGGTTTCTTAAGCGTAAATGAAACATCTGGGTCCCACAGTTTTTTTAAACGCTTGGTCTGTACGTTAAGTTTTATGAAATCCTCATTATTCGATAGGGACCTACTAGATGCGTCATTTCTTATGTCCGTTTGTTAACAGGATGTTTTTTTACACTTTTAGTGGGTATTCTCTACATTGTAGAGAAGATATTATATAAGGTACAATTTCGTAGAGTCTACAATATTGTATCTTTTAAATAATATCTTCTCTTAGATTATAATTGCTATTGTTTACGCAGAACAAATATTGCATGTTTTGAATATAGTTTACCAAAAGTTCATAGGTACCTACTCATTATGAGTTGCATAATTTCTGGTATATGTTATGTAAGTCATGAATCATAATCTTATCTTGTTAATAGAACTAATTGTTAACGTGTGACATTTCTAAATACCTAATAAAAATAATATGCAATCAGAAAACAAGAAAAATACTTTTGGAAAAAAATGGGAAACTTGAAAATATTTAATGAATGATCTTCCTTATTCCTTAAATGAGGCCATCTGTTTATATTTGTAGGTATTTAGGAATGAAATTGAGTCTGCTTTCTCCATCTCACTGCAAAGGTTGTAGGTACACACGCTTTTCACCAGCATATTTATAGTTTTATTATACCTAATAAACCACTTATATGTATTATTATTGAGTTGAATCTCTAGCGGATAAATAATAACTAATGAAATCCGGAACGGAAGCAGTTCTATCCGCATTTTAATTATTCCGCTCCGTACTTTTGGGATGATAGCCAATTGTTCCCGTCTTGTGTGATTAATTAGCGTTCTATGAAGTCAGAGTACTTTTAAATTGTTGCTGCCGATTTAATTAAAAATTATCTGGAATGACGACACATAGAACATTCATAGAAACTTCTAGAAACCTATCATAACGAATACAAAGTTTTCGACACTTATCGCAATTTCAATTTTGCAAACAAGGATACCATTATTTCCCGTGTTCAATTTTAGTGTAACTGATAAAAAGCCGTACGTTTCAAAATAATTACCTACATAATAGAAGGTATATCTTAGGCTTATTATTCATTTAACCCATTAAATTTTACCTCTAACTATCAATTTCCCACAAAGTTTTCAATATAAGACAGCAGTGGTAATTGGCTGATTGTATGTAAGCCCTTAGTAATTTGAATGTCCCTGATTGATTAGCATCAAGGTAAAGCATCCGTTAGTTACCTAGCAACAAAGTCACACATACATACAGCCTAGGGCCCTAGCCCATTGTGTCAAGGGACTGCCCTTGCAAGTAATTGGGGCACATTAAATATTTCTATTGGACTGTATCGTAAGGTAATCAAAATCGACGCAATGGCATTGGTTAGGTAAGGCGGAAATCAATTTAAATGGTTACTGTTCTATGAAAGAAAGGAAAGTTGTTTTGAGGTATTTCTTTCAGTGGAGACCAACATGGTGCGTGAGTCTACGCACACAATACCTTAAGATTGATATAATGTAGTTAGCAGCGAAAAAAGATTTTGCTTCAAGCGACGATATTATTATGTGCGCAGTGTGAACGATATATTTTTGGCGTACCGTGAGATCGCCTCTTTCGATTTCCCATCCCTTTTTTTAGCACCGTATAATAACAGTGAAATGGTGTGTTTAACGACTGTTAAACAGAAGTTTTAATTAACGTCAACCAGTCAGGCCTAGTCAATTTGATAAACTATCTTTTCAAAGCTCGTCTGTCGTTATAACTGGATAATCAGTCCATATGTGAAATTTTAAATTTGGGCTTACTTTAAGACCAATACTTTTGTAGAGTTTGTAACCATTACCATGTTCAATAAATAAGGCTGCACTTCCTACATACGATACATAAAAATAAATATAATGTTTTCACACAATGCTCTGTCTTTTTAGCCTAGTCAAACGAAAGTCATGGCAAAAAATCTCAAAAAAGTTCAGACAGTAAAGGCGCAGTATGTCTTTCACTTTAAATCATTGATCAGAAACTAATTACATGGAATCTAACTTTCACTTTTTAGAAAACGAAAAGTTACATTGAGTTACTATACTTTAGCTAACCCACTTTTTTATTACGATTACATATTTTTTTTTTTTTTTAATATTATACCTAGTACTATTGTACAATTCCGTACTTAATGCCCATGGGCATTCTCTCCCAGTCAACCATTTGGCTAAAGTGAGAAAAACAAAAGTGGTTTAAAATAAAAAAAATAGAAGTTTTTAGGCGAAATATTAGTTAATTGAATCTTAATATTAGATTGTGAATCCCCAAATGACAAAAGTTACTATCCATCTAATTGATTGGCCTTTATTATAAGGTAGTCGATAAGTAACATTGCTATCTAAATATCTAATCAGTCTTGATAACTAATTAGTAACACACCCAAGAGTAATCAGTAAGGTTTGTTAACTAATTCATGAATTAATAATACTACGTAGTAGACCCGTCTGTACGAGCTTACATGTCTGTGCTATTGAACCGTAGGTTAAAAACCTTACTAAAATAATGTGGTGGTAACCTTGATTTTGCTTGCCGTTCCATGAAGTTAGGTGTGAAAAAAGGTTGGTTTGGGGATAAAAAAATTGGTAGATATGCATTTATATACGTATCCTTCCTAAGAATTAAAAAGAAAACATACCGGCTGAATTGAGAACCTCCTCCTTTTTTGGAAGTCGGTTTAAAATAGGAAACATGTCTGGACGAAGGTTCCAGAAATATTCAAAAAAAATTGTACCTTATGATTCGATTATACTTTCATCGTGTGTAGAATAACGGTACAGAAAAAAAACCCGCAAATTCCTATAACCGCACTGTTATAGGAATCGCTATTTAAGGCTTTAACTTGTGTCTTGTAGACTATAAGGGGTCCCTGTTATAAGTTTAGGCACCTAACTTGACCGGTACAACGTGTTTTCCAATGGAAAAGTACCCGGATCAACAGTCTCTATAAGCTCAACACAAAATCATTTCGATAAGTAATTATTGTATGTAATTACTGAGCCAATCGGTGTTATTTACTATCGGCGATAAATTATAAGATTAGTAAAAGTTCCTTGGTAATTTTATGTAATAAAATGGAAGAATAATAAAATATTTTAATGCTGTGATCAATAAAAAGCAATTTATAAAATATCAACGAGAATTATAGGCACAAAATACGACAAACAAAAACACAGACACCTTGCGACAAACAAAGTTTCATTTAACCCAGATAACTTAGCTCTGTTAACTACTTCATGGTTTCTAACACGAATAGGTACTATCATAGTCTAAAGTTAATACCTACCATACAGCGTAAGTATTGAATAAGGCAGTTAAATAAATAGTTTTCATTAAATTATACGTTCTTATTCAAATGGGAGGTATTTTATTGTCATCGATATCTTTATTTATATATCAACAATATTTTAAATTCTAAAGTTAAAACAAACTTTGTCTTTCTATCTGTATTTAATATTATTTAGTAATTATTTATTATTATTGCAGGAAATAAATAATATCTACGTATAATTAATTAGTTAACATTTAACTAACTCTTAAATAAACTCGTCAAAATTACATAAACTCTTTATTAATGTTCTCAATTTATTAATTACGTATGTCTTGTTCTTGATTTATTAAAAGCATACACAAAAATATAAGTGAATTTATATGTTGAGTAATTTCGAAGCATGCTCAAGTAATAAATCTAACTTTGTCAAAAGTTATTAAGGCTTATTTTCTTTTGTCATAGCATCTTTGACAGATCTTTTATAGTCATTTTTTCGAACTAACTTTGTCCTTCTTTTCATGTTGTATGGGAAACATCCTGTATATAAAAGAATAATATAATAATAAGATATTTAGAGTAGGGTAAACTTTACAAGTAGGTTACAACAATTGCCTATTTGGAAGAAGATAAAATAGTTATACAATGAATCGCGTGGATATAAGAATATTAAGATGACCTCTTTTCGTAATAAAGTTTAATATTGTATATGTGTTAGGTGTAAGAACAGTAGGGAATAGGACATGTTAAAAATATATACCTTAATATTATTATCAGTTATGGAATTCCAACCCTTGTACTGTAGAATTATAATCTATTATCCTATGTGAAAATTTCATTTGACTGTCTCCAACTTTCATTTACTTTTAGAGGACGACACCTGCTATTATTACAAACTTTAAAAAATACCTTATCCTTATTAGATTCCAATAAATACTTCCTCCATTCCTTATTTTGATCTAACGGGTAATTAACTGTTCAATTAATAAAGTTAACAATGGGGTGATGTGTTGTGAATTATTAATTATTAAATAGTTCCTGGGTGACACGTGGCAGGAACTAAAACTACTATTTAAGATTTTTATAGTTAGTTATCAATTCTAGTTAGTTACATATTATAACTAGTAGCTAAAATTTGCGACTCAATTTTTATAGTAAGTTATGCAATCAGTGTCTGTATTTATAAATAACTTACTTTTTTAACGTAACACACTATTGTAATGCGATTTCACTTTTTTACGGAAAATTTTGTAAGGCGATAAAGTTTTTCTGTATTCATATTTAAAATTGTCGTCATTAATAACTTAATCAGATAAACTTGCATAGTACTATAAAACCTTCCTTACTTCTTCGATTAAATAAGTCCATATAGGTTATAACATTGCTCGAAGCACTCTCAGTAATTAGAAGGCTTCAGAATTTTCCAGTGACAGAGCGATCAATAACCACGATGCAACTGGCGTAGCTCTGTACAGTCAGCGACAAAGATCGATGAAAATTTATATAAGTTTTTAACGAATACGACATATTACTAGACAAATATTAATCTGGTGAGATCATACTGCCACGCTAAAAAAATAAGTCCAGTAAAAATTAAGCAGCCCTAATTAATGGCATGGTTAATCTATAGGATACCTACAAGAAAAATCTGTGCAGTTCCCTAAAAATCACACGTCATCATCAGCAATTACATTGAGTGGAAATAAAATTAACCTATTTCACCCACAATCTGATGCCGTAGCTTTCTACAAATGAAAGTTGTTTTATATATTCTCTGTAGTAGATAAGTTTAACCCAAATATCCAAACACACAAATTTTACCACTTTACACACTTTGCTTAGTTTTATCCACTATTTGAGTACTATTTATCCACTATTTTCCTTCTTGGATTATGAAAAGGATTGATCCAAAATCTATCACAGTACAGCGACAGCAACATAACTCGGTACACTTAATCGACTTATGTCGCTTACTGTACCTACTCCTATTATCGTATGGAAATAGACAGGAAAGTTCCAAAAGCTATTAATGAGAATACTTTTATTAACGAAATGAACTTTAATATTAACAGGAATCTGATAGGACAGCTGTAATCAATATTAAAATAAATTGCGACGAAAAGTTTGAACATCCTCAGGTTTCAAAGATATACTTAGATAAGACCAAAATATTGCTATCAAGTAAGTACAGAAATGGGGTTTAATGCAAATCACAAATACTACTTTTTTGATTAATAGGTATAGGTTAGGTATCTTCGCATTTTATAAACACAAGAAGTTAAGTAAGCCTAGGTATATGATCATTTGTGAATTGCGTCATATTGTTTAACAATATTCAAATAAACTTTCAATACCTATTAGACGAAGAAGTTACCCGTAATTTCTAATAGCCAATATCAATAATTTAGGATTCAAACTATGCAGGAAAAACTATAAACAAAACATTTTTTCATTCCATTTTTCCTGTTAAAATCCTCAATAATATATTCATTAAAAACACACTGTTACCTAGAAAGCCTTTCAACATTTTCCGTAACTAGTTAATGCTGTTGTATTTCCATGCATTGCTATTCATTCAGACACATTTACCTACAATACATAAGCAGTTAATTGTGGTTACGTAAGTCAGTTAGTTTATATGGCTTCATAGTACTGGAATCCCATGACAACGCGTATTTATGAAGGTATGGTTACGAAGGAAAACCCATGTTTACATTGACTATAAGGTATAAACCGCCATTTTTAAATATGCAACTGAAATTACTCAACGGCGGTTTACAGAATAATTATCTCGGTATGGAATTAACCAAAGACACAATGCGTATAGTGTATGTTTGTTAGTTTACTTTTTCTACAGCTAGTTGCGGATTTTAATACAGTGTTTACCGTCACTTCGTTAATTAGGTACTTATGGAGACAATCAAAGAACGATTATACATGGCATTTTTTTTATTTTTGCTGTCATGTCGTGTATGCATTCGTCAGACCGTTTACTAGTGAGAATATAAACACTATTTTTTACATATATTTTACGTCGGAAACTAAAAATAAAATAGCATTATATTTCTATATCATATGTGAATTCAGATATGAGTTATGCAATTTGTTGTATGTGGTTTTTTTTATATCTTTTAATTTATAATAATATTTTTCATAACAAAATAATTCCTACAGTGTACACCCCCACTTCTACCGTGAATGGCGTCTGCCCTGATTCTCGGAATGGGTCACCACAATAATGAATGAAATGGGGGTGGTTCCAGAAACTGTGACGTCACGCGACCTTGGGACTGATGTATAGCTTGTTGCTGTTTGACCAACCCTTGTATAGGGTGATTGATTTTGTAGCCATTGAACTAAAGAGGAACAGATGCCATAGGTAGAACAGCATTTCTATTAGAAGTAAAAAAATACGATTTTATTGTGTTTTATTGGAATGTGATATTGTGTTACCGTTTGATAGTCGCGCAGTAAGCAAATGCAAAGTTGTATTATATTCACTAATTTCACTATACTGTGATATCATACAATATAATTTGTTTATTTATTTGATTTGATAATTTATTTATAATAATTATTAATTTAAATTGAATAAAAAAAGTTGGCAAGACATCTGTTAATGCTATTACTTTTCATATTTACAAAGGTTTTTAAACATATTCATAAGGTTCAAAGCAAGTTTAACAACTTAAACATAAACAGCTGTATTCAAATAATATTCTAGTTAGGTAATCATCTCTGTAAAATCTTGCGCAAGAGTCTTGTGTAAAAGCTAATTTCCACAATTTACATTATACATGCCCAACGCTCCCGTCTTACCTTCAATGATAAAGAATTAGTTTACATTAGTTTGACAGCTTTATTAAAATGCGTTGACACGTTAGCGGCGTCATGACATTGACAGCTCGCCTTGACATGTCGTTCTCAGGGCGACGCTTTGTCAAATGACACTTCAGACGCAGAATTTTCAAAAACATTAGCATCTGAAAGGAGAACTTGGTATTCTAGAATATTGTACTTTTGTTGAAAAATAAACTAACCTACAAATACCTAGCTATGAATAATCCAATGCCAGGAATAAAATATTTTCTTAAAAAAATGAGGAAAAAATTGAAATAGAGAAAGGAAATCAACAAACTTGCAAAATACTACTTAGAAACGCTTATGAACAACAAAGTAAAAATAAACCAGTATTTTGTATTCCACGTAAAGCTTGTCGTAATTTTCGATAATCACACGATAAGTGGCGCCAAACTTCTAAGAAATACTACTTACTTACAAAACAGTAGCGTAATCACGAACAATTATCGAATAAAATAGAGTCATCGTACAAAAATGTATGAAAAATTAGACAACGACAGGGGACTTAAAAGGAACTAAATCTAGCGATCACAAGTGTTTTTGAAAATTTGATTATTTTTTGCAGTTTTGACCATTTATACCTAAACGTGTCAATACGAAGTCATCATTTTTCTTTCGTTCTGTAGCGGTGCGAAAGTTCTTCATGATCGCTTCTATCGTCAACCTCTGTTTTAGTATCGAGAGCTCGATACGTTAACGGTACGATTGTTAAAATATTCGTGATTGCGGCACAGCACAACGTAGAGTATTTGTACGATTACACCGATTCTAAATTTGAACAAACAATCGCGCCCCGCCTCGTGAGTAAGCGTGCCTGTCATTGTCACAGTGACATCACTTTTCGCGGGAAAACTGTTTGGAGTAATTATTTTAATGTGTAAATAACAATAACTTACATTGTTTTGTGTTGCCCACATGGTTAAATTGTTATTTTCGGATACGTACACACATTATCGTTTACATTTCTACAAAAGCTGCTTATTTCGGCGAAACTTTTAATGTACCTAATTATTACTAAAACAAAAAAAATTACGACTAATAAATTTTATAAAACCCAACCTTTAAATATAAATGTAAACCGCCCGTAGCTTTATAGAAATTACTTGCACGTGTTTATTATTTAAAAAATTAAATAGATATTGTTATTCCTATAATTCAGTGTGTTATCGATGACTCTATTGGAATCTACTTCACGCACCTGGTAGTAAGTCAGTCAACACCTGTAGTCGAGAGTCGAGACACGTGGCAAACTCATCTTAATAGGGTTGTGTTGAGATCCCGGAGATTTAAATCTACGGGATTTTAAGGCATGTTAATAGAAGATTTGACGAGCACAGAGCTTAAGTTAATCTATGGATCAGGAGTCCCGACTTATTTTGCTTAAAAGCAGGTAATACGCAAATAAGCAAATTGTTACCGTTATCATTATTGGTTAGTCGTTAGATTGCGTCAAAAATGTGTCTATTGGTTGGACAGGTGATATTTTATTGCAAAATCCTAAATACTCGTAATTTCGCGGTATAACCATTGAGAAATATAAATATTTAGCGGCATCTTACTAACAAACTAACGACATCCCTTTTTGCGGGATTTTATGTCCCAACCCTTGTCTCTGATTGTCTTAGACTTTCGCTTCAAAGAATGTAAACAATGACCACGTGAACTACAACATCTATTTTAGTTCCCTCTCTTGTTATTTTTTGCCACGTGATTTCTATTCTTGTTTTGTTTTTGCATGACATTAGGTGTTTATACCTATTTGGTTTCCGATTTTGTTCTAATGAATAAAAAGGAGAAATCTATGACGCTGACGCTTATAATGTTTGAAATACACATATTGTAAGTTTTATAAAGCTCAGAAACATAATTGTAACTTGTAATATAATAATGCAGCCTGGTAGTTATCGTACAAGTAACACGTGGTTTCATTGTTACCGCATTACCTCATAATAAGTTACCAAGACAATGTGTTCTTACATATAGACTGGAGATTTTTTTTAAGCCAATGCTTTAAACAGTGGCTACCTAGTACCAACTTTATTTATATATGTCGGGGAGTTCGTTATCACTGGGTTCAATTATGGCGGAAACTTCGAAATAAAACGTGGAACTTGATGTATGGGCGTGTATTAATCACAACGTTAAGCAACTTTACAATAATCTTGAAGATTCGTCAGGATGTAAATGGATATAGGAAGCGCGGTGAATTCGGCGTGTGGCCATCACTGATTTATTCACTACACGTCTGCCCTGCCCCACGGTCCCAACAATAAGAGAGCCATTCAACAAGATAGATGGGCTAACCAGACACAACGGAAATTGACAGACACTCATTCAGTCGTTCACTCATAAAGCCTCGCACCGACTACACCCAAGTTAAGACGACTTGACGCAACCAATATCTCATTTAGTCGCTGACATTGACATTGACATTTCAAAACATAGGCAAGGTAGATAGTAAATTAGTTCTTCAACTGGCCAAGTCCATCGAATCTGTGTTCTCTCCGACACGGTCTTCCTGACGCTTCACACGTCCTCGTGTGATTCTTCTTCTTCCAGTGTCTCTCCACTACTGGTTGGCTATCAGCTCTTGGAATCTTGACCTGCTCTGAGAACAGCGAAAAGGTTGTTCTACGCTGACCACCTCCTGTCCATTCCCGAATGTTTCTAAGCCATGATTTCTTTCGTCTACCAGCGCGACGTTTGCCTTCGATCTTTCCCATCATTATTAATTGAAGCAGTTGATACGTTTCGTGTCTGAGCACATGACCGAGATATCCAACTTTATTCTTTTTGATGGTCTGCAGTAGTTCACGGTTTCGACACATACGCTGTAGAACTCTTTCGTTAGCAACCCCGTGAGTCCAACTGATGCGAAGCATGCGACGATAACACCACATCTCGAAGGCTTCTAGGCGTCTTTTGGTATCGTCCTTGATGGTCCACGCTTCACCCCCCACATGAGACGACAGGCCATACATAACAAAGGAGAATGCGAGCTCGGAGCTTTACATCAATACTCGGAGGCAGCACAAAACTTTCCTCATTTTATTAAACGATGCACGGGCAATCTCTATCCGGGCTTTTATCTCTTGGTCAGAGGTCCATTTTTCTATCACCCAAGCACAGAGGTATTTTCCAGAACAACTCCTGCGACATTAATTTTAGGGTCAATACCCGTTCTAGATACAACCATGACCCTAGTCTTCAACGTGTTAATGGAGAGGCCATCTCTTTCACTGAGCTGGTGAACTTTGCTTACGATAGCCTGTAGATCTTTTCGCTGAAAGCCATCAAGACAGTGCCATCGTCGTATCTCAGGTTGTTAATAAGTTTGCCGTTTATTTTAATGCCCACTTAAGTTCCTTCTAGTGCTTCCGACATTATGGCCTCGTGTGATAGCAATCTGCAAAAGAAACAACACGGCAGTAGCTCGCTCGGTCAACCTGACCAAAATAAAGTGGTAAGAAGGTAACAAATGACATCTCAAACTACATCTGATTTTAATCTGTACAGCTTCAATTAAATGCAACAAATTAGTCAAATCATAAAAATAATGATCGGTTCGATAGCCAAAGTAATGTCATTCAAGCGTCTGATGGTAGGCTTCAAGACAACCGTAGCTGGTGTCTGACTGCGTACTTCAAGACAGCTCCAATGGACCCGACACTTCGAGACAGCTGAATCAGCGTCCGATTGTGTCTACCAGCCCCGACACTTCGAGACAGCCTTGCTGGCGTCTGATTGTGCCACTGACACTTCAAGACAGCCTTGCTGGCGTCTGATGGTGCCCCTGACACTTCGAGACAGCCTTACTGGCGTCTGATTGTGTCCACAAACTCTCAAAAAGCATCGACACTTCAAGACAGCTAAATTAGCGTCTCATTGTGTACACGACTCCCGACACTTCAAGACAGCCTTACTGGCGTTTGATCGTGTCCAATACACTTCGAGACAGCCCTATAGGCGTCCGATGGTGTCTCCCAATATGACATAAAATTCGTTCTGTGCTGAATACACGCTTTTGACCAATACGCCACAGTTACAACCTTTTAAAAAGATCCCACATAAAATTTCGCGCCAAAACTTTCATTAACTAACGAGCATTCAGCACTAGAATAGAAAGAAAGAAAGAATACGATTCACCTTTATGTTCTAGACAATCCGTGGAAGATTCACAGCTCACACGTCAATCAGCACATTGCCCCGGCCACCGCAATACCGCCATCGCTCGTAAATCAGGATCATCACTTTCTGTTGCTGCACCGCTGGGTTAAGTCCTGATGTCGACATTGCTCGTCCTCGCGGCTCCAGCTTTGGTTTATTGTAATCGCCATTCGATGTATCCTCGAAACATATTAAAACACATGTGAATTACAGTTGTTAATAAAACCATTACCTATACCATTATTAAACATCAACCAACACTAATCGTAAAAACCAATAATTTCTATTGGGCTTAAATAACTTGGTTTAACTTGAAACTAACAAATAAGAAATGCAACACATGAAATAGTTCAAGAGAGTGAAAACTTATCAAAGGACAATTGTAAACTTAAATGTAGGTAGGTAGGTAGGAAGGCGTAGATAGTAGCCAGATGTGTGTGCCCTCTTTTAATGACTTTCATTTAAATCGACAGCATTACTTTTGACGCGAAAACATAATTGAATTAAAGAACATACTTAGCCTCAAATATTACGAAATGTTTTACATCACCCATTCCTGTTGTGTCCGGTTATAACTTAATAATGTAGGTACTGCCGCGTACTGCAATGTTTCTATTTTTTTTTACCAGATTCAAACCATCCAGCAATTCCACTATTATAGTAGCTTTTCTGAAACAAATTTTATAACACAGCAACATATTGTTCGGCAATATTTTATTTTACGCAATTAAGAAAACTGAGACGGCAGAATAAGATTCGTCTAAAATAACTGCCAAAGAGGCACTACCACTCAGAGATTATTTATTTAGACCCATAGTATGTAAAACAGAATAATAACAAAGCAAAACTAAAGTCACAACTTTCAGTCTTAACAATACCGTAATAATAGTACCGTAGTACCATTCGAAACTCAGAGCATTAACTGACTACTTCATTTAGAAATCAAATTATTAAAAAAAACAAATTAAACAACAAGGCTTCCTTCATATTCGTTGCCAATATCTCCATGGTTTCCCCTGAAACCTGACCTTAGCCAGAGTCAACCGCCAGTACGCACTCACGGACCATCCTCCAAGGTATACCGATCGAGCAGAACGACTTCTGGTATAGTCCCATCAATCATCACCAAACATCAAGTAAATTCCACCATACTAGCAGTTTTCCTGAAACAAATGATATCACACAGTATCACATAGTTCGGCAAACATTAATTCTAAGCAATTAGGAAAACTGAGACGGCTAAATAACACCCGTCTAAAATAATTTTAAACACACTTAGCTCGTAATGAAAACAAAAACTCTCACCGGGTAGCGTAACGCAGGATCTCCATTGGCAAACCTTTGTTGTAAAGTCCCACACGTTATCTTGTCCACACTATATCCTTAGAAGCTCCGGTTCTACTGGCGCTGACTCAACGCATAATGGATAGGTCCTCGGCAGTGATAGCAGGTGATGGCATGGCTGGTCTTGTCATTGCAGTCTCTCGGTTGCGGCCTAGGATGTTCTTCTTTCCTGTCCGTATCATCTCGCCTCCGTAATTACACACCGATGGCTTATGATGATTCTGTTGTTCCAAAAGCTGCTGCAATTTCTCGTTTCCGTCGTTGTTATTTGCAGCACATGGAATGTCATTCGTACAGGTGGAGCGAGGTTTCCTCACCCGTAGCACGTGGTACGTGGTTATCGCATCGTCCGTGGCACGTGGTTATCACATCATTTGTAGCACATGGTATCCACATCATCCATCGTTGCTCTTCGCAGCATAATGCAATTACATCAGTAGCATGTGGTACCTGGTTATCGCATCATCCATAGCACGTGAAACGTGGTTCCCTCATCAGTAGCACGTGAGACGTAGCCTCCTCATCATCCACAATACGTGAAACATGGTTTTCTCTTCATCCATAGCACGTTAAAACTTGGTTTTCTCATCATCCGAAACACATGGCACGCAGTTTTATTATCATTCATAGCACGAGGTTTCAACAAAAATGTTTTCACAAAGGTTTTCACATAGTTCGTAGCACATAGGACATCATCCGAAGCTCGTGGTAAGTGGTTTCACCATCCCACTTCTGATGTCGGGGAGTTCGTTATCACTGGGTTCAATTATGGCGGAAACTTCGAAATAAAACGTGGAACTTGATGTATGGGCGTGTATTAATCACAACGTTAAGCAACTTTACAATAATCTTGAAGATTCGTCAGGATGTAAATGGATATAGGAAGCGCGGTGAATTCGGCGTGTGGCCATCACTGATTTATTCACTACACGTCTGCCCTGCCCCACGGTCCCAACAATAAGAGAGCCATTCAACAAGATAGATGGGCTAACCAGACACAACGGAAATTGACAGACACTCATTCAGTCGTTCACTCATAAAGCCTCGCACCGACTACACCCAAGTTAAGACGACTTGACGCAACCAATATCTCATTTAGTCGCTGACATTGACATTGACATTTCAAAACATAGGCAAGGTAGATAGTAAATTAGTTCTTCAACTGGCCAAGTCCATCGAATCTGTGTTCTCTCCGACATATATTTTTGTTTGCATTAAGCATGATTTAACTTAGATAAATCATACGAAAATGCTTTCTTGCACTAAACAAGCGCAAACTAGTAATTGCAGGCAGGTGCTCTAAATTTGTAGCAATGACCGAATGTATTGTAATATTAGAGAATTCAGAGTTATTGTGAATTCTAAGAAAAGCCAAAGAATATGAACAATAACGAAATATCTCCTCTTTGTGTGTGCCTCTTTTCTTTTCTGCAGATATATAATTTGTTTTCTATTTTATGTAGTGCAATAAAGAATTTCTATTCTATTCTATCTCTCCAGCAGTTATACAACTTCAACAAAAGAAGCTCTATAAAAGCTATTGAATTCAAGACAGTTAAACCAACGGTCTTTATAAGCACGTGGCACTATCACCTGCTTACCTGCGCTTGCGCCGGTTAGAAGGAAGTCAACTAACGACTTTTGAAGAATGTGAGTTAAATGTAGAAGCGCGTAATTAAGTGGTGACAGATATCGGAAGGGAATAAGTCGGTTATAATGATATAAAACATTATGACGTTCAAACTGATTGTTAAGTAATTTGTCGAGCGTTTAGAATTCGAAAAGTATCAAAATATGCGGTGCATCCTTTAGATCGCAATTTGGATGTTTAATGAACGTACAAAATTTATAAAACATACAAGAAGCTCTCATATAATTTGATAATAATGATAGAATTACGAATATTTTATAAAAGAGCGTTAATCTTGTAAATTTTATTAGAATAGACTTGACGCAATTGTAGCAGATGTTTAAATATGTCATCAAGTTAAATAATGTTTCAAATTAACGAGATTGAACATAACTTCGAAATTAAACCCTTCACCACTGTGCTATTTGATGAACACACAGTGTTTTGTTTTTACCTTAGTGAGTAATCCAATAAAATGACTACCGTTCAGTGTGATTCTCTGTTTTGCTCCCACATTGCAAACTATTCATTCTTCATATTAGTTATTAAGTTTCATTTTGCAAGCTTCGTTGCCTGGGGCAGGTCCCACAGTGCTTTGAGGTTACGTCCCCGTCGTCTGCCCTGGACCCTCCCTACTTGGTGCGCGGTAACGCAGTGGCCAGTAGGTGAGGTGACCGAATACCCAAAGCAATACTGTGCGACACATTGTTGTAAACTCGTCAGTATGTCCAAGACGTCTCCCATGTCCCCTGGGACGTCGAAAGGCCCTTTTCAGGGCCAAGCCAAAGCCAAGCCGAAAGGCGCGGTGAAGGTACCGGAGGAGCCTACAGAGGCTTTTATAAGCCCTATGCCGCGCGTGTCATTTGACGGCGCCCGGCGTATTGCGCTGTCGGAACTATGCCCCGACTCCGAGTCGGAGTGTAGCATAGTTACAGGTGGTGACACCGACTTGATGTCTGACGACATGTCTGTGGATGACAATGGGCGGCCGCGCAGGAAGCGCACAATCCGCAAACTCATTGACACGAGTTTGCGGGATGCGCCAGCCAAAAGAGGCCGCGTGAAGGGACGGACTGGTCCTAAAAAGATCGAGGCGGTTGGAGGCGAAGATGTCTCCAAAGTAATCAAACAATTAAAGAAGGATAACGCCCGCCTCCAGGCAA
Source organism: Emmelina monodactyla (assembly GCA_916618145.1). Taxonomy (NCBI): domain Eukaryota; kingdom Metazoa; phylum Arthropoda; class Insecta; order Lepidoptera; family Pterophoridae; genus Emmelina; species Emmelina monodactyla. The sequence continues at coordinate 4,947,149 of OU745316.1, forward strand.
TGGTGGAGGAGCTCACTAAGGAGCTAGAGAACGTGAAGTCAGGCCCTTTGGGGCTTGACATAAAACAATTGATGGAGGAGGTCTCCCGATCTAGCATTGAGCAGTTTGGTGTAATGCTCAATGCTAGATTTGCGAGTATTGAAAATCGGCTCCTGCCAGAGCCGAAACTGCGGCCGCCATTGGAGGCCGATAAGAAAGTTGGCGAGCCTCAACCTTCACCTGCAATAGTGCCTGTCACAAGACAGACAATTATTGACAGGGTCAGGAGGGAGAGGCAGGAGAAGCTGGCAGCTGCAGAGGCTGCCGCCAAGAGGCCGGCAGTAAGTGCCACTCCTCCTGTGGTGTCGGTTCCGCTGCCACCAAGCCAGCCGCCACCAACCCAACTGCCTCCGTCTGAGGTATGGGTGACGGTGGCAAAAAAGAAGAAGGGGAGGAAAACGGCAGCCACAGTGGTCGCAGTTGAGACCCCCAAGCAAGCCCCTAAAAAGGGAAAGAAGAGGGCGAAGAGGACGCTGCGGGCTCCTAAATCGGCCGCAGTGGTCCTCACCATGCTCCCAGCAGCGGTAGAGAAGGGGGTGTCATATGCCTCCGTCATTGCCCAAGCAAGGCAAAAGATCAACCTTGCGGATCTGGGAATTGACGGGGGCCTTAAATGCAGAAAGGCGGCCACGGGGGCCTTCATTTTGGAGGTCCCGGGAGCAAAGAGCGGTCCTATAGCGGACGCATTTGCTTCCAAAATAAAGGAGGCAGTGGGGACTGAGCTCGTAAAGATCTCCAGACCCACGAAATGTGTAGGGCTCCACATTTCGGGGCTGGACGACTCCGTCGATGGGGGGGAGGTTGCCCTTGCTTTGGCCAGCAGGGGCGGGTGTCCGGTGGACGCCATTAAGGTGGGCGTCATTCGACGCAGCCCATCGGGGCTACGATCGGTGGTGGTGCAGTGCCCCGTCACTGCCGCTAAAAGGGCCTGCCAGGGCAGGTTGTTGGTGGGCTGGACCTCGGCCCAAGTAAAGCTTTTGGCGCCGAGGCCTAGGCTTTGCTTTCGATGCCACGAGCAGGGGCACGTGGGCTGCCACTGCTCTTCCTCGGTAGACAGGAGCGGCGACTGCTACCGATGTGGCCAGCCCGGACACAAGTCCGCTCAGTGTTCGGCCGACCCACACTGCTCGGTGTGCGCCGCTGCCGGCAGACCGGCCAACCACAAGGTTGGGGGGAAGGCCTGTAAAGGGCCTTCCAAAAAGATGAATAGGGGGGGGGGCAGTGGAGCCTATGTCCCAATAAATGGACGGGGAGTCTGGAGGAGGTCACGACCTCTCCAGCTCCCAAAACGGAGACCTAGGGCGGCGGATTCGGGGGGATCCGCCGTCCGCTAATAGGTCTTCATAGAAGGCGCGCGCCATGTTCCGGCGCGCCTTCCGACGGACGGGGGAGGTCTAACTTCCCCGTCAAAAGTGAGGGGGCCCCGCGTGATTGACGCGGGCCCACGCCGCTGGGGCTGACTTGTGTGACGACTAACGTTATCCCGCAGCCCCGGCACTATGGCGTAAAAGGAGGAACATCGACAGGTTTTTAGTGGGTATACCCGAAAGGGGGAGTCCCACACACGCCTCTCGCCCCCCCGGGCGGGAGGTACGGTGCGTAATGCATTTTCCTGTCGGAAAACAAAAAAAAAAAAAAAAAAAAGCTTCGTTGCCTGGAAACCGAAATAACCTATAAAATTCTGCGGTCAATTACCCACTACATTAAAAAACAAATAAGTATCACACACATCTACAAACAAAAACAATAATTTAATTCTGTGTATTTCATAGTAAGTGGGTATAGTAAACTGGCGTGGAGCCAACTTGGATGAAAGACGCGCAGTTTCTGAAGATGTCTCAATTCGGTGCGCAGACGCATGATAGGGTAGTATGCTGCTACAGGATAACAGACGAGAAGCTAAAAATTTTAAGGATTTGAAGTACTTCATTAAGTAATGTCTAAAACAATTGATAAGGTCGTGGCGTATAACATAGGCAGAGCGGACTGAGTTAAATGTTTTCAAAAATACTTTTAGGAAGTACCTATCTGCAATTATAAAGTGGGTTTCCCTGACTTAACTTAGACAGTATTTGTTGATACACTGTATTAGGATAACGAAGTTTATTTTGGCTCAGTTTACTAAGCCAAGTGGTTAAGAAAAAATTACGCTAAGCTACTCCCAGAACAATCAAAATCAGAGGCGGTTCTTTGAACTGTGACTCTAAATTAAAGTATGTGCATACTTATGGGCACACTGTGCTACTGGCACTGATCATCACGACGACGCCACGAATACCTATTACTTCAACAGTTATGCACTTCAATACTTTTGAAACTTTTATAAAAAAACTTTACCTTTTTAGTCTTTACCTTTTTGCTATTCTATTTACAAATATTTATTCGGGGTGTTAAAACCCATATTCCTTTTAGCAGAGTAGTGTCCCCAATTTCACAGAAGCTAAACAAAAGTGGTAGTGTTTGACAAGACGGGTATTGAGTCAAGGCCTTTTTTAATTATAAAACCGGGAAACAAGGAACTGATAATGATATGCAAAAACGTTGTTGCGAAGTTTCTAAATTTAACTTTGTGCGTATTAAGAAACACATTCATGTTTTGTCATTCGTGTTTGACGAATTGCGGGAAAGGGGGATTTTGATCATGTGACAAATGAAATAAGTTTTAAGTTTCTTTGAAGCAAAAACAGCATGCTACCGTTTTCCAGTGTTGTGGTGGTAGGGTTAAGTGCTAGTTGGTATCACCGTTCTTTGATAGCCGCAGACAGTATCTTCCATCAAAACCAAATTTCGAAAAGCTTAAATAGAGTCGACTACACATTCCTTCACCCTTCAGAAAGTTTCTACAAGTAGGTACACTGTTTGTTAGAACATTGTGAGCTTGTGACCGTGAATAATGTCATTTGCAATTTAGGTCACAACAGGTTATTCTAGCCCGATGGGTAGTTGTGAGGGACTTTAAGCTGGCTAGGGTTCTAATCGATATAACAAAAAATATCATGCCACTTACTGCGCTTAACAATAATTCTTACCACGTCAGGGATTGTAAAGTGGTTCTTAGAAACGGTCATGAAACCAAAAATTTTTGGGCTGAAACCTATCAGTATCATCAATTACCTAAACATGAAAGATCTATATAGATAAGGAATAGGTTTTGTACGGATATCTTCTAGTAACAATAGGTATTAAGGTTATTAAAAAGTCTTGCGTCACCCGTATCGAGTGTAGCCAATACGCAGTTCGCACCAGACACTTATATTAGCAGCCATCTCTTACGTATCTTCCTAAAATCATTTTATTTTATGGCCCATTAAATAAATACTCTTTAGAGTACTACCGAGACTGATATTGTATATCTAATTTACTCTCGTCACGTTGAAAACCACGCGGTGGCAAGTCTGTTTGACAATGTTTCTGGGAATTCTTTTTAGGATGGTAGACCAAATTATGCTAATTAAGATTTTCCTTGATATGTATTTTGTTTGGAAACAAATGAACATGCTCGATATTTGTTGATGGATGTGAAAGAAATTTTAATGGTTTTTTTAATGTGTCTCGTGATAAACTTTAAGCAACGTACTGGCAGAAAAGCCTTTGTCTTTATCCTCTGAAGATGTCACCTTATTATAATGTTTATTGTACGTAAATTGCATGCCAAGATTTAGGATTTAGTAATTGATTCCGTTTTTCTTATTACATGATATGTACGATGATAGAATAGGTACTCCATATTAAATGATATATTTTAGACACTTTGCCACAAAAAGTACAGATGTAGATACCATTACATAGACTTAGCACTTCATGTACAAGAATGACCAACAACAGGGAGAGATGGCGGGATATGGTAAGGCGAGCAACATCTGCCACCCAGGGTTATACCAGTACAAGTTGACCACGACCACTCTGTCAAGAGTGATACGACTGAGAAGAAGAAGCACTTAGCCACTTTTGTGGGATTCTTAAGATAAAAAAAATATTTTATACATCCTTCAAATTCAATACACTTTATCAAATAAATAAAAACACTCATGTAATTAATAAATTATAACGAAACATTCCGCGACCCATTTTTCTTGAGAACATTTTATTAGCTAACTTCTTAGAACTGAACTGCACTGTTTTACGTTTCGTAAATAAATATTTTCGTGTGAAAAATTGTTTTCTTGAGTTTTCAGAAGCGTGGCAGAGAATGCCAGCTTTGAGTTATGATGCTTTCGGTCGTGTGAGATAATCACTGTTGAGTGAGGGATATAAATGTAATTTGTATGATATTTTGCTTGGAATATTTGTTTATTGATTATTAGCAATAGCAACGCTCTTGAGAATCCTCCAATCGAATGTCTAAACTAGCACAGGTAAACCTAATACTTATATACTTGTAGAATATGGAGGTTTTTAAGTTTGTTTTACTGTTAGGTGTTTCATTTATTTATATTTTTAATTAGTTTTTTAAATAATAGAATTTATAAAAAAACATATTTTCAACGTTTGAACTCTCCAAATCGATTAACCTTATTGTTTGTAAAATATGAATCTAAAAGATGAAATAGTTAATTAAAGATATTATAAAAACTGAACAAACAAGGTCTTATTTTAAATATACCTAACAATAAAATCTAAATTTGAATACATACACTAAAAATATGAAGCCACTTCACCTCGCTTACGAACTAGTAATTTTACAAACCTATCTCCAAAAGCTCTTAATATAATTTTTGCGTTAATCTCAATACCGTACCCCCAACTCCTACGCAATAAAAACATCATAAATCAACCAATCCTGCCCATACCGTTATAAACATCCTCGTAAATCTGTCGCCGCCGCCTCGCGGCAGGTGCGCGCGCGCAGTAGACTGCGCGGCGGCGACCGACCTCCGGATCACTCGGTATCCGTGCGAATAACCATCGAATAGTGAGCGTAGCGCCATCACTCAGTATCCGTGCGAATAACCATCGAATAGTGAGCGTAGCGTCATCACTCAGTATCCGTGCGAATAACCATCGAATAGTGAGCGTAGCGTTGTCGTACAGATGTAAATGTAACTGTTGGGTTATTATGGAAGCTTACGAGGGTCGGATGTGATTTTTTAAAGAATTCAAGGAAAGGGTAAAAAATTATGAAGTTCGCCACCTATTTTTCAACACAAATTTTCATCAGTATAAACGTGATCCAGAATTTTTGAAAAAAATACATCCCTCACTCGGAAGATTTCATTATAACCCAGCTAAATCTAGCTGTCCCTAGTTTTTTTTTTTTAATTTTGACCATTTATGAACGTATCAATACGACGACATAATTTTTCTTTCGATATAAGCTTCGTGATTCGCTTCTATCGTCAACCTCCATTTTGGTATTCGATTTCGATACGTTAACGATGCCATTGTCTAAATGTTCGTGATTCAGGCACGGATCTGTATATCTGCACTGATATGACGCACGCGCATCATTGCGGCCAACTGGAGCGGTTGTGGTTGGTTCGTAACAACAGGAATATGGATAGCCTCATGTTGTGATTCATGTTTTATTGGTTGTTTTAATGTTTTTTGAGTGATTAAAGGCACGTAAGCAAGTCTTATTACTTTAGGTGCAATTTTTTTATTCAAATGGGCAGTTAATAACCTCAAGTATGGCGTATTAGAGTTACGAGTATAACCAATAGATAGTAGATCACCAAGTTTGTGTCTAAAATACTTGTTACCACTTAGCGCAGTGAGACGAAACACATGATCGTGTGTATTGGAAGCGAATATTTGAAAACACATAGTAATAATCTAACGACACACTAAAAGTGAGCGTTAACAACGAGAGTGCCAGAGACTGCTGTGGTAGTGAAAGTAATAAAGGTTTGCTATAAACACCTAAACTCTCATTTTTTATAGGTATAAGTCAAATTTATATGTCTACAGTTGTGAGGTTGATAGACAAAATTAAATTAATAAGCGATAAGAATTTCAAAACGCACTTTAAAATCTACAAGATTAACTTTAAAGCAGCTTCGTTTCAAAAACATAGTGTAGGAAGACACATTTCTTAAAAAACGTACATTCGTTTGGTGATTCTCGACCCCACGTCCAGTGGGGGTATGGACAGTGTCATTCTGTCTGTTTGTATCGATAGAGAGATTCAATCGATGTATAAATCAGCAGTGTGCGCAGTGCTATTTCTGTTGGAGATCATTTAAAGTCGATATCAAAATAAACAGTTGGTGGTGAGTTTAGACTATGAGATATGCAAAAGTTTCTTATGTAGATTGTATGTTACAAAAACGCATAGGTACACTTACAAACTGTATAGACTACTTATACAGATTTCATAACTATTACCTACACAATATCACAATCTGCATAATCTTTTGAATACCTCTGTAGTGCAAATGCTGGTAAATAAAACTAGAGAACTGTCTCTGTCATTTTTATTACTTTTTCCCCTAGCCCTCAGCTATTGAATCCCTCTGCAATTTACTCGGTTCTCCATTTTCCTGAGACCGACCATAAACAAGATAAACAAACGAGGTAAATTCAGTTTCCGCGAATTGCGAGAACGGGGGCATCGAAGTAATGAGACTCGTGTAAACAACTATAAATTAACGCTGAAACACCCTTGGGCGTACCGAGAGGATTATTGTAAGGTTGGGTTACCAATTATTACAATAACAAGGTATGACGTCATTGCAACAAAGTGTTAGTACCTACAGGAGTCGCACGCCCATGGGAATGGAAAAACTTTACAAAATTAAATGTACAATGTATTGTGATTTACCTAACTTTGCTGGGAAGGTAAGTAGTGAAAATGTTTTAGTGAAGTAGTGAAAAGGGTTGCCAGAATAAAAGTAGTCGCATTGTTAATATAGTAGATTCTCCTTTTAAACGGGTTTATAAGGCATTAAGTAAACCTTTAATACCCTGCTAATGACTAAGTAAGAGGTCCGAGGTTCAGTTATCTTAAATTTAACCCCAGAAATTTATTGAGAAATTTGTGTACAGTTTTTACGTGTTAATTTTTATAAATAAAAACCCCGTTCGAAAGCCATAAACCTTTGATTGCGTTGAATTGAATTGAACCCATGAATTGCGTTTACGTCAACTCGCATCCCAAATAATCCCGATTCCCAGTTGACCTATTAACACGGTTCGCAAATAACAACAACATTTCAACGAATCTTTATTATACTGCCAATGATGTAATGTAATGCTACCACGTTTCCAAATCAACGAAAACTGAAAAACATGCTTTCACACTTCAGAATATAAACATGAAAAAACTATGGTTAAACTACGTAAAGATGGTAAAGCTCTCTTACTCATGCATACATTATAATCGGCTTTAGTAACTGATAAAGACAATCATATTTATTTTACTTATTATAGGTTTAAAGTAAGTTATAAGAGATAATTATAAAAACAACATACTATTTATACTATTAAGATACTTATGATGATACTCAACAAATAAATAATAGCCAATAAAATCAAATAAGTTTATCCTCGCATTATGTTGTAAGTAATAGAAAATTTGTATCTGTGTAAATAGAAGGGGACTGTAATATTTTCTCGATTTTTTAACAAAAAAGGTACTTTTATAAAAACAACTTTCCAGTACAGAAGTACAGACATATATAAAATTAAAGTCAATTACTTATATGTTTTGATCAAATTCCCAGAGCATATAAAATAAAAGAAAAGGATAACTAACACACAAAAATGCTAAAAAGTTTAACAAAGTTTTTAATAAGTATAACAACCGTGGCATAACAAGATTATCCTAATTTACATAATTTCGTGTTATTTAGGTTTATTGAGCAATTATATTGGTAAGATATCTTTGAAAACAATTAGATAATACTTTACTAACACCATTTAATATCGACGTTGTATTTTTAAAAGTGAGGCCGAATTCTAGAATTCCTACTTGACACACCCATTTTCAACGATCTGCAATGTAAATAAGCTAGTTGGCAACTCTGACTGATGACGTCACACCACTCTCAAAATACACCTATTGCATTTGGAACACAATATGCTACAGGATTTCCTACCTTAGTACAATGTAATAAGGTTTAAAGTTTCGGTGTCCCTGTCTGCCTCACTTCCGAAGTTATAAATGTTAAAAGCAGCAGTTCAAGTGTTGTTGGAATTTGAATTTTATTACAATGGGGTAAGAATTACGTGAGAAGAATGGATGACTGAAATGAGAGCCAGCATCGATTTCTAGACGTTTTCCTGACTGACTCTGTTTATGCATCTGTTGGTCGTATTATGAAAGGTAGAAGCTTGAATCTAGTTTTAATTTTAGTACCAAGCTTTAATGTACCTTTCTAAATTATGAAAAGTACTCTTTATTAAATTAATCCTAGAAAGTTCTTATTGAGACTAGATAACTGGACCATTAATCATATCGTAGTAGTTTAAGTATTTAGAATACATAATTTCTCTTATGATTTACGTCTCGTCTCGTAGGCGCGTTAGCACGCTACACAAGGCTTGGACAATAAGAGTAAAAATAAGGAAAAACAGAAAAAAACATTCGATTTTATGCGACAATAGGTATGTTGGCAGGTCCATGTCTAAGTCCAAGTAAACAATGGTTGTAGCTTACGTATAAAATAGAGCCTCTTTAGATAAGTCCAAAAATAATAATGACTTTTATAAGAATTCTTAAAACGGAAATTAATAAAGTCTCTACAATATGCGATACAAGTACCCAAGTACAAAGAATTATCTTCACAATTTACAAAGGTTTTCTAAAAAGTTTATTTTGTGTCATGTTCATAAATTTCTTCAGTAATTGAAGTTAGTACGTCTCCAAACTAAAAAGGCTATTATTATACCCTTTTGTATCTTTACCAACGACGTTTACATCCAAAGAGGGTGCAATGAAGCGTTCAAAGAAAGTCTACGTGTGACCCAACTTAGGGTCACAGACGGCGTCGAGCGAACTCCAGATGAACCATTTGGGTCACGAGGGTCAATGTGTCTTAGAACGAGATACGAATTTCGACCTTAACGACAGGGTTTGTTTCACGTGAGGAGATAGGATTTGTTTGGTGTAAGTTTAGGATCAATATGGCTTGTAGGGTTATCTATATAGTATAGTTATACATCTATGGGGTTTGCTATCAGTTCGTAATGTTTATCCGCCAAGTCCTTCCAAACCAGGAATTGGGTTATGATACGACTTTTACCCTTATTCAGATATTCCTTACAGGTTTGAAATAATTTCAAAGTTTATTGGGTTATGAAAGAATTTATTGTTTTGTGATCGAGTTTATTTGCTGTAAATGTGGCCTACTTGTTTGAGTTATGTAAATTCGTTTTCATCACCTTGGTTGTAAATTCCACTTTTCTTGATAACGCTCAATGCTATTTCAGGATAGCTGTAAAATTACCGTAACAACTGGACACTGCTGATGTAATAATAATGTATTCTAACGGTTCTCAAATGTATAGAAATGTCATGCAAATTGTGGTTCTTTTACCAATGAACTATTTGTTATTGTACTGACTTCAAAAAACATATTTTTGTTTTCTATTATTCCGTTTTTTTTTCAATTTGTGTCACTCGTTTACTCTTAAATGTTGCTTTGTTTGAAAGGGCGGGTAAGTGTATAAAATTTCCAAGTGGCATCAGCTTGGGATCAGGTTCAGGATTAGGTTATTTTGAATTTACACTTTGCAATAAATTTTTTATTAGAATTTATATTCACTTACAAGTAACATTTCTACAGATTGAGAGACGCAAATATTAAGAGGGGGTATACAGGGAAATTTCCAGTCGTAATTTGTATTTTTACCCTAGAAAACAAAGCACAAATTACCCGAAAAAAATACCATAGATATTAAAGCATATTTCCAAGGGACTGATCAGAGTGAAAACATAAAAAAATAAAATTTTCTCGATAAAAAAAAATCACGAAGTTAGCTCTAATTTTCAACTATTATTCAATTATTTCCAATATTATGCATACTATTGAGCCAATATTTTAATACATACTATCAAATTATATTACCCAGCGACCCTACTAGCGATTTTAGAAAATAATGTATATTTTACGAGTTATTACATTAAAACTTATTCGGCGCTTACTACGTTTTTATTTCGCGCAGAACGCTTTCGTCTGTCGCACCTGTCCTGGGATCTAAGGCATGTTTTGTTTCATGGTTTAGTTGTGATCGCTCCGTTGAGACAAGAGGACTGTGTTTCTGTGCTCCGGGGCCGAAAAAATCTTCGTTTTGATTTCTAATTCTTGTTTGACTATGAAAAAAAACTTTAAAATATGGCTAGCAAAAAAACGCAGCAAAAGAGTATTTTAGAAATTAAAAATTAAATAGATTTTAATGGCTTTTAAGACAAGTTACAATGAATAGATCATAAATCATAATATATATATTGTGATTTATGTATATATATATATTATTGCAATTTCTTTCTGTCTGTGCTTTGCAGTACAGATACAAGACACCGCATTATGAAAAAAAGGTCATTGTATAAAGCACATAGTAAAAAAAACATTATTATAAATAAATTATTATATTACATACTTACCTTTGCGAATTATTTACCACCAGCAAAAAGTGCAGTACAGTCAGCATCATATTCTTCGTGACGACTACTGTAGCCAAATAGTTGATTACACCCAGTCATCATTTTCATCGTATCAAAAAGTGTCATCACATTTAATCGGGACATTCACGTTGTACCAATTTATCGAAGCGTCCAGAAAGTCTTATAGAAAGTTGCATTCAATTACGCATCAACCAAAGCGCCATCGATATCGAAGCGCCCAGCGAAATATAAAAATACGCTTTCTTCTTCTAATCGTCAAAAAATAAACGCACAAGTGTGCAAGAACCTATGTTTTCAAACTTCAAAAACTTTCTAGCTTTTGTTTTCCGGTTCCAAGCTTTCAGGTAAAAGTCACAGTCGGCGCCGAACAATCAATTTTATGTACTAGCATTTTATGTTAAAACGTTTTAGCAAGTGAGCCTTGGAATAATGAAATTAAACTAATTTTAACGGGTTTTTACGCGTTTTATTAAATTAATTTAGATTTTCCGACGTTTCGGCCTTTTTACAAATGCCGTGGTCAATGGTAGACTGAGATTGATGTCTTCATAGAGTATAGTAAAAAACGATTTTTAGAATTCACCGCCATCTGTTTCGTAATTTTCTCGCATAGTTGTTCGGGTTCACGCAATATACGCTGACAGTGTCTTGGTGTTTCTGCTTATTTGTCTGCTGGTTGTTCTTTTTTATTTTGCTAAGTATTGGATCCCACGTTGGTGATAGCATCCAACCATCTTCTCTTTTGAAGTTAGGGTGTTTTATAATTTCAATAGTTTCTCTTACCAACCTAGGGATAAAATGTTTCTCTTTTGCTAGGATTTTAACGGTATCAAATCTTAGATAGTGGTTGGGCTTATCCATGGAATGCTCACAGACTGCAGGTTTTGTATAGCGACGCTTACAGTTTAATTTCAAGTAATAACAATCGCGTAAATCTAAGAAGTTACATAGAATAGTTAGTTCAGTTAACATTCTACCTTTTTGCTAGACACATTTTTATTCCTAAATTTTTAAATATTTTTTATTTTGTTTGAAATTTGAACCTTCTTCAAAGAAGTTTCATATTTTACACATCAGATACCTATCATTTCTTGACGTATAATTAAGCAAGAGCCAGATGCAACAACTTTCCTTAAAATAAATATTTGCCGCGCGTAAATAAGTCATAATTTCCGATCATAAAATTGTTATTAGGGTTAGGTATTGAATCCTACTATAAATTATTTTTCAGGTAGGTATCCTAACATTGGTATTCAAAATAAAATATAAATTCGTGGACAAGTAGGAACAGCAAGGACTAATAAATCATATATTGATACACGTATAATGAAACAGAATTAAAACTTTAACTTGTTCTTATTTTATTTACTTATGAACATCCGGCTCCTTAACTAGAATGTTCATGTGACATATTGATTTTTACAATAAGTATTTATCTACTTATTTTATTTCATGTTAGCCTATAAAAATAGTACTTTGATTTTAAAAATAAACTAGAGACCAGTCCCGCGTTTGCATGTTGCACTTTTAATGCTCTCCGTTAACAAAGAAAGATGCAAAAGGTTTATCAGAGGTATCGATGAACCGATTTGTGGAATATTTGAGAATGTTGTTTGTAAGGTTCCGTACCCAAAGAATAAAATCGGGACACAAATACTAATTTTCCGCTGTCTGTGCGTTTGCACATCAGTCTGTATCTCATAGGCCATGAGAGCTAGACAGTTGAAATTTTCACATAATATATTTTCGTTGCCGATAGAGCAACAAATATTTAAACCAATATAGATAATGATATGGAACGTTTCACCCGCGAGTCTGACTCAATTTAATAACTTAGAAAACAACATGGCAACTTCTTTATAAATGTTTAAGTTTCAACTGAGTAATTTCAGTAAATATTTATGACAACGAGGGTCAAAATTAATATAGTAATGAAATCAAATATTTACATGAAACAGATAAAAACTAAAATAATTTAAATATTTTTACTATATACATAAAAAAACGTACGTTACATGTTCCTTCGGATCCTCATTTATTGCAATTACTGATACTCTTACTACCTCTTGACAATTTATGATATTCTAGTATGTGTTTTAATAATAAAATCATTGCAAGTCATCTTTTGGACCAGAAATGAAAAAAAAAGTAGGTCATTTCAATTCTCAAAAAGACTGCTTAAACTTAAAATGAAACCCATGCTCATGAATCGTCTATCGGATGCCACAGCCCTGACACCATCGCTGCTAGCTGGAAGTAAACAAACTAAGCTACATGCTTTACATTTTCACTAAAACTTAAAAAAGACTTCAATCTGTCAAACAGAATCTAAAATTATATTCTCGTATCTTAGATCAGTGGATAATTTTGTTGACTCTTTCTTACTTATGAAAACCTAGTAACATATTTATTTAAACACATATGGATACCATTCAATTCAGACGTAGGTATTACGTATGTATAAAAGCATTCCTTTACAAACAAAATATCTTCTTTATAAAACTGGGAGCCCAGTAGTTAAGACCCCATCTTATTCTATATCTTATAAATACATTTTTTATCAAATAAAGAATACCCTGAGCGCTACGTTACTGATGGCGCTTTGGTTGATACGGGATTGAATGCGACTTTCTATAAGGCTTCCTGCTCGCTACGATAAATTAGAGCAACCTGAATGTTCTGATGAATGTGATGACACGGCTGATTCGCTGAAAGAGAGGACTCTGGTTGTTTTCAAGTATTTGACTACATTGGATGTTACAAACTATATGGTGCTGACTGTACAGGTACAAATCAGTCAACGAATTCTGAACAAAAAAAAATCTAAATGTAAATAAAGCACATTCTAAAAACAACATTACAAAAACATATATTATACACTTACTTACCTTTGCGTATTATTTACTACAAGCAAAAAGTATTTTTAGCGTTTCAAACAACAGCTAGGTGATCCGGCACTCACTTAGCCGGTATTTATCTGATTATTTTAGGTATAATTTGCGCGATCGCTCTAAACACACGGTAGCATCGGAGTCACGGGACGACGCGACGGGACGAGAGAGGGGCGCGTGCGGCGCGCGGGTGAAATTCGATTTTTTTCTAGGTTTATGCGCGCTCTTAACCCTGATACCACTTTTTTATGTACTACTTACGTATTTTATTTAAGGAACCTTACATATCGAGCCGATTCCTTAAGAGGGGGTATACAGGTAAATTTCCAGTCGTAATTTGTATTTTTACCCTAGAAAACAAAGCACAAATTACCCGAAAAAAATACCATAGGTATTAAAGCATATTTCCAAGGGACTGATCAGAGTGAAAACATAAAAAAATAAAATTTTCTCGATAAAAAAAAATCACGAAGTTAGCTCTAATTTTCAACTATTATTCATTTATTTCCAATATTATGCATACTATTGAGCCAATATTTTAATACATACTACCAAATTATATTACCCAGCGACCCTACTAGCGATTTTAGAAAATAATGTATACTTTACGAGTTATTACATTAAAACTTATTCGGCGCTTACTACGTTTTTATTTCTCGCAGAACGCTTTCGTCTGTCGCACCTGTCCTGGGATCTAAGGCATGTTTTGTTTCATGGTTTAGTTGTGATCGCTCCGTTGAGACAAGAGGACTGTGTTTCTGTGCTCCGGGGCCGAAAAAATCTTCGTTTTAATTTCTAATTCTTGTTTGACTATGAAAAAAAACTTTAAAATATGGCTAGCAAAAAAACGCAGCAAAAGAGTATTTTAGAAATTAAAAATGTATCTCATGGCTAATTTAAATAGATTTTAATGGCTTTTAAGACAAGTTACAATGAATAGATCATAAATCACAATATATATATTATTGCAATTTCTTTCTGTCTGTGCTTTGCAGTACAGATACAAGACACCGCATTTTGAAAAAAAGGTCATTGTATAAAGCACATAGTAAAAACAACATTATTATAAATAAATTATTATATTACATACTTACCTTTGCGAATTATTTACCACCAGCAAAAAGTGCAGTACAGTCAGCATCATATTCTTCGTGACGACTACTGTAGCCAAATAGTTGATAACACCCAGTCATCATTTTCATCGTATCAAAAAGTGTCATCACATTTAATCGGGGCATTCACGTTGTACTAATTTATCGAAGCGTCCAGAAAGTCTTATAGAAAGTTGCATTCAATTACGCATCAACCAAAGCGCCATCGATATTGAAGCGCTCAGCGAAATATAAAAATACGCTTTCTTCTTCTAATCGTCAAAAAATAAACCAGGAACGCACAATTGTGTAAGAACCTATGTTTTCAAACTTCAAAAACTTTCTAACTTTTGTTTTCCGGTTCCAAGTCTCAGGTAAAAGTCACAGTCGGCGCCGAACAATCAATTTTATGTACTAGCATTTCATGTTAAAACGTTTTAGCAAGTGAGCCTTGGAATAGTGAAATTAAACTAATTTTAACGGGTTTTTACGCGTTTTATTAAATTAATTTTGATTTTCCGACGTTTCGGCCTTTTTACAAATGCCGTGGTCAATGGTAGACTGAGATTAATGTCTTCATAGAGTATAGTAAAAAACGAGTTTTAGAATTCACCGCCATCTGTTTCGTAATTTTCTCGCATAGTTGTTCGGGTTCACGCAATAGACGCTGACAGTGTCTTGGTGTTTCTGCTTATTTGTCTGCTGGTTGTTCTTTTTTATTTTGCTAAGTATTGGATCCCACGTTGGTGATAGCATCCAACCATCTTCTCTATTGAAGTTAGGGTGTTTTATAATTTCAATAGTTTCTCTTACCAACCTAGGAATAAAATGTTTCTCTTTTGCTAGGATTTTAACGGTATCAAATTTAAGATAGTGGTTGGGCTTATCCATGGAATGCTCACAGACTGCAGGTTTTGTATAGCGACGCTTACAGTTTAATTTTAAGTAATAACAATCGCGTAAATCTAAGAAGTTACATAGAATAGTTAGTTCAGTTAACATTCTAACTTTTTGCTAGACACATTTTTATTCCTAAATTTTTAAATATTTTTTATTTTGTTTGAAATTTGAACCTTCTTCAAAGAAGTTTCATATTTTACACATCAGATACCTATCATTTCTTGACGTATAATTAAGCAAGAGCCAGATGCAACAACTTTCCTTAAAATAAATATTTGCCGCGCGTAAATAAGTCATAATTTCCGATCATAAAATTGTTATTAGGGTTATTGAATCCTACTATAAATTATTTTTCAGGTAGGTATCCTAACATTGGTATTCAAAATAAAATATAAATTTATATTTGTCGTGGACAAGTAGGAACAGCAAGGACTAATAAATCATTATATTGATACACGTATAATGAAACAGAATTAAAACTTTAACTTGTTCTTATTTTATTTACTTATGAACATCCGGCTCCTTAACTAGAATGTTCATGTGACATATTGATTTTTACAATAAGTATTTATCTACTTATTTTATTTCATGTTAGCCTATAAAAATAGTACTTTGATTTTAAAAATAAACTAGAGACCAGTCCCGCGTTTGCATGTTGCACTTTTAATGATCTCCGTTAACAAAGAAAGATGCAAAAGGTTTATCAGAGGTATCGATGAACAGATTTGTGGAATATTTGAGAATGTTGTTTGTAAGGTTCCGTACCCAAAGAATAAAATCGGGACACAAATACTAATTTTCCGCTGTCTGTGCGTTTGCACATCCGTCTGTATCTCATAGGCCGTGAGAGCTAGACAGTTGAAATTTTCACATAATATATTTTCGTTGCCGATAGAGCAACAAATATTTAAACCAATATAGATAATGATATGGAACGTTTCACCCGCGAGTCTGACTCAATTTAATAACTTAGAAAACAACATGGCAACTTCTTTATAAATGTTTAAGTTTCAACTGAGTAATTTCAGTAAATATTTATGACAACGAGGGTCAAAATTAATATAGTAATGAAATCAAATATTTACATGAAACAGATAAAAACTAAAATAATTTAAATATTTTTACTATATACATAAAAAAAACCTACGTTGCATGTTCCTTCGGATCCTCATTTATTGCAACTACTGATACTCTTACTACCTCTTGACAATTTATGATATTCTACTATGTGTTTATTATTTAAACGATTTAAAATGGTATCTTTGAATTGAAATGCAATTTAATCATCTTTCTGAATGATGATGATAATTTAAATTGCTTGATGAAAATAAAATGTTGTTTCAGTTTTCATAAAAAAATGTTTTTTAATAATAAAATCATTGCAAGTCATCTTTTGGACCAGAAATGAAAAAAAGTAGGTCATTTCAATTCTCAAAAAGACTGCTTAAACTTGAAATGAAACCCATGCTCATGAATCGTCTATCGGACGCTACAGCTCTGACACCATGGCTGCTAGCTAGAAGTAAACAAACTAAGCTACATGCTTTACATTTTCACTAAAACTTAAAAAAGACTTCAATCTGTCAAACAGAATCTAAAATTAAATTCTCGTATCTTAGATCAGTGGATAATTTTGTTGACTCTTTCTTACTTATGAAAACCTAGTAACATATTTATTTAAACACATATGGATACCATTCAATTCAGACGTAGGTATTACGTATGTATTAAAGCATGCCTTTACAAACAAAATATCTTCTTTATAAAACTGGGAGCCCAGTAGTTAAGACCCCGTCTTATTCTATATCTCATAAATACATTTTTTAATCAAATAAAGTTTTCTGTCATAACAGTTTCATCTAGACACGCTGCCTGTCAAGCAAAGTACACCTCTATTACATGAAGCATAAAGTTGTTTTCTTACCTTGTACCGAAGATTGTGAATACCCTGAGCGCTACGTTACTGATGGCGCTTTGGTTGATACGGGATTGAATGCGACTTTCTAAAAGGCTTCCTGCACGCTACGATAAATTAGAGCAACCTGAATGTTCTGATGAATGTGATGACACTGGCTGATTCGCTGAAAGTTGTTTTTCAAGTATTTGACTACATTGGATGTTACAAACTATATGGTGCTGACTGTACAGGTACAAATCAGTCAACGAATTCTGAACAAAAACATATAAGTAAATGTAAATAAAGCACATTCTAAAAACAACATTACAAAAAAAGATATTATACACTTACTTACCTTTGCGTATTATTTACTACAAGCAAAAAGTATTTTTAGCGTTAAAAACAACAGCTAGGTGATCCGGCACTCACTTAGCCGGTATTTATCTGATTATTTTAGGTATAATGTGCGCGATCGCTCTAAACACGCGGTAGCATCGGAGTCACCGGACGACGGGACGAGAGAGGGGCGAGTGCGACGCGCGGGTGAAATTCGTTTTTTTTCTAGGTTTATGCGCGCTCTTAAATCATTTTGATCCTGCGATACCTGAACGGAGAATCTAGACTAAGAACAGACTGTAGAAATGGTGTAAAAAAGACGGAACCTAAGTTGTATAGATACTCCTACACAGATGACACCTTACGTATAGGCAATTAGCATTGTTATCGTAAATAATAAAAACGTGAAAGAATTTTATCGACCATATTTTCTGTATAAGATATCTTCCGCGATAAATATCTACTGATTGCTCAGCTCTCGGTTTACCCTTACGTAATTAATTACTGAAGTAACTTTTAATTGGATTTCGAAACGTTTCCGATAAATAGGAAGTATTGTTGTTTTATTTGAATGGCTGTGTGATATAATATAATGGAATGAAATATTCAGATTGATGAGTAGGTCACGGCAACATGGAAGATATTAGGATGAATAGAGGCAGGGGAATATGGGAGGAGAGATAAGAAAATTAAATAAATTAGTTAGGCATTTGTATATTCGTAAAATCTAGAGGTAGGTACAACTGTCTCTGAAATCACAATAACATTTCTTCCAAATCCATCTTGATCGTTTTTTGAAGATCATTTGCAGTCTCAATCAAATTAATCACTTACTAAATATTTAGTTAAATTATTAAATACTATATAAATTACATCACATGTGATGTGATGTGTAGGTAGATATACCGACTTTTCTTTATTTATATAGACTGTTAGCAAATTAATTAAAGATTTGGTAATTAAAGAAGGTACTTTGATCAATTTTAAAGCACTTCACTCTGTCACCTATTCCTGAGTGGGTAAGCACAGATGTAATGTACATCGATGTGACATCAAAACATGGACTTTGTATTGTTTCAGACCACCTTATCAGACCAAAGATCAGAATGAGTATCAAAAATCTGTTGAGTGGTAATGAAAGATATCTAAGATGGAAAACATTGTACCTGATGTTTTACCTCCACTGTAAATATTGCTCAATTTTTAAATTTCAAATGTCATTGTTTAATACCATTCTCGTGCACACGAAACTTGTTGTTATGCATTTTTATGGTTTGATTAATATTTTTTCGTTACACGTGTAAAGTTTGCATAACACTATAAAAACAGTAGGTACCTTATTTGCCGTTAACTGGTAGATATATAAAACCGATCGTAAATGTTTGATACGAACCATGTTTTTAAACCTGTTATTTATTACAAAACCAGAATTTAAAACAAACGACATACGAATAATCGAAAAAAACAGTTGACAACAAGCAGTTAAAATTGGCACCTATCTACCAACCTAATAAAAAAATATTTCATAGGATGGAGTAAAAGCACTCTCAAGTATTATTATAACAGCTATGAATGACAATGAATATTTAAATGCAATTCTGTTTATCTTACGAAAAGTTCTCCGCTAGTTAATTTTTTTCAAAGCTACAAGTTTCATTGTTTGTAGGCTATAGTTATTCTAGTTCAATTCTGACATGCGATAATACAGGTTCACTCACATCATGACTTACATACACATGAGAAATATTACTGTCCTCCGGGGTCAGTCTGGTAAAATACACAAACTGAATTTATTTTCCTAAACGCCACACGAAGTGAAAGGACGCCGCCCGTAAAACGGACCTTTAATCATCCAACGGATTTTTTAACCTACGTAATAACTATTTTTAAATAGCAACCCACTGGCTTAAAAATCATTTTTCCATTAGATACATCAAATGTAATGGCAGGTATGACGTTTTCTCCAGATTAAAAACTGTTTTAATGCGATGACGTCAGAAATAACGTGACGTTTGAAACCTACGCAACTAGGAGTTAATGCATTATTTATGGCAAATAACGTTTTCTTACAGTCTACTGTATACATACAATGGTAATCACACTGAGACCTTACGAATCAGTTAACTTTTATAAAGCAAATGTTTTGAAATCACTAAACTATTTACATAAATAAACTGTCCTATTAATAAGTGCTCCTATACATTATAATATAAAATTTTACGTTTTTTATGCAATTTGAACTGTCAAAACATTATTACAAACACAGTCTTTATGAAGTATCATAAAAATTAACAAAAGTTCATAATTAAATGTAAAACGGTCTATATTTAATTATAAACAGGGTTTTACGCATTAACTTTAAATAAAATTTACATTACAGTTCAGTTAAGATTTTCATTAAAAACCTTTTTTAATACAGTTGCTCAAAAAGTGGCGTATTGCAGGGACGTATAGCGTTCGGGATGTGGGCTATTACACACTCGTGCTTTTTTTTTACCATTCCCGTACTCGTGCGTTCTCTTTCCCAACTGTCAAAATAATGGGTATTAAAAAACCGTAACGCCATTTGAAACCTAATATATTGAGAATGGCAACCCTGTTTTTCCCTGATTGGTCGTCTTTATATATCTATCTCCCTCTAGCATCCTCCATCTCTTTCCCCCTCCACCAGGCAGGTTCATACATACCTAGGTTTGAATATGAAAACCTTCGAAGACCTCCTCATTGGCGATTTGTTTTTCGCACTGAACGGTCGTTTCAAGAGCTCTGGGTAAGTGCTCAAAACATTTTTATTTTAACGAATTTTTTCGTTCGATTTTATATTTGTAGTTCTTATTTCAGTTATTTTCCTTCTAGCTTATACGTTCTATGAACATGGATAGTGATAATTCTTCATCCTCAAGTTCAAGTAGTAATACTAAAAATTCCGAACCTCAAAAGAATCCGCGAGTCGTTTTAAAACGAAAGCCCGAAAAGCGTAAAGCAACTCCCCAGAGAGACCAACCGTCTGATAAACGATATCGCGAGGACACTACTTTAATGATTAATACTTTAGCGGCCCAAGTTAATCAAATTCAGAATTTTTTAACACAAGGTTGTTTCAATAACGATATTAATAATATTCCAGCTTTAGCTGAAGAGCCCGGTGATAACGATAGTGTTATTTCGTTAGACGTTAATGAGGATTTATTGAGAGATGAAGGATTGTCTGAACTAGCCCCCAACGATTTTACATTGTCGGTTAATACTGTTCTTAAGGAACCTGCGATTTTGAAAACTGAAGCATCAAAACTTGATCGCTTAAAACAAATTCAGCATTTTGATTCGGACACGTGGGTAGACGTTCGTTACTCTGACGTCCAGAAAAAATATTGCTCCACTCCAGGTTTCACTGACTTGGAGTGCAACGAGGAGCTTAAGCCCTTTGATCGGTTCCCTAATTTATCTATAACGGAAAGGGGTTTTGCTGCTATCACACAAGGATTGCTTAAACAGCAGGAAGCAGCAGAAATTAGTTTCAAATCATTGATTTCATGGTTGCGTTCCGCAGAATTTGCAAAGTCTAATATTGAAAATAAAATTAAAGAGATTTTTTCACAAGGAGACTTTAATAAGATTTCTAACGATCTATTACAAATGACCTGCGGCCACAGGGCCGATCTTGTTCAACAACGTCGAGACGCAATCTTACGTTCTGTAAAAGATAAATTTGTCAAATCATCTTTTCGAAAAATACCCCCCTCGTGTCAAAATCTCTTTAATGCTAGTTCTTTTTCAACAAGTTTAGAAAAACAGGGCGGAGTTGTTAAGGTTCTCTGGCCCGCAAAACCCCAAAGTTCAAAGACATTAAATACTGCGCAAGTGAATTTGAGTCAGTCTAAAATAAAGCAACCTGCGCAAGGTTTGCATACGCCCTTCTCACCAGGCTATCGTGCCAATAACGTGCCACCAGCACCAATGCAGGCCCATACTTTTTACCCCTCAACTCCTGCGCAAGGACAGTTTCCGCTTAACAACCAGTTTTTTCATGCCTATAACAGACTACCCGCGCAGGGTTCGGCGCCGCGCAGGAGGTTCCCTAGATCTGACGGAAGGGATAACAGACAAGGCACTTCTCGAGGAAATCAAGGTAGGCGGAGATTCTGACTCGGACCCCATAGCCGGACGAATTCAAAGTTTTTACGCAATTTGGGAACAGTATCAAGCACCCCCCTTATTATTGAAAATAATCTCTCAGGGCTATCGAATTCCATTTTGCAGAAAACCACCACTTTGTTTTCCGACACCTGGAAAAGATATAACTCCTCATTCGAAGGACATGGCTTTGCATGTCAAGGAAATGTTAAAGTTGGGGGTACTAGAGCGCGCACAACAGACGCCAAGTTTCCTTTCCAGTATGTTCCTAATAAAGAAGGAAGACGGTTCTTTCCGGCCCATTTTCAATTTAAGACGTCTCAACGAGTATTTGAACATAGACAAGTTCCGATTGATCAATCAACAAAAAATTCAAACATTTCTGCAACCGAACGATTGGTTAGTGAAAATAGATCTGTCAAACGCATATTTTCACATTCCAATAGCGCACAGCCACAGGCCATTTCTTCGAATGGTTTTTGGAGGCAAAATTTATCAAATGACTTGTTTGCCATTCGGTCTAGCCTCGGCCCCGAAGGTTTTTGCGACATTTTCCAACTGGGTGGCGCAAATTTTGAGAGATCAAGGCATACGAACATTAGTTTATTTGGACGATTTCTTGCTCGCCAATCAGCAGAAGGAATGTCTCCGCGCTCAGGTAAGAATAACAGTAAAAATATTGGAATCGTTAGGTTGGAAGATAAATTACAAAAAATCGGTACTGGAACCGCAAACATCTGTCCAATACCTGGGCGTAGTGTGGAATCCTTTTTTGAATCGAAAAAGCCTTCCAGAAACAAAATTAATGTCAATCCAACAAAAGATATCTCAAATGGCTCATTTAAAAAGAGCAAATCTAAGGGAGCTCCAAAGTCTCATAGGATCTCTGAACTTTGCATGTCTAGTAGTCCCATACGGACGTCTACATTTTCGAGAGTTATTGAATCATTCCAACAACCTGTTATATCAAAATCCAACCAAGAGAGTTCTTCTTCCAGAGAAGGCAATGTCCGATGTAGTATGGTGGCAAAACCACTTATCAATGACCTCTCTTTTGCATCCACCAGCCGTAACACATTACATGTCAACAGATGCATCCAGTTGGGGGTGGGGAGCCCAGCTAAACAACAAAGTAGTCAGCGGGACTTGGAGTCTAAAGGAACAAAAACTCCACTCCAACGTGAAGGAAATGTTAGCAGTTTTGAAAGTACTTCAGTCTCACAGCGGGGTTCTAACAGGAACTTCAATAGCGATTCTCTCAGACAACAAGACTGTTATCTCTTACCTGCGGAAGGAGGGAGGAACCCGGTCCAGGTCACTAATGAACCTGACTATTCAAATTTACCAGGTACTACAGATGCACAGCATTCACTTATCTGTACATCATCTTCCAGGTCGATACAATGTGGAGGCAGATCACCTTTCAAGGGGTCTTCACCACCCAGAGTGGCACCTACTTCCCAATCTATTACAGAAGGTAGTATTTGTGAAATACGGAGTTCCAGTGATCGACTTATTTGCCTCCCACAGAGCTCATGTGGTGCCAATATATGTGTCACTGGATGTCACCGATCCCAAAGCTGCGTATGTGGATGCATTCTCTCGCCCTTGGCACTACAAACTGGCTTGGGTGTTTCCACCCCCGTTTCTACTACCAAAAGTCTTGACTCACTTGAACAGGGCAACAGGTCTTTACTTAATCGTAGCACCCAGGTGGGAGAAAGCATTCTGGCGTCCGGACCTGCGACGTCGGGCGGTGGCTCCCCCTTTCAGTATCCACAATCTAGACGAAGTCCTGATAGACACCAAGACCAACAGACCACCTCCGAAAGTGAACGAGTTAACCTTGGAAATATGGAAATGTGGGGGTGGTCAGAGGCCTTAAGTGACTGGACCTCAGATCAGGTCAATTTATTGTGCAGTAGCTGGCGAGATTCCACAAAAAGAACTTACTTGTCTGCCTGGATGAGGTGGCGTTCTTGGTCGGAAAATAACAAGGTAAATTTACATAACCCTTCAGGTTCTGATCTTGCTAGATATTTATCTGACCTATTTCTAAAGGAACATTTATCATATAACTCTATTCTAGTGCATAAATCTGTAGTATCCACTTTGACTAACCCTAACAGTGGCAATTTAAGTTCTCATCCCATGGTTACCAGGGTTTTAAAAGCGATAAGTATTCAAAAACCTAAGGTTTCTTCAAAGCCTCCAATTTGGGATGTAAGCATTTTGTTATCCTATTTAAATGAGTCTTTTAATCCTGATTTTGATTTATTTCAATGTTCTCAGAGAACAGCCTGCATACTTTTGCTTTGTTCAGGCAGAAGAATTCATGATTTGACTCTTCTTTCTGTACATCCTGATAATTTTATTGTTTCAGATGACGAGATAATTTTTTGGCCCACCTATGGGTCTAAAACAGACAATGCACATCATAGACAATCTGGTTGGCGTTTGCATTACAATACCAACTCTCCACTTTGTCCTGTATTTTGGGTCAAGTCATTGGTTGCACTCTCAAAATCTAGGAGGGAACTATGTGGAAAGAATAACCTATTTTTAACAATTCGAGGAGAACCGAAAGCAGCAACAAGGACAGTACTTGCTAACTGGGTCAAGAAACTCTTGAAAGATGCGGGTATTGATGCACCTCCAGGGAGTACAAGATCAGCGGTTGCCTCGAAGGACTGGCTGTTAAATTTCCCCATAGAAGATATTCTTGCCCGTGGCAACTGGAAATCGCATAATACATTTTCAAAGTTTTATAGGCGTGAAGTAAGAGCAGAGCCTACTGCAAATGAATCAGTTACCTCCCTTTTTCAACCTATTGAATGAAACAGTTTAATTATTTGTTTTTTAATTGTTTGTAGAGGATACCTTCTGATTTGTGTGTTTTAATTAAGTTTTGTTTATGTATTTAAATTGAGTTTGAGAATTTGTTTTCAGTTTGAAATATATTGATTATTTTGTTGAACATTTTATTTCATTTCTCATGACCTAGATAGGTACCTACATAAGTTTTAAACTTTAGGCATATTTAGACTTCATTCAATATCTAATAGGTAGCCTCTTTCCCTAGAATATTTCACATTGGCGAGCTCCACCAGACGATAACAGACACGTCTCAATATATTAGGTTTCAAATGGCGTTACGGTTTTTTAATGACAGCGTTTTACCTACCAAGAAAACGCTTATTAAATAACCTAACCCATTTGAAACCTAATTTTTATTTTTCTGTCTGGTGATCTAAATTTATACAAAATATATTGAGACGCAATGAGGAGGTCTTCGAAGGTTTTCATATTCAAACCTAGGTATGTATGAACCTGCCTGGTGGAGGGGGAAAGAGATGGAGGATGCTAGAGGGAGATAGATATATAAAGACGACCAATCAGGGAAAAACAGGGTTGCCATTCTCAATATATTAGGTTTCAAATGGGTTAGGTTATTTAATAAGCGTTTTCTTGGTAGGTAAAACGCTGTCATTAAAAAGAAAAATTAACCAACCATGAAGTTTTTACTAAAAAAAAAACAAAGAAGTTTTTATGATTCATGTTAATACTTACGTAGCGTAGGTATATTTCTAAAAAAAGCTACTAGTCTGTTTCGATATCAGATTTAATGATTTGATTGAATTAGTGTGGTTGGTTTCATTTCATTTTATCTCATTAAATTTCATTTTCATTTCATATCAATAAAAAAATTCTACTGAAGACTTGGCTGTATGGGCATAGTAACCTTTGCCTACCAAATGGGTGAAGAAAAAATGGCGCCATTTTCCAGAAATTTTCTTTGCGAGTTTAGTTGTTTGTTGCACAAAATGAGTTATTTCGACATTTACGATCCTAATTTTATATTTTATAAAATTGCTTTATTTTTTCGCAACTGTATTAAAAATAGTCGTTCAGTACACGTGCGGAACCGTCATTGCAACTCGTCCCGCCTGTCAACCCTCGCCTTCGGCTGTGCCTCGGCTCGGGTAGACATTTGTCGGAACTCGATGTAATGACAGCCTTTCCACACTTGTATTGAAATATACTATTCCCCATAAATGTTTAGTAGGACCTTAATGAACACAGCACAAAGGCTTAATGTACACAGCCTTTAATATTTTCTTATTTTTAATAGTAAGTACCTAATAATAATTTTACGTGTTACATAACATAAAAAACATATTTGGAAGAAAAACAAAATTCAGGAAAGGTCTAACCAGACTTCCATTTCATGAGGCTTCATTACAACACAAAACATTGAAATTTTACTGACAACAAACCTTGTAACGATTTCTTCTTATTAAACTTTGTTTGGCATTTGTTTCAATTCAATTGTGTTGATAAATTGTTGTGGTCGCGTAATTTTGGTATTTAGAATAAATTGGTAGGTAAGCCATGTTATATCATTCTTTAACCAAATCTTTAAATGAAATGTTATGAACTATTAACTGTAGAATTGTTTAAGTTTCAGATTGGCAATATTTATGTTTTAAATTAAAGGTATTTCTTAAATTAGGATTAGGAATAGTGATATAAGAGACTTTGACTTTTTACTGTATCAACCTATGCTAGATTCGTTTTATTTGCAACTCATTTTAGGCGTAACATATTGAATTGAGGTTAAAAATATGCACCAACAACCAAGAAAAGTTGTAGAGCCCCCAATGATTTCAGTCGAGCCTTCTACATGTTGCTTTTATGTATGTACGTATTGGCAAGGTCGTTGAACTTTCCTCCTGTCTCTAACCGAAGGTAGGTACACTCCTTACACGTGCAAAGAAAGAATCTAGTTCAAACTCATTGCCATTCTCATATTACTTGGGTACCTAAAGCCATTTATTTTTTAAACGTACAAAACTTTACAGTATGTCGAAATGTAGGTTAGCTTAAAGTGTTTTGGTTGGAAACTTGTCCGTCAATAAAAGTTATCACTATTGTTTTTTTATTTAAAGCTTAAACAAGCAAGAAGTTTTGGAAATATGTTGATATTGAATACATCAATAACGATAAGACACGCTTGATCGCTAGACAATGATTAGGCATGTATTTTAGACGATGAAGTCGTCGGGCCTGGATTGCACACTGCGTTGGAGGAATAAAATCCGAGGATAATATCTAAATAGTATCTACGGAATAGTTTAATTATAAAACAATAGTTACAAAACGTGTTCTTACATTAAAGACAGATGAAAGATAGCAATAAGTTCTGAAATTTGCGAATATGCATACAGTGCGTCCACGACGCCACAGTATTTTGTTAATTGCAAAAGAAACTCTTCATAATTTAAATGTAAGTAGGTAATAAGGGTCCTTATTATTAAAATGAGATGTTATTCTGTCCCAGTTTTAACTGAACAGTTGTTAAATGAATGTTCGTATATAAACACCCCTAATCTATCAATCAAATTAAAGAAAGCTACGGAAGAAGTTATTTTCGAAATAATTAAACACTTAAATTGCAATAAAAGCCCTTCTTGTGATAAAATTCGTGCCTCCGACATCGTGAGCATAAATACAAACATTACTCCAATCATAACGCATCTAATTAATAGTTCTTTAAAATACTCAATATATCCAGATAAGTTAAAAATAGGCACGATCAGACCAGTCTATAAGAATGGAAAGCATGATTGCATTAATAACTATAGACCAATTACAATCCTTTCGTGTATTGACAAAATAATTGAAAAATACCTAGGACAAGAAATAAATATTTTGAGCAAACATAATATAATACATAAGAAACAATTTGGTTTTCAAAAAAACAAAAACACACAACAATTATTATGTCAATTTACGAATGAAACCAACTCATATATTAACGATAAAAAACATGTCTTGGCCATATTTGTTGATTTCAGCAAAGCGTTTGAAACTTTAAAATATCCAACCTTATTCAGTAAGCTTAGTCAGAATGGTATTCAGGGTCCCCTGCTGGAATTACTAAAAAATTACCATCAAAATCGGTTCAATTCTGTTAAAATAGGCGATACCTACAGTGATTTAATCCTCACAGAAGAAGGAACGGCCCAAGGGTCGGTCCTCGGCCCGACTGAATACTTGTTATATGTCAATGATATGTACAATATCTTTAAACAGGCATCTGTATACCAATTTGCAGACGATACATGTCTCCTAGTGGCTGACAAAAATTTATCGACAGCGATTAGTGTCATTCAGAACAACTTTAACTTATTATGTCAATGGGCACACGATGTTGGTTTAACTATCAATTATAAAAAAACTAAATTAATGCACTTACACTCACCTTATCAAAAAACAATGGTAAAACCAACCATCGTAGCTCATGAACATACATGTATGCATAATAAAAACATTAACTCATGCTCTTGTAATAACTTAGAACTGGTGACCCAGCATACCTATTTAGGCTTAGTAATAGACAGTCATATGAACTGGGAGGCTCATATAAACTACATCTGTAATAAATTAAGATCTATTATATCTAAATTGTCAATTCTAAAATTTAAATTACCTTTCAATACTTTAAAATTGTTATATAATGCACTAGCTGACTCAATTATCACCTACGGTCTAAGCAGTTATGGAAGAACATATAAAACTTATATTGATAAGATATACAGATTGCAATTAAGTCTACTTAAATTAATTATCCCTACATCCATCAGAATTAAGTTAAAAAGTGAAAGTGAAATCTTCAAATACTGTAAAACATTAAATATATATGATAAGTCAAAAATTGCCATTATAAGTGAAGAAATGAACAAATTAAACACCCTAAAATTACACACTAGACCATGTTTCCTGCGACAACTGTCTTACTTACCGCGTTATATGTTACCGACTTATACTAATGTTTATGGTAAGCGTACCTCAGATTATTTGTTACCTTTTCTACTCAATGAATTATCTAATGATGTACATAAAAAATTAATAGAAAAACCATTAAAATGTAAAATTATATTGAAATCTGTACTTCTTGACAAATAAGTTGTCTATATAGGTAATTAAATAGGTGAGGCAGAAAATTAAAATGTATTGTAAAATACCCAACGTCAAAAAACTCATACATTGTATATGATATATAAAATATGTTAATTATAACGAAAATGTAACTACCTACCAGTAATTAGAATAAGCAAGTAAAAACAGCAACACTTAAATCTAATTGGTTTCAGTTGCTGTTTGATTAATTGATGTACCTAATGTTTTTATTGTAAATAAATGAAAAAAAAAAAAAAAAAAAAAAAACTGTCTCAGATTTAAAAGCTTGTAAGGGTGCATTGAAGTTTGAAATATTACACTTGTTTTTTACAATAGGTCCCTGTTATTTGCTTGAAATGCTTCTGAGAGTTGACTGAAGAAAATCCGTTAAACTAATTCAATACAGCATTTAACAAGTTGACGCACGTTTATGCCAAAACCAGGCATAATTGCTAAAACCATACTTATCAATACGTAACAGTACAATCGGCGCATAACCCACGTGCACGATTATAAAACACGTGCATGCTAGCATGCGTACGAGCATAGTCCTTCGTGACGTCATAGCAGATAAACCTAAGCTACTACGTCATAGGGAACTCGTTCAGTGGTTAGTGGTGAACTCGATGGGGGGGAGAGGGGAGAATCACGAGATGCACGCTGTTTTGAGGTTATTTATGTTTAAAAAGAAAAAAGTAACTATGACGTAGGTAAAGGCTTTATGTAAAAGTTAGAATAGGCGATTTAAAATAGGTATTGTTTTATGGTTATTTGGAACGAGGGAAATGTAACTATGACGTAGGTAAAGATTTATGTAAAAGCTATCGAGGCGATTTTTGATAACTTTGCTTAAAAATATGTAATCGGCTTAGGTATACACATATAAATTTTACATCAGCGCTTTAAATATTTCTTTTAATTGTACAAAAGTTCAAAAATCTCTGTAACATTGTCTAGACTGTAGCCAGACTCACCTTTGGTACCTACATGGTTACGGGGCGTGAAATTTTGTGACTCATTACATTAAATTTTTTCAAAATCAGTTTTAAGTTTGTTTTTAGCTAAAATTGCATTCTAGCTTATTTGTTTTAAGCTTAATTAATAGTAGCCCAATGCTTAACAATCTGCACGTATGCCCTTTAGGTACTGAAATATTTTTCTTATTAGGTAATATAAAAGTTAGCGTTTGAAATTGATTGCGATCGGTGTATGTCTTTTGGACAGCCTCCCGGGAGTATTTTTTCACTAACAATAAACTAACTATACTTCAACACAATAAATTTCAAAAGCTTCAAAAGGAGTTTCCATTAATAGCGGACTTCATTAATAGCGGATTCTTTCTTCCACGGACAGACTCCCTCTATACTACAGTCAATAAGTCAGTAATTTCAAACATTAAACTTTTTATCGGACGTTTTTGTTTTTTTTTATAAAATTGTATAACGTAAATGCTCCTATTAACGACCTACTAAAATTTGTACTCTATTAACGATCTATTTTTTCAATCAGTCATATTAGACTTAATATAGATTGTATAAAAAGTTTAACTTAAAAATTTGATAGGTAGATTAGTTGGTCAACAAACAGAGTAAATTTGTCATGTCTAAATAGCCAGTGTTAGCAATAATTTGTAATTGTTTGATTGCCGCTCGATAACGACGCACTTTCCTTAGTGTCGCGTCTCCAGCCCCGTAAGCACACCGAAAAATTACTTAAGGTAAACAACAAACTTAAAGTTGATTTATCTGCTTGCTATTACATAACAACTATAATACATATATTAGTTTTCGAAATTACATTAAATTTAATCATTTTTATTGGTTTTTATGGCATAAAATCATATCTTAATTAAGGGCGGTAATAGGATCCAAATTTCATAACTTGACTCTATTAACGATCCATGGCGTTATTAGAAGTTTGTAAGTTTTATATTTGATTCTATTACCGACTCACAGCTGAAAAGAAATAACAAGAACCATTTTTATAGAAACATGTAACCAGAGGTATACCTACTGATTGCATATGCGCAAGCAGTATACCTCTGCTCAACTAGAAGCTTAGCTGATAGCTGTAAATGAAGGAAGCAGGATATACGAAGCTTAAAGACCTATGGCATACCGAGAAAAACTACCGTGTCAAGACAAATATACAAATGAACATTGTGGAAAACAATATTGTTCAACGAAGGACGAAGAAAAAAGACTTGTGGACTGGATTTTCTATGTCGGAAAGTCAGGTTTTCCTGTAACCAAAGACCAACTGTTAGAAACAGTTGCAAAATTGGTGGAAAACTTAGAGCGCTCTTATCCTTTCAATGATGGTGTTCCAGCTGTTTCTTAAGGCTATGTGTTGGTATCCTACCATTTCAAGGCGAATTGAATTAGCCTACAAGCCGATTTTTAACTGCGAAGAGACGGGATTTTTTTTATGTCCCAAAGAAAAACAGATTTTCGTCCGAAAGGGCAGCAAGGAAGTATATTATGTACGACTAGTGGCCGCCCGCGACTTCGTTCGCGTGGAAGTCGGTTTCCTGTGGGAATGAGAAGTTTTCCCGCGGTAAAAAGTACCCTATGTGTTATTCTAATGTATAACCTATATGAATGTTAAATTTCATCCCGTCCAGTAGTTTTTACGTGAAAAAGTAACATCCTCACATACTCACATACATCCACACATCCATACATACACACAAACTTTCACGTTTATAATATAAGTAGGATTGCAATAATAAGATGTTGATTTCAAAACTGTAATAATGTCTTAATATACTTTTAACAGCATTTTTTCATTTTTTCGTTTAGATGAAGGGGCAATTTTTAGGGGTCGGTAATAGAATCAGAAAAAACGGTAATAGAATCAAACCACATCTTTAGGTCGGTAATAGAATCAATTGCTCTTTCGGATTAAACAATTATTTAATAATTACTGTGTAATAAAATACTAAATTGAAGTACCGAATCTAACAAAACACTTCACAAAGATTGATATTAAATTAAAACACCTTAACTAACCTATCAGTATCTATCTATATACTCAAAGTTATTCCTGAGACAGCTTAAAGGGGCGGTAATAGGAGCATTTACGTTATTATAATTCAAACTAGAGAAGATACATACTTATGTGTAGAACATGTTTTTATCATAGCAGATACAATCGCCATACATATAGATAACCATAGAACATTAATCTAAAGTGGCAATCCTGCCAAATCTGCCAAATTTGTCCAAATGCCAGCCATCACACATTTGGTGATCCATCATTCATCACAAGAGCCAGATTAACTAAACTCAAATTTAGCAGACGATAGCCAACTCTCTAGTGATGATAAGAAGATCTTCAAATTATGAGATAATACCGTTTAATAAATGTTTTATTTATTGTTGAAGAACTAGATAAAAACTATAAAAAAGTTTTAAAAGCTTTTGAGAGATCTTATGTAATTGGACCCTTCAAAACAATGTATTCCGTGTTTTTGTTAAAAAACTTATAGTTCCTACCGAAAAATATCGAAAATTCTAACTCTAAACTCGAAATACCAACCTTACTTACTCCCCGTAAGGTCCACTAACTACATAAGTTAGTAGTTCGGTTGCAATACCATCTTACACCTACTCCATTATGCAATTCCTAGCATGTAGTTGTTAAAAAAACCTATAGTTCCAATCGAAAAATATCAAAAATTCTAACTCTAAACTCGAAATACCAACCTTACTTACTCCCTGTAAGGTCTACTAACTAAGTTAGTAGTTCGGTTGCAATACCATCTCTTACACCTACTCCTTTATGCAATTCCTAGCATGTAGTTGTAAACAAACAATAAAAACCCCACGATTGAGTCACATTGGCAGCCGACGACGCCCTACATTCTATCGTCTAGAAGGAGTATAATCATTTCATATTGCCAAGTGCATGGGCGATTGTCACCGTGCCAATAAGAAAATGAGAACAATTCCATTTCTAACTAGGTTATGGCAATTTATGGCATGCAATAGTAGCAATAATAGAAGAGGGTTGGCGTCTACGGGTTAGGTTTTGCCTTCTATGATAGTTTGTTGGCTCGCGTTACATTGCCAACTTAGACTTATTGTTTCTTTTTAATATTGTATACGAATTAACCGAAACCATAATGGTTAAAAAAAATATGTTCGACTCTCATTTGTTTGTTTATTTTTAATGACAATTACTTAAATTGAAACCCCATTTTCAAAATAGCAGTAAGCTTTTTTTTAAAGGTCGCATTCATTGGATGCGTGGAAGGACCAATTCAGTTGCCTTCTTAAATTCAAAAATGATTCCATTGAGTCTAAAATTCAATCCAATAAAAAAACAATTGATAATTGGGCTGGCTGGAGACGTCATTCGAGTTTATTAAGAGGTCACAAACATCCGCTCTGCCCTAGACTCACTTGTAGGTACGAAGACCTGTGAAAATTCTAGAAAATTCTTGGGACTAAAGTATTTGCAAAAGATTCATAAAACTATTTGATAATCTATTAAATAGTATTTAATATTGAAGAAATAAAGCAGTTAGAAGTTATTGTTTATGAAATAAAAATATGAACCTTAATAAGAATTTAAAAGATTTCTCTTCTTATCATTTTTTATGTATTATTGTTAAGGCAATTTTCCTGTTTTCTTAAGCCCAAAACATTATTCTGAAACGAAAAAAAAAACAAATTTACTAACAGTCCTAATTATCCCAACAACATATCATTTGGCATGCGTTTATCATGATTGAAGAAGTGGGAGTATCGAGTGCTACTCAAATGATACAGATAACAGTACAATATCTAATCGTATAAATTGATTGTGGAACTGAAACGCCATTGAAATTTGTTGGCAAAACTAACTTTTACCAACAATGGCTTTGTGCAAAGCCTTACTGTATGAGTAACAGCTTATACCTGCCTACTACTGGTTTTAGGAAAAATAACCTACTAATATTATAAACGTGAAAGTTTGTAAGTATGTATGGATGGATGTTTGTTACTCTTTCACGTAAAACTGTTTACAGTAATAAAGGTTTAACATCATAAAATATAGGGTACTTTTTACCGCGGGAAAACTTCTCATTTCCACGGGAAACCGACTTCCACACGAACGGAGTCGCGGGCGGCCACTAGTTTAAAATAATTTTCCAACCAATCATAAGGTATATGTAGTGACCTAGAACTTAGGATTCTTAATACTATAGGAGTTAATATTGATTAGCATTGATTTCTGCTTTTCATTGTTTTTTGGAAACCCTGTTAGTTTCTTCGAAGTGGGATAGATCCAACTTAAATGAAATAACATAATAAAATACATAAGCAAATGATCCCTTTCTTACATACATACATATATTATACACTTCTAAGTATAAAATTTTATTTTTTATTATTTTTGCTAAGCTTGAAATTAAACTCATTTTAACGGGTTTTACGCGTTTATTTTATTATTTTTGATTTTCCGACGTTTCGACATTTTTACTAAATGCCGTGGTCACGGGTAGACCAGAGTTTGCTAAGCTCTCTTAAAACAAACTTCTATTTAAAAAAAACAGTAAAAAATTCCTCTACAATGTTTCCTACAGAGAGAAACTAGTAAACACATTTCAACATCCAATTATGGAATCTTTATACACTTGTTTAGATAAACCATGAATCATCTAACGGTCAACAACATAATTTTCCATTAAAAACACCTTTTTGTTGTGGTCAAAACTACTTATGTACAAATTGCATAACAATAGTACAATGTCATATTAAATTGGACACTTTTAAAGTTTCCTTGGTAAGTTTTTTTGTGTAATAAATAGATAGGAGCAAAAAAGAGATCAAGAGAGTTTTCTGTTGTATATTTATTTATTACCTACTTACATTAACTAGGTATAGAGACTTATAGTTAGTAGATAGTGAAAAAAATACGTTTTACTTAGTTATGACGTAGTGATTCATTTTTTTATTTCTCATACCCCTGAAATATTAATATCCCAAGTAATATTTACTTATTGCTAGATATATTCTACAAGACAGACAAGCATTCTATAAGTTACACGCGGTGACATTCCTACTACTTACCATTTGAATAGTATTTACTTAACCATTAAAAAACAGCCTTTAATCAGTCTTACATTTAAGAGCGAGGAGGCTTTCATCAGTGGACGGTGATTGAACTATTTTAGTTTTTTTTTTAAATATATCATATGGCAAAGCAAACGAGCATGCGGGTCACCTGATGGTAAGTGATCACCGCCGCCCATGACTACCCGCAACACTGTGGGTGTTGGG
Source organism: Emmelina monodactyla (assembly GCA_916618145.1). NCBI lineage: Eukaryota > Metazoa > Arthropoda > Insecta > Lepidoptera > Pterophoridae > Emmelina > Emmelina monodactyla. The sequence continues at coordinate 4,982,233 of OU745316.1, forward strand.
GGTGTGTTGCTGAGCTTCACCGAACGAAACGCAGGAACATCGTCCCTACTTCACGTCGGTTTTCTGTATGACGGTGGTATTTCACCGGTCGAGTCAGCCCAGCAATCGCTGCAGACAGAGCCTACAGCTAGACTCTACCACTACAAAAATTCTATTGTTCCATAAAAACAAATCCTACTAATATTATAAATGTGAAAGTTTGTGAGTATGTATGGATGTTTGTTACTCTTTCACGGAAAAACTACTGGATGGATTTGGATGAAACTTTGCAGTAATATAGGTTATACATCAGAATAACACATAGGGTACTTTTTACCGCGGGAAACAGCTCATTCCCACGAGAAACCGACTTCCACGTGAATGGGGTCGCGGGCGGCCACTAGTATCAACATAAGTTCCTTCAGGTTCTTAAATCATAATAAAAGACATGCGCACACAAGCACCTTGAACGAATGTCACTGCGCAGATTTTATTTATAACTTTGGCAAGTATTTTTAGCCCGGGACCCCATCTTTGACCCAATTGAATTTAATTTATTTTATTATTTAACTTTGACGTCAGTTTTCCTGTTATTGCCAATAGCTAAGACCATGTAGGTAATTCTGTGCATTTTGTAGCATTTCTTTAAAGTACTCTCTTACATAAGCTGACCTAAAAAAATGTGGTTGAGATAATAATTTTATGTTTCTAACATACTTAAATCCAAACAAACTATATAAAATATAATATAATTGCAAACCTTCATATTTATTTAATGCCTAATAGCCTGAAGTTAGAGTTTTCTAAATTTTAAATTTAGGACGACCATAACTACGTTTTTAAAATTTAGATAAGAAAATCCCCGAGGCACTCAGGTACTTTGCAAATAGAGCAAAAATAACAATAGATTGTCCTTAAACATTCTCTTAAGTGTTGCTATTCCGATAACTGATTATTTATAGCTCGAATATCACTTTTTAATCTTTAAGAGGGTAACAACCTAAATACTTATTAATTATGAAATCGTTTGCTTCTCATAATAGAAGACAATATTTTGTTACAAAAGACATGGAAAGTATAAAGTATAAAGGATATATCCATATATCAAAACAATGAACCAAAAACGCGTCTGATTTATACCCTTAACGTAAATACATACGTATGTTAGCATATTTACTTAATACGTATTTAAATTCAAAGTCGGTGAACTGAGCATGCAAATGAGGTTAAAACGATTTCGACAAATAAATGCTAAGTGGCCATCGAATAATGTCTGTAAGTGTAAATAAACATTAAGGTATTTGTGGATTCGTTACGAAAAAGGAGAATTTTCCAGTAAATTCTATATTATCTTTGATATTTTTTGACTACATGGCCGCAAAACATTGAATATTGTACTGTAAAATAACTAGTTTAATTCTAAACTTTTTGAAAGATATATACGAAAAGAAAGTGAAAAGTCATCAAAATCCTTTACAGAAGTTGTGGCAAGAAGTTAGCAAATAAAAAAAAACAGAAAACGTTTAGAGTCTATCCCGACTTAACATATCTGTCAGTTTTATTCTATTTGACATATATTTAAATCGATATTGTGAAAAGACTGTTGACCTGCAAGTCGGTTTTAGATAAAGCATGAGTCAAGATTATTTTAAGTAAATCTAGCTGCAAGTCACTGGAAGATATTTTTATTTTCTCATACAGATGTCGACTCGCCTACTAAGGTCGGATTTCACTATTATTTGACTTACTTCAAGTCAACAAGTTTACCATATTAGCTTTATGGCTTTCTAAATGACCGATTTTAAATAGGTGTAAGAGATTTTCATTTCTTATGCAGTTAATGTTGTGTCTACTAAGTTTGTCGTAAATCAGATCTGATCTAAATATACCCTTTATGCTATAATTTTAAGCCTGGTTTAAGGGAGTATAAAGAAAGAAAAGAAAGGGAAAAAATGTTATAGCTTCTTTAGATTCATACTTTCTTCAGCGCTAAAATATAGAACTTGTAGGCTCAGCTCAATCATCTTAAGCTACCCACACATGCACACAACACAAACACACGCAAACGTGTGTAAACAGTAATATGAGTGCTGTGACGTCATTCGTCTTGTCATCTCGTGGTTTACGCAATCACAGAATTTGCTTAAGGCGAGTTACCCTTACTAAGGTTGCAGTTAATATAAATAATTGGCTTGAGGAATAGTTTAATAAGCTCTATCGCGTTCAATTGCAAATAATGATCCGTAGCGTATTTTCCCAAGGTTTTCTTACCTGCGTATAATAACGTAATTTGTAATTAATTACTTGTCATCTGAGCACATTGCATAAGGAAATATATTATTTTCCTTTAAGTAATACTTTTATAGTCTTGTCATTGTTTTGTCATTTTTAATGATTCCTAAGAAATAACATGAGAATCATCATTACATAGTATAAATCCAAGACGCTATTTGTGTATGTTTGTCCGCTATCTTTACCTAAACTTCGTAACGGATTTTATTGCGGTTTTCGCCATCTTTTAGGGAATTTATTAATTTAAATTTGTAAATATATAACATTAAAAAAAAGTTACTTTAAGTAAGCCAAAATGTTTATGTTTCGTGATCAAGTCGGCCAAAAATACACCATTGTCGCTAGAACTGCATAATTTATTTACCTTTTCACAGACTAGGTAATATTTTACCAACATGGTTTCTATTGAGTTAGGTATCACGGACGAAAACTTTTTTTTGTTCTGCAATTCACAACCACAGTGTATACAATATACCTATTTAATTCCAGGCAACACAAAGGCATTTATTTACTTTACGTCCGCTTTGAATTTTCCCTTCATATAACTTTTTTTTTACCAAGGGCATTCTTTCTTACGGATACTCTCATACAAGAGAGTTTTGTTGGACTCCAGCATGACGCTGCCTTCTAACTAAAACCCTGGTATTGTTTCCTTGCCTCTAATATTGTTGACGAGCTGCAGGATTATTGCGCACGCGTCCGCATAAGTACACCAATCCTAACAAAAATAAATAGTCCAAGTAGTAGTGCAGTAATTTATTTCTGACTCGTATATGAAGCCACTTTTCTCACTTTCGAGTTACATTAGTAGGGTTTCTGTAAGGTACACTAATGTGTGTGCAGTACTTACAATATTTGTGTTTATTTTGGACGAAAAATCTCAGGCAAAATGAAACCTTACCCCCGAGTGCCTAATCTTTAGGTTAGCGAAGTAATTTCGGGTGAAAACTGTTTACTCGTTTATTCCGGTTAAACCTATATTTGTAAAAGAGTTATGTTGCCCTCTTTTAGTATGAAGTTAGTTTTCCACGTCTTGTAACTTACAATGTTGGTGCCTAAATAATGTAATTTTGATGAAAATTTTTAAAAGACACTGTCTTTCAGATAAACAAAACGCTATTGGAAATATTGTTAAAACATAATTGAATTTTAGTTAGTTTTATCGATGTTTTATACAATCTTTTTGCTTCATGTTTATCTCTTGTGTTGTTTAATTTGTGTTATTCAAATTCTAATAACCATTTATAAAACTTTTAGTTATTAACTCGACTTTGAACTGATATCAAAAACCATCTCCCAAGCAATGGAATATTTTACAAGTACCAGCTGTTTAATCAGCTCGTCTGCATGTAAGTATGTGATGTGTAGTGTTGAGTTTAATCGTGCAAGCGATATGTCACGTTGAGATACATGATGTCTACCTGTGTTGATAAATACCTTGATTTATATATAAAGTGCAAACAGTTTAAGTATAAGTTTAGCAAACAGAATTGTAATACAATTCGCAGACCGTTTTTTCCTGAATTTAAAACAGTATCCTTGACCTACATATGTGTTTTACTACGGTTTGGTATTTCGGTGAAAATGTAAACTTAAAATCATGATATTAAACCCTGTATTAAAACGTACTTTTGGCGATCAGAAATTTAAAATCCCTTTCAAACGACTTTCAGAATAATGCGCGTAATTTAGTACCTAGCCAAAAATATATGATCCTGTAATACTTTACAAGTACCTACTTCGCTTTCCAAGTGCTTATACTTTTCGTGAACCATTTTAATGTGGAGCTTACTGAATTATGTAGCAAGATAAACAATTTCCAGTTAACAACAACTGCCATGCTTGCATTTTAAATTTTCAACAAGAAAAACCGTAAAAAGATACAAGACAAACGATGCTGAAATTACTGTGTAACTATGGACTTTTTCAATGTCATGGCTAAAATCTATAATGAATAAATATGAACAGGTGTATTTTTGATCTTTATTTTTACTTGAAATTAAAAAGTATTCTGTAACACTTTATTTACACTAACGTTTTTTACAATTAGACATTGTCCCTAATCGTTTGTTTACACAGCTTCTTCGTTTTTTTTATTTGTTCAAAAACGTTCAGTTAAACAAGTTTAAACCGAATTCGTTTCATAATCGCGTTTTTTAATTTGAAATTTGTAATCGCTATAAATACGTTTTACGCTTGACCAGCGTATTTTAAGATAAAAGTATCAATTTTATTCATAGCAACGTAGTTATCCCTGCCAAAACTCAATATTATCGTATGTTATGACGTAAAATGATCATGTCATGTGTAAATGAACTCTAAACAAAAAATCTACGTCACAGAACCGCGTGATAGCAATTTGAAGGTTGGTTTATCAGCAGTGATAATACTTTGCCTTTCAACCTATCTACAATATGGTGTGATGTGCATGTGAATAAACAATTAAAATAAATAAACAAAGTATTTAATTTTTTCTCAACATATGTAAAATCCAACTATAGTAGGTACCAAATATACGGTCTAGCAGTATAAGTTAATTTGCATTCAATTTTTAACAAACTAAGGTTTAATTTTCCTTGCGGGCAAACGCTGTCTTTTTGTAGTCCTTATATTTCTGGCAAAAAACGACATTATTACATTATTATTTTTCATTTGTTACTTATTTATTTAAGTGATGTCATGTTTAGACAAAAAGAAATAAAAAAACTGAAGTACTTACTACTTTTTGCTTAGTACCTCAATGATAAGGTAAGCTAGAGTGCATGAAACTCACGCCCCGTGGTTCACACACTATGCAGTGTCTAGACATGCTAACACGATCATCACATTGCCTTAATCAAATCAAGAAGTGACTTCTGTTCACCCTAGGCGATAATAAGGCTCTAAAGCACAAAATAAATTTAATAACTCTGGGTGCACGACCAAAACTTTAAATCTTTTAATTTAAATGTCTTTACGTCTGTATTGTGATGGCCTTTGCTGATATACTTAAACTAGTTAGAATTAGACAAGTATTCAAATTTTCTATCGTTACAAATGTCTTTGAGAAACAAAATAGTTACTCAAAGTTTGCGATAGATGACAAATTTTGGTATAAGAGAGGCCCTAAACTTAAAGTTACATGTTTTTTTTTAATCGTATCATGACCTATCTCAAGTAGGTACTGCACACAAATAATATTAACCTACCACGTGCCTACCACACTAATTAACATAAATGTACTTTATTATTTACTCATACAAATGTAATCTTATAAACGGTTTTTTCTGCATATTCTGAGACCATGTTTTCACTATGATTCACTGAGAATTAATATTTTATCTTATTTACCTGCATATCTTCGGATTAAGGCCAGGAAAAGAGTGTTTATTTTTATCACTGAATCATGAATGTTTTTGTTTTTTGTTGCAACTTTTATTTTACTTTTGCTTTTTAAAAGCCGATTTAAAAAATAAAAGTTTTTATATTTTTGGAAATGTTAATGTTTTTATATCTGCATAGTATTGCACAATGTTATAACCACTTAGTAACAAGAATTAAAGGCCAAAGGTCGCAGAAAAGCGTTGGTTGCAGCCTCCGAAAGGTTAATCGGGAAATCTGGTTAATTCCAGTTATATATTTAGTTACAGTGGAAACTGCAAATTTGATCAATACCAACTAGTTTAGAGCAGTTCGTAAGACCACTAAAGTGGAAAAGTGTGGTAATTGAATGTTCGGTAAAGTAGTAAGTATGAAAGGACGTTTTTTCTAATATTTTAATAATAATAGAATCTAATAATTGTGACATCATGAACCCTAACTTTGTGAATTGCGTATATACAATTAAGATAAATAATACTTATATAATGACAAACGAATTAGTGTATGAATTAAGAACGTCAAATACTTAATTGTTTAACCCAGTGCATAATTAATATACCTACATCTCTAATACGGTTTCTAATTCGTTGTTTTTACATTAAAAATATCAAATTACATGACATTCACCGCCTTTAGTAAATTAACATTTGCAATGCAAACGAAAGGATCGAATCAAGAAAAACCGCTTTACACGTGAGCTGGGTTGCTATGCGCATACTACAATCATTATGGTTTTTTAAATATAATGTAAATTTTTATTTGCACAGACTTGCAAAAAGATACTTCGGCGATTTTGTGTTACCTTGAGAAAAGATTGTGTTATAGACCCTTTATAAAAAGCACCATCTTTAAAATTATTGTACCACGAAATTATAATTAGTTTTGGAAAGTTACCTAATTTAGTCACATTTAGTGTCTATGTTTCACTATCATATCTCTATGGGTAATGAATGCAGGTGCCAAAACCGCACATGTTGTGTTATTACGTAATTATTACAGAGTAAACATTACTTGTTTACTTTTCAGCAGAGCAGAATATATTATTAACAAAAACGACACTTAAATGAATCTTAGCTTTCTAATAGAGTCCAGCTTCTTGGTTTTAAAATTAGTTCTGCTGCTCTTAACAAAACAAGGTTATCTTGTGTTGGTTCTATTTTAACTGTCTTTACTTCAAAGTACAAAACAAATTCTGTATACAGAATTAATTTATATATTATGATAGGCTGTATACGTTTACTTTTTTATATTCGATCAAAACCTCTTATTAAACCGGTTACGTATGAAGAATATTAAAATGTCTTCACTGTTTGTTTGACACAAACACAGTGTCAGTGTAAGGTTTACTGATCGTCTGGGAAACTATACAATACTAAAGGTACGTTCTTACTGTGAACCGATTGAAATAATTCAGGTTAAAAATCGTAATTCTCACGCCACGGAGAGTCTTAGGTTTTACACGTCTTCATTATGTTGTTACAGTGAGAAACAATTTTAATCGAAATCAGTAAGTACTTACCTTTATTCTATTGTTGTTTACTTTTCATGTTTTATAGATTAACTTCGATCATTTAATTGTATTGTATACAAACTGATTAAGTTATTTAATATTGTGACTCAGCAATCAGCCAGTTGCTGTCCACTGCTGAACAATACGATATTTGGAACTAAACCCTTACCTCTCACAATAATCTACACCATTTTTCCTATTCCGTATTCTTAACTGGAACAATGACAATATTTCTACAGTTTCCTTGCACACATACAAACATCCGCTCGTAAAACTATGACCTCATCCTTACTCTTTGCATCGCGTAATTTTCATAATATTTAACGACATCCACAGCGACACGATAGCGTGTGATATTCAACGTGAATGTCACACGGTTCCCCGTGATATTGTGTTGCGAATCGAAGGTAAATACGTGATATTTACATTAGGATGTATGACGTCTGATAGGGTTTAAGAATTACATTGGTGAGGTAAAAAACAACACGGAAAACCATTAACTGAAGAGAATCTTGTTGCCATAATAAATTGTTTTACTTTAATGTATTGCTTCACCTGTCTGTATTTAATGATTTTTAATACAATAATTTTATTCCCTATGTTGTCTAATATTGTACAAGACAAGAACATAGGAAATATGGAAGAAAATTGGTTCACTCCGCTTTACGTCAGGATTGATGTCAAGGACAGACAAACATTTAAAGTTTTCTTTTATGTAGTGACGCGACAAACCAGCAGTTGTTCCACTAAATAATTGTTGGTAAATAACCAATATACAACCACCTAAATAAATTGAAGTTGAACATTACACTTGGTCGTATTTACGCGTAATATTTTGTCTTACACCTTATATTTAAATAACTTTTACTAGTTATTCGTTTTTAAGTATGCAAATTTTAAGACGACATATTCAGTGACGCAGTTAAAAACGCAGGATACATCTGTCATATAAATATGACACTTAAATGTCATTTACGATTTTAACATTTGGCCTCGATGTTGCATCAAAATGGCAAATTGAGTTAACAGTGTCGCTAATACAGACCTTGGCAGTTATATAAGTTTTTACCTAACTCTGAGTTTAATGCCTGATACGTAATATATTAACAATATATGGTTGCGATGACTAAATATTAATTATATTGTGATAACGTAATTACGTGGTATATGGTTAAGTACTTTAAGTGGGTCAAGATTTTGTTCTTAAGTAAAATTAGAATTTTTAATATGTTTGTAATATATTTCATTTGATTATTATATACCTACGAATTGATATATTATATTAGTTTTTAACAATAGTTTTAAATGACGTATTCGCAATATCAATAATAAGATAGTAGAAACGTATACTCATAATTTTGGCCTTGAATTTTATACCTAATTGTCGTAACTATCGATTTCGATAAAAGATATTGTACGAATAAAATTATCGCTACAATAAAAGGTAAGGCTACAATACAATACATTTTCATTATTCAAAAGCAGTTAGAACACTATCAATTTTAAAACCGTTCAAATTCGTTAAGCAAAAGTATGATTTATATATTAGACTATAGGCCGTTAGCGACAATAATACGATATGTAAATAAACAATATAATTCCAACAGTTATCGACAAACAACAATCACAATGGAAATATACCACGACTTGAAACTGATAATATTATTAAATATGACAAGAATTCGCACTAACACGATTTAATGAATTATTGATAGTAGGGTTTTTATTACAGCTGTAAATGCTGCACCTGCAATAAAGTATTTTAAATCATTTACAACTTTATTATACATAAGTTATTAGTTGTATCATTTAGTTTGTGCAAATAAAAATGAAACAGTTTGCGTTGCTATAAATATATGGATCGATTCTTAAGGTTTTTTTTGGAGGACGTGGAGATGTTCATATAAAAAAGATCTTGAATAATTATATGCCCAATATTTCATATTTACGTACAATCTTCTTTTTTCTTTTCTTTGCTTTTAATTATCACCAACAAAGCAGCGTCTGTTGGGTTTAGCTAGTAGATAATAAGCTATAAAAAAAACGTAGCAAAGAAAGTACTACGAACTTTCTACGTCAACTACGTAGCGTCTACGAAATTAGGGTGTTCATACAATTTTAAAAAAACTTTCCGATTTCTCGTAATTTATTACTGAAATATTCTAATAACCGTTGAAAGTAACAATTTGCATTATTTAAATAAACATTTATTTAAATTACTTTGTAGAACAATGGAGATGCGTCAATAGCTGAATAATGTTAATTTTATACTTCGCTTGTTTAAACATAAATAAATACTATGTAATCTTTCGACGTTGAATGTTTGAAACAGAGACTAATGTCATATTTGACGTTTATGAAGGATACTAATATCAGCGTACATACGTCATATTGTTACTGATTGATAATACAAAGTAATCTAAAGTTATTAGATATGCTAATCTAGTTGGAGCCTGCAGTTAATGTTTAATCTAGAGAAATAATGATATAATGCTAGTTTTATGTAAGTCACGGCACTCACAATGTTTTAGGTTAAGGTAAATAAGAAAAGTACCGGTAAGAAAATTTGCGCATGGACCACGAATTACTTTTGTCAGAAAAGTACATACATACTTGCATGTCTACAAGGGTGATTATCAAAAACAGAGTTTTCGTCTTGTCCGAGGCCTAAAATCCATGAAATTTTGTCTTCTTATCATTGATATTTTTTTTGTAGAAAGTTTTAATACATAGACACCTAGTGCCATACAGTATTTAAGCAAAATTTATATAACTGGATTTAAAATATTTTTTTAAAGGTAAATTTTCTAAGCTCTTTGGCGCGTCCTTTACTCCCTTATTTTTTTCTGTGAGTTGTAGTATTCTAAATTATTAAAATAAGAATGTGATTTTGATATCTTTTATTTGTAATACATCTGATGGTATTGTGAATTAATTTTAATACGTAAATTACATAAACTTTCGATGTAATGAACGTAATGGTTTTGTCCGAGCAAAAAACCCTAATTTCTTTGGCGCGACAAAACCGTTGATTTATCACTATTAAAACACTTCGCTACTAATTCGAGTAAACACCCTCGGAACTAGCTGGTCATCCGTCAATAAATCGCAGGAAGCAGACGTGCGTTGTGCGTGACGCCGATAAATTAAAATTTTTTTTCGTCTAGATTGTGGAGTTTCGGCAGGTAAGTGCCCAATTTCTTCGATATACATTTTCATGCTACAATATTTACAGATTGCTTAAATATTTTTTATATCTATAGTCTAGCTCAAATGGCATGCACCTGGCAAAAAAAAGTCATTTTACCGCCAAAGGATTTTTAGAAAAAAATCGAAAACATGTGTTTTCTAATTTCATTGTTCCTAATTTCTATGTATTTCTTTGGCATCCCGCGCCAAAGAAATTAGATTTTGTACACAGAAATTATAACAAGAAGGAAAAAGAAAAAGTTATCAGTAAAGAAAAGCTGCAAAAAGGACTATATAATTTTTATAATAAATATACTAACTGTGATTATTCATGTTTCAAGAGAAAATAAATGAAATTTAAATGGAAACAAAACTTAGTTTTATTTGTTTTATTCTTGTTTTTTCAGGTGTGGTTTGAAAAAATATACCTGTTTTTATTATTATTATTAAAGCTAGAAGTGTTACTTGTTTAATATAATATCTGAAAATATGTTTTGCATTCTAATTATTTATTTTTAGAAGAAAAACCTAATTTCTTTGGGCATCCAAATTTTAAAATGCTAAAACATCAAAATTACTGGATAAATTTTAGGGCCAAAAAGATTAATTTGTAGCTTTAGACAACATCTACAATGTATGTTATTTATTATGGAATAATTATGAAAAAAAAAATGTGCCAAAGAAATTATGCATTTTAGGCCATTTTCTGATAATCACCCACAAGATAACTATTATACTTCCAGATAGAGATATGTACAAATTAGACAACAGAAATACATCTTTGTTCAACTGTCTAGCTAAGACGGTACATGAGATACAGCCTGGTGACAGACAGACAAACGACGAACCGTTTGTACCCTTTATGAAACTTCTAAAAAAGTTTAAATCATACAACAGCGAACAAAAATTCCATTTTCTAACTTATTTCTAAACTCTAACCTATAAATGAACAAATTACAGCCGTATGTTTAAAGAGCGTTAAATATTTCGTGCAATTTTACAAAATGAGTATTGTCCAACCATTCCACATTACGAGATAAAAACACATTTTATTTCTGATTCAAAGAAAAGATTATAAAAACTGGGTCAAATGATATAGCATCATGTCTTCATTAATTAACCAATTTAGAAGCGAGTAAGAACTGTAATACTTATGTCATTTGACTATTATTTGTAAATGCTGTCAAAATGAAGTTTTGTGAATGGATTTTGTAATAAATATTATAATTAAAACCAGTTTTGGTTATGATTAAACTAAAAGGTACCTCCTACAAAATGTTTTTTAATATATTTTTAATATTAATAGAAAAAAACACATTTCTACGGAAAAACTAGTTTAACTGTAGATTGGAAAGTTTTAACTGTTGCATATCATATTTTAATGGAAAACAAAAACAAATAATTTAAATTGACATTGCATATTGGATGTAGTCAATGAAGAGTCATAATAGTTAAGGTTTTTTCCTTAGAAAAACAAATACACAGAGTTTTCCGAATAAAAAAAACAATACTAACGCAAAATTTAATAATAATTAATTACCTGTTAATTTATTTAGCTAGAATATAATGACTTTTTTGTGTAGCCCGTATCAGTCTCATTAAGTATTTCTTAACAAAATGTTAGGGAAAGTCTAATTAACGAATTATGATGAAAAATATAATTTATATTTATTTTAAAGTCTACTGAAAGATGAAAGAAGTTTACGAAAAAGCAAAGTTTTATTTCTCAAGGAAATGCATGTTCACGGATGACCCAAAACAACATGTTTTTTATTATTAACAATATATACGTAACAATATTTACTCGATAACTAACTCCAGTATTTCAATCACTATTTAAAAGAAAACTAAAACTTGTATGTAGGTACCTTCCTATTGTAAACATTTTTCTTTCTCTACTTTTGAAATATTAACAAATATCAGTTTATTTTTGAATACTTAATATTTATTTTAAATTGTAATTACGTGGATGTTTTTACTTTAATTTATCTAGCCAAAATATCAATATCGATTATCATAATTATCATAAAGCAATAAATAAATAAAAATCTTCTATTTTATAACTTAACTCAATCTATTCTGTATCAAGATTGCGAAAAGTTTCTTTTGTGAATGAATAATATATTGTTTTGTGTAATTAGGTAAATAGCGTTTATCATCAATTAAATCTTGATAAGATAAGGTTGTATTCATTTCAGTTAACGTAAAAAAACTATCTTTGCCTGCATACCTGAGTCCAAGAAGATAACTAATCAAATCCTCAGGAAGTTCTATAATGATGCGGAAAAAAACAAGAGAAAATACTTTTTAGAATTATTTATTTAAATGGTGTTACTACTTATTTACTTACAATACGGTATAAAATCTATCACATTCAATAAAAATTGCTTTGGCTTAAGCTCATTTGGTCACAATATCACTTTGAACCACGTTACATCAAAGTCTAGTTTCATCTTTGATATTTACACAATGCCAAGATCGTATCTAAAGGTACAACAGAAACACTTTCATTTCACAAACACAAATGCAGCCGTGGGTTGACCCCGAGGTATTGTCTGTGACCTCCGCGGCCTTGCGTGAGGAGCTTCATCCTGAGGGCAGGCGCTGCAGATCAGGGCTCCTCGTCCTCAGAGAGGGACGGCAGAGCTAGCTGTCGCCGCATCCTCTCGCGGCGCTGCGGCGACACCGACTTCTGTCTTCTGAGTCCCTCTGTATGCAGGACGAAGGACGTCTGCTGCGAGTCGAAAGCCTCCTCCGAGTCGTCCTCAACAAGCGCAGGCAGCGCCGTCTGCCGCTGCTTCCTTCTCTTGGAACAGTCGTGAACATTGTCCACGTCCCGACGCGATGACAGCACGGGATAGGCGTCGGAGTAAAGCGACGATAGGGTTTCTAGTTTAACGACCATTGTTACGAATTCACGCACGTCTGTTCTCAGTCAAGTCTGGTGAACGATTGCGGGGCGGGAGGCGAGTGGGGATATTTATACCATCGCGCAAACTCAGTTACAACTTGCATCTGTGTGCGTGCGCTACGTCACACTGTTATAAGAGAGTTAGGCTGAATGCACACTTGCGATTATCTGTCGTCACAGCTAAGGTAAGCCTGCGTTATCGTTCTATATTTAATGCGTATTTTCTAATCTTCTAATCTTTAAAGAAGAATAATAATAATTATTCTTCTTTAATCATTGTAGCTACGCAGTTAGTATAAGCTTACGATAAGTAATATGTGTATACGTACTAAAACGATAATGTAATGGAAAACAATCAAATGTTGAACAATGTTATCGTTTCGTCGTTGCGGTTCACTGACTGTCAAGAGAGTTATTGTATACCGAAGCAGTGGCTACTTGAATAACATAAAACAAAACCGTATCATGAAGATAAACCATACAAAACTCATGTAAGGACATTTAGTTATTATGCAACATTATTTTTCCTCTACAAATATTAGAAGTTAGTAAATACCTTCTCGTACCCAACTTTTATTTTATTTTGGAGTTCCTACCTTCTTTCCTAAATAATACGTAATTAAATGATCGAACTTACAAGATTACACACCTGTACATGACATTATCTTGTTTTATTAAAACACGATTATTAGATAGCTTTATCTGAATTAAATCATTACCCCATAATAACATTATTTCGCAATGTCAAGTAATTAGTTGATTACCTTTAATAATATTAAAAAAAACAATCAGTAGATTTCTTGTAAATAAATAAAAACAGGTTCTTCAAATTAGGTAGTGCTATTTTCTGTATTTTGGTAATTGTGTATTCGAAATATAACCACATAAGTCTTGTACCAATGTGTTCTTTATTTTATTTTTTTATTATAATGTCTTTCGAAAACCCAGACAATTTTTGTTATGGAATTGTAACAATCGCTTAACACATTCATATACCTACATATTTAGAAACCATTATAATGCAAAAAGATTCCATCTGGTTGCAATCATCGTTTTTTACCAAATAAAGCATTTTTTATTTTTGTTATGAAAGCAAACGACCAAGCGCCTCACGTTTTTATTTAGTAGCACCGTGTGAAGCGGGCCTTATATTTTTTCATCCCCATTGCAATTGCGTACTAGAGACGTTGCTCTCCCCTCTACCGAGAAGGAAGCCATGCTATGTTGCAAATCTATTTGTAGTCTGACCTTATAGCAATTATTCAAATCTACTTAGCACTAGAGGAAATTACTAGAAAATAATAAGACGTAGCTGAAATCATTCGCAGCTACGTTTGAATATCTTCGTATAATTACAAGGGCGTATAATGAAGAGCTTTAGAATCAGTCATTAAATAAGGTATTACTAAAATATGAAGTAAGAATTTTCAACTAGGTAAGTGTTAAGAAAAGGAGACACCACTAAACAGTTATTTATCTCGTTATAATTTAGAAATCTCTTTTTCGGTAACACTTTAGGTAATATTAAATCAGAATTGACACCAATTCAAATACTTGTAGGTAACCAGATATAAGCATTTACGACACTTATTTACAAACAAATGGGAAAGAACGTTGGTTATTTTACAAAACAACATTGTCTGAAGTGAGATGAGTTCTCAACTTGGGACAGTAAGAATTTTAAAACCTAGTTTACTTACTTCTTTATACCCACAACACAATGCAGTTGTAATGTATTTAATGTTTAATTAGATTCACATGGTTAAAACTGTCAAGAATTGTAAAATATTCAATAAAATTCAATACTATCAAAAAGTTTATTTTAGTACTCATATTTCAAAAACTTAGGTTAAAATAAAATAAAAAACGTAATTTTGAGTGATGTTATAACAGACTATTTTTACCAATATAATTCAACTCTACTAAAAAGAGTTCTCTTAATCTTTAGGAAATTAAATCCTTCACAAATAAAGCGCAATACGCGGGCTGATATCAATGTTTATTATTTATTCGGAAATTAAAAAACAACGAGGCCTTTCCTACTGTTTTAAGTCTGAGGAAATTATATTATGTTGTTTTTCTTTAAAAATACGATTCATGCTCCATTGCCCCGGGGCAGTTTTATTATTTTATTTAAATATATTATTTTCCCCACTGACCCGAATATCTATTACCCACTGCCCCGAATTATTAGTTAAAAATGTTTTATTCCCCACTGACCCGATTTCATAGTCCCCACTGACCCGAGACGTATTTTTAAAAGAAATCAATAATAATTTTGTACAGTCCTGAATAGAACGTCTTAAAAAATAGCTGTAAAAAAACGGTGTCAAGTTTAACTTGTATTGGCCTTTTTTTTTTGTTCTCGCGGGGAAATGCATTTACGCACCGTACGGCGGGGGGCGTGTGTGGGACTGACAAGTCGCCCAGGGGACTACCCATTAAAACCCCGCGGCGCTCCGTCTTCGCCTTGTGTTGTGTGGTGAAGCCGTGGGGCCTCGGCCGTCGGCCCTACGCCACGACTCCACCGGCGAGGGCCCGTCTACTGCACGATGGGCCCATTTTGACCCCCCCCGCGGTGAAGGGGGGCCTGTGGGAACGACCGGGAGCGCCCGTCGACGGTGGTGGACCGTGCAATGCGGGCAGATGAATCCACACATCACCCGCCCACTGGCCAGCACCAGTACGATGTCAAAGCTGTTGAATTTATGGTAGTAACTTGGTAAAAAAAGCATTGTAACCAGTTGGTGGCAAATTAATAGGGATAACGATTGTGAACCCCGCAGTTTATCTCCTAGTGAATTAAGTTTTGTGGACTCTGAACGAAAAGGCCTCATTTTGCTTCGTGCGGGTTATCAGTTTCATAAAAGTTTTGTGATGTTTTTCTATCCTGATCCTAATATCCTGATCATAATAAGAATATTGAGAAATTCAATGATTATTTTGTAAAAACATGGATAGCGTATAAAGTTTTCTTTGGTCATTCTATGAAGTAATTTTGAAAACGACAAAACATTGAGGGTTTGCATTCAAAAATGAACGAGATGTTTAATACAAATCCAACTATTTTAAAGTTATTAGAAATTTTGTACAAAGATGCTTCTGTTTATAAAATAAAAGTATATAATTTTCTAAAAGGTGTGACTATATCTCAAAAAAACAGAAAAAATATTGAATTATATACTATAATTAATGATTAACTTCAAGATAATTTAATAGGGAAAATAACTTTAGGACATTGTTTAGACAAAATATGTAGTCTCATAAAATAACCGTGTCGTAATTAAGGCTTAGAATAAGAATTTCTTATTTAAATATCTTTTATGTAAATTGATTAAAGATGTTTTAATATTGAGAAGTGGTTAATTATGAATGATTATAAAAACGAATGGCAAATAAATAATGTTGTTGATTTAATATATTGTTTTATTACATCACCTTAACAAATTTGTAATTATCTGTACGTTCGCTACTCGGGGCAATGGAGCATACGTTCGACATCTCGGGTCAGTGGGGAATGATTTTAAAATTATTTAAAAATTGTATAACTGCCCCGGGGCAATGGAGCATGAATCAAAAATACTACAACTCTACGTTAATTTTACCGTTTGAGTCCCTCATCAGACATTTTTTTATTCTATCTTACAATTGCATAATCCTTACTATGGTTTTACTGTATATTATAATATTTACCTATTTACAATTCTACATACCTAAGTGAATTCATTGTTTTCATTAATTTAAATTTTGATTGTTCACGACTTTATTTTACATACTTAAGACGCATGTTACCTTAATGTTATGCCACAACTTACTCTGTGATAACAGTAAATATTTGATTGGCCGATGAGATTGAATTGTGTAAGCGAATGAACTTGTAAATCAATTAACTTAATCAATCGATTCGTGGATACCATCGATTATGATAACCTTATAACAGTGACTTCACTGTACACATCATACGATAGGTACTTATTGAAAGATAACAACGTGTTATTTATTTATTACGTTATTATTACCAGCGGTTGCTAAGCAAAGTTATCTCGAAACTAGAACATTGAAGAAAATAATATTTACGCATTAATCTGTTTGACAAACACTTGAATACCTTATGGAAACAAAATTGTTGTAAAATTGTGATAATTTAAGGTAAATCATTAGTTTGTGGTTATTGGGTGAATAGTTTTAGGTAATTGGCAATATTTAAATAGATAATATTTCCCAAAATACGTAGATTCCATATACCTATGTTGGATATTCTTACTAATTTATCCTGTTAAAAGTAAAAACACCGTTTTAAACTGTTAATATTACGCGTTTTTTCCCCGTGCCTTATTTGCGAAATTAACACCATTTTTGGCACATATGATTCAAACAGTATTTCAACTGTTGATCACCTTATTTGGTTGTTAACCTTACCTCACAAAAGGAGGCTAAATAAATACAGACATCAATATTGTGACGTCATAAGAACGTACACTACATCACCATTATGGTAAATTGAGGAAACCCTGTTTTTGGAAGATCCATATAATGTATAGTAAACTACCAACACATGAGTAAAGAAACTGAACAGAGACAAAGCTACATACGAATGCGCTGTGACAGGTACATCACTACAAGTGCAACGCGTGTGTGTGCGTGACCACTGGCCGCTTGTCACGTATGAGCCGAAACCGCTTCAAACTAGATCAGCCAGTGGTCAATCTCAGGGCGTGCAGGCGTGACGCGACGCTCGAACGTTGTGCGTGTTTTGTTTTTGTTTTCGAGTTTCTCACATAATACGTAGTAATACTTTTGTTTTAGTTTTTAAAAAGTATTTAAAAATATAGGAAAAGATTCTTTTTTTTGCCATTATAAGGACTTTAATGAAGGTAGTGTGAAATCAGGTTTTTTGATAATACCTCCTGACAATTTTATTGAATTTGTTGAATTGCTTGAGCAAAAATTTCGCGAATATTTTGATCTTCATATTAAAAATGTTAATATTGGTAATGAAATATTAGCACGTTTGCAAGATTGTACATTTCATATGCCATGTGAGTGTTTCCCATTGGTTTATTTGAAAAAACTTTATATTAGATTTAGAATTTATCATTCGATTAAAAGACACAACAAATTATTAAAAACCAAAAGTAATAAAAAAAAAATATTTAGAGTATGTAATTTGTAAAAAAAAAACCTATTTTAATAAAAAATTTGAAAAAAAAGTACATTTATATTTTTAATTTATTCAATTGTGCCAACCCTACCAAAATAGGTATAAATTTTGCTAGCTCTTTAGAAGCTTTGTCTCTGTTCAGTTTCTTTACTCATGTGCTACCAACGTGTTTAGTTTTAACATTACAAATATCTGCAGGAAAATGTTGAATAAACTACGTAAGTAGGTATGGCACGTGTTACGAGGATGAATAAATTAATAAAACGTTTTTACTAACCAACCAATTAATGGTCTGGTGTTTAGGGAAAAAATACATTAAATCTTAATTAACGTCATAAAACATATGGTTATTTTTTTAACACATTTTTTTGGAAAGTGAACCTTAAGTGAATGAATCGTACAAAGTAACTCCCTGTGCTTTACTGCAAATTATGATTGTTTTTCGTCACAAGTGTGTTGCAAAAGTGCGTATGCGACTTGTGAGCAACTAGTTCATTAGACACTCGGCTGATTTATGCCCTCGTCTGCGGCTCGAGCTGCAACCCTCAGCCTCACGTATAATGATCAACTTAGCACACTTGTAGCATAATATACTGTTATCGTACCGTTTAAACTAAAAGATTCTTGGGAAGAAAACGAAATTCTTCTTTGGTCTAACCTTATGTAAAATAACTATTCAAGACTAAATTTGAGATATAATCAAAACATTTATATTGCTTGTTATTCAAAATTAATTTTATTTTAGATTGCATATTAAAATACAATTCATTACATTAAGCTTCGGATTAGGCAACAGAAGTACCTTACTGTTGTTTTTAACTGAAAACTTATTTACAAACGTCAAAAAGGTTACGAACTATCGTGAACAATAATTTCCGAATGCACGTGCTCAGTGAAGAACGTACCGACTTTCATAAGTATAGCCTTCAACAGGCAAGTAAACTTCCCTGTCTCAATAACGCTATCTGCGATAATCCACTAAATAGAAACGGATTTAAATCTATAACTATTTGCATTGAGGTGTTATCGAACACGTGTTAATGGCCACGAGGCATCAACCCTGTATACCCTAGCTATTCTAAGGACTGAACATTTCTAAGCGGAATCATTTTATTTAATCACGTGCACCTAAGCTGTCCACGGAAAGAACTAGTTTTGCCTAGTTTTTATTCGTTTATCCTTTGGTAAGAAGGTCGTGCAGGGCCCGTTCGTTTTACTTTGAAAATTATAAGGATATTACTAATTGGAGACCAACACGTAATAACTTATAAAGAGATAATCGTAATATAGTTTACTAGTACGTAAGTATTTTGTGTATAATTATACAATAAAAATCGTTTGCTAAATACTACATAGGTATTCAATACATGAAAGCTTTAATACCGTTAACTCGTCATCCTCTGTGTGTTCAAAAGTCGTAGGTCCCAACAGTAGTAAAATTACAGTCACTAAAATTCCCAAAACCTGCTGACGTCATTCAAAGCACTGTTTACAAGGCAATACCCAGAACTTGTAACATTTCAATAAAATAACACCTTAAGGAAAACAGTGGATTCGCCGAAAAGTTCTCTAATTCTCAACTTTTCCTTCATCATTTACTTAATCCAAAAGTTTAACTGAATACCTTTACCTAAATTGTTTTACCTGCTTAATAGGTAAGCTTTGAGTAAGAAACAACGAGTAACATTCGCTTTAACATCTAGGTTAGTATACCTATCTAAGTAGTACCTACACAGACACGTTAAAAGAAAGTAGGTACCTAAGTACTTACAGATTTAAAAAACACTGGCCTTTATGTTTCGTAATGAACCGCTTTCATTACTCGCGGATTTAAATTACCAAAAAAAAGTAAAATCCTATACTAAAGTTTACTAAAAAAAACTGTTAATTAACATGAGCTTACGTTTCGCTCCGTTGTGAATTGCTTTACACTCATCTTGGCACTCATCCAATAAATACGCTTTGATTAACTGTAAGTCCACAGATCCGAAACTACGTGCAAAAACACGTGATTTCGACTAAATCACTGCTGTCATCGTGGACGCTCTCGATTTGATTTCGTTTAATGTGCAAGTGTTGAAATGTCAGTCGATTTAAAACAATTTTGGAAAGTTACAGTCGCAAATATATTAGGTACTAACTGGGTCTAATATCTTTATAACCAGAAAAAAACGTAGGTCGATACAAAGTTTTAGTTATAAATTCTATTTTAAAGTATGCGTAGTCGTTTTAATAAAATCAAGAGAAAACTAACATTTTCAAATATTATAAATGGCCTACTTATGTCAACTTTACTTCATCCATGGTAATAGGTACATACAGCACAGATACTCTCAGAGCTCTTTACGCTTGATAATAGTATTTTATTTGTTGGGATGGTTTCATATAAAATGGAAAAAAGGTTACCAAACTTACCAATCTCCTTAGACAGTGGATAGGTCGTCCTAGGTCTTGCGTTTTAATTATGATTATGATGACGTACACACTAACACCGTCTTATACTAAAAGAGAATAAACTAACCACAGCGGAAGCAGTATAATAAATCTAAATATTAAATCCACATAATGTAGTTACGTTATATAAATAATGTGTGTTGTTAAATGACTGAATTTACGAATAATTATCCTTAAACACATACGCAGCAAGAGCCAGTAATATGCTGCCCCCTAGGCGAATGACTTACGGTGCGTATGAAAAATAAAACTTTCAAAATTAGACAAATAGGATTTTAATAGCCTTTTGAAATGTCTCATTCTCATTACTTCTGGACAATACAATCCATTGGAATATTTACCCAACATTATCAAGTTTCCTATACGTAGGTATGCTACGGTTAATACCATAAAAACAGTCGAAAAGAACCTACTGTTTACGTACATACGTACTTTTTAAAATTCAATAATAAGATAAAGCTTGGATTAGTCGAGCGAAGAAGTATGACTGGAAACGCTAAAAATAGCAACTTTATCTTTTAGGTACCACTGTATGTTGTCAATAGAAGGAAAGTTGTGTGCTATATTCATCTTTAGATTTGTATAAATGAGACGTAAAGCCAAGTGTCTTCAGAATAGGTTTAAACTACTCTACCAAGGTTTCATCATTAAAAATAACTTACATAGTTGTTACCTAATAATAATACTGTAAATAACCTTCTTAAAAACTTGATTAAAAAAAACAAATAATTTAGATCTTACTAAAGAAATTCAGTTGTCTTCAACTCTAAACAAGAAATAACATTTATTTTATCAGAAATAAATATATTTCTTAAAGCAATAATACTAACCTCTGATCCTGTTATTGTGCCTCCTGTGGACTTGTTTTCAATGTTCTCAAGTTTATTATTTAGATAGCATGTTTTCTTAAAGATAACTATGTCACTAGAATAAAATTATTTCCGTTACTGTTACTGCAGTGAGTAAAATGCTGTTCAATAATATTTATGTTTTAGTAAGGGAAATGAAGTAGGGGAAGGGGGGGCATAACGGGGACGCGAGGCACAACGGGGCCCCCCACGCATACGAGTAACTACACTCACTAGCGGTCATTTGTTTTCGCTAATAAGCGGCCATTTTGAATCAGTCTTCAGTCCCTAAGTGTCCAGCCTTCTCGGCTGCACGCGTTTGATTTTAACAAAAAACTTTTTTCGACGTCTTCTGATCTAATTTTGTGTGATAAGAAAATGCATGTAAAAAGGTAAGTGTTTGTGATATTGCTTTCATTTTTGGTGGTATTTATCTAGCGATATTATGAATGATAATGTTTTGATCAAAATCACTCTAACTATTGTTCTGTTTTATTTGTAGGTTATTTTAAACAATGTTAGACATGGGGGCATAATGGGGACAATATTGTGGGGCACGATGGGGTATGTATTTGCCATAATAATCAAAATAAAAACAAGTTAGAAGAACGGCAACCACTGAAACGGACGAAGAAGTGTACAAATACAAATGACGAGTGGTTGAAGAAAAACCGGAAACAAAAAAACTAAGAAACCTCGCTCTGACGTTGAAAATGTAGACGACGACGCATTATGCATTTATTGCGCGGACTTGAATTACACTTATTTGAAGTCTTCGTTGGGTGGCCTGTCACCCATGTGGACATTGGGCCCACACAGCCTGTGCAGGTGTTGATGACGAAAATATTGAAGAAATCCACATCTACTCATTCTGTCAGACAAAATAATCGTATACCCCGTACTGCCCCTAATCGGGTACCCCATACTGCCCCTACCCTGGGGCACGATGGGGTTTTCGACAGGGTTTCGAAATTTAAAAATTAAAAACATTTGTTGATTCGTTATTTCGCCAACTTCTATGCCAAATGATAATTTAATAAGTAACCAAAGGGTTGTGATAATTTTTTATTAATAAATATATGTTGTTCATTCTTTTATTGTTCATTTCCCTTAACGTCCCCGTTATGCCCCCCCTTCCCCTACCTATACGCAGTCACGATTTCAACTTAAGTAATATGACTTGAAATATTGTTGCCAAAACCCTTTAATTTTTCCAACAAATTTCAAGTACCTATTGGATAGGAATATGGTAGATTATCAAATCAGTAAATCAATGTAAATCAAACTCCTTTTCTTCTTACAAAACTACGAAAAAAGCTAAACTCAAATAAACATCATAGTAAAATTTATTAATAACACACAAACATACAACAACAGTATCAAAACAACACTAATGAACCAATGTTTATACCAATATAAAACTATCATAAATTGGGGACAAAACTTATGGTCAAACATTGGTGCATTGATCGGAATATGTAAAAAGACTGCGCCCTGGCATTGGACGCATGATCTATATCAACGACGCATACTACAGGAAGATGACTTGGCTCTCTGGATCTTCTTTAGAAGAATCTGGAATAAAAAAAAGAGAAAAAAATATCCGGCTCGAAGGACTTCAAGTATAAAGCCAAAAAAATTTGCAGGGAATTCTTTAGTGGTAATTTTGTGGTTTAATTTATATCAATGGGGTTTAAGTTGAACATTTGTTTTATATTTTAAGTTTGACTTAAATAAGAAGGCGCTATGGTGTATCCAATTTTAGCAAAAAAATAGATTAGAAATAGTTACCATATTATCATGTTCAATCTGCCTTTGCTGCCTCTTCCTCATCAAAGCAGCTGACGGCACGGGTTTCTTGATTTCCTGTTCCTTCGGCGGTATTGAGGACTTCTTCACGTTCCGGGCGCTGATGATCTTGTTCAGGAGAATGTGGTTGTGACGCTGGATGTCTCTCAGACGTTCGTTGGAGAACGACATGTTCACACGGTTGGTCTTTGGCACTGTTATTGAACTGTTAGGAGAAGATATTTGTCACAATGTGTTTTATTTACAAAGGTAACAAATTGGGGAAAAACAGCTAATTTTAAAATGCATATCCTTGTGTTATGTTAACTTTATGCTGATCTATACTAATATTATAAAGCTGAAGAGTTTGTTTGTTTGTTTGTTTGTTTGAACGCGCTAATCTCAGGAACTACTGGTTCGAATTTAAAAAATATTTTTGTGTTGGATAGACCATTTATCGAGGCAGGCTTTAGGCTATATAACATCACGCTGTAACTATTAGGAGCGAAGAAATAATGGAAAATGGGGAAAAAACGGGGAAAATTATTCATCCTTAAGGGCTTCCGTTGCGTGCGCTGCGAAAACGGTTTTGAAACCAAAAATATATGTATGAAAGAATTAAGGGAACTTTTTACCGCGGGAAAACTTCGCATTCCCACGGGAAACCGACTTCTACGCGAACGGAGTCGCGAGCGGCCACTAGTTTCTATCTAACTAAGAATTCAAGGTTTGATTTCTGAAATAATATCTAAGTAAAAATAAATACTTGAGTAGATTATGTCATTATAATTGCAAACGATAAAGGATTTCATACCCGTAATCCGTACTACTCTTCACGGAAGGTTTCTTGCTTGAATTGACCGACATAGCACATCTGGAGGGAACCCTTGCAGTAGTAGGGTCTATTGATTTGCTATCATCATTAATTACTTCATTGGGGGTGACATTTGGGTCTGGATGTTGCACTTCTTCGTTGTCGCTTTGGTCCTCTTCGAATTCTTCTGAATAAGCGTCCTCTCCATACTCAACCACAGATTTTTCACCTACATCTTCCCCTGAATCTGAATCTTCGTATATACAGTGTTCTACACAGACATTTGAAGGTTTCCTAACAGCGTCTACAATACAGCCCATCTCAGACAAATCTTTAGATAACTCTTCAACTTCATTATTGTTTTCCTCCTGGTAAAATTTATGTGTCATATTTTTAGAGTCACCAGAGGAAAAGTCGGCATCGACAACTTGGTCTAACAAAACCTTACGTGACATTGTGCTAGCAATGCTCTACTGTGGCCGAATAGCTAGAACCAAAAGAAAAAAACATGAAAAATATTGTTTGCTTTAAAAGGCTCATACGATCAAATACCAAAAAAGTATCTATGGTTTCAAATATGCACAGGTTTGATGTGGCTCTTGATGTTTGTTGACTTTACCTAAATGCCTGCACTATAAAATTCTACGAGGCAGTGAATTAACAATGTTTACTCTAGTTTACCTTAGAATAGCTTAACTACTTAACTATGAAATCAAAAACAGGACTGCAGGTATACAAACAGTTGAAAAATTATTTACGGTCTACAATAAATTCAAACAGAAACTAGAGAAACAAAAACTATCAAAGTATGAAAAAAATTACAACTTACACACCAAATATTTACTAATTGCTTTTATTTCGATAAAACTATATGCTATAATGACTGTATTCTTGTAGAAAAATATGTTCACAAAAGCTCCGTAAAATAGGGACGGTAAAAATCGATACAATCTTAGCAACGGGCAAACAAAATTACGCGCCGTTTATTTTTCTGTTGCCGTAGCAACGGACGGACGAGGCCGGAAACTTCATATTTTCTTTTAATAGTGATGCCATATTAAAAATCAAAATTATACTTTGAACTGATATAATTAGTAATAATTAAAAAAAAAAATTGAACGCATCCTTATTTATATTGTCTATGTGTTGTGTCAACGTCAATTTGACACAAATGACCTCAGTAATGTCAATGTCAGTTTTCTTGTTCATCTCACACACAAAAAGAAAAACTTTTTGATGAAAAATTGTTAATATGTGCAAGTGAATAATGTTTTTAAAATAAACTACGGTCAAATTACACTTATTAGTGTTACAATGGTTACAATTATAAAAAATCAGTTGTTAAAACATCTATCAAGGTAATTTTCGTCTTTACATTGTCATGTTATCATTTAAGAAGTGTTAATTAGATTATTCGGGGCTTGTTAGGCATATATATTACGTCTTACTGTTTGTTTACTTTGTCTTTATTCAAAATAGACGGATGTTTGAAATGTGTCCAATAACATCTGTATTCAAATAATAGGGTTCCTGTTGCATGTATTTATTTATACTTACATATTGTTAAAAAACGACGTAAGTATTGGTAGGTAATCAATATATAATATTTTCTTATACCTATGTGTTATTTATTGATATATATTATTGACCTAAACCATATGGATTGTCTTGTAGATATACCAAGAACCTTTCCCCTGAACAAATCTCTTTATCGGCACTCCGAGGGTCTGGAGAGCTTCAGGATTTGACTCTTGATGAGGACTTGCTGACAGACTTGTTAGAACTACCGCTATGGGTGCGGCTGACATCAGCCAAATGCAACAGAGCATCTTTTCGGATACAGTGGACCAAACTGAAGACTGTGCCAATTGTTTTGGTATGTATTTATTTTTTGCATATTGTGGTTTGGTGCTCATAAACCCAACTTAGAGCTGTGAATTAAATGTGAAGTTTACTGTATGAATCAATCCGATACCTACCTAACTTATTTACCAACTAAATGATTTCATTAATTACCATACCTACAAATTAACATTTAGAAATGGTATAATTAAAATATAAAATTTTATATGAAAAACTACCTGATATTAATTGAAGATAACATTGATATACCTACTACAGTATTTTTTACTCATAGCAACTATAAAATATTCTGAGTTATTATAATATATTTGTGTTGTGTTTAACCTTAATTTAAGATTCATTATACACACAGAGACATGCTCACTGAGCTGTAAAAGGTGTTTATTTGTAGAAGCGATGTCATGGAAAATTATTCAACCTCAAATATGAAGTTTACTGAAATGGTTACAGGGGTCGCTCATACATACTGTCGTATATGTAAAAGATATTTACAAGGCTTTAGACAATGAGCTTGAATTTACATATAATTATTGTTTATTATAATATTTTACTTGAAGTGAGCTTCATTTAGTAGGCAGATGTTCATTCTTATTTAATTTTCGTTATAATAATGATCACATCTGTGTAACAGCAGTATTATGGCAAATGAATCATAATCCATTTAGAAAAATTCTATGAAACATTATATAACACAACATGCAATCAGATTTATTTCTATGATGTAGAGATAACATATACTTCTTTGCATTAGTGTAAACATTTTTATACAAGAAAATCATTAATGAAAGTGTATGTAAAATAAAAAGCATTTTGACACATTGTTTAGACAATGAAAGTGTTCGGTTTAACCTTACATTTTATTGCAATAGCGCAATATTGTCAACTCAGGCTTTTACCTTATTTAAGTAATTTTAGTTAGTGCATATTCAACCGTCAAGCAGAGCAGTACTCTAGAAATACCTACCTATCTTTTCATGTTACTCGATAGTTTAGTGCAATAAACTCTAATTTCCTAAAGACGTATTTTACTTCTAACTATAGACCAAACATTATGGTCCTTCGAGAGTGTTGTGAAGTGCAGTGATCTATTGGATTGCAGTGTATTTAGCAGTGAATTGTGAGCTCTATTTGCTCACGGGTAACCATATAATCAAAAGCAGAAACCAAGTAAGATCTATCCATTTTTCATTTACCTTCATCATTTAAAATGGAAAATCTTTGCATGAATCAAGCTGAGTTGTACGAGTTAATGACAAAACTTTTTACCAACTTTAAAAAAGTGAGTGTTGAGCGGAAAACGTTTGATAGTTGTAGGAGACGTTTGGATCTTCTGGAAAATTATTGGCGAGACTATCAGGGAAATCATGAAAAGCTTTGTGGGTTTAGAGATTTATTTAAAGATCAGCCTTATTTTAAAAATCAAGAGTATGATAGAGCTGGGGATCTCTATTATACTATAAAAAGCACTATAGAGCAAGCAGTTGAGCAGTTAGCAAAGCAGCAGAAGCAGAAGCAGCATGAGCAGCAGTATTATAACGAGCCAGCAGCAGGTAACATTAGAGCAGTGAGCAGAGAACCCGAGCAACCGTCCGCCTCCAGGTCGGCTGAGGCAGGACAGCAGCAGCAGCAGCCGCGACAATCTACAAGTGGCGTTCTTAGTAAATTTGACGAAATGATCAAGAAGCAGATGGTCAACTTTCGAGCATTTCAAAGAACAGTGAGCAGCATCGATGTCGGAGTTTTACAAAACAAGTGGGAGTTCGACGACGCACTGAAATCGTTGAATGCTAGATGGGTAATTATTGATAACTTACACTGGCAACTACAGGAAGAAACAGACGGCGAAGTAGAATGGTATGAAGCAGAATTCAGCAGTTACGAAAAAACATTTAACGACCTTAAGAGGAGCCTTAACAGCAAGATGTGGGCCACGTCTCACCGGGACAAGTCCACGCCACAGTTAGACATTCCTACTTTCAGTGGTAATTATCATCAATGGGTGTCCTTTAAGGATCTGTTTAGTGAGTCTATACATTGCAACCCGTCGCTGTCCAATGCACAAAAAATGCAGTTTTTAAAAAGCAAAGTGACAGGAGAAGCAGAGCGTTTGATCCATCATCTACCAATCAGCGCAGACAACTATCTTGTTAGTTGGGAGATACTCAACCATCGCTATGGTAACAAGCGACTTATTTTCTCATCTCACGCTAACATCATGTTAAACCTCCCTGTAATGCAGCAGCAGTCTTTAGGCCAGATCAAAAAGTTACACGATATCACGAAAGAAAGTCTTCACGCTATTCAAAACCTAGGTATAGACGTCAGCAGCTGGGAACCTCTAGTAGTTCATATTCTGTCTCAAAAGTTAGATAGTGACAGCTATGCAGAATACATGGAGTCGATTAAAAACCCGCGAGAGGTACCTAATTTATTCGAATTTTTAAGCTACTTGGAAAGTAAGTTCACCATTTTGGAATCAACCCAACGTAAGCAGCAGCCGACCCAAAAAGGCAGTCAACATTTATCATACAAATAAACAACACTACAATAACTATCGTACCGATATCAGATTACATTGCCGTCAATCAAAACAAAGATGCATTTATTGTTATGAATTTATATGAAATTCAAGCATGCAGTCATCAAGAAGATTACTATTTATGCGAATCTTCTAAACCTATATTCTACATCCAGAATGATAGAGACCTCTGTAGTAGAGACAGCAAAACAAATATGTGTCAAGTACAGACTGCCACATGTGCAACAAAGTTTGTGAAGCTACACTCACAATTTAGATATTTTTATTTTTGTTGCGACTCATACCAAGTTAAACTTATATGTACGGATCATATTACCCAACACAAGTTAACCAATGCAGGAATCATAACTATTGATCAGGATTGTTTTTTGAAATCAAAGGACTTCACTATCCACCCGAGTCAACAACAGTCGAATCAAGTTAACATGTCCGTAGAACTAATTTCACCCAAATTAGATGTATTAAATAATTTGGTGAATATCAACATACCAAGCGAGCAGCTACTATCATACGATGATTACAACAAATCAATCAGCAGTGTCAGCAAGAAGCTGGAGGAGTTGAAATCTGCCAGCTTGCCGGAGGATGATGACCTTACTCTATCATCTCATGATCTACATCAGTACATCATTTTATATGTACTTGTAGCAGCAGTAATCGTCATCTGTTTTATTTGGATGATAAGAAAAGGATGGTGCCGTGTTCGTGTCAGTCGAGAGGGAGCGCAGCCCCCGCGGCAGATCCCGCCGGCTGCGCCCGCGCCGCCCGCAGCGCCGACGGCAGCGCCGCCACCACCGCCACGAGTCCAAGCATCGACAAGCAGACAATCAGTGTACAGTGTACTATTTAAAAAGCATAGTGAGAGTGTGTTCAGTGTCAGTGCGCGATTACCGTCAGTGAAACGTAGCCCGCGTAAAATAGACACAGCCTCGTCACCAATCATACGAAAAAGCAAAGCTACCATAAACAATTCCATCGTTTAGAGACAAGACATATTTTTATTTTGTCTACTTACTTATTTTATCATTTAAACTTTTTAGCATAGCATCTTAATGTCATTTGAACTTAGTTCTTTATATTCTTATTTTAGTACAGAAAAGCCTGTTTTCTTTATTTTTATATCGCTAATATTATTATTAATTATTGATTTAATCATTTAGCAGCATCCGATTCTTCTCGCGTCGCGGAGCATGTTCGGTTTAACCTTACATTTTATTGCAATAGCGCAATATTGTCAACTCAGGCTTTTACCTTATTTAAGTAATTTTAGTTAGTGCATATTCAACCGTCAAGCAGAACAGTACTCTAGAAATACCTACCTATCTTTTCATGTTACTCGATAGTTTAGTGCAATAAACTCTAATTTCCTAAAGACGTATTTTACTTCTAACTATAGACCAAACAGAAAGAGTGTGGGATTGAGGTGTGTCTGTAGAAACAAGATTTTTTTAAACCTAGATGTAAACATCTGTTCACTTTGTAAGCAAATGCGAAAAAATGCTAATAGTTCTGGTGGGTTTTTTTGTCAGTCTATCTACTTTTCTTATGCACTTGTTTGTATAGTTTACGTTTCAATACAATATTTATATGTATTTGTACTTAGTGTATAAAAAATACAGAACATAGCAACTCATAATCAATAAATACATTAGAACAGCTATATACCTAACACCACACTAGCCAGACAGAGTATACCAAATCCGTTCTATTGTTCACGTCTGAAACTCATGATGAATTATTTATAAACATCGTCGAGGTCTATTGAACTTCATTATTAACTGCCTTGATCTACAAGAAACTTACTTTGTTGTATAACACCCAGATTTAACCTTGGTCTAACACTGCAAAATTAATTAGTTTACACCGGCGTTGCATGAGGTTAATTATTACATACCACTTCTTTAATATTAGATAAGCTATTACTGCTCACAGTTTAAAGTCAATATCATGATTCTAAATGGAGCTCGTATTTTTTTTATTTTTTCACAGTGTATTGTTTTACATATTATTTTTTATAAATGATATCTTAAGGGCATCTATTTAACTAAAACTAGAATTGAAATATCGAATTCCTACTTACATTTGGGCTGTACCTTTGTGGTTGAAAGTTCCTTAAGTACCCTAAGTGTAATGTAAGCTATAAATTATTACGCAAATCAAATAAGGCAATCTCATTTACTTTCTATATTAGGTACAAGCGTTTGTTGCCAACTTTTATTAATTCAACATTTACGTATAAAAATTACTTTGTATGCTATATCGAAAAATTACTTTGTATGCTAAATCTGAATGCTTTCATTCTATTTCTAGAATCTAGACGAAGTACACATAGCCCTGGAGGTGTGTCCCGACCCGCGAGTAGCAAATGCCAACGCTGCGGGTTCGATGCCCATACCGGGCAAATATAGCTACATACATAAGGTAAATAACCAAAAGAATTTCAGTTTGAAAAATACCGACTAACAAGTGTAATCTTTTTTTCCCCTAGTATTATAAAATGTTAGTTACCTGCCTTGCTTCGCTATGGTGTTTTTTTTACGATTTGATTATGGAACATCGAATTATGATGCTAACTTAATAAAGCTTATCTGAATGTTCTTTCCTTATAAACGTTTACGGAAAGAATATCTTTATTAAAGTTTAAGCTTAGAGTTGACATGAATAGCGACTGCTTTAATTCAAACTATGTTGATGCCGTATAGAAGATTAAATATTTTTTGTTTTATTGTGTTTTCTAAGATCTAGTAAATACCGAATTAGTAAATATTGTCATAAAAACACGACATGTTGTGGCTTTTAACGACATCCTTGATAAGATAATAATGAGTCATAAAATATTCAAGAGACATGCTTTGGAAAGCAATTATTTAATAACTAACGCGTGTAATTTTATCTATAGGTATACTATGTGTCACTCAAAAATGTACTCGGTAGTTATTGAGTAAAAGAAATTGAAATTAAGTTCATTTTAATGGGTTTTACTTGGCGGTGTTACTTAAAAACCCGTTCAAATGAAGTTAATTTAAGAGTTTAAAAATTTGGTTTGTTTTCAATGTAATGTAGTGTTAGGAACTTACGTCTTGTGACGGCAAGGAATAACACTAGCTAAAAGAAACTAACTTTCATCTTAAGTTTAGCAAATAAAGCATAAGCTTAATAAGCTTATTTAGAGCAATAAAGCCACTTTTTACTCAACTTTCCCTTAAGAACTATTTATGCATATTTTCAAAGATTTGTATGTTTTGTCAGGTGATCGATGGTATATCAGTGTTCGTGAACCAAGTGCAGATAGAGTTCAAGTGCGAGTCGTTTGTGAGCTCCGTGCAAATTTCACGCGTAACGGTAGAGTCGCGCACGCCGGACGGCCGGAAGGGAGATCTTAGACTGACGCGACTGAAGAACCCGGATACCGGACAATTGCTTATATTTAAGGTAAGGTTAATTGTTGTATAGGTGATTTTAATATGAAATTATTATCGTATTTTGTGTTGACCAGAAAATTTGATAAATACTAGTACATATTAGGCTATGCAAGAAGCGAAGGTTAGCTATTTTTTTTTAATAAAAAATAACTTTTAATCAATAAATTTTAATAAATAACTCATGTAAAATATTGTATTGGTTATCAGCTATGTGTTGTTATTAACAGTGTTTGAATTGATCAAACTTTCATCTTTCAATGTTTGAATTGGTCTGCAAAGTTTTTTAAGTGCTTATTTGTCAATGTTTACTGCACCTTATTTTATGAAATTAACATAAAAGTTTCTTTGCACGTTCATAATGTTTAACTACTAGGGTTGTTTACCGCCACTTATTGTGTAATAAAAGCAAATATACCTTTATTTCTTTAATAGGAGCTAGAATGGCAGAGCGCTCGGATAGAAGCGAAGGCTTTAGGCGACACAAGTCCTAACCTGGCCCCGCTGAGATTACTACTGGGGACTACACAATGTAGAATTGTCATCAAGAAACGATTATCAGGTCAGTACTACCAGTAATAAAATATATTTATATCTAAACGGCTTAAAGTTAAAAGACAAATACTATGGCATTGTTTCGTTAAGAGTTCTCCTCAATTTATAAAGTTAAAAGAACTTTTTACGTGTCATTCCAAATGACATCAAAAACCTATTGAAATGCCACTTTCTTTTACCTCTTTTCTTCTATTTCGTATCATTCTGTCAAACTGCAAAATGTCAATATTTTGACACTTTGTATTCACGCCGGAACTCGTGACAAAACCGCCTTTTCACTGAATGTACACGTTATGATTGTATAATTTTCGAAAAGAGTGCTGGGAGGTTTTTTCCGCCGCCTTTTTTCCCTCGGTCCACGGTTAGGTAAAGTCGAAGTTTGTAACATTGACGTTCATCATTACATAGTATAAATCCAAGTCGCTAATTCTGTCTGTTTGTATGTTTGGCTGCTAACTCCTCTTAAACCAGTTGAGGGATTTAAATGCGGTTTTCACCATCTTTTAGGGAATTTATTCATTTAAATTTGTAAATAAAGAACAATCTGAAAAAGTTTTTTTAAGTTAGCCAAAACTCCAAATTTCGTAAGCAAGTCGGCCAAAGTTACACCATTGCGAAGCGTGGGCGGGTCGCTAGTTAAGTGTATGTTACATATCTATGATGAATAAAAGAAATTTGTTTTCTTCCTGCCAGACTGTCAGATCCTGGGCTCCCGGCTGGCTGTCCGTCCAGAGCCTATAGCGTGGGCGCTGACGGACGGCCAGGTGCGCGCGGCACTCGCCTGCGTCAACGCGCTGGCCACGCCCGTGAAGCGCGCGGCTGACGTCGCCACCAGGACCAAGGCGGCTAAAAAGGTATGATGGAGATGAAGTGGTGCATCGTCTTGTCAAAATTGAGGGGTTTTGACATACGGTCTAGTGTCAAAATTATTGAAAACTAGTGGCCGCCCGCGACTCCGATCGCGTGGAAGTCGGTTTCCCGTGAAAGAGTAACAAACATCCGTCCATACATCCATACATACTCACAAACTTTCACATTTATAATATTAGTAGGATAGTAGGATGTAGGCTCACGGTTATGTGTCAAAACTAATGTGGTTATTGGATAAAATTAATGTGATTGGTATACTTCTTTTAACGGAAATCATCTTTGGTACATATATTTGCCACTGCTATAATTAACAAATTATAGGATTTTTTTTCTTAAATGGTGCAACTAATCCGAGTTTTACTTGCCTAAAATATATCATAACTGAGTGCAATTTTCAGCATCCAAATCTTTAGGACAAAACTTATATGATGGTGAAAGCTCAACAGAAACGGTTCCGTAGTTTAGGGGAAATTATCAAACAAACCCTTTGCCTTATATTATCTTACTAGTGGCCGGCCGCGACTCCGTTCGCGTAGAAGTCGGTTTCCCGTGGCAATGAGAAGTTATCCCGCGGTAAAAAGTACCCTATGTGTTATTCTGATGTATAATCTATATTACTGTAAAGTTTCATCCAAATCTCATTGCTCACGAAATATTAAATTTTGGCTAACTTAAAAAAACCTTTTCTGAATGTTTTTTATTTACAAATTTAAATGAATAAATTCCCTAAAAGATGCTGAAAACCGCATTCAAATCCGTTAAGTAGTTTAGGAGGAGTTAGCAGCCAAACATACAAACAGACAGAATTAGCGACTTGGATTTATACTATGTAATGATAATGATGATGATGATAATGATGATAATGATGATGATGATGATAATGATACCCCCAGATCCAAGAGCCCCAGTACTCGGAGCCCCCCCGCTCTTCCTCCGGCGACCGCGACGCGCTCGCCAGGTTATTCGCGAAGCATGACGTCAGAGAGACGTCATACCATCTACTGGCGCCCAGGATCGACTTCCATCTGTGCGACGACCCGGGATGTGAGTACTAACCTTTAAGGGCCGGTTTTTCAATAGATAAATTCTATCTGACAGAAAATCTGTATGTTTTTGTTGCAAGTCGAACATGAACACTTGACATATTATGTATGAAGTGATAATGAAAACATACCTCTTATCAGTCAGTTAGCATTTATCTGACTATTGAAAAATCAGCGCTTAGTAAAGTAAAAATAAAGTAAAATACACTTTATTGCACAAAACTTAAAAATAAACAATTAAAGAGGAAACAAACACATAGCAAGAGGTGGCCTTATTGCTTCAATCAATTTCTTCCAGGCAAACCTGGCAAAGGAGACAAAATACAAAAGAAGTTTATAGGTGCAATAATAAATTTACTAGTCCTTATCCATATTTCTTTATTGATTTTATACATTTGAAAGTATGTATGTCTGTCTATCTGTGTTCTGCTTTCACGTCGGGACGGCTGAACCGACTATACTGAATTTTAGAATACATATAGTTAGACACCCTAGCAAGGAAATAGGCTAGTTTTTACCACGGGAATAAGTATCACTTCTATGAAAAGAGCACTTGTTTACTCTACACTAAATAAGAGTGGAGTCCGACAAAGTTACGTGTAGCAACTAGTATGGATTATTTACAGATTTAAAAGAGAATTATAAAAATATTTATTTACATTCTATGTTTATACTTACAGAATATAACTGAATGATTAAAATTTTCGTAAGACTAATGTATAATATTGTCATGTCCTACTAATATTATGAACGTGAAAATTTGGAAGGATGTATGTTTGTTACTCTTTCACGTAAAAACTACTGGACGGATTTGGATGAATAACACATACGGTACTTTTTACCGCGTAAAAACATCTTATTCCCTCGGGACACCGACTTCCACGCGGTCGCAGTCGCAGACGGCCACTAGTATGTCATTAAGTTTCTAATAAAAACTATAAGTATATTTCTACAGTGGGTAGATCGTCCAACCCCGGTCTGTCTGGCGGCGGCGCGCTACAAGTGACTCTGGTGGGGATGCAAGCAGACTTCTACCCCTACCACCGCGCCTCGGACGATAGAAGACACTGGCGGGGGTATAGGTAAGAAATATTAATGTTTGTTACTCAAATGAATATTGAAGGGTATGTGAGTCAAAATCTTTAGTTGAAAGCGCTATAAATAATATATTTTTAGTTCCAATTAAAATGCGGTTTTATAGAATAGAAGTCTGTGTAAGATTTTATTTTGACAGTTTCGATGACCTCTAAGACAAGTGCGATAAAATTCAAACTTCTTCTAATTATTTGCAGAGAGTCAGCCACCCCGCACGCTCAGTGGCTCAGTCAGTCTCTAGTGTTATTCTGTTCCATGATATTTGAGTTATTGGATACCAAGTCGGCCACACCCAATAATAAGGTATTATTTTCACATCTCTACATTATTATTTTTAACTAAGTCTCAGTGAAAAGAATAACATATTTTTATTAGTATAATAAAGCCACATCTTTAAATGACTTCGGTAATTCCTTAACCAGGTAATAATTACTTAAGTCAAGATTAAAAGAGTCAAAATTCATTTGTAACTTTTGTCATGAATGAGAAATTTATCCGAAAAAAAACTTACATCATCATTTAAAAGTTTACATATTTATAGAATCCCCAAACGGACACAAGTACAGAAGACGAGCCTCTTCTATCAAACGGTGTGAAACACAACGTGAACCAAAGCAGCGCTTCCAAAGATCCGTCCCAAGACTCTACCTCAGAAGGTAACATTATATTCAATGCATTTCTTTAAAAGTCACTGCAAAAAAAGCATTTACTATTTTTTCAACACACTTGCTCAGAAAGTGAGCCTTAAAACACCATTTTGAGGGCCATAAACCGACCTATATACAGGGTGATTGGTAATGCGATACATTCCTTCTAAGAGGTTAAAGTAGAGCTTATTTGCAGTCAATTAAGGCATTATATGCTATGTCCGAAAATTTATAATTTCTGAGATATGCAACATTTAAGATTTTTTATAAAAAACCCCATTTTCGAAGTTCAAATGAATCCTTTTAGTGAAAAATTCAAAATTGAGTTTAATGTTTTGTAGTTTTATGGTAGCTTGATAACTAAAATGATATTTCAGATTCAAATTTGCTAAAAATAATCGTCCTTATTTTAGAAAAAGTCAAGAAACCAAGAACAAATTTTTAAAAAAGTTAAATCTTATGGCAATAAAAAGCGATTTTCTAAAAAAAACTCCAATTAATGTTGCGTACAAATTACATAAATAACTTCCCCAGTTCATTAGCTATTCAAAAAGGTACATTTGTCATACTAAAACTAAGTATTTGATTGACAATGGAGAATGTTACTAGGTATGCCAAATCGCTTGAAATTTTGTCTCAGTAAAGCCTGTATGCATACAAATACACTAGTTTTTGTTGTAATCAAAAATACCCAGTAGTTTTGATTTTATAGGCATTCAGAGTTTCGAAAAATATCGAGTCCCGCTAACAGTCACGTGACCGCTTGTGACGTCATACAACAACGCGCCAGCGGTGGCGCATATAGCTGGCGCAGTATTTTATTTTATTTTTTTATTTATTTAACATTTAATGTATTTTTTTTGTGTTTTCGGTCGCGTATTAGTAAATATAAATATTATTCGTTATTATACGTTAATAGTAAATATTATTCTATTAATAAATTGGGTATAGGTTTCGAAAAAAGGTAATCGTGTAATCTATCTAAAATAGATGAATTAATGGCTGCGCATTATTTATCAAGAAATAGTGATTTTGTTGCCGCCGAAATGTTTGATATGTTCTAAACTGTTTTATCAAAACAAAATAACCAATATAATAAAAATACTAATGGAAGAATGCAAGTCCAATAGTAGAAGTATGTACCTACCTACCTATCATTATTTTTTTTACGTTAAATACAACAAATCATGTATCATAGTTTTGTAGCTATAGGTAGGTACGTCCTTCTAATATTATAAATGTGAAAGTTTGTGAGTATGGATGTATGAATGTTTGTTACTCTTACACGTAAAAACTACTGCCCCCCAAGTCAAGTGGCAAGTGATATTTGCGATAGCGAGTGAATAGAAAAAATATGTATGAAACTTCTTAGATTTACGCGATTATTATTACTTGAAATTAAACTCATTTTAACGGGTTTTACGCGTTTATTTTATTATTTTTGATTTTCCGACGTTTCGGCATTTTTGCAAATGTCTACCCGTGACCACGGCATTTGCAAAAATAATAAAATAAACGCGTAAAACCCGTTAAAATTAGTTTAATTTCATGTATGAAACTGTCAAATTGCAAGCTTGTCAAAAATTTATTCTATTCACTTGCTATCGCAAATAGTCGGGGGGCTGGACGGATTTGGATGAAACTTTGCAGTAGGTTACACATCAGAATGACACATAGGGTACTTTTTACCGCGGGAAAACTTCTCATTCCCACGGAAACCGACTTCTACGCGAACGGAGTCGCGGGCGGCCACTAGTATGTATAGATACCGCTCTTCTAAGTAAATTTAAATAAATACATGCATTGATTTAGTACTAACTAGCTTTAGTTAGTAGCTTCGCCCGCGTTTCCCTCGGGAACTGTACATTTTCCCAGGATTAAAAGAAGCCTATGGATTATTTCAGTCTTCGTCCAGATCAGTTCAGTACTATTTGTGTGAAAGATAACAAACACAAACACAATCTTCCGCGTTTATTATATTACTAGGAAGTAGGATACCTATACGATCTAGATGGTAGTTGAACGTTACAGATGCACTTTACCTTTACTATTTTATTTAAGTAATTTAATTTATTTTTTATTGCAAATGTAGATGATATGAACTAAACCTCTTTTATTTATTTGTATTTTTACTAACAAATTGTTTAATGGTATTGGTTATGTTCAAGTTAAAAGATTTGGTGATGTATGTATGTATCCTTTGGAACTGTAAAAAAACCGGCCAAGTGCGAGTCGGACTCGCGCACCGAGGGTTCCGTACAAACCTGCAAAAACTACTTAAAATTTTAAGCTTTTCGGAATTTTTCTGTTACCTGTGCTGTAAGCTATTGCTTCTTACCAAATTTCGAGATTATATGTCAACGGGAAGTGGTCTTTAGGTTTTAATTCCTGTGCGTGTAGTTGCGAGTTTCAAAATATGCGGTATCAATGGTTGTACTTTTGCGTTTTGCGTTTTTGCGTTGACTTAGTTTTTTTTTTTTTTTTCACGGGTTAAAGGCAATTAGATCTAAGTATTTGATATGATTTTCAACTTGATAGCTCTACGCGTTCATGAGGAAAAAAGTAATAAGTTTATATTTATTAAAAAATATATATTTTGTAATGTAACTAAAAATTTAAGGTTTTCGGAATTTTTCCTTTATGTGTGCTATAAAACGTTGCTTCATGCCAAATTTCAAGATTCTAGGTCGACTGGAAGTACCCTTTAGGTTTTGATTCCCTTGCGAGTACTTGCGAGTTTCAAAATATGCAGCTTAAATTGCTGTTTCTTTTGATTGCGTTGACATAGAAGTTTGATTTTGTTACAGCTTAAAGGTATTATAGACCTGAGTATTTGGTATGAATTTCAATTTAATACCTCTACGCGTTCATGAGGAAAAAAGTAATAAGTTTATATTTATTAAAAAATATATATTTTGTAATGTAACTAAAAATTAAAGATTTTCGGAATTTTTCCTTTATGTGTGCTATAAAACGTTGCTTCATGCCAAATTTCAAGATTCTAGGTCGACTGGAAGTACCCTTTAGGTTTTGATTCCCTTGCGAGTACTTGCGAGTTTCAAAATATGCAGCTTAAATTGCTGTTTCTTTTGATTGCGTTGACATAGAAGTTTGATTTTGTTACAGCTTAAAGGTATTATAGACCTGAGTATTTGGTATGAATTTCAATTTAATACCTCTACGCGTTTATGAGGAAATGGGTAGTAAGGTTAAAATTATTAAAAAAAAAATATTATGTGATGTAACTAAAAATTTATGGTTTTCGTAATTTTTCCTTTATCTATGCTATAAGACGTTGCTTCGTACCAAATTTCAAGATTCTGAGTTCACGGGAAGCACCCTGTAGGTTTTGATTCCCTTGCAAGTGTCGAAAATTTGCAGCATAAACGGCTGTATCTTTTGATTGCGTTGGCTAAGAAGTTTGATTTTTTCACAGCTTCAAGGGACAGTAGACCTGAGTAATTGATATAAATTTCAGCTTCATACCTCCACGCGTTCCTGAGAAAAAGGGTCTTGACAGACGGACGGACGGACAACAAAGTGATCCTATAAGGGTTCCGTTTTTTTTCCTTTTGAGGTACGGAACCCTAAAAACAACTTTTCCGGCGAATTGATGGTTGTATTTTTACATTTAGGCATAACACATGATTTCCTAGTAGTTGGATTAGTCATTTTTAAAAGTATTTAGGTTTAATTTAGACGACAAGTGCGCGCGACCGCGAGCGTACTGAGTGAGCCAGACCGAGCGAGTTGTGGTGTGACGTCACACCGCCGCCGGCAGCCCGCGTCGTGCGGTAGCAACTTATTTTACTTATAAATCGGAAACTAATTGACGCATCGAAATAATTCTTTTTCCAGTATTTTTTATTTTTGACAGAGAATACGAAGAGATAATAATCAAAATTTGTTAACATTCTCCATTCTACTAATAAAAGAAGTTACCTCTCTCTTAGAACGCCTCTACATTGTGGTTACCGCGCACTTTTGCAGTGTTTTCTTTGGTTGATGTCGACTTCTTGCACAGGGATAATGCAATAAAATTTAGGATCTGCCGTTAAATATTTTTTTTTTCGAAAAGCCAAGTAGACCTCGAATTTGGCGAAGTAGACGAAGAAATGATAGATGTTTCTCGCAAAAATCTAGCAACCACCACAAGAGTTGGCGACATCGACCAAAGAAAAAACAACAAGTGATGTGTATTGATTAATGAAAAAGATGTAGTTAGCTTTCTTTCTTTTAATAGAAGTAACTTTTTCCTCACTTAGCATACTCTTTTTTTCTAATTAACCGCAAAAGCTACACACTTGAAGGTTTGGCTTTTCGAAAAAAATATTTATTTAACGGCAGATCTTAAATTTTATTGCATTATCCCTGTGCAAGACATCGACATCAACCAAAGAAAACACTGCAAAAGTGCGCGGTAACCACAATGTAGAGGCGTTCTAAGAGAGAGGTAACTTCTTTTATTAGTAGAATTGTCAATCAAATACTTAGTTTTAGTATGACAAATGTACCTTTTTGAATAGCTAATGAACTGGGGAAGTTATTTATGTAATTTGTACGCAACATTAATTGGAGTTTTCTTTAGAAAATCGCTATTTATTGCCATAAGATTTAACTTTTTTAAAAAGTTGTTCTTGGTTTCTTGACTTTTTCTAAAATAAGGACGATTATTTTTAGCAAATTTGAATCTGAAATATCATTTTAGTTATCAAGCTACCATAAAACTACAAAACATTAAACTCAATTTTGAATTTTTCACTAAAAGGATTCATTTGAACTTCGAAAATGGGGTTTTTTTATAAAAAAATCTTAAATGTTGCATATCTCAGAAATTATAAATTTTAGGACATAGCATATAATGCCTTAATTGACTGCAAATAAGCTCTACTTTAACCTCTTAGAAGGAATGTATCGCATTACCAATCACCCTGTATAACACACTTGTGTGTAATATTATTAAACACTAGTGCATAATATAACGATCCCTACAAAATTAAGATAATGCCTTACTGCAAATTATATGCTAGTAATCAGATCATTTTCAATCGTGTGTAATGAACAACTTTGCACACTTGTATCATAATATACTATTACAGACTAAATGTCAAAATATGCTTAATAGATTGATATTGATATGTATTTTTCTCTACTTTACTAAAGTTAATGAATATTGATTTTATTTGCAGTATCACCGACTAGATCTCGTATTCTGCAGCACCTCAGTAGACTGATGACCACATGCCTCATACTTAGAATAGACGATTTTACTGTTTATAAGGTAATCATCACTATATGTATTGAATATCTGACAGTATTGTTAAAAAATCGAAAGGTGTGGGTGTTTTAGGTATTAAATTAGATATTTACAAATATAGTTTGATATTTGAATCAAAAGGCGATCATTATTAATGACCAAATTATACTACTACTAATAACTCTGTGCAAAATTAATTGTTCTTTTTATTGAAAATAATAAAGTCTTAACAAACCTTATTACGCCAACGTCTCTATTTTATGAGCTAACGTTCCAAATTTATTTTCTTACTTATCTTTATTTTTCACAATGCATTTTATACACCTATACAATACAATAACAACCATCATCTTAAAATAATCCTTTATTTTTTTTTATTCACCCAACTTTACATACCATCCCCTAATCCACATAGTCTTCTAACCTAACTTATACCTTATTATCCAGGTATCAACAGGCTCCAAATCCCGAGAACCAATCAGACCTCTAATCTCGGCAGAGAAAACCACAATGCCCGGTGATGCAGGACTGTTACATGCAGAGTTGACTTTCTTCTACCATCCTGGAGAAGTTTGCTTCCCTGGTATGTGGGATTTTAAATATAAATTATTATTTAAATTAAAGCATTGTGAACCAATATTTCTTCTAAACAAAAACGTGTCTTCGTATTTCCCATTTCCCTCTTCCATTTCTGAATATAAAAAAAATTACACGGGTTTTTTGCTTTCGTTGAATGAATGTCGCTTTGCCAGTACGCTTTGTCTGTTCGATCTCAAGTTTCTTATGGTCTGTGAACTAAAGGTGTCATCAATCTGGAATTTTGTACTTCCCCTATTTAATATTGGACAGGACAAACGTTTACAAATTGACTTTCATTTCGACTATTCGATTGTTTCGATTCCAAATAAGCTTCCGTCCATGTTTGTCTTATAGTTACTAAGGGCTATCAATAAAAAAACTTTTATTATGTTACAATGTCTTGCTGAGGCTATGAATGACTGAATTATCCTACTAATATTATAAATGTGAAAGTTTGTGAGTATGTGAGGATGTATGGATGTTTGTTACTCTTCCACGTAAAAACTTCTGGATGAATTTGGATGAAACTTTGCAGTCATATAGGTTATACATCAGAATAACCAAAGGTTACATTTTACCGCGGGAAAACTTCTCATTCCCACGGGAAACCTTAATCCACGCGAACAGAGTCGCGGGCGGCCACTAGTATGATACATAGATAGTTGTACCTCAGTTACAATACGCCTGTAACTTCCAGTGCCGCCCCCCAAGTTGTACGTGCAGCTGGCGCCGGTGCGGGTCTCGTTCTCCGCGGACAGCGTCGTCTGGCTGGCGGCCATGTTGCCGCACCTCGCCGAGCTATGAATGAATGAATGATAGATATGTTGTACCTCAGTTACAATACGCCTGTAACTTCCAGTGCCGCCCCCCAAGTTGTACGTGCAGCTGGCGCCGGTGCGGGTCTCGTTCTCCGCGGACAGCGTCGTCTGGCTGGCGGCCATGTTGCCGCACCTCGCCGAGCTATGAATGAATGAATGATATGATAGATATGTTGTACCTCGGTTACAATACGCCTGTAACTTCCAGTGCCGCCCCCCAAGTTGTACGTGCAGCTGGCGCCGGTGCGGGTCTCGTTCTCCGCGGACAGCGTTGTCTGGCTGGCGGCCATGTTGCCACACCTCGCCGAGCTATGAATGAATGAATGATAGATATGTTGTACCTCAGTTACAATACGCCTGTAACTTCCAGTGCCGCCCCCCAAGTTGTACGTGCAGCTGGCGCCGGTGCGGGTCTCGTTCTCCGCGGACAGCGTCGTCTGGCTGGCGGCCATGTTGCCGCACCTCGCCGAGCTATGAATGAATGAATGATATGATAGATATGTTGTACCTCGGTTACAATACGCCTGTAACTTCCAGTGCCGCCCCCCAAGTTGTACGTGCAGCTGGCGCCGGTGCGGGTCTCGTTCTCCGCGGACAGCGTTGTCTGGCTGGCGGCCATGTTGCCGCACCTCGCCGAGCTATGAATGAATGAATGATAGATATGTTGTACCTCAGTTACAATACGCCTGTAACTTCCAGTGCCGCCCCCCAAGTTGTACGTGCAGCTGGCGCCGGTGCGGGTCTCGTTCTCTGCAGACAGCGTTGTCTGGCTGGCGGCCATGTTGCCGCACCTCGCCGAGCTATGAATGAATGAATGAATGATGTGATACATAGATAGTTCTACCTCGGTTACAATACGCGTGTAACTTCCAGTGCCGCCCCCCAAGTTGTACGTGCAGCTGGCGCCGGTGCGGGTCTCGTTCTCCGCAGACAGCGTTGTCTGGCTGGCGGCCATGTTGCCGCACCTCGCCGAGCTATGAATGAATGAATGAATGATGTGATACATAGATAGTTCTACCTCGGTTACAATACGCGTGTAACTTCCAGTGCCGCCCCCCAAGTTGTACGTGCAGCTGGCGCCGGTGCGGGTCTCGTTCTCCGCAGACAGCGTTGTCTGGCTGGCGGCCATGTTGCCGCACCTCGCCGAGCTATGAATGAATGAATGAATGATGTGATACATAGATAGTTCTACCTCGGTTACAATACGCGTGTAACTTCCAGTGCCGCCCCCCAAGTTGTACGTGCAGCTGGCGCCGGTGCGGGTCTCGTTCTCTGCAGACAGCGTTGTCTGGCTGGCGGCCATGTTGCCACATCTTGCCGAGGCTATGAATGACGCGTCGCAGGATACCGAGGGTTATTGCGATGTACGGGCAGAGGCGATTATGCCGAAGGTTAGTCGAAATGTATTTTTACAGTTTTTATTTTTATTGGGTGAACATGAACAAAACTGACAAATTGACCCGTTACAGCTTATCGATGATTATTTTGTTATTACACTTTAAACTTAATGAGT
This sequence comes from Emmelina monodactyla, assembly GCA_916618145.1. Taxonomy (NCBI): domain Eukaryota; kingdom Metazoa; phylum Arthropoda; class Insecta; order Lepidoptera; family Pterophoridae; genus Emmelina; species Emmelina monodactyla. The sequence goes on from OU745316.1 coordinate 5,026,737, forward strand.
ATTATGTTTAAAAATATATGTTCTTTAATACAGTATCGTATTTTTTATTGTATTGAAGAAAAACTGTTTTTTTTTCTTCTGTCTTAATACAGCAGAAATTGACTATTTAAACTTTATAACACAATAGATGAAATGTAAATCGCTATGATAAATGAAATGGATTTTAAATACTTGTTGCATATTTAATTGCCAAACGAACTTTTCTTCTTCGCCTTTTACGCCAATTAACCTGGCCATCCATTGACTAGTGAACCCATACAACTAAAGTTACACTAAACTTGAGATGTTACTCATAGTTTTGCATTTAGAATGCTAATTTATTAATTTTGAAGTTATAGATACTGATAGATTCCCAGTCGCGCAATGCTCTTAGACCCGCGTTCCTTTTTCCAGTGTCCACAACTTCAAAATACACTAAACTTTGTGTTCCAATCCACAGATAGTTCTAGAAGCAGGCCCGGAACACATATCCCAGCAGCGGGACCGGCCCAGAGAGCTGCATATCTGTGCCGCGCGGGCCACGCTCACTAATGTGCGGGAACTGGAAAATAATAGTAAGTCCTACTAATATTAAAAATGTGAAAGTTTGTGAGGATGTATGGATGTATAGATGTTTGTTACTCTTTCACGTAAAAACTACTGGATGGATTTGGATGAAACTTTGCAGTAATATAGATTATACATCAGAATAACACATTGGGTACTTTTTACCGCGGGAAAACTTCTCATTCCCACGGGAAACCGACTTCCAAGCGAGCGGAGTCACGGGCGGCCACTAGTTTTATATAAATTAAACCGCAAGTAAGTGTCAAAAAGCCACATCAATGTGTTCAACGTTGTAACATTTTGAAACACATAACTTAATTTTAATGAAAATGCTGATCATGTAATGTTTACAACTATAGATTTTCAATAGTGATATCGTCTCATAGCAATGTAATTAATATTTTGAAGTTTCAAACCCGCCATGTTTTTTTCTGAGTCAATTCTATTCATCGCGTTTATTGTAGCTTTACCTTACTCCCAACTTTAGTTTTTCCCTCATCATTTTTTTTCCATCAGACACCTCAGGCACTAGGTCCGAGCTGGCCTCGCTGATATCTCAGTTCCGCCGTTCTGCACCACCGCCGGGGCAGTTCCCGTCTTCTGCGGGGGACCTGTCGCCGCTACACGAACAACTGCTGCTGCATGCCGACAGTATGTATGTTTGGGCTTCTATATAGATAAGTGAAGGGTTGGAGTAGTATTTATACGAAGAATTAAAATGTTCGACGTTTGCTTGAAATTTTGATGAACAGATTAGTTTTATTGCTACTTAAATTATTTTACCAAGCTGAACATCAATCTACAATGTTCTTTGATTTTTTAAATTTCCCACACACGTGAAAATGGTAGAGCACAATGGTAGAGCTTTTCAGGTACTTTGACTTTCGAAAAAGCATTTGCAATGACATTAGTTTTCCCGGAGCTTTCTCCCATTTATGGCATAGTTTCCCACCTTGAAAAACTCGGTTCCACTTAGATCAACAGGCCTTTGTGACTGCGCTTTTTACAGCATTATCACTTCATCCAGGTGTAGGAACTCTCGATTAACTCGAATATTGTCCCAATAGCGTTATCTGCCTTCTATTTTTAAGACTGACTTCCAGTCATTGTTGATGTCGGTTTTCAGAGCCTGAACTGGTATTGTCTCTTTTGTCTCTTGCCTGGCACAAAATTTGCAGCTTTCTCGGAATGAAGCTCTAGAAAGTACATCTACATTGCTATGATACATCTTGTAATGCTACGATAATGCTGTTTTTACAATAGCCAGCAACTCACGCCTCGTGACACAATAGTTCCTTTCTGGTTTTGATCGCTATCAATATTTTTAAACTTGCCGTAATAATATTTAACAACTTCTAGATTTCCTTTTTGCTGTGACAGTACGCCGCAAATTTCTATGTTGCTCACAGCTATTTCCTTGATGAACTCTTGGTATCAGGGATACCAAGAACCAATATCGCAATTTTCATACAAGCACAATATAAGATATAAGAGATAGTGACTCTTCGTGAGCTTTTTCTTCTTCTTTCAGCAAGAGCAGCAGTCGAAAAATGCTCTGACTTCTCGTTTTTCTAACATCTCAGTTTATCCGTAACCACGCTTTTCGTAAAAATGGAGAAACATCTGATGATAAAATATAAATTAATAATCACGGAATAACTCGTTACCATGTTTAGTTCCAAGCTTAAATTTTCTCTATATGTATCAGTTGTTATACCTTCCCATGAACCTAAAATTCCTAAAAACTACACATTCTTAATTGAGCATTTTTAGTTCACAACTTTAAATTAACTGCACGTACTATAGAGAGTATGCTCAAAGTTCTGTAAATGATCTTCAAACATGCGTGCTACGATGATTTTGACATATAATTAGACAACACGAACATCTCAAATTAGTCCAGAGAAAACCAGTTGGCCATTTAAATGTTGCAGAAGCATTATAAAATCTAAATGCCACCATATTGTAATGCCTCAAACCTTTACCCATAGAGAAGGCCGTTATCTATTTGTCTTAAGCTCCTTATTCCACTTGCCAATAGCCACCCTAAGTCGAGGGTTGTGACCACTTCATTCACACTGTGTCTATTGTGTCGTGGATCCTTGTAAGTAGATAGATAGCTGTCTATTCTCTCTTCATCATCCCTTCGATTAAATCGCATTCAGATAATGTTTGACATTTCCGAACCTCGTCGATTGTACCTTAGAACTTGTCCAAGTTACTTAGGTTAAATACACGCACTTCCGACAAATGCGTAGTTCTCTCTGTAGTCCTTGCATCCCTTCCCACTCTAGTCACAGCGCTGAGACCAATTCTTAGTGTATGCGCACAATGTGTATATACCTAGAGTTGCGTGCGACCACCTCGTTCCTAATGGGTCCATCCCCCCCCCAGGACTGGACGACATCCCCCGCGGGCGCGTGACGCCCGACGCGCTGTGGACGGAGAGCCGCCGCGTGTGGTGCGCGCGCGCAGAGCCGGGCTGGGCCGAGTGGGCCGGCGCGCGCGCCACCGCCCGCCCCGCGCCCGCCGCGGACGCGCAGCCGCTCACCGCCTGGGTCAGTAGACACGACACACACATACATACAGCTAGTGTCACTACAGTGGGCCACCGCCCGCCCCGCGCCCGCCGCGGACGCGCAGCCGCTCACCGCCTGGGTCAGTAGACACGACACACACATACATACAGCTAGTGTCACTACAGTGGGCCACCGCCCGCCCCGCGCCCGCCGCGGACGCGCAGCCGCTCACCGCCTGGGTCAGTAGACACATACACACATACACACAGCTAGTGTCACTACAGTGGGCCACCGCCCGCCCCGCGCCCGCCGCGGACGCGCAGCCGCTCACCGCCTGGGTCAGTAGACACGACACACACATACATACAGCTAGTGTCACTACAGTGGGCCACCGCCCGCCCCGCGCCCGCCGCGGACGCGCAGCCGCTCACCGCCTGGGTCAGTAGACACGACACACACATACATACAGCTAGTGTCACTACAGTGGGCCACCGCCCGCCCCGCGCCCGCCGCGGACGCGCAGCCGCTCACCGCCTGGGTCAGTAGACACGACACACACATACATACAGCTAGTGTCACTACAGTGGGCCACCGCCCGCCCCGCGCCCGCCGCGGACGCGCAGCCGCTCACCGCCTGGGTCAGTAGACACGACACACACATACATACAGCTAGTGTCACTACAGTGGGCCACCGCCCGCCCCGCGCCCGCCGCGGACGCGCAGCCGCTCACCGCCTGGGTCAGTAGACACGACACACACATACATACAGCTAGTGTCACTACAGTGGGCCACCGCCCGCCCCGCGCCCGCCGCGGACGCGCAGCCGCTCACCGCCTGGGTCAGTAGACACGACACACACATACATACAGCTAGTGTCACTACAGTGGGCCACCGCCCGCCCCGCGCCCGCCGCGGACGCGCAGCCGCTCACCGCCTGGGTCAGTAGACACATACACACATACACACAGCTAGTGTCACTACAGTGGGCCACCGCCCGCCCCGCGCCCGCCGCGGACGCGCAGCCGCTCACCGCCTGGGTCAGTAGACACGACACACACATACATACAGCTAGTGTCACTACAGTGGGCCACCGCCCGCCCCGCGCCCGCCGCGGACGCGCAGCCGCTCACCGCCTGGGTCAGTAGACACGACACACACATACATACAGCTAGTGTCACTACAGTGGGCCACCGCCCGCCCCGCGCCCGCCGCGGACGCTCAGCCGCTCACCGCCTGGGTCAGTAGACACGACACACACATACATACAGCTAGTGTCACTACAGTGGGCCACCGCCCGCCCCGCGCCCGCCGCGGACGCGCAGCCGCTCACCGCCTGGGTCAGTAGACACGACACATACACACATACATACAGCTAGTGTCACTACAGTGGGCCACCGCCCGCCCCGCGCCCGCCGCGGACGCGCAGCCGCTCACCGCCTGGGTCAGTAGACACGACATACACATACATACAGCTAGTGTCACTACAGTGGGCCACCGCCCGCCCCGCGCCCGCCGCGGACGCGCAGCCGCTCACCGCCTGGGTCAGTAGACACGACACACACATACACACAGCTAGTGTCACTACAGTGGGCCACCGCCCGCCCCGCGCCCGCCGCGGACGCGCAGCCGCTCACCGCCTGGGTCAGTAGACACGACACACACATACACACAGCTAGTGTCACTACAGTGGGCCACCGCCCGCCCCGCGCCCGCCGCGGACGCGCAGCCGCTCACCGCCTGGGTCAGTAGACACATACACACATACACACAGCTAGTGTCACTACAGTGGGCCACCGCCCGCCCCGCGCCCGCCGCGGACGCGCAGCCGCTCACCGCCTGGGTCAGTAGACACATACACACATACACACAGCTAGTGTCACTACAGTGGGCCACCGCCCGCCCCGCGCCCGCCGCGGACGCGCAGCCGCTCACCGCCTGGGTCAGTAGACACATACACACATACATACAGCTAGTGTCACTACAGTGGGCCACCGCCCGCCCCGCGCCCGCCGCGGACGCGCAGCCGCTCACCGCCTGGGTCAGTAGACACATACACACATACACACAGCTAGTGTCACTACAGTGGGCCACCGCCCGCCCCGCGCCCGCCGCGGACGCGCAGCCGCTCACCGCCTGGGTCAGTAGACACATACACACATACACACAGCTAGTGTCACTACAGTGGGCCACCGCCCGCCCCGCGCCCGCCGCGGACGCGCAGCCGCTCACCGCCTGGGTCAGTAGACACGACACACACACATACATACAGCTAGTGTCACTACAGTGGGCCACCGCCCGCCCCGCGCCCGCCGCGGACGCGCAGCCGCTCACCGCCTGGGTCAGTAGACACGACACACACACATACATACAGCTAGTGTCACTACAGTGGGCCACCGCCCGCCCCGCGCCCGCCGCGGACGCGCAGCCGCTCACCGCCTGGGTCAGTAGACACATACACACATACACACAGCTAGTGTCACTACAGTGGGCCGGCGCGCGCGCCACCGCCCGCCCCGCGCCCGCCCCGGACGCGCAGCCGCTCACCGCCTGGGTCAGTAGACACATACACACATACACACAGCTAGTGTCACTACAGTGGGCCACCGCCCGCCCCGCGCCCGCCGCGGACGCGCAGCCGCTCACCGCCTGGGTCAGTAGACACGACACACACACATACATACATACAGCTAGTGTCACTACAGTGGGCCACCGCCCGCCCCGCGCCCGCCGCGGACGCGCAGCCGCTCACCGCCTGGGTCAGTAGACACGACACACACATACACACAGCTAGTGTCACTACAGTGGGCCACCGCCCGCCCCGCGCCCGCCGCGGACGCGCAGCCGCTCACCGCCTGGGTCAGTAGACATGACACACACACATACATACATACAGCTAGTGTTACTACAGTGGGCCACCGCCCGCCCCGCGCCCGCCGCGGACGCGCAGCCGCTCACCGCCTGGGTCAGTAGACACGACACACACATACACACAGCTAGTGTCACTACAGTGGGCCACCGCCCGCCCCGCGCCCGCCGCGGACGCGCAGCCGCTCACCGCCTGGGTCAGTAGACACGACACACACACATACATACATACAGCTAGTGTCACTACAGTGGGCCACCGCCCGCCCCGCGCCCGCCGCGGACGCGCAGCCGCTCACCGCCTGGGTCAGTAGACACATACACACATACACACAGCTAGTGTCACTACAGTGGGCCACCGCCCGCCCCGCGCCCGCCGCGGACGCGCAGCCGCTCACCGCCTGGGTCAGTAGACACATACACACATACACACAGCTAGTGTCACTACAGTGGGCCACCGCCCGCCCCGCGCCCGCCGCGGACGCGCAGCCGCTCACCGCCTGGGTCAGTAGACACATACACACATACACACAGCTAGTGTCACTACAGTGGGCCGGCGCGCGCGCCACCGCCCGCCCCGCGCCCGCCGCGGACGCGCAGCCGCTCACCGCCTGGGTCAGTAGACACATACACACATACACACAGCTAGTGTCACTACAGTGGGCCACCGCCCGCCCCGCGCCCGCCGCGGACGCGCAGCCGCTCACCGCCTGGGTCAGTAGACACGACACACACACATGCATACATACAGCTAGTGTCACTACAGTGGGCCACCGCCCGCCCCGCGCCCGCCGCGGACGCGCAGCCGCTCACCGCCTGGGTCAGTAGACACATACACACATACACACAGCTAGTGTCACTACAGTGGGCCACCGCCCGCCCCACGCCCGCCGCGGACGCGCAGCCGCTCACCGCCTGGGTCAGTAGACACATACACACATACACACAGCTAGTGTCACTACAGTGGGCCACCGCCCGCCCCGCGCCCGCCGCGGACGCGCAGCCGCTCACCGCCTGGGTCAGTAGACACGACACACACACATACATACAGCTAGTGTCACTACAGTGGGCCACCGCCCGCCCCGCGCCCGCCGCGGACGCGCAGCCGCTCACCGCCTGGGTCAGTAGACACATACACACATACATACAGCTAGTGTCACTACAGTGGGCCACCGCCCGCCCCGCGCCCGCCGCGGACGCGCAGCCGCTCACCGCCTGGGTCAGTAGACACGACACACACACATACATACAGCTAGTGTCACTACAGTGGGCCACCGCCCGCCCCGCGCCCGCCGCGGACGCGCAGCCGCTCACCGCCTGGGTCAGTAGACACATACACACATACATACAGCTAGTGTCACTACAGTGGGCCACCGCCCGCCCCGCGCCCGCCGCGGACGCGCAGCCGCTCACCGCCTGGGTCAGTAGACACGACACACACACATACATACAGCTAGTGTCACTACAGTGGGCCACCGCCCGCCCCGCGCCCGCCGCGGACGCGCAGCCGCTCACCGCCTGGGTCAGTAGACACGACACACACACATACATACAGCTAGTGTCACTACAGTGGGCCACCGCCCGCCCCGCGCCCGCCGCGGACGCGCAGCCGCTCACCGCCTGGGTCAGTAGACACATACACACATACACACAGCTAGTGTCACTACAGTGGGCCGGCGCGCGCGCCACCGCCCGCCCCGCGCCCGCCCCGGACGCGCAGCCGCTCACCGCCTGGGTCAGTAGACACATACACACATACACACAGCTAGTGTCACTACAGTGGGCCACCGCCCGCCCCGCGCCCGCCGCGGACGCGCAGCCGCTCACCGCCTGGGTCAGTAGACACGACACACACACATACATACAGCTAGTGTCACTACAGTGGGCCACCGCCCGCCCCGCGCCCGCCGCGGACGCGCAGCCGCTCACCGCCTGGGTCAGTAGACACATACACACATACACACAGCTAGTGTCACTACAGTGGGCCACCGCCCGCCCCGCGCCCGCCGCGGACGCGCAGCCGCTCACCGCCTGGGTCAGTAGACACATACACACATACATACAGCTAGTGTCACTACAGTGGGCCACCGCCCGCCCCGCGCCCGCCGCGGACGCGCAGCCGCTCACCGCCTGGGTCAGTAGACACGACACACACACATACATACATACAGCTAGTGTCACTACAGTGGGCCACCGCCCGCCCCGCGCCCGCCGCGGACGCGCAGCCGCTCACCGCCTGGGTCAGTAGACACGACACACACACATACATACAGCTAGTGTCACTACAGTGGGCCACCGCCCGCCCCGCGCCCGCCGCGGACGCGCAGCCGCTCACCGCCTGGGTCAGTAGACACATACACACATACACACAGCTAGTGTCACTACAGTGGGCCACCGCCCGCCCCGCGCCCGCCGCGGACGCGCAGCCGCTCACCGCCTGGGTCAGTAGACACGACACACACACATACATACAGCTAGTGTCACTACAGTGGGCCACCGCCCGCCCCGCGCCCGCCGCGGACGCGCAGCCGCTCACCGCCTGGGTCAGTAGACACGACACACACACATACATACATACAGCTAGTGTCACTACAGTGGGCCACCGCCCGCCCCGCGCCCGCCGCGGACGCGCAGCCGCTCACCGCCTGGGTCAGTAGACACGACACACACACATACATACAGCTAGTGTCACTACAGTGGGCCACCGCCCGCCCCGCGCCCGCCGCGGACGCGCAGCCGCTCACCGCCTGGGTCAGTAGACACGACACACACACATACATACATACAGCTAGTGTCACTACAGTGGGCCACCGCCCGCCCCGCGCCCGCCGCGGACGCGCAGCCGCTCACCGCCTGGGTCAGTAGACACATACACACATACACACAGCTAGTGTCACTACAGTGGGCTACCGCCCGCCCCGCGCCCGCCGCGGACGCGCAGCCGCTCACCGCCTGGGTCAGTAGACACGACACACACACATACATACATACAGCTAGTGTTACTACAGTGGGCCACCGCCCGCCCCGCGCCCGCCGCGGACGCGCAGCCGCTCACCGCCTGGGTCAGTAGACACGACACACACACATACATACAGCTAGTGTCACTACAGTGGGCCACCGCCCGCCCCGCGCCCGCCGCGGACGCGCAGCCGCTCACGGCCTGGGTCAGTAGACACATACACACATACACACAGCTAGTGTCACTACAGTGGGCCACCGCCCGCCCCGCGCCCGCCGCGGACGCGCAGCCGCTCACCGCCTGGGTCAGTAGACACATACACACATACACACAGCTAGTGTCACTACAGTGGGCCACCGCCCGCCCCGCGCCCGCCGCGGACGCGCAGCCGCTCACCGCCTGGGTCAGTAGACACGACACACACACATACATACAGCTAGTGTCACTACAGTGGGCCACCGCCCGCCCCGCGCCCGCCGCGGACGCGCAGCCGCTAACCGCCTGGGTCAGTAGACACATACACACATACACACAGCTAGTGTCACTACAGTGGGCCACCGCCCGCCCCGCGCCCGCCGCGGACGCGCAGCCGCTCACCGCCTGGGTCAGTAGACACATACACACATACACACAGCTAGTGTCACTACAGTGGGCCACCGCCCGCCCCGCGCCCGCCGCGGACGCGCAGCCGCTCACCGCCTGGGTCAGTAGACACATACACACATACACACAGCTAGTGTCACTACAGTGGGCCACCGCCCGCCCCGCGCCCGCCGCGGACGCGCAGCCGCTCACCGCCTGGGTCAGTAGACACATACACACATACACACAGCTAGTGTCACTACAGTGGGCTACCGCCCGCCCCGCGCCCGCCGCGGACGCGCAGCCGCTCACCGCCTGGGTCAGTAGACACGACACACACACATACATACATACAGCTAGTGTTACTACAGTGGGCCACCGCCCGCCCCGCGCCCGCCGCGGACGCGCAGCCGCTCACCGCCTGGGTCAGTAGACACGACACACACACATACATACAGCTAGTGTCACTACAGTGGGCCACCGCCCGCCCCGCGCCCGCCGCGGACGCGCAGCCGCTCACGGCCTGGGTCAGTAGACACATACACACATACACACAGCTAGTGTCACTACAGTGGGCCACCGCCCGCCCCGCGCCCGCCGCGGACGCGCAGCCGCTCACCGCCTGGGTCAGTAGACACGACACATACACACATACATACAGCTAGTGTCACTACAGTGGGCCACCGCCCGCCCCGCGCCCGCCGCGGACGCGCAGCCGCTCACCGCCTGGGTCAGTAGACACGACACACACACATACATACAGCTAGTGTCACTACAGTGGGCCACCGCCCGCCCCGCGCCCGCCGCGGACGCGCAGCCGCTAACCGCCTGGGTCAGTAGACACATACACACATACACACAGCTAGTGTCACTACAGTGGGCCACCGCCCGCCCCGCGCCCGCCGCGGACGCGCAGCCGCTCACCGCCTGGGTCAGTAGACACATACACACATACACACAGCTAGTGTCACTACAGTGGGCCACCGCCCGCCCCGCGCCCGCCGCGGACGCGCAGCCGCTCACCGCCTGGGTCAGTAGACACATACACACATACACACAGCTAGTGTCACTACAGTGGGCCACCGCCCGCCCCGCGCCCGCCGCGGACGCGCAGCCGCTCACCGCCTGGGTCAGTAGACACGACACACATACACACAGCTAGTGTCACTACAGTGGGCCACCGCCCGCCCCGCGCCCGCCGCGGACGCGCAGCCGCTCACCGCCTGGGTCAGTAGACACGACACACACACATACATACAGCTAGTGTCACTACAGTGGGCCACCGCCCGCCCCGCGCCCGCCGCGGACGCGCAGCCGCTCACCGCCTGGGTCAGTAGACACATACACACATACACACAGCTAGTGTCACTACAGTGGGCCACCGCCCGCCCCGCGCCCGCCGCGGACGCGCAGCCGCTCACCGCCTGGGTCAGTAGACACATACACACATACACACAGCTAGTGTCACTACAGTGGGCCACCGCCCGCCCCGCGCCCGCCGCGGACGCGCAGCCGCTCACCGCCTGGGTCAGTAGACACATACACACATACACACAGCTAGTGTCACTACAGTGGGCCACCGCCCGCCCCGCGCCCGCCGCGGACGCGCAGCCGCTCACCGCCTGGGTCAGTAGACACGACACACACACATACATACAGCTAGTGTCACTACAGTGGGCCACCGCCCGCCCCGCGCCCGCCGCGGACGCGCAGCCGCTCACCGCCTGGGTCAGTAGACACATACACACATACACACAGCTAGTGTCACTACAGTGGGCCACCGCCCGCCCCGCGCCCACCGCGGACGCGCAGCCGCTCACCGCCTGGGTCAGTAGACACATACACACATACACACAGCTAGTGTCACTACAGTGGGCCACCGCCCGCCCCGCGCCCGCCGCGGACGCGCAGCCGCTCACCGCCTGGGTCAGTAGACACATACACACATACATACAGCTAGTGTCACTACAGTGGGCCACCGCCCGCCCCGCGCCCGCCGCGGACGCGCAGCCGCTCACCGCCTGGGTCAGTAGACACGACACACACACATACATACAGCTAGTGTCACTACAGTGGGCCACCGCGCGCCCCGCGCCCGCCGAGGACGCGCAGCCGCTCACCGCCTGGGTCAGTAGACACGACACACACACATACATACATACAGCTAGTGTCACTACAGTGGGCCACCGCCCGCCCCGCGCCCGCCGCGGACGCGCAGCCGCTCACCGCCTGGGTCAGTAGACACATACACACATACACACAGCTAGTGTCACTACAGTGGGCCACCGCCCGCCCCGCGCCCGCCGCGGACGCGCAGCCGCTCACCGCCTGGGTCAGTAGACACATACACACATACACACAGCTAGTGTCACTACAGTGGGCCACCGCCCGCCCCGCGCCCGCCGCGGACGCGCAGCCGCTCACCGCCTGGGTCAGTAGACACGACACACACACATACATACATACAGCTAGTGTCACTACAGTGGGCCACCGCCCGCCCCGCGCCCGCCGCGGACGCGCAGCCGCTCACCGCCTGGGTCAGTAGACACGACACATACACACATACATACAGCTAGTGTCACTACAGTGGGCCACCGCCCGCCCCGCGCCCGCCGCGGACGCGCAGCCGCTCACCGCCTGGGTCAGTAGACACGACACACACACATACATACAGCTAGTGTCACTACAGTGGGCCACCGCCCGCCCCGCGCCCGCCGCGGACGCGCAGCCGCTCACCGCCTGGGTCAGTAGACACATACACACATACACACAGCTAGTGTCACTACAGTGGGCCACCGCCCGCCCCGCGCCCGCCGCGGACGCGCAGCCGCTCACCGCCTGGGTCAGTAGACACATACACACATACATACAGCTAGTGTCACTACAGTGGGCCACCGCCCGCCCCGCGCCCGCCGCGGACGCGCAGCCGCTCACCGCCTGGGTCAGTAGACACGACACACACACATACATACATACAGCTAGTGTCACTACAGTGGGCCACCGCCCGCCCCGCGCCCGCCGCGGACGCGCAGCCGCTCACCGCCTGGGTCAGTAGACACGACACACACACATACATACAGCTAGTGTCACTACAGTGGGCCACCGCCCGCCCCGCGCCCGCCGCGGACGCGCAGCCGCTCACCGCCTGGGTCAGTAGACACGACACACACACATACATACATACAGCTAGTGTCACTACAGTGGGCCACCGCCCGCCCCGCGCCCGCCGCGGACGCGCAGCCGCTCACCGCCTGGGTCAGTAGACACGACATACACACATACACACAGCTAGTGTCACTACAGTGGGCCGGCGCGCGCGCCACCGCCCGTCCCGCGCCCGCCGTGGACGCGCAGCCGCTCACCGCCTGGGTCAGTTGTAGGGGTAATACTTATACAGGAATGTTAAAGGATTCAGGACTCCTGACTCAGGGGTCAATATGCAGGGCAACACGAAATAAACAAGCTAAGTGTGGCGAATCGAGAGCTCCGAACAATAATTCTGGCGCATCAAAAAAGTGTATCTTTATAGCTCCTTTAAGGATCTAGGATAATGCAGAGGCATAATACAATTACTGATTTTTCGTTGACCTGTGCTATAAACTCTTGTTTCATGTCTAATTGCATAATTGAAGATCCACGAGAAATACCCTAGTAGGTTTTTGACTTCCGTACGGTCTTTATCTTTTACGGCAGAACTGTGCACTTGTTATCAATTTCAACGTCATACGTTTACGTGTTTCCTAAAACGATGGGTGAGACAAATAGACAGACAGGCATATATAAATGTATTTTCTCATCTAGTCCCTCGCTCAAACATCTTAGTTCAAACAAACCAAATCTCTACCTCCCCACAGTTCTACATAGAGAAGAACAACATTTACGGCCTCGTGCGGACGTTCGGTCTCACCTGCGTCCAGATAAACCAGTACCAACTTCTGATGCTGCTTCGTCAGGTGGAGAAACTGTCGGAAATGGCCGGCTGGCTGCATGTGGATGCTTCCAGGGTGCCTACTGCCGCGGGGTAAGATGGGAAAAATACTTATGTTGTTTAATTTCTGAGTTATTATTACAGTTTTGCAAGTTTTTGTGAAAGATTGTTCAAAGATACTGTAATTTTGTTGATATGCTGTCAAAACTCTTACTTATAGTATAACTAGTGACCCGACCACGCTTCGCAATGGTGTAATTTTGAGCGACTTATTCCCGAAACATTGAATTTTAGTTAACCCTTTGAAATCTGTTCTGAATTTCTTTATTTACAAATTTAAATGAAAAAAATACCTAAAGGAAGGTGAAAACCGCATTAAAATCCCTCAACTGGTTTAGGAGGAGTTAGCGGCCAAACATACAAACAGACAGAATTAGCGACTTGGATTTACACTATGTAATGATGATGCTAGTTTTGACATAATTTGTCCGAAACCGTGTTAAATAATTAGGTGACCTCAAAGTGATTTAATTACAATCACATTAAAATATTGATGTCTTTAGCATTTAAGGGAAAAGTAAAAAAAAATCCCTCATTAAACATTAAAGTTTACCTTTTTTTGCAGCAATATAGTGATAGGCGTGGTAGTGCCGGCGGTGGAATTGAACCTGGTGCTTCCCGCTAGTCTACCTGGCCAGGAGTCTTCCAAGGACCTAGACTCTGTACCGCTGGACTCCAGCAGTCTGCAGGATATGAAAATGGGTAACAATAATAAATTGAATCTTTGTTATTGGTTTTCAAAAATAATGGGAATAACATTTTCGTCCCAACTTTTAAGTTTTTTTGCTTATTTACAGTGGGCCTGCCACTAGGGCTTTTTCCCAAAATATTGTCTTTAAGGGTAGAAAAGTTGGCCATACGATTAAAGTAACTCTTGTCTATGGTGTTTAGTATTCATTGCTCTGCTTCCATGTAAAACCGTTATTCTTATCGATCTTCTTGTATTTATTTTGGTATTATGGATCCTTTGTAATTTTTTAATCTTAATCATGAAACATTTTATTCGTTATACCTACGTTTATATCTCCTTCAGGTTCAGAAGCGACAGTGGCGCCATCATTACACGACCGCGATAGCGGCTTGTTTGCTACGCAACAGTCTATTGAAATATTCTCATCGCAACCCATACCTATAGAGGAGATACCATCGCCCGGACCTGCTATGGGATTTGCTGGTAAGTTATTAATTATTTGAAATTAGTTTTGAAAGAATAAAAATGTATTTTTTTTTAAATTGTGTTAATTTAGTAAAGTTTTATGATCATTTTCCTACATGAACGTTGTAACTTTATCTCAAAAGATATGTTCCAGATTGCATTTGATGTCAAAACCCTTATTTTAGACATTTAAATTGTTAATTTTACTGAAATCTTTAGTTATTCCGAAAAGTGGTATTAATGGAACGTAAAAATAAATACAAGTTGGTTTTTGCGTTAAAACATGCAAATAAATTTAACTCATCGAGTATCAGACATCATTGTGTTTGTCTTAACAAAAAATAAATTACGTTCACAAAACTTTTAAGTTAAGGTCCATCAATCGATTTTTGGGTCAAACCAATTATCTTAAAGGTCTTTTACGAATTTCACAGTTTTCTCCCCTATTACACAAACTTACCTACTCTTAGAGGTAGTCTAGAGTCTCACAGTTTCTCCCCTGTTACACAACCTTACTCTTTGTTTAGAGTCCCAAAGGTTTCTCCTCTATCCTGCAAGCTTGTATTTAATTTATAGACTCAACAATCGATGTGGTAGCCTGTAGATTTATAACGTCTCTTAGGATTGTCATTAAAGCGCTCTTAGGTTTGTCGCAACCTCACCTTTAGTTTATTTATTTATTTACGGTTTTTGCACATACAAATATATAATAAAAATGGTAATAGCTTATATTTGTACAAATTAGTTTATTAGTTTATACACTTAGTTTGTTGCTTTATTGATTCTTCTTCTTCTTTCGTGTGATGGATATGCATTTTGCAGCACATATTCTAGTAACAGAGTTTTTGTGAATCGCCTTTAAGGCCTCTGACGTGGTTCCTGGAGGGTATAGTGGCCACCCTATTGTCAGAATTTTTCAAGCCTTCCTAATAGGCACCTGACTTGGCTTCACGAGTACGAGGTGGAAAAATACCCGGGACTAACGGTTTAACGTGCCTTCCGAAGCACGGAGAAACTCGGGATATAATGCCACGAGCGGTCAACCATTCTTAGATTGAAAGCGGCTAACGTTGCTTAGCCTCGACGATCGATTTGACAGACGAGATCGTAATAGACCTCTGGGCTTCTCTAAATAATTATTGATCACAGATTTAAATCGTTAGATAGGCCCCGACACCAAAAACTGTGGCATTGTTTTTTGCAATCTATACCCAACAAGTGTACTGAGAAAATAGTGTCATCTCTTTTTCTCTAACATTAGTTGCAAACACTACTTTCTCTTTCGTGCACTCCCAGGTTAGTGAGCTCACTCACTTCGACTGTGGAACAACACGGCGTGGTCTCACTGCGGTAAGGGCCTATCTAGCGATTTAAATCTATGTTATTGATCCCCCTGTAGGTCTGTCGTCGATGCGGCGCGGGCTGACCTCGCTGGTGTCGTCCATCGACGGCTGGTATCATACACACAGTTTGATTGGGTGGTTCGTTGTGTTGTAGGTCTGTCGTCGATGCGGCGCGGGCTGACCTCGCTGGTGTCGTCCATCGACGGCTGGTATCATACACACAGTTTGATTGGGTGGTTCGTTGTGTTGTAGGTCTGTCGTCGATGCGGCGCGGGCTGACCTCGCTGGTGTCGTCCATCGACGGCTGGTATCATACACACAGTTTGATTGGGTGGTTCGTTGTGTTGTAGGTCTGTCGTCGATGCGGCGCGGGCTGACCTCGCTGGTGTCGTCCATCGACGGCTGGTATCATACACACAGTTTGATTGGGTGGTTCGTTGTGTTGTAGGTCTGTCGTCGATGCGGCGCGGGCTGACCTCGCTGGTGTCGTCCATCGACGGCTGATATCATACACACAGTTTGATTGGGTGGTTCGTTGTGTTGTAGGTCTGTCGTCGATGCGGCGCGGGCTGACCTCGCTGGTGTCGTCCATCGACGGCTGGTATCATACACACAGTTTGATTGGGTGGTTCGTTGTGTTGTAGGTCTGTCGTCGATGCGGCGCGGGCTGACCTCGCTGGTGTCGTCCATCGACGGCTGATATCATACACACAGTTTGATTGGGTGGTTCGTTGTGTTGTAGGTCTGTCGTCGATGCGGCGCGGGCTGACCTCGCTGGTGTCGTCCATCGACGGCTGGTATCATACACACAGTTTGATTGGGTGGTTCGTTGTGTTGTAGGTCTGTCGTCGATGCGGCGCGGGCTGACCTCGCTGGTGTCGTCCATCGACGGCTGATATCATACACACAGTTTGATTGGGTGGTTCGTTGTGTTGTAGGTCTGTCGTCGATGCGGCGCGGGCTGACGTCGCTGGTGTCGTCCATCGACGGCTGGTCGCGCGACGACGCGTCCACGTGCTCGTCCGACTCGGAGCGGTATGTTCTAGTGGGGCACGCCGCCACGCCGCTGGACGCCGACATCGCTTTCAGGTAGGTGGACGAACAATGTTGGGAAAGAGGAGGTTGGAAAGTGGAGAGTGGGAATGTCGTGGAGTTGGGGTATGGTTAGTTTTTTATGATTCTATAAAACACAAACGAGTTTGTATATCTTATAGATTTATGAAATGACAATCTCGTTCGTGTTATATAGAAGTTTTACGAAGAAATAAACGTAGTGTCTGAACTTTGCAAGGGTGCCATTTTTAGCATCCCAATTTGACCACACACAATTTGTATTATTTGAAAAATAATTGCTATAAACATATTTTTTTTTGTTCTTGTAAATCTTCTTTTAACCTTATAAAATCAATAATCGTTTTGACTGCGACTTGTGTCAAAACGGCCTGAAAAAATCGTTAAATTCCAGGGAGTTTGAGCACGGTAAGATGCTGGGTAGCGCGGAGGTCGCGGCCGAGGTGGTTGAGCGATCGTCTTCGGCCAGCGAACACTCTGTTACTAGCTCGTGTCGGAGACGGGATATGGTTAGTTGGTGTTATTTACTGTGTTTAGTTTAATTTACGATTAGGCTGATAGCTTACGAAAGTGACTGACGGGCGTTCTTTTATTATTAAGGCTGAATGTTTTGCAGAAAGTGAATGGTATTTGGAGAGTGCTCTGGTATATCTTGCAGTATCCATTTAATATTTAAAGACACAGATTGGCAATATGAAAACCGAGCCGGTAAAGTAATCTTAAAAACTCATTTTATGTTTATGCAGCAAAGGCTTAATTACAATTAGATACTATTTATTTTACCAATAATAGCACATGGTTATTTGAAGTGTGTTCGGTTAGTTTAGAGATATATCATGTAATACCATTCATGAAAAAAAATACAAAAAAATGGTTTTCAATTTGCGTATTGTGTCTCAGATATCAACATGCACGTTCCGAATAACCAACGTTAACGTAGTACACCAAAGTGTCGCGAACCAATCGAGACTTCGTCTTGTGGCCGAAGAAGTGACCTCCACCGAATGTCCGTCTATGCCGTGGGATGAATTCCAGGTAAGATACTAATAACTGGGAAAACTCAGATATTTTGTAGCAAAAAGGGGTACAAACATAACAAAAGATCAATTAGAAATGTGACTGGAATCTTTATTTGGATAACGCTGATTTGAGGTGTATAAATTATTACATAGTATTTAGTATTATTTATTAAACATTATGGAATCGAATGAAGTTGAAAACACGTATTTGTTATACTCACTAGAATACGATGACATTACACATTTTATCTTTGACTTTTTCATTACTATTTTTTGTATGACTAACAGTACTAACTTCACAGTTTTTTACACACAATTTTTAGTAAGTATTTGAACTAACTAATCGTATAAATCGTATAAAAAGTTTATAGCCTGTAGGTACTTTTATTATTCACTCCCCAAAATGGCGTTTTCATTGTCCGTGAAATAATACTTATGTTTTGTCTCCATAATGTTTCTATGTCAAAATTGTGACTGTCAAATTGTGTCCCTGTCAAAACCCTCCATTAAACCGAGATGTCATTATTACTTTGTATTATTTCACTGTCAGTCCGAATGCATGTCTCATCTCATGTCACTACCATCGTGTTTTGTGCCCCCTAACCCCCTCGTAAAACTTTGACATTACAGACACTCCAAAACAATTTAAAAAACCGGCCAAGTGCGAGTCGGACTCGCGCACGAAGGGTTCCATACTATCATTTTCTACCTGTTTATTAAGATCGAGTAAAAATTGCTTAAAAATTTCGTTTGTATAGGAATATTTAATATTTACTTTAATATTTAATTATTTATTTTGAAAGGTAATATAAAAGTAAATATTCTGTGAAAATTTGAAGCGTCTTCCTACTCGTTTTTAATATTGAGCAAAATTATACGAAATAAACAAGTTTATTGTATGGGGACGCCCTTAATATATATATTTTTATTTTTTTTGTATTTGTTGTTATAGCGGCAACGGAAATAAATAATTTGTGAAAATTTCAGCTTTCTAGCTATCACGGTTTATGAGATACAGCCTGGAGACAGACAGACAGCGGAGGCTTAGTAATAGGGCGGGACCCTATTACTTTTTTACCTTTTTACCCTTTGGGTACGGAACCCTAAAAAAACATTCATACATTATAAACTATATTAGTTCCTGTCAAACAGGCGTAAGTTTTTTTTATGTTTTGCAGTGTCTGTAAAATAATAAAAAAACGTCAAATTAACTCTCAGAAATAGCTGTTGACCTTTAAAATATAAAATGCATCCGTTTCTACTCGACTCTATGTCTATGTGTGTTTTTTTTCTCTCTCTATGGCATTGCCCGCCCGCTCGGCTATCGTGAACGAAAGAACCAAACCAAGGTATTTGACAAACGTAGTGGGACTATTTTATCACGGTGTAGTGTGGTTATGGATTTGCAAGTCTAGATTTAGAGGCTTTTGTGTCTGTAGCCAAGGGGGTCTGAGTGAGTGAGTGGGATGGAAAGATATTTGGAACTTCGCATTTTGACATTTTTAGTTTGAGTGTTCAGATATTTTCTTTTGAAATGAAATAGTCCTGAAAATATCTTTCCGATAGCTTAATATTTGCAAAGCTAAAATAAAAGTGTTTAATGAACACTAATTAGATGACGATCATTCTATGCATGCTATCATCCATCAGCTGTAGCTTTGAATTCACAATTTTATTTAAAAACGGCACTTTCCTTGCATGAATGCACTTTTCAAATTAGTTTATTTTTATTATTATTAAATTTTATGTTAAAGGTAAGATTTTCTTTGTATATTTATATTTATTTACAAAGATTCACTGTCATTTCATCATCACACGCATGCCACACCATACTCCATCGCTTTATCAAAACACATGACACAAAATACATAAATAGTTAGCTACAAACATACTCTCAAGTATGGTATTGTTATAGCAGTAACAAATAGTTGTATAATTAATTATATAGAGTTTTGTTTAGAATGAATCTAATAGAGAAAGTGACGTTCTAGCTAGATCATTAAACTATGATAAATATGCATGACAATTTTTACCTTTTTTTCTTTTATAAATAACAATTTACATGCATATTTACCTAAAAATCAATCTTGTGCAAATTTGACACTAAATTCTGACATAATTTGCCAAGCAAAATTGAGTTTTATGTATATGTCGTTTAGAACAAGTTCGCAACGAGGGCCCGGGCCTGGGTAGAACCCACTCATGAAAATGAGGATGAATTCAAGCCGCGAGCCACACCCAAATTGGCAGCGAGAATGACAAAGACGGAGCTGCCTATACCGCTCGATGAAAAGGTAAATGCTTGAAGGAATGAGTTGAGTTTTCACTTTCTAAAAAAGATAACTTATACAGTGTGTCCCAAAAAGTTACGTAGCTGGGAAGGGGGGTGGTAGGGGTGGTCATAAGGGTCACCAGAAAAATAATATAATTTTTTGCCGCACACTATGCAGATGTGGAATGAACTTCCTGCAGCGATATTCCCGGCTACCTACAACATGGGGCTCTTCAAGTCGAGAGTGCATTCCCACCTTAAAGGTCAGCAACACACCCTTAACACCCACAGTGTTGCGGATAGTCATGGGTGGCGGTGATCACTTACCATCAGGTGACCCGCATGCTGGTTTGTTCCGTATTTAATAATAATAAAGTTTATGGGACAATGAATGAGAAATCATTTTCTGGATTGTTTGTGATTTCTTCCATCGATCCATCCGGATTTCTCAAGGACTGAAGGAAGGAAAGTGTGTGATACAGTGCCACCATGCCACCCACGTACACCCCAATAAGAATATGCCAACATTATAGACATTTAACAATGTATTTGCGTACGAATTTGAGACTATTGTTTTTTGATATTTTTATTTTTGCAGGAGTATTTTCCTGAAAAATATTTTTAAATGTCCTAGTATGAATTTTTCAAATAAGTGTTTTACCATTTTGGAATCGCAATAAAATTAGCTATCTTTTTTAGTAACTGGCCGGAGTTGCGTAGTACATTTCTTTTTCAGTACGCTTGGAGGAAGTTGAGTGAAATCGTAATGACTAAGTCCTTGACTGGACTAGAACTAAATTTTATTTAAAATCTTGGTTAGATATGTATAGTTTTTTTTATTTCAATTTGATAAAGGGTTATTGACGATTACATAACAGCATTTTTTTTTTCAAATACAGTAATATTTGTAGGTACAGTAAGCAAAATAGGTGTAAATTTTTTAGTTTTTTAAAATATGGCATTTATTTATTGAAATATCCAGAGGGGAATTTTTTATTATTTTTCTGGTTACCCTTGTGACCACCCCTACCACCCCCCTTCCCAGCTTCGTAATCTTTTGGGACACCCTGTATACCTAAATATTTAAAGTTTGTTTGTACTTGTAAGTTAATTAATAGTTAATCCAACTTAAATACAATTTCTTTTTTGCATTACATAAAAACTAAAAGTGGGTTATTTTGACATTTTGCGTTTTTTATTTTTATCTATATATTGTTTTTTTTTTCTATAAATATGATAAACTTACTTTATATTCAGGGTGATCCAATAGCCGTGGCGCCTTCAGAAGAGTTATTAGAAGCGGTGGTACAAGATATAAACTTGACATTGAATATGAGCACAGTGTTGGCATTAGCAGAGTTCGTCGAAGACGAAGTCGTACAACCGCCTATGCCATTAGAGGTGAGCGTTTAATTATTATTTATATTAAAATATTAAGACTATTAAAGACGTTGATATGTATTAGTTGAATACTAAAGCACTGACGAATGGGGAAATGTTATAAGAGTTTAGATGTATATTATAGGATTATTATTTGATAATCAACTGACATAAAATAAATTGTTTTAGTAACTGTTAATAATAACTTTAAAAATATCAAAGTTTTGTAAAAAAACTGATTATTTTACCTTCAAACACTGAGTTAAAATTGTTTGCAGAACAAACAAAAAGTCGTTCGTAGGATATGCGCTTACTACTTTTGATCAATAGTTTTTCTGGCATTATTTATCAGTCACATACCTTTGTAACAAAGTTTATTATGTACTGAAGAACCTTACCAAATCAATCCTACTAATATTATAAATGTGAAAGTTTGTGATTATGGTTGGATGTTTGTTACTCTTTCACATAAAAACTACTGGATGGATTTGGATGAAACTTTGCAGTAATATAGGTTATACATCAAAATAACACATAGGGTACTTATTACCGCGGGAAAACTTCTCATTCCCACGGGAAACCGACTTCCACGCGAACATAGTCTCGGGCGGCCACTAGTTCTTAATAAATTTCACCGCTACAAAAAGCAGACTTCTCACCAGTATCCTCTCAACACCATATTCCCTCCCCAGGTTCTAGTAAAGAACGTGAAGCTTCACCTACAAGAAGACCGGCCATCCAGAAGCATATCGTCGCCGCCGCCGCAGCCGATGAACGTCGACGTGACGTCAGTGAGGCTGACTAGGGACACCACAGGGGTCGTTACTGTCGGTATGTTGGATTGGTTTATATACGGTAAATATTGGAAGAAATGAGAGCGTCTGTCCAAAAAGGAAGAAGGTATTTTGACATCTACGATTCTTGAAAATGGTTGGTCATTAAGAGCTTACATAAGAGTTTAAGTCGGGTACTGTTGAAGAAATACTTTTAGCTTAAATTAAAATGTGCGGGAAAATTATTAGTTGTAAAGGCCTATTCAAACCTGAGCGATATTCGCTGCCGCTGTGGGTAGAGGTACATACCGCGCGGGTTTCGCTCAGGTATTTAGTTTAGTTTAGGTCTGAACAGTATTACTACCGCATACCCACTGGGTTTTCTCTGCCGCAGACGGTAGCGAATACCGCTTAGATCTGAATAGGCCTTAAGCCTGGTTATTAATAATAGTCTATATAAATGTCCCATAGTTAAGCATAGGTTAATAGTTCCTCCTGCTGTTTATAAATAACAAAAAAAAACAATTACAGTAGTAACTTTTTCATAATGAACATTTCTGTAAAGTAAAATTAAGCTCCCGTGATTCAAAAATATTTTACCATCTACTAAGTATTGATGTTATAACATTGAATATATGTTTTTTTTTCATCCTAAGGTCCGCCAGCAACCACCCCTTCAACACTAGGCTCACCGGCGACACCTCAAAACCAGTTTGAACTGGAACAAATCACCTCAGAGCTAGACCGACTGCAAGCGGAAAATGAGGAGCTCAAGAAACGACTGAACACGCTCAGCAAAATAGCAGAGGACAACAGGGAGTTGAGAGCGTGAGTGTCGTGTTTGCATAATTAAAACTATATTTAACCATTATTCCTGCCTATCCTGGACTACGCAGACACTTGTTTTTGTGACGTTTCAGAAGAACAGCTCGATAAACTTGAGCGCTTACAGAATCTCGGTATACGTTTCATATTTTGCTTGCGCAAGTATGATCACGTTTCCGAGTTTCGTAAAAAGCTTGGGTGGCTACCTATACGCCATCGCAGAAACGCCCATATTCTTTCCCTTCTCTTTCGTGTTCTGTTTGATCCTCTCACCCCGAAGTACCTCAAAGAACGTTCCCAACTACGCTGTGAAAATCAGTTGCGTGATCTTCGCTCATCCCATAAGCTAGAACTCACTACTCCAAAACATTCTACTTCCTTCTATTCTTATTCTTTTACTTTAAAAGCCACCAAACTGTGGAATGATTTGCCAACTGCAATAAAAAGTGCTAAAACACTTTCTACTTTTAAAAAACTAGTCCACTCTCACTATATGTCCCTGTAAATTCCTAGTGTTCCTTATTTCCCAATTCATCTGCATGACTTTGTGCCTATGTTTTATGCATCTCAAGTATTTATGAATTCTGTATATTTATGTATGTATATATTTGTATTTATTGAACTTATTATATAAGATGTATTTATATTATTTTTAATTTAATGTATATAAAATATGTATCTTTGTGTATTCTCTTTATCATAATTCTTTAATAATACTATAAATACCATGTTTTCTACATTATTTTGCACTTATCCACTTTTGTACCCTATGTTTCTTTTACTTTAGGTTGTCTGGAAGAGATCGCTCCCAGCGATAAGACCGCCTGTTGATTTAACTGTAACTTTTTTTAAGATTTTACTTGTATGTTCAACCAAGTGTAAAATAAAAAAAATTAAAAAAAAATTACCTTTAAGAATCGGAAAAAAATATAGTCGGGAAAAAGCACTTTTTCTATTAAATATTAATTTAATATACCGATTCCAAAGTAACTATTTTGTTGACAACCATTTTGAAATAATTTAAATCATATAATTGGTCGCACTATAGACCAAAATAACTTTATTTCTTTCCCTCAGCTTCCGTAGTTTTTCAATTTTAATCTCAATCTGTAGTTTTTTTTCTAAAAAAACTTGCTATAATTTTACAAAATATTGAATACTAGCTTTTAACCGCACGGTTAAATTCAAAGTAAAACTATGTATAATGTAAACCTTCCTTTTGAATCCTTTATCTATTGAAAAAACCGCATCAAGCGTTGCGTTGCGTAGTTTTAAAGATTAAGCATACATAGGGACATAGGGACAGAAAAAGCGACTTTGTTTTATACTATGTAGTGATAAGACTACTTATCTGCACCAAATTAATTATGACTAGTTATACATACATACGCACTACTTTCTTCATATTACCCATCTAACATTTAACACCAAAATTACAGTAAAGTGGACGAGTCGATGGTATTACGCCAATGCGCGCACGCAGCTCAACAAGAGGCCGCCAGCCTGTTGGCGGACAAGAGGGACCTGCTGGACACCATACGGATGTTGCAGGTCGGTTTTGACAGTGACAGTGGGAGCTTGCAATGTTGACATGTTTTGCTGTCAAAATGAGGCGAAATTAAAAGCAACTATGACTGATATTGAAAACTGATATTGAAATTGATACTATTATTGAAAAATACTCGAATGGTGTTGCTAAGTAACTATTTTTCGATGTATCTTATAGTGGAATTTTACATTTTATCCTACTAATATTATAAATGTGAAAGTTTGTGAGTATGGATGTATGGATGGATGTTTGTTACTTTCACTTTCACGTAAAAACTACTGGATGGATTTGGATGAAACTTTGCAGTAATATAGGTTATACATCAGAATTACACATAGGGTACTTTTTACCGCGGGAAAACATCTCATTCCCACGGGAAACCGACTTCCACGCGAACGGAGTCGCGGGCGGCCACTAGTAACTCAGAAAATAACAATTTCAGCGACATTTTTAGTTTTCAAATTGGTTATTAAATGTAGAAAAGTAATATAAGAATATTGACTTCTACGACTTAAGCTGAAGTTTAACTTAAATATTTCCAGGACCAACTAGGCGGTCGCGGAAAGAGATAGCGTTCAAGAGGCGGTACGCCGCAACATTGCCTCGACTGTACCACCTGCTGCGGCGACCAGCACTCGTGAATACACCTCACACCATACGGAATAGAGATCATTTTATACTGGCAGGTACTACATGTACGATAGATGGCGGTATTGATGAAACTGTCGTCTTTTTTACAACTGTCAAAATTGGAATAGAAATGAAATATGTTGGCTTTTAAGCTTAATATATGATTTTGTTATAATTTCTTTGCTAATTTAATAAATTGTTATTTAAAATTACTCATAACATAATAGGTTTATAACAATAAAGTTAGTGGTCTCATATATAATTTTTTTAACTTTAATGTGGTTTTGTATATTTAAACAAATTGTTCTTATTCCAGTCATAGATGGGCAAATGACTCATTAGCTAGGTTTACTTTTAAATAATAATAAAGTCGTATGATGGCAAAAACATGCCATAAGGTAGGGCGGGTATTTAGTAGATATTATGAAAACAAAATATTGATTTACTTGTATCTTTCCATCTATTATATTTATTCATCTATTATATTTCAAAGCTATATTATTAGATACAAGTTAACAAATGTTATACTTACAAATACCCTCATGGATTATTATTATCCAACCCTACGTGTCTTTATAAGAGGAGAAAAATTTATTAGAAATCTTTATACAAAGGTTTACTAACTGTAAACATACGCCGTAATATCAAATGACAGTGATAGTTGTTATATTTTGACATGAGTTGACATTTCTCTAACTCGACAATTGTGTCAAAAGCTGAACACAAATACATGAAGTACTTAAAATGTGCATTTACTATTTAAGTCACCTGTAAAAAAGGTAAAATTTGTAAAACTTACTGTTGATTGTAAATTGAGTATGAAGACGTTATAAGTAAAGTATTTTTGACTGAGTACTATTTTTGAAGTTCCTTCAATTAATATTAACATTAGTTTGATGTTAAAACGTGATTGCTTTGACAAAATATAGTTTACATCCCATTCATAGTTTACCAAAACCAAGCAATAAACATTTATTAACGTAAGTTGATGCGCTAACGACTTAGCTCTGTTGCGTTTCATCAAGACACATGCCTTAAAGTTTATTTTTAGTTTCGTTAAACTAAACATGTTCTTACTGACAAAACTGTTTTTTTGTTTCCTTAATTTTGCAAATCATATAGGTAGCCACTCACATTTTCAGCATGTTTCAGTGACTTAATAATGTGCAAAATATATTTTTTTATGTATAATAATTGTTTTTATGTATTTATTGCCACATTATGTTTTAGGGTTGTAAATAAGGTAGTTTTGTTGGAAAATACAAGCTACTCTTTTTATTAATTGTGGGCTTAAAATAAATTACATTATTATTTAATAAAGGATTTGTTTTAATATTTGTTATTTGTGAGGCCTTATAGATCTAAATGTATCAGTCTTGTGTGGAAAAGTTTTACAAAATAATCACAATAATATACTTGTGTGTTGTGTTAAAATTTGTATTGTATACCATAATGTACTTTTAAGTAGTTAGCTATTGTATAAATACGTTTTAAAATTAGTTATTTTTTAGTAGTTATGATTACTTACGTTTATTTTTATTGAAATTATACGCGTAAAAAAACATTTATGTATAGAAGTTTCGTGTTCATAATAATTTCGTGCCAATAAATTGTATATGTTTAAGTAAAGTCTGTAGATAGTTTTTATTTTGTAGTAATATTTTAGTATTCATTCGATTGACTTTTTACATTTTAGACTAAAAACTACTTATACTATGATATTTTTATTAGTTATTTTAAAAACTTATCTCTAATTATATATTTATTGTATATGAACATCTATATTTAATTGTGTGTTATGCCAAAGGATATAATTGTCATTTTTAGCTGATGTAAGCTTTTGTCTTAACTGAGCAAGCTTAAACTTTATAACTTAAATATATAAATTGTGCCTGCGATGTATATAAAGCAAATATATTACGAAGTATATGTAACTATTAATTATCAAGTTCGTTATTTATGAATGTTCAAAACCGAATGAAAAAGTGTGAAGTATACTTTACTTGATTTATAAACTTCTTAGTAGTCAACAAAATGATTTTTATAATCATATAATTTACATTGTTAAATTATTTTAATAAAAGCATTGTTACGGGCATATACATACATAACTTTAATAGCATATCAGTCATTTTTAGAAAGTCAATACCTACACATTCTCAGTTAATACATGAACTGTTTGTTTTTTATTGTAACATATACATTTCAAAGAAATTGTTGTAACAAATTATTAAAATAAATCAAATATTCTATATCTTAGTGTTTAATTTGGAAAAACCTTACTTACTTACTTAATTTGTCAAAATTGACTGGCTGGATCTTTGTAGGTAATCACAGCTTAGTTAAATATTCAGAAATAAAGTATTTAGGCCCAATTGCAGGGAACTTTTTAACCTCGGGTTAGCTAACTCAGGTTTAAATGGCGCCACCATCGATCGTAACTATTTACTTATTATTAGAATCTGAGTTGGCTAACCCGAGGTTAAAACTTTCCCCAGGGCCGGATCTAGGGGGGGGCAAGCCGGGGCCCATGCCCCGGGCGGCAAGCTCAGGGGGCGGCCAAATTCATTATTTATAAAAAAATAACATAATAATACATAATACCTACTTAACTTTGACCACGGAATAAATAAAAGTTCAATTACTGAACTTTCACTCTTATTTTACTGTGGCCATATCAACTAGACCGATACTCAGGGACAGCACATGGATCATGTGACGTATTATTCGTGTGGCGCCTCTTTAGGCGTATTTCAAAATGCGCACCCGTTCGCGCGCAGGAACGGAAATTATGACAAGGTCATAGATTAATTTGCTGAACAAAAAGCTCGAAAAGTAATTTTGAATTCATAATAATTGCAATTGAATACACCAATTTTATTTTTATTTTTACTATATAACTTTTTATTTTTAATCCTATCCTGTGCAGTGTATAAAATATACAGGGTGTTTGGTGGGTGAGTGCTAGTAACTATTTACTTCCACTTATTATATTGCATTTTGGTTCACGTTTAAGAATTTACAACATTTTTAAGATTTTCCTAAGAAAATCCCCAATTTTTTCATGAAAAGTCAAATATTTTTATATTTACTGTCTGACCAAACAAAAATAATTTTAATTTAAAGTCCAATACTGTCTTGTTCAGATGCAATCATAAATTTATACCAATCATCTCACAAAAAGTTACAGTGGGTTCATAAACTTCGTTGAACCAGTGGGGTTTTTTTTTATCTCAACTTTGCTATGAAAAAAATAAAAACATTAACGAGTTTGAAAACTTTATTTGCTTTTAGAAACTTCTACAGCTAATATACTTTATATCGATATGCTAAATGTAACTTAAATAGTTAGAAATCTCAACTAAAATAGTATGTTAGTCCTCAAAGACGCCAGGTAAGGAAGGTACGAACACCTTCAACTACATATGTAGGTAAAGAGTTTTGTCTCATTCTAACAAATCTATGCCTATTGCTGTATCTATTTTGTGACCCGGCAACATTTCTCTTATTTGCTATTCTTATGTACTTATAAAATAATGATTTTATTTTCTGACTAACGATACGAACTAATACGGCCACCTAGTTGGGTACGGTCCTCAGTGCGTCCTGATCATTTTCAATACACTGTTCCTTTAGGAGCCTCTCTCTAAGAAGACCTAGCAAGAAACTCGACGGGAGTCGGATCTGATAAGCGATGAAACCAATTTTGTTGAATGTCGCACCTGCCGGTTTGAGAGGTGTATTTATAGGGAAAACTTAAGGCTGTTACCACAATCGTGACCACGGGGTCGGTAGCGAGCGCGGGCTGGAGGAAGCAGATTGTTCCCGACAGTAATCTTTTAACGTTCCAGTACATTTTTTGGTCGCCTCTTGCGAAGGTCGCAAATAGCAGAATATTCTGCGGCTTCCACCACCAGAAGGGTGGTGAGGTACGGAGTAAAAGGAACTCCTAGATTCAGTCTCCGTGAACTGGTTCTACATGACTTGCAGCTGGAGAAATGAAATAAACTAACCTAGCAGTATGAATGTCAGTCAGGGAACGATTTTTTTTAACCGCAAATGCCGCAGAACTAAGCCTACTCGCCAGTTGTGCTATATGGGGTCCCCACTGCAGTTTGGAGTCGGCAGTTATTCCAAGAAAAACGGTATTTTCCACCAGGTCTAACTTGTTACCGTTTAATTTCAAATCTGTCTCTACTTGCTTTACATTTGGTGCCGAAAACTTTATACATTTCGTTTTTTTTTCATTTAAAACTAGATTGTTCACATTGAACCATTTTACAACATTAGAGAATGCATTGTTCACGTCGTCATAATTTGTTTCCTGTCTGTTAATTTTAAATATTAACGAAGTATCATCAGCAAACAATACTATCTCATGATTATTCTTTACCACGTATGGTAAATCGTTTATATAAATTAAAAACAGAAATGGGCCCAATATCGACCCCTGGGGAACCCCCATACCTACAACGAATCCCTGTGATCTTTCGCAATTTATTTCAACCTTCTGAGTTCTATCACTCAAATATGAGGTTAAAAGTTTTAGTTCGGTACCCCTTACACCATAATGACTGAGTTTCCTGATCAACGTATCGTGTTCAACACAGTCAAACGCCTTAGACAAGTCACAGAATATACCCAGGGCATCCTGTGAGCCCTCCCAAGCGCTAACCACAACCTCAAAAAGTTTCCAGCGTCCGTGGTTGATCGACCTTTTGTAAACCCAAATTGTTTATTATGAAGGAGGTTGTTCCTATTGAAATGTGCCAAAAGTTGGTTAAGAATAAGTTTTTCAAAGATTTTGCTACAACTGTAGAAAAGTGTAGGTCACCGAAAATCTACGCGGCCCGAAGTCAAACGTGTGAGATAGCAGGAGTCCTTATTTCGAGGCAGGAAAGTGAAGGGAGAGTCAAATGAGATAGCATAATTGTTTAAGATTTGTTAGAATGAGACAGAAGTTTTTATCTACATAGGTAGTTGAACGGATTCGTACCTTCCTTATTAGCCGTCTTTGAGGACTAACTTACTATTTTAGTCGAGATTTCTAATTATTAATGTTACATTTGTAGCATATCAATATAAAGTGTAGGTATTAACTGAAGAAGTTTTTAAAAGCAAATGAAATTTTCAACTCGTGTTTTTTTATCTTTTTTCATAGCAAAGTTGACATTACATTTTTTCCCACTGGTTCAACGAAGTTTGTGAATCCACTGTAACCTTTTGTGAGATGATTGGTATAAATTTATGATTGCATCGAAATAAGACAGTATTAGGCTCTCAATTAAAATTATTTTCGTTTGGTCCGAGTGTAAATTAAAAAAAAATGACTTTTCATGAAAAAACCGGGGTTTTCCATAGGAAAATCTTAAATGCAAATTAATAAGAAGAAGTAAATAGTTAATAGCCTCGCCTATACACAATTTTCTTTTGGCTACTCACCCAGCAAACACCCTGTATATCTTACGCGTTCATATCTATACATCTGTAAATAAACAGGCATAGCACGGAAAGAACAGCAAATGACGCATTATTTTCGGAAGGGCTATTTGTTAGTGGACATCTGATAACTGAAATTATAAAGATGATAAAGGTAAAAATAAATATTAGTGGTTGGGGGCGGCGTTTTCAGATTTTGCCCCGCCTAAAAAAAATTGAAGATCCGGGGCTGACTTTCCCTGCAATTGGGCCTTAGAGAACTAATAACAAAAAACGATTCGATTTTTGATGCTTTGTTAAGTTTAAAATTCCCGCTCCTGCCAACTTTGACAGTTCGAGTGCTTATTTCTCGCCACATACGACCAATGATAGAAAAAAAATATAGCATGACCACTGACAGTAAACACAGTATTGCCATTAAAAAATAAAAAGTTGCTGTAGTACCGGTAAGTATTTGGAAAATATTTTTTACCGGTAAAATTAAGATAACGTAATTTGTTTAATACTTTCCGCTATTTCACCACTGATATTTAGAGGACGTAATAAATTTTCTCTGTTGCACACACGGTAATAATGGTACGTGCTTGTTTGGTATAATTTTTGAAAGTATAAATACCTTTTTTTTTTTTCAATACTACTACTAGTATTTTTATCTTAAATCTGGTCAGTCTAGAATTCAAGTGGTTTTCTCAAATTTTCAGTGTTAGCAAGGCCATATCTTAAGACTAGCAATTAGACCGTCTTCCTTGGGACTGACTAAAGGCTTATCTAACAGTCACCTTACCTACAACACAGCATCTTAATTTAAAGTTAAGAATAATTGGTATTAGCTTATTTTAAGAAAAAAATATTTCATCTCGAGTATAGTCTTTTAATCTATAAATTTGTCTTACTTACTTTCCCCCACGTTACATTCCATAAGTCAAATTTAATATCGTTTGCTATTTATTAGAATAGCAACACTATTTGTCGTTCCATCCGTTTTTTTTTTAGTAATGGCTGATCGTTCATTTGATTGGCATGTAAACGACGGTCTCGCTGAATTTTAGAATTGGAAAAATAATTCGTTTTAGATTTTGTGTGTTTGTTCAGTAGTGTTATACACTTTGCACAATCTCGTGAATTTGTGTTTCGTGTTCCGAAAAATTGTTGGTGTGTTTGATTGCATAGAATGCTTGTGGTGTCTTCACGGTAATAGGATCAGTGGTCGTTATTTATTATATTGGATTACAATTCTGTCCGTTGAGTTGTTGTGTACTAAAGGTGAGTGGTAGTTTAATTTTTTGATTTGTCAATGGGTTAGGCTTTAGAACAGGTTTGTGCCACGGAGGCGCGAGAAAAAGTGCGTGATGCGTCGCTGGAAGTAGCCGGTCCTGTCTTGAGATACCGCAGGGTTAGAACTAGACTAGATTACGTTGATTCTGATAAGAAGTCACATTTCGCAACGCAGCCGCCATCTACCTTCATTTGTGTCCTACTCCATTTCCTGAGATAAAGTAAAAATTGTACGAATATTGAATTTTATGCTCTATTTCCCTCCAAAATACAAGAATAAGAGTGAGTGGCAATTTGAGTGTTTATTGGGGCTCGTAAAACTCGAAGCTGCATTTTAATGAAGTTTTCATAAAGTGTTCCTATCTACTTGATCTGTAACATTCCAATGCTCTTTAGTTATTGTCATAAACTAAAACATATTGTTTTAGAGGTATGGTCAGTGACACTTAATAAATTTATCTCATAAGTCTTTAAAACCATACATACCAAGTTAGTCTTCCAACTATAGTTATATTGAACCAACTTCTATATTCTATTTGTGTAAATATTATTTTTTAATTCTAGATCAATTCCATTTATTTCCGTGCCCTTACATATTACATTCATTTAATTATCACTGCAAGTAGTTTAAGTTCAGAAACTGTTATTCCATGTTACATTAATTTACCTACTTTGTCATTTTGCCTTCTGAGCAATGTTCATGGTCATAAATGTTATTTTAATGACTGTTTTTATCTACTAACACAACAATATTATCGCCTACAATAAGTTGTTTTTTTTTGTCAACAGTAGGGACTTTAAATCTTATTTACCTATTAATTATAAGACTTTTACATTATTATTTAGTATTATATTAAGGCTATCATTAGTTATTGCCACATATATTCTTAGACTTATCCTCAAATTTTAATTTAAAAAATTTAAATTTAAATTAAAAAAAAGAAATTATTTGAAACAGTACACATAGATTTTAGTTCTATTTGGTAATAAATGTAATATTTTACACTTTAATTTTTGACCTTACTCAATAATCTTATCTCCTGAAAGTTTTCCAATATAGCTTATGTTCTAAGCCTTAGACCAATCTCAATTGAGACATCTTTCAAACTTCATAAACTAAAACATATTGGGTACATTTGTTTAGTAGCTATAATATCACAGACAGGCAGCTGTTTCGTTCCACACATAAATCTTATAACACCCTTATTTGTTTGCTTTTTCAATACACATACCTGTAGCCTACTTATAACAGGAATTTAGGTAGGTTTGTATAAACAGAATAGTAACTGTGGAATTTAGGAATTTGCAACTGGACTTAGCAAGGTCGAACCCTGTCGCCCACTTCATTGCAACTACTTGCAACGAAATAACAATGCCAAAGATAGGGTCCGATTTAAAATTTGTTAATATAATAAAAATAGTGACCCGCAAATTGTTGCCCACCTACTTGCAGCGTAAGCTTACGCAATAACTGCATATTCATATATCACTCTTCATTTCGTACATAACGTGGGTATTGTGTAAAGACTACATTACCTGCGACCTGGCCCGACCTACCCTCGTTAACCTTCGCACACGCATCAGTTAGCTCTCCCTTCCGCCTGCTGATCCGCCTGGACGCTCCATTGGGCAATAATTATTACAATTAGACTTCTGGTCCAAAATGTTGCTTAAAAACCTCATATCCCGGGTTTGAACAACGGAAATCGCGGTTTTCTACAACTGAAAGCGATCCGCGTTTCCTATTGGTAAATGGCCGTGTTAGGTAATTAGGTTCTAATTGTGTGTTACCGAAATTTTACGTCAGAAATTGAGTAAGTTATGAAGTTGTGACTTATTATTAACAGTTGATTATGTAATGTTAAATACCCAAAAAATATAGAAAAGGCATCTATTAAAAAGTAAGCAAATGAACATGCAATCTTTAATTGTTTTTTTGATAAATAAAAACATCAAATCCAACTCTTGCAAATTGATTTGCTCTCGTTACGCTTTCATAGTCATTTATATTTATTTATTTTTCATAATCTACGTGATTATAGCCCTATATTTAAGTAAATCTATCAGTTTTATCCATAAACTCGGCGCCTGGAATGTAGTTTCGGTCGCCGCATCGAAGCCCCTAATGCTATAAATCTTAGAAATGGTTTATCGCATTCCAGTCTTCAGTACCTACAACTTATGTATCATTACTAATCTACCCAGCAATTGATCTAACGTTTAACTCGGGCCACACCTGTAATTAGCATGTAGTTTTGGTTTGCGGCTACTCTTTTAACCGTTAACCGTTTTTTGTATCAAATTAAATTATGAACGTAGTTATTGTGACTCATTTACTTATAAAATATGCAGAGTAAACTAATACAGTGGAAGATTTTCGGTTTAATTATTGCTTATGTTAAGTAGGTACTTGACGTTGTATTGCGAAATGTTAGCTCATATTGCACACAGTCATTTCATTTTTAAATTTCACTCAGTTTAATGTAAAGCATTTCTTTATTAAAATGAACAGTAACCAATTAAAGTTGAGACTTTCAAGCAACATTCCTGAAGTAGATCAAATTGATATAATGGTCACAGACTGCCCTTTCGACGAAGGTCAACGAATCTAGGACCCCCGTGGTGAAGTCGACCGGTTAAATTTACAAGGTAAACATTTGGTTAACTGTAAACTAATTGACTTTGGTTCAAATTACACGTTTTTATCAAATTGTTGTTGTTCTATTATTTATTTTGGAAAACATATATGAATTCAGATATCTTCTATCGGTTAACTGTTTGTAAATCTGAGTAAGCTATTAGCAACCGTGTTGTTATATTAACAAAGTTGAACATCATCGTACGATTGCGTCAAATTTGTCAGATATGACGTGGATTTTGACATTACCCTTTTGATTATTACGTAGTTAACTAGTAACTTTTATTACCTTACAAACCTCATGTCTACTAATAGGTATAATAGTGTTGTATCTTCAACAAGGTTGACCTAGCTCGCACTTTGCTTACGCGATTGTTACTCGTGTCGGCTAATTTTAGGGGCGGCCCACATTTGACTACCACTTGTATGTAGCGTCTATATGATAAGAGCTGATTCTTTCTCTACTTCTCAGTTATAGGATACTTGTATATTTTCTAAAAAAAAACTATGGAATTGTATTCGTTTCTAAAAGCTCAATGTCCTCAACCAGGCTTTAATTTTGTTGATTTAAAAGCCTTTGTCCGTATAAACTATTCATATGCAGTACCTGCATACCTTAATAAATTGGCAACATTTTAGACAACAGCAATAATAACTGAAGTAATCATATTTATTGCGTACTGTGTAATGGCGTCGTGTATTCTTTATAGGTGTAATATTTTACTCTTGGAATTGCAAACCTGCTTTTCTACTATTTGTAATAACTCATCATCTCGCGAACAGTTTGTGCAACTAACTATAGGAATGCTAATAGGATGAATGGACAGCCAATACATTATTGATGCAATCACGAGGTTGTGATGGTCGTTTCATTCTTCATGGTGTAAATTATCATTTAATTTATGCTAGAAACTTAATATTCTACCCATTTGTTACGACTATTATTGCATCTACAACAAAATATTGTATCTGCTTTACCAAACTCAACAATGATGCCCTGTTATAAAAGTTGAAAAAACGTACGAAAATAGCTCGTTGTAAAAACCGTTTGAGCCCACAAAGTCGTTAAAACTTGTCTATAGTCAAAGCCCCTTTGCTTTGCATTACCACTGTGGACGCACAAAGTAAAAAAAACTGTAGGTACCTATCTACTCAATCATTCATTTTCCACGTTTTATTCAGCACAACCGTTGAGATGGATTCTTTGCTGGCTGTTCTGCTTTTTTCTCACAATCATTATGTCTCTTGCGGTCGCGTTTTAAACGGTCTCATCTCTGGTAAAAGTGAGTGCAATTTTAGATCTAAACTGCTCGGTTTTAGAGTTGACATTGGTTTGGGGCAAGAGCAGTGTTATGGGTGTGTTGGTCTGGTTTAGGGGTAAAGATGAGGGTTGGCCAAGGCCGTCTATTGTACGAAGGCAGGTCGGCACACGGTAGCTAAGTGCTCTATATTATCTACACAACTATTACTGCGTGTTTACATAATGTTGTTTATACATGCAATGTTTTTTCTGGACTTTCGGACTAATTGTTGGACGCTGCGCCAATAAAACCAGTAGTGTGCAGACAGATTAAACCGATTCTGTAATAATTTGTATGTGTGGCCATATTGGTCGACGCGTTTAATTATGAAATAAGAGAGAGGGTTAATCAGCCTGTTGTTTATGTAAGACTAGTCTTGTTTGACAGGTTTTGCAATCTTTGGTCATTTTCCGGACGATTCACTGTCATTTCTAGTAACAATGTGGTAATTTTTTATAGTAATTTACCGACCTAAAGTTTTTTTATCGAATTCTAAAACTAAAAAAATCTTAAACTGTTGTGCCTATTTTAATTAATATTAATATGTAATCGACGACAACTAAACATTGTAGGTTCCTATGACAGATTAGATCATTAAGTAAATTGAATTAATTGCCTTGACTTAGTTATTTGAGGTAAAGGTCAATGACCTTGATAAGAATGAATTGTTATTTTGCGATTAGTTGGTACTGCGGTTAAATTGATTTTTAATTATTGTTACTAAATTATAATATGGGTCAAAAGTTTACAGTTTTTTTAATTCTTTTGCATATTTTGACGATTCAAGTTTTTGTCGTATCGTTAACATAGAATAAGTATCTGAATCAATGTAATTTACACTAAAAAAACACAAAACTTGACTGCATGAAAAAGTTCTCAAGATATTCTATTAGGAAAAAATATATGAAAACCTCACATTTACATTTCGTATTCGCCAAGTCATAACCTATTGTCCCAGTAATAATTTCCTTGACACGACAATAACTTATTCAATGAATACTGTATAGCCAATAAAGAAACCTAGTATAAAGGTTGACCTAAAGTCGTCCTAGTTGCCAACAGAAAGGTTGCGGATACTAAGGTATACATGACGTGGTAAATATTTAAGTGGTATAAGAAGTATTCAGGTATCTACGAAGTACTTAGCATATCAATTGTTGTTTTAACACCAGGCCATAGGCTGTCTAAGGTAGTATAATTTATAAGCTTGATCTTTGTTTTCGCCTGTGGCAGTAACTCCTAAACGTATAATGTTTGATAGATGATTTACCTAATAAATTTATTTTCGTTAGGATATAGTACTTTTTTACATTTAGTGAATATGTTGTTAACATAATATTGGTTTTACAGTACTTTTCTGTTTTAGCAGTTACTAAAATTATTATATTTCTGTAATATTTCTAAATTCTTACCTAATAAATATTATTTTTTGTCCGCAGGTGTGTTGGCCACAGTGTAGTGCGAGTTCTTCGATGGGACAGTGCTAGTGTCTGTTGCAGAGTAGCTGTCACGCTGCTCGAAACATCTAAATGTGAGTTTCCTATACTGTGACCAGTTGGTTTTAGATACGTTCCTATCTCAGTTTGCAAGGGTAAAATGTGTTTAAACGAAGCGTCTAATGCACACTTCAATTCACCAGTAAAGCCTTGATATTTTTTCAAATCCTAGAAACAAAATTATCAAACCAAAATCGCTGTAGATTTAGACAATTTTGTGAGTGGGATGTCGATATTTATTTTTTAATACAGTTGCTCAAAAAGTGGCGTATTGCAGGGACGTATAGCGTTCGGGATGTGGGCTATTACACACGCGTGGTTTTTTTTTACCTTTCCCGCACTCGTGCGTTCTCTTTCCCAACTGTCAAAATAATGTCTATTAAAAAGAAAAAATTACCAACCATGAAGATTTAATAAAAAAAAAATTAAGAAGTTTTTATGATTCATGTTAATACTTACGTAGCGTAGTTAAATTTCTAAAAAAAGCTACTAGTTTGTTTCGATATCAGATTTAATGATTTGATTGAAGTAGTGTGGTTGGTTTCATTTCATTTTATCTCATTAAATTTCATTTTCATTTCATATCAATAAAAAAAATCTACTGAAGACTTGGCTGTATGGACATAGTAACCTTTGCCTACCAAATGGGTGAAGAAAAAATGGCGCCATTTTCAAAATAAGTTATTTCGACATTTACGATCCTAATTTTATATTTTGTTAAATTGCTTTATTTTTTCGCAACTGTATTAAAAATAGTCGTTCAGTACACGTGCGGAACCGTCATTGCAACTCGTCCCGCGTGTCAACCCTCGCCTTCGGCTGTGCCTCGGCTCGGGTAGACATTTGTCGGGACTCGTTGTAATGACAGCCTTTCCACACTTGTATTGAAATATACTATACACAATAGAGATAAATGTACTTAATATCTAAGTTTTATTTAGTTGGTGCACAATGTTAGTTATATTTTAATATTTTAATGGTCGTATTTACTACGAAGTCGTTTTTAACTATAACTAAGTAAAATTAAGTATTATCAATGCGAATATTAAATTATTAAGGTACCATCGGATTAAACCAAAAGTTTGATTAATTAAAGCCTTGAGTTCTTCAGTAGGTATAATGACACTCAGATTTTATAATACGACCGATAAGATTGTAGGAAAAGCTTCGGTTCGATAGTTTTTACCTCGCAAAAAAGGCAGTTCTATGATCTCTCTTTTAACATTAATGATATTATAGTTACAATTTTTCATCCTCGTCCATCATTAGTTGACAAACAGTCTAATACCTGTGTCAGCTACCTTTATTGTTAAATAACTACCTATTGTATACTCAACATTCATATAGTTATCATTAAGTGGTATTAGGGTCAGATCGATTTGTCTTTGCTCTTTATTGTGCATACGCGTACTGCCAACTAATTGTGCTTTATTGTCGGAAATCTATACATTTATTGTCAAACTTACGTTGGTTAGTTTATTTTTTTGTGTTAGCTCAAAGCGAGTTCTATGGTCAGGCGAAAGCCAAGTAACAGCTAAGTTTAAGCTGTAAAATTGTCCTAATTGATTCAATGTTACTCTGCTAGGTGTTAGTTTGAAGCAAACCAGCAATTCACATTTCAACACTTATTTATTTGATGGTGTGTGTAAATTTACATCTTATTTATTTCGCAAAAATGTTTATTGAGTAGGTATACAGTAATTATTAGGTGAGAATGATGTGTGGGTAGGATGGGGTAAAATCCAAAAACAACCATGTGAAATTAATGAATATTAAAAATATAATTTATTTCGACTTATGGTCATGCTTATGCATAGTGTAACGTACAATTGTAAAGAATGTAGTACGTAAGTAGATAGGTACACAAAAAAGGCTATTTATTTAATGACATTTCCTTTCAAATTTAAAATCTAAATGCCCGTTTTGTTAAAATAATTATCCTAATTAGAAACGTATCCTGCGGACATGCACCAACAAACGGAAGATCCGTGTTTTGTATCCGTTTTACTTTAATTTAATTAATTACCGAATTCGTCGAGTTTGAGTTAATTTCTTTGTTTGTTTGTTTCACAATGCTGGCGGGCATATCCGTCTTTTGTTTTTGCATTGTGGATTAATTTTGGGGGTCGTTAGCGATGATTGATTGATATTAACTTAAAAAAACATCTGGTTTTGCAATGGGTCCTTTCCAAGTTTGATTGAACGATGTTGTTTAAAAATAACGCAACGGGAACTCATTAAAGATCGGCAGTATTTAGAATTTAAAAACTTGAAGTGCACTAACAAGTCGTACAGGTAGAGCCTTATTTTTTCCTTTATGATACCTTCTTTAAGTAACATTTGCACAAATTCGAAGCGAACCTTTTTGTGAAGTTGAAACCTTTGCTAATAAACTAATTCCTCACTAAAATACTCCTTACGGCTTCCTCGTGAGCTAGCCAACACTATCTTCAGAAGTCCCATGTTCAAAACACCGTCACGATCAGAATTACGTGTCGTATTGAATGCCAATTGAATCGTGACAGTAACTATAGTCAAAACGATCGTGCATGCCACGTCAGTGATTGAGAGTTGTGCCACTGTCTGTGATTAGGGTAGCTAATGACTGAAACGAGACTATAGAGGGTATCTCTTCAAATTCCTTAGTATAAGTACAGACAGCAACATAAACTCTATATTTTTGAGGTACCGAAGACATATTTTTTGATGTGTAGATTTAAATATGACCGTAATTGTGTACATTATACAGTTGTAAGGAGTTAACACGGTTATTGAACTTAAAAATTATATAAATGAAGGTGACTTGTAAGTAACCTAAAATAACTTATAAAAACATTCTTTAATTTTACATACTGAATATCTCTTTGAAATCAGGGTAGAGTAAGGTGTCATGTAATAAACTTGTTTTTTACCAAATATTTTTAAGCTTTGTAATTATAAACGTGAAAGTTTGTGAGTATGGATGTATGGATGTTTGTTACTCTTTCACGTAAAAACTACTGGATGTATTTTGATGAAACTTTACAGTAATATAGGTTATACATTAGAATAACATAAAGGTACTTTTTACCGCGGGAAAACTTCTCATTCCCACGGGAATCCGACTTCTACGCGAACGGAGTCGCGGGCGGCCACTCGTAATTACATATTTTTATAAAACAGTCGGGTAAAAATATGGACATTCATTTAACCCAGACCACAAATTATTATTAAAAATTGATAAACTTGCTTTTAGTTAACCATAAGCTGTAATCAATGTACTATGGTTTCCTTATTCATTAATTTTGATAAGCCACAAATAGCTGTTTTAAATCACTCGTCTACCTAATAGCTATTCATTTAGATATTTTATACGGTGTTCATAGATATTTTGCATAATTACAACTATGTCCAATTAATTGCACTAATTATACGGAATGTTGTATTGGAAACTTGATTAAATATTTTTAACTTGACATTGGCGCCGTATTTTTTGGTATTAAGGTTTATGTTGATTCTTCGTATAATTTGTGTTAGAAATAAATAGCCAATGGTAGGTATCTTCCACGTTTTTCTTTATTAATAAAAAAGCATGTAAAGATATTAAAATAAAATGTTGTTGTGTGTTTAGCCGTTTATAAATTTAAGAATTTCTTTAAAAGTAACAGGAAAATATTTTTTCACCTTTGTTTAGTGTACATCTAATTAAGGTAAAGTCACTAATGCCGGACATTGAACTAAAAGATGACATTTTCAAAAAATAACTTTTCTACTAAGAAAACTATTCGTTTTAATAACATTGCCACTGATGTTAAAGGCACCTAGGTCCATGTTTTATACGTGTTCAAAATCTGGTGGGCGTCTGTTTGCAAATTTAAAAGTGGCGTCAGTTAACAAGAAACGATGCAAGTAGGTTGGCGTGTTGTACGTAATTCTAAGCGGTTTTCTTAAAGTAACTGATTTTTAACAGGTATTTTTTTTTCTTATATTTATGATTATTGGTTAGTGTTAGTTTCTATATGAAAGATATATGAAGTTCTTGATTAATTAGGACCATTTCCTTGTTATTTTGGCTTGTTTTTGTATACATTTCAAGTGGTGTTCACTATTAGTACCAGAAATGAATCAAAATCTAATAGATGACATGCATGCCTTCGGGTTACATCGAACTGAATTTGTAAGCATATTTTAATGCAAATTGAGCCTTATATTGTAGTAATAAATGTCCTGGCTGAGTTTCACTAGTTTTACACTATTTTAACTAAAAGAAGACAGTGTCAACTATTAGGGTCCGCTCGATGTCAACTATTAGGGTTTATCAAATGTCATTATTTTTTAAGTTTTAAGCACAATGCCGCCAGTAAAAGGTCAGATGTTTCGATACTCCGAAGCCGATATGAAAGCAACCATAGAAGAATGCAGGCGGGGCGTTCCGACAGCTACTGCGGCGAAGAAATTTGGAGTTCCACGAGTATGAAAACAAGGATCGAAAAATAATGAAATGGAAGAAAAAGAAGAGATTGGAAGACAGAAGAAAAATGAAGAAAAAAGAAAGCTTAAGGCTGCTCAGAAATTAGCTAAGAAAAAAGGAAAAGGTTGTGAAAAAGAAATCTAATAAGACTGATAACTGTAGTGACTAGTACTGAAGATGAATGGATAGTCTGGAGATAGCTTAGATGATCTAACTGACGAGCATGAAATTGACAATGATGAAGAAAATTTGTATACAGGTGAAGAAGATAAGGAAGTTAAGATCACACTTGGTGATTATGTAATTATTAACTTTCCTGGAAAAAAGAAGATTCACAAGTTTGCCAAAAAATATCAGGCAAAGAGATTGAAGTTATGGCAATGAGAAGCTAGAAAACCAAAACTATTTTTAAAGAAAATGAAAAGATATTAGTGTAGTTAGTGAATCTCAAATAGTAGAAGTTCTTAATGCGCCAAAAGTTATTGTAGGTGATAGGATTAAGTACAAAATTGATTTTCCGATGTGATAATGATATTTAATTATTGAATAGTTTCATGAACTTAAGTATTTAATTGAGTAAGCAATATGGCTGAGTACCTATTATAATAATTACTAGTGGCCGCCCGCGACTCCGTTCGCGTGGAAGTCGGTTTCCCGTGGGAATAAGAAGTTTTCCCGCGGTAAAAAGTACCCTATGTCCTTTCCCAAGTTCAGTTCTTTCTTCATACCAAATTTCAACAAAATCGGTTCAGTGGTTTAGGCGTGAAAGCGTAACAGACAGACAGACAGACAGACAGAGTTACTTTCGCATTTATAATATTAGTAGGGATTATTATTTTATGTGATTTTATTATTCTGACAAATATTTAATTTTTGTTACACAATTAATAGTTTTAAAGACCAAGCTGTGCTCGTCTTTAATTTAAAGTGATTTTATAGTCGTGTCTACTATTAATGCCAATAGATGTCTACTTTTGGTGGATTTCATTTTCGATGTTGTCATCTTTTAGTGTTTACGACAAACTTTAGAAATTTGTATTTTTTTGTTA
Source organism: Emmelina monodactyla (assembly GCA_916618145.1). NCBI lineage: Eukaryota > Metazoa > Arthropoda > Insecta > Lepidoptera > Pterophoridae > Emmelina > Emmelina monodactyla. The sequence continues at coordinate 5,069,859 of OU745316.1, forward strand.
AAGGACAACAGTTTAAAAATATTTTATTTGAAAATATTAATATCTAAATGTGGCTTCAGCACTAAAAATAATTAGAACTGTATTTTTTTGATAAATACGTTTAATATTTGAGAATGAAGTTTGATTTGTCCTTAAACTGTCTAGCATTAGTGCTTTTACCTTACAGGACTTTAAAAAACATTAAAAAATGTTTACTTATCAATTAAGGCTGCTAAGTGATAATCAACTAGTATTTATATTTGTCATTTCTTAATATTATTTATTTCACACTTGAGATACTCGTTCCCTATTTCAATTCGCGTTTACAGTTTTTGCGTGTGCGTGGCGTTTTATGCGCGTAAATGTGCGTGTGATGAATAAAACGAATGGCGTCAAAACTTAACGTTTTAAGTACTCTGTTATTTTACTATAAAGGGCGTTTTAATACTGATATTTTTGAACATTGTTCCAAGAGGCTCTTTTAACACAATATGTAAAATAAAAAAATAACTACTAGGAATACGAAATTATAATTTTGTATGAACTAAATACCTACAGCTCCTTCCAGTATTTACTTTGGTTTCCTAAAACGGAAACTCCGTTAAACTATATAAATGGGCAAGACGTTGCACCCAACATTAGACTTTGCACAAAACCCTTCCACCTGGCTTTAAGCATAACCCCAAAAAGTTTCCAAATTAACGTATTCATAACGTAGTAACTACAACTAGTTAATTTAGGGTACACGAGCGTAAACCCATCGAGTTAACCAATAATTCATGACATTCCATCGGTCATTTAACACTGGTCGTACGTCCACTTATTGATCGCTTTCGTGGTAATCATATGTTTGGCGCATCAACCTGATTGATACGTACTCAACACGACACTCGAGTCATTGACAGCTGCTAATGTCAATATTTGGTCGTGAAGGTGACTGGAGAAATACCTGAAGGAAGTATAGCTCCAATTTTGTTAGCTATAAGGTTTAGCACATGTAGAAGTATCTACTATGCACTACATATAGTTATTTTATAGTATAAATATAATATTTTTTTCTCTTTTTATTTTTATTTAGATTAATCATGATTCAATAACTGGTTAGTAACAGCCAATCGCAAATCTTGCATATTTCATTTAAATACTAAAAGAGTTTACAAACATTCTGATCCGCGATTATATGAAATATAATCACCTAAACAACGTAATATTTTAATACCTTACTGATGAATAAAAACTGATAAATAATATTTTATAACGTTTTCACTAGATAGTTAAATTGAAAGTTATAAAAAAATATCATTGAAGAATACGTATCCTACGCATATCAATAAAATTAATGTATCAAGTTGACCACATTGTCATAAGTGACTACTTAATGCGACAATCACAATACCTTACCTTTCAATAACTTAATTCATGCAATAAATGAATATGAATTAAGTATGACAAATCCTCGCGTATGGTGTGCTTGCGCAGGTATACCGCGCACAGCCTTGAACAACTTCGATGTATCAGTATGATTCACAGTGTTATCATTTCCTCGCTGTTGGTGTGTTGTCGTAAAGTTTGCACAGATGTGCCGCTTTCTTTTATTATACTGTATGTCATTATGTTAAAGTATGATCAAGGTTAAGTTTATGATGTTAATATATCATTTTCGTAACTGTAGGACCTACCAGTCTGTAAAAAGGTGGATCGTTTTTAAATATAGAAGAGGTTTTAAGATTTTTTATTTTAACAAAAAAATAATCATTGTTCTGCTATGCTCCTGCAACCGACTTCGTTATTAAATCCTTTTAACAATACATAGTTAATTCATAGTTTCATAGTTAATCGTAATATTAATCCGTTATAACACAGCAACTTTGGTCACACCGGATACCGCTTCGCCTTTAACCCTTAAACAGACAAGTGGTCAGGCGCAAGTCGGCCGCGTAACCACAGATAGACATAGCACCGTTATTTGTATGGATCATCTTGACTTAGGTATTATATACGTATATACTTTGTTGAGAACATGTTTGCTTTGGGAATCAAGTCTAGAAGATTCAGCTTGAGTTAGTAATCTTTAGATGGTAAAAGAGCAGTAAAATAGTGGTAGATAGAATAGATCAGTGCCTAGATCTTGTTATGGGGTATCTATGATTATCGTTCTTATTTCACTTCCTACTGGGATGTGCAACCTTAATTGGAGTTTAGATTTTTGTACATATTTCATATAGAAGTTACGTGCTATAAAGAGAACGATTGGCATCACAGCTGGTTAGATTGTACTTATTTACTGAGTCAGTGTTATGAATTAAGGTTCAATCCCTCTGGCTATTCAAGAAAAAATCCTGTGCGCACCACTAGTAAGACTTATAACTGTGTTATATAAAATAATAAGTAAAGCATAACAAAAATACATAATCTTATCAATTGATTGCAAAATGTATTCGGTAATCGTTCGATCTTAGATCCTCATAAAATCTACCGATCGTGCTAAATGTTTTATATAAAAACTGTGAGTTGCCTTGCAAACATGTTTCATTTTAATGTAGGTAGTTAATAGTTATATTGTGGTACACTGGATTACAGCTATTACAAGCTTCGAGTTAAAACCGCTGAACACGCGATCTGTTTGATAAAACTAGTTTTCTCTAAGAAATATGTAAAATATTTATTACTGGCAAGTTTTAATATACCCCCTGCTGATTCAGCTTTTCTATTAATCAGATATTCATATCCGTTTTCTATTTGTTTTTTCTTAGTAAATTTAAATGTGGGTTAATAAGTCAAGGTTTATATCAAGTCAATGAATATGCTGAGAGTATTTTTAACAGTAAATTAATATTTTACGCCTTCAGTAATCACTTTCATACATAATCCACCCATTCAAGACTTTAATGATAAGCTCCTAACATAAAAGAGAAAGAGGAACATCCACTGACCTGTAGGCATATCCATGCAAAATTATCACTAAGCCTCTAAAACAGGGTATGGTTAGTATGCCACAGGGAAAGTACTAAACTTCTAATAGTCGATGTTTTGAGCTGATAAGCATATACGGTATGTTTGTAGAAACGGGCGGTATTATTTTCATTCACACGATAACGGTTTAATAAGCAAGTAATAAGTACACTTGGAATAACCCGATAGTTATTAGCTAGTCTTTAAGCTGTATGATTGGATTGATAATCATAAATGAACTTGACTTGTAACAACTGTTACACGCAGTAATAAAATACAAAAATAATAAAATACTTTAGAGCCGTGGTAAAAGGAATCCTTTTAAAGGATGAACTAGTACCACATGAGTAAAGAAACTGAACAGAGACAAAGCTTCTAAAGAGCTAGCAAAATTTATACCTATTTTGGTAGGGTTGGCACAATTGAATAAATTAAAAATATAAATGTACTTTTTTTTCATTTTTTTTATTAAAATAGGTTTTTTTTTTACAAATTACATACTCTAAATATATTTTTTTTATTACTTTTGGTTTTTTATAATTTGTTGTGTCTTTTAATCGAATGATAAATTCTAAATCTAATATAAAGTTTTTTCAAATAAACCAATGGGAAACACTCACATGGCATATAAAATGTACAATCTTGCAAACGTGCTAATATGTCATTACCAATATTAACATTTTTAACAAACAAATTAACCAAGATAGATTACAATGACCTGACACGAAAAACTCAGGTGCGTCAAAAAAGCGTCTCCTCGCTTTCGGAATGATACCGGGAAGCCCCCTCTCCCCCCTCTCCCACTTGCGAAATCCTGCGCTCCGATTTTATTGTAGGTAGTTACTTATTGTAGGTATGTATCTACAATAACTTTTTTGGGAAATATATTCAGAATTACTTACACAATTTTACCGAAATATCTGGTAATTTTCCGTAAAATATATAATAATGAGTATTGAGTAGTTTTAATTATAGAGTTGTATACCTTTCAATCTACATAACACATTATAAAATTATTAATATAAATTAAGTTTCAAGTACAAACTTACCTAGTAGACTCCTTGGGATAGTTAAAATAAGAAATATTTTTAGTCTTTCTATTATTATTCATGCACACAGTACAATGTACAACCATATTTACAAAACTTTTTAAATACTAAAACAAAAGTATTACTACGTATTATGTGAGAAACTCGAAAACAAAAACAAAACACGCACAACGTTCGAGCGTCGCGTCACGCCTGCACGCCCTGAGATTGACCACTGGCTGATCTAGTTTGAAGTGGTTTCGGCTCATACGTGACAAGCGGCCAGTGGTCACGCACACACACGCGTTGCACTTGTAGTGATGTACCTGTCACAGCGCATTCGTATGTAGCTTTGTCTCTGTTCAGTTTCTTTACTCATGTGCTAGTACTATGAGTAGGTAAGTTGTATTACAAATAGCAAATTACCATTAGCAATATTTTAGGTTAAAATCATAAAGATATTACACATATATATTGTTTTTGTATTTGTGACTGATTAACTCTTAAAAGTACCTTGAGTTCATTAGGATAAAATAAAATATAAAAAAAAACGAATTTCCTCGTATTATAGATTCTAGATGGACGAACAATAAAGTCTTCGTTACATAACTTTCCACGTTCACCTGATGAATTTAACACCAACACGTTACATCAACGGAGAAAATTTCCAATAAAACGCCGGTTCGTATACAAACAGACGCATAATTCAATATTATCTAACTTTTGGACGTGCCATTGCGCCCACTGTTTGTTAAAACGCTGGAAAACAAATAAGAGAAGAAAAGTTATTGGTCTGCAATCCACTCATGCGCAGCCGTCATGGAAGTTAATGGAAATGGCAATGTATTATTACGAATGTTGTGTAACTCATTTGCAATCAAGCATTCAATGTTTACTATGCAAAGTCTCTTGTGTTTTTAATCATAAAAGTTTCACGAGATTCTGGCTAAAGTTGTCCAATTTATAGCACCTTTTCCAGGTTCTGTGGTGTTTGACCAGGAGCTTACAGTATCAACTTTTTTAAATCTTTGAACTTTCATTTAGAAACAGCGGCAATACCAAAAAAGCTTGGATATAGAGGTTATCTCTGGAACTTCTGAGCCGATGTTTTACCAGTTCAAATCTAAGTTATCCGGGAGTGGCATAGACTAGTTTATAAAATTGAAGATAGTCTTTACGACTCCAGATTAATCGACTCACAAATCAATAACCAATTACTATTACCCCATTGAATCAAACCCCGCCCTTGACACTCGGATCCATGACCAAACAATGGACACTTTGGACAATGTCCGTGGACAATTGTACAAACATGCCGGTAATTGGTCGTGGAGAATGCTCGGAAGAAGAGAATCGTTGCATAGAAGCTTGTATTGTCTTACTGTTGTTTGGAGGATAGAAGACGGTTTTGTTGGGGTCGTATTGCGTGTTGGACTTGTTTTTGAAGGCGATAATACCAAAGAAAACTTCTAAATCCTATCTTTGATATTTTATTACTAACGGTTTGGGCTGAAAAGTGTCTTGTTTTAATGATTATTTTGAAATTTTTACATCTTAATGCTACTAGATTTCATGAGTGGTCTATCAGACCCTAAGCATCTAAGATAATTTTATATACATAAGATTTTAGTTTTCTTAAAATAACATATAGTCTACATCTTTTCTATCTATTCTAATGGTACCGTCAACAACCTAGTGTACTAATGGCGACTCCACACTCGCTGCGGCGGTGTGGAGGCGGCACATTCCAGGATTGGCGAAACGCGTACAATGTTAATCTCGTTATCGCCATAATGCTGTTAGTACGGACTGCGGCAAGCAGGTACTGTCGCGATTGTAATATACTCGTGCCTTCTTCATCTCAGTCTTATTTTTTTTAACTGTAAGATCCACAAAAAAACGGCCGGTTTAATTGCTTTATCAGAACTTAATTATCAATTTAACCACGTTATAAATAAAATAGGTAATCTTTAGATAAAGCAACTCAGAGATCGAGCATCGATGCCATTATGTGGTTCTCGTGTTCAGGCATTAATTTGGATGCTGTATAAAATAGATTCAAAAAATCATGGTCTGAGATATAAGTACGAAGTAAACTAAGTATATACGTGATTGTACTACTGTTTTGTTTGTTAGTGTAAACGGCGACAACTCACCTAGAGTATTATTGCGTTCCGTACCTATACGTAAATAAACTTAGGACAACTGATATTTAAAGCTTTGATTTGATTGGCTAGACCGATAACGGTTTTTTTTTGTTTTTTCATAATGGTATTGGTTAAAACTATATTTTTGATTAGATTCTATTTAAATACGAATAATATTTTTGATACACACTTTCACAAAAGGTCAATATGGTCACTTCAATATTGCGTTGATAAATTAAAGTTTCTAACAATCGTAAAACATCATAGAAAGGCTTGTCTTAGCTGTGGCAGTAAAAATTTAACTTAAGATAAGTTTTAACACCATCTTAAAGTTAACTATACAAACAATTTATTCAATTTATAATCTGGTTTGTCATTAACCTTTGATTAAATTTGATTATCTTAGGTCAAGTTTAATAACGCGTTTTAGATTTTAATTAACGGATGGTTTATAAGTTGGTTACATACACACTTTAATCAAGAGTTAAACATTTTTTTACGGATTAGGTTCAAGTTACATGCTCAGCAGTTTTTGTGTAGTAATTAAACATAAAATTTCATCTAAAGTTATTAAATTACATTAATTAATTTTATTTTACAAGTTCTTGGTAAAACTAAATAAATATTATCTTATGATTACTGGTTGCTGCATAATTGTACGCTACAAGTTTTTTGTGTGTTACCTGTACGAAGAAACCTCAAATTACCAAGATTTTTGTCCGCACTCACAATTCAATCACCGAAATAAGTAATGACAAAACCAGTAACCCCCACAGCATAGATATAATAGCTTTATTGTATAGTTATTGACTAACACTCCTCAAAGTATTTCCGTATTTCCTTTATTACATTCCAGTGGATCACAAAAAAGGCCACAACAAACAATTTTCAACAGCTTTTTCACCTCCGTCTAGATTTCCAGTATTACCCAACCAACAAAAACCTTGTATCCGACGTCCATGATACACGTTTCGTGGGTGTTTTCTGTCCGCTTGTACCTGTTCCTGGTCATTGGTATCCGTAACTTACGTGAGAGCTCTTCCTAGCGGCGCGCGCGCATGGAACCACATTCCGGACCGGTCATAGATCATAGATTTATGTCCGCACGCAGAATTGATCACCCACGGTTAATGCCTACGTAGCCGTAAATTCGTTGAGGCGCGGTGATGAAAGTAACCGCGACCTTTGAACGGAAAAGTGAATTTACTGATGTTAAGTAATTGGTGGGATTGAGTTTTGGCCTTTGATTGGATATTTAATGAATTTGATTTTGGTAGGACTCGATTTTAGGGCTGTATAAAATATTTTGTGCGATTGAAAATAACCCGTCAGCTTTTCCTTAATAATGCTGAAGGAAAGTTCTATATCTTCGTGCGTTATACAAAAACCCTTAATATATCTAATTAACCTAGCACCAAATCAATCAAAAGTTTCAAAAACTCCTTAAAACCTCATTAAACATGATCGGCACACGTTTCCGATCGCGCCGCTTCCGAGTGGAAATCGCGCAGGTTAGCGTGCGCACACGGCGGAACCGTTCCGATCTCTAGCCCGCCATTGAACCCCGACCTTTTGTTGGGATGTGCGTGGAGAATAGCGCGATGCAGCAACACCATGTACATATGCTGTCAGTGGTAGAGGAGTCAATAGCGCGATGCAGGGTTGAGCAATACGATGTATATGTGCTGTGCTTGAAAGGTAGTTTGGGGATTTGGCAATGGTATAGTCCTATAGTCATTGTTTGCCACTGAACAAGGTCTTGTTTGAAGCAATTGAACTCGATTTTACTTACAGTAGCGACTGCCTATCTTTGTTAGGTTTATAATCCGTAAATTTTACCAAAATAATAAAGGTAATTTTAAAAAGGCTAGTCACCTTTTTTGTAAGCAATTGTTTTCTTTATTCAGGTCGGTTGGTGAGTAGTTATTTAATCACATACAAACCTATGTACTGTAAAAAAAAGTCCTACTTGTGGTCAATTTTATAAAACTGATCTCCGACTTACTATATTTTTAAATAACTTTTTAAATAACCTTGTTACACATCGCTCATCCATGACATAATCTACAAAACTGTCATCCTAACATTAATCACCTTATCTTTATTCACATCTAATTACTAAGCCGCCGTTTATCTCCGAAATAATACCCAGGAAGTGGTCATAATTCGCCTACAAACAGTAAGCGTGTTTACGACTCCGCTCACAATACGCGCCGTGTGAAGAATACCTGTGATAATGAGTGATTCAGCCCACAAGGTCGGCAGTTTACTTGAAAAATCACAAAATTTCAATACTCAAAAGTCTAAAGACCGTATTAGCTATAACTTAGAGTTCAATTTGGCAAGTTGCGGGTAGATGATAGGTTGGTAACGGGGAGTTTAGAAGTCTGGAGGTAGTCTTTCAGCCGGTTTGTTGTAAGCGACTCGTGTTTAAGAGAATTAGCTTAGGATTGCTGGTGATTTTCATATGTTCTAGTGTCTGTGGTTGTTTGTGATGCGTGAAAGGCTTTATTTTGGTGGTGACATCATGTGATTGGTATTTGATTGGATCGGGTTTAAACACCTGTGCATTGTGGTAGGCTCTTACAGAAAAACTTGTATGGTAACTTAAAATTCATGTGGCGCTAATGAAGTTATCAATAAAACTAATGTTTAACAGTCTTATCATGTTGCAATGCTTGATTGTACGATTAAATAAGGTTCAGTAAAGAAAAAATAGTTATTAAATTCCCTACAGTATATCCAACACGGTAAAGTTAATTTATTCAAATAGGTAGACAATAAGTTAAGTGTTTACTCAAGAATGGTTTTACCTTGAAAAACCTTGCGACTCGACCTCCACCGTAATAGTTTTTCATTCATAACTTGTAAAGCATAATTCTTTCCTTGTCCACCTAAATATTCCAATACTTCGTTTGAAAACCCAACTGAATTCAAGTTATTTTAATTCGTTTTAAATATTTCTACCTATATGATGACGAAGTCGTTTGACAAGTCTGGTGTTTACGTCGACTGTTGTGGTTGCGTGGGCGCAGGTTCTTCACTGAATCTTGTTATTATAAATACTATTATCCGGTAACTTATACTCTCTGTAGTAAGGTTTATGTCCCTTTCATAGCAACTGGTGTTTTGAAAACACGGTAACAATCATACAAGTTGCCTGATTGTATCTATGTTCAAGCTCAAGTTTTCATAAAATTCTACTTATTTTCTAGTAGCAATTCTAAAGTCTAGTTTTCCCTAATCAGCCTAATTAGACATTCGTTCAGTGTTTGTAAGAAAACGCATTTCGAGTGCAAATGGGTAATTACCAAATTCGACGTAAAAGACGCTGCAAAGGGAAATTTCACCACTTCTTAATGTACCTTAGGTAAGGTTCAACGACTTTAATGTTTTTACTTTATACTTCCTTTTGATTTACCAATTAAAACTATTACTTGAAAACTACTATTATTGTCAGTATATTCTTATTGATTTTATTTGTGACTAAGATGAGATGTGAATGAGAACAGAGAAGACACCACTTTAAGTACGAAACTATAAACTTCATTCTAAATGGTTTTATCTCAACATTTTAATAACAAATAGAAATAAACACACAGTCATCAAGTTATTCGTGTCACGCGCACTAAACAGAATACAGTAATTGTCATATTTCTGACTGTGACTAAAAACAATGATTCTGTTAAGTGATTTGAATGTCGCAAGTGTTATATTGTCTAGTTTTACTATTTGTTTTGTTTTAGTACACGCTACATACGTGTAAAATAAATTTATAACTGTAGTTTTTCGTACCCAGTTTCAAATCAATGGTGTTTGAAGTGACTATATGAAACAGAAATTCTATGACTAGTTATTTTATTCTACCTAACCTAACCTAACTTTACTATAGCTAACCCAAGTTATTAAACATTGCTTACAAAACCTAACATAATTAATACTACCCTACAAACATTATCAACATAATCCATCATAATAAGATCAAGCAGTTTACCTTACATAACATTTCCATAATCTAACAGCCATGTTGTATTTACGTAAATGACATTGAACTTGACATTTGGCGCACATGCGCAGTGTCATGGTGTGCGCAAGCGACTCGCTCGGAATGCCGACGTTGTAAAAGGACATCTCCGAGTATGGAATGAAAAATAAACTTTATAAGGATTATGCTATCTGATTTCACGAATACTTGACTTTAGATTTGATTTGTTTGTTTTTTTACTCGTGACTTTATAACGTGCTGAGATTGACAGCGATTTAGAACTGTGATGTTTATTGATTTTTTCTGCTTCATGATTATGCTAGCAAAAGCTCAATGATTTCGTAGCAACGGCGCCGCTTTAACTGTTGTTTTATTAATTTGTTTTTGATACATTAAATAAATGAAATGAAAATTTCTGAAACAACTTGGCTACAATGTCGCAGTATAAAAAAACCATTTAAAAGCTATGTGACCAAGAGTTTATGACTCAGAAGTCAAATAGCGCAACAGTTTGTCACGAAACAAGTATTATAAAATTGTCTACGGTTTAATTTCACATCGTTGTGCGTGAATGTTATGTGTTTTTAAAATTTGTTCTTTATTGCGGTCTTACTTTAGGTATTTTTAACAGGATGTTTGAAATCTTCCGCATACATGTCTAAAGCATGATGCCATATCCATCTTACACCGATACGATGATCTAAGCTCTTGCCGGCGAATGACGTGGTTGTAATTAGAATAACCTCATTTTACACACATTAAATATAATCAAGTATGTAATTAATGTGTACTGCACTGAGATCATGGCGTGTGCTTAGTGTTGATAGTGTATTGATCGTCGTTTGAATAAACGTATAATGCTGGGTGTTAATATCTTTTTCACACTACTTAATAGTATTCTATAAATAATAATTATGACTCATGCTATTTATCGTTTTGAAATTATAAAGTGCATCAGACATACATAATAAACTTGTAAAAACAAATGTGTTTAAATTATAATTGTTCTACGTACTTTTAGGTTTACCTGAATGTCAAGAGTTATGAGATTACAAGAACTTTCTTTATACAAATGCCATGTGATCTGAATGTAGGTCATGTTGTACAATCGTATTAATAATACAAATGCTTTAGTTCATTTGTTAATAAGTTGGTTTATGCATAAGAACTTTGACTGTGACATTTCGAAAAAAGAATCTAAGGGTGATTATCAGAAAATGGCCTAAAATGCATAATTTCTTTGGCACATTTTTTTTTTCATAATTATTCCATAATAAATAACATACATTGTAGATGTTGTCTAAAGCTACAAATTAATCTTTTTGGCCCTAAAATTTATCCAGTAATTTTGATGTTTTAGCATTTTAAAATTTGGATGCCCAAAGAAATTAGGTTTTTCTCCTAAAAATATATAATTAGAATGCAAAACATATTTTCAGATATTATATTTTAAACAAGTAACACTTCTAGCTTTAATAATAATAATAAAAACAGGAATATTTTTTCAAACCACACCTGAAAAAACAAGAATAAAACAAATAAAACTAAGTTTTGTTTCCATTTAAATTTCATTTATTTTCTCTTGAAACATGAATAAACACAGTTAGTATATTTATTATAAAAATTATATAGTCCTTTTCGCAGTATTTCTTTACTGATAACTTTTTCTTTTTCCTTCTTGTTATAATTTCTGTGTACAAAATCTAATTTCTTTGGCGCGGGATGCCAAAGAAATACCTAGAAATTAGGAACAATGAAATTAGAAAACACATGTTTTCGATTTTTTTCTAAAAATCCTTTAGCGGTAAAATGACTTTTTTTTGTCAGGTGCATGCCATTTGAGCTAGACTATAGATATAAAAAATATTTAAGCAATCTGTAAATATTGTAGCATGAAAATGTATATCGAAGAAATTAGACACTTACCTGCCGAAACGCCACAATCTAGACGAAAAAATTTTTTAATTTATCGGCGTCACGCACAACGCACGTCTGCTTCCTGCGATTTATTGACGGATGACCAGCTTGTTCCGAGGGTGTTCACTCGAATTAGTAGCGAAGTGTTTTAATAGTGATAAATCAACGGTTTTGTCGCGCCAAAGAAATTAGGGTTTTTTGCTCGGACAAAACCATTTCGTTCATTACATCGAAAGTTTATTATAATTTACGTATTAAAATTAATTAACAATACCATCAGATGTATTACAAATAAAAGATATGAAAATCACATTCTTATTTTAATAATTTAGAATACTACAACTCACAGAAAAAAATAAGGGAGTAAAGGACGCGCCAAAGAGCTTAGAAAATTTACCTTTAAAAAAATATTTTAAATCCAGTTATATAAATTTTGCTTAAATACTTTATGGCACTAAGTGTCTATGTATTAAAACTTTCTACAAAAAAAATATCAATGACAAGAAGACAAAATTTCATGGATTTTAGGCCTCGGACAAGACGAAAACTCTGTTTTTGATAATCACCCCTAAGTAATTTAAAAGTTACTGTTCCTCATCTATCAAAACATTGAACACTTCCTTCTGCTTTCTGTTTACCTGGTACTAAATTACCGCTATCTTGTTCCAGAGGGGCGGTGTGTGATTGCCGCACCGCCAAAATGTCGCACCACAGCGACGAGCAGACGCTCCTATCAGTTGCCTCTGACTCCTTCTGGGAGCCTGGTAACTACAAGCGGACCACCAAGAGGGTAGACGATGGCCATCGGCTGTGCAGCGAGCTGCAGGTTCTAGTCCAGGAGAGAGCAGACATAGAGAAGACCTACGCCAAGAGCTTACGGGGATGGGCGAAGAAGTGGAACGATTTTATTGAAAAAGGTAAGGCGTCTGTTTTGGTTATGGTGGCCTAGTAGTTTTTAATGAAAAAGGTTCCATCAAATACATGGCCATCTAAATTCGAAGGCTGTTTTTACTCTCGTTTCTTTGCCACCTCAACGCAATAAGACCATAGCTTAAGAAATATTTTTTGCTTATTCAATCGCCCCTTACTCACATTCAGTAATAGAATCATCCAATTCACACTTATCCCGTCTTATTTATAGTTCGCCAAAGCAATTCAAGAAGACTACTGCCTTATTCTCATTGAGAGTTCAATGCGCTATTTCTCCTTAGACTCTTGTTCCACACCGGATATTTATTCAGGCATCGTCGGTCTATTGGTTATTATGATAGGACCCGCCTTTCAGATGTCACAAGGATTTCTCAACCAAACATACATTATGTATGAGCAATGTTCCCAATCCGTTGGTGGTAATAGCGAGAAGCATTTAACTTTTGATTGGTCGTAAAGTTTTAATTTGATGATTTTATGACACGGTTTAAAATTTTGGTTGATAGACATGAGGAAATTTATATAAATCATGTGTTGTAAAGCATTTCTATGGATTAAAATTTCGTTTAAACATTTCATTAAGTATTTGGTTGCTACTTTAAAGTATAATTTTCATAACTTTGCAAGAAAAAGTAACATACTAGCGATGCCACTTCTGCAAAACCATTCACCACAAGGAAGCGAGTATTTGACGTCTGTTTGTAAATATCTTCGCTCGACTATGTGTATACAGCTCACAACAATAGTTCTCCTTTATCTTACACCGAACGACACCTATTTCCTGATGGCAAGCCATGTACACCGTACAGTGAAGACAGCCGACAAGCATTCTTGTAGAAGAATTCGATATTATCCATACATGTGTGTGAATGTGATTTAACGCAGTTAATTATAAAGTAGCTATGTTGATGAACATTTTTATTTATTTATAAGAGAAACATGTAGAAGGTAGAGAATTTTCAATAACTGTTAAAGGTATAAAATTTTTGTCTTTCGAATTATCATTGACGAAGTCTAATTTAAAGAATTATAAATAATCAAAATGTGTAGGAATTAAAAGTTATAAAAGCTTTTATTCCGTTATTTTAGATATCAGTTTACAAATACTTCGCCAGAAATAAGTTTTCGCTACCTTCATATAGGTATTTCTTATCATTTCATTAATTACCTACCTACTTCCTGTATTTTAGGAATTTTATCTTAACTCGCTATCGTGACGTCATAGTAGCCTTTTTATGATGGATTTGGATACGACTTAGATTAGTAATTATCTGTTTATGGCTTAACAGCAATCTATAGGCAATCAGCATTTTTTTGTTTGTTTTTGTAAGTTTTATATTTATTGTATAGGATGGTTGTGAAAGATTTATAACTTATTATTTGTTAGTTTGGGTTATATGTTTCTCTATTTCTAAGCATACATTTATCGTCATAATATCATAATCCATAATCATCACGTCGCATATTATCATAACGCATAATTGGAAAATACATAATTTCGTGTGGGCTGAAAATGTTTGTCATAATTTTAAACCACATAATTACCATGTCGCATATTATCATTAGGCATAGTTTGAAAAGGCATAATTTCGTATAGGCTAAAATGTTTTAACTTTAGCATAATGGTCATGATATAAAAGCCTAATTGCTGTAATCAAACTTAATAATTTGAAGTAGTGATAAAAAAGCATAACAATCAAAATTACAATACACATTTTTGGCAAATTTTTTGTTCATAATAATATGCCAATAGACTGTTATGTTATTTAAAAGTTATGCGAAAGAAAAAATATGCGACAGAGTGTTACGCTTTTTGATGATTATGACAAACGATTATAACACAATTGACGTTATGCGAAATAAGGGGCTCCTACTGCATCATGAAACCTAATAGAATTAGACCAGTGTATCAAAAATTACGCAGTTTAAGAAAAAACTTGAGCCACGAATAACCCGTCCGAACGACACAAACACACTAATAATTAGTAATGATAATATCCTAATATTAAGATAGCCTCATTTTTTCAAATATCCTAATCCTATTTAATATTCTCCTTATCTGACAGCTTAAAATTTTGGGCAATTAAAGTTATTTTAAACAAAAATATTGAATGGAAGTACCTCTATTAAACATTCAATGAAAATAAACGTAGTGAATTATTCTGTTAAGATTATTAACTATAGTCTGGCCACCGAGAGATTGCGTTTGTGACACATGCCATTAGTGTTGGGGTAAAAAACAACATTGATAAATCATTTTTCAATCAACAGAAAAAAAACTTGCTTATCTTATTTATATTTTATTTATTATATAAAAATAGTTTTATGTTGTTACGAGTTAAAATCTAGGTAAAATAATAAAAAACAAAATCGAAACAGTATTGTTTTATTGTAGGAACGTAAATAATTAGATTAAAGACTAGTGGCCGCTCGCGACTCCATTCGCGTAGAAGTCGGTTTCCCGTGGGAATGCGAAGTTTTCCCGCGGTAAAAAGGTCCCTTTATTCTTTCATACATATATTTTTGGTTCCTAGAACCGCTTTCGCAGCGCACGCAACGGAAGCCCTCAAGGATGAATTAATTTTCCCCGTTTTTTTTCCCATTTTCCATTATTTCTTCGTTCCTAATAGTTGCAGCGTGATGTTATATAGCCTAAAGCCTGCCTCGATAAATGGTCTATCCAACACAAAAAGAATTTTTAAATTCGAACCAGTAGTTCCTGAGATTAGTGCGTTCAAACAAACAAACAAACAAACTCTTCAGCTTTATAATATTAGTATAGATACTTGTATAACGTTAATTTTGAAGCTAAGCCCAAGGTCGAAAAGAACTAGCAAGAAAATCCAACTGCTGCCTTTTTACAAACGAAACTCAAAAGCATTGTATTGGCAATAATATGGTATAAGTCTCCCGATGACCGTACTGCAGAGCCAATTCATCTATTTCATATCGAACATTTGCCGATTTATTTTCTTTCACTAACCGCAATAGTTATGCTTCAAGCATATCCATATTTACGTCGATATCATGTTTTTATAACCAAGCTACTTATTCTGCTTTTTTATTAGAAATTGATTGATAACTTTAAAATTGACTGATATTTTTAGCACATCCCTACGAAAATATGATGTTGTTTACATTTTTAAAAATACATATTTTATCAGTAATTATTACCCTTACAGTAAGCCATCAGTTATAAAATTTAAAATCAGTGTGTTTTAATATCATTTTATTGCTTATTATTTGTTTGTAGGGTCAAAATAGACGACTTTTTTTTTGTTTGTTTTCGTAGACGGCCTTTCAAAGTTACCTCGTTATGTCAAACACTATGTGTCAGGAACGCATTCTCTCGGTGGCCGGACAATAAAGTGTTTATTTTCAATGTAACATTCAAATCTTTGAATGTTACATTGAAAATAAACACGGGTTTACATTATTATTGCATTCTGTACTTAAATTCAATTCGCGAATGACATCACGATCGTGTTCATCTGCAATTGTTATTCAATATCATACCGAATGTGCTTTGCAATTGTAATGTACATGAGTTTTTGTGCGGTTGCAGTATCATTTCATGTGTTTTTTTTTTGTTTTTTTTATTTTTGTTTTAGTATCTAAGGTTAATTTACTTCGCTTGATTATAGAATCATATAGGTTTTTTTATTTAATTAAGAATTGATATGCCTGTTATTTATGAGGATGAATTGCATTTTTTGATGGTTGTGTGATTATTATAATATTGTTGAATATGTAATTAGAGGTTTGTCGACTCTAGATTACACAAAATTAAAATGATATTAAAGACAAAATCGCCGCGAAACCTTCATAAGAAGTCCCAACTAGTTTCTGCAACATCTAGCTTGGCAACATTTCACCATCGCCCACACAAAATCATCGCCGTCGCTTTCCACATCACTATCATTAATGAAATCTGTGTTGAATCGATATTTAACAGATTCCACTTGCTGCCCACACGATGATCGACCTCCACTTTTACCTGTTGTATAATCGAATGCAACAAGAATAAAACATTGGCCCATCGAAATGGAAAGTCGATCGAGTATTCAGCGTTGTGCGGACACAATCGATTAGGGCACGGGGTGGTTAATTCATGTGATTGATTTGGACGTGCGAGGGTTCTCAATGAAAATAGACTTTTTTAGAACTTCTCTAGAACGTTTTTAAATTTTAATAGTATAATAACAATACTAAAACACTGGCCTCTTATACTCTTTACGTGTAGCATATCTTAAAGTTAGCTCGAATAGTGTTAAGGCATGAACATGTTAATTTACGCGAAGCAAACAATGCTTCTGTAGACGCCAGTTGCGTAATGTACTTATCATCTGTTTTATATGCAGTGCATTCGTGCAAAACGCCATTTATATCTAAAACAAACGTTAAAACATCCATCGAACTCGCGCGCACGTGACGACCATGTTTACTGGCCAATTTGAAAATGGAAAGTGTCGCGATTCGCCGGTTTTCGGCATCGGGACGCATGGCGATGGATTCACAGACTCTTGCGCAATTGTTACAAGTGTGGAAATGGTTTATTGGGTAATGAATGCAACAGGCCGGTTGTGAAAATGGTCCAGAACAGAGTGGTTAATTATAAATGCGGTGATTGTAGTGATTTGCTGAAGCATTTATTTTGATTGAGCAATTTAAATATTCTCGCGCTTTGGTATGGGAAACAGTTATTGAAGTTGAGGATATTATTTAATATGCATTATTATATTTAGCATTCATAAATTAATATAATCATAATAGTGCATTAACATTGAAATGAAAGCTTCCATTTAATATCTTTATTAGCTTGAGCAATTGTATAATAATCAATTATTTAAAACCTTTTGAATTACTTCACCACCAATTCTTCACGTGTTTGATTATAATTTAATTACAACAATAACACCATTTTTTTCGATGGTAATGTTCACATTTGAATGAATTAAATGAGACTTTAATGCTTGCCTTGCGTGTGATGGAATTGTGAAAAAATAATACAATCAGCTTACATCTCGTTTAAGATGACTTGAGTCCATTCACACTGTATTTAGAATTACATGTTTAATTGTACGCTATGTGTATCTTTGTGTAGTGTTTATTATCTGGTAAAATTTAATGACAAAAATATTTGTGGTAGGTAGGATTCTATCAGGAACCGTTCATTTTGAATTGCCTACTTTTTATTTTTTAATTTCGCAATTTCGAATAGTTGATAGTTAAGCTTGGAAAGTTTTTTGAACTAGAACGTTCATTTTAAATTTGAGCTCAATTTATTTTTCTTTTCTATCCCACCAGGCCCCGAATACGGCACGATAGAGGCCTCATGGAATTTCGAGTTCATTTTAAATTTCGAGCTCCATTTATTTTTCTTTTCTTACCCACCAGGCCCCGAATACGGCACGATAGAGGCCTCATGGAATTTCGAGTTCATTTTAAATTTCGAGCTCCATTTATTTTTCTTTTCTTACCCACCAGGCCCCGAATACGGCACGATGGAGGCCGCATGGAATTTCGAGTTCATTTTAAATTTCGAGCTCCATTTATTTTTCTTTTCTTACCCACCAGGCCCCGAATACGGCACGCTGGAGGCCTCATAGAATTTCGAGTTCATTTTAAATTTCGAGCTCCATTTATTTTTCTTTTCTATCCCACCAGGCCCCGAATACGGCACGATGGAGGCCGCATGGAAAGGCGGCATGGTGGAAGCGGAACGCCTCTCCGACCTGCACCTAGGCGTGAGGGATCGACTCGTCAATGACGTCATCGCGGAGATCAAGAACTGGCAGAAAGATACCTACCACAAGGTCAGTGACCCCTGATATAGCTAATTAACATACTATGACCAGTTTGGATAGGGACGTAGACTGTTTCTTGGGCTAGGAGTTCTTGCACCTAGGAGTCAGGGATCGACTGGTCAATGACGTCATCGCGGAGATCAAGAACTGGCAGAAAGATACCTACCACAAGGTTAGTGACCTCTGATACAGCTAATTAACATACTATGACCAGTTTGGATAGGGACGTAGACTGTTTCTTGGGCTAGGAGTTCTTGCACCTAGGAGTGAGGGATCGACTGGTCAATGACGTCATCGCGGAGATCAAGAACTGGCAGAAAGATACCTACCACAAGGTCAGTGACCCCTGATATAGCTAATTAACATACTATGACCAGTTTGGATAGGGGCGTAACGAGACTGTTTCTTGGGCTATTGTGAGGTAGCTGTAAAAGGAACTAGTTTGGGGCAAGTTATTGTAATAGGCTCATTTTATTTGCATTGAGACCAGAAATTGCTGCCAATGAAACGATTTCTATTAGACGTTCCGTTTAACAACTTGGGACATAGTCTGTTTGTTATGAAATGTATTTTCATTATTTTATCGATCACATTTTAATTTTGATTAAGTCTAGTAGTACCCTTTATAAAAAATCAATTTTCCTATCCCTATAACACTATTTTTATCAAAGAGTAAAACTGGAACTCGCGAATCTCGTCTCATGGTTGCTTTATTTGTGTAGTGTGTTGAATTTTCTCGTGGCCGCTCCGTTTTTACGTAGTTTTCGTTTAGACCTAAACAAACAGGAGAGAAATTGCTTTTTCGTGTCTCGCCTGGACTATGTTTTTAGCGTTAACCTACAGAATCAGTTTCAAGTCTTTGAATGCTGGTAATTTTGTATTTTGCGACGTTTAGATAGCGATGGATGGATAGAAAACTAAGCAAATTTTGCATAAGCGTCGGTTAACCAAATTAGAAAAAAATGGTTATTAAAAATTAGCTAGCGTTTAGAGTTAATATATTAAACATAATTCCCACTGTTCACCAAACTACGAACAAAGATCACTAGATAGGTACTTAAAATACTGTTGCCTTTCTATTAAACGTCTAACTGAGGTTAATTCCTAAAATTTCTATGTGTTGTTTTATATAGGTATCTATTATAGCATTTGACAAGTTACCATAAATCTCCTGTAATTCACTGTCCATGACTTCCCATTTGCTTATCAATTAAGCTATCACGGCCAGATAGAGGTTAGAGGGAACTGTCATTACAAACAGCCGAATTGGAGCCAAGCCAAGTGTCATTGTGTCACAGCTGCTGTATCGATAAATCATATTTGGCGTAAATTTCTGAGTTTTAAAAACATATCCGAAACTATAATGTCAACCGAATGATCCGATTGCAGTAAGAAGCTAGTTTAAATGCTATCCATGTTGACTACTTATTTTTTTGTGTATTTAAGATATTTGTTAAGAAGACTGTAAGTTATTTTTTTTTAATGGCCAGCAAACATTTCTGGTGTCAATGATGCTGGTTTATTGAAACGGAACGGGGTGGAATTTCTTTACAAATACTTTACATCGAGTACAGCAGAGCTGTGTAAGCCGATATGTGTATGTAAATCCGCTTAAAAGAGTTAGGTGCCCTTAGGGGTCTAAGTAAGCTCGAAGTGGAGAGGCATCATTACTAGGTCATCATTACTAGGTACATTACACTATGAAATGAAAACTTTAATGAATTTCCGATTGAAGCTGAAATTTTTCGATTTCTTTTTCAATCTTAGATTCAGCAGTAATGAGCCAAATATGGCAGCTTTTTAACACCTTTTTTCTTATTTATAGTCTAGAAAAAGTAATTTGAATCTTTACTAAGAATGATCTAAACTTAATATAAGATATCTTTACTACATGTTTAATCCGCTAAGTTCTAACATCGCATACATTAAAACCCAAGCTTTCTTCTGTAATCGATGCAGTTTTCACAAATAAACACCAACACAACATATTAGCATTCAGATACTGGTCCCACCGGTTGGAATGTAAATCGCATTCTAATACCAGTTTCTGGGTAAACTATTGTTGGCATCGTAAATAGGAAGCGCATAAGTTGGGAGCTAATGAGGGGAAATTTCAAATGAGGAATTCGGAGGGATTCAATTGTTTCGGTACATGGCTGTTTAATTGTGAATTCAATTGTTTAGGCCAGTTATTGAGGAAGGCTACCTATAGGCAAAAAGAATACCTAACATCACGATACGAGTAACAGGAGCGGAATAGCAATAAAAAGTGTTTCTAATAGTTGCAAGTGAAACCACGGGCCATAGAAGGTACTTAGATAAAACATATTTTTTATATTTCAAGTTACTATTTTTTTAACTTAATTCAGCTTTTTGTAAAAAAAACTCTAGTCGACGTACTTTCCAACATCTTAAGCTGAAATTCATTTTAATGTCCTTCAAAACTTGGTACCGTCTCTGGCACTCTCCTGGCGCGTGCCTGCTCGCGCCAAAAACGTCCTCTCATGAATAAAGCATACTGCGTCTATATTACCGCCCTTTTTAGGCCCAACGTGACCACAAATGTCCGTGACAGCGCGGATAAATAAAAGTGACGATGGCGCACGTATATTGAATAGGGTGACAGTTATGGATTGGAAAATTTTATGTATTTTAAAAGCTTTTACAGCGAGATGGACAGCACTACGAAAGCTTTTAGATTTTTGTTTCTGGTGCTGCTTTTGTAAGAGCTCTTAATAAACAACGTACGTACCCTAATACGTTAATTAAACCCTTCGGAATTCAATTTAAACGAAGTTATGTTCAAAACCAGGTGTGACGTGAGTGGTATTCCAAATGCAATTTCAATCAGTGTGTATATTTCAAATACGGAGCTTATCTAATAACAAGGTTCCTGGAATTTGGTACTAGTTCCATATTGCGCTCGATGCTAATTCCTTTTGGGATGTAATTGAATATTTCGATAGTGCCGCTGATTTATCGATGGTTTCAGTATAACTATAAGAAACTTAGCCTTGCAATATAATAGTGTAGTATCATCAGTAAATCGGTAAAAAAAAGACAACTTTGTCAATCCCTACTAATATTATAAATGCGAAAGTAACTCTGTCTGTCTGTCGGTCTGTCTGTCTGTCTGTCTGTCTGTCTGTCTGTTACGCTTTCACGCCTAAACCACTGAACCAATTGTGATGAAATTTCGTATGGAGAAAGAACTGAACTTAGGAAAGGACATAGGGTACATTTTACCAGGGGAAAACTTCTTATTCCCACGGGAAACCGACTTCCACGCGAACGGAGTCGCGGGCGGCCACTAGTTATTGTATAAAACGAAAAAAAATATTATGCGTTTTGCTATTAACGTAATAATAATTTCGTGTATCCCGCTTTATTACATAGCAAAACTCCTTATAACTATTCAACACTAAAACCCCCAACAATATCCAACATAAGCACTACATTATTGCATTAAATTAATAGCAATAAAACGTCATTGCTCATTTAAACGCGCACTCACGCGCACCTCTGTTGTTATGTTACTGCATATTATTGCGTATTCTAACGACGTGTGAAGGAATTATGCGCAAACGCAGGTGAAGTCAATATTGGTTACATAAGGAATAACAAGGACAGTATAAGATGACGAAGATGATGTTTTATACAAAGTAACTGAGGTTTTGTGTGACAACAAATGAATTGACTACTTTAATGTATCTAGAATTTTCATTAAATGAATAGGTTATTTCAGAAGGTAATCATTCATTTTCTTTATAATGTGTAGTTTACTGCTAGTAATATTAGTAGCTTAGTATAAGTTTTTTTCAAATTTTACCACATTTGTTTATTAAACATTTGCTTAACGAACTTATAAGAAATCAAACTCATATAGTGCAACATCTGTTTACAGCTTAGCTACGTAATTGCAACCTTATTTTATGACAATAAAGTTTGGTCATAAAGTTATTGACGTAAACGGGACGTGAAATATATATTTATAGCCAGTGTTAAGTCCAAATGGATAATTATCAAACTAAACTAAAATTTAAGTCTATACTGTGATGACCTTAATTATTGCGTATTGAATCATCGTTTATACATCTTATGACCATTTAATTATACAGTGTCGCCCACAGCTATAATACATTCCATTGTAAATACATTTATAATAATTAATATATACTTAGTGTTTGTTTGTTTGTTGCCTAGTTTACTTTGTGAATTTACAGGTTTATTATTGTGAACTATACAAACGCATAAAGTAGTACTATAGAATTTATATTAGTATCTGCGTGCTCCACACGGATGCAATTTTTCTGTTTCAATTTTTGTTTACCCATTTTCCATTTGTGCGAAGATGTAAACAAATATTCAGTGTATTAATAGGCATGTTACCTACCACGATAGTAGGCAGTACCTAAGCTGTGTTCAAGTACAAAAGCAAATTACTTAACGTTCATTTAATAATATTCTACGTCGCCGTTAAGTAGTAATAGGTTTACTAACCGGCGTGTCTACGAGTATGTAATAGCCTATTTATAATCTTGCAATATTCACTTTACTTGATAAAAGAAAATATACCGTAACGTGTGTTAAACATGGTTTTCTTTAAGTTATCTCATGATACATTTATAATGGTTATATCAAGGAAAAAACAACCTTGAATACTGTCTGTTTTACACTTCTATGGAGAAGCCATATGATTTTACCAATTTGTGTTTTTGAATAACTTTTTTTTATTATTTTTGTGTTTCCTTATACATATATCTTCATACAAACTTTTTCTTCGTATTTCCCTTTAAATTATACATTTTCTACATATGGTTGTCTTGTTGACCTTATAATACTTTCTTCATCTGTAAAAGCTACCTTTAACGTTGCATCACAAGTGTGTGAAAGACATTACGTAGCTCGCTCGTACACCTACTTAAATCAGTTGTACTCTATGACCTACTATTGGCGAAATTTCTATAACTTTCTGAAATATTAGCCCACCCAAGTTGAATTTATTATCAAAAAATTCGACACTTTACAAAATGGACGGTAACTCACTGTCGTACGCTCTGATTGGCATTGGACGTTTTTACCATCCAAACCTCAATATGTCCATAATTTGATATTGAGCAATATTCCACTTTATCCAAACGAAACGAATTCATGAATGAAAGCGAAAAGTTGACTTATGATTTTGAACGCAACTTTCTCGTCTTTTTCTGACACATTTTACCTACTTTAATTTCGCTTGAGATAAATATATTTTTAATAAGATAATTAAAACCAAAGTTAGTGATTAAAATTAAAATTCAGAAATAACAATTAATTATACTTACTTTTTTTACATTACGCACAAGCAGAGTTCCCTTTTCTTTCTTTTATTAAAAGGAAGGATAATTAATTACCTCCTGCCCACAGAGAGTATTTTACAACTGATCCTTAATTTTTACCCTAATTAATTGCCTACACAGGAAAATAATTGAAGTGGACGGCCTCACAGCAAATCTAATTGAAAATCTAACGTATGGTTAACCAATGGTTATCGTAATATACGTTATTGCAGATTAGTGCCGTTTCAATGAATCACTGATCGGTATCCGTTTGTCAAAAATCTGACAGTTGCTATGAACGCTGACGTTACGTCAAATAGCTAAGGTATTCTGATCGATAACTTACTACATCGTTAGGTTATGACAATTTGGGCAACTAACTCGATTCTCTAATCTTGATTTCTTGGTACGATTGTTGAAAATGAGATTTGGAAATGTATTAATGTTATATCGTATGTGAATCACCGCTTTGATACTTTTAAACAGGACACAAGTTTATTTTCACTGGTGTTTAAAAAAGAAATACTTAAAGTATTTTTAACCTAAATTAGGTTATGCTCTGAATGAAAAAGTAATTGTTTTGCATTTCACTGCACCCCTTCTGAATCAGTGCCCGGATCTTGGCTGCAGATTTAAATGTACTGTACTAGCTACTTAGTAAATTTATTACATTTTTTTACAAATATTGTAAGCGAGCGATAAACTTAGCTTCGCTCTCATGACTCTCGTTGCAGTAATTTGTTAAATTATAGCCTGTGTTTTTGAGCTATTGATAGTATCAATATCAATTGTATATCAATTTGATACTTGAAAATTACATTAATATTCGTTAGTGTTTACCTTTACGTATCTACCATATCATTGGGATATCCTACACGAAATGGTTTATGAACAACGTATGTTAACAAGATTATTTAATTAAATTGCATAAACATAGAGTTAGCTGTAATATTACCGCATACACAATCTGCATATTTGATAGAAATAGTATAGTTAAGTAGGTCTCATTTTATTTTTAAAATTATTGTTAAGAAACTTAACCTAATAAATTTATAGTAATTAATTGAGAGTAATGTCTAATACATAAGACACCCAACACAATTAATAAATGTATGATATGTACAAACCAAATAAGTAGTCGGTTTCATATATTTTATACGTTACATTAAGTAATGTTACTTTAGATTAATTAACCATTATATAATAAATAAGACACATGTACCTAACACTGCAAAAGAAAGAATAGGTTGAGAAATATTTTGAACACCTACGAAGCAAAAAGTTATATTGCCCTTTTTTGTTTTTAAATTAAATAATTACGTTACCTTATTCTAAAGAATAAATTAACTTCCAAAGTAACTTTTGTACTTGGTTTATCACATTTTTTCTATATTCATTTAAAATCTATCAAGGTTATTGTTTATGTCGGCAAATCACAAAGTTTCAATCACGGATTTCTTTGTCTAAATATTACAGTCGGTATTCAACCTGACAAAGGTTTCCCACATAAAGCGATGTTAACTTCACAAAACAAACACTTCGGTGTCGGAAAGAAAACACAAGTGTCACTCGGATTTTTGGCAATCGGCCATGCGTCTTACACCAACTGGAAAATGTGTAGCAATGAATATCTCGCTTTTAAGGATCACTCAGGAAAATACACGAATATTTAATGTTATACAAACTCAATATTGGAGATAGAGATCAGAATAAAACTGTTGACATAAAGAATAATATTATGTTACTTTAATTTAAGTCAACGATAAAGAATGATGTCCAAAATGAACCATTTGGCATAAAAATGATAAATTTTGTCGCTAAGCCCGTGTCAATATTGATTTAAAAACTAGTCACTTATCATAATAACGGTACTGAAATTTGTTAATTGTATTCCAAAAGCAGACAAACCCTTATTATGGTATTAAAGTAACTGCTTCACATAACAAATTTAACGCTTATGAGATTTTATCACGCGACTTTGTTTCGTTACAATTGATTTACTGTCTTTGTTTTCAAATAAACATTCGTGTGATATAATTTAATGAAGTTAACACTGGAAACAAAATACAGAACCCTAGCATTTGTTTGAACATAGGTATATGTGTATTTGTACATTATACATTACACACTACATCCTTATTTATGCATGTCGGGACTTGGGATATGTGATATTATCAATGAGACTTCATGAGTTAGATCTAATGCTATAGCTACCCAACGCCATATGTGTGTATCACTCATAGAAAGGTGTGTTGGTTTACCATTGATATTGCGCAGTTTTTAAGTTTCTTTGAAAGACATGGTTTCTATAATAAAATCATCGTTTTGTTTGATTCATGAATATCAAACAGTTATATAATTCACCTATAAGAAACAAAACATTCAAAACTAACAGCATCTCTTTTGTTCCAGTCAATGATCCAGCTAAAAGAACGGAAAGAAATGGACGAGGCGTTCAAAAAAGCCCAGAAACCCTGGGCCAAGCTTCTCCAGAAAGTGGAGAGGACCCGGTTAGAGTACCACACGGCTTGCAAGCAAGAGAGGACCGCCCAGAACCAGGAGAGAAACGCCAGCGGGGACAGCTCGCTCAGCCCAGATCAGGTAGGTGCAAAGGTGAGGACAAGGGACAGTATGATCCATAATTACTAGGCATGGATGTGGCTTTGCTTCCGTGCTTGCTGGAAGGCGTAAACTGCTCTAATTTCTGTGTGTAAAGGTGAGTGTTCTGCTCTTTAACCTCGATTTAACCGCGCTGTTGACAGACTTTTCGTAAACACGGTAGGAGAAGCCACAAAAGGGAGGACATCATTAAAATCGGTATCAGATCTTGTAGGCTTTGTCCCACCTACGCAAAAAAATGGACATCGAACGTGGTGTTTTCACATTTTAAACAGGCAAGGATACCGTTATTAATAGAAAATATTTCTATAACTGGAGTCGGTAATGAATCTGTCCGCCCACGTAGCCCGTAGCCTAAAACTGTGGAAATTCCACTGAAGTTGGTCTTTGTTTCAATTTTAAAATAAATTCTATTTTCCCCTTAGGCTTCAAAGTCACCCGTGTTCAAGTACTCGCATTTAAGAAATAAATGTCCGAAAGGAAAGGTATTTGTGATAATTATGTTATCATTATAAATTAAATCTAATTTAGTTATCTTAATGAAAGTGATAAGGTATGAGTGACGTAATATAACCAAGTTTAAAAGAATGTGCGTCTGATAGGTGCGTAACGGATTTTCAATGATTCATCTTGGTGATTTCATTGGGAGCAGATCCTGGTTACTCATGTGACCCAACAGAAATGACAGTCAGGGTATTAAATTAAATTACATTTTATAGAATAGAATTCTATACTACTGACATGCTGTTTAGTTTCATACATTAATTGTCAAATAACGTGCAAAAAAAACATACTGAACATCAATGTATTATAATTTAAGTTTCAATTTGAAAGTTCGGACCATAATCTATAAAATTCTTTAACCATATTATTTATAGCGGGCATTATGTCTTTAATTTCCTGAACTAACATCGTTCATTTCTTACCGCAATGTTATTTTATTTAGTTACTACATGATACTAATTCTGGATTATTCACGTGTATATTCATATTGTTTTGACGTTTAAAGCTAAAAGTAGTCGTGTAACATAAACTATGGTTTTAGTATTATTTCAATACATAAACTTTACTGGTGGTAATTGCAGATATAATGAGTGTTCAGTCAAATTACTAGTAGATTTACTTGTACTGTACCCATGGTATACGATCATTATGTTTATTTATTGTAACGTATATCCGTCCATTTAAATTAGATTGAGTTATACTGACTTATGTGCAGCATATTTCATTAAGTACTTTTTTAATAGATTGCAATCGAATACATGACTACAATTTTTATTTAACTATCACAAAGGTACACCATTGTTATATTGCATACAATACTTGAAGTAGTTATTAATAATCAATTGAAAGCTTTATCGATCGTATTCGCATATCAAATCGTCCTTCAAAGTTCTTTGACTCGACCTCAATGCCTTAGAGACATGTTTGTGCCACTTACCGAATTGAGGTATTCGGACTTAATAGATTAATGTGTCATTATCGCGATTAACTTATCGTATTACAGTTAAACAGATTATGATAAACGTGCTTTACGTCTTTGCTATTTTCAAAGTGCGTTCCGCTTCCAACTGTTTTAAACATAGTCTTCGCTAACTCTTGTAATATCTAAGATAACCAAGGCGTGAGGATGCTGGATGATGCAAGCTTCGCTTACTCGCTTTATCTAAACTCACATACATCTTGTACCAAATGAGATTACTTCAGTCAATACAATATGCTTCAAACGCCGAAAATAAAACTGCTCCAGCCGTAGCTGACGTCACAAGACACGCTATTTTTGATCAACATTCGGAACACAAATACAGAACGCAGACAAATTTAACTTTCTCCCGAGGATGAATGGGTGCGTTCCGTTTCCGCAGCCTTGGTGACGTCATAAAAAGAAAACTGAAAAAAATTTAACAAAGTTTAACTTCAAAGGCTCTCGACGTAAGAAAAACCACTTAAAGATAAAACGTAGGTACTTATATCGAGATGATTTATCGCAGGTGTCCGCGGCATTATCGGAAAATGATTTATGGCCCCGATACAGAAATCAATAGCTGAAATAAATATTGCATCGAGAAAAACTAACTGTGCGCTAATGAAAAATAAATGCACAGAAACCTTACAAGCGAGGAATCACGCTAAGTTAGACCATGACACGATGACAAGGTACCTGCTGGCGAGATTCTCAAGGTCCCATTATCATTGTTAGCCGTTTTATTAGTTGATATAATAAGTGGGCTGACCTACTAACCGGCTGAAAAGGTGTTGAAACGCGTATTCATTTTTGAACGGGCGAAGATCACGAATTTCCAACAAGATAAGAGGGCTTACAAGATAAGATAGATTATGTAAATGACTGAAGAGTTTGACTAAAGAAAAGAAGCTAAAAAAAACGTTATTTGTTGAGCAACTCGTCAAACTTGGGTTAAAGTTAGGATGTGGCGTTAACTCGCTCCGTTTAGCCTTTTGAAATCTATTCAGCCATGAAAACCCTTTTCGCTAGCACCATCAATGACTTTATGGAATCACAAACTTTTAGTTCAAACTTTTTTATCTTTAAATTTTACAAGCTAACACATGTAAAAACTCCGTACAAAATTCACACCTTTTGACAGTAAGTTATCGTACTTACTTATCATTTTCTATAAGATAGTATGATAAACGTGACTTACGTTTATCTACTAGAGATAATTATTGTTATTCATCCATAGTTAAGTGCAATAATCATGAAATCATCACGACCTCTGAACGTAGCTTCACCATTGTCATTTAAACAATCGGATAATTATCTACTGCGTACTACGATATAATCGATTTTTCTACCTATAAATTACAATCGTTTGACATGTTTATCGATATGAAAATTGGGGCATGTCTACAACAGTGGGACAGAAAAGTTATGAGAGTTAGAACTGAGATTATGTGGGCAGAAATCGATTAAATTTTATTATGAAAATCGGAATTATGTCTTTCGTCATACCATAAGAAGGTGCCTCGATTAAATTTCCACACTATTCAAAACGAGTGACCTATGGAGTGGTTTTCGTAACTGATTTGCAGAGCAACACTTATTACCTGTTTAATTTTACGGTTACTATGTCACGTTACGTTGAACGTAATAATTAACGTATAAGAAATTATTTTATATTGTTTGTTTTATGATGATTTTAATTAGGTATGAGATTTATAATATTTCGAAGTAATGAGTTATTTTTACTTTATTAGCAAAGTATATATGAAAGAAATACGTAACAAAACTCGGTATTTCATATCTGGTGCACTTCTTCAAATCATTATCTTGTGCCGTATCTAACTTAATAATCATATCTTGAAGTAAAATTCTGATATCGATTCTCTGTATATTCCAACTAAGATATATCATACGTGTTTAAATCAACATAACAAAATTGATAGCACGTCTCCTGAATTCGCTTTACTCGATCTTATCTAGTTACATCGAAAGTATCGTATTAAATTGTCTATTGGACAGTTTTCTCCCGTTTTACACCATCAACATCGTTTGAGAAGCTATTCCCCTTGCCCACGTATCAAATGTTAAATCGATGTTTGTATCAGTGGAAACATCTCGATAACCCGAACAGGGCTACGCGCACACAAATTTAAACGGTTATTAATATCGTTAGTATGACATTTGTTTCGTTAATTTGTATAAACAATTACGATGAAATCTGTCATAATAACGATATTATAACAATTGTTAAGGGTTCCGTACCTCGACTACAAGTAATCAGGTGACAATGTAGGTCGTCCCACATACAACGTTATGTAACTCTGCCTCGATGCAAGTATTATGTATTATGGCACCAACATTTGTAGGTCGTTTTTTATTGTACCTGCGGTGTATAATAAAATAACTATGTAATCGATTCGTGGTTATTATTGAATGAGATATCGTAAAGGCGCTTTTTTGCTTGCGTGTCTTGTAAAATTATGACATAACTTGTGACATATTTCATGTCTCAATACGAAATACAAGCGTTTATAATTATCGTCGTAGTATGAAATGTTTATAGCCAAAAGTACTTCGGGGTATAATGCGCTTTGCAGTTAGTGCCTACTTACTTATAATTTGAAATGTAATCGTGATTACCTTGAATTATACAATAACAATTTACCGTGAACAATAGATTTTATCAAGAGTTTGTAGTAGTGATGACTTAATAAACGTAAATAGATGCTTAAAGCCGTGCGATTAAATATTACTACTTTTTATTTTCTTTTTTATAATCGTATTTAAAGTTAAGTTGCTTTCATTTGCGGAAACTGTCATACATAATTATATTTTTCTAATACAGGTTTAAAATACGTTTATTGAATTGTGGTCAAATTAAAGTTACGCATTTCAAAAACTTGAAACAAAAACCCGTTAGTAACAGAACAAACTTCACGATCTTCCATCAACAATCACAATCGCAATGTAAATAAATAGCTGCGACTGCGATCGTTCCCATGCCACGCGGCGGCGCGGGCGCAGCGAGTCGCGAACATTTCTCGACAAATCGCTGCTAGCGGCCGCTTTCCTTCACCGCATTGATGCAGCCATCAATAGCGTAGGAAATGAAATGACACAGCGCAAGCCAACGTGTTGTTATTTATGTTAATGGTGTTTTGCACACTTTTGAATGATACTATATAGTTCTAGTTTACGGTAGTAAATGCGAGATATTACTATTTGTTCGAATTAAATATGAAATCGGAGAAACCCAATAAACTAATAGAACGTTGTTTTAAGACAATCCACATACATACCCAAAGGTACGATTATTTATTAGTCTTTTGCAATTTTTGCTTCGTATGCTTAGTAGTTTTTACTTCTGGAAGGAAGGGTAATGTTTTCAGAGTTAGCTGTACGGTAAAAAACAATCAGGACGTCGTTAGGGAAGAACGCAGTTTTATAGGTACCTAAGTGATAAATACAAAATTATAAACTCAGTAGTATGCTAAATGATTTACAAGACCCTACTTTTCCTTATGTATATGTATTATCCTTGTTAATGTCTTGTATATTTAGTTTATCACTTTATTGTAATAAATAAATTGTCACAGGAAAACTTAAGTACTGGCATGGTTAATCTTAAATATTATCGGTGACATGAAAAATAATTTCGAAAGCCTTGTATTTGTTAGGAGAATAGTAAATAAAGTGCTTGACGTAATACAAAATACTTGATTAGTCTCGTCTAGCGTAAACTAGTAAACAGTATTACGGTATGACTAATTGTTAATCTAGATATAACTACTGGAATAGAGTCTATGGCGACTAAGGTATGACCAATCGTAAATTTTATGTGAATTGCACGCTTTTTTGTATTTATTCTAGTTTACTACTTCGAAGCCTAAGCAGGATGCTTGTGCAAAATAATACAATAGCTGTTAAAATCATCAACACTCAACTTTCATCCCTTTTTTTAATAAATTATTTTCCGTCAACGTTTTAAAAAACGCCTCTCCACCATAATTGAGCGCGCGTGTCGCATTAACGCGTTCGCCGCCGCACAGCGCTGGTGTCACCGACACGTAAATATTTCCACAACGGTACACGGCAGACCGCAAGCCGCTCGCCGTTTACAAGCCAAAAATGCCCAGAGATGACGTCGGTCGCTATCAAGGGCGGGGGGCAACTGGGCCTAGAAAGGATTTGGTCTGAATGCTGGTAATGTTGGGTTGAGATAGATGAATAGTGTATAAGCATGTGTTGTGATTTTTGCTTGGCTTTGAAGAATATTGCAATTCTCGTCCAACAAGTCTATATTCCTCAAGTGTTAAAGGCGAAAAACTATTAATAGGTAAACAACAACTGTTCGAAAATACAGTTATACTTGTTGGTGACATATACAAGGCAAATTGACACCATGCCCACACTGAGATTTGTGTACGGAAGCTAATCCGAGAGGGCCGTGTGGTGGTAATTGAAGGTAGCCGGCGCTGTGGTCTGTCGTGATTTCATCATCTCGGTTAAATTAATACCACATTCACCTCTGCAGGGTTAACCTGGTAATGGGTCTAAAGTAGCGTTATATGGACGGGTAATATGCCCTTAAAAATGAAGCGTTGGCTGGCGCTTAGAAAAATGTGGGTGTAAAACTTATTTGCTTATTACACTATTCAAATGTGTTATTATATTTTATCATAATTTAAGGTTAGTTTTATACACAAACAAACGAGGTTATTACCCGAATATACTTATTTTTGACGAGTTCTCATCTTTTTACAACCTGGAACGGGTCCAATAATTTCGGCAATGTTTTTTTTTGCGCGAAAATGCGATTTTTACTAGCGGCGCTCCCTAGTATTTAGAATGCGAACTAATGACCTAGAACTGACTCAGGAAGACGGAAATTGAATGTCAGAGGGACTGTCCTGCGGTAGCTGGCTGTCAACGTGTTAAATATTAATTGTGGTACCATTTATGTTGTTTGTGGGGTCACCTGTATAAGACCAACAAACAAACAGCGAAAACCACGCCTCGGATTAACAAAGTGGCTTAAAGTAAACTTCCTTCCAAAAATGCTCAAGTGGTTGGAAATTGATTAAGAAGTTGAGAGCGGAAGTTTCGAATAAGGAGTGAGGACTATAGAATCGGGACCAACTAGGCGCGGTGGGGCAAGTTTATTGGCAAATTGAATTGGCCGGTTTATCAGACGCCCTGCCATCAAGACATCTCCTAGGGTTGCCAACTTATGTACAGATCATACTAATTTATTAAAACTATCGTTGTTTTTGTCTAACAAACGTAAGAATCGTACCTACGTGAAGACTAGGTATTAAAATACAATGACTGTAAAACCTGTCTCATTTTTTGCAACGAACGTTTGTTAAGATATAACGTTGGATGTTTTTGTGTGTTTGCATTAATAATTACATCTGTCCAAATAACTTGATGATGGACACAAAAAACGGATTCTTCAAATTATTGCCAATCTTATTTTTTACAGCCACCGTCCAAATAAATTGCTTATGAATTCATAACTTTATTTATAAACAATAGAATCGTTATTATATGTTTTCATAAACAAAAACAAACATTTAAAAGCTGAAAAACAATATGTTTCTGTTTCGCCTTTACAACAGACTTTCCTTTTCCAAAAGCGCAAGTATTTCTTGTCAACCCTGCATTTTGTGCGTAGTCAGCTCGCCTTGATTGATGATGCTCCAATCTACCTGACACCTCAGACAGGACTCGAGGGTTGCTCTGGCGAAAGACGGGACAGGACAAAGGTTTGAGGATCATGGCTGTACTTATATGACGTTGTTGGGTAGGAAAAATGGTGCGAATTTACATTTTTTATACAACCTTTTGATATCTGATACCTATTTGGCTTAACATATGAATGGATATAATTATACATAACCAAGTTATCTGTATTCTAAAATGCAGGTTTTCGAAGTTGATAATATCAAGCATATTAAATATGATTTAAAACTCCATTAGTATATAAGTGATATACACAAGTTTCGTTAATAGTTTTGGTGACGATATTTCTTATATTTAAGTTATTGATTATTTTGCAGATTTTTTTATTAATGATATAAAAATAGAAAACCTGTATAAACAATTTTGTCCGAATCGGTACTCTTTACGTTGTGTCCTTTTATGTTTGGGTTTTAGGATATAAAAAAAATACGTTGTTTTTTACACAACAAAATTATTAAATGTCCTATATGTTTTACGATTTGACTTATGGAAAGAAAATGGCGAAAGTATGTTTGTTTTTCAGTTGCATGTTTGCTTATTTAACTAATCTTGTTTCTGTTTTCTTTTCTTTGCATCAGAGGCTGTTGTTGGTAAGATCTACACATTTTATTGAATTGAAACTGATATCTTTGTTTATTCTTTAAGTTCGTAATATGAATATTTTAGTTGGTTAGTTATCATCAAAACATCATTGCTGTTACCACACTATCATTTTGTGTTTTGTAAGTCTAGTTTCCTAAATTGGAAAGCATAATAACAATGTCATTATCCAGTAAAGTTATCGTTAAAGCCAGGATTATCCCCTGCTCAAAACATCCCTTGTGGCACCCCTATTAACCAACCCAAATCCACGTTGACACAGAACTGTGGCACAGTTACCCCACTTTTAAACCATGTTTGTTTTCAACCCCTGACTTGCGTTTCACTGGCTTTGTAATTCAAGAGTTGCAAACATTTTTTTTCTTTACTACACTGCCTAATATTGTCTTTTAGATCCATAGTTAGTTGTTCCAAATTGCTCTCAATATTACTTGCATAAGCAAAAACTTTAAAATGTTATCTTCTCCCTAAAACATATTAGTAATAAGATGTGGATAAGTTGTTTTCTAGTAAACAACATATCGAAGTAGCAGGTTAGTTAGTTGTGCGACCACAGATCGATACTCCGGCCAGGGTGAACGGCCCCTGGTCACCACACAAAGACAGGCTGCAGCTCGAGACTGCCATGTCTGTTGATTTTTATCCTATGGCTTGTGATTATGCTATTATAATACAGATAAATGTAGGTACAAATCTATTAAAAATTTTAGTTTTGGAATTCAACATCATTCAACATTTTTAAGCAATCTAAATCGGAAATACAAGCCTAGTAGGTACCTTAAAAAATATTAATTTAATTAATTTGACCTCTAATTTACTAGTAGCTCATAAATATTATATAAAATTACATCCATTCCCGTCAGAAAAGGAAGCCCTAAGACTTCCCGATCTTTTCCGTTCCCCGGTTCATATTAAAGATATATTATCTTCCCCTATACCTCATATTCAATTATCTAAACTTTTCATACAGTCCCCAACAATATATGAAGATACATCAAGTAAAGACTGCTTGTTGTTTGATGTACACTTAAGGCACGTACACCCTGATTATATCTCCCCCACGTGAATACTTAGTGTAATGTAATACGCTGAACTTGCCAACTTTAGGTTTTAGAAACGTGTGCGCAGAGATAGAGCAGGGTTTAAAAGGTTTGGAAGAAGATGATAGGACTCACTGGTGTTAAGATAGTCTATTTTTATCGAGTTAACCTTAATTTGCTTTTTCTGCAAATATTTGCTGTTCTGCTTATGTAATTCAATGCCTTTGCATGCATCAAAACCTGTATGAAACTAACCATCTCCAACATGCAGACTAGATAAATCATAAGATATTTGCCTCTCGTGATATCGTATCTCTGTATCTATATTTGCACGCGCAACACCGTCATTCTCAAAGCACACAACATTGTACAGTTATGCGGTAATATTTGGTAGCGTGCGTACTTGTACTCCCGTGGTGGTTCGAGATAGCGCAAAATAAATAATAGGACTGCAGCCGTGGCGTCGCAAACAATGTCGACGCCGACGGAAACGACAATTTGTTGTCTGTGCGCTTGCGTTTTATATTTGTGTTTATAGCACCTGAGCAAACCAACGCGTTGCATGGTTTGAGAAATTGTAGGGACGTGCCGCGAACTCGGTTACAGGCTTTCGATGCGGCCATGAAAAATAGGTATAGAGAGACAAATGCAGCTCTGATTGATGCTTGATATTATGCTTAGCTGCATGGTTTTAATTTTGCAACTTATTTTTCAAAAAGAAAGTTTACCGAATATTTTTAAAATATTTATAAATTGAGTTCAAAAATTTACTTTATATTAATTTCTATTTAAAAATACAGGAAAACTCAACCAACAGGTAGCAAATATGTAAATGTGAGGGAAGAACCTTTTTATTAACAAAAAGGTCGGTATTGCCACCTCTTCAATAAAACTTAAAACGAAACGTACTTCGCCGAGCCGAAAAAGAAATTCAATTATTGCAATAAAAGATATTTGCACTCTTCGTGCCCTCAATTTTTAGTATCACTCAGTTTTACAGCCTAAATTAGCCGATGTGTATCATACGAGCGAATTACCAACGTTAGCGCTCCGAGTTGCGTTTTACACAATTTTAGGTCAACGACTCTTATTTTGCTCGTCAGCTGGAAACTACTTATTACTGAGGTTTTGCTAACGTGTGTTTTATGATTTTGTGTGTATACCGTATGCTTGACTTCCTCTTGTTAGTCCATCTAGAAACAAGGCTAAAGGTGTCCACTTGTATTGCAGGTTAGAAAAATGGCGGAACGCGTGTCCAAATGTCGGGACGAAGTTGGTAAAAGTCGGGATAAGTACCAGGCGGCGTTAGCGGAGATCACGGCGTACAACCCGAGGTACATCGAAGACATGACCGTGGTGTTCGAGCGGTGCCAGGCGATGGAGGCGCAGAGACTAGTCTTCTTCAAAGATGTGCTCTTCAGTTTCCACAAGTGTCTCAACATCAGTCAAGAACCTACGTGAGTATGATTTTAAGAGAATTTTCAAAACAATATGAAGGCAATAAGTTTACAGTCATAAGTTTTTACTTATCCATCAGATATGATCGATTGCAACAAAATATGTTTGTAATTGAGGGTGCGAGAAATGAAACAAATTTAGTAATTAGTTTAACCATTTTAAAGGACCTTCGTTTTAACATGCACTCGACACTAATATGCCGTAATAAAAAACTTAAACGATTGTAAAACTAATAGTATTTTTTATAGTTCCGAGTACAATGGTCACGCGAGTATGTACTAACTAAACATTGTCAATATCTAGCGTGCTGATAATTATGAAATCGTATTCGTTCTTCTGTGAAAGATTTACGCAAACCGATAACATCTACTGTCTGTTCGATAACTTGGATTTAATATTAAATGTTTATGTTTAAAGTTGCGTTAAGGCTATATGTTACAGCTCACATATATAAACTTTCCAGTAATTGAATATTGGCATGCTACAAAACTTAGCAAAATAGAAAAAAAAACAAAGACATCCTTATCTGTTGGATCTCAGAGGGACTTTTCGAGCAATGTAGTAAATTTTCGCCAAAATACTCCATGCAAACTACACTGTCTTCCTTTCTTCGTTTTCTCTTATTAACCTTTAACATTGGTTGATTACAGACTGCCACAGATATACGAGGAGTTCCACCATACGATTAACAACGCCGACCACCAGAAGGACCTCAAGTGGTGGGCCAACAACCACGGCGTCAACATGGCTATGGGCTGGCCGCAATTCGAGGTAACAAAGAATAAGACATGGCACATCTCGTCCTTGTCAGTTCATGTGGATGTGAAAGAGATAGCTAATGAAAACCACGATTGTCAATTGTTGAAAGAAACAATGTTGCGTTTCAGTAATTGAACTGTCAAGTTGAATGTTGATTGCGATGCATAGTAACAAACTATTGAATGCTTCTACTCTTGATGTTGTGTTTGCAATCTTTAATGTTGCCATGCAAATGTCTCTACGATGATTCAACCTACCTACCTATGAAACACATTTATGCTTGCCAGTTATAGAATTTTAAATCGGTAGTGTTGTTTTCAATTATTAGACCTGGTTAACTGCGTAGATACATTTGTCGCCCGCATTGCATTTTATAGGCTTCTTAGACAACCTTCAGCATGACTTTCAATTAAGAGTATACCTTTTCAATTCCCTCTTTTATTCTTAGTAGAGTAACGTAGTTAGAAAACCTTAAAATTTCCGTCTATAACTTCACGCCTCTCAAGGCTATGTTTAATACTAATTCCAAACATTGGATATTTGCTCAAGATACGGTCAGGTGTTTGCGCGTGTATTAGGTAAAGTTTAAAAGTATTTTAGTCGCAACAAGGCTAGTTTCGCACCTACTTGGTAATCAATTCGCGCTATTTAAAT
Organism: Emmelina monodactyla; assembly: GCA_916618145.1. Lineage (NCBI taxonomy): Eukaryota > Metazoa > Arthropoda > Insecta > Lepidoptera > Pterophoridae > Emmelina > Emmelina monodactyla. The sequence goes on from OU745316.1 coordinate 5,108,259, forward strand.
GTTGTGGTGTAAGAGTGGGGTATCGTTAAAGGAACCTCCTTCGGCGACGGAGCCGGTATATTACATGTACGTGCCCGAGCTGGCCTCCGAAGTGTTCGCCCGGGCTCTAGCGACCGCTAGAAGACCGCTAGAAGACATGCGTCCTGCCGCCACGGCGGTGTGGCAACAACTGCAAACTTACCTCGCCGCGGTGCCGCCGCTGTTCTGCTGCGGAGAGCGAGACAAAGCAAGTCGCGTCGCGCCGTCCCTCTCTAGCGGCGCCTACGTCTACCCCAACCCGCTCATGGTACTATCGGTGTAGGAACAGACACTTGCACTCCGCAACTTGACAGAAACACGGTAGCTTGATTGATAGAGACGTCTCTAAGCGATAGATGGCGCTGCTGCAATGACAGCTGTCAAGGCGGCACCTTTGGATGTTTGCGTCTTTACAACGAGAAGCGAGATGTACTAGGCACTTTGGTGTTTCTCGCACTCACTCCGCTTTTGTAGGTCCTGCGTCGGTGGTCAAGCTTCCGCAAATGTTCAACAGTAGACAAGTTAGTCACCGGTGTTTTTGCAAAAGAAAACCGTTCTTTTTTCAGGCAACGCAGAACACATTTTTCTTTGGAGCATTGTTTTCTTTTTCCACTCCCGTGTTAGCACATTCACTGGGTTGAGACATAATTGGTCCAGATTTACCGGAGTATTAATTGATGGGGCAAATTGGATGTGGTATCTACACTACACCAGACTGAAGATGGTCTTAAAATATATGAAATTGCAAAATGCTACCGCACCTTACACCACAAACAAACAAAAGCTAATCAAGCTAAAAACTAAAACATTTGATACAAAATTTGCAGAAAAGGTTTACCTCAATTTTGTTACTATAGCAGGAAATTAGTAACTATACAACGGTCAACACATTGGACATAGAGATGAGGTCATATAAACACCCCTTTGCAGACACGCAACTGACGAAATTACCTGTTAGAAATCTATAATAGCATATACTTTACTTAATATTTTTAGTAAATAAAACCTAAGTAAACCTTCGTAGATTCTGCCTTTACCTAAAATCTCTTTTTAGTACATAGCATGGTTATTACGTGAGCAGTAACAAAGGTTTAACACTAGCTTGATTACTTACTATTAACTTTTAATAATTAGCTCGAATACTTTTTTTACTGTCTCCTATACTTCAACTTTGACCCTCAACAATGTCACATAATACAATAATTCAACCTATCACAGCAATCCACTAGCTTTGAATGGAAGTGTTATGTTTTTATCAATTTTCTTTTTTTAATTTTAAATTATTTCTGAGTTCGCGAATATGCTTGAGATGCAACGACGCGTTGGGACATATTACTGATTTTAATACCAGAAACTGTGATTAAATCTCTAGATAAAAGAAATATATCCTCATTTATGTACATAAGCCCAATCCCTTTCTTTTTATGTTTTGATTCGATTATATTTAGACATGTTTACGACTCATTCATCAATTCGTGCATTTTCTCACAAATCCCATCTATCCTCATCAACTTCCTTAAACTCCCATGTTCATTTACTTCCCTTATTCCTAACTCTCTTTGATCTCCTACTTACTATCCTCACCGTCCACTCACTTTGTTCACTTCCTGCTCACTTCACTCATCTACAACCAATTTCCCTCACTTACAACTCGTTTCCCTCACTTACAACTAGTTTCTCTCAGCTCCCGCTTACTTACCTCATTTCTTACTCTTTCCTAACCTACTTTCTACCCTCAACACCCTCTCCCATTTTTTTACTCACTACTCTTCCACATTTCCCTTCCTCACTTCCCTAACTTCGCCTTGCGCGTCCACAACTATATGTCCCAACGCGGTGTGTGGTCCTCCAGGAGTACACGGAGGAGTTCCGCGACATCGCCAAGGGCAAGTCCAAGGAGAGCCTCCCCACCGGCCCCATCACGCTGCTGAACCAGCGGCCCGTCAGCGAGGATGTACGTTCAATACCACACACCACCCCGCGGGGCTCCACTCGACACCAACTTGGGGAATACCACACGATAAACACCAAAATACACCGGTGTAAACCATGTTTTTATAAGCTTAACTTGGTTGATAAAAAGTCGAGTAGAGCCCTGCATAAACAACAGAAGATAGAGAAGAAGAGTCAGGGGCTAAGCACATTTTGTGTAATATTTGTTCAAATTTAAATGACATTTTGACGGTCAACTTCTAAAATTGGTAGTTATTTCTCGTTGTTATTTGGGAATGTAACAGGATGTGGTCAGACCCTTAGATGGGATTTAAATGAGAATGCGGTGCCGACGCTTTTTGGCATGATTGGGACAATACAGTTATAACAAAATTATTAGAGGTATGGGTCATTCTCATTTTGATCTAAACTACTATTAATTAAGAATAAACCTTGCTAGTATTATGTCAGGTTAAACAGCAAAATATAAGAAAAACCTGACATGGTATTTTAAGGTTTTAAAACGCTTTTTATTTATTTTGTTTCATTTTTTTATTAGATATCGATGTTGCATGATGGATGTTGCTTTCCACTATGTGCATTTTGGCATGAATTTAGTAACATATTAACAAAAATATACCTATTATATCCAAAATTTTAAGAATAAATAAATATTTATTAATAAGCAAACTTTGTTCTATTTACGTACAATATTTTTATTTTATTTACATTAAAATAATTATACAAATACAATATCGTATCAACATTCAGTCTAATTATACTCAGAATTACTACTAAAGCATAGAGAGAATATTATAATAAAACATAGTAACCGTTTTTCCATATAATGTCAACACTTGTTTCAAGCATGTCAAAATAAATTGACAGCTAACAAACAGCAAATAATAACATTAATTTAAACTTCCTCTCTTTGCTTTCGTATTTTTCCGAGTAACAAAAAAAGCAGTAGATTAAAGCAAGTGAGTTAACTGTAATGTATACTAGGAATTGCCGCCGATAATCAACAACAAGTCGACTAAGTTGACCAACGCGTCGACCAAGGAATCGACCAACCACTCGGATCCGCCCTCGCTTCCAGCCAACAACACGACAAACAACACGATAGACAAGAACACTATTAGCGCACCTATTGCTGTCACGTAAGTTACTTCATGCATTCGAACGTTCTCTAAGAAAACATATACAAAGAGCTTATCCTGTATCCTTCTTTCCTAACCATACCATCCTACACCCCCCGCCCCTTCCCCCTAGCATCGAGCGGCTGCAGCTGTTCGCGTACCCCCCGCTGCCCCCGCACCCCCCGCGGCTCCCCCCCGGCTCACTGTTCAAGTTGTCTCTGAAGCCACAGACTATAGACAACTCCACGCTCACCGTGGCTGATGTGAGCCAGTGGATGGCTTTTGAGTTAGTTTTGACAGTATAGCAAGTTGAATTGTCAATTTTTTAGTTAATAGTTTCATGAAAGTAGAGTTTTTATATTGAAGGTGCGTTAATGTAGAAATATGAAGATTTTGTGGTCATTACAATTGCGTATAAAGTAGTTGATAGTTATGGTAACATGTTAAATTATTTTAGCGTTGTTCCAAAACCCATTAGAGTGTAAAAACCAAACCGAATGCTACTTCCCCAGGAACGGCACATCCTCAGCCCCCAAGTCGGCCAAGACCTCCCCCGCAAAGGACCCGCCCAAGCAGGAGAACCCCTTCGACGAGGAGGAGTGGGACTCGTCCTCCGCCGCGCTCACGGACACGGGCGAGCCCGGCGTGCCCGTGCGGGCGCTGTACGACTACACCGGCGCCGAGAGCGACGAGCTCACCTTCACGCAGGGTGAGTGGAGTGTGTGTGTGTGCGGGCGCTGTACGACTACACCGGCGCCGAGAGCGACGAGCTCACCTTCACGCAGGGTGAGTGGAGTGTGTGTGTGTGCGGGCGCTGTACGACTACACCGGCGCCGAGAGCGACGAGCTCACCTTCACGCAGGGTGAGTGGAGTGTGTGTGTGTGTGCGGGCGCTGTACGACTACACCGGCGCCGAGAGCGACGAGCTCACCTTCACGCAGGGTGAGTGGAGTGTGTGTGTGTGCGGGCGCTGTACGACTACACCGGCGCCGAGAGCGACGAGCTCACCTTCACGCAGGGTGAGTGGAGTGTGTGTGTGTGTGCGGGCGCTGTACGACTACACCGGCGCCGAGAGCGACGAGCTCACCTTCACGCAGGGTGAGTGGAGTGTGTGTGTGTGCGGGCGCTGTACGACTACACCGGCGCCGAGAGCGACGAGCTCACCTTCACGCAGGGTGAGTGGAGTGTGTGTGTGTGCGGGCGCTGTACGACTACACCGGCGCCGAGAGCGACGAGCTCACCTTCACGCAGGGTGAGTGGAGTGTGTGTGTGTGCGGGCGCTGTACGACTACACCGGCGCCGAGAGCGACGAGCTCACCTTCACGCAGGGTGAGTGGAGTGTGTGTGTGTGCGGGCGCTGTACGACTACACCGGCGCCGAGAGCGACGAGCTCACCTTCACGCAGGGTGAGTGGAGTGTGTGTGTGTGCGGGCGCTGTACGACTACACCGGCGCCGAGAGCGACGAGCTCACCTTCACGCAGGGTGAGTGGAGTGTGTGTGTGTGCGGGCGCTGTACGACTACACCGGCGCCGAGAGCGACGAGCTCACCTTCACGCAGGGTGAGTGGAGTGTGTGTGTGTGCGGGCGCTGTACGACTACACCGGCGCCGAGAGCGACGAGCTCACCTTCACGCAGGGTGAGTGGAGTGTGTGTGTGTGCGGGCGCTGTACGACTACACCGGCGCCGAGAGCGACGAGCTCACCTTCACGCAGGGTGAGTGGAGTGTGTGTGTGTGCGGGCGCTGTACGACTACACCGGCGCCGAGAGCGACGAGCTCACCTTCACGCAGGGTGAGTGGAGTGTGTGTGTGTGCGGGCGCTGTACGACTACACCGGCGCCGAGAGCGACGAGCTCACCTTCACGCAGGGTGAGTGGAGTGTGTGTGTGTGCGGGCGCTGTACGACTACACCGGCGCCGAGAGCGACGAGCTCACCTTCACGCAGGGTGAGTGGAGTGTGTGTGTGTGCGGGCGCTGTACGACTACACCGGCGCCGAGAGCGACGAGCTCACCTTCACGCAGGGTGAGTGGAGTGTGTGTGTGTGTGCGGGCGCTGTACGACTACACCGGCGCCGAGAGCGACGAGCTCACCTTCACGCAGGGTGAGTGGAGTGTGTGTGTGTGCGGGCGCTGTACGACTACACCGGCGCCGAGAGCGACGAGCTCACCTTCACGCAGGGTGAGTGGAGTGTGTGTGTGTGCGGGCGCTGTACGACTACACCGGCGCCGAGAGCGACGAGCTCACCTTCACGCAGGGTGAGTGGAGTGTGTGTGTGTGCGGGCGCTGTACGACTACACCGGCGCCGAGAGCGACGAGCTCACCTTCACGCAGGGTGAGTGGAGTGTGTGTGTGTGCGGGCGCTGTACGACTACACCGGCGCCGAGAGCGACGAGCTCACCTTCACGCAGGGTGAGTGGAGTGTGTGTGTGTGCGGGCGCTGTACGACTACACCGGCGCCGAGAGCGACGAGCTCACCTTCACGCAGGGTGAGTGGAGTGTGTGTGTGTGCGGGCGCTGTACGACTACACCGGCGCCGAGAGCGACGAGCTCACCTTCACGCAGGGTGAGTGGAGTGTGTGTGTGTGTGCGGGCGCTGTACGACTACACCGGCGCCGAGAGCGACGAGCTCACCTTCACGCAGGGTGAGTGGAGTGTGTGTGTGTGCGGGCGCTGTACGACTACACCGGCGCCGAGAGCGACGAGCTCACCTTCACGCAGGGTGAGTGGAGTGTGTGTGTGTGCGGGCGCTGTACGACTACACCGGCGCCGAGAGCGACGAGCTCACCTTCACGCAGGGTGAGTGGAGTGTGTGTGTGTGCGGGCGCTGTACGACTACACCGGCGCCGAGAGCGACGAGCTCACCTTCACGCAGGGTGAGTGGAGTGTGTGTGTGTGCGGGCGCTGTACGACTACACCGGCGCCGAGAGCGACGAGCTCACCTTCACGCAGGGTGAGTGGAGTGTGTGTGTGTGCGGGCGCTGTACGACTACACCGGCGCCGAGAGCGACGAGCTCACCTTCACGCAGGGTGAGTGGAGTGTGTGTGTGTGCGGGCGCTGTACGACTACACCGGCGCCGAGAGCGACGAGCTCACCTTCACGCAGGGTGAGTGGAGTGTATAGACTGTAGGTTTTATAGCAAAACAAACGAGCATACGGGTCACCTGATGGTAGGTGATCACCGCCGCCCATGACTACCCGCAACACTGTGGGTGTTGGGGGTGTGTTGCTGAGCCTTTGAGAAAATTGGGCACCGGATACCGCACTCACCGAACGAAACGCAGGAACATCATCCCTACTTCACGTCGGGTTTCTGTGCGACGGTGGTATTTCGCAGGTCGAGTCGGCCAAGTAATCGCTGCAGACAGAGCCTACAGCTAGACTCTACCACTCCAAAAAGTTACAATGGGGAGCCCACATCTCACAACTGGCGCGTAGGCTTAGCTCCTGCAGCGTTCGCGGTCAAGAAAATTCGCTCTTTGACTGATGTACAGACCGCTAGGATAGTGTATTGTTACTTTCATAGCTTGATGTCTTCCGGTATCCTACTGTGGGGAAACGCTGCTAACTTTAATACGATTTTTACGCTATAAAAAGAGCTGTTCGTGGAATTTACAAACTTGCAAATTGAGATTCTTTGAGAGAAATATTTAAAGATAGTGATATTTTAACCTTCGCGTCCATATAAATTTGCGAAAATATATTGTATACTTTCAAAAATATTGATAAGTTTGTAACGTGTAATGATAATCATGTCGATAATGATTCGGTAAAAACTAGGCATGGAAATAGATTAGCTTTCCCAAAGTGTAGGTTGGCCAAAAGCAGCAAGTCGTTAATCGGTATGCCGATACTTTTTTTTAATAAAAAACCGGAGTCAATTCAATCCCTGCCATTTAATAAATTTTTAATACAGTTGCTCAAAAAGTGGCGTATTGCAGGGACGTATAGCGTTCGGGATGTGGGCTATTACACACGCGTGCTTTTTTTTTACCTTTCCCGCACTCGTGCGTTCTCTTTCCCAACTGTCAAAATAATGTCTATTAAAAAGAAAAATTAACCAACCATGAAGTTTTTACAAAAAAAAAACAAAGAAGTTTTTATGATTCATGTTACCTAATACTTACGTACCTAATACTAGCGTAGGTATATTTCTAAAAAAAAACTATTAGTTTGTTTCGATATCAGATTTAATGATTTGATTGAATTAGAGTGGTTGGTTTCATTTCATTTTATCTCATTAAATTTCATTTTCATTTCATATCAATAAAAAAAAATCTACTGAAGACTTGGCTGTATGGGCATAGTAACCTTTGCCTACCAAATGGGTGAAGAAAAAATGGCGCCATTTTCAAAATTAGTAATTTCGACATTTACGATCCTAATTTTACATTTTATTAAATTGCTTTATTTTTTCGCAACTGTATTAAAAATAGTCGTTCAGTACACGTGCGGAACCGTCATTGCAACTCGTCCCGCCTGTCAACCCTCGCCTTCGGCTGTGCCTCGGCTCGGTTAGACATTTGTCGGGACTCGTTGTAATGACAGCCTTTCCACACTTGTATTGAAATATACTATTAAAGTTACAATTAAGCAAGTATTGTGCAAGAAAGCTTACTATAAAATCAGAGACTATTTAGATGATAAAACAGCATGGGATTGATATCTAGACAGGCTATTTCTACTGCTATTCAAGATTGTTTTGTAGCTATGAACTTCTCTGTAAACAGTTTGACTAGGACACGATATTCAACTTTGAGTATGTACTTTTATTGTTTTTCTTATTTATTTTTTTAATTATTCATTTTATTTTATTTTGTACTGTTTTCTTGTTCCTCCTCTCTCTGCTTTAACTTATTGTACGGGTTTCCTATTAACTTGCTGTTTTGTGAGGTTCTTTAGTGCCTTATTTGGCCCAGGGTAGTCATGCTCGCCTCGAAAATTACTGGGGCGGTGGCGTTGTGTCAACGGGTCGCCCAACTCCCTCTAATATGGTTGAGTAGGACGATGGCTGGAGCTCACGTCATACTTGTGATCAGGTGCCGCCTTCGGGAAACGGTCTGCTCTGGTTCCGAATTGTGGTGCGGGAAGAAGTCCTTAATTAGTTCGTACTAGCAGTTTTATATTTTTTTACTTTTCTAGTGTTGAGTTGAGGTATGAGAAAATAATTTTTATGTTCATTTAATGTACGTGTTATGATTGTATGATTTCTAAAAAGAGTACTGGAAGTTTTTTCCGCCGGCTTTTTTCTCTCGGTCTACGGTTAGGTAAAGTCGAAGTTTGTAACATTGACGTTCATTAAGTATATGTTACATATCTATGATGAATAAAAGAATTTTGATTTTGTGTGCGGGCCTTGTTCGACTACACCACGACAATTTTGCCACTACCGTATTGTTCATAAGAATCCGTGATAAGGAAGGATCAAGAACTAAATACTCCTCTAAGTTTAAAAACTTGTTAATTCTTGATATTAATTTCTAATAGTATGGATAGTTTCTTGGATTCAGGCGAAAGTTAGTCTTAGTTTTAAATGACCTAAACAACGAGTTCATCAGAAACAATAATGACATAAACAACTGCACTTTAACTGACTGGTTCTCCATTCAGTTCTTTGAAATATCTGTTGACCAATTCACTCATAACGTGATGACGCCTTATAATACTATTTGATTTTAACAAGACAGTCCTAATGTTCTTCTTTTTTTACAGGCGACGTATTTGAAAAGCTAGAAGACGAGGACGAGCAGGGATGGTGCAAGGGACGTAAAGATGGCCGCGTGGGGCTCTACCCCGCCAACTACGTGGAGCCAGTCGGCCACTAGCCCAGCCGTGGGCCGAGCCCAGCCGGGACCGGGCCCAGCGCGGGGGCGGGGACCACCAACACTGCACACTCTGGGATGTAGCAATACAACACCAAACATAGTCTGAGGACATACAATGACTGCATAGTGAAAGTGATTTTGACAGGATTTGACAGAAGTTGTCAAAATTTCGAGTTTGTAGATTCAGTTGGTGAGGGTTAGAATCGCTTAATCAATCGTCTGAAATTTCCAACACAATGCAAAATATTTGACACCAATGTTAAATAAGATTGTAGTTAATTTTAATGTTCGTGATTGGTACCCAGACTATGCGTAATTCAGTCGCTAGTAAAAATATCAATCTTATGACTAAAATAATAATAACGTTACACCCAGAAGTGAAGACATTTCCAAATATTTGTAACTGTACACACGCCATGAGAATGAAACGTATAAATCTGGAGCCACTAATGATGGCCCCTGAGTTGTATAGTTTACCTTGAATTCAGGTTCCATCATAAAATGGCGGCTATACATACAAAAGTTTTAATAGAATATTATTGTCAATGAACAGAACGCAGGCAGCATAAAGAGTGTATTGAATAGTTTTATCAGGTGCTTGTTTTGTATAAAATTTCGATTTTACTCTTACACAGGTACACCGACTTCGAAATTGTATTATTTTTCAAATAAAATTCAGTTTTATTTAACTCAGTATTCACATCGAAAAAAATTACGAGATCATGGAGTTTTCGAAAGCATTTAAAGTTAAATTTTTGAGGAGTTTTGAGAATGTTACGCGAAATTTTTGTACGTTTTCTATTAATCTTTAAAGTTATTTTTCAGTTTTTACAACGTCAAAATTATGTAAAATCAAGAGTACATATGAAAAGGCGTGTAAAGCGCGAAGTCATTGCATCATAAGTTAAATATTGTAACTTTATGTTTCGTCTAATTAATTATGATTTGTACCAAAAATATATTGGAGTGACAGAAAAGGGCGACGGTTTATTATAAGGTGCGCTTATATTTGAAATGTGTAACTAGCTAAGCCAAAAAGTGTATGCCAATAATTCATAGGCTAGCTATAGAAATATTCAGACTAATGTTTTGTTCTTGTGACCATCTGTCTGATACTGCATGTGAAATTACTCAGTAAATGCTTAGTGCATAGAGTTTTATATCCACTGAAGCAGATAAACATCTAAAAGTCCGATAATTATATTATCTTTTCGCTTCAATGGATTTCTCTTTGAGTGATTGCTAAGAGTGGACAAGACATTCGGAAATTCTGAATGATTTTTTAAAAGGTTTATGAGCAGAGATTGTAGAGTTAGTATGTACATACACGGTTACTGTATTTTCGTCGTATCGTATTTATTTCCCATTGTGTATATAATGTAAAATGATATTGCACTAACGATGCAAGTAGACGCAACGGGGTTGGCAGCTAGCTATAAATGATACACGTATACAGGCCTAAACATTGTATTTTAAATAAAATATTATTTTCATTAAATCCGTTTTGTATAACTTTGAGAAATACCAAAATCATTTGCAGGGCGGCCCCTCCGTTGTTTAGGTTAGATTAAAATATGTTATGGAGATCCTTTTTTTCTTAATACCTCGTTTAATTGTTGTAATACATGAAGATGGGTAGTTGCACTATTTTTATGAGAATGACTGGCTCGGCAACTGTCGCTTTAACGCTACACGAGTTAATAGTTCGAGTTCCCTGTTTTAATTTGTTATGGGTTTTGAGACCACTTGTGAAAATCCTTTGTATTATATAATTATCAGAGAGAAGGTGGGTCGGACCACTTATGTTAATATATTACAATATTGGTAAAATAAATTGTTACATATGAATTCAAATGTTTCATTTCGCCTTTATTAGGGTTTTTATTTTAAGTTAAAAAGGAATTTAACTTTAGACTTTTTAATAATCCATATACTGGTAATTTTAATTCCTGGTACTTCAAGTCGGTACTCGTCGGCAGCCACTGTGTTGACCATCTACAACAAATGGGCTCCTGGTACTACTGACATTTTGAAGAAGAGTTCCTACCTATCGAACCTACCACAATTTACGATACTAAGACAGCACCAGTTGTCATACTGGTCATTCACAACTTGAACGTAATCCTGGTGTATGCAGTTTTTTCCACCTTTGCCCAGACAACAACCACATTGCTGCAATAAACATACAACAAATACGTCTTGGTGATGCTGCGTTCCTGGTACTACAAGTTGGTACTCACCTTAAAATTATCCTGTTACGTGTATCTTGCTTGCCCGACAGCCACTATGTCGCCCTTCTACAACATCTGCGCTCCTGGTACTACTAAAGCTTTCGGACAAATATATTTTAATTATTTGGTCTATTTTTGACTGCGACGCTATATCCATACTACTTCACATCGTAACTGAAGTCCTAGTAGCCCCATCCATTTTCTGACACCTATCCCATCCATTTTCGGACGTGGTCAAGGGTATTCAATTACGCAGATACACAGACAGTATAGTACGTTGAATATAATTTCTCTCTTTCATACAAGTCGCCGACCTCCACTCCATCGCTATATTCCTGGTAGCTATTACTCCACCATCTGCCCTTAATACCGTTAAAAACGGAAAGAGAAATCAGACAGACGCTATATTTGCATCCTTCACTTGCAAACTTCTCGTTCTTACTTACTGCCCCTCGCCGTGACACCGTGCCTGGACCTACCTCTACACAGACGCTGTGACCCTAGTTACTACTGACAACTGTCTGCCAATTTTGCCTCTCCGCATAATAACTATAAAGCTGTATTTTGTCAATACAAAAAACTGTATTCGTCATACATAAGTCGACCTGTATCGCCCTTTCAAGAAACTCCCGACTTATTACATTCTTCTATATAAAGATTTGCGAAATCCGCAATTCACAACCTTCATAAACATTTTTTTGGACCCGCGCCGCTTCGCACTCGTTAAATTCAAAGCAAAACTTTTTTCCCTGTACTATGTTATTATACATGTAAACCTTCCTGTTGAATCACTCTATTTATTTAAAAAAACAGCATAAAAATCCGTTGCGTAGTTTTAAAGATTTAAGCATACATAGGGACACAGAAAGCGACTTTCTTTTATACTATGTAGTGATACAGAATATATAATAAAGAAACAGTTTTATTTATTTCAAAAATCTCCTTTTTTTGATGGTACACAGTGCACGGTTACAAGGATTTACATTTATTTATTTGCTGTTGTAATATAATTTACGTTTGTCAAACTTGTTATATTGCAGTAAATAGTTACAACATCAAACATCACACTACCAAAGCAAAGCTGTTACAATTTCATATATTTGCTACAGAGCACATTCACCAATAAATATATACTGCAAAATAGTATTTTGACACTGATTCTCAATAAAAGTTCTCTAAACTTAATTCTTATATTAAGGTACTAAGAGGTCATTTAAAAAAGGACAGGGAAACTTAACAAAATTTGCATGAAAATTTAAGGATTCTTTATTTATTAAGTTTTGAGAATTTTCTCCAGAATCAGTGTCACTATACAAAAATGAAACCCCCCGTTTACTTTGTTATTTCAGTGAGCAAACGTCTAGTAGCGCACCGTGCGCGTATTTGGCACTAATAATCTCTGGCAGACAACCACCGAGTCTGTTATACATTACATAAGGAAATACACAAAATTACATTGACTAACGACACGTTTTACCATAAACTCTCGTCATTCGACGCGATGACTAAATGCAATACCGAGTACAAATAATAATCTACAATATACAGTCAGAAACCCGCAGTTTCCGTCGGCCGAGTATCTTATTGATATGTGAACATAAACATAATATTTACAATGATGAGTACAATCCAACAATTACCTAGGAGATTCCAGGGAGTAAATGAAATATCTTTGATTATAATATACAACATAAATACAAAATATATTTCGTTTAACTAAAATGTTCCTCTAACGCAACTAATGTTGCATTTTTTTATATTAAAAAGTTATATTTATAGAATAAGTTTTAGATACTTGAATATTTAGAGAGTAACTACATTTTCTACCTTTCATAAATGGAATGATAGATAGTACAAGAGTCACATCAGTCCGCAATAAGCGATCTATTACTAGAATATGTGTCGCATATTAAAATTAACAAATAAATGGAACACAAGTCTTTAACAACAATAAACATAGAGTATGTACATTTCCCGTAACATAACAATTAAATTATGTATAATTCTTGGGTATAAATAAGTAAACCTATCTATTGAATAACTTGATGAATACAATACATTAAGTTAGAACGGTGTTTTTTACAAAAGATGAAAGACGTTTTGACATTTAAACTATACAAATCCATGGCATAATGTTTCAAAGTCTTTTGTTATAATACCATGAGTGTTTTCTTCGGAACATTACAGAGTTTACACACGCATTTAAATACATTTTTGTGATATGATATGCTACAACTTGTATTCATTGTGAATTTTTGTTCATTTAACCAAATCTCGGCAAATACTTACGTGAACTCTTACACGTTTCCGAAACTTAAATAAGTTGTACAAGTATTATTGAAGCAAGCAAATCTTGTTTTTAGTTTATTAACGGCAGGTACAAAAAAAACTGCTTTGTACATTGAATATCTATATTATGTGTTTGAAACGATTTCAAAATCACAATGTCAATTCAAGACATTAATTTCAAAATACGGTTAAGTATTTATTTTATTGGATTTTGACTGCACAATTTTTCTCGAGTTTACATTCCAAAATCTTTCAATTACCAATAAGCTAATTTAATAAATCGTGTTTTGAGACGTACTTTTGAGCTTCTCCGATAGAGAGCGAGTCCAACCAATATTAACACCATACTTAAAATACTTGTAACAGTAAAGCGCTTGAATTTAATACATTTTAGAGTATCGGGCACTTTGAAACGTCACGTCGTTACAGCAAGAGGAAGAGCTTACCGTAGTGTATAGTAGTATACACGAGGTAGGTGTGTCTACTGCAGACACGCCTGCAGCTTCTCGATCCACTCCTGCGCCGCCGCCGCGTCGCTCGCGCAGAAGTTGTACGTGCGGCGGCTTGTGCGGACCTGGATACAAAAGGTATATTTCGTAAGTAATACATTTATTTCTGTGGATATTAACTAGAAGTTAGATATAAAATTATCTTTTGAATAGAAGATGACAACTTTTAAAAGACATAAAGCTGTCAAAATCGGTAAACTTAAAATGTTGCTGGAACTGGAAATGCTTACGCGTATGTTTGCGTTATCTAAGCGATTGTATAAAAGTGGCAAATAAATTATCGAAAGTATTAAGTGTTTTTATAGAGTACAGCTAAAAAAAAAGTAGAGATGTTGCTAAAAAATAGCTAGGAAATGAAAGTTCTATTTTTTTTCTTCTATAATCATTCTTTCTAAGTAATCCCAATATTTGTAATACCGTTATTTCCCTGTTTCCTACACACACTACATACGTACATCGAAGAAGGACCTCTCGTCGCACTTGCCGGGCGCCCCGGGGGCCGCCGCCGCGCCCGCCACCGACATCACCTCCGACAACTCTGATAACATACATACAACGTTAATATCGTTATAACGTGGCATAGAGAAAATTCAGGATGACCATGAGTCATTATGACTTTATTGTATGAAGCAAAGTTACGCTATCACTATCTGATGGTATATTAGTCTATGAAATATTCCTTAAATTAAATATATATTGAAATTTAAATTTTGTCATAGTTTAGGGTGATTATTCAAAATATTTGTAAGTTAAGTTTTACAATGACGAAAAGTTTTTTAAGTTACCCAAAATCACAATGTTTAGTGAACAAGTCGGTACGAAATTACATCAGTGCAAAGCTTCTTATATCAAAAAAAACATTACCCTTGGAGAACAACATGTTACAACTGAAAGAGTCTCTAAAGCAACAAGGCATTTTCTTTATACAAGTATTTTTGTTAATTTCACCCTTTATTAAAAATCATATTGAACGATGTTTAAACCAAAATACATATTTTCCTCGTAATTAACATAAATTTATTAACTGTCCATCAAAAACCATTTGACAACACACCTGCGACTCTTATGATTTTGACATCCACTACACATCTATTGTACTAACTTTACTCGTAACTCACCGATGAATCCTTTACAATGCGAGTCTTCCATCGCGTCGTAGTATCTCAGTTGATGCTTGATCGAGTCTAAGACGAACCATCTACGGGATTAAATAATAACTATTGTCAAAACTGTTAAACTATAATAATATTATGTTCATCTTAGATAGTTACGATCGTGGTTTCGGGCAGAGGCGAAATAATAAAATTAACTTTTATTGCTATCAAAAAGGTAGGTGACTTACAATTACAACAAATTTGGCACAGCAAGTATAACTAATGTTTGACAATCGCCCCGCTTTCCTTATACTTAGTGTTATCATTGCAAATAACTCCAAATCATTGTAAAATTGCCCAAAATACGCTGTTGATATTATTTCGAAGTAGGTAAGTGAAAGCCTTATTAGAGTTTTGTTAAGAAAGTCTCAACTTGAAATCGTCATTGCAGTCTACACTGACAATGGCCCCGATTCTGAAAACACTGTCTAAACTAAACTAAAACTATCGCTATCACTTACTGTTCAATAGTATAAGACAGAGACAGGTAATCATTTTAGTCCTGTCAAACTAAAATGTACGTGCAATATGACACGGCGAAGGCAATTTTAGGCTAGTACTCAGCGCATTTCGTTCAATTTTACAATGATATGGACTAAATTTAGTGAGACCAATGTACCTGTCTTTTTCTAATACAAAACATGAGAAATTGACAGCAATATTTTTAGTTTAGCTTTAGAGAGTGTTTTCGGAATTGGGGCCATTGTTAAACTAGACAAAAATCATGACGTCTTTAATCCTCCCCCTGATAATCCTACCTCTGCTTCCATCCCTTCAGCAGCGCGCCCCGCTTGTACAGGTGCCCCTCGTGCGTGCGGTCCTCGGCCACGTTGGACGAGAACTGCTCGTAGCACTGCGCCGACGACTGCGGGTTGATGCCGCCTGGGGGTGTGAATATAACGGGAGTAAAAAGACTTTTTCCGAAGCCCGAAACCATGTATTCATCAGCCTCAATATTAACTAAATTCACTAACAGTATACCCAGAAAACTCAAAAGAAGTTTTTAAGGATTGAAAAGTCATATTCGTCGCTTAAAATCATCGCTCACACATTAACTGTCGGTTCAGGTGCGATTATTTACATTGCAAATTAAACTAAAACCCTATTTAATTTAAAGTCATCGCAAAATTTGATAGTAATAATGCAATTTTGGAAAATTACGTATTTGAAATGAAATGAAATGAAATGAAATTACTATATTGTACGTAGGATTAAAAACTAATCTCTTTTACATTGTCAAAAGCATAAAATAAAAAATAAAAAAAGATGTCACGGGACACCCCTACATTCATCAGCAATAGCCGTAGTAGACCGAGAGAAAAAGCTGGCGGAAAAAACTCTCGGCACTCTTTTCAAAATTAAACAATCATAATTTATATAGTGTACATACAGTGAACATATAAATTATTTTATCGTACCTCCCCGCTCAACATTATTAAAGTTAAAAAATATTAAAATGCTAGAAAACTAATTGAGGAAAACTTCCCGCGCCACAATTCGTAACCAGAGCAGACCGTTTCCCGAAGGCGGCACCTGATCACAAGTATGACGTGTGCTCCAGCCATCGTCCTACTCAACCATATTAGAGGGAGTTGGGCGACCCGTTGACACAACGCCACCGCCCCAGTAACTTTCGAGGCGAGCATGACTACTCTGGGCCAAACAAGGCACTAAGGAACCTCACAAAACAGCTAATTAATTGGAAACACCTGCTATAAGTTAAAACAGAGAGAGGAAGAACGAGAAAACAGTACAAAAAATAAAGTAAAATGAATAATTAAAAACATTAAAAAAAAAAAACAATAAAAGTACATACTTAAAGTTAAGTATCGTCAAGGTACATAAGGTAAATTATTATGATGCACGTACAATTACGTCAACCAATATCTTTATACAAAGTGTAAACAGCCTTATACATAATACCTACAAGAAACCTGCAAGAGTTTTAATCCCAAGCTTTCTTATCATTTAAGAAGTCTTGGATGCTATAATAGCCTTTACTACACAGTTTGAGCTTAATAGTTTTTTTGAAAACGTTAAAAGGCAGGGACAGTAGAGACTCAGGGATTGAATTATATATTATTGACATTCCTATAAAAGACTTTGTGCTTTTTGTCAACCTACATTTTGGAAAAACTAATTTATGGTCGTTCCTAGTCATTGCTTCATTATTATTTATTAAACGTCTATCCTTAAGAGTTTCAAACCTATCAATATTCTTACGCACAAACATAATGTTCTCAAAAATATACTGTGAAGCAAGGGTCAAAATACTAATCTCCTTAAACAGATCCTTGAGAGATTCCCTTTTACTAAGTTTATAAATTCCGCGAATGGCCCGTTTTTGCAGCGCAAAGATCGTTTTAATGTCAGCAGCGTTTCCCCAGAGTAGGATTCCGTAGGACATTAGGCTATGAAAATAACTGAAATAAACTAACCTAGCAGTATGAATGTCAGTCAGTGAACGAATTTTTTTAACCGCAAATGCCGCAGAACTAAGCCTACTCCCCAGTTGTGCTATATGGGGTCCCCACTGTAGTTTGGAGTCGACAGTTATTCCAAGAAAAACGGTATTGTCTACCAGGTTTAACTTGTTGCCGTTTAATTTCAAATCTGTCTCTACTTGCTTTACATTTGGTGCCGAAAACTTTATACATTTCGTTTTTTTATCATTTAAAACTAGATTGTTCGCATTGAACCATTTTACAACATTAGAGAGTGCATTGTTCACGTCGTCATAATTTGTTTCCTGTCTGTTAATTTTAAATACTAACGAAGTATCATCAGCAAACAATACTATCTCATGATTATTCTTTACCATGTATGGTAAATCGTTTATATAAATTAAAAACAAAAATGGGCCCAATATCGACCCCTGGGGAACCCCCATACCTACAACTGATCCCTGTGATCTTTCGCAATTTATTTCAACTTTCTGAGTTCTATCACTCAAATATGAGGTAAAAAGTTTAAGTTCGGTACCCCTTACACCATAATGACTGAGTTTCCTAATCAACGTATCGTGTTCGACACAGTCAAACGCCTTAGACAAGTCACAGAATATACCCAGGGCATCCTGTTTGCCCTCCCAAGCGCTAACCACAACCTCAAATAGTTTCACACCAGCGTCCGTGGTTGATCGACCTTTTGTAAACCCAAATTGTTTATTATGAAGGAGGTTGTTCCTATTGAAATGTGCCAAAAGTTGGTTACGAATAAGTTTTTCAAAGATTTTGCTACAGGTTGGTAGGATTGATATAGGCCTAAAGTTTGTGGGGTCTGTGGAACTACCCGACTTAAATAAAGGAATGATCTTACTATGTTTCATTAAATCAGGAAACTCACCTGCATCTACACAATTGTTACATATTTTTGTTAGAGCAGGTGCAATAAAGTCTATAACTGAATTGATAATTTTAACAGATAAGCCCGATAGATCCATGGTATTTTTTACACCAATGGTTTTGAAAACTTTTATTACATCTAATACTTCAATCGGCTTAAAATGAAAAATTTCCTTGCCCTCGCTAACATGGCACTTTAGAAGCGCTTCAGCGACCACAGGCGATGAGCAAAGTGACTTCGTGGTCAAAACTGGAATGTCACTGAAATATTTTTCAAACGCTGATGCTATTTTTCCATCTTCTTTGATAGTTTTACCATTTATGAAAAGTTCGTACTCGTTATTGGAAGACTTCGATTTTCCCGTTTCGCTATTTATAATTTTCCATGTGGTTTTTGTTTTGTTAGAACTAGCTTCGATTTTACTTTTAAGGTAAAGTGACTTTGCTGCATTACATACTTTTTTAAACAATTTAGAGTAGTTTTTAACATACGATATAAAAGCAGCACTACGGTTATAAGATTTTTCGTCATAAAGATCATACAATTTCTTTCTACTTACATGTATACCTATGGTCGCCCAATCATTAAATGATTTATGATCTCTTGTATTTACTGTTTTAGTGGTAAAAATAGTTTTCTTTATACTTTCTATATGACTGCATAATTTGCCATACTGTTCATTAACGTTTTCGGATAAAGAGTCTAGGGGTATATTATTACTCATTACATTTTTTTTTTTTATAATCATAAAAATTTCTTTTTTTGCTCAATACGTAACCACTACCCCTCAAGCAATTCCCAGTTTTTGTTTTCGGAAGCAGTTCTTTTACACCCCGTATAGATAAGATTTGCAGTACCAATCATTGTGGTGAAGCAGTGAAATGACCGTGTCAATTGGTTAAACTGTAACCTACCTACATTCGACTTACGTTCTAGGAGCTTTTACTGAGTGTTAACTGTAATTTTTCCTTTAACTTGGCAACAAAATTTGTTCAATTCGGCAGAGAGTCTGTGCACTGACAAATTCTTTCTTTGTTCATGCGTTATTGCATGACAATTTTCTAAACACTAGTATAGATATAAATAATAAATAAATCTCGAGACTGACACACCAATTATGTGGCTTTAAAGTAAGTTGCAGTAAGCACTTGTGTTATAGGTACCACATAATTGACTAGGGGAGAACCTAGTAACACCCAGACGCGAGCCAATATCGAAAAATATTTTTTACGAAATTTGCCCGACCCGGCTGGATTGATCCCGGAACCATCCGCTTAACAGTCCGGTATATACAGGGCATCCCAAGACTACGGGACATCAATGGAAAGTACCTTTAATATCGTAGATAGGATATTTTGCTGAAAGAAGACTTAATTTTATTTTTTAAACTTAGTAATTCTGCATTTAAAAAATTTCTAAATAATTTACAAAAAAATAATTAATTTACTACGGCAGTTTCACGTATGTTTTTAATTTGATTAAAATGATTGATTTCACGTTGTTCCTTTCTTTTAAGATACTATGTTACTTATAAAGAATTATTACTTTTTCTCTATTCTTTCGATTGGCATCATAAAAATAGAAGTGATTCTTTTTCATATTTAAGTGGGTTCGATTCCCAGACGAAGCAAGTATTTTTTAGGAATTCTTTAAATTTAAGGTACTTTCCCTTGATGTCTCATAGTCTCGTATAACGTTGCACCACAGAGACATATTTCCTATCACTAGCATACAGACATATTTCCTATCACCAGCATAGAGACATATTTCCTATCACTAGCATAGAGACATATTTCCTATCACCAGCATAGAGACATATTTCCTATCACTAGCATTGAGACATATTTCCTATCACTAGCATAGAGACATATTTCCTATGACTAGCATAGAGACCATAGATTTATTATCTTCGCTCTCGCTCTTACTAGATGGAGCACTGGTACTCGTAAAATGCGGCAAAACAAAGTGTGCTGAATTCAGCATACTCGAACCTACCCGAGCTAGTGTCAACTTATATGCAGGGGCGTAGCCGCCGTATCAATTTTTTGGGGCCCCCGAGCTACAGGGGCCATAAAATAGTAAAAACTTAAAAAAAATGTATTTTTAAACCTACACATTGAATATAGCTTACTTTATTCTTTTTTTTAAACAAAAAAATCTCCATAAATCCATACGTTTCCAAATTGACGGTGTTAAAAAAGTAAAATATTTTTTACAAGATATGGTCTAGATATAGGATTTCTCGTATGAAAATGCATAGTAAGATCAAAGAGGATAGTCTGACAGAGGATATACTCGTATATAAATAATTATATTTTGATGAAACTAGTAATAAGCTACTTTAATAAACGAAAACTGGTTCTAAAAGTCACTATTTATTATAACATCCAAAACCCTAGAAACGTGCAAGTAAAATCCATAAATGAATTAGCCAAAAGAAAAATATTCTTTATATTGTCTATAATTGGTGCTTTTACCTTCTTTATTATCCCGCATTTTACGAGTACCATGGGCGAGGAGTAATTGTGAATCTATTTTTAAATATTTTTTATAGGGCCCTTAAAAATATTGTTACTCCTACGCCGCTGTTTTTTTATGACATAATATTTGACATTAACCCTCCACCACCTAGCACCTATTTTTGTCCTGTTACCACCACCGTGCGGTCGCAAAGACCGCTAATAGATAATTGCGTTGATTTTAGGATTTCAATTAACAAATTAAAGTTCCGTAACAAAACATGCAACTTATTACGCCAATGCTTCGTTTTAGCACTAAATATTTGCTATTAAATTATAAATGTCTTTAGGAACTGAAAAAAAATATATAGCAATTGTTTCGTATTTTTGTAAGTTTTTAACATAAAAAGTAGTAAAAAATAACCATCTTTTTTTTTATTTAAATTATATTTTAATTTTATAAAACATTACGGTCTCTGAGACCGTAGGTAGGTGGTTGATGGTTAAAAATAGTCAATTTTAAGAGTAGTTACTAACATATAACAGCTTGCAAGGAATGACAGGGGTCATATATAGATGGCGTTTCAAAACTTTTGAAACATTTATTTCTTATTGCCAAAATGATTGAAAAACTACAAAAAGACATATGTGTAGTTTCCGTTTTGTCGAGCTTGAATTTTTTTACATATTATTTTGTTGCTCAGCGAGGATGATGAGTAAATAAAAGGTTTGGACTTAAGCGACATCTTGGTTTGTTCCTAGTACTAAGTCAGAAAACATGTCATGGTTTGGTCGGAAGCTTTTCGAACAGTTATGTATTATTTGACACACGAGTTTTCACGAAAATAAAAAACTGCCGCAAGATCAAAGCTATTGTTTACAGGCAGTGCTCCATCTAGTAAGAGCGAGAGCGAAGATAATAAATCTATGATAGAGACATATTTCCTATCACCAGCATAGAGACATATTTCCTATCACTAGCATAGAGACATATTTCCTATCACTAGCATAGAGACATATTTCCTATCACCAGCATAGAGACATATTTCCTATGACTAGCATAGAGACATATTTCCTATGACTAGCATAGAGACATATTTCCTATGACTAGCATAGAGACATATTTCCTATGACTAGCATAGAGACATATTTCCTATGACTAGCATAGAGACATATTTCCTATCACTAGCATAGAGACATATTTCCTATCACTAGCATAGAGACATATTTCCTATCACTAGCATAGAGACATATTTTCCTATGACTAGCATAGAAACATATTTCCTATCACTAGCATAGAGACATATTTCCTATCACTAGCATGCTACATGTATCCTCACTGTTGTTGTTGTGGAGGCTGGTGCTGAGGCAACATGAACCCTGAATCCTGGACTACAAGACTCACCGTTGTTGGTGTGTCCGCCGGCGCTGGGCGCGCTGCAGCTGCCCGCGAACACCTCCGCGCAGCGCTCGTGGCACGTGGCCGTGCACTCGCCGCAACGCACGCCCGCCTGGAGGGGAGATTGTATTAGAGTGGCAAGTAAGTGGGACTGTATGGAAGAGGAATTACAGGAATGTACAAGGTGTACCACAAGGTTACGTAGCTGGGAAGGGGGATGGTCTCAAGTGTCACCAGAAAAGTATTTGAATAAAATTGCATTTTTTAAAAACTAAATATTTTACACCTTGCTAACTGTAACTACAAATATTGCTGTATTAAAAAAAATGCTGTTATGTAATCGTCAATAACCCTTTATCAAATTAAAATAAAAAAAAACAATAACTATCTAACCAAGATTTAAAAGAAAATTAAGTTCTTGTCCAGTCAAGGACTTAGTAATTACGATTTCACTCAACTTCCTCCAAATGTTCTGAAAAAAAAACACTACGCAACTCCGGCGAGTAACCTCAAAAAGATAGGTAATTTTAAGGCAATTTCAAAATGGTATCATTAATGGAAACAAGTGATTTCTCAAGAAATCTTCATACTCTTCTCCATTAAAATTGTCGGGCAGAAAATGAGGTCCAATTAAATACTAATCAATGATGCCCATCCATTGACACAATTTTTGGGGGCTTAAAGCTTCTTTATCGGCCTAGTAATGAGCATTATGGTTGTTAGTGATCCCGTCCTTATCAAACTTCGATTCATCGGCCCACAGAATTGCATGGGAGTCCTTTGGGAACAGTAACGATTTGTTAAAACAGTTATTAATTATTCCTCAAAAATCCAGCCATTGTTATCTCAGCATGTACTTCAGCTAATTGTAAATTTTATACCTTAAATGAAAGCTTGTTAGATAGAGATATTATTTACATTATTTGCTCATTTCATTACTAGAAGATTTTTTATAGAAAATTGCATTTTTTGTCAAATAAGTTAGTAAAAAAATAAGAAAATAATATTTTTTATACGCGTAATTTTAAAACGTTTGTAGCTTTTCAACATTTTATTACTTATTATAAACTATTGGAATGCCCACTATGCGACGATAACAATAAACTCTAAATCCAGCATGTAGTTTTCTTTTTATTTGAATTTTAACCCTCTGAAATCGGAATAAAAAATAAAAAAATTAAAATAGATATAACTCAGAAACGGTTTACATTTGGATAGAACATTATGGGATAAAATCAGTTGCTTTTGACCTAATCTATCATCTCTTAGCAAGAATACGTGACATTACAAGTCACCCTGTATAAATAGACATGGAATAGATTTGAGTTTTTTTTCCGACATGTCATTTTTTTAAGTCAGCACTTGAGTAAACTGACATCCTTGTTTCGAGGAAGCAAACATTTATACTGGTCCGAAATTGCTGTCAGCGCGCTTTCTGCACTATTTGCGTGCACACGGGACCATTAATACGAACGTGTGCACACTCTGAGCGATCTGATGTCATTAGTGACGTCATCGTTCAGTGCTAACGGTGCAAACAAAAGATAGGTAGTGCACTGTGTGCAGCAATGTCAGATGAATGTCAGTCAATGCCAAACTGACAACTGAATACTTTATTTTGTAAGATCTGAACTTTCGGACAAGTTTTGTTGAACTTGTATTGTTAAATGTAGAGATATTTAACAGATTCATCGGGAAAACCTCAACATGCAATCTTACTGACCTATATTAAACCATCTGTCATTTTGACAGAACGTTCTAGCATATGCTAGCTGTAAGTTCCACATACCTGCATCACCAACCCTGTAAATGCTTCCTACCTCCGTCTCTCATTTCTCCTCTGCTTATATCCTTCACCTAGAAACCCCACGTACCTGCAGCGGCGGCCACAGCAAGTCCTGGCAGTGGTGGCAGCGGGCGGGCGCGGCGGGGGCGGCGGCGGCCCAGCGGTGCGCGGGCGGCGGGGGCGCGGCCGCCAGCCGCCCGCGCGCCAGCACCGAGCGGGTGCCGCGCCGGTGGAGCCCCAGCGCCGCCAGGCGGACCACGCCGCCGCACACCGACCACGCGCGCTGCGGGAATGTGGGCGTGACTTCACATGTACACTACTATATGTATTTAGAGGAAAGACACCATGACGTCGCACACCGACCACGCGCGCTGGGGGCACGGCATTCAATGTATCATCATTATCATTACATAGTATAAATCCAAGTCGCTAATTCTGTCTGTTTGTATGTTTGGCCGCTAACTCCTCCTAAACTCATAACGGACTTGAATGCGGTTTTTGCCATCTTTTAGAGAATTTATTTATTTAAATTTGTAAATAAAGAACATTCAGAAAAGTTTTATTTAGTTAGCCAAAATTCGATGTTTTGTGAACGAGTCGGCCAAAATTACACCATTGCAAAGCGTACAAATGTAAGCGAGTGTTGTAAAAAGATTGCATAGAGGGACCACGAGATTACAAGAGGATGTGTGAGAGACACTACATGTATTACGAGGAATATCTAGAGGTAGAGGTAATAGAGAGGGTATCTAGGCGGACCAAGCCACCGCATACTGACTATAGGAATATGAAGATGTGGGACTCAGCATGATACGTCACATATTTAAAGAACAGGTTGAAAAAAGAATAAGTTGTCTCTAGACGGACCACGAATGCGGGAGAGAAGGAGTCATAGAAGTACGACATTGCTGAAAACTTTAATGTGGCTAAAAAAACTCTTCAACAATAAAAAAAAAACTAAAATCAGACCTGAATTTTTAATTTATTATGTTCTAGACGTAAGAAAAAAGTCTCATAAACATTGCTTAGAAAAAAAATGAGACTTGCGTAACTTGCCTAATTCTTAAGAATGACGCATTTAAAGAATAATTACTATTAACTTTACAACCGTAAGAATTATCACCTATCAGCCCAAAACTCTTATCACATTCTTCCACCCACCCAGTCATTTTTCTTACCTGCAGCTCGCTGGTGTTGGGCAGCTCCAGCTGGTCCCAGCGCACGCGCCACTTCTGCGGCAGGTGCCCCAGCTCCAGCTCCTGGCCGCGCAGGCGCTCCAGCAGCCCGCTGAACGCGTCCGGCAGCAGCCGGGACGTGCTGTCGTAGCTGGAAAATTATATTCAATAAGTTACCGTTCGATAATTATGTTGTATAGTTGTAGGCTTTATAGGATTTGGAAACGAAACCTGTACTTGCCATGATTGACTTAAAATGAATCATCATTACATAGCATAAATCCAAGTCGCTAGTTCTGTCTGTTTGTATGTCTGGCTGCTATCTCCTCCTTAAGTACGTAACGGATTTAAATGCGGTTTTCACCATCCTTTAGGTATTTTTTCCATTTAAATTTGTAAATAAAGAACAATCGGAAAAAGTTTTTTTAAGTTAGCCAAAAATCTATGTTTCGTGAGCAAGTCGGCCAAAATTACACCATTGCGAAGCGTGGACGGGTCGCTAGTATTCAATAAGTTTCCGTTCAATAGTTATGTTGTATAGCAAGGGCGGCCAAGTTATTTAGACCGAAGATCGACTTTTCACTGACGACACTCAGTGCGATCTACCAGCAACTATGTAACGTTTATAAAGTGTGTTACTTCCTAAAAACTTAAAAGAAACAGCATAATTAATCAATTATGGAGTATTATTACTTTGTGCAGTGTGATCTATGTATTTATATTTATTGCCTGGCCACGATCGACTGGACTAAAGATTGCGATCGACCGATTGGCCAAACCTGCTTTATAGTTTTTGAAAACGAAACCTGTACTTGCCATGATCGTCTTAAAATGAATATAAAATAAATGCTAGTTTATAATTAAGGTAAAATATGAAAGTCTGAAAAAGAAAATAAATAGATTTTAACAGTTTCTTCAGTCGTTACAAATACGTCACAATTAATGACATCCACTTTGTATATTATCTAATTGCCTACTCATGACACTTATAACGATCGATATTTTGACATTTACCATAATAAAGTCGACACAAAAGTCAAAATACCTCATGTTTCCATAGCTAAAAGTCTTACTAAGTCTACTATTTCGTACTCGTCAAGCCAAATCAGTTGCCTATTAGGCGGCTTGAAAACTACTGACAGTAGAAAGCTCACTTCTCTACAGGAACTATTTCCGAGGCCTTAAAAGGCCGTTCCCAAATCTTAAAAAACCAGACGAATATGTGCTACAAACGCATATTCACACGGAAAGAAGAAGAATGTCTGCTGGAAGAAACTTATTAATTGGAATAAGAAAAACCTCTGTATTTGCGTTTTATTTTGTACCAGTTTGTCCTTTTACGTGTTTAATTTGAATTCATCGCAACATCAGATAGTATTAATGCAATTTTGGAAAATTAATCATAAAAAATTTTTTTTTGCTCAAAACGTAACCAGTACTCCTCCAGTAATGCCCAGTTTTTGTTTTCGGAATCAGTTCTTTTACACCCCGTACACCGTTGTACCACAGCGACATATTTCCTATCACTACTATGGTAAGCTCCTCACTGTTGTTGTAATACATGCATTTGTAAATAGAAACGTACCCGTTGGTAACCAGTATCCTGCTGGCGCTGTGGTCGCAGCCGGGGATGAGCTCGGGGTCGTAGGGCGCTCCGTGGGACAGCTCCTCACTCGTGTAGTACTGCCACACCTCCAGCATGGACACCGAGCTCACTGGACGGAGGACCTGGGCGGAAGATGCAAGGATATGATAAGAGAGAGGAAAGAGGATGGATTTGATCTAATAAAGACACCAGCTTTCACCCGCAGCTAAATTACTGTTCTCTTGGGAATTACGTATTTAGCGACGGTAAAAAATAGCCATAGGTCTCCTCAATAAATGAACTATGGCATACAAAAAGTTTATTAAATTCGAACTAGTTGTGACTGAGATTAGCGCGTTAAATAAAACAAATTCTGTGTGTTTTTTTCCATTAGTAACTGCAATAATTGACACCAAAATTACATAAATTTTAATATCATAAATTCCTAAATAAATACTTAGTTTCTATACTTTACCACTTACAAATCATAAACAACTAGCTGCAAACCTCTCAAATGGTTACTATCCTAAACTAAAACCACTTGCTTTCGTCATTACTAACTATTCGGTACGTACCGGGTTGTCCAGGTCGGGCGTGTACAGGAAGTTGTAGAAGGTGGGCGCGCGCTGGTGCATGGCGTCGATGTAGTCGAACAGGGAGGGGGCGGCGGGCGCGCGGGGGGCGCCCTCCTCCGCCGACCCCGGGGACACGCACTGCGCGGGGACATACCGGTTAGTACGTATTGTTACAAAAACGATGTATAAATATATCGGGTGGGGCTGTTTCAATGTACACGGCCGTTGGTTTCAACATCAACAGAAACGTCTATAATAATGTTTTAGTTTGAAAGGAAATCAGATTGACGTCGATCTATTTTTTTATATTAGCTGACTATATACGCTGGATTCTGACCCAACATATATGATTTTACGATGAAGCGAGTGTATTACCTAAAACGAAGGTCGTAAGGTCATCAAAAAGCATATTATTAATAAAACGCGTCACTACGTTTTACGAGTGGTAGAGTCTAGCTGTAGGCTCTGTCTGCAGCGATGACTGGGCTGACTCGATGAATACCACCGTCGCACAGAAACCGGACGTGAAGCAGGGACGATGTTCCTGCGTTTCGTTCGGTGAGTGCGGTATCCGGTGCACAATTTTCTCAAAGGCTCACCAACACAGCCCCAACACCCACAGTGTTGCGGGTAGTCATGGGCGGCGGTGATCACTTACCATCAGGTGACCCGCATGCTCGTTTGTCCCTATATCATGAAAAAAAAAACCTACCTATACACTTCCCGCTATACTCACAATCCGCTCGTGCCTCCGCTCGCCGCCGCACACTATCCCGGCCTCTAATCTCCTGGCCTCGCTGTCTCCCTGCCTCGCTACAATACTCACAATCCGCTCGTGCCTCCGCTCGCCGCCGCACACGATCCCCGCCTCCAGTCTCCGGGCCTCGCTGTCCAGCAGGAACGTGCGGAAGCGACACGACACCGAGTGGTACGCGATCATGCGCAGGTAGTGGTCGTTGAACTCGAACGAGAGAGGGAACTGCTTCTGGAGCTGGGGGCAGGGGATTGAAGGTTAAGAGTTTCTTAAATTTAGTGAAATTGCATGTGGTTTGGAGGTGAACATTGCTAAGTTCAGGGAACATTGAATGAGGTATTCCTAAATATGTAAGAAGGAGTAAAATTATAAAGGCTACTGTACTGTAATTTAATGATGATTTTCATCAAAAGATTCAAATAATAACCAATAATTTGGCTAGTAAATTCAAGATCAAGAATTGTCTTGTATGACATTTGCCAACTCACCTGATGAACGGCATCCAGGAACATGAGGAAGGTGGGCGTGAACCCCTGCTGCGCGGACGCGGCCAGGTTGGACCTCTGCTGGAACTTGTGTCCGAGCGCCAGCCACTCCTTCTCCACCAGGATGCGGAAACCTTCCAGGGTTCGGTAGTATGGCTCGAGGCAGATTTGCGCCAGAGACGAAATCTGGAATGAAAAATACGTATTTAATTTATTCCTGACAATATGGATCATACCTAAAAAAAACTAAATCAAATCACCTTTCAAACTAAAAGAAACCCTCTTTCAAGAGTGAAATATAGTTTGTAAAACACCGTTTCTATTGAATATGTACACTTATTTCATATCTCACTATCATTTATTGACAACCCACTTTTCAAAAAGTTTTGTCAAAGTTAGTTTTGTTTATACCATTCCTCACTAAAACACCGATTTAACTTCTTACCTTACTTCCTTTTATCCTAGGACAATGTAATCATCACTTACTTGTATATTGATGATCATTTTTTATATTATATTGATTGATCATCATACACAACACAACACTACCTGAAACAAGTTCCCTACTACCAGCAAGCCCCCCCCCCTCACCTGCGCGGTGACGTCCCAGCCGTCCTCCAGGCTGATGAGCACGGAGGCGCCCTGCAGGTCCAGCAGGTCCACCACGGCGCCCGACAGCTGGAACAGCTGGCGCAGCTGCTGCAGCCAGCCCGACTCCTCGATCTGTCTGGAGTTGGTAAATAGGGGGGAGGTTAAGACGACTTTTAAGCTAATATACTTCAAAGAGATTAAGAGATAAACTTCTTGCAAGGTCTTTGAAGATTCAAAATAAAAAAAACTATTGTTTTACTTTCTTACTGCCTAATACGGATTTAAGAGTTATAGAGTTATCAAACAATTCATATTCCTCTTTTAGAACTGAAATGATATTTTTGATGTTAACAAAATAATGATAATGAGTGCCAAAGATCATCATGATTTTTTTAACTTCTTGTAATCTTAATTTAATTTTGATTTATTTGAATTCCTTTCAAATAAATCAAAGATTTGAAGTTCTAAGATTCCAATACGGCGATGAACAGTTTTGGTGATAAAGGATCACCTTGCCTTACTCCTCTACCTATGTGTCTCAAGTGCAGTCCAGATAGATCTATGGGATATACTGTCAAACGCTTTCATATAGTCAATGAAAGCGACGTAAAGTGATTCGTTGTACTCTTTATATTTTTCCAGAATTTGTTCTAAAACTTGAATGTGATCCGCTGTAGAAAAACCTGATCGAAAACCCGCTTGTTCAATCGGTTGAGAACCTTTTATGTTTTTGTTGAGACGAGATGTAATAATATAGTGAACAATTTGTAGATACTAGGTAGCAAGCTGATTGGTCGATAGTTGCCAATGTCTTGTGGGTCTCCCTTTTTGTACAGAAGAATTATGTCCGAGGTTGTCCATTGCCGGTAGTATAAGGTTAAAAATGTCTGTCAGTGGAGTTGCTAGTAAGTGTATAGCGATTTTTAGAGCTTCATTCGTTATGCCTGGTCCAGGACTTTTTTCCGGCTTAAGCTTTTTACAATGTTCATAGAGTTCTTGACTGTTAATGCGATGTAGCATATGTAATAAATCTGGGCTAGTGCGACGGCTTGTATTGTGGGAATTTTTAAAGTTCGAGTTTTCTAAACACTCCGTTCGTGGCTTATATAGTTCTCTATAGAATTGGGTAATAATGTATTTTCTGTTTGTAGTATTTCCTGTGTTGACTTCTTTGTGTGCTCATTTTGTACTTCTAAATAGTTGTAGGTTCCTCATCATTACGATATTTTTGATTTGATATCTTTTTTTATTGCTTTGCGGCTGGATTTAAAAAAAAATCTTAACTCTTCTTTAATTTTTTTGTTTTTGGTTTGATATTTATTAATTTTGTTCGCTTTTTAATTTACCAGATGGTGCTTTCACGTAGTATTCTTTCCTTTCGGCACTTCTGGTCATTTACACAAGAAGTTTTTAATTATTGCTGTCTCGATTTCATTGTAATTATTTTGCAAACTCTCCAGTTTTTTGTTTTCTAGACATTCCTGTAAATCTTTTTGAAATCCTGCTAAATATTTGGATATGGCTGAATCAGACCTAGGAAACGGAGTCTGCGTACTAAAAGTTTTTCTAGAGCGTTTTGTATTATGCAAAATAACTGATGCTCGAATGGGACGGTGATCTGATGGAAAGTCGATCTTGCATAGTACTTGTACGTCAGTAGTGATTTTGCTGTCGCTGGTCATAATATAATCTATTTCATTTTTTGTTTTATTGTCTGGAGAGGTCCACGTCCATCTTAGACTTGTTTTTTTCCTGAAGTAGGTATTCATAATTGAAAATTTGTATCGGTATGCATATTGTAGTAGCCTTTCGCCTCTTTTGTTTTTTGATTCATATCCATAATTCTCCATTATTGGATGTTCTTTGTGTTTTGGTTGACCAATCTTCGCGTTGAAATCGCCCATTACAATAAATTGATTTTTGATATTTTCATGAGCTTTCTCTAGTGTTCTGGAAAACTCTATGATGTCATGTTCTGTTGATGATTCTGTAGGAGCGTAAGCTTGAATGATTGTAATTTTTTTATAACGAATCCCACTCCATGGCGACCTGGTATTTCTCCTTTGTAGAAGAAAATAAATTCTTTATGTTCTTCTATTAGAGTTCCTTTGCGTTTTATTTCAGCTAGGCCCATTATGTCGTTATCAAGTTTCTGAAGGGCATATTTAAATTGTATAAGTCTTTCTGGTGTTGCTAGTGATCTAACATTAAATGTAAAAACTTTTAATTTAACAATATTGTTATTTTTATAAGCTGGAGTTTTGGTCGTTATCTTCCGCGTTGTCCAAACGTTTTGGAATATATAATATACATAGTATAGTTATATAATGGTATAGTAGTATTCAACAACATATTAGCATCATTATTTTTCATTGTTAGTTTCGACGTTCGGGACAATCTCGGTAATCTTCGAACCGATTAAGAAAATTCCTTCACCTTACAAAGCTACATTTATCAAAGAATATTCCAGTCATCATCATCATGTTTGTCCGCTATCTCCTCCTAAACTACGTTACGGATTTTAATGCGAGTTTTGCCACCATTAAGGTAATTTTTTCATTTAAATTTGTAAATAAAACATACAGAAAAAGTTATTTTAATTGAGCTAAATTAAAACATGTCGGGAACAAGTCGCACAAAATGACACCATCGCGAAGCGTGGGCGGGTTACTATAGTCCATTCGCGTTAAGAAAATAGTGAGTCATCGTTGTCCGCCGGACTGGCCACTAGAAATGCTTTATGCACTTAAAATGCTAGAAATTAAAAAGTCGAGTTCACAGTGAGCAGTTGAAGTCTGACCTTCGAACAAAACGGTTTTGTATTTTGCGTGACTCGTCCAACAATAAATTTTGAAAATGAATTCTTCACCAATTCCAAAGAATAAAAGTGGATCAATAATCCATAGTGGAGAGAGACGCATAATTTACAATGTTTATAAGTACTTTAAATTGTGTGATTTAAAATTTAAATGCAACTGTGGAGAGCATAGTCATAGAAACAGCAAGTGCATGCGGCGTGTCCGGAAATACTGTTTATAAAATTAGTATTTTTCTTTTGTACTCCACTGTGAATACACCCTTATCCTGTAGTTGTCACTATTTTCTTAACGCGAACGGACTATAGTATCCCAATCAATAGTGTACTAACTTGAGGAACTCGTGCTCGGTGGCGCCGGGCGCGGAGGGCGCGGCGGCGCGCAGCAGCTTCTTGAAGGCGTGCTTGGTGGCGCGCGCGTCGGGGTACTCCACGGGCACGAGCTCGGCGCCCGCCCCCGCCCCCGCGCCGCCGCCCGCCCCCTTCTCGCACACGATGTACAGGTGCGCGCGCCGCGCGGGGGCGGGCTCGGCGGAACCTGGAGACAGACAATTACGTTAAACATTATAAATTAAACAACATTTTTTTCTGCACCAATTTGGGTGTTAGGTAAAATTTTTGACGTTAAAATTTGAAAGTTAAAATGTGTTAATATTTTTTTTACTTTAATGACTTCAAATTACATTATGTAAGTAGTAGCATACCTATTAATATACTTAAACTAAATTAATAAAGTCTTACGAGGTCTCAATCAATATAAAGTTATACAAATGTTTCATATAAAGCAATAATTTTCCAATTTAAAGAATGTTAATTCAGCATTTACTTTGCAATTTCAATTATGCATTTCAATTGCAGGCATGTATGCCTTAATTATATTAGATACATATGATCGTACAAAAAATCATGTCTTACAAATATCACAAGTACTATCAAAGATGTTGTCAATAATAATGGTATGCTCTTACCATCTTCATCATGAGCGAGTCTGGGCGACAGTTCTAGTGTCGACCGTCGATCCTTCAGCGAGCCCCAGCGGCCGAAGTGCTTGGGGGCCAGGGTTCCCTTCCCGCCGCTGTTGCGAACAACACTGGGCAGAAAAATAAGAAGGTATAATAACTGTCAAAATCATGAGAGGGTAATTGGTATGTCAAAATTGAGAAAGGTAAAATATTCTTTTTTGCATCAAACATAACTGAACATTTCCAAACTGATATTAATCATTTAAAAAAAGACACCCTGAATGTGTACAACATAGATTAAAATTGCATAATATTTAAATAGCGTATAATGGATGTACTTCGAATTCTATAGTATCCAGACACACAGTTACAGCATAGCTAAAATTGTAGAACATTCATTTATTTATCACAACATTTTCTAACTTATAAATGATACTTATCCATTTTTTTTTAGCAAGACGTGGTTTTACCAGTTTTCGCAGCAGCAGTCGATACGTACTTGTTAGTTTTATCATCCGCACACAACAGCAATGAGTCAACGCTGAGACTGGAGTCGTCGAAGTGTGCGAGCGAAGTCGGGGAGCAACTCACTAGCCAGGACAGGTAGCGCTCCTAAAATATAGAATTAAAGATTACTAAAATGTAACTTGAAAAAACTGTGTTGGTAATAATTTTATGTTACTTTTAACTGTAGAAGTAATTATTTTTATATGGAATTGGAATATGTATGGTGTTCTTTTGCGTGTAACTAAAAACTTTTAACTGAATATACTTAACCTAAAAACTTATTCGAAAAACAAACTGCGAAAAGATAAAGCAAACTGCATCAAGATTCGTTTAACGTGATTAAGGAACTATTGTTAGAGAGTTTATTGTTGTCAACTAAATTACAGACACGAATAGTGACTTTGCTTTATAAATGACTAGCGACCCGCCCACGCTTCGCAATGGTGTAATTTTGGCCGACTTGCCCACGAAATTTTGAATTTTGGCTAACTTAAAAAAACCTTTTCTAATTGTTCTTTATTTACCAATTTAAATGAATAAATTCCCTAAAAGATGGCGAAATCCGCATTAAAATCCGTTATGTGGTTTAGGAGGAGTTAGAAGCCAAACATACAAACAGACACAAATAGCGACTTAGATTTATACTATGTAATGAAGATGAAGATGAAAAGTTACCTGTTCCAAGGATGAGGTAGTTTCGTGCGAGTGCGCCGGTTGTGGCTGTGTCGACTTCAACATTCCCATGACTCCTTTGTGGGTACATGCCGACGATCTAAAACAATACATTTCTTGCTTATTGTAGTGGGGTTATGCTTCTCGTAAATTGGCAATATCTTTATATTTTTTCTTTCAATTAGAGGATATATTTGGTGTTTAGTTATTTAAATTATTTTATATACATAAGAGTAAAAGGTCATCTATCTAAATATATATTTGATTCAATGGTGACTGAGTTGATAGATGACTGACAGACGGCCGAAACCAATATTCTACTATAGTTAAAACCTTGGTAATTGGAAACTGCAAGTTTTGTTTTTTGTGACGTGTTTCTGTCATTTCCATATCAACAGCTATCTACCATAGTTGAATGCGACGCAAAAACATGGATAAAAGTTATCATAGTTACACAAATAACAAGGCGTCAAAGGTTAGTAGAATATTGGTTTCGGCCGTTAGTGATCTATCAATGCACAGACACACCACTGGACGGATCGGTCTAAATTTGGCATGCAGGTAGATGTTATGACGTAGGCAGGATTTTGACCAATCATACCCGCAACGGTATATAATACGGGTTGAAAGTTTGTATGCAACTAAAATTAGCTGCGGGTGACACCGCAGGGCGGAAAGCTGGTAGTGGTATGGTACAGACCTGGCGAGTGGTGTGGTACATACCTGGCGAGTGGTATTATACAGACCTGGCGAGTGGTATTATACAGACCTGGCGAGTGGTATTATACAGATCTGGCGAGTGGTATGATACAGACCTGGCGAGTGGTGTGGTACAGACCTGGCGGGTGGTATTATACAGACCTGGCGAGCAGCGCGTGGGTGCGGGGGTGGCGCCAGGTGAGCACGGGCAGGCGGCCCTGGCGGTAGCAGCGCGCCACGCGCCGGAGAGACTCGTCGCCCACGCACTCCACCACCGGCACCACCGCCGGGTAGCTGCGGGCAAGAAACAGGGACGTAAGACCACCGCCGGGTAGCTGCGGGTACAACACAGGGGATACAGGGGGTGGGCAGACCGTTTCCGAAGTCTTAAACCATGTATTGCCCAGACAAAACAGTAGCTAAACAAATGTATACGCAGAAAACTCAATTTAATAGAAATAAAATATTGTGACGCACATACCTACTTAGAGTGACGTAAACCATTATACGTTTTTTTAAGTTGTAGCCGTGACTTTAATAATAACACATGGCGATTATACTCCACTCCAAATATTTTAACAAAATATTGCCGAGTTGCCAATTAATTATTGTTCAGTATTAAATAATACAAATCATGTTAGTACCTAATCGATAAGAGATCAGCGCGGTACTAAAGATGTGTAAGCCATAAGTCTACTTTCGTCAAAGTACAAAGCGAGATTTTGTGATATTACCTTCAGGTATTACAGATAGATCGACATCCTGAGAACTCTAAATTAAATTATTGGATACTAGTTGGTACCCGGGGCTTTGTCGGCAAAGAGTAAATATATGTTATTTTTCTATGAAAATAAAAGTTATTTCCGCGATAAAAAGTAGCCTATTTTCTTCTCAGGGTGTTGAACTATCGGTATTTCAAAATTCAGTTAAATCGGTTAAAAGCCATTTTAACGTGAAGACGGGTAATATAACTGGAATCAAATAAGCATTAACGGCGTCTTCTCTAAGATATTTATAAATATTATTTAGAGGGTGGGATCACTAGAAGAAATAAGTTATTTTAAACTTACCATTTTTTTTCATTTCATTTACTAGTTTTCGTTTTGTTTGGAGCCAAAACTTTAATTATGTAAATCGTATCAACTCAAAGATTTCATTGGTAGATATGTTACCAACATTCGTATCAATCTTCAGCTCTATGCGAATTACCTACTATGTGTATATTGTATATTTTTTATATGTTTTTAAAATAACATCAATTCAGTTTTTAATATTATTGGTATGATGAAATTTTGGGAATTCCCTTCTATGACTTAAGATGTTCAGTGATTTATATGTGGGCACACTGTTCACCGATCGAAATACAGCAATATACTACAAATCAATATGTTAGATATGCTAGTACAAACAGCCTTCCTGCCTTCGACACAGGGTACACAATTTAACCTCATCATTATAAAATGCACCTACCTTCCTTCCACAGGGTATCCAATACAAACTAAACACAGCAAATTGCACCTTCCTACCTTCGACAAGTACTACACAATATAACCTCAGCACAGTAAAATGCACCTTCCTACCTTCGACACAGGGTATACAATACAAACTTAACACACTAGTTTAAGACGATCTTTGTACTTCTCTAATATGTGTGAGCAATAAAGAGTTAATCTATCTATCTATCTATCTAAAATGAACCTTCCTACCTTGAACACAGACTATACAACCTAACCTAAGCACAGTAAAATGCACCTTCCTACCTTCGACACAGGGTATACAACGCAAACTTAACCCACTAGACCCAGACTATACAACGTAAACTAGCCACACTAAAATGCACCTTCCTACCTTCGACACAGACTACACAATATAACCTGAGCACAGTAAAATGCACCTTCCTACCTTCGACACAGGGTATACAATGTAAACCAACCACAGTAAAATGCACCTTCCTACCTTCGACACAGGGTATACAGCGCGTTGGCGTGCGTCAGCTTGAACGGCGCGCTGGCCAGCCCCAGCCGCGCCCACTCTCTGGCGTAGATCCTCTCGCGCACTCTCTCCAGGGTTCTAGCGGCCGGGGTCTCCGCTGTTTCTGAACCGGCTATATCCAGTTCTTCCACTGGAACAAAATGTTTGATTTACTGGGTGATAGAAGTATGTGGGAAAGTGTGAAGACGGTCAATGACTTTATAGAATAATGTATAAAAGTGGCTACAAAAATGATCGCGGAGCAGGTTTTAGACTTGTTTGAAGTCGTTGGAGAGCACTATGAATGAGCAAAATACAAAAACAAAAAAATTCAAGAATGGCATTAAATATTACGACAGTTGTCCCTAGGCAGACGCTTATTATTAAAAGTTATTGACCACAAAAAACAAGTTTATCCATGTTTTGTTTTATTTAATTTTCAATTATTTAGTACAACAAGAAATTAAGGTCAACAAAGTTATCTTTTTTATTTATTAAAATATTAAACACTATCTATCTCCCTCCCACTTACACGAGAGTGTGTCAGCAGACAAGGACGCCATGAGCGGCGGCGAGGTCAACGACCGCGAGTCAGCTGACGGCAGGACGTACTTCTGTCGTTTGGAAGACTGCTTGGGTTTGAGTCCCGCCTTGCGAGCCGTTTTTAATAGAGTCTTCTTGGCGAAACCTCTGCGGGGTAAAAATAAAAGGTTTTGTAAAGTTTTTTTAATAAAAAAATGCGTTAACACGAGGCGTGTAGAAAAATGAAAGTTTACAAACTAGAGTATTTTTTTCTGATATTCCTAATTTTAATAATTAAGAAAAAGTTTTACAAAACAATCAGCAAGAAATTTGAAATATTCCTTGAAAACATTTATTTTACATAATTGAAAACCAAGTAGCTACACACAAAAGCTTATCATTGTTTCATATTTATTTCCCTTTAGATGAAAAATATCATCAACGGCTCCACTACTTTCAAAAAATCAAAATCCAAATTATTTTATTCATCATAGATATTATGTAACATATATACATACTTAATGAACGTCAATGTTACAAACTTCGACTTTACCTAGCCTTAGACCTAGAGAAAAAGCCGGCGGAAAAAAACTCCCAGCACTCTTTTTGGAAATTATATAAGAACTAGTGGCCGCCCGCGACTCCGTTCGCATGGAAGTCGGTTTCCCGTGGGAATGAGAAGTTTTCCCGCGGTAAAAAGTAGCCTATGTCCTTTCCCAAGTTCAGTTCTTTCTTCATACCAAATTTCATCAAAATCGGTTCAGTGGTTTAGGCGTGAAAGCGTAACAGACAGACAGACAGACAGACAGACAGACAGACAGACAGACAGACAGACAGACAGACAGACAGACAGACAGACAGACAGACAGACAGACAGAGTTACTTTCGCATTTATAATATTAGTAGGGAAGTAGGGATTTACAAGAATTTTCCCTTTCAGCACCCCTGTCAAAACGTCACCTGAGCGTGTTAGTCTTGGGCGGCTGGCTGCTATTGTTGGTGTGCGCGCGCGCAGCTAGTGCGAAGTGCAGCAGCGGGTCCTGCGGGTGCCGCAGCCGGGCCAGCTGCTTGCGGAACACCTCCACCTGCTCGCTGGAGACTTCCTCGTCTAGGGCCACCTTGGATGACGATAAAATTTGAAGGGAAGAACTGACAAAGCTTGGAAGATACCAAGTTTAGGTCTATCACGAAATCGATCGAAGATGTTAATTTTAGTTCAGGGGGCCTACCGCGTAACTAGCGTCGATTTGAACTCGACGTCGACAACTGTTTTCATAGGCTAGAGACCCGCCATTGCTAACAATTTAGCCTATGAAAACAGTTGTCGACGTCGAGTTCAAATCGACGCTAGTTACGCGGTAGGCCCCCTGATTGTTATATCAAGAAATAGTATTTTAGTTTGATTCAATATTGCATTCTGTCAAAGTAAAGTCATAATCATTACATAGTATAAATCCAAGTCGCTTTTTGTGTCTGTTTGTATGATTGTCAGGTAACTCCTCAAAAATCACTTTAACGAATTTTAATGCGGAATTGGTTTTTATGCGGGGATCAATCAGTAAAAGTTATTTTAAGTTAGCCAAAATTCAACGTAACGTAAACAAGTCGGGCAAAATTACACCGTTGCGAAGCGTGGGCGGGTCGCTAGATAATTATTATACCGGCCAAGTGTCGTATTCAAATGGTATTTTTTATCACAATGAGAGGGATTCATATACCAGAAAAACCTTCCAGACATTGATGCCATGTCAGCGTCAAATTGACTATACTTTAAGCTTTACCATATGGTTTTGATGATTTCTCAAAATCTTATTTATTAACGTTCCACACATACTTATTTCCTACCAAACAACTTACCTTTATAAGCTGGAAGGTAGCCGACCTCAGCTGCAACCCTTCCTGCGGCGACTGCTCTAGTTGTGGCACGTAATGTAGTCGGATGGACTTCTCTCGCGTCAGAGAACAGATGGGGAACGAACGGACCACGGTCTGTTCACAGGCTGGGGGCGATAATAAGGTTTTATAGATGACTAGAGGTCGTCCGCGACTCCGTTCGCGTGGAAGTCGGTTTCCCGTGGGAATGAGAAATTTTCCCGCGATAAAAAGTACCATATATGTTATTCTGATGTATAAACTATATTACTGTAAAGTTGCACCCAAATCCGTCCAGTATTTTTTACGTGAAAGAGTAACAAACATCCATACATTCAATCTTACAAACTTTCACGTTTATAATATTAGTAGGATAAGGTGTTGATTATAAAACATACTAGTCTTAAAATTCAATACTGTAGAACTCTATATAATTTTCCATGAAATCCTGCACATCTTCAACTCACCAAACGGGTCCGACGGCGTCCCCTTGAAGACCAGTCTGTAGTTAGTCAGGAACAGTGCGCCTTCCGCCGGCAGCAGTGGACTGTGTCTTCCATCGGCCACCAGGAACGCGCGCAGGGCGGGGGACGACACCGCCTCGCCGGGGACCAGCGGCGGCGCTACTATACGAGGCTGGGGAGAACACGGGTCAATAGTGGACTAGGAGAGATGATAGGGACTGTAAATTAGCAGATGGTAAATAAACGACGCTGGGGATTACAGGTTAAATTAGCAGATAAGTGATGGAGTTGAAGAGATGATAATCAGTAAAATGAGTATCAATTGATATAGAAACTTTGGACCTGTCTAGGCGCAATTACCGTTATGAGTCAGGAAGTAGTACTTCGCATATGATTATGTGCCTCTGTTGTATCGTTATACAATGTCGTTTTCCACCAAATTTCCTTGTAGATCAAATCATCCACGAGAGGCTCGTAGCGGCGAACTCCCAAAGGTCCTAAGAAACACTCTCGCCTTTGAAGGGTTACCGCGTAACTAGCGTCGATTTGAACTCGACGTCGGCAACTGTTTTCATTGGCTTGAGACCCGCCATTGTTAACAATTTAGCCTATGAAAACGTGTGTCGACGTCGAGTTCAAATCGACCCTAGTTACGCGGTAGAAGGGCTGGTTCCTTCTTACCTTGGCGGCGGGCTCCCTCCTCGCGTGCTCCCTCGCCACGGCGTCCAGCAGCTCGGCGTGCATGTGCAGCACGCCCGGCACCATGTCCCCCCTACTCCCCCCCCCCTCACCTTGGCGGCGGGCTCCCTCCTCGCGTGCTCCCTCGCCACGGCGTCCAGCAGCTCGGCGTGCATGTGCAGCACGCCCGGCACCATGTCCCCCCTACTCCCCCCCCCCTCACCTTGGCGGCGGGCTCCCTCCTCGCGTGCTCCCTCGCCACGGCGTCCAGCAGCTCGGCGTGCATGTGCAGCACGCCCGGCACCATGTCCCCCCTACTCCCCCCCCCCTCACCTTGGCGGCGGGCTCCCTCCTCGCGTGCTCCCTCGCCACGGCGTCCAGCAGCTCGGCGTGCATGTGCAGCACGCCCGGCACCATGTCCCCCCTACTCCCCCCCCCCTCACCTTGGCGGCGGGCTCCCTCCTCGCGTGCTCCCTCGCCACGGCGTCCAGCAGCTCGGCGTGCATGTGCAGCACGCCCGGCACCATGTCCCCCCCTACTCCCCCCCCCCTCACCTTGGCGGCGGGCTCCCTCCTCGCGTGCTCCCTCGCCACGGCGTCCAGCAGCTCGGCGTGCATGTGCAGCACGCCCGGCACCATGTCCCCCCTACTCCCCCCCCCCTCACCTTGGCGGCGGGCTCCCTCCTCGCGTGCTCCCTCGCCACGGCGTCCAGCAGCTCGGCGTGCATGTGCAGCACGCCCGGCACCATGTCCCCCCTACTCCCCCCCCCCTCACCTTGGCGGCGGGCTCCCTCCTCGCGTGCTCCCTCGCCACGGCGTCCAGCAGCTCGGCGTGCATGTGCAGCACGCCCGGCACCATGTCCCCCCTACTCCCCCCCCCCTCACCTTGGCGGCGGGCTCCCTCCTCGCGTGCTCCCTCGCCACGGCGTCCAGCAGCTCGGCGTGCATGTGCAGCACGCCCGGCACCATGTCCCCCCTACTCCCCCCCCCCTCACCTTGGCGGCGGGCTCCCTCCTCGCGTGCTCCCTCGCCACGGCGTCCAGCAGCTCGGCGTGCATGTGCAGCACGCCCGGCACCATGTCCCCCCTACTCCCCCCCCCTCACCTTGGCGGCGGGCTCCCTCCTCGCGTGCTCCCTCGCCACGGCGTCCAGCAGCTCGGCGTGCATGTGCAGCACGCCCGGCACCATGTCCCCCCTACTCCCCCCCCCTCACCTTGGCGGCGGGCTCCCTCCTCGCGTGCTCCCTCGCCACGGCGTCCAGCAGCTCGGCGTGCATGTGCAGCACGCCCGGCACCATGTCCCCCCTACTCCCCCCCCCCTCACCTTGGCGGCGGGCTCCCTCCTCGCGTGCTCCCTCGCCACGGCGTCCAGCAGCTCGGCGTGCATGTGCAGCACGCCCGGCACCATGTCCCCCCCTACTCCCCCCCCCTCACCTTGGCGGCGGGCTCCCTCCTCGCGTGCTCCCTCGCCACGGCGTCCAGCAGCTCGGCGTGCATGTGCAGCACGCCCGGCACCATGTCCCCCCTACTCCCCCCCCCCTCACCTTGGCGGCGGGCTCCCTCCTCGCGTGCTCCCTCGCCACGGCGTCCAGCAGCTCGGCGTGCATGTGCAGCACGCCCGGCACCATGTCCCCCCTACTCCCCCCCCCCTCACCTTGGCGGCGGGCTCCCTCCTCGCGTGCTCCCTCGCCACGGCGTCCAGCAGCTCGGCGTGCATGTGCAGCACGCCCGGCACCATGTCCCCCCTACTCCCCCCCCCCTCACCTTGGCGGCGGGCTCCCTCCTCGCGTGCTCCCTCGCCACGGCGTCCAGCAGCTCGGCGTGCATGTGCAGCACGCCCGGCACCATGTCCCCCCTACTCCCCCCCCCCCTCACCTTGGCGGCGGGCTCCCTCCTCGCGTGCTCCCTCGCCACGGCGTCCAGCAGCTCGGCGTGCATGTGCAGCACGCCCGGCACCATGTCCCCCCTACTCCCCCCCCCCTCACCTTGGCGGCGGGCTCCCTCCTCGCGTGCTCCCTCGCCACGGCGTCCAGCAGCTCGGCGTGCATGTGCAGCACGCCCGGCACCATGTCCCCCCTACTCCCCCCCCCCTCACCTTGGCGGCGGGCTCCCTCCTCGCGTGCTCCCTCGCCACGGCGTCCAGCAGCTCGGCGTGCATGTGCAGCACGCCCGGCACCATGTCCCCCCTACTCCCCCCCCCCTCACCTTGGCGGCGGGCTCCCTCCTCGCGTGCTCCCTCGCCACGGCGTCCAGCAGCTCGGCGTGCATGTGCAGCACGCCCGGCACCATGTCCCCCCTACTCCCCCCCCCCTCACCTTGGCGGCGGGCTCCCTCCTCGCGTGCTCCCTCGCCACGGCGTCCAGCAGCTCGGCGTGCATGTGCAGCACGCCCGGCACCATGTCCCCCCTACTCCCCCCCCCCTCACCTTGGCGGCGGGCTCCCTCCTCGCGTGCTCCCTCGCCACGGCGTCCAGCAGCTCGGCGTGCATGTGCAGCACGCCCGGCACCATGTCCCCCCTACTCCCCCCCCCCTC
This sequence comes from Emmelina monodactyla, assembly GCA_916618145.1. NCBI lineage: Eukaryota > Metazoa > Arthropoda > Insecta > Lepidoptera > Pterophoridae > Emmelina > Emmelina monodactyla. Next base: position 5,151,201 of record OU745316.1, read on the forward strand.
ACCTTGGCGGCGGGCTCCCTCCTCGCGTGCTCCCTCGCCACGGCGTCCAGCAGCTCGGCGTGCATGTGCAGCACGCCCGGCACCATGTCCCCCCTACTCCCCCCCCCCTCACCTTGGCGGCGGGCTCCCTCCTCGCGTGCTCCCTCGCCACGGCGTCCAGCAGCTCGGCGTGCATGTGCAGCACGCCCGGCACCATGTCCCCCCTACTCCCCCCCCCCTCACCTTGGCGGCGGGCTCCCTCCTCGCGTGCTCCCTCGCCACGGCGTCCAGCAGCTCGGCGTGCATGTGCAGCACGCCCGGCACCATGTCCCCCCTACTCCCCCCCCCCTCACCTTGGCGGCGGGCTCCCTCCTCGCGTGCTCCCTCGCCACGGCGTCCAGCAGCTCGGCGTGCATGTGCAGCACGCCCGGCACCATGTCCCCCCTACTCCCCCCCCCCTCACCTTGGCGGCGGGCTCCCTCCTCGCGTGCTCCCTCGCCACGGCGTCCAGCAGCTCGGCGTGCATGTGCAGCACGCCCGGCACCATGGCGTGCACGCAGCGCACGTGCTCCGCGCCCACGCCGCCCTCGCCGCACACCTATAGCAACACCATTGTCATCATCATCATTAATCATGCTATCATCATTATCATTATCATCATCATGACATCATCAATCATCATCATAACATCATCAATCATCATAACATCATTATCATCATAAGATCATCATAACATCATCTTTACATTAGCATCATAATAACAGCATCTTAATCATAACATCATGAACATCATAATCATAACATCACCTTTATCATTACATTATCATCATCATTACATCATCATCTTCATCATAACATTATTATCATTATCATAACGTAGTACAAAGCAAAGTAAGCTAATAGTGTATGATTGGTTGTTTGTCTACCAACAGAAGTAAGAAGGACCTAAACCACGAGAACCATAGTTTAGAAATTCGTTTATTAAGTTAGCTAAAATTCAATGTTTCGAGAACAAGTCGACCAACTTTAACGAGGCGTGGGCATAGTATAAAACAAAGTCGCTAAGTATGTCTGTTTGTGTGTTTGTCTTTAACTACTTTTTAAGGTTTTTACAATATTTTATGTGATGTTGCACTAAAAAAAATAACTAAAGAACTATCAGAAAAAGTTAGCACTTAAGTTACCCTAAACTCAATATTCCGTGAACAAAACAGTCAAAAATATACGGACGAGTAACAAGTTAAACCTTTACGTTTCACCAGTAGATCTTTTGTATGAGTTTTCTTATGGAAAATAAAAGTTTCAGCAGTAGAAAGCACTAAGTATTATTAAAGACACCGGTCTATTTTTATTCTTATCAGGCGGCTCCTGATAGTTCAATAAATATAAAAGACAATTTAAACTATTCAGGTGTAAACATGAAAAATACAAAAACTTTTTGTTTTATCCTAAAAATTATTAAATATTATTAGTTGAAATAAGTTACCAAAATTTACATAAAATACTGTAAAGTAATTTTCGCAACTGTTTTTGTTTTCTTATTAATAACATACCTTATCAACAAACCGCGAGACCATTTTGATAACATTACTAGCCGCTTCACCCGGCTCCGCTTCTTCAAACCCGGACTCCGCGTCTGCACTATCTGATTCCGCTACACTGTGACACAATAAACAGACAATTTACATTAGATGTCAATAACAATGATTTTGTAGTACAAGTTGTATGTTTAACTATCATAATATGTCGCAGTGACAGGCCTCATACGTTCAGGTTACGCGGGATATAGAAAAGGCTGGGGAGATAAAGGAGAGGGGATAAAAAAATTGGGGAGTGTTTAGAGTGGTAGAGTCTAGCTGTAGGCTCTGTTTGCAGTGATTACTGGGCTGAGTCGACCGGTGAAATACCACCGTCGCACAGAAAACCGACGTGAAGTAGGGACGATGTTCCTGCGTTTCGTTCGGTGAGTGCGATATCCGGTGCCCAATTTTCTTAAAGGCCAGCAACGCACCCTCAATGCATATGTAATTGTGGGTGTATATGGGCGGCGGTGATCACTTACCATCACGTGACCCGCTTGCTCGTTTGCTAGCTTCTCTCAAAAAAAAAAGAACATCTTTTGCACAGCAATGACATATCTAATTATTTTATTATTATTTTTTTACTGTGAAAACTTTGTTAAAATTTTCATTCACTTTAAAGTACTTCGCCTTTAATGATTCATACAAAAATGCTAAGGGTTTGGAGTTAGCAATAAATGTTGAAACGAAATGATCCTATAGCAATTCATCACAATATGTAACTTATTATCTTACTGTCACATCATCATTATTATTTTCGCTTGTAAAACTTGGCTTTTAACATTTTATTCCCTACATTTTGACTCCGCTTATAAGTACTTACTCCGTTTTTACCACTATTTTAACGTTGTGACAGTAAACTCACCTATTAGTGACATTTGTTTACAAGAATTTACTCCGTTTTGACCAATATCTTTGTCTTTCTATGTAATAGTAAACTAACTCACCTATTAGTGACACTGTTAGTGTTCCTATCGTCCAAGTTCGCGTCCCTTCTCCCCGCACTCTCCATGGGCAGTAGAAGATAGACCATCCTATTCGCGTAGTGAACTGCTTGAGAGTACACTGTGGACTGCTCGTTAGCTATTAGTTCACGCTGCTTTTCTAAAAGGGAATGGTAATCGAGGAAATTAATCATAAGAAATAGCTTATTGTTCGGTGAAGAAAATTTTGTGGAATTTTGACGAAGTGTAAGCAAATTTAATAAGTAGCTAAAATGTCAATAAAACTAGTATTAAATAGATATTTTGCATTTAGTGGTTTCGAATAAGTTCACTATGTTGGATGTTGGCTTAGATCGACGATTACGATTAAAAATTATTTTATCGATTTAGTAATGACAGTAACATAAATGTCAAAATTGGATATTAATTTATTATAATCCTTATTTTTGTTTAATTAGGTACCTGGAGTTAAGGAAGGCCATAACCGCATCTGTTCCGCGGCTATTTCTAAGGCGCTTGGTTCTTGCGCCTTCAGTAATGATATGTATTCATCATCCTCTCTGAAAATTTCACTTTGTTACACCAATTCCGAAGAAAATAACTAGACGTTTACACTTGCTTCAATTTCTGAAGCAAGTGTAAACTTACTATGCATAAATATGAGTTAACAGTCATTTTAACAGTAAGTAAAAGAATATAAAAACAAATACGATGTGGTGTGAACTAAGAAAACTAACTTTAATAAAAGTAGGCTTAGGGCCGGTTTTTCAATAGTCAGAAAAATTCTATCTGAGAGAAAATCAGTATGTTTGTGTTGCACGTCGAACATAAATACTTGACATATGTATGAAGTGACAATGAAAACATACCTCTTATCAGTCAGTTAGCATTTATCTGACTATTGAAAAATCGGCCCTTAGTTAAATTAAAATCACAAAACGGTGTCAAACAAAAACTTTTTCTGAAGAAAAGAAAATGAATTTAGTATTTAAAATACAATATCCAATAATATTTACCTAGGACTTGGTACTCTGGGGTGGTGTGTGGGCGAGGAGCAGTACAATGCTTTGATATCTTTCTGGACGTCCTGGTAGAACGCCGCCTCCCAGAACTGCTGGCTCGTCCACACTTGATGCTCCTGTTGTAAATAATAACGTTTTATTTTATGACAGCTGTAAGCAATTAAGTACTGTCAGTTGTTTTTTCATAAGACGAATTTCAAACCTATATTTATATTAAAAATAATACTTGATAAATAGAAATTAGGAGAGATTGTTATTTCAAAATAAACTTTTTTTAACGGACTATTACGCATTTATCGATCTTTATTTGTAAACGTCAAACATCTAAGTCTCTCCTTGACTATGGTATTTGATAACAATGCTGAAACGACGAAAAAAATAAACAAAATCGTTTTAATCCATTTGAAATGTTTAATTTCAAAATATTTTTCCATTGGTTAAGTTAGCTCTTACATAAGATTGGCAAGAGCCAAAGAATCAAAATCAAAGGTTCAAAATGGGTATTACTTTATTAAGATAGAGCTAAGCTACCAACCTGTATACACATATAGGCATACTGTATGACCCCGGTGCACAGTTTCCTGCAGTAGGCCATCGCCAGAGGCAACATAGCCGCCGCTATGCTGTGCTCGTCCAACGCGGTCGACGATTGCAGCGCGCAGTTCATTAGTCTGTGGAATTATAGTTTAGTTATATCTTAGAATATAATATACTGGAGACTATGAATATATTATTTAAGCTTGACAGTTTCAGTAGGTTATGTTTTCAACCTAGTTTTTAGCTGTTATTCTTAAACGTTATCCTTACCAAAATGGCCTAATCCCTACTAATATTATAAATGCGAAAGTAACTCTGTCTGTCTGTCTGTCTGTTACGCTTTCACGCCTAAACCACAGAACCGATTTTGATGAAATTTGGTATGAAGAAAGAACTGAACTTGGGAAAGGACATAGGGTAATTTTTACCGCGGGAAAACTTCTCATTCCCACGGGAAACTGAATTCCACGCGAACGAAGTCGCGGGCGGCCACTAGTACAATATAAGCCTAAAGTTAAATTAAGCAGTATTTAAAAATACTAAGTTCTGTCTATTAAGGGAATTTGAATTACCCAATTTTTAAACCAAAAACAAAACACGTACCAGATAAAAAGAAAAGTAGCTTTCTTGAACATAGGTACTAATAATGTTATTAAGTTTTGCATACATTTTCAGATTCAGACTTATATCCTAAACAAAAAATGCGGAAACATTACAAGGTTATCATAGTGGTATATCATGAACAAGATCTACATTTATGTGAGAATACACGCTGTTAGTACGTTTGTGTGTTGAGTTTTTATAACCATTAGTTCTCAGTAAAAGCTAGTTCTTTATATGACTGTTATAGTTTAATTGGCAGTCCTGATAGCAGAGCGCTGAGTTATTCGAGTACACTGTTTCAAAATAAGAACCATGATGGATATACAAGCAAATGACATGACAACACATATGTTCTCTATGATATGATTATTGAAAGAAAACGACATGTAAAACATTTTTTTAAATCAAGATATGATAATATATATTCTAAATAAATGCACTACGGAAGAAAGAAGATATTAATGAAAAGACTCCCAATTCTTTAAGGTTTATTTATCCGAGCGCAGTAACAGCAAAACTGCAAAATAAAACCTTTTCTAAACCTACCCTTCGTTAATATTAGGTATATAAAATATGAAACACATGTAGATGCGAACTCCAGATTGATCGCCCGGCTTGTACTTGACAGATACAATCAATATAGCGTTTTACCATGTCACGTTACGTAAATCAGATGTTATTTATACCAGTATCGTTATCACGCGAAGTTATTTGTACATCCTTTAGTTGGAGAGTACAGTAGAATATGTTCAGGGAAGTATTTGTATTATGTGCACTGGTGGTGTGCTATATCACCTTTGCCAGGGCGCAGAATATGGTTGTAAGTATTCCTTTTATTTTTAAATATTGAGCCGTGTTTTGGGTAGATGCATTTTTGGACGACGCGACGTAATCCGAATATAAAAACTGAATTTTGTTTCAATAAATAAACACTTAATCCATGGAGAAAAATAGTTCATATAAATATTTTAAGGCGCGAATGGCAACTCAGGTACAATAAAAAATTAATTAAATTAAAAAAAAAACTAAAGCAGGTATAAGGATTAAAGACATATTTTGACAGTCACTGTCAAAACTACACTTCCTCCATATAGAATGATAATTTTCGAATGTTTAAAAACTAACTTCCTAAATAATGAATATTGAAGGGTAAAGGCATATGGAACGTGATAAGCCTGGGCAAGTGCCCCGAGGACAGCATGTTCAAATACAAGTTCGACGTTACCCGGCGCAAGGTGAGCCGCACAGAGGACGGGTTCACGGCTTATCTCAACTTGGATGGCACCATCGATGAGTCCTTTGCGGTAAGACATAGTTTTAAGAGGAAATTTTTAATCGTTTTAAAAAAATGACAAAAGTACATTATTTATTACGTATTCAATCGGTTTTTAAAGTAAAGTTGTTTAAATCAATAACAATATTTTATTTAAAATCGATCCATTTTATTCGGGAGTAAGAAATAAGTTGGACGACAAGTGGTACCTTCGGTCCCACACATGTTTTATTTTATGATTAGAAGGTCACGCGATTAAATGCTGCAAAAGTTTGTTAAATCACTAAAAATGTATATATAATTTTAAACAGGTGCGTATAGACGTGTGCAAAGACGCAGAAGGGGGTTGCAAGCCGTACCAAGTGCTCACAGACGACAGTTTCATCAGTTTCGTCAACAAATTCGCGGAAAACAACGTACGAGCTGCCTTCACTCTGGCAGGTTTGGACCCGCCTGAGTTTCCTATTGCTGGGGTAAGTAAAATATACTTTTTTATCAGTCAGAAGGAACTGATCGATTGGCAATGAGTTGCTCTTTGTAGAATTTCATATTTCTTAATATAGATTCGTTATAGAGTTTTTCTATGCGTCATGTGGAAGCTAGGCTATACTAGTATTATTATAGATCTGTTTTCTACTTGCAATATCCATATTTATTCTTTTATCAAACATATTGGTCAAAAAACAAGTCAACTGTCGAAAACTTCATATTGAATTTTGAGTAATTATCATTAACATTTAAAATAAATTATTTAATATTTTCCCAGGGTGAATACCACATAAAGGACTACGTATTCGACTACACAGAGCTACCTGAAGACGGCCCCTACGGTATATTCGGTACTCAAGCTTATCTGATAAAAGACCAGGCGGAGGTAGGCTGCATAGAAACCATGATGGAATTCAAGGAGAAAGAGGAAGAAGGTGATGATGACGACGACGATGATAGCTGAGTGAACAGAACGGTATTATAAAAAAAATGGTTCGGGTTTCTAAAATATTCAAAATTTATTGTATGCATGTTTTCTGTACCAAAAGAAAATATTTTTTTGCTAATTAAATCGTTAAAAAAATATGTTATTTAAAAACGGTTAAATAAATAAAATCAGTCTGTTGTTGTGTTTTTTATGGCCATAACGTGCTACTCATTTTTTAATTTTGACAAAAGTCAAAACCTTTTATCATATTGTTTAATACGCAAAAAAACACATTTAGATGGTGCTTCATGTACTTTCAACCGCGTGTAAGTTAAGCATAACTTAGTGAGATGTTTTGAGCAAAGACTCCTGCTCCTTCTTTTCAAAAGGAAACAATACCACAACAAAATATTATTATATTCAACAAAACTACAAAAAAAAGTGGATACAAGCAACTTTAGTCTATCGTTAGCTCATAATGTTTAATTTTAATGATATGAACTAAATCAGGAAAAGACACTACCCCCGTCTCCTTCATCCACCAATTATACGTAACTGATAGTTTTAGTTTAAGTGTAGTTTTTGCGAGTTCAAACCCTTTCAAAAATTACTTTAAAAGCTGGAAAGAATATTTAGGATAGAAAATACTGCACTCGAATATTGATGTGTAAGAGACAGAGGAGTACCAGTAATGTATACCTGACGACCAGGTCGAACTGCTGGTGCTGCAGCACGTGCTTGTTGGTGGGCAGCCGCGCGGCCAGGTCCCGCACGAGGGCGGCGCGCGCGGGGGGGCTAGAGGAGGACCAGTGGATGTATACCTGACGACCAGGTCGAACTGCTGGTGCTGCAGCACGTGCTTGTTGGTGGGCAGCCGCGCGGCCAGGTCCCGCACGAGGGCGGCGCGCGCGGGGGGGGCTAGAGGAGGACCAGTGGATGTATACCTGACGACCAGGTCGAACTGCTGGTGCTGCAGCACGTGCTTGTTGGTGGGCAGCCGCGCGGCCAGGTCCCGCACGAGGGCGGCGCGCGCGGGGGGGGGCCCGCAGCGCGCGCAGCACGGCCGGGAACGACTTGCGGCTGTCCGCGTACCGACACTCGAATATTGACGCCACGCAGGCGTGGAGCACCTACGGGGATAGACAAGAGACTGATTCGTCAAATGTACAATACAATAGGAAGCAGTGAGGAGTAGTGACGCCATATACAAACGTGTGGAACGTCTATAAGATCGCAGAACCATTTAGCACACTCCATGTGTATATGTTACGGCTAATACCCGAAATGCGGCTACACCTAGTTTTAGCCGGTTAGTAGTCTTTTTAATATGGGGAATGTAACAAATAAATATATACCTATATAAATAAAAACTGGCTTCAACCATGAGTCGTCGGAGTCCCGCCTTTTCTGGGCGGTATCAAAGAAATAACCTAACTAACCTAACCTATTGATGTTTCTAACCGGCTAAAACTAGGTGCAGCCGCGCTTCGGGTTTTAGCCGTAACATATATACAAAATCATGACACATACTAGGTATTTCTTTGCATTTCATAATGAGTATGTAGAATGCGTCAAAAGGTTCTATTTTGACGTCGAAATAAGGCTCCGTCTAATATGTGTTTGAAAATCAATTTAAGACATTAATTAAAATCGAGGACCTGAAACACTTTAGTTGGTGTGGGTATTACCATAAATATCCAGCCCAACACACTAGCTGGGCCTCAACTCTGCTATATTGTAAAGTGGCACACTATTACGACTCTATTACAAATCAGTAACGATCCACACAAATTTCGTATTCTACTAAAACTTATGTGCTAATTCAATTCAGACACGATTCACAGAAATGATCAATAATGAGTAGACTACCGTTTTGTTGATTATCAAGACACAATCGTAACACGGTTGAAGAGTGTTATACCAACGAAAAACAAACGAGTGTTATAGCGACTGAATCGTATGCGAATAGGCTTTTTCAGTTAGCAGACTACCAAGAGTGTCAAACTATCCAATCGAGATCCAATTGCGACTCTATTCGTGCTATTGTAAAATAGCGGACTTGAGGCCCTGGTAACTGATATCGGCCGCAGAAGTCGCTGAACAGAACCAAAAGTGTACAACAACAGAACAGCTGTTAGTTAGCAACTTATGAAACAGGTTTTTTGCTTATCTCATCAGTTAACTTTTTTTGCGCTCTTGTCACGACACAGGCTTATGTTTCGTCGGGTGTTCAGTTGGTTTAAACTTTTGATTCTGTTTAGCGACTTTTGCGGCCGACAGTACTATAAACACCATATATGGCAGTAAATTGGCCAGGAATCGAAAACGAAGTATACTGTAAACACATCGCTGCACTGTGTCGTACATTTAACAGTGTATATTCGGTTTAATACTAACTCGTATTTTGTTTTCAAAATTTTGTTTCGTTTTTTGTCTTATTAAAAACTTAAAAACCTTGCTTCATGGCATATTGTATGGTTCTATGGCTAAAGGGTAGAACGCATGTATGAAGGAAAATTATAAAAAGCTACATTTTGATTGCGCGGTCTTAAAAGGTTGTTTCTTATTCCATCATCTGGGACAGCTTGAAAAATCACGCGTTTCCTAAAAAAATGGTTGCGTCAAGATAGACCGACGGACAACAAAGTCATGCTGCAAGGATCCGTTTCACCTTCTGATTGACGCCGCCCTAAACCCCAAGACGTTTATTTTCATAACTCACCTCTAATCGCCTAGCCGAGTTAGTAAGCAGCAGTTTGTCTAGCTCCGTGGCTCCCGTGGGCGCGGCGCCGCAAGGCACTATGCGCGGTTGTGGCGATCGAAGGGCTGTTAATCTATTTTAATTAGGAGGGTGTTATATTAAAATTATGATTTTTTTATAAATTGCGTGTCTTATAAGAAAATCGTGTCATAAGTTGATTGAACTTATTGCCTTATTTGAACATGCAATTTCTTCTGATGACAAATATGTCTATTTTTCTCAACAACTCATTGTAAACTATTTTGCTAAATAAGAGACGATTTACAAAATCATTTATCCTTAGAAATAAATTATTTTAACATAAGTACCTTAACTTAACTGGTATCCTTTACTTACTTAGGATTATTAGCATTTCGAGCCGTAGCTTCTTCAATCAGCATTTTGACTTTTTCCTTATCTAAAAGAGGTAATGGTGGTTGGTGGATTCTTGACGAAGCGCCCTCTGGTGGACGCAGGATCCGCTGCTGGAACGGCTGCAGACAAGGAAACGGTAGATTGGAGCCTTGAGGATATAAAAAGGGTAGAAAAGCTGGTTTGGGAGGAAAGGGTAGAAAATTGTGGATGTTTGAAATGGGGGTTATAAGTTTTTAGAGCATGCAAAACAAAATTTTATTAAGGGTTTTGTTATTCACACTAGAATTAAAGGTTTAATAGACAATAATGCGATGCGATGGGAAGTCAAGTCGTAAGAAAATAATGCAAAATAAATGTTTTTAATAAGTTCGATTTTTGCCACATTTTACGTAAAATATTCCTATTTAAGTGTATTTTTTATCCAATTCCAGTTTATACGAAAATGAGAAAAAGCAATCATTATACCAGATTTCAACTTTATTTGTTTTACCCCCATTTCAAAGCTCAACCCTTTACAATACAAAACACAGCGGGGGGCTATTTACACACCTTTATATACTTGTCTTCGCTACTTGCAGTAAAGTGATGCTGGAAAGTGACAGAAGTGTTATTGTTTGTCAGCAATGCATTTTATTATTAACTAAATTAGTACTAAAGAAAAATCAGTCGGAATATTATTGTTTTAAGAATATTATGTTTGAATGTGTCGAAGTAAAACCTTTTTTAAACTCACAACTAATGCCATCACTTACTTTCAGTATAAAAAGAAATAGATGTTAATTTTAGTTGTATTAAGAAAATTGTGAAGAAATTTTAACTTTAGTTAGTTATATGTACTCATATTGCAAATTTTTACTTAAAGAAAGTGATAGCTTTATTTTTTTACGTTATCTTAGCCAAAATTAGGTGCAAAATATATTTTTGTGCAATTAAGCTACCGGTTATTTGCAATCAAATAAGTCTCCTATTACCTGCGGGTTAGGGTTTTCATTCAAATGCAGCTGCATGGCCAAGTCTTCTATGTGTTGCATCTCGAGATCCGGGTTTACTGCTTCTAGACGTTGCTGTTCTGGTAGATTTCTAGAAATAAAATAAAAGCATTAATAGTCTTATGATGAAAAGTGCATAAGGTCCGTTTTCACCTGATAAACTAATGACGCATAACATTTGTTTTCAATGTTCAATGCAATGCTAAATATCAAGGTTACACAGCTCAGCATTTTGACATTAACTTCATACAATAATACCAAAACATTTACATTTTGACACTATAACACTACTGTCAAAATTCAGTCGAGCAAATGTTTGACATTACATACTTTTACTTGTTTACACTAACAGACTTTTTGATTAGACAATTTCAACCTCATTAAAAAAAAATCTTTCGTGTTTTACAAAACACCTACTGTAACAGTTCATCCCATATATCCATCGGCCTCCAGGGCGGCCCTCTTTCCGCCACGAAACCATTAAAGAACATGGAGTCCAGCAGCCGCGCCGTGAAGTTGCACTGGGAGAGCCCGCGGCTGCCGAGGAAGCCCGCCTTGTGGAACGTCAGCACGGGGGTCGGGTGGATGCGGATTATTGTTAGGCAGTGTCTGGGGGGAATAAGTGTGTATTGGTGGGGTTGTTTAACACAATTGGATAATGAGGATTTCTTTGGCTTTGATTATTGTTTAGAATAGAAATACCTAAATAGTTGATAAGTAACATTTTCGATGTACGGTCAGTTGCAAAAGTCCATACCGAGTATAAGGTCTATAACTGCTTGCATACAAACTACACACACATTGACATTAAATGTTACAAATTATGTTCAACCTTAAAAGACTTAAGCCTTAACACATTGACAAAAATATTAGTCGAATTGCGAGTAAAATTAAAAAACAAGTTGAACATTTTTAGAGACGTCACAATTTGAGGGTAAAACAAAAAATAACCAAAATCATACAATTATTGAATTGATTGCTAAATGCTTTGTCGTTGTTGGTTCGCTAGCGAGGGTGCCAGTGGTGTGTTTGATAAAGTTGATTTCTAAGTTCTATAATATGCAAGCTAATATCTATTAGTATGCAAGACAGAATGTGTATTGTCGAAATGCATAATATATGATGCAATATATCATTATATTATAACGAGTCTAGATTTACTGTAAGTATGAAAAAAGTGTGTTTTTATCCATTATTTTGCTTTGATTGGGTATCATTATAATAAATTTAGCGTGTGTTACATAATTATCTATTTTAATATGTGGTTTGTTATATTTATACCTATTTAGTTTTTGTTTCAGTAGATAACGGTAAAACGGTGGGTTTGCAATAGTTCAAAACACCGACATAACCTAAATATATGGGGATTGATGGTGCAGAGATGGAATATGTGGAATGAAAGAACTACAGAGGCATTGGCTACCAATCGAAGTGTAAAGTGTATGGAAATGTGGAAAAATGAAGTGGAACTGTGATTTGTTTGAATATAGTTCAATCAATGTGACGGTGCGCGTTAGCTTGTGGTTATTGAAAACAGGGGTATATTAAATACCAATAGTATTTCATTAAAGTAGTTATTAAATATAAGTTTGTAAGCAATACATTTTTCAATAATAATGTCATCTTTTATGGTTGGCTAGCTTCAATTTTCTTTTCGTTACAAAAACGAGTACTTAAGCTACAACTAACCTTAAAAAGTAAAACAAGTGTAAAACTACATTAATATTTGTTGTTGGAAGTTTGAAATATAGACTGTAAATTTTTTTTTTTGGAATCAACATTTTTTAATTAAGTATCTAATTCTGTAATCAATACCTAAATATATTTGTAAACAAGTGTAAAATAAGCTTATTATTTTATAATAAACTACTGTTTTTTATCTTTTTTTTTCTATCTGACCTTTTATTTATTTATTTATTATTAATGATTTATGTACATACAAATACAGGAAACCTAAAAACTAAAACAATAAAAAATTATGCAAGTACAATGGGTACTGCTTATCCCTTAAAGGAATTTCTTCCAGCAGCCCTGAGAAAGGAGTGATGAAGAGGAGGAGAGTGCAACTTCTGTACATAAATACGAAGAAGGTAGAATATTTAAAAATACTACATAGACACACTACATATAAAATATACATACAATAATATATATAAATATACAATATTAATAAATATATATATATATATATATACATACATATGTATGAACATAAGAATAAATGTATTAATTAACAAAATATACGCATAATATACTACATAAAATACATTGGACATCATATCTTCAACAAAGTAAATCTACATACTAATAAGATAAAATAAATGAATACAAACATATTATGTTAATGACAAATAGTATTCTCTTACTCGACGCTTGAAACTAGATATCGTTTTACAATCACGAATATCTGAAGGAAGTGAGTTCCACAGTCGAACAGCATGTACAGTGAAGGAGTACGAGAAGAAGTCAGTGGAGTGTATGGGTGTGGATAGGAGGGTTTTCTTGTGTTCTCTGCAGACAGCGTCTTCAGGATGTTCAAAGGAAAAGCGCTGCCGCAAATAGGATGGGGAATTAGGATTGTGAAGGACATTGTGAAGGAGGCATAGGATGCGAGTGTTCCTACGGTAGCGGATCGGGAGCCAGTTTAGCTCCTTGCGAAACTGGGTCACGTGGTCATATTTTTTTAAATCAAATATGAATCTGATGCACAAATTTTGCAAACGCTCCAGTCTACAAAGCATATCTTCTGTAGCATCCAAGTAGCAAGCATCGGCATAATCGATGATAGGCTGTATCAGAGTCAAGGCTAGGATTACTTTTGTTTTAATGGGAAGGAAAGACTGGAGGGATTTAAGGGCATGAAATGAGAAATGTACCTTGCGGCTTATTTCACTAACTTGAGTGTTCCAGCTAAGACTTGAGTCAAGATGGACACCTAGATTTTTGACGGAGTCAGTAAGAGGAATTGGAGTTCCATCTAGTAGTATAAGAGGAAGAGTTGCATGGTCAAGACGGCTTTGGAAGTATTTACTACCTATTACAATTGCTTGACTTTTGTCAGGGTTCAATAGGAGACCAAATGACTTGGCCCAAGCAACAATGCGATTGAGATTCTCATTCATGAGGGAAATAGCGGAATGGATGTCAGAAGCAGGGAATTGAGTATAAATTTGGAGGTCATCGGCGTATAAATGGTAGTGAGAGGAAATAACTCGGGTCACAGAGTTGATGAAGATGGAAAAAAGCAAAGGAGAGAGCACTCCGCCCTGTGGCACGCCTGCAACAAGATCACACCAATCAGATAAATTCTCATCAATGCGAACCCGCTGAGAGCGGCCACGAAGATATGAATCAAACCAGGAAAGGGCGGGAATTGAGACGTTCATAGATTTGAGAATGCCGAGAAGGACGTCAAAATCCACAGAATTAAAAGCATTGCTGAAGTCCAACAACACCAGCAAAGTTAATTGTTTTTCCTCCATAGCCCAGCGAATGTCGTCAGTGACGTTGATTAATGCAGAAACTGTACTGTGGCCAGGACGAAAACCAGACTGATACCGGCTAAGAAGATCGTTGGAATACAGAAACGCGGAAAATTGGCCATGAACAATGTGCTCAAAAACTTTGGACAGGAATGGTAAGATGGATATAGGACGGTAATTTGTAGGGGATGTGGGATTGGTTACTTTTGGTAATGGAGTGATATGGGCTAACTTCCATGCCGATGGAAATGTTGAGGAGGAAATCGAAAAATTCAAAACATGGGTAAGGACTGGAAGCAAAACAGGTAGGATTGGGGTTATCATTCTTGAACACAATTGATCATGACCAGTGGCTGCAGAACTAATGGCCAGCACTGCTTTTTTGACGTCCATCTCAGAGGTCTCAGAGAAATTAAAAGAGTTATGGGAAGAAAGTGTTTTCGACAACTCATCCAAGGTCTGAGTCTTGATGGCAGGGTTGAGAATGAGTGGGGGCAAGGAGAAATGCCTGTTCAGTGTGTTAAGATCAAGATCCTTAACAGACACTGGAGAGCACTTTCCAACGCCAACAGACTTAAGGAAGCTCCAAACCTCAGATGAACTTCGGTTATTTAAAGCTTCATAGAAGTGTCGCCTCTTCGCATCACGACACATGCGAGTGCATCGCGTACGCAGTGTTTTGTAGCTAACAAGATTTTGCTCAGTGGGACTTCTTCTATATCTGCTTTTAGCTTTGTCTCTGGAAGCCATTAGCCCTTTTATGGATTCTGAGAGCCAAGGTGCTGGGTTGTGCCTAATTCTGACACGTTTGAGTGGTGCGTGAATATTATAAAGATCAATTATTGATTTTGAGAGATAATGCACCTTATCATCAATATTGTCAGAATCGTACACGGGAACCCAGTCAATTTTGGCTGCATCACGCCCCAAAACCTCCAAATTTATACCCTTGTAGTTACGTAGTAACATGGTCACAGGTCTACGTTTAGGTGGACGAACACGGTAGGACATAAACACGAGGTCATGATAGGAAAAAGGTGCAGGAAGTTGCCCATGGCAGACAACATTATTGGGTGAGGAAACGATCATAAGATCAAGTAGGGAAGGAGGGTTATTAGGGGACTGGTGGGTAGCAGAAAGGGGTAGGATGTTGAGATTTAATGAGGAAACGAGGGTATGTAATTTCAGGGAACGGTGGTCATTTTTTAACAGGCAGGTGTTAAAATCGCCCATCACACAAATGTGCTTATATTGTGGGCACAAATTGTTCAATAAAGTCTCAAAAGGATCGAAATAATCTATTGTGAGATTTGGACTATAGAAAACCATTAGGAGCACCTTTGTGTGATTAAGGGTAACTTCGATTGCTAAGTGTTCGGCAGATCCAGAATACGGTGAAGGAGAGGAACTTATGATTTTGTATGGTATTTCTGCGCGAAGATAAATAGCAACCCCACCACAGCCCTTGCCAATTCTGTCGTTTCGTATAAGTACATACCCTGGAAGAGGAAACTGGGTAGAAGGTAGGGAGGGTTTGAGGAATGATTCTGATATCAGGAGTGCGTCAAGTGGTAAGCTGCTACAGGATGCCAGAAGATCCGAGTAATGACCGGGAACACTTTGGGCATTAATGTGGGCTATATTAAAATTATGAGGATAAGAGGTAAAGATAGAGGAAAGCTGGTCATTTAATGACCGGGGAGGAGAAGATGTACTCTCAACACTGACAAAGCTGTGACTAGAAGACGAGCAAGAAAAAAAACTTTCGTCGAAACAATCTACGATATCCATATGTAAATATATAATGTAACTATAAAATACTTTTATAAAAATATAATAAATAAATACTTTTTAAAATACTAACTATGTTGCAAAATTCACCTTTACACATTTGTACAGATTAAAAACTAAAAAAAAGAAAAAAAAAGAAATGTATTGAGGAAAAAGAATTAAAAAAATTAAAACTGAAAACAATTAAAAAAAACAGAAAATATCTTAAGTTCAGAACCACCACCAGCGCGCTATTTACGATTTATGAACCAACGGTTTGCACGCAAATAGCGTAGATAGCGAATTCTGAACCGCAGCATAAAAATCATAGACAGATGTCAAGAACAGTGTCATGTTGACTTTTGACAATGACAATCAATCAAGTCAGTAACATACAATGAATGAATAAAGAAATGAATACTATAAGAAAAGAAATTACAAATTGCAGGTTAAAACGAAAATAAAAAAGTTATACAAGTACCGGCAATAACTGAGGAGTACTTTATAAAATGTAGCGTACATCTAATGCCGGCGTCGAGTTCTCCTTTGTGGACTGGTCTTAAGATTTGATTCAGTTTGAACATGAGCAAGAGTTGGCTGGCTATTATCGGCGGAACAAGGAAACCTTACAAGTAGTTCTTCTAGAGCAGTCTGAGTTTCGATCTTAGTGCGGGTTTTGTCAGGGAGGTTAATGACTATCTTACCATCCGCCGACCAGCAATTTCTAATTCCGAAACGCTCACGAGCTGATGTAAAAATAGTATGCCTCACCTTTGTCAGGAATTCAGAGATGGTGATACCTGATCCTTTAAGCTCGGTCTTGTTATGCCACACATGATATCTGTCCTCCATATTATAAAAGCGAACAAGCACAGGTCTAGTTTTGTTTTTGGAAGAACCGAGACGGTGGCAAACCTGCAAGGTAGATTTACCAACATCTTTGAGCTTCATCTGTTCTTGTACAATTTTATGAATAACATCCTGTAATTTCTCATTTGACTTTTCAGCCACACCATGGAAAAGCAGCACTTTTCTTCTCAAAGTCATTTCATGCTTGTCTAAACCCAAAGAGATGGCCTCAAATTCCTTTTTCATTCTTGAAAACATCTGCCAAACCAGAGATTTGAAATTCCTGAAGTCCTGGGTCAGTGATGCAACATCCGGGCTTGAGACAGCTCCAGTGATGTTGAGCAGCTTGTTCTCATAGTCCCTCATGCGGGACTCAAAGAAGTTTCCCAATGATTCCATGCCGCTGGCCTCCATAGTGGTGTGTTTATAGTGTGGTGATTTATAGTGATTGGAAAATAAGTGAGAGTGAGTGTAGGTGAATTTCGCGACTATTTAATGCATTTATAGGTATAACAAACTTGTAAATTTAAGTAATATAAATAAAAACAAATGAGCGCACAGAAATTGCGTGTTATCGTCGCGAGTGCTACCCGCTTTTTGTATTTATATTTATTTACCCTCATTAAGTTTGTTAGTATTTCTTTCTTTACGACTTAAAAAGCAAAATAAATGAAACTGAACCTGAACCTTAAGACTCTCAGAATAAGGCTGAGAATTATTCGTAACAATTAGTATCAATGTTGTCGGTTAGAGTGTAGGTTGATCCGAAAAAACATCATCGTATTTAAGAAAGTGTTTTAACTACCACAATAGTTTATAAAAATACATTGAGCTTTAAAACTGTCGCGTTAAGGTTGATATTAGAAGTAGTAGTAAAATAGTAGTTTATTTATGTCAGTGTGTGTGTGTGAAGCGACCACTGGATGCGATAATTTTTGTCAAACCTGTATGCACTTTTGCAACTTACCGTACGTCTTATGGATTTAGAAAGTATTTTGCCATCTCTTTCTATCTATTAATGCCTGATGATTGAGAAAGTTAATTGCAGGATATGTTATGGATTCTTATTCTTCGGTTCCCCATTAAAACTTGATTATTTTCATGTCTTTTTCAAATTGAATGTTTTTTGTCGCAAAGTTTTTAAGGATACGCGTAAATAAGTTAAATAGTTTAGGTATCAAAGTTTTTAGAGGCGACTATAATGAAATTTGTGCCTTTTACAGATTATCTTCCTTTACATATACGTACCTAGCGACTATGTACCTAGCGACCCGCCCACGCTTCGCAATGGTGTAATTTTGACCGGCTTGCTCACGAAACATTGAATTTAGAATAATTTAGGAAAACTTTTTCTGATTGTTCTTTATTTACAAATTTAAATGAATAAAATCCCTAAAAGATGGCGAAAACCACATTAATATCCCTCAACTCGTTTAGGAGGAGTAAGCGGACAAACATACAAACAGACACAATTAGCTAATGATGTGCAAAATCGAAACATCTAGTCCTCTATCTCTAAACAACTTACCTATAGCCATGCAGCAAGTTGGCGAGCGCGCGCATGAACAGCGCCCGCAGCTCCTTGTCCAGCATGTGCGGGGGCGGGGGCGGCGGCGGCGGGGGCGGGAACGCCGCGTCCGCCCCCGCCAGCTCGCCTTGCAGCACGCGGGCTAGGGACGATAGTAGGGGCGAGAGGAGCTTGCCTGGGGGACATTTTTTTTATATTGACGACCTCTGTGGTGCAGCGGTATATATACCGGACTGCTAAGCAGATGGTTCCGGGTTCGATCCCCGGGTCGGGCCAATGTCGTTAAAATGGTTTTTCGATATTGGCTCGTGTCTGGGTGTAACTAGGTTCTCCCCTAGTCCATTATGTGGTACCTATAACACAAGTGCTTACTGCACTTACTTTAGGGCCACATAATTGGTGTGTTATTCTGGAGATTTATTATTATATTATTATTATTATTATTTATTTATTCATTTATTTCAGGCAATATTTACATAAAAGATCTTAAATATGTAAACAGCGGCCCATATCAATATACCTTACAGACTAACATAGAAATTTACATTAACATATATATAACAATGCAAAAATGAAATAAACTAGTGTCGAAAAAAGTAAACATCGATTTACGAACGTTTGGATGTAATCGAAATGTCAGCGTTAAACTAACAAGTAGCAGTGGGAAAAAGAAATTTATAAATTAGCATTCTAAATGCAAAACTAAAAGTAAAATCTTAAGTAGCAGTGGGGTTAGAAGGAAACACAGGTAAAAGAGAAATATAGAGAGACTTACCTTCAGGCCGCGGTATATTAATTCCAGGTGGTATGTGCAGTGAGCCAACGTCTAAATCTGCTACTATTACGTCTAACTGCAAAGGACAGAAAAATAATACATCGTCATTTTATTTTATTCCCGATTTATTGTTTTTATTGACAAAAAAAGATACAAATATGGAACATTTTAATGGCGAAAAAGACGTTCTTTTATTAAAAATATTCATCAAAATGTAAGACGAAGTGTGAATTAAATCTGTATGTGAAAAAAACAATTCTTATGGTACCATTTTTATACCATTTGGGATTGTTATTCTAGTTTTAATTAAGAGTCTTTAAATCAAATGCGTACTTCCTTAGATTAATGTTATACTTTTTCTTCTTCTTTTCTCATGTGTCACATCTAACCCGTTCAGAATTCTAGGACCCGCCGATGAAGATCTAGTATAACTCATGTACAGAAGTGATCATCTGTAAGGCCGTTTAATTTACCCCTCAATTACCATCTAACCAACACACTTACCAGCTCAGACACCTCCTCCTTCAGACTGGAGTGGACCCCGATCAGGAACGGCGTGGGCGTCGCCAGCACTTCGGCCAGACCGGCGGGAAGCAGCGGGATGTATACGTGGGCGTATCTGGGGTGAACAAATGGAGATGTTAGCTTTAATAGCCCACACCGGACGATCCTGCGATCCGCGATCCAAGATCGTGATGCGTGGAGCGTGCATCGTCCGGTGGGGATCCGGCTAGTGACAGTTGAGTGAGCCGACACTTTTAAGTTTAGTTAATTGGCTTTAGTAGTATAGAACACGAGCGACCCGCCCACGCTGCGCAATGGTGTAGTTTTGGCCGACTTGTTCACGAAACATCGAATTTTGGCTAACTTTAAAATAACTTTTCTGAATGTTCTTTATTTACAAATTTAAAAGAAAAAATAACTTAAAAGATGGCGACACCTGCATTAAAATGATTTAAGTGGTTTAGGAGGAGATAGCAGACAAAAATACAAACAGACACAATTAGCGACTTGGATTTATACTATGTAATGATAATTAAGTACGGTGTCATTAGGATAATGTATGGACTGTGGTACTTGAGAAATAAGACGTACCCGGACCACAGATTGTATTTTATAGTACAGGCTCGCAACTTTGGTGAACATTTTAAGAAGTCAAGTATGTCAACAGTTAAATGGTTCTACCAGTGAATCTTTCAGTACTTTTTCAATGACTCAGGAAAAGTTTGTTTTATTTTGTATACATACATTGCCTGCTGTGATACTTTCCGTCTTATTGACGTGATCTCCAATAGGACGGAAAGTAATTTTTACATTTAACGAGTTATTTTTTCCCCATATTATTTACACAGCAGTATCCTTATCACACAACTGCAGTACAACGTTACCTGAACGGGAACATAAGCGCCGCTAACGCGCGACAAACGGCCGCTAATCGCGCGGCTGCGAGCGACACAAGCAGAACCTTGTGTTCCGACATCACGGCGCACCATAGTGTCACTGAGTTGTGGATACCTGGGATAGAAAGGTGGTATAGAGCGTTAGGTTATCTTCGTAGGATTAGGTTAACTTCAGTTGGCGGGACAGAAAGTAAAGAAGAATTGATAGATTTGACAAAACGAGAGTTTTAGTGTAAATGCGGCTTAAGCCTTATTGAGCTATTTTCACCGCTAATAATTAAAACATAGAAGCATTGGTCACCATAAATTATATCTTTGAAAAATCATATATAATTTAATCACACATTATTATGTAAATTCGTACAGTTTACTCCTTTACATAAAGAAGTAAACTTACCAACCTACGACTGGAAACACACCCTATAAGGAAACCCCTTTGGGACATCAAATTAATATAACATCCAAGTTTCGTTATTAACTCCATCAATATTCAATAACTCGATTACACAACAACGGAGTTATCCTTCCGGTTTTGCAATAGTAAATTATTATGTTTATTTCCATTCGGATAAGGAAATTATTAGGCCTGTGGGTTTTCAAGTGTGACGATTACAATTAATTTTATGATAGTTTGTTTAAGTAGGCATTGCAACCTTTAGTTTTAAAATATATAATTTGTCTTTGAACTACGTTGTGAGCATAAACACAAGTTAAAATTATAATAACCTTCAACCAGTCAACCAGATTTCTTCATTATATCGGACTGCATTGTTACTGAATTGACCGGTGAAATACCGAAATACTAACTAAATAATCATACAGAAAACTAGGGACGATGTTCTGCGTTTCGTTCAGTTCCTAATTACGATACCCGCTGCCTAATTTCTCAAGGGTCAGTAACGCACACTCAACACCGATGTGATTGAGGGTTCATATGGGCGATGATGATCTTTTACCTTCCCGTGACCCACTTTTTTTTTTATGTAATTTAGCAAAGCAAACGAGCATGCGGGTCACCTGATGGTAAGTGATCACCGCCGCCCATGACTACCCGCAACACTGTGGGTGTTGGGGGTGTGCTGCTGAGCCTTTGAGAAAATTGGGCACCGGATACCGCACTCTCCGAACGAAACGCAGGAACATCGTCCCTACTTCACGTCGGTTTTCTGTGCGTCGGTGGTATTTCACCGGTCGAGTCAGCCCAGTAATCGCTGCAGACAGAGCCTACAGCTAGACTCTACCACTCCAAAAACACTTGCTCATTTCCCAGCATATCTCATTAGTAAAAACAGTACTCACCTAGCAGCCTCAGCATGGTATAAACCGAGGTGTGGGTAACAGGCAGCGGGGGCGCGGCCGGCGGCTGCAGCGCCTGGCGGTCGCCCGCGCCGATGCTGAACCGCACCATGGGCCCGCCCGGCGGCGGCACCAGGATGCACCCCACCAGGTTACCCACCAGCGTCTCCAGCGGCACGCCGAGGTTCTCCACCCAGACCGTGTAGATTATGCCGAGGCAGTTCTAAGGAGAGAAACAAAAAAAATTAAAGCGTATTTTTTTATTTTTTTATGACGTAGATAGATAAGGATAGATAAAAATAGTCAAACAAGCTTTAACATAACCAAATGGAATAGGACTAACTAAAAAAAATTTAAATTGAATTTATACAAAAAAACATGAGTAACTAAAAATTTTAGTCCAGTAATTAGTATTAAGATACCTATCTAAGGCAGCTTTAAATATGTAATATAGCTTTTAACTATACCAGCGACTACTAATTATTTCCATCTTGTTTAAAGTACCTAACGAGATGGAAGAATTGCTGAAATATCAATGGGTTACCTCAGAGCCAATTGACGAATTTTACCAACAATAACTAAAAAAAATAGTTAGATGAGTAATTTAGATTACTTATTGCTTGTAGGAGCAATTATGCTAAAACCTTTTTTATAAAGGCTTATATCTCAACGTAGTGAACTTGAAGAATTCAACATGGTTACTAAACATATTAATAACGTTATGAAAACAAAACATGTATTATCGGTGTTAGACATTTTATCAAACTAACCTTTTGCCCAGACGTGATTCAATTATTGCGACTAATCGATAAACACTGATAGGCTATTGTTTTTTTATTATTTCATAACATTGTTTCAATGTTTACAACACTAACTCCTTATGTTTCTGATAGATGGCGCTAGTAGTCACAAGCGAACGTGTTTTGTATTTAAGAGATTTTTCTAAGGCTATGTTTTATTCATTAATCATCTAATTAATACAGTTAGGTAAGACATCAGACTAGATTACTTTCAACATGTAATAATCATGCTAGAACGAAAAACATTGCCGTCATGGAAGAAAACTGTACATCGCGCTATCAAAGTGTTTTTAGTTCTGAGTATATAAGCTCGAATATTTGCAAGTCAATTTGTGTCTATTGAAAGGAGAGACGGTTAGCACTCCCCTTGACAAGGATGGAACACACAAATGGTCAATGGCACTAACAATTGACCACATTTTTTTACACTCATTCATCATCACACATTCTATTAAAATTATATTTGTTATTATTTTACATTTACCTTGTGTTTCTTATCGTTAATCTAGACTATTTCCTCATGTTTTAAATATTAGAAATAATAGAAGGAATTGATCATTTTTTATGAAATTCGTTAAATAGGGTGCCTGAAAGTATATCTTTCGTATAACTAAGCGTACTACTAATATTATAAACGTGAAAGTTTGTGAGGATGTATGGATGGATGGATGTTTGTTACTCTTTCACGTAAAAACTACTGGACAGATTTGGATGAAACTTTACTATAATATAGCTTATACATCAGAATACCACATAGGGTACTTTTTACCGCGGGAAAAACTTCTCATTCCCACGGGAAACCGACTTCCACGCGATCGGAGTCGCGGGCGGCCACTTGTTTTCTATATAACTACAGATACGTACCCGGAATGTGTCGATGTAGTCCTGCCTGGACACAATGACCAGGCACTTGGGTGCGTACATGATGCTCGAGTGGGTGATGTTGGACACCGCCTTCGTCGTGTCCAGGGATTCTTCGTCCTGGGGGCAAACATAGAAATGAGGGTTAGTATAAGGCAAAATGAGAAGAACACTGACATAAATCTAAAATTGATAAAAGGCTTTGTAGTACTAGCTGTGCTTTGTGGTTTCAACCGCGTTGAATAAAGAAAACTATTAAAAAGCTTTTTATATTTTTGCGTATACATATTTCACAGTGCACACGCAAGATTTTCCTGTTTTTGCAACATTTTTCATTGCTGCTCCGCTCCCTTTAGTCTAGATATTCTATAGCCTACAGCCTTACCCAATTAATAGACTTTGTAATACAAAATACCAGAAGTTTCTCAAATGAGCTCGTTCAAGCAAGCAAACAAACAAACCTTTCAGCTTTATTATATTACTATAGATTCGTTGAAGATGTAACTCGTAATATATTCATTTTGCAGCACTTGGTAGACGTGTTGGAATTTAAATTGAGATGGAACTACTATCTTGACGTTAGGAATTAGGTTATCAGAAAATCTATCGTTATCGCCCTATGACCATTATCCGATAAATTGCGATAAATGCAGTTGCACCGATTGATAAATTGATGTGTTTATATATCAGCATTTCGTATCTATAATATGAGAGGAGTTCGTATGGACTAAATACAACTAGTATGTACTTCCACTTCATACCAAGCGCAATTTATGGTTTATGGGACAAAATTAAACCACGATTATGGAAATCAGTCAATTAACTTATTATTGTACAATATGCCAATAATTTTCTAGAGCCCGAATAAATAAAATTCAAGTTTTTAAACGTGAATATTTTTTCGTGACAAATATAGTATTGGCGAACCCGTTTCAATACGGATTGCTGGTATTTAAAGACGAAGTACCTGAATTTACCTTTATACTTAAAATAATTATTTTTCCGTTATACAGTAACCATCTACTCAACACTCTTTTCTACCGGCAATTTCGTTAAGACACACGTCTGTGTTTCGCTATTACTCTGACATCACACAATTTGCGATGCAAATGACTTCTGGTACGTTGCCTTTACGGTTATACCATCCACACTCGGTCATACAGTTACCCTATCAATAGTAATGTGTTCTCAATGGCCGATACTACTTATCACCATGTACCAGCAATAAACGATAATGGAGAAGAAGTATGGTATACGATAATTGTCAAAGAATTGTAATGCAAAATAAATAGTAGGTTGTTTAAAACTTATCAGGTGCTCATTACTAAAGAATGCTTATATCTGATTATCTTTAGCTGCAAATTAACTTGTCGGTAATTTTAGATAATAAGTACGTTTGAGCTTTAAACTCGTAAATAGATACAGAGAAAGATATCTCGTTAAGGTAAATGTTAGTCAATAAATAGAATAGATCGGTACATAATAAATTCAGTTTTTCCTACTACATTTTCATTGCGATAACTGTTTTTACAAACTACTAGTAATTTATTAAAGAGGCACACAACCGAATTTATTGATTAACCCCTTATTCTCTTAATTAGTTATTTTAAACCTGAATTTAGTTTAATTAACTTTTGCCTCATTTGACAAAATGAAACGTACAGAAAAAATGGTTTATTAAAATACAACTATATAAATGCAACAAATCAATAAATAATAACACCAGCTTTCACTCCAAACACCTTCATACTAGAAACTTGCTTATCCTGTAATAAAGTAAAAATAACGAGTTTGCTGACACTAAATATTATAAACTGTGAAAGTTGAATTGCTCATAATACAATTACTTTTACACGTTGCTTTAGTATAAACAGTTATTTGAGGGTATTCAGCAAAAAGTCGGAATCAATAGTTGTAGGTTTTCCAATTCTGCCGGGTCATGATTATTAATAGATTATCTTGTGTCGATGTTATTAATCGATTGGATTAATTTATTTTTGTGATGATTTTGTATTTTCATGTCCTGCTTTCGCCATGTTTAAACACTTTTATCTATAGTGCAAGTTAATTTACTTAAAGTAGGGCAAAGATGAATTTTTGTTGCTTCGTTTTGCATTAAAAGGTTAACAGGATTTAATTCTAAATAACTTCGTTATCACCACATTATCAAATCAAATGCTTAAAAGGAACTTTACCTAACTCAAAATCAATCAAGAAACTAAATCTTAAAATGTCCATGAGCAATATTTATTAATATATAATAACAAAACTATTTGTAAAAAAGCACTGCTTTTCAAAAGAAAATTGCATGCAACTCATCAATTATAATAAACATACCTAATTTATTTGAGTTATAAACCATGTGACTCGTCACGAACGTAAAAGTTTTTCCAACCGATCGCTTTGTTAATAAAATATTCATGAATTGAAAACCATCTTATTTTGTTAATTTAAAAGATATCTATTTTAATGATAATGCAGCAATCATTATAAAAAATACCTAAATGAGTTCCATTGATTACTATAGGATCCAAATCCTATTATCAAGTCTGGAAATAATGATATTGGGACCACTTGGACCAGGATCTTGCTTTCAAAATAAAAAGAATTTCAACATTAGGTCAACCTAATGTGACATGCATATAAAATACACCGATATATTTAGAAGCTTATCAAGTTGGTTAAAAATAACTCATTTTGCAGACGATGCTGAATTGTAACATGAGCCACGTGTTAACTAATTACAGTGATGATGTTCACACAGTTCTGATGTAACCCCACATTTGGCCTTAATTAGAAAACTCCAAACATGCTTATTTATATTTAGTTTAAAAATAAACCTAAAAAACTTTCAACTGTATGGTAGTACGTGGCATATAATTTAATACTAAAATAAGATTCATGAATGAAACAAATGCTATTACCTACTTACTATTATAGCTACGGGTATCTCAATCCATCAGCCCATAAACAACAAATCTTGGAAACGAAACGAGAAGCTTTTAAACTAAATCATAACCATTATCTTGAAAGCTATTTCATTTCATGTTTTCAGGCAGACAATCAATTCAATACATAGAAAAATAATGGTTTGTTTGTCTTTAAAATACCAGCCTTTAAGATTTAGTAGATTTAGTTGATCGATGGATGTAGTGATGGGAAACATGAGCTGTCGATAAATCACTGACACGTTTTCGAGAAATACTAGAATATGCTAAATATCCCAACAAAATCAGGTCAAAATGTGTGGTACATTATATTATACCAGCTGCAAACTATAACAAAATCTATTCTCAAGCTCGTAACAGCTCTTACAACTAAGTTCACAGCCCTGCTATGTCTATTTCATTTATTTATTCTACAAGTAAAGCAACACTCAAAGATATTTAGACCCTTATCATAAAAGCCATAAAAGTTTTAATACATAACAGTATTTATAACGATAGCTATGTCTATTTAGTTGATGAATGGCTGACTACCGCGAGTTTCCTCCGATCAAAGCCGGCTTATGTTCACTATACTAAACAGTTTTGTGGCCACTCGCTTTATAGCACAGACCTATCCATCTTATTACATACAAGTACATAAAACTGCGTACAACAAGGCGTGGAATGGTTTACGATATTCGACCTTGAATGACTCCCGAATTCTCTTTGAAATATACCTATGTATCTACGGTATAAAGTCCAAATATAGATTAGCATTTGGACTTAGGCAAAAGTCACTACGGAATCAATACAACACTTTAATATAAACAAAACATAAGCAGTTAGCAACACTCTAACATAGACTGAAACCACTGGAAAAGCCATAAAGTGAAGGTTACTGACTCTTCGTATAAATCTATTTCGACGTTTCATAAACAGTAGCAGTTAAGATTCATCGTAAACCATGAATAAGTGATACATTGTTAACGACTTATGGAGTTTAACCGGGCGCGAGTTTAGTTCAATATTCAGTCTGTTTAGTTTGTAATTAAGTTAGAAGCTTTCGTTACTTAAGGAACTTATTAGAGATTTAAAGTAATCTTAAGTAGCAGAATATTTTATTGGTACCGGAAAAGTATAAAGTAAAGTCAATGTTTTATTCAATACTCAAAGTTTCTACCCAGAAAAGTTATAGGCAATGCTCCAGAATCTAGTGAAATTTGTTTTTAGTTAGTTTTGTTCTGAACAGTATAAAGCAAAGTTGCCAACTCGTGACTGTTTATTTGCACAGAATTTTGATACAAAGAACACAATCAAAAGCGGAAAAAGTTAATAAAATATTTTTTCTATGGAAAAAACAATGTTCTATAATTAAGTTGCTGAAAATTGTAACCGTGTGAAACTCGTCGGGCTTCATATTGAGATTGAACAAAAGTTTTATTAAGCAATCGGCCATTTTACCACTGATACCACGATCATTTTGCCTGTGAAGCGAATACAAAAGACAATAAGTTTAAGTTTATTAAAGTCCCAAAAAGCTACAAGGTCAAATTACAACTAAACTCTACCCGCATATAGCAATTATAGTAGAATTTCACTAGAGGAGGGGCGCTTTAAATAACTCCAAATTATAACTGCTGGGAGAAAAAAACGTATAAAATAACTTCTTAAAAGCTAAGCTATTCTCAACCTTATGTCTTTCCTCTCAAGAATAAATGTAAAAAATATGGAAAAAAGTTACAAAACATAGAACTGGACACAGAATGTGCGAATTTGATGGTGGAACACCTTACAACCATAAAAACGCAGTTACCGTAAACTATGAACTTACATTGTGTGCAGAATAATTGTTGTAAGTTGTACTAGTTTTTATTTACAAAACATTGAACAATGTTCAAGCGTGTGTACGGTGTTCACAAAAAACGTATGATTCATGAATAGTATCAATGTCACTTTTTGTTTGGCTATGAGAAGAAGGTACTCACTCGTACTAACTTGTTAATGTCTTGTTAGCATTATAACTTGTGTTGTAAATAGTGGTCATTATGAAAAATTATTTTCACAAAAATGATTTGAACACCTTCCTGAACAACCACGGATCTTCTTTTTCTTTTTAGTGCGATATGCCTTCGCAGCACATATTTATTTTTCAGAGTTTTTTGGAACCGCGCGTAGAAAACAAAAGACTTTTCCCTAGAGATAAGTCAATTAAGTTACATAAGAATAGCCCTAATTAGACAAGACAGGAATTTTATAAACACACTGTTTTATTAACAACTATGTAAAGGCATATTTAAAGTATGAAAAAAGAATGATGGTTTAAGTACCCAAAAACATTTTCATTTTTCATAAACTTGGCAAGATGATTGTCTCGGCACGCGAGCAACGCCACAGGCAACGTCTGGTGTTGTATAATTCAGATATTCGTGATCCGGCAGAAGGCCAACAATACAATAAAGGTAAGTACCGACGTACTCGATCCCTATGCTAAAGGTATGTTTATTTCCTATTCTAGTTCTTTACTGTCACGCAGCATGCTATTTTATATAAAAACAACGAAACCATGGCTCATCTTGCTCTATTTGGCCAAAAATAGATTAAAATATAATTCACTTTCTCGTGTGATCATGTTAAACGCGTTACCACGGCTGGTCGAGCGTACAGCATAATTCGTTTAAAGGCAGGCCTGCGTGATGACGCTTAAACTCCTAATCAATCACAGAGTGGGCAATAATGGTGCGTGGAAACGGTGCAAAATCGATTCGTCTAGGCGTTTAGTTTCTAGGACGATACCAACATAATCGAAGAACAAAATACGGCACGATTAGTAAGCTGTATGATACGATAAGTATATTCAAATGACAGGAAGCAAACAAGTTGAATTAAAAGTTTCTGAGCTGTGTGATTAGCATTAATCAGTTAAAACGTACACAAGTAAATCAAGTTGATAAAGTAATGACACTCTACAGGCTTTTTACCGGTTTAAAGCGATTAGTGTGTTAATTACTGTACGGCAACAAAGTCTAGTTTTGCATGTTCTGCGGTAATCTAATCCGATTTCTAGTAGAATATCCGATTAACGGACATTTGATACTTATCCATATCTATGACGTATAGTAGTCTAAAGGATGCCATCTGTTATTGACCAAGATAAAAATAAACCATTCTACAATAAATGAACGCGAAGAAAGGAAGTACACATTAGTCTTATTAATATTTCCTCGTAAAGATATTTTTGTAAACACTGCGCTGCAAGTAAGCTACTCACTATAAATTGTTTTGTGAAAGTCAGTAGGAAACCTGATCTGAGTATGACATCATTAAAACAACACAATAAAGCCGAAAAGGCAAAATCCGAATCGAATTACAATAAATAATACAAGTTTAGCAATCATTACAAAATACACTTTACAAATAAGTCCTTCGGGCCGGACATACAGTATTTTTCTGCGATAATCTGCAAGATAAGTTCACAAATTGAAAGTAATATTGTTACATTAGCAATTGTCATTTCTATAACTTGAGTTACTCACAATGTTAGCTTAGAGTAAGAAAAAAAAACAAGCGGAGATACGCCCCGCTTCCTCGGGTGAATCACTGTTCAGTCTGCCATCAATATGGAGGGATGACTTGACCGGGAACTGAACCCTAATCTACCCAACAATCTAATCAACGCCGAGCTTCATTATTGTGCACAGCGTTGCGGAAATTCTATGTCATTTCAACGCATACCACACGCTCTATGTGCCTACGAACGATACGGCGTAATTCAAAGCATTTTCCACTAACAGAATCCGAAAGATTTTAACACTTTGTATCATGTCAATTAGTGTATCTTCATGACGCCTAGGTATTGTAGAAAACTATTTTTAAACGCCCAGCTGGATATGTTCGCAATTTTAAAATACCTTAGCAATGAGTAAATAGGCAGGTGTTTATTTATTATTTTTATTTCTAAACACATCTGTTCTTCTGTTTTGTACAAAAAAATCCAACGTGTAAAACAGAATCGATATAACTCTAACGATAGAATGTCTACGAAAAGCATCTAGAAATGGTTGTTGGGTCCATTCATATTGATTGGTACTAACAACACTGAGATCATACTCAATTACCGCACTGTATAGGTCATGCTCTTTCGATGTCATATGATACATGAACTATGCTACCAATATTGAGTACATGCCGTGCCAAAACAAGAGTGAATCATTCAAGGTTTATTCCATGACAATCGCATGTAGTCAATGAATGCTTGTATTAGCAATTAACGTGATCTTGTTTACTTTCATGTTTATTAATAAGATTATCGGCAAATATCGATTGTTCTATCGTTCGAAATAAAATAGATTCCTAGAGAGGTGAGCGATGCAAGGATTTTAAGCTGGCATCATTTTAAATACATGAAATAATTTGTGTTTCGAAATTAACTTTATAATAAGTAAATTTACATACACTTAATGAAAGTAGCTATTTGGCAACCATGTCTATCTGAATCATTGATTGTATAAATTTAAAATTTGAAGATACAATCGTCTAGCAGCCCAGTAAGCGCCTTGTTCCATGCCATGCCTAACACTGCAGTACTTTAACTCAGTGCCAAACAAACTACAAATAAGTATAGCTAGAGCCACTGACTTGTCTCAGGTTGCCGTCACGCTAGTCGTGCCTGCACATAATGTGGTGGCAGCAGGGCTGTCACATCACAATATTATACAAAAATAATGGCAGAATTAACCTGCAGGTTCGTGCTTGAACGTAGGAAAAACACGCCAATCGAATGTATATCGGAGGAACTAACTTATGTACAAACAACGGGTCAATACAAACACTGAGTAAGCATAACTCTTACTTTCTTCCTAGAATTGTGTTGTCGGAAAAATAATGCCGAATTGGTGCATAATGTTTAATAATGGTAACGACAATTAATACGCATTGGTATAATTAATAAGGTAAGCACTAAATTCTTATGTAATTGTTTACTATGAATATTTATTATTATAAAATGCATCATCATATTCTTAAGAAACGCGAATAATAAAGCGATGTGAATGGAAATGAGGGAAAATTGGATACGAAGCTGTATATTATCAATGTAGAGGCCCAAATGGTGGAAAGGATATGCGTTTATTTTAAATTTGATAAGTTAATAAAAACTTAAACTTTGCAACTTTAAACACGTGTCAACCCTAATGGATTCCGTTACCAAAAGGGCGGAAGGGAACAATCTGTCTTGGCAGGTGCATTTACAATCGCTATTTGTATGCACCCCACTATTGTAAATATTAAAAAAAAGATTAACGATAGACGAAAATACTTTTTGGAAACTTTATAGGCTGATAACTTATATCAACTTACGAAGTTCAGCACTAAGTATTATACTACTACTTCTACAGTTGGTATTGCAAATGGGTAATCTTAAATCTGTAATAGAAAATTTCACTAACAACTGTACTTATACGTATAATAAAAAGTAAATCATCATTACATAGTATAAATCCAAGTAACTAATTCTGTCTCTTTGTAAGTTTGTCTGCTAACTCCTCCTAAACTACGTAACGGATTTAAATGCGGTTTTCTCCATCTTGTAGGGAATTTATTCATTTAAATTTGTAATTAAAGAACATTCTGAAAAAGTATAATTAAATTAGCCAAAATTGAATTTATCGTGAAAAAGTCGTTCAAAATTAATCCATTGCGAAGCGTAGGCGGGTCGCTAGTAAATAGTTTATTAATTATTTAACCCATGGTTCGAAATTCCATCTTTCTTTATGCAATATTAACTGGAGCGAGCAAGTTCGTTTCTTTCGTTTACAAAACGGTACGCCACGAAACAATAGCAGAACTTCCGAATGCCATCGCCATACCAGACAACAAACACAGGATATCCAACGAAAACGCATGCAGAGTTACCGTATTGTATGCATGTTTTATTAATTATATTGCGTAATCAGTGTCTAAAAGCTGAAACATAACGCTCAAGGACTTAATTATTGAGATTTTACTTTTATTATTTAAAATGCAGCGCGCGGTAGCTCAGTGGTAAGACCGGCAATCTAAAGGTCCTGGGTTCGATTCCCAGTCTCGCAATGCTCGGAGACCCGCGTTCCTTTTTCCAGTATCTATAACTTCAGGACTTAATGATGTCAAATATCGAATTAAGTCAAACACAGTTCATCAAAAATTAATTTCTACGCCAATGGTACATTATTCGATAAACCGTTCTGGATTAAGACAATCTATTTTATATTTTGACTCCTTCATTCCTAGATCAATAAAACTTTAGAGGCGGCAATTTCTCTAGACATCCTTGAGCCTCTTCTCAAGCTCTGTCCCTGACCTCTAACAGAACGGTCGTGTTGCCGAAGCGTGGGCAGTTTGCAGTTGTTCACATGTTATCTCGACCACGGAAATAGTAGCACAATGTGTGTGCTAGCTATGTGTGTCAACTCGCTGACGAGCGGTTCAACACTTGGCCTTGACATGTATCTGGTGGAATGTCGAACTGCTCTCTTATTTTTGTTTTTTTTTGGCTTTGAGGATTTGGTTGCCATGTGTGTTTTGGAAGTTAAGTAATCGAGTTTGTCTACGTATTCATACTTTGATGTGCCGTGGAATTTTGGGTGAAGTTTTGTGATTATTAAAGTATGTTGGTATTATTTTTATTTTGGATTTTAACTAAGCAATAAAAGAATATTGCACGTTTGGTTATAACAGGGCGAGGTTGGAGGACCGTGATTGGCAAACAACACTCAAAGATCACGTTACTTACGAATATAAGCAATCCACTAGCTAACCGCAGTACAAATGAACTTCTTTAACTTAGTAACGGTAAAAGTAACATGTGCGCTCTAAAGCCTATATCCTCCATGTCTGTACAGACATGGAGTGGAATTTTTCACCAAAACTCCCCCGTACCTCGTCTGCGGGCTTGGTGGGCGTGATGGCGACGGTCTCGTTGAAGCACAGACAGGCGCAGTAGTGCTTGTTGGCGTCCACGTCGGTCAGCACCGACACGTAGAACCGGGGCTCCGACCGCTCCGACGAGAGCGCCCATCCTTGCGGCTGGCAGAACTGGGGGCGGGAAAGATGGGTAGCCTTCAAGATGGGTTCAATGATACAGAATCGGAATTGTGGATGCTTTATAATGAAACTAGTGGCCGCCTGCGACTCCGTTCGCGTGGAAGTCGGTTTCCCGTGGGAATGAGAAGTTTTCCCGCGGTAATAAGTACCTTATGTGTTATTCTGATATATTATAACCTACATTACTGTAAAGTTTCATCAAAATCCGTCCAGTAGTTTTTACGTGAATGTGATCCTCACATACTCACAAACTTTCACGTTTATAATATTAGTAGGAAGAAGGATGCGAGCGCATTTCAAAGAAAATTTGAAATGTATTTTGGAGTCGAAAATTTTAAGCAACTTTTAAAGATTAATATAATGTATTTTGCAGTGACAGTTTACAACGATGTTAACTGAATAGTGTGTATTACTTGGCTGTTATGTATGAGGGAAAACAAAAACATTGATGATTCATTGGACATTGGAGTTAATGATTGGCATCAGTGCTAATAGTTATCTGCTTTTCCTGCTCTTGCTTCTACTAAATGACTAAACGAAACAATGGTGGCATCTATTTAGATAAGATCAAATACCGTACATGATTGTTATATTTATATTTACCAATTGGCATCTATATTTAATAGAATAGTCATGTTTGCTTACAGATATTTATTAGTTGTTATTTATGTTAAACTTACCCATTCTATACCCTCGTGGAAAGGTGTGTCGAGCCAGTTAACTTCTGGAAACCTCTGAAGGATGATGCCGTTGCTGAGACCACCTCCTGTAACAAGGATATTTTCTTGGATACATTGAGAGTTTTTGACGAACGTTACTGACAAGGTATTCTGTAAATAAAATATACAAGTACTGTTGTTTTGCGGTTTTTGATAGCAGTTTTGATATTTAGCAGTTACAGAATGTCTTCGCAGACTGTCTGTTTTGACAGGTTAAAAAGTCCTAAAAAATCATGGTTATCTTTATCTCTAAGCAATATTGAATAATGTTAACATTCGCGTATGTTTATATACATCTTGGCCTCCTGAACTTCGACTTTGATCCGGTTATCAATGACATTTAGATAAAGTTCCCTTTCGAGAAGGTGACATCTTCAATATCTACATTTTTTCAATAAGTCATCTATAAAGTATTTTGGTTATGTTGTCCGAATTAGCACCGATTCGATCGTGCCAGTCTTGTACTTATTAACTACAAAGTACAATAATAGGACAAGAATGCCAAACAAGTGACTGTGTGCCAAAATGCATAGAAACTGTAGAGTCAACACGATAATAGTTAATGTGCGGAAAATGACAAATGAATGACCAGTGACCAAACTGTGAGTCACATACAGGAACGGGCAGTTAAAGGTTGGAGTTTAAGTAAATATTGTTATTAAAATGTACCTCTAGCTTCAGTTCTTTGCACCATTGTAGTACAATAATGTTTATCTTTTCCTAATTTGAGTGATAAAATTTAAATTTAATCTGACATTGGCATTAGATCCATGCTTTGCCTAAGGGAGGTCTTTTTCTTTACCACTAAATGAGTAAGTAATCTGCACAGTCTATTGTAGAATTTATTTAACGTCGTTATAAGTACATAAAATTATGGAAAAAATATTTGAAATAAAAAATCTACACTTCTCGATAACTCCTAGATCAATACTAACACAGTAGGCACAGAATGTAATATTTAGCAGACAGAATGATAAGTAGGCAGTCTACTAGCTGTACTGATAGCAAAGTCAACTTTTACCTGGTCTGCATACTGAACAGACGAGGATTCCGTTACGAAGTATATCAATATTTTATTTTATTAACTTGCACACATACAAAAGTTTCTGTATAATTAGTAATTTGTTGCGAAAATTTAGAAATAAATGGAATTTTAAGATTGTGCTTATAACTCACTAATGTGCCTTTTAAGGTTATTAGCCTAATGAACTATAGATACACAAAGTAACCATATTTATCATCGTCATCATCATCATTCTTAACAAATGTGACAAGCAAACACAATTTAGTGTACTGTCCCTAAAAGATGCGTTTCCACTTAGCGCTCAGAGCAAACGGTGTTTGGTCGGTAATCTAAAGTCGTCATAGCGAGCGATCATTTCAACCTGAACAAATATTTGATAAGAATATTGGTGAAACGATCCTTTGCTAACGGTAATTTCACTTCGTTGAAACCTAGTTGAAAAGTTTTAAGTGAAGTTAACGATTGAAAAGATCGCGATGGATGTTTTTCCTTACAGAAGAGCCCTCTATACTACGAAATAACTAACTCTCTTTTGAATATTAGAATAGAATTAACGCAATATAAAAGTAATGCTAATCGTTAGTAAAAAAAAAATAGAATTTTGAGTGATATAGGATGAAAACGGCCGTAACTGCTTCAAGAGAAGCATGGTTCACCGCCCGCTTTTTTGCTCGACTTACCGCAGATTTAAAGCCCTTTAAGACCTTTCAATAAAATGTAAACAAACAAGCGCATGGATTGCATAACGGAAGGACAGCCGCCACTCGCAGCTGAGGTCGTCCAAAGCCGGTTTACCACTTGTTACCTGCCTACCTACTCGTGCCACGCGAAACCACTTGAAATGATACTAGATAGTTAAAAAGCACAGGCTATTATGAAATACATATGTAGGTTGGCAGGTACTTAAATGGTTTTTAATGTGTAAATAAGATTAAACAATTTTAAGTGAGTTTTTTACTATTATTTCTATTTTAACTATTGTTATTAAAACTGAATTCTTTCATAACTTAGACACTAAACTTTCTTGACAGTTTTAACTTATAAATTTTGTTGATAACAGTGGTTAACTTTTTAACTTAAAATTGAAAATTTATAGAAAAATGTACTTATGTCTATTTTTAAGAAAATGTGAACAAAATAATAGGCTGAAGCTTTCACTTCTATTATAATACTAATATAAAATCAGTGTGAATACAATGTTTTCACTCTCAGCTATGTAAATTTTCATTATTTGATTAAAAAATTAATTACAACAGCCTTTCACTATGATTCCGCATGAATATTCTTACACCAGATGTGTTTCTTACAGAGCGCCTACTCATTGATGCAAGAAATTAAGAAAGAAATTAGCATTTGTCTGTCGTTAAGTTAAAAGCCAACCAAATTCATGTTAAGCAATTTTATTTTATATTATTGTTAATAATAACCTAGGTATATTACATCCATAACCAGTATCTATTGCGCAATTTTGCAAAGTGCATCCTTTACATAAAAAAAAAACAATCAACTATGGACTTGCACACAAACATTAATTTTCATTGCTAAAATGAAAGAGTAATCAGAAATAACCAAGTTGGCTATGTTATCTATTGATACTTTATTAATTTAATAAGGTATTTGTTTTTATTGTTTTATTTTAATCATTTATAAAAACTTTAGAAAACTACCAAGGTGTTTTTACAAATATCAACTAAACTTTTTATTAAAATAATGTTCAACCTAGATGTCCTACTTGTCTCAATATGAGACATTATTAGTCTTCAAGGTTGAATCTGTTACAAGATCATAGCATTTTGCAATATTATATTCAGATCAATTCACGGCCCGTCTGATTTTACAATATATTGATATGTACCAATATAATCCTAGAACTCTGAAACTAAAGATAATATTTTATGAAAATAATTAGTCTAGTTATCTTATTTAATACGAACTCGATTTGTTTTTTTTTTCATTGAATTAAGATAAACACCTACCTATAAATTTTACATTCAAAATACAATCTCAAAATTTAAAAATTACTTAAAGTAAATGTGTCTATTACACATTTTTAAACTTAGCATTCATCTTATGGTATGTAAACTCAAAACATTAACAAGTGCATTTGTGTTAATAAACAAGTAATTTTCAAGTCTGCCCCTGACTATTTGTATATTAGCACTTCAAATGGTGGGTTCATTGTGTTTGACTAACATAGAAACTATTTCAATAACACAGATACATTATATGTATTAAATAAATATCTACATACCTCTAAGGGCCGATTTTTCAATAGTCAGTTAAGCCTTCAGATAGGACTTATTCTATGGATAGCAAGATTGTGAATTTTTCAATTAGCGGATAAGCTCTAACAGAAGGTTAAACTCGATAACTGACTGAAAAACTTAGCTGCCTCTTTTTGCCTCAGTTAAGCAGTTATCTAACAGATTATTTGACGTTTCTGTCATCATGCGTATGTAAATATAGGATAATTTATTTGTGTTTTGCTTATTTTTTGTAAAATCATGGATATTTTACTTTATTTGAAGACAATAATGTATAGTTATCAAAACGGGACAAAAATATATATCACAAGAGGTTTAATTTTGAATATCTGTGCAATAAGTTATTGTTGACATCACAGATGTATACATTTCTAGATGGAGTAATACGTTTGGTGTGTGCGTGTCACAAATAACACACTGCTAAAGATACGCTATATCCAAATGAGGATTTTTTGAGAATTATATGAAAATACTAAGTAGTTATTAAGACATACAGTAACATAAAGTATCTCTGAGTATATGAAATACCAAATCCATTTTTTTAAAAAGCATCAAAAATATTCTTAGCAATCAACATAATAAGATAGAAATACTTTCTCAGAGTTTACAGACACATGTTAAAATATATTGTATTTGTAACTTTTATTTGTATTTTTTTTTCGGTGGGCTCCATCTAGTTTTCGGTATATCTATGTATTATCGTTGACGGCAAGTCTTGATGTCATACCTAATTTTTTGTCAATTGGGACACCCGCTGTCAATGCGTTGAAAGTTTACAGTCCTTTTCTAACAACTGTAAAATACCGGGTGTCCAGGAAACAATGGATAAGCTCTGAAGGGCTAATAGTAGAACTAAAGGCAAGCCTAAAAAATAATTGATAAAAAGTAAAACCCTTACACTGCTAGAAATATGGCGCTTTAAAAAAAAACTTCATATTTTTTTGACTGTGTTCATATTTTTACTCGTAACGAGGTCAAATCACTTAATAACATCATTATTTCTGTGCTAAAATAATTAATATTAACCGCATCAGTGAATAACTATCAAATAAAATAGCTAACTAAAGCATTTTTCTCAAAAGAAAAAGATCCTTTATTCGTAGTTGTAGGGCCTGCATCAGGATGGGGACAGACAATTTGAACAGTTGCTCTCAATTATTCTAATGTTTTTGCAATTAATATCAGTTGAAAATCATATTTCTTTAGTTTTATTGTATTTTTATAATTTTGCTAGAACTAAATAATTATCCCATTTTACACACTAATACCATTAGTTCAATCTTTTTTCATTACAATAACGACATATTACATCTTTTTAAAAACGTTATTAAACCAGGAATATTTTAAAATCATTGGTCACTGTTGCTTTCATATAATTTTTTTACACCAGAGCTGTTCAAAGTTGCGCATCAAAAATATTTCTTCAGAAATTTTACACAAATCAAAAGTTTAACATTTTTTTTTGAGAAAAATGCTTTAGTTAGCTATTTTATTTGATAGTTATTCACTGATGCGGTTAATATTAATTATTTTAGCACAGAAATAATGATGTTATTAAGTGATTTGACCTCGTTACGAGTAAAAATATGAACACAGTCAAAAAAATATGAAGTTTTTTTTTAAAGCGCCATATTTCTAGCAGTGTAAGGGTTTTACTTTTTATCAATTATTTTTTAGGCTTGCCTTTAGTTCTACTATTAGCCCTTCAGAGCTTATCCATTGTTTCCTGGACACCCTGTATATAAGAATGTCTCTTTCTTGCACAAATATCATTAGGATAGCTAGCAGAGGGTTATCTGACCATTGAAAAATTGAAACTTTATTATTCGCCTCAGTTAAAGCTATCTGGCTGTTCGATATCTGGCGTTTTAACTATCTATTGAAAAATCGGCCCTTAATCATATTTTTTTATCTTGAATGATAATTGAAGGAAGTCATCAAGTTTATGTTATCTTAGAATGTAGATTTTTGTGTTTTGCTTTTAAATGAAAAAACTTTGGGCATATTAAACAAATGCAACTACACTTGTTATACCTAATCATCAAAACATTAATTTCAATAAGGGTAATTCATATTAGATAAATTAATGTCGATTTATTATCAGTAAGAGGCAATGACCTTTTGAATAGCACCTTATTTGAATGGGTAATCATCTGAACTTTGCAGGGTATGTCATAGAAAATGCCTGTACCATTATTTGTGTTGTTTATACCAAAAATAATATAAAAAAACTGTTTCTGATCGCAGTTTATGAAATGTTTTTAATTAGATAAATAGAGACACCTAGAAATTGTGGCTGTAAAAACATATTTAGTAATACTTACTTTCTTTTTCGTGGTCGAATCCCACTATAACGAAGTAGTCCACAAGCCTGGACATCGCAATCCTTCGGTTACATCCGAATATCAGCACAATATCACTTTGTAATCAAATTAATCATAAATATGCACATTTTACTAACACAATCACTAGATACCTCCTCGCACTAACAATTATCGGCACAAAACATAACACTCCACTGTACAAATTACAAGAACCATTTATTTACACGGACCGAATCTAAATTCATGCCAACAAGAACGAAACAAGCAACAAACTGATTTTATTCGAGTAAGAACCATTGATAGGTTAGTGTTATCATATTATTATTTTGAAATTTGCTCAATTGTAACATCGAAATAAAAATAAATAAATTCAGGTTAAGAATCTCACGCTATACTAGAGATTATCGCGTAATGAGATCATATTTTTTTGCAGTTTTACAAAAACTCGTCAAATCACAACACAACCCGTCAGACATTTGAATAAAAAACTACCATTTTCTTCCATTTCCAAGATTCCATCCAAAAAAAGAGAGCTGTCGTTCCAAATCAATAGGACCATGCTCACCACGGAACAGAGAAGTGTTCCGTGATGCTCACAGATTGATCCATAAACTTCCCCGCTCCGAATCGCTAACCAGTGTAAATAAAGCCTATCAACCTTTATAACAGCGCTTTTGCTGCTCTCTCTACATCCCCACTGCAAACGTTGTGTACGGTACGTACGTTATTTGATGTAGTAAAGTAAATGAAGTATGTGAAGAGAAAGAGGAGAGACGTTTGTGCGGATTATGTGCGCTGTTGGTTCAAAAAGCACTCATTTGTATGAATCAGAACACGCAGCCTATGAAACCTATAGACTTGGCACACCCAACATAAAACATGCATGAGTAGGCATGTACATAAGTACCTTAAGTAATGAATACTGTAAAAAAATAAATCTGTCTCTTCAAAAACACAATATCAGAATGAAAGATAAAAATAACTACGATATATTAAGACATCAAAGATACACATTGCAGTTCAACTTCTGACGTAACGGTACCATGTCAGAAAACTTAAATCGTATTTGATCTATATCTCTGACCCAAATAACTACACCGCGAGTCCTTGTAAAATCATAAGTTTTGTGTTATTATTTAGCATATACCTATGTGGCTCGCTTATTCGACAGATTTCGTAAAAAAATTGACTTGTCTTTACATTTCGCTATTAGAAGTAAGGAACTTTCTTTGTTAAGTCATTAGTACCGTTAACGAAACTTTAGTACTTTATGTCGAACATCAATGTCGAATGTCAGCTCCCCATTATACAAATATTTATTTATTATTTATTTTATTTATTTATAGCATCTTTTCGGACATGACAGTATTTTTTTTATTTTCCATATATTGTTGTTTTGTTCCACTTTTGCGTGTCCGTTTGCCAGGTGGCAAAGGCCTCCTCCAATCTTTTCCATTCTGGCCTTTCTATGGCCACTCTACCCCATGTTGTTCCTGCGACTTGTCTAATGTCGTCGTCCCACCTTTTTTGTGGTCTACCTCTCTTTCTCTTTCCATCTCTTGGGTACCATTGCGATTATTTTGCTCCATTTATCCTTTCCCCTGATCATATGTCCTGCCCATTTCCACTTTTGTCTTCTTATTTTCAAAGTTATGTCCTGTACCTTAGTCTTTCTTCTGATGTTACTACTCCTTACTTTGTCTCTTCTTTTGATCCCAGTCATGCTCCTTTCCATGGCATGTTGACATACGGAGAGTTTATTTGTTACGTTTTTTGTTAAAGCCCATGTTTCGCTCCCGTATGCCAGCACTGGTAGAATGCATGTGTCAAATAATTTGCTTTTCGTTGTATTGTGTAGGTTCTTGTCTTTCATTATTTCCCTTAGGCCCCAGTATTTTTTCCAGCTGTTCTTAACTCTTCTTTCTACTTCTTTGTTTTCGTGGTCGTCTGGAGATATCAGTTGACCGAGATATATGTATTCTTCAACGTAGGAGATTTGGTTCTGTTCCACTATTACAGGTTCTTTGTTGCCATTGGTCATAATTTTTGTTTTTTCTGGGTTGAGCTTCAGTCCAACATTTGCACTTTCCGATGCTAGATCATTTATCATCTTACGTAGATCAGCTGGTGTTTTTGCAAATAATACGATATCATCGGCGAATCGTAGGTGCGTTAGCGTGCGGCCATTAATAGGTATGCCAGTGTCTCTCATTCCAAATTCCTGAAAATCATTTCCAATACGGCCAAAAAGAGTGTTGGTGAAAGGGGGTCACCCTGTCTCAAATATTTAGACCGAAGTTAATCAGTCAAGGTTCACTTTTAATCTTTAACACTAAAAAGTGACTCGCTGATAAAAACGTTTTACGTTTAAACCAACAAGCGGCGCGGCGGCGGCGGCGGCGGCCGTGTGCACGGGTTGTACAACCCCACCCGTTTTTACATACACTACTCATTGATAATAGGTATTGCCATTCGTAAATATATTTAAATGGATGGTAGTTTTTTATTTCACTAACTAGACTATTAAAAATTGTCATTGTCAACTTCAACTTTGACAATGACAACCTATGGTGACCTGACAAATTGGCGAAAGAAATATAACGCGACAAAGTTCAGAAAGTATGTGCATACATTTTTTATCTCTTTCGTTAAAACGTAATTGTCATATGATAACCAATAAAATCTTATACAATTTTAAATTATACGGGTTGCCTTGTATTTTGTTTAATTTTCTTTCGATTCACTGTGAAGCGGATTTATTTAAATGTAAACTAATAGAAACATAACTGTAAATATTTACACAGTAATTATTGGTGTAATGTAAATTTCCACAATGTCAGATAGCCAAATCGTTCCTGGTCTTAAGCAAAAGAAAGTGTTTAAAATAATAGTTCTAGGTGACTCAGGTGTCGGCAAGACTTGTCTTACCTACCGTTTTTGCGAGGGGCAGTTTTTAGGCAAATCCGAGGCTACCATCGGTGTTGATTTTAGAGAAAGAACAGTAACGATTAATAATGAAGAAATTAAAGTAAGTACCATCATGTCTTAATTAAAATATCTCTAACTTTCACATCCTACTCTTAAAATACATCATATGCATAGTAGTTGATCCATTAGAAAAGTTTCTGGATACAGACTCTCATAACCAAGGGGTATATACTTAACTTCTTATCTACCAAAATGCAAAAAAACAAACAGAAAAGTTTTGGTGGAGTGCGACCTAAAACAGTAGAACGATATTATTGTTTAATAAAACACCCTTCTCTTTTGATTGTAATTTGTAGTAAACATAAATATTTTCTAGCTTCAACTGTGGGACACAGCTGGCCAGGAGCGGTTTCGGAAGTCCATGGTGCAGCACTACTACCGCAATGTCCATGCTGTAGTTATAGTTTATGATGTGACCAAACCAGAAACATTCCATGTAAGATTTTTTCTTTGCAGGCAGTTAAAAAATAGCAATTACCAATTTTTTGCCAATTCTAAATTTTGTTTTGGTGTTGCTGAATTATGTCTGGTGTATCTTAAGTCAACTCAAGGCTAAGCATATGAATGTACAGTACTTAATCAACATTACATAGCAGATGGGAAAATTTGTTTTTAATTTAATTTGGAAATGTTTTTTATTGAGACCATAAAACAATGGCCCCGATTCTGAAAACACTCTCTTAATTAAACTAAAACTATCGCTGTCACTTGCTGTTCAATAGTATAAGACAGAGACAGGTAATCGTTTTAGTCCTGTCAAACTAAAATGTACGTGCAATATGACACGGCGAAGGCAATTTTAGGCTAGTCCTCAGCGCATTACGTTCAATTTTACAATGATTTGGACTAAATTTATTGAGACCAATGTACCTGTCTTTATCTAATACGAAGCATGAGATAGTGACAGCGATATTTTTAATTTAGTTTTAGCGAGTGTTTTGAGAATCGGGGCCATTATCTCTATTTTCAAGGTGCTCAGTCAGGTGTAAAGCTAGTAATGCCTATAACTTTGGCCACAAATGTTCCAGTCAATATCAAGCTGGATGCAAGAGGTGGACTCCCACGGGCTGGCGGAGTCGCCCCGCGTGCTCGTGGGCAACAAGTGCGACGTCGGCACCGCGGAGTCGAGGCTGGCGACTGCGTACGCGCAGAGACTTGCTGACAAACATGGCATGCCTGTGAGTTGGCAATTTATTTATATACCCACAGGCATACCCAGAATTTTATAAAGGAAGAAACAGAAGTAAATAAGAACAGTAAGGGGCTTTAATTTTGAATTTATGATAAGTAAAATAACAACAGCCTATATACATCATATATGTTACCCTACTAGTTGAGGTTGTGGCTACGAGTGTGTTAAAGGTACTAACTACTACTGCACCAACTACAACTTAGGGTCCTGACATAGAAATTAAACGAGGCAATACTGCAACTTTCAACGTTGCCTATTGGTGATACAAAATCTACTGTTTATAAAATTTCACCAATATTGACCTTTTTTGACTCAGTGATGGTTATATTTCTAATATTTGCACCATTTTTAGTACAGAATTGGAACTTAATAATTACATAATTACCTTTGATAGTTATGTTCATATTTTAATTTCCAGTTATTCGAGACATCAGCGCTGCTTGAGTCTGAGTGTGACAACGTGGAGTCTATCTTCATGACTCTTGCGCACAAGTTGTACTCCAAGCAGCCGCTACGAGTTATTAGTGTGGCGGTCAGTTTTATATGAAGCGTCTCTGATTAAACTTTTGATTTAATGTT
The DNA here is from genome assembly GCA_916618145.1 of Emmelina monodactyla. Lineage (NCBI taxonomy): Eukaryota > Metazoa > Arthropoda > Insecta > Lepidoptera > Pterophoridae > Emmelina > Emmelina monodactyla. The sequence continues at coordinate 5,196,017 of OU745316.1, forward strand.
ATCTAAAAATATACGCTCGCGAAAGCGTTTTTACGGTTATGAGAGCCTACCTATCTTGTATACGACCGAAAAACCTGTTTTTTAAAACAAATACATAAGGCAAATCAAAATATTTAATTTTGCAGAGATAGTGCGTATTTTAGTCTTTCTAGAAAAAAAACTTGTAATTTATATTTCATCTTACTGTCAAAATAATTATTTTTTGTTTATTTCCAGGAAGAGAATCCCCGCGTAGTGACGTTACTGCGGCAAAAATCTAGACAAAGTCCTATAACGAGAAGCGAGAGTTGCCTCTGTAGTTAGGTTAGATCTTTATTTATTTACAAGCTTATTCATTGTCGCATTTTAATCCTATCTTGGTTTAAACAAGTTGTCTTATATATAATAAATCTCCAGACTGACACACCAATTATGTGGCCCTAAAGTGCAGTATGCACTTGTGTTATAGGTACCACATAATGGACTAGGGGTGGACCTAGTTACACCTAGACACGAGCCAATGTCAAAAAAACATTTTTTACGAAATTGGCCCGACCCGGGGATCAAACCCAGAACTATCCGCTTAGCAGTCCGGTATATATGTTACGGCTAATACCCGAAGTGCGGCTACACCTAGTTTTAGCCGGTTAGTAGTATTTTTAATATGGGGAATGTAACAAATAAATATATATACCTATATGACAAAGACGGCAGGATACCTTCGTCATCAGAGCCGTCTTCAGGGGCCGTTTAGTACTATAACTTGTGTGGGCGTACGTGGGTTATGTGTTAGACTCAAATAAAACCTATAGAACTGTTTCAACACTGTAATTATCTCCTCTTGATAGCACTCCGTAGGTCATTCGATTAATTCACAAGAAGGCACGGATCACGGACAGTTTCTACGCAAACACCAAGCACTCTCATTTTGCAACCGCTCTTCACCAAAGCCCAAGACCATCTCTGTCACTATGACAGCTGCTCGCTCGATGTCACATAGACTCTGTCATGCACCATATTTGGTACTGGCAATCCGCACTCTTCTTTTATCAACCATAAGCATAGTCGATCTCTGACATATATATATGACGAGGCAGGGTCCCCGTAGTTATTTTTAAAAAGCGTGACGCCAGCATTGCTGGCGTCACAACTTCCATGTTCATGGCTATCGCTCATCTTCGTAAATCAAAGTAAAGCCGAAAATACTTTAAATAATTTATTTTCAAACTACTTGAGGAGGTCCGATCGCTACGACGGCTCAAGCGAGACTGCCTGAGTCCGGCGTGCGCTCGTCCTTTTATAGCAAAACTAGGTGAATCATTCATTCGAACAAAACACCTAACTTCGCACAATAAACATAGTTTTTACATTACAAAAAGTTACAATTCGATAATCAAACGTTTAAATTATTTTAAAAGCTATTAACATGTGTAAATCTATTCTTAATGTTATCTCATGATAAAAACAATGACCACGTGTTCTTATTTTAGAAATGCAATAACAAAATAAACATAAGCAATATTAATTTACTACCCTAACGTTTTTAAACGTAATTTATTACTTAATTACAATAAACAAATCGGATTTCTGGATCTGGATACATATTTCTGTTCTTTATTTGTTTTGAAGTGTGGTAGTCCGCCGACACGGCCATTCTGACAGGCGGCGCGTGCTCTGTGCCTGCCTGCGTTGTTACGTTTGATGCCTATAATTAAGAAAACATATGTCTTTCAAGTAGGTATCAGTAAGCAACCCATGTTGCTTATTTTATGGGGTTATTGTTGCTACAACAGTACACAAAACATCTTAAGTGTGCTGCCTTATTAATTTAGAATCTGTGGTGTGTACATGTCTACCCATAGCTCCACAAGGCGTCCCAACGGTATCTCAGGGTTCACATGTGGATGCATCAAGGATCCGTGGTTAGCTCAGGGGTAATACATGGTTTAGCTCAGAGGTACCACTCTCCAGACGTTTTATTCTCGTAGATTCTAGTTGAAAATATCGTGAAAAATAATGAATTTTGACTCACGGGTTTTAATCCGATGATGGGTGTTCGTCTTCGCGAGTTATCTGGACTGGCTGGCCAGCTTGAGATGTGGATGGCACTGGATCAGGTGCAGTTGCAACGTGATTTTGCGGTGTCTCGATATCATCGCCCGCCGACACGGAACCTTGGTTACCCGGTTGTGGTGCACGCCGCAGTTGATCGTGGGCGACTTTTCTGGAGCGGCCTCTACCGACCACCTTTTTCACCATGTAGCGGTCATTTTCAAGAACCCTGATAATTTCGTAGGGCACACTGAATTTGGGATCCAGAGATATTTGATTGCGGGGATTGTTTTTGATCAGAACATAGTCCCCCCGTTGAAAATGATTTATTTTAGCCTTGCGAGAGTTGAAGCGCTGCCTATCATACTCAGCAGTCTGAGTCATTCGTTGCTGCACTTGTCTTGTCAACGCCTCTATGTCAATCGTTTGGTTGTCGATGTCGACCAGGTTAAGTAATTCTGGTGGTGCGCAATGCTTTCGTTGTGTGATCAGCGTGAGTGGTGCTACTCCGGTCACGCGATGTGCTGTGCAATTCATTGCTAGCTGTAGCTCTTCAAGAGTGCTGTGCCACTGTTCGGTTTCGTAATTCTTGATCATTACCAGCGCGTTTTTCAGTGTGGCTACCACTCTTTCCACCTGGCCATTTGCTCGGCTGATTCCTGGCGCTATGGCATGAATGTTGATGCCAAACCGTTCACAGAACTGTGAAAACTCGCCTAAAAATTCTCTTCCTCCATCCACAATTATTTGAACTGGTGTTCCAAATAAATGTACTGTACGTTTTAGTGCGGCAAGCGTACTGTGTGGGCTTTTATCAGTCGCATGATATAACAGTACGTATTTTGTGAAGGCGTCCACTGTAACAATAACGTACTGTTGATCTTCTTGCGTACCCAACTTTCCCGTGATGTCCATGTGGATCACTTGAAATGCACATGTTGGCTTTTCAATAGGATGTAGCTGTGCTTGTACTGCTCCAGATGTGCCTTTGCAAGTTCTACATATTACGCAGTTGTCGACGTATTTTCGGATCGTGGTGCTCATTTTGTCAAACCAGTAGGTTTCTTTGATTTTCTGTAGGGTTTTCTCCCAACCTGGGTGCTTGAGTGTGGTGTGGAAGGAGTTAATTAAACTCCATTGGAAGGACTTCGGTACTACTGTTCGCAGCTGTTGGCCGAATATCGGGTCTAGGACGTTCTTCTTCAGTACTCCGTCTTCCAAGGTAAAACCTTCCACTGGATTGTTGTCAATCAGGTTGTTCAGTATTGGCCGAAGTTCGTCATCTCGTCGTTGTTCGACCTTCAACCATTCCGCGTCTTTTGTAATTATGTTTACTGCCAGTTCATTGTGATTTCTGCTAAAGAAATCGGCATGCTGGAGCCGGTTTCCTTTACGATATTCGAGCTCAAAGTCATAGTTTTGTAGGAACGCCCACCAGCGGTGAATTCTTGGTAACAAGTCCTTTTTGTGTTTCGACGCCTTAAGAGAATTACAGTCGGTTATTACTGTAAATTTCCTTCCGTACAAGTATTGTCGAAAGTGCTTTATTGCTCGGACCACCGCTAAAGTTTCCAATTCGTATGAATGATAGCGGCTTTCGGTATCAGTGGTCCTCATGCTCATAAATGCTATTGCATGTTGTCGTCCGTCGAAAATTTGCACGAGGACTGCTCCAAATCCAAGACTACTTGCATCTGTATACAGCTGTATTGGCGCTCCTTCTTGAAAAAGGGTCAAAACTGGAGCTGAGGTGAGGCATTGAATAATTGTCGACCTGGCCTGCTCGTGTCGGTCTTCCCATTCCCATTTGGCTCCTTGTTTGGTTAATTCGTACAGAGGTACCATGATGCGTGAAAAATCCGGGATGTACTTCCTGAAGTAGCTTGCGAGCCCATTAAATTGCCTCACTTGTTTAACGGTCTTCGGTATTGGGGCTTTGACCAGAGCTTCCACCTTCCTTGGGCTAGGTCGTACTTGGCCGTCGGATACCAAGTTGCCTAGATATTCAATGGTCCGTTTAAAAAAACTGCATTTGTCGGCGTTGATGGAGAAGCCAGCTTCTTGTAAGGCTATTAGGATGCGTTCAATGTTTGATAGTCCTTCGCTGAAATTTGTACTTTTGCTTAGTACATCATCAACGTACACTTGTGCGACTGTTCCCAACAGTGGGTATAATGCTCTGTTGATGCACCTCTGATAAACCGAACAGGCATTGCTCAATCCAAAAGGCATGGTAATGTATTCGTACAAGCCATCTGGTGTGACAAACGCAGTCTTTTCGATGGATGTTTCTGCGATGGGTATTTGGTGAAATCCAGCTGCCATGTCAAAGCTGGTGTAGTAATAACCATTGGCCAATTGATCGATCTGATCAGAGATTAGCGGCAGTGGGTAATGGTCGCGTAATGTATTCGCATTGAGTTCCCTGAAATCCACACACAGGCGATCATCTCCATTCTTCTTTTTTACTAAAATTATAGGACTTGAGTAGGGAGATTTGCTTTCGCGTATTATGTTGTGTTCCAGCAAATCTTTAATGATATTCCGAACTTTTTCTCGTTCCACCGGACTAAGTCGGTAAGGTCTTCGCTCAACATATTTGTCTGCGTTCTTCAGCCTAATTTCTAGTTCTCCAGTGTTAACGCGCGTTTTTGGATATCCTCGGATGAACAAGTGCTCATATTTGGCCAGTAACGTGCGTAACTGGTTTATTTCTTCGGGATTCGTAAGGTCGCAATCTAGTTTCTCGAAGGTGTTACTTTTTGCTGTCACGTGATGAACCATTTGCTGATGCATGAGTCTGGTACCGCTTGATGTTATAACCATGCTTAAGTTGGTACCATGAATCAAATTCATACCAATTAATACGTCAGCTGACATCTCATGATCAGGAACCGCAAAGAATAAAATTTCAATTCTTATCGCGTCAATGATACAGATGGTCTTCATCTCCATTAATGAAATTACAGGAAATTGGCCAATCCCCTTCAGGTGGTTAACTGCAGAGTGGCGTTGACCAGGTAATTTCGCAGCGATTGTTTCTCGAATCAATGAGCATTCTGCTCCGCTATCGAAGATGGCGCGTATTGTAATTGTACCAATCGTAACAGTGATGGGTGCTTGATTGGTACCAGCTATGCAGTTCACATTCGATGTCAGTGCGTTTTGACGTTTGTAGCACGTCTCGAATGTATGACCCGTTCTCTTGCAGAATGAACAGGTAATCACGTTTTTAGATGTCTCCGTTGTTGTAGGATTGATTCTCTGAAGATTTGAAGTAGATTCCGAAGGTTTGAATCTACACTCATTAGTGCTATGGTTGTTTCTTTTGCAAATTTGACAACGTACCGCAGTAGCTTGAGAAGAATCTGGATATCGTGCACATTTTGGCATTGATGCGATAGGATTTTGGTGTGGGCGCTTCTTTCTTAATGAGGAAGCCACAGAGATGAGTTCTGGAACCGTGTTTGCTTTTGCGTTCAACAACTCAATACGTAAGCGTTCATCGCTTATACATCCTATCACTGCTTCCACTGAAAGTTCATCATCCAGTTGATCTTTTGTAATTCTTTTCCAGAGAACCCAGGCGCGGGATAAAAATTCAGAAATATCCTTGCTCGAGTCATATACATGCTCCCGGAACTGTAGTATATCACGAGAGTATCTATTCTCTGGTTCAAATGTGGTAATCAGTTTTTCGCGGAACTCTTCCCACGAGGATGTAGTCACCAACCAATCGTCGATCCACATCTTAGCACGTCCCTTCAGTAATCCACACACCTTAGTGCGTAGATCCAGGTCATTTAATTTGTAGCTAGTAGCTGCTTTATCGATGTGCTGGCACCATTCCCTGACTCCAACATGGCTGTCGGGATCGAATGACGGTAGATAGATGTCCTTGATCCTGATTCGTGGTTCTGGAGGAGAATACAATCGTTCAGACATCTTTTGCATCATCTCCATCATTTGCATCATAAATTGGGGAGGACATCCGAGCATTGGAGTATTTGGATGCATAGTCGTTGTGTTGCATGATCCAGCAGCGATGGGTACCCCTGGTGGATATTCCGCTTGATTGAGTCCCATTGACATGAAAGGCATTCCTAGGGAAGCTTGTATTTCCGCAGCAATTGGGGTACATGTCGTGCTTGTGGACCTTTCCGTTGTGATGGGCTGCACGGCATTAAAGTTGTTTACAGGTACTCCTGAAGTGTTCGATAAGGCAGGGTTTATCAGCATGGTACTGCCCTGCGCTGTTCCAGTTGTGACAGGTTGAACCGAACTTGCTGAGGATGTGGTTGGGATCAGAGCTTGTTCTGATCCCACTTCTGATGACGAGGCAGGGTCCCCGTAGTTATTTTTAAAAAGCGTGACGCCAGCATTGCTGGCGTCACAACTTCCATGTTCATGGCTATCGCTCATCTTCGTAAATCAAAGTAAAGCCGAAAATACTTTAAATAATTTATTTTCAAACTACTTGAGGAGGTCCGATCGCTACGACGGCTCAAGCGAGACTGACTGAGTCCGGCGTGCGCTCGTCCTTTTATAGCAAAACTAGGTGAATCATTCATTCGAACAAAACACCTAACTTCGCACAATAAACATAGTTTTTACATTACAAAATGTTACAATTCGATAATCAAACGTTTAAATTATTTTAAAAGCTATTAACATGTGTAAATCTATTCTTAATGTTATCTCATGATAAAAACAATGACCACGTGTTCTTATTTTAGAAATGCAATAACAAAATAAACATAAGCAATATTAATTTACTACCCTAACGTTTTTAAACGTAATTACAATAAACAAATCGGATTTCTGGATCTGGATACATATTTCTGTTCTTTATTTGTTTTGAAGTGTGGTAGTCCGCCGACATATATAAAAACTGGCTTCAATCATGAGTCGTCGGAGTCCCGCCACGCGGGACTCCTTTTTCTGGGTGGTATCAAAGAAGTAACCTAACTAACCTAACCTATTGGTGTTTCTAACCGGCTAAAACTAGGTGCAGCCGCGCTTCGGGTTTTAGCCGTAACATATATACCGCTGCACCACAGAGGTCGTCAAGTATAAGTCAGTGACATTAGATAGACAGAGACAAATATATGTTAACCAATTTAGGCCTAAAACGCGGTAATGAATAAGAAAGTCAGAATGTGAAAAGTGCGATTTTACCATAAGGCAAGATATTCCAGCCTTGTTATGAATTCCAATATAAATGTGCAATAGAATAAATATCGAGCGAATGTTGTTTTTGCTCATGAAGACATTGTATGCAGGTTTCAATGATTCAGTAAAGGAGAAACAATAACTACCTAAGTATAAATTTTATTTTACACTCCTAGGAAAACTTACGAAGTTAAAAAAAATGCGTTTGGGGCTAAAATCAGGGTGTATATTCATACAATTATGTATAGTTTAATTTGCAACAAAAAATGCAAACAAGCACTATGCATTATTTATAATAATTACGACATAGTATCGCTAGATCAACTTGATCTCATCAATTTATTAATTCAGACTTTGTTATATAACTTGCATAATAATTATGTTTTAGGTGTTTACTTATACACAGTGTGTGTATTACACACCTACTCTCTTATTAATAAACGCAATTTAAACCTTCAGTAGTAACAATATATGTTGGTCCTTTTTTTTCAAACTGACACATAAATCGACGATGTCAAAAACTTTTTTGGTTAATGTAGGTTTAAAATGCTATTATGTATAATAAGTATTAATTGCTTTCGCATTTAGAAACTATTGCTGTCTCGCTTATTCTTTCCAGTTTTAATAAGTATTGTGTATTTTATGAATTTACTAGAATTGTAAGACTTACATAAGTAAAAAATATACAAATATTTACGAACATGGGGTATTAATAAAGATTAGACATGCATTAGTTAAAATATGTTTTGTCACTTTCAGTAACTACAACTGTCGTATAATAGTGACAGAAACAAATTTTATTTAACTAATGTAGATTTAAAAATTACCTTAACTTAGTGAAAAATAATTATGTTAAACATTAATATTTTAGAACGACGAAATAGGTCATGTTAAGTCATAGTCCATGACAATATGTGCATCTTCATTGAGTGTTCTTTTTTTCAACTTTTAGTAAAAGACGTGAGATTTTGAAAAAAAATAGTAAAAAATAGTAATACTCATAGCACTGAAATGTTCTACTTTAGGAAAAAAACAATTTCTAATGTTTTCTACTAGCGAATATTGTAAGGTGACCACAATTTATCATATTTAATAGAAAATTGTACTGTGTATTGTGAAAAACCATCAGCATAGAGTTAGTACTTTTTGAGATTTAGATTTTGCCATTTGGTTCAAACGTCTGAACTGAGTGTTCTAGTTTTTGGGTTGTAATAGTTTTATTTTAACTTTTACTAATTTTTGACTTAGTGCTATGAGTTTTTACTATTTTTTACTAAATTTCTTTAAAATCTCACGTCTTTTACTAAAAGTTGAAAAAAAGAACACTCAATGCAGATGCACATCATGACAATTGCGTCACTTATATTTTTTACAAATACAACAAATTAGTTTAGTAGCTTCGGCTGGATTATTGTATAAAAAATGTATTTTGGTTTCGAAGTCTCATCTACTTAAAATAAACTTTGCAATGTTTAAGTTGTAATCAACTAAATCAATTGTTTTTTGTAATTTTAAACAGTCCTCTACTGATTAGTTTTTGCATCATAATTGTTGGTCTTGAGTTAGCAACTAGATCGGAGTCTTAGAAATTATTAGTTAATATTTCCCTTTCAAATATTATAATTTATCCTTGACAAGAGTGTGTCAGCGGTTTTGTGCATTGTTAGTTATACTTACTGCACTTAATGTCGCTTCCATTTAAAAAATAACACCGTTTATATAGGCAGCTTCTGGATCCTCCCATGTTTTTTTTCTCCGCTAGACAAAACTTATTTTGTAATCAATATGATTGTCTTCTTTTAACAAACGTCAACGAAGTTTTAACTCATTGGATTCGTTTCATGAATTAAATGATAGTTATCGAGTCAAGACTTTTTTGCCTTTAAGCCCTAAACAATAGATTATAACTTTGAATGAACTGTTACTCAGAACTACGCTGGTAGTGTTATGCCCGTTTTCACCAACGTTCCCTAAAATTTAGGGGACACTTAAAATTTTTCAAAGGCCTATAAAATAACTATTTGTAGCTTTATTAATTATTTTTGACCTTCAATTTTTTGTCAGTTTATATTTATATACACCTAGAATATGTTGTGGCAAAATATTTACATTTAGGTGTTGTTTAAAATGTGTTAGGTAAGAGTCCCTTAAATTTAGGTAATTTTGGTAAAAACGGACGTTAGACGCATATACTTATTTACTTTGTATTAATATAGATACCAAATTTAAAACATAAAACGCGATCGTTTTTAGTAAGACCACGTTGAAGCCAAATGAAGATACCTACTACTTTATGATTAATGTAGTAAAAAAATAAACGAAAATTAAATTTTAAGCTGAAGTTATCTTTTAATATTACGCCTAGGAGTAACCGAAAAAAAAAATAGTCAAAAGATATGACAGGCATGAAATAGTAGATGTGACAAAGATTGTAAAACTAACTTCCTTTCAATACAGTTTATTTAACTGGATTACAAGGTACTCGTTAAAACATTAAAAATAACTTGAAAAACGTGTATGTAATACATATTTAAATAAAATCCCTAACTAACGTGTAGGAAAGAACCTAGTACCTACATTAAAATGGGTTTAATTGATTACGTTAAGTTAAAAACATCATGTCTTTTAAAAGTAGGTTTCAATATTAATGTTGCAATAAATACTTAGTCACCAATTATTTGAATTACATTGATAAATCCACAGATAAAAAAATAAGTCATGAAATTTATGACTTTTTTATCTTTATTTGTTATATTCGTCATACAATTTTCAGAAGCTGCCCCCTGAATTTCCAACTTGATAATTGATCCCAGAGGAAGCGTAGCATTTTTTATACAGGGTGTTAGGAGGCTAAGTATCCAAACGAAAATTGTGGAAAGATTAGCCCTTATTACGTGTTATTTAATTGCATTTTGGCTCAAGTTTTAAAATCAATTTTTATATTTTTCCAGAAACATTTTTCACTGATTTATCACTATATTTTGATTGATTATTTTCAATCATACCAATGTATTAAAATAAGAAGCCTGAATAAAATGAGATAAATTCGCAATGAGATAAAGTGCAAAAAAAAAAACAGTTCGATTATCCTACTAATATTATTAACGTGAAAGTTTGTGAGTATGTATGGATGTTTGTTACTCTTTCACGTAAAAACTTCTGTACGGATTTGTATGAAACTTTGCAGTAATATAGGTTATACCTTCATCAGAATAACACGTAGGGTACTTTTTACCGCGGGAAAATTTCTCATATCCACGGGAAACTAACTTCCACGCGAACGGAGTCGCGGGCGGCCACTCGTAAATGAATAAATCGACCAATACAAAAAAAATACAGTTACTCTTTCCCATTAAAGTTTTTTTTTTTTAAAATCGATGCGATATAACTATATTATAAGATTAGAAGTAAAGTCAGAAACAATATAACTATAAGATTAGATACCCATATATTTAAAAAAAACGATTCACGTCCGTTGGCTGATAGCAATCGATTTGAAAACCTCGGATTAAAAATATACATGCACTTAAACCAATTGAATTAAATAATATGTAAGTAGCTCAGTTTTAAAGTTGTAAGAAAACACGTGTCGTACACAAATAAAAACTAATTAAGGGTCACAAATAGATTTACTATCTGTATTTTTTATCAGGTATCAAGACTTTCTTTGAACAGTCCAAGAATAATTTTAATTGCGTTATGTTTAATGGAGAAGTAATTAAGTAGTCACGTGTATCACGAATTATTAATACGTAGGTACAGACACGGACAAAGTGAGCTGACAGATTTTTTTCGAAGTCTGCATTCGTGTTTTAAAATCAGGCTGGTCGGATCACTCTGTCCGTGTCTGTACCTACTAAGATAGGCATGACTCATTGACTACAACAAACAAAACATGTAATTTCTAGTTACCGAGGTTTTAACTCTTAGTAGAAATATTGACACCGGCCATAAGAGAACTCCTTATTTATTTTCCACGTCTGCGTCTTTGACTTTTGACTTTAATTACTTACTTATGATGAAACAAACATTAAACACCTTGAAGTTAATATCTTCAGTTTTGTATACCTACCTATACGTAAGTTTGTAACTGCTAAGCGTGCGAAGCTCTGTCATATCATAATAAGTAATATTGTTTTATTGGTTTGTAATTTTCTAAAGAAAACAATATGCCTATTCTATAAATTAAGATATGTGTCGTCTGAGTCATAGATAATAGATACCATATCAATTGTTAATAGTTGGCTTTCTTGCTTGAATGGGATATAAATACAGATTTCCGTATTATCACTTCAGTATTATTTCTGGCTGTGAAAGTTTTATAGTGTACCTAATTCTTAAAATCTAAATCATAACGGTAAGTGACATCTCGAAATGAAAATAAATACGCAAAAATTAACTTATGTAAGAAAAAAAGGAGGATAAATAACTATTATAACTAAGAAACGTATTTTCTTTTATTTGAAGATGCATTGCAGTTTGTCTGTGGTGGTGTTCGCGGCCGTGCTCGCTGGCCTCAACGCGGCGGTTGCGGACTCACCGCTGAGGGCCAACTTGAATGTTGGCAGCGTTGGACCTTATGACAGACTGTTGGCCAGGTAACACACAATGTTTTTTTTTCCTTACTGTAAAAAAATATGATTTGCCTAGCTCGAATAATCGTATAAGCACGAGTTTAATATTAGTGATGTAACTAGTGGGAATATTAGTTTTCAAAACTAATTGATATCGAACTTATGAGTTATTTTAAAGAGTCGGTACCTAAGTTACTCTTAGGTACCTACAATGTTGATCGTAATTACTTTAGAAACAAATAGCTATCCTATATGACTGTCAAATAGGCCTAAGCTTACTCATCCTTGATTTAAGCCAATTTTGAGTTTCATTTTTAGGTATACACAAACCAAAAATTTCTATGCTGTCATCATACAGTCATTCTATGTTTATCATTTAATTAATTTTCAGCCAGCACATGTTCCTCCTAGCTGCCAATACGATACAAGTACAGGACTTCGTGTACCGTGGAAACAACAAAACTTACATCACCTCGGTGCAAGCTACTGAACAAGGAGTTAAACAGGGTGCCTCCACAAGGTAATACGCATTAAGGCTAAGGGATTTGCCTCTGTAAACTGCAATAGGATACTATTACCTTAGTCTGAGAGCCGGTAGCCTATACATACATATTGCTAAAATAGTAGAGTAGCCGGGATCTCCCTATGTAAATTGTGAGGCTTTTAAGCGCTTATTTGAAAATTGGCACAACAAAAAGTAACTTAAATCGTGCAGCTATCCAGGTTCAAAGTAGGTAATTGAGACCAGCAAACATAACATAGACACAATGACTAACAAAGTCTGTGCACTTTCTATTAACTTTTATTTATTTTTCTAATTTTACTTATGTTTTGACAGAATCACATACGGTGGCCTCGGAAGGAACAACGTTACTATCAGATTCCAGAGCGTTCCGAGAAAAGGATTCAACTACCTTGTAGCCGTTTGGGGACGATGATTATCTATAACAAGAAATAAAGATACCGTCCAAAACGTACATGACAATCTTTTATGTTCCATTTTTATTTTATAAAAATAAGTTAAATAAACCTACAATTGTAATTAAGTTTTTTTATTTATTTTTAATCCGCATCCTCAATATTTTAAATACCTCAAGTCTGTCTGCCTACGTAGTGACAGACCCAGTTTATATTCTTTAGTCTAACTACTTTGGACTATATACCTGTTTCTACTTTCTGTATGTTAGTGGGTAATGTAGGTAAAGTGAGTTCATAATTCTAGTAGAATAGCTGGTAGAAGCTTTTCCTAACCGAGTTTTCCTCAATGACGTCTTTTTTCTAATTCATTTATATTTTCGTGGCTTTTACCTAACTTCTATTTTGTACAGACGGTTCTTTTCCAGAAAAACCACATCAACTTTGGGGGCTATAAGAGTTTAAGATAATACCGAGTTTTCAGAGTGTTAATGAATATGCCATTTTTCTTTATTGATGTACTTACTCTGTTATCAAAAGTCTGTAGTTCTTATGCGCTGGAGGCTATCTATATGGTGTCGTTTCGGAAGTTATTAGCTAGTTTGCCGTTTATTTGGATACGCACTTCGATTGCATCTAGTACTTCAGACACAATCGCTGAGTACATTTTTGAGTACATTTTTTCGCTGAACAGCAAAGAAGAAATATAAAGACCTCCCCGATATCTTCTAGACAGAAAGTAGACTCCTACTTTCTGTCTAAATCTTTGATGTGCCTTAAGTAATAGGATTCTAAACCTACACTAATAGGAGTGTAGGTTGTGTTCATATCATAATATTTACAATCTTTTATCTTGTTTTTCATCCGGTGCCTCTTCACTGTTGGAGATTAGCCATCAGCTCTTGGAAGCTTTTTCTTTCCAAAGCGCAGTTAAAACATTCGAATCAATACCCGAATGCTTGTCAACTAAGACTTACACCATACCTTGCCTTACCTTAAGGTACTTGTCTTATGGATTTTCTCGAAAAAAGTTCCTGCGACAATAATTTAGGGGCTTATGTTTTTTATCACTGTATAATGTTTTCAGGGTGTTAATAGGTGGGCCATCTATTAACAAAATTCTTAGAAATAGTCTGAAAATGATGTGGATTATGGCTTGAACACTTGAAAACTTCAAATATTTTCTCTACAACAAACAAGTTAGAATATAGATAAATTAAGAAGATGAAGATAGATAAATTATGTGATACGCAGATTTAATTTCGAAAGCTAAAGCAAATCTTCTTTGATTTTTGCGTAACTTCCAGCTTTTACGCAGTGCACGCTAGGAAAGCTCTCAAAATCTCAAACATTTTTCAAAAAAACTCCACTTCTTTTAGATGTGGCGTGATGTTATAAAGCATCATTCTCGATGAATGGACGATTCAATTTTTTTTTTATTTGACCCAGCATATCCTGAGATAAGCGATAATAGATAAGATAAGATTCCAACAATCTGCAGCTTAACAATTATGGTATTGTTTTGATCAGGTAATCGTTTTGTTTCAAAATAAATTCCAGATGCAATTTAAACTTTGGGCAAGCTAAGCTTAATCGCTATCCAAGTTTGATGGAGAATACATACTGTTTCGGTTAAAGCAGCAAAGTCCTCCCGACTCCAACGGATTGATAATGGTGAAGAAATACATGCACTATATACAGACTTTAGCAAAGCCTTTGATTTGATAAATCACGATTTACTTCTTGAGAAGATTGCTGCAATGGGTATTCATGGATCGTTGCTTCGATGGTGCAAATCTTATTTGCAGAATCGATCGCAGCTTGTGAAAGTCAAGGGTTATTCATCAAGGCAAAAACTAATTCCTTCCGGTGTTCCTCAAGGATCGCATCTGGGACCCCTCTTTTTTGTCATTTTCATCAACGATTTAACCAAGACTATTGGAAGCAAATTTAAAATGTATGCTGATGACCTAAAAGTGTATAGAAAAATTAAAAACAGAAATGACATAAATGAACTACAAGGTGACCTAGAAAGAATTAACAAATGGTGTATAAAAAACAAAATGATCTTGAATGTTGACAAATGCATGCACATTAAGTTTACTAAGAAGAAGACTCCGTTTTATGCCACTTACTATCTAAACAATGTCCCTCTTAAAGAAGTAAAAATCATTAGAGATCTTGGTAAAGTTGTTTTATTTTTATAATTTTATTTTATTTATTTCTTCACTATTAAACTGTTCACACAATGCATGCTGTGTTCGCTGCTGTTAAAAGTGACACCGTGTTAGTAGTTTTAAGTATTTTATTTTCTTAATAGCTGTAATTGTGTTTACTTTGATTTGCGAACCAAATAAAAAAAAAAAAAAAACGGATATCAATAAAGATTCTCGGCAATACCTAAAGTGTCATTTTATTCATTAAATGACTCAATCATGAATGAAATGGCTTTTAATCGCCGAGAAAACACAGAAGTTGTAGATATAGCAGAATCGGGGGATGGTTAAATCGCAGTCACTTGGCATAACTGAACTGAACCATACGTCATTTTCATACGTCTTTCCTTATTCATATTCGTATTTTACTTTTGGTTTTACAGGCAATGGAGGACTCTGTTTTTAGTTTTGTCTACGTGTATTAGTTTGGTATAGGTATTTACCCAGTCTTAGATACATAATTATCATATGTTTGAACTTTTGTGTTTGTTTTTGCTTCAACCACATTTTGTTCAACCTTATTATCCCAGCTTTTAGGCTTAGCCTAACACACAGGCCTAACATCAATGGTGTCTGTTGTCGCTCATTTGTTTATCTCACCGAAGAATTTTACCCTTCCATACGGGCTTTTGTGCGTTTAAATTCTCATAAATGATGCGTCAGAATTCAATATTGATGTAAAAAAAATGATTCCAAAGAAGGTACCAAAATTTTATCATATTTCTATAGGAACTGGGGGATCATGAAGAAGGGTCATATCAACATTTTCCCTCTCGAGTTAGGTATCTTTTCAAACTGGTATTGTAAGGTGATTACAAAAGGATTATAGTGCCTCTACTACACATATGATTTATACCTATATGTTGGTCCGAGTCATAGATATCGTATCAATTTATTGTTAACAGTTGGTTATCTTGCTTGAATGGGATATAAATACAGATTTTAATTTTATCATTTCACTGTTGTTTTTGGCTGTAAAGTTTTATAGTGAATTAATAAATCAAAATCTTAAAGGTAATAATTAACTCACCTTATAAGAACCAGCGCACGTTATATTTTACTTTCTCTTATTTGATGACATTGTTTGAATTGTAATAAAATATCTTATTTCCTTGTTTTTGAAGATGCATTGTACTTTGTCTGTGGTGGTGTTCGCCGCCGTGCTCGCTGGCCTCAACGCGGCGGTTGCGGACTCACCGCTGAGGGCCAACTTGAATGTTGGCAGCGTTGGACCTTATGACAGACTGTTGGCCAGGTAAGAACGATGACGATTGATACTTATATTAGGTTTAGGAAGTACTCAATGCAATCGTTTTTATTTTGTTTTGAAATTGTATTCCGCGTGTCTACATGCACATATTAGGTACATATACCTACTGCATCAGTTAAAATTTTGTTATTAAACTTGTAGATATTGTGGCTTTAACCGTATATTCGCCACGATACGACCATTTGTTTATTTGTGTCGATTGTTTAAGAGTCGGTATATGTTGAAAATAAAAAAGTGTTGGCAGATGTTGAGCGTATAATTAATTATACAATCAATCAAATACACGCTATCTACCTAATACGTCACAGATAGGAAACATAGGAAACTGAGTCAGTTTTCCGTTTTATTCGAGATATCGATTAATTATTAGATAAAACACACTTTCTTATTAATCACTTAAGTAGGTAGATATAAGTTTTAAAAACAAATTTCCAATTATATGATAAGGTTTACATTGATATCAATCATACCTAACATTTTTTAGGGTTCCGTACCCAAAGGGTAAAGCGGGACCCTATTTCTAAGCCTCCGCTGTCTGTCTGTCTGTCTCCAGGCTGTATCTCATAAACCGTGATAGCTAGAAAGCTGAAATTTTCCCAAATGATGACTTTTCGTTGCTGCTATAACAACAAATACTAAAAATTACAAAAAAAAACATGTTAAGGGAGGTCCCCATACAATAAACGTGTTTTTTCGTATTTTTTTTGCTTAATATTAAAAACGGTTACAGGTCAACGCTTCAAATTTTTGCAGAATATTTACTTGTATAATACCTTTCAAAATAAATAATGAAATAACCATAAGGTAAATATTAAAGGGCCTCCCATACAACAAACGTAATTTTTAAGCAATTTTTACTCGATCTTAATAAACAGGTAGAAAATGATAGTACGGAACCCTTCGTGCGCGAGTCTGACTCGCACTTGGCCGGTTTTTTAGCTTTACTTTATTTATCCTTATGTAGTGCCACCTTATGGTATTTCTGTTCGTAAAATAAGAGGAAGTACCTACTTGTTGTAAAAGATATTACATATTACTTACTTACTGATGCCTGCTTAATGGTTTTTGATTTTTGTTTCAACACACATGCGAGGAAAAACATGTTATATTGCATAAAATAAATGGCGCGCAACTTTTTTATACAGCCTACTTCAAAATATATTTTTTGAGATATATTCCATTATTTTGTAACAAATTAGTGTTTATCATCAATAATTTGATAATAATTTATGTTTTTTTCTAATATGGACACATTTATTTATTCCAAATATGTAAATGGATTTTCATTGGCAGAAAACCTCTTTGTTGTTACAAATAAAAACTGTATTACCCGATCAAATTGAAAATGCTCTGTTTTCCTAGCATGTAATTTGCAGAAAGGCAATAGGTACCTTAACTTTCTAGGGATCATTTTCTTAGGTGTAATATATTATGCTCGGTTTATGGCCTTGAAAAAGGTGAAATTAGGCTCACTTTCCGAGCAAGTGTGTTGAAACTTTACAAACCTAATAGTATGTTTTTTTATGTTATTGCAGCCAGCAGATGGTCCTCCCAGCTGCAAATGCTGTTCAGGTACAAGACTTCGTGTTCCGCGGACAATACTTAACCTACATCACTTCGGTGCAAGCTGTTGAACAAGGATCTAAACAGGGTGCTTCAGCTAGGTAAAACTCGTATTTGTTTTTGTAAATTATAAGAGAAAAATATAATACGTCAAGAGTTTCATAATTGAGATTTTACTTTTTAGTTTTGCATTTAAAAATGCTAATTTATTAATTTTGAAGTTATAGATACTGAAAAAGGAACGCGGGCCTCCTAGCATTACGCGACTGGGAATCGAACCCAGGCCCTTAGATAGAACTAAGAACTTCAAAGTTTCATAATTTTTCGTGAATTCCTTAGTCTGCAGCACCTCACTACAAATTATTAACTTCATGTAATTAGGTAATTTTTATTTACATTTACTAACGTCGATGACCTTTCTGGTAGGTATATTATTTTGAGTTTCTGATGTCTATGTTGGATTGTTCTGTATTAATTATTGAGAGAATGATGACCTGAATTGATTGTAGTTTTGCCTCGGGGAAGCTTGGTTCCTCCTAGTCACTTGTAGGTTTAACCTATGCCGCAAGCTTCAACTTAGGTTAGAGCAATACAGCTGTGTGGTTATCTGGAGATTTAACAGCCGTTTGTCATTGAGGCTATGTCCTTACTTTATCTCCGTATCTAATTTTATTAATGTTTTCCCAGAATCACATACGGTGGTATCGGTGGCAGCGATGTCACCATCAGGTTCCAGACCGTGAAAGGGAAGGGATGCAACTATCTCGTCACTGTTTGGGGACGATAATTATCTTCATATTAACACTTGCTTACTGCTCAACATTAATTGACGGGGCAAGTTACCAAATCAAGATTAATCATTCAACGTACATGACATATCTATTTCTACCAACTTTTTTTATAAATGAAGCAAAATACTTGCGTGTGTTTTTTTCCTTTATACGAATTTGAAATACCTTTACCTAACTATTTTCTGTTTGGTCTGAATGAGTAGATCTTATCTTAATAAAAGCAATATACATTTTTCAATTATTTATTTCATCAATTGAGAACAACGGAGTTACTATAAAGGGGGTACAATGCAATCGGTTCATACAAATTATAACTTTCTTTATACAAAGGCAATAAAATTTATATTTGTATAGGTATAAACAAAAATCCGAAATCTGCGTGTAATTTTTATGTAATATGTATAACACATTTAACTAAATTGGCCGGAAATATTTGATATGGTTTAAGGGTCAGGGTTATTATCAAACAGTGTATTTACAAATTAGCAATAAACGTATTCTTGTTAATTTATACAAATAACTAAACAATATTAACATAGAGTTAGCATCTGAATGTGGTTATAATTAAAACATTGCACGGTGTGACTTTGAAAAGGCGTCGCGTAAAACAATATCATAAACTAAAGTCACGTTTGAACATGTTATCTTAGAAATTAGCTTCCTCAACTGAGATATTCGTAAATTACATGCCATGTATCGCTAGCAAAGCTGCTTGCATATATTTACACCCAATAAAGTCAAAGGCGACACAAGCTCAATGTAATCCTAGGGAAAAAATACGCGATTTTCGCATTTAAAATTAACAATGAAAAAAACTACCTAATCAACACTTCAATACATATTTGACACTAAAATAACCTAATACTTCACTATCTGCATTTTATTAGTGTTTTATAAGTAGATTTTTTATATTTTTTTTACACGAGAAACAAACAAAGTTTCTTAAAGACACAGCCTTTTCTCGCTGTCCCCTGTACTGTTAAAATCTTGAGCACAGGAGCAATCCAATCTTTACATACCATTTTTATATATATTTATTTGTAACACACTCTCACATTTCGTAATACTAGTTGTTTATGTCTAGTTTGCGAATTCGAAACAACCTATATTTAACAAAGACTTAGCAGACTACAGTGTAGTCATTTTGACACTAAACATGTGACAGGAGCTGTCAAAACTAACTGGCGACTAAATATATAGTAAATAGGGCCTTAGGCACGGACATAAATGGATTGGCAAGTGTAAGAAAAGCAATGGCAAATGTATGAACAATTGTAATGGCATTTGTACAAATTTCAAGAAAAGTGCTCTGTACAGCGTTAATCTTAACGTCAATTTAACATTAATATGGATTTTATTTGAAAAACATTTGAATGAGATGAAAAATTGAAGTCGAGACATTATTGTCTTTAGCTTCAAATACCAATTTTACTACACGTTATAGACGTGTGAAGAAACCAAAAGATAAGATTCAGATGACAGACGTTAATGTATTGAATACAGTTAATCTATAGTCTGTTTTGACAGTCCATCGATACAAATGTTTAATGCAAACACTAAGATATTCATTTGAAAGTCTATAACGTGTAGCAATCACACCAAACTCTCTTATCCGTTGGCAGACTTATTAAAATTCATGTAAGCTCTAATATCCCAGGGCACTTGACTATCAAAACACAACTTTCGCTGTCAAAACCGAGCTGCCATCTGTCATATTATAATACAGATTCTGTGTTTTTCTGAAAATCGTTTGGAATCGTATTCCGCTGTTAAAACGATCAAACTAGCTTTATCTTTTGCTAACCTTGTCGACTATCCTGCAATTTCACCAGATCTCTAGCTTCAGCTCCCTGGCATCCTACAAACGGTGAATTGAACTACGACTTATCTGGCTGCGATCACATGTTGTGCCACTGCGTGGACACCAGCATGTTGGTGTCGGTGGTGCGCGCGATGCGCTCGCGCACCCCGTGGCTGAGCCACAGCAGGCGCGCCTCCTCGTAGCGCGAGGGGCACAGGTGCAGCGGGTTGCCGCGCCGGAGACCCTGCGGAAAATATATGGCGTTATAAGAAGTTCTCGTGACACAATCATGAGACAGTTGCCAGTGGAGACAGATTTGTTAAACTCGGCGAAGTTGACTGAAAAGAAACATGATATGTCTTGACAGCCCAATGTAATAAGTATTAAATTATACATATTAGAGATTATTATTGAATGTTAATCTGTCATTATAATTTACAAAAATAAATTCCTCGATAGTGATTTTGGCCAAAAGACTAAACACTGAAAACACAATGAAATAACTGTTAAACATCTTTGTCATGTCTTTAAGAATGTTCTTGGACATATAGAGTCCACCTGGTCGGTCTCGCCGTAGCAGTCCTCGTAGGGCGCGGGCAGCAGCGCCCCCCGCGCGGCGCCCCCAGCAGCGCCCCCCGCACTCCCGCCCCGCAGCCACACTCGCTACCTGGTCGGTCTCGCCGTAGCAGTCCTCGTAGGGCGCGGGCAGCAGCGCCCCCCGCGCGGCGCCCCCAGCAGCGCCCCCCGCACTCCCGCCCCGCAGCCACACTCGCTACCTGGTCGGTCTCGCCGTAGCAGTCCTCGTAGGGCGCGGGCAGCAGCGCCCCCCGCGCGGCGCCCCCAGCAGCGCCCCCCCGCACTCCCGCCCCGCAGCCACACTCGCTACCTGGTCGGTCTCGCCGTAGCAGTCCTCGTAGGGCGCGGGCAGCAGCGCCCCCCGCGCGGCGCCCCCAGCAGCGCCCCCCGCACTCCCGCCCCGCAGCCACACTCGCTACCTGGTCGGTCTCGCCGTAGCAGTCCTCGTAGGGCGCGGGCAGCAGCGCCCCCCGCGCGGCGCCCCCAGCAGCGCCCCCCCGCACTCCCGCCCCGCAGCCACACTCGCTACCTGGTCGGTCTCGCCGTAGCAGTCCTCGTAGGGCGCGGGCAGCAGCGCCCCCCCGCGCGGCGCCCCCAGCAGCGCCCCCCCGCACTCCCGCCCCGCAGCCACACTCGCTACCTGGTCGGTCTCGCCGTAGCAGTCCTCGTAGGGCGCGGGCAGCAGCGCCCCCCCGCGCGGCGCCCCCAGCAGCGCCCCCCCGCACTCCCGCCCCGCAGCCACACTCGCTACCTGGTCGGTCTCGCCGTAGCAGTCCTCGTAGGGCGCGGGCAGCAGCGCCCCCCCGCGCGGCGCCCCCAGCAGCGCCCCCCGCACTCCCGCCCCGCAGCCACACTCGCTACCTGGTCGGTCTCGCCGTAGCAGTCCTCGTAGGGCGCGGGCAGCAGCGCCCCCCCGCGCGGCGCCCCCAGCAGCGCCCCCCGCACTCCCGCCCCGCAGCCACACTCGCTACCTGGTCGGTCTCGCCGTAGCAGTCCTCGTAGGGCGCGGGCAGCAGCGCCCCCCGCGCGGCGCCCCCAGCAGCGCCCCCCCGCACTCCCGCCCCGCAGCCACACTCGCTACCTGGTCGGTCTCGCCGTAGCAGTCCTCGTAGGGCGCGGGCAGCAGCGCCCCCCGCGCGGCGCCCCCAGCAGCGCCCCCCGCACTCCCGCCCCGCAGCCACACTCGCTACCTGGTCGGTCTCGCCGTAGCAGTCCTCGTAGGGCGCGGGCAGCAGCGCCCCCCGCGCGGGCGCCCCCAGCAGCAGCAGCTCGCACTCGCGCACGCGCAGGAACAGGCCGGCGCCGCCGCCGCAGCTGCGCGCGTGCGCGGTGCCGGCGCCCACGTGCCGCACGCCCAGCGACCGCCCCGCCTGCTGCAGGACCCACAAACGACACATTACACACCATGATTTGACATTTGATACCATATCCGAAACTACTTAATTACTGAATATTTAAGTAATAGATTAGTATATTTCAATACAAGTGTGGAAAGGCTGCCATTACAACAAGTTCCGACAAATGTCTACCCGAGCCGAGGCACAGCCAAAGGCGAGGGTTGACAGGCGGAACGAGTTGCAATGACGGTTCCGCACGTGTACTGAACGACTATTGTAAATACAGTTGCGAAAAAATAAAGCAATTTAATAAAAATATTAAATTAGGATCGTAAATGTCGAAATAACTCATTTTGTGCAACAACCAACTAAACTCGCAAAATAAATTTCTGGAAAATGGCGCCATTTTTAGGGTTCCGTACCTCAAAAGGAAAAAAAACGGAACCCTTATAGGATCACTTTGTTGTCCGTCCGTCCGTCTGTCAAGACCCTTTTTCTCAAAAATGCGTGGAGGTATGAAGCTGAAATTTATATCAATTACTCAGGTCTACTGTCCCTTGAAGCTGTGAAAAAATCAAACTTCTAAGCCAACGCAATCAAAAGATACAGTCGTTTATGCCGCAAATTATGCCGCAAGTCGACATTTGCAAGGGAATCAAAACCTACAGGGTGCTTCCCGTGAACTCAGAATCTTGAAATTTGGTACGAAGCAACGTTTTATAGCATAGATGAAGGAAAAATTACGAAAACCATAAATTTTTAGTTACATCACATAATATATTTTTTTTAATAATTTTAACCTTACTACCCATTTCCTCATAAATGCGTAGAGGTATTAAATTGAAATTCATACCAAATACTCAGGTCTATAATACCTTTAAGCTGTAACAAAATCAAACTTCTATGTCAACGCAATCAAAAGAAACAGCATTTAAGCTGCATATTTTGAAACTCGCAAGTACTCGCAAGGGAATCAAAACCTAAAGGGTACTTCCAGTCGACCTAGAATCTTGAAATTTGGTATGAAGCAACGTTTTATAGCACACATAAAGGAAAAATTCCGAAAACCTTAAATTTTTAGTTACATTACAAAATATATTTTTTTTAATAAATATAAACTTATAAGTTGGAATTCATATCTAATACTTAGATCTAATTGCCTTTAACCCGTGAAAAAAAAAATCTAAGTCAACGCAAAAACGCAAAACGCAAAAGTACAACCATTGATACCGCATATTTTGAAACTCGCAACTACACGCACGGGAATTAAAACCTAAAGACCACTTCCCGTTGACATAGAATCTTGAAATTTGGTAAGAAGCAATAGCTTACAGCACAGGTAACAGAAAAATTCCGAAAAGCTTAAAATTTTAAGTAGTTTTTGCAGGTTTGTACGGAACCCTCGGTGCGCGAGTCCGACTCGCACTTGGCCGGTTTTTTCTTCACCCATTTGATAGGAAATGAAATGAAACCAACCACACTAATTCAATCAAATCATTAAATCTGATATCGAAACAGTAGCTTTTTTTAGAAATACCTATACCTACGCTACGTAAGTATTAACATGAATCATAATAACTTCTTTGTTTTTTTTTAGTAAAAACTGCATGGTTGGGTTTTTTTTTTTAATAGACATTATTTTGACAATTGGGAAAGAGAAGGTACGAGTGCGGGAAAGGTAGAAAAAAAGCACGATTGTGTAAAAGCCCACATCCCGAACGCTATACGTCCCTGCAATACGCCACTTTTTGAGCAACTGTATTAAAAAACATGTTCACAAGTTCGGGGCCCCAATAGCACGGGGGCCCAAAATAATTAATATGGCAATAGTTCGGTTTGGTTCGAGTATATCAATTTCGACTCGATTTGTACCTGTGCTCCATCTCGTCAGAGTGAACAATTACCAATTATAATTATTCTATGGCTTTACCGATCTATTCACACTTCTGCCAAGTCAAAATAAGGATAAAGCGATCGATATCGATGCCAGCCATAATTGATTCCTAGTTTAGAAATGGTTTCTTATACTGACTTCTATTGCTGCTAGTAGTATATTATTACTATGCCTTACAACGACCCTGTTCCCATACAACTCATTTTGATAGTGCCCACGATTTTTTCTAATTGTATAGAGAAATGAGTCACCTATGTGATTATCCTAGTACCTCACTGTGAGTCATATATGACTTATTGGACAAAAAATTGTTAACATTTGCAAAAATGCCAAAATTTCGATAAATAAAATTTAAATCAATACACATTGCCGCTCATTTTAATAGTTACTTACCATTTTTGCATTAAATACAATAAAGTCATTTTGAATATTTCCTAGAACAGAAATGTGCATGCCTAACATTTGCTATCATTTCCGCGATTCAGTTGTCAGTGCGTGTACTTCTTTATTATCCTTGTCCTTGGATTTATATACGTTATCAATACGAAAATGGATGTATATACGCATTTATATAGACACAAAAAAGTTTTGTTGAAACAGTCTTTTATAAGACAAACCTACCACTTCAATACTCAACAAATCGTAAACTTTACTAATTCAAAACTAAGGCCCGTATTAATAAATCGCTCCCAATTCTGAGATTAAGCTTCAGATTAATCTTGAGAGCGTTTTATTAATACGGGCCTGATATACATACACTCACTTGAGATGCTGAACTCAGAGTATAGGAACCCGTGTAAATAAATCTTTAAACTCTGAGATCGATCATTGGTGACACGCTCTTGATGGTAATTGATAAATTGTAAACAAACTTGAAAAGTCTTAAGAGCGTATCTGTTGAGATCTATCTTGAGAACAATCAAAGGTGACACGCCCTTGATGAAAAATTCGATCTCAAATTCGAACTCAGAGTTGAAGGATTTACTTACACAGGCCTAAAAGAGTAACAAGAGAAAAGGTAATTCTCACACGTCATATTTATTATTATTCTTACCTTGGTAATCTCAGTTTGGCAGCAATAACTCTGCGAGCACAGTATCTGGCCACACACCAGACACATCGTCGGATACTTGCTGTCCTCTCTCTCCGAATTCGGACACGAGAACTCCGAAACTACGTTCATCAGCTCCGAAAAGTCATCCGGCAACGATATCAGCTTCGGCGGCTCACTTGGTTCCAACACCACGTTTAACGGGATCTCGTTGTTAAACCATTCGTTCGATAAGGAACTCCATTCCAAAGCTTTAGCCTTGGTTGTGGTGTTGTCGAGTAGATCTTTGAATGTCGTCGGCATGTCTAGATACCCGCACATAACCTCCCAGGTGTCACCGTCTGGAACTGTCAACTCCGTCGGCGGGTTGATATCTGACAGGAAGTGGTAGAACAGACAGCAGCAGCGTAGGAACCCGTGACATTGACGTTTGACAGTCTCCCAGACTTCTTCAGCGTTCAAGTTGGTCGTGTCCAGGTTTCCTCGGCGTAGAGTCTTGATCATGTCGAGTAGATTTGCCAGGTCTGGCCTTTGCTTGAAGTCTTCCTGGCCTTCCATCGGCGTGCTAGTGCAAGACGTCAAATCTGTCACAATCATTGCTCTGGTGAGATTCGCTCTGAACACTTGTAGAGTTATCTGCCTCGCTAGATGCGTGGGTCGGGCTGGTCCTCCATTTTTGCAGAAGATCGACGGCGCACTCAATACTAATGGCACTAACAGTCCGAAAGCATCATAACTTAACGGCGACGAGCATTCTAGCGTATTCAACGTGCTGAGCGCGTGATGAGCTAGATGTTTCGGCGTCTGCCATATAGACGGCATTGCTGCGGCCAATCGTATCAGTGTTTGTAGTGCATCTCTGTGTCTTGACGGCATGTCTCCGAGTAGAGGTCGTTGTTCTGCTTGTAATACGACGTTGGTGCTTAAGATGGTGTAGGAAGTGGCTCGGTATAGGGCCGCGATGGTGCCGAGGCCGCGGTATTCGGGCAGGGAACACATGCCTGGGAGAATCTGGGGACAATTATGACTATTGAAGTTAAAATTATTCAGCAGTTGCACTGTGAGCGTAATAGATTACGGCTTAATTCATCTCACTATCCGAAAAGAAGAGAGGGAACATTTTTATTACAAAATTAAATAATATGAAAACAGAAAGTAAGCTTTAAAGGAGTTTTAAAAATCTTTTCATATTCAACATTAATGATTGATACGTCTTTCTACGATTTTAAATATCGTATATCTATTTCACTTTACGTTACTTTAAAGAACATCTTATCAATAACTATATCAACAATCAATCACGGTTATGCAGTAATGTACAGGGTGTCACATTTACCAATATCAATGGTTTCGTCAACATTGTTAAATAGGACACCCTGTTGTAGTATTTTCTATACTAACCGAAGTAAATTCGTCGACTAGAGTCTTCACGTTATCGCTGTAGTTCGGCACATCGCCCTCTAAATGAACCATGAATTCTTTTGGTAGCAAGTTTTCAGAGTGGGTCGACACATACACCTCCGCTTCGTCAGTCGGTTCAGATTCCTCTATGTCTGATGATGTACCTGAATTGGAAACGCGTTTTCTTAGAAAAACTTAAGCTCATAAGCTTTTATTTGTAAGTTACTGAAGATGAATTAAATCAATTAAAGATCGACATCCTGAGAATTTTTTGACTTACTTGTACAGAATGAAAAGTAGTCTAGATACAAAGAGTTACTATACACAACATCAATACTTAGTTCGTGTTAACTTGTATCGCACATAGATCTGAAATTTTATGGTTTCTTTTATTTACTTAAAACCAAACTATAGGTCTTTAGCTTCGTTTCGCGCACTATATTCGTGATATCTATAAGAAAAAAAAACACCTTTCAGTTGTCGAAAACCGCCTAAATATCTGTGTAAGGAATCCGAGGACAAACAGACACGATTTTTTTTTAGCTATATACTATGTAATGATAATGACTATAATGATGACTATACAATGTTGACTATGTAATGTTGACTATGGGACTATGTAATGTTGACTATGGGACTATGTAATGTTGACTAAGTAATGTTGACTATGTGACTATGTAATGATTACTATGTGACTATGTTATGTTGACTATGGGACTATGTGACTATGTAATGTTGACTATGGGACTATGTAATGATGACTATGTGACTAAGTAATGTTGACTATGTGACTATGTAATGAAGACTATGTGACTATGTTATGTTGACTATGTAATGATGACTATGTGACTATGTAATGTTGACTATGGGACTATGTGACTATGTAATGTTGACTATGGGACTATGTAATGATGACTATGTGACTAAGTAATGTTGACTATGTGACTAAGTAATGTTGACTATGTGACTAAGTAATGTTGACTATGTGACTAAGTAATGAAGACTATGTGACTATGTTATGTTGACTATGTAATGATGACTATGGGACTATGTAATGTTGACTATGGGATTATTTAATGTTGACTATGTTATGATGACTATGTGACTATGTAATGATGACTATGTGACTAAGTAATGTTGACTATGTGACTATGTAATGAAGACTATGTGACTATGTTATGTTGACTATGTAATGATGACTATGTGACTATGTAATGTTGACTATGGGACTATGTGACTATGTAATGTTGACTATGGGACTATGTAATGATGACTATGTGACTAAGTAATGTTGACTATGTGACTATGTAATGAAGACTATGTGACTATGTTATGTTGACTATGTAATGATGACTATGGGACTATGTAATGTTGACTATGGGATTATGTAATGTTGACTATGTTATGATGACTATGTGACTATGTAATGATGACTATGTGACTAAGTAATGTTGACTATGTGACTAAGTAATGTTGACTATGTGACTATGTAATGAAGACTATGTGACTATGCAATGATGACTATGGGATTATGTAATGTTGACTATGTTATGATGACTATGTGACTATGTAATGATGACTATGTGACTATGTTATGTTGACTATGTGACTATGTTACGTTGACTATGTGACTGTAATGATGACTATGTGACTATGTAATAAAGACTATGTGACTATGTAATGATGACTATGTGACTATGTTATGTTGACTATGTGACTATGTTACGTTGACTATGTGACTGTAATGATGACTATGTGACTATGTAATAAAGACTATGTGACTATGTTATGTTGACTATGTTATGTTGACTATGTAATTATGAATATGTGACTATGTTATGATGACTATGCAATGTTGACTATGTAATGTTGACTATTGACTCACCCCCCACACTCGTAGCCCTGGCCGTGCAGTGCATCTCCTCGCACATCTCCGTGCACACGTGCACCGCGTGTGACGTCACTTGATGCTTCAACTGTAATATCTTATTGACGGCCGCCTGAAACACGGCGGGGGGCAGCGGCGGGGGCGCGCCGCGGGGCGGGGGCGGCGCGGGGAGGAGGGGGAGGGAGGTGTTGGAGAGTCGCTCGCAGAGGGGGCAGAGGTACTCGCGGGATTCTACGTCGAAGGCGGATACTTGGCGGAGGCGGTAGGGCCTGAAAAATACGTTTTATTAGTATTAAATAATTTAAACCTACTAATATTATAAACGTGAAAGTTTGTGAGTATGGATGTAGTATGGATGTTTGTTACTCTTCCACGCAAAAACTACTGGGCGGATTTGGATGAAACTTTACAGTAATGTAGGTTATACATCAGAATAACACATAGGGTACTTTTTATCGCGGGAAAACTTCTCATTCCCACGGGAAACCGACTTCCACGAGAACGGAGTCGCAGGTGGCCACTAGTATTAAATATTTTAATATTGAGAATGAGGCTTATTTCAGCGTAAGTAGACGATTTTATTTCAAAGGTGTAGAACTATGGGTATTCCGAAAATCGGTTCAACCGTTTTGACGCAAAAACGGGACATACAGACACTTTTAAGGAGTCTTACAGCAATAAGGCAGATAGGTCAGTTACATTTTTTTTCTTTCCTCTAGTTACAACAAGCTTTATTGTGACTTCAAACTAAAATGACTTAGTAGAAAAAACCTAAGCAATGCTCATTAGATCTTGCTTATTTTAAGTTTGTGGTAAGTATGCTATTAGTTTAATTTTGAAAAAAGTTGACAAATCAACAATGGTTTACGTAATTCGTTGATATCAAGTAACTTTCTTAAAAAATGCCAAATCTTAGAAAATTATTATCTTAAATATGACAGAAATCGGTTCAGTAAAAGTATCTTATGAATTATAAGGAAGTATAAAGAAAAACTTAACTCTTGTCAAAATCAGTATCAGTTCTAAAATATGCAGAGTGGTCAATAAATCTCATTTAAAACTCGGTCAAAATGTCTACTTTTCACATTGAATCACCAACCCGAATAGTTAATTCGAAATACACCATTATTTTTCTTGCAAACTATCTACTTTTAATAAACTAGCGACCCGCCCATGCTTCGCAATGGTGTAATTTTGGGCGACTTGCTCACGAAACATTGATTTTTGGCTAACTTAAAAAAACTTTTTTCGGTTGTTCTTTATTTACAAATCTAAATGAAAAAAATACCCAAAGGATGGTTTTCAACCGCATTAAAATCCCTCAACTGGTTTAGTAGGTGTTAGCAGCCAAACATACAAACAGACAGAATTAGCGACTTGGATTTATACTCTGTAATGATGGTAATGATAATGAAACTCACCTCCTATTCTCCTTATCCAGCACACTACTCAGATACTTCCTACAGCACGACGCGTGTAGCGCGTGTCCACATGAAGACACGTGCGGCTGGCTGCCGACCCCCGCCGGGAGATAACTGTTCACTGCGGAGGGGGCGGGGGCGGGAGTAGCGGGGGCGGGGGCGTGGCGGGTGCGGTCGAGCACGGTGGACGGCTGCGCGTACGCAACGAGGACTAGTGGCTCGGAGTTGAGGTCCACGCGCGCCTGGAGAGATATTGTAGTCTATAGGACTTGTTTATAAACGGTTTGTCTGTGATGGAAACTGTTATAGAGTGACAATACATGAATTTACTTTTGTAGGTTTGCAATGTTATGAATAAGATCATAATTGTTTGCATTAACTAAGTTTTATTTAGTAAAAAAAATTACTAACACTAATTTTTAAATTCTTATTTCAGAAACCAATGATCTTCATCTGTATCTGTCAAGATAACCATGACTTATATTTCTAAGATTCAAAAATTTACTAATGGCGATTCCATTTTACACTTCATAAATCAGTAAAAGTATTACTTTATAGCCAAGATACACAAGCTGCTTAAAAAAAACGACAAAATCCCGTTTTGACTATACAACGATTGTTATTTTGACATACGATTTCATATCAATCATTAGTAACTACCGGCACAGTTTATAGTAAGTAGTTATAGTTACCTCTTCCTGGCACATGATGCAGACCCGGGTGGGTTCGGCGACCCCGCCCCCCCACACGCCGAGAGCCGCCCCCACGTACAGGGGGCGGATGTCTTGTTCCTCTGCTGTCACCTGTACAAACAAAATATTATATGACATACAATTTTGTAAATATTTTAAAATGAAAAGTTGAGGGTTTTGGGGGATAGAGTTTAAATTTGGGCAAAAGATTAAGTTAATCTAAAGTATGAGTTTTCGAAAAAATAGTGATATTAACATTAGTCAGTTTCGTTTATCTGACCGCACAAGTTTAAAAGAACATATTGACATTCTCTTATTCTTTTTATTATCTTGATCTGTTAGTAGAGAGTAGTGTCTACACAGTCTAATAAAAGATCTGTAACGTTGTCTTAATGCTACACATATTGGAACAATCTCGTAATTGAATAAGTATCTTATAAACATGTAATATATAATTACCTCAGTGTTTGTTTCTTTGAACAGCGCCGTGTTATTAGATATGAAGTCGTTCATCTGTGCCTTCATTTGCGCCATCAACTTGGCTCGTCTGTCCGCCGCTAGTTTGGCTCGACGAGATTTTTCAGCATCTGAAATAAGTTAGATATATGTAAATAAGAGATTATTCAATATTTTAAGGACAGTTCTTGAGCGTTAATAAGTTATACTGTATTTCGATTAGAAAATGAAAATATAACTTTTTTACATATTTGTCA
Source organism: Emmelina monodactyla (assembly GCA_916618145.1). Lineage (NCBI taxonomy): Eukaryota > Metazoa > Arthropoda > Insecta > Lepidoptera > Pterophoridae > Emmelina > Emmelina monodactyla. Next base: position 5,227,323 of record OU745316.1, read on the forward strand.
TTTGACATATTACTCGCTGTGACCATAATTTTACGTTTAGTGTGCATGTGTATGCATAAATGGAAACTTACCAGCTTCCTCTTTAGGCTGACTGTCTTGCTCTGTCTCCATGTTTTCACCGTCGCCTTGGTGGTCGTCAGTTTGTTTCAGTAATTTTCTGGAACAAGCATTTAATTAAATTAAGAAATCTTAATAGAAATTTATAAATATTAAACTATAAATTAAATTATTGATATAAACATTGTTTCTACTTAAGTTTATGACATAGAATATCAGATTATTTTTCTTATCAAATATTTTTGTAACATACCATAATACCATAAAGCAAGAAATTCTTACAAACAACACCAGTGATTTTGGACCAATTTTCACCAGTAATTCTTCAAGAAACTTTTAAAAGGTATTTTTTTAACTCATCGAAACCTTGCCTTTACCTCGCTTATAAAACATGAGCGATGCGCCCACGCTTTGCAATGGTGTAATTTTGGCCGACTTGCTCACGAAACATTGATTTTCGTCTAACTTAAAAAAAACTTTTTCCGATTGTTCTTTAGTCACAAATTTAAATTTAAAAAATACCTAAAAGATGGTGAAAATCGCATTAAAATTCCTCAACTGGTTTAGGAAGAGTTAGCGGCCAAACATACAAACAGACAGAATTAGCGACTTGGATTTATACTATGTAATGATAATTATGATAAGCTCACCTAATGACAGCCAGCAGATGTTTAGCCAGCGGCCTATGCGCGTCGACCCGCGGGCTATTCGCTAGTTTCTGCAGCAGAGTGACGAGGCCGCATCGCGCCGCGCTTTCCGCGAACGCTACGAATTCGTAGTGGCCGCTTTCTTCGTCGCGGAGCGCGTAGCCTATAAGGTGGAGGGCCTGGAATGAAATAGTAAAGTTAGAATAAGAGCTAGATTTTAATTGTAAGTGCTGAGATGTTATGGAGAAGTTTTAAACTAGAATAAAAACTTTCAAAGCAAAGAAAAGTTTAATCTTTATACAGAACAACAAAGGAGTGGTTATCTAAATTTAAATTTATAAAGATATTCGTAATTTAATCGGCGTGTAAAGTTTGAAGTTTTAATTAATTATTTAACAGTTAGACTATGATGAAGTTCCAAATAATAATAAAAACTTATGAAGGGCTGTGTTAGTGCACGCAGCCATTAGTTTTAACATAAACCGTCAACGACAGACGTAGAATAAGTAATCATGTTGTCGGCGTCATTAACACAAAACGCAAACTCAAGTTCTTAGCAGCGAGTATACCGGGTGGCTCATTCAAAGCGGTCAGTATGGGAAAGTCTGAAACTATAAGACATACGAAGATTTGTTCTTAGGAACCATGACACCGATTTTTCTAAAAAGAAAAACTGCATTCATACATTTGAAAAAAAAATGTACCCATCTAGGGACTCGAACCCAGTCGTGTTGAACTGTGTATTGGAAAAATGGTGGTCACTTCGAACATCTACTAAAATAAATTATTTTTTTGTGAAAACAATGCATTTTATTCATTTAAGACATCATGTTTCATAGAGCCATTTACAGCTTAAGACCTACACAATCGATATTTAAATAGAAAAGTGCAAGTTTATAAAAAAAATTATTTTATTAAAATCAACCGGGTTCGATTCCCTAGCTGGTACAGCTTTTTTTTCAAATGTATGAATGCAGTTTTTCTTTTTATCAAAATCGGTGACATGGTTCCTAAGAACAAATCTTCGTATGTCTTATAGTTTCAGACTTTCCCATACTGACCGCTTTGAATGAGCCACCCTGTATACCGGGTGTCCAGGAAACAATGGATAAGCTCTGAAGGGCTGATAGTAGAACTAAAGGCAAGCCTAAAAAATAATTGATAAAAAGTATAACCCTTACACTGCTAGAAATATGGCGCTTTAAAAATAACTTCATATTTTTTTGACTGTGTTCATATTTTTACTCGTAACGAGGTCAAATCACTTAATACCATCATTATTTCTGTGCTAAAATAATTAATATTAACCGCATCAGTGAATAACTACCAAATAAAATAGCTAACTAAAGTATTTTTCTCAAAAAATAATGTTAAACTTTTGATTTGTGTAAAATTTCTAAACAAATATTTTTGATGTGGAACTTTGAACAGCTCTGGTGTAAAAAAATAATATGAAAGCAACAGTGGCCAATGATTTCAAAATATTCCTGGTTTAATAACGTTTCTAAAAAGATGTAATATGTCGTTATTGTAATGAAAAAATATTGAACTAATGGTATTAGTGTGTAAAATGGGATAATTATTTAGTTCTAGCAAAATTAAAAAAATACAATAAAACTAATGAAATATGATTTTAAACTGATATTAATTGCAAACACATTGGAATAATTGAGAGCAACTGTTCAAATTGTATGACCCCATCCTGATGCAAGCCCTACATTTACGAATAAAGGATCTTCAAAAAAATCGCGCGTTTCGTCGATCATTGATTGCAGCGGCCTGAACACGAACTCGTAGATCTTCTAATGAAGTTACTGGTTGCCGGTAAAACTCTTCCTTAAAATACCCCCAGTAAAAAAGTCCAAAGCGTTTAGGTTTAGGCGGCCTACCTACCTGTTAGGGTAGGTTTCGTCAAGTAGGCATGCACATAATGCAACAGCATAGTGTGCCTTTTTAGACAGCCTTTATTTTGAAGCCAATATGTGTCGCGAAGCTCTTCGGGCACGTCTATCATTAAATTGGGTAAGTCATTTTGAAGACAATTTGGATCACTTTCTCCTGTTAAGTTAATTTCTTTGAAGATCCTTTATTCGTAGATGTAGAGCCTGCATCAGGATGGGGACAGACAATTTGAACAGTTGCTCTCAATTATTCCAATGTGTTTGCAATGAATATCACTTTAAAATCATATTTCTTTAGTTTTATTGTATTTTTTTAATTTTGCTAGAACTAAATAATTATCCCATTTTACACACTAATACCATTAGTTCAATATTTTTTCATTACAATAACGACATATTACATTTTTTTAGAAACGTTATTAAACCAGGAATATTTTGAAATCATTGGCCACTGTTGCTTTCATATTATTTTTTTACACCAGAGCTGTTCAAAGTTCCACATCAAGAATATTTCTTTAGAAATTTTACACAAATCAAAAGTTTAACATAATTTTTTGAGAAAAATACTTTAGTTAGCTATTTTATTTGGTAGTTATTCACTGATGCGGTTAATATTAATTATTTTAGCACAGAAATAATGATGGTATTAAGTGATTTGACCTCGTTACGAGTAAAAATATGAACACAGTCAAAAAAATATGAAGTTTTTTTTAAAGCGCCATATTTCTAGCAGTGTAAGGGTTATACTTTTTATCAATTATTTTTTAGGCTTGCCTTTAGTTCTACTATCAGCCCTTCAGAGCTTATCCATTGTTTCCTGGACACCCTGTATGTTAAATAATTACACTTAATTCGTGTTTTTTAGGTATCAACCACAGATAAAATATACCAATTCGTTACGCTTCAGTCTGTTTTATGGACGTTTTTCGTCTAAAATCCTTATTATTTTGAACTCTCTACCCTTTCCCCCAGACCTATAAACATCCCTCACCTTATGAACCTGCGTCTCAGAGACCCGTGTTCCTTTTTCCAGTACCCATAACTTCAAAAACCCCCCATCACACCCTCACCTTATGAACCTGCGTCTCCGAGAACCCCCGTGCCTTCAGATCCGCCGCCCTCCTTTTATACACGATCTTCTTGAAAAATCCTTATTATTTTGAACTCTCTACCCTTTCCCCCAGACCTATAAACATCCCTCACCTTATGAACCTGCGTCTCGGAAAACCCCCGTGCCTTCAGATCGGCCGCTCTCCTCAACACGGTGCACAACACTAGCAGCGCGGCCTCACTTTGTAACAGATTGGCCAGCATGAGGAACGCGGGCGCCAGCCGCGGCAGCGCGGGCGGCGGGCAGCACTCCGGCAGACCTGGCAAGGGGGTGAATACGTGTACGTGGGGTAACATCAACGTGTACGTGGGGTAACATCAACGTGTACGTGGGGTAACATCAACGTGTACGTGGGGTAACATCAACGTGTACGTGGGGTAACATCAACGTGTACGTGGGGTAACATCAACGTGTACGTGGGGTAACATCAACGTGTACGTGGGGTAACATCAACGTGTACGTGGGGTAACATCAACGTGTACGTGGGGTAACATCAACGTGTACGTGTGATAGTCATTTACATAAAATAAACTTGGCCTTTAATTGGTGATAAAGATTTTCGTAAGCATGAAAACTAACACCTTGCAGATGGTAATAAAGCGTTAACTTGTTTTCATATTTTAAATCGATTCACGGTTAAGTCTTTAATTGATATTTTTTAATAAAACCTACACGTTAACATTGTATTTATCACCGACTCGAAAACTTTGGAAAAATGGAACAAAAACAATATTCTTTTGTTAGACCCAAAAAAAATCCCATTTCTCTACCTTTTACAGCTTATATATTTTAAACAACTTTATAAGTCCTTACCGGCAGTTTTCCTCCGATTCCTCTGCTCCTCTTCACTCCTACTGAGCTCTTCTCTCGTGTAGTGGTAGAAGAACGTGTCGTATTCGTCGTACAGATGCGGCTTCAGTTTGTAAACGCCCCGTTTGCTGCCGTCGGTCGGTTTCACGAAGTCGGCTACCTCGTGGATCACGGCTTCCAGGCCGGTCTCGTGCACTTGGTCCTCGGGAAGGCATCTGGAAAGATTTTAAAAAGTTATAAATGTAGTAACATAAGGAAGGAAAGGGAAGGCTGCTTATTGCAGTGGGGATAGAAGAAAAAATAATCAAATCATGGTACGTGTTTTATATGGATTTTTAATGCGAGTTTGGATAGTTGCATGTGATTTAGATGAAATGACGAGTTTTTATAAAAAGTTATACAAAAAGAAAAAGGTAAGAAGAAGAAGAACGAACGAAAAGTAAGTTTTACAAGGTTTACTATAAGCTAAAGTATTGGATTCTAATTACAATTAGAAGGAAGAAATTCGAGCTACAAATAAAAATATTCAACCCCTAATCTTATTAGTTCTTATAAAGGGTTACAACAAGAAAAAAACTAAGTAAAAGTAAATAAATGTTTTCTTTCCTCATGTACCGACATTCAACGAAAACTGACTCTTACGCCCTTACCTGTTGAGTTCAGAATGCGCCATCGGCTTGACGCACAGCATCTGTATGATTTCCTTCTTGGTTCTGTCTTCGTTTGTCACCTCGCCCACACCGGGCACATAGCGGGAGCCCACGACTAAAATTAACAATACATCGTATTAAAGGGAATATGGTTTGATGGTTATTCGCCGACAAATATAACCTAAAAGAAGTCATTTTTTCTGTCGGTACCTACACTGCTCAAAGTGTAAACTATTTCTAGGTATAAGTTTCATAAAAGTGTTACAAAGTTTCATTTTGACAAATTTATGTCACAATAATATACAACTTTGATTTACATGTAGTAAATTACACAACAGCAAACTAACATTAAAAAATCTTAAAAAAGTACTTTCAATAGATATTTTAATACATTTTTATGTATTCATATTCAGTATAATTAACTTACTAGTTATCAGTAGTCCCAGGAACTCTTCCACCATGCTAATCGTGTGCCTCAAGGTGTCATCCTCTATATGGTTCTGTTCAAAGTCCGCCGCTGCCCAGTTCAGTAGGTTGAACTTATTCAGCATGTGGATTATGAATTCGTTGCTCTCTATTAGCGATGCGCCGATCTGATGGTTAAATGTATGCGTCAGTACATAGATTTTTTAAGTGAAAACAAAACTCATTTTTTATTGCAAAACCAAAATCAATGGTGTATAATTTTTTTATTGCAATGAGTTTTGATCGCTTGTTTCTTTTAGTGTAGGATTTCATCATCAACATCTAAAACAAAACTTATATTTTTCGATTTCTCTATCACCCAATACACCCCTAGTTTTTAAACTAACCCCACAATACCCTATTCCCATACCCCAAAAACCCCAATATTCACCTGCAGCATATTAATATCCCTGTCGAGCATCTCGGCGCGACACTTCACGTTGTGGTAGAAGTACAGCTGGTTCAGTAGAGCGAACCCGTTGCGGCGCCACATGCCCGCGTGGACTTGCGCTATCATCGCCATCGTTTGTAGCACTGGCTCTGTTGGACAATAAGCCGTATTGTATGGGGCTTAAAGGTGCTTTTGTAGTGGAAAATAAAATGAGCATTATGGACTTGAGATATCATCGCCATCGTTTGTAGCACTGGCTCTGTTGGAAAAACAGTCGTATTGTTGGGTGTTTAAAGGTTATTTTGTAGTGGAAAATAAAGTTGGATTGAAAAAATGAGCATTATGGACTTGAGATATTATTGCCATCGTTTGTAGCACTGGCTCTGTTGGAAAACCAGTCGTATTGTAGGGTGTTTAGAGGTGAATTTGTAGTGGCTACTAAAGTTGGATTGATAAAATGAGCATTATGGGCTTGAGATATCATCGCCATGGTTTGTAGCACTTGCTCTGTTGGAAAAACAGTCGTATTGTTGGGTGCTTAGAGGTGATTTTGTAGTGGAAACTAAAGTTGGATTGATAAAATGAGCATTTTGGACTTAAGATATCATCGCCATCGCTTGTAGCTTTGGCTCTGTTGGAAAAACAGCCGTATTGTTGGGTGTTTAGATGTGATTTTGTAGTGGCAACTAAGGTTGGATTGATAAAATAAGCTTAATGGATGATTAAAGGTGAATTTACAATGGGAAATTGTATTTCAATTAGCATGGATCAGATGATCCTGACAAACAAAAATTGTATCATAGTTTTGACACAAAAGTTTTACATTATTTAAGTAATGCAGAATTTCATTGTCCACTCACAGACATTGGATAGTCGAACATTGTGGTAAAAATATGATTACACTGTACACATTTTACATAAATACTTCACCACGACATAATTACAAACTTTAAGGTATATCAAACTCAAGATTCTTACTTTTATTTTGCATTTAAAATGCTAATTTATTAATTTTGAAGATAAAGATATCCTGTAATGGTATTTCTACTGAAATGAACAGGCGAGAGGAAACTGCTCTCATTTGATAGAAAAAACGTCAGCTATATGACGTAAGCACACAGATACTGGGAGAAATTTCGTTGGGTCACCGTAGCGGCGCGGTAGCTCAGTGGTCAGAGCATTGGACCGGCAATCCAAAGGTCCTGGGTTCGATTCCCAGTCGCGTAATGCTCGGAGACCCGCGTTCCTTATTCCAGTATCTATATCAAACTCACCAATAAGTTGCACCGGCGTGGGGTTGTTGTCCCGCTGCAGCTCGCGGCTGTTGTACGCCAGCCCGTGCTTGTGCAGCTGTAGATGCAGCCCGGCGATGAACCGGGACAGCGGCCGGTGGATCGACACCGGCTCGGTGGACACGTCGTAGGGATCACTATAACCCTATTGTACATCAAACTCACCAATAAGTTGCACCGGCGTGGGGTTGTTGTCCCGCTGCAGCTCGCGGCTGTTGTACGCCAGCCCGTGCTTGTGCAGCTGTAGATGCAGCCCGGCGATGAACCGGGACAGCGGCCGGTGGATCGACACCGGCTCGGTGGACACGTCGTAGGGATCACTATAACCCTATTGTACATCAAACTCACCAATAAGTTGCACCGGCGTGGGGTTGTTGTCCCGCTGCAGCTCGCGGCTGTTGTACGCCAGCCCGTGCTTGTGCAGCTGTAGATGCAGCCCGGCGATGAACCGGGACAGCGGCCGGTGGATCGACACCGGCTCGGTGGACACGTCGTAGGGATCACTATAACCCTATTGTACATCAAACTCACCAATAAGTTGCACCGGCGTGGGGTTGTTGTCCCGCTGCAGCTCGCGGCTGTTGTACGCCAGCCCGTGCTTGTGCAGCTGTAGATGCAGCCCGGCGATGAACCGGGACAGCGGCCGGTGGATCGACACCGGCTCGGTGGACACGTCGTAGGGATCACTATAACCCTATTGTACATCAAACTCACCAATAAGTTGCACCGGCGTGGGGTTGTTGTCCCGCTGCAGCTCGCGGCTGTTGTACGCCAGCCCGTGCTTGTGCAGCTGTAGATGCAGCCCGGCGATGAACCGGGACAGCGGCCGGTGGATCGACACCGGCTCGGTGGACACGTCGTAGGGATCACTATAACCCTATTGTACATCAAACTCACCAATAAGTTGCACCGGCGTGGGGTTGTTGTCCCGCTGCAGCTCGCGGCTGTTGTACGCCAGCCCGTGCTTGTGCAGCTGTAGATGCAGCCCGGCGATGAACCGGGACAGCGGCCGGTGGATCGACACCGGCTCGGTGGACACGTCGTAGGGATCACTATAACCCTATTGTACATCAAACTCACCAATAAGTTGCACCGGCGTGGGGTTGTTGTCCCGCTGCAGCTCGCGGCTGTTGTACGCCAGCCCGTGCTTGTGCAGCTGTAGATGCAGCCCGGCGATGAACCGGGACAGCGGCCGGTGGATCGACACCGGCTCGGTGGACACGTCGTAGGGATCACTATAACCCTATTGTACATCAAACTCACCAATAAGTTGCACCGGCGTGGGGTTGTTGTCCCGCTGCAGCTCGCGGCTGTTGTACGCCAGCCCGTGCTTGTGCAGCTGTAGATGCAGCCCGGCGATGAACCGGGACAGCGGCCGGTGGATCGACACCGGCTCGGTGGACACGTCGTAGGGATCACTATAACCCTATTGTACATCAAACTCACCAATAAGTTGCACCGGCGTGGGGTTGTTGTCCCGCTGCAGCTCGCGGCTGTTGTACGCCAGCCCGTGCTTGTGCAGCTGTAGATGCAGCCCGGCGATGAACCGGGACAGCGGCCGGTGGATCGACACCGGCTCGGTGGACACGTCGTAGGGATCACTATAACCCTATTGTACATCAAACTCACCAATAAGTTGCACCGGCGTGGGGTTGTTGTCCCGCTGCAGCTCGCGGCTGTTGTACGCCAGCCCGTGCTTGTGCAGCTGTAGATGCAGCCCGGCGATGAACCGGGACAGCGGCCGGTGGATCGACACCGGCTCGGTGGACACGTCGTAGGGATCACTATAACCCTATTGTACATCAAACTCACCAATAAGTTGCACCGGCGTGGGGTTGTTGTCCCGCTGCAGCTCGCGGCTGTTGTACGCCAGCCCGTGCTTGTGCAGCTGTAGATGCAGCCCGGCGATGAACCGGGACAGCGGCCGGTGGATCGACACCGGCTCGGTGGACACGTCGTAGGGATCACTATAACCCTATTGTACATCAAACTCACCAATAAGTTGCACCGGCGTGGGGTTGTTGTCCCGCTGCAGCTCGCGGCTGTTGTACGCCAGCCCGTGCTTGTGCAGCTGTAGATGCAGCCCGGCGATGAACCGGGACAGCGGCCGGTGGATCGACACCGGCTCGGTGGACACGTCGTAGGGATCACTATAACCCTATTGTACATCAAACTCACCAATAAGTTGCACCGGCGTGGGGTTGTTGTCCCGCTGCAGCTCGCGGCTGTTGTACGCCAGCCCGTGCTTGTGCAGCTGTAGATGCAGCCCGGCGATGAACCGGGACAGCGGCCGGTGGATCGACACCGGCTCGGTGGACACGTCGTAGGGATCACTATAACCCTATTGTACATCAAACTCACCAATAAGTTGCACCGGCGTGGGGTTGTTGTCCCGCTGCAGCTCGCGGCTGTTGTACGCCAGCCCGTGCTTGTGCAGCTGTAGATGCAGCCCGGCGATGAACCGGGACAGCGGCCGGTGGATCGACACCGGCTCGGTGGACACGTCGTAGGGATCACTATAACCCTATTGTACATCAAACTCACCAATAAGTTGCACCGGCGTGGGGTTGTTGTCCCGCTGCAGCTCGCGGCTGTTGTACGCCAGCCCGTGCTTGTGCAGCTGTAGATGCAGCCCGGCGATGAACCGGGACAGCGGCCGGTGGATCGACACCGGCTCGGTGGACACGTCGTAGGGATCACTATAACCCTATTGTACATCAAACTCACCAATAAGTTGCACCGGCGTGGGGTTGTTGTCCCGCTGCAGCTCGCGGCTGTTGTACGCCAGCCCGTGCTTGTGCAGCTGTAGATGCAGCCCGGCGATGAACCGGGACAGCGGCCGGTGGATCGACACCGGCTCGGTGGACACGTCGTAGGGATCACTATAACCCTATTGTACATCAAACTCACCAATAAGTTGCACCGGCGTGGGGTTGTTGTCCCGCTGCAGCTCGCGGCTGTTGTACGCCAGCCCGTGCTTGTGCAGCTGTAGATGCAGCCCGGCGATGAACCGGGACAGCGGCCGGTGGATCGACACCGGCTCGGTGGACACGTCGTAGGGATCACTATAACCCTATTGTACATCAAACTCACCAATAAGTTGCACCGGCGTGGGGTTGTTGTCCCGCTGCAGCTCGCGGCTGTTGTACGCCAGCCCGTGCTTGTGCAGCTGTAGATGCAGCCCGGCGATGAACCGGGACAGCGGCCGGTGGATCGACACCGGCTCGGTGGACACGTCGTAGGGATCACTATAACCCTATTGTACATCAAACTCACCAATAAGTTGCACCGGCGTGGGGTTGTTGTCCCGCTGCAGCTCGCGGCTGTTGTACGCCAGCCCGTGCTTGTGCAGCTGTAGATGCAGCCCGGCGATGAACCGGGACAGCGGCCGGTGGATCGACACCGGCTCGGTGGACACGTCGTAGGGATCACTATAACCCTATTGTACATCAAACTCACCAATAAGTTGCACCGGCGTGGGGTTGTTGTCCCGCTGCAGCTCGCGGCTGTTGTACGCCAGCCCGTGCTTGTGCAGCTGTAGATGCAGCCCGGCGATGAACCGGGACAGCGGCCGGTGGATCGACACCGGCTCGGTGGACACGTCGTAGGGATCACTATAACCCTATTGTACATCAAACTCACCAATAAGTTGCACCGGCGTGGGGTTGTTGTCCCGCTGCAGCTCGCGGCTGTTGTACGCCAGCCCGTGCTTGTGCAGCTGTAGATGCAGCCCGGCGATGAACCGGGACAGCGGCCGGTGGATCGACACCGGCTCGGTGGACACGTCGTAGGGATCACTATAACCCTATTGTACATCAAACTCACCAATAAGTTGCACCGGCGTGGGGTTGTTGTCCCGCTGCAGCTCGCGGCTGTTGTACGCCAGCCCGTGCTTGTGCAGCTGTAGATGCAGCCCGGCGATGAACCGGGACAGCGGCCGGTGGATCGACACCGGCTCGGTGGACACGTCGTAGGGATCACTATAACCCTATTGTACATCAAACTCACCAATAAGTTGCACCGGCGTGGGGTTGTTGTCCCGCTGCAGCTCGCGGCTGTTGTACGCCAGCCCGTGCTTGTGCAGCTGTAGATGCAGCCCGGCGATGAACCGGGACAGCGGCCGGTGGATCGACACCGGCTCGGTGGACACGTCGTAGGGATCACTATAACCCTATTGTACATCAAACTCACCAATAAGTTGCACCGGCGTGGGGTTGTTGTCCCGCTGCAGCTCGCGGCTGTTGTACGCCAGCCCGTGCTTGTGCAGCTGTAGATGCAGCCCGGCGATGAACCGGGACAGCGGCCGGTGGATCGACACCGGCTCGGTGGACACGTCGTAGGGATCACTATAACCCTATTGTACATCAAACTCACCAATAAGTTGCACCGGCGTGGGGTTGTTGTCCCGCTGCAGCTCGCGGCTGTTGTACGCCAGCCCGTGCTTGTGCAGCTGTAGATGCAGCCCGGCGATGAACCGGGACAGCGGCCGGTGGATCGACACCGGCTCGGTGGACACGTCGTAGGGATCACTATAACCCTATTGTACATCAAACTCACCAATAAGTTGCACCGGCGTGGGGTTGTTGTCCCGCTGCAGCTCGCGGCTGTTGTACGCCAGCCCGTGCTTGTGCAGCTGTAGATGCAGCCCGGCGATGAACCGGGACAGCGGCCGGTGGATCGACACCGGCTCGGTGGACACGTCGTAGGGATCACTATAACCCTATTGTACATCAAACTCACCAATAAGTTGCACCGGCGTGGGGTTGTTGTCCCGCTGCAGCTCGCGGCTGTTGTACGCCAGCCCGTGCTTGTGCAGCTGTAGATGCAGCCCGGCGATGAACCGGGACAGCGGCCGGTGGATCGACACCGGCTCGGTGGACACGTCGTAGGGATCACTATAACCCTATTGTACATCAAACTCACCAATAAGTTGCACCGGCGTGGGGTTGTTGTCCCGCTGCAGCTCGCGGCTGTTGTACGCCAGCCCGTGCTTGTGCAGCTGTAGATGCAGCCCGGCGATGAACCGGGACAGCGGCCGGTGGATCGACACCGGCTCGGTGGACACGTCGTAGGGATCACTATAACCCTATTGTACATCAAACTCACCAATAAGTTGCACCGGCGTGGGGTTGTTGTCCCGCTGCAGCTCGCGGCTGTTGTACGCCAGCCCGTGCTTGTGCAGCTGTAGATGCAGCCCGGCGATGAACCGGGACAGCGGCCGGTGGATCGACACCGGCTCGGTGGACACGTCGTAGGGATCACTATAACCCTATTGTACATCAAACTCACCAATAAGTTGCACCGGCGTGGGGTTGTTGTCCCGCTGCAGCTCGCGGCTGTTGTACGCCAGCCCGTGCTTGTGCAGCTGTAGATGCAGCCCGGCGATGAACCGGGACAGCGGCCGGTGGATCGACACCGGCTCGGTGGACACGTCGTAGGGATCACTATAACCCTATTGTACATCAAACTCACCAATAAGTTGCACCGGCGTGGGGTTGTTGTCCCGCTGCAGCTCGCGGCTGTTGTACGCCAGCCCGTGCTTGTGCAGCTGTAGATGCAGCCCGGCGATGAACCGGGACAGCGGCCGGTGGATCGACACCGGCTCGGTGGACACGTCGTAGGGATCACTATAACCCTATTGTACATCAAACTCACCAATAAGTTGCACCGGCGTGGGGTTGTTGTCCCGCTGCAGCTCGCGGCTGTTGTACGCCAGCCCGTGCTTGTGCAGCTGTAGATGCAGCCCGGCGATGAACCGGGACAGCGGCCGGTGGATCGACACCGGCTCGGTGGACACGTCGTAGGGATCACTATAACCCTATTGTACATCAAACTCACCAATAAGTTGCACCGGCGTGGGGTTGTTGTCCCGCTGCAGCTCGCGGCTGTTGTACGCCAGCCCGTGCTTGTGCAGCTGTAGATGCAGCCCGGCGATGAACCGGGACAGCGGCCGGTGGATCGACACCGGCTCGGTGGACACGTCGTAGGGATCACTATAACCCTATTGTACATCAAACTCACCAATAAGTTGCACCGGCGTGGGGTTGTTGTCCCGCTGCAGCTCGCGGCTGTTGTACGCCAGCCCGTGCTTGTGCAGCTGTAGATGCAGCCCGGCGATGAACCGGGACAGCGGCCGGTGGATCGACACCGGCTCGGTGGACACGTCGTAGGGATCACTATAACCCTATTGTACATCAAACTCACCAATAAGTTGCACCGGCGTGGGGTTGTTGTCCCGCTGCAGCTCGCGGCTGTTGTACGCCAGCCCGTGCTTGTGCAGCTGTAGATGCAGCCCGGCGATGAACCGGGACAGCGGCCGGTGGATCGACACCGGCTCGGTGGACACGTCGTAGGGATCACTATAACCCTATTGTACATCAAACTCACCAATAAGTTGCACCGGCGTGGGGTTGTTGTCCCGCTGCAGCTCGCGGCTGTTGTACGCCAGCCCGTGCTTGTGCAGCTGTAGATGCAGCCCGGCGATGAACCGGGACAGCGGCCGGTGGATCGACACCGGCTCGGTGGACACGTCGTAGGGATCACTATAACCCTATTGTACATCAAACTCACCAATAAGTTGCACCGGCGTGGGGTTGTTGTCCCGCTGCAGCTCGCGGCTGTTGTACGCCAGCCCGTGCTTGTGCAGCTGTAGATGCAGCCCGGCGATGAACCGGGACAGCGGCCGGTGGATCGACACCGGCTCGGTGGACACGTCGTAGGGATCACTATAACCCTATTGTACATCAAACTCACCAATAAGTTGCACCGGCGTGGGGTTGTTGTCCCGCTGCAGCTCGCGGCTGTTGTACGCCAGCCCGTGCTTGTGCAGCTGTAGATGCAGCCCGGCGATGAACCGGGACAGCGGCCGGTGGATCGACACCGGCTCGGTGGACACGTCGTAGGGATCACTATAACCCTATTGTACATCAAACTCACCAATAAGTTGCACCGGCGTGGGGTTGTTGTCCCGCTGCAGCTCGCGGCTGTTGTACGCCAGCCCGTGCTTGTGCAGCTGTAGATGCAGCCCGGCGATGAACCGGGACAGCGGCCGGTGGATCGACACCGGCTCGGTGGACACGTCGTAGGGATCACTATAACCCTATTGTACATCAAACTCACCAATAAGTTGCACCGGCGTGGGGTTGTTGTCCCGCTGCAGCTCGCGGCTGTTGTACGCCAGCCCGTGCTTGTGCAGCTGTAGATGCAGCCCGGCGATGAACCGGGACAGCGGCCGGTGGATCGACACCGGCTCGGTGGACACGTCGTAGGGATCACTATAACCCTATTGTACATCAAACTCACCAATAAGTTGCACCGGCGTGGGGTTGTTGTCCCGCTGCAGCTCGCGGCTGTTGTACGCCAGCCCGTGCTTGTGCAGCTGTAGATGCAGCCCGGCGATGAACCGGGACAGCGGCCGGTGGATCGACACCGGCTCGGTGGACACGTCGTAGGGATCACTATAACCCTATTGTACATCAAACTCACCAATAAGTTGCACCGGCGTGGGGTTGTTGTCCCGCTGCAGCTCGCGGCTGTTGTACGCCAGCCCGTGCTTGTGCAGCTGTAGATGCAGCCCGGCGATGAACCGGGACAGCGGCCGGTGGATCGACACCGGCTCGGTGGACACGTCGTAGGGATCACTATAACCCTATTGTACATCAAACTCACCAATAAGTTGCACCGGCGTGGGGTTGTTGTCCCGCTGCAGCTCGCG
This sequence comes from Emmelina monodactyla, assembly GCA_916618145.1. Classification (NCBI taxonomy): domain Eukaryota; kingdom Metazoa; phylum Arthropoda; class Insecta; order Lepidoptera; family Pterophoridae; genus Emmelina; species Emmelina monodactyla. The sequence goes on from OU745316.1 coordinate 5,242,361, forward strand.
GCTGTTGTACGCCAGCCCGTGCTTGTGCAGCTGTAGATGCAGCCCGGCGATGAACCGGGACAGCGGCCGGTGGATCGACACCGGCTCGGTGGACACGTCGTAGGGATCACTATAACCCTATTGTACATCAAACTCACCAATAAGTTGCACCGGCGTGGGGTTGTTGTCCCGCTGCAGCTCGCGGCTGTTGTACGCCAGCCCGTGCTTGTGCAGCTGTAGATGCAGCCCGGCGATGAACCGGGACAGCGGCCGGTGGATCGACACCGGCTCGGTGGACACGTCGTAGGGATCACTATAACCCTATTGTACATCAAACTCACCAATAAGTTGCACCGGCGTGGGGTTGTTGTCCCGCTGCAGCTCGCGGCTGTTGTACGCCAGCCCGTGCTTGTGCAGCTGTAGATGCAGCCCGGCGATGAACCGGGACAGCGGCCGGTGGATCGACACCGGCTCGGTGGACACGTCGTAGGGATCACTATAACCCTATTGTACATCAAACTCACCAATAAGTTGCACCGGCGTGGGGTTGTTGTCCCGCTGCAGCTCGCGGCTGTTGTACGCCAGCCCGTGCTTGTGCAGCTGTAGATGCAGCCCGGCGATGAACCGGGACAGCGGCCGGTGGATCGACACCGGCTCGGTGGACACGTCGTAGGGATCACTATAACCCTATTGTACATCAAACTCACCAATAAGTTGCACCGGCGTGGGGTTGTTGTCCCGCTGCAGCTCGCGGCTGTTGTACGCCAGCCCGTGCTTGTGCAGCTGTAGATGCAGCCCGGCGATGAACCGGGACAGCGGCCGGTGGATCGACACCGGCTCGGTGGACACGTCGTAGGGATCACTATAACCCTATTGTACATCAAACTCACCAATAAGTTGCACCGGCGTGGGGTTGTTGTCCCGCTGCAGCTCGCGGCTGTTGTACGCCAGCCCGTGCTTGTGCAGCTGTAGATGCAGCCCGGCGATGAACCGGGACAGCGGCCGGTGGATCGACACCGGCTCGGTGGACACGTCGTAGGGATCACTATAACCCGATTGTACATCAAACTCACCAATAAGTTGCACCGGCGTGGGGTTGTTGTCCCGCTGCAGCTCGCGGCTGTTGTACGCCAGCCCGTGCTTGTGCAGCTGTAGATGCAGCCCGGCGATGAACCGGGACAGCGGCCGGTGGATCGACACCGGCTCGGTGGACACGTCGTAGGGGATCACTGACGCGCTCTTGTTGCCTAGCTCTGCGGGTGGATTGGAGTTTGAGTTATTGGGGGTTAGAAAAGATATGAGAAAGATAGAAGTCAATTTTGTATTATATCGAATTGCCCATGTTAAATTAGTAGGAAAAAAGGGAAATATTATCGAATGCTTTTATTTACTTAATTTGTTATAGCCTTAATTCCTTACAAAGCTCTTGTATTCCCACAAACTTATATATAAAACTTAGCTTCCTCGAATCTCCGATGAAACTAACCTCATATTAATGTGGAGATTTTTTAAAGAAAACATCCTACTAATGTTATGAAAGTGAAAGTTTGTTAGTATTGATGTACGTATGGATGTTTGTTACTCTTTCACGTAAAAATTACTGGATGGATTTTGATGAAACTTTACAGTTATATAGGTTGTACATCAGAATAACATTTAGGATATTTTTTACCTCGGGAAAACTTCTCATTCCCACGGGAAACCGACTTCCACGCGAACGGAGTCGCGGGCGGCCACTAGTATTTTCATATGCCATCATACAGTGAAACAAAGCAACTTGGATACACCTTAGATAACTTATTATAAACCTTGATAACACATTCTTTAGCACCACCTAACATCTACATCGTTAATATTCTCCATACTATAAACACTGACCTCTAACTTGTGGCGTCCTAGGAGTTTCCGTATCGGCGAACCTCTTCAGAGCCAGTCTATAAGCTGAGCCAAGCAACGCCCTGTCGGCCGAGCACCACTCTAAAGATAGCGTGATGCTGTGAGCCAGCTTAACATGGAGGTTGAAGGCTGGCTCCCATTCCGGCTCGAATTCCATGTGCTGGCCCACCTGGGGGTAAATAAAGTTGAAATGATATTACAGACTATTAAAAATACTAGGAAAACTAAGACTAGGTAATAATTTTGCATTAAAATGCTGTTTGTTTTGAAATTGGTTCAGCAGGTTCAAACAATCAATAAAGCTCATATTTTCCCTTTCAAATTGAGTGTTGTAAATAATATAATTATCCATTATATCTTAAAAACTTAGCTTGTTTCACCCTTTGTTAATAGAAGCCCAGAAATCATAAATCCGTTACATCATATTTTCTACACTTCACGAAAAAAACCGTGTATCTTACTATCCATCAAAGTAATTGTAAAATACCTGTCTAACTACAGCATCCATGCCTTGCATCATGACCAGTAGCTTCAATATCAGCGACAGTCCATGAAGGAACCTCTTTCGTAGCTCGTCATCAAAGTTGGTAGGCACACAACTCAGCAGGTACTTCACGTCGTATAGAATGAACTGAGCGCGACGGAAGGCTAGCGATACGTTGTTGCGATCGAATTCGAGACGGCCCTGGGGATGGAAAAATGTTATTGAATGTATTGTTTTTAATGAAAAGAGGGTACTGATTGGATTAAGGGTTGGTCATCGGTTGCGTAACGCCAGACTAGGCATATCATCATTAATATATTATTATTATTACACAGTTTAAAATGAACGTCGCTATTTATTCTGTAACAAACTGTTCTAAACTGTGTGTTTGTCCTCCAACACCTCTTTTTTTACTTAACGGATTTTAATGCAGTTTTCACTATTATTCAGGTATTTCTTTCAAAAATCCTGTGTATGGTAACGATTTTAGAGAGGTTTCAATTATACAAACATAGATATACAGGACGTCCCAAGACTATGGTACATGAAGGGAAAGTACCTTAAATATCGTAGATAGGATGTTTTACTGAAAGAAGACTTTTTTTTTTAAACTTAATAATTCTGCATTAAAAAAAAACTAAATAATTTACAAAAAAATACTTAATTTACTTCGGCAGTTTCACGAAGGTTTTTAATTTAATTAAAATGATAGATTTCACGTTGTTCCTTTCTTTTAATATACTATGTTACTTAAGAAGAATTATTACTTTTTGTTTTTCGATTGGCATCATAAAAATAGGAATGATTTTTTTTCAAAATATTGATAAGTTTGTAACGTGTAGTGATAATCATGTCGATAATAATTCGGTAAAAACTAGGCATGGAAATAGATTAGCTTTCCCAAAGTGTAGGTTGGCCAAAAGCAGCAAGTCGTTTATCGGTATGTCGATACTTATTTTTAATAAAATTCCGGAGTCAATTCAATCCCTGCCATTTAATAAATTTAAAGTTGCAATTAAGCAAGTATTGTGCAAGAAAGCTTACTATAAAATCAAAGACTATTTAGATGATAAAACAGCATGGGATTGACATCTAGACAGGCTATTTCTACTGCTATTCAAGATTGTTTTGTACCTATTAACTTCTCTGTAAACAGTTTGACTAGGACATGATACTTTGAGTATGTACTTTTATTGTTTTTTTTTTATTTATTTTTTAAAATTATTTATTTTATTTTATTTTGTAATGTTTTCTCGTTCCTCCTCTCACTGCTTTAACTTATTGTACGGGTTTCCTATTAACTTCCTGTTTTGTGAGGTTCTTTAGTGCCTTATTTGGCCCAGGGTAGTCATGCTCGCCTCGAAAGTTACTGGGGCGGTGGCGTTGTGTCAACGGGTCGCCCAACTCCCTCTAATATGGTTGAGTAGGACGATGGCTGGAGCACACGTCATACTTGTGATCAGGTGCCGCCTTCGGGAAACGGTCTGCTCTGGTTCCGAATTGTGGTGCGGGAAGAAGTCCTTAATTAGTTCGTAGTAGCAGTTTTAATTTTTTTTTTTTACTTTTATAGTGTTGAGTTGAGGTACGAGAAAATAATTTATATGTTCATTGAATGTACACGTTATAATTTTCAAAAAGAGTGCTGGGAGTTTTTTTCCGCCGGCTTTTTTCTCTCGGTCTACGGTTAGGTAAAGTCGAAGTTTGTAACATTGACGTTCATTAAGTATATGTTACATATCTATGATGAATAAAAGAATTTTGATTTGATTTGATTTTGATTTGATTTGATTTCATATTTAAGTGGGTTCGATTCCCAGACGAAGCAAGTATTTTTTTGAAATTCTTCAAATGCAGAATTACTAAGTTTAAAAAATAAAATAAAGAGTTCTTTCAGCAAAATATCGCATCTACGGTATTAAAGGTACTTTCCCTTCATGTACCGTAGTCTTGGGCCGCCTTGTATAGCTTACCTACCAGGCAAAATCACTCACCTCCGCGTTGCACCTGGTGACGCACTCACTGACGAAGGTGTTCACGTCGTGGTGCGCGAGATTCGAGGTCGTGTTACATATACTCACTCTTAACTCACAACTACAACTACATACAATACAAACACTACACTAGACCTACCTCTGCATTGCACCTGGTGACGCACTCGCTGACGAACGTGTTCATGAGCACGAAGACGTCGTGTTACATACACTCGCTCGTAACTCACAACTACAACTACATACAATACAAACACTAAACTAGACCTACCTCTGCATTGCACCTGGTGACGCACTCGCTCACGAACGTGTTCATGAGCACGAAGACGTCGTGTTACATATACTCACTCGTAACTCACAACTACATACAATACAAACACTAGACTAGACCTACCTCCGCATTGCACCGGGTGACGCACTCGCTCACGAACGTGTTCATGAGCACGAAGACGTCGTGTTACATATACTCGCTCGTAACTCACAACTACATACAATACAAACACTAGACTAGACCTACCTCCGCATTGCACCGGGTGACGCACTCGCTCACGAACGTGTTCATGAGCACGAAGACGTCGTGTTACATATACTCGCTCGTAACTCACAACTACATACAATACAAACACTAGACTAGACCTACCTCTGCATTACACCTGGTGACGCACTCGCTCACGAACGTGTTCATGAGCACGAACAGCGCGTCGTGGTGCGCGATGAGGTGGTGCGCGAGCGTGGGCGTGGTGTACAGCTGCACGGACAGCGACGACACGCTGAACGAGTGGTCGTGGTCGTCGCGGATGAAGTCCTTTAGGATCGAACCTGGGCGGAGCGATTGTAACTTTAAGATCGAATCGGTTTTGGATTTGACGAAGGCGTTTGATTGTGGGTCCTTTAAGATCGAAAGTGGACGACGGTTTTGGATTTGACGAAGGCGTTTGATTGTGGGTCACATTGTATTTAAGTTGACAGATACAGTATTATGACATTAATTTTTAACTTTAAGATCGAACCGGTTTTGGATTTGACGAAGGCGTTCGATTGTGGGTCAGATTGTGTTTAAGTCGAGATACAGTATTATGACATTAATTTTTAACTTTAAGATCGAATCGGTTTTGGATTTGACGAAGGCGTTTGATTGTGGGTCACATTGTATGTAAGTCCATAGATACAGTATTATGACATTAATTTTTAACTTTAAGATCGAATCGGTTTTGGATTTGACGAAGGCGTTTGATTGTGGGTCACATTGTATTTAAGTCGAAAGATACAATATTATGACATTAATTTTTAACTTTAACATCGAATCGGTTTTGGATTTAACGAAGGCGTTTGATTGTAAGTCACATTGTATTTAAGTTGACAGATACAGTATTATGATTTTAATTTTTAACTTTAAGATCGAATCGGTTTTGGATTTAACGAAGGCGTTTGATTGTGGGTCACATTGTGTTTAAGTCGAAAGATACAGTATTATGACATTAATTTTTAACTTTAAGATCGAATCGGTTTTGGATTTAACGAAGGCGTTTGATTGTGGGTCACATTGTATTTATGTCGACAGATACAGAATTATGACATTAAAGGCACGGACTTTCAAACTTTCGGTTTCCTTTTGGAGTGGTATGATTGAAAAGTTTAAGGAAAATAGAGAAATGAAGAATGGGTACGGTGTGAGAATGGGAGTACTTCAGGGTTCAATTCTAAGACTAGTCGATTGAATGTTTAAATGACTTTCGACACCAAAATTGATCTCAATCCATCCTATTCACTTTTAATTCGTTGATTCTTGCATTCGGCAATTGATATCTCAAACAATATGATAATTTTACTCCTTTAATTATGAAAACATAAATAATAAATACAATAACGACAACATAGATAAAACTTTCGCTTATTTAATAAAATTGTATAATTAAAATCACCCTCTTTCTAATGATTAAAAAACTTTTACCAACACTGTCAATTACAAAAACGTTTTCCTTAATAACATTAACGTCCTTTAACATAACTCAAAATGTGTTTTTGATCAGAATTATTAAACAAACTCACAATAATTTAACTTCAACACAAATCATTACATAGTATAAATCTAAGTTGCTAATTCTGTTTGTTTGTTTGTTTGTCCGCTATCTCCTCCTAAACCACACAAACAATTTTAATGCAGTTTTCGCCATCTTTTCGTGAATTTCTTCATTTATACAATTTTGTAAATAAATAACAATTGAAAAAAGTTTCATCAGCAAGTCGGCCAAAACTACACCACTGCGTAGCGCCCGCCCACGCTACTTTGAAACACGTCAACAACTACGCTACATAGACCCACTGACCGTAGTTCTTGGTGAACAGCACGGCCATGGCCTTCTTGGTGCTGTAGTCCATGAGCGTGGTGGCGATGAGCAGCCGGTGCCACGCCGCGCGCGCCGCCTTCCACATGCGGCAGTCGTTCTGCAGCACGCCCGCCACCACGCCGCCTGGGGGGGGGGAACGAGTGAATGGGTTGAATGAGTGAATGGGTTGAATGGTTTGAATGAATAAAAAACGTGATGAAGTTCATTATTTTTAACCCTTTCCTTCTTCGGCAGGTTGAATGAATGGAATTAAAGAATCGATTTAATGAATGAATGGAATGGAAATTTGTGAAACTTTAACGTTCTGTAATTGAACTTATTAATACTCGGTTAGTTGACCAAATTTTTTACAATCTGATTTTTCACGTAACTTTGAATGTTTATGTTACGTGATACGAATTTAATCTTTTAATTATTTAGTATTCGTATGATAAAAAGTCGCTATCCGTGTCAGTTTGTGTATTCGCTACCTCTTAAATCACGAAACGGATTTTCGTTAAGTTTCAATCAGATATTTTTTTGGAGAAGGTGTGTATTAATATATTTGAGAGTGGTAGAGTCTAGCTGTAGGCTCTGTCTGCAGCGATTTCTGGGCTGACTCGACCGGTGTAATACCACCGTCGTCGTCGCACAGAAAACCGTTTCGTTCGGTGAGTGCGGTATCCGGTGCCCAATTTCTCGGCGGCCAGCAACGCACCCTCAATGCATATGTGATTGTGGGTGTATATGGGCGGCGGTGATCACTTACCATCACGTGACCCGTTTTCTCGTTTGCTAGCTTCTCTCAAAAAAATAAAAAATATTTTTTACCAGCCCCACTTAAAGCCGTGGTGGAGGTGGGGGCGTCCTCCCCCAGCGCCACCTGGCTCACCGCCAGCCGGAGGGACGGCTCTTGAGATACGAAGTTCTGTAACCTGGGGGAATATCGAATGATTGGGAAAAGGAAGTTAAATTTTTTGAATATTGGAAGGTAAATATAGATGTGAGATCGATGTAACTGGTTTGAGATATGTTGAATAGGTATTAAAGTTTCTGTATAAATTAATAAGTCTTAAGAAGTTCATAAGGTTTCATAGGTAACTTGCTGTTCCAACAGACCTTATTCTCCATTGACGTCACATATTTGACAGCTGGATACAGAGTGGTTAGAATGGTAAAATAGAATTGTAGTTTTAACTACCTTCATCGTATTTTCATCAACTTTTCTTTTCATAAGAACCTTCCTCAGACACAACAAAAACAGGAATCCACGATTTTGCGCTTATTAACACATTTAGCGAATTATTTTGATTTACATAGACTATTCTTACCATGTCAATAGCTTCATGGCGAACGTCTGATGCGCCACGACGTGCACGTGCATGACGAGCACCTTCAGCGAGTGTCCGTGCCGGGACGTGAACCTGGGACCACACCACCACTGAGATATATGTGTACTAGTTTCCGCCTGCAGCTTTGCCCGCGCGGAATTCGGTTATGTCGCACGAACTTTCATACATACTTTCATCCCCTATTTCAACACCTTCCACCATTTTTTTCCCGATAAAAAGTATCCTATGTCCTTTCCCAAGCTCAGTTCTATCTTCATACCAAATTTCATCTAAATCGGTTCAGTGGTTAAGGCGTGGAAGCGTAACAGACAGACAGAGTTACTTTCGCATTTATAATACTATAGTGGGGATTGTGATAGGTTAGGAAGTATAACTTAGTCGGGTTTTAATTAAGCTATATTGGTTGAATACACAGCTTGTTGGGTTGACAAGTTTTATGTAAACACCTTTATTTATTGTATAATCTCTAAGAAAACCTTCTTAGCTACCATTTGGCGTTAATTAAGGTTTTGTATTAAGAAAAATAAGTTAAATCAAAATAGAAATTTATGGTTTTACAATAAGGTTCAATAGGTCAAATTCACTGTATTGCCAGGATTTTGTAGCTAAGCTAGACTTAATCGGACACCAAAATTGTTTTTTCAACCAACTGACTTTAAACAAATTAGTTCAAACATAACTGGAAGATTTTCAAAACATTCATAACAGCTTGTTAAAACCTATTCCTTAACTAACCCTAACCTCTTCCTTATTGTATTTTCTATAATTTTATATAGACACGCACTCAATTCCATTTCCTTACACTCCCACAACTTTCTTGTTCATATAACTTTATTATAACACTCACGATTCGATATCCGCCTTCAGTTTGTCGCATATTTGAAACGAGTTACATTTGACTAGGGCCCGCCCTTCTCTGTCTATGAGCGTCACTAGTTCTACAGAGTCGCGGTAGTTGCACTTCATTACTCGAGTCAATATTTGTATCACCTGGAAATATAATTATAATCGAATTAATGGAATTAGTGGACAAAGGTTATTACAGAAAAAAACCTTAAATAGGTGCAATAAAAAGTTCTTGCTCTACTCTTTAAGTTAAAATGAGACCGTACCAAACGGAATGTATATCTTTTTATCTAAAAAAAAATACTACACTTTTCCAATAAAAAATTGTTTTGCGCGCCGTGTTTAGCAAGACGTAAATGTATAACAAATGCGTTTATAAATGATTTTGAAAGAAAATGATCGTATTTTCTCTTCGCAAAAAATAATTATTTTGACACTAAAACATTTTTTTACAGTATAATTACAAATGGTACTAACCTGATCAAACGTGTGTGATTCGTCGTTGTATAGTACGGTACAGTAACAGTCTGGCTGGTCCAGTATTTGAAGCAGGTCCCTGTCTGCATCTTTTAATCTAGAATTTACAATACAAACTGTTAAATCAAGAACTCTGTAATAAAAATATAAGATTAAAGACATAAAAAACTCAATATTTTTAATGCATGTTTGACACAAAAAGATTAGCTGTAATATTGATAGTAATAGTATTGTTAAACAGCTATCAAAATAAAAAACTTACGATGTTTTGCTATTAAAACATTAAGAAAAAAAGAATTTTGGTAAGTTTCTTAACCCACTTTGTAGCCAAATCAGTATTAAAACTTATTAACAATGCCACAACGAAATCTTTTTATCGAAACATGATACAATTGATATTTACACCACACAAATTTATTTTTATCCCGATTATTCATTAAGCGTACAATATGTATCACATATTACACAATCTAGTTGTATAGGTTACTTAATGATACATGAATAGAACCTGAGTACATAGTAATCAATTAATATCTTGTGGTTTCTACTGTCATTGACCTTAAATGTTATATTTCTATTTCTATATGTTTATAACGTTTTATAGATCAACAGTTTTGCACGTGTTTTTCATTTGTTAATGAAGTATTAAGTTTATTTATATCATATTATATGAATGACATATCATAATTACATGAATGATATAAGGATGTTTTGTACATGTACACAAGTACTTAGGGCTTATTTTTGAAACGCATTATGGGATGTATACTCCACTGAACTATGAACTATACTTATTTCTTAACATTTAATTTACCTTTCATCTATTTATATGCTGCTTTTTAAATATCTGCCAGACATTTTGACACTAAATAGATTCTGTCAAAATATTAGAACAAAACAGTTTTTGACAAAACACATTTTAATCGTATAATATAAAATCTCGAAAATTAAATTATATTTATAGTTATAACTCTTTAAATCTCAAATACCTGAGATCATTAGGCAAGCCGGGCGCGTGGTCCAATGTCAGTAACCTGAAGCAGTATGACAAACAGACCGACGCGACAATCTTCATACGCTCTATGACGTCAGCGCTCACTGTGGCTTCTATCTGCTCGTCATCTTTAGGTGCCTGAAGAAGAAAAATACAGTTTTAGATAATATTTTGACAAAAGTTTGGGAAGCACAAGCATAAAGTCACATTAGTGTCTCTTTGTATGTTTCTTTTAACTCCCTAACGAATAAAGTAGGTGTTCTTTTTTAATATGTAAACAAAGATATTTTGTTAAGTAAGCCAAAATTCAATATTTCATGAAAAGTGTGTCAAAATTACACCAGTGTCAAGATTAGGTGGGGCACGTGTTTGTTAAAGAAATTATTGTATGCATAATAATGGAATTATCAGTTGTTTTTTATTTTTTTCCTTCGTGTGACGAATAAGGCGTTCAAATCGAGTAGTAGTGATAAAATATAATATAATATATTGCGGTTTTGTAATTAACAAAAATCATAAACATAAAAATATTAACAATATTTTTTTACTGTAGTTTTACGTATCTCAAAATTATTCTTTGTTTATATTTACTAGTGACACATTTCGTAAAAGTTAATTTTTTGACGAAACACCCCATTTTAACCCCTACCGCTCGGGTTTAAACGAGTTAAAAAAGGCTTATTTTTAATGCATACATTTTGAATCAAATTTATTCACTGTACTTTATGATTGTATAATTTTCAAAAGAGTGCTGGGAGTTTTTTTCCGCCGGCTTTTTTCTCTCGGTCTACGGTTAGGTAAAGTCGAAGTTTGTAAAATTGACGTTCATTAAGTATATGTTACATATCTATGATGAATAAAAGAATTTTGATTTTGATTTTGATTTCACAATAAAAAAGATTAATTGCGTATATAAACTTGTTGCGTGAATAAGAACTTAGAGTAACTATAACTAAAATAAGACACGAATAGCGATTTTGATTGTTAACAACATGTTGATAGATAATCCTACACTAACATATTACATGCATCACATGCATCACACTTTTTCTTCAGAACCTACATCCTACATCTTTAACAATAAAATTTAAACTCCCTTGCAGCTGACAGAATAAATCCCGCTTCCATGCCTCGGTGTCCCTACAATCATCAGACTATACAACATCAGAAAAACAAACTCTACACACTTCACAATAAAGTCTAAACTCCCTTACAACATGCAGCTGACAGAAGGAATCTCGCTTCCATCTCAGTATCCCCACAATCCTCCAACTATGCAACACTCCAAAACAATGTCTCCACACTTAACAATAAAGTCTATTTTCCCTTACCGCATGCAGCTGACAGAAGGAATCTCGCTTCCATCTCAGTATCCCCACAATCCTCCAACTATCCAAAACAATCTCTACACACTTCACAATAAAGTCTACATTCCCTTACCGCATGCAGCTGACAGAACGGGTCCCGCTTCCAGGCCTCGGTGTCGCCGCAATCATCAAACAAAACAATGTCTACACACTTCACAATAAAGTCTACATTCCCTTACCGCATGCAGCTGACAGAACGGGTCCCGCTTCCAGGCCTCGGTGTCTCTACAATCCTCCAACTATGCAACATCCCAAAACAATGTCTACACACTTCACAATAAAGTCTACATTCCCTTACCGCATGCAGCTGACAGAACAGGTCCCGCTTCCAGGCCTCGGTGTCGCCGCAATCATCAAACAAAACAATGTCTACACACTTCACAATAAAGTCTACATTCCCTTACCTCATGCAGCTGACAGAACGGGTCCCGCTTCCAGGCCTCGGTGTCGCCGCAATCATCAAACAAAACAATGTCTACACACTTCACAATAAAGTCTACATTCCCTTACCGCATGCAGCTGACAGAACGGGTCCCGCTTCCAGGCCTCGGTGTAGCCGCAATCATCAAACAAAACAATGTCTACACACTTCACAATAAAGTCTACATTCCCTTACCGCATGCAGCTGACAGAACGGGTCCCGCTTCCAGGCCTCGGTGTCTCTACAATCCTCCAACTATGCAACATCCCAAAACAATGTCTACACACTTCACAATAAAGTCTATTTTCCCTTACCGCATGCAGCTGACAGAACGGGTCTCGCTTCCAGGCCTCGGTGTCGCCACAGTCGCAGCAGCCGCCGCCGCCGGACTGACCGATCTTGTACTTGTGGTTGCGATGCGCCGACACCTTGAAACACTCCACGCAAAGCACGCACGTGTTGTCCATACCTGGGTTAGAGAGGTTGTTGGTTAATACAGCTGAAAACTGTGGGGATCGACCAAAAAACGGATTATCAATTTAATAAACGGATTTTGATATTTGTTGCAGAGAAACTGTTGATCAGTAGAATTAGTCTGGTGGTAACAATCGTTTGATTTTGCATGGATGCCAATCATCAGTCATTTGGTAAAAAGAGTATTCAAAGAAATGATGCCACACTAATATATACACATATACATAATTCATGGTGCATAAAGATAAGACAATTTATTAAAAGAAATAGAGTAAAGAAGGACTAAGATTGTACGTCAATTTACTCTTAGCTTCTATTTCTTAACAAAACGTAAATAAGAGATCTTCTATATATCCTTACTAGTGGCCGCCCGCGACTCCGTTCGCGTGGAAGTTGGTTTTCCGTGGGAATTAGGTGTTTTCCCGCGGTAAAAAGTACCCTATGTGTTATTCTGATGTATAACCTATATTACTGCAAAGTTTCATCAAAATCCATCCAGTAGTTTTTACGTGAAAGAGTAACAAACATCCATCCATCCATACATCCTCACAAACTTTCACATTTATAATATTAGTAGGATTTATAATATTAGTAGGATTCTCTCCTACCTTCCCATTCCTACAATATTAAATTCTCACCACACTCCCGACAGCTGTACGCCGGCTCGCCATGTTTGAACACCCGGCCACAGAGCGTCGACCGGCGCGGCGGCGGGGGCTGGCTGGTCGCGCTCCAGCCCCACACGAAGTGCTCCAGCGGCTGCAGTAGCAACTTCGTGGCCAACTCCTCGTCGAACGACCAGTCTGGTACATCAGAAGTATTGGAGAAATACACGAGGATATGGTCATAGAGACACGTGGAAGAACTTGTTGAAATTCTTCAGCGTAAAGTGAGTATGGTGTCCGTTCTAAATTAAAACTCTCTAGATTCAGCCATAAATGTGGCCATCAATTATTCAGCAACAGAATAAGACAGAGACGGGTAGTTTAACAGGAATAAAATGATTACCTTTCTCTGTCTTATACTATTAATGAGTAAGTGACGGCGATAGTTTTAGATTAGTTTAGACAGTGTAGTCGGAATCGGGGCCAATGAAACTTATTGACTATTTCTATGATCGATTTTAAATAAATATTGTCTAATTAATTTTATTCAAATTAAAGTCCGGTAATTAATGTAAAGGTGATCTTTAAAACATGATTCTAGATCGTAGATAAATTGGTCTAAGATATTATTGCTGTTTTTTTATTAAGTGTTTTAATTGCATAAACTTTTTGTAACGATGCCAAAAATAGTATAGATAAGACTGTTAATATACATTTGATGCCAATCAGGAAACTTTAAAATAAGGCCTTAGATAAAATAAATCGATAGGGTAGGTCATTTCGATTAAATCATACAAGGTTTAAATGTTTGCGATTGACATGATATACCAGTGCACAAATCTTATCGCGTTTACAGCACAGTAAGGCAGTAAGTAATTTGGACAAAATCATTCAAAAGAAGGAAATATACATTGATACAGATGTTCATACACCTGATGATTCTGCTTTGTAAACATTCGAAAATATTAAACACTTTTAATTACAGAGGGTTCTGTAAAAGCTGTATTGCTCTGTTCTGATTTCATTTGTTTCACTCTTAAATATCTGCTATTGTTTTGTGTGTAAACTTACCAAGACATGTCCTGTTAGGTTGCGGCGAGTATATCCTAGGCACAGTCACCCGCCAGTGGTCCTGAAAGTGTGTCGGCGACAGCACCCCCTCCTCCATCTTGGTCCGCCACAGCTCCACCACAGACTCGGCGCGGACTGTGAACCTGTGCGCAGACGCATCCACCATCACCTTCACGCGATTGCAACGAGAACTATCGCCACGCGACATCGTGACACGCCAAATTGTTTGGGAAACGTTGTCGACACGAAAATCGAGTGTTGCTCGGGTATTTATTTATCAAGCTTTTCATAAATTTGATAAATGAGTTGTTTTTTTAATGTATGGTAAGTTTAAAAGCAAGAAAACGACACGTATGAGGTCGTAATGAGTAAACAAAACACAGTTTTACGTTTGGCCTAACGCCATACGTAGTCTATTTATAATGTAAGAGTTATTTCGTTCACACGAGTCCCGAGACGCAGGTCCGTTCAGTCTTTCGTATAAAAAGTGGTGCGAATCGAACATTATTATTTATTCTAAACCTCTCGTTAACAAAATACCTGTGTACTAAAGGATAACTTAAAAGTATGACGTGCACGCTAGCAGAAAACTAATTAGGTCAATTTATTGCCAAGCCATTTTGCAAATAGGTCACGAGCAAAATCCTTGTTTTTTCATGAACTCAATACACATGAATTTAAAGCAAGATTTTAGTATAGACGAATGAATATTACTTACGAAAACATTCGCATTAACATTATTATGATAAATTTACAGGGAATTGACCCTACTTTTGTTTTTTTTTTAAGTATTCGACTTTGAAGTCGCTCCAGTCGTACACAATCATTCTTCTTTTGATAAAATAAACAATGTTATGAAATGAACCTCGATGACATTAATACGTATTAATTGCAATTATTACGCAATTTTTATCGTTATCAATTTATTTATTGAAGTTCCTGCCTAATAAATATATATTGGTCAATAAAGATATAAAATGTTTATTTTTCAAATATGTGATTAATAAGCATGAAACAAAAAACTAAGGGGAAACTACTTAATACAACCATTTTTTTAACGTTTTTTTATAGACACATAATATCGTAAAATATTATAAGGATTAGCGATAATTATAACTTTTTTCTTGACGAAATATCGACGAATATACAGGGTTGTTTGTAATTAGCGCATCACATCTTGCAGGCGGCTTCCTTACATCAATCCCAATAACATTTGTTCTACGACTTTCTGCTAAACTTAATAATTAACACAAAAACAAAAAAACAAAAAAAAAATGGCGCGCTCTGTTATTTGTAACTCTGTATTTTGTAAGAAGTTCCTAAACCGGTCGCCCCCCCCGTCGCCCGCGCGCCAGTTGCGTGCGCGTAGAGTATTGTACCGTTCAGAGGCGTCTAATAAATTTGTATGGAATAACAATTTTTTTTTAAATATTAATTTTAAATATTTGTTGGTTAAATGTTGTTGAGTTTGATGTAGAAAAGCTGCCTACAAGAGGTGATGCGCTAATTAGAAATAACCCTGTTTTACGAAGTTAACTATTATATACGACTGTCGATTATCGCGTACTTGTTTATAATGACATTAGTAAATTTGCTCACCCTTAGTCTAAAGTGAAGACTCAACAAGTTCCTACTGGATCCCTGCCAAGGTGCCAACACATCGAGACTAAAAGTCAAATTACCAGTTTCCTAAACAAAGGCCTTAGCGGTAGCATTGTACTCATTAAAACCCAAATGTAATGCAACACAAAATGTCCTTTATTAAACTTATTGTTCCAGTATTTTACATTCAGAGTCTAATGAACAAAATGATCCAATGTAATGTCAAGGTCGTCTGGTTGTCGTGTGTTGTAGCAATGATCGAATCAAATGAGATTCAAATCGATTTGTGGAATTTTAAGGGAGGCAATATCTTCAATCAAAATCCATGTATTGCAAGCACCCTCGTCAGTTTAAATATTGCTTATTAAGTTTTCGTTACATCTCTACAAGAGAATTTGCAGCATGAAACAAATTATAAACATACCTACATAGAAACTAAACGTTACATTTTCTTAAGTAACTAAGCATTCACCAGTTTGTCAAGGCACTTAAAAATACAATTTTACAAACTAATGACAGTAAAAAATTTAATGTTGCTTATTAGCACTTCTCCAAGTCGAAATTGCGAAATCGGGCAACCCTCGGATTTAACTATACATATATACTTTGAACAATAGTTACCTACTATAGTTCGTTATATCGGTGAACAATAAAGATAAGAATTTTAGTAACTTGCTATACTGCTATACAACACACGGAAATAATTGCGATTTACTATCGATCACGTAGACTTTACACGAGTTAAATTGAAAGAGAGTTGTTTATATTTTTCTTTCTATCATGTTTAAAATATACCCCTTCAGCACACTATAGAGGAAATCGCAACTAAAGAAGCCCTTATGGCAGGATTTTTTTGCCGGCTAATTTACCTACACCAGACTTGGTTAAATGTAAACAAACTGCTTTCCAATAACAAAAAACAAACTCGGATTAACATAGATAATAAGTAGGCGGTCATTGATCTGTCTAAATACAGTCGCTAGTATCAACTAGGTTCATTTAAAAGCGTCGTTGAAGCAATAATAGTACACGTCAGTAATTAGTAAGTTAATGCTTCATGGAATTTCTTATGAGAGAGACCTTACGTCGTACTATAAAGGGCCTACCTAGTATTTCATATTTGAAAATATAAAATGACATTTGTGCACGTGCGACAAAATAAAGACGTGATTAGTATACAGGGTCTGTCATAATGAATGGATAACCCGTTACCTACAGTTGATCCGGATGTGAGGCTATAAGAAAATGGTGTTTTCTTGCCAGGGTTGTCAACCATAAGAAAATGGCGTAGACTTTTAAACTTTTTTATAAATTTCGCTATTTTTTTCATTTATTCCGCTGCCATTTCTTCAAATTTTGATGTATTTGTATAATTCTTTTAGTATTATACTGCTGAAGACGTGTATTATGTAATTTAAATACAATTTTAGGTGTTATTCACGTTGAACATTATCAAAATACTCATTTTAAGAAAAATATTTCCAATTTTTTTTCTTTATGTCAACTTTTGATCATCTCCTGTGGAAAAAAAAAAGTATGACGTTATAGCTGCCCATGATCTCAATAAATTGTCTAGTATGTGTAGATTCTAAAAAGGTATAACGATGTGTACTTTACAAGCAACATTAAGTTACAGGAGCGAGAACACTAATCAAGGTCGGAATTTTTATTTTTCATGTTATGTTATAAATGGTTTTAAAACTTCGTCATAATGATTTTATTCTATCAAGATACTTTGCACAAACACTATCGGGCCACTAATAGGATATTCAGAAGAAAACCCGGTTGTTTTTGGGAAAAAAATAACATTACTTCACGATAATAATGTAATGAAAATGTACAAATGAAAATTGTTGTGCTCTAATAGTTACATGCGACAAACATGTTGCGACAAGTTTATTCGAAATTAAAACGGATTTTAAAAATCGAACAAGACCGCATTACAAAGAAAAGGGTTCTCATCACATCAGTTTGATTTTGACCATCGCATGTCCTTTTGTTCACATTGGCCCCGATTCTGAAAACACTCTCTAAACTAAACTAAAACTATCGCTGTCACTTACACATCAATAAGACAGAGACAGGTAATCATTTTAGTCCTGTCAAACTAAAATGTACGTGCAATATGACACGGCGAAGGCAATTTTAGGCTAGTCCTCAGCGCATTTCGTTCAATTTCACAATGATGTGGACTAAATTTAGTGAGACCAATGTACCTATCTTGTTCTAATACGAAGCATGAGAAAGTGACAGAGATATTTTTAATTTAGTTTTAGAGAGTGTTTTGAGAATCGGGGCCACTATTTTCGTCAATTTGTTACTGCTTTCTAATATTTGACTATGATTTTCCTTGTGATTTGGACTTGATAACGTGGTGATACTGATGACTTTGTTCACATTTACGGACATTGTGTTGTGCTATCGATTGAACTTGTTGTTTTGGAAAAGTTTTTGAGTAGTTTGTGTATCATGCCGCAACAGTATACGCCGGCCGAATACGCGAACATGCATTACATTTACGGTGTATGTAATGGCAGCACCAATAGAGCTTCTAGTGTTTATCGTGTAAGATATCCAAATGTGCGACATCCTGATTACCGTGTGTTAATTAAAGTGCACAATGCATTTATGGAAGGACGATTTCCTTCTAATTTTTTCCACTTTTCTTTGTAATGCGGTCTTTGCTCGATTTTTTAAATCCGTTTCAATTTCGAATAAACTTGTCGCAACATGTTTGTCGCATGTAACTATTAGAGCACAACAATTTTCATTTGTACATTTTCATTACATTATTATCGTGAAGTAATGTTATTTTTTTCCCAAAAACAACCGGGTTTTCTTCTGAATATGCTATTAGTGGCCCGATAGTGTTTGTGCAAAGTATCTTGATAGAATAAAATCATTATGACGAAGTTTTAAAACCATTTATAACATAACATGAAAAATAAAAATTCCGACCTTGATTAGTGTTCTCGCTCCTGTAACTTAATGTTGCTTGTAAAGTACACATCGTTATACCTTTTTAGAATCTACACATACTAGACAATTTATTGAGATCATGGGCAGCTATAACGTCATACTTTTTTTTTCCACAGGAGATGATCAAAAGTTGACATAAAGAAAAAAAATTGGAAATATTTTTCTTAAAATGAGTATTTTGATAATGTTCAACGTGAATAACACCTAAAATTGTATTTAAATTACATAATACACGTCTTCAGCAGTATAATACTAAAAGAATTATACAAATACATCAACATTTGAAGAAATGGCAGCGGAATAAATGAAAAAAATAGCGAAATTTATAAAAAAGTTTAAAAGTCTACGCCATTTTCTTATGGTTGACAACCCTGGCATAAAGACACCATTTTCTTATAGCCTCACATCCGGATCAACTGTAGGTAACGGGTTATCCATTCATTACGACAGACCCTGTATGTAAAAGGTAAGATACCTACATGCTCAGTAATTAACAGCGTTAATATACAGTCAGTAATATACATACGATTTGGCTGTCTAATACACGCTTTTGTTGTCTAAGAATCAAGACGAGTTTACTGAATTAGACATCCCTACCTACTGTGCACATATATTGTTAGATTATTGAGCTATCCTGGCAACTAGATGAATTGGATTGGATATCACATAAGTATAGAAAGTACTAAGGCAACTACAAAATGTGTTGATGTAAGTAGTATATATTTATTAAGGAAAGTTTTTTTATTAAAGTTATAGGTAATTTGTATATCAAAGAAGTTTTGTATATTATTCCCACGGATATTATAAGACTACAATTAGGTTCAATGAATAGACGAACGGAAATTTTGAATGAATGTGTCATTAGGCATTAAAAATTATACAGTAATGCTATTCTTAACAATCAGTCTAAAAAAAGGGACGAAACACGGTAAAAGCTCAAGAAATTCATAATGATTACCTGTCAATAAATAAACTAAAAGGTAAAACATCGTACACGAAATCCGTTGTACAATTTGTATCCTGTTCTTTTTTCTCACAACACGAAAATAATTTAAATAAATGAAGCACCATGGTAAACTAACACTTAACAGATAACTATATAACACATTTTAAAATATCCTTCCATACGTCAAAAACGTTGATCGAAAAACAATGAAGATTTTTCTATATTGTTTTAGGAAATGATTCGTTTTAATGTCATGTTTTCAGTATTACCATAAAGAAAATGACGAACTATTATCCTTAGAATGTTTACTAGATAATGGTAGATTAATCTACATGTTAGATATAGTGTTACGGCCGATACAAGCATGTAAGGACAATGAACCGCTTTGGGAGGTCGATAGAATATACCGTATTATTGGAAGCAGATAGATAGAAAATAATGATAATTTAAAGTTTTATCCTTATACTAGTGGCCGCCCGCGACTCCGTTCGCGTGGAAGTCGGTTTCCCGTGGGAATTATAAGTTTTCCCGCGGTAAAAAGTACCCTATATATTATTCTGACCTATATTATTGTAACGTTTCATCAAAATCCGTCCAGTAGTTTTTACGTGAAAGAGTAACAAACATCCATACATTCTCACGAACTTTAACGTTTATAATATTAGTAGGATTATTGGAAGTATGATAGTTAGAAAATATGATTATTTAAAGTTTTATCCTTATATTACGCAAAAAAGATGTGAAACAGTTTGCTCATAAAAATTGCTTTTGTAATGTTTAACATGACTGTAGGTACTTTTAACCTTGCACATCATTTCCTGTTATACCATAACAGGAAAATAAAAACCAGGCTTCATAAAGCTTTACAAATACCTACACCATTTCCTTCATTTTATTGGATGGTATGATAAATTAAATACCCTTGATAAGCTCTTAAAGTCAAAGTTACAGATTCTTCTAAAAATTACCAGCTATATGGAAGAAAGAGTGAGGCGAACATTATTCTGCAATAAGGGAGCTATAAATGTGTTTTCTAAATTTTAAACAAACCTGTCAGATGGTATAATATCAGTAGGATCTTCCTCCATGGACTTGTCTCCATCATCAGTAGGCATCAAAGGTTCTGGTTCTTGTTCAGACGTCATGTTGGTTTTGATATCTGGAATAAAAATTTGCCTGTTAATTAATCAAAATTGTATTTTTAATAAAGAAATTTAGTTTTTACTTAGGGTTTTAACTGAAATTCAAGTTTAGATAATATAACTAAATACTTAATCTTAAACTTGCAACTCATTCATGCACAATACTAGCTAGTTCCTAAGTAGAAGTTCCACTGACAGGAAAAGTTACTTTAAGAAAATTTTACAAATGTACTTATTTTCCTGATTTGAATTTTTAAAACTAGTTATTTTTTGACTATTATAGTTCAACAAAGTTCATTGATAGTATAAAGATAATCTTGTTTAAAATAATCAAATTGATATAAAATATTTATCCAATTTGATAAGTTTACACAGATTTATCTCTAGCGAAGATTTATTTTTATTAAGATGTTGTAATAACCTAAATGACCCAATATTGTAATAAGTAGAATAATTTAAAATTATCAAGTTAAATGTTTACTGTTACTTTGTGATGTTACAAAATATTTCCTTAACAATGACACAAGTTAACCAGATTTTGAAATCTTGCAATTTGTTTTATTACATAAAACTCAATTTTACATATTAAAAAGCTGAATTCATAAATATTATTAAATATACTATAGATTTAAAATCTAATTAGAATAAACATTTGATGGCTTGGCTACCCAATTTATGTTATGTTATCATGATATTGAAAATGTATTATTAGTAAGGTATAAGAATAGTAGTCTAAAGGAAAACTGAAACACCAACTCCCTAATCTCAACAAGTATACACCATAGTTCATTCAAAACAAAGAATTGTAGTCAATATTTTTTCAGAACAATCTTACAACTTGAATGGAATAACAAAAGGTATAACGTTTTAAAGTAATTCTTACTTATCTGAATTCATGCAAAAATTGAGAGAAAAAAGTGAACCCGAATGAAACTGCGAAGATTAGGTAGGTACGAAATTCTGCTACACGCAACATGAGATGCATAATAAGGCGAAGACAAAAGAGTATAAATTTACCTTTATTCTCATGAAGTCATCCAAAGTAGTAAATTGTAAATACACGGATATTCTACAATTTCTTAATTTTTAACACAATACTAATAACACTAATGCTAAAAGTATCACTTTCTGTCCAAATTTTCACAACACAAGTTCAGTCATTGGCACCTCTCCACAGAATTTTTGACATTTCATTCACCAATATACTGATACTAATGAATCACTAACATTTATAAAGACTCATAGGTATCTAGATCTTAGAAAATAAATTAATAGAATTTTACAGTAATTACGTGACGACAAAAAATATTTCAACAAAAATAAATATTTGTGAAACTGCTGATTGACGGACGGTCGACCATATTGGATTTGTTTTTTTTTTAGGTTAAGTTCCTTTGACTCTTCGGCCAAACACTCGTCGAGTAGTATAAACTTCAACCAAACACTCCGCAAACAATATCCGTCATGAAGAAACCTTCAGGGAGGCCCATGACGCGAGAGATGCGTCATTAGAAAATAGTTACAACTCAAATTTTTATTTGATTTAATAATTAAAATATCTTATTTTGTATAAAAAATAACTCATTAGGAACACCAATATCAAGGGCCACTATTTTTTTTTGGAAATTAAATTTGCCAGTGGTTGTCAACCATAGGGTGCCTACCTACAGGTAACTGTTTATCCTACTAATTATTGAAAAGTGTTATTATTAAAGCCAGGATTCGAACTTAGCAAATCTATAAAAATAATCACTATGTTTTGGTCACCAATGAATAGTTTTGATGTAAAAACGGAAGATTTTTGATTTGCGATAAAATACTTCCCACAGGTTGACAACCAATGGTGGAAATCTATAACTTACCTTCTATCTCGTATAAAACACGTAGATCGACACTTTTAAATACACTAAACTAGTAAATGAAACATAACAAACAATAACAGGTCTCACTTTGTATTATTTTAGTTGAAATTGTCTAAAATAGCGTAATAACATCACCAGTGGCCCACCAGTTAGGTGCGTCATCATTTAGGAGGGCCCGTGACGCGACTAGCGCGTCATTGAATTTTCTATGGGGCCACGGAGGAAAGGCTCGAAAAATGATGGTGGCAAGGAGTCGGTTAAATGTGAATAACGGAGCGTGGGCAGTGAAATTAATTTAGTTGTTTTTAGACTCTTAACATCTATCAGATATTTATCAATAATAATTACAATAGGTACTGTTAATAGTTTTGATGTAATATTTTTTTAAATATGGTAAATGAATGTAACGCAATCTTAACAAAATATTTCAAGTTAGCGCACTTTTCAGTCTTGCTATCAAGAATAGAAACAACGTAATATTGCTATTGTTAAAAGTAGATGGCAGTTATAGTTGTTTTTAATTTCTTTTCTTAACGCCAACAAAGGTACACCATCTACACTAATACCTACTAAGCCAAATCCACCATAGTCACAGTTTGTGACTCAGATTCTCCTTCTGAAGTCTCTGGCTAGTGGCTCTGAATATTAAGCCTAAAAGCTTTGGGTATTATTTGAGTCATAGATTAATTATTGGTCTTCGCTCCCGTTCTTAAGAGCGTAAATAAATCGATGCTTTGAATATTTACTTGGTTAAATACTCAAAGGGTTGAAGGTGGGTTGAAGATTGGACCTAGTAGATAATTGATGTTCAAAATAAATAAAATAATCATAAAATATAATAAACAACCTATTTTATTTCCTTTTATTTACAAAATAAATACATTATACGTTATTTTAAATTACTTTGTATCAGTAAATCCTAGAGGTGGATATTTTTCTAACATTTCACCCATAGACGAAGGATAAAAAGCCATGAATTTAAATCGTTCGCCCATTTGCTTAGGATCTATCAACATTTCATAGGATTTTTTGAGATTATCGCGTTCTTCATCGGTTTTCGCATTCGCCATAAGGACCTGAAAATAAAATTTAATCGGGCGGTCACTTATATAAGGCTCATATTTGGTGGAAGTGTTTAACCGGGTACAAGGTATCCCCCAGTATGTTAATCTGCCGCGATTGAGTAAATTCAGATTTCCCCTCTTGGACTCCCCTACTATTATACTAGTGGCCGCCCGCGAGTCCGTTCGCATGGTCGGTTTCCCGTGGGAATGTAAAGTTTTCCCGCGGTAAAAAGCCCTTTCTGTTATTTAGATGTATAACCTATTATTACTGTAAAGTTGCATCAAAATCTGTCTAGAAGTTTTTACGTGAAAGAGTATTAAACATCCATACATACTCACAAAACTTAATGTTTATACCTTAACATACTTTGGTACACTGAGACAGTCAGACCGTAGAACTACTAACGCTACCAGCCGAAAAAGCAATACACAAGAAAAAAAGGTCTATTCTCACTTTTAATCGAGCTTCAGCTTGTGTACGTAAGAGGAAGTCTCTTTGTTTCACTGGTCCTACAACAATAGCATAGTTTTCATTCATTGGTGTTTTTGAAGCGGAGAGTCTGATTTGAGTAAAATCCACATCAGCAGTTAGATCACAGGTTCCTACATTTTCCAGTGGATCAACTACTTTGTGTTTCTGAAATGCCTGTAAATAATAAAAAAAATATGTTCGCAAAATTGATTTTCTTGTGAAAACTCTAGGTTGGGTGGGTACATACCCTAAAAGTGTCCCCTTTTTCTCCTTCATGTCCATAATCGGCTATTAAAGCTATCCCACCACAGGAGTCAACCCTATCAGCTAATGTTCTAGCAATACCTAGGCTGCGTGCACTTATTTCTAAATGGGTTCTGTCTCCTGTTTCTAAAGGAGGCCGAACAAGAAGTTTTGTGGCCTCTGTTTCGAATCCAGCTATACGGTAACGGAGCTTCCCATCTTTATCTAAATCAATCATAACCTCTCGCCACCCTTCTTCAGTTTTCTGAAACAAAAAAATATATAATTATTTTATTTCATATAGTGTAAAGGAACCAATTCTCTAGATTCTGAAGAGAAGAAGTAAGATACTTACTTCAAATTTGTGAATTGGTAATACATCAAAGAACTCATGAGCTATGTACCAAGAGAAGTTCGAAGGCACTTTCTTTAAATCATTGTACCAGTATACTTTAATACCACTCAAAGTTTCTCCCTGTAAAATTAAATGAATTAAAAAAATATATAGATAGTCCTATTTTATGGATTTAATTATTTGTTACCTCATAATAATATGGCATTGTAATGTCTGATTCCCTATGCGTAATGCACAACCGACTTGCTTGTAATGTCTTCATGGTGTCGGATATCTCAACTAAATGGATGCTCAGATCTTGTGCTACATACTTTAACCGGTGTAAAACCTATAAAATAGAATAAACAGTGTCATTTAAGCAAAGTCTGGAAAGTCATATAAATATTTGTTTTCTTTTTTGTCCCTAAAATACTGACTACTCACTCGTAAAATATCAACCATTAAAGTTCCATTGCCTGGTCCTAACTCTACTAACTGTAATGGTTTCCCTATGCTCATTTTCGCCGTCTCTGCATAAAACCAAATGGCCATAATCTCACCAAACAGTTGACTGATTTCTGGAGATGTTACAAAATCACCAGCTTCACCAATAACATTCTTCCTCATGTAGTAACCCTCGGTAGGATTAGTAGAAACAATGTGCATGTACTCCGCAATACTAAGAGAGCCATTTAATTTAATTTTCTCCTTTATTATTTCCATCAAAGAGGGAGCTGATTCTGGCGACGGCATTTTAAAATTTCGCGGGTCCGGTCTTTGGATAACCTTATAGGTGCCCACATTTCGTATAGCTGCAGGAGTACGGATAAGCTTATTACATGTTAGCAAAATATTCTTAAAATTCATTATTTATCAATTTTATTATACACAGTTTTGTTTTCATTCACAATTTGACAATAATAAATATCAATTCTATCTGACTGACACTGGCACTGGCAAGTGGCAAAAATTGATATACTGGTCCGAAATTGCTGTCAGCGCGCTTTCTGCACTATTTGCGTGCACACGGTCGGTCCATTAATCCGAACGTTTGCACACTCTGAGCGATCTGACGTCATTAGTGACGTCATCGTTCAGTGCTAACGATGCAAACAAAAGATAGGTAGTGCACTGTGTGCAGCAATGTCAGATGAATGTCAGTCAATGCCAAACTGTCAACTGAATACTTTAATTTGTAAGATCTAAACTTTCGGACAAGTTTTGTTGAACTTATATTGTTTAATGTAAAGATATTTAGCAGATTCATTGGGAAAACCTCAATATGCAATCTTACTGACCCATATTAAACCACCTGTCATTTTGACAGAACGTCCTAGCATATGTTCGTACCAACAAGTGGACCAAATTGATTTCAGTGCTAACGTTTGTGAGTAATGAAATCTTTTTTGGGCCACTCATTTGCACGCTTACCAACGTTTTCACGTATTCGATTAAAGGACCACGACATGAATATCAACGTCATTATGACATAAGTAACTAGCAGAAATGACGTATATACTGGTCCGAAATTGCTGTCAGCGCGCTTTCTGCACTATTTGCGTGCAAACGGTAGGTCCATTAATACGAACGTTTGCATACTCTGAGCAATCTGACGTCATTAGTGACGTCACCGTTCAGTGCTGACAGTGCAAACAAAGATAGGTAGTGTTGACACTTGTCGTGGTCCTTTAATAGAATACGTGAAAACGTTGGTAAGCGTGCAAATGGGTGGACCAAAAAAGATTTCAATACTCACAAACGTCAGCACTGAAATCAATTTGGTCCACTTGTTGGTACGAACATATGCTTGAACGTTCTGTCAAAATGACAGGTGGTTTAATATGGGTCAGTAAGATTGTATATTGGGTTTTTCTCAATGAATCTGCTAAATATCTTTACATTAAACAATATAAGTTCAACAAAACTTGTCCGAAAGTTTAGATCTTACAAATTAAAGTATTCAGTTGTCAGTTTGACATTGACTGACATTCATCTGACATTGCTGCACACAGCGCCCTACCTATCTTTTGTTTGCACTGTTAGCACTGAACGGTGACGTCACTAATGACGTCAGATTGCTCAGAGTATGAAAACGTTCGTATTAATGGACCGACCGTGTGCACGCAAATAGTGCAGAAAGCGCGCTGACAGCAATTTCGGACCAGTATAACTGTGTGCAGCAATGTCAGATGAATGTCAGGCAATGTCAAACAGACAACTGAATACTTTAATTTGTAAGATCTAAACTTTTGGACAAGTTTTGTTGAACTTATATTGTTTAATGTAAAGATATTTAGCAGATTCATCGGGAAAACCTCAACATGCAATAATTCTGACCCATATTAAACCACCTGTCATTTTGACAGAACGTCAAGCATATGTTCGTACCAACAAGTGGACCAAATTGATTTCAGGGCTAACGTTTGTGAGTAATGATATCTTTTTTGGTCCAGGCATTTGCACGCTTACGAACGTTTTCACGTATTCGATTAAAGGACCACGACAGTAGATAACCAGTGGACAAGTTGTTACTCAATATTTGTTTCGAATCTAAGCGATACGTTTAATATTGTTCACTGTCGGAAATATAGGGCAATTTTAAAAACGCGCCAAGATTATTTGGTGTGTGACCGAAAAAGACATAATTTGGTTTGCTGGCCAACATTGGCGCCAATCACAAATTACAGTAAAGTACACTGCACGCGTTGGCCCAGCGCAGTGGCCCAGTGCGTTGGGCGAACGCGTTAACCCAATGTGGACAACTGGCTTAAGACACTGTTACAAGTGAGCGAGTAAAGATATTGAACGCACCCTTTGATATACTACTAGCTATAATACTTGTCCATACATGTTTGATACATGTCCATAGGTTTCTTACGTCAGTGTCAGATTTATTTGTTTGTCAGTGTCAGTGTCAAATGCGATTTTTTCGCATGTTTTGTGTAAATAAATTGTTTCGACACTGAAAATATTCTGAAAAACTAAAAAGTTTCTCAAATAAATACCGAGCATTTTATGCCCTAAAAATACCTTCCTTAATTTAAATGATATAACGCTAAAAGCACTTCAAGACGTGTTTGAGGTTATGTTATGCGATTTGCGTTGCATGTATTCCACGCGATTTGTAATTTAATATAAAACCAAATGACGGCGAAAGAAACCATGGGAGATGCAGGCAATGATGAGAATGGTAAATACAAAGAAGGTGTAAATCGCAATGCACGCATTGTTGTTAGAAACATATCTTTCAAAGCAACTGAGGAGGCTTTGCGTGAGCATTTTAAAACATATGGATCTGTGGAGGAAGTCAGTTTGCTAAAGAAACCTGATGGCAGACTCGTGGGATGTGCTTTTATTCATTACACACATGTTCCCATGGCAAATGATGCTATTGCTGCAACTAACAAGAAACCATTCATGGGTACGTAAATATTTCTTTCTTATGATTATTTTTTACTATACAAATCAGTATATTCAATAAAATTTGTTGTATTAACTCACCATCACATTTGTTTGTAATTTTAATGTGATATGAACAACTATTATTTTGCTGCTTAAAACTAGTTGAAATAAACTTATCTATTTATTATTAGTGTAAGGTCTTCTAATGATTTGTGCTCAATAAATGTTTTTTTTACAGGTAGGCCTATTTATGTGTCATGGGCTGTTCCAAAGCATAAGTATGGTGAAAACGTTGAATCATTTAAACCTGAAATTGCTGCTAAAACCCCTGTAAAAAGTAAGTAATATGTAAATTTAAAATATGCTTAACAAGTTTCTGCTAAAATATAAAGTTAAACACTTTAATTTTACAGAAGAAGAGAATGAGACCACAAAAGAACAGAAACAAAAATTGAAAGTAAACCGTAATGCTCGGCTCATTATCCGTAATGTATCCTTCAAAGCAACAGATGAGACTCTCAAACAGCATTTTGAGCCATATGGTGAACTGTTGGAGGTGAAATTGCTAAAGAAGCCTGATGGAAAGCTAGTTGGATGTGCTTTTGTACATTTTAAAAATGTACCAATGGCAAAGAAAGCCCTTCTCAATACAAATATGAAACCATTTTTAGGTTGGTAACTGATCATTCCTTAATCTCTTTATTCTTTTTATACACAATATCCACCCAAAATATATTTTTAACCAATGTTTGACCTATTAACTTAAATAATGAATATTTGCTACAGGCTTTTCTAAAATTTCAAACTTAATTTAATTATTATGTTACTGTATTGTTATAGGCAGACCAATATCCGTGGATTGGGCCGTGGCGAAGGATAAGTACATGCAGCACATGGTCAACCAGCAGGTGGAAATGCAGGAGGATGTGAAGAAAGAAGACTCTGATAGCGACGATGAGAAACCACCACTGAATATTAGTGACGAAGTCAAGAAAGAAATCAAAAGTATGGATTTTAATCTGATTTATCTATGTATAGTAAATAATGCAAGATCACCCTCTATGCATTAGTTTGGCTACTTAAGCATTATCTAAAGATTCCTTTCAATTTTTTTGGATTTTTGAGAGAAAAAACGAATTGTATTTAGGCAATATTTTAATTTCTGTTCATACCATCATAAATTGCACGCGTGAAAAGCGGGTGGGGGCGAATTATTCATTAGATGACCATTTTTTTGTTCAAATTTACAGGTGAGTCTGATGATTCAGATAGCGAAGACGACGAAGATGATAAAAGCAGCAAGACAAGTGATCAGTCTGGTGATGACGATGATGATGATGACGACGAAGAAAACAGTGAAGAAGAAAATGATGAAGACGACCAAAATGATGAAGATGTAGACATGAAAGATGATGCAAGTGTTACTAGTACCGTTGCAGAAAGAAAAAGGTATTCATAAGTCTAAAAATCGAATTAGTATGTCATTATGGTTCTCATAAATATATGTAGTTGTTTTAATATTGGTTTTGCATATTATGGTTAGAGTTTTATAACTAGATGTTTCTTCTTTTTTTCCAGAATACAGCTAAATGACGCTGAAGATGGATGCACAGTGTTCCTGACGAATGTTCCGTTTAGTATTGACAATCACTTATTGAAGGTGTTTGCCGAAAAGACGGGGCCAGTACAATATGCGTTGATATGTGTTGACAAAATGACAGAACACTCAAAAGGAACAGGGTTTATTAAATTTGTGGTAAGTAATAATAATCAATAATTATTGAAGATGAATTTTCAACTTTCCTAAAGAAATATTGCTAAGATATTTATTACATCATATTTTCAGAATAAAGAAGATGCTGACAGATTTTTAGCATTGCCATCTACCCAACTGTCACTAGATGGTCAAGTAGTTCAGGTTAAACCAGCTTTAAAGAGGGAAAACTTGAAATCGGGAGATGATAAGAAACAACCTAAAGATAATAGGAATTTATACTTAGTCAAAGAAGGAGGTAAGATCTATTTTATTTCGACATTTCCTTATTTTATTGTTAAAGTTTTTTCACATGGCTATGTAACATAAATATGAACAATGGACATGAATTAGGGAGCTACGAGGGAGCGTTTTTATGTTCGCGGAATGGAGGGTAAAGCCTCATTTACACGATACCATTTTCTTGCCTGTAGTGTACAATTATGTCGAAGCAATACTTGAATTGCAGCGTATAAACAACATGCCATATTCTTTCTCTACTAGGCAAGTTTTGCATTCAAGAATGTTCTCGGTTTAAACTGTACATACAATATTTTCTTGTGCAATAC
This sequence comes from Emmelina monodactyla, assembly GCA_916618145.1. Classification (NCBI taxonomy): domain Eukaryota; kingdom Metazoa; phylum Arthropoda; class Insecta; order Lepidoptera; family Pterophoridae; genus Emmelina; species Emmelina monodactyla. The sequence continues at coordinate 5,273,010 of OU745316.1, forward strand.
TTGTATTCAAAAGTTTTCTCACTTGACTTTGATAGTCATTTTATCCGAAGACGTCAAACACTTGAATGAAAATATTCGTCTGAGCAAATACGGTCAATTCTTGAAGCAACGTGCCAGTAAATGGAACAGGAACGTTCAAGTCGATGTTTAGACAAGACGATTCTTGAAAGCGATAATCTCCTTACCATTATTGTATCAATGTAAACAAAACACGCTGGCAATTATTTCTTTTCAAGATTTGCATTCAATAATGGCGTTCAACTTTATAAATAATATCCACGTGTAAACAGTTGCTTACAATTATTGAAATGCAAATATTGCGCTTCCACTATTGTATTCAATTATTGCTATTGAACGTGCAAGAAAATGGTATCGTGTAAATGAGGCTTAAGGGGTGGAAATAAAAAAAACCAAATTATTTTTCCTTTTCAGTATATTCACCTGCAAGACGGATACATTTTTCAGACCTTTCAATTAATTTATTTATACCCTCATAAAAAAATGATTTATCTTTGTCTTCAAAATACGCTGGAACTGCCTCCTTAAAGCCTCATTTACACGATACCATTTTCTTGCCTGTAGCGTACAATTATGTAGAAGCAATACTTGAATTGCAACGTATAAACAACACACCATATTCTTTCTCTACTAGGCAAGTTTTGCATTCAAAAATGTTCTCGGTTTAAACTGTACATACAATATTTTCTTGTGCAATACTTGAATTCAATAGGTTTGTCACTTGACTTTGATAGTCATTTTATCCGAAGACGTCCAACACTTGAATGAAAATATTCGTCTGAGCAAATACGGTCAATTCTTGAAGCAACGTGCCAGTAAATGGAACAGGAACGTACAAGTCGATGTTTAGACAAGACAATTCTTGAAAGCGATAATCTCCTTACCATTATTGTATCAATGTAAACAAAACACGCTGGCAATTATTTCTTTTCAAGATTTGCATTCAATGATGGCGTTCAACTTTATAAATAATCTCCCCGTGTAAACAGTTGCTTACAATTATTGAAATGCAAATATTGCGCTTCCACTATTGTATTCAATTATTGCTATTTGTTTAGTTTTTATATATATTTAATTAGTTTTTAAAAATACAGTCCTTATTTTTGCGGTAATTACACACACTCATTTTCGGTTACATTAATTTATTTATGATTAGGCTGTATGTAATATGTCATCCTTTGCTTTTTTACTTCGGGGGTTCTCACAAAGTTGCGAAGGCGCGACGGAAAAAAGATGGACGATCGGTTCTAACTTGTGAACAACGTTTTAATTGCGGATATTAATTGTACGTGCTCTGCCAAGTGATATTTGGATTTTTTGGTGTGTTTGTGCATCCTATTATTGTGGACATTGATACTTACTAATTTTACTGTGAAAAACCTGGACATTCCAAAGTGCCTCTTACGGAAGCAACAAGGTGGGTGCTTAGGGTCTTTTCTTTATATATTTATAAGGTATTTATGCAGACTACTCATTCTCACTGCACAAGGATATAAGCCTGAAGACATTACATTTCATTTCATGTTCCATTATCTAAGTAACTGTACTATTTCGACCCGTGTGGCGCGCACAGCTATCGAAGTTTAAACATCCCTTTTACCGCCGCGCGAGTCTCTGCTGCTCATTTATTTAATATTATTTTTTCGTGTGTGATCGGCGCACACATCCCTTCGAGCCGGATTTATTATTAGTTTGGTTAATTTGATTCCTTTGGTAATGGAATATTCGAGTCTTTGGGCAATTACACATATTTGTTAAATTGTGGGGGTAGATGGGAATAACTTGATTGGGCGTAATTTCATATAATTCCTGTGTAATTTTGGTTGTTTACAGTTACACTGCACATATTTACACCTACAAGTATTATATATAACTGTATTATTCCTCTTTCCCATTCCCATATTATAATTTTATCGTCACATTTCATGTTAAGTAGGTATTCACACATTTTTGCGGAATTTGGACTGTATTGTCATCGGAATAAAGAATTTGTAGGTCAATCAGAGGCTATTTAATAATTCTATACTGCATATGTTCAATTTCATTTTTGTGCATTTTTTGTTTGTGAAATTATTGTAAGCAGACTCAGCGGCGCCATTTTATTCTTAGTACTTTAAGCGGGCATTATTGGTTGCACATTTTATTTAGGTTGGCACTACGCAGATCTTGACGATTGGTCGAATCGAAGATTTGGTTTGTTTATTTGGTTGGTACTCTCATTGGTTTCGAGTGCTTTACTGCCAGCGTCGTGGGCTCTAATCCCGGTTGGAACATTCTTTTTGGTTTTGTTTTTGTTTTTTGCGGACTTGTTTTTTATTGCAATATTTTTTGCGGTATTTTTTCGGGATTTTGTTGTTGTTATCAGCAAAATATTTAAAGCGGGTGATAAGAAACAAGGTTTTTTGTTATTATTTCTAGTTCGGTATAGGGCACGTACATATAGTTTATATTTTTGTCACAGTTGTCATACTGGTGACTACTGTAGGTATATTTCGTGTTTGTCTGGGGGCTACAACTATACATTTCGGTTGGCGGGAGCGTTGGCTCATTTATACGTATATATTTTGTAAGTTGTAGTAAATTCACACGGAATTAGATTTGAGGTATTTTCTTTTGTTGTTGTTAGCGGTTGATTACGTAAACAATGGCGACACGTAAGCAACGTTTGCGTGATTTAAAGTATGAATCGATTGTACAAAGGTTGGAAGCAATATATGAGCTTAGTAAACGGGATTATTCTATTGGCGGTGACGAGATAGGTTTAGCGGAATTTAAGGTACGGTTTACTGACATCGATTCTTTGTATGAAGATTTTACATCTTTACATTTTGAAATCCAATTGGATGAGGGTGATGGTTTGGATACCACGAAACATGGTGAGAAGTTTATGATGTATGATAAAATGTATTACGATATTAAACGACGGTATTCAGAGTTGTTCTCAAATAATATTAAGGATAGTCCAGCCGGGAGTAATGGCGGGGATTTTAAATCCAATATAAGTTTACCGCGGCTGCATTTACCTACTTTTTCCGGGAAGATAGAAGAATTTATTTCTTTTATGGAATTATTTGATTCGATGGTTGGACGCGACCGGACCTTAAGTGATACGGAGAAATTATTTTATTTGTTTGGTTCGGTTACAGGTGAGGCTAAGTCTTTGATACATCATTTGAGTATTACGGAGAAGAATTATCCGGTTGCTATTGAGTTATTAAATTCAAGGTATAAGAATAAAAGATTGTTAGTAGATAAATTAATGTTTAATTTGTTTAACTTTGGTCAAGTACATAAAACTTTAAATTCTTTAAGACCATTTTTAAATTCATTATTGGAGAATACTAAGGCGCTCGAGAGACTTGAGCTGCCCGTTGCGGAGTGGTCTTATGTCCTTTTTTATATCAATTTACAAAAATTAGATACTTCCTTACGCAAACATTTTGAGGAACGGTTCGTAGGCAGGGAACTCCCTTCATTTAACGACTTTTTAGGGTTTTTAGAGGATGAAGTTCGTATATTAGAAACAAGTTCGAACACCGCGAGCGCTGGAGCGTGGCGCGGCCCCTCGACGCGGGCGCATGCGTCGGTGGCGCGGGCCCACGATACGTGCGCCGCATGTAAGGGCGCCTCCGCACATACCTTAACTAAGTGTAGAACTTTTATATCATGGTCACCGGTGTTGCGTAAGAATTTTGTTGTGGATAACGGTTTATGTTTTAGATGTTTTGGTCAACATAGAATAACTAATTGTCAGTCGACATATAAATGTACTAAGTGCGGTTCCACCAAACATAGTGCGTTTTTACATTTTGATACATCTCGGGAGAGTGGTGGCTCGGTTCGCAACGCGTCCCCCCCGCGGGCTATGGCGGTGCCGGCGGCGGGGGCGGCGGGGGCGGCGGGGGGCGACTCGCAGCGGGCGCAGGTGTCGCACACGGCGCGGGCGGCGCGCGCGGGCCGCGTGGTGCTGCTGGCCACGGCCGCGGTGCGCGTGCGCGGCGCCGCCGGGCACTACCACACCGCGCGGGCGCTGCTCGACGGTGGCAGCCAAACCACATTTATAACGGACGATTGTGTGCGAAGATTAGGGTTGCGTCGGTTTCGATATGATATCGATATTATAGGACTTAGCGGAACTTTGGTTGGTAATTGTAAGGGTGCGGTCACACTTAATATTGTGCCGAGTAACTCTGATGGGCCAGAGTTGTGTACTCGTGCGGTTATTTTAAATAAAATAACTCATAAATTGCCATCATTTAATTTAGCGGCGGAGTTAGCGGATCGTTTTAACGAATTCAATTTAGCGGATCAATTGTTTTATAAGTCGGGAGACATTGATATTTTGATTGGTGCGGATCTTCTTGGCAATATTATGTTAGGCGGAGGTTTTAAGGTTGACGTAGACTTACCGACGGTATTTAATACTATTTTCGGTCATGTGCTAATGGGGCCCATTTCTTGTATTTCCCCAAGTAGCGACATATGCGGCTTATCACAATGTTTTTTAAATACGGATCAAATATTAGAAAAGTTCTGGCAAGTGGAAGATATTCCGGGCAATATCGCACCCACTAAGGATATCGAGTGCGAAACTATTTTTGCGGAAACACATTCGAGAAACAGTAGTGGTGGCTACGTTGTGCGTTTACCTTTTATGTCTGTCCGGCCAGAGTTGGGTGATTCGGCCACGATGGCCATGAAACGGTTTTTAGCTTTGGAGAAGCGGCTTCTTAGCAATGATGTTATGCGGAATAAATATATTTGTTTTATGCGGGAATATGCGGATATGGGACATATGGTTCCCTTAGATATTTCGGTTGCGGATTTAGAAAGGGGTAAATATTTTGTTATTCCCCATCATGGTATTTTTAAAGCGGACTCGGACAAGATACGAGTAGTTTTTGACGGTAGTTGTAGGACCTCGTCTGGTGTTTCTCTTAATGACTGTTTACACGCAGGTCCAAATTTACAACATGATATTATGGAAGTCATTTGTAGATTTCGTTTATTTCCGGTGGTATTTTCGACGGATATTAAAATGATGTTTCGATTTATTTTCGTTCACGATGAAGACACTATGTATCAACTTATATTTTGGCGGGAATCTCCGGATGAACCCATTCGGTTATATAAGTTAAATCGTGTCACTTACGGTCTCAAGAGCAGTCCGTTCTTAGCGGTTCGCGTTTTGCGGCAGCTGGCAGACGATGAGGAAGGGCGGTTCCCCCTCGCTGCTAAACTGCTGCGCAATTCGGCGTACATGGACGATATCCTCGGTGGAGCGCTCAATATTTCGGATGCGTTAAAATTAAAAGACGAACTAATCGGGTTACTTAAATCGGCAGGATTTGATCTAAGTAAATGGAAATCAAATTGTGAGGAAGTTTTACAAAATATTAAAACTACAGATCAAGAAAGGCCTCGGATTTTCGATAATGCGGATGGACCCGAGTTTCATAAAATTTTAGGAATACAATGGGATCCTAAATTGGATATTTTCAGTTACAATGTAAAGTTGGGTGATAACACCAACTGCACGAAGCGCAGTATTCTTTCGACTTTGGCTCGCACATTTGACCCTTTGGGTTGGATCTCACCGGTTATTCTCCAGGGTAAGATTATCATGCAACGCTTGTGGTTGCTGAATTTATCGTGGGATGACGAGCCACCTGCGGAGGTTGTATCGGAATGGAATATTATTTTTGCGAATTTCTCGCGCATTGGTGATGTAAGGTTAGAACGGTTTGCGTTGTCAAATACTAGGCACTGTTCGCTTCACGGTTTCTCTGACGCTTCGGACCGTGCGTACTCGGCTGTGGTGTATTTGCGGTCGGTTGATGAATACGGTAACACGAAGGTATCTTTAATTATGGCCAAGTCTCGTGTTGCACCGGTAAAATTAAAATTAACGACACCTAAGCTCGAGCTATGCGGCGCGGCCTTGCTTATGCGAGTTTTGAAGTACGTTTATGAAGCCATAAAAAATGAAACATTCATTGAGAACGTAGTGGGCTGGACGGATAGTAGTATTGTATTATCATGGCTGCGTTTACCACCGCATGTGTTGCAGCCGTTCGAAGGAAATCGCGTATCGCAAATAGTCGGATGCGAAGTACCAATCGCATGGCGTCACGTGCCGTCTAAGATGAACCCTGCGGATGTAGGCAGCCGCGGATGTAGTGCGTCGGAGCTTGTTGCACACCCGCTGTGGTGGGAGCCAGGCTGGCTCAAATGTCCGGATGCCACGTGGCCTACAAATATAGTTAATGGTAACAAGGAGTTACCAGGTTTGCGAAAAGCTTACACTCATACTCTACTTACGGAAACGGAAAACCCTAACCCAATATTTACAAAATTTAGCTCGTTATCAAAATTACAAGCGGTTGTAGCTTTTTGCTTAAGATTTATTTCCAACTCTAAACAGAAAGACCATTCAAAACGGTTTATCGGTGTGCTTTCTGTCTCAGAGCGTAGAGCGGCATTGAGTTGTCTCGTCCGGATGGCTCAACTTGAATCATATGCGAATGATATTGATAATTTGCGGAAGAACTTACCAGTTCTAAATAATTTACGTAGACTCATGCCTTTTCTTGATGATTGTGGCTTATTGCGAGTTGGAGGGCGGTTGGAACATGCGGCTAATTTACCGGAGGGAGCAAGGCACCCCTTATTGTTACCCAAATCACATCCTCTCACTGTCTTAATTGTAGATCATTTTCATATAGTTTATTGTCATGTTGGCCCGACGGCTCTACAGGCAATTTTACAAAATCAATTTTGGATTGTTTCAGCGCGGCAGGTTATTCGGAGTCGCATTTTTAAATGTGTATTTTGTTTTAGGATGAAGGCGAAACCTTCAGATCCAATAATGTCGGCGTTACCTAGTGATAGAGTTAACGCGAAAGGGGTATTTCATACCGTGCAAACGGATTTTGCCGGACCATTCATGACTAAAGAATCTCGTTTGCGGAAGTCGAGACAAGTTAAAAGTTACTTGTGTGTTTTCGTTTGCTCAGCCACTAAGGCGGTGCACCTTGAAGTGGTCGGCGATCTTTCTACGGAGGCCTTCCTTGCAGCGCTAACACGTTTTGTATCTCGGCGCGGCTTACCAAGTGTGATACGTTCGGATTGTGGAACGAATTATGTTGGGACTAAAAGACATTTAGATGACGTTCAAAATTATTTATCTAAACGAGACATTCAAGACGGTTTATCGGCCACCGCTTCTAAGCGCGGTGTTGCTTGGCTATTCAATGTCCCCGGTGGACCACATTTTGGTGGATTATTCGAAGCTGCTGTAAAATCAGCGAAGTCATTGTTAAGGCGGGTAGTTGGTGAACAAGTCCTTACATTTGAGGAGCTCTCTACAGTTTTCGCTAGAGTGGAAGCTGTCCTTAACTCTCGGCCTCTGTGCCCTTTGTCTCACGATCCAAGAGAATTTGATGTATTGACGCCTGCTCATTTTTTAATAGGCAGACCTCTACTTTCAGTCCCTGAATTTGATTATACGCAAAGTGCGGAAAATCGTTTAACTCGGTATGAGTTATTGCGATCCATGGCTCAACGGTTTTGGCGTAAGTGGAGTGAGCAATACCTCCATACCCTACAAATGCGACATAAATGGACCTCTAATTGTGACCCACCTAAGGTTGGTGAACTGATTTTAATTAAGGAGGATAATGTTCCTTCTTTAAAATGGCGACTAGGTCGTATCCAGGAGCTGGTACCTGGCAAGGATGGAGTTGTTCGAGTGGTTAAGCTTCTCACTTCTTCTGGGACACTTCTTCGTCCTGCCGTCAAGATTTGTAGACTGCCGATAGAGTAATTGGTGTAGAGTCTACTTACATTTTAGTTTTAGTTAGATTTATTAGTTCTATGCTACTTATACTTTAATTAATATTTTGCAGTATAGGTTTATTTACTTTAGTCTGGCTTTCCAGCCAACCTCGGGCGGGAGGATGTTTAGTTTTTATATATATTTAATTAGTTTTTAAAAATACAGTCCTTATTTTTGCGGTAATTACACACACTCATTTTCGGTTACATTAATTTATTTATGATTAGGCTGTATGTAATATGTCATCCTTTGCTTTTTTACTTCGGGGGTTCTCACAAAGTTGCGAAGGCGCGACGGAAAAAAGATGGACGATCGGTTCTAACTTGTGAACAACGTTTTAATTGCGGATATTAATTGTACGTGCTCTGCCAAGTGATATTTGGATTTTTTGGTGTGTTTGTGCATCCTATTATTGTGGACATTGATACTTACTAATTTTACTGTGAAAAACCTGGACATTCCAAAGTGCCTCTTACGGAAGCAACAAGGTGGGTGCTTAGGGTCTTTTCTTTATATATTTATAAGGTATTTATGCAGACTACTCATTCTCACTGCACAAGGATATAAGCCTGAAGACATTACATTTCATTTCATGTTCCATTATCTAAGTAACTGTACTATTTCGACCCGTGTGGCGCGCACAGCTATCGAAGTTTAAACATCCCTTTTACCGCCGCGCGAGTCTCTGCTGCTCATTTATTTAATATTATTTTTTCGTGTGTGATCGGCGCACACACTATTGAACGTGCAAGAAAATGGTATCGTGTAAATGAGGCTTAACTTCATCATCGGTGGTAATTTTTTTACCCCGAAGCTCTTTTTTCATTTTTGGGAAGAGGTAATAATCACTCGGGGCTAGGTCTGGGCTGTAGGGTGGGTGGTTTAAAATATCGAAGCCCACCTTATGCAGGGCAGCCAACGCAACGCGACTCTTGTGGACGGGCGCATTGTCGTGCAAAAGCAGCACACCCTTCGTCAATTTTCCCCGTCTTTTCTCTTTAATGGCTTCTTTTAGTCGCTCTAATATTGAAGCGTAGTATTCTCCGGTTATAGAAACACCTTTATCTTTATAATCGATTAACAATATTCCTTCTGAGTCCCAAAAGACCGTTGCCATGAGTTTCCCAGCTGACTGTGACACCTTAAACTTCTTGGGGGGTGCTGTGCCCTTTTTATGCCACTGCATGGAGTCTTGTTTCGACTCAGGTTCATAATGATGAACCCTAGTTTCGTCTCCAGTAACAATTCGAGTCAATACACCATCCTTGTCGTCACTGCAGAGGTCCAAAAATGCACGTGAACACTCTACGCGTTGTTGTTTTTGCGGCGGCGTGACTTTTCACTCCCGATTATGTTGCTTGGTTGACGATAGCTCAAAGACTAATTGTCTGATAACAATGAAACCTCGTATTTATACTAATTATGAGTCACTGAACGCGTTACGGTCCTAATGAGCCTAATCACCCCCCTCCAACCCTCTCATTCCGCGAACTTAAAAACGCACCCTCGTATATATTTTCTTAAATTCTAGTATTTCGTCAAAAAAATTTCACCATATAGAGAAAAGCAAAAGTACATCTACCTTTATTCCAAAGCTATGTTTTTTTTTAACTTTATTTACAGTTATTGTTGCTGGGACAAAAGCAGCTGAGGGCGTTTCAGCTTCGGATATGGCCAAACGATTAGCTTTGGAGAGAAGTAAAACGCAGATGTTGAAAAATTTAAACAGGTAAACCCTTTGTAAAGAAACTTTGTTTTTAAGAGTGGTAGAGTCTAGCTGTAAGCTCTGTCTGCAGCGATTGCTGGGCTGACTCGACCGGTGAAATACCACCGTCGCACAGAAAACCATAGTGAAGTAGGGACGATGTTCCTGCGTTTCGTTCGGTGAGTGCGGTATCCGGTGCCCAACTTTCTCAAAGGTCAGCAACGCACCCTCAATGCATATGTAATTGTGGGTGTATATAGGCGGCGGTGATCACTTACCATCACGTGACCCGTTTGTTCGTTTGCTATTTTTAATTTAATGTAATTTTATAAATATTTTTATTTATTCAGATTTGTATCGCGTTATCGCATAGTGGTGTCAAATCTACCGCAACATTTCGACGATGCTAAACTCCGCAAGACGTGTGCTGCCACCGTCGGCAATAAGGCTGTGATCACTGAAGCACGCATTATGAGAGACTTGAGGGCTCCCATTGGCAGAGATGGAAAACATCCGTGAGTTTTTTTTTTCATACAATTTTGACTGTAGTAAAAAAAAAAGTTTGTTTTTGTTGACTGTAGTAAAAAGTTATTTTATCTTATTTTTCTGTTTTCAGATCTAAAGGATACGGGTTTGTTATGTTCATGAAACACGAAGACGCTCTGACTTGCCTGCGTAAACTCAATAATAATCCAGAAATATTTGACAAAAACAATGTAAGGAATTTATTTTTTAAGAAGATTATGTTTTTTTTCTGTGCAATTTACCTTTTAACATGACGTAAATATACGTTTTATTTTTTCAGCGGCCCATTGTATCGTTTTCGATAGAAGATCGTACAGCGCTGAATGCACGTAAAAAACGTTTAGAAAAGTCTATAGCCAACAACCCAATCGTCAAAAAAGATGATAGTGGAAACGTAGTGAGTGGAAAACGCAAAAACAGAAAGCGAAAACTCCAAGTCCCTGAAGAAAGTTACGTTAAAAAAGCAAGATTTGATCGAAAAATCAACCCAAATAAAGAAAGCGACTCTGGCAAATTCGTACGCAGACCCGCAGAAGATGTGGAATACTCAGGGATAAAATCAAGGGAAGGAGCACAACATAAGATGAGAAGCAATTACAAATTAAAAACACAAGCAGAAATACACAGGCAAACAGTGAAAAGCGACAAAAAGAAAAACAAACATGCAATGCGGATGAAACAAGCTAGGCGGGAAAGAATAAAGTTGCCGAAACAAAAAATCAACAAAAATCTTAATAAGAAGAGAAATAAAAAGTTTTAATAACTGTGGTCGGGCACTCGGGACTGTTGTCGGGACGAAAGGATATGTTATTGTTGAGCAGTAAATTAAATAATAAAATGTGTTTTACTCTTTTTAATATTTTTAGGTTATAAATTGAGACTTAGCCCAATAAATATAGCCCAATAAATATACAAATAAAAACCTCGTAATTTGAGATGAAGATGCAAATATGTCGCCGCATAATGGTTTTAGGCTAGTTTAGAAAACAAAATTCATCATACCTACTCTTAAAGAATGTGCTTTACTAGCGACTCGCCAACACTTGCTCGCGAAATCTTGCATTTTGCTAACTTAAAAAAACTTTTTCTAAACGTTCTTTTTTAACAAATTTAAATGAAAAATTATCCTTAAGATGGCGAAAACCGCATTAAAATTCGCTACGTGGTCTACGAGGAGATAGCGGACAAACAGACAGAATTAGCGACTTGGATTTATACTATGTAATATGTAATGATGATAATTATTAAAAAATATTCAACAAAGTTATTCTACAATTTTATTAACGCTTAAATTAGCAAGATGAATTTAATAAAAATGTTCTATTTAAAAATATACTGCGAATGAAACATGCTATAGACTTTTTTGAAATTAGTGTACTCAGTGTATACCAATATCTATTAAAGGGTGTCAATGTTTGGATATGAGTTACTTATGTGGTTACTTTGATAGATGGGTGGCTTAACAAATTTGGTTCAAAGTTAGTGTATGGATTGCATATATAGTTTGAAATAACATAACATGTGCTTTTTACTGTAAGTACCTACGGGAAAAGTAGTGTTTTTCCAAAAGAATGTAGCTATCAAACTTTGCCTGAGTACTCATATTACCCATATCATTGCCCTAGGTTTTTGACGAGTGTTTGGCTAGGATGATGTATAAGTTTTTTCATCAATAAATCTGTTGATCGTGAGTTGTACACTTTATAAAAAAGTTGAAATTTTTTCCATAGACAACTGACAGCTGCTCCACCAATCAGAGGACTTTAGCGATCAAACAAAATGAAAGTTCGCCACATGTCCGCCATATCTACTACATCTCCTTTCTAGTGACGTTCGTATTTAATTTGTGTTAAATAGGAACTATTGGTATTTCGTTGTTATAATTTAATTCTTTTTTATTTTTTCCACCAGACGGTGAGTATCATTTATACAGTGATTCACTCAGTAGTGTACATTTCAATAAATTTACCGCGACGTGCTCTGCCGAGCATACCGTCAAAATAAACCCAGTTTTGGCAGTGATTTCTTGTGTAATTTGTGAAGTAATATTGTAGAACCTTCCTATGTTTTTCGGTTTCATTATTTTCTGAGGTTACATCTTGGTTTAATTGTTGGAAGAAATGTGGTATTGATGAACATTTTAACTTGAACTCATTTGCGTTATTGCAGGCTGGAGGCGGAGTACACCATGGAGTCTCCGAGAAAATTCAACGATTGTTACTTCTATTACTATTCTACATGCACAAAGGTGAGCGAAGTGTTTATTACATGGTTTTAATTAAAGTCTATAGGTACTTAGATAAAATAGCATAATGTGGTAATTGAATTAATTGAAACTTTTAGTTCTACTGATTAATTTTGTAATTGCAGGGAGACAACTGTGTATTCCGCCATGAACCATCAGCACTAGGATGTGAGACAATGTGCTCGGCCTGGCAGCAAGGCAAATGTCTTGACAAACGATGCAAACTCCGTCACATGGAGCTAAGAGTAAGTTTTAATATTTTCAATAGTATTTACATTATGATTAAATGAAAGTTTTTGAGTCTTTTAAAAATTAATATTAATATTGACAGAGTTAAAATTTATCTTTCAGAAAAATCGTAAACAAATCCCTTGTTACTGGGAGAACCAACCAGGAGGTTGTCGCAAGAAGCACTGTCCGTTTATGCATAAGAATCCCGAGGCGCGTACAGACGGCATTGCTCCGAGTCAACCAGGCCCTGTTTTACCCGTTTGTATTTACCATATTTATAATTTATATCCTGATTACAAGATTTCAGAAACATTATGTATGATTAATATTATGGTTTTCCTCATAATTATATTGAATTGTATGTTATTGATAATTGTAGATTTTATATTTATTGGTTTTACTGTAGTTTTCTAGAAATTAATCTGGTTTTACCCAATTGGTAGGTTACTGTGTTATCTTTGTTTTGATTTGTTCTTAGAATTTAATTAAATCATGGATTGTTTTTCCTCTATACATAACTCTGAATTCACATATAAGATTACTACTATCAATATAAAGAATATATTAATTTTGTGTACTTAGGTGTAATGTTAAGAATAAACTGGGCTTATCTACCACAGCATTGCATCTGAAACTTGGCTGGAATATCTAAATTATCTTCATTTCAATTGAATCGTAGCCCAGTATGTCATAGACTATTTGCATATACAGATGCAGGCAGTGTCCCCGGTGGGGGCTGGCGAGGTAGAGCGCCACATGCCGCCCACTGTCGCGGCGCCCCCGCCAGCACCTGTGTCCTTACTTTGGCAGCAACAAAGACAGCGTAAGTACCTTAGTTTTGGACTGGCAACTTATAAATGGACATAGTAAAATGACAAGTCATTGATTTGTGCGTCTTGAGTTAGTGTGGTGGTGATGTAGAGGCTAGTGATGGAAAGGCGGGAGGTAAGTATGTAGGCTACTAGCTAAATTAGTCATAGTTAACTCGCGTCATATGTGTCAATAAAGTTTGAGTTGAAATAGGTATGGCCATGAGTAGGCACAAAAATTGCTCATTGTTAATTATGCAATGGAATTTTGTGGTAAATCCGTATTAATACAATGTTTTCGTACTAAACACAGTTTACAATATTAATTAAGGTCTATACCTAGCCACTTATCAGCTTTAAATTAATTGATGCTTGACACAAATCAACTTACTTAACCGTCATTAAAGGACTATTAAAAATAATAAAATAGTTAAATATTTTTTTTTCTAGAATTCCTTTGTTAAAACTTAGAGTTTTAATTAAGTTTATTTACGAATTGTGCAATAATTTGTTAAGTGCTGTTATTTCTAATGTACATAATTAGTTAATTGGTGATTAAGTGTTTCCTGATAATTATATTTTTTGTCTAAATTATATAGAAAAAAGGTGCAGAAGAGGTATATTTAATAATTTACCATTTCAAATACCATTTGATATAGTTTTTGAACTATAGGTACATTTATATTTCAAACTTGATAAATTTGTTTGTTGTAGTGGTATTAGACTCAGCCCTCCTCGGTGTCCTGCCCGGGGCAGGCGGAGGCCTGGTTGCCCGTAGAACTATCCCCGGAGTGGAGGATGGAGGCCCGTATGCCCCCATCGCTGTGGACCCTCTCGTCGTCAACTTTGAGGAAGGTATGCGTCTCTACTGAAATTACATGTGGTAAGCCCCACCGTGTACAACTAACTTGAACTATGGATGTTGAGATTGGCTTGGAATGTAGGAATGGGAACTCGTTTGATTATGTATGCAATGGTTAGATTAGGTTAGCATGTTCAAATAGGATCATCTAGGTTTGGATTGTCAAAAATTAATAAATAAAAAGATGATTTTCGAAGTGGATTATAATTGCACATGCTAATGAAAAGACTAAAGTTTGGATTATAGAAAAGTACTTGAGACATTGATTGTAAATCCAGTCAAGTTAGCGGGGCTTATTACCAGAAACTGTAACATTTAAAACGCATCGAAGTCAAAGTATATAATCTTATTAACAACTAAAATTATACTCGTTTTGCCTAATAATTTGATGAGTTTTAAAATTAATATTATTATTTGTTTTCTAGTTTTAAAGTCACTTATTAAATTAAGAACTAGTAAATATACTGGGGTGAGCTTGGTTACTTTTTAACAAAAAAAAAGAATGATTTCGTAATTCTGTAAATCGAAACATTTTATCTTATATTAAATTATGATTATATATTTTAACACTCATAATATAATGTCGGTTTTTGCCCAGTATATCAGCAAAACGATCTGGCTGTATAACAAAAATGTTTGTAGATGTATTAGATATGGCACTGAACACAAAATAACATAGAACGGGGAAAATTCACTTTACCAAACTTTTTTTCAAAATGTATTCAACAGTTTAGGTATGTGCCAATAATAAAAAGGAAAATTTAAACAATTGTCCACCAGAATAAAGAAAGAGGATTAAACTTATTTAAGAATATATTTTTATTTACGAGTATACTCAACTTGCTGACCGGGCACTTGCGAGAGTAAAATTTGTTATTATTTTGAACGAAGTACATAGTTTTTATTTATACCATGCTCGGTTGCCTGCAAGATTGAATTTTAAAAATAAAATATTTTGTTGTTAGTTAATAGTCAATTATATAATTTATATACAGGTTGGATTCGGTATTTCTATGTGTTTATCTCCTAGTTTCTTGATTTTAGAAAGAAAATACATTGTCTTCGAAGTTCTAATTTTATGCACCGGATCCAACTTGTTTTTTTTATTTATTACTGCCACAGAAGGCGTTTTATGTTTGTTATATAATGTTTAATTGTTTTCTTAAACCCCTAAGTAAAGATTAAAAGGTTTAAGAAAAATATTATTTATGAAACAACCTATGCTATTGCTCTCTCACTCCGACGTGAAGTATTTAAAGATGGAACCGTCGGTATTTTTGTATCGTGCAATAAATTAGCGAATTATAATAATCTTTTTCATATCTTAGCTGTTTAGACTCATATAGCGCTTTTTGTTTATTATAGTAATAATAACGATACTTGTATTGAAAGTAACTTTTGGACTCGTTCCGGGATAGCGTTCTATATGAGCCAATAAATATATTATTTATATACTCATACGAACACTTAAAACAGAAATATAGGTCTGTTGCTCAAGAAATATTAAAAGTAGTATTTATGTGTTTTTACATGTAATACAATAAAACGCAATAAGCGCTATTCCGGGGCGTTGACAGTGACGTTTTGACAGGTCGTTTTGTGACATTGACTCTGCGCAAACGCAACGCCCTACCAAACGTCACTGTCACCTCTAAGATAACGATGTAATCCTTGTCTATGATAAAAAGTACATAATAAAAATAGGTTATATAAAAATACAAATAAAAATATATATACACGATTGTAATTCATTAATTGTAGGTGATGAAAAAAAAAGAAAAAAAAAAGATGCTTTGCGCCTTTAAATTGTTTGTATGTTAGCATATAGTTAACAAGGCGATAGCTAATATATAAAGATACACGGCTATCGTTTTCAATATAATTTATATTCGCACCATGAAGTAGATAGAAAAAATATTATAAATTATAAAAAAAAATAGGTGACCGGTTAGAAAAGTACAGTTGTATACCAATACTGTTGCCAAGCTATTTGGTATACCACTGTATGTTTTCAACTATAATAAATTTTTGTGCTTAAGGACATTTTGTAATGTTGTAAGAATTATATCGATAATAGGATAGAAAATTTAGCATTCAGATTGCTTAGCAGTTTTATAATACTTCCGGACAAAATACCGGTTGATACCAGTATGTCAATGTCAACACTTAATATTAATTAAATTTTGTGTGTCTGTACATGATTTGCTAAAAGGCTGTCAGCTCAGCAGGGTGCCAGTATTGGAATTGTTTTTATCTTTATGATCATCGTGTAAGGACCCGCGGGCCACAGCTTGTGCAATAATAACCAAAAGTCTTAATTTAACTTCCAAATGTATGAATTATAGACATGAAATTGTTCGTAATGTATTCGCACTGATCGCCATAGTTCCTATGTTTTTTATCGCCAATTCACACAGAACTACATACAACGTGAAAATAATACTTTCTGTCTATGGTCCATGGTATGACTAGTCATTAATTAATTTGTAAATGTAAAAGTAAAGATATTACAAGAAATAAATAAACAGTCTGATGGTGGGGATAGGGTAAGATTTGAAGAGTGACCTTTTATATAAATATGTATTTCAAAGACTGCATTCAGTTGTGTTCTTAAAGCATTCAAAATTTAGCCTATTTTGAAAGTTTAATTTAGTACAAAGTATTTACTGATGACGTTGATATGTATCGGTTTCTTTGCTGACCCTTTGTTTTGTATTGTATAAATATGTTTTATTTGTAGATTGAGTACAAAAATATCTTGTTTTGCATGCGGCCTTTTTATATTGGTTTTTTCAGGCAGCTAACTATGAATTAGTATTTAGGTTTTCGGGCGTGTTATTAAAAGCCCGACTTTACTACAATAATTGTTGGAGTGTTAATATTTTTTCTGTTATTTAACCATTGTACGCGGTTATCTTAGTTCTTTTTCTATGTTTATTGAAAACCGGTTTTGTCGTAATGTAATTTGCCGGGAACCGGTTTTTAAAGTTGGTTGTTTGGGAACGTTTGTAGGGGGGAGGACGTAAAGAAAATAGTTCTAATTTTGTATTCGAATGGAATTCATTCCTGTTGATTGCCAACTAATGAAATTATTGTAAGGCTGTGTGTGCAATGGCGGTCGCTACTATGCTCCTTACACTCGCCATTATTGGAGGATGTATTTCCGTCGCGCGCGCAGCCCGATGTTTGCTATCAGTAAACTTTACTTTGTTGTGAATCGAAACAAGAGTTGTTACGTTAGTAGCCTTACGTTTGATATAAGAGTTTCGAAATAATAATAATAACGCGTGTGTTTAATATTGTAAGCTAATTTCACACTGATATAGGAACACGTAACGGAAAAATCCATTGGCTTTGTTTAATCAAATTGTGTTATATCAACGAGTAAATAAAATTGATTCATAAGCAAAATATGATTTTTGTAATTATTTTTGACCGCCCCTTGCGAGTCGCTTGCCGTTAATGCTAGAACACACCACAGTTAATAATTGATATTGGATGACGCGGGTTGCAAAATTAATTACGAAAATCATGAACATATGTTTGTTCGGATTTATTAAAGAGCTATTTGGTGTGTTCTTGCAGAATCGGATAATGAAAGCGCTCCGTCATCGACCCCCACAAAATGTCCCCCGGACGACGCCCAGCGCATAGCTCGCACCAAGTCGCAAGAACTGCTTCTACTCGAACGAATACAGGCCGAGGCAGCCGCCTACTACAACTACGATAACCTACCACCTGTAGCCGAAACACCCAAAGAGAGAAAGATCGTTCGCGTACGAACCACCTCCGCAACCAAACTATCTCTAGACGAACTAGCAGGTAAACAAGCCTCCACAGAACGCAGGAAATCACTAGACTTCAAAGTACTGTCGCTAGACGAAATACGAGCTAGGAAAAAACCTGCGACGGAAACGGTAGTACCGACCGCACCAATCACGTTAAAATTAAGCAGAAAAAGAAAGTCTTCCACGACAGAAACTATCACAACGACCGGTAATAAAATACTAAAAGTTGTCAGAAGTAATTCTATAGTTTACAAAAAAATCGACAAAAACGCACCTACACAATCTAGTCAGTCTAAACAAGACCAAAAACCACAAGAAGTAGAGTGTAGGAAACGCACATTGTCGGAACAAACCGACCTTATATACGATATGTTAGATGACGAGCTAGTAGATAATTGTTTCGAATTCAAAAGAATAAAAATAACAGAACAACAAAGTATGAAACCTGTTATAATTAGAAATAAAAATACTAGTATAGACAAACTAGATGTAAGCCCGTGTGACGAAGCAGATATAAGCAATAAAACAGACAATGATTCTGATTCAGAAGTACAAATTGTAAGTGTAGATATACCTAGTGAAGTAACTAATGTAGATGAAATTATAGATTTAGACGACAGTAAGGTGAGTGACGAAGAAGTAGTAGACCTGAGTGAAGATGTAGATGAGATCTCGTCCAGTCACAATGTGGAGTTAGTCAAAAACGTGCCAGATATCGTAGCTAGTTGCCAGAAAAATGCAAGTAAGTCTGATGATATAAATACTATTGTGTCTGACGTAGACGAAGATGCGCTCCTAAATGATGACGATGACTTATGATCTCTCAACAAACTATAATGTAGAGGTGTAGATGTAGGTTTTGCAATTTTATAGAGTAGCTTAGACGGGAAACATTCCTAAGTTGTAATTTTATCAGACTACATTATGTAGCATTTTTATTGTAGGAGCTGTTTGACTTATGTGTAATTTTGAACGTCAAACAAACATTCGATGCAGCGTGTTGCAATTTGTTTTAAAGCTTTAATTTGATTTTATTGTGCTATAAAAAGGAGTGAAGAGGACATTTAGAAGAAACATTCAAATGTTCATCCAAAAATTTATTAATATTTAATTGTATTTCCGACATCACACAGTTATTCACATTATTTAATTATACAATGTTAAGGAATGATAAATTCGAATCTTTGTCCTTGCTAGACTATTTTTAAAATGGACAATAATTTAACAAGTTGTCCTCATTCTTTAATTTGCGTAACAAATTAATGAGAAAACTGACATTATTCCTAGAAGTAATATATACAATGGTACATAATGCTAATAATTAAGACAAAATGGTACAAATTAGAATTGGTTGCATTGCTCAGCAATTATTATATTAAAATTAAAAAAACATTTAGCATGGTACAGAATGTTGTAGATTTGTACAATGTTAATTAGTTACATATTAATTGAATTATCTGTTTATATTATTTGTTTAACTGTTTAATTCAAATCATTTTCATTGAATTTGTCTTTTAATTTTTTCTCGCAATTTATAGATATAGTTGATGTTGTTTTGTCTCTTTGAATTTGAACATTTATTAAAAAGATTTTAAAATTACATTTCCTATCACTTTGGGTGGAATCTTTGTTTAAATAAGGTCCTAATACAAACTTATTTAGCTTTAAACTTAACGTTGCTTAAATTAACTTGTACAACATACATAGTATACAGTTATACAATATTTTCTTAATATCTAACTAGTATAGCTACCTATTAAATAGACAAAAATAAACAATTAGGTACCTAAATAACATTAAATTATTTCATTCAAAGTACACACATTAGATGTGAAGTAAGAAACCTCTTTGGAAAACCTATTAGTTCTCTATTTGAATGAAATAGTCTAATTTACAATAAATATATTTTGAGCCTTAATTTTGTGCTCATTTCAGTGTTTGTGGTTTCTAGTAGATATGTCAATTCTTTATACTATTCGTGAATAATGAAATTCAAAAAGCTGTCACCTAATTCCTTCTACGTTATGAAACAATTTGTTCTTGCCTACACTTGTATAAAAAAGAAAAGTAAAAAGTGCACAATTTTGTTCACTACTAAAACACCGACAAAAAATTGATCGATATAAACGAAAAGTTTCTAAACCGAGTCACTAGATGGCACTGTTTGACGTTTGTCACCAGTCGCATTTGAACTGTCTCGTCTGTCAAAATGGAGCGATTTTATTGGTTCGCTGTTGGCGCCATCTATCGGCGAGTGGCGGTGCTGGATCACAAAATGGTTTGAGTTGGGGGCGGCTGAAGAGACTACTAGTTCCACCAAGGTCACTGGAGGCGCCAGTACTGCTGGGAGTCCTGGCCGGGTACTGCCAGGGGAACAGACACACCGGCTCCTAGCAGGCCTCCTACTTCTGCGGGAAACGCAATAAAAAGGAATTTAAGTAATTTGTACACTAGAAAACAGTTTTCATGGATAATTTGGAGCACTTCCAATATTCTGTCTACCATACACAGTAGTACATTACAGTCTCGGTACAATAAACAAATATCATAAGAGGTTCTAAACACGTTAAAGAAGTATTCGAAGTCTTTCCGATAAAGCTAAGCACTCTTTATACTTGTAAAATATTCTTATCCACTACTTATTTCACCAATAATGTCACTTTCATACCTGGAGGCGGCGAAGTAGGCTCGTGCTGATATCCATGGTTCACATACGGGTGCGGGTGTTGCCTATAGCCCAGCTCATACCGCGGATAGCCCAGGAAGCCGGACTTGCAGAGGTCGGGGTCCGAGGCCTCGCAGACAGCGGGGTCTGGTACCATCGAGCTGGGGTAGCCCATCGGGGTGAGCGGGCTGGGGGTAATAATAATAATAATAAAAACTCTTTATTGCATAAGACACATAAAATATACACAAGATTCAATAGGGTGTTGCAAATTGTGGGTAGACAGTTAACGTTGAGGTTACTGGTATTGAATAACGTTTTTTTGTCAATTTTGGTTTTAAAGTGTAGTGGCCAGACGATTGGCTTCTTTGGTCTTTAAAATATGAAAGGTATGTACGGTTACGACAGGCGTAAGAACGAAAATTGGATTGTTGTTAAAGTTATGTGATAAGATGAAGGTTTTACTTGAAATAGTGAAGTTAAACGGCACATTTATTTATTATGTGACTTGTCATACAAAGCTAAAAATATCTTGACATTTCGGAAACTCCGCCAAATTATTGGCCGGATCCCCACCGGACGATCCAAAGCGCTCCGATCGCGCGCGGCACGGAGCGCGCCCCACGGAGCGTGAAGTGTAGGCGGAGAGCGCGCGCTCCTTGCCGCGTGTGATCCATGTGTTGTCGATTTTATGGTCAGGAATTGCTGTTGGATCAGTCAGATCCACACCGGACGATGCACGCTTCACGCATCACGATCTTGGATCACGGATCGCAGGATCGCCGATCCATTTGGATCGTCCGGTGTGGATCCGGCTATTGGCATCCTTGGTGATCCTTGTTTTAAATGTTGATGGAACTTGACGGTTCTCAGAGCTCAGTCACTATAAGAATATGCCCTACACAGCCAGACGCGTCAGTTACCAAGAACCAACGCGTTAGTTACCAAGAACCAACGCGTCAGTTACCAAGAACCAACGCGTCAGTTCCCAAGAACCAACGCGTCAGTTACCAAGAACCAACGCGTCAGTTACCAAGAACCAACGCGTCAGATACCAACATCGTCCAAACTTCCGTAACTGTGACTCACCTATAAGCGTCGACGTTGAGCGGCGCGGGCGGCTGGTAGTGCTGCGGGGGCGGGTGCGGCGCCCCCTGCCCGCCGCCGCCCACGCCCCCGCCCCCCACACCGCCCACGCCTGCGTACGCGCACTCGGGGCTGCGTCGCTGCGCGCGGATCTTCTCCTCTCGCCGCCACTTCGCGCGACGATTCGAGAACCACACCTTAAGGTGACGCTTGTTTAACTAACAGCAGCTCAATTACGAACTACTTAAGAGTAAGTTTTCGTAGCGAATACGTTTTTGCAATTAGGTAATTCGTGATTGAGTTGCTGCTCTCAACAAATGACGCTTTGGTTTCCAATTTTTTTTAATTAAAGTAACCTCGGTATCTTCATAACTCAACGTACACAACGAATTAAGATTTTGATTTGTTGTTGGATAAATTGAAGAGCGTCATAAGGTGCCTTAGTTAAATCAAGCGTCGCACTTTTAGATTATGTTTAAATAGAGCTTTAAATGCTAAAGCTAAGTCCATCACCTAATAAAAAAATATTGATTCTAAAACTTTTCTGACAGGTTTGTTGTAGAAACTTGAACCTTACTTTTTTATCTAATATTATCTAATCTAATATAGATAAAATGTCCACCTATATATAAATTATTCAGGTAATTCATAGTATATGTCTGCGATCTTTCGTCTGAGCAATCGCAACGAATTTTTATGCATTTCTTACCATAATAAAGTTTTTTTTCAAGGTTTGTTAAAAAATAATAACTTAATACACTAGACTAGAATTGTTAGTTAAATTACAAAACTTAAAAACAAAATAGTAAAACATATAAAACTCACCTGTATTCGTGCTTCTGGAAGGCCGATCTTCGCAGCTAGCCGCTCGCGGGCGAACACGTCGGGGTAGTGCGTCCGTTCGAATTCTAGAGTAGAGGAAAAAGGGAGCAGGTGGTAAGAATAATAAGTGAAATCTTACCGCATTTGTTGTTTATGGCTTCATGAAGCTTTGTTTTAAAAGCTGCAGCTTTAAGCGCGGTATGGACTGATTAACCGTGTGCAATTAGAGACCGTAATTTATAAAGAAACTAGCGACCCGCCCACGCTTCGCAATGGTGTAATTTTGGCCGACTTGCTCACGAAACATTGTTTTTTGGCTAACTAAACTAAACTTTTTCCGATTGTTCAATATTTACAAATTTAAATGAAAAAACACCTAAAGGATGGTGAAAACCGCATTAAATCCCTTAACTTTTTTAGGAGGAGTTAGCGGCCAAACATACAAACAGACAGACTTAGCGACTTGGATTTATACTATGTAATGATAATGATAATGATAATGATGATGATAATGAAGTAGTGGATGTAATAACGCGTCACGTGCAGTCGTTGGGTTTAACTATCTTTTAATAAACTTGAGATGGCTTAGTATTGACAAGTGACATGGCCGAGTGTGATCCTTTTATTGGGATACTGAACAATGGTTTGGATAGTTCCAATTATGATAAATATTCATAGTAAAGACGCGCGCGCAGCTTTTCCTTGACTTTGATTTGCAGTCTCTTTCCGGTAGTTTGTGTTGAGTGAAGTTTAAAAAAAGTACCATCATTTACCTCGTATTCGTTGCAGAGTAAATATAACTTAATTCAATTACTTATTAAGAAATTTACAGTTTTTTACGTATTTAAAATCAATAACATCGATAAGAAGCAATTTTCTTTGGTATAGGTACCTCTAAGGTGTGTGTATTTATGGAATCCATTATCATTAAAAAAAACGCCAAAGAATAACGTTAGCATGGGAGCTCTCCCCAAATATTGATGTTGTCTATGTTACGGCTAAAACCCGAAGCGCGGCTGCACCTAGTTTTAGCCGGTTAGAAGCATCAATAGGTTAGGTTAGTTAGGTCACTTCTTTGATACGCATAGCGGGACTCCATCGACTCATGATTGAAGCCAGTTTTTATATATATAGGAATAGGTATATCTTTTTTTACGGTTCGCCATTTAAAAAAGACTACTAACCGGCTAAAACTAGGTGTAGCCGCACTTCGGGTATTAGCCGTAACATCTACACCAATACCCCTACCTCTCTCCAAGCTGTCGATCTGTTCGTTGGTGAAGCTGGTGCGGTTCCGCTGCAGCTTCCTCTTCAGCCGCAGCCGCGCCGCGTCGTCGTCGGCGCCGCTGGAGCCCGCGTTGGAGTTGTCCCCGGAGCCGGTCTCGTCGGAGTGCAGCGCCTCCAGGCCTTCCAGGGGCTCGTCTCCTGGAGGTAGTCAAGTTGTGGTTGGTTATTTCATGTACTAGTGGACGCCCGCGACTCCGTTCGTCAAGTCGGTTTCCCGTGGGAATGAGAAGCTTTCCCGCGGTAAAAAGTATCCTATGTCCTTGCCCAAGTTCAGGTCGTTCTTCATACCAAATTTCATCAAAATCGGTTCAGTGGTTTAGGCGTGAAAGCGTAACAGACAGACAGAGTTACTTTCGCATTTATAATATTACTAGTGGCCGCCCGCGACTCCGTTCGCGTGGAAGTCGGTTTCCCGTGGGAATGAGAAGCTTTCCCGCGGTAAAAAGTGCCCTATGTCCTTTCCCAAGTTCAGTTCTTTCTTCATACAAAATTTCATCAAAATCGGTTCAGTGGTTTTGGCGTGAAAGCGTAACAGACAGACAGACAGACAGACAGAGTTACTTTCGCATTTATAATATTAGTAGGGATAATGGGCTATAAAATGTGAGGTAGCATGTGTTTTGTATTAATCACGGCTTATAAAATAGCTGCTTCTATAAAGCCGTGGGTGATGTAAGAGGCGCTTTAAGGTATAACGATCAAGGTTCATAGATGTCAATAATCAGGAGGACGTCTACCAGCCTTGTAATACAAAGGTGTAGTTGACAACAAGTAACATTTTAGTAAGACAGGTGGACATTTTTACTTTTCTTGTCGCGCAGCACTTTGTGATATTCAAGCTCAATTCCTGTTGTTCGTATGACAACAAACTTTGATAAATATACTTACACAACATTACAGTAGTTTAAAGTCAAGCTAAGTTTGTTGCCAAATTATAATCTACAAGTTATTTAAAACTCCGTATCATCAGAACTACCAGTGCTGCCAACATCCCAACTTATTTACCAACTAAGATGTACCCAACTTTTCAACTGTCATATTATTTCAAACTCAGCCCAACTTGTGCCCGCTAACTGAGCACAAGTAACAATTAATTCGAAATTCGAAAACAACTTATTCGATGATTCCGCGATTTATTCGAGTTTCTGCTATTTTAATCTGGAGAAGTTAACGGTTGGTGTGGAGGGGGTATTAAATTTATTGCGTTTGGTTTGTTAGAAAATTTGGGAACATTGAATAAGGCTGTTCTTGTGTATTTAGATAGCTACCGGCATTTGGTAAGAAAGAATCTTTATTATTTTATATTTCGCACTTATCTCTAAGTTTTAAAATGTATTTTGCGTATGTAATATATGATACATTTTATATATTGGGATAAGTATCAAAGAAACTTTAAACGTCTTCCACCCTTAATAAATTCACTCCATTGACATCGCCTTGGTACGTGGTTCCCTCAGTTCCAAAATAATCGTTATTTACGTCTAGTCACCCTAAAACCATTCGTTTTAAAATACATTTTTGTGAATTATGGTAGTTATCAATTCACTTATTTACCTACCGTATAATTTCGATGAAGTCTCTCGGGCTTGTGTGGAGCGTCTCCCCTTTTCGTAGTAAGATTTAGGGGTTTTGATTCTTTGAGTCTTTTCTAATAATAGTGTTATTTTTAGAAATGTTCAAATCTAAACGGACATGACATATGGGGACATGACTACAAACTGAATAAATTGTAAAAAACGAATTCTTAGGAAAAGCTGTGTTTGTATAACAAAGTTAATTTTGATACCAAATTATTGGTCTAAATTTTTTGCGGTGGTTTCATAGAACGGATTTAGACTTATCCTGTTTTATGGCGGGGTTGCTTTTTATAAGCCTGTTTTAAAAATACTAAAACCAGTCTCAAGTAACCAGACACATTTCAACCAAAACAACCCTTATCTATCAGCGGCGAAACTAACCGAAACGGTGTAAATTATATTCAAGTGTCAAGACTATTCCGTCGCGTCTGGCTCCAGCCCCCCTCCTAGGGGAGGTCGGGGGAGGGGGGGGGGGTTTGTGCCCGTAACGTAAGCGTTCATGTGGAAAGTCGCGATAACAACCCCGGCCTACCACGTAACCCGCGCTGTGATACTGTTATCACGGACTTAAAAATGTACGCCCAATAATGCCGCTCGAAGGTAATGCTTTGTTGAGCACCTGAGAGGTTAAGGCGTTCGACGTTTGAAATTGACAGTTCGCTTTTATTGTTCAGAAGTGTTGTGGAAATGTTTTGGAGTTGTTCTGTGGTTTTTTGAACGTATTTTATTCGTGTCTTTCTTTAAAATTTTGGCTAAGTGAATATTCACTAATCGAAAAGTAAGTACTCATCTCTTTTCGGTTACGTTCTACTAGACACGGAGGAGCTTTGTCTACATCGAACGTTTATGTAACGTAGGAAAACACATTATGGAGTATGTTTTTAAACTCGTGTAACTATGTGAATCCGTTACAGAAAAGTTTTCGTTAACGTTTTTGTTTTAGGTTTTACTTATATTGGGGAGCTATTTAAGCCTTTAGGGTTCTTAATTATTTGCGAATAAGCAAGCTAGGCAAGAAGGGCCTTGTGAAAATAGTTATCAATTTGTAATAAAAATAACTGCATAAAATAGACATAAAATAACAGTTGCAAATTGATGAACTATCCTAAGTTAACAAAGAAAGAAAAATCGTGAAATAACTAACAGACGTAGTTGTCCTTTTGTTCCTTTGTTAGCACCGCCGGAAACTGAAGCCACAAAAAACATTCCACTACCCCTCACCGACTGACTGACAGTAAATAAAGACAACTCTATTATCTGATACCGATCTCCACTCGCACACAAAAACTTAAAACGGACCTTATCAATACCCAATAAGACACATTTTCGCGAATCTAACCGTAATAGAACCTGTAACTTGTAGGTGGGAAACATTAATGTTTTCTCCCGCCATTTCTGACAGATGGGCCTCGATATGGCAACACTATTTGCAGTTGTCAAAAGAGTTGTTTGGGCATTTTAGTTCGTATATCTTTGGGTTTAGAGACGCAACTTTTCGACGCGGTTTCGGGGTTATTTTTGGATTTGTTATGAGATGTCGTGTTAGATTATGTAGAAATAGTTTCGGGACTTATTGGTCTTGTGAATTAATATGAAAAAACTTTCCTGAATCAATTAAAACTTATTTTTTCGATATTTTTATAGAGGTTTTGTATTTTATTAAACATTAATTTAATTCCATATGCACGAAGCGTATAATCGCTATATCGGTAACACTCCCGTCAGACCCTTTTCCCGCCATTTTCCAACAAAATGGCTGACTCGTGACCAGATTTTCTAAATAATAAATTCATACGTATCGCGTTATAAAATTTTACGCGACTGCAGGTAAAAATAAATGGAGGTTGAAGTGTTTAAGATAGGGTATTCGAGAATCTATAAAGTTTTAACGTTTCCTTAATGTGCCTTTTTTTATAAAAGGTTTTACTGACATAATCTACACAATCTCATTTTCATTTATTGTAATTTATACAGTTATTTACATACATAGAATGTGTAACGCCTTGTTATTTAAGTAAAGTAACTTAAAGATTTATTTACTGTCTTGTATGTTTCGCATACAATAATATATCTATGTCCGTATGGATTGAGGAGCCACTTTCGATTTAAAAAGGAAGCTCGCCCCCTTATTTAGTAGGGAAGTAAATAATTTTGTAGACCGAATTCTGAAATTTGTAGTATAATATGTCTAAAGTTATGTAACTGTGAATGTGGCTCCTCAATCCAAACATCTGAATTGAGGAGCCACCTGAAACACGGAAAGTATTTCATGTATATTTTTGAAAATTTTGTATCATTTAGTAGCAATTGTGTATAGTGTCTACTAAAAATTTGAGCCCAGTACTGTTTATATTCAAGAATATACAATACTTTTAATGTGGCTCCTCGATCTATACACAAGAGCATGAATTGCCATGAAAGTTATTGGTCAATTTATATTCCACTCTAAAGACATTTAGTAGTAAGTGTGTTCGAATTTGTAGTATATGGACAAAGTAGTAGACTGAGCGAATTTAATAAATAAATGCATTTCATTTGGCTCCTCAATCGTGACGTCTGCATAATAAATAATTGACTGTACCTACCTGAGATCAAAACGGAATAAAATACCAGAGACACTAACATTTAGTATAAACGGTCTACTAAATACATATGCACAGATCAACATTGTATATGTTCGGTATCTGAAAAACAAATCACTTCTGAATATTCCTTACGAATTCGCTATTTAGGGTGACCATGTTATATGAATTAAACTAGGATGATTCATTTTTGAAATTTAATTTTTCGACAATATTCGGTACAAAGATTCTTCATAGTTTTAGGATATTTAGTATCTAGTCAATTTCGACATAAGTTAAAGAATGAATTAATATTGGTTGGTCGGTGCTTTTATGAATTTTACAGTGAGAATCATAGTCGTCATAACAAAACATCTCATCATTCGCTGGGTAGTGACATTTATAGTGACCCATTCCAGCTTCGCTAATCGCAGGGATAAATTCTATAACGCCTATTAAAGTATATAAGCTACTTGAAATCATTATAGTTTCTGGTACCTCGTTTACTCTAAACCTCGTAGAATCATTTAGTTCAAATGACACTGTTTTTGATACAGTATATTTACACACTGTTTGGTGGTTACAAGATGTGCAAACGTTATTTTCTTCTACAATACAAATTGCATCTTCTAAACTTTGGATTCCAAAAACAGAAATTATATTCAGATTTAAAGGCAAAAAAGCGATCTGTCTAGATATTGGGGTAAATTCGCATGAATCATTAGTACACTTCTTATTCCAAATTGCACTAAAACAATACTTCAAAGCTATATGTTCAAAAATGAAGGACACATTGCAAGCAAATTCACAGCGGCTGTCTCTTCTATCAAAATACAGCACGCCAATTTCCGATCTCATTCTGTATATATCACAGTCACTAGAACCAGGATCTGATAAAAGTTTAATATATTGAGGAATTAAATCGTCAGAATATGTGTTTATTATTGCTTGAAAATTTCTACTTTGAATATATGCCACACCTAAAAAATGCATGACTGAATCAAAGCAACACGTGTTTTGCAAACCCACTTTAGTGGAACTTTTGCCGATAGTTACAGCATCGCATAAATTGCCATTTTTTACAAATTTTATTTTTAATTTTGTTGATATCACATTAGTTTCTGCTTCACCTCTCCAATTTTCGACGAAGGAAGGACGATCAGAAAATATTGATTCAGTAGTAAATGACCGATTAATTTTCTTTGATCTCAAAGACTTTGATATTTTTCTTTTTTTCACCTCCGTTTGAGATTTTGTAAGTGAATGCTTCCTTTTTCGAGGGCGTTTAGTATCTTTATTCTGTGTATCATTAACAAGATCACTTGTAGCAAGTGCAATTTCTGTATTCAAGTAATTAGAATGTATTTTTACAAATTCATCAATTCGGTACTTTAGTAATTTTGTTTTGAAAAGCAATTGTTTCAAAGTTTTGAAGTAGCTCTCAATTCCTGACGATGATGGAGCAGTATTATCAATTTTGAAAAATGGACATAACAGATTAGACCACAATGGAAGTTTCCCAAGAATTCTTCTAAATTCAGGTATAAATGGTGGATAAAAATATACATTTTTATTGATTTCTTTAATTTTCATTGATTTTTGTCGCAACTGAGCTATTTTATCATCCAACCAAACAAAAAAATCAATATCCGCAGTATGATATTCTTCAGTTTTGTAAATTAATTGGTCGTCATCCATACAGCTGAGTTTCACCGTATGATCTAAGTCAATATTTTTCAATCGCGTCATAAGCCTGCTTAAGGAGGTTTGACAATCGGAACTTGTACTGGTAGTCAAATCATCATCGTATTGACAAAGGCAAACCCTAATCATATCCAAGATGACTTCTTTTGCGATTTCAAAATCTTCACATTTTTTTAAAAACATAATGCAGCGAATATAAAAATATTTTATGCGTGGATCTACATCATTAAAACATTTTAGGTTGTGCAAAGTTTTTATGAAATGACTAGAGTCCAGTCTGATAAAAGTAGAGGGGACGTCTGAAGTCTCTCCTTCTAAAATTGAAAATAGGTTCTTTATATACTCTTTTGTACTGCTAAACACCGTAAAAGCTTCAGTACTAGCGGCAACCAGGGCAGAAGAATCGTCAGAAATAATTTCGTGAGGTGTTCTATGAATTGAACGTTTCCATTGATTTAGCCAATATAATATAGATTGCTTGCCGTGTGCATCGGTGACCATTTGTAATACGGGCACAGATTTTAATTTAAGATTTCCTGTTATAAGACCTGCATACAGAAATAGTCTTTTGGTGATCTTTGTTCCATCAGCGAGGCGCATAGTTTGAAAAAATGAGCCAGTAGCGTCGATTGTAAGAGTAACTCTTTCAAATTTCCGTAGATATTGATTATAATAATCAATTTGTTCTTCGCTCCAATAATAAACAAAGAAGTCAGGGTGTACGCTAAGACTGCGGATTATATTTTTATGTGTACTTTTCGCCATAGCCAATAAAGATATAATCGGATTAGAATCAAACCACTGTCCTTTCCGGACCTCAGATTTTATTTGACGTAAAGCAGCAAGAGAAGGCAACGCTGGTGTACTTGAAACCTCATTTTCATCTTTTTTATCGCCTATGATCGTTGAGGCTAACTCATTATGAACTACTATTGCAGATTTGTACTTTAATATTTTTGCTAATTGTTGTCTTTTATACGGCGTTAATTTAAATTTCTTTTTTGGGTTATGTTTGATATTTTTATCTATATTGGTAATTTTACAGAAAATTGTGTGTATTTTGTCTGTAGTTGCATAACTTTTTATCTGAACGCATGCCGTACACTGGGAACAATTACCTTTCACAAAGATTCTATTTTTAACAACCTTTTCGCGCTTTAAGGTCCAAGTGCAAGGTAACTTTGTATATTTATAAATGTTTTCCTTCAACAAATTACTCCATTTGAACTTTGGCATTGTCCTGTATTTCTTATAGGTGTTAGTGCCTGTTCTTCTCTGGTATGCATATAGAGGCTGAATTTTTTTCCAGTCATACAAGTCCATTTCATATGAAAATGTTTTTGTTTCTTTTTGTTTACTGTTCTCTAAATCAAAATCGTTATCTTCAAATGATGCGTTTGTTAGACAACTGCTATTACTAGCACTTTCAATAGTATGGCTTTCACCAGTTGTCTGTTTCACAAGAAGTGAATCGTGATTTTGAAAAAAAATGTGACGGTTGCGTTTCAATGATATAAACAAAGCTAATGGGGACATTTTAAAATTAAGTTCTTTAGAGATGGTTAAGAAAATTCGATCACTACTTTTAATGTTGGTATTTTGTAGTATCTCAGCATATTTAGTAAAAACTTGTTTTTGATCTTCAAGATCTACCTTTGATTTACGACCTTTCGGCATAATAGTTCTGAAACAATGATATTCCTAACATAACTTATAGTATTCTTTATAAAGTTAACTAATAATAATTGATACAATATAGGTACTTACATTCCCAACAGGAAATCAAAGTGAAGTTATCAGTCACTTATTATGCACTATTGCAGCAGCAAATAGTATCCTCACAAGTCAACAATTATGACGTGATGAATATTAATATAGTTTAGGAACAGAAATTAAACTTAAATATGTGCGCAAACAAGTGAGCTCCGTCGTTAATGAATGTCAGATTACTAAATAAATATGAGGGTAGATACTTTCGACAATAATTTTCAGTTACCCTCAAATGAGATAAATAAATTAAATTGGATTAACTTAGGAATAATCTTTGTACCGAATATTGTCGAAAAATTAAATTTCAAAAATGAATCATCCTAGTTTAATTCATATAACATGGTCACCCTAAATAGCGAATTCGTAAGGAATATTCAGAAGTGATTTGTTTTTCAGATACCGAACATATACAATGTTGATCTGTGCATATGTATTTAGTAGACCGTTTATACTAAATGTTAGTGTCTCTGGTATTTTATTCCGTTTTGATCTCAGGTAGGTACAGTCAATTATTTATTATGCAGACGTCACGATTGAGGAGCCAAATGAAATGCATTTATTTATTAAATTCGCTCAGTCTACTACTTTGTCCATATGCTACAAATTCGAACACACTTACTACTAAATGTCTTTAGAGTGGAATATAAATTGACCAATAACTTTCATGGCAATTCATGCTCTTGTGTATAGATCGAGGAGCCACATTAAAAGTATTGTATATTCTTGAATATAAACAGTACTGGGCTCAAATTTTTAGTAGACACTATACACAATTGCTACTAAATGATACAAAATTTTCAAAAATATACATGAAATACTTTCCGTGTTTCAGGTGGCTCCTCAATTCAGATGTTTGGATTGAGGAGCCACATTCACAGTTACATAACTTTAGACATATTATACTACAAATTTCAGAATTCGGTCTACAAAATTATTTACTTCCCTACTAAATAAGGGGGCGAGCTTCCTTTTTAAATCGAAAGTGGCTCCTCAATCCATACGGACATATATATCTATGGGCCTCAATTGTCTGATTGTAAACATTAAGAAAAAAATCGAAATACTGCCACTTAGATACTTAAAAAGTTGTCTCTATCACACAAATGCCTAAACTATTCAGAATAAATTACTACCTCCACAATTTAGTTACTAACCCCGCTCTAATCCGGTTTAGTATTCTTAAAACTATCGTTCGTGAAGTACTTAATGTAAAGAAGGCTATTCTTATCCTGGACTTTACGTGCCGTCCAATATGGGCCCAACTTGACGCCCAAAGTGCTTTCCATTGAAGCACGGAGGTAGGTACTCGACATTAGAACTCGACGAGCCAAGAACTAATACCTAACTGACGTAACATAGGTACAGGGCTTTTATTCAGTGATTATAATTGTTAAAATGGTAAATTAAATGTTACTTTGTACTGTGTATAAAAGTTTGTATTTATATTGCTGAAGTACCTACATAAACAAAGTCTTAGGTAGGTATATCGAAGGGTCGACGACATTTCGAACACAAAAAAATCGGACACCTTGGCCAATGTATGGATTTTCAATTTTAATATTATTTTTTACCATACATTTGCCAAGGTGTCCGAGTTTTTTGTGTCCGAAATGTCGTCGACTCATATCGAAATGATAACATTACAAAATACCACAAACTTTATAGAAATTATTCGGTTTTGGTTTTAGATCCCAAGTGCTACGCGATTCAGTTACTTACATATTGCCAATATGTAGACTCCCATTTTACCAAGATAAGACGATTTAATAGGTTTCGTTTCTGTTCATTTGTCACATGTAGTTTTAATAATAATAATCACGAAGTAGGTACATTGTCAAAATTATACCGACCGCGTTTGGACCGCGCTATCAAACTAACTACTTTACGAAATACCACCATAAATATAAGATTAGTAGGTATTAATATGTTTACCTTCTTCTTAACCACGGTGAGGATTTTATTACGGCTTTTAACACCCATCAAGTTTGTTTTATAAACAGTTTCATAACCTATAACCTAAGTAAGTGAAAATTTTCCATTTTGGGTTCCGTACCCAAAGGGTAAAATCGGGTCCCTGTTGTACTGCTGTTACCAGGATGTTATTAGATAGTTGGAATTCTCTCAGATAATGTACTTATTTCAGTTGCCGCTATTACAATAAATACTAAGTATGATAAACTTCATATTGTTTGCATTTTTTTATTTGATCTCAATAACGACAACTTTGCTTCAAATATTTACAGATAAAAGAGCGATCTTTAAAATAAATAATTTAAGTAGATAAATATAATAAATATTTAAGGTGGGTTAACGTGTCTTTTACAAAAACGTGACGGAACCATTTGTGCGCGTGTCCGAATAGCTCCGGTGGGTTACTATTCGATGAAAAAACACATTATTATTTTAATGCTGAACCTAATTTAAAAATTATTTTATATCCTTGTGTAACAGAAAAAAAAATTCAGCGAATACTTTACCATCATTATTTAGTAACGTATTGAATTGTTAACCGAACTTTAATTTCAAGTTATAATTTTACAATTTAATTTTATCAAAATGTGTCAAAATAGTGTCAATTGATACAAATAGGTAACTAGACTAACACTTGTCAAGCAAATCATAGACTTGTTTGCACGAGCCCGTATTTATTATGCTTATCTTTCCCATATTATAGTACCTATAGCTACCATATATGGTGTGTCAGGGCCCCGCGTGGGAGGAGCAGTGGGGCGGAACTAACGCGCGCGCGGGGCCCCGCCTCCCGCCAATTTTTGTTTATTTTCTTCTGGCATTTCGCGGTCTTTTTAATGCAGGGTGTACAGGGAATTAAGTGTTGTGAGGTTGGTGACAGGTCTATGGTAGCCTTTTGTAACGGGGCTCTTTATTTTAATTCTATAGGAATATTTATACATATTTTTGTTGGGCAGAAATATTTAGACTGTGCATGGTTATCTTTTTTTGTTAGAATTTTAACCTTTCTTAAATATCAACATAATCAAAAATTAAAGTCAGTTATTTCATTCGCTTATTGCCAATTAGAATTAGGCACAACCCTTTTCCAAATAAACGTCACATTTTCCCTCATGCGCCATCCCATATACGCCCACAGAGTACAAACATACAGAAGGCAGGCACATTACACAGTGTACAAATTAACAGAAGGTAATCACGTCCCGTTTTGGTTAGTAATCGTGTCATATGCGTTATTGGATACGAGCGCTTTGAGGCTCACTTTGAGAGGAAAGGGTTTATAAATAGACGCATACCTTTAAAGGTATAAGCATGTTTGAAGTGGCAGCGGTGGATTTAAAAATAAAATACCAACTGGAATAGCATGGCTCGAAGGTTACCTTTATAAACGTTTATATGATCTGATAGATTTGTCATTTCTATATCATAAATGAATTTCAATTTCGTATAAAACAGTTTGTTCTAGTAGTTGATAAATGACAATAATAATAATTATTATAGTTATATATTCATTAGTAAAGTTTTGTACAATCTCCAAAATATCTTTAAACATCACCCTATAAACTCTTCAAAACAAATTGATACCTTCATAAATGTAACATCCGTCTAATACCACCGTATTATCGCAACATCCTAATCAAAACCTCACATGTTAATTCACCAAAACGTTATTAAAAGAGGGTAGCTTAACCATGTAATGAAGGCTTATAATTGCTATTTTGCGTATGAAGCCTTCCCTTCCTGGGGCCCTCCTCCCCTGGGGCCCTCCTCCCTAGTTAAGGCCATGGGGCCCCAGAGCCTTTTCCCTCACGGGTGGAGTTAAACCTATGTATAATCTGTTTGTAGGCATTATTTACGCGGTTTTAGTATTGTTTGTAGTATTAGAGGCTTTGATGTGTTAGGTAATGGGCTGGCGACGATTTTGGGTTAAATAAGGTAGGGATGTATGTTGGAATGTTTATTGATTTCGATTGTTGAGCGTTAATTACTTTATTACGCGAAGTATAATTGGGAAATTGACTCCCTTATAGTTTTTTTGGCACAAACGAATACTTAAAGAATGATAATACTTAAAGTGTTAGAAAAAAGGAGTCAAATAGTATGGATCTTGAATTTTTGTATGAAAGTAACATATTAAGATATTTTATATCTTTGTAAAACGTTGATGGCGTTTAAATAGTTTTAAATATAATTTAAATATAGTTTATTTTAGATACTTTTTTGCAATTGCAATCGTAAATTTACGTAGTTACGCATATATTAATTCTATGCAAAAAAAAACAAGACTTTCAGAGTCATACACAGAATATTCATACTGCACTTACATCGACATTACTCCCACATACATACACATACACACACATACAACCCACACGTCGGGCTTTTCAAAGCTTGGTAGAAACAGCGTGGAACCCTTTGATGTGCCGCTATATACACAAAACATATATACGTGTAGTATAGAACAGTACAAGGCTTTATAGTATAGATACGTTTAGCATTTCAGTTATCTATTTATACCTAAAATGAGCACTGGAAATAGATATTTAGCGACAGAATTCAGTTCAGTGTAAATGCCT
This sequence comes from Emmelina monodactyla, assembly GCA_916618145.1. NCBI lineage: Eukaryota > Metazoa > Arthropoda > Insecta > Lepidoptera > Pterophoridae > Emmelina > Emmelina monodactyla. The sequence continues at coordinate 5,309,049 of OU745316.1, forward strand.
AATTTCTTTTCATGAAAAAGACTATAACCATCGGGTTCCTTTAGATCTTTCTCGTATTCTGTTTTTGTTTAATACATCTACAGTACGAACTTATACAATGATAATATGGAAACGTCAAAACATGGTGTCGAGTCTATGAATTACAACAAGTGGTGTATGGATGGAACGAGCATTAAACAACTAAGAAAAACTTAACTGCATATAAGGTTACGACAAGTTGTGATAACTGACACAATTATATGGATATTTTGCTAATTGAATATTAACATGAATTGTGGTGTAAATTGCAGACTAGTCGCCCCGTAAAACGAAAAAATTGATACATTACAGTCAAGTTTAACTATTTAGTAGTACTTTATTTCCAACTTTTAGTATTAAATAGGAGGCATTTTAACAAGTCTTCTTTTGATAGGGGTGACGACTTATGTATATTTGCAGCCTATGTTTATCGTTCTTATATCTGAAGCGTAATATAGCTTTGAATTTATGAAATCTACGCTTACTTCAGTGGATTAATAAATTATTGAATTCTGTTAAGAGATATACCTACGTAGGTATAGCAAATCTATCCTCTAATAATCCTTTTTTTATGAAAAACATCATTTAAAACTTGTAACAATTTAAATATTCTTATAAATATTCCCTAATTATATTTTTCTATTTACTTACTAATTTTTGTATTTGCTTTTTTCTGGCTGAATTTCGTGGATGTCTGACAAGATAGCCGGGGTCAATTTACCGCAGAATAGCCCACTATCACGCCAAAGTACACAATCTTTCACCACCCACACAAATAAATATTCAACACAGACATACATCTCACTAATTTACTGTTACGGTCCACGTAATAACCATCTATTCTACCAACCCTTGGCATAAAATATCTAGTGACATTTTTCTTCGCGTTATCTCGGAGGAGCAGACGGTTTTTTGTCTCGTTCGCACTTGTTGGGAATAGCTTATAGTTGTCTCGTTTGGTGGGGTCTATCATGCGTCCTGTGACCTTTGGTGTGATTCGTTTTCTTTAGTGAGTGTTGGAGACGTAATGTGCGAGTATTTATTCGGAAGTCTTGTGCTTTGACCTTGTCGCGCTATACCTTACTTTGTACTGGTACGGCTAAAAGACTTGGTAACTTCACTACATAGTATAAAACTAAGTCGCTTTCCGCCGTCTGTGTGTATGCATGCTTAGATCTTTAAAATTACCCAACAGATTTTGATGTTCCTTTAATAGGAGTGATTCAAGAGGAAGGTTTATATGTATGTATTATAACGTAGTATAGAGAAAGGGGTTTTACTCTGAATTTAACACATGCGAAGCCGGGCGCAAAAGTTAGTGTGTTAAATAACAATAATCTATTAGCAACTCTTTAAGTCGGGTCGGTGACATTTCGGACCAAAAAAACTCGGACACCTTCGCCAATGTATGGATTTTCAATTTTAATATTATTTTTTTCCATACATTGGCGAAGGTGTCCGAGTTTTTTTGGTCCGAAATGTCACCGACCCTTTAAGTCACCTCAACCTTATAAAATAAAAGATGAAACAGTAAAAACTTAAAGGAAATTAACTTACAGATACAAAATTAAAAAACATATACAGGACGATTCAATAAATGCTAAATGTTTATTGCCCATTCATGGCCCACTAATTTAAATTTCACCAGCACTGTATCTAATCCGTGGTGGGGCTGTCAAAACCGTGGCTCTAGCCGCGGGCCACTCTTTGTAACAATACCGGTTTAAACCGCTTTGCTACTTGTTTGTTCATTTAGCTATCATTTGCATTAGGTTAACAAAATCTTTAGAATAGAATTAAAAGAAAAATAGCCAATACTTACGGAAAATGGTTTCAAACATTTTTTTAAGTAATAGACATATAATATAAGTAATATACCTAACTGTTTTTTCCAAGAAGAAAACAAAGTAAATACCAATGTAAAATTTGTAATAATAATATTTTAACACGGTTTAAAGTTACGTCTGATTTATGTTTCCATATTTGACCATAGAATAGTTAAGTTTAACGAAATGTTTTTCTTATCCTACAAACAATCACCTAAATATAAAAAATAACCAAGTAGGTATTACATCCCTACAAAACCTGTCCCGAACAATATCCGAAGCCGCCTAAAAACAAATTATAACAATAAGGGTATCGAAATTAAAAATTCCATCGCTCGGTATTTACTTGCATTTATATACCGAAAAATTCAAAGCCACATAATTGGAAACCCAGTTCAGACCACTACAAAGAGAATGTCGAGATAAAAATGAAAATTAAATCTTCCAAGCGAATGGTCACAGTAATGTTTTTGACGGTAAGGTAGGCGGGATTGCGAGCCACCCTGTATAAAGGGGGGTATCAAAATGCTGGAAAAAACGCTCCACCCTTCTGCTGTTGATGACTGTCTAGTGGTCAGTTTGTGTTTTTTTTAATTGAATTCGGTTTGCGTGGCGAATGTCTGGCGCTCTTGCTTTTAGGTATTTATGAAGTTTGCTTTTTGTATTGGCCAACGTTTTTAACGTCACTTTTTCCTTTAGCAGCAATGTCGATAGGAACAAGGAGAACTTTGCAGTATTTCTCTTCTAATTAAAGCAGACAGAAAAGAAGGACATTTAAATGCCCGTTTTTCTTACTAAAAAAACGTCTCAAACAATTGATTTAACGAGACGTAAATTCATCAATTTGTCTGTGTATCTTCTTAACATCTTCCAGTTTGTTCCCTTCCATTCCCCTCTTTAAACCTAGACTAACCTTTCTTCATATGCATATCGCCGTTGCAGGGTATGTTCTGCGGCCCTGGGCTCAGGCTGTGCAGCTGGTAAGGCGGCGTGCGCGCATCCATCTGAGTCGGCCAGGGCGCCCGGGGCCAGTTGGGGGCTGACCCTGGGGACAGGGAACTTTTAAATATGGAATCATCATCATCATCATGAGAGAGGAATTTTTTAAATATGGAATGCTGAGGATAAACAGCGGGGCTATTGCGTAAGCCAATGGTAATCGAATGACATTTTTTCAACAATTCTGGATAACGGTAAAATTGATGTAATATAAAGATTTTTGGATTAATAGGTAGATAATTAGTGTGGCCATCTGAAATTGATGACATATAAAATTTTGTTTGGATTAATAGGTTGATGAATTTCGCCATCTATTCAGCCCAAAACCGTGATTTTCATTAATTTTAACCCTTTTGAACCGACCCATTTAGAATAGTTGAAAATATGACATTTGATTACCATTGGCTTACGCAATAGCCCCGCTGGGTAGAATGGATTTTTAAACATGACAAGCTGAGGGTAGAGGTTTTCGAGTGGGAGCTAATGATACGGATTATAGTAAGTTGTGGTTTTTATAGTTAGTAATGTTACAGTATCAGAACGGTAGTAGTTTTAAGTAATTGTATTTTGTAAGTATGATTGTAATAGTACTTAATCGCAGATTAAACTTAACAAATGCTTTAAATAAATATGTAAAAAGATATTTGAAGAGAAGGAAAAATAGTTAAGAAAAATATTCATTGTACCCTTGTACTTTGCTTTTGAATTAAGTTTCACTAATCTTTTTTTAAATACGGACATTCAATTGTTCTTATATTACTGAGGCATTGAAATAAGTTTACATAGTTTATGGAACGTTAGTAAAAAAGTTTCAATATGGACGTAAAACGACATGATAAGTAATTTCAAACAGCTGGTTTTAAAAATCGAACCTGGCGTGCCCAGCAGCCGCAGCCTCTCGTAGACGGGCGCGGCGCAGTCGCTGGCGGGCTGCGCGCTGGCCTTCTCCTTCTGCGCGGCCAGGTTGCGCAGGACCCGGTTGATGGACGAAACCTGACGAGGAAACACGGTTTTAAAATGAATCGTTGAAAATATAATTGTATAATTTTACTTTTGTTGGTTAATTTAACAGTTAGCTGAATTTGTATATGTATATGTATTTGAAACTAAACTGTAAATTTTCAAAATCAATTAAATGTTTAAATGTGTGTAACAGTGATAAAAATAAGTAATTTTATCTTTACTAATCAAGATGTACGCGATGACTACAATTAACTATTCAACGTCAGGTGATGGGCCACCCGTTACCAGTCTCGCCGCGAAAGGAAAACCGAATTGTCTCCCAGTCTACCTACCAACTGTCACACTGACATGTGACAGCGCGCCAAAAAGCGGACGTAGGAAACTTAGACGTAGGAAGGCCGTAAGACGATAGATGGTAACCCGATAGCCTCGCGCGGTGGTCCGACCCAAGTTGTGACTGGCAGCTGACGGCATGCCCGATGGACCGCGAAAGCGTGCCACGTTCGTAGTTCAAAAATAAAGAAATACTCTATGATCAAGTTTGAATTTGGAATACATGTTTTTTTTAAGTTTTGTTTGAAGTTCATCTCCTTTTTTTCTGGACCTAACACGAGTTTACAAAAAAAAATAGAGTTCTCATTTGTTGCTTTTATAAAACGACGATTGGCTTGAAAAATATATTTCAATCAGAAAATTATAACAAGCAGTTGTTAGAAGTTGCGTAGGAATCAGGAAAGGGTTGACTTTTCACAAGTTTTCTCACAAATGAAACGGAAATTTTTAACAAGCTATCCTCGGAGTAAAATTTTAATATTCAATGATTTGAATCAATTAATTAATTGTTTGATAATTATTTTATTGTTTTCATGCAGCTTCGTTTATTAATAACGCTTTTGTTTCTTTATCAACAGCTATATTAAAGGTACAGAGGCAGCGGTGTGTAAAACCGTGTGCACACTGCAATAAAAAAAAAATTAACCCGTGCAAAAACATACCGCGAAAACTTGTAAACAGTCACCTAATTCGAATCACACGCATCGTTTGAACGGTTTCCACGAATGTAAACTATAAAATTAAATAACCCTTTACAACTTAAACCTTGTTTTCATGTATTTATGCACTTTAATTTTATTTATAAGAAGTGCACATAGACAATGACTTGACGACAAAAGGTGCATTTTCATGTGATTTGGTTCAAAAGGAGTTTTTTGATTTTGTAGATTTGTTCATGGTGAATTGATTTTATTGGGTTTTAATGCGGTTTGTTAAGCCTATTAGTAGATTATAACTTTTTGTTAGTGCGTTATTTTTTATTTATATTTAAGTATATGAATTTAACGTATTGCATGTTTATTGTGTGATGCACAACCGTTTGAGAAGTCTGGCGTGATTCCTACAGGCAAATGAAAGAGCAAATACCAATAGGCACATCACTTGACGAATACAATTTACGTTCTAAAAAATTCAATGATCAACCGCTTCACGTTCCGAAGCAATTAACTAATTTATAGGAACTCCTCAGAAGCCTCAATAACCAAACAACAATGAAATTGTTCTATTAACCTACGTCCCCGTTCTGCAAAACGCTCACCTAGGAAAACGTACCTCCATCTACCTATTCCATATTCAAAATAAATTACATCACAGCGGCACTTTCATTGCAAATGTGTAGCTACCGTCAAACGGAACGGTAAAAAGTATGAAAGGTGCCCCCTAAATACCGGGTGAGGTGAAGCGAAAAAATTATCTTATATTTGCTCAGACTCCGTGAACGAAGGGCGAGAATACTTTTCAATAAGCTTAGAGAGCATTTTTTTTATTTTGCAAGGCCCATCTTGTAAAGCGCGGACGATTCTGCGAAACGGAACGTAAATAGAGGGTGTCTTTGCAATCGATCGATTTGATTTTAGAATTGCAGGTCGCGTTTTGTTTTTGTTTAATGCGCAAGACGTGATAATTATTTAAATGTTTTTATAGGTACATAATATTTATTTAAGTGACATGCAACAAGAACGCCTTAATGACAAAAAATTACAGAGCGTAAGTTATTTTAAATAATTCAAGACTTATTACTGTTAACAGATATGTGGCAATAAAACGTAATAATTTTTTTAACAATAGATATCTAGGTTTAGTCAAAAACAATTCTAGTCAGAAATATCTTGATACACATTTTTCACTGTAGTGCCTCATTCCATTTCTTAACTATCCTTACTCTTTTTACGCGAGAAATCTAAAAAATAGAGCATTACCCCCTCCATTGTTACCAACGGAGGGGACCAAGCACAAAAGACTACCTGCTGGGTTTATTGTTGGCAAAAGTCGGCACTTGGCGCGTCAATATTTTGGCTCTATAGCGTTCGTTCCTTTACCTCGGTGGCTGTATGACATCGTGAACCTTTGCCTCGTAAGCGAACAAATGCTCACCTTCTGGCGCCATTTTACTGATTCTGTTTTCAATTGTTTTAACTTTTTGTCGGATGGATATTGATATGAGAGCTGTGAAGTTTTTTGAACAGCGGCGTGGGTGGTCGAATTCATTTTTTTATTCATAGATATTAATTCCTTAAATGAAAATGTATGCATAGGTAGGTACGAAATAATACATTGAGATTTTATATCATGTTCTTAATTTTCACGAGATTACATGTAAAATAATTGAATAATAAAGAGAATGACTTATTCGATGAAATCAACAAAAGATTGTAAAGTCGAGACCGCATATGACCCGCCCCGTCTAACGATACAACAAAACGCAAAATAAAACTTCCCGCCCAAACAGATGACAGCGACAGAAAGTGCACTTAATTTGAGCGTTTCCCACGTTTACGTTTAATTGTCGATTGTTAAATGAAATCAAAGAAATAGGTCAAATACGAAGGAGCTCATAAATACTATTGTTTGATTGAGTCTTATAGGCAGTTTGTCAATACGTTTGTATATTGTAAGGCGACGCGGGGGTCGTTCTAAACGCCCTATGTTAACTTAAGTTTAAGGCGTATTAAGTTGATTGTATTCAAAATCATTTGAGAGTGAAATGATATGCAACCATTTATTAAGTTCGTTCTCATCGGTTGGGGATGTTTACGTGTGAATTAAACGGTATTGATCCAATTATTATCAAAGACATTCATCTTCTATTTATTGGCTTTCGATTGTATTTTATTTGACGAAATACTGAGAAAAGTCTATCGGTTTATGTGATAAGAGAGCAAATATTCCATAAATCCAGTGAGTCGTGAATGCTTGTTATATTTTTATAAATAACAAATACACATGATTTTCCCGCGTTATTCCGTCTGAGTCGACGGCAGGACGCCATTTTACGCTAGATGTGTTGCCAGAATAATAAACTAAATCCCCGAAAAAATATTTCTCGCTGAAGGGCTGGCGTAAAATTGATTATCGATTTTATTTTATGTTATATTTGTATTATTTATTAGATTTTCCGTCTACAAGAGGGTAATAGTGCTTGAAGCGTTACTAATAAGATGTCTCGGTAATAAAGTGGGAAAATTTATTGTTATAATTAATTTCCAATTTTGTTTTTATTGTTTTGATTTATTTTTATTCTGTTAATTAAGTTTCCTACCGCTTCTGCATGATCGGTTAAAAGGGGTCCTTTGCAATTTTTGTTTTGAATTTTTGAATGATTTAGTAAAATACTCAATAAACGTGATTTTGTTAAACGCCAATTGTTTACCGAACAATAATGAAGTGAAAACACCCGAAGGGTCAATAAAATTAAAAGACGCAGTTCTTTGTGAACCAGCGAAATGGCAAAAGTCAATTGTGTTTATTTTGTGAACCGCTCTTTGGCTCTCCGTCGATAATAATGATTTTATTTTAATGACAAGTAGTTATTATTATTAATAATACAATATGTTATTATTGCACGGCACGGGGATGAACGCTCGAGTGAATCAGAATGACAAGTTTCAACGGTTTTTCACTTCATTCATCGGTGCCATTCATTTTTGTTTAATTTGTACATAAATATTGTATTAAATTATGATAAAATATTGTTTAAGAAATATGACCTATTAAAAAATATGTTATTGTTTTTTGCACTTTGAGAAATCTGTTGGGGAAAATTAAGGGATTATTTAATGATAAACATTATTTATATAATTTATTCAGTAATTATAAACCATTATCGCTACAAACCCGTGTTGGATCTTGCAAAACGACACCACACTTGCGGCCGCTCGACAATAACCAACTATAATTACAGACAACTGACACTGCGTAATCGCAGAATTAAATCTACCATCAAATCCACTGAAAAAACTCATAAATATTCATCATTCAACACTCCATAGATAGTGTTATTACATTTGCGAACCCCACAAACTCGACAAGAACATTTAATATACAAAAGCAAATGTGTGGACGTCGCATAAAATTATAATAAATATCTAGAGCGAGACGAATAACTAAACGCAAACGTGTAAGAGAGACAGCAACACGCGTCCACTCCGCGGTCGCAGTGTTGCCACATTCCTAAATCATAAAGGTGACAGCCATTGACATGTCATTCGAATTTCGAACAGGGGCTATTACATGTCACCGTGCGTGTGGGGTACTTAATACACGTAATAAGTCATAATTCATGTGTTAACTCGAAGAGGGTCTAATAATGACTGTGATTTAGATCGAAACCTATTATTTGCGGATGGTGAGAGCCGCGTCCGTCACGCTGGGGGAGAGAAGTGCAAATGTCATCTGTGAAACTATTGCAAACTGACGGCAAATTTGATAAAGAGACGGAAAATTTGATTTTAAGGGTCACGAAGTTTCGATGGTCCTTAGACGTCCTTTGTTTTCAACAGCTGATGAGACAAGTATTTTTTTTTAGTGAACGCGTTTATGTTTTTTTTTTCGTGCTACGTTTAGTTATCTTTTTACTACGACGTAGCAGCCGTAGTCGTAAAAACATATCATAGTTATACTTAAATATTCGTATACAAAATAGTATATAACATATGATACACCAATACCGTGAACCAAATATGCGATTACAAAGGCAGGCTCGCCAGGAATGCTAACGTTTTAGCCAATAATTGGGTGGAAGCTGGCCGCTTGCAATTAGCCACAAATGGCTAGCGATAGCCAATAGGCTGTGTGGGGCTTTTTGAGGTTTGCTGGCATTCGGGATATTACTATGTAGAGGCTTTTGTGGAGATTAATAATACAAATGTACTTGTTTCAGCTTTAGGCGTCATATCGCTGGTGCTTTGTGCACTAAATTTTAAACAGTCTGGCAGAGTTTAGGCCTCTTAATACACTACCTATGGGCGGCATTGCTTACTAACCATCACGTGAACCGCTCATTTGCTCTTTTCTCAATAAAATCTATGAAGAAAATCAAAAGATTTCTTAGTAACAAACCTTTTCGTGTTCATACCTTTCATATTATGTTTGCGTCGTTTTTATATCAAACATCTTATCGAAAAAATCTATGCAAAACTCGGTGCATATTCACAGCATCGAGGGGTGGATTAAAATTAAAACTGCGTATAATATCCGACATATGTCGAGACTTTAGAATCGACCCTCGCAAGGGGATGGTAAACGAATGTGCTGATTTTGACTAACTAATGAAATAAAGAAACGGTATTCAAATATTAAGATGGGATTTGGCAATAGGTTCATATGCTTTTTTAACATAATGTTTATTTTTTTTGAATATTTTTTAAAAAACAGTCCGTAAAGTTTTTTTGTTAAAACCTAATTAGTTAATAGAATTTAAAAAAAAACTTGTTCAAACTTAAGTTTTGACTTATATTTGCGGTCAAATTTTGATTTCGGTTGATTAAAAATGTCATTAAGATTTTTTCAAATTCGTTTAGTTACTTTAGCTTGTAATTGTAACAAACATTACTAGGTACCTACGCTAATTCATAGAAACTTTTACATTTTAACCTATGTATGATATCATCAAGTGCCATAAGACTTCCATAGCTAGACTAATATGACCCAATAAATCGATGACAATCGTTTAAAACAAACCCTTTTATTTACAATACAGCGAATGCTTGTTAACCCCGCACAAACATTCCTCAAAAATTAACAAACCAATCCTAACAATGCAGCCTCTCGTTTACATAAGCCCTATATACCATTCATATTGTAACTTGAAGGTTTAAGGGACTCCGCAAGGCATCTACCAGCGCACGCTTCAATGCACATCAAACAAGTCGAGTATAGGGTTTTCTTTGACCAAAATTACCGTCTTAAGGGAATTTAATTTGTTTATAGTTGTGTTTGTTGAATGCAGATGAGTAGGGACGGGAGAGATGGGTCTTATGAACTGTTGGGAGCAATTGCGTGGTTATATTCAAATTAATTTGTAAAAGAGCACGGGAAAGGTGCAATCTCGATGGAAAATGTAGTTTGTTGAGGTTAGGGCCGACCGGGGATAGTTTTTTTTGGGTTTATGCGAATTAATCTATTTTTAGTGTTTTGTGAGCCGCTGCTTTTTGCTCGTATGACTCAATGAGTAAAAAGTACTTTTTAAAGGAAAACTATCTCAAGATTGAAGGTTTATTATGCCTTCCGAAGCACAAAGATGCTTGGGCTATACCTTATTCCTTTAGCAATGTTTTACTTCAGCGATCGAGTAGAATTTGGAGATCTTAAGAAAATGCCTTATTTGCAATCTTGATGGTGAATCGGATTGGTGGTACTATTATTATTTTTCAATTTTATTTTCAACTGCTTTTTTCATTACATTTTGTTGAATAAAGTTATTAATCTTTTTATTTTATATATGTTTATAGTTATATTTTTGTAAACACGTAATCAAATGCATTCAATAAACAAATGTCCATAGTATTTAATAAAATTCATTATAAATTTGCCCCAGTGTAACTCCGCAATATGTCTGTAACAAGTTGTAATCACTTGTTATCTGATCCGATGCTATCCTTGTTTAATATTGAGCGTACGAGGGAGATAGTAGAGACAGCAAAACAAAACTATTCAAATATACTCTAAATTACAGCTAAATTGCACGTTGTTGTATGGGAGTCGACATTAAATATTTATTGTTTTTAAGTTCCTACTTCTTGTTAAATTATGGTGCTTGTCTAGCTATCACGGTTCATGAGATACAGCCTGGTGACAGATAGATGAAGGGCTTTTTTGCATTTGCGTACGAGACCGTACAAAACCATCAAATAAGTAAAACTAATGTATAATGAGTAGGTAGGTATATCATACATTCAAAGGTCACTTGCTTTTGTATTAAAATTGAAAAATACGTAGGAAGAAACATTTTTCTAGCAATAATAGTAGTGCATATAAAGAAACGTTTAAGTTATATACAGAGTTTTTTTTTGCTGTCTGTACCGAATCACTAAGAGGGTTTTACATTGATGGTAGAGTGGTCACAAGTGTGGCTTTAGCGCTAACATACCCTATTAATCTTTTCCAAGTGTTCTTGTTTTCTAGGGTAAAGTCACCATGATTACCCCTCCACATGTAGATAGATACTTTATTAAATAACAATGATGATAAATCGTGCTATTGAAAAAAATATTTAAAACTGAGCATTCATTGTGATTTTCTTTATTCAAGTCAGAGCACATACGCGGTAAGATTGCATATTCAAAGTCTTAAATGGCATACTGTTTCGAAATTTAGTAAGTGATGTATCGCTGACGACTTCTGTGGTGCAGCGGTATACCGGACTGCTAAGCGGATGGTTCCGGGTGCGATCCCCGGGTCGGGACAATTTCGTAAAAATGGTTTTTCGACATTGGCTCGTGTCTGGGTGTAAATAGGTTCTCCCCTAGTCCACTGTGTGGTACCTATAGTACAAGCTTTGCTTAGTTTAGGGCCACACGGTTGGTGTGTCAGTCTGGAGATTATTTTATTATTTATATTTGATATTAAAGCCTGTAGGTGTGACTTAAACAAGTAATTTCAGTTTTATAATATATCCGTTAATACCGAAATTGCTCTCTCGCGCCGCACGTGCCAGCCAATACTTATCTCGCTTCGATTGTCACCCTACAATACACTCATAATACATCAATATTATATTTTGAATAGGGCAGGTGACCCGGTTGTGGCCATCGACCCCTTTGTGGCCATTTGGGGTTTCAAATAATTATAACTAAGGCAAAAACTAATTTATTAATCTATGGTTTATATTATTTAGAATATTGAATATTGGTAGCACTGATACCGTTGATTGCTCTGATGTGTCAAGCTTTACTTCGATGCAACAAGCCATTCTTATCAGTTGAGCGCGAAATTGTTAAAATCTTAGTAAAAAGGCTAAGGCGAGCGCGTGACTAATACATTTTTATTTTTTAAATCTTTGATTATTTTTTGGATTTTTATGTTAATACTGCTTGAAGAATATATTGTCTAAGTAGAACTAAAGTTATTTTGTCGCCATATGTTTATGAAGCGAGGTTATGAGCAGGTGGCCACTAATGGAGTCAAATTCATGTATTTCGCCATCTTTGGCCACGTGGCTGGCCAAAAGTGGTGTACATAGACACCCCACTTCTGGCCATTTATATTTTATCGAGTTTTTTTACTTGGCTTTACGTACCAACGTAAGTGTTTCGATACGTATTTTTTATTTTCAGAGTTACAATAAAATGCCTCAACCAAAATCAAATAGTGACAAAAAAGAAGCCGTGAAAAAAAATATATTCCAGTAATAATAATAATAATAACTTTTTTGAACGCAATTTAGAATGGGATGCCCGTTTCCACTGTTAATAAAGATTTTAATGTACCTCGAACGACTTTGCGACATAAAATTTCTGGAAAAGCATCTAAAACTCTTGAACATGTAGGACCCCAGGCAGTTCTTGGAGTGCGCGTGGGATACCTCTTCGTGCGGCCGTCCTCTTTTCTGCTCTCTTGTTCCACAGGGAAGGAAAGGGGTTCGGCCCGGTGCACCCTGGGCGTCCCACAACCGTGTTCCTTTTAGGGTTCATTGTTGCGGGATGGCGAAATCCCACACCGGGGCTGGTCATGAAGCAGTCCGGCTCACGAGAGGGGGACTGCTGTAGCTGGGCGTAAGCCCAGCGTGAAACGCCCGGAGGGGCGTGTGGCGTGTCGGAAACTCCAGCCGGTGAGGTCCCGGGTCGGCGGCGACGGCTAAGGACCCTGGGGTGGTTCCCAGGCTGCCGACACAGGGCTAGATCGGTGGCTAACCATGGGAACGTGAGTGGGTAGGCGCGCCGCGGTTTGTCCCGGCGCGCCTCCAAGCTTGAGGGGGCTGCCTCAGTGGCCTGCCGTCGGCGGGTTCGCGGCGAGGGCCTTAACAGGACTATTCCCGTGTCCCCGCCACTATACGACGGCCTGAAATACAACTCCAGGTTTTTAGTCGGTGCGAGTCCGACATAACCCGTCTCCTTTCCCTGGAGGGGCGGGTATGAGTAGGCATTTTCCCGATCAACTAAAAATAATAACTGATCAAATAAAAAAAAGGCAGTTCTTGGAAATGAAATAGAGAATGAACTTGTCGTATTGATCAAAGACTGCGCTCGTGCTGGGTTTTCTATATAAAGTATCTGTCAAAAAAAATTTTGTAAAGGGCCAAATTACCACACTTTTTTTAAATAATAGACGTTCAGGATCGTGGTTTGACGGATTTACGGCAAGATATCCTGATTTGAGGCAAAAAATGTGCAATTTAATTAATTAATTTTGATTACTTTGAATTCATCTGATTTTATTTTTTGATGGCCAGAACTGGCACACGACCATGGCCAGAAATGGCGTGAATCTGGCCAAAAATGGCACAAACTGCCTTTATTTTTTTATTTTTATAGAATTATTTTTCTATTGGATGTTCTTTAAAAAAAGGGTTTTCTTAGGCAAGGTTAATATATGTTAAACGACTTTTTGTAAGAAATATGTTCGTAATAACAAAAACTATAAATTAAGAAAGCCTCAAAGTTGAGAAAATCCTTAAAATGGCCAAAACCGGGTCACCTGCCCTACCAATAATATCAATCTTATTGCTATGTTAGTAGAACTTGGTTTTGAATAACGGGTAGTTTATGAGTTTGGGAAAGATTTTTAAAAGATTTTCGACGCTTTAGAACTGAATGACAATTGTTCTAGGTTAAGAATTAGTAACTTAAGGGTATAGTCAAAAAATTTTTAGCTATTAGACTTTAAAAACTTATATTACTATTATTATATGAATAATGATATATAACAGTTATTTTGTGAATCAGTTAGGCGTTAAAATATGCAGTTTGACGATCGGGACCAAGATCGATCATTTTATAGTTTGCAAGAGTTAAATATTTGATTAAAGGCAACTGTAATCAAAAAAATTACTACTCTTTCATCAACCTTGATTTTATAAATTAAGGCAGAATAGTTAAGACCTCATTCGTGCTGTAATCTAACTATTGTTTAATTATTTTTCGTTGACATGTACCTGTGTTTTGCATTGAATTGCTATTACAATAAGTATTATACAAAACGTTATATAATTATGTATAATTACGTCTTTATATACGGCTCACGTGTCGATATGTTTGATTTGCGGGGTGCGGATACTCACGCGTTCTAGTCTGTAATTAACTCAGTTTTGTTAACTTGGGGGCGTTGGGACGTGAATGGTGTTTTACCTTATATTATGTTTAAATCATTAAGGCCCAATTGCAGGGAACGTTTTAACCTCGGGTTAGCTAACTCAGGTTTAAAGGGCGCCACCATCGATTGTAATAAGAAGAAGTTACAATCGATGGTGGCGCCATTTAAACCTGAGTTAGCTAACCCGAAGCTAACCCGAGGTTAAAACGTTCCCTGCAATTGGGCCTTAATGGTATGTAGCTACTTAATTCTCATTGAAAGGCATCCTCATACTCTTGTAGCGGAAATTTTAATATTTACCATTAAAATATGTAAAGTTGTTTTATAATAATTTAAAATTGATACATAAAGGTACCTACATAATAATATTAGAAACTCCAGATGTATTTAAATGTCAATAGTAGGTACCTAGTCAAAATAAAAGACATCGGTATTAGTAATCTTAGAACAAATTTTATTACAATTTTAAAATAAGTACTGATACTAAATCAAAATAATATATGTAACCCCTAGAGGCAAGTGTGCAAATGTCATCCACATTAACTACAGACATACAGACAACATTGTAGCAATCCCATATATTTATTTGCTTTTCCTATTACCCACTCGACATCAATATAACCCGTAAATCCTACGAATTGTGGTATTAATTTCCCTCCAACACTTTCTTATTTTTGTTTTCTGATTTTTTTCTCTTCGTCACATCAAATTGGACTTTAATCCTTCTTCATTGAAGTCTATATTGCAGTCACGTATTTGTAGTTTTAAACTTGGTTGATAATGAAGAAAAATAGACTTTAGTGCATGCTGTTTACGTGCGATTTAGACGAATGTTAGATGCGTAGGGTAAAGCCTACTACTATGGGCCGCGCGCGCGCCACGTGACTGGCACGTGTCAGATTCGATAATCTTCTTTACCGGACTCCTTTGTTACAATTTGTTGCGCCGATATTCACATCGCCCCTGCGCGAGATCGGCATCTCCGATATGAAGGTAATGATATTTTAAATCTGTCTTTCAGCGATATAGTTATTATTTGAGCCTGACTGCATAACGTGATTTATTTTTTATTGGAACCGTACCCTTTAAAAATAAAAGTCATAAATAATAATATTTAAAGTTTTAACTATGAATTTTATATGATTAAAACAAAGTTTCTCAATTGAAATCGATCACTTTAAATAGTGTTACTGTTCATATTAGAAACAAGAAATATTTTAAATGTATAATAGAGACGTAGTTGACAGACCCCGTTGCCACCCGCGAACGAAAGTGACAAGAAAATATCACTATACAATGAAATAAAGTTGTCATCCCCAAATAAAAGGCCGGGGAGCGTGCTAAATGCATTAATTTGGCCTGGATTTAGTGGTCCGGAAGTGATTTGCTACGGGAACGCATGTTACAGCGCGATATGGACACAACTGGGTCTGTTACCCTACATTTATGAAATAATTTATTCTAAGCTCTACTTGTTAAAAAAATAGAAACAAAATCGCGTGGCAATTAAATTTAAGGGTAGTATGAATAGATGATAGTTAAGTATCGTTACTACTTTTTAGTTAAGGGTCGTTACAACGGCTTAACGGCAGTTTTTATATTCATTGTTGTGTTTAAGTTACCATAAAAATAATAAGTGTCATAGTATTTAATATTATGTTAAACTCTGCTGTTGAGAATGTTGATAACAAAAATGAAGTTTATGCTAATTTATAAAGTTGTTATAAAAGAATATAAAGTCATGATCACCTTTATAAAGCATTATGTTTTTTTAAAACGTAATCAATAAGCTAAATGACTTATAAAACTAAAACATTTCAACAGTGATTTATCTCATTTAATGTTAAACTTCAAAAAAATCTTAGGCTTAACCTAACTTTATTTTTGCCCTGCAAATTTAACTTTAACAAGTTTATTAAATATCATGTTTATATAATATTGACTTTGAGCTACGCAGCTCCATACAAACAGTATATTTCTGATATCTATAAAGCAGTATATATCTTTAAGCAACGTCATATAAACCGTATAAAATCCGTCGATGTGTTATCCTTCACTCATCATCGATAATAAAAACAGACAGGCCCACGCCGCCATCGATCGAGCCAAGTTAATATATTCAACCTTTAAGGACCCTTAACACAATATCTGCGTAAACTTTACCTCATACTCGTTTAATATCGATGTATAAACATATATGATGGTATATGTAAGACATATAACGTATATACACGAAAGTATATTATAAAAGTATAGCAGGGACAATAACTGTATATGTAACCCTACAATATACGTTAAAGAGGTTTTATATCTAAATCTTCCCCTGCTGATAGCTTTAAGACTTTATCCCCTTGTGTTGGAATTTTTACGGCACAAAAGCCTTCATATTTTCTTTATTCATACCGTGTCAAATTTTCCCCGTCTCCCCCTTTACGCGGCGAAAGAAAAAGACATAGCGAACTCTTTCGCTCCTATTGAATTGAGGTGTTTTGTCTCGTTTCACGGTTTTTATGTTTTTCTCAAGCACTAAGTACAGGGTGATTTTTTTAAGCCGTCAACAACAGGGTGATTCGAATTCGTTAATTAATTTATGTTAAGTATTTGGAAGGGAGCATCTCGAAAGGGTGTTTAAGAATTCGCCAGGTCGTAAAACCCGCGCGCTTTTTTGCAGAATCACGGTGTTATTGTATTTTTTATGGTTCGTTAATTTTAATGTGATTTTATTAAATCGTGCCTTTGTCTTTCGCTACCAAAACAGGTTAAGCTTCATAACTCAACAATCTTTTACCTACATACGTCTCGTTTTTTAGTTTAGTCGGTACCGAAATTTGCAAAAAAAACATAGTTCAATATAAAAGTATCTTCTTTGCCATAAAAACTTTAAAAAGAAATCAACCTGTAGCTATCTTTCTCGTATCGACGACCAAAAGATGTCCCCAAAGAGGGGACTATTCAAAAAAGGGGAAAAAATGAACGAAAAAAAGTTATAACGTCATATTGTTTTGCCACGAAAAGGGGAGGGCTGGGTTGGCGGAGGGGGGGTGGGTATAGTGCAGGGGTAGATAAGACGGTGTAGCCAACCTTCGGTATACCTACGAAAAGTAGGTAAATACATGGAACGTAGGAAGAGATTAACAGTAGATCAATTTTATGTTCAATAGAGGTTATGTGAGAGTAAGGTTTTCAGTGTTAAAATACAAGAGAAGATTTTCAAATATTTGTTTCCGATTTAAAACATTAACTATAATGTTATTTTATTTGTTATTTTACTACTAGATCTAATTGCACTTTTTATTATTTAATATCGCAAAAACCTCATTAAAACGTAATCTTCATTAACTTCTCGTACTTTATATTATTTGCAAGACAGGTAAACTCAAACCATTTATAGTTGCTGCGACATTTTCCAAATAGTATTAATAGTTTTCTTACTGCAAGAATTGTACTCTGCAGAAACTTCTACATTGTGTTGTAAGATTTTTCGCTTTATACTTCCAAGTTTTAAAAGCCGTTAAAGAGATTTGTCGGTTTTTAATGTACGTTTTTGTTTGCAAATGTATTTTTGATTAAAGACACGTTAGGTTTCATTCATAATAAATAACGATTAGCTATACGAAAAAATACATAACTCTGCTAGTGGATACTTACTTTTACAGAAACAAAATTCTGCATTCTTACGAAAAATAACACTTTTAGCTGCATAGGAACTACGGGTCAGAAAGCTAGTAATTACCTAAGATAACCCTTTTACCTGCAAGTTATTAAGGTGGGTACAGACCAACGTTACGAGGTGTAATGTAACGTGTTACACCGCGAGCATTCGTTTAGTCAGTAGGTACGTCGGTTTCCCCGAATGCTCGCGGTGTAACACGTTACATTACACCTCGAAACGTTGGTCTGTACCCACCTTTATAACCAAAAACGATTACTCACGCTAGGTATATTATCGTTGGTGCAGATGGCCTCGCTCAGCAGACGGTCCCTGATCTCCCAGGCGAAGATGGAGGGGCACTCCCGCTTGTACTGCGCTATCTTGGAGACCACCTCCGCCGTGGCCACGCGAGGCTTGGAGCCGCCGATGGCGCGCGGCCGGATCGACCCGGTCTCGTAGTACCTGCGGATGTGATGTGATTAGCTATTTTATTTGGTAGTTATTCACTGATGCGGGTAATATAAATTATTTTAGCACAGCAATAATTATGGTATTAAGTGATTTGACCTCGTTACGAGTAAAAATATGACACAGTCAAAAAAATATGAAGTTTTTTTTAAAGCTCCATATTTCTAGCAGTGTAAGGGTTATACTTTTTATCAATTATTTTTTAGGCTTGCCTTTAGTTCTACTATTAGCCCTTCAGAGGTTATCCATTGTTTTCTGGACACCCTGTATGTAACCCTACAATATACGTAAAAGAGGTTTTATATCTAAGGCTTTTATATCTAAGAGGTTTTATATCTAAGGCTTTTTGACAAGTGATCTTGGCTGAAGATGAGAAGGCTTCGGGAAGGGAAAGAAAACATATCAAGGGTATGGAGATGATAGGTTTTCAATTAAACGCTTGTAAGGTTTTTTACGATAAGCCTAGCTGACTTGATTTGATGTATTAAACTTGTCCAAACAACTATATAAATTATGGTTAAAACTGCATGAAATTTCATTGTGGTGTTTACCTACATACCTATGAACAGACACCCATGACCACACTTTATCTAGTTTTTTTTTATATTATGAGTATTATGAGTTTAAATTGTGGTAAATGTTATTGTGAGAGTCATTTTCAACTTGGAACGCTATGTTTTCGTTCGGGTATAATT
Organism: Emmelina monodactyla; assembly: GCA_916618145.1. NCBI lineage: Eukaryota > Metazoa > Arthropoda > Insecta > Lepidoptera > Pterophoridae > Emmelina > Emmelina monodactyla. The sequence continues at coordinate 5,328,251 of OU745316.1, forward strand.
TTAAACAACAAAACAAAATGAAAATTGCAATTACTTAACCCATACTTTTGTACCCTGCTATGCATATAGAACATAGCTTTATTTTGGATAATACTTTATTAGTTTCCTTCAAACTGTCGCCTCGACCGCCGCGGAGGGGCGGCGGTGTCGGGTTGCCAGGTATCGGGTTCGATTCCTGTGCAGGTCTGTTTTGCACTTTCATACGGCGTGTTGACCAGCTGACGTGAAGAGTTTTTGCTCATTGAGGATGTATTTTTTTTGTGTTTTGGTTTTTGATAGTTTTATTTTGGGGGGTTATATTTTTCCTTATTTTAATTACTATAAAAAAGAGAAAATAAAAGTGAGTTTGTCAGTCCCCGACAGCTTATTAATGGTTAAAGTATTTTGATTATCTGTTTAGAAGCATCGGCGCTTACCTGGAATATCCAAAACCCTAAAATCTTTAAAATAGGTATTAATAGAAAAAAATGTGGGCCGAGACTGAATCGTGTTTAATTATAGGTTAATTTAAAACGAAATCAAGATATATTGAAACACATAAATTAAGAAGATCAAAATCCTGTCTTTGTCCCATATCGACCGCAACAAAATAAAACTATCTTGTCAAGTTGTAAAAAGTGTCAAGTTACTCGACCATCAACTGTCAATGTCAACGTAATAGAGCCTTCGACAGCTGTCATATTGGTTCTAAACTTGAATCATGGCGTGCGATATTCGTAACATGGTCGACGGTTTTAAATTTTTCCCTTCGAAGTAGTAAAGATTACATTTAATTTAGTTACGGTATACAAAACAATTCTAATACAATGTACTATTTGAAACATGGCGTGGGTTATAATATTTTAAATTTACTTTATAGCCAAATTGTAGGTACCATCACCCGAATCTAGGTTTATATAACTGTCTGAAATGCATGGTAAAGCCACGCCAGTATAAATCATGTAAAGTTACCGTCATTTTAGGAGAGCTTCATATTCTTACTTAAGCTTCACCAAGTCATGTCATAGAGTAACTTCTATCTACTCGGGCCTATCATCTGCGGTTTTGGCCTACGCCTTGTGGTCCTCACTATGATCCTGCGGTTGGGACCAGTTATGCGGGGGTCGGGTAACTGCGACATTTTCCAAATAGTTAACGTATCAAGTTATATTCTATTTACAACGGACTTTGCGGTCGATTAGGAATTTGTTGGCGGTGTCGGGATGTGTTTTGGACAGTGGTTTGGGGGCAGATGGGGTTGTGGTCGAGAAATTATTGATGAAATTGTGAAATGAAGTGCCTGCAGAGACCGGCAGAGGCCTGTATCCTATAAACACAGGTTTGTCTGACCTACCGGGTATTATTGACATTCAGAGTGGGCTAGCTTCACTATCTTCTGCCGCGTGGAGTCTGGCAGAGGCCTGTCTCCTATATACACAAGTGTGACTGACCTGCCGAGTATCTTGGACACGCAGCCGTTGGAGACCTGCAGGATGTGGCTGATGTCGCAGGGCCGCGCTCCGGAGTGGGCCAGCTCCACTATCTTCTGCCGCGTGGAGTCTGGCAGAGGCCTGTCTCCTATATACACAAGTGTGACTGACCTGCCGAGTATCTTGGACACGCAGCCGTTGGAGACCTGCAGGATGCGGCTGATGTCGCAGGGCCGCGCTCCGGAGTGGGCCAGCTCCACTATCTTCTGCCGCGTGGAGTCTGGCAGAGGCCTGTCTCCTATATACACAAGTGTGACTGACCTGCCGAGTATCTTGGACACGCAGCCGTTGGAGACCTGCAGGATGCGGCTGATGTCGCAGGGCCGCGCTCCGGAGTGGGCCAGCTCCACTATCTTCTGCCGCGTGGAGTCTGGCAGAGGCCTGTCTCCTATATACACAAGTGTGACTGACCTGCCGAGTATCTTGGACACGCAGCCGTTGGAGACCTGCAGGATGCGGCTGATGTCGCAGGGCCGCGCTCCGGAGTGGGCCAGCTCCACTATCTTCTGCCGCGTGGAGTCTGGCAGAGGCCTTTCTCCTATATACACAAGTGTGACTGACCTGCCGAGTATCTTGGACACGCAGCCGTTGGAGACCTGCAGGATGCGGCTGATGTCGCAGGGCCGCGCTCCGGAGTGGGCCAGCTCCACTATCTTCTGCCGCGTGGAGTCTGGCAGAGGCCTGTCTCCTATATACACAAGTGTGACTGACCTGCCGAGTATCTTGGACACGCAGCCGTTGGAGACCTGCAGGATGCGGCTGATGTCGCAGGGCCGCGCTCCGGAGTGGGCCAGCTCCACTATCTTCTGCCGCGTGGAGTCTGGCAGAGGCCTGCCCCCTACAAACACGCCGCCGAGCTGGTTAACACCGCTGTGACCTGTCGCATCATAAGCCTGCTTACTCCTGTTAATAGTGTCTCCAATTTTTTGTGGTAGACTTGTCAATGCAACAGGTTTGGCTTATGACTTATAAATTAAACCATTTGCAATGCTAACTACTGTGTAATTCAGGCTTTTATTTGGTCATCAGTATTCTAAATGAATACACATGTTATTATTTATTAATAATCCCCTTACCGATATCAGTTTCCTTCGTTTAAAAGTTATATTTAGATCCTCATTTTGGTCAAGGTTGAATGAAAATACTGAGTAAAAATAAAGGGATTAACTTCTTCAATATTTTTTCTTGACCTTTTCTATGACATGAGCAGAGTTTTATTTATTGGTAATCAAATCAAAATAATAATAAAGAATGGTGAGCACCATTACCTTTACCTTTGTGGGCGAGGTCGTCCATGCGATCCAGCAGGTTGGAGTCGGGCGGCCAGGGGCTGATGGGCGGCAGCTGCTGCGCCGGCAGCATCGTGTACACCCCGTACTCTTCTATGGTGGCGGCCTGGTGGGTTAACAATAATATGTAACAGGCTATACAGGGTTATTTTAATTAGCGCATCACCTCTTGCAGGCGGCGGCTTCCCTACATCAATCCCAATAACATTTGTTATACGACTTTTTGCAAAACTTGATAATTAACTGTTGGGATCGATGTAGAAAAGCTGCCTACAAGAGGTGATGCGCTAATTAAAATTAACCCTGTATATGACCCACTAGTTGGACACAGGTCGCGTTCTTGGTTGGTGAGAGGGGCTGAGCCATAATCCACGCTGGCACAAAAAAGTAGATATCCATTATGTTTTCTTAAAAGTAAAGAATGTGATAGAAAATGGTCGAATAGGAGTAGTCTATATAGATTTTAGTCTTTTACAGGAAAAAATAAATATCTGCCGTTTAAGCTGACTGTTTTGACGCTTGAGAATTGAGCGAAGGTAAAGTATAGATTACATTTTATTTTAGAAAATATTGTAACTAAACTAATATTATAACTCATTAGCTTTGAAAAGTTATATCGCCCGTCTATAAGTAAATAATGTACATACGAGTAATCAAATAAAGCATTTTTATAACACAGATTTACGTCAGAGTACCTACGAGTGCGTTTTGTTTATTTATCGTTAAATCTAAAGAACGTTGTTTTACCTGATGAATTTTTATTTTTTCTTGATATTTTTGTGTATAAAGCCTAAAGTATTCTAGACACAGCTAGTTCAAATCTTAATCTTAACCTGTCTCAACTTTTTTGTATCTTGACCTTACTTAAGTGTCTACTATATAGCTTGTATATCTTTCTAGTAAACACACCTGATAAAACCAGGCTACAAATCCCGTTGTTAAAGCTAAATCTATTTCAATAAACATTCCTACTAGCATCGACTCAAGTATCGATTGTATCCAAGACCAGCCGTTTATTTATATCCCTTATCGACATATTGAAATTAATTTCAACGAAGCATCCACACGGAAACTCGTTAATCCATGCTGAATAATGTAGGAGATTTACATAAATCATGAATTTGATTAAACATGTCCATTTTTAGTGGTAGGAATCAATGTAAAACAATTTTGTGGTGCGTGCTGTTTGTAATACGAGGGTTGTTTATGGAGGTGGTGGGGGAAAATATGGGGGATGTTGTGCCGGAGTCGGTGGTGATGAGGCTGTATGAGATGTACACTGAGGCGTATAATGGTAGGTGGTTGTTCGCAATGGTTTTTTAAAGTGGCTTTCGACTTGGAGTGAATATGCTGAGAGCAATGGGCAGAATCGCCTTTGGACAGTCGGCGATTTTCTTCTAAGCGATTACATAATATTTTGTATTTTCTTAAAAGTTTATTCAATTAACAACAGTTTCTGAGTAAAGCGTCTCCAGACACTTGTTTTTTTGCAATGTTCAAGCGAATATAAGTGATTTTGGTCCAATGTAAAATTTGACTAAAAAATGAAGTTTTCGGAAATTGCACATTTCCTAAAAATACATTTCAGAATAAAATATGATCATAGTTCCATGTAGTACACATTGAACTAGTTATTTTAGTAGAATATAATAACAGTATCGTATGAGTAATAAGTTTTTAAATCGAGACTGGAATTAACTAATGTGTTTATTTGGTGTATATCAAAGTCATATTTAAACGTTAATTACAGATGGGTACTAGTTTTTATGTTCACTATACTGAAAATATTATAATTGATTTATATCGGCTTTAGGAGATTTTAAAGTAAAATCATAACCAGAGAGTCAGTATGAAATATTAATCAGGAAAAATATACTGTCTCAGTCAAAAGGCATTTAGTAAAAATGATAGAATGAGGATAGATGTATTTCGTAACTTGTTTACCGATTATAAAATGTTTGGTTGTTGTAGTAAGTATATATGATTCGCTTATTTAAGCCACGCATAATTTACATCTTTACTATTTCAGATGAGGGTACAATATCCCGTCGTAGTATATCTACATACGATTCTAATTTTGATGTTCATGTCCAAAAGTTAATGGAAGTCAATGGCCTTAAAACTCATAATCTTCTTATTAACCAGAAAAACAAAGAAGGTAGACAACTACATTACATTATAAACCCTCTAGAAGCAAAGATATCTAATGCATTCCTTTCACTTAATGAATTTAGAAATTTACTTAACGATAGAGCTGTGAAAATGAGAGCAGATTTTCTCGCAGAAAACAGTGCAGTGCACAGTCTACCTAGACCAAAAACATTAAGAATTAACGTAGGATTTTTGAGCAAATACAATGTCACTCCTAGAATACTCGTAAAAGCATTCTATAATAAAATCACAACAACTGTACCTGAAACAACTACAATAATTAGCAGGAAAAGAAAAGTACGAGCGAGGTTGAAAACATTAGTGACACAACCTACATTGGCGAGTACAACACGAAAAATCAAAAGAAAGGGTATTAAAAGAAAAGTATTCAGAAAACGAACTTCAACTACTACTGGGACAACTGAAGCAGATGAAAGAAATTCAAAAAATACAAAAATAAAGGTAGCTATTGGCAGAGACAAACCTCAAAGAATAAGAGTTATAAAACAAAAGCAGAGTAGACAGAAATCAGTTGAAGTTTTTGAAGCTGAAACTACGCCTGTAGCTGAAACAACTAAAAAAGACCCAAAATCTGAAATAGAACCAAAGTATGAAACAACTGAAATAGGCCCTAAGTATGAAACAACCGAAATAGGCCCAAAATATGAAATAGAACCGTATGAAACAACCGAAATAGTCCCAAAGTATGAAACAACCGAATCAGACTCAAAATATACACCATGGACAGAAACACCAGCGAATGTACCAATGGAAGAAACCGTAACTAAACAAAAGTCACACGCACATTCTAAACGCTCAACTATGAAAATATTGAACGCAGAAGAAATAATAAAGCATTTAGAAAGCAAATTCATTATCAATAAAAGGCCAGCAACATATAACAGAACTAAATTTAACACACCGTCGTTTGAGGAAACTTACAAAGGAAACTTAGCGCAATACATCCGTCCGACTCCAACGACTGAAGAACCTCCTGCCAACTTAAGGCATCGATACGAAGTGAAGCAAAGCGTGCAAGGAGCGCTACCAGCTGATGATATAGAGGACTTCAATAGAGGGTTGAATAGGAATATATTTGTAGAAGATTCCGCCACTACTCCAAAACAGTTTACTCGGTACACTCCTGACAAAAGTCTGCTGTCCAAATTTATTCCCGAAATGAACATGGACTATCCGTAAGTATCGACTTTTATTTTTATAATCGAGTAGCTAAAACAGAGTATTGATTTAGAATTGGAATCCATTTTGCACTAGCCAAGACGTTTAACCAAACATCTTAATATGCATTATGCCTGTTTATATTTTTTTATCTTTTTTTATCTAGGTCCATCACGACTCTATCAGATTTCAATCCACGGGATAATCCCCGTGAACCCAGTCAATCGTAAGTAGTGATATATTTTGCCTTGAAACTAATCCTATGAGTTATGTGGAATGGTTTAATGCAGGACATTGTAAGGAAAGCTGAGTTTTTTTCTGAGGTGTTGATTGCTGTTCACCTTTTTAATGCCTTTGAATATGGTTCAATTCATTGCGACTTTGAAAATGAACTCCAGCTAATGGTTTAACGTGACCAGGGAAACATACGTGTCTTCCATAGGAAGAGATAACCTGCCCTTCTACCCGCGTAACTAGCGTCGATTTGAACTCGACGTCGAAATCTGTTTTCATAGGCTAAATTGTTAACACTGGCGGGTTTCTATTCGACGGTCATTTATTCATTCGGTCTGTTATCGGCGGTTGCTTTAGCCACGCCCCTTAAATTGCGCGGTACGAAATTATGAAACCAATGATGTCGGTATCGAAAACAGATTTCGACGTCGAGTTCAAATCGACGCTAGTTACGCGGGTAGAAGGGCAGGTTATCTCTTCCTATGGAAGACACGTATGCTTGACGAGCCATATCGGGAGAACATGGGACGGCTTCAAAAATTTCAGTTTGTTAGCCACTTTTTTAAAGGAAGCACGTAGCACTTTAAAGTAGTTATACTCGTAAGTTCTTTAAAACATTAACACTAGTAAGTTTCTTCCAAATATTAAAATCAAACATGAGCCATACTTTAGATATTCGTTCCAATATTAGGATAGGAACTTTCATTTATTTTATTTTTTTAAGTATGGGGGAAAGTCCGCGTTACGATGACGAGTTTCTGTCAGAAATAGTTCCCCGAGTGAAGAAAACTACTCTGTCGGACTCAAGGTGAGATCATTTTTTTTGTTATACCGAAAACAAAAACTGGGCATTGCTGGAGGGATAATGGTTACGTTTTGAGCAAAAAAAAATTTTTTTACGAATAAAAAAAATTTTTTAACCGGAATTTTCCAAAATTGCAATAATACTATTAGATTTCGCGATGATTTCAAATTAAATAGTGTTTTAATTTAATTTGCAATCTAAATCATCGCACCTGAACCATCAGTTGATGTATGAGCTACGATTTCAAGCCGCGAATATGACTTTTCAACACTAAAAACTTTTTTAAATTGAGTTTTCTGGGTAAACTGTTAGTGAATCGAGTTACTATTGAGGCTCAAGAATTCATGGTTTCAGGCTTCGGAAGTGGACTTTTTTCACCCGTTATATGTACAGTTAAATAACAGGCTTTGGATCAACGTCAAGTCGTTCGTATAGTCATAACCTCATAGTCATTTCCTCTATTGTTGAGAGGACCAACTTTACGTTTTTGACTTTGAGGTTATAAATCTCTATAAAAAAATGGAATTAATATTAATTGACTGATATTATTTCCATTTTTTTTAGTTCTGTATAGTAATCATTTGATGTCCTTGAAATTTGAATATTTTACTGCATTTAATTAATGGTCAAGTAGATTCGATGATTTAATTATCATCCAAGATGCTATTTTTTTTTATTTCTGTCAATTAAAATCGCAGTACCAAATGCACTTATTTAATTCATTTAAAAGCTTTGGAAATAGAGCTACGGATTCGAACAAAAAAAAACCTTTTTCTGAATTGTCAATTTATTGAGAAAGGCCATGTAGGTAGGCTATATCTCATTATAATGCTAGGAGAGAAGCAGTAATGAAAATGTTGCAAAAACGGGAAAAATCTTGCGTGCGCGCGCGTTAACGGGGGAAGTTAGCAATATCAAAACATAAAATACAAAAAAATATAAAGAAAAAAAATCTATATAATAAAAAAAATGTAATATACGGGTGAAGCGTTAAGGCCTAGCTAGTAAAACTATAAATTGATAAACGCCTATAGTTTACTTAGGAATTATTAATTTTATTAAATAAAACTACAACAAATTAAATTCAAATCTAGATGATTTCTTGCGCATTTTCAACTGTTCTTTCACCGTATATAACTATAGTCATCCAGAAGCACTGGATCCTAATGGACCAGCATCACAAACTCCTGCTCCTCAGGATACGAAGCGGAGGCCGTACAAAACTATGAACCTTAACTATTTGTAAGTGGTATTGTTTGTTATTTGCCAGAAATAGAGATAAATAGAACTAAACTAAAGTAAGTTTAAAAAAAACTGGTAACCGCAAAAATAACGTACCGAATATGTTAAACCTAGAACAAAGAAGATCTTTCGAATAATATTAAATTATAAAATTTACGTTTAAAAAAACATATTGAATTAATTACGGAAAAGCAAGCTGGCAAGTTATTTACTTACCGATGTCATGATTTCTATTGAAAAAGAAATTGAAAAAATAATTATTTTTACATCTTTTTAATTGAAAGAAATGATTAGATTAAGTTATGATTAACAAATAATAGTTTCATCAAACATAATTTAAATTAAAAAAAACGAATTTTCATAGATACGTTTAAGCATAGTTTTTAGAGACTTGAATAAATCTGATAGATGAAGAAAAAACAATTAACCCATTAAATGCCGCATTACTCCTTATAGCAACAACAATAACTCTCCACTTCGCCCGCGGGCCCGTCTACGCACCGTCAGACTTAAACCTACCACAACGACTACGAGAAGACCAAGACTATCGGTAAGTTTTACAAAAGAAAGTTTTTTTTTTTTTACATTTTTGGGGCCAAGTTAATTTGGTAACGAAATAGTTTATGCTCATTTAAAAAAAAAAGAAGTTCGTTTGGAGAGTTATTCATTATCACTGCAACGGATCACATCACGCAACGGATTTTAATATGATTTCTACTAGAGATGGGCCGAGTACTCGGTTTATACTCGGTACTCGGCGTACTCGGCGGGTTTTTTGGTACTCGGTACTCGGCCGAGTAACTCGGTATATGAATGCCGAGTACCGAGTACCAAAAAAGTAATATACTTTGCTTAAAGAAAGCAATATATTTAGGTAGATATAATTGAAACAACAGTGTTAATCAAAATGTACTGATTGAGGAAATCTTTGACATCCTCAAGTAATAGAATCAAAATTATGCTAATGCATGAGTACTAGTGAGACAAAATTAAAGGAACAGTAATAAAAATAAGCAATATTTAAAATTTAATAAATGTAAATTATGATGCATTGTTTGGTGCCCTGTCCACCATTTGCCAACAAATTTTCTTCTAAATATACTTGTGTTCGTTTGTACTTGTTTACGCGCGCGAAATTGGGAATTTGATAGAACCGAGTTACTCGGCCGTGTACTCGGTTAAAAAAAATTGAACCGAGTATTACTCGGTACTCGGTACGTACTCGGCAAAAGTGTTACTCGGCGCATCTCTTTCTACTATTGGGTATACACGGTGTATGCGCAACTTTAGCTTAAGGGCAATGGAAAGAGACTAATTTCAAACTTATTTAAACAAATTTTCCAATGCATAAAGTATTATTTTTATTTTGTTTTCCATTATTGTATTGAATATTAGTTTTTATTGAAATGTTTTTGTTTTGATTCCAGAAGAGAAAAAATAAAAATTATAGATAAATGAACGTTCTGAATGTAGGTATTATATTTTCTTTCAGAAACCATTGGTGTTTTCGGCGTACTAAAAGAACCACGGACCCAGTCTGTAAACTATTTAACAGATTTCGAAAAAATACCTTTTTTTCAATATTTATTCAACACTAGTGTCCGCCTGTGACTCCGTTCGCGTGGAAGTCTGAGAAGGAATGAGAAGTTTTCCCGCGGTAAAAAGTACCCTATACCTATGTTATTCTGATATAGATATAACCTATATAACTGTAAAGTTTCATCAAAATCCGTCCAGTAGTTTTTACGTAAAAGAATAACACACATCCATCCATAACTACATCCATACACACTCACAAACTTTCACGTTTATAATATTAGTAGGATTTTCCAAAACCACAAAAGGTTTGAATATAATACTGAACTTAACAAAAAATAGTATGTAAAATAAAAAATAAAAACCGTTTATAATTTGTAAAATTGTAGTCAGTTTATTTATTTTAAGTTTATTTTATTTAAGGTATTTTATGAAGTTTGGCTTCATTTAAGTAATAAAACTATTAACTTTAATTTGCGTTCAGTAAGTTTATTAAACAATACAAAAATGTATGAAGGTGTAAGTTTTTACAAAAATGTATTAAACTTAGAAATATATACCTATAGCTAATAAGATTTTTATTGGAGTTAAAGTAGTCACTTACCTTAAATACTATTGAGTAAAAAAATATCCAAGTTATTGCCCACAGCAATAACTATGATAGACTTCAACTAGTTTCTTCGTACATCACTATTTATTCAACTATTATTTACACAAAACCGAATGTACAGGATGCCTTTGCCCGCGCCAAACGAAAAAAAGTCATCTGCCAAACGCGTGTTGGCGGGAACGCAGCGCTGTAGAATACCGGCCACTCTTTACTGATTACAAAATACCATTTCACGTGGTTCTGTACTGTTGTACCTTGAACTTATGAAGGGCTCAAAAACTGAAAGAGCTATATACAACCCCTTGCAGTTAGAAAGAGGGAGCGAATACCTAAACTGTCAACACCCATTGTAAGTCGCGCTACACTTAGAATTGCTCATTTGTGCGAGAGAGACGGCTATTGTTTTGTTCTGTTCGAGCACGGTTGAGTTACGCCCATTTCTCATTTTGGTGGCGTGGTGGGGTGAACAGTTTTAAATTATCTATTATAATAAAATTATTTCGCGAATTAAGGGTTGGTTTTGATAATGAAGTATTTTAATTTATGTTGATGTTCGTACCTTTAGTAGGCTTTGTGTTTTAAAGGTTTTTTAAGATAAGGGAAATGTTTGTTGTTTACGAAACTAGACTATCAAGAGCATCTTTGCAAAATTACTAATTTTATATTTAACGGTTTGATTTTTTCAATCTATGTTTTGTTAATTTTAGTTCAATCCAACTCGTTTAAACTACACACCTATACAAAATGCAAACCTATCTCTTGTATTGCAAATTGAAGATTAACTTTTTTTTTCTAAAAAAGAATATTAAATTAATTTGATTACTTTCAACTCTTTTAATTGTTCCCTCTCTTTCACACGCGAGACATCGAACAAAACGTCATTTTCACGTCCCTTTTCCTCTCAAATCGAGCATTACTTTACACGAGTGCATTTCAAAATAGGCCTTAATTCTTGTTCAATAAAGTGATTTTCCTATGTCAAATAATATTTGGGATTTTGATGATATTTTTGCGGTTTGTGTTCACCGTTAACAGAATTTTTGTAACAAATAATACTTAGGTCTGCTTTTTGGTCGTTTGAAGACGTATAAAATGTTATCTAAGTGAGGTTTTCTTTTTATGATGTACCTGAGCAGAGTGGGTTGACATTGCTTTTTACAAAAAACTATAAACATTTAATTTTGAATGAAAACATTTCACTTTAAAATCGCCTCCCCTCCATTTTTTCAACAATCTTATTCTCTGTAGGTACTTACTATTTAAAAATATTGCTCTCACATTCTCACAAAAAGAACTATTTATAAATTAAATAAATCCAACGTTTTTTTATTGAAAAAATAATAATAATTTGTTATCGGTCAATAATAAAATAGAGCAAAAGGTTCGTTATCTTACTTGCTAATTTTAATTCATAACATTATAACATTATTTTAAGCTAACGCGCGTTGAACACATTGTTTAAAACAAAACAATTGTTAAAACAATTGTAATATTTAATGAAACGCACCACGGACTAGTCTTAACTATTTTTCTGTTTTTAGTTTGGCCAGATTAAAACTTTTACCCGTCACATACTTTTGCTGAGTAAGTGATTGCAATTATAAAAAAATTGCAATTTAAAACCTTAACTTGGCGTCAGCACCAATTTCCATCTAGGCCCTAAATTCTAGGGTCAAGGTTCTAAATACTAACTAACAGTCTCTTATGTGATGTCAGAAGAGAAACTTCATTTATCTTGTGAATGTTCAAGCATTTTCTAGACAACTGTGTATAAAAATTTCAGCCCAAGTTATATTGAAAACTTTTACTCATGTGGAGGCGATAAAGCATACATAAGTAATAAGTATTTTTCTCAAAGTCTATCCTTATTCATAAAGGCACTTTAAACCTACATTAGTTGGTAGGTGTTCGGCCTCTGACGTTCTTATGTCAAAGAGGTCAACATATCTGGAAAAGCCAAAACACACCCATACTTACTAGAAACTTGCTTGGATATACCGGGTAAAGACTGTCTGTCAAAAAACTTAATAGAATTTTTAACAACTGATTTCCAGTTTAGATTCTTTTCATACTCCAAGTTTTCTATAAGGCCCTTGGCTCATTTAAATACCTTACTTTTTTAATTGTTTTAGTTAATTTGTGTCTACTTTTCATATAGGGGGAAGTCCCATAAGCCCGGACGGGTCCTAAAGCCGGACATAGTTAAAATCAGAAAGAAAAAGCGCGCCAATTTGTTGCTTTTGCTGTGGTTAGATAGGTTCTCCCAAGTGAAGTGTGGAGGAGGAGAGCCAATAGTCAGTGCTGACTCGTTCGTCGGAAAGCGATGTTTAAATTTTGTGGTTAGCATAAATTTTGTTTCAAGTAATTTTTCGGAGTCTGTAAATAGTATTTAAACTGTGGGATGATATCCATTATTTTTAATTATTATTGCTTTTGTTCTTATATTACATAATTCTTAGCTTTTTCATGATTCTTGAACACACAATTTGAATAAAAAAAATTCTTGTATATACCTGAGGGTCCCTAAGTTCGGACATTCTCAAGATTCCCTAGTACCGGACAGTTTAACAGCAAGTGTTTTTTGTTGTTATAATTTTTTGTGTTTTATTTTTAAGGTTTCACATGGGTAAACCCAAACCGAGATCGTCAGAATACCCCCAAAGATAAAATTTTATAAAAAATGCTATCTATTGATATGGAAGAGGGCTCAGTTAGCTACATTTGTGTTTTTTTCAGGTTGTACAATTAAAGGTCTGTGATTCTATAAAAAACGTTCCTGATTATGTACAAAGTTTATTAAAATTAAGATTAGTTTTCTTTATTAACAGTTGATTTGTTTTGATATTTGTTAAAATAATTTTTGAGTTTAAAAATGATCGAAAAATTGGCTGTCCGTCATTAGGGGGCCTTTTTCGAAACCTCGTTTTTGCTATGTTAACTTTCACTCAATATTTACTACATTTAAAGTAATATTTAAGACTGGTGGTTTATCTGTGTTGATTAGGCATATAATTAAAAACTTTTTAAAGTGAAATAAATAAATAAGACTATTGTGCATTTTTTTTTATTTCTGTTATTCCTTAAGTGTCCGGTTCTCGGGGACCTCCCCCTACTACTTACTTGCAGGGAAAAATAAGGTTGAAATAAGGTAATTAAAAATACCTACCAAAGTATAAGTTTCAAATTAAGAAACATATGTTTCTATGTACCTACGCAAAAAAATACCGATATTTTGTAGGAAAACATATATTAATTATAAATAATCAAAACACATTTTCTTTGCATTAAAGTTTAAAAAGATAAAAAGTTGCAGATAAAAAGATTTAAAGATCAGTAGCAATTTCACTCACATAAAAAAAACTTGAGTACTTTTATAACTGAAGTAAGGATCTCGTTCACAATCACTTGTCTAATATTCGGTGAATGAAAGGTTTCTTCAAGTTCAGTGTCAGTCGCCATTTTGTCGCTCAATTAGTCGCCAGAGGTCCTCGCGATTTGAGGGGTAGGGTAGTGTGGAGACGGACTTCTTACAGGACCAGTCGGCGAGCAAAAAAATACGGCGGTTTTCCTCAATAGGCATGATGACTGTGAATAAAATACACAAAAATTATGCTATCATCTAATGAAACGTAAATAAAATATTAAAAAATAACAAGGTATTATTATAATTAAAGCGAGATTTATTAATATTTTTAAAAAATAAATCTACAAAATACTACAGTCCGCCATGATATTCTGAACGCCAAACAGAGCGAATCACGTCACGTTAGAGCATGGTTCCCAACTTAGGGGTTTTCCCCCCAAATTTAGGGGGTAAATTAGTGGGATGGGATTTTTTTAGGGTTTTTATTTGTTTAGGGGTATTTTTAGGGTTCTTTTTCAGAAGAAATTGATATAATTTATAACGTATTAGATAATTTATAAACAGAGAAAATTAAGAAATATTACTTTTATATATATATTTTTTTATATTTATATACACGTCGACATCAACCAAAGAAAACACTGCAAAAGTGCGCGGTAACCACAATGTAGAGGCGTTCTAAGAGAGAGGTAACTTCTTTATTAGTAGAGTTGTCAATCAAATACTTAGTTTTAGTATGACAAATGTACCTTTTTGAATAGCTAATGAAGTGGGGAAGTTTTTTATGTAATTTGTACGCAACATTATTTGGACTTTTTTTTAGAAAATCGCTTTTTATTGCCATAAGACTTAACTTTTTTTAAAAGTTGTTCTCGGTTTTTTGACTTTTTCTAAAATAAGGACGATTAATTTTAGCAAATTTGAATCTAAAATGTAATTTTTGTTATCAAACTACCATAAAACAACAAAACATTAAACTCAATTTTGAATTTTTCACTAAAAGGATTCATTTGAACTTCGAAAATGGGGTTTTTTATAAAAAATCTTAAATGTTGCATATCTCAGAAATTATCAATTTTCGGACATAGCATATTATGCCTCAATTGACTGCAAATAACCTCTACTTTAACCTCTTAGAAGGAATGTATCGCATTACCAATCACCCTGTATATTTCTGAATATGATACAACAGTTTTTCAAAATCTGTCATCATGCCTATTAAGACGTTTTTCATTTGCCTAAACTACAATGACAGTCAGGGTATCAGTCTTATTAATAAATATTCACATTGTATACACTTTTAGTAAAAATAGTTTTTGAATTCATTTTTTGACAGCTTTAATATAAAAAAGTATATGCCACTAGTGAAGGTTCAAAGTGCACAAAATTGTACTCGGGTCATAAAGGCTATGACGGCTAAAATCTTAAATATAGGGTTCAAGTGTGATTATTATTATGGAGTAATACTTTGAAGGCTGTTATCATAAATAGTAAGAGAACACACATTGTACGAAAATTGCTTCCAAAAAAAAAAAGAAAATTGAACTTATTGCAAAAATCAACAGAAGCCCGTTTATTTTATAGCGTTTCATTAATTAGAAGAACATCCTAGTTAGAATTCTAAATATGGGTACTTCGTTTAAACCTTGTTTATTTTAATGTTTTTATACCTACATTAGACATGAAAGTCGTTCTCCGCACTATGCTGGCCGGTTGTCCACGGCGCCGTGTGGGCAATTGCATGGCAATGGGCCGCGGTGCCGCTGCGTCTGTAAATTCCGTCATATAGACTACTAAGAAGTATTTATTTTTATATTAAGTCTAGATACTTGTAATACGTTAATCTATAACAAAACAAAAAAAACAAAAAAAAAACAAAAATCATTTATTCAATAACAAACATATACAATTGATTAATTCGTGTTTGGATTCTCCTTTTAAGAATAACATCTTGTGTCAGGAGACTCCGCTCTTCCATACCTTACATTACAATTTTATAATAGATGTTTATCTGAATACATTTCAAATTAGAGTCTTTTTAAATGTGATTTTAATTTTCTATAATGATCTTAACAAATTATAAGTAAAATCTAATTAATTTATATAAATGTATTTTATTTTTATTTAGTAATTTGTTTTTATTAGTAGTTTGTGGGTAGGTGTGTAAGGCAAGTGTAAGTGTTGTGTGTGTGTGTGTGAGAGATAGTGTGTGGTACAATTGTAAGCATGATAGTGTTTAATATTATATTTAGGATTATGGTAGTATGTATTTTTTTTGTATAACTAAGGTTTCAATTTCTTCATATGATTTATTTAAAAGCCACTTGTAGACGACTGTTTTACATTCTTTATGATTTAAAGAATATATTTGAAGCGCTTTATTAATTTTATTATAAATAATGGAAGACTGTGTAGGATATTGTCTTCTGGCGAAAGAAGATCTAAATTTACATATTTGGGCTACATAGTGCGATCTTCTATTGTTAAAAATATTTTTATCGTAGGGCAGAGATTTTTGTTTCCTTAGTAATATTGTGAGAATGTATACTTAGTTTCCTCACAGTAAGTAAGGTTGACATGTTGTAAAGGCTCTCTGTCGGGAATCTGTAGGGTTTGCAAAACATGACTTTGATTAGTGATCTTTGAGTTCTTTCTAATTCAAGAAATTTAACTTTAGTAGCTCCGCCCCAAACAGGTAGACAGTAACATATTATGGATTGCACAAGCGTTTTATAAATTTGTAATAGTAAATGTTTTTTTGCCACGTGTCTAATTTTTTTAAAAACCCAAGTAAGTTTACGAATTCTATTCATTATCAATTCTATTTGTTCATGCCAAGAAAGTCGTTGATCCACAATAATACCTAGATACTTAATTTCAGGAACTTTTTCAATGACAACGCATTGGCAGTTAATAAAATTTGTACATTTATGAATTTTTATTTCAAAATCGCCAGGTGGTTGTGTTCGTTTGTACATAGTAAAGCAAATATACTTTGTTTTTTGACAATTTAGGGTTAGTAGGCTGTCGTCTAGCCAGGCAGAAATTTTTGCCAGTCCTTTTTCAGCCAGGGTGCGAGCTCCATTCCATGTTTTATCTGAAAACACGATAGCGGTGTCGTCAGCGTACGAAAAAATTTGGCCATTTTCAATTTTCATGTCGCAAAGAGGATTTATGTAAATAAGGAACAGTGTCGGGCCTAAAACACTTCCCTGGGGAACACCGTATTCAGGGGATGCAATCGAACTTACCACTTGTCCTATTTTCCATCTATGGTTATATAAATACAAAAAAATCGCTTTATAATCATGTTGTGTTTTTTTGTATGGAACTAAAAAAATATTTTTGGATTTGTATACACTTTTATTAAGTAGAAAGAAAAATCAAAAAGTTAACGTTGAAAATTCGTTTTTTATAAAAATAAGGGGTTTCCCATTGTTTGAGGCACATACATATGTTTCGAGTCAAATTCCGCTAAAGAATCGCCACGCAATATTTTTTCAAGGCTAGTAGGGTCATTTTTACGTGCTCATTAACAAATAACCAATCATCTTGACATCCAAACATACAAGCTTACTTAGGTAATGTTAAAATACGCCAACATGACGCAATACACAATAATATGTTTTAATAAACTAACTTCATCAAGACAATACTAGTTAAAACTAAAAGTTTAATCCCTTTTTTTTGGTGTGCAATTAAGAATTTTGTATTTGTTCACTAGTAACTGCACTGTTCTAGCGAGCCATGAAATTCGTAGCTATAAGCTAAACAATAACTATGTAATTATTTTAACTAAATTTGTTGGTCTTCGACTGTTAAATTTTCGATTAAGTATTTCAAATTTTTTACGTCTTTACTTTTAAATAATTTACATTCGAAACATTTTCAAAAATATACCCCTGTTAACATTCAGCAACTATAACACACTTCTAGCCCTCCATACCACATAAAGACACTAACAGCCTTCATTTAACCCTTTAGCGGCGCACCGCAGTGATTAAAGCGCAAACTGTACATGTATGTCCTTGTTAGTCACTTCAAAGCCATTCGAATAAATTTGTGCGAGCAAAGTGACACACGGTACCGCTGTAATCCTGTTATCACGCATTACTGGCAATGGGATGGGTGTACGTTCTAGGTAACTAGGGGGCGCTGTAGGGCCGGTTTTCAGGTTAGAATCTAAAATTTCTAGTGAAAATAGAATATACTTAAATAAATACTTTGTATGGATGCTCACACTTAATGTTAACATCATGAATAGCCGTCGTTATAGCCGTGTGTATTTTCTTTGATTTTAAAGCTATAAAACTTCTAAAGAGTTATAAATATTCATCAGATTTACTTCAAGGCCTAATTAAATAATATATCTGTGTATTATTGACGACCTCTGTGGTGCAGCAGTATATACCTACTTACATCGGACTGCTGAGCGCATGGTTCCGGGTTCGATCCCCAGGTCGGACCAATTTCGTCAAAATAGTTTTTCGAAATTGGCTCGTGACTGGGTGTAACTAGGTTTTCCCCTAGTCCATTGTGTGGTACCTATAGTACAAGCTCTTTAGGGCCACAGCTGGTGTGTAAGTCTGGAGATTTATTTATTATTATTATTTATTTTATTATGTATTAAGTCTACTGGTGCTTTGTCAAATAAGCGTGCCCTAAATCTTTACTTTCAAGCTTGTAGTTTATTTTACTCACATGAACCATTTTTAACACATCGACACTAATACTGACGTAAACCTATTCTACAAGCTATAACTAAACATATTTCTATCAACTCCACACCCCCTTAATTTGTTAATGGCTCGTCACAGATGGTAGTCTTCAAATCTAAATAAACGGTATTTGCCGGCATTACGCATTCATACCTTTATACCCATTTTATACCCCTTACCTATGATTGAAGGGGCATAAATGCGAGGGATGCGATTCGATTATAACTGTGGTAATAACTTAGAATTGGATTATTGGTTGAGTTGGATATGTAAATAATAAACAGAAGTATCTTAGGATCGATGGACTCTGTGAAGAAGAGTAGTAAAAAATAAATAAGTCTTGGTTTAAAAAAGTTTTTAAAAACAAGCTTTTATTTATTTGCTACCATTTATTTGAAGAGAGCTTGGTAAGACGATTCCAACGAGCCCAAACTTGATAGGGGACGTCGTTTCAACTCTGAGATGCTATGACCACCATCCGGCTCCATCATCATATTAGCTTTCAGACATCATAATATTCCATTGTCACCCAATTTACATGTCTCTGCAAAATTTCAGATCAATGGGAAGTCGATAAGTGGCGCTAATTTTGCTTCCAAGATTTCACCCGTACAAACTAATGGACACGGCAAGTCAAATAAAAGCTTGCAAAAAGATTTTAAATATAGGCTAAAGATTACGATGCCCAATTTTCTTAATATTAAAAAAGCCACCACATAAGAGATTTTGTGTTTTTTAAGCGAAGGAAAATATTAGAATAAACTATGCATTTTTTTTAATTTGACCCCTAAAGGAGCCCATTATGCATAACCTGGTTAAATTAATGAACAAGACCTTAGATGAATGTTAAGTACATTGAGGTACCTCTAACTGAAGGTTGAAAAGTTCATAATGTGCATTACTGCATAATAAAAACCTTGATTAATTCTATGACTAACAACAATGTGAGGTAGGTCCGCAATAGTGAAGTAATTCGCACAATAATTAGATAAAGGTAATGCACCCACTGGGCACACTTCCTACACAACATTACGGCATGCCATTATTACGCTAAATTGCTGTTTATTAGGGTTCAGTTGTGTAGAATTAAAATAGAAAATATTAGCGAATGTAATTTCTTAAATAATCAAAACAATACCCAGGTCTTTGCCACAAAATTGGAGATTTCCTGATAAAATAAAGAAGATTTTCTATATAACTTCGGTTTCCGTTAGTAGAATTAGATTATGATTAATTTCATTAATATCTACCAATCAATGAAATACATAGTTTATTTATACTATATCTCAACCATAAGGAAAAAAGCTGCTAGCGCCATCTATTGAGTGGTCAGTCTTTCTTTTCAACAAAAAACTAACTACTGTATCAATTGTGAACGGTTTTGAATGAACGCGAATCAAAAGAACCTGAGATTTAAATAGTTCATTTCGAGATTCTAGGTGTCGCTGTTTTACAGTTGTCACGTTCGCTCGCTAGATGTCACTAGGTTAGATCCTAGGGTAGTTCAGTGAGTGTACTAATAGGTAGTAGGGTGAACTGAAATAATGCTACATCCTGATTATGCAGTTTATTTTATATGACATAGATGGAGCTTTGATAAAGTTATCATGGGTATAATAAAGCTACAAAAAGTTAAGTGGCAGTGATTTTTTTCCTCTGAGGTTTGTCTAAGTGTGATGGAAGGCTAAAGTATGGAGGAAGTAAGGCGTAAGGAAACCACCGATCAGCTCATACCCATCTACAGGACCCGAGGTTGTAGTTGGGGAACGCTTATATAGATAGACATTTTTGCCAGTTTTACGAGCTCCGTAAATATGTTCATAAAGTAAATTTACTGCACGTCAGTTTTTAATATTTTTATGTGTAAAGGCAAATAATAATTATATAGGTCAAATTATAAAAATAGGAGGAAAGATGAATAGTTCTTTTTATAGGTTTAAAACATTGAATCGGTACAACTACAAGATAAATTTTATAATTTCTAATAATTTCAACGGAATATGTTCAGTTACCATATTTTAATAAGCGAACCTACTATAGATTTATTTGTAAATACACATGTTGAAAAACATTGTGATTTAGATCTTGACAATTTCATAACAATTGTTAAAAATGTAGTAGGTTGCCAGCATAAATGATAATAAGAGTAATTGAAAATGACCCAGTAGCTAATCTTATTGAATTGGAGACATTCTTGCATAATTTCCTATGAAGGTAGTTGCTAATTAATAACATCCGCACAGCAGGACAAAGTTGGATCACCCTGTATCTCTACGACTTAATTAACTTAGCATATACAGGATGTAGCTAAAAGCATCTCTATTTACATAATTATGCAGGTCATAATCGCTGCCTAATAGACACGGTTACAAAGGTATAGTAATTGATTTAGAACAAGATTATCTCAGAATACAATTAAAAAAAACTTTTGCTCTTGATCGGGGTGACATTACTATCATTTTTTTTCAAGGCTATGTACAGTGATGTTTGAATGTTTACTGTTATTGGTTAATCAAAAAAACACGGCCAAGCTGTCTTCTTCAGTAAGCCCCAAAATAAAAGGTAGAGAGGTCTCCGTAGAGAGGTCAATTCTATACATGAAATATATTTCCAAAAGAACTATTAGGGGTGATTAGGGATCGATACTGATGCCAAAAATGCAATCAGTAAAATTTTTGTCTGTCTGTATGTATAAGTGTTATAAAAACAAAAACTTTTTGTCAGATTTAAACGAAACTTGATACAATTATTTCTCATACTCCTGAACTGGTTATAGTATACTTTTAATCACGCTGCAATCAATAGGAGCAGAGCCGTGAAGGAAAATGTTTGGAAAACGGGAGAAGTTACTCCATATATATGACGGAAATGTTCTCCTTAAAATTATAAAAAAAATATCCCTCGACAGCATATTATGTCTACCTTTATGGTTGACTCACAATAACACGCGTAACCCGCGATAGCTTAGCAGTTCGAAGCTTTCTGGTTATATTTGTCTACTCTTACGTTTATAACACTCTCAGTGTATCCCTAATTATAAAGTAAAAGTGAACTATTCCATAAAAAAATCATAGAAATCGGTATAGAAACACCAAAGTTAAAAATTATAAACGTGAAAGTTTGTATTTGGATGTATGGATGTTTGTTACTCTTTCGCATAAAAACTACTGGACGGTTTTAGATGAAACTTTACAGTAATATACATCAGAATAACACATAGGGTACTTTTTACCGCGGGAAAACATTATATTCCCACGGGACACTGACTTCCACGCGATCGGAGTCGCGGACTCTAGTGTTAATCTAAAATAATTAAATCATTTTTTCAATTTAAATCATTACTAGTAACACCAGAAATAGTGTCAAAATCATGAGTTTTGAACTCAAACAGATAAATAGGGTTAAATTCCTTATTATTAATAAATAGAAAACCAATGTTAATTTTATCGGTCAAAGGAGCCAATATTCTACTGCTGCCTAGTATCAAATATAAACCAGTAGTTGAACGTAGAATAGAATAAATGGGCATGTCTATCTGAGAAATCGTCTACTAAACATAACTTGGTCACAACAAGCATGTACGCATGCGTGGGCGACGATCTAAGCGGGGGCAAAGTGATATATGTAACTGTTTGTATGCAAGAAGGCTTTAAAGGTCAGTCGGTAGACTTAGAGAGAGGCTGACCTTGTAGCTCACAGATCACTGGATCAAAGTGTTTACCAATCATTTTATAATCTGCCCTGCCGTTATAAGTTTCCTGGGAAAATTAAAATATCATCTTGTGGAATGATAAAAAGCTATTACGTGATTTATTGATAAACATAAAAAAACTATTATCATAGTTAGAGCTTAGCATACTTTAATTGTATTTAAATGAATAGAAACTATTTAATTGTATTAATTTTGCGTTATCATTTTATTGTCTTATAAACTTTAATAGTGTTTTACTTACGCTTATTTATTTTATAACCTTAACTTTTGACTTTTAATATTTTTCACGTTTTCTAAAAAGATTTCTTAGATTACAATTGCGCTGTGCTTCGCATCAAATTACTTGTTTAATTTTAATAATTAGAGAAATAAAAAAGACAGCGAAACAAAACACTTTTTACTTCTGTAACAAGTTTTTGTTGCCATATTTTTCTGAGGATCCAAATTTTACATAGATACTTGCAGTCATCTGGTTTATCATTATTTTTATTAATGCCGCTTTCTGTATATTTCGCATATTTAATAATTACTTGTATCTTAACCCCCAACATTACTGACACAGTGTGGAACCTTATTTAAGGCTGTTATTTATCATGATCACGTATCATATACACTCAGACAATTTATCTGTTTGTGTCTTAAAACATTATTTCATCCGAATAGCATACGTGAGGAGACTTCTTGCAGGAACCTAAATTTTAAAGTAGATTTTTAATGGAAATATCTTGACTAAAGTTGTAAGAAAAACGTCAGTGTTGATTTAGAGTTGATTCAATTTTACTGAAAGGATTTTCATATGTAATAGAATGTGTCAGATATATGAAGTTAATTTCTAGACCTAATGTAGGCACTCCCGTTTCTTCCATATTTTAGCAACTTGATAGTTCCCCATGCTATATTTAATACTATTCATCTGATCAAAACTCTTCTATTTGCTAATTAAATAATTTGGTTGTTACAATAGCTTTGTATGGAAAACTTGTTTACCAGAATTCCTGAACTCTGAAGAATGCACACCTATTTAATTATTAGGTAAATGTCTACATAAAATGTCTTAATTGGGGTGCCCTGGCCTCCTGGTACTATGATCGTTCTTTGAAATGTAATTAGAATTGAATTAGTTATAATAATGCTATCGACGCAGCCAAACCAATAAAATACCTAATGATTCTCTGAATCATGATGCTTTACTGTCACCGCAACACCTTTATTTAGTTTCAAGCCGCCTGACTATAATATCTGCCTTGATAGCAATTATGTAATTAATTCTCTATTAATAAAGATTTAATAAAGGCGTTGTGAAGTTATATTCAGGTTATCCTCCAACGAAGCCCTAGCTTAAAATATAAATACTTGGGCACTAAAATAGATTCAGAATTCTAACTAAAAGCTAGCCTATTTAATAAAGGCTTCAGCCTACGTCATACAAGTTTGCTAAAAGCCTCCGACGGAAATGCGAACTAACTTAGTTTCCGTTATATGATCACCTGGGAGTAGGGTAACCATGAATAAATTGTGATTGCTAAAATGTTTCTGTTTTTTTTTGATTTTGTTACAGGCACCATTTGAAATTGTAACGTAGGTGTTTGATACTAGAACGCGGGTGTTATATATTTTTTAAAGTTACTCTTAAATACATTTTAAACTTAAAAAATAATCAGAACAACATTTCCTATAGTTTTATTTAAGACGTTATTTATTACAACCTTAGGTAGCTGAAATTTGGAAAACAAAAAAATCTTTTCATTTTTTGCAAATACTTCTTGTATTGAGAATTGAGATTCGGTTTTATGGCCACCCTATTAAGGGAATAACATCGTATATTTAATACCGCTTGCTTTGTTTTTTGTTAGTAAGTGAATGTATTGGTAAAAAAACAGAATATTATAAGATTAAATATACTGAAACCTTTAATAAAGGGTGAATTTAATATTAGTTTGAATAGAGTGGCAACGATTCTGCAAAAAATACTGTCGACACTTTCTTATCCGTATTATTTGTAAAACAACAAAAAAAACATATTCCTAGACGCCTTAAATAAACTCATTGAATTGTCTTTAAATCAAATCATTGTTGTTTTGTGTTATTGTACTGAGAGTGGATGGTTTATCCTACTAATATTATGAACGCGAAAGTTTGTGAGTATCTATGGATCTATGGATGGATGTTTGTTACTCTTTCACGTAAAAACTACTGGACGGATTTGGATGAAACTTTACAATAATATAGGTTATACATCAGAATAACACATAGGGTACTTTTTACCGCGGGAAAACTTCTCATTCCCACGGGAAACCCACTTCCACGCGAACGGAGTCACGGGCGGCCACTAGTATTATTATATTAGTTAATTTAAAACTTTTTTAAATTAATAGTTAGTTTTATTTATAACAAAAAACCACTGCCCACTTCTCTAAGCATTCCAACATTATCTTAATAAGTAACATTATTAGTAAAAAAATAATTATTTGTTTTAAATTAGCCATAGGTACAAAGTTTTTTCTTCAAAGTGATAGATAACTGTGAGGACAGCTACAATTACTGATTTTCAAACATTTCCTAGTACAAACTATACGGGGTGTAAAAGAACTGCTTCCGAAAACAAAAACTAGGCATTGCTGGAGGGATACTGGTTACATTCTGAGCAAAAAAAATTGTTTTTATAATTAATAGAAAAAAAAGTTTTTTTACGTAATTGTACAAAATTGTATTTATGCTATATTTTGCAGGTTGAATGGGGTTTCAATTTAATTTGCAATGTAAATAATCGCACCCTGAACCAACAGTTGATGTGTGAGCGATGATTTCAAGCCCCGAATATGACTTTTCAAATCTTAATAACTTTTTTAAATTGAGTTTTCTGGGTATACTGTTATTGAATTTGGTTACTATTAAGGCTCCAGAATACATGGTTTCAGATTTCGGAAGTGGTCTTTTTACACCCGTTATATATAGTATATAATATTGTATTAAGTTCTAAGTCATACCTCAAACACGACCGAGCGAGTACAGCGCGACCAAGTGACATTATCTCGTCAACTCATACCTCTAGCATGTACATGTACATATTTGTTTATTAAATACAGTTTTACTTAAGCTAGTAGGACTCGAAAACTTAATTTTCTTGATGGAAAATAAAATAATTGCTTATTTATAATGATGCTTATGTTGAATGTAATTTATTTAAATTTAACACACGTTTTAAGTTAAAAAGAAGTGTCAAACATTACCTGTTGCTTATAATATTTTGTGGGAAGCAAAAACTTATCGTTGATCGAGTATTTTTAAATAATTTGTGCAAATATTATATCAGCCGACAAACCACGTTGATTATACTACGTGATAATATTAAAGAAATGATATGCGATTGAAACAAAAAAATGTTACAGGTTTTTATAATAAAAAAATTATATAAAAATCTGAAACCGCTACGACTGGCTACAACCGTAGCAATTCCGTAGCACGAATCCGTAGCTCGGCGAACTTTAAAGAAGGCTTTGTAAATAAAAAAAAGTAATTAATAGATATCTGATATTATTAACAAATATTAATAGTAAAGTTAAAAGCTTTTGAAACTAGAGTCATTCCAATCCTTAGTATTATTTTTTTTTATTTCGGACACTTGTGCTTTTGATTAAAAATATATATTTATAATTATCGCTTACAAAAGTTTGTGTGCCTTTTAAGTTAACCTTTTTAACAACTGCCTGGCATTTTGGCTGCCTGGTCAACCTATCAATAAATATTTGCTTTCCTAATTTATCTACCTTTTTTAAAGTGTCTAACTATTAAAACCCTTAAATGGAAAGAGAATCAAACCTGAGACCGTCCCGCTAATACAAATCCAGTCCATAACGCCGACGAGCCAAAGTGAATGGTGAATGAGTGAGTGAGTGACTGGGAGCGAGTGGCGACCGGCAATCATTGAGGCGCTCAAACTGTACGACGGGGAACGATTTTAAGGCTGATTGTTACATAGAAAAAATATTTTCGGGCTAAAGTTGTCTTTTA
Organism: Emmelina monodactyla; assembly: GCA_916618145.1. Lineage (NCBI taxonomy): Eukaryota > Metazoa > Arthropoda > Insecta > Lepidoptera > Pterophoridae > Emmelina > Emmelina monodactyla. The sequence goes on from OU745316.1 coordinate 5,354,571, forward strand.
GATACGTTGCAATGTCAAAATAAAAGGGGTAGAAAGCTTTTCCTTGTGACATTGCCGAGACCATCTTCGCCGAGTCTAAACTTAAAATTTAAAACCCTAAAAACATAATATTTACGATAAAAATAGCCTGTTGTATTGAATGGACGAGTGTTTTAGCTTAAATATAAATTTAGTGGTGCTTTTTTGTATATAACTATGTAAAACTATGAATGCTTTAAAACTAGCGAAGAACTTGTAATCTTTCACTATATTAAAACTAGTTACATCATTAACTTGACTACAATCTAACCCTCAAGGCCCACAAACTTCCAACTGCAAAATGAGTAAAAGCTGTCAGCTTAAGCGCTCACGTGCAGAACTTTTACAGCACATCAATAGCTTTTTATTCAGCATCTATTGTTCTAAGTTTCGCGCATAGAAACGGCGGGCGAAGTTTGAGAGCCGCTGGCGAGTGGGCTCCCGGACTATATAAGGCTGGGGGCGGAATGGAGAACACCATTTGAGAAGCAACAAGTGAGGATTAAGGTGAGTGGCCAATGTTTTCTTTGTATTTTTGTGAACTTTTGTTTGGTTACGATGTATGTTTAGGTTGAGTATTTCAAAGTGATTTTTATGTAAAATTTTTGGGGTGTTTTAATAAAAATATTTTTATGTGTAGATACTTTGTTTTTACCATCGGTGTTTGGTAATTTCGTAAATCAACTTAAAACTATGTTGTTTTTATAATCTTTTGTTTTAAAGGAAGTTTTTTTTTTTTAAATTTATAATTTAAATAATAATACAGCTAATTTAAGTCTAAAAGGGGGAGTTCTTTTTAGATGTTTTATTTGTCATTATAATTTGCAACCGTTTATATTACTATAAAAACTTGCAAACACCAAATTATTTTACTAATATTTTCTATGCTTTAAATAGACCATCGTATTTTTATTTCTTTCTTGGAAAAACAATACGGTTGATACTGTGACAGCGGTGTATAATTGAATGTTGTTATTGTCCTTAATACCAACTTAATTAAATTTTCCTACGATTAAGCCTATAAGATTTCTGTGGGTGTTTTTTTAATAACAAAAAATAAATAATGTCAATTCTTATATTTTATCTATATGCTGTTAGAAAGTTGGGTGCCAAATTACATACGTATATTTATTTTGGTATTTTTATTTAGTTATTTAAAACCTCTTAAATTTTGAGTGCAAAAAAAAAAGTTTGTCCGCGAATAAAATGCATTAACAAGAATAAAACCCTTTCGATGACTACATTAATAAATAAAATGACGACCTCTGTGGTGCAGCGGCCTGCTAAGCGGACGGTTTCGGGTTCGATCCCCGGGTCTCGGGCCAATTTCGTGTCTGGGTGTAACTAGGTTCTCCCCTAGTCCATTATGTGGTACCTATAACACAAGTGCTAACTGCAACTTACTTTAGGGCCACATAATTTGTGTGTTAGTTCGAAGATTTATTTTAATTTTATAAATATTGTTTTGCGTTAGTAGAAATATACTTCCATCCAGTTAATTAATACAATTTAAATAAAACTAGGTTAGCAGTGTGATAATTGAGAAAATATTTAAATAGATCATTGCTACGACTTTATAATAAATTAAAGATAGTGATGCAATTTTTTCTAATTTTTCCGACGGTTAACTAATTCCGTTAGACAAAAACTGAGAAAAATGCAAACTATTATTTTTGAAAAAAAAGTGATATGCAATGTTCAAAGTAGTTCATCGTAGTAAGTCTAACATAACTTTATTTTCATAAAATTGTAAATCGGATTTTAATACACATTTTTTTAATGATTAAGTAACGTACGTCGAAATAAGCGTGTTGACAATTTTATTGATGACCTTTAGTAAAAAAAACACCTTTGTTTTTTGAAATATGAGAAGTTATTTTTAACCAAAGTTTTTAAAAGGTATACTGAGCTTAAATTAATAAGCATTAAATGTTTATTACCCAATATTACAAAAAAATAGATAACCCTTCTTAAGACTACTAAACCGAGTTAATATTCAAACGCCGGGAAAGCTATTCTCAAAGTTAAATGCATTTAATAATTCATTCATTTTTTTGTGCATTCCATTCAAACCGGATGCCCTGATGGTTTCATAAAACGAAGGCAGAGGTTTAACAATGGAACTTCCGGTCAGTCTGGAAGTCAGTTTTGTGAATAATTTACGTTTTACTTTGTGGCGTTTCTATTTGAGAACGCTAAAGGATAGTGTAACGAAATTTGTAACTTTTAAAATTATCCTTAACGAAACTTTTAGTTCAAAGCTAGCAAAAACTGATTATTGTTGATTAAACACTTAAACCAGAAAGTGGTCTTAAATTAAACTAACTTGGTTTTTAAAGAAAGCCAAATTTTCTACAGTATTAGCCTACCTAATTCAAAGTACCGTTTTTACCAAATTAAAGATTGTATAAAAATAGCAAATCGAATTATTTTTTGGTTAACGGAAATCCAGACGTCTACGTAACGATATATTTTGTAAATAAACCAAGCTTGTAGTGTTAATTTAAAGAAGTATTGTTTTCCATACGGTTATTTTCAATTTTCTGAATGTAATAGTGACGTACAGACTAAAACATCAAAATAAACTTTTCTCAACTTTAAAGACGCTAATTCTGCTAAAGGCTAGTAAATCAATTTAATCTCATATAATTCTGATTTATAGGTATGTATACAAATCCAATGAATCAATCTAAGTAAATCATCTAAAGTCAGGACTTAGAACTATGTAAGTTGCGGCCATAAATCTGTCTGTAGGCAGTAAGTTATACATTTATAATTAAATGCCGCAAACTTGTGATAGGCAGTTAGAACGTGGTAGACCGAGAGCCTACGGTCCAGAAATTTAATGGAAATACGCGCAAAATTCAATGAAAGATGTGAATGAGAACAAGTACATAATAACTAATAAAGAAAGATATTTAATTATTCATAACTCGAGCTCAGTTAAAAACTCTCCATTCGGCAAAAGACACACAAAGTGCCAAGTTTGACGGAAATCTTTTTAATTTGTGTATATGTTACGGCTAATACCCGAAGTGCGGCTACACCTAGTTTTAGCCGGTTAGAACATCAATAGGTTAGGTTAGTTAGGTTACTTTTTTGATACCACCCAGAAAAAGGACCTTTCTCGATTTATTACAAAAAAAAGAATAAGACATTTCTAATTTGTTATATTTTGTAATTAGGTAATTCAGTGAAATAACAAGAAAATTATTCCTTATTACATTCACCACCGCCTCTCGGTCTACCATTTAACAAAGTCAAAGTAAACTTCTAACAACAGCCTCGTGCACACGTCGAACAGTTTTATACAAACAGACAGACAGACGAAAGTTGCCGCTGTGAATAGAAAAGATACAAAGAAAAAGCAAGTTTGAGTGATGCTCTAATGTTTTCAAGGTAAAGTAATAGGAGTTATGAATAAGATATTAAATTCAAATCTTACAACAGAAATCTTATGTTGCCGAAAAATTGTAAATAAAGAAAAAAAAATCGTCGTTTTGAGAAATCATAATTTTATAACTCACATCCTATTACACAAACAACACACACACACATACATACACACACTCATACATACACATTTAACAAAATACACGTTCCGACTTAATCTATACAGCTTTACGTATACACAATATGAACATTAACTTTAACTATAGTTCTTTTTATTTAACTTTTATTATTGTTTTTGCTTTACTTTAACTTTATTATTATTATTTTTTTTACTCTTGTTAAATACGCATAAATGGACTTCGACACGACGAATTAACTGAGGTTTATGTAAAAAATTTTTAGGCCTCCCGCAAAACAGGGTTTCCTAGTGCAATGATAATCTGTAATTTTGTGAAATGTTTAATTTGTCAATAAAGCTTTTGTATTTTGTATTTGTATTTGTAATCTTGGCAATACTTTTTTTTAACCTAATATTAAATGTGAAAATAGATTCCTTAATGGCTCAACGAGTTTTTCTTATTTCGGTATAATGTCACCATATTTTTATTTCCCTAATCCTTACTTATGCATGCCCCCACAGAGAGGCGGATTTAAAAATTTCGTGTATTTTTAGATGCATGTCTCGTGTCCCTACTATTTGACCTACCAGTAGGACTAGCGATGCAATTTCTACGACTCGTGGTCCCACCGCTTGGTTGGGCTATCAGACGTGCAAATAAATAAAATATACCTACGACTGGTAGACCCACCGTATTAACTATGGAGTGTAATTAGCTAATTAAACCTTTCTAATTTTAATCCGTGAATGAATGTTAAGGGAAAAAAAACTTGCCTTTTTTTTCAAATATTTAACAAGTTTAAATTTGATTCACTTAATTTTGTAGTGGTATTTATATTTTCTCGACAAAAAACTACTAGGCTATCATATTCACGAAGGAGTTAATCTATAATAACAATTCAAATGACCTTTTTAGAGAGTTTTTCTTACGTAACTCATGTGATAAAACAAACTAGTATATCATAAGTCTTAAAGATGTTAAGTAAGTCTTAAGGCACTGCGCAAACAGGCAATCTTCCAATATTAGCTTCTATTAGTGCATACAGCCAACGTAAAAACTTTTTTTCTAAGTTAATATAAGTCTATTAAGTAAAGACCCTGCTCATTATAGGAAAAAAAAATATTTACGTAAGTACTTATTATATAAATATGATGACGTGGCCATATTTTTTTAGAAAATTTAAGCCAAAAAAATGTTTGTCATCATATTATCTAGGCTTGAAAAGTAAAATAGAAAGAACTAATAAATCTAACAATTCACACGCGTCCTATATAAATATCAAATTTTGCCTTATTTATTACAACAAGGATCTTTAAAAAAGAGAATCAATTAAGTGTAGAAATCAAAAAACTACTAGGCGATCATAGCTGCCAAGAAGACAAATAATTGAGACAGCCCGTTAGAGTGAGAGAAATATGTTTTTATATTTTAGGATGTCAAATTTGTCAAGTTTGATGAAGTGCCTTTATAAAATATAATATGCTGCCAGTGCGTTTCTACTGAAATAAAGTACCGATACTAATGTACTCTTAGACGCAAATATCGGTAAATAAATACAAAAAAATTATTTGTATGCATGAATTGAAACAAAGCCTCTTAAAAATGTAATTCTCATGATGAGCAGTTTTCAAAAAAAAAAAAGTTTATACAAATTCGTTAGATGGCGCTGAACAAACTAAGTACGCAGGTGGACCTTTAAAAAAGTAAAACGATTGAATATAAATAATAATAGATGAGTCCAAAGTAATCAGAAATAACCAAAGAAATCCACGAATAAAGAAATACACAACATGGTCAGCTTGTATGAACTATAATTTTTTTTGAAAACCGCTCATTCAATTCAAACCACAGTCAAACGTCAGTTTTGACGTGTTTCTAAAAAATCGCAAGCTATTTTTGAGGTAAGAATAAAATATATTTACTTAACGTTAATCGGTATATAGAAGTACCGGTACTGAAAAAATTAAAAAATAAAACCGATATTTCTAGTTTTTGGTTCGGCCTGGCAGCTTATACAAGATCTCAAATGAGCAGTTGACACAGATTTGACATTATTAATCAAATATCAGATACTGCTCTGATTACACGGTACGATTAAAGTTTGTACTTACCCAATTGCTACACCAATTAGAAAAAGCTACGTTAAATTTTTTCATAAAAAAAAATCTATACTACCTACTTTGTTATTTTTTACACTTAAAGCTATTCGTTGTGTATGCCTTTGAAAAAATAATGAATTTTATAATTCCAATGTTTATTTCAATGCAGTCTCATTTTCACTGTATATAACCTATAAAAGTGCAATTTTTTTTCGGTAATACTGGTGCCCCTGGAACAGGAGCACCTTACCGCCTTTTCTTTCAATTATTGAAAATTTCATTCTTTAAAGAAAGTCTTTAATGCAGGTATCCTGCTGCGGAAGAGGTAACAGACAGGCTATTTTTAAAGAATCAAAAGATAGCTGTCAGGTCTATTTTATCTATAAAAAATAAAATCGAATGACTTAATAAATAGAGAATAGGTCTATTTATAACCAATTGAATTTTTTTCTGTAAAATCGACGTCCATATTATTAAAAATGCGATTTCGCTTTTTATTTTTGACGACTTTGACTTTGAAAGCTACGCGGCACCGCAACAGAACCGCAACCCGTGTGCTACGGGCATAATACTGTACCAAACATTAGTTTCATTGCAAACCCTTAATTATTTTATGATATCCTAGTATGTAAACTCATTTTTAATCATTGGGGTGATCATTGTTATTCTTTAAAAATACTGCTTTGAACAGGGTTGCAAGGTGAAAGAGTGAAAATTATTAAAATTAGAAAACCCACAAATAAGGCAAAGAAGTTATAAATAGACTACTTGACCAAAGAAATGCATTCCTTTGTATTATTTTAAAAGAATTCGAAGAAGTCGTAGATATTATTGCCGTTCCATTTCAGTGTTGCGATTGTACTCGTACAAAATTTGCAACAAAAACGTACAAATGGCAACCCTGCCCCTGAAAGACAATCACAGTGCTACCAACTCCTCTACATGTATGAGGGCCTAGTATTTTTCAAATTTTTTATACCCAAATTTTATTTTATTGTAAAATTATTAACTTCTATAAAAAAAAATCTAAGTTTTTTTGACTGCTACTAGTTTTGAACAGATGAAAATTTTACATGTTCAATTAAATTCTTACTAAACTTTGTTAATACGTATTAAAAAAAGTAACACGGTGGGACTACGAGTCATGCTTTTAGACCATGCGTGGTAGGACTACCGCGTGGTAGGGACACGAGTCATGGTTTTTTGCGGGTGGTAGGACTAACAGGAATGGTAGGACTACCGCGGTAGGGACACGAGTCGTGCATCTATTTTTAATTTTCATATGACAAGCAAATGCAATTAAAATGTTTATTGGTTTTCGTGTATCAAAAGGATGGAAAAACAGAATGATTTCGTTGCTCTTCTGTATGTCTATCTGCCATTGTTGAATACCCTTTTTATCCAGATTTTTTCAAATGATTCGCTTATGCTGGATATTTTACTTGTAAGAAAATCCAAACCCATAGACCTGAGTAGATCTTGGTTATTAAACTCGGCATGGTCTTATAGTACAGAGAAAAAAAACGAGTATACTTATAATCATTTTTATTTAAAAACGAAGGTGTACGGTTAGGGAGCTGACGACAATTTTTCAATCGGATTCAAATTTAGAACCCTCGGTGCGCAAATGCGACTTGCATTTTGTCGCATTTTTCTCTTTTTGCGCGTTGAGTTAAGCTTATAAAGCGCCTTAAATCCTTTGTTGAGGCGTGCTCAAATTTTCTAATTTTATTTTAACCATATTTTGTCAATACGGATTTTTTGGAAAAAATGTGTAGAATAGAATGGAATGATTTTATTCGACGTACAAAGTAGTAGCATATAAAAAGTAAAAAACAATGAAAGTATGCAATGCGATATTGAAAAGATTTTTGCTCAACTGATAAAGGAAAGCTATTGAGGCGAATTGAAGGCTTACCCTTCGATAGTAAATGTTAGAGTAGCAAAGATATTGTTATACTCGTATATGCCGAAGTGTTTCTCGTTACAGCTTCAGTCTTTTTAAAAAATGCAATTCGATAACGAATTCGATACTTAATCGTTTTTTTTCGTTCCCTCATTCAGTATATTTTCAACTATCTGTAACAATTGGTTGTAACTAAACTAACAAACTGAGAATATCTCTCTCAAATATTTTGATGTTTTAGACCAATCACTGAGCGGTATTTTTTTCAACTCATATATTTCATACATTCTTAACCACTACATGACAATGTTGTTAAACTTTAACCTTATTCCAAGTCTAAAGTCTCAAACAAACTACATTAAGGTAATCCGAGGGTCGGATTTCAAAAGATAAATAACTCATCCAACATACAGAATACATTAGCTTATCTTAAGTATTATACTTTGACTTGTTATAGAGAATAATTAATGATAAATGGCCGATACTTTGATAGGTTTAGTTCTTTGTTCATGTAACTTCATAAGTTATTTCTACTTTCGGAAAAGTATAATGGATTTTGGGCAGACGGCTTACTTTTGTTAGCATTCTCATTTCATATTTAGTTTTGGAAAGATATGCGGATCATAAATCATGGGAAACTAAGTGGGTAGTGAAGCCAATATCCCATTCCCCTCGAACTCTCGTATTTCAATTCAAATACCTAAGTTTTAAACAACTATATCCTTTATTATAGAAGCAGGCGAAAACAGCATTTGACTGTTTGAATTTGTCGTATATTTATTAAACCGACCAATGATATTCCCATTGATATCCCAGCGTTTACGCGACATACATTTATGTAACGTCAATGTGATGTTTTCAAGCGTTGGGTTAGCGCCACGCTAGCGCAAAGCGCAACGTTGACGCTGTTTAGTGAAAGTGTTTGTAGAAAACTGTCGAGTGGGAGAATAACTTTAAAACATTCTCATAAGTAATGTACCAAAAAACTTCATAGCGAAGGTATTGATTTAAAAAAAAAAATACTTCAAACTTTTTAATAAAACACATGACAATGGCCCCGATTCTGAAAACACTCTCTTAACTAAACTCAAACTATCGCCGTCACTCACTCATCAATAGTTCTTGACAAAGACCTGTCAAACTAAAATTTACGTGCATTATGACACGGCGAAGGCAACGTTAGGCTAATTCTTAGCGCATTTCGTTCAATTTGCAATGATGCGGACTAAATTTAGTGAGACCAATATACCTGTCTTTTTCTAATAAGTACAATGCATGGGCAAGTGACAGTGATATTTTTTATTTAGTTTTCTCTCTGTTTTCGGAATCAATCAAATCAAATAAAAAATATTGTTTTCCTACTATAGATGTACATTAAAAATAATTGTTTTTCTACTATAGCTGTCATCATGCAGTCAGTAACGATTTCTCTCGTGCTGCTAACTTCAGTCATCGTCAGCGGGTACCGTAAGTAGCTGACTTCACTTAAATTAATTTTATAAAATTTCCCTGTTTATTTAAAACTTGAGATGCGACACAAACCCTTTATGCTGTTTACAAAAGGTATTCTAAAGAAGAGAAACCTTATAAAGTGTACTTTTTAAAGTGCAAACCTTTCTTTTGTTAAGAAATAAAAAAAAGAAATGTAAAGTTTTTTCTCATTCTTTTTGCTAGTAAACACACTATTTTCGAGTCGCCAATAATATACCTATCAGTTGTCGGAATAAACATTTTTGGCAGTCAATCAATCTTTCAATCTAAGTTTACGCCTCATCAAAGCACTTGTTTCCTATTTCATAGATTTGAAAAGTTTCTTGTCAATCACAAAGCAATCTCTTGTAAAAAAGCACATGAGATATATTTACAAATTGTCACGCAAATTCTGAGGAAAGTCGTGTTCTGAATAAAAGTGGTTTATTGATACAAATGGGGATGAGGGTGGGGGTTATTTTTAAACTACCCACAATCTGTCTGAATGAGAAGAAAGCTCGCAAACATACGGAAATCTTAAAGCTTTATTGAGCTTTTAGTGGAAAAGTGAATACTGCATTTGTCACTTTGAGAAATTTACGACTGAATGTTATGAATTTCGTGAAATGAATTTCTTTTGATTGATTAAATCGCAACGGATAAAGGATCACGTGTAATATCTAGTTAATACGAACAACACATGTGGTGAAATTTATCACTTACCAATCACTTAGAAACCGGTATCAATAATAGTATCCGCCTTACTATTTTTAACGCTTGTTGCATCTACCTTAATTTTAATTTCATCATAAGTTAATTTCTTTAATACAGTTCCATCATACTAACCCCTCTATTCGTCCAAAGCCACTTTTCTTAAACTTTCCTATACTAATGAAACCTCTAGCCAAACAATATATATTAACATATAACAGATAGCAGCGCTAAGCTGCGTCGCGACGGGGTATTGAACCTGTACCCGTTCCCTCGAGTGGGCAGGTCCTCGCCCAGAACCTGGCAGGTGCCCACGTCTCTCAGAGACCTCTACTATGGTATGTAGAATAATTAACAACTAATTTGTTTACTCATGGTATTCATAGCTGTAAGGTGTTTTAAAAGGGTATAGATAGATCAAAGTATCAGTGGGTTTTTGCAGTTAACCTTAGTATGTAATATCGATTTTAATGAAATTATAAATATATACAGGGTGATTCTTTAATTGCTTTCGGCCCTAAGTATTTTTTGGGCTCAAATTCAACACAAACTAAAACAAATTTTGTTATTAAACAATTTCCAGAACATCACAAAGAGTACTATAGTAACTTATTTAGCTTTAGGCACTCTCAATTTTAACTTTATTTTTTGTATCACTTAGGCATAAACTTTAAAAAATCATATTTAAACACATTCTTGGAGTAAATACGCATCGTAGATAAAAAAAGTCATTTTTTTAATTAGGCTTCCAAAAAATTTAATCAGCTTGTCATATCTATAAAACAGACGTTATTTAAAATGCACCTCTTTTGAATCAAAAATATACTTTACAATAAAAAATAATGGAAAAATATATTATTCATTCATGCTTTTATGAACATTTTATGATATTTTCCCCAAATCTTAGTCCCCTATAACCGTTTACAGTATGTTTGCGTTTATGATACCAATTTCAACTTAAATATGGGCAGTGAAAATACTCGAATAAATAAAATAAATATTTGTAAACTAATCCAAAGGAATGGCAACTGATTCTATGAAAAGTCTGTGTACACATATAATAATAAATATAACGGGTTTAAAAGTAGAGACCATTATGAAATTATAGAACAATGATTTGATATGATAACTATAGTATTTTTTTTAAAAGCCTAGCCTAAGTAAAGATATGAACTTAAAGCTAAAGCTATCAGATCAAATAAAGAGTTAGGTAAATGGATCAATAAATGCTTCTAAATATCTCATACCTTCAGTACGAAGGAAACATACGATTTATTTTATAAGTAACATTTATGTTACATACTAGCTTTTCTCCCTCCGTAAAAAGCACCTGTTGTGTTATTATAGATTATATTATATCCATATACCAAATCCGATGTGCCATTTTTGCGTGATTGAGTAAGAAACATCCAAACTTCCACATTTATGGGATGACACATTTACGGGATTTGCAATTTCATAATGTTTGAAATACAACATAAGACATTATTTTAATAATGTTACAATGATATTTGAATTAAAACTGGTAATATAATTACGGTAATTATAATGTTTAAAGAAGAGTCATCAACAATTCGAATATAAACAACATTAAGCATTTCCATTAAACAATTCATGCTGGGTCAATATTTGTTTTGTTGATAAATCGTAATAACCAGAAAGTACAAGGAAACATGGAAATACTGTTGTAAAAAACCAACTGATCGGGTTTAGATAAAACTTGATGGCACATTGTTCATTTTTCTGGCAGAAATACTTCCACGTTTTCTCGGTAAAAACTTATCTAGTCTCCGGGTAAAAACTTAGGTCCCAACAACAGTGTATTAAGAAATATCTGCTTCTCAGACTACGAACCAGTAGAGAAACGTCAGCTGTACGCGTTCCCACGCGTCGGCCGCTCCGGACCCGCGCTGCAAGAGGAGGCCCAGCAGCATACAGATACCGGCATGTGGTTCGGACCGCGGGTGGGCCGAGCCGTCGCGACGCCTGATGGTATAGAATATTTCAATACAAGTGTGTAAAGGCTGTCATTACAACGAGTTCCGACAAATGTCTACCCGAGCCGAGGCACAGCCGAAGGCGAGGGTTGACAGGCGAGACGAGTTGCAATGACGGTTCCGCACCTGTACTGAACGACTATATTTAATACAGTTGTGAAAAAATAAACAATTTAATAAAATATAAAATTAGGATCATAAATATCGAAATAACTCATTTTGTGCAAAAAACATCTAAACTCGCAATGAAAATTTCTGGAAAATGGCGCCATTTTTTCTTCACCCATTTGGTAGGCAAAGGTTACTATGCCCATACAGCCAAGTCTTCAGTAGATTTTTTTATTGATATGAAATGAAAATTATATTTAATGAGATAAAATGAAATGAAACCAACCACAATAATTCAATCAAATCATTTAATCTGATATCGAAACAAACTAGTAGCCTTTTTTTAGAAATATACCTACGCTACGTAAGTATTAACATGAATCATAAAAACTTCTTTGTTTATTTTTAAGTAAAAACTTTATGGTTGGTTAATTTTTCTTTTTAATAGACATTATTTTGACACTTGGGAAAGAGAACGCACAAGGGCGGGAAAAGTTAAAAAAAGCACGAGTGTGTAATAGCCCACATCCCGAACGCTATACTGCTATTAAAAAATATCATCGTATATATTTTAGAAAGATCCACTTGCTAAATATATCCTAGATGAGCAAGATATGTGGTTTGGACTATCGCTCAGCCTGATAGATCATACGCTACTTGTGCAGCTGAGCAGTTGTACGTACTTAATTGCATATTTAGCCCTACCAAAACATATCAAACAGTCCAAGATAAAATGGGATATACACTCATGTACTGATCTCCACAATAAAGGATCATGTTAGCTGTCCAATAGAAAAAAATTACCAAAAATAAAGTTAATACTTTCTGTATCATCGCAACTCCGTGTTTTCTTCAACAGATACCTTGTTCCTGAATTCAGACCGCAGCGCCCCCGAACAAATGGACCCCGAAAACAACTCCGATAAAATCAAGAGGAAGTAAACCATAACACCTATAGAATACGACTCAAAATGCCATAAGGTGTTTTACGAATCTAGTCGAATCAAATGACTGTAATTTTGTTATGCTATTTCTATACAAGTATTGTTCCAGTAATATATAGCTACTTATACTTACGAGTAAAAAAAAATGGTCTTACATAAGCTAGAAATGCAAAATATGGATTAAATTATTAAAAAGGTACCGAAAAAATAAAAAAAAAAGTTATAAAACCCTGTTACACTTGCCCACTTAAGATTACATTTCTTATCAATGTTATATTAAATAATTAAATTAAGTTTATCGTTGATTTACCTAAATTATGGAAATTTATAAAACATTCGAAATTATGTTGAAAATTAATGTCATATTTAAGAGCTACATTTGCTTTATATTAAAAATAAGTATTTAACTTTAACTCTTACACGTACCTATATAAATTATAATAATACCTATAAGTACCCAAATTAATTTGAAGGCTGGGTGGTTTAAATTTATTAACAATATTAAATCCACAAAATAATTTGGGTCTAATTTTAGGGTATATTCGTGATATAATAAATTATTGTTGATATTATAAACAATTCTATTATTCCATAATAAAAATAGTGTTGTCCTCTTTTTTCGTATTTTATTGCCTATCTTCAAATTCGGTTATTTATGACAAAACTAACACTCCTTAATAAGAGAAAAGACATAGGTACTAGAACCTGTTCAATTTAATAAAATTACAAATTAAAGATCCTTCCTTACTTAACTTCACTTTTTATGAACATTTTCTATAAACATTTAATTACAACAATATTAATATATACACTAATAAAAAAAAATTGAAAATACGTAAAGAAAACAATTGAAAAGCATTAAATTTATACTTTTTTAATAATCATTTTTTTTAAAAAACCTATTTCTGTAAAAAAATATTTTTATTTTATTTGTGTTCAAATTAATCCGGAAGTGCATTCTTTATTTGATCTCAATCGACTGACATTCCATTTATGAAAATTGACATTTCTTACTATCAAGGGGCATTGTAGATACTTATTATTAGTATTATTGACAGGGGCCAAGAACCCACGTGTAACCTGTCCATTTTCGTTACCAAAAACATTTTCAATCATGTTCTCTCTTTGATGCTAAAACATTTACAAACTATAAATTGTATGATTTTTGATAAAGGCGATGCTAGTCGTAAAAACTTTGAAATATGCTTGTATTTGTGGCTTTGTAGCTCCTAATATAGGTAGATTCTTTTTGATTTAGTTTTCTTGCCTTGATACGTGACACGACTAAACTTTAAAGTTTGACGCTTTTCTCTTCTTAGATTAAAGCTACAATCGCATTTTTATAGCAACATTTTTACATTGATTCACAAAGAATTTCTCAACACTTTGTTTACACCTCCAAGAGAATAAAGGCGCTTATTAAACCGTGGCGAAGTTAAAATTATTATTACATTACACCGGATAATCCTTGGCGTGGCTAAATGAAACTCAATGTAGCCGGCAGCGCCCTCTGGGCTCTTGTCGTGATGTTTACGAGGAGATTACGTCGTAACGTTGATGTCGACAAAACTTAACGAATGAAATCGTTATGTTTGTTTTATCTATCTGTGTGGTTAACTAACAACGTTATAATTACCTAGATAGGTATGTATGGTGATGAGAAAAAACCATTTGTAAAGGATATTGTGGTCAAAAGTGATAATGATAAATCAATGGTCAAAATCAACTCTGAATAGAACATTAAATTAAAATGCTTCATAAAATATCATAGAAATCAGTAACAGTACATAAAAAACTTAATGCACATAGCAAAGAGGATTTACTTAACCATTACTTTTAGTTAGGTGTCTTCTGTTATGATAAATCAAAAATTTACGTAATATCCAAAATACGAGTTCATTTTGAAAAAATCTTGCTACACTTTATTAAATGCCCCACGCTACGATTCCACGTAGACTATCAATAAACCCGGGTTACTCCTGGCCGCGAGATTAAAACTCTAATTATCTACTTTTTACGACGTAGTTAAATAAATATAAATTAATTTTGTAGCTTATTAAATATTTAAAGGTCATTTTACTACAACAACCTCTTGTGCCTACTTAGTGGTTGGAAATTAAATAAGATAACCTTAATAAAGATTGTCGAAATACTGCGGAGTGATTATGTAACTGAAGCTGTCCAGAGTGATTCGGTAAAAACTGTCGAGTGGCATAAACTACTATCAAAAACGTCAAAATTCTTTTTGATTTGGACGTTTTTTGATACCAGTTTAGGTCATTCGAAAGTTACAAAATCGCACGGCTTGGCATCTATATTCAATGGCCAAGTGAAAACTTTAGTTGCTACGATTGATTTTCCTCCAATTTAGTGCTCATGATGATGAAAACATTTGAAGGAAATTCACATGTGGCATGATTAGTCCATAAAGTCTATCCACAAACTAATCATCAGAGTGAGGGTAGCTTTAACATCTTATTACCTGGAAAGAAAACTTCGTCTAGCTTGTGGGTCGTATCTTATACCTTCCTACACTGTTATTGGATTGAATTCTGAGAACACTCTCTAAACCAAACTAAAAACTTATCCGTCACTTTCTTATATCGGGTATAAGAAAAATACCGGTAAATTGGTAATACCAGATTTAATCCAAATTGTAAATTTGTCGCTAAGGACTAGTCTGAACCTACTAGAACAGTGTCATGCAAGTATTTCTAAAAAAAATAATGTTAGGTATATGAGTAAGTGGTCGCAACGTTTATAGTTTAGCTTACAGAGTTAAAACTCGGATTTGCGGATACTGTTAGTTACTGCCTATACAAACTTTATAAGTGAGTTTTGACTTAAAATATTTTGGACATCTAAAATAAAAAAATAAGCAAAAGCACATAATTTGATCAAAACATAGCCTTAAACTTTTTGCCCAGCAGAAATTGACACCAAGCATAGTAATTGGTTGATTCTAATTTTAAAATAAGCTACGACGTCATAGTTTCCGAGTGCCAAGTGTCTGTCAGCTAATTGTTGGTTTCACAATTAAGTTAGTTTGTTCCAAGTTTGAATGAAAAGGTCGTTAATTATTAGCGGCGAGATTCGTCAGACAGTTATTAGCCACTTTTTTTTAAGAAAAATAATGTTCGTTAACTAATAGAGTTGATTGCAAAAGTACGCAGTGAGAAAGATATTTACATAGATTCTGAAAAATCAATTTAAAATAACTGGTTTCGTTGCATATTTATGAATTTCTTCATCAAACTAAGTTAAATACAAGTATTTGGGTATTACATACAAAATTTCAAACAACCAAAATTTGTGAAAATCTTACTTGAATGATTGGAATTCAAAACCCAGTACTATAGTCGCAATCCATAGGTATCACTGTGGTGTACTTTTATTTACAAATGCAGCGTGTACCGAGTAATCCTTTAACCTGTAACGTAACACGAGTTTGTTTTGACTATGGAGGTACAATCATGGGAGAAATACACGTAACGACAGTAAGGACTAGTTCCTTCATCATTACATAGTATATTTATATTAATCTACTTAAGTACTTATACCTATACTTGGATTTAAGTCGCTTATTCTGTCTGTTTGTATGTTTGTCCGCTACTTTAACTTTAACTCCTAAACCAGTTGAGGGATTTTAATGCGGTTTTCACTATCTTTTAGGTATTTTTTCATTTAAATTTCTGAATAAAGAACAATCGGAAGAAAGCCAAAAAACTATGTTTCGTGGGCAAGTCGGCCAAAATTACACCATTGCGAAGCGTGGGCGGGTCGCTAGTAACATATATTTTGGCTTGGCTTGCATTATATGCAGTTTTTTTTTGTTTTTGCTCAATTAATTTCAAATGTGAATGAAGAAAATAGTGTATGTAGTCGTATTCATGATTTAATTGTAAGTTTTTATTAAAAAGATAATAAGATCTTCGACTTTGAACTAATTCAAAGTAGATTAAAAAATAAAAATAATTAGACATTTAAGTTAAAATTTGACAAAACACTCCCTTTAAAAATATATCCTTTCGCACTTTAATTCTAAATATAAATTTTCCTCCACAATTTTAGAGTGCACAGAATAAAGTTTGTTTAATTGTTAATGCTGCATTGTGTATAATTGTCTGTTTGTACATCAACATGATTACGTGCTAAATGCCTTCGGGAAGGGCTTTACCCTACCTGCGGCTGTTTGTAGTTCTATCCCGTTTTATTTATAGTTAAATATGGTAACTGGGATAGAAGATTAATTAAACAATCGAGTGATGAATTTGTGTTTTGTTTCTGCGTAGTATTTTAAGCGGTTAGTAGGACATTTTGAACGTGTGATCAAAAAGGGTTGGTATTAATGAAGTATAGTACTGCTACGACTACATGAGGATTCTACAATATTGACCAGGGTTTTAAGAAGTCTAAGATTCCAGTAACGTTAACTTAGTACCAAGTACTTTTACAGAGCCGCATTCGAAATACTGACACGCAACGCATCATACAGTGTAGTCCCACGGTTTGCGATTCGTCGCACAAAGTAAGTAAAGCTTGGTGTTTGCGAGCTAAAATTTACTTTATTACAAGCGGCGATCTGTGCGCGGTGCGGTGCGCGGTTTTATGCACCGTGCGACTCTTTAGGTACGTGGGTCTCTTTGTAAGCCAGCGTGGGTTGAAGTTTCTTCTTCAGGCAACTCTATGCACCAATATTGGCCAGTAAGCTGCGTGGGTGACTTATTGGAGAAGGGCAATGACTTACTACGATACCAGCCTTCTACGTTGGACGTAAGCAAAGTAAGTCACAAATGAGATCAATGAGATGCGTAGCAGTCTGATATGGGTGCCCATACAATAAACGTGTTTTTTTTAGTATTTTTTTGCTCAATATTAAAAACGGTAACAGGTAGACGCCCCAAATTTTCACAGAATATTTACTTGTATATTACCTTTCAAAGTAATTATTAAATAACAATAAAGTAAATATTAATTATCCCATACAACAAACGTAATTTTAAGCAATTTTTACTCGATCTTAATTAACAGGTAGAAAATGATAGAACGGAACCCTTCGAGCGCGAGTCCGACTCGCACATATATCGCCATATTTTAACTATTCAAATTTTATAAAAGGAGAGTAGTTTACGAAAACATATCTATTATTGTGGAGATCAATAAACGTTTGGTAGCACCAACCATTAAAAAATGTATTATTACGTAGATAAGTTAAACGATTTATGAGTTCTATGCTCTAAAAACAAGTAATGAATGGACCTTTTATGTGCTCCATAACTTTATGAATCAAAACCATTATTCATCTCTTTTGTAGAGTTATTTCAGGATGTTGCGGAAAACCTTTATTGTGTGCATAATTGGGCCAGTTCTTTAAGATATATAACGGAAAATAAAGTAGGATAACATAAGTAAAGGTGTACTAATTTAATTAAAGATCAAAAAAGATGATGCATAAATAACAGTCGTAAAAAGTTTTTTCAGCACCAAATACTATAAAAAATCTATACTAATATTATAAAGCTGAAGAGTTTGTTTGTTTGTTTGAACGCGCTAATCTCAGGAACTGCTGGTTCGAATTTAAAATGATTTTTGTGTTGAATAGACCATTTATCGAGGCAGGCTTTAAGCTATATAACATCGCGCTGCAACTATTAGAAGCGAAGAAATAATGGAAAATATGAAAAAAAACGGGGAAAATTATTCATCCTTGAGGGCTTCCGTTGCGTGTGCTGCGAAAACGGTTCTTGATACCAAAAATATATGTATGAAAGATTTAAGGGAACTTTTTACCGCGGGAAAACTTCGCATTCCCACGGGAAACCGACTTCTACGCGAACGGAGTCGCAAGCGGCCACTAGTATTAAATAAAAGGCATTAACTAAAATAGAAATAAAAACATGCTCGGTACAAATATCATTATTTTATTCTTAAAATTCAATTTGTTCATGTACACAAAACTATAAAATGTCCTCAGTAAATTAGTAATAAGTTTTAATTAAATAACACTAGTGCTGCTTGTCCTAGCGGCCTTGTAATTATACATTGTTAGCTTCACTTTTAATAAAAACTAAAGTTTCAGTTTTCAATTCTGATAATGGTAATTTTTCTATAACAATTAACTATTTTCAAAAATCAATAGCAAAATCACGCCGTGATTCATCTCCCCGCGTCGAAGTGGCAAACATTCGGAACAAATACACTCTTATAGGTTTTCTTTCCATTGGTTATACTTAGTTCTCTATTTAAAATCAATTAGGACTGACTGACAGACCATTTACATGTCTGCCATTTACCTTATAATATGCGGGAGTCGCAGTCAGCCAGTTACAGTGGCACCAATTCGGAATGATTGACTAAAATTAAACTTATTCTATATTTTTATCGGATGTATGTTTCATAAGTAAGGTTTAAATCATGAACTAAGTATATTAGTGTTTCTACACTTGTTAGATACTTCATTAACATGTTTTTTTTAATTGAACTAAAATGACTACCAGTCTCTTTCTTATATTATCATCTATGGGTGTGGCTATATCGTCAAAGGCAGATTTTTCAATAGGCAGATAAATTCTATTCAACTGATAAGTAGGTATTATATTCTCATCGTCTCTTCAAACCTATGTCAAATATTCATATTTAACACACAACGAAAACATACTTCTAATCCATCAAATAGAACTAGTGGTGCGAGTATGGAACTTTCGTCGATCGTTAATATCGTTAATCTGACATTTGTTTCGTTAATTTGTATGGACAATAACGACGGCAACTGTCAAAATAACGAAATTAACGATCGTTATGTGATACATGCTTCGACCAAAGCCCTCAGTTAAGTTTCATTGGTGTTTTCTGAATCAACCAACAGCTCCTAGCGCAGGAAATACAAGCAGGCCGACAGCAGCTAGTACAGCGCGGTAGCAGCAGCCTTGCAGTACGGGGTGAAAGCACTGACAAATGGTTTCCAGATAGTCGCGGTTGTCCGCTTCCGCTTCATGGATTTTGTTATTGAACTAAAATGACCAGTGTCTTTCTTATACCTATCCATGTGAGTGATGGCTGTATCTTCTAGTAAATTTTAGTATGTCTCCTCTGAGTCGCTGCCAATAGTTATTTAACTTCTAACGAAGGAAATACAAGCAGGCCGACAGCAGCAAGAACAGCGCTGTAGCCGCAGTCGGGTCGACGTGTTCTGCTGCGTTGCAGTACGGCGTGAAGCACTGACAGACGGTTTCCAGGTGGTCGCGGTTGTCCGCCTTGTAGCAGTCGTACTTGTGCCGCTTCCAGCCGCAGCCGCGGGTCACGCGGACCTCGGCCATCTGCTTGAGGTATACTGGAGAAAAAGAAACAGTTTTATACAATAATAATAATAAATCTCCAGACTGACACACCAACTGTGTGGCCTTAGTTTAGGGCCACACAGCTTGTACTATAGGTACCACACAATGGACAAGGGGAGAACCTAGTTACACCCAGACACGAGCCAATATCGAAAAACCATTTTTACGAATAAGTCTTATACAAAAAATAAGCAAGTTTGGGTGATTTGTACGTTTATAAATATTAAAAAGTTTAATTAAAGCCACTGTTAGGCCTTCAATGAGATCCCCTTGCTGTTAGGTCAGGATTCCTCTAAACACTTGATAACTTATTTTTTCCGTCGTATGTTTAAAACTTGCAAAGGAATAAAAGCCAATGAGAAACCTTCTACTGGGAGGGCAATAATTGACCGAGGGTAACATTAGGTAACTAAATTTCGTGTCTCGATTTTTGAGATACCGAGAATTGCAATTGGCCACTATCCCACAACGCAAAGAACTATCTCTTGGATGGATTACAATCGTTTTGCACCAATCTCAGTACTGTTAGCTGTAAAATAAAAGTAATCGGTAACTGGACATCCCTAGCATTCGATGGACATCACTGGTTGGCGTCACTGACGGTGGACGCGGATTTGAATTGAATCTAATGGCGGCTACATATTGTATTTTCTATTAATTCATATAAATTAAAGGGATGTTTAATCTAAAGGCCAATGAATATTGTTGGTTTATAATACCTATCTTGATCAATTCAGGCATTATTCGAACAACGTACTAGTTTGTATGATCTTCCGGCAGAAGAACTCGTACTGGCCGCCCGGGCTCTGCACGGATGTCTCGCAGTTGACGCGCGGGATCAGTACCTATCAGGCATTATTTGAACAACGTACTAGTTTGTATGATCTTCCGGCAGAAGAACTCGTACTGCCCGCCCGGGCTCTGCACGGATGTCTCGCAGTTGACGCGCGGGATCAGTACCTATCAGGCATTATTTGAACAACGTACTAGTTTGTATGATCTTCCGGCAGAAGAACTCGTACTGCCCGCCCGGGCTCTGCACGGATGTCTCGCAGTTGACGCGCGGGATCAGTACCTATCAGGCATTATTCGAACAACGTACTAGTTTGTATGATCTTCCGGCAGAAGAACTCGTACTGGCCGCCCGGGCTCTGCACGGATGTCTCGCAGTTGACGCGCGGGATCAGTACCTATCAGGCATTATTCGAACAACGTACTAGTTTGTATGATCTTCCGGCAGAAGAACTCGTACTGCCCACCCGGGCTCTGCACGGATGTCTCGCAGTTGACGCGCGGGATCAGTACCTATCAGGCATTATTCGAACAACGTACTAGTTTGTATGATCTTCCGGCAGAAGAACTCGTACTGCCCGCCCGGGCTCTGCACGGATGTCTCGCAGTTGACGCGCGGGATCAGTACCTATCAGGCATTATTCGAACAACGTACTAGTTTGTATGATCTTCCGGCAGAAGAACTCGTACTGGCCGCCCGGGCTCTGCACGGATGTCTCGCAGTTGACGCGCGGGATCAGTACCTATCAGGCATTATTCGAACAACGTACTAGTTTGTATGATCTTCCGGCAGAAGAACTCGTACTGGCCGCCCGGGCTCTGCACGGATGTCTCGCAGTTGACGCGCGGGATCAGTACCTATCAGGCATTATTCGAACAACGTACTAGTTTGTATGATCTTCCGGCAGAAGAACTCGTACTGGCCGCCCGGGCTCTGCACGGATGTCTCGCAGTTGACGCGCGGGATCAGTACCTATCAGGCATTATTCGAACAACGTACTAGTCTGTATGATCTTCCGGCAGAAGAACTCGTACTGGCCGCCCGGGCTCTGCACGGATGTCTCGCAGTTGACGCGCGGGATCAGTACCTATCAGGCATTATTCGAACAACGTACTAGTTTGTATGATCTTCCGGCAGAAGAAGTCGTACTGGCCGCCCGGGCTCTGCACGGATGTCTCGCAGTTGACGCGCGGGATCAGTACCTATCAGGCATTATTCGAACAAGGTACTGCTTTGTATGATCTTCCGGCAGAAGAAGTCGTACTGGCCGCCCGGGCTCTGCACGGATGTCTCGCAGTTGACGCGCGGGATCAGTACCTATCAGGCATTATTCGAACAACGTACTAGTCTGTATGATCTTCCGGCAGAAGAACTCGTACTGGCCGCCCGGGCTCTGCACGGATGTCTCGCAGTTGACGCGCGGGATCAGTACCTATCAGGCATTATTCGAACAACGTACTAGTTTGTATGATCTTCCGGCAGAAGAAGTCGTACTGGCCGCCCGGGCTCTGCACGGATGTCTCGCAGTTGACGCGCGGGATCAATACCTATCAGGACTAATTTGAACAACGTACTAGTTTGTATGATCTTCCGGCAGAAGAACTCGTACTGGCCGCCCGGGCTCTGCACGGATGTCTCGCAGTTGACGCGCGGGATCAGTACCTATCAGGACTAATTTGAACAACGTACTAGTTTGTATGATCTTCCGGCAGAAGAACTCGTACTGGCCGCCCGGGCTCTGCACGGATGTCTCGCAGTTGACGCGCGGGATCAGTTTGGCGACGGTCTCGCTGTCGTACGTGTCCATGTCGAGGCAGGCGCTGTTGTTAGCGCTGCTGCAGTAGTAGCACTCTATTGCTGATGCTGGAAACCAGAAATGGCGGGTGATTTATCATTATCATTACATAGTATAAATCTAAGTCGCTAATTCTGTCTGTTTGTATGTTTGGCTGCTAACTCCTCCTAAACTACGTCACGGACTTAAATGCGGTTTTCTCCACCTTTTAGGGAATTTATTCATTGAAATTTGTAAATAAAGAACATTCAGAAAAAGTTATTTTTAGTTAGCAAGAATTTAACGTATCAGGAACAAGTCGCGCAAAATTACACCATTGCGAAGCGTGGGCGGGTCGCTCGTTGTTTATAAATAAATAAATAAATCTCCAGACTGACACACCAACTGTGTGGCCCTAAACTAAGCAATGCTTGTACTATAGGTACCGCACAATGGACTAGGGGAGAACCTAGTTACACCCAGACACGGGCCAGAAAAACCATTTTTAACGAAATTGGCCCGACCAGTGGATTGAACCCGGAACCATCCGCTTAGCAGTCCGGTCGTTTATACAAGTTGGTTATTTTTAGGTAAGAGGTGGCTAGGCTTATGTATTTACAATATCATAGTTATAAAATGATAAGTACTTCAAGACAGGATCAAAGAGCTTGATGAATCAGACATTTGTTAATTAAATTCTGAAATATTAAAAAAAATCATTTTTTTATCTTGCATGCTATGGTGCCTACAGCATGATAACTGGTACCTCACCCATGATAACCGGTAATTTAAATTGGGTTGTGGTAAGTCGGCAAACATGAATGAACATGAGCGCCAAATAATACTATTTTCGAGATAACCATTAAGATATCGTATTGAACTCTCATTAAGTAAACAATAACAATCTCTAGTTGGCCACAAAACTGATCTAAGTACAATCAGTAAAAATAATTTAAGGAAAAACATTTAATATTTTTTTTTGAGGAAATTAATTATTTGCAGTGTAGAATTATTGGCCCTTAACACCCTTAGTTTTTGTCTAACTTATGAATGCAGCCAGTTAATTCTACGATTTTTATATATTTCTGTGCTAAAAAATACACTTAACGATCAACCCAGAGTGTTACTTACTTATATATATTACATTTAATAAAATTAACCTTAATAACCTTACCTACTTGAAGGGCTACTTCGAAACAAAATTATTAGATTTAATTTTCTTAAAATTTTTACGTAGATCCAACATTATTTGTAAGAAACCTAATATAAGATAGGTACATCTTAGTATTATGGTTTCGGATAATGCAATGTGCAATGTTAAAATACTTACATTTGTAGACTAGAGATATGAAAACTAGAAGCCTGCAAACGGTACTGCCTTTGAAACTCATTTTGTCTGAAATAAAATGAAAAATATCATGAAGCGTTTGAAGATACCAAAATTAGTTCCAGTTATATTTTAATGTTATTATGATGATACATATTTGTAAAAGTTTTTATAATTTTTACTGTGTGCCAATTGCGAAATCAATGGGTATATTCTGACAATGGGAGTGTTACCTATTTCACCAACAAAATTTAAGGCGTTAATACATTTAACTAAATAATTAAATTAATAACATTTATTAATCGATACAACTTATAGGTATAGAGACCCTTATTAGGTATCATCATCATTATTATCATCATTACATAGTATATAGCAAAGTCGCTAATTCTGTCGGTTTGTTCGCTAACTCCTTCTAAACTGTGTAACTGAGCTTAATTTGGTTTACACCATCTTTTATTCACTTAAATATGTAAATATAGAACATAAAAAAAAGTATTTTTAAGATTGACAAAATTTAGTTTCGTAAACAAGCGAAGCGTGGGCGGGTCACTAGTCTGGTAATATGTGTATAATAATAAGGACGACTTAATTAAAACATAATTACATGACCCCATCTGATATCAAGAAGTTTGGTTTGAGAACAGTAACTTGCTGATAAAATAAACAGAACGACTTAGTTATTACTTCTGACATAAATATTAATTTGATTTCAATCGAATTAAGAGACACTTAAGAAAAACACTTACAACACTTATTATTTTAGAGTTACCTAATAACACTTAGGTGCCTACACATTTTAAAAGCCTTTATGTGATTAAATGTAACAATATTACGTTCAACTTTCAAAATAAAAAAACCCTTCAGTCATCATAATTAAAAGTACATTTACACTTACATTAATTATCACACAAAATCACTTAGAATGTCGCTCTATTTTTTTTACTTTGAACAAACAAAGGCAAATAACAATTCAGCCACTCATATCACCAAGAGTACGTTAATTCACTTTGTAAGATTATATGTTACTGTTCGCTCGCACTTCATATACCTACTACTAAATGATAACTTATGTAGTGAAGTCGAAGAAATGGTCTTGATACTGGGACTTATATAAAAAAAAAATAGAAAAACAAAGTGTGCGTATGTTTGATAACGACAAAATTTACAGCTATACAAAAAAAATTGAAAATGTACCTACATGTAAATCCTTTAAAACAAAAAGTAGTATAAAAACTTTATTAACTCCTATGCGTTGCTAAATATATGGAAAAAATGTTATAAAGTATTTTATTTTAAACCTACTAAATCTGGACGTGTTGTATATACTTCCTCCATAGTGATTCTAATTTTCCTATTGGCCTGGATACAGTAACCGGATTCCACCAGATTGACCCCACGACTTCTGGACTAAGTGGGAAGGATCCGGAAATTAAAATTATACATACAACTGTTCTAGGTAATTAAGAGTACTTAAATCACAAAAATGGTAGTAGGTAACTAAATATTACGTTTTTGATTAGTGTTTTCTTCCTCCAGTACTTATGCATACTTGCCTGTATAAAATGCAGCATATAATTCATAAATTATAATCATATACAATTCTGTATTAGTATATTATGATACAAGTGTGCAAAGTTGTTCATTACACACGCCGCAGGCGAGGCGTACATCTCCCGAGTGGCTAATGAACATATTGCTCACGAGTTTCATACGCACTTTTTCAACACACTTGCAAGGAAAAACATTTTTTTTTGCATAAAACGTTTTCCTTCACAGCAAAACATGTAATGTAAACAAACAAAATATAAAGAATTCGGGAAATGGCGCGCAACTTTTTTTTGCACGTGTCAAGCAGATAAAATACAATTATTTTGTAACAAATTACTGTTTATTATAATTTGATAATAATTCATGTTTTTTTTCTACTATGGACACATTTGACGACCTCTGTGGTGCAGGTGACTGCTAAGCGGATGGTTCCCGGTTCGATCCCCGTTTCGGGCCAATTTCGTCAAAATTGTTTTTCGAAATTGGCTCGTGTCTGGGTGTAACTAGGTTCTCCCCTAGTCCATTGTGTGGTACCACACAGTTGGTCTGTTAGTCTGGAGATTTATTTATTTATTAATTCCAAATATGTACATGGATTTTCAGTGGCATAAAGACCTCTTTGTTGTTACAAAAAATAACTATTACCCGATTAAATTTTATGTTTACTAGCATATAATTTGCAGTGAGGTATTACTAGTGTGTAATATTAAGTATTATGCATTGTATTTATCGCGTGTATTGCTTGGTTTATGGCCTTAAAAACGATTTAATAAGGCTCACTTTCTGAAACTTGGTGTTGAAAAATATATGACCTTCTTTCGTATTTTATATGTTTTTGAACCTCATGCCTCAAAAATACATGGATTGAACAAAAGTCTATTGGTAGTGTACTTGCAACAAGTTATTATTTAATTTAAGTAAATTCATTATTATCTATCTATTATCTGCCTGTTTAGCTAGTATCGTGCAGGCATAGAATTCAAATTTCGAATAGAACTTTGCCATTACACTGTCACGATTCTCAATTATAATATAATTGTTACGAAATAATCATATCTAAGTTATATAAAGCTTATCGAAGGGTCGTGACCCCTTGTGAGATTTATTTATTTATGCTTCTAACTGTCCTTATTGCATATAGATTACATCACATTAAAATAAAATATAATTTAACGCTGATGAGATTTCTTTTTAGTTATTTGTTATATGTATGTATTTGTAGATATTATAATTATAGAGAGACAAAAAATGATTTATGGCTTACAACGTGAAATTTATAAATCTCATCAAACCTCACTAGATTTTTATGGTGTCAGTTAAAAATGATGGTGTATCTATCTCGGGCCTTAAGTCTGATTTGAGTAAAAAAATAGTATATTAAAACTTCCATCACGACATGCTTGTCTATCGATATAAATCCTGCTAATATTATAAACGTGAAAGTTTGTGAGTATGGATGGATGGATGTTTGTTACTCTTTCACGTAAAAACTACTGGATGGACTTTGATGAAAGTTTACAGTAATATAGGCTATACATAAGAATAACACATAGGGTAATTTTTACCGCGGGAAAACTTCTAATTCCCACGGGAAACCGACTTCCACGCGAACGGAGTCGCGGGCGGCCACTTAGTCAAATATAATTTAAATTCAGAATCAATCTTTCACATTCGAATTTCTGAATCTAGCATAGGCATATCTGCCGTTTATTTGAATTGTCCCTTATAAATACGACGGACCAAAATTTACAGAATGAAAAGTAAATTAAAGACCTTCTATAAAAACACCCTTTAAATCTATTACGTCCCTCTTTTCATTGCTTTTGAATCTTTTTAGAAGACAAGGTTACCCGCGATTTTTAATTGAAACCTGGGGCCTTTTCGTATAAGAAAAACGTTCAACAAACTTCACTTTGAACTTTTCAAAGTTATTTGCAAATTGAAGTTAGCGCTTAGGAGCGATCGCAATATATTTAACAAAAATGGCTTACGCTAGATGCATTTGGGCTGTTTACATAAAATAAAAGCCTTTAAATTAAATATTTGGTTATCTATCCTACTAATATTATAAATGTGAAAGTTTGTGAGGATGTCTGGATGGATGGATGGATGGATGGATGTTTCTTACTCTTTCACGTAAAAACTACTGGACGGATTTTGATGAAACTTTACAGTAATATAGCTTATACATCAGATTAACATATAGGGTACTTTTTACCGCGGGAAAACTTTCCATTCCCACGGGAAACCGACTTCTACGCGAACGAAGTCGCGGGCGGCCACTAGTATAAATATATAACTAATTTATAATGCAAATGTAAGGAATAACCTAAGGTATAGGTACCTTGTTACTGGAAGCTATTATTTATTTAATCTTGAAACTTGATACCATGTTTATTTCATAGGGCTTCAGGACTATTGTTGATGTTAATAGTTTTGATACTTGTATGGATTGAAAGGGTTAGACGTATTAATAATAATGTCTGCCAATTAAGGTCCTACTTACAATTGAGGGAGCAAGAGCCGTAATCCATCACGCTGGCTCAGTGTTAGATGGTGAATCATCCAACTATTTTGATTTCCTTGCCATTTGTGTGGAAGGATCAAATTATTGCCACGATTCCCCACACTATTTTGAATTAAAATATAAGTGCATAACGTTTCCTACTTTAAGTTCATTAATCTACATTCATAATTCGTTTAGAGTAATCTAAAATAACGTTGACTTCATATCAAAGTGATATTTAACATCAACTACTTTCAATCATCAACTACTTTATCGCAAGACACATAAGAATTGGTATTCAAGTAAAACAAAACTTTCCTTCTTGAACTTTATACGGGTCATAGTCTCACGAAAGCAAGGGTAGTATTATGATAGGTTGGGGAGTGTTTTTATATGCTAATATAATAAAATCGTTCGGATTTTAATAGCAAATTGTAACACTGCTTGAATATGATTGAACAGGCATATTTTGTAAACATACGAGTATTTAAAACAAAACGGTTTTTGACCACTCGTCGAAATAATTGCATCATCGGTCATTTAAAAAAAAACTTATATTTTTATTGCCCTCAGCAGGGGGACGAAATTAAGGTCAAAGGTCAAGACAGTGGAGGGTAGTGTGGAGGTGCTTTAAAGACCTTTTTTATCAATTTACTATGTGTAATGGGGTTGGGTATTCGATCATCAAATTGTGATCGAAAGGTTTTGTTATCTTTCAAAGAACATCAAGTAAAAGTAATATTAAAATGAATAGTAAGTTAGTTTCCACATTTTCTAACCGATTGGGCTCGTACCTAATAGGATTCTGATTTTCAGGAATTTAACCCTTAACAAATGACTATCATACCATTATTTTGTTTAGAAGCGTTACTCAAATAAAAACAAAGGCCCTTGACATTATTCTTTGCTTGATCGGATTATAAATACAAAAATAACTACGTTAAAAAAAATCGATATCAAAACTAAAAAGTTAAAAATAATTAAGATTTAATATAATTTAAATACTGCCTTTTATTTGTACTCGTGTTTACTAATAGGTTTATAGTCGGTGTCACCTTCTGGCTCTATCATCGGACCCTGGAGGATCCTAGTTACCACCAAGCACCAAAGTGCTCGTCAAGACAAATCAAACGAGCCCAAACTCGATAGTGTTCTGTCATTAAATTACTGAGTTCCTATGGCCACCTTCCGATTCCATCATCAGACCAGCTCTATGCCATTATATTTTTTCAACTGAATCCATTTAAAAAAAAGAAAAAAAACCTACCTGACGAATTGAGAACTCCTCCTTTTTTGGAAGTCAGTAAAAAATTACACCGTACACAATTATATTTAAAAAAAACATTTTTTTATTACGGACTAGTCGGCAAAAATCCGATTTCACAAAAAAAATATCAAAGTCGAGTCTTCGCAGAGCAACTAATGAATCACGATGTAAGTAGAATAGGTATTGGAATCTGTCATTGGAATATGGTTTTAGTATGTAACTCAACTTAAATGAGGTGTGCTGACTGCTTAATATTTTTCACGATACATATAAAACAATATGTAGGTTGTTATCATATGCAATCTTAATAAATATACCTACGTTTTTTTATATCCCTCAACCCCTACAACATTTATAACGTCAGGTCATTTATTACCTCGTCGATTGATATTTAATACCTGCCGATTATGTTGCAATAAGCCAAAGTGCATTTAAAGTAAGTGTATCGGTGTTTATGAACACTATTGTAAATTTAATTACATACAAGCATTTCCGTGTGGTTTTAACTTTTACGGTCGCCTTTGCAACGTAAAAACGACTCATTTGCAAAAGTCACAACTTTTCAGTACTTTAGATAAGTACCTGGCTCTAGTCTGACTAATCTATAGAGGTTATACTTTGTAGATTTTTTGGTCAATGTACCGACACACATTTATACGTAAAAGATATTTATTCCAATTAACTAATTGCCAGGAACTAACGGAAAATTAAGTGAGCGTGGAGTGAATACGAACTAAGTCAATGTTAGTTCACACTTCACACCTTCGCATCAACTCACATCTTTTTAGATATTTAATTTAATAATATGGAAGAAAATAATAGATACGATAGTGCAGCAACTCACAGATATCTTAGAGACTATTATATTAAAGACTACAGTTACATAAGTCCACAAGTGCTAAGAGTAAGTCGAGGTACTCAAATAGTTAATTACCTGGATCCAGATGAACCAGTGAGGTTTAGGCTGTTTGTCAAGAAGTGGCTGATTGAAGTCCTGAAAGGGTTAAAAGAGTTTTTTTATGGAGGTTCCCTGCATGGAGTCAAGTAAGTAAATCATTTGAGAAAATAGGTGTGTAATAACTGACTTCTTGTATGTCCCAAGCAATCATTTAGTCCACGTAATTATCAACGGCTTTAGATTTACAGCAATTTTATTAGTTGATAGATTAAAAGCACAATTTAAGTTCTGCCATACTTAAATGGTCATGCTTAGTTAACCTTGGTATGAACATTGAACATTATTTAGCATTCTAGTCTTAACATAAAAGGTCGTTTCAGCGATTTTGAGCAATTAATTACAAATCCATATTTTTAGATACATTTTCGAACCCAGACTCAACTTCAAAGAGCGATGCATCTGGATTATAATTATGGTTATCAGCATCGCCTTCTGCACTATAAATATTATCCAGCTCTTTAGCAAATGGAATTCCAGCCCATTTGTGAATGTCATTGACTCTATACCAACACCGATTTGGGCGGTGCCGTTCCCAACTGTGGTGCTTTGTCCACATCTCCATGTCAAGTTGTCGTTTGCTGATGTGACGAAGTTAACAAAGTAAGTAGGGGAAAATTAACACCATTATGTGTCACATTGGCAGGTGTAGCATTTAGTTATCGTTCTTTCCATGTTCATCAGTGCGAACCTATACCTATTACCTTTGCTGATCATCAGATCCAGACCAATACACTTTTTTTAGTATTAACTTAATTAACTGTAATCAACTGTATTAACTTAGCACTAGCTTCCTAGCTTATCTAATGTAATACGATATCTAATATTCTAAAGTTCCAGCAAGTTTTACGCATCACAAATATGCCCTAACATGAATCAACAGCCTCCTATAACGATGACAGAAAGTATGACTCCCAAAGACAACGCCTTACTCCAAACGTTTATTTTAAACGTTAGTAAGAAAAAGCAACTGTTACGCTTTTAAAAGGAGCTATTGCTAAATATGCAGATAATTGATAAGATTTAAGAGCATTGTTTTATTTGTAGGCATCCCCAAAATGCGAGGATGTGGTGAAGAGTTGCACTTGGCGTACCTTCAGTTACACATCGAACTGTTGTGATGAGCTTTTCAGACCTATTTACACCAATTATGGCCTTTGTCACGCTTTTAACAGCCTACCATTAAACGCTATGTAAGTACCTTTTCAATTCTTAAACTAACTCCCTCTTTACCCCAATATGACACGTCCGACTCACATTTAAACAGGTTAAACAGATGCTTATATTTTGAAAGTAAAAATGAAGAGATGAGAAGAAAAAAATTATAAGAACTGACTTACAAACTGTTTCAGGAAAAACACAACAATACCCTGGCATAAGTCGTTTAATAAAAATTCGAAACCAGCAGCCTTACATTGGGGACTAGACGTCGGATATCCAAGAGTTTTTCCACCGAATTTATCCACGATGCCGTTCAGGTAATAAGCACCTATTAGAGAGTAAAATATGTTACCGGATATGAAATTAAATATTATTTTGCATGCAGAACAATGGCATCAGGAGAAGCTAACGGGCTAGGAGTAGAATTGTATCTAAATACGAGTGACCACCAATACGCCTGTGATGGCAACAGTCTTGGCTTTACCGTAAGTAACTACCAAAAAAAGCATCGAAAAGGACTGCACAGTCGGGAAAAGTTTAAGGGATATAGTTAGATTATTTCATGAGTTACAGCCAATTGATGCTGTTTTACTTTACAGTGTCTTGGTTTTATCTTGATTTCATTGAAAGGTAGGTAGTTAATTAGACATTACTGTTCTCCTAACAATGACAACGAAAATATGGCGATGTGCTCTCCATACATACTTCATTATAAAATATCCATCCACTGACTTTTCACGGTGATGAAATAATTAGTAAGCACAAAAAATTCAGACCAAACTGCTTATAGAAAAATCTATTTTCTCTCCTTACAGCTTATAATAGCGTCTCCAACAGACCATGTTTATACTGGAACTGTCCTTCGTTTGCCAATGGATCGCATGACAACTGTGGAAGTTACTCCCCTTACTTACAAAACTGACTGGTCTCTGAAGAATTTGGCACCTGAAAGACGAAAATGCTTTTTCCAAGATGAAAGGTCTTTGGAGTATTACGAATTCTATACAGACAGCAACTGCAAGCACAATCTTCTAGTACGGGAGGCTAAGAAGCAGTGTAATTGTGTGCTTTTTAATTGGCCACGTAAGTTGTGACTCATAATGGCGATAACAGCTACTGTTTCATATGATAATTTGGCAGTTTTATTTTCAGGAAGCTTCACTTGGGAACATATTTGCTCCACTGATGCGGAGTTTAAATGTATAAGTCTGGTCCAAGGTAATTAACTAAATATACTTTAACCTCGTTTTAAATTTAATCAGGATCAATTTGTCCGGATTAATTTTGCAGATCGAGTAGAAGAGCAGTTAATCTACGCATACTACGCTAATTCAGAAGAGATGAAGCCTGCTAAAAGTCAGCTTAGCTCCTGCCATCCATCGTGTAACGATATCCTTTACTCCAGCCAGGTCTTCTATTCTGACCTTACTAAGGAACCACCGTCTACAAGTCCAGACATAGACCAATTTGACAAGTAACTATCACAGTATTAGCACATGAGTAAAGAAACCGAACAGAGACAAAGCTTCTAAAGAGCTAGCAAAATTTATACCTATTTTGGTAGGGTTGGCACAATTGAATAAATTAAAAATATAAATGTACTTTTTTTTCAATTTTTTTATTAAAATAGGTTTTTTTTTTTACAAATTACATACTCTAAATATTTTTTTTTTTCGAATGATAAATTCTAAATCTAATATAAAGTTTTTTCAAATAAACCAATGGGAAACACTCACATGGCATATGAAATGTACAATCTTGAAAACGTGCTAATATTTCATTACCAATATTAACATTTTTAATATGAAGATCAAAATATTCGCGAAATTTTTGCTCAAGCAATTCAACAAATTCAATAAAATTGTCAGGAGGTATTATCAAAAAACCTGATTTCACACTACCTTCATTCAAGTCCTTATAATGGCAAAAAAAAGAATCTTTTCCTATATTTTTAAATACTTTTTAAAAACTAAAACAAAAGTATTACTACGTATTATGTGAGAAACTCGAAAACAAAAACAAAACACGCACAACGTTCGAGCGTCGCGTCACGCCTGCACGCCCTGAGATTGACCACTGGCTGATCTAGTTTGAAGCGGTTTCGGCTCATACGTGACAAGCGGCCAGTGGTCACGCACACACACGCGTTGCACTTGTAGTGATGTACCTGTCACAGCGCATTCGTATGTAGCTTTGTCTCTGTTCAGTTTCTTTACTCATGTGGTATTAGCTTATAGTCCGGTTGAAGTAGACAGTCAAGGTTATATTAATTCCCATATACCTGAAAACACCTAAAAATTATAGGTTCATTCCTAGTCCATTGTGTGGTACCTATAGTACAAACTTTGCTTAGTTTCTAGCCACACAGTTGGTGTGTTAGTCTTGCTAGAGAAATAAATAAAATGCAATCCCAACTTTTATTTTTCGCTAATAATTTCATAAAATTGACGGATCCTTAGAATTTCACACAGAACAAACACAAAAACAAAGCTGTGCAACAATGCAACAAATTAGAGTTAAATGGATGCTAAGACCTGTCTACATATAATAAGTAGTCTTTAACTGTTTGTGCTCGTAGAAGTCACTTTACGTCCAATTATCCAATGTTTGTTTCAGGGGCGAAATAACTCGAATGAATGTACATTTTTATGACGATCTCTTTCTTGGCCAACATCGGCATGCGCAGTATGATGACTACTATTTTGTTGGTAAGTCCCCAAAAAAACTGAGATGGTGATATAAGTTTTGAGCAGTTAATATTAATTGGTCTTATTTTTAAGTCTGACAGTAGGAAGTCTTGTATTGAGTCGTTTTTTATATAAAAGCAGGTACATATTATCTATGCTAATATCACATTTAATGAGGTACCTTATAGGTATTCGATTTACTTTACTAAAAGTAAAATAAAAGACTGAAATGTCTCTTTATTTACTTTCATTAACAACGATTGAATTTGAGTGTCGTTGATCTCTCTTGCCCATCAATTATTTCAATTATCGTTATGATTCCAGGTGCTGTAGGAGGATTGCTGAGTTTATTCCTTGGGTTCAGCATCATCAGTGTGGCAGAATTAGTTTACTTTGTGATGCTTCGGCCAGTTTATTTAGCACTCTTATACGTCTACTATAGACATACGTTTTATAGGAAACAGAACAAGTAGATGATGTTGTAAATAATCTAAGTTCCTGTAATATAATAATTACTTGCTATTGTATTAATATATTTTTTATACTTAACTTGTGGCCGCCCGCGACTCCGTTCGCGTGGAAGTCGGTTTGCCGAGGATTGAGAAGTTTCCCGCGGTAAAAAGTACTCTATGTGTTATTCTGATGCATAACTTACATAACTGTAAAGTTTCATCCAAATCCGTCCAGTCGTTTTTTCGTGAAAGAGTAACAAACATCCAAACATCCATACATACTCACAAACTTTTGCGTTTGTAATATTAGTAGGATTAGTTAACTTTTATAATACAGTGTAATGGACCGTCATAAAGTTGCATGTTCAGTAAACGCAACTTTAATCAACGTTTGTGGGGTACCGACCGTAGAATTAAAGACAAATTGACCTTAGAGAAATTGACTAATAGATAGCTTGTCAGATCCCAATGTCAGTACAAAATTGACACAATGTCATAACGTTATTGCTAATGTTAAAACAACTTTGTTTACAAGTTTACAATAGTTTCAATCAGTATTCAGTAGATATTTTATTTATAATGTTTTCAAAGCAACGTTACATAGGGTGTCCGTGTGAGGTGGAAGAATTAGTGGAGTTCGTAGACCACTTGAATTCGAAGGTGGTGGAACAAATAAATAGTTCACAGGAACTAGTAATGTTGAATAAATTCGTCCGGGAAACTAATGAGAGGCATTTCATCCAAAGTGTAAAAGACAGGTGATTATTTACTGACTGAAACTTTGTTGATTTCTTCTCTAAAGATAGAACCTATACCTATAATGTTTGGTTCACGAAAATGAACTATTGCGGAACTCGGGCAGGTCACTAGTAGATAAAATAAGAATTATCACATTTATTTATCAACAGGATATCGGACATAGCTTCTTGGCAGTGGGTACTGCAAGATCTGACTAAACGACTAGAAAATGCGGTGCCACCACTCAAGTACGAGCATAATGCTGTCACAGTGGTGATAGAAAGAATACAAGATGAACTGAATGATAAGGCTATGGAAGACAGAAAACTTGGGGCTTTTAGTCCTTCGTCTGATACAGTAGAAGAAGCTGTGCTAGAAGTATTTTCTTGTTTTTTCTTTAGTGTAGTGTAGGCTGACCAATTTACTATTTAAACATTGTAATCAATGTTAACAGGAATACAAATTTCTTAAAACACGTAAGAAAAAGTTTCAAAACATACTGCCTGAAATTGAAAGACATATAGACCTACTGAAAGATACTATTAAGAAGATCGAAGACGATGTATTAAACAAAGAACAAACTATTAATATAGAAGAAGCATGCGCAAATATAAATCCTGATGCTGTAGCAGTAGTTGACCAGACTAAAAATACCGAAAAGAGAAAAAGGTAGGTTACATGTTTATCATTTCGAGGAATATGTAGAGCTTAGTAAGTACCCAATGATCTTGATACTCACAGACCTAAGTTAATTGTAACAGATTTACGAGTATGAACAAATGGATATGCAGATGTCGTGCTTTAAAAGACG
The DNA here is from genome assembly GCA_916618145.1 of Emmelina monodactyla. Classification (NCBI taxonomy): domain Eukaryota; kingdom Metazoa; phylum Arthropoda; class Insecta; order Lepidoptera; family Pterophoridae; genus Emmelina; species Emmelina monodactyla. The sequence continues at coordinate 5,390,695 of OU745316.1, forward strand.
GTGGCCTCCTAGCATTGCGGAGATCCATTATTCTCCGACAAATTGTAAGTTTATGCAGGTTAACACAATTGAACAAAAACTTACTACAAAATTAATGCTTTTAAATCTATTAACACATTCCTGTTAGTACAGATACGAGGGGCAAGAGTTGAATTGTCTTTTGGAGCCCAGTGCTATGGAGCTAAAGTAGATGCCGCTTTGAGGAAACGGTTACATTACAATGTCGCTCTATTGGAAGAAATCAATTGGCAGAAAGATGAGGTCAGCTTTTTTAATATAGGTTATCGAGTTCAGCCTTCCGTAGACAGGCGCGGTAATGCCTTTTGGTGAAAACTTGATACAGTGTAACAGCGAGTATTACAATTAACGCGGTTATAAGGACTTGAATCCTAGTTTTATTAAACTTGGTAACATCTATTTGCAGGTTCTCAAAGATCTTAATTCTCTCGAAGAAGAACTATTGACAGCTGAAAAGAGTCTTAATGACACAGCAGATCAGAAACACGTAGTACTTAAGAGAATTAGGGATAGAACGAGGCGACCTTATGGAGAAAAGACTATGGATGTGGTGGATTGCAGGCTCAGAAATGAATTGAGCAGTGCCAAACACTTTGCTTTGCATCTAAAGAAGAACATTGAGAGAATCAAGTGAGTTGATGTTATCGGTGTTATGATGTGATCTCACGCACAAAGATCGACGCTATTTGAAAGGTTCCTTTTACTGTATATGACTTAACTTTCGCACACCATGGGAACATAAGTTTTTCGCATTTGTCTGTCATTATCATTACTAACGACAATTTGATTTGGGAATACTTATTATTTACCTCAACAATCTAAGTATATCAACTTTAGGAAAATTGATACAAGTCCGAGCAACAATACATCGGTTATATAACAGTAATATCTATGACTTTTTCACCAGATTCCTACAACGTCAACTGAAAGCAGCCATCTCTCATATGGATAAATGCGCTGAAGGCACAACGAAGGTTCTAGAAATAGACCAGCACAGGATTCGATCACGTTTTGGCGACGAGTCTGATATCATCACTAATTTTACTAACAGCAATTCTACAAACACAAGAGAAAAAGACGTGATAAATCAGGAAGTCACAAGAAATAGAAATGAAATGCTATCAGCAATTCAAGAAGTTGATGAAGAAAATATCGAACAGCAGGAAATGGAAGAAGAAGATGTAGAGTACCCTTTTGATTTTTGATAGCAACTAGTCAATAAATTAAAGTTTCGTTAAATTTGCTTTTTATTTTAGTCGTTTACTTCCCACCACGTGAGTAATTTGTCCGTTCTTCATATTGGCAACTATGTGCATCTGCATTGATTATTCTTTTTTATTAAAATATTAAAAACTCATAGCACTAAGTCAAAAATTTGTAAATGTTAAATAGGTACAACCCAAAACTAGAACACTCAGGTCAGACGTTTGAACTAAATGGCAAGGTCTAAATCTCAAAAACTACTAACTCTGTGCTGATAGTTTGTATTTTACGCTTTAGTAAAAAATTAGTAAAAATCTTTTAAGAAATTATCAATTTCCTTGGATGTGATCTCACAGATTAGATTAATCTGGGTTTGAATGGAACACTCAATTCATACGGCGTCTGAACTGAGTGATCTCCAAAACGTGAGTTTAATCAAAGAATTACATAAATATGATACATTTATCTTATAGTTGACTCTTGAAACGATTCGTAAAAAAGAAATAAGGACTCAAAAGTTGTTCGTTTAAAAATAAACGAAATTAGGTACAATTTCTTCAAAATGTTTAAACTGAGTGTGTTCCATTTAAACGGCTTTACAGATAAAACTTAACTTCGAACATTGAATCAAATGAGGAAAAAAGATTTTACTATTTTAGTAAAAAAAATAACGAAATATCTACGGTTTTCCTAAATATAATACTAACAAAAATCAAGTAAGTACCTAATTAGAACATTCCTCATTTTATAATGAACTTAAATAAACCACATTTTCAATACACAATACAATTTTCTATTAAACATGATAAATTGTGGTCACCTTAGTACTTTTTGAGATTGAGCCATTTGGTCCAAACGTCTAAACTGAGTGTTCTAGTTTTTGGGTTGTAATAGATTTAACTTTTACAAATTTTGACTAAATGCTATCCTTAAAAGTTAAAAAAAGAACACTTAATGCAGATGCACATTTCGCAACTGCGTTTTATTTTAAGATACATTCCATAAAGTGCCTACTTCATGTATCTAAAATTAAACACCTAACACAGGTAGGGGTGGGTCTATGCTACCAAGAGTACCAAATCTAGAATAGCATCAATGCAAATGAATACAAGTGACTCCCACTGTAAAGAGCCGGTCCTACGGAACCGCGCACCGCCCTGTCTAATGGTGGATCCACACCACCCGGCGGCACTGCCGGCGGCTTACCGCAAGCAAAGCCTCCAAAAAAGCCGCCGGCAAATGCCGCCAGCAGCCGCCGGCAAGCGCAGCTTTCTTCAATTACAGAATAAGTCGAGGACGCATGGTCGTAGAAGATGCATTTGGCATTTTGGCACAGACATTCCAGATTCTTCATACACGTTTAAATTTACAACCTCAGAGAGAAGAACTTGTCGTGATGGCCTGTGTCTGTCTACACAAATTTTGTGCCAGCGTTTATTAGAAATGAGCTTCAACTTTATATCTGAACAGGGTCAACTACCTTGGCAGCACCGAAAATAGTGTGGGGAATTAAAATGTATGGACAAGTTATTAGGCCTAGTTTGTTATAAAAATACAACGAAGTACTAAAAAAAAACTGGGTCTTTATTTAAATAATTTTAAACTTGTGAAAAGTGTGAAGATGTCGCCCTAATTCATTTCCATAATAGTCTGAAGACTTTGATCATTATAACCGTTATCTGAGCTATATTGCGCTGCCGGCGGGAACGTGCGGCAAAGTGGCCGCCGGCATTGTTGCGGATGCCGCGCACAAAGCCGGCGGCCAGGCCGGCGGCACGGCCGTCGGCACATGCCGCCGGGTGGTGTGTATCCACCATTAGAGTGGTAGAGTCTAGCTGTAGGCTCTGTCTGCAGCGATTAGTGGGCTGACTCGACAGGTAAAATACCACCGTCGCACAGAAAACCGACGTGAAGTAGGGAGGATGTTCCTGCGTTTCGTTCGGTGAGTGCGGTATCCGGGGCCTAATTTTCTCAAAGGCTCAGCAACACACCCCCAACACCCACAGTGTTGCGGGTAGTCATGAGCGGCGGTGATCACTTACCATCAGGTGACCCGCATGCTCGTTTGCTTTGCTATATTATAAAAAAAAACACAGATTTGCGCATTTAATAACAATTACTAATTAAGTCTATTTAAGCTTGCAAACACCAAACTTTAGTTAGTTTATACGTAGAACTGCGCACCGTGGGAACGTTTCTTAATGTTTAGAAGCTATACAACTCTAGATATTTTGTGTGTCTTCTATGAACCGTGGGGTGCGTTTTTGTTGAAAGGAACACAAGGCCTCCTTCTTGAATACCTAGAGATTATCAATAATATTTACCTACATTACTTCTTAAAAATCATTATCATCATTACTCATTACATAGTATAAATCCAAGTCGCTAATTATGTCTGTTTGTATGTGGGTCCGCTAACTCCTCCATAACCACTTAACGGATTTAAATACAGTTTTCGCCATCTTAAAGGCGTTTTTTTTATTTAAATTTGTAAATAACGAACATTCGGTAAAAGTTACTTATTCTAAGTTACCCAAAATTCGACGTATCGTGAACAAGTCGCGCAAAATTACACTATTGCGAAGCGTGGGCGGGTCGCTAGTTAAATAATAAAAACTTCATAGGTGGAATGGAAAATATAATATCATTGGTTATACTTCGTTTTCAAAACAAAAATAATATCACATAGTTTAAAACGTTTTTTTGTAATATTTAGGATTTTATAAAAAATGATAATCTTCTTCAATTCTTTGAAATGTTGCAATACATTTATTATTTACAAATATTTTTCAGTATATTATATGTTTTTAATTTATGTATTCAAAAGGCATTTGAATTATTTTAACATGAGATTCATGGGTAACAAAAAAATATCTCAATTAACAAAACATGAATTACTCCAATATTAAGATTATTGAGTAATGGTATGGCTAAGTCTTTCATAATAGTCCTTAAAAAAATAATCAACAAGAATCAACAAAAATAGAATAAACTTATTGCAAAGTAAAAAATAGTTTTTAAATGAACACAAGTGCTGGTGAAAGATTTCTTTGTCTTTTCAAGCTTGTGAATAAACAGTTTAAATGTAAAGCATGCAGTTTTCTAGAAGGAACATTATAAGGATACTTTTTGTAGGAAATAGCAAATTTTCAATAGGTGCTTCAACATACTGTAAAGGAACCCATATTGCATGGTTGGCAACAGTTGAAAAACAATAAATAACTTGGATCATATACAAAACTGAAGCATTCACATCTTTGTTTATAACAACAATCTTACAAAGTAAAGTGATCCAAATGCTCAATACTATTGACATGGGACTCAATTATATCCATATTACAGACTATAGATTTCTGACATCTTTTGCAATTGACATTGTTTTCAAATTCATTAGTCAAGTACTGCTCTAAGGAAAAGTCATGACCCTCTATTATATCTTGTAATTCTATAAACCAATCAATATGCTGTTGGTCATCATCTATGTGTTCCATGATTCCTTCAACGGTATTCTCTATATATTCATCGCAGATCTTACACCACAATTCCTCATCATTATCCACATTGAATATGCCGTTAAGGGGTTTCAGGTGGTAGGCTAATTTCGCTATGTGTTCTATAGACTTGATGTGGGCCTGTACAGTCTGAAATGTGCAATTTAATTTGAGATTGCAGACTTCACAGTGCACGTAGTTTTCGTCTGAGCCCAAAAAAGCTTCTAAATCGACAAATTCTCCATCGACAAGGTCTTGCATTGCCCCTATCCAGTTATTGTGCTCCAGATTTCCGACGATATGCTCCTTGGCAGATTTATCGTCGTCGATTTCGAGATTACAAAGCTTACAATACAAACCGTCCTTATAACGTATGCCATTTTCAGCCATTAACTCTATATTTTCTTTGTGCTTGGATCCATTTGTGTGCTGTTCAATGCATTTTGCAGCTTTCGGTATATAAACGCCACAGAAAATACAACGCACTCGCGTTTTAGAGTTCGCAACAATCCCGTACGTCAAACTGGTTTTCATTGTTTCCAATTTTTATCGATATGTAATTTACTATATTTCTTACACTGGACTTATTGTTTTACCAAATTCGGAAGTACTGTGAATTTCGTAGTTTCTAGCAGCAATTCTTTCTTGTTCAAAGTGTAATAGAAATTGTTTTTGCGGGTGGTTTGAGACTTTGAGTAATGAGTTGACTTGAGAAAATGACTACCTGATTGAATGATTGACCAAGCTGATAATCTGAAGTACATCAATGTCCATCATCAACCATTACGTTTGTTACTCAGATCAATTAGACACTGTTAAACAGAATGGTGTTAACTGCAAAAAATCGGATATTGAGTTAAATATACCACTGTTTTTTTAAACATAATTATAATATAATTGTACGCAAAAAGCGAACACTCCAAAAGTTTTTTTTTTGTTATTTACAAAAAACGGTTTGCAATTTTCATTACTCCACCTTTTGAATTTTGCACAACAGTGTTATGCAGGCAGCTCAATCTTAGTACAAAACTGATGGAAATGACACTGTATAATAGTCGAAAATTAGGATTTACTTATTTCCTTGTACTGTTTTGCTTTCATGTAACTTTTAATTTGGTAGGATTATAATGGATAGTTAGTACTAAATACAGAAACCAGGGGCGCTGTAATCATTTGAGTGTTACTGCTTAATATAAATTGTATGTAAAAAGACTGACACAAATTTTCAAAATGTAAAAGTTTTATGCAATTATTAGAATAGAATACATTACTGCTACAATCAAATATATGATATATTAAAAAAAAAACGCACTTATTAGAACGGATTTCATTAGAAATACACTTTTTGCAATTTATTTTTTTAATTTAGAGGCAAGTGATTTCGAAAGTTGGTAACACTAAATATGGCCTTGTGTTAGCCACAGCTGCATGTTTAGTTTTCGCACATCAACTGTGATGACAAGGACATGTTTCAAAATAAAGCGTACAAATATTGACAAAATTAATATAAAAGGAGAAAATAAAATGTATAAAATCTATTCCTACAAATTTATCATTTCAAGTCTATCTGTAAACAATGTAGTAGCTGCTATCTGAATCTATACATATGTATATTGGTTAAAAGTTGCTAAATCGCGTGTACCATGGCGCTAGTTATGACGTTGCTACTATAGGGGCCGAGATTGGTCTCTATTACAGTATATAAAAGTTACTTTATGTTAACTATACCTAGTAGGTTTAGTTAAACGTAGGTATTACCTACACGTTTCTAGAATTTTGGACGTTAATAAATAGAGTCTTTTAGAATAAGTTTTAAATTTTTTAATTAAGATCATTTCTAGTTGCATCAAAATAATCTTAATTAAATATACCCTCTGCATACTCCAGTTATGGACATCTGATATCGGACACCTAAATATACACAAAATATTTACAATTGGACAGACGCTTCATTTGCTGCTCATTTAAAAACGATAATAAATAATTAGAATCGTTTTACTAGTAGGTATTCAAGTACAAGATAAAAAAAAACAAAAATACACTGATTGAAAGTAAGTTCATTATTGGGTCCAGGAATATAACCTGATCCAATAATGAATTTAGAAAAAAATAAGTGTAAAATTCTATTGGGGTTTTAAGTTAGAGCGTACCTATAATAAATCTTTCGTTATCAACGGTTCCACCAATAATAACAAAAATTAACAACACAGTTACTCCTGTCATTTAAAAGGCCTATAAATGTACCTAATTTCGGCGCGATCCTTATAGTAGGGAAGCCCAAGAAGGGATTTCTGGATATACTCAAGCGCGACAGATTCAATACCTTGTATCCGGTTGAGCTCTTCCACCAAATATGAGCCTTATATAAGTAACCGCCCGATTAAATCAATAACTTCAAATAAATCAGTTCGATTTTATTGACAGATTAGGTAAATCCCTCCAGATAATCGTCAGATTATAAGACAGTACGTCTAGGGCACAAAATGAACCATACATATCTTAATCTGACGCGATTGGTCCACTAAACATCCCATTAAAAAATCTACCATGCTTAATCAAATGTTTTTGTTTTTCATTTTAAACCCGTACGTAGGTACGACCACTTCCATAATGGAAACCATCAGATTAACAAACGTACATGTCTTAAAAATACGCAGGACATGGATGATATCAATATCTGACACGCCCGAGTATGTCCGTGCAAAAGGTTTTTTTTTTTAATTTTGAATATATATAGCCGCCGCCCCCACCGATGTAATGGTGTTTGTTATATAACATTTTTTTCTTTTTGTCATCTAAGTTTTTCAACCCAATAGGTATCTATGACGCCTGAGTCAATGCAGATTTAGCATCGTGGGCTTCCCTACTATTATAGGAAAACTTAAATTTTTCAAATGAAAATACCTACGTCTGGAAAAAGGGCTTTTGTCGAAAACGAAATTGCGGATAGCCCCCAAATTGATTCCACTTGATTACTGTGACGACTGATTAGAGTTGCTATTTCAATGAAATAACATACCAGACTATTTATTTTGAAGGAAAAGTCAATAAAAAACCATAATTGGTGCTCTTATGAAGTATTTTGTCACTAACATCTAAAGTTTTTCAATAGTAGTTAATTTTTTATGGTCACCCTAGTATTTTAAACCAAAATCAAACTACGTATTACAATTTGACAAGCCTTTGTAAACGGACTAGGCAGTTTATAACATGCCAAATTATAAGATTTTCCTGTGATATATGTAAAATTAAATAAACACTCATTTAATTGTTTTGTAATTAGGCTTCCATATGGACACTTTAGCAAATTAGCAAATATAAAAAAAACTTTAAGTTTTTGTTGTAAAAATATTAGTTTGCTGCAAAATAATGTTTTGTTGTAATGAAAGTTTGTCACTTGATGAAGTTTTCAAGACAGTCATTTTAATAATAAATAGTTTGTAAAATGATAAGTTTATCAAGTAAAAACTTATAAAACGTGGTTTGTCAAATGAATGGTTTGTCATACGTTTTTTGGCTAATGATAGAATACCAAATTTTATATTCGTTATTATTTACGAAACTTAAGAAATAATATACCTCGTTATGTGCAAAGTTTAGTTATAACCACATGAAATTACACCCGCCAAATTAATGTCAGGGAAATCATATTTTTTCGGTTATTACATAATTATAATATAATTGTACGCAAAAAGCGAACACTCCAAAAGTTTTTTTTGGAGTTTCGCTTTATTGACTTATTTGGCAACTAGTGTAAAAAATATAACCCTGTATGTATCAGTTTATGTGCACTATGGCCATCTATATATTTTTAAAGAAGCTCTAATATTTTTTGGCAATGCACTGACAATGACATATATTTTATAGTTATGCCTTGTCCTTAAAATTATTTTTGTTTGTGTAGAAGATTGACAATTTGACATTGACAGTCATGAAAATATTTTGATTCGTTAATTCGGTCATCGGTCGCTGGTCGGTCGGTTCTTACTTGCTTTCCGGTGCTGTATAGTACTGTATAAATTACTAAACTTGTGTAAAAATACGGATTAAACCTCAATTCGCTCAGTAACCTTTGTCTAAAAGTTCACTTGAAAACCATGAAACTGATGTTTAGTTTGTAAACCAGACTTAATTATGGCGGACGATATAGCTCAGGACGCTGATCTTTCCAAGGATATTGAAGCAGTAGTGAACGATCTAGAGGTACAGTATCACTTCTAAATGATTATTTACTCCCACTTAAATCATTGCAATTAATGTATAAAACTTTAATGTTTGTCAATTCACGATAAAACTAGTAAATAGTAACATAAGCTGCGTCACAGAAGTATTGATTTTTCGCTTCCTCTACAAAAGTACATCTGTTTGCAGCTTAGTTCTTGTTCTTGCCGAATCTAATTAGGGAAGTGCAAGGTTATTTATTTCAAGAAGTCTCTTATGTATTTGCAGTAGGCTTTTACCTAGGTCAAATATAAACTGAGATAGAATTTATCTGAAATACTTATTCCATGTATAATATTTAGACTCTAATCAGGGATCTTAATTTAAAGTTTTATTGATTTGAATTTCAGAAAGAACTAAATGAATTGGCAAACTTTAGGGACTACTTTTTTGAAAATCATCCTATAGAGCAAGCGGAGGATAAAAACAGTCTAGTAGAAGAGAAAAGGAATGTGATTTTGGAAAAACTTGAAGCTATTGATGGTAAGGTATCAATAAGTTTTAAGAAATAAACAATAAAACATATTGAATTTTTTGTCTTTTTTTCTTGTTAGCATACAAGGCACAATTTGATAATAAGGCAGACGCCATGAACCATACACTGACTGTTAAAATAAACTTTTACTTATTGCTCTTGACAGTCCCTCTGTAGCAATAAACATAATAAATATTCTTATTTAACAGTATTATTTATTTATCCATTGATAATTTCCATAGAATCCCAAATACCGGCATCTCTTCGTGCTCAATTCCTGTACATGAAAGGCCGGTGTTACAACATACAACAGACTTACAATCCCGAGGCCATAGCGTACCTGAGCAAAGCTGTGAAATTGAACCCGCATATAATTGAAGCCTGGAATGAATTGGGAGAGTGTTACTGGAAGAATCTTAATATTAAAGATGCTAAATCTAGTTTTGAAGGTGCTTTGAAACATGTAAGTTTACACTTGCTTTGCGAATTTTAATTATATTTATTTTGGATTTATAAAATATTAAGGTAAACAATTATGTTTGATGTAATGTGGCTCAACATTTTATTGACATAGCGAAAGAATTTAAAGGTTGACTGGAAGTTTGCTTGCGGGAAAATGATTTTTGATTGAAGTTGATAATTTTGAAAGTTCATGTTATTGTAATGCTTCACATTTTTTACCAAGTAGTTAAACATCTAAACCAGAGCTAAGTTTCCATCTGCAGCTGTTATTAAAAAAATTGCGAACCCCTTTTTTAAAGACATTTTTTTTTAAACTGTTATGTCTACAATGTTTATAAAAAAGTCAAGTCAACCTGTAAAAAGTTGCAAATCAGCGAATTACACGCAGTAACAATATAAAATATTCCAGGAAAAGAACCCCATATCCCTCCGTTGCTTGTCCATTCTCATGCGACAAGAGGTAGGCGGTTCTTGCCTGCAAGAGGCGGCAGCTGGCATCATCAAAAGCGTAGAACTAGCCAAAGAAGCTGTCAACCTTGACGCCACAGATGGTTTATCCTGGAGTGTGTTGGGCAATGCGTATTTGTGTCAATACTTCATGGTGGCACAGGAACCGGCCATTCTGAAGTCCTGCATGACGGCGTATAGACAGGCCTATCAAGATCTAAAGGCTAGGGGGCAGCCCGATTTGTATTATAATCGGGGGATTGTGAGTATATCTAACTTTCATTTATTTTTATATTCAGATTTAGAGATGCGCCGAGTAACATTTTTGCCGAGTAACGAGTACCGAGTCTTACTCGGTGATTTTTTTTTGAACCGAGTACTCGGCCCATCTCTAATTTAGATTGAATGGGCCATACAAAAAAACCAGTAGTTATATAAAAAATGCGGAAAAATATTGTATTGATTTGGCTTCTAGATTTTAATTTTACACATTCTAGATTTATCCATTGACGTCAGTAAGGGTGCGCCCACCCTCTTTTGTAACTTGGTTGTTTTTCATCCTCACATTTAAAAGGCTTCGCTAGTGCATCTAAAAATAAGACCGAACTATATAAGTTGTTGTTTTCTTTAAGAAGTAGCCTGCAGAAATAAGGGCAACCTTTGCTTTCTTTTACTGACTCCTGTAAAATATTGTTTTATTGTGCAATTAAGAGTTTTTATTTATTTAGCCTGAACATTCTTAATTAAACTGTAAACATAACCATATTTCGCAAATGATTTTGTTTAGACTAAGTTCCTTGTCAGTTACTATTTGGTTTTAGAGACTACTATTGACAGGTGAAATACAAATATAACATTGAGATGTCACGGTTTGCGATTCGACACACCTATAGACTTTATTTCTATCGACGACGATTAGTAATACATCTTTTACCTTTCCAGGCTCTAAAATACGAGGAACGCTACGCAGAAGCCATCGAAAGCTTCGAGAAGGCGTGTCGCTTAGACCCTCCGTGGAAACCCCCGCAAAACGAGTTGAAACGACTGTTACAATATCTGCACGGGGTCAATGAACTCATCAAGACCAAGGGGAAGATCAAAACGAAGAAACTGACGCAAATGATACAGGTAACGTCTAAGCTATAAATATACTGCACTTATAAATGAGTCGTATAGTATCAAAGGCGGCAATCTGTCATTTTTGCCAAAAATGAGTTATTTGTATGAAAATATTGTCATTTTAAAATAAATAAATATGGCGAAAACATGTCTGTTTCAAATGTAGCATTATGCTTTAAAAACTCGTGTTAATTATGAATTTACTTTCAAATTCAGCAATCTGCCAATGTCTAATTTTCAAAATCGACAATCTGCAAATTTGACCAATCACAGCTTCGTATTCGGTGCGAGGAATCATGGCTACTTTAGCTGTTTTTCAAGTATTTGTGTGTGTGATTTTTCGTGTTTTTTAAATTCATTTTCAGTTTCTTTATAATTTTTATGCGCAAAATAGAATTATGGAAACTTTTCCCGAGCATGCTATAAGCGGTTTCTCACGTAAATGTGCCAGAAATCCCGTAAAATTTAAAATAAATGTGGCCAAAAATTGAGATTCGTTTTTTACAAATCATGTTTAGGGATGGCTCATAAAAGTTTTTTGAAAATGTTTTACTGAATAATAATTTATATTTTGCATTTGTTTTTAAAAATCTCAAAGTATTTTTTTTATAATCATATTATTGTAAAATATTGCATATTAAATATTAATGACTTAAATTTTAGATTAATGATTAGGGAAGATTAGGGACATTAAAATTTGATCTTCCTTTTGGTTTTTCATTTTTTATGTAGGTAAGTAGATTATTTTGAATTTGTGTTTCAGATATTTATCAAAAAAATATCTACCAATGTGTGTATGAAATCATAATACAAAGGCACTAAGATGTTCCTTATTGATAATGAACCAAATACAACAGTAAATAATAAGCCTTAATTTTTTTTGTTAGTAGTTTTAAAATAATATTGAATTCATCAAAATTTATTTATTATTTTCATTTTTGACAACCCTGGTTATGGTTAAAGTTACCTACGATCAAACGTAGCATTTTGACAACTGTTTAGGATCAAAAACGGCAATAAGTGGTGTATGTGGTAGCAAATACTTTTCGACCGTGGACAGTGCTTGTGAGTGGACGTGTGTCGAGAATTTTGATTTTATTTTTGTACAAATTCTGTGATTGGTTCGACGCCTTGAAGACCGATTCCTTGTTGCACGACAGCGGTTCTTATGGAATAGCTCCTCCTGGTGGGAAGTACTAGAGAGAGAGAGGTGCATTTCAGCTGTTTGCCTCGATATGCATCTCAAAAAGACCACACGTGATTTGCCGAATTTGAACCCCGAGTCGACTGCACGCAACGCCTACGCATTCCCACTAGGCCACGATCGCATGTAAGTGACAGGCGAAATAAGTAAACTGCTTCTACGCTACTGTTGCATATTACTCGATCTCATGTTCAAAACTTTACAAAATATAGCCTGAAATTAACATGTCTAATACGTGCAAAGCCTGTGGAGGATTGATTAGGTCGCTAGAGTTTATGGAATGCCACAAATGCAATGAAATTTACGACCTTAAATGCATTAACCTCACAATAGATGCTTTTTCAAAACTTCCTCAGGAGCACAAAATTAACTGGATGTGCCCTACATGTTACTGTGCCTTGCCTAAGGGAGATAACACCTCTACCCCTGTCCGCTTACAGAGTGCTTCGAATAAAACTTACAGCTCATCAACCAATATAAACCTAGTTCGTGGAGGTCGAGGTCGAACTATATCTTCCCCGGAAGATGGAAAGAGTAACCCAATGGAAGAAATTTTAGCCGAAATCAGGATGTTGCGCCAAGAAATTCAGGACGTGCATACTTTGTGTCGGGAATTTCAGGAATTCAAGAACACCATTAATGATAAAATTACCGACTATGAGAAGAAAATCACGGACCAAAATCGAGAAATAATTGCCTTAAAAGCATCTTTTCACGGATTGCACCAACATGTCAATATGCAGGAGCAACTAACCTTGAATAAAGATATTGAAATAATTGGATTACCAGAAGACTCTAGCGAAAATCTGCTGCACGTCGTTCTTCTCACCGCCAAGAAAATCGGAGTCGACTTGCAAAAGGACGATCTTGACTCGGTATCTAGAGTTGGTCCTCGCAGCTCGACCTTTAATAAACAGGAAATCCAGAACTCAGCCTTAAAAACATCTGCAAGACCGGTCGTCTTGAAATTCATACGCCGCTTCAAAAGAGAGGAATTCCTGAAAGCAGCAAAAGTAAGGCGAGAATTATCATCAGAGGGTATAGTTGAAAGTAATCCCGTTAGAATCTACATAAACGAGAGGTTAACCAAATTTAATCGACTGCTTTTTCGCGAGGCCAGGCTGCGGGCTAAAATGTACAATTTTCGATATTGCTGGCTCCGTGACGGGACAATCTGCGTGCGAAAAGCCGAAAGATCTCCGGCTTTTACAATTCGCACCTACGAAGATCTTGAAAATCGTCTTGCATCTAACAGCACCGAGCGAAACAGAACCTCTCAAGAAAACTAACTTTTACTCCAACATTGCCTTTTGTAAGTTACTACTATATTATGTATATTTTAGGTTTTTTTATCAACTCGCTGTATCTTCTCAAATAAGGTTTAACCAATGTACACATCACTCTCAATTTCGGACTCTCATAACACTGTTTTTGAATATTTCAATTTCCTCAAATAATTACGTATTTCGGTTGTATGTAAATAATCATAATTTAAGGTGTCTTCCTCCTAAGCTTGCGACTTTGAAAAATCATAATTGTCCAAATAATATTAAAAATTCAATACTTGTTCCCAAATGGCCACCCTAGACGTTTTACAAGAAATTGATAATACCTCTGAGATTCTGTGCCATCAAAAACATTTTCCCGAGGACTGTACATCTATCTTAAATAAATACAACCTTCGCATACTCATCTTAAACATTAGAAGCGTACAGAAAAACTATGATGAATTTACACTTCTTTTGCAACGATTTAATACAAAATTTGAAATAATTATTCTAACTGAATGCTGGCTTAATGAAAGCAGTTTAATTAAAACCATTGATGGATACACTGTCTCCCACACGTGCAAATTTATTAACAAAGCTGGGGGTGTTATAGCTTACACTAGAAATGATCTTTCTGTCCAGGTGGACGAGATAACGGCAATAGACGCTAATTGTCTCCATATAACTATGAATAATTCTGTCTCAATTATTGCAGTTTATAGATCGCCCTCGGTAAACTTTAGTGACCCTGAAATTTTCTTAAATACTTTAGAAGCATCCATGAGGAGCTTGAAATTGAGACAATATGTTGTATTTACAGGCGACATTAACATCGACATTAGTAAATCCGCAAGAAACGAAGAATTAATGACTAAATATCTCTGTCTTATGGCTGAGCTTGGTTTCACTTGTGCAATTAAAGATCCAACACACAACAAAACTTGTATTGACCATATTTTTACAAAATGCAGTCACAACGCCATTGAATCGATAATATGTTCATCAGATATAACAGATCATGACGCCATAATGGTTGCGATGTCCACCAAAACTGCCAAGCAGTGCAAACAACTCAGAATGCAAACCACAAGGGATTACAATTCAATATGTGCGGCTTTATCTAACATAGACTGGTCTCCGATTAAACAATATAGCTGTGTAAACAAAGCCACAGAGTTTTTCATAACACATTTTATGACAATAGTTGAGAAACACAGCTACTCTCAGAAAATTTCCCGTTCAAAAAAAACCCTGAAACCCCTAATGACAGCCCTGGATGACAGCAGGATTAATTAAATGCTCAAAGCTTAAAGACCGACTTCACGCTGACTACCGCAAGCATCCAAACGACCCCATTAAAAAACTTATTTATACACGTTATAGGAATTTCTACACAACTATATTACGGAAACTCAAGAGGGATCATGAATCCAAAGAACTCACGCACAATGCTAAAGACTCACGCTCACTGTGGAAGTCTATAAAACAAATCACCTTTCAAGATAGGAAAAGAAATGGTTCGTTAGAACTGACTCAAATAAAAAAAGACCCAACTGAATCACTTAACAGCTGCAACGCATATTTCTCGACTATTGGACAAATCCTTGCTGATGAAACCCTTAGAGACCTTAATGAAACTCAAGAATCTTTAGCCTCGAAGCATGAATCGTCTCGTCTGACTAACTCTTTTTTTATGTCACCTACTGATCCTCTAGAAGTTAAGAATATCATTAGCAAACTCAAAACAAATAGCGCTCCAGGTCTGGACGGAATTGAAAATAACCTTCTAAAGCACTCTGTTGACTATATTATTGATCCTCTATGCCACATTTTTAATTTAAGTTTGGAATCTGGTGTTTTTCCGCGTATTTGGAAGACGGCTGTACTAACACCAATTTATAAGAGCGGTGATAGGGCATCGGTCAATAATTACCGACCTATCTCCCTCTTAAGCAGCATCTCCAAAATATTAGAGAAAATTGTTGACCGACGCTTGTCCCACTATCTAGAAAGACACAAATTATTATACAGCAACCAATTCGGATTTCGCACTGGAAGGTCGACCGAGGGAGCAATTACTCTCCTAACTGATTTGGTTTCCTCTTTTCTCGACAAGGGGGATGCTTGTGTCGGAGTCTTTTTAGATCTTAAAAAAGCTTTTGACACTGTATCGATCCCTTTACTAGTCAAAAAACTAGAAAATTTGGGAGTAAGGGGTCATGGCCTCAACTGGTTCCGTAGCTATCTTTCGGACAGATCACAATGTGTTCGCGTTGGGTCATTCACAAGCAACATCTACGATGTGAAATTCGGCGTTCCACAAGGAAGTATACTAGGGCCAAAGCTCTTCTTGTGTTACATCAATGACATATCTAACTTAGAAATGTGTAACGCAAACATTATAAGTTACGCTGACGACACAGCCGTTCTTTTTCACGCAAAAACGTGGCCAGAGACACTCAGTCTAGCTGAATCAGGGATGGCAACTATGGCAAATTGGCTCGAGAAGAACCTACTTAAGCTTAATATTATTAAAACCAAATTTATACCTTTTTATAAAACGATCACTTCTGCACTTAAGTCATCATCTCCTTCAGTCAAAATACACACGTCCTGCTTTAATAGTAACTCATGCTCCTGTCCTACAATTGAAAGAGTGCGATCTTACAAATACCTAGGCGTGATTATCGACGAGAAACTATTGTTTGCAGATCACATTGAATCCAGTTCATCCCGCATTAGAAAACTGATACCTGTGATGAAAATATTACGGGACATTGCTGGAAAGTCATTACTAAAAACAATCTACGTTGTAATATGTGAATCAGTTTTGACCTACTGCATTTCAGTCTGGGGCGGTTGCCATACTTCTATACTCATAAAACTCGAAAGGGCACAACGCTCTGTCCTAAAAGTATTGTTTCGGAAACCTTATCGATACCCTACTACTAAACTTTTTCAGGAGGCTAAGCTGTTAAGCGTCCGGCGGTTATATATTTTAAAAATCACTTCTATGACCCACAAAATGGTCAAAAAATCAGCACAATATGAAAACCTACTAAAAAAACGATCGTTCTCACTTGCTCTTCCAACGATAAACAGCGTGTTTATGAGAAGGTTCTCTATATTTCTGTCTGTCTTCTTATACAATAAAGTTATTAAAGCTTACAAATTGCAGCTGTGTGAAATAGAGGATTTTAAACGTAAGTTATTTACTTTTTTGCTAACTTGCTCTTACAATGAATCTGAGGCGTTTCTGAGAGTGATGTCTTAATTAAGTAATTTTAATTGTATTTGGTTTACTACGTTCTTTTTTTATTATTATTATTTATTAGTTTTTATTATTTTATCTTTACTTAAATTAATCCTGTCTTCATTTTGTTTACATAGAAGAAAAATTATCGCCAGTACTTTCCCTACTTTACATAGTGCTGTCCACTTACAATAAAAATACAGAATGTAAATCGATCTTGTCCCCACGGGACAGGCTTTGCCTAGTGTGGGGACTATTGTAATTAAAGGACATGTAGCATTAACTCAAAATTTACTACAAATCTTCGCTTATGATATTAAAAAACTGTAAAAACTTCTTTTTGTAGTTATGGCAAATAAATTATTTTATTTTATTTTTTTATTTTTTATTTAAATCTGCAAAATATAGTTTAAAATATCTTGGAAAGTTAATTATTTTAAGTTGTTTAATGAGTTTTATGACAAAATAGTATCACTACAGGATTGTAATTACATAAATATTCAGGTGCTTATTGCATAAAAAGGGCGCTATACGCTTTTCGTCGATTCCCACAAAATTATGAAACAACAGATTGCCGCCTTTGATTTTATACGACTCAAATATACTTACAGGAGTTTAAGTTAAGCGAAAGCTCATATAGTAATTAACCCTACCAGAAAAAAACGGATTCAAAAAAGTTTAACAAATTGCGTCTTAAGAAATAGATTTTGCAGCTACATCATTCTCATCCTAACTTATCATATTATCCTACTAATATTATAAACGTGAAAGTTTATGAGTATGAATGTTTGTTACTCTTTCACGTAAAAACTACTGGATAGATTTTGATGTAACTTTACAGTAATATAGGTTATACATCAGAATAACATATAGGGTACTTTTTACCGCGGGAAAACTTCTCATTCCCACGGGAAACCGACTTCCACGCGAACGGAGTCGCGGGCAGCCACTAGTTTGTTGTATAACGTATCCTAAAACTACTGAGTGCGAAACTTTATATAAACTCGTCATAGGTCGTATTTCTTTATGGTATAAAAATCGATAGTTACAGATGAGTGAGACAAACGTGTACCATAAAAATATTCTGACTCTTTTGTTATTTTTTTGATCCTAGAGTTTGGACAGCAAAATGCTAGGTCCGTACGCCCCGGGCACATTTCACACATTCGGTAATCGCAGAAATGTCACTTTGACATTGACACCGCTGGCGAATTTGAAGGAAGGTGTCAACGAGGGACGCGTGGTGTTGGCCAAAGTGCTGGGCTCCATATACAGTGATAATGATGTGCCGTTGTAAGTATATTATTAAATTAATTTACTAGTGCCTAATCATCAGGAACATTAAATTTAAATTGTCTGATAAATGCTATCGGAATGAGAATAGGTATGTTTTTGTTGACACCATACATATGTAAAATATTTATGTTCGACGTGCAAAGCAAACATACTGATTTTCTGTCAGATAGAATTTATCTGCAATTTTTTTTAAAGCTAGATAATAATAAAAACGTTAAGAATAAAATTAGCTTTTATTACTAAGCGATGATAATAAATGATGATCATGGCGGTTATAATGTTCCTAAATTAAATAATATTGCTTAAAAATATGATTGCGTCGACACTATCGTCAATTTCCTCAAAAAAAACATCCCATCAAACAAAAACCCACCTTATTCTCACACCCATTCATTCCATTTTCCAGTACATTCGCGATCACGGACGCTAGCCTGGCCTGCTTCTCAGTGACCGTCTACAACTGGGCGGACGGGCGCGGCGCCATCATCGGAGATAGCGTGGCCATCCCCGAGCCGGTGGTGGGGGTTCATATACAGGAGGGGGGCGAGGTGAGCGGGTCGTTCAGTCATTCGTTCTTTTGACATTTTGTCAAAATCCTTCTAATATTATAAACGTGAAAGTTTGTGAGTATGTATGGATGTTTGTTACTCTTTCACGTAAAAACTACCGGACGGATTTGGATGAAAGTTTACAGTGATATAGGTTATACATCAGAATAACACATAGGATACTTTTTACCGCGGCAAAACTTCGCATTCCCACGGGAAACCGACTTCCACGCGAACGGAGTCGCTGACAGCCCCTACTCTACTATATTTTCGCCGCAATTAATTCCCCAACATTCCTACATCCATTACACTTCGTTGTTGGTTTCAACGGGAGTTTTTCCAGGGCTACGCATTCCGTTCGATCCGCGTGAACAACCCGCTGTGCCAGTGCCTCAACGGGCGGCGGCTCGGGTGCCACCAGTTTGCCCTCACCAAAGTCACCAGCACGTACGAACTGCAGTGAACTGGCAGGTTGGAAATACACTTTGTTTTTAATTGACGGGAGTGTGAACTGGCAGGTTGGAAATAGACTTTGTTTTTAATGGCCGGGAGTGTGAACTGGCAGGATATGATTCATAGACATACTAAATAAACTTTTTTTTTGTGGCCAGTGGTGTAAACTGGCAGGATAGAAAATAAAAAAAAACTTTTTCTAGTGGCCAATGGTCTGGCCGGTTATACGAATGTGAAATATTAAATAAAAATAAACTTGTTTGAATGGCCAGTGTGAAGTGCAAGGTTTTGGAAATGGAGTGGATTATGTAGTGAAAAAATTTAAGTCAGATTTTTCAATAAATTTCTTGTTTTTGTGGGTATTTTAATATCAGAGTTTACTAAGTAATGATTCGTTCCACTTTTCCATAGAGCTAAAGTATTTCGGTTTAGTAGTGTCAATTTGAAAATGAGTTTTAATTCCTCAAATTTTGGTTCGCAACTGATGCGGTAAATACTAACTTTTTTAAAAGTAATATGTCAAAGACATTAAGCCATCGTTTTCGGTTATTATTTTAAAATGAGACCAGTGAATGGTAATGGGATTGAGGCTGAGATAATTCGTAGGTAAAACCTACTGCTTAGAGATAATTAACATTATATAATCATATCGCTATTAACCCAATTGTTGTACGTAGTTGTCATTTTCTGAACAAATAATATTTTAAAACATTCATGTTAATGTCAAATCTTGTAATTTTAATGAATTTAATCTTTAAAATAACTAAACATAGACAATTTTCATCATAATCTCTGTCAAAATAGATATTGAATGTCATAGTCTGTCAAAATCGCTTTACAGTTGCGATTTCGATGTAATTTGCATAATCATGAAATAATGATCTCTTAAATTTAAGAAACTATAATAAGCTTTATATTTATATACCTATTATATAAAATTATATGTGTACCTATTTACCTACTATACTTTTGTACTATTTTTAACGGACACAGGGTCTTAAAACAGTGTCAACCTAAAATAACTAATCTGTTACTCATTAGGTCGCTATTATTTTTTATGTTTTGTGCTATTTTATGAAACTAGTAATAAATCTTGATGTTATTCTTCATATGACTAAAGTAGAATGGTTTTTGTAATCATTGGAAAGCATTTGCAAGAGTGTCCTGTTAAACAAGAGTAAACCACATAAGGTTTATTACGTTATACACACCTATTGTATTTTTTTATTCGCAATTATGACGTCACTCTTCAAAGGGCGGCATTATTTAGATGCCTCGCTAACAATGACAAACTGTCAAAATAAAAATATGCTAATCATCTTTCCATTGATTACAGTCAAAAGAACGGCCTACGTATAAAATACATAATCATAATTCTAATTGAAAAAAAAAAACGAATCAATACTGTATTTATGTTAGTATTTTAATAAGTGTCCGTCAATTTTGTTGAAATCGTATGTATGTTAATTCCTTTAATCGATGTTGCAAATAAAAATATTGAAAATTCCAACGAAATAGTTTTATTAAAAATACTGCACTGTATTTTGCATATCTGATTTGAACACCAACAGAAATGGTATCACTAAAATTAAGTTAAGATGCTTACAAAAGTCAAAACCACCAAAAGAATTGACAGCTTACTCCATATTAGGACCTTTTCGAGTAACGAGCACGCCAATGATACTGTATATTTATTAATATCATCGTTCACTTTTTTATATCAATTGTCTTATATGAGGTATTTAAAATTGAGCACTATTATTTCCTTATTAAGCGTTATTTTCCCATAACTGTAGGTCATTGACAACGATTTCATCGAACCGCGTTCCTTTATACTTCTCTTTGAATAAAGGTTTCAAAGTTTTGAGATTAAGTCCAAGTAATGCAGTGTTGTCTAGTAAATTTTCTAGTTGTTCTGCTAATATTGGTGTGCTGAGTCTTAAAAGACTGGGTCTTAAGTATAAATATTGCCTGTCTCGAAGGTTTTTTCTGGCCCAGCGTTCCACTGTCTTGTTGCCACTTGCTATCTGCGAAAATATCATGTTAAAGCGGTATCTTCATTTCAGAAACTTAAGGTACCTACGTATGTATCCTAATTGAAAAGGTTTTGGCTTATGCTTAACGTATCTTAATCAACCTTATTTGTATAAAATCTTACTACCTTCATTTTAGTGATTGCTTACTTTTATATCTCCAATTTGCGTCAAAAAGGTCGATGAGAAGTAATATCGAAGACTTTGGTGGTCGATTCGTGAACTCATTCGCAGGTATCGACGCAGGCGATTATAACCACTAGGTTTGTATTTAAAAACCTGAAATAACGTTAAATCAATATTTTATATCGATTAAAAATAGTGTAGAAGTTAAAAGGATGGTATACCTGATATATAAAATTGCCTGTAGAATATGAGTCAATGTAGTGCGTTCCGTAGCTTTTCATAAACTTACGAAGCTCCATAGAGTCGCTTACATTCAACCGCTCGACTGCCCGGCTCACGTAGCTCTGTAAAGCCACATGTGCCAAATCTCCCACTTTGACAGTTGCGTGTATTTTAGTCTGTTTGACAAGCACGTAGCAACAGTCGTCCGCTCTAGGGTCGTATTGGATGCCGAATGTGCGCATTATTTCATCAACAATCCAATCGCCCATGTAGGCCTTCCAGGGTTTGTCTGTTCTGAAAATGTTACATTAGATATTATTGGGGTACATTTAACGTGAGCAATCATTCAAAACGGTACAATCATCTGCTGCGCATAGAAGTTACGATAGTGTTTTTCATTTAGTTCTTCCAAATTCCATTTGAAGGCGTTAAAAATTAATAATCAAATTAATGTGTATCAAATATCTATGTCACATACCCTTCAATACTAAAATTCTGGAAGTACGTGTCAAGCAAGCCTTCCATTGTGTCGCTCAAATGTATATTAATGCGTGGCATATAGTCGCCTACTAGCTCCTGACTGGTTGCGTTAGCAAACACCCGGAGATTCTTCTCTCGAAATAATTCAGGAGGATCGTCGTCGAAGTAGTCGGCTGATACGACTTGCGTTACTTGTGATAGATCGCCATAACTGGAAAGAAAGATGGAAAATAATTTAACTACTTTATGACAGTTAAGAATAATAGAAGGCAATGGTATTGGCGTAGTCTTATTTTTAGTTATCATTGTAAACTAAAATATTATGTATACTTCCTTTAAACTATTAATATATTTGTCTCGACCTTCCTAAGACATAACTTACTTACTTTTAAAATCATTACAGTATCTAGTAGGTATTATTTATAAGTGTTAGTAAGTAACTGAATTATCATTTGGGCAATCATTAGAACGAAAGCCTTGTACCCTAATCAGGAATTTATACTGGGACACAAAGTCGTTAGTGGAAAGTTATCCTATGATGCAATTTTTATCTTTTATCTTAGATTCAAGCTTCCTGATATTTCTTAACAGGATATTCACATTCTTGTCTTGGTGTGAAGTTAAAGGTTTAGTAGAATTGAAAAACACCCGTTAGTTTTTATATACTCACTATTATTTCGATTACTATGGTAGTATTTATAGTTTTTAATCATACCTAAGCCCGTTTGCATCAACCTCACTAACATTTTGGGGGGACAGGTATAATATTTTAGACAGCTTCAAGATCACTTTACCTAAATCGCATTATTATCTTTATAATATTTTTTTTTACATTTAAGTGTTGTTTAAATTGAGTTAAGTATCCCCTAACTTTAGAAAACGTAAGTGAAAATGCACATAAGACAGATGAATAGATAAGTAACTAAAAATAATTTTATATCAGTGGATTTTGAACAAAATAACACTTAAATATTGTTTTATTAGGAGCCAAAAAGTAGGGCCCTTTTTTTCAAAAAAAAACGTGTAAATTGCTTCCAAACCCAATTAAACTAATGTATGGGTCGACAGCTCTATTCAACTTCCAAGAATAGGTATATTATGTTTAGTTCATTGTTAATCAGAAAATTAGACGAATTTGAACCAACACAGGTCACACCAATCTATCGACCCGCCACTATCTCACACTCGTGTCTTTAGTAAATGGACGAATATTATATTTATTATAGAATTTAAATATTACTATTTCTTAGCTTAAAGCATAAAGTACCTACCTAGAAAGTAAGGTACGAACCAAATGATAAAAACTTAGTTACGGGAACCTTATTTAATAAGATGGATTAACTTCTTTAATTTGTTTCACAAAAATCCTAAAGAAACTTGCTTGTTACCCTATAACCCAAAACCGACAAAGTATAACGTTTTAAATACAACTGTTTAATTTATTAAAAACCTAAATATTACTTATCTAACTCTTTCATGATTAACAGCCTGCGAAGTCTATTCACTAACCTTTACCTTGAAACCCCAAACAAAATATTGAAAAAAAAAAAATCCCAAAATTTGTATGTAAGTATTATTTACATAATATAAACATTATTTAAAATTTCCTTATGCTTTCTTAATTACCCAAATAAAAGTTAACGATTTATCAATTGTCTTAATAAAAATATATAAAAAGTTTGTTTACTTACTTTGCAAACACATCAATAGCGTTACCAATCTGCAGATTGTAGTCCACATTGGCATTACTATCACAGAAAGCAAACGAGCACACAAAAAACAACAACACACACATATTCATATCTTCCATTAACACAGACACGAGAAATATTCAAAATAACAACTTAATTTTCCTCAAGACTGCTATTTAAAGTGAAGCGCGAGACGGTAGCGTTAAAACTGGGATTTTTTAACTTTTCGCTAATGATAATATGAATAAACATATGTGTGAACTTGACCTAACTAAAGCGATTAGTGCAGTGTTCTGTGAAACTAAGTTAGCAGCGTGACTTCACTTCATAAATGATTGGACGATTCCCAATTATAAAGTTTACAGTTAAGAAAAATATTGCAGATATCGGTACGCCACAAATTCACTTTTAAAAAGATACAGTAGTACATTTTTATACATAAAAAGACCCGTAAAGTAAGTAATTAAAATATAAAAACACTAAATTAGATTGTTTAACATCACTTTTGATGTTTTCATTAAAATATACAGTCCAAAATCAAGGTCTATGAAATATTGCGTTTTACAAACATTTGAGATAACCTTCGGACCTAACTTATAAAGAACATAAATAAATAAATATGTATCTGATTTGATTCAGTGCGGGGTTTCGAAAAGTACCAACCTAACTACATAATAAAGAAGTGCAGAAATGGTTCTTTTTAATTTTAGTTATTTAATTATTTGAGTATACCCATAGTTACCTTTGTCAGTTTATTTATAGGAACCTAATCATAAAAAATAAAGTTGTTTGAATTTCACAATGGGAAAAATATTGCAACTAACTAATTGCAAAAAGTACCTAATAAAAACCAGCAAATAGTTTTTATTTTTAACATCGTTGAAATTGTACTTCATAACATTTTATCATTGGCAAATTAAAAGTTTATAGTAAAGTCGAACTAAGAGTTATGTTATATCAAGAACTAAATTTAAATTACGGTATAATAGGTTAATAAAAACATTAGGTAAGTCTTATAACAATTTATTTTTTACTTATAATTAATACTCAAATAATATTTACACCACTTCCTTAACATAACTATAAATAAATGCATTTGATCTATAACATTGAGAAATCAATTTAAAATCTATAAAAATAAAACTATATTAAATAATTGATTTGTGTTGCAAAATTATAACAAATTATTCAAAGGCACATTTTAGAAATATTTACAAAACTTGCTTATTCTTTTAACAAGAGAAAAAAATTAATCACATTTTGTTCATTATTTTTACCTGTATATCAATCTGAAAATATATTTAGATGTTTATATGAAAATATTTCGTTTTGCTACTCAAGTATAGGTGGCGCTAGTTTTACTAGTTCATTTGGTCCTCGACAGATGGCGCTAACCATTTGGTTATTTTATTCATCTTCTACTGAATAAGTTTGCACAAGAATTTAATAAACATTTCATCCATATAAAATTGTACTTAATATCTACCAACTGTTACTTATTGTCATTTCAGCACAAATACTTGACAAAAGGATAAATACTTACAAAAATAGCATTTAAGGATTTCATCACATGCAATTAGAACAATACAATTATTTAATTTTATAATTAATTTAATTTACGCTATTAAATTTTGATCGTGTCACATGTTCGTCTCCCACAATTTCAAATAATTGTCTATCACTTCTTCGAACCATCGCTTCTTGTTCTCGTCTTTAAATGCAGGGGAAAGTGTCTTTAATTCTAATTGTAATAAGGCTTCGTTTCCTAATAGAGCGTCGAGATTTCTTAGTAACGATGGCGCTCCATGTAGTTTTAGTAAACTAGGGTAAGAGAATATGTAGTAGTGTATCCTGAGACGCTTAGTTGCCCAGTTCTCTACTGTTTTGTTGCCGCTAGCCACCTAGAATAAAAAGAGGAGGAATGTTATCGTTATTTGTAATACAGTGTATATTTTTGAACCAGGCAAAATGTGTTTAGATCCCAAATAAAAAAGAACAGCTCAAAAATACACCCTGTATATTATATGAGTTTTCTATGGTTGCAAAAACTTTTAAACCAGGCTTGGGTTGTAATAAAATACTTTTTTTTTTTGTATTTCCAAGTTATAGTTTTGATCTTACTAAACTAAAATTACCGATGGAATGTTGATTGAGAAGCTAGTAGTAGTAGCCCTTAAGGTACCATTGATGATGATTGCAATAAAATCAAGCGGAAAAATTAACAATAACCCCGATGTATCATGGTGAATAATGTTAAAGCTGAACAAATGTAGCCGATTCTGCCCCTTGTCACTTAGTAACCAACTTTAACTTAATTACTTAAGTGAGAGCAGTATATTCATCTCATTTTATTATCAACTATTAGAAAGGTATGTTATTGTTTTAAGTTTAGAAAACTCATGCAAAATCGGCAGCGTAATGATAAAGTTAGTATGTCCAACTGTACCTTAATCTGGCCGATATGCCTAGCATGCCATGGCGAAAAAAAACCCTCCAGTTCCTTAGCGGTGATATCACCAACACCTTTGCTTTTTAACCTCTCTTTTATCAAAGAGTACTCAGTTCTAGAGAATACAAATACCTGAAGTAAGAGCATAGACAATGGTGAGTGTGAGTGATTGATCAATCAAATGTGACACGAAAATGGGCGGGAAAAGGCCGACTGTCGAAACTTCCTTTCATTAACAAATTATAACCCTTAATTACCAATGATGTATAATGATATGATAATGTAAAAACCCATGAATGATAATGACCAAAAACGCAGCAGAAAAGAAGTTTTTGATGTATGAAATGAGATTGAATCCCGTGATTGAGCTTGTTGAGGCCTATGACCTAGGAAACTTAAGGACATGGCATTGTTTTACCCCTACAAACTTTCTAAATAAAATATTACCTACATGCAACGCGGTAGCCATTTTAAAAACACATTTGTCTCGAACACTAAAATTGAAGTAGATTTTAATACTATTATTCAAATACGCGTCTATGTTCATATTCGTTACAACAACTGCATTAGGTTGTATAAAGCGGCATCAAATATCTTAGTTATTGTTTTTAGTTACGACCTGTCCATAATTTTCCAAAGTCATTACTTTAGGCGAAAATCAATTCATACACTTTGCGACATGGTTCTATATTTATAAGAACTTGCGTGTTATTTAACCTTTCACTCTATTTATGCAGATTCATATCAAGAGACTCGCATGAGACCAAACTTAAGTGTTCAGCCGAATAGTACCATATCACAAAAACAGTCCAAACCTTAAGAGCGCCGATATGTTCGGCGTAGAACGGAGAGAAGTAATTGTGCATTTCTCCGGAAGGCACACCAGAGATGCCCCGTGACTTCACTCGCTCTTTGAGACGAGAGTATACACTTCGGTTGTATACAAACACCTAGCAACATATTGTTTTAGCATTTGGTAGTTAGGTTTTAACTCTGATTCGAAAAGGAGTGTTATGTTATGTGATGGTCAGTGGTGTCGTACCTAGTTCTTAAGCAGATGTTTCTATTTATTGACTTACCACCGATTTTTGCAATGAGTTGTAGTTGCGCTACATTTAAATGTACCAAATTAAAAAAAAGACCTCAGTGTAACGCAACTTTAAATCTATATACCAACGCTAATTAAAGTGGCTAAACTCTCGTAAATCAAATCTTATTAAATATTTAATACAATTCTCCTTATAAAAAATTTTTTGTGTCAAACAATTGTTAATTGCCGTATTTTCTAGTAATTTAAATAACTTATCTCAAAGTTGTAATAACCAATTACCGTACTCTACCTTCAAACGTAATTAAATATTGATAATCAATTCATAGCGATCTTTCAATTGTCTACGACAAATAATTTCCCATCATTCATTGCACACTTACTACTGTTTACAATAAAACTACGCGAAACTGTTTTAATGGCGTAATGAACCAAAAAATATAATGTTTTGTAAACGCAGTTAAACATTTGTTAATGAACAGCATAACATTCGCGAAGCAGGGAAGTGATTTATCGTTGTATTTTGTAAACTATTATAGTATAGGTAAGTCACGTTGGTTTCCATCCTGTTGGCCTCACGTGAAAACGTAGAGCGATTCGTAAACGTGAAGAAAGTAAGTGTTAATTTCACTTTTACAAAATCACGAGTTTACCAAGATAAGTTCGCTTTTAAATGGCAAGTGTTTAAAACTAACTTATAATAGTTAAGTGTGTAATTGTAATGAATTACCCTAGATTAACAAATATATTTTTATTATTTTAAAATAAATTACAAACAAAAGAAAAACCAAACTAAAAATCTCACATTTTTGTGGAAACAACAGATAATAAGTAATAATGCAGTTAATTAATAACGAGACCTAGCTTTAGTGACTTCTTAATTATCATTTTGATAATTAAGTTTTGTGTTAATGGAAATCTTTTAATTACGTGTTAACAAATTGAATATTATTGGTCTGAGTCACCTTGACATGATTCTATCGCCTAAAAAATAAGCGGCAGAAATAATCTTAATATTTAGATCACTTATTTAAAGGTTAATATAATCACAAGGCCGAGGATTACGTTAACCATCCATATTCGTTTTTATTTTGAATTTATTAAGCTAAAAAGTTATTTTTTAATCGTTCCAGTTTGTCGCGTTATTGCGTAAGGTTTTCAGTCGTGTATAATGTTAATAATGTTGACCAACGGTAGTCAATGATTCATACTAGTGTAGTAAACAGTTTCTCACCTGGTACAATGAGTTACCGGTAATATAAGACGCTATATAATGCGATCCATATTTCCGTATAAAATCCGATATTGAGACGGTGTCGCCGGTAATTGACTCTTGTATGGCGTCGCTTACAACGTCCTCTACTGAGATATTCGGTGGTAGCGGACTTAGTTTCGCTGTTTCTCTATATCTGGAAACAAAAGTACATTTTAATTATTGAACTGAGAAATAAATGTTAATATTTTTAGTTGCGCTGCGAAACCGTGGCACCGCCACCTATCGGCGAGTAGCGGTACTATATGTTTATTGCTTGTTATATTTTTTTATTGTCCACGACGTAAAACTATAAAATTTAATAATAATGCTACTTAATTACCTAGAAACCCTGACGAGAACGTAACAGTGATCTCCTGTGATGTATGACGAATTAATTCCTAGATTTCGGGCCATTATATCAGTAGGCCAGCCTGCTGTGAATGCCCGCCAGGGGCGCTCTAATCTGAAATCAAAATGTAAAACTATTTAAACAAAGCAATTCGAAAAACAAAATAGAGGCTTAATTTATTCATTATAACGGTTAAAAGTCAGCTAAATATATTTTGACTGCTTACCTTTCAAAGCTAAAATCTCTAAAATAGGCCTGCAGCAGCTGTTTCAGGTTATCGCAAAACTCCATGTGGAAGTCGCCGTCGAACAGCGTCTTGGGTTGCCGCGGTTTTGGCGGGATCGCGAACCTGTCAATGTCTTTGAACACACTGACAGTTGGCTCCCGGAACACCCATCCGTCAGTGTCATTGCGTGGCACCACTCGCATGCAGATGCTGAGGTAGCCATATCTAAAAAATGGGATTATTGTATACGTTTAGAGTCTTAAATGGTGGTCCTACGAAAAAACGCAGATCGCCAGTTGAAATGTAGTCTGCAACTAAACTAAATTTTAGGTAATTTGTGCGTCAAATCGCGCTCCGTGGGACCCACCTGTTAGCCTAACTAGGTATTTTGAAAAGCACCTAAAATGCCGTTTGATACAATAAAAATAAGGCTGATTTAGGAAATCTGGATTTTGATTAGTTAATGAACATTAATTGTTCGTACCCACTAACACTAACGTAGGTTTTTCTTTCTAATAGTTTTACCGTCTAACAATGCTAAGTAGTGTGACTAAAATATAGAGTCAAAAGTCATTGTGCCTTTAAAAACTTGATTATTTATGTCTCTCTGTCGGCAGGTTAAGGTCGCATTGCAATAGTTTACACAATCGCGACTTGATTGCGACCATAAACCACAAAAATCACATTGAATGATAAACATAATCAATATCTTTCAAGTTTACATAAATTTAACTTTATTTAAAATTTAAATTACAATATAAATCTAGTTTTGCTACTGTTGGCAATAAAACCTACGCTATTGCTATTTTGGACAGTCATGGTCAAATAGTTTATATAGTTTATAATAATATTAACTGAAAATATTTTATAGTTCAACATTTAAATTTTATTTTAAATGAAATTGATGAGTAAATTATCAAACACCTGTACAATCAGTCACACAAAATGAATATGTGATACAAAAGTAAGTTATTTTTCATATTATTAGTCGATTAAAAGACATTATACCTCATAAATATATTAATTGCTTTGCCTACGCCGAGCTCTGAGTCCAGTGTGGTAGCGCGGCACAATGCTACCGCCAGAAGCAGCACTGTGGGGACCCGCACCATCACACCAGCATTGAAAACCTGCAAAAAAGTAAGAAAAATTTCAAAAAAATATAAGATAATGTAATTGAAGAAAACAAAAAGAACTCTCCGGCGGGGAATCGAACCCCGGTCTCCCGCGTGACAGGCGGGGATACTTACCACTATACTACCGAAGATTATGTCAGACGGGGCAAAATAACGGTACAATATTTGTATATGTTACAGTATTTCTTGACTCCGTAAAGTATTGTAATATTATTACATTGTAATAAAATAATAATTTAATTTAGACAGAATTAATCTCAAATAATTAATTGAAGAAGATTTAATCTAAGTCGCTAATTCTGTCTATTTGTATGTTTGTCCGCTTACCCATCCTAAACCAGTCGACTAATTTTAATGCAGTTTTCATCATCTTATAGTTAATTTAATAAGTAATCTTAATTGTTTCAATTAAATTTGTTAATAAACAACATTCAGAAAACTTTTTTTAAGTTATCCAAAATTCAATGTTTCGCGAACAAGCCGGCTAAAATTACACCATTGCGAAGCGTGGGCGGTTCACTAGTTTAATATAATCTTTATTATTTAAACTTAGTCACAGATATAATAATACTAACTTAGTATACCGCATAATTGCTATCCAGTAACTTAATTCGTAACGTAGTTCTTAACAGTTATCTAGATGTCAAATATTGCACTTACGATGCTCAGACAAAGGTCTTTCTGGATATAAAAAAATATTTTTTTAGTAATAACAAAAATACTAAAATGTATCTAAGAAACACAAAAAGTTTGTCAGAAGTGGGATTCGAACCCACGCCCTCAGATGAGGACCAGAACAGCTCGACCTGCTAGGCAGGTAAGGTTAACCTTGAGTCTGGCGCCTTAGACCGCTCGGCCATCCTGACAGATATTCCACATGGCGAAATAAGTGAACCGTTGGCATGACTTTTACCTATTATCAATAGATGGCGCTGTCAGAAGTTTGATTAAAGCAAATGCTTATGGAATGCTTGTATATTAAATACCGATCCGTCTAACCAACATAAACACATGAACCGTGACGAAACCATTTTCCAGTTTTTATTTTATACGGCTGTCTAAAAAATAAAGAAAACCTGACACTTGTTTAATTGAAGTTATTTATCAGTTAATCGGGTGGAACAACCACTTACCGTCTCAAATTACGAATAGACCAACCGTGGAAACAGTTACAGTAGGTGTGTCGTAATTTTTATATTTTATTAAGTAGGCAATATATAGAATATTTTGTAGGTTAATATTAAATATAAATAAATACTTAACGTAAGTAAGTACCTAATTACTTAATTTAAAGAAAAACTTTTAAGTATAAACTGCGTTACTTATGACTACATCTAACTACCTACTTACCAACTAGAAACGTACTGCTGACAGTTTCTAAGACGTATGACGAATAACATAGTTTTTTCGAATAAACAACTATGATATGATAGTAAGTAGAAAAGAAACCTACACGTATGAAATTTAATTATTACTTTTAATGCAGGCATTACCAATCCCTAAATCCCGGAATACCATTAACCCAATACCGGTATAAAAACCGGTATCTTTGTAAACTGTAATTATGGTAAAGAACAACATAATATGTTAACCTAAATAATACAGGCTTTACTTATCCCTATACACTTCCAAATCCTTATACCGATATAAAAACCGGTATCTTCGTGAACTGTTATTCAGGTTAAGAACTAAATTCAGGGTTTTACCCATTATTTTAGTATGTGTTATGTAGTTTAAACCCAGTAGGTAGGTGTATAAAAGCCAGTTATCACCACACCTGTCTTGGATCGGTTGGTTCGTGCTGAAACTGCTATTCTATCGCCGACCTTGCACCGCTCTTGGCCTTACATCAATTGACTTCGTGTTACGTACGAGTATTATTCAATCGTGATCATTCGTTATTGGTGATTTTGATAAATTACAAATTATTTACAAAATTTAGGTAGTTGTAAAGTTGTCATGTCACACATGTCCAGTAAAAAGTAACATATAAGTAACTAATAGGGCTTTGGAATTTTAGATTTCCCTAAAAAGATTCATTAAAATTTGAGTAAGATTCATTAAAGTTTGACCTTCAAATTTATATCATCACTAGTGGCCGCCCGCGTGGAAGTCGGTTTCCCGTAGGAATGAGAATTTTCCCCGCGGTAAAAAGTACCCTATATGTTATTCTGATGTATAAGCTATATTACTGTAAAGTTTCATCAAAATCCGTCCAGTAGTTTTTACGTGAAAGAGAAACAAACATCCATCCATACATACTAACAAACTTTCACGTTTATAATGTTAGTAGGATAGTTTTTCGTTAGGAAAGTGACTATCGCTTTGATATATTATTCGTAAGTATTGTGTCTTATTTTGGAAGGTGCATGTAGTTTAACAAAATGAAAATGCTAACTAGTCAAGCAAGAAGTCACACTTTTGTTCCTAAGTTTGTAGTTGTCAATAATGTGATCTTAAAAAAAATATATATAATATAAAGAATTTAAAAAGTGTGTTAACACTAAAACCACAATAAAGAAGCCGCACTTATAACAATAACGCTATCTCTAAACATTATTAATACGATTCGATTAACCCGATTTCAAATCGAGTGGTGGGTACTTGAGATTATCGAATTATGTTCAATTCAAGAGTTGTAAGTGGGCTCACTTAGATTATTTTACTTTCTGTATATCGGCCGGGCTCTGAACATAAAATTTATAAGGTTCTATGAATAGGTTTAATCTGTGATGTAGTCTTAAAGAAGTTGGTTATAGATTGTATTATTTACTTTAAAATATCAAAGACAGTGTATCTACCAATCAAATTCTGTATCTTTCGCGGTATTGCTTGGAGGTCATATTTTTGTGTCACTAATTGTATGTAATGAATAAGTTTCCTATACATGTTTACATGTAGTATTTATGCTGTCATCGTTTCATCAGAAATGAATGACAGGTTTTATCTCATTATCATTGGCGGGCAGGTTTATAGGTAGACAGACACCTACTTTTATTTATGCTTTGGACTGTAATAGGTTAATTAGAAAACAGGTTAAATTTAACCACATCCAAACCAAAATTACCAGAAACAATAAATAGGTCTTTCTTCCAGAGTAAGTCAAATAAAAATTGCTCTTAAAGCATTCTAAGAATATAATAAAAAGTTCAGAAGAATCGTCAGTGCCACCCTCTAAGCTAAGTTGGTATTCAGATCTGTCTCAGTGAGGCAGGATAACATCGGCACGCTGCGCACGAGTGTATATTTATAGATTGTGACAACAACCAGCCTCGCTCATCTCGTACCGACAGCAAAAAACTAGGAACCCTTATAACATTCATTTACTGCAATACTTCTTTAAAAAACAAAATGGAAATTGTTTGGATACAAATATCTTCCTACATAAGGTAACAAAAACAGAGGACAAATATGGTTTTCCCAATTTAATGAATGTCAAATCCAAAGATTATATTATTTTTGGGTTAGAAGTTTAACTGATTAATTAGTCAAAACTAGTAGGGATCATTATGGAATTGGCAGTCACAAATAGTTTTAAATACCTGTTAATAAATTTATGTAAAAAATTTGCACATATTTTGGGCAAGAGACATATTAAACTAATTTATATTTAAATTAATTTATCTTTAACTATATTTATGCGTGTGAGCGATGTTATGAATTGTATCTATTAATCTATGTCCGGGTCATTTTGAATTTATAAATTATGTTATTTGCCTAGTCTAAATATTTTTATAGGTTCCGAATGTGGGAATATATTTTATTGTGAACTAGCAAATTATTCCACAATCGACGGATTTTATTTCTGGTATAACTATTATTAGACAGATTGTTTTTATAAAATACCTCTACCTAGTGTTTTTAATATTGGTTTTTGCTATGTTACAATGACTCCTTCAAATACTACTTACCTAATAACTTTTTCTGCTGTCGGTGCATTAGTAACGCAGCTTGAGACACCGGATTTAACGCTTTAGCATTTAAAGTCTAATTGGTACCCCTGTACACACTTCAAATTTTTTATGTACATATTATTATAATAGCTGAGTTCTGTTCATAACAAACTAAATCATAAGCCTACGCAATAACTTTATCATAATTCAAAACCTACGGTTTTTATTTCTTAAATAATATCGGTTATAAATACCGGTTTTTTATGTACGAGATCCCGGATATAATAGGTCACTTCCTAGATCTTTTCGGGTTTCGTTTTTAATATTTTTTTTAAATGTGCTTATACTTTTAAACAGTACAATGATGTACCTAAGTAAGCAATTTTAATATTCGTGATTCGAAATACTTGTTAAACCAAGTATTAAATAGTAATTGGTAGGTTAAACTCGGTACATAATTTTTAATTATAGGTACTTATCTATTACCTAGTTTTAGTGCCTTGCCAAATTATGATTAGGTAATACCTACTTTGGCAATTCGGA
Source organism: Emmelina monodactyla (assembly GCA_916618145.1). Lineage (NCBI taxonomy): Eukaryota > Metazoa > Arthropoda > Insecta > Lepidoptera > Pterophoridae > Emmelina > Emmelina monodactyla. The sequence continues at coordinate 5,425,604 of OU745316.1, forward strand.
CAATAGTTTTAGCCTTTTGTAAACCATTTCGTGATTATCAATTAACCTTCCTTTTAACTCTAGTCGGGTACCTACATTTATACCTATTAAAATTATTTTGTCAGAGACTTCTTAATCGACCGGATCGTGAATCCATTCCGATATTTCGCAATCAATGATTGATTCATTTCGACAATCATTTTATAGGCTTGATTGATTTAACTAAATAGGAAATGGCCTAATAAAATTTATTGTTTATCGTGATCACCTGAACTGCTTACTTAGATAATATTTCGTCCATATTGATCACCTAAACTTTAACAAAATTAATTTAGTATTATTCCGTAGGTACCTACTGCGTTATGTTTAAGGTAAACAATATCAGTAAACAAATACTACAAATAAAGTGTAATTGTTTCCTGACAACATATGTTGCCATGTAACCATGCCGTGGAAATAAGAACAGTGTGTCACATTCATTCTTCTTTTGTTTTTACCAATCAAAGAAATGAGACATGACGCGTTCAATAACTTTGTTATTAAGAAAGTTTTAAATGCTAAGTAATATACAATGTCTCAAAATAGAGGAATACTTTGAGGTATTATTCAGACCCTAAAATATTACGACGTACGTTTGTGTGTCCTGTCGCATTTGTAAAGGAATAAAATACCGTCGCTAATATTATAGAATGACGGTTGCGGAATATATTATTTGAGTTTAAATGTCATGACAATCCAAGTCATGTCTTTGGCTGCCCACCAAGATTACGACCTAACTGTAAAACCTAACTGTTCAGGGCCCATTGAAATGTCTGGGAGCTAAGCACATATCCTACATAAACTGAATAGGGTTGAACCATTTTATGGGTTAGAAGGAAAAACTGTATTTTCTATACGTTTTAGACATGTTTCATGTTTTATGATGCAGCTATTATTTGTATTTTGCTGACTTGACAAGTTAAGTATCTAATGTAAGTAGGTAGGTTTTCTTATTATATAGAGAGATTCAAGAGGTAGGTTTACATGTATAATAACATAGTACAGGGAAAGGAGTTTTACTCCGAATTTAACGCGTGCGAAGTGGCGCGGATAAAAGCTAGTACCTATATATGTAATATGTTTCAAATTGCAATATTCAAATTTAAAAATAGGTGTTTAAGGAACCTACTAAGTGTTTTACACATGACTCTGCAATATGAGTCTAATAGTCGAATAACTCGATTATTTTTTTCAACACGCATGGCTGACTCGAATGATAGTATAATGATTCATGTCATCAGTGCTGGACAAGAAACTTCCTATTATTACATTAAAAGCCTAGACAAATGACATTCAAACATTCGAAATATTTTTGACTCTAAAATTTATTATACGGAAATCCTAAGTTATTCTAACTCACATTACGTGCTAATTGTCACAAATACGTTACACTTGCTACAACGCTAAGATAATGTTATTGTAACACAAAACAATTACGAAAAGCAACAAATTGTGACATTTACGGGTTTCACCGCACGTGGACAATTCAGACATTGACCGAGTTCTGCGTTGCATCGTTACATAACTCCTTGACTGATACCATGTCCAGTATTACCAATATGTTGTGGGGGCAAATGCAGTAGTTACCAAATACATGTTCTAAATCATTTAAACGTATTTTTTTAAGTTGATCGTACAGCTGCTTACTCTGGGTCAGCAGATTCTGTTTTAACCCATTTTCAAGGATTGGTATAAGACTCATTAATTTTAAATAATCATAATTTAAGTGTTAGTATAGTGAAGCAACGAGATAACTTCCGTTTTGTCTATTAAGTAACTTCATCATGATTATTCATGACTATACAACCTTGTGCTTAGTTGGTAAGGTTATTAAGAATTTAGATAATAATTCATGCTTTATAACATTGGTAGCAATCGCGGTCTCAAGTTATCACTTTAATTACGTATATTTATGAATGAAATGTGTATATTTAAGAGATATTTTATTATTTTTTATATTGTTTTTAATTATCTATTATAAATCCGTACAAATAACCTTAAACGTGTTTTTACCTCAACACGTTTTTATTTTAATTGCAATATTTTGAAATGGCATAAAACAAACTCACGAAGGTTTAATGGGATTTTTTATCACAGGAAATTTAAAATCACACAAAAACAATGATAATAGGGTTGTCCAAAAGTATTTCTGTATCTCGATCACCTATGAATAATCGGGCTTCAAGTCAAGGATAAAACTTTTACACTTAAGAATTTAGATGCACGAAACATTGTGTTATAGATATGTTTAAACATAGCGAAATGTTTCATCTGAGCAAGGTTAACGACTGTTGCGTGTGTGAAACTAGCAAACCTCATAAAAAAACATCTTTTACGACCTTTGCATTAATTGAACAATTTTTCACGCAGTTGTTCAAATTTGATCAACCACAAGTGATTAGTGTGGACTTCGTTGCTTAGTTATGATATTTTTTTGTGGAATACAAGTTCATAGGTTATGAACCTATTGCTGAGAAATAATAAAAAGTTGTATCTATTGTGTTGAGACTATAATAGGCCGAATTGAATCAATGGTAAAAGTCGAGAAAAAAACTGTCTTTAATCTAGGTATTTGTTTAAATTACCTACTGCTAATTGAACAGTAGGTACTTACGGCGGCGGTTAAAAGTACCTAAAAAGCAGACACTTTGAATACTATTATTTTGTTATTACTAATTATAATTTATTAACTATTAAATTATGCATACTATAACTATTTTTAAACATTTTTACCTAAGTATGTCAGTTTCCAATTTTATTAATCTGTACTTACGCTACTTGTAATACGAACGGACAATATGAAGCCTTCATATTGATGTTAATAAAAAATACACATAAACTACTGACATCACGATTCCCATCATCCACTACTGCCTAGGTTTAGGTCCTATTAAGGACCTCGATGTTTAGCCACAGACCATTAATAACGGGACTAAGATATCACAAATAACAGTAAATGAGCTATATTCTACACACGGTGAAGATTGCGTTTGGTCAAACCTGTTTAATGGAGGTCGGGTATTGCCAATAAGCAATATTAAAAACAAGGATAGATTGCTACTTAAGAAATTAAAATAAGATCAACATTCACCATGAATCAAATGTAACAGTAATTTATCAACTTTTATTTTTCCATTTCAACCCATTGTTAGTGGATCCGAATGGCATAAGCAATCGTAGATGAGAATTATTTCATCATTGGATTTAAGTAATTTTTTTTTATTTTAGTCTCAGGTGTAGACAAAGAACACATATTAAGAAGTCAAATCTACAATTGGCATATTTTTTTTATGAATAAGATATTGATGATTGATACTATTGATGTATACAATCATTATTTTATTAAATACATTTTACACACCAATAGTAGATTTAGGAAGATACTTGAGAAGGTGGTTATCATACTTCCTATAATATCATATTATAAGCCCGCTTGGTATGCCAATCAAATACTTACTCAAGTTCGCTCTCAGGAATAAGATTCGTTTTATTAATAAGTGCTGGGTTTTATTTCATGTTCTTGTAAGTTATGCTAATTATAAGTTTGAAGAACTCAGCGGGTGTACCTCGTTTAAAACTTAATGCCGCAATCCCACGGTGCGCGATATGACGCACAATATCAGGTCTGTGCTTTAAAAAGGTTAATAAATTACCTTTAACCAAAAGCGTAATTTCGCGTACCGTGGGAACACGCCATAACGTTTCTAATTGACGGCGTTTTTATTGCTGTTTCTTGGTATACGCCGTATCTCATAACATCTTATTACATAAATCTATAATAAGTATAGTTTATTATCTAAAGATAAAGAAAAATATGGCTGAACGCTTTCTAAGCGTCGAAGGTACATACATTAATTAATTACACTTGCTGCCTCCGCGGTAACGGACAAACCTATCAGTAAAAACACAACAAATTAATTGTAATGTAACACCTTTTATAATTTAACACCTTCATACGTTCTATATGTTTACACACTGGCTCAGCGAGGGGTTGCTGATTCAATTAGCAATTACACTCCAATAGTAAATACGGTGGGTCCACCAGTCATAGGTTTATTTTATTTATTTGCGTGTCTAATAGCCCAACCGAGCGGTGGGACCACGAGTCGTAGAAATTGCATCGCTAGACCTACTGGTAGTTCAAATAGTAGGGACACGATGGGATTGGGATTACCTTTCCTAACTACATAAATATGTTCATGATAAATACGTACTTAGGTATTAAAAAAGGACTATAAATGGCTGGGACATCCGATTCGGATTGGATCTTATAATCTCAGGAATGGTTCTTCTTGTCCGTTGTTGCACAATCAAATCACTGAGTACCTTCATTATGATTCCTCCATGAATCATTAGATGAGATGCTGCTTTTAATGAAGCTTGTAAATAGGTACTATTAATGTAAAAAAGGCAGAAGTCAAAATAAGAAAAACCAGAAGCGCAGTAGTTTTAATACCCTTATAGAGATGTTGCTATTTTACGACAAAGTCTGTTACCTGTGCAACAAACATCATTAGTATTCTACAGAGGAAGGTGGGACCCTCATGTCGCGTGCGAATGCGATTTGTACGTCTAATTCTAATTTTATACGTTCTGTAACCTTAAAAATACGCTTTTTGGATACATAGAACGTGACAAACTGGCAACAAAATTTTAGGTCAGGCGTCAATTAGGATCAATCGAAATTCGTCCCATTAATTTTAAGTCGTGCGAAAATTTTAAGTAGGCAACAACGTAAAGTCCCCGTTTACGTTGTTGCCTACTCTACCTTTTTACTAGTAATTTTAGACTTTACAAATTATGTATAGTAGCAATTAAAATAAATTGAATAAGTTTTTTTCAAACCAGAATTGATTTTATTATGTAAACATTGTAACAACAGAGTTGATTTGCCCCGCGGTGGCTTTACACAGCGAGTGATTTTGACATTAATGTAGATCTGACATTATTTGCTTATAAAAGCCTGCAATCATTTCAATTTGTGCCACCTGACATTGCAGCAAGCCAATCTTAGTAAAGTTAATGACAATACAGAAGGCCTTGAAGTTAATGTAGCGGCTACAACCTTAATACATACACTGGCATTCAAAATTGTACTACTTACAGACGATTTTGTGATTAATTTTAACCTTAGCTCTGCTATTTAATTAGATAGCTAAACCTAATATACTACTAGGTAATGACTATTATAATGTTATTCTTTATTGAATGAGAGTGTTTTTTTTTACTGTTTGGGTTTTACGCAATGAGATCATCCGTTTTTGTTTTGCTATACACATTAGACCAAGACAATAAATTTATTTATCTTACGTTAGATACTTTTATTGATTAATAACCTTAAGCAAAGTTAAGGGCATCTTAAGATACCTACGCTGATGAAGCTTTGTTCTCATGACATTAAGGTGCATTTAACCTTTAAAAGATTTAATCATTTGGAATATCAAATGTGTAGAGTTCAGTAACGTTGTTGTTAAGATATTTATTAGTTTATTGCCCTTTTAAATGTGACGAAAGATATTCTTATTGAATACCCCCTCAAAATATGTGTCATAATAACATATCACCAAAAATAAACGATCTGTTAAATAATTCCCAGAATTAGAATATCTAGAATAGGAATTGACCTACTTTTGATAATACAACTAGAACAAATCTCAACGTTTACTAAACAATATTTCTAAGTAATTGTTATGTGAGCCAACTTAGTTAAATGCATAATTTACTTGTATTTTTTTATTAATGAGCTATTTTATGCAAGAATAATTAGGGCTGATTTCTGAATATGTCAGATAAATTTTATTCAACTGATAAGTTAATAATGGCTATAATCGGACTCATACGTACCTATGTCAAATATTTATACAGTGTATAGGTAACAAAACATTCTACTTATCGGTCGAATATAATTTATCTGATAATTAAAAATTAACCCTTATTGAATTTGTGTTCTAAACAACATGTAGGTACTCAAAATATGCCGGTAATTACAGCTGATTTAGTATGTCGTTTCAATAAATAACTGAGGTTCCCATAGTGCTCTCGCAGAATAATACTAGTTTTTAATAGCAGTTGCATTGTTGCACATACCGGTATAAAGTATGGTCAGAAAACGAGGAAGGTAAATTGAATAGATAATAGGCCATCTGACTAATAAACTTTTAAATTTTGTATACCAACCTCAAGTAGTTACTTGGTAGAGTGCATTTAATGAGTCAATGTCAATGTTAAAGGGGGAAATTACTGTTTTAAGTTGTTGCAAAGTGAAACAATAAACAAAATGATCTCTTTGGTAATGTGGTTATTTTAGAAAATAAAGTAAAATGCAACTTAAAACTGCAGAACACTAGAGAACACGTTGTGTCACAAGTACCGTGTAAAGATTGCAATGTCAGATCGTCGATATGGGAACTAGCTATTTCTCCACCGTAAAACGCTAGTTAATTAATGCAACTCGGCTCTACTTTACCCACGACCCGCTTGCGGTAATCATATTGCAATTTTAAACAGATCAGATAACTGGTAACAGTTTAGCGATGTTCTTTGGAGGGTTTTTTATAATTTATCGGAAAAACAAGCAAGGCAGGACTTTGAACTTGGGTTGAATGAACACTTGTAGTGAATGTTGCATCTGTATTATTGATTATCTTAAGTTTTTTATTGATCTGACACAATTGACACATGGGAAATACCGAGATAAAGTTGTTCTGTATAATGAGATTACGCAAAGATGATTCCACATTTATTTTTTTATTTTTATTACTCCATTAATGCCCACACAATTATAATTCCTACTTGTTTTCTCGATTGAACCTATAGGTGTAGTAGATTTTAGGGTCAGTTTTGCAATTTGCTCAGTTTCAGACCCATAGTCAGTCCTTTCACTATCAAATTGCTTAACTGCATGGTCGAGGACATCATTCGATACACTTTACTTAAAATTTGTTTGGTTATTGTTTGAATTCCTTATTAGTTACGAAACACTTTTCTTTATTGCTGAAAATAATTTATCTGTAGGTACACACAGAAGTATGCTAAGATTTACATATGTATTAACTCGTTCAAATCGTCCGTAATCGAAATTATGACGTTAATAATATTCAATCTTTTTAAAATTCACACTATTGAAGACTACATTTTCGTTAAGTAAAATTTAAAATTAACCTAATATTTGACCTTGACACCTTCTTTCGTGCAAATATTAAAAATGCAAATACATTTATGCATAAGTAATGAGAAATGTCAAGAATGTTTGTCATTTAGACAAGTTTCGCAAGTTCCTCGTTTGACAAACACTGACATTTCCTGATAAAACATAAGGCACGTGTAGGAAAAATAACTTGAAGCAGTTTGAAGTTAAAAGACGAAAACTTCGATTTTTAACTTCAAACTGCTAAAACTTGTCAGAAATAAAATCAAAGGAATACTTTTTTTGAAAACATTTTCAAGTTGAAAAACTGTATTTAAATAAAAATGTAGGTAAAATTGTTAATTTGTCCAATAATAGATGAGTTTCGAAAGGTCAAACGTAAAGATCAGCAATGAAATGTGATGTCAAGGTTGTACAGCTGGGGCGATATAAGTAGATATTATGTATAGGCACTTAGATATATGTATTAGACAAAACAATATTACCTTTTGTGTATTTTATTACTATTATGAAATACTTTTTTTAATCAATATCATATTGCGAAGGTAGAAGCCTAACTAACGTTTACAGGACTTCACTTGACTGCTTAGATAATAATAACTAGTTTTAGTAAGGCAAGATTAGATATAGTTATAACTAATACCTAATTTATTCTTCCTATTTTTTATACTGATGGTCATGAGCTTGTATAATTTGTAAAATTAATGATAATAAAAATTACACTACTACATTTTAGAATAAACGGCCAAGGGCTATAAGTATACAATGTCAGTGTTAACTATTTATTTATTTTATTTTATTTATAACACAAAAGGATACACAGATTTAACTTATGTCCTCCAAAGCCGTTAGATTAATTATGCATAAAGATGAAAAAGAATATAATTTTTTTTACTGTTAATAACAGATTTTTTAAAATGTGTGTTTTCATTCATGTTTTTTTGCACACGCAGGTAAAGCTGCTAAGCAATTTTAGCCGCAACTTTATGTTTTTATCGATCTGCAGTTTACAATTCACCAATAAATAAACAATTTATTGTGACTTAAAACTGTAAATATAGTTTTTGCTACTAAATTGAGAAAAAAATAACCATTTGTACCTTAGAATTTACTGCATACTAAGGTTGAATATTTTTCTCATTTGAAATTATAATTTACTAGCGTCATTATTTCATGACTATCTGTAGTTAAACTGTTTAGAATAGCGACATTGGTCTAACAATATCCATTATTATCTTGACCTAATTTCTTATTTTATGGTTAAATGTTTTTTTTTAATAATTCAAATTGTTATAAGGCCATCCATTCGACTCGTTTGCGTTTGACTAGGTACTGTAAGCAATTTTTTATCTGTTCCAAAAAAATATTTTCTGATCTGCCCCCCAAATCGCAATTTTCTAATGCCACTTGACTTGGAGGGCTGATTACCATTGCTGCAATCAATAATTACCACATAATCATGTTAAAGTTTTCATATTGTAAATTTGGACATTATTGTTAAATTAAAGTAGGTAGGTAGGCCGTTAAAGACTAATGTAACAACTTATTGCTAAAAGCACAGTTGCAATGTACCTAATGCAAAACAATGAAGATGGATTACCGGACGTGCATGATCGAGTGCGAAAGGGGTGACAAACCTTCACTGCATTGTTACATTTTATTACAATTTACTAAATAACTTTGTTCTTATAGAAAAGGATATAACTATTAAAAGCACCACCAAAGTGCGTTGTCAATAAACGTAAAATTTTGACTAAATACATATATGTTAAAAGCAGCGGCGACAGTTTCTCCATAATGTTCTAATTTCTCGCTAATCGTAGAACAAGGAAATCGTTGCCATGGGAACCAAACAATATGGGCAATTGTATAATGTTTACAAAATAAACCTCTAAATTCGTGTTGGATGAGGAAACTCAGCTGTTTGTAGAAATCCGATATTTGTTTTGGATTTAATATGAAGGTAAATTAGTTATATCGATTTAGCTTGCGTACAACATCTTCAAACTTAGCTATTTTGAAACCAACATAAAGTTTATTCTGAATGTTAGTTTTCAATAAATTTAAGCAATGATAACAATACAATGGGAAGATAAAATTTTATTTAAAATTATATAAATATTGATTGTTTCTTAGAACGGGTTTATCCTTGATCGATACGAAGTTTCGCAAAGATTTTCTGTGAGTTCAATGGAAACCTGTACAACGGTCAATTGATTAACTTCACAACAACCATTACAAATCTGTGTTTTGTTTCTATAAGAAATAATGTTGTACCATATTTAAGGCATTATTTCATTGACCGAATTTGTCACACTTAGCGAATGAAAAGGATTTGACGTCCGAATGACCAAGTTTACGAGGTCCCAATTGACCCAATACCTACTGAATTGTTTCTTCCTGTGGTCCCAATAAAGTGACATGCTCTTATTGGTTGATCATCTCTTGTTTACCCTACTTAACCCGAGTACATTATGAGATTATTGGATGAATCAATTTCAATTGTTTTTTTATTTTAAACAATGCTTTCACTGTTTTATTTTATTACGCGTTATGCTTTTACATAAAAGATGATTCTCGAATATATTGTCTCATTCATACAAGTTTTTAAATAAGTAGGTATTTCCACAAGTTTGTTTTTCAAACTTTCTGCACTATAGTTTGTTTTACTTAATTTTAAGAAATTGTTACTAAAACCTATTACATAAAATTGTCTTTGTAAAACAGTGTTTGACAAATTTCAAATAAATCGTGACGTTAGAACAATTATTCAAGTTTCGAATCCCTGGAAAATCGTGATTTCGAGTTCGTGTTAAAATTTGTTTTTATTGTCCTGACGTTCTTTGTTTTTTTTTTCATTTTGTAATTTAATTCCATAAGGTCTTTGCCCGGTTCCGGCTGGGTGGTGTGTGAGGTCACGTATAAGTGTAATGAGCTTTTTAACACTTATTAATTATTCATGTTAGTAATAGAAAATTATTCCACAAGGAAAGGTATTAAAAACAGCAGTAAAAAGTATCTGTATTTATGGGTTATTAACGCTTCTACTTGTGTTAAAATGGTCGTAATGCAATTACTCACTGATAAATAAAATAAGTCGAATGTTGGTATTTTAGGTAAATACTAGTAACTTATTGAGTGACCCGCCCACGCTACGCTATGGTGTAATTTTGGGCCGAAATGTTTACGAAACAATGACTTTTGCTTAGTAATTTTTTAATTTTAAGTAAAAAAAACCTTTTTATTGACCTTTTTTTAAAGTAGGTACGTAGGATTATAAAAACAGCCTATTTTATTACTAGTGTATAAGCCAACTCCGTATTGCATTTCCGTTTTCGGATCGCCCAAAAATAGATCAAAGTAAGCAAAGAATTAGATCACGGAAGTCGCGGCTCAACTTTGGGGTGAACTAATTTTGTTTGATTTAAATGTTGTAAACCATAGTTTTAAAGTAAGTCACATTAAAAGTGAAATACCGACACGATAGAACAAAAAAAACATGCTACGCGAAAATTTTAATGTAGGTACTCGTTAGTACCAATTTTATATGAAGTACAAATTGACATCAGACCCGAAAAAAGTTGAGGGGTAATGAATAATACTACAATAAGATAAAATCCTTGCTTAAGTGGATAAGTTTTTTCCTTTAAGTTAATATAACAAAAACTTAGGTTAGCACTTGAACTTTGCTTTGCGGATGCTAACAAACTCGGCATTCGTTTTTGCCTCAAACCGTTTTTGTATTTTATAACATTTAACTAAATTAACAACTTACAGTCGGTGCGTTTTGGGACCTTTTTACTGCAGTTAAAAATAATAAATTATCAACTCTGGGATGCACATATCAATATATCTACAAAAGTAACATTAGAAGTGTAGATTACCTAATTAAAAGGAAGTCTAGTTGCCTGTGTTTCTTTCAAGCATCTTCCGGACTAATTCGACGTATCTAGACAGGTAGAAATTTGTAATTTATGTGTTGTTTGTAGGATAATAATAATATTATGAAATTTCAGTTTTTACTGTTTTATGGGATAACCAGTTTTCTATATAGTTAAATTATATGATACACAAATTCAATTTGTAGGTGACCCATATTACGTAACTTGTCACCACACTAGATAACAGTTATGTAGGTAGGGTACCTACTACTAAAGTTTCATTGACCGAAGTCCTCTTAGGTACTGTAACTTAGACAGTTCGTAAACTAGGAGTTATCGAGTCTACCCGCAAAACCGGTTATTAAACGTGGTTCACCGGTCAACTGTGACCTTCATTTGTTATGCTTCAGACTCATATGTTATCTTTTAAAGATTTAAAGACCACAGACTAGTTAAATATTTACATGGGTTTCTGCTGTGAGTAGAATTCGATGACTTTATTACCCGTGATAAAATTTTCGCCATAAAGAAGTCATAGTATGGAAGATAACAAGGTATTGATAGGTTCGGTTGTTTCTACTAGAGGTATCAAATGTGTATTCATGTTTTCAAACCACAATTACAACATTTCTAAAGCAGGTAGGTAGGCAGGTAAGTATAAAAATGATTTTACATACTTGCCATAAAGTCAACATAAATTAAGCTAATCGTTTCCATGATTGATTTGTTCGTTCCACTCATTTTAAGATGCACCTTGATACAATTTAAGAGCCATTAATTTCAACTAATTAAATTGTCTACATCTTAACTAATTATAACTTAATTAGGTTACGAAACCCACTTAAGATCCTGTTACAATCTTCTAAAAACCGGATTACAAATTGCAAAGTAGATGCTGCAAACTTAGGATGCACAATTTCGATGAGTCTTGAATAATTTATTAAGTTTAAAATACCTTAATTTGGACTGTAATAACACGTCTGAGTTTCGCAAGAATTTAACTTGAAGTCCTTCGTTGGTTGCTAAATGTATGATTAAGAATTTATTTAATTCGTGAGGTATCGTAAATTTTGTGTAGCATATTTATATTCTGAAAGACACACAGTTATCAGGTTACATCAAATTTTAAGTAGGATATGTGCTGTGTGTGTAATCGCGCCCCGTAGGACCTCACTTTAAGAGACATCCAAGATTTTGGTTGCGTTTTATTTAAAATCTATGGTTTTATTGCTAAACTTCACTTCTACGAAAACTCATGTTTACGTTTTTGTTGGTATTTAAATAATTATTAAGACATGTTTGCCAAAGTTTATTTGGATAAACTTTTTATTCAATAACGTCCCTAGTTTTACTTGCTTACATTAGGGTAAAAGCACTCAGAATCGCCCACTGACAAAGATCAAGAGGAGCTATAATTGTAAAATATTCTTCTTTACTCACAATTGTTTGTAGGTCTGTAAAATAAGAAACGTCTAAGCTCTGTTATTTGGTTTATCCTAATCAATAGGTACCTACTAGATAGGCAACTAACGAGTTGTTAGATGATGATTATCTGCTGGGGTAACGTAATCTCTAGTGATTTTTGGAGAAAAATTACAGCCGGTAAGCAAAAAGCTAGGTACCTAAAGGTAGGCAGGGTTTTATATTCGGTTTCTTAACAGATACAGATCCTGATTTTTCTTGCTGCAAAATTGAATGGAAACAACTTCTGCGCTACACAGTTTTGCTACCTGTTTCACGTTTATTTTATTTATTTTAGAGCATTGACATCTATAGTGAGGTTCGATAGCCTTCACATACCTACGAGGTAGATCTTGTATAGGCACTTATTAAATATCAGCTGTTACAAGAGATTGTAATAGGTAGGTAACGTTAAGCAGCATACACCTATCTTAATAGGTAGGATAGGTATGTTAGTTATTGTTTAGATACCTATCTACATCAATGAGGTGGGTTACCATACCTAGCAATTTAGTTTATTTTCCTACATCCAGCATGTTACCTACCTATAATAAAAAAAATATATAAGTTAAGTGGTTTCAAATTAAATACACTTTTATATAATATAAAAAATCTCACATTCTAGATGGTAAATACCCAGCAATATGCAAATATGAATCCATGTTTATTTAAATTCATCATACCTACCTACCTAATAGGAAAATCTATATTTTTCTCACGGAACAAGCCAGGCACAGAAATCCTATTTCAATAAGTAAGTAAATAGGTAGTTAGGTGCTTATTCACTATAGGTACCTTTCTTTTTATTTTTTAGAATTGAAATTTGTATCTTATTTAAAAGTACCTACATACAGTTACGGAAATGTTTCAAAATATTTTTTCATACCTTTTTGGAATATCCGTCAGCATTCGAAGTTCAAAATATCTAGTGTCAATTCGCTAAAATCAACATCCTTAGCAACAACAGCACTTGACAGTCAAATCACAAACAACACAAGACGAGACCGTAGAACAGAAAACACAACAAAACCATCCAATAACATTTATTTGCTATTTTTGTTTTAAAAATAACTTTTTAATATATATTGGAGTGTATGAAAGTTTTTGAACACAACTTTTCATTTATGGTTTCGAGCCGCGTTCGAATTTTAAATTGGTGCGGTTGAGACGCGCGTCACCTCCCGCGGCTAGTTCGCAACTCCGCCGTGTGAGACAGGAAAGGTTCGAATTTCAAACAAGGTAAGGACGGCGCCGTGAAGGATATCAATTCAATTCGTGAGTTTGAATGAATTCTGTTTTACTAGAATACTGTGGCAATTTGTGAAGTTTTAAAATAAGAAACTTAAAGAACAGATGCGTAGGTAGGTTACATTTTATTACATTTAAATATAAGTAGATAGGTAAGTTAATGGGTAAATTTATGTTTTTTCCGCAAAATGGTAAAATAAAGTTTCTGCGTGGGTCAATAGTTTCGAACCGCACGACTTAAATAATATTTAAATGATAGGGTACAAAACTATTGCAAATTTTCATGCCGTGTTTCCACGGTACGCAAAACGACGCACAATGATCTTTCGCAGTTCGCGCATAGATCGGTTCTTGAAATGAGATTGGAAACAACATCATACAATCAAACTTTTGGTAAAATTTGTGTTGTTTCTTGGACTGCGGGATGAAAACATATACCTAGGCATTAGGCGCAGAACTACTTTATAAAACATGCGGTAGGTATACCCAAATATAAAAATAAACTGTATGGGTAAACCACCTATTTTGAATACTAAAGCGCCCCTAACTGTCAACTTTACCCTATTATTTTCATGACGGCTTTTCTTTTTCTTTATAAAGTAACTATGACAACATTAAAGATAGAGTTTGGTCAGATTAGATATGTAGGTATGTATTTTACTAAACAAATAAACAAATTTTGTTCTTTTGGAAATTTATTTTAGCTGCTACTTTTTGTAAAAAATAAGCGCCATCTGCTGTCGAGTAGCAAAGTCTAGAAATAACTTTTTTCGTATAAAATCATTATTTTGGCTAGCCAAATCAATCACTTAATATAATGTTTATTTAATTGCATTTCTATGCAATTTAAAAGATAGGTGGCTTGTCGTCTATTCATGATTAAATGCATATTTTTCCGAAAAGACATCTACCGCAAAACATTGGAACATAATGCTCTGCCATCTAGCGAGTACAGTAAGAACTGCAATGAATACATTGCCATGAATTTTGGTGTGATAAAAGATTCAAGCAGTCCATCAATAAATATATAGATGGCGGATGTAAGGCACTTGTATTATTTTCTTTAATTTTATATTCTTGACATTTTAACCCTGCTTCTATTGCGTTTATTATTTATTTATTTATTTAATAGTTCATGATTATAAGTCATAAAAAACGAGTGTATTAAAGCATAGTTGAAAAAACAGATTAACTTTTCAGATCAACAATTTCACTTTTCAGATCCTTATTACCACACAAATTTATTGAAATGGGCCAGCTTACAAGCCACTTTCTAGGTCACCCAATAAATAGTACTTTTGTTCATAAAGTCACTTTTTTCTTTAACTAAACGATAACAAAACCATTCTTACAAAGGTAGTTGTATATGTTTTATATACCTATTGGTAGGTAGGTACTAATTAGATTCAATTGTCTATGTTACAATATACATTTTCACTACTTAAGTTTTATTTTAATCACAGTAGCCTTTACTTTCTGGGATCAGCGAAACCTCGTTTCATAAAGCAACCGACCAATAAGAAAGACTTTTTAACGGTTTTAGGTAGGTTTGTCTACGTGAACTGAAAACCTACTACGCTCAACCAAGTGCTAAGTTAAAGACCACCCAAAAATAAAATAAATTGTTGGTACACATAATATGATCAAATATCATTGCGTTTTATTCTAAGTTGTTTCGTGTTTATTCGTCCAACAAAATTTCTATGTATTAGGAAATCCTACTAATATTATAAACGTGTAAGTTTGTGAGTATGGATGGATGTATGGATATTTGTTGCTCTTTCACGTAAAAACTACTGGTCGGATTTTGATGAAACTTTACAATAATATAGGTTATACATCAGAATAACATATAGAGTAACTAGTGGCCGCCCGCGACTCCGTTCGCGTGGAAGTCGATTTCCCGTGGGAATGAGAAGTTTTCCCGCGGTAAAAAGTACCCTATGTCCTTTCCTAAGTTCAGCTCTTTCTACTTACCAAATTTCATCAAAATCGGTTCAGTGGTTTAGGCGTGAAAGCGTAACAGACAGACAGACAGACAGAGTTACTTTCGCATTTATAATATTAAGTAGGGATTTTTACCGCGGGAAAACTTCTCATTTCCACGGGAAAACGACTTCCACGCGAACGAAATCGCGGGCGGCCACTAGTTCTCAATAAAGTAAAAAAGTATACTTAGGTAGACATGACGGTCCTGGCTCCGATTAGAAAGGGTCCTGGGGCCCAAGTCAAGTGGCAGTAGAAAATTGCGATAGCGAGTGAATAGAATAAGAAATGCATAGATTTAAATCGTTAGATAGGCTCTTACCGCAGTGACCCCGCGCCGTGTTGTTCCACAGTCGAAGTGAGTGAGCTCACTAACCTGGGAGTGCACGAAAGAGAAAGTAGTGTTTGCAACTTATGTAGGAGAAAAAGAGATGACACTATTTTCTCAGTTCACTTGTTGTGTATAGATTGCAAAAAAAACAATGCTACAGTTTTTGGTGTCGGGGCCTATCTAACGATTTAAATCTATGCATACAAAGTATCATGCAAAGGTACCTATTTACAACTATTAATTATGAAATTAAAATAAAACCATATTTTTGTTACGGTTTACCTTTTAAATAAATATTTTTTTTACATTCATACATACATTAACTGAATCCATTTAAAATAAATTTTCACTAAAACATGTAAAACCGCAATCAGCTGATCGCAGAAGCCGCCATTTTGTCGCCGGAGTTATCTACGAGGTTTTGATGTACGCTTTATTTTCTATTCTATCAAGGCGAAACGCCTGTCAAAATTGCCACATGGCATGGAAAAGTCAAAAAGTCATAGCTACGATCTTTCAGTTTCTAAGGAACATTTGTATGACAACTTGTTTAGGCGTGAATACGAATCGACAATTAGCGAATTCCACTTGACTTGACCCCCTGGAGACGCAGCTGTTACTCTTATTGTTATAGTTTTCTAATAAGTATCTAAGATATCGTTTAAAAGCTACAAATCAATAATATATTAAGGGCCGATTTTTCAATAGTCAGTTAAGCCTTCAGATAGGACTTATTCTATGGATAACAAGATTGTGAATTTTTCAATTAGCGGATAAGCTCTAACAGAAGGTTAAACTCGATAACTGGCGGATAAATTTAGCTGCCTCTTTTTGCCTCAGTTAAGCAGTTATCTAACAGATTATTTGACGTTTCTGTCATCATGCGTATGTAAATATAGGATAATTTATTTGTGTTTTGCTTATTTTTTGTAAAACCATGGATATTTTACTTTATTTGAAGACAATAATGTATAGTTATCAAAACGGGACAAAAATATATAACACAAGAGGTTTAATTTTGAATATCTGTGCAGTAAGCTATTGTTGACATCACAGATGTATACATTTCTAGATGGAGTAATACGTTTGATGTGTGCGTGTCACAAATAACACACTGCTAAAGATACGCTATATCAAAATGAGGATTTTTTGAGAATTATATTAAAATACTAAGTAGTTATTAAGACATACAGTAACATAAAGTATCTCTGAGTATATGAAATACGAAACCGATTTTTTAAAAAAGCATCAAAAATATTCTTAGCAATCAATATAATAAGATAGAAATACTTTCTCAAAGTTTACAGACACATGTTAAAATATATTGTATTTGTAACTTTTATTTGTTTTTTTTTCGGTGGGCTCCATCTAGTTTTCGGTATATCTATGTATTATCGTTGACGGCAAGTCTTGATGTCATACCTAAATTTTTTGTCAATTGGGACACCCGCTGTCAATGCGTTGAAAGTTTACAGTCCTTTTCTAACAACTGTAAAATATATAAGAATGTCTCTTTCTTGCACAAATATCATTAGGATAGCTAGCAGAGGGTTATCTGACCATTGAAAAATTGAAACTATATTATTCGTCTCAGTTAAAGCTATCTGGCTGTTCGATATCTGGCGTTTTAACTATCTATTGAAAAATCGGCCCTTAGTTTATTAAGCTTACTACAATTTTAATATCTCTTTGTTACAATTAGTAGTTCGTATGAAACTAAATTTTTCTAACTAAAATTACAGAAGACGGTCCGAGGATATGAATATTCTATAATTAATAGATTAAAAAATTGGACAAATATAAATAAGGTAATAAAATAAAAGAGTTGAATACATTTTTGAATGCTGCTTCAAACCATTTCTTATATTTAGATAAGTTAAATCGAAGTCAAGTTCAAGCCATGTCATTATTATACAAGCATGTATAATTGTTTATGTATAATTATCAAAAGTATACCTACTTTAATAAGTCTACAAGTGCAAATTTTGATTAGGTGCAAAAGTTATAACCTAAAGATAAACACCAACGAAATTCAAACTATGCATTGAATTGCAAGGTCTTGCTTTTCCCTGATCTTCCTTTATTATTAAGAGGAGAACCGCTACTGGTAGCTGCGTGACCTCCAATGATCCTAAACCCTGGATAAAGATCCACGGAGTTATTTATTTCTATTTTAGGATCATCCAATTCCACCTTCTCTGTGGTTTGTTCGGGTGAATTATCAGCAGGTCTTGAATCCAAGATGTCAGAATCCAGAACATACGGCAATTGTCCAGATTCGGTTTTAAAAGTTTCCAAGTCGTTCACAATGTTCTCTTGTGAATCTGGTATTGAAGTTCTTCTCTGGAATGGGTAAAGTGAGGGCCTATAATATCTTGGTTTAGATACTCCGTGAAATTCCGGGTGTTGATGGTCTATTCGTTTCGTGCTTCCATTTTCTTGCACTTCACCACTTTCTTCTGAACTTTGATGCAGTAAATCTTGCGCATTGTAATGATCGTTTATATAACCAGCAGCAAATTTTGGTGATAAATAATATCTTAATCCATTTATTTTCACCGTTTTTTGTCGCTTTGTTTCGTAATCATCAGAAGTTGAAAGTTTTTCTCTTGCAAAGTTATAATCGCTTAAAACGCCAGGAGAATATTGTGGTGCTACATAATATCTCAACGCTTTATTTTGTATGGTTTTAGGTTGATCTGGGTTATATTCATCATGAGTTGATAGCTCCATTATATTTGCAGAGTTTGAGTTATCTCCATTTACTTCGTAATAAGTTCTTTTAGGTTTGTATAATGGAACGCTTGGCACGTTGTAGTCATGCATGGTATCGTCAACCTCACCTGAATATGTGAATTCCCCTCTTGGTAAGTAAGTTTCACCTAGGGGCATTAGACCTATTACTTTTGTTGGATCAGAAGAGGTCAATAGAACAGCTTTCGCGTAAGGTGTGTTAGAAAGATTTAACTTCTTACTTTTGGTTTCCATAATTTGTTTCAAGTCTACAGGCTTGCCAATAAGTATAGGCCGCAAAGCCATGGTATCCATATTGATGTTGCCTCTTATTTTATCGACTATGAAACCGTCTTTCGATATTTCCATACCTTTGCTACGTAACAATCCCTTGATAAGGTATCTTAAGTTGTCAATGTCAATAGACGAACCTTTGTTAGGGTTAAGTAGTTTTTTGGCTTCATTTTGGAGCCATGAATCAAATGGTTCTGGTTCCACGATATCAATTGGATATGTATTATAAATCGTTGATTTTAATGGGGGTTTTTGAGAATTTAGTATGTTATCTGTCCGGTCATTGTTGGGATAGACATCGCCAATCCATTCGTTATTTGGTTCATTATAATTCGACCTTTCTTGGTGTTTAGGGAACTGATATTTCATTAATCCGGGCGGCATTACATGCCTGTTTTTTATATCATTAAATGGATCATATTCTTCTTCTGAATTTGTTGGTTTAGTGTATATTTTATTGACAACATGTTTTGGTCTATAGCCAGAGTTTGGGATGTAAACAGGTTTATAAGCGATATTTGGAGAGTTATTAGATGTTTCTTTGTTGGATGGATATTCGGACGACACTATTTGAGGATCTTGCACTGGTAATTGTTTATAATTATACGATGGCGGTGGTAAGTATTTGTTTTCGTCAATCGGATTTTCTATTAACTCATCACTTATTGGTTCAAGTCCATAAGATTTACGATTTGGCGGTTCGGTACTGTGTGAAACCTCATCATTATCGCGTCGTGCTGTTTTTTCTTCTATTTTACTAAGATCATAATCTTCGCCATTGTTTGGTTTTGTGAGATCAATATATTTATTAAAAACTTCAACAAGGCAGGGATTTTCTACAGGCTCAAGAACATCACTGATATCGTAGACGTCAGGTATCAGTTTCTGTTTCGATTGATTGGGTACAAGGACCTGCAGCTGGTTTGTGAGTTCTGAATAGTATAAATACAGAACGAGTCGTTGTTGTCCTGATTGGTTTAGATAATTATTTTGGGAGGCACCTTCCTGATTACAGGGGCATTTTGTTGGATCAATTTCGTTACTGTAAGTTAATGATCTTCTGTTTTGAAGGGTCACATAAGGATGATTTAGGTTAGAAGGTAAATCGTGTAGTGCTTGGATGGGAGCAATTTGTTCATTGCGTGGTGTTGCCTCTTCTAAAGGTTCTGTGGTCGTTTCGTATGATCTGTAAGTATAATGATTAGTTTGCTATTTAATTTATTATTATAAAAAGCTAAAAGTTGAAAAACTTTAAATAGATTTTTGTTGGTCACATTCCAGTTAATCACAGGGATTGAATAAGGTATATCAACCCTCATTGAATTAAGAACACAAATGAACTGGCACTAACGTAAACGTTAAACTTACCCATCACATAAAATGTTATTTGTCAAAAGCGAAGAGGCCAAAAACAAAAACTGAAAAAAATACAAATTAAAATTTATAAGAATTGGAATGTTTTTTTTCGTATACCTAAATTAGATAAAAAAAGAGCCTTACCCAAAAAACCTCCATATTTAAAACACTGTCACATTAAACCAAACATGTTCTTAGACCCTCAACAATGATGGATCTATTTAAAACCATCGTATTTATAACTAACAGTGCAATAATTAGCAAGCAAAGTCTAATCGTATAATGTACCAAAACAAATTTGATTATTTATATAAATGTAACATTATATTTACTTAAAATAATACATCCACTAATTAGTCTAACAATTTTGCGTTTATAATTGTCTAATTATTAGTCAAAACCATGTTTAAAGTATGTTTTATTACTATGAAGAAATAGGATTGGTTTCAGTATTGAATAATTTATGTCGTGATAGGTATGTTTTTTAATTTAAGTATTTTTTAAAAAAAGGAAGATATGTTTAAAAAAGCTAAAGTTATGTTTTAAAAAGCTCTATTTTATTATCAATTACTGGATAAATACTATTATGTGTAATAAGATCTATCTTCTACTTATCTGAAGATATTAAGAAGAAAGAATATAAGATATATCCTTCTTAAGAAGTATATTCGCGTTGCATGTCGAATAAAAACATATTCGTACATGATAAGTAAGTAAGAATCATTGGAATATCTGACGATAAAAATTTGCCTTAATTAAGTTATTACGTGTTTTTACAAATGAATTGCTTTGCGATACTTTAATTATATTTACCTTACATTGCTAGGAATTTCGATCATAAGAAGCCTTATCATAAAATAATTAAAATATATCATACACAACGTACAGCAAGTGTCAAAAAATGTACGTTTGAAGTAGTGATGTCGAGAATTGCCCACCGCGGCCGGTCGACAGGGAGATAATCTCGACGGACCGAGATAGACCCCTCGCTGTGATCACGAGGTGGAAAGCTCCCGTGTGCGCGTACGCATGTAGCGTTAGCAAAACAGAAAAAATGATCGTACATACTTAATGTATTTTTTTGGAGTAATAAGGTTGTGAATGCTGCTCATTCTGTAAATTGTGTATTCACAGTGAAAAAATATAGTTTACCTTTGTCAAGCTGTCTGTCCAAGTAATTTGATTTTAATAATTGTTTATAGGTTGGACTCAAAATTAATTCTACTTAAAAAAATAGGAGGAGAATAGGAATTCTAGATCTCTGCTGAAATCTTACCCAACCAAAGCAAATCTTAAGTCAAATCTGACATAGTTATGTAATTACCTCTTACATGGTGGATTCTTACATTTATCTGTAGGTACCATTTGCTAATCAAATAGAGCCAGTTATGGAAATACCGCACATTTACAATATTTAAACTTAACTTTCGTTGCAGACCCTCCTGATACATCACGCTGACAAGTAACTCCTCAAGTTGTACATCTGTCAGATACCTCATACGTGATGCAGGTATGTACGTAAGTACATTCCTTCACAATAAACAGGTAAACCTATCGTATATTTAATTACTTGTTTCATTTATCAAGAGGAATTGCCAGTTAGGCAAGGTCGAAGCTGTAACGAATAGAATCGATTGCGATGATTTTACATTTGGATTGAGTATATATAACTTTTTTTTATGATATAGGTAGCAAACGAGCATGCGGGTCACCTGATGGTGATGATCAACGCCGTCCATGACTACCCGCAACACTGTGGGTGTTGGGCAACAAATACCGCACTCACCGAACGAAAAGCAGCAGAGCTATTACGAAACTCGAAATTTCGGGAAACGGAGAGGTTTAGAGAAAGAACGGGTACTCCGTCAAGCAATGACGTCATCATCACAGTGCAAAAATCACTTTTAAAGCCGTTTTCCGGACGGAAACCCATAGACTTACATTCAACACCTCTATAAGCTCTATACATCTTCAAAAAATGACACTAATACATAGGGTATTTTTGTTAATTGCCATCCTACCATATTCTAAAACAGTTTTAATGCCTTGAGCTGGGGTCACACTGTTGAAAATGGTAATGCCCATGAACGTGACAATTATAATTATTGCTCCACTAGATTTCTCTAAAAACGCAATACATCTTCCATTACTCTCCATTCCTTATCGTAGCATATAAAAGCATAGCAAAGGGATCACATCCCTTTGCGCTATCGATGCACACTTACAAAACGTAGTGTGCCCGCTTGATCGCGATAGTTATCGCTTTAATCATTATGATGTGAAATATTCAGTAAAAATAATACTGTCAATACACACATCACCATTACTTAAAAAAAAACAACTATTCATTTGACATGACTTTTAATGTCAAACCATAATCAAAACAAACAGTTTTGAATTTTTTTCATATTTCCCATTTCTTATTTCACCAACTTTTCTTACCTGCTAATACATTACAAAATCAATTACACAACAAAAAGGACTAGGATTTCAGTTGTTATTCCTTAACCATCTTTTATCTAAAGAATGAGAAGTACCTATCCTATTCCTGATATAACTCAAATACCGGCAATAGAGAAGAAGAATGGTCTTAATTTAGTGAGCTAAACGAGGCAGTTGCTATAAAGTGCAATTGAAGATGGCATCAACAAGGTAAAGGTATCGTATTGTTTTATTATCATGAGTTTGTTAATGTGAAATAATTTGCTTATGAAAACTATTCCAAAGCTTTTTAAATAACCTTAGCGAATTTATATCTGTGTTTAATTGTCCATATTTACGACTATCTAGCATTACACGTAGGTACTAACAAAAAACTATATATTTTTAATTTGTTTTAGTTTGGTATCATCAAAGGATTAACCTATAATCTACACGAGGCCGTGCAAAACAGCAGAATTATCAAGTATTCTGAAGACAATTGAGATGGAGTACACAGGATCATATATAAATATTATACCTATATGTACCTTATTATTTTTAAGTGTTGTTGAGACCATATCGTTTTATTTTATTCATTTTCTATAGATTTTTAAGTAGGTACTTACCTATGTTCATTACCTTTCTAGTCTTATACTTTTTCATAGAAATTAAAAAGTTCTTTTTAAAGTAAATTTCTTTTACTACTGCTTTTTCAGACACGTTTTAAGATTACAGCGGT
Organism: Emmelina monodactyla; assembly: GCA_916618145.1. Taxonomy (NCBI): domain Eukaryota; kingdom Metazoa; phylum Arthropoda; class Insecta; order Lepidoptera; family Pterophoridae; genus Emmelina; species Emmelina monodactyla. The sequence continues at coordinate 5,449,219 of OU745316.1, forward strand.
ACGATGTAAGCGTTTTCTCCGAACTTCACACTACACTAAAAAACTAAGGAACCTAACCTATATTAACTGCAAAATAAAACTCTTATACCTCTAATATTAATTTTATTTCAATTAATAATATTTATTTTCAAAAAGTGACATTTTATATGTTCAGATGATACATGGATCAACAGAATAATAAATCCGTTGTTATTTTTTACTGCGGAACTCCAAATATTTCAAAAGTATTCTGTAATATTACCATTTAAACAATTAGCCAAAAGCCATTCTGATGGATGGTCTTCCCCACAGAACACCAACTGAAAAGCGGCAGCTGTAGCGACTGAGAATCTGTAAGTCTTGATACATGACAGGTTTATGCGCACCTCAGCATGTTGATCTCTGAAAACCTTTCGATGTCGATGATTTTCGGTCCCTATGCGAATGACAATTCTTAATTTTCAAGTTAAAGACACTACACTACTTCAATTTTTTGGCAAAAAACAGCTATTTGGATTGGGATAACATAGTTTATAACCCAAAATAGAAATATAAGGCGCCACCTGTAGTTGTCAACGCATGTGAAGCTGCGGGCGTTTTACTTGTACAACATTTATGTTAATAACAAAAAATACAAATTTATTGATCTTTTAACTTTATGTTGGTGGGAAAGCTACGAATTACACTACAATGAATTTGTGCTACGGAAATTCTAAAAAGGACTAGACTTTTCTTGTAAACCCCATAAAACTTAAGTTAAAATGCCTAACAAGTTTTTATAAAATCTGTTCAGCATCGTAGGAGAGAAAAGATACTCCCGCATTGATAATGTTTATGTGAAATATAAACGTGAATTGATATTGAAAGTACATACTTACCTAAAATATTTGAAGAAGCAAATAACACCTTCACACATTTCATACCCAATTTCGAAAGGGGCTCATCGGCCGGTTTGCTGGCCCATATTTCTCATTTTGACCTCCTCTATATTTAGCACAGTGCAGATTTTACGCTTAAGCTTCCTGAAACAGGCTTAAAAATGCTATTCTATAGTAAAGCAATTACCCAGCTGATACTAGGGATCTCCACCACCACGCCTTTTTAGAAGTGTGTTGTATCTAAACACTAGCTGGAGAGTTAGTGACAGGGATTAAAAGCTAAGTAGGATGGGTTCTGTGGTAGAAAAAAATGGATATTACAGAAATAATCCTAACCTATGTATTTTTTCTTTGTGTAGGTATATAAAATCAGTCCAGTTTTTATAAGAATTAAATCTTTCTTTGCCCTTTATAATAAAGTATAGGTTAATCTGAAGTAAAGTTAAGTTTAATACTAGTATTTCATATGCTAAGACAAACCAAAATCAGTCCAGCAGTTTAAAAGTACGCTCCACTAGGCTGGCTCAATGCGGGCTATAATTACAAATAATCAAACCATGTGGATTTCCCTCATCGTAAATTGTGTGTGTGACAAATCCTTACTTCCTTACTTTAAATGTGAAAATAGAACTTGCTCAGGCAAGGACCTATCCTGTTTTCATTATACCTTTAGACAATCATTAAGATTAACAAGGGGAAAAAGGAGTAACTTATTCTTTCCCTGGATCCTATCTAATTAGGTAAACACTAGATTGAAAGATAGAAACCAACAGTTTGTGGCACTAACATGTCTTCTTCCATAACATCTTCATACAGAACTCGGACAAACTTCAGTATCGTGCAAAAGATTATTGGAGCACATTACAATAAAAGCGTATTCTTTGAATAAATCGTTTTTCATTTTATAATATAAGTAAACAGTGGTCGTTTGATGGGAAAAGTCAGTTTTGAAATATTGTCAAAGTGGTTTTTTTTATAGCTCGAGTGAGCGATTAGAATCTTTCGGAGTGAATAGAAAAATAATGGCGGGTAATTTAAATTTAAGAACACAAACCAATCTTATAAGATCCGTCCGAAGCTCGAAACATTTTCGTAATAGCAAGCCAGGAACATAGTCCTTACTTCACGTCGGTTTTCTGTGCAACGGTGGTATTTCACCGGTCGAGTCAGCCAAGTAATCGCTGCAGACAGAGCCTACAGCTGGACTCTACCACTCAAGATATTACTAGTTAGGATCAGTTTCTAAATTAATTTTACAGTATATTTTTCAATACGTCCTACCACAATCATAATAATGTGCTTAACGACTGGTTTGCAATAACTTGATGTTACCTTAAGTGATTACGTGGCATCCTGTAAAACCAAGGTTTAAACCAATCATTTGTCAAAAGTAGTTAAATTATTGTAAGTGTTGTAACGGTGTTTGTTTTCTTTATTTTTTAACTTGTTATCTTTTTTGTGTAACCATTAAAACTGTATATTTTTTCGGTTGCATACCTTCTTACAACACCAACCTATTTAAAATCAATCATTTTTTAAGAAAAAATACTTGCACGTCATTCGCACATTTACCACTTTACTTGACAAATTGATAGACAGTGTCAACAGATTTTTATCGCCTTTTAAAAGCTCCATAAAATGGACTACAAAACTTTAATGAAAACTTTATGCACCACCTTATCACAGATTAAACACACACAGGAAAACGTCATTCAACGAATGAAGAATATTATTCCTGAAAATATGAACAGCTTGAGATGGTACACCGTCCCTGGTGGTGCGGCAGGTAAGAGTAAAGTTGGTATATTGATTAGACCTTATTTGTATTAGTGTGCCTTGTGCTTAGGTCCTATAGTTTGTGATTGTAACTGGTTTGATCCAGTTTCGTTTACGCGCGAAGCGCTGTGTCTTGCCGTATAGTGTTTGGTGAAAGAATTTCGAAAAAATGTAGTATGCTGTTATCGTCATCAATATTCTATTGTTGATATATATTTTATTGTTGGTTTCGTATTTATTTGGTGGGTAAGGCGTGTTATATTCGTGGAAGAGCAAGCTGCATAGTTTTTTAGGGCTAGCTAACAAGTTAACTACCAATCTTACAAAATTAACCTGAACTGATGATGCGCGCCCAAAGATAAAACTGCCTTTAGGTAAAAATACTGTTATTTAAGTAAAGTAGGTATCGGGCTGTTTGTAATAAGTAAATGGGTCGTGTACCTATAATTTGATTACCATAGTTTGATATCTGTAAGATTTCGGTTCCAGTAAAAACGCTGTTAATTAAAATCAAAATCCATTTTCAAAATACAACTCCACATACTTCATCAAAGCAAGTTTATTATCATTACATAGTATAAATCTAAGTCTCTAATTCTGTCTGTTTGTATATTTGGCCGCCAACTCCTCCTTAAGTACGTAACGGATTAAAATGCGGTTTTCTCCATATTTTAGGGTATTTATTCATTTAAAATTTTGTAAATAAAGATCGTTTAGACAAAGTTGTTTTATGTTAGCTAAAAACCAATGTTTCGTGAAGAAGTCGGCCAAAATTACTAAATACTTTATCACTCCTCCCAACATTTACAACTTTTTTCCAGGTAGTGGAGCCGGCAAAGGCGGTGGTGCCGGCGGTTCCATCAGCGAGGCTGGCGGTAGTCTCGGCCGCTTCGGGGCCGCTCAAGAAGAGGGCTACTTCTTCCAGAAACAGAAGGAACATCTCAAGAAGCTGAAGGAGAAGTTCGTCCCGAAGAAAGCCGAGCCTACCTTGAAGCAGAACCCGCAGAAGTGAAGTTAGTTTTGACAGTTTTAGTTTAGATGTTACTTTACTTTGTATGGATAGGAAGAAAATATAGTTTACATTTTAGTGCCAGCAGTTTGTATTATTTTGTTTCAATTTTTTTAGTTTTTGTACCTAAATTAGCTAGGTAGCTCGAACAAGAATTTCTTACCTTAATTTGTTTATAAAATCTTTCTAGCCTATCTCAAACATTCTTTTCCTATAGTGTAACACAAGCACACGTCTTTTCAAAGGAATTCTTTTGATCCGCCTAAAGAAAGTTACACTAACTCAACCGGGGGCTAATTATCAATTGAAAATCTTTGTAATGAACACCATACAGTGTTCCTTACTTATTCGGTAGCCCCAGATGCGGCGTTTTCAAAGATGTCGGCGTTTTAGAGACGCTTGCGCAGGATCGGTCGAAATGACCGCGTCTAAGGTTTGAATACGCAATCGCTTTTTGATAAGTCTTGACAAGAGGATAAGCTTTTTATGAGTTTGGCCTGTGTTGATATGAAATGACTGGATGTGTTTTGAGTTTAATATGACTCAACTTTAGAAGTTAGCAGTTTTTTAGGAAGCTTGCAAGTTATCTTGACGGTGTATGATATAAAACGAATACACAGAAAATAGCTCTATTACCACTAGCAAGTTGACGGAAATCAAAACAAAATAGTCTTTCATTAAGAAAGAAGCAAGAAAAGTCTTGGCCAATATGCCTTGCATTTGAGAGCTCCATACCTCAAGATTAACCAAGAGGTGCTTAAAATCAAGAGCCAGGAACAGTCTGTTTTTCTCTATTTCTATATAGGTATAGGTATAGCACTAATATTTCTAGCTACATAGGTACATATTTTACTAGGCTAACAAGAAACCGGTATTTAATTCCATTACACACTTTCATTTAGATCATACATCACCAGGATTTAATTATACTGAACATCATTAATCATATATATACAGTAGCTTAGAAATTACATTTAAAATTGTTAACTATAAAGCTCAATGACCCTTGTTTCAATTATTTGACTTACAATGCAATTTCAACTTTAGTGCATTTATCAAAAGGTTTTATTTTGAGTATTAGATATAGCAGTCTATCAAAAATTGCTCAGGTGTATAATATTAAGCTGGAAGCTTTATATTGTAATGAAGATGGTTTTTACTGAGGATTGAAAAAAAATAGATGTTAGTTTAAACTGACTAAACTATGCGCCTATTTACCTAGAGTTTTGGGAAACGCCTTTTAAGAGCCCGGCTTTTGTGCTTTAACAAAGGAAAGAGGCCATCTTACCTACACCATTTATCTGGTTTTCGCGTAGTCTTATGGGTGACTTGTCAGTATGGAGTTTTCCTATTATTTCCCGGGTAAAACGTGCTTTTCATTGGTGGCTCAGCATACGATGTCACTCGCACAGATAAGGTGCAGTAGCTTTTCAAACTCGCGTCGCTCTGTTTTCTTCAACATTGATTCCAAAAGTATCTCTTCAAATTATACTTAGTTCACCGCCAAAGGAGACAAAACGTAACACATCTGTAGTGGACACCGCATTATCCATTACAACAAAACATTTTTTCGCAACCTCCTTTGCAAATAAACAAACCTACTTATGCTCTAGTGCATATCCATTACCTCTTACAATATACCAAAACTAAATCCACACTAAGAACTTATTTCAGAAGCATTCCGCCTTTGCCTTGAGAAAAAAAAACTTCGGCGCCCACTGACCACTGGCCGCTTAGAATTTTGGCCGAAGCGTTCGAGTTTTAAATTGCAGGCGTGCGGGATTTAGTTTCGTTGAGTGGTTTTCAATGATGGCGGCAGAGCATTTGATTTTAGAATGTTGTAGACGTTTGATACAGTTGATTAGGTATTGGGTGCTTCTGAATAAAAGTGTGATGAAACCTAAGAGTTGGACTCTTTGCTTACTACTTGACGTAAAGAAAAAATCGATTGTTATTATTTTGAATATCGAACCTTGTAGTTGTAGCAAAGATACGAGCATTTTTTCATAGTACCCTACAAAAGTGAAGGTTTCTACGTTTGGTCGTAGATCTACTTGGGAGGTTTCGGTTCTTTGTGGGATTATCCTTTACTTGATACTTGTGTATCTAAAATCCATCTATTGTCGATGTTTGGCGGTATGAAGATATTTTATTTTTAAACACGTTTGATACTGGCCGTTGTAAGAGATTTCGCGCGGTTTTTAATATGTTTTTTAATCTTTTGTTATCGGTGGTATGTTCTCGTACATATATGATGCCGCTGCGAATTCAATCAGTTTTTGGTTCATAGAAGGTTTGTCCCAAGATTTATGGCCATTTTTGAAGATTTTGAAATTTACCAATACCACTTTTAATCCCTTTTTAATCTCAAGATCTAGGTTTTTTTTGTTTTTGTATTTTTAATTGCATGATCATTGTTGAGGGCCGTGCCTTATAGATGTGATACCCAATAACACCAGATGAAGAATCATCATTATTCACTGTACCCTTTTCGTAATATAAGAAAGCAACAATAAAAGGAAACATCAAAACTGCGAGTTCCCATTTATCAATCACCCGTAAATTTCATTTTTCAAAACACACAAACGTTAATCGAATAAAATGCCCAACTGACACTTCTCAATTGCTTACAGACAGATTTCATACAGGTTCGGAATTAATTAAATTACAATTTGACCTCTGCTACTGAGCTGTAGGGGGCAATTGTAGAGATGAGCCAGTAATGTTGTGTGGTCATACCTTGACGATTACTCACGCATGTAGAGATACTGGATGTGCAAATGAAATGCTTATGTTTTGTTTAATTTTATATAAGGATATTATGTAGTAATAGTTATTGTTGAGTTTTTGTAAATAGATCTCTGACAACGTAGCGCTAAAGTTCACGAACCAACTCTAGTTTAATTGAAACCATTTATTTAACAATGAAAGTAATTACAGAAACTGAACAGAATAGGTGAGTAATATCACCATTTTACTGCTAGAAGCACTGACATGTTATTGTTCACTAATACGACGAGTATTTCCAAACTTCTCATAATTTAGATAGTTTTGACATAGTTATCTGGTAACTAAGTCCTCTTACAAGTTACTCCTCCAATTTCCTCAGATTTTGCCTCAACATTAGCCTATCGCTTAAACAATATCTCTTCCAGTGTCTATACATCTTTGTACATTAGCGTCGAGGTGTCGATAGTTGACCGCGTGCAGCGTGTGATGGATCGACGTTACAAACAAACACCCGCTGCCAAATGTGTTATTACTAGTGGCCGCCCGCGACTCCGTTCGCGTGGAAATCGGTTTCCCGTGGGAATGAGAAGTTTTCCCGCGGTAAAAAGTACCCTATTTGTTATTCTGATTTATAACCTATATTACTGCAAAGTTTCATCCAAATCCATCCAGTAGTTTTTACGTGAAAGAGTAACAAACATCCATACATCCATACATACTCATATACTCACAAACTTTCACATTTATAATATTAGTAGGATAAACAGACGGACAGGGAGGAACTTAGTGTATGCAGGATTAAAGCTTAGGAAGAATGAGGTTAAAGAATACTGGGAGGTTTTGGCCATTGGCCGTTGTTGAGGAAATTCTACTCATATGATTTTTTAGTTTCTTCCAAAACATATGATGTAAAAACGTAGGATAAGATTACTAAGACTGCATCTCCAGACTAAACACACAAATAATGTGGCCCTTAAGTAAGTGCAGTAAGCTCTTGTGTTAAAGGTACCACACAATGGACTAGGAGAGAACCTAGTTACAGCCAGACACGAGCCAATGTCGAAAAACACGTTTTGCGAAATTGGCCCGACCCGGGGATCGAACCCGGGACCATCCGCTTTACAGTCCGGTATATTACTGCTGCGCCACAGAGGTCGGTACTATCTAAATATGGTGTCTTTATTTATATAATTGGGTTTATACAAATGGTATTTATATCACCAAGTATGAATGTAAGTATGTTGATATCCAAATGACAATACTGACAAAAAAAGACATCTACTATTGTACAGTTTAAAAAAGTTGATTAGAAAATTATGAAACTAACGGACTTTCCTAAAAGAGTAAACTGTTTTTGAAGAGTAAAATAATAGATAAGTAATCCGTCTCCAGTGGTTTTAATTGTCTCGTTTAAAAAGGAAACAATAGAAAAACAACTTAAGGGTTGTTTGGAAGTAAAAAACTTTTGTAAGAAACCACAAAATCCAGAATTGACAAACAACATTTTGAAAAGGATTAGGCAAGATCGCCAACCTACGTTTACCACTTAATTGCAGAGAAATATATATCTTATGCCTTGAACAATAAGGTGGATTTTACTTTGTGTAAGTATAAGATTGAAAAAAGTACTTTTTGCATGAGTTTAAAATTAACTTTTACCCAATAATATTTGACAAAGGTAAGTTACTGCTACTAAGCTACTGGGCGGTCTGCGTCCGAATTATTATGACGTTTATAGACTTGTCATATGACTTTGACAGTAATTCAAAAATAGAACGAGGAGTTGAGTGAAAACCAGGTTTTGAAAACGACTTTTTGACAGATGATATAGGTTAAAGGCAAGTAAATATTGTGGCTTAGATTAAATTATTAAAGATAAATAGATCAGCCTGTTTTGAAAATAAATTGATATGGTAAAATTATAATTAAACATTGTTCATTAAGTAGGATATGTTAAATATCTATGATGAATAAAATAATTTTGATTTTAATTTTATTTATTGATTGTTTATATACTTAAAAGTCCGTAAAGACTGATTTTGTACTGACCCTACTATTACGTACCTTTCGGAGTTAAACTATCTTTTAAGAAACAATTCATTTTTAAATTCTAATTAGGTAATCCGTTGACATAATTTGTTTTCTAACTCTATTTTCACTCTGTTAAAAACTTACATAAGTTAGCTGAAAGAAAGAATTATTTGTTTCTGATATTACTATAACTAAACCAAGACTAAACTGCGTCTTAAAACCAGTATTGCACAAAGCTGAAATCCCATAACTCAAATTAAGCGTTACAAATACCTCAATCTATTGTTTACCGTTGATTAATGGAATGGACAGCAAAATTACCCGGTATTTTCATAATAAGTGGTTGATAAAGCGTTTGCGACGGATACCTCACGCTGTCTTATACAATATATCCAGAAAGAGAATACTGACGTAGGTTATATATAGTATAAGGATAATAACAATATCAGGGCGGTCCAAGGGACTTCATACGAATGATTTCACTGATAGATCGTGTAGGACGTTCCTTGTTAAGACTTGGTATTGAGTCTAAGGCTTCATTAGCGTGTTAGCAACCTCTTACGTTAATATTTTATAGAGAAAAATTAAATGAAACTTGGACTAGTGAATAAATATGTTCTTATAATATACTAGCGACCCGCCCACGCTTCGCAATGGTGTAATTTTGGCCCACTTGTTCACAAAAAATCGAATTTTGGCTAACTAAATAAAACTTTTTCTGAATATTCTTTAAATTAATAAATTCCCTAAAAGATGGTGAAGACCGCATTTAAATCCGTTACGTAGTTAAGGAGGAGTTAGCGGACAAACATACAGACAGAATTAGCGACTTGGATTTATACTATGTAATGATGATGAAGATGATGATGAGTTTTTAGATCGACATGATTTTTTAATAGTCAGATAAAGTGTATCTGATAGAAAACCAGTAGGTATATCTTCTTTGTACGTCGAATATAAATTCTACTAAACATATGTATGAAGTGACAATGAAAACATACAGACAACCTTTTCAGTCGGATAGAATTTATCTGAGTCTGACAATCGAAAAATCCGCCATTATTCTCATTCTTAGTTATTAGCCAATAATGATGAGTGTCAGTCCCGGTTATTTCCGTGCTAAGTTTCAGTTTAAATGGGTCAGTCCATTTAAATTGAATTCCACTGAATGTACACGTTTTAAATGAATATAAATCTAAATTATGATTGTATAATTTTGTAAAGAGTGCCGAGAGTTTTTTCCGCCAGCTTTTTCTCTCTGTCTACTACGGCCATTGCTGATGAATGTAGGGGTGTCCCGAGACATGTTTTTATTTATTTTTGATTTTATGCTTTTGATAATGTATAAGAAAAGTTTTTAATCCTACATGCAATAAAGTAATTTCATTTCATTTCATTCCAGGTTGTATACAGTAATACTCCGCCGTGTCCGTCGAAGCGTCGCAGGCGCAGGGCGCGAGGTGACAACGTCTTCATTGATACCACGAGGCGGGTTTACACGATCATTATATACCGCCTTCTTACTTGCTATAAGTGGACGAGAGATATTCTAGGTTTAAGTTTTTATAAGTGTGATTTATGAATACGAGGATCATAGCCATTTCTATTCCTTATTAGGGAGTAAAAGTGCGTTATAGTCTTTTGGCTATAGGAAAAGGGCTAACGTACCAAAAAATCTGGGTTTTTTTTCCTTTGGGGTGTATTACTTATTAAGTCCTTCCTAAATTATGTATCTAAGTACACGTTTTTATACACGTGAGAGGAAAAATAATCAGGAAACTCACATAGAAAAAAAAAATATAAATATCCGCAGTGTCTATCAACCCGTACTGAACTAGCGTGGTGGGTTATGGGTCAATCTCCATTTATTCGAGAAGGAGGACATACCTAGGTATATATAGGCTTTAATTATTTGAATTGCTTAAAATGTCAATCTTTATGTTATGTTTTAGTCTATTTTGGTCTTATGTATTGCGCGGCACTTACAAAAACTATCTGGATCAACGTTTTTTAATAAATTAATTATTAAACTAGATATTCTATAAAGTGCGAAAGCATTTTGAATTGTGTAATAAATATATCAGGTACTAAATAACATGGTATATAAGTAAAGTTAAATTAGAAACGCGTTGAAGTCTTTCCTTAGAAACTTAGAACTTTTTTTTAATAGTAAAATATATGACAAAAAGGACAAATATTACTTTCCTTATATGTCATGAACATAATAGCGATAATCTTGATAATGCAATTATTTCAAACTTAATATTCTTTTGGGTACCGTATTTACCCCGGGAGTGATCCAGCCACGATCCAGCCAATATCAAGGTTGTTTCATGTATTTTTTGTAACCTGTCATGATCCCCAGTCATTTTGACAATTCCATGTGTTATGAAAGTGTCAAATAGGTTTACAGACCACCGGGTCGTTGTTAACAAGATGGTTTAAAAAAACCATCGCGATAATGGCAATAATTTGTATTAATCTATTTTCCGTTTTTTTTATTGTTGTCTTAATGAATATCTGAGTATGAGTTTGGGTTTTTGCTTCGTTAATTTTAACAACATTAATAATAACTATTACTACTAAATATATATGGTAGCTATAATATTCGTGATAAAAACTGTACGTACCAACGTATAAACAAAATGTAACAAAATTATTCTCTATAAAAAAGTTTTAAAAGCAACGCCGACTCTACAAAAAAGTTATACTAATCCACCCCAAGTATCAAATAATAAACTCCATCGCTACAGAAAGAAACACAAGTGAATTTAAAAAGATCGGGTTGCCTTTGCCTCGCGCGGTAAAAAAGATAGCGTTTTTTTCGACTCCGTGTGTTCGGAATTCAAACATGACAGCAAACGTCAGTGGCCAGGGTCGAGAGAGGTTGGATATGGGATAGCTTTTACTTTCATTACCTAGAGAGAAATATATTATTTTTTCAAAGTAATAAGTGCAAGCCACTGACGTGTCATCAATAATGCTAATTTAAAAAAAAATATATGTAAACAGTGATAAACTAGCTAAATAGAGTAATAAATATAACGTATCAATCTAATTCGCTCGTTTAGGAATGTAAAATTCAATCTTTATTAAGTTTGCGTTAGTTTATTAATAATAGTGACACATATGTATTAATTAAGTTTAAAAGAATATTAGTTTAAGTAATTAATTAAGAACACTTCATTACAGGATCACGATATGAAATGAAATACCCCACAACTGGTTATCGAGATAATAAACGATTAAAATATGTTTTGAAAAGCAACCAAAACTTAAAACCGAAAAGCGACCTTTTCGCTCTGACCAAAGTGCTATATTCAAAAACGCACTGGCCGGTTGATTGAGATGAAGATAAGAAAATAAAATAAAAGCGGGCTGTTTGAATAAGGAACGCGTCACGTCAAGTGCCAACGTCAAAGTGTGACAGTTTCCGCGCAGGCGCCGACCGTTGCTCCCGCCACTTCTTGGAAGAAATTGTCGTTTTTTCGCGTGGTTATGATAAATAATATGATTAATTAATGATTAAAATGTTATATTAAATAATTGGTTAAGGGCTGATTTTTCAATAGTCAGATAAATGCTAACTGACTGATAAGAGGTATGTGTTCATTGTCACTTCATACATATGCCAAGTATTTATGTTCGACGTGCAACAAAAACATACTGATTTTCTGATTTATTGAAAAACCGGCCCTTAGTTTTGAAAATATTCTGAAAATATACATGATTTGTCTACTATTAAATGGGTAGACCAATTACTTGCTTGACTATTTGAGGCATAAAAATAAGAACGTAGGAAATCATGACAGATATTTTTACGTTGGTATATAACAAACTTTATTATTTTCTTTTTCGTTTCATTAGAGCTAATTAAAAACGTAACATTAGCGTTAAGCTTACATACAACATTTTATATTAATATGATATTTTTCTCATTAATCAAGTACTATTTTCAACGAATGCGGCTGTCCCGTCATTATGTTTTCAAAACAATTTCTTCCGCGCAATCGAATTTGTATGATAATTGGGGTAGGACATATATTATTGTGAAGAAGACAGATGAGTTATGTTCACACAAATTTATCCTTAACATATGGTAGTAGCTCACATTTACGTAATTCGTATATTTAATTCGTAAAGTTTTGCTCAAAAAAATATAGAAAAAGTTATAGTAAATATAGCTATTGCACAGCAGTTTACTTTATTTATCTTTAAAACAAAAAAAGCTTCAATAGCGACTGACAAAGTTTTTCCCTTTTATTACATTATAATTTATTTTATTTATCCAGCAAAAAATACAATTATTTGAAAAACCTCAAACAATTTCAAGCTTAAAATTTCTTCACCTTTACATTACAAACAAAAACCTATAAATACAATTCACTGTTTATATCTTAACCTTTCATCGCTACAGTCCTTATAATTACCCAAAATAACCCACAAGAGACCGCCTATTTGTGGGTATCTATAGAAAACAAAGTTCGTTGGGTTATTATAAAGAGAGAACCGCCTTCCCACACGGGGCTTCTGTTTAAATTGAAAATATGGAATAACTCTAAGTTTGTAAACATCTTAGTTGGTTATTGGGGAATGAGGGATTTTGATACTTTTGAATTAACACATCTAAGAAGTTTTGTGTGTCTACATACTAATAATTGATACATCCTACTAAGTTCTTATTTAATTTCTTATTAAATTTTATCTACTTAGTTTGTTATTAAAACTTATTAATTTTTACAGATAAAACAAAAACACTTGTTATTACAAGTTATGGTTAAGCAATGTTGTACTCGGTCAGTCCTAGGCTGGGTGGTTGCGGTATTTAAGCCCAAGCTTCTACGCGCCTTTGCTTTGTACTCGCCAAGTTAAGAGTTCATTCGATGGCTTTAACAATTTTGACAATAACCAAGACTCTACTAGAACCTCGTTTGAGGTATTAACTTACGATGCTGCAAAGCCTAATCCATCACCCGAAAATAAGAAAGAAGAAAGTACCTAAATGCCTTGCTCCTCAATAGCCCAGGAGCTCGATGCAGTGGTGCGTGATAACAACATTACTTCGGTGTGTGAAGTGAACTATGAAAATAGGATTTCTTTGACTAAATCCCTACCACCCCCCCTCTCCGACCCCCGCAGGTGACGGGGTGGGATTATACCGATTATCAAATATACAGGGTCTGTCGTAATGAATGGATAACCCGTTACCTACAGTTGATCCGGATGTGAGGCTATAAGAAAATGGTGTCTTCTTGCCAGGGTTGTCAACCATAAGAAAATGGCGTAGACTTTTAAACTTTTTTATAAATTTCGCTATTTTTTTCATTTATTCCGTTGCCATTTCTTCTTATTTTGATGTTTTTGTATAATTCTTTTAGTATTATACTGCTGAAGACGTGTATTATGTAATTTAAATACAATTTTAGGTGTTATTCACGTTGAACATTATCAAAATACTCATTTTAAGAAAACTATTTCCAATTTTTTTTCTTTATGTCAACTTTTGATCATCTCCTGTGGAAAAAAAAAGTATGACGCTATAGCTGCCCATGATCTCAATAAATTGTCTAGTATGTGTAGATTCTAAAAAGGTATAACGATGTGTACTTTACAAGCAACATTAAGTTACAGGAGCGAGAACACTAATCAAGGTCGGAATTTTTATTTTTCATGTTATGTTATAAATGGTTGTAAAACTTCGTCGTAATGATTTTATTCTATCAAGATACTTTGCACAAACACTATCGGGCCACTAATAGGATATCCAGAAGAAAACCCGGTTGTTTTTGGGAAAAAAAATAACATAACTCCACGATAATAATGTAATGAAAATGTACAAATGAAAATTGTTGTGCTCTAATAGTTACATGCGACAAACATGTTGCGACAAGTTTATTCGAAATTGAAACGGATTTTAAAAATCGAACAAAGACCGCAATACAAAGAAAAGTGGAAAAAATTTGAAGGAAATCGTCCTTCCATAAATGCATTGTGCACTCTAATGAACACACGGTAATCAGGATGTCGCACATTTGGATATCTTACACGATAAACACTAGCAGCTCTATTGGTGCTGCCATTACATACACCGTAAATGTAATGCATGTTCGCGTATTCGGCCGGCGTGTACTGTTGCGGCATGATACACAAACTACACAAAAACTTTTCCAAAACAACAAGTTCAATCGATAGCACAACACAATGTCCGTAAATGTGAGCAAAGTCATCAGTAGATTGATTATCAAGTCCAAATCCCAAGGAAAATCATAGTCAAATATTAGGAAGCAGTAACAAATTGACGAAAATAGTGGCCCCGATTCTCAAAACACTCTCTAAAACTAAATTAAAAATATCGCTGTCACTTTCTCATGCTTCGTATTAGAACAAGACAGGTACATTGGTCTCACTAAATTTAGTCCACATCATTGTGAAATTGAACACTGAGGACTAGCCTAAAATTGCCTTCGCCGTGTCATATTGCACGTACATTTTAGTTTGACAGGACTAAAATGATTACCTGTCTCTGTCTTATTGATGTGTAAGTGACAGCGATAGTTTTAGTTTAGTTTAGAGAGTGTTTTCAGAATCGGGGCCAATGTGAACAAAATCACACGATGTGATGAGTACCCTTTTCTTTGTAATGCGGTCTTGTTCGATTTTTAAAATCCGTTTCAATTTCGAATAAACTTGTCGAAACATGTTTGTCGCATGTAACTATTAGAGCACAACAATTTTCTTTGTACATTTTCATTACATTATTATCGTGAAGTAATGTTATTTTTTTCCCAAAAACAACCGGGTTTTCTTCTGAATATCCTATTAGTATCCCGATAGTGTTTGTGCAAAGTATCTTGATAGAATAAAATCATTATGACGAAGTTTTACAACCATTTATAACATAACATGAAAAATAAAAATTCCGACCTTGATTAGTGTTCTCGCTCCTGTAACTTAATGTTGCTTGTAAAGTACACATCGTTATACCTTTTTAGAATCTACACATACTAGACAATTTATTGAGATCATGGGCAGCTATAACGTCATACTTTTTTTTCCACAGGAGATGATCAAAAGTTGACATAAAGAAAAAAAATTGGAAATAGTTTTCTTAAAATGAGTATTTTGATAATGTTCAACGTGAATAACACCTAAAATTGTATTTAAATTACATAATACACGTCTTCAGCAGTATAATAATAAAAGAATTATACAAATACATCAAAATTTGAAGAAATGGCAACGGCATAAATGAAAAAAATAGCGAAATTTATAAAAAAGTTTAAAAGTCTCCGCCATTTTCTTATGGTTGACAACCCTGGCAAGAAGACACCATTTTCTTATAGCCTCACATCCGGATCAACTGTAGGTAACGGGTTATCCATTCATTACGACAGACCCTGTATATAGATGGTGATGATGGGGAGATGGTGAGGAGAAATTTTAGAGTGTGTTTAAATTTTTTACCTAGATTAAAATTGGAACCTGTAAAAATAAAATGCCATCCTTATAAAATGCCATCCTTTCAAATATACCGGTATCCCAAAAAACCTCAAAGCTTAGAGTAACTAACAAAAGGAAAAACATGTTTACAAACCAAACACTTTGTTACAAACAATATGGCGGCGGATTAACAAAAATCGATCGCTTTTGTTGCGCAAACGCAACAGATTGCCGTTCCAATTTTGAATTTCACCGACAATATTTGCCGCCAAAAACGTACCGACTAATTCTTGCCGACAACGGTTTTAGACGGTCCTGACATCGATATAGTTATTATTGAGTAAAGGATTTGTTTATTTACGCAAAAAAAATGGCAAACAGGTTGCATGAGTATAAAGAGGATCATAGTTGTTCGATAAAAAACTTCTGATCTCTATTAAAAATGTGTGTGCATTATTTTTTATAGTGATGAGAACCAAACTATTTTATTTAAAAGACACTGTCTAAATACTATTTCCATATAAAAAACTACTTAACATATTATGTACATTACAATTTTTAGAGTGATTGAGCTTTTTAGATAGAAACAGAAAGCGCCATCTATCGTAGGGTAGCAAGAGCTTTTTTACCCAGCATCCCTTGTAACTTTTAGAAGAGTTTCTCTTGTTAACTGTGTGATATTTTCCCTCACCCTCCTCTGATTTCATTTAACTGGAAATATGTTTCCGGAAAATTCCGCTAGATGGAACTAGTAGTACAGAGTAAGATATCTTATAAGCCTAAGATAATATAAGAAAGTTGCATGAATATCATTGTTACTAAAATGATAAGACAAAAACAATGTTTATACTGCCAAACTAAAGTACAAGTACTTTAATTTATTCCAAAAAAGTTATTTCTTATGCAGTTTTATTTCACTTACAAAATTATCATTATTTTTTGAACCAAGACATTTAAATAAACTGCAGGTAATAAACAGTATTTAACTATTATCTAACCATTACATTTTATTTTTCACATCCAGCAAAAAAAAGCTTCATTTTACCTCGTTACCAAAGCCTCGATATTTCTATAAATATGCTGCTACCCTCACACACACTCCAATGACCTTACGTTGCTCTCGAAAGCCTTATCTAAACATAAATATGTAAAAATATCTTCAAAAGGCGCCTTTTTACAACAAAACCAATGGTTTATTTGCACGGAAACTAAATTCTTTAAAAGAAGTTTGCTCAGGAAGGTAATTTACAATGAGAAGGTGTAATTTTCGAACATTGTCCACTAACTTACACTAGGCTTGCATGGTGGATTACGGCTCAGTTGTGTTCGCTATCCGCAAAGTCCGTCAAATATATTTGCCAATTTGCTATTTTTATGATATTTCAAATGAGAAATGGGTTTGAAGTTGAAGAAACAAAATCATGCAAGCATTATCTATTTTAATATTACTAGATAAGATTTTTGTTCATACCTACGTAACAGGAAATTCGAAATTATTAGTAGGCCATGGTACTTTATAATATCAGTAAAAGAATACAAAACAAATTTAAAGCCTGAACAAAAAAAAATTGGTAAAGCATTTTTAAATTAAGAAAAAGGAGTCGTCCAAAAGCCTTTTTTATCGTACACCAAAAGTAAAGACAGGGTGATCGACCATTAACCGGCAATTACAGGAAAATACGTAACAAATAAAAATAAAGCGATACACTACACAACAATAAATGTGGTGCCCTATTTCACCCTCTCTGGACCACCAGTAGGGGACGACCCTTTTAAATCAAATAGTGTTGTGCTTTACGATATCGATACGTTTGGGGTGGTCGATAAAAATCCGTCCAAGCGAAATGCAGCTGTATTGACTTTTGGGGATGTAATAAAAAACGTGAAATTATATCAACGTGCGACGTTTGTGGCGCAGCGGTATAGACCTATACCGGACAGTTCAATGCAAAGTGGTTTGATTCCCGGTTAGGGCCAATAAAATAAAAGCAGTTTTTCCACATTGGGCTCGTCTCTTGGTATAAATAGGTATAAGCATACATAAGGATATAGGGACAGAAAAAGCGACTTTGTTTTATAGTAGGTAGTGATGACAAGGATCTAGTTGAGCGAATAGTTAGAATTTCATCAGATTTTTGTTTTATAAAAAATATTTTCTTGCATCACCTAATAGAAGACGTTCATTGCGTTCAATTAATATTATAAATATTAAACATCTTAGTCACGTTTTGGCGCTTATGTGGTTTTCATAAGATTTGTACGGTATTGATACCCGGTAGTTCCTAGTTTATTTCAAAGACATTTTTACTCTTTTACACTTTATGACTCGCCTAGATGGGCCTGCTAGCGTTTATTTTATCTCAGATGATATTTATAATACAATATGAATAGAACAAACTCTATAGCACTATAACGTGTAGATACTAATATCGTACTTGTAAACGGAAGGCCCTAGTCCTATTTTTGGGACTGGAAGATTCAGTACGCCAAAATACCACTAATAGGGACTTCATGTTATATACATTTTACTTTTTTTCATATCTACTAGCTTTAATTTGAATTTGAAGTTTTGTTGGTGTAAATAATTAAAAAGATTCCTTCAAGAATTTAATGTTCTTACCGTACATGACGATTTATGTATGATAGTATCGAGCATCAATAACCAAGATCAATTAAAGTGTAAGCATGTATGTGCAAATAAAGCTCAAATTCGTGTTCTCAGTTCAAAAATCATCGACCTTGACCCAACCCTACCTAAATAGGGGTCGAACTCTATTCCCGATACCATTACGAACAAACGTACAGTCCCGACTGCAATTTTCTTCAGGCCGCACGTTCCACTCAAAAACAAACCCAAAAAACTTGATAGCAAGGTGAAATTTTGAACAGCAAAATTCACCTCCTTGAATGGAAGTTTGAACCTAAATACATTGCGTAGAACGCTTTCACTTTTCAGAATTATTTTGCTGCGTCATGCCGTGCAATTTTCAATCTTGTCTTTTGGACATAAAGTAGATAATCGGTTGAATATTGCGGGTTTTCCCGAGGCGGTAGGCTTAAAACTCTCAAAACCAATTCAGAAGGGTTCTAAGGCTTCAAAACAATAGCTATACGATATTTAGCCGATTATAAAACGTAGTAGGTACATTCTAATGCTCTTAGAAAGGTGTGATTTTTGTATAAATAAAGCTCTCAGGAAGTTATAGAAATGGGATTAATAAAGCTTTTATTAAAAGCTCGTAGTTTACGCAAATTTCCATTATTAGAAAGTTACAAGTATCTACTTACGTATATTTACGTGGTAAGCATATACATATTTAGGTTATATCACAAATGTATCAATCTGTATTATTTTAGGTCCTAAATGAATTCTATTTTGTTCTTATCTTTTGTATTTAACTATTCAAAATATTCAGTTCAGTAGAAAACGTGTAATTACAATCTAGGTATAGAAAGTACACGAATATACAGAGGGCAGCATTTGTTCAATATTCGTATTAAATGCCTCAAGATTGTTCTTAGAACTGTGAAACGAGATGAGTTATTAAACTGTACTTACTTACTAAAGTAGTATCTAATAAAATATCTTCCTCGCTAAAAATTAATAATGAGCTCTCCTAACAGCTACTTAGAGTTCATATTACAGTCAAATGTATCTATTTCATATATGTTTATAATTAAGTAAACATTTTCAATTTGTATATGCGCAATATTCAAATCTATACCTACAATTGTTTCATTATGAAAAAGAAGCAAATTATTCCTATCCCTTACCAGGCCTTTATAAAAAGAAAAATGCAGAATCATATCCAATTGTAAATTTATGTAAAATACTTAAATCTCATAGGATACTCTCTTAATTGCAATAATCATCTCTAAAAGTAAAGTTTTTGTTTAATACATTATTGTAATACGATTTTAATTGAAATTGATTGAAAAAGCATTTTACGTGCTGTTACTCCACGCACATACGGTACAGCAGACTCTTACAGCCCGATTTCTATATTCGTTGCTTCCTAAGAATTTACTAAATAACTATCAAATTTCTAATTTAAGGAACGAATATTTACTAGTGTTAACCACTAAACAGTTGTTGGTGGTGAGGTTATCTTCTTGATCGGGAACAATTTTTACTAATTAATCAAATTATTAATCGTCACAGATGATTAAACGGTTTGTTTGTGGATATAATAACCGAAAATTGGGTAACTTTTAATATGTTAAAACTTGTATTTTTTTAAATACCTAATTTGAAAAAAGGTGATCCTCATTATTTTTTGTTTAATTGTGTTAAATTAAGTATCACTACATATTAATATTTAAATCTGTTATTGAAAGCAAACTTAAGTAACATATTTAAGAAAACCTTAAGATACTTATTTAACCCTCCTTCTATTTATAAAAATCACAAATTTAAATACCTAATTGAGGTGGGATTCAATGTTTATCTTTTAAATAGGAAATTTATTGACTTCAAATGAAGGTTATTTGTTTTAATCAAAACTATACGCATCTTATACCAAACCAACAGTTATTCAGACTTATAATGTCTAAAAATAAAACATTAAGTACTCTCTAAATTTATACTCTTCATACAACTGGCCAATAAATATTAAAAATATTTTCGCATTCGATTTTCAAACGCGTCGGGAAAATGCCGTCGGTAGGTTGCCGTCGGCCCGCGTCGATCCTTTCCCCCCTTCACCAATGAGAAGTCAGATACGCCCAAACAAGACAAGGACGGCGCTATACAGACAACACGAACGAAAGAAAGAGACAGGCGACATGCGTGTTTATAGGGGAAAATGGATGCATGTTTTAATATCGGTTTCTGTTTTACTTATTTTAATAATGTCTTTAGGCTTTTTTGTTCTTAAGTGTGGTTTTTTATCGCGAGTGTCATTAAGTGTAGTGTTTCTTGAGTTTTATACACTATCACTAGTCAAGGTGGACTTGTATTTTTTTTTGTTTACTTTTAAGTTCTTTTTGTAGTACCTCACCGACATTGTTCCAATGCAAAGCTTAAAAGTTAGTGTTGGACCTACCTTATTTCAGTCTGTCAGTTATACTTTTTTTGTACGTGTGAGTGAAAATGTCTGTGGATGTGTGAGTAATTTCCACAGAAGGGGAAAGCTCGCACCGACGCACATCCACAACGCCACATTTTAAAAATGGAACTCCCTTTTAACTTTTTCGGATAGGTAGATATAGCTTATGGCATGATGGACACATTCTGCCTATATTTTGGTAGGTACTAATTTTATTTGTCACTAGTTAGGAAACTATGTATATGCAAATAGATAACTTATATGGGTATTAAAGAAAAATACTAACGTATTCTTGTAATTAGTACTTAATGTTTTTTTAAGTAGCAAAGTTATTACATAGGTATAAAATATACAATTATATATTTTTTACTAAATTAGAAAGTTTCATAATTGGGGAAATGGGCAGGCAGATGTTTGGTAAAATATAAATAGTTAACTGTTAGACTACCTATATCGTCAGCAATTATTTTTAATTTATACGCAATTCTCTTGATTAAGATAAAACCTGATACACCTATTATGTAGTTTTTTATCTAAGGTGTTGGCATGCCGTAAGAATATAATGTAGCTATCCCCTTGAAAATGTTGCAATATATAATTACAATTCAGTGTATTGTATTTATAAATTCATAGCTGGAGGCGGCAAAGGGTCCATATCATTAATAATAATTTAAAATGGTAATACTATTGTCTTGTTATTTTTACTTCTGTTTATTATGGGGATTATTATTAAGCATAACTTAAGTTGAAGTTGGTCAAGCTAGTTCTAAACTCTATAAAAATAGTCAATTCTATGATTAAAGATATTTCGATGTATTAACGTTACAACCAGATCTTTATCTAACTGAAAAAATACAATTACCAAACTATAGTCCAAAGTTTCCATTATTTTTTTAAATCAAAATTCGAATCCTTTACACCGGCCTAACGCAAAAAAGTTGCCATATGAAAAAACGACATAAAAAAGCTATTTCGCGGTTTGCGGAAGACTCTGTCTGTCAAATTGGGTGCATCACCTTCTAATCTGAAACCTATCGGTGAAAAGAAATCTTTTTAATGCATGGCTGGTGGCTTAAATCATACACTTTTGCGATTTTATAGCTGCAAGGTTATTTTGTACCTATATAAAAATATGGAGAAATAAGGTAATTTTATAAAGTCTTTTAAAAAAGAGGTGGTAGTTTATGCAGATAACCTAAATAAATATGCATGAATACTAGATTTGGATTAGACATTTTAAACCATCACAAAGCAATAAGTGATACTTTGTTTTCACTGGCCTTTGCTTGTGACATAGAGTCAAATTTGTTTGTAAACTTTTGGTTCGTAAATTTTGCTGTCATTGACTTAGCATCCCATAATATTGTATAGTAATTAAGTAATACGGTTCTGTGCATCAAAGTTGTGTTCTTAAACCATCACCACCGTAAACTCCTAAGTTTATGAACACAACCGCAGCGATGTTGCGTAGTTTTTGATCCGCCGCTGCACAAGGCAGCATTGCTTACCGCGCGTTGTCGACCGCCAGCCATGCGTGTGAAGAGGCGCAGCTGCAATTCGATCGACACAAAAATAATACGTGTGTAGCTGGGTTTGCAATATTTAGATGTTAAAGACTTGGTTAGATGGTATGGGTTAAGGAAAGAATAAGGTGGTGTCATTTTTTGAATTTTCGTGTGGAATTCCAAATTCAAATTTGCTAAAGCGTTTGTTTCATAGAAATGTCATTGGTACACCTTTTTATTTGTTAAGTTAATAGCTGATTTAAATACAAATAATAATTGTCACAAAAAACGGTTATAGAATTGTTCAAATGTAGCCCGCCAAGAACAATATCTTACAATCTTTAAACTACAGAATAAACTTATCGATGCGTAAATTAAGGATCCAGCGCTATTCACGCAAGCCAATGCACGGCGAATAACAACAAAAAAACACAAAAAAAAATATGTTAGCCCCGTATCTAGATATCCCGCTGCGGTGCTTACATATTGTTCTTAGACAAACACTTTCTTTGCACAACAAAAAGCGCCTTTATTCTTTACGCGGTTCAAAAATGTAGCTGGCTGAATTAATCGCAATGGCTTGAGACAAAATTAAAAAAAAACGACTCAATCAGTGTTGTAAGCAGCCGTATCGAAATGTGTGATATCGTATCAGGGATTTGGACAATGTGTAAGAGGAAGCGTAAAATTAGGTGCGTATAAATTAGTTGTAGCTGTAGTGTGGATGGTTGGTGTGGCGAATCTGCCGCGTGGCCGCCATTGTTGGTGTGTGGCGTGTGAAAACGATTCTGTTGATTTTGTGACTTGCACCACTTTCCGTTGATTATGACGTTTCGGGAATTAATTGAGTGTGACGCGTAATTTTGTTATGGCAGCGTGTTGGATGAAATGCGTGTTATTGTTTTTTTGGCTGGGAATATATTTGTAGTTACCAAAGAGTTAGAGCTTTAACAAAGTTTTCAAGGTATATTATGATAATTAGACTAGAGACTTGTTATAATATAATAGGTTACAATATGTTTATTATTAAACTCCTGAATCGTAAGAACTATCAAACTTACATACTTGCCTAAAAGAGATATTCTTCTTGTTCAAAAACTCTTTATTTCAGAAGTTCTAGTACCTAAAGTCGAGAACATAAATTTAACGAAGACCGGCTTGGCAATAAAATGCATTATACCCTGTTTACGACCTAAATACTGTAGTAAACACAAGTTACTACCGAAAGACGTTTGTCATACAAGTCGTGAAGGCATTTTTATCGTCCTTTCTTTCCTATCGTAATTGGTTTTTATTTTACACTTTTCTAAAACACTAAGGATTAAGAAAAATATCTTATCGACTGCCTAATCAACAATAACAAAGCCTGCGACAAAATCGCGCGAGTGCCGTGTCGCACCGCGCCGGAGTAACAGTCGTGTCGCGGCGCGCGTCTGTGTGCGTGTCCGTAGCTGTGTGCGTTAGCCCACCCCCCACCCTATTGTAGGGTGTCTAAGCCCCGCCCACATCTGTGCTCATACGGCTGACTTGCAATCAGACGGCTGGCCAGTTGCAAGCGAGCCGTGTCATCGTAACGGTTCGCAGACTCGATTCTTACTCACTCGAGATTTCGCGCAACACTAGTCATTCGAGAATTGAAATTAAAGAATTTCGAGCTCATGCGTCGGTGATTAGTATTTGAAGGACTGTGCTGTTTTGAGTGATAGATAGTGATGACTTTTTGTGGTTTTCGACAAGTGTGAGTTTGCCGCCGCTACTGTTTTCCGGTATGTGATTATTTAAGACGGTTTTGGATTTAGGTATTAGGACTAGGTTCATGGTTGTCCAAGTTATAGGGTTGAAGAGTTTTATCTATAAGGCTCATTGTGTAGCAGGCATTAAAATACTTTAATGATGAAGAAGAAAAAAATAATAAAAACAATGATTCAGTGATACAACACAGTAGGTTTAAATTAAGGAATTATATCTGGAATCGTTTTTCATAACCACAGCGACGGGAAATTTATTTAAATATTCACTTAAGTGTTATAATTCGTAAATTATAACACTTAAGTGAATATTGTTCTTCAATAAAAATATCATCGATAATTTTATAACATACAGAAAAGCTACAAATCTTTTGTTTTAATATTTCTAAAAAATATCACTTAAAATTAAAACCCAAAACTGTAATTTTATACTAAATGGCTCTCGATACAAAAATATACCTTCAAAAAACTAACCTGTACCCCTAAAGAGAAAAAGGGCCTTCTCTGTAATTCGATATTTTTGTTTAGTGAAAAGATGATACGTTCTGCGGGATTCTTTAAACTGCACTAAATGGTATAATTTTATATCTTTTGTTAGATATAATTCGTAATAGTAAACATTTTGCCCTCTTGCAATCTGATATTTTATTGAATTGAATAGATTTGCAAGTTTTTTTTCAAAGCTAAGTTTTGTAAAATGAAGAGCGGGTTTTTTATATTAGTATTTCAATACTTAACTGATAATAAAATAAGTTTTGAAATTTAGCGCTTCAAAGATAAATGCCATAACAAAGGTTTACCATATCTGCCTTAGTACCTATGTGACTTTAACGAGGAAACTACTTATTTACAAATTTAAAAAAAATTAAGAATCTTAAAACTTTTGATATACCTATGTTAGGATATAAAATAATTTTTCTTAATCAATTTTATTACTTATATTTTTTTTAGATAATTGTTTTTATATTTCATACAAAAAATACCTATAAAAATTAAATCCATTCCATCCATCCATCTCGCAACTATTAAACAAACTTAACCTTTGAAGCGGCCGCGGTATCAATGGTCCCGCTAAAAAAAACGCACAACTTCAAAAATGTGTAGATAATTCTGCCAAATAGAGATCTCGAACTTGCATTGTTGGTAGCAAATAATTTCTGCGGTAAACGATACTTGGCGAGGTACAAAAGGTGACATTGATGCAGGATCAGCCAATTTTGAAATACACGCGTAGGACGGTATTGTCAAATTTGAAACGTCATGACAGATGCAAAAAAAATTTTTGAGAGTCGTTTGCATAATTTGTTTTTTTAATGAGTTGTAGTATATTGGTTGAATTTTTAAGGGCGATTTGAGCTTGATACTAGAATATGTAATTGAAATAAAATATATGGGATATTATACGATTTACCAAAAACACAGGCAAAAAAATGCATTTCGATCGACTAACTTAGTCAACTTTATACATAATTTCAAAATAAGAATAGTGTGTAATTTTGAGATTTAATTTCAGCAATAAAAAATAACAACAATATGTTAGTGTTTTTATAAGACAAATCGCAACACAAAACCATTAAAATCTTGAGCAAAGCATCAATAAATCGATCGGTACTTTCAATGCGAATATACCGACAAAGTTGCCATTGAAAAAAAATAACTGTCGCCTATAGTTTACACTTCAAAAGCCATCTTGTTCGAGTGTTGACAACCCTATTATGTAACAACACCCAGGGGTGTCTCATTCTAGTACTTTGACATTTTATTCATATATTAATGACACATTTTTTGACAAAGAAAAGCATAACCATTGATAACTTTGAACAAATTCTTAGATACCGTCATTACACGGTTTTTATGACGATACAGCTTGTGAAATAGAGATTTAGCACGAATTATACGATTAATAAAGCTGTCTTAATTTTAAAATATTAGCACAAAAAAAACATTAAAAAGGTTTGCATTTTTTAAAATTACGTTAAATCATTTTTTTTTACTTTATTTTAGATATCAATCCAAAAAAAGACACCTCTTTTAATCTGTTTAATAAAAGAGACCGCCTACTCCCGAATTACGATAGTGCTTCGATCAAATAAAAAATATATAATCACAAAATAACACCTCTCAATATTCAAAAGCCTCACCCTTCTGGCAATGAGGCTTAATTTGGATTAAGATAAAGCCTTTTTCAAGTAAAAAGCTTTTAATGTATCTGTCTTGAGTTTTATCATCTATTGATTTTTTTTCTCTTTTTAAAAATCGACCGTTATGAATTTAAAATGAGAATATCAAAAAGGTTGGTGGTGATTTTGATAAAACAATGCTGAATGCATAACATAATATAGGTACAAAAATAAATATCGGCAAATCGTTGCCTTTTGGAATTTAAACATCAATTATTTTATTCTTCATGCAGTGAGTGAGTTTAATAATCAAAAAAAAGTTGTTTTGTACAGTTTTTGAACGCCGGTTGTTTGTGAATGTTAGTCGCATATAAAAGAACCTATGTTACTGGCCACATTAATGTGAGATTGATTTATGGTCTCTGCCTTCTGTGTCTACCGTAAAAGAAAAAAAGTGATATCAATTCATATAACGTCTTCGTCTAATAATTACAAAATAAATAAAAACAAGAGTCATTTGTTCATGTTTTAAAAAAACTGTCAAAAAATAAAAATACAAAAAACTTCAAACGCAACTTTCATCCATTTACGACTGCCACTTCAGCATTGAAAAGGGCCCACTAAGCTCTACATTCGCATACACTCAAACTGTCATATCACTAATTATGTGCGTACACAAGTTTTTGAACGAACCCCGCTTTTAAAAAAAGTTTGTTGAAAAGGAAGCGCGCTCTTTGACGTTTGCCAGGCGGAGAGCTCTCGGCGAAAAATTATATGTTTTGTATAACATTTTTGAACTGTGCTTTACGGTGAAATGGTTTTTCTATTATTTTTAAACCAACAAGGTTCTGTATGTAATGATTCCTTTATAATTTGGTGTAAATAAACCGACAACGAAGATTCAGTTTACCATTTGCGAGTAAAGAAATAAACATTTTTTCATTTTGGTTATTTTGTAGTAGTTATAATTTATCTTAAAAGATTTTAAATACATCTGGAATCAAAGCTATACTAATTAATAAATTATAATGTAGATTAGCAGTGAACCAAATCAATGTGTTAAATGAAGCAAAAATTTCAGTGTAAGACCAACTAAGCAGATCTAGACTTTAAAGCATGCTCATAAATGATGGGCCTGTATTTAATTATTTTTCTTTTTTATAATGGTATTAATTCATATTCTAAGCGATAAAAGTTTTTAATAAACTTTTTGCCAAAGATCAGGAGTGTGTATACTTACCATTTGTAATTTTAACAATGTTCAGCTCTTTTAACTAATTTGCATTTTCCGAGTCATAGTAAGTTAAAATATGAAAATATTAAAACGGAATCAAAAAGACATTAAAGAATCTTCTGTTGTAAAGTTAAATACCTACTTACCAGGATTGCATTGGATTAAATCAGATCTTAACTTTTAGGTTCATTTTAACAGGTTATGTTAAAATAAATTAACAAACTTGGAATTTAATTTAACAAACTTGGGCTTTCATTTGATAAAAAACCAGTAAAAAAGTAAAATTATTGATTATACTTTAAACTGTTAAGCATATTTGTCAAGTTACGTAAAGTCATGCAATACCTTGTAATCAATATTTTTATCCAAAATATCTCGACCATTTGTTTTATTATTGTATTTTCAGTGAAAAAAATAAGAAAACGAATAAGTCTACTTTCCCACATACAGACCGTTCCGATGAACGCGCTCACTTTCCGAGATCAAACATCTATGGTCAGCTAATTATACTAATTAGAAACAACTTTTTGTAGATACGTAACTCGATACTGCTCTGTACTCAGATAAATATACTCTTAGAACCTCTTTACTTAACCACCGCAAAGAAAAACCGACTCTGTAACACAAAGAATAAGATTGGGAGTCGTATAAACAGAGAGTAAAGAGCGCATCGTCATTTAGCGCGGGCTGATCCAAAGAAGCGGCGATCGCATTCAAAGATAATACAGACGTTTGATTAGGTATGATGTATTATATTATTATTTGTTATTGTTAAAATATGTTGCCACCGAGAGCCAGTGCTTTATAGATTTTGAAAGTGAAAGATGAGGTTTAATTACGGGTGCTTGTGATTTTATTTCGTTAATGATCCAAACGGTATCTATTTCTATGGCTACCTATTCTTTGGTTTGAACATAGTATTTTGTGACTGGATGTACTTTTCGGCGTTTCGAAATTAGAACGCGGGGCTCAGTCTCAAATTTTTTTATTTTTTTTTACCAGCCAGTAGCACTGGCCGAAAATATCTTACAACCAAATAGGTTTTATGCTTTACGTACCCTAGCCAGAGATGTAATAACTTTCAACGTGCATTTCTATATTAAAGTCGTAATACCCTCTTTTGCAGTAAATATAGGTACTTGATACATGTTATTTGATCTTTTCAAGTCCCTATTGGGACTAACTTTGATATGTCACAATGGCGCTAGGAGTCAGGGGTTGATCGGTACGCTTATAAAAAACATCAAAGTAAGTGTTTGTTGTGTAAAGTCAAAGTTGGTAGAGTTTTAATTGTGGGAGAGAAGGGTTTTGGTTTGAGAAGTGATATTAAGAAAAATAATTAAAAAACATTCCAAATGCAATCAAAAAGACAAAATTTTGATTAAAATGAACTTTTTTAAATAACTTGTTATAATTTTATTTAAAAGATTAACGATCAAAATAAAATTTTAGTTAAAGTTTAGTTTCATAACTGAAAGTTACCCCTAGATTAAACCTATGTCGATGATCATCAAAAACCTACTCTCACTGACGTCTCGAATCTGTCATTTGGCTGTCACTGTCAAATCTTCCGCCAACCACCTAGCCACAGAACTACCGTTCGCTCCATGGGTGGCAGTCGATGGCGGTATCGCACCATCACTTCATTAGTCGATCGTATCGTACTGCACGAAACAACAAATATTTGTGATATGCAACAATAGATGGCGCTGATGTAAGGTGCTGTGCACACTGAGCGAGAAACTCTGACTAACAAAATAACTATATATTTTTTATATTTCAAACGCTCAGAAAGAAAGCTCCTAAGAGTTTGTTTATTTGTTCGTTCCAATCGTTGACCAATTGACCAATTGAATAAAACTTTTATTCTTTAATATAACTATGCAGAAGGTTTCAGATTATTTATAGAGAGTTTTTTAAGGATTTAAAGCTGTGAACTTTAGTACTTTTATATGAGCACAGCTTTGTTAAATTCAGCAGCATCATTGACCAATTTACTATCTTGCATTTTTTTCACTCGAAGCATTAGTTTCATAAGGGAAAAAGAGAAAGAATTACGTAGTAAAACTACTAATGTAATGACGAGACATGATTGTTATTGATGATGATTTCGTGATTAAGCTTTTGAAGTCGTGGATTTTTGTGTTAGCAGATAAAATATTTGTTTCTTCCGATAGCCATTAGGAAGACTAACTTAAAGAAAGTTTTCTTACCTCAATTTTGATAAAAATACCAAAATCAATAACAATGTTTTCTTTCTTTCCAGATTCGCATAGCAGATCGCGAGACATAACACTAATTCGTTCAAAACGATGTGCTTACATGCAAACTATCTCATTACAACCATTTACTAATTGTTATCAAAAATTCTCAATCTACTCTCAAATTATTCATTAAAACATTTTTCAATTCCCTTTTCCCCAATAACTTAACTTAACTGTCAAAGTCACAACCGTCACTGTCACTGTCAACGTCACTGTCACTGTCAAAGTCATTGTCACGAACGTCAGTGTCATAGTGTTTGAGTTGTCGCGCGTCGTCGCCGCCGGGGGGGTAAGGGGGCGCGGTGGCGCTGCACGGCGGGTGGGGGAGGGGGGCGCCGGCGCCGGCGCATGCGGCCACGCTGGTCGGCGGACTGGTGCCGCCGCCGCGGGAGCCGACCACGGCGGCCGAGGCGTTTTGGAAGATGCCGCATAAAGGTTGGTGGACTGTACTGGTTTTGTAAATGGGTAAACCAGCGCAATAAAGTGATAAGATACTGCAGTTTAACTAAACGCCCTAAATGTGAGCAGGGAGTACTAATTTAACGTAATGCAAATTTACTAAGAGTTTCGTTGTCAAAACATCGTGGTCGAAACTCACTAATAGGTGCCTTGACTAAGGCCTTGAACGAGTGGTTAAATAATAATAGTTTATAATAGTTCTTTTTTAAATATTTTTATGAGATAGTAATAATAAATAGTTTAAGCAATGCTACTTACCTTTATAAAAACAATTATAAAAGGCTAACTTATCGAATACAAGCCTGGCTTCGAAGTTAAACTAACTTAACACGAATCTTTGCAAACGCTATTCAGTCCGAACTCAATCCACTGAAGACACAAAATACTTGGGATCCCTTAAAAACTTGCATGTTACGCTGCATAGTCTAATGATTCGAACACAAAACTTCGCTTCACTAATAGATTGAACCTAACAAGGTGGCAAGTGGCAAGTCTGTAACTTGATGTAACTTGTTTACAACGTGCAAGTCAAGTTTACAGCACAGACGTAACTTAGTCGAGACTTGGCTCAGACTTAGTTGCTGGATTTGTTGGGAAACTACCACTGGAAGTCGATCGCAACTCGATTAGTCTGGAAGTTGAAAGACTACGATTGGACTACGGCGTAGACGCGTAGATTGTAGTGAGTGTCGGGGATTAAAGTTCAACGCGTTTACATATTGATGTAACCTAGCTAAAGATTGAAAAAAGCTCTAAAACGACACAAATATGAAAATTTAAATAGTATCTTCTTTATTACCTTTAAATTGTTTATGTGTGGTAGTTACTTAACTTTTACATCTTAATTTCGGTGGTAAAAAAATACGTTCGAGTAGTCATTTTTTGGGTTTTTACACAGTATATAGCAATATTTTAAGTAAGTAGTTTTAAACCTTAACATTCGTTTATAGCACCTTAGATGTTTTTTAAAGAAAAATTCTCAATGCTAATATTTCGGCTTCATATTTTTTTATAAATTTAACGATCTTCAAAAAACGATATAGGTAGATCCATCGAGAATGTCTTCCTCATCGAGTACCAGTGGTAGTGGTGACCGCAGCAGCCGCGTTGCCGACCGCTCAACTTTGACTCCGCTAACTTTCTGTGATAATAACTTACCTTATACGGATGTATACTGCAGCTTCATAAAACTATACTGTTTCTACCGAAAAAGTTTCAAAACAAATTAAATCAATTGAAACTGAGATATTTGATACAAAATATATTAGATAGATCCTACTAATATTATATATGAATGTTTATTACTCTTTCACATAAAAACTACTGGATGGATTTGGATGAAACTTTGCAATAATATAGGTTATATACCTCATAATAACATATAGGGAACTTTTACCGCGGG
The DNA here is from genome assembly GCA_916618145.1 of Emmelina monodactyla. Taxonomy (NCBI): domain Eukaryota; kingdom Metazoa; phylum Arthropoda; class Insecta; order Lepidoptera; family Pterophoridae; genus Emmelina; species Emmelina monodactyla. The sequence continues at coordinate 5,480,842 of OU745316.1, forward strand.
AAAACTTCTCATTCCTACGGGAAACCGACTTCCACGCGAACGGAGTCGCGGGCGGCCACTAGTATTTAATAAAAAAAAAGTTTTGGTTACAAAAGTGCGTTGTTATTGAAATGTTTTTAAGCTTGTACCTACTACATTATATGTATAAGCTAAGGAGGCAGATACTGAAAGGAGAGAGATACTGGAAATAAGAATAAACAAAGTCGGGTTTTCTGTACATGTATGACCAACTCATATATAAACTTATTTATAAAAAATATGTACTTAATCATGTACGCAATCATTATCGACACAAAAAAAATTTCAGTATCTAAGTGTTCAGTGGCTACAAATCAAAATTCGAAGTGTATAAAAGACAACCGTTATAATAATCTTTATAATCCTATTGTTTATTCTTAAAAATATCTTTCAAAATAATCCTCCTTCTAACAAAAGTGACTGTACGCTAAGTTCCTGCTAGTAATGTATTTAATTATAAAAAAAATAGTTCTTAGTTTCATATAATTCAAACCATTTACCATACTATAGTTTATTTGGTTGAGTAGCAAAGTACCATGTTAGGTAGACTTTGTTTGTACACAAAAACATCATGAAATCTCTTTCAGCAGTGTTTCGACAAAAACCGCGCTTTTCAGACGTCTGTAGTTAATCATTAAAATTCAAGTAGACAACGAGACATCAGTTTATCCCGCTCTAATGCCCGTTTTTCCGGTCTATTTGTCTTTGTCTGCTGCGTAATGTGACATCTCACACCCTGTTGGTTTGGCTTGGCTTGGGTATTTCACGGGTTTTTGTTTTAAGAATGTGTTTTTTAATACCTCTAAATATTTATGAACGCAAAATTTTCAATGATTTAAGCTTTTTTTAACTAGTGGGTTTTTAATGATAAGGCTGTATGGTTGTGAGTACCTTTGCCTTTCCTAGCATCTGAGTATAAAAAACTATAAAACGAATTTCAGGGATCGCAAACCTTTCTTCTCGATCATTGGCAATAAAAGTGACAGCTATAAAATTGTGAACAGTTTAGCACCGTTTGTGAATGGCAGTTTTTTTGTTGGCGTGCATCCACTGCGAGGGGCGTGGTTGTAGTTTGAGCAATAAATTATGACGGACAGGAATAAAAATGCGTTGAAATATTTTTTGTGTCTTTTGAATAAGTTTGTTTTGCAGGTTTTTTTTTAAATATTTTTTTGTGCGATATCAATATGCTGGATAAGTGTAGCATAGATTTTTTTTTTTTAATTTAAAATCGGTAGTAGTTGAGTACTTTCGTATCTAATGATTAAACAGTTTTAACGCAATTGAACATCATCAACAAAACGGGATTAAAATCCAAAATGGCGTTTACTGCCACAATTAAATCTCCCCTATAGATTTAAGCAATTCAAAAACAGATACAAAATAATAATAATAAGGGATGTTTAGGGGTTGTCTGCCAGGTGTGGATCTGTCATAAGCAGGGTGAACAACCCTTATGTAACGAATTATATATTGTCTAATATTTGATTAATGCTCATATAAGCGGAGAAACGGGTCGTTTGATGAAACATGATGGACCGTTATTCAATGTTAAATAGTTACGTGAAAAAATATTTACTTTAAACATTAGCTATGGTAAGTTAGTAGAAACCTACAAAATTATATATTGAAACATCTGAATTTATAGGGTCGGTGACATTTCGGACCAAATAAACTCGGACACCTTCGCCAATGTATGGAAAAAAATAATATTAAAATTGAAAATCCATACATTGGCGAAGGTGTCCGAGTTTTTTTGGTCCGAAATGTCACCGACCCAATTTATAAATAATATTCATTATTGCAATAAGTCAACGAACATGAATACTCGATGATTAAATTTATTATTTCGCCCTCTACACAAATTAACATTAAAGGATTGATATCGGTGCCAAATCTTAAACACCACCAAAAAACAAACTCCAACAAAATCCCGCCACTAATTAACACCGAAACGGAATGCCACATTAAAACTATAATAAAATATAACAACGGAACTACAAAAGCGTGTAAAAAAACTACTACGCGCGAAATTTATAGCGTTCCCGCCATAAAAAGTGGGATTAAAAATAAATCGCTCGAGTAAATTGCACCTCTGAAATTAAAACACGCCCTCGCCACGCGTGGCGCGGCCGTCTGAGGGGGCGCGGGCGACAACGCTCAAATATGGAACATTAATTTAAATTTCAATTCTTTGTGTGTTTAAAAAAGTAAATCAAGTGGCCAGTTGCCTATTGTTAGAAAAAGGTGATGTGCAATGTTTTTTTTATTATTTACTATCTTACTATCTCATTTTTAAATAACCAACTATAAGTAACTTCATAACTTGATTTAGGAATGTGTAGGTTACTATTTTGACGCTGTTTAAAATATTATTACCATAAAACATCGATAGTAATATAAAGTTATTAAAACACTTTTCACCGAAACACAATACGTACTACAATTTACGCCCCCAATATTGCGGAGGTAACACTAGGCATTGTTGATTGTTCTTTTAACAGGCACATTCTTGTTAGCGTAGGCTTCGTTTATATTATAGTTTTAGCGGGAAATCTTAATTGGCGAACGAGCGATATATTAATTAATTGTCGCCGAGCAAAAAAATGTTCGCCACCCCTGTTTCCAGAAATGCAATTATTTTTTTAAGTGTAGGCGTGAACATTAAATGGCGAAAAATAATATGAAAATTCTTACCCACTATGCTTAAACTCTTTTTTAATTTACTTACTAAACACGGCTTGTTTTAATGTGCGTTGTACATTCGTAGCCCTAATCAAGGGTTTGCCCTGATTCGCCCACAAATTGAGTCCAATTGTTCACTTTTTACCACGAGGCAAGTTTGCAAGGGGCGAAAAAAAGGAGAAATTATCTGCCAATGGTTGCACACATCTGATCAAAATGTACTATTCGAGGTTAGTGGCGTGAAAACACAAGGCGCGGTGACGTAATTGGTCGTGGGTGATACAACTGTTCGATTTTTAAATATCGAAAATTCGGCACATTTGTTACCGGCCAGTATGTTATGAAGGAGATTGAATAAAAAAAGTATTACATTTTTATGTTTTAGTTAGTAATACCAATATCAAAATATAGCTCGCTATGATAAACAGGTACAATTTACTGTCGCTGAAAGGTTACTAAAGCCTTAGTTTACCAATACTTACCGTATTTTAAACATAGATTTTCGTAAGTGTTTGTCAATAAACTTACGACTTAAAAACTTAACCGTACTATGGACAGATAAAAACCATCGATTAAAAAATCTAAATCTTTGGACAAAGAACATAATAATGGCTTCATGAAAAAAATATGCGGTTTTATGTTGTGGCGGTGCAACCCTTTTTATGAAAAGATGAGATTTTTGCAAAGCGGATTAAATATTTCAAAAACTGCTTGAGTGTTTTACAGTATTAAAGATTATAATCTTGGTTTATTTCTATAGAATGATGCGACCTAACTGTATTGATAAATCTGGTAGAATAGAGAACAAGAAATAAAATTTTGCCTGCTGAAGTATCTATACACTTGAAATGTATTAGCAGATGCATGTTCATAGAAATTCATTACAATACCAACGAAGGTAATTGAAGATAGATAGATAGATGGCAAGAGTTGAATTTAAAAGGCTTTAGTAAGTTTAGCTTCGCATGCGATGGTGCTACTTTGATTAAAATTGATATAATTGAAAAACTTATCAATTTAACTGAAAATAAATCAGCTGGCGTGTAATATTATTCATCTAAGATTTTGTAACCAACATCCAAACATTATTATAAAATTTTATTATATTTGTAGGATCCTCAAGATTTCTACATGTGGCTATGCGTGCACTGCAAATAGTTAACATTGAAACACTTAAACCGTACAAATTACCTACTGTATCAGGAGCATAGTGCAATCATATACCTTAGTTAATATTCAACAACTAACACTAAGTTTCCCCCAGATGAGCTGATGCACAGCGCGGCGATGGGCGGTGGTGGACTCTTCGGTTGCTCCTCCGCCGGCCACAGCGGCATCAACCAGCTCGGCGGGGTCTACGTCAACGGCAGGCCGCTGCCAGACTCCACGCGGCAGAAGATAGTGGAGCTGGCCCACTCCGGAGCGCGGCCCTGCGACATCAGCCGCATCCTGCAGGTCTCCAACGGCTGCGTGTCCAAGATACTCGGCAGGTCAGTCACACTTGTGTATATAGGAGACAGGCCGCTGCCAGACTCCACGCGGCAGAAGATAGTGGAGCTGGCCCACTCCGGAGCGCGGCCCTGCGACATCAGCCGCATCCTGCAGGTCTCCAACGGCTGCGTGTCCAAGATACTCGGCAGGTCAGTCACACTTGTGTATATAGGAGACAGGCCTCTGCCAGACTCCACGCGGCAGAAGATAGTGGAGCTGGCCCACTCCGGAGCGCGGCCCTGCGACATCAGCCGCATCCTGCAGGTCTCCAACGGCTGCGTGTCCAAGATACTCGGCAGGTCAGTCACACTTGTGTATATAGGAGACAGGCCGCTGCCAGACTCCACGCGGCAGAAGATAGTGGAGCTGGCCCACTCCGGAGCGCGGCCCTGCGACATCAGCCGCATCCTGCAGGTCTCCAACGGCTGCGTGTCCAAGATACTCGGCAGGTCAGTCACACTTGTGTATATAGGAGACAGGCCGCTGCCAGACTCCACGCGGCAGAAGATAGTGGAGCTGGCCCACTCCGGAGCGCGGCCCTGCGACATCAGCCGCATCCTGCAGGTCTCCAACGGCTGCGTGTCCAAGATACTCGGCAGGTCAGTCACACTTGTGTATATAGGAGACAGGCCTCTGCCAGACTCCACGCGGCAGAAGATAGTGGAGCTGGCCCACTCCGGAGCGCGGCCCTGCGACATCAGCCGCATCCTGCAGGTCTCCAACGGCTGCGTGTCCAAGATACTCGGCAGGTCAGTCACACTTGTGTATATAGGAGACAGGCCTCTGCCAGACTCCACGCGGCAGAAGATAGTGGAGCTGGCCCACTCCGGAGCGCGGCCCTGCGACATCAGCCGCATCCTGCAGGTCTCCAACGGCTGCGTGTCCAAGATACTCGGCAGGTCAGTCACACTTGTGTATATAGGAGACAGGCCGCTGCCAGACTCCACGCGGCAGAAGATAGTGGAGCTGGCCCACTCCGGAGCGCGGCCCTGCGACATCAGCCGCATCCTGCAGGTCTCCAACGGCTGCGTGTCCAAGATACTCGGCAGGTCAGTCACACTTGTGTATATAGGAGACAGGCCTCTGCCAGACTCCACGCGGCAGAAGATAGTGGAGCTGGCCCACTCCGGAGCGCGGCCCTGCGACATCAGCCGCATCCTGCAGGTCTCCAACGGCTGCGTGTCCAAGATACTGGGCAGGTCAGTCACACTTGTGTATATAGGAGACAGGCCTCTGCCAGACTCCACGCGGCAGAAGATAGTGGAGCTGGCCCAATCTGTATGTCAAAGATACTTGACAGTCAGTCAGACTTGTGTTCATAGGAGAAGCCCGGCAGAATAAACTTAAGCCATTTATATCCCGAAAAAAAGCTATCAAAAGATCCGTTAATCTCCTTATACCAATATTCCTAAATACCAAATTAGTTTCCAAGCACCCATAACAATCCCATACCTTCATTCAAATAGTCAGTACACGAATAAACGAATTATTTAACACAAAACCTATTGTAGTGCTAACAAAGGTCGTCGACATAAAATCGAATATGTCCATTAAAAGATGGGGTCACAGCTCTGGGACACGCGTTTCTTAAATTGTCGAAATTCCCATAAATACCTCCCAAGGAACTGTACAAAGAAGCACAGCTTGGCTCACAAAGTAATGAATTCAATGACTTAATCAATACAATGGTTTACATTCACATGTGTTTTGTTTTTGTTCCGCGACGGGAATGGTTCGATCGACACCGGGTGCTCGGTACAAGGGGCGCTAACTGTAATTTCTATTTTATTTGCTGATTGCGATTTTATCACGAGATCACCAAGGATTTCTGCCCTCGCCTTGTCATGTTCAAGTGTTGGCCGATTGTTTACGCTTATCGTATTATTCGGGATAATGGGAACAGCTTCGAAATGCGAGTTGGAGGTTTTCCAAATGTAACATGAGATGCGAGTGCGAAATTGTAATCGCCTAGAGACACGTTTAAGTCCCTCAAATCTTTTGCTTCAAATAAGAAAAAATATTTAAAATTTAATTGAACACTTTCTCAAACCTACACAGCATGACTTAAAAATCACACAAGTCGACCATAATGGCTATTATCATTACCAAAAGTCAATAACATGGGAACAATAACTCAAAAGTCAATTCTGAACAATAAAAAATGCAAACGACGTCAATCAAAAGAGCTAGACTTTTTAATACAGGGTGTACCTTTCAGGGTTGTCCCACGACCGCCCCTAAATAAAAATAAAATGGGAATAAATAAAATAAAACATGATTTCCTAGTAATTGGCACCCCTGTAGAGGGAGACTGCTTGACGCCACTTCAGTAGATCGAAAGATCTACTGAAGTTGCTGGAAACAGCAAAGTGTATCGGACGGACCCTCGGTCGAGGTTATTATTTTCAAAATGTTTACTTTGATATCATGTTGATAAATACTTTCTTATTGTACACAAAAAAAACACGACTTGTTGAGTCAAACTTTTCTTGTGGCATTAGTTTTACATAATTTGTTTTTTTTGGAGTTTGAAAAGTAAATTGGTGTAAAACAAACCAAACCAAAAATAAAAAATAGTTCTATCTTTATTCTTTGAACCGAAATAGTAATCCGTAAACTCAATAAGGAAATTCCGATCCAGAAATTGATAAAATCGATCGTCAACGCCTCTCGCTTATATGTAGGTAATTTCAAACCTCCCAAAATTGCTCCCATCAAACCATTCGACTGCAAATGCTAGTGAAAACATTTTTCCCACACACCCTCAGTAATTCTTATCGTGCCAATTACCAAGTAGAAGGGTTTTGGAGTATACCTTAGGGCTTTTCTAAAGGGCAAGCGTGGCGGGACTCCTAATTAATACGACCTCCTGGAGTTACCTTTATCTTGAGTTTTTTAAGAACGTTTGAGAATGGGTAATTTTTAAAGTTTGTTTTGGCTATTGTAAAAAAAACGTTTCTTGTGAACTTTATACTGGTTTTATACAATGAAGAATAAACCTAGTTATATAAAAAAAATTAAACAAAATGGCCGGCGTGTTGTGTATTCCAAAACAATTGTTTTCGTTGCAACAAATGCAACTTCGTTACCACAAGCCCTCTTGAGCACATGCTACGAAAATTCACCATCACTCACTTATCAATAATGGAATTACACTTCAATAACCACTTAGAAAAAACAATCTCAGATGAGTATCAGATTTGCTACCACCCTCTAAATATTTTAATAGCCAAAGATGATTACAACATTGTATTTTAGAGGAAAAAGTTAGCTGCTAGTAGTTTTTTTGTTATTTAATAATTATTTCACTTTGATAAAATCTCAAGACTCCATCATTTTAAATTAAATAGCTTAGAGACATAAAAGTTTCCAGATAGTTTTTTCTTCGACTGAGCTCTTAACTTCTTGACTCCTCTTCAAAACTTACAAAAGGATTACCATTTCATTCCTCGGCGCTTCCGAAAGTTAGTTACAAATATCCACATATTGTTATCGGGAAGATCGATTTATTGTTTGAAGCAATAATTGCTCAGTTGGTCAGATCTGTTTGCCGATCAATTGCGATTTGCGGAGAGCTTAATGATATGATCAAACTTGGCTTTGTTACGGTTGCGTGTAGTCATTGTTTTCCTATTTGATGTTGGATTTTGTTAAAAAATATTGGGCAAGTTTTTTTTAATGATGTGTTTAAAAATAAAACCGATTTTAGTTGTGCCACACTGTACTGTACTTTGTTCGTGTGTATATGTAATACTTTTCATTCTTTAAAGTTTTTATAAAACATATTTAACTTTAATGGGTTTTAAATTCTTTATTAATAAAATAGTGAGAGTAATATCTAAAAGCCTGCCTTTTTTAACACAAGAGTTGAATTAGGTTTGACTTTAGTCAATATTACAAAAAGCCTGTAAAGTTCATTGACTTTTAAACAAACTCCTTCTTAATTAAGCTACAAGCGGCCGCCCCTGCTACACCCTGTATAAACTACCCTCAAATTCTATGGCTCTAGGCGAAAACGATTACGTTTCGCTAACGGCACACACTCGACTATAATAACTTTTTAAACGTTTTCCAACAATGATAAAGTAAACACGCTGTGTAAATAGAAGATGTATTTGTATAAATATCGGTTTTTCGATGTAACGGTTTTTGGTATTTTTTGCGGTGTCACCTATTTTAAAATGTGTAGTTGTCAATTTTGTTGCGACCAGTTGATCATTATTTTTGGCAGTTTTTTAGCAATCGTTTTTTTTTTAAGTTTACTTAATTTTTTTTTTTATAAGGTAGTGTGTACAAATTTGTAAAACTTATTTTTTGTGCAAGGTTTAACTAACCGTGATAACATGGTAAAAGAAAGTATTCATCAATATTCAAATATCAATATATTGAAGGACATCTGTTATAAAACCGATAGTATATGCCTTCAGAAAAACCAAAATAGGTCCAATTGGGTACCTATCATTTTTCACATTTGAAGACCGAGTTAGCATATATCACTATTGTTACTAGCTTTTAGTACCTACTGCCTTGTTACAAAATAGCTCTACAAGTGATTCAGTACATTGCGTTAGACATGACATCACAGTAATCGCAACATTTATCTATCATCGCCATCAAATACTGACACATGCCGATAACGACAATGCCGTTCAACCCACAAACATCCTTACACGCCAAACCAAAACCAATCACCCTTAAATCATCGGAATAAGATTCAAAATTGAACGAGTTTTCTTTTATCAAGTATAATGTAAGTTGGTAAGGTTTTAGTACAGTAAGTACTTGAAGAGGGTAGTTGGGATTATTTTTGTTAATGTATTTTGAATTTGGATTTCTGAAGTGGATCAGGAAGTAGTTGAAAAGGTTACAAGGGATTTTGATAGTTAAGTAAATAGGTGCTTTTGGAGTAATCTAAAAAACATTAAATTGGTTCTTTTTTCCCTATTTTATTTTGTTGTCCCCCTATTTAAGATAAGTAGCTAACTGACACTATTTAGGTACAAGTCGTGACAAGGAAAGTTTTTTTTTAAAAAAGTTCTGTGCATTTTTCTTAGGTTTGTCTACTTATATTAAAACATATGTTTAATCCTAATACTAAATTCCACCTAACCCACTTCCACGGTCCAAACTTACGTCAGCTTCCCACGCAGATATTACGAGACGGGGTCCATAAAGCCCCGCGCGATTGGGGGTTCCAAGCCGCGGGTCGCAACTACCCCCGTGGTCTCGAAGATCGCGGACTACAAGAGAGAGTGCCCCTCCATCTTCGCCTGGGAGATCAGAGACCGTCTGCTGAGCGAGAATGTGTGCACGAACGACAATATACCGAGTGTAAGTTGATTTTCTTTTTTTTTTTTTTTTTTTGAGGTAGGGCAAAGGAGGTTTGGTTTTGAGGTTTACTAACAGGTTTTAAATTTAAAATACGTAGGAAATTCCTAATCAATGATCAAACAACACAGATTATCTACATTTCCATTTATAGATGTTAAAAACATAGTGTATAGTTATGAACGTTTAATTTTTTCTTTGGGGCATTGACGCAAGAGTGTGTGTGATTTACTAAAGTTAAGTAACATAAGAAACACCTGTAGCGTCTTGAGATAGTTAGCTTTGTTTTTACTCCGTTTTACGATTAGTTTTAAAAGTTGTTGAGTGTATCATCCATTTAATTTCCATGTCAATTCGTTCCTTTCAGAACTAAATTCAAACGTCACTCAAAACCATGGAATTTTATCAACCCAATGAAATCTATCTAGGAAATCACCCACGCACCTTGAGCTGTCACTTTCAAATAAAACGGCATAATAATAGCAACACTGTATAATGTCAAAACACTTTCAAATACTTCGATTTAATTAGATTCAACAAACAGCGGCATCTGGCAATCTTTAGTTTGCGGCGTCTATTGTGTCGGTCCTTATGACAATTCTTTGGCTAATCCAATTTTGTATTGCAAAATTTTCGAAGCATATGTTTTGGGTCGAAAAGAGCCTATTGTGAAAAGAAGGGCCCATTTAGGATGGTCAAGAGTGTATTCTGTCGACATTATTGATGACATAAGCTTATTTTTTTCACGAATGTAGAATATTATACGTTTTTATTAGGACATTGTTAGCCCTCAGCTTTGTGAGTTTGCGAGTTCATAAATTATAGAAGTTTATAGGCGTAAAGGTAGCTTTTGGATTCAATGTTTGAGTGTTCAATTATTATTTGCGTTAATATTGATCCATCGTTAACTTAAGTATGTATATCTAAAATATATTGTACAACTACTTATGAAAAAATATAACTATTTATGCCTCTTTATGTACGTAGGTACTGACAAAGTTCTTCATTTGTAAGAATCTACGTACAGTAACTTTAGTAGAAACTAAGTCTTACTAAAAATAGAAACATTCTACAAACAATAAGAAGAAGCTAATTAACTTACAAAAGTATTTTCTAAAAATACTTCTACCCGACCCACAGAAAAAAGTCGATTCAGAATATTACACACATGATTTTAAATAAAGCCTTTTATGAAATGACACGGCTGGTAATCGAAGCGGACAGTTCAATAACATCTGCCCATCTGAGTGAACAAAAAAATGTATGCAGAAATAGAGTTCCGTAGTGTTATGACTTTTTTGAAAAAAAAGGATTATGCGATATGGTTATATACTGACATCCTTTTATTTAAAAACGCGTTTAAAGATATATACGTAAAATATGTTTATATCAGAAGTTTCAACATTAAGATCTCTTATATTCAACGTAGTGTTGGAATAAATAATAGATACAAATATAATATAGTTCTGGGAATGCACAATCTTTAATCAAACGGAAATATTAAACGATGAAGCTATTGTGTAATTTATCTGAGAGTAAATAAAATCTAGACTCACCTAGTAAACGTATCTAGAAATCGAGAAACATTTCTTGGAAAGAAAATCTTAGTTTAATTATTTCTCATTGTAAGTTTCTCACTATATTCATATCGAAATTATTATAAATCTTAGCTTGAGCACAAATCTGTTCGGAACCAAAATTTATGTGTTTTCTTTTTCACCAAAAATATGTTAATCGTTTTTTGACTCGCTGTGTAAACACTTGAATATACAATAGCGATACAATGTAATTAATAATAAATAAATAAATAAAATTCAATGATATAAGTATTTTTTTACCTTTTTTAAGTTTTAACGTTAAATTAGTTTTGGTGCAGCATATTTGCTTGAATAAAATCTAAGTATTTAATAATAAATAGTAAAGATATTAAAAACATAATATTGTCATTCAATTTTAAAAACACTTAAGTTTAAATTAATGTCCCTACTTAAACATTTCATTTTGAAATACTTAGATAGCTACTCATACTTATGCCCTTAGAAAACAGCATTTCCAAAGAGCCCTATTCAAAGCCTACCTTTAATACATAAAACCAAAATACCTACACATAACCTATCATAACCTTCTAAATAAGTCCACCCTCCTAACAAGGGATGAAAATCGAAATGCCGAAAGGCCCCAGAACTTTCGGCGCCCGCCACCGTCTATTTTTATGATTCGTACCTATACACGGCTTACTGAACAAATAGGTGAGCGGGACAATAGATATTATATCCCACATATGTTAGAGAGAGAAGGGTATTTGTCGTCAGTTGCGTTGTCTAGTCATAACGGTCGAATGGGCGTGCTGTTTCTTACCCGAGTGGCGGGCAAAAATACGTGGAACAATCGATTCGGGCCCCGAGGTAAAAGGGCGTAACTGCAAAATATAGGATTATGAGGACGAGCAATTTATTTAGCGATTTTATATGAGTTTGCAAGGAGGTTTTTACAAGGGTTATATTTTTATTATAGTTTTCATTTTGGTTTGAGAGTAAAAGTGGTTTTATTAAAAAGAGAAATATAAAGATGCATGTAGGAACATTTAAAACTTCTTTAGAAAATAAAAAGATAATACTTACTTATGCATTTTTGTGTGTCAATTTAAAAAAAACAACACCCATCTATCGTTTGAAAGAAAAGAATATTTGTTTCGTTTGATAATAAAAAAAACATTATTTTTCATTATATTTCGTTCTTTATATCATTTCTCTACCTCTAACCCATAACATTTTTCTACCACACCAACGTTAGCAAACTTATATATTATTCAGAAAGCCGCAATATTTGACAACAGTCGCTCCACACTCGCGGTTCCAGCGAAATCAGACGAGTTCTGTTCACGACGGTGTAAAATCACCTTATCTTTGAGTCGAGTGCGGCATCCTCACAAAGTGCCACAGTGTAAAAGAACCTAATCAACCTCAAGCGACCGTTAAATAAATTTAAAAACAATTTAAACGTTCCATTTTTGATCGAGCGTGGTATACAAGCTGTAATTTGAGCCTGTCGTACAAAATGCTACCGTATCGCATTTTCGGGGCTTCTCGAATATAAGCTATGTAGGTTTCGTTTTTGTTTACACGCAAAACTGTTGAAATTGGAGATACATACGTTTTAAACATCGTCGTAAAGATATAAAAAAAACCTATTTTTTTAATTATTTTCTTATTTGCGGAATAAATCAAGAATTTAAGAGTAGCTTTTAAGGTTAGAGTATTTGGGCTATCATAATAATCTTATAAACAAGAAATTTTGATATCTATAATTTCTAAATGTTAACTTTAAAATCAATATTAAGTTTCACTCTAAAGTTTCCATCAAAAACCTTGCAATAAATTCTGCAGAAACCTTTGGAATCGGACTATCTAAAATATTCAAAAGCGTCGAATAAATACAACATGTAATCTGAAATCACCGCAGACAAATTTAACAGTAATAATGAAGTAGATAAAAGCTTCACGAGCAAACTATCCAATCTGGACGCCCCTGGAGATTATAAAAAACTTCCCCTAAACGCAAACCGCCCCAGTAAAACCGCTTTTCATCAGGGAATCAGACCTTGGGGTCTTTGCGGGTTAAGCGAATTCGCTAAAATGTTTATAGATAATGCCAAATAGGTAATAGCGATTTTTGTCGTGGGGTCTCTCCGACCCGACGCCATAGATGCGGAGGAATTTCTATAGTCAGTGATGGCTTTTGTCCAGATCCTTTTGGCTATGGTTAAGTAGAAAAGACGGGGAAACGTTTTGTTGATTGACTTCTTCCTTTTTTTAGTCAACCCTTGTTTTTCGTCTTCAAAATTTCATTAAAATCTGTCAATTAAATAGTTGGAAACTATCAAAATCCAATTAACCGAGTAAAAGATCGTATCTTTTTCTTTTTTTCTCACGAGACCACCAACGCGGTGGATCTTTAACACTATCGCTCGCTAGATGATCTATCGCCATGTCGTAGGTAATGAGGTGCGCGCGCGCATCTCACGTGACACCTGTCAACTGTCAACTGTCACTTTCACAGGACGCCCGCGCCGAGAATTGATCAATGGGAGCGCTATCGTTTAGTCCGTCGCGAAATACGATACCGAGGCTATCTATTTTAATTATAGTGAAAGATTAAGATCGCTTAATACACTTTGGATTGACGGATTAAGTAGAAATTAACCCTCGTTGTGTTTAAAAATAAGAAAGGAATTGTCATTACGAAGTTTTTAAAATTACACTACTGAAATATATTTTTCGATCTTTGCATACCTAGCTTATGCTATTCGTTAGTCTTAGAAATTTCATTTTTAAAAGTTCTCACAATACCGTTTTTCCATACGGCATTAGTGTCATTTGTATTTTTTAAATCTTGTTCGAGACACCCCTCAGCGTGAGTTTGCCCTGTTTCTAAAACTGATGAAAGTTTCGGCCCTTTTTACACATCGCTGATCACTAATTCGGATCGCTTCGTTCCAAAACGTTGTATGTGTAGCAAATCGATTTTTATATCGAATAGAAACTTTTTGTGTATAAAAAAAAAATGTGAAGAATAAAGAGTTTGATAGTAAAATATTGATAAGGCCAATTAGAAGTATTAGGTTATTTAAATAGATAAAGGTCGCAGCTGAATTCATTCTTCCGTAAATTGTAACAAATACGATTATTTCTTAGATCTTTGAAGAAATTGACAGCCATGTTAAGTATTTTTATAATTAATGTTCATAGAAATATGAGTGTGTATTTCAACAAATTTCCGTTTACTTTGAAACAAACTTTTGTAAACAGTTATTTTCAAACCTAAGTAATTGTAATCGGCATGTCTTTTCGCCTAAAATTTCCCAAAAAAAATCCACAGTTACAGTTAAAATTCTAAGTTCTCGCGAACTTATCACATTTTGTACGCCAGTGACATGTCTATTAAAAAACTATATCTATGGATGCAAGTAAACTTTTAAAAACAGACTGGATATATCTAGACCTGAACATAATATAGTCTATGCATTAATTTAGGTTATGTAAATTACAAATATAAATTATTCCAAAAAAGATAATCCTTCCAATTGTATATGTATAGGTACTTCAAATTTAATCTTCCCCGCCTATCTGATTGGCTAGAGACCTGTCAGAAACAGAACTCGTGTTTAAATGCACCTCTCTTATTGGCTGGATTCGTGTTCGAATTTCGAATGTTTTTGGCGTTAGAATAGATTTCTTTTTTGTCATGCTTTCTGATTGGGAAAGGATTTAAATTTCGAATTTGGTAGATAATTGGTTTTGTCAATCATTATGGGAAATCCAGTTAGCGGCTTGTTGGAATTAGATAATGACCTTTATTTGATTGACATTTAAGTAGTTTTAATGTTTTTGTCTTGTCATCAAGCTTCCTGATTAACGTTTTAATTTGCAAGCTACTTATATTTTGTGTTGCATATTTTATGCCATTTTGTTTGCAGCGTATCTTCCATTAGTACAAAAGGGATTAAATCAAACGTATGACGTGATTCAGTTTTAAATCCGACATACAAACACTATGCTACAGGCTCTGGCAACACTGTCCTATTTTATTTTTTACCGTGAGCATGGCTTTTGACGTACAGCCAAATGCACGGTAACACAAATGGATTTTTATTTAAACTGTTTTTTGAACAGACACACAGGTGCTCTTTGGAAATATAATGCTGGGAATTCAGTTCTTATTAGAAACGTATTACTCTTTCACAATATTGTAGATAATCTCATGAAAAAATGCATAAAGCAAGCTTAGATAGACGTTCCAATTTTAAAAGGCCACAATTCAAACAAACGATATCCATATTGAGCGGGAAATACTCTTCCCCGTTGCCATGGCAACGCGAAAACAGATAAAGCACAGGACGCCCGTAACTGTGTACGACTATAATACACACGCTTTCGATATAGCACGTGTTAAAATAGCATATTATAGTATAGATATAACACATCTTTATATTTGTGTGTGGCAGATTTTTACGCATGCGTAGTTTTCGACGAAAGTAGATAGATATTGGGGTTTTTAGGCCCTCGAGGGGACGGGTGGGGCCCAAAAGGGTGGGATGTCCTAATCTGTGTCCCTTTGAGCCTCCGATTGGAATTTAGTAATCATATTAGATTTTAAATTACATATGTTCGCAACCTGTGGGGTGGAAGCAGTTTCCAATTTGTTTCTCATATACTTGTACATCAAACCCATGTTACGAACTCCGCATATACTTATAAATACCTACAGGTCATTACATTTTCTAACGAACTCTGTGGTGCAGCGGTATTGTATACCGGACTGCTAAGCGATTGGTTCCGGGTTCGATCCCCGGGTCGGGCTAATTTCGTAAACATGGTTTTTCGATATTGGCTCGTGTCTGGGTGTAACTAGGTTCTCCCCTAGTCCATTGTGTGGGACCTATAGTACAAGCTTTGCTTAGTTTAGGGCCACACAGGTGTGTCAGTCTGGAGATTTATTATTATCATTTTCTAATAAGCATCTGCCATCTACTCTAAAGCCGTAAAGCAGTCTTCATCCATCCTACCTCCCCAGGTGTCCTCAATTAACCGGGTACTAAGAAATCTGGCGTCGCAGAAGGAACAAGCGGCATCCCAGCAGAACGACAGCGTTTACGAGAAGCTGCGCATGTTCAACGGCCAGGCCGCGACGGGCTGGTGGTACCCCGGGCTGCCGACCGCGCCGACAGCGCCAGTGGTGCCCGCGCCGCTGCCGCCGCAGCTGAGCCGGACCACGGCCGAGGAGAAACGAGGTATGGGGGATGCCATGATGAGTCTTGGACTGAAGTTTGATCTAGGATTAAAGTGGTACTTTACGAGTGGTAGAGTCTAGCTGTAGGCTCTGTCTGCAGCGATAACTGGGCTGACTCGACCGGTGGAATACCACCGTCGCACAGAAAACAGACGTGAAGTAGGGACGATGTTGCGTTTCGTTCGGTGAGTGCAGTATCCGGTGCCCAATTTTCTCAAAGGTTTAACACACCCCCAACACCACCTACAGTGTTGCGGGTAGTCATGGCCAGCGGTGTAAGTGATCACCGCCATCAGGTACCAGAAATAAAAAAAAGTGGGGACCAAATTTCCGAAAATGCAAACAAAGCAGAAATGAAAACTTATCTGGTATATTATTTTTAATTTTGGGTTGAAACAGATCAAGATTTATTATCAAGAAAAAGTAGGTTACAGATAGTGTTTGTTATGTCGTATATGGCAATACTTGCCTTTAGAGAAACATTGTTTGGAAAACAAGAATATGAATTGGAATGTAAAAACATTTACTCAAAACACTCGAAAAAGACTCCAAACTCTCAAAGAGTCGAATAATCAATACACAAACAGCCGTACATTTAATGTCATTACCAAATGGAAATCCCTATTTGAATTCCATCGTAAAGGTACGAAATTCCTCTGGTCGACTTCAAAAGTTCAAAACGACTAACCCTATATACCATTCCACTTTGTTGTATACGAGAAAAGGGAGGGAGACGGGGCTGGTTACATATTACAACATTTGGCACAACTTTTTATCTAACAACACAGCTAGAAACAGAAAACTTTCGTTGTACACGCTTTATTGGAGCGAAAATCAACCGTAACACAGGAGAACTAAGAATAATTTTAGCGACTGGCAATCTTGGAGATTTTCTTAAAAACATTTCGATGCTTGCTCCTTGTGGCGTAGCAGATTATACGTTTCCCGCTTTTGTGTTCTGTTATCTGTGGGAATTTGACAGTTGCGGTACAGTATTATGTCGAATTTCTTTGCTCTATGCTAAGTATTTGTTTCTTGGAAGTAACACAATAATAAATCAGTTTTCGTATGAATCGTTCTTAGCGAATATCCAACAGCGGTTAGTTTAATTCACTAAAATAACATTTTGGAGTAATTGTCTGCGAATTCTACTGCTGTTACTGGTCGTAAATTTAACGTTTTTACCGATAGCCGACCGTTTGGGCGAGTTGCCTGAGAATTATGAGTTTTAAGACTTACGACCTTTCGACGGCAGGAGCGAGCTAATGTAATATATGGGAAAACGGGCAAGAATATTTTGGCAAACGCGTTGAAATATCACGTAACCTTTAAAGAACATAATTTCTTTAGGACTTTTATGAGACCCGTTTAATTGAATCATCGCGTTCATAAGGGTCATAATTAGACCAAACGGTACCGGTCAGAAATTAGGTTATGTACAGGGCCCAACGTAATTATAAACATGATGGTTTTACGTCTTCGTGCAGACAATAAGTCTGTTGGCAGTTGTACCTCGTAGGTTTCCACGGAGGCGTTGTATAAAACACGAGCAACGTGACCCGAATAACATGACTACTCTGTGAAACAGCTAGCTGTAAAAGTGTCTAAAAGTATCCGCCATTTTTAGCTGTCAAAGAGCGCGCCTTTGCCTTGCGTTTTGCGAGCTTTGACGGAAAAATCATTTTGTTTTCTGGCGGGAGAGTAATTCCATTTTTGAAATAGGGTTTGTGCTTAAAAAAAGTACAAGTCTGGTTTGAAAACGTGAATATAAATAGGTTAGTTGAAAGCTTCGAATAAATCTAAATACGTAACGTATACTCGTAGGTGTTATAGTTGATTGATACCTATATAACCAGTGTGTTTGTGAAATGGTCAACACAAAGCAAATAATTGTACAAATTGCAAGTGCACATTGGTTTCGGAATAACGCAATGTTGGAAACTCGGTTACGTTTTCGGTTAGAACTAATTATTTGACTGTTAATTAAATAGCACTAGACTAAAATTGAACCAAAGTAACACTAGTTTTGACTGCTTTTAATCTTATTAGAAAAATAGTACTTTTTTAATTACATTTGAGCTTCCGCCATTTTGTTTTGTTAATTCACATCTTTGCATTTACCACACATTCGCTGAGGACTGGGTGTAAATTTCCCTACAATTAAAAAACAATGCAATATTAATTGGTGACTCGTGCATCAAGTGGTATATTCTAGTAAAGGTTCAATTGACTCTGAACTCGATTGCACTAGAAATAAACTATAGCGCACGCGTTTTTAACAATGTCTATTCATCTGAATTTTTGTTAGATTTCAAGTGTAAAATGGTTTGTGAAAATTATACTGATTTGAAGGGTACTTACATTACAAACTTAAAGAAACGATTTAAGGTCAATAGAAAAAATCGTATTAGTGAAATGTTTAAAGTAGTGGCCCATTAAATAGGTACACCGAAGTGTTTTTTTAAATTTGCCTTAACCGTCCACTAGCGGCATATCTCTCACAAAAGTATTTTCACTAAGATTAGTTTTTATACAAATTACTATTTAATTACATACTATAAGTAGAAGTATTGTCCTTCCTCGGCGCCTATTTCCTTACAGTCCCTTTTATTTCCGAAATTACAGACTTATTTTCTTTTTTCCCTCCACCCTACATTGTCCTACGTATTTCTTTGTTTCGCTGCTTGATTAATAGCTACTGTTTTTGTCGAAACTTACTTATATGTAGGTATTTGTCGTTGAATAGGCCCTTATGTATGTTATATAGACAAAAAAGATCAAAGATTTGACAAGATAGGACGAGCACATAAACAATAAAATCTACCAAAATTTTTACCTAAATGCTGCCTGAAAATATTAAATCAATAAATACACAGTGTTTTAGAATCGGAACCTAAATAAACAAAACAAATGAAAAAGTACTTTGTAATGATCCGAGACAGCACCTAAACAAAAGCATTTTTTAATTAGCCTAGAATATAACCTTAGGCTTAGTTTGTTAGACCACTTAGTAATTATATTTTCTTTGCAAAACAATTATTTAACAACATCAGTTTAGTAAGCCTCCTACAGAGAAACTAACGTAGAATTTCCCAGTCTATTAGTCAAATGAACATCAGCATTATCTGTTTAATCTTATAGGGCTGTCCTGACGGATTTCCCCACACTGCGATGCCATTACTATAACCAGACATCAATTGACTCGCATGGACTCACAATAATAAAAACTAAGTCTTATCTACCCTACTCTACCCTTAGCTAAGTAATTCGAATGACCCTATAGGGACTCAATAAGCGACGATGTTTCAAGCCTAGTTTATTGTGAGCTCTTACGCAGTTCTGGTCGCCTGGTATTTTTGGAGATTTGAGGATCACGTTATATTGGTGATTGGTATAATTATAAGTTTAACTGTATGGGTGGGCATGTTGAGATGTTAAGATTGCCGCGGTGTCTCTTAACTATACCTTTTTATTTCTTATAAAAAAGTAGGTGGGACTAAAAACAGTTAAATGTTATGTGAGCTCTACATAGGGACTTCTAGAGAGTACTATATGAAACTACTAAACGCTAAACCAATCCGTTTCTAAGAATTGAGCACGACAATTACAAATACTATTTCTCTCCACGTCTTATATAGTTTTCACAAGAAAACTCATCCTATAAAGGTCAACAGGAAAGTAGGTTATTCTTTCATTGCACCGGTTATCTCGTTTCCCGCCGACCGCTGACCACTTCTTGCACACGTCCGTTCAGTTTGAGTGACAGTATCGATCTAACATAATCGCGCGTCGCTGATTCGCCCGCCCCCCACCACCGGCCGCCTTGGCTCGATAACTCCACAATTCCTCTTTATCTCCCCAAGACTTTCCACAGTCCCCTTTGTACCTTATTTTCTCCAATTTTTTTCTTTCACTTTTATTTCGCTCCCTATTTTCTTACTATTATTTTCTCTTATGTATTTTTTCGTGTTTCATTCCGCTCTCGGGTCGGTTTCTTCAATCATTTCGTAGGTCGTTATTGGTGGAATTGCGGCTAAGTACCTACTCCTGTATTCTGAATGGGCTTTTTTAATAAATTCTTTCCTTGATTGTTTGAAGAAAAGCAATATTTTGATTTTCATTGTTGTACGAGATACAAACGAGAACTGTTTATTTATTTACTTATTCACGTTGTTATCTGTACCTACTAATAATAATTGACAGATCCTAACTAAAAATATTGAAAACATGTTACAATTGTGTGCAAAGCGAAGTTCGCGGCAATTGATCTCATTAAGAATTCTAAGGGCAGGGCCACACCGCGCGAGTTATCAATCAAAGTTGTCAACCTATTGGAAAGTCCGCCATGTTTTGCCAAGCGCGCATACATCAATCATATTTCGAACGGAGTCGATCCAATATCGCGTTCGATGTCCGATGTCGTGTCGCATCGAGAGTTTAAAAACAAAAAGGTTGACGGATTTGGGTTTTAATTTGATTGGTGTTAAAACAAAGTTGTCTGATCAAGCGACGTAGATATTTTAACCTAAATTGAGAGAACATTTAATATTATAAACAAAACAAAGATGAGACGTTGTAGATAAATTAAATTGTGTTTGAGTTTAATATCGAAAAATTATACTTACTGTCACGTGTAAACTTTATATTAGAAATGTTTACATAAACTAAATTAGCAGAGAATTTGTATCTATCATCAAAAAAGGCAGGTACTCACTCCCTTACAACATATTATGGAATTGCTTGGTTCTAAGAATGACAATAAACAAAATCGTGTAATTTGGGCGGGATGTTTATGTCCCGTTATATTTATTGCCTATAACGATGTTATCAAGTAAATGCCCACAACGATGGAGCATCAGAAAAATGTGACAGATTGTGTAACAGTCCTCCTATTCAGCGAAACCAGCAACCCGTGTACACATTACCGGGCAGGGAATCGAACTCTGGCTCAAGTGGTCCGACCATAAAGCAAATTAATCAATTAGCCGGGGGCATGTCGACAACATTACGTTTAACGTTTAATTTTGGCTGCACCCTTAGTTTGAGGGCACGATCAAACCAGTTTACGTCGACCTCGCAATTGGAGCTATTTATTTGCAACAGGGGCTCAGTTTAAGCATTAGGTATGTTTGTAATTTTTGTCTGTAACTCTGGGGGGGTTTATGCAATTCTGCTGACGCATTTGGCTGATAGTCTGTCGTCGAGTGCAGTTTTGTACAAGTGTATTGTGTTGATAGTTTATGATGAAGAGGATCTTGAGGCCCCTCTTTTGAATAGCTTTTTGTTAACAGTTTAATGGTTTGAAGTTTGTAATGTAATGGATACTTTCCATCATGTTACTGTTATGAAGAGTAATTGGTTTTGACTTTTAAAGAGCTTTTTTTCTTATTGGAAAAATCTTGATAGTAAAAGACTGTAGGATAGTGACATAACTGTCAATTAATGTATTAGTTTTTGACTGTTAAATGTTTATATTTTTTTTTTGTTTTCTACTAGATGCCCTTCTATCGGAAGCAGGGTCTGATGGCAACAGTGAGCATGCGTCCTCAGGAGATGAAGATTCCCAAATGAGGTTACGACTGAAGCGAAAACTGCAGAGAAATAGAACCTCCTTCACCAACGACCAGATAGATAGCTTAGAGAAAGGTTAGTTCTCGGTTTAAAAATATGTAATTCCTTATTTTGTTTAATACTTACGAAAAAATAAAATGTCATTGAATTTTTACATTTAAATTTTGTGAACTGTCAACGTCAATCACTAAAGTAAACTTAATCTTTCAATCACATTTTATCAATCAAAAGTCAGACTCGGGGTTGTCATCACTACACTCTGAAGTATTCCCGAGTGGCTCAATAAACCGATTTCCGAATGTCCCTAACTTTATTTATTATTTGCCATAACAAACACGGCAGTTATTACACAGTAAATAAATATTGTCCCTTGGTATTTGTCCAACTCTTAGGCAGTGGCAGTTAGCCCAATTATTGATGTTGTTAATCTTGCTTACTGTTTGTTTGTGCTGTTGATTTAGTAGTTTGCGGCAAAAAATATGATTTTGTAGTAAAGGTTTTGTGGTTGTGACAGTACCTACAGCTTTATTAGTGATTCCTAGTATATACAATGTTCGGAAAATCCTTTAGTTTTAAAGTGACTAATTCGTCCGTGAAATTAATTTAGTTATTTTTCCAGAGTTTGAAAGAACGCACTATCCGGACGTGTTTGCGCGGGAACGACTGGCTGAAAAGATCGGATTGCCTGAGGCACGTATCCAGGTAAAATAAACTCCAGTTTACACCGCAGTGAGGTGGCAGTATAGACCAATATATATTTGCCTTTGACTAACAAACATGGCTACCCACTTTGGACGTCTGCGGTGATCTAACAACCTAACAATATTTTTATTAATTTAATGTTGGTACTCTGAATGGTAAGGGTGTATTCATTAAGCATTTTATGAATGCGTTCATAAGGGTCTGTTTACATTGCTTGTTGATATAGGCACAGGGCTCATGTAGATGCGTCTTCAGCAAACACGTTAAAAAAACAGGGGCTTGATATTACCCGGTCGGTAACGGCCGGCGATTTACAAACAAGTTTATATTATAACCTCGTATATAATATAGTTTTTAAGCCATGTAAAGCTGCGTTATGTTGATTGTTTATTATTGATGTATTTGTACAATGGTTTTGTTTGGGTATGGAATGAAAAAGTAATGTGCTGTCTGCGTAACATGGTCAATAAAACACTACAATATTACAAAAAATATATAACATACGTAACCTAGGACATACAACTGGCAATAATTGCTGCCACTATTGAGTACCTAATAATAGCCACTTCAAATTCCCTGTTATTAAAAAGTGAAATCATTTTTGCAAAAACACTCATATGTAGTTAGTTAAGTCAAAATCTTTGCTGAAATGGACCAACTTTTCGTGAAAACCGTGTCGCTACCGAACCACTTGTCGGACGCCAAAAAAAAGCAAAATGGCTGAAAAACAAAATGGCGACGACATTGTTTTCAACGACACAGCGAGGCTAAGCTCTTACATTAACCTCTCGTCCGTTACTTAACATTCTGGAGCGCCTACGTTTTGTGCACGTCAGTACGTGCGGTCAACAAGCAACACCACCTATTTCTAGGGTTGCCAACTTACCGGAATTCACATTAAAAAAACACCAAACTCGGTACAAACTTATAGAGAATTTATAGAAAAAATGCGAAAGAAATTCATAGATTTTTTCAGAATATTACAAAAAGAAATGAAATTATCAGCCAACCCTAAACGGAAATTTCGCTATCAATGACTCGTTTAAAGACATTGGACTATAACACTGACAGTTAAAGCTCAATTTGCTATGTACGAGTGCAATTAGGTTTTCGAGGAGTAGCGTGCACATGATTCTGTGTTCTTATTGGATAAATCACCTGAGAAAAAAACCAATACCAGCAAGAAAGCTACATCGTAGGCACAACCATAAAAAATACTAAACATTCCAATAAAAGAACCATAAAAACAAGCCAATAATTTTCATATTCCGCCTCGACTAACAAATCGGGAGGATTCATAAAAAAGTCCATAAATTTTCTTGAAACTATGGTCACCGTCACCACCGGGGGGTGTGGTATCGATCCACGAGCCTACAGGAAGCGAGGGCGAGTATCCGGTTCACGAGAGGGTGTGTTTTCAAAAATTGGCACCCACCAACATAAGCTCAAATTAATCGAAAATAGACCTTACCACATTTGTATTAAAGAATAGGAAATTGAGATGGAAACTTATTTTGTATCAAAAAGATTTTGCGGTGTAGGAATGTTGTTCTGATTTATCTTGTTTTCTGGGTCGGTATTATGTGGAAAATAAAGGCTTTGGTGCCTATATATGGTTTAGATAAATAATAAGGTAGCTCGGAGAATACTTAATATTACGTGTCATTTTCTTTATCTTAGCTTATTTCATAACCAATCATTTTCATACTTTTTCGGTGGACTTACCTTGAAGGAAAATGTAAAAATATTAATAAAAACAAAAGAAGATACTTTAATTAATTTGATGTATGGTTTGGTTCATGTATTTAAACGTACTTATTCAAAATATGTGCCGAAAACTACTTATATAAATTTTAAATTAAAATGTGATGTAACTAATTAACACCTTGACGTGAAATATTACACGAATATGAAATAATTAAAACTCGCTTACTATTGTAAAATAAATATTTATGAACCCTCAACTAACAATACCTTTACTTAAGTAATTACAAACGTTAATTAAACTAAACTTTATAATGAATCATGTACAGCAAAAAAGTTTCAACGAAAATGCAATTTTAATTAAAATTCGAATTAGTCAAATGTGATTCTCGAATAACGACTCGAGTCATTTCAGCAACTTTTGTTTTAAACGTAAAATACGTACTAAATAATTCTGGCGGTTTTCTGTCGGGAAAATAACTGAATTATAGAAAATTCCATTTAGGAAGGGTTCAGTAATATTATTTCGCTGTAACTATGAGGGTAGGAGCACAATTTGTAAAAGGAAGGGAAGTTTCGGAGGCGGCAAAAAGGTTGCGTCATCGCTGTCAGTAGGTACCTACCTAAAAAGATTTGAATGGAAGCTGAAATTGATGTTAGACATTTCAAGATATATTTGTTTACTGAATAAAATAATTTTAATCATAATTTTAGAACAATATGGATTGAACAAAAACTAAGTAAAAAATAATAACCTATATTAGTAAATACATAGTTAAGTAGGTATATTTAAGAAAAAATATTTTAAGCATCAACAGGAATATAATGTTTACTATCTTAAACTTCCTAAAAATAAAAACGTCCCTTTCAGTCGCTCTTAATGTGAGGGTCGGTATAAAACATAATAGTCGGCAACATTTTGCCATTACATAAAAAGGGCCGAGCAATAATATTATGACATATTGCATCCTGCCTTCGCAACCCCTAAAAGAAGGCAGTTTTCCTATTTTATATTATACCTTCTTCTAGCCATATTGTTTCCAATAAAGCTTAAAGTCTTTAAACTTCAACTGAAGTTAACAATTATAAAAGCGATACAATTCTGAGCGTGTCTTTTTGAAAGCGCGGGAAAGCTCAGCGCCATATTGTCGTCGCCATGACAGCCGGCGGCGGAAGTGACGCGCACGTGAGGGCTGCATCCGGTGGAGCGTTCCATTTCACGCAGTTCAATGTCATAGCGTTAAGATTATATTTGAATTATTTGGCCTATTAAGGGACGCTAGTTATTAATCAGAAGTTTGTAAAGGAATATATTACGTTAGATTTAGTTAGAAGTATGTATGGACTAAGAGAGTATCGACTTCAAACTATTTTATGAGATAATAATATTTCGATCTAAGTAGGTATGATCAAAATTATACAATATCTAACCTACTCACAACCAACAGGTATGGTTTTCGAATCGGCGAGCGAAATGGCGAAGAGAGGAAAAGCTACGCAGCCAAAGAAGAGACGCCCCCGCAGCCTCACCCCCTGCGCCCCCCGCCCCCCGGCTGCCCCTCAACGGGGGATTCAACTCCATGTACAGTCCAATACCCCAGCCCATCGCTACTATGAGTGATACATACAGGTAAGACCCAGCAAACTTAAAACCTCTTTGCCTTTTCCAAAAAAAAAAAACAAAACCCATGCTCGCTGAAGGATGAAACTTACAAGATCTTTTCCGAACTACGGAGGTAACGCCATCTATCATCGTGGGACGACACTAATTAAATTGCGCGCGAAATCGAGCGGCAAAGGTCGCGCTCCTTACGTTTCCCGCCATTGCACCTAGAAGTTCAACGCCGCCGAAGGTCGCCCGACTTTCCACTTGGATTGATTTTTAATAGTGAGCTACGGGCTTTAGCTTTTGTCGTGGAGCAAATTAACTTAGTGAACGAGAACTTGTCCCTTTACTCAGTCTAGAGAATAAATTTTCTATCTCCTTTAGAACGGATCACGGGTCAGGTTTCGCAAACTTTTTGCCTTCAATGGTCTGGAAAAGATCAACCTACCTAATTATCAGCTTATTTTAATTTTCCATTAGAGTTTCTTTCGACTACGATTATTTCTTCCTGATAAAATAACAGTTTTTTTCAACTTATAAGTAACCTGTTTTTTTCAAGATTAAAAATTTCCTTACATTTTCACAATTCAGTTATCGTCATTGATTTATACCTATCTTTTTCTATGTGTTTGTTTTTCTCCTTTTGTATCTATTACTTATAAGACAAGCACTCACTGCGCTTACCATAAGGCTCCATAATTGTTGTTATAGTCTGGTTTCTACCATACTAGTGACCCGCCCACGCTTCGCAATGGTGTAATTTTAGGCGACTTGTTCCCGAAACATTGAATTTTAGTTAACTTAAGAAAACTTTTTTGAATGTTCTTTATTTACAAATGTAAATGAATGAATTCCCTAAAAGATGGTGAAAACCGCATTAAAATCCCTCAACTGGTTTAGGAGTAGTTAGCGGCCAAACATACCAACAGACAGAATTAGCGACTTGGATTTATACTATGTAATGATAATGAAGACAAGCACTCACTGCGCTTACCTTAAGGCCCCATAATTGTTATAGCCTGGTTACCATATTATATTTGCCACCAGTTCAATGCCCGGCGGCCTCTCCTCATCCTGCCTGCAGCAGCGAGACGGCGGGTACCCGTACATGTTCGGCGACGTCCTCGGCAGCAGTGGCTACTCGCGCGCGCCGGCGGCCCACCAGCAACACTCGTACTCGCAGCCGCAGGGGCCGGGAAGCACAGGTAAGAATCTTGACACTGGCATAATGTGCATGTCATATTTGCACCATGGCCAAAGAAGAAAAAAAAAAAAAGAATCCGAGTATACAGTTGACACTGGCATAATGTGCATGTCATATTTGCACCATGGCCAAAGAAGAGAGAAAAAAAAGAATCGAGGTTTCCAGGGCGGTAATGGTTGAAGATGAGTGGGTGAATGACTCGGGTATTTGTGAATAGTGAAGAACAGTGTTGTAGTAGAGTGTGAGTTTTAGGTGAATGGAATGGGTAGATTACTCATGTACATTTACGGAACAGATGTGGATTTGTATCGGGAAGAAACACTGCTAGAGTTGTTAGTTTTGAACAAGATAAGCTTACAATTCCAGTTCCATTAAAATACGCAGACCTATTTAAAAAGTTCGACTAAATTTAACAAAAACAACTGGTGAATAGAATACGATGTTGATTCTATTTCGACAGTAAAATAATACATAAAACGTAACAAAATCGGCGGAATCGAAATGAGGAGCCTTGGAAAATATTTACCAAGTTCGTAATAAAATGTAAAAAACGCTGACTACGCTAGGGGCGTCTAGCTCACAAGACCGCGACATGGCGGGGAGAACAAAAAAATAAAAGGTAAAACGGAAAATAGAAGTTCATGCCTCGATTGGATTTGCCGTTGTCTGTTCCTTACAAATGGCTTTTAAATTGATTTTGAATATTGAACGCTTTTTGTTAACAAACAATGGAATCGCGGAGTGAAAACTCCCTGAAACGTATCTTTTGTAGCGCAAGGTCCCAACTGTTTCAGCTTGCAAAAAAATTAGACGAAAAAACAAAATCACAACAATAAAGCTTAACCATAAATATCGTAGATTTATTATTCATGAAAAAGAACAAACCGGAGTCGCTGGCGTTGCCATTGTTTTAAAATGCCGTAACTTTTCCATTTCACATTATATATCACGCGGCGGACATTTTTAGCCGTAGGTGGCGGAAAGCGGTATGAAATATTGTTGTTTGGGGCGTCGCTGGTATTGTTCGCAATGGGAGTTCCCAGTTTCCATCGCGGACAAAAGAGTTTTTCACAATCCGAAATGCAGGCCTCGTTTCATTTACTCTTTTGCGATGTTTCGACGGGCGCAATTCCAGCCCGCTGCGGTATTAAATAATACAGATTTATAACGTTTTTTACCAGCTTTTGGCTTAGTATTCCAGTTTTTGTTATTTGCGCTATTACTGTAATGGAACGGAACTCGCGAACTTTTACGAATGGTACTTGTCGTTTTGTTTTGTTTGTCATTTTCAATTTATGGGAGTTTTTCTTTTCATTTTGGTTCTATACACAAACCCAGTATATATTTTAATCATAGTTTTACTTGAACTCATATCTTTTTAAACAGTGAAAATGTAGCTTAAATCAAAATATATCTAAAACACAAACTGTAAACTCCACGCAACCGCATCCTCATAAACCACGTACCGCCACAGACCATTGACTAAACAAGTCTCACAGGAGCGCTGTTTAGACTCGATAATAACGTATAATGAATGTAAACTGCACCCCTGCTCGGCAGAAAACTGTTATCGTCTAGTCACACGCGCCGGAGCGGCGGTCTATCGGGAAATAACGATGTAAACATCTACGCGCGTCTATACTCTATGATCAATAGTTGCTATTGTCTATGAGCGGTTTATGTCTATCGATTTAACGCGTATTAAACGCCATTATAGAAGGTTTTGAAACGTGTCGCGTCGATTGAAATGTTTGGGACAGTGCGGATTTTGATGAAGGTTTAACTCGCAACGGATTTCAGGGCAAATGTGGCTATTTTCGTCAGATTTATTTAAGGACATTATCATAGATTAATAACTAGATTAATACAGCATAAACAAAAAAGACAAGCCGGCCAAGAAAGATATCCCTGCAATCCTAAAAATGATGCCTGTAGGTAATAACTATAAAAATGCTTATAATTTCGATTTCCATCACGGCGTCCAGTGATTCCGACATAACTTTATGACGTTCCCGCCAGTCGACTGAGCAGTCCTATACAGCCCTCCGTGCCGTGATTACATGTAATAGATGGAATGCAATTCGAATCCCATTATACATATGGCTGGGCAGATTCTGATACAGGACGTTAATAGCTAACATGAGTATAGGTAGCTACAACACTGACGTTTGATGTGTCGACGAATGGAATAAGATTAACAAACAGCTTACATAATTTCATACTAATATCGTTGTTTTACTTTAGTAAAGATATTGGAAAATACAAAAAGAAACTAGCCTACTATTTAATTTAATAAATACGTAATTTTTAACAACTTCAGTCGAAAGGATCAAACGATTTTCAAATTACAAAGATAAAAGACCATATAATTAACACTACCCCTTTTCCATAGGTGTAATATCGGCGGGCGTAAGCGTGCCGGTCCAAATACCATCACAGGGGCCCGACCTCGCGTCGAATTACTGGGGGCGGCTTCAGTGATCTCAGCTATTCGGGTTCCCTCGGCTTTTGCCGATGCCCGAGAACCCGAGCCATATACCTGAGTCGCCATCTAGCGGTGAACTGCCGCACAATTTCGCCGATTCGCACCTAGCAATGAACGCCGCGCTCAACATGACAGCCGGCCATGACGCTAGCGTTTTGGCGGCAGAAATACAAGAAAACACCGGCTCGTAAGTGACTTTACCTCTTGTGAATAATTTTCGACTAGTAATAAACAGTGAACTAAATAAACTTACTTCTTTTCAATAACTGCAATATCCAAGTGATTAAAACTAGTTTACATCATGTTTACGGTGCATAATTATTTTTGTATGTATAAATTCACATAAAGTTAAGCAACTGATGATGTTCAAACCTAGATTAAGACCAAAACTGTACATAATGACGGTATGCTACGCACTGCCAAATTTCGTTTCTAATTTGAATTATTAGGTTAACAGTCATTAAATTTAATAACAAAATTTATGATAGCATATTTCATTATGTATGGTTCCAAAATACATAAATTAGGTAATGAAATATGAGAATTCTGTAAATATAAATTAAGCGCCATCTATTGTTGAATAGCGAAACTACGTTTATAAGCGAGGGTGTAAATATTTGGCGGTAAAAAAACCTCTAAAATGAATGTAAATTGTTTGTGCCAACGTTTGTTATAATTGAGTGTTATGCTCCCTTTGCGATCTGGCAACCCTTTTTATTTCTTTGATGTATGCAATTGGGGTGCAGATATTAATGCCATTGAGAAAAACGTGGCAATGAGCCTCGTTAAGGCGTTTATTTCACACCCCTCTGGCAAACAGAATTGTCATACGAACTAATAATAATCATGTTTGTATTCTTGTATCATAACTAACAATAATGTTATAGATGTTGTAATGTGTTGACGAAATTTCATAATGGTAATTCAGATCAAATTAATTCATTCAATACTGTTCTTAGGGAGATGGAAAGTGATGCTGTGATTGTAAAGTTCACTTTTTTAATATCCTTTATGGTTAGACAAAGTGAAAAAAAAAACTATGTACAACTTGTTCGAATTTTGAAAACACAAAATGTTCAGAAGGTAACGTTACCAGCACAATCTTCATTTTTTTACATTTTGTGCAAATGTAAAAAATAAATCTAATATATTTATTTTCTTTATTATAATAATGAAATGCAATATGTACGTGGTAGGTGATAGGTAATGTATGTAAGTTTGTAAGTGTAAAATAAATTATTAATCGAATATAAGTGCATATAGATTTGAAGGAATACAGTGAAATTTATTAATAAATATTGCATTAACCATTTATATTTGTTTTTATTATGCACAATAAACCGTCAAATATAAAAGAACACTTGTGCTTCTGCCTTAATTGACATAAACAAATTGCGTTACGCAGAAAAGAAAGGGCAATTTGTATAACATCGTTACCTCCACCCACAGAAAAAGCAATATTTTATCCCCAAAACCAAGTTATGATTGTTGCAATGACGAATCCAATAGAGAACTGTATCTAACAAGAATACAATAGCCTAATAAGAGGGTCTCCTAATATTATTATTATTTAAATCGATGCCAACAGATGGCGCTAAGCCCGCCCCCACTTTAGTGTTGCCACCCCAAAAATCTTCATTTTCTCGAGGAAATTATACCGTTAACTGAATTCGGTTGTACATATGTATTAATTTTGCGTGTTCTTCGAAAGTTTTGTTCGAAATATAAAATCTGCTTTGTAGCAATTGAGGGAGAGAGAGGGATGTATAGGTATGTATGTTTGTTTCGTGTAGTGATCTGCAAATGACTGGATAGAGGGGGTCTGGTCTACCCTTCGACTTACCTACCCTTAGATTTTGTGGGGTGGGTTGTACAATAGGATGGGATTAAACGTGTTGTATTGTTGGCATTATTCTGATCTAAGCTTTGTCGATGTGTATAGCCATTTGTGTACAGGATGTTCATGTATGAACAATGTTAAATAAATAAAATCTGACTAAGCACAAAAAAAATCTTAAAACATAAAAGTTTTAACAGTAACAGCAAATATTCAAAATAACTGCTTTCATGATAATAATTAATTAATTTAACATTAATGGCCTTGGCAAATGAAGAATTTCACTTTCTTATTGTTTCGTTAATCGCATTATTTAACATACCTCAAATTTACTAATTTTTTGTCATTATTTTTGACCCTTAGTCTTCATCGTGAACAAATCTATTTTACGATCTTATTCCATTTTTTTTATAAATTTTCTTATCACCCTGTATAAACTTAAATCCAATCACAAGCAGGCAAGCGGCGCCCTCTGCATTTGAAGTAAACAATAATTGTGCAGTTTTATCTATCCCGTTATTGGTTTAAACTTGTCTGTCCCCTACATTTCATTATCATTAATAGCAAATGATAATTCTATGTTTTCACTTCTTATCAAATACAAAAATTATTTTATTGGTTCAAGAAATAAGAAAGAATAAAAAAGTATTGAAATGTATGAAAATTTATTATTTTTAACAAAAACACTAATAAACATTTAAAATCACATTTGCAGTCTTACATTTTCTGCTTCGATAAGTTTTTTCATAAGTAGGTAACTTTCGATATACAAAATATTTGCTAAATTCCTAATATTACAGCTAAATTTGTGTTTTTGATTATACAGACTAGTTCCTATATCTGCTACGAACCGTTTCATCAACCATTCGTACTTCCTCTAACTAGTGACATAACCGTTTTACAAAAAAACGGGTCGTTAAAGATAGGTTGGTAAGTTAACGGACGAGAGATAAACTGGCAACGATTAACGCCTCGTTTTAGGTAAGCACTTTTAATACACTAATCTTATCAGTAATATGCACCTAATAGTGTGATATAAGAGACTCAGTGCATACTTCTTAGGTTTTAAAATTAAATTTGGTAATGCTTATTTGGCATATGATATACATTGTTAAATTTAATCCTAATTTCAGCCTCATAAGGTTCAATTTCACTTACAACTAGTTAAGCCAAAAGTGTAGTACGATCGCCTCTTAAAACCGAAGGGTTAGCGCTGTAGCCGCTTTCAATGCTCGTTGAGCCTATGGCACCATATCTGAAATTATAAAATTTAAGTTTATTTGCTATATGCTATGAATATCTATAATGAAGGGCCCAAGTGAGTGTAGTATTTTTAGTAAAAATCTTCTGAAAGAATAATCTAAATGACAATGTAACTGTATCAAAAGCCGTTGCGTGGCTTAGAAGATGTTAGCGTTCAAGAGTCTTTTAGCGATTAGGGAATGACGTTTTAGGTAGGTATGTTTAGAGAAAGACTGTAAGGTAAGGCCGTTAAGGAGACAAAACGTACTGTATGTAATGTACCTACAGCGTTCAATATGGGGATATGCCATTGGTCAAAACCTACCTTTGGATCCTCCTGCCATTGAGAACATCTCCTGGACTCCTGGGGCTAATGCTTCGAGGAGGTGGTGGAAACGGAGGTCGGCTGCGGTTTTGGTAGTGTTGGTACAGGAAACCAGTGATGGCCAACATTGCCCATAGTAGGGTGACCAACAAGTCTAAAAACCATTGGACATTTTAATTAAATTTTGATTTTATTTGAGCTTGTGGTGATATTTTAAAGTTATTAAGGAATCTCATTAAAGTACATTAAACAAAAGGTTATTTTGAAAGAATTATATTTAAGGCACAAAAAAACAAGAACGTGAATAAACAAGAGTACCACCTACCTCTCCATTGAAATGGTGGTTCCAAGACAGCTCTGTTAAAATTGGGCACTATTGCTCTCCTTACAACATTGATCATTATGTATTTTGTATTAGACCCTAAATAGTAGTCTATAGGGTACACAATCGCATATGCACCTAGAATGGCACAACATAAAATGTTGGACAGAAAAGTCATGGAGACAAGAAAAACAGAAGTAACTATCATGACAAATAGGAACATAGTCCAAAAATTAAAATCGTTTTGCATTACAAACTGACCACCTGAAAAATATAATAGGGATTAAAAATTTGTTTTTATTTGTATATTTTATGTTTGTACTTTACTAAAAATTTTATATTTATTTTTACCTGGCATTCTATAATACATTATTGCAGCGAATAAAAATCCAAGATTCAATGTTGGGAGGATGACTGACAAAAGTGGTATTCCGAAAAACCACCACACGAGCAACCATATGGCACCAAAAAATAAACCGCATAGCAACGACACGGAAGTTAAGGCTAAAACAAATGTCAAATGTCTGTATTTAGGTGTTTTGTCACTATAATAACGTATCTTTAGATTTAAATAGCTTTATACCTGTCAGCGAAAACTCCGCAATTAACGATATCAGAATATAAGTTACAATGAACCCAGTTCCAACACCAGTAAGGAACATTTCAGTTTTAAAGAATTTGTGACCGAAATAACAAATAAAAATTCCCATAAAAATCATCGACGCGCAAACGAACTTTGGTAGAACTTCATCTGTAAATAAATTAAACAAATTAACAGTAAACAATCAATTAATTTATCGATTTTCGGTTCGAAAAAAAAATTACCGATTAAATCGCAGTCGTCTTTTAAAGGCGAACAAGCGTAGCTATAAGTAGGTACATAAACAGAATAAGCTTTCGTTGTTGTACTGTAAGCTACGGCGACGAAAATTGAACCAGTGCCGGGGTACGCACTAAGCATGCGCCGCATTTTCCACACTGCATCTGCAGGGATCTAAGAAAAAAATATTTATCTCAGCTTTTGCGTAATTTATGGTCACTCTACTGTACTATACCATTATTGTTTTAGTTTTCTTTGGTTCTTTTAATTAATAGTAGAGACATTAAGAGGCTGCTATTTTTTTATTATTACCAAATCTCCATTTTCTTCTATCACATCTAAGGTTAACATGTTCCGAAGCCCCTTGAAGTATGTGTCAGCATCAAAACTTTCCTCTGGTAAGTAAAACCTGTAGAATTGTACTATAGGGTCCGTTATAGATGTGCAGAGCTTATCATTAGGACCTTTGGCGGCTCCAGCATCAACAAACACATAATCTTTGGTATAAGTTGTATGCAGAAATGGTGTTACCGGCACTGGAAATTCCATATTACAGCCCCCCGGTATTGGATCTGTAGAAATCGGTAAAGAATGGAATATGAATGATAATTATTTAGCTGAGGAAGTAGCTACTTCTAAGTTACTGCAGCTATTGTTTCATACCTAGTAAAGTATACCCATGTATGGAGACATAGACTTTAAGGTCTATGACATTTGGATTCCAGATGTAGTATGTGTCAAACTTTGGTTTTGCCAATCCATAAAGACCCACATTTGTTCCATTGGCATAGTTGTTCTTCGAAAGAGTGTTATTGTACAAAATAACATTATGAAGGTGGCTATGCACTTGAAAAATTATGAATGAAATGCTTTTCCGAGCAGGAAGTAGGATAACTTCAAGTGTGGATGACCGGTTCAAGTAAACAAAGTGGCCGAAGAGTTCTTTGTTTACTAATGATATTGTCTGGTTCAAGGGGACAGATATAGTTGCATCTGGAACAGATTGTTACTCCTAAAATTCATAACTCGGTTGTTCACCTTAGAGTTTATTAGATTATATTTCTAGAATTTTTTTTAAACAAATAATATTAGAATAATAAATGATTTTCCTTCTCAATTAGGTAGGTATATCTTAAAAAATAAACTTACTTTGTGCTGTTGTTTCACTTAAATAAAATATACATAGAATAGCAATTGCAAAAGGAAGTCTTCGCAACATGACTTGAACACTTTAAAAGTTTACGACTAGTAATAAACCATGTTTTTGAACTTTAATTAGGTATGATACGTTTTGATCAGCTGATTTAGAAAACAACAAAGTAGTGAGTAAATGTATTTATAGTTTTAAAGCACGTAATTAATAATATTGCAGAGAATTAACTGAAGGTTAGACATTAGTGTTAGTTTTCAAATAAATTATATTGCAATTCACCAAGTAATTAAACGCTCAGAGAAACAAGAAGGAAAACCCAACCAACTATCCTATCTAACCAAAACCCGAGATAACCTAACTCTTATGAACTCTCTGAATTCTGACAGCTTTGACAACTGTTGACAGTGACATTAGCAGGCACAGTCATGTAGTAGCAATGTCCGTTCAAAATCTTGTATTTTTACGCTTGTCTCTTTATTTTTACAAACGAACGATTTTTTTTCCAGAAGAAATATAAGTATTTTGCAGATTCAAGCGTAATTTCATATTAATTACTATAAAACTTTTGTTGTTATAAATAAATGGAAAAATTATGATTCAGGAAAAATAAAATGTTCAAAATTACAAAAGAAAATCGATTTACGATTCTACCGCTAGAGTGCACTCACGTCGAATTTTCAAAATGGCCGCTGGATCAATGAAGTTGTAGTGTGTAGTGAATTCTAGTGTAAAAAATTGAAATGAATTAAGTTATTGGTGTTTTTATGTGTTAAAATTAGTGTTAAATGGGCCATGGGACGAGGCCAAGAGTTATTGGATGCCGCCCGCGAGGGTGATAGGCGTACCGTTGAGAAAATAATTGGACAAATAACTAGAAGGAGTGGTCCTTTTACGAGGTAGGTTTATGTTTTTACTTATTTTTGGAATAATAAATTACACAGCTTTCTTCAAATTATTTCAATGGAATGTATGCCTATTTCTTATGGTAAATATTCGTCGAACCCATAAAAAGTGGTCATTGTTTTGGAAGTAAAAGGTATCAACAATGAACCATTGTTAATCCTTGGAAATGGGACTGTTTATTTGCTTATCACCAAGTTTTATCTAGAATAATAGATAAAACCCATGGTTTTAAACTCAAGATGCAGTAAAGAATCATTAACTTTATATTTCAAAAGAATGGAACCCTGAACACCAATTTAAATAAGTAATAAATCAATCACAAGGGCAATAATTTTAAAATAAAGTTGCAAGTTTTCCTGTTTTGAGTTGCGTTTTGTGCGGAAATTCATTACAACTGTGTTTTATTTGTCACACCTTTGGCCTTTTTATTTAGACAATACTTAATTAGTTTTTTTTTATCTATAATTCTCTGTAATAAAAATTTTTAAAATACCTAGCTAACTATAAATTTCTCTGTGTTATTGTGTGAAATATGTGTTACTTAACACTTACATTTAAAAATAAACTTATTGGTCATCTGTAACAATAATGTTTTTACCTAAAATTGTTTGTTTGTTATATAAAGGTATTTGGGATGACCTATTCAAAGTTTTCTTATTCAGAAATGGGTCAATATTACTATTTGAATTCTTTGCTTAGTTCAATTCTACATTTACTTATTCTTATTTAAGTAATTCAAATAAAAATAACTATTTTTGTGTCACAAAATGTTTTTTAATTTAACATTTGTTTTAAATAATAAACTCTCCAAATTACTGCAGATGTATCACCAAAAAGTGAAGAAAACAAAACAAAATATAAAATGTTTCCTCAAAAGTGAAAGAGGTTCTTCCATATTTCATGTTGTTAAAATGTGAGTATCAGTGTAATCAATGTAATTTATTTTTATGAAACTGAAATATTTGTAGTTAGAAGCATCACAAAAAAACATGTTTGTAGATGAACCAGTGATACAAACTGTCAAATATCAATTTGTAGATTTTAATTAACTGTTCAGTTTTTAAAAGCAACTTTACTAAAATATTATTTACTAATCCTAGTTTAAATAAATGTACATATCATCAAATTGGATGTCTTATATTTGTATTTTCTATATATGTTCCAAAAAAACTTTAAAAAGTTATGTTTATAGTCCTCTTTAGGAATCTATAGACTTGCAAAGTCCATCAGTGTGCAATTTTGTCTCGCACTGCACTGACTTCTCAACTACTTAAACACTATTTGCAATTCTTTTAAAGATGACAATGCTATTGTCACTGTTTGGGTTGAACATTCTTTTTGTCCATCAAAGTACTAACTTTTGGATACAATCATTGTAGTTATTATGTTATGTAGGTACTTACTCAGTACAACCAATATTAAGATTTTGCTAGCATTTAAAATATATTTATTTTTTAACCCAAAAAAGTTAGTGCTCTCTGTCTAAAGGAGGACATCCGAATCTTGAAGCCAGTTATAAGTCGAACACAAAAAGGTGTGTTATCTATTTAAGGAAGTGGAATAGCTGAAGCCATTATTGTTAAGTGTTTGGCCATTGGCCAGACGCCAATCGATATGGGTAACGTGCGTTGAACTTATGTTTGTACGTCTGTCTGTACGTCTTGCAAACAACTACGGTACGGATTTGTATGCAGCGTGCACTTGATCATAAAAGGTCGAATTCGGCTCCCGTTTTACGGTACTCAGTCCAGAGTAATTGAATTGCTAGCCGATAGCCATTTGAATGGGGCACTAAATGAGCCGTTTTACCTCCTTTATATAAGGTATGTTTGGCTACTTTACGTTTATTTGTTTAGTTAAGACTTAAGAATATAGGTAATGTAAATCATTCTTTACACTGTAATGGGCTATTCGTGCTTAATCTAACAATTAAAATAGGTTATCTGTTTTACGTAGATTTTAAATAAAACTTACTTAACAGGCATGGCTATTTCTACAGTTATTAAATAAACAATAGGTACTGACTTAGTCATACGTAATTAGTGTCCTGTCGAAGGTACATTTTCAGCCGAAGCCGATTAATCGGTTAATTTCCATCCAGTTCCATCACAACCTTAACATAATTTCTTTTTTGAATTTAAATAATTGGGTAAATCACAAAAAAAAATGTGTAGAATTTTAATGGAAAAAAGTATGCATATTAAGTAAGGAAATTTACTATAACTATGTTATAGATCAATCTCGTTTCTTTACGACATAATTAACATTTATGAATTATGTTTTTTTACCCTCCCGAGTTAAATCTCGACCTCTCAAATTAAACCATCAGATGCTAATTAATTAAATTAAGGTTCATTACAAGTAACTTGTACGGCGA
The DNA here is from genome assembly GCA_916618145.1 of Emmelina monodactyla. Lineage (NCBI taxonomy): Eukaryota > Metazoa > Arthropoda > Insecta > Lepidoptera > Pterophoridae > Emmelina > Emmelina monodactyla. The sequence continues at coordinate 5,519,404 of OU745316.1, forward strand.
AGTTAACTTTTAGGTTTTGAAAGTTTCGGTATTAATTTAAAATCCTAAATCAATTGCAACTAAAATCTTAAAATAAAATTAAAAGTACCCTCGCTCGTTTTGTTATTTTCTTTGTCACCACGAATGAGGCAAAAAAAAAACGAATATGATAGTTCGGCCGAATATAGGCGAAGGCGAAGGTTCGGTTGTTTAAACAATCTTAATTTAATTTAACGCGTACAGTTAGTTACCTACCTCGAGCAACTAGGTTCCGAAATATGTTGAATATTCATTAGTAGTGAAGGTTTTTTTACGAAGCAGTTTCCTAAATGTTTCAATTCCGTCCGGTGTATTACAATACATGCAATTAATATTACGACTTTGGTAGTTTTTATTATGCTTTGCTTAGTTGACGAACAATTATTAAAATTAGCCGTTAAACACAGTTTGAGTAATTTAGTCAACAGTGTATTTTTTGTTCGAAGATTCATTAATTGTTAAATTATATAGTAATAAAAGTTAAACAGTTATTTTCTAATGTCCAAGTTTTTTTCCCCAATGGTTAGCCGCAATGATTTAATTATTTTGTTCATGCAAGTGGCAACTCAAAACATTAACAATGCATGTTGATAACATTAACGTGGCAGTGAATTTATAATTTATTAAACCCAATTCACAGTGAGTCATAGATTCGTGGAATTATCCTAAACTGGTCCGACATAAAGTTTAACATCGACTTGTCAAGTAAAATAAACTTGCAAAACGGGAAATTGCATAACTTGGCAACCCAAATATGCACTGCACAAAATGTTTGCCCAAAAACTGGTCAGTTTCGCCATTTGTTTGCGAATGCCGGCGTCTTCAAAGTTTGGTATACAGTTACACCTGAAATATACCGCAATGGTAAAAAGTTCTAAGTGAAGCGACCTGTCCAGTCGTCCATCTATGAATCACAAAGCTTCGTTAGTCACTTGTTGCTAGCGGGACGACTCGCTCTCGTTACAACAGTATTTTACAATCAATATTAGGCTAAAACAAATGAAGGGGCAACTTGTCGATTTGCTGATGTGAAAATGTCTGGGTTAAAACTGTGAGCAAAGTGAAGTGACAATGAAGTTTTGGATACCGTACTTTGTGATAAAAAACGCAATGTTTTCAAAGATCAAAAGGAGATTTAGGTTTGTTGTTAAGATACGATAACAGTGTCAGCATGCTTTTGTTTTTATCAGTGATAACTAATGTTTTTGTTTGCTGTCTTTATCGATGTATTGTAAGATCCAAATATAGTCGTCTACAGACTAACCTAAAGTTTATGTACGTGCAATACTGCATAGAAGACCGTCTTGAATTGCGTTGTTGATATAGTCTTAGTTAAATACCGGGTAATTGACGATTACGTATATTTTCCGCTCGATTGATGCGTCATACTTTCATACAAGAAGCTGAAATTGTAAGCACCTTGTTTGAATCAAGTTTTTTTTGTCTGCGAGAATGTTATTCGATGTATGAGTAACGTTCGAAGCGGTATACGCTTGGCCTATTGACCGGCTTAGTATGAAAACTGGTTGAGTTGTGTTTATAAAAAACATTACCTACACGTGATTGATGGCCTCTAATGATACCGTGACCGGAAGGCTGCGAATAACGTAGACATTCGTAAATTACTTTGGCTATGTTTTTGAAATTAATTTTAAAATGAATACCGTTTGCAATGCGCACGATTCGGTGGCTTTGATAACTGATGAACTTCAATTGTGTTACTATAATGGACAGTTTCTTTTAGCTTTCGTAATTGCTATCGTGTAAGTTGTGGCCTATTTACCATAGATTCAATACAATCAAATTGTTAAGTTTTAAGGAAAAGTTATAGACAGGCACAGATTTGATAGACTGTCTGGTAGGTATATCTCGAAACTTTTACTTGTTGTAATGAACATATTGCAATATTATGCATTTAGTTTTACCTACCTGGTCCTAAACTTAGCAATTTCGTGTTATTTCACCTATAGGCCGGGATAGAATGGACCTTGTCCCGACCGGTTTCATTTCGACCAGTGGGCACAACGTACCGGTTTTCCTGGACTTTGCAAAACAGCTCATTCTGCCACCGTCGGTTTTCCTTGGTCCACTTCGTATTATCTAATCTGCTCTATCTTATCCGTGGAACAATTAAATGTGTATTAGTTATGATAAGCGCGTGTTAATTCATCTTCGGCGACTATGTTTGAAACTTGTTCTTTTTTTGTTTGCCCTCTGCGCCTATTCGTGAGTCATTCGGCTTAGTTTGTTAGTAAGTCGTGGACTTTCACATAGAAAGGTTTTGAAAAGTGATTAAACCGTTTTTTTATTAAATGGCTTAAGTTTAAATATGAGCGATAAGAAGAAGACAGTGACGTGCTGTGGGAAGAACTTCGGTTGTGGTCTTAAATATGTTGAATTAAAGCTTAATTTGCCGAAAAGAAGCAGCAAAGCCGGCAAGATATTTTCTAAGTTGTTTAATATTGATAGGTGAGTTATTTTCCTGTACCGGTATTGTATTTATTAAGTTTTACCTACCTACGTGCTAATCTCCACAGTGTTTTTATTGAAATCGTAATTAATAGCTCTTATAGGTACTTAAAAACGTTGACCGGTTTGCTGTTTGCTCTTTTCTTGGAATAAAGGGATTTATCGCAGATATATCTTAACACATATTCCCATTAGTGAATATAATTGAGTAAGTTATGTATAATTCTAGGAAAACAATGGTGTGTTTGTAAATAGAATATATTTGCATAACGAATGTTCTAACGTAAACGTTAATGGTCAATTTTGTTTAATAAAATTGTTTCTGAGTCATACTGGTATGTAATGTAATATCCGTTTTGTTACTTTAATTTTCCTATAAAATTATAAATATGCATATTGCTAAATATATGCTTATTTACGAGGATTGTGACATACAGTAATAATAATATCTTGATCTGCCGGTATATCTTGATTGTTATGACACTTGCATTATGGGAGTACCTACATTGTAAGAAACTTAGCAGATCCGAAATAGGTTATTAAGACCTAAAAGGTTAAAAAACACCTTTTTTCTTCGAGAAGATGATTATACATATAACTATTACCAAGAACATCACATAGTCTTATCCTAGGTGCCTATTATCAACTTACTACTTTAGCTGTTATCGTTAGTTAGCGCCAATTTTAGTATTTAAATATTTTTAAAGTTATTAAAAAATAAAAATTGTTTGACTCAAACTCGCTCCTTAAATCTAACATATACTAGCTAGGTCTTATAACAATCATGTAAGCTAAAATGTTGTCTATTGATTGAACCCAGTTTCTCTATCAAAAAAATACGCGTCAACTTGAAAACCTCCTCATTAGTTAAAATTAAATATCTGACCGCCTTTGCAATAGAAATTCCGTAGAGAGGTTAGAGGTACCCAATTTCTTATCCAAAAATTTTTAAAACGTTTGAAGTATAAATAACATAAATATAGGTATTTTAACTTTCGGTTACATATCACATCGTCTTCACACTTAACTGGGTCCCATTGTGTTGAATTCGTAAACATGAGAATTCTTTTGTCACGAGCCGGGTCACTGACCTTTTAACTGGGGGTCAAGGCCGGGTGATTGACATCAGATTTGAGGCAAGTTCACGCTCTCATAAAAAATCTCAGGCACTTGATGCACAATTAAAGTCATTGGACTCAATTAACATAATTTTAAACGAAATGAGATGCGTATTCATTGGAATTAAGTTTCGATCAATTAACGTTTACAGTTGTTTCAACAGCTTTATTGATTGTTTTTTGAAACCAGTTTTATTTGCTCAATACGTGCTTGTATTGCTTTCTCGAGAGATAATTGATATGACATCGAATGTGGAGCGTAATTTCGGCATTTCGTACGTAGCAGTCGTGGCCGAGCGGTTAAGGCGTCTGACTAGAAATCAGATTCCCTCTGGGAGCGTAGGTTCGAATCCTACCGACTGCGAAAATCTTTTGCATGTTTTTTTACTGTTACAGATGTGTTTTGTGTGCACACTTAGCAGGTGTTGATTATTTGGCGCGACCTCTTCGAGCTATGCTCTAAATTACCCGTATATTCACGTTGAGAATGTAATTATGTTTTATTGCGCAATGTACTGAGAATGTTAAAACAAAACCTATGAGTCTACAGTAAGAAATCCTGTAATCGTATAATTTTTTAATTAATTTTATATCTCTTTTTTACGATCTTTTTTTCCAGTTTAAGTTTAAAAAAAAGCGTAAACTTAATCATTATTAACTAGTATCCCTATTTATTGGTTTTTCCTTTGTTGCAGCCTAAGAAGAGGTGCTGGAGTCAACGTACAGGATGACAACGGTTACACGCCACTCCACCATGCGTGTTTACACGGCCATAAGTAAGTATCAAAGTTATATAAGAATCTTTATTAAACTTAGTTACAATATGTTCTTTTTTTAAGTCGGAATAAAACCTCTTTGCCTGAATAAAAAAGAATATTACATAGTACATTACTATGCATAGTCGCATAATTCGCGTTTTTTAGTAATGTAATGTATTTGATAACTGTTCTGAATCTTCGATAGATTTGAAAAGTTTCATCAAAAAGATTTTTAAGCATTTTACATCCAGAAAAACTATTAAAAAAATAATAATAAATAACTCGTATTTCTCATCGGATTGTCCCAAAAATTAAACCGTTAAGATGCTTTAGACGGGTCTAAATATTCATGTTTAGTTAGCCTTTGTTTAAAGAAAGAAGGACTGGACCTTAGGTTGTCTGGAAATCCCCATTTGTAGGTCATATGAGCTATCACTACCCACTGCTCATGAGTAAGTGTTTGTATACTAAAGTGGGACCTAATGTGGTCAGTATTAGGTATGCAAAATTTGGGTTTTTCCAAAGTATAAATTAATTTAGTACTTGCCTAAATTAAAATAATTTTCCTTTTACTGATAAAATGAAACTGTAGTTTTGATTCAATGTTAGTATGTATCTCGTATTTGAATTTCAATGGCTGAAAATAGCTGAGTAGAAATTATGTTTAATTTAAAGTAGTTTTCCACGCTTCAGCGAGCGATCACATGCAGCGTACAAATAGATCTTGTTATTCAGGAGAGTTTTGCTATTTCACGTTCAGCTGATTTGTTGATTTATGACTTATTGCTTTAGGTTATTCATTATGGAAACGTTAAATATATCTATCTAGTTTGGTGTTTAAGTAGCTAAAATACACCTTAAGTCAATCGCCGATCTGTGAGCGTAGGTTCTTGGTACATTGTATTGAATAGTACAGATTCTGAACGGAGTGTATCAAAACAAGCGATATACATTGTATTGTACAGTTATGTTGTCATTCTAAACTATGAAAATAATATTTAATGTCGCTAAAGTAAGATGAGCATTAATCTGCAAGAGAATATCAATTGTTTATTTTATGACATGCAAGCAAAGTGCTGGTTTGCTTTAGATATTTTTCTACTAGAGTCACGTGCGTGCAAAGTAACCAAGTTATGGCCTGTAACAAAACCAAATAGAAACAGATAGCTTGGCCTTGACAACCAATGTTAATGATTGTAGACGATGATTAGCCGTTTGCAGCTTATTGCAAAACCATAAAATATACATCCTATACCTACATATAGTTCTATCTCATGATCATACGATTACGATAAGCGCCTACCAGTGATTTAAGAAAAGATTCCAATTGCCTTTGTCTCTATCAAGAAGGAACTTATGTTATACAACATTACTCCACCCTTAACCTATCACACCTCATCTTTATCAAACTCTTCCTTCATTAACCCTTCCACCCGCCCCGCAGAGAGATAGTCCGGCTACTGCTCTCGGTGGACGCGTCGCCATGCATCGTGGACAAGAAGGGCGCCACCCCCCTCCACCTGGCCGCGTGGAAGGGCGACACGGACGTGGTGACGATGCTGCTGGCGCACAACAACCCGCCCGTGGTGGTCGACCATTTGGTACGTAGCCTGTCTGACCCCAAAGTCAAGTGGCAGTAGAAACTTGCGTTAGCGAGTGAATAGAATGAAAATGTATGCAACTGTCAAATTGCAAGCTTGACATAAGTGACCGTTTCATACATATTTTTTCTATCCATACGCTAACGCAAATATCACCTGCCACTTGACTTGGGGGGCAGATCTCTTTATATCTTTCCTGTCTTGTCCTAGTCTGTAAATGGCCCCGATTCAGAGAAATCTCTCTAAACTAAACTAAAACTATCGCCGTCACTTACTCAATAATAGTATAAGACAGAGACAGGTAATCATTTTAGTCCTGTCAATTTAAAATATACGTGCATTCTGACACGGCGAAGGTGAGACCAATGTACACCTGTCTTTTTCTAATACAGAGCATGGGAAAGTGTAAGCGATATTTTTAATTTAGTATTAGAGAGTGTTTTCGGAATCGGGGCTAATATCTATGTCTTAAGATCTCGATCTGACCTAAACATCTCGCTCTCTTGAAAACTTTATCTTTAAATAGCTCTAGTATCTAAGAAACTCTAAATAGGCTAAAGCTGATTCGTCATTCGTGTCTGTTTTGTCCGTACTATCCCTAATTGGTTTTGAAACATGATTCGGATTTTGAAACCATATTTCTGAGTTATTTTTCGGAAATGTTATTTTATACATAACATTTAGGTAACGTATTTTATTAAAATAAGTATAAAGTAAGCAATTAGTCCAAAAAAAATTTACTACATTGATTTGACTCTATTTTGCTCAAACACCTGATACTAACTTAATGCCCTCTTTTGAAGATAACTGATAGAATTAAGCAGATGATAAGTTAATTACTTCTTTAGACAATTTAATATTTTATGCTGCCCTCTTTGCTGAGCCATTTAATAAATATTTTTCGTAATAAACATGAGTTATTACATATTGTCAATAGGTTTTCTAAGGCCCGATTTCATCAACTTAAAACTTAAATTTAGGGGATACCTAAACATTTTCAAAGGCCTATAAAATAACTGTTTGTAGCTTTATTACTTAGGTATTTTTAAGCTACAATTTACTGTCAGTTTATATTTTCATATACCTAGAAAATGTTCTTGAAAAATAGGTATTTATATTTTGGTGTTGTTAAAAATGAGTTATGAGTCCCTTAAATTTAGGTGACGTCGGTGAAAACGGGCATTAGTTACGTTTTATTAAAAAGGATATTAATTAACTTTTAATTGAAGTATATAATTATATGTCTTAATATGACAATAGAAAGGTTACGTAACGCTTATTTGTAATTCAGAAAATGATACTGCCATATTTCAGGCTAAGTTAGAATGTTTGTCATTGACGTGAAACCACAACATACCTATTGTGGTTTAAGATAAACTATGCTAAAGCAAACACTGGCCCAGATTCTGAAAACACGCTTTCAACCTAAACTTAATACATTGCTATCACTTTGTAACATAAACTATTAGAAAAGAAATTTAAGTCAAAATCATTGAAAAAATTACGAAATTGAAATAATACACGCACAATTTTTGGTTAGACTAAAATTTCTACCCGTCTCTTGTGTTTTTTGTCGTCTTGTACTATTGCTAAGTAAATGGTGGCTATATTAATAGTATAGTAAAGATAATTTTAACTTTAACTTGTCATTTTCAAATACAAATCGCACGAGTTGAAATTGGAAAGAGTAGGAATGATTACAACCAGTTTCTAAGCCCTTTAACACATCAGCGCATCCATAGTTTGTGAATTTCGAAATAGACCTTCTTTAAGAGTATAGGTTCCAATCTTGGCAATTACAACAGATACATTGCTATTCCTACACGTCCCCATCCTCTTATCTTTACATCTGACCTCCTCTTTTGTCCCCTAGACATCGGATCACGAATCAGCATTACTGATAGCGGCTCAATTCGGATACATGGGGGTGGTGGCCCAGCTAACGGCGAAGGGCGCTGACGTCACGCTAAGGAACTTTAAGGACGAGAGCCCTTTGGACCTGGCAGCTCAGTATGGACGGTAAGTCTCGATATATTGTTACGGGAATAGTTTTCTTACAGCCGAAACCAATATTCTACTAACCTTTGACGCCTTGTTATTTGTGTAACTATGGTAACTGTTATCCATGTTTTGCGTCTCAATAACCTATGGTAGATAGCTGTTGATATGGAAATGACAGAAACACGGCTAAAAGAGACTCTTCTGACACTTGCGTAAGTAAAATATATTTTTTTTAAAGCAATTAACAGTGGTTAAAAATGAATGAAATTATTAAATGATTATTTAATATATATTACTTGTAATGTTTTATACTGCAAAGTTTCTAGTTTTAATGCCAAATATCGCTGTTTTTAAATAGTGGCAAATAATGGTTTATAGATTTAGGGCATAGAAACCTATCCTTGCTCTAAAAGTGCCAACATTATTCTTCAAAAGAAAGCATATCGGTATGCTCTCCATTGTATACATCCATGATGACAAACAAGTTGTTCCAAACTTTACAACTTAGGCATTCTAATAACCCTTCTACCCCTTATAAAAGTCTAATTTCCACGGAACTTGTGGTTATTTCCTAACTTTAGCTAAAGTTACATCACAAGTAGTTTCTTCTATGTTTGTAGACTGAAGTTTGGACAAGTTGGAAACTTATTTAGGCAGGCGGGAGAGAGTGAAATAAGGATTCAGACGGTTTTTATAGCTCATAGTTTTATCACTTCTTTTTATAGCTTTAAGACTATTTTTTTTTCGTCTAGAACTTGTTACGAGTACTCTGTTTTATTGGAGCTATGAAGAAAGCGTTTTTATAAAAGACTAAATTAAAATGCGTTTAATAGTTATTGCACCAGCTATTCTCATTCTCACCTCAGTAAAAGAGTGTCATATTAAGAGCAGAAATACGACAAATTTAAAATTTTATAACTATCTTCTAACAATAGTGTCAAATAACTAACACCATGATAAAAAAAGTATTCCTGGACATACCCATTATAGCACTACCTTACCTTATGATTATATACCTACCTATTTATATACTATACAAAACTTTTCTACCACTTTGCAACTAATAAGCCGCAAGCTACACGGTGTATCTCAAATTAAGTTGCTTCTTATCCTGTTTAAGTTGCTTTTGAGAGTCTTTACTGAATTTTGTGAGGGTAGTTGGAAATTCTGAAGAAGTCAGCGCGTATCATATTAGTGGGTGGTGCGGTCTCGCTTTATGTAACAAGTTTTGGATAAGCAAATTTTGAATATAGGAATTTACGGTGCAAAATATTGGATAGGTTGTTGAATTGATCAATGTTATATACCTCGCATTTAAGTCTTTTAAAGATTTTCTTCTGTTTGAAATAATCTGTGTAAATAGCTAATAATAAGTTATAAACCACTTTTTACTATTGTATAATAGTGAAATCATGTATAAAATTGTACAAACCAATTGTATAATTAAGTATTATTCATTGTTTGTTAAGTTACCTTTATTTCTTATGTCCCGAATGCCAATAGCTTATATTATGATGTGTATCAAACTCTAAAACTTTAGAATAGTAAACCATCTCTAACCTAAATAAAGTTTTCATTTATAATGTATCATTGTCAACAGATTGGAAACAGTTCAATACCTGCTGAGGGTGCGACCAGAATTAGTAGACCCCTACAGATACCCCCTCTGCCAATACTCGTCGACGCCACTTCACAGAGCTGCCAAAAATGGACACAAGTAAATTATTATAAATCATTACATAGTATAAATCTAAGTCGCTAATTCTGTCTGTTCATATGTTTGGCCGCTAACTCCTCCTTAAGTACGTAACGGATTTGAATGCGGTTTTCTCCATATTTTAGGATATTTATTCATTTAAATTTGAATATTAAGAACCTTTAGAGAAAGTTTTTTTAAGTTTCAAAAATGCAAGGGTTCGGGAGCAAGTCGGCAAAATTACACCATTGCGAAGCGTGGTCGGATCGCTTGTAAATAAATAATAAGGAAAAATATCCCGTCTAAAACACCTACTGTGCGATCCTGAACAAAGCGCAAGGTTGTTCTAAAGATAAGTACCATAATATTATGGACTATGGGAAACCTAAAAACAACCAGACTCGAGCTAATTTTGAAAATACAATTTCATAATATTACTAGTGGCCGCCCGCGACTCCGTTCGCGTAGAAGTCGGTTTCCCGTGGGAATGAAAAGTTTTCCCGCGGTAAAAAGTACCCTATATGTTAATCTGATGTATAAGCTATATTAGTGTAAAGTTTCATCAAAATCCGTCCGGTAGTTTTTACCTGAAAGAGTAACAAACATCCATCCATCCATACATCCTCACAAACTTTCACATTTATAATATTATAGTAGGATATAAGTACTTAGTTATTTAAGATGTAATCTCACTTTTATTATTCGCTTTATAAGAAATCGATTTCTAATAGACGCATAAAATTTACATTATTGTTTGCTTATTACATTTTATAACAAAAATCGTTTAATTTTTGAAATACTTACAGGTTAATTGCTGTCATCATAGAAATAAACTTTTTAAAATAGAAATACATTTTATAGTAATAAGATTAAAAATAAACCTAGATTTTCTTCCTTATTTCCTAAAAGATGTGTACAGTTAAACCGGAGTAAACTCGTCAATATTAATGGCATGCAAAGTATTAAGGCATGTGCACACAGCGCTCTATTCATATTCATTCGTTCGTTATAACGCTCCAATCGGTACGAATCTCGCAAATTTACCTAGGTATGTTGCCCACACGGAGGTGCGAAAGCGAAATTGGTATTGGATGTGGCTTGTTGTGGATGGAAGTAGTGTGGGATAGCGAAAATGTATAGCAGAATAATAATAGCTTTGAAAAAAAAAACGATTACTAAACTAAATTAAGTATTATCTAGTCTCTTTAATCTCGTTGCACTAACCTTAGGAAGGCCTACGGTAATTATTTCACGTTTTACTATAATTTTCACGAACTTTTTCATTATTACAAATGAATTTATAAAAAAACGTTTTCTGGTTGGTAAAGTATTAAAATCTCCTTAAACCAACCTTTCAGTATTAAAGAGATTTTAATACTTTTCCTTTTTTCAGGATCTATAACTTCAAAATCTCTTTAGTTAATCCGTTATACATTTTTTTTAAGTTTTACTTGTTACATCTAAATATTACATCCAGAACATAAATGCTGTCTCAAAAATCGATCCTATTATGAAATGCCACCTCCTCTACATTCGCACTCCATGTTAATTGTTAAGGTGGGTGTGTATGAATTTTGTGCGCTTATTGTCGAAGGGTTGTTGTGTGTCGCTCGCCTTATGGCTGGCAATCGATGGGTACAAGTCTTAAGCGGGAGCGGGCTATATCTTGGTATAGAAAAGGGCGGGAAAATGTTGTTAAAAATATACTTTAAAGTTACCTTGTTGAATGTTTTTTTATGAAAACCTCAGATCATGTTAATCTCAAAGATGACTAAATTATTACTGCACGCAAAAGCAAATTTGATAGTTTAATAGTTAGCCACCGAAAAATGGAGTCCAGCTCTATAGACTAGTCAACATTTTAAACAACCAAAAAAACACTTGATAATTTTGACCCATATTAACCACCTTATCCCTTTCCACCAGGGACGTAGTAACAGCCCTGCTCTTAGCCACATATTTACCACCCTATCCCTTGCCACCAGGGACGTAGTAACCGCCCTACTCGCCGCCGGCTTCAACCCCAACGTGCGCTGCCACCACGGCACCCCGCTCCACGAGGCCGCCTGCTACGGCAAGGCGTCCGTGGTGCGGATACTGCTCACCAACGGCGCTGATCTCCACGCCAAGGATCGCAGGGGGAAGACGGTGCATGATCTCCTGGCGGACTACTCGGAGGAGGCTACGAGGAGGGTCAGGAGGGTTATTAGAGGTTTGTGTGATGATTGGTAAAAAACTTGAGATTTTACTTTTAGTTTTTAAGTTATAGACACTGGAAAAAGGAACGCGGGTCTCCGAGCATTACGCGACTGGTAATCGAACCCAGGACCTTTAGATAACCGGTCCAATGCTCTGACCACTCCAGTGTTTATGACTCCAAAAAAACTTTCTTATAAGAGTGCAGAAATTGGGACCGTATTCTAGAGCCAGCGTGAAGTATATGTAGGCTTTTTTTCTCGGTTTTCAGTTTTGTTAGCGTGTGACTTTTGTGTTAGGTAATAAAAACAAGACTTTGAGGGAGTTGTCTACTGTTGTCTTATCTAACACAATTTGATTTTGATGTAGCATAAAAAAGTCGTGCCTGTTTGAGGTGCAAAAAGTTTATACAATTAATCAATAGGTTTCTTTAATAGTGTCTTATTAAAATACAAGTATATTAGTTTGACCATTTTTTATTTGATCGACTAAGCTCTAAACTTGGACCACACCCTAAATAATTTTCCGCTCATATCTAAAATATTCGTAAGACTACCTAACGATAACTTGCATAAATCAAATATTTACGTATAAGTAATTCAATAGAGATTTATAAACAAGTTTACAACAATTTTATAATATTATAATAGTATTTAGTACCTACTTATTGTCATGGATCTAATTTGAAGTATTAGTTTAAATAGTAACTATTAAATTTTTTTACGAAAAAATATGAAGTAATTTTGGATCATAAATTTCTTACAAAAGTTCAACTACCAAATCAATGAACTTTCAATGTAACTGCTGAATAAAGAACAGCAATTTAATGTGTTTTAAATTGAAACTCAAATTTCAAGCCGAGTGTTACAAGATATTAACGGTGCATTAATTAGCTGTTTTAAATTAGAAGTTACGCTTTCAGTGATTCCGAGAATTGGCTTGTGTCATTGACGTGTTCATTTTAAATGTTTTATTTTTTGCTAAATACGAATTGTAGTGAAAATTAAATTGATTTTTAAAAATAATTTTAGTTAGTCTATTTTTTACAACGAGACTGAAAATGTAATAATTATTTTTTACTTAAAATAATACTTTGATATTTTTTATACAAATTCAAGAATTGAACGGTATAAAGTTTTTTTTTTTAAATGTAAAACAGTGCTCATAAAATCTGATATCAAACGTATACTGTTCCCTATTTACCATATTTACACCCAAATACATATATTTAGTTTATCTCTGTTAACTTATACTCACAACAGATAACTTCTACATACAACTGATAACACTGCCTAGTAAATATTCGATATTAGTCACTCAGAGACCGTCGACCGTGATAATACCATTATATCCGTTTTTTCACATCAATTTGTAACACGAAACGGTAGAAATAACGGTTAATGAACAGTAGACGGTTTCGGTCATAACATAACGAGTAAGGATGCAGTGCAGTAAACAGTGTGAAAGGTATAAGGATAAAGTGTCTCAGTGTCTAAGATTCATTAATGTATAAAAGTGGTATTTCCAGTGTGATTCATAGTTATTTGGGTTGTTAGAGAAGGTGATTTGATCGACTAGTGTTGTTTTAGACATCATAGCTACTGTGCCTATCATTGCAAAAAAATAATCGTAATCTAAAGTTTCTGTATCAAATTCTTGAGCTACCGCACTCAACTGTAAAAACATGGAAAATTGCTTCGAATTTTTAGTAATTTCCCAAATAAAGTGATTATCATAATATCAGTGTTTAAAAAGCCTATGTTTGGCCACAGATTACGAAAGTGAAGACGATCTGCCACCGTTTCCTGTGCAAGATAACAGTCCTACGGGATACTCACACTACGTCATGTAAGTACTTTTTAAAACATTATTATTAGTTTAAGATGAACATAAGGACATTCTACAACTTGATGTCTTCATCCTCTTATAGTCTAAGATCTAGGATCTCGTACTATTACTAGTTAATAGCAAAAATAAAGTCACGCAACGCAGTTTAAAACGGTTTTTGTTTTACGCGTAGTTTTCCGTGAAAGAGTATACTTATAAAATGTTTATTTTTGGCCACAAAGTTTTCTTTTTAATACAACGGGAGAGTTTTCTCGTATTTCATAAGATCCATCCATCTTTTAAATCGCTTAAAAGACGAATTGTATAATGTCCTTCAGTGATAATAAGCTATTTATATTGTTAATTAATTGGTTCTGGGAACGAGTCACTTATTGTTTTGTTTCGTATGATTATTATTGATTGCATTGCAGTTATATATATTCAAAAATGATCTTATAAAAAACATTTGATAACATTGTTATTTTTAAAGAATGTGTCCAAATGACTTCAAAACTTTTAATCATCGCAATGCAAACGGTACTTTTACGTTGTCAAAAACTTATCTTTAGTTTATTTTGTAATGATTATTATATCTATGCGTTAATGAAGTGATTAACTTTCATTGTGTTACGTCACTCACCAAAATACTTGTCACTCACAATTATATCGTGATATAAGAGAAATATAACATTAGATAACGCACACTGTAATAATCCTTACACGACGTATTATTTATTTAAACCGCTTCTTAACACACTAACATTACAGCTTACACAAATTAAGTTTAAAAACGCTGTCTCCACATTCAAAAGATTTAACGGAACATGAAAAGACGCGGGTAAATAGATGTTCTTTTAAAGAGACACCAAACGTCAAAAGGTGCAGTAATTACTTAGGGGGTTCACGAGGAGTTCTAAAGGGATTCCTTTGGCGTTAAAAATTGAAAACGCTCCCGTTTAATTGGAGTGGGTCTCAATTACATGATATGGTGTGTTCAAACCTTTGGATCGCAGTCTTAGGGCGTCTTCGTTACGTAAAATTTGATTGGAACACGTTCTTTAATTGACCTAGTTTTAGTCGGCTACTTCTTTTGAAGTAACTCTGTGCAAAATATGTTACAAATTCGTACCATTTTCGTCGTAAAGGTTCGTTATATAAAGCCATACGACGTACGAAAGTTACAATACAATACGTCATGCTTGCTCGGCTCTACAACAGTTTTAAAAATATTTTAAAAAACAGACATCGTTTAACTTAAAATAAAATTCCCGCATCGGCAAACAGGACGCGGAACAAAACTGTCAGCCGGCGTGGATCTCATTAAAATGTTCCGAGTCTTTGATTTCGCTTGAAGACGGTCAGGTGAGAGCCTCCACAGATAGACGAACAGCCCTTTGACTGCTGCGAAACGAGACATGCAAAAATAAACGTCAAAACGTAGTCAAAACATTACTTGAACGATACCAGTTACATTAAAAACTACTAACATAGTCTTACACCCAATAACACAGTTTTAGTTTATTTTAGTTTTTTGTTTTGTGTTTATTTAGTTGCAATATATGTTTTTACAGGAAAGCCCCAGACACCCAGAAAAAAACTAACATTAATAGCTCATTATCACCATCCACATCGTCATTAACAAACAATCAACCACAAAGTTTTGTCAAAAAGCTTGCTTGTAAGTTCGGACTTAAACATAAATTCAATTCCGCTCCTAATGTTAACAAAGAGTCTGGTAATAGCACGTTCTTCCAAAAACTCTCCAAGAAAGACGAGCCAGGAGAGGTTTCTTGCAATGAAGAGTTCCAATATAACTCTAAAAAACCAGATGAATTCGACACAATATCCCTCGATAGACTCGGTACTTTGAGTAGAGAATCAGTTGTCAATAAGAGTAATAGAAGCTGTCCAGGATTCAAAACATCACTTCCTAACATTTCGGAGAATAATGAGGCTGGTGATTCAATTGAATCAATAGAAATTACAGAAATAACAGACGATAACGGCAATAAATCTGACACAAATCTGAGAAAAGCATTTGAAGCAACTTGTTTAAAAAAATTGAGCGTCTTCGAACCAAGCGATCATACACCTTATACGACAAATGATTCAGAAACCTACTTACACAATGAGTGTTATGAACCCTATGAACCTAAATTGGATAACAAAGAAACTAAAACTAATAAAGAAGTCACAATTCCCAAACCTCCACCAAGACCGACTGTTGTGAATAAAGATCCAGCGAAAACGACATACGAGAATGTAGTAATTACTCCAAAACCTGCTGCAAGAATTCATATTCCTCAAAAAGAGAATGAAGTAAATGACGAAGAACTGTACGTCAATATTTCTGCTGTACAAAACAAAAGACCGCCTACACCACCTAAGCGAACATTTTTTCCTACCAAATCGACTACACCACCATTACCGTCGGCACCAAGCCTGCCTTCCTCACCAAGTATTAGCAGATCATCTACTCTGTCTTCAGACTCTTGCGTAGATGAAACTAATCTAGAAGATATCTTGCTCTCTGAAAAATCGAAATCCTTTAGAAATGTGCAACGTACAACTTTGCATTTAGCTCGCCGAACGCAGTCAAATGCTTCTGATATGTCTGACGTCACTCAAGCAAGCGCAATAGAAGCCGTCGATTGTAGTATTGACCCCTATGAGGAACCTAGATACCTACCTATGGCTGGGACGATACCGAGAAAAGACCCAGAAAATCCAGTGAAGAAAAAAGTATTATTTAGACATAAAACATTTACTAATATAGAACTAGATAGAAATTCGATAGATATTAAAGATACTGAAGAATTCCTTAAAGAGACAATACCTAACTATCATATAAGAGGTACAGGACATTGCATTTATAAAGCACCAACTGTTCAAGAGTTTTTGCAAATTTTTAACAGAGATAATCTATGCAACGACCCTGATTCTTTCAAAGAAGTACCACAAGATAAGAGGGATAGCTATTTCGAAACAGCAATATGTTTTTGCAAGCCTAAACCACCAAAACATCACAAAAGTGCTGAAGATTTATTAGACGTACCTTACGAAAAAGAAGAACGTGTCAATATTGATTTTGGATCACTCAATAAAAGGATTGAAGTCAATCGCTCCAGTTTTCAATGTTATTGCGCCGATGCAGATTGCAAATTACATTCTG
The DNA here is from genome assembly GCA_916618145.1 of Emmelina monodactyla. Taxonomy (NCBI): domain Eukaryota; kingdom Metazoa; phylum Arthropoda; class Insecta; order Lepidoptera; family Pterophoridae; genus Emmelina; species Emmelina monodactyla. The sequence continues at coordinate 5,536,260 of OU745316.1, forward strand.
ATAAACGAGAAACTCTGGCCAATTTAGTTGTCAAGTTTTCGGTAATCAAAAGAAGCATTTCCACTCCTGCTATAACATTAGAGTTACAGAACACAAATGAAAAGCGAGGGCTAATAAAGAATAAGTCAGTGCCTCACAATTTAGAGGAGCCATACGCTGTTTCCGAGGTATCAGAAATCATTGCAAGGAATAAGGAAAGAACTGAAGAACCGTCTTCACCAATATACACTACCATGTCTTATCCTTCCACTCTATCATCATCAGGCCCTTATTCCATACGAGACATTTCCGAAGCACTGTGCCATTCAAACTCAACTGACACCAGCTCGCTTTCCTCTAACAATACTCTTAACGCGTCCTCATTACAAAAGTCCACATCCCAACATTCAGGTCATTGGTCGCTTCGTTCTTGCAATTCCAACGTAACAGTCCAATCGGACTTGTCCTTCAAGACTTGCCTTGAGTCTTCCGACGACGGTACTTTGCTCTCCGACGATGACAGTTCAGACGCGGACACTGTCAAAAACGACGTCATCGTAACTACCGGCAAGCGTCCGTGGGTTCACTCGGACTCGTTTAAGTTCGGTAACGTGAAAGAGATGGGTAGTATCACGGAGGAGTCTAAGTTTGAGAGTGGGATCAGTGTGGGGTCGGTGTCATCGTCGGAGAGTGAAGGGGTGTTGGGTGACGTGGTGCTTGATGCTTCGCTCGGGGACTCGGGGGGTGTTCACAGTGGGTCGGCTAGACGCCGCTGGGACGAGGCGGAGGGTACCAGCGAAGGTGACGCGCTGAGCGTGTCCAGTGCGGCTTCTAGCTGTGCGCCGCTACAGCTGTACTCGAATAAGGTTTCGGTGAGTTTATTTTTCGTTTTTTGTAAGGTACGGTTTTTTTTAAGTAGATACGTTGCCTTCAATACCTTTAATTCTAGTAACATTATAGTTTTCAAATAATTGTGGACTAAAGCTTAAGTTATATTCTGTCAATGGTTATTTATGTCCTTGGAGTGCCAAAAATCTATACTTGGTTTAGACCACTTTTATGATCATATACTGATTAAGTACATGGCTTTATGATTACTGTGAACACTATTTTACTTAGTTTTGTGAGCATATAAAATATCAATGGATTAAAGTATTCAACTTTATGCCATCATTCTGTAGGACAGGTCTATAAAATCAGGTACTTTCATTTGCATAGCTCCACTCATTAGCTCGTGACTTCCTGCTAAGCCATACACATGCTATAAAACTTTAGTGACTATGGAAGTAAATGCATTAGCACCTTTAGCTTCTTATGCTACTGGCACTATTAATTATTTAGTATTTGTATGACCATTGCGTGACCATCATAGTCTACGTGATCATTATTATTTGTTTGTATAGACTATTGTTCGAAAATGAAGGTCTAAAAATAAGTACTTTAAGTTGTTACTAACAACGATCGATTATAAGTAATGGTACTTGAAAAAGTGACAGAGAGGTGCTTGAATCGAAGTTGTTGCGTAATATACAATGTCTTAAAAGATAGTTCATTCATAGCTTCTGGCAATCTGCCAGGTAGGTAGTAAATACGAAATCTCGTAGGTGAAATATAAGTAGGTGAAAAGAAGGTGAATAAAGAGATAAGAAAGAAAAACTTTTATAAAGAATCTTGGTTAATACAATGATTAAAAAGAGTGTTTATGACAATGTTTGCATCACTGTTGATTAGCGCTTGACAGTTCTTAGAGTTGAGCGTGAGAAAGAATTAAAAACAATTAGACATGACAATGTTAATTAAACACGCTATTTTCAAGCGTATCTGCTTGGTCTGTTTGGTTTGTTTAAAATAATTAGCTTTTAACCTAATTATAGAGTATTTTCACTAAAAGTGCCTACTTAATTTGGTTAGGTACCACTCCTTGACTGGTAGCTTAATTTTTGGCACGCAATAGTTATAATTAAATTAATATGTTAATATTACCACACAAAAAAGTTACTGCTTCTAGTGAAAGCAACAACAAAAAAGTTTCCTTGAAAATTCTGTGTGATTCAGCCTATTGCCGTAGTTTCCCACATTCTTTTTTATAATTGGCAACTCGTAAACAATTCAAAACTCTTACGTCACTTTCTAAAGAAAACTCTTTCCCATGGGAACGAACTGTGTGCTTTATTGCCATCGTAATTAGGTTTACAATGCTGTTTTGTAAGAGTTATTATTGCCAAGCTCTATGAGTGTGATATTCAGTAGCTTTTCGGAATGCGCGTACGCTTGTCGTCGAGGCGTCTGCGTTGATTTGAGTTTTCGCGCGGGAAAAGTTTTTGACTTATTATTTTGTGTGTGTTAAGTGTGTATGTGGAGTGTAAATGTGTTTGTGTCTCTTAATACCACTGGATAAGATTAAAACGTAAGTTGATGAAGTCAAAAGTTGTATTGTTATTTTAGGTGTCATAACACTCATAGGTGGACCAAATTGTCGAGTATATAGGTATAACTGCTCAAATAACTTTTTTCATGCCCTTTCCCTTTATAACTTATTAAATATCCTTATCTTCCAGTTTACCATTCCATGAATAACATGACAATTATTTGTCTACAGTATTAAACATATAGACAGGTCAAGGCTTGTATAACCCAATTCTTTCTGCCCACATGGCATCGTTAAAATACATCGCTTCATTTTGTAAACACACGTCGATTTTGTATTGGGCTAAAATATTCATTCGTTGTTACACTGGTTTACATCGCATGTACTTAAGATACACTGTAAAATTCCAAGATCATTTTATTTGTGCTACAGCTAATAAAATAAATAAAACCTAAATGTCAAATTATTAGTGTTCTTAAACTAAACTTTAGTAAGTTAAGATTTTAGCTTTCGGAGTTGGTTAACTACGCAAATTATTAAATTAAATTGCAAATACAGTCAACATTTTAAATCAGATTATTTAATATTTCATGTAATGAAGAAACGACTGTCATTATTTTTTTTAAAATTAATGATCACTCAAAAGTTTTTCTAGAGATGATAAAGCATTTCATTGTATTTCGTATCTGTTTTAATCAGACTTAATAAATCCTCTATAATTGAATTTGCATCACTCACAACTTTATCCTCATCCGAAAAGCTACTTATCAGACTCATGAAATCCACGATTATATTCGTATTTCTATCACATATGCCAATAATCTTCGTGAATATGACCTGAAAATGCTGGAAATTGGCACCCCGCCAACTCGACGGCCGATTACGGGATCTATTGTTGATTGGGAAGAGGTTTAATTCGATTTATCTCGTACATATATTCAGCTGGTATAAGGTTTGCTTCGTATAATATTTAAAATTAATTAAATCATTGTTCTCCCGCAACTAAATGACCTTTCCCGCGGAAATGGGATTATTTTCCGCTGTTTAAAGTACCCCGTGTAGTAATATTCCAGGTTACAGCTTAACTATAAACCAAGTTTCATCCGAACCCGTTCAGTATTTTTGCATGAAAGAGTAAACTCCCATACTCACAAATTTTCATTGATAAACGTAGTAACATTGCCTCATTCTAATACCGGTAAATTAAAATTTTAACTGCATAGTTAAAATACTTCATACAACGTCCTACTTGAGTCAATAGAACTCTATCTAGTAAATCAGTTTCAAGTATTTCGAGTTCAGCTTCGATTTTATCTTAAATTAAACTGCTCTAAATTTCAATGGAATGCTTTGTAATCAGTTATGATATGTAATGCGAAGTCATTATAGAAACGATGAGATATCAGGTCATCTGGTGGCTTGTGTTTCAACTGTTTTGATTCATTGCTGAATTAGATGGTTTATGTATGTGAATGTATGTATATGAAAAAGCAATATTTAAATTCTTACACTTAAAATTATATATGCATGCATATCAATATTTCATTGGAACGAGATCGATGTGGGATATACTTTTGTAGAGTTCGGTACTTGTATGTTTTTTTTCGATGAATTTTAAAATATATTTGTTATAGACTTTATCCTCATTGTGTGAACAACCCTTCTCGTGCAATTAGGTTGACACATTTTTCTGTGCTTTTTAATTACTAGCTGTTGATATCTTTGAGAGAAAGTTTACCAAATTTTGATAGTGGTATTTACTAATTACTTTCTAACCTTCATCAAACTGACTAACGTATGATTCTTTGTAAACTTCCGGGAAACATAAGTCAATATCACGACACAACTTACGTTTTTTTGACTTAATATTTTACAAACGAGCTTTAAAGCTTCTTAAATTGTACGTACTGCCAATATTGTTTATAGTGAATCGTTCATTAATTTCAAATGAATGATTATAAGCTGAGACGAAATGCATTTCATTAATAATTGACCTAATCCCGATACGTCTTCATTTGTTTATGTTTTACAAAGATTTTATAAATGTGGGTATCAGGAAATATTTTGTTTAAATTTTCATTTAATACGGGTTTTTAGGTCACATATTCCTTATTATAAGCGTAAAGCGGAAGTTTCGAACTGACTGCTTGTTTTGACATCTTCTTGTCTTAATTTTAAAATAGTAAAAAAAAAATCGAAACCACATTTTTAAGCCTGCGTCGTACTTGTTTTCTTATATCAATTAGATTTTGTTAGGCTTTGGGTCTGTCCTGACAAGAGTGACTACATTCAAAACCTAACAAAACTATATTCTTAAAAGTTCCGTCAATCGATGTATCATCTTATGCCACCGCTACAATGACAAAATATGTTCTCTTTTGACTCCAAAGTTTAGTAATTTAATAAACTCGATCAATATTAATTCCTCTTTTGTGTGTTATTGAATTTGTCATGGTCTATTGTTGAGCACATATTCGTATTGTGTGTAAGGGAAGCTAATAGTTATGATTTAATATTAAGATATTTTTGAATGGATTAGTCATGATGTATTAAAGTATTTTTTATGAAGTGTATTAGTTTTATTTGTAAGTTTAATAATATCTTAAACACTTCGCACATACTTTATATACTTCTCAATAAGATTTTTCCATTCATAATTAACAGTCAGTATGAATACAAATTGTTACCACTAAGGATGTAATTTATCTAAAGTGGGTACACTAAGGTGCAATTTATAAGTACATATTAAAAGTAGATTATATCAATGCAAAGTTTAACAGCACGTATCGCGCGGTCATTGGTAACACTGATGCATATTAGAAACATCACTATGAATCACCGCTTTTATTTCTTTAAAATACATTTTTTCATATAAATATAAAACTAAAGAACGGCTAGGAGGGTATTAACCCGCGCTTAGACGTTAGAATCTCTTTTATCATAGAAAATGGTTAGAGTTTAGACTATTTTAAATTATTATAATTTATTATTAAACTAGCGACCTACCTGCCCACGCTTCGCAAAGGTGTTCGTTTGCGCGACTTGTTCACAAAACATCTAATTCCAGACAATTAAAATATTTAAATGAAGAAAATACCTCAAAGATGGCGAAAACCGCATTAAAATTGAGGAGATAGCAGTCAAACATACAAACAGACAGAATTAGCGACTTGGATTTATACTATGTTATGATGTCTTTAGTTTGTATAAACTACACTGGAGAAGTTTTAAGCTGGTCATTAGGAGGTATTTTGGTGTAAATCTATTTTGAAATTAGCAGTGGCTCCACGCGGAAAATGCTCAAGGAAATTACGGTCACATATAAATAGAATAGTGTTTATTTTATAGGCTGTAGCGATTATTGTTTTTTTAATAAGTAAAATGGATATAATATATACCTATATTTTTAAATACTTACGAATAAAGTCGATAAAAGTAATCTTTAGTTTGACTTTAGCTGTTAAAAATATAATATATAGGTAGAAACGTAATTTATTTAAAAAAAATAGCTGAATCATATCTTACAGTTGTAACCTGACTTTAGATAGAACGGCGCTTTCTCTGGTTAGAACTCCATTAACCTAACCTAGGGATTTATTAAAAATACGTTCTATCTGGGGAACTTACTGTGACATATATTATTTACATATAAAACCTCGGTTTTATTTACAATTGCAATTATTGAATTCACTCAACCATTCCTGGGACCCTTTCAAACGACCTTTACTAAAAATAACCAACAGATAGTTCGGTTTCCCACATGTAAACGTTTGTAACTATTCCGGTGTATGTTAACAGTAGGTTAACAGACGTTTTGTGATGTAAACCTACCAGTTAACCAAAGATGAGTATTCTATAGTTTACTAGCGGACTTATGATCTGTTTGTTGATGGCTCAAGGAATATGATGTAAGGATATAAGGTGTGTGTGTGCGAAAGATAAGCTACGAGTTGTGTGAATACGCTTTCTATCTGTAGTCGCAAGTTGTGAAGTTAATAGAATTAATGGCCCCGAGACCGAAAACACTGTCTAAAACTAAATTAAAAATGTCACAGTCACTTTCTTATGCTTTGTATTAGAAAATAAAAGCTACATCGGTTTTACAAAAATTAGTCCCCATAATTCTAAAACTGAACGAAATGCGCTGAGCACCAGCCTAAAATTGCCTTCTCTGTGACATAATGCACGTACGTATTAGTTTGACAGGACTAAAAAGATTACCTGTCTGTGTCTTATACTATTGATGAGTAAGTGACAGCGATAGTTTTAGTTTAGTTTGGAGAGTGTTTTCAGAATCGGGGCCAGTACTTCAATAGGTATAGTGTTGTTCAATTCTTCAAAATAATAAATGGTTTAAGCAGAGATCCTCTTTGCATTTTGCCAGGGTTTTGTTTGGATCATTCAAACAGTTTTTTTGTTGTTAAAGTGTATAAGCTAGGCCAACGATTAAAATTTAACACAGCATTCCACAACACCAACAAATTACGCATTACCCTCAAAATCTATTCAAACGCTGCCAACCAGTGCATCCCTATCAACTGCATGCTATCCTCTCTGCCAATTGGTTGGCGGACAAGACAATTTGTCCACTTTGTGCAGAAAATTGTCCGCTTAGTGACCGGCTGGCTCCAATTTGAGCGTCCGTGATAAGCTATTGAATTAGTTGATCCACTTTGATGGGAGGGTCCAAGGCATAAGCATAATGCTGGATAGAAGTGGGCTCTCCCAATACAGAGAACTGACTTTGTAATTTGGACCGTTTTAAATATATATGTCTAAATAACAGTGAGTGACACATTTGAATCATGGATAAGAAGCCGTATGTTGCCGTATTTTGGAGATTTTTGTTAATGTATATTTACGAAACAAAATATGTCCTGGCTTTGTATGTCCAAGAAGACGCCAGAATCATAGTTTTCATCAACCTGTTCTATTTTAAATATTAAAAAATTTGATGATCTAAGTTATCATACTTTTTAACAAGTTGACGCTATAAGTTCTTAACTTAAACCAACTTCTGTATTAGGTATAATGCTCTGTAGTAATTCAAATTTCCTATTACTCAATTGTAGGCACTTATCTCGGTCTGAAGACAGCCAAATGAGACAAAACAGTAAGCCATTTATACTTCAGCATAGCACGCAATGTCTATTTATAGAGATTGCAGCTAAAACCATTCTGAATTTAACGGTATTGAAGGTATCTTAATTGGACGATTTTAAAGCAACAAAGTATAACCCTGCCTCATTCTTGCCTTTAGAGAACAGCCAAATAACCTTCATAATAAGGTTTCTATCTACTTGATTTCTGCCATGAAGCAAAACTTGGGCTTGGTCTCTATTCCCGCCAGATTGTGACCAGTTGTCGATAGAAATCAATCTAACGTAAAAGTTGCTTTTCATAGCTGTCTCAGTCATCGTCAATCATCATATCGCCATCACCGCCCCCCTTAACCTACGACCCCCGCCTAACCCCTTGTTGCTTCGCAGCCGACGCCCCCTAAAAAGCCCCCGCGGCGAAACCTGTCCGTCTCTCCCACGCACGCCAACTCGCCATCTTCGGGCTACAGCTACGAGCTGAGGGCTCATGCCAGGAGTCAGGATGACCTGGATGAGATTCAGGTAAAATATGGCGTAGGACAAGGTTTAGGGCCATTCTGGTGGTCGCCAAACATCGTCGTGGAAGAAATTTCTTCAGGATAGTAGTACAAGAAATGCTGACTTGAAGTCATCTTCATTAGATGGTAGTTTATTTGTTACATATTCTACAGAAGTTCATCATAATCTTGTAAGACTTCCCGTCTTAACCTCTCGTTTACCTAAAACTTGGGCAACATTATTAGAAATAGTTATTTGTTTTAAGTCGTTTGTCTACAACTTTTTCCTATTGTCTCCCCCGCTTAGTCACTCATTAATCATATCAACCTTTTCATTGTTATAGAGCACGAAGAGCTTCCTAAAACAAGGTCGATCCTATTCCGAATACGAGGAAAACCACAGCTCCCCAAGAATACCACTGCCACATCCACGACCCAGTGTCGCCCTCAGGAACAGGCCACAACCCGTCGCAATCACCACCAAATACGAGAATGTCACCATAAAGGAACAGAATCCGCGACGCAAACTCCGTAGGAACAACTTCGGCTACGAGAGCACCGACAGAATGGCGGACAAAGCCCGGAGATACCAGGAACGGTCTTCGGTGGAGAGTCTGTTGGACGACCAGTCGATGAACAGTCCAAGCGATTGTGACCGCTATTTCGAGAGTCTTGCGGCCCAGACTCCCTTGTCGCCCACGCATTATGAGCAGCCCCCGACGCCTGAGCATCCACCACCGTCGGCTAAGCAAGCGGAGAACAGCATCCATGAGAAAATTCGACCGCTGAGTCAGGTTAGTGGATGATGGAAGTTCATGTTATGGTAGATGCTAGATCACTGTTTTGTTTTAAGTTCCTTTATCCATATTTTACCCAAACACTAGAAAATTCTGTTAGTAGAAACTTAAAATAGCATTACTCAAATATTTGTTTTTTGTTGCATATAATAAAAAAAAACTAACCAAAAAGTAACTACGTAATAATAATCTTACCTCAATCTAAAATAATCTTAAACTTTTGGATTAAATAATGTGCATGACGCATGAAATAACGTAAAAATAAGTTTTTTTACACGCACCTTTAATATTATTTTTATTTGTTTTTAAATCATTTCAGCTAATTATGGAGGTTGTAGAAGAAATAAGAATTAGAAAGAAATCGCAGGGTGACGTTATAAATAATGACAATAAAAAAGTGTGATAATATAAAAAAAATACCTAAAACAGAAATGTGACTTAAAAAATGGATTTTATAGCCTAGTCGATCTTCCATATATTGGTGCTTAAGATAGAAACTATATAACTTGTAAATATTATACATTTAAAATAAGGTGCTAAAAACAATAAAATTAATACAGTGCCTTTATTAATAAAATATTAAATATCTTAAACGTATTTTGTAACAAATAGGACCAAAACGACAACATTATTAAAATATATGTTTAAAATTTATACTTATTTACTGATTTTTTATGATTTCAAGCATTTTATTGCATTCATTATGTATTATTTTGAAACTTATAGCTTTTACTGTAGCTATTGTTTGTCTTAAGTAAAAAGTGTATAAGAGCTTAAAATTACTTTTATGTTTTTTTATTTTAATCTGAATGTAATGTAGTTTTTACCTAAGGACAGTATGAAAGTAATGTTTTTTATCCCAATTTTATTATCTGATTCATGATTTAGTATCGCATAATGACACTATTTTACATTGAAAATAATTTGGATCGTTGTAAAAAAGGAATTTTGTTTATTTATCGAAAAGAAAAGAATATTTAGCTGTAAGTATACATTTTGGTAATTTTTAAGTTTTAATTATTTTAATAAAGGCTTTTATGTGATTTTTTTGTTTTATTTTATTTCATGTTGTTTTAGCAAATTTTATCCACAGTTAAGTAGTGTAAGTTATTTTAACGCAAATAGCACTTATTTTTGGAATCTGCACTTTAGTAGATAATTAATGCTTTCATGTTTGCAATTTTTTGGGTAAAAGCCAGAGCCGGTTTCGCCCCTTCTCTTTTATTTGCGTACGTAGGTATATCTAAACATAGGATCTTGTATTACAGCAGTTTTTTTAAATATAAATATTTTGAAGTAAAACCTGTATTGTTGGAATGAAATGAAATGAAATGAAATGAAATGAAATGAAATTACTTTATTGTACGTAGGATTAAAAACTAATCTCTTATACATTGTCAAAAGCATAAAATAAAAAATAAAAAAATATGTCACGGGACACCCCTACATTCATCAGCAATAGCCGTAGTAGACCGAGAGAAAAAGCTGGCGGAAAAAACTCTCGGCACTCTTTTCAAAATTATACAATCATAATTTATATAGTGTACATACAGTGAACATATAAATTATTTTCTCGTACCTCCCCGCTCAACATTTTTAAAGTTAAAAAATATTAAAATGCTAGAAATCTAATTGAGGAAACTTCCCGCGCCACAATTCGGAACCAGAGCAGACCGTTTCCCGAAGGCGGCACCTGATCACAAGTATGACGTGTGCTCCAGCCATCGTCCTACTCAACCATATTAGAGGGAGTTGGGCGACCCGTTGACACAACGCCACCGCCCCAGTAGCTTTCGAGGCGAGCATGACTACTCTGGGCCAAACAAGGCACTAAGGAACCTCACAAAACAGCTAATTAATTGGAAACACCTGCTATAAGTTAAAACAGAGAGAGAGGAAGAACGAGAAAACAGTACAAAAAATAAAGTAAAATGAAAAATTAAAAACATTAAAAAAAAAAAACAATAAAAGTACATACTTAAAGTTAAGTATCGTCAAGGTACATAAGGTAAATTATTATGATGCACGTACAATTACGTCAACCAATATCTTTATACAAAGTGTAAACAGTCTTATACATAATACCTACAAGAAACCTGCAAGAGTTTTAATCCCAAGCTTTCTTGGGTGTTTCGTCGTTTGACCCCGGTCCTGAAAGCACCGCGGTGTCAAACGCACAACGACGATTTTTGAATGGGTCGATTGGCCCCGCGGTGCTAGTTAATAATAACAACGGTGTCAAACGGGAATAACATTTTTCGACTTCGTCAGTTGGCACCACTACCAAAAATCTTATTTTTGATTTTTGTACAGTTGAGTACACAAGTAAGTTGTAGATTAAGTAGGAAGGTAAGGTAAAAGCCATCATTTAGTGAATAGATTATTAAAAGTGGTAGCGGGATTGCAAAGCGCGAGTGATATTTATGATGTCACATTTATGTAATACAATAGCTCCTTACCAACTGGTAAATGAAATTTTTATTCGTCAATTTAATAATAATGAAACAAACAGAATGTTAATAAAAATATTTATTTTGATGAGTACAAAAACGAGATCATACAATGAATTACAAATTGCAGAATGATTAAAGGTATATACGCACAGTTTGATTTGGTTTGTTAATTTAAATCGAATTTCACGTCTATATAATAATATTGAACTAAGTTATAATCGTATTAATAATATCTAACTAGAATAAACCTTTTTAATCAAAGCTATATGATAAAAATAATAGTAACATTTATAAACATTTCTTTACAATCACAGAGTATAGACTACTTTCAAAAAAGATTTACAATTATATCACAGATTGATTTGGCTTGTTATTTTAAATCGAATATCATGTCTTATATTAATGAACTAATTTAGGTATAATCATACTAATAATATCTAAAAAGAATAAACCTTATTAATCAAGGCTATATGATAAAAAAAGTAACATTTAGGTATAAACCTACCTTTCATAGGTTACCCTTTATTGCCTGTTGTGATTGTGCTATTAAATAAATAAAATAAAAATAAAAATAAAAAGCCTTTTATTTCTTGCCATATTAGAATCACATATTGGAATTAAATTAATTTAAAATAAAGAATTACAAAATTATAATAAAGTTTTCATTCAAATACATTTCTAAAAGGATCACAATGTTACAAATATACACTAAAATTTAAGTCAGTCTTAGAAATAAGTTTATTTTGTTAAATTAAATAGGTATGTCAAATGTATATTATTTAGAAATGTCATTTTAGGTTAATGGGTAATTGCAAGAACCCCTTTCAGGTGAAGGCCTCCTCCATCGATTTCCAAAGATCCCTGTCGCGAGCTTTTTGTATCCAGTCAGGTCCAGCCAGCTTCTTAACGTCGTCTTCCCATCGCATATAGGGTCTTCCTCTCGCACGCTTTCCTGGTGGTCCTCTCCAGCTCGTAACTTGTAGTGTCCATCTGTTGTCCTGTAGACGTGCGATGTGTCCAGCCCATTTCCATTTTTGTTTTAGAGAGAAATTAAGAGCGTCAATAGCCTTTGTTTGGTCTCTGATTTTTGTATGCCGGATTTTCCGTATTTTCTGTATGTTTAACATGCTTCTTTCCATTGCCCGTTGGCAAGTGGTTATCTTAGTTTTTATTTTTGTAGTATACTTCCACGTCTGGCATGCATAGGTCAGCGACGGTAAAAGACATGAGTCCATTACTTTTTTCTTTAAGTTTGTTGGAAGGTTACTTTTTAACACCTCTTTTAGGCTCCAATATTTATTCCAGGTTTGTTTGATTCTTCTTTCTACTTCTTTTTCATTGCTGTTCTCGTCAAAAGATATTTGTTTACCTAGATATACATAGTCCTTTACGTATTCCAAAGCTTCATTGTTTACATGAATAGGTATCTCAACGCTGTTACTCATTATTTTAGTTTTTCTGAGGTTCATCTCTAATCCGACCTGTTTACTTTCTTCGTTTAGGGATGCTATCATATAAGAAAGGCTACATCCGCTTTCTGCTATTAATGTTTGCTAATTAATTAAAGTTATAGTCAGCTTAGTAAATTAATCTAGTTCACATATACAGGGTTATTTATAATTAGCGAATCACCTCTTGCAGGCGGCTTCCTTACATCAATCCCTATAACATCCCAGTCCATAGAACAACTACGACTTTTTGCAAAACTTGATAACTAACACAAAAACAAAAACAAATTTACGCGCTCTGATATTTATAACTCTGTATTTTGTAAGAAGTTCCTAAACCGGTCGCCCCCCCCCCCCGTCGCCCGCGCGCTCGCCACGCCGGTTGCGTGCGCGTAGAGTATTGTACCGTTTAGATGCACCTAATAAATTTGTATGGAAAAACTTATTTTTTTTAAATATTAATTTTAATTATTCGTTGGTGAAATGCTGTTGGAATTTATGTTGAAAAGCTGCCTACAAGAGCTGATGCGCTAATTAGAAACAACCCTGTATACAAAGGTTATATAAGAGTTAATTTTGTGGATGATTATTAGTTGCTCACATGTTTCCAGGTTATACAACGTACAAAGATAAATTCACGTAGAAAAAAAATATAGTTTTATTCTTTTGTTTAGCACTTCTGGCTACATACTATAAGAATAGTTGTCTACACTCAAATAATATTTTAATTACATAACTAAAAGAAGTACCTATAAGAATATTTAGCTACACTCATACAATGTTACTAATAACTATGTAACTAAAAAAAAGTTGTGTAAAACATTTGCCACTTTCAAATTCAAACCATTCTCATTATAACACTGCAATTGTACTTTAAAATAACTGTTAAATTGTAATAGCACCGCTAAATTTTATTTAAATATTCTCTAATTAATATAAATCTAATTAGTCGTAGTTACATATTGTGTAAGTAATAAATACATTTTTAATTAAACATAGAAAAACAAAGCATTCGGAGTTATCAAATGGTTAGTGGTTATATTCACAATTCACGTTTTATAATGTAATTACGTATACTACTCTTAAAATGCATATTGTTACAAAAATATTACAAACAAAAGTATTTACTTACCAAAATAAAACGAATTAACGGAAGGCACCCCACAACACAAACACAAACAACTTCACTTTCTAAGAAACAACGCCGTACTGACCTTGAGATATAACCCAAGTTCCGCAGAGCAAGCGCTTCAATGACATCTGCCAATCAGGAGCACGCATTTCTAGTACTGTGACAAGATTTACTAACGACTAATTTTCGTGGCTCGGGATTGGCGATTCGGGTGGTTTGCTTTTACCTGCTTTTTTTTGGTACGGTGGCAAAATTGCATATTTTGGGCTCATTACTTGTAATAATATAGTATAAGAAATATGGTGTGAGCGAGATGGGCTTAGCCCTACCTCCCGCTTACACAAATGATGAACTTTTGTATTTAACGGTACATAATTATTGGTTAATAAAACAGCGGTGTCAAACGACGAAGTCCAGAAAAGTTGTTCACCGATTGACCCCGCGGGGCCAATCGACCCATTCAAAAATCGTCGTTGTGCGTTTGACACCGCGGTGCTTTCAGGACCGGGGTCAAACGACGAAACACCCGCTTTCTTATCATTTAAGAAGTCTTGGATGCTATAATAGCCTTTACTACACAGTTTGAGCTTAATAGTTTTTTTGAAAACGTTAAAAGGCAGGGACAGTAGAGACTCAGGGATTGAATTATATACAGGGTCTGTCGTAATGAATGGATAACCCGTTACCTACAGTTGATCCGGATGTGAGGCTACAAGAAAATGGTGTCTTCCTGCCAGGGTTGTCAACCATAAGAAAATGGCGTGGACTTTTAAACTTTTTTATAAATTTCGCTATTTTTTTCATTTATTCCGCTGCCATTTCTTCAAATTTTGATGTATTTGTTTAATTCTTTTAGTATTATACTGCTGAAGACGTGTATTATGTAATTTAAATACAATTTTAGGTGTTATTCACGTTGAACATTATCAAAATACTCATTTTAAGAAAAATATTTCAATTTTTTTTTCTTTATGTAAACTTTTGATCATCTCCTGTGGAAAGAAAAAGTATGACGTTATAGCTGCCCATGATCTCAATAAATTGTCTAGTATGTGTAGATTCTAAAAAGGTATAACCATGTGTACTTTACAAGCAACATTAAGTTACAGGAGCGAGAACATTAATCAAGGTCGGAATTTTTATTTTTCATGTTATGTTATAAAGGGTTGTAAAACTTCGTCATAATGATTTTATCAAGATACTTTCACTATCAAGATACTTTGCACAAACACTATCAGGCCACTAATAGGATATTCAGAAGAAAACCCGGTTGTTTTTGGGAAAAAAATAACATTACTTCACGATAATAATGTAATGAAAATGTACAAATGAAAATTGTTGTGCTCTAATAGTTACATGCGACAAACATGTTGCGACAAGTTTATTCGAAATTGAAACGGATTTTAAAAATCGAACAAGACCGCATTACAAAGAAAAGGGTACTTATCACATCAGTGTGATTTTGACCATCGCATGTCCTTTTGTTCACATTGGCCCCGATTCTGAAAACACTCTCTAAACTAAACTAAAACTATCGCTGTCACTTACACATCAATAAGACAGAGACAGGTAATCATTTTAGTCCTGTCAAACTAAAATGTACGTGCAATATGACACGGCGAAGGCAATTTTAGGCTAGTCCTCAGCGCATTTCGTTCAATTTCACAATGATGTGGACTAAATTTAGTGAGACCAATGTACCTGTCTTGTTCTAATACGAAGCATGAGAAAGTGACAGCGATATTTTAAATTTAGTTTTAGAGAGTGTTTTGAGAATCGGGGCCACTATTTTCGTCAATTTGTTCCCGCTTTCTAATATCGGAGTTTGATTTTCCTTGTGATTTGGACTTGATAACGTGGTGATACTGATGACTTTGCTCACATTTACGGACATTGTGTTATGCTATCGATTGAACTTGTTGTTTTGGAAAAGTTTTTGTGTAGTTTGTGTATCATGCCGCAACAGTACACGCCGGCCGAATACGCGAACATGCATTACATTTACGGTGTATGTAATGGCAGCACCAATAGAGCTGCTAGTGTTTATCGTGTAAGATATCCAAATGTGCGACATCCTGATTACCGTGTGTTCATTAGAGTGCACAATGCATTTATGGAAGGACGATTTCCTTCTAATTTTAACCACTTTTCTTTGTAATGCGGTCTTTGTTCGATTTTTAAAATCCGTTTCAATTTCGAATAAACTTGTCGCAACATGTTTGTCGCATGTAACTATTAGAGCACAACAATTTTCATTTGTACATTTTCATTACATTATTATCGTGGAGTAATGTTATTTTTTTCCCAAAAACAACCGGGTTTTCTTCTGAATATCCTATTAGTGGCCCGATAGTGTTTGTGCAAAGTATCTTGATAGAATAAAATCATTATGACGAAGTTTTACAACCATTTATAACATAACATGAAAAATAAAAATTCCGACCTTGATTAGTGTTCTCGCTCCTGTAACTTAATGTTGCTTGTAAAGTACACATCGTTATACCTTTTTAGAATCTACACATACTAGACAATTTATTGAGATCATGGGCAGCTATACCGTCATACTTTTTTTTTCTACAGGAGATGATCAAAAGTTGACATAAAGAAAAAAAAATTGTAAATGTTTTTCTTAAAATGAGAATTTTGATAATGTTCAACGTGAATAACACCTAAAATTGTATTTAAATTTCATAATACACGTCTTCAGCAGTATAATACTAAAAGAATTATACAAATACATCAAAATTTGAAGAAACGGCAGCGGAATAAATGAAAAAAATAGCGAAATTTATAAAAAAGTTTAAAAGTCTACGCCATTTTCTTATGGTTGACAACCCTGGCAAGAAGACACCATTTTCTTATAGCCTCACATCCGGATCAACTGTAGGTAACGGGTTATCCATTCATTACGACAGACCCTGTATAATTATTGACATTCCTATAAAAGACTTTGTGCTTTTTGTCAACCTACATTTTGGAAAAACTAATTTATGGTCGTTCCTAGTCATTGCTTCATTATTATTTATTTGGGCCACTAAAACCTGGGATACTTGCCTATAGTAGGGGAGCCCACGATGCTAAATCTGGATTTACTCGAGCGTCATAGAAACCTATTGGGTTGCAAAACTTAGATGACTAAAGGAACACAATGTTATATAACATATACCATTTCAACGGCCGGGGAAACAGCTATAGATATTCAAAAATGTTAAAAAAAAACTTATGCATAGACATACTCAGGCGTGGCAGATTTTTCAAGGGGTTTTAGTGGACCTAAAACAACGCTCTTATACAATAATCTGACGATTTGTTAGATCATTTGAATGAGCAAACAAAAATCGACATTTTGAAATACTAAATGCGTCAGATTAAGATATGTTTGGTTCATCTTTATGCCCTAGACATACTGCCTTTTAATCTGACGATTATCTGGAGGGATTTACCTTATCTGTTAATAAAATTTAACTGAATTATTTGAATGGATTAATCGGGCGGCCACTTATATAAGGCTCTGGTTGTGGTGGAAATGCTTAACCGGGTACAAGGTATCGCTCAATATGTGAATCTGCCGCGCTTGAGTAAATCCAGAAATCTCCTCTTGGGCTCCCCTACTACCACTATAGCTTGATCGTTAAAAATGATTGCCTTTTGTGAAGAAAGTCGCGTCCCTTTGTTTTATCTAATGGGAACAAACTAAAAAAGTTTTGTCGATATATATAAAATAACATAAATAGGCTCCCAACTGAAAATCTGTTTTCTCGTTAAGACTGTACCTAATTAATAAATAATAATTATTAAATACTTAATTAATAAATTTTGGGTGACTTGTTCCCGAAACATTGAATTTTAGTTTATTTAAAAAACTTTTACTTAATGTTCTTTATTTACAAATTTAAATGAAAAAAATACATAAAGGATGGTGAAATCCGCATAAAAATCCCTCAACTGGTTTAGGAGGAGTTAGCGGCCAAACATACAAACAGACAGAATTAGCGACTTGGATTTATACTATGTAATCATGATGATAACAAAAATAGACTCCAAACTGAAAATCTGTTTTTTCGTTAAGACTGTACCTTCTTAAGAATTTTGAAGATAACTTTTTTCCTTATTTTCTGTCCCGCTGTCATTTATTTATTAGGTATCAATTATATGAAATAACCAGCTTTTTCCGAAATCTTCGCGTGCAGTATCATTGCACTTATTCTTATAACTTACTAGTGACCCGCTCACGCTTCGCAATGGTGTAATTTTGGGTGACTTGGTTCTGAAACATTGAATTTTAGTTAACGTACAAAAACTTTTTCTGGATGTTCTTTATTTACATATTTAAATGAAAAAAATACCTAAAAGGTGGTGAAAACCACATTAAAATCCCTCAACTGGTTTAGGAGGAGTTAGCGGACAAACATACAAACAGACAGAATTAGCGACTTGGATTTATAATGTGGCACTGAGTTTTTTTTGTGGTAATCTCCAATAATGACAAAATCGAATTGTGGCATGGAGGAAGTATTCATCTGAGGCAGTTATCCGGCTTTTACCTTACATACAGCTGTTCTTTTCTCATTAGTTTCTGCAGATAGCGCCTTTTAAATATAAATAGCAAATACGTTTCTAATAATAAATTTTCTTAATTTAATAATATTAAAAGGTAGGAAAAACAAAGATAGTGTTAAATAATTTTGGTTGTGCTTTGATTTGTTTGTTTTTTTTTTATTAAGATTTAAATTTCTTTACGAAGTTCTGCTACAATAACATAAAATATACATGCCTACACAAAATTACTAGATATAATTGGGCAATTGATTTTTTTAAATCAACTTATGAAGGAGTAAGTTTGGGTTTAATAAAATTGTTTGTGGTAACACACGTTAATTCTGACACTGACGATAAATTAGTAACATAAACTCTTATGCCCGTTTTCACCAACTCCTTAAAATTTAGGGGACACTTAAAATATTTCAAAGCTCTATAAAATTACTATTTATGGCATTATTCATTATTTTTTTACTGTCAGATTGTATTTATATATACTGAAAAGTTTTGTTGCAAAATGTTTACATTTAGGTGTTGTTTAAAATGTGTTAGGAGTCCCTTAAATTTAGGTAACGTTGGTGAAAACGGCCATTAAACTAGTATTCTTCCTATTTTTTTAATTATTCTTAAAAATTAGTAGTAAGATCACCGTGAAGTGCTATAACCAATAGAGAGTACACATGGGGGATGCCAAAAGTAAACCTGAAATCGCAAACTCCATATTGTGTGTGACATTGGCCAATTAAATTTCAAAATTCAAAAACGTCGCAGAAATAAATAGCGACTCTTATACAGGGTTATTTTTAATTATCGCATCACCTCTTGCAGGCTGCTTCCCTACATCAATCCCAGTAACATTTGTTCTACGACTTTTTGCACAACTTGATAATTAACACAAAAACAAAAAAACAAAAACAAATTTACGCGCTCTGTTATTTATTTAGTCGTTGGTTAAATGTTGTTGAGATCGATATAGAAAAGCTGCCTACAAGAGGTGATGCGCTAATTAAAATTAACCCTGTATATGTGGTTCCTGTTGGATGTAGTACTTCATGAAAATCAGGGAGCATTGAGCATCATCTGTCTACAAGATAAGATAAGTAAGTTTTGTTGATCTACTAGACTTTTCCCTTCAAATAGATTTTTAGCTATGTTTGCATGAAGGTAGGTACCAAAGTTACATATCTGCTTATTAACAATGGCTCCACCACCACCGTTTAACATGAGGTGATTTTTTAGTAATAAAAAATAAGTAAGTAAACTAAAAGTGTAAGGGAAATTGTCACACTAAAGGAATAAATTTTAGTGTTAGATAAGATAAGATTATTTATAGGTATTTAAGATTCAAGAATTTACAACAAGCGAAGGGCGGTCACTAAAGAAAAACACCGATAAAACTCTTACTACAAAACGAGATAATATTATTAGCATTTTAAAAAGATCGCGGTCTGTGGTTTTCTTTTCTTACATGCTCCTGCGGTTGTTAATTGTTTTTAAAGGTTCTTTTGAGTTCGAACGTTTCATATTTCAAAGCTATTAAAAGTTATGAATAAAAATCTGTTACATAAGTTTTGCTCATGTTATTATCCACTATATGCACATTATCAGAACTACCCTGTCGAGAGTGGTAGAGTCTAGCTGTAGGCTCTGTCTGCAGCGATAACTAGGCTGCCTCGACCAGTGAAATACCACCGTCGCACAGAAAACCGACGTGAAGTAGGGACGATGGATGCAGGAAGCGTTTCGTTCGGTCAGTGCGATATCCGGTGCCCAATTTTCTTAAAGGCCAGCAACGCACCCTCAATGCATATGTAATTGTGGGTGTATATGGGCGGCGGTGATCACTTACCATCACGTGACCCACTTGCTCGTTTGCTAGGTTCTCTTATAAAAAAAACCCTGTAAATATTGAACCTCCTATATTGAAGACCTCTGTGGTGCAGCGGTATATACGCCGAAATGCTAAAAAAAATACTCTCGTTCCCTGTAAGCCAGTCCATTACCAATTCACTCACAAACAATTCCCTCTCTGCCATTGTAACACCGGCTTCCCCCCACAGGAGTACAAGCGGAGGTCCGCTCTCCGCGACAGTCAGACCGAGACTGAGCTGAATCTGCTGCGAGCTGCGTCGGCGGCGTCGGTCGCTAGTGGCGCCACGGATAGAAGTGGCAACACCGACTGCGTGGAGGAGTACGTCTGCGATGTGCCTTTTGCAGGTTAGTGCAGGTTTCAAGGGGTGAAGATGACTTAGGGGCTTGCTTTGGGATAACTGGAAGACGTTTAAAAGAAGAACCGATCTGCAGTGATATACTGATTTATTTTCCGGCTACGAGACCTGTGTGTGTGTTCAAACTTTTAATTGACGCCGAACTTGATGCTCGTGACGTTGGACGAATAAAACGATGCGTAGCCAATATTCGATACTGGAAATACGCTGCGTTTTTGGTACCCAATTAAAAAAGCTTTAAAACGTAATACTTATCAATCAAACTACTGGTGCAAGTTACATACGTCTTTTTAGTTATTACCATCAGTATTCCTGGTAGTACAAGGTAAGTCAATAACTTATAGGTAAGTGACTTAGATCTTAAGATCCTAAAGGTTGCGTGGTCCAAATTTGCTATATTTTTAAGTCAGGCGTACAAACCAAGTCGATATATCGATACCAATCTGTACCCTGTCCACACGTATGCCGTTACGCTCCACATCACCTCCAACTAAAATATTCCACTTTTTAGTGGAAGTGGTGATTTTTGTTTGCAGTCTGGCAACCCAGCGGTGCGTGTCGCTATATTTACATGGGCAAACACGAAACTTCAGGGGTTCGCGCTTTCGAAATGTCTGTAAAATACCTATATTGGATCACTTATATAAATACCTACGTATATTTAGGTACTTTTATTGATAGGTGTGTTTTGTTTCTTAAAATTTTACCATATTAAAGATAAGGAGAGGTAAGACTGTGTCATTTGGCATGATTACTAGGGGAGACCGAGGAGAGTTGTGACAATTTTTACTTTATGGGCCATATCTCGATCAAGAAACACTCCACAGGTATGAACTGTGTGAATTAATTTAGCGACATTACTACTGTTTTCAAAACAATCACGAAAATTAATCAAAGTATTGTGGTTTCTGAGAAAACCAACAAAATCAAAGACCACTCCTTTTGTCACAACTCTCCTACCAGCGAGTAAGTTGTGACAGGTACCGAGGTAAGTTGTGACAGCATTGTATTTAACCTAATGGGTATAAAAATACCAATAAAACTTTCTTTTTTTGCTTTAAAGTACTTTAATTTTCCTTAAAAAAAGATCAACATTAACATAACAAGTAATTATATTGTTTTATCAACTTAAAATGGCATCGCTTTGAGATCAATCATATTATAATTATAATAAGTCTAAAATCTAATCTGATTCTCTTATCTAATCTATTTGCATAGGCTTCAGGAACTGAACAAGACAGTGACCTAGGTGAGTTGTGACAGGCTGTCACAACTCACCTAGGTGAATAAAATAACGACATGCTCCGAATAATAATTCATATTTCCTAAACACGATGCGCACATAAAAGAACAATCCATTGTTTTGAGACTTGATTAACTATATAACATAAGAAAAAATAAGACAACAATGCACATATAGTACGACTTGATATAAATTAAAATGAAATTTTGAAGAAAAACTGACTTTTCGTATTTTTTTTTACATAGACGACATATTTACGCAACCGCTTGCTCTGGCCGCCAGCAGGCAATTGAGCCGAGTAGCGCGTCTCAAAAGCGACAAAAAAGCCGTTGATGCCACCTCGCTAACTATAATAGGTAGGAAGGAATCGGCCTTGTAACAACTCACCTCTGTCACAACTCTCCTAGGTCTCCCCTACTTATATTATAAACTACTTCGATTAATTTAATTTTCTTAGACACCACAGTTCTTTTAACATAAACATGTTATAACTATGTAACACCGAAAACCTTTGAACGAATACCCAAACCGTATCCAACCTTCAATATCAATGCTTAAAACCTATCAGAATTTATGTACAAGCGACCGCATATATTCCCATGTATATTTTAACTGCCGTTGGAGCGAAACCGCATAAGTGACTAAATGTAAATTTTGAGGCCGCAGTAGATAGATACTCGTAGCTATGAGGTACAGGTACATACCAATAGTGGTATCTACTGCTGGATCGCTCGCTCCGTTTCTATTGGTATGCATTTATTAGATTGGATAGTCAGCCTCTATTTAACAAAAATGTTAGAATATTGTAGACGGTTAAATTAAGTTAATCCAACAAATTTAATCTAATAGCTTGGACTCGATTAATTAAAAAAGCCTTTATCGATTCGGGAGAGTAAATATATCATTTAAGAAACGTTAAAAAAGACAATCTTTGTGGATTAAGTCAATACCCCCTTTCTTTAGTCCTCCCATGCGTTTATTTTTAAAATGGAGAATGTTAACAAATTTTGATTATTATCTCTTCATATTCTCTGTCAAAAATAAAAAATACTGGTGAAAGAATTATTTCGATGCGTCAATTAGTTTCCGATTTATAAGTAAAATAAGTTGCTACAACACGACGCGGGCTGCCGGTGGCGGTGTGACGTCACACCACAACTCGCTCGGTCTGGCTCACTCAGTACGCTCGCGGTCGCGCGCACTTGTCATTAAATTAAACCTAAATACTTTAAAAAATGACTAATCCAACTACTAGGAAATCATGTGTTGTGCCTAAATGTAAAAATACAACCATCAATTCGCCGGAAAAGTTGTTTTTTACAGTTCCAAAGGATACATACATACATCACCAAATCTTTTAACTTGAACATAACCAATACCATTAAAAAATTTGTTAGTAAAAATACAAATAAATAAAAGAGGTTTAGTTCATATCATCTACATTTGCAATAAAAAATAAATTAAATTACTTAAATAAAATAGTAAAGGTAAAGTGCATCTGTAACGTTCAACTACCTACATCTAGATCGTATAGGTATCCTACTTCCTAGTAATATAATAAACGCGGAAGATTGTGTTTGTGTTTGTTATCTTTCACACAAAAAGTACTGAACTGATCTGGACGAAGACTGAAATAATCCATAGCCTTCTTCTAATCCTGGGAAAATGTAAAGTTCCCGAGGGAAACGCGGGCGAAGCTGCTAACTAAAGCCAGTTAGTACTAAATCAATGCATGTATTTATTTAAATTTACTTAGAAGAGCGGTATCTTTGTATACATACTAGTGGCCGCCCGCGACTCCGTTCGCGTAGAAGTCGGTTTCCGTGGGAATGAGAAGTTTTCCCGCGGTAAAAAGTACCCTATGTGTCATTCTGATGTGTAACCTACTGCAAAGTTTCATCCAAATCCGTCCAGCCCCCCAAGTCAAGTGGCAAGTGATATTTGCGATAGCAAGTGAATAGAATAAATTTTTGACAAGCTTGCAATTTGACAGTTTCATACATATTTTTTCTATTCACTCGCTATCGCAAATATCACTTGCCACTTGACTTGGGGGGCAGTAGTTTTTACGTGTAAGAGTAACAAACATTCATACATCCAAACTCATAAACTTTCACATTTATAATATTAGAAGGACGTACCTACCTATAGCTACAAAACTATGATTTGTTGTCTTTAACGTAAAAAAACCAGGTAGGTACATACTTCTACTATTACACTTGCATTCTTCCATTAGTATTTTTATTATATTGGTTATTTTGTTTTGATAAAACAGTTTGGAACATAACAAACATTTCGGCGGCAACAAAATCACTATTTCTTGATAAATAATGCGCAGCCATTAATTCATCTATTTTAGATAGATTACACGATTACCTTTTTTCGAAACCTATACCCAATTTATCAATAGAATAATATTTACTATTAACGTATAATAACGAATAATATTTATATTTACTAATACGCGACCGAAAACACAAAAAAAATATACATTAAATGTTAAATAAATAAAAAAATAAAATAAAATACTGTGCCAGCTATATGCGCCACCGCTGGCGCGTTGTGGTAAGACGTCACAAGCGGTCACGTGACTGTTAGCGGGACTCGATATTTTTCGAAACTTTGAATGCCTATAAAATCAAAACTACTGGGTATTTTTGATTACAATAAAAACTAGTGTATTTGTATGCATACAGGCTTTACTGAGACAACATTTCAAGCGATTTGGCATACCTAGTAACATTCTCCATTATTCACCTGTTTTTTACAAAATTGTCAGGCGCCTAAAAGTACTAATTTCGATTTAGTATTTGACTGTACCGTCACTCACGATCGCAATTAGTTTTTTTATGAACCAATCAATCGACATCAGGCTACCGACGTCAGTGGCGTAGTAACATTAACATGTAGATACCAAATGGTATAAATACCACCATGTTTCTGTAATTACCTACAAGTTAACTAATAAAATATTGAGAGAGATCGTAAATGATATAATGAGGAAGGAAACTTGGGACTAAGAAGGTTTACTCGATAAAAAGTATCTATTAAGTTTAGATATTATGCGTAGTATAATCTTTTGAAGATCTTATGCCCGTTTTCACCAACGTTAACTCAATTTAAGGCACACCGTACACATTTTATGGAATAATATAATAACACCTTAATGGGAGGAAACTCCCTGGCAACCAATTGTACCAAAAAAACAATAAGTGAAGCTGTAAATAGTTATTTTACAGGCCTTTGAAATATTTTAAGTTTCCCCTAATATAATAAAAAATATTCTTCGCAAAACATTGTTGATGGTTTTTGCCTTCTTACTATGTAAGCCTTGATTTGCAATTGTATAATCCTATAAATTGTACTTTATCTTTGATTTTAAGAGTACAATAAAAGCTTGTTCCCAATTCGCAGTAACCTTGTTATTTCTATTCAAACAATGTTCGTGACTACCGATTTTAGAACAATCACTTACCTACTTATGTTTTTATAAATTTAGTTACCATACATCATTCTATTTGTAAGTAATTGTAGTCTTCGTACCTTTTTAATTTAAGTATGTTTTATAAAGATACAAAGTAAGTTAAGTCACGGACAGGTTTTCTCAATTTATGCTACGTCATAAAAAAACGGACATTTATTGGTTTTAAAAACAAGAAAACACTGTTTCGTTTTATACAGATAGAATCTCATAGCTAATGTTATATTAAGAGGCCTATAGACCTGCCATATAAACTTTACCGCCTATCTAATGATCTTTCAACACACAAATAAAAACAACTGGCGTCTATTTACCTCGTACTTGACTCTAATTTACATTTCACGTGCTGTCCGCTATTAAATTTAACAACCGTTGATAATAAATTGCCAACGCCATTAGTTACATTTAAAATTACGTTTTTTTAACACCAAAGCTATGTTGAAAATATTTTGTAGTTACATAGGCGCGTGTGAAATACATTGCGTTTAGGGCTACACCCTTTCACCTCGAAGGTATTTGAAGGGCTTAGTTATTTATATGATTGATGTTATCGGTTTTATTGTAAAGTGTTAGATAGATTTCTAATTGCGTGTGTAGTGTTAGAAAATTGTGTTTAGTTTCTTGTTAAGCGGTGATTTAAGATTAGAAAGCGGTAATAATTGATAATGAAATAGAGAAAACGATAGTGAGAAACGAAAAGTGCCTGTGGATTTCGATTATTTTATTTTATTTACTGTGAGGGTATATTTTAGCCGTTTAACTTTTTACAAATAATACCAATGTTTAGATTTTCATTTGCTAGTCATATTTTTTATTTAATCGTTTATACAATTAAAATTTAGTTTCCGTCCTACGGTTTCACCCGCGTCTAGGTAAATGTCGTTTTCCGCAAGTATAAATATTTAGCCGCAGTACAAATCACCTCTTGTGTTTTTCTGACATTGTACCCATACTTATACAAAATTTTATTCCAATCCGTTGACCTGTTCTAACGTGATTGAGTAACAAATATCCAAATTTATAATATTAGTGTAATTGTTAAATCCGATATTAGGTCTTTTAAAACGATCTGCTTATAACGAGCGTCCATTGAGTCGTAAAAGAACATTTGTAACATTCTAAATATAAGTAACATCAAACAAACCGCGGATAATGTGTTAAATGTTTAGTATCGCTTACTGCCCACAGGATCTGCACAAAAAGGGCAAATACTTTACCTCGGCGCCGACTCTTGGGGGGCGCCATCTTTGATTTTGTTTTCTTTTTAACACTCACCAGCATTCGCTTGTTGGTGGCCAGTGTGAATTAAACTCCCAGTGTGAATTAAATTTCTTGAGTGGCAGAGTCTAGCTGTAGGCTCTGTCTGCAGCGATTGCTGGGCTGACTCGACCGGTGAAATACCACCGTCGCACAGGAAACCGACGTGAAGTAGGAACGATGCTCCTGCGTTTCGTTCGGTGAGTGCGGTATCCGGTGCCCAATTTTATTTATTTATTTATATATTTTCTTAAAGGTCAGCAACACACCCCCAACACCTACAGTGTTGAGGGTAGTCATGGGCGGCGGTGATCACTTACCATCAGGTGACCCGCATGCTCGTTTGCTACCTATATTAAAAAAAAAAAAAAAAAAAAAAAAAAAAAACTCAAAAAAGTTTGTAATACTTGGTGAAAACGAGTAAACTCTGTCGTCGATTGTTTCAGTAATGTTTATTCCAATTTTAAACTGCACGCGTATTGTATTACAAGACATAAATTATTTTCGGAACCATTTATGAGTGTCATTGAAGAAAAAGGTTGCGTTTATTTGTTTATATTAAAACTGGGTGAACTTGGTGATTCGGTTTATGTGTGAGAATTATTCATACTTGAGGTTTTGTTTGTTGTAGATTGAAAGGGCTGATACTAATACGAATTATGTCCTTTGGAATAAAATCAACGGCCTAGCGTAAATCGTGCACCGTCGGTGTTAAAACAAACTTTTTATTTTGTGTTATTTTGTAATTAATCCTAAAATGCTTTGTAGCTAAATTAAAGAAAGGAACACATAATGAATACCATTTTATGAACGTCATTCTCACTTTACAAAAAACACAATTCATCAAAAAAAGTGTTTTTCTAACAACGTTTTTAAGCTAACATCAATTTCAACAGCATCTTAATTCGACCTCCATACCAAACCTAAAGTACCTTACAACGACCTAAAAACTCGACAAACAGCAAAAAAGAACCTTCAAACAGCTAGCAAAGCCCTTTATATTCAAACGTTAGTTTCGACCGTGACTTTACTTTTAGAGTATCGATATTTTAAAGAGGCACTTGATCTTTTCTACGCACACCCGTTATGTAGAAATAAAGTAAATTGCGTAGTTTATGTAAGTAGTGAAGAAGAAAAGCAAAAATGTTGTTTGGCTCTAAACTACGTCGATTTAGTCTTAAGGCTTCCCTCTGGACGTAAGAAAGATCTGTCAAAACTAAACGATTTTGTAAGGTTTGTTTTCAAGCGCAGTGTGCTTCTGTTCTCTTCTGGAAGAACCTTCCCTTAGTCGCTTCTTATGCTACATACAGTGTAGTGTAGGTATTGCCTATAAATAACCAGGTCTATAGTACCATTTTCTGCTTCTAAACAGTGAGCTGCGTCCCAAGCTTAAGACCAAAATACTGGATACTCAATATCTAAACTTTAAATTGTTAGAACACTTTAGCATTTTTGTACACTGCAGTATTCTACAGGATGCTTACTATTTTGACCCGGGATAAAAATAAACCTTGTCTATATTGCAAGAACAACCTGTTAAAATCACATGATGGTTATCACATGTTTACCCTGGATAATACTTCTATAAATATTAAAGGGTTATTTACAAATATATACCTAAACATATACCTAACACAAGTAAAGTTCTTGTAGGATTCACTTTAGCCTTTTCATACCCCTTAAATAAAATTCTTTGAATACTTTTTAAAATTCGTCTAAACATCTTAACTTTATGAATTCACATTTAATTCATCTGTGCTAAAACACTTTTTAAATATATCACAAATTGTACAGACATGTACTCCTTTTCAATGTTATTGTACGATATTGTACCTAATTTCAAATAAATTGAGGTGCGGTTATCCATTCACGTTGATATTTGATTGCGTACCTTTGTTACTGTACTGTAGAGCCGGTGAATTCTACGTTTACAAACCGAAACTATTAGAGTGTATTGATGGTAGGCTTTTAGTATTAGATGGTAATGGATTAGATAGTTTTTATATAAATTACATTTCTAATTTTCATAAAATAGTCAAAAATGGCTTTAAGTTATAACCAAGAGCGTAAGTCGCGAGCGTAAGAGCGTAAAGCATATTTTTTTGAATTTTAAAGTTAATGTTCTGGAATGTAAGTGCATTCCTATTTCGACACTGTAAAATGATTATTATTCAATAGTTATACAGTAGTTCCTATCTTTCGGGTCACAGGGTTAATACGGAAACTGAGATCTACTGTCGTAAGATGAGAAAGTGTACGGACAGACGGACAATCATGTTTATGAAATATTTAGAAATTTCTGATAACATATAGAAGAATATATTAGGAGGAAATTTAACTGTGAATACATGGTTTTTTTTATGTTTATTTTTAAAAGAATACGTTACGTTTGCTCTTGATAAGTTTTAAATTGGAACACAATTGAACGGCTGTTTGATCTACGAGGGAGCGTTTTTATGTTCGCGGAATGGAGGGTAAGGGGTGGAAATAAAAAAACCAAATTATTTTTCCTTTTCAATATATTCACCTGCAAGACGGATACATTTTTCAGACCTTTCAATTAATTTATTTATACCCTCATAAAAAAATGATTTATCTTTGTCTTCAAAATACGCTGAAACTGCCTCCTTAACTTCATCATCGGTGGTAATTTTTTTACCCCGAAGCTCTTTTTTAATTTTTGGGAAGAGGTAATAATCACTCGGGGCTAGGTCTGGGCTGTAGGGTGGGTGGTTTAAAATATCAAAGCCCACCTGTTGCAGGGCAGCCAACGCAACGCGACTCTTGTGGACGTCGTCAATTTTCCCCGTCTTTTCTCTTTAATGGCGTCTTTTAGTCGCTCTAATATTGAAGCGTAGTATTCTCCGGTTATAGAAACACCTTTATTTTTATAATCGATCAACAATATTCCTTCTGAGTCCCAAAAGACCGTTGCCATGAGTTTCCCAGCTGACTGTGACACCTTAAACTTCTTGGGGGGTGCTGTGCCCTTTTTATGCCACTGCATGGAGTCTTGTTTCGACTCAGGTTCATAATGATGAGGTTGATGCGAGGTGCCATGAATGTGGTGCCGATGAAGACACTGCGCAGCACATGCTAGAATCTTGTCCGGCATGGTCGCAGCAGCGGGAGATCCTAGTCCAGGATATTGGAGAAGACCTGTCGCTGCGGGCCATCATATCTAAGATGGTCCGCAGTGAAACGGCATGGTCAACTGTCGCCTCTTACTGTGAGCAGATCATCAAGCTCAAAGAGGCAGCGGAAAGGGCACGCGAGGATGACCCCCTTGCGGACCCTTCCCGTCGGAGGAGAAATGGTCGGCAAAGGCGCCTTTATAGGCAACTGATGCCAACCTGATAAGGGGTGAAGGCCGTGGAGGGGGGCTCCACGGTCCGGTGTTCATCACCACCCCCTAACGCCGAAGGGCGAGTAAGCCCGTGCATAACACCTGCCGAGTTCGAAAGAACACCAAGTGGCGTGAACCGAGAAGAATGCGACAAGCTCCCTCGGTCACGCCCCATATTGGAACGATAGGCAACGACGGTTTTTTAGTCGGTATGTCAGCCTTCTGCTGAGCGACTCCGACATAACCCAGGGGGCAAGCCCCTCTTATCTCCCTGGGTATCCATAAAGGATTTTTCCGTCTAAAAAAAAAAAAAAAAAAAAAAAAGGTTCATAATGATGAACCCTAGTTTCGTCTCCAGTAACAATTCGACTCAATACACCATCCTTGTCGTCACTGCAGAGGTCCAAAAATGCACGTGAACACTCTACGCGTTGTTGTTTTTGCGGCGGCGTGACTTTTCACTCCCGATTATGTTGCTTGGTTGACGATAGCTCAAAGACTAATTGTCTGATAACAATGAAACCTCGTATTTATACTAATTATGAGTCACTGAACGCGTTACGGTCCTAATGAGCCTAATCACCCCCCTCCAACCCTCTCATTCCGCGAACTTAAAAACGCAATGTACTTTAGCAAAGCTAAAATCGAGTTAGAAAGGAAACTAGTTCAGCGAAATTACTAGTGCAAATCCTAGATGCAACCCAAACTTGTCGACTTCTGTTGTTTTACGAAAATTTTTAGCTTAAATCGATTGGTAGCAAAATCCAAATTATGTCATTATAAATCACTACATCTGTCTAGGCAACTTATTTATTTTGCTATCGGTACTCAATCTCAAACACGTTGTATTATGAGATTTATTATTTTAATGTAGTTACCTACAAGATGCAGTCAAACACGATTATAACTGTGAGAATGGGGTCGTAAGATGGCGCTTTGTTGCTTTAGTGTAGAAGGTATATTAATTGTGACACTTTTATAATGTTACTTCTTTATAATGGTGCACATTAATCGTACAATGCAAAGAGATGTAGAGCTGAAGTGTATGGCTTTACTTTTGTGGATGTCAGCGTATATAATTTTTATAAACAATATCGTATTTTCTAGTGTTTATGATGTAACAATGCTAAGATTAATTAAAATCTACTTAGTGTCTAGTTTCAGGATAAAAAATATGGCATGTCTTATCACTAAATACAACAGTAAAACATAAAAACAAAATTATGCACTTTAATATAGGTAGGTAGGATAAGATAAAATTAATTGATTTCAATTTCAAAATTTTATTAATTCGACGCAAAGAAGCCAGCTAAAAAGAATCTAAACGTGAGTTCTCAACTTTCACACTAATATCGTGAACGGCAAACACTAAAACAATTAGTAATGCTAATATGAAGATTTATAACTGCGTAAATTTAATGCTTAATATACCACACAAACCTGAGAGTAAACTTTTCTAATTGCAATTATAAAAAATATCGGCCGAATTGAGAACCTCCTCCGTTTTTGAAGTCGGTTAAAAAGGGTCCTTTCTTAAATTCCAAATTTTCTGCGAATCTTTAAGAAAATGCGAAACGAATCGCTATTCACTGATCATCTATGTCATTCTTTGCCATGCCTTATTTGTTTCACCATACAAACCTTTGTGTGGTCCCTACTTTCCATATAAGAATATAAGACAAACGATACTAATTCATCCAACTACTTCTACTTTAGAACAAGACAAATATAAAGGTTTACGTCTACGGTCGCCCCCTGTGGTTCACTAAATTAAGAAACATATTGACCGTTAACCAAGTTATTTGTACTTGATTGAACTATACCCAGAGATATGATAGTGTGTTCGAGTTGAGTATGTTTTTAATTTAGTGCGTTGTCGCTTTAACTGTTGATGGAAAATTAATTTTAAAATAAGGAGCAACGTTAATTCAACATGCTTTAAGGTTTTTGATTTAATTTAAATTGATTTATATTTGTTTATTTAAACTTCGTAAATTAAGTACTTAAGTATTCTTGATTGACAAAAAAAGGGTTTCCTGGGATTTACTTAAAAAGTTTTTACTCTGCGTAACAAACGCTATTCCCTTAAAATTCACGGACGCTATA
This sequence comes from Emmelina monodactyla, assembly GCA_916618145.1. NCBI lineage: Eukaryota > Metazoa > Arthropoda > Insecta > Lepidoptera > Pterophoridae > Emmelina > Emmelina monodactyla. The sequence continues at coordinate 5,568,233 of OU745316.1, forward strand.
ATGAATAGCATTGAAAATGTGGTTAGTAAATACATAAATTAAACCATAACAATACCAGACTAAACGATTGACAATACAATAACCCATTGCCCAAACTGATGTCAGTTTGTTACCAAAAAAGGTAAATAATCAAACGAGCCAATAAATGATTCGAACAAATGTCAAGAGCAACTTGCGCGTGCGACTGTGTCGCCTGGATGTCGCGACTACTACGACAGACGACAAATAAACATTTATAACCACCCCTGCACTTGAACCCTTCCCTATTGCCCTCGGGTTAAGGTTCAAAATTGAAGGGACGAGTGTAGGAGGGAATTGGTGATTGCATCCTTACTGTCTCGACGCTGCTTCGTGTGCGCAAGCGACGATGCGCCGCGGCGTAGGATCTATAGGAAAGGAAAGCGTTTGTCCGTTGCGTGGTATTTTTTCCGTAATATGATATGGTTAAAATCATCTGATTTGAATATAAATGTAATCTAATAGATGATATTTATTTTTCCTCCAAACGTTACTCTCTTCAACAATTTTGTAAAGCAACGCCATCTGTTCAATCATCCGTCATTTAAGGAAACTACTCTTATAAATAAAATACTATGTGTGGTGGTTTTTAAAACGACTTAACTTGCCAAATTTGACGAAAAAATGATTATAAGAGAAGTCGCTGAAAAAAGCGTAGTAACAATCCTGAGCGCAGAACCTAGTAACTACGTATCTTTGCACAATCGCAGTTGCCATAAATCTATAGAAGCACGTATTATTATTATAGTTTATTATGAAACAGGGATGCTATGTTTCTCAAACAATTTATCATAGAGACTAGAGACAGAGTCGGGCGTAACTGACCACGCCTTCAAAATAGTACGCGCAAACTATATGATATAGAAATATACTTTTAGAAACCAAAATGGCCATTCGCAAGTCAGCCTTTTTTGCAAAATCTATCATAGTTACAATACATACACATTGGAAATCTTGAGGCTATAAATATGAATAGTTTATATTATTACAGATAGTAAAAGTTAGGTACATGCAGTTAGATTCTCGATTGCAATGATGGCTAACTATAAATGTGCATTGATTTTAGAAAGTCGGACTTTCCAAAGATTTTAATATTATCTATAGTAGGAATATAAAATCACTAATTACGACTAATTAATGTTGAAATCAATTTCGATCGACGATAACTAGTAATTAAAACATCATTATGTTTTATCTTACTTAACAAATTCGCCATATCACACCCATCATTTAACTCTTTAAAGAATTAATTAAGAACGGTTTTATCAACACCAACATTAATTTTAGTACACGCATCTGGTCTTTTGTAACTGTTTCCTTCGTCAATTTCAAAATCTGCTCTATCATCATTGTCTTAAGGTATAATTTGGTCTGTTCGGTTGATATTTGTAAAAGAAAGGACATTGAATGCGGGATTTCTGGCGTCTGCAGACGTTGTCTTTTGTCCTGTTATTATTGTGGTGTTTTTCTGCGCAGGACCTTTATTTTTAACCTTTGAGTCAGCTCTCGTGACGATCACAGGAAATGTAACAATAGTGATAATTATATCAGTTCCCAAGGCATAATAAGTCTTTATTATGAGTCAAAGGTACAGGATAAACAAATACGATAAGAACACTTCTGATATTGGGTAAATGAACTAGCAAAGATGGACAAAGATGCATTAGACCAAAAACTTCAAGTTGGTATTATTTAATTATAGCTATTTAAATTAAGCCTATTAATCTAGCTGCTAATTTATCATTTGTTATAATTATATAGGCGTTGCTAATGTCAAAGCACTTTTGACACATTTACGGCGGAATAATGATTTCGGTTGCGCGGGAGTGGGCGGGCAGTGCGTTGACATGAGACTTCTGTTCCGTATTATTGATCCAAATCGATCCAACGATCTATAGATCCAAATCGAAGTTAATGGTCTGACCAATGGAATGGGGACGAATGTTAACAACCAATATAAGTGTCCAGAAATACGAAAGTGACGGTGTTGAGTTTAAATTATTATAATAACTACCATTACCATGGTATTATATGAAAGCCAGTTTTGAAGCTAAATTGGCGTTAAATTACTTCGGAATACAATCTTGTTTTTATTGCGTGTCTCAAAGCTATAATCTCAATCACGAGATGATTTCATTACTTCTCGTCGACAAGAATATTGACCGTTACTTGTTCACGAAACCCCGAACTCGACGCTATAGGCCCTTAAGTCCTATATTATAAAATACGTTACCTGGCCGGAGCGTACTCACTAAAAATACTTTTGCTTCACGGCAAATAAACACAAAAACAACCGACCAGTTCTAAATGTCTTTTACTACCTTTCGCGTGAAAGATACACGCGGTGTTTTAAATCGGTAGGACTATAGGTGCGCAAGCGCATGGTATAATGATTCCTGCTGTCAGTTGCTCCCCACGCATCGATCGTGCTTGCCGCGCGTCTGTAGATCGCGTAAATCTTGATCGATCGCTTTAAATAGATCAATATTGTGATACTGTGAATACAGTTGATGAAACAGTGATTTTATACAACAATTGTATGGTTTGAAACGTGTTTTGGAAATAAATACGTTAAGAAATAGGTATGTTTCAAATATTTAAACATCTTCTATCTATTAAAAAGTTATCTATGAAGATAACGTTTGATAGTGGTTTGGTGAACGTAATGACAGATAATAACTGATATAAAGAGAAGGACCTAAATCTGTTTTAAATGATGCAAAGCATGTCTTAATTGATGGTAAAGAGCTACTTTACAATGATACTCATATTATAACACCTGACTCATCGACAAATTATACCGTGATTGCCAAGTCTTCACAAAATTTCGTTCCAATTATTCGATTATTTGTTATGTTATCTTTTGTTTACAAATGATGTCAATATTATGATCATGAGACAAACAATATATCTTTACAATGTACTGTTGTTTACTGAATATTAATTAACTATGCGATAGTCTTGAATTTTATCATGACGCAAAATATGAGTACTATAATCTAACGTTTAATCTTAAAATTGTAAACAAACAAATAATCATCCCGTGATATTAAAATGGCCATAATGACGTTAATTAAATAAAAAAAACAATTTAAATTTCTATATGTTGTTACGGAATAAAGTCGTTTGAATGTTGTTAAATACGAGCATTTTAAGAATTTTTAATCAAAAGTAAACAGAATACCATGCTTTACAAGAAGTCTTCGAAAACACGTTAAAATACTTAATAAGGAAAAATTGTCACGTCCTCTATGAATCACTGTTGATTTTAGCCGATGTTTTTCTAAGCAGTCGAACTTTGTATGTTTTCTGTTTAAATATTGACTTAACCTGTGATAGGCAGCTGCAAGTTTCCCTTAAGGTCATGGCTGACAGTATAAATAACCAAATAGTAAAGCAGTTTGTTATTAGTGTTATATCAAATGATAACTGGCCTTCCATGACGTATATAAAAGTTAGTTAGTTAAACAGTATCTTATCACTAGGCCTGGTAAGGTCATTTGTTGAAAGGACATAATTCATAAACCTATTAACGAAGACTGCTCGTGTTTTGGTAAAATTTATAGGCTTCTAAGATAAGACATTCAAATCAGTCCAAAATGTGGATTTAACTACTACTATTTAGGGCAATAGAAAACAAAAAGGAAGCCAGAACTTTCTAAAGTAGAACTATGATGAATAGGTTCCCTTGTGAGGTGTTTTTTTCATCAAATTATAGAGTTTCCGGTGTTCGAGTGGATGCCGGATGGAAGCGATCAATTTTGAACGCAATTCCTTCTTTGTTAGCAAAAACTTTTGTCAGTGGTTAAAGCATTTTAACTACTTTCTTACGGCCTGTTTTAAAGACATATTTTTACATATACATATTAGTTAAAGTATGTTTTGACACAAAAAATTAACAGAAACAAAACAGATAATAACGATTACCTATAGATAGAGGGTTTAAATGCACGTATGAGTAATAGGGTTTATGTTTATACAAAATCCTAAACTTCATTGTTTAACAAAGTTAAATTGTTAAAAGAGGATGTTTCGTTTAACCAGCTATTGTTCAGTTCCCACTTAAAATAACACTTTGTCTAAATATAGAATGAAAAGATAATATCGGTTTAAAGTTTCATAATAACATTGACTGTATTACTTATTCATGATATGAGGAAATATTGCTGTGATGAAAATTTTAATTAAAACATCTCACTGAAGCACGATTTTATCACTGTCATAACTACTTCGACGTGAATAATTTATGCAAATAAATTACAGGTAATCTTCTTTAGTGAGTATGTTGTTAATTAATATCCTGAAGATCAAAGGAGTGAACAGGTTAAATAAGCCTCTAATACGGCAGCAGGAATCCTGGCAAGACGAAGGAAAATAGATAAAATAGCTGCCTTGAGGCACTTTAACTCTTAATCGATAAAGCTACGAACAAGTTTCTACCATCAGATATATCCGAAGCCTAAAAACATAAAGATCCTTAACGTAAAAACATCCTAGTAGAGCTTTAGAATATCAGACTAAAAGGGAATGCGAGTAAAGATAATAAAATCAAAGAAAGGCATTCTGTTATCCCCGTCGGTAGTACTAATGATCCAGCCATAACAGATAGATAACATAAGAGATAATTGACCACGTGTGGACCAGTGTGGGCGTAATAACAACGGATAAATCTAAAGTTAGCCGCGTAGATACTGCTCGGAAGATAACATAATATTGAAGCGTAAATTGATTTCAGAAATAACAAAATTTGAAACTGGTTTACAATGATAGTATACAGCTCATTATAGTTGAAAACTTGATTTCAGACCACAACGGATAATTCGCTGGATTATTGTTAGCTCAAGAATTTTTTTGTTCATCACAGTTGGACTAAAACTGATCACGTTTGATACCAAACCGTTAGCGCTAGTTTCCACTCCGAATACGCACTTCCTTCACAAAATTATACACTCCGTACGTTTTTCCACTAGAAAGTTGGCAACAATTCACTGCTCGTTGCACTCCATCATTGGTTTAGGCTCAGCTGAACACAATGGGTTTAGCGACGCTATCGGACTATCACCGGCGGATGTTGGTGTAACAGGTAAAGTGAGCAAACAATCCCTTTGTTTGCTAAAGGTTGATGTTCAGATATATCTCGAAATATAAAGATGGTGAAGAAAAAACGTAGAGTACTGCAAAATAATTCTGCTTTTTGAACGCTTTAAGTACTTCGCGCAACTGTAAATTCTAAAAAATGCGTGCAAAAGTTCCCAACATGCACTCGCACTTAATTCTTTGAATGCATTGTGACGTTATGCTTATCGTTCATCATGATTCATGGCCAGTTGACTGGAACCCTCCAGAGATTATGTTTTGAATAGCCTCTAAATGAACTAAAACTTGTCCATAGTCCAGTTTTGATTGGTCGTGTGTATTTGATGTAGTCCAATTGTCACTAAGAGTTACAATATGAGGTTGCGACCTTCATAGTTAATCCAGTTTCGTCATGGGAGTTTTTTATATACATGACGATTATTGTTAATTATTTAGATACGGTTTGTTGAAAATGTCCTTGGGTCGTTGAGAAATTATTATCTTTCCCGTTTCAAATGTCGTGAGTCACGGAATAACGAATATTTTATTGTTTTTATAACGTTTCAATTAAACGGTTAAATTGGTATGTTATTGCGAAATCGATTTGCAATTTTTAGCACGTACCTACTCTTGGTTCTATGTTATTAATTTATTACCTACGTTGTCGGTTACATCTATAGCGTTGAACATTACGCAATTATAAACTTTATCATTATTGTCTTTACATTGTTAATCCTTTGTATGTCAGTGCTCTATTATCATTGTTAATTTCAACAACGTGGTCAATTGTTTGATTACAACAATTAATCGCAATTGGTTGGAATTCGCGTGGCTTCCTATTTTTCATCAATTTAAAAGCTATCTTTAGACTGTCGTGGCGCTCTGTGTTGTCCTGCTATGCCTTTGCTTTCTCTTATACAGGTATTCGTAACTGGTAATAATTTAAATTTATGATGATTATCTATCGTGTGGTCTCTGGTTTGTCATCTTGATCATGATACTGAATCTTCCCTCCTGTAGTTGTTATTACATAATTCATCGCTCTACTTTGTATGCAAGCTTCGGTTATAACTCAATCAGTAATTCTTCAAGTCTCCGTGTCAGCTAATTCTTGTATACGCAATTATTTATTAACAAGCATTTATACCGATTTGTAGAGTCTCAGTCCTCTATGAATTCTTAAAAACTTATCTGTATAGATTCTTGGAATGCAACGACTTATCCGTGAAATATTTTTGAGGAAACAATAGCCGATCTGCCTATCACAGAGTTGCAGTTCCGAATATAAACCAATCACGTTCGAGGAACCGCGTGCGCAGGAAACGTGGTCTAAATGTAGCCATTCGAATGTTGACGTATTAGCATTCTATCGAGATTTTATCCAAATGTTTGCTGTATGAGATAGCATTAGGCTATTAACAGAAAATCTTATAATCTTTAATTAAAGATTTCTTAAGAAGCATTTTGCGAACTTTTTCTGCGCATTGCACGCACTTATCAGAAACAAACAACCGATCAAAAATACAGCTTTTTTTACCAAAAAATAAGTTAACTTATAGGGTAAGCTCATTTACCATGCTACTAAAATTTACTGCTAATATTCCGAGCGTTTGTTCCGGCACGTTTAGTACGATGCTAATTTGTTGAATAGTAGGAACTTCTATACCGAGAGACTAATTTTTTGCTTGTAGTGTATTTTTATAAAATCATACTATTTATATAATTAAAACTCTAATTGTTTTACGACGGTACAGTTTTTGTACGCACCGGGAATCGTATCCGGGTTATACTGATGTTCTAGCTACGTTAATTAACAGTTATAAAAGACGGTTACCATTTTCCTGTCCGACAAAATCCTATAATTTAAAATTGCAATACTGTCGGGTAACGTTACATATACTCGATATCACCGCAATCGATATTTTCCGATTATGATCGAGTTGTAACTCGATGCCAAAAGATCATATCGATAACTTTTATTGCATCCTTTCAGCGCAATGATCAAGGTTTTAAAAATGAGGTTTTAGTGTTGTTTTTTATGTTATTTACGTTTTGGGTCGATGATTACTATCGATGTACAAATTGAAACATTTGCGTACTCGTAAACAATCTGTATGTTTCCTTTAATTAAAATGTTTCAAAATAATGAACCAATAACAAGAATATTAAAACCGAATAAACATTTTGTTTGAGTTAGCAATCAGCAGATAGGACTACATTGTTGCTTGTTAGGGATAGTTGTAGGTACTGCAACTTAAATAATAATTATTAGTAATTCTACTAATTGATAATTTAAAATGAAATATTTTAAGTTTACCTTTTTCTTTGTGAGCTCCTTTTTTAGGTATTTTCTTCTTACTGGCTTTTCGTGCAGCTGTTTAATCCGCAGCTAACTGACTTTTCCAGTGGAAATGAGCTACTTCCCCGCGGTAAAAGTTTACCAAGTTTCATCCGAATCCGTTCATTTCTTTTTGCGTGAAAGAGAAACAAACACATACACACACAATATTTTTTTTACATAATATAACATATTAATATTGTTTATATATTTACGTAGGTACACATATCGTTAACCCTGCTAGGTATATTTACGGTCCTTGTATGTAAATGTGGTGCAAAATCGTGAAGAACACAGTCCCGTTACGACAAAAGTCGTGTGTAATTAAAACGGATACAGTAAATGTAAAATGCATTAAAAAGAAAGTTTGTAAAATGCACGTACTCACAAAAACATGAAGTCACATTAAATAAAAAATATAAGTGAGTTTAAAGTGAAATAGTAGGTAAGTTACTAAAAAAGCTTGACTATCCCATAGATTTCAGAAAATTACGTTTTAATGGTGATATATTTAAAATAGAGCTCTAAACGATAATTTTGCGATTGTTCCCATTGTACCCATTAATTCACAAAAAAAAAACTTTAAGTAGTGTTATTTAGGCGATCATAAATAAACTTAAATGGCAGTTATTTTAAAATGTTGGTATTAAATTTCTGGTAGGATTTCAACCTTTAAAAAACAACTTAGCGTCGCATTTTGCAGTAATAAATACACTTTATTTATTTATTTGTGTATGGACTTCATATATTTTTAAACTTTGGTTAAATATTGCAAATCCAAAATAACTGCATCTACTTTCATTAAACTGTTGTTATTATTTACCTTATTCATTAAAATTAAAATTGCAAGAAAAAAATATTTTTATTTTTGTAAGATGTAAATAAACCTACTGTTAAAAATAATTCCACGTAAGTAGGTTTTATCAATATTTATTGTGACACATACTCGTATTGTGTTCTGACAAGACCACCTACAGTCAAATATTAGAGATGCACTTACCACAATCTCCCATAGAAAATATTCAAACATCTTATAAAAATGATGTACGTAGTGACAGTCCCACCTACGAACACATACCTACGTAGTTTGAATGATATTTTGATCTGAATAAGGTAAATTGTTCAATAAACTTAAAGAACAGAATATATTTACATGTTTTCAAGCTACTGTGAATAATTTTATTATCTGTCCACAAATTTTATTGAATTGGTAACTTTTTTTTTAAATTTCGATCAGAAGATATTTTGAGGTTATATTTTATTTCGATCAGAAGATGTTTTGAGGTTATATTTTTTACTAAATGACAAACAGGTGTCCGAATATAAACACATGCAAGTATTAAACAAAAAAATCCAAATGTTTATCTGTTTGTTGAAATCTTTGGAGATTTATGTACAATGGGGAAAAAAATGGAACGATTTTACAAAAAAAGGGGCGCACGTGTTTTTGATACTCTGGTATGTTTTTAATCAATTGTGTTTTTTCTTTCAGTATATTTTACTGTTTTTAAAGCTTTTGAATTTCTTAGTTTTATAATACCAACGTATAAATATAAAAACAAGCTAAAGGGAAGTGTTAGTAAGTATTTTAATTACAACATTTTTGTGCTAAGCTTCTTATGTGACATTTGAGGCGTTGTAAGGATTTAGAAAACCAATTTGTCTAACTGTCAACAGGATAACGTGCGATGTAAAAGTATTTTCGTCAACTACCCTCATTTTCAGCCGCATTTATTTCCGAGTGCTTAATTAAAATTTTAAGTTGAAATAACGTACTAACGACTTTATTCCCTCATAGTAATAAATTACGAAACGTTCGATGTTGCTTTGTTTGTGTGTAGTAGACAAATCGCCACTAAAAAGATCTTAAGTTTAAACCAACGTAAACATTGAAATACCATAAAAGGACATAAATAACCATTCCAGCCTAAAACATCAATTACAATGCCCACCATTTTAGATTTTATGGCGTAGTAACTGAAAACTGTGTGGCACACTGATTTGTAAACCGTGCCAGATGCTCAATAAAAAAAAACTTTAATATTTTTTACTCGCAAGTGACAAACCTTAAACTACGACCTTGAACGTGACAAAATGACGAGTTCGAAAAAAGTAAAAATAGTTTCGAATTTAGATTGCCAGTTCCCGCGGCGCTTCACTAACGGCCGGTTTAAATTTAGAAGTCGGGTTCTATTCTGGTACGATGAACCGCACTCACGGCTGTTTTTGCCAGAAGTTATCCATTACAGCTAATTTATGATTTTTGAATACTGTTAACAGTTTCCGGAAGCGGTTCTTAGTTGAAGTACAAAGGGGACTTTATCTCAGCAATGTCTGACACTTCATTTTTTACTTGTATGGATCTATAACTGCCTCAAATGATTACTTAAACTATCGATTTTTGTATTTTATTTCACTACAATTACCACCACGCCACAACCTTCGTATTAATGAACAAGTCGCCGGAGTTAGATTTTTTTGAATATTTTCATTTACCTATTAGATGGAAACCTACTTCTTATTTTGTAACCGATAAAACACTTAAGTTTATAAAATCTAAGCATAGTTAATTTTTTCAAAACCTCCTTCAGCTACTGTTAAAAGAAAACAAGTCTCAGTTTGTAAAATGACCAATTATTTACTCAGGAACATAAGTATTATTATAAGGCCATACTTATAATGGATATGTTTGCTTATGGTATTTATTTTGAGAAAAGAAAACACTTGAGAGACATAACCCTTGTTTTGAAAGGATGATCATTGCCATCTGTGGCACAAGGTTAATAACCAAACTTTATTTAGTTAAAATTATAAAAATTAAAAACAAAAATTGATAACGATTAAACAATTCGTTCACCAAACCACTTAAAAATTTTCGTTATTTTTTTGTTTTTTTTTTCAATGTTTTCTTGTTTTTGTTTTTTTTCAAGTTCTTTTTTGTTTTTCTTTAAAGGTTAACCCAGTGATCAACAGTGTAATAGTGCAGTGTTTTTATGATACTATGACGAGCCTGTTGGTTTGCTAGATAAATGGTGAAAACATACAAAATTCCCGAATACGACACTGTGGAAGGTCAGATGGGTACGTTTCTTTATTTTTTTTATATTCAATGCAAAGCAATTTAGAAAGGTTTCAGTTTTTCAATAAAGATTTTCTATAACGAGTCATGTCACCTATCTTACTTTATTGTATTTTATTTTGTGAACTAAGTACACAGAGTGGTACTTATTTAGTTTATAATTTAAATTCAACATTATTACGTTCGTTTATCATTATCTACTTTAAATCTATATTTTTTTCTTTAAATTGAACTTTAATCTTGTTGTAAGAGGGCACTTAACTGCCTTATAGAGTTCTTTTCTTGCCATGCATTATCATTATAAATTTATCCCATTGAATTTTAGACTTACGCTACCTTACAATATGGTTTAAAATGTGTTGTACAAACCTTTGCTATTATAAAAAGATGGATCTTTGGTAACCCTATAACGTGAGAGGAATCTCGAATAAATATACTTTTTCTCATTTGCCGAACAATGAAAACTGTTCAAGTTATTTATTTTAGTTATAGCGTGGTTACAATCTGCTTTCTTATAACTCGGTCGGTAGATTTACTTGATGATTTGTGTACAAAGTAAATTTCAAAAACAAGAAATAACAAATGGGTGTCGTAAGTTTTTTTTTTATGGTGAAGTAGATATTGTAGTTTACAATAGGTTGTATTTCTTTGACAAAATGTTTATTAGTTTTCCAAAGCTCATTTGCCGCAACCTAAAGAGTTTGTAAAATAATATTGTTGTTCTTAAAACACAAAAGTTCTTAAATATTAAAAGGAAAACTATTGACATTTTATGACGAATGTGCATTTCTGTAAATAAACAAATTATTATGATGTTTAAATAAAACATTTACTATTAGACAATTTTTTTTATTTTGACAAAGCGAATACGAGGCACCGATCACGCACGTCGTCCATTTTTCAATCTTCTAGATTGATTGACTGTCAATCAAAGGCAAAAGCACTAGCTAAACAGCCAACTAACTTAATAATATTTGTCGGGGAGTTCGTTATCACTGGGTTCAATTATGGCGGAAAACTTCGAAATAAAACGTGGAACTTGATGTATGGGCGTGTATTAATCACAACGTTAAGTAACTTTACAATAATCTTGAAGATTCGTCAGGATGTAAATGGATATAGGAAGCGCGGTGAATTCGGCGTGTGGCCATCACTGATTTATTCACTACACGTCTGCCCTGCCCCACGGTCCCAACAATAAGAGAGCCATTCAACAAGATAGATGGGCTAACCAGACACAACGGAAATTGACAGACACTCATTCAGTCGTTCACTCATAAAGCCTCGCACCGACTACACCCAAGTTAAGACGACTTGACGCAACCAATATCTCATTTAGTCGCTGACATTGACATTGACATTTCAAAACATAGGCAAGGTAGATAGTAAATTAGTTCTTCATGGCCACCAAGTCCATCGAATCTGTGTTCTCTCCGACACGGCCTTCCTGACGCTTCACACGTCCTCGTGTGATTCTTCTTCTTCCAGTGTCTCTCCACTACTGGTTGGCTATCAGCTCTTGGAATCTTGACCTGCTCTGAGAACAGCGAAAAGGTTGTTCTACGCTGACCACCTCCTGTCCATTCCCGAATGTTTCTAAGCCATGATTTCTTTCGTCTACCAGCGCGACGTTTGCCTTCGATCTTTCCCATCATTATTAATTGAAGCAGTTGATACGTTTCGTGTCTGAGCACATGACCGAGATATCCAACTTTATTCTTTTTGATGGTCTGCAGTAGTTCACGGTTTCGACACATACGCTGTAGAACTCTTTCGTTAGCAACCCCGTGAGTCCAACTGATGCGAAGCATGCGACGATAACACCACATCTCGAAGGCTTCTAGGCGTCTTTTGGTATCGTCCTTGATGGTCCACGCTTCACACCCGCATGAGACGACAGGCCATACATAACAAAGGAGAATGCGAGCTCGGAGCTTTACATCAATACTCGGAGGCAGCACAAAACTTTCCTCATTTTATTAAACGATGCACGGGCAATCTCTATCCGGGCTTTTATCTCTTGGTCAGAGGTCCATTTTTCGATCACCCAAGCACAGAGGTATTTTCCAGAACAACTCCTGCGACATTAATTTTAGGGTCAATACCCGTTCTAGATACAACCATGACCCTAGTCTTCAACGTGTTAATGGAGAGGCCATCTCTTTCACTGAGCTGGTGAACTTTGCTTACGATAGCCTGTAGATCTTTTCGCTGAAAGCCATCAAGACAGTGCCATCGTCGTATCTCAGGTTGTTAATAAGTTTGCCGTTTATTTTAATGCCCACTTAAGTTCCTTCTAGTGCTTCCGACATTATGGCCTCGTGTGATAGCAATCTGCAAAAGAAACAACACGGCAGTAGCTCGCTCGGTCAACCTGACCAAAATACAGTGGTAAGAAGGTAACAAATGACATCTCAAACTACATCTGATTTTAATCTGTACAGCTTCAATTAAATGCAACAAATTAGTCAAATCATAAAAATAATGATCGGTTCGATAGCCAAAGTAATGTCATTCAAGCGTCTGATGGTAGGCTTCAAGACAACCGTAGCTGGTGTCTGATTGCGTACTTCAAGACAGCTCCAATGGACCCGACACTTCGAGACAGCTGAATCAGCGTCCGATTGTGTCTACCAGCCCCGACACTTCGAGACAGCCTTGCTGGCGTCTGATTGTGCCACTGACACTTCGAGACAGCCTTGCTGGCGTCTGATGGTGCCCCTGACACTTCGAGACAGCCTTGCTGGCGTCTGATTGTGCCACTGACACTTCGAGACAGCCTTGCTGGCGTCTGATGGTGCCCCTGACACTTCGAGACAGCCTTGCTGGCGTCTGATTGTGCCACTGACACTTCGAGACAGCCTTGCTGGCGTCTGATGGTGCCCCTGACACTTCGAGACAGCCTTGCTGGCGTCTGATTGTGCCACTGACACTTCGAGACAGCCTTGCTGGCGTCTGATGGTGCCCCTGACACTTCGAGACAGCCTTGCTGGCGTCTGATTGTGTCCACAAACTCTCAAAAAGCATCGACACTTCAAGACAGCTAAATTAGCGTTTGATTGTGTACACGATTCCCGACACTTCAAGACAGCCTTACTGGCGTTTGATCGTGTCCAATACACTTCGAGACAGCCCTATAGGCGTCCGATGGTGTCTCCCAATATGACATAAAATTCGTTCTGTGCTGAATACACGCTTTTGACCAATACGCCACAGTTACAACCTTTTAAAAAGATCCCACATAAAATTTCGCGTCAGAACTTTCATTAACTAACGAGCATTCAGCACACGAATCGAAAGAAAGAAAGAATACGATTCACCTTTGTGTTCTAGACAATCCGTGGAAGAATCACAGCTCACACGTCAATCAGCACCTCGGTACGAACGCTGGCTTGCCTCGGCCACCGCAATGCCGCCATCGCTCGTAAATCAGGATCATCACTTTCTGTTGCTGCACCGCTGGGTTAAGTCCTGATGTCGACATTGCTCGTCCTCGCGGCTCCAGCTTTGGTTTATTGTAATCGCCATTCGATGTATCCTCGAAACATATTAAAACACATGTGAATTACAGTTGTTAATAAAACCATTACCTATACCATTATTAAACATCAACCAACACTAAACGTAAAAACCAATAATTTCTATTGGGCTTAAATAACTTGGTTTAACTTGAAACTTACAAATGAGAAATGCAACACATGAAATAGTTCAAGAGAATGAATACTAATCAAAGAACCATTGTAAACCTAAATGTAGGTAGGTAGATAGGCGTAGATAGTAGCCAGATGTGTGTGCCCTCTTTTAATGACTCATTTAAATCGATAACATTACTTTTCCCGCCAAAACATAATTGAATTAAAGAACATACTTAGCCTCAAATATTACAAAATGTTTTACATCACATAATCATGTTGTGTATGGTAATGACGTAATGTAGGTAGCACCGCGTACTTCAATGATGGGTACTCAAATTTGATTCAAACCATCAAGCAATTTCACTATTCTGGCAGCTTTTCTGAAACAATTTTTATAACACAGCATCATATTGTTCGGCAATATTTTATTTTATGCAATTAAGAAAACTGAGACGGCAGAATAAGACTCGTCTAAAATAACTGCCAAAAACGCACAACCACTCAGAGATTATTTATTTAGACCCATAGTGTGTAAAACAGAATAATAACAAAGCAAAACTAAAGTCACAACTTTCAGTCTTAATTAATAGTACCGTAGTACCATTCGAAACTCAGAGCATTAACTGACTACTTCATTTAGAAATAAAATTATTAAAAAAACAAATTAAAAAAACTAGGCTTCCTTCATATTCGTTGCCAATATCTCCATGGTTTCCCCTGAAACCTGACCTTCGCCAGAGTCAACCGCCAGTACGCACTCACGGACCACCCTCCAAGGTATACCGATCGAGCAGAACGACTTCTGGTATAGTCTGGTATGAATCATCATCAAACATCAAGCAAATTCCACCATGCTAGCAGTTTTCCTGAAACAAATGATATCACACAGTATCACATAGTTCGGCAAACATTAATTCTAAGCAATTAGGAAAACTGAGACGGCTAAATAACACCCGTCTAAAATAATTTTAAACACACTTAGTTCGTAATGAAAACAGAAACTCTCACCGGGTAGCGTAACGCAGGATCGCAATTGGCAAACCTACGGTGCACAGGTTCAGACGTTATCTTCCAACACACTATATACTTGGAAGCTCCGGTTCCACTGAGTCTCTTGGTTGCGCTGACTCAACGCATAATGGATAGGCCCTCGGCAGTGGTAGCAGGTGATGGCATGGCTGGTCTTGTCATTGCAGTCTCTCGGTTGCGGCCTAGGATGTTCTTCTTTCCTGTCCGTATCATCTCGCCTCCGTAATTACACACCGATGGTTTATGATGATTCTGTTGTTCCAAAAGCTGCTGCAATTTCTCGTTTCCGTCGATGTTATTTGCAGCACATGTGGAGCGGGGTTTCCTCACCCGTAGCATGTGGAACGTGGTTATCGCATCGTCCGTGGCACGTGGTTATCACATCATTTGTAGCACAAGGTATCCACATCATCCATCGTAGCTCTTCGCAGCATAATGCAATTACATCAGTAGCATGTGGTACCTGGTTATCGCATCATCCATAGCACGTGAGACGTGGTTTCCTCATCAGTAGCACGTGGGACGTAGCTTCCTCATAATCCACAGTACGCGAAACATGATTTTCTCTTCATCCATATCACGTGGTAAGTGGTTTTCTCATACGTAGCACATGAAACGTAGTTTCTTCATTATCCATAGCACGTGGTAAGTGGTTTTCTCATACGTAGCACATGAAACGTAGTTTCTTCATTATCACACGTGGCAAGTGGTTTCACCATCATTCGTAAAACGTGGGTCGTCATCCGTAACATGTGGAACGTGGCTTGCTCATCATCCGAAACACATGGCACGCAGTTTTCTTATCATTCATAGCACGTGGTTTCCACAAAAATCTTTTCACAAAGGTTTTCACATAGTCCGTAGAACATAGAACATCATCCGTACATCGTGGTAAGTGGTTTCACCATCCCACTTCTGATGTCGGGGAGTTCGTTATCACTGGGTTCAATTATGGCGGAAAACTTCGAAATAAAACGTGGAACTTGATGTATGGGCGTGTATTAATCACAACGTTAAGTAACTTTACAATAATCTTGAAGATTCGTCAGGATGTAAATGGATATAGGAAGCGCGGTGAATTCGGCGTGTGGCCATCACTGATTTATTCACTACACGTCTGCCCTGCCCCACGGTCCCAACAATAAGAGAGCCATTCAACAAGATAGATGGGCTAACCAGACACAACGGAAATTGACAGACACTCATTCAGTCGTTCACTCATAAAGCCTCGCACCGACTACACCCAAGTTAAGACGACTTGACGCAACCAATATCTCATTTAGTCGCTGACATTGACATTGACATTTCAAAACATAGGCAAGGTAGATAGTAAATTAGTTCTTCATGGCCACCAAGTCCATCGAATCTGTGTTCTCTCCGACATATTTATAACAACCACCTTGGTAGATAGCATAGCATCTAGAACCTATGCGATAAGTACTTACACAATTTTAAATGAAGATTTTACAATTTATGCTCATACTTACTTACTATTAAAAATATTTGTTTGTATACTTAGTAAACAAAATACAATTTAAAACATTTCTTCCAAGTGGAACATACTTCATATCTCTTCATAAACTTCCTACAAAGTATATACAAAATTCTTCATGTTCGTTTGTTTGTTTGCTCTCCGTAATGTGTTTTCGTAACTGGCATCGTGCTGTTTAACACCTTATTCGTGTAAGTGGGTCGGACGAACAGACACAGTGTAGGTGATCAATTATATGTAGATATTTGGGTATGCATAAACATTGGGTTATTTAGGGTTTAACGCCGGTGCATTGAAATATTTTGCAATGTAAAGCTGTACTTTTGTAATGATTTTCATTCTAAGGTTTATTTAAAAGTTACTTTGTAAAGTTTAAAGATTTAACACGAATAAATAATAGTTCTAATTAGGTTGTATACTACATATAAATAAGCCTACATTTGATGTACTTTTCCCTTTTTTACAAATTAGATAAGTACCTTTAGTTTACACTATTAATAGGCAAATTTGTATAGGTAATATAATACACTAGTGGCCGCCCGCGACTCCGTTCGCGTGGAAGTCGGTTTCCCAAGGGAATGAGAAATTTTCCCGCGGTAAAAAGTACCCTGTTTGTTATTCTGATGTATAACCTATATTATTGTAAAGTTTCATCAAAATCCGTCTAGTAGTTTTTACGTGAAAGAGTAACAAACTCTCACTACTCACAAATTTTCACGTTTATAACATTAGTAGGATACAACCTGATGTGTTGTACAAGGTATTCTGTATGCTTCTTTTCTCCACCTTAGAACGACAAATATAACTATATTTTTTTATAATTGAAAATAGACTTCGATCCCAAGCTTTTAAAAAATATCCCACACAATTCTTAGGCAGTATAGTAGTGTTAAGTAAAAAATCCCTTTTCACGTAATCTCGTCTCAAGTATACAATAAAAGCCTACGACGTCCCTAAGAAAGGGCTGTTCACAATAACTGGTAGGGACAAAACCCTTGAAGCCTTATTGTGAATGACCGGTTTGGTAAGATGCAGTTTTTGCCAGCTGCAGCTGGATTGAAGCGGTTAGAACTGACTTTTTTCTAAAAAAAACTAGGGTTTAAGTTTAGTTTGAAGGGAAGATGGAAAAAGGTTACATATAGTGTAAAGCAAAAACGCCGTTTGTGTCCGTATTTTGTTACGTTCAGGCCTTCTAATAGACTTGTCGGACATGCATTTTTTTTTTGTTTTTTTTTTATTATTTTCGAAAAGAACTAAGTAACAGTAGAATAAGTAAAAATAACTAATCAAAATTTTACTATTTACTCAAAAATATATTTTTCAAAAGTTAAAATATTATTATTTTGTTTATTCTATTTAATTACAAATAAAGTTTGTCATATGACAAATATTTGTTATATTAAAACAATTTTTGAATTGACTCGTTTTTTGCTGCTAGTGTTTGGCAGCGTATAGAAGAAAAGGTACTTTGTAAAAATACATGGATGAATGGCTGGAATAAGTGTGTAGCAAGGTCAGGTAGAGAGCAGAGCAATGACTTTAACTACGGTCAACACTAACCTATGACGATAAAAATAACTAAATTTAGCAAGATTATTAGTTAATAAAGTTACAAATACTTCGTATTTTTTTTGTAAACACGGTAAAATCTCTAAAAAATTTACAGTTTGGTTAAGTTGCAAGTTGGCAGTGAGCAAGAATTTAATTTGACACTGAATTAAAATTAAGTACATATTTTAATAAGCTGATAATGATTTTGTCAAATAACCTCTTACAAAGTCGAATTGAAAATGCAAAGGCACTAAAATGAATCTATAATAGTAAATAAACACTATTTTCTCGTTATGATAGAGCATTAAATAGAAGGTCGAAAATCAAATCAAATCAAAATTCTTTTATTCATCATAGATATGTAACATATAAGTACTTAATGAACGTCAATGTTACAAACTTCGACTTTACCTAACCGTAGACCGAGAGAAAAAAGCCGGCGGAAAAAAACTCCCAGCACTCTTTTTGAAAATTATAACGTGTACATTCAATGAACATATAAATTATTTTCTCGTACCTCAACTCAACACTATAAAATTAAAAAAAAAAATTAAAACTGCTACTACGAACTAATTACTACGTACCGTTGTAATTCGAATCTATATGAAAATGAACAATCTGTTTATATAATATTTATTGAAAATGTATGTGAGCAATGTAATCTAGGCTTTGACGACTTCTGTGGCGCAGCGGTATGTATACCGGACTGTTAAACGGAAGGTCCCGGGTTCGATTCCCGGGTCGGGCCAATTTAGTTAAAAATGTATTTTCTGTATTGGCTCGTGTCTGGGTGTAACTGGGTTCTCTCCTAGTCCATTGTGTGGTACCTATAGTACGAGCTTTGCTTAATTTAGGGTCACACATTAGTGTGTTTGTTTTTTTATTAAAAAAAAAGCCAATGAGGTCCTACGTCAGTTCGTCCCATATTCAGTCATTCACCCAAATTTGCCAAATATAAAACAAAGTATTATCGTTTATTTTTTAACAAGTAACCGAGTTCAATGAACTGCTTTGTCCAATGGTCGGCACATAATCAAGCTCCATTAGCCGTCCATTTAATAATGTTTTGTTATTTACATTGTAAACGTAAGTAAATAATATTTTACGAGCAAATATTTTAAAAATTTGCATAAGTGGACGTACAGAATTTCTAAGAATATTAAAGTAAGTAATACCTTGTACTAAATAAATAATGTAACTTCAAAGAAAAACCTAATAAGTCTACATGAGACTGGATAAAAATAAATTAAGAATAGTTTTTTTACTATTGTCAAATAAACTAAGATTGAGAAGGATATACTGATAATAATGTAATATAGATATTGCTCTATATTTTATTTCAATATACATTATCTATTAATGTTTTACTATGAAATTCCTCTGCCATATGAGTCACATTACTCCGTAGTGTGGAACATAACGTAACAGAAAAGTCGGTAGTCACTTGCGAGGTGGCGCGTGAGTCATTCGCGGTAAAACACAGCATAATTGATAGAACTTCGCAATTCGGAAAATATGCTTTTTTACTAGAAGATACCACTTGTTAGTGTGATTAAATATGTAGTTATAAATACTTGAAACATACTTTAAATTGCTCTTGGAATCTAAACTAAGAACTTTTGTTTTTATAGTTAAATTATCCGTAAACATTGTTGTCTTTACATGTTGTCAAGAGGAAAAAAGGATCTATTTTATTTATAAAATAGATGGAGACTTTACCGATGAAATTTGCTGTAACATTGTGACAACATTGTTGAACACAAAAACAAGAGTTCTCATCGTATCTATTTTATAGACTTAATAGTAAAAACAACAATTATTTTGTTTTCCAATATCGTAAGTCAAAAATACAGCAATTCGGTAATACTACCTCAAAAGTGTACAGCTCTAGCTAACATAAAAACAATAAAAAAGTTTAAAACCGCAGAGAAACTATCAAGTTACAGCACAAAATCCGATATTTAAATTTCATCCAGTTCTGTCTCATTCAAAATAAACCTTGCATCCACGAGTTAAAGTATAATTTTAAACAAGCAATCACGATTCTGGTGTGTTACAAAAATTGACATTTCATGTGAAATTTACTATATCGCGTTACAGGTTGTGGTTTAACTGTTTTTTAGATCACAATTTCCTGTCATTGGTTTTTTGGCTTCCAAACAATTGACAAACGCATAACACACTGAGTTGGAAACTTTAGGCTTCTGTCCCACTATAACATACATATCTAGATACCTATTCCCCATATAATCTATTTGGTCCCTCTTTTGGTCCCAAAAAGTGGTCAAAGAACCTAAAATTCGCCTAACGTGTACAGCTTCTAATATTTCCGTATCAAAGACATTAACCTTGAAATGCCATCGGTATCATAAACCCTACACTGAAACCTGAACTTTTAATAGTAACCACATGATCAAGACACATGTTACTGTACACCAGATTTATTCTTTCAACTAACTCATTAAAATACCGTTCTCAGCTTCTGAAGTTTTTTATCTTCCGCTAAACTAAAAATAATAATAGAATTTGTATTTTAGATTAAAGTTGTGTTGGTTCAAACTTATTTCCAATTTGACTTAAATCGAAATAGCGTAAAATTTATGATACAAACATATTTGGAGGCAATTTTGAGAATATGAAAACAAAAAAACAGTTTAGATATGTACCGTAGATATAAAGATATGACCAAAAATTTGATCGTTGCCATCATAGGAAAAGTTTTCACATTTAAATAATGTGTAAAGCATGATAGAAATTCATAGGTTTTATCTTATCGGCATCAAGTTTATTTTAACACTTATTGGAATTTCATCTAGAATGACTGAACATGAAATATGATCTCAAACTTGTATAACTGGTTCCGAAACCATAATTTGTATTAGATTAAATTATAGCTCTACAAATTAACACTATAACTCTACTAACATGTAATTATTAGTATGTTACTGTGTTAGTATTTACTCATATACATGTTTATCAAATTAAGTATTTAAATTTTCCTTAAGATACCCGATGCATTACTTTGTCTACAGATAGTTCACAATATAAACTATAGTGGAATAATATACCAAGAATTTTTCTGCTCCTGAGTTCTCAATTAACCTTATCTTTACAACTTTTGTCGAGTCTTATTTTATCATAAACGACTGTCACGTCGGAAAGGAATTCGTTTTACCTTAAAATGAGTTGTTCGAAATTGTTTAGTCCTTTATCGTCTGTGGTTGCACATCGTTGTGTTTAAAAACATATATTTAACGTAGAATATTACTGTTTAGTCAGTTGGTTAATTACGGTTCTTTGGAAGTGTCGGAAATAATATAATTTGATGACATTGTTAGTAAGGGCCGATTTTTCAATAGATAGTTAAAACGCCAGATATCGAACAGGCAGATAGCTTTAACTGAGACGAATAATAAAGTTTCAATTTTTCAATGGTCAGATAACCCTCTGCTAGCTATCCTAATGATATTTGTGCAAGAAAGAGACATTCTTATATATTTTACAGTTGTTAGAAAAGGACTGTAAACTTTCAACGCATTGACAGCGGGTGTCCCAATTGACAAAAAATTTAGGTATGACATCAAGACTTGCCGTCAACGATAATACATAGATATACCGAAAACTAGATGGAGCCCACCGAAAAAAAATACAAATAAAAGTTACAAATACAATATATTTTAACATGTGTCTGTAAACTTTGAGAAAGTATTTCTATCTTATTATATTGATTGCTAAGAATATGTTTGATGTTTTTTAAAAAAATCGATTTGGTATTTCATATACTCAGAGATACTTTATGTTACTGTATGTCTTAATAACTACTTAGGACTGATTTTTCAATTGTCAGATAAATGCTATCCGACTGATAATAGGTATGTTTTCATTGTCACTTCATACTCATGTCAAATATTTATATTCGATGTGCAACGAAAACATGCTAATTTTCTGTCAGATAGACTTTAACTGACTATTGAAAAATCGGCCCTTAGTATTTTAATATAATTCTCAAAAAATCCTCATTTTGATATAGCGTATCTTTAGCAGTGTGTTATTTGTGACACGCACACATCAAACGTATTACTCCATCTAGAAATGTATACATCTGTGATGTCAACAATAGCTTACTGCACAGATATTCAAAATTAAACCTCTTGTGATATATATTTTTGTCCCGTTTTGATAACTATACATTATTCATATCATGTCTTCAAATAAAGTAAAATATCCATGGTTTTACAAAAAATAAGCAAAACACAAATAAATTATCCTATATTTACATACGCATGATGACAGAAACGTCAAATAATCTGTTAGATAACTGCTTAACTGAGGCAAAAAGAGGCAGCTAAGTTTATCCGCCAGTTATCGAGTTTAACCTTCTGTTAGAGCTTATCCGCCAATTGAAAAATTCACAATCTTGCTATCCATAGAATAAGTCCTATCTGAAGGCTTAACTGACTATTGAAAAATCGGCCCTAAGACGAAAAAGGTTGTGGTCAGACCGGTCGCGTCAAGTTTGATAGTGCCTCCGTCTCAATCACGTCCGCTTACATCGAGACTCCCCCAATTGTCTACATGAATAAATTGATTCAGAGCATTAAAGTCGTCAACGATAAGTGACGCGCTCACTCTTATCAATTTTGTTTCTTTCGCAAGTTTCAATGGCAGTTACGCGTCGACCGGTGTATCGATCGCTCGTAGATCATCGATTAAGTTAATCGAGTCATTTATATCGATATCGTCGGTGTCGGTTTCAAGTTAATCGCCTTTACGGTCACTTATGTACGTAAACGGTGGACAGTCATCCATCAGATTGGTTAATTCTCGTTGATTTTAAAACTGGTTGGGGTAAAAGTGTGTTTTGGAAATATGTCGTGTGAATAGAAGTTTCTTTTTGGTTAAATAGTTAGTTGAATTTGTGTGTGCATAAATGTGAGGAAGACATGACGAATTTGTGTGGACTTAATGACTGTTCTAATGGGAAATTGTAAGTTATGTATTTTAGAATGTTCAAACCACTGAATGCACCGTTCATGAATCGTGCGCAATCTGCAAACTGTCGATAACAGAATTTGTAACCGATAAGACGTACTATTTTCGTATTTTTTAAGATTCACGTTGAAACTTTTTATTACTAAAGTTTTAATATTCTGATTTTTAAATCAGCACTTAACGAAAGCGGAAGTTTACAGAATGAAGCCTTATTAGCATAAAACCCATAACGTTTGTATCCTCGATTGCTTAATTCACAGTTATAAAGTTGATGTAACTCCATGACACGCTGCGCAAAGGCAGGTAGCTTCAACTATAACATGTAGGGTTTGTTGCGAATTGAATAAAAATATTTACCCCATGTCATTCTATTATATTTATTTGTAAATATTGGTACTTGTATAGTCTATACGTCCTTATTTCTTTTTTATGTCGGTTTTAACCTGAAATAAGATTTGGTGTCATGCAAATAACGGTATGCCCGTCTGCCATGCAAATGTTAAAGCCTATTTATAACTGAATACTTTAACTCAAGAGACACCTGTGTAAATCGTTATCAAATAATCTATTGAATTACTTCTCAAGAACATATTTTATTTTATAATATCTTTAAGAAAAATAGTTTGTTTTATTTATTTTGATGCTATTCAAACTTAATTGACGCGATGCACGATTTCTTAATCATATGAACTTACATAAATATAAATAGCAAACAAGTGTGTTTATTTTCCTTTAACCATCTTATTTGCCAACGGTATTTTATTATTTGTTAAGCAGGAAGGAAAAGTTTAATTTAAGATCGAACTATTATTACTATAATGCGCTTGCGGTTTATTTGTACACATCTAACAATACAAAATATGTTATTTTCCAATTTGATATAACAAGGGTACCAATTCCGATGGGCCTAATTGACGCCTTACCTGTTCCTGCAAAGGAGCCGACAATAGCTATTGTTCGAAAAGCATTGTTTAATATTGTACTACTACAGTTTTAATATTGTTTGGTGTCAGTTATGGTCATGTCAGGTGTAGACTTAAAATAGTTTATTTTAAAGTAAAGAAAATGATTATTAGCTTCAGCGTCTATCCTACTAATATTATAAACATGAAAGTTTGTAAGTATGTATGGATGTTTGTTACTCTTTCACGTAAAATATACAGGACGGATTTTGATGAAACTTTACAGTAATATAGGTTTTGCATCAGAATAACATATAGGGTACTTTTTATCGCGGGAAAACTTCTTATCCCACGGGAAACCGACTTCCACGCGAAGAGAGTCGCGGGCGGCCACTAGTTCAGTTATAAAAACAGATTTGGAATTTTATTATTTATAATAGGTTTCATTTTGTCTCCGTCAATCCTATATTATTTTGGAACTGACAAGAATTTCGAGCAATTTACCTTAAAAACGGAATTATAAAAACGCGTCAATATCATCTTTTATGTGAGTTTACTAACTTAATGAGTTAAAGTTCTCTAAATTCTAAGAAGGAGGTCCGAAAAATAGAAGGAAATTACTCGTAGGGAATTCCTTATATGACTTTTAGAAATAAAAAAAAACTTTTCACTGACAAAATTTCATCATAATTTAAAACAAAATAACTATCGGTATACAACCTACATTTTAATCAATGGCGATGATCTAACTTTGTCTTTTTGCGAAATCACGTGCCCTAAATATGCTACATTGTCATAATTAATTCATAGTGCATGCACTCAGCAACAAGTCAGCAATCGCGTAGCGTTCTGTTGCTGTGTTGTCGCTAATTGACCTCAATTGCTGGTTAGTCGCGTGCGCACAGAATTCACGGGTTCGTATGTTGTTGCATTTTTTTTAATTTGTTAACGGGGAGGGTATGTTTTTTATTTGCATCTAAGATAAGCCATAGATATACCCGTGAAATTGTAGCTTAGAAGCGGGTAACTTTCACGGGTAAGCTTCTAGCTTATAAATTGTTTTTCATATGGTAATTATTTATGAAATGTATGTAATTGTTTTTTTTTTAACATTTATTAAGGGAAAAGTTACGAATATCATGTTAGAAGTTACTAAAACTATTGGCCATTTTAAAGTTTACACATATGTATAGATAGAGACGAAATAGTAAAGAAAGTGTTGAAGAAATTGTTCAAATTATCATTAGGTACTGATTATTAACATACTTACTGCAGTTTAAAAATTTGTCAAAAAAATCGTTTTAGTGATTAAGGTGCAGTAAACTTCGATCAATGTTTAAAAAATACTTGTTTCTGCCTATTGATGAGTAAGATTACAAGAACTGACTTAAAAATCAGCTGATTCGCAGTACAACGAGATTACAGATTTTTACCACATTGAGGAAAATGCTTTTATACCTAAACTCTATCCTATAAATAGTAGGTTGGGATTTTATACAGGAAAATTTAATAATAGACCATATAATTATGTATTTAATAAAATCTTTACCTCTTATAAGTTTACCTTAAAAATCGAAGTTACCTTTTTTAAGATTATTGTATTTATTATTTATGATATTTAATTTGTTTTATTCATAATTTTTTGGGAAACAGACGGCTTAATATTTAAAATTAATGTGCCAACTTAACCAACCAACTAAGCAACTTTCCGAAGGAATGACAAAGGTCTTCAGTTATCTCTCTCATAACTATTTATTTATTCACAATGTTTAACTGAACGTTTAGGAAACCAGTTATATTCGAACCTTGGCATAGTTTGTAACAATCTACCAACGTTTTCACTTTCCCATTGTTTGTATAAAAACCGTGAAAATGCACAAATATTTTAATTGCTATCAAGACAATGTTTTTGAAATAGAGTTTTATTAGATTCTTAAAGCAACACTTATTCAAACGTATTCAACTTTACACGTTTTACTATTGAAGTACCTTCTTTTAGTGCTAACAAAGTATGCACTTACACGCTTACTTTGTAAAAAACCTTTTAATTCTAAACGTACACTTGTCGTATAAACTAAATCACAAAGTAAGACCCAAACACAAATAACATCCTAATTATCCTACTTATTAATATTATAAACGTGAAAGTTTGTGAGTATGGATGGATGTATGGATGTTTTTTACTCTTTCACGTAAAAACTACTGGATGGATTTGGATGAAACTTTGCAGTAATATAGGTTATACATCAGAATAGCATATAGGGTACGTTTTACCCCGGGAAAACTTCTCATTCCCACGGGAAACCGACTTCCACGCGAACGGAGTTGCGGGTGGCCACTAGTAAATCATAAGTAAAACCCAAATATAAAAATATCATTAAAATCATATATTCTTTGTTACCAGGCCTCTTCAAAGGCTCCACTACCACGCTCGACGGGATCGGCTTGCGCCCGATGCCCGCGGAGCGACCGAAGACGTTGCGGAAACTAAAATCGGTATACGACCCCGCGCCAGCAGAGCCGCCGCCGCCGCCGGTGACTAACATAAGCAGCAATGGACAGCACAATGGCGACGAGGAGATTCGCCGTCGCAGCAACACGACCTCGTCTAATAGCGGGGACAAGTCGCTGTCGATACTTAGCCCGTTTGATGAACAGGTAAATTTATACAGTTTATTTTTTGACTTGTAACCAGTCTGAGATTTGAATGGGTGCATGAAAAGTTGAACCTTTAAGTAAGCAAAGCTTATTCTTACAAAAATTACTTAGTAAACTTTTCAAAATATTATTTTAAATTACTTACATGAATGTCAAAAATGTTTAGGAACATGCCAACTTTTTATTTTCAACAAAAACCTAAGAGTCTGACATAAATATGAATTTCAATTCTCCATATTTGCCGGATCATTAGTTTTCCATACATTTTCTCACATTTCAAACAATTTGCTAATACGCCATCAAACATGTAGGTACTACCTAATTGTTCGTAGCGTGACGCACTCGTGCGCCGGTACATAAATACATACATAATTTGAGGGTACTTCGATAATAAAAACGGAAATGACGTTTTTCTCCTTCACAGTCGGTGAGCAGGCCTTGTTCCGGTCTTTGATGTACTTTTTTACCTTTGTCCTTAGTATTTGTAAGTGTTTTAGGTTACTACTAGTTAGGGCTCTAGGCTGGTAAAAAAGAAAACTAAGAAATAAAATTTCAAGCAGTTTAAAACCCTACAATGGTAGATAAACAAAATATTTAACAAAGTTTTTGTTTAAATACAGCTAAAAGCCTTAAGTTTTTATATTAAGAATAGCCAATCATCGTTTCTAACAAATATAAACAATAACTTTATTTTTTAAATGTCGCACATCTGCTAATTTCAGGACGTTCCTTTATGCAACATGAAATAAAAAAAAACTTATAAATTAATCTCTAATATATTATGCTTTCAACATTTCACAAAACTAAGCATTGACCTTTTTGATCAATAAACTGACAAATGATAAATACCATTAATTATTTAAGTTATCTAATTAAAAATGCAAATGAAAGTGCTTCTCAACGTTTTTAAGACGTGTTATTTATTATTTTTAACATAAGTTGATATCAATCGGTGCTTTCAATTAAAAGTCCATTTATGAGTTTTATTTTATCAATGCTTTAAGCATTATGAAACAGTCGGTGGTTATTTAAAATTTATGTTGCAATAAAAATCAGTAAGATTTTTTTGTTTCATTTATACTTATTGTAAAAACGTAGGTATATTTAATAATATGTATATTTAATATTTTTTCATAAACAAATTATTATATCACTTCCAAGGTCTTAAAGCATAAAAATTTCTTCTTTTTATTATAATTGAGTTCATACTTTATTTTTGTATGTAGGTAAACAAACTTTCAGAAAGTTGTGAAAAGTGACACAATTTTTGTCTATGTACTTAAGTTATCTTTAATAATAAATTATAAAGATGTCACCACACATGGGCCCGCATGTGTGGTGCAAGCATTATCTGCGTTTTATCATATTTCTATTAAAAATGCATGGAAGAATTTCTTTGTCGAGGGTTCCACATGTTTCACAGAAAGCCGCATGAAATGCAGTTTGGCAAAATTAAGATCTAACATTACGATGAAGTAAATGTTTAAGATTTACGACTAGTTGGTACTCGCAACTTCGTCGGTGTAGATTAATAACAGTTATTTACCCTTTGGAATGTGTCGTATTCCAAAAAAAAAGTAGAATATCTTCCTCGGGTTTCGAACTATATGTATCCCAAATTGCAGTAAAATCTGTTCATCCGTTTTGTCGGAAACAAAATTGTAACATTTATAATTTTAGCAAGAAAGCAAGGATTTAGGCGATCAGTGGTAATAACGTATGTTAAAGACAAACATCACTACAATCATCTGGAAAAGTCTTTTAACTAAAAAAACTTTATTTACACGTTGTTTTTTATATTCGCCCAAGGAACCCTAGATTCCCTTATCACCGTCCCGCAAGATGCAGGTAGGCAGGTGTCGACACGCAGATGCCCTGAATTGCATCTTTACTGCGTTTTGTTGCAAAATAAGGAAACTGTCACATGTTATGTTGATGCGGTTGTTATGCACGGGCGCAGGTCGTGGCTAATGACTTGGCAGGTGGAGTTGATGTTGGTTTTTAAAATATTTTTTTAAATATTTATCATGAGGAATGTAAAATTGTTGATCGTGTATAGGTTATCCTTCTTGATCGAAATTTAATACGGGTTTCACTGTAATTTTGCATAATTGTGTGAGTAATTTTATATATGTAGTATCTGCCAACGCGTCTAAATTTTTTTTAATAATATTTATTAAATCAGTTATGTTTAGGTGTTGTTCTTGTGTATTTTTTTTGTTCTATAGAGAAACTAAAGTTACGTTAGGGAATTTATGAAGATTCTGTGGTCATTACTATCATTTACAAACTACACTATGTAAAAATTATTTAATTTTAAAACCCTAAATTAAAAGCCTTTGTATTTGTCAACAGGAGGAATGGGCGAAGATCTCAGAGATAATGGCTTCCTTCGGCAGCAAGTTAGTCCGAGAGTCGGTGTTTGTATCTGAGCTAGAACAAGAGTTCACTTCCAGACTGGGCCTGAGTTGTTCAGAGTCGAGCCTCAGTCCCTCTGTAGCATCGAGCCTGGGACTCTGGCTGTCGTCTCTTGGCCTACACGATTATGAACAGCTGTTCCTGGACAGCGGTTTTGACGATATCGACTTTATTGTAAGTGTGCTTAAGTCCAATTTGCATTGGAGTGAAATGTAGTTGTGACGTTTTTGAAATGTTGTTTTGTTCACAGAACGGAGTGCTGGACGAAAGCGACCTGCGAGAAATGGGCCTAGAAGAGAACGATAGACAAAAAATAATAGAATCAGCGAAACAATTACCTCGTAAAATAACTGAAATAAGCAATAACCACAATAACAATAATATAAGTAACAAACACCAAAATGAAACCGTAGATGAATGGCTTAAGAATATTAACTTAGAACAATACACCGAGACTTTTAGGAAACATTTGTACGTTGATATGGATAGAGTGAAGAGGATATGGGAGGTGGAATTGACGGCAGTATTAGAAATAAATAAAGCGGGGCATAGGAAGAGGATCCTAGCGTCGGTATCGGGGCAAAACAATGGACCCATGCACCACATGCAGGAGTTCAACACCGATCTCAACACGCTGGTAAGTTTGTTGAGAATTTACTTTAATTATTGTATTATTATTATATTAGCCCATATCATCCCACTGCTGGGCAAAGGCCTCTCTACCATTCTTCCACGTCTGTCGATCTAAAGCTATATTGTTCCAGTTAGACTGGTAGTGGTCAACTCCGTTTAGGTCTACCGAGGCGTCTTTTTTAAATTTAAATTTAAATAATAAGTTGAATTAAGCCAAACTTAAAGTAGCTAATCACAATGATCATCTGATCTAATGACATGACGAAACGAGACACAAATAAATAGGGCATTTCAGATTTGTTAGAATTTGTATAGATTTTGCCAGCAATTGAATCGAAAAACAGTCAGATTTAGTATGTTTTTAAAACGAATAATATACAGGGTTATTTCTAATTAGCGCATCACCTCTTGTAGGGAGCTTTTTTACATCAATACCAATAACATTTAACCAACAAATAATTAAAATTAATATTTAAAAAAAAATAAGTTTTTCCATACAAATTAATTAGGTGCATCTAAACAGTACAATACTCTAAGCGCACGCAACTGGCGCGGCAGGCGCGCGGGCGACGGGGGGGGGCAAACGGTTTAGGAACTTCTTACAAACTGTATTTTTATTTTTTAGTTATAAATAACAGAGCGCGCAAATTTGTTTTTGTTTTTTTGTTTTTGTGTTAATTATCAAGTTTTGCAAAAAGTCGTAGAACAAATATTATTGGGATTGATGTAAGGAAGCCGCCTACAAGAGGTGATGCGTTAATTATAAATAACCCTGTATAGAATTCAATTCATCCGAATAAAATTACGAGACAAGTTAGCCGAAATTTTAAAGAGTTTTCAGTTACCATGCAACAACTTAAAAAAGATAATTGTCTACCGACATGTGAACATGATTGTATTATCTGTTATTATACATTACATTTTAAGCAAAAACATGCACGTTTCTGTTTCTCATTCTATTCAAATCGTACACAATACCTACAAAATGAATTATTTATTGAAATTACCTTTATATTATACTTTGTATGCACAAACCTCCTGTTTTGTCCAACAATAGGATAAATAGTTTTATTACATCATATTTTTTTATCTCTTTTATATGTTATTATCGATCGGAACATGGTATTGAGACCTTGTGATGTTAATCGTGTTTTTCTATATAAAAAATAATATAGGAACTTGGACGGGTAATCATGTTTTACGTTCCGTTACAGGTAGGTATATGTGGTGATAAAAATATTATAAGTATTATTTATATTTTTTGTGATGTGGATTTTTTTTGTCAATGTGTAGATCAGATGGTTTTAAAATTTGTTTGCTGTTAATGTGTAACTAACGGGCTTATATTTCGGTGGTTCGTTGTGATCATGACAATCAATGCTATCGTTAAGGTTAAGCAACACCGGCCGTGGTCAGTCTTAGGATGGGTGACTGCTAGTGGCAATATATCCCGAGTTTCTTTGTGCATCAAAAATACATGAGTTCCAAATACTTTCTATTGTTAAACGTTTTAAATGCTTTCATAATTTCCGAAAAGAGTGCTGGTGCTTTTTTCCGCCGGCTTTTTTCTCTCGGTCTACGGTTAGGTAAAGTCGTAGTTTAACATTGACGTTCATTAAGTATATGTCACATATCTATGATGAATAAAAGAATTTTGATTTTGATTTTAAGGGCTTTGTAAAATCCTAAAATTAGTCTCGCCAGTTCCCTGATAAGATCATCGTCAGAGGTCTGAAAGGGTGATTTCTTTACCACTCTGACTCAAGGTGTGCAAAGCCACACTTTAAAAAAGAGGAATTGTCTTAAAACAATAATAATATATGAAATCTTTTCGGCATGTATTTCGTTTAAACTCCACGCGTGCAAACATACTTTAACTATCGATATAATTCATAACGTCACATTGAAGAGCCTTTATTTCAATTGCATCACAAATGTGCATAAAGTTTAATATTCTCGTCGGTTGTTGAATTCGTTTTAAAGAGGATGTGCACGGCCGTAAGTGGCTTAACGACAGACGTATAAACTGCATTGTATGTTTATACAGGCTGTTTGCATTTGATTAAATAGTGAAAACGGTATATTGATGTGACATCAAAAATCTTTTTGGGAAATAGTGCTAATTGATATAAGTAAGGACGGATATTTTAAGACAGTGGAACTATTTGGTATTATGCAAATTAAACTTTCGATATGTTTCCCATATTACAATTGCTTAAGAATTTTAAAGTTCTGTCAAAAAATCAATTAGTTCAAACTCAGTGTGTTTTACTAAATTACTGTATATCTGTACTTTAATTACCTCTTTAGTTACCTTTTTTAACTAACTTATATTTACTACCTCAACCCCTTCAAAGTTGCTCAATCCGACTTAATCACCAGCCAGAAGCCGCCCTTAATTTTCCACCAGTTTTCGCTTTCATCTGTTTTTAATCGTATAACATATTAGAAAGTATTCCACGTGCATATACGTGCACGGGGCGTTGCTACGATACAGCCTGTGGCCTAATCACGAATGACTGTAGAATAGTAAGCGTTTCGTCATCGTACAAACTGTATGATATTTAAACAGCGCCCCTAGCGGACGTCAAAGTAACTAAATCAAGCGGGTACGAATATTTTACAGAACTTCCTTTTTTACTTATGACCATTTCTGAACTTATCAATACGACGTGGTCATCGCTCTCGTCGAGTTAACTTAGCGGTTCTATCGTCAACCTCCGTTTTAGTATTTCTCGATACGTTAACGCTGGGATTTGTAAAAAATTCGTGATTAAGGCACTGCCTAGCACGTGCAAAAGTGATTGTAATTAAAATGGAGTGCGAGATGAGCAATTTTGGCGGGATTATTACATTAATCGCGTCACGATTTGCTACTGGTTAAGAGGGATGCGCCTTTTGACAGGTAATGTTAATTTGGGGGTCGGTCAGGTGTGACGGGTAGGTAGGGTGCAGAGTGGGGTAGTTTTAAAGTGCAGGTGATTATTGACTTGTTTTTTTGTATGATATAAATTAAAATTAATCATATAAGCAGTTAGTTTTAGTTCTGTACTTGTTCACGTTAATAACTCCTTTTTATTGCGTCTAAAAATGTATTAATTCTGAATTCTGTTTACAAAACTGTAATGCCATACCTATTCATATTCAAAAACAAACTAAAGAGCCTACACGATATGCCAATTGCACGTCCCCAGCTACAATGACGTCACAAAACTGACGAGCTGTCTCCTCAACAACAAAAATGACACCCCACGTTCACACTTCGCCATGTGAAACAAAAGTAATGACCCTCGAACAAACAGACAGACAAACAGAACTGACTACCGTGAAATTTTAATTAACGCACTAAAAACTGCATTCAAAAAATAGGAGACAGAATTGGCAGTGTGAACTATGTTATATTGTGGAGTGTCACTTTTGTGGCAAAAAAAGGTAGGAATGAATGGGACTGTTGGAATGAGTCAGAATTATGTAGGGTACTCTTAATACATTGAGGTCTTAAAGTACTACGAGTTCTCGAATGCAACTCGTTTTTGTTTTCAAAACATATTTTTGTTGCTAGCTCATTTTTGTGACAAAAACACAACAACTTCAGCAAAAATGCGATAATTGCGTACATACTATCTTATAAAGATTTATAAAGTTTGTAATGTACCTACGAGTAAGTCCTTAATTTTAATCTTTTGCAAAAAACTTGTCACCTATCGCTGGCGGGTCCAATCTAATTCTAATTATTTTTACCCTATAAAAAACTGATTTAAAATAAAACTTTTAGCTAGTAGCGGCGTTGTATTTTAGCGTAATTTGAAGGAGTGCAACCGCGAGTGGCTCACTCGGCCCTGAATAGCGTTCGTTGAATAGCCCGGGATTGAGCCGTAATTACCTATTCGGAGTTACGCCACTGTGAAATTAAAAACATGAAGCTTAGAATTAGCGAGTACCAATGGTAGTGTGTGGTTGATGTTTGCCGGGATTTTATGGGTGTATTTATAGTTGTTGATTTTGAGTGACTTCTGACCCGATAGAGATATCTCTTGCTAACTATTGTAAGCGTTACAGACAATTTTTAGTTTACATGTAACTAGCGATTATGGGAGATTTGGTTAAATTGACAAATCATAAATGTTTTGATAAAGTAAAAAAAGCACAAATAATACGTCGAACTCCTGATATCAGAGCGAAAAATAACTAAATATACGCGTATGTGTATCATCGTAGCGTGTTTTGTAAGGCAGCACGCTAACACTTCAATTCCTTCCAGAAGACCAACATCCAACAACTCAAAGACGACATCAAGGACAAACCAGACACCCTCAAACCCCCGCCAGCGGTCCCCAACCTCGTCCCCGGCGGAGAGACCCTCAAGCGGAGTAAGAAGAGCCGCCCCGCCCCGCAGCCCCCGCGCCCCGCGGACCTGGAGATCAGGGCGCCGTCGGAGCTGCTGGTGGGCGTGCCGGGCGCGCTGAAGACGCAGTGGAAGCACCAGCCGTTCGTGCTGGTGACGGGGGCTGTGACGTACGTGGCTAATGTGAGTGGCTTTGACAACATTTCAAGTTATATATCTTTTTAATATTTTATTTTGTTATTAAAATAAAATAAATAAAAATAAAATATTTATGGCATTGTACCACACCACGTCGTTTAGGCTTTTTATTATTATTTAAAAAAAACGAGAACACTTGATACTTATTTATATTTATTTCTACTAAGTATGCTTCGAATTCCTTTAATGAAACAGATTAGCGATATTATAATTCTATAAATATTCTACAAGGCATTTTATTACTATAATTTCATCGATTGGTGAAAGTTATTATACAGGTTTGAAATCTTCACTTCCTAATTTCGAATTTTATTAGCGGATTTTTTTAATAGCAGATCATTTTAATATGACTTTAAATAGATATACACAACTTGTTTTAACAAATCCTTCAAATACTTCGTATGATAACAAAGAAAAAAACGATTGAGTAATAAAAAAAACACAATTTATCCGTCGTAATGTTTTCTTTAAGAGTGTCCACAACGTGCACCAAATAAATTTATTTAGGCAATCTACAATCAAAAAAGTATCACTCAGGTATCGTTGCTTGCAATACAACTCTGATTTCATAATATTTTAATTTAAATCGTGACTCGCCCGACTAACTTGTCATCTACGATCTAAATCAGTAATTATTTGTTTCGGTTTTTAATTTCATATTGATTCTAATAAATATAATAATACGACTATTTTACTTGGAAACTAAAGTCTAGTTGAGATTTTAATTTTAGTTTTGCATTCAAAATAATTATTTATTAATTTTGAAGTTATAGATACTGGAAACTGGAATGCTCGGAGACCCGCGTTCCTTTTTCCAGTATCTATAACTTCAAAATTAATAAAGTCTAGTTTCACAAACATATGACTGACTTATCTTTTCTTCATCAGTACCTTGGGTCGACGGTGGTGAAGGAACTGCGAGGTACGGAGTCTACCAAGAAGTCCATCCAGAAGCTGAAGAAGTCTATCAAGGAGCCGCGGGACTCTCCTGACATCATCCTCTCCATCAGCTATAGAGGAGTCAAGTTCCTAAACACGATCACTAGAGTGAGTATTTGATTGTTTTTTTTTTATGAGAAGTTAGCAAACGAGCAAGCGGGTCACCTGATGGTAAGTGATCACCGCCGCCCATGACTACCCGCAACACTGTGGGTGTTGGGGGTGCGTTGCTGAGCCTTTGAGAAAATTAGGCACCGGATACCGCACTCACTGAACGAAACGCGGGAACATCGTCCCTACTCCACGTCGGTTTTCTGTGCGACGGTGGTATTTCACCGGTTGAGTCAGCCCAGTAATCGCTGCAGACAGAGCCTACAGCTAGACTCTACCACTTTAAAATCCCTTAATTACAAGTTAAGGATGCTTGTAAGTTAGGGATTACAAGCAAGCTTGTTATATGATTACCTATATGTAGCTGGTTATCATATTTTCAGATTTCCTGTTATAGGTACTAAGCACTCAAGCCTCAAATATTGTTTGTCTATCCTGCCCTGCAAACCGATAATTTGTTAAACAGTCTAACGTTAGATATAGGCAGAAACGTGACCATCTCTTATCATCCAACTTAAAAAAAAATATGTCTTAATATTTATAACAGCTTTTTACTTACGTCCCGGGTATTTTTGGTTACATAAAAAGTTTAGAAGTTCTAAGAAGCTATTTGTGTTAATACATACACGATACACTTTGAAAAAAGAAACTGTAGTATTATAAAAAACTAAACTACAAAAAAGATTGATAACCCTACCGATACAGACGGTTTTTTCCAATAAAAAATATACATCTGAGTTTTTTATTTTAATTACCGAGGTTGTTATTGCTACGGTTAACTTATTAATTATTCGGTTCAAAGGTCCAAACAACTGGCTCTATCAAAGCAAAAAAATTCACAACAAAAAAAACAAACTTTCAAAACGAACAACACCAAAAAACATTAATTATCCGACCTAAATAACCGTGACGACTTCAAATTTCACAAAAAAGAGTTCTTAAAAAAAAAAACAATCCATTTTTAAATAAGGAACGAAGAGCAAAGGTTTTGGTCAGTGGTCCGATCAAGTGTGAATTTTGGTCCGTAATTAAAAATCGTGACGAAAACAGGACTCTTTTGTCTCGTCAATAGAGGCTTGCTAAAGAAACGTTGCCCTTTCTTGCGCCTGAGTAACTTCATGAGCAACAGTTGGTTGCGTCGACGAAATTGACGTAAACAATTTGATAAGGCTTTTTTGAGCAGACAATGTCAACAAAGCGAAAGTTGGGTTAACAATTAATTGGGTAAGAATATCGAAGAGTTTTTTTTTAATGAACTTAAAAGTGGTAAGGTGAAGAGAAAAACATTTTGTAAATAATTAAATATGATCATCAATCACGGGTGTCTAACGGCGGCGACAACTTTTAAGATATAACTGTAGGATTGAAAGTGAGACGTTTACGATGACTTTTGAATGATTTGTCTGAATGATGGGTGAATGTGTGGTAGCGGATGAAGAAAGGAACAAATGAGGTAAACATTGTAAAACTCTCTTGCTCTCGGCTGCGGATGAAGAAAGACGCGTCTTATGTTATTAAATTGTGAAGAAATTAATAAACGTGATCGAAGAAAAATATGCTTCAATTTACAAGTTAATAATTTAGAAATAATAAAACTTAGCGATTGATTCAAAAACAGCCTTCTGCGGCTTTTTTTTAAATAATCGGTTCAAATATTCCAGCAACTACCCGGTGCAGTCATACTCTTTATATATCAATAAAGATCTACTACAATATGTCTTACAAACCGCCCGTAACCAGCATAGTACATCCTACTTGCCAACCAAAAACCCTTGTCCAGCCAGAACCATCTACCCAATAATTACATTCACATTCTTAGAAGTTAATGAACATAGGCACAGCTACTATACATTTTGTAAGGTGCATAAGCACGCTAGATAGGAAACTTATTGCTTAAATACTGGCAGCCATTATTTCATATTATTCAAATAGAATTTGAAGAGGAAACAATGGCATGTTGACGGCTTCCTTCCAGACACATTCTTGTTTGGGTGCTCGGAGTGTGAGCACATAACTCTAAAATCATTTTATGCTTTTCAATATAAAGCTATAAATATAACGAAAGTGTTTTAATTCTCTTACACGTTTCCCCCAAACGTTAGTCATTTCTATAGTTCCTAACCTCATATACCTCCTTGTTGCGCAGGAGTTGGTCTGCGAGCACGAGATCCGCAACATCCACTGCGCATGTCAGGACGCGGACGACCTCACCCACTTCGCCTACATCACCAAGGACCACGCCACCAAGAGCCACTACTGCCATGTGTTCAGGGTTGCTACTATGGTGAGGCTTTTTGAGGTTATGCTTTGGGTTTTGAGGTTATGCTTTAGGTTTTGAGGTTATGTTTCAATGTTTATCAAGTGGTTTAAGGCAGTTTGAAGCCCAATCGTGGAGTAACCTTGTTCCTAACAGGGGTTCCTATTAAAATGAGACTTTGTAGCAAAGCCATATTTGCCACTCGAGCAAAAGGAGAAAAAAACTTGTCATTTACCTTCTGATATGTAAAGTTTTTAAAGAGTAAGAGAAGTAAAGCCAATTTTTGTTACAGGAACAAGCAACAGAGGTTATCCTTACTCTAGGCGAGGCGTTCGAAGTCGCCTATCAAATGGCTCTTCGAGAACAATCTAACAGAAGTCGAGTGACGCAATCGTTAGCAAAAACTCCCACACATGATCCCATGACGACAACAAATAAAGAAAAAGTCAACGTCAACCACGGAAGATCACATTCGATAACTGAAATTAAACTGAATGGACATCAGTTGAAAATAGCTCCAATGTCATCGTCTTTGTCGAACGAAGACTTTCAAAGTACCAGGAGCACAGAAGGATCTAGAAGTCCTCGAACACCATTGTTGAAAGCACCAATAGCGTCTACTGAAGAGTTGTGAATAAGAAGGTAACTTTAAGTTGTGTTATTTAGTATCAAGAAGAGGCAGAAAGAAAGACCTAATAGAAATTGGATTCCTAAATTTAGTCTTCCAAAAGACTACTTCCAAACAATGGCGTTAAAATTTAAAACTCGAATGTTTATTCAATCTTCGGTTATATAGACTTTAATTATGAAAATACCAAAATATTATAAGTATTACATTAAAGTAGTAGGTATATATTCCAGTTTCTACACTGCTTTTATGAACCGTAACCTAATTTATACTGTATTGTATAGTTATACGATTTTACTATCGAATAGTAAAATTATAGGGGCTGTTATATTTATATAGTAGTGTATTATAGTTGTATATTTTGTTTCTATTTTAGTAAACGTGTGAAATTGTAATAATTGTCTTATTCATTTGTGTTAAAGCTATAAACAACAGAAGGCAAGCCAAATTATTTGTTGAATTTGGCAACATCACTTTTTTTGTATTTTTTTTAGTGTGTCAGTAGTTATTGGCCTAAAATATGATAATCTCGTTAAGATATTATATACTGTAGTATTAAATATAATGTTACCAATGTTTGGTGTTTAATTGAAATAACTTTGTAAATATTTAAGGTGCATAGGTAATGTTTTCACAGTAAGGTTGTTAAAATCATCTTATGATATAATAAATAAAAAGTGAATAAATCATTGACATATAGTACAGGAAACATATCAGCACAATGTTATATAAAATATATAATTGATTTCATATAATTTGAAATTCATTGTACACTTTTCTTGTATAAAAATATAAAGTTTATGATAAATCTGAACAAATGATAAAGATTTCGTCTTGAGATTTCTGTTTTGAGATTCTTAGCTCATTTTTATTGTAAAGAAAAAACATATATACCTAATAATGATGTAATCTCGCGTTATGAGCTTCCAAAGTTAATTTTGCAACTAGTTAATACATTTCGGTGATTATCAATTTGTGTCATATTTGACAAAAAACGGTTTATGTCAAAATTACTTCAATTATTGAAACATTTTGCTCAAATGAAATTGTAGCAATTCAGTTGGGAGATATTTAATATTGTCGCGTTGGTATTATAGTTTTAATTATTAAAATTACTGTTGCTTTTTGTTTTTAGTTGACGTTGCTAAAGTCTGATTTCATTGTATATTATTTGAGATTTGTAAATCTATGTGATATGAATATAAAAAGGTATCCGAAATATAAGCACATTTGTTTTCATGGACACCTTATAAATATGACTATAAAATAATGTTGTTTTATTGAACTCAGCTTTTACATAAGTTATACGAGTATATAAAGTTGTTGAAATAGACATTTTTTAAATAAATAAATATATTATAGTGAAATATATGCCTATCTATTATATACGGCTATTTATATTATGAAATAATATAATGTTATAACAATAAGTATATTAATAAT
The DNA here is from genome assembly GCA_916618145.1 of Emmelina monodactyla. NCBI lineage: Eukaryota > Metazoa > Arthropoda > Insecta > Lepidoptera > Pterophoridae > Emmelina > Emmelina monodactyla. The sequence goes on from OU745316.1 coordinate 5,607,975, forward strand.
TATATAATATAAGTATGGTATATATTAAAACGTGCCAAAATGCAATAATACAGGTGATCAACGCCAATTTACAAAACCCCAATTATATAATTTTACTTTAAATTTGCTCATAAAACTGAACTTTAATTATTTCGGCCTCAATAATTATCAAGTAAAGAAGATTAGTATAATAAAATTTAGTATAATAACAAAACGTTAAAGATTCATACCATTTGACTGTTTTTAAGAGCTTAAACTTCATTCATTCATTCATTTACTAAACACTGTACTCCAAGTAGCTTAACTATATAAAGTAACGACATATAGACTTTAAAGGTATATTCCTATATGTGTAATTTATTCAACATGTAAAAAAATAAACCAAAGATATTCTATAGAAACCTACAGATTTTGAAATTAAATGTTATATTTGCTCTAAAAACAATATGATCAAACGAAACACTGCCGTATTTACGAAAAATATATAATAAGTAGTATACATGTATGTTTATATATGTGTTAACTTAAATACCTACTTATATATTATGCTTTTATCAATGCTTAAAAAGCTTTCGTCCAAAAAATTGATTTTTTTGCGATAATATTTGGATATAAGAAAAACAATTGGTTGCATTCAAAACTTATATTGTTTTTTATTATTGTGTAGATAAACATATATATTTATTATATAGCTATTCTTAGTACGTATCTACGTAGTATGGTGGTTGTACCGACATAGATTTATAAATCTATACCAATAATGTCTGCATATGATATTCTATCCTATATACCAATATAAAATCAATATATAGAATATATAGTAGTTGAAATTATTCCAAATGCTATTGTAAATACCTTTATCCTTTATGAGATATCGAGAATATAATAAATTGTGCAATGTACTTATACTGCTTCTTATTTACTTATCAGTAATTTATTTTTACCTCCCTATGAAATATGATTTAGTATAGGAATATAGAATCCTTTTATATATAGATACTAATGCATATCCAAATGGGGAGGGTCTACCTATAGCGCAAGCTTGTATTAAGGCAAAATATACTACAAGAGGGAGCATTCACTTGCCTGCAAATAAAATACAATTCCAGTGAATTTTACCTTTAGTTATGTTATCGTCAGGACTATTTTGTAAGAAGGAGAATCAGAATTGCTTTTAGATTATTCCGTAAAAAGATGAAATGAATGAGAATCATTAGTTTTGAGGCTTAAATAACTCATAATTCGTACAACGAAGACTGTTTGCCTTAGTTATGTCGGTAAATAAATGCCAATACATTACGATTGGCTTAGATAATAGCCAAACCGGACCTAGTAAGTTTTGTTGATTAGTGGGTAGTTACTACTAATCTTGAAAGTCTCGTCTAATCTAAAGACAAAACCAGAGATTTTTACTAGTACCTACCAGTTTTGAAAACCTAGAGGCTAACTAGAGACTTTTGAACAGGAAAAACTATACATTTCAGTTAAAATAACTGAACCATGAATCCCTAAAGAAAAATCACCGATATCACGGTGTAACTAAGTCTTGCACACCATATTACCCCACACCGCCGATAAAAAATCGACCAATCACACCACGCACCATTAGTCTTGCCGAAAAAACGGACAATTCAGGCATCATTAGCTGATTAACTCGATTAAAACGATTAGGCACCAGTCGATTTACGGTAAAGGATGGACGCGTCTAAGCTACATCACCCTGAAGCAAGGATTAACGTTTTAAAATAGCTGGCTTTTAAAGAAACACCGAAGTACACACCCTGTAAATAGACCTCGTAAATTATAGACCTCATTATGCAGTTAACCATTCAATTGAGACAAAACCAACCAACCTTCTATTGAGATTTTTATTTAGGTATAGTTTTGCATTTAGAATGCTAATTTATTAATTTTTTAATACCTTCTTTTTAACTAGATTTTACCGATATACTAAATTACAGTTTTCCGAATGGACGTTGAACCAAATTCCTACTTATCGAGAAGTGCCTGCTTTTAAAATGTAAGCAATAACGTATTTACTAACATTAATTAGAATATATCCCATGTTCTTTATTAAAATACAGTAAGATTTCATTACCAAAGTTTAAGTGAACTATATATGCCTAGATATAAATAAATACACAATAGGTATTTAATCGACTCATCCCCTAACCATACCACTTTCAAAGTAACATGATAGCCCAAAATTACTTCTAAATAGGCAATTGGGATGCCCACTTCAGATTGGGCTCGATATTGAGCATTTACTTGAAGTGTAAATAAGCAATTTTCCGCATGTTTGTGTCGTTAACTCGATTGCAACATCGATTCAGTTTAAGGGTGTAATCGAGAACAAGTGGCTCTTCACAAATGTTTTAGTTTCATTCGTGGGGTGCAACGGGTATTGTTGTTTTCGAACTGATTTGATGGACAGTAGACAATATACCTACTTAGTATATAAATGATGGTAAACAAATATAAATTTATAAGTTAATTGAGCTATTACTGCAATTTTTATTGTATCTACTTCATTTTCTACTTTTTGCAAGACATTCGTTACTTAAGAGGGTAAAATTATTATTGGTTCTAACAAGGCGCTGCTGCATTAAAACTGATAAGAAAGTATTGTATCAAATATCATAACATTTGTATGCAGCTAGTAGAGAGAGTGGATCATTCCACTATGTTCACCCAGGTAAGTGATATCACTCAGGTGAACAAAGTGTATTTTATAGAGTCCTTTTCCCGGTCTTTTTTGTTCACCGTGGACTTAATTCAATTTAAGGTAATTTACCTAATGTTATTTTTAAACAAATAATATAAATATAAATAAAGTAGGGCTTACTTTCTTGATATAGAGTAGGTGGGTGTAGATTTTGACAAAAAGCCTATCGTGGTAGGTACCGGTAACTAAACGACCACCCCACTGTCAGTATTTTTCAAGCCACACGCATTCGACCTAACTTAACGAGTAGGTAAAAAGTTCTTTACAACCAAAAAAAAAAAACCGAAGAATATGGAAAAATATTTGAATTCTGTTCCTAATTCAAATGAATTATTAGAATTAAGAATTGAACCCTGCCGAATGACTTATAAATACGATGTAGGCACTAGAAATACCTAGTGCATCTATAAAACCCCAGTTTAAATATCGTCCACAAGCTAACCCTAGCGACAGGTGACGCGGTAAATTTCTCATTACTGGCTCATCACCGGCTCAGCGACGTGAGCGCTCGCTCGTGAGATGAGCCAGATCGAAGGTGCACTTATTGCAGCTTTCAAATTGGTATCGGCGGCGAAATGGAGGTAGTTTGTGGAATTTGTACGTAATTAATGTTTGTTGTGTATAGGTCGTATATGTTTTTGATGATAAACTTAATTTTTAAGAGACCTACGCTTCTGGTTAATTATGGGCTTAATAACAAACTTGACCTTCTCTAAAATGCAATTTTGAATTGTGAATTTATCTAACAGGAACAGATAATTGAATAAGAAAACAATAGCAAAAAAATTAACTACTAAACTAAACTCAATGTGCAAAAGGCAACTTTTTTTTACGTTGTACGTACCCCTACTTTATTGGCAAAATTATCAAAGATGGATGTTTGCATAAAACAAACTGAATTGGATGAAATTTGGTTATTACATTAAAGGAAGGCACTTTGACTTTCAGGTACCTGGATATCTAATTAAACCACAACTAAAACCTCAATTATACCATTTTCCATGTAAATAGTGAAATAGGTAACCTATATATCAATCAGACATTACATGCAGTCAGACCGCAGCCTCTTCTTAGAACTAATTAGCGAAGTTCCCGACATTTGATCTCACCTAGTTGTGATGACGTCAACGACGTGTAGCACATGTAGCTTTAGTTGCTGTATAATGTAAACAACATAGTTTGTTAATAAATCTATGGTAAACAATATTTAAATTTGAAAAATGACACTTTTGTCAAAGTAATTTGTTGAAAGTCTAGCTGGAGCCGTTTTTGTATCCAAACTCTAGTTTATACATGTTGATACTTTTCATTGAAACAGGTTTTTTATACATATTAATTAGAGAAATTCTTTTTTTTTGTGATCGGTAAATAAATAATACATCATTTTAAAAAAATATATACACAACTATTTAGGTTTAGATCTTCGTTGTTCAGCCAAGTAGGAACTAATTTGAATGAAGCTAACTAACAACATCTTTTAATTATTTTAGATTACAGCCATCTTGAAGTTGCTACTAAGATACTGTAAAAAATCTAATAGGTATATACCTTCTATATACCTGTGTTCGGTGTTTGAACAGATATATAATATAAAATAATGGAAAGCCTATCTGTTTACAATTTCCTCCTACAAACAACGAACACAGCAGCACCTAACGTATCGTGAATTACTGTCGCGACGCTGCCTCGCGTAATTACTACGTACTAATATTACGATGTATCCATACGTACCGGGAATAGTGCGATGTACGTATGTTTCTACGTATTACTTATATGTAGGAATATATTCGTAGTAGTAATGGGGTTGTAGGTTTGTTGAAGCGTGAAAAAGTGTTAATATGGGAGTTTGTTGTTATGAAATAATATTTATTGAAATGACAGCCTTTATAGGTACGTCTTACTTGTTGGGTAAAGAAGAAAATGAAAAGGTGTGTCCTCCGATTCTGTTAAACAACTTTACCATTTTTCGGAGATTAAATGACATTCACTTAATTCATGATTGTGTTAATTGGGTTTTTACACGATGTTATTTGCCTCATCATTTTTTTTTAATAATATAGCAAAGCAGACGAGCATGCGGGTCACCTGATGGTAATTGATCACCGCCGCCCATGACTACCCGCAACACTATGGGTGTTGGGGGTGTGTTGCTGAGCCTTTGAGAAAATTAGGCACCGGATACCGGACTCAACGAACGAAACGCAGGAACATCGTCCCAACTTCACGTCGGTTTTCTGTGTGACGGTGGTATTTCACCGGTCGAGTCAGCCCAGTAATCGTTGCAGACAGAGCCTACAGCTAGACTCTACCAGTCCAAAAAAGCCTGAATTGATCAAGATAGATACTGAGATTCGTGAAAAGCGATCGAAGAGATAGTTCTTCGCATTGTGGGATAGCGGCCAATTGCAATCCTCGGGATCTCAAACATCGACACTCGAAATTTAGTTACTTAAGTTTTCCATCAGTAAATTATTGCCCTCCCAGAAAAAGGTTTCCCATTGGCTTTTATTACTTTGCAAGTATCAAACATACTTACGATGGAAAAAATTTAGTTATCAAGTGGTTAGAGGAATCCTGACCTAATAACAAGGGGAACTCAGTGCAGGCTTAACAGTGGCTTTAAACTTTTTAATATTTATAAACGTACAAATCATCCAAACTTGCTTATTTAATTGCTTGCTTAATTTTGAACGTTCAAGCATTTGTACATTCGATATTTTGAACGTTCAAGCATTTGTACATTCGATATTTTGAACGTTCGATGTATTGACTTTTCGATTAATAGTGTTCGACCATTTGATATTCGATCAATTGACATTCGATTTGGCGGAGGTGACCCGTTGGGGGTGTGTTGCTGACCTTTGCGAAAATTGGCCACCGGATACCGCACTCACCGAACGAAACGCAGGAACATCGTCCCTACTTCACGTCGTTTTTCTGTGCGACGGTGGTATTTCACCGGTCGAGTTAGCCCAGTAATCGCTGCAGACAGAGCCTACAGCTAGACTCTACCACGCCAAAAATCATAAGCACGTTTTAAACAAATTATTAGATATTGAATAAACCCAAACTTTCAGTAGGTATAGGTCAGCTCCTTAGCCAACAGATATGGCGCACTTGAAAGCACGACCCGGTTTCCACAGTAATTATGATCTTTTTCATAACATTCTGAATGTAATATCTTAACAAGATTAATTCCTTACTTACCTTAACGCCCACATGAGCCGAGTTTTAACTTATTTTATATTCCCCCGACGAACTCATAATTTCACAGAAAACAGAATTAAGGCGCGACACACGTATTGCGGTTAACAAACATACGTACAGACATTATATCGTTCTTAATTAAGTTTATTAAACGACTTTTGACGGCAAGAGAAGGGTAATGAAGGACCGAGTGGAGTTATACATGTGTGATTATTGTTAGAAATTGTAAAAGGATAAGATAAAACCTTGTAAATCAGAAACCTAATGTTGACAAAGTTGTACAGATTGAATCCTTAACGTTTTTGGAATTTGATAGAGAAAACACTTGAATTTAAGAAAAAAAAGATCCTATTCAAAACAAGAATATAAGAAATAACACGATTTTCACTATCTCCAAGTTTTGTGGACGTACAATATATAGTTCCTGAACTCATAATAAATAACAACAACCTTTAATTTCACTAGTTGTGCAGAAACCACAATTTCAAGTAGCGAAAATTCATCCACTATGCTAGTTTAGTCCGAGATATAAGTAAGTATGTCTACCTAATAATCAATTCATCAATCAATTTACTAAGATTCTAACTGTAAGTGTTTAAATCGTTTAAAAATCGTTTAAAAGACCAAGTGAGTGCTTTACTCTAGCGAGAATACGACCTCAAACTTGGAGATGGAAAACTAGTTTTGGACTGGATTTTTAATAGTCAGGAAAATTCTTAATATTTAGAATATGTATAAAGTGAAGATGTAAAAATACTTCTTTTCATTCAGATAATCAGCCCTAAAACTACCAGGGGTCCTTTCTCCATATTTGCCAAAAAAACATATTTTTATATAAGTTAAGTCTGAAAACTCTGTTTCTTCACAAGTCAGAAATCCCACCACTAAAGCCTTCCAGCGAAAACATTTCATTACAATGGCCATCAGATTATTTTCCCACGTACCTAATACAGTGCATGGTATTGAATAGCCCCGGCGGAGCGCACTGGTGGAAACAGTCACCGCGCCCATTGTCTGCGGATTAAATTATATTTTGTGAGGATAACGTCGGGAGACGGTGGCGGGCTAAATGTGGACCTGGGACATAATAGGACTGCCTTATGCTTGCAGCATTTTAATAATTAAGTAAAAAATACATTATCCAAATTTTCGATCTGAATTTATTTACAAATAAACGAGTAAGGCCTCAAATTTCTTTTAAAGTAAAATTTAAATGTACCTATATAAGGTTTTTAACTCTTGGAAATTGTGTAAAATTTTTTGCTAACTTTATATTTTTGTAACTTCAAATTAAATTAATAGATAATAGCGTAAGTCACATTTTTAATAAAAGTAGAAAAAACGAACAGGCAATCTAACTACTACTTTTAACGGTTGTGCTATAGTAAAAGTGTTCATACGTCTGCGCTATAAAAAAGAAGTCATTTCATAAAACTAATTTAAAAAAAAAAACGTTTATTGCAGACCAATGATCCATAGTTGGTTAGTTTACAAAAATGCTTAAATATCTATGTTAGTAAGTTCTTACAATTTATTTATAAATTGTTGGTGCCCTACACCCTTTATATGAACGTGTTAAGCAAAGCTTTTTTACACTGAAGCAAAAGGTTTGATTCTGGTAAACCAAAACCGTGTAACATGTTTTAACAATATTTTAAACAGCAAAATATAAGGTTTCATTCTTGAGCTTTCATCGGCCGTGCAGTTTTGCTCACAGCTAAATTGCCTTTACCTTGCGGAAATCCATTTCGATGAAGTTGATTTAGTATATGAATAAATAATATAAATCTTCATACTAACACACCAATTATGTGGCCCTAAGGTAAGTTGCAGTAAGCACTTCTGTTATATAATCCACATAATGGATTAGGGGAGAACCCAGTTAAGCCACGAGCCAATATCGAAAAACCAGTTTTACGAAATTGGCCCGACCCGGGGATCGAACTCGGAACCATCCGCTTAGCAGTCCGGTATACAGGGTTATTTAAATTTGTATGGAAAAACTATTTTTTTAAATAACAATTTTAATTATTCGTTGGTTAAATATTGTTTAAGTTTAAACGTTTAAATATTGTTGGGATTGATGTAGAAAAGCTGCCTACAAGAGTTGATGCGCTAATTAGAAATAACCCTGTATATATCGCTGCACCACAGCGCTCGTTTAAATTATAACATTAACTAAATCAACTTCATCTAAATTATTTTTACCCTTGAAAATTGAGTAGGTAACAACTTTTTTGCGGTAAAAGTAACCTATGTGTTATTAGTAGTCTATACATATACCTCAAAAAAGTTTCTGCCGAAACTACAATATAATAACAATTTCAAGTGCAACTAACACGCATGCTTACAAACTTTTTCATATTATAATATTAGTGTTAAGTAATATTATTTTCAACCCACTTGCTCAAAACCTCGAAAGTGAGCCTCAAAACACCGTTTTGAGGGCCATAAACCGACCTATAACACACTTGTGTGTAATAATATTATACAATAGCTTGGCTGATTTACGCCTCAGCCTCGTGTTTATTGATCAACTTTGCACACTTGTATCATAATATACTATTACCATTTTGGTACAATGTCCCAAGTCCTCGGTTATCACACCCACCACAAAGCGGTAACAGAAGAAAATGAGGTCCCGTTTCCTCCGCGACGGTTGATTTACTTTGAATTCTCTTCACGGATCTCTGCCTATTATTTTTTTTCTTATCGCAATAATGGAATTATTACATCTTTCTTGCGTTTTTACATTATGGGTTTATAGGTAGGTATTGTTAATTTCATACATGGAACTGATTAGGTTGTAGTACGTATGTATATACTTACATTATAATTATATTACATTTAAAGCGATTTCTATATGACTATTAATAGCCTACTTTGGAAACTTGTGTCAAAAACTAAACAATTTTCATGTACAAATAACTATATAACGTTGATTTAACCTGCTTTTATTTTTATATAATAAGATTAATGAAAAAAACCAACAGACCCTCCTTCCTCTTCTGTACCACGTCTGTGTCGTAATATTTTGTCGAAAAACAATCAATTTTTACATAAAGATCAATCATTTCACAATATCTGCTCTAATTTGACTTCTTCTTAAATATCATATATTTTATCTTATCTACTTATTTACAAATCTAAAACCAGTTGCAGTCAACTACCTCCTAAGTATCTACTTTCTGTATCTACCCACACCCGAGCTCTGGCAGTCAAATATTTGCGGCGCGCACAAAGAGTTAAGTTTCAGGCGCTGACAGCGGTGACGTCACGCGGCTGAAATCTGTCGCGTGTGTGGCATACCTTACAAGGAGGCGGGAGCTTTATGGAGTTGTGAAATATATTAAATATAAAAAAAACATACCGGCCGAATAGGGAGGTTCCTCCTTTTTTGGAAGTTGGTTAAAAATATCTTTGATCAAGAGAATGCGAATAATAAAATTACAACTTTAATTTCGGCATTCTCTCGTTTATAAGTGTGTAAAAAGTAAGTTAGTAATAAATTATCATGTAATGGAATAGATATCACAATTAAACTTAGGAGATTTTTTTTAATTGGCATTGTTTGCTCTTTCTTGAAAAACCTTACTGGAATTCTACCCCTTTAACTCTACCCCTATTTACTTATTTTCCAAGAAGTTTTTCAGATATTCCAAGACTAAGTAAACGTAAATTTTTTACTGCACTTATAATTAATATAAAGTTACCAAACGAAGAAATTTTTAATAAAAATATTTTAACTTGAGTTTTTACATGCACAATCACAACCTCTACTTATCCTGTTAGGTCGAGTCTTAAAGGCATACTTTTTGCATAAACCATTTTTACTAGTACTACATCTACTAACATTTGTATGTTGTATGTTGATGTAATACTAGTAAAAACGGTTTATGCAAAAAATATGCCTTTCAGACTCAAAAGAAATGTTTCAGAGCAACTCTATAAAATCTCGGAGTAAGTAAAGTCCCCCGCACGACACGCGCAGCCAGGCGAAGTCGCGGCGTCACAACCGTCGCTTGCCATTTGATTTATTCCGAATGTGGGGACTCACAAACCTTACGGGGGTTAAAAAATTAGGAGCTCCATAGGAATACGAGCAGGTTCCATATCGGGAAAAGATGGCGTTAACTTGGGTGAAACCAAAATACTTATTTAATAAATATATAGTTACTAAGATATTTTTCATAACCGGCTTTAATGAACTGTAAAATAAGGTAGTAAGATTGCAGGTATGCAACAAACCGAAAAAAAAGCTTATAAGTATTAAAATCAGACCCCCAACGCTTTACGGAACTCAGCAATTTCCACCAAAGCCTAATTTAAAGGATTAAAACAATTGAATTGAAATTTATAATACAGCTCGAAATGAAACAAATCTAAATCCACGAAGACGAGCGGAATCTTAATACGATATTGTGCGCAAGCGCACCGGAGCGTGAACAAGATGGCGGCGGGCGCGGCGACCGAGAAAATGGCGGGAGACGCGACGGTTTATCGAATAGGGATGTATTTTATATAGGTTTTATAGGAATCGGTTTAACGTGTTTGATATTGGTGGTTTGGTGTGAGACTTAAGATTGGGTTACCTTGAATAACGCATATGGTTAAATAACTTTTTTTTTAGTTTGCTACGCCGTAGTTATAAAGATAAAAATAAGAGTCCTATTAACTAACTTATTTTACGAACACTGAAAAGTGAATTCATTAGCTTCGAATAAAAATTGTATTATACCCAAAAAAACATACGTTGATACAGAATGTTTACAATTTATTTAATATACTATAAAATACTAATAATTTTAAAAATAGTACGACTATTTACAACTTTTATACCTTAGTTAAGCTAAGTATAAAACATCTAATCAAAATTCTTAACCCTTCCGACCCCGCGCAAAGTCCGTCCGACAGAAAATCAAATTTGATTCGTCGTCGGCAGCCGTCCTCGTCATTAATATAATAAAGCAGCAATATGCAAAGTTTGTTTGTCATTTATTTCAGAGTTATAACTCCGACTCGATTTTAATTCGGATTGCGGAGAAATAATTAAAATTTTAGATTGTTCTCTGTGTAATGTGATTTGTGGTGTTTTAGAATTTGTGTGTGTTTTTGGTTGGTTTTTAAGGTTTGACGAGTTGGTTATGTTATGAAAAAGTGGTTAGGTAGCAAACTAACCCCGTAAGAGATAAAACTGGCAAGAGTCCTAAATGTAACTACATGATTATAGAGAAATTTAGTTGGTTGCAATAAAAAGAAGTTGTTCATCTTTTTGAATTATAAGTATAATACCTACCTATGCAATATTATTATAGGCTATGCAATTCACTATTGCGCTTAAAAACTACTAGATAACAAGCTTGTAATTTTATAATAAGTATTAAATTTTTAGTCAAAATTTTAATGTGGCAATAGAACATTTCAACTTTGAAAAAATTTACACAAAAACTGCAACAAAACTGATTTAACCTATTTGTATCTGTTTGTCGTTTACTTGTCTGTCGGTGATAGACGTTGATTAATGTCTCTCTGTCTTTGACTATTAAAAAAACTTTTCTCGACACCAAACCTGAAGAACAGGAAAAGCTGTAGAGCTGTGGGATATTGAGAAAGAATTATAAAGTAATTTTGGAAATAAAAGAAAAAATGCAATAAGCCTAAGCGACCAATGTGATGTTTTTGCTCTCATTTTGCTTTTAAAATTAGGTTTTTTATTTACATTCTTAAAATATAGAAAATCGACCTGAAAAAACGTAAGGTAAAAAAAAATTAAATAAATAACATACAAATTATGAATACTTAGAAAATACATAAATAATAGTTTGCCAAATAAAATAAAAAGGATTTTATAAACTCGCCTTAACACTTTTTATTGAAGGAAACAAAAATATGGTACTCAATATCACTTCTGTTCCGTCGGTATTTGATTTGGTGACATCCGGCGGAAGTAATGGATTTTTTCAGTTTGCTGAAGGTGAAAATTTAATCTCAAACTGAAGAACAAAACACCAAGATTACACCACACCTAGCTTGTATTCATACCTTTTGATTATTTTACTGTCACTTTGTGTATATTTTGATATCAGGGAAAGAGGTATATATATTTTTTAAAGTCTGTAGGTATTAAGTTAATACACCTCTAATATTGTTCTACCTGTATAAATTAAAGGTATAATTATGCCATACCTCTATAAGATAGCGGTATCGATTCTGAAAACCTTTTAGCAACCGCTAGAGTTTTGGTTCAAGGATTGCGTAACCGGTATAAAAATAAGCTACCTCTTTTTTATACTGGTTGGAATACCGGTAAATCTTAACCGTTCTCAGTCCCTGGTATTAACCAGTATAATATCAAATAGTCAATTCAATTTTTTTCGGCACTCGTCTGGGTTGTGAGGCGGCAATCCACGGAGTTAGAGCATTCGCAATGGATCCTCAACATAGAGGTGATGTCATTATAAAACTAGACATCAAGAATGCATTTAACTCTTTGGAAAGAGATGTAATGCTCAGTGAGGCAAGAGAGCAGGTTCCTGCCTTGTATCCCTTCCTGCTCCAAATGTACGATTCCAATTCTCACCTTTTTTACGGAGTGTCGAATATCCCATCCCAAGTGGGTGCACAGCAGGGTGACCCGCTTGGCCCACTTATATTCAGCCTTGCCATCCACAAAGCTGTCTCTGACGTCAAATCTCCTCTCAACATTTGGTACCTGGACGACGGCACCATTGGCGGAAGCGCAGAGGTGTTTCGCGGAGACCTGGAGTTCCTTATCCCTCGTCTAAAGGAATTTGGTCTAGAAATCAACAGTGGCAAATGCGAGTTTTTCAGCCAGGATGGGGTACGGCACTTTGAAGCTTTTTCTTGTATGCTACCAGGTCTTAGAAAGCTAACGTGTGCCACTTTCTCTCTGCTCGGCTCGCCGATCTTCGTAGAAGGAATTACCGATGCTCTTCTGGCTAAGGACATGCTCTTAAAGATGGTCCAAGAGAGGATGAAGTCCTTGGCTCCACATGTCGCCTTGACACTACTGAGAATGTGCTTCGCGGCTCCTAAGCTGGCGTACTTCTTAAGGTCGACACCAACTTTCCACTGTCCTGAACACGTCACCAATATTGATAGCACCTTAAAAGACATTCTTGAAGAAGTCTTAAATGTCTCTCTTGATGAAGTGCAATGGACACAGGCTACCCTTCCAATCCGTTTTGGAGGCTTGGGCGTTCGCCGTGCGAGTGACGTATGCCTCCCTGCTTTTATAGCTTCTGCCCACGGTGTAACCGAGCTTGTTGACAAAATCCTAGGCTGTAAAACAGACATCCCGTTTGCCTCTAATGCCTCTGACGCCTGGTCATCCTTCAGCAACGGTATCATGGCAACTAAGATCGATTGCCAAAGATCCTGGGACAACATCGGATGCAAAGTAGTCTTGGATCGTCTTGTCTCCGAAGCTCCTGAATTGGATCGCGCAAGGTTGCTAGCAGTGTCGCAGCCAGAATCTGGAGCGTGGTTGCAGGCTCTCCCTTCACCACAAATGGGGACACTCCTCGACGCGGACTCTCTGCGTGTGGCTGTGGCTCTCCGCCTGGGCTGTGATGTTTGTGAAAAACACGTATGCATCTGCGGCTCCACGGTGGAGGCTAACGGTCATCATGCCTTGAGCTGCAGCCGCTCTGCGGGGAGATTTTCCAGGCACCACGCCCTTAACGATATCTTTCGCAGGGCTCTAATCTCTGCCAACGTCCCGTGCACCCTCGAACCACCGGGGCTGTGCCGTTCCGATGGGAAAAGGCCCTATGGCTTGACTATGGTACCGTGGCAGAAGGGAAAGTCCCTTATCTGGGACGCAACCTGCGTCTGTACTTTCGCCGCATCACACCTTGCCCGAACCGTCGGGACGGCCGGAGCAGCGGCCGAGTCCGCAGCCCTGAAGAAACGAGCTAAATACGCCGAGCTCGAACATAACTACCTCTTCGTTCCGCTTGCGGTTGAAACCACTGGTTGCTGGAGTAGTGAGTCCAAATGATTCATTAGCGAGTTAGGCAGGCGACTGAGAGAGAGAGGTTGCGATGTCTGCTCAGGGTCGTTTCTGGTGCAGAGGTTGTCCATTGCCGTTCAACGCGGAAACGTTGCGAGCGTCATGGGCTCTTTTGCGCCGGGAACGATCAGGGGTGGCCTTTTCGACAGACCCTGATTTTTATGTGTTTGTGTATTTTTGTGTTTGTATTTTTTTAATTTATTTTATTTTTTGACTACCTATTTCTATTTTTGACATTGTTATTGACCCATTTTTGTAATAAAGTAGTAGCGTAAAACAAATGATTTTAAGTGGATAATTAGAGTGAACGATGTATTTGGCGATATAAGACATGCCGCGAAAAGATAACTATGGGTTACCTTAAGCTAATCGATGATGGTACTATGTATGATGTATTTATATAGGTTAATAAAGATGACAATATTCAAAAGTTATAAGCATGTTTTAGCCGGAGTATATAAAATATATTTTGTTTTGCCGTTGACCGTTTTCTATAAACGTTTAAACTGCTGTTAAATTGTTTATACCTTACACCTAATCTGTTGATAGTTATACATTCACTATAACTTCAAGTTTAAAAGAATAGTAATTTAAATAATGTTTTAAAAATATGTTACAAAGTGCTCTGAAACTTCAACCATCGAACTGTCGTCAGCATATTTGAGGGAAGGTTTTCAAAAACGGTTTTTTTGTAATAGTTGTCGACTCTTTAAAAATTTCGCAACTTTTTAATTGTTGTAAGTGAACTATGCCTAGAAACTGTGTGTTAATAGTGAGAAATTATTTGTCATTACATACAGAACAAAACTTTGACGAAGGTATAAAAGATGTTCATTTTCTTAGGCATTAGCATATAATTGTTAAAACTACATTTCAAAAGGATCTTAAGGATCTTAGAAAGGTTATCTTAAGGATCTTAAAATGCAAGAATATTGAGTAAATTACATAGACGACCCATTATTTCCCCATGTTTCAGTAGTCTACCACCAACTTAGATGACTAAAATATTTTTTTTACCTCTAAACCATCGACAAAACCCGATATCCACAAAAAGCCCATTAAACTAAAACCACGTCCATATATATGCGATGTACGTACCCAGGGCCATTCATTTAGTAGTATATACAGGGTGTCCCAAAAGGTTACGTAGCTGGGAAGGGGGGTGGTAGGGGTGGTCACAAGGGTCACCAGAAAAATAATAAAAAAATTCCCCTCTGGATATTTCAATAAAAAAAATACATTTTTTTTAAAACTAAAAATTTTACACCTTGTTACCCTATTTTGCTTACTGTACTTACAGATATTGCTGTATTTGAAAAAAAAAACCTGTTATGTAATCGTCAATAACCCTTTATCAAATTGAAATAAAAAAAACTATACATATCTAACCAAGTTTTAAAGAAAATTAAGTTCCTGTCCTGTCAAGGACTTAGTAATTACGACTTCACTCAACTTCTTCCAAGCGTACTGAAAAAAAAAACGTACTACGCAACTCCGGCGAGTAAGTTAAAAAAATAGGTAATTTTATTGCAATTCCAAAATGGTATAACAATTATTTGAAAAATTCATACTAGGACATTTAAAAATATTTTTCGGGAACAATACTCCTGCAAAAATAAAAATATCAAAAAACAATAGTCTCGAATTCGTACGCAAATACATTTTTAAATGTCTATTCTGTTGCTTTGATGTTACTGCCCGGTATAATTCTCAAGATTGGAGTACAAACATACTTCAAACATTCAAGTACAGTCTAGGCTAGATCAACGCGTAAGTTGTAAAAATATGAAGCTTAATCTGCGCATCATTTGTGCGTACCACCGTGCGTGTCACGCGGAATTTCTCGCCGCGCACTACGCAGATGTGGAATGAACTTCCTGCAGCGGTATTCCTGGCTACCTACAACATGGGGCTCTTCAAGTCGAGAGTGTATTCCCACCTTAAAGGTCAGCAACACACCCCCAACACCCACAGTGTTGCGGGTAGTCATTGGCGGCGGTGATCACTTACCATCAGGTGCCTCGCATGCTCATTTGCTCGTTTAATAAAAAATAAAAAAGTTTATGAAAAACCCATCAAGGACTTGGTTGACTTGAGTTCATTTATGATGCTCATTTTTAAAACGACGCAGGGCATGTATTTATGTTGGTGGTAGACATTTCGAGCATTTCATTAAAATAATAAATTATAATTTTGTTTTCTTTCGAGTTTCATTTAAAATCGCAACTGTAATGTCGAGTAAGCTGTGGCCGTTTTGAAACTAACTAACCGATTTTTTTTGTATGGAAATAGGATTTATTTTTATTTGTTATCACAGCTTACCTAGTCTTTGACTGTACCTACAGGGTAATAGATGTCTATGGCCTATACTGAAATTATGATGAATATTACCAAAACCGTTTTAGGGATGAGCTGAAAGTATTAGTTAATAAGCCACTTTTAGGTAAGAGACCAGTTAGATAAGCTAATCAAATCTATCAACCTTTGCTTTTGTACAGACCAGAAAAGGTGAAGCTTGATCCTTTACATCTTTCGTTTACTTGAGTAAATGCAGTAAAGATTATTTTCCCTGGCATATGGAAAAACTTAATCTAGCCTTATTTGAATGTTTGAGGTATGTCTGTACTCCAATCTTGAGAATTATACCGGGCAGTAACATCAAAGCAACAGAATAGACATTTAAAAATGTATTTGCATACGAATTCGAGACTATTGTTTTTTGATATTTTTATTTTTGCAGGAGTATTGTTCCCGAAAAATATTTTTAAATGTCCTAGTATGAATTTTTCAAATAAGTGTTATACCATTTTGGAATTGCAATAAAATTACCTATTTTTTTAACTTACTCGCCGGAGTTGCGTAGTACGTTTTTTTTTCAGTACGCTTGGAAGAAGTTGAGTGAAGTCGTAATTACTAAGTCCTTGACTGGACAAGAACTTAATTTTCTTTAAAACTTGGTTAGATATGTATAGTTTTTTTTATTTCAATTTGACAAAGGGTTATTGACGATTACATAACAGGTTTTTTTTTTCAAATACAGCAATATCTGTAGGTACAGTAAGCAAAATAGGGTAACAAGGTGTAAAATTTTTAGATTTTTAAAAAATGTTTTTTTTTATTGAAATATCCAGAGGGGAATTTTTTTATTATTTTTCTGGTGATCCTTGTGACCATCCCTACCACCCCCCTTCCCAGCTACGTAACCTTTTGGGACACGCTGTATAGGTAGGTAAGGTAATGTATATTCTAATATATTTGCGAGTAGGACTTTTCGTGTTTAGCGGCCCGGACTGACTGCGGTCGCTGGGTAGGGATGCGCTAAGAATATAATTGATATCGATGAGTTGTTTTTTAGGTTAAGTTAACGAGATTTTGTAAACACTGAAAAGTATGGGAATCGTAAGTTCAGGAATCAGGTTTAGGGTTTATAAGGAGAAGGTAGGCGAATGGTATGTTTTTTATTTTAACAAAAATTTATAGTTTATAAATTGTAGCAAGCTTAGATACTTAAGTGAATTAAAGCAAAAGAAAGTGTGATATCAAAATGTAATATCTATTAAGATTAAAAAAGCTAACTGTACCTTTTTGTACTCTTACCCTTTCTAGAAAAACACTTTTTTACAAGACTCTTTTACAGTATAAAAGTTATTCAATTTTTCGTTATTTTTTTCCATAATTTCCCATCACTAGTGGCCCTCGTATTTACCCGGTGCTCGCCAGTTCATCTCCATTTTTTTACCTTTTACTGAAAAAGGTAGAAATACGAAAACTGCTATAGTAATGAATGTAAAAAATAAATGGAAAGATATTTCTTTCATTCCGAAAGTAGGTGGATATTTCCGCTTTTCATTTATTTAGCTTTCTGTTGAATATGTTTTATTAATTTTAGTTATATTGTAAGTAAGTTAAGTTAGGAACTTTGGTCTTTGCATTTTAGTTTTGTAAAGTCGAAGAACTAAAGTATTTGTAATAAAATGATAATAAAACGTTACTTCAATACTTTTGGGGAATATTTTCTACCTTTTTCCAACCTATTATCAAAATTTTATCACGTATTCTCTATGAGAGTAAACATCGTGAGGAATCCCATCGTTAGGTGGGTGTTAATTATTATAGAACCAGCGAGGTGGATTACGGCTCAATCTATCCAACTTTGCTAGAACTAGGCCGGCTTGTAAAACGTATTTATATTCTATTATTTTGACATTTTTTAAGCATATACCTACATAAAATAAACCAAGTACAATTCCAATAATTTCCTCCTATTCCCGGAAATCATTGTAACTTCGATTTAAATCATTGCGTAGTTTCCACTCCGGCGCACTAAATAATTTAATATGTCCTGTGACGTCACGCGTGTGACGTCATTCATGCGAGTGTCTTGTGAGTTACGAACGCACCGGTGGTTCATTTAATTAATTCTAAAATACATAATTTGAAGGTATTTGCTGTCTTGGTATCTTGTGTGATGGTAAGGAAAATATTGTGTTAATTATATTATATAACCTTTATATTATGTATGTAATTTTTACCTTTATATTCTCATTCTGTGTTTTTTAAAGGTTGAAAATAACTTATTATATATGAACTAGTGATTTCTTAAATAAATATTTTGATTCAAAAGCTTTCAGCATTTGATAGTAGGTTATCGCATTCTGAAAAAAATACTTGTGCCTTACTAGAGATACATATTTTAGGCTGATATTTATTTATATACCTATTACTTATTTAATGGTAGGGTAGCGGAGATGTTTAAAGATTATGAAAAACTCAAAAAAAATCTAAGAAAATTCTGAAGATAAACCTAAGATACTTCATTATTTTGAAGTTTCGTAGGCGTAGGGGAGCGAGGGGCTTGTTGTAACAGTTTTCAGTAAAACTAGTATATCTTGAGGTCTATTGATTCAATTTCTACTAAATAAAGATTGATGGATACTGTAACTCTTCCTCTACCAAATCAAGTAAAAATAATATCATAACTATTGGTCATTATTTAACAATCAATTATTTTCTAAAAGAAGTGCGGTGTTACAACTTACCTCGTGCTTGGGGCAAGTTGTAACGTCTACCGGAAAAGTAGTAACGACCATAAAAAACGACATTAATACCTCTAATCATTTATTCTTTATTTATTTTTAACAAAATTGACATCTTTCCAAAGTAAGTATTATGTAATTCTTATCAAAAATCAACTCAAATACACTTTTTTGTAATCAACACTTAAAAATTAAGTAATTAAGAGTTTTATTTAGTTAAACACTACTTATAATCATAATAGCACTTTTAAATCACAGTAAGTAATTAAATTATTTATTTCTAATACACTCTATCCAATCTTTTTTGTTTGTATCTGTGTAAGTTACACCACATACCAGACAATGCATGTTGTAACATGTTACAACAAGCCCCGGGATTTTGTTACAACTAACCCCATGGTATGATTTTTAACATTTATCAAGATAACTAATTAAACAATTTAGCAATCATAAAAACTGTTACATAATATCAGAGATAGATAAATTTGAATGGAAATAAGATGTAGAAAAATTTAAAATAGGCAATATTAATAACACAAACCAAAATTTTACGACAGTACAATTTTATATCACCTGGCAGAAATGAAGGGAATGCTCACATTTGCTCACTGTGCCAACCAGCGGAACACTGGCTATGGAAATATGATGTGGTGCGGTTTATGGGTTAAATCGAGTCAAAGATATACGTTAATAGTGTTGAAGATCCTGGTGAAAAGAGCCTGTTACTACTTACCCCTGTAACAACAAGCCCCTCGCTCCCCTATTACAAGACAATTAAAATTTTAAATACATGAAATTAAAATAAGGTATTGAAAGTACATAAAGTTGGTCTTACGTTACGTACGTTAAGTAGTGTTTGATACCAAATTTGGTTGAAAAAAAGATATACCTACTTATAAGATGATACTCATAGTTTAAACTATAGGCCTAGTGGCATTATGACGACCTCTGTGGTTCAGCGGTATATACACCGGACTGCTAAGTGGATGGTTCCGGGTTCGATCCCCGGATCGGGTCAATTTCGTCAAAATGCTTTTTCGATATTGACTCGTGTCTGGGTGTTACTTGGTTCTTTCCTATTACATTATGTGGTACCTATAACACAAGTGCTTACTGCAACTTACTTTAGGGCCACATAGTTGGTGTGTCAGTCTGGAGATTTATTATTATTTACCTATCATAATTTATTATATCCCTTGTTTCTATATACTCTAGCTAGAAGACACGTTAAACCGTTGTTCCCAGGTACTATTCCATTGGAAACCACTTCGTCCTCGTCAAGTCATGTCAGGCGACTTGAAATATCCTAACAATAGCCTCTCAAAATTCAGATATCAAATGAATATGAGCTGCAAAGGTATATTCATGAAACGATAACAAGAAAAATAATGACTTATTGAATACAATTATTAAATCGGTAACTACTAACTTAATAGGTGGTAACATAACAAAATAGGTTAATTTTGATCGTCTGTGAACCTCAGATGGCGTACCCCGCTCCTGATGGCTGCTCCATGATTTATGTCCGTCTGTTATCGACACGCACCAGCCTACCCTTCTAGCTGTATCGGAACAGAGACTGTGGAGTCGACTACTGTAAAGTTTTTAGGAGTATTGTGATGGAAGTTGAAGATATGTTAAAAGCAAGTTAGAGATGTTAAAAGCATGTTTGGTGCAGAAAATTCGTACGGAAAGATAAGAAATACCTATTTTTTTGTAAAAAGTAATGTAGTAAAAGAGAAAAACTAATATTACTTTAAATTTTATTTGTCGACTGAACAGGGAACACAGATTATTTTATATTTTTACGTCATACAATGTTACAATACAGCGTTTCAACACCATTTATGTTCTGCGCCTAAAATCGTTCAGCAGTGCGTAAAGGCGCGTTCACCCCGCGCGATTTTTTGTAAGATTTTCCGCGACGCTGCGCGCGCGTCGCCCTGCGTCTGATTAATCGACTATTGATTGAAACCGACAACGCTGGGGATAGTTTAGGGAAAAGATTTCCACAAAATTGTAGCGAGAATTAAAATTTATTAATGCGTGTTGTTTCCAAAGACTACATAACTTAAAGTTTAAATTATAGACAAAGCTAATAATATAGTTCATTGTGTTATATTTTAAGATATACCTACCTTAATATCATGGCTGAGGGTAGCTTTCGATTACTTTAATAATAAATAATCTTCTTATTCTTAAACCAAATAATATCAAAATACCCTTGTAAACAAGATAGGTTTGGTTAGCCGATCAGAAAAGATAGGTAGCAATACATAGAGATATATATAAACCAATTATCCTCCACAATAAATACACACGGTGCTTGTTGATCTTCTATTTTTCCGTTCCCGCGCGGCCGCTGCGTGCTCGGCGGCGCGTGCGGACGTCAGCCGCAAACATGTGCCAAACGCATCGTGTGCACCAACCCTTACCTAATGCTTGCTGTGTGAGATTTGATTAGGCATGATATGCTACTGTTCATCAGATGCATATGAAGTATTAACTCAATATTTCCATTAATGAAAATTAAATTTTAACGTTAGCTTAACAGAGTAACCCTCAAAAACTTAACTAATGCCGTGACACCACGTTTGGATTTTCACGTACGGAAAATTTCCTTTAATCATAATCAATAAAACATAATGAAGTTAATAATCTCAATTCCCCATGTGTCATTCTGGCGTAGATCCAAATAATTTTCAATGTTTCAGCTTCCCTGCGCGTGAGTGGATTTCTACGTGGTGGTTAGCACTTGTTAGGCGTAATCGGTATTTTGTGAATTGTGGGGTAATTTTATAAAGAATGTGTTGTTTAATGTTTAACTATGGATTTGTTTTTTTGGTGCTAGAATGTCTATAAAATAATATAGTTAATTATATAGGGTGTAACTGTTTTAGTGCACTGTAGATGACTATGATACAAGCTTTCGCTTAGTCTAGGGCCTCACAGGGCTCAGTTGGTGTGATAGCCTCGTTATTATTTAACTTAAAAATAGTTATTTTATATTTTATATCGATATGGATCATATGACATAGTTTAATAAGAAATTTAAAAGAAAGTTGTTATTTAAATGAAAGGAAAACAAACACTTTATATTAATAAAAACGGTAACGATATAAGAATTTCGCATTACGTAAATAGTAACTTACGTATAGTTTCACAAAAAAAATAAATTTATTCAAAATCAGTAGGTATATAGCACCTACTTACAGCTCTATATTTTTTATAAGTCACTAACTCTTTTTCACTAAAAATCTCTGTAGAGCTCCCCTCCATTCGGATTTTTCCGGTGACTGGATACAAAAATCCGTAGGCTGATTTCATATCCTATTCTTTTACGAGAGTCTACGTATATTACATGAACATATATTTTTAAATCCGTGGCGGATGTAGTGGCAGGCATTTTAATGCCACGATTTTTCCATTTGTAACTTTGTAGTACGAATCTAGTAAAAATTAAGGTGCGGTTAACTTCAGTCTTTAGGTATAACTCAATCAGCGTTACTTTTAGTTCATATTTTCTGATTGATTGATAAATGAGTTTTATAGATTGATGTCACTCAAGTAAAATAATAATTTAATTTTTACTCATCTTTATCACGACTCTTTTTGCTATAACACCTAATATACCTTTCAGTTATCAGGTTAAGTACCTATTCTCTAAATGTTCCCTGTTTAGTGTATATGTTACGGCTAATACCCGAAGTGCGGCTACACCTAGTCATAGCCGGTTAGGAGTGGTTTTCATATGGAAAACTGTAAAAAAAATATATACCTATGTATATAAAAACTGGCTTCAATCACGAGTCGACGGACTCCTTTTACTGGTGGTATCAAAAAAGTAACCTAACTAACCTAACCTATTGATGTTCTAACCGGCTAAAAATAGGTGTAGCCGCACTTCGGGTATTAGCCGTAACATATATATGAAATACAAATATGTGGCTTCATACGTTTAGAATATCTACGTTCATTGATATATTATAATTCTAGTGGCCGCCCGCGACTCCGTTCGCGTGGAGGTCGGTTTCCATAGGAATAAGAACTTTTCCCGCGGTAAAGAGGACCCTATGTGTTATTCTGATGTATAGCCTATATTACTATAAAGTTTCATCAAAATCCGTCGAGTAGTTTTTACGTGAAAGAGTAACAAACATCCGTACATCCATACATACTCACAAACATTCACGTATATTAGTAGTATTTTTGTTATATTATGAACTAACTATCAATAGTGCCTCTATGGAACCTTGACAGACCTCTTTGTATGTATTTTAATTATAAGCATATGTACGCTTTCGTCCTTGTTAATTAAAAGATGCGTTATTTTCCAGTAACACGTTTATTCCTTTCGGTTAATTTACTCCACAATCAAAATTCACATCAGAAATAATATATAACAAAACAATCTCCTTTGACATTTCTCACCGCGAGCCTCTGAATAATGTATCCAAATCAGTTACTTCTTATTTGTGAAAATTGAAGTAAAAGAGCCAAATTAGCAACCCCTTTTACAAATATTGACATTTACAAAAGAACGGCTTATTATGTACAATTTACTCATCGGATTTATAAAATAATACTCGTATCCTATATAATGATCATGGAATAATTAAAGACTATACACATTCAGGTAGGTACTTAACCTAACAGCTCGGCCATCCGACCAGCAAGCATGTCCCATCGCTTGTTCATACAAAAGTAATTCATTAAAAATAAATTTAACAATAAAAATAAGCAAAATCTTAAAGTATTAAAACGTAACAATTAATTGTTGCATAGTGAACATGTAGATATTGAAGTACTAAGTTATACTTATCACGAAATATAGCGTAAAAGTCAATTATCAAAGTTAATCTATTATTAAAATTTGGTTACAGATGTAAATTTCTTTACAAAATCATCTCTAGGTGCGTTTTATCTTTTACTACTAATTAGAACCTTCGGACTTATGGAAATCGCTCACTAACACACAGCTTGAATGTTTTTATTTTCTTTAGGTATTTTTTTTTTGTAATTTATAATCTTATTTAGAACTCCAAGTATTTATTAGATTAAACTGTAGGTTCATCATGTTTTGTAAATTTTGTAAAAGTCAAAACAAGAATACAACATCACACAAAAATAACACTCCATCCATCGTTGATGTTACTAAACACAACCTGATAAGTAATCTTTTAGTTAGATACATCATTGTTATTAGTAAAAAATATATTTTTAAACATCATTTTGCATATCAATTTACATTTTAGTTGTACATTTTGTAATAAAAACTCCACCTCCTCATTGAGGTCCACAAGTATTCCAACCAAATGAATCACTTTAAATTATTTGTGCCCTGAAATTCCATCTTAAGATCTATAGAAACTCCTCCGTTTTCCTCATTAATTTAATATTCTCATACAAACAGAATGTAAAATTCAAAAACGACACAACATGGATAGGGAGAGAGGGCAGAACATTTTTATTTGTAATTACGATATAAGTACCTATACCTATTCTCAGATTACTTATTTTCTTAATACTGTACTATTACTTTATTTAATACCTTTGGAGATTTAATTTACTTATTAAAATTCTTTCTTAGTGTCATCTATATCATAAAGAAACCGCTTTACCAAAATTCAATTTATAGGCATAGTAGTGTCGGCTGTGCATTTATACATAAGTCGTTGTGTTTGCCTTTTCAGTTCTGACTTTGATTTTCGATTTCCTTTTTTTATAAAATAAATACTAGAACATTAACAAATTTACAACCATAACTCAACATTCATAACAATAAATTTAGGACAAAACAACCACAACTCATCATTTCCAAAATTAAGGTAAATTTCAAGACATTTATCAACATCATTTCAGATCATTTTAGAAAACCGTTAACAAAACTTTGTACATACGAGTAAATAAAAACTGACAGTAAACTCAAACACTTATACAAGTATACTTTCAAAAATATAATAATACATTTGTTACATCTTTGCTGGGGCATGACATTGATCCTCAAAAACGAAGTTATAAAAACATAATATCATTAAGAGATCATTGTAACCTATCATGGATGTTCTTAATTTCTTTTTCGTTCAAATTTTATATAATATTGCAGAAATGTACTAAATAAGTTAACATCCTGTAACATTGATTATAGATGTGGCAGTAGCTCTCTCTAGTTGATAAAATTACCGCTTTCCAATAAGATCACCTACGCAGTGTTACTTATAAATAACTAGTGCCCGCGAATCCGTTCGCGTGGAAGACGGTTTCCCGTGGAAACGAGAAGTTTTCCCGCGGTAAAAAGTACCATATATTACTCTGATGTATAACCCATACCGCTGCAAAGCCCCATACAGTCCGGCAGTTCTTACGTGAAAGAGTGACAAACATCCATACATACTCACAAACCTCCAAACATTTAAAATATTAGTAGGTTCATCCACACAAGTCTTATTTCTTTAAGTTCTCTTTTACGGTCAGTTCATTACGGTGGTGAGATTTACTTTATCATGACATAAGGGAATCAAAAACGTTATACCCAATATAACATCAAGCGAGGTCAACAGCACTGCTTTCTTCCAATATAACTTATTTTCGTTGTATGGATTATAATATCCATGCACCTTTGCATATAATAAGTTTTTTTTTTTTTGTTGTTCACCATAATCATGTACAAACATCATTATCATTGTCATCATCATCATCACAATTATCATCATCGTCATTATCATCATAACCATAATCATAACCATCAAAGTCATAATCATCATAACTTTCACAATCATTATAGTCATCATAACCATCATAATCATAACTATAATCACAATCAACATAACCATCATAGTCATCATAATCATAACTATAATCACAATCAACATAACCATCATAGTCATCATAATCATACCTATAATCACAATCACCATAACCATCATAGTCATCATAATCATCATGACTTTCGCAATCATCATAGTCACCATAACCATTTTAATCATAACTATAATCACAATCACCATAACCATCATAGTCATCATAATCATCATGGTCATCATAATCATCATCACTATCATCATTATCACTATCATTTACCATTGTCAGTCATTTTATCACCGTTATCATCATTATCATTACATAGTTTACTTAAGATCGCTAATCGTGTCTGTTTGTATGTTTGTCTTCTCGTTAACCTCGTAACACATTTTAGCGCGATTTTCTCCATCATCTTAGAAAATTTGTAAACAAAAACCAATCAAGAAAAAGTTTCTTAAATTACACTATCCGACTCGAGGGCGGGTCACATATAAACATAATAAGATTAAAACATTTTGCGTAATTGACTCTTTCCCAACATAAAAGAAGTTCTCCTAAAGTAAGTATATATGACACAAGGCAGTTGTCTAATCTGCCAGTATCTCGAAGATCATAGTTGTATTTTTCTATTATATTAAAATACTTTATTAATAATAACTTATTATTTGTTTCTATTTCGATTCGCTTCCTGACTTACTTGAGCGATTCTTAAATATTTAGTAATTTTCTTTTCGCTGAATGTGCTGCTAGTGCTTTGTCCTCTACCTAGGCTTTACAAGAGATAAGACACAATCCACGGTTTTTCTGTTATAGATTTAGTAAATTTATATGTATCTTCTACCAGTTCCTTTACCGCCGGCAGCTTTGCAACCAAACTCAAACTAAGCGTATATCATCTACCAAATACTTAAGACCAAAACATAATAATCTCTATGGGAAGCAGATGTTACTGTATCCATTACCTGATTTACTTGACAATTTGCCAAATAATATGGAGAATCACATAAATAAGCCAAATATAAAAACAAATTAAAATTATATTTCCTGACGTACATTAAATAAAAAGTTCTCCTAATATAGGTAAATCAGTATAATCATATACATATATTTAATTTTAAATCAAAGATTCTGTCGAACTATTGCATTTATTAATATACCTATATTCTGCCAATTTCTACCAAAATTACAATTGCACAATCCATTCTCCTTCCCATCCTTGATTACGCGGATCTATCGTTCGTTGACAAAAATGAGGAGCAACTCAACAAACTCGAGCGGCTTCAAAATCTATGCATCCGGTTTTATGGTACTTCTTTTGCTGTGCAAGCCGTAGGATTGTGGAATTCTCTCCCTTTAGAAATCCGTAAATAAAAAAAAACCCTTCAATCTTTCCAAACACTGTCCAGAATCATTTTAAATCTATCATATAATTTTATTTTATTCATCAGTCATGTTATACTTTTATTTTCCTAGCTGTATGTATAGATATATTCAAGTACTTGTATTACTTTATGTAAATATATAAATATGTATGTGTTTATTTATATTTACTTATATACGTTTATTTTACATATTTTACTTCTATTTCTTAGTGTGTTTATCTTGTTTTTGTACTGTTTGTGATTATTATTGCACCTATCCATTTCTTTTGTATTTTGTCTCCTTTGCCAAGTTTGCCTGAAAGAAATTGCTTGAAGCAATAAGGCCACTTCTTGCTTATGTGTTTGTTTACTTGTAAATTGTTTATTTTTGAGTTTTATGCAATAAAATGTATTTTACTTTACTTTTAGCTAATAAATATAAAATTATATGAATTGCAAATTGTGACCCTTTTTTAACGCGCGGATCTGCCTGCAAGTTAACCGGTTTCCAGTGATGGGTCGCGCGAGCGCGATGCATGTGTTGTAGTAGCGCAAGTATTTTGTTACCACCCATCAGCCTGTTCATCATACAAAGTATTTCTCTTATTTGTTATTAATTCCTTAATATTGTGGCGACATAGATGGCGCTGATCGTCGCCAACATTTTTTTCCCGGCGGTACGCATACAAACGACACCGAAATGTATGGCAAATCCTATATCGCGCTATCAACATTTCAAACGCAGTATCTATATATACGACTTCTGAAATCATCTCAGTGGCCCCGCTTGGCCCTAGGTCTGTGTCCTGTCTAGCACTGGGAGATCTCCCCTTTTACCGCCAAAATATTATTATTTTATTTTATTATTCATCTTGCTTAATCTAGTTAAATCAAAATCAATGCGCTGCCATTCGCAGGAAGGGAAAAACTACTCATAGTTTATTCTTCTCTGTAATTTAACAAAAAATGTATAACCTCTTAGTATGTGAATAAATAAATAAAATTACATTCAGATCCAAACATTGATTTTTGTTATTATAAAAAAAAAACATTTAACCCAAACTTTCATATTAATTGGATAGTGTCCGTTAAATTTTCTATGTCTAACTTTCTTAATATTCTTATCAAGCATTTCCGTTGAAAACGCATTAATCTTCTATACAAGTTTTAATTTGATAAATAATCACATCCGTATTTACCTTATTATAATAAGAGGTCCACTTCCGTCTTGGTAAGTCATCACTTGAATCTGAACCTGCCAAATGCCGGCAAGTACAGGCACTAACCTGCGATGGGCGCCTCAAAATTCTTTACAGAAGTCCATGCTATCCTGTCACTTGAATCTGTAAAATAATCCTGGAACAAGATGGCGCTCGCTCTATCCCCGAGTTTACGCACCCTGTTCCATCCAATCCATATTTCCAATCCAATCCAACAAAAATAATCCTGGAACAAGATGACGCTCGCTCTATCCCCGAGCTTACGCACCCTGTCCCATCCAATCCATATTTCCAATCCAATCCAACAAAAATACTCCTGGAACAAGATGACGCTCGCTCTATCCCTGAGCTTACGCACCCTGTCCATTTCCATCCTGTGTCGGTCCTTTCCCTCGACCGATCACACTATTTTATTCCAAATCCATTGTGATTGAAGCCAATCCTGTGTGTCCGTCCTTCCCTTCGACTGCTCACACAATTCCATTCCTTATCCATCCCGTACTATGCCCATCCTGTTTATCAGGCTCTTCGTAACAAGCGATGTATTCCATAATGGTGTGATCTGAAACTGACATTTGCTTAGTAAAGGAAATCAAACTCAAACAAATGATTTTAATATTCCTTCTTATCTTAAAGTTATTTCACATTTACATAGAAAATACAAAAGTTATATAGGTACTGAGACTCACATAAAATAATTGTAGTTAATTTTTAATTTTATCTAATTGCAATAGTCTAGTTTTATTTTATTTCTTTATTGGGTCAATGAATCATTTCAGTATGGTATTAGAATACTTTAATAATGCATGATAATTTGATTTCAATAATTGTTAATTGGATGCTTTGAAATTCAATTATGCCTCACCGGGTAACATATAGCTGAAAGTATCCCTTTGGCACTACTCTGTAGGTACAAAGTTAATTCTAAATTTACTGTAAATGTATGTGTGTCAATAAATCTCTTGTAAGTCTAGTAAATCTAATTTAATATCCATCCCTCTAAGTTTTTAATGCATGTTTGTAATAGACACTTTCCTTTAGTCCAATTACTATGTCAAAGATGTTAGTATTTCATGTAAATATTATGTATTACTAAATATAAGAAAACTATGGACACCTTCATCATCATACCATTGCTACCATATTTTGTTTAAAGATATTAAAGTTGCTAGTGTTTTCTTAACATGTATGAATATGCTTGTTACTTTATTTTCGTTCATCAATTAATTTATTTCATCCTCCATAAATCCTTCCGGTCCATTCCTCATCAATAAATTAATCATTATTTAATGTTAAATAAGGCAGTCTTAGGCGATTTAAGTATCTAGACAAGTCAAGCCAAGGATTATACGAGTAGGCTGACAGCGCGCCATGTGAAGCCAATTTTGTCCCCCTCATAACTTTAAAACTATCGCACATACAGATGTTAAACTTGGCCAATATATTAAGATTGGCGAGTTAAATATATCTTTTATACTCGAACATTACAATCTATCCTGTATGAAAACAAATTTATACTTTACCTTGTAGGCGTGGTAAGAAAAAAAAAGTATATTTTTTTTCATTCCAACTTCTGAATTTGTACGCTTTCGTCCTTGTTAATTAAAAGATGCGTTATTTTCCAGTAACACGTTTATTCCTTTCGGTTAATTTACTCCACAATCAAAATTCACATCAGAAATAATATATAACAAAACAATCTCCTTTGACATTTCTCACCGCGAGCCTCTGAATAATGTATCCAAATCAGTTACTTCTTATTTGTGAAAATTGAAGTAAAAGAGCCAAATTAGCAACCCCTTTTACAAATATTGACATTTACAAAAGAACGGCTTATTATGTACAATTTACTCATCGGATTTATAAAATAATACTCGTATCCTATATAATGATCATGGAATAATTAAAGACTATACACATTCAGGTAGGTACTTAACCTAACACATAGGAAAAGCAAAAGACAATGTATTTCTATCTTTGTGTATCAATATTAATAGATAGAAATGTCTCAGGGTAAGGGCCTGACCTTTTAATTTTGCCAAGTCTCAGCCACACATCTTTGAACCCCATCGTCCCGACATTAGGTATGCTCCCCACGGCGCGGTGAATTCACGTCTTCGTTCGACAGGCGGTGAATGCAGACCGCATTCAAGGCAGTGCTGAACTGCTTTGACGGGGTATACAGGGTGTTTGGATCAGTCTGATCTGAGGTAGGTGGATATGATGGAATTGGTAACGAAAACTCTTGGGTAAATTTGTTCATCCAGAACTATTAACTCTACAAGGTCAACAGAAACATCCGTTTTTATCTCATAATTTTACATTAGCAAGAATTTTTTTGATTACCTACTTGATAATAGACAAAATATAAAAAACAAGGTTTTTATTTAATAGCATTTAAGTAAAAGTATTTTTAAAAACATTAAATAGGTTTCGTCGGTTCATAGCGCCAATGAAACAAGTTGCAACGAAACCATTAGTTTAACTGTTTTTTTATATTCTATTCCTATATTCTAGTTCTAAGGGAGAAAAGATGATATAAAAGCTTCTATCTTATTTATAGAAGTTGCATTATAAAGATTTTTGACTTATGAATTCTCAGTGCACCCTGTATCTGGTCGAAATATCGAGTGTCCCGTACAGAATGGAAGCCGTATGAAGTCGAAGGCTCTCACGTGGAGTGGATGCTGGTCTCCTGCATAGAACTACTATCTAATAGACAAACAATACATAAATAATACGGAAATACGTACGAAGCCCTTGGGAAAAAGTTTGGACTTTTTTGTGACCCTTATAAGTCACTTTAAAGCTTATATTCTGGGCCTTATACCTATCCGTTGAATACACGATTAATTTTGACAAGTAATTTTATTAACAGACATTTAAATTGAATAATATAACTTAAGATACTACTATATGTATAACTACTGCTGGGTTTGAAGTGAAAAGTTTGTATACCTGTTTGCTTATTTATCAATAATGAGCATACATTATACAGCCATAAACTTATCGCACCTAATATACAATTCACATTCGATATTGAAAAACTCTTGTGTAAAATAAATACTACGAATCATAATCGCCTTTAATACTTAGGTATTCATAGCATTAGCCTTCGACGAGTAAAGTAACACCGACCATTCTTAATTTCTCCCTATCTTCGTGCACCTAACTCTACGTAGTATTTATTATTATTAGCATACTATTATTACTATTGTTATTATTACATAGTATTAGCCTTCGACGAGTAAAGTTACACCGACGTCATTTCAGAATTTCTCCCTATCTTCGTGCACGTAGCTCTACGTAGTATTTAACCCGTAAACCGCACAACACATGTCTCGTGCCGTCCTCGCCACTCCACGAGAGGTCGCCATTGTTCTGTGCCGCCTCTACGACATGCCGAGCTAGCATTACAGATAGAATACATTAACTGGATCACTATTTATGATTAGCAGTATTTTTATTAGTAAGTGAGTGTTTATCAGAATTGTAAGGTTTGGAATTACATAGTGTAATTAATAATATGAAGCTTTTTTTTCACTGTTTTTATGCTAAGCTATTATTTCAATTAAAAGTAGTGTCAATTTGCTAACGAGTTTACTATAAGAGTTTTACATGTTGGTTTGTATACAAAAGATTTAAAAAAAGCTTATATTGAAAGTCAAGACATTCACTCTGTGTCTGGAGCTACCATTATTTGCATAAACCCCATACAAAATGCATGAGCCTCTTTAATTGCCTATTCTACTACCAAATTATATATTCCCGCCCCGAGCGGACCGTGGTCACTATACCTAGTCTAGTTTGATACAAAGCAAACATTAGCTCAACCATGCATTATTGTCAAGCTCAGAACACGTTAACAAAACCTACTTCAACCCACCTCTAGAAAATAACGACTTTGGACTCTGAAGCCAAGTGAAATAGAGTTGAAATTTGATTGGATAATTAAGCGAGTTAGGTCGTTATTGTTGTATATAGTTGATATGCAGCGAGCTAGCAAGTTGCATACGCGCTGTTGGTTAGAAGCGGTATGACAAAGATTGGTACACGGTTGTGCTTATTAATACCCGGCTTTCCGGTTGCACGACCTACGTGTGCCTAGTGCGGAAACACCCTATGTTCTCGACGTAATTACACTCGGCGAGTCGAGCGACGCGATTCGCGAGTCGCGCCGAAATAGGGTTAAATCACGCTGATGAGATTGCTAGGTAGTTTTGTAAGTTTGTTGGGCTTTTAGAGAGTAGAAGTTCTAGTTTAGATAATGTTTGGGGGTAGGTTTCGCTGAGATTCTTTGGAAACTTATTTATGGCATGTAATTTAATTTTAATGTTATTCTATTAAGTTTGAGGAATATAAAGTACGTATGAAGAAGCTGATTGTGTCAATATTAACTATTAATATTACAACTGTGTTTTTTTTCCAAGGCTTTTTTTTATTTGCTTGTTCGTTACTATATACCTCATACCCTTGGGTAGACACATTAAACCGAGACCCGAATAACTTTTCAAACGCAAAATTCTTCAACAACAAAACACATCCTAAAAAAATCTTCTGCCACTAATGCCCACTTAGCATTCTAAAAAGGCCCTTTCCGTAAACAAGCGTGAAACTCGGACTTTCCGATCAAAGGGGTGTCCACACCGGCGCGTGCGACGCGGGAAGGTGTGAAATTGTCAACTGACTGACAAATTGTCCACTGACTGAACTGTCAGCTACCTGTCAGATGACGTCACGTTACATGGAACCTGCTTGGCGTGTAACCTGCCAGTGTAGCGTGAAAATAAGCAGCGGATTTTGCGCTAGGTTGTTTCGTTTTAATAAGGAAGCTTGTTGGGTAAAAATATGGTTTATAGTGACGAAAAGAATGAGGTAACTGAGAGAAGTTGATGTTGGTTTGAATCAATTTCTGTGTGTAGGTATTATAAGACTTATTTCAGGTTAAAAGTAAGTCTAGTTTTAATGTGTGTGATGTTTGTTAAAAGTGTGTTTGCGATTTCCTTTACGTTAGAAAGCTTTTTCAGTTTTGTCACCGTATTTATTTAAGAACCGGTAAAGTATTTTAAAGTATATAAATAACAGCTCGTGTTTCTTTGGTAATTTGGGTCTGTCTAATCGTTATACCGAAAGTATTCATCAAACAATGTACGCAGCACATACATTTTGTTGTTTAAAAACTATTTTTTAAGTACAGGAACGAATCGCCAGTTAATTAACGTCGCAGAAAATGTCTTACAGCATTATTGCATACCCCTAATGTCATCTATTTAGTTATTTGACATCCGAGCAAATTAAGACTTAGGCATCCGAAAAGATTTTGTGTCGTTCATTTAGGGCCGGTTTTTCAATAGTCAGATAAATTCTATCTGACAGAAAATCTGTGTTTTTGTTGCACGTCGACCATAAATTCTTGACATATGTATGAAGTGACAATGAAAACATACCTCTTATCAGTCAGTTAGCATTTATCTGACTATTAAATTAGCCCTTAATGTACTCTTTCAGCCATAATTCATGCAGCACTGGCGTCCTTATCAAGTTAAAATTTCTATTTTTGGTATATACAAATAATAAATGTCGTTTTCTGTCGAATGTATATCATGATGTAAATAAGTTACACCATATCCAAAATTCTGTACCATGCTCCAAAAATGCCGTTTCCAACATAATCCAGGTACTGTATACAGGAGTATACAGCTACAAATCCAATCAGAGTCGGTCGGAGATGGCTGCGTCGGCGCCGGGACGTATGTTGTTTCATTGCGTTATGCATTGATGCATCTGTGCGGGTAGGGGTGAACAACAAGGCTTTATCGGGTATTAAAACTTTACTGTGTATTTAAATGTAGAACAATATATTGGGATTTTTGAAGGTAAGTAGTTTGAGATTTTGTAGTCTTGTTTATATTATGAATGTAGAAGTGGTTTGGATGTTTATATCTTAATAATAAGAAATGGTGTGAAGTACTTTAATGAATAATGAAAGGGTTTTTTCGCGGTTCGGGCGCCGTAGATTTTCGGTAAACAAATAAGTCGGTCGCGATTCGTGTGTTTTTTAGAATATTATAAAAATGGGCTGTATTAAATAGTCGGGTAAGACCTTTTGGTGAAGGCACTATTTGTGGTATTTTTTAAAACGCAGGGAATCGCGACTGCCTAACTTTTTTACCGAAAATCGGTGGAAGGATGGCTTCTTATAAAAGACAAAGATAGGATACTTTTTACGTTACCTGCCTACCTTTCATGAAGAAATCTTAAAACTGCGTGTATACAGTAAGGCGGAATATAAATGTAAGTAACACTTACTATAGATTGATATTCCATATTTTTAGAAAGTTTTAAAGTATAAAATTATATTATAATTATTTAATCAACAAGTACCTAGTATGACAGCTCAATTTGCAACGATACATTGAACTTAATTATGTTTTTAAGATAATAGTGTTTTTCGAATATTTTGTCATTAATATATTTTAATATAGACGAATTTCTTTAAAAAGATTAACATTAAAACATTGGGTATTTAAATTTGTGCCTTCATTTAATTTACACTAAAAAATATTAAGTTTAAGAGTCCTTAATGCGACTTTTTTCTGTGGTTATTTTTTACTTTCCCCCCGATTTTCTGACTATTAAATTAAGTAACAAGATAGAAAATTGAAATTTATTTAAATTATCTTTATAAATTATAATTTACGATTTAGATAAATAACAAGTAAGAGCATAAACTGGCTTTAACCAAACATCCTATTTATAGTGTATATGTTACGGCTAATACCCGAAGTGCGGCTACACCTAGTTTTAGCCGTTTAGAACATCAAAAGGTTAGGTTAGTTAGGTTACTTTTTAGATACCACCCAGAAAAAGGAGTCCCGCGTAGCGGGACTCTGTCGACTCATGATTGAAGCCAGTTTTTATATACATAGGTATATTTTTTTTTTACATTTTTCCATATAAAAAACACTTCTAACCGGCTAAAACTAGGTGTAGCCGCACTTTGGGTATTAGCAGTAACATGCCTATACACAAAAATCAGTTCTGTTTCGCTAAAACATCGATAGATGTCGCTAAGCACAAATTAAACCGCGCAAGAGATATTTTAACGTTCAATCGTATAGCTTGTTCGTCGCTGTTTTACAACAACTAGTTTTAACCGATCTTGAAATTTGGTATTTTTTGAGCACTGACTCTACATGTAAATGTAAGAGCTAAGTGCATTTTAAGTAACAAAAAGAAATTGAAAAGGAATTTTATCCGTGGATAGTTAAATAAAATAATAAATTGGTTAAACATTAATTCCTGCTTGATAACCATCTTATACAATACATTTAGATAAAATTGATGGAAAAAAATACTCAATCAATAAACTCAATCGTTTCGTTAGCCGAGTTTAATTTTAAACGCTGCAGTCTCGAATATAAAATTGTATCTTAAGGAGTTTTTCATAATGCGTTTTTTTAATATAAAAACTACATTATTACCACTCAATATTTCCCCACGTAGCCAGCCCTAACCCAGGCAGCAGGTACCGTGCCGAAGTCATTAGTAGTAATGGTTGATCCGCTCCTAGCGTCAGAATTAGTGGTTATGCCACTTGTACATGTATGTCTATGCCATGTACCAAGTGTAGATGTAGGAGATATTAGCGGAGTGCTGAGATAATTAGGTAATGGGTTAATTAGTAGAGGAGAAAATGAATTATGAAGTTTTTAATACGTGTAAAATTGTGAAAAGTTAGGTGAACTCGTAGTCAACATAGCTCAGTGAATTGTAGTTATAATAAAATATCGCCAGGTGAAATACAAAATGTTTTGATCAAATAGTTACTTGTAAAATTCGACTTATGTTATTTAACTGCAATTAAATACATTTTTCGCACATCCGAAACTTTTTTTATTCTTTTTCTTTTATTAACAGAATTTATTAAAATTATTTTGAAGCGATAAAAACTAAATTAGGGAATGCAATATTTAAAAAAAAAGTTATTTTTCTCTCTCGCTCTTGGCCGTTATAATTAGTGGTTATACATCTGTAAAGCAAGTACATATAGTAGTAGGAATGTTATTAGGGAAGTGCAGAGGTAATTAGGTAATGTACTAATGCTGGGTAAAGGAAAAAATGGGTAGGATAAGTAGGTGGTTCCCAAAAAGTGAGGGTGCAAAAATACGAATGATTTTTAGATTATTAGCATAATGAATAGTAGTATGTTAGGTTAGCTTTGCTAAAATAACTTATTAAAATTTTGTTTAGTTCGAAATAATGATATTTAAAGACAGTTATTAAGAAATAATCAAAAAATATAAATGGCACATGTATAACACATCCGTTTGCCTTTTGTATAGCGTAAAGTTATCTACCTTATAAAATAATATCAAAAAGCTATACCAAATCATAACAAATACGATTCAAATACTAAAACTCAACGTAAATGATTGTGGTCAATTAGAATTAATAACAATTTGACCACAACAATGTTGTCAGAATTGACTAACAACAACAATAGCCAATCAGGGGATGACTAGGTTGCGTGATTAGCTATTGTCCGCTAATATTTGAGGTTTGAGTTTATAATGTAGACATATTATCTAACATAATTTAATATAAATTTGTGAACACTCGTGCTCAGATTAAAAAAAAACAAATTTTACGATATTGCAATAGTTAAGTGTAAATAATGTTTTAAGTTTATGAGTAGGCCGAGACGAATATTTCTTTTTATTTTTTTATAAGTATCTTGTAAAACTCGCAGTAAACCATTGATAAACTTGTACAAACTATAAATAACTACTTTAACGCAATTAACTTAAATGTGATTCTTTATATTTAATGTAAAACATTAAAATAAAATAAAAAACATTTGAACATCTAAAAAATATGATGCCACTTCAAGCCATAAAAAAAATCGAAACTTAAAAACCCTAAATCCCTTTATACGATGCTATGTTACGAGGGTAGGGGTATGCAAAGTAGGGTAGCCCAACTTACCCCGATTTC
Organism: Emmelina monodactyla; assembly: GCA_916618145.1. Lineage (NCBI taxonomy): Eukaryota > Metazoa > Arthropoda > Insecta > Lepidoptera > Pterophoridae > Emmelina > Emmelina monodactyla. The sequence continues at coordinate 5,645,336 of OU745316.1, forward strand.
CCCTTTTATGGCTGCTGTAACAAATGCAAGACGAATTTTTTTTTTTGGGGTTAGATAATAAAAAATATTTTTTAAAGTTTTGTAGTAAATATTATAAAATAAGATTTTTTCGTAAACTTAAAAACGTTGTGAAACTAACATATATTCCCATAAATGTCGTCTGTCTTTAAAAAAAAAGACAATCCACACTTTCTTAAAAGAGACTGAAGACCAAACATTATTTTTCCCACTAATTCCTACTATTATTATAAACGTGAAAGTTTGTGAGTATGTATGGATGTATGGATGGATGTTTGTCACTCTTTCACGCAAAAACTACTGGACGGATTTTAATGAAACTTTACAGTAATATCAGAATAATATATTGAGTACTTTTTTTACTGCGGGAAAACTTTTCATTCCCAAGGTAAATCGACTTACACGCGAACGGAGTCGCGGGCGGCGCCACTAGTGTTCAATAATTGTAGTAATAAACTAAAATTTATCAGACATTTCAACTCTGAATTACCGTCAAACTTAACCACTATGCCGCCAAAAAATCAGCATATTCCGTCTGTTACCAAGTCAATAAAGGATTTACCCCGAACTTCCCCGAACCATAATAAAATAGTTGCCAAGAAAATATGTCTCGAAAGACAAACTTTTCCCATATTTCAGCGATGTGCTATCAATTTGTGACTGGAATCGTAAATATCATTATCTGCATACATCCAACTGCTTATATATCCCGTGACATTGTCATCTTATATAATTTGACAACTATTTCAAAGAAAACCGCCGTCGCTCTCTTTCTAATTTGTATCTCCGTCCTGCTCTAGCATATCGGGAAAACCAGTAGAGCGCGGCGCTAGGCGGAGCTTAGACATCGCCAGTGAACATGGAACTATCAAAATTCGTAGATTTTCTCTTGTTTCCTCCCGTTTTGTTTAGTTAAAGGGAAGGGGAGGAGACCAAGGTGAAATGGTTGCTCTATATATCGCCTGAATGCACATTGGTTGATTCCGACACGCCCACTGGAAAATGCATTTTCAAGATTGCAATGCAGATTCTGGAATAGAAGGGGTTGCTTTCAAAAGTTTCCTTGGAATTTGGCAAATGGAGGTAGTTTGAAGAAAGCCTGTTTTTAGGGTAATGGCGCTGGTAGGTCGAAGTTTGGTCGTAAACGAGAAAAAAGATAAGGCTCTTACTGGCATTAGTCACTAAGAAAGAAATAAGCTGATGGCAGCGAACATACGGCAATATGGAAGCATTTTATACACAACTAACCATGTTAAATCACTTATTTTATACTAGGTTACCTCTAGGCAAAATTCATTTATCAAAATCCATTAAAAACTTATATTTTTTATTAATAGATCAAAATTTTGATCATATTTTCAGGGAAAAATATTACTTAACAAAGGAAAATAGTTCTCTACTTCTCGTATCTTAGCAACATCAAAGTCAAAGTTAAAAAAACATATAAATTATAACTCATTAAAATCCAAATTAATCACCATTCTAACTAAGACCGCATACACCAATAACTAGGTATAGGCTAAAGGGGCTTTCTAACTGGTTTAACGAAGTGTGATCGCAAATCGCATCAGACCATTGTACTGAACTGCACATCTGTTCACCGGCTTATGAACTTAGTGGTAATAGCAGGCATATATACATTTATATAGCTATGCAAGTAAAAAATGGGTAAAAAGTTATATTGAGAGTAAGTAACGTCTACGGTAAGATGCTACGTGCTACGGAGAAAGAGACGCTACGGTTAGTAGTAAAAGTAAAGCTACGCTGATAATGCATAGTTTTACTAATTTTGTAATGTGAATAGTTAGTTTATAGTTTTTATTAGTGTTCATTTTTTTGAGTGTATATAATAAAAGCAATAATAAATAATGTGTATTGAACACACAGCATAAACTACTAAGTAACTTTAGTATATTTTCGAGCAAATCAATGAGTAAAGCAAAAAAAATTAATATTGAAGTTAGTCTTACATTATATTGTTCTTAAATTCAAAGGCTGTTAGTTTATTTCGATGCTTAAACGGAATTTTTTTCACTAAAATCAATTGTAATGCATGAAAAAAAATAGTTTTATATCCTTAAGACTAACATATTTCTGGCTTCATTTTAGAGCAGAACGCTAGTTTTTTATTTTCTTTGGGAGCGTCTCTATAAAAATATATAATAAAAAGAGTATACTTATAAATCCTCATCAGTCCTGAGCCTCCTTTGTAACAAAGCCTCACTGGCTGGTGATAAAAATATAAATAAAAAAAGTATAAAATCTCTGGGAGATTGAAATGCATCGAAGCGAAGAGGCGAGCGGCCGCGGAGTCATTGTTAGATGGGGCTCGGTTCCTGTAACACAAAACGAACCGTTTTAGCTACAGATCGTAATAAATGTATAAAATTAATACAAAAAAGGTCTCTGAAATATATTAAATTAAGAATCTATCAGATGGTTCAAGATACACTACAAAATAAATAAGAAATGCAGATTTATTTTATTAACGCAACAATAAAATGTATTAAACGTTTTGAACGCTCTTAAAACAACCTATTCCAATAAACTGTAAATACTACGATGCCACAGGCAGTTATATTTGTCATACTACATAATTACTTTTTTTTAATCTTTGCTTTATCAAATAATTATCAGTATTCCCCGCAAACTGTCAGTTGCTATAACTCAACTATTAACGGTTCGTCGACTACAGGAACCGAGCACGAGTCAGTTAGAGGGTAGTTCTGAGGTGGTGTATTGAGAAATGGATTTGGTGATATCGATCTAGATATGAGAGGGTGAAAGGGATTATATGTGGAGGGGTTTTAAAGTTGTTGTGTTTTTTATAAAAAATATACGCAAAAACGTGACATGTATTAAAAAAGATTTTTTTATATAAAGGATACGAAAAAAATTAAAGAAAATCCTTTTTAGATTGTAATAAAAAAAATCGAATGCAACATTTAAAAAATGATGAAAAAAATGAATATCTGCTGCATCTCTCAAGTCATCAACATTATGATAATCATCATATACTTATATTATATATCACATAGGCTTCCTTATTACAAATCTGGACAAAAACTAAAAAAATCAAATTCAAATACCTAAACTAAACTATTGAAAATCAATTCAAACTTGATACAATTCTATACCAACCCCTCTTAAAAGTCTCTACAGTAATATTTTAAAGCACACGCGCCAGGAAGCGAACCCGGGACCTAATGGCAGACGTCGTCTATTACATGCTTGTAAAGACGGAAATCAGGGGTTTAAAGTTAGCAGTAATTAATGAGAACATCATTTAAATAGGAGTATGTTGCTGCCTAAAATTACTATTAAATGGTGATAAGGTAATTCGGTATTTTTTTTTTAATGTCTTGAATATTCGAAATTAATAGGGTATGTAAATTATTGTCAAATAAACTTAAAAGATATTTGGAAGATGACCTCAGTAGTTCAGGGTTTGTATTTTGGACTGGTTTAGTGGAAGGCTCTGTGTTCGATAGTTCTATAGTCGGGTCAATTTCGTAAAAGTGACCCATAAGGTTGACTTGTGTCTAGGTTTAAATAGGTCTTCCCTTCCCCTTATATATGGTATCTAGTAAATTACAAGTGCTTTCTGCACTTACTTTAGCCACACATACTTGCTTGGTAGCCAGAAAAATAAATCAATTTTGTATGAGCTGACGTTTTAAAGAAAAAACTGTATTTCTATTCCTATTAACTAAAACTTCCTATTAAGCAAAAAATATACATTTTCAATTTTCATAAATTTCAAAAATTGTTTAAGTATACGGGGTGTAAATAAACTACTTCCGAAAACAAAAACCGGGCATTGCTGGTGGGGTACTGGTTACGTTTGGGTTCGGAAGTGGTCTTTTTACACCCGTTATATTACTAGAGTACATATTAGGCTCCTACTTCCTATTAAAACAATACTATAGTCTAGTCCTACGTCTATAAGTACACCAATATAAAAAAACATCCCCTAAGCCTCCCTTTACATGGAGATCAGCAGACAGCATTGTCATTTAAATGGGACGTCATGCAAACCATTGCAATGCCGAAATATATTATACAGATCTATAGTAGGTATGGAAAATAGAATGGGAGTGGAAATTTAGAGGTTGGATACTAAAAAAACACTTTAAAGTTAAAAATAATGATTTTAAATAGAAATTGTGATTATAGGCACTTAATGGGTTTTTGTTGATAGGATGTTATGATGTGGTATGAATATAAGATGTATACTTACCTAATAGTTTTTTAGAGAGCTTAAAACGAAAAATTATTAATAAATTCATTCGAAATTATTAATAAAAAAGTCTTCAGATAACTAATAATAGAAGAAATACACAAGCATATTTTGTTTTGTATGGAATGTAAACTGAACAATAAGAAACGTATAACATCAACAAAAATAATAAGATATTCGCTTAATTATTCCTATTTTTAAACAAATTTGTTAAAACTTCACTGTACACAAGACTCACAAGAAAAAGCTTTTCTTAAAATCCCGCAGTTACGCAAGCGTTAACTTTCTTTAGATTTCCGATTTTTCATACCTGTGGCGCCCTCTAGTTTGATTCGAAATGTGTTAAGTTTTTAGTTGACAACTCACTTAAAATTTTACCTTGATTTGAATTTGCTGTAGGTTATTCCGGGCTAATTAATCTAGATATCAAAATTTCGTCCAAATCTTACCAGTTGGCTTTACGTGATTGAGTAATGTACGACCAAACTACCTCATTTATAATATTAGTAAAAAGTATAATAATAGTGAAAAGGCAGGATAAAAATTTACCGTTTTCAAAAAAATCTAGCATTCCTATGCCCTATAGGTATCTACATTAGAACACAAAACAAATATTTATTACACTCTTTAAAACTACAAAATGACACTTGAAAACATCCCCTCTGGATAGCATCATGCATAATGTCACAATTCAATATAATTATGAATGATATGACAGTTTGAAGGCGTTTCGAATTATTGCAATAACTATGATACAAATACACTTCTCCTTATTACAAGCGACATAAGGTAGATATTGTAATTTTATTTTTACATTATAAGTGTGTCATAATGCTGTAAAATGTATTATGAGTTATTGTGTTGCTGACACATTTTGGACCCTCGTTGCATCGTGGGGGTATACACTAAGGGGTAGTTGGCACCCTCGCTGATTAGCTCTCTGAATCTATAAGGGATGTGTGGATGGGTTTATTCAGTTTATATCACGTATAAGTGACTTCACAATAATAAACGTAAAATTAATCGATAGCTACATTATTAAGTTCAAAACCATCATTATGTTTTTCTCGTTTCTTCTCTAATTCGCTTTTTGAACTTGAGCTAAAGACTAAATTACCATGCCTGATTTAAAATATTAAACGTATAATAATAAATAATACGTATTATTTTAAATTACTTACAAACAACAACACGTATCTTAGACTTAAAAAAATTTATAAACAATTAAAAGAATGCCTCTACTCTGCACACTCCCATCCAGTTATTCAATAATATTTCCCGTGTTTATTTAACATCTTAAACTGTTACTTAATGAACAGCCGTGGGGTTCATATAAGCTTGTTTGTACCGTGTTATGCAACATGTGGATGTTTACTGAGATAGTACCTACCTACCCTGTATTTAATGTTATAAATGTTTGTACTGACAAATGTTACAATGTCGACTTTAGAAAACATGTTTGTTATTGGTAAAAAGGTTTAAATTTATCTATGGTCAGAGGATTATTCAATTAATTGAATTTAAATTATAAAGACGCTTTTAATTTTGTTGGCGAGTTGAGTTGTCACTGCAATTTTGTGTATGTTGTTGGGCAGACATACATTTGACTTCATGTATAAAATGAGCAGAGTTATTGACGTAAAAATTTAAAAGAATTCACCTTATATTCATTTAGTGTAAATTATAACTAGCATATTACTTATTCGGTCGAATAACCTTTAAAAGATGAAGGAAAAAATACGCCAAAGTTGACATTTGACATCTGTGCATTTGACTTACGTAGATACATTTATAAGACACTAGTGTTCCGTTACTTTCCGTTTAGTAAAAATAATAAACTTTGTTTCATAACTGCTACCAGTTACTTAATGTACTAACTACTTAACTACCTATCAACTTAAACTTTTTAAACGACTCTCTAACCGTCTAAACTCTTACACTGAAGACATTTTTATTACCCATTACTAACATCACATTACCCATTCTTAACCGCAATAATTACCGCCATATTTCTCGTTTTCCCGCCAAAATTGCATTCGGATGTTTCCGCAACATTAGGCCGAGCGGAAACGACGTGCGCGCGCGTCGGAAGTGGGGATATAGTGCCTGTGACGTCACGGGGCAATGGCGCGGACGGCCAGTGGTGGGGACGGGTGGGGGGTCATGCTTAGATGGGATTGTTTTGGTATTTGTAGTGATTGGTTTGTAAAAAGTCATTGTGTGATTGAGATGATTGTTTTTTTTAAGTCGACCTCAGTTGACAAATTGATTTTTAATATATGATCAAAATAACTTATGTACCTATAACTTAAAATTCACTACTTACAAAAAAAAAAAAAACATTTTTTTACTTCCTATATAAATGAAATAAATATTTTAAGGTTTTTTTTTTGGGTTGCATTCTTAAACATAGATAACAATAAAACGAGCTCTCCTACTTAAAAAATCTAAAGAGTACTCCTTCTGCTCGAAAAAATGATTTCATTCCAGTTAAATCTATAAAAATCAATGTGTGATTTGATATAACTTAGATATGAGCTGTTACACAATAAACTTTCACAATAGAAATGTTTTTGAATTCAACCAATACCTTACATTTTAGCCACAACTACCGTACAAATAATACTAAAATTCACCACAGCATGTTAAAAACGTGTTCAACACTGCATCTGAAAAGAGCATTATTAAGTTCTCGATTAACTCCGCATTGAAAATCTCCAACAATGGACTCTCGATTCGAATTCGCCTCGCCTCTGCTGAATTCGCTTCGATATTTGAATTGTAAAAACCGCGAATTTGACACGCACCGATCGCTTTTACACCCACAACGAGAAGACAAGTGTACGAACTTAAAAACTAGAAAATTAAACCTTAATTTAGGTGCAATAAAGTTCATTTTGATTAGCGTGTTGATTCCCAAGTGCATCAATGACGTCATTATAAACGTCTATTTGTAAGCGAGTTTTTTCTTGAGTTGCAGGAAAGTAAGTCTTGTTTCTTCGGCAATAAGGTTGGCTGTGAGGGTCGTGTGGAGTAATTGTATGAATTTTAAAATAATAATAGCTACCTCATTGTAAAGTCCCTGTCTTTTTGATTCAGTGTTCCGTAATGTGTAATGGTTGTAGGTATGTTCAATGTAATAGGTTAGTTTGTTTCCATTATTTTAGGGGCATTTTTTTATATGAACCTCTTTCAACTGATTTTCATTATCGAGTTACTTGATGTAGTTGTAGTATATAACATTGTTAAGATTGCATATCCTACTAATATTATAAACGTGAAAGTTTGTAAGTATGTATGGATTTATGTTTGTTACTCTTTCACGTAAAAACTACTGGACGGATTTTGATTAAACTTTACAGTTATATAGGTTATACATCAGAATAACACACATAGGGTACTTTTTACCGCGGGAAAACTTCTCATTCCCACGGAAACCGACTACCACGCGAACGGAGGCGCGGGCGGCCACAATATTCGTATTTTCAATCATCTTAAAATAGGTTGTACTGTGTAATGAGCTGCAGCAGCACAGTTTTACTTAATTAAAATAGTCAGTTCTAGTTTTACATATGACAATGTTGTAAAAAAATAATCAAATAATATTCTGAACTTTTAATAAAAGACATGCATTTACTTTATGTTAAAAAGAGTTAAAAAATATTTTTTTATTCCTTAAAAAATCGTGCAACAATGAAAACAGCTTCATGGTGGAAATTCGCGTAAATTTAAATCTCGCCTCGGGTGTTAGGAAACCCTGATTTGTGGTTATTTACATCAACTGTTAAGTCGCCATTTTGGTTTCCCACTCGTGCGGAAATCACCGTTCGAATGCACCGTTTTTTATTTAACAGAATCGACCCCTAGGGCATATTTACTCGTTGGGTTATGTGGCGAAATTATTTTACAAGCTAATTGTGTAAATGTATGTAGCCTGAAGGCCTATTTAGAAATTGTGATTTTAATTATGCATTTTGTTTTAGGTAAGTTTATGTATCAAATTTGGAACATTATGTTTAGATAATAAATTATATTTTTAAAAGTAACATAAAGTTTCTTTTACTACTAATAGTTTAGGTACGTTTTTAATATTAACAACGATTCAAATAGAGAATGTGACGCTAAAGATCCCAGAATTATCGTGAACGAAGTTATAATCAAACTGAAAAAGAGGCATTGTTTGGGCTATAGAGCTGTTTAATGTGTTTTTTTTTAGTAAAATAGTGAGACAATTAGCTGTTGGAAGTCCTATTTGGCGCAAAATCAAAACAATGCTCTAGAATTGAGCGATAGTTTTTTGTCATTTCTTTGATGAATAAAAAATGAAAACCAAAGTTATTATTTGCTTCTTATTAGCAAAAGTTTATCAAAATATTATTTTTTTTACATAAAATAGTACACCAATTTAAAAAAAAACAATCTTAAAAAAATTAAATAGCGGTGATCAAGCTTTCTCTTAACCAAAGTAAGTAGGTACTTACAAAAGGAAAAAGGGTAATAATATTACAGTGAAAAACGTCGCGATTCCCCCAAAATCCTTTTGTCCAAATACAGTCGGTGCCGGGAGTCAAATGTCAACCCTTTACGGCAACTCATTGGGTATTCAGTCTGTACGGCGAGGAAGGTACGCACTGCGGGAAATAAACGCGACGACGCTGGCGTAGAAACAAGCAGTAGAAAATTGTGTTTCTGCTGCTACTAAGGATTATGAAAAGATATTTTCCTTTATTTTTTAAATAGAGCTATGTGTTTCTATCGATATTTTGTATTTTTTTAATAAAATGCTGTCGATTTTAGTTTATTCTAATATTTTTTTATTAAAAAACAAGGTTTTATATAAGGTTTGGCCACTTGAGGAAACGAGATCCCAATTAACTGTACTGTCCGATATCTATCTGCATGCTAAAACGTTGTTGATAGTAATCAAAATATCTAGTCACAGAATCTTTCGAAGCATAAAATTTCATTCCTCTTTCTTACATTAAAATAAAATGAATAAAATAAAAGATTACCCACTTCATTTCAAGAAAATATTTTTTGATTTCTGCTTTCCAGCGTATTTCCCCCTAGTGCGTAGCTAAGTGAATTTGCATAATACGCCTCAAGAAACCAGAGCGACTTTAAATCTAGTGAATTTAGTAAATCTAGGATCCCCAGAGAGACGGCGCTTGTTTTCGAATATAAAATATGTAAAATAATGAATAAACAGGATCGGGGAAGGAATAATTAAATTGGGAATTTAAGGAATTACGGGAATTATGAAGAAATAGAAGGGGTCTTAAAGACCTTTATTCTCATCAATCTTGTTTTGTGATACATGAACGAAATCATTATAAAGTATCATCAACTTTGTTTTTGGATAAGTCGTGTCGATTGGAAACTCAAAAACTTGATATAAATACCACACAATGAAACATACAGAAAAATCCATATTATATTTGCCTAAAGCTATAAAAAATATCATTCGTTCTACGCTAAGAAAAGTATTACTCTTCAGGTATCTCAGGTAAACTTATGTTGAAATACAATTCAACAAACTTATAAGATCAGTCTTAACTCTATACTATAATATTATTCATATAAAAGTAATCACACAAGTCTTTCTCATTAATCGATTAAATTAGTTAACCGGTGACACTACACGTATAAATGTTATTTCAGCTATAACTAAAACAACCTACTTTGGGCTACATATAAAAAATGATTGTTTTCGCCCACAGTTTTGCATGCATTTCTTTTGAATTTTTGATTTGATCAAAATTTTGATATTGCTAATATATTTATTGAGCTAATTCGTGAAAATATTTTATAAAAGATCAAAATCTGACTGTCCGAGCACAACGTTTTTTTCGAATAATATTAATTAAGATAAGCCAAATACCTATAGCCGACTATCTCAGAAATGAAGCAGTGACATTTTTGATAAAAAAGGACATTATTGCTTGAATGTTTTACGAACGACAACAAGAAATAAATAACTCTTAATAATAACAATTGTTAAGTCCTCTTCCATAAAAAAGTCATCAAAATTAATAATAATGCAATTTCATTACAATCAAATCAAAATCATGCACTCATAACACGAAATTGCATTAAACTCATAAAAATAAGTCAGTGCTTACAACCGCAAGCAAATCAAATTATCTGAATATATCGCTAGTATTGAAATATAATGAATTTATACTCAACATTGGTGATTCGTGGTTTTTTCATTGATAGCAAAATAATGGAAGAGACAAAAATAACTATGATATAATGGTTCAAATTTACTTTTTTGTGCACAGTAGAACAGCGCAACCTTTGTGGTACCTTCAAATATTTTCGACTTTAGAAACAAATGATGAAGCAAAATACCACAATAAAGTATGACACCTATATTCATAATCGTATTTTTTATCATACTATTTAGGCTCAATTAAAAATCTCTAATCACGACAATATTTAATTCGCATGATCACTTAGGTACTCTCTCGGTAAGGGTAACAAACTTTTTTAGAAACCCAAACCGTTAACCCATCCACGCCCGCGACATCCACGCCGTCCGACCCCGGGGCCCCGTGGGGGGACGGGGTGGCAAAGACAATGCCGAACTAGCATTGTAATCAGGTTACCGAACAATTTGCCTCTCCGCCCATGCGTGGCATATACCACAGTAATCTGCCCCGGGCGGTACAATTGATTTTTTAGTTTCAATTCAAACTGGAATTGCTGCGAGAGTTTAATATGTTTCTGATTGCGGCTGCGAAGTTGTGGAATGGAAAAAGTAGCATTCGAGAGCGCTTTTTTTTGGAATAAATGTCTGTAGAGTAAATTTGGAAAAAGATACAGAAAATCAAATAATCCCCATCAAATCGCAACAAAAAAGCAATGTCATACCTCATTACTGTTCAAAATGCAACAAATCCGTTACGATTGAGACGTCATCGTGCGCACGCGGCGCTGACGTCACAGCGATTGTGACCAATCGCGATAATCCGATGCGTGTGCGCGTCGCGTGGCTTGACAGTCGCTCATCTGCCGATGGCGGGTTGATGTTAATTATGGCAAATGAGTGGAAGTTAAAATGTTGATGGCACATGACTAGGCCACAAAGTTTCATGCGTCAATGTATGTTTGGGAAAAAAATTCATAACGATGAAATAATAAAATTGCAAAAAAGATTTAAAATTATGGTACCTAATTTCAATATTAATTGTATGCATATACAGGCAACTTTTTTAGCAAAGTATCATTTTCCATTCAAATAAAATAGTAAATGATTAATCACCAAGTACCTACTTCCCCAATAAAAAACCATTTGCCTAAATAGCCCGCGCTGTTCTCACAATCAAAATCCTTTATAACAAACAATTCTAATAGGTATTGTGCGAATGAAAAATTATTATTATGTCGCCACGCGACTCTTAATGGGTTAATATGTGTATTAACGGACAAAAGATATAAAAAATGGCATAGGGAGACATTGATATCATAATCAAAATATGAAATGATATTTCTGGGGCACAAAATGGACCCAAGAGAGGGATTGACACCCCGTGTTTGTTTGTTTTTAATGACGTTTTATGAAATGATAGCTTTGATTCGGGATTATGTGAAGTGTGGGTTCCATAATTTAATATGATTTTAATAAGCTGAGAACTTAAGTTTTTAACACTCTCTTTTTCGAAACGAGAAACTAAGAAGTGTCTATTATGTGAAAGTATCAAGTTCTTCTTTCTGTTTCAAAGTTTTCTAGCTTGTCACGGGAACTGTTTTTTGCCAAAAAAATAAAATTTGAGGAATACTCATGCCATTTTTTGATCTCCATAGATATGGTTAAATAATCACAATCTTACTATACATTTTCTGCGAAAATAACATTAAATATACGATTGCAATTCACACAACTATGATAAATAATGCATTCATTTAAAATCTAGTTTTTCATTTCCCAGAGTGGTAGAGCCTTTTGTACCCAAGTCTGTGCCAGAAGCCACTCTAAGTTTGCGCGCAGAATATAAAATATATAAAAATCCGATAAAAATGCGCCTTGCACGTGCCGTTGCATTACTCGATAACCGACGGGGGCGGTATTAAACCATTTGTCGACAACCCTAGCTTTGGCATTACAATCTAAACTCTATTACAATGAGGAAAAATATAAATTTCATTAATCGGCCTTAGTGTGTGACCGCGAGTGTGCGTCACTTGAAAATGATACAAATGCCGTACAAAATAGAGATCAATTTTGTCTAACGTGTGTGGATAGAAGTAGTAATAGGGTTGCCAAAAGATTTCCCTATTTATTGGTGGGAAAGGCCTCGTGTCAGATCTAACACCAGTTTTAATATTTTACGTCGCGTGCGCGCCACGCGTCATTCTTTGGTAAAAAACTCGGACCAAGTAATTCCCTTTTTATTGGCGCATTCTTCTTGTTAAATGTTATGGCGATTTTTTTTCTTTTTATGTGGTTATTGGTTCGGGAAACCGGCTGTCATTAGCCAGAAATTGACTGATTCCGAATTGGAGGCTACTCGTGTAGAAGTGTAACAATGAGTTGAAAAGTAACCGTTTTTGTGGTATTCAAAATTTAGGCTATTGTGTTAGCGCCGCGCTGTGAAAGGGTTCAGAATATTAATTTACATGAAAATAGTATTTTATGCGTTTGGTGAAAAGAATTTTAACGTTACTTTTATTTCTTTATCTAATTGTAATTGACAATGAATGAACTTCCTACTTAATTAATAGAGGCTATGTTTAGGGCATACTTTGGTCACATGAGTAAAGAAACTGAACAGAGACAAAGCTACATACGAATGCGCTGTGACAGGTACATCACTACAAGTGCAACGCGTGTGTGTGCGTGACCACTGGCCGCTTGTCACGTATGAGCCGAAACCGCTTCAAACTAGATCAGCCAGTGGTCAATCTCAGGGCGTGCAGGCGTGACGCGACGCTCGAACGTTGTGCGTGTTTTGTTTTTGTTTTCGAGTTTCTCACATAATACGTAGTAATACTTTTGTTTTAGTATTTTAAAAGTGTGAAATCAGGTTTTTTGATAATACCTCCTGACAATTTTATTGAATTTGTTGAATTGCTTGAGCAAAAATTTCGCGAATATTTTGATCTTCATATTAAAAATGTTAATATTGGTAATGACATATTAGCACTTTTGCAAGATTGTACATTTCATATGCTATGTGAGTGTTTCCCATTGGTTTATTTGAAAAAACTTTATATTAGATTTAGAATTTATCATTCGATTAAAAGACACAACAAATTATTAAAAACCAAAAGTAATAAAAAAAAAAAATATTTAGAGTATGTAATTTGTAAAAGAAACCTATTTTAATAAAAAAATTGAAAAAAAAGTACATTTATATTTTTAATTTATTCAATTGTGCCAACCCTACCAAAATAGGTATAAATTTTGCTAGCTCTTTAGAAGCTTTGTCTCTGTTCAGTTTCTTTACTCATGTGCTTTGGTCGTAATCTTTATTCGTTTTACTAAAGTTTAAGCGTTGCAAAAAATTTAATCGCAATGTGACACAAATCAATAAGTAGGAATTATGTTTACCTTTAACAGAAACAAGCTGTCTTTAAAGGTGTTGGTAATCCAACCTAAACATTTTGTAAAAACTACTTTACAAAAACTTACATTTGAATTCCTTCTACAACTACTAGCGCCATCTATCGCCTGCTCCAACAACTGCTCTAGGGTTGTCCCCTTTTCCGGCGCAAAAGGGCCTATTTCCGATCACGTGCCGACACAATACCGATACGAGACGATATCGTCACGATATAATAACGATATTTATCGGACGTCATCATTAGAGCGCATATGAAAAAGGGCAATTTCCTGTATTAAAGAATATAATCTTCTAGGGAGATTTTTTTTATGGATAATTGATAAAAAAACAGAAAGCAGGTTAATTTTAATGATATATTTAAAAACGTGTAAATAATAATCATTTTCTCTTATTGCTAAATTAACACTTCATTCTTAATGTGGCGAAACGAAAAATAAATAAAAATAAATATAATTTTCAGGTACTTGGTTTGTTTGTCTTAATCCGAGTCGGAGAGCGGGATCGAGTCCTGAAAAAAATTTTTTATTTTAAAATTAAAATTATTTTTTTATTAGTTGCGAAAAATAGCACATAAGACAGATAGAGACAAAACCCGTATTAATAAATTAATACATTCTTTAAGTTCGTAACGCTATGGTAGACATTTTCTTCATTTAAGAATTATACAAAAGCTTTTACTCAAGTGGAAAAGACATCAACGCGTTTCTTATCAAATAAGATTTACTACTAAAATCTTTATACACTATTTGCATGACAAAAATAATAAAAAGGGATGTGCAAAACTGTTACCAATTGTGATTTATAATATTAGTCTCATGACATAAATAACTATGGCGCTTGAAATTATATCATTTGTTAATTATAAACATCTTTAAAAAGAGACCAAGCATACTTTTATAGTTTGCTAATATATATTTTTTAAGAAAGGAATAATAAAAACTCATAAGAAACTAAAAGAACTGACCTCAAACTTGCCGATAAAGATGTAACCCTCGTCCGAATTGGGCGGTTGGTCGATGTTACCCACCGGAGTTATTTGTGGTCCTGCTTATAATACAAATTATTATAAGATAAAAGACAAAATTTAAAATGGAATCTGAGCCTTAGATAAGAGTTTTAGCAGATTTGTGACTGTCTGTATGTACGCCCAATTACTCGTTCCGAAACACGCTCCATCATAAGGGTAATTTATTCAAAAAGAATTGTAAGTGCAGATTATTAAAATGAAATTTTCATATTAGGCACAAATCAATGTCTTGTGTACCGGTAACGTTGAAAAGTGGACCCTCATTGAGAGCTGAGCGGGTCACTAGTTAAATAGAAAAAATGGTGGGTAAAAACATAAGAAGGATAAACTAATATAAGGAAGGATACTACTAAATGAATATTATTGTCTTGACACTAATGTGTAGCAAGTTAGTGTATATTTTAATGTATTTAAGTGTGAAAGAAAATGTGTATGTTGTTTCTATTCCACGCAAAAACTACGGAACGGATTTTGATGAAACTTGGCCCCAAAATCGGTAAAAGAGATTTAGCTGCGGCTGAAGCTGCTGAGGTTAAAAAAGTAAGTAAGCGTAGTGTAGTGTTATGTGTCGACCTCTGTGGCTCAGCGGCATATGTACCGGACTGCTAAGCGGATGGTTCCGGGTTCGATCCTCGGGTCGGGCCAATTTCGTCAAAATGGTTTTTGATATTGGCTCGTGTCTGGGTTTAACTAGGTTCTCCCCTAGACCATTGTGTGGTACCTATAGTACAAGCTCTGCTTTGTTTAGGGCCACACGGTTGATGTGTCAGTCTGGAGATTTATTTATTCATTTATCACTTACAAGCGACCCGCCCACGCTTCAATGGTGTAATTTTGGCCGACTTGCTAACGAAATATTCAATTTTGGCTAACTTAAAAAAACTTTTTCATTTTTTATTTACAAATTTAAATGAATAAATACCCTAAAATATGTAGCAAACCGCATTTAAATCCGTTACGTACTTTAGGAGGAGTTAGCGACCAAACATACAAACAGACAGAATTAGCGACTTGGATTTATACTATGTAATGATGATGTAATTCACCCATAGGGATGCACTCCATGGGCTCGAACAGGTCGAGGGAGATGAGGTCGAGCGGCGGCGACGGCGGCGGCAGCGCGCGGGACGAACACCCTGTATCATCCATCACATTGTGTATTCGTCTTTGTTTACAAACAAATGTGGTACGCAACAATTTTAGACCTAGGTAAGCAAGCTACGTTCAGCACACCAGTGGACTCTTTACTCAATTGTGTATACTTTTTGCAACTTTTAAATTTCAATGTAACTGTTTTCTATTGTATACTTTTTACAACTTTTAAATTTTCAATATAACGCAACTATTGTATACTTTTTACAACTTTTAAATTTTCAATATAACTTTTAAAATTCTTTGGTTGTATCTTTCATACGCCCCAGTTTTTAGGTTACAATTGCACTTTAGCATAGTATGAAGCAAAGTGACCATGTATGTTGGATGTATACAGAGTAAGGTGTAAGGTAATTGTGAATAGATAAACTAATTAAGAACCAATTTTTTAATGAAAAAAGATGGTAAGAACTTGTAATTTTGTGAAAATTACCGTGATAGTATCGAAATAAATAAACATCTGTAGTTAGTACTATTTTAAACGACATCACAAATTAATGAAGCTTATCCAGTGTTTTTTATTTGAGTCAATGAATGACTTGCTGTACCTTTTGCTATTCAATTACTTATCTCCGTTTAATATTTCTTTAATCTATTTATTTCATATTCTGTTATTGCATACAACACATATTTCCAAATTAAAATAAATTATGTTAATATTAAATTAATATAGTAGTTTTTATTTCACCTGGTCTATTATCTTTCAGGGGGTCCACTGCCCGCAGGTTTTCCAGACAAGATCGATGGACGTTACCAGTACAAGGCTCCACATTCACCTCTCCTACTAAATTAAATAATTAATTTAAGATACTATCATCACCATAGCAAATACTAGTCTTTGAATTTGAATAAACAACTTCCAGAAAACCAAAAAAAGACCAGGAAGGTAGAGCATAGTAACGCTCCAATGTGTTCTTTGTAAAAATAGATTTTAATCCTCCTTTTAGGGTAACCAGCTTATCAAAATTGATTTATAATATTTTCTCTTGATGAAACTAGTCCAGACAGTGGTGCCTATTAAACAACCTATTGTGTAGTTTATGTCCACACAATTATTGTGCTGATGAAATTTATTTATTGTCATTTATTAGAGTTCCTATATCCTTAATTTTCAAGATGGTGTATTTAAATATAGCTACCATCAGCAGACAAGGCAGTATGGTAGGCGTGGTGCGGCTCCTCCACAGAGAGATGCAGTCTGCCTCCGGAGTTAATCTTGGGGACCACGGTGGCCACCACTGGGACTCTGATCTGAACCGCGCCCAGGGCTTCTGTGGCTGCCTACATTTTAAACCATTAATTAAGGCTGAACAATCAAAAATTTTGATTAGAAAATGGTCTGTAGAATCATAAGAACATGAAATATCGTTCAGGTAAAGATCAATTCCTTTTAATTTATCCAATAAAAGAATAGCCAACAAATAAGCTGAATTGCTAAACTTTAGGCTTTAGATTTAGCCACATTACCTAGAATATTTTTTATCTAATAATTCAAATTGGGTATTTATAAATACTTAAATGGAAAAATATTTTTTAAAAACTTACATTAGTAGCCTGGTTTTCATTGTTCACCACAATTTTACCACCAACCCTTAAATCTTCAGCTGTAGCTGGAACTAGCATCTAGAAATTAAAATATAAGTACTATTCACCACTTCAACTATATTTGAAAGTGGCATATAATAAACTAACCTGTTTTCCACCAGGTAACTTCGTGTCAACAACTTTCACAAGCACCGGAGTTCCATTATCAGGCTTTAGCAAAGCAAATGGCGTTTGATGAGTGGCCAACGCAACATTCATATGAAACGTCTTTATTTGATCTACTATAACTCCATTGGCCAAAGCAGTTTGGCTGAAGTTTGGTCCATTGTTGGGCCAAATGGACTTGGGGGAGTCCCAAGGCTTGGACCAATCAGAAGAGGGGCTTTCGATAGAAGATCGTATGTAAGGACCAACGGAGGAAGAGACTTCGCATTGCTGGTCTGTTTGGGGTCTGAAACACCATTTTACTTCTTTTAGATGTAAATATCTAAGTGCTCTACATTACTTTAAGTCTTTAACAATATTGGTGGAATAAACTGTTTAAGATTGATTGAAAATTCTTAAAGGGTCTAGAAAAATTTTACACGTGTCCTTCTATTTAGAGTATAAATTAAAAAGTAACCTGGTAGAATCAGGTTGTGATTCGTTGGAACGTTTTGACATGATTCGAGGAGTAGTCCTCCATCTAGACGTCTTTGGTGTTGCACCTGGGTGAGCCTAAAATAGTTTTAACAGAATTAGAATGGACCTCTTAGTAAGGATCTTAATTTTAGTAAGGATTTTGTACCTTGATTTTATGACAGACCAAGTTAGACTGTTGGTTGAATCCTTTGTTGCAGATATTGCAACGATACGGCCGTTCATTTGTATGAGTAAAGAGATGGTTTCGTAAGTTTCCTAAAAGAAAATACGTTAGATGATCATGTTGGTAAAGTTTTTTAGAATATCTTTATACTAATGCTTGGACAAAGCAAGCTTAACTGAGTTAGTAAAAATATGAAAGGAATGTAGGGTAAGGATAGGAAGGTAACCTTTCTGATGGAACCCCTTTGGACACCAATGACAACGGTAAGGTTTTTCTTTGGAGTGAGTCTTGCGATGGGAAATTAATGTTGAGACGCGGTTAAACGTTTTATCACACACCTAGAAGGCAAGGAGTCTTTTTAGTAATTGGAAAGGAAGAGTTTTTAGTATGTATGAGTTTTTTTTTTTCTTTTATTATACATATATGGAGCAAATCATGCACGTGATGGTAAGTGATCACCGCCGCCTATGATTCCCCGCATCACTGTGGGTATTGGGGGTGCGTTGCTGACCTTTGAGAAAATGGGGCAACGGATACCGCAGTCACCGAACGAAACGCAGGAACATAGTCCCTACTTCACGTCGGTTTTCTGTGCGACGGTGGTATTTCACCGGTCGAGTCAGCCCAGTAATCACTGCAGACAGAGCCTAAAGCTAGACTCTACCACTTACCACGTGGTTTACTAAAGATAAAATTTCAATAAGCAAATACTACCTAATTATTATATTTTTCGCCAAACTCGTGTTTACCCTGCAGGGTTCCCCCAGGTGAGTAAGCTGCTGACTGCTTTTGACTGCTCTGTTTGTTAGGGATTCCCACAGAAGAAACACCATAATAAGGTCTTTTGTCCGTTTTAAAACTAGGCTTCCAATAAAAATGCTGCATTGGAAATGCATAAACACTTACGTCCAATAAGAATTTCAGGTTAGTTTGGTCTATTGTTTCCCTAAAATCGCCTAAAAATTCTTCACCCAACTTATTCCTAAACATTTAAAAAAGGATCACTAAAACCCACTCACTTCACAAGCGTAAGGCCTCAACGCCGAGTGTATGGCGCGGTGCTGGCTCAGCGTGGACAGCTGCCTGAAGCTCTTGCCGCAGACGTCGCAGTGGAAGTTCCTCTCGTCGGTGTGGGTGGGGAGGTGGCGCATCAGAGTGTATTGGTGCTGGAACTCGCGACCACCTATACCAATATTGAAGGTATAGGATGTAGGTAGGATAGGTAGAGGCTAGGAAATGTCGGTGTGGGTGGGGAGGTGGCGCATCAGAGTGTATTGGTGCTGGAACTCGCGACCACCTATACCAATATTAATAAATTGTATTAAAATTATTTACTTTTCGTTTGTGCGGAGTGTCCTAGAATATGGTTGTAGTATTTGGAACCCACATTATGAAATTCATAAACAAGCTATTGAAAAAATTCAAGAAAAATTCCTGAAATATCTTGATTATAAGTCATACACGGCACATGAATGCTATAATGAAAGATGCCATCATTACAAAATGTTAAGTTTAAGTGACCGCAGAACCCAGCTTGACCAAATATTTCTGCACGACATCTTAAATGGACATGTCGATACTCCTAACCTGCTGTCACAACTCTTAATATGTACGCCTAGTGTCCGCACAAGGCATACTAAACTATTTTCTACTGCCGCTTGTCAAACTAGATATGCTCAAAACTGCCCACTGAACCGACTGTGTAACGGTTATAATACTTCCTTCCAAGATATTGATCTCTTTATGTTAAATAAACCAGCATTTAAAAAACATATCTTTAACAAAATTTTCTCATCTTATTCATGTAATTGCAAGGGTGAGTGATCTGAGGTCTGTTTCATTTCAATTTAAAGTATGGCAGGTATATGGTTATTTTTATTTTATTATTATTATTATAAATCTACAATTATATGTTAACTCTTACTCTTATTATTATTATTTATTTATTTTAGCTACATGTATCTATATACTTAAAAGAGAAAATGTTTTTAAGAAAGTAAGCATATTAAATATCTGAATAGATACTAATATGTGTTAAATTTATTTTTATATATACTTGTATTTCTGTACGAATATTTTGATTCCATGAGAAACACTACACTGACACAGTACACATCACAACACAAATACACTCTCCTAATGTAATTTTGTAATTTAGGGAATCCTGTAATTGGTCTAAGAATTGTATGATGTAAATGTAATTAAATTTATTATGACTGTTGGTTTCCTCAATAAAGAAAATAAATAAATAAATAAATTAAAGGAATAGGATGTAGGTAGGATAGGCAGAGGCTAGGAAATGTCGGTGTGGGTGGGGAGGTGCCGCATCAGAGTGTATTGGTGCTGGAACTCGCGACCACCTTTATTGAAGGTATAGGATGTAGGTAGGATAGGTAGAGGCTAGGAAATGTCGGTGTGGGTGGGGAGGTGGCGCATCAGAGTGTATTGGTGCTGGAACTCGCGACCACCTATACCAATATTAAAGGTATAGGATGTAGGTAGGATAGGTAGAGGCTAGGAAATGTCGGTGTGGGTGGGGAGGTGCCGCATCAGAGTGTATTGGTGCTGGAACTCGCGACCACCTTTATTGAAGGTATAGGATGTAGGTAGGATAGGTAGAGGCTAGGAAATGTCGGTGTGGGTGGGGAGGTGGCGCATCAGAGTGTATTGGTGCTGGAACTCGCGACCACCTTTATAAAAGGTTTCTGATTTAGGGGTTAGGAATAAATTGGTAGCAAATCTAAGGGATTTCGACACACAGGCTATGAAGAAGAGTAAGAGTTTGATAGGAGTAGTACTCTATGCACTTTAATTGAAGAAGGGATATATACTGAAACTCGCGACCACCTTTATTAAAGGTATAGGATGAAGGTAGGATAGGTAGAGGCTACGAAATTCAATGGGATTTTGACACGTAGACTATAAAAAGAGTTTGATAGAAGAGAAGCGCTCTTTGCGCATTAATTGATGAAGGGATATATAGCCCGGTGCTGGCCACCTTGTAAAGGTTTTTGGTTTAGGACGGGCAATGAAAAGACTATAAGGTGTTTGTTGATAAAACCTACAGTGTTATTATTACGTCGAACATTCTATAAAAAAAGACTAATGGGGTCTGATAGCAGAAGCAACTTTGAAATGTAATTAGGATAAGAATATAAATCTAGACATTATTGAAAGTAAATATAACTATACGAGAAAAGATTCTATAACAGATAAGAATTGTGTACCAGATAATGCTGTTTACAACTTTAGATAAATATAAAGCTATTTTTTAATATCAGATTGATGTAAGCGGCGTTTTGCCTTGTTTTTGGTTTTCGATGCTATGATTTTTTATCAAATACAAATATTTCTGGAGGTAGGTGTATTTAATAATACTGAAAACCGCATTAAGTAGTCATTTTTTAAAAAGAATCAGCTGTGCTTAATCTTAAAAGTTACAAAACATTCTACAATACAAATAAGTGAACTCAATAAGTCTTACATATGCCACACTCCCACAGTTTGAAGGTCCTGCCGTGACGCTTGACGTATTTAACGAAATGTAGCCTCGATCGAGGGTCCGCCTTGTCCACTTTACACGCCCCTTGTCTTTTAGGACGGTCTGGTATGTCAAGATTAGTTGGTGGAGATTTAGATAGTTTTAATATACTGGTAAGAAATGAGATTTGGGTTTTTTATTTAGTAAAATGAGTTAAAGTAGAGTATGTTTATGGATAAAAAATTAGGATGCAATGAAAGTTATAATACCTACTTTGGTTAATGTAAGTAGAGAAAAAAGGGGACGGAAAACTAAGAATTGGTAGGTGAAATTGGTTAAAAATACAAGTGTATAAATTAATTTTGAATTTATAGATACTGGAAAAAGGAACGCGGGTCTCCGGGCATTGCGCGACTGGGAATCGAACCCAGGACCTTTAGATAACCGGTCTAATCTGTATAAATTAATGTGATTAAGTTTTTCACTACCAAAATCATGATTGAAGTTGGAAGTAGATTTTTTTAGAACGACGAAAAAACAAAACTTTTTTAAATAAGACTTTACAATCGGTTCATTCGTTTATAAAGATATAGATTCAAAATCATAATAATGTTCAGAAACTAAACCAATAAGCAGATGAATAAACATTAATATTTTAAGGTATTTACCGGTAACCGAAGAAGTAGAGGACACCAGAGCATTGTCTACAACGGCGGTGTTGTTGAAGACTTGCTCCGGTCTAGAGCTGGTGGTGGGACTTGAAGGTTCCGCCTCCTAGGAACAACAAACCATACCAATGCTTTATTAAATCAAATGATAATTGATGGTAGTTAACCGGTTTTTATCAGGTATCTACAGAAAATTTGGAAAAGTCGTGATGTGTGAACTGTTTGTACAAAACAATGACCACTTTAATTAAATAATTCGTCTAATAGCAGCAGAACAAGTGAATTGGGTTTAAACCTTTTAAACTGAAATAAATTCAATTATGGTTTTCAAAATAAATTTACGCTACCTGTGCTGCCATCTAGTTTACACTTTTGAAACTGTTCAATTATGTTTTATTTTTTAAATAGCTTCCTAAAGGCCCATCAGTTTTTAGGGGTACTTTCCTGCAGTTAAAATGACAATATCTTTACACAACATCCTATACGAAATTAGTCTATCTAGGTAGGTACGTAATCTCAAGTTTCTTCCCAATCCGTCTAGTTGTTTTTACGTAAAAGAGTTACAAAGATACACATTCTAAAACTTTCACATTTATAATACCTAATAGAAAGACTTATGCCCGTTTTCACCTACGTCACCTAAATTTAAGGGACTCCTAACTCTTAAACAACACTTAAATGTAAATATTTTGCAACAAAATTTTCTAGGTAGGTATATGAAAATATAAACTGACAGTAAATTGTAGTTAAAAAATAATTAATAAAGCTTCAAACAGTTATTTTATAGATCTTTGAATTTTTTTAAGTATCCCCTAAACTATAGGGAACGTTGGTGAAAACGGGCATTACATAATGAAAATGCCTATATATAATTATTTATTTATTTCTTCACAACAACAAAAAATGGAATATTAGTTAATTTAGCTGAAACTACCAAATCACCCTTACTCACATTACCCTGCTCGTCCAGCTGCTCCACCTTCATCTCCGTCTGGAAGCCGTCCAACCCGAGGCCGTGCCCCGCGAACCCCTCGGAGACCAGCGCCGCGAGGCCGTCCTCCTCCGTCCAGGCGAAGCGCTGGTCCAGCGGGGGGGGAAGGTATCTACCTACCTGGTCCAGCGGGGGGGAGAAGGTATCTACCTACCTAAGCTGAAACCACCAAACCCTTACTCACATTACCCTGCTCGTCCAGCTGCTCCACCTTCATCTCCGTCTGGAAGCCGTCCAACCCGAGGCCGTGCCCCGCGAACCCCTCGGAGACCAGCGCCGCGAGGCCGTCCTCCTCCGTCCAGGCGAAGCGCTGGTCCAGCGGGGGGGGAAGGTATCTACCTACCTGGTCCAGCGGGGGGGAGAAGGTATCTACCTACCTAAGCTGAAACCACCAAACCCTTACTCACATTACCCTGCTCGTCCAGCTGCTCCACCTTCATCTCCGTCTGGAAGCCGTCCAACCCGAGGCCGTGCCCCGCGAACCCCTCGGAGACCAGCGCCGCGAGGCCGTCCTCCTCCGTCCAGGCGAAGCGCTGGTCCAGCGGGGGGGGAAGGTATCTACCTACCTGGTCCAGCGGGGGGGAGAAGGTATCTACCTACCTAAGCTGAAACCACCAAACCCTTACTCACATTACCCTGCTCGTCCAGCTGCTCCACCTTCATCTCCGTCTGGAAGCCGTCCAACCCGAGGCCGTGCCCCGCGAACCCCTCGGAGACCAGCGCCGCGAGGCCGTCCTCCTCCGTCCAGGCGAAGCGCTGGTCCAGCGGGGGGGGAAGGTATCTACCTACCTGGTCCAGCGGGGGGGAGAAGGTATCTACCTACCTAAGCTGAAACCACCAAACCCTTACTCACATTACCCTGCTCGTCCAGCTGCTCCACCTTCATCTCCGTCTGGAAGCCGTCCAACCCGAGGCCGTGCCCCGCGAACCCCTCGGAGACCAGCGCCGCGAGGCCGTCCTCCTCCGTCCAGGCGAAGCGCTGGTCCAGCGGGGGGGGAAGGTATCTACCTACCTGGTCCAGCGGGGGGGAGAAGGTATCTACCTACCTAAGCTGAAACCACCAAACCCTTACTCACATTACCCTGCTCGTCCAGCTGCTCCACCTTCATCTCCGTCTGGAAGCCGTCCAACCCGAGGCCGTGCCCCGCGAACCCCTCGGAGACCAGCGCCGCGATGCCGTCCTCCTCCGTCCAGGCGAAGCGCTGGTCCAGCGGGGGGGAGAAGTCGCGGGGGACCTCCAGCTGGTAGCGGGGGGGGGGGTATCATTACATAGTATAAATCCAAGTCGCTAATTCTGTCGGTTAGTATGTTTGGCTGCTTACTCCTCCTAAACCGGTTGAGGGATTTTAATGTGGTTTTCACTATCCTTTAGGTATGTTTTTCATTTAAATTTGTAAATAAACAATCGGAAAAAGTTTTTTTAAGTTAGCCAAAAATCAATGTTTCGTGAGCAAGTCGGCCAAAATTACACCATTGCGAAGCGTGGGCGGGACGCTAGTGAATTATAGCTATAGAGAAACGTATTTGAAAAAGTTTAAAGTGTTCGGTCTCGTGCTGTAAAAAACATTTTAGGTACCTAAGCTTAATTTGAAATACGTTTTTGCATATTAGGGTGTAAGCAAAAACAGATCGTACTTTTAAAAAATACGAAAATAAAAAAAAAGCTCAAGAAACCGACGGTAATATTTTGGCGCTAAAAATTAAAGTAGGTACTACTTGTACACTTTTGAAACGTACACACTAAATCGATCGGCACAACCGTAAAATTAATTGCCTGGAAAATTCGAAGGATGTAATTTTATCCTGTTTTTAATTTTTCACAATCACTATAATAAAGTAAATATCACAAGGTCACCTCATTTCGATTTGAATTCAGCAGCAGAGAATTGCCCGCGTTCTTGTCAAACTTGTCACGGATACACACCTCACGGATGCTGCAACATTCATGTCACTTCATAAATAAAACAAAGAAACATTACACAAAATCAACATGGCTTTGTTTCTTCATCAAAAATAGTCGAGCATCGGTAACCTTATAATCTCATCACCCGGCCGAGTGAGGCTGCTTTCTTTTATTTCATCATCAGAAAACATCATTTATTTTTGCAATATTCAATTATTTTCAACAAAAATTCAAGAGTGCACGTCAAACAGTCAGTTTTTCATGTGGTTGTCGTTTGTCAATGACGATTGGCGTTCGAGATTTGAAATTTGGTTTTGTTCTTTTTCGGTCTCGGAAGTGGCCATCTAGATTTTCGGTCTTACCAAAGAGGTTCGGTTGCTAGGTGTGTTGACCTCTTTTGAACCTATTGTTCCACTAATAATAGGTATTATTTATTTGTGTTAAAAAAAGGCTTAGACTCCGTATTTTTATTTGATTTCCACTCTGCTCTACCATTAATTAATACTTTCTCGTATTTCTCCAAAGTGCAACGTCTGAAAGAAAACGGACAAAAATAAGTATAAATTTATTCTGTAATATTTTGAAGAGGGTTATTAAAGCGTCTAAGTGGTGTGCTCATTTCGCTGGGCTGCCACTCGAACAGTTGAAGATCCACTCACATTGTCGTAAGAATTAATAAAATAAACAAAACTTTACGGAAGTAATACTTTATATAGGTTTATTTGCATAATATTATTAAGATGTTAATTTTTTGAAATCTAAGACGATATTTGCAACTTATTATTTTAATATTATAACTGTATTGCAATAAATATTTACATATTGGTAAGGGGGCGTCCATAAATTACGTGAGGTGTTTTTTTTTATTTTCTGCCCCTCCCTCCCCCCCTGGTGAGATGTCGTGAGATTTTATTCGACCCCCTCCCCCATCCCGAATCTCACGTGAGATTTTTCAAAATGTGAGTTTCTTACGTAAACGCGTGGGATTGTTATTGTAAAATGAAAAAAAACAAATTTGCATCGTGCTTTTATTTATGACTAGTTAAGACTAGTAATCAATATTGCTGAGAGTTTAATTAGGTATAAGTGTAATAAAAATTTAACAATAGAATACTTAAATCGTAAATTCTGTAATTAAAAAAAGAATATCTACTCTAATTCAGTCCATGGAGAATCATGCACGGTCTCAAGAGAGACTATTGGAACCAACGAATTAATTAGTCGAACGAATTAGTAAATGATCTTAATCGTACTACGATTACGCTTAAGATTAAATCTTAAGCATGTACAATCTGGATTAAATAGACCAAAATAGTACCTACATTTTTTTTTTGTTTCAATCAGAAAAAAAAATTGCGTGATATTTGCCGAGACCCCCCCCTTCTCTCCAACGTAAGATTAGATGAGATTTGACTCGACCCCCTCCCCCCCTTAAACACCTCATGTAATTTATGGACGCCCCCTAAGCTAATAAGAAAATAATTTTGAATACGCCTATAAGGTATGAGAATCTAATTATCCGTTAATTGGCTCAGGTAAATTTTAAGAGGTTTACTGAAACTAAAGTAATTGACATACTTACTACATAACTTGATTTGTATAAAATGTCAGCATGGCAAACTTTTTACGTCTTCTTCTAACAGTGTAAGTAGCGACATCTATATTTTAGTAACACTAACTTTGAAATTCTAATTTATTTATAACTAGTGGACGCCCGCGACTCCGTTCGCGTGGAAGTCGGTTTCCCGTGGGAATGAGAAGTTTTCCCGCGGTAAAAAGTATCCTATGTCCTTTCCCAAGATCAGTTCTTTCTTCACACCAAATTTCATCAAAATCGGTTCAGTGGTTTAGGCGTGAAAGCGTAACAGACAGACAGACAGACAGACAGACAGACAGACAGAGTTACTTTCGCATTTATAATATTAGTAGGGACTATTTTCATTACATTAACGGTTTTCATTCAATTTCCACTAGATCTAAAAGAAAGGTGTATACGGTTTTCAGCTCCTTATAGTGAAAGCTCTGAGTTGAAACAATGAAACTCAAATTCAGCTGGTCTATAGTCTTCATAATAGGTTTTTTTTTATTATAAAAAATACAGTCTCCACAGACTCGAGGTCCGTGTCTGTTTTTCCAATTTTTTTTTTTCTTATTATTCATGGTAGGTTACATATTATCATCATCTTATCATATTAAAAAATTCACTGAACTATTGTGCCCGTGAATCAAGTCTAAAATATTTAAAAAAGAAATAAAATTAATTCTGTGAACAGTGACATCTAGTTGTTACAATATAAACTATTATAATTGCTACAATTGTATGGTTGCAGCATAGTAAAATGGAGTAAAGCTTTTATGCTAGTTTTAAAGGTTTGTTGTAGTTTGATATAAAATTCATAGATGTCTCTTAAAATAAAAAGATGTCCTGTTTACTTTGATGAAATCAAATTATTAAATTTTAATAAAATCAAATCCTATCTATGTAAACAAAGTTTTAGTAAAATTATAAGCATAAATTTATCGCCTATTTTTTTATGTTATGCTGCATTTTAACAACTTTTTTTTGGTATAATGGTTCCTCCACTGATATTTAAATTAAAATAAATAAAAAAAAGTGTTGAGTAGTTAAAATCGTTATTATTTCACCAAGATATAGAAGCTGCAACTGCAAACTGTTAAAAGAACGTGGAAAAATATAGGATTAATAAAGTAGTAGCGCCATCTAGACATAAATGTCTGATACTTCTAAAGTTTCGCTGGTAATGGGTTGTTCCTTAACTCCGTTTGATAAGTTTGTACTTTACTTTTTAGTATTGCATTCAACTCATAGATGGCAGTGACATTAATTCAAAGTTTTGTTTTTGCACTTAATTTATCGACACTGTCTCTGTTTTTACAGTTATTATATGTAATAAAATGCCTAGTCGAGTTATTGAAATAGATTTATTATGATTTGTTTTAAGTAGTATGAACCAAAAAAAACATAAAAATCAATATTTTAGACGACATGCAAACTGAAAAATGTTTAGGTACCTATTTGATGTGTTTCCTAACAAGTTTTACGCTATTAAACTGTTAAACTTACTTTGATTAGGGAAGTGTTATTAGAGAGTACCTAATGTTCATAAGGCCTCTGAGTTGTACCTACTGCCAGGTTTTTTCAAGCAGCCTAAGGAAGGTGTGTTCATTCATAGTAATGTTATATGTCATTGTTCTTAAGTAAATTATGTAGGAATTTATGTACCTAACTTTAGAATTCCGTATCTCAATGGATAAAACAAGAAAAAGAGACCTTTTTCTATATAACTGTAATTAACAAATATAAAATATGCCTATCTAGTAACCTTTTCATTGACAAATCTAGATCCAAGATAAAAAGGTACTAAATCTACTTCAATATAACAAAATGACATGCAAAATACGTAAACCTTGTTGTTCTTATTAAAACATCGTGACAAGTACTCGATCTTATTCCTTATGACAGGATCGCTACGATAGATAATAAACTTGGTACCTGTAGTTGGATTCACGGGAAAATGTATATTGTATAAACAAAGTTTTGAATGTGTGCGAAAAATTTGTATTTGGTAAAATTTTGTAGTTAGTATCAAGTCTGCAGATGATCAGGGAATGTTTAAAATCTTAGAAAAGTAAAAAAAATAAACTTAAAATTACAATTAAAGATGTCTTAGCCTCATCTAATCAAACAAGGAGATTTTCTATAAGTTCTAAGTTTCAGCTTTCATGAAAAACTTCTTCATTTTAGTAATTTTCAAGGCTTATATTTCAAAACCAAGCTTAACATCAATAAAAATGCTGTTGTTATATCCTACATATCCCCTTGTCTCTAATCACACTCTGGTCCTAAGATCCGATGCCAGCACTAGATAGTTTCAGTTAAACTCATACTTTGTACATCTTGACACTACATACTACACGTAACTGGTTTCATAGATATTTATAATAAGATGCACGGCGTGGGAAACTTGCACGATGGTTAGAGATAAAATACTTAATTTGGTTCTGTTAATTGATATTTTAAGGTAATTGTAAATTGGGTTGTGTAAGTAGATGCTTAATTAACTGCAGTATGATGTTAGAGGTTTGTGATTAAAAAGCTATAAATGTCTATAACTACGAGTTAGTATATCCTTTTGTCTTACTTGCCTTACAACAAAATGTTTTTTTTTCTGTCATAAAAAAAAACTTTTCTAAAAATCGATATAGAGTGTATTTTTTTAAGTTACTGAGGTCGCCCATCTTCGCTTGTAAATTACAATAAGATCAATCGAATTTATTTTGCATTATTTGAGTATCAATAAACGTACTAATTATGTAATTGTGATAGCACATAAGCTTCCCTTGTACTTTATAGCTCCTCTGGATCATAAATTAATGAAATAAAAACCTTAATTAACTTATTAGTATTTTACCCACGTATTGCAATCTGTTTTATTTGTACCTATTAATTTAGCTCTTAACTAAAATCCTTACAATACGACTATTGTGCGTCGTATTGCACACCAAGTGAATCCTTTAAGGTATATTCAAAACCTAGTAAACTCTAATTTAAAATGATAGTAAATAAATAATAAATAAACCTCCAGACTGACACACCAATTATGTGGCCCCATGGTAAGTGCATTAAGCGCTTGTGTTACAGGTATCACACAATGGATTAGGGGAGAACCTAGTTACACCCAGACACGAGCCAATGTCGAAAAATCTTTTTGACGTATGAGTTAAATTTCAAATAATTATCTCGTACATCTAAGAAGTTACATCGAAATAATTTCCTTCCTTTTTTTGCAAGCAGTTGCGCGAAAAACGACAAATCAAAATCTTTTCGTACAATTTTATTATCCCCAACGACCCCACTTACCCTAATCGACGAGGTAATACCTGGATTCTATGTGATTGTCCATTACATTCACCGAGGAAAAACAATAAATACTGGAACGAAATGACAAGTGTAAAATTACAATCTTCTCTGTAACTAGACCAGATAATGACAGACGATTATTGTGACGCTGTGGGGATGGTGGTATGAAGTAAGGTACAGGTAAGAAAGTAGAAAAAAGAATAGTTTTGAGACCGTATGTGTCTGTTGGACTGCCCCAAAGCTAACGATAAATAATTCAATTTGTGGACTAAACTTGGGTGTGTAAAATGCTATTTTTTTGGCAACACCAGCAAATGCATCTTAATAAGAATATGCAGACAGACATACAGAAATGTATGTTTGAGAAAAAAAGTAAAAAAGTAAGGAATCTAGTTACTTAGTAGGTACATTATGTATGAGACCATCCACGCTCGTATGCACGCGGGGACGGTTTTCTACATCACATGACAAAATTATTGTCAGACAGTAATAGATACTGATATGAAATCCCATTCCTATAATGCACAATATTATTCTCTAGTTCATTACGTGCCGCACATAGTTGCTTGCAAATAATAAGCTTGCTTAAATTTAAAGGATGTATAAAATAATATTGTTTTTTAAAGCTTTTCTTTCAACTTAGAAATATTGTTATTAATTTTTTGTAATTGTTTTTTATTGCAACTGGTAAAATTAAAGCTTACACAATTCTAAATTTACTATTCAAATACGATCCTGTCTCCGATACAAACCAATTTGTTATTTATATTATACTAGTGGCCGCCCGCGACTCCGTTCGCGTGGAAGCAGGTTTCCTGTGGGAAGGAGAAGTTTTCCCGTGGTAAAAAGTACCCTACTTGTCATTCTGATGTCCTATATTAGGTACTGTAAAGTTTCATCAAAATCCGTCTAGTAGTTTTTACGTGAAAAAGTAACAAACATTCATACATCCATGTATACTCACAAACTTTCACGTTTATAATATTAGTAGGATAAACAAATATTTTTGCTGAATGATTACACTTTTTATTGTTGGTTACCTGTTATCAAATCTCACTTACAAAAAAAACCTGTACCAAATTTTAAGTTACCCAATCAAAAAGGTTACAGAAAAAAAACTCTTACTTAGTATCTCCAAAAGTCATTATTTTTGAAATCTACGTCATACTGTTCATAGCCCACGTCACGTGCGAAAACGTGACGTCATCCACCCGATATGATTTGAGAATACCTCGAGAAAATAATAACAAGAAATAAAGTGGTCTGATTGGTCGATTACCCGGTCGTTTGTGACAATCGTGGAATGACAAAAAGATGGGAAATAACTAGGCTGGTTAGAGAAGACGGTTTCAAAGTACCGTGAAGGATTTATGAAGGAATTTGGCCTGTAATATGGAATGTAATAATGCACGTAGAATATTAACTTCTTTGAATATTATATTACTTGCGATAGGTGAACTATGGGTAACTAGTGTGATATGGCACTGGTGCCAAACAGAGGCTTCTTAAGTAGTTATTTTTGTTATTTTACGTAAAGATAAGCAAAACAATGTAAAAACTGCAGTGTTGTCATGGTTAGACAATCCAATTTCCGCAATCTGAAAAAATATACGCAACTATATTTTACTACTATTAGGCACTTTTCTTTCAGCGACTAAACGTCAAACTCCTGGGCACAGTGTGCGTAAAATCCCGCACTGTGGGAACACATCATTTGCAAAATTCCTCACCCTAACAAAATAGATTTACCTATCTTATTTTTTCCTTTAGCAATTACTTACTACCAATATAAGATAAGGTTTGCCTACCAATTTAAAAGTCTAAAACATAACAATGCTCGACATGAATTACAATGCAGCCTGAGCTTCTAATACGAGCTTATTGCCTCGAACATGGTGTTTGTTTAAATCATACTTATCTCGACAATACAATTACAAATTAGTGTGCTGTGGTACAAGATAATGGTAAAGTTTTAAGATTCTATGTTTGAATGTAGCGATTTCACTTTGAAGTAGTTTCGGATGTATTATATGTGTATACCTATTTGTTTAAAAATATCGCAAAATTGATAATAAACAAAATAAAAAATGTTAAAAAGATTTAATTTGAATATTTCTATACAAAAATATGTTTTATATCATCGGAATAAACAAAGAAGACGGAAGTTATTAGACCCGTAGGTATCTACCTACTTATTTGCCGTAATTTTAATATTATTAATAATTTTTATCATAACATTTTTTTACAAAATGTCGAATTTAACACTCTTGGATCCGATTAGCCTTTATTTACACTGTTGGAAATTAATAAAGTTTCAATAAAAATAAACAATAAATAGCTACTTCTTGCCAAAGTTTATTTTTGTTTAAATAAAAAATAAAAAGAATAAAAATTGTCGGAAATTTTTATTACCTTCAGGTAACAATGTAATAAAGGTCGAAGTATACCAGAATGTGAATAGTATTAAAATGGACGCAAATATTAAAGCAGATAAATACGTTTTTTCTACACCTAAAGATATTATTGTAAATTATATCGTCAATTCACCAGAAACCCAACAATGTAACAACATACGACACACTTAAAAACTAATAAACTCTTTCTCTACCTACATACATTTAAAAAAAAAAAACAATTTTTATTACCAAGTCTATAAAAATATCTAGCTCATAAAGCCAAAATAACTACTTTTCTCACCCTTCCCCGCTTGTGTTTAAAACTTGATCCACACGCATGCGCGCGCGCCGCGGGGAGCGCACAGACAGACAGACAAACTGTTAACCTTTAGATTGAGATGTGAACCGGGTTATATTAGTCTATGCATAGTAATGTTTGAGTATTAACTTCGTGCGAGGCTAATGTAAGGTAAGTCGTGTTGGACACGATAGTTTGATCTGAGGTGCCGAGTTCGAAACGTTTGGTAGAAGATAATAAGTTAGAACAATTAGATAGTCTTCGGTGATGGAAATAGTTGCTAAAAGTTTTGTTGCGATACAAAAATCTTTTTTTTCTAAAATTTATGGTCGATCAACAGATCGTTAGCGAATATGATATTCTTATAATTAAGCTATTTTAATTAAATTTACCTTTTAAATCGATGTTCATGTTAAAACATTAAAAAATTTCGTCTCATTTTTCGGCGTCAGTTTAGTGATTTAAATAATGTCTACATACAAATGAATTATCTAGTGTTATTATTTTTATCTTTACTAAAATATACCTTGTCCTACAAATTTTACATTTCCCCCCAAAAAAGCAAATTAAAAACCCAAAGGCACAGACCGTACTGGATTACTTCTGCCAATGCACGCGATATGAAAGTTTAAACAAAAGACCGGGTAAAAAAAACCCGAGTTCAATAATTGGACCTCGGCCTGGCTGCGTATGAGTTATAATCTTTGGAAACATATTTATGAACCGGCTCAATCGGGTGGCCTAATTTTAGGATAGAATCCTGCGCATGCTATAAAATCACTGTGTACTCGTAGATTTATTTTCGAAAATATATGTTATACTCTAAATTGTTTTATAATAATTACGCGTTGCGTATTTTTGTAAAAGAGAGTAGCGATATTTTATAAAGTAATACAGTATACAATATTCTAAAAAAAAGAAGGTTTACATGTATAACATAGTACAGGAAAAGGAGTTTTACTCAGAATTTAACGCGTGCGAAGCCGCGCGGGTAAAAGCTAGTTTGATATAAGGAAGTGATACAACTACTTACATAGCATAATTGTATAATTTCGTTGCCAAGTGAAAAAGCAGATGACGATGCGCTAAAAAGAACCCTATGTGTTATTCTGATGTATAAACTATGTAACTATAAAGTTTAATCCAAATCCGTCCAGTAGTTTTAACGTGAAAGAGTAACAAACATCCATCCATACTTACAAATTTTCACTTTTATAATTTTAGTTTCTAAATAAAAATCGTTTGATTAAAGATTTACTTTTAAGTTACAGTATAGCTTCATACGGAAAAACAGCTTAATACAGACAGGTGGTGTTAATTTAAAGCGTACTTGTACACAATAATAAATAACTATTTTATGAAAAAACAAGGAACTCTGATAAATTAACTGTAAAATCTGTCCAGTTTCGATTTTAATTTGAAACAATGCTCTTGTTTTATTCATTAGCAAGTAATTACTATTATTAATGTGAATTTTATTATAATTGCATCTGGATTTGTTTTTAAAGAATACTTACTGTTTTGGTTTTATGTAGCCAAATAAATTCTGTTCAATCGTCCATTATGTTTTTTAGGTAAAAATGAATAATAAAATAATAAAATTAAGTTATTTTAGACGACGAAATATAAAAAGAAATAAATTAATGAATATAGAAACTTATGAAAGTTACTCTAGAAAGTGCATAAGATATAAAAAAAAACAAAAATGTTCTTTCGAAATCCCCTACCTTTTGACACCGGGTCGTAACTCCCGTACTACAGTAACTCATACAAAAACATGATTTACTCGAAGTGTGATTAAAAAACAACAGCCTCCTTGTTATCCACATTGTTACTGATATTTATTTGTTATTTACGACAACCTTTAAACAAACATGTCATAAATAAATATATTTTTTTAACCTCTCATCAGGGTAGGGCTATCTCTGCTGGAAAATCGGAGGTGCCAATAATTTAAAACTTATGACATGTTTACAACCGTTAAAGTATTTGTTCAGTGTTTATTTTTAGTAGATTTTTACTTTTAGATATGATCTTATGCATAGCCATAGGTGTTAGTAAAGAAATTATACTCTGTTAATTACAAAACCTGTAACATAATAATAATGAAAATAAAAACGTATTTTAACTAAGCGTTAGTAAATATGGATAGAAAAGGCCAAAATGTACACACAACTGTCAATAAAGATATTTTTATCAAATTGACATTTAAAAAAAAATGACTTCTCTTCCGACATCTGCCAAAAGGTACTTTGTACTAATCTTTTTTACAAGTCCAATCTGTAAGTTAACCTTATAAAGACTTAGTACTTATTAAAATTCCCAAACGCACCTTATTCTTCACCATTTCCCAAACAACACGCTGACATTTCCATCTGTCAATCATCAATCGCCGCGGCGGAAATTCCCTGATTGACAATTGATTGTGGCGGCAAACGGTAACGCGCTCAATAGCTATTCTCACTGACGTCACATCGCGGCTGGAGGGTTAGGTTCACTTCCGGGGCGGTTACAGCGCTGATGGGGTAGGAATTTTAAATTGTTCGAGGGTAGGGTGGTGGATTTTCTAAGGTTGTAGGGTAGGATTGTACATTCCTTGGGGCTGATTATTATAAAGCTTAGAGAAGATGAATTTTGTTTTTTTTGGTAGGTA
Organism: Emmelina monodactyla; assembly: GCA_916618145.1. Classification (NCBI taxonomy): domain Eukaryota; kingdom Metazoa; phylum Arthropoda; class Insecta; order Lepidoptera; family Pterophoridae; genus Emmelina; species Emmelina monodactyla. The sequence goes on from OU745316.1 coordinate 5,680,964, forward strand.
ATAGTGGCCGCCCGCGAAAATATTACCTTATGTGTTATTCTGATGTATAACCTATTACTGTTAAGTTTCATCCAAATCCGTCCAATAGTTTTTACGTAAAAGAGTATCAAACATCTATCCATACATCCACACATACTCACAAACTTTCACACCTCACTGTCACGACAGAAGGGTGGCAGGACTCTACAACAGGATTCACTTCAGATGCCTTAAAAGTTTGGTTCACAAAACTCTAAATGTGTGCTGCAAAGGCATATAAACACACGATAAAAAGAAGTCAATCTTAATTATTTCCAGCTTTTTTTTAATGTTGTATATTTTACAGAAATTTGACTAATTTGAGTGTACAAGCGACAGATTTTCCGAAGTAGGCATACCTTATATTAAGTTCAGAGTGCTAACAAAGTCCATATATGTATAAGAATTATTTTGTTCAATCAATAAATCATGAAACCTAACTGCAAACTTATGTAGGTGAGTTCTACCTAACTTTTATAATTTTCTTAAAAATAATCACTTTATTTAGATAATGCATATTAAGTAGGTATCAATTAAAGCATTCCATAACTTTTACTTTTTCCTCTTTAAAGAAAAAAAAAGTACTTACCTAAAAAAATTCCTACGGAAGTTCAAAAACCATTTAAACAAGTAAACAGGCTGTTCAATGATTAATAGTGATAGTATACAATGTATTTATTATTCAAACGATAGAAATAAATCATCGACTGGTAGATTCCTATGAGTTAACGGCGTTGGATGCTGCGCTTACACTTTGCTTGTTACTGGAGCAAGTGCAAGTGGGAGGGCAAAGAAAAATATTAAAATCTTTTTTAATTGATTTAGGCAGGCTTTCGTGTGAATTTCGTTAAATTGGGCTGACTTCAAATCAACATTTCGTTAATAACTTCAAAATCAATTGTTGATTTAAAGTTATTAAAGAAAAAATATTAAAATTTAAATTGTACGTGGAACATGTCAATGCGTTTTGTGTTTAATCATCTGACATTACAAGAATTTTGACAATCAAGGTTTCTGGCACAGGGTCTCCTTAACGAGGTAGGTTTATTAGTAAACTAGGTTTAGGCTACACAGCAACTTTAACTTGTAATACATAGTAATAATATAAATACAATTATGTAATTTTTTATTCAGCAATAGTGTAACATTTGCAACGTTAAGTTATTTTACACTTAACAAATGAATGATTTTTCATGTATTTATTTTAAATTTCTGAGACAGAGCTATTTTTTCTTCTTACATATCATTCACATATTTTATAGTTGTACCAATCACCTTCAATAAGATTTTTTTTTCCATATCCCCAACAGAAATACATGATAAAAAACTATCACCCTACTAGCTTCTACCCGCGCGGCTTCGCACGCGTTAAATTCGGAGTAAAACTCCTTTCCCTGTACTAGGTTTTTATACATGTAAACCTTCCTCTCGAATCACTCTTTCTATTAAAAAAAACTGCATCAAAATCCGTTGCGTAGTTTTAAAGATTTAAGCATACATAGGGACATAGGGACAGAGAAAGCGACTTTGTTTTATACTATGTAGTGATAGTGAAGATCGTTCAAACGCGGCACAACTTAAACCCGTTGATGATGAGGGTAACTTAAGTTATTGTTAAGTAAAGGTTCTGTTGCACTCGGCTCCCAGCTAAGCCGGACTTTGCTTAGCAAATCTCCTTACATTACAATATATTACTTAGAATACGCTTAAATTATAAAGCAGGTTGGTAATTACTTTTTAACTGCGGTTTAAAGACATAAAATGCATAGGTATTTTTTCTTTAGCAACTTCTGAGTTCTATAATCCTACTAATATTATAAATTTGAAAGTTTGTGAGGATGTATGGATGGATGGATGGATGGATGTTTGTTACTCTTTCACGTAAAAACTACTCGATGGATTTGGATGAAACTTTGCAGTAATATAGGTTATACATCAGAATAACACACAGGATACTTTTTACCGGAAAACATCTCATTCCCACGGGAAACCGACTTCCACGCGAACGGAGTCGCGGGCGGCCACTAGTATAAATATAAATCTAAAAATCTCCAAACTGACACACCAATTATGTAGTTCTAAAGTAAGTTGCAGGAAGCACTTGTGTTATAGGTACCACATCATGGACTAGGGGAGAACCTATTTTTACGAAATTGGCTCGACCCGGAAGCATCCGCTTAGCAGTCCGGTATACCTATGTATATAATACCGCTGCACCACAGATGTCGTCGTTATAACACACAGTACAACTGATAAACTGGCATACCCAATAATAATAATAGTATGATATTAATGTAAAATACCCTAAATAGAAAACAATTTCATACAACGGAACATTTAGCTTATAATAAAGCTACAAAACTGAACAAAAAATACTGGCAACCTCGCGAAGTAAAAAGTTCCAAAAGACTTTGTGTCGCCAAAATGATTGATTCCCCTCATATCCGTTATGAAAGTACCTTCAACCAACACCCACAATAAGGAAATTGACAATACTTATATTACACAGTTTTTGATTGATACGAAAATTGATTGACAGAATGGTATCAGTAGAAAATAGGGGTCGTGTTGGGTCGAGACTGAAATCTTGGTAAGTTTTCGCAAGTATTGAAACTTAAACAAATAATGATACTTTGAGTTCCAAAAGGTGGTGATACCAAATTCGGTGTTTTTTTACCACAGAATACCTACTTCATTTATTAAGCGATTAAGCCAGGAATTTTATACCTAAGTACCGTATTTGAAATATAAAACCAGGCACCGTAATTATTACCTAGGTTTGTTTTACGTACCTACCTATGTTGTAAGTTAATGTAAAAGTTTAAGTGTTTTAAAAAGTCATTAAGTTTCCCAGACTTTGCCTTACGGCTAACAAGCTTAGATTTTATGGTAGCCACATAAGCAAAAAGGATCTATAAATCAACAAAATCACTTAGTTTTTATTATTTTTTAAACGTATTTACTGAGTAACAAAATTAGAAGCTGAATTGAACTACTCTTTTGTGTCATTTATTATTATTTAAGAAGTTTACTGCTTAAATGCATATTATAAATTTTGATGCAAAAAAAATACCAGCAGGCAGAGTTGTATTTAAAGTGTCTTACATAAAGAATAACTAGTGGCAAAGATAGACTTATTTTGAAGAATGTCGATTGTTGCTGACTTAGTTATTTAGAAAGCAATGTGGATTTTTAGAGGCAGAAAATACTATTAAAATAGAAAATACAATAATCGTAAACCTTCCTCTTTGCATTGGCGTAGCAAATTAAAGCTAGGAAAACACTGGTGTATCTATAAAAGTTCCGTTCCATAAAGATCTGCTAGGATATCATCTCTTAAGGTGGAACCTAAGGCTTGGTGGTACCCGAATTTTAATGTAAAAGTGTATCGAACATCATCCGCTTGCCTATGTATACTATTTTTCACGTCTTGCTGAATCTAAATGGCGGTATATGCTTAGATGTAGATTTAAGCTTATAAATTTAAGTTTTAGAAAATCGCGAAAATAAAATTGGAAAACTTACAGTGCCTACTTAGAACATAAGTACTTGTCAATTTACAACTAAATACATAAATGTAAGTACGTTATTATTGAACCTCCAAATTAACCATTTCGCAACCTAAATTCCTCAATAAAAAACCGGTAACCAATTAGACAACTATAATTACGTCATATCCTGGCAACATTGAGTACGTTTTATCAATGGCGTCTATTGATGGCGGTGCTTACATTCATAAATATGGCGATGGCGGGAACAAAACAAAATGGCTGACCGGCTAGTAACGAGGTGGCAGGGCTGCCAATTGTAAAAATACAGTTTTTAAGTATATTTATTTAAACTAGAGATGCGCCGAGTAACACTTTTGCCGAGTACCGAGTATTACTCGGTTAAATTTTTTTTAACCGAGTACTCGGCCGAGTAACTCGGTTCTATCAAATTCCCAATTTCGCGCGCGTAAACAAGTACAAACGAACACAAGAAAATTTGTTGGCAAATGGTGGACAGGGCACCAAACAAGGCATCATAATTAACATTTATTAAATTTACATACTTATTTATTATTTTTATTACTGTTCCTTTAATTTTGTCTCACTAGTACTCATGCATTAGCATAATTTTGATTATATTACTTGAGGATGTCAAAGATTTCTTCAATCAGTACGTTTTGATTAACACTGTTGTTTCAATTATATCTATCTAAATATATTGCTTTCTTTAAACAAAGTATATTACTTTTTTGGTACTCGGTACTCGGTATACGAATGCCGACCGAGTACCGAGTACCAAAAAAGCCGCCGAGTACGCCGAGTAGGTACCGAGTATAAACCGAGTACTCGGCCCATCTCTAATTTAAACCAATGTATGTAGGTTGGGATATTAATATTTTCTCTAAAGTTTACTGCATATTTAAATGTATAATTTTCGGAATAGAAAAATTCAATGTACGTAAATTGTTTTATGTAGGTAAGGTAGGCTCCATTGTCTAAGGATTTTGGTATTTTTGGAACGCAAATTTAAAGCACTGAAAAAAACAGAATACACTTTTTTTAGTTTTAGTGTGCATATTCTGTAAATTAATTGTAAATTATCTTATCATATTAAGAGTGGCTAATTAGGTAGGCTCATATATGTCGCAATACAATGGGTAAAATTCCAACCCTTACATTTCTTTTCAGTCAATTTTCTTTCATCTCGAGGAAAAGGCATAAAAACTGCGTAATTTATATTAAGTGTCAGCCCTAAAGGCAGATTAAACAGCAATTAAAACAAGTTTAAAATCTCGTTTCACAAACAAATTGCAATAAATAAGAATACTTAAATCTTAAGTGCTTGATTTGGACACGGCTATATCATCATACGTTTGATATCCATTCTGTAAAGACCCGTAATCATATTGTAATAACTTCGTTAAAGTGGCTCTGTTTAGGACGGTCTTGAAGTAATAATTTTGCAGAATCATAAAGATTGTAATAATAGTTTGAATCTATTTCAATTAAAGAGTTTTCTGAAAGGCGGTGTTCTTATTGCGATGGGCGTTCTGTTTTTATAATTGAACCTTTTATAAGAGAGAAATCCAGTTAATTCTATGATAATTTCGTAATTTAACTGTACGCTTATATTAAAGTAGGTATCAATTAAAGTTCAATTGCATGCCTTCTAACTTCTACGAGTATAACAATCTTTAGCAATATTAAAATGATTTAATACCTTTTTGCTTATGACTTATTAGATATAGAATTATATAGTTGAGACTGTATTTAACCTAAAATACAAAAAAAATAATTGAATAACCTTTTTTATATAGACTGCACATTAAACTTGAGTCCAAGTGCGGAAACAAGAGCCCACTAACCTAACCTAACCTATAGACTGCACAATGAATAGAATAACACAACTTATCTTACATATTTTCATTATAAATTCAGTCGCATACGCCCAACTCTCTCCTAACTTTTTTTTAAAACCGATATTTTCTAAGTTTACACCAAAACAATACATACATACCTGCAATACCAACGAAAACTTCCCAAAAATTAACAATAATCAACAGAAAAACACAATCAAACCAACCACAAGACAAACAGACTCACCGCGTCATCAAAAAATGCTTTCTCAAATTAAAAACCTCAATTTTCGGCTATCACACGTAATCACCGACACACGATAAACAATTTAAATGGCTTGATCAACCGCAAACACGATAATCACAATCACAACCGCATTTACTTCACAATTACTTTAAGCACTCGAACTCAAAAACTTTAAAGAACTTGTGAATCAAGTTTCTTATAGATCACCTGCCAAAAACTTAATATTCCGACTTTCGTTCCATCGATACAGCTTATTATTGTATTATTATTGTTTCAGTATGAACTGGACGTTTCGCCTCATCAATTCTACTCACATTGTCAGCTTAAACATGTTACAGTTACTGTATCAAACCGGGCATAAATCAAAATGTCGAGGGGCTATTAGGGAAATTCGGCTGGGTGACATTCCAGTGGAATGATTTATGTTTTTAATTGTTTTAGCGAATTTTTAAACGTTTTTTATCATAACTAATATTGTTTATGCGAAAGTATATAAGGATGGATAGATGTGTGAGCATTTGTCACTCTTCTCGTAAATAAAAAAAATATCTCATTCCCCTGGCTAAAATTATTTTGTCAAGTTATTTTGCCGCTATAAAACCGCAGAGCGTTGGGCTAGTGATAACTAGTAAAGTTTTTTAAGAAATAGATTTTTTAATAGAATAAGGTTATATCATCATCTTGTACTAGAATAACAATGCAGATTGTAATTAATCGTTATTTATTTCATTATGCTTGTTTAATCATCTCGATTGTCAGATGTCAGAATATTTATTTTACTTATTATTAGATTAAAGCCCTTAAAGAAAACAATTAATTCGTCGCATTAAGAAATTTCGATATTTTTAGGAAAAAATATTTTTTTTGGAAAAGCTTTAAATTTATCACAACTTTCGCATTCGCCCCCCTGAGAAGGATACCACTTTCCGTACGCTACTAATTTCACCCATTATCGGTAGACACGAAACCGCGAAAGCAATTCGGGTCAAGCTTTTTTTTCTTTTCTCAAAGTCCCGTAAAACGCACCACGCATTGTGCCTTTGTATTTTTAATTCCGAAAGGTCAGCGAGGTTTCTTATGGTGTGAGACGACTGAAAATATTTTTATGTTTCGATTATCTTGCATCAAATCGATTCATTTATTATCAAAAGAGCACTGATTGCTTTAATAACAAGTCTTTCCTTACGAAATAGTTAATTTATTGGCTATAACGTTAAAAAAATCGAATTGGATAACAAAAGAAGCATGATTGTAATTGTTGCCTTCATTGTTCTCAGGAAGATAAAGGGGTACATGCTTTTGAGGCTTAATTAAATTTTAGCAAGAGGCTGGGAATTCGGTTGGTTTCATGGCTCGCATGTTGAATTGACTTTTTAACTGGATGTACATTGTTTCATACAAAATTCTCGATATAAGGGTATGTGTTCAAGATCGGAGACCAAATAAATCTTGAGATTCGTGCGGCGAATTTGTTTTTTAGTTTCTTTGCCAGCGGAATAAAGATTAGATAGTTTAATTAAGAATACGTGACTTATGAAGGTTGTTTTTTGTTAAACGAAATCGATTGTTACGACACATGTATTTTTGTCGCTACCTCAGTCTTGTTTAAATGACATTCTTCATAAGTGATAACATATATGGCATGTGCTCTACTTTTGTCATGATTATAATAAAGATTTTCCCATTTTCTTGTCACGGCGAAGCCCTACATACCACATGTAGCAGGCCGTTATAGGAAATAGACTTTTATTAAAATTCCCGACAAATTATACGTTTTGCGTGTTATGATGTAATTGTGGCAAGATGGCCGCCCGGAGCGACATACAGTCACGTCTCAGGAGAACCCCACCATGTGTCAGTTATTTATTCTATGAATAAATTAGTGGACCAACGCCAACGTTCAAATTGCAAACTTTGAATAAAATTGTCCCTTTCATATAAATTAGAATTTGATTGTGTTAGCTACGCTGGACGTGATTTATATCGGGGTATCAATCAAAATAACCACTAGGTTGCGATGTGATAAAACTGTATTTAATAACTCTGTGATTAAAACCATTAATTTGCTTACAACCTCGTGAATTAGCCCAACTCTTTACTGTCGGCAATCGTATAACGATCGAAAGTTTGTCATGTTACAAATTGCGTTTGTTTCCTAACATAAAATTAATTACTTCGTCTTTTACAAGCAGGTAACCTAGATAATAAGGGTATATAATATTACAAATCTGTTTTCTATTGAATAAAGCAAATTGTTTTCCCGCGCTCGGTAGCGACAGTAGCGCCAACCGTCGCTCGCGGCTAGCTGTGTAATTACGGAGATAGCCGACCACAGCCGAGCGAGCCCGAAAACGCCCGAGGCCGCTCTTGATCGACGTTAATTGTCCACAAGATATTAAGCTTATTGTACCTAATTATTATGGCAGTATTTGCAATAAAACGCAAATAACTTTTGATATCTTATACAAACAGAAACATAGAGACTTATTTTTTTATAGAAAGTAAAACCGCAGTGAGTGTATTTCAATTAACGTTAACTAGAAGTTGCATCAAACAACTAACAATGGTGATAAACAATTCAAAGAATAATGAAACAGGCCTTTAACAGCTAAAGCTCACGACTTAAAAACATTTACTGCCAATTTTGATCTAACTTGATTTCAATTTAACTGTAATTGAAAATCTAATTGATATTCACAACAGTGGATAGGTACTCAAAACCTTTATAATACTAATAAAACCTTGCTATCTCATAGTCAAGATGGTCTCTTAAACCAGGCTAGATGAGTAGAAAATGCGTTAAAAAACCGGATTGTATTACAAGAATAATAAAATTGATTGTATTGCCGACTCGTTGTGTTATAAAATACTAATTTTATTTGTGCTCGGAGTTAAGTTTTTTATTTACTGGTCTTCAGAAGGGAAAATTCCTTACGCCTTGTTTTTACCGTTTTGAAACCTGGGCTTTTTTATCTTTGTCTGATTTGGTGTTATTGTCTGCAACTTGAGCTATTCGTTTTTTACTCACCAACTGAAATAGCCAATAAAACACGGCCAATAATCGTTTATTAGCTTTTATAACGTATTTGTTCAGCAACCCGTAATCTTAAAGTCGTATACTTTCTACTAAGGAATAGGAAATAGTCTATGCCTATAAATTAGTAGGTAGCAGCCAGATACGTAAGTTTGAAATCAATACAAGTTTTCTCAACAATGGCTAGAGAGGCCCCCGCAGATTTATAGCTCGTCACATTGAAGATAAATTGTGATTTTCGCGTTTCTCCGTCTACTGTGCGTGCGCGCATGCGGTAGAACGTAACAGGGGAAGTAAATAAATATAATAAATTTAATTGAATTAAACATAAATTGTTACTAGAAAGACAACATAAAAATAAATGTGTAAGGGGATTAATAATGCTGAGAAAATAGCCTTATAGATTTATTCAACGTTCAACTGATATTAGAGCTTCAGGGGGGCTACGTAAGAAAAACACCGATTGAGATCCCTTTGAAATGATAACTTCAGTTCGTTTATATAGTAATAATGATTTAAGTGAGATAAGGATCTATATTTTTCGTACAGGTAATTTTTTATCATGGCTCGAAGATTAGTTTCGATGGATAACAGTTAGTTAGTTCCGTACGCAAAATTACCTAATAAATGCAAACCGAAGATAGAACAAAAGCTTTTGAACAATAATTTTGTTTTTTTTACTTTTATATAAAGAAATAATCAAGAAACACTTGTCATAACCTAGCACCAATACATCCCAAAAAATCCTATTTCCACTTTATAGCGCTGCATTAAATAATGAAAAATGCATTGAACAATTTTTTAAAATTCACAATATTACCAAAACCCGTTTACGTTCTACCGCAGCCATCTTGCACGTCCATGCATTGTCCTGCATATAAGGCATTGCTGACTCTTGATATTTTTATATGATTCTAGTGCCATTGTGGCACCGCAGCCTACTGGGAACAGGTAAACTTAACTGTACAATCATAGGTTCCGTATACGACAGGTTAGCAAGGTATTTGAATAATTTGTGATTTTGTGTTGTTTTGTGGTGTTTTTTTTATTGGGTTAGGGTTTGAGGTAGGTTTAAGATATTGGACAGTAAGGAATTTACAGAAAAATAACATAAAATTAGAATGATTGTGCTTTAGAGAAGAGTACTAAATTGCAGTTTTAAGTGTGCAATAGTAGAGATCTTATAAAAAAGGGAAAAAAATTGTTACAGTTTCAATAGGTTCTTCAATAGGTTCTAGGTTTCAAGAATTCGATTTTCTATAAAGTATTCTGTTTTATTCCAGATTTTCTTCCTAATAATGCTATGTTATGTCTCTCCCCGGTACTAAATCAGTCAGACAGACAGACGGACAATACCAAAACTATTAAAGTTCCGTAATTACTTACGCAATCCTAACAAGATAAAAAAGATACTTAATAAAGATTAGATTAAAACTACTTTTAAACCCATAAAGTGAAGTAATTATTGCCTACTTTTAAATACAAAGAATTAAAACAGTTTAAACCATACAACATTACCAATAGAGGCGGTCGTATCTCGAGAATCATTAAAAATGATAATTTTCTTAGTAAACTGAAAGAAACTATGTAAATTGAGTTAATATAAACGTTATTTAATGATAAACGAATGTTAACGAGAATGAAAGTTATGAGCTTATTTATAATTTGATCCGAAATTATTGCCACACAATGAATCTTTATGTAATTTATACTCCATGGCTTATTTTATCTGAAATTAATGATATCAAAGTATAAATATCTGCCTTTATTCGTAGATTAGTACTAAATTACTATTACTTCTTTAATTAATTTAAATATTTTTTACTATGAATATCACCAAATATATTGGTCCTTAAGTTCACGTAAATAAAAATAATACACCACTGATTCTACATTACTATTCTACATTACTACGTTAGATAAAATCTTAGCTATGTTAATGCCGAGCCTACATTCATACTGATTCCGTTTTTAACCCAATATTTAATTTATTTCGTTACTCAGTGAAAATTATAAACAAAGCTTGCAACACATTTACGACAGACATTAATATAGCTGATTGCTTTTCAAGGGAGAATTCGGAAATAACTGTCCACATAGAAAACACTTTCTTTTTTCTTTTCTTATGAATGAATTTACAAAAGAACATCTAGAAACATCATCAACCCAATCATAACATACTCACAACACACTCGCCTCTGAACTCACCATCACACCCAATCTAACTAACCAGGAAGCATCACATTCCTTCATTTATCTTACGTCGGTTTCCCACATAGACCTCCATTATTACTTGTAATTGCACTGAAAATAGCTTTAACAGCATATCAACGCGGGTTTAGAGGCGCGGCATTGTAAAAGGCGTTAAGAACGCTATGAAATTCAACTCTGGTGTTAATTCGCTAAAGTAAAGGTATGACAGCTGGTTAGATGCGAAACTACAAAGGTATTACGTTTCGCGGGGCTGGATTAGTGTGGATATGGAGTGGGATTGAGGATTTTGTTTGTGGAAGGATGGAGAAAGTTTGATGGTTTATTTGACTGCAGTTTATGGGAAAAACGATGTTAAAGAAAGAATATAAATGCCAGCTGTGTTTGGTAAAATGGCTGCCTAAAATAAATTATGTTGTTACTGTGTTTTGTGCGCAACAGATCTGAAATACAGAACATAACTGTCATTTATGTCTTGTACTTCAATAAAAAAGTGTTACTTAATAACACTGTATATTGTTATTTCCCATTTTATGACATTAAAATATCGATATCACAGTCAAACACTACGGACCCACAAAAGTACAACACCATTGTTTCTTTTGCCCAAGTTTAAACCAGAGGCTTATCCACACTATTCCCAAGCTAGATAGACACCCGTGCGACGGGTTATAATAGTCTTGATATTTTCTTTATCTGCAACTCCCTTCACAAAGGTACAAGATAATGTTACCTGTTTGCGGATTATTTGCACATATGACTGCATATCGTATAGATCTTTATATGTATTCTAGATATGCTAGATAATAAATTAAAGAAGAATTATTTAAAGGCATTTAAATAAAAAAATTGTTTCATAAGGCTTAATTTTATTTGGATAAACCAGGAGAGGGTTCGTAGCTGAAAATTAATGGTCGAAACGTTTTTTTATAGTTAACTTGTTTATGTAATAGTTACAGTGCATTTTAAGAAACAATATTTATATGACATTTTAAGTAGTGATGCTATGTGCATTTTAAACGTAATTCAGACTCAAATTTGCCGAACTAATAGAGGTAGGTATAACAAGTGTAAAAAAACCACTTCCGAATCCTGAAAATATGTAGTCTTGAGCCTCAATAGTATCTAAATTCACTAACGGTATACCCAAAAAACTCAATTTAAAAAAGTTATTAAGGATTGGGAAGTCATATTCGCCGCTTGAAATCATCGCTCACGCATCAACTATTGGTTCAGGTTTAATTATTTACATTGCAAATTAAATTAAAACACAATTTGATAGTATAGCTGCAATTTTGTACAATTACGTAACGTAACTAGTACCTACCCCTCTAGAATGCCCAGTTTTAGTTTTCGGAAGCAGTCTTTTTTAACCACGTTTTTTTAAATACCTAAGCGTATTCATACAGTTACTTTATATTATACTTAACATTAGTAAACCAATTACAGAGTATTTTATTTATCACCTACATTATTTTCATTGATTTTTCCATCTATTTTTATGTGTTTCCAGTTATATAAGTAACACTAGGAGCCAATCAGCTGATGATAAAGTCAGCTGAGTTAATCGTCCTGGGTACTGCCCGGGGTAACGCTACTGGATATTGTACAGACAGCAAAATAAGTAAAAATATGATACAGTGTTTTTTTCTGGGGGCAACACTTGTTATTAGTGATACGTAACTAAAAAACAATACACAGACGTATATTGTTTTTTTTGTGTTCTATGATTACTTAAAACATACCTCGAAGCCTTACCACACAATAGGTTAAAAGGTTTACCAATTTTATTTAAATCTTCGAAAAATGTAGGTACAGCCAACGCATTAACGAAACCGGTTTGAACAGCTCTATTTTACCCATAATAATTCACATTTACAAGCTATTTTTACACACAGAATTAAACTCAAAGCTTACTTAACTCATTTATCCTTTTTTGCTATCGGTACAAACCACGACCCATCCCGCAATCAAACCATAAATTCAGTATCTCAGGAAGGACTTAAATGAATAAAACGACTTAATTATTATACATAGTAATGTACATTAATCCATCTAGTTTATCGTTTAGTCAGGCTTTTAACGGATGGACCGCTTTTAATTGAATTTGATTTATACTGACCTTTGAAGTTTATGTCTATTGTTCATTTGAAAGTTAAATTTTAATTAAAGTCCAAATTGTTATGTTGAAAGGAAATAATAAGATATTTGGGAATAGATTAAAAATTGATTCGATTTAATACATATCGAAAGTGATTTAATATATATAAATTCATAGGTATATAATTGACTTATTTTTGATAATCTAAACGTAGGTTTTTGTAGTGCGCAATATGACTCAGAAGGTCCTTGTAATATTTTAAGAACCATATGTGTGTGTGGTTTAGCATATTGTAGGAAGAGCTTTAGTTATTGTAACAAATTAACACTAAAATATATTTAACTAGTGGCCGCCCGCGACTCCGTTTGCGTGGAAGTCGGTTTCCCGTGGGAATGAGAAGTTTTATGTCCTTTCCCAAGTTCAGTTCTTTCTTCATATCAATTTTCATCAAAATCGGTTCAGTGGTTTAGGCGTGAAAGCGTAACAGACAGACAGACAGACAGACAGATAGACAGACAGAGTTACTTTCGCATTTATAATATTAGTAGGGATTATAAACGTTGCTGGAATTCGACAATTTACAAAAATACATTAACACATAATCAAAACTAACTTATTTAGAGTCCATTACCGTTTCTTTTAAAATCCAATTAACTATCACCACGTTATTATAATAAAATAATCGCATAAGTAAACAATCATAATTCAAAGGAAATACTTCTAATTATTGGTATCTTATTACAAAAGACCAATTATGTATAAATTACTATAGATATTATGGTTTTTATGTGTATAATTAGATAGCCCGCTGTGTGGCTGATTGAAAAAACTGTGGACTGTATACTACAGTTTGTGAAGTAGGGTTCAAAATGTATATAAAACAAACCTCTTTTGTTTTAAAAAAAAGAGTACGGTTTACACTTTACATATAAAAAGGTATACAACTGAAGAAACTACTATGAAAAGTAGGAAATAATTTGTTAATAAAATAAGGGTCATTTAAAAATAAATAAAAACAGTGCGAAAATGTTTTTTTACAATAACTTATAATAGCTGCTCAAAGAACTTTTATTCCCATACCTATTAGATTGGGATTAAATGACAAAAACCAAGCTCCATAAATTTGTAACATTTGAAAAAAAAATGCTATTCAAATTATGAAAAAATAATTTTGTTTACATTCTATGTACTATCTCGTGTCTGTGAGTATAGTTTGAAGTGTTTTATAACCGTGATGTTGACATGATTATGAATGGTTTATTTAGATAACCAACTGTTATTAGTAATTGTCTAATTATAATAGATTTTTGACGTTTTTTTTCCCACAAGTTAAGAAATAAATGTTTTTTTACATAAGTAAGCTTAACAAAAACAAAGTTTATAATTTTATAATTTTAGAGTTATAACGGGTGTAAAAAGACCACTTCCGAAGCCTGAAACCAAGTTTTCTTGAGCCTCAATAGTAACTAAATTCACTAACAGTACCCAGAAAACCCGATTTAAAAAAGTTATTAAGGATTGAAAAGTCATATTCGACGCTTGAAATCATTGCTCACACATCAACTGTTGGTACAGGGTGCGATTATTTAGGTTGCAAATTAAAATAAAACTCTAGTTAATTTGATATCATCGCAAAATCTGATAGTGTAAATGCAATTTTGTATAATTACGTAAAAAAAATTTTTTTATTGTTATTAATAAAAATAAAAATTTTTTGCAATGCAATGCCCAGTTTTTGTTGTCGGAAGCAGTTCTTTTACTCCCTGTATAAGCTAATATTGTGCATATCAGTACGTATTTTGCTTCCTATCATTTAATTCCAGTCTTTATTTGCCGTAGGTAGTAGAGTTGTTTCGATATCTATTTTATCGATAATATTATAAACTGTAATTTAATACATAACAACAACGCTATCTTTCTAATAAAATCTAATAATTATACTTTGTGAATTTAATAATTTTGCCCTGTTTTAGTTTTAATTGATTAAAAACTTGTTTTATTTTTGTAGAGGTATTTATACAAGCAACTACTTTTGTAACCTTTCAACTAAAAATCAGATTTCAATATCGATAATTTTTCACAAGTACATAAAAACTATCGACAAATGACCCTTCCACTGCCCATCTCTATATAAAACTTATTACATCCAGCACAATGCACAACAATGGTCTGTTGTCTGTACATTGTTCTATGTGTACGATCCCACTGCTGGGCAATAAATAAGGCATTATCGGTAATAATAACTCGATTGAAGTGTATGGTGGGCGTGGGCTAGTAGCTAGAGTTGTGCTAACACAGTTTTAGTTGTCGATGTTTTAAAATGATAGAAAAGTTGAATTTAATTTGGATGGTGGTTTGGGACAAACATACATTTTTAGTTGAATATATTTGGAAAATATGTAAATATCTTGAAGAGTAAATACATTTAATTTTAGCAGTAGCTTTAAAATCATTTCTACAATTGTTTTTTTTTATAAAATCAAGTCAAATTAAATATTTGATAAATATTTTTATTTTGATTTAAATACGAAAATTGCTATTTTGTTACCAAATGCATTTTTTTTGATAATAAAAAATCTTCGAGAAGATTATCCAAAAACAATCATCGCAGTGATTTTTTTTTATCGTTGTAACAACTCTTTATTTTTTAAATAATCGCACTGTTGATTTAATTGTAGGTAGCGTTAATTGGCCATTGTCCAGTGGAATTGGACTGCCTTAACTTGATTTGCATTAAAGTTAACTGCCTTTCAGTGAATTGTTAATTACAACTAAATTGTTTGTTTATGCTTTGAACAATAGGTTTCAATTTGCTTTTATATTTACCGCTTTACCATAAATAATTTTGTATGATAACAGTCAACTTTGGCTATTTTAATGGTCTTATTATACAATTATACAACTAGTGACCCGCCCACGCTTCGCAATGGTGTAATTTTGGCCGACTTTATTTAAAAATTTAAATGATTACCTAAAGGATGGTGAAAACCGCATTTTAATCCCTAAACTGGTTAAGGAGGAATTAAAAAGACAGAATTAGCGACTTGGATTTATACCTACTATGTAATGATGATGATGCTTAAATAATTATAATAGTGGTTTAAGCTTTTCGTTTTGAATTTAGAATTTTAGTTAAATTAAATCGAATATAACCTCATTCAATAAGTTATTAAGCATTGATATATTTACTTACTGTTTAATCAAATTATCAAAAAATCAACTTACCATAAATTCTTGTGATGGCGATTATAGAAATTGAATTTAAAATGATGAACACTAAAACTTAATAAAATACAAACTTGGGAAATGCCTGCAGGTCGCAGCCACCCTTACATCGGTAAGTTAATTTATGCGTCGTAAACACTTGTTAATAGCAGATGGCTAATCTTTCTTTAATTATTACCAACTAGTGGCCGCCCGTGACTCCTTTCCCGTGGAAGTCGGTTTCCCGTGGGAATGAGAAGTTTTCCCGCGGTAAAAAGTAGGTACCTTATATGTTATTCTAATGTATCACCTATATTACTGAAAAGTTTCATCGAAATCCGTCCAGTAGTTTTTACGTGAAAGAGTAACAAACATACATACAAACTTTCACGTTTATAATATTAGTAGGATAGTAGGTAATATTTGTAAGTTCCGGTTTTCAGATGTTTGGACGTCTGTTACTCAACCACACAAAAACGACTGGTTGAATTCAGATAAAACTTTGTTCGGAAAATAATAACGGGTGTAAAAAGACCACTTCCGAAGCCAGAAACCATGTACTCTTGAGCCACTCACTAACAGTATACCCAGAAAACTCAATTTAAAAAAGTTATTAAGTATAGAAATTAAGGATAAAAAAGTATTTTTTTGCTCAAAATGTAACCAATATTCCTCCAGCAATGCCCAGTTTTTGTTTTCGGACGCAGTCTTTTTACACCCCGTATACAATTTTCTATACCAAATTCGTTTTTTAAATTGGTGAGTAAAATATTTAATTTTTAACTAACAAATTTTAATCAAATAAAGGACGCCATTTATATTTGTCAACGCATGCAAACCTGCGGACGACAAGCTAGTTAACAATTATTTTACGACTATTATATAAAATTTCTCATCTAAGCTTTATCTAACAAAAACCTGTATTAACGCAGTCGGTAGTGATGTAACATTTTATGGTCGCCTGCGCCCGCGCATAGATAATAGCCATAATAATTATAACTACGTCCGGTAATCGATTATGGAAAACTTGAGTAACAATGAAATCGATACTGTAAAGGCTGGTGCGCACAGGGTGTTTTTTTTATTATTTTTGAGTTTGTTATTGATATGGATGTAGTTTTTGTGTTGTGGGTTTATACTTTACAATAAATAGAAAAAGTAAAGGGTTTTCGTATCTTTTAATTGGAATTATGGTTAAGGCTCACAGTTAAACAGATAATTAAATTTCACAACTTCTTAAGCTTTATTTAAGGTCTTATATATAAAAATATATTTTTGAAACCATCCCCTTTTTTATAAATTCATATAGGTGCAATTCTTTTTGCAATTAAAGTTATTTTAGATCAAAAAATGTGCATTGATGTTTTGATCTCATATTTTTTAAGGATTACTATTTTATTTATTATTCAAATTGAATTAGTATCCCAAAAATATTTTATTTAAATGAATTTTTAACTTGGTATATACAGGCAACCTAATTCAAAAATCTTTCCATACCATTTTTTTATAAATAAAACAACTCGCAAATAATAACAGTATTAAATTCAGAACGGCTACCGTTTACAAAATGTTTATAATTAACGTCCCTTTAAGGGCCAATGGTAGATAAACGTAAAAGGCTAATCATTCCGATTTCCATTACGCGAAATCGATTAAATCTAACAATATTCAAAGCGCATCGGTCTCGGTTTCCGTTAGCCATCAGATAATTTTATGAATTGGCGCGAAAATTCGATAATTGATGATAAAAATCGACAGAAGCGGGACCAATTACTGCGCGTGCGACTACCCGCGGTCACTCAATGAATGCAATCGCGGCTTAGGGATGGGAAACTAACATCGATATACTAAGTCATGAATCTTAGTTGAAAAATTTTGGTAAAAAATTCAAGATTCTAACAAAAGGTTTCTCCTATTTATCAAAGTAGTAGTTAAAATTGATCAATTATTAAGTAATATATACTTTGTATTCTTGTTAACAAAGCATGCCTACCAAGCTATAGCCTGCTTAAAAGGTAAAGTTCGTCGTAATGGACAGTATCTTTGCATACTTATTAACATCGATAAATTTCCATATATCAGTCCCATCACTACCCCTCGTGCGGTTGTCCGCCTCGTGGCTCTAACAACTCATTAGTTGAGCCACGCTCACTTTGTGTCCGGCTCAGGGAGGTTAATTGTATCAATTTAACCCACGAGTTAAGTTAACTATTGTTTTGTAGGACCCTTAGGTACTTAAGGACATGTATAAGCAGTTAATTAAAAAAATCCACAATAGGCTTTTATTTTTAAATCAAAGTTGGATATTTTTGCCTTTCAGGTTGACTAGAAAGAACTTAAAAGGTTTAATATTTTTTTCTTTTCTGCCCCTGTTACCTACTTGAAATAGTATCCCTAAAATTTTGCAAAAAAATCACAACCCTAACCTTCACTAGTGATGTCCTTACTAAGGTCCTAAATGACTCCTGACGAGATTTTTTAAGAAAATATTCTGTAAAACATATCTGTAGCTCAAAACACATACACATAAAAATAAACAATTAAGAATCCATTCCAAAAATGTAATCACAACACGCGCCAACACATCAAACAAAGAATTTTAACGAATAAAACTGCAAGAAATGTTTCATTTAATTTAATTAAAAATCGCAAAATAATGCAAGTTATTAACATACAAACGGAATCGATGTTTTTAATCGAACCGCGGCGTTTAGTGACACGCTTCGTTCAAAATGATAAAATATTCGATGTCGTGGATCGATATCAACGCGAGAATAATTCGAATATCAAACTCACATATCTAAACCACTACTAATGGAACTCGATAAATGTATACAACGACTAAGTAGTTATGATTAGTAGTTCTTACTTTTGTAAGACTTGTGAATTAGCATTAGTGTGTATACCAACGGTTATAATTATTCGATTGTTTTAATGTAGTTCGGACAAACAAAACAAATGATTTTTGGTAACCAAATATTCTTACTTATTCGTCACAAGTCCAAAAAATATTTATTACATTCAGAAGAATAAAAAAATATTCAGTTGCACTGTAAGATTATTTAAAATCACTGTAAAAATTGCGTTTGCATAGCTAGTTAAAATCTATTCTGAGTTTGCTATTCAAATCATTCCGTAAACCAATTCTGTACAGTTACGAAGAACTCACTCACATCACCGCCATCACAGTTCTTTTTACCGTGCCACATCATCATCAACTCGATCCATTTTCCTTTTCCAGAACCAATGGTAGGGGTCACCAACGTCCGTTTTAACATCCAACGCTCGCGTGAACGATGCCATCTTCCGACCCGAATCGAATACATTATCTCGAATGAAAGAATTCTCATACAATTCGCATAATTTGTACCAATATTACACCGCCGTGCCATTTGTAGTGCATGTTTACAGGGTTGCTTAGGATTTTAACATTTAACGATTGTTTGGACGATAATGGTGTTTTGTTAGGTAAAATAAAAGGCAAAGGTAAAGTGTAATTGGATTGCTTTCGATTTGAAATTGGAACATCGGACATGAAATTTATGAAAGCAAAAGCAATTGTATTTTAATTATACGATTGGTGAAAACGTCGTGAAAACCCAAGATTGGAATGAAAATTTAAATTGTATTAATCCTAAAAGTTTTTTAAACTGGTGCTCATCTAGTGGAACATACAAAGGCTTTATCTATTAAAAAAATGGTTTGCATCACCATTTAATATGCTAGAAAAAAAATACAAAAGCAAAATATTTAGGTTTATTTTACTTTAAATGTAAATATTTAAATAAAAACCATCTTACCGCATGCCAACTTACCTACAACTAAGTTTGTTACCTACACGTTTTCTTAAAAATGAAATTCATATACTTACCAAGTTTTTACCACAAGTAGTCAAATTTTAAGAAATTTACATAAAAGCCGCCTTAAGGTCATCGATTCTATAAGCAATCGCATTGCAGTAAACCGAATTACTTTACGACGTCTATAAACCCACTATTGTTAGACCCGACACAAAAGGACTTCTATGAAAAACACTACCAACTTACGCATTTGTCCGATAGCTTCTATTCTCCTCTTAAAAGCGTCTTTTCATCAACTCGTGCGCAGTTGAATCGATCAGAGTATCGATTCGCAGGTTTATGATCGAGATGTGTGTGAAAAGGATAATTTTCGTATTCGATCAAACGGACAAAAGGTTCCTGGTGTTATATTTTGAAATGTGGAATAAAGAATTTCTAGGAAAATTATATTAGCTGGGTACCTACGAATATATTCTTATGGTCGTATTTTGAAATGACACTCAGTTTAAATATTTGTTTAAGCTTGGTCTTCCTTTTACTAGACTTTGGTTTAATTGAGTTGTAACTCAATAAATGCGATATTAGCATACGTACATAAAACTTGCTTGATTTAAAAATTCGACCTAATACTAGTTTCATACTTGAGAGACATTTTAAAGTTGTTTTCTTTTCCGCTTAAAATAAACTGTCGATATTTTCTCTCACGATGCTATTTATTACTCTGCAAAGCAGAAATAAATCAATTTTCCCAATATTAAGTTATTAAAATGAGGTTGTACCGAACGGCCGAGCCTTGCCGAAAGCTCATCCAGTAAAAAATATATTACCTACTAAATCAATGTTTTATTGTTGTTGATGATTTCAGCTACTATAAATAAATATAAAATACCGTTGATAAATCCTCAATAAAATTGAGACCAGGTTATCACCACATCTAAAGATCTTATCGTTATTCAAATTAAAATAGATTTGAATAATTGATTACCGAAAACAGTGTTTTGTTTTAACAGAACTTGAAACAAAAATCTAAGGTTGGTACAAACTAGGCCTTTGTATTGCGTTAAACATTTTGAATAACATTATGGTTTTAAATATTTGTATTGATACTAAGTCCTAATTTAAGATTACTTTAAATAAGCAATGTTTAGCAAAGTTGATAAAATTTTGACAAGAGTTACCAAAACACATAGAGTTTCAATTTGTGCAACAATTCTGGGAAATTGCAGCATTCTGTTGTGATGGATAATTAACAAGTTCGCAAACATCAAGATTTTGTTGCTTTTTCTCTGGTTTGTAATATCTTACCTAATAAAGAACAAAAACATTAATTCAATCATTTTTATTCATAGATTTATTATCTTCGCTCTCGCTCTTACTAGATGGAGCACTGCCTGTAAACAATAGCTTTGGTCTTGCGGCAGTTTTTTATTTTCGTGCCAACTCGTGTGTCAAATCATACATAACTGTTCGAAAAGCTTCCGACCAAACCATGACATGTTTTCTGACTTAGCACTAGGAACAAACCAAGATGTCGCTTAAGTCCAAACCTTTTATTTACTCATCATCCTCGCTGAGCAACAAAATAATAAGTAAAAAAATTCAAGCTCGACAAAACGGAAACTACACATCTGTCTTTTTGTCGTTTTTCAATCATTTTGGCAATAAAAAATAAATGTTTCAAAAGTTTTGAAACGCCATCTACATATGACCCCTTACATTCCTTGCAAGCTGTTATATTTTAGTAACTACTCTTAAAATTGACTATTTTTTAACCATCAACCACCTACCTACGGTCTCAGAGACCGTAATGTTTTATAAAATCAAATATAATTTTAATAAAAAAAATTGATGGTTATTTTTTACTACTTTTTATGTTAAAAACTTACAAAAATACGAAACAATTGCTATATTTTTTTTTCAGTTCTTAAAGACATTTATAATTTAATAGCAAATATTTGGTGCTAAAACGAAGCATTGGCGTATAAAGTTACATGTTTTGTTACGGAACTTTAATTTGTTAATTGAAATCCTAAAATCAACGCAATTATCTATTAGCGGTCTTTGCGACCGCACGGTGGTGGTAACAGGACAAAAATAGGTGCTAGGTGGTTAAGGGTTAATGTCAAATATTATGTCATATAAAAACAGGAGCGTAGGAGTAACAATATTTTTAAGGGCCCTATAAAAAATATTTAAACATAGATTTACAATTACTCCTCGCCCATAGTACTCGTAAAATGCGGGATAGTAAAGAAGGTAAAAGCACCAATTATAGACAGTATAAAGAATATTTTTCTTTTTGCTTATTCATTTATGGGTTTTACTATACACGTTTCTAGGGTTTTGGATGTTATAATAAATAGTGACTTTTAGAACCAGTTTTCGTTTATTAAAGTAGCTTATTACTAGTTTCATCAAAATATACTTATTTATATAAGAGTATATCCTCTGTCAGACTATCCTCTTTGATCTTACTATGCATTTTCAAACGAGAAATCCTATATCTAGACCATATCTTGTAAAAAATATTTTACTTTTTTAATACCGTCAGTTTGGAAACGTATGGACTTATGGAGATTTTTTTGTTTAAAAAAAAAGAATCAAGTAAGCTATATTCAATGTGTAGGTTTAAAAAAATACATTCATTTTAAGTTTTCACTATTTTATGGCCCCTGTAGCTCGGGGGCCCCAAAAAATTGATACGGCGGCTACGCCCCTGCATAAAAGTTGACACAAGCTCGGGTAGGTTCGAGTATGCTGAATTCAGCACACTTATGTTTTGCCGCATTTTACGAGTACCAGTGCTCCATCTAGAAAGAGCGAGAGCGAAGATAATAAATCTATGTTTTTATTCAATATTTTTTTACATAAACTTAATACCAATAATTAAAATATAATAATAAGTAAAATACAAAGTTTTTTAGTAACAGTATCAAACTATGCCATTGTTTACCATATTTTCCTAACGATTACAATTTATCAAACACGATAGCTTCCATTTGACATTTGAGAATTCTTTTATGGTTTCTGGTAGAAAATGCATAGAATTAACATACATTATTGTAAACATGGATAGGCAGCGCTTTGCGTGATAATGCTCTTTTATCGGTCTTTCAGTTAAAAGCTCTTTAGAATTGATGAGTTATTGGGGATTGATTACAACATTTGTTTTTTTATTTCTTTTTTTTGTGTGTACAACGCTACGTTTTAAGTAAAAAAAGAAATCGTTAAAATGGAAAAGAGGAACTACTTAAAATTTTTTTTTATTATAAAAGAAGACGGAAGTCTGAAGTTAATAATAAATAAGTATTTGTAGCAGGTTTTGTTTATGTTTTCTTCGGGTTAAAGCGTTGAGATTTTTTAGACCATTATTATACTTAGTCTTTAAAATCAGTCCAAATTAAAAGTTTGTTTTTATTACATAAAAGTTAGAATAACAAACGATACTTGCAAAATCGAAAACACGAGGTAGATCCAGCTAAGCACCGCATGAAACAATGTATTTATTTCTCTCTTCTTCTATCCCAAACGAATTCTTTACAAAATTTATCTATCTATTAACAAATGAAATAACATAGCATTAAGTTTATACATTTTATTTATTGTCTGCAACCTAACATCCTTATAAAATATTCAGTCGCTATCTGATACCCGCTCAATCTTCAAGGATTGATGACCGAAAGACCGAATGGATGGCCGGGTGAATGGATGAGTGAATGGGTCGATTTATCGCTTAATATCTGGACTATTTGCATGTGAAAAAGATTGGATTGCATTTTTGTATTCGTCTATTTTGTTATTTGGGACCATTCAATGAATAAACTTAAAGGTAAATCGTATTATTACTACGAATGAAAAACTAAGCAACCCATATCTTATAAGTAGGTATCTAAATCTTATCCATATTTAAATGTAGCTTTATTATATAATGTGAAATTGACTTAAACTTTAGTTTATTTTAATTACTAGAAGCTCAACTTACTAGAGGTACAAAGTATAAAAGTAAAATCACATTGTACTTCTACTCTTAAGTAATTGCTTACCTTCTAGCATAATAACAGAACTATATTTACTGTAGATACAGATACAGTATAATAACTAAATTAAATATACAATATGCACAATATATAAATAACAATCAACATCCGGGAATTGATTCGATCTATAATTTGCTTGCGTATAAACATGAACACACAATGAAATAGCTTTATAAACTCTTCGGCTTCGATATTAACTAGCAATAACACAGAGAAGATTGTTACGTCTGTACATTGAATTGAAAAAATCATTCAGAGTTTTGACTTGAGCCTTTTTTAGCTTTTACGCGGCATATTTTTTTGTCTTAAATTGATTTTTGACTTTACATTACACTTTACGTTCCCCCACTTAAACCTCATAGATAATTTTGTATATTAAACTTTAGAGCCTTTTCAAAAGAAATATCTATAAGATATTGAAAATCACATCAAATGCCTTAACGTCACTGCCTACAACTTTCCGACTTTGCCTCACACTCAAAAGATTTTCATCTCCTATTTTTCTACCAACGAAACTCACACCCCATTTCTAGTCTTCTATCAAACAGTAGACAATAGCGTACAGTCACGTACACAGCTCCATCAGCACACCGGCTACTATTACAGAGATTGGCCCCGACTGTACCGCGTGTGGTCGGTCATACGATTATTGGCGATGATTGTACTTGCGCGTGCGTCGTTTTTTTCGCGTAAAGGGCGGTGTAGGCTGGGGTTTGCAAAAGGAGTTATTAGGTTTGTTTGCACGGGATATTGTTTTAGTTTTCATGCTTAAATATAGTAGAAGTAGGTAGAATTGTTATTGCGTTCTACATTATACAGGGTCTGTCGTAATGAATGGATAACCCGTTACCTACAGTTGATCCGGATGTGAGGCTATAAGAAAATGGTGTCTTCTTGCCAGGGTTGTCAACTATAAGAAAATGGCATAGACTTTTAAACTTTTTTATAAATTTCCCAATTTTTTTTATTTATTCTGCTGCCATTTCTTCAAATTTTGATGTATTTGTATAATTCTTTTAGTATTATACTGCTGAAGACGTGTATTATGTAATTTAAATAAAATTTTAGGTGTTATTCACGTTGAACATTATCAAAATACTTATTTTAAGAAAAATATTTCCAATTTTTTTTCTTTATGTCAACTTTTGATCATCTCCTGTGGAAAAAAAAAGTATGACGTTATAGCTGCCCATGATCTCAATAAATTGTCTAGTATGTGTAGATTCTAAAAAGGTATAACGATGTGTACTTTACAAGCAACATTAAGTTACAGGAGCGAGAACACTAATCAAGGTCGGAATTTTTATTTTTCATGTTATGTAATAAATGGTTGTAAAACTTCGTCATAATGATTTTATTCTATCAAGATACTTTGCACAAACACTATCGGGCCACTAATAGGATATTCAGCAGAAAACCCGGTTGTTTTTGGGAAAAAAAATAACTTTACTTCACGATAATAATGTAATGAAAATGTACTAATGAAAATTGTTGTGCTCTAATAGTTACATGCGACAAATATGTTGCTACAAGTTTATTCGAAATTGAAACGGATTTTAAAAATCGAACAAAGACCGCATTACAAAGAAAAGGGTACTCATCACATCAGTGTGATTTTGACCATCGCATGTCCTTTTGTTCACATTAGCCCCGATTCTGAAAACACTCTCTAAACTAAACTAAAACTATCGCTGTCACTTACACATCAATAAGACAGAGACAGGTAATCATTTTAGTCCTGTCAAACTAAAATGTACGTGCAATATGACACGGCGTAGGCAATTTTAGGCAAGTCCTCAGCGCATTTCGTTCAATTTCACAATGATGTGGACTAAATTTAGTGAGACCAATGTACGTGTCTTGTTCTAATACGAAGCATGAGAAAGTGACAGCGATATTTTTAATTTAGTTTTAGAGAGTGTTTTGAGAATCGGGGCCACTATTTTCGTCAATTTGTTACTGCTTTCTAATATTTGACTATGATTTTCCTTGTGATTTGGACTTGATAACGTGGTGATACTGATGACTTTGCTCACATTTACGGACATTGTGTTGTGCTATCGATTGAACTTGTTGTTTTGGAAAAGTTTTTGTGTAGTTTGTGTATCATGCCGCAACAGTACACGCCGGCCGAATACGCGAACATGCATTACATTTACGGTGTACGTAATGGCAGCACCAATAGAGCTGCTAGTGTTTATCGTGTAAGATATCCAAATGTGCGACATCCTGATTACCGTGTGTTCATTAGAGTGCACAATGCATTTATGGAAGGACGATTTCCTTCTAATTTTTTCCACTTTTCTTTGTAATGCGGTCTTTGTTCGATTTTTAAAATCCGTTTCAATTTCGAATAAACCTTGTCGCAACATGTTTGTCGCATGTAACTATTAGAGCACAACAATTTTCATTAGTACATTTTCATTACATTATTATCGTGAAGTAAAGTTATTTTTTTTCCCAAAAACAACCGGGTTTTCTGCTGAATATCCTATTAGTGGCCCGATAGTGTTTGTGCAAAGTATCTTGATAGAATAGAATCATTATGACGAAGTTTTACAACCATTTATTACATAACATGAAAAATAAAAATTCCGACCTTGATTAGTGTTCTCGCTCCTGTAACTTAATGTTGCTTGTAAAGTACACATCGTTATACCTTTTTAGAATCTACACATACAAGACAATTTATTGAGATCATGGGCAGCTATAACGTCATACTTTTTTTTTCCACAGGAGATGATCAAAAGTTGACATAAAGAAAAAAAATTGGAAATATTTTTCTTAAAATGAGTATTTTGATAATGTTCAACGTGAATAACACCTAAAACTGTATTTAAATTACATAATACACGTCTTCAGCAGTATAATACTAAAAGAATTATACAAATACATCAAAATTTGAAGAAATGGCAGCAGAATAAATAAAAAAAATTGGGAAATTTATAAAAAAGTTTAAAAGTCTACACCATTTTCTTATGGTTGACAACCCTGGCAAGAAGACACCATTTTCTTATAGCCTCAAATCCGGATCAACTGTAGGTAACGGGTTATCCATTCATTACGACAGACCCTGTATACACTGCAGTGTTATATAATGTAGAACTATGTGTTATGATAATTTTTTGTCGGAACGATTTGATCGAAAATCTTTTTCTTATTAGTGTTTCAGGAATATGCCTTTGCAGCACTTATTCATATAGTACCTATCACAATTTTGGGAACCGCCAGTAAAAGCCTTTAAAGTAGGTTTTGTAGGTAGTGGGCATACTAATTCAAAACTTTACATTTTCATACATTTTCAAAGCAGGCAACCGCTTATTTCTAAAAGCATTTCTTCCAGGTTTTTTCTCTGGACTTTTTGAATCACTAAAGCTTAAAATGTTCTATTCAATTTCAATTCAGTTCAAATAAAGAAATCAAACACAATATTCCGACTTTCGCGAAAGGTCTGGTATGTAAGCACCCTAACTCTACCTGTATCGAAGGTTTACAAATCTATTACACTATCGACACCGGTCAGGGACCACCCTAGGAATAATTAAGTTCGCCTATGCTAAAATTACTCAGTTAATTGCTTAGAAGATTTAAGTTATCTTAAGGTCAAGATATGGTGGTTTAACCTTTTAATAGAGAAGCTTTTGTTATTAAGATTTTAATATTAAGTTTAATTAAAAAAAGTCAAATAAAAAAAAAGAAAAAAATTAAGCTTAGTTGGATTATTATGGACAAAAAAGGCGGGTTTAACTATTCAATGTAGTTGTAAACATAATAATAATAGCCTATAAGCGTGTCCTGCTATGTAGTTGAGCATAGGCCCTTTTTTGGCGAATTAATTCTATGAAATTTATCAGCGAATTATGAAGTATTTCTACCTGCAGTGGTAGGTACACTTACAATTTCTAAGTCCACTTTTGAAATAAAAATACTCTACATATAAATTAAATTGGCATCAGTTTTCTTGTCTCTTCTTGAATAAGAAGACAAATTGTTTTAATCATACAGAAAAAAATAATCTCACCAAAGTTTGTTTATACTGAAATGTGGATACCTAGTTAAGGATTCCTTACCAAATACCATAAGATACATGGTAAAACAACCACATTAACAGTTGCGGCGGTGTGCTCAACATTTCTCAACTACTGCATCTCGGTACAACGGGGCCTAGCACACTTGCCCATTGACAATATAATTGCAATCAATTATAACTACAACGAGCTGTTGCAACAAAAAAGTTAAAAATAAGACTCAATATTATAACCTAACTAACCTAACTAATAAACTAACTTGACAAATTTGGCAAAACTGTTTCCAAACGTCGCAATTAAGTATTTAAATTGAGACTTATTTTTAAAGAAGTTATCTGTTTTCTAGCTGATTAAAAAAGAAAATACTTTAAATATTCGCTCGCTATCCGAGAAGGAGGCAACTA
The DNA here is from genome assembly GCA_916618145.1 of Emmelina monodactyla. Taxonomy (NCBI): domain Eukaryota; kingdom Metazoa; phylum Arthropoda; class Insecta; order Lepidoptera; family Pterophoridae; genus Emmelina; species Emmelina monodactyla. The sequence goes on from OU745316.1 coordinate 5,709,395, forward strand.
TGGGACATATTATATAGGCTATTTATTTATTTTATTCTAATAACATCTGTTTGTGTTTAGATACTAATGTTTTTTTAAAGGTATGAGTTAAAAAAAGCTTCTGCGCAAAGGCGATTCATTTAAAAACATATGCCTCAATCAATTGTGAAACATAAAATGGATTTTTAACGAAATGATTGATTAGTATAGGAAAAAAAACATCTTAATATGATATACACCCTATCACTCCTATTCAAGATAAACATTCAACTGTTATCTTGATTTTTAACTAGTTCTTAATATTTTTGAATGGACACAGTAAATGTTGTAGCAACTCCATAAACCTCCTTATTACTCAGAACCCGTCTCGTAATGATTTTACCTAACAGACAGGAAGCTGTGGCGCCGCAGCCTAGCTTTGTCAGGCTAAACTGATTACCTACCATGTGCATAGAAAAACTAGCCTTATCACGTGCGAAATTAGAATCATATTTGTGTAAATTTGCCTGAGGAGATATGTCCTTTGTGAATTGTATTTAATGAGCGTATTAAAAGTTGCGAATTTTTGGGATATCTAGTTTTATTACTTCCTGTGTGATGTTTCATGCATAGTTGTTAAACAGGGTTGATATAAAATAGTGATTTGTTAGCCATAAATAGAGACACTAAAGTTACCAACACACTAATAGTTTATTGCAAATTGTATTTCATAATGAAAACAGGTAAAATGCCTTTTTTTGTTTGCTATGAATAAAAACTGCAACTTTCACAAGTTACGTATATTCCATAACATGTATTTATAGCTAAGTACCAGTAATTTAATTTTATTTACTCATAAACAACTTTGTTCTACTATTTTTATTCAACAAAGTCAATCCATACAGGCTATATCTAAAGCTGTCATAAACATTCCACATTCAAACGCACTGGCCACAAACAAAACCGTCTGTTCTCACGAGCAATTAAAAGTAGAATTTGAATTCGTAATTGGAACTGATTATGCAAACAAATGAACGTTTGACAGTTATTCTGATGCACCGCCTCAATCTAATGGACGTACCGCGCTACGGGATTCCTGAGAGCAACTTGTCGCATCGTCGGGGTGTAACCACTTAGGAAAATCTATTTAAATTATATGAAATAAATATAAACACTTAACATTCAGTGTTATAATGAATTTGGTGTAACAATACAAATTCTCTTTATTGTAAACAAGGGCACAAGTAAAATAGGACATTAATAGTAATAATTCAAAAGACCTCGGTGATACCTAAATGTTGCAAATAAAAATTATAAAGTAACTTATCGGTGATAAAAATACTGTTCATTTAAATTAAGCATTAGTTTGAGCTTTTAGATACCTACCTTTTTTCAGTGCTTTAGAATAAGTTACTTAGTTGATGATGGTTTACCTTGCAGTTTGAAATATAAGTTGGCTAGAGTTAATTAAACACATGATAATTTATTTAAAAAAAACTTTTACCTTTCAGAATCCTTGGATTTATCGAATTCCCGTATATTTTAGTGTTTGCTACAGTATTTTTGCAGTAAATTTCTAAATTTCTCCTTTAACTACATGTAATATGTTACTTTTTGTTTATTACTGTTAAATTGCTACAATACCTATAGATACACTAAACTGGAATACCCATTTTCGCAACTGGAAACCTCACCAACTGAAAGCACCCCATGTTATTGAGCCGGTTGCACAAGTAAACAGGAGCTGTTGTTATAATAACTACATAACTAGACGCGTACATTGACTTCTCATAATGGCACGTTACGAGCCACTTGTTAGATCGACGCGCAGCCAGGCTTAGATTTGACTGATAACGGAGCGATTTTCATTTTGTTCAGTTTCCGTGGTACGGAGTTTTTATTTGGTTCTTTTGTTGAGGTTTTTAAGTGTTAGCTTTGTTCTTTACACTTGTGCTTGTGTACTTTGTTGTTATGTATTAAATAGCTTCATAGAATAGGAACTTACTGTTAGTGTAGGTATAAAAGAGTAGTTAAGAAGTTACCTAGCTATTTGCCTATAGTATGTGGCGACGTTTCGACTTCAAATAACATGTTATAATAGTAAATAAATGCTTCGCTCACATCTGATTACAACGTCTGAATCTACCCAGCACATACAGGTATGTTCTAGATATGTTATTCAGGGTATTGCAACAGATTAGCACGTTACTGGCTGCGCCCGCGGCTTCGTGTAGTAATTGCTTCTATTATGTATGGAGGGGGCTGTGGGTACACTCTTGGTCGAATGATGGACGAATGTTTGGCATCACTAAAGGTAGCTGGAAGCACATATTATTTATTTATTTTTAATAAAGTTTTAATTAAGGTTATGAGGGGTACACAAGTGGCTCCAAATGGGTCCGGGTAAATTTACACACGTTGTTCCTCGCAATTCTGTTAGCTTATACACGCTTGTGCTTTCTTTAATTAATCTAATTAGGCTCTAATTCAATCTCTTTATGTAAGTATATAAATATGATGAATAACTATCAGTATCTTAAAATGATAAAGAAGTGCAGTTAGTGACGATAATCTTACCAAAATTAAATTGCCTACAACAATCTTTATTAATTTCACACAAGATTTTTCAAAGCCTCGTTTGAAGCAAAATCCCTTGTCAAAACATTTGTCCTTATTCCTTGCCTCTTGCCAAGAGTGTACAGCCTCCACATCAAACATAGTAGTCATGTTATCTCCAACTTGCTGTACTTCTGAAAGATTAGAATGTAATCTTATCATACAAATGCATATAATAATGGATCTAGTCTTAAAGTGGTAGCGATTAACGTAGAAAATACGAATATGGAGATTGAAGTACAGATTTCTGTTAATAAAGAGAGTGAGAGAGGCGCAAAATAGTTGTTGATAAAATTTTCAATAACATGAACTCATATAATATTTAAACAATAAAATGAAATGTCCACTTTCTACAGTTTTTTTTTATATCAGCCTCTTAAAATCATACTTGAAAATTGAACTCGTTATCGAAAATCGATTTATAAGTTCTTTTAAATTACAATGGGCATTAGATTCGCGCGATCATTAAAATCGGTACATAATGTTACCGGCAATCTGTATAATTCCGGTATTCTATACAATACCTAGGTAATGTATAGAATACCTTGAGCGTTCAGGCAATGTATAAAATAAAATGAATTTGATTGTCAATTCAATACTTTACCTAGGTAATGTATAAAATTCCTAGGAATTGTATAGATAACCTGCTGTTCCACCGGCAATGTGTAAAATAAATAGACCTTGGTCTATATTTATCAATGATAACCTATTATATGCTCAGAATAATTATAAAACGTGTTCTGTTAGGTAATTATAATGAGCTTAATTAAAATAATGCACCAATGAAAGTGTAAATTTTTAAGGTTTGACAAATGCTTCTCCTGTCCCAGAGTAACCCGGAGTAACAATTAAAATAATAGGTACGACGACGAGCGAAGCGAGGAGGAGTGTGAGGTTCAATGGTGACCAAACAGTGTGCAAGCCGAGCGAGCGAAGCGAGCGTGCCGCGGCAGCGGTCGGCGAAGCGCCACAACCCTTATATTTTTTAACTAAAAATTACCAACTACGTCGGAGAATAAAGTTATGAAGCAAAAGCAATGAGTCGAAAAATTTATAAGTAATGATACTATGATTCAAAAAGTTATGGCAACTGATTATTTCGAGTTCCGTTGGTAGAACAAAAATAAATTAAGAAAAAAAGTACCTACGTGAAAAAATTATGAACATTGAATGTTATGAAAACAAATCGGTAATGGAATAAAAAAGAAAAAAAACGTATAAGAGTGCAATATAGACCATGATACAGTTCCTCTCTAACGTTCTTCATTATAATCTTACCTGCATTACATACGTTACCGGACGCGCATTCGGTATTGTATAGAATACCTGGGCAAAGTATAAAATAAATGATATTTCATACATTACCGACACGTTTTAGGGATTCTATACATTACCTAGGCATTGTATAGAATACCAGATTTTACACATTGCCGGTAACACATATAAATGATTATATGTACCCATTTACGTTAGGTACTATCCGTGTAACCTGTTAAATAAATGATTAAATGGGTGAGGCTGCTAAATGACATTCAAAAGTTCTAGGTTCCATCCCTTTAAAGTTATATCACTAAGTAACATATATTTTTTAAACTCACAGTTACCTAACCGTCCATCATGTGATGCAGCATGCCAGCGTGATAATGATAGCCTTTTACAGTATACCTCCAAATCCACGGGGTGTAAAAAGACTGCTTCCAAAAACTTAAACTGGGAATTGCTAGAGGAGAATTGGTTACGTTTTAATTATTTTTTTATAACTTAACTGTTCCAAATTATACTTATACTAATATCAGATTTCGCGATGATTTCAAATAAAATAGAGTTTTAATTTAACTAATTTCAAATGAAATGATCGCACCTGAACCAACAGTTGATGTGTGAGCGACGATTTCAAGCGGCGAATATAACTTTTCAATCCTTAAAAACTTTTTTAAATTAAGTTTTCTGGGTACACTGTTAGTGAATTTAGTTACTATCGAGGCTCAAGAATACATGGCTTAAGGCTTCGGAAGTGGTATTTTTACACTCGTTATAAGACTACCTGTGCCTAACTAGTGCGACCTATACAGACTGTACCTACGTTAATATTTAAGCTTTTGCAGTATATTTCCACAGATAATACAACAGCCTTATCTTAACTGCCCCCTCAGGCTAATTGTCCACACCTTACTTACAGTTTAGTCACCACTCATCATGAACTACAATGACTTATATAAGTGAGTGTTACTATAAATAACATAGTTGTTAATAGCTTTTGAATGTATTAAAATATTAACTTAGCCTTCTGGCTATCACCTAAGTTGGATGTAATGAACTTTTGATTTACAGAGCTGGACGATAAATAGGTGTGCGGTTATTTAAATAATAGCTTTGGAGAATGGTCATATTAGGGATAAAAACTTATGACAATAGTGTGCTTTACAAAGGTCAGTAAAAGTGCAAATTACGTGCAAATCACCCTGTATGTGCAACTTAAAAAAATGTTTTTTTTAAGTAAGTTGAAAGTTTTACTTTTAGATTATTTTTTTCAATATCTTCAATGAATATCAATGAATAGTAAAGTATGTTAAGCTGTTTGCGACAGATTCAACCACCTAAACAGATTCAAAAGACTGTAGGTATTTCCGAGCCATTTACACAAAGAAAGATAGAAAAATCTGGTGTAATATTTTAATTAAAGAAACAAGAATAACCTGCCCTCTTATTTGCTATTTCAGTGTTCATAACCTAACTTATAACAGTTATTTTCCAGTAAAGAACGATTAACATTAATTACCGATAACAAAACAAACTATTCACTGCCTTTTACTATCTAATTAATACCCATAACAATATTATTGTTGGCCTCACTTTAGCTACTCCCACAATAACATAAACCCGGTAATTTACCTCTTTACATCATAATAATCTATTATTCTAGTTTAGTAATCTATCTATCGACGGCCCTAAAGGAATTGTCGCAATATCCTTTATAGGTAAAGTGTGGTAAACAGTGGAGTTGATCTAATAAGCTCTCAGCTATGCAAATCAATCGGGTACAAGAGCTTTGTCAGCTGGTAATAACTATTAGGGCTGGCAACCGAGGAAATTGATGTTAAAAATAAATGTTGATGGTTCGCAGCGAGCGGTTAAGTCGTTAGACCTACTTTGTTGAACTATTAAATAAAATATTTTTCAGAAAACAGGATAGCTAGTTCTTCTAGGTACGTATTTTTTAGTAGCACCAAGTATTTTTAATTTAAACAATAATTATTTAAAAAACCCAACAATGAAATAATGCAAATCGGTGGAGTTGATTCCTTTTGTACCCGAATATAGTATATCATTAACCTATCAATATAATAGCCGTGAGCTTTCAACGGATACAATGCTTAATACAATATTTTGGTTTAATTAAAAGCAATATCTTGGTTGTAATCAACGCACATTTTTTACTAACTTACTGATACCAATTGAACGTCTAAAATTTACACCATCTGCCAACACGCAAACGTCAGATGTTACACCGCGATAACAATTAAACCACTTCCACTGACTCACAGAATCAACACCCACAAACTCATCAAAAACCTTCATAAATAATCATCAAAGCAAAGACGACACCGCCAGCCCTGCTGGTAGACTTGAACAGATGCAAAGATAGCAGGACGGCCGCTACTAGGCCATAACTCTTGGGCTATTACCCTTTAGGCTATGAAACCGTTCTGCTCGATCCTATTGTACACATAAATCTGAGGTCTTACTGTTGGGAACTGGAAAAACAAAAGGTAGTCGTTGGTATGGAAAAGTTTGAAACAATTGGTCTGCGGCGTTGTTCTGTAACTTGGTATGTAACAATTGGTATGAAATCTTACGTCAAAATAACAGTAGGTATTTGTATGGCCTAACTGGAGTTTTGACGTTTTAGGATAGCAATTTTTGTTAGCAGTTACAGAATACCTCCGCTGGTCAATTATATTAGAAGCAATATTGAGTAATGCGAAAGTGTCGCGTCAAAACAAGATGAATAAATTAAAGTTATTTTTGCATCGCAAGTAAAGAACAGGAGCTGCAACCTGCAGGGGTGTACCGTAAGAAAAACACCGATTGCGATCCCTTCTAAACGCAAACTTCATAACTTCGTTAATAGATACATAGTTGAAAAGTTTTTGTTGATTCGCAATCTTTATTTCAGCCTATGGGACTATACTAATTCTTCTAACTAGCAACATCTAAAATCAATCCCCAGTCTATTTCTTTTTTAAATCTACGAATCAAGCCAACACAATAGTTACAACATGATTAACAAAATGTTACCGTGAAATTAACACTAAAAAAACCTTACCAATAAAAATCACTATTAATACAAAATTATTAAGATTGATATTCCGCCAAACATTTTGTAATACTAGTCGCCCAAAGCGTATGAAACCGCAAATTTATGTGTAACCAATTTAAAAACTGACCGTTAAAACTGTTACTCTTTGTTGTAACTTTCACTAATATTTATAACCTAGTATTATATGTAGTTCAAGTATTTATAACCAATTATTCGGCCGCTGTGTCGAGGATCAATTCCATCATTAGATTCCCACGGTTCATGTGGTGAAATTCGTAATAATTATTAATAAATATGTTATTTTTATTATTGGTAACTTCCGTGATTGTTATTTTTGAAGTTGGCATGCCGCTTTTTATTAAATGCCTATTCTTTATTAAATTGATTTTGTTTTAAAAGCGTTTGTATGGACTGTGAATGATCATGATTGGTTTGGTATTTCCTGATGTTTTGTATGCTGTAATCTATATTTTAAGTTATACAGTATGTATTTATTTATTTTAGTAGTAAATGTAAGAATTTTGTTAGATTATGTATTTGTTATTGCATTGCATCGCATTTAATGTTACTATATCAAAATAAAATGTGTAAATGCTATATTTTCACATGTTCACCCTCGAGAATAGGCTGAAATATGTTAAGCTATATAACTTCTTAGATTTACGCGATTATTATTACTTGAAATTAAACTCATTTTAACGGGTTTTACGCGTTTATTTTATTATTTTTGATTTTCCGACGTTTCGGCATTTTTGCAAATGCCGTGGTCACGGGTAGACTCATTTGCAAAAATGCCGAAACGTCGGAAAATCAAAAATAATAAAATAAACGCGTAAAACCCGTTAAAATGAGTTTAATTTCAAGTAATGTTAAGCTATTTCTACATTTAAAAGAACTTTTATTTTTAATCTAAACTAAATTTTTGAAAAGCAGAGCAGATGTTATTTTCTAATGTTATTAAAACCCTGCCATTCCAATACACTCTTTACACTCCCATCTTACAATTATAGCGTAAAATCCATTGATTAAACAAATTGAAATGTCACCTATTACCAAATTATTAATGTTTTCAAGACTTATCTTAATGTCGCTACACGACGGATGTCGTATACATTTTTTGTATTATTGTGTGAAGATAAAATCATAATTAGAATAAGTAAAACGAGAGCTTTTACATATTCAAAAGGCAGTTGTAGGCTTAAAGATTATTATCGAAACAGTGGATTTGCAGGACGTTTTTAATTTAATTAGTTATTATTTTACTTGTTTTGGTACAGCTTGTCAATTATTTGAGAACGAGTTTGTAAAGTAGGTTTTTATTAGCTACGTCTATATTAATTAATTACTTTTTGATTTTTAGAGTGTACATAAGATAATACTTTGCTTGGGATTTTCACTGATTCGAAAAAATGTCCACAGCACCAGACATGAGTTATGAGTAATTTTAAACTAAAATTGAACTAAATATTAAAATATTGACAAGCACTGGTAAACGGACTGGCAACGAGATTAGCAAGTATTATGAAATGAAATAAAATGATAATTTATTCATCATAAGTTGCGGTTGAACATTTAATGAACGTCAGTATTTAACAACTTCAGCTTTAATTATTAGCAGGTGGACCGAGAAAAAAAAAAAACCGGCGGAAAACTCTCGGCTTTCTTTTGTCAATTTAGTGTATGTCGTGGGAGTCTCAGACCTTAAACAGTACCTTACTAAGACACCTAACTCTTCAAACTCGGAAACCATTAAAAGCAATAAGACAAGCGAAAAACCGACCAACGCCGAAAGTAACCGAACCAACTTTCTACACCGCTCGTGCATTTCCGTATTAAAAAGTAACATATCACAAGGGTGGTTGTTTACAAAGATTGTAAATTGCCGACCGTTTAAACACTTAAAAACATCGACAAACATTATTTCTGCAATTATTTCCAGTGCACAACAGAAACGGCACCTGTTTTTAAAATCTCCGGTGCATGAGTCAATTGCTTTGAACAAAAGTTGCAGTGCGTAACTACGGGAAGTTGATTGTATTTTTTTAATCGTTTTTTTTAAATATTTAATACAATAATTATTTAGTTTATATACAGTACATCTGAAAAGTTTATCTTTCAGTGCCCCTTGTTAAATTTATTAACGTAGTAATTTTAACAACTCATGATAAATAGCGTAGTACCAATAGTTACTAAATAAAACATACGCTTTAATAGTTATCGATGTTTTAACCACCTACCTATAGTAGAATATTGAGACCGGTTATACTTAACACTTTTTACTCGTGAAAGTAAATTAATCTCTAACTTATGATTAACACCTGAGTTTAAAGCGAATTTAAGTCAGATTCTCCTCAATTTATTAATTTTCCTAACACAAGTTTATTGACTGGGAACGCTTGTAAAACATCATTTTTTAAATCGGATTTTGTTATGATTTGACAAAAATCAAACCATAATCAAACTCATAGAGTAAAAAGTCTCACTTTTATAACATTTTATAAGTCTTCGACTTACATTCGACTTCCAGTGGTAACCCCACAATAATTTTGCCCGCGTAGCCTGCGGTCCGGAGGCAAAATAACAATAATTTGCTAAATTTATTCAGATGATCACCCTTTTGTTTCACTTCTGTAATGGACGGTTACAAGTTCGAATTTTAAATGCCATGCGGGTAGGTAATAATGTCTAAAAACGGGACGTTTCGATAAAATATACTTTTCGTGAGTTACAGTACGATTCTTTATAGTAACACGCCCTTTTACCAAAGTATCTCTTGCGGGCTTTAGTCTGTAATCATTTTTTTTTATAATACAGGAAGCAAACGAGCTTGCGGGTCACCTGATGGTAAGTGATCACCGCCGCCCATGACTACCCGCAACACTGTGGGTGTTGGGGGTGTGTTGCTGAGCCTTTGAGTAAATTAGGCACCGGATACCGGACTCAACGAACGAAACGAAAGAACATCGTCCCTTCTTCACGTCGGTTTTCTGTGCGACGGTGGTTTTCCACCGGTCGAGTCAGCCCAGTAGGTAATCGCCGCAGACAGAGCCTACAGCTAGACTCTACCACTACAAGATAATAAGAATATCCATAAATGGGATTTTGTCAAATGTCCCAGTTAAATTCGATAAGTTTCCGGAAACTCAGGCATAGTTCTGGAATTGATATTTTTATAACTAAGAATTAAGTACATACTCATTACCTTCGAAAACATTGTGGACTTTACGCTATAAAGTGAAAAACTATTCTTGTCATAAAAAGAGCAAAGGAAAAAAAATCCGATAAGTTTTTTTTTAATAGGATTTTTAAAATAAAAAAAATTTGAAGACCAAATTATTATTTTTTTAATAGGATTTTTAAAATAAAAAAAATTTGAAGACCAAATTGGTGCTTGAAAGATATTTCACGAGCCCTGAATTCCTTCGTATATTATCTACTGACATTAAATAAACGTAAACGGTTTAAATAACAGTATTAAGTTAAATTCCGTGTAAAATTTGATAATGCTTGTTTATCCCTTAATTACCATAATAAAATCTAAGATAATTTATTCCAATAACTTAGTTTTAACCGATTGAGTTAACTTAAAGTTAAGTTGTAATTAAAAATTCATATCGTAAATTATTTGTTTAAAATTAAAATTCTTGTTATTAAGATGTTATAGTAATAATAACGCTAGGTGTTCTTATAATAAAACTGTCCAAGATTTAAATGAAAAGTTATACTTATTATGTACACACAAACAATGTGTCTCATAATAAAATATTACAATTACTAGGTTTATTGAATTTATCGAACAGTGAATTTTTTGTATGTTCCATAAAACGGTTATTTATGGTCGACATGAAGTTTAATTATTAATAGTGAAGTGTAAAAATTCAGATATTTTAAACTTCTCAATCGTCTAACAAAAGTAAATTTTAATAAAAAAGAATATCGGAATTACTTACTTCATTTATTATTGCATAACTAATTTATCTAAATTAGAACTTTAACAGAATAAGGCTTTACTATATTAATATGCCAATAAAGCACAGCGCGTTAAAATAAATTTAATTAAACGTATAACTGAACTACAGCAATATTTCCCTAACATCTTAAGAAGAAATAACAAACCTCAAACGGTGCAGCCAACATAAAAATTAAGTAATTTGCATTAATTAAAATTTTACGACTATTTAAATACTATACTTAAACATACCAGATTTATTTATTACAACTAATATTTACTGTTACGCTTTTTACGATGCCTCTACATTATCTTTTGCCATTCCTAACAACACTATAAAACCAAGTCATTAAAAAAAAAAAACTTTGCGTTTTTCTAAATGAAAAAAAAAACAAAAAAACTGCGTATTTCTAAATAAAAAAAAAACTGCTGAATGAAGTTTTTTCGGTTATTATTACAATACAATTGATATCTACGTGGGTACTAAATGCCTGCTTGCCCGGGGCTCTGCGTCCGCGCATGGCATACTAATGTTTATTATTGGGGAGGAAAAAGTAGCGGCCATTGTGGGGCGCCGCGGGCGACTCTCTGCTGAAGGAGTCGCGATGGGACAGGGGTGGTGTGTAGTAGACATGCTTATTAATTTTTTTTATTTAAAAAAAAAATTGATTTAAGGTAATTTTTGATTTTTTTTGTATGTATTATTAAGTTATTCAGGTCTGAGAGAAAGGAGTTGGTAAAAAATAATCTTAGCACTAACAAACTAAAAGTAACAATAAACTAAAACTGTTTTCCAGGTTTTAAAATAAGACTGAACGATAAGAATGACTTTTAAGTTATTTCATTTGCGTCACCACATGCACTTGGAAGGTAAATTGTAAAGCTAAGATCATGCCCAATGCGTTAACAATTTTTGTTTGTTTTTTTTTTAACATTTTAAATATCATTCGAAAATAACTAACACCATTTTACTTCAACTACTTTTAATTTACGTCAAGTTTTTACATAGTCACTAACATTTTTACATGCCACTACCAAAAAATAAAAAACAACCCCTCCACCCCACCCCTGTCTACCTGCCGTCCACCGGCTCTCAACCTGCATTGTCCGTACTACAAATGTGATCAAATTATAAAGAGTGGCGATCGCCCTCGGCGGCGCTCCCGAGTGCGCGCGCGAATATTCGCCGAGATGCGAAGCGATTCGAGAGTGCGCCGGATGGCGTTTTGCTTTATTTGATGGAGATGTTTATATTGTGGGGTACATTGTTGTGGTTTGTACCAAGTATATTGTATGAAGAGTAAAAAAAATATTTTTAACCTAGCGCACTTTTTCTTAGAGTTTTTTTTTAAAGTAGTCGTTGCTTTCCGTGACATACCTAACCCTTGTTTAAGTGTAAAGTCTTCGTAGTTTAAACAATGGATAAGAAATTAGTCAAACTTCTTAGATTTACGCCATCATAGTATTTTTGGTGTTACATTAAACTTACCTTCAAAATTATTGCTATTTTCTACAAGTTTTTTTCATGACAAATATCCCTTAATGACAACCGACCTCTTTTTTAAACCAAAAATATTTAATTACGTTTTTACGTTGACTCCTACTCTCCATTCATTTAAACGTCTCGCTCCAATCCATTTCTAGATATAATTAAACAAATCTACCACATATATATCAATATTTTATATGTTTTGTGATATCATAAAGGTGCAATAAATATAACAGCTACTGATGCTATTAAAACCTAGTATAACTTGGGAACTCGGCCAGTTAATCTCGTACATTGTAATTTACATAGATATTAAATTTTCATCTCTATAAAAGTTAATAGCTATGAACAAAGTGCTCAATTATTACAGATTTTTTTATTATATATTTGGAAGGAATATGTCTGTCTGTGTGTTTATTTTAATTAATATAAAAAAATTGGATAAATTAGCTAAGTGAACAAGTCTCGTGGCAAAGATTAAGAAATTGTCTTGAAAATTAGATGACATATAAAACATTTTAAACTAACTTCAAGAAATACTATTTATCTGGCATGAACTCTTATATCAAGAAGTCGGTTAAAAACAATTACAACCGCTTTTGTGAATTGGGTTTTCGTCGATGGTTAATTTTCTTTTAAAAACTGTTGACTTCTATTAAAAAGAAAACTGCATAGTCTTTTGATAGGAAAGCTTATAAAATTCCAACAATTTTTAAATCTAGCTACCTTAGTTAAAACAGCAAACAAACCCGCAGTCCAACTCTAGTGAAACTCCCAAATTTTCCCATGCCCCAGCACTCGATAGTCCGAGAGCTCATAAACTCCATTCCTTTAGATAATAATTACTTACATAAATTTGTTAAACGGTGGACAGAAGCTGTTTCATTTAGATAATACGCTTACGGGATTTTTGATTTAGAAGAACAAAAAATGCAATTTCGTGTGCCGACTATCTATAGTTCTAACATGCTGTGAGAATTGGTACGGGTTTGGTGTTAATAGATATTGGAAAATAATGGCATTAAAAGAGGTTGATAGGAATGCCAACTGTTATGAAGAAGGAAGGTAATATGTATAATTGATATTAGACAATTTAGATAAGAGTTTTTTGGGTGCGCCTAGCTTTTCTACAGCTTGTACCACACATGTATATTTAATTTGACTTTGGTACTAATAAAACTTGGTATGTTTTCTTTGACGAGTAACTAAATAGATAATCAACTAAACCCTAAACTTAATTCACTCGGCTTCCATGGATTTAAGCTAAAAAAAAAACTTTCCTATAATTCCATTTATTTTAAATAACACATTACCTGCCTGATAACAGTGAACATTGTTAACTCAATTATTCCCAACTTCCTCTATACTCACGAAAAGCGATAAAACCAAATAAATTAATATATTACCTATCTCTATCTTTACACATGTGAGGCTGCTTCACACAATAACTTGCACCGGCATCGAACCTGGGGTCACGTCGGGAATCAAGTGAAATATGGTGATGTCTCACTCTAATGTGGGAAACGCGCGCGCAGCTCTGATGGTAAGAGCGTGCGCAGAGGAAACTTTTCCTGGCAGGTATAAAAAATTGGGGGAGAAAAAAGTTTTTTTTGAGTCGATGTAATAAAATAATTATTGTTCTGTTAAGTATTTAAAGATGGTTTTAGAATGTAATGGATATATGTGTCTGGTAATAAAATAGCAATTTTATTACCAGACACATATTCTTCAAAAATCTTATAGATTTGTTTCGCTTCTTTTGACTTAAGGTTCGATTGTAAAACTAACCATTATACCCACACCTTTACCTCAACTTTTCTAAGTACCCGCAAACTGACAATGACGTACTGTGTCGTCGAGTCAAAGGTTCCGGATTCGAATTTTATAATTTGTTTATACTCATGTACTCAATACGGCGTTGTAATAAATATAAACATGTAGTTGTTTAGTAGTAAATGTGGCTTGACGGCGGTTTCCATTGATTTAATACTAAGATACTGTCGCGTTGGTTATAAATTGATATGTTGAAAATGTGTAAAGGTAGATTTTAAAATAGTTATCATACCAAATGTGAGACCGTACAAATATCTACTAATATTATAAACGTGAAAATTTGTGAGTATGTATTGATGTTTGTTACTCTTTCAGGTAAAAACTAATGGATGGATTTAGATGAAACTTTACAATAATATAGGATATACATCAGAATAACACTTAGAGTACTTTTTAGCGCGGGAAAACTTCTCATTCCCCAGCGAACGGAGTCGCGGGCGGCCACTAGTACCTTATAATAATGTTAACAATTTAAGATACAGGCTCAGATAGCGAGAGTAGTTGAGCCATAAACAACAAGGCTGGCTTAGTGTAAGTTGGTTGACATACAATGGAAATTTTTTTTTTTTACTAAAAGTTAATTGTTAATAACTAAACAATTAAACCTTCTAACGTACAAACAATAATCTATCAATCACAAAAACTTATTCCCAGTCAAAATAATTACAAGCACGCAACATTCGTATCATCCGCCGCAGGACAATAAATCATGGAGTTCACTTTCCTAAATTGATATTGTAATCCGTTCGGTGGCGTTTTGCTTTTGTTTGTTATCGGATAAATGAAGACGTCGCGGCTTCGTTAAATTGCTGGCTGGATGCGCGGGAGTGCAGCAGAGTCGTATTGGAAGGATTCTTTTGGTTATTCTTCTATGAACATTTAAGTAGGCTAGTGTTTATTTGTAGAAACATTTCTATTATTATAGGTTCCTTAATGTATTGCCGAATTTCAATGTTAGTTATTTTAAGTGTTTTTTTGTTTGATTTTTATTTAATATAAAACACAATGCAAGCAAGTTTAGTTTAGTTTGTTAGTAATTTTTATACTATGTATATACTATATACTATGTAAAATAAGTTTCTTTGTGTGAAAAATATGATATGTTTACCCATCTATTTAAAAAGTTTTTTTTACGTTGTATTATAACTCTTAGAATAAATTGTACCACCAAACGAAAATCGAAAAGACTGGAAAAAATTACTCTCCAGGTAAGTTTAAACCTAAGTTGATTATTTGAATATAAAATTAAATTAACCACAACAAGTAAGTCTTTTAGGCCCAATTGCAGGGAACGTTTTAACCTCGGGTTAGCTTCGGGTTAGCTAACTCAGGTTTAAATGGCGCCACCATCGATTGTAATTACTTCATATTACAATCGATGGTGGCGCCATTTCAATCTGAGTTAGCTAACCCGAGGTTAAAACATTCCCTGCAATTGGGCCTTAGTAATATATAAAAGTGTTTAAGTTAACTCGACTAAATCACGCGCTAAAACAATCATATTTTTATCAAAAAGAAATAACTCTTACCCGCTCCACCCCACATCTGTCAGCTTATCACCCGTCGATACAAAACAAAGACTCCGGATCACCAGAAGCCCTGACTTATGTTTCTTTCTGCGCAAACGCAGATATATTCATTTCCACAATAAATATTGTCGGCCAATTAAACGCACGGTGGCTGTATCGCTAAATGTTATTATATACATCTATATATCTATACTTACATATGAATATGTTTATAGGAGATAAAGTTTGTATGTTTGTTCGCGGTAATCTCTAAAACTACTGTGCTAATTTTGAAAAATCTTACACAAAGACCAGGCTAAGTTATCAGGGAGTGTCATAGACTAGTTTTATTCAGAATAAAGTTATTTCCACGCGAGTAAAGTCGCGGAGGAAAGGCGAGTGGTATAGATGCCTAATAAGTTAGTGGGTGTTATTTGAAAGCGATAAATGGAGTGGAAGCGAATAAATTGTAGGATGTTTTTACGCTGCATTTAATTTAATAGACGGGAGAATGTTATAAAGTGATTGGATTGTCATCAGTTATAATAGATTGGTTTATTAGAAAGATATATTATAGTGAAAGTTGCGTATTTGATTTGGTTGTTATGAAAAAAGAATAGCAAACCAACCTCATGTGTTTATAAAGTTACCCGTAGTTCCTTAACAGAAAATAATACTAACTAAGGTGGGTAGGTACCTACTTTATGCACAACCCTACAAATATTAAAATACAATTGTTAATAATAACATCATAGACATATCATATAAACGAATGTGAAAAACTCATTTACATCCAAAGTTGCATGTCTCGATTAAACTGTTTTATCGACTCGATTAAGCTGCCGACCCGATATCGATTGGAATCGATTATTCTTATTTTGATTACGATCTTTCGTTCGCCGCCGTGCGATGTCTTTGTTGAATTGACAGTGGGTTTTTTAAAAAGATAAATATATACATCACTTAATTCCAAAATTGAATCGAAATAAACGTTTAGGATTTCCGGTGATGGTACTTTGGTGGGGTTAATTAGGCTTAAAATTATCTTTGTATTTAAATAAATAAAACATTTTTTTTGTATTTTGTTGGTGAATGTCAAACTAAGTCAATCCACATTAAATTTTAGATGCTACTTAACGTCTGGACTTAATTAATGTAAGTAAATCATATTATAAAATATTCTCTGAAACAATATTTAAATCTACCCACTTGTATTTTTCTTAGTGTTTCGCATGATATCATAATTCGTTGTGTGGATTAAAAAACCTTGAGGAGAATTTAGAAACATAAAAAATCTGCCTTACATTCTTGTAGGTATGAAAGCTTTGGCGGTCGTAAAAATACTTACAGGTTTCAAGTGCGAGTAAATGTAATTAATATGTATATTTCTTTGTATGTATTGAATAAAGTTATTAAAAAAAAAAAAAAAACTTATAAAAAGTACAATTAGGTAAAATATGTATTATACGTAGTTTACATTAGATCTAATTAGGTAATATTTTGTTAATTTATTCTCTGAAAGCTATCTCGAATATTTTATAATTATGAGTAAAGTTTCATTTTTAGCTTTAAAACTTTGTCAAAATTTCACGCTATTTTATAATCGTGAGATCTTGCCGTTACAGCATACGAATCATATCACTATCCTCTATCATTATCCAATCATAACAAACACCCAACAAAAACCTTATCCTATCATCTTTTGTCTCTCTCCCGCGCCAAAGAAAGAAACAGGTATTGCTCCTAGTCCACGTTTTTTCCCATCATCTACCAATTAAGCTCCGTGTGTATACATTTGCTACCGTTATAGCAGGGTATTGCCAAACTAGTACGCACGGGTAATGGAAGGAATGTTACCTGATGTATGAGATGACAGGATTGCAGGGTTTATAGCGGTAGGGCGAAGTGAGGAGCGGGGGCGGACGTGGTGTAGTCAAATTTGTTGTTATTCGGATTATGATTCTTCTTCATTCTTCTTATAAATGAGAAAATAAGCGTGAATTCATCAAGTGACTTTGGTTTTTTTTATTGGAAGTTATTTAAAAACAAAAGGCTCTTTCAATTTTTTATATCCCTACACTTGTTTGCTAAGGCACTAGATTTGACTACTTTCCGGAGATTCCCCACAATTTGCACTTTATACCAAGTTCAAGTTTCTTCTATGTCAAAGTTCCTTAAAACATTTCAAAATCATTTTAAACTTTGATTATATCAATCAAAAACGACTGACATTGGTAAAGACGAACTATTTCCACCACAATAAAATATTATTTAAGTACACACAAAAACTATACAGCAAATCGCCCGCGACCCTCCCTTGCGCGCTCCCCCACAACAAGTAAGACAACTCTGGCGACCTGCGCGTACGCACACTAAAATAGTTTCAATCACTATAGGAAGGCAGCGCTGTGATCCGCATATTTATCTACTGCGCTTGGGCAACTTTCTTTGCAGTATTGTTTTGCTGGGGGTTTTATGTAAATTGAGAATGAGACGGTTTGATTATATTTTGGAATAATTATTAGTTGAAGTTCGAAAGGGAGTTTAAGACGAAAAAAAAATTCAGTAGAAAATAGTGAAAAAATGTTTTTGCTTGGCTGAAAGAAAATAAGTAATTTAATTAATTAGAAATAATGATAGGCCTTAATTTGACACAATAATTAACTATTGCGTCAGGAGTCTTTTATTCATAAGAAAATACCACGTAAATATCAAGCAGGAAAATCTGAGATGTACACAATTATTGCATCTGTGTTATACCTATGTAAGTAATAAGTTTTTGTGAAAAAAAAGTTTTTTCAGTGTGATCAAACTTTAGTAGACCAATATTGAGTAAAACTTTATTGAATCGAGTCTTAATTAAGATAGGTAAGTTTTAAATTAATAAAAAAAGATATCTTAGTATATTTAGTATGTCCCTAAGTATAGAAGGGCTTCATTTTAATAAAATGGAAAATCTAAATGTATGCAATATGCAAAAACTTGATAAACCTGAAAACACAACGCACGGTAGCCACATATGCATCTCAAACTTATCTCATATCTTTGCAAAGGAAAGTGTTAAATATCCACAATTACTTTGATTGCCTCCGGTATCAGACCCTTGTAGTCCGAGAGTTCAATGCAGAAAAGTTATTGTAAATTAAATAGTTGTGGCACGATGACACATAGTAGAACTAGCAAATTATGTTAGACAGATGATAATAGTGTTGAAATACATTTTTTGATTATGTCGTGTTGTGAAGAAGAAAAATTAATTTCTTATTTAAAATAATTGAAATTATATTATTTTCTCCTCGATAAATGGTCGATGAATGTCATATGTAATTTATAGCCGTTACTGTTATTATTTCAAAAGCATACTTATTTACACGTTAACATATTTATTTCCATATTAATAAATTTCAAAGGCCTTTTACAACAATAGCCATATTCACGCCTTCAGCTCTCGGCCTATTTAAGATTCTCAACTTTAATTGCATCCAAGGAGATCTGTTCCCGAGATTTCAACTCAGTAGGACCATTAGTATCTGACTAACAGACTGAAATGTACCTTTGTCAATGCCTTTTTTTTCTACATCGGAAGGCAAAACTAAGAGGCTTTGTGTGTGAGGATTTGTAATTGTCACGTCTGCAAGCTAGGTTTAATTGTGGAAATAAATTTTAAAAAAGGAATCTGAAGGAAAGAGGTCCGTAATTGGCGAATATTTTTATTATCTGCCACCTGACCTTCTGAGGCTCTTTATTGCTCTGTTTTAATGTCTAATGACTGCATGGTTTGATTTGCAGTAATTAATAAGCGGCTTTACTTAAAGTGCAATTAAGTAGAAAATTGATATGCAGACAATTGCGACGACCATAAAATTGTTTATTAATTCTTTAAGCTCTTACACTAATAAAAACCATTTACTTTTCTATAACAAGTGCCCACTCAAGACAGATTAGTTGTTGTTCCTTAAAAGAGTCGTCATTAGACAAAAAAAACGTTTTCCCATTTTCCCCAGTCAATAAATACAACGATCACAAAAGACGTGACGTTGGGGAAATAGGGGACAAGTGGGAAACAGGGGCCGTAGGGGACAATGGGACGAAATTACTACCGGCCAATTGAGCCGCTTGTAATCCCGATCTGTTGATCCCCCATTGTTTCCGTCGTTGATAGGTTACGCGGATTAAGTCGGCTTGATCGTTGCTGTTTATTTTATTTTAGAAGCATGACTCGTGTCCCTACCGCGTTTGTACTATTCCTGTTAGTTTTATTACCTCTAAAAACCCTACATATAAAGTGGATATTAGTGTTGTTTTTGGTATAAAGTCTAACTCATTTTTGTAGTTTTTGATAAACAATTAAATCACGGTTTTTTTTTCTAACAGAAATTAATCATTTATTCAAAAATAAGTTTAGATAAAAAGGAGTAAAGTAGTAAGTAGGACTTAATTATTTACTAAAAAATATAGCGAAAGCAACGATTTTAACGAGAATATCCAAAAATAAGACCACAAGAAACAGACATAAAAATATTTAATGCTGATATTTATCACTTTCAAACAAATTAGTAAGTTATTTAGTATTATCTGATACCTTTTATCGAGGTAGGATATTATTTCAACCTCAGCGGTGCTATAAAATTTTATTGGGTAGAAAATTGTTACGAAGCCGCAATTAACAGATGAACCAGTTGTCTTTAATTGATCTGACTTCGTAACCTGTGCATTAGTCCATTCATCAAAAGATTTGCCGCAGCTTTGACCGGTTATAATTATATATTTAACCTCAATGACTGTTTTTAGCTCTGCAAAGTTGCACGCCTTTATTTTCTTTCTAATTTATTATGGAATGAGTAAGGGTTAACTTTAGTTAAGCTGTTTTTGTTATATATTTATGTAACTTACCGCGGTTATGAAAGTGTGTACATTTTATGCGATAAGTGGCATATTTTTGCTAATTATTTATTTTATTAGTTTTATTGACTAGAGATTTTATTGATTAGAGAAGTAAGCTTGTACCCAACTAGTTCGACGTATTCTGTCATATTAATTAAAATATCATTTATAATCTATCAATGCATAATTATATTCTGCTTTTAAGTAGCATCAACACAAAATCCATTTTTTTTTCTTTTTTTTTTTAAACTCAAAAAATATAGGTACCATTACAAGTATCAAAACGGCTAAGTCCAGCTACATAGGTGCGCTATAGTCGGCAATTCGTCCGCGTGAGCGCTATTCTATTGGCTCCACTTGTTCCGTGGGAACTGTGACTCATTCAATTACTGGTACTTTTTAAACATTTAACCGAGTTAGCGAGGGGAGGTGATGCAATTTTCACTTTTGATTGTTACTTGTATATATGTTACGGCTAATACCCGAAGTGCGGCTACACCTAGTTTTAGCCGGTTAGAAGTGTTTTTAATATGCAAAACTGTAAAAAAAAATATACCTATGTATATAAAAACTGGCTTGAATCATGAGTCATGGCTTGAATCATTAATCTATTTCTGGGTGGTATCAAAAAAGTAACCTAACTAACCTAACCTATTGATGTTTCTAACCGGCTAAAACTAGGTGTACCGCTATTTTTGATTTTTGTTGTAATAAATAATATTCATAACATGAAAGAGGTCATATTAAACTCGTTTTGTAAGCAAACATCCTAGACATTATTCAATGAATTGAGCTTTAGCCTTATAATTAAGTTTATTTTCCGTATTTCATAGCTTTTATGATGAAGTTGTAGTTAAATGCAGGATTTTGCAATGATGAGTTGACATGTTGTATTTATTAGAAGTCTAAAATTTATGTTTTGTAATTAATTTATAATGTAATGATAGATGCCTTCTTTGCACTTCTTTGTGCCTATGATACACCTATATACGAGTAGGTGTAGTAGAAAAAGTATATATAAATGTATACTTTTTACACGTATATATTCCTTTTGGTGTCACTCAAGTAAATTTTGGAAATATTGATTAATCTTTGGTTATTTTGGTTGAGACCCCTCTTAACTTTATCCAAGTATTAAACTTAGGTATAACACTGGTTTAGAGTTGAAGAAACTAGCTTTAGAATCACCCTGTATACCAATAGGAAATCATGTGACCTGTTCATATAAATTATACTCATAATCCTTTACTTTGCGACTCGATAGAAACAGGACTGCGTCGGCGCATTAATATGTGTGTTTAGCTTTCTGTGGTTACAAATGGAATTTTAATTCTGCGACCGGATAAAAAATGAAGGAAATGTAGAATTATGTAGATATTAGTAGGTACGGAGGGAAAGCCAAGAAACATATAATTGAGCTACAATAAGCCAAGTCACAAAGTGATTCTAATAACTAATATGTATTGTTTTTGATCATTTAAGTGTAAAACTTAATCTTCTTGATCTTGCAATTTCACATATTCATATGTTTTTGCTTTACCTATAAAATTTCTCAAAGCTATCCGGAACAACGAACATATTTTTTTTTAACATTTATCAAATTCTACCAATTTTCTATTTTCGCCTACAAACCTATGAAGTAGATACCATTTAAAAACCTTTAACATTTCCTTTGCAAATAAATCCATAACAATTTCCAGTACTACCCACATAATATCTTAATTAATACCTCAATCCATTCATCATTCTCGATTTATTAAATTAATCAGCTGGTTTAAAGTGAAAATGGATATAAATCCTAGTTCACACCTATGTGGAGCATGTATGTTATTCGAGAAATTATCAATCTTGCGCATGATATATAACCTTTAGGATCTAGTTAAAGGCGTGGTGGGAAACTGACGGCCATTTTATTGAGGTTGTATGGAAGTACCTATGTTTTAAGGAAACTTAGGTTTAATTAATAATTAGTTATTGCTCAGATGTAATATTGTTTTCAATATAAAGAAATAATTTTAAAAAAAGTTGAACAAGTATAATAGTCATGCTTTTACGTAGAAAATCCGATTTTTGTACATTACTTACCCCGATTTCCATTACATTAATCAAAATAATAAATTACTAAGTTAATTAAATTTTGTTTGACCAATTATTGGTTAAATTTAACTTAGTTTTTTTCGTTGATGCTGTAAATTGATCACTTCTGTTTTTGATTGATTATTTCTGTTAATGATTTTCATTTCATTTTGTGTATTTGACCAAGAATACCAAATTTATCAGCAAATATACGTTACCTACACCATAGGTTACTTACCTTCACCTAAGTAATAATTAAATATTTAGTAAATAAGTTGCTAATTACTCAAGATTCAAAGCCACATTCTAAAACTCTAAAAACAAAGAACTTAAACAAAGCTCTCTCTTTCAATCAATGCCCTCAACAGCAAATACCAAACATCGACACAACAATTCTTTTGTCCTCAGCCATTTTCTTTTCCAGCCTCACTATTGTCTCGAATACCAGAAAAACCATTCAGAACTCCCCACCATGATAAATCTATACGATTGACAATTGCAACAAGCCTTAACAGCTACCAAGTTGGCGTTCAACTTGTATAGTACAATATAAACTACTAATTTAACATTTGCGGCGCCTTTTAAAGGCGACCGTGCTAAGAATCCCGCTTGATCGGCATTTGTATGAATACAAGCTAGCGATTGACGTCCAGCCAATAACCAAATAGGGATGGGGCTATGGTGAAAAATTTGCTCTTCAACCCTCTTTAATTGGGTGTCACCTTGTCGCTAGTGGGACATACGGGCGTGGGGGATGAAGAACTGAAATTGCTGGGATAAAAATAAAAAAGATTTTTTTTTCAGAATTAAGTAATTCAATATTTAAAATGAAGGTAACGTACAAACATAGAAAAGGACTCTGAAGGGATGATCGGAGTTATGTGATAAACCAAAAAAAAAACCTAAATGTAGTTTTGTACCTACTCATTGCGAATGTTTTGCGTTTGATAGAAGATTGCCTGGCAGAGAAATCCCACCGATGCCCCTCGAATACATCGTACAAAATTATTAGGATCAAGCTTTTGATTGCAATAAAAAAATGATTTTAGCGGAGAGAAAATGTGAACCAAAAGATTTAAAAATCTGAAATAAAAAACTAACAATGCGTGCTCATTAAACTTAACACCCGTATGTTCCCCCTCAAGTAGTGTTGTTACTTATTCGTTGCGTTGACAATTCTTTTAACTTTGATGTGACATTGATTGCAGTGTAGGTGTTTGAATCGCATTCACTCTGCGTTTTGTTCACCACTAATGACTACCTAGGGCTGCCAAATTAAAGTTTTAAAGAGCTCTTTAAATGAAAGGGCCGACTTTGATATCTTTAGTTAGTGTTAGTGAGAAATGCTTTGCACCTTGACAATAATTGTGACGGTGAAATTAACGCACGTTTTAATGATTTCGAAAATGACTTGTTCATGTACGAATGTTACGTTGGTCGGTTTAGTTAAGAAGAAATCTTCCATTCATAATTAAAGTGTGTTTACTTAAGGATGCTGTCATAACGTTTGTTAGTACAATATTAAAGTTTTATTCATATTAAATGCGTTCCAAGTATAAAGTCTTATTTGGCTTACTTAGGAGTTTCATGTCCATTTAACCAAGCCTAAATTATCTATTAAAATGAATATTATGTTTTAGGCTATCAACTGAAATAGCAGTAACCACTGCTTACTTAAATAACGGTGACTAATAAAGGACACTGGTAAATCTAATTAAGATCTTGCCTACACAACTTTTTTTTGTGTATATTTTGTTAGAAATACCTATACATAACTATCCTACCAATATTATAAACGTGAAAGTTGTGAGTATGTATGGATGGATGTTTGTTACTCTTGAACGTAAAAACTACTGGACGGATTTTGATGAAACTTTACGATAATATATGTTATACATCAGAATAACATATAGAGTACTTTTTACCGCGGGAAAATTTATCATTCCCACGGGAAAACGACTTCCACGCGAACGGAGTCGCGGGCGGCCACTAGTATCTTACTAAATCCAACTGTATACTAGTTATTGTAACGTGCAGTGGAAAGCTGTCATTTGCCGTGAATGATAACTAGATGGTGTAGTTTCCTTCGCCGCGTGTGAAACATATTGATTATGTGGCGAACTGCTTTCATATGATTTAGCGTTGTGGGCAATTCTGACTGCTCATTCATTTGATTGAATAGCATGTAAAGGATAGAAAGGGTTTTATATAATATGTTTGTTATCACGGTACTTTATATCGGGATGTTAATATCTATAAATTTACTGTGTAGCGCATGGTTAAGCATTAAATCAGGGGTCGATCTAATTTGGTTATAGTTCTTGTCTAATTTGGCATAAGACTACATGTAACTATGTTTTTTCCTAGTTCATTGCTTTGTGTCTCTCATATGTTGTAGTCTCGGAATTACTAGAAGTGGCATAACGCTAGTTAATTAAGGTGTGGAAATAAATCTCTTTTGTTATAACTACGATATAGAGTGTTTTAAAAGGCGTAATTAAATTTATTAATTTAGGATAATGAATTATAATGTTTTACATGACAATTTAACGTTATTAGATTAATTTAAACGTTACATATAATTAAGGGAAATGTTTTAAGATTTTTGATCCTACGCGGTATATTGTTTTGACAATTACCTACCTTATTTACCTCATTCCATTCCTAATTTGGACGTAAGTATCCACCCGACTGATATGGCATACTGTTGCTAACAGAGATAACATATAAAAGGGTATTACAAAGTGAAATAGCATCCCATTTTATAACTCACGTCTTATCGTGACTTCGAAACACATTCTTTACATCACTTTTTATCACAATGCAAAATTGACCGCCAACGCGGAAGACACCGCCTCAGTTATTCGTAGTTTATTTAAACTAACGTCTAGTTGGCCACATCTCATCAGTTAGCAGACCATCTACAATGAACCTGATGCACTAAATTTACAAAATAATGGACATGGCATATGTAAATTTGCTAAAATCTACATACATCGGGCGCGGTAACAAATTCAACTACGCCACGACCTCGCCGGTTTCCACTGGACTAAAGCGGTTTGATCTGGTTTTCAAATGTAGAATGGTATTGATCTCTTTATATAATGGTACTAGTTTTCCTAATTTTAACATTCGAAATCATGGTTTAGCTTTATTAGGATAAAGTAGATCACCAAAACAGTAATTATATTTTGCGCAGTGAATTCGTACTAACAGTGAATTAAGTATTCTTTATGCAAATTTCACAGGTTGAAAACAACTTATTAGGTGCAAAATCTATACATATCCTTTGGAAATAACTCTGGTAAACCAACAATTATTGTTAGTTCAAACTAAACACCAAAAAATAGGTGATACAAATTTACGTATATCAGTTTTATTTGCACTTTCCCATTATTCAATGGTTCTAAATGAATATCTCTATCTTTATTTATAAATCGTTGTCTACATTCTTCCATCCATTCGTAGACCTATGGAAATAGTTGCGGTAGTTCTAGATGTGGGAATACCTGGATGTAGACCTTCTCAACCTGTTAACTTGCCGGTTGGCGTATCCACATGTTTTTGTTACTCATTGTCTTGTTAAGAGTTTTCGTTACGTCTCTATTAGAAGGTATTTTTTTAAGGAGATAAAATTGAATACAAATATATATAGTGCGGTACAGTTTAAGTTATTTTACACACTATTCTATGACTATTTGGAATATGCTACATATTAATTCAGAAACTTTGTTATTGTATATAACTTACAATATTTGGGACACTTATTAATGATACATAACAATGTGTTTAAACGATTCAATTTTAATGTCAGAAAGCGGTCAATTAATTCTGAACAACTTAATAATGAATTTCTCTTATAAATGTGAACCACTTTTGCCTGTTAAATGATTTTGTGAATTATCACCGTAAGCAATCAAATTGAATAACCTCGCATGACATACGACAATGTTGTTGATGAATTAATATAAAAATCGGTTAATTAATGTAATAATGGTATAATTTGGAAAGCCAGTTTGTTTAACTAGGTATGAAATTCGTATTGTATTGGCTGTACCTACTCACGTACATTTTTTTTTTGTAAAAAATACAAGGATCAGTAATGACAATCTATACTTACTTGTATCATACCTAAGAGTTTGGTGAATGGTTTTTCAATCGTTACCAGTAATATTAGATCTAAGTCAAACAGCAATACTTATCAAAGAATTCTTCACCTTTTACTTATCCCTTGTTGAAATCCTTGCTTCCTAGTCTTATAAATATTTTATCACATCCAAGGTAAAGATCAATCAAAGAATGCTCACAACAAACCGATCCCAAACATCCACACCGTGGCATTCATCTAAAAACCAATAGGCATAACTTACATCCGTAATCACAAGAAAAATCAACTCATTTTCTTAACTACCTCCAAAACATAACCTCTAATAACTTGTCTTTAATTTAACAGAACCTTTATTATTGTCTCTGACGACGCCGATCAGATAACACTTGAGAAATCGTTTCATTAATAAATTGCTTCTTCAATAAAGTTTAAAATAAAAAGCAATAAAGTGAAAATTTAAAATAAATAAACACCGTTGTTCAGAGATGGAATCGAGTTGAAAAAATGATCATTACTCGACACAGAGATCGGGTTTTACTAAATTAAATGGATTTTAGGGAGTTGTTGCAACGTGGTTTACATTAAACAGAAGCTTTGAAGCTTTTCTGACGTATGAAAGTAATATCACCGGATAACTACTGCCATGTAAAAGACCATAGGAGATATATTTCCTATTAAAAAAACAATTTTATTTATAAGTTTAAATTACAAACAAAAAATCAAATTACAAACAAAAAAATTATCTAGTGTAATCTCGAACGAAAGAACAAAAATGTGTTTTCCTTTAACCGAATTCATGTAAATAATAATATCTTATATTTTTTCGTGGTAGGTATGTGCTTATTAGCTAAGATCTTATTTTTATGTGTCATACCTTAGATATTTAATCAACTAGTCATACCTTAGCCCTTAATTTATAATTTACAAAAAACATGGTTGTAACAACTCTAGCCTAATCCGTCTACCAGCCGTAACTCCACCTTGCGAATGCTTTAAATTTTTTTCTTTAAAATTTTTAAAGAAAATTAATCAACGTCTTTTCTTAACATACTTTAGATTCCTTTGCCTTAGCGACGTGTTGTTAATGGTATTTTTAAAACATCTTAGCTGTCAATAAATACATAGAGAGACACCATTTCGTGTCTTTTATTTGTGGTTTAATGACATTATTATGTTGGTAGTTGATCGGCTTGAACTTAAATGATAAAGAGAAATATCGTGGTTTTATCGAAAAACATTCCACGTTGTTGTGGTATGTGCGGTAACTACAACTAGTTAATGTTTTGATAATTTGACATTTTATATTGAATGTACTTAATTTTTTATTGATTTTTTAGAATATTATTTAAGTTATGGAAATATCGCAGGAAACTTGTTTATGGTTTTTGTTTTAATATACCTATATGAACTAGCTTTACTTCTTGAAGTTTCACCTGTAGGATTAGGATCATACTTCATGTGTGATTCCAGATTGTAGTCTATCTATATACTGTTAAAAGAATAATTAATTAAATCATAAATTGATTTTTGTAACATCACCAGTGCCAATGGACAACCCTAGTTGGCGTCTCTTAACGGAAAGAAGCATTAAAGCTATAATGGCGACTTATATCGATGCATTATGTGTGTTTAAAACGCAAATTAAAGTTGTTTCTGATTAATTAAGTATTTTAGTGTTCAATACTAAGTTTCATGCAAAGACGTCCAGTAGTTTTTGCATATATCCCAACGGACTAAATTTCACATTATTAATATAAGTTCAATTATAGCTGTTAGGTATATATAACCTTATAATTGGGTACAGGTTCCTCGATGGGGGAAACTAATTTAACAATATTCTACCACGGCTATGTGTGGGATGGTAGATTTAATTAATAAATTCTCTTTGGTTAGGAATTTAACTCAATAATTTCGGAATATTTAACCAATAACTCGCTTGAATACTATTTGTTATTTGTTTTACTGATTTATTTTTGTCCCACAAGAAAATAATGTTTGAACAATGAAAAGAATTATGGCTTAACTATGAGGTTTAGGCTTGTGTTGTATAAATACATTAATTTTATTTACAACACATTTCAATATAAAAATATCATTGCCTAATTCTTTTTACATTTCTCCTTCATTGAAAGAATCCGAAATGAACTTATCGTCCCCGTAGAAGGAAAAGTAACCAACTAACATTTTGTCAAAATTCACTTTATCGTATTTTCGTTAGCATTATAATATAGCGCATCTTTCTGTCCAATCAGCGTATTCCTAACTACTTTAGAAATTAAAATATCCCTTTAGAAGCCCAAATAGATAATTCGCAATGTTTAAAGAAACAGGGAGGCAAAACTACACAACTAACATTATGTAAGAAAAATAAACCTTGTTCTTATTTAAAAACGACATAAAGCATTTTGGTTGTTTTTCCCATTATATTTTCAGGTTTAGATAACCTAAGATAAGCCAAAAATAATAACTAAGTGTAATTAGTGAATTCTTCCTTGACACTTGAGAGGCATTTAGAAGTACGCATATGTGAAACGTTAGTAATGTTTAGTAAGTTAGTTATTTTGGCGCGTTTCAGAAATTCAGAAAACTGAATCAGTATAATCTATTAATTTATGCAATTATTTAATTATTCATACAGCTTTAAAAACTGTGTTTGTTTCTCAAGCTATTACGAGTTTTGCATACATGAAGTTCTTGCAAAACAATTTTTTTGGGGATAGGTGCCTGCCTACCCCTATGGATGCCTCGCTATGGAATAACTGAGCTGGAAAGTTGCCTACTATAGGCAAGTTGACTTTTAAGTCAATAAAAAAAGTAATTAAATAAGTATATTCATTTCCGTGTTCATAAATAATATACAGTTTTTAAGCTACAACTGATATAAAACTTATAATAATCTGATGAAAAAAGGATTTACTCGTTTGAACGAACCAAATTAAATTGTTTTACAATAATATAATTGCTGTGTGATTATTTAATAGAATATTCCACGTTACGTACCATGGGTCTATTGGTTATTTGTAAAACAAAGAGAAAATATCTACCACGCATGGAAAGTACTGATTCAGGCTTTGCTCTTTCTCCAAATGATGTGACAAATAAGAAGTCCCCTAGTCCTTGGCTATCCTGCTATTGGTGACTATAACAGCGATCGCTATAGTAAAGGTCCAGCTGTAAAGTTGGCAGAAAAGATGTGTGGGCCATCATTGGATTATGCAAATGAGGTGAATACATCCTCGAAAAGTTACCAACAGTAATATTCCAATAGTGTCAGATAGTGCCTCTATTCTGCGGTCACTTGAAGGTGAAGCTGTTAGCTCAGGCTTTATAAACGATTTTCGTTTAGGCTTGAAGAAGGTTGCAAAAACAATTAAGGTCGCACTTCAATGGTTATTAAAGAGCATCGTGGTTTTCACGGCAATAGCGTTTCAGATGAACTGGCTAAAAGCAACACCATTAGGCCCTGTCTCAACGTCGCCGATACCTTATAGCCTTTTCCGCGCTTATCTGTGAGAACAAATCGTAAATCGAAAAAACAATCGATTGGAACAGACCGACGGCTGTGAAGGGAGTACTGCCATCACCCGACCGCGTTTTTGTGCTCTGCCAAAGTAGACATAACCTTGTTTATCACCAGTCATACTGCCTTCAACAAACATCTATTTAATGTAGGTTCCAGCGATAGTCCACTATAGAAAGCTTGCATGAAGACTGAAGAAACATCCCGTTATAGAATCCCCATCCTGGAATACACAAATCCTCTATAACCCGAGGACACTCCACAAAGTTTAAGAATAACCCAGGGGGACTTCTGCGCTTCTGTACGTATATAGGCTGGCTAAACTCTTAATAGCAGACTACGCACAAAGAACCAAACTTGAGTCCAAGTGCAGAAACGAGAGCCCACTAAACTACTGAGGCAACTATATCTAGCGAAAAGGATAAAAGAATTTTCAAAACATAGATGCAGATTCAGGGCTATGTAAATTTTTGCAGCAAGTGTCGTCGTTTATTACACCGGCTGCTAACAAATGTTTCTTAACCATCTATGCGGTTCGGCATTAAATTTCCTTCAAACAAAAAAGTTGTCTTATCATCTCTTAGTATGCTGGGTGTGACTGTCTGTATGACCTGGAAATACCTCTTAGATATCGAGTATATGGTATAATTAGATACACTTTTGACGGTTACAATGTTGTTAACGAGGGACTTTTGTACGAAACAAGTAAAATCACCTTGAACAGCTGGTCGCCCTATTGGTGACATAGTAAGTTAAGATATATCTAGTTTTCTTTTTAGAAAACCCGATGACAGTCTAAAGATCTTTTCTTCCAACTGTTAGACCTCTACTTTCATTCACAAGAAGGATATTATAGGACCGGCAAGGACTATCAAGCCTCACCAGTACTTGCCATGCAAGATAAGAAACAAAAAAATACCCAGCAATAATATTATTATACTGCCATAAACTTAGTTTCATTGAAACGAGGGGATCAATATTTCGTCAGATTATTAAAGTCAGTTGTAGCTTAAAAACTGTTATTATTTATGATCAAAGAAATGCATATCTTTAACTATGGTTATATAACATTATTCCAAGGATTGTATAAAAATATATTTTGCAAACATTGTGAACTCTTTTTTAATTTGACTATTTTATAGGTAGGTCTATCCTCTACTATAGGTAACTATCCTGCTCAGTTATTCCATAGCGAGGCATCTATCCATAAGGGTAGGCAACTATTCCTGAAAAAATTACCTCGCAAGAACTTAATTTGTGCTGAACTCATAATAGCTGGAGAAACAAACACCGTTCTTATAGCTGAATGAATAGTTAAACCAACAAAACTACTGAGAAAATCTATGATAACTTATTTGGTTAGGTTAAAAATTACGACGCCC
The DNA here is from genome assembly GCA_916618145.1 of Emmelina monodactyla. NCBI lineage: Eukaryota > Metazoa > Arthropoda > Insecta > Lepidoptera > Pterophoridae > Emmelina > Emmelina monodactyla. The sequence continues at coordinate 5,741,039 of OU745316.1, forward strand.
TAAAAAAAGCAGGGCATCTATCACGGTTTACCCTAATGAAAGTTCAGCAAGTAAAGATGATTAAAAATTAAAATGATGTTGATTATGCGAAAATGTTATGTTTTAATAAGTATTTTTGTACTATGGGAGACCACTACTACTATTGAGGACCATTTCATTTATCTAACATATATTTTTAACTACTTCTATAAAAATAAAATAAAATTGATTCATACTTAAATAACCTAACTTCCATTCACTTATTAATAAAAAGGGGGAAAATTAGATAACAACATTTATCCTAATCGTCAGCAACATTTTTTTAGCTTTATGAAGTAGGAAAAATACCCAACTCACATGAAAAAGTAACCAATTAAAGAACAAAAACAATTATATGAAGAGGGAAAAATAGATAATTGCTTTTTAAACGTTTATCTCTGCTCATATGCATTAAAAATTAAAATTTAAAACAACATATTGTAAATAAAACCGTAATTTACATTATATATAAAAACCACAGTTATATCTTTTAAATTAAAAAAGATATGACGATTTTTCCACAAAAAATACACTAAATTGCGTTTTTCTCGAAAGTCACATTTTGTTAGTTGGTTACTTTTCCTTCTACGGGGACGTTATTTTATCAGAAATCGCTAACCAATATCAAATTAACAATACGACCGCAAATTTAACAACACCCACTCAGTTATCCTCGACTTAATAAAGGCATTAATTTAATTCAAGCCTTTAGGGTTTTTATTCTTATAATAACTGTTTCACCTACCGTGCTACACAAACTAGTGGGGTTGGGTTCGCGTACCGTTAGCAAAAAAAGTTGATGAAAAAATATCAAAGTTCTAAGAATAACTGTCTTCAAGATCTATCTTAAATTTTCCAGTTTTGTTTTCTGGAGTACTTCATTATCATACATCCTATTATTTAACAGTGTGATAAAAAATGCATGTTTTAGTAATTGATAAAAAAATCAAATATTTTAGGTTGATGTTTACAATATAAATTAAACATGAACATATATTTCAGCCATTTAATATTGTGAAGGACTAAAAACAGATCTACGCCTTTGTTATCTCAGAAAAATATGTTTATGTGTCAGTCAGTCGCCAGTTGCAAAACATTGCTTATCCCGACTATAAGACTTAAACAGAAAACTGTACTTCAAATATTTGTAACAAGCGTAAAATATACAAAATGGCAGTCGAAACAATTAACAAAGTGTTCAAGAATTCATTTAAATTTCCACAAAGTTGAGAGCATTTTGTGCTGAGTTGCTAGACAATTAACGAGCTTTTAAAACTTTTACTGAAAGCTTGTAAGCTTGTCTCGTGTTTGGTTGCGAAAATATGGGTTTGTGTTCTTATTTTGTAAATTATTAAAAAAAAAAAGTCTATTTTGTTTTAATATTAAACCAAAAACATACTGAACCTGAGGTAAAGAGCCATAATAGACCTAAACACATTTTTGATTAATTGAATATTGATCGCGACAAGCAGCATTTTTATTTCTTACACACAAAATATGAAAAAAAACATTTTTTTTTTAATTCCGTCTCTTTTCCACAAACCGTCTAATTATTTTGCACTCCCTCCCCCGCCGCATCTTATGCGCGGGCGCTTCTCTAGCCTGATTTACTGCTGTCTTAATGAAACCTGTTATATAACTGGAATTATTTATTATTTTGTCTCAACAACCTCAAATACAGGGTGTTTAGTTCTCACTCCAAAAAAAAACTGAAAAATATCTTATTTTCTTTTTAAATCTGAAGAATACAATTTAAGGTGACTTTATGAAAAAAAAGATTTTGCATTTTTTTTCGAACACCCTGTATACAGGGAAATTGTTATTATTTTGTCCCAAGACAAGTCTGGATGCATCGCAGCTTCTGTGTTAGATAATAATTAGTTTTCTTTGCCCGGAGATTGGCTTCTAGTGTAACCATTGGCCATTATAATAACTATGGCTACTTGGCAACACCAAATGATTAGAATACAGAAGCGCAGTTTTGGTAAAAAAGAATAGTTCAAAAACAGTATGCACACTTGCATATTGCTCTTTAAATTTCGTACTTCTGTTGAAACAATTTCTTGCCTTCACTATATTTCTAAGATTTTTTATATAATTCACTTATTTTCATTGAAGGAGTAAAACTGAACTTTGGAAATCCTACTAGTTCCTTCTAGTTAGTATTATAAACGTGAAAGTTTGTAAGTATGTATGAATGTTGGTTACTCTTTCCCGTAAAAACTACTAGATGGATTTGGATGAAACTTTACAGAAATATAAGTTATACCTAGGTACATCAGAATAACACATAGGGTACTTTTTACCGCAGGAAAATTTCTCATTCCCACGGGAAACCGACTTCCACGCGAACAGAGTCGTGGGCGGCCACTAGTATCAAAATACTTATGTGGTTATAAGAGCCAGTGTCTTGTTAGTAGGGATGTTACGGATATGGAATTTCGGTTTCGGTTTCGGTTACGGATATTGTTTTTTTTTTATATCGGTTTTGGTTTCGGATGAAATGAAATTATTTCGGATTATCTAGTAGTTTCGGATAGTTTCGGTTATGGATATTAAATTCTAGGAATTTCAAAAGTAATACAAAAATACAGATGATAAAATGGTTTAATTTATATAGAGGAGGACGATGGGTGAGAACGATGACGTCATAAACACATTGAGCTCAGAGAGAGAATCAACACTTTGGTCACAGTTCTGTAAGCGGTTTACGGAACGCAGCCAAAAACAACTTGTCGTAACGTGTTTCGTTTAGATTTGTAGATTCCGCCACTATCCGAAATTATCCGAAACATTTATTTCGGTTTCGGTTACGGATACGGATATGTTTTTATTTCGGATATCCGGTAGTTTCGGTTACGGATATGGATATCCTTAACATCCCTACTTGTTAGGATTGTTTTTTTTTTCTTAAAAACCAATTTGATATCCTTCAAACTTATTTTGGTATGGTATTTAATTAATATATTTTCAACACACTTGCTCAGAACTACAGACTAGTGCATAATATAACGATCCCTACAAAGTTAAGGTAGTGCCTTACTGCAAATATATGCTAGTAAACATTTTCAATTTGATCGGTTAATACCGTTTTTTTGTAACAACAAAGAGGTTCTATGCCACTGAAAATCCATTTATATTTTTAGAATAAATAAATGTGTCCATAATAGAAACAAAACATTTATTATTATCAAATTATTGATAATAAACGGTAATTTGTTACAAAATAATTGTATTTTATCTCAAAAAGTACCTATATTTAGAAAAAGGCTGGTTGGCGCGTGCAAAAAAAGTGAGTGTAATTTCCCGAACTCTGTATATTTTGTTTACATTGCATTTGTTGCTGTATAGGAAACTTTTTATGCAAAATATAATTGTATTTCCACGCTAATGTGATGAAAAAGTGCGTATGGTTTGCGTGAGCAACATGTTCATTATACACTTGGCTGATTCTCGCCAGCAGCGGCGCGGGCTGCAACCCTCAGCCTCGTGTATAATAAACAGCTTGGCACACTTGTATCATAGTATACTATTACAGACTGATATTTTAACTTTTGTATCAAAACTCTAATGCCCATTCTGTGATTTATTTATTTTATTTATTCTTGATCTTTTTAAGTTCGCCAAACTTCTGTCATCTCACCCTACCGTATATTCTTCTATAATGACCGAACACAAAGATGCAGTAGCTGTGATTACGTGGTGTTATAAGGAGGTTTTTAACTTGCGCCGGAGTGTAATCGTGTGTTGCCTACGATTGAGGGAGATTAGAGGCCGGATGTTGCTATATATGGCAGTTAGTTGAAACGGTAAGTTAGTGGAGATATAAAGGAGTTAAATGAGTAAGAGTAGACTAAACATATGAAGTTAATTGAATCTAGTTATCTATTATTTGTGTTTTGAATTTACTGATTGAAGTTAGTTCTAATTAAGCTTCAAATGTATGTTAGTATGTATGTGTAAATGTTTTCTTTAATCTGAGATATAATTAATATTTTTGTAATCATGAAATAATTGTGTGAGTAATCTAATTGCTTAAAACGGTCACAGTTCTTACGGTAAATTAAACTCACGCGATTAATAAATCAAATTAACCCATAGACACCGTGACGAAAACAATAAATAATAAAAACAAATCGCAAACATCCGGGCAACACTGACCTTGCGCACCTCGTGTTATTTGACCCCACAGAAAGGGTTAATTCTGCGAAGGGGTTGGATAATAAATCATACTTACGTTACAAGCGATTAGGGCTGTCCTACTAACATCAACTTGATTAAATTTTTCTCATTTTTTTCAAAACAATCAACACAATAACAGTTATTTCATAACATTTAAGTAAAATAAAATAAAAAACAAATAAAAAATGCAAGTAACACAGCAAAAGCAATTAAAAAATCGATACAAATAATTAAGAATCGCCAGCCCTAAAATGTAACAGTGTCATAACTCATTCGGTTGACACAGATGGCGCTGTAGCATCAAAACGACCGCAGATTACTGGCTCAAATGATTTATTCGCATCATACATTCTTTATATGTAAATCTATCTTTGTCTTTATTAAGACCTCGCGGTTTAATTAAAGCGGACGACGGAGTAATCGATAAAAATGGCAACTCGTTAGGTAACATCGATTTATTATTAGATTGAAAAAATGCACGGCTTAGATTGTGGAGTTGTGGCTTGTGTAATAGGCTGCATGCATGCATTTTAATTGAACGAGTCTTGAAAAAATAAAAACAAACCAGAATAATATTTGAACGGTGATTTAAAAAAAAACGGCACAAAATCGAGAAAATAAGCCACTTGTAAGTTGAAGTTCCATTACACATGATTTAGGTAGTTTAACAAGGTTCAAAAACGGTACATTACCATCTGAAACCATTTTATTATTCAAATTCATCATTTATTCCGTCAGGGGTCCCTGCGATGCAATAATTCATAAATTGAGCCAATTAATTGATTGCACTGAAGGGTTAAACCCTACAAAGTGACAGTTGTTTTGACGATCGCAGCGCTCGAGGGGTTAACAATGTGTGATGTGAAATTGATATCATGATGCGAATTTGAAAGATAATTAAATCATAAAGCTTACTAATGGAATCCCTTTAAGATAACTTACGAAATAACATAACTAAATCGGGTTTCAAATTTTGCATTAAGTAGGTAAAAAGAGCTTCAAAAAGGTAATTAAAAACTTTGAAAAGTACCTAATTTCAAAATTGGATTCTGTTTAATTTACTTATCTTTAACTGAAATAATTATTGTTGCCATTCATTTCCTTTCTATTCATTTTCTCAGTTCTATTCTTAATTTTCTACATTATCAAAGCACAAAGTATTTAACTGTTTTTATTGTTGTGTAAATCTTTACTGTGCATTTGTACATGAATTATTAATAAATAAATAAAGTATCTATAAATATCCACTGAACAATCTAATTACTTACCACTTGCTTTAAACTCTGTAACTTCAGTCAGAATACTTGAGCACTTTGCTTGATTTTATTGAATAATTGAGCAACATTACTTTGTTAAAACTAAATTAAAACAAGCAAATTAATCTGATGTCATGTCTAATGCTTTTTGAATGGGGTCACAGAATCGCTGTTTAATTATGCATTATTTTAACTTAACATAAGGGTGGGTTTGAAATTGTTGGAATATGGACTGAAAAACAAGGGTTTTAAGCTCAAATTTAATTACATTATAGTAGTCACATTAATTTAATTATTGTAAAAGTACGAGTAAAAGAAATATTGTGACTTGCTTGCGTTTTGTACTTTATTACAAAAAAATAAAAAATCACATTACCAAATATAAAAATAAAAACATACTACATATCTACGTCTTGGTAGTTTGACAAAGGTCTTCTTCTCGGTTTGTCATAAACACTGACCCGTAATCTACCAACAAATTAGTATCTACTTTTACAGCACTATTAAGGTTTCCCTTGCACCAACTATCTTCTCAGGAAAAAACAACGCACTAATACATTCAATGACTACCTACATTACTTTCTGCTAATTCAACAACTAATCACTACAGGTTGCTAAGTATAAGATTTCACTTTCCTAAAACCTTAGAGGAAGTCTATTAGTCACATAGGTAAGCTGTTTTTCTAGTTTAAACTGGTTGGGTTAATGAGCCATCGTATAGGTACTTTGTGGAAGAAAATGGACTTGGAACTTGTGCATTGGCCCTTTTGTATGTATGTGTGTGTGTCTGTGAAGAATTTTTGTGTTTGTCTGAAATAAACAGTATATTTTTTAATATTTACTGGTTGTGTTTGTGGAAGTCCCAACATACTTAATTAACGTTTACTGGTTACATCACCACTTTTTAAGCAGCACAATAGTATATAATATACAGGGTTGAAATGCAAGCTTGAAAATTGGGCCCATTATCTAAGTTTTTAGTTCATGCAACTTCTAAGTCTATTTTCTAGTTTTCGAACCATGTTTGAACACGTGCTACAAGTTTCAATTTTAAATACACCCTATCTCAAGCTATCCACTCGATTCTACGGCTCAGCTCTACCATATCAAAGAAAGTATATGCGACATATTGATTACAGCACAGCACTAGCCTAGAGCTAATTTTCTAAAGAAACTCGAAATGTCACAATTACTAGCAAATCCCACGTATCCACCAATGACGGGCAAAAACACAATGTTTTCACATGACAAAGATCATGATGACCTACATCACTGCTACCAATCTCTTTTACACTTCTTTTAGTCCTTATTACAAACATCTAAGGTTGGAAGTTGTGAAGCAGGTTTGATTAGGGTTGCCAATCAGTAATGAGTTCTCATCCATCAGACGTTGCCAATTACGCCTGATCAGGCTTCTTGTTGGAAACCCTATTTCGTGTCAAGTTTTTTGTGTGGCAGAATTTATTGTGTTTTTGAGTGGAGATAGAAGCATGGGTTTTATAATTTCAGCATTAAGTCTATTATAAGGTTGTGATTATGGTCTTGTTAAAATTGTAATGAGTTTCTTTGTCTGTATCTAGGTACCCAGTTGTTTTCATTACAGCATCTTATTTCTCAACCATTGTGATTATGATTCTATTCATTTGTTTCGGATTCCCTTAAAAATTGAACTATTTGAGACGGACTCTTTAACCATCATTATTAAGAAAGCCAAATTAAAATTTCCTCACTTACATATTGATTAAGCTTTTCACTTCAATTGCATAAACCAAAACAGGGGGATATAAAGCCGAAAACAAATAAAACAATCAATACGCCATCACTTCAAAGCCTTCCTATTGTTACTCAAATGTGTGTTTAGGTTTACCCTCTTCCCGCAAAAAGCTCAAGGGCATTACTCAAAAGAAAGCGATCTGTCAACGGCTTAATGGCACTGAAACAATTTACCAACAACAAAAAAGAAGGAAACACACGTCCCTACACGCCACTTCCGTTTCCTTGCGACAACAAAAAAGTAGCTCAACTGACTTCGGAAAATCTTTGCTGTGTTCACCCCTAATCCGCGTCCATTCAAAAATGAACTCTATTGCAATAACTTTAGAGTAGATTTTCGTGAAGTGTGAAGGTATTAGAGTAAGGAAACCATTATTTTCGAGGGGTAACACTGTAAAGGCATTTGTATTGCGATTTTGAAGAAGTTCGACAGTTGTGTTCGAGTGCATTTTGTCATTAATCAATGTTTTGTTGGACTTTTGCCGGCAAAGTTTGGTTTCGTGTTTTACCTGCTTTCTTCGACGGTTCGCGTGTAATTGATTGTTTTTAAGCGAATTCTTTGTAGATTCTTCGGTTAAGAGGGTGTTAGAATTTATTGTTATCCGTTTACGGGAACTGGAAAGTTTCGTGAATATCTTATTGGTTTTGTTTAGATATATTTCTAATACTTCCTACTCTTACATCATCATCATTACCTACATGGTATAAATCCAAGTCGCTAATTGTGTCTCCTAAACCAAATAACGGATTTTAATATGGTTTTCGCCATCCTTTAGGGAATTCATTCATTTAAATTTCTAAATAAACAACAATCGGTAAAAGTTTTTTTTTGAGTTAGCCAAAATTCAATGTTTTGTGAGCAAGTCGGCTAAAATTACACCATTGCGAAGCGTGGGCGGGTCGCTTGTGTTTTATAAATCAAAGGATTTTCTCAGCAATAACCATTATTGGTAATTGCTCATTGTTTTTTAATTTGGTCATTCCATTCAGCCTCCGTTGACCATGTTTGATTGACAATCTACCTTTCTTTACTATTTACAACAAACATTACTATACACAATATATGTAACAAAATATATAATCAAAACCCACCCCCTTCCCTATTTCCACCCCCTCCCTTAACAAACGTCGTAATAAAAACAGCAGCCAAGTTATTACCTGGACGCGGGCCACAGCTTTGAGCTCAAATACAAGCCCCTGGTATTGAAGGATTTTCTATATCCGCCCGCTTTCCTTTATACTCCTTGCAATTTTATCCGGCAGCGCAGTTATGAAGTTGCCGGGTTGGGTTAGTGGGGATAGGACTGTTATGTAACAGGCTTAAAATGATATAACTATTACAAAAATCCCTACTAATATTATAAATGCGAAAGTATCTCTGTCTGTCTGACGGTCTGTCTGTCTGTCTGTCTGTTACGCTTTCACACCTTAACCACTGAACCAATTTTGATGAAATTTGGTATGAAGAAAGAACTGAACTTGGGAAAGGACATAGGGAACTTTTTACCCAGTGAAAACTTCTCATTCCCACGGGAAACCGACTTCCACGCGAAGAGAGTCGCGGGCAGCCACTAGTATATTATAACTTATACTTGCCGCGTTTGGTAGACGTGTTGGCAAGCGCATTTTTGTATGTAAGACAGAAGGAAATAAAAATAATTCTTAACCAACAACCAAGTAGTAAATAAAATAAAACGAAAAAAATGATGTTTCCGGATTTTAAAATAAGATATTTAGAATTTTTATTAATTACACAGGACTTAATAGGGTTCCAAACTGTCTACATCTACGGTAAATTAATTAATAGACTTCTTTTTGTATTAAATATAAAAAGTATTTGTATATTTTAGTTCATATCTTCACTATTCCAGCATTTGATCGGACACCATTTTCTTGGCTCCTTTAAGAAAATGCAGCTGACTTGGAATCTCTCAATAACTTCATCTATTAGTAAACCTAGATGGGACTTATTTTTATTAATATCTTGGAAGGCTCCTCCCCTCCTTTGATGCTTTCAAGAAGCACTCGGAAGGTAGTTTTAATTTTCATAGTGTAGTAGGCGTCTATTTTCAGAGTGTCTGAGCTTTTCAATCAACTCTCATATTACTATTTCTATTGAGTGATGCATCAAAAAGTACGATAAAAAGGACATAACTAGTACTTAGATATTCTGTTTTAAAAAATAAAGAGTATACTAATAGTACTTATTATATTTTTTTGGCGGAAGACAACATAAGAAATAAAATGTTAATGTTTAACTCTACACTAACAAATACCTACCCTCGGTGAAACAGCGTTTACGTGTGACAATATTATGACTCCAAAGACTTTGAACAATACAGAAGCGTTAAGTCTAAAATAGGAAAATAGGTGTCAAACTACCGAGGCACTTGACTGAAAATGAAACTGAAAGTAAAAAGATAATCATATTATTTTGCCTTACATCATTGCCTTACAACTTTCGATACCTACTGTGTAAACTTTCCCATACTTATTATAAGTTTACTAGTGGCCGCCAGCGACTCCGTTCGCGTGGAAGTCGCTTTCCCGTGGGAATGAGAAGTTTTCTTGCGGTAAAAATTGCCTTTTGTGTTATTCTGATGTATAACCTATATAACTCTAAAGTTTCATCAAAATCCATCCAGTAGTTTTTACGTGAAAGAGTAACAAACATCTATACATCCATACTCACAAACTTTCACGTTTATAATATTAGTAGGATTTTCTTATCACTGGCTTTAAGTTTTCCTTAATGCAAAATACACAGCAGCATAAACATTATTGGAATTCCTGCTCTCCTTATTGAAGTCAAAGATATCATTTTCTCCATCCTAATTTTCTCTTCCACATCTCTTTAGAGAGTCATAAATATCCGTCCGGTATCCATTTCAATGAGACGACGTCCCTACGCCACCCAGGGCGAATATCATTCATATTTTTATATGGGAAATCTGTCAATTATTATATCTAAGTGGTAATTGGACGCTTTATTACCGTTTAGAATGAATTATCGAGGAATTAGGAAGAAAAATTGGTGTTGTAGTCTACAATGGTTGGGTGGTGTCTAGTTTGTAATGTTTTATGGTGGAGTGGGAGGGATTTATGGTATATTGCTATTTTTTACTTTAAATTGTTGTTTCGAAATCAAAACTGTTATTCAGGTACCAGCTTCACGTCTTGTGGATTTACACCCACGGCTTAAATGGATTTTGACTATAGTCTTCTATAGTATATCCTCATGGAAAAAAGCACTCGTTACATTGTTTTAAGCTCGGTATGCTAAGTAATTCGAAATCCAATTAAAAGTTTAAGAAAATAACAAACACATTTTAATTTGAGTTTAAAAAAAGTTGTAATCCAATTAGATTTGTTAGCAGTGGGCTTACGCATTCTTCTTTATTAGCCTAAGGATTAAGACATAAACATACTACATAAAAAATTCACATGATCAAACCTTATTTTACTATATCAGTATCCTTACAATGTTTTCCGTGTTTTTCACTACACATTTTCGAAAAAAAAACCTTTTATAACTAGCACTAAATTTTTGCTAAAATTAGTAGCTTCGGCCCTTTTCCTACTATTGTTAAATCAGTAACCCAACTTACCGGAAGCGTACCATCGAGAAGCGTTGAACAGCGAGCTACCGATCCCGACATACATCGTGCTGCAGACAACGTGTAATTTGAGACACCCTGTACCAAACACGGGGTATACGGGCGGGGGGGATGGCGAGCAAATGATAAAAAAAATATATGATTAAGGGGGGTTAGGCGGTCAGCGAAAATTCAGATTTCGCTACGATTCTACGCCTTAGGCGGGGGGGTCGGGGAACGCGGTTCCTATAGAATCAACGGCCTCGAAACACATTTATCATTAAAAAGTTAATAAAATGTTCAATTTCTCAGAAATCTAAAACAGTCACGACATAGGAAAGATAAAAATCTATCAGTTTGCGATTTTATAAGACTTATAATTGTAAAACACCGTCTTAATGTGCATTTATATGAAATTTTAGAGGTGACTTCAGGATTTTTTTCTATCGAGCAAAATTATTACAATCGTGTTTTTAAAACAGTCCTCCCATCACATTTACGTTCTTTATTATATATTTGAAATATCAGTGCGAAATATTATATATTTTGTAAGTAACAGCTAATAGAAAACGGCTAATTCTGCCGTTTTCAGTTACTAAGGGCCCTTAAGGAGCAAACGAGCATGCGGGTCACCTGATGGTAAGTGATCACCGCCGCCCATGACTCCCCGCAACACTGTGGGTGTCGGGGGTGTGTTGCTGAGCCTTTGACAAAATTGGGTACCGGATACCGAGAGAATTTAGTTCAAGATGATGAAATGTAATAGAATAAACACTAAGTAGTGTTTCAAAATTAGATATTGAACACGTTTTAAGTTAAAATCATTACAATCCCTACTATGTAGTATTATAAATGTGAAAATGTGTATGTCTATCTGTATTTTTTATATATGTCGCTTTAACGTCAAACGGGTGGACCGATTTCAATTAGTTTTGGAGCAAACATAGTTGCCTGGGATGAGAATGAATAGGCTACTTTATACCGCGGAAATGAGTCTCATTCTCACGGAAAAAAAGACTTTTCGCGGACAAATCGCGGGTACTCACTGGTTGATAAATAAATTTAAATATATTTCAAAACTATTTAAGTCGAAGTATATTTCAAAACTATTTTAAATTTTGTGGTTCAATTATAACCCTACTTATATTGTTCATAGTTATAAAATTATTGAAACGCCTAGACTTATTGAAAAAAGTACGTAAGGAGTTTGTTGAACCGCAAAATGTTATAAGGAACAAATAAAACTGCAGTTTGATTAAATTGTTAAAAAATATTGGCAACAACATACCTTTATCACAGCAACTGAATTTAGTTGATAATTACAAGTGCATTTTCATTTTTTGTCCTAAAAATACCTGCCTATTGTGTTTAAGCTCCCGATTTCATCATCCTACCACCCCGTGTGTATCAACCCAGCCCTACATAACTTCGGACGAGTCCACAATAAATACAGTCGGGTACTCCATATTAATTAGTTCGCGTGATCGCCTCCGCTACTGTCTTTGCAGATAATATATTATTTTTGAAAAACAATATTTAAATGTGCGTTTATGAAAAACATATTTCTTGCGGACATAACGCAGGGTGGCTCTCATTCAATATAAAAAAAAACTCTTTTAATATAAAAAACTCTTGCGCGAAACTAAGCAGTGTAAACCTTTTCACTGTATCAGTTTTCAAAAAATACTTTAATGAGAGATTAGATAGCATGACTTCACAGCCAAATACCATTACACATTATCCAAAATATTGACTTGATTATCATAAAACCTCATTTCACCCTTACAATTTTTTTTTCATCAAACCCCTTTTTACCCCCGAAATACATCTAAATATATCAACCTTTCATATAACACATCAACTGGGCTACCCCCACCAAGTGACACAGGTTTTCTATGAGGCGTTGCGTGCGCGCACGGAGATTTGCGAGTAAAATTGTTTTATTATTGTATTGATTTAGTGGCGCTGGAAGTCGTTAACTTGTCGTGTACTAGTGATTCTTGAAATACATCGCTTCTTGTCGGGGACAAGTCTGGGTTTAACTATACGGTGTTTGAACAAGTGTTTAGTTTGTGTAGCTTTAAATATATTTTGTTTTGAATATAATATTAGATTGTTAGAATTATAAATTGATACTGTGGTCTAAAGCTCACGATTTGACGTACAAAGTACTTGAAATTTGGTATTTGCAAGCTAAAATAAGGTGCATTGCGTAGTTTTACACACCGTGGGATCGCCTCTCAAACGTTTAGGAAAATTATTAACACTTTTCTTCTTATTTATAAATAACCGATTTCAAGAAAAAGTAGGTACGTACCTATAATTTGAGATTCAGTGTTAAGTATCTCAGTTATTCTGTTACATACAAACTTAAGTAAATCCTAATATTTCATTGATCTAATACTAAGTTGCCAAGTCATTTAAACCACACTAAAAATAAAATACGTTTGTCCAGCCAATAGCTATATATAAAACTAAAACGAACAAACTGAATATATTCACTGTATTCCCACATATCCATTATACAGATTAGATAAAGCAAAGTGTGAAAAACATCGTACAAGATAGTATATCTCTATCGTGCTATTCTTGGGGAATAATTAGTTTAAATCTAGTGTTTTGCAGTACATAGTTGCAGTGTTTGAAAATGTAGGTAAGTATTATTGAAATATTGACCGTTAAATACAATTTTTGTAAGTATTTTAAGTTTTGAGAATGAGTTGCATAAGAGATTTCTATTTTTTTTTGTATGTGCATTTATGTAAATTTCTTAGATAACTAAGGAAATAATAAAATATTTTTTGAACGACTACTACCGTAAATAATGAAATAACTATAAGCCCTCAAAAACAGTAGGGAAAGAAAAGTTAATTTGGGATATGATACAAAAAAATATCATCATTACATAGTATAAATCCAAGTCGCTAATTCTGTCTGTTGTATGTTTGACTGCTAACTCCTCCTAAACTAGTTGAGGGATTTAAATGCGGTTTTCACCATCCTTTAGGTAATTTTTTCATTTAAATCTGTAAATAAAGAACAACCGGAAAAAGTATTTGTAAGTTAGCCAAAAATCAATGTTTCGTGAGCAAGTCGGCCAAAATTACACCATTTCGAAGCGTGGGCGGGTCGCTAGTAATATAATGAACAACAACCTAACAATCGAGCGATACCACTAAGGCACCTAAAACGTCATCCATAGCGGGGTCAAAAACTTTAAAGCGGCTATGGAATAAAATATATTGTCTTAGTTTGTCTAATAAACTAAAGAATAAGTTTAAAATTAAAATTTCGTAAACTTTTCTTCTTCAAATACTCCTTCCTCATGATAATGACACCAAAACATAATGATAAATAGCGAAGCTTTACTTAATTATAACCACTCGTTTAAAATTCAATAAAATATCCAAGTTGTGTTGTTTTATGTTAATTAGGGCCGAAGAAGCCTCTGTTAAGGACCAGTTGCACTGACCGTCATTAAATTTAATTAATTTTCATCTTTACGCCCTTACATAATATAGAACAGAGTCGCTTAAACCGTGCGTTTGTATGTAGATATTCACAAATTCATTAATTTTAGCAAAATAAAAATAATTTCAAAAAGAAAAATAATGAGATTTTTTGGCAATTTTTTCAAAAAAATTCTTACAAATCAACAAACATTACACATTTTCTTCTCATTAGTTAAAGAAAATCATATTCTCTCGTATTAAATCAATAGTTTCAAGCAAATAAACTAGTAATGCTTGCAACCGGTCCTTTCACACTTGGCCAAGGTAAATCTTTGGCTGCAAGACTAATGTTCGCGCCGGGGTCCGCTCGACGCATTGTGTTTTATTTGTATTCGCTAATGTATACAATCTCTAATTACATGGGGCGCTTTACGACTGTCAATTTAGCTAGGGCTGCCTCTGAGAGATTATATTATGAACCTACTTTAAACAGGATATTTTGGTTATATCACAAATGGATTATTAGATTGGTGGAGTTTGTAAAATTGTTGCTAAGTATGAAAGTAGAAATATTGATAGAAAAAAAAAACATTTATGTATTTGATATGATTAAGTAACGTTTAAATACATTTTATTTATCAAAACGACATAGGTATTTAATTAGACTAAGTAAAAATAATAATGAATTCATATGTTCTTGTTTGTTTGGTCTTTTTCACCACAACTCACATTATGTTTTACAATTAAGTAGATAATTTAAAATTGTAGATTTGACAAGTGGCAGCCCTATTGCTTTAGCGCCTGCTCCGTGCGACAACACCTCCCATAGGCGTTGTTTTGTCTCTAATTAGAGGCTCCTAAGTGTTGGAATGTTTGTCCAATTTCTGTTCCAGAACGAGGTGAAAACCTTTGTTTTCTTGGCATTTTATTGCGTATGTAACACAATTAATTCCGTTCCCTTACAATCCGCTAGTTCGTTAAAAGGTCATTCCGGAAGCAAGTCCAACTGAATTTAGTTACACTGGGAACACACTGATACAAGCGTGGGAACGTGTATATTCTAAACCACGATTGTCAAACTGTTTTATTCAAAAAAAAAGATCGGATGCTTATTTAAATACGTTTGTAACGGTAGAGTTAATCAATCTCTAGCTTTGACGTCCAATAGAACAAACTTAAAAGTTGCTCAACGACTCTATGACGTCAAAGACTCGTCACGAATTAGAACGTATAATGATCGTATGCGCAAAAGCGTGACGAGATTTTTTATTGTCTATTGTTTTTCAAATGAAGGCCTCTCATTGGCTGAACGGTATTTAGAAGGCGCGAGAGTTTCTGTGATTGGCTGATGGGTTCTGAATACAAATTAGCGATGGAAGAATAGATTGGTCATTGAATAAATTGAATGTTATTGTAAACAGTTATTTTTAAAGCCTGACTGATTGTTGCGTCGCAATTTAGCAGTTATGTTTTACTGTTATGTATATAGCGTGGAATAAGGTCAATGTTTTTATATAAAGGCCTATTAAAGATGGCAGATACTTGCTCAGGTATTTAAACTTTAGTATTATTTCTAGAAATAGGTATGTAATTGATCGCGTAATTTAGTCTAGACGACCAAGACTAAAGATCTTGATTTTGACGGATTACGGCTCATCATAAGAAAGGTTGATGCGTTTATACAGAGTTTATTTAAAAACAACATGAGTTTGTACTGTAGGCATGCAACTTTTAAATTGATATGGCATTTTCTTGGCTCGAAATAAGTTTTAGTACAGACGTGCATAATGACTCTTGTGTTCAATATTCACAATAAAACATCAAAATAATGATATAGATAGTTAGTTAGAGTATGCATAACGTTAATTGGTTTTCATTGTGAAACCAAAAGCATTATTTACTTATTATACTTCTTCATCTTTCGTGTAATGAATATGCACTTTTTGCAGCACATATTCATCTAGTGTCAGAGTTTTCGGGAACCACCTTGTTAGGGCTTCTGTCGTGGTTCCTGTAGGGTAGTGGCCCCCTACTGTCATTATTTTTCAAGCCGCCTGTCTATTTAGGCACCTGACTTGGCTTGACGAGTACAGGTGGAAAAATACCCGGGACCAACGGCTTAACGTGCCTTCCGAAGCACGGAGAAACTCGGGATATAATGCCCCTAGCGGTCACCCATCCTTGGACTGACAGCGGCCGGCGTTGCTTAGCCTCGACTATCGAGTAGATAGACGAGATCGCAACGGGCCACCAAGCTCCTCATTAGACAGAATCACTATGTTACGGCTAATACCTGAAGTGCGGCTACACCTAGTTTTAGCCGGTTAGAAGTGTTTTTAATATGGAAAACTGTAAAAAAAAATATACCTATGTCTCTAAAAACTGGCTTCAATCATGAGTCGACGGAGTCCCGCTATGCGGGACTCCTTTTTCTGGGTGGTATCAAATAGTAACCTAACTAACCTAACCTATTGCTGTTCTAACCGGCTAAAACTAGGTGTAGCCGCACTTCGGGTATTAGCCGTAACAACTACATTGAATCAACCTACTTTTATGACTATAGGATACGATACATATTTCAACAAACATACATTTTAATCTAGTCTACATAAAGGAGGCCGTTGCATTTTACCATTTTTAAAATAACTAACTTTTTTTCTTTACAAAAACTTGCAAAATTCTTCTGCTGACGCTACCAAACCTGCTCCTACATTACACCACTTGCGGTTCAAATTGCAAAATAATAACACATCGCACACCGGCACTAACTCAGACGCGCGTGTGTTTGTCTGTCTGTACGTCCGTTTATCATAACTAGCGGGGTATTAGCATTTTGTGCTCGCTACTAAATACTACGACTTTAAGTACCCGGTTTGGTCTTATTTATGATGGACAAACGACTGTTCTATGTAGGATTGGTACATTTCAGAGTTAAAAGTATAAATGTTAGTTATATTGAAGAGCTCTGTGGCGTAGTGTGTATACAGGATTGTTAAGAAGTCCCGGGTTTGCGAGGTCGGGGAAATTTTGGAAAATGACATTCGAATTTAGGTAATGTCTGGATATAACTCGATCCCCCCTAGTTCATTGTATGGAAAATACAAGTTCTTACTGCGTTTTCTTTACGACCACACAGTACTTTCATATTTTATTGTATGTTCGTGTATATGAAAAACTTTTAGATTTCTCATATTTGGATGTATCTATCCTGTTTTGTTTGGACTGGAAAGTATGACGTAATGGAACATAAACACGTCTGTGGTAAAAAGAAGTTCTAATTACCGGCCTAAGACCTTCTGACGTCATAAGTGCATGTGATCGAATGGGAAAGCGCATTTTAGTTTTCAGTTTGTAGTTTGAAATGTTTATTTATCTGAAAAAAGTTTCTAAACTGATTATGAGCACCTTTTTATTTCTTTCAATGTATTTTAACTAAGTTTGAATGCAGGAGATAATATTTTGATACTATTTTTGTTTAATTATTTACGAATTCAATGCCATGTCGTATGTTTACATGTATTTCTATACGGTTTCAATTAAATTTTCTTGATAGACCTAATATGGTGACGTAAGTGTGACGCGTATGTATTCAATTTCCTATGTATAATCTTTATTCTAGTATATTTTATCATTTTTATGACATGCTCATTGTAAGCTTACTAACAAACTTCTTATATAATAGCGGTCCTTTATATTCCTTATGTAAATAGTAATTAAATTATATTTATGATAGGTAAACCTCGTTAGATTTAATATCAGGTGCCAAGTAAATATGTTTCCGGTTATTGAGGTTTATTACCAATTTCATGTAACTTAGGTACATTTATTACTATTTATTTAATTTACCCAACTTTACTACAGTAATTTTAGATTTACATTGACATGACAACCTCTATGGTTCAGCGGTATATATTTAAGCGGATGGTTCCTGGTTCGATCCTCGGGTGGGATTAATTTCAAAAAAGGCATTTTAGAAATTGGCGTGTGTCTGGGTGTAACTAGGTTCTCATGTAGTCCATTGTGTGGTACCTAAAACACAAGCGGTTACTAAGCTTACTTTAGGGCCGCATATATGTGTTCGTCTGGTTATTACATTGTTTTTATTTAATTCGAATATTCGTTATTTTAATTCTTATTTAATATGAAGAAGAAAATCATAGTATAGAATCCATAGAACAAGGATAAAAAGTAGCCAGCAAACTAAATTAATAAAATCATTAATAACGCTATTAAAATCGCAAATTCGTTATCAACCGTCGCTTCCCATGCCCCGCAATACCCTACACATTAAAGTGTGTATATCTATCGTTTGAAAGCACGCTGCAATTATTGACAATTCAATTTTGCAGCTTATCAGATATCGAACCGAACGTGCTGAGTCGAATATGCGAAACCCTAACGGTTATAGAATGCGAATAATTATTCAAAATTGATATTTTAATCGAATGCTAAGTTGCAGTTAGGGTTAAGCTTGGTTATGAAGGGTTCACATACTTTTTTTTTAATGTGCCTGTCTGTCGATTTGTAAATTCTAATATTGAGATTTTGAGATTTCTATGTCTTCTAATTTCTTTGATACGGTAAGGTTACCTGTATTTTCATGTACCTACATAATATTTTTGTAATTGTAAACATAAGTACTATGGATCTTTTTTATTTAAAACAACAATTCAATGTCTCCATAATTCTTACACTTTCAGATGGTTCGCTATTTTAAACGCCATTGTAGTTTAATATGTATATAATTTAATACGTTATTTTTTATCAAAAAAGAATCCCTTATGTCAAACACCTTCTCATCCGCAAAAAGCCATTTTAACGACTTTTCCGTACAAACGTCATTCCATCACTAACTAACGCAACTTTCTCACGTCTCCCGCGCCGATGCCTCAAACATCCACTCTTGCGCAGCGTCACGGCGCAACGGAAACTATTAGTTACATAAATAAAATAATTACAGAGACTCACCTCGTCGGATGCGCGGAGATGTTGCCAATCATTTACGTTGCGTACGCGCAGGCGGGGAAGATGGGCGCAGAGGGGAAGATTATATTGTCAACTGGAAAGAAATAGTGGAAATATTGTCAGTTTTTTATTTTTTTATAGTCAGTTATGGCAATTGGAAAGCTAGTCTGTCTAAGGTGATTTATGAAAAAAAAATGTTTTTAAGAGCAATTAGAAGTTGATACAAAAAAAAAGTTGATTATTGTTAAATGCTTCTGCTACTTATAGAAAATTACGAAACCTTACGTTTTGGGTATAAATAAAATGTAAAACTGTATTTGTCATATACACCTTAAATACAATATTCCTGAAATTAATAACTTTATAATAATGGCAGAAAAAAACAAAATATTCATTTAGATATCTACAATTTTCTTCACAGTTTCTCAACTGAATTGAAAAGTTATACTAGTTATAAATCCTTTTTTCTCTTCTGCGTCCGTTATACTACAACATTAAATATTGCCAATCAGTTACCTGCCTACATTCGTTCACGGCGATTAAAACGCGACTGACGTACAACCATCACGCTTATAATATTATGAGGGTAGTTTGTAATAATTAAAACTTACTTTCGTGTTGCGGGGTCATGAGTCGAGGAATAAATTGATTATTTTGTAGCAGTAAATGTAGTAAGTCTGAGAGTGGGTAATGTTAGGAATTAATAATAGTTTATGGAACAGTAAAGATGTAAGTGCGTTTTAAATAACATAACTGTATGAATATAAATAAATAAATAGGTAAACTTTGGACCAAATTTTATGAAAACTAAGAAAAAAATGTCCTCCTGCTATAAACTCTTTTAATTGATCATAAGAAGAATCGAACCAACCGAAAAAGTTAAGCTAAGATAGGACACTCATAAATATGAATATTTAACTTCTTCTGCCTCATTACCTAAAGTTTTTCAAGCGATTTCCATCTTCCTACTAAAATAAAAACTATTTCCTTCCAAAAGCACTGGCCGCAAACAATCGCAAAAAAAAAAAACAACACTCGCGTAAGACTAGAAATGTTTTACCTTGAGCGTGGCACAATGAATGAAGTGCGGGCATCGCACTGCGCGCACCTGTGGAGCGACGCACGCGATGTTGGGACGGGGTTACATTTATGAAAGGTATAAAAAATATTAATAATTTTAGTATAGACTGTTGTTCTTACTTTATATTCCATAAAAAATACTTTGAAAGGGTTATGGTAAGTATGATTGATGGAGATAAAATATTTTTAAGCTAATGAGAGTTAAAAAAGTAACATGTATGGAGTATGTAGGTACGTGTCCAAAAGGCATTCTTTGAATTTGAATATTCCAAAGTTAGTTTTTAAGTTTTAAGTTCTACTAACTTACTAATTGCTAATTCTCATACTTTAATTAGTACTATTTACAAATTAACGATATAAAACACGTGCTTACTACATCTTAGCATTAAAAAAATCTACAACTGGTCATGATCAAAACACGTCATCGTTTACATAGCTATCATGGATTGTTTTTTTAAGGCTAGCAAAACAAGTGTGAAAACGTCCTAATTACCATGCAAGTCGCCAGCGATTACGCGCAAACGGCCCCCGTTTAACTGATTCCTTTTTTAAACTTGACGTTCCTGTTTCAAGAACGCAGGCCATTATTCCCGCGTCTCTTCCTCATTTTGAATTTGGAACGAACAATGCCAATGTTTTTTTTTTCTTTACGGCCAGCAACCAAATTAGGCCAGTTAAGTCATGCGATGTTTGTCACTTAAACGAAGACCAGTAGTCGGGTACTCTTTTGTGAAGAACTCTTTTGTGCCCACCAAATTCGGGGGGAACAAAACAATTTTGCAACAATGTTCCAAACTTTTTAAATTCAGTTTTGTCGTTGGCAAATTGCGAAAATTGTGGAGCGGCGATTGTTTTTTTACCTGACCACTTTGTTCGGTTAAGAGGTCCGTCTTGAATTGATAAGCGTTTATCTCATTTGCCGGTGCAGCAAAAGGTTGTAAATTAAATAGATTATAGGTACTCGTTGGGGTTGGGTTGCAGCCGGTTGCAGCGCTTTGTGAATATTTGTCTTTAAAAGACCTTAAAACACTTTAGTATCGTAGTATTTCAAAATATCTAAGTAGTTATTAGAGTTTAATAACACCGGTTGTTGCTAAAGAAATAAAAACTTAACGACACAAGCATATTGACTTCGAAACCTATTTTTATGGTCGCAATTACTGATTGAAGCCGAGGCAGATAAGAATCTCTCCGTCGATTTTCATAAACAATAGCCATTTTAATATCGAGAAAAAAGAAAGAGCTACATATTGATAATACAAAAAATGCAATAATAAATTATCGGGCGGTGGGTAATAAACAGCGATTTGCTTCGGGCGACTCGTCGAGCTACCAGTACCGTCATACAAAGAGCAAAGGGGAAAAACGAAGAAAAAAATTAAAAATAATACGCTTAATATCAAAGGAGGTGTACTTCGTTAATGCATTCGCTGCCTTAAGGCTGAACGTCAGGCCGGACATTGTTTTCTGGAATGCGATTTTAAAAAGTTAGCGTACCTTTTTCGAATATCAATTTTTTTTTTCTTCTTTTCAATTTCGTCGAATTTGCCCGTCAACCGGCCAGCTTAGCATTCAAATGTGACACAATTAAGTTTTGTTTTAATCTTGTTGTTATGAATTCGCACAGAGATAGCGGATGTTTTTTCCTTTTCGATTTTAGTGTTAATAAACACTTGGAGGCTAATTTAAAACTTTGTAACGAATTATATTTTGATGTTGTATTAATATTCGGTATCTTGAAAGGTTGTTATCTTGTTTAAGTTCCAACATTTTTTCGCAATTATAAATGTTCCTTTAATTATTTTTCTTTAAAAAATTAATATTTTTAAAAACTTTCAAAATTTGCTATTCTCATCGTGTCATTTGCAAAGACCACATTTATAGACACATCCCAAAAAAAAGCTATAATTATACATTTTCTCACCAGCTAAGGACACGAGGTTACACCTAAGGGCAAGGACACGCGGGGTTAGCGCAATTTGTCGTCAGTAACGAGGCGCACAATGCGCGCGGTTCGGGCGCCCCCTGCCGGCAAGCATTTGTAGGTTGTAATGTTCGGTTTACTAGAGGTTAGGGTGGGGGTGCTGTGAAGGAGTTAAATTATATTGGTGCGTGGTTTTGAGAGTTTGGTAAAAAAAAAATAGATAAAAATAATATTGAGAAGAGAATAAGGGATTATTTTAATAGGGGTGAAATTCAATATTTAAAACTTACAATGCCTTGTGGATGATTAAATTTAAAGAAAGAATCAATAAGGTACAAAATTTAAAAGAAACTTGATTCAATTTTATCTTAGGAACAGGGTTAAATTCACTAAAATATTGCTACACTTTGTTATATTCCAATTTAGGCGTAAGTAATTGTTAGAAGTTTCTGTTCCTAGTGTTTTTAAAATGTCATGTAACTTCATAAAAACATCAGTTTCACTTTTAACCTTATTACTTTCTCCATTACCTTCATAGCACCCACACCTTTACCCTGGTCATACCACAGCGTAGTAACTAAGCACAGAACTATCGGCTATTCATAACCTCTCATTGTGTTCTATTTGACAAATGCGAGCGCGTTAACCGTTGTAACATACGTTCTACAAATATAGTAGGCACGCTGATTTATCTTGTCTGTGGCGCGTTGTTTATATTTTTTCAAATGTTTTACGGCGTTTTGGTAGCCAGTTAATAAAAAGGTTGGTTCATTGAAAAGTTTTTAAAATTTTGCGTAGTTTTTGTTCTTAGTTTTTTTACCTAATTTAAATATCTTCAAAAAAATATGGATAAATTTTGAAAAAACATCAAAATTAAAATGGTTTTAAATGCAAACAGTCTAAACCTAGACTTATTAGCATATTTAATCAAAAACAAAACATAAATTAGCTCTGACGTAATTATTCATTTAATAAAAAACTAATCATAATAGAAAGCGTTGTCTAAACATAACTGGTTCAAGCCGGTTATTATTTAATTTCCTCTTTTAATTTAAATACTTACAGTAATTAATGTCAGGAGAAATTTATTTATATTAACCATTGTATTAGATTTAATTCAACTTGATTTAATTTTAATGTAGCTATGTTAATATGGTGACTAAGAGAATAATCTGATTGATTTAAGTGCTATTCGGAAAAAATACTTTAAATTATAAGTTAATAGAGTTTAAAGTTTTTTTTATTTTTTTAAGAAATTGCAGAACCTTTTTATTTTTACTTACAATTGTAGTCCTAAAACTCTACAAAATTTAGATGAATTTTTAATATTTTTTTTGGGAAGGTTCATAACTTGAAATTTAGTATTTGGCTATGACTCTACAGTAAGACAGAAGACAGCTTTACATAATATGTATTTAATACATTTTACTAATTGCGGTTAGTGTTTAAAACTTCCTATTGTTTTCTTTATATGAATAAATTTAGCTATACCCCATAACATACCAGTTCATTTCCACCATAAAATCATTACATTAACAGTCCCACCACTTATTAGGAGTCCTCATTGGAATGCCAAACAGAACCTTTAAAAGATGAAACAAAAAGCATCATACAATGTCATCTAGGAGTCTATAAAAATATGGTGGATAATGTTATTTATCACACAAACGCATAATTTTATCACAACAATCGGAGTTACCGGACCGGTTGGTAACGCAAAAAATTCAAGTACAATGTTTACTGAGGTTACAGTCGAGAGCAAAATAATGGCACAGTGAATCTATAACATTTTTTTTTAAATTTGTTTTGCGATCCGGACGTGAGAGAAAATATAAAGAAAATCAAAGGAATTGTTTAAGTACTCATAATAAAACGGGAGATATTATAAACTTTTTCTGATTATGATAACTTAGTAGCAACTTGTCATTGATCTTTCTTGTAACTTAAATCACCTATGACAATAATCTTAAATCATAATTTGCCAAAAAATAAATCATTTTATACTGTAAGGACCTAAAAATCTATCCTCTGAATAAAAATATTTTCCGAAATTTAGCAACATTTTCACCTGGCCCCTAACTTTGTCCCCGACTGTACCCACGACAATAAGCAAACACAAACAGGTCGCAAAACAATAAGGCCAGGCTGAGTTCTTGACGTTTTTATCATTTGAAGCCGAGAACAAAAGCGGGGGCTTCCTGTTGAAGATGTATCACCATTCTTGAGAGGCGAGTGGACACTACACACGGACGGAAACGATGGGCAGCAAGTATCCTACTAATATTATAAACGTGAAAGTTTGTGAGTATGTATGGATGTTTGTTACTCTTTCACGTAAAAACTACCGGACGGATTGGGATGAAACTTTATAGTCATATAGGTTATACGTCAGAATTACACATAGGGTACTTTATACCGTGGGAAAACTTCTCATTTCCATGGGAAACCGACTTCCACACGAACGGAGTTGCGCGCGGCCACTAGTTAGAGAATTAAAGTTGAAAGTTGGACGAGTTGTTTGGGGTTAGATTGGATTGGATATTGCTGGCAAAATGTGTTAGAATAATAGCTGTTTTGTCAGCGTGTTTTTTTTTAAATCTAATAGAAAAATTTGAAATAAAATTGCATTTACAAAACCCAAAGATTCTCGTCAATCTAACAAAAAAACTACGTAAGTACAAATGTTTAACGATATATTTATTACCGTTAAAGTCTTACAATAATGATTAAAATCGAATAACACGAATTTTATATCTTGTACTTACTTTGTAACAAAAATTTAGGTCTTATATGTCTTTTCTTAATAAACGTAATGTAAATCTCAAATATAAGATTCTTTTCTATTTTACGTACCTAATGTCTTTGGAGCCACATAAAATCAATTATCAGATACTTAAAAAAACTTCTGTCTTAGCTAACGTTAGTAACCACCCCACCAAGACGAGTCAAGCGCACAACCCTTTACCCCCCATCCGCCCCAGCCGTAAACCCCGCACATTAACTTACAATAGAGGTGGACGATCTATTCATCGCCGCCGCAGATCGATCTCGCGACCGCACGTGATGTCAATGCGAAAGCGCGCCCGCGCAGGTTTGACGCAATTGTTGCTAGCCTTTTGATCTTTGGCTTGGGAAAGGCTGGTTAGGTGTTGGTGTTATTGTGTTTTCTATTATTATATTATATGGAAATGAAGATGGGAAAGAGGATGGTCAAAAATATAAGGGTTCGTGACTAGCTTGTTATGAAGGTCTGTTTTGTGATTTAGGGAAATAACTATTGTTTTAAAGTAATATTTAATAAGACGCGTCTGTAGTATTAACACTGGAATTAAACTTACGAAGTAACAAAAAAATAAAAAATCTCTAGGTAACAACTTTCATAATTTGCGTTTTTCTGAAAAAAAAATCTATAATGAATAAATGTCTTCTCAGCAAAATAACACTAATTCACATAATAACAAAAACATCATTTAAGTAGCCCACGTAGTCACTCATAAAAGTATTTTGCTGCTTTATTTTGTTTTGCAGTTCTTCATTATCGTTCTTTTGTGTAATTAATATGCACTATGCACATATTCATCTAGTGTCAGAGTTTTTGGGAACCGTCTTTTAAGGCCTCTGACGTGGTTCCTGTAGGGTAGTGACCATCCTACTGTCAGTATTTTTCAAACTGCCTACCTAAAGCTCCTGACTTGATTTGACAAGTACAAATTGGTAGAATAACTGTCTTAACGTGCCTTCCTAAACGCGAAAGTTCTTCCTGATATTACCATCAACACTAAAACAAAATTCACACATATTCCAAAACTTAAAGGCGACCTATGCATATATAATATAGTTTCAAACACTATCCTTCCCTGACCAGGGCATCTATTAGCAAAGGCACCAAAAAGCTAGTATCAGTGGAGCCCGTTGATTGGTGCATTGTAGCGCGCACAATAACTCGATTAGAGCGACGGACGGCGCCGGACGTACGGCCGGGTGGGCCTAGGGGGGATACGACATTATTATATTAATTATATAAAATATGTCAAGCTCGGTGAAGCTGTGAAAGCCAGCAAGTGGCTAACAGCAATAGCAGAAAATAAATAAAAAATGAATATGCATATACATGTAATTAGAAATATTAAATTGTTTTGAGTTATTTGTTACATGTATCTGAATATGGTGTGTGCCTATTAAATGCGCAAAAAGAAGAAAAGTAAATATTTACATTGAAGCGCAAACAACGCAAGCAAAGAGGGGAAAAGGTATGTAATCTTAAAATTGGCTCGTGTTTAGTGGATAGAGAAGAAGGAGCACACAAAACAATCTAAATGCACAGTATACCTTAGTCATAAATAATAACGTCTACAACATTTTTTTATTAATTTGATCAATAAAATAAACGATGTAAGGATGACCTTTAAATAAGTACAATTGAAACAAGAGAATAAAAACTCAGTTACTAATTAAGAAATAAAATGGATTTATCCATTTAAGGTAGACAATGGTGATCTAAATACCACAAACATACTCGTCAGTGTTAGACACAAATGCCTTAAGTCGCACATTTTTCTATGACTACTATGACGTCATATCGCATTTTTTTACTGACTTCTATTTTTCGGCTCTGTTGCCGTTCCTGTTCTGATTTTCATTATAATTCATCTTTGTAATATCCAAAAAATATTAATGCGAAAAGATTTGTGCGGATTGATTTATGCTCTTTTGTTTTTCTTACACGCAAAAACTACAGAAAGGATTTGAATTGAACTTGGTATATGGATAGATCTAGTTTGAAAAGTCACAAAGAAAACCTTTCTCCGCAGGAAAGAAATAAATTTCCCCCGGAAAACTTTTTAAACTATATAACTGCTGAGCAGAAAACTAAAGCTAGTATCTAATGAGTTTGTCATATCCCCACTATTCCACCTCCCAACAACCCCCCAATTAGTTGAGTGGCGAGCTACCGCAGCACAAAGGCTGAGATAATGGTCAGTCAACTTACTCCAAAGATAGTTCACTTAGGTCCAACTTAACTTTATCAAGTTGCAATTAAGTTCGTCTAGTTAATTGAATATTCTCACGGCCCATATCACAATTACGACCTCGTGAACTGTGCGATATTGATCGTTGGACGGCTGTACGTGGTTAGCGATGGAGGTATATTCGTGGTATAGGTGTACTTTGGTGTGTTACTTTGTGAATATTAATTTGTAAGGAGGATGGGAGATTTTATATTTGTTTATTGGGTTTAATGTTAGTTGGGGAAAATGATTAGGGTTAATCTAAAGTGCTCCGGGTAGTAATGGCAGAAATGAAAGTTTTTCATAAATAACAAAATATGAAACCGATTAAAAGAAAGATATTATTTTTGAGATTATTTTTTTATTGAATCGTGATCTTTGTAAAATGATAATTAAAAAAATTGTCAGTGCTGAGAGCATTTTTCTTGTGATGTGCCATATCTTCAAGGTTTTTATTTTAAACTATTGGCTTGGTAAAACTTAATTATAAAATGCTGCATAAACAATTATCCCTACTAATATTATAAATGCGAAAGTAACTCTGTCTGTCTGTCTGTTACGCTTTCACGCCTAAACTACTGAACTGATTTTGATGAAATTTTGTATGAAGGAAGAACTGAACTTGGGAAAGGACATAGGGTACTTTTTACCGCGGGAAGACTTCTCATTCCCACGGGAAACCGACTTCCACGCGAACGGAGTCGCGGGCGGCCACTAGTGTTTGAATAAAAAGAATAACATTCATGTCGTTTTATGTACAAAATATATGATAGATAGATAGTAAGAGTAAGATGTCACTTATATGAACAAAATTAAGAAATATATTATTAAACCGTGAAGAACCTGTTAAAGTATTGCATTCCTCAATTTAATACATGTACCGACGACAACAATGCTATAAGCTAACCGCAAATAAAATGGTTAAACTTTTTATTGCCTCCGATGAAATCAGAAATTTTTATATTTCAAGATTTTTATATCTCTCATAAAAATAGTTGACTAACTGACGGCTTTTTTCTTCCATTTGCGATGATGGCTTGATAAACGTAATTAATATGATACGATGTTTCTGATATAAAAGCGAGATTAATAAAAAATACGTTGACAATAAAAATATGACGTTACCATATGTTCAGATGGATATGGTTTGTTTATGATTCTAGATTAAAATTGATTGTGGAGTAGCTATTAATTAAATTACATAGGATTTTATCTTTTAAGACTGAATAGTTAGTGGTTGGGAAAAGTAAGTTCTATGATGGGCATGTATTTCTTTGCTTTTTCATCATTATTGTTACTAATTGGAAAACGTTGTTTTGCCTTATTGAATAAATGTTAGGGGTTGAAAAGGTATGCAAAATAGTTAGTAGTCGATTCTCAGACCTACTGAATATGCATATAAAATTTGGTAAAAATCAGTAAAGCTTCGGAAGAGTAAGGTAACTAACAGTGTCACACGGAATTTTATAATTTTATATAATGTAAAAAGACAGAAACCATGTATTCTTGGGCCTCAATAGTAACTAAATTCACTAACAATGTACCCAGAAAACTAAATTTAATAAAGTTATTAAGGATTGAAAAGTCATATTTGCCGTTTAAAATCATCGCTTACACATCAGCTGATGGTTAAGGCAGGTGCGAAACCATTGCGAAATATGATAGTATAAATGCAATTTTGTACAATCATGTAAAATAGTATTGTTTTTTTAAAACACAATTTTTTTTTGCTCTAAACTTAACCATGCTGTAACTCTCCAGCAATGCCCCGTTTTTGTTTTCGGAAGCATTCTTTTTACATCCCGTATAAGAAAATGCGTGATTATTTTATTACTATCATACTAGGTATATTTTTTACAGCTTCAAATGCAGCCTATAAAAATACAAGCTCAATGAATACTTTTTGACAGCTCACGAAGCTTCCCACCCAATCACGGTCCATATCTTCGCTAGTTGCCAATCTGTCTGTTTGTCTTTCAGTTGGCTGATAATATAAAACAAATTGGCACTATTACTGCGTATGCGCAGAAGTGAAGCCGCGGATTATGGCGGGGCAAGGTACAAGAGGGGGCGGGGTAAATAATAGTGGTAATTAAGGTTTAGGATTGAATTACGGTTAGCAGTTTCGATTTTTGAATAGGTTAATTGAAATGTAAATGAAAATATATTCGTGAACTTGGAATTTGGACCAGATTTACTAAATAACATTTTTTTTGTTATATTATTTTAAACCAAAAATGTCAACTTTGTTATTTCAAATAACACCAACGAAGCTTGTGAACTTTTTCAAGAAAATTCTGATAATAACTGCCAAAGTTACTACATTTAAAAAAGAAAAAAAAGCTACGTTTTAAAAATGGCTCAATTACACCATAAACAGTTTTCATCCGCTATTTCTCCTCGCTGACTATCCAATCCTCTTACTTACACTATAAGACGACGCGAGGCGGCGCGGCAAAGGGGCTGCGCTTGCGACGGTACACCTGTTCGTCAGTTCTTTGCCGCGCCGCGATTGTCAAACTGTGGGCTGACAGGAGCAGAGGGGCGGTGGAGTGGGGGGTTTGTTTACAGTGGCGTTAAAAGGGTAGATGAGTGAAGAATAGTTGATTTGAGGTAAATCAATGTTTTATATAGGTTTTACATTGTACTGTTTCAAATTTTATTTTAATAGAATAGGACAATTGATTTCTATTAATTCTTTTAAATACTTTCGAATTATCAAGTAGAATTATTGTTTATAGTCAATATACTAATCAAATAAGTCAATATAAGTTAGCAATAACAAATTTAAGTTCTTTTCCCGTTTTCATTATCCTAGATTATTATTACCCTTTCGGAGGTAAAATATTTTAAAACCTTATTACACACGTAAGCGTATATTTTAATATTAAATACATTTAGCTGATGTCGACTCCATACATTTCCCTTTGGGACACAATCAATTATTTTTCGGTTCAAAAAACCACATGCTATCGCTCCAACTGACCGTTGTCCTAATCACTTAAATCGAAACCTATTTTTAGTTATAAACATAATCCTTTTACGACTATACTCTCAGTAATGATTGTCAATCTTTTATTATCGTTTAGGATTCCTGTGTTTTACTTTATCTTTGAGTTTTGATAATGGCCAAGTGGCTAATTGCCGGTCGTTTATTTAGAAGGACCACCATGGAAGAGCAAAAATCAATAATAAAACGGATTGAAAGCTCTTTGCTTGCATTATCTTCATGCAAATATCATGTTAGTATTGTGATATGTTTTTGTAAAGGGCACCGGCATTATGATAAGTATAACTTTGTTTAAATGCCAGGTTAGTGAGATTGTATTGAGAACATTGGTAGGTTGAATTGATTGTCCTACTAATATTTTAAACGTGAAAGTATGGATGTATGGATGTTTGTTACTCTTCCACCTAAAAACTAATGGACGGATTTGAAAGAAACTTTACAGCAATATAGGTAATAAATCAGAATAACACATAAGGTACTTTTTACCGCGGGAAAATTTCTCATTCCCAAGGGAAACCAACTTCTACGCGAACGGAGTCGCGGGCGGACACTATAGGAAATATTTGGTAAGAGGCTATGCTATGCTTTCTTAAGTACTCACCTACTTAATATGATTTTAATATAAATAATTTTACGACTTTGAGGCTGCTATTTAAAATAGGTCATATCTCGTCTTGAGATATTTATTATGTTTGAGATCTTTTTGTATCGTAAGAATATTAAAAAAAATATTTTGTTTTTTAATCAATTTAGCATATGAAACTATTTTATCATTCTCATTTTCTTAAGGATTGCCATTAAGAGGTTTGAAAAGTGAACAACTTTTTTAATATTTGTATTTTCAAATAATGTCGTTCGTTGGTGTATCAATACGCGGTTTGCAGTAACGCAGCTTCTATGGATTATAAAAAAAAGTAATACGTTAAGAACCTATGTAGAGAAATTTCAACTTAATTATCTTAGCACCCAACGACAATTCAATGTTTTACCACATTACTTGCATTTCTTAAATTCAGTCCCAGAGTATTATTTACCAAAAACAACGACACACCATAAAAAGGAGCGCAATCGCACCTGTCATCGAACTTTACCAAAAATAACCAAAGAATATGAAATCTGGTTTCTAATGTGACAAAGGGTTAATGAGAAACAATAGCCGGTCAGTAAAACGTCGGATTTATCGGCCGACCAGTCGACATCTTGATCTGATAACACACAAACGCCACGTTAAGGCGAAGTCATTTTAATTAATCAATTTTAATTTTTAACCAACTAAATTATTCATACGCACATCTAAACATTTCATAACGAACGATCAGATAGCCTAACATACGATGTTGATCAAATCGCCAGCGTGAGAAAATCAATTTCGAATATTTATTAACTTTTGTATATTTCCCGAATAGTTGTAAATGTTTTGGCGGTTGCCGCCGAAATAAAATAGCTAAACCAAACTCTATAGCGGAACGGCATTTGGAGATTTTAATGGTGAAATTGGACTATTTACATAAAGATATATGTCTTTTTATTTACGGTTTTATCGGAATGTAAAGACGTGCTGTTAGCTTGACTGCGCACAATATACGTACACGCTGTAAATCTTTTAAATAAATTAGTTTTTCTGTAAAAGATAACAGGGTGACAGGTAATTAATATATTTGTGATTCAAACAGATAGGCATAATAATAATTTAGAGATCGAAATACATTTGACTATTAAATTATGATAATTAAGATTAATCTCAGATTTGATCATGTTGTTTTTGAGATTCGTCGTTTTTTTTATTTGTTTTTATTAATTAGAGGGAATTTAGCTGTGCCTTAAATAACTCTTGCAGCTTCAACAATCAAATTTTCGTTTTTATTGTCATTTGGACGGGCGATCCAATGAGGACGTATACCAGTACCCGCAACAAAGAAAAAACGAAATACCTCCATATTGTATCCCAGAATTTGAATTTCGAATCCGGTTTCCAGAACCGTAATGTTTTTTTTTTATTAAAATCAAGTGATTATTGTTTATGTAGCGTAAAACGAAATTGGTTTTACACAACTACCGAAAGTGTTATCTTTTTACAAGTTATTTTTATATCAGTTTTTTATGACACATCAAAGGTTTCTTTCTTGGCTTCTTTTGACCAATCCTGCGCATAAGAAACGGCAAATATCGCAATTATAGTATTGTAATAAGTGTATAGAATTATCAGTTTTACGATTGAAGAATAAAATATTTAGTACGGAATGACAAATTAGGTTTTTTTGTGGTATTTTAAGTATCTTTAATTGAGATTCATTTTGTAACCAAAGTTTGAGGAAAATCCCAAAATTATTGTTTTGGTGAAAATGGAAGGGTAGTTAGAGTAACCGTGACCGAACATAGTACGGAATGACAAATTAGGTTTTTTTGTGGTATTTTAAGTATCTTCAATTGAGATTCATTTTGTAACCAAAGTTTGAGGAAAATCCCAAAATTATTGTTTCGGTGAAAATGGTTGGGTAGTTAAAGTAACCGTGACCTAATCTAAAGTCTGTAGAGTCGACGACGCGTGCGCAACTATATTCTGTACGAGTCTATAAACGTTTGTTACCACCTTCTATCAAATAGTTACTACTGTGCTACTGTTTTATTTCATTACAAGTCTTCAAAATTATTTCTCAACCTAGGCACTTTTTTCTAAAGAACAAAGCATATAGTAAGTACGATTTTAAACAATTGTAGCCTACATCGAAGTACCTTCTTTGCCTCTAAATCCCTTCTTTCTGTCACTGGCGTATCTCGTAATATCCACTGCGCACTCGCAGATGTAGGTGACGGTACAATGTGCTGTCGTATTTCACATTAACATTTGTTCACAAGGGTATGCTTGTCCGCTATTGTCCGTCTGATCGGGTTAAGGCTGGTTTATATTGGTGGGCGAATATTGTAGGCTTTACCCTAATAAAAACAGTTTAGGAAGAAAATGTTTAATGTTGTGTTTCATTGTCATATGGAAATCTGAAATTTTCTTTTAGTAATCTATTTTTTTGCAATATAAGATGGAAATAATATAGCAAATGTTATTTGTTACGTATATTAAATCGTCAAGTGTTTTACGTTACAATGTTGAAAACTAAAGTGCTCATAATACAGAAATACTTTCAGTACAAAGTTGCTTTCATAATGTTTAGCATTTTATTCACACCTTTTCAATGAGTACATCTTTTTATTTGCAGTATTCAATAGTAAACAAATATTATAGCTGTATCTGATAGTATGTTTATGATCCAGTCTTATTAAGAATCGTCATAAAATTTCATTAACAATACTCTAAATTTTAAACCAGTACCATGCAGACTCGGACTTTATCTCATTGTGGCGGCATTACCACTGAAAAGGGCTACCTATTGTTGTTTCACTTTAATATAAAACAATACTAAGGCTTTCCACATTACCCCTTTTATTTTGCCCGACATCCCTTTGAGTTTTGCCGCCGCGGCATCGCTTTATCTTGGTCACTCATTAAAGGTGACTTCTTTTTGCTGTCAATGATTATTGAGCAGAGTTGTGTGTGAATTAATTTAACTTTGGTTATTCTGTTTGTAATGAGATGATAGTGGAGTGAAACGCTAATGTATACGAGGTTTGTTTGTTTGGGAGTTAGGATAGAAGAAGATGTGTGAAGTGGTGAGAAGTTTGTTATTGCATGCTGATTGAGCTATCAACGCCCAGTTATTATTGGTTTAGGAATGCGATAGCTTTTCTGTGTACTTTAAGAATGCCAAACAATTTAATTTTATTTAACTTGTATTAAAGTTAAAGAACTGAATAAAACATATAAAAACTGCAGTGAGTGAACAGAACAGGTGTTTCGAAGCGTTGATAATAAACGCAAAAACAGCGAATGAAACTTTGATCGCTGAGCTAGTTGGCAAATCAAGATTAATCAAGATACGCGAATCCTGTTCGGATGAATAATGACTTAAGTCAAAATAAATGAAACATTGAAGTACTAAATGAATCGGACCACCAAATATCACTTATTCAGGTGTCAGGAGCAACAACTTAATTCGTGAAGCAGATGTGTAATCAGTGACATGACAAAATCGGGGGCATTGTTAAGTATTGATGTTAAACAAACAGCTTTGAAGTAGGTTTTTTGTTTGACCTTTTATAAAGATAAGGAATGATCTTTAGTTTAATTAATGTCATATTAAACTACACTTGAAGGCATTAAAACTTGGAAGGTATTGTAATTATGTAAATGTTTATTTGTGTTTTCAAACTGTGCGTATTCTTTATCGATTCATAAATTGTTAGTTTAAATTCTCATGTATTTAACCTCATATACCTTGTTGAAAAAGCTGTTAACCATAAACAAACAAAACTAATTAAACCAGAACTATTGTTAAAAACTATAAACTTACTATGGCACGAACTATTTTCTCTTATTTGCGTCTTTTTCTATCATGCCCTTTAAGAGCGAGATAAAAACATATAAAAGGCTGCTTTATAAAGATAACGATTATGAACAAAACCAGTGCTTATGAACAACTGCACTTTTTTCTGAATAGTTCTTTTTATTTATCAGTTTACGTTCTTTTCTTGTGTTATCTCACTATGGCTTTAGAATAGTGGTTTACTTTGAAAGTTTATGTAGTTGTTTATATTTCATTTATTATATTATATTTTTTCTTAAATTGGGATTCAACATAATTCATACCATACCAGTACAAAAAATTCAGAGGTAGAACCTTTTTTGATTAAAATCAGTCATATTTTTTTAAATATTTTGTTTAATAAATTTTAGAATTAAAAAAAAAATTGTGTTCACAGCACTATTTTATAATGGAATTTCAAAATATTCCTATTTAAAATAAAGTATTTAAAATAAGGGCTCACTTTAATTTTTTCTAAAAACCCACTTTTATAATTCTACTAGTAAGTGTATTTCCCACGGGAATTAGACTTATTCCCGCGGTAAAAAGTAGCCTGTTTTTATCCGCAGCTGTTTAACAATACCTTTACCAAAATTCATTAAAATCGATTCACAGTTTTTAATATAAGTTAGAAAATAAAGGTCTTTATAAGTTAAAACAACTCAATATTTATATTTCTAAAGTACCTCCAAGTAGTCCCTACTGTAGAGCAATGCACTTTTTATAGATCGTTTGTTTTCTTCATACCTCTACCTTTTATAATGCAATCTCTGAGAAATTGTTACAAAGTGGAAAACACTATTCTCGTATCAAAATGCAATTGAATATTTAATTAATTGATATTGAATTGATCTCGGGTCTTGGGATCGGGAGATATTGTAGAATATGAGAATAGAAATAGACGGGGATATCGTTTAAGTGGTGATATTTGTTTTTAGTTAATTGCTAGAGATATAGTTTACTGTTTAGTCATTTAATTGTAATCTCAACAGCTAAATTAGAAAAAGCGTAATCTTCCTTATTTGTATAGTTTACTATACATCCTTATTTGTATAGTAAATGCGAAAGTCTGTTAAAATATGTGTTTTTGCAAAAACTCCTAAACGGATTAAAACTAAACTAAAAATTCTTCTATTTACCGCAGAAAAACGTAATTTCCACGGGAAAGGCAATTTCACTGGAAGTGAAACCGTAGGGTAACTTGTAAATTTGTATAATTTTAAAATCCCAATGGCTTAATATTTTTTACAGATTTAATGATAGGACGCTCAGCTGTAAAAAAATAATAATAAAAACAAAATATATTTATACAACAGGTGCTTAGCCAAAGTTTGTAACAATCTTATTACGAAAATCTCTTACAAGAAAAGGCTAGTAACCAGCTTGTTAACTAGTTACAATTATTTTGTAAAGGGTACAAACCATTTCTCCTATTGGAAATCCTACTAATATTATAAACGTGAAAGTTTGTAAGTATGTATGGATGTTTGTTACTCTTTCACGTAAAAACTACTAGACAGATTTTTTTGAAACTTTAATAATAATAATATAGGTTATACATCAGAATAACACATAGGGTACTTTTTACTGCGGAAAACTTCTCATTCCCACGGGAAACCGACTTCCACGCGAACGGAGTCACGGGCGGCCACTAGTTTGTTAATATTGGCAAGCTC
This sequence comes from Emmelina monodactyla, assembly GCA_916618145.1. NCBI lineage: Eukaryota > Metazoa > Arthropoda > Insecta > Lepidoptera > Pterophoridae > Emmelina > Emmelina monodactyla. The sequence continues at coordinate 5,777,395 of OU745316.1, forward strand.
AATACCTACTGGTAACAAAAAGATAAAAAATGTTCCTTAATGTTCCAGGACCAACTCAACCCAGCAAGGCATCATCGAGGGGACAGCAAACCTACGAGTATGTCGCAATGGTCCCGTAGATCTAATGCTGTAACCTAGAAATCTATTATGAACCTCCATATTTTTATATTGCATAATTTTTATAATTTTGTTATTTACCTTAAAATTTGTAGTTGATATTCTATTTTAATAAAATAAAGTCACCATCTACCTCTATTAGTAATATATTCGCTACCTTCCAACCTTTCTAACACACAATAACCAATCACCACTTTAACACCAACCCACACCATATCCCACCCCTTCACACCAACTAATAAAACACCCCTAATTACCCACCACCTCAATAGCTCCTATCACTACCCTATCCAATTATTTCGTGAAAGCTATCAATGCAGCTAGCTATTGTCGGCTTACAAGACAGACGCATCAATGGCCGGTCTCTAACTACCTCAAGCTGTGAAAATATACAAATAGGCGATGTAAGAATGCAAGGTATCGATGTAAGGCAGTGGCTCTCAACCTTCGCAGACTAGGGACCAGTTTGGTTGCAATTATTAATGCTAGAGAAAAACTTGAGAAAACGCATACTTAACATATTCTATCGTAGAATTCAATAACTTGAAAGATATTTGTAAATACGAGTATATAATATAGGCTACATTTAATATATTCGCAGCATCCGAATCCGCGGTAAAACGCACGTTTTATAATAATTTACATTATTTACTATTCATTCACATAATATTTTAATGTATATGTGTCTTTAATTCTTGTCTGACCAACATATCACGTTATAAATTTTCACAATAAAAATATTAGTAATATTATTTTGTTGAAGCATTTTTTTTTAATCCTGCTAATATTATAAACGTGAAAGATTGTAAGTATGTATGGATGTATGGATGTTACTCTTTCACGTAAAAACTACTGAACGGATTTGGATGAAACTTTACATTAATATAGGTTATACATCAGAATAACACATAGGGTACAATTTACCGCGGGAAAACTTCTCATTCCCACGGGAAACCGACTTCCACGAACGGAGATGCGGGCGACCACTAGTAAATTAATAATAAGAATGTAGGCTTTTATGCACTTCTGGAGTTTCCCAAGAAGGGCCACAGTTTGAGAATCCCCGTCGTAATGGGTTGGCTGGTAGGCTGTTTGTGGTGCTGTCGGCTCGGCGTTATTCAATACAACTGCGAGGACGATGAAAAGCCTTTGGGAAGCCGACGGTGTCGTCGTAAAGGTTATTGAAAGGTTTGCTTTTTTTGGATAAAACTCCGTGATGGGGTAAAGATGTGAAGGTTTCTTGTATGTCATTTTAAAGGAGCATTTGTAGTAATTTTTTAATTGAGTTATGCTCAAGATTCTTGAAGCCTAAGTTAAGGAGTTCTTTGTTAGTTGGTTTTCATTAATAAAATAGTTCACTAATTTGAAAAGTATTGCTAGTAAACATTGATTAAGGTGTAACTGTTTCGTTAAACATCTCTGTTCTTTACTAGACAACAAATTTAAACCAATCAAGTATGAAGTACCATTTGAAAATTGCAAATTCGCAATCACCTTTCATAGAACATTTAGAAATTACCCTTTACGATGCTGACCGCCTAAAAAACCGTGAAATCGATTAATTTCAATCGATTATCCGTTATAAAATAAATATCGATGCCACGTGCCTGAAGTTTCGAATTAAAATTAATCGGTGTTAAAATAGACTTGTTTTATTGATCCATGTAAATAACCTCATAAGAATTAAGGAATTATCTCGATTCTGAATAAAGAACAGATGAAATCGATATAATATTTAAATTCTAGTGGATCTTGTACAACTAGATCTAAGACATATTAAAGGATGTAAAAATTATTCGGAGCAGATTTTATAAATTATCATGTGTTGGTGTTAAGTTGCTTTTCTGCTTTTATTTTGTTGCTGAAAAACGTACTATTTTAAGTGGTTTTATTTGCTTATTTAAAGTTATTGGTATATTAGCTTTTACCCGCGCGGCTTCGCACGCGTTACATACTATATACTATGCTATTATACATGTAAACCTTCCTCTTGAATCACTCTCTCTATTTAAAAAAAACCGCATCGTAGTTTTGCGAAGTTTGAAAGATTTAAGCGTACATAGGGACAGAGAAAGCGACTATGTTTTATACTATGTAATCATTTATTCTTTGCCGTTTTAAAACTTACTGAAAAACCTGTAGGTAATGATATAATTTGTACACAGCAAATATAGTTCTACGATATTTCACTTAACTTTTTTATAAGAACAACGCCAGACTTTTATGTGGTTCTTACAAAATAAACCCTAGAACAATATATACTCGAAAGGTTAACATTATTTGATTTGTTTTGCAGCTAACGGTCGTATTAAAACGTTGTTTGTCAGTACATAATTGTAAGTATAATCTTTTTAGTTAAAGGTAATAAGGAAAAAACAACATTATAGCGTTATTTTTTGTATAAAAAAATAGATTTCATGGTTAGTTAGCTCAATAATTGTGGAAAAAAACACGCGCGTGCCTCCCGCCCCCTATTCGTAAATAATTCATTTTAAAATAAACCTTACTGTAAGAGTAATAAAGTTGAAATTTCAAAAAAATTGACGGTAAGCGAAGCGTGAAAAACATTTCTCACAAAGGGTGTTTACAAATTAATAAGTGTTAGTTACCTTTATTTATGAATTTCACACCTTTTTTATTTACTTGTTGAAGCGCATTTAGTTACAGATGGTTGCTCAAGCAAGAAATGTGGGTGTCTAATTAATTATTAGAATCAGTGTTGCAATGTGTTAAAAAATAGGACTAAGTTTTATATTTAGTTTCATTAAAAATAGACTAGATTTTTATGTAAAAATAAATTATATATATTTTTACAGATTAGTTGTAAAAGTTTTTGAAGAAACATTGACTTGCGTTATTATTATCTCATTTATTTTGAAAAAAGCGATCAATCAAAATATAAGCAAGAATCTCAATTAAGGAAAATCCATCAAAGAATCCCCAAACAACATGAATCAAAATAATACAGGTTACTAAAGTTATTATATTTAATTGCAATGCTTATTATATTGTCATCCATTAAAAACTAGCCTAGCTACCGCACTGGCCGTCATAAAACTCCATAGGACAATAAAAACAAATTGAATTCCAAATTTTAAATTAGAGCTTAAAAGCGATTCGTTGTTCCGATTACAATTTTGAATTTAGAAGCAGTTGACGCTATAAAAACGTCAGAAGAGGACTTTCACCATCAGTCTACGGTGATCTTCCCACGGTGCAGCATGTACCAGATAGGTAACAATTAGACAATTGTCGGGCTGTTTTGACGATCAGCTATAAAATCGGGTTTTTTTTCTCATTAGCTACATTCTTCTGATACTTCCGTCTTTATAGTTTTAGTAATCAACGCTTTGAGATTAATAATACGGTCTCAAATGTAATGGCTGGTTTCGTGTTGAGATTAATTTTATTAGTATAGAGTTGGGTTTTTGGACAATTGGCCATATAGATAATTGACGATCGGCAGGTTTCGTCCGAGCGGTTACTGTTAGATGTAGAATAGGCCACTTATTCTTTTTTATCTGGTTCCTTGTAAAATGCCTAGAGACGAGATAGTTGAGTAACGTATAAATTATCAAGTAAAACTGGTTAGAAAGACGGATGGTTTTAAAATGGTTTCTAGATGACGCGTGTATTGATTTCAACTTAAGAATTGCTTCTGTCATAGTGACGTTTACGAGAAGTGACAATGTAATTTTTAAGATTCCTCTTTTCTTTTATTTTTCACTAGTTTAATTAAGTTTTTGACTAAGAAAATTAAATGTGATAACCACTACAACAATATTCTATTATTTCATACTAGCTATAGATAGGTAATGTCCCCGTTAATAACATAATATAAGTCACACAACTAACTACCTTTTTAAATTCTAACTCCGCACAATCCTATATCACGAAGCCTCGAACAACATTTAACAGTAGGTGGTCGGTTTAAACCTCGTTAATTGACACACATAAGATGTATAGTCCATTTTAATTACACTCACACACGTGTAATTTGTTGTAATTGTGTATTGTGTTGATTAATGCGTGCGCGCATGGGTGGATCGCCAATTTCATTGTGTCGGTGTCGGGTAACGGTGAAAAGTATTGTATGTTATCGATTATGGGGTTTTCGGAAGGGTATGGGAAAAATTTTTATGTGAAGAAAAGTTTTAAAGGTATTTTGGTAGTGAAGAATATTTTTAATGGTATTTAGGACTGTGTGGTGTTTTAAAAGTGAGAAGTAAAAAAATATGTTATGGTATAAAATGTATAGAGCGGATTTAATTATTTTATAGTCAACTTTACCTATTATCATTAACTTTTAAAACTGCTAAATATCTTGTCGTCTTTTACTGCGCTATTTTTCAAAACGATTTCCACATATTTTATAAATAATGAAACCCAAAAAAAAAAATGTTAATCCTAGGTCACGCATTATTTCCAGCTGACTGTGAAAACTCTTATTTTCAGTTTTTTTACAATACAACCATTATTCATACAATTAAGAAATCTCTACTAGAAAATGAAACACATCTTAAAACAAATCAAGATCTATGGACGCCATATGGTACCCGCTAGCCACTCGGCGCTCCACTTTCAGATTGACCGCACCTTAAATATTCAAATTTCTTTGATGTGTGTAATATAAAATGTTCCTGATTTTATGCTTTTGATTCCACTTAAAACAGTGTTGCTGATGTTATTCAAATAACATTATTTTTTAACCAGAAGTTGTGCCATTAGCGCGTTGGTAATAGGAAAAAGTCATATTTTACATATTTACATGAAATTCGTTTTTTGTGTCCTAGATTATGTTTTTATGTATTTTATGTAAATTTAATATGCATTCGATTGATTTTTAACAAGGATTTTAGTGTTTGTTTGAGTGTCCTGTAGGTATTAAGCAGCAGGGGTCAATACACTGCCAATACTAATTAAGATGCATAGCGATATTTATAAGATGAAGTGCGACGGGTCCCAAGAACAAAATCTTATACTAATATACAACAAAATTAGTTTTATTATTTATTTGTATTTGGCATCATATTAGCTATATAAATATGTTTAATTTATTTTTATAAAACTTATACTTTAGTAGATACCCAAACGAACATCATCCTATTTGAATTTTACTTCAAAGAACAATACAGTATGAACATGTACAAGCTTGTTCCTCTGAGTTCGCAACTCGCGCGCAGCACTCTATCGTCAGACGCGGGTTTGTTCTCGGGGCGGGGTCTTTTTTGACAGGGCGCGGCTATTTCTCTAACAATTCCAATTGATTTCAATCAAAAGTTAATATTTATTGTTCATTGCATTTTATACAATGACGGCCTTATCAACGATCCAAAGAATTTTGAATTTAGCCCTTAATCCAGAAAAAAAAAACACCTTCGTTCAACTCTAAGTGAGAAAACAGATGAAGAAAACTTAAATTTAGATGAGTAATGATATAAACATTCACATTAAATTAATACATATTCGTTAAAATATTTTTGTACAACTCAATACATTATTTACTTGGAAAGTACCAATAACTGTAAATTACTGTCGTTTGTGATTATTAGATGTTTTTCTAAGAAAATCTTAAATAATCGTATAACAATTTTTTTATTATTATTTTGAAGTTATATATAATTAAGTTATTTTAAATATGAATTCCAACTAAAATACTAAATATTTTATTTTTAAAAAAATATTTGCACATACGTCTTTTTTGTCCTAAAATGCATTCAAAATTTACTATCGCTTGCGCCGATCCGACATTGTACTATGGAAAACTTATTGAAAAATAATGACGCATGTAATTTTAAGTTTTTATTCCTTGGCATTAATTTTATTATACGATTTTGTTCTACTATTAACTTAATAAATATAAAACTTTTTTTAACAAAAGTCACATCGATAATTTCCTTATAAGTATGGTATTTTGTTTGTTGAATATTTCATTATTAATTTGTATTGGTTCATGACAGAACCCGAAGAATCTTATAACGCTGCCTTGAACTCCCCAGTATCGCTTTAGGCTTAAATATTAGATAAAATGTGTGATGATAGTATCAAAATATCACAGCAGCAAACAAAAGTAACATATAACAGTACTCCTCCTCTTTGCCTATTCCTTTACTTCATCAACTCACAAATTATGATGTTACTAGTGGCCGCCTGCGGCTCCGTTCGCGTGGAAGTCTGTTTCCCGTGGGAATGAGATGTTTTCCCGCGGTAAAAAGTACCCTATGGTTTATTCTGATGTATAACCTATATTATTGTCGACTTTCATCCAAATCCGTCCAGTGGTTTTTACGTGAAAGAGTAACAAACATCCATCCATTCCATCCATACTAACAAACATTCACGTATATGAAATTAGTAGGATTACACCTTTATTATATCCTATTTTTATACCCTCTAGTTTTGATAACTCACCAGATGCACTTGGAAGAATTTAAAGGAACTCTAGCTTCCACTCCATCCCTTCTCATATGGTTTTAGCTACGCCTATGCCTTCTCTACTAAATGCACACAAAAAAAAAACTGATGATCTTTGTCCCATTCATTGTTCATGTCATCATAAAGTCCTAGATCACCAACTCGGAAAAAAAGACTAGGAAATGTTAAGTGTTGGATAATAAGTCTGACGTAAAGGGATGAAAATTGAAAATTTGGATAAAACTGTTTCAAAAATAAGAAAACTTATTGATGATGAAGTTATTGGAATGTTTGACGAAGTTTTGAAAGCTTGGAAGTCGAGAATAGCAGTGGAGTAATATTGCAAAATATGTTCAAAACATCAATGTGAAATATGCCGTGCTCATCGCAGTATCTCTAAGCTCACCAATGATCAAATACAGAACTTTGAGAGCCTTGTAAAAAAGCCAAGAAAATTGCACAGGGTTTTAAACAAAAACTTGAACATGAGGCAATAGAATCTAGTGAATCTATTGCTACCGCAGTATCTGACATTGAAAAAGTTTTGACTTGACAATAACGAAAGTAAAATATTAAAAAAATGTAAGCATGTGTGATATTGGTGTTATAAGGTTCATTTACTTAATGGTTTATATTTTAAAGTCTTACTCTATGATTCAGAAGATAATCATCATGAAGAAGACAATGTTGGTGTGAACAAATAGGAACTGGTTAATAATGTTACTCAAAAATGTAAAGTAGTTTTGCGATGAGAAAGATACTTTTGAATTAATTAAAACACAGTTTATGATTTACCTTTTGAACATCACAAAAAAATATTACATTTGATTTAAAAATCCGTGATAATTATTTATTATAATATATAGTAATACCACAACAAGAAAGTATATTATTAAGTTGCTAGTTTTATTTTGTTTTATGTTAATGACAATACAAACAAAAATTAAAGTTTTTAGTAGATTTTTTGACATTCAATTACTATATAATTTATAGGCAAAGCCAACATACGATGTAATTATATGGAACAATTACGAAGTAAAACATCGCAAAAATACTTAAGACATCTGCGGTTTCATTAAACAAAGTCGTATGTGCAGTTAGTGCTTAGTTCATTCCATAAAACAAAATCCGATTTTATTATAGGAACCGAATTTTACAGAAATAATATTTATTAATAAATATAAGAACGTGAAAATAATGTAATGAAATAAAACAAATCAGCTTTGAATAAATTCCATACTCAAATATTTTTTGTAACGGAGTAAACGACATTTTACTTTGCTCGCAACTAAAAAGCTGCGTACTGAAAACTGAACATTCGGTAGATACGACTTTGTTCTTGGGACCCGTCGAGTGGTTTTACAGGAAACATGTCGGAATATAGAAGTTAGTCAATGCTTATTGAAAATAGGGTACCAATTCTATAATACCCGAAATCACATCTTCTGCATTTTGTCCCGTCATCAATTTAAATAAAACGTGAAACTTTATGAAATATTTTACTTTTTATTTATATTTTCTTTTAAATGTTATCAACAACTTTTTTATTCAAAAAACCTAATTACTTTTTCTAAAAAAAATATTAATAGTTTTATTTCTTCTTCTTACTGGTCAAAGAGGTCAAAACCTTTAATTCCCAAATAAAAAACAAATGCAAATTCGGGCACGCGTCATCTGGTATTTCCTCTTTTTTCGGAAAATAGGTAAAAAGCCTTAATGTCACTTCAAATATATTCACTAATTAATAAGTGTCGGCCACAAATAAAATTAACTATGCAAAAGTGATAAACTGAATCAGATTGGTATTCGGTGACCTGATTAAATATTCATCAGGAATTAAATAATAATATTTATTATATGGACACGTGCCGTTTTTTTAAATAAAAGTTTCAGATTTCAAGATTTATTTAATGATGGAAAAATTTGGAAAGTTCAATAGCTGGATTTGGTTTTTAAATGATTTTAATTGGTATTTAAATTCAATGAATGTATGTAACATTTTGATATATAGCAAATGTTAATTCGTTTCTTATTTTAAGTAGGTATATATACGAGGTAAACAGAAAAAAAATATTATTGTTCATGAAAAAAAAGTATAAATTATGGCTCGAGATTTTTCTAACATTAACATTTTTTTTAACTTAAGTTACTATTATCCTAGTTAAAAAAATATTTACTTTATACAGGGTGTTTGGAGGTTGAGTAGCCAAATGAAAATGGTGGATAGGTGAGGTTATTAGCTATTTACTTCCACTTGTTAAATTTCATTTTGGTTCAAGTTTTAGAATTTATTCGATTTTTAAGATTTTCTTAAGAAAATCCCCGATTTTGTCATTAAAAGTCCAATATAACTTTTATTTACGGTCGGAACCAAACAAAAATAGTTTTAATTTAAAGCCTAATACTGTTTTATTCAGATGAAATCATAAATTAACATAAATCATCTCATATAAAGTTACAGTGGGTTCATAAACTTCGCGGAACCAGTGGTAAAAAAATGTTTAGTCAACTTTGCTACGAAAAAAAATTAAAAAATATGAGAGTTTGAAAATTTCATTTGCTTTTAAAAACTTCTACATTTAATACACTTTATAATGATATGCCACATATTACATAAATAATTAGAAATCTCAACAGAAATAGTAAGTTAGTCCTCAATGACGCCTGGTAAGGAAGGTACAAACCCGTTAAACTACGTATGTAGTTAAAAACTTCGGTCTCATTCTAACAAAGCTATGCCTATTGGGTTATCTATTTTGTCACTAGGCAACACTTATCTTGTTTGCGACCTCATGTATAAAAAAATGTTTTTATTTTCTGACTGAAGATTGTTGTTGGCCCATATGAAAACTTTATAGCTTCACCGAACTATGCGACCACTAAGGCCACCTAGTTGGATTCAGACCTCAGTTCAGGGCGTCTCGATCATTTCCACTACACTGTTTCCCTTAGGGGCCTCTCTCTGAGAAGACCCAGCAAGAAACTCAACGGGGGTCGGATCTGATAGTCGAGGAAACCGGATGTTGAATGCCGCACCTGCTGGTTGGAGCGGTGTATTTATAGGGAAGATTTAAATCTATTACCACTATCGTGTCCACCAGGCCGGCGCGGCAGCGGGCGCGGGCTGGAGGAAGCAGATTGTTTCTTACGGTAATCTTTTGACGTTTGACGTTCGTTTGACGATTGTGATTGGTCGCCTCTTGCGAGGGTCGCAAAGAGCGGATGGTTGGGGTGGTGAGGGGCGGAGTAAAAGAAACTCCTAGATTCAGTCTCCGTGAACCGGTTCTACATGACTTGCAGCTGGTGAAATGATATTTGCTTGCATGCGAAAAGACCACGCTACCGTTGGCTATGACTAGACAGACGAAAGTCAGATAGATAATAGCTTATTTTCAAGTGACATCTTTCACCAGCAAATTAAAAAAAAAAAAACTTGTAAAATGAGATTTTCTTGCATGCGCAAAGGCCACGCTACCGTTGGTCATGACTTTTTTCAAGCAACATTTTACTCCGACTGTAGAAAAGTGTAGGTCACCGAGAATCTGCGCTGAGCGGAATTAAACATGTGAAATAGTAGAATCCTCTTCTATTCGAGGCAAGAAAAGTGAAGAGGGAGTCGAATGAGATAACACAATAGGCATAGTTTTGTAAGAATGAGACAAAAGTTTTTAACTACATACGTAGTTTAACGGGTTTGTACCTTCCTTACCAGGCGTCTTTGAGGATTAACTTACTATTTCTGTTGAGATTTCTAATTATTAATGTTACATGTGGCATATCATTATAATGTGTATTAAATGTAGAAGTTTTTAAAAGCAAATGAAATCTTGAAACTCTCATATTTTTTTATTTTTTTTCATAGCAAAGTTGACTGATCATTTTTTTCCCGCTGGTTCCGCGAAGTTTATGAACCCACTGTAACTTTATTTGAGATGATTTGTATTAATTTATGATTTCATCTGAATAAAACAGTATTAGGCTTTAAATTAAAACTATTTTCGTTTGGTTCCGACAGTAAATAAAAATTATATTGGACTTTTAATGACAAAATCGGGGATTTTCTTAAGAAAATCTTAAAAATCGAATAAATTCTAAAACTTGAACCAAAATGCAATTTAATAAGTGGAAGTAAATAGCTAATAGCCTCACCTATCCACCATTTTCATTTGGCTACTCAACCTCCAAACACCCTGTATATCTTACCTATAAATAATTGATATACTTATTTGATCTCTAAACAATTACTGTAGTCGTCAAATGAACACAAATTTCGTAAAATATTTTTCAAGAATAAAAGAAAAGGTGCTCCACTCATCAAACTAAATTCCATGAAATACTAAGTTTAAAAAATAAAATTATAATATCATAGATAAAAAATTTAAAAGGTAATCTTTTAATTATAATTTTAGCTTTCTGTTAATTTAAACGATTCTTATAAATAGTTATCTTGTGTCTGAGGTCCATTTACCGTTTGATTGTTAATAAAATGTTTCCATTATTTCGTGACTTTATTTTTAGATTTCAAAACAAGAAGCATAATAGGCAATATATTCTATTATCTTAGAAGATCTTTGCTTAAACTTTTAAAATAATGATAAATGAAGCGTTAATATCTACGTATTTTAAAAACTCAGAGGGGTCCTGCCTAACAAAAAATTCAGATCAATGGAGCTTTTCTTTATATTTGACGACCTCTGTGGTGCAGCGGTATATATACCGGACTGCTAAGCGGATGGTTCCGGGTTCGGGCCAATTTCGTAAAAATTGTTTTTCAATATTAGCTGGTGTCTAGGTGTAACTAGGCTCTCCCCTAGTCCATTGTGTGGTACCTATAGTACAAGCTTTGCTTAGTTTAGGGCCACACAGTCGGTGTGTCAGTCTGGAGATTTATATATACTTTTAATATAATGTATATCTAATATAGAACTTAAACTTAACTGTACTACAAAGTAAGTTGATATCATAGTTAACAAAAAGTATTGGCGATGTCTGTTCATTCACATACATATGACCTTTACATTGTGGCATATCTTTATTCGATTTTAAAAGCTAAGAGTAGGGGCACATAGAATTTACTATGTAAGCTTTATCTTTAGATTTCTACAGTCTTGACAGTAGCAAACTAGATATTTTAATATTTACCTATATCATATTTATTTCAGCATCATTATTCATAAAAAAATAAAATATGTAAACTAATTTGAAGTGATAAGGCTTTTGTATAATGTGTCTTATAATTGTGTGTAATATAATTGACTTTTGGCGCCTTTTAAAGGTTCTTGCGCATGCGCCGATAAAAACAAGATTATTCAGCAAATGTGCGAAGGTTCAAAAATTAAAACGAATTTTTAGACCTTTTTCAAATTTATCAGTATAGTTTCCAGTTAAATGAAGAACATTCAATGCTATGAGTAACAATAGCAAACTTGCTAACTTGACCAGCTTATCATAACCAACCTGTTATTAAGCAGATCCACCATAATTCCAAAGTCCCCACATCCTTCATTTGACCACACACCCCTCCATCTTTCAAACAGAAACCCATGTTTTCAATCCGACATTGTTTAAAAAAATCACATTATCTATTAAGCTCTTATAGGTAATTTATTGTCAGTCCAGTGTAAGGCGCAATGCCCGCTAGAGCAGGACAGCACTGCCAGACAGAGACAGCCATAGTGGACCTTGCAAGGTAATTTCAGTTGCTTCTACGCAATCCACAAGTTAGGATGTTATCGCACACTAGCGCACGCTTCGAAAACGGGGAAACCACGAACTAAACTCTACGCGGACTTTTTGACAGCTCCAGTTTAAGTTTGGAGCGATTTTGGTGTGAGTGACGTGAAGTAAATAACGTTTAGAATGACATTTCCGATAGTGCACTAGTGATTGATACTGTTGAGGCTTTCAGTGGTAACTGGGATGACTTGTGTTGTATGTGGTGTGTTATGTTTTGACATCTTAGCGTAAAGGTAATAATCCTTACTTACTTGCATATTCACTGCTTATTAATTAAAATCTGATATAAATCATTTTCTTACCTAATAGTAGATATGATAATTTTAATTGCAGAGCTTGCATAGCTGTAGGCAGATGTGGATTAAAAGTACGTTTAATTATAGATTTTATTATGATATCGATAAATTAAGAATTAAACTATACGGATTTTATATAGCTATGTTTATTAATTATTACTGAGTCCATAGGCTATTTGAAAATTTACTTGAAAAACCAACTTTTAATAACGTTTCACTAAATTGCAGCTTTCGCATTACGAAATAATTATTTGCAACATATGTTAAGCATAATAAATATGATATAATAATATGAAAGTAAAACTAGTATCTCTAAAAAAACATTACGGATGAACATCTGCTGCGAATCCTATTATAATTTATAATTAATTAATTAACAAACGCATTATCAAACACCATATGAAATTATAATTAAAACGCCTTTATTCTTCATCTATAAGTTTTAATTTGAAAGTTTATTTCTTATTCGTGAAACTTACTAATACTATATAACAGTTTCATTATTAAAAAAATCTATGGTCGGTTACCTTCCCTAAATTTTAAAATATAGTTAATTACTATAAAAGTAAAATATTTTTCAAAGACTACATATAAGATCATTGATAAACTAAGAAGTTGACAACACAGAAACGCCTGCGCCGTCGGTTGTGCTTATATTTTAATTTTAGATAATCTGCCGATTTGGTAGACATTCGGTCGGTTTCAACGCCTACGCAGCTTTCTTAATGACTTTATTTAGGCTTTTTGAAGGCTTTTTTTTCTTATGATAATGACTATAGTAAAGTATAATTATTGAAATGAGAGTTAAGGTGTACAATTATAAGAAAGTTTTGACAGAATTGTGTAAAACTTTCGTTTAGGGTTGCGTCAATTAAATAAACTTTATTCCTAATCATTATTTTAAGAAAATATTTTGCTTACTTTTTGTACGTACCTATACGTCTTTTTTACAATAAAAAATCCAAGTTAATTTTCAATTGTAGTTCTTAATTAATTTTGTTATTTTTTTAATATTAATGTTATTTAAATAGAATATTCAATTGTTACAACATGTTCTGAACTATTCAAGCGTGGTTGTTATTCCGTAACCATAGCAACTGAACCAGAAATAGGTCTCACATGATAACTTGTATTATACTCCTGCACAATAGATATTAGTTGGTAACAAAACTTATTAAGGTAAACGAAAAATGCAAAAACTAACAGTGGCCTTTTACGAACAGTCTAAATTTTTTTTTACATATTGCTTCTTTATTTTATGAAATTGTTTACGTTTTATTTTTGTTTTCAAAATAAACCATATTCGACTTATTCTTCGTTATAAACTTAAGCTATTTTAGATCTTTCAAAACAACATGTAAAAAGAAGTGTTCTTCCATCCCGTTGAAGTCTTTTGCACTACTTCGAACAAACCCTTCGTGTCTGTAACGTTTAAAATTAGAACGTTATAATTTAAAGCAGTCGCATAATCGATGCCTTATCGAGCCGAGGTTTCAATTTACTCGTTTCGATTATCGATTTGTTTAAAAAAGAATCGATGCACCTTCCGTGCGTATCAAAACGCGGCACGCAAGGAGGTTGCGAACTTGGAAAATAAAAACTTTTTTGTGTTTTTTTTCTTCTTTTTTTGAATGTGGAGTGAGATAATGTTCGGATTTCGTGATGAGCCTATATTGTTGTTTGTTTTTATTCGCTTGGTAAGTGCTTTGCTTTAATTACTTTTTTTGGATTCAAAAGTGTTTTATAGTTTTATTTTTTTATAAGTTTGCAACATTGCGCTAACTTATTGGGTTATTTGACAAATCTAGATATTTTGTTATTTATTATTAATTGTTTGTTGCTTTATAAAAATGTTATCTTATTGATCTTGATTAAGGCTGTTGGGACGTTTAAAACCCATTTATAAAACCGATCTATTTATCTTTAAAATTTTCAAAGTTAATAAGTTTTCTGATATGGCGATGCAATTTTTTAATCATGAATGAAGAGTTAATGAAGTTATTTGCATTATTTATTCTTTTTGTTGGGGTTTCAGAACGGGAGGCTTTATCTAGTGGTTTATGCGTTGTTTTGACTAGAATAAACTTATGTTCTCTGAAAAAATATATATAATATAATTTATTTAATACTTTGAATATTTGAGCGAAATATTATCGTTTTATTCTAATTTTATAAGTATTAAATATTTTATACCTCTTGGCAATTATTGATTTTCTTTTTAAAGATATTAAGGCATTTTCAAATAAAATATTAATTTCTAGAGAATGTATCTTATTTTTTTTATTTTCTTTATTTCTACTAGTTAGTGATTCATGAAACATACTGAACAACATACTTTAAAATTTCGTCATAACCTTTCAAAATACAAGAAAATCCTTACTATTTTCACAGAATTTGCTACAACAAAATAATTTTACCTCAGCAAAACTGCTATACATAATTTTTCACTCAACTATACATTTTCTATAACACCGTATATCATGTATTGTATAATCTTCATAAATCATTATGTTTTTTGTGATATTTGTCATTATCGTGTATGTCATTGATGGCGATCGTCGATTGTTTTCTTTGGAGCGGCGTCTAGATGTAGAAACTAAGCTAGAGTAATTATTGGGTGCTAAGTAAATATGAGCTTTCTTGGGATTGAAATAGGGTTTATTTTTTGGTGAAATTAGCTGCTGTGTGTAGATTTGTGGGGGGTAAATTAGTAATTTAGTTAATGAAGTGATAGAGGAGAAATATTAAATCGTTTTACTATGATAAAATGATGATTGTATAGTGTGAACGGCTTTACCGACATACTAATTTTTGATATGGTGTGTTTTTTAAAATTAGTAGTTTTTACGTGAAAGAGTAACAAACATCCAAACATCCATACATACTCACAAACTTTCACGTTTATAATCTCAGTTGCATTAGTAGGATTTTCTTAAAAACGAAAATTGTAACTTAAATGTTAATAAGACTGAGTGACAAATAACCAAAATAGGTGCAGTTGTCTTAATTAGTTACAAATTCTAGTTTTATAGAATGGATAACACTATTTAATGCATGTCTATCAAAATGCATAAAATGTTAATTTATTGAAATAATTTGCAGATATTAAGTAAAATAAGTAGTTGAAATTAAAATCATTTTAACGGGTTTTACGCGTTTATTTCATTATTTTTGATTTTCCAACGTTTCGACATTTTTACAAATGCCGTGGTCACGGGTAGACTGGCGGGATTACTGTAAAGATTGAAATAAAAACTTTTATTTAAGATTTCGATTGCCGTGTAAAATGTAATTTATCAAGCTTATATTTCAGTTTAGATAATAGGGCTTGTTCAAAGACTTAATTCGAAATTATTTTACTATGTACATACGGTTGCATATCTCAGTTTACAAGTCCGTGTTATCTTTAACTCCGAGTCTATAGTAAGATACATCAGTAACTAAGAGCCTGTAGTAAAATACATATCTTACGTAGAGCCTTAAGTAAGATCCATCTCTAACTTTTAGCCTACTAGTGGTCGCCCGCGACTCCGTTCGCGTGGAAGTCGGTTTCCCGTGGGAATGAGATGTTTTCCTGCGGTAAAAAGTACCCTATGTGTTATTCTCATGTATAACCTATATCACTGCAAAGTTTCATCCAAATCAGTCGAGTAGTTTTTACGTGAAAAAGTAACAAACATCCTCACATCCATCCTCACAAACGTACACATTTATAATATTAGTAGGATAGTAAGATTCATCTCTAACTTAGAACCTATAGTAAGATCCATCACTAACTTAGAGCCTATAGTAAGATCCATCTCGTCACCATCGCATGCGCAGGAGTTGCGTCGTCCGAGTCGGCGCAACGTTCCACTTTTTAGATACACGGCTTCCTAATAAGGACAACGACTAGTATTCTTGCAAAATGTCATGCGATTCACATTACCAGGGCTGGATTTGTAGTAGGAAATGTGTGTAAGTAATAGATGTTTAGATATAATATAAAAGATAACTTTAATTTGAATAAAATTAAGTGTTATGATCTTAGTTATCAGTTAGTGAATTTAAAATAAAAAAACTTTTCTTAAACTTAAAGTTACGTTTTTTTATTGTTTAATATTTAAAACACACAATTTATCCTTAATTTCTAACTAAATAAGTAGACTCATATATTTAAATTAGTTTAATTCTCTCAAGTATTTAAAATAACTCATAGGTATTGCAGTTAAATTTATTTAATTTCTACAGTTAGTGAATCAGTACAAAGAAGCCTGATTATAAATGGAATCGCTTATTGATTGTCGATGTACGAGAATGATGAAATGTATTCCAAATAACTTCTTTAATAGATTTCTATTGGATAATATACTAGTATATTATTACAATTTATTTATGGTAAAGCTACTATACAACTGAATTCTTACTTTTTAACAATGCTAACGTATTTTCTGAGTTAACTCAACTATTTTTATGCTTTGGTGGAAAAAAATCTACGCCTTCAGTTGAGGTTTGTTTAAAAGATAGATACCTACCTACTCGTAATATTATTTGGGGGTAGTGCTAGAAAGAACACAGGTCTAGGGCCAAGCGGGGCCGCTGAGAAGATTTCGGAAGTCGTATAGGTTTATACTTAACCGCGTAAGCACTTTGAAGTGCGATCTAGGATTGGCCTTGTGTTTAGGTGTCATTTGTATGCGTACCGCCGGGAATGAATGTTGGCGACGATAAGCGCCATCTATGTTGCCACAATTATAATAAAAAAATATTTTGGCTAAGTTTTTATTCAACTAAGGGAGGTTCAACTTTTTATTATAGGTTATTTTATCCAACTTAATATCATTCTTCAGATTATCAAATTCATAATTACAAAAAATAGCTTTTGTTACCAATACACATTTGATATTATATTTTGAACGTTACAGTGGCTTTCTTATTTAGTTAATAACATAAAATATACCCTAATGTTATCCTTATCGCGGAGTCAGAGGTTAAGGAAGGTTTCGTGTAATATTGTTAGATACAGATAGCATGTATTTATGTGTTATATTAACGCATGGGGACGGGTGAAGATAATGTTCTGAAGTTTTGAAGGTAGTTCGAGGTTTTGCACTAGGTTAGGTTCAATTAGTTAGGTAATAAATAAAAAGGTTAACTTAAAGTTCAGATGAATAATGCGGTTATGGTAGTAAATGAAATATTGATTCATTATTTTGCGGTTTTTGTTACCCAGTACGTAAAAAAGTGAAAATATTTTTTTTGTGTTTGAACTCTACTTTGTGTATTTCTTGAGAGTCAAAAGCACAAAATAAAATGCATGATCCATGTTGATCCTATTACTATGAGATATGTAAGCATTTTAACAGTTATTTTGCTGCCTCATTGTAAAATAGCGCATAGATGAGTGTTTAAGTTCAATTAATACAAAATAATAATAAAGTAACATACAGCATGTTTGCAACTGTAACTTGCAATCACGGTCATTTATTTTTAAAGATTGTATGTTGATGAGATTGATTGTAACAAGTAAAAACACCTGGACAAATTGGAATGAAATTTTATATTGAGATAGCTTACATAAAATAAAAAAATATCTGTGATAGAGTACTAGGTAGGCACTTTTCCAAATTATATTTATCTTGGCAACGAGTTACTAATTTATTTAAATTTTAATAATATATATGAATTGTAATACATGGTGCCATTTTAAATCGGTCAAAAACATAAAGTGTAAAGTCATAATTTTGAAACAAACTTAATTTTTTTCAAGACAGTAACAACCTGTATATAAACAAATATAAAACATATTGTATATAAACGAATTGTCGTGACTTCTTTATAATAAATGCATGTGCAAGATACAATGATTAAGTTTCTATAATTATACCTATATACTAGTATTTAATAGCCTCATTGTATGCAACAAAAGAGGAACTGATTTGTACGCTTCTATTCATCTATTTATATCACTTTGAATATAATTCCTAGTAACTACACCAACACATAATGGTTTTAAATTATATCATCAAAAAAATCTTAATTTTAATATATAAATGAAAATCTTGATATTCTAAGCAATTATAAAATAAGTTACAAAGCCAATACCTATAAATTATTCCTCATTTCATATATCTAGTATGAGTAAAATTTTGAAACATGCATAACACTATTGTAATATTAATTGTGGGGAGGACACCCCACTGCGAGTAAATAAAGTGTCAGTCTGTCTGTTTGTCAGTGATTAACGGACTCTCTAAACTGTTGATCTTACTACTACATACATGAAACTACAACATAAATTATTAAAATAATTTGTAACTTAGGCTATACTAGTAGAAATTTATTTTTCGAGAAAATGTATAACTGTTATACAATGTTAAGATTTCATTAAATTATTGAAAAACAGTCTAAAGCATAATCCCAATTTCTAAGTTTCGGACGACAGTTAAATAAATCTAGTTTAAACAAACAACTCGTTAAAATACCTCTACAAAACGGTGTCTGCTGAAACCTGAACGTAAAGACTTAACCCTCAGTTAAAACAACCGTGTAACAAGTTTTTAATAGTTTGACCCCTACAGCTCAGTAACTATAACTCAAACTGTCGGCTCTATTCTTGCAGGTCTCAGATTCGACGTCGTCTTATTAAAGTAAAGTAATTATACAGCTAGTTCGCCTCATTTAGAATATGCATTTATATTATGCACTTGTCTATCGATTGATAGTTATCTTTCTGTATAGTTTGTTACTTATAAGTTTGCGTATTACACATGAAGTAGTAATGTAAGAAACTATCAGTGAAGAGTGGTGTTAAAAATTTGATTTGATTTTTTTTAAGGAGTAAATTGCAAGTTTAACTTAAGCCTTTCTAAGTATTAAAAAGATTGATTATTTAAAAAAGTGCGATTGCTTAAACAAATCCCACACAATCTTAGTAAACGCCACCACAATTAGAAAATTCCGTAGTTTTTTGCAACTGGCCTGTGACAATGGCACGCAACCTGTTTCAAAGAGAAATTGTGTTTAAATTCTAATTTTAAAATGGAATTCTAATTCAGGCCTGGTTCACACCGAACGAGTTGGCCGCCCACGCTTCACGCCTTTGCGGAAGCCTAAAAAAAATGTAGCGCCGTGTGACAAATGCGTTCGATCGTTTTATACGACCTTTTTGTTAACATTGGCAGTAAAATAGTGATTTGTTTAAATTGGAGTATTCTAGAATAGTTATTCGGCCGTGGTTCACTCGGGTGAAATCAAAACTATACTGATTTAAAGTACAGTAGCCTGCTTCAAATCCTAGAGTAACTTTTTAAAGCTGAAGGTTTAGTGGCACCTACCAGAAATTACCCAAATATCCAAACTTAATCACTACTCTTCATAATATTGGTTGAAATAGGTATTTTATGAACTTTGATAATTTCGTAGTGAGTCCAATGTTCTAATACATAAATTATTTATAAACTGCAAGTTCAACTATCAAATCGTAAAATATAATATTATGTAATTTCGCGAAATCAGCTACATTACATTCATGAAAATATAAAGTTGAATTAACTACTAAAAATAACTATATTAATATTATTTCTCAATGTTACCCGTTATCTTCTGCATTGCTACTATGTAAAGCCACAGACAGGGATATAAACATTTACAAAGCCTTATAACCAGGCTTAATTCCATTGAGTAACATACTCCACTCCGTAAACTACCAATTTCATTACTCTCGTAAAAACAAAAGCAATAAGATATTTATACTATTTACACAACTGTTTTCCTCGTGTAATCATAGCTTTATATTGTGGGCGTATCTTTGAACTGTCAAATTTGACACATCTCCGTCGCAATTGTTTTAAAAATCGAGATCAAACCAACACAGATCTCGTCGTATATAGAGCCTTTAATTTTTATTGACCATAAAATTTTATATTTAAACTGGGAAACATCTCAACTAGTAAAGTTTGGTTTACGACTTGATTTCGGTTGTAAACTTCTGTGTGTCGCGAAATTTTGTTGATTTATTTAAACAAATTAACGGGAACCATAGATGTTTTACGTAGCAATAAAGAAGATAACATCTCTATAAATACACCGTTATATGGGGAAAGCAGTGGAAAATTTGCTGTGAAGTGACAAAATTTGAAAACCTAATTAATGATAATAAGCTATGTAAAAAAAAGAAATATTTAAATATTTCACATTACAGTTTCATTTGACTATAATTTAAATACAAATTAGTTTGAAATATTCAAACTTCTTTCCTGCCACTCTTTTAAATTAAAAAAACGGTAGTTGAATCAGAATTTTTTAATTTAAATTTTGTAGTTTATTCTCTTTTTATATTTTTGTTGGTTTTTAAATACTTTTCAAATTGTCTGCATCGAACGTAACATAAACAAGAAAAAGCTTCCACCATGGTTGGTTTATCTCCAAAACCGTCGTAGATAAGCAAACAAAATTATTCAAATTAGCCCCTAGTTTTAAACTGAGTCACTTTTATTTTATCGCCGATGACAAACAATACTGTGATTCATGAGGCTTTTAATCAAAAGCTTCTAAGAAATCTACAAATGTTGTTTTGCAAAAACATATATTTATCCTCAAAAACACGCTTTAAAAAACCCGTTCGAAAACCTTTTATTTTTTTAATCTGTTGTTCTTACCCGCACCGTTTATTTTAAATAGTTCATCCAAACACTCTGGCTGGTAATAAACAGGTGACTAGCTTGACCGTCCTTTGCTCCCAGAAAAAGAAAAAAGACAACTGTCACTTGTCGTGCGTAGGCGTAAAGGCCCGCGCCGCTTTTTGTTTTTTTTTTTTAAACTTGACTATGGCAGTGGGGACATCAACAGTTAATAGGTTTTGTTGTTTAGTAGTATTTAATATGGTTGATAAAGTGTGGATTAAAGAAAGAACGACCTTTGAAGGAGGCGGCAAATTTAATTGTTTAGCTTAACTAGAATTTATTTGACTTTTATCCCAAATAGGATACAACCTTGGAGAATAAACGACATGTTTTTAATTGCCTTCGATTCGAATTGAAACAAGTAGGATCGCAATTTACAAAGGACAGGAAACAATAAATAATTACCATAAAAAACAATGGTTGACAATTTTAAAAAATACATTAGAAACATTGACATTTTAAATGTCAAATTCGTTTGTATTCTACCAAAAAATTGTCGGTACCTACTAGTAATTACAGAGATATCAAATCAAAGAGTACTCTAATACAAAATAATAAGGATGATTATTGATATGTAGGTATTACTTCAAGCCAATCAAGCTACAAATTATTGAACACGGCGCCGAAGAATCTATAAAATAAACTTGAGAAAGCTTCTTGTACTTAAATTAATTTTAATATGATAGTCCTCATAATTGCCAATTAATTATAGTATTCAAGGTCAAATATAATCGAGTACCGTTTGTTTTAAAAGGCTTTTCACTTGTTTTAATGAGCTACAATCTACCGGCGTTGCAGAGTTTTACAAAATGATTATTCCTACGCTTGTAGTAGTGTCGTAAATATAATTGTTTTACTTATAATATCTCAAGCTGCAGTTTAGAAGTAAAATATGAGCTGATTGAAGTTCGTTGTTATTATTAAGATACTTAATGAGTTCAAACCTTTTCGGTTTAGGATTTGATGCGAATTTTCAAATTGTTCCCGTCGATATAGTCGAAATATTTGAATATCAAAAACTTATAAAGATATACAAAATTGAGTGATTGCCAACTCTTTAAACCAAACGTTTAACGGTATATACTTAAAACAGCTTTGTTTCCCGATAATAAATTTCAAAACAATCTACAACTTATGAAAAACAGATCCTACAGTCTACTTATATTCTGCTAACAGACAATCACGCTCATACTGTTACGTTACACATTATGAATGGAATAAAACTGCTAAGCCTGCTTCCCCGGCTACTATAGAAGCTAATGCGTCGCTTGATGAAGTAGGAAGTGGAAAGAAAATTGCACACAGTACTATTAACGATAGCCAGGTGGTTGGTAACTAGGCAATTTGGCGGGTTTGCATGTTGGAAGACAAATTGTTTTTCTAGTTGTTCGTAATGACGGGCGAGATGAGGCTGGGGTTGGATGAATTGTTCTGATTAGGCGATAACGGGTTTTGGGACCTACCCGGTAGATAATATTTTAGAGCTGACGCAAATCCTGAACCTATAAGTGTATCTAGAATAGATAAGTATAGGTGTTCATGGGCGTTTGCGCTTATCAACTGTTTAATAGGCGATAGAGAACATTCATGTTATAATGACGTAACGTCAATGTAACACGGCAATGGTCAGAATAGTACTAGCAAAGAAAATACGCAGAAAAAATGGTTACGTAGTCACTAGTCTAACGTTCGGAGCGCGTATAGGTGGTGTGAGCAATATCGTTAAATAATTGATTCTTAATACAATGAACGTTGCCCTTTACAACACACAGTAGTATAAATAGTCTATAGGTAATCACAGCAAATGCAAAACATAAAATTATCATGTTCCTTCCAAGACTTGCATGAATAATTGTATACAAAAGAATGATTTAATACGCCAAATGCTCATGTTTAACTTAAAACAATGGTATGACTGATTTTACTCTTTGCTCATCGCTCAAACTAGCAAGATTTTATTGTAATATGGTAATCAAAAGGTTAAAATCGCACGTTCACACGTCATTCTTGTTCTTTGAAATAGAAAATTTCAATGATTTAGCTATCACAGTTCATGAGATACAACCTGGTTACAGAAGGACGGATGGAGGGACAGTAATGTCTTAGTAATAGGGTCCCGATTTTACCCTTTGGGTACAGAACCCCCAAAAGTAAAATAATGATAGTCCTACTCACCTTACTGTTAGGCTTTTTTACGAGCATCCTCTAGATAATTATGTATAAAGTTTATTAGCAGAATACGACAGTTACTCGAAATATTCTACTAGATTTCACACACAGTGTGGGCGCTGGTAAGTACATTGTTAAAAATAATTACGTATATAATGTTCAAACATACTAAATAAGTAGTAAACAGCAGAAATAACAGAACCTTTGCACTGATAAACCAGTTCCTAAACCTCTCGGATATTACGCACTTATGCAAGATAATGTCATTAAATAGAAAATTTATCTACATTCTCCAGTGAAAATGATACTGCATCATTGTAAGAAGCTGTTGGTTAATGACTGATCATAGATGATGAAGGCTTCCTGTACAAAGTTTATAGAGGTCAAATATCCGTAGTTTATGAGACAATCAGGATTTATGACCTTTCTGCGACTAGTGACTTTGTAGGGAGAAAAGGTCAACGTGTATTAGAGCTTAGAGAAAGATAAGATCAAAGAAGTTTTGGGACGTTCAAAAACTTAATTTTAAACCAGTTTTAGTCAATTTTCTTTATTCAGCAATTTATCAATAAAACTTACGTTCGTATGTTAGTTGTGTTGTGTTTAATGTTTTGAAACAACTTACAGCAGTAAAAAAACATCTATAATTCAAAACTATTTTTTTATAAGAAAAATCTCAATTATGTCTGTTTATATTTGTTTATCACATCCACGTAGCTTCTGCATAAAAAAAGTTTTTCCCAATACCAGCCTTCCACCCATGTTATCTTCCAAAGTCAAAACCAGTAACAAAAGCCCAACTAATAATTACGTCGCAACAATCGACGTGTATACTTTTTGACAGATACTAACTCGGATCAGAGGGATTAGTATCAATCAAATAGTAAATTGGTGGTTACGCCATTACTACTTATACTTCTCGGATTAAAGCCTTCGGTAGTTACAGCCTCGATTGAGAACAAGAGATTTAATATTGGATATTGTTACGACATTGTACGGAATGACAATTATGAATATCGCGACGAGATCGCTGCAGTCGTAAAAGGGTATTCCAGGCTTGGTATTAATGAAATTGCTGAAGATATAACATCACCATGATGTTTAGGGCGTTTTAGATTTATGTAAAAAAGTCTAATTCTAATATGAATCAAAAAGTACCTAAACAAGAAAGATTAGTAGCATAAAAGTCAAGCAAGCTTCCATAAATAGACAAGAACATACTCAATTTTGATAGTACACTAAATGGTGAGGCCAAACCTGGCCATCTATCAAAATGACCACCAGCATAGTCCAAGCCCACACCATTAAAATCCTAGACATTTTTCAAATTTATTACCACCATTCGTATTGTTTCAATTACAAATACTGAATTAAATATATCGAAGTGACGCCCAAATTACTGTATCTTATACCAAGAATAGCTTTCTATTGTGTAAGTTATTATTTATTGTAAAATATCAATAAACATAGAACGTTCCCTAAAGCGATGGTATTATACAGTTTCAAGGAACGCCTATATTGTGTTACTTCGGTCATTATTTTATATCGATTTGATTTCACGCTCTCTTAATGCCGATTTTCGATCATCGAGATAGTCATCGATTTCGGTTTAATTAGAGAACGAATAATAAAAGTTTATTGCAATGAATTTTTGGAGAAAAACGACAATCATTGTTTGTTCTGATGTTAGTGGTAAAATAATAAAAAAGAAAGTTTCCGATGAAGAATTTAGTTTATAATTGTGTACAGTTGAATCATTAGATACAATGTAGATAATTGGTTTCAGTAACGTAGGAGTCGAATGAACGGATTCTAAATATGAATCGTGACTAACAAAGCTAGCTGCAAGTGGCGAGGCAGGAGCTTCCGTTTCACGGCCAACTTCAAGTTGTAGACAAACTGATAGAAACTAGATAGGCTCTAATAGCACTTAAAAATAGAACTCCCAAGTCATTAAAAATCGATATAAAAGGAATGAGATGTAAAATTCATCTGATATAGTTCAGTTTTGCAAAATGAAATAAAATTACTCAAACAAGATTTTTGATTAGAAATATTTTCGATATTAATAAAATTAATGTCTACAAGACTTTTGATATAGATTGCGTAAAATTTAAAACACATATTTATGATTTACGAACCTATCATCATTTGCTAAATTACCAGTTTTGAGTGATTAGAAAATAGCGGTCCGAAGTGTTACCACTATCGCCTGCGGGCGTTATTTCTCAACTCATATGCGAATTATTCATAAATACTATTATATCTACTAATAGCAATTTGATCGATAATTTCATCAACACGTCTTGCGTGTGAGAAGGGAAATTTAAATCAACAAGATTAGTTCTAGCATTATGAATCATATGAAAAGCTCATGATCATAAAACAGACAATCAAAATCTAGTTGTTCGATAGCTCGACACCGATCTCGAATTTAATAAAAAAACACAATAGCAACTTCCACTGGACCATTAAAATTTAAACAACCATTGTCATGTTTTTGTTTTTCATTATTTTTACCGCAACGAGATATGTGACACCTCTAATTTAACTAGTACGGACTACAAAAATATGCGGACAATATATCAATATATATCATATGAAGATGTTGCCGCGTTGCAGTCTGTATACATAGAAAGTAGTCAGCTTTAGTCGACAATAAGTTGATTAATTATGTAAAGTAGCATCTGCAAAAACAATAATAATTTAAACAGACAACAGCGAAAGTTGATTATTGAGAAGATAAACAATCAATGCTAGTCATTATAACTTCCTGTGGAATAAATAGAAGATTATAGTCAGATGTATGATTGCACAATAGATTAGCTTGAATCGATTTTTTAGATACTGTTCTTACTTTGTCCTTCATATAAAGTCATGATGTTATTTACTATAACAGTACAATGTTATTAAAGAGAATCTTACTTAAAGTCTTTAAAAGAATCATCATTATACGTATAGATTTTAAAATTAATTTAAAACTGCTTTGCCAACCCTACAACCAGTACAATGACTGATTTTTAATTTAATTGTAATACCAGATTTTGCCCAGTGGAGCGTAAGATCAGCCGTTTGAACACCGCCTCTTTTTTCTTCTTCTTTTACTTTATATCTTTTTTTACGATCACAAACAAGTATCTAGTCGGAATGAGGTCTTCTTTATAATATTTGTCATATGTTACGGTTTAATATAAGAAATTAAAGACAGGAAACGTAATCTGTATGTGAAATCTTTGTCGTTGATTTGGGCTTTAGCTTTGATTTCATTTTTTAAGATTGATTTATAGGTTTATTCCTTTGTCTAATTAGGCGTAAGTTTATGTTTTATTAGGGTTTTTTATATTTTTTAAGACTAATTAGTGAGTTACTGCTAGCGGAAGATTGTACCTTTTTTCTAAACGTGTTTGTCATTTCCGTTGCGTATGTTATCTATTCCTAAGTCGTATACAAGGCACGTATTTTTCTGATCTAGCACTTTCACGTCCTTCCATTGTCCAGTACCAGTATTATACCAGTTAGAACTAGCTGTATGCAGTTCTAAGTCGATTCTTAGGACACGTTCACACTTCGGTATACATATTTCTAGGCAAGTATTTTTTATCTACAAGCAACTATACCTACACTTCCAGCTTTTGTTAGCTTTACATGTTAGGTGACTTTACTTACTTTAAGATTACCCATTCTCTCATCTGCATCATTTTCGTTTTAAGAATCCTACGCTATTAAAAACTGCATAATTTCCCCTCTACCTACAATTACAAGTTTTCTTCCTACACATCAATTACAACGAGTGACCAGACTTACAATTCAGTCGATTTCACACTTGCAATACGCTACCGGACCGTCTACGTTTATCCTTTATTACGTCGTGGCCCTTAAGGCTTTTCTGCCGTAATTCCATAGATCTAGAGCTGCCTTAGCTCGTAATTTGCCACATCCGAGTTACGCGCAAGAGCCGAGTCGACACTTAGATCATTTCCTTTGTAATTCAATCAAGATTTTTCTTAAACCTGTAAGGCTGTGTTTCTTACGTAATTACCAGTTAGAATTAGTAGCTGTGTGAGGATGATGAAAGTGCGTTTAGTTAATTATCGAAAGTTGAAGAAAGAGTTTATGGTTGTGGCATCAACTTGATTCGCAATCTATTATTATTTTGATTGATAAACGGTAATTACTTAAAAAAACTGATAAAAAACTTATGGGCACCTTAAAACCAAATATGAAATTTCACTGAAAGTATTTTTGTAGATACTTTAATATCAGCCTACATACGCATTAAAAGTTGGGCACAGGCCTCCTCTCGGATAGCACGAAAGAAGAAACTGAATAACTACCTAATATAAAATATTACACTATTTAAGAATTCATACCGCAACCGACAAAATATATCGGCCTCTATTTTTCATATCGATTAATCGATTGTGGCTCGCCCGAATCGATTACAAAGTGAATCTACAAGAATCAGAAGTATAGAGTATCATTGTGGTATCGTTTTACTATATTTTGTATCGAATAATAAAAATACTTGTCACTTGTAACCGTGTTTGTGGTAACCAATAAAATTGTGAATGCTTGTCAAAGTTGTTTTGAACTCGTAAAAGATTTGACGGCTCGACTCACTGGAGGTGGTATCGACTTTCAATGGTATTGTTTCTCACCTTTCTATTGGTTGAATTTTTTTATTACTTAAAAATAACAACTATAGAACATCCAAAATTGTTTTTTCAGGAAATGTTTTAAAATTACAGTGGCTCTTTCTTGCGCCTTGTTTTTCTAATCCCATTATTTCTCTAAATACATCAAAATATCAAAACCTTTAAAATATTCTTAAAAATTTTTGGTTCACTAGTTTAATTGTTCATTTAGTCCAAATATAGATACTTATACCTACCTAAATATTTTATACCTCAATATCATATTGACATTTACAGATATGTAGACAGCTAGAAGATTGATTTACAAAAGGTAACCGAATACTCAATATAATCGAATCAAAAAATCGTGTAATCTTTCAAGCGCAGTGTAACAATTTAAAATATCAGGTTATTTTTAATAGATAATACTAAAAGTTAACCGCCTCCAAACACCTTATTAAATGTTACGATCAAAAGAAAACCGGTTTTAAACAAAAGCTTAGCCATTGTTCCTTAAAATTATGTATCGATATAAAATATTAACTTTTTTCACTCGTTGTATATAGGAAATGTTAACAGCAACACGGGCTTGTAAGTATAGGTTGTAATGTAACAAATTCCAAATTAATAACATTCCTCTGGGCATAGCCGCTTTTTTAAATTATACAGGGTGTTAAGGAAACATTTACAAGAGATATTTTTTTTAGAAAAATACTCAAGTCAAACGTGTCTGTAAGTATCTACTTACTTTATTAAGGTTGTTAGGGGAGAATTGTCAAAATTTGTTTTTTAAGTAAGTTAATATACTGAATAAAAGTTACCTTATGCAATGCTTTCAGAACTTAACTACTTCAATGTAGTAGAAGATAAGCTCTAATACTTTTTGTGTGAACACCCTGTATAAATGTGCTTGCGCACCTGTTCGACAGCCCGATTATAAATAACCTAATCGAAGTGAAATTCGATTGTCCACTCGATTTTAAAACGAACAGCGCGATTCGATTCGGTCATCGATTCGACATGTTTTTTTTAATCATCGAATATTTAGTAGCAAAATAATTTATTTTTATATTTGTAAATACCATGATTTAAGAGGCTACTGGTTCCATCTAATTAAGGTTAAGTTAATCATTAGATCTGATTAATTGGCTGCCAATAATAAGTCACTTTTAATAATAATATGTGTTTTAATGATTTTATGGTGAAACGTCGATGCTTGCGTCAAAAGGAAATAGTATTGATAAGGGCCTAATGAGACACATACAAATGGGCCGAATAATTCTGTTTAAAGATACATAATTAGGCGTAATTTACATGTACCTAATATTTATTATAGCTGGCAACATAATGTCACATGCAAGTAGGTACTTTGTTGAAACAGTAACATTAAATTTTAATTTAAATTCAAGGTTCTTTAAATCAAGACTTCGAAAAGTTAATCGTACAATCATTGAAGAATTGTGTTTTATATATCACGCTTATGTAATAAATAGAACCTACTTTTATTTGTTACTATATGAATTGAAACGCATTCATTAGGTATGATCAGCTTACAATATCAAAATTTTAAAAATATCATGTTACGAACTCGAAATCTAACTTTTATGGAAGGCCACTAAAAATCATACTGTATAGGAACTTATACATATTGAAAGTACAGTATAAGTAGAAAATTAATAAATTTAATATATTTGTAGTTTAAGAGCAGAGAGCAAATAGTATAGTATGCAACCTATTGGCTATTAAATCATTTGGAGTGATATCTTTGACATTAGCAAGGAGCTTATTCTGAGGTTTGTGATATAGCAATAGTTACTATAAAAAAGTAGGCGCATCAGACCGTCTTTGTTATCGTAATTATCAAATATGTTTTTAAGTAGCTTTTTGCTGCATTTTTCCTGATTTTTTTTTTGTAAAAACTCTTGTCTTTAATGTTAAGGTACGATTAACATCGATCGAAATGTGTTAACTTAAATTTCAAATAAATAATAAAGTTTAAAGTTTCTTGAAAAGTTACGTTACTAACACATATGGAAGCATTTTAATGTATACCAAAAAGGTTTAATTGTAAATGAAATTCTTATTGTACGATTTTTTTTATAAAAAAAACATTTTATTTTTGTATAAAACTTAAGGTCTCTATATGATGGTTCTACACACCTCTACGCGCCGAAGGTCATCAAACTAAAATAAATAAAGCGCATGCGCGCGTGGGAGTGTCAATTTGACAAGTATGACACCTTTGACAAATTAATAAAATATAGCTTACACGAGCCGAGCGTCGGACTGGTATCTGTCAAAGTTTTTATTTCTGTGTTAGTGTGTTAGCTAGTTGTAGACCAATAAGTCATTGTTAGAGAATTTGTATTTTTTTTGCTGTAAATTGGCGTGTGTCTTGATATGTATACAGATATCATTAATAAATAAAATAAGAACTTAAAACCAATTTTGTATAGGTAAACAACACAAAAATATACTAATTTTGTATAAATTGTGTGTAAAAAACAGAATGATAAATATTGCTTTAATTAAGTCCCGCAGGACAGTATTAATTGTGGGTTTTGTCATAGGTATTACAAAAAAAGAAATTGTATATTTTTTTACAAAAGTATGACCTTGATGATAATAAGAACCGTGTTGAAATCGGTTTAATGTTTAAAAAAAAATAGATTTTAAACATACATACAGACACAAACAGTGTCTAAACGTCTCAATCTACGTATCGTCTAATCTAAATATCGATACTTCTAAAATAGGACCAACATTTCGTAACAGTAGATAAATAACTCAGCGTATGCAGGTCAGACAAACGTCACAAGATATTCCAATGGTCGGATCTGATCAGGCGATCTCATCTCTGACAATGGAACACCTGTAAGTCCCAGCTACTTGGTGTATTGCTACTGTCATTCGATTGTGAGCGGTCATTTATATATACCGACGCTGAGATATTTTGTAATGGAAAACAATCGACGATCAGTTATTGTTTTGCGGTCGGAAATTGTGGCTTTTGTTTTAGTTTCTAGTGCTGTCTCGATTTTGAGTATTTTTGTTGCGTATATTTCATGTCTCATTATTATTAGTAAAAATTTGACAGTTTTTTAAATTAGTATGTCAAAATTGAACGGTCAAAATAAGTTAAGCTGGAGCTTCCTCTTCCTTTATCAAACAACGAATCCATTATCAATTCATTGTTACAATCCTAAAACCGACGGTCACATTTCACCGTCGGGCCGGAGTTACCATCTCAATCTGGTCGTTCGACCACTTATCATAAATCTCAATCAAGATAAACGACATTTAAAGATTTTAATGGCCCTTTCGATTTATCGAAGCCTTAGTACCGAGAATGTAACGCGTTTGACTACAATGTCAATCCAATGTCCGACGAAGGAAATATAAAATTCTATGTCTTTGATAAAAACATACAAGAATTTAAAACGTATAATGCTTTTGGGAACCTTGATGATAAAGTAGCATTTTTAACTTCCAAAATCGATAAACATGATTTAGACGTAATCAAAAGTGACGTAATAAATAACAGTATTGAAACAGTTGCAGAAAATCGACAAATAATAAACAAAGCAAAGAAATAAATGATTGGTAAATCGACATTGAAATATCGAATGAACAACGCTACTGCACTAAAATTACCCATGAAAAAATGCGAAATGCTTATTCAATATTCACGCCCTAAGCCATATTTAACATCGAGGTATATAATTAATTCTTTTAATACCACATCGTGTTTGATATTGCAATTATTACGTCTAATAAATAAATCCACTGGTGCTGTTTCATAAATTGTTATAGCTGCGCTTAGTTTGGTTGGCAAACCTGATTTTGACAATGCCAAGATACCAACAAACAGGCATTGCAAAATCCTAGTGGACGGCACTCTAAGAAAACAACCCATGGCCATCGAAGTACCTGCTTTATTCCGAGGTACTTGTTTTGATATACACCAACGCATAAACTTGTGGAAGATTGTGCAAGACTTAATTTAGCAGGTTGACAAACACGATTAGAGATCCCCACCCAAATAATCATGAATTAGGAAGTTTTTTAATAGTTTTTTTATTAAACGTTCATCATAAGTCATATAATCTATTTGAGATGCCGGCCTATTGTCGTATTCTTTATAAAATCAGTGTGAAAGTGCCATGAGCGGTCATTTCAAGAGCAAACACATAAAAATATGCAATTAGTTGGCGTGAATACAATTAGTTTTGTTTGTCCATTCCAAACATTTCTGTGGTATAATGGAAATTGGTTTCTAAGGAAAGCTATTCAGCATGTTTCGCGTTTGGATTCAAGGAAGCTTAGCCATCTCTCAAGTCGCAAGCATTTGTATTGAAATAGCTCCTTTATCAATCAATGCAAGTCCTTCCATTATTTCCTAGCAAAATGGCTAACGGTTAACCAATATGAATAGAATAGAATAGCGAATGCGGTATCGAGTCTTGCTGCCGTGTGTGACGTAAATGCACACATCGCTGTGATTCTGCCAACAACGCTCTGTAAACACTCGAACCTCAAGTTGGGACCTCCAAAGAGACTGTATTCAGATTTGTTTAGAAAGTGATTGGAGCAAGAAATCTTTAACATTCGCCTATTCACATGTCAAACATCTTTGACATTCAAAATCGTAGTTTTGTCTTAAAAAATCTATCATGCAGGAATGAACAAATAAAAATCGAAGAGATAAAACAATTCAACAAAACAGTTGAGTGCTTTTGTCTGCCCACACCCACCAGACAAAGGCATGATGTCATAGAAGCATGTATTGCAAGCAAACATACAAGAACTTTCCTTACTCGGAACTAAAGTTACTAAAATTGACTCCGCACACGAAGAACGCAGGAAACAAACCAATTTGAACTTAACACTGATACATTCAAGGTTGAAATTAGAAATGGGGTTTAAGGATAATATTGAAATGAATTCAACAATAGCAATTTTAATTAGTATAAACATTCGCACGCTACCGTTTAGGAACCCGTAGTTCTTAATTAATTGAATTCTGTTCATTAAAGTGCAGACCTGCTTTGAATACCAACTACTGAACTTGATTTTGTATTATATTGTTTTGGTATTGTTATTGTTCCTTACATATAAAACTTAAGGAGCTTTATATAACAAAATGCCAACTTTATAAATAAGTTCTTGTCGTTAAGGTGATAATGAAATGATTTAACAGCAATTGATATAATTATGAAGCTTTATTTTTCCTTAAAGTAACTTATTTTTAACAACAAAAAATTATATTTAAGACGATTTCAAAAGTTAGATTATATATGGATCACGTGCTATCTGAATCCTTAATATGAAGAATTTATTGGCATAGTGCTAAAAACTACTAAGACATAATCTTTGACCAATAAAATTCCAAAATAAAATAATGGAATATCCATTTTCTCTAGCTCACTTTGCCATACAAGCTCTTACCGTCGTAAAACCAATGTTTAGTGTATTCACGACTATTTCGACTAACTTACATTGTGGACCAACTTTATACGTTCGCAATGTCGAGTTAAGTAAAATACTATATGCAGCGTTTACTGACGTGACAATACTCAAAGCAAATACAAAGGAAGTCACAGCTAAAATTTTAAATTGAAAACAAACAGCTGGCGAGCAAATAAAGATAGAATAAAGCAGGTTTAAGTTGCTACATTGTATTGTATAAGATTTTGAATAAGGAGTTAAAAGATTAACTTAATAAAAAACATAAAGAGGTGTAGATAAAAAAGTTCTAGATATAAATTTAAATGTAAACAAAGAAGCAACTTTTATTTGTCTGTTTTTTGTCAAAGCGGTCGAAGTTTCAAAGGAGATCGAACTTGAATATAAAATACAAGAAAGTTTATGCATATGCATTCGATAGTTTAGCACCATTATCTATAAATATTTAAATAACATTTAGTCTACCGTTAAAAAAAGATTTATAAAACTCAGGTGCTCATGAAACAAATGAATTATAATTAACTATGCTATAGAAAATAAGTCTAAGTCTAGTTTTTTGGAAGCTTTGAATATACGACAAATTTATTAAATGTTGTGTGTAGTATTCGTTTTTATAAGTAGCCTATTAGGTATATGTAACGTTTTTTTTTATCTTTATGTCTCTTGAAATTATTTTGTGAGCTAAGTGGAAATACTAACAAGCAGACAAAACTCCTTTTCCCCAAGCTTAATGTAGGTAACTTGAAACATTCAGTATAA
The DNA here is from genome assembly GCA_916618145.1 of Emmelina monodactyla. Classification (NCBI taxonomy): domain Eukaryota; kingdom Metazoa; phylum Arthropoda; class Insecta; order Lepidoptera; family Pterophoridae; genus Emmelina; species Emmelina monodactyla. Next base: position 5,811,649 of record OU745316.1, read on the forward strand.
AAATATAACCAACCTAAAAAACCGGTCGATAACTAGTCCAAACAATTAGCCTACAGCTGACAGTGATTGTTTAACGATCAAATCTATTGTAATAAAAAATACAGTCCCTATTACAAAAACTACGCTAAAACGTTCATCAGTGAACACAACTATTTATATAGTCTGTGGAGAATTGCAAAATACGTCAATAAAATCAATTGATGCTACACAAGAGGAAATATTCCGAGTTGTTTTTGTGGTGAAGAGTTCTGTACCTTTTAACCTGTCAATTCTGGTTCATTTTTTTGGGGGGTTCAACGAACTTGGCTTGTCACCTGTTCATTAAACACACTATCTGTTTGGGCCTTTCTTTAACGTTCTACTTATTAACAATTGTCAAATTGATTAAGTTTTCGTTTTTAATATCATTAAAATCCATTGTGATAAGATGACAGTTGTCACTTGAAATTTCAGTCAACAAATTACTATTTTTCTTACGTGAATATGAACAACGTATTCACGTATTTTGCTTGAAATCAGAATTGCCTAAGCTGGAAAGTAAGTTCTCTTATTTACATGAAACTGTTTTTAGTGCAGCATCTCCAATATTTTGAAGTTTAGTGTAAACAACGAAGATCCCCAAAAATCTAAGAATAGGCACGTCTCAATAGTTTCCAAACAAGTTACAAGTAATTGTTAGTAATTTTACAGTGAGCTTGCGCGTGCGCTGAGGTTATTCTCTAAATTGACCGATTAGGATCGTGAGCTGATTGATCACTTTCAAGACATCGAAATTGAAGGTAAAACGAATAGTAATTGTTTTAGTGCTAATTGATATCTTTAAAAGCTATTCTAATTGCACGTTTAGCATCTTAAATACTACTTTCGAGATTCGTTTCTAGAGTTAGCACACTAAAGCTATTTGAATCTAAATTATCATAGTTACTTAACAATCGATTGTCTGGAATACTTAAATGGCTTTCTATCATTCTCAATGATACCAATATCTTGCTCCGAGAAGCGGTTCGTAATTATTTCCAAGCCAAATTTGGTTTGATTCTCCATTTATGTGTCACTGATGTCATTTTTAATTAGAAATTACTATTTGAAGAGTCGTTGGTTGTATCTTTATTCGATTGTGTGTCAGCCTTGATTATAATTGTAGGTGTATTTTAAATCGAGTGTAAATTTGTTTGTGACATAGATTTTATGGACTTTTTATTATTGGTTGTGAAGTGCCGTTACTCTTCGTTAGTAAGACTTGATTTCTCTAAGCTAGCTTTGTTTTCATTAAAATGTAACCAGCTCTTTTTTCGGTGTGGTCACCATAGAGACTGAGGTCACCTTAAAGTCAAATTGTAAAATAAATACTATTTTAGGTCCAGAATATCACATTTCAAGCACTGCTCTAAAAATATTTTTTACAAAAGCGAACAATGTTTCTTCCAATGATATCTGTAAAGCTAACTTCTATATCAAAATCCGTCATAAAAACAAGCAGATCAACCGCGTGGGAAGTTTGACTTTCCAATACCCGCTTCTCAATATGTATGTCTTAATTTACATCAAACTTATTCTGTGTTGACTTAAAAGCCTTATCATTGACAGTTTTATTTATATTCTAGACTGAATTCGGTCCTTTTCAGAATATAGAATTTATTGTTTAAGTAATTTATGATCATCAGCTAGTGCTACCTCGATGTTGTAGTCTGAAAATACATAAACAGGTGTAGGTTTATAGTGCTTAAAATGAACGGTAAATTAAGTATCGTATTTTATTGTTCAATTTCTAGGAAAATAAAAGCTATTATCTTTATACTTTTGTGTTATCCGATGTGGCTGCAGGCAATAAAATAGAAAAGGTTTTCATACAAGCACAAAAGACTGAAAGCTAAGCATCAAAAGTCTTTGATTGTTTTGAAGCCTTTGCGTCTCTTTTTTAAATCTAAAGCGATTTCCAAATCAAATAACTTGGTACTGATATTTTCAAAGACCCCGCTCCCTATAAATTTTAGGAAGCTTGAGTATCCAGGAATACATTCACACTGAACACGCAACCTCCCGAACCCACTAAATCCTCGGTAACCGAATTCATAATCGTGTCCGATATCAATTTCATTGGCTTGTAAGCATCACAATTCGAATTTCCCCAGTTGGGAGTCTGTAAACGACAAATAAAGTGGCAATGCTCTGATAGTTATCTGTTTGTATGTGTGTGTGTGTGTATATGTCTACACGCACACAGCGGCGGTGAGTGCGGTGAGAACTGAACGCACCTGTACCGGTCGACCCACTGGTTACACTGACAGGTTAAAGCGGTATAGTGCTGTGCGTTTTGTTATCGATGTCGATGGTTATATGTTAATTTGTTTATGAATTATTATTAAATATTTTTTTGCCTGTATTATCTGTCCTTAAAACGCAGTTTAGTAATAACTTACCTTAAAAGGTACTCGTTTTATTATAATAATTTTAGTTTGAAGTGTTTGACACATTTTTTTTCTTTTATTTTCAGGTAAGCACGAACTCATTCAAGGAGATTATCAAACTAAAGATATAATCATTTGAGTTTAAAATTGCATGAAACAAGTTTGCCTTAATACTTGCCTTAAAATATGACAATATTGTATGAAAAAAGCTATAAACAAACACTTTTTTTTAAATTGGGTCGTAAATCTTAAAATTTGATTACAAATATTTTTATCGACATCTATTCATCGAGTGGTTTACATCCCGAGGTCTCACGCAGAGCCGTCCCGGTCCATCGAAGCCCGTTCGCCGCGCAGCTCACATCATAAATCACCTACTAATAGCCAGTAAACTCATTCGCTAATCCGAATCGAACACTGAGATGTGCGTGTAAGATGCGCGCGCGTTTTTGAAAATAGAATCTTTTTTTCTTCTTTTCTTCTGACGCGCATAACGGTGTTTGCGGCCAGCTGATCGTGTGTAAAGGTTTTATAGGTATTGGAACTTTGTGAAGGGCGCGAGTCTATTTTTAAATTTGGATTGTGCTTTTTCATCTGTATGTGTACCGTTTTCTTAGTGATTAAGTTAATTTTGGACTGTTTGACACACATATTGGCAAACTGTGCTAAGCGTTTCAACAGCGATAGTGCTGGCAAAAATAAAATAATTAATTGATAGCTTTTAAAAAGCCACTGGCTATCATAATATTAATCTAGTAATTAATAGCTTAACAACCAAACGGTAAACGCTTGGTCAGTAGTTAAAATATTTAATGTGAATGCTCAAAGTAGGTGATATACCTAGTGTTAAATTTTTTTAACACGAGTTCACACGCTAATTTTATATTAATTTATGCAAAATACCGTTTAATTTATTTTTGGTGGTTTGTACAGACAATATTTATTATCGATTATAGGTTTTTTTTATGTGGACTACCGACTGAGTGTTATGGGTTGAGACTCGATAATTTAGAATACGATAATCGATAAGGAAGCACTATTAGCGATATACGAAGGTTAATGAAAACTGTAAAATAAAGAAATGTAGTAGATATTGGTAAATTTAACAGCTTAGGAGGTGAATTTTATTCAAATATTTTTTTTATTTTTTCTTTCTACATTTTTATTTTTATTATTTACTCTCGCTGGTGAACCTCTAGTAGATATAAAAACAGGAGGATTAAAACGCTAATTTTAACAATTAAAATTGTAGGAGGACTCTTCTCTAGAAACTTATTTCAACAAAACAAAAAATAACAATCTATTAAACGTCTTAAATGCTAAAAATAGATATTTATACTCTGTATAAAAAGGGAAAGTGTAGATAGATCACTGTTTGGCGAGCAGACATTGTAAAAAAACAGTAGAAAGTTGTAAGACAGCACTCCGACTCTATAAGGCAGGGTTCATATATTAAGTTTCTCTGTTTAGCAATAATGAGAAGACTAACCGATGGGTTATTAAGATAGAAACTTACCTGCACAGGAGCAAAACACAAAATTAACACTAAAAAAAGCTAAAGCTATGAAAAGACAAAATCTGGGTGTAACTTGGTTCTCCCCTAGTCCATTGTTTGGTATCTGTAGTACAAGCTTTGCTTAGTTTAGGGCCACACGGTGTGTTAGTCTGGTGATTTGTTTATTTATTTAATTGTACATTATACTTTTTTTGTAGGCATTACGAAATGAAACTAGACGAAAATAGAGAAAAATATGATTCTATATTTTCGTCTGATGTCTTATGCTCGTGTCTTGTGCAATGTGGCTTCATATAGTTTTGACCTTTATTTTAAAATACTTTAGATTATTTTTTTTATTATGATTCATAACATTAAAAAAACCTCATAAATATAAGTAGGTATAGTTCAGCATTTTAAAATAATCGTTTTTTAACATCCAACATCAAAATAACATAAAATAAAGAAAATGACTTTACACTTTCGCAAAACTTTACGAGTTCCCATATAAAATCAGATCGTTTTATTTTTATTTCTCGTCATTTATTTTACTATTTTTTTATTCTTAAAATTTAACTATTTAAACGAGTTTTATTGCGACTTAACACAAATGCGGTAATAAAAACAAGAATGGTTAACCTATGACTTTTGTTAATCATGCATAAAATTTGTCCGCAACTGTAAAATATAGATAAAATGCTGTTTTTATTGTTATAAAAGCTATGCTTAGGAAATGGGTATAAAAATATGTAATTTTTTGATCTAAGTAACGAACTATATTTTATAGAAACTAAAATGTGTTCGCTTTTTTAACCTAGTGTTCATACCCCTGCTGTTATTTAAAGTTTTACATAATTAATATTATATTTATCATTGCATACCTAGATTATGTCCGCAATATATGTCTGATAATGAAATAAATTGGAAATAACCGTGTCTAAGCCTAATTGTCAAAATTTATGAAAGTATATAAACAACTAAGAAATTAAATAAAATATTTGTAGATTTTTTTACCTCTTACTTAACATTATGTATAGGAAAGTTTATTTACTTACAAAATATATTCCATCCAAAACATCAACTTAAGTGAATTATAAGTTCGTGTGTTCACCCAACGTTAAATTTAACAATTTGGTAATCGCTTTGTTAACAATCATTAGATTTGATGTTTTAACCGTGCTAAGTAATCATTTACGTCACGACAGATCAGTAGCGTTAGCAAATAAATCAAAATCAGTTTTATTACACACATTCATATTCTTAGGGCCTACTTATATTTTTTTAAGATTTTTAAATAAATAGACCAGACAAAAAATTATTAAATATAATTTGTAATAGAAATTTAACTTTGAGAATAGCGAGCAAGCGGTAAGGCATTTTAGATACAGGCTACCTTATCAGTGGTACCTGGATGATAATTTTACCTATTTTAAAAACATTTATGTATTCATCAGCATAATATAAAATGCTGTTTAGATTTGGTTAAAGGGAATGAGGAATGTGAAGAAACGTATTTCAATTTACAAAATCTAGGTTCATAACTCTGTTAACTGTTTCATCGTCCGGCTTTCATTTACCGCCAAGCGATTCGCTAAATTTCAATTAGGTAGAACAGCAATACATATTGACCAATTACTAAGATAATAGAATACGTAGGTTAAATGTATGTAAAATATCATATTATACTTATTTTAAAAAAAGACTGCATAATACCGACAGATTTATGACCATATACTTAAATGACTATAATGCAACCACATGTAATTAACCTTTTATATAACAAAAAAAATGTTGTTTCACGATTGTTTTGCTGACCGTACCGCTAGATGAGCCGACAATCACCAAATCAGAATTGAATCTAACAATTATATTACCTCGACTTCTGACTAGTCATCACACTTCTATTGTCCAATGGTCAATACAATAATATTTGGTAGACGGAAGCCTGCGCTCGCGCACATCTTTGTAACGAATTATTTCTTTTCAATACTAACAAATGAGCATTGTGTGGATTAGAAAATTGTTTCGTTCTGAGTAGGTTATTCAAGTAGCCGTTTTTGTATGGTTAAGTAAGAGCGGTATTGTATGCGGATGTGTTTTTTAAATTAATTAATTAGGTATTCAGAAAGTAGGTCTAAGTTTAAACAATGCCGTAAATAATTGAAAAAAGTTATTAACACAATTAAATTCAATGATAAATTTTTAGTTTTTTTTTAAACCTAGTCAGGATAAAATCGCATTCAAAAATAATTGCACCTAATCTAAATACATAATCTACGCGGTGTCAAAACCATTTATTTCATAATTCCACCTTCTTAAAACTATTGGAAATTACACAGTTTATTAGCCGCAATAAATCTAAAACGCAATTATAAATATTACTTTTACCAAAAAGAATTTAAACCATGTTAAGGCCGTGTCTTTATTCTTTGGAAGTGTTAAAAAGTTTGCCTTCTATTTAGGTCACGATTCTAAACTTTAATGTTACAAATCACAATTATGATGCCTTCGGGCGATATATAACTTGTTGTTTTTATTAAAGTATTAAATTAGATGAGCAATTGACCTTAAAGATACATTGCATTGTTTTTGATTTTGGTAAAAAAAAAATGAGCTGTTGGGTGTAAGTTAAATTTTATAGAGGCAAATGTGATTGATATTTGATTTTTACTTTTAGTTTTTGCATTTTAAATGCTAATTTATTAATTTTAAAGTTAAAGATACTGGAAAAAGGAAGTCCTCCTTAGTAGTAAAAATCTCAATCACTAGCTTGTTTCATCTTAATTAGTAGTTAAATATCCTGTGAAGGTATTTCTACTGAAATGAATAGGCAGAAACTCCTCTTATTTGATGGAATAACGTTAGCTATATGACGTAAGCACATAGATACTGGGGGAACTTTGTTGGGTCATCGTAGCGGCGCGGTAGCTCAGTGGTCAGAACATTAGACCGATTTTCTAAAGGTCCTGGGTTCGATTCCCAGTCGCGCAATGCTCGGAGACCCGCGTTCCTTTTCCCAGTATCTATAACTACAAAATTAATGATTGATATGTCGCATTTATAAGTATCTATTTTATAATCAAAACTTTAATTTAGTAGAGACTATTGTAATTAATTATGATATAATTCAATTCAATTAATAGTTTATGAAGTTGAGAGTACAGATGCTTGTTATAATATAACGCAAAAATACCAACAAATTAAGACAGTGATTTTAAATAAATGACAGAATAATATTTATAGTCTAAAAACTTATTTATTCCTATTAAGCCAGCGTACTAAAATTACTAAAAAATAAACAAACATTTTCAAATAACATCGAAAATACGCTATAACCAAACACGATCTACCCAAACCCTCCTTTCGCTTCTAACCTGCGCACACGCGCCCGATCCAAACACAAGCACACGACCTCTATGGGTCAAAACGCATAATTGATTTACACCGACCGCTCTATGCATTAACATAAGATAATGCTTAACCTCTCACCCGGGTCTTAAAATTTTACATCACCACTTTAAAAAGTTATTGTTGTGTTTTGTGTGTGATATTATTTTATTGGTGGGAGTGAATTGCGGATTAAAATGGGTTTAGCTGGTTGGGTAGATGGCAGAAGAAATAGATGGGGAAAAAAGTGAGTACTAACAGCAGATAGAATGACACTGGTAATTGGTTCTAGATATAAGATAGTGACCAAAATATGTAACTTAAGTTAGAAACTTAGTTAACTGAGTCTACTAATATTAATAAGTTCCAAATGCGAATTAGCTAAAATGCGATATTTCTTTCTTTTTCTTAGTTCAAAACTAGGTACTAATTATGAACTTACTAAGCTTTTTACAAAATGAACAAGAATTAAGCACAAAAACTCAATTACAATAGAGTTTACGGCAATAACCTTATAAAAACCAAAGATGCCTTTTCTATTCTCTCCTAGCTCTGCAGAATACAGTATGCAAAGTTTTGCGATTCCTATCTATTTTATAACCAATATATTGATTAACAAATACGATTTGATATTAAGCGTAGGTCAGCTCGGGTTAACACTTGACAGAACAATAATAGAACCGTTAAATGCTCTACGGTTTGTAGGTTTTTCTAATAAAACGATTGTAAATCAGACAATTTAGAAAACCAGCTTCGGTTTGGAATATTTCACGTTATTTTTGGCTCCATTAACGATGCATTCCAGCGAACTAATGGTGTGACCTGGCACAAAACGCAAGTTAGATATAGTATAGATACAATAGACTAGGAGAGAACCTAGTTACACCCAGACTCAAGTAAATTTAGACAATTCAACAACTACATTCGCCAGATACTGAAATCTAACCCGGAACCTTCCGCTTTACAGTCCAGTTTAAATACCAAAAAAATAATCCGCATTCATTCATTCATTTATAAAAAAAACAAAAAGAGTTGAAAATAATTAAAAAGTGAAATAGAACCATCACTTTAAAGGCAATAACAAAAGAACAATACAATTAAAAGTAAAAATATTGACTCAACAGGAGATGCGGGGGTCTATGTAAACTGGTCGCTCGGTGACCTTTTGTTGTTATAGACAATACTTTCTTGACCCCTGTCCAACATTAATGTAAGGGTATGAGATATTGTGTTTTTTATATTTAAAAAGTACAATCGGTTATAAAATATAGAGAGAAAGAAGATGGGGTATATAATAAGAAGATGTGGTGTAGGAGCCTGTAAGATTTGAATAGGTAGTGTGTTTCAGATTCGGGTTAATAGTTTGAGACCTAAGGCTCTGTGTTACAACTACAGAATCATTTAAAATAATTTAACACAAATAAATAAAAACATAATTATTTGAAAGTGATTTAAACTACATTTTTTACGATAAAATTAAATTAATAAAGCGCAGTTTATAACTGTTTATGACACTATAAATACATTTAAATCAAAGCTTTGTGTACCCGACTGTACCCCAAACAAGTGTTTACGCTTTCTTCTTGTAACAAATACTTACGTAGCACCAAGAATCATTCGTCAAATAACCATTCGAATTGTTAGAATGATGTTATTTTAAATAACTATGTGAAATATTTGAATTGTTCAACGCTGATTCTTTTTGTTGGTAGTAAATTTATTGAGCTTTTACAGTTTAAAATTGTTTGTTTTATTTTTAGTACTTTCTCTTTAGTGATTAGGAATTGGGTTAGGTACTATAGGTTCCATATTCGATACTCATAACGGAGTTATCAATAACAATTTCAAATGATATAAACAAATACATATTGTCTTAGCCTGATGGATTGCGGCTCACGTCTTCTTGCAAACATAATCAATATAATGCGTGAGTTTTTTTATATCAATTTTAACATAGTGCAAGAAATTAACTTAAACGAAAAATGACGTTACGACTATTTGATCATTTTCACGTGTCATATATCTAATATTAATGTCAATCTGCACAATAAATAAAACCAAACACACAATCGACATCTCATTGTCTTACAGTTAACAAAACAAGATTTCCTCAAACATGTGAAATTCCATTCGCAAACGATAAAACTAGAAAGTCATATCCAAACAAAAGACTCCACCATTCAATGGACAATAGTTGGTACAGTCGCCAGCACAAGTGCCCGCATCAACGTCAAAGCTGTCATTGTCAAACTGACGTTTCTGTTTGCGCGCGTACGCGACATTAAGGTGGTCTCGACAATAGTTGGACCACCGTAACGACAAAATGGACACACACTAAGAATACGGCTGTTTGATTAGCGTCCAAGTCTTGTTTACTTCACAAAACACTACATATTCATGCACAGGCTCTAAGTAAACTTGAATGGATGTGGTTTATTGTTGTGTGGTAGTAGTGATAAAAGGATTTTACAATGACATTATTGCAAATAATACTCGTGTTAGCGGCGAGGGGCTGTGGTCGGACTTACGTAATGTCAATGTTTAATGTATTCTCACTGTACAAAAAAAACATTATATCCTGTTAATGGACAATAAAACATACTTATTCGCCATATAATTAATTGTTTGTTTATTTGTAAATCTATAAAATTCAAAAACGTAGCTGTAGCTCTATGCTATACAAAAGGGTCATAACAAGTGAAGTACTTTAAAAATCGTTTTCCCTCATGCGCATGTTTGCTCCGTAATTGAAACTGATTGTTAAACGCAGTCGTTGAGTTGAGAGTTTGTTCTGTACTAAGCTGTGCTCACCCACTCGGTAGCGGCCATTATTGTAGCTGCTACCGTCAATTGTCACATAACTGTTTTGTTGTCGACTGTATTACAATGAAACGAAGTGTCAAAATTGAAAGAAAAAAACAATATAAGAACTTTAAAGCTTTTTGCCTTGCGGTTTACTGAAAGTTAAATAGTTTTCGTGTGTGAATGTTTGATTTTCCGCTGTAAATAATGGGTAAAGAATTAATTTCGTAATTTTAGGAAATATTTTATACATAAACCAAGTCTTATTTAAACTTTACCATTTATAATATTGATAGGTTAGGATCACGATATGAAAAGACCATCAGACAATGTAAAATCGTTACCGAAGTAAAAAAACATCTGATTAAAATACAATAAAATCTATTATGCACTGTTGTAAAATCCGGTTGACCAAAGTGAAAAAGCTTGACATTTTGTCAGTAAGCACTTGTATACTTAACAATGAGTTAATAAAGGTTAAGACTCTTCAATGTTTTCGTTTCACTTGTTAGATTTTTAGAGTATGACGAAACTTTTACAAGAGGTTGGCTTTGCAATTTTTTTGTGTTTTTTCAACTAAAATAACAAAGTAAGATTAGGTTAGATGTGTTTGAACATGTAAAGTGGAAACGGCCTTAGAATTTTGTAGACAATCTAAATATTTAAATTAATTTTAGGATTTGGAAATTAGCTTATACTTGTGGTACGTAAAACCTGACACGGGTGTAGTTTTTGATGACTTTGATTTTGGAATCCATTTAAATAGAGGTTAACTTTGCTTTAGTATACATTGGAGATTTGTATTAAAAATCGGTATCTATCCACGTCTTAGACTTCTAGTATGTAAATTGTAAAAGTTAGTTAAAACCTAGTCATCTAGAATGGCTACGTAAAGTTTCTCATAATCATTCGTGTAAAACATAGTGTTACAATAAGTGTTTGAAGAAAACGCACACAAACGCGTATAATAGGACCAACCCACCCAATCGAAGGCTCAAATAATATTTGACCCATTTATTTACTACATAACAATATTTTACTCCTTTAACAAAACCTAAATACAATATTAAGTTTTCAAGTTACAAATAAAAAGCTGCTTATTCTCTACCAACTTTAACCCAAAACACCAATATTACAATTCTCTAACATGATTAATAACTCTTCTTCAAACTACAACTAAATGGCTCACTCGAATCTCAATTTGTTAGGGATCGATTAATTTCCACACGCTGACTGATCAATCGCTGAATAGAACCATCAGCTGTCAATCATGATTGACAGATTGACCTGCGCTTGATTGCGCTCGGGGTATATCTACTTGTCTATTGATTCTTGAGGTGTTGCAACTGTATTTTGACTGCAATAATTACTTGAATATTGTTTTTGTAGTTAGTTATTTAATTAGATAATGCATATCAAAAGTCTTTTTACAGAATTACAAAAAAATCATTTTTTTGTCAAATCAAATAAAAAATAGGAATATTATAATCTAATGAAGAATGCATAAAATCATTTTCCGCATTTTCCATGTTTTTTCACTTTTGCACATTATATCAATGCTCGCAATAAGTTCTTATTTAGTAGCAAAAAGACAAACGTTTGGTACCTACATGTAAATAACGGGGTAGCCTTTAAAAATCAAATATTCCAGTTGAAAATTAATAATTTGGTTTACTCAAATGCCATATTTACGAGTTATCGTTTAAAACACCTACTGTACCTTAACTCAGTCAGGCCTAATTGTAGGTGATGGTAAAAATCAATGATTGTGTGAAACCTAAATTATAGAACAGAAGGACAAGCCGATGTTGTCGATAGTACCTTGGTGCCCTTTGAATAAATACACGGGTAATAGATATTACATTGGTACAGTCGGAAGGTAAAACTTAAGCACGGGCAAGGGTAAAATAAAGTTAGGGTGTAAAATACAAAAAGTTTTTTTTTCCTCCCGTAATTTCAAAAAGTATTTTTAAAAAGAGCATCTTATTTAAAATAATTCTATGAATTTAATAGAAAAGAAAGAATATCCAACTTAATACTGTCCCAATACCTATATAAACACAAATCTCTTGTTAGTTAAAAGGTTGAGCCGTAATCCACGATTCTTACTTAGTGCGAGTGCTTCCCTCACGATATTTTATCTCATCGCACACGTAAGACTATATTTTAATAACCCTTTAAATATTAAAAAAATATAATAAACAAAAACAAACATTTGTAAAGACCGTATTTAATTTACAAAACTAACTACTGAAATGTAAAAATATACACTAGTGTTGTGCTGTGTACCGTGTAGTGTCGTGCGTAAATTATATTGCTTACAAATAATTTAATGCTTGTGTTAGGAAATTTATACCATATCATAGGCTTGTTGAGGTCAATTGGGGTGACATTTCCTCGGCGGGTATTGTTTCTGTTAAACGTAAATTATATTGTAGTTTGTGCGCAAATCTAGTACTGTAGGGTGTTATTTAATTAATAGGACATCTTTACATAGAAATAATAAACTGTTGTGTTAAGATTTTGATGCGGTTTCCACTGATATTTAGGTTAACTTTACAAATAATAATTTAAACATATATTTTTTTCAAAATGCAATACCGTGGTTTAGGCCGGCGACCCTTTAAACTTGGAAATGGGCTGGATTTTTAAATAAAAAAACCTAATTTTACACATTGAGTTTGGTGCGGGCAAGTCAATAGTTTATAATATTATTACGCTACGTTACAGTTTTATAAAAAAAATGCAAGCACGTAAAGACGTTAGTAACTAACATACTTACTGACCAATATACTTTTTATCAACTATCTAACCACACGACGTTTTGTCATTAAAACAAAGGAACCAAAAACTATCGTCTTGTCACCTTACAACAAAAAAAGCCTTATCATCTTAACCAGCTTGTGAGATTGATCTCAACATTTAGCTTCAAGTTTTCTAAACCTTGCCGCCTGCGCATCGTAACTCGTAACTTTTTGATTAATTCACGAAATAATCGAGTGGAATCCATCAGATCGGCACCTCTGTATTGAAGTGGTGATCGATCGGTTGTCACCTGACACTTCAATAATCGATAATTAATCGGGACCAGATTGAGAACCGCTGGATGTAACTAATTGTTGTTGTTTTGAGGCTTCGTTGGTCTTTTTTTGTTTCTTTAACGTCAAATTCCTAGCTCTTTCTAAAATCTTATGAGTTAATTTAAAAAAATATTAGTGGAATTCATAGTTACTTGTTATTCATTTTAAGAAGTGTCTTTTTAATTATACCAATAGTGACTTTTCAGTAACCGTGGAAACGCACCTTTAATAAACAATGTCGTTCTGAAAATTTGAATAAAGGGCCGATTTTTCAATAGATAGTTAAAACGCCAGATATCGAACAGCCAGATAGCTTTAACTGAGACGAATAATAAAGTTTCAATTTTTCAATGGTCAGATAACCCCCTGCTAGCTATCCTAATGATATTTGTGCAAGAAAGAGACATTCTTATATATTTTACAGTTGTTAGAAAAGGACTGTAAACTTTCAACGCATTGACAGCGGGTGTCCCAATTGACAAAAAATTTAGGTATGACATCAAGACTTGCCGTCAACGATAATACATAGATATACCGAAAACTAGATGGAGCCCACCGAAAAAAAATACAAATAAAAGTTACAAATACAATATATTTTAACATGTGTCTGTAAACTTTAAGAAAGTATTTCTATCTTATTATATTGATTGCTAAGAATATTTTTGATGCTTTTTTAAAAAATCGATTTGGTATTTCATATACTCAGAGATACTTTATGTTATTGTATGTCTTAATAACTACTTAGTATTTTAATATAATTCTCAAAAAATCCTCATTTTGATATAGCGTATCTTTAGCAGTGTGTTATTTGTGACACGCACACATCAAACGTATTACTCCATCTAGAAATGTATGCATCTGTGATGTCAACAATAGCTTACTGCACAGATATTCAAAATTAAGGGCCGATTTTTCAATAGATAGTTAAAACGCCAGATATCGAACAGCCAGATAGCTTTAACTGAGACGAATAATAAAGTTTCAATTTTTCAATGGTCAGATAACCCTCTGCTAGCTATCCTAATGATATTTGTAAGAAAGAGACATTCTTATATATTTTACAGTTGTAAGAAAGAACTGTAAACTTTCAACGCATTGACAGCGGGTGTCCCAATTGACAAAAAATTTAGGTATGACATCAAGACTTGCCGTCAACGATAATACATAGATATACCGAAAACTAGATGGAGCCCACCGAAAAAAAATACAAATAAAAGTTACAAATACAATATATTTTAACATGTGTCTGTAAACTTTGAGAAAGTATTTCTATCTTATTATATTGATTGCTAAGAATATTTTTGATGCTTTTTTAAAAAATCGATTTGGTATTTCATATACTCAGAGATACTTTATGTTACTGTATGTCTTAATAACTACTTAGTATTTTAATATAATTCTAAAAAAATCCTCATTTTGATATAGCGTATCTTTAGCAGTGTGTTATTTGTGACACGCACACATCAAACGTATTACTCCATCTAGAAATGTATACATCTGTGATGTCAACAATAGCTTACTGCGCAGATATTCAAAATTAAACCTCTTGTGATATATATTTTTGTCCCGTTTTGATAACTATACATTATTGTCTTCAAATAAAGTAAAATATCCATAGTTTTACAAAAAATAAGCAAAACAGAAATAAATTATCCTATATTTACGTACGCATGATGACAGAAACGTCAAATAATCTGTTAGATAAAAGCTTAACTGAGGCAAAAAGAGGCAGCTAAGTTTATCCGCAAGTTATCGAGTTTAACCTTCTGTTAGAGCTTATCCGCTAATTGAAAAATTCACAATCTTGCTATCCATAGAATAAGTCCTATCTGAAGGCTTAACTGACTATTGAAAAATCGGCCCTAAGTATCATGCAAAGGTACCTATTTACCACTATAAATTATGAAATTAAAATAAAACCATATTTTTGTTACGGTTTACCTGTTAAATAAATATTTTTTTTTACATTCATACATACATTAACTGAATCCATTTAAAATAATTTTTCACTAAGGGCCGATTTTTCAATAGATAGTTAAAACGCCAGATATCGAACAGCCAGATAGCTTTAACTGAGACGAATAATAAAGTTTCAATTTTTCAATGGTCAGATAACCCTCTGCTAGCTATCCTAATGATATTTGTAAGAAAGAGACATTCTTATATATTTTACAGTTGTTAGAAAGAACTGTAAACTTTCAACGCATTGACAGCGGGTGTCCCAATTGACAAAAAATTTAGGTATGACATCAAGACTTGCCGTCAACGATAATACATAGATATACCGAAAACTAGATGGAGCCCACCGAAAAAAAATACAAATAAAAGTTACAAATACAATATATTTTAACATGTGTCTGTAAACTTTGAGAAAGTATTTCTATCTTATTATATTGATTGCTAAGAATATTTTTGATGCTTTTTTAAAAAATCGATTTGGTATTTCATATACTCAGAGATACTTTATGTTACTGTATGTCTTAATAACTACTTAGTATTTTAATATAATTCTAAAAAAATCCTCATTTTGATATAGCGTATCTTTAGCAGTGTGTTATTTGTGACACGCACACATCAAACGTATTACTCCATCTAGAAATGTATACATCTGTGATGTCAACAATAGCTTACTGCGCAGATATTCAAAATTAAACCTCTTGTGATATATATTTTTGTCCCGTTTTGATAACTATACATTATTGTCTTCAAATAAAGTAAAATATCCATAGTTTTACAAAAAATAAGCAAAACAGAAATAAATTATCCTATATTTACGTACGCATGATGACAGAAACGTCAAATAATCTGTTAGATAAAAGCTTAACTGAGGCAAAAAGAGGCAGCTAAGTTTATCCGCAAGTTATCGAGTTTAACCTTCTGTTAGAGCTTATCCGCTAATTGAAAAATTCACAATCTTGCTATCCATAGAATAAGTCCTATCTGAAGGCTTAACTGACTATTGAAAAATCGGCCCTAAACCTCTTGTGATATATATTTTTGTCCCGTTTTGATAACTATACATTATTGTCTTCAAATAAAGTAAAATATCCATGGTTTTACAAAAAATAAGCAAAACACAAATAAATTATCCTATATTTACATACGCATGATGACAGAAACGTCAAATAATCTGTTAGATAACTGCTTAACTGAGGCAAAAAGAGGCAGCTAAGTTTATCCGCCAGTTATCGAGTTTAACCTTCTGTTAGAGCTTATCCGCTAATTGAAAAATTCACAATCTTGCTATCCATAGAATAAGTCCTATCTGAAGGCTTAACTGACTATTGAAAAATCAGCCCTAAGACATTTTATTTTTTGAAACCAAATGAAAAAAAACTATTTGAAATAAAACCGTTCAATACATTTATGTCTTTAGTGAAATATACCTATTGTCA
Organism: Emmelina monodactyla; assembly: GCA_916618145.1. Classification (NCBI taxonomy): domain Eukaryota; kingdom Metazoa; phylum Arthropoda; class Insecta; order Lepidoptera; family Pterophoridae; genus Emmelina; species Emmelina monodactyla. Next base: position 5,828,216 of record OU745316.1, read on the forward strand.
TATTATTACAACGAAATTATTATATCGACATCTATCACATGAATTATGAGAAGCAATAAGTACCTAAACATAATTATGATTTAATATAGGTAGGCACTATTAAGCCCAACCATTGTTGAGAGATTTACTAAGCATATAAATAAATTTACAATCTACACACACGTCCGTAAGCAAACATGACATAAGTGCAATAAGATATGAAATCGTAGACTTTACTATGCCTTTAACAGTTCTTAGTACCCACGTAAATCAATTTTTCGCAACAATACTTGACCCAAACCTGTCTAAAAGACGTATGTGACTCTCATCTGCTGATTGAAAATCGACTTTATAATCGCTACAGTAAGGTTGTAAGTGGTTAGGAGTGTGTGAGAATGTTGTGTCCTTGTATATCATAATGCGTTGTAACAATATGCACTTGCGAATGGACAGAAAGCTTGAATGCTTGCGCCAGATTTGACCTGAAGGGTTGGCACAAGAAATCTTGGAGCCGTTCTATTATATTTTATGGTCACTATAGTTTAGATAAATGCAAACAAACAAAGTAAATAAGCAGTTTTCATGAGCACAGTTACAAAACACATCATTGTAAATATAGTTAAGGGTTCTTTTTGCTTGCATTTCTATTTATAAAAGACCATAAGAGTTTACACGTTCATTCACCTAATATTAATTTTATTTCATTCACTATCGTAAAAGCTAGTTTTATAATTTACAAATTTGAATGGAAAACGATTAAAAAACCTTTTATACGGTATAGGACATTAGCAAAAACGAAATAACCGTAAAAACACTATCTTTTCTCATTTCAATTAGCTCGGATTCCTAGAACGGCAGCTAAACACGGCTTTTATCCTTATTCAGAGCTCCACTCTTTCGCATCAATTTAGAAATCTAATAAACTGCTCTATAAAAACAATTAAAAACATATTATGCAAATCATTTGAACTGCTCTCGGCTTGTCACGAAAAGCGCGATGTGTCGACCTCGCATGAAAGGTGTTAAGTAAGCTTGTTCATTTATTTTATTAATTTAGCTGATGATTGTAGATAAAGTCAACGTGATAGAGAGGTTGATAAGGTGCTATTTGTTTTGTATTAAGCACTGTCTGATGGCTGAGCAGACATCAAACAGATGATCGATCAAAGCGTTTGTTTTGTGTGTTTTTTTGTTGTCAGATCTAAGATACAACTGTGCCAAATCTTTATAAATTTAGGCTTAATAATTGATTAAAACATTTTTATTTTTGATTAAAACTGCGTTTTATTGTTGAAAAAAATATAGATGTGTTTCGTCTCCACCCCACTCCCTGTGACATTGGTCTGATAAAAAGGTTGACAAAGGATATTGTGTGGCGAGCTTCTCCATTGTTGTTTGTTTTTAGTAAACCACAACGCAACGCGGTGACAAGTTGTTGACTCGCGGCAATGTTGCTCTACAACACCTGGAAGTAGTGTACGAATTATATTATAAGAATTTTATTTCATGTTTGTTTATAAGTCTCGGAGTAATAATAGTAACAAAAATGCTACGGTATCATTTTCCGGATTAATTACTAACACTACATTTAATTATCAATCTAATGAGATAGTTTTTTACCGGACAGAGAAAAATATATTTTAAATCGTGAGGGTTTAAAATGGGGTTATAAAATAAAACTTATGTTATAATAATTAATTGGCAAATAAATAGCAACTAACTCAAACTAATACACGTATGAAAGCATATAACACGAATAGGCATGATGACAGATTTTGAAAAACTGTTGTATCATATTCAGAAATATATACTTATTGTAAAAAATATCATATTTCGGAAAAAAAGCATGATTTATATGAAAAAAATCAATTTAAAATTTTATGTTTAAACTTCCCACCAAAACGCTCCAAACTGTCATGGCGTCGATTTTGACGTCACAATAGATCACTTGTTTACTCTAACGGCAGTGTCACCAACTCTCAAAAATATTTATCCCTAAACCTATTTATAACAAAACTCCCTAAAATTGCCTCAATTATTTGATAATTCCCCTAAAAATATAATTCATAATTTTTTTATATAAATATATAAAAAAATATAAATAAAAGTAATATTTCTTAATTTTCTCTGTTTATAAATTATCTAATACGTTTTTAATTATAAGAATTAAATTATATAAATTTCTTCTGAAAAAGAACCCTAAAAATACCCCTAAACAAATAAAAACCCTAAAAAAAACCCATCCCATTAATTTACCCCCTAAATTTGGGGGGAAAACCCCTAAGTTGGGAACCATGCTCTACTGTGACGTCATTCGCTCTGATTGGCGTTCAGAATATCATGGCGGACTGTAGTATTTTGTAGATTTATTTTTTAAAAATATTAATTAATCTCGCTTTAATTATAATAATACTTTGTTATTTTTTAATATTTTATTTACGTTTCATTAGATGGTAGCATAATTTTTGTGTATTTTATTCACAGTCATCATGCCTATTGTTTACCTGATTTACTTCCATGTAGATAGGTGATAAAAACGGTGATTTTATGGCACATAAAAACAGTCATATTTTTATGATAGTATTAATTTATTGTTCATTATTGATCTCCGAAAAAGGTGATCGTTTGATCAGCAAACAGATAATTATGTTTACATTGTAAAAAAATACCTAATAATATCAATTTAAAATAATTAGAAAATTGAATTTAAAAACACAAAATATGTTTTCAGTGGCATGTTATCAATACTAAATAAATTTCAGACAAGAATGAAAAAAACTTCATTCCTAAATATAAATCAAGGGAGCAAATGATTGAAATATTTGTAAATAAACAAAATAATTAAGTATAGTAGAGCAACATCTCCTACAAACTGAAATCGGAACAATAGAATACGTAGAGTGGACGACGACACAAGATTGGATTTGAAATATTCACTAACTCATTCCGGGTTCAAATCCTAGGCTATTCAAATTTGAGCTCTATTATGCAGGAAATAAAAAATACTCAAGCCAGCAATCACTAAAGATTGTAACTTCAAAAAGTCAACTAAAATATACATTTTACATTGTGACCTCTATCAATAGAAATAGGTATGTATGTGACATGTAAAAAAATCGCGTCTTATCGCCTTATTAATACCTAAACATAAATTATGTTTCTTTTTTACAATCAAATTTATTGTCCATTGTTATGTTTCTAGCAATTTATCCTCGATCTCCAATATCTGTGTAGTTTACCACTTTGTCAAAAGAATTTCAATTATTTGTCAAATTAACATATTTTTTAAGTCGCTTTAATTTTATTCAAACAAAGTGTAGTCGTTTCACTTAAGAAATGCCGTAACATTAAAATATCGGATTTCTATTGACCCTGCGCTCATACATCATGTTACTATTAACTTCCACAATTTGTATGTTAAACACCATCCATGTCTATATATCCATGGTATACAATCTACAACCATTATTTGCTAAAAAATCATAAAGAAATAATATACGGAAGAGTGTGTTCAGTTCTGTAGGGTGTACACAGAAAATTATTTAATTACGGACCCCCTACAGACAATATTGATTATTCAAACATGAACTGATTTAAAAAATGACTCTAAAACTAACCGTCCATTACACTTTGAGCGCCCTTCTCCTCCACTGCTCATACATCTAGAGGTCTATTATGATTGGTTTTCAAAGTAGTTAATAACACACTAATATTTTACATTATAATTTGTTGTATTTCTCACATACGGAGTCGACAACGGGTGGTTGCATTATAAAAATGTAAATAGCCAAATAACTGTATGAAACAAAGGATATTTTAATATTTTATTACCTATATAGCTTTAGTATATTATAACCTAAAAGCAAATTGATGTCGAATATTCAAAACGAACGAGAGTCGTTAAGATAAGTTTTATCATAAAATTTGTTCGCTTATTTTATGTTGGACATCAAAGCTTCTCCCGATTGCGGGCTTTTAAAAGCTCATATGTTTTCTATTTCAAAGTTGAGTTTGATGTTGTAACAATAAATATTTAATGGTGAATTAATGTAGGGTTACGTACATTAACAATAACCACGATATTAGTTGTTAGATATCTTTTGACAATAAAGCTCTTTCTGAGTGTTTGCCGCTTGACTTTACTTTTACAGTATTATTACTTTACTTGACTTTACTTTTTAGTCTTTTCCAATAGAGATTTTTCACAGTTTGTATTTGACATTAAAATAAGCCAATTCCATTTTTTTGTATAATATATGACTTAATATGTATGTATGTTTCTTAAACATTAATTAAGGAATATATTAAAACAGTGAGTATTTTTAGCTACAAGATTTTTAAGCGCCTATTCTAGGTTTGGTAAATTAAGTGTCAAAATATATATAGTTTACAAATAGATAAAAAAATATATGACTTCTGTTATAACTATAATATAGATGGTAACTGAAAAATAAACAATTACTGCCCTCTATAGGAAAATAATGGGTTTTGAAAACAACCGGAAATGGGCGACGCCATTGCAGGAAGTGTGTCCAGACAGGAAATGGATTTTTGAAAATCCGTATTGTACGCAGATTGACCAATATGACAACAATTTTAGCGCTAAAATTCATATAAAAGATATTTAAACTTGTTAATCTTACAATTTTGCCTTCAAAAGACTATTTTTAGGCCGCTAAAAGGTCTTTACTTCATAGGTATAGAAACTATGAAATGACGCTTTCCAGCAATACGCTAAACTAACACGCATGACAAACCTAAAGAATAACTTTTAGTACTTTAGCAGTTACCCTTAACACTTTACTATAATCACCGACCTACGAGAATGTGCGTAGTTTTCCACACCGTGGGATCGCACTGTCAAATCATCTAAAGACGGTTAGTTGCATGCCATGTCGAACTAGCCATTTAATTATTACCTTCTGTTAAAAATAGTTAGCCACTGAAGACAATTCAATACGAACAAGCCAAGAACAAAAGTGGTGTTTCCAATTTGTATGCAAATTTCAAGTCAGCTTTGAATATGTGTATGTATGTCTATTTTTAAATAAATGGAAAGGATATCTTCATACTCGTCTATAGTTCGTTTTTGTATGACTTTATTGGTTATAATTATTGGTTGTTAATTTTTCTTTATTATATCTAGAAAGCTCTTTTTTTAAGTCATAAGACAATACCCCACTAATATTATAAACGTAAAAGTTTGTGAGTATGTATGGATGTTTGTGACTCTTTCACGTAAAAACTACTGGACGGAATTTGATGACACTTTACAGTAATATAGGTTATACATCAGAATAGCACATAGGGTTACTTTTTACCGCGGGAATACTTCTCATTTCCGGGAATCAACTTCCACGCGAACGGAGTCGCAAGCAGCCACTAGTTTTATTATAAAAAGATAACAAAAAAAAATTTGACTTGACAAACGTTTATCGATATTGAAAAGGGCACAGAAAATCCTGTTTAGATACTAAGTACAAATTATTATCTAAAAATGTAAGGAATTCTAATATATCAAGAACAAATCTTAACTAACTAATTAACGGTAAAGCTAAAAAACAATTAATCTCGACCGATTACCGACCGGCACTAAAATCCTTTTCAATTACAAATGTTATTCTTCATTAACTTTAATTATTTTCTTCTATAAGTAATTATCGTTTATCAAAGCTGCGTTTATCATTTGTAAGTTCTTATCTAAAGATTTGAAGAACGAATCGAAACAAATTATTTGTTACCAATGTTGGAAAATTTGGTTGGATTCAGATAAAATATAATAATATAGTCTAATTAATAATGCTTTAGTCGGTTTTATAAAGCGACAGGTGGGATTGGGTAATTTTGGTTATTAGGAATAAGTGGGATCGTAAAATTAACGGACTTTAAGATTAGTAACATTTGTCATATTATCTTAAAACATGTTTTTTTCTTGATTTGTTTTGTTTGAAAACTATGACAATCAATAACAAACAGTGGTTTTCGTCCAAATTAAAAGAATTTAAAAGCTGTGGTTCAAGTATCTTAAATGAGTAGATTATTTCCCGGATACCATTTTCACTGAAAATTCAAAAAAAGTAGCAGAGTTTTTTCCCCTAAATGTTTCCCTGTGCGCCTTAAAATAAAGCCTCCACTTAAACCGGCCGTCAAAATTCAAATGAAGTCAACGGCCTGTTTATCTTAATTTAATTGCTTTTTTGTTTCGCGCGAAATTTTCAAAATCTCAAAGCGCTCTCCCAAAGCCTTATCACCATAGTTTGAATTTTTCCTTAAACTCCATACCATTTTCGAATTTAATTATCGGCTTCTTCACGTGGGTAATTACGAATAATAATGCATTTGGAAAGCAATTGTGGCCGGGTCATTACGCCTGGCATATTTGTAGGTGGATCTTTGTTTTTCTAAGACAATGCCTAGCCGACGGTGAAATCTTAAACGCACATACGGACAAACCAATTGTGCCGTAATGACTGCGGCTAAAGCGTTAATCGTTGGGAGGGAGTGGGGTTCGAGGCGTAAGCGGTAGCGGGGATCAGATGCATTCCTTTTGTTTACATTTAAGCATTATGTATTTGCTTTAGTTTAGTTTGCAATTACAAAATTTAAGAGGGATTTTGGGCAGAATTAAAGTTATCAACATAATGTTACTAGTAGTAGAATGTTAACTAAACTTGAATATTTTGGATATTTTAAACGTCATAATAAAAAAAGCAGTGTTACATCTGAAGTTATAAGGTGGTCATCTAAATTTTGATTACAAAAAGTGAGGAAGTAGGCCTTATTAAACCACGAAAAATGGTACCAATTATACATAGTAGTAAGGTTGAGGACTGTTTAAAAAAATTGTAATTCCAAACGGTTATCCCTTTAAAAGCTTGCTCCTATAAATTGGAGTGTACATTTAATCGTTTAAATAAATCTTGCTACGATAATGCCGGACTAACGAGTGACGATACGAAGCCGCGACAATCAGACGGGCGGCCTCTTTCATCTTGACACTTTGTTTCTTATACTACCCGCGAGAGATATTGGCGGTCTACCACGGGGTAACTTTAAAAATTTGCAAATGAAAATGGGCAGGTTTAAGTCCGATGTTGCAATTATGACGTATTTTTATTACTTATAGATGTAAATACACATATATTGGGAAATTGGGTTTTACAAACATGTTTTTTTTAGTTTACCAGTGAGATCAATGTGTAGGTATTTATATCATGTGCACCTAGCGAAAACTAAAAAAATGACAAAAGATCTGAAAAGTAATTTTATCATCGGAATTATGCTAATTATTGCCGCTAATTAACGTATAGCGCTAGTTTTTTTCTAATAACAGAAGCAAATAAACTTGTGTCGTCTTCAAGTTTTAATGTTAAATGTCTCTATGAAGATAAGGACTCACCTGCTAGATTTTTATATGTGATTAAAAAAATAAGGATAATTCCAACGTAGGCATTTAACAAAAATGCGTATGACATTTCAAATGTTTACTTTATTAACCACAATAAGATAACTCATGGTTCTATAAATATCTTACACTATAATACATGTTGCCGTCCTTTAGTTATATTTACGGAGTTTATCTGAAGTATCTTCCTTGGCAGACATAAAAACCTTTATTTCAGCCTTACCTAATCGGGCCTTCGTATTTCTCATTTTCGTCATCCAAATCCAAATTTCAATCGTTTAGACACGTAAAAATATGTTTTCAACAAAGTACTTGTAAATTATGCATTCGCTAAAAAATAAGGGCATACAAATTTTGTCCCACCTGCCAATACCCCTCGCCGGCACTATACGCGTTATTGGTTTATCGGATGCCAGAATAATCAGTGAAATTTCGCAAAGCGGCCCGTCCTTTGTTGCTGCATGTTTTTAATTCATTTTTAAAGAATTATCCATCGATTGTTTTGGCACGATAGGCATCCCAACTCGGCTTCAAAGGAGTCTGCCGTGTTAGGATTTATTGTGCTGCATCAAATGATTACTAGATTATTTAGACCTTGGATGTGGTTTGTTTGTTTATATGGTTTAGCGATTGGGAAGATTAAAGGAGAAGTAACAGTGATTACTTATGAATAGTATTTTGGTTGTTATATATTCATTAGGTACTATGTACTAAGTGGATCTTAGAACTAAAAATTTTGGCTAGTAGAACCTAAACCTAGCATTACAATTCACCTATCTTAGTTAAAACTATACCTAGGAATAAGACCAGAGTTCTAGACTAACACTCATTAAATAATTACGGGTACCTACCCACAATACGCAATGCGACGTACATAGTAGACAACAACGATCACATATGGGTGCTAGAAATAGAGAGAGTTTCTTATAGCTATTTAAACCCAAAGATTAAAAAAAAATTGAGAAAATGTCGTCCTTTTTCCAGATCCAGTCAAAACAGTGACGTCATCATCAAAACTGCTCAGTTGAATCCCTCGGAATGAGTTAGATAAGGTAAGATTTTAATATAATTATATTTCAGGGAACAATTATCTGAAGCACTTTGACGACCTCTGTGGTGCAACGGTATATATACCGGACTGCTAAGCGGATGGTTCCGGGTTCGATCCCCGGGTCGGGCCAATTTCGTAAAATGGTTTTTCAATATTGGCTCGTGTCTGGGTGTAACTAGGTTCTCCCCTAGTCCATTGTGTGGAACCTATAACACAAGTGCTTAATGCAACTTACTTTAGGGCCACATAATTGGTGTGTTAGTCTGGGAGATTTATTATTATTATTATTAATAAGCAGCTTTCTAAGGCAACGATTAAATATAGCTACTTATGAATAATTTAGGATTCTATAGGCATTGGTAATCCCAAAAACCACAATTAGTTAGCCTAATATTAGATTTTTAATTTCGTAAAAATTTAGTATTTTTTTCTTTTTGGATAATATTCTAGTCACCAAGCATATTTCATCATAGTCAAGATTCATTTTCTAAAGCTTTTAAATAACAATATTGTAAAGCAGAGAAAACAAAGTTCAAAATCTTTCATCACTTATACTCCTTTTTCATCAAACATTTTCATCTGTACATCTGAATCTAACCACGGGAGCCTATTCTGCTCAACATAATAAAAATTTTGTTACTTAAATAAAAAACATCATCAAATCAATTTAAAATTAACAAAATAAAAGTAAGCTTATCTCTTTAAGATCATTTTTGACACCGTTTATTTTAAAAAGTAAATAGAGTCAATTCTACTTTCATTATATTTAAATTAAAACCATAATAGCAGAATAAGCTCCCTCCAACCTCATAGTAGTATCGGAGGCGGCTGATCCTTTGCAAAGAACTGACCAAAACCGGAATTGAAAAAAAAAAAAATGGCCGCTATCGGAAGCAAATCTTCAGCCATTTGCTAATTACTAGTTCGGTTACTTTGTGGTGCTCGTACACAAAAAACTCTACTTTTGGTAAAGGTTCGATTTGGTCTTATTGATTCTTAGCTTACCTTTACGTAGGTATTACGTAAAAAATATTAGAATTAATAGTTGTTCATGATCTTGATATAATGTATAACATTGTCAAATATTTCGTTTGTGATCTGTTCCTATGTTTTTGTGACATATTTGTGACGTAACACATAAATAAAAAAACATAAAATTGAAGATATACGTTAGTACAACAAAAATACACTTAATAAATCATAGTTAAATACTAAACCGTTATGCATATTTCTTTATTTTTATTGAGTTCCTAAAGAACGGATCATTTAATCTTCAGTAAGTTAACTTTTAATTAACTCCATAGATAACATATAAATCCACGAACAAAAAATAATTGCTTAGCAAATAATTATTCAATGGGAAATGTTCTTTACTGTACTAAATAAGTCTCTACCGAGATTAAACCTGCAACTGTAAAAAGTACTTGAACTATACCTAACTCATTTTTACCTATCAAACGCCACGTTTCTATGTCAAGCTACAAATTCGAAACTCCCGTTTGCTACTCGTCCATTGAACCACGAAGAAACAAGCCAGACCTCTCGCCGCCAGTCGCACACTATAAAAATATAATTTAATCAATATTTTCCAAAATTAACATAATCATGTTTTAACTGGGTTCATAAATTTTATAAACAGTTGTCCATTCCACCACATGAGTAAAGAAACTGAACAGAGACAAAGCTTCTAAAGAGCTAGCAAAATTTATACCTATTTTGGTAGGGTTGGCACAATTGAATAAATTAAAAATATAAATGTACTTTTTTTTCAAATTTTTTATTAAAATATGTTTTTTTTTACAAATTACATACTCTAAATTTTTTTTTTTATTACTTTTGATTTTTAATAATTTGTTGTGTCTTTTAATCGAATGATAAATTCTAAATCTAATATAAAGTTTTTTCAAATAAACCAATGGGAAACACTCACATGGCATATGAAATGTACAATCTTGCAAACGTGCTAATATGTCATTACCAATATTAACATTTTTAATATGAAGATCAAAATATTCGCGAAATTAATAAGAAATATTTTTAGTCTTTCTATTATTATTCATGCACACAGTACAATGTACAACCATATTTACAAAACTTTTTAAATACTAAAACAAAAGTATTACTACGTATTATGTGAGAAACTCGAAAACAAAAACAAAACACGCACAACGTTCGAGCGTCGCGTCACGCCTGCACGCCCTGAGATTGACCACTGGCTGATCTAGTTTGAAGCGGTTTCGGCTCATACGTGACAAGCGGCCAGTGGTCACGCACACACACGCGTTGCACTTGTAGTGATGTACCTGTCACAGCGCATTCGTATGTAGCTTTGTCTCTGTTCAGTTTCTTTACTCATGTGATTCCACCATTAAATCAAACGTAATCGATAAATTTCTTTTAAAATGTGTTGGGAATTAGAGTTCGGTAGAGTTCGGTAGAACTCGGCAGTTTTCGTCTTAAACTGGATAGAGGCGATTTGTTTTGGAAATAATGAGAAATTTTAATATTTGTTTGCAGTTTATGTATCATTTTAATCAGATTGAAATCCTTTATTGCATTTTTATTCAATTATAATTACCGATATCACAATAAAATTATAATATCTATCATACACATTAATTCTTTTATTAACGTTAAAGCTTGCATGAATTTTAGAAAAATGATTTTTTTCATAAAATTAGTATTAGTATTAATAAGTAGTTACAGTTAGTAACTTAGTATTCATTTACATTAGTATTCAGTTCTATAATCATATACATATAAACATTCTATAATCTATGAGACACATTTTTCCTCAAATTCCAGTAAACAAAGTCGCGTGTATCAGTAGTTAAGTATGACTTAAATTAATTTATTGACAATATGCTAAGAATGTTTATAAAGTCAAAGGTTATGTGTGTTCGTCTTGACCTGAGAATAAAATTGATTGTTAATCTTATAAACACAAATTCTCTTCAACGATGCCATGACCTTAGGAAATATTTTCATTTCTTATCTACGCTTATTTAAATTTAAAACATGATAAATACTTATATTAATTCGACACGCGCCTTGCGGTCTCAACGCATTTTACAAATTGTTATTTTAACCTACCAAATTGTTATTTAAAAAGAAAAACTTCCACATTAACTTAATAATGAAAGCTATCACAGTCACAATAAGATTGAAAGTAATGAAACATGATTGATCTAGATAATTGAGGTTAGATTTGCGTTTAAAAATTAAGGGTATTTTATCAAGCAAAAATTTGCTTAGTTGATAGAATGTCAGCACGATATAAACATATTAATTAATTCATCGCTTTATTCACAAGCCTCCTTCTAAGATAGCGAGATAGACTGAGCAGTAATCCACTACGGTGGCTCAGTTTGGGTCAGTAGCTCTTAATATTACCTTAAAAATTCGTATTACTATAGGAATTAAAAAACACAAAAGATTGGACAACAATCTCTTATAAAAAACGTCTATTAACTAGAATTACCAGTTATAAATCTAAATATAAACCCACAACAAAATTAATACCCGTTTTTACTTTCTCTTAAAATTTCTCACACATCCTGAGATTATGCCATTCTCGATTTATTAACTCCGTTGTTAAATTAATAAATCAATTTCCTTGAAACACTATTTGTATGCTAATTTATAATTTGTTGAACATAACAGTTATTTTTTTCTGTTAATACATCTAGGTCCTAGATAGATAACCGACTAATGTTGTAGGATATGATGTCATCTTTTAATAAAAATGAACAATAGAAAACGGAACATTTTGTTAAATTTAAATCAAACTTGATTTAAAATCTCCGGACCATATTTTTTATACAGACGGAAATAATAGCTTGATTATGTCAAACTATAAATTAACTTTATTTAACCTTAGTATTTGAACTTTTGTGAATCTTTATAAACATTTTACTTAAACGTTCTTTAGTAACAAAATACGCATTACATTAGTCTATTTTTACACGTATTTACCATTCTAACCCCATTCAAAAGATAAACTACTAGAAAAGGCAATATCAATTTACGAAATAGTAGAAAGGGTGTTCCAAAACATATCTTACAGACTTCTTTAAAATTTCATACGTATTTATAAACCGTCGACCAGCAAACTTGACCTCTAGCACCATAGACTTTGTATGCAAGTAAAGGTCAAATAACTTTGGTGATCGTATATCAATGGGTAGCAGGGGTGGGATATTTACAACCCTTTGGTCGCAGATTTATGTGGAGTTTAGAGGGTTAAGTTAACCCTAAGATCTTCATGCAGAATACGGTTTCTTTACTTTTCATATTAATGATGAGATGTGAGAATGGATTGACGATAATTTACTGATTAAGAAATATATTATAATAACATGATTAATGCAATGGAATAATTAAGGGTGCTTTTAAAACTTATTTACAAAATTTGTACCGCTTTCAGTAACTTCTAACTATTTAAGTAGATAGGTATGTAAAAAAATACCGTCCGAATTGAGAACCTCCTCCTTACTTGAAATTAAACTCATTTTAACGGGTTTTACGCGTTTATTTTATTATTTTTGATTTTCCGACGTTTCGACATTTTTACAAATGCCGTGGTCACGGGTAGACCACGTCATTTCAGTCAAGAGTTTAATTTCAAGTAATAATAATCGCGTAAATCTAAGAAGTTATATTAACCTCCTCCTTTTTCGGAAGTCGGTTAAAAACCAAAACACACAGGCGAATCAGCATTCATCGAAATGCTATTATTGATTTTTTTAATTGGTTCAAAAAAGGAATATTAAGACACTTCTTTTCATTACCTTAAAATTTGACATTATAAATATTTCTATACTAACATTAATCATAAACCCAACAAAAAAACAAAAAATAAAATAAAAATCCTTAATCAAAAACATACTCTCGCGTGCACTAAAACGGTCTGCTATCTTCTCATTACCTCGTGGTCGGACCATGTTCCCATATCTACGTCAGTTAATTTTCCACCTAGTGTAATTACCCGGGTTCGCTTTGTTTTTGCTACCAACTTTATTTGCATAGTGGTGTTCGGGCTGTGTATGCGACAGAGGTGGGGTGGAGTCGAGTGGATTATTTTTGTTTTTATACTGTTTGTGAGCTTGTAGACATTTAAATTAGAATCGTCAAGAAATTAGTGAGGTCTGCTTTTGGGCTTCGTTTTATTACTCCTTATAAGAAACTTTTACTATTACCTAGTGTTACTAACTAATATCAGACAAAAAGGGGAATTTTTATCCAAAAATCTTTTTAAACTTTTGTTTTAACAACAAAAACCCAATCTGGGTTCTGTTAACCACAAACCGGGTAGAGTGGAAAGAAAGGAAAGAGGCCTTTGCTCAACTGCGGGACCCTGATGGCTAATGATGATGATGATGTTTGAACAAACTATTGTGTTCAAACACTTATAAATTACAAAAAATGACATTTCTTTCACCTATCCCACTCCACCCCACCCCTATCCTACTATAAACCTGCAGTAAGCTAATAGAGACATTGTTCCGCGCTCGTTAGCCGCATCAGATGCGCGGGCGCAGCGCCGCACGAGCTGCCACACATACAGACTGCGGTTTAGACGGATATTGGAAAAATGTATGTTATATAGTGAGCTGCCACACATATAGTCCGTGGTACTTAGTTCGTAGGGATATACTTCAGTTACAGGGATATTGCAAAAATGGTAACGATAGGGGTATAGCAAAGGTAATAAGCATATAAACAAACAACAAAAAAACAAAAATGGGCTAATGTTTATAACGGGTGTAAAAAGACCACTTCCGAAGCCTGAAACCATGTATTCTTGAGCCTCAATAGTAACTAAATTCACTAACAGCATACCAAGAAAAGTCAATTTAAAAAAGTTATTAAGGACTGAAAAGTCATATTCGCGGCTTGAAAACGTAGCTCACACATCAACTGTCGGTTCAGGTGCGATTACATTGGAAAATAAATTAAAACCCTATTTAATTTGAAATCATCGCAAAATCTGATTAGTGCAATTTTTGAAAAATAAGGTTAAAAAAATTTTTTTTGGTCAAAACTTTACCAGTACACTTCCAGCAATATTCAGTTTTTATTTTCGGAAGCAGTCATTTTACACCCAGTAGGACTAGGAAAACAAGTAAAAGTTAAAAAATTCCAACAAAAATGTATCTGATGTTACATTTTTAAGTTGTTCCCATATACAATTTTGATATTTAAAAAAGAAAATTCTTTAATTACTTACAAAAACATCTGTTAAACAATAAACAGTAATAAACTTATCATTTCCACACATCACAACACCAACTTACCCGAATCAGTAATAAACCTCTAGGGATGCCCATTAAAAAACGACTAAAAATAAAAAAACGCACGAAAATAGCCAAAGAACAACTGCGTGACATAAATAACGGGCGATGCCAATTAAAAAACAAAAAAATACGCCTTTTCTAACTTTAGTCTCCCGAGATTTACCCCTTTACAAAAATAAGTTCATAAAATTCATATTAGCGGCAACCCCATAGTCTTCTGGGGCCATTTAAATTCATAAATAAAGTTCGAGATAAAAAAGACAGTATCGTCCCTTGCTATTAACAAATTGGAGATGTTAAGGGTTAATGACAGGATATTTTTTTTATGTTAACTGAAAAATGAAACTGCATTACAGTGATTGGAATTTTATTTTTTTTATGAAATTTCTAAATATTTTTTTATTCTATTAGTTTAATTGATTGTAAAATATCCAGTCGAAAAGCTTTAGGAGCATTGATTTTATTCTTACGTATCGCAAATTTATTGCTAGAATCAAACAAAATATGAAAAAAACACTCATTTTTATCACAGTGTCATCTTTACATACCCATTATTAAAATACGAAATTTTCACGTTTACCCTTTTAGATCAGGTTACCCAATAATTTAAAAAAGCCCGCACATCTGTTTGTTGTGTTCTAAATCCGTCCCGAGTTTTAACCCTTCCAATGTCATTGTATCTCAATTAACTTGTCACATTTTATTTTAATGCGCTTTTTTAACGTTTTAAATATTTCAATCGTACAAGCATGTAAAGATATATTTTATGAGCAGTTTTCTTTGTAATTGTTTTTAATTAAGTTATTTATTTTATGTTTGGTAATGATTGATTTATGCGTGCTTCGGTTGGATTAAGGCGAATTTGATGAGTAATTGCGGCGTTTTATTCGAAAATTCGGGTTTTGATTTTTAATGACGTGTTTGTTATTATACTAAGGAGTTTTGCAGCTATATTTTATTTTATACAGCTAAAGTAAACATTGAAATAGTTGGAAGAGGGGCTACTCTTATAAATCTCGATCAAATATTTGTATGAATCGCAATATTCTGGAATGACCTAGATTTCATTCAGTGAATACTAAACCTACATTACTTAGTGTGTATGAGGTTCTTGATCTTTAGAATAATATTGATATTTAAAAACTGCTAAAGTTTTTCACGTGATTGCTTTAAAAAAAAACTGTCGAATTCTAAAAATGAAAACATTGTAAAGCGCTAAAGAAAGACAAAGCTCATTTGAATTGTGATAGATGCAATATGTCAATGTCATTAAAAGAATAACATTAACTCCTCCGTATTAAATTGTTTGGGCTTGTCTGTCACCTGTCACTATATTTAAATAAAAGGGCGGAGTGGAATCTTTCAAAACTTCATGACAGCCAAGCGGGATTTTCTGTTTTATATTTTAGTAACTTACATTGTTTTTTATTAGAATTCCATACAAGAAAAAACATAACAATGCATTATTGACAAAAAAGCCAAGGTAATCTCATCATTTGTATTGTCCAGTCTTTGTAATATTATTACTTTATTTTGGTATTGAAATACACCCAAAGCTATAAAAAGCAGAGTTGGTAACTGGCACGTCGATGAAACTGTCGTTAATTTGCACAACTTTGATTAAAACACTTTCCTATAATCCTGCGATACATATTGCTTGTACATTATCTAAGTGCTGACGAAGAAGATAATATTAGTTCACCATATGAGTATAGGTCAAAAAACCAACTAACCTACATTTTAACTTTGAATATTTTTCACTGGTTAACCAGATGAAAATATTTAAAACTAGTAAAATGTAAAGAAGGTTATTTGTGTTGAAAATAGAAATGAATATAAATATTATATACCTAAGTATTAACGCAGGTTTGTGATGTTTAATGGTTTCAAAGAGAAGGCATAGTAGTCAGCCGATATGGCGATTTTCGAAAATGTTAGTACATTAATTGCAAATAAGTATTACCAACTCTTAAATATTAAAAAGGCATATCATATACAAGATAACAACATTTTAAATTTAACTAAGTATGATAAATTCAATACAATTTTAAAAACCTTCATATTTGATACATTTTTATGTTTATTTTTATTAACTATTAGACCAGCAACGCATTCCGACAACTGTCAAACAAAGAAAAGGCCACAATAATGACACAAAAGCAATTATTTATATTTCACGAGAAAAGTGTCATAAAACTGTCATAAATTGTATAAAGATACCGCCTCTTTTTGATAATTTCAAATTATGTTCATAACAAAATCCCACAGATATTAAAATAGATACATATATTAAGATGATGTTTTAGTCGTAGCATAATTGGAAAATATGAAATATGGCATGTTTTTTTTTTCATCTTCGAAAGTTCTAAATATAACATTTATTATACTTATTTTGATTTTTTTATCTATTGCAAGTGTAACTTTAACAACATATACATGTTTTTCGCCCGATTACTAACTAGAGTATTTTTTTGACATTTGTGACAAAATAGGCGCAAGTATCAAACTCTGTTGGCCGCTCTACAAATTATGAGTTATCACCGCGGCTTGCTCCCAACAGAAACATTTTAAATTATAACTCATTTCTAAACTATTTATTATAGTATAATTTTCTACCCCAATTATTTTACTGCCGACACTTTTTATTGTTTTAATAAAATTCACAAACAAAATACAACTTTTACTGTATTTTTAACACTTTTCCGAGGATTACAACAAGTGATATACCTACATTTTTTGTTTACGATAAGCAGTAAATAATGCAATTATTATTAAAATATGACATAAACACTTGCGTGAGAGTAAAGTCTCGGTTTTTGGCATAATTCTGACAAGGATTTAAGGCGTTCGTATTTTCGTGATAAAAACGGGACCGCAATAACATTATTTCAAAAACTGCGCTTTGTTGCAGCGTCGTTAAACGAAGGAAATGTTAATAAAAACGTTGATTATTAGCAAATCTGCAACAGTTTAATTATTTCTTTGTTAAATTTTGCTATGTCTTTTGAGGAAACATTAATTATTAACCTAACCTAACCTAAACACTATTGAACACCAAAAACACAAGTATATAACAATGCATAAAAATAATAACTTAACTATTATCTAACAAAAGACACCCACTGATAAAGCTTATATAACAAATATAATAACTATAAGTATAACACTTCGAACTTTATTATTGTGGCACTACTTATTGTGTCGTAAAGACTGATTGCCTTTGTAAAGGTTGGTACACACAGAGAGCTAAATAAAATAAAAAAAATAAAAAAATTCGCTGACAAAATTAGTTCCAATTATTTTTTACAGTACTGCTTTTGTTAGTAAATATAAATTTAGAAAAAAATAGTTTTTTTTTTAATTCTACAAAATAAAAACACAGTTTTTGCTTTTAGAACGTTAAAATGTCTCGCTACATAAATACATACTTCTAACTAAGTAAACCACCAATTAAAACTATATTTGTTAAATTAAATATGATTAATGGCCCACTTTATATTTTACACGAGTTATAAAATTAATTTATGAATTAATTAAACGGTTTTGATGTTCGTCGTATACGATATAGGCGTCAAGTGATTTGGGGAATTATGTCAGGTCTCAAAATAGCGGGAAATGTTAATATGGAGTTTATACTTAGCTGTGGCTATAGATTGATGGCCAGTAAATATTTTTAGGTATTCAAAATGGTAAAAGTTTTCCGTTTCTTATTTGTTTGTCTTACAATGCATTTATAAGTAACCTTAGCACCGAATAATAACTTATTTTTAGTTTTTAAGTATACTCTGTTTAATCGCAGTATGTGATTTTGTACACCGTGAAATAATAAAAACACAAGAATAGGCACCATTTAATTTTGGTACGTAATTCATAGAATTTACTATGACAAATTGTTTTATTTTACCGATTTGCACCGACAAAATAAACATTGCATTTATTCACATAGCAAAAACAATTTATTTTGTACCCAAACATTTATTTTTGTTTCATATCTTAATGTGTACCCGGCCTAATAAAGAAGACTTGCAAGGAATTAGCAGCCGGAGTGACGTAATATCCCCTAAGCCGATCTCAATGACATTTTGTATTACAGCTACTGTATGGCTACTAAAATACTTATAAGTAGGAAGCTTTATTGAACTTGATCTTGACAGCTAGGAGAAATAAAAAAAGAACTACGGGGAATATATTTTTATGCAATAGTTAATCTTATAATCCCTTGGTTAAGGTTCACGTTACGTAACTTAGGTAACCTTTTTATTTGTGAACTAGGAAAAAAGCACGTATTTTATTATTATATGTCTTACCATAGGCATCAGAAAATTGTAAAAAAGTAAAAGACATAATTAGAATTTTTTTAAGTTTTACTTTAGGAAGCTTACAAAATATTCTAAAAATAAACATTAAGCAATCAAACGAGATTTAGAAACCTAATCAAACAACTTATTGTCCGCACACAATCCTCAAGGAAATGGGGGAGCTGTCATAATCCGTAATATTTCCCTCTCAATACTTCACCAACCCTAATACTAAACATTTCGCTTTCGAAATAACTTTAGAGTCCATTGCGTAGTTTACTCGGCATCAGTAATGACAGTCAGAAAGGTAGCACGCAATGTATCTTGAACACAGTGGAACAGTAAGTCGATAGTATGGAGGTTTTAAGGTTAGGGTTGTCACAAAGGTGATGTAATAACACGCGCTAATCCAGCATTGTAGAGACATCTATTGACAGATTGCCGCAACTTCAATAGAGATTATTTTGTATGGCGGCAGGGGGCGCTTTTATAAAGGAAAATCTGCTATTGTTTGGTGGAATTTAGCGCTTTTCCTTAACAAAGCTGTGTCAACTGAAGTCAGTTAATACGCAAATGATTATAACTCATATTTTGTCATGATAATATTTTTGAACTTATGATACAAAGTTTTATAATGTTAATACTATGCGTTTAATAAAAAAACAAATTTAATAAAATTTTGCTAATAGTTTCTATTCTAACATGGTAAATACTAGAGTTGTTTTTTAACCTTACGCTTAACC
This sequence comes from Emmelina monodactyla, assembly GCA_916618145.1. Classification (NCBI taxonomy): domain Eukaryota; kingdom Metazoa; phylum Arthropoda; class Insecta; order Lepidoptera; family Pterophoridae; genus Emmelina; species Emmelina monodactyla. The sequence goes on from OU745316.1 coordinate 5,847,988, forward strand.
AACGTATTTTCTCATACCTACCCTCAATTTAAGTGGCTAGAATGAAATATTTAACCCAAAATTATTTAGTTGTGTCAACCGTCATCCGCCATGATGGATCGGGGTAATAATTGCGGCAACCATGACGCACCCTCTCGGTAATTTGTCTTAAAATGAGCTTTGCCGATTATTGATGGCAACACCGAGTTGCGTAAGTGATGTCCATTGTTCTTAATAAGTAAGTATACGAGTATAAGTAGGTATATGTGAAAGGATATTTTATTAGCTGCAAGTAAATAAAGGTTTAAACTTAAAGAACTATTTACTACTATAAGGAAACAATATTTATTGGACTTTAAATTAAATAACGCTTTGATAAAATGTGAATTAGTAGAAAATACCACATGTAGCCGCCATTAGATTCAATGCAAATCCGCGTCTACCGGCAATGACGCCAACCAGTGATGTCCATCGAATGCTAGGGATGTCCAGTTACCGATTACTTTTATTTTATAGCTAACACTACATACAAAATTCTAAGAGTCCGGTCCCACGGTGCTCCCGACCAGGCACAAATCAGAGCTTGTAATAATTAATTCACCTACTAACACCCAACTCAGTGATTTTGTGTATAGTATCGCGGACCGTGAAAAACCACAAAAAAATATCGTTAAACTCAGAATTAATAATTAAATATACTCTTAATTTCATTCAAAATTAGTTAATTTTCTTGAAAGGTACGATGACATAATATTAAATATATTCATAAATATAAGTACGTGTTCACATCTTGTAAAACAAAAAAGGATTTTGGAATTCTTATTAACCATTGAAAATTTAAAATATAATAGATACCTATTGTATATGTAAATTATATTAATACCGTAATCGGACTAGTCATCTTGATATATTTGTAAATTAATTCAAATTCTCCAAAACATTCCATTTATAATAATTTAGTCGTTGATTTGATCACGTTACACGCTTTTCTATTCTGTGTTAGATGACCAGAGATGATAAAACAAAATAATAAATTAAAAATGTCACTAGTAAATTAATATAATACAATGTTACTAACTAAAATAAAGATTTTGTGAGGTCAATGGAAAAAGAGCGATTTTTCTAGTTACATCATGGTTTTTATGGAATAATTACATAGTTTCATAGAATTCTTCTTTATTGTTTTTTAGAAAAGATATAGGAAGCAAGTTAAACTAATAACAAAGTCAGAAAATAACATCGGTTTACTTATTCAAAGATTATTAACAGAAATACAAATAAATCAAAGAAGTAATTGTTTACAATAATAAAAAAAAAATGGCTCACGTGACACAGAGTTGCCGCAAGACGTGTGTCTTTGACAACCAATGAAAAAAACAAAAGAAGATCGGTACGTCACAGGCATACAACTTTTTAAAAACTCTGAGTGACCAAAGAGGTTAACTTAATAGCATTTATTGGTTAAGATAAGTCCATCTGTTATTTTTTTCTTTGAATGCTGTTTTGGGAAAAACAACGTTAAAATTACTTTCATAAAATGCAATTCATATAAAACTAAGGTATACCTACAATAGGTCCAGTACAATAAGTTCCAGAAGGTATTAGAACAAAATTGTAGATGGAAACCCGAGTTTGACTCACCCTTCCCTGTTTTTTGTTTTTACTACTATTTGATATTGTAATAAATATAGCCTATGATCAATCTACCCATTACCCAAAGTCAAATTACGTCAACGCATTTTAAAGTATACCTAATTTCTTTATATTTATAGGTATCGCAATATAATTGGCCAGATAGTAAATTATTGCAGTTATTTTAATTCAAACATTCATAAACATTGTCGCGTTAATCTATTCTTAATTGCCCCAATGGATGAAATATATCCTAAAACACAAATCATTATGCCACATTATAGAAAATATATTGCTTGCAAAGAAAAATAGTTGTTTAGAAAGATGCTATTTTTCTACGTAATCTTTTCTAGCAATCTGGCGATGTTCACATCGCACACTTTTTGGGGTCATGATCATAATACCTACATACAATTTTGCTCATTTTAACATAGGAAAATGATGTTTTATACCCAAAAAACATAAGTGAAAAACCCGTGTAAAAGAAGAATCAAAATAAGTTTAGTAGTTGATAAGGAGTTGGCGAACATACATACCTACAAACAAACAGGCAAAGATATGTTATGTAGAGACTAGAAAAGATTAGAGTAGCTAAATGAAAGCGTGACGTCAATATAAATGTCCTAAATATGTAGATTTTTAAGACTTTCAAATAATATTTTAGAAACAATTTACTTCAGATAAAGACGACGTTATTTGATTCAAATAATTGTTAAAGAACACTTTAATATTTTTTCCGAATCTGACAACTTAAATCTCGGCAGTAGAATAACATTATTTATTGTCACATAAAAATAAAAAACAAAAATAATTATTGTTTAAACTGAATCTCTATACTACCGGCTATTTACGAAATTTCCCGAGAATACCCGAATATATAATTTGTCGAGTTTTCACTCAAATAGACGTCATCACGTAGAAATTATTTAATTTTTGACAACCATTGTCAACGCTCACAAGCACTCAATTGTCACTACAAAATCTATTTTAGAATGACCCAACTAAAATCAAAACCATACATTCTAAAATCAACCGAATGTCGTATGAAATAAAGTTTAAAATCGAATAGAACGCAACTCTACGTTGAGAACCGTTCGTTACGTTTTCATTTAAAAATAACCTCAGTGGTGACGATTGAAATGTATTCTGTTTTTAAAACAATAGTATTTTTATTTCAACGTTTATTAACTGAAGTGACAGGTGCTGATTTGTTCGAAATGCCCATTGAGTTGGGAAACCTATGGACGTACTACAATTGTATTTACCCATCTTGAATGTGTGAGGAATATAGAGTAATAGAAATATTTGTCCAGTGTCAGGTTCCAAAAAACACTTTTTAAGCCTATAACGTGGTTTCTGTCAGCTTACTGACAGGATACCCTTAAATAATCACTCTAATATTAAATATATTTATAAAAAAATATTAAGGCTGGAAATTAATTTTGGAACTAACGAGTAAGATTCGGGTTAATTTTTATTATTATAATTTTTGACTAATGTATTGAAAAATCAATTTCAGTGAAGTTTATACATCGACTTCATAACGAAGTATTTTTCTAGTTTACTCAAAATACACACGCCATGTCCATAGGTTTATTTAGTCATGTGAAATACCCCGAATGCTGCAGTACAGCAAAATGTCAAAACAAATGAGTTAAATTTAGAGAGGATTTTACAGAATTCCTGTGTCAGTCGCTAATATTCTTACAAATAGTTGACGTCTATTATTCGGATTAAATCTATTGATCATGCGATTTTACAGCGTCATTGTAAGCCGGAGGTATTCGTTGATGACAGTTTCTGAATTCTTTATTTAATAAACGATAAGCGTGTTTTGCATTTTTGAAAATTATATTTCTTCAGTTGCATGTAGATTAGGATTCCGTAACTGATCAAAGGATCTTTATTGGATCACTTTTTTGTCCGTCTGTCTGCTTATTATGAACGTTTTTTTTCAGACTGTAAAGATGAAAGTAATAATATTTTTTTTATAAAAAAAACATCTATTGATAATATTAATAAATGATCTATCTGTGTTTCAAACTTCGGTAAGACAATACCTAGTAGGTATATTTGGATACTCGCAGACAGAAACCAAAACCTAAAACAGAGGCCCTTCAATTAACTCTAACTACATTATTTTAAAAAAAGTAATGTCTAAAAGCGCAACAAATACAGTACCTACATTATCTTAACACAGTACATTTTTTGTGGTATTACAATACAAACAATTAAGATAGCACGGAACCTTCAGTGCAATAATTTAAAATGAATAGATTTCTAATTCTAATTCTAATCTAATAGATTCTAATTTCATACTCCTAAACTAAAGAGATCACCATATCTTCATTTTAGTGTTGAGATATTTTAAAAAGAAAAAATCACAAAGTCTACCGCCATTCGTTCCCATTAAAATGTCTTCGAAATGAAAATATTTTAGTTATTGTTTCATAAACAATGGCTGGATGACAATAAAGCCGAGAATTGCCCGCAAAATGACAAGATAAGTGACGCAAGCGCAAGCAGAGTATTAAATTTAGACGATACAAAATTTTAATGTATCTATGTAGGTATTTGATCTTTGATGTGTTTTTTGTTTCGATAAAGTAACGCGGTGGTATGTACCTATATTTACCGGATAGTTTTGCTTATACCGGGTCAATCTTGTATTTGGGTGTAATAAGGTTCTCCTCTATAACTTATAGTCTTTCTCTTATAGTCCATTGAGTTATTTGTTGGTAGTAAAGCCGATTTAAAGCAAATTAATAGGTACATAAATTTGCAGCGAGTACTCTTTGTCGAAATCAAAATAACTAGTGTTGTAACAGAAATAGATGTTTTTAAATATGCTCCAGAACTTGTGTAGTGGTATTTTTAAACATTTTGATATTCAGATAGGAAGTTAACATTCTTAAGTTAAAAAATTACTACTGCCTACGTTAAGGTTTAAGCAGCGTTGAAGTATGATGCGCATAAACTAGGTTTATGCCACATTTCTACATATTTCGGTCATCAAGTAAGCCGAGACACTTAAGTAAAAATCATAAATAATGCCATGTGAATCATAAGGAACTAGAAATTGGACGGTAGGCCTTTAATTTTAATCGTTCATAGTATTGAACGTCGATAATAGTACGAAAAAACATCTGCCTAAAAATTGGATTACAAAAATAAATCAATTAACAACATCTGTACGTAAGAAGGCAATTTAAATATTACTTTATTCAAATAATCTACATATCAATAGCTAAATACTTATTCTTGTAGCGGAAACGATATTTTTAAATAATTACACAATTACTTTTATGTTATTTTCCAAACATTCGGATTTCATTGAGAGCGATAAAATATTTTAAATTCATTATACAATATCATTAAAACTAGTCTCAAATTGATGGTTTTAATTAAATTCTATTGTAAATTGCCACAAATATAGAATTAAGTACCGAATTGCGGATATTAAATAATGCCGATTATAAATGTCTCTTCATACATTTACCTTTTAACAGAACGGGTGTTTCATAATTGCTTTTTATTATTTGAATTTTATTTTTTGAGATATGGAAAAACTATCATAGTTGTTTCAAATAAAATGTCGTTAAAATGTAAGCTAAAAAAACATAGGACAAGAGCGAAGACGTATTGTGTGTCCAATTAGTGGAATTACAAATATTTCAGACTACGAGCATGTTATTTCTAAAAATATATAAAATCTGTGTGTTAACCATTTGTCAGCGCACACCATGTATTTATCATGATGGTGTTCCGTATATACAGGGTGATTCTTATTTGGTTATTTTTATATTATTATAATACAAATATTATGAACTTTAGGCCCTATTCATTTATTTCTTGCTTCTGTAAAATATAGGTATACGTTTGGTATAATGGTACTTTTTTGGGTTAAACATTAAAATAATCCTGGCGTTAAATTGGTAAGTATTTTGCAATTCCAATGTTTAAAAACAACGATAACTAAACTTGACCCATAGTTTTATAACTAAATGATACATTTCTAGTTTTAGTCCACAGTAAATGGCTTCTTAATACATAATGAGGTAATTTTGAGATTAATTAACTAATAAAACGTCAAACGGTGGCAGCCTTAAAGAAGATGTTTCAAAATGCCACGCCACACGTGCCACGCTCCCAAAAACTTACGTACCCACCTTGTACTGAAAACTAGTTCAACAAGTTTTAATTTAAAAATGTAACATTTAAAAAAAGCCAGCGGAAACGATCGCCATCAAAGCTTTTCCTATCTATTAAGTGTCTCGAATCGCCGTAAAAAACAAATTTCAATAACCCCTTATGATATTATAATAACATCATTTATGCAAATAAATATATAAAAATACATGCGCGAGCGTCAGAAGTAGCGCAAAAACCGTTAAAATTAAATCATGGATTTCGAATGCGTTGTAAATTTTCATAATTAAATCCTTTGATCGGGCGTTATTCGTAAATTTTGTCTTAACGACTTCAATTGTACATTGCTACTTTTTAAATTATTATGAAATTAAAAAAAACACTGGAGCTATTAAAATGCCCGAGTAGCTGTATGTAGGATGTAATAAATTAATATAGAAATGAATGTCAATCGGGTGGTTTTATACATTTTTTGCGTAGTTAGTAGGTTAGATAAAAGACCAATTAAGAATTTTATTCTTAAAACAGTAAAGAGTTTTCATCTACATTTCAAAGATGCTTTAAATATAACTAATTATTGTAGTTATCGTCTTTACTTTTTACGTCTGCATTACACTTATAAAAGTAAACTCGTTTTTTGTATTAAAAAAAGATGCGTTTGATACAAAGAAACACCCTGTATAACAGCGATGGTGACCATAGAAATAAACACAGTTAACATTCCTATAAACATGGTTTGTTCGCTGACTGACACTCTCACCTTAGTCGCTAATAGCGACTAAATTTGTGACGTTCATGGTTTGCAACTTATTTGGAAATTTCCGACACTGACTATGCAGTGTTACGATGCAGTCTTCTTAAGAAGAATAGTTTGTCGATGTTATAAGTAGGTTAAAACGGCAACGAAAAGATAAGTGTCTATAGCGAAGCATTGATTGCTTTTGTTTAGTTTAGTTACAGCGTGTAATAACAGCTATTATATGCTCTAATAGCTGGGTGCTTCCATCTAAAATAGCTAGACGGACTGAGCCGTAATCCACGACACTTTCCTCAATGCGAGTTGATGGATCATCATACAACCTTACAGTTTCCTTACGATGTTTTTCTCCGGTACCCTAGTTAATATACCCTGAATAATAATCAAAACAATATTAATATAACTTTCCATGATTTCTCACACTTCTGCCACAGATGTCACGACCTATAATCATTTACGTTATAAAATATATACAAACAAAATACCAAATACTATTATTCATATAAAAGTCTTTCATCTCTAAGAAAAACGTCAGATATTATATCCTTATCACAATCTTCGGAACTTAATAATATAAAATATAATTTGTCTTGTCATATTAAAGAGTTTAGTGATGCAGAAAATAATGACAAATGATCGAAATTCCTGAAAGAATTGTTTATAGTTTTTAATAAAATGACTCGCTTGTAAATTACAGAATTTGTATATAAAAATTTCAGTGTATTGTATGAACTCCGAATATTTTGCTCTAGTGATCGAATTAAGAAGAAGCCTACTTTGGTTTGGTAACCTATGAAGTTTATTTTCATAGAAAATCTGACCTATAATAACAAGAAGTCATTGTGAAATAGCGAAGACCAATTTAGTATTCAATAAAACTTTGTCCCTAATATACAATCATTTTGTGCAAGATTTTAATAATAACAGTCTGTACCTATACGTCCTACTAGTAAGGCATAAGCCTCCTTCTCGGATAGCGACAGAGTTCTAACCATCCTACTAATATTATAAACGTGAAAGTTTGAGAGTATGTTTGTATGGATGGATGGATGGATGTATGGATGTTTGTTACTCTTTCACGTAAAAACTACTACACGGATTTGGATGAAACTTTACAGTAATATAGGTTATATATCAGAATAATACAAAGGGTACTTTTTACCGCGGGAAAACTTCTCATTCCCACGGGAAACCGACTTCCACGTGAACGGAATCACGGCCGGCCACTAGTACAAGATATATCCAGTCATTAACTAAACTAATCATATAGATTTAAACAGTAAAACAAAAGCAGTCCGGACACACACGATAATATAATATCACACTATTTTAACAGTCGCTAACTATAGGTGGTGTAACTTTCTATTATTAATTGTCCGAAAAGTGTTATTTATGTTCGGTTGTTAGTCTTGTGTTTCTGATACAGAAATAGATCATTGGCCCACCCATCGAGATACAATGGATTATAGGTTAACTGTATTAAATACAATACAAAACTTATTTAAAGAATTTTCGTTCGAATTTTTTTTTGAAAAGCTTAAATTTCACGTATGTATAAATTGGCTGACGAAAGCAACAGGAAATCTCAGTCCGTAGTCAGTTAATTAAACCTTTTCTTAACCCCTAAACGCCGCGTGAAGTCCAAACACACAAATAAACAATTCGACCCACGAGACCTATAGGTATATAATGTTGCCAAGCCCCACTTTATCGTAACAATAAAGTATACTTTGGACGTTTTTAAATTCGCAATTTCGCCTTCCCAAAGCGAAATATCTCTTTGAACTTTTTAGTGTAACAAGTGTTTTTATTGCAAGTTTAAATTAAAATTATGTGCGTGTTAATGAGCTATGACAAATATTGTCATTTTGACAGATAAGTGACGCCTGCTAACCTTGTTGCGGGAATGTAATCCTGATGTAATGAGTAACCTAAAAATGGTTGATGACAACTGAGCGAATTTGACGAGGCGTTTAAAGATATGATGAAATGACACTACAATAAATTAATAAATTTTGTTTGAAATTAAACTACAAACTTATTTGAAAAAATGAACACGAAAATAATGTGATGATGAGATCATATTGCTAACTTCTATTGGTAAAAGCTTTCGACCAAGAAGTCATTCCATTTTCCAGAAAAAATAATCTCGAGCCAAATTTACACTTGGCAAATTGCGTAACACACGTAAATCCCGTTGTTTGTGTTATTCACTTTAAATTATGCGTTCCCGCGCTCCTAATCTGTCGTGTTTATTGTAACTTTCGAATTTATCGTCGGGGAAAAAACAATAATAGTTATTGTTTTTGGACGGATGAGCGTACAGGCGCGTCAATTAGGACCAACATGGGCGACTGCGCAGCGTTCGGTGATTTACATTCGGTCCGTGGGCACGACGGCCGTGTTTAGGGTTAATTAGAGATGCGCCTGAGTTCACAGCGGGGATATTTACGCGAAGTATTCTGAGGACAATTGATTGTGGGACCGGTGACGTTTTGCGATTGGATAGTTAAAGTACCTGTTTTATTTATTTATTATTTATTTATTTATTTTAAAGATTAGTTACCTAGAGACAAAAAATAATAAAAATAGATGAAATAGGAATAAAATTAAATAACAAAAAAATATTAATAATAACAATGAAAGGTTACGTTGGAATTTAAGGTGCTTTATACAAAAAGTTATTTAGAGTTATTTTGTAGATTAAACGTTGGTTGTGAAATAATAATAATAATAATAAATAAATATGTAAATACTTTCAGTTAGGTTTTCCCAACACAAGTATCATTAGATTACTTACTGGGAAGCCCCGGCAACTATTTGTAATTGCTTTTATAAAATAAACATTTTTATTTTTATTATTATTTTAGTTAGGTACCTACTTTAATAATCACAAAATAGTACTGAAACTAAACCGTGCTTTTTCGCTCGTTTTCGACGAAGTTAATGTATGCGTATTGTTCCAAGTGTTTCTTGCCGTAAAAAGCAGTGTTTAACATTTAGACAAGACTTTAACTAATCTTGTGCGGTCTACAGCTTCAACTACCGTGACAGCCTCATAAAATGGCATCGCTAATAAATGTCCACCAATATTTATTGTAATCGTAACCAGGGGTCAATGTGACCGCTAGATGAAAGACATGACGTTTATTATACGCGATGTCAATAATTAATTGCAGTAATGGGTCATTTGGGCCCAACGTTGCACAGAAGGGTTAAGATTTAACCTGTAATAAAAATGTGTAGTAAAATTAGGTAATCGATGGTTCTCGTTGTTGTTGGTTTTATGCAGGCTAATTACTATAATGGGGGAGAAAAATTCCTTTTAATAAGTAGCTATGAAATATAGTATTTTTAATTGATTTCGCAAGTAAGTAAAATATTAATAACTGAGCATATATTATAAAAACTGGCTAAGTGCGAGTCCGCCACGCATATAAAGGGTTCCGTAGCATTATCTCCATATCCTACAAAAAATTGCTTTCTTGTTTGGTAGATCCCTTAATGTTCTTTTTTTATTTGTGTCACAGCAGCAAAATACATCATCGGTAAAAAAACTGCTTGGCTTTCACAGGTCATGAGATACTTTCAGACGTACGTACATACGGACAGATAGTAGAGTCTTAGTAATAGAGTGCAAATTTTAACTTTTGGATACGGAACCCTAAAGAACTTACAGACAGCTGACAATGAAAGCAAAATGACTTGTAATTAATATCATAAATGGATACACATTTCAATTAACCATTGAAACAAACCACATCAATAATAAAAAATCTATTTCCATCCTCCATAATGCTTTTACCAACTCAAAAGCAAAATAAACCGAACAATTCGCCGAAAGTCACGAAAATAACAAATATTTCATACAAACGCATCACGCATAATCCTATTTATGACAGTTTGTATGACAAACGGAGTTTTTTTTTCTTGAAAAATATTTTTGGCAGTAATTTTTCGGGCGCGGCCCGGCGTGTGTTTGTTAACCCGTAATGAGCCGCGGGTAAAAATAGGATTGACAGTTGCAACAATAAATTATGATTAGTTAAATAATGGCGGAGGGAAAGAGCTAAGTATATTAAAATAAGTCTTTGTGTCTAGTATTTAGAAAAAAATGATTGGTTTTACTGTGTAATATAATAGATAACAAATTAGTTTCGAAATGGACGGCAATTTTTTTTTATTATTATTTAGGTAGGTATTCAAATTAAATAATGGGAATAGGTACCTTCTAGACTTTGTTTAAATAATACGAAAAGAGTTTTATTTCATCACTCCAAACATTTTAATACCATGACACATTGCATTCTAACAATAAATTGTCTATAAAATTTAAATATTTTATTTGTTCAAATTTATAAAACTTTATTTTACTTCTCATTCAAGATAAATCATATAATAATATAAAATAAGTTAATAAACATCGTTTTGTTTCAGTTAACTACCTCTTTATTATACATATTTAGTCTAATAACAACCTTGTGATTAGATTTAGTTTAACTAGGGAAGTTATTCCATGAGCGAATTGAAATAATTATAAAGGGTTACATGCACTCAGTTACCACTTTATTCAAATATATAGTCTGATACTGCTATGTTAATAGAGGGCCAGGAAACAAGCTGAACGCCGAATATCATCTTGTTATTGTGTTTTGATATCAAAAATCCATATTTTAAACGCATTTTGCAAATTATGTTCATAGGCTTAATTTAATATTTTTTTTCTTAATTTAGGAACTATCGCATATCTATCTTACTTTTTTTTATTTCCCAAATGCTCTTCTTTTAAAGTAATAAGAAAAACACATCCCAAGTCCCCATATCCTTGCAGGATTCTTACTATAGCAATTGGATTGAAAAACACTAAATAATCGCAGTGTATTTTACGTTCTGTCGTATTTTACCCCAACTTCCCTGGCCCGCCTCTCCCCCCCACACGACCTAATGTGAAAACGCATTAATCATTCACTTTTCCTCGGATCTGACTTCGGTTTTGTGTCTCCCACCCGAGGGGTTAAGACCTCCTTGTTATCGGGTCGGGAATCTTTGACGCAATTTGAATGGAGCGCTCGTAGGGTTAAATAGTTATGTGGAACGACGATATCGGCTATCGATTCAATTGATAAAAGATAGATTACTGTTGTGAATTTTCGCTACAGTAATAGCTGGGACCTGCGACTTTATTTTAACTTTAAAGTTATTAAGTATGATACATTTTAAAATGAGTGCCATAGTTAATAATATAATGCAAAGGCTTTTTAATAATACGTTATCATTATACTTTCAACAAAACTTACTTATTAAAAAAAGGTGACAGTTAACCACAATTTATTTCATACAAAATAATTGTCATTTTAACAAGCTCTCCATTATGCCTGTTCTTTGTTTATTAAAAAAAAGATATCTACAGTGTATTTAAGTTGCCACTTTAGTTTCCCTCGAAAATAAAAAGGAAAAAACTCCTCATTAATGTTTTACAAGGCGCATTGTAAAGGGTGTTCTATTGAGAGGCGCGTCATGTCATAATGACACCAAAATTGTCAAAGAGTAACGAATTGAAAAAAATATAGTAATGTCGGAAATTTTCTTAGAAGACTTAGACTTTCGCACCATGTTACCAACTATCTGGAAACCCACTAAACAATATCAGCATAATAAGGAAGAACAATTGTTTTATGAAAATGCTATGAATGTTATGAAATATGTATATTACGAATGAATAATGTGTACATTTTATCATTTTCTGACTCCTCAGGTGATTACATCTTCAATAAAACAATCCTATAATCTTAAGTTATAAGTTCTACTTATTATTGACAAGCAGGCACATTTCCATTCCGAACCCGCGAGCTAATCGAATAACTCCACCGTCAAACCTGAAGTGTTCTATAGAAAGCCTACAATACTTCAGAAGTGACTTTGTCTCACTTTGTTATTATCACACCCCCTGTATATCTAGGTGGGTTTTCTTAGCTATTGATTTTGAGCCTTATGTTTGAAAGCGTAAAGTTGAGAATTGTTTGCCGTTTTAGACAAACAGTTTTAAGTGGCTATCAATGACAAAATTACATACTTATCCCACTTTTTATACACTTTCAACTTCACGTAGGTACTTATCTACTTATCTGACATACTACCTATATAAGATTTAATCCAAAACGAATTAATATCTCTATTGTTATAATATAATGTATCATATAACATCTATGTTAACGTCAAACTTCTCAGTCTACCCGTGCCCACGGCAATTATTGTAAAAATGTCGAAAGTCGGAAAATCTAAAAAAAAACCGTTTAGATGAGTTTAATTTCAAGTTATGGTATTAAAGCTTTCAGCACTCAGGGGTTAACAATAGTAGAAAGACTTTAAAACTTATAAGAAACTTAATCTTAATTTGGAATTCGAACTTCACATATATCCGCATTTCACACATCTATAAATAATTATTTTTACAACTAAAAAGTCAGAATTTCTGACCGACCCCATGCTTCTTCAATAAAAGGTCACTCGACCCTACATCTAACCATCGCATCGCCACAATTGCAGTCATTTGACAAATGGCAACTTGCACTTGCATTAGTGAGTGAATTTGATCCTAGCAATAAATGGTCATCCCTGCTGGATGCATTTCGTGGGCAGCATCCATATTTAATTGGCCCCTAGTTTACAACCCTCCATGGGGCTCAAGGGGTGTATTTTTTAGAAATAGCCCGATAAGTTCAAGTGGTATTGTGGATGTGTGAGTTGGTTTAGTATGGATAAGATTGTTGTGTTTTTTTTTTTACAGTATGAGTTTGGTTATTTGGGTAAGTGAAGAATGCACATGCTTGTTTGAAGGAAAAAAACTATGATAATACCTCAATTTTTAGTCAATAATATGTGTTTTCGAAGATTTTATAGACAAACAATGAGGAGTTAATAAAATACTGAACACCTAATTCAAAAATCGTGCGCATATTTTCGATTCTAAACCCATTAGATATTGGGCGCAGAACAATTAGTGATAGGCTGAATAGCATGGCAATTGTTCTTGTAAATCAAATTACCACAAATAAAATCCAATATCAACCTTCGCACATTATAAACATATTTTACTCATTAAAATAAAAAAAGTAACCATCTTATCCACACTAACCCACCCAGTAGTCGAACGGTAGCCCATCGGAAGTGAAAAAATACGCGAAATAATATCGAAAACCCGTAAAAACCGTACCGTAATAAAAAACAGACAAACACGAGCATAATCGAACCAGCGGCAGTATTGTAGAGTTTTTTACGATTGTCGTAATATTTTATATGCGGTTTGTTTGGCAAAAAGCAACCGAGTATGATATAGAAGAGTGAGGAGGTAATATTGTTTTAAGGCTTTCTTTAAGAGATTAGGTTGGGGCTTTTATGGCAGTCGATAAGCTAAGTTTTTGTTTTTTTATGTGGACCAGGAATTGTTAAGTAGATAAAGGTTTTGTGTATCTGTAGTTACTTCTGCTAACATCAATACTGATTCAAAGATTGTAAACGAAACTTAACTCTTAATAAAAAAAAATGAAATCCAGATTTTTAGTGACCTAATATGTATCAAAATGCAGGAACATTGTAACAAATTCGAATGGAATTTACCCAGTAACAAACTCTATCAAATAATTTAAACCTAAAATTTCTACCGTATTAATAAAAAGCGACACAGAGCAGCAACTGTCTATGCCCACAGTCTAACAAACACACAAACACGCAGTTAACTTAATCCCCGTATTGTTGCTCAGAATCCAATTTAAAATTCCTCACAACAGAATAATCTTGATTGATTACAAGCTCTGACGAACAAGTTTTTTACACTGGCAATGCAAGCTACATTTCGACGGACAAAAGGCTTAAGATGTGTTAAATTTTCTTTTTGTGATCGAAAATGTGTCGGGAAAAATGTTGTTAAAGTTTTAAAGTAGACATTTGTGGAAAGTAAATAGGTACTTGACAGATATTAGGTATTTTAAAATATTTACGAAGGCGTTTACTTAGACACTTTTAAAAATAGGATGGAGGTTAATTTAAAAGATTTTTTCTTGTCGCTTGATAATAAAAATACATATTTAATCTAATTCAAACACTACAAAGGTTAGTAGTAAATTAGGCTCTTATTAGACCAAGAACCTTCGCAACCAATTATGAAGAGTGCGCGTCAAACAAGTGAATGGATTTACATATACGATTCTTACTGAACTTATTGCTAAAAGACCTTTTCCGGTGGACAATTGCCAAGAATACAACTAAAGACTATCCCCCTCTTTGTCTCGCTTGTTTAAAATAGCTATCGCTATCTCGTTCTAACTTAGGGAATTCTCTGAATGAACGGGTCCATTTGATCATTTTGCATAACTTTGGGATCGCGCGCCAACTACTGTGCGCGTATAATTTTGTCAATGTCTTAGAGATATGACAATGTTTCTTGTTTCAGCGTAACTAAGCGTAAATTATTCATTATTATCTCGTCATTAATGTAACTTATGGCATATAAGTTTCCTTGGACTTTAGTATGGCGCCGGGGTTACCTAATTAACTGTTAAATACCGCCATTTTAAGACGTGTCAAAACTTTACTGCGAAATTGATATTTAGTTTTATGCGTTGGTTAATAAAAAACCAGCAACATACTTTAAAGTGTAGTTTCTGCTGGGATGTCGGAATTGATCTAAAGCTTCAAAGGGCCGTTCGTTGTTATTGTCATACGGCTATAGTTAGTTCCATGCAGAAACAATAAGAAGATGTTGGAACGGTACCAATCATTGCCGCTCATCTCCGGTGGGGCAGAGCTATGAACGACGTAGATAGGGGACTGATATTTCAGATAATTTTAACTGTAACATTAAGTCTAAACTAAATAAAACAGGCAAAGCAAAGTTACGAACATCTATAGGCTAAATATAAATGATATACTGTATAGTTTACGCTACTAGTAATATTTCAAGGAATGCGTGTACTTACTGCACATTTATATATTCATATTTTAGGTTGGTTTTTTTAATCAAGAGTTGCCAAAAAGACTACCTAACTAAGTAGACATTATATTGTAGAAAGAAAGTGAAGATTCATGTCTGACTCCGTATGGTTTCAGTTATTAATCTGCCAATCATGTCGTTGAGACTTTAACAAAGTCAAAATGGGCAAATCCAACCAATTTATCATTACAAAATACTATTCCAGACCTTATCCTACAAAACTATATAATTATAATCTCGCATCAGTAGCGATGGCAAAATAAAATTCAGTTCTAACTTGTTGCTAACTCTACCCCGAAGCCCTCCCTGCGCCGGCGCAAGTATTTCTGTCCGAGCATCAATGAAAGCTCTTCATTCATACAGTTATTCACTGTTTTAGAACAATAAACATAATACAGACAAATGGAGGCCCATTCCGCAAAATTAACCTAACTTATCGTAAAATTGAAATATACTTCGACATCTTGATTCGTTGAGAAAATTCTTAATATAAGGCACAGCTTTTAAAGTTTATAGCTTGTAACATTGAAATGGGTTATTTTAAGGGTTTTACAGATGTTGTCATAAATCATAACAATATGTTAGTGTGGAATTTGGTCAATGGAAAGTATGATAAGCTTAGATTTGGCTACAAGTACTTTTTGAGTACCTGTATATGATTTGACTTAGCACATTTTTTTGGAGATTAAGAACACACTGTATTTTGAATCCATATTTGTCGTAACCCTCTCGCTATCCGAGAAGGAGGCCTGTGCTCAACTATTGGGACATATATAGGCTATTATTATTGTACTATTATTATACTATTTATCGTATATACCGCAGTTCGGAATAATTTCAAGTTGACAGCATATTAAAACCTAAGTTAACATAAAAATAAACATCTCAGGGCTTTTGACTGTTGCGACGCAAAAACAGTTTCACTTGTAAATTATTGCGTAAATTATAGAGCTACACTTAACAATAGCATTTGATCTTGTCATTTACGGAGACAAATACATTTTAGACACAATTCTAACTATTTTACGATATACATCGAATACAGAACATCGATTGAGATGTAACCTGCCCACGCGCAGGGTTTGTTGGGACCTACAACAATCCAAGTGTGTTTTAGTTCCGATAACGTTATTGTGAAATAGATTTCGCGATGAAATTGATTGAATTGATTTTCGATAGCTCGAGAAGTTTTTACAGAATCATATTTATTTTTATATCTTCAAGCAAATGTTTAAATGTAGAGATTCTATTTTCAAAATAGTTATAAATAAATGATTAGTCGTTTCACTTATTTTTACATCAACTTTTTCTCAGTTATGTTCACATTTCTAAATCAATATTATAAATTTTCAATTTAGTTATCATGTCAAGATTACAATAATTTAAAATAATTCCGTAGGCGTTAATTTTATTACTAACTTTAATGACTTCATAGATAGGTTAAAAAAAATGTTTTTGGAACTATTTTCAAAACGCTGCGTGTGGTGCCAACTTGAAAATATCGCCTACCAACATAATAATATAAGTGTACACCCACAACATGCACTCGCGCGCACTAACGTGTAAAACAATTCTAGCATGATAAATCTCAACAGCTTTACGGTTGTTTTACTTAACTGGCCGTAAATGTCTTAAGTTTATGCTTGTCCGTTTAAAAATAGATTATTACTGTTGTAAGTAGTTGTAGAGCTGTAAATATTATAAGTATTTTTAAGGAATACTGCTGGAAATTTAAAATCAGAAGTGGGATAGTTATGGACAATAATTTTGAATTTTGTGATGAAAATTCTCCAAAAAAAATTAAAATGTACCAAAAACACAAATTGGATCCTACATAATAAACAATATAATAAAATGAACTAGATTTTAAATGTTATGTTTTTTTATTGTTTCAGGTATGTTCAACCATCGGTATTGTATGAAGCTGGGTGAGCTACCCCTCTAATCAAATAGAATCGAAAACACAATGTAGGGGAGCAACAAGTGAACAAGTGGAACCATTATTATAAGGGTTGTAAGGACTACTCGTGCCTTGATAAAAAAGGTTTTGCTATTTTTATTACGTGAATGTAAAATGATTGAGGTTGTCTAAAATTACAGGATTAGGCTAACCTAAGGGAATCTCATCCTGTGTTAATAATTATGTTGTAATTGGACCCCAGAAAAAGATGATGCCCAAGTAGCTAAAATTGAGAAACCTTAAAATCAGTATGTAACTAAGAAACTACTGAACCGATTTAAAAATTTGCTTTGCTCTTCTTTAGCTACATTGTCAAGAAATAACAGAGAATATGTTATCATAGAAATTTCTCATTCTAACTTGAAGTTATGGTTCTTGTTAAGCAAAATCAAAGAAGAAGCGTTATTTAGATAATTCAATATAATTTAGTTAGGAACTATGTATAACGAGTCCAAGTGTAAATAATCTGTAACATCTCTCAAAAAAGCTAAACCAGCCATACAAATATTTAATTAATGGATATAAGTAAAGCATAGTGACAAAAACCATCCGGCAGTAAACCATCAATTTGCAAATTCCTACCAAACGATGCGTCTGCGCACCGGATGTGGCGATTGTGCTGGATTGTCTCTCACCGGAAACAGTTACGTGCTGAGAAGGGAAACGTCTTTAGGGGAATCTATGTAATTTTCTAATATACTAGAGTTTTTACTTTCCTTACCTACAATTAGAAATGATCACATGACAATTAAAAAACTTTACGTTCAGTTAAGAATAGAAAAGTGTAATTTAAATTTTAATTATTAAAGTATCGCAAAAATAGGAGCTTAAATAAAGATAATTTTATTCAAGATCATTTAAAATCTTTTAAATATTGGATACGTGAAACTTTTCGAAATACCTATACGTCGTCCATATCTATATCCACACCATTCATTTATACGAGTAGGTGGGAATCAACAGAACGCGTCCATTCTTAAGAGAGCACACTTGGAAATAGATCATAATAATTCATAACTTCATTACCGATGTGTGCGTGAGCGCAGGGTAGAACTACAGTCAGGGTGATGGATATTGGCAGGTTTGAAAAAAGAATTTAGCATTTTAATATCGTTTTATTGCTAGTCAAAGACAAAAAATGTTTTATTGGGCACGGGAATAACGATCGATTTTCGAGCAAGAGTCTAGACTAGACTACGACTAGTTTTAAAGAAGTATTTACCTATATCCAAAATATTATTGTCCGAGATTTTTTAAAGATAGTTGATATTAAAAGTCTTTAAATTTAATTATGATATAAAATTATAGTTTAAAATTGAAGACACATTAAAAGGGTACGACATTGATAGGTTAACTACATATATTTTAAAAGTTACAAGCGCAAACAATTCCAACCAAAATATTTCTCAGCATCTCATTAAAACCAAGATCTTTCCTATCGACTATGTACTAAAACAAAGCATTCGTTACGTCGCCGCGTCTATAATAAGCGGAAACCAAGCCAGAGCAAACTTATGTCTCTGGCCTTTCACTACTCTGTGCAATTGTGCAATTTTCCTGTGAGAGACAGAGATAGCGCTATAGGAACGCGCAGTCTGTCTCGCTCGAATGGTGTTTATCGGAATTTTCTTATGCAAAACAGGTGCCATAGAGTAATAGGGTGTTAGAGAGTCGCGTATTGGCAGATTTGAAACTAAAGCTTCCTGCTTCATTTTGTTTTAGTTGATGTATTAGTTCCTAAAGGTGAATCGAATGTCGAGTAAATGTTTTATAAGAAGAAGATTTTATAAGAGAGAAGTTTTATAATGTTCTTACAAAAAATATTTTCTTTCGGTTATCATAAAAATAATACGCAGTTATTTTTTTGCAAATTTCTTACTATAAAAAAGTTCTTTTTCGTTATAATTCATAAATGCACGTGTTTAACTTTATATTTGTTCTTTTTAATTCATTATAAAAAAGTATCTGTCACATGTGAAAACTCAGTTAAAAACGAAGCCTACAAAAACGTAAAAAATCTTATAGCAGCTGTAAAAAAACTATTATAGTAGTATCCAAAACATTATTTAATTAAAACCCACAAACAAGATTAAACTGGCCCTTTCCTCTTAAATTAACCTTTGCAAACCGCGCACATTTATTTAACCGACTTGTTAATAAAGCAGCGTTAGGATGACACTTGCTGTCAAGTAAAACAATGTAACCAAGACTTTAACCAACCTTGAACTAAGCTCTTTGTTACTGTTGTTGAGTATTTAGTCCAGAGTTTGAGATATTTTATAAAATATAAAACATAGATTGTTCTAGTACAAAATAAATAAATGGAAATAAAATTTTTTTTCTTGCTTCTTCTTCTTCCAGTACCTCTCCACTACTGGAGGTTGGCTATCAGCTCTTGGAAATTTGACCTGCTCTGAACACAGCGAAAACGTTGTTCTACTGACTACTCTTGTCCATTATCCATTTTATTGCTAAAACTGCACAAAAAATACCCAGCTGCTCTATTACATTTATTTTACATTGTCACAAAGTTAATTTTATTAATTTTGTGGTTCTTTTCGTTATCCATAAGATATAAATCTGAAATCTAAAATAGTTACTGAAAAGTTGAAATTCTATACAATCTGAAGCAATTTCTTTTTAGATACCTATGAACTTATTCATGAAAGTTAATCTTTGTTAGTAAAAATAGATTGTATCTCTACCTCTTTTGGTAAATACAGATTAACCAAAATAGGTTAACATTACGTTTATGAATAAGATGTTTAGATATTACATCTCTCTATAAGTAACAACCTTAACCCCGTCAGTCTTATTTCAAGCCCGATTTAGCCCAGACAATTGACTCCTGCGCACATAAGTCACGACATAAAACGAATATCTTTGTCACAGAGAGATTTAATTGTCTCCTAGCTTCACATCAATTACGGGCCATCACTGAAGGTGAGTAGGACACGCCGAAATAGATTGCTAGATTAATTACACATTGTTAGAGTAGTTGTACATTAATTTATTGTGCTGTGTTTGTTATGAGGTATGCGTTTGAACATTAGAGATTGAAATGGAAATTTGCAGAAAAAAAAGAAATTATTTAACATGTAGCGACTTACCCAGGTAATTAAGATATTAACGCGTTGATGTCTTTTTAATTAATAGCTATGATAGGAAAATCGAATTACTAGTTACTTTTATAAAAATGTAGTGAGACAAAAGTAACAAGGCATAGAAAACATTAAATTCTATTACACGTTTTTTTCCAATTGTACCTACTGACAACCCACTATTTGAAGTGGAATTAAGTCATAGAGATGACTACCTATCATTGTATCCTATTCTTATTAAACAAAACCCTCAATCTAACCTTACCCGACACACAAAAAGACGAGAGAAATCAATTTATCAAACAAACGCACATCATAAGATGAATTATGACAAATTCGAATCGCTTATTCTGTATGAACAAAAGGGAAGCACTGAGCCGCAAAATGTCAAGATATACGCAATTAGAAACACACGGCTAACTATAAATCTATTGTAAATGTTTAACATAATAACTACAATGAAAGCTGATGTTTTTAACTAGCCATAAATATATCAGAAACATTGTAGACAATTGAAATTATTTCTGGTTGTTGGTGTCACTTTTTTCAAGTGATTATAATATGTTAATAGTTTCAGTGTTTAAGTTTTCTGCATTTAGTATAAAAAAAAATATTATAAAAATGAAGAACTCGAATAAGGTGTTACAAATTAAAAAAAACTTAACTTTCCTTTTGTATTTTTTTGTGTAATTTATTGTAGTTTTGTTGCAATAACATTGTAATATTGCATCACTACATAGTATAAAACAAAGTCACTTTCTCTGTCCCTATGTCCCTATGAACTTAAATCTTTAGAACTACGCAACGGATGTTGATGCCGTTTTTTTAATAGCTTGATTCAAGAGGAAGGTTTACATGTAGTACAGGGAAAGGAGTTTTAAGAAGGTAAAAGCTATTTGAAATACCTAAGTAAAAGAATAGCTTTAGTTTGAAACAAAACCTATTTCTACAGCTAACGTTCCCATCTCATAGTTATTGATTTCTGGACTGCACAGGCATTTTTCACTTCGCAATCCACATTTATACTACCTATAAAACTAAACATTGCTTTACAAATGAACACAAAGTGTCTCTTAATTTCACATCCCCACAGACAGCTCAAACTTGTGTCTTTATGTACAGTCCGCAAAAAAATTATAAAAATGGAGAGAGTTTGCGGTTAGTTGCGGTAGAGGCGCCACTGTCTATGCGTTTTTGGTTAGTGATGTAAGTTTTTTATAACAGTAAATTAGAGCTAATGTATTGGACGGTTAGGCAGTTTAGTCCAAGGTAATAGAGCATGGGGAAAAAATTAAATTGTTTAAGTGAATTATTCAAAACTAAATGTATTAGGTAGGTACCTACCAACATGACATCATAAAAATAAGGGCTTATCTATAAGTAGGTATCCTTTTAAATCATGGCGGTTGATAGATTCTCTTTTATAGTTATTCCATTTTATTTTGTCAGCAGCAAAAAATATAAAAAAAAACTTCAAAGAAAAACCTATTAACTTAAAACTCTTTGTATGGAATCTTTTTCAAATTCTCACACAACAACCTAACTTCCCACTGTCCATTTAAAAACCCTCTACATTTTTGTCCTCTTGTTTTCCCGACTCTACCAAAAGGAGGGTAGTCAACATACAAAGGCGGCTGCTCTTTTCCTCCACATCTTCCATCCTCTTTTTACTTTTTACGACCCCCCCCCTCCCACTACCCCCTGGCACCCCCCTAGTCCACAAAAGGGGGGTTCTTGTGATGAGACTGTGTTTTTCCTTTATCTTTATTTGGAACGTTTTGTTCTGATTTTGTATGTGTTTGCTGGATTTGTTTAGTTAATCACTAGGGATGTACTTTGAGGGAAAATTTATAGAGACGAAGGTAGGTTCTTCATTTCAAGACAAAAAAGATTCATTTTATTGATCGTACCTTTGTGTTGGTTTGTAGCAAAAATCCCACGAAAAAGAGAATTCTGACACTTGATAACAAGTAGATATTTACAAGTTGCCAAGCTTACCAAAGTTAGATTCATCGCAAAACAACAATTGCTTATTATATTACCATACATGACCACTTTAACTAAACCTTGCTCGTAACAATCAAAACGACCAACTACCCAACATAAATGACTCACACTAATCCGTCAAACCAATCACAGAAAAACGCCATAAAAAAACCGTTACCAATACCTACACCCACACCAAGACATTCGAATTCAGAACTGCCAATTTCAACAATAGAATACACGGAACGCTCCAATTCGGTAAGCTATTGTTAAATGCAGCGATCTGATTGGCTAAGGGGACAATGGGCCACGCCTACTACACAATGCCCTATTGTCGTAGTTTGTGCGAACGCACCGCCCAATCGTAATGCTTTCTAAATTCGAATATAAAAATTGGGTGGGAAAACTTTTTTTGCAGGTAAAATTTAAGGTATTGTTGAAATGTTTATAGTGACGTAATATAAAAAACTTAGCTAGGAATTTTCATATTGAAAGAATATATTCTTTTTTAATTGTTTAGATTATATAGGAACCTAAAGGTGAGCGTGTCTCAATTTTTTTTATTTAGTAGGTACCTTGCTGTTTTTAGTAACTTATCAATGGAACTAAGAACTAGGTAATATAGTAGTAAAACGTAAATAGCAAAGTCTTTAACTTATTTTACTATTTTACGTATTTATAGTTTCAGATTTATTCACCCAACTCCTAATAGAATAGATACACTTTTTAATAGCGTCTATATTTCAAATCTAGAATGCATTAACGATAGAACGTAACTGCGGCATGCATTAGGACGTAAACGGACGAAAACCGTAATAATATAAAAAATCGCTCTCACAACACTTAAGTGCTTCAAATGGGATTATTTTTTCTTTAAAAGGTTCGTTTGAAAAACGCAAATGGCCAGTCATCATGTGTTTTAAAATTCTGAAAATAAGTTAGTAACTATAAAAATGTACAGGGGGCGCCACTGGTTTCTATTAATGAAGATTAGTACAACTAATGGTGTCGTTTAAACGGCTTTAGAATGTATTTTTACGTATGTTGGGGAGAGTTTTCGTAAAGATACTGTGTTTTTAACATTTTCTGCAGTTAGTAAAAATATAAATCGGTTTCAGGGACTTAGATACCTATGTATTGATGTCTTTTTACTTTTATTTTGCCTAGTTTTCAAAACATAGGCAAGTTATAAATTAAGTTTGAATTTATATACTTGTCTTATTCAAACATTAATTTAATATCTGTACTAAGAACCGATTAGTTAAATATAACGTCAATTTAACTATCATCAAAGGGTAACATCAACCCCATTTTGTCCCTATTTTGATGTTATTAAGTTACATTAATACTATTTATGTTTATCTTTATGAACTTTATAATGTGTTATTAATGCGATCAATCAAAGTTATACGTACCTACCTACCTACCTAACTACCATTATTTATTTTAAGTTTTGTAGTACGTATTCAAATATTTATCAATAAAATTAGTATGTCTAGCAAAATAAATAGTGATGGAAGAAAAAACAAATTCGAATAATCGTATTCGAATACCCGCGATTCGAATGAACCGTTTTGTCGCATGTTGGTACTCGGTCCAATGTCGAAGGCGCGGTACAAACTAATTGGCATCACTTAGCGCGCCCGCGGCCTATCTATTTAAAGATCTCCGCTTTGGATCTAATCGCCGTGGAGCATTGTGACATTTCCGCTTCTGGCGTTTCATTCACTCACTGGCCAGTTAGAAACGAGGTTTTGTTCGATCGACTTTTTTATACGTGGCCAGTGTTTTGAAAAAAAAACTTGAAATAGAATGGTTTATTAGATAGTAAGCACAGGTACTATAATAAATGGCTTAGGTACCTAGGTAGAGCAAATTATTTTCAACATAGCTTATAGTGTTAGGTAGGTGTAGTGTATTTTCAACAATTTAATAAAGAGATGGTTAAAATTTCGATTCTGCCATTTACAAAATTAAAAAGTGTTTTAAATGACGTCCTAATTAGGGCAAACATTTATTTGTTTTATTGTTTTACCAAATTAATTCTTGTTTGATTTCTTTTTAATGCGATTTTCGAGAAATAATAAATGTTTATGCTAATAATACAGAACAAAAGCTTTTATAACTTCTGTAGATACACATAAATATAGTGATCATGGATAAAAACAAACCTCCTATAATGTAAGGTTAAGGTACTTATTTAATTAAAAAGGTTTTCCTTAACAACCGCTCCCTTTGAATACTCACAATAACTTCGTCTTTGTACCCATTTTTATACAAATTAATAGGTACCATTTACCTACACTCAAAACAAATCCTATTGACGAGTGAATAAGTCGAATAAAACAAAATATCAATACCATTGGAGTATCATTCTTAAGACTGTCGCTCTCAAAGTCTCACAATATACAAATACCTATATAATTACGCCTTTACAGAACCAATACCTTTAATAATCTTTGAAAGTACCTAAGAAACTTGTAAGGGACCGAGCTATACAATTTGCGACTTACAAACAAAACAGCAAAAACCAATCAAGTAATTGCTATGGGCTCCCTGACTATGTGGTGGGTTGTTCTCAATACGACTTTATGTTTAAAAGCTCGTTAAATTGTTCAAAGGGAATAGGACTCTAAACATAAGTAAAGGCTTGCGTAGGAAAGGAAACTTTAAATTTAAATGACAATCAGATTAATTAAATGGGTCAAACTGAAACATAACATTATGTGTGCACGAAAGCTTTCTTCCAAAGAGATTCCAATCAATAATATAAAATGATGCGATCTGCAAAGTACTCTCCCACTCCTAGGTTTAGCTTTCATAGTCTGAAAGAAACCATTTTAGAAAGGCAAATTATAAACCATAATATTTTTACACATATTCATAAACTAAGGTTCCTATTTTTAATCCCCTTTAATTATGTTAGGTAGGTCAGTTACAAAAGCTCGAACTTAAAATCGACATCTAATAGAGATGGAGTTTTCCCAACTAAAATATATCCTCATGATAACAACCCCCCAGTTTCTTCCTTCGATAATCTTCATTACCGGGGACAACAGGGGGCGACGGGGTGTTCATGGACCCCTAAAATTTACCTGGGAGGGGTCTTTTTGACCCCAAAAGATAATTGTGGGTGTTACTTTGTACCCCGAATTTATCTTACGATGCGGAAGTTCGATCAATCTCGAAATTTATGAAGAGTATGGAAATTGTATGGAGATGGAATTATTGAGTCTATGTTTTAAGTAGGTGGATAAATAAGTATTTTACGTTTGTAGAAATTTCTAATGTGGTTAGTGGAGAAAGAACGTAAATATTGAATTATTGAAAGGATTTTATTCTAATTCTAAATTAATAATATGAAAAAGGTTGAAAAAAGGGAATTTTATTAAAAATACATCTGTAAATAAAATCTGAATAATGTAGAGCTTTGAACCTTAACATGCACCAAGATCTATATTCTTTAATTATAACGTTAAAACATCTATCACGATCCTAACCTGCAATATTTCTCGGTTTTTCTAAAACAACCAACAAATCCTATTCCATTAACATCCCCATACAAAGCAAACGGCACATCTCTTTAATTAGCGATGCTCCAGAAACATATTCACAAACAAAAACGCAATTTTCTCCACAAGGTAGCTTCCTACGTTTGTATAATAATAAAGCTTCCACAAGACCTCCACCCCCCACAGATAATGCCGAAGGGGTGGGGGGTTCCCCAGGAGACATATATCCACCCCCAACCAACCCCCGCACCCCCTATTTATATGGGTCATATTGTTCCGTGTAGAAAATCGAGAATAAACTGGATTTGTGCAGATGTGGGTAGGTTGTTACATACTTAGTAGATAGGTCGGAATTAAGATATTTATATTAATGTTGAGTAGGTTATGTATGAGTCTTCACTAAATAGTGAGGAAGAAAGGATCAAAAAAATATTTGAGGTTAATTTTAAGGTATAGAATTTCTACTAGGGAAGAAAAAAAACGAACAATTATATACTTTTTTTTACTTACAATTTTGCTGTCACCTTCCAAAATTACGTTTAAGTTTTTGCATATCTAGCGATGTAATAATAACTGTCTGTGTTTTGTATGAAACTAAAAGGTGTAGGATATACGATATAAAGGGTGTTGCGACATGACAACGGGTTTCAGTGGGAATATCTGTAGACAATACCGAATAGTACAATGAAGGAGTACAATACCCCGATTTCCTTTAGCCACGCCTAGTCGCATTATAGAGACCCACGCCCAAACGGACACACACAAACTTCTGCACACAAAACATTTATTGTATTGACTTTTTACACAAATACAACCCACACCTATACCTGAAAGCATTGTGGTGTGCGCACTCCACAATAGAATTTTACAACATTCAAAGATGCTCGCCTGGGCGGGGCGAAGAGCGAGACAAAAGCTCGCCTAGCCGCGAAGAATGCGAGCGAGCGAGACGGAACGAGCGCTCGTACGACGCTAGACAAGGACGGCCTCACCCTTTGTATAGATTCCGCTAAATGAAAGCTGTTATTCTTCAAACAATTGTTTCATGCCAAAAAAAGCTCTATCCATCTTACAAATTAGTAGTCAGCGTCGATGGAAAATTTGATACTTTTATCGAAAAATGCTGCAAAAGATTGGGGGGGTAGTCGGTTAGGAGCTATGTCGGCGGTAGGACGGCATTGTTTGCAGGGCAGTGACATTAGTCGGGCGTCCTTGTCGCACGCGCGGCGGGCGGGGGGCGGGGGGCGTCGTATTGTGCCGCGCAGTATTGTCGATCTGCCTGCTTCGATCTCCGAGCATTGTGCGCTGGGAACGCAAGGAGAGCGGTCGTGCGTTCGATAGTGCAAGCGCTCGATTGATATCGCGGACTTATTTGACTAAATTATTTTGTGTTACCGTTTAGTTTTGTGTTTGTTTGGACTGAACTTTGTTTGTGATACCAAAGAGTTGGTGTGATTGGACTATTTGGCGTGTTTTATTTTTGTTTTGTTATAATTGTTTAGGTATGGTCGGTTTGATTCGCATGCTGTTTTTTTTCTGATGTCTCAATCACGGAAAGAAACAATGGTAACGCTCTTGAAGGTTAGTAATATTTTAATTAAAAATAAGTTCTTTCCCGCCGATAAACATATTTTTTTATAATCTTGGGCGAATGGCTGTAATTTCTAAGCACCTGCCAATATAAGTGTACCTCTATTTTATATTTAGCGTAAGAATTTAACACTTATATAAAATACATTTAATGAATAATATTTTTTAATATTTAAAGGCATCACTTACAAACATCTCACCGATTTTATAAAAAAAAAACATGTTAAGAGTTACTTTAACGCAACCTTATCTAATGCAATCCAAACAATTTGCACTAGATACCTACATAGAGCCTTATATTTTTCAGTTATATAAAATATTTCAGCCCATGCTCATAATCTAAGCGGTGTAATTTATTATTAGATATACTTAATAATGATATTTGACAACTTTATAGTAAAAAACAAATTTTATACTTAATGAATAATAAAAAAACACCGGGATCTATTTCATGCGAATTTCGGAACTTCGCAAAATTTAAAACGGCACATCCCTCCTCAAATTAAGTAGTAGATTTTTTTACATAATAAAAAAAAGTAATTTTTAATATTGCGAAATATATAAATAACCGCCACAGTTGACAAGTTGTAACGTGTGGTCAGATTTAACGGTCAAATTCTTTCTGCTGTCAAGATTATTGTTAAATGCAAATCCCGGAGAATTTTCCCCTGCAATTGTAACCGGTTTTACAAAAGATCTAATTTGATTTATTATTATTTATAACTGCGATTCAACTTCAGTTATGAAAGATTAAGTATTTACCTACTACTATTTAGGTTAATAAGTAACGATGTAACGTAATGAATTACCTAATATGTACCCAATAAAATAAAGGATCCTGTTATGCGAATAGTAAACTTTATTCGAATATCAAAGCTGTGATTCAGCACCAATGTGATTCAACTTTATGTTTATCAGAAAATAAAAAAATCTTGGACAATTTTGTTAAGCGTTTTGTAATTTGTTAAAGTATAAACTTAATTACTTTAATAAACAAAGATGGTAGATAGGTGTGAGCTTGTGTCAAAAAAGAAGAATACGTAAGACATTGTTGAGTTTAATTACAAAGGACAGGTGGACCGATGGAACACATGTGAAAGTCACGGATTCGGTTCCCGATGCGGGTAAAAACTGTTTTATTAACTACAGGTGTTAATCCGTAGGTATGGGTGGTTTTTGTTATTTCAAATAGGTAGGTATATAAATTAAATGTAACTATGAAGTGTTGATTTTTTTATTAATAAGTAGTATTAAATATACATAGGTATTTGCGTATGTTCATACCAGTTACATATTTCACTTAAGTTATTAAGTAGATTTGTAAAAGATGCCTCTTAAATGATGAAGCGTAAAAATTTTTGACGGGTTTCAAAAAACGCACACATGTAATTCGAATAAATAAAATGTACCTACATTCGAATGCAGTTAAATAAAAAGAATTAAAATGTTGAAACACGTTTTATTGTTCTCCTTTATTTATTATTAACATTGTCACAAATTGTTATTACTTTAAAGGGGAATTTAAAATTGTTCGTCCGCTATTCATTTTGCTAATTATAGTCCTTTTGGCTTTTAACAAGACATTTAGTCAACTGTTCATTTCGCGGTCTCCTTTTATGGGTTGGTTAAGTAACCCATTTTTGAAGGCTTGTTAGCAAGTAGGTAACATGACATACATAACTTAACCGCTGGCATTGTTTAAAGTTATTGTTTGTATTTTGAGACAATCTTTAATTGCCTTATTATATTGAAAGCTCGGGTTAAAACGTTGAGTTGACAATTACTTATTGCGGAATTGACAGTGTTGCCATTTAAAAAAAAATATAACTGTTGGCGACACGTTCATGGAATTGTGAGTCTGTATTATTTGCGGATAAATTAATTACTGAAGTGTTTTTTAATAAACAGCATGATAAAAGAAAATATATCCTATTCAATCATCGAAAATATTTTCCATATTTTGCTATCGAATTAAATATCACCATCAGATAATAACGCTTAGTAGGTATATAATGAAAAGGTTTAATTTATGTTTTATATTTTATAAGTAGATTAATTAGTAACTTATTACTATCACCTCCATTTCACATCTATGAATATAATTCAACCTTTTAAATTATTTGTCATTAACCCTGTAATAAAAAGTGACAATTCGTTTTAGAGTTAAATGCCACAAAGGTTTTGATCGCGGATTACGACCATAAATATGGGATTTTATTTTAAATAGTCTCTTATTACTTATTTCTAATATCCAGTACAAGACAGCTGCTTAAAATATTGTCAGCTTTAATTGGACAATAATTCATAATGTGTAAGAGGTGTTTTTCACACGTTTAGAGCTATGAAGTAGGCGTCAAATTAAATACTGATTTGTCTCTAAAGATTGTAAAATGGCTGAAACAATTATTTTTGTCAATTGAGTGTCCAATTGTTTTTGTTCGAAATTAAATTCTTTACCTCTTGAAATCGTGCCCTAAATTTCGTACCAACCGTAAGCAATTATTCCAAAAAATCCGTAACATTTCTAATAATTACAAAACAGGAAACCACCTCGCGTATTTATATAAAACAGTACCCGCAATGAAAACACTCGTAAATCCCATCGAATATAAAACTAACACACGCCGGATGCATAAAAAAAATTCAAATTATTTAACTAAACAAAAATATATGTAAGTTTTCTAAAATATAAGCAACAGTCGTTAAAAACGAGTAGCGGTTGTGTGTTTACGATTTATAACTTTCAAAAATCGATAGGATGTGGTTTTGTCTATAAGATGTTAGACGCTTTAAATCAAACATTGTGGCGATGTTTGAAAAATGTGTTTATAACTTATTGCGTTATGGCCATTTCAAAAGATATATTTATGACGTTAGTGGTATGTGTTCTACTTAATTGTTAATCTTACCTTATTTTTTATAATATCTAAATGAATGATTTTTTTAAGATTCGATACTGTCTTATAGTTAAAGTAAGTATTCATTTGTTAATGGTATTTATTATAACTTATTTATTAAATAGCAGAAAACCTTCAAGACAGTTGATAAGTTGACAAAAGGTAATAAATAGATAAATACTATTGTCTTTAAAATTTTAAAGCTGTTTCATTTACAGAAAAAACTTATCCAACAATGTCCAATACAACTATTTAAAACAACCTGAACAATTTGCGTTCATTATAATGGATACAGCAAGAGTTTTATTAATTGGCAAAAAACTGTAACACATACCCGCGATGAAAGTCAAATTTATTCATTTAAAGAACAATGTCTCGCAATTAGGGAGTCACAATGTGGGCAAGTATTTTATACGAGTATTCAAATAAAAACTAGAAGCGGACAACGAATTCTTATAATTAGAGTACTTGGCAGCCTTTTAGGGCTGATAAAGGCTAGTTTGTGGAGTAACGTGTCTTGTTGATAGGTACTGAATAAAAATTAAGATAGTTCTAAAAATTAAATGACCTACTTCTAAAAACATTAAAAAACAAATCTTTGGTGGTTGACTTTAAAATCATTAGTAGCTTTGTTAACTTACCTAGTATCTGTCAAGGACCACCTTATTAATCATTCGACCTTATTTTTCTAAAAAAAAACAAAATATTACTTCGCCATCACCTGTTATCGACTTTGATTCCATTTTCTCACTTTCTTAATCCATAACTTCCACGCCCCATACATTCGAATATCCGATCAAAACGCCATACCCGTGCAAATTAAGTATGTCATTCACGTAACACGTTACCATTGTGCGAAGATTCTTCTCAACATTGCTGGTTGTCATCCCATTGCGATTTGCTGACGGTTTTTTTATTAATTCCTGACACGTAGCCTATGTCGAGTCTTTGTGCGGTAGTGTGTAATAGAAAAACGAATTTGTTACCATTTTCTCATTTATGCGAATTCAATAGTAGGTACAACACTATTTTAGTAATAGTAATAGGTAAGTAAAGATAGTTTGTTAGATTGTTAAAAATATGTTAATTAAGCCACTTGGGCTTTGATTGCAAGTTTATTTTTAAAACACAAAGGGCTGCGCCATTTTTTTTGTAACTTTACAATAGTGCCATTCTTTTTGCGCCAAACTAAACAATTAAGGATAATTAAGGTCTTTATGTCTATAAAACCGTATATCAAAGAGAAAGAAACCTTATGCTGTATCTTATAGAAAAGGATCTTCACCGTATTTTTAATTAACCACCCCTCAATATCTTATTGCAATAATATATTTATGAACCTAAAAAACTACCAATGACCCGTTCAAATATTACAAGCACTTAACAAAAAGTACGATCTAGGGGAGCGAGGGGCTTGTTGTTACAGGGGTAAGTAGTAACAGGCCCTTTTCACCAGGATCTTAATCACTATTAGCGTATATCTTTAACTCAATTTAACCCATAAACCGCACCACATCATATTGCCATAGCCAGTATTCCGTCAGTTGGCGCAGTGAGCAAATGTGTGCATGCCCTTCATTTCTACCAGGTAACATAAAATTGTACTGTCGTAAAATTTTGGTTTGTGTTTTTAATATCGCCTATTTTCAAATTTTCTACATCTCATTTCCATTCAATTTTTTCTATCTCTGATAACGTGTAACAGTTTTTATGATTGCTAAATTGATTAAATAGTTATCTTGATAAATGTTAAAAATCATACCATGGGGTTAGTTGTAACAAAGTTACAACATGCATTGTCTGGTATGTGGTGAAGCTTACACAGATACAAAGATAGAAGATTGGATAGAGTGTATTAGAAATAAATAATTTAACTAGTTACTGTGATTTAAAAGTGCCATTATGATTATAAGTAGTGTTTAACTAAATAAAACCCTTAATTACTGGATTTTTAAGTGTTGATCACAAAAAAGTGTATTTGTGTTGATTTTTTATAAGAATTACATAACACTTACTTTAGAAAGATGTCAATTTTGTTTAAAATAAATAAAGAATAAATGATTAGAGGTATTAATGTCGTTTTTTATTGTCGTTACTACTTGCCCCGGTAGACGTTACAACTTGCCCCAAGCACGAGGTAAGTTGTAACACCGCACTTCTTCTAGAAAATAATTGATTGTTAAATAATGACCTATAGTTATAATATTCTGTTTACTTGATTTGGTAGAGGAAGAGTTACAGTATCCATCAATCTTTATTTAGTAGAAATTGAATCAATAGATCTCAAGATATACTAGTTTTAATGAAAACTGTTACAACAAGCCCCTCGCTCCCCTACTTCTCCTCACGAACCTGCTATATAAAAATCAACCCTATTTGTATTTTTTACGCCAAATAGACCCCATTGTGTCAGCCCCTTGGATTAAACCCCCTACTATAATTTGTCGCCTCAAGTAAACAATGGTATTTCGTTTCTTTCATTGAGCAGTCATAGAAAGGGATGAAATCATAGGGTCTGTTCTAGATGAGAAGATGTAGCGATGGTAGAGATTATTTCTTACTCATTTGTCACTGACGCAAGATAATAAGGATTTATAAATCGATGAACATTAAGCGACAGTCTTGCTAATTTCTTTTTCGTTTCCATTTGTAATATATGCCATAGTACGACCATCATACTTCTGATACGACAAAATCTACAGTAGAAAAACCAACTGCAATCTCTTGCCATATCTCAAACTTAGACCCTTCCAATCGAACCTGATCATCGATAGAAGTCCCTTCAAGGGTCTGTGGGTGTATTTCTTATGCCTTTTGTTTGACTAGGAACCCTTCAGTTTGCTTAGCACGTGTTTTATTGTGCAATTATAGGACAATTACCAAAGGGCCGGCGTGAGGTGAATACTGAGGAAGTTCTTTTGTCGAATTGAAGAAAGGGTTCCTAAAACGACTGTCTTTTTACTAGGAGACACTTGAG
The DNA here is from genome assembly GCA_916618145.1 of Emmelina monodactyla. Taxonomy (NCBI): domain Eukaryota; kingdom Metazoa; phylum Arthropoda; class Insecta; order Lepidoptera; family Pterophoridae; genus Emmelina; species Emmelina monodactyla. The sequence continues at coordinate 5,881,517 of OU745316.1, forward strand.
TTTATTCGATTTAGATTTCTTGATATAGAGCTTCCTATTACTGTTGACGAAAGTTTAGGTAGGTACCTTCCCAAATTGTCATATAGGATCTATAAGAATTTAACCCAAAAACCTCTTTAAATCCGACCCACCTACCAGGATTGCACAAACCAACAATAGATTTACAAATCCTATTGAAACGCCAGAACAAAACCCTTTCTCACACATAACTACACGGCTTCAAACACGTGTGCTATTGTCAAGGTAAATTTAATGATTTCCTCTTACAACTAAGCTTCAGGAAGCTCTTTCTTTTATCTGCTCTCCTGGTAGGTAGTTTTTAGAACGCAATGGCAAACAAGCTGTATTATTATATGAAAAAATTAAAACATCATTTAATACTGATATTATAATAACTTCATTAGTTAGTGATGCTATTGCTTCAGAGAGTGAACATTTTTCTAAACATAAAAATTGGAACAAAATGACAGCGAAATGAAAACAAAGCAATGTAGGTATAAATTAATTAGAAACGACAGTCGGAGTAAACATTACCCATCTGTGTTGACGTGTGCTTGTCGAAAACGTTTGTTTTTACGAATAAGACAGACATATTGACTTGTATTGTAATGGAAATAGATATGGAAACGATAAATCACAAATCGAAGAAATAATAAAGGCATTTGCTGACATAGAACTTACTATAGGTGATGCTAATGTTATATAAAACCTTTTTAGGTACCGACGGAGGTACTGACTGTTAAAGTAAAAAGAAGAAAATAACGATAAAATAAATAAATATTTGATATTAAAAACAATATTGTTCAAACAAAGACGTACATCCTGTGACGTAGCTGATATTCTATCACAGATAAACTCGTAAAATTCTTTATTATAAATATATGAACCGTGAGCTGAAGTTAAAATTTAGTGAAAAATAATAATCAAAGGCGTTTGTTTTTGGACTTCCGCCGATTGGTGTTTGAAACCTTGTAAGAAGATTGACGCAGTTTCTGAAAATATAGATAAATAGATTAAAAAATATAAATTATGCAACAATTTAAGACTACCTTCAACCTTCATACTTTACCTAAAAGTAAAGAACCTCATAAAAGATTGCAGTTTTTTAAGATATATACAATACACTCGAAAGCTCAAGTTACCATAAGAATGGAACAATTTGACCCTGGATAATCTCATACATCAGGATACCATAAATTAGGGAGAATGTCCAATAAGTATCTGTTCAGCTTTGTCTCCATTTTTATAGTCACGCTGACATATTTAATGGCCGATGTTTCCCCTAAAAGTGAAGAACTATTGAGAAACGCACGATTTTACGGTCGTTTAAACTATTGTTTTCATTTTCTTAGCCCCTGTTGATGATCTTGATAATTGACAAGATTGTAATAAAAGTAGCACTGGTAAACGAGTTCCTAATATAGACGAGAAAATAGAAACTACGTTATTAGATACAGAATCAGATTGCCTTGACATTGATTTGGTTGTTATTTTAAAAGTTGTACAACAAGTAACTTGAACCTTAACAGAAGTTGGCGGAATTATTGGCAATTCCCAAACGCTTTGTGCGTCATAAAATCACTGAAAGAATTGTCCAACTCTAAAAGATAAGCACCACACATGCAATGCATTAATACTCTATATGGGCTCGAAGACTTAAAAAATATCAGATTACAAAAGAAAGCGTTTTTGCCATTTTTTGTGGAATTGACGTCTTCTCTCATTAGGGACGACTTGTCTATCATTTTTATTGTTGGATCGGTTACTTTCAAACTTTTTTATGACGGCACTTCATTTTTAAATGTCTGTTTATTTTTACACCATGACGGACATTATGCTTAAGAGACTATTTATGTAGGAATAATTGAATATTTTTCTTCATCTCAAGATGTAAACATTGCTCCATATCTCATAATAGCAATAAGACAATCAAACAAATTTAAACTCAAGTGACTCATCTTATTGAATGCATGATCTATCAACAAGGCTGTTAGCAATTTTTTGTTGATAACGCAGACGCCAAGATTCAATTATGATGCTTAATAATACCCCATTCTAAATCAAGTAAGTTAGATACTGTATTGAATTACGGATGGCGCCTTTCAGTCAGACGTTATAAAGGCATTTTGTCTCTGGTCAAGTGTTACCAGACGTCTGCCCGGCCATAGACAATAAGAGCTTTGTGGCTATAAGCAACCGCATAAAGAGCATTGTAGACGAATCAATTAGTCCATAATGTAGCCATTGTGTAAACCCCGCTTAACATTGTCTTAATGTATCTCTCTCGCGTATCGTAAAATATTTTTTATACATCTATTTATAACCGAACTCAATTTATTAGCCAGATATGTTACAGTAGCGTTTCGGTTTAGACTTACAGAACGATGTGCATCCAAGATTTATTATTGTTTTGTTTGTGTACTATAAATTTATAGAAATGCTACCGTGAGGTTCATTGACGTAGCGCTGCGGTTGGATAAAAATATAACCGCTGCCCAATTACATGGAAACAAAACACCTGAGATTTCACCTGCTGACAAACAAACGACTTCTATAAACAAAGATCACATTCCACTAAAAAGTGAGAAAGATCAAAGAGAATACCTACCTACTACAATACAAGAATTCTCAATGTTAAACAAAATGGACAGAGATGAAACTTTGAAGAGGCAGTCATTATTGTCGAGTAACCTAAAACCGACACATGTGTCACATATCGTCCAGGATTGCGATGCCACATGTGAAACGAAGAAAAAAAGACAAAAATCTGTTGTCACTACTCCCCAAGGTATGAACAATGGTGCACTTATGTCCTGCTTGCCATAAATATACCAAAATCATCCTTAAATCTTCACATATAAAGTGCATTTTAAAAAGCAACGAAAAGGATTTACGGTCGATTTCATCGGAACACAACGTGTTTTGTGATGATTTTTTGTTCAACCTCCGTAACCTTTAGCCTGTGACATGGATTGTAGATTAGGCATATTGGTGACCTTTTTTGCCTTCATTTTTGATGCATATGGATTCTGTTTTTTGCCCAAACCTCTTGAATCCAACTGCTTTTGTTTTTCTTGCAAGATTTCGCATGTGTGCATAGTGATAAATTGATTTTAGTCTGTTCAGATTTGGTTTCCACGGTTTTGTAATTTTATTGATTTCATCTGTTCCAACTTAAAATTTATTCCCCTAATATGCTGTTGTCATTTGTTTGTATTAAAGTTGACAATACGTGTAGGCGCCTTCCATAATGTTCGTTCTATCTTCGAAGGCTTAAAATCAATTTCATACCATAAATAAACTATGAAAATAATGAATGAGTGTGTCTAATAAGATTCTTAGCTGTCGGGTTTAATTCATCGACGTGTAGTTTTGTTTGTTTCATATCAACGGAAGTTCTAATATAGAATCTGCAACGGTGGTGGCCGTTGACAAAATTAATGTTTTATTGTGAAACAATGAGCTGAATGGTGTTTCTTATAAATTATGCGTGGCGTCCCGGATGAGAGATGGATCCGCTTGTAATACCGCGACAGTGTTGAAACGCTCGACTGAACACAATATTTTTTCTGATATCCCTTTATGCAATATCCCTAGTTTTGATAACCCCAACTAATATTGACTTTGAACCCATTAACATGTCTGTCGTCTACGAATCAAACTTTACTAGGTAGCAGGAAGTAGAATTTGATATTAACATAATAAACACAGCCGGCTAGAAAATGGGGATTACTGTGAACTTTTATGCCTCTGCTCATCCATTATGTTCTAGGAACCGTCTAACTATTAAAGGTGGAAATGTCTGCCATCATAGATTTATGGTCAAATCTCCGAGATGTGTTACGAATAAAAATAATAGAATTGTCGTTTCTAATTATATCACGGCCGTTTCCGTTCGCCTTTTGGTTTATTTTAGTTGTGGACGCGAATATTATATCTCCCATTCATATGCGTGTTAAGCGCAAGATTTTCATAGTTTATTGCGCGTACGACGATTATTTGTTAATGGCTTATAATATAGGGCCTAGTTTAATTAGTTTCGTGTTTATATACCACTGTTGCCACTATTAACACTGTTTTATGCATTATGTAACGACAGCACCATTTTGTAATCTCGCTACCATCCGTTCTGTTATTATTCAGGTTTTCTTGTAATTTTACTTAACGAGATTTCTCGTAATCCGGATGCCATGATTTATGTTGGTTTAGATTTCGCAATCAATGATAAATAACTCTCACATAGTTCGGATTTGACGTAAATCTTGGAAGTGTCAAAGCTTTTTCTAAATCGGACTTCTAACGTTTATTCCAACAAATCTTTCACTGACACGGACTAAGCCCTCGTGAACATCTTAATCTACACAAACAACCGTTTCCCATGAAACAAAACTAAATACTAATGAATAATAGTCTTCTTTCCGTCCATTCTGTTGCATACCAACAGCTCGAACAATAACACGGGGCCCGTGATGGATGCTACCGGTGCCAACTCAAAAGGAATAATATCAAGAGGATCAAATGAGGATAATGTAAAAAAACAATAGCAGCAAAACCAGTATCGCAGTCGGCCACGACGACTTCACTTGTGAAATCATTTCTGATTACCGATCTAACTGAAACTGAAATCTTTGCTGTTTTATGTTTAGTGAACTGACAAAGTAATCTTGAAGTGACTTCCTCTAGTAAATTAATTCACAAATTCTTAGTAGTTTGTATTATGTCAGATGAAAAGAAATTAAACATATCATCTTTATAAAAGTATTCTGAGAATATTCAAAGTACTGTTGCTAGTGTTGGAGTATGTGGAACAAACCACTCTTGTTTTATTGTTGGAGCCATATTTTATAGCTGGATTGTGTACCGATTTAGAATATTATGGAGCTAATCCAATAGTTCAGATACGGCGATGCCTCTTTATATTGTAAATGTAGTAAAACTTTTATATTCTTCAAATAGATTACAACTCATGGCGACTTTATCTATTTTATGCGTTACCGTATGGCTTTTCCAAAAATAGTACCGTATATTGTAGAGATTTATAATAATATCGCTCGTTGACGCTAATATTATTTATAATGGCGTGAAAATATTAATATTAATAAGCTACTTTATTTCCGCCTTGCGTTCTTATTATAAAGTTAATAAATAAAATATTTATAACAGTGCCTGGACTCGTATTGACTATTCAATCGTTCCAGTTGTTCTCTTATCTCAAACTTTAATATAAAGCGAAGCTTTTATTGCTTTAATTTGGTAGTTTCCTAGACAAAGAACAGCTATCATTAATGACATCAGACAACTGGAGAAAGATGTTAGTGATGTATCGTATATATTAACATATTAAGCGACTATTATCTCTACGGTTTCTAACACAAAAACATGTAAATTTCTTAAATCAGCATTAAAAATTTTGGCATAACAAAACAGTCAAACACTTTTCAACAATATGCACAAAACAATAATTTTATTCTTATAAGCATGCTAATGGGTTCTTTATTCATATTTCTATTTTTATAACACTACCCGCAACCATAATATTTTTACTTAATGCTATATTTTATTGGTCACATATCTTATTGGAACAAGTTTGAAATCACATCAATTTATTTGACATCAGAGATTGCTTTTATTATTTAACCATCGACAAAACTTTGGACGTAACTAAATGTAATGACGATGTAAATATTTGTCGATAAAAAAACGACTTACGGTCAGATAAAAAGTCGGACAACAATATCTATTGTTGCCGGACTCTTGCAATCATTAGTACTGATGACGCAAACATTGAAGTCGTTTCTTTTAAAAAATAAAGCTAATCAAGACGGTACGGCAGCCGACAATGTGGTGTTTGATAATAAAAAGATCACAATGAAACAAACGTGTAAAAAGACGAAGGGAAGACATAAAGGTAGTGAACGTAATGATTCGGAAACGAGTGGTTGGGTTGAAGATGTTTGAATACAAGAAGCATGAAAATTACAAGCGCACAATCAGAGTCGTTCTTTTGTGAAGCACAATGTGAACAATGCTCGGTCAAGGACTTGATGGCGAAGGACAAAGGGTTGAGACAAGCGAGGAATCTGTTGTGATTGAAATTTTATTTTTAGCTGATTGAGAATGAGGAAGACTGAGGTACAAGTTTTATACTCAATTATCACACAAAAATAATAGAAGACTATTTATCAAACAAAATGACAAATTGTGTGATACTCGTACCTAATTTCCATATTTTAATTAAATACATATTGATTATATAGTTATTACCCAGAAATCAGTTGGAATCCGTTTCCTGAGATTGAAAACATGTTCAGTCACACATTTAGGGCATTGTACACGAGGTTAGACGCATCAAAGTGAGATCAACCTGAATAAAGGCTGGACCGTAAGGGGTAGAACACAATGTCGGCATGGTCCAAACAAAAACTGACAACACAATACAGAGTGGCCCAACAACAGTGGCCGCTCATAAATCAAGCTCCGACAAAAGTAACAATGGTATTGAGGGTACCTTATAAGAGATCTTAGCATTGTGTATATTCTTTGATGTTCACTAATAAAACCTTTGATTAATATCGTATACGAACCAGTTGGTATGCAAATAATAGGTACAAAAGACCAAATTCCTCAGTAGTCGACACACGTGCTAGGGTCGCAGGATAAAGATGAAGCTACGTCTCTTACCATTCTTTTGTTGAAGCCAGATCTCATTCTTATAAGATCCGTTTGGAAGCAACTGTTTAACGAATTAGAAACCTTTTTGTTACAAGACTAAGATGTCAAACGTCTTCTATAAGCCTGTATTTATGTTTTATGGCGATGAATTTAATCGTTAACTTTATCTAACTAAAGTAAATCTATTTTTTTCTGAAAACATAAAAATGAATAGTTACTTAATGCATTTTTTACAATGTTACCGGCTACATACCTACATAATAATGTTTTTAATTATCTTAAAAACAATATGGGGCAACAACGTTATGGCTGATTCACGACTTGAGTTTTTTTAACCGTCGATTTGTTTAAAGGTCTTTAAAGTTTATCGTAATATAATTTAGGTTAATTAATGTACAAGAATATGTTTTGACAATAACATTGTGATAATGCATTTCAGTGTAACACTAATAAGATTATTAATAGTTTCTCTTATCAGAATTAAAAACAAAATAATTATCAAAAATTTCAATTACCCACTTTTAGATTATCAAATAATTTTAGAATCTCATATATAAAAAAATATCCGAAGAACATTACAAACCATCAAATCTATTTTTCCAACTCCAAGAATGTCTGGTTTTATTTGAAACGCACAGTATCTTTTAGATACAATCAAATATATACTGCATCCGTTTCCTGAAGCCATGAAATTCTTCTTCTTATGAAAATAATGAAACAATGTATTTAAATCTTAGAATTTAGAACTTTGAATTTTATCTGTGTGGTAAGGTTAAAGTTTTATTGTACAAATACCTATTTTTGCTATAGTGTGCAATTGTAATGTACGTATGTATGCATCTGATGACAATAATAATATCCGAAAGCTATCCCGCAATTGTGAAATCCCATGTGGTTTCAATGTTACTTTACATTGTTGATAAAACTCTCATGATAGGTAGGTTATTCTAATTCTATTTGATATTTGTAAGTAACATTGTGTTGATATGTTACATGACTGTGCCAAATACCAAATTCTGTTCCTTCATTATTTTACTTACAAAAATATTTATTTCCGTAACTTTTATTTCGAATATTTTTACAAAATAGCCGAAAAGCGTCCCAACAATACACCGTTATTATAAAAATCGACTAAAAGCTCAATTACATCAAATACGATAAAGCTATTAATATCATACTCAAAGAAACCTTTACATTACAGTACTTTGTATAAGTGAAAATACCGAACGAAAAAAAATGATGATAACATCATTATTAGACATTGTGCAGATGATGTCAAAAATATTATAGCTCTTACCGCTATTGATATAAAAGCTTAATTTTGTAAAGTGGACGGTGAATCTCTTACAGGTCATTTTCTGGTGCTCTTTGATGTGACAAGAGAACTAATCAATGGACGTCGAATAAAACGGAGATTTCTTTTTGATGTCGGAAAGAAGCCGTGTGATTCGAACGTCATAATGCTTTCAGTTATTACAAAAATACTATAATAGCAAAGTACCTTGTGATGTTTTGCCAGAACACTCAATTTCTTTAACATATTTTTTCGATATTTATAGAATTGAATGATGAATTAGTGAGAGTTGCAGTATGTGGTCTGTAATTTGAGATTTAATCGATATTAATTCAAACGTCTCAGTATAGTATCGGTATAATCTCGACGTATCGAGACGTATTACAAACCCCTTGTTGTCACAGCGATTATTCTGCCTCATCTCACTTATATTGGGTGCTTTAGCGTGTGATAATATTGCGCACATGATAAAATTTGTGGTAATGAGATTGATCTGAATCAAATTACTAATAATATATGCAGCAGGTATTTGATTTGTAAACATTTTTTTTTATTTACTTTTGAATTAGCAAAACCATTGGCAGAATATAAAAATAATTATTTTTACGTTTAAATAACTTAACATTTTCCTTAAACCTCTTGTTACAAATGTTAATTGTAATTTAGTTTTAAACTTTATATTTTATTACATTTCCTTTCCTCATTGCATCACAGGAAATATCTTAAACTGACAAGTTTACCAACATCCGTCTGAAACACATCGAAATTCATCAGCGCACAATTCTATTAACCCGACTTATACAAAATCTATCTTATTGTCCCACTATAAATGGAATAGTACTAAAGTCACCTACAACCTCACATATTAAGTGGTATCCATTGAATTTAACTTCCTTGGTAAAAGCAGTATTGTTCTAAACATAATACACTATATTAATGTAGTTTCAGTGTTTGCTGTTGAGATTGTGGCTGACAAATTTATTTCCACGTGTGTTGAAATTTCTATTGAATCCGACGAATCTAGCGGCCTAAATGACATTTAATTATACGTGGAATTCTATCAGTATAATTAAATATTAAAACAAGTTGAGACTTAAAAAAATTACCTAGATTACAACTACTTACATTCTCGACCGCACTACAACAACAAATGAAATTATAACAAATGGTTTCATAAAAGTTCTATCTACAAGTGCTTAAGACAACCTCAAACAAGTAATTACCATAATATTTCTCACAACGCCGCTTAGTATACACCACAACAATAGTGATGATCACAATCACGATGTAGTCTTTGTAGAAAACGACGAAGAAATTGTTGACGGGTGTTCGAGAAAAACATTAACCCGAAAAGAGCGGGACGCGGCTCTAGACAAAATGTTTAAAGCATTACTTGACAAACAACCGCAAATTGTAATTGTAGCTCCTTGAAAGGGTTAATAATTGTCTTGATGGTGTGGGATTGTGTCGGAAGTTTACTATGAGAGAGCTGTTACCTGTTGGAGATAACGAGACTCGTGATGTCATATTGATGAGGTTATTCTGTTTAATAGTGCTTTTTTGTGTTCTATTTATCATTGTTTAGTTACAAATTTAGAGAAACTCTGTTGGTATCAACAAATAATTAGGGAAAACTGTTTTTGTAATCTCAATACTTATTAATTCTAGCTTTAAGACGTGTCCTCTTCCGCTATAATTTTTTTTTTGTTTAAATACTTATTAATGCTAGCTTTAACTTCTTTCGCTAAAAAAAAAACGATTGTATAATATGGGTGCAAGAATTGGTTTAGGTACTTATCAAAACTTACAAAATACCTAAAAACTGCTGAAGCTGTAACTCTTGTGTTACAGTAGTGTCTTGAAACAAATGGTAATCACCAACTAATCTGATTAGAAAGCCCCGCTTCGGTAGATTGAGCTATTGTGTGTGAACAGTTTCAGGGAATAAGGCATCTAGTGTGGAATGATCATTAGTCTTGAGGAAATGTGTTGATGCGTCGTTATGGTTTTGATTTTGGTTTAACGTTTAACGTAGAATTATATTTGATTGTTACCATCTTAATCATTTTTAAAGTAAGAAATAAAAAAATACATCTTAACAAAGTAAATTATTAGCTACAAGTTCGGCAAACTTTTAAAAAGCACGTTATAAATACAATCGATATTTTTTCTAATAAACTCACTTTAGCGGCTCGGCTCTAGCCAATAAAACACGGTCATTTTTATGACCACAATTCCAGTTGAATTCACAATATTTTATATATTTACTACAGACATCGCCAATGTCCCCACAAAAATAATACGAGACGATCTAAATAATTCAGAAGTGCTCGCCGCTACCCTTCTGAATTATAAATAGTATTATTACTAGATCTGAAGAATTAAACGGTTTTTCTGATAATCTTGTAAAGAAGGATAAAGATTATTTTGTGGTAAGTAAAGTTAAATAAAAAAAAACAATAAATGGTTAATAACTAAGATTTTTCTGTTAAATAAAAGCAGACAGAAGCCAATTCTAAATCTTATAAGCACTGCAAACATTAACCTTTATTACAACTTACTATGTCAATCAAAGTTTTGCCTATAAAACATTATTAATAAGACGCAATCTAACTTTGCCGAGACGTTCATTCACTGTGCTAAGATGTCAACATTGCGGTATTATACGTATTACAATAACAGCAGTTTGTGAGTCAACCCCTAGGGGGTAGGGGGTAAAGTTGAACCCGATCTCCCCTCTCGTGTTGGAATTATCTTAAGTCAGAAGCATTCGATTTGAAGGGTCAAAGAAGTGGCTAAAATTTGACCCGCGTTTGTGGTAACTACGTGGTTTAACAAAATGAAAAAAAGCGGATTATAATTTCTGATATTCATTTGTTCAAGAAAACCATTAGCTATGATTATATTGGTGTAGGGATTCGAATAGTGCAACGAACAATCACAATAGTCTATCTCAAATTGTAGCTTCACCCCCAAAGACCTAGACAGACTAAACTTCAATTACGTTAGACGTTGTTTCTCCGTTTCCCCGAACTGTATCCCGTATTGACCGGGATCGCTCCCCGACGGAACACCCCCGAGATTCCACAATAATTCTCGATACAGAACCATTCTGCCACAGTCAATGAATACTGAATGGAAACCATTTCAATACATATTTAGCAACAACCTATTTCAATTTAGATTATTGCTCCTCCACTCCTGGACGCCATTCCTCAACTCGGATCGGAAATCGATACCAAAAAAGCAAATTAGCAAATGAAAGCTTAATGTGATTATACGGTGTACTTTATTAATTGACCTTCCAAAATTAACGAAGATAACGCTCACAAAGGCTCGATTTGAAAGGGGCACCTTTCACTGAATCGCCACTCTTTAATCTTGAAGCGAAACAAAACTCGGGATCGTAACAGGATTGTCTGGCCGTTCATTTACTTAGCAAATTATTCTTTGTCGAACGGAAGAGAAGGCTTTGAATCCATTAATTCCGTGATGGGGTCACAAAAGGTGGTACAAATTAAAATAATGTATTCTACAACTTCAATGGGGATCCCTCGTCCGGTGTTATTATTACAAGAATAATGTATTTAAATCAGAGTCGGCTTTCAGATGAAGATGCGCCGCTTTGTGAACGACTCCCAGCGAATCACGTACGGCAGCATTAGGATGTGTTTTATGTTGCAAATTATAGCCTTCCATTTTAAAAACTCGCTCAAATTTCAGCTCGCGAACAATCCTGGTTCGTTAGAAAGTTTCCACGCTCTCATAATATGCCGCCCACATAATACAGAATGGTGTAGGTACAGAGCTCTATTAATTACAAATCCTGGTATAGAAACAACTGTAACACAAACAGCAAATTAATCCTCGGCATCATCAAAAGGGTTTACAAAACTACCCTCAACAGATAATTTAGAATATGATCACCCCATTGCCGAATATTTCGAAACAAACATTCGATTTATTTATTCTGGTGTTTATTTGGAAGCGTAATATGTCGTGTTCCACTTTGATGTCGTGAAATCGCTTCTGGTCTTTGTCAGTTGCTCAAGGATTTACATCTATTTCTATTGCTGTGTAAATTTGAATTTTAGTGCCTCTGTTTTAGAATTTAGTGTCCTTTGTGAGTGGGTCTGGATTTGGTACTTTGTTGTTTGGGGTTGTTTGGGAGGAATTATTGCATATGGTTGGTTGAAGTCTGTTTGGTGTTTGAATGGTTCATTATATGAGGGATTCTCTGTCAGGGTTGGAGATGATATTTGCGATGTACTGTATACTATTGTTTATGATTTGGACAATTGTTTGTGTTACTCTGTCAAAGGATGTGCACTTGTTTATTTAGATGATCTGTAAAAGGGGACGAGACATTTACTGCAGAAATGTCAATATTGTATTTGAATTTCTTTGTATTTGAAATAGGGTATGCAATTATGCATGTCGAATATTCTGGTTATCTTTGCGCGGGGTACAGTAGGTAGTTTACAAAAAAAAGCATGTTTTTATTAGTACAACAGTCAAAACCCTTACCTAAATAATCGTTTACTTCAAAATTCGTTTTATGTTATTTCTTCCCAAATAAAACACCTACACATACTTACAAAATTGCTTACATCAAAGCCTGCGGGCTGCAAAAACGAGGTCTCTTACAATGAGGTCTCGCCCTCAAATCCCTGCTGATTACCTTAAAGGTCAAAGGCAACAATTGAGTCTCGGTGATTGGGCATTGTTCAACCGGTATTAACTGTATTGTTTGGTGCGAAATAATCATAATGTCCTCTTATTACCGTTGTAGGGTTCTTTCGAGGATGTGTTAGGGTGGCAAAGACGTCTTTAGTATTTTTTCTAACTTGGGACGATTTTTGTAAAAACTTTTCCGCAGTATACTTCAAATATGTGGTTCTATCATATAACGTAGAATATAAAGTGGCTTAGATAATTTGAAACAATCTTTCCTAAATTCTTGATTACCTTTCTAACTTTAGTTTTCGACATTTGCAATAGATAAATGTTTTTGCGATACACCGACCGACGTTCATTGATTTATAAGATCCACCTATTTCCAACCAATTAAAAACTCTCACAAATCTAACTTTTACAATCAAGTTTTTTCGCCGATCATTGACCAATTTCGTGAATTGCCGACTACAGTTACGTTCAATTCATTTGATGCGAGTAATAAGCAAAAAGTCCGTCTCCATGTTGTGCCCACATCACACCCACTTGGCTCGCCTTGCGTCGATGGGTAATTTTCCCCCATTGTTAGACACAAGAAAATGCTTCCCATACAAGGATTGTGATTTAAGCTCCTGGATTAGGCAGTATATTGTCTGCAAACGAATTGTCATATAAATGTTGCTAAATTTGTACGTACAATTCATTTTTTGCGTATTTCTAATTGGGATGGTTCAAAGTTTTTACCAATCGTCATTTTCAAATCACTTACCTGTTTTTATTTAGTTGGTTATAGTTAATAGATAGTTGATAGACAACAGCTACCATACATTATGATAGTACTTAAATTTCTTAAGCATTCAAAAAACTAATAGAAATAAAATTGAACAAATTATTTTCATGAAATTTCCATGTGTCTTCTAAAAATAAATGTAGGTTTTTGTGCATTTTCCAGTAGACTATCTCCATCATATAAATAAGTAACTTGTATTATAAAAGCTACAATATAGGGAGTCGCTGGTAATTTGTTTTCGATAATTTCATCCCTTCAGTAACTTGGCAGGGGGTGGCTCCTACTGCGTTCTTTTGTGCATTTCTGAATCAATTCTAAATATTAACTTTCTCAGAGTTAGTCAAGAACCTGATGATGAGGTTCATTGTGGTACTATTATCGTCACTTCTTCCGTATTTTTCAAGTTTTCTGTTTTTCGAGTAATATACTATACATTCAGTATTGCAATTAAATTAAATTCTTTTTTTTTAAATGGAATTCCTTATAATATTTCTATTTTTTTTGTAGCTTTAATAATCTTTTTTCTAAATATCATTGTTTGTTGCACTGTTATATCTTTGAATGTTTAGATGTCTAGTGATAGATAGGTAGATATACCTACATGTCAAGTTACCAATTCTAGTAGTATACACTTTGCAAATAACTTGATATCTGAAAATGGTTTGTATTTGATTGCCAATTCCTTACCGTATTCTTCAATATTAATCTTCCAATCTCCAGCAACTCGAAGCCTGGAATCCACTTCGTCATCATATTTAACATCCGTCGAGGAATTACTTAATCAAAGATGGACAACATACGACGGCTTGGCCCAATCTATTACTGTAAGGAAATTGCTGACGCCTTAGGTAGATTTCAAATCTGCAGACGAGGCCCTAACGAATAATATCATAATCACTAAAATTTGTTTTTTTATTTGAATTAAGAAAAAAAATTAAGTAAATAACTTTACATAAAAACAAAAAGCCTTTTAAAAATAAATTCCATTACTAAATAGCAGATTCGAAATAAATTGTCAACATCTAAGAAAACGTGTTTGAGAAGGAACGCCATTCAAATCAAATAAGCGAGAAAAATAGACTTAAGAGCCACTGCGAGTGCCACAATGAGAAATAAAAATTAAATAGAAAATATTGTGAAGCGTCCGTAATTTGATGGAAATAAATAAAAAGAAAAATATCCACCTCCAACGGAGAAATGGCGGAAAACAGCCTCTGCTACGTAAATGGATTATTCTATTCAATAATAAGTTTATTCACAATAAGTTTTTTTCACTGCGAACGCTTCAAATTAGGTTTGGCCGGGAGCAGAAAGAATTATTGTGCCTACATTAATGTTGGAATATTCTTGAGCGACCTGAATATTATTTTGAAGGAGCATTATGATCATTGTTATATAGGTCATTGTTTGACCCAGACTTTTACCAAAATGTGTGCTCTTGGATAGATCTAATAGAACTTAAAATGTAGTTAATCTGTAGTTATGCTAGTAATATATTACTCATATGTCTACTAATACAGTAATTTACACCGAAATTATGTAGGTAATAAAGCAAAATTTTATGAAATAAAAAATAAACATACCTGGAATCAAAACATCGTTTTTTTTTCAATTTAACATCTTTAAAACAGTGCTACAAAACAATCAAAACAATTTTCAAATGGTGCCCGTAATTTGTCATAAATTGAGTTACGACATTGTTCGTCGCCTCCCCTCTGTTATAGAGAATTGAAATCAGCTGTGCAGCCACCGTGGCCTATTGAACCAGAATATTTATGGTTTTTTATACTATATAGTTATTAAAAAGTAACATTTTACATCGTAAAACGTTAGGCACAGAGATTGGAAATCGAATGCCTTTTCCTGTCACTAAGGTAAAAGAAAAGTAGATTTAAACTTTTTTTATACCTACTTGATGACATTTAGTGTAGTTAAAATCTAAGTTATAACAAAACAGTAAATTATCTTTTGTTTATTTAATAATTTAGTTAGCTATTAAATATCCATTCACGATATTGACTTGTCAATTTTCCCGCCTTCCGCCATATTGTTCCCGCCAAAACGTGACGCTATTGTGCCCGTAATAGAAAGGAAATTAATAGTTACAAAATACAAAGTTACCTATTCAGTTGTTATGCACCGTATTGCAGTGGTATAAGGTTGGTTTTGGGTGGGGAATTTGCTGATGTTATTTGGTTTAATTTGAAGAATTGTTCGACAGAATCGAAGTGCGAACCTGTTATGTTTGCTGTTAATCGGTTTTGGTGCATCGTGACCTTAAATCTAATATTGAAATACGAATTTGTTTGTTTTATTATGATTTAGTAAGAATTGTTGACTGGAATGGGTTTTTTTTTGTTGTAGTTTTAATTTGTGTATATTATTATAGCAAGAAGCTGATTTGGTTAAAAAAACAACGGAAGTCAATTCAGATTCTCTTTTATTTCTATTCAAACAGAAACGAATCAGACTTACAATAACTCGATCTTAAAATTAGTTACATCATTGTTTACAGAAGCATATAAACGGATAAGCACGTAATCAAGATATTCAAGTTTTAATTAACTAAACTAAACTCAAACTCAGACAAACAGAGATCAAAGCGAAGTGTCTGTCTGTATGTGCTCGTCTACTCAAGAAATTCACTTGTTGGTATTACCAATGAAGATCACAGCACAGGGTACAGGCGGGAGCGATTTAGATAAGACAAGCAATAAGATACAGCGATTTGGGGAGAAATATTGTAAAATTTGGTGATAGATAGCAAAAAATGTGTAAAGGAAGTGATTAGGTACTAACATTTTTAACGGCCTAAAATACCAAAAAGAAATTTAACTGCAGGTTATACATATAGTAAACTAGTGGCCGCCCGCGATGAATTCGGTTTCCCGTGGGAATGAGTTGTTTTGTGCTATGTGTTATTCTGATGTATAACCTATATAACTGTAAAGCTTTATCAAAATCCGTCCAGTAGTTTTTACGTGAAAGAGATCCTCACAAACGTTCACGTTTATAATATTAGTAGGATTTTGTGGATCAATTGCTAGTGGAAATGTATTACTTAGACGTGACTATGTAGATAAATGATTAACCAAAATACAACCCATCCAACCTAACGACTGATGTATTGGCATAATCAGATCAAATGACATTCCTGACTTACCAAAATCACGAGACCTGCCTCACCCCCTCATATATTACACTCACAGGCTTCCACGAGGATTTTCAACCTACACCAGGGGTCTTCTGTTAATGGTCGGACAGACACCTTCCAAGTCCGAAGGAAGCAATTAGTACGTTTATCCCAATTATATGCTTTAACGAAGCTAGTTGGTACCGAGTTCGACAAATAGTGACCCAGGACGAATCTGATACCGTTTACTTTAACGATAGTGTTTGTGATGCAAGTTTACTATCACGGCTCTGGTAATTGAGTTAACATTCGGTAATTGTAGTGAGCGTTTAAATTTTGTAATTACAATTTGTGGGACATCCATGTTAAGTTCTCTGAAACGTGGAAATTTTGCCATCCTCATACTATGAGAGAGAGAGATTTCAAACGAGTGACATTTTGGCTGAGAGGAAAATGAAGTTTCCTACTTTTGATATCTAATATATAGAGTATTTTAAGATGACTGATCTTCTGAAGCATATGTTCATGAATATTTTCTTTGTTCACAGAAACATGTCATCTAAAAGAAAGTCACCACCTTCAAAATTGCAAGAAGGAGCCATCGACACCGAAAAGTCTGCAGCTGGTCCTGCCAACCTGGACTTTGAGAACCACGAGTCAGACCTGGACCAGGCCAATTTCTACAAGCTATCCCCAAGCTCCTCCCCCAGGACCTCAATATCTGAAGAAGACGGCTTCGACACCGAGCAACCTTCGAAAAAACAGCGTTTCGACTCCCTAGACATGACCAATAACCTTCTAGTCCCTACTTCCTTTCTGAGTCTGCATCAAGTCAATGATCTGCAGTCGCGGAGACGAGGCTCCTCAGAATGCAGTAGTCCGGGCGTGGAGGCGAAAGTTCTCGGACTCTGTAATAACAACAATTCATTGCTGAATCACAATAGCGCGCTGTCGCTTGCACCTCCTCACAAGCGGTCGATGGATGATGTGCTGAAGAGATTAACCTCCAAAATGAACAATAGCACGATTAAAGAAGAAAAGAGGCCAACCCCTTCGACGACACCGGTGAAACAAAACAAGTAAGTTTATTTTTTGGACTATATTTTTCATTTATATTAGGCTGAAATTTCGTGGATGATTTGATCACTTTGGTAATGTGATTTTTATATAAAAATAAAGAGATCAACAGAAATATCTATTTATTCTGTAAGTGTTATGATTACATCATATTGATATTACAAAGCACAGAGGTGCTAATAAATTCTATATCACAATCCACATTATACCTTGGACCGTAATTAATTACAATAATAATATTATTGAGTGTCTACAAATGGTCACCTTCACATTATTATTGTGATAGTTATCTATTAGAGAAACACGATTGTTTTATATAATTATGATCACATGTTTACGAGTAGGTACGGAAATTGTTGTCATTGATAACAAAATCTAAGCAATTCCGCATTTTCATTATATAGGCACAAATAACTTAAGTAGTTGCTTTTGTGTCTAGTCTTGTGTAAGAAACTTATTTTATTAAGTTTCGGAAGGACTGTATCCTTCCTAAAAATTGGGTTAATTTTAAATCACCAACTAAGAAAAAGACTAGTGAACCTCGCTTTGCAATGGTGTACATAATTTTGGTCGGCTTGCTTATGATGCATAAAATTTTGGTTAATTAACAAGTTTTTTTCTGAATGTTCTATACTTACCAACCTATTCAAAAAAATACTTAGTCATACTAAGACAGTAAAACCGAATTTCAATCCGTTACGTGGTTTAAGAGAAGTTAGAGCACAAAAATACAAACAAACACATAGAGCAACTTTGCTCTATAAAATTTTGTAATTTAATGATGATGATGTTAATTTTACTAAACCCAAAGAAGTAAAATTTGGGATAAATCATCGCTATGCTACTAGATTTAATTTCTAACTTGTAAACCCTGTATTTAGTATTTTATAATGGTTTTCAACTCTTTTATAGTAAAATAAAAATAAAATTAGGATGAAAACTTTGTACAACAAGAAAACCAAATAAAAACAAAAATATCCACAACACAGTAAGTAACTAGGTTTCCACACAGCCAGTAAGTTAACCCATAAACTTACGCACACGATTTAATTGCAAATTTAACTGTCTGTTAAAAGCGACGTTAAAACAATGTCAGTATGTAGGACCACCGTGGAATATTATACAAAATTAAACTATTGTTAATAGCTAATTTTGTTATAATATTACTGAAGAAAGTTAAAAAAACTCATTAATAATGTAATAGTTTAAACATTGTTGCGACAAACTCTAAGGTTTTTACCCCAGATTAAGGATAAGGTTTTACCCCAAAAAGTATTTGAAAGTGTTAGTTAATTTATGTCTATACTTATAATCAACAGCTATATTAAAGTTTGTAGGTATATAAAATTAGAAACAAAAAGGAAATATAATATTTTGGTCGTCTTTTATTCTATGAATTCTCTGCAAAAAGTAGAGAACAACGTAATTTAAGTGTGCTAGAAATATTCCACATTCATTTAGTATAATTTAACACTTAAGTTGGTTTAGTATTTAACCTACTTGTTAGTTAGCAACGAAGAAATTACATCAGCACATAATTTTAACTACAATATGTTATTGTTAGAGTTAATGTCTCATTTAGAACAATGGTCGAGGGTAAAGACTAACCACATACTATGGAATGTAACGAATAGCGAATAATAGGCTAATTATCCAATTTAAGATAAAGCACGATATTTTTATCAATAAAGCTCTTTTTTGTATTATCACAACATTAACATTAAAACACATTTGGATAATTTGGAATTGATAAAACTTTAAACCGTTTCTACCAATCTTACCAATTGTTGCCTATACGTGTTTTATAGTTCGCGCAACCCAAATCACCACTAAATCTAGAATGGATCTTGAATAAGTTTCATATGCTTATTTTTTTTTTTAAATAATACCTTTACCCGGATAACGTATACATACATGTTTACTTTGGCAAATTTTTGATTTAATTTAAAAAAACCATTTACAAAAAATAATAAGTACCCACAAATCTCAATTTTTATACTGATTCCGTTACACTCCGGCGCACAGGTCAGCCCCCACCACCTACCTCATTAGACACAACAGTTACCACTGTCCTCGGTATATTGTGCTTTAGTATAACAATAAATTTAATTATATTGTTTAGTTAATTTACATGTGACAAGCCACTTTGTACGCAATTTATAGTGCAAGACGCTTGACGAAAATTTTCTTGAGCTAATTATATGCTGCTGTTAACGATTCGGATAATTTTGGAGTTTACGGTCGGTTTATTTTTGGAGAATTAAATATAATACAGTGTAATAAATGCAGAAGAAATACCAGACAATATGAAAGAAATAATTTACATTAAAATGATAATTACTCGTTAACCAAGCTACTGTGCAAACGAATTTAAGCTACAAATTAAATTAAAAATTATCTAGTCTTATCATGATTTACTTATTTAAATAGGTTTTAAGATCAAATGCTTCTTTTGGCATAAATGCCTTATATTGTTAGCCTCTAACTAATTAAGTTTATTATTTATTAATAAAGATATAGACAGTTTATATAGGTACATAATCCAAAAATAAACTAATACAGGGAAGTAAATCGATTAAAATTGCAAAATCTAAGCTAGCTCTTAAAGTCAGGCTTCTTGCACAAGATAATTAATGAGTTTGTAAGTCTTTCTGGTAAAGTAACATATCAATAACTTAGGTTTGACAAATTATAAAGAAATGATCGATTGTAAATAGTAATCGAGCGATTAAGTATGACTAATTTTAACTAGAACACTAAATAATTGAGAAATTTTCATAAATGGTTTATCCGTTTTCAAAATAAATATTATTTGGTTTACAAATATAATTTAATGTTAAAGGGGTAATAATTTTTCTAATTTTGGGATATATTAAAGATTTCAGCAAAAATTTTTTTCACTTAAGTTGAAATCGTTGTTATGTCAACAATCTGTTTAAATAATTACAATTTCTCAGCTCCTAAACACAATAAAATTAGACGCTGATAACGTTAATAATAGACAGATAATACGAAAGGTTAAGGCGGTGTCAAGCGAACTATGTCAATATTTACTTGCAGCAGTGTATATATTAGTGATTGTTATCTCAGAAGTTAATTGGCTAAGCAAATATGTTGCTAGGCAATATATAGGTATAAAAGTAACTGTTAATACTAAATTATAGTTTAAAAAATATATGTTTTAAGTTCAAATGTACCAAACCAATAAGGAGTTTTTTACAGCTGAAAAGTAACCGTTGAGAAAAACCATTTAACTGCGAGTGAAATTATGGGTCGGAAAGCAAAAAAAATGATCTACGAGTAGGTACCTATCTCGGTTCATCCAGTAATGAGTTACCATGTCACTTAGTTAAATAAACACGGCAATCTTTAACTATCTTTTTTTAGTCACCGAAAAACAATTTTAAGATTACCTAAGTTATTAGATGCTTCACCTAGATTATTAAATATCAGATAGGGTTTTAAAGCAAGTTTGAAAAGTATGTATATGTTACGGCTAATACCCGAAGTGCGGCTACACCTTGTTTTAGCCGGTTAGAACATCAATAGGTTAGGTTAGTTAGGTTACTTTTTTGATACCACCCAGAAAAAGGAGCAGGCGCAGCCAGTTGAAGCCAGTTTTTATATACATAGGTATAATTTTTTTTATACAGTTTTCCATATTAAAAACACTTCTAACCGGCTAAAACTAGGTGTAGCCGCACTTCGGGTATTAGCCGTAACATATACATTATTAGGTGCCTTCGGTTAAGTACATTTAAGGGATGATATTATGATATAAGTAAGACGTTGTAATTTAAAGAATACCATTGTACATCACGATTTTTCCACTGAATATAGTAATCCTAAATAAGAGGTACTAATCATAATAATTATACTTATCTCTATGCAATTAAACACACCAAAAACATTCGCGCACAAACCAATGAAATCCAGTAGCCAAAATGAATTCGAATACTGGTAACATTGTTGATACATTCAACATAAAGGGTGGTCTACAAATCCGTGCAAACATCAAAATTCAATAAACATAAAACCACTACTCAAATAGACAATTCCATACACAACAAGCATTGTCATTTTATTTTATTGACAGCGCGGGAAATCTCCGCCATTTTGTTTTCGGATTGTAAAGCTTCTTTGTAGACGGACAAAGGATTATTGTTCGTACAGCCTTGTGAATTGTCTTTGAAAATACGGGATGACGTGTTTGTTGGTTATTTTAAACTGTTTTAACGTAGTTTTTGTAACTGTGCGAAAATATCGCATGCAAAATTATAGGTGTCTATGAAGCAATGATAATTTTATGAACAGATACCTAAGTACGACAGTGACGGGCAAAAACTTGAGAAAGACCCATTTGCGGTCTTTTCCTAAACGCCGCGTTTTCTGAGTGTAAAGTGACTGTAGGTATTCTGCTAGCATGTAAATAATATAATAAGAAATAAATCTCCAGACTGACACACCACCTGTATGGCCCTAAACTAAGCAAAGCTTGTACAATAGGTACCACACAACACAATGGACTAGGGGAGAATCTAGTTGCGCCCAGACACGAGCCAATTTTGATAAACGATTTTGACGAAATTGGCTCGACCCGGGGATCGAACCCGGAACCATCCGCTTTACAGTCCGGTACATATAACGCTGCGCCACAGATATCGTCATGTTACATACCTATTGCATAAAGTATCTTACTCTGAATACAATTTATTGTAATTAAGCTACTGTCTTTTATAACAGCTTTAAATAATAGACCAATCAAAAAAGGGTACGCCGTTGCTGACAAATAACGTAAATTTCATTCTAATTGGTCCATCAGTCAAAAGAGCCTCTAAGTAAGTTATTAACTACTAATGGTCGGTTCTTTGTGGTTAACAACTTTTAAAAATCTTTGTATTGTGTACTTTCAAAATATTTATCATTATACAAATTACCTTAAGTTAGCCTTTATTGTTAAAGTCGGCTTGTGGTTAGACGTAAGTTATGAGCGGAAAGCGATGAACTAAAAATTACATTAGGCAGTGTTAAATTTTGAGAAGGAAATAATAAAAATAATATGATATGGTTATAATAATAAAAAAATATTTTTTTAACAAGTATAAAATTGTCTCAGCAGATTGTGCTTCAATAAATAAAATATCGGTAATTTTAATAACAGTAAAGACCTTGTTATTACCTACATAGTACCATTTACACATTTAATAGTAGCTTTTGAGTATCCAAAGCTTTTTGACTATACAATGAATATTTCATACCACTAGTGTGCGGCATTTTATATAGAAACAATTTGAGTATCTGTTAGTAGAGCCCTGCAAGATTTTTCTACCGCTTCCTTCTTTAACGTATACCCTACACCTTTCAAAGAGCTATGAAGGTGATGTATAAGCAGGCATTAAATATTTCGTCTTAATCTAACTCAACGGTGATTAACCGGCGATTTAATTATTACCACGCCCGGGGATAATGCCCTGCATTTGTTTTAATATTGCTTGAAATATGACCTCTTATTTTAACATTAAAATTAAGTTAAATAATAGTTCTAACGATGTGATGTTGGTTGTTTAAAAGGCGATATTGACTGGAGTGTTTTAACATTGAAAAAAAAAACGTTGTCTTTTTGTTTAAGTCGGTTTGTTCTGTAAAACCTGGCACCGCATCGCACTTTATCGCACAACATCGCACAACATCGCACTGCATCACACTACATCACACAAACCACACAAAGATTGGTTTATTAAGTCAATTTTAGCTTTTGAAAAACAAACTTTAGGTTCTTCATTATATGCTCAAAAAACCTTCCTATTAACTTTTGTCAAAAAAAAAAACAAAATACTAAAATAATAAGATTCCTCGTGTCCTCATCTTAATCAAGTAAATAAAACAACAGACATTCGATAAGATAATTTCTTTATATTTGTCTTGCTCCATATACCTAATTGTTGAATCCGTGATAAAATAACAAACAAAGTATCAGGAATAGAATATAATAAATTTCGGTGCAGTTCAGGGGTTATCCTTATGTCTCCGTTTGACAACACTATGATATACAAATCATAATAATTATTTTCGTGAATTGGTCTGCATTTAAAAATAGTTAAAAACATCAAGGTCGAACGAATTTTCAAAGATCCATATCAATTTTGGACCTTGAAAGGAAAAAAGGAAACCTTACAAGATGATTTTATTGTCCGACTAAAACCGCCGCATTTTCTTTTTTTTTCTGCGCGACAATTCAATGATTTCCAAAAAAGTTATATTCGTGGCAGTACTTTTCTACTATTCAATTTCATAAAAACTGACTGACAAAAAAATATTCAAAATCCGAAAATATTTTTTAACCACCTTACGGCTTCGAATCAAAGCGATGTTACCGAATAAAACTGGCACAAAACTCCGGAGTGTTACAACTAAAAAACAAAACCCATACCTATCATATTCTACTATTTTATCTACTTACTTTGTATATAAACAAGTAAATAGGGTATCAACTTGTTTTCCTTACGCCATTCGCTACTTTCTTGCAGCCCGCCTGTTGACTCAATCTAATCAGCAATTTTCTCATGTTGTTTTATAACCGACCTACCTTATAAATACCGTATTAAGGACTATAAACATATTTCTGAGCCCCCCTAATTGTCGCACTTAGAAAATTGCATCCTGTATCAAAAACAGTTAGAGCCGACCTCATAGGCTATGCGATTGTGTAACCACAAATTAAGCTCATTCCAACAGTTATACACTGGAAAACGGATTACTTTGTCGGTTTTCCCGCCTTAGTCATTTCAAAATTGGAATGCAACGTTAAGCGCAACGCTGTGATT
Organism: Emmelina monodactyla; assembly: GCA_916618145.1. NCBI lineage: Eukaryota > Metazoa > Arthropoda > Insecta > Lepidoptera > Pterophoridae > Emmelina > Emmelina monodactyla. The sequence continues at coordinate 5,905,981 of OU745316.1, forward strand.
GGCTCATACAATATTCAGAACAACCAATCGTGGCCCGGCTGTGTCGCCAGTGCATCAAAAATTCCATCTGAATATACCACAGTGTGGCAAGCACTAAAAATGATAATGCCCTAACATGGCCAGATATACAATTTCGAATGAAGAATTCATGTCCATATTTATTTTGGCAATGTATTTTTATTGAACACCCTGAATTGGCAGGTCCGGTCCATTTTGTTTATTGGAGGGATGTTGCCTGTTTACGAGTCTATCATAACCATATTTTTTATTGCCATGTTTACTTAAAAGATTAAAAATCTGACATTTCGAGTTTAAATACAAAACCTTTACTTTTTTTCTATAAAAAAACGGTGTTCCCAAAGTTGCCAGTTGTAAGGGTTGACCTTAACCTGATTTAAAATGCTATCAGCCGTTCCCCTTTGGCTGTATGGTTGGTGGTTCCTTTGCCTTTACGCCGAGCTCAATAAAAAAGCAACAACATGACTGACGACGAACGACGATGGGCTGTAAAATAATAATGAGCGCATTGTTAGTGGTTGGAGTTGTGTGGATATGGTCATACTTTCTTTGTTTCTAATAGCTACTTTCTTTCTGTACTTGGCTAAGTAGCTTAGTATCCAAATACTGCATTGAGATACCCTTTTAGATCAAACATAAATGAGTCTTACTTCTCATTTCAACATATTAATATAACAAAAAGCTCAGAATATCAAATTATTGCCTGCTGTTTCTAAGAACTTCTAAATAGAAGAGTAAATCTGTGCTTTTTGTAAATTTAAAATTTAAGCGCTGTTAAGTTTACTGTCCAGTAAAATCCAACTTGTAAATATTATAATTTTTAGTACCTTACAATCATATCCATACTAACCCATCTCCGCTGTCACAGCAGACGAACAAGACGGATAACCCCACAGTTACCGTTGTCTCGCGTTAAGGGATTTTTTTATTGTTTCACACAAATTGTGCGGCTTGCGACAACCCTGTCGTTTTGCATGATGCAGTAGGAATAAGGTGGTGACCCTAGCAGGGGCTTTATTACGGCATTGTAAAGGGGACTTTATAGTTATGTTTACTACGGTGACCATAATAATGACTGCTACTGTTTTTTTTGCAACTGGACTACGAAAGTGAAAGCTTTAGTTATGTTCCCCGCTGGAGTGTAGTACCAATAATTAGTTTCTTTTTTTACAAATATAATTTCCGTTTTTTTATTCATTAAATATTAACGGTAAAACCTACTTTGGGCTGTTACTAATTTTAAGTAAAGCTTATTTGTCTAAAAAGAAAAAACTCAGCAATAACGCACTAACTAATTCATTGATACAATATTTTTACAAACCTTTAATAAAAAGCATATTTGCTTACTAATTAAGACCCTGATATTAATACCCTTGTATTTAGCCAACCAAATTAATTGTCAATTTAGCGATTCGATCAAAAAAGTAAAACATTATGCTTTAATACTTTTTAAGATTCTTGATAATAAAAAAGCAATTATTTTCTCATTTCTTGTTGTTTCTTATAAGAATCTTCAAAGGTCTTAAGAATTTTTGATCGAAATTTGTCGATGGGGAGTCGGACTAAATCAAAGAAAAAATTGAGGGTAGAATGAAAGAAAATACAGGTGCCTAGCCATCTGTATACCTATGTAAATAAAAACTGTAAGTGTTAATTGTAAAAATTTTTTAAAGTTACAAAAACTTATGTAATTTAAGTTTATTCTCAAATTTCAAGAATTAAACTCCTTAAAAGACGAAACAAAGGATCTAAGAAGTATAACGTAAATCATTCAAAAGTCGTTTGAAACTTTTTCGAAATCGATTGTGTAAAAAAAATTCATATCAATAATATACAATTATTTTTGTATTAGAAACTTTTTTGAAAGCCGATAGAAAATTCCACAGTCATGATACTGGCAGGTTGATCACAAAATTGAAACGCCATCGGACTTGTTTTTAAATTGTTTGCGAAGAAAAATAATATACAGGATGTTGTTGGATTTTTTGTTTTTAAAATTTTCAAGGAGCTAATAATCAGTATTCAAATTGCATTACTGCACTTAATTTTTTTCTTGTTATCTTTTTTGAGTATCAAGTTACTTACATACTTATGCAATAAATTAAATGTTTTGACTTTTTAAACTAAATAACATATAAATTTAATTAAACAAAAATATAAAGCACTCATTTAATCATTAAGTAAAACCTATACTTTTCAGGAAATCTTACGTCAGTAGAATTTATTAATAACTGCTTATTCATAAATAACTTAATTACCTACATAATCCAGCAAATACTTATGACACCCATATTGAAGCTAATTTTATTTTAAATAAATTGAAGCTCAAATAAAATCACTTGCAAACACCCTGTATAATGTCAAAGCCGATCGCGAGGTCCCCGGGCATCCATATTAATGACGTCACCCTTGTAGACGTAACCCTTGCTGGCTGGATACATTTTAAAACATGTGTTTTTAAAAATGGAATATTGTTTTTTAATGGTTCTTTTTTTAAGTACCTTGTAAAGAGGTGAAGCTGGAAAAGGTTACTATCGTTTTATGCTGGAATAAGTTGTCTTCATTTCCAAATATGAATTCAAACTTTGATAATACGCAAGTTGTATTATTAGCAAATCTAAGCTTCTTACTTCAAGTATTTCAGTAGTGATGAGTATTTTACTTTTGAACATTGTCCATCACTAAACCACTTTTAGTTATAGGGTGACCCAAAACAAACAAGCGAATTAGTAATCGATTGATCTATCAATCGGAATAATCGGATCGATTCGGAATCGAATTCGGACGCTCTATTAGTTCGCTAGTTCCACCCTCTAATGTTGTTAGCTGTTAATGTATTGTGTTTTTTGGGGTTGAATCTTGTCAAAGAGGGTTTTTTTGCTTTCAGATTCGTAGTTAGTAGCAATATGGTATGAATAAGCTTATTAAGTTTTAATAAAATATACGTGGGTACTATACATATTGTTATCTGCTAATTAAACTTTAACTTTATTTGGGCAGTTACAAGAAAAACGTCATCATATATTTTTTTATATATCCTTTAGTATAGGTTTAGTTAAAATAAAAGAAACTTGTTAGGCAGTAAATCTAGTACCTAACAGTAAGCCTATTAATCATACTTTATGCAACTAGAACTTTTTATTAAAAAAATATTTATTTTATATAAATAAACACAGCTTTTTGTAAAATGTATACCTATAATAATACATTATCTAAACAAAGATTTTGTTACTCAGATAAAACACATTTCCATCCTTTTCATTCCACAAAAAAAAACAAAACACATTCAAAACGAATCCACAATCCGTCAAACACAAAGAGAACTAATCAAAATGGCGGCGCCACTGAGCCGGAAAATAAAAACAAACCGTATTGGTGACATGTATCGAATATAATCGAGATATCGATATACCATCACTACTTTTACACATGTCTATTTTTAAACCGTTCTATTGGAATTAAATAGGTTTTTTTTTAAAGTTAATGTAATAACGAAGGTGACTTTTACCGTAGCAAAATTAAAAATATTTTTTTCTGTGACAGTATTGTCCGAATTTTCACTTAAAAGCCGGATACAGTTTATTTAAAAACTAAGAGAACGTAAGGAAAAGTGCGAAGAGGGGGTTTCGTGTGTAAGAATCAATATTGTTTAATGCAATTAAAAAAATCAAAGCCCTTTCATTGATCTTAATTGATTTTTATCGAGTTCCGGATTGATTAATGAAATATTTTTTAATGTAACTATTGAATAACCTACTAACGACACTTATTTTATTATACTTTTTACATTGACGTCTTTTTATATGAGGTGGCTTATTTCATATGACGATTAATTTTGTCGAAAAACAAATAAATAAAAAGATTAAGCATTTTTAAATTTCTAAAGCAACTCAAACTTGGACCCAAACAAAATAAAATAAAAGCGATCGATTGTCTTTTGTTTCATTCAATTTCATGGAAACAATTAAAAAATCGTAACATTACATCGTTGATGCAAATTATGCAATTTAGTCTTGAAGTCTGGTATTTTAACTTTCAAGCTGTGGGTGGTAAGAGCTGAGTTTTTAATTTCCTTTAATTGAAGCAAGCTATGAATACTTTCAAGTTATTTTAATTATACCCTACTGACGAAGTAAAGACTTTATCGAACCTTAAAAAAGGTCTTTATATTTTAAGTGGGTTGACAAGGCGCATTAGGTACTCTATGAAACTATTGCAAAGTATATGTTAAAGTACAATTATTTTTAGCTCTAATCACCACACATAAGGTCGTATTTTTATCGTATTGAATCGATGTAGTGTAAAGGGGTGGTAGCGTCTCTCTTACTTCAGATTTTTAGGAACAGTCCAACAGTTCATATTAGTGTCTGGTATAGCTCTGGTTGTAATAAAACCTCTGCGAAAGGCATTAAGCTGGCCACTTATAAGTCATTAATAAGAAGTCAACAGATAGCCTTCTTGATCGAAGGTACCCATAAATATACCTATAGTCCTCTAGCATTAGGATTCAGGACAAAATAAGATGTTCAGATTAGTTCAAGGACGTAAAAAAGTATTTCCCAGCTCCTAAAGTACAAAATCTAAACTAAGAAAATATGTTATAGATACTTAAACCGAGGATAAGGTATTTCCATAGAAACCATTTTATGTAGGTAACTTTTAATACTCTACTTCTAACCATTTTGTCATAAGACATCTTTAGCTAGGCAAACCGACGGTACTCACATTAATAATTCAGACGTGACTTAGAATGCATTTATTTGTCTCTTTGTGGCTTTTTCGTACATCTGTAAGTTGAACGAGTGACTTTATATCTGTATGTTATATTTACTTATTTATGTCAGAGCGGGGTATTGTTTATAAAATTAGTAAGTGTTTTAAGATTGAGTACCTATTCATAAAAATCGCATCGCCATTTGAAATTGAGATTATGCCGTACCTATACCTACATTTTTGTCTATTTGTGGCATCATTATAAAAAACGAATTTATTTAAAGTACTTCTGTTAATTTCGATTTTAAGCAATTCATTGGGACTGCTCTTTTATTTATAAAAACAAATGAAAGTTCATACTTCTCAATCTCCTAACATTACGTATTACAATATATATATATACCTTACATAACTAAATTACCAGTAGATACCATAGAACTAACTATAAGGTAACCCTAACTTCCTACATCTTTGTATGACGTATCATGTCTCTCAGACGAACGATATGAATTATTCAACCTGAATTTCAGGATACAAGACGCGTTGTAAACTTGTAATAGGTTTGTTTGTGCTATTGAAGGGTACAATACATAATTAAGAAAGGGTTAGCTTAATCCACTTTTTTTTTAATAACAAATGTAAAAATTATGGGAGAACAATGTTTGAAGCTCGTAAACTATCACGCAAAACTTGGTTCAAGGATAGATTATAGACAAACTCGAATTACAGAAGGTGTTTTTACTTAAATCATTTTTACTGTTAAACTCAATTTTCTTCTACTAAAGCCACAAAGCGTAAAGCTAGTAACCAAAAAATATAACATCTCTTTCTAATAAAACTTTTTTTTATTCCAAATTTGAAATGGCTAACTTTTTTTTTTTAGTGACCGAAGAAACATGCTGGACGCAGCGGCCCTCCAAGCACTGGCCGGTGACAATGTTTTAGAAAAAGAGAGACAACTGTCAGAAATGATTCTACAGCTTCAAATGGTTCGAGAGCAGTTACTGGCTCAACAAGAACATGCTAAGGTTAGTAAAATACTAAAGGATTTATAGTTATATGGTAATTTTCCGATAGGTAAACTTATAGGTTGGTACCTAGATATAAAAGGGTATCCCTATTTGCACTCACTTGGTCACACCAGAACTTTAAAACGAATTTAGCATTTTTTTTATTTATTTCAAACGCTTTTTAAACAAAAATTGAAAATGAAATGTTATAGCAATCAAACGACTATTTTAATTTCGTGCGTTCAACAATGTCTGTCGGTTCACTTTGAAGAAAAATAAACAAATAGAACCTATGTAATGTAAGAAACTGGTAATTTTCCAATTCTTCTCCTAGTTCTGCCTATTCCAAAATTGAATAAAGCCGTCGTCAGTTTTCTAAAGTTTCGCCGCGTTCGTTCGGAATTTTCTTTCACATTGTAATTCGTCCCGTCTCTGCAGCCAGTCTTTTGTTTACCCTTTTTGCAAATTAGGTTTGTTTCGCGCCACTTCCAACGGCGTCCGTTTGAAAGAAGAACTTTTGCATTGATGCTGTTTCCGGGATTCTTTACAGATTTTGAATACTAATCTTTGGGACTAGCTACAGTCACTCTTAAATTTTTAGTCGAAATCCCACAAAGTATGATATAGATATAGATTTACAAAAATGTTGAAAAGGGGATAAAAGCTTTCATGTAGGCACAATAGTTCAATACTACTTTTTCACAGAGCATCAATATATTGAACATGCTTTCATTTTGAATCAATTCCCATTGAAATGGCAGTGTTTTGTGTAGGGGGCGCCACTGTCGGCTACAAAGACACTCTCATACTAATGAATCAGCGATAAAAACTCCAACAACACTCGATCACTGTGCTCTCTGAGTTTAGGGTTGTAACCTATACATTATTTTTATATTTTTACTATATCACGTTGAAGATATATTTTTTATGTATTAAGAGTAATTTGCCTATTATTTTATTCATATAGATAATGTATTAGTAAGATTGAAAAAAATCACACGGTGGCTATTCGATTCCAAATTCCTAAGAAAGGTTTAAGTTCATATACAGGGTAATGCGAGCTTACGAAATCAATTTCAGTTAGTAGCAACCCTATTATTGTTGACGGTACAGATTGAAGAGGCCTGCCGTCTATAGATGCAGCAAATGGGAACGGCTAATGGCGGCCCACGCTAGTATTCGCGCGCTTTTTTTCAAATATAGAACGTACCTTTGTTGACTTCGTTCCGGATCCATTCCAAATAGGCGCGTTCAATACTGGCTGGTTTGGTTTTCTTTTTTTTGCGAGTTTTCGTTGTTTTCCTTTTTCGAATGCGGATTTTGAATGATGGATGTATCTAGTGATTCCTTTCGAACATCGATTCTAAAGTGCGAAAAAAGGATTTGCTATGTAACTCATAGTAACTTGTTTTCGTTGTATAAGATCATTCTGTTACAACATTTCAAAATTCAATATTGATTACCAACGTCCGAGTGTGAGCGGATCTACCTGGCTACATATTGAAATGGAAGCGTACAAACAAATAAACAAACATCCATACATTGTAACCCCCTTCCCCCTACAGAGCCAGACAAACGGAAATATGAAAATGAAACTGCGAAACGGAAAAACGCATAAAACACACCCGCACTCGACGGCAGTCGGACAAAAAATGAACACAAGCGGGCGCTTAATTCGCAAAAAGCCCGTTTGATGTCGCTAATTGACAATCAGTCGGGGACGCGTCTCATTGGTCCGCTGCCGAGTTCTGTTTTTAAAAATTAAAAACAAATAAATTACCGGGGTGGCCACTCTTTGTCTATTTTTGTAGGGATGTTCCACCTACTTTTTGATGTTGGCAACATTTTCAAACCATCCCCAGTCAAAGAGCGGAAAGTATTCGACTCTGAAGCAGTTACAGCTTTGATGGAATATATTTTAAACAAGTTTTAAATTTAAAAACACAGGTATTCGTAGGTGTCAGACCAATTAGTTGCGTAAAGATAGTTAAGAGGACTACAGTGCGGACAACGTTTGCCAACTTTTGCCTGACATATTAAAAACACACGCTACATACATACCTACTTCGACAGAACTTATAGGTATCTCTGTAAAAACACCGACAGTATAGAAGCTACACTATTTACTAAATTATAATTTTTTAGGCACCAAAATTTTTATATTAAAACGTAGTTTACACAAGTAATCAACTAAGACCACTCAAGTAAAATGATAATAGCAAGACACCGTTAAATATCTAAGAAGTGCTCATAGAACGTCATCTTACGCAGTAATGAAACATAAAACTCGCTCTGTAGTTTGATCCACGCTTGCGCTAACCCCTCGCCAATCCGACTTCTAAACAGATCATAAATCTAAACCAAATCCAGCCCATTGTTTTCCCAAAGATAACCACCGATTAAATTATTGGCTGGTCTCCACGCACGGAAATACCGACCTTACGGCGTATCTGTCTAGCTAATTTATGTGATGAAATTCCTATGCCGCGATTTCACTAGGGCAGTGTAAGAGGTGGGGATAACAATTGTCTATTGTTACGCCTATCGCTCTCACTCATCGCTTTCCACGCCTAGCTAGAGAGAGACGGACGTATCTCCGTTGCACTCTAGCACAATGCTCAATGGAAATGGTCCCGCCTTTGTTGCCCGATTTTCTTCCATTCGTCCGTTCTAGAACGTTTAGCGATATTTCTGCGCATGTCTAAATCTAAAATTATAAGCGGATTCCAAGGGACGTATTCTTTATAGTTTCTAAGGCTGAATCGTAAAAGACAAGTTTAGTTAATAGTATTAAATTTTCATATTGCTTTTCTTAACAGGTTTTGAGAATTAGTGCCTAGTTAGATCAATTTCGCAATGCCGGTACATTCTTCCATTTATAAGTTTCCAGTTAGGAAACTAGTGTTGGGTATACGCAATGAATTATCGATAAAATTGGCACAGTAAGTAATTATGATATCGACAAGTCTGTTAGCACGCTTTTACAGGTCGGGAAATAAAGTCATTATACACTTGTACGTATGTAATTATTTTTTATGAACATGTTTTAATTTGCATTAGTTAAGGCTTCTCGGAGCTGCAGTTTGCGTGTTTATGTTAAAATGTTGTTTTTACCAATTTATGCCACTTTTTTCTGATAATTTCTATTTAATGGTGAAAGTCTTTCAACTTGAATTGAAGATGAATGTTTAAGTGATTGTATTAAACAGTTACTTCTCCATTCTCTTTTTATAAGATAAATAAAATTGGTTCTCTTTAAGGTAATATTGTTTAAAAATAATGACGTTAAGTAAATGCGAACTGTACTAATAACAGTAAAGATTTAACAAAAGTAAAAGGGAGACAGTCGTCGTACCTTTATAAGCTGTCACAATGACAATGTCATTAGTAGTTAAAACAAGAATTCTAGTTTGACATTCTAGTTCAGATAACAGGATTTTAACTTTAACTCGTTCACACGAATGACTTTTATTACCTACGTCTTAAATCCGTTTAATTGATCATGTTGCTTCTTTAGATCTCCGAACATTTGTTTCTATTCGTATCGATAAAATGTTTTGTATTACAATAATCTTTAACTTTACATAGGTACATCACTTTTGTTTCAGTCACTTTAGAATGACAACATATTTCTATCAATGCTTTTAAGGAAACTCGGTCTCATAAATAATTCATTCGATCCTCAACTGATCCTACAAATACTTTTGGTTTGAAGAAAAACAGGTACAACTAATGCCTGGAAACTGTTACTCTCACTTAACTCCTAGATTACATAGCAAAGTAGCAGCTACTGTTTTTAACCTAAGCAATTTCCAGTGGGTACCAGTTCGAACTGGTATTTAAACTTATTTTCTAACGGTCATGCGAGATGGCGCGCTAATCTTGCGCACGATTTCACCTTTGTCGTGAAGATGGTAGCGACATCTAGTTAATGGGAGCATTAACTCACTGACAGGTTGTTCACTGTTTTATTGGACTTGTTAACTGTATTTCTTTGGTTATATGTATTTGCATTTTAAGGTCTAATTTAATATGTTTTAAGGAAATTTTGCTTTAGAGAATTGAATGCTGAATGCTGTCTTATTGACAAATTTAAAACAAATAATAGACTTTACCTACTAAAATAAGTAAAATTAAATAAATTAAGTTCATTTAGAATTAAAACAAATCATACTTAAGACCCCGTGAAGAACTACTTATCTACAGAAGCCTCTAGAAAAATAAATTTCCTTTTGAGAAGACGCCAGGGGGTGAGGTGAAGGGAGGGTGTTCTATAATTAAATAGAACATGCTTAGTTACTCGAAGAAGCCCGTAAAACTTTTGAAAAAGGAATAATTATGTCTTGCCAGTACTTACGGTTAATAACAGAAAAGTTTCAACGCTTTTAAATAAAAAAAATATGCAATTTAAGATCTGATATTGCTTTAACTTTAGGTCTTATGTAGCGTAGGTACTTGTAATGTAAAATCAATTGATAGTGGATGCAATATAATATGTGTCATAAGATATTTATATTAAGGTGGGGCATATGAAAGCTGCAATTATTGTCAAAATAGTTTTTTAAGTTAGTTGATGGAAAGGAAGAAAGTATTTAGTTATTTATAAACGAGCACATATTTTTCTTGACTATTTGATCGTCTCTACAATTTAAATGTGCAAATGAAAGTAGAGTTTTCTATTTGTATAAAATCCATGTTAAAATATCTAATAACGAATTCATTACATACATTCTGTGCTGTTAAATAAACATTGATATATTTTTGTTTGTTTAACGAGACATTACAATACAGGCCATTTAGTTTTACGACTGGTGTTATGAATTGCTTATGTCTTTACGAACTAGCTCTATTCTTAGCTGTAACAGCCACATATCTAACACAACTGCTATTTTTCTCACAAAAAATAACGTATCTAATAGTATTTTCGAAAATTTCGAGTTGAAAACAACACAGAAATAAACAAGCATACCTAATACTATTTGTGCTCCTGAAAACCTTTCAACCTGAAAGTACGTACGCAACAAAAACGGTACTGAAAAGTAAATTAACCTTTTTCCCGGGCAAAACTCATTTACCGATACAAAAACGCGAACTGTAAAACCTATAGAGTTTCGAATATACGGTTTGGAGAAACACTGTGTTTTCCCCGTTTTAAAATCTGTCGTTTACACTAAATATGTTATTTTTATTCTAGAATCTATTTCATTTTGAAAGTTGTTTTAGTGTTTCGGAAAATCGTTTTGTTTGAAAGACATAGATATTGCAAGTGACAGCCCTATTCGAAGTCAACGTTGAAACGCTTCTTTGTCAGCCCTATTCAGTGTGGGCACACAAATGCTTTTCTTGGGCGTCTTTCAAAGTTTTCTATAGGGGCAATAAAGGTTCTCACGGGCACAATGAGGCGGGAAGGCAAGGAGTGATGAAAAGTTGGAATGTGGGACGCGCTCCCGAGGCGGTAGTGATGGACCGAGACGATAGATGTGTCGATAATTTTCACGGTGAAGTCGATAGTCGATTGGTAAATTTAATTATGAATTTGTATTTTTGAGGGGAAGAGGATTTTTTTGTTGTCATAACTCTGCTTGATTTTTTAAGGAGTTTAAGACAATGTTTTAATAAAAATGTTTGTAGTAGATAAAGGCATAAGACATAAAGAAGTCATCTAAATTATAACCCAAATACCAAAGCTATCTCAAACTTTTGGTAAATAATTAGATATGATTTAATGTCATAATTTCTAAACCAGTTTTCAGGTTTTCCAATTCAAATTAGTGATAAGCCCTTCTGATTTAAGTAGGTGATTAAAAAATATTATATGCGAAGCAAAGTAGCAAACGTCTATTTAAAATTAATGACCAATTATTTGCGTACATTATAAATCTGTTATGCAAATCAGTGACAAAAATATTTCCTATGATAAATTATTATCGATTAATAATATGCTTTTGATGAAGAAGCTCTATCGATATCATTATAATAATAACTGTTTATCACTCATTTGTAATAATAATATGATTTGATACTGGTATTGAAAAGGTCGTTCGAATTTGGTATTTATTATTTTTAACTAAAAAATATGCAATAAATTATTGCCTGATTAGAATCTGATTGGGTAACATTATTACGATTTCTATTTTGATTAGCGAATGGGACCGTTATGTTAACTTCTTTGTCTCAATTAATTATCATGAGTTTAGAATATTTTATGATAAATCGATATTTTGTAACGTCATTAGCCCAGCACTATGGTGGCTTCTACCGTCACTTTCCAATTATTTTTGCGAGCTTTCTTCCCAATCCGCATTCAGTAACAGAATGGCTCCCGGTTTTAAGGAATTACCCGTTTTGTCGGCAAATGAATAGGATACAGCTTAGTTTTTCTTCTCCACAAACTTGTGGTTAATTTATTTAATAAGTTGTTCCTGAATAGATCCTCGGAAAAGCCGGAATGAATGGGTTTTCCATTTTCTTTATTTAAAAAATAAAACCTTTTTTTTATTATTTTGTTGTTGAAGGAATTTTGCTTATTCATATTTTGATACAGTTTCGTACTGGAAAAGAAATCGCAACTCACGACGAGTTTAATTTGCTGAGGTAACTGTTGTTTCCAAGTACTCAGACAATGCCTTCGGTAAAAGGTGAAACACGGTAAAAACAAGCCCGACAATGCGTTCAGGTTTTTTGTATTCCATTTTCGTTTTTAATTCCTCAAAATTTCGGTTCTCAAGACTTCGTACTGGCAGCCATCACTGTTGGTTGCACACGATTCAAATTTGAAAATCGAATACGTCAAAATAATGTGCGGAACGTGATTTGGTGTGATCGTATGGGATGAGCGTTTATCGTGAGTGTGTTTTGTTTGACACGTGAGGCGCGAGGGATTCCACGTTTAAAATAATAATTAATTGTGGAACCATTGTTGGGTGGTCGACGTGCGTTTCTGTTCGTGTGAACGTGGAAGTGTGTTCTGATTTGTGTTCCAATAACAAATCAGTTGCGGAAACAAATGAGTTAGCGTCACGGATGGAAGAGCGCTCGTTCAAACTGATTTGGAATGTGTCCAAATATTTTTTCTAAACTACTTTTCAAAAGTACCTACATACAGATATGAGTCACACTTAAATGTTATTAATTCCATTATTGTATTTGCAAATATATTGAAATAGGGAAAAAAAGAACAAGATACAAAATTTACATCTTTAAAAATAAGGTAACTAACATTTAGAAAATATATTACGTCAATTAAGAAGGCAAAAATATACATCGTATTTAATTTTCTCAGACAGCAACTTACTACTTAAGTCCTGTTACACTTTTTCTTAATATAAATAAAAAAAAATGGTAGTGAAGGTCCGAAATTTTATATCCTTTATGAATTTAAAAAAAAACAAAGAAATTTTCTTGTTAAATTCGATTGGCATGATTAAATTAGCAAATTAGGTATAAAATGGTTGGGACCACCGTGTTGGTATACTTTCACAATGACGGTCAGCGAACAAACAACTTTTTACAAAACATTCGAATTAACCGTTTGTTGTCAATCTTTTAAAATAGGTAATTAAAGGAAGAAATAAAAAAGATTTGTAAAAATATCCATGTTTTATTAAACGTTCGTTACATTAATCTTATATGATCGTTGTTATTTAGGCAGACTTTTTTGTATTTAAAACATCAAATATTCTCAAAAATATTTATGATTCTTACAGTTGCGCCTGCCATCCTAAGTAATTTATTAAAAATAACATAAAACAAAGCAAAACTAAACGCATTTCGTATTTTGATTCTCCTCAGACGCATTTATCTGTCATCGAACGTATATCTATTGTATTTCAGAATTGATATTACTTTTTAAAATCCCGACAGATTTATAACAACAGCTATTGTGAATATGTGGCAATAATATTCTAATGATAACCTATTTCAAAATAACTTTTTAGTGTTTTTATCGTCTACGTCGACAAAAAAAAAAGAAAAAAAAACTTGATAGTTCGGATTTGACTTTTTTATGAACTTTTTAATCTGTGTAAGGATTTTAATTAAAGAAAATAATATGCTAGTTATCACTTTGTTTATCTAATTGGAGGTAGCGCGTTGCCACAAAGTAAATACATTAGGTGTCGGCTAATTAAAGATAAAGAACATTAAAGCAAATGTATTTAGTTACGGAATTAAATTGACTCACCCTCTATCTTAATTGATTGAGTATTTTTATTGATCAAGTTTCTATTTGTTTTCTACAAAGCTATTTTAAAATTGGACCGCAAGACTATGTTTATCGTTGCTTCAATTTCTTCGAAAAAAAAACAGAACACTGCAACGGGAGTCTTATAAAAAAAGTTAGTAGCAATACGACAATAGCATTTAAAACCGGTTTCATTCCCATCCCTATTGTTTACTCGAAATCCACCTGCTCGCTGACAATGTCAATGGTTGGCATTTAAGAAAACAATTGATTTCCGGTCAAAGTGTGAGGCAGCTACACTGCGTCCGGTTGAGTAAACCAACGTAAGAACAGAGGTTACAATGTAAACTACTCTGTGAGAGGTGACTCTTTGATCTTGCCGACGGTGTTAGGGCTGCCACTGAAAACAAAACATTTGGGAAGCTTTCTGAAAAAAATATGTTTGTTATAGATTAGTAGTGTTAGTCCGTTATTCATCGTAACTAAATGACATAATGATTATAAATAAGTAGGTAAATTTCGGTTGCAATAATTTTATGGAGAAAAGAATAGTATGTGTTGGACATCCCTACGAAAGATAGAGTAGACCATTGAACAGAGTTTACACTTACATCATTCAAATGTATGAAGTCTCGCTATTTATGTTTGACCAGAGCACTCATTACAGATTGTTATTGGAATAATAAAGCGAAAGAGATAGGTTTACTTGCATCCTCCTACATCATAACAACTTTTCCGAGTATTTCAATTGCGAAATGTGATAGCTTTATTCTCTGTGTGAATTTTCCGCGAAGTGACGCCTCTGATTTGTTTATTAGTCTATGTTTGTATAGTCCAGTTTTCAGTGTTTGGATTTCGAAAAGTAGTTGTTTTTTGTTTTCCGTTAAGCGTTGTTGGATTGACGGAGTTGTTTCTTTTCTCAGAGATTGCTTGTTACATTACGAATACCATAAGTGTAGAAACGTATGAGATAATGATTATTTGTATTGAATTGAGACACTCTAAACTGACTAAAACGATGGCTTTCACGGATCGGCTAAATAGGTGTCATCTCATTACATAGGTAGTATTGAGTCGCGAAACCTCCTTAACCATGAAACGGATTTTAGTACAGTATTCCCCATAGATTTATAATTCTATAAATAAAGGTTTGTAAGTAAAGAAAATTTCGCAAAAAACAAGAAATCCATTTCAGTGGCCGTTGTTAAGCATATTATTATTTTTCCATCCTTGATACTTTTCTAGATTTCCTAGTTTATTTTTTGATAAAAGCAGCACTACCACAAGAAAACACCTGTATATTAAACTGTTAGTTGCTCAACAATGCTACTATTATGTAAAACTGTCCATCCACACCGCCTACACTCAAAAACCGACGTAACGACCTAAGAAATAAGCTATAAAATTTTATTGTCATCCGAGCAAAGTTTTCTATGTCACTGAATAGGTGGGAAAACAAATCTGTCTACAGGGTGTTTGAATAATTGATGGTGTGGTGACTGAAGTAGCGAATCATAGCAATTGTTATAGTTATTATGCAACAGGATATTAATTTCCTTGACAAGTGGAAAACATTACTAATATTTTATAAACTTTGAGGTTGAGATGAGTAAATAATTACTAGTTTTTTATTTTAAACCGAAAAAAGCTTAAGTTAGGCACCAACAAGAAATTGTCAAGTATGTAGAAACCATGTCTTTGGATCTCAAACTACTCTATTAAATCTTTATTATATGTAAATAAAAAACTTAGTCCCAACGACGACTAACCTTTTCAAATAAAACCACGCACAGTCTCATAATTAAAATATCTCTTTTACCTTATGTTAAGGGCCTGTTTGCGGAGTCGACAAAGTGCCTTAAATTTTTAATTGCGGCCGCTTTTTGATTATAATAACTGCATACGTCTTTGTGTATTCAAAAGCGGCACATGAGCTTGCTAGAGTTTTGTGTGGACCAAGTTATGGGATATAGCGAATATGAAAAAAGTTATGGGTTGAAGCGGGTATGATAAAAAAGGAGAATTTTATGCTGTAGACTATGTTAGTTACCTTCTTTAGAACTTGTAAGTATGGGTTATGTGAAATATAAAATTTACAATATTACCTCATTCTAAAAGAAAAAGGTTGGTACCTACTGTCGTAACCGGGAACTGTAAGTAAAAGGGGAAATGTAGCTTTATAAGTTTATATTAAGTTAATTACAATACAATAACATCATCAGGCTCTGCCTGACGTCTATCTCTTTATTTTCATGTAATGAGATATGTTCTTACTTACTTTTTTATATTTAAAACTCGCTGGCGTACAAAGGAAGTCAGTCAAAGACCTTACAGTACCAAGAAGCCAATGTTTGCATATAGTCTCAATCAAATAAAAAATATATATTTTAAAGAAGTTTTATAGGTATCTTTTTCAAAAAAATGACATATTTAAAAGCAGATTAAAAACAGCATTTTTAGTTTTTTTCCTAACTGTCACCAAACGTCATCTTAGTGACTTGAGTTTTCAAATATTCGCTCTAATCTTTTCACTCGCATCGAGGTGTAAGAATTTAATAAAGTCCAACTTAAAACACCCTGTATGAGTCCAACAAGGATCTTTATACCGCACAATATTATGCTCATTAGTAGGTGTTTATTTTACATTAACGAATATGGGACATTTTATTATTAAAATACGATCAAAAGTGTAAAAATTCAAAAAATACCGCTGTAGGTACATACTAAATCTATGTCATGTATAGATATTTATGATGTTGAAATGTGTATTATTATTATGACCAAGATATTGTTACTATTGTTCATTATAGAAATATTATGTAAGTAGTTCAATAAAACCAATCATAAAGACGAGTTTATCTAATGCTTTAAAAACTTTTGTAACATTTTTTGTTCATTAGATTTTTATAAATTACTAAGAAAACTTTTATCAGTTATCACAAATAGTGTTGATAAAGTAAATAGTTTATGTAGCCCTGCATTAACTCGTACATTAATACTACTTGATATTATCAAGAACTTGAATTTGTTATTACACTAATGCTGTAGAGTAAAAGTAATTTGACAATAAGCCGACCCGTGAAATACTTAAAGATATGAACTGATTATTAACGCTTTTTGTACTTTTCCGAGTTGCTTTGTAGGCACTTAACACTGCAAGTTATCGTACCTTTAACGCGACAGTTAGCAAATGAGTTTTATACAACCGCTTATCATTTCTGTGCAAAAAGAACTGAACACCCAAAACACCATAACAAGCCACGCATACTCAAACATCGAATTTACGTGCACATTTTTGAGACTTTGATAAATCGCCTACAGATATCAATCATCCCGACTATTACAATGTTTTATCAACGTTTTACCGTATAATAAACAAGCCTGAAGTTGCGTCGAATGATGCATGTCAATCGATTCGGACGAACGTAACTCCGATCAATCGACGTACCCGCGTGAAAGCCTGTAGATTTATTGTACGGCGATTATAAATTGTTTTAAGTACTTTAGTAGTTGCAATGATTATTGTAACTGAATAGTTCGCTTGTAGTTTCTGTGAATTCATGATTAACAACTCAGAATTTTTATAGTCAATAAGAATTAATAAAGGATATATTTTTTTTATAAAAAAAATCTTTAACAGTCAAAAAAGAAAATCTCTTTTTTTTTCCCGTTAACCAAAAAAATTACAATAAGTTTAGCGCCTTCCGCTGTTGTCTTTACTACAATATAAACCATTTAAACTTCTATTTCGAAGATTCATATAAATATACGCTTTGTATCAGAATCACAATAAATGTGTTTCAGACAGAGCAGCACTTAATAAAATAACAAACATCGAACACTGGTCAATGTAACTCCGTAATGGCGTATCTGTAAATACTTCTTTTCTATGTAAACAGCGGGCTTTTGTCTATCCGAAAGATTGAGTGGCGAGTGTTTATAGGTTTTTGTGTTTAGATTTGTTACAATCAACGAACGAACTGTATTCTTTTTTTGTTAATGAATTTCCAGCCAGTATATAAAAATAGTTCCCCAATCAATGTATTTAGGTTAAATGGGTTTCCAGCCAGTATCTTTTTGTTTAGTTTTAGAAAAAAAAG
Organism: Emmelina monodactyla; assembly: GCA_916618145.1. Taxonomy (NCBI): domain Eukaryota; kingdom Metazoa; phylum Arthropoda; class Insecta; order Lepidoptera; family Pterophoridae; genus Emmelina; species Emmelina monodactyla. The sequence continues at coordinate 5,924,004 of OU745316.1, forward strand.
TTCGCCAATCAATGTTTTCGAAATTCAAAATAACAATCAACCGAGCAAAACATTCGTCCCATCTTAAACGGCCAGCTTTAATAAGCTTTTAAAAGAGCAATCAGATTTGCTCCTGGAATTTGTCCCTCATTAAAAGAATTTGATACAAATGCAATTACAATAAATTCCAACAGAGAATACTTAGCGTGCCGCGTTATCACATAAATATATGCCATTCAATTTTATCTCAATTAGTCGGTCACGGTAAAAAGAAGAAAAAACAATCGCCCTGTATTATGCAAAATCCAGCGTCATTACGGTTCGGGCAATCCACTGATTCCAAATTTAAAACTCAATAAAATTCGAGATTTGTCGGCCATCTTGGAAAAAAGGACGATATCGAAAATGGCGGGTGTCATTTTAAAAAGATTCCCCTTTCTTCCGTCCGGAGCGATTTTAATAACAACATCTTAGCTTTCTTTATTCGTTCTTTTGAAATCTTTTAAAGCTGGAATAAGTTTATTACTAGTCAGATCAGGAATTTCAATCTCACATCCTGAGTGTTCAGCTTTGAAGTAAGCGCTGGCTTTGATCTACGAATTTGATTCTAATACACATTGTATTAAGGTTGATGTTTCTTAAATCTTATAGTGTTAAAAATACCTATCCTTTTGCATCACAATAGAAGATATTTCGATTGAAGTAGATAATTTAAAAAACCTTAGGAGTTTCCTTTTGGCAGTTAGTTGGTATATAAGTATATACCCAGATACCAAGGAATAACTGAGAAGCTTATAATTTCAAATTGGGTAGATATTTTTTACTTTAATGAACCGGTCTTCTATAAGAAAACCTATCAAATGCATCGAAAATAAAAATTCAAAAACAAACAGTCATTATCTCTCATCAAGCGGATCAAAGGAAAACATAATAAGAAAATGTCAATACAGAATAGACGATCTTCCTTTTATAACATTTCATAATGGGGATCTGGAAAAATCTTTCAAATTAATTTTTCCGATCCGTACTTTCGCACAAAAGAGCTTTTTCTTTGGTGGATTTTGTTACAAGTTAAATTTATGCAAGCGGGTGACCACAGAATGGAATACTTTTGAAGTTTTGTCTTTGCCTTTTCCATTAAAAAAACACTTGTCTCATTGGCAGGGATACTGAAGAATTACAATTAAAATATTGTATTATTCGATTTCCGCGTTTATTGCTACAAAATATAAATAAAGAAACTGGGTAAATTTAATTCCACATTTATAAATGTCACATGATTGAACACAAATAACACAGTTGAAAGCCAATCATGATTGCTTGCCGAAGAACAAATAAACATGCCTGACTAATTTACCAAAACCTACTTATCGGCACAATCAACATCAAAATTCGTATTTCGAACGCCTTTGATTTTCGTGCGATTACGCGCCAAACGTTAATAATGTTGCCATTTTATATCGACCCCTAAAATGAGGCAAAGGAATCAAATCGCAAGCCCAAATGGAATGAATGCCTTTAAATTCAAAACAAGCAGACAAAATAAACACACAATCAGAATGATTTTAAGGATGGCGTTTTGTTCAAACAACCTAGATGAGGTGGAGATAGATAATCTTAATCGAATATTGCAGTTTGTTTTGCCTTATTTTAGCAAGGCAGGTTCATAACGACCAACATTTAAAAGAATTGTTAATTCAAAGTAGATATATAGAATACAGGTATACGATTATATCGATAAATTTAATAAAATTAAACCATCAAGGATATCCCGTAAACAAGAACAAAGGCGTCCATGTTTTGATAATCACCATGTTTTCCACTTTGCAGCGATCTAATCACGACATAATCCAACCTCATTTTATTGTCATTCATCTCTGTCACGCATACTCAACCGCGTACACGCGCGACAGAGACAAAGGCCTAACGTGTTTATTATCAGGGGAGTTTAGAAACATCATCAACCGTATTATCCTATCGCATTAAATAGGTCCCCTTTTGGCGGGGCAGAAGCTAATAGAAGCAAGCATCTTTGTTTAGTCAGATAAAATCTCTTTGACAATTTTCGCTTATTCAAATAAGGCAAAGCAACCCCCTGTTATACGGTAAGGTTCTGTTGATGATACTTTGTGAAATTAGTTGTTTTGTTGCTAATGAAAATATTCTAAAACCAAAGGGGTGTTTTTTTAATGCGCTTTGGGAATATTGGAGGGAATTGTAAAGTAAATCTGGAAATCGGCAACATTGAAATTTGAAAAATGAACGCTTTCGTTTCCCCTTTCCGCGTCAACCACAAACTGTAAGAATGAAAAGCAAACAGACCCAATCCGTCTCCCTTTGAAACCGAAAACGTCTAATCTGTTTTGTTAATTGTGGAACGTTTCTGAACAAATCGGAATTTTGTTTAAACCATTCGCATTTTAAAATCGTCTAGTCTGTTTCTTCTTGGATTTAATTAGACACTTTTCCTGACAATTCTTTTTTAAATATCTAGAGTATTTCAAGATGAGAATTGTACTTACAATTATCATAAAAACGCAGTCAAGTAAAACCCTATCTTGTTGATTAGTTTAGATTGAGCACACGCACCCTCTCGTAAACAACTCGAAACCGCAATGAACAATCATCAGTCCCAATTAAATCGCCATCAAAACTAACCCCAAACGACGTGAGAAAAATCCCACAAAGGACCAGACCACGCCAATATTCGCCGACTACAAAGCCTGGGTTCCCGATCCCCTTTTTTAACAAGCATTTTTGTCTCCCGTCAGATTTTGGCGGGAAGCGTCATTAGCGCGGGAACGCTGCGTCACTCGAACACGATTTGTCTATGGTTATCTCGTTTTTTTTGACTCGGATGCGTGGTCTTTCGCTCGCACGCACAATATGCGTAAATTTTTTCGCTAGCTAATGTGACGGTTGAAACTTGGCGCTGATAAGCGCTGAATGGCAACTGCAAGCCAGCGCTTTTTGTGTTTAAAATCATCTTTCATACTCATCGCGACTTACATAAATTCGCTATACTTATCAGTTTATACACAGGATGTTGTGAAAGTTAATAATGAACTAAAACAAAACTTGACTCCGAAAATCATCATAGGCAAACGAAGGGTAAACGCGGGTACTAAAAAGCACAAGTACCCTCAAACTGGCACGCGTCATAGACCACAACAAACGAACGCGGCGTGGAATGGAACGACAATTGGAATAATTTTAATTAGAGAAAAATTACCGCGAAATGTGCATACTGGTGCAGTACTGTCTGCAAAAAAAATGAACAACTGTTTTTTGGTTTAAAACTGAGAATTTGGTAACTGAAAACGACACTTTTTTTTTCTTTTGATTTGCTGTTCTCTGTTATCAACAATCTATGACAACTGCCTATTCATAAACAAACCTACACGCACCAAAATAGAAGCTTATAGTGCAATTACCCAGAAACTTTTTTTTGCTAACCGTAAAAAAAACTCATCAAAACAATACTCGACGAACCCTTTCCGCAAACAATTAGCGAGTGAGGGCACTTGTGGAACAACAGCAATCCAGCGTCCCTCGCTTCAAGCGCTCCAAACTTGAAGCGCTGTAAATGCCTCAAAACCTTTGCCTTTGCCAGCGCGCCGCTACTGGCTCAACAGCGCGTGATGACTCTGCTCATTCTTTTGTTTTTAAATTCCGAACCATTTTCAAATTTTCTTTTTTTCGTTCTAGAATCATCTTAAGACGGCCTAACGTGCAGATTAAGATCAAGGGTAACATTTTTAGATATGATTGTATTTTTAGACACCGCGAAGACCGCGGTTGAAGCGTTTTAATTATAAAAATAGTGGCTACTCGTGTCTATAAATAAGAAAAAGTTTTAATGAATCCAAACATTAAATGTATTTTGTAACAGTGTAACTAAACATTAGAGATCATTATAAAGGTAATGTTACCAAAAAGTGGACTGACAAGTCGTATTAACAAAAAGTATTTTATATCACATGGAATGCGTTTTACGGAAACTTCTAATTACCAATTTCCAGTTTTGTCTCATTTCTCACCTTATAATGCGTGTAACATGATTCTAGGAATTATTATCTTTGTAATGGTTCCCTCAACTAAATGCTAGCTCGTAATTTGTAAAAGATATGGGAGCCAGAAATAACCGCCACTAAAAGAACGACTATCTCCGAAAACGAGGTATTAACTAAGTTCTTAACAAAATGGACTTATGGTTTTTATTCTTTTTTGGTAAGTAGGCAGTTCTTTATTTAAATGGCATTCCTTTTTTGAATTTATAGAATGCGTTATCGTGAAGACGTCATCGAGGCCGTCTAATAATGTTCTTTGTCCAGTTTTAAAAAGTATAATTTGATCTTAGAATCAATCTTTTTTTTTTAATTTGGTAGCAGCTTTGGTTACGGGAATGTTAATAGGCTGGCTTTGGTGAGAATTTCCTTATTCGTCGAGTTTAAAGTTAATTAAACATTCTTAGTTCTAGTTTTAACCTGTTAGGTTCTACATTGTAATTACTGGGATGAAAGTAACCTGTCTTTATGATAAATGAGGCGAGTACAGACCTTATTGTTCCATTGAAAAGGTCTTTTGTCTATGGCTCAAGACCAAACTGTGCGCTGTCTTGACTATAGCCATTGAGTAGAGCTTTTGTTCTGGTGCAATTGTGTTTTCGAATTAAGGCTTGCGAAATCATTAAAACTCAAGGAAACAAGACTTAATTGTAGAGGACTTATCTTGGAATTAAACGTTTATTTTATGAAGATCGTAAATTCAATTTTATTTCATGAACATTGACTGCGTGAGTTTCAATTAAGTAGTTATTATACTTAATTTTCCTTTTCGATCAATTTCTTTATATTAGTGTATAGTAGTGTCCTACTCACTTTTTAGTTTTTTCGATTCAGTGTTGCCAAATTACATAAATTTACCCATTAAAATTAAATCTTAAATGAAGATGACATAAATTAGCTTGGTAATTTCAAAACAGGATAAGTACCTCAAATACATATTTAATTTGCCTTTAAAAGACCTTACTGTTCAAACATATTCGAGTCGCGTCTTTCAGTTGTCCGTCTATCTGTCAGAGACAATGACTTTGACAAAGCCAGGTATATTTCCCCATATAGACACACAATAAGGCTTTGTGGCCGCACATTTACAAAATGGCCGACAACGTAATGCGTATGAGCACAATTGTTTTCCTTCTAAAGATAATTATGCAATTGTGACAGGATTTGTGACGCTTCGTTAAAACAAAACATATTCTTAAGATCTGTTGAAATTGCTGAAAACGTTTGTTTTGTTTAAATTATATGTTGGCTTTATAGAAAAAATTTGAATATTTAATATTAGAAACAAAAAAAAAAACAAAACGTAATTTTAGAAAAGACTCCGAGTTTATTAAATAAACCGGGTGACTATTAGTTTAAAATGTCTTTGCAAAGAGGTTGATTAAAACTAAGATAATTGGCCAGATATAAAAGATATCACACCTCTTAAAAACAAACATTAAATAAGGCACAATGATTTCGACCTTTTTACACAATTAAAAAGTGTCGGATATGACACCGACTGGCCATAAAGAAATACTTTCACAGTTTGTTATGGCTTTGATTTTCATCTTAACTACCAAAAAGTGCCTTGTCAATGATTTTCCAATTCTGTCGATTGGTATTCAAGTAAATTCGATTAATTCGGTATTTGTGCTTCATTAAATACCAACGTAACGCTATATTTTATTCATTATCAATATAATCTTGATGCTATTTAGCTTTCTTTAGAAACATGTCTCGCCTGTTACGTACACTGGTGCTATCAACATAAAACAACGAAATATGTGAGTATTGTAGATTTAATTAAATATTTACTAAAGAGAAAAATAGAAAAGTTTAGTTGGTTGTCATAAAAACTAGCGTGGGATCCTAAAAATTTGAAGTGTTAGTTTAACACTACTTAACAGCCCATAAATTGATAAAAAGTAATCGATATTATATTATCTGGCAACAATTATTACGTTCCCATGGCTGCGTGTGGTTCATGAAAAGAAAGGAGGTAAAAGTACCAACAAGGTTTTATCCTTTCAAAACTGTTGTGACGTTATAAACAGCGAAGCAGTCCACTTCATAGTTGTTAAGAAAACTTTAATGCCCATTAAAATAATGAAAATTCTTAAGAGTCCACTGTGACGAGTACTTACTTATCTCATTAACCCTTAATATATCTAAAATATTTCGGGTTACACAACACTTATTGTGGGAACTTAGGATATTAATTAGTTTTGTTTGTCATTAATAGATGTCGCTGCGACTGACACTTGAGAATACAGATTGTTATCATTTTTTAAAAGCATTAGTGCGTCGTCCGCATCTTTACGACCAAAATTAATACGAACGTTGAGATGTTTCCGTTATATTTGTTAAAGTGTTTTACAAATGATAAAAATACGGATTCACCCCGCAAGGGCAATAAGAAACGTCAAAGACGAGCGATTCTAAATTCAAAAACGAACCACAAAGGCATAGACAACGTCTTGAGAGTGTATGCCCGGTTGCGTTTCGCTCGCAACCTCTTTGCTACCAAGCTTGTTATGCATCCGGGTAGCTTGCAAACGGTTGCAAATGGTTGCAACTTCTTTTTACCCGGATAACTCGGTTTTACTCGAATACCTTGTTATCCCCATCCGGCCGGTTAGCTTGAGTCTACTCCAATTATTTCTAGCTCAAACTGGATGGGAATTGTAACTTTTTAATTTTAGATGCTTGGGAGTTTCTGGCTAGTCTTTTGATGGTAGGTAACTGGCTAATAAAATTCAATTTCTTTTACATTTTTGGTATAACTCTTCAAAAATATCAAAATATTTGTTTTATACAATATAGCAAATAGACTCTTATATTTCAGAAAATTAAGTGTAGAATCCTTAAAAATACAACGTTTACTGTTTCCCACAATTTTTCCAACTACCCTACATCACTTACAAGATTAGGCCAGTCGACCATTAGCGACAAAAGACAGGTGTTGCACTAGTGTGCTGTAAGCTTTATTAATCTTTTCTCTTAGCGGCTTATTTGCGGCCGCAAATCTCTATTGAAGGAGACAAAGCTGGTAATGTGTTGGAAAAATGTATTTTTCTACATCATTTTAGGTATTTATGTAGGGTAAGTTTTATCCAGGTTTTTTCTTGCAATTTTCACTTTCAGGTCGTAACCAATTATTACCAGTTTTTGTTGGAATTTTCGGACTCTACAATTCTTTCGAAGGTTTATTTTCTTTCCTCAAAACATCAATAGCCACTTGAAACGAGATAAATTTCATTAGATAAAGCCACTCGGGATGGAAAGAACCACGAAATTAGGGACACAAACGAAACTCCAAGTTATAAAGCTTTTCAAAACTGAATGTAAACTCAAGTGCTCGTAGATTCTTCATTCATAACAGGGTTTGTTTAAAAAACGTGAAATTATAGAATTGAATGCGCGGGGCAGAATAATTACTAGGTACCCAACCTTCAGTCTATCGCTTATAAAAGGTCATCTTTGGGAAGTTTGCATACTATGGATAAGACAGTTTTTATGTGGTAAGAAAGTTATGTATCCGTGTTTGTAAGTAGCAATTATAAGGACTACTTATTTACTTGCCTCTAGGTATTCGTAAATAGTACCGGTTGTTATATAAAGGGAAATGTAGCTAAAGTTAAGGGTTATTCTTAATTACTTACTTCTAGTAACTAAGATAACTTATATAAGGCTGTTTTTAAATACAGATATTATGTGGTTCTAGATAACTTACTTACTGTTTGCGTAAAGAGTTGTATCAAAAGTTAAAACTGAAATAAACTGATCCATATTATGGTCTTTCCCCATTATTTTCCATTGGCCAACGGAAAACAAAAATAAACACAAGTGTACGTAAGCGAGAATAAAAGAATTGAAGTGGGACGAGCAGCGATGGGCGAGAGCGGGCAAGATAGAGAAAAGGGGGTGAGTGGGACATAGGGGGGTTAAAAAGGGGGATCTCCCGAGTGGGGGGGCTATTTTCTCCGTTTGAAAGATTCGTGGTCGTCCCTGTAGATTCGGTTTCTTTGTACGTTGTTTACGCTTATGTTATTTACTGTCCTTTTTGTAAATGTTACGGTTTTGTTGCTTGCTTCTTGTTGTTTTTGTAAATAGGCGGGTTTATTTGAGTGGGCATCTGTAGATATCTTTTTAGTTTTGGACTTTATCATCATAAACCCAATTTTTCCTAAACAGGTATAAAAATTCAGTTAAGCTACAGTTAAATGTATTTTCGGATGCACAATTTCACCTTTCAACTAAAAAAGTTACCTTCACCAAATCTGTAACAGAACTGAAACGTGTTTCAAATAAAGAACGCCGCCATTATTGCCCGTTATGTCAACGGCCGGAAGTCTAAAAATTGTTTTGTTATTAGTTCCATAAAGAATAAAAAGGAGAAAAAAACACCGTCTCTGTGATGTGGAAGATTTTAATTGTTGATTTACTGCCGAATTCAGTTTGATACGATATAAAAGTTTCAACGGAAGTTGTAAAAATGACGGTAGTCGGAATATTGTTTTAACACCTTAAGCTCGCATTTTTATGATGGGCTTATGTCTAAGATGAATCATATTCGCTATTAGTGCATAGGTTAGTATGAAAAAATAAAAAATCAGTATAAAAAGGTTCTATGTGATTTCCTCAATCTGTAAAAGATGAAGTCACTTTATTTATTTATAGATCTTTATTATTAAGATTGATCATTAATGGTATTATTATGTGCTTCTTTTCTTTAGTTTTAATAAAAAAAATACACACATAAGGCTAAACAAAAAAAACAAACAAACAACCAAAACAAAATTTAGGCTACTACTCAACTTCTTGCATTGTTTTAAATATTTAAAAACAAATTTATCCTTCACGTATTTAGACCATAAAAAACGAAAAAAAAAACATATTCATCATTACAAAAACCGACTTTATCCTTCACAACTTAAAACTGAAATTCGCATAAAACAGTCACAGGACTGCATTTTACCGTACTTAAATCGCATAATCATTTCGCTGATGTTAGATAAAATCAGTGCATGTGTCTTTAAAAATCGCGAATCATGATGCATCACAATACATCGGATTAAACTCTGCGATAAACAGTCCACAGGGGGCGAGTCGGGCGACTGATCGGGCGACAAGTTTGACAGGTTGATAGGGCCTGCCTAAATGTTTGGCTTGAACTGACTACTTACATACTTATTGCACTTCTTAAAATACAAAAAATGTGCACGACTTTGCTAAGTGGATATAGAAAAACCTTAACTGCTTTAAAATTTATTAGAGAGTTCTGATTTGAATGAAAATAACCTAAATTGCAGAGAACATAAAAAAATGAACTTGTATTGTTTTTTTCTTAAATTAAACTGACACCAAATTTAGCTATACTAAATCTATTTTATGTACGAAGACAAAAAGGCATAGGTATATTATGGATATTAATTACCTATATTAAGTGTTATTGGAACAAATCTTATCTGCTTAGATAATACAAAACCTATTTCATTCATAACAGCTAATATTACACAATATTGCCTACTTAAATACCGTTCAGAAAACCATAGCAATTAGAAAATATTGAAATAAACTACTTGTTATTATTAGCTATTAAAAGCAGGATACGAAAGTTCTGACCCTACACACATTGGCTGGACCGATCGACCGATCAATCGGCCAACTGGTCGAGATAAAAACAAGTCATGTTCTTGCAACTAAGCAATAATTAATTCGCGGGATTATTGTACAATCTGTTGGCGATATTTAAAACGCTGTCGATAGACTAAAGTGGGGTAGAGAGGCAGTTTCTACTTACGCATGGAATTTTTTCTTAACATACCTACAGTAAAACGATTACGAAGAACCCCATATGTGTAAATATAGAAAACTACCTTTTAGGACACAAGTATAGAATTTTGAATATAGTTTATCTTGCATGAAATCGTATTATAAGAAAATAAATAACAAACAGTGATTAATTAATAACTATTATACGAATAACCCCGAACATATTTTTGAATGAAGTTCCAATGTAAAAACTGACAAAAAACTGCTGCTCTACTGCACCCTTGTTTAGGGTTGTACCTACATTAGCTATTCATTTTGATATGTCATCGCTTCACTCTTAATGCCCTTTGTGTCAGCCCTGAAGTAACGCCCCAAACCAATTGCAAACCCTTTTTATTCCATTATTTAAATTATCAACACTTTTAAAACTGATTATTTACCGGTATAGGGTCAGGGGAAACGTAACGATTTTTTTTGGTGGTTTAAAAATATGACGGTATTTCTAAAATTTCTAATCTTGGCTCTAAATCTAAATAGATTAGTTAACTTAAGAACGAGGCCATCGTTGACAGTAAATTTTAATATCTAGATTTCACACAAAGATCTAGCTTTACGTCACAATGACGTCCGTATGATAAAGCTTTTAGTTGTATTTCGGGTAATCCGTCCTGTTTTTTACTGTCACTTCAATCTTATAGGAACTGCAGAAGAATCAAATTTGCTTATTTCTCGGTATAACTATTTCGATGTTCTCCGTTTAATATATTATGTCATGGTATGTCCGGCCCATCAGTGGCGCACTCTGTGTGAAACACAACAGCTATGTATTCTTCAATTATGTTGTTTTTGATCTCGCCACCGACTAATTCATGGATACTTTCATCGTAATATTCTGGTTTTATGTCACAACTCGCATCCGTTGCCACTTGATTATCAGAAAACATTCGTTTTCTTGTTAGTAGGTTGTCAATTAGGCCGCTGGCATTGTCGTTTTGGAGATTAATGCTTCCAAATGATCTGCTTCGTACCAGAGCCAAGGACGTAATGACAGATAGTATCTATATGTTTCGGCTATTTATATCGACCGCCATCTTTATTGATCGAACATCGGCGCGTGCGCTGCAAATGACGTCGCCAATTCACGCCCAACTGTTTCTATTGGCAAAGCTTCCATTGTCATAACCATTTTAATTATACCGTTCCATCTTTCTTGTTCTGGAGCGTTTATTTCCATAATCCTATATTGGCAGACAAATCCACCTGCAGCACAATAAATCGGTGCGCCCCAGCTGGCGCTACCCATCAAAAATCATATTTTTATGTCATTCCTAACATTAATAATGCTATCAAAATTCGGACGAAATGCCAAAACTCCGCACAGTAAAAAATATACGGGCGCAGCTAGGACATCTCGGCAATGCTATTAAATAAAAGTCTTTTTACATTAGATAAATCGCGTACGTTATTCGGGAACATCTGTCCCTTGCCGATTACGCCCATACATTATGCTCAGTTTGTTGTTTTTAATAAAAAGTTTAATCCGTTCGGTTATGACGGCAATTTGTCAGGCCGATGGAAAAACTTGGTCGATTACCGGTGGCGCTCACAAACGTGCGGTACCTATTACTTTGGCTGGTTTTTTTATACCAGCGATTATGTCGCCTTTATTTATGCATTCGCTTTTGTCTTCCATTAGCGCTTTTTCTCTTTTATCACTTTCAGCAATAATTCACTTAAATGTATTTTTACAAAACACATTTCGCAAAGGGGCATTGAAAAATTGCTTTTTCATATTTACATCAGCCGTCCGGAAACTCATATCATCGAGTTATTCCAATTTCATCGGCTTGTAATGTCTTATTCTAAACCATTAACAATTCAATGAGTTCTTAATGACGAGTTGATAAAATGTTTATTGTGGAATTCCTTAGGAGTTCTGAGCAATTAATCGCGAGTCTTTTTTGGGACATTTGGTTTATGGGTGTTAAGATTTAGTGTGGATCCCTTTTGTTGATTTGTGATCACATTTAGAGTATTCTTTGTCGTGGTCCGTCTTTAAGTGTGCAATATTTTGCGATCAACAAATTTCGCTCAGAAACATCTCTCGTTAAGAATGATTGTTGAAGTACCGCAATTTCAAACCGGTTGATGAGTGGTCTGTGAGTTTATCGCCAATACTTTTATGCAGATAAATAGGTGCCGACATCTAAGTGATTACCATCTTTCGAGTTTTTTAAGAAATTTCGTTGCTGTCGGTTTAATCTGCGATCTATTTGCGGCAGGCGTCTTTTGCAATGTTACAGATATGGAAATGTTTGCAAACCGTTTAAATTTATTGCTCTTAATGCGAGCTATTTAAATAATTTGACGATCATCTTAATTACTTAATCAACACTATCTGTCTTGCCATCTATTTTGGGCAACTTTTCATCAATGAATTTTGTTTCATCAATCTTTCCCAACATGCCTTTTAATAAGGTCTTCTTCTCAATCAATTTCGTTTTTGACAGCTGCTTCTCACGCTTATACAAAACAAATAGGTGTGTCACTAATATTGATGGTTTAAAAAGATTTCATACACGGACATTGCTTTTTTGTAACTTTTAACTTTCTTAGATCTTTCGATTACATGAAAAAGCACCCTCGCCATTAACTTCACCAGTCTAACTCTCTTCAAAGCAATTTGCTTCTCCCTCACCTTTCTCCTCATACTCATCTTCATCCTTGTCCACAGAACATTGGTAATGTGACAGCGGAGTTGGAACTCCAGCGACTGCAGCAGGAGCACCTGCGCCGCCAGGAGATGGTGCGGCGTCAGTCGGGGATGTACCCCGGGCCCCCGCTGGCCCTGCTGCCGCTGCTGGAGCAAATGAGGCCTCAGCCGCCACCGGCCCCTCCTAATGTAAGTAGACAAAACGAGCGACCCGCCCACGCTTCGCAATGGTGTGATTTTGCCGACTTGCTCGCGAACCCTTGCATTTTTTCTAACTTAAAAAAACTTTGTCTAAACGTTCTTTATTTACAAATTCAAATGAATAAATACCCTAAAATATGGATGGATGGGCCAAACATACAAACAGACAGAATCAGCGACTTGGATTTATACTATGTTATGATATCAAAATTTGTTGTGTACTTGCATAGTATAAAAACAATCTTCCAAATAGATACAAACATGCATCTTTAAAAATGAATAAGGGCGTACTCAAGATATAACCAATTATTGGGAAAGCAAGAAGGTCTTTAAATGCATTACACGCCAGAAGCACTGAGACTTAGGATAGACCATTAGCAGCTTTTTGATAGATTATTGTAAATCGAGATAACTTAACAAGTGCCTAACTAGTCACAATCGACAAATGATTTTGTTATATCCACAAAATTATTTATAATAGGCTCAAAATAAATCAGAAGTAGATTAAAGTTTTCCCTTATAACTTTAGGTTCCTACGTATGGTGATGGTTCTTGAACAGCCATTCGCAAAAGCTTATTAATCTTATCCCTGTGGATACATCCAATTTCTGAAACCATAAACTATTTTTATCTACAAACCGTCATATAAACGCAAATCACCTATCTCATAATGAATCAAAAGCCATTTATAATCTGGCCCCGCACTAATTTGCATTCGCAATAATAGATTTTACGTAAACTAGATAAACAAGCATTTGGATGCGTTTTCTGAGATTGTGGGTAGTTCGAGAAATCATAAATAGATTACCCAACTACTTTGTATTATTGATATTACGAAACTGGAAAATGCTTTGACCTTTAGGAGAGTTTCCATTTATTTTCACAGGTGTTGAATGTAGAACGCGTCTTTCCTAATTTATAGCATAAATTATAAATCTGTTATTAACGAATGCAATCTAAGTTTTAAAATAACTGGGAAAATTTATCTGAAAGTTACTTTCACATTTTCTTCTTGTAATGGATTTTACATAATACCACTTAAAAATACTGCATTATTCGTAGCTGTCTCTATTCTTTTCAATAAATTACAGCACACACAGTGACTAACCTACGTCTTGACATCCAATAAGATGCCATAAAACCTTAATCAGATTCTTACTACGACTTTATCTTAAGGTTGTTCAATTTTGTTCCAGGTGGGCAACAACCCGTGGCCGGCGACCGCCCAGCTGGCCCAGCTGACGGCCAGCGCCCGCTCCCCCCCTCCGCAGGACCCCGACGCCCCCCTCAACCTCAGCAAGCAACGCACCCCCTCGCCCCAGCAGATGATGCTGCCACGATTCGTACCCTACCCACCGATGGATCGAATGGACCGGATGGAACGAATGGACCGGATGGAACGGATGGACCGAATGGAAAGAATGGATGAAAGCCCTCAGTACAACCCGCAGAAGGACGATGACTATAACACTGGTTGCAACAGTAAGTTTTAAGAACTTTATTCTGTTATTTTTCATTAATTTTGACCTACTACAAATGGGTATAATACTTAGGTAACACTATTAAGTGCCAACTTACATATTATGCAAATAAATTCTGAGTTACCAATGTTTACCAAAAATCTTGCCAACCTAAATCTCTATAGCGACCATCTAATTCATCTTTAGAATATAATCCTGAACTAAATGGCTAGCGGTGCCAATATTTTCAATTCATGACGCATTTATGTTTCTACCTGACGTTAGTTTGTATGACTCAGATCGTAAAATTCTATTCTTCGCCGTTTTCTATAACAATGTGCTAAGTCTGTTGTTTTAAATATGTAAAGTGTCGATAAGCAGAACTAGTATGCATAATTATAAGGCTTGTGTGGGCGCTACGAACACGAGTTCAAAGGAATTAATTAATATTGATGTCACAAATAATAGCGCGTAGAAAACTTGTAAATCACTCAAGTTCGTAAATAGTGTAAAATAAACACCTTATAAAAAAATCGACTAAGTTTTCGATCGACTACTAAAGACGAAAGTCGCTTAAGCGTCGTCGTTTCAACTTACTTATTGGAAGGTGAGAATTATTACGCGAAGGTCTGGTAAAGCTCGTAATTACTCGGTCAATATAGACATTATGTACAGTCACATATAAAACTGTTAACAATATTGTTATTGTTTTAAATTGTAGGTAAACTTGAATAAAAACGCAAGATTCAGTACTTATGTGTTGAAATTCTTTTAGTTTTTTTGTTTTATTACAACGAATGTAGGTTTTCGAAGCACATTTGTTTATGTCCTTTTTATTGCCCGTCGGCTAAGTTAATGACATTAAAATTTGTGGCATCTCTGTTTCATTGTCGGGAAGATGGTGTTTTTATTGTTTTTTAAATTCACGGCCGGACAAAGGCATTTATTTTGTACTTACGGTTTTATTAATTACAAATTTGGAAGAACCGAGATGTGTTTATGTAAAAATTTGCTTAAAATGAGGAAACGGAGTTCTAACCTGTTGAATTTTAACTAGATAAGATAAAAAAGTTACGATTGAAATATAGGCTGTAAATCATTATTTTGGTTTTAACTAACACAGCAGTTCTCTTTTTTATTGCGCAAACTAATAAATTTCATATTCATAGTAAAACCTACCGAATCGATTGGTCTCCATAATACCTAACCTACCTTTTTTCTTGTCACTTCCTTACTCCACGCAGGCAGGTACAAACTGCAAACATTAAGTGGCTGACAGAAATCAGCAAAATAAACTAAATATCGGTCCACTTTGAATAGTTGGCGGGAACCCAAACAGAAATGGCAACAAAATCGCGAATGTCATCAAGCTTCCTCTGCAATACGAGAAATAAAGCTCATCGCAGATAGATGGCGCTCATGAAGCGGGCTTCCGCTCTCTATGATGTACTGGCATGCATAAAAGTGCATATCGATTATCGTAAAAAAAACTAACAAAAGTTGGGAAGTGTATTTGATATATTATGATTGTTCTTTAGACGAAATAAAGTAAATAAAAAGTTTATGTGTTTGTGTATGTAAATTTTAAAAACTTTATTACTAAAAAATCTATTTACCTACTTATACTTTGTATATAAATGATCGCAGGTCGCTCTCACATGCCCAACTGTTTCAGATTGTAATATAAACAAACTCAAACTTACTTTTTCTCCTGTCAGTTACATTACGATTTATTTAATTCCAATACGATTAATAACCTGAATATATTTTCACACGCATGTCATGAATTAACTAAATGCACAGTCACTTCCGAATTAACTAAACACCATTAACCGTTATTTTAAATAATTTTATTACATGTGAGTATAAATTTTGTTGCATTATAATTAATCTAACTGTATAAATGAATTGATAGTCTCTCTGTGCTTAGCGTTAACAAGTTTGATTTTATTAACAAATCAACTTTTTTTTCTATTTCGCAATCACCTACGTAGTGTAATAGTATGTGTAGGCACTGACCGATTTAATTAATCGATTTAGACTACATAAATTTAAATAAAAAGAAAGAGATCGTTAAACGTTTTTGCGCGCAAAACTACGCGAGCTAGGAGAATCCAAAAATCGAAAATCGTGAACATATCAAACCGCGTAGGATGTTATAAATTATCAGGAGCGTGTCAAATTAATTCGAGGAATGCCCCAGCTTTTGAGTGGTGGATGTTTCCGTGCCGGCAAGCTTTATTAATTGTGCGGACACTTGGTAGAAAATCCGTCAGGCGAAATGTTAACGGATGTGTCCACGGCTGACCCACATACTTGATTCTCGCGGGGGTGCGTTTGCGCTCGCAATTTAAAATGATGTAATGGCGGGATTTAATTGATGTTAGCGTTAGTGAGGCAATAAACAAACGTTATTACCTGTCTCGTTTAAGTCCAATAAAATCTTTTGGAGCTATGAAATTCTCAGTTTATAAAACAGAACATTAACTTATTCTGACAAATAAACCGTTTTGTCAATAGCACGATGCGGCTGTTAGAAGATGTAGTCGGAATAGAAGATACAATTTATTGTTACAATAAAATTTATGACAAATAAAACCACATTCCGAAATTCCGAAACAGATACGTGGCCCTTATTTAATTCTGTGTAATGAATTCATCTCAATAAAATATTTTTTCGGCTGCGACAGTTTATTGATACCTACACAAAATAGAGCAGGTGTTTCTCTAAAATTTACCTATGGTCAAATAAAAAAGTTGGTATAAGAAAAAAAAACAAAACATATATTATTAAAACCTTACAAATCCGATAAACGTATCTAGGATTACCTACTTACCTTGTGCAAGTTGCATAATGGCGATTTCAATAAAATACATTACCTACCAAATACGGTAGGAGTGTACCTCTTACGTATCTATTCTTATGTTATTTCTATATTTTTTGTACTTATTTAAATATTATTTAAATAGCTAAGTAACTACTTGCTTACAACTTATCTACAAAGTCAAGACAGCTGGCACTTACATTATTATTGCGATGTGTCTGGAGTCAATTCAGGACAAGACAAACGCGGACGATTCAATCACGATCGTAAACCGAAATAATCGGATTATTCACTCTAATCTCGGATTTAACGATTGTTTTACAACCGGCACTCACTGCTGCGGGTAATTTATAGTTCAGCTTAGCGCGGCTCCCGATTGAATTCTATACTATGAAAACAGTTTGACATGATATTATCATTTTGTAATCGGTAGCGTTACGTCCTTATACGTTTACCTATAACTCCAAAGGTTTATACTGCATATTACATAGGCACTTGCTGCAAGACCATCAATTGTACGACTTCATCGGTTTAGAAAGTGGAATACTAAATATAAAACGTTGTTTCTATTACAGCTTCTTCCTGGAACCAGTCGCCGCAAGATGAAAGTGACAAAGCCAAGCTTGTTCGTCAGCCGAGAAGAGACGAAACCGGTAAACCACATATCAAAAGACCCATGAACGCTTTCATGGTCTGGGCAAAGGATGAACGCCGGAAAATCCTGAAAGCCTGCCCTGACATGCACAACTCCAACATATCCAAGATACTGGGAGCCAGGTGGAAGTCCATGTCGAATGCTGAGAAGCAACCTTATTATGAAGAACAGTCTAGATTATCCAAATTGCACATGGAAAAACACCCTGATTACAGGTACTTAACTTTAATTACTGCAGCAAAATAGTATAAAAAAAAACATTTTAAAATCAGTTTGGTTATTTTTATCGAATCTTATAAATGTTCTAATCACTTTCCAGGTACCGGCCAAGACCAAAACGGACTTGCATAGTCGACGGCAAAAAGATGCGAATATCAGAGTACAAGAACCTGATGCGTGCGCGCCGCCAGGAGATGCGGCAGCTGTGGTGCCGCGATGGAGGCAGCGAGTTGGGTTTCCTCCCATCTCTATCCTCTCCTGGACCTTCTAACTCGTCGCCTCCTCCGAACGGTGGAAACTTCTCGAACCCCGGGTACTCGCCGCCGCTGTCCCCGGGCGAGGAGGATTGAGGTGCGGCGCGCGGCTGGCCCTACCCGCACGCCGCGCCTCTGTCTCTCCCCACTTCCCACCAACCCTGGTAATCTTACCCACTTTACACTCTCACGTGAAGCAAATAAAGGTTGTTTTACTTCTTCAGCGTGAAGAGCCACTAAGCTTCTGATCTTAAGAAGGTTTAGATAAGACTTTGTAGTCATTAGCCACGGAGGTCGATTCTCATTTGCTTCTCTCTCTATTTATTTTTCATCGTTATCGATTTGTCAATAGTGGTATTCATTTTTGCAATTTTTATCATTTTGTTAAGATAATGCCAGTGTCGAAATTGGATCTCTTGTTTATTTTTTAATAAACCTAATTAATATGAGATTATTCCATTAGTAAAATAAGGAAAAACTTAGTAAATGATACGATTCGTAATCTTTAAAAATAATGTATCCAATTGACTTGGATTTTTGTCTTATCGAATAGATGTATCGGCACGAAGTACCTTTAATACTTTTTTGTAAAATATCAATGCATGCTATGGTTGTAGGTTTAGAGGTAGAAAAAAAATGTATAAATTTATGTTTAAAATATATCCCTGATTGTAAATAAGTAATTCTCGGAAATGCGTTTAATGTCGTATGGGAAATGTTAGACATCGTTGATTGTGGCCATGTATAAAAGTAGTAAAAAATTAGTAGGCGCTTTAGAACTATTATAAGACACAAAATAATTATATCAAACCAAAAATTCTAAGCGTAATGCTTGAAAATTGAAGTGTTTTGAACACAAGAACTGTTTTATAATAAATCCAGTGAGATGTAATAAAGCATAATAAATAATAAATAAAATACTCATAGGGTTAGTTCAGTTTGGGTTAGAAATTACTGTTTAGAATATAAATAGTAAGTATGTATATCTTACTGGTAGGTATGAAATATTAGATCACAATTTTACCATCAAAAAGCAAAAAAATTATAAACACTTTTATGTTTAACAGTACACACCTATTGAAGAGTTTACAAAAGTCAATTTCGATATTGTCAATTCTCGGTTTTATTTTTAAAGTATTTTTGTTTGTCATTGTACCCACCGACTCTGTGGGTTTTCAATACAATAAGTAAAAATTAGATTAAAAATATTCGCTTTATCGAATTGTGCAATTTATATTATTAGATATATAGATTATAAGTATGTAGTTGAAAATCATAATACCTATATTATTATAATAAGTAGAAACCCCTGTTGTAAATTAAACTTAATTTCAAGAAAATCAAGTTAATTGATGCCAACTTTGATTGCCATTAATTTTGTTATTTATTTTTATTATAAATGTTTGTTTTGTTTAATTTTTCTTCCTTTTTAGTTGTATTTTTGTATGCCAGTAATATTTTACGTGAATTTTGAATAGTTTTTATGGTAAATACGTAAATATAAATGTATGAGAATGAATGTTTTAGCATAGAGTTAATAAGTGTAGACAGTGCCGTTAAATTATTTATTTTTTATGTTGAATTCTTGTAAATATAATTGTGTATTTCGATGTAAAAGTTAGTTTGTTTAATTTTAATATCTGTGTCATTATTTAATGCATGGATCTCGATTTTTCTATGTTTCATTATTTATTAAAAATCAGCACATTTAGATCTTCATGGTCTAATTTATCTTGCCATAAAATGTGTACTTAAAATTGTAGAAGAACAATGTTACTGAGTATCCATAGTACTTAGAAAATGTTAATTATTTATTGCATTAGTTTTTCCAATTAAAAAAATCTCGAATTAGTGATGTAACTATACTAATGTAACTTAACATTCGAGAATGTTTCAAACGTAATAAGTAGCTAGGTATTAGGTTCCATGACACATTATTTAAAAATTGTGCCAAATCCCAAAAGTATGATTAAAAAATACATATTGAAATAAAAATGTTTTATTTACCTTTCTTTTCTAACTGGTCGAATTTTAGAGTTCTCCTGATTTGGTTGAAGAAGTTTTGCAAGGATTCGTTGTTAGTTGGAAACATCGGTTTATTCTGAAAATCCAAACTTTAAACACATCTACTATTTGATATCAGACCAATTCAAAAATTCGCTTGTTTTGTGTAGGTAGCTACTAATGACAAAGTTTCTGATTGATTATTTTTTGGTATTTTGGAGCATAAGATTCATTATGTTCCTAGGTATAACTTATGAACATAGGGTAAACTCGCGTAACTCGGTGACTCACGTAACTCTGTGATAAGACATTTCGAAGCTTCTACCGCTTTGTAGGTACACGATCACTCGTTTTAAACTTAACCTTATAGTAAAGCAATAAAGCTTCTTTTCGCATGCGAACAACTGTTACAATTGTGCGAAGGAGATAGCAACAATCACACAAATTATAGATACGCGCGGCCATTTTTTCTTTTCGCCAGCAACGCGCGGGAGTGTTGTGTTAATTAATTCATTTTAAATAGTAAATATAGTTGTTTCTCTGTGATATTTCGACCATAAGTTACCCAAAACATATTCTTTCTGTCACAGCTATTAGTTTCAGTTATATCCAATTACAATTTGATTAATACCTTATTTGCCTGGCTCGAAAATTAACGATTTTGAAGATTTGAGCGCGTAGCATTGTCACAGAGTTAACCAAGGTAAGTGTGGTGTTTGTCTGTTTCTTTACTAAATATTGTTGCTATTACGCGTAGTTTGTAATTTTAAGTATAAAAAATACGTTTTTACATTGAACAAATCATCAGCAATTTTCAAGCACATTTAAAAGTGACTGTTAATTTTTTTTATCACCGAATTAAGTGAGTCATCTTATTTCAGAAACCATGGAAGAAAATGAATACACAGGGAAGAAAAATAGGAAATATAATGAAGCAAGGCTAAAATTAGCAATTGAAAGTGTCATAGAATTTAGAATGAGTTTATACAGAGCATCCAAGGAATATAACTTGCCATGGAGTACCTTGAAAGCTTGAACGCTTGAAAAGCGTTGATTGAAGAATTACTTATTTAAATATAAAAAGTAATAGTTCTAAAATTATAGCTAATTTTGTGGTTAAAAAAATAAACACTCACTTAATTCTGTTATAACAGAGTTAGAGTAGCGTCATCACCGAATTAAAGTGATTATCACCGAATTGTCCAAGTTACCAATGCTTATTTAAAATGCATATTACATTAAGTTACCTGATTTAAAAGTAATTTAATGCAAGTCATTAGATAGTCGAAAGTCTGATTTATGCTCCTATAAAAAAATTAAACGTATTAATTAAGAACATCCTGGGTTTTCTTTACAAACTCCCGTTTTATCACCGAGTAATGCGAGTTCACCCTAAGATATATTTTTCAGATCTATGAAACTTTAGGTATAATTTTTTTCTGCAAAGAAAATAAATGTTATATCACACTTACTGACTACATGCAAGATTTAACATAGGTAGGTATATTAAACTTTTGCCTATACATAGAAATATGGTATGAAGAACCCAATAGACTTATTATTTTCAAGAACTAAGTTGATAAACAATAATCCTACTAATCCTACTAATATAATAAACGTGTAAGTTTGTAAGTGTTGTTACTCTTTCACGTAAAAACTACTGGACGGATTTGGATGAAACTTTACAATAATATAGGTTATACATCAGAATAACACATAGGGTACTTTTTACCGCGAAAACTTCTCATTCCCACGGGAAAATGACTTCCACGCGAACGGAGTCGCGGGCGGCCACTAGTATTATAAATGTGAAAGTTTGTGAGTATGTATGGATGTTTGTTACTCTTTCACGTAAAAACTACCGGACGGATTTGGAAGAAACTTTACAGTAATATAGGCTATAGGTACATCAGAATAACACATAGGCTACTTTTTACCGCGGGAAAACTCATTCCTACGGGAAACCGACTTCCATCATCTTATATACTAGTCAATTCTCTTAACAAATACCTTAAAAATCGAATAAATTCTAAAACTTGAACCAAAATGCAATGTAATAAGTTGAAGTAAATAGCCAATAGCCTCACCTATCCGCCATTTTCATTTTTGACTTAATGATGTGTTTCGTTGAACCCGTTACTAGCTTCATTGTTTTTTATAACTACCCTCACTTGTATTGAGTTCTTCCTACCCTCTCCTGAAGAAAAAAAAAATACGTTCGTCAATGTACGTTGAAGTTTCAGATTTATAATATTAGTAGGATAACAAGGTGATAACTAGTGACAACTTCGCAATGCTAGACAAAATTATGGCCGATTTGTTCATTAAATATTGAATTTCTATCTCTATGGTATATTTTACTTATGTGTTCTTATTTATTACGAAATAAAAAAACTAACTTATATAACTCTTTTAAAAACGTTGGTGCAAACGAGCATTACCGGATTTTACTGAACTGGAAAATGATAAGCAAGTTACATTTAATACACAATCTTTATTAGTTCCACTGCCTTATATATGTTACGGCTAATACCCGAAGTGCGGCTACACCTAGTTTTAGCCGGTTAGAAGTGTTTTTTATATGGAAAACTGTAAAAAAAATATAAACCTATGTATATAAAAACTGGTCACAATCATGGGTCAACGGAGACTCCTTTTTTTGGGCGGTTCCAAAAAAGTAACCTAACTAACCTAACCTATTGATGTTCTAACCGGCTAAAACTAGGTGTAGCCGCACTTCGGGTATTAGCCGTAACATATATAGTTACAATATAATTACAAAAATATTTAAAAATAAGTTGACAGTACAGTGCATTGTGCTATAATATAATATAATTATAATTTAAGGAGATTTAAAACAAGCTATTTACAATGACTACAATCTATCACGTAGGTAAAGCTCAAGGTTACATATTTAGTATATCATTAGGATTAATTCATTAAAACACATATAAAATATCAACAACACTGAAAGTTAATTTAAACTAAACTACATATTTTTATTAAAGTAAGTAACAATTGTGTTTTGTTTTAAGTAACATATTTAATTTATTATCAGTATTTTTATGATAAGCTTAAACCTTAATAACTGTATGTGAATATTTAAAAAACTACCTAAGTGTTTCCATATGACAATTTTTAACCGACTTCCAAAAAAGGAGGAGGTTTTCAATTCAGCTGGTATATTTTTTTAATATCCATTTTTGAGATTCCTACGGGTTCAATGATCTTTTAGGAATATTTCGATTTACTAAAAGCCGTACGAAATATTTATTTTTAATTCTCAAATTTATTATGTGGTATATTTCAGTATATTTTGTGAGATAAATATTTCCTGTTAAGTTCGTTTGATTTAACTACGCGTTAAGTTTTTGCCATTTTTTTATTATTTTTATTAATAACAAGATTAAATGAAGAATTTTTTTATGCAAAGATTAACCTACACACAAACACTGATAGATATAGCTTACGCATAAAAATACTGATAATTTTCATAAGTCTATATTAGGTCGATATCTTGACACTCAGAAAACATTATAAAAGGAGCTACCTAAAATCACAAATATTGCAGTTCAAATAAATAACAGAAACAATTACCTATGTTTTCTTTGGATCACAAGACGGGCATAACATTAGTTTATTCAAGTCCAAGCAAGTCCCATGGAACGTATGACCACATTTAAAAACCCATAGTCCACCATCTTTGATCAAAACCTCATTATGTAATGGCAGCCCACAAAGAACACAATCAGTGTTGCCAATTTTATCCAAATTACTTAAAATATCGCCTAAACTATAGTAAATTCTTAATTCAGGTATACCATTGTCTGTACATTCTGATATGTTTCTATTGTCGTTTTCGGTTTTGGTAGAAATGGTAGATTGTGGTAGAAAGTTGAGTCCCCAATTGGTAGAATTCGCAGCGATGATTATAGGCAGTGCTGTGTTTTTTATTTTGCCCGCGGGGCAGCTACGAAGAAGGTTGCAAATCTGCAAATTTAAAAAATATAATTAAATAACAAATAAATTTGAGGGGTTCTCAAACTAAGGCCTGTCTTTAGAGATTAAAAGTAAAACCGACATATAAAATTTTAGAAACCTTCATAATTAAAAATAGTTCACATGTAAATAAATTGATTTGTAATAGTCTTAATTTTAATAGTAACAATATATTTAAACTTAATAATGAAATGCAAAATGATAAATTTTAAAGGGTCGCTATTTTAATTTGTGCAGGTTTAAAGGTATTATCAATCACATTGATTTTAGTATGATCTTTTTAAGAGAATTAAATAATAAGTGTAATAATTACCTCTGCTTTTGCTTCTTCGAATTCGTGGCAGGCATACAAAGTATCAGTGAGGTTATTTCTTATTGTCGCGTCACTTTTTTCATATATGGCAACTAACAACGCAGTATGATAAAACTTCATACTAAGAGCGCCCATTTCTACTAAATCTGCATATTTCTCCAAGAGTTTTATTGCATTTCTACCACCAATTGATTTTATAATCAGCAACCCTAAATCGTCCCAACTTAGCATTTCTTTTACGTAGGGATAGTCGAATTTCTTATTGCAATTTAGGCACCTATTCGCATGCAAAGTTGCATAAAGTTGTACTGTTTTTTCCCACGTGTCCAAAGTAAATTGCGGCAGAAACGAATGCAGTAAATTTTCGTCTAGCATTTGAAGCAGTAATTCCAGAATGTTCAGTAAATCTTCTTTTCTTCTTAAGTAGAGGATTTTTCTCCATAAGTATGGCATTTTTTTGCACATTTCGTAGCATTGGTTCCTAGTTTGGGTTGACCACTGTTTTTCAATGAAGAGGTCTATTAAATCAGCGAAAGCTGGGGTTTTGTTCGTTCTATTAAAAGGCAAAGGATAACCGCAGTCGCAACCCATATTGGAAAGTTTTTGCGTTTTCACATTCACAGATATACACGAATCCACAAAATATTTGTATAATTCTTCGTCTTCAATAATTTTATCTAATAATTCGTCTTTTCGTTCTGTCTGACTTAGATAACTTAGAAATATGTTATTCGGCACAAATTTAGATTCATTTTTGTCCCCAACAGTCTCGCAATATTCTTCCAAATGCGTCATGAGATTAAGAATTCCTTTAATATCACAGACATGGTTTTCGACTATAGTAACTAAATTATCTCCATCTATTTCATTACTGACTAGACTTAATCTATGATATTGATATAGTAATTTACACACTTTGTTCTCTTCAACGCTATTATTATCTATTTCTATGGCGTTTTGACTAGATTCTCTGTAGACTATGTCACTTTTGACTTCTTGTTCTTTAGTCACAGTTTCTATATCACGATGATCTCTTTTCTCTTTAACTACTAAACGATCAGATTCATCTTTTGTTTTAAATTCGTCTTTATTATGGATTTCTTTATTCACTTCTGATACAGATGGTTTATCGATGCTCAAATGCTTCATTTTTTCTTCAAAATCACCCCATTTCTCTTTGATAATGTTTTTACTTGTTATTAGTTTGTCTGATACTGATATTGAAATATCTTTTAATGCAATAAGTGCTTCAGGTGACATTTTAGAATATAGCCTATCATCTTTAAGATTATCATATATTTTTGTGTGATTTGAATCTGTTTGAACTTCATTAGTAATATTATCTTCTAACTGTGCACTGTAAGAATTTTCAACCATTTGTATTCCTGATTGCTTCACTTCTTTGGATTTAAGCTCTTCAAACTTTGCCAATACATCTTTAAGTCTTTCGAGTTTATCCAAATTTTGTATTTTATCTCTTAATCCAATTAATATATGTAATTTAGACGAAAGTACACTAGTAGTCATTAAATATTCATTATATAAGGCACATAATTCCGCACAAAATATATATTTCTTATCAGCAAAGCACTTTACTAAAAACTTGTCAATTTTCGTAAATCTCAAATTCACAATTGAACCATTGCCCAGCCAAACGTACACATTATCAAATATTAATTTACAATCTACAATATCTTTGTAACAATTCGACCAGACCGTATTATTAACGTCGTGTAAATTTAAAAAATAGATGGCGTCTTTTTTAAACGATAATATGGCACCGTTGATGCTAAGAATTTTGGCGAAATTAAGTGATTGACCATCATTTTCTTTTGACAGTTTCTCTATGGAAAGATTTTCATTTTTGTACGAATCTAGTGATATAGTTTTTATTGGTTGTTGACCTAGTACTTGTTTAAATTGGTGTGTTCTTTTAACTTCACCATCGACAATCGACTCCCAAAGTCTAGACCCAGGTCTAGCACAATATATAAGTGCATTATTAACATCTTTACCAAAGAGATGGCCCGCATCATCGACAATATTAAATTTCCTAACTTCAGTTATTGGTTGCTCATGATTATTGCTGATACCATTTTCAATGGGTTTGACAGTATCGATAAAACAGGCCCCGAATTCGCCATCTCTCATTTTCTGGCCGATTTGTCGATATTGCTCTAGTGAAGTGTCGCAAATATAAGTCCTAGTCATAGTAGATACTAATAGCATGGACGATCGAACATCTAATTGACAAATTCTTGAATCCAGACTCATTATTGTTTGTGATGAACTGGTGAACATTGTTTTAGTCTGAAATATAAAAAAAAAGTTATTGTAGAGTTAAAAAATATATATTACTAAATTGTTTTTTTTTTATATACCAAGCTAGAAGTTTAATATGATTGATTATTAAGAAAATAAAAATATAAATACTCTAAGCTGTGGCTGCTAGCCATTTGGGAAAGTTAATATATAAATTCTTCTGCATGTTTATCTTAGCCTGAATCAATATAAGGAGTTGACGCAAGCAATGTTTATTGAACAAACACAAGCAATAATTATGCAGGATGATAAGTTACATTAATACAAGGAAGGGACATTTAAAACAAAAAGTCCTTATAATAATGGCAAACCTTCAGTTTCTCAATATCTTGCAAACATTTGTAAATATGTAAACATTACTTAATGTTGGTAATACCAAACTATTGTATCTTTTTAACTACCCACTAATGCCATCAACTACAATCATAATTATAACAGATAACACTCATAGTGTAGGTATAATGTTTAAAAGTAAAAACATCTGTGTTTACTGTGAGTAAACAAAATTACCATGTTATCTAAATCAACTGTAACATTATAAAAATTGCTATCTCTAAATCAACCGTAACAGAATAAAAATATAAAACCACACTTACGATAAAGTTCTGAAGCTGCAATACCGACACCTTTCCCACATCATCGCCACAGAACAACAAGTTATTTTTGCTCCACACCATAGCGGTGACCTCATTACCATGATGCTCTTTAGAAGTGACCGATGAGTGGTCACTACTCAAGGACTGAGCACATTCGGTGACCAAAACCATACCCCGTCCATTTGCAATGCTGACATATCTTTCATCGTGAGATATGGCAAGCTTAGTGACCGCTCCATCCTGAAGGAAATTAATATATGATTGTAATAAAAATGTAATGTTAAAGAATTTATCCTGCAAAGACTAAGGTTGCCAGGGGAAATATTGAAATAAGTAACAGAGGTGGTGTTTGTCTAATGCATTCTCCTGGTAAATTCTTTGTTTATTGTAAGCCTGCAGAAGATGGTATATTACTATGGTAACCATGCTGAAGTTTATAAACAGTTGGTTATTTTTGGATTGAGTGCTGCATACTGTTTTTCATATAAAATATATATATATGATTAATCTACCTTATTTGGTATTAATTGAGTAAACTCGCACGGTGATCTGTTAAACAGGTAGATACCTCCACTTGTAGCCCCAAACGCTATCAGAGACTTTGATACATCAAAGCATGTGTACTGAAAATAACAAAAAAAAGTTTTATTTTTTTATGCATGAAAATCTGACGCATCGTAAAATATTATGGCAATGATAAATATGTTAATTAAAACAAGACAGAAATATGCTACATATTATATTAATAGGTAGTAATGAAATTTTAAACAAAGTAATCAAAATGTACCTACACATTTGAAATGAAATGAAAATGAATTAAGGAAATAAGTTTTAGTACTGTACTGCTGGTATTTTTATGTTAAATATGTCAGTTTGAATATATAAAAAGGTGTAAAATTTAAGAAACTACCTAAAAGAAATTGCCTTAAGTAGTCTGTATTATATCATTTTTAAATCAAATTTGCACTATTAAATCTGCTTGAAGTTTCTGTATGTTAATACATAGTAATAAGTAAGTAAGGGAGGGAATGATATTCTTAAGAAAGGTTCAATATTATTATTATCGAAATTATAATAAATTACTTAAGAGTTTGAAATAATGGATTTTGTTGTTGTTGTTGTAAAACTTGTTTGTAGTGCCTAATTAGCAAAAGGAAAGTACCCTATCTCCAGCATTATATATCTAACATAATAACAATTTAAATAAGTCTATTAAGATAAGAATTACACCAAATCTAATGTATTACATCCCTACGTACTTTGTTTATCTAAAAAGTAAATGTTATACCAATCCATGTTCCCAGAGAATAGTGGATCATAAATGATCAATGCAATTTATTTTGGCGTGCTTTCAACATAGTCGTGCTCTGTTCAAGATTCAAGTAGGTAACGAAAATAAGAATATCTAAAACAATGACTTACTTTTATACGCTGTGTAGTTTTAAGAGGGAAATGGATAGCTTCAGTGATGTCAGGAAGCTCTTGAAGGATATACGGCGGCAAATATGGGCTGCACATTATTCAAATTTCATAATTTTATACGTTTTTTACGCAATAACAAAAGTATTTTTGCACGCACATTAGAATCAAAGCAAAGGCAGACAGCAGACAGAACTTTAAGTCACAGTGCTGCCAACTTATAGTATTTATTTTCCAAGTTATATGTGTGGACATTTTAAAAATATTTTAAAAAGGCTTTAAAATTACTTTGTAATATATTGATAGTACAAATAATTCTAAAGATATTTAACTTGTGAGATATAAACACATAAAATTTAAAGGCAATTATAATTAGAGCTCTTAAATAATATGAAAAAGGTAACAATTTATTACATTGGTAACATTAAAAAGTGTCAATGTCATTATTCAGTGACAAGTGACAAACTGTATTAGGTTATATTGACACTAATGGAGAATGTTACTAGGTATGCCAAATCGCTTGAAATTTTGTCTCAGTAAAGCCTGTATGCATACAAATACACTAGTTTTTGTTGTAATCAAAAATACCAAGTAGTTTTGATTTTATAGGCATTCAAAGTTTCGAAAAATATCGAGTCCCGCTAACAGTCACGTGACCGCTTGTGACGTATTACCACAACGCGCCAGCGGTGGCGCATATAGCTGGCGCAGTATTTTATTTAATTTTTTTATTTATTTAACATTTAATGTATTATTTTTTTGTGTTTTCGGTCGCGTATTAGTAAATATAAATATTATTCGTTATTATACGTTAATAGTTAATATTATTCTATTAATAAATTGGATATAGGATTCGAAAAAAGCTAATCGTGTAATCTATCTAAAATAGATAAATTAATGACTGCGCATTATTTATCAAGAAATAGTGATTTTGTTGCCTTGCCGCCGAAATGTTTGATATGTTCCAAACTGTTTTATCAAAACAAAATAACCAATATAATAAAAATACTAATGGAAGAATGCAAGTCCAATAGTAGAAGTAGGTACCTACCTACCTATCATTATTTTTTTTACGTTAAAGACAACAAATCATGTATCATAGTTTTGTAGCTATAGGTAGGTACGTCCTTCTAATATTATAAATATGAAAGTTTGTGAGTATGGATGTATAAAATGTTTGTTACTCTTACACGTAAAAACTACTCCCCCCACGTCAAGTGGCAAGTGATATTTGCGATAGCGAGTGAATAGAAAAAATATGTATGAAACTGTCATGGTATTTTTTACCGCGGGAAAACTTCTCAAACCGACTTCTACGCGAACGGAGTCGCGGGCGGCCACTAGTATGTATACAAAGATACCGCTCTTCTAAGTAAATTTAAATAAATACATGCATTGATTTAGTACTAACAAGCTTTAGTTAGCAGCTTCGCCCACGTTTCCCTCGGGAACTGTACATTTTCCCAGGATTAAAAGAAGCCTATGGATTATTTCAGTCTTCGTCCAGATCCGTTCAGTACTTTTTGTGTGAAAGATAACAAACACAAACACAATCTTCCGCGTTTATTATATTACTAGGAAGTAGGATACCTATACGATCTAGATGTAGTTGAACGTTACAGATGCACTTTACCTTTACTATTTTATTTAAGAAATTTAATTTATTTTTTATTGCAAATGTAGATGATATGAACTAAACCTTTTTTATTTATTTGTATTTTTACTAACAAATTGTTTAATGGTATTGGTTATGTTCAAGTTAAAAGATTTGGTGATGTATGTATGTATCCTTTGGAACTGTAAAAAACAACTTTTCCGGCGAATTGATAGTTGTATTTTTACATTTAGGCACAACACATGATTTCCTAGCAGTTGGATTAGACATTTTTAAAAGTATTTAGGTTTAATTTAGACGAAAAGTGCGCGCGATCGCGA
This sequence comes from Emmelina monodactyla, assembly GCA_916618145.1. Classification (NCBI taxonomy): domain Eukaryota; kingdom Metazoa; phylum Arthropoda; class Insecta; order Lepidoptera; family Pterophoridae; genus Emmelina; species Emmelina monodactyla. The sequence goes on from OU745316.1 coordinate 5,954,722, forward strand.
GCGTACTGAGTGAGCCAGACCGAGCGAGTTGTGGTGTGACGTCACACCGCCACCGGCAGCCCGCGTCGTGCGGTAGCAACTTATTTTACTTATAAATCGGAAACTAATTGACGCATCGAAATAATTCTTTCACCAGTATTTTTTATTTTTGACAGAGAATATGAAGGGATAATAATCAAAATTTGTTAACATTCTCCATTGAGTAAAATGAGCGAATGAATCAAACTTTAATGGTGGTATTAAAGAATGTTACAACGCCATTGTAGAAAGAAAAAAAAAAAAAAAAAAAAGAATGTTACTCAATTTTTAACTTGTTTAAGCTTTAAGTCGATTCGAAGTGCAAGACCTCAATTAAGATATTAACTTAATTTCTGAGGTATTACAGCACAGATTATGATAAAAATATTGAGTTACTTACCTTGTTAACCCTTAAATTGATTTTGGTATACACGGAGTACACTGATTTCAAAAAAATCTACAACAATTTTTATTTATAAAATTATTAAATATTTTTATATGGTATGACATGAAATTTCACTAATTTTGTTAGAAACTAATTTTATCAGTGGTAGCATTTATATAAAACTGTAAAATTCAAAATTTCTGCGAAGCGGCCCGATGTGTCTGCGAACCGGTGACGTATTATTGATATTTTCAAGGGATTTTTTTGGTAAATAATATTTATTTGGAATTACATTGCATGCTAAAGAGATACGTGGGTGCCTACTATAGTTATTTTATGATAAAGTTACATTATAATGACTTTATTGGCGCGCAAGATTTTGTGTACTCCGTAAATACCATTTCCAAATAAGCGGTAAACAGACTTCGGTATTCACGAAGTACATTGCCAAGCTCTGTACATAAGTTTTTATTTATTTTGTGGTGTTATACCTACTTAAGGGGTGTTTTTATTTAATTGTAGATCATGTTTTTCGATTTATCTACAGTGCTTAATGTTAAGACGCTCGCAAAAGATTTTAGCTTTGGTTCCGGCAGACAGGGGTAGTCGACTACCCTCAGTTGGGACATGCTGATCTCACTAGCCAGGACGCCATTCAAAAGCCGAAATTATATTGTTTTCTTCAATTTTATATAAAATTAGCCCTGCGGTTTTATTAAAATGACTTTTCCTGTGGGAATGTGGCTTATTTCTGCGGGAAAAATTACCTATTTTCTTTTTAGGGTGTCGACCTACCGTTATTCCTAATTCATCAAAATCGGTACAGCCGTTTTTACTTAAAAGCGAAACACACATACAAACTGAAAGACATACACATTCTCACATTTATAAGTAATATTATTAAGGATAATTGTATTATTTTGAAGAAATAATGATAAAAATAAATAAATGAATTTTATCCTATTCATGGCAACGTCCTTCTCCTAGTACATAGATAGTTTACTCAGTAACTGGCAACGTCATTCGTGAAGTACATTCATTTTCGCGAAAACTGAAAATGTAGGTTTTTTTTTTGAATTTTTTTTATGCATTTTAGGTTATAACAAATCGAGAAAGTACAAAAAGAAAGTTAAATTTGGACTTAACTCATCTTGCCAATTTAAGGGTTATAATTATATATTTTATATTGAAACCTACCACTTCCGGTACTCTTTACCAGTAAATATCGTATAATACCTTTGTACTTACTGGTAAGCGTGCGTTTGAAACCTTCGAGGTTGATTTTGACCACATATTTTGTTTTTATTAAGTATCTACTTAAGTTCCTACATATTTTTAAATGAGTGTTACCTATTTGGAGAGTCGAGATGGTTTCGATATTATATTTAACTAGGGGCCGCGCGCGACTCCGTTCGCGTAGAAGTCGGTTTCCCGTGGGAATGCAAAGTTTTCCCGCGGTAAAAAGTTCCCTTAATTCTTTCATACTTATATTTTTGGTATCTAGAACCGTTTTTGGCAGCGCACGCAACGGAAGCTCTCAAGGATGAATAATTTTCCCCGTTTTTTTCACATTTTCCATTATTTTTTCGCTCTTTATAGTTACAATGTTATATAGCCTAAAGCCTGCCTCGATAAATGGTCTATTAAACACAAAAATAATTTTTAAAATCAAACCAGTAGTTCCTGAGATTAGAGCGTTCAAACAAACAAACAAACAAACAAACAAACTCTTCAGCTTTATAATATTATAGTATAGATGGAAAGCGGGACCGTATGTGTTACCTTTGTTAGAAAATAAAACATAAGACAGCACATAGATGCATTAAATTTTATTCATAATAGTATCTAGTATTTTAATAAACTTTAACCTCTATGGTAACTCTATCTAAGTTAACTTTATTTTCAGCAATACATGTATATTTTCCTTCATGTTTATTCTCAACTCTTTCATAATAAATAGGGTTGTCAGCATATATAGGTTGGTTACTGTTTTGACTGGAATAGGAAAAACATTTATTACTTTACAATAGACTAAAAATAGTTTTTTTTTTATTTAACTTTATTTGCTTTTAAACAATAAACTTATGAACTAATACAGTTTATTAATTTACTCTTTGTTTCCTTAACTTAACTTAATAAATAAATAACGAAAGTGACTTATTCCCGCGATAAAAAGAAGCCTATTTTCACTCATGACTATTTAACTTTATTAAAATTTCATTAAAATAGGTTCAGCTGTTTCGTAGTTGTTCCGCTTTTAAAACATACAGAAAGACGAACACATTTTCACATTTAAATATTTATATTTATAGTAAGGATTAGTACGAAGTAGGATAGCAGGAAGGAAGTAGGTTAAAATATTGGTTTATATTACCCACCGCATAGTTGATGGTAACAGCCATTTTACCGTTGGTGTTGGGTAGCCAGCGACTACGTCACAATTAAGCATGAGGAGTTCACCGACCCTTTTAACGACGGTCAATGAATCCGCTCTTATTAACGGTTCCACTGGAAAATTAAGTTTATAATAACTAACTCTATAACTCTTAAGAAGGTTCCTGTCTAAAGTATCCAAAAAAAGTAAGTTTATGTTTCTACCATTGAAACTGTGCCGGATCTAGTACTTTGCTTGTCAATATAAATATTTGGTTTGATTCTGTGAACAAGAACAAATAATGAAAGTTATTTTTACCCAAAACTTCTAGCGTGAAGCTTTTTTCTGCTTTTCCCAACTTATTTTCAGCGTAACATTTATAAGTGCCTGCATCGCTTCGACGAGCCTGGAATCTGAAAATAAAATTGTGATATTATTAAAAGAAAATTTTCATTGAGGGTCATTTAATTCAATACAAATATTTCGTCTCTACGTATCCATAAATCTAAAGATACATCGGTAAAACTAGGAATAGGTAAATTTCGAAATATTAAATGTTTAGGGTTATATCCGGTACCTACCTACTTCTTCACAAATTAAAAAAATATTTCGCCAATAGATAGCTGTGACATCAAATATTGAGGATAATTTTATTCCCATAAGGCTAGTTTTACATGTTTAGCTGAAGTGGGGGCTGGACACATTCGAAGAACAAATACCTACTTAACTTTTCAACCACTTATATTTATTAGATAAGTTTGTAAAAGCTATTGCAATCGATGTTTCCTTACGCGACCGGCCCAGTCTGTATTGGTTCATAAACTTACGTTAGGGTATTATTTTCATCCGCAGAATGTGAACTATCCAAAGGTGCCTCATTAACGTCATTAACAAAGCTCCACTTAACCACAGCTTTCGGCACGGCGTCTACGTCACATTCAAAACGCGCATAATGTCCTTGAACTATTTCCATATCTTTCATTTCGTTTCCAATAGTTGGAGCATCTGCAATAAATTCATAAGCAAAAGATAAGTGTCAAGATTTGAAGGCCATATAAAACGATGGTTAAATGCTAATGATAAATTCTACATTCGAGCTTAAGAATACTAAAAATCATGAGAATCAAATAGGTAATCAAGTTTGTGAAATAATTAAATATTCTCACATTGAACTTCAAGTTTAACATCCTTAGAATCTTCTCCCAGGAAATTTTCAGCAGCGCATTTGTAAATCCCTGCATGTGTTTTGGTAACACTGGTTATTTTCATTTCTTTTTTGTCAACATAAACGCCTTCTGGTAATTCATCGCTAAACTCTTCATCTTCATTTGATTTATAAGACCACGTTATTATTGGTGCTGGAGAGCCTTTATCCACACTAAACAAAAGGATTTAAAATTTATTCATGAATTAATGAATAAATTACTGAATGAATTGAAGAGAAATTTAGATAAGTTAACCTGCATATAATTGATTTCCAGTCTCCCAGATTAGCTATGACTTCATCTGTCAGAGACACTTCCGGTATATCTAGAAATGATAAAATATCGGGCTTATTTTGAAATACAATAATTAATCGTAACTTCAGTAATCTTTTTCACTATGTTAGGTGTCCAATCGTTATTATTAAGTCCCTAATTAATACCTAGTACCTTTATTTTTTTTTGTCTAGAAGTTTCTTACCAAGTCCCGAAATTTTGACATCAGCATCCATCGTTTCAGATTTCGCCAAATTCTCAGCAAAACATCTGTACTGTCCAACTGTTTCTAGAGTCATGTTAAGTATGAGTATACCATCTTCCTGCTTCACGTAATGTTTATTTGTATCAAAGTCAATTTCTGTTTGATTATGAAACCATTTTACCGTTGGCTCCGGGTAGCCTACGACGTGACACTTAAGTTGTCCCTCTTTGCTGAATTCAAGAGTTGTATCTGAAATAAGATTTATGGCTTACAATAATAAGTAAGGTTTGTGAGTTTAGGAATAATCACTAGGGGTAACCACTGAACCGATTTTAAAATGTTTCCACCCTGGAAAGCTACTTTATATTCAGGCTCATTTGGCCTTTGTGTTATGAGCTTTGCAGCCTAAACTTTTTTGTTTACTAGTACCTATTTAAGACAAAACCGGTAAGGTTTTGGTAGTGTACCTTGCAACTGCTCAATTACTTCTAGAGTGTTCGGTCTATAAACAAATAGTTCAATCGCTTTTGTTCCTACTCCGGCTGAGTTTCTTGATTTGCAATAGTATCTGGATGATTCCGTGAACTCTTGTATCACCAAGTAGCTTATATAAGTCACTGGCAAGACGAAATTATGAATCTGGAAGAAAATATTTTAAATTGATAAAAAAGGATAAAAATTAATAAGTAAATAGGTAAATGGTGATTCTGGATTAAAACTGGGTTCGATTCCAGTCGCGCAATGCTCGGAGACCCGCGTTCCTGTTTCCAGTAGGTACCTATCTATAACTTCAAAATAATAAATTAGCATTTTAAATGCAAAAACTAAAAGTAAAATCTCAACTAAAGCTAAGTTCGTTAACAGGGGATCGTACATGGCAAGAAAAATACGAATCTCAATCGAACAATTCTCTTCATCAATAGATTAGGTGAAAGGAAATGAAATTAATTTAATGAAGTTTAGCATTTAAGGGATCGTGATGGGTGTTTTACGGTTGCGGTCCCCTGTATGCGTTAGTTCCTCTTACTGTGTCATCTTCATTATCATTAACTCATTACATAGTATAAATCCAAGTCGCTAATTCTGTCTGTTTGTATGTTTGTCCGTTATCTCCTCCGAAACCACGCAACGGACTTTAATGAGGTTTCCTTTAAGTGAATTTATTCATTTAGTACAACATTCGAAAAAAGTTTCTTTAAATTAGCTTAAATTCAATTTTCGTCAGCAAGTCGGCCAAAAATACACCATAAAAGTGTTTTAGTGCTTTATTGAGTCCTAAATTATACATACTTCACCGTCAAATCTCTCCCCCTTCTCGTTTTCCCACCAGATGTAAGGTTGTGGGAAAGCCCGGACTGTGCATACTAGACCTACTTGCGTCTGGTATAGTATAGTGGTGTTCATCAGAGGTAGGATTTCAATAAACGGAGCTGCAAACCTTGTTGGTGTTGCTAGAATAAAAAGAAAAACAGAATTTGGCAATCAGGTCCTAAAATATGAAGAAGTGGCCAGCATATGGCCGAAAGTAGTTACCGGAATATTGGAAGAAATAAAAAATAGGCTTATTATGTATATAGGGCGAAAAAGGATGTACCTATTTATGAATAATATGGTGATCGTGGTATCTGTACCGTGACCTCATCCGAATTACTATAACACAAAGGCAAAGGCTGTAAGCTCTAAGGTAAACCCAAACACTGCGTAATAATTATACCCACATATTTTGCAGTTACTTAATAAATATTTTATATAGTTGTAAGAAAAACGATGTTGCCAATTGTTTAGAGCAAAATAAGCTACGGATTAAAAGTCACTAACGAATCGTTATGTTATATCCTTTTGATATATTAAATAAAAAACTGAATTAGAAAATAGAAAAGATTGTTTTTACCTCGCATGGTTTGAGGAACCATAACATTGGATGTACTGACCAAACTCTTATGAGTTTTAGTATCTTTTCCGTGTACCTGTAAACGTAAATTCAATTAATAATCCTGAACCAATTTTAAGTTGTTAAAAAGTCCAAAAACGAATTAAAAGTTCCCTAAAGTAGTTTTAGTTGAGTTTACGCTAACATTCGCCCTCATTTTAATCGCAATTGTAATCCCAAGCTCCGAATTTAAACTAAGTACCTACATTGTAATGCGTCGAAAGTTAAAACTTAAACTCATCACAAATCAAAATTTGTCCCTAATGTGTTGATATTATTAACCGTACGTTTAATAAAAGGAAAGTTATAGGAAATCTTTTACTTTCAAGGCCGGGTAATTTACGTAGGTATGTTTCTGAATATATTCATTGGAGTAAGTATGATATCTATAAAGGAGATTTATAATTATTATTTTCGCATCTCTTATCAATCGATACGTTACCGTAATTATAAACTTCTTATATGGCTGGAAATGGGCACCACCTAAGTATTTTCTTTCACTGATTTGTTCTATAGGAACATTAATATTTTCATTTTGCTCTATGAACGTTATATTTAAAGAGTTCAGTTTCAAATTCTCATTTAAAACGTTCACTAAAATGAAGTTGTGTTGACCTGGAACAATAAATCTTTGTTTTTTTAGGGTTCAGTACCCAAAGGGTAAAACGGGACCCTATTACTAAGCCTGCGCTGTCTGTCTGTCTGTCTGTCTGTCCGTGATAGCTAGAAAGCTGAAATTTTCCCAAATGATTAATTTCCGTTGCCGCTTTAAAAACAAATACTAAAAATTAAAAAAATATATATTTAGGGAAAATATTTATACAGTTAACGTGTTTTTTTTCGTATTTTTTTGCTCAATATTAAAAACGGTAACAGGTAGACGCTTCAAATTTTCACAGAAATATTAACTTGTATATTAGGTACCTTTCAAAATAAATAATTAAATAACAATAAAGTAAATATTAAAGGGGGACTTCCATACAACAAACGTATTTTTTAAGCAATTTTAATCGATCTTAATAAACAGGTAGAAAATGATTGTACGAAATCCTTCGTGCGCGAGTCCGACTCGCACTTGGCCGGATTTTTTATTCATACACAAAACACAGCATGGGTCAAACATGTGTGCTTATAAAAAGAGAAAAATATATTTTTGATAAATTGAAGTCTATTTACCTGGTCTCGGTGAATTGCTTGTTTCTGTCATAGAAGGAACCACTGGTCTTCGAGGAGCGAAACCAAATTGCAACTCTAAAGATACCCTTTTGTAGGTTGTTATTGTAGTAGTCCCTTCGCAACCTACGTAGTAACTGTATTGTTGATTCCATTCATTTTTTATCCGCTTAACCTGAAGTGAAAACTTTCTTAACCATTTTGAATGAAATATAGAAAAATATTTTCTTAAGGTTAGTCATGAATTCATCCAGCCTAGCTTATTACTATTTCTGTTAGTAATGTCTATAAAAAAAAACTTTACCAGCTGTATAAGATAACAAAAAGCGTTGGCCTGAAGTCTCGACAATTGCAGTAGATGCAAGGTTGTCATTATAGACCTTTATATAGGGCTAAGGTTGAATTGAAAATATTGCTTACTAAACAAATTAATGTAAACCTCAGATATTGATGGAACTTTTGGTTTCAAAGTATATTTTTTTGCAGAACATGCAGAGTCAGCAATTAATAATTTTCAATACTAATTTATTACAAGTTAGGTGGATTTGGATTTTAGGTTGGTTTTAAATCATTAATTTTAAACTTTTCACAGAATAAATACAGTAAAATACAACGCCGATTCTGTTACAAGAAACTTTGTTCAAAATATCATTAAAAATCTTACCCGAACATTATTCAAATCTATAATGTTCCTAAATCCATTATTTTTCGACTGGAATGTAGAGTTCGCTCCATTATATAATATGCATATGACTGTTTCAGACCAATCTTCTGTTACCTGTTAATTGAAAACAAACAACAAGACATATTGAACTTATTGAGTTCATTTGTTTTGTGCCGATTCACCTTTATAGTCGCGCAATTAGCTTTATGTGGCGAAAATTTGCGCAACATTACATGTATGGCGAAACAAAGCGCAACTTTACAAACTATTATATGTATAATGGATATATTTTTTGGTTCAGTTTTAAGATAAGTTATTATAATTGGCTTTATCCAGGTCTTATTTCATTATACCTACGTGGTGCTTAAAGTATTAGTCAAACATTTTTTACTTACGGAAATATCTTTGTAGCCGCTAAACGTCTCAACGGTAACGTCGGTCCAAGAGTTTTTCATCATCAATTCAATGAATTTGAAAGCCTGAAAAGGGTTACGCATATAAATTAGGGAGAGTTATGATCCGAGTGTGTGAAATGTAATCTTTAATTACGCTGAATGAGAAAAAGTTTATGCTTATCTGTTGCAAATCACCTAGTTATTAATAACTATTTCTTTGGTACCTACTTATTAGTTGAAAAAAATATCAGGCTTCACGTTTATTTCTAGCTCTAATTTCTTTTAATTAATCTTATATTATTTTGAATTATGTTTATTTATTACAGAACACCATACTATCCTCTCTTTAATAAACAAAATTGTGTTTTTTTGTATATTTTAATTTTTGGACAGACTTTTTGATTTCGGATTCAATTTTGTGCAAAGATAGATCCTCTTAAACAAGCTAATTGAAATCCAACAAAATCGTTTGAATATAATCCAAATTTACACTATTAGGTATATTAAAATAGTCTAAATTTAACGTTTCTTAACTTAAAATAGTCGATGACGTTCATGATAATATTATTAGATACTACCTGGCCCAATTCCGTTGGGTATAACTTTAAGATGTTTCCTGAACAGGCGTTGACTATGTCTGTATAAATCTGCAGATCGCCCGGGGTGTCTGCTTCGGAGCAATCCCCAGTCAGAAATATTATAACCTGCAAATTACAATTTGTGTTAAAAACAGAATTGTTACAAACCAAAAAAAAAATATTGAAATTTATTTAAAATGCACGAGTACAAGTACCTATTGTAATAGCTATTACAAAAATAGGTACTTGTGAGATATTTTATGAATGCTCAAATATTTTAGTAAAAAACAAAAAACTCTTAGTAAGAAGAAAATAATTACAATCATTCTTGTGATATACTAACGAACCCAGAACCTTTTAAACAATTAACTAGTTTTCTAACCAATTAGTTACTTACTACACACTTTTTACTTTCCAACTTACTTTTAAAGAACAACCAAAATTTCAATTAAAGTAACTACATTATTTTACTCACCCGAACATTTTTAGCTGCACACAAGCTTGCAATATCATCCGACGAGCTGCCTGTATGCGCCGACGCATCCGTAAACACATAAACCGTCGAGTCTTGGTTGCTCGTTTCTACAGCCTTCTTTATACCCTGTACTGAATCTTCAGGGCAATTCTTTCCGTTGTAAGGACTAACGTTGTTGACCGCGTGGAGTAATTGCATTGGGTCGTTGTAAATTATTGGCGGGCTGACGTCTGTAAGGAAATTTGTTTGTCTCTTCGTGAGATGAATATGGTTCAACAGTTTTAGTTCCATATGAAGAGGTGCTTTCCTAGGTTTCCATGCATTATGTTGCACTTTTTTAGTTAGCTTCACTTAAGGTGATAGTTAAATAGTTTTTTTTAATCTATATACTTTGGGTTACATGCATTTTCTTATTGGACATAAGTAAGCTGTATTAAAAGCCGTTACGTTGATTATTAGTTAGAATTGAAATATTCATAAAAACAGATTCGTATAATAGGTATTTAACATAATCTCATGTTAAGAAAATAAGGAGGATATTTTATTAAAACTAGCGACCCGTCCAAGTTCGCAGTGGTGTAACTTTGGCCGACTTCTTCACTTAACTTCGAATTTTCTCAAATTTAACTAAACTTTTTTGGTATGTTCTTTATTTACAAATTTAAATGAATAAAGTCCCTAAAACATGGCAAAAACCGCATCAAAATTCGTTACGTAGTTAAGGAGGATATAGCGGACAAACATACAAACAGACAGAATTAGTGACTTGGATTTATACTTTGTAATGATATTCTTACAGCAAATACAAATTGACAATACTCACAGCGATCATTGAACACAATCATAGTAAACTTTTCATATTCCGATAGCAAATCTCTTGTTAAAACACCATTTAAGTTACGTTTTATAAAACTTAGTTCCGTATCCATAGTTTCGGTTGTATCGAGTACTAAACTAAAACTTTTTCTTCCTTGACTACAACACACGTATATCGAAGTTATCAAAATTAAAAATAAAAACTTCATTTTTTCGTTTTTGATTAGTTTCAAAGGTTATTTCGCTAGCACGACTTGAACGCGAATGCCTTAAAAAGTTTAATCATGTTTATACGCATTTTATCACACATTTTAGAAGGAAGTACTTCCCTTTTTAATGTGTGTTTTATTGTTCGTGGGCTTGTGATGGTATATTCTGTGAATTTCAGCAACTAGGGTTCTCTAGCTTTCGTTTTTGAATCGATATTGGTTGATGCAATTAGTCGAACTTTTCAATTATATTTTGTTATTAGATGTTTGGCAAGCTCCGATATATTATGCCAAGATGGGAGCTCAGCTGGATTGTAATATCGTTGGTTTATGTATTAATAATTATATTCAGATCATAAGACTTTGTCAATTTTTGCGAAACTCTGACTGTTACTATACTATATTTTGTATATTATATACTACTAGTAGCCGCCCGTGACTCCGTTCGCGTGGACGTCGGTTTCCCTTGGGAATGAGAAGTTTTCCCGCGGTAAAAAGTATGTGTTATTCTGATGTATAACCTATATTACTGTAAAGTTTCATCCTAATCCATCCCGTAGTTTTTACGTGAAAGAGTAACAAACATCCATCCATACATACCTTCTCAAAAACTTTCACGTTTATAATATTATTAGGATATCTTTTCCGGCATTCAATGAAGTATCATTGTGTAACTCAACATAGTTTAATTTTGTTTGTTGTAAATACTTTTCTATGGTTAGCGAACCTACCTTATAAAAGTTCTAACATTCCGTCATTCTGAAATAGTTCGCAGTCATACATTCAAGTAGTCGCATGGTTTCCTTTAACTAGTTATATTTTTAGAAGAAGCACGCTTAAAGAAGTCCACTTTTCTGCATTAAAATATCAAATTGGGGACTCAATTTTTTTTAACGTTATTACAGAGAGATCACGTTTGCAAATTTTTTAGTCTTTCATTCAGTATTTTTAGAAGTAATGCACATTTCGGTGCTTGATGGCTATTGGCTACAAAACCTGGTCACCTATAACTAAGGTTCCAGGTTCAATCACTACAAGGGTGTACCAATAATTTGGTTGTTTTCATGTTATGCATCACGAACGGTGAGGGAAAACATCGTAAGGAAACCTACATAGTTGGATATCCACCTACCTGCACTGAGCCAGCGTGGTGGATTACGGCTCGGACCCTTTCGTATCCGGGAATGAAACCTTCAATCAATTAGTAAGCCGTATATAGGCTGTTTCTATTTTATTTATGCTTTACATTTCAGTTATTCTTTGTTTACACAGGTTGAAAACCATTGCCGCAGTAGGTAGCAACAATAACTATAATAAATATAACTATATGCAGAAAAATAGTTTCATATATAAAACTTTCGTAATGAATGAGTAGATCATTAGATCATGTCCGCTCCACACCGGATACAACAATAAACAATAAAGCTATTTTTATGTCATTGATTGTTACTTTGTTGCAAAGAGAAATAGATAAAATTTATTCGTGCATTTATAATTTTGTTCTTTAGCTGTTATTTTATGTATAACTACGAGTATGTATACCTACGTTTATGTCATGAGTTGTATTTTTTTTTATAATATAGGGAGCAAACGAGCATGCGGGTCACCTGATGGTAAGTGATCCGCAACACTGTGGGTGTTGGGGGTGTGTTGCTGACCATTGAGAAAATTGGGCACCGGATATCGCACTCACCGAACATCGTCCCTACTTCACGTCGGTTTTCTGTGCAACGATGGTATTTCACCGGTCGAGTCAGCCCAGCAATCGCTGCAGACAGAGCCTACAGCTAGACTCTACCACTAAAAAATAGTAATTCTTTACTGGGCATAAGTATTTGATAATTATCCAGTTATTTTGCAAAGCTAGGTAGTAGTTTGGTGTGTAGAGCTTCCAATTTGGATCTGATACTTTGATATCTATGCTTACTAAATATTTGTCTACTAGTGGCCGCCCGCGACTCCGTTCGCGAGGAAGTTGGTTTCCCATGGGAATGAGAAGTTTTTCCGCGGTAAAAAGTACCCTGTGTGTTATTTTGATGTATAAACTATATCACTGTAAAGTTTCATCTAAATCCGTCCAGTCCCTTTTACGTGAAAGAATAACAAACATCCATACATACTCACAATACAAACTTTCACGTTTATAATATTAGTAGGATATAAAACAAGGAGCTTTTTTATTACTTCTCCTAGTCCTAGCATCAAAACTTGCAGAAGTCTAATAATACAAAATTACACCCCTAGTTTAAGGGTATGGGAAAATATGTTATAAGGCTTAGATACTTTTTGTCGTTGTTTTTCTTATTATTCTAGCTTACATACCAAGTTCCAGGTATCCTATTACTTCAGAAGCTATCCTTAGAATCTATATAGATAATAATCAATGGGTGACGAAATCATGAATCACGAAATATTTTTTATTTCACATAAGGTAGATAGTGCCCTTGTGCGTCGTTTGACTCATCTTAATAAGAACACAGTGCCCCAGATCACGTGTAAAATTTACAAACAAATAATAACATTAGGTCAAATATTATCAACACTGTTCCTAGTAAATAGACCTCATTATCTTTTAGTTGAACTTTTATGATATACAGTATGTCCTGTTTTGACCAACTTTTAATAAATGAAGAATATACTAACTTTTGTGTAACTTTTTCAATGATTAATTTTTAGTAAGTGTACAGCAAGCATATAGATATAGGATTATTTCATCAACCTCGGGGCTTTCATATGGTAGTCTGAACTTTAATACCCCGTCAGAATAAGTTGTTGATATTAAAGACCGCTTTTCCTCAATTCATATAAAGGAAAAAACAGTTACTTGATAAACCATAGAGCCATGAAGTGGAAATGCATATCTTCTTTCCTTCTTTCTAAAGGGTAAACATAAAATAGCCTGTATACAAATTTTCTATTATTGACATCTTATTAAACACTTCTCTTATTTTAATATATTTTACCCTAGTAAAAGCCTTTTGTCTAGTGGCAAGGGGAAACTGCTACTGCCCTGGTTGGACAAATTGCTGGATATTCTAGCTCTATAGCTATATCAGGTACTTTCTGTTAAATAAATTAATTATTAAGACACAGTTTTCATAAAACTAAATGATTAAATTTGAAAAACATTGAACCTACCTTGATTTGAATAAGCAATTAAAAAACAAACCTATGACCTGATCTAAACTGATTCTTCTGTTTCATACCGCAGATGTTTTTTTTACAAATATTATAAAAATATCCCCCTGTGTAAATCAAAACAATAACATAGCATTCTTGGCTTGTTCGTCTTTAGTACATCCTTCACCATCTGTGGAACTAAAACGCTGCCATTATGAAATTCAGTTTTATTTTTTTTATATTTTTATTAACTTTTAATGTGATTTATACTCTAACTGATGATGAGGATCAGAGGAATAGTGTTGCATTTGTGATAGACAATACAGGGTCGATGAAAGATGATATCGATCAAGTTATAAATGGTGTTACAGCAATTTTTGATACCGTATTTACACACAACCCTAATCAGTTTAAGAATTTTATACTGATCACTTTTAATGATCCAGGTGAGTGTTTTATTGTTTTTTGTTTAGAAAATTTCCAAATTATCTTTTTAAAACTGTCCATAACTTTTCCGGATTTATGTACTATATTATTATATGTACTATTATGACTATTATTTATTATTATTTATGAACTATTTATATTATGTACTATTATTTATGAACTATTTCGGATGGCATAGCTATTGGAAAATCTTTAAGAGACAAGTTTGTAGGTACTTGTTTTGTTGGACACGTAAAAATCAAATAATTATTTGCAAGCCTATACACATCCTAATCCTAATATCCTAATCCTAATGATATTATAAATGTGAAAGTTTGTGAGTATGGATGTATGGATGGATGTATGGATGGATGTTTGTTACTCTTTCACGTAAAAACTACTGGAAGGATTTAGGTTATACATCAGAATAATACATAAGGTTCTTTTTACTGCGGGAAAACATCTCATTCCCACGGGTAACCGACTTCCACGCGAACGGAGTCACGGGCGGCCACTAGTACATATTATATCAATGCATTAAGTTCAGCTTTAAGTTTCTGAGCCTCATAACCTACAAAAATCTATTGATATATTTTTCTAGATGTAAAAATCCGAGCCATCACCAGCGACCCAGACATTTTCAAGAATGAGCTATCAGCTGTGTCCATCGAAGGAGGTGGTGACTGTCCTGAAATGGCTCTGTCAGGAGTTGCCACTGCACTAGAAGAAAGCATGCCAGGGTCCTATGTATACGTATTTACAGACGCTTCGGCCAAAGATCACGGAATTTATGATAGGGTTAAGGATTTAGCTCAGAGGAAAGGGTCGCAGGTTTGTAAATATTATGATTAACTAAGAGCCGGATTGTTTTTTATTAGTGAACTGGTACTTATTTTGATCCAGGAAATAAATAGATCTTAGAAGTACCTAATTATGAAGATTCTGAGATGTTTTTCTGTACCAATAACAAGAAATGTTTATAAACTAATAACTTATAATAGTTGTATAATAGATACGTGACTCATGATGTTGACAGTAAGATAAGGAAGTGCCTAGTACCTGATGAATTACAATGGCAATATTTTCTTTAGACAAATGAACTGAAAAACTAAAACATTTTCGCGCAGCCAAAAATTAACAGTATGTGTCTGATAACAGACTATAATTAGTATTGTTTATGTTTTTAGCTGATAAATGTTAATCCTCGTTTAAAAAGTTTATGCATTAATTCATTCAAGAAACCAGCAATATTTGACCTATCTAAATAAATAATATAAATGCGAAAGTAACTCTGTCTGTCTGTCTGTCTGTTACGCTTTCACGCCTAAACCACTGAACCGATTTTGACGAAATTTGGTATTAAGAAAGAACTGAACTTGGGAAAGGACATAGGGTACTTTTTACCGCGGGAAAACATCTCATTCCCACGGGAAACCGACTTCCACGCGAACGGAGTCGCGGGCAGCTACTAGTAATCAATATATTTATTTTATACTAGGTGTCCTTCATATTGACGGGGATATGTGAGACGTTACAAGACCCTGCATACTTGGTGTATCCATCACTAGCAGCCGCCACTTCGGGACAGGTTTTCCATTTAGAAAAAAGTGACGTTGACAAGGTATGGAGTCTTTGCTCAGGAATAATATCAGGCGCATAAACCACTACTAGGTCTTATAGAAGGGTCCTTAAATCATCACCTTCATTTTAGTGAGGAATTTTAATAGAAAAGCGATTTGCTATTAAAAACAAACGATGGTTTTTTAAATAAAGTAATTATATCGTAGGTTAGTGCTGATTGGAATCTATGGGGGTTTTTAACAGAAAAGGTTTAGGGTTGGTTTTTTTAATTGTCAGACAAATTCTATTCAAATAAATATACATCAAGATTTTATTAATTAGTCTCATATTTAGTGTTTTTTCAGATATTAAGATTCGTATCAGAGACTGTTAAAAGCAGAAAAACCGAAATAGTTCGAAAAACTTTCCCACCTGGTTACGGAAACTTTTTTAACGTAAGTACATCTAAGGCAAGACAAATTCTAACAATCTAGTAACTATAAACTGGTATCAATGAAATATTTCCTTTTTCAGTATACTTTGGATAAACTGACAAACGAAGTCCTCATATCCGTGGTTGGTTTTGAACCAGAAGTGGTTGTGATGGGTCGTAATGGACAAGTACCTACTAGAAAAGTTGTCAAAACTCCAAATATAGCAGTAAGTTGTTCAACATCCTACTTACTAATATTATACGTGTGAAAGTTTGTGAGTATGTGAGGATGTATGGATGTTTGTTACTCTTTCACGTAAAAACTACTGAACGGATTTGGATGAAACTTTGCAGTAATATAGGTTATACATCAGAATAACACATAGGGTACTTTTTACCGCGGGAAAACATATCATTCCCGCGGGAACCCGACTTCCACGCGAACGGAGTCGCGGGCGGCCACTTGTTATTTATATTATTATACATTTATTACGTGTTCACAATAGTCGTTGACAATTTTTCTTATAAAAGAGATATGTAGGTATTTTAAGAAATTTTAATTCATTACCATTTTCAGATCAGAAATGAAAACTTTTCCGTATTGTAATTTGTACCCAGCATTAGCAAGCTAAGGATTTCGTCAATTTTATTTTGTTACAAAATTTGCTTTGCAACATTTCTAAAATTATTTTTCCTATTTAACTCTTACCTCTTAACTTTTTCATAGTTTAACTAATTTATAACCTTTCAGGTAGTTTCCTTTGCTAATGAAGAAGCAGGGAGCTACGTGGCACAGGTTGGCAGTAAGAGTAACACCACTGCTGTGGTAGCTGGCTCTACTGATGTTTACTTCCAACATGGATTTTCTGTCAATCCACCAACGTCTCTTAGAGATACTACAACTAAGCCTATACCAGGTAAGGAAGGCTGTAAACCTGTAAAGATAGAAGAATGCGAGTATGTTTCTGAAAAAGAAGTATTAACAAAGGGGATTTTTTTAGTTTGACCAATTAAAGATACATTTGTACACAATCGTTTTAGTCCATGAAGACGAAAATGAATATAATGAAAAAAATATATATCATATTAAGCTTTCTCATTTGTAAATAAGCAACTGCATCCAAATAATATATACCTAATTAATGTTTTAAAACTTTTAGCCACAGCTTCTTATCTCGGCATCAAGCTGTTTGGCAGCAAGGGCGATGTCCATTTAAAAGTGGCCGAGCTGATCGACAATGACGGAAATGTCCTTACAAAGCTTCCATTAAGACTAGTTGATGGAACGAAGAAGTTTTACGTCACTGAGCCTTTTGTTCCTATCAATAAGATGTTCAAGATACGGGTGAGTGAGTTCAAAACAAACTGATTGGATAGAATAGTTTGAATAAGTAACATACACAAAGTTTACATGGGTTCGACTTTTAAAGATTTGATTACAATAATTGGTACGTTTCTGAACCTGCATAAAATTTTATTACGTTGATTCTTACTATCGGTCTTCCAGCTAACCTTACTTACAGA
The DNA here is from genome assembly GCA_916618145.1 of Emmelina monodactyla. Taxonomy (NCBI): domain Eukaryota; kingdom Metazoa; phylum Arthropoda; class Insecta; order Lepidoptera; family Pterophoridae; genus Emmelina; species Emmelina monodactyla. The sequence continues at coordinate 5,972,485 of OU745316.1, forward strand.
CCTAATCTAAACTTACAGTAGACTCATACAGAGGATGAATAGCTTTGTGTTAATATATTAAGTAAAGTAGAAGTGTCTACGTTTACTACACTTGCCAATATGTTTGCCAAGCGTGGTAAATATTAGCAAATCATGCTTATAAAGCTAATGCCCAGCGGTAAATGAAAAGTGTATGTAACAAATAGTTCAGATCTATGTCTCATAAAGTACTAATTTGTTTTTAGGTTAAAGGACACGATGCAGAGAGTTTAATGAAAATCAGTAGGACATCAGCTACGTCGGTGGAACCACAAAATCCAAACAATTTCAGTTAGTGATATATAGAAATATTATTAATATGCTATAATTACTCAAGAATTGATCAACCGCCTAACAAAATGTTCCATCGCTAAAGTATTCATTTTTATTAAATTTCAGTAAAACTAACTAACAAGGCGCCTGTAATAACTCTGGAACCCCAAGTAATAGCTGAGTTTGGGCAACCGCTACGACTGTCTTGTCATGTTCATGCATACCCTCGACCAGCTGTACAATGGGAGCAGAAGGATCTGGATATTATCTATAAAACTACGGTAAACCCATTTTCTATGAAATTTCACGAGGGGCTGACTATTACATGGGATGCTACAAGGGAGCATTTTGATTCCATTATTATATAGTTCGTAACATTTGGTGAAGGTAAATTTTATTGATTACAGGTAACCCCGGTCGAATTACCATATGATTATGTAAGTGTGTTTGATATTGAAAAGGTGACAGCCAACGCTACTTTCTATTGTATGTCTCACAATGCTTATGGCAAAGATATAAAAAGAACGCAAGTTATAACTCCAGACAAAATGTTTAAAATGCTTGCAATTCCAAATGGTAAGTATTTCAGACATATATTTTTATAGTGTATAACTGTACTTTTTTATATTAGACTTTCCCCACATAATTATTAAAATAGGTATTCAAGTTATATTTAAATAATGTTTTGAAGGAAATTCTTCTGAAGTTCTAGCAATGCAGATGATAAATGTAATATTTATACTATAACTATATTAATTCCAGACACAACTGTGGAATATGGTAAGGAAGCTATATTCCACTGCCGACTACTTTCCATCCCTCCTGGATACATTATCTGGTATAAAGACGGCAAACAACTACATGTCGACAGTAATATTGAAATTTCAAACAATGGAATTTTAAAAATTAAAGCCGTATCGCCTGCCACTGAAGGCATTTATTCATGCGAAGCTCTAAATATCGACCAGCGGAAGATATTTCAATTCAGAGTTATAGGAATAGGTAAGAATCATAATTTATCTCATACAATAATTTAATAAAGCTGAAGTGACCACAACTATTTTGAATGATACTTTATAAACCAATCATTGATCAAATTCTCAATTTCTAACGTTACAGTCAAAGCACACGTAACTGAGAAAAAAGATAACGAAGGCCAATACCCAGTAAGAGTTATAAACCACAACCAGGATGTAAAAAAACCATCTGGATTTGTAAAATTACATGATCACACCATCGAAACAAAAGAAGAAACTTTAAGAGAAAGAGTAAGGAGGCTAGAAGAAGAAATAACTTACCTCAAAAGACAGATAGATGACTTTGAAGGGCTTAAAAAGGGTTTGAATTCTATAACAATATTTGCGAATACTTTAGTGAAAAGAGTAGAGCATTTAGAAGCAGCTGCAGGCTTTCGCATGGAAGCAACAAAAACAAGCCAGCAAAAATCATACTTTTAGTGTTTAGGTAATAACAGAATTTTGTATTTTAGTAGTAGTGTGCGTTTAGTATTTCTCTGTAAATAGCCAATAAATTATTTTATCTTCCTCGAACATTAATTTCAAAACTCACCTAAAAGAAACCTTAAAACTATATTTCGTATTTTACGTAACCTTAAAATATGATCATTCATCTGACTTTAGTTTTACGCATACTCATGTACGCCAATACAGAGGTTATGTAAAAACAAAGTTATGATGGCAACTTTAACTAATATCATTCGATTACCCCGTTCCCAAAACCTCTTTCAAATACCGAAACAACATGATTTACAGCTTCATATCGTTCAAATTTGAGACATTCTCATGTGCAATTATTAAAATGTTAAACATCAACAGATTAGCTGCTATCGGCTTGAATAAAACAAAATGACGATCTTGAACTTTCAAATATTAAACTTTGACATTCTATCGTTCTTATAACAACATTAAATAAATATACGGTACCTATATGACTATGTTACATTATAATATTCGAATTAGAGTGTCGATTAACACAAAAATGTGCTCAATTTTTATATTTGACCTTAGAATTTAACAGTTTCATAACAGCAAAGACTGAATAGATATACTTCAGAACATCAGATAACTAACTCGCAATTCATTTTAATAAAACATTGTTTAAGTTTCACCAGAGAATTGTAACGCAAAGGTCACATAAAGATCTGTAATTATCACTTTGATTATTACAATTATATTTGAAACTTGAGTCGCAACGTTTCATTTGATTAAAAGCTTTTGATTTGATTACAGCAAAGCCTAGACAATTAATTGGAATGTATTTACGTATGCTCTTCAATATTGCCTGAATAACTGAGCTCAGCTAAAAATGCATTATTTAGTCATTTCAATGATTAAAATTGAAATGCTCATAAAAAGGGCTAATTTCATTTATTTCAATGAAAAATAAAATGAATTAGAGTTACCTATAAGTTATGGGCTAATAATAAGGGTTGAAGCATCAAAAATCTTTGCAGCTCAAAATTCAGGTAAATTGCAACTGAATCGTTGGTGGCAAAAATAGGGTAAACGACCTATAATTGACCACCACGCATTCCTCTTAACCGTTTAATAAGTTTGCAATCGCCGTTGATAATTTTTAATAATTCGTGTTTGCCAAACTTAAATTTTGTATGTGTATTGCAAAAAATAACAAATACAATACTTGTGTCGAAATTATTTTTCGTCAACTTCTCAGCATACCATATAAAGATTTATCCCTATGTTATAGAAACGAGGAGCGTAAAATTCAGCATAGCATAAGTATGAGACCTGAATGTTTTTGTAAAATATATAATCATTTGTAATTTAAGTGTCAAATAGATCCTTTTCTATATCTTCAAAAAATATTTTATTTAATGGTAAACTACATATATGAAACTAGAAATTTTGACTTCAATTTTACATCACAACTTTGACAAATTATTTTTTTAAAAGGCCCGCTCTAAGGGCCTTATCAAAATAGTTATTGACTATCTACTAATTCTTTTTTGTTATAAAATCGTCATACTCACACATCATGTCTGTAGCCACAGCCTTTGCATCTCATCGCGTTATAATAAACGGTTTATTTATATTAACGACCTTTTAACCCGTATTTGTGTAATCAACCATTGAAGTGGTGTCGAAGCGTTCTGACTGATCATTAGGGTAAAAGCACTGTTGTTGACCTCTTTGTCTCGAAAATCATTCGTAACAAGTGTAGGTAGTTCGTGGGAATAATAATTTTAAGACGATAAAAAATGATTATTAGTAGGTACTTAATTGATTCTCAAGGTAAACCACATCTTAGAGCTAAGCTGTGCCTGTATTTAATAGGTAAGTAAATCGTAATTTAAGAAAATTATATCATAAGTCCGGAAATAAATTTAAATATGATGATAAATTTTAATAAACGTTGGGCTAAAAGCCATTAATGAATCATTTACCTGCATTATATATTTCCCTGCATTATCTTCACGGGTATAAAAAAGTATACCTAATCTTGTTGCTATTTTTGATCTCACTTACATTTTTCGTTTTTGGGTCTTAATATATATGTTACCGGCAATCTGTATAATTCAGGTATTCTATACAATACCTAGGTAATGTATAGAATACCTGGAGCATCCAGGCAATGTATAAAATAAAATGAATATTATTGTCAATTCAATACTTTACCTAGGTAATGTATACAATTCCTGGGCATTGTATAGATTACCTGCTGTTCCACCGGCAATGTGTAAAATAAATAGACCTTGGTCTATATTTATTAATGATAACCTATAATATGCTTGGCGTAATCATAAAACATGTTGTATTTAGAGTGGTAGAGTCTAGCTGTAGGCTCTGTTTACAGCGAATAATGGGCTGATTCGACCGGTGAAATACCACCGTCGCACAGAAAACCGACGTGAAGTAGGGACGATGTTCCTGCGTTTCGTTCAGTGAGTGCGATATCCCGTGCCCAATTTTTTCAAAGGCTAGCAACGCACCCTTAATACATTTGTGATTGTAGGTGTATATGAGCGGAGGTGATCACTAACCATCACGTGACCCGCATGCTCGTTTGCTAGCTTCCCTCATAAAAAAAAGTTATAAAATTAAAATGAACTGAATTAAAATAATGCACCTATGAAAGTTTAAAAAAAATTGACGATTTCACAAATCCGTCTCCTGTCCCCGTAGATTGAAGAGTCACAATTAAAATAATAGGTACGACGACGAGCGAAGCGAGGAGGAGTGTGAGGTTGAATGGTGATCAAACAGTGCGCAAGCCGAGCGAGCGAAGCGAGCGTACCGCGGCAGCGGTCGGCGAAGCACCACAACCCTGATATTTAAAACTAAAAATTACCAACTACTTCGGAGAAAAAAGTTATCGAGAAAAAAATATGAGTCGAAAAAATCCTTAGGCAATGATACTATGAATTAAAAAGTTATGGCAACTGACTATTATGAGTTCCGTTGGTTAGACAAAAATAAATGAAGAAAAAAATTACGAGAAAAATTTATGCAAATGTGTTTTTTATGAACACAAATAGGTAGTTGAAAAAAAAACTTAAAAGAGTGCAATATAGACCATAATAAAGTTTCTCTCTGACGATCTTCATTATAATCTTACCTGCATTACATAAATTACCGGCCGCGCACTCGTTATTGTATAGAATACCTAGGCAAAGTATAAAATAAATGATATTTCATACATAACCGAACCGTTTTAGGTATTCTATACATTACCTAGGTATTGTATAGAATACCGGATTAAACACATTGCCGGTAACATATATACCATTTGAAATGATATAAAATTTAAGTAAGTAAATGAATATTTTCGAAGCCCTGGGGTTAAGAGGTCAAAGAAAAGGTTAAGTTTAGATAGTTCACACGTTTTATAGTTTCTTAAACTGTGTAATTGTAAAAGCATTTTGATATTTTTTCTACCAGTTTTACTTTTTTTTAATATATAATAGCAAACGAGCATCCGGGTCACCTAATGTTAAGTGATCACCGCCGCCCATGACCACCCGCAACACTGTGGGTGTTGGGGGTGTGTTGCTGAGCCTTAGAGAAAATTGGGCACCGGATACCGCACTCACCGAACAAAACGCAGGAACATCGTGCCTACTTCACGTCGGTTTCCTGTGCGACGGTGGTATTTCACCGGTCGAGTCAGCTGTATCGCTGTAGACAGAGTCTAGACTCTACCACTCCAAAAAGAACTTTTTTTAAGAAAGGATTAATAATACTACCTACATATAAGTAGATATTTAGGTTGTGCTAGTAGGTTCTTTACAAGATATATTTGATGAAATTAACGTAATACTGAACATTATGAGGAATGTAATATTTAAATTTAAATTAACTACTAGGAACAACTTGAGGCCAAAAAATAAAAAAAAAAACGTGTTTTGTTTTTGAATCTATATTTATAGTTATTTAGATGTATCTAGGTACTACATTAATTAGTACGATGAAAACTAATCTCGTCAAAAACAGTTGCACTAGTGTAAAATTGAAATAAATCTAGATAATAAAAAATCTTGTGGATATTAAGTTTGTACTTATTTTGCAAAAACCACCTAATACTTCATATTGTTTTACTTTTTCTGAGTGTCAGATTATAAATAATTCGATCTCAAGAAACATTAATTAACCTAATTAATATATTATTAACATATTAATTATCACAATAACCTAATAACAACGTAATTATTTTCCATGCTCCATCTTATAAATTATATAAAAAATGTCAACACGCAACTAGATTGGAATATTTTAATATTAAAAAGTTCCTAAGTCTAACAATAAATCGAAGACCGACATTTTCGTTAGATCGTGTGAATCCTGACGAATAGTAAAACATAGTGATGGGTCACGCACGATTATTTGCAGTCGATAAAATAAATTTTTATCGCTACATTACGTAAGAGAATGGCCAAGTATAAAACTATTTTTATTCATCCTTGGAGTTGTTATATAGGTCATAGCTTTGATCAAACTATAAAATTTGAAGTCAGTAACAACTTTTTCTTATTAACTAATTGCTATCAATGTCAAATGTAGTTGCTTTTGAACAAAATATTACTACAAAAATGTGTTATTTAAACAGTAAACATTTTTCATTAAATTTATTTTTATATAAAGAAAATATATAAAAAAACCACCTTATGTTATTACGATTGCTTATATACCTTTACTTCAATGACATCTATATTTTAAATAATCAATGTTTAAAACAGAAGCAACAATCGATTATTATTCAAATCCACTCTTGCGCATCTCTAAAGTAAACCGGATGCGGTCATCCAGCCTTCACCTCTGATCTTTATCCACAATAAGGTCTAACATAACACGACTAATCTAAGTGTTAATTTACTCTTCGAACTCAACAACTGTGAAGAGGCTTTTTGCATTTAAATATTGTATTAATCGAATCACCGGTATGAGAGAATTGATGCTAAAAAAATACAATTTAACTGAAACAACTTGCAAATAGTTTAAATAAGAAATATTAAAGGATTTTGATTGAACTTTGTATACCTATGACTTTACCTAGATTAACACAAAAGGTAAATACTTTTCACCGCGGGAAAAAACTAACACACGGGAAATCTCATTTCATTAACAAGCCTATAAGTGTTTGTAATAAATCTTTTTTCTTATTTTATTGTGATTTTTCCGTTTTTTTTTCACGTAATTTATACAGCAGACGATGAGTCATTTGAACTTTGAATTAATTCTTAGATAAATAAGTTATATTATCGACCTTTAGTAAATAAACCAGTTCTTATCTAAAATACAAGCAAATATTGTCATTCGGTTGTTTAATATTTAGTAAAATATTTAACTACAGGTTTACTACAGCAATCTATATATATATTTGTCTAATCATAAGTGTGCTTAGTCTAAAATTTGCAAATCAAAATAATAAAAAAACACTAAATCATAAAAAATGGAGGTATCAGCTAATTAAGTTTGCATTTAAGCTTCTTATATAAAAATAACAAAAACTTATCTTAAGCACGTTTTATAATGATTAAGTGAACTTTATATAAAGTGACGTTAAGCTTATCAATAACTATTTAACTTTAGAAAAAAAACTTAGATAAATGAATATTTTGATTCCGGGTCTAGAATTCTTATAATTGATATACAAATAATTTAACAAGTAGCTGCCTAGAAAATGATTTCATACAGTTCTGCATTTCTTATTTACTTAGTAGTGCCTACTACCTACATTGTGTCTGAGAGTAATTGTTAAGACCGAAAAACTCATCATAGCTCTTTAAATAATGCGGAAAAATTCGAAAAACAGCGCATTTTTTTATGTAACGATCAAACGAGTAGTTAGTCCACTTGATCGTAAGTGTTTACTCACTCATTTATCTAAACTACCGTATTAAGATTATTACCCTAGTATTAAGAAGCAATATCGAGATTTAAATATTTGGTCTTGGTGCCATTAACAAGGATTACACTTATATTCTGTCAAAAGACTGAGATAATGTAAAACTTTTTAGCGTTTAAAAATAGTATTATTATAAGAAAAAAATTATCGACATTCTTTACATCCCTATTCAAATAAAGATTATTTGAAGTTCACCTATCACTACCGACAACACTTACGTCTTATCGAAAACAAATGTTTTTTTTAAATTAATTTTCACTCAATCGTACCTACGCAGTTAAGCTTTACACTAAGTCTAAGAAATATTATAAAAATATGCTAAAAATATTAATTTACACAACTTCCTACTAATCAACTTCAAAAATCAATTCTCGATGAAATAATCTAAATCGTTTACTATAAATAGGCAATTATCATAGTTGAATATATTGAATGGAATAACAATGGATTCATCTTTATTCCGGCCAGTGAATAATGCGTTTTAAATAGCTTTAATATAAATAAAATTCGCGGCATTGTAATGAGAAATACCTTTGATGTGAACAACAATGAAACTTCAAGGATATTCGTTTGAATCAATTCATGTTATTAGTTATTACCTGCTTATTAGGCATAAAATTGTAGTAGTTTTATTTTGATATTAAATAGCCTCTTCTACACATAGCTTATTAGTTACAAGATAAAATAAACCTTAACTTAAAGTAACCAGAACATTTTTGTCGGGATGATAAAAAAAAATAAAAAAACTTTATTGCACAAAAATAACCCATTTTTCATGAAGAAACATTTAAGCAAAAGGTGGCCTTATTGCTTCAAGCAATTTCTCCCAGGCAAACCTGGCGAAGGAGACAAATTTTAAAAGAAATGGATAGGTGCAATAATTATCACGAACAGTACAAATATAAAATCTACAATTATAAGAAATATAAGTAAAATACATATATTAACTACAAACAAAAAACGTAACAGTGATATGCTATGCATACAAGTACTTAAATATAAAGGTACATAGAAAAAAAGAAACTTGGATTATTTTCCAAGTTACCCTACTTTACTTAAATAAATAGGAATGATGAATAGTTTGTATAAATATTATAATAGTCTGTAAAGTAGGGACCCACTACTAGGGTAAGACCACAGAGGTATGACAAACCTATGTAGTACATATGTCACACTATAAAACATCAGTTACTATTTTGGCACATGTACGTTTAAACCACTTATAATTATAGCAATTGCAAGACACTTTTTTTGAGTGGTAGAGTCTAGCTGTAGGCTCTGTCTGCAGCGATTGCTGGGCTGACTCAACCGGTGAAATACCACCGTCGTCGCACAGAAAACCGACGTGAAGTAGGGACGATGTTCCTGCGTTTCGTTCGGCGAGTGCGGTATCCGGCGCCTAATTTTCTTAAAGGCCAGCAACACACCCCCAACACCCACAGTGTTGCGGGTAGTCATGGGCGGCGGTGACCACTGACCATCAGGTGACCCGTTTGCTTGTTTCTCATTTAAAAATATATAATAATAAAACACTTTAAAAAAATCATAAAGCAACAAAGTGATGATAAATTGATTTTAAAAATTATCAAGAACTATAAAGATATTGTTAATTTATTTTAATTCGTAAAGACGTATTTCTTAAGAATCTTGTATATAATTCAGTCCCATAATAATTAAAAACTAGTTAGGTACCTATTTATGATATATTTTACTTTTAAAGTCAAAAGTAAAATTAGAATAGCAATGTTATATGTCGGAATTGAAGATACATGACTCATGACTTGCTCTACTTTAATCGATTGTGTAAATTAATTGTCCCAACGTTTTTTTTGTTTGTTATATTCTTTTACAATCTATTATTTATATTCACGTAGATTAGATTCGTTTACTCAAGAAACTACCTATATCTTATATAGTAGATTAGATTTTCATGCGTGTTTCATGCACTCTGTCTCCAACTCACGAAACTATATCTTTTACTTAGTATTTTTATTCCATCTGACTCCAATCCAACAAGCATTGCAAATCCTTATCCCTAATCAAAAAGGTCATTAAATTCCTTTAACCTACTTCCCTAACTTTTAATCATTTAAAAGCTTGTTAAGTATTACCTACTGACTCCCAAAGATCCGCCAGATTTTAGTTGCCGCCGTCTGCGGTTGCACCAACAGGCTTGAATAAAACATAAGACGTACTAATTTGTTGCGTACTTTTATATCCCTTTAAAGGGAGTCACCTTTTTCTCGTATAAGGGCAGGTGATCCGTATCAGGATTCCATTTTTCTTGATGGAATGGTGAGTAATGATTTAATTGTAGAGATGATTTATAAACTATAACCTTTTTATTAGATTGATGATGATGTACATAATTGTTGTTAGCTGCCGTTTTTCTTTGTAATTAGTAATAATATGGTTCGCATTCTTTATGTAACTTATTCTAGGTTTTCTTCACTAAATTAAAAAAAAGAAGAATGTAGTATCTAGTCGAAGAGTATAACTAAAGATTTTAACACATAGGTATATTTTAATTTAAAAGAAAAGCATATGCCATCGTATGCTTTTCTCATGTAGCTCATTTCTCACTGAGCATGTAGTTAAAATACATATTCGAGTTCACCTGATAGGAATACTTATAAGTAGCGATATTCTTCGTTTAAAACATACGTAGTAATTATATCTTACAAATAGATATATTACTATAACATATGTTTATTTCTTTAAAGGGCAATACGTCATATTACAAATAACTTACAAGTATCTATATTAATCATATTTTTTATTGAGTTAATTTATTATTTACAGATATAAGTTGTTGAAAGATGGTCCTAATCTAAGGTCAATTTTGGTCTGTGATTATTATCTGACATGATATTTATCCTACTTCGTGTTAGGAAACTATTATTTGACCTTAATAGCAGGATGTTACTGCTAAATTTTTGTTGCTGGAAATAAGAAAATTTTGTTGATATGAAAATAATCATAAGTATGCGTTTTATTGCCAACAAATATTCAAAAATAGTGACATTTGTTAACATAATATCTTCGTTAAATAATTAAAATTGGCGGTGGGAAATTAGGAATTCATGCATTGGATATTGTATAGACGACGATGTCAACTCTACACACTTTACATGTTCGATCTCGGTAGCAATCCATACTTTGACTATCCAGCTTTTCTTTCCAAAATACAGTCAACTTTTATGTAAGAGAAATGTATGAAGAGTGATGTGAAAATGTAATTTTGCTAAAGCATGTCATTATTTTAAAAATAAGTGTGTAAAAGTTATAAAAAAGTTTTTAGAAGAGGCTCATGTCCATTTAATGTCGCATGCATAGTAACTCGACCAAGCCATCGTTGTTTAACCGAGTAACCATAATTTACATTTTGTGTGAATCTTATATTTCAAACCGAGCCTGAACCGCTTAGAAGCCCTGGCTAACAACTGCTTACATCAAATTAATAAACAAAATTCAATAAAACATCATTTTATTGCTCATCAGTCCTTCAATCATCGTTTTATGACATTATAGATTTCTTTACAATATAAATATGCGTAAAACTGTGCAATACTTGTAATGGTTTGTTGTGAAACGATTAACAAAAAATCTCAGGTGAGGTGCGGTTAAAATTAACCTTCAGACGATACTCTTACGCAACTTGTCATAAGCCTATTCAAATTTTTGGCAAACTGGATTTAGTCTTCATAAAAACTATGTCTTCTTTTGTTTAATTTCGTTTGGGAATTACATAATGATTGATTACATTATGAGTTATAGCTAAAGCTTGGGAGTAGGTATGTGTTTCTGACCTTTAAATAAGTAAGTGAAATACTAGTTTTCGGAAAGGAAATGATTCGATGCTGAAGTATTTAGGACATCGGCGCGCGAGCATGTCATAGTGTAGCAGAAAAGGATGGTAAAGTATTTTCCATAGCGTTTTGTTTAGTTTTTAACTATGCAGGGTTAGTGGATAGTAAATTGATATCCTTATGTGCTTTCTTAAGAAAACTTATGTTTAAATGCATAATCTTTTCTAAAGCTACATTCAACATTATTAGGTTTTTAATCTTTTAAAAATACTTTAACCTTCTTATTTGTATACTCTATGACTAGCTTATGATAAAAAATAATTAATTGACTCACAGCCTGAATTACTACTTTGCCATTTTCCCCATCTTTATATAATCGAAATAATATTCAACTTTGATTCGACCATCCGATTTGGATTGATTGGTTTGTTAGCAAGAAGAGTAGCAATCGATTATAATCGATTTTATCGATAATTATTCGCATGCACAATTAAAAACTCGTGTCAAAATCTTAAGTCGCGAGGTGTTGAATTGATACGCCGTTTTTGGTGTATAGAATTAATTAACAAGCAACTTTGGCAGATATTAATAAAAACATATTTATGAAATTTGTGAAATATATTTATTGTTAAGGGTTTCATAATGTTTTGCAAATTTTGGCAATATGCCATTTTTTTAATAGAAGCTGTGTATGTATTCGTAGGCTTGAAATTGGTTTCAAAAAAGACATGTAATGAAGATGCATAAGGTAGAAATCAATTAAAAACTGAACTTAATAAGCTTCATTGATAAGCGCATTTTTTAACAGCTTCATGCTAAAGATCTCCTTTGATTTACTGAGTAATGTAGCAGAAGAACCTACACTTATAGCACTTGTAGAAAGATGTTAGCATTTGCTGGATCAATGGGTTTGCTGGATCAGAGCTACTCAATGCCATCCTAATATAGATGGCTCAAGGCTCTAAACAATGCATTTCATAGTTATGGATACCGAGATGACCTCTCAAAACAACACAATGCACTGCAAAACGAAGCAAACCCGTCTAAAACAAAATAAACTTACGAAACAACGAGCATAGAACTGTAATAAACACTTGTTTAACACAAAACCAAAGGTTATTGTGTCGTCTTCATTCATTACATACTTAAACGAAACCAGCCAATCAATTTTAATCTCTATAATGGTAGTATAAAGTTCAAAATGACTGTGAGAAAGTGTTCGGAAGTTGCAACGAAAATTGTGATGTAATGAAAACCATTTTAGGAGCACAGTTATGTCCAGATATTTTGATATATGATACCCTTCCATTTAGAAGAATAGATTGTATTCATTCGTTGTTACAGGTAGTCAAGTGTCAGTCACTTTTTAGAACCAAGTTAATGGTGATTTTAAATTGGTTATTGAAATGATTTCAACACCTTATTCTATTAAAAGTGAGCTTTTGAGCATTGAAGAGGTTTTGTTTGTAGTCATCTTGAAATTGTATAACTTTGGTTTAATTGGCTAGATGTTTTATGTAATTTTAATAGATAAACAACAATGATACCACAGAAGTGTTAATCAAATAAGGTAATTAATTCTTTGCAAATATAAACCTCCTTTACCTACCAAAGTTTAATTGATTAAAAAATATGTTTTTTGGAATTTGTACACTTTGTTTTTTAGCACTTTCAAATTGTAAGTGGCAATCTATTTTATATACATACTAACAATGTAAGAACGTAGAAATGGGGCTCAATTAAAAAGAAAATGGTGTGTTGCTCAAGATGAATAAAATATAATAAAATGAAAATACGTTTATAAGATCTTAGTTTCTACCATCCTAGTTCAAACTGTAATTACCTGGAACACCAAGTTTAGAAAACTGGTTTTGATGAGTTAAGATAAATCTTTAATTAAAGCACTTTGTGACCGACCACAGTCTCAAAGTTCTTCCAAAGTAGTTTATAGCTTGCTTTTATTGGTTAACATCAAACACATTGTCCTATTTAATTATACTGTTTAAAAAAAAAGCCTTTTCGCGTTAATCATTTACAAAATATATTTTTTACAGTCTTGTAGGCATTAACAAGTCTAAAATCCCGTTGTTTGATTTCTTAAATACATAATACGTAGTAAAACGGCACTTTGATTTACGTATCTATAAATATATAAACATTATGCATTTTTTGTTAACACGCATGCTAATCAATACAAACAGTAGTATATCCTGTTAAATAGCCTTATAGTTTATCATATAATATCTATTTAACTTGATAAATAACTATTCTAGTAAAGATTTAATGATTTATTTGAGATCCTGCAGATGAGTAATAACAAAGTTACAATTGTTAATACCGGTTAGTAACAAATTGAATTTAATAATTTAATATCTTTTCCGGTGTAAGTGTGAGTATTCTTGTAGTAAATTTAAATCATACTTTTTTTTTAATACCTCAACCAAAAATACTATATTTTCATTCTTCTTGCGATATCCCATTATCCTACTAATATTATAAACATGAAAGTTTGTGAGTATGGATGGGTGTATGGATCTATGGATGTTTGTTACTCTTTCACGTAAAAACTACTGGATGGATTTTGATGAAACTTAACAGTAATATTTGAGTGGTAGAGTCTAGCTGTAGGCTCTGTCTGCAGCGATTGCTGGGCTGACTCGACCGGTGAAATACCACCGTCGCACAGGAAACCGACGTGAAGTAGGAACGATGTTCCTGCGTTTCGTTCGGTGAGTGCGGTATCCGGTGCCCAATTTTATTTATTTATTTATATATTTTCTTAAAGGTCAGCAACACACCCCCAACACCTACAGTGTTGAGGGTGGTCATGGGCGGCGGTGATCACTTACCATTGGGTGACCCGCATGCTCGTTTGCTACCTATACTACATACATAAAAAAAAAAAAAAAAAGAAAAAAAATATAGGTTATACATCAGAATAACATATATAAAAACTTCACATTTTATACTAGTGGACGCCCACGAATCCGTTCGCATGGAAGTCGGTTTCCCGTGGGAATGAGATGTTTTACCGCGGTAAAAAGTACCCTATGTGTTATTCTGATGTATAACCTATATTACTGCAAAGTTTCATCCAAATCCATCTAGTAGTTTTTACGTGAAAGAGTAACAAACATCCATCCATACATCCTCACAAACTTTCACATTTATAATTTATTATAATTACATTCTAAGGTACGAAGCCCTAAAATGGATTTAAGTAGGTACAAACCAACCATTGAAGTTAAGCTACATTTAATTTCGTCTAAGGTTACCAAATAATAAATGATTCGGAATCTAATCTAAAATCTAACAAATTGTTCTCAACGAAAACACCATCAAAATGAACACAATAAAATTGTTACTTGATAATAAAATAGTTCTTATTGCGTAAGATTAAAGAGCTACTGTTGCGTATCCAATGCTTTTTCAATTAACACTGATATGTTATAAACTTTGGAGTTTTATTTCTTAATAAAAAATCAAGTTAGTGCATCGTTACATAATTTTTGATGGAAAATAACTATTTTTAACTTTCGGCATTGAATTTCATGATACTGTATTTTTATTAGTAAAAGTGTGTAGAAAATATATTAACCTTCAATCTCAAATTAAAAATGCATTTAACCTAAGATTTTCAAATATCATATTTACCATTTTCCTTATTACTTTTATTGATTTTTGTAGTAAAATCTAATTTAGCACTCTTTATGTCAGATATTCTTTTTAGAATCTACTAAATAAATATAAATCTCGTAAAAATGGTGTTTCGAAATTAGTTCGTGTCTGGGTGTAACAAGGTTCTCCCCTAGTCCATGTCTAGCTTACTGTGCTTACCTTAGGGCTACATGTAGTGGTCTGTTAGTTCAAAATTTCATAAAATAAAATAAACGAACGAAGAAAATAGTGATATCAAACGCGTAAGTGTCAATTTTATTGTTTTCTTTTAGTATATAGTAGTGCGGCATTTTAACCATAAAACGTAAATCACCCAGTAACCTTCTATTAAACAAGTGTAGTCATAAAACACATTCGAAGTCGTTATGAGATGTTCGAATCGAAGTCAAAGGTCTTAATATGCATGAAAAATTATAAAAAATGTATAAAAATTACGAATAATTGCAGTGGATTGTGTATTATTCCATTTATTCATTGATTGTTTGACGGTTGGAAGGATTTGATTTGTAATTGTGGTACTCAGTATTGTTTAAGAGCTTAATATATACCTATGTCGCTTTACTCTTAGAAGTCGTACCTACTTTCTACATTTTCAATTTAGGACTGATATCAGCAAGGTTGCAAGAGGTGCAAGAGGTTTTTTTATATATTTGTGCTGTATTAAATGTTGTATTAATTTTTTTTCTTTCAACGACGTGTATAAAGAGTCAGGTTGGATTTCATTTAACAAATATAAAATGCGGAATGTCTAAAATTTATTTCATATTCCTTAAATCGAAATGATGGGATAATATTTGCATTGCTTGCGTATCAAATCGATTACAAGCTTTAAATGTTTCATATTATGTGCCCTATAGTATTTTTTTTAATTTAAGTACCTACCTTTATGTCATGTTTTTGAGTCACCACTCAAAAACATGTAAATTAAATTGACTAAAGGCTACTTCCCGCGATACCTCACCTTTATAAAGTATGACCACCTTGACATGTAGGGTCAGCACAATGTACAATTTGATTGTGGATTCGACGTTAAACATATTACTAACAATTATTTGTTTGTAAACAAAAAAACGTCTTAAGGTTGGTTTGAATCGTGATTTCTTTGGCGCAGTGGAAGCTAGAGTTCCTTTTTTCTTTTTAAACTGAAACAAATCGTATTAAAAAATAATCGTAAACAAAGATGAATGGCACAAAAATTTCTCATAAAAAACTCTACTATTTACAACTCTGTAACTTTACAATACCAACTTTGTAAATTTATAAATATTTTCTGTTTTTGTATTCTTCATTAGATTGAAGTGTTAATGCAAGTATTGTCTTGTCATATTGATTTAAGTACCGAGTATGTGTGAAAATATGATTAGGCCTTTTATTGCCTACTTATCAATAAGCATTTTTTACTCACGCATTCTTGCATTGTAAACAGTAGTTGTAATTTCTTTGATTGAGGGATTTTATTGAACTGGGAATATTTTAATACTATGCACAAATAGTAAAGGAAAAAACTGTGTGTTGCTTGATTGGAGATTACTTCGTTGCCTGATTTTTACTTATAGTTTTGCATTTAGAATGCTAATTTATTAATTTTGAAGTTATAGATACTGGAACTTAACTTCACAAAATTAATAAATTCTTAATGCAAAACTATAAGTAAAAATATCAATAATTACCTTGTTTCATCTTAATTAGTAGTTAAATATCCTGTAAAGTTATTTCTGGTGAAATGAAGAGGCGGGAAACTCCTCTCATTTCATGGAATATCGTCAGCTATATGACGTAAGCACATAGATACTGGATGAAATTTCGTTGGGTCGCCGTAGCGGCGCGGTAGCTCAGTGGTCAGGGCATTAGACCGGTTACCTAAAGGTCCTGGGTTAGATTCCCAGTCGCGTAATGCTCAGAGACCCGCGTTGGTCTGCCGATGGTCTTGAATTAACTTCTTTGATGTATATAGACTGTATTGATTAATTAATGAAAAAGTTTCAAACTAGCATTCAATAGAAATTTGCCACAAAGTTTGTCGCTGCGGCGTAGTTCGATCGTGTCATTTTCGCTTTAATGATTTTTTGCTACAGCGTACCACGCTGAAATATCTTCGCCACAATCCGTATTAAAGTTTGTGTGAAAGCTAAATGTTTAGAGGCCCATAGTAACAGGAAAGCGGTACCAGTAGAACCTACTTTACTATTCCTTTTGTATTTTTTTATTATGAACTACCTTCCGCCGCAATTTTTTTTCACCCGCAGCTAAATTGCTTTTCCCGCGGGAATTTCTTAGAATTTTTTTTTACCAATTTGTCTGACTGCCCTGACTTTAATAGTGTACGCTCGGTACTGACGACTCAGTCAATCAGTCAGAACTTAATTTTGAAGTTATAGATACTTACTGGAAAAAGGAACGCGGGTCTCCTAGCATTGCGCGACTGGGAATCGAATCAGCTTCAAAATTTATAAATTAGCATTTTAAATGCAAAACTAAAAAGTAAAATCCTAGTCAGGACTTGTTATTTTATAAGTATAGATAATGTATATTTGGGGACCCACACATAAAGTCAAGGCTCTACAATTTTACTAGTTTTTACAGAAAACACAACAAGTATAATATTTGACACTTATTATCTAAGAAGATGTTAACCTAATAACATTTAGAGTTAATGGATAACCTCTTTGGGTTTATACTTCTTTACTAAGTATCAGTAACTATAAAGCAGTAACTTACCTGTTAATTTTATGTGGTGGTTACACATATTAAATTTTCCTTCATAAGCCTATTAAATCTTAAGGTCCTCCTTCAAAATATCAATAGTTATCTAATGTTTATAAAAAAATCCGCCAAATAGCACTATAGTATTTATATACACAAAAATAAATAAACAGTTGGTAGAGTACATTTTTAGGAAACGCAAGTAGGTGTACTTTATATTATTTTTATGTCATATACACATATTTTGACGACCTCTGTGGCGCAGCGGTGTATGTAGGCTTACCAAAGTGTTAAGCTAAGTCAGTGGTGAGATTTCGACTGCCGGACCGGGCCAGTTCAGTTAAAAATGTATCTTCGCGTTTGCTTAAGGCCACAGAATTAGTGTGTTAGTCTAGAGATTTATTTATTTAAAAAAGTATATAAAATCTCCACACTACCACAGCAACTGTAACACCCTAAACAAAGCGTGGGTTTGTATTAAATGTACATTATAACACAAATGCACCACTGTAATACTATAGTGACCCTAGTGTCCCATCTGACACAAGCTAGTTTCGAAAGGTTTAATGAATTAAATAAGGGTTTAAAGAGATAGTCATAAACTTACAGAAATAAGATTGATTTTATTCACGTAAACACTACAAAACAAAAAATGTTATTGATATCGCAATTTAAGATTTTGAAATAAATTTATCGCTATTTTTATAAACAAAAAGAAAAGACTATCAATGCTATCAATCGTTTTATTTCAATTTGTTGCTGAGTTCAGAAGATAGATATTTCATGTAAATTAACTTTTTTTGCCAAACGTTATAAATACTTGAAACTGGTGTCGTCGCTATATTAATAGTTTATTTTTTGTTTGTCAAAGTGCAACCACCTTTGTCACTTCACTCCTGCTGGGAGTTCAAGGTAAATATCATTTAAACTAATTGTATTTAATTAAATTAATAAAAACACTTGTATGACCTCACCCTTATAGTTGGTAAGGTTTTTTGAAACTTATTTCTAAAATAATCCCACTAATAGTTTGTGAGTATGTATGGATGGATGTATGGATGTTTGTTACTTTTTCACGTAAAAACTACTAGACGGATTTTGATGAAACTTTACAGTAATATAGTTTATAAATCAGAACAACATATAGGGTACTTCTTACCGCGGGAAAACTTCTCATTCCCACTGGAAACCTACTTCCACGCGAACGGAGTCGCAGGCGGCCACTAGTCAAATATAAACCTGAGTCAGAATGTATTCCACGATGAAGATACGTAGGTAACTTTTGTATGAAGATTATTATAGTTTATTTCAGTGGAATATTATCGTTCTGTTCACTAAATATTAAAAAAAATAATGGCACATAATATATGGAAAAAGAAAGCAAACTCGCCTATTGCGTTTTGATTAAAGAAAATTAAATATTTGTAAAGAATGCTTAAATAATATGTTAGTTTAAATATTATAATTTATGACTTAATAGTAGTAAATCACAACATTGCAATAATCATAGTTCAGCAAATACTTTTTTTGATTATATCCCCAAATTATAATTCAGGGCCTGAATAAGTATTTTAGCTTTTAATACACCCTGTATACATATTAACATGTTTATACACATATTGCAAAAACATGTTATTAAAAAAAGTTGCTAATTCAAAGTTTATAAAAAAACACCACTACCTTTAACCTTTGGCTAACAAATACAATGAATGAAATTTACAGTCATTACTTGTTTATTTTGACTGATTGTAATAAATAGTTTTATACTCCCAAGGTCAGACGAAAAATAAAACAAAATTGCATCTATGCACATAACCATATAGACTTGCAGGTCATAAAGTCATTAATTTAAATAGATTTTTTATGTTATTGCAATAATCTTGACTTGAGCGATCAAAGTTAGTGGAGAGCGTAGAACGTTTAAATAAAGTTCCTAATTTCATCTTTAGTAATTCGTTAATAACATTAATTTTAACATAAAATACTATTGCAAAATCTTTTTTTTTACTCGTTACATAAGCTTAAGATCCATTTATCACAGTTAAAGCTCTAACTCAATAGTTGAACTTCTAAAAACATAACCTATTAACTTCCATTTAATAGTTAAACCACAAACCTATTCCACCCTATTGTTCTCAAGCTAAACGGTAATTACCATCTTCAAGATGTTTCAGAAATGACGTAACCATGACAGCTGCCAAAGTGACAGGTGAGAGGTGGGTTTCGTTGACAGATGACAATGGAGTCAGTATGACCTATTCGGCAATCATTGATTAGATTTATTGTTAACTTTGGTGATTTGTTTCGAGATTTTGACATGAGAATATTGGGACGATTAAACTATACTGCTGTCCTTAGGAACAAACCAATAAGATTTGGGTAACTTGCACTAGCATGGGATTCGTAATAAGTAGGTACCGTTTATTTACTAACGGACTTTATAAAAAGTTTAATTCTACATAAGACCGTCATACTTTTGAGTATAGAGTACGATCATTAACTTCTCATCGTGTTATGGACAGTTTACAAATACTTTTATGTATTAAAGTGTATAAAAATTGCTATTGAATAACGTGAGAGAATCTAGCCCCAAACCTCTAAATAGACCTCACACTCAAAAAATCCGATGATTAATACAATTTCCATTACTTACCCATTCTTTATAAACAAAGTGGTAATCTCCACTCATTCAAATGTCCAAAACATAAGAACTTAACATATAAACTCGTCTCCATTTAATTTATTCCTTAAAGATGAAGCCGACACCGAATATACTTTTTTAAAACAACCTTGAAATGATCACGTTTTTTTAATGATATCACAAAATTTTCACAGTCAAGTTCAGTTTTGTAAAAGTTATGTCAATGTTTATGCAAATTGTGTAAATGATACATTTTTATTTAATGATATATTTTTCGTCAAATGGTTTTTCGAAATTGGCTCGTGTCTAGGTTCTCTCCCAGTCCATTGTGTGGAACCTATAGTACAAACTCTGCTTAGTTTAGGGCCACACAGTTGGTGTGTTAGTCTGAAGCTTTATTATTATTATTTTATTATTATTGATAAGTCCATCCGCTCTTGGTTTTAAATTTAATATCCTTCTGAAAATGCTTACTTTAAGTGGTGCAATAACTTTTAAAGGGTATTAAAAAATATCAAAGCTAACACCTATTTAAAATATATTAGTAACAAGATATAACACATTAATGAACAGTGACCCGAGTCAAAACATGTTGGCACAAAAAAACTCAGATATTTTATTTTCTTTTTAATGTGCTTTTAAAAATGGAAGTTTTTGCGTTGCCAAGTCAGTTCTATTTAGAATCCTACAAATATTATAAAAAAGAAAGTTTGTGAGTAAGTATGGATGTTTGAAAGAGTATTTCACGTAAAAACTACTGGACGGATTTTGATGAAACTTTACAGTAATATAGGTTATACATCATTATTCAGATGTATAACCTATATTACATAGGGTACTTTAAACCGCTTGAAAACTTCTCATTCCCACGGGAAACCGACTTCCACGCGAACGGAGTCACGGGCGGCCACTAGTTCCATATAAATTTCAAAACAAAAAGAAACGGCTTTCGTTCCTTACAAAAAATGCGCTTCTTTTAATACGTTACTGGTTTAATTTTTTACCTAAGTAACCTTTGACAAGATCAGATTAGTTTTATTTGTTTCTCTTGTAAAGCATTAGATATTTTCAAAGCGTGTTTTGGGTGAAAAGGTCGTTTACGTTTTATTCGGTTTTTGATATCGATATAATTTATAGAGGCGGATTCCTGATTATGTTTTAATATGTTTTATTTATTTTATTTTTATTTTTATAAATTGAAGCGTTTAATCTCTTAGAGGTTTTTTTTTATTTCAAGTTTCAAGGTAGACTAACTCATACATTGTCAGTTAGTTTATATACGAAGCCTTATTTACAAAATCATTGTATACCCAAATTAGATAAAACTGTTTTATTTCTATCATACTAACATGTATTTTTTTGAGGTATTCTAAATAAACTAGCTAAGCTTAGATTAAGACACGAAAATTAATTAAAAACATAAGTATAGAAAACTTTTATCATGCATATATAAAATTTTTGATTTTATTTTCACATCGTGTTGTACAATAGCTAACTAACGATTTTATTATCGTTTTATATGCCATCCTCTTATTATTATTTTTGTTATAAACAGTTCTAACTCTACAGTGTCAATTATTAATTATTTGAGACAACAACTATAATAAGTTTAACCTGCATTCGTTTTTTTACCTTATACCATACCATTAAACTTATACCATACCATTAAACTTATACCATACCATTAATTAGCGTTCAAATTATAATATCGGTAACAATCAAACGTCACAAAAAAAAACTACAAACTATCCAGGACGGAAATTCAGTAACTATTAAATTGCCAATTCGGACATGCGTGTGGCATCTCAGTAGTTTTTGTATTACAATTTGTCAAACACCCCTATAACGTTACCAATATCGACCTATATAACTCTTTTTACACCCAACTCCAAGCCTGAAAGTTCCAAAATCAAAACAAAAATTTCAAAAAAAGAATAATTTATTTTTTTTCATTTTCAAAAAACTCATTCTTAAAGACAATCTACAACAGGTCACCTTCCAACCCTTGGCTCATCCCTCACCTTGCAGGCTGCATCTTCGGTGCGAGGCTATATAAGCACTTTCTCTGCCGATGCGCGCGAGTCGCGAACCAACGCCACACTAGCGCACTCTGACCCCGCGCGCAGACGCGAATTCGAAAAGCGAAGTGCCAGTGATTAGTTTATTTTTTAATTGTGCCAGGTGAGTTCTCTTTTTAATTTGTCAGTGGCCAGGATTATTTTGAGTGTGAAAAGGATTTATTGTGTATGATACGATTTTTAAGATATATTGGGATGCGTAGGTTTTTAAAGTAAGGTTATAAGATTTGAAAATAGGTACGAGTAATTATAAAAAATAAAGGTTAGAAACGCATGTATGTATGAATGTAGTTAATTTATTTATTTAACTATTCATGTACACAAAAACAAAACAAAATATTATAATTAAAAATAAATAAATAAGAACCTATGAACAAAAGTAATTCTTATCCCTTAAACGGATCTCTTCCAGTAGTCCTGTGATATGAGCAGAAATAGGTTAGCAATATGTTCAAAAAGCAAATAAAAGGTTTTTTTAAGCTAAGAGTACTTTCGCTTTCATAGTCGTAAAAGATCGTTAAATAGTTAAACGCTGGTTAGCATAAATTAAAATGTATCACTTTTAAACTAGTCATATTCATTTTTGGGTCAAAACTTTAAAACTAAAGTATTCTTTGCGCATGCGCTTCTCAGAGCAAAAGACATCAACGCGCGTAACACAACTACGAAAAAAAAAGTTATAAATAATGTAAATTACTTTCGTAACAAATAAAATTTATTCAAAAAGTGATTAATTATTCATTCACAAGATTTTGTTAGTTCAAGTGCATGGTTTTCGAGTTTGAATATTTAAGATGGAGAGAGAGTAAAAACAAACATAATGACAGATAATTGTTACTTAATATTAGTTAATATACAGTTAAGGCTCATCAAAATATCATATAAATTATATAATATATTAATGTACTTAGTTATATTATATCATATTTATTTCTAATTTGGTAGTAAAAACAGTTAAATGTACCTATTTACTACTTATACATTTTACTATCAAGTCCTCTAAGTAACGTATATATTCGTTTATATACTTATATATGTATATTTAGTTTTATTCTGTACATTAAATGACATATTGAATATAATAATTATAGCAAAATAAAACATAGTTAAAAAAATGCTGTTTTTTTATATTTATTATTAGTTGTTTCTAAGGGAGGACCCTTTGATTTCTAAACCATAAGCAAGTACCTATTCAAAGCCATTTCTAGCTTGACCTTTAGGAAAGCTAGTTTCAAGTTCACAATTCAAGTTAGAGACGCTCCTTATAATTTATATCCATAAAATATATGTACATATATGTTGATTGAATACTAATTCTTAAAAAATATACAAAAAAATATCAATAAGGTTTTTAACATGTTAAGAAAATAATATACACACATAATCGGCTATATATCTTTTACCTTAAATATATAGGTACTAAAGTATATAAAGTTACCGGTCTTATACAAATTAAAACCATAAAATCTATGAATATTTAACGTTTTGACATTAAAGATGATAGGCTATTATTAGCAGGTAAGGTATGTTAATTTGCAGGATTATCTTATAATAAATCGTATATTAAAGCAATTAAGGATGTTTTAGTAAATAATGTACTCAATCTTATATTTGAGTCTCTCATTAATAACGAAAATTGCAAGACCATATTCCATTCAAAATTTACTCAAATTATATATTGGCTAATTATATATGCATAAATTATATTTAAATTTTTTTTGTTAATAACGGGTGTAAAAAGACCATTTCCGAAGCCTGAAACCATGTATTCTTGAGCCTCAATAGTAACTAAATTCATGCACAGTATACCCAGAAAACTCAATTTAAAAAGTTATTAAGGATTGAAAAGTCATATGATATGACTCATATCTGTCGCTTGAAATCATCGCTCATACAACAACTGTTGGTTCAGGTGCAATTTTTTACATCGCACATTAAATAAAAACCCTATTTAAATTGAAATCATCGCAAAATCTGATAAAATTAATCCAATTTTGGAAGATTACTTAAAAAAAAAAAATTTTAATCATAAAAAAACTTTTTTTTGCTCAAAACGTAACCAGTACCTTTCCAGCAATGGCCAGATTTGTTTTCGGAAGCAGTTCTTTTACACCCAGTATATAAAATAAATTCTAAATTGACAAACAAACAGCATAAGCTTCTGCATTTCCAACACAATGTGTTATATGTATATGTCATATACAAACACGTTTCTAAACACAATCTGAAACGCCTTGAACCATTCGTTACTAACAATAAATACCATCTGAGGTCAGTTTACCTCAAACAAACAACATTAATAAAAAACAGAATTAGAATCCTTTTAGCGAGAAATCCGCGCAATGACCCAAATCTCATTGTTTACATCATTTCCATTTGCCATTCGAAAAGGCCTATTTTTCTCTGCTAACAAGGTTTAAGATTTTCCGGTTGAACGCCCAACTCTTTTGAGTCTTATGGCGATGGTAATAGAGTTTAAGTTGGTGGTTGGGATGCTACTTAAGGAGATTGAGATAGCGTAACAATGGCTAGTAATGAATAGAATCCAGGAGCGTCAATTCATCATGATGTGTGTTGGTCAATTTATTGAAGTTAACGTCATAATAGATGTACTCGATGGACTTTGCAACACTTCATTCTTATTAGAATATGTGTGACGAGTAAGATGACAGCTTTTATTAAGTCAGTAAGTCTTTGAAATCGTATTTTCCTTATAAATGTGTGAGAAAGTAAGTACTATCAAAGGTTAACTTTGGGCATACGAACTACCTACATAGTAAATGTCGTAAGTTTTTAGAAGAAATGTCAAATGTGACAACTTATATGAAAAAACACGATTAGTTCGTCAAATATAGTTCTTAATTATTTTTGTTGTGTTTTAACGCTTCCATCATAAGCTCATTGTTATATTACATTAAACATCTTTAAATTAAAATTAAATAACTTAACATTTTCTTTAGAGACAGTAAATAAATACTTACATACAAATATTTATACCTATAAGAAGCCAACAAAAATACTTATATCAAAATCCTCAATGCCCTTTAAGAAGTCAGAGTTCAATTTACAAAATCGATGGTACGTCAGATCCGTTTAACAAACGCATGACGTGTTCGAAAAAACTTTCCAAAAAGGTCACATTTTGTTCCCACAACAAACCGAAAACGGCACCAAAAATCTGTGCCAAAATCTACCATCTTGCAAAATTTGCTTATCAGATAAACCTACGTACATAGAATAGAGACATTCAAGTATTTCAATACAAAAGCAATGATGCAACCTGTAACTAGGATTTTGGGCTAGTAAATTCAATTTTTCAAATCCATTGTTTAGGTAAAACATCATTTGTTTATGTCACACAGCAGTTTTTAGCACTCTGACCTTTAGACAATGCAAATGTAAAACGCTTGAAAAATTAAACGACTTTTTGTGAGACACGTTCACAGAAGGCTTGGCCGATTATATGTCAAATAGGTGACAGTTTATAGATAACAATATTATATGTCAAAGACATTAATATATCAAACTAATCTGAATAACAAATTCTATTATTTGAGAAATAATAGTTTTATCCAAAATGAGTTTTTTTGTTTGTAGCTTTTCAATCGTTTTTATATAATATTACATAAATATAATAAATTTACCAATGAATATATAATTAAATCAACCTTAAATTTAATAACACTTACCTTCACATAAATTCTCTCAACAGTCAAATTTTCCCATGAATGGCATCAGCACAATTTATTTATCAATCAAAATTCCTAATCATTCGAATGGTAATCGATTAGCCGAATCGATCATGATCCGTGTTCATTATCGAATCGAAAACATTGGTATTACCTACTGACCCGTCTAATTTAGGTTCCCATCTCTATGACTCCACATTTATGTAATGCAAACGTAAGAATCTTTACTTTCGCATAACCTCTGACATTACCAAACTTGCAGACAGACGGACATTCTTAAAAAAAATAATCCATATAGTGAACTTGTAAATATGTATATAACTTAAACCTAAATATATATAACAAACCTATATTGACTATAAAATACTTAGATTAAAAAAAAAGTGAAATGTTTGACTGATTGATTGATGTATATCCAGTAGGTATGTTTATATATAAACCTTGCATATAAATATATATTATTATATTAAAGCTTTTAGTATAATCCTGCGAAAAGATATATGAATGACATATACTGTATATAAATCTTCATTGATCTTTAAATTTGATATGGGTTAGAGGTCAAAGGATGTGCCTTTTCTAATAATGGCTTTTAGAGTCTGTATTTTAGTTCTTATCGTGTTTGTAAATTATTATTAAATATTCTGTTTTTTTATTGTGTTAAAAAGTTGGCCGGGACTTATTATAACACAATTCTTTGGTGGCTTAATTTAAAAAAAGAATGTGTCTCGTAAATATTGTGGTTTTTACATTTTGTAAAAAATATATGTACTTTCTTCAAAATAATGTACGAAAGTTTATTTAGGGGTCTTCACTCATCTGCGCTTCTTTTCTGCCGAAATTAATAGCTTTTAATTTCTACAAATTATGTATATTGATATATGATAATCTTAAATTATAGTTCATTGTATACAACAAATCTTTAAGGTTAAACAAATAAATTATTAGAATACACAACAATGAGAGTGCAAAAGCAGAATAATCTGGGTCGTATCTGACTTCTTCCGTGAGAATCGCCCAGTTACGTACTTTTGCATGGGGCTCCAACCGACTGGAAGGTTGCTTGGTAAAATCTGTCATTAAAATAAATTTAACCAAATTGTTTTTTTTTATTGCTTGAGATAATAATTGTTAAATAATTTTGGGTATACGAGTATGTTTTGTTTATAAATTATGTATAAACTTACTTTCATACGTTACTTTTTGTTTTAAAACAATGTCTTTCTTTGAATCTCTTTCTTTGAATGTCTTTCTTTAATTATAAAAATGTTTATAAGCCCAAAGCGAGTTAATATTGACCTTCTTTATTCATAAAAAGCATACCGAAAAGATATGCATATAGTATAAAATATGTCGATTCCAGTTTCCCAAGATTTGATACGCAAAAGGAAAAAGCAGAGAAGTTAATTATAATCACTTTGTAATTCATAAAATGACCGCAATCTTTTTAAGGATTCCTTGACGTTACAACACTACTGATGTCTGTTTAATGCGTCCCTTCTAAACGGTAGGTACATCACTAGTTGTAAGGTCAACACATAAATTCTCAAGCTATAAAAACATTAGTCATTATTACGCTAAATAAATTAAACAATATTTTTATAAAATACCTTTAAATTAATTTGATGGCAAATGTTTGAATATTATGCCTATTAAAAACATCTTTGACACTCTACTCACCATACGGTTCAAGGTATCAGTTAACATACTGACCTCAGCTATTTATCACGATTTGGCATTGTCTTAACTATGGAACGTCATTTTGACAGTTATGTGGGTACAGGTGTGCGTTTTTTTCTGACGGTACTTTAATGTCATTGACATTTTCATGCAATTTTACTGTGAACTCGATCACGCAAACATTTGCTAAGTTTTATTATATTTACTATACTAAGATCTCACAGTACCAATCCAATGTTTAAAGCGCTTAATAAATAATATATCTCAAATCTTATATCATAAAAATATTATTTCTGCAATTAAGGTATTAAATTATTATTAAGCACTAATTTTATAGGCGTTTAATAGGACTTAATGTAATTGTGTTGACATAAAAATTAAGGTTATATGAATATAAGTTTAGTATTTTAGGTTCCTATATCCAATAAGTTATCGATAATGCGAATAGATACTCAAATTCCTTTAAAAGCTGTAATCAGTAATTATAATAAACATCTTGAACTAGTAATAAATTAATCCAATAATGCACTTTATGACAATAATTATAATAGCGATAATCGCTTACAGGAATTTAATGCAATAATACACCGAAGCGAACATATAATTTTCTCATAATCGATGCAATTGCTCAAATTACGAATTTGGCAACTTATCATAAAACAAATGAATAACGCGAGAAGTGCGATTCACGTAAGAAGTCTATCGATCCATCTTATTGAGAATTTAATCGATGACTATACAATCAACGCAGGCCATATTAAGCGTTATTGTATAATGGTTTATGGTCCATTTTCGTTTGTTAACCTTTGGCCGTATATTTGAAAGATGACCATTTGAGGTGGCTAGTTACAAGTCACGTTGTGCTATGGGTAATTTTGGTTGTTATTAGGAATGTGTGTCAAAGTTTATTTGAAATGAGAGGTTTGGCAATGTATTACCTGCTGGTCAATAAAGTTTTTGTTTTGTAATGTTAATAAATCACACCTTTTATTTGGTAATCGGGATGCGCCAGTGTGCGGTAGTTTTGAAATTTTTGTAAACCAGAAAGAAATGAAAAAGCTTTTTTTCGTTTTATTTGAGTTCTGAATAATAATTCAAAAGAAATAGGTCTTTTGCTCAAAACATTACTTACCATAAAATAATGCCTACCAATAGCTTTCCTTCCTAACATAGATAGTATTTACTTTATAATAATCTAATGACCTTTTTTTCTGTGTTTATTTTAACTTCATTCATTCAAAAACATTTTTTCAAATATTTTTCCATTTTTAAATCAGAAACAAAAATTTTCAAAAATTTTCAAACTTTTAAATCAAAACGCGAAAAACACCTCAATTTTCCCCAAAACATTACGTACACTAAAATGACAGTAAGTAATAGTTGCGTTACCAAATATAAGTTACGTGGCGAAGCCCGAGTTCGCGATGTTACAAGTCACTTGCGGTCATCGGTCGAGATTAAAGCTTACTGCTCCGAGAGAGCTATGATAATATTGAGAGTGGTAGAGTCTAGCTGTAGGCTCTGTCTGCAGTGATTACTGGGCTGACTCGACCGGTGAAATACCACCGTCGCACAGAAACCCGACGTGAAGTAGGAACGATGTTCCTGCGTTTCGTTCGGTGAGTGCGATATGCGGTGCCCAATTTTCTTAAAAGCCAGCAACGCACCCTCAATGCATATGTAATTGTGAGTGTATATGGGCGGCGGTGATCACTTACCATCACGTGACCCGCTTGCTCGTTTGCTAGGTTCTCTTATAAAAAAATATTTTTATAAATTTTAATTTATAATTTTATTTTATTCAATTAATTTTTTTATATTTTTATTTAAGATTTTTTTTTTTAATTTATGTTTTTTTTTAATTTAAACGCTTTAAATCAATGTAAAAATAACTTTAAAATCAAGGTTCAAGTTTAATAATGACTTTTATAATAAAAAAAAACAAAGTTAGCCACATAAAATATTTTCTTCCGTGAATCAGAAAGAAAGGCCTTTGATTAAGTTAAAATTTCTATGCACGACATAAATAAATTACCATAGCATTTGAATACCATCGTATATCTTTCACTGGATTATCGCCGTGTAGTAAGTAGTACCATCTTATTCATACTCACGGTAAGCCGGTCACCATCGCTCCATCTCTGTCTCTCTCGAAGAAAGTGACATGAGCATACGCGCAGGTAAAATTGCGCGCATCAGTAATGTTTCCTATGATATAATTGAAAGTAACGGTAAGGTTTGTGAGGTTGTAAACATCCGTAGAATATAGTTGTTGGTAGTTGAGTAATGAAATATTTTTGTTATCAAAATAAATTATTAAAATTAAATATGTTTTATATATTATGGAATAATAAACAAATGTGAATATACAACGTTATTCTTAACTACCATTTGACCTTTCGAAAGCTAAGGTATCCGTCATGTACGATGAGGATAATAAACAAAAATATATTAAAAAAAAATATTTCTCCAAAGTTGTTTTTTTTTTCAAATTTTTATTTGTTAAACTTTTTTTCTTAAAATTCGATTTTGCCTATTGTTTGTGCAAAATCCATTGACAGTAATTTTAAAAGTTCAAACATATGAAATTTTGTATTGCCAAACCAAGGTTGTGAGTTTTGCTCCCAAGTTTGAGTCAGATGCAAATAATATTGCATATTTCTTGTCACTTCACACATCTACATACAGAATCTATTTTGTCACCGACTAAAATTAATGCTTATTATTTAAACCTTGACCGGATCGACGAGTATGTTAGTGGTTTATTGACAATTAATTTGAGTGTTGACAAATAAACAAAAAAAAGTTAGCGCTGGCTTGTCGAAAAAAAACATCAATGAAGTCATAAGTTTATCAGAAAAATTACGTAAAGAAGAAAAAAAAATACATCCGTGTTTTTTAAATAGTATATAGTTCCATGCTTCTTTTTCATAGTGCTAGCAATAGAAAGTTATTCAGTGTGCTCATCAGCTATGTTAATATTTTATATATTTTTTTACTTCGAACTTAGTTTAATTTTAATCATAGTTCATCATATTTCGAAGCTATGATATGGATGAAATTAGTTTGTAATTTTTATTGCTTCATCTGTTATAATTAAATGCATAATAAACGATGTTTTTACAAAACAACTAATGATACCGGTAAAAGTAAGAAAATAATAACTTTTAGTTCGAATTATCAAGTTATAAAATCTGTAGGTAATTAATATATTTTTTAAATACCTACATTTTATTTCTCTACATATTTTTTACAGTAATAAATTCTACGGAAATTAAATATGTTTAAACAAAATAAACAAATCACGTGTAGATATTGCAAATTTTCATTAAATAAGCAAGTTATGGAGATGTAATTGTTTTAGCGACCTTTGTAATATTTAATAAATTTACATATAAAGTCTTCCTAGTTGAAATCTTTCAATAAATTATTAATATTTCTTGGTTTTTATATTTTTAATAAATCTTATTTTTAAGTTTTGCATACATAATATTTATGCATATACAATTGCATTAGCATAAAAACAAAATTAACGTGTATAAACATAAAATACATGTATATGATAAATCTCCAGAAAAACACACTGTGACCCTATAGTAAACAGTGCAGAAAGAAAACCTATTTCCATCCAGACACGAGCAAATAGTTATATTTTTTCTCCTTAATTTGCCCTACCCGGGAATGGGGCCCTGAACCTTCCGCTTAAAAGTACACCACTGCGACACAGAGATCGTAATATATCATTTTAGTCGTATATAGTTACTTTTTGTGTCATTTCGGATAATATTTCTCCATAGTTGGCTACTATTATGAGATGCTAAAACAAATATTTGCTAGTTAACTGAGGACACAGTTATGTAATTTCTGCTTGCAAATTGCTTGGTATTTCCTAATGTTACTTTTGTACATGATTTGTGATTTGTGACACATTTTTAACTTTTAATTATATTTTCACTCTTTTTTTTTCTTTTTTTTTTGAATGCAGTATTTATCATAGACGCATTTTCTTAAGAAAGCAAAATATGTCAATAGTACATTTGTCAATTGATCATCACTCATTATTTATGCCTCTCGAAACGAATCGCTTCTTTGACACAGCACAAAGCCTCGTCAATTGTCCTTTTCAAGATAAACTCCTAATGAAAGACTTCACACTTTCTCAATTGAGCAATAAGTTGCGATGCGTTTTCGAGGAATCGAACGTTCATTAATTTATGTAAACATATAAGTATTGAGTGTATGTTGCCATAATATATTTTCCCATGAATATGTTTTATACTATATTTTGTAACATTAACTATAATATTATTTGCTAATTTCAATCTTAAAATATTTGCGTGACCAATTCCGACTTTAAATATTGTTATACAAAATTAGGATAAGTTATTTAAGCCAAGCACGATTTGGGATATAAACAAATCAGCATGGGTTATAAATTTCTTATTAACGATACAACAAAATATAAATATAAAGCCAATTCATACGAATGAATCGCAAAAAACACTAATAGAAAGTGTATTACTACTTACTATTACCAAATGTTAAATGCAGAATGCCCTTTTTCGGTGTATAATGCATTTTATTACTTATATTTAAAGAACCAATCTAACAAAGACGCAGTAATCTATACAATATTCAGAATTAAATCAGAATTATACATAAAAATTTGCCATTTCAAATTCATATTTTTTGGGTAGAAACTATTCTAACAAGTTTTTTTTCATACCGGAACGACTTCACCGAAACCCGCTTCACAAATCAAATCCTTCCTTAATATTCTCTCTATATAATTATTTTATAAGATTTAGTATTATCATAGGTAAATTTAAGACCATAAATAAACAATCCACTCTCCTAATGATCCAACTTAACCTTCAGGGTCAAAACTGTTCAAAAATATTATTTTTTATTTAACTTGACCTTTTCGACGAGCTTTAGTCACATCCGTTACTTCACAGGTCATCAACTAAACGACCACCTTGAAATATAGATTTATATTTTATTTTTATAATATACCTACATTAATGTGTGTAACATATGTTTATTTAAAAATATACATGTTTATGTCAAGATTATACGAACAACAAAAAGGTGCAGTAAATTTAAAATTTTATTTTTTAATTTAAAATATATTTTTTACTTTATATAAAAACAAAAACATCTATTGAATATTACTTTTGTTTTTACAAAGACATAAAAAACAAACGTAACATACTCCGTGAAGGCTGGAAGTTATGTTTTTCTTTTATTTTATGGATATTATTTTTTATGTCAATAGTATACGATTACAAACATAGCATAACAACATTTATAACTATATGCCTATATAACATATATCGTATATTGTAATATTAATGTCTGTGATCGAAGGCTGGAACATAAAACATAAATTTTAATGCTTCTGCCCGTTAATAGCTAATTTGCAATAGATATGATTCAACTTTGATAAATCATTTGAATTTTATGACAAAAAAACAATAAAAAGGAATGGTTAGTTAGACAAGCCTTCTAGTTTTGACATATTAGGCGGATCTTCCTTTAATGCATAAAAAGTTGTTGTAGGTAACTACTATTTCAATTTTTTTTATTTGTTTATGTTTATCTGCTTAATTCTAAACAATTGAATCGAAAAAAAAACACATAACTGATGATTAATATAAAAAAAAAACGTTTCACTTTTGGCATATTCTATTCTGATTGTAAGGATTTTTTTCCATATTATATTTTTATCATATACTTTAAATCACTTACTAGTTATAAGAACTATGCATAAAATACATATAACAAGGTATACTTTTAACAAAAATAACATATCATTACATCATTTAAATAGACAAAACTAAAGATTGCAAACTACAAATAAAGCCATAAATCTACAATGTAACAAGATACTAAAACAATGACTTTACTAAATGGTTGTTTACTACAGATAACACTTTATATGCCATAATGAAGATGTCTTCAATATATGTTGCCTTCATATATGTTATAGCGATGTAGATATTTTATGTGTAATATTATTAACAATCTTGATAAATTATGGTTGTATTTTCTTTTTTAAAACATACCAATATATAAAAAAATATGATTAGGTATACTTAACTAATTTATTATTTCAGTAATGCATTTTGTGTTATATTAATTATGTATATTATCTTATTATTACAGTCAAAATTAATAACTCTTGATCTAATTATATTTAATTTTAAGGGATTTTATGAAATGTACAGGTAATTACGTTTTTATCTAAATCTTAGTGTAGGTAAGTAACAGAATTTCAAATTCATTTTCCCAAAGTACTTTCGATTTTAATCAGCAGAACTTGCAAAAACGTAATTAAATATTATAAATGTATTATCCTACTAATATTATAAATGTGAAAGTTTGTGAGGATGTATGGATGGATGGATGGATGGATGGATGGATGTTTGTTACTCTTTCACGTAAAAACTACTGGACGGATTTTGATGAAACTTTACAGTAATATAGCTTATACATCAGATTAACATATAGGGCTATTTACCGCGGGAAAACTTTTCATTCCCACGGGAAACCGACTTCTACTCGAACGGAGTCGCGGGCGGCCACTAGTAAGTACATATTTCTAATGTTTTTTTTTTCTTATTAAAATCTGTTAGAACTCTTTCAATAAAAGCAATTAAAAAAATATCTTTCTGAATCGGTTCTATAAGTAAATATATCTCCAAATATATAAATATATCGACTAAATATATTTGTTTATATTATTTTCAATAACATTTTAGCTTTTTCCTTATAATATCTTCTAATTAAATTGTGTTTATGAATCCTTATATATTTTTTTTAATAAAAAATACCATTATTGACGTACAGTTTCGATAACATATACTACATATCATTGTTATTACAATTATTATCTTCTTCTTCCTACACACATATCTCAAGAAATCTAAACCCATCCCATCTTACGTCGCCAACAAACAAAATTATACTTACATAATATGCTTACGAACCTACAAAGGTATATAATAATAATAATATAATCTTCAGATTCAAATATTTAGAGAAAGTAGTTACATATCTTTCATATATTGAAGTGCGTCAATATTATGTCGAGATATTTTCATCGTCGTATAAATCGGATCTTCTTGAACTGTTTTCATTGATACATAGTACATAGTATATAATATATATAATACATGTACCGTAGAAACTTGCAAGAGTTAAATTTATGAAAAATTAGGTATTTAGTGTACAGAGATCACGAGAAGAATTTGGTTTTTGTTATTTTTTTTATAAGTAATATTGTAGAAGAAAACCCAGATTTATATTAAATATGATAATGTTGAGTTTTATGAATTTTGAATTGTTTAAAAAAAATTGAAAGTTTCGTTACTAGAATCAGCCTTTATGAATATGAGACGATAAGAATTAGATAAGAGGAAATTTGGGGCTCAAGACATTTTGAGTTTCAGGACATATGGAAAGATGGTTATCAGATATTAATGTCTTAAGTTCTAAGTAAGCTTAACTTAAGGTCGTACTCCCCGGATCGGATTGAACGGTTGAATTACCTACTAAATAAAACTTAAATCATGTAAATGTCAATTTTCTTCTAAGTTTAACTAATTTTAAACTTTTTAAAAATAACAAATAAATACTGAAAGGTTTCCACATGTTTATCTTCAATGGAAAATACCGAACTACCGCTCTTCCATTAATTTATAGAAAAAGATATCGATGTGAACATATACCTTCACTTGCGAAGTCGATTAACCTTTATAAATAGCCCTGTTACATTTGTGTATTACGATATAATTATATATCTATAATAAATATTATTATTGTAATACTCACTCTATTTTAGTTATTACATTTTATTTATTTAGAAAAAACAGTATTGAGTATGTATACTGATGCTTTTACAGACAAAATTCTTTGACAGTAGTCGAATAAAACTTTGGAATTGCGTTTAAAGAAATTAATATTACTTTTTATTTATTTACTATATTATGATGTTCTAAATAATTCATTATAAGAATACTCAACTTTTTTAATTGCTCACGTACCCATTCTGTTGTGTTTCCCTGTGATACTTAGGTCTTCATTTCCAAGCTATCTAGGCATTAGAATCGACCTATAGTACAATATGAAAGTGCCAATCCAACAATAAAATTATATATGATAAGATCAATGATCAATAAATATTACATTCATTTGTGTATGTATGTATGTTATGTCACACGTAGTAACAATGGCGATAATACCGCGTTTGCGCAACTAAAGATGAATGGAACAAGTTTTTTGTAGAGACGTGTGTATGAAGGTTGAGAATTAATAATCAATAACATATTTGTGCCTAAAAACATGTTTTATTTATTTTTCAATATGTAAAGATTGGCTTAATTTTATATATTTTTGGTTACTAATTTTTGGTTTTTTGCTTACCTCAATCCAGTGTAGAAAAGAAAAACAAAATAAAAATAAATAGAAAGTAAAGTTTTTTGAGGTTTTGAGTTAAATTTTTATTTATAAAATATGGTCGAAACGAGCCTAATACAAGTGACGCATCCAAGTGGAAAGAGATTGTTGGCAACCAAACATATCTTTTACAACTTTACAACTCTAAAATATTAAGCGCAAGCCCTTACAAAACAACAATACAATGGTCCCCATCGACTGTATAAGTTTGACATTTCGGTAAGCAAATATTAGGCAACGTTCACACGAGCGAAGATGAGTGCGATAACACATTGTCAAGATTGCGACAGTTACTTACGTGAGATTAATAAGCCGGATTTATGCGCGCGGTAAAAAAATGCTGTCACTCGATATTGCCAAATTTAAAGTTCAAAGTTGGTGGGACGGTTAATTAATAGGCTTTTGGGTAATTTAAGTGACGATCTTACGTTGGTTTACTATTTTTATCATGATAAATATACTTAAAAATGGTAAAAACAACAATTTTTAATAGTGACTAATACGAAACTTAAACTAGAACTTCAAATTAAATAAGAATCAAACTCTTTGTACGTAGATAGAGATAGAATAAAATCTTGAAATTTGAAATAACCTTTTTGTTGGTCAAAAGCCACGCAATAAAATTGCCAATAGCCGGTAAACAATGCCTAAAGTAAGGTTTGACATATGTCAAAACGTGCACACAATACGTAGTTTGCGGGCTCCGAATAAACGTCAAACGACTACTGTTGCATCAAATATTGACACATTTAATCTGGAAATGCTTCTCCTTTCACATTGCATTTGAATATAAGGCGATTTTGCAGTTAAATATATGTTGTGTGAAGTAATTAAAGTATTAACGCGATGATTCTTGAACACTTTAGACCCAGAGTCTGACATATATAATCTGATCTATAATGATTATTTTTTGATAAGCATTACGTCAACTTTTATAGGTGTTCTTATTTAAAACAAGAAATCAAACTACTTTGCCAAGATGTAAAAAAAATGATATTCATATTTTCGCATTTAAATACAAAATTATTGAAAAACTTCTATAAACGAATACCGTGAATACAAAATAAAATATCCCATCAAGCTAAGCTATTTAAACAATCAACTTCGTAGACACGTTCCGTCCAATTTATTTTGCCACGGTCATCGACAGTCAAATGTCAACCTGCGTGTGCTCACCCGAACTGTCACGATCGAGCGTAATCGCCTCGTCTGCCGCGGCTTTAGCAATTGACAGGTGACATTTCAACTTTTTTATTGGAATACGCAAATGGATATGGATGAAATGAGTTTGAAGTCAATTATTGTTTCTGCATTTTGTAATGTTTTCTTAAGTCAATATGTAGAGCTAACGTGGGAACTTTAGATGTGTTAAGTAGTGTTGGTTATTTGCATTGAATTGCATATCGAGAAGTTTAATTAAGGATATGTAAACATAAATATATTATGGAAACTTTGATAATATAATTATAATATAAAAGTATGTAACAAAGT
Source organism: Emmelina monodactyla (assembly GCA_916618145.1). NCBI lineage: Eukaryota > Metazoa > Arthropoda > Insecta > Lepidoptera > Pterophoridae > Emmelina > Emmelina monodactyla. The sequence continues at coordinate 6,010,388 of OU745316.1, forward strand.
GTAAATATATTTTTTCATGCAACCAATCGGGTTTGTAAGCAGGGTTTTACTCAAATTACATTGTAATCCCCGTATTAATCCAATCTAGCCTACCAAAACAAAACTACACTATAGTACCTATCCATTGAGATCATCTTAATTATTCTTTGTTCGACAAAATAAGTGAATATAAAAATTTCAGACTCGCGTCATAATCATAATCACTGTCAAAATATCATACCCGCAGTCCAATTAGCTATAACAATGCAATTTTTCGTCTAAATTCTTTATATTCACGCAAACAGATCATAACACTCTATAAAACTGCGTAACCTTTAATCACGTGTAAAATTCAGATAAAAATCTCATTAACGATAATAACTGTCACAAAATCCTTGACTTTATTCCTAAAATTAATAACTACATGAAAATCCTGTTTAAAACTAGGTAAGTTACATCTTCTTACAAAAATTTCCTGCCGGAACTATCAAGCGAAAGTACTAAAAGCTAATTTAAAAAGTCAAGGCTGAAAACACAATTAAAGATGCCACACAGGTTTGTATGAAAATGTCAAATTGTACGAGTAATCAATAGTTATGTAAAGGATTTATATATCCTACTTAATATTATAAACGTGGAAGTTTGTGAGTATGTATGGATGTATGTATGGATGTTGTTGCTCTTTCACGAAAAACTACTGGACGAATTTTGATGGAACTTTACAGTAATATAGGTTATACATCAGAATAACACATAGGGTACTATAAACCGCGGGAAAACTTCTCATTCCCACCGGAAACCGACTTTTACGCGAACGGAGTCGCGGGCACCCACTGGTAGTTATAATAAAACGAGTTTTTTGTTATTTTATATTAATTATAATTTACATAATGTCGTTGTTGGACGAATACGTTTATTGCGGTGTTATGTGAAACGTGTATTATTACGCATATTTTCTTAACTTTAAGCTATTATCTTCACCTCTGTTATTTATTCGTAGCTCTTTATACGCAGTGAAATATTTGTATATGAATGGAATGATATACTTATAAAAAATGACATCAAATAGAAAACTTTTAATCGACCATTCGTAATTAACTATTATGCTGTTGCATGGCTCACAGTTTTGATATCCAAGAAACAAGAAACATCTTTGTAATTAACACTTATTTTATAAAACACGTTACAATTTACCAAAACATCTTTAAACACAAGTTTCCATTCTAATTTAACTCTAATTACACGTTGCCAGTTAAATCTTACTCGTTTCTCACATAATATAATAACGCTGGTAAACTCATAGTTTATTTCCCATACGGTTGCATCAGTCGGTGTCAGTATTTTGCTCTGTAGGGCTTTAATGAACTATGCCCTTAGTTCGAGATGGGTTTGTAAATAATTGATGGGTTTAATTAAAGGGTGACATTGTTTTGTAATCAAGTGATCGATTGGTGATTGTAAAATTATGATGGGAAGAAAAGATTGTTAGTTTGAACTTTAGTAACAATTTTCATATACTTTTAATAATTAATTAATATAGCGTATAGTATGAATTCATTTGCCAAAAATTTATTTAAAATCAGCATTTTATTTTACTATGATTTCACCACCTTTCACAAAATTAAGTTACAACTATTTAAATAAAAGCTACAGCAAAATTATTCTAATACTTTTGATAACCTCTACCTTAAGAAAGCTTAAAATGTATTATAAAACAAAAAACTAAATAGAGACATTTAAATTAAAACTCACCTTGACCTAACCTTTTTATATCGAATAGAAAATTCCGAATTTGGGACGAGACTAGCAATTTCAAAACCGCAGTCAGCCACTTGCCCGTGTGAAAATAAACCACAACACTATTGTAAATATTTTATGAAATGACACCAACCTATTGCCTAATCAGACCTCCATTGTTTTTTATATATTACACTACATTTTTTTTCGCCCTTGGTCTGGCAGCAATTAAAAAAAAACTATGAAACAAAAAAATGTGGGAAACGCACAAATGGACGCAGATAACTAAATAATTTTGATCTGATTATGTTTTTAATTTAAATTCATGTTAATTGAGTTATTTCTCAGATATGTATGACATTGGTTTGCGATTTGAATTAAGATAACGTAACAATACTTACTGTTTTTGGTAATAGAATGACAGAGTCTCAGTAAAATAGCTGTAAAATGTGAGAAAAGACATAAAAAATGTGTTTCCTAACTATTTAAATTATGAAAAAATCCGGAATTCATTTGCATTATTATTGCAAGTTAGGTGGTGCTGAGTTGCTAATAAACATGCTGTTAGGACGTTAAATAATTTAACTTATACATTTTGAAACTAAAGGTGACAATTTATGAATTATTTAATTTAAAAAGAGTTGGTAGTTATAACTTAAAATTGTACGTATGATAGGAATTTCATTTTTTTCGGGTCTTTTCCTATATGAAATTGAATGATAGACAAAATTACATATACAAACAAACGCATATTACAAGTTTTGGATTTTGTGATTTTAATCTAAATCGTAGAAAAATCTCGTAATCATTATTGTATTTTTATTTTAAAATCAATAAAAATATGCATAAGCATTATTAAAAGCATACAGTATTTAATAAAAAGCTAAAAAAAACAGCTCGACATCCTATAAAATACTTTTGCTCATAATTTGTTTCTTTACCTATTGATAATTGTTTATTTTTTGTTGCAGGTAATACTGAAGATTTATTTACAGTGATGATTGAATCTGCACTGAATACTAATGAGTTTGTAAGCTTTTGGCATTGCGTTTAGTTATAAAATATATTTTATATCATGCTATCTGGGTACAGGCGTTCTTCTCGTATAGTGGGATAGACAAAGCCTAGTAATCCTCCACGCTGGCTCAATATCGACCAACCATGGGTTATCTTAAAAAACTTATGCATTTTAAAATGCATGCGTGATCAAAATGTTTTTCCTTTAGAAAATGCCTAATTCGTTTTTCATACACCCTTGCGGGAACCCGGAACTTTCATTTCAAAGTCTCGCACTTTAATTTTAATTATCCCTAGAAATAAAAACCTAACCTAGCATAACAATCTTAAGGCTTTGCCGTAGTCAAGTAAGAGACCTACTTTGAATGCACTGTGATTTCAATCAAAGCTTTTTATAAGTGATTGTATAGTTGGTTTGTACGCAATACTATTTTTATGATATAAATTATTAGATTATTCGCAATATTTGCGATAACTGAATTCTCAGCCTGTCAAAGTGTTACAATTGAAATAGACTTATATAACAATAATAGTTATAGAAGTGATTCATGACTGGAGAACGTACAATTATTAAGTCCATTGACTATATAATTATACAGTATGACGATAAATATATATGTTACGGCTAATACCCGTAGTGCGGCTACACCTAGTTTTAGCCGGTTAGAAGTGTTTTTTATATGGAAAACTGTAAAAAAAAAGTTAATCCTATGCATATAAAAACTGGCTTCAATCATGAGTCGACGGAGTCCCGCTACGCGGGACTCCTTTTTCTGGGTGGTATCAAAAAAGGAACCTAACTAACCTAACCTATTGATGTTCTAACCGACTAAAACTAGGTGTAGCCGCACTTCGGGTATTAGCCGTAACATATACATAAATATCAGCTTTATTAGACTGTGATTTACGATATTAAAAACGATGGGAATGAATATTGAATTCGTATTTAATATTAATATTAGTGTACAAAATTTGCAAAAAAAATACATTTCAATTTTTCTTTCTTCATATGTTAATAGGCATTCTAAACACGGTATATATGTTACGGCTAATACCCGAAGTGCGGCTACACCTAGTTATAGCCGGTTAGAAGTGTTTTTTATATGGAAAACTGTAAAAAAAAAGTTAACCCTATGTATATAAAAACTAGCTTCAATCATGTGTCGACGGAGTCCCGCTATGCGGGACTCCTTTTTCTGGGTGGTATCAAAAAAGGAACCTAACTAACCTAACCTATTGATGTTCTAACCGGCTAAAACTAGGTGTAGCCGTACTTCGCGTATTAGCCGTAACATATACATTATTCACGATTGCGTTAAAAAAAATCATTGAAGACTTCCTTAGTTCAAGACGGTGTTAATTTCAGAACTTCTAAACAATAGGATTGTAAAACATGCTGTATAACAGCAATAAAAGATCACCCGTATCGATCATTAAACAAAGGTTACCATATTAGCATATTTATTCATACCATATAATCACAAGAAATCATACGAGCATTGCAAAACATCGTACCCTTACTATGCAGTAAAGGTCCATTCAAACACAAAGAAATTTAAACTCTATAACCTAAAACATAAGGCAGAAAATTTGATTGGTCACGTCTCGGATTGATATTTATGTGTGTCTATGGTATTGTAATAAATTGTGATATCGATTTACGGATCGATTAGCTACCAGTGTTTCGTATTACAATCGATTGGAGTCGATGAATCTGTGTGACGGTGGACGTGAAATTGATGGCTTGCCACGAGATAACAATGAAGCAATTATGTAGGCTATTGTTCATATTTTAACGCATTTTTTGGATATTCAATAATGGGGCAAGCAGAAATAATTATTAACTTTTCTTAAGTTTCAAATGAAGCCTTATTGGCACAAAAAGATGTAATAGTAATCAAGAGAATGTAATTAGGGACGCAATGAAAACTTTGAAAATGATCACAAAAAATATGTTAAGATATTATACATAAACCTTTACTCCTTACCAATATTATAAGTGTGCAAATACGTATGTCTGTCTGTATGTTCCGCTTTCACCGGCTGAACTGATATTAACAATTTTGAAATAGACAGATAGTTCCACACCCTGGGAATAATATAGGCTACTATTACCGTGGTAATAAGTGTCATTCGGAATGGGAATGACTCATTCCCATGGGAAAAACACTTTTATATTAACCAAAAATGTAGTACCAACCTATAACAGACTCATATTCAATTAAAATAAAGAAAATAAATGAATTACTCAATTTGACCTGCGTGCCAGACAGCTCGGCCTTCGTTGTGAAATATTATATGATTGGCCCTTAAGGCTGTGAACTATCTATGAACCTTTGCCCTGCAATTCTTTAGTAGTATGACAAGTGAAGAAGGGATTTGATTGATTTTATTGCTTTTTTATTATTTAATTAAAAGGTTGTGTTACAAAATGAAGAGGGTTTATTACACATGTAACTTTAGTTATTAAGTAATATTGCTAACATTTAATTTGGTCATACCTATATATTCAAGAAAAAAAATGTAGCTTGGGCTACATTTCTGCTAAACTGGATCATCAATATTATTAGACTGAACACCATAGAATAGATCATTAGCCAGAGAACGTATGCTAGTATTTTTTTATTATTGTTTTTTCTTTGACATTAACTACGAACATAAAAAAAGAAAGAAGTCAGTTAAAATTAAACTTGAAATCCGTAAGCTTAACTGGTACATCGGATACATCCACTTAAAGTTACACAACTCTAAAGTAGGGCCATTGCAAGCTCATGAATCTACGTTTACTTAATTATACGATATTTTACTGTACCTCGTTACACAATGCCTTAAACAGCATTCTTGTGCTATTTCGTAGGTTAAAAGAAGATTTCTATTAAAACGGTTGGTTATTAAATTTATTTTAAGATGCAGATTTATATAGTAAAATTTTATATTTTGGAGTGGTAGAGTCTAGCTGTAGGCTCTGTCTGCAGCAATTAGTGGGCTGCCTCGACCGGTGAAATACCACCGTCGCACAGAAAACCGACGTGAAGTAGGGACGATGTTCCTGCGTTTCGTTCGGTGAGTGCGGTATCCGGTGCCTAATTTTCTCAAAGGCTCAGCAACACACCCCCAACACCCACAGTGTTGCGGGGAGTCATGGGCGGCTGTGATCACTTACCATCAGGTGACCCGCATGCTCGTTAGCTTTGCTATATTATATTTAAAAAAAAATACCTAAGAAGTGTTTTTTTAAAGTTAGAATATAGTTGTAGTAATAATTCAACATGTCTGCACGCGCATCTCTGTTTGCTATTGTTATCGTCTGAATAACACGTGTTTTTGCAACGAGTAAGTGACCTACTACTTGACGTATGAACCTAAAGACGCGAGTTAAGTAATTATACTCCAAGCGGAATCTTTATTGGAAAAATTGCTATGTTATGTTATAAAATTTAGATTGATTTATTTCAAGGTGTTTGTATTGTGGTGGTGGTCACTAACCATCACAAGGTACACTCGTTTGCTTCTTTATCACAATATTATTTTTTTGTTTCCAAAAAATCTCAGGATTTTATTGATACAATGCAACTCATACTTATATTTTAGTTAAGAGGCGTCTAAAGCTTATGTGTAATACTTGAGTAAATTAAATATGTATTGCGTAGACATAAGGTTAAGATATCTATTAAAATTACATAATAAAATAATCATGAATAATTCATAATATTAAATGAATTTATTTTACTTAAGAATACGTGAATACAATTTTTACTACACGCTGTTAAGGTTTATTGATATTGATTTTAAAATAATAAAGAATGAATTTCATAATCGTTAAAAATACCATAGGTTACAAGTTACCATAAGTTTTAAGTATAGCCTTTCCGTTTTAAAAGTATGTTTAGTTTATATGTATAATAACATGGTATAGAGGGGTTTTACTACAAATATAACACGTGCGAAGCCGCGGCCAAAAGCTTGTAGGTGATATTGGTCACTTACACAAATTTCTATACAATATAAATTTTACAAAAGTCCATAGTTTGGATAGACCAATTCAGGGCGTAATAAGGTACTCGTGAAAAGACTTAAACGATTTTTCAGATTCATTCATTAAATGACAAAACATGAATTGAATGACATGAAGTCGCCAATAAGTCACTGAAGTTAGTAAGCAAAATCAACGCACTGCTTAGATAGCATATTTGTGAATTATTGTCAATACATGAGGGTATATTTAGGAACCAAAGCGGATCTTATACTTATAACTCTTAAGTCGAAAGTAAAGGATCATATAAAACACAATCGATTCACTTTTCCCAACCCGATTACTTACCTCTCCATCTTCATGACCGGTAAAACCGGTGCTGTGTGTCAAAGGGTCTCTGATGTCAGGAACCTTGACACCAATACTACTGCACTATACCAATACGATTGTAGACACGTTTGCTCATCGAATTGACAGTTGACAGAAGAAGCAATTGTTTTATGAGAACGATTTTTTAGTGATGACATGATAATTGATGTCATTTTGTGATACTAGTGGCCGCCTGTGACTCCGTTCGCGTGGAAGTCGGCTTCCCGTGGGAATGTGAAGTTTTCCCGCGGTAAAAAGACCCTATGTATTATTCTGATGTATAATCTATATTACTGTAAAGTTTCATCCAAATCCGTCTAGTAGTTTTTACGTGAAAGAGTAACAAACATCCACCCACCCATCCATACATACTCACAAACATTCACGTTTATAATATTAGTAGGATAAGATTACTTGTCTATGTCTATGGCAAAGTTTATTTGTCTATGAACAAGATAAATGAAACTCTAGAAAATCATGTCAACTAACCTGAACTTAATGGGGCATTAACTTAGATGAATGTAGGTATTGATATAATTTAATCTCAAAGATCGTTCCTGGTAGTCTTATAAATGACTAAAACTCGGTTAGGCATTGATGGCAATAAAACCTACCATCTTAAGCTAAAACTTTCTTCATCTTCTAATTTCCCTAATTTTACTTACTGACTTTTTAATGTTATGAACATCGCTTTAACTAAGAGACACTTCTAAATTTAAACTTTTTGACATTTGAATGATTCCCTAAATTGTTTTAATGCCGCAATTTAACATTACAAAAATGTGTAGTTAACTCCAGTGACCGTAGATTAACCTTTAAGTTCTGATTAACTGTGAAATATCTTAAATTATTGTGTGTTGTTAATGCTCGCGAAACATTTAACCTTTTAAACGGCAACGAACAAATTGTTAAATAGAGTTGTAATTTGGTTTTATCATTGAATTTTTCATGTTTGCAATACGTGACCTTCTTGAAACTGCGATATGTCAATGCTTTTTAATGAATGGGCTTTCGACATTAACATCATTAGTTTTTATCAATTTTTGAAATATGGCAGAAAACAGAAAACATATAAAATAATTAGAAGTTTTTTGATCTACAATAACGGCAAAGGATACTCAATAAACAAAAATAGCTCTTTATATAAATCCTACTAATATTATTAACGTGAAAGTTTGTGAGTGTGTTTTTGTTTGATATGGATGTATGAATGGATGTTTGTTACTCTTTCACGTAAAATCTACAGGACGGATTTTGATGAAACATTGCAGTAATATAGGTTATACATCAGAATAACTCAAAGGGTACTTTTTACCGCGGGAAAACTTTTCATTCCCACAGGAAACAGACTTCCACGCGAACGGAGTCGCGGGCGGCCACAAGTATATACATATTTAACTAACAATGTTAAACTAACTTCTCATTAGTGCTAACGTAATAATACAAAATCCATAATGTACGGTAATTTTATGATTGTTTGTTTTTCCCAAGTTTTTTATATGAAATCTTAGAATGCATCAGAGTTAAACAATACTCGGTAGGCTGTATTGTTAATAAAGCCTTAGTACTTAGTAAAGGTTAGGTCAATTCTAGTACTATTTTATTATTATGTGGTATTTAAAACTTATATTTAATATTCCTGAATGTTACTTAGCTTATTGCTTAAAAGGGAATAAAATTTGATCATCAAAAAGGTGCAATATGATTGCAAAATATAGGAATAGCTTCTTAAACTTAAGTGGCAAATGTTTTAACAATTTTATAAGTAATAATTTAAACCTATTAATAACAATGACTTACACAATAGTCATATAACGATAATCTTGATAAATCCGTCTTGTTACTAACTTGATTAATGTAATCATTATGTTTAGAATGGTAGATTGATGTCCTAAGATATTAAGTTAGGATCCTATTTCTTAGAACAGCCGTAAATGTAGGCTTTGTTAAATAAATATATGAAAAACGCCGATTGCGATCAAATTCAAACTCCAATTTCACTTAAAAGTTTTTCAACTTGTTGTTTTTCATTCAGGACAGGCCCTATGCTTTAGCGTTATATGGGTGTAATTTGAGACTATATGGCCACAAAACTATACTAACACTGAGCCAAATTATGTATACTAGTGGCCGCCCGCGACTACGTTCGCGTGGAAGTCGGTTTCCCGTGGGAATGAAAGTTTTCCCGCGGTAAAAAGTACCCTATGTGTTATTCTGATGTATACCCTATTATACTGTAAAGTTTTATCAAAATCCGTCCAGTAGATTTTACGTAAAGTAACAAACATCCATACATCCATACATACTCACAAACATTCACGTTTATAATATTTGTAGGATAGTGGGATGAGGGTACTTAGCCAATCCGTAGGTTATTTTAATTTAACTGCTAGTTAAGTTGTTTTTGATTCATAATTTATGTTATTTAAGTGTTCGATAAAAGGTTATAGATAGTAAATCATTATAATTCTGTATTTCTATCATTTTATGCCTTATTTTGACAACAAATATAATTATTTTATTTTTAACTATCGTAATAAATTGAACAAAGTATAATGGGTGTATCTACTATATAAAGTTTTACCTATAATATCTATTAATAGTTTTTCACTTACAAAGCTGAGCTAAGTTCCTTGTCATGTTATTCAACACGTCATTAATGTTATGTAACAAATTATGACCAAGACATCCTTAAAGTTTTATAGCTCGTTAATAGACTTATAAATACATAGAAAATACTTTGAAAATAACAGAAAATTAACCTAATCAAGAAAGCTATAGAAATGTTATAGTTTTTTTTTTGTTCAAAAACTTTTCGTTAAATCTATGTTATTATAAACCGCCAAATTATAGAGCAGTTAAACTAATTGAACAATTAATAGTTTGATTTGATATTTAAAAACTTTTTTTATTGATTGTATTTGATTTAAGTACCTACGTACATTATGATTGAGCCCGTTGTTTCGATAAAGTATATTCGGTTCGGGTCGAAAGCCTACTAAATTGTTGATACTTAACAATGTATGTATCATTTTTATTTATATTAAATTATGAATATTGTAGATTTTATATATAAATTATTGGTAGAACATTTATCAAACTTATATTGGAAAACACTTAAAATACAAAATGAAAGATATTTTTTTATTAACAAAAAACACGGAATGACCTTTCTGTAGATATAGTTATCAACAAAAGGTTAGTTAAAAATCCAACACATAAGAGGTGGTAAACGATAATAATCGTTCCATAGACAATCGCAAAAGATACCTACCTTAAAATTCCAATACATAAGAGGTGGTAAACGATAATAATCGTTCCATAGACAATCGCAAAAGATACCTTAAAAATCCAATACATAAGAGGTGGTAAACGATAATAATCGTTCCATAGACAATCGCAAAAGATACCTTAAAATTCCAATACATAAGAGGTGGTAAACGATAATAATCGTTCCATAGACAATCGCAAAAGATACCTTAAAAATCCAATACATAAGAGGTGGTAAACGATAATAATCGTTCCATAGACAATCGCAAAAGATACCTTCAAAATCCAATACATAAGAGGTGGTAAACGATAATAATCGTTCCATAGACAATCGCAAAAGATACCTTCAAAATCCAATACATAAGAGGTGGTATACGATAATAATCGTTCCTAAACCAAACGAATTCACTAATACCCTTATCCATTTAACCGCTCGGCATGCGCGTTACAAAATAGGAAGTCGCGAAGTTCACAATCTGACCTCACGAATTACCACGTAAGTTAACTCGTGATCTACACAAACAATCGATAGACGATCCTTTTTTAAATTAACGTCAAAATGAAGCGGAAACCTTCGCCTGTTGATTAGTAGGATTAAGTTTGCTAGTCGGATGGTTCCGGTGGTAAAGGTTAAGAAGCTTTGCATTTCAAAAATTGGGTTGTAAAAAAATACGTGCATGGTGTTTTCTTAATTGAAGTGCAAAGTTGAAGAGTAGTTCTACATTATTATCTTGAAAATAATTGAAGGTATTGATGATGATAGTCTAAGGGCGGGTTGTATCACAACTACTAAACGTGTCTGTCAACGTTAAAAATGGCGTTAACCACCTGTCAAGCTAGAAAACGGGTTGTTTCACCAATGTCGGCCTTTAACGGACGTTAAAAATTAACGATTACGTTGACCGGCCATCCACCCACTGGTAAACGTAACTTTTCTCTTGTGTTGACAGGACATCTTTGATGAAAAGCTTATATGAATAGCTACGGATTCTGTTAATTTTAATATATTTTAAATGATAGTAATGATTTACTTTTTAATGGCGACTCGAATAATATTGACGAACAATTTTTTTTGTGACGAAACAACACTTTGTATTTGACGTACGTTAAACATCTGATGTAATCGTCAAAAAGTTACGTTCTTATGATATCGTATCAACGTTAACCAACTGTTTGATGGTGATACAACCCGCCCTATCAATTTCCTTACGTAACATTATAATTTTATTTCTTACCGAAAAAAAAATGTTTACCATCTTTACCAAAAACTGTTCCGCATTGTTTAAAACTATCTTTGATTTAAGTTGCTGGAAAGTATAACAGCTGTTTATTTGTGGAAGGCTAATTCGTGAGCCTTGAATGCCACAGTTTACTATTACTTAAATGATCCTGTGCACTTATTTACGTACCTACTTTTGCTAACAAGCATTAAGTTCCTAATTTAACACAAAGATTCAGATTTAGGCTTAATTTAAAAATGTAACTTAGGCTTAAATAAATTTTAAATAATTTGTATTTAATAAATTGAGCAAGGCGAAGAGTTTTTTTATTATTTAAATTTTGTTTAGTTTTTCGGAACTTTTTGATAAAGTTAACTGGCCTACTACTTTGATTTAAGTTCAATATTAACCTATTATTTAAAACTATCAGTTTTAAGTTATTTATTTACAATTTATGTACATACATGAGAAAGGAAACTTAAAACTATGACAATTAAAATTATGCAAGCACAATAATTAAATATCAACCTATATTATTACGATCTTATGAAAACCTTAATATTTCAATATACATCAATCCCACATTCCTAAACATACATAAACTAAGCAACTACTAGAGCAACCCATCAATTATTTCTACAAGAAAAACTAAAACCGTTGCCATTCATATTGACATTAGCTCAATCAACTCTAATATAATGTATCTTCTGTTGCAGGTTCCCATGAAGCGGCTGTCATGCGAATAGCCGCACTGATTGCACTCGTGCAGGTATTTCATTCGCTCATTCATTCAATCATTAGTTCACTAATGAACTGTTGACTCAATTAATTTGAGCACCGGCAGATTAAAGGTTATCTCGTTCTTTACATAGACTAAAAAAGCGCTAACCGTGACTGTTTGAATGTAGTTCCGTTAATTCCTTTTTTCCCAAAACGAAATAGATTTGATACAGTTTTTATAAGCACTAATATCGCACCTACGCAAATCTTTGACTGATGACTTGATGACCGATGACTTTATTAAATACTTAATTATAAAACCTTTTTATCCGCTGTAGCTATCGCTTGCTACAGCAGTTTCAGACGAGGCATCGCTCACAGCTGCCGAGTTGAACCGGCAGCTCCAAGGCGACAATGCACTGTCCCAGTTCTACGAGTCAAGCGAGGATGTTGGCGTCAACTTTATGAGGGGGTCCCGCGCCGTCGACTCTGTCTTGACCCCTGACATTGACGTGCAATGCTCTGGAGACTTCATCGATGTCACGGTTGAGTTCCAGGATGTGTTTGATGGCATCATTTACAGTAAAGGACACTTGAATGATCCTCAGTGCAAGTGAGTTACTACAAAAATATAATGATATAAATAAAGTATAGTATTGGGTCTAGAATTCTACCTTGCAGAACGCATGTGATCCAGACCACAAAAGTAATCAGTCAGGCTTTTATCATTCAATCATTTCCATTTTTTATTAAAACAGTGCCTAAATAAGAGTAAGAATACGAATGGTTTCAGTAATGTACTGCGATATGGAAGTTCTCAGTGACTTACTTAAAATTTAAAAATTTCAGATACGTCTCCCTCGGTGGCAGTCAGTCACGCTACTCATTCCGAGTACCGTTGAATGGCTGTGGATCCAGACCGCTTTGCAATGCTTGTGGCACTGTTGACAACATCCTGGTCTTCCAGGCTGATGACTTCATCCAGGGACCATTAGATTTTGCAAGAAAGGTCAGTATTTACATATGGATATAAAGTTCAATTTTGATTGAACAGAGGCAATTGACAATAATACATGGAGTTGTAAAATTTTGTTAAGATGTTTATTTAAACAATAGGAAGACTTACTTATAAGTATCAGTTTTAAAGTAGACGTTTATAGAAGTCTGAATAAGGGTGTTGATATTTTTCCAGGTATCATGCGCCAAAACTTCGTACGAACTAACAGCTGGAGTTCAAAAAGACGAGAGCCATACATTGAAATTGAAGCCGTTCATGGTTGATATGCTGGATGTGGTTGCAGTCCAAGGTCCAGGCGGTGGCGTGGAGTGCTGGATGGATATCCAGAAAGGTGTCTTCCCTAACGTGAGTATTATATAATTTACGAACTTGATTCTGCTCATTGTATATGAGCATTTTAATCTTTGATGACCTATGCATTTTTATCGAAAACAAGGAAGAAAACGTGTTATTAAACATTATTGGATAAGTTGTTAATTGCTTTTTTTTTCATTTCAGACCTCACCCCTCCAAAACTCCATCAAGATTGGCGAATACCTTACAATTTTAGTTTACCTTAAAGATGTAAGAAACCAATTTAACTTGAAAATCCACGACTGCTGGGCGTATGATAGCGACAGCTATGATGATAAGAAAACGAATAAGATTCAGCTAACAGACAAAGAAGGATGTCCCAAGAAGAAGAAGCTGATTGATTTCTGGCAAAAGTCTACAAACACTGGTAAAAGTGGTGCTACTTTAATTGCGTACAGCAAAGTAAGCGCATTTAGGTTCCCAGAAACCGACCAGGTGTATTTGACATGTAATGTTGAGGTGAGAAAATTACTTTACTCATTGAAATGTCTAATTGAAAATAAAATCTTAACAATAATATTAATATTTTGCAGCTTTGCCTAAATAACTGCGACAGCCAATGCGATGGAGGAGTTTCTACCGAAGTTAGCACTTCAATTAGGCCCCCTCCTCAAAGATGCTACCCTGGATCTCTAGATCCCCGCTGCCAGCAAGAAATTGAGCCTCAAATTAAATGTTATCCTGGCTCAACCGACCCCAGATGTCCTAAGATTACAACGCCCGGTACACCAAGATGCTACCCAGGATCGGATGACCCTCGTTGTCCTAGACCGACAGAGTCAACGCCTAATTGTTACCCTGGAAACACAGATCCAAGATGTCCCAGACCCACGACTCCTGGGCCGTCAGTCTGCTACCCTGGAAGTCCTGATCCTCGTTGTCCTAGACCAAGCACGCAGCAACCACCTACTGACAGGCCTACAACAATTTACCCTCCAGCTTCATCCCCACCTCCTCCTAAATGTTACCCAGGCAGTCCTGATCCGCGTTGTCCGTTCTCACCGACTACTTCTGCTCAACCTAACTGCTATCCGGGAAGTAATGATCCTCGATGCCCCAGGCCAACTACGCCAGCCCCACCGAACTGCTTCCCTGGCAGCTCCGATCCTCGTTGTCCAAGGCCAACAACGCCGGCGCCACCTAACTGTTACCCAGGATCTACTGATCCTCGCTGTCCCAGACCGACAACTCCTGCGCCACCAAGATGTTTCCCAGGCAGTACAGATCCTAGATGTCCTAAACCAACAACTCCTCAGCCCACTACTCCAGAAGAACCTAGGTGCTACCCTGGATCTACTGACCCTCGATGCCCAAGACCAACAACGCCAGCCCCACCAAACTGCTTCCCTGGCAGCACCGACCCTCGATGCCCAAGACCAACAACGCCAGCCGCACCAAACTGCTACCCTGGCAGCACCGACCCTCGATGCCCAAGACCAACAACGCCAGCCCCACCAAACTGCTTCCCTGGCAGCACCGACCCTCGATGCCCAAGACCAACAACGCCAGCGCCACCAAACTGCTTCCCTGGCAGCACCGACCCTCGATGCCCAAGACCAACAACGCCAGCCCCACCAAACTGCTTCCCTGGCAGCACGGACCCTCGATGCCCAAGACCAACAACGCCAGCTCCACCAAACTGCTACCCTGGCAGCACCGACCCTCGATGCCCAAGACCAACAACGCCAGCGCCACCAGTCTGCTTCCCTGGCAACACCGACCCTAGATGTCCAAGACCAACAACGCCAGCCCCACCAAACTGCTACCCTGGCTCCAATGACGCCAGATGTCCTAGACCAACATCGCCTAAACCTGTCTGCTATCCTGGCTCTCTTGATCCTAACTGCCCACAGCCTCCAAGGCCAACAACTTTGAATCCACCAACATACTTACCACCTTCGACAACCGAACAAACGTTTAAGTGTTTGCCTGGATCCAATGATGCACGTTGTCCTAGACCAACTACCCCAGCGCCGCCTAATTGTTACCCAGGTAGTAACGACCCCAGATGTCCAAGACCAACTACACCGTCTCAACCTAATTGCTATTCTGGATCAACCGACCCCCGATGCCCTAGACCATCGACCCCTGCACCACCAAATTGCTATCCTGGAAATACGGATCCCCGTTGTCCAAGGCCGACTACTCCTGCTCCTCCTAATTGTTACCCAGGAAACACGGACCCCCGTTGTCCTAAACCAACAACGCCAGCACCACCGCGGTGCTACCCAGGAAGCACAGACCCAAGATGCCCTAAACCAACGACACCACAACCAACTTCACCTGTTCCAACAACGCCAGCTCTTCCTAACTGTTATCCTGGCTCGAATGACCCTCGATGCCCAAGACCAACAACACCCGCACCTCCGAACTGCTATTTTGGAAATAGTGACCCTAGATGTCCCAAACCAACTACACCCAGGCCGACTACACCTTCAGCTCCGAGATGTTATCCTGGTAGCACAGACCCAAGGTGTCCAAGTTTTGATACACCAGTACCTCCTGATTGCTACCCTGGATCTACAGATCCGCGATGCCCAAGACCTACTACACCTGCCCCACCTAACTGCTACCCAGGAAATACCGATTCTAGGTGTCCTAAGCCAACGCCTTCTAAGCCAGTCTGTTACCCTGGTTCACCTGACCCTAATTGCCCGCAGCCGCCGCGCCCAACGACCTTAAATCCGCCTACTTACTTACCACCTTCTACCACTGGTCCAAGATGTTACCCAGGATCTACTGATCCTCGCTGTCCCAGACCGACAACTCCTGCTCCACCAAGATGTTTCCCAGGCAGTACAGATCCTAGATGTCCTAAACCAACAACTCCTCAGCCTACTACTCCAGAAGCACCTAGGTGCTACCCTGGATCAAGTGATCCCCGCTGTCCAAGGCCAACCACGCCAGCTCCTCCTAATTGTTACCCAGGATCTACTGATCCTCGCTGCCCCAAACCGGCAACTCCTGCTCCACCAAGATGTTTCCCAGGCAGCACAGATCCTAGATGTCCTAAACCAACAACTCCTCAGCCTACTACTCCAGAAGCACCTAGGTGCTACCCTGGATCAAATGATCCCCGTTGTCCTAGCCCAACAACCCCGGCGCCACCAAATTGCTATCCTGGAAACTCTGACCCCAGGTGTCCAAAACCTACTAGTCCAGTGCCTACAACACCAGCCGCACCTAGATGTTATCCTGGATCGTCTGACCCCCGCTGTCCAAGGCCCACCACTCCGGCACCACCTAACTGTTACCCAGGTAGCACTGACCCAAGATGTCCCAAACCAACATCCCCAAAACCTGTCTGTTATCCAGGTTCCTCAGACCCTAACTGCCCTCAACCACCGCGACCAACAACATTGAATCCACCCACTTACCTTCCGCCATCTACCATAGGTCCCAGATGTTACCCAGGTAGTAATGACCCACGTTGTCCTAAAATCACAACTCCTGCACCTCCAAACTGCTATCCCGGAAATACGGACCCTAGATGCCCAAGACCTACTACACCTGCACCGCCTAGGTGTTATCCCGGCAGTGATGACCCTAGATGCCCTAAGCCTACTTCTCCTCGACCAACGACACCGGCACCACCAAATTGCTACCCTGGCAATACGGATCCAAGATGTCCTAGACCAACTACACCTGCACCTCCAAGGTGCTATCCCGGCAGTGATGATCCTAGATGCCCCCGACCAACTTCACCAAAACCAGTCTGTTATCCTGGCTCAAAAAATCCTGATTGTCCAAAACAACCTGATTCAGATACAATTATAACATCTACTGTTTTGCCACCACCTTCAACAACCTTAGGACCTAGATGTTATCCAGGCTCCCAAGATCCACGTTGCCCACGGCCCACAACGCCTAAGCCCGTGTGCTACCCTGGATCTCCTGATCCCAGATGTCCTCAGCCACCTCGTCCTACTACACTTAATCCACCTACTTATTTACCGCCCTCAACTCCAGGTCCTCGTTGCTACCCAGGATCAAATGATCCTCGTTGCCCTAGACCAACTACCGAAGCTCCACTAAACTGTTATCCAGGAAACACTGACTCTAGATGTCCAAAACCAACTTCTCCTAGACCCACTACTCCCGCTCCACCAAGGTGCTACCCAGGAAGCAACGATCCTAGGTGTCCTAAACCTACCACACCGGTGCCAACTACTCCAGCACCGCCAAGATGCTATCCTGGATCTACTGATCCCCGCTGCCCCAGGCCTTCAACACCTGCCCCACCAAGATGTTTCCCAGGCAGTACAGATCCTCGATGTCCTCAACCAACAACTCCTCAGCCTACTACTCCAGAAGCACCCAGATGCTACCCTGGATCAAGTGATCCCCGTTGTCCTAGGCCGACAACGCCGGCGCCACCTAACTGTTACCCGGGATCTTCTGATCCTCGCTGTCCCAGACCGACAACTCCTGCTCCACCAAGATGTTTCCCAGGCAGCACTGATCCTAGATGCCCTAAACCAACAACTCCTCAGCCTACTGAAGAACCTAGGTGCTACCCTGGTTCAAGTGATGCCCGTTGCCCTAGGCCGACAACGCCGGCGCCACCTAATTGCTACCCCGGTAACACCGATCCAAGGTGTCCAAAGCCAACCACACAGAAACCGGTCTGCTACCCAGGGTCTTCAGATCCAAGTTGTCCTCAGCCTCCTCGCCCGACAACCCTTAATCCTCCAACATACCTGCCACCTTCTACACCTTCCGGCAGATGCTACCCCGGATCTACGGACCCATCGTGTCCACCAAACTGCTACCCTGGTAGCGTCGACCCTAGGTGTCCTAAGCCTACAACTCCAAGGCCGACTACACTTGCTCCTAACTGTTATCCAGGATCTTCTGATCCCCGTTGCCCACGCCCAACGTCTCCCAGACCCACTACCCCTGCACCTCCTAATTGTTACCCAGGATCGACAGATCCCAGGTGCCCTCGCCCAACCTCTCCCAGGCCAACAACGCCTGCACCCCCTAATTGTTACCCAGGATCGACAGATCCCAGGTGCCCTCGCCCAACCTCTCCCAGGCCAACGACGCCTGCACCCCCTAATTGTTACCCAGGATCAACTGATCCCAGGTGTCCACGTCCAACAACCATTGCTCCAAGGCCTACTACTCCTCCAAGGCCCAGATGTTACCCGGGCAGTAATGACCCGAGATGCCCGCGACCTACTACAATACAACCGACAACTCCAGCGGGACCTAACTGCTACCCAGGAAGCTCGGATCCTCGTTGTCCTAGACCCACATCACCTAAACCAGTCTGTTACCCTGGATCTAAAAACCCCGAATGTCCCAAAGTGCCTGACTCTGATACAATAGTAACCTCAACAGTTTTGCCGCCACCATCAACGACTTTAGCTCCAAGATGCTATCCAGGATCTCAAGATCCTAGATGCCCAAGACCTTCAACTCCACGCCCAACGCCCCCAAGACCTGTTTGCTACCCTGGATCTCCTGATCCTAATTGTCCGCAACCAACACGGCCTACAACTTTGAATCCACCAACTTATCTTCCACCGGTGACAACTGCTCCAAGATGTTATCCTGGAAGCACGGACCCTCGTTGTCCTCAGATAACAACACAGGCACCACCCAATTGCTACCCTGGTAGCACAGATCCTCGGTGCCCAAGACCAACAACATTTACTCCAAGGCCAACTACTCCTGCCCCACCTAACTGCTACCCTGGAAACACAGATCCTCGGTGCCCAAGACCAACAACATTTACTCCAAGGCCAACTACTCCTGCCCCACCCAACTGCTACCCTGGCAACACAGATCCTCGTTGCCCGAGGCCAACTACATTTACCCCAAGGCCAACCACACCTGCCCCACCCAACTGCTACCCTGGTAACACAGATCCTCGGTGCCCAAGACCAACAACATTTACTCCAAGACCAACTACTCCTGCCCCACCCAACTGCTACCCTGGCAACACAGATCCTCGTTGCCCGAGACCCACGACTGTTCTTCCAAAACCTACCACTCCCGCTCCTCCCAATTGTTATCCTGGCAGCAACGACCCCAGATGTCCGAGACCAACACCACCTAAGCCTGTTTGCTTCCCTGGATCATTAGATCCTAATTGCCCTCAGCCTCCCCGACCAACCACTTTAAACCCACCGACATACCTTCCTCCTTCTACTCCTGGCCCCAGGTGTTATCCTGGAAGTACAGACCCTAGATGCCCACAAACTCCAACAACCGTGGCTCCGCCAAACTGTTACTTTGGCAACACTGACCCAAGGTGCCCAAAACCAACAACTATAAGACCTACCACTCCCGCTCCTCCTAATTGTTATCCTGGAAGCACTGACCCAAGATGTCCGAGACCAACACCACCCAAGCCTGTTTGCTTCCCTGGATCATTAGATCCTAACTGCCCTCAGCCTCCCCGACCAACCACTTTAAACCCACCGACATACCTTCCTCCTTCTACTCCTGGCCCCAGATGTTATCCTGGAAGTACAGACCCGAGGTGTCCACAAACTCCTACAACCGTGGCTCCTCCGAACTGCTACTTTGGCAACACCGACACAAGGTGCCCAAAACCAACATCTCCAAGGCCAACAACACCAGCTCCTCCCAACTGTTACCCTGGTAACACCGACTCACGCTGCCCTAGACCAACTACAATTAGACCAACAACACCAGCTCCACCAAACTGCTTCCCTGGAAACACTGATCCTAGGTGTCCTTTAGATGTACCGTCCAAACCTGACTGTTACCCTGGTTCGAAAGATCCCGAGTGCGTGCAACCGGCACCTTCAACAATAAACCCGAACCCCCCGACTTACCTACCACCTTCAACCACTCTCAGACCTAGATGTTACCCAGGTAGCACCGACCCTCGTTGTCCACAAACACCTACAACTGTTGCTCCTCCTAATTGTTATCCTGGTAACTCAGATCCAAGATGTCCCCAAACTCCACGACCAACCACAGTACAGCCGCCTAGGTGCTACCCAGGATCATCAGATCCTAGGTGTCCCCAAACTCCACGACCAACAACGGTTGATACACCTAGGTGTTATCCAGGATCATCTGACCCTAGATGTCCTCAAACCCCTAGGCCGACTACAGTTCAACCACCTAGGTGCTATCCAGGATCGACAGATCCTAGATGTCCCCAAACACCACGACCAACTACGGTCGACACACCTAGATGTTATCCCGGATCGTCTGACCCTAGATGTCCTCAAACGCCTAGGCCGACAACGGTTCAGCCACCTAGGTGCTACCCTGGTTCAACCGACCCCAGATGTCCACAAGTAACTTCTACGCCAAGTTCTTGCTATCCAGGCTCGAAGGATCCTAGATGCCCTCAGCCTTTTGCCCCAAGTAGCACTAATCCCCCATCAACTTACCTACCCCCATTCCCAGAAGACAACGAACTTAAACCTAGAAAAGGCAGGCTAGTCCAAGATCCTGAAGAGAGTCAAGCTGACATCGGTGAGTAATAGAAAACTTTTAATCTTTTTAGCGAAAGAAAATTTCATAAAGAATTCTAAACAACTATTGTCTTCATCTCATTTATCTCTATGTTTACAGATGATTTCGAGTTCTCTCGCACGAAGCCCAGATCGAGACAGGCTCGTGACGTCAGCAACCAGTCTTCGGCCCCCTTCACGCCGATAGATGGCAGCACTAGCGTCATCTACGTCGCCATTGGCTCTGCCGTTGTCATGACCCTCGCTATCGCCATATATTTATACAAATCCAATAGAAAACTAAGACTACATACAGTTGGAAACAGCACTGTTCAATGCAGCTCGTGTTAATTATTTAAGTGTCTAGTTATTTTGTGATATAAACTGCTTTTATTACTCTGATGTTACAGTCACTGCCTATAATGCTTTATATAAAAAAGGTATATTCGTTGCCTATTTTATTCTATAAAATAGTGCCATAGTCTAACAGCAACACGTACTAATAAAGTTACCATATTCTATTATATGCCTAGTCAAATATAACTTTGCAAATTCAATTATTATGCATATATTTTTTGTAATTTGTACTATATACTCGATATACTCATATGTGATATTTTGCTGTAAATAAATGTATGGATAATGGTATAAAAATTGTGGCCATTCGAAATAATCATGTTATCTGACACAGTTACAAATTCTGAATTGTGAATTATATGATTTTAATTTTAAGAGTAGATGAGATTTTTTACAAACGCGAAAGTTAATTTTACAACACAGAATTTGTATAATGATACAGTATATAAAGATTGATAAATGAAACAAATGTGAAACAATCTGAATAAAACATTCCATGAATGTAAAATTTATAATACTTACCTGTGTTTTAATTTTCCTCAAAACCTATTTAATTAATTTATCTAGATACACCATTTAGCTTCATTAGTAGGTAAATGCCGGTTTGCTCAGCTAAGTATTTACCTATTTAAATTTTAGCGACGACAATCGCTACTTTAATAATACTTTCAATAGTTCTAAAAATCAGGGTCATTAAGTTTAAAGTTTTTGCAATACAACATCAAAACTCTTTATTTTTATTTTGAGGATATTAATCTAAGCATGCCTTTAAAATACGGCATGTATTTTTGTCCATTAAATAAAATCGTGACATTTCATTGTAGGCTCATATAGCAAGATAGACAAGTACATAGGTACCATATGCAGATCTTAGGACAGTAATATGAAATTACGCTGCAATAAATTAAAATAATAAATGATGAAAATCCTTCTCAGTAGGATGAGCATAGCGTTGCAATTATGCCTATGCAATTAAATGTACTTAGCTTAATAAGTTTTTATTTAGTTGAACCTGTGATTGTCAGGTTAATAGTTTACTTAGAATTAAATCTGGAAAGAAACCGAATATATTAAAAACTTTACAAACACAAAATTAAATTTGGGCAATAGCAGGTAATTAGGTAAAGGTTGAGAAAAAGGTTTAATTATAAACAAAACCATTTATTTACATAAATATACAGCAATATTGAGTATTAACATTTTCATCGTATGCAACTATTATTATTCCACCTAAAATTGGGCTACTATTAGACATAATTAATTCCTCGACTTCTCTTTCTGATATTTCAAAAGTCGAAATGAAAAATTAGATTGATAAAGTGTCCTTATTCTGGTCTAAGCTTTACAAGTTTCGACGAGATATTTTCTTTTTTTTTCGAATTCCATAGTTTTTAATAAAAACTTTTTAACAATTACCTAAAATTAAACCAACCAATCAGAACTCATCGCTCTATCATCTTCAACCGGATCGGTCCATTCGGAGTGTACATCGGATGAACGTGGTAGTCCATTGGCTCGTGGTGGTATTCCAGTTTGAAGGACTGGATTACCTGCAATAAAACAATAGCAAATTCGAGGGCAGGCAATTTGATCGACTAGTGTTTAAATTACATGCAGTCTTTCTCTTTCCTTGCTGTGTATTATAGCTTGAACTAGTAGCATATTTAAATATTAACGTTTTTAATAATATTTTCCTCTAGTTAGGAGCAATCTGGGAGAAAGGCTGAGCCGCAATCAACCACGCCAGCTGAATGCGGGTCGGTGCAAATACATGTTAAACTTTTAAAGGTTACTTAAATAAAAATAAAACAAATAATGCCACAAGGTACAACCGTAAAACTATCCAGAACAAACAAAAATAAATTCCAGTTCATGAAAACAATTTAAGGCCTCCAGCACTTGTCAACTATTTATTACCTTGCAAAGTACAGTATGAATTTCCAACTCAGCGAATCGCCTCCCCAAGCACATTCGTTTCCCAAATCCGAAAGGTAACGAAGCGAACGGATGGTGTTTCACTGCTGGAGACCTCTTCATCCATCTCTCTGGGCGGAACTCTGAAGCGTTAGAGAAAAACTCCTCGCTGTTCCCCATTACGTAGTGCTGGAATATCACTTGAGTCTGAAAGTTAGAGCAATGAATATTATTAAGAGAAATTCTTAGTTAGGATTTTCTGAAAATACGAAGGTATAATTCTAGTTTTGAAGTTTTATCATAAATAAGCAATTGGTTTTCATGAGGCAATAAGTAGCCTAGGCGTAAAATTTTTTGATAAATTATTTAATGTATAGCAGATGTAATTTCTATTCAAGATACATCAAAATGACCGTAGAAACGGATACACGTTTTGTGATTCATAAAGAAAAAGTGTTTTTCGTAACAATTGATGCGAAAGACAATTAATTTTCTTATAATATTTAGAGATAAATTGAATCAGTTTCAGCAACAAAACAAATTGTTAATCTAATTCAGTTAATCAGTTAATCATAGCAGCTACTTACCCCTTTAGGAATATTATACCCGCAAATAATAGTATCTTTGGTTAGTTGCCGACCGTTTCCTATGACTACAGGGAACATTCTGTAAACAAAATTAAATTAAATTTTTCGGGGCCACAAATGCCAGCAATTTACTAGTTAAAGAAAATCAAACCATACACCTGAACTTCAGATCTTTTAATTTATCTGAGAGACCTAATATCCTACTAATATTATAAATGTGAAAGTTTGTGAGTATGTGAGGATGTGATGATGTGAGGATGTATAGATGTTTATTACTCTTTCACTTAAAAAGTATTGGACGGATTTGGATGAAACTTTGCAGTAATATAGGTCAGAATAACACATAGGGTACTTTTTACCGCGGGAAAACTTCTCATTCCCACGGGAAACCGACTTCCACGCGAACGGAGTCGCGGGCGGCCACTAGTAGTATCATAAATCCTTACCGCATAACCTCTTTGACACAGGCCTTGAGGTAAGGCATCTGGTTCAGGTCTCCAGGCTGCATCGGTCTACCCTGCAGCACCTGGGTGATCTCCTGGTGAAGCTTTTCTTGAACTTGTGGCCTTAGGGACAGCTGGTACAGTATTGATGCAACGGCGTTTGAAGTCTGTAATTGGTGACGAAATTTGTTTAAAAACTGGACTTGACATTTGAAAGTTTCTTACGTGATTTACACTACTTGGGCCAATTCACGTAAGAAACTCCGAAACGTCATTTCTTTCATTATGATTCAGCCATTCGTTTGGGTTCGTTTGAAGAATTGGGGGGCAGTAAGTTAAACTACAATATATCTATCCAAATCAAGTCGCTTTTAAATATCTCAATAGAAGTAAGATTTAGAAATTACGGATCCTATTACTCTAATACAACATAAATATGGTTCCAGGGCCCTTTTCAAGACATGACAATTGAAAGGCATGCTAACGTCACACAATTTCAGTCATGACCGTCACCACATTCATCAATGTGTTTGCCTTAAGAAAACACTAGTGGCCGCCCGCGACTCCGTTCGCGTGAAAGTCGATTTCCCGTGGGAATGAGAAGTTTTCCCGCGATAAAAAGTAACCTATATCTTATTCTGATGTATAACCTATATTACTGCAAAGTTTAATCCAAATCCGTCAAGTAGTTTTTACGTGAAAGAGTAACAAACATCCCCCCCATCTATACTCACAAACTTTCACGTTTATATTAGTAGGATTCACATCCTTACCGTATCGATGCCCACGAGGAACATATCCAGTGCAGCCACGGCAGCCACGCGCGGGCCCGCCGCCGCCACCAGGTCCTGCAGCAGCGAGCGCGATGAGGAGGACTGCAGCGACTGGAGAGACCTCTCCACATGGCGCAGAGTTACGCTGGGGGGAAGAGACAAAAGAACTTGAATGGCAGGAAACCATAGGAATGGCAGGAATTGTCAGCTGGACGCAATTGTTTTTATGAACACAAGATTAAATTGACGTTGTTCCTTTATTTCAAGATACTATGTTACTTAAGAAGAAATATAACTTTTTGTCTATTCTTTCGATTGGCATCATAAAAATGGGGGTGATTTTTTTTTCATATTTAAGTGGGTTCGATTCCCAGACGAAGCAAGTAATTTTAGATATTCTTTAAATGCAGAATTACTAAGTTTAAAAAATAAAATAAAGTCTTCTTTCAGCAAAATATCCTATCTACGATATTTAAGGTACTTTCCCTAGATGTACCGTAGTCTTGGGACGCCCTGTATATACATATATTTAGGATCACCTCTAGAGTTACAAATACAATTAAACCCAACTTACCTAAGAATAGTGTCCAAAGCCTTCACATACTGCCGGAACATGGCGGTAGGATAGATCCTCCACCACGGAGCCTTCAGTTCCAACTGTCCCACGCACAGGAAGAAGGTGTTGACCGCGTCTATCAGCTGCTGGCTCTCAGAACCTTCTGGAGCGTGGAAACAGCCGAGCCGCGTGTCCAGGGCTATGAGCCCGAGGGCTGGCAGGAAATAATAAAAATAGCGATAAAATGAGGTTATATCTATACTAATATTATAAAGAGGAAAGGTTTGATTTTTTGTTTGTTTATTTGAAATGAATAGGCTCCGAAACTACTGGACCGATTAAAAAAAATCTTTCACCATTCGAAAGCTACATTATCCACGATTAACATAGGCTATATTTTATTTTGGAAAAAATTGGGTTCCGTAAGATATTGCCACGGGAAAAACCATTTAGTTGCGGGTGAAACCGCAGGGCGGGAAGCTTGTCTTTTCTTATTCTGGTACCTACTCTTCTCTGAGTGCAAAACAAAAAAATGTGATGTGTTTGTTAGATGTATGGGTTGGAATATTTGCAAACGTTTTTGTAATAATATGATTTAGGTAGTTTATTTTTTTGAGGAAATTTAAAAAAACTATAAAGTTTGAAATACTCCAAAAATCACTTGTATTGAGATTAAAATCACGTTTAAACTTACATTCTAAGGACCATTTGTGGATTTCATTTAAAAAGTCATCAGGGGTTTCTTGCTTTTCATTTCTTACTGAACGTAACCTGAAAATAAAGTTGTATATTATGTTTTTATGGGGTTTTAATAAAATTTATATCAACCAGTTAGTGCGTTAAAGTAAAATTTTTGTTTTTTTTTTTTGACGACTTAGCGCTCAATACCCTTTATAATCTTGAGGCTTATATCTTAAAGTCATATGTTTAATAGCCTTCACCCCGCGACTTAACACCTGTAGACAAAACTTCAATAAAATTTCACGAATTTTGAAAAATGGTTACCGGAAATTACCCCGAACATCCAAACTCACACACTTCCCCTCTTCTAAATATATACAACTTAAAGGTAACTGACTGACATAGTGATCTATCAACGCACAGCCCAAACCACTGGACGGATCGGGCTGAAATTTGGCATGCAAGTAGATATTATGACGTAGGCATCCGCTAAGAAACGATTTTGATCAATTATACCCCAAAGGGGATGAAAGTTTGTATGTAACTAAAATTATCTGCAGATGAAACTGCAGGGCGGAAACCTAGGTAATCATAATAACGGTTGTAAAAAGACCACTTCCGAAGCCTGAAACCATGTATTCTGGAGCCTCAATAGTAACTAAATTCACTAACAGTATTCCCAGAAAACCCAATTTAAAAAAGTTATTAAGGATTGAAAAGTCATATTCGGCGCTTGAATTCATCGCTCACAAATCAACTGTTGGTTCAGGTGCAATTTTTTACATTGCAAATTAAATTAAAACCCTATTTAATTTGAAATCATCGCGAATTCTGACTTTGAATCAGTATTTGTTTTCGGAAGCAGTTCTTTTACACCCCGTATAAGTACCTACAATAAAATATATTACATTTGTGTACCTGTCAATAAAAGCATCAGCGACGTCGCCGACGACGGCGGTGTACTGCGCAGCCGCGGTGGTGCTGAGAGCCACGCGGGACACCTTCGCGCGGAACGCTGCCCACGCGTCGCCGTGCCTGGAGTGGGGGGGGGATTATGTGTGACGTAGGTTTAAGGAAGAATGTGTACGGAAGTTTTTGTTTGAGTACGTAATATTATGTCGTTTTGGTTTGAAATAATAAAAAATAAATAAAGACAACTTACTATGTCTTGAAACATTATTTTTTATATCTTTTTTTACCACTTTATTGGTGTAACTTCTCTATCATTACTTGAAATTAAACTTATGTTCAGTCTACCCGTAACCACGGTTTTTGTAAACAAAAAACGTCGTAAAAATAAAAACGTCGGAAAATAAAATATTAATTAATAAACGCATATAAAACCCGTTAAGATGATCATTTCACTGGTGTTTAAAAGTGTAAACCTATTAAATTTCTGTTGACGTTTGAGTATCTACAAGGGTTTTCAAAACAAGAACACCCTGAATTAAATTTCTAGATACTCTACTGATGATATAACTTTGAGCCAATATTACTAAGCAAATTGGCTCAAAATACTTTTAGGTGTTATCTTTTAATTATAACAAATAGATCTTAATATGAATACTTACACAGCGATGACTCCTGCGCAGTTTTCTTCTGCTCCAAAGAAGTCTTTACGCAGCTTGTGTTTGTAGTAGTTCAATGAAGGCATTGAAGGTCTGAAATGGGAAAAAATATAGGATAAATATTTACAGGACTCTGTTTTCGGTATGTGAGAAACGATATATCAACATATTTTAGAGGTATAGACACATCTTATTTTAAGTTTCAAACTGCGTGTCATAATGACCGCATCATAAAATTTACCTTTAATAAATGCTAAACTTTGTTATTAAACATTTTCCGCTAGTATCTTTTTTATCCATTGTATTTATTGATTTCAAGCCGATAAAACTTTCACTAAACTCAAATGTGACCTATCTCTCCTTCACCATCACCTTCATTCATAAAACACCCTCAAACCAATGTAATGTTACCAAATTATATTTTTTGTTAGTTTATTTCCGTAGTTTACCAACAAACAAAAACAAAATACCCTCAAACCCACCTATGAGGAGCACCGTCTTCCCCGCGGAACACCCGCTCCACCTCACCAGCGTCGAACACGAACAGCATATCAGGTCTGCCCAGGAGACCAGCCACCTTCACGCAGTTCCCGTACTGCTGCTGCAGGGAGACGCAGACCTTGTCCACGTGCTCTACTGAGTAGTTGCCTGGAATATCAAAGAGGATAATTAAAAGGAGGGTAAAAACAAT
This sequence comes from Emmelina monodactyla, assembly GCA_916618145.1. Lineage (NCBI taxonomy): Eukaryota > Metazoa > Arthropoda > Insecta > Lepidoptera > Pterophoridae > Emmelina > Emmelina monodactyla. The sequence goes on from OU745316.1 coordinate 6,039,060, forward strand.
GTTTTTGTGTTTGGCAATTAATTTTGCCTTTTTAACAGTAATTGAGCAGTTTAGTCTAATAAATCTGATTTATTTTACCTTTTCAATAATAACATTTGAGCAGTCCAGTCTAATATCTAGAAAGTTGGAGTTAAGTTTAAATAGAATTTTTATTTTAAGGAAATATATAAAAAAAATTAAATGCGACAGTATAAGAGTACGCAGACTACTGATAATTGATACTTGGCATATCAACTAGTAAAATGGATAGACTATATCCTAAACTAACATATGAAGTCCCTTTTCTATAGTAAAATACCTCACTCCCACGGGAAAGGCCATTCAACTGAGGGTGAAACCGTGAATAAAAAAATCAAAACCAACTTGGGTACCGCGACGCCACGAAAACTTTATTTCATTTCTAAAAAAATAGGTAATAATGGCTGTAAAAATAATTTATACATTATTGCCGGAATATGATATGTTATAATATGAATCAAGACAATAGTAACATGTAATTTACTGTTCGTGTGTTGTAATACGTAGTGTTACGATGGTGAAAACGGATCTACCTTAGTATTAAAACTGGCTAATAATTGCAATATGAGTTATGGAGATATAACAAGTCGGAAGGTCCGGTAAGATAAAAAAAAATGAATAATGTAGTCTTAAAGAACCTTTCCTTTAAACATGAATCACTGATGACTAACATGTACTCGCAATGACAGTGTACACTGAAATATCGTCGTAGATTTTAACAGATATTTGGCCCTTAGCTTGTCTACTATTAAAATTTACTTAACTTATTAACAAGCAACTCAAACTAAATACCTATAACTGAGTGTTACTTTATCTGTCTTGAATTAAGATCAAAATAACATTTTTAGTCACTAAACTAGAAAAATATAAATTCTCAACGCACAACGCTCATAGCTGCATCGCATGCTTTGATCAAATTATCATACTTCACAAGAATTACTTAATGAAGTGAAATCCTTGTAACCGGCTGTGGTTTCCCTTTACTTGATCTGCTACATGTAGCATGTGGGGAAAGTATGTGTCGTTAAAACTGGAAAATTAAATCTTTTTATGTATCAAAGGTGTATTTAATAAGGTAACAAAATGTGATAGGTATCGCATTAGACGACAGTGAAAATTATTGCGGTATCGCGTTAATTCATCCATGTTTTAAATGGTTTTATAAATGAAACTGTCTTAACAAGTGTACATCTTTCTGTTTGATTGCATAGCACACATAGGCACACAGGATTATTTTTGTACATGAATTGCACAAACGACTATATTATAATATTAATTGATTATATTTATTATAGAACGAAAACAAAATTAACAACGAATTGTTAGGTACATTCGTAAGAACAAATAGTAATAAAACACTGCATCAAGGTTTCCTTGCTACGCTTTTTAGTTATAGCTTAATATTCAAGCTCATGGAAATAAAGAAATCTAAATGAAAACGAGAGAAAACCACACAATTCAAATGCTTACTTAGATATCACAATCCGCAGTTTTATCAACATTGCAAGCAATTTAAACGCAACGTGATGATCTCTAAATGACTTTCCACCATGAATGCAGATGTATCTGCAAAAGATGACTGTTATTATAGTGTAATATCCTTTTATCGCAGATTCAAATCAAGTTTTATGGTGTTTCTATTCTATTCACGTTTTCATTCTGTATTCACTTAATAACTTAATAAAAATGTTTAGTGTCCCATAACACAATGGAAAAAAGGACCCTCATATCTTTTTTTTGAGGAACGTGTTGATAGTAAATGATAAATACCTACTTGACTCCGTAACGTGATGCAATCAAAATAATTCATGACATTTACAACGCACGACTTCGACACTTGCATGAAAGTGCGAACACTTTGAACTAAAGGGTTTAAAGAGGATAGTTTATAGAGGTGCATAATCATTACATAGTATAAATCCAAGTCGCTAATTCTGTCTGTTTGTTTGTTTGTCCGCTATCTCCTCCTAAACTACGTATCATATTTTAATGCGGTTTCCGCCATCTTTAAGGGAATTTATTCATTTAAATTTGTAAATATAGAATATTTCAAAAAAGTTTCTTTATTTTAGCCAAAATTCAATGTTTTGTCAGCAAGCCGGCCAAAATTACACTATTGCGAAGCGTGGGCGGGTCGCTATAAATATATAAATATAAAGAATTGGCTACTCTCAACGCTGAAGATAATGTTCTACGCTACACTCCTTTCTATTTAAGTTTCCTTAAAGTTAAAGTGACCTTAGTAACCAATGAAGATAACAAATTAAACATCAACTACTAATCTTTAAGCTTACTCGAAGCTTTTAAAATAAACTTACGGTACCACATCAACAATAGGATTCGCAACACACAATAAAATACAAAATTTGAGCAATAACACAATACATTAACCATTTCAAAAGATGCAAGTAAAAGTCTCTTGTGCTGTGAGAAAATAGCACAAACGAATTATAGTGTTTCGTTTTGGTTAATGCTCTTGCGCATTTATTTAAGGTTGGTTAAAAATCTTCTTTTAATTTTAAAAATGTCTTCACAATTGTTAGCGTGAAACAACATATCTAATCACATATGTCATACAATGGTGCGCCCAGATTGCTATCTGTTTTTTTTAGGTAGCTAGAAGTCACACTATAGGAAACTCGTGTAGTGGTAGTTTTGGGGCTAACACTCTTCTCATATTTAGTTTTTCTTTATTTTTTTTGTATTTTAAACCATTATGTTACTAATATAGCGAGTGCTGTGGACCTTAAGGTCCGGCAATGGTTTAAAAGTTTAAAAAATAAACTATTTATCCTACAAATATTATAAACGTGAAAATTTGTAAATATGGATGGATGTTGTTACTTTTCCGCGTAAACACTACTGGATGGATTTGGATGAAACTTTACAGTTATAGGTATAGGTTACCTATACATGAGAATAATACATAGGGTTATTTTTAGCGCGGGAAAACTTCTAACTCCCACGGGAAACCGACTTTATATTAGTACTTGGATCGTAACCGTATTCAAAATATAAATATAAACAATTTATATCTATCTGACCATTAAAACTATTAAAGAATTAACCAACATCGTGATAACCGCAAAACCTATTTCTGCCAACTGCATTTTTAGTCGTAGGTATTTCTGCATTGCAGGGTGACCTTACTTTGCTCAAATTAGAGACAATCTGGCACTGGAAACAATGATATCATAGATATGATCTATACGTGATAAACATGGAAATTACGTGTTGAAGTCTGTAATTTAATTTAATCATACAATCGTTATTTTATTCACTGCGCCTTATTATGTTGTCTACACTAACTAACCTACGCAACAGGTTTATTTTTCATAAATAACGAAGATATAAAATCATCAACAAACGCAGCTTTTGAACATGATCTTAAAGTTTCATAATCTAACCCATAATAAAACAAAACGAATTAAAAATAGACACAGCTTTACTTAATTAATTTTTTGATAAAATAATGTTTGCAACACAGTTTGAGAGTGGTAGAGTCTAGCTGTAGGCTCTGTCTGCAGCGATTACTGGGCTGACTCGACCGGTGAAATACCACCGTCGCACAGAAAACCGACGTGAAGTAGGGACGATGTTCCTGCATTTCGTTCGGTGAGTGCGGTATCCGGTGCCCAATTATATATTAAAAAAAAAAGTTTTGAAAAGAAATACTAAAATCTTGGCCACCCTGCAATCACCGCCAATTTACCCAACCGTGCGTTTGCGTAACCTAGGCACCCGATCCTGCCACTACTCGATTCTACATTCACTTAACGTACAGACATACTGACAAACTAAACTTATAGATAGAGAGTCGGTTAAAATAGAGATTTTTAGGAACCTGCATTTTTTATTACGTGACCTATAGAGAGAAAGATCAACATCTTTTGGTTTTGATTTGAATATTAGTCTAAAAAAAGCAATCGTGAAATTATAATAATCAGAGTCAATTTTTCGTTTGATGATCCTTTTTTTAACCATTACTAATATTCATCTGTACTTTATATTTAGAATCAATTTGTTTCGGAGATACGTAGGATAAAGTTAACAAATATCTAGGTAGGTACTAATTCTTTATCTACGTTTTTTATTTTAGTATTGCAACCCAAGTAAGAGGGGTTAAAAGATTGTCGTCATTTTGTATGTTGTACCAATTGTCGATACGCTATTGAATTGTAGCTCAAAATCAAACAGATATATTTGATCCTAATTTATTTTTCGACCGAGACTGTTGTTCACAGATTTAAATAATTTGTTTTTTTTCTTGAATCAATTCTGTAATTTCTTTTAAAACCTACTAACCTAATGTCCGACTTAAACCATTATAGCCGAATAATTTACAATCAGATACTAATAACATGTTTTTTACTGCAACAGACAAAACTAATGTAACTTCACGAAGGTTAGACAAAATGGCCGTCCATTAAGTAATCAAAATAATGCCCGACGAATATTAAACGGTTCCAAAATGTGATCGTCGTGAATTCAAATTGCAACCTTGTTCCACTAAGAAGCGTGCACGTGAGTGCATTTGATGAACCTTTTAGGGACTTCATATCAATACTTCTAAGCAAGGAAAATAATACTCCTCTAACAAGGAGAAGAACGTTAACTCCATATAAAAAACTTTGACCTTACACGTACACACATACAACACTACCGCCGCGACGGAATAGCAAGACATCTAAGGCTACTAAGAAAAGCGCGGGTATTACAAATGTTTTTAGATTTAATACCTACTGTTATATTAAACTTGGGATGAAATAATGAATAAAACGTAAATAACGTTTCAGAATAATGATTTATTCCAAAAAGTGTTGAGATTTCTTGTTTTCGATTTACCTGATAGGTAGGTAAACAATCATATCCTCTGATGGTGCAGCGGCAGATGTAATATAATTTAACTTTGAAAATGTAGCTTGATTTTGGAGTGTTTGGGAATTTCATAGCATTATGATTTTTACCGGTGTTTTCTGAAATTAAATCAGGACTTTATATAGGTCATTAATGTTATGTAATCAATATTACTTACATTGATAAATGAATAAAGTAGTAGTAAATAAAGAAGTAACAAATATATAAATATATTTTAAAATGATACCTTTTTACTATTCAGCTCAGATATATCCATCACTTTTCCAAGCTGTTAGTTCGAGGATAGGCGAGCATAGCTTTCATTCTATGAATTTGAGAAAAATTGCCAAACGGCCACTTTAGTTGTGAAGGCCAGGTCTTCGTATAATCTGCAAATAATTCGTACATTCATAACAGTATCATAAATTATACCTAGTAATAATAATAAAAACATTTAGTACCTGAACTGACAAGATTTCTTTATAAACCAACAGGAATAGCAAAATTCTGCGCTGCAACTGCAAAAGATTTGTTGTGTGTTAGCCCAAGTATGTGCCCTTAAACAAAAATAACAGGAAACACATTTATTGCAATTGTTTAATCAGAAAATAAAACAATCCATCAAGAATCATTTGGTGCAAATTAGGTACCTCCAAGACAAGTACTTACTTAGTTATATTTTGATTTTCTAGTTCGAGAAATCTGTGGTAGGTTACAGATATGTCTTTGGCTTCTGTTTTACTGCACTTTCTGTGGTGGTTGACGCACATCTTTCTTGTTATCTTTACACAACCAAAAATCACCCAATTTAGAGCCGTCAGGCCGTAAGAGTGTTTAACTATATAGAAAAGGACTTTTCATTAGTAAATCCTTGCGAAGATGTTAGAGGCACTTTTGTATTTGTAGTTCTTTCTTCAACGACACTGGTTGATACGTTTAAATGAAAAGAAAACCACAAAATTGATCTCAAAAATAAACTTAAAAAGGCGGCCATACTTGTTTTAATCAAGTGTCGACTTGACAGCATCAGTGTTCCTGAGTATTACCGTAGAAATAGCATGAAAATACGTAGACGCCATTATTAATATCTGTTTAAAAGTAGCTTACCTATATGTATCTTAAAAGCCGCAGTTAATTACTGAACCACTTTTCGTCTTCAATCATCAAATGAACACTGTACCGAAATTCGGGTCTCAAAACATAAAAAGTTTTTGTTAACGTAACAGATTACTAAGAGAGTTAATATTAATAGGGTGAAAGAAGGGTGGTAGTGAAACGATATTTTTCTTATTTTAAAAAAAAAGCTACATAAATGATAAAATAATAAAATATTAAGAACTGTGTTAAAAGCTACAGAATCGGCAACACAAACAGCGACTCCCAATCAGTGTGACCATTTTTAATTTATAAATTTACTAGTTTTTACCGGTGCGGCTTCCGATGCTTTAAATTCGAAATAAAACTCCTTTCTCTGTACTATGTATAAATACATGTAAACCTTCATCTTGAAGTATTCTATCTATTAAAAAAACCGCATCAAAATCCGTTGCGTAGTTTTAAAGATTTAAGCATACATAGGGGCAGAGAAAGCGACTTTGTTTTCTACTTTGTAGTGATATTTTTTTTAACGGGTCTATAATAGCAACCCACACTTATTAAAATGTTTATATGTGTGCAAGGTTAAAATTGCTTGTATGAAACATATAGGACCCTGCTTCTAAGTATACTAATATCTCATACGAAGAGGTATGGTTTGTGTGTTCTGTAAACTCTGAAACCAGTATAAACAGTTTTTAATAATTATAGATAATTCGTTTGGAATCACTCGTCTTTAGTATTTATGAAATGTCCTCAACAATATCCATCGAAAACCCGCAATATTGTTAAAATGTCAGAGTTAGATATTAACTTAAATCTTAAATTTCAAACGGTTTAATCGGTTACGTGATTTAGAAGGAGTTAGAAGATATTACCTTTACCTAGACGTAAATGGTCACTTACCTACTATGCTAATAACTTGTATAGGTATTTTAAAAAACGGATTAAATTAGTTTAAGCTTGCTATTTTGATAAAAAGTAAATAAAACGACTCTAAAAGTTCAAGGGTTACCTTTTAACGCTACCTTTACATTTAGAAGGCCTCGTAAATTAATCAACTAAATTATGCTTCGAAATTAAAATAAAATAGTCGCAACTGTCTTTATTTTGTCGTTGTAAATTTTATGATGTATAAAGAGAAAAATGCAAAGAATTACACATACATCAAGAACCACACCTTTGACACGCCATAAATCGAATTTTATGTCTATAAAACGTAGATACCATTTGCATATACCAATGCCAAATGTATTTTAATCTTATCATTATAGCTACTTTTGGTGACAGCAGGATAGTAATATACAGAAATGGCAAGACTGAAAGAGACAAACGATGGTTAGAGTATTCAAATTGGTGTCACATTTTGAGTGACCTTAAAAGATTAAGAAGCTTTTTACTGAGTTTATTTTAAACATTTCATCATATAGTTGTTTGAATAGAATAAAAATGTTTTTGCAAATAGTTGTTCTTAAAATTTTAAACAATTTTGTTCTTTTAGTTTTTAGTAAATCTTGAACTCACAAGTAAACTAAAAATCGGAAAATGTTGCCTGCATACGGACAGACAAAATAAATTAGTAAGAAAACATCCTACGGAAGTAAACTAGTAAGTAAGTATGTTTAGTTTTTAAAGGTCTTGATGTTAAAACAATTGAACAAGTCTTTAAATATTTTGTGAAGATACTTAACCTAATTCTTTTTCATTATATTTTGGTATAATTAAAATCAAACCAAACTTATTTATCGCAGGTAAACAACTCTTAAAACACATAATCGTGTGTGAATTTAAAGTTAATACGGAAGTTAAAATTACAGGGGTGTTAGATCAGAATACGAAAATTAAGTTAAATTTTTTTGAAAGAAAGGATCATGACGAATCCACAAACGGGGATAAGTCACGTAAGAAACATCAACGATTTTTGCTTTTTGCAGTAATTCTTATGACAAAGTGATTTCGTATATTAAGTCACTTTTTGTATAAAAGTCCTTCCAAAACAATCAGTATAAAATTGTACCGCTACGTTTTTTAAAAAGTACGATGTCGTTTTTGCATTTTTACATTGACCTACATAAAAAGAAAGTTGGCATTTTTAATCGAGACAGGTTTTAACAATATCAAGTTTTTTTAATTTGTGTATTTTATTATTTTTATTTTATAAATTTATTAACACCAACAAGATATTGATGAGGCTCCTTTCAGTGTTTATTAGGTACTATTTTGTCTTTGGTGCATACTGTCGATACTACTAGGTAGTTAATGCATTGAAGTTATAAAAGTGTAGCACCTTTTTCGCTAGACAATCTTCAAAATATTGATAACTTTTGATATTAATAAGAAATATAAAAATACTCATTTTTCTGTTTTTAATTTCAGACTTATCTTAACTATCTCACAAATAGCCAGAGACGAATACTTTGCATTCTTCTAGTTACTTTTTCGTTTTTTTTATTATAACAATTTTTTTGTATGGATGTAATTATCTGCAATTAAGTATAATAATGATAATATTTTTGACCTTCAGCAGAGAGATGCAGTAGTTTTAGCATCAAAACCTACATACGTAGTCCATATCGCGTTACAACTACTTACAACAGTAAGTATTTGTACCTTACCATCGTCAGTGATTAACCATTTCGTAACATGTTTTGTTAACATTGACTACTTAATGGTACTTAACCACATACGACACATTGAATGACAACCGTGGGGTTGCAGAAGATTGATTAAAACAGCCGTGAAGCAATGTTGTGACGTCGTGAATTGATGTTCGAGATTTAATAGATTAGTCTGCAATATGACTATCAGCTGTAGGTCATTGCTAGTAACCTAACTTTCTTGAATTTTGTTTATCTCTTTTAAAGCATAAAGTGAAAATGACGGTCAATACCTACCCTTATCAAAAAGGGTTGGGCGAACGTTCTATCTAAGTTTTGTGAGATAAAAAATAAATGTTATCCATAAATAGGACGCCCCTAGCGAAGCGATCACTAGTTAACGTCTTTCCGCTTTTCCCACAATAATGCATTAAGATACTTTTATCGCATGCTTTCTTTTCTTTTAATTCCCGTTTTGTGTCAAATTCTCCATTTAAAAATAGTCATCAGCAAAAACCTTACCAACATACGGCGCGAATCTCCAGGTGTTCCCCAGCAGTGGCAGCGGCTTGGGTCCTGGCACCTCCTCCCAGGTCCTCGCTGACGTCACGGCTTCCAGGTCTACGGCGGCGTGGGTGGAGGTGGAGCGCTGGCCGCGGACGGGGCAGCCGTGGGCAGGACCTGGAGATTAAGAGGTGAAACCTTACTTGTGAACCATCTCTTTGACATCTATACTAATATTATAAAGAGGAAAGATTTGATTTTTTGTTTGTTTGTTTGAAAAGAATAGGCTCCGAAACTACTGGACCGATTTAAAAAAATCTTTCACTATTCGAAAGCTACATTATCCACGAGTAACATAGGCTATATTTTATTTTGGAAAAAAAGGGTCCCGTAAGATATTGCGACGGGAAAAAACATTAAGTTGCGGGTGAAACCGCAGGGCGGAAAGCTACTCTTCTTATAAAGCTTTTATTGGTCAAGTGAAAAGAAGAGAAAAGAAGGAGATAAAAAAGAGACATGTTTTGAGTCGTCTATGGGAGTTAAAATATAGTAGACCAGCTAAGTTGGATAAGATTATCTTGTTAGGTCTTCAGAACCTTTTATTACCAAATTTATATAAGTGTCGGACATTGAAGGGTTTTCAGAAACGAGCGTATTGTATCCAAATTTTGAGTGTTATTTTTACTACTGACTACTACTGACTAATACGTTTACCTAATACGTAGTGAGTGCATAGTCACGATTCGGGCACAATTCCTTAATAATAAATATAGCTTATAACTTGTGAATGAATGTAGGAGATGACTATCCATCCGAATAATCAAAAGAATGAAATGTGCTGAAGCGAAAACTCGACTTATCTTGGTCACTAAAATCCTATCTCTTTCTCATGTCGCGTGCGTAGTGAGAAGAGCGATTATTTAGTGAGTTTATTTCTTTTTATTTATATTTATTTTCTTAAGTGTTCTCTAAATCGTGACCAACATCATGAAACTTACCTTCGGCAGCCTGGTGAGATGATGCAGAAGTGGAGAGACTCCTGGCTGGAAACCTTCTTAACAACACTAAGAGGTTCTTCATGATTTATCTATAAAGGAAAAATAATTCATTAATTCTATAAACTTGAAATTAGTGCTAATTATGGCACTAAAGTATCAGGAAAGACAGTCAAGTAATGAGAAAACCCCATTTACACTGATAGGGCAAAACCCAATTTATAGGTATGATCTTATTAATATAATAAAGTGAAAGTTTGTAAGTATGTATGGATGTTTGATACCCTTTCATGTAAAAACTACTAGGTTATACATCAGAATTACATATAGGATACTTTTTACAGCGGAAAAACTTCTCATTCCCACGAGAAGCCAACTTCCACGTCCACTAGTGTTGATATAAAAATATGTGTAGCCAGGTTATGCACTCTTTAAACTGTATAAACATTCATCAATAATAACCATATAACCTAAAGGAAGTTAAAAAATGGTACTCGTTCAATTTAAGCTTATAATACAAAAAATACTTCTTTGCAATTGGTAAATAAACTGTCATTGACATAAGTTCCTACTACAAACATTTACAGAACATAAAACAGTTTCTCTTTCGGCTAAACTACTCTAAATTATTCAAAACCTTTTGTCCAGAATACTAAGTAAGTAATAACTGCTCAAATGGCGACTTTGTTTAAATTTTGACAGTCATTAAAGTAGATAATGTAGACATTTTTATTCTTATTTGTGTCACGCAACTGCGCAATATATGTTAATAGTCGCAGTATCTTAAATATGTGTCTCCAAAGTAACACCAACTACGACATTTAAAATTAAAGGCAAGCTTGTATAAGGCATACAAAGGGTAGAAGAACAAATTTAAAACTAGATACGAGTCAATTTTAAGAAGGCGTTTAATTGAAATAGCAATACCTAAGAATCAAAGCGCTACGGTGCACTACGGAAGTCATCACACACAATATGATGGTGTATTTAATATGATGATAAATATTTAATGGTGTTTCCTTAATTGGGTACTCATTGCATTAATAAGTCAAATGATTAACTCGATGATAACTGTATGTAGGACCGTTGTCGACCTTTGACCGACTTAGGGCCTATCCTGCCCTTTGGTGTATAACCTTTATAACGGTAGAGATATTAGGGTAATTCTCATTTTCACGGTAATGCATATGTCATTTGCGGGTAACCCTAATGGCTACAGAAAAACGATGTTTTATTTATCTTTTTGAGTACTCGCTGTCAGTTTTAACTATAGTTAGTTAACTGTTTCATAATTGAAAATCAATTGATAAAACTTTTTTTCTATATTATACTCCATTTATCATTATTGCATATTTGATTTTGAAGACTTTGTTTGTTTATGAACTTAGGTACTATTGTTCCACTTAATTAGCATTATAGACCTGTGACAAGTCATCTTGTTTCTATGAAAAACACGTGGTTTTGTATTCATATACATTTAGTTCTCATTGTATGCTAATGAGAATTTGACATATGTCATTTTCCAAAAGTTGACAGACATGAATGTCACACGTGTATTCTAATTGACTATAAAGAATAGAATAAGCTATAGTCGTTTTACGAAATAAGCTTTTATTGCACTACCAATTCATTTGATAATAACTGTTTTTAGGTATTAGTAGGTACCTAAGCATAAGGTATTAGACCTAACTCAATATTTAAAAAAAACATTACTTTAAAATATTAATGTGATTACTTTTAAAGAACTTAAATACATCATGATATTGTTTCTTTTTTCAAAAATTACCTCCAATAGTTTTGGTACATACGAATTTTATTCACAACCTATCAAAAAAACTGTTAGAGATACGACCATCCTTTAGCATGTGTGTAGGTAGGTATTCCAAATTTGAATTAATTCGAAACTTGAACTCCAAACCGGTTGGTTGGGTTAAAACAATGTTGAATGTTGCGAACATGTAGCTTCGAAAAAAAATTAAGGCCTTCACATTCGAAATCATTAAAAACGAAACTGACTGAATATAAAAATATAGACATACGACGTTTTGGTAACGGTAAATCAACTGATTCGAAAAATTATATATAGTGATATAAATTGATATTTATTTTGCACGGCAACCTATCTACAAGTTAAGGCACATCCATTAAAGTGTAAAAATTCATCCCGAATTTAAGATATAGATAAGGATATAGTTTAAAAACTATATTGTTTATTTATGTTTTTAATTTTTTTACATTCCAAAAAAACATTATGTACCTACATACACCTAGATACGCCCCTGACCTTACAATTAAAAAAGTAGAAAGAATAAGATAGGCTTAAGACCAAGGTGAATTAAGATTCTTAAAACCAAATTTGAAACGTCTGACCTTTCAAATTAATAAAAGCAATAACAATTATAACAGTTAATATTTTAATTAATAAAAAAAAAACAAATTTTCTTCGTATTTTTCCAACTTTACATAGGTAAGTATTCAAAATATAAATGAGCTACCTAGGTATATTAACTCTGTTTTAATTACAAATAATTTGGACTAAGTAGAGAATAAATATACCGTTGTTTTAAAACGGAGGAAACTTGGTCAATTATTTATAAATGTTTCAATTCACGTTAATTCGAAAGCAGAATTATAAATTATAAACTTTTGGTAGCCTGTGGAAACCAGTTAAGTGGTGTTATTAGTATTAATAACTTACATTTTGTTTTTTTTTCCTGTTTGTGTATCAATTTATTAACGTAAATTATTTACGAAACTTTATTTAACCCTAAAAAATAAGATATTTCCAAAAAACAATACCAAAAAGATGACCTAAATTTACCAAAAATACACAGTTAATTTAAAATCTCAAAAAATATATTAAAAAAAACCTTACTTTTATAAACAGCACTTCAATCCAAAATTCACTCACAGCACTCACAAAATCACATGTCCACTCTCCCCTATTTCCCGATATATTTATCGTACTGGCAACACCGATTCCTGTTGAGTTTGATCGCTGCGCGCGCGCACACTGAGCGGCTTCCTTCAAATTGACGGACGCCTTTTTGCAATGCGCGTTTCCATTGTGCCACGATTCGGTATCAACGTTACATACTTGTATGTTTTGTTTGTAGTGTGTTTTATAAAAGCTAAATTTAGTTAAGATGGTTTTGTCAGGTTCCATCAAATAAATAGCAATGGTATTTTGCGGAACAATTTAATAATGAAGTGCTTAACAACAACAATAGTGTAAGGACAGGTTTTGCGGTAATTTGTCGTATACCTACTACGAAATTTATCCTATGATACTTCGAAACATTTTAGTAGTTGGCGGTCGTAAAAATAAACTACCTGCCAAAATGTTATGCTCTTTATTGCATTGATATTAAACCTAACTAAATTAGATTGAACATCATTCAAAATGTCTTCATATATTTTGATGAATTCTTATTAGATTAATCCGAAAAGGAGCGTTAAAAAATCTCGTTGTAGTATGAAAATATGCACAATAAAGCAACATATTTAAATCGTCGATTTCGTGACTTCAAAACTCGTTTTTTTATTCGAATTATATACATGCCACATTTAATATAAAACTCTTTTACCTAACTTCTAAAGTCAACATATCAACTACAAAATCATGTAAAAGTTTGCACATTCACTAAATAAAATATAGCGACTTAACCTACGTAAAAATAATGATACCTAATGTCAAAACTGACGCAACAATATAATATTACTATTATTATACACACTCGGTGTACAACGAGATCGAAAGTAAATGTCTACTATTAGTATATATGTAGCATATCGTGTTATGAAGTAATTGAAGCGTCGCGAAATGAATGTGAAAACACGCACGCAATCTGAAAGAAAGCGAGGGAGTCGCAGACGCAGGTTTTTGTATTAAAGTAAGTTTATAAAGGGGTAAGATTTGTCAGTATGTAACTATTGCAAAAACAATGTAAATTTAAATGTAGGTTAAGTATATTGCTGAGAAGAAACGAAAACGCTACGTAGAACACAGATTTTTAAAGGCTGGTCGGTCGGTAATGCATAGAAGTTAGTAATCAATCAGATTTTTACGTAATTGGTCTTCGAAATTTGAGTTAGTTTTATCTTATCTAACTAACTCTTATCAGATTTTTATTACGATCTCCGTAAAAAGTTATTTGGCGGTACATACATGAGTATTAAGTGTAACCACGAGTAAACAAAGGGCTAGTTACTCACTCATGGTCACTAGAACTTTATAAATACAATTTGGCAACTATCCAAATTGCACATTTGCCACATACTTAGACAGTTTGGAAGCAAAAGTTTAGGTATGACAATTATCTGATACCGAAACCAGATATAAAGTATGTACATCGGTTTAACATGTATCGACTTTCTAAGCCAACTATGTAATATTAAATACTAGTGGACGCCCGCGATTCCGTTCGCGTGGAAGTCGGTTTCCCGTGGGAATGAGTTTTCCCGCGGTAAAAAGTACCCTATGTCCTTTCCCAAGTTCAGTTCCTTCTTCATACCAAATTTCATCAAAATCGGTTCAGTGGTTTAGGCGTGAAAGCGTAACAGACAGACAGACAGAGTTACTTTCGCATTTATAATATTAGTAGTGATAAATTTGCATTTAAAAACAATGGGAGGTAACTGCTCCAACTATAACTTTGTTGGAAAAAAACATAAATAATACAAAATATTTTCCCCTTAATGCAAAGGTATGCTTAAAACTATCTATTGTTAAATAATAAGTTGTGGAACATTGCTTCGTAGAATAGTATTTGTTTTTGTTATGATGTATGAGTTTTTCTTTAAGCAATTACAAAATTAATAATCGAAGAGATGGCTGATACTAACGTCGAACATTTAAATTTTAAAGGTTCAGCGACACCCTTCAACATTAAAAAACATTATTTTTCGATGCATCAGTAACTTGATGAGTTTTTTTTCATATTTGATTTTGTTATTTTACTTTCAGTAGCAATTTTTTTTTTTAACCAACTAAGAACCAACTTACAGTTTTTTCATTTTAATGTGAGAGCTTAAGTAGGTAATTTAATATTATAAATTTTCACATCGCGATCTTACTCTTTAGTAGCTTTCACTCATACATTTACTGAAATAAAACGGCTAATCCACGCATAATTAACGGGGCTGTAACTCAGCATTTTCATAATTTTATTCAAAGTATACATATAGGTACATTTCTGGGAATATGTTAAATATTAATTAGGAGACACGTATTAGAGTTAAGACCATTTTTAACATGAAATAAAAAAATCGCAAAAAAAACTCAAAAGCTAATCTCGTAACACAAAAACAAACGTTTGTATTATGTAAAATTTTATGGCAATGGTTTTAAAGTAACTTACGAGTACTTAACTTTACATTTATATTGCAGATATTTTTTATCTACATCTTCATATTACAGTTTCATTTTCACCTGCCTCTTAAACTTAAACATATCAGATTTCAAATCATTAAGAGTGTACCAACTTTCTCAAATGAACAGTCATGCAATACGTTGAAAGGTTAGACTAAATGACTCTCTTTGTAGATCAATGTTTATTGTTCCATTGATAAATACTTCAATAGAAACAGGTTGATACAATTACGATTAGAGATTGTTAAGTTTCATTGTCAATGTTGGTTTTACTAAGGCTTTTTACTTTCGCTGTTAAATAAGAATAAAATTGTAAACTTAAATTAAGATGGGTTCAAAGGTTTATAAACAGCTTAAGCACAACAATAAACAGAAATAACTCACCAATTAAAAAAATATATGCCAAATTTGAACCTATACATGTATGACGAAATAAGAGAAATGTTTTTAGAATATTAGCTCTTATTACACACCCTTGAGTCAGAGAAATATTTAAACAAATGAATACAACTGTAAAAGAAAAGCAATATTCACATTATCATTCATGTATCCATCGAGTATTTCAGTCGGCACATCAAATAGCAATGACAAGAACTCAAGCGCACGATATCTTGTCGTAAAGTTTCACCGTGAAGACAAAAAGGCGAGAGTGAGATCCATTACCTTTGATTGTGGAGTTATAAAACCTTTGGTTCGTAACCTAATTTTGGTTTAGTGCACGGTTTTATACGAAAACATCCATGCAAATTTTAAAAAGGATCTAACATTTTCAAAGTTATCAGGTTTTTTGCAGAGGAAAATATGCATACGTATATGCTAAGAAGAGTTATATAAATTCATATAATGAAATAATCAAAACATAAACTACCACATTTGAGCTGCTTATTAAACACTTTAAGTTTTTTTACTTAAAGAAAACCAGGCATTGGGATAGTAACATACCAAATTATTTATTTGTAATAAACCCTAATATAATCATATTTGACCGAATTACCTAACCTTTCAATTCTAGTAATATTTACAATTCAACAAAACTTGTTAGCAACACTTTAACAACTTCACAACTATATCTACTACTAGTAAAATTATCGTTTCATTCATAAATGATTTACTCTATGAATGAAACGTCATTTTTAACGATCACGTCGCTTAAAGTGACTATTCCTGCGCTAATGTTGAAGATTAACCCTCTGTCTTAAATCTTAGCGGTTTTCACCAAAATCAAAGTAAAATTGACATAAAAACGACTTGCTCGATAGTTCACTTTTAGTACTATATCAGGAAACCAAACCAGGAAAGCATGGCCATAAAAAGACAAGACAAAAACTAGCTAACACAATTTTCACATGTATGTTTAACTAGTAGACGTTTGCAGACCATTTTGAACTCTAACTCACTGTGATAAGAATGTTATTATTTTGTAGAAGTTGTATTGTCTTAAGTTGTTATATACATAAATTATGTAATGTTTAAAAATGTTACTGTTCAAATTTGACTGAGTTTTTCTTATAAGGAATGTTAGCATTTCACACATAGAACTTAAGTACATATTTCGCATTAGTAAATATAATCGACGGTAGAAGGTATAACGTTTATTTACGAGGGCCAAACTGAAAGTTTTTAGAACTGGCAACTTAAAAGCATTATATTAAAAAAATAACTTTAAATTTTGAAAATAGAACTCTTTACCAATAATATTGAGTATACATTTCATTCATTTGTCATTTTTTTACGATTTGGCGGCAAATTGAAAATTGTCTGTGCACGTCAGAATGAATTTAAGCCGAGAAAATTTTCGTGCAATGATTTTTTATGACTTTCGATGTCATATAAGTCAACAAGAAAGTTATGATAGACTTCGATTGGCTTTTCACGATGAAGCCCCATCTCGTGCCACAGTTTACAACTGGTTTAATGAATTCAAACGTGGTCGAACTAATCTCACCGATGATTTGCGTGAGGGACGGCTGAAGATAATATCAGTGTTGTGCGGCGTATGATAGAGACTGACAAAAGAGTGACCTATCAGCAGATTCGGACAAGTCTAGGCATAGGTATAAGTCAAGTGCACAAAATCCTCCATGAACATTTAGCGGTCAGGAAGCTTTGTGCCCGCTGTATACCGCATAATTTGACCGAGGCTCAAAAACTCCGCCGTATTGATTGGTGCCGAGAAATGATCCAAAAATTTAACGGAGGTGACTCAAATGCTGTGTTCGACATACTAACGGGTGACGAAAGCTGGATTTACTGTTATGATCCGGAAACCAAAAGACAGTCTGCTCAGTGGGTGTTTCCTTCCGAAGAGTTGCCAACTAAAGTGAAGAGAGGTCGAAGTGTTGGAAAAAAGATGTTGGCCTCGTTCTTCGGAAAGACAGGTCATTACGCGACAGTTGTCTTAGAGGATCAGAAAACGGTTAATGCAGAGTGGTACACTAACAACTGTTTGCCACTTGTCTTGGAAAAAGTTCGAGAGAAACGACCTCGCAGCAGGATCCTCCTTCATCACGACAATGCCTCGTCGCACACCGCCAGGCAAATGATCGACTATTTGGCGACCTCAGACGTGGAATTACTGGGTCACCCGCCGTATAGCCCCGACCTCGCACCCTGCGATTTTTATTTATTCCCGAAAATAAAAGAAAAACTTCGCGGAAAACATTTTATGGACGCCGAAGAAGCAGTGGCTGCGTTTCAAAACGCCGTCGAAGAGACCCCTAAGGCCGAGTGGGCAAGGTGCTTTTTTCAATGGTTCCATTGAATGCAGCGATGTATTGATGTAAATGGACGCTATTTTGAAAAGTTATAATAAAACTAATAACTTGCTAGAATGCTTAGTTTTTGATTTTCTAAGAACTTTCAGTTTGACCCTCGTAATTACTACGACAATAATAACTAACTTTACAGCCATTTATTAATAGAGTTGTGTTTTTATGGTGTAATTACTTGGTGTACTTTTTGACAATTTCTTGCAATTTTATTAAAATAAATAAAAGAAAAGTTTGTATATAATATTTCTTAGATTTTACGCTCTTTGTAAGTATTTTTATAAGTAAATTTTTTGTTAGATTACTAAGTATATGAAACTTTGCAGTAATGTAGGTTATACATCAGAATAACACATAGGGTACTTTTTACCGCGGGAAAACTTCTCATTCCCACGGAAAACCGATATCCATGCGAACGGACAGCCACTAGTTAAATAAAATCAAATATCCGGACTTAAACACCTATATGTGGCTCTAAGTAAGTGCATGTGTTAAAGATACCACACGATGGATCAGGGGAACCTAACTACATCTAGTTATACATATACAGGGCGTCCCAAGACTACGGGACATCAAGTGAAAGTACCTTAAATATCGTAGATAGGATATTTTGCTAAAAGAAAACTTTATTTTATTTTTTAACTTAGTTATTCTGCATTTAAAGAATTTCTAAAAAATACTTAATTTACTTCGTCAGTTTCACGTATGTTTTTAATTTGGTTAAAATGATTAGTTTCACGTTGTTCCTCTCTTTAAGATACTATGTTACTTAATAAGAATTATTACTTTTTGTCTATTCTTTCGATTGGCATTATAAAAATAGGGGTGATTCTTTTTTCATATTTAAGGGTTCGATTCCCAGACGAAGCAAGTATTTTTTAAGGAGTAAATTACCTCATCTATTTAATGACCAAGTACACAATTATAAGAAATAAATAATTTTGAAAAAATCTTTCATTTGTTTTAAAAACAAGAAATATTTTGTTGGGTATTGTAAATTAAAAAGTGAGATTATAAATGATGGATGTCATTAAGATTAGTCAGAAAATTTCACTCTCAACTATTTTTAGTTCCCACATTTCGTGTTTCAATCCCAACAGCCTCCCATTAATTCATTACTCAACTGACGTAGTTCAAACCAGTTATAACCGCCCATATCCAGTTACAACGAGACACCAGACCACGATCAAGTAATCAGCCAATATAAACGTCACTTTCTTTTCATGAGCTAATAACGCCTGATGAAAACTGATATCAATCACGGCTGTAACCAGTTTTTACCAGTTTCGTGACGAGAAATCGACAATCAGTAGAAATCTTTACCGACTCCCATGACCTTATGGTTGATAGGAATTACACGGTGAAAGGGCCAATATGGGTTAAAAGTACAATGGCTATAAAACATTAAAGATGGCATGGTTGTTAGTGTTATGACAAATGACTTTAATTTGTTTGTATCTTTATTGGTTCTTTCTTAATGTATTTATGTTTTGTCTAAACTATACAATTATATACTATTTATGATCGACATGAAATGGCGTAATTATTTTAACTAAACCTTAAATATGGTAAAAAATTACGAAAAAGCTTCTGTAGCAGCGTCATTGAAATTGGTTTATATTTTTGACTTTTGTATGTAGATTATATTTGATTGCAGGTTCTAATTTGTCGTAAAAATACTTTGCATTAAAAAGTCTTTAGCATTTTTTACTTCAACGAATTATTATTCGTTAAAACTTTATTAACCCTCTCGCTATCCGAGAAGGAGGCCTGTGCTCAACTATGGGACATATATAGGCTATTTATTTATTTATTATAAAACTTTATTACACAATTCGTTAAAACTTTGGTAAAACCTTAGATAGTCAATTGCTGAGTTTCTTTCCAAATACGAAAATGAAAATTAAAAAAACAAAAACTTGTAATTAAATATTTATTAAAGTCTTATTATAATTTGTCATGTTTACAAGTAAGTCTTAAATAGAGCCGGTCATTTTATACAAAAAGATATATTACAAACAATATAACTTAGATAACCTTCATAACACAAATGATACATTTTTTCACATCATTAATTATTATTATAACAAGTTTTACTATGAAATTATTTATTTTTTATTTCAAATATTTAAATATCCTTTACACATATTTTGTTTAATGAATCAACTTACTTATTTAAAGTATTTAAGAATGTCTAACAACACAATTTTTTTATTCCGTTCTCTTCATAATGCTCCAATTGCACTAGTAATTCAATTAATCACATAATTAATATATTTCCATAACAATATTGATCAATCAATCATTATTTACTTCTATCAATCATTATTGACTTCTATCAATCATTATGTGGTTCTATCAATCATCCTGAGCCGCAGTGGTCCGTCGGGGGCGTACATGAAGGTGACGGCGTAGTCCAGCGGCGCGTGGTGGTACTCTAGACGATAACGACGGAGGAGCTGGGAAATAGATTAGATACAATATATCATTATAAGGAGATTATAAAATCTGAATAATTTAGAAGTTTTTATGTAAAAATTTTAGGTTGAGGCGCGTTGAAGTCTTTTGTATGAAATTTTGAATGTAATATATGTACTATTTTTTATTAAAAATTTGTAAGCTCAGTTTAAACCTTTTTTAGTGAAATCATGTTTAGTCTTTGGGGAAAGCAAGTGATTTGCAAGATTGACAGAGAGACTAAAATTGGGAAATAAGAATAAAAGTTTCGAATATAGTCGTTTTATTATTACCGCCTTCCTTTTCATACATTACGAGCTATTTTTTATTTTATTTTTAAAAAATACAATAAAAACCTTACCAAGATCCAAAAGTGGATATTTTACTTTTCTACACATTTAAACGAACATGAAAAAAAGCCATTAACATAATAATAGTTATAGTATAGAAGCTACAAACTATGATTATTGATAATTATAATAGTTACCTTGGCCAGCAGCACTTGTATCTCGAGGTCGGCGAACCGTCGTCCGAGGCAGATGCGCGCGCCGAACCCGTACGGGAGCGACGCGAACGGGTGCAGGCGACCTGTGGATACGAATATATGTATGTTACTAGGGGCCGCGCGCGACTCCGTTCGCGTAGAAGTCGGTTTCCCGTGGGAATTCGAAGTTTTCCCGCGGTAAAAAGTTCCCTTAATTCTTTCATACATATATTTTTGGTATCTAGAACCGTTTTTGGCAGCGCACGCAACGGAAGCTCTCAAGGATGAATAATTTCCCCCGTTTTTTTTCACATTTTCCATTATTTCTTCGCTCTTTATAGTTGCAACGTGATGTTATATAGCCTAAAGCCTGCCTCGATAAATGGTCTATTCAACACAAAAATAATTTTTAAAATCAAACCTGTAGTTCCTGAGATTAGAGCGTTCAAACAAACAAACAAACAAACTAACAAACTCTTCAGCTTTATAATATTAGTATAGATTATTCATTATCATCATCATTGATGAACATTGTCGTCATTACCATAATTATCATTATTATAATTATTTTCATCATAATAAACAAAGCATTGCTATTTGTGTCTGTTTTTATGTCTATCCAATAACTCCTCCTTAACCTCGTAGACCAAATTAGACGTTTAATTTGTGAAAAATAATTTGGTCAAATTATGCCGTTGTTCAGTGTGCGTGAATGGTATTATCGAGTCAACAATACAAATACTATTCTCGTGATCGTCAAAGTTAACATTTAATGACAGTAAAATAAAAAGTCGGCAAAGTATGCGGTTTTACCAAGACTTCCCGTGGTATAGCGAAAAATTGACGATTTATGCATACATTCAAGTTCAGAATTTGGAAATTGACTTTTGCTATCGAAAAAAATAAAGAAGGCATATATTTTTACCGTTACATATTTAATTATAGGAACTAGAGGCTAGTATAACGAGCATAATATTTATTTGGTAATATTTTAATAAAATGTTCCTCACCGTCGTTGGTCAACCACCTCTCAGGTTTGAATTCCTCAGGAGACGACACGAACTGCTCCATGTTGCCCGTCACGATGGTGGGGAACACCACTTGCACCTGACAATATTAGTAAATAGTAGAAAAATACTAAATTGTATACAATGATTATACGGGGTGTAAAAGAACTGCTTCCGAAAACAAAAACTGGGCATTGCTGGAGGGGTACTGGTTACGTTTTGAGCAAAAGAAATTGTTTTTATGATTAAGATAAAAAAAAATTTTTACGTAATTGTTTAAAATTGCATGCATACTATCAGATTTTGCGATGATTTCAATTTAAATTGGGTTTTAATTTAATTTGCAATGTGAATAATCGCACCTAAACTAACAGTTGATGTGTGAGCGATGATTTCAAGCGCCGAATATGACTTTTCAATCCTTAATAACTTTTTTAAATTGGGTTTTCTGGGAATACTGTTAGTGAATTTAGTTACTATTGAGGCTCCGGAATACATGGTTTCAGGCTTTGGAAGTGGTATTTTTACAGCCGTTATTCAGTTGAATGTGAATGAGTGGGTAGATACAATTTGATTAATTTTTCAATTGAGTTTAGACATTTAATGAATAGGTATTTAAATGTAAAAATTGTCAAGTTTTAAAATTGACAAATATTTGAAACCACCAAAGGTGTATGTAAGGCTTACTTAATATAAGGCTCGCCTTTAGATACTAACATTATTATACTAAGTTTGTAATTATTAATAACCAAGGACTTGAGATTACTATTTCTTTATATTGTATAGATTTTTTTACTTACCCCTTTAGGAATATGATATCCACAGATAACATCATCTTCTTGTAATGTTCGCCCGTTGCCGATTACTGTCGAATACATTCTGAAATATTCAAAAAAATATCTGAAACTTTAGTTTCTGTGCACACTTTATTTTATCAATATAACTTTTACAATCTTGTAATTCAAGTAAGTTAAAGATGCATTTAACAATAGTTCTTACTCATAAATCGTCTTAAAATGTTTTGTTTTCAAAGCAAGTGCCTACTTTAGAACTATAGAAATAAAAGTCATTTTCAAACATCACTCTAGACACGAAAAATTCAGAGCTAACCTTTGATCGCTAATTTTATGGATAAACAATCAATTATTTAAAGGAAATTATTTCTCACCTAAACAAAAAAAGCAAATGAAAAATGCCTACTTTAGTAGCGTAGTTAGTAAAGTTAATTTCAAACATCTTACTAGGCAAAAAAAACTTTTGATCGCTTATTTTATCAAAATTTATTAATGGCGAAAGTTTTTTTTCGTAATTAAACTCTAATTTCCTCACCTAAACACCTCCCTAACAAAAGCCTTGGTATAATGCAGTTTATCCAGGTCCGTGTAAGATATAGGTTTGCTCGGATCAGGGAAGACTCTCATTATTTCGTCGGCCATCTTGTCTTGTTGCGGGAGGCGAATCGACGCCTGGTATAGGATGGAACATACTGCCATTGAAATCTGGACAACAAGGAATATTAATTAATAAAATAATGGATCGAATTAAGGAACGGTGAATTAGAATTACGTTTTGCGTAGAAATTTTACTCTTGAATCTTAAAGTTTGAGTTAATTTTAGGTTTTTTGATGTTTTTTTTTTGTTACAAAAAAAGGATTTAAAAATAAGCGTGAGATCTGAAAAAGTGGTCAAACCATTTACGTTATCCTTATGTAGTCAGTTCAAACGAAAGGCAATAGTCGTGTCATTGAGATACATAAATCAATAGTTACATCTTATGTATAAAATTCTCGTGACACAATGTTCATTCCCGTACACCTCCGAAACGGCTTGACCGATTCTCATGAAATTTTGTGAGCTTATTAAGTAGGTCTGAGAATCAGCCAACATCAGTTTTTCATAACCCTAAGTGATAAGGGTTGTCCAGCCCCAACATTTTTTTATCAAATTTGGCCAAACCACGTTTGCGGGTTCAGCTAGTTTTTTTTTTAAATCTAACTTTAAGGGCCCTTAGTAACTGAAAACGGCAGAATTAGCCGTTTTCTATTAGCTGTTACTTACAAAATATATGATATTTCGCACTGATATTTCAAATATATAATAAAGAACGTAAATGTGATGGGAGGACTGTTTTAAAAACACGATTGGAATAATTTTGCTCGATAGAAAAAAATCCTGAAGTCACCTCTAAAATTTCATATAAATGCACATTAAGACGGTGTTTTACAATAATAAGTCTTATTAAATCGCAAACTGATAGATTTTTACCTTTTCTATGTCGTGACTGTTTTAGATTTCTGAGAAATTGAACATTTTATTAACTTTTTGATGATAAATGCGTTTCGAGGCCGTTGATTCTATAGGAACCGCGTTCCCCGACCCCCCCGCCTAAGGCGTAGAATCGAAGCGAAATCTGAATTTTCGCTGACCGCCTAACCCCCCTTAAAGGTAAATCTTTGCTCTACGAATCACGTTGTAATTTTTTTTAGGTTGTTAATTTAAGCACCTTAAACGAAAGCTACAAAATAAGCTAAAAGAGCCGAAATCGACTTTTTTATGCCGTATGAAAAGCAAAAGCGATTTATCAATATAAAAATCGATAATCCTTACAGTATCTATCCCAACGAGTATAAGATCGAGCGCCATGATCGTCGCGATCTTCGGATCTCCTTCACTCTGCAACACCCTCTCGAGCAGAGAGAGGTCGTTTTCAGATGTCACCTTCTTGGTTTTAAGCCTTTCCAGAGCCTCGTTTATGTATTTGGTGCAGAGTCTGAAATAAAAGGAAACGTTGAATATACTGGGTGTTAAAGAACTGCTTCCGAAAACGAAAACTGGGTTTTGCTAGAGGGGTACCGATTAAGTTTAGAGCAAAAAAAAATTTTTTATAATTAGTTTTTTTTTTAATTTTGTTTTTGTAATTTGTCAAAATTTCATTAATACTATCATATTTTGCAATGATTTCAAGTTAAATAGTGTTTTTATTTAATTTGCAATGTAAATAATCGGTCCTGAACCAACAGTTAATGTGTAAGCGATGATTTCAACCGGCGAATATCACTTTTCAATCCTTAATAACTTTTTTAAATTGAGTTTTCTGGGTATATTCTATTAGTGAATTGAGTTACCATTGAGGCTCAAGATTACATGGTTTCAGGCTTCGGAAGTGGTCTTTTTACACGCGTTATAACTTTTTTGTATTGGAAAAAAAAAGAACATTTGAATGGGGAACTTATTTGGGTTGTTTTGTACTGGCTGAATATAAATTGTTGCTTAAATTCTAATGAAAAAAAATATATTTGCGTAGTTTATTTTGCGTAAAGATGTGTGATTTTTTTGGAGTTCTATTATTTTGTATTGTTATAAGATGTATTCTTAGTTTATGTATATAGGTAAACAAAAAAAAATAGGTAATATTGAGATTTAGAAAGTATCGTCGTACCCAATATGATACCTACCTAACTTTTATTATATTTTCCAAGTAGGTTTATAAAATAATATCACTCTGCTAGAATGTTGTGGTCACGGTTATTACCTTGTTTGTGGTTTTGTATATTATTGCGTAAAGTATTTACATGTCGTGAGTTATTTCTATATTTGCAATGAACTGTTGATTGTACCTACAGAAATGTTTAATTAAAACACACACTTTTATTCTGTGGTGTTAAGTTGTAAATATGACAAATATGTAGGTCAATCAGTAAGTAAAATATGAATAAAAATGTTTTTGTGGCATATAACATTATCTAATGTGCTTATTAGCTAATATGAGTAAAGGAAGGAAAACATACTGTTTTTCTTATATTTTTTACATATCTGAAGCAAATTCATAATAGTAGAGTTTCACCTTGTTCTATCATTTTTGATAATTCTTGTCACTTAATACAAATCCTACTAATATTATAAATGTGAAAGTTTGTGAGGATTTATGGATGGATGGATGTTTGTTACTCTTTCACGTAAAAACAACTGGATGGATTTGGATGAAACTTTGCAGTAATATAGGTTATACTCATACATCAGAATAACACATAGGATACTTTTTACCGCGGGAAAACATCTCATTCCCACGGGAAACCGACTTCCACGCGAACGGAGTCGCGGGCGGCCACTAGTTATTACTATAAAACATAGTCCCAAAAGACTAACTAATAAAATTCCAGCATAAACTTAATACTCACTCAACAAAGAAGTTCATGTTATTAACGTATCTAGTCCACAGCGGTGTCGGAACGTATCTCCAGTACGGCGCCTTTAGTTCCAACACTGCTACGTTCCGCAACGCAAACTTGGCCGCGTCGATGATCCTCTGTGGTTCCGACTCCTTGGTGAGGTCGGCGGACAGGCAGCCCAGCCGCGTGTCGAGGGCTACGCGGCCGATGCCTGGAAATAAAATAAAAAATATTAAAATGTATTCCGATAATCATCATCATTATCATTACATAGTATAAATCCAAGTCGCTAATTCTGTCTGTTTGTATGTTTGGCTGCTAACTCCTCCTAAACCAGTTGTGGGATTTTAATGCGGTTTTCTACGTCTTTTAGGTATATTTTTCATTTAAATTTGTAAATAACAAACAATCGGAAAAAGTTTTTGAAAGTAAGCGAAAAATCAATCTTTCGTGAGCAAGTCAGCCAAAATTACACCATTGCGAAGCGTGGACGGGTCGCTTGTAACACAATAAAAAAGAAATAGGTATTAGTTGTAGAGGTAATCTCGCACGAAAATATGTCATTGATATTTAAGTTTGGATTATTTTTATTCGTAATACATAGACTTACTTATTATTGTTTATGTAATTAATTAAGTAATTTTGCTTTTAAAATTATAAATTTTCTAAACTTAATGAGTAAGTAAATAAGACGTACCTACTTAGTTTTACTATGCCTATGTTAAGTTACTTTTTGAAGACTTCGGGTCTTACACATGGTCATTTTGTATTAAGATACATTAATTCTATGGACCTGTATTTCCCGACATTTATAAATAAGTTTATGTTAAGTTGGTAAATATTGCTTTTCCATATAATTTACACATACAACATAGTTACAAAAAGTATTTTCTTATTTACAAATAAGTTATTGTGCATAGTACCTAATTATAACAAACCCTAAAGAAGCGGGGAACTCCTTTAATAAATCATGTTCAAACCTAGTCGGTGCAGGGTTGCAACTTAAGAAGCAGTCTTGTTCCGACATTTCCTAAATACTAAATTAGTTCACCTACTTATTCTACAACTAATATGGATGTATGGATGTTTGTTACTCTTTCACGTAAAAACTACTGAATTGATTTGGATAAAACTTTGAGGTAATATAGGTTTATACCTACATCAGAAAAACACATAGGACAAACCGCGGAAAAACCTTTCATTCTTACAAGAAACCGACTTCCACGCGACCGGAGTCGCAGGCGGCCACTAGTTTAAAATAAAAAAACACTTCTGCTAACCCGATCCCTAACAAATTATTTCTTTGTCTACCTCTCTTTTACCTTGTATTATCAACACATTTCCAAGTTCATTATTTACCTACTTAATATTTACATTTATAAAAAATAGAATGATTAAAAAAACTTACATTCCAAAGACCATCTATGAATATCATTGTCAAACTCATGCGGCAAATCCCCGTTCTCATCCCTCGCCTTCTCCATATACCGGATGAAGTCCTCGGTGACCAGCTCAATGGGAGCGACGTACTTCTTCACGGTCTGGGGCTGCAGGATCGGCCGCTGGACCTTCGAGCGGAAGGTGCGCCATTGGTCGCCGTGGCTGGAAAGGAAATGGTATTTCTTAAATTGTAGTTGTAAGGAATTATGACTTGAAAGGTATGGTAAGGTAGTGTAGAAGCTCGTCAATATAGTGGCAAGGAGAAAACACCAGGGTTTTTAGTTGGTAGGCAGCGTTATGCTGGAGTCCAACATAACTTGACGACCTCTGTGGTGCAGCGGTATACAGGGTGGCTCATTCAAAGCGGTCAGTATGGGAAAGTCTGAAACTATAAGACATACGAAGATTTGTTCTTAGGAACCATGTCACCGATTTTGATAAAAAGAAAAACTGCATTCATACATTTGAAAAAAAAGCTGTACCCAGCTAGGGAATCGAACCCGGTTGTTTTTAATAAAATATTTTTTTTTATAAACTTGCACTTTTCTATTTAAATATCGATTGTGTAGGTCTTAAGCTGTAAATGGCTCTATGAAACATGATGTCTTAAATGAATAAAATGCATTGTTTTCACAAAAAAATAATTTATTTTAGTAGATGTTCGAAGTGACCACCATTTTTCCAATACAAAGTTCAACACGACTGGGTTCGAGTCCCTAGATGGGTACATTTTTTTTTTCAAATGTATGAATGCAGTTTTTCTTTTTAGAAAAATCGGTGTCATGGTTCCTAAGAACAAATCTTCGTATGTCTTATAGTTTCAGACTTTCCCATACTGACCGCTTTGAATGAGCCACCCGGTTTATACCGGACTGCTAAGCGGATGGTTCCTGGTTCAATCCCCGGGTCGGGCCAATTTCGTCAAAATGGTTTTTCGAAATTGGCTCGTGTCTGGGTGTAACTAGGTTCTCCCTTAGGCCATTGTGTGGTACCTATAGTACAAGCTCTGCTTAGTTTAGGGCCACACAGTTGGTGTGTTAGTCTGGAGATTTATTTATTTATTATTATGAATTGTAAGGTATGGTAAGGTAGTGTAGATTTGAATGTATGTGATTGTATTGTAGTTGAGATAAGAAGATTTTTGAAGGTGTGACTTTTTAGAATGACAAAATTTGGAAGAGTATTAGTTAAGGAACCAAAGATTCCATTGGCAAATAAATACTATTTTCAGTCTAGAATTAAGATTCTAAGCCCTATATTCGCACGAGGCTTTAACTGTTAGTTACATTTGGGTTGTACTACACTAAAGCTGTACCTATGGAATTGCGTGTAATCAAAGCTAATTTAAACAGAACCTTAAAGTCATTGTTTTAAGAAGTAGATTCAGGTACCTACCTACAATTCTATTTTATTACTTTTGTGGGAATTACAATGTTGTGGTCGAGTTATAACTATCGTAAAATATTGCGTAATAGTTAGTAACCTAAGCCACTTGGTCAATATTTTAGCTTCAAACACCATTGTTGATTATGGTGTTAGCAAATAAACGCGTTTGCCTTGGATATTTCCAGATATCTGTATTCTTGGTTTATGTTTAAACTGTACAGTAACTTGCATAAAGAGTAAAAAAAGAAAGTAACGACCTATTTATAAGTTTTGTGCAGCTTCTGTACTAAAAAATACCTTACATTAAGTTAAGATTGATTGGTGACCTCTATCGTACATCTTTATTGTGTACATCGTACTACTTTATTGTTTTAAGGCTGGCATTCGAAAGCGCTTGTTAATATATTTACATAATTTTACACAATGCTCAACAGAAATTACTAGAATTAATTGAAAGTAGCTGGTAAAAACAATTGATTAGGAATCAATGTAACACTTTCGTGTTAGAATCGAAGAGTAATTTAACATATTATTTAAAGGTAAACAACCGATTGCGGTTACGTTTTGCTTAATACAAGTTATGTATGTGTGGCGGAGCAAATTACTGAATGGTTAAAAATGAACTCTGTATATGAACTTAACAAAACAGTTATCCTACTTAATATTATAAACGTAAAAGTTTATGAGTATGGATATATGGATGGATGTATGGATGTATGGATGGATGTATGGATGTTTGTTACTCTTTCACGTAAAAACTACTGGATGGAATTTGATGAAACTTTACAGTAATATAGGTTATACTTACATCAGAATAACATACTATAGTAGTACTTTTACGTACTTTTTACCGCGGGAAAACTTCTCATTCTCACGGGAAACCGACTTCCACATCTATTAATCAGTATCTGTAAATATATTGTCAATTTACTTCTTACTTTTTACTTTTTATTTATTTTCCTTGTTTATCCGTATAACATAAAGCACACAACACACAATTATAACTGTGATATATACATACAATTTAACCTTAAAGAACACCTAAAAATAAAGGACCATCAACACGCATCACTCTAACACTAAGTATTTAATTTAATTCACATAATTCTCAAGGTGAATACACCGTCAGTCATTGAAAAGCACAAATCTACAAGAAGTAGAATCAAGCCTCCATCTCAGTTACAGATGGGTAACCTTTAAGATAGCCAACCTTGCGGTTAAGATGTTTGTTTGTGTGTTTATGTGATTGTGTATTGTGTAGAACATTTTATTATGTGAAGAGGTTTGCAAAATTTTTAAATTGCTAATAGAAACATTGCGAAATTTGGAACTTTAAAAAGTCACAAGTTCTTTACTTTTCCGTGTTACATGATTTTAAAATTTTAAAATTATTGTTGCGCATGTTCTGCCTCTGATAACCAGTATTCTTTGTTTCTTTATTTTTAATTGAAAAATTGATAAAATATAAATAGTTCAAAAGTTCTTCCCAAAGTTTTTAATATGCAGTATAAATATAATTTAAAAGTTATTTACTATTTGGCAATATTAATAACCAGGGCCGGATCTAGGGGGGGGCAAGCCGGGGCCCATGCCCCGGGCGGCAAGTTCAGGGGCGGCCAAATTCATTATTTACAGAAAAATAACAACTCATAATACCTAATTAACTTTGCCCACAGAATAAATAAAAGTTCAATTACAGAACTTTCATTCTTATTTTACTGTGGCCATATCATAGGTTTTTAAGAGTGGTAGAGTCTAGCTGTAGGCTCTGTCTGCAGCGATTACTGGGCTGACTCGATCGGTGAAATACCACCGTCGCACAGAAACCCAACGTGAAGTAGGGACGATGTTCCTGCGTTTCGTTCGGTCAGTGCGATAGCCGGTGCCCAATTTTTTCAAAGGCTAGCAACGCACCTTCGATACATATGTGATTGTGGGTGTATATGGGCGGTGGTGATCACTTACCATCACGTGACCCGCTTGCTCGCTTGCAAGTTTCCATCATAAAAAAAAAACAACTTGTCCGATACTTAGGGACAGCACACGGAACATGTGACATATTATTCGTGAGGCGCCTCTCTAGGCGTATTTCAAAATGCGCATCAGATCACGCGCAGGAACGCAAATTATGACAAGGTCATAGATTAGTCGCTGAACAAAAAGCTCGAAAAGAAAATTTTAATTCATAATAATTGCAATTGAATACACCTATTTGATTTTTCTTTTTACTATCCCTACTTCCCTACTAATATTATAAATGCGAAAGTAACTCTGTCTGTCTGTCTGTCAGTCTGTCTGTTACGCTTTCACGCCTAAACCACTGAACCGATTTTGATGAAATTTGGTGTGAAGAAAGAACTGATCTTGGGAAAGGACATAGGGTACTTTTTACCGCGGGAAAACTTCTCATTCCCACGGGAAACCGACTTCCACGCGAGTCGCGGGCGTCCATTAGTACTATATATATTTTTTATTTTAAATCCTATCTTGTACTGTGTATAAAATATACATGGTGTTTGGTGGGTGAGTAGCAATTATTAAAATTGCATTTTGGTTCAAGTTTAAGAATTTACAATACTTTTAAGGTTTTCCTAAAAAAAAACCCGATTTTTTTATGAAAAGTCAAATATTTTTTTATTAACTTTCGGACTAAACAAAAGTAAATTTTAATTTGAAGCCTAATACTGTCTTGTTCAAATGCAATCATTAATCTATACCAATCATCTCACAAAAAGTTACAGTAGGTTCATAAACTTCGTTGAACCAGTGGGGATTTTTTATGTCAACTTTTCTATGAAAAAAATTAAAAAGTTTACGAGTTTGAAAACTTCCTATGCTTTTAAAAACTTTTACAGTTAAAATACTTTATATCGATATGCTAAATATAACATTAATAATAAGAAATCACAACAAACATAGTAAGTTAGTCATCAAAGACGCCTGGTAAGGAAGGTACGAAACCCCTTCAACTACCTATGTAGGTAAGAGTTTTGTCTCATTCTAAAAAATCAATGCCTATTGTTATATCTATTTTGTGACCATGCAACATTTCTCTTATTTGCTATTCTTATGTATAAAAATAATGATTGTAGCAAGATAGAGGTAGGTGGCTATCGACTTCCATCAATTTAAACCAGTAAAATAGAATTATAAGATTTATTACTGTTTAAACAATAAAAACTTAGCAACATGGAGCCGCGCTGTTTAAAAACTCTCATAACTTAATGGCGGCCGGACATCAGCGAATCACAGATGGTATTTAAGGGCGCCCGCAGACACACGGTTTTTTCCTAATCCGGAATTCAGATTCGGAAACCTGAATGCTCAATTTTCATACAAAATGTTCAACACGCACACGTCCTTACTATTTCCGAACGGAAAAATATCCATTTTGTATGAATTTTGTTTCCCAATCTGAATTCCGGATCCGGAAACCTAATCAGGAAACCGTGTGTCTGCGGCCACCCTTAGGTCTACCGCAGACACACGGTTTTTTCCTGATCCGGAATTCAGATTCGGAAACCTGAATGCTCAATTTTCATACAAAATGTTAAACACGACGCACACGTCCTTACTATTTCCGAACGGAAAAATTACCATTTTGTATGAATTTTGTTTCCCAATCTGAATTCCGGATCAGGAAACCTAATCAGGAAATCTTGGCCCAAATGAAAACTTTACAGCTTCACCGAACTACTACGGCCGCCTAGTTGGGTACGGTCCTCATTGCGTCGCCTCTCTTTGGGAAGCCAGCAAGAAACCCGACGGGGGCGCGGGCTGGAGGAAGCAGATTGTTCCCGACAGTAATCTTTTAACGTTCGGGTTCATTTTTCGGTCGCCTCTTGCAAAGGTCGCAAATAGCATAATATTCTGCGGCTTCCACCACCAGATGAGATTTGCTTGCATGCGTAAAAACCACACTACGTTGGTCATGACTGGACGAACGCAGGCCGGAAAGATGATACGCTTATTTTCAAGTCACCGAAATCTGCGTGGACCGGATTCAAACGTGTGAGATAGCAGGAATCCTTTATTTTACTTCTATTCGAGGCAGGAAAAGTAAAGGGAGAGTCAAATGAGACAGAAGTTTTTACATAGGTAGTTGAACGGATTTGTACCTTCCTTATCAGTCGTCTTTGGGGACTAACTTACCATTTTTATCGAGATTTCTAATTGTTAATGTTACATGTAGCATCAAAATGTCGATATAAAGTGTATTAACTGAAGAACAAACTCGTATTTTTTTATAGCAAAGTTGACATTACATTTTTTTCCCACTGGTTCAACGAAGTTTATGAATCCACTGTAACTTTATGTGAGATGATTGGTATACAATTATGATTGCATCTGAATAAGACAGTATTAGGCTTTAAATTAAAATTTTTTTTGTGGTTAGGAAAATCTTAAAAGTATTGTAAATTCTTAAACTTGAACCAAAATGCAATTTAATAAGTAGAAGTAAATAGCTAATAGCCTCGCCTATCCACCATTTTCATTTGGCTACTCACCCAGCAAACACCCTGTATATCCTACGCGTTCATATCTATACATCGGTAAATAAATAAGAATAACACGGAAAGAACAGCAAATGATGCATTATTTCCGGAAAGCCTATTTGTTAGTGGACATCTGATAACTGAAATTATAAAGATGACTAGCGACCCGCCCACGCTTCGCAAAGGTGTAATTTTGCCGACTTGTTCGCGAACCCTTTCATTTTTGCAAACTTAAAAAAACTTTTTCTAAACGTTCTTTATTTACAAATTTAAATGAAAAAATACTAGAGATGCGCCGAGTAACACTTTTGCCGAGTACCGAGTACCGAGTATTACTCGGCGGCATTCGTATACCGAGTTACTCGGCCGAGTACCGAGTACCAAAAAACCCGCCGAGTACCGAGTATAAACCGAGTACTCGGCCCATCTCTAATAAATACCCTAAAATATGGAGAAAACCGCATTTAAATCCGTTACGTACTTAAGGAGGAGTTAGCTTCCAATCATACAAACAGACAGAATTAGCGACTTAGATTTATACTAAGTATGTAATGATAAAGGTTAAAATAAATAAAAGTGGTTGGGGGCGGCATATTTCAGATTTTGCCCCGCCTAAAAAAAATTGAAGATCCGGGGCTGTTAATAACCATATCTAAGTTAATGCATAACACAAAGTAAAGTCGTGAGGAAATGCTAGTATTAATACTAATACTTTAGTCAACAGTCTCTTAGAATGCTTGCTTGTTATATCTTGAAGGTGCTAAAGATATTGACAAACCAAATAGTAGGCACTTCGCATACTAGGTAAGACTAATTACTTACAAATATTTTATGGTTAATTACACTACCAGGATATTCGCAAAATGTTTTTTTTTGTTATGGTATTGTTGACATTGTGTTTGTTATTTATTATTATATTGACTAAGTCACTTGACGACCCGGAAAAAAAAAATTAAAAAAAACACTGTATTTTCTTTTTTAATTTTTGTTGTGTTAAATGAATACAAGAAAAAAATGGAATCGGTCAAGTCGTTCTCGCGTTTTAGCGAGACTGACGCCGTTTGTTTCATTTTTGTAATTGTATTTAAATAAATAGCAACCAAGTGATAACCAGTCAGATGAGCAGGTTTAACATAAAAATATAGTGGTGTAAACTAATGAAAGTCTATATTATCTACCTGAAATTGAATCTAAAGCCTACACTAATAATGCTTACATTGGTATTAAATAACGAACCTCAACTTAAATACGTAGTCTAGTAATTAACTTGTAATTTTTTATATGTGTCCAAACTTAAACGATAAGTACTGTAATTAGGTTACAGCGCTAATAAAAAATATTTTTGTTCGTCCAACGGTTAATTGTCATTCAGCTTATTATTTTTAAATATTAATTATATAAAATTCTACTTTCTACACATTTGAAGCAATTATGTAAATAAAACCGAATGTATTTCCGGTTAACAAATTAAGGTAATTAGTTATATTTTACGATCAGACATAATGTTATGTTTTAATAGCAACGAAGCAAGGACATGGCCATATTAAAAACAGAAATAAATAAATAAAACAGAACCTAGAAAATCATAGTTTTTTCACAGAACAACGTGCGATTTTTAAATCTTGGTTAACTGCTTGGCTTATAGAATTTAACTGAGACATACAAGCATTTTAGTTGTTAGATCTCTTAATACACACAACACACGTCACACCGTTTCACTCCATTTCTTTTCTAGGCCAACAAACAAGTATAAATGGTCAACCACCTTTACCGCATATTCACAACTCATCGATATATCAAACTCGATAAATGCGTCGTTTTTCTCTATCTACCGTGACTAAAAGACAGAGACAGAGTAACTTCGGAGTTAGATTTCCGAGTCGATTTATTGAGAATCGAGGCTGTCTTTCTGAATGAATTTTTCAATGACTGCACTTTGTATTGTTGTAGATAGTAGAGGTATTTACAAACAAATTGTTTTTGATAACTTATTTTAGAAGGCTTTAAATATGAATTTATGATTTATTTGACAATTTATAAAAAGATAGATAAATTTCAAAATCCGTTTCGTCGTTTGAAAGGATTTCGTTGCTTACTTAAGAACATGGCAACTTCGTTCTATATTATTTGGATGAGTTTATGTGGTCACTAACGCAGAAATGTTCTTTATTTTATATCACTACATAGTATAAAACAGAGTCGCTTTCTTTGTCCCTATGTCCCTAGGTATGCTTAAATCTTTAAAACTACGCAACAGATTCTGATGCTTTTTTTTAAATACATAGAGTGATTCAAGAGGAAGGTTTACATGTATAATTACCTACATAGTACAGAGAAAGGAATTTTACTCCGTGCGGGTAAAAGCTAGTTGTGTATTAGCTAATGGTATAAGTCATGTCTTAGTACATAATAAAAATAAACTTAATATCTATTGTAAAAGGTAAACTTAAATATTTACATTTCCAATTTATATTATTCCTATAATATTTACATCCTGGTCTGGTCTGTGGTGTATCTCTGGTCATCTAAAAATGTTTATTTTTAAATCAGATATAAATACACCAAACAGCTATAGTTATTCACTTCAAAACCCTGTGTTATTGATAATTTACGTAAACTATGATAATCAATTATTGTATTGTAAAACCATGTGTCACATTTATTGTGTCGAAGTGTTTTTACGCGAATTATGCTACAGGACAATAATTATACAAATAGTGTGAAGCAAAAACCACATGAACTAAAATTGAGTGTATAATTAAGTAGGCTGTATAATTCGAGTTGAGTGCAACATTCACGCGTTTGAAACGGATGTGTTACACTTCCTTTGGACCTGTCGTCATTCTGAAATCACGATGAAAATTTAAAGTTCCACAATCGGGGTACAGAATATTCCATAATATCTGCGATATTAATATATCCTCGTTTTTAATGTCTAAAATATAGCGTTAGTTAAGATACAGATATTGAGGTATCTTATGGTATAGTTTATTATAAACAACTTTGTGGCTTTTTAAACGTATGGTTAAAACTAAACAAGATATTGTGGTATCTTATAATATAGTTTATTATAAACAACTTTGTGGCTTTTTAAACGTATGGTTAAAACTAAACAAGATAATATAGTTTATTTTAAATTGTTTTTTAAAATAATAAAACACACTAAAAAAGTTTTTTTTTACTTGACGTTTCTTAAAGTTAAGTAACATGGTTTACGATTGGAATGGTTCCATTACACGGCGTAAGGTTTGGTTATTATATTCATGTTAAAAAAATATATTTAAGGAAACAAATCGTCTAGTTTTACATAGTTATAGGCTAGTAAGTCGTTAATGGAGTGTCATCACAGAAACTAGTTTATCCATGGGCGCAGTCAAAACTTATTTACAATAGTGTCAAAACCGGATTTAGTAAAATACGTGAAATACCACAAAGTGACGTATGACCTTTACGATTTGAACCTGTAGGTCGCTATTATTTTAACCTTTAACTTTAACAACCTACTACCAACTATTTCATGGCGGATAATTTAGAGAAATAAAAAGTAACATTTAGAGAAATAAATAGTAGTAGGTTTTTAACTGTATGTTCTTCTTAAATGTATGAATAAATAAATTTATAAGAAGGTATATTTTTTGTCAAAATAAGTTTTATATATTATTTCATCGTAATTCATAAATTATTGCAGGATTTTGAACGAATCATACTAACATTTAGCGTCCTAGTGACTGCTAATGACGCTAAATGCTAAACAACACACTAAAAGATGACAGTTTCATTGTCAAATGTTTAGCATTACAACGTGCGAATAAGATGACTTTACGATCAAGGATTTAGGTCAGAACTCGGATGAATTTTAATTAAGAAGCTATAATTATTGAAGATAGAGTTCAAAATAGACATTTCGTTGCATAACAAAACATAATTTAAAAGTAGAAAGTAACTAAAAAGTTGCAAGCAGACAACCTTAGCAACTTTCCAAGATTATTTGAATAAAGAACAACGCGTTGATGTCTATTCTATGTTTGAATCTTTGCGAATGTTCAAAACGCTCTACGTCTTACGTTCTGAGAGATAAGCAACGGTGTCGTATACGATTTAATGATATTAAATTGCTTCACACAGCCTTGACGACTTTCGAACTGGCCAGCTCTTTCAACATTCAAATACTTTTAAAATTATTATTTTTTTGGGTGCGCATCGTTGTTTTTAAAACTTGCCAGTATAAAGTGAAAGTGGACAGTGAAATTGCTAAGAGTTCCTATAAACGGACCTACATAGACGCTCGACCTACATACTTAAACTGGTTGCTAATTAAAATACTTACACTCCAACTACACCGGGTAGATCCCCAAAGAAGTCCTTTCGAACTTCTGACTTATATTTCACGAGACAAGGCATAGCTGGTCTGAAGGGCGTTGGACCCTCTCTCCGATACATCCTTTCAATTTCATCAGCATCATACACAAACAACAGATCAGGTCTTCCAATTAAACCACCGAGTCGCACTATTTTTCCATACTTATCCAAGAACATTTTAGTCACTTTCGCGAACTCTGATATATCAAACTGCCCAATAACAGGTACCATACGCCAAGTGTTCCCAAGAATGGGAATCGGCTTAGGTCCTGGCACAGCGGAGTAAGGCTTTGCATTGGCGAAGACTTCTTCATTTAGCTCCGCAGTGGG
Source organism: Emmelina monodactyla (assembly GCA_916618145.1). NCBI lineage: Eukaryota > Metazoa > Arthropoda > Insecta > Lepidoptera > Pterophoridae > Emmelina > Emmelina monodactyla. Next base: position 6,077,393 of record OU745316.1, read on the forward strand.
AGCTATTTGTGACGTTTGCCGTTTTGAGAACGGGCAGCCGGTGGCGGCATGGCGAGCGTGTTTTGAATAGAGCGGTTTCGAATACGCAGAGAACGCGACGAGAGACCGACCCATGGTTGAGGCCGATCGAAGACTGACGGAGCGCGCGCTTGTAACGTATCGCCAACGGTGAGGACCACGGATTTACCGTTCCACGTTCAAAAAAAGAATGCCGGTTTAAAAAAGCTTTATGATGCCAGTGCGTCAATTACCGTAAGGCCGGAATTAAAAAGAAACATAGTTATTAGAACGTTTTTGACTATGTTTGAGTAAGTAAGAATTTCAAAATATTATCTATACAAATAATAGTAAGTAAATAAGTTTATTTAACAAAATTATCACATTGTTTGAACACAATGAACTAACTTAATTCATATAATATTCAGACAAGAATTTTATATTCTTAACGCCTGAAAGATAAACTAATGAAAACACATTATTGTGGACAAACCAACGTTTTATCTACATCATTATTATTCCAAAGAAGTAGATCACGTCTCACTCAGACACTTTGTATGATGACTACAAAAAGGTATTTTCTCAGGAGAATAGCTGATGCATACAAATACCTAATCATAGATATAGCTCTACATTATACTGAATACCAATTTTGCTGGTAAAATACCCGGCAAAGAGTTTTTTATAAATAAATAAATACTTATAAGTAGATTGGTTGGTACCTATAGGTAGATATAGGTACATTACAAGAACTCACAAAACAATAGGTATACTTAAATATAAACATGATAAGTTGCTTTTCAAAATACGACTTTATGAGATACTGTCTTTTGCATGATAGAAACATTATTATTAACAAGTGAAACGCCCCCAGCTTTGCATGCATCATCTGATTGGAGCGAACTACATTGATATGAGCTATTCAAGCTAGATTGAGTGATTCAAGAGGAAGGTTTATATGTATAATAACATAGTAGGTATAAGGAAAGGGTTTAAACTCCGAATTTAACGCGTACGAAGCCACGGACAAAAGCTAGTACCTATAATAAGTTGTAAAATTAAACAGCTCAATGATAATAGGTAAGTAAAAACTCAAGTTTAAAATGACACTCTTTAAAACAATTCCTGTCAGCGCTCGTGCTGCTCTACCTCTCAACCGTAACTCCGTAAGCGACTTGTGATACTATACGGAATGCGCAAGAAGCGTTAGTTTGCGAGAATCGGAGCAGCCGTTGCCGTCAAAAAAATATATACGTCAATTCCAAAACTGACATATGACACAACTACACGGTATTGCCTAATAAAACTATAAGTGTATCAAATAATATAAAAAAATCACTGACGAATTAGATGAATTTACGAAAATTATAAAAGTTGCTAACTTCACAGTTTACAATAACAAAGGTGTGTAAAGATTTTCAATTCACTTCAATTTTTAACACGCGTTTAAATGATAGGGTTATGAAGAATTTATTTTTAAGTTGTTGGGAAACACTTTTATTTTGTTTATTTACAAACAAACCAAACGAGAAAACAAACACAACTTCCGGTTTGCGCGCGGGAAAATTGGAAGTGAAAAATTTTTTCGTGAACTTAAAAATTCATTTAATTCTTTCAATTTTGTTAAATAGTGTACATTTTGTATATATTTTTAATAACTATAGTATAGAAGCTTAATTTTTATTAAAATGACGTCTCGGGCGAAACGCAAGAAAAAGAAGGAGGAGGCAGTAATATCAGGGGAAGACTCGCTGCTTTCGGACTCCGACTCCATGCACAGTGACTGCAATTCAGCTAAGTCCGATCCATATAAAACTTATTTCGTTCCCGATTATACACGTCGGTATCCTGAGGATTCTTCAGCTACAGATTTCGTTGTCTTCTTGGAATCAAACGATGAGACCAAACCTATTTCAACAAGAGATATGATTTCTTTATCATCAACATTAAAGAAATATATAAAAGGCATAAAATATATGCAAAATCTTAATAAATACAAAGTTACAGTTCATTTTGACCGTGCAAATTTGGCAAATAGTTTTCTTAACAATAAGACTTTGTTATCAGAATATAAACTCAAAGCAACTATTCCTGCAAAAACTACTGAAATTACTGGTGTTATTACTAATGTGCCCATTAAATGGTCCAATCAAAAAATTTTTGGAGTGATTAATAGTAATAAAAAAATTATTTCTGTTCGGAGAATTCAAAGGAAGGTTAAAAATGAACAAAACTTTGAATTACAACCGACTAAAACAGTAATCATAACTTTTGCTGCCATTTATCTTCCTGATCATATTGATTTACAAGGCTGGAGGTTTCCAGTTAAGATGTACATTCCACCTGTAAAACAATGCTTTAAATGCCTACGGTATGGACATTTGGCTAAGTACTGTAAAAATAATGTTAGATGTTCAATATGTGGAGATGCACATTCTTTTAAAGAATGTACAGTACCTAGGGAAAAGGCTACATGCTGTCACTGTAGAGGAAATCACATTAGTATATCTGCTGAGTGTCCTATTAAAAAGAAAAAAATTAATGATATTAAAATTGGTTTATCCTCTTTGTCTTATGCTTCAGTTGCAAATACAGAGAGTTTTCCAGCCTTAGGACAAAAGTTTGACCTGCTCAGTCACTTGAAAAAAGATAATAAATCTTTGAATTTATTGGTTGAGGCTATTGTTAAAATAATTACATTAAATAAAACAAAGGAAACTTCCATCAGTACTAAAAATATTTTACAAATATTAAGTGATATTTATGAAAAGTCATCTGCTAATAATCCATCCTAATGGCTCATTTAAAAATAGTTCAGTGGAATGCTCAAAGCATTAAAAGTAATAAATCTGAATTTACATATTTTCTTTATAGTAATGATGTTGATATCGCTTTAATAAGTGAAACTTGGCTTAGACCACATCATACCTTTAACATAAAGGGATACACAATAGTTAGAAATGACACTGGTAATACACATAATGGAGTTGCAATAATAATTCATAACAAATTACAATTCTTAAAAATTGATACTTATTTTGATGATTCCTTACAAAATGTTGCTGTACAGATAAAAATAGGTGGTAAATATATTTCATTTGTTAGTGTTTATTGTCCTTCTAGGTGTCATTATTCAAAATAAAAATTTTCAAAATTAATTGATAGTCTTCCAACTCCAGTCTTTATTGCTGGAGATTTCAATGCATACCATACTTCTTGGGGTTGTCAAAAAGTGGATAAAAGAGGTGAAGAAGTACTAGATTCTTTTGATGAAAATAACCTTGTTCTGTTAAATTCAGGAGAAGTCACGACTGTAGGAACTTCGTCCTGGAGACCAAATGGCTTAGATCTTTCTTTGGTTAGTCCAGCTTTATCATGGGATTGTGAATGGTCTGTTCATGGTGATTCCTTTGGAAGTTATCATTTGCCTACAATTACTAAACTTCTGTTGTCTCAAACTCCAGTTATATCTTCAGAACATTGTGTTCACTCTCAAAATGTCAGTAAGAAATTAAACTTGAATTTAGTTAATTGGGATTTGTATGTAAATATTGTTAATACTTCGTTGAATAGTTTTATGATTAATTCTGAATGTTCACTAGAAAGTTATTTGCAGTTTTGTGATATTTTATTGGCATCAGTTGAAAAATCTATGTCACAACAAAAAACGAAAACAAAGTCTTGTTGTCAATGTCAAAATCTTTGTCATTTATGCTCACGTTCCGTTTCAGGTTTTAGGGCAAAAAGGGCAAGACATTCCGTTCCTTGGTGGAATAGCAAATGTGCAGATGCTGTTAAAAAATGTAAAGATGCTTTTGTTGCTTTCAAAAATGATCCTTCTGTAGAAAAATATTTGCTTTTTAAAAAAAATCAGGCTTCTAAGAAATTGACTATAAACTTTGAAAAACAGAAATCTTGGCAAGATTATTGCAATTCTATAAATCGTCTTACTCCAATTTCTCATGTCTGGAATAAAATACGCAGATTTAACAAAACTTTTGTTTCTAGAAGTGAAAATGATCATTGGGTAAATAGTTTTTTAAAAAAATACACTCCAGACTATGTCTCGAAACCTTTTACTTTTGTAGATAACAAATTTCATAGACAAAATCTTTCGTTGCTTGATCCGTTCACAATTTCTGAACTTACTGCTGCCATAAAATCAAGAAAAGATACAACTTGTGGTTTAGATGGTATTTCCTATAAAATGTTTCGTCTTCTCAGTCATAAAAATCTATGTAAATTCTTGATAATTTTAAATATTTTGTTTGAAAATGACTTAATACCAAATCAATGGAAAACTGATTGTCTGGTCCCTGTACTGAAGCCAGGGAAGGATCTTGATAGTCCAGATTCTTATCGACCTATAGCGTTGTCCTCTTGTGTTGGTAAAATTTTTGAGCAGCTGCTCAAACAACGTCTGGAATATTACATCGAATCAAATTGTATTCTTCCTAGTAATCAGTTTGGTTTTCGGCGTGGACGCTCGGCTAGGGAAAGCATTGCACATTTGTTATTAGATGCAAATAAATCCATAGAGGAACGGAATTATCTTGCTTGTAATTTTTTCGATGTAACAGGAGCCTTTAACAATGTAGGTTTAGAAACGCTTGCTAATATCTTGCTATCACTCAGAATTCCAAAAAAAATGGTTCTTTGGATATATAACTTTCTAAATGAAAGAATGGTCTATGTTAAATTGGGTAACAACTTTTATGGTCCACGTAATTCCTATAAAGGCGTCAATCAAGGCGGCATCTTGAGCCCTCTACTGTATATAATTTATATTCATAAATTGAATGAGATATTAGGCGCAAATGTTTCTAATCTGCAGTTTGCTGATGATCTTGTTGTTTATTGTTCTGGCAAAAAACTTAAAGATGTGCAAACGAATTTAAATAATGCCTGTAAAAGGCTTGAAGTCTATTTTTCTTTCTTAGGTTTAACTGTAAATACAGAAAAGAGTAAATCTCTTGTTTTCTCTAGAGATAAAGATTGTAAATTAGAATGTGTATATAATGGTAACCTTATTCCTAACTGTACAGAAATAAAATTCTTAGGTGTAGTATTTCAACAAAATTTAAGTTTTAAAAAATATGTGCAAATATTGATAGATAGAGCTGTAAAAGCTACAAATATTTTAAAATGCCTTACTGGTTGTCGTTTTGGTGCAGATCCTAAAATATTATTGATGCTGTTTAAATCATTAGTTAGAAGTCACTTTGAATATGCTTTTTTTTGCTTTGCTTCTGACAATAATTTTATAAATAAAATAGATAAAGTACAAAATAAAAATCTCAGGATAATTCTAGGAGCCATGAGTACTTCTCCGATTAATTCAATGCAAGTTGAAACTAACACTTGTCCCATTAAATTTAGGTTTGATTATTTGAAAAGAAGGTTCATAATTGATTTGATGAAAACTTCTAATAATGCGTTGTACAAAAAGATTTTGATATCTAATTACTCTTATTTATGTAAAAATTTGGATTTCATTAATTATTTGAAAAATGAAAATATTGCTCAGTATGATATTTTACCTTGTTATAGTGGAACATATGAAGGTAAGTTTTTTAAATTTGATGTCATTATAGACACAAATTTAAAAAATAAATATGAAGTATATGAAAAGTTATCATACTATGATAATTACCGTCAAATTTACACAGATGCTTCAAAAACATCTCAGTCTGTGTCGATAGCGGCTTATGATATTATTTTGAAAATTGCACATGGTTATAAGCTGTCCAATATTTGCAGTATTTTTACGGCAGAAGCTGCTGCTATTCTGTTTGCTTTAGATTTGATTAGTTCTGTAGATTCTTCTGGTAAATGGATTATTATTTCTGATAGTATGAGTGTTCTTCAAGCTATTAATAATCCTCGTCTTTCTAGTAAAATTCATCCTTTTATATATGAGATCCGGGAAAAGATTTATAAATTATCATTGAAACATAAAGAAATTGTCATTTTCTGGACACCAGCACACATTGGTGTTAGTGGTAATGAATTAGCTGATACATTAGCTAGTATCATTACAAATACTGATAACAACATTTGCAAATTAAAAAACATAGCAATTCCCATTTCAGAGTTTCTTCCTGAAATAAAAAATCAAATGATTAATAATTGGTTTCAATTTTGGCAAGATTCTCTTAAAGAAAAGGGCAAGTGGTATTCCGTATGTAATCAAAAAATTTCGTCTCCTTGGTTTACCAAAGGCTCTTTCAAAAATAGAAATTTTTATACAACAATTTGTCGTCTTCGTATAGGTCATGCTGCTTTTAATGAACACTTATATCGCATGAATATGATAACTTCCCCTTGTTGTTCATATTGTAATGAGTCAGTACAGTCATTGGATCATATATTTTTTGAATGTCCTCAATTTCATATTGACAGGTTAATTTTCATTGATGAGCTATTAGAAATTTATAAAACATTAGAAAATATCCCGCGTAATACTCAAGAACTTTTAAAAACAACTGAATGCTACTTACCTATGTATAAATTCATAAAATTTACAGTGTGTAATATCTGATGAAAATGTTTATGTATACTCATAACAAATATATATTAGCATTTTATTATTAAAGACATGGACTTGGTCCTTATTATGTTTGTTTATGAGGAAATAAAATATCGTCAATGTTACTTCTTATTGAAAACTAAACAAAGCTAAGTCAACAAGAAAGAAGAAAATCAAATTATTGATGACATGGCTGTATGGGCATAGTCTCTTTGCCTTTCCGCATGACGGAAGAATCTAACAAAAAAAAAAAACAAACCAAACGATACGAACCGAACGAAAGATAAACTAAAAACAAAAGGGCCAGTGGTTTTAGTGAATAAAATAGTGATGACTTTTTCCACTTAAAATTAAATATTCATACTTCAACTAATAATGTCCGAATTTGCCAAAGATAAAGTTTTCTGGACAAAAAGTATGAATTTAAAGCTAGTGAAATACATAGAGCATCGACCACACATGTGGGATCCGAGAAACCCTAATTATACTTCTATGAAAGTTCGTGGGAAGACTTACGCAAAATTTGCATCAAAGTACGATAATTTACTAACGCCACAAGCTGTAAAAGAAAGGTGGACAAACATACGATGTACTTTTGGGCACTACTTGAGAAAGTTAAGACAAAAACTACTCAAGGGTGATCAGGTAATCAACAAGCTTTTTACTGGATTTTGATATGATCAGGAATTAAGTAGGTGAGCTTCTAGCTTGCTAATGTACAAAGAAACAATTATGAGTGGGCTAACATTATTAAATCTAGTTTTATCAAAAAGTTAAGGGTTTAGGTAATTAACAGTCTAACTACATGGATTAACTGTCCAACTACTCTTACCTTTGCCGTCTTTTTGTTTAATTGCTTGACCTCGTGTTTATTTATCCGCAGGAGTTCAATGTTAACTGGCATCTATGGGATGCATGCCAGTTTTTACTCAAAGCTAACCGCAGACAAGAAATTGTTTTAGAAAATGTAAGTGCCATAGTAAAAAACAATAAACTTGTAAGTGTCATTTAATTAAACATTTTGTTAATTTTCAGGGATCTCATCAACTGAAATGTGATGAAGAAAACTCAGACGAAAATAGTGAAGAAATTATAGACAAACCTTCAAACCAATGTTATGAATTAACAAATAATCTAGTTAAAGTATTCAAAAATGTTCACACAGATGAGTTTTTATTAGACAATAGCACTCATGGGCAAATAGGAAGATTAGTTGCTGAAAGGCTGTCTTCAATTAATTCTTTTGAAGCCGCCAAATTATCTAGTAAAATTATGGAAATACTACTTGCGTATGATAGTAATAATCCATCTAATCCCAATAATGTTGACAGGTTATCAACAGGTGAAAACAAGTTAGATGAGATAAGTTCTCTTCATTGTAAAAACTTTTTAGAATCTCTGTAGCTTTAAATACCTAAATATATATTTTCCCAGAAGATTGTTTTTGAATTTTATTTGCTTAACAAAATAATAAACGCATCGCTAAAGACCGTTGAAATCCGATAAACTTGTCTCATTATTTATTTTTATCTGCACTGTCTACTTATATGAATGCATCAAGGAGTTTATTCAAATTTTGAGTTTAGATGGTATAGACCAATTTAAAAATTCGGCGGCTAAAAAGTGTCTACGTTTTTTTTTCAGTTGTAAAAGGCACTTTAGCGTTTTTCCATCATTGAATGAGCATGTCAACGTCAATGTCAAAATCATTTTTGAAATGGATTGTTTGTTTACATTCCGTACTTGTGTTTGTTGGTTGGATTAAAATCCCTTAAAAATGTTTAAATTCGTTGATGAAAATGATGTTCTTATAGCCAATTGCACAAAGACAAATTTCGCAGATATTTTAAAATCGAAATGGGACCAATTACATGATGAATCAGATATTTTTAGGTACAAAGTAGACTTGAAGGAAAGATATCTAGATTCTACTTATTTATTACAGGTAATAAATTCTCAGCCTAGTTATACTTGATTATGTTTCTAAGATTTTAAATTAATGTACTTTCAGTACCTACCACTGTTAATTTGTATTAATAGGTACTTACTCGTACTTTAATGTGTTGAAAAAAAAATTTTTGTTTATATTTCAGCTAAACCCTAATCGTAGTTCTAAGCGTAGAACTCCAGAAGAAATAAATAATATTTGTCAACCATTCAATGAACATAAATTTAACTTTTCAAAGGTCTCCAAAGAAGAAATATTATTACATATTATAGATGAAAATGATGGTAAGTACCTTAGGTTAGGTACCAACTATTTACTCTCATAATATACAGTTTTAAAAATCATTTCTACACTAGAGGCCGCCTGCGTCTCTGTTTGCATGGAAGTCAGTTTCCAAGGGAATGAGAAGTTTTAGGTAAAAAGTACCCTATGTGTTATTATGATGTATAACCTATATTACTGTAAAGTTTCATCCAAATCCGTCCAGTAGTTTTTACATGAAAGAGTAACATACAAACATCATCACAAACTTTCATGTTTATAATATTAGTAGGAAGTGGTTTGTTGTGTTTGCTTGAGCTAAGCATAAACTTTGATTGTGTTTTTCATCCACAATTTTGCATTGTAAAAAAATAATTTCAATGTTCAAGAATTTTCAATACTCTTATTCTATACAAACTGATGTATACCCTGGTGGAAAAAATAATATATTTTACTAGCAGGCAATAAGCTTAAGCTTGGTGAAACTGTAAAGGCTGAAAAGGTGCAAACAGCAATCAAGGATCAAATAAAATTAAAGGCTGTGGCAAATTTAATTCCTATTTTAAAAAAAACACATAAAGTTAATTGTTTTTATTTATACTGATGTTATAAAAAGGATTTGATTGTTTCAATGTAATTGGCACCGAAACTACTAGACTGATTTGAAAAATTCTTTCACCTCAATGAACATAGGCGTAAAACTTTTCAGTGTGGAAAAAACCCCATTTCCACTCTAAAAATAATTTTGCTGTGAGTGAAACTGCAAGGTGGCAAGCTATCTACCCAAATTTTACATTAAAGTAAATACTCATGTCATAATCATAATAATAAAATTACAAATCCTATAAAATAGAAAGCTACCCAAAAAGATTTAATTTATTTTTCCTTTATTTCAGACATTAATCATACCACTATCCTAATTAATGTTAGTCCGATTTCAAGATATCACAGTTTGATATGTCCGTCTTTATCTAAACATTTGCCACAAGTGGTTACAAAAGAGAGTTTACAAGCTGTCCTAAATATTATGCAATTAGCTCAAGACCGGTGAGTATAATAAGGTAGATATGATAATAAGATATGTATATACTAGTGGCCCCTCGAAACTCCGTTCGCGTGGAAGTCGGTTTCCCGTGGTAATGAAAAGTTTTTCCGCGGTTAAAAGAACCCTATGTGTTATTCTGATGTATAATATATATTAGTGTAAAGTTTCATCAAAATCCGTCCAGTAGTTTTTACGTGAAAGAGTAACAAACATCCATACATCCATACATACTCACAAACTTTCACATTTATAATATTAGTATAGTAAAGTATGATTAGTATGATAAAGCTTAAACAAAATAGCTAAAGTGTTAAAATTTATAACTCTACATACAATAACCCAATAAGGTATCATATGTTGTCCTACAATCTCAACTTTTTAAATATTTTTATGTTTAGTGACATTAGAGTGGGGTTCAACAGTTTGTGTGCGCTCGCGTCGGTGAATCATTTGCACTATCACTTGTTTGTAGAACCCCACGACCTTCCTGTTGAATCAGTGGTGAGTATTATTGATTAAATTACTATATTATGAGTTTATATGTAGGTAGGTATCTACATAGATTTAAACGATTTAAATCTATGTGTATATATTGTTTGAAATTTTTGTGATCTAAAACAAAGCGGAATTCATTTTGATTAAAGGTAGGTTGATTAAAGGTAGGCTAGAATTAGCATGAAAAATAAAGTGATTTTGCGAATGCTTGCATTGTAAGTTTTTAAGTACCTACCTGTTCTTATGTATTTTTCCATACCTGCAGAAAAATGACAGCATATTTAAAAACTTTTTTAAACTTTCTATAAAAAAAGGGTAAATTTTACTAAACATACAAGATCAAAAACCTTTTTATTTACAGAAATGCAGACACCTAGTAAAGAATTTGTACCATTTTTTAAACTACCCTAGTCCAGCATTTTGTTTTCAATTAACTAACACATCAAGCAATATTACTGATGATATATTTAAATTAATTTCTTACTTAATTAAAAGCTCTATAGCGCATAATATATTTTTTACTAGAGGTAAAAATATAGAATTAGATGATGGCACAGAAGTGTTACGGGTAATTATATGGCCTAGGAAAAGTCATATAGGAGCGAAAGTATTGCCTGATTTTAATATTGCTGTATGTGAATTAAGTGGATGGGTGCCTGTTTACAGTGAGTTTATTTGTTTTATTATTATACTTGTAAGTAAGTAATGACATTAGCAATTACTGATGACTTGATCACGAATAATTGCAAATCTGTCAATTTTGGTATGTAGTGTTAAAGACATTCTTTTTAGAAATAAACGAAAAATCTAACATACAGCTTTTTTTTAAAGTAAAAGTCAAGTTAAATTTAAAGATTTTTTTATTTTTTTTTAATACTTATTCTACAACAACCGTCTTGGTTCAGTTTGCTGTGTTCAATCAAATACATATTTAGCCATGCATAATTAATTAATCATTAAAATTGACGATAGTTTTTATTTCGCAGATACAAATTGTTATGAAAACATCAATAGAGAAACACTGGAAAGTGAACTACGAAAATGCAGCATCGATAACTTTGAACAGCTGTGTGAACAAGTCAAATATGTATATTAAAAATAAAATAATTTAAAAATCTACCAAGTATTTTTACTTGACATTAATAGTAGTAGTAGTATTTATTTACATATAAAGTACCTACTCATTTTGTCACTTATACTTTAAATGAAGTCAGTAATCTAGTCTATTCTGGAAATCAAATTCAACAAAATTCTAATTTTAAGAGCATTATTAAAACAAATACTACGTAGGTATACTTATTGTCTGTTTCCTTATGCTTACAACCTGACTATAATTAAATATACTGTACCTATACCGATTAATTTTGTGATGTCTGTGATAATATTAAGTATATTTTTTTATATTGCTTATTCCGCTTGTTTGTAATTTCTTAGGTAATATTTTAACGTTTTTTTATTACTTATTTATGCGATTAATGTTATGCAATTTATCGTATGGCGTACCAGAATGTATGAAATGAAACGTTATGGTAAAATAAATAAATTTCTAAAATATCTTAGTTGTTTGTGTTTGTACCTACCTACGTCCTTAGATAAGATTAAGGTCGTACCTATGAGGCTAGGCTACCTATACTTATGTAGGTTATTTCAGTAGGCTACTTTACCTACTGAATTCTAAATACTTACTTAACCTTGATTTTGGTAGGAATGCTTAAATCGGCTTTTATCAATTAATTTCAAAATATGTTTATTAAGAAACCAAAAATATAAAACGTAACAATTTTAAGTTTACCTATTAGGTATCTACTCATTTATATTTCTAAACAGATAAAGTAGATCTACAACTAATTATACCGAAAACAAATGTGATTAATTAGGTAGGTACTTACGAATCGCGTGCATTTCTCATTGAGAACAAAAATGCTTAGATACATAAACAAACTGGGTGAGTCATCCTCTCGTCATTATCAAATTGTAGTATGTTTGTAAACTTTGTACTTATTAGTCACACACAGAGTTGACCCCACGATGAGATTTGATCAATAATGTTTACTCCACCGCAACTTAGTTAAGCCCTACCCGTCCAACAGTGAAGACGTAAAAATGCGAAACAAAAACGTTATCGTACTTCTAATAATAGCCTTCAACCATGCCCAGTGTAATATGAACGACGCCCTTATAAATAACAACGAGAAATACTCGGGGATGATCAGAAAAACCTTCAAAGTCACGGACTACGTTGAAGAAAAAAGCAGAGAAATAAAATCTATGTTCGACAGTGTAAGAAGCAAGTTGTCCACATATATTTGTATAGACAAACCCGTAGCAGCGAGGACGAAAGTCATCAACTGTGACAACAAGGAGTTCCCGTGTGTGGATGATGATCCAGCTATTTACATGACAACGCCACAACTGATCACCGTCCATGGATACCCAGCAGAAAGCCACACAATACGGACTGAAGACGGATACCTGCTCACCATACACAGAATACCGCACTCAAAAAAAGCATTCAAAAGCCCGAAGCGAACAGTGATTATCCATCACGGACTTTTAGGGTCCTCCGCCGATTGGGTGGTCACCGGCCCGGAACGCGGGCTTGCTTACATACTGTCTGATCAAGGATTCGACGTCTGGCTAGCAAACGCAAGAGGTAATAGCTACTCCAGAGCCCATGCGTACATCAACGTCGATACTTACAATTTCTGGAACTTCACCTTCCACGAAATCGGCTACTACGACATCCCAGCCCTCATAGACTACATAAGGGACTTCAAAGGCACCAATGTAAAGATCGATTACGTGGGCTACTCGATGGGAACCACAGCGTTGTTCACAATGTTAGCTACAAGACCTGAGTACAACGCTATTCTTAGAGCAGGCTATGCTTTAGCTCCAGTAGCCTTTATGAACTACATCAACAGCCCTATTCGTTTTCTCGCGCCGTACACCAATAAAGTGGAATACTTGTTCAAACATTTGGGTGTAAATGAGTTTCTGACTGACAGCACGTTCATCCGATGGCTCAGTAAATACATGTGTGATGTGACGCGATACGAAGAGGAGATGTGTGAAAACGCTTTATTTTTAATCTGTGGATTTGACGAAGAACAGTTTGATAAGTCTTTCTTACCGATCATCTTAGGCCACACGCCAGCAGGGGCGTCAACAAAGACGTTGATACATTACGCTCAAGAGATCAGCAAGTGCGGCAGATTCCAGTACTTCGACTACGGCCCTTCTGGAAACTTCGTCGTGTACGGTCGCCTTACACCACCAGAGTACAACCTAGAAAACATAACTCTACCGATCGCGTTGTTAAGTGGTGAAAACGACTGGTTATCCAGTATCAAAGATGTGATGAATTTGTACAACAAACTACCGAATCCAATTGAGCATTACATTGTTCCTTTTAAAGATTTCAATCATCTAGACTTCATGTGGGCTAGAGATGTCAATGCTCTCCTGTATACTAAACTAATAAGTCTGCTAGATCAAGATAGTAAAGTAACTCCTCCACCAAAGTGGAATGAAGAGTCCAAAGGTGAGTTAATTGAGACGGAACCGGAAAAAGTGACATATAGTAACATAAGGCCTCCAAAACCTAGTTCGCATGGATTTTTGACATCAACAGTAGCCAATGAAATATTTTATTATAAACATTAACATTCAATTATTATTTTTATTTATTGTGCCCTATTCCTAAAGAAAAGTTTAAAAATTCCGGCCTTAACTACCTACCTACTGAATTGAAACTACAGTTTATGAATGCCTACTAACTTTATGTTTACTAGGTTTGGCTAGACAGCACTTGCTGAACCGATTTTGAAGTGTTTTTTTAATAAGTTAGGAGGTATTAACTTACCTTATTGATAGGTATAGCTAGGTAGTACTTTTTGCTGCGCTTCACTTTATTTGTAGTCGAAGTAATGACCCATGGAGATAATTGGAAGCAGATGTAGGTTCTAGGATAGGGTGAAGTTTTTTTGAATAACCACTCTTTATTTTTATATAATCGTTACACCTAAACGACCTATAGGTATCTACTTTAACAACGACAGTGCAGAGAGCTATTTCCAAAGTTATGAGTACTTATTTAATCTTAAAAAACTTAAAAATAACAGGATTGGTCTTATTTAGTTAGCAGACTTCCAATAGTATCAAACTATCCAATCGCGATTCATTTACGACTCGATGAATGCTATTGTAAAATAGCCCAGGTAAGAGCAGTGGCCACGTTCTGTAAGTCTGACACCGATCTCGATCCCCTTCAAACTCCCTTTGTAGAGAAGTTTTCCGTGACATTTTCGACAACACCTTTCATCGAAAGCGATTGCTGTTGCGACTACAATTGAATGAACGAAATTGACTTTTTGAAGGATTTCAACTGCTTTGAAAGATATACGACTTGTCAAATCAAACAAGGCACTTACAAATAACAACAATTGAAATGAAAGTAGCAGATTATTTACCGCTATTTTTTGGTGTTTTTCTCTCATTTAGGTAGGTATCTACTTAAAAAAGCTTTAAAACATTGCGCATTTGAAAATTTGAGTTTTTAATGTCTAACTTAACTTGTAAGCGTGCATACTGCGTAGTGGATCAATGGTGCATAGAAGCGGAATCACACATTAAACCTAGCTCTATGCATTGTTTAGTCACAGAAATAGAAGCAAACTCGAGTCGGTTTTGGTAGGTAGGTATAAAAGTAAAATTTAAATACCTTGCTAGCAATAATTCTAATTTATTGGTACCTACTGACCACTCCAGTCCAATTCCAATCATTTCAAGATTTCTAAATAATGTTTATGCCTAAATGAACCTATTTGAAATGTACTACGTTTTGCACAGTACTTACCAAACAAAGTTTCATGCCATGCTTGATCTCAAAAAAGCCAAAATGTCTCAGATAAAACACACATTGTAGATGCATGCATACTCAAGTAGGTTCTCAACTATCCATTTTGGTTCTATAAAATACCTATTTCACTCTAAAATCAAACAGCCGTCTACTCTTTAGTAGGTAATACAACAGAAACTACAATTGTCAATTTTATTAAATGTTATATTCATCGTTTTGTTATATAAATAATGGTTATATAAATTAGTAGATAACTCCTTGTTTCTGAATCCACTATTTTAAGTAATATTTAGATATTGCTACAATATAAATTGAAAAGCTAAGAGGTCATGCCACTATTTTTTTTTATGTAGGTAAATAGGTACATTATTTAGTTAACAAACCTTGATTATTTTGATATCTTTACAAATTAAGTTTCATATGATGTAACACTTTAAAAATAAATAAATAATACAAGCCCCAGTTGTGGTTCTTTCATAACCATCTTTTTTGTTAACAAAGTTTTAGTTAATTAGTAATGAAGGGAAGGCAATATTTGTTGACACCCATGATTCTGTTTGTTTCAAAATCTTCTTTAATTGTTCGATGTCTAAGTTCTCCATTAGCAGCATGTTGGCACAGTTGATACAACACTTTTGATTCGTACTGAAATCAATAATTTTAAATTACAGATATGCCTTGAATTCAACAATTTATTATATAAATTTGATGAATGAATGTTTCTTCATTTGAACAACTTACTAAATATTTGTAAATAATGGCAAATCTTAAGTCATAAATCTAGGAACATAACCTTCATACGTTAGTTACCTACCTAAAATATAGAACTATAACTTACAGAGAGGCTTAATCACAAACAATATTGATGATAAAACATTACGTTTTCTCTATGTAAGAGTATTTCCAACGTTCATACAACATTAAATAAGTTATTGAGTTTATTTTAAGGTTAGTTAGCCTAGCAAAGTAAAGTAAACAAACAAAACAATAACATTGGTAGTGAGTGACATACGTACCTTTTTTTTTGGTTTATTTATGAGGCAAAGGTTCTTTCAACCATGCGCAGCCTAGTTTAAAAAAACCGTAGCTTTTCTTTTTAAAAGAATTTATTAATTCAATAATTTATTTTGTATTAAATTTTATATTTTTAAAACATTTTTTATTTGCTCTAAATTACAGACTTTGAATGTTGGATAAAAAAGTCATGAAAACGGAGAGTAAATTGGTGATACAAAGTGCAATTCTAAGTTAAAATTAGAGCAATTTACGTAGGTATTTATGTTATTTGTATTTTCATTAATTCACAAAACAAATTTACTAGCGATAAATACAAATAAAAACAGTAAAAATTTACTCAAAAAAACTTACTTAAAAGTAGTAAGAATAATATTATTTATAATAATATCCACGGCATTTTTTATTTGCTTCATGAAAACACAAGTTTATTTGCATTGCTAGTAACAAAAATTGGAAAACTTATCTGACGTCAATGTCAATCAATTGTCATGTCAATGTCAAGTATCAGCGCAACCGCAACGTTTTATTTATTTGCTTTCAAATCAATTTATAATATCAATAATTTACATATTTTTATAAATAAAGTTGCGCAACATATAAGAGAAACACAGTCCTTATGTACCCGAGGTTCCCAAACGATACAAACAAGTAATAAACTTCATGTGTCTCGAGAAAAGTTTTGTTGTTATTAAAGGTACTTGTTTTCGTTATTTATCTTCTTCACTGCATAGTATAAAACAAAGTCACTTGCCGCCGTCTGCGTGTCTAAGCTTAGATCTTAAAATTACACAACAGATTTTGATGGGTTTTATTAATAGATAGAGAGATTCAAGGGGAAGATTTTATGTATAGGGAAAGGCGTTTTACTCCAAATGTGAAGCTTACTGAGCCGCTGGCAAAAGCTATATAATATTATTATTATTGCAAAATATAA
Source organism: Emmelina monodactyla (assembly GCA_916618145.1). NCBI lineage: Eukaryota > Metazoa > Arthropoda > Insecta > Lepidoptera > Pterophoridae > Emmelina > Emmelina monodactyla. The sequence continues at coordinate 6,094,480 of OU745316.1, forward strand.
TACAGCAAAAAACTTAGACACAGCAACATGTGGCTGGTTAATATGTATATAATTATTTTATCATGATAGCGGAGAATTCTTTGCATTTTAATTGTGGTGCTACCAGCCTATCTTTTTTTAAGTAATAATAATTAGTTTGATAGTATAATTAATATTACTTGTATGTTTCAGACGCACATTCTACAGAGAAGTAAAAGATATCATCGAAGATCATACCATCTGTTAAGTGAAAGGGTAGCGGCAGTCAAAGGTGTTAATTGAATTGCAAAAAAGAATTGTTAGTTTGAAAGGATGTAAATAACTACTTATTTTCTTAGCTGTCTTCAAATTATTTGCTTCCCTGTCATGTAAAATAAAAGAGATGCATCATTTTGACTATTTTTTCACAAAAATGTGAATTTGAAATTAATATAAGCTTCTTAATGAATTTTATGAGTATTTTATTTCTAATAATGTTCCTTTTTTGTGTTTTATATGACTTTGAATATATATTAACTCATTTCACCTTCCTCGATCAGTGAAAAATATAATAAATAGGAAGTGCCTATTTTGAAGTAGCAAAGAAATATTTATTATTAAAAAGAAGACTTACACAATTAGGTACTATTAATAATTTGTTACATGAGTTTAATTTCAAATATAGTATAGTTCTATTTAAATATCCAATTTTTATTAAATATTTAAATTGCAGAAATAATGGTTTGTGTTGCGTTGCATTTCAACTTTCCTAGGGCTTCAGTCCTTGTTTTTTAAATTACATTGACCTCACCATATCCTTATACTTCCTACTCATCATATAAACAAATACTAAATATAGAATTACTAGAGTGCGCTATATGCTGAAGATATAGTTACCTAACTACACTAATTACCATGACTTAAGTCTCGTTGGTTATTGCAAACATTATAAACCACATATTATGTAGCCGAATATAAATTGCTAGTGGTTGTGCCGTGCTTGCAAGAAAGGTATAAAATTCTAGGTAAGTACCATCTTTACAAACCCAAATGAAATAAATATATGAATTTCATAGGATTTCATTAACTTGAATAAGTAAATAAGTAGGTTATTCGTAGGTTCATAGAATAAGTAATTTCCTACAAAATTTTCACTTCTTTACAAAGTATCTTTATGCGATACCTACCTTTACCTTTTATTTATTGCTCTTATACTAAATACTTTCCTACCTATATCTTTAACAACACTAATTTTTTTTATCAAAAGTGCCATATTTAAAAATTTGTTCATAAGTTACTGCATTGGTATCATACTTATTTGAAAGAGGGACCTCCAAAGTGAAATCTTTCATTTGACAAGTCGCAATCACAAACACCTTTCAAAATTGATAAATATCGTTCAAAAAGTTCATTTGGCTCATTCAAGATTGAGTCTCAAAATCAACACCTTTCGATGAAGGATGTTGTCGGAAAGTAAGGTTTGAAGGGTATCGCAATATCTCATAAGTGTCAATTGCGTTTTGAAGTCCGAAAAGATCTTATTTTTTTAATTTAAATTAAAGCAAAAATGAGTTTAATAATAAGTTAATGACATAAAAGATTAAAGTTTGATACTAAAAATTAATCCTACATTGTTTTAATAATAAATAAAAAATAAAGAAATATTTTTTTTCGTGAATAATTAAACGCAGCAACATCATTCAGCAATATCATTCAAAATTGAAAGCGATTGCGACTCGAAAACCGATTTCGTTCAAGAGTCGCGATACCGATCCCTTTCAAAGGTATTGATATTCGAGTTAGAGAACAGCCCTGCAGGTTGGAACCCAACTTTACAATCGATAAAGGTAAGTAACTTATTTTTAGATAAAAATCGACAAAATTGGGCACGAACATAAATCCATGTCAACTATTCGTTTTGAATATTCAAGATTAATTTTGTGGTTGAAAATGCTCGTTTTTATAATTATACTTACCTACAAGTTGTAAGTTACAACTCCTGGTATAAAGAATGACGTAAGTAGGTACTTATTATAAAACTAAACTCAGATTTTCTTATTGATTTAGAACTTCGAGATAGGGATTTTCTGTACCAAACATTAAGTCAAATCTAATAAGAAAATTATTGTTATTTTTTACAAATGAATAGATTGTATATGATTTTTCTTTTTTTCCTTTATTGACCGCCGGTTTTTGTTGAAGGTGAGGTCGGTCGAATCATTATACAGGGTGCTTGGTAATGCGATACATTCCTACTAAGAGGTTAAAGTATAGCTTTTTGGCAGTCAATTAAGTCATATCATACCATGTCCGAAAATTGATAATTTCTGAGATATGCAACATTTAAGATTTTTTATAAAAAAACCCATTTTCGAAGTTCAAATGAATCCTTTTAGTGAAAAATTCAAAATTAATTTTAATGTTTTATTGTTTTATGGTAGCTTGATAACTAAAATGATATTTTAGATTCAAATTTGCTACAAAAAAAGTTAAATGTCAAATTGTGATAGATAACAACCTTAACGTCAACTTGAAGTTGAAGTTCTCAAGATAAATAAATTTTTGATAAAGAAAACCTATGGGCCGGTCACGTCTGTTACATTTAAAAAAACTACCTACACTCAATATGCGTCCATTTTATGCCGCATCACAACTGACTGTTATGTAAATATTAAAAGGATTTCATAATAATTAAAGAAAAACATTTTCATTTAATATTTGTTCAACTAAACAAAGTTTAAACATAATTTTTTTGCTTAGACATAAAAAGTACCCATTTTTTAATCCCCTTTAGATCCGATAAGTTGATCACTTTAATTTTGTAAGCATGCCATGTCTGACAGGTTTCTTAAGTAAGTTTTGTCAACATGTCAATGTCAAATAAATAACCTTAAAACTGAATGTTTTGCTTTGGAGAAGTATTTCTTGGTGTAGAAACTAAAAAATATACTTTGTTGCTCATATAAAATGGCAGTTATGAGAGGATGGCGCTACACTGCCTTTATCACAGGATTTGTTGGGTTCATAGGCCTTGCTCTTTATCCTATTATTATAAGTCCAATGATTGATCCAAGCAAATATAGTAAGTTTTTGAAACATACTTTTTTTTTTTACCTAATACTTTTTTATTGATGTATTCTTTCGTGTTACAGAGGAGATACAAAAAGTGGCTAGAGCAGGCATTAACCAAGAAGACATTCAGCCTGGAAGTAAGTTGATATTTATATTTTAAGAATAGGTCTTCTCTAGCTTTGGCGAGAAGTTACAGATTACAGTTATAGATATTGAACTGTGTAATTGATGCAACTGACGAACATTGATTAATTAATACACTCGCTATTTAATTATGTAATTATTTTTGTTATAGACCTGAGTCATTTACCTACATTTTTTTTTTTATTATTTTATCAATGTGAAGAAATCTTAACACTGTGAACCCAGATAGGGGCATTATCAGTTGTTTCAACTGCTGCCCTAGTTGTATTTAAATAAATAAATAAATAATAATTGGTAGTCAAAGTGCAAACCTCTTAACAGCTTATTTAAACTCAAATATCTTGTAGCCTATTTTCATCCCAAACTATTAAGCAATGTCTATTCCAAAGTTCATTATTATCGATCCAGCAGTTCAGACATGGAAGTGGAACATACAAATAAATATTTGTATTTTTTTTGGATAATCTGCAAACATTAATCTTGATTTAAGTGTAAATAGACAGTTATTACTATTTAACTTGAATATTTGTTATTTACAGATATGAAGGTGTGGTCGGACCCATTTGACCGTAAAAAGTCAAGCAGTGATTAACCAATAGTCTTTTAATGAACTATTTATACTGTAAATACTATTTTTTGTTATATTAGTCTATTAATGATAATTTAAGTAGTAAAAGACTTTAGTTATAAAATGAAATGTTTTATTGTAATAAATGTGTATTAACTCCTTTATATGTATTTATACAAAAAAATAAGGAGATTTAATTACAATTTCGTAAAAAAATAAATTGCAATTTTAAATTATTTACACCAATTTTACTTTTGCAAACTCCTTAAATTTCTCTTCCATTTTAATAAGATCTACATTATTTTTAATGCTTATTGTGGTAGAAATTCTGAATTATATCTACACAAAAGTACTTGAATTAAAACTATTATTATCTTTTTATCCAGCATATAGAAAGGAAAAGCATTGGATGTTATATATTTTTATAATTTCAATTGCAATCACTTGACTTTTATAACATATTATAATAATGCAGTTTAAAAAAGACTTCTTATAGGCAATAACAATTTTAATTCAAGTAAGTAGCCATTGTGCGGCAACACTGAAAAAAACTAGGGTTTATATACAAAATTTTATACAATTGTGTTCAACTATTGCTAAGTTAAAAGTAAAATTGCTTCGCAAAATATTTTGACATCAATTCGAATGAGATAATTTGTTTAACAGTGCTCAACTTTTATCGAAACTCAGTTTTTTAACAAGCTATACTTTAAAAATATATTTATCTAAATCTACATATAGAGTTATTTTCATAGATCTAAATATATTACCATTTAAAGCATAAAGCAAGGGTAATATTTTTTTATGCACTAGACTTGAGGATACATTTAAACATATTTGAAAAATTATATTAATATTAATGATATACAATTATAAAATTTTACACTAACATTCTGAAACACAAAATAAGTATCCAAGCATAACTTACATAATAAATGAATCCAACTTTATACTATTATAAAATAATTATGACTATTTATTTAGCACGAAAAAAACATAGTCTTGTTTTTCTCAGCATAATTGTGTTTTTAATATAAACTTGTTTTTTTTATTTAAATTACTGAAAATATAATATTAGCAAATGCAACGTGGCCTCACTGTCTTTTCTATTCATAGTTAACGCTATGACCCAACACAAAACATTATCACAGCCTAAAATAAAATTGCTTTTGAAAATAAAATCATTGTTTTATAAAATACATGTTTCAAAATATCAACTAATAAAACTCTAACACAACATAATAAAAAAAAGGTTTGTAATTAAAATGATTTACAATAATATCTAAATTTACAGCGAAGTATATATAATTAAGGGGTAGGAAATGTATTTGAGAATGCTTCATTTAAATAAACAGTAGGTGATTATGAAAGAGTCTAGTGTTTTCCAGAAACATCTAGAATATCCCTACATTTTTCTCATCACTTATTAATTTTTAGCATTCACAACCAGAATTTGAGTTCGTTTACAACTTTGATTTAATTTTACATTTTTATAGCACTTTTACTTTTATTTGTCTTAATTTTGATTTTTGAGTCTTTTGGTACTGATTTTTACTGTTTTATTTTTAATGATATTGATTGAAATATAATATTTTCTTGTATATACATTATTCTCCTTCACCACTTGTTTTAACCACTATTGCTCACTCATTAAATATTAATATCCAACATTGTCCACTTTTAATAACAAATATATTAATCATCGTAGAAATTCATCATCATCACCCACCTAGAAAAAAAAACAACATTATATTCTATTCTAAATTTAAAACAAAAGTTATGGTTGTTTACAATTTACCTGTAAGTTTACAAAATTGAATATTTTGACTAAAATATAAACGTTATATTGCCTAAGTAAGTAGATAAAAAATATTTATTTAGAAGAAGTTTTCTATGTAACTCACTTGTAAAAAGTATTCGAAATCACTGCGGTGGCAGCTGCCCTCTGCCGAGAATGTGAATTTGTGAAAAGTACCGTCTTCACTTATAACTGCAATATAAATAATTAATTTAGCATCAAACTGTGGAATTATTCCAGAAAATTAAGAACCACATTACAATGATGTTGACCAAAAATAGTTTCTTAATAAACTGTATTAAAAAAAATGCCGAAACATAGAAAAAACTTTGTTTAGCTTTCACTTAAAAACGGCTAAACCGATTTTAATAAAATTTGGACAAACTAAAAATACTAATATCTATACGTTTGCCTGTCTGTCTTTAGCTTCCACCTAAAAACGGCTGAACCGATTTCCATGAAATTTGCCACAAAGTTCATCAACCTTTTTTTACCCAGTTTCTTTTCCAACCCACCTAACCTTTTTTTACCCAGTTTCTTTTCCAACCCACCTATAGCATTGTGGTCGTCGGTAAAGTGGCAGACGGCCCGGCCGCGGGTGTTGGCGGCGGCCACCGCGTGCTTCCCGCTGCGGCTGGCCCAGACGTGGAGGGTTCCTTTGTCGGACACACAGCAGACTAGCGCGCCGGAGGTGCTTAGGCTTATACTGGGGACGATAGACAGGGTTTTAGTGTTTGGAGATTCTGGTATTAGGTATTGGCCCCGATTCTCAAAACACTCTCTAAAACTAAATAAAAAATATCGCTGTCACTTTCTCATGCTTCGTATTAGAAAAAGACAGGTACATTGGTCTCACTAAATTTAGTCCACATCATTGTAAAATTGAACGAAATGCGCTGAGGACTAGCCTAAAATTGCCTTCGCCATGTTATATTGGACGTACATTTTAGTTTGACAGGACTAAAATGATTACCTGTCTTTGTCTTATACTATTGAACAGTAAGTGACAGCGATAGTTTTAGTTTAGTTTAGAGTGTTTTGAGAATCGGGGTCCATTATTGGTTGTGATTAAAAACTGGTGGGGCTGTATCAGGGCAGGATAAGTTGGTGTCAATGTGAAACATCTATATCAGTTAGTCGCTTTTAGAGTTGAAGATTGAAAGGTAATGATCGACTTCGTTTTAAACATTAAAATAAAAGCGAGATGATTGTATACGCTAAATAATGCCATTAAATTATGTCATACGATATAGACCAATTCGTTACGATTCGGTTATAAGACATGGTACCCGGTGTATGTTCAAAAGTACTGTTTTGGGTCAAGCTTCTAAGCTTTTTTTAAACATAAATTGGTTTCATAGTTAAGTAAATACGATTATATGGTTTTAAAAAAAAATCTAATTAAGCATCTATTATTATCATTAATCATCAACTCACCACTCTCATTAAACAGTCGGAAAATAACTTAAGAATAGGTAAATAGTATTTTTTATCCATAAAGGCCAAACCAAAACACACCATTACAACAACTCACCAATAAACATCAGCATAATCCGACCCGCGCCGTAACTCCTGCAGCATCTGCTTGCTGCTCGTATCCCAGATCCTAATAATTGTCCCTCTCTCGGATGCCGTGGCGAGTTTGGCCCCGTTGGCGGATATGCTGATGCAGACCAGGTCGGTCTGGTGGCAGCCGAGGACCGCGGGGGAACAGGAGGAGGCGCCTTTGACTGCTCGGGATACGTCCTGGAGTATATTAGTGTTCAAATTAGAAAGGTTTGAATTTTTTTGCATAAGAAGTTCGGGTTATACGATCAAATGAAGTTGAGCAACAATTTTGACAGGAGTTTGACATTTGGTGTCAAAATGGTCACATAAAAATGTTGATTGAATAAATTAGGATTGCGGGTAAGATTTGATAGCATAGCCAAACATAGAAACGATCAGCTGCAAGCTGTGTCGAAAAATGTGTCGAAAATCTATTCTATCCTTTTAAGAGAACAAACTTTCAAACAAAATTCGCCTAGTCAACTTAGCACCAATATCCTTCCTTCCACGATGACCCCCTACTCACCAGCAGTTGACACGAGCCCTTCCTACACGCGGGCGCGGCCAGTATCTGCGGCGAGTTGGCGTCGGTCGCCAGCGCGCACAGCGGCCGCGGCGAGCCGGGCGTGCGCACGAGTGCCACGCGCTGCAGCGACGGCAGCGACAGCACTTGGATGGACGTGGGGAGCACCACCGCCACTCTACACGTGTGATACGAGTCAGAACAAGCCCGAGATACGTTCGCTTTTCGATTGTTGTAGCTAGATGAATGTAGATGGCGCTGCATGTATTTAACTCTCGATAACGTTTGCATATTTTGAAAAATAATTGCTTTTGCCTTAATAGTATTACTTGTTTAGGTAACTCCTTGTCTAAACAGTTAAGATTGTTTGTATAATGGTGGAATTGATACATAAGTAAGTTGTTTTAGTTGCTAGTGCGCACAGCGGCCGCGGCGAGCATTATCGCCACTCTACATGGTTGAGTTTATATTGGTAAACGCTGGACGAACTCAATTGGTTGAAATAAGTCAGTACAAGCTCCGCATGAGTTCTCTAGACGATTGTTTCTATAGAGAAGAACCTAGATGGCGCTGCGTGTATTTTAAATCGCGACGACACGTACGCATAATTTAAATTTAGGTAAACATAAGCCTTTTATTAATGTTACTAGTTTAAAGAACAATTCTACCGGGAGTGCGCACGAGTGCCACATGCTGTAGAAGCAGGAGAGAAAAAAAATGAACATAACATTCTGTCGTTGCGTTGAGAGAAAAAAACGCAACGAGTAACCGTCTTGCAATATTCAGTTTATCTTTCGGAAGCATTATTCTTACACCCTGTATAAATGTACTAAACAAGCTTAACAGCTGAACTAGTCCTTCGCAATACTAGATTTATTTTCATATGATTACCTAATTGAGAATTACCTACTTTAATAAAATTAAATTTAAAATAAATTATTTTTATTATATTATATTATATTATATTATATATTTACGGGTAGATTATTATTTTTAAATAATAATCAGTAAGTAGTATAGTAAGTAGTAGGTATATTTTTGCTTTGGCGGCTTTGAATTTTGAAATCGTATTATGACTTTACATCTTTACATGTTGTCAGTTAACAATATACGGATCAATTAACTAATGATTGTATCTTCCTGTGATTAAGTGTTATCACCTATTGTTTTGGGCAATTAATGAATCTACGCCAATTGTAAATTTGTAGGTTAGTTGGTGAAGGTTTCAACAATCTAATCAATTTTGTTTTTATTCATATTTATCTGACACATTTATCTTGAGGTTACTCTGATTCCGTATCCTTACTAATATTATAAATGGGACAATGTTTATGTATGTCTGTCTGTGTGTTCCCCTTTCACGTCGAAACGCCTGAACTGATTTTAATTAATTTTGGTCATATTTCAACAGCCGTGGATAAAAGCTACTTCTACCTGGAGAATCACTTTAATCACAGACGAAGTCGCGGGTACCTACTAGTTCCGTAATTAATAAAATAACTTACTATTAACAACATTTTATAATAATAACAAAAATACCTAAAAATAAAATACCTATATTGTATAGTGTCTGCAAGAAGGCAGTATGACTTTATCTTTTTTTCATGCTTAGAATTTCGCATTAGGATAAAATAAGGAAGTAACCTTCAGTTTAATTGTTTTTGAACATGTTAGGATCAGATTTGAATTATTCATTAGCGTTCATTACTTATGCAGCCGTTGTTATAAATGGAATGATCGTACATAACTGAGTTAAAGAATCTTTAATTGAGTCACAATATATGAGGTGAATGGAATTACTGGTTTAGACACAATGTCTGATAATACTTACAATGAAAGTAATGACCAAACTACTATTTTTATATTTATTGCTTGTGCATGCATTTAGTAATGATGATAATGAATCTTTATGGTCCAACTACAAATGATAAGTATATTACAATTTTTTCAGTTTAAATACTTGTGCCTTACCTAAAATTAGTATTGTAAGGGTTTTAAAGTTCTCGAATTTTAATTTTAATTAATTACAACTATGTTGTAGTTAAAGAATAAAATAGATAATTTGGTAGCAAAATAACATCTTACTTGTCTCTCCGAGCCTTTAAAGCTTGTATGGGTGATTTGAATTGAACTTCTGCTTTGAACGTCCTGTGTTGGTCATCAAGAAGCAACATTGTGCACGGTTTCTTTGCCTTGACTATTAGAAGCCAGTTTGTACGAAATATCATCTCACAGAGTGATACCTCACCCAGCTCCTCTTTGCCTGAAATATACAAGGATTAATTTAGTATAACAAGTTGGTGGGGGCAGTAAAAAAAGATTTTTTTTAATGGACATTGTTATTTTTATTTATTTTTGTAAAAGAAACAATATATATTTATTTGTGCTTGATAAATATGTAAGCTGTATTGATAAATACAAATTAACCGTTGTTAATTTATTAAAGAAATAAATTGAAGCTAATATAAACTTCTTTAAATTGATACCTACAAATCTACAACAAAAACTTGAGTTTATAAACAATGCAGGTATTAAAAGGTAACAAATGGATAATAAAGCCTGCCTTTGTATATATTTACAAGGATTGTGTTTGAATAACTATTGAGCTGAATATCCTTTTTTGTTGGTCAGGTAATAAATTCTGGACCTTATTTGGTTTTATTTCTAGGTCAACTGTGACAATTGTATTGTGGACTGAAAGTAGTCTTTATTATAGAACAAAATCATAAAATAATTGAAATAGTTACCATTGACTAAATAATTATAGAGTTTACAAGACTGAATTCAGTCTTTTACTTGAATTTTGTGTAATGTTGTGTAGTGATAAGTAATGGTAGAAGTTTTTTTTTATTGCATATTGTATTTAGTAATAAACTTACTATAGTGGGCCTTTTCGACAAGAGGTTCCACATTGTAAACACGCAACCCTGATGTTAAGCAGCAAGCGAAGCAGCCTGAAAAATTTATAATTTAAATAAAACCAAAGAATTTAACTGATCAAAACAATATTTATGATAAACTATCTATATTGGTTTCTTATATATCTTTATTTATCCTGTACCTACATTAATTTATTAAGGCTCAAATATGATGGTACCTATACCATATTTTGTAAACATATTTAAATGAATAATACAACTAAACCTAAATTAAATAAATAGACCTACGCAATTAGGACAAAGGCGTCACCTAACAATAATAAGTGAATGGTAGTAGACGTTACGAGTGTAAACTGCGCGTGGGCAGCCTCTAAAAATATAAACAACACGTGGATTCGATTCGAGAGCCAAAAAGCGTGGCGCAACTCAACGTTGGGACGGATAATACACCACGCGCCCTATTTACAACAACCAACCACTTTCTAACAACACATGATTCATCAGAATCAAGTTACGCGTAAAATTCACCAATAAAAACACCACGAAATAACCAAGGAGAACAAAGAACCAACTCAGAAGCACAAGGAAGTAACGCATACCTTGGTCTTGATTTATGCTTAGGCTCGTCACGCCGCTGCTTCTCCGGCGCGCCATTTTTTTACACGCCGCAAATTTATCATAAACATTGATTAGTTGTCTGATCAGTCGTCGCAGTGGACATTTTCGCACAAATAATTTATTACGCAGATTTTTTGTACATGATCCCTGTGTGTGATACACAGCTGATTTGATGTTGATGACTTTTGTTTTGACTGAAAGTCTGACAGTTGACAGGAAAACAAACATGGCTGCCGATACATTGCCAACAAAAAAAATATTAATGCTGCCATAAAATAGCTTTAAAATCTACCGTATTAGATGTTTGAAAATAAAACAATGAAAAGTTGAAAACATCAATGCAATCAACCTCTGTTCAGAAAATTACTGTCATTCATAAAAAATGGTAAACAAAACATCAAAATGATTTTAGCATTTATCGTTGAAGAAATCCTCTTGCAAATCAAATTTTTGGCCTCAAAAGCTGTTCTAAATTATGTAGGGTGTCATTTAGCAAGATTTGTACTAAAAAATCTTAAGAACAGTAACATATTGGCATAAAAACCTAAAAACTAGTAAGTATAATAACTCCTAAGTATATCATCCACGCATTATATTTATTTAGCTTAGTACGTAATGTACCCGGAGTACTCCACAGTTAAAAATCTTTTTGCAGATAAAAAAATCGTAAATTACGAAATTCCACCATGCCTTTTACATCAACGTACGTCAAGGACTACAACTGGCCGTTCCCGAAACCTATCATTGGAAAGTATGTAAAATTGCAACGCCTTATAAAATTTTATAGCAAATGTGCTAAGCTACACCGTTTAGTACCTAAACTATTTTTTTTGTACCGTACCTAACCATGATTGTTGAAGGTGATCTATTAGTAATGATATAAGCATAAATAGTAAAGATATGACATATAATGTTATTTTAGACCATGCGAGCCCCCTTCACCGTCGATGGCGCCGCCGCCGCGGCCGCCGCCCGTGGCTCCGTACTGCCACTGCGACGCGCATACTTACTCGCCCAGAATTGAACAATACAAGCAACTGCTCGAAAAGGAGAAGAAGCTGTGCGACGACTATGAAGTTCTGCGAAGGCAGGTAGGGATGACATAGTGAAGTAATTTTAAGCTGTTTTAAAGGTATCATAAACATTTATAAATGACACGGAAAAAATACGTATGTAGTGAACTTCTTTACTGTAATGTGCGTAGCACATAAAATGCATCGTAGCATGCAATGTTTTTCTTTTTTAGAAAAAGGTCATCTTAATGAGGTTTTTCCTATGTTTTAGATGGTTGACGTAACCAATGATATCTTAGACCATCCCTGTGACGACAGCGACAAAAAAATGCTGACTATGTATCAATCTTCATACAAAAAGAGAAGTAAGGGTTTTACACCTACCTATGTCCAACTAAGCCTTGTCTTCTTTTCCCATTACTAATGAAAACTTTTCCAGCCTTCCCAGTAGTCGACTACCGCAAGATCGAGGCAGCCATGCAGTCCCCGGCCGCAATCCCGATAGAGAGCCATCGCCTAGGCATGCTCCACTGTTACAAAGACCCGACAAACTTCGAAGACGCGGCTCTGGTAGTCCGGCCAACGATCGAGCCCCCGCGACCTATACACACGGGGGTCATGCCTCAAGCTTTCCAGAACTGGTTTGCGGACTATCCGGGGAGGTCTGAGTATATGGACACGTACAGCGCGACAGCCAAGTCTTGCTGGAGGGCCATGCAGCGGTATAAAGAGCCGTTGCCGTCGACGCGGCGAAGGCCGGATGATCTGTGTGTGTAGTTACTTGTACTGGTCTTTGGAGGATTAAATGCTGAATCAATCAAACATTTTTTCTTTGGCGTAGTTTTGTTGTTATTAAAAAAGGCCGAGCAGAAATTAGTTAACCGTTGTTAGGTTAGGTTTTCGTATTTTCAGTTGTTTTCCATAGCTTTTTTATAGCTACTTTGTCTAAATAAGAAGGTTAGTTCGAAAAGTACTAAAATATTACTTCAAAGGGGGCTTGCGTGTATAACTACTTAACCCTAGATTCATAAACATTCGTCTCTCAGACCGCACAAAACGCATTTTTGTTTTTTTTACGAGTTCTTGGTTTTAAAAACTAGAAGTAAGTATGAGATTTTATAAAATACAAGGTTATATTTATTAATATATTTTTTTGAGTACGTGTATAATAAGTACTTCAAATTGGCTTATTATGAGATTTCAGAATGGAAGATTGGCAAATTGTGAATTATGTGATTCGTTTATCAAATTTTTCTTATAATTATTTTATCCTTTTTATAGGAAATTACGTACTTTAGTAAAATCGAGAATCATGTGATGTTAGAAGAAGCGGACTCAGTAGATTCTTACAATGGACCATGGTAACATAAAGGGCGCAAAATGAAAAAATGGAAGACATGCCTAAAAATGAAAATCATAGATTTTTTGGATTAAATGCCTTTCATTATACCGGGTGTCCAGGAAACAATGGATAACCTCTGAAGGGCTGATAGTAGAACTAAAGGCAAGCCTAAAAGATAATTGATAAAAAGTATAACCCTTACACTGCTAGAAATATGGCGCTTTAAAATAAAACTTCATATTTTTTGGCTGTGTTCATATTTTTACTCGTAACGAGGTCAAATCACTTAATACCATCATTATTTCTGTGCTAAAATAATTAATATTAACCGCATCAGTGAATAACTACCAAATAAAATAGCTAACTAAAGTATTTTTCTCAAAAAATAATGTTAAACTTTTGATTTGTGTAAAATTTCTAAAAAAATATTTTTGATGTGGAACTTTGAACAGTTCTGGTGTAAAAAAAATATGAAAGCAACAGTGGCCAATGATTTCAAAATATTCCTGGTTTAATAAAGTTTAAAAAAAATGTAATATGTCGTTATTGTAATGAAAAAATATTGAACTAATGGTATTAGTGTGTAAAATGGGATAATTATTTAGTACTAGCAAAATTAAAAAAATACAATAAAACTAAAGAAATATGATTTTAAACTGATATTAATTGCAAACACATTGGAATAATTGAGAGCAACTGTTCAAATTGTCTGTCCCCATCCTGATGCAGGCCGTACATCTACGAATAAAGGATCTTCAAAGAAATCAACTTGACAGGAGAAAGTGATCCAAATTTTCTTCAAAATGACTTACCCAAATATGGTTATGAATCTAGGGTTAAACGTGGGAAATTAAGATTAATAGGTCCGTCTCCTTCCGTATGTCTGACACCAAGCTGTATCGCATGAACCGTTATAGCTAGCTCGTAGATAGTTCACAGATGATATATTATTTTTGTTGCAAATTTTGTACCAATATAGTAGCGTCACTAGTTACTTTGTAGTCATAACTAATTACAAAAGCATTTACGCATCAACTGTACGAAAATCTGCCTAACTAAAATAAAATAACACTCTCGTTTTATTACCTATTCAAGTAGGTACGTTTTACGTCTTGAAATCAGCCGCGGACTCGCATTCTTGTTAATACAACTAACTTCGTTATGTTGACAATTGATATGACAGTCCAATAACAACACCGCTAGTTGCAGATAACATTTTGTGATACGTGTTTCGAAGTTGGTAAGTGTATGGTTTAATAAGTTTTTTGTAAGATAATAAAAATTGAAAGTGGACATTTATTACGTATTTAGACAGTACAATAAAGCTAAGAAGTGTCAGATTTAAAACCGTTGTAGGTATGTCATACAAATTAAATTATCAATGCATATGTCCAAATTACGGTTATTAATAACAATCGTCAGAGATCTATGATCGAACAGCTGTTGGGTTTATATACCTATCTTTGTAGGTACTTTTATAAATTCCATGAAATTTTGTACCTACATATAATTATAAAGTACATTATAAGAAGTAGCAATAATTAGAATACCTACGATAAAATTTTATACACTTAAGGCATTGACTCTAGCTTTTAACCGACTTCTTTAAATATACCTACAAATTTCCTACCTATAGTTATGATGCAATCTCGTTGGCCGTTTTCGGGACTTTAAAGTTACAGGTTCAAGGGCGCGTAAGAAAAACATCAATCGCTATCCCCTTTCAAACGCTAACTTCACATCGAAGTTTTTTACTCTACAGGGTGTTAAAAGACTGCTTCCGAAAACAACAAAATGGTTATTGCTGAAAGACCTTAATTTTTGAGCAAAAATCTTCTTTTTTATTTAAATATAATTAATTACATGAAAACCAACAGATTTCGGGTTTATTACAAATCAAATAGAGTTTAATTTTCGTTAATTGTATTCTACAAATTATAAAAATAACTAAGTATGGGCAGTAATAATACTAAGCTTACCAAAAAATAAGAATAGGTATTAAAAAAATACTTATTGGTTCATTTATAAAGCCTCAATAGATAAGTTATTTTGATAAATAACCCGTAAGGAAAATACCGATCATCTCATTGAAAAGCAAAATTATTTTATATAAAAGTGCATTTAATAGGCAATAATCACAGGCAATAATATTAAGCTACCTATATATTTTAATAGGCTGTTACTTATGGGTCGGTAGGTACTGTAAGGTCTTTGACTCTTTAATTTACAGTGCCCGGTTACGACAGTATCTATGATGTTTGTTTAATCTTATTGTCACATCTTTAAAAAACGTCAGAAGTTTTGATTGTATATCTAAAAGGCAACGACACAGATTTGGCAGCGCCAAGTTGTTAAGTAGGTACTGCCAAAGTCCCAGATGGTTAGTCTTTAATTCCATGCAAAATTATATTAGATGGGTATCTCATATACCTAGGTAGGTAAGGTCATGCCTCATTATATCATTACACAATCTGCATAAATCTTTCCCGTTGTTTGTAAACACCATTTACTTTAATTTTCCTTTAATCTGTAACTTTACATAAAACACAGCCTTCGAGGCTAATCCCTTCACGCGTCATATCCGGTCATTGAACCATGGTCACCAAATCGTCAGTTGTTTTAGTAAAATACAGTTGTGAACGAGTTTGCGAATTATGTGGACGTCTTGTTTAGTAATCTGTTGTTTTTTCGTCGGGCTGTGCGTAAAAAGTAACCATGCAACTACGAGTAGTAAGTCAATTGTCGATTTTTTTTTTGTATCTGTCTACAAAGTATGGCTAGAGTAGATGCCCTAATTATTTAACCTTTTTGCCAGCCTACTTACAGCAATAACGGTCTTTAATCAATGATACAAACAAACACTTGATATTGTAGTGTTAAGTGTGAGATAAACCCTATCTTAGGTGTTATTCAATGTAAATAAATATCTTGTGTTTTGTTGCACTTATGTGTTCGCTTCAAAAAAGACTGGGCTACCTACCAAAGTAATAGTCGAAATATCTTGATGCTAATATTTCTAAGTTAAAATTATATTCAGTGGTTCAACGGCCTTCAAAATTTATAAAAGGTAGTTCTGCTTTCAAGTTTCATTTCTACATGGGTAATAATCAATAGTAGGTACTCAGACGTAGGTCACTACGTAGGTTCTTTACCTTTTTACTACTTACTTCTAATCTTTATACTAATCAAGCAGGTACTTTGCAATACGTTAGTCGACTATTAAGAGCACTCTGGTTAACACGTGCTTTCTCTCACCTTAAATTAACTTATTCTTACAGATGAATCAAATATGCCTACCCTAAGCGAAGATGTATTTGGAAGTTACAAAAATGAAACCTTCAAAAAGTTTACTTGGCAAACTGATAGTGGAGTCACGGTGTCTGTCATTTCTTACGGAGCTATCATCCAGGCGATTAAGGTAAAATAAGTGTGGCAATTTTTTCAAGCATTTTATTTTATTTATAGAAATAGCCATGGTGTGGTGTGGATTTCTGAACATAAATAAACCACACGAAATGTTTGGCACAGTAAAGTTAAGAAATCTCATTTTTGTTTTAGTAGATAGGTACTAACCCATACTTCAACTTAATGAAAATGAAAAATAATTAACTATTATTTTATTCAGTACATACCTACAGTTTTCCTGTCTATTTTTGGACAGCAAAAAGGACCTACTGTATTTTAAAACCTTCCGCCTAACAGGTTCCAGACAAGCACGGCATTCTAACCGACGTGGTCCTCGGGTTCGATGACCTCGACGGATACGTTAAGAGGAACGTACCATACCTCGGAGCGACTGTGGGCAGATGCGCTAACAGGATCGGAGGGGCACAGTTCAATATTGATGGAAAGAGTTATTCCGTGGCTAAGAATGTAGGGAAGGATCATTTGCACGGGGGCATTGTTGGGTTTGATAAGGTGATTATTATTATTAAGAATGTCTATTCCTTTTTTACATAGGTCTCAATGATTCAGGCTGTAGCAGAAGTTGGTGTTTTTCGCTTATCAAAATGTTTTTTTACAAAAGTTACATACCCATTAGTATTAGAGAGAATGCAGAGTATTTCAAAGTCAAAAATCCTCATTAACTGTTTTGTGTCTGACTCATTCACCCTTTTTTGGGTTTCGTTATTTTAAACTGTTTATCACTTAGTTTTGGAATTCGCATTTTAATTTTGGTAGGTAGGTCAACCAAATCAAGAATTTCTTCCTTATATTTGTCGTGCTTCTATTATTAACTTAACACCTAAAGGAGTAATTCCCGAACTTCCAGGTAAATTGGCAAGCAGTGGTCGATGGAAACCGGGTGATTTTTTCCTACCTCTCCCCCGATATGGAAGAAGGGTATCCCGGAGACCTTATCACGTCCGTCGTCTACGAAGTGACAAATGACAACGTGCTTCATGTAGAGTTTATCTCGACTACCACCAAGAAGACTGTGGTGAACTTGACCAACCACTCGTACTTCAACCTGGCGGGTCATGACACTGGGGCACAGGAGTTGTATGAACACGTTGTTGCTATCAATGCTGATAAGTAAGTACAGATCTTGAAGCCTACGGCGCCGATTAGTCTTGTTTAAATTAGGCGAGTTTGGATTTTCCTACCGAAGAGTGAACCACCTGCGAAAAACTCTTTAATCCGTATTTCCTTATTGTCTTATATTATTTGGTATTGTGAAGTCTCAGATTTCTAGGCGAGATAAAAGGTGGAGGAACATATTAACTTTTAAGTCGCTAATATGGTTTCCGTAGTCTGAGCTTACACACAATCGAGCTGTTAATTTGTTTCTGTTTCTTTCAGAATAACGGAGACTACAGAGGAATCAATTCCAACTGGTAGACTGGTGGGAGTGGGCAACACCCCGTATGACTTGCGGGTTCCAACGAAGCTTGGAGAGGCTATGAAGAAAGGAGACGATCTGTTTGATAAGAACTTCTGTGTGTCCACACACGGGAGTCAGGTACCTATTTGATCAATCATTGACCATTACATTGATTAGTTATTTTTATAATCGACTGTATTATTTTTAAGTGAAGTATGGTATAAGTAGGTAGTAAGTATGTAGCCTAAGTACTTAAACTGAAACGGCTATTTGGAATAAGTACCGCCTTTTAAAATTTTGGATTCCTAGTATAGTAGAAGTAGTTTTAGTGGATAGGCTCTTCAACCCATAATTACTTTAACCGACTCCGATTTTATCGACCTCACTTTTTCATCAGAAGCGTATTTTAAACCAATTTAACATTCCCCCGTGCGTTGTTCTAGGGAATTAACTTCGTATCCCGAGTATCCCATCCCGCCTCAGGTCGAACTCTTGAAGTCTACTCCAACCAGCCTGGAGTTCAGCTCTACACTTCCAACTTCTTACCATCACCCAACGAAACTGCCTTGTCTGGTAAAAGTGGAGTAGGCTACCGAAAACACGGAGCGTTCTGCCTTGAAACCCAGAACTACCCTGATGCCATACATCATGAGAACTTCCCGAAAGTGATACTTAGTCCGGGAGAAGTGTACAGGCATGTGGTGCAGTTTAGGTTTGGAGTGGAGAAATAAATTTGTTTTTAGAAGAAATTACGTAAGTGATAATTGGCAAGAATTTTGCTTGCGATGTAATTTTTGCGATTAAAAGACAAATGGTATTCAACAAATTATTTTTTATTCTTCTACACACAAAGTAGATAGTTCTTACATATTTATAGTACTTAAAAGTAGTAGGGAATTATTTGATTCGGTTGTTAGCTGAGTAAATTCCAAACAAAACTAGGATTAAATTAGCTTCATAGATAACGCTTTTCTAAGAAAGAAGCGGCAGTTTAAAACTAACAATTTTCCCTTTATAATTTTTAAGTAAATTCATTAAAACTTTAATCAAGGAACCAATATTATATACTTAATAAAATATGTGAATATCATCAAATAGACTCTTAGATTCCTATTGTCAACATACTTTTATTTGCAACACGAAAGCGGGCCTCTAGATTATAAAAGCTGTGGTCATAGCTTAAAGTATTAAAAAACAATCCCACTGTCTTTTAAAAACCCCACTTTCGCTAACAACCTATTACGAAATAGACAAAGATGCTAATTCGCTAGTGGGATCAGCCGATCCGTTTTCAGTAGTTTTAGAATTAACATGGTTATTGCTGGAACCATTTTCTTTGACATCACCCCAAGCCATCTTTAGACTTCTCTTCATGCTTTCATCCAAAGGCGGTATTAAGGATCTTGGCAGCAAGAATGTAGAAAGGTTAAACAAATCCAAGAATACTTTGTAGCGGTCACTGAAAATACAAGCAAAAAAGTAAAATCTATTTCTTTTTTATAGAGTTATTAGATTAAGATTTTTGTTGTTACCTAAGCGTGGATCTCAAGTATTGGTAGCCAGAAGAGCCGCCGGTTCCTAGTTGCATTGATCCAATCATACGCTGTACCATTATGACGTGGTTATCTAGAAAATAATATATAATATAAGCTATAATATAAGGTTTTACCTGTAACCATATGTTGTTGAGCCTAAATAGTAACTAAGGATTGTAAAGTGGTGTTTACGGTTTGTGATCATCGCTCACACATCAGGTGACGCAAGGCCTAGGAACGATGTATCACATTTCAGATTAAATTAGAACACTATCAGAGTTAAAATAAACCCGATAACTTTAATGTAAGTGTATAATTAAGTTAAAACATAACGGGTGTAAAAAGACCACTTCCGAAGCCTGAAACCATGTATTCTTGAGCCTCAATAGTAACTAAATTCACTAACAGCATACCCAGAAAACTCAATTTAAAGAAGCTTTTAAGGATCGGGGGGAGGGCGCCACCGTGCCAATGTAAACAACAGCTCCGCAATTAATCTACTTTAAAAATCATTTAAATCAGTTTTCTCAAGAAAAAAAGTGAAAAGTATATAGAAGACAACTGTTCTGGAGTGCACAAATGTTCGCAAGATGATAAAGACGACTATTCAAGTGATATTGTGAAATATAAATATGGGACTCAAAAATTACCTATAACACCTGCCTTGGATTACAGACGCTGGAAAACCTATTTTTGAATCACTTCACAGCCCAAAAAAAGTGTTGACAGTGCCCAAAACTATCAAAAACTCGAATAAAGTGCAAATAATTATTCCATAAAAGTGACGGTCATTTCAACAAAAATATTGTATGGACAAGAACATTGAACGGTTAATAGTGAATCGGCAGCGATCCGTCAACAAATGCATACACGTATTTCACGAGTTTACTCTAAGCGACGGTGGACAGTTGGGTACATCATCGGTCACTGAATCCTGTTGTCAGGGTTCTAATCCGGGTTTCATCGTATCATTTTTGAATACTCAAACTTACTTCTTAAGAACAAGAATCTGTAAAAATTATAGAAAAAGATATTTTTAATACATAAAAACGTCCATTGATTGAATGGTGAGGGCGCCACAGAGCCACGTTGTACTTCGTGTCCGTAAATAAAAACTTAAAATAAATATTCAAAGAATAAAAGGTGATCAAAAAGTGCTAAAAAGTATCACAACAAAGGATAGAAATATCTACGGCACTTTAATACCGCATTTATAACCGATAAATCATGGAGGAAGTTATGAATATGCTAAGAAAAATTCAAAACGAGCTGAACGAACAAAAAACGACAATTGTACAGTCAGCAGATAAAGTTACGGAACAAGTTACGAATAATATAAACCACGCATTGGAGGAAAAATTTAATGCAATGGAAATAAAATACGAAAACCTCAAAGAGAAGCTGGATAACCAAGAAAAGAGACTTTATTTTCTCGAAAAACAGTCAAAGCAGAGGAATATCGTGATTTTTGGACTGGCGGAAACTGAAACATCATATGCAGATCTAGAAAAACACATACTAAGTTTCATAAATCAATATTTCTCTGTTGATCTAGAACGCAGAGACATACAAGAAACTAGGAGAATAGGAAAGAAAGGAGAAAACCCCCGGCCTATTACTATAACATTTTCTTCATTGGGAACAAAAATAGAAATCTTCAAACAAAGGAGAGTATTAAAAGACACGAATTACTACATAAAAGAGGACTTCCCACAGCACGTTTTAGCTAAAAGAAAGGAACTGCAAGTACAGCTGAAAATTGAAAAAGAAAAAGGGAACTCCGCCTCTATTAAGTACGACAAACTAATAATACACTCGAAAAATAATACAACAATAGGCAACAAGAAAAGAACTCTAACAACATCACCAAACGACAAAGATCTACCGCATTCAGAGCCAAAACCAGCACATAAAAAGAACAAAACTCATGCTCAACCAAGTTTACAAAGATCATCGAGCTTATCAGAGGGAGTTATTAAACCAGGAATACTCGGATTCTTAACTACCAAAAACCACAAAAACCAACCAAACGATCAAACAAATGAAAATAATAAACAATAGCAACTACCGCCCTCTCTCACGGAAAACATATTAGAAGCGAACACTACCAAACCACATCTTCCAAGCCGGTTGGTCCCCGTGGAAGATCAAGACCAAAACCCTCCAAAGGAAACAAAACTTTTTTCAAATACCAAAAACAAAAACAACAATTTCCACAACACTTTATACATAGCGACTTATAATGTTAGAACTCTTTCTACTTACTCACGTCTACTGGAACTAACAGAATCCTTAAGAAACATAAAGTACGATATTATCGGTCTCTCAGAAGTTAGAAAACACGGCAACAAAATAGAGGAACACGAGGAGTTCATTTTGTACTACATTGGCGAAACGCCAGGATTATATGGAGTGGGCTTTATTGTTAAAAAACACCTGAAAAAATACATAAAATGTTTCAACGGACTGTCGGAAAGAGTAGCGCTACTTAGACTACAAATCGACAGTCTAGACTTAAGCATCATTCAAGTATACGCCCCAACAGAAAACGCGAAAGAAGAAGAACTAGAGCTTTTCTACAGTACTGTTGACAAAGCAATAAGACTCTCAGGAAACAACATAGTAGTCATAGGCGATTTTAACGCCAAAATTGGTCAACCCAAACCAAATGAAACCATCACTGGAAACTACGGATACGGTAACAGAAATTGTAGAGGAAATAGACTCATTGACTTTGCATATGAAAACAACTTGGCCATAATGAACACTTTTTTTAAAAAGAACAACAAGCAGAGATGGACTTGGAAAGCACCTGACGGCAATACAAAAAATGAATTAGATTACATCCTAACAAACCTATCAAGAAACGTATACAATATACAGGTTCTGAACATCACATACCCTTCGGATCACAGACCCGTGAGGGCGGCTTTCAATATACTTCCAAAATCAAAAAATCGCAGTAAGTTCGGTCGATGCGCCAAGCCTCAGATAAAGAACGAAAAAGAAGTTCAAACCTATATTGAATCGTTAAAAAGCTTGTCAGCAGACATGCTAGACCATTGGAATGATAGGGACACCGTTCAGGTTTGCTACGATAAAATAACTAATGCAATCGACATCGGCCTAAAAAGAATACAAGGGCTAACAAGTAACACAAACACAGAGACAAAGCAAATTATATCAGCACGCACTAAGTCACTAATTAGCAGAAGACAAGAAATACATAAGACTAAACCGAAATCAAGGGCTATGAAAAATGAGCTAAAAGCTCTTTACAAACTCATAAGTAAACGAATCAACTACGACTATAAGGTACATCGCACACAAACGATCAAAAAACATCTTCAAGCCACGGGCAGTGCCAAGAAAGCATACAAAGATTTAAAAACACATAAATCATGGATTGAAGAGCTAAAAAATAGAACCAAAATTACACAGAATAGATCGGAAATACTCAAAATAGCAACAGATTTCTACAAAGACCTATACAGCTCACCAAATCATTCAACATACAAGCTACCGAGTCGTAATACAGAAAGAGCGATGGTAACATTCACCGAAGAGGAAGTAGCCAAAGGAATTAAAACACTGAAATCAGACAAAAGCCCAGGGCCTGACAGGATCACCAACGAAGTCATAAAAGCAGGATCGACGTGTCTTGTGACACCCCTTACGCGACTGTTTAACATGATACTGACCAGTACGAACTCTCCACGCCAATGGTCTGAATCGGAAATTATTCTGCTTTACAAAAAAGGTGATCCAGATAACATAGGTAATTACAGACCGATAAGCCTACTACCATCACTATATAAACTTTTCTCGTCATTATTAGAAAAAAGGTTAAAAGTAACAACAGAAAAATTCCAACCCATCGAACAGGCAGGCTTTCGTCGAGGCTTCTCCACAGTCGATCATATTCACTCGCTAGAGATGCTTATAGAAAAATTCCAAGAGTTCAACAAACCACTCTATGTAGTTTTTATTGACTACCAAAAAGCTTTCGATACTTTACTCCACTCATCGATCTGGGAAGCTCTAATATCACATGAAGTACCTTTGGAATATATACAAGTCCTAAAAAACATCTACGACAATAACACCAGCAGAGTGAAGTTGGAAACCACCGGACCACCCATACAAATAAAAAGAGGTGTGAGGCAAGGTGACCCAATCTCTCCAACAATCTTCATAGCGGTGCTGGAGTATATTATCGGTAAACTAAACTGGGAAAAAGTGGGTATAAACATAAACGGACGCTACCTGAGCCATCTCAGATTTGCGGATGATATAGTTCTGCTATCAGAAAGCCCAACCCAACTACAACTGATGATAAACTCTTTAGATGAAGAAAGTCGTAAAGTAGGCTTGGAAATTAATTTAAATAAAACAAACGTCATGACGAATCATAATAAAATACCAATTTATCTCAGAAATCGACCGTTAGCGTATGCTGATACTTATATTTACCTGGGAAAACAAATCTCATTTAACCCACGCAACAACGAACTAGAAGTAGAGAGAAGAGTCAACATCACCTGGAAGAAATTTTGGAACCTCAAAGAAATCCTAAAAAGCGACATGTCCATAAATTTAAAAAGTAGAGTCATGAATACCTGCCTGCTCCCATCACTTACTTACGCTTGCCAAACGTGGAAATTCACAAGAAAACTAAAAAATAAGATCATAACCAGTCAAAGAAGTATGGAGAGAAGCATCCTGAAAATCAAGAAGATACAAAAAATCCGCCATACCGCCATAAGACAGAAAACTAAAGTTATCGACGCACTCAGCTACTCACAGAAGCTAAAATGGCGATGGGCTGGACACGTAGCCAGACTCAATGATAATCGCTGGACCAAAACGACAACTTCATGGCTAGGACCATCGGGCCAGAGGAGAAGAGGAAGGCCAAATACACGCTGGATAGACGATGTTGTAAAAATAGCAGGCACACACTGGATGCGAGAAGCTGAAGACCGAGAAAAATGGTCATCTTTGGAGGAGGCCTTTACCCTCCGTTGAGAGGGGTTCTTGTACCCGTACATATAAAGAACCTAAAAGAATAAAACACCTAAGTAATTAATTAATGCATGCAAACTTTTTGATGTTATTTCTTTTATTTTTTTCATTTTTCTTTTAGTTGTAAACCTAATTTGTAACAAGAAATAAAAGGCTTTTTTATTTTTATTTTATTTTATTTTTATTTTATTTTATTTATTTATTTATTATTTAAGGATCGAAAAGACATATTCGCTTGAAATCATCGATCACACATCAACTGTCGGTTCAGGTGCGATTATTTACATTGCAAATTAAATTGAAACCCTATTTAATTTGAAAGCATCGCAAAATCTAATAGTTAGTATTAATGCAATTTTGGAAAATGACGTAAAAAAATTTTTTTTTTTGTAATCTTAAAAAAATTTTTTTTGCTCAAAATGTATCCAGTACCCCTTTAGCAATTCAGTTTTTGTTTTCGGAAGCAGTTTTTTTACACCCAGTATATAAAACTTATATTAGCAATCCACATTTTTCGTTTTCGGAAGCAATCTTTTTACACCCTCTATATCAAACTGTCACAACACATATTTTCCATCGATCCAATAAGATTGGTCTTATTAATTTTGAAGTTGAATACTGGAAAAAGTATTCCTTTTTCTTTTTTATCCTTTTTTTCCAAGATGGGTCTTCTCAACAAGGTAGTTTAGATCCCTACTTACATCGCCACTTAGTGATAAGGCTATCCATATCCATGAGCAGTGTGAGCAGTTGGTGCGGCTGAGAGAACCGCGGCTCGTCGCGGTAGAACGTGATCATGATCGCGCCCTGGAGCGCCTGGTGGGATAACCTGGGGGAAATAAAGGTTAGTGTGGCCATGTGTAGCGAAGGGTCAATGACATTTCGGACACAAAAAACTTGGACACCTTGGCCAAACTGTGGATTTTCAATTTTAATGTTATTTTTTACCAAGGTGTCCGAGTTTTTTGTGTCCGAAATATCATCGACTCGTAGCGAAAGGCTTTGGTTAGGTGGCCAAATTTAGTGGATAAGTTTGGTGATATTACTTTTAGTTGGCCATTTCAGTGGATAAATTGGATGAGTGTACTTTAAGTTGCCAATGGCCCCGATTCTCAAAACACTCTCTAAAACTAGATTCAAACTATCGCTGTCACTTTCTCATGCTTCGTATTAGAAAAAGGCAGGTACATTGGTGTCACTAAATTTAGTCTACATCATTGTAAAATTGAACGAAATGCGCTGAGGACTAGCCTAAAATTGCCTTCGCTGAGCCATAATGCACATACATTTTAGTTTGACAGGACTAAAATGATTACCTGTCTCTGTCTTATACTATTGATGAGTAAGTGGCGGCGATAATTTTAGTTTAGTTTAGAGAGTGTTTTCAGAATCGGGGCCAATATCAGAAAAAAAATGACGAAACTAATTTAAGTTGGCCACTTTTAGTAAGTAGATAAATTGTGATGACCGATCGATTTGATTAAAGTACAGCAGTCTTGAATCAATATGAAAGCTCAATTGTTATGTTATGTCTCGTTCCCACTATGTCGTCTGTCGGGACTGTTTAATCGGATGTCAACGCCTCTGTTCACACTAGTCGGCTGCCACGACCGTAGCTGGTGCCGTGGACGACAGTCAAAAGAGGCGAAGTACATGACTACAGATTTGAGTTGAGATTTGAGTCCAATAGTCCAGTTGAATGCATTATGCATTTAGATATTCAGTTTGGAACAAACATTTTGTAGTTCTACGACACAATATTTACACGTGTTTGCTTTTAATGTATCTTGATTCTTACCGCCGCTCCCCCCGGGACCGCAGCGCGTCGTGCACGCTCGGGTCGAAGATGGATCTATAGATCTCGCGCCGGTTCTCCGCGTCTTGCAGGCGGTGGCGACGAACGGTCTCGTTGGGTTCTTTCTGGAAAAACAAAAAAAAATTAGTTTTTTTTTTTATTTAATGTGTAGATTACTTGAAACACGTCTGGAATTATTTCCATTAAGGATGAGAGGAGTATTTTTGTGTTGTGTAAGGATTATAGAGAGTCTGTAAAGTCTGCGTACAGATAAAACCTCACAATCGGTATACAGTTGGGTACCTAGTTGGGTACCTATAAGCGTGGCTTGAACAAACAGATTTTAAGTATTATTCTTTGTGTTCTCTCAAGAAGAATAAGGTTCCTTTGCCTGCACCTCCCCATACCGGAAAGAAAGTTTCAAAGCTTAGTTATTGTGCTAAAAAGCTGTAACGATATTTTAGCGACTTCTAACATTGTTTTATTAGCTCGATCGGGGGTTATGTATATAATAGGGCCATTTCAATATTAACTGGGGGATAAAACACACACAAATAGACGACCAAACTTAAAATATTTTGAGAGGGCATTCCGGTAGGCAGAACCTACGTGAGTGATACGAGTTTTTACTTTATCGTAGTATTCATAAGCTAAAGTTAGATGAAGAATTTTGAAGAGGTATCATAACAGTGGGACGGATTATTCTGCTTTATATTAATAGTATCATATTTCTTGATTGTAATAATGGACAGTAAAGCTTAGCAACTCTAAGGCCCAATTGCAGGAAACGTTTTAACCTCGGGTTAGCTAACTCAGATTTAAATGGCGCCACCATCGATTGTAATAAGAAGTAGTTAAATAATAATAATAATAAATCTCCAGACCAACTGTGTGGCCCTAAACTAAGCAAAGCTTGTACTATAGGTACCACACAATGGACTAGGGGAGAACCTAGTTACACCCAGACACGAGCCAATATCGAAAAACCATTTTTACGAAATTGACCCGACCGGGAATTGAACCCGGAACCTTCCGCTTAGCAGTCCGGTATATATACCGCTACACCACAGAAGTCGTCCAGTTAAAATCGATGGTGGCGCCATTTAAACCTGAGTTAGCTAACCCGAAGCTAACCCGAGGTTAAAACGTTCCCTGCAATTAGGCCTTAATTCATTAAAAAAGAGCCTGGGCAAAGACAGGCTTACCATGGCCTCATCAACATCATGCTTGATCATTTTGGTGACAGCGGCCTGGAACTTCCCCCAGAAGTTGAACCCGTCCTGCGCAAGACCCGGCGTTCTCTCCAGCCACCGCTCGATCAGCGCCAACAACGCTGGCTCCTGTTCTGACCTGGTGATGGAAGATATAGGTTATTAGTGGCCTGGTAGAGATGATAGAAGATATAGTTAGTGGCCGAATGGAGTCGCGTTCGCGTGGAAGTCGGTTTCCCGTGGGAATGAGAAGTTGAAGTAAAAAGTACCCACCCTGTTTCCCAAGTTCAGTTCTTTCTTCATTCCAAATTTCATCGAAATCGGTTCAGTGGTTTAGGCGTGAAAGCGACAGACAGACAGAGTTACTTTCGCATTTATAATATTAAATAAAGTAAATAAAAAAAATAAAATAATTATAATATTAAATAATTAATATAGTATAGTAGGGAAGTAGGGATTGACCTCTGATTGTACTTGAAGAAACTTCAACGATAGAAAAAGTCATAAAGAAAATCACAGTAAAATGTAAATTGCTGTAAAGTCGTCTAATAAAGGTTTTAAAAACGAGATTTTAGGACTAATGCCTACAATACAACGCTAAATCAAAGGTTGACAGCATTTTAGCAGGAGTTTCAAAATTCACCCAACCTTGGCGAATTTGAATGGCATATAAAATATGAATAGAACCTAGATAATTCAAGTTAACATATTCGAAATCTTTCTCATGTTATCGTTATTATGATCACATTTAGTTCGATAATGATCTATGAATGCAATTTGTAGAAGATCGTTAAAAGTAAGGCGTTGTAATTGAAAATACAAGAAAAGAAAAAAAATCGCGATAACACCAATACCATTGTTTAAAACCCTTGTTGGATTTAAATTATGGGCACCTACTATTGACTTACGTTTTAATTCAATGCTTATCTAGAAAAAAAAGAAAACCTTAACTTCTGCATATTCTATGTAATATGCAATGATATAAAATATAGTTGTGTTATCGCGATTTTTATTACTTTCTTGTAATTTGAAACTGCGCGACCCAATTTTTTTATATATTTTCATGCATCTGTCAGCCTATCGCTGGGTTTCGGCTTGACGTTGGGAAATGGGACACCCTGTATTACTATGTACTTATGTACCTAACTATTGTATGTTTTTTCACTTACTTCGATAATTCTGCCATAGCCTCAGGGTCGTCACCGAACACAGTTTGGTAATTCTGGTTGTATTTCACACGAAGCGCTTGCTTTAGACCAAGCTGCAAAAAAAAGGTATCAGACGAAGTTACATTTGGTGGACGACAAAATAGAAATTTCTAAAATGGCAAAAGTTTTTATTTTGTTACTAAAACTTACTATAAAGATATAAAATATTAAGTTGAACACATGTTTTAGCCAGAAGAATTGTCTGGAATATTGCTTCTAGAATGCGTTGATAATTGTGACCAATCCAACTAGAATCTGAAGCCATTTATGCTTGTGTTTTTTTTCTTAGTAAAACTGTTTAGTGGTATTTTACCTTATTTTCTAGCAATCTGAATTGTAAACTCTGAAAGCCGGATGCCGGTCGGAGATAGTTTCTGAATTCCATGAAATCTAGCGGAGTCATCGTCTCCAATATCATCACTTGGTCTACAAGAAGCTGGAAGTAAAGATAAAAATAAAATTAATTGCGTTCAAGTACCTACCAATCTACCTGATAATCTATTTATTTTATTTATTTAATTCTGGAGAGACAAACAGCCAAAACAAAAAGTAATTAACAATTTTTAGTTTCACTAGGCCAATTATATGTCCTCACTTATAGATACTTAATACTAAAAAGTGACAAAACGAAACAAAGTGAGAAAAAAAAAGTTACAGTGAATTTAGAACCATTCCTAGAGGGTACAATCAATTAAAAAAGTTATTGCTGAGCATATTCCTCAAGGATCTATGGCTTTATTTATAATATGTAATTTTCAATTTAAACAGTTTTTCGAAATCGCTGAGGCCTTTGACTTAGATACTTTGAAATTTTGTTAAGACGCCCTATAATATTAGTCGTTGTTTTTTTCAGGAGAGTTTTAACTTTAAAAGCTTTTATTTAGTTTTTATAAAGTGTTTCTTACATTATTTTATTAATTATGTTCGTAAATTCTTTGAAAATATATAGTTAGTATAATTCAAAACCTTGACATTTCAAATATTTAAGATAACCCAACCTCAATGTTCGTTATAAAAATCTAATTTTCATAAAAAATATCGACATAATTAATGTTAAGATAGTTATAAACCATACATCATTAGGATACAACTTAGTAGATGTTTTAAAAAAAAATGATTTTTTATTATGTTTTACCCTAGTAGGTACTTCAGGCTACGCACCACAAACGTAAACGGCCCCGTCTTTATGTTTTAAATTTCAAGTTTGATGATAGATTGCTTGCAATAACACCCTTAACCAAATAGAGTTCAATACATTGATTATAAATTAAATTGAAATAGCCTTGATTTTTGTTACGGGCGTAGTTAATGATAATAAAGTACAATACATCAAGTGCGTATTGACGAAATCTTGATTGTCAATAAAATCTCTAAGGCATAAATCAACAAGATTATTATGAGTCTGATTGTGAATGACATATTTGTGGTTTGTAATACTTTATCAGCTGACCCCTGACTTTGATGATATTGGAACGTTTCTACTCAGATAGAATTTATCGGAACCACTTCAAACTAGTTGTTCAAAGTTTAGTTAATTTAATTGAAGCATGAAGATATGCCATGTAAAATAACGAAAACTACGAAGCAAGGCTTTGAAGTAAGAAATCCAAAGAAAGAAAAATTAACATACGAATAAAAAAATAATTGAATTACTAACCTTTAGAATAAGAACAACTCTGTTAAGTCGTTTTAATATTTCCATTGTATGTCCTTCGTCCAACCCTTGGACATCTAGCAGAGATCTGACAGAATCCACTTCAAATATGATTTGTTTGAACCAAAGCTCGTAAGCTGAAAGAAAACGGACATTCACTTAAATCTGAAACTAATCTTGACATTTGCATGATATACAGGATTAAGCAAGTCTTACAGAGAGATAAGATGTTGAAGGTGTACGCTGCTTTAACGCATTAAGGTTTACAAAAGCAGAAGATAAAAAAACAATAAGTAGGTAAGTACAGAATTAGAGTTGATGTCTCTTTCTTAATGTCGTGTTTGCATAAGCATATTGTTGAATAGGTACTAATATTCAAATAACTAAAATGTAAACTTTATATCCATATATTACAAGTTGGTCATGTCATGACATATTTTTATTTCCTCATCGCAATCATACCTATAAAGTTTGCTATAATTGTTTATAAGTGGAAAAACTCCATGTTTTAAAACAAAACATTTACTTAGTTACAGACGCATAACTTTGTTTTCAATAACTAGAAAAGCTATTAGTATGACGTTAGGTTACTGAAATCGTAAGTTTTTATATTTTACGACGTAAAATGACGATAACGAAACTACGTCAAGATATGGTTGGTGGTAGGTAAAAATTTCGTCATTAAATAAAAACTTGGAAAGCTTATAATGATTTTTTATCAAAATTACTAGGAATATCAGTATACCTCTAAGTTGCAGGTAAGGATAGTCCTGCCTTTCGCGCTTGTTTGATACAAAATGCATTGTAGAGCTTACCTTGATGTGTGACGATAAATAAATGTTCATCATGCACTGGTTTTGAAGACTCGGCACTGAGCATCCTCTGCGCAGTCAGGAGTTTGTCCAGCATCAGGTATTCTCCATACAGCATGCCTGCCTCATTGCCGAGGTGAGCTCCTTCCTGCCCTACATCTTCTATGCCAGATCTGAAAAAGGAACAATTAATTATTTGATTTTGGAGTACCAACGGCTACACAAAAGGAATAACGGTGGTCTAAACACGCCACCTTGTAAGAAAGTACCTAACAATTGTTTGCTATGACGCACTAGGTACAATGTTTTATGAACGAAATATGTATAGGAAAGCCTGAAAATGGAGTAAAACTATATAATTCTGATTTATAAGTAAGACTACGTACGTATATTTAGAACCTACCGATTAAGTCATTAATAGGTCACAAACCTTGAGAAACGCTTAAAAGGACAATGCCGGGCCCAGGCCTAGTTTCACATAAAATAACATTGAAAATTGCATAACTTTTACATAAATACATAATCATGGAAATAAAAGCGGCAATTAGTTTATAATCTTAAAAAGGGCAGGTGCATCAGGTTTCGATGCACAAACAGGATTTACTTGTTTCTTTGAACATATTTTTACCTCAAATCGAATTCAAACTGTGTCATTGTTGATTTCGTAATGAAGTTCCTGTTGTGGCAAAAAAACCAAATGGGTGTGAGCTAATAACAAGGTCTTACTAATGCATTAATTAAGGAAGTTGTAAGTAAACTATTAGCAATAAAATAATAATAAAGAATAATAGAATAGAAACATATAAGTAATCTGGCAATCCATTCAATGACTAAAACGTTCAGGCAATTTGTCATATTGGACATTGATTTCTTGCATAGTCTATCTGTGTATCAGATTTCATCAAAATCAGTTCAATGGTCTAGGCGTGAAAGCGTAACATACATACAGGGTTACCTTTTTTATAATAAATTTTATAAGTATAGATTAAAAGATCATTAGTTATGTAGGTACCTTCTTGGACACCTTCTGCATTTTATGCCGACAGGAAATTCATTTCTTACGTAAGGCTGTTGGTAATTTGCTACATCTCATATTTCAAAAGCAGGTATAACTTACATTTACTTAGTAATTGTAAATTGTACCTCGTAATTATCACGTTAGTAAATTTTTTTATTAGGTCCTTAATCGTCAAGGGCGTCTTCAAAAGGTATCTTACTTTTTACTAGGGTTCATAAAATATTGTTCATCTGAACAAATTATTTTTAATATTAGCAATCCAATTGCATTTGTAGACGAATGAAACAAAATTGTGCAATGCAAAACCTTGAATTTTTGGCCACTTATTTTTTAGACTTCGAAAAAGCGTTAGACACTTCAGACACCATCGAGTCTTGAATAATTTAAGGTTAAGGGACTATTTAGAAATGCCTCGCGGAATGTCGGAATAAGTATCATTTTGCCGTTATAACTATAATAAATTTGCAACAAAATCTATCCAAGTTCGTTGAGGAGTAAAATAGGGAGACCTAATTACTCTAAAACTGTTTATATACCAAAGATTGGCCGAAATTTCAAGACGAAGCGATTGATATTTCAAGATGACATAGATATGGCAGAATCTTTAGAGGGTTTGACGAAGCTACGACTCTTACGTAAAATTTAGTAAACTAAAATATCCTTAATCAAGGTTTTTTCTAAAGCTTATCTATGTACGAGTAAAAATTAACAGAAACATGTTGTTATGTATTTTCTCACCGAAAGACTTTAGCAAGTTTAAAGTTTGTTTCATTAGAAATGCATTATTTTGGATGAACGAAATAATTTATTCTACCTTATCTATATTTTAGACGTTTTTATTTAAAACAGTTTGAATTAACTTATACTTTGCCAATCAAAAACTTTAGGTATCAATAGACATTTGGAATAAGTAGATTTCGATTTCAAAAAATATTTTTATCTTAGTTTCAGAATAAATTAAGTACCTACGTACTTTTTATGGGAATCCCCTGCGGAGATTTTGAAAAAATATGCTTAAAATAGGCCAGCCCAGTGTCAATAAACTCGTAAAGCAAAACTATAATAAGAAACGGTAGGCAAGTAGGTAATTGATAAAATGATTCAATCGACGTTGTATTTGCACGTGGTGTACCTACATATTTACATAATATTTTTAATTTTTCCTGTGAAGAGGGTAGGCTGCCTTTAGACTATTTTTTTGCAATAATAAATTGAAATTATTTATGTTTATATAAAACAAGAAACTCACCGCATAGGACAAGCCATGGCAATACACAGTAATACTCCGTATGCTTCTTAATTTACACGAAAAAATAACCAAAGTCCCACCAGTAACTTGACACGTGCGCATAGGCCGCGCGAAATCGGTGCACTAATTAATTTTATATGGGAGTGTTGCCAGATGAATATCTTGAAAATGCGGCACTGAAACTTGAAAACCCGGATTTTCAATAAAAAGGGTTTTAGTCTTTTTCTATTCACACGGTTAATATTGAATTGCTTGTGCAACAATTTTTCGTACAAGGCCAAAAAAAATATAAACAATGGAAAAAAAAAGTGGGTTTACTAAATGATTTAATTCGAAGAAAAACACAACCTCAGTGTTGTAACTAGATTTTCTAATCTAAAATTCAGTAATTTTTAATAAAAAATAGATAGCTTTTTTTGAGAATGTGTATTTATAGGTAAACCAAACATAATTATTATTAATTAAATCTTCAGGAATCTGCTATGAGAAGTTAGATTCGAATAAAGTGGAACCGCGTAGACAAAAGGTGGAAGGCAAATCCATTCTTGAAAAGACGGTGAAAAAGCGGAAAGCGGTACATCTGGCAGCACTGAGTGGGAGAGAGAGCAATATTTTATGCGCGCGCGCTGCCGGTTGTACGCAGCCGGTCGAAAATTGTTGATATACAAACACGCTCATGGCATTTCATCAGACGGTTGCATTGCGGTTTAATTGATCAAACTCGTTTTGTAAGATTCTTCTTAAATACCATGCAAAAAATAACCTGTTTGGTTATATAATAATTATATTATATAGATTATATGTAATTAATATATCGAATTACTTAGGAACTGGGCAGGTGACCTTACAACTTGCACATTTACCTTATACATCGAGTTTAAAACGTGTTATAAAATTATTATAGTTTATTTATTTTTATTTCAGTCCTACATAGATTAAGTAACATACTTACAACCCAAAGGTAAACAAAAAATAACTAGGCACTGCCTTATTAATTAAGTGTTTACCAAACTCTGTTTCAATGAAGACGTAGGCAGGTACATGGCAAAATTAACAGGTACACCTACACAGAAGTCAACTAGTCATTAAACTCTCTAAAATTAACTTTTGAAAATAAATGTTGTTATTGCATCATCCTAATAACTATAGTTTTAGCAGAGCCTATGCTTAAATACCTACTAGGTTTGTTACATTTAAGCTTTCTTACTACTTTTAGTTAGGTACCTACAATTGTGTTGAATCTAGCTTATCTTAATCTAGCGTAATTACATGTGAATCTATTAACTTTTTAATTCTGAGGCCAGACTATTAAAAACCGCAAAGCCCATGAACACATTACTATATACTATGCTATACTGCGATAGAAAATGAAACAAAATATTAGCACATTAATGGGAAATCTCGTTAAATCGCATGGATGGATTGACTTGACTTGACTTTTGGGGTATTATGGCTTTTACCCTGTGGGTAATCCTGCCAATGTCACGTTTCAGATGCAACGCAGTGATATTAAAATGACAAATGACCGGTGCGAAACACACTTAGGTATGACGTATGAGGCGTCAGGCACCTTGAAGAGTTTAACACAGGACTCCACACTGAAATGCAAGACATCACAAGAGTTAGTATTGACAAAGAGTGAGGTTTAAAGATATAATTATGTTGTTAGTTTGAATGAATTGAAACTAAACATTAAATGGTTCACCGTACCCTCCTCGAGACCACACTCACAGAGAGTGATCCCGAACCCTTATCTTGGAGAGGAAAGTGGGAAAACAATTATGTCCCAGACGTAAGCGAATAATAGTGGAAGTGGTCGATTTATTATGAAAGAACCACGGCCTAGAAGTAATGTCCAGCTGCAGACTTCCATAATGTCCCTTAAACCTTTTAGATGCTTTCCATTGATTCTGCCAAGTCTTGAAATTTAGCAGTTTAGAGAAAGAGCGAAGGTCTGACGCTTCAGAGTTGGTGCATGTACATCCCAGTGTAATGGCCGATTTGGCACAATAATTGGCGCTGGCGTAACCGTCGATCCCGGTGCGTGGATGGTCAACGTTGGTGGATGGTTAACGCGATAATTTGCCAACGCTATTTGACGTTTAGCGATAGCTCAAGAGGCGATACCCACGTCGAAGAAAAAAATTGCTGCGGCTAAACCACGCTGCGTTTTGTCAGTGTGCCTCAGGAACATAAAAGCACTTAATACTTTTTCTCGAATATTTTTGCAACCATTCTCCATTTGGGTGTTTCCACTATGAGTTTATTTAAGGTAACCCTAAACTTTCAGAAGTGATTTGACAATTTGCCTTAGGCATTTTACATATTTGTACGGTTGTAAAGTGCCGATCTAGGTACCTACCTATACAATTTGACTGCGACATAAGTAATTAAACACGAACTTCTCGGCTTCTATGACGTGCTTACTAAAGACATTACCAGACGTTAAATAAAGAATAATTTAGGAGAATTTTGCCTTGCCTTATTAAATATGGTTGAAATTAAAAAAGAAATGATAAATTACAAGTGAACATATGAGTTTGATGTCGCCACACTAGAATGAGCGGTTTTCAAAAAAAAAAACAGTTCATACAAATTCGCTAGATGGCGCTGAACAAACTAAGTACGCAGGTGTTATCTTTAAAATAGGAAGAGGATTCCCTCATTATTTTAATGTAAACGACCATATTTTTTCTTTTTATTTTAATAAGGCAACGAGCGAAACAAAACACTGACAGGTGTCAATACAGACTAAAGGTTATTTTTTAAATTCATTAGTTTTGTTTGTAATGGTTTTGTGATGAGTTGCAGTGTATTTGAAATCACACGAGACTTTTAACGTTAGCCGTTGGAAACGCCATTAATTACAATAAACATGTTTCAGTGTTCAAAAATTTACAGGTACACACCTTTATTGTTCAGGTAAATTTGGTTTTAAAGTTCAGAAGATTTAACAGTTCTGCAACTCTAAATAAAAAAATACCTACCTTTACGAAAGCAAATTTTACATCTTTTACGTTAAGAATGTAAGTAGGAAGCTATTATTTGCGTCAATCATGTATTATACCCTACTTACTTAGCTGAAATTTGGCAAACCTTATACGTAGATATCTATTTGGCTCTGGACAATCAATATCATGACTCGTTTTGCTGCATATTGCCAAACTGTTTCAGATTATAACTACGCGGCAACAGCTCATCAAGGCATTGCTTTCCAAAGCAATTTCAAAATCAATATGAACTTAATAATTAACTATAAAAAAGGCAAAATGAAGAGATATTTGCAGCAAAATTTGAATAATTGTTATTGGTCGTGCAGACGTCTCATAAAACGTTATCGAGTTTGGAGTGTGTATGTAGTATTTTTCTAGTAGGTATTAACCATGTTATCTACTATACAAATTTCCGTTTTTTTCTTAACCTTTTTTAATATTTATGATCTGTTTAACTAAAATTGCTGGATTAATTATAGCTTCAATCAGCATTCATGGTCGATACTTAAGGTCATATTTAACAATTTTAAAATCATAATATATTAGAAACTGTTCACTTTGTTTAAAACAGTATATTTATACAGGGTCTGTCGTAATGAATGGATAACCCGTTACCTACAGTTGATCCGGATGTGAGGCTATAAAAAAATGGTGTCTTCTTGCCAGGGTTGTCAACCATAAAAAAATTGCGTAGACTTTTAAACTTTTTTATAAATTTCGCTATTTTTTTCATTTATTCGTTGCCATTTCTTCAAATTTTGATGTATTTGTATAATTCTTTTAGTATTATACTGCTGAAGACGTGTATTATGTAATTTAAATACAATTTTAAGTGTAATTCACGTTGAACATTATCAAAATACTCATTTTAAGAAAAATATTTCCATTTTTTTTTCTTTATGTCAACTTTTGATCATCTCCTGTGGAAAAAAAAAGTATGACGTTATAGCTGCCCATGATCTCAATAAATTGTCTAGTATGTGTAGATTCTAAAAAGGTATAACGATGTGTACTTTACAAGCAACATTAAGTTACAGGAGCGAGAACACTAATCAAGGTCGGAATTTTTATTTTTCATGTTATGTTATAAATGGTTGTAAAACTTCGTCATAATGATTTTATTCTATCAAGATACTTTGCACAAACACTATCGGGCCACTAATAGGATATTCAGAAGAAAACCCGGTTGTTTTTGGGAAAAAAATAACATTACTTCACGATAGTAATGTAATGAAAATGTACAAATGAAAATTGTTGTGCTCTAATAGTTCCATGCGAGAAACATGTTGCGACAAGTTTATTCGAAATTGAAACGGATTTTAAAATTCGAACAAGACCGCATTACAAAGAAAAGGGTACTCATCACATCAGTGTGATTTTGACCATCGCATGTCCTTTTGTTCACATTGGCCTCGATTCTGAAAACACTCTCTAAACTAAACTTAAACCATCGCTGTCACTTACACATCAATAAGACAGAGACAGGTAATCATTTTAGTCCTGTCAAACAAAAATGTACGTTCAATATGACACGGCGAAGGCAATTTTAGGCTAGTCCTCAGCGCATTTCGTTCAATTTCACAATGATGTGGACTAAATTTAGTGAGACCAATGTACCTGTCTTGTTCTAATACGAAGCATGAGAAAGTGACAGCGATATTTTTAATTTAGTTTTAGAGAGTGTTTTGAGAATCGGGGCCACTATTTTCGTCAATTTGTTACTGCTTTCTAATATTTGACTATGATTTTCCTAGTGATTAGGACTTGATAACGTGGTGATACTGATGACTTTGCTCACATTTACAGACATTGTGTTGTGCTATCGATTGAACTTGTTGTTTTGCAAAAGTTTTTGTATAGTTTGTGTATCATGCCGCAACAGTACACGCCGGCCGAATACGCGAACATGCATTACATTTACGGTGTATGTAATGGCAGCACCAATAGAGCTGCTAGTGTTTATCGTGTAAGATATCCAAATGTGCGACATCCTGATTACCGTGTGTTCATTAGAGTGCACAATGCATTTATGGAAGGACGATTTCCTTCAAATTTTTTCCACTTTTCTTTGTAATGCGGTGTTTGTTCGATTTTTAAAATCCGTTTCAATTTCGAATAAACTTGTCGCAACATGTTTCTCGCATGTAACTATTAGAGCACAACAATTTTCATTTGTACATTTTCATTACATTACTATCGTGAAGTAATGTTATTTTTTTCCCAAAAACAACCGGGTTTTCTTCTGAATATCCTATTAGTGGCCCGATAGTGTTTGTGAAAAGTATCTTGATAGAATAAAATCATTATGACGAAGTTTTACAACCATTTACAACATAACATGAAAAATAAAAATTCCGACCTTGATTAGTGTTCTCGCTCCTGTAACTTAATGTTGCTTGTAAAGTACACATCGTTATACTTTTTTAGAATCTACACACACTAGACAATTTTTTGAGATCATGGGCAGCTATAACGCCATACTTTTTTTTTCCACAGGAGATGATCAAAAGTTGACATAAAGAAAAAAAATTGGAAATGTTTTTCTTAAAATGAGTATTTTGATAATGTTCAACGTGAATAACACCTAAAATTGTATTTAAATTACATAATACACATCTTCAGCAGTATAATACTAAAAGAATTATACAAATACATCAAAATTTAAAGAAATGGCAACGGAATAAATGAAAAAAATAGCGAAATTTATAAAAAAGTCTACGCCATTTTCTTATGGTTGACAACCCTGGCAAGAAGACACAATTTTCTTATAGCCTCACATCCGGATCAACTGTAGGTAACGGGTTATCCATTCATTACGACAGACCCTGTATATTCAATTTGAATTATAAAGAATATTTTTGTTGGAAGAGAATAGATAGAAGTGTGCACTAGTAGGCTTGTTGCCATATTAAAAAAAAACATATGTCAAAAATACATATGTCATATCATGTTTCAAGAGCTGTCTGTCTTGTCATTTCACAGTTGTTAACTTTGACACTGACATTTGTATTATTTACGCATTTCTGTGTCTCGTAAATCATTTACCCATGAAATAGCAGAAAAATCTCTAAATTTAGACTTAATTCTAATAAAACCGAAGTGAAGTGTTTTTTTACCAAAGTGCTTAAATATTTGTGTGAGTATCAGTTGTTTAAGTGTGTGTGCCCTTTGAATTGTTTACCTAAATTTATTTGCACTCTAATATCTTGTTTTTCTTTTTATTCTTTTGATAAGTGTTCATTAGTCCGTGATTTAACTGATAAACCTTACCTTTGCAACTTTAAGCTAGTGTTTTTAGTCTATTATTTGCTTATTTTTGACTTCAATTATTGTAATTTATAGGCAGGTAAAATTAGGCATGATATCAGGCCTGCATCTCGTTTTAGATGCACTTTGTCAGTTTTATACACCTTAAATAAAATTCTGGTTCCTTTTGGTTTCCTCACTGTAATTGAACTGTATTTAAGTTTTCTTAACATGCATGTATAAAAAATGTATTTCTTTGTTTTTTAGTAAGTATGTACATACAAATTAAAAATAAATAGGGGTTGATAAGATGTTTTAATATTGTGAAATGTTGGGAAGTTTGCAGACAGACTTTTCCTCTTAATTATTCACATATTATTTAAATCAACACATTTGTTTTTTCCTTTCAAAACTATAGTAGTTTCAACTCCTAAACTATTATTGTCATTAAGTGACCTATAAACCCTTTCTTTATCTTTACAGAAAATATAAATTAAATATGATACATAACTATTTTGTATAAGTTCATTAACACAAAGAATAACAACTTAATTGCAGGTTAATTACTAGTTAATCAGGTTTCCTCTTAACTAGAATCTTAATAATCAAATATGAAAAGTAATTACAAAATAATATTGCTACATTATTTTTATATTGTATTTACTTAAACTTGAAAAAATTAAAATATAACAACCATCACCTTTCAGTTCAAAATACCATCTTTTAATCTTAACACTGTGCTATTTGTTAATCCATTTAATATCCTTTCAGAGTAATGGGTCAAACCCTCTCAGAGCCTGTGACGGACAAGACCTCGTCAACCTGCCAGGACTCTCGGTACCTTGTCGGATCCTCGTGTATGCAGGGATGGAGGGTGTCGATGGACGACTCTCATACACAGATACTGTCGCTACCTGAAGATCCAGGGACGGCTTTCTTTGCAGTCTACGATGGACATGGAGGTACGTAATTTGTGCTTCATTACATAGTATAAATCCAAGTAGCTAATTGTGTCTGTTTGTATGTTTGTCCACTAACTCCTCCTAAACCAGTAGACGGATTTGAATGCGGTTTTCACCATTATTTAGGTATAAGTCAGCCAAAATTACACCATTGCGAAGTGTGGCAGGTCGCTTGTATACTATAATTTATACAATTTTTTTAAGAATGCTAATAATAGCCTCAAGCCCTCTATATCTGTTTTGGTGTTTGCATTTTTTCTTACTTTTAAGCAACAAAGAAAGTTATCATTATCATTATTATAACAAGGATTTGAATTATTAACAAGATTTATTTCAAGTAGGCAATATAGAGTGTACACATTTTCTAACTGCGACTGTGGTGTTAGACCACCTGAGTTAATAAAGGTTCTACTTAAATGCTTATTTTCTAACATTTATTTAGTAATTAACATATTCTCTTAAGTGCATAAATTATTGTATTTCAGGAGCAAATATAGCAGAGTACGCTGGCAAACATTTGCACAAATATATTTTATCAAGAACTGAGTATCAAATGGGCAATATTGAAGAAGCTATGAAACAGGTCAGCTGTTTGTTATTATAAACCTTTTTGTTGCAAAATATATGTATTGATTGCTTTTTATCAATTGTGATAAACTGTGCCAAAGTTTATTGCTCTCTTTTTATCATCTTCAAATTGCACTTGGTTATATAAAAGGACTAGTGGCCGCCCGCGACTTCGTTCGCGTGGAAGTCGATTTCCCGTGGGAATGAGATGTTTTCCCGCAGTGAAAAGTACCCTGTGTGTTATTCTGATGTGTGACCTATATTACTGCAAAGTTCCAAACCCGTCCAGTTGTTTTTACGTGAAAGAGTAACAAACATACATCCTCACAGGCTTTCATATTTATAATATTAGTAGGATTATGACAATATAATTGAAGATAGATGGTTTAAGGAAATAAATAGAGCATTGACCAAAATATTTTGTCGTATTTAATTAAAAACAAGTTTTACTAAAAAAACCAACATACCGTTTTACTAAAAATACAGTTTCGTGCACGAATTACATTTAGCCTTACAGAAAACTCGAAGTCGTTTTTCTTGTAAAACTTAATCTAGTACTCTGGCCTATAAAAGTTTACGCTCAAAGCTAGATAACAGATAGCCTACCTTGAGTTCAAATAACTTTGAACTTCTAATAGGTTACAATCGATCGTGTATGACCTGTTGAACTCGTAATATCTGGACTAAAAACTACCTTACCAAACTAAAAATATATTTCACATGCACGAGTCAAAATAGCGTGTTGAAGGCAGAATACTGTACCGTGATTCATATAAATTTGCATTGCAGTAATTAGGTAGATTTTTGCACGGTAATTTGTTGCGCAAATATTTTTCTGACTGAAACAAAGTTAACAATGGCTTAGTCAGCTTTTAGGGAAGTCGGTTTTATAACATTGATTTAGGTTCAATAATAGGATCTTTATGTTTTGAGGTTTAGCGTTCTACCGCAGTTTTAATCTTTGTCATTTTATGATTCTAATCAAAAATATCGCCTTTTCGTCTGTAAAGTGCGGCGTTTATTGATAAAACATTTTTGTTATTTATGAGAAAACTCATCTACATACCTTCTATAATACTAAACATAATAATATTCATACAATAGTTCTGTTGGCTCTACCTTAGCTTACGCTACGCTGCTTTTAAAGCGTTCTACATTAAATTCTTTGCCGTTTACACTCATATCACATAAACATTGACTTCAAAAACAAATCAAAATCAAAATTCTTTTATTCATCATAGATATGTAACATATAATAAGGAACGTCAATTTTCGATTTTACAAATTTCGACTTTACCTAACCGTAGACCGAGAGAAAAAGCCGGCGGAAAAAAACTCCCAACACTCTTTTCGGAAATTATACTATCATAACGTGTACCTTACATTCAGTGAACATATAAATTATTTTATCGTACCTCAACTCACTATAAAAGTACTTTTCTTATATTCTAAAAGAAATCTGCCTAAATCAAGATATGAACGAAGAGTCTTATGAAGGGCACACGCGGTTTTAAATCAATAAAACGTCATCTGTATGATTTGCAAGCGATGTCGTCATTGAATAAAAAACGCGAATTACGGTAGATATATTCAAAAGCGAATAATTCGAGTAATTATTACGAAAAGCAGTCTTATTATAATTTTATATTCGACATGCAATGAGAAAATACCACTTAGGGTAAAAGCCGGATAGTTGCCTCGGACGGATACATGCCCCGGTTTTGAATACATTATGTTAGGAATATAAGTTGTGTTAACGCTTTACTACAATAAGTAGTGACCCTCCATAGGGCCTCAGTGCCGTGTAAGCCAACAGAATAGGCGCACGTGTTTTGTCTGTGTGAGCAAATATCTTCCGCGGCGAAACTTTGACGGGCGTTATAGTTATATTGGTAAGTAATTTTTATTGAATATTTTTATTACTGATCGTAGTTTCAGTCAACTTTTTGTTTGTTCGCATGCATTAGAGTTTAAATTACATTGTTTGTTACGTTTTATTGCAAAATATTTTTTCATTTATTTAGAAAATGTAAAGGGCAAGTATCCGCATCAAAAAGTATAGTCGCCCTACTTACTTTCACGGATAGTTGCCCCTAGAGAAACTAAACATTTTTTAACAAGTAAAGACGAATTTCATTTTTTTGCGAAAACCAGGCATGGTGCCTTGGAAGAATTGAGACAAAAAAATAAAGGAATCAATGAAATTTCTCGAACATACGGAATATCCTCTCGGACCTTAAGAAGACGCTACGAAACAAGTAACCAGCAACTACTAACTCAAGGTATATTTTTGATTTAAAGGTGTATGCCCTGCAGTATAAATACAAAATTCTATCTACATACCTTCTTAGTCGACCCAATTATATTTTTTGTCACTTCTAGGAAAATATCCTGTTCTTGGCTTCGAAAATGAAAAAAGACTGGTAGCTCATATATTGAAGCTTGGAGACACCGGTTTTCCTCCTGACAGAATTGTAATTTGTCAATTAGCTTATACCTACTACTACTACTATCCCCGCATGAGGCAAGTATCCCTCGAAGCATTTTCCGCGCTAGGCTACTATCCGTCATAGTAGGCAACTATCCCTTTTCTGAGAGGTGAAATAAAACAATATTTATTAAAAACCATTGTTAGTTATGTACACAAAAATAGGC
Organism: Emmelina monodactyla; assembly: GCA_916618145.1. Classification (NCBI taxonomy): domain Eukaryota; kingdom Metazoa; phylum Arthropoda; class Insecta; order Lepidoptera; family Pterophoridae; genus Emmelina; species Emmelina monodactyla. The sequence goes on from OU745316.1 coordinate 6,138,698, forward strand.
TATTATAGAAGATAAAAGGCCTATGTTTTGAGATACATACTTAATAATTTTGAGCAAGGTCATATTTTTAAAAAATTAAGCTTTTTCGTAAAGTGGGGCAACTATCCGGCTTTTACCCTATCTGTCGAATAAAATTGTAAAATCAGTAATAATAATAAGTATAAGTAAGTATAAGTATAATGTGGGATGAAAACTAAAACATCCATGTTGTAACTTTTTTTTTATCATAACTCCGATATTCGAAAACATTCCATACTTACTTACGTATCAGAAATGTTTTATCACATCGCGTGAAAAAGTTTAGAACGTGCCTGTCACTAGAAAACACGAACTGCGGTCTTCAAGTGTTTATTTTTATCACCCTTTATGTAGTCGTATTGTCAAACGCTCCTTAATTTTGAATTTTACTAAAATCTAAGTAAGTAATTATAGGAGATATAAAATTTCATTCAATTGGTATTCAAATACAATTTTTGATTGTAATTCTGATAAACATTATAGTTGTTTAGACTAGAACAAATACTTGGTGTCGTTTTATAATACGACCACAAGGCTATAATATCAACCTTGGATAAAATAATGTGTGTTTATTTTTAGCCGACTGCAAATATCGCGATGTAGAGTCACCCTTTATAATGTTTAATGTATTATATTAATAGTACTTACGTAGGAACTCTGTACAGCGTACATTACTTTTGACCATTAAAAAGTAATTAAAATATGATTTACTTGGTTGGTGTGATGAAAAACAGCTTTAATAAATTATAGTTGCCCTCACGTATAATTCCAGTTATTAAAATGAATAGAAGTTCAAATAATATGTTAAAACGTTTTCAAACGCTCTTGTAAACTACTAGCTTCTGCTCGCAGCTTTGCACGCGTTAAATTCGGAGTAAAACCCCCTTCCCTATACCGTGAAGATTTATATTTTTATTTACGACATCACATTATAAACCTCAAAAAAAAACAGCTTTTATCCATATTTAATGGATGTTTTATACGTATACACCTTCCTCTTGAATCACTCGATCTATTGAAAAAGCCTATCGAAATCGGTTGCGTAATTTTAAAGATCTAAGTATACAGACACACAGACGGCGGAAAGGGACTCTGTTTTATACTGTGTAGTGAAGATTACGTTTCTATTACTCTGCATTTATATGGAATTTGATTAAAAAATAGTTCTTCCAAAATCTCGTTAAAGTATCCGTGAGTTTTTTTTAATGCTCATGACAATAATTCTTGTTTAAAGAACGTTTAGTATTTATGTTGTTAACTTCACCTTTAACTTTTCTACTAGCAATAACACGTGTAGCGATCATTTTAACGCAATTGTTAATAGCTTTATTTGCAAATGTAATCCTTAAGTAATAAATAGACTTTTGAATTTTAAGTAAAGTCTGAAAATAATAAAAAAAACGGTGTCCCTTTTAAATAGTTTACTGCAACAACGTCAATTACTAAACTTCCGTATCTACTATAAAGGAACAATATTTATTGGCATTTAGATTAAACATCTCTGTAATTAAATATGAATTAATAGAAAATACAACATGTAGCCGCCATTAGATTCCATCCATATTCGCATCCACCGGCAGTGACGCAATGTCCATCGAATGCTAGGGATGTCCAGTTACCACTACCTATCCTACTAATATTATAAATGTGAAAGTTTGTGAGGATGTATGGATGGATGGATGGATGTTTGTTACTCTTTCACGTAAAAACTACTGGACGGATTTTGATGAAATTTTACAGTAATATAGCTTATACATCAGATCAACATATAGGGTACTTTTTACCGCGGGAAAACATCTCATTCCCACGGGAAACCGACTTCCACGCGAACGGAGTCGCGGGCGGCCACTAGTACGACAAGCATCAGAGCATTTACAAAGATACCTTGAATAGAAATCCTTCCACTCCCCCCAGGGCTTCCTCGACCTGGACCAGGCGATGCTGCACGAGGACCTGCTCCAGGAGAAGGTGGCCGGCAGCACCGCCGTGGTGGTGCTCATCAAGGACGGCACCCTGTACTGCGCTAACGTCGGCGACTCGCGGGCCGTCGCCAGTGTACGGGGAGAGGTAAGGATTCAGGTGATGGCATATGGGGAATTAAAGCAGAGGTTAACAAATGGTTCGAATATAAACAATAATTGACGACCTCTGTGGCGCAGAGGTAACTATACCGGACTGCAAAGCGGATGGTTCCGGGTTCGATCCCCGGGTCGGGCCAATTTCGTTAAAATAGTTTTTCGACATTGGCTCGGGTCTGGGTGTAACAAGGTTCTCCCCTAGTCCATTGTGTGGTACCTATAGTACAAGCTTTGCTTAGTTTAGGGCCACACAGTTAGTGTGTTAGTCTGGAGATTTATTATTATTATTATATAATAAGTGTAATTCTTCGATCGTGTGACGAATATGGTTTTGCAACTCATAGCCGTCATTGACAGGTATATGTAGGCCTAGTGCGAGTTTACTTTTCTGCTTAGTAAGTTAAAGCAAATCTCAAACAACTAGTGGCAGATCGAACTTACCTTTTTCTACATAGAGCTTCCAACATTTAACTTTAACACCATTTCGACCTAAACTCTCTAACCATAATAAAGCTGTATTTGTATTGTGCAAAATCATGTCTTCGTATTCCTCATTTCCCTTACCCAAAACTTACTAATTAAAAAAAAGATGTCTCCTTCTCGTCTATTTTCAATATTTACCAAATTTCACTTTACTTATAACTAGAGCGGTAGAGTCTAGCTGTAGGCTCTGTTTACAGCGATTAATGGGCTGATTCGACCGTTGAAATACCACCGTCGCACAGAAAACAGACGTGAAGTAGGGACGATGTTCCTGCGTTTCGTTCGGTGAGTGCGGTATCCGGTGCCCAATTTTCTCAAAGACCTGCAACGCACCCTCAAAGCACATGTAATTGTGGGTGTATATGGGCGGCGGTGATCACTTACCATCACGTGACCCGCTTGCTGCTAGCTTCTCTCATTAAAAAAAAAACTTACGGTACGCTACTTACCTTTTAATCCCAGGTGGAGGTGCTGTCCTACGACCACAAGCCCAACAACGAGGAGGAGCTCCGCCGGATCACGGCCGGCGGCGGCTGGGTGCAACTCAACCGGGTCAACGGAAACCTGGCGCTGTCCCGGGCGCTGGGTGATTATGTGTTCAAGAGGAACTACAGGCTGACGCCGCAGGAGCAGATTGTCACTGGTGCGTGGGGAATTGTGGCAAAATGTGTCAAAATAAATGTCAAATTGTGTCAAAATAAATGTCAAATTGTGTCAAAATAAATGTCAAATTGTGTCAAAATTGGGTTGAGTTTTCAAATTTTGTTGCGACTAAAAAGTAATGAATCCTGTTTAGTAGCGCTTGGTCGTCTGGTACTTAAAGTTTGTTTTCATAAGTAATAAATAACATTTATATCTATGTACTAAAGATTCCTGTGATAGACCGGTTATTGAACGGGGTCCGCGTCATACAGGGGTCCTAGTTAATATTGGTTTCTTTTGTTTGCAGCGTTCCCCGACGTGGAAGTCCGGCATGTGTCAGAAGATTGGGAGTTCATAGTGATCGCGTGCGACGGTATATGGGAAGTTCTCTCCAATGAGGTTAGTCTTGTTTCAGCCTCCATTGTCTGCTATCTTCTTGATTGTATTCCCTATGATACTCAATGGCCCCGATTCTGAAAACACTAAACTATTGCCGTCACTTACTCATTAATAGAATAGAACGGAGACAGGTCATCATTTTAGTCCTGTCAAACTAAAATGTACGTGCATCATGACACGGCGAAGGCAATTTTGGGCTAGTCGTCAGCGCATTTCCTTCAATTTTAGAACGATGTGGACTAAATTTTGTGAGACCATTGTTCCTGTATTTTTCTAATACGAAGCATGAGAAAGTGACAGCGATATTTTTAACTTAGTTTTAGAGAGTGTTATGAGAATCTATCTAATCGATATCTTTCTTTCCAGGAAGTGATATCGTTCTGCCGCGCGCGCCTCCTTAGTGGCTGGGAGCCGGCGGCGGTTTGCGAGGCTCTCATGCAGCGATGCCTGGCGCCGAACTGTGCCACCGGCGGCCTGGGCTGCGACAACATGACCGTCATGATTATATGTGTGCAGCCGTTCCCCACCAACAACAAACTGGTCAGTACCGCTGTAGGTTACAGGAGAGACAAATGAGAGTCAATAAACAAACAAACAGTAGTGCGAGGCGCTCATGCAACGATGCCTCGGCCTGGGCTGTGATAATATGACTGTCATATGTGTGTAGCCGTTCCCGACCAACAATAAACTGGTCAGTACCGCTGTAGGTTAGAGAGACGACAAAACAGTTGAAGTGAGAATCAATTTTGACAGTTTGGGCGATTTCGATTTTGACAGAACAAGGTGATTTGTGTCGGTAGTTGTGTCTTATGATTGTTAAGTCCTTAAACGTCTTTGGTGTCGAGAGAAATTGAGTTTAAATCTAACTCCATTGGATTGATGTTTAATGGAAGAATTCAATTTTACGCAACCGTGTTGGTCTCTTCACCATGTTTTCCCAGTTCTGTAAATGTAATATTTTGTCTTATTCTTTGAAACATAAAAACATTGTAAACTATGTTTTGTCTACGTCAGAATAAGCATTTACAATGCGTTTATGAATAAAGCCGTAAGTCAGTAATTTATATCCCGATTTAATGCGTTACAGCATCTTATATAAGGTGGGATTAGTAGTACAACCCAAAAGGAATTGAACCCGGTACCTTTAAAATATTTACTTAGATCCAAGTCACTGAGCTATCACGCACTATTGACGTAACTATATTTAAACCCACAGTCGCATATCAATTTCAATAAGTTTGCTGAACCCCATCGCCCGATGAAATTCTGGTCGCCAACATCTCGACGATTCTGTTAAATCACAAACCAAAATACATATTAACACACCCTTATAAAGTTAAAACTTACAAAGACAGATTTGAATATTACTCTCAAAATCGAAATTACGCATTCAAAATTACAATGCGCAATAAATTTGTTAACAAATATGTTAAAATATGCTACAAATGTCAAATCTGTTTTCGTAAATATACATTTTAAAAAACATTTGGTGTAATTGCAAGTTTATAAGACCTTCCATGCACAAACCATGTATCTTACGTATGAATTTATTACTGTGATCTTTATGTGCCTAATCCAACGACCCAACTGTGATAAATATACTACTTGTGCCTACTTATATGATGAAATAAAAAACATCGAAATATTCAAGTACAAGCATTTGCGTGCCATGATTTAACTTAGACTCTTGCGCTGTCAAAACTAATTAAGGGCTTGTTTACTGTATGTCAAAATGCTATTGTGTCAAGATTTTTGTAATATTGCTATGCTAATGTTGTGTCAATATTTTTGGTATATTGGTATGCTGATGTGAATATGCTCTTGTTAGGCTAAGTTTCGATTTTGTAATAGACGAGCTATATCGCTTTATGAATGTCCGTGTCGTGCATGATAATCTGCATGAATTCTATAAATATTATATCTGTGCAATTACTCTATCAAATAAAACGACTGATTTATTCAATGGTTCTTATTTGCTTGTACAAAAAGCTGCATTTGCAACGATTTGCATAAATTTAACGCATGCATGATTTGTACATATATGAAATCGAAATTATTACTGAAAATCAGTTACGTTGCAACAAATAATTATTCTATGAACTGCATGAAATTACAAATCAATGTATAAATCAATTCAGTTCTACATCTGATGACTAAAATGTTTGCTAATTTGCTTTGACTTTAAAACTTGTATTTCGTATTACAATCCTAGTAGTCGAACTATTTTTTTATTATTTAATAAGTTCGCTCATATGCTATTGTTTATTATGTTTTAGTTATATTTTCTTGTCATTTATTTGATAGAAATTCCTATCACTGATTATCTTTTTATGACTATGGTCATGTTATACACTGTGTATTTTTGTGTGTCTGTTTTCTCACTAGTTTTAATGTTTGCTTTTGTGTCGTGTCACTTGTTTGTTTGAAATAAAAAATCATGAAAATCTATCATGAATTTGATGTTTGCGCTAGCATGATTATATTTTTTAATAGATTTAAAGCGAGGTACGTTATATCTTTGATATTGTGTGTTATTGTATTTTGATTGGGCACGTATTTTTGGTTGTCATTACGATTTTGGCACGTTTTATTTGAATTGTGAGTTTAAATTGCACTGTCACCGTATGTACTTTCATTGTATAATACATAAGTATTTTTCACCTTCGTAAGTAGTTATGATCTAAACGGTTTAGTATTCTTTTTTAGATATTTACTTACTTCATATTAGCGGAAATATGTACTTGTAATACCTTAACCCTTAAAATCATGATATGTTAGCTTACATGTTTAAACAATAACATTAAGGATTTATTGACATCACCTACCCATACTAAATAGACGGTAGCATTGAATTATTCGTAATTTAGTATAAATAGAAAAAAGAAAATGTCAAAATATTTTTAAAATTTATGTAAATTTTTTTATTTACAGGATGACAGCAACAAGGTTCCCGTGGAGCTTAACAACAAATTCATGACAAATATGGACGATTTACTCTACGTGGAAGATGACGAGGAAGATATTAAATAAAACAAAAGGTTGACAACCCCTGTATTATTTGTAAATAAGCCTAGTAAATGTGTGTGTAGATATTGCGCGTGTGTGAATCATAAATACTTCATAGCGAAGGCAAATATAAAATATATCCTTTTAAGCATATAGATTATATCAGTAGGCATAAGTAGGGCAGGTGACCCGGTTGTGGCCATCGACCCCTTTGTGGCCACTTGGGGCTTCAAATAATTATAACTAAGGCAAAAACAAATTTATTTATCTATGGTTTAAAGTATTTAAAATATTGAATATTGGTAGCACCGATACCGTTGATAGCTCTGATGTGTCAAGCTTCGCTTCGATGTAACAAGCCATTCTTATTAGATGAGCGTGAAATTGTTAAGATCTTAGCAAAAAGGCTAAGGCGAGCGGGTGATTAAATAATTTTAATTTTTTAAATCTTTGATTATTTTTTGGATTTTTATGTTAATACTGCTTGAAGAATATATTGTCTAAGTAGAACTAAAGTTATTTTGTCGCCAAATGTTTATGAAGCGAGGTTTTTAACAGGTGGCCACTAATGGAGTCAAAATCATGTATTTCTCCATCTTTGGCCACATGGCTGGCCAAAAGTGGTGTACATAGACACCCCACTTCTGGCCATTTATATTTTATCGAGGTTTTTTGTCTTGGCTTTACATATCAACGTAAGTGTTTCGATATGTATTTTCTTATTTTCAGAGTTACAATAAAATGCCTCCACCAAAATCAAATAGTGACAAAAAAGATTCTTGGAGTGCGTCCTCTTTCCTGCTCCCTGGAATACTTGTGTTCCACAGGGTAGGGAAGGGCTTCGGCCCGGTGCATCTTGGGCGTCCCGCAATCGTGTTCCTTTTAGGGTTCATTGCTGCGAGATGGCGAAATCCCACACCGGGGCTGGTCGTGGGGCAGACCGGCCCACGAGAGGCGGGCTGCTCCAGCTGGGCGTAAGCCCAGCGTATTGATGCGTCCAGAGGGGGTGCGGTCAGTTGTACCCCAGGAGGGGAGGCTACAGCAGGGCCTTTGGCCCAATTCTGTCGAGCGTCCAGACGAGTAATTGTGGGGGCATCCGATCCTTCATGATTTGGATTGGAGGTTGGTTGAGGACGGGGTGGTGGGGAGAACCCTCTCTTCGGCCCAGCAGTGGCTTGCTGCGACTTCAGCCGGTGAGGTACAGGGGCGGGGCCCAGGCTGCCGACACAGGGCTAGGTTGGTGGCTAACCAAGAGAAGGTGAGGGGGTAGGCACGCCGCGGTTTGTCCCGGCGCGCCTCTAAACTTGAAGGGCCTGCCTCGGTGGCCAGCCATCGGCGGGTTCGCAGCGAGGGCCTTAACAGGACATTCCTGTGTCCCCGCCATTATACAACGGCCTGAAGGACAACTCCAGGTTTTTAGTCGGTGCGAGTCCGACATAACCCGTCTCCTTTCCCTGAAGGGGCGGGTATGCCTAGGCATTTTCCTGGATTAACAAAAAAAATAAAAAAGTCAGTACTTTTAAGTGAATTAGAGAATGAACTTGTCGTATGGATCAAAGATTGCGCTCGTGCTGAGTTTCCTAATAACAAAGTAGGTTTACTAGATTCTGTCAAAAAAGGCTAAATTACCACACCTTTTATAAATAACAGACCTTCAAGATCGTGGTTTGGAGGATTTACGGCAAGGCATCCTGATTTAAGGCAAAAAATGAGCATTTTTATTAATTAATTTTGATTACTTTGATTTCATCTGATTTTATTTTTTGATGGCCAGAACTGGCACACGACCATGGCCAGAAATGGCATGAATCTGGCCAGAAATGGCACAAACGCCCTTTATTTTTTTATTTGTATAGAATTATTTTTCTATTAGATGTTCATTAAAAAAAGGGTTTTCTTAGGCAAGGTTAATATATGTTTAATGACTTTTTGCAAGAAATATGTTCGTAATAATAAAAACTAAAAATTAAGCAAGCCTCAAAGTCGACAAAATCCTTAAAATGGCCAAAACCGGGTCACCTGCCCTACTAAGTAAAATTAAAAAAAAATGTGAATTCTTTAGTCAAAAACTTCAAAATAGTAAAATTCATAATTTCATAACCTCTTGCAAATATTTATATCAATGACAGTATGTATTTAAAATCAGACCAATAGTTTAGTGCTTAGGCGTGATAGCATTTTAAAATGATAAGAAACTTTATTAAACTTTTAAACATAAAAAAGAATCTAAAAGAGATAATGTTCTAATGACAGGCGTAAAGTACCTCATTATAAATAAATAGAAAAGATTTAAAACTTCGGCTATTTTGACATTAATTTCAAGTCAAAATAAATTCATGTTAAGAAAGAATCTATCTTTAAAAATAATTGTAAAGCAAAAAATTCATATTTTGAAAATTATTTGAAAATAAAAATAAAAAAACGAAATGGAATCTTGTTTTTGCCTGGCTATAAAAACCATATAAAAACAAATAATTTCTAGTATTTTAAACGAAAAAATTTGACAAATGGGCATGTACACTTAATCTGTGTGCTTTTATTTACCTTATTAGATTTTTCTACTATGTGTAAGATAGTAAAACAGTAGAAAAAAAATATTATCTATTGTATCGGATATTATTATTACAACTTAAACTTATAAAAAATACGTCAATTAATAATAATAATAATAATAATAATAATAAATCTCCAGACTAACACACCAATTATGTGGCCCTAAAGTAAGTTGCATTAAGCACTTGTGTTATAGGTACCACACAATGGACTAGGGGAGAACCTAGTTACACCCAGACACGAGCCAATTTCGAAAAACCATTTTACGAAATTGGCCCGACCCGGGTCGAACCCGGAACCATCCGCTTAGCAGTCCGGTATATATACCGCTGCACCACAGAGGTCGTCAATCGTAATAAAAGCTTTTAGGCTAAATGTTGAAAGAACCTTAGGTTAAAAACGTAGTCCTTAGTGTAGGTTGTAAATTAATAATTATACGACTCAAATTGAAACATAATATACTGAGATAAATAACCGTACATAATATAAAATTCATTATTGACAAATCATTTTATCTTAGAATGTAAGAAGAAATATAACTTTTATTAATCTTTTTGTACTCTTTTTCCAAATATTATTCTAGTTACTTCCATATTCCAAGTTTTGTAGCATTTATTTGATTGTATTTATTTACTATCGTGTTGTTTTTATATATAAATTAAATTATTTTTTTTCTAATAATCGAATTATTTTGACATAAAATGTTTAGCTTTTTTTCGAATACGTAGTAATTTGGCGTGTTTTAATCTGTATTAAAAGATATAATTCCCCGATTAAAATTGATTCTGTAATACATTAACTGATAAATCAAGTATTCATTTCCTTGTATTGGTCTAGTCGTTTTAAAAGCAAAAGAAGATTGTTAAGAGTTCAACTCGTTTTGACATACTTACTTATATATCTTTAAAAATGTATATAACTGCTTAATTTTAAGAACTTTCAAAGCAATATCTAACGTAAAACAATAACATGAAAATAAAATCAGAGTTCATAATCGACCATAGATAATGTAATAGCAAAATGTAGTTTATTTGGAAAATATATTATAAAATACCGTCCTTTAGGTACATTAGCGTCTAACCTATATAATATATATTTTAAAAAAGATGGCAATTTAATTTCTTTTGTTTTTTTCTGATATTTCATGAACTATTGTGGCTTTAACCGAATGACACACTGTATATTGCATTTTTACTCGATTTTTTTATATTAGCTTTTTGCGTTATTTTATTTTATACCGTATGTGAAAAGAAGCATAGTTGGAAGATTTTAACAATCATTTTGTGTATCCAATAGATAATAATGTATTTTATGTGTCCCGCGGGTACGGGACATTTTTTGTGTTTTTTTTGTATTGAAACGATTTTGACATCTAGATCATCAGGCTAATTTTACATCGTCATTATTTTGTTTTAATATTTAAAAAATATGTTTAAAAATACTATATTTAATTGTAACGTAATGCATTTTGACATATCTTTTAATGTATCCAAAGTTTCAGCTTCTTTATTAAAGAGAGAATGATATCTTCCTAGAATGAGAAGGGTAAAGGTCTTATTCAAGTCCAAATTCACAAACTAGTCACGTTTGAATATTGTACATACCAATAATAATGTTGATTTTGAAAAATAAAATTTTACATTTTTAATCTGTGTATTATTTTAGGTGTGACGTTTTTTTAGTGTGAGCACTTGGAATTAGAATATGCTTGCAGCAAGTAATGTGAAAAATGTTAGGACTTTCAATTATACAAAGTAATTCAAACTTTTTTGACCCAAACTATTGTAGCTGTAGGTGTCGATATTTCATAAGCTTTTTGACTACAACTCAATAACCAGTTGAACATTCTTGGCTGTGTGTAAGATTTCTTTTAAACGAAAATAGTTGACCAACTTACAAAATGTTTAATAGCCCCAAGTCTTTTAATCCGGGAGCTTAATAGCATATAACCTAATAAAGAAGTGTAAGTAAGACTTAAGTAATTACCTTCTTGCGTAGGTTGCGTTGTTTTGATTGATTTATTGGCTTCAGCCATAGAAAGGTTATGCTTAACCCTATCACAGAATCTAGTTCAACTCTGCAGCTAAGCCCAGCTTAATCTGTTACGTCATCAAATGTATGGACTGCTTAGAACTGGTTTCGTCCCCCTCGCTAATTAGATAATTTGTGGGTGGTGGGGGGAGTATAAGAAGAGGGGTGGTGTTGTCAAGCGCAGGAGTGGAAAGTCGCCAGCCGCGGCGAACGCTTGTGTGAGTAGCTTTTTTTTATTAGTGTAATGTTTTTTTCGCAAAGGTTTCAAAGCAGACATGATATAGCGCCTTCCATCTAAAGACAAAGAAGATCGGACGATTTTAAGCTAAAGTGAATTACTGAAAAGCCTGAGTGGTTAAAAAAAACGTATCCCGTATTTGTCGCTATTTAATGTCTGTTTTTTTTGCTTTTCCAATGCTTGAGCTCTTCAGAAGATTTCACGTTGCAATAGCGATTTTTGACCCAAGTATGAAGCAAATTGCAAAACATGTTCTTAAACCAGGAAATAGCTGGGACTAACGATTTGACATGCTTTACAAAGAACGTTGATGTTTTTGGTATCATCATAGCAACAATCTCCCTTCTAAGTATAATGTATATTTTTTCTGATGACTAAAATTATTCTATTCTACGAAGATAATTAGGTAGGTAACTCGAAATATCGCGACTCACAATTTGAAATTATCAATGTTAATTAGTCAGTGCTTGTGATCTAGACTGTAGTTAGTTATAGGATAAATAACTGCTAGTGGTGATATATTCTGCTATAGGTAACCTATCAGAGAAGCACATTCTGAGTCAAGTCAGTTGTCTATTTGGCGGGAAAATCCGGAGAGACTACTTCTTTAGTTACAAAGACCAGCACAGAAGGTTAAAATATGCTGTGTACCAAAGAAGATGAAAAGTCATTAAATTAACTGCATTCTGTTTTCTATTGCCCTCATTTATTTAGATTCTCTTTTAGGAGGAATTAATCCAAGTTATGTTTTTTTCATGTTGTGTTTTTGTGCTTAAAGCATTAGGAATTTGCATTTATCCTCGTCTTTTTCGTGTCCCATTTGTTTTTCCTTCATTATCATTATCATTACATAGTATAAATACAAGTCGATAATTGTGTCTGTTTGTATGTTTGGCCGCTAACTCCTCCTAAACCAGTCGAGGGATTTTAATGCGGTTTTCATCATCCTTTAGGTATTTTTTTCATTTAAATTTGCAAATAAAGAACAATCGGTATTAACAATAAAGTTTTTTTAAGTTAGCCAAAAATCAATGTTTCGTGAGCAAGTCGGCCAAAATTACACCATTGCGAAGCGTGGGCGGGTTGCTTGTATTATATAAACTGGGTCACAGTGCAACAGTGCAAGTAGGCGATGCATACAATTAAATTATCTGTTAAGGTTATGTCACTGTGTTAGTACGACATAATCGCATGTTCTCGCGGCTTACCTGCGATCAAGTATGAAAGGTTTCAGCTGTGAGACCATGAGCCTGGTTGCTATGGGATATGACCAGTGGAGAGGACATCTGTATGCTTTAAGCAAGAAGTGATCATTTTGGTCGGGGGTAATCGTCGCACCGAATCGACTGCTGCTATTTTTGGCAAGCGTGTGATTGGCAAATGCAAAGTATCTTACAAACAAGGTTTATTGGTTGTAGATTAGGTCATACAATAAATAAATCTTAAATAGCTTACCAAATATTTTTGGTAAAGCGTTTTGCTCTTCAATAACGATGTCTTCGGAAGACGAATTAGTAGGTAATAGCAATGAAAGACATCTCAGAAATTTCTACTTTGGTAAGACATGGAGAAACCGAAAACTACTTCAATTTCAGATTTTCAGGGATCACGTTTGTTTACAAAGCTATATTTCCCTTATTATTTTTAGAAAGTTACCTACCTGTACCTACTAGCACAGTATAAAACATTTCGAGAGGTAGTGACTCAAAGAAGTTTTGAATATGGTGTTGATTAGTTTAAAAACTCTGAATTAACTCCCAAGTCGACTTAACTGTAAGTTTCTCATTATATTAATTAATATATTTGTAGTTACCGAACTTAGTTCGCCGTCGGGGGCGACGACGTTTCCACTGAGCTGCCGGGGTGAACCGTTACCATGCCCGAGAAAAAGGACTTGGAATGCGTAAGTTTCATTGCTTCTTACTTTTTTGTGTGCGTTATATTGCATTAAATTTTTGTCAGGTGCGTTTGCATCGGTAAGTATAGGGTTGTCGTAGAATCTGAGTAATTTTAACTGAAATCGGTCCGTTTTTGGGCTTATTATAATTTTCCGGGTTTAGGTCAGGAGTTGTTAAAATTTAATTAATCCAATGCACTATAACTACCGTTGAACTACAGAAAAATATGATTTCTTTTTTTCTATTTCGGAAAGACATTTTCTTTTCACGATGAAATAAAAATGGAGCCTAGTTCCAAGTAGGTGGGTAAATAAAATAAATAAAGTTATTTAATAAATGTGATTGATAAAAGTACTTGTTTCAATGGGTCTTGATTAGTCAGTCATGTAGCAATTCTTAACTTCTAATCAAGAGCTCCTAAAGAATCCAACTTGAAGAAATAAAAGATTCTCAATTATCTACAATGACGATGAAGCTCCTTTTCGTTAAAATTATGTTTTTTACGTAACTAAATATAATAATCAGGCAAAAGTGTCTATCAATATCTATAAATAAATCTAATTAAGTGCCTCATGATTTCGAATCTTTTGTTCATCTGGCTTTTAACTTTTAATACTTAGTATTTTATTTTCTACATCCAAGTTTGTTTGTATGTCATTTCGAGAATCTTCCATAACTATGCAATGGAAAGGTAATAATCTAAAATAACAGTTTCCAACACATAAAAAAAAACGTTTTGTTCACACAACAAAATCAAAATGACGCCAAAATTTACACGTCTTCGAAATATTTCGGGGTCACTAGTTATTAATAAAACATAAATGTTGTACAGGGTGACCCCGAGCTTGAGGGTCGAAAGCACATGGATCTGCCAACCCTACCTATTCCGCTGACCTATGAGGAGAAGAAGTACCTCCTGGCGGTGGAGCGAGGGGATATGGCCAACGTTAGAAGGTAGGCATCATATATAAAGGACTAGTGGCCGCCCGCGACTCCGTTCGCGTAGAAGTCGATTTCCCGTGGGAATGAAAAGTTTTCCCGCGGTAAAAAGTACCCTATATGTTAATCTGATGTATAAGATATATTACTGTAAAGTTTCATCAAAATCCATCCAGTAGTTTTTACGTGAAAGAGTAACAAACATCCATACATCCATACTCACAAACTTTCACGTTTATAATATTAGTAGGACAAGATTTTATATTATGTTACTAGGCTTTCGTCCGCGGCTTCACTCACGAAGATATAAAAAAACATAAAGAGGTCCGTCCGTCATTATTTACGAAGCTTTCTGATGGTAAAATAACATTTTTCAAAATCGGATAAGTAGTTTCATTAATTACCCTCGATATCCAAAATGTGTAGGTATATGATTTGTAAGGTGCTATCAACCCAAAAGAAATGCAACAAGTCTGATTGTAATGTACACGATGTTTAAAAGATAGGGACTATAAATGTGGTTAAGCATACTGCAATTATTTAGACCTACAATCTACAAAACTATTTTTTTTTGTGTGTAACCGCGCGATAATTCTATAAGCAAATTTGGCCAAATTTTTTTTTTATCGTAGTAATGTATATCATCTTGTTACTTGTCTACTACAATGCGTAAGGAACCTCTCATTCTAAATTAATCATACAATTTGTCAACTGACTAAACTAACAATTCAATATTGGAACACCAATTCCATCAGTTGAATCGAATTATTCTAATCAGATTGGTTAGTTTATGAACTTTGAACCGAATAATTATTAAAATAAATACTTATTTCGACAAATTGCTTGTTACAAATGAAATGTTGAGATAGGAAGCCATATTCAAATGTAGGCTGTATTGATGCCTAGGGACTTAGGATTGTATGGTTTCTTAAGATATTTCCTTTGGATGTGCTAATTTGTAAATTAATATTTGTTAGACATAATTTTGCTAGCTATTACGTTTTATTTTTGTTTGATAAAGCAAATAGGGATAAAATAAAATACAAAATGATTTTACTTACTTTATTTGCTGGATTAAACCCTATTACTGTTAAGTTTTTAAGAACCTAATTCGTTCTTTTCTGTAACCAAAAAACGGAATACCAATTTCTTACCGATTTTTATTAAGCTTTTAATTATAACGGGTGTAAAAAGACCACTTCCGAAGCCTGAAACCGTGTATTCTTGAGCCTCAACAGTAACTAAATTCACTAACAGCATACCCAGAAAACCCTATTATAAAAGTTATTAAGAATTGAAAAGTCATATTCGCCGCTTGAAATTATCGCTCACACATCAACTGTCGGTTCACGTACGATTATTTACATTGCAAATTAAATTAAAACCTTATTTAATTTGAAGTCATCGCAAAATCTAATAGTATTATTGCGATTTTGGAAAATTTCGGTTAAAAATATTTTTTTTTGCTCAACACCTTAACAGTATCCTTCCACATTGCCTAGTTTTTGTTTTTGGAAGCAGTTCTTTTACACTCCGTATAATAAAGGATCATATTTAGCTCTTCTTAGTATAAAGGCTATTGGGTATACACTACACCTATTTAAAAAGACTTCCTATCATTGCATTTCTGATGATCCCCTAAACCTCCACTGTCCCCAAGAATCCTCCAAAAAGCCCACCGCAAGAAGCACATCGAGGTCAACTGCGTGGACTCGCTCGGCCGCGGCGCGCTGACCCTGGCCATCGACGGAGAAAACATGGAGATGGTAGAACTCCTGGTCATCATGGGGGTCGACACCCGGGACGCGCTGCTGCAGGCCATCAACGCGGAATTCGTGGAGGCGGTGGAACTGCTGCTGGAGCATGAGGAGCTGATACATAAGGATGGGGAGAAATATGTAGGTATTTTTTGGGGTATTTATAACGTTTGTAATGGCGGGACTGTGTTTTCTAGACATAGGTTTATTAAAGTAACTTCTTAGATTTACGTGATCATTATTATTTGAAATTGAACTCATTTTAACGGGTTTTACGCGTTTAGTGACGGTAGACTGTCTACCCGTGATCACAGCATTTGTAAAAAGGCCGAAACGTCGGATAAATAAAAATAAATTAATAAACGCGTAAAACCCGTTAAAATGAGTTTAATTTCAAATAAATTAACTAACTTAGACTTAGCGCTTTAAGAACATTCAAGAATCATACACACAAGAATCGTCACACTTTAAATGTATTATTTTTGAGGAAAGAACTTAACTCATGCACTTACAAATACGTTTTACATTGAGGCTTCTAGATTCAAGTAATTAATTTCATGCTTTTATAATCACATATTTTCTGTAAATCTCTTTTATCATCTATTTGACTTTTCATATCATTTTCTAGAGTTGGCAAAAGGTGGATCCAAACACAGCCATGTTCACACCAGATATAACTCCACTGATGCTGGCTGCCCACAAGAATAACTACGAAATTATAAAGATATTGCTGGATAGAGGGGCCACGCTACCCAACCCGCATGACGTTAAGTAAGTTTTCATTTTTTTTTGAGAGAAGCTAGCAAACGAGCAAGCGGGTCACGTGATGGTAAGTGATCACCGCCGCCCATATACAACCACAATTACATATGCATTGAGGGTGCGTTGCTGGCCTTTGGGAAATTAGGCACCGGATATCGCACTCACCGAACAAAACGCAGGAACATCGTCCCTACTTCACGTCGGGTTTCTGTGCGACGGTGGTATTTAACAGTATTTAACCGGAGTTAGCCCAGTAATCGCTGCAGACACAGCCTACAGAGGCTCTACCACTATAAAAATATTTGGTTTGAGCTAAATGGGTTTTATGGTGGGAATGGGTTACTTTGTCGCGGTAAAAAGTAGGTACCTATGTATAACACAGGTTAAAGTTTATCTACATACCATGTTTAGTCCAAATCAGTTTAGTAGGTTTTGCGTGGAAGAGTAACAAACACACATTTTCACAAACTTTCACATTTATATTATTGTAGGTCAAGCGATATTCTAAACTATGATATTTTACATATTCACATATCCATAGATTTGCGCGCACAGTAGAGTAGAAATAACGAAATGATCTGGGCCACCAGATATATTGTCGGTGCCTTTGGTTGTCTGGTTAAATGTTTTAACTATTTAATATTGCTATTGAATACTTTAAAATACTATGTTTGATTATAACATAGCTGCAGGTTCAAATAACTTCGCAATTAGCGCTAATCGCGCATTAAAAAAATAAAAAATATTTGAAAACACACAATAACACAACGTAAACAAACGCAATGAGACTACAGTGACACATGCCAGTTTAGTGTCACACCGCTAGGGTAGAATTTCAATTTTTCAAATCAAATCGAAAAGGGAATCGATTTGATTGCATCTATAAAACTATTGCATGTTGATTTGGACCTGAGCATTAATATCATTTGTCGAAGATCAAATTAATTCAAATACACTGCTCAAAAACTTTTTCATTTATAAAGAATTATCTTTTTAGTTGAGTGATTTACCGAGCACTTAAAAAATACATTGTTATCAATTTATAGCGAATGATATTTATTAAGGCATCCCTATGGCAACAGAAATTATAAAATGTCGGAAAAAATCATCACAATAATTCATAAACTTTATATGTTGTAATTAACCTAGAAATTCCTAAAACTCTTTAATATTACATTAATTTCTAATTTAAATTATTGATTTTGTGAGCATAAATAGTTTTAATATTATAATCTTACTCAGTCAATAACTAAACAAAGTTCCAAAATAAAATCAAAGTCCCAAAGTATACATATATGTACTTACAATGCAAATTTAAAATTAGAACACTTAACCCGTGATGCGACTTTTCAAAGTTGCCTAATCTTGAACCCCGAAAGACTGTAGCATGTAATAAATTAAATTGTTCTTGTAATTCCCTAATTACGCATGGAAATGTCAGTACCTCGGGCTTGGCTGAAGTTTAAGCATTAATTAGAAATATATTGTCTTAGAAAAAAAGGAAGATTTAAAAAAGGTTTAAGGGATTAGTCGGTTTGTTAGTAAAATCTATTTATAATGGAAGTTTAAAGTTGCCTTAAAATAGGGATATGAAATTTAATAGGCAACTTTGCAAGTAGACAAATAAAATCTTAAGATAAAACAATAATTTTCTCCGATCATTTTAAAGTTTATCAAAGTAATATCTAAGATTGTACAAGCCACTTTATCATATTGAAAGGATTTTCCAGAAAATTCCTTATCTATAAATAAACTTCATATAACATATAGCACATGATAAATGAAATAATTTAAACGTTTAAAGTCCAAAGATAACTTTACTTTGGTCTGAGAAGGGTCAAACGGCGGGTAGTTCTTGTGTCAAAAGTTGAGACAAAATCTTTTTGATATTGTAAAATATGGGGCTTAAACAATGACGAAGTAAGTTCAAGGGTTAAAATAATCTATTGTGAATAAAAAAAATGAATCTATTGTGTTTTAAGGAAAACCTTAAATGGAAAAGTTGACACAGAGCGGAAACACCGATCGTCCTTTTATAATTCAAAGTACTTAATTGTTATTTCAAGGTTTTTAATTGTTAATTCATGTCTTAAAAATGAAAGTGTAGAATTTTATCACCCTTACATGTGTTATGGTGGTTTTCCACGTCACCTAGTGTTTAATTTAAAGTTTTTATTTATTTATTTTATTTATCCATTCTGATCCCATTGTTGGGCAAAGGCCTCTCACAAACTCCTCCACTGTGTTGTCTCTCTTGAGTATATTGAATCCAGTCTCTGTGGTATTTGACAAATTGTATTTAAGTTAAATTAAATATTATTTCAGACACCGATCCATGTGCGGTACTAGTTTCGCAATCCGTCAGATTACATTGTTAGGTGTCTCCCAAATTTTATCGACGTATACACTTGCATAAGTAAGACCGGACTAAAGTTGTACTCTGATTTGTTTTTCCCAAAACATTGAATTTTAGTTAATTTAAAAAAACTTTTTCTAAATGTTCTTTATTTACAAATTTAAATGAAAAAAATACCTAAAGGACGATGAAAACCGCATTAAAATCCCTCAACTAGTTTAAGAGGAGTTAGCGGCCAAACAGACAGAATTAGCGATAATGATAATGATGATAATGATTATGATGATAATGATGATAATGATAATGATGATAATGATAATGATGATAATGATAATGATGATAATGATGATAATGATAATGATAATAATGATGATGATATTTCTCACTTTCTCCAGCCTCCATTTATTCCACAAGATGCGGCTGCGACGAGTGCATCCGCGACTCCATCGAGGACTCGCTGCGTCACTCTCTGGCGCGCCTGAACGAGATACTTTTCGTCCTCTCCCTCTCTCATAGCGCTTTGTTCATTTATTCCACAAGATGCGGCTGCGACGAGTGCATCCGCGACTCCATCGAGGACTCTCTCCGTCACTCTCTCGCACGGCTGAACGAGTACCGCGCTCTGGCCTCTCCCTCTCTCATAGCGCTGTCGTCAACAGATCCGATTCTAACTGCCTTCCAGTTAAGCTGGGAGCTGAGGAACTTGGCTTTTGCTGAACAGGTATTGGAGGTTAAAAATAGTATAAGTTCGACAAAAAAATAAGAAAATCATGATAAGGGATAAGTTAAGGGTTTTTGAAGTACAGCTATTAGTCAACAGCTTGTTGTATTGTTTTTTAAAGGTTATTTTTTTAACATTCAATAAGAATTAATGAACAAATTAGGTTTCATATTCATTCTTTCAGATTTTGTAAAATATTGCATTGATTCTTGACACTAATAAGGGGAGGACTTGACAAATTACACATACTCTTAATTATTCAATACTTATCAATCTTCTACAGTTCAAAATTAGTTTATAGCTAATCTGCTTGCAATCTACACCTACATTCTAACCCTCAAGGAATGCAAAGCCGAATATCTAGAACTACGCCGTCAAGCCCAGAAGTTCGCTGTCGATCTGCTGGACCAGTCCAGGAGTTCCACGGAGTTGGCCATTATCCTGAACCACGACCCGGAGGAACCCCCCTTTGAGGAGGGAGACCACATGAAACTGGCGAAGCTGGAGCTGGCCATCAATTTTAAACAGAAAAAGGTATGTAAATAACACTGGCCCCGATTCTGAAAACACTCTCTAAACTAAACTAAAACTATCGCCGTCACTTACTCATCTATAGTAAAAGACAGAGTCAGGTCATTTTGGTCCTGTCAAACTAAAATGTACGTGCATTATGACACAGCGAAGGCAATTTTAGGCTAGTCCTCAGCGCATTTCGTTCAATTTTACAATGATGTGGACTAAATTTTGTGGAACCGATATACCTGTTTTTTTCTTATACGAAGCATGAGAAAGTGACAGTGATATTTTTAATTTAGTTTTAGAGAGTGTTTTCGGAATCGGGGCCACTTTAAACTCAGTTCTTATTCATTTTTATTATTTTATTTTAATAATTAGGTGTAGAGCTGCATTTCGTCTATTCAGAACCACAGACTTGTAATTTTTGTACAAAAATATTTGCTACGCCTTGTCTGTTTTGTTTTTGTTTTCAAATTAATTATTAGCCTTATATTTCATTTAAAATAATATTTCAGTATAAAAAATATCCTGAAATCTTTTATATTCCAAAATCAGATGAGTAAATCGAGAAAAACGTTTTACTTCAAACAAAAAAAACTGAAATAACTTCACTTTTTAACCTTCCAGTTTAACTTGAACCTTTTTAAAACCCTAACCTTATTCTGCATAAAACTCCCACCTCTTTTTAAGAAAAACCAGATACATTTCTCAAAAAACTACCTACATTTTATTAAGGCCGACTACAGTCGTAATTATGCATCTTAGTAAATAATTGTTTTTCTCAGCGGAAAAGAAATTAGTTCTCTTGTTCCTGAAGCTTGTAATAGATGTATAATATTGTTAGCTTTTGCTTTTTAACTTGCAACTTTCTTACCTGGAGTTTTAAAATAGAAATTGAGATATAAACCAGGTATAAGAGATAAATGGAAGCTTATGGGTTTAAGTATAAAATAAGGTTGAGAGGTAAGTTTAGAATCGATTATGTCTGAAACATGGGTAACTTAGATGTCTAAATGAGTGTCTAAATTTTCTTAACAAGTAATATAGAATAAGTTGTAAGTTATGTGAATTTCTAGTAGCCGCCCGCGACTCCGCGAGGAAGTCGGTTTCCTGTGGGAATGAGAAGTTTTCCCGCGGTAAAAAGTACACTATATGTTATTCTGATGTATAACCTATATTATTGTAAAGTTTTATCAAAATCCGTCCAGTAGTTTTTACGTGAAAGAGTAACAAACATCCATCCATACATACTCACAAACTTTCACGTTTATAATATTAGTAGGATAAGAGAAATAAAAACTGGTATTTAGAGATAGTTTAGAGCTTAAGCGGGAAAATCCTTATAGTTACTATGTCATATTTTTCAGCTAGTTCATTAATAAAACAGTTTAGGAGGCCTAGCGTAATCAAAACGCTGATCACTATCCTTTCCAAATGCAATTTGTCAATACCGTTAAAAACATTTAATTAAACAAGCGTTGTAAAGGAGACCTTAGGCATTGGCCCCAAGGTCGATTATACCTTTTTTCTCCAACTAAACTTACTCCCTTTCTACTTCGTTCACGAATTGGCCCGAAGGTCAATTTTACCTTTTAATTTAATATTTTTTTCTTCTAGTTCGTAGCCCACCCGAACATTCAGCAGCTCCTAGCCGCCATCTGGTACGAGGGAGTCCCAGGGTTCCGTCGGAAGACCGCCATGGAAAAGATCCTGATTCTAGGAAGGGTGGCGCTTTTATTCCCGTTCTATTGTATGTTGTATATGATAGCGCCTAATTGTGCCACGGGGAAGTTGATGAGAAAACCGTTCATGAAGTTCTTGATTCATGCGTCGAGTTATCTGTTTTTCTTGTGTAAGTTTGTGATGTCTGTATATAAATATTTAGGAGCTAAATTACGATACAAAAGTATGGTTCCAACCTCAACCAAAGACACTTCATATTATGATGAAGACAAAAATTTAAATTGAATCGACATTCTTATGTCTTCACTTCTTAGTGCTTATTTTAAAAATGTTGATTCTAAAAAAATATGTGTGGTTTTTTTATGGTTAATTGCAATACTTACATATAATTTTGTCCTATATCTTCTTATGATAAAATCAACCGTTTACTTTTTTTTGCAAATAGTATATTGATAGAGATTTTTGATATTTCATGAATTGTACCTCTATTCGTGAAATATTATTCATTCTTAACTTCGGTAACTTCTAATTTTCAGTTGAATGCAAATTTTTGTAACCCTATTTTTGGTTCTCACTAGACCGAGCTATTCTCTTAATTTGTCTATTTGTTTTAGTGATATTAATCCTTGTATCCCAAAGAGCGGAGGTCCAGGCTATACAGTTATTTGGTCCTGAGTGGATGGTCAAGGAATTAGAAAAGGAATTATTAAAGCAAAGAGGCAACGGACCTACTTACCTGGAATATGTGGTTGTGGTTTATGTTTTAGGTAAGTTAATACTATATCTTTTTAATAAGGCTATAGATTAGCTCGACCAAGTAATGATATTTGTCAAAATACACAGAATAAAAACGTTAAAAGAAAAAAAGCTAGGAATCCACTAACTGCATTATAAAGCAAGGCAAGCACACTAATTTAAGAAGGTTAATATTATTAGGTAATATTTTAATATGTTGATACACTAAAAGTGATAGGAAATACCGAATGTTAGATTTAAGAAATTACTTTTTTAATTAACATTGTTGATTAATATTTTGAGCTATGGTTATATTATTTGTTATGTTACTTGTCGTGTTCAGGATTCATCTGGGAAGAAACACAAGAGATCTTCATCGAAGGGATTCAGTCTTATCTCAGGAATATGTGGAATTTTATAGACTTTACTAGAAACTCGCTTTATGCAGCTGTTTTATTATTGAGGTAAATCTTTTGTTTATAATTTGATCATGTATTATTTTACCATCCACTAATTGTTCAATTCTATTCGAGAATGATTTCTTCATCATTCATTGTATAAATCATGATATTTCTTGGATACACTAACTACTGTTAAATTAACCTTATTTAACTAATTATATTCTGTTTTATATAACAAATAAATGTCTTATTCATCACGATAAAAACAAACTTATGGTTACTCATGATAAAAAAAACTATTAAATTACCAAAAAAATTAAGCTTTCACTTTGACGACCTCTGTGGTGCAGCGGTATGATACCGGACTGCTAAGCGGATGGTTCCGGGTTCGATCCCCAGGTCGGGCCAATTTCGTAAAATGGTGTTTTCTAAATTGGCTCGTGTCTGGGTGTAACTAGGTTCTCTCCTAGTCCATTATGTGGTATCTATAACACAAGTGCTTACTGCAACTTACCTTAGGGCCACATAATTAGTGTGTTAATCTGGAGATTTATTTATTTTATGTACTTTGTAATTTTATTTTTTGATTTATCTTTTTTAACCCTTATAGGTTTGCAGCATATTTACAACAGGCAGCAGAAATACAACGGGACCCTCAGACCAAGTTCATACCTCGCGAACAATGGGACCCTTTCGACCCACAACTCATCGCTGAAGGGTTATTCGCGGCTGCTAACATTTTCAGGTGGGTGCTAAATACCCATTGTTAATAGGTTGCGGTATTTTGGTTGTTACCTTGCTACTAGATTTTTACCCCCTCATATATCAAAATAATACTTTGGAAAACGGTTTTGCATAATCAATTAATGTTGTAGGTATTTCATAAAATAAAATAAATCTTTAATTTTTGCCAGACATTAGTCTATATTACTGCTAGATAATGTTGCTTCCTATTGTTATACGGTTTTTGGCACAGTTAGCTTCTGAATGATTTTTTTTATAAGTTCATACTTACCTCTGTATCTACTTAAAATTTAAAAGTACCTACAATATTTTTAATTTTAGATTCGCTGCGTTAGTCCTTTAAGAATTACTTTACCGATGCACGATGGAATGTTATTCTAAATCTAAAATTAATTTCAAAATCCTTCAAATATAATATATTTTTCCCCTGAATTGAAGCTGATTCTTTCAAAATCTATTTTCTCCAGCCGTATATAAAGTGTATTTTCCCCTAACAGTGCACCGAAGCTGGTACATCTATTCTCCATCACTAGTACCTAAAATCACTTTTCATAAAAAAACACCCCTGACAGTACCACGAAGCTGGTTACTACGCATTCTTCTTCCATAATGTACTTAAACCCGCTTTAAATAAAGTGTATTTTCCCATAACAGTGCCTTGAAGCTGGTACATATATTCCAAATCATTGATCTTCAAAAATCAATTTAAGTACTAGTACATAAAGTCTTTTTTCCCCTAACAGTGCACTAAAGCTGGTCCATCTATTCTCCATCAACCCGCATCTGGGGCCACTGCAGATCTCTCTCGGCAGGATGGTCATAGACATCGTCAAGTTTTTCTTCATATACAGCTTAGTGCTGTTTGCTTTCGCTTGTGGTAAGTTTTTATTTTCTTTATTCTATAGGTTTATTGCTTTATTGATTACCTACTAGTAACTTTACTAGTTTTTAGATTATGCGATTTCGTCTCCGTTAACTACAATTAGGAGCAATGTAGATAAAATTTATTTTCCCATGGGAATGTTCCCGCGGCAAAGTGTAGTCTATCTTCTTTCCAGGGTGTCGAACTATCTCTTTTCCTAGATTTTTTAAAGTTCAACAGATTTGACGTGAATACAGAAAGACAGACATACACAATTTCGCATTTATAATGATCATTTAGGCAACTTACTATTATTTTATCGATGGAATTAGGAAAATAAAAATCATATAAGTCACCGTAATATGTTATATCTATTAGAGGTTAAGTAAAATTAAAAATTTTGTTTTTAAAATATAACATTTTAGGTCAAGTTAAAAAAAAGTGACCTCTATTATTTGTCCAAAATATTATTTTGGACTAGCGTAAAAACTTTCTGTCGTTAAGTCCCCCTTTTCCAACACACCGCCAGGTCTGAACCAACTGCTGTGGTACTTCGCTGATCTGGAGAAACGTAAGTGCTACGTATTGCCCGGTGGTCTACCTGATTGGGATAATGCGGGAGATTCTTGTATGAAGTGGAGAAGCTTTGGAAAGTGAGCCTTGTGGTTGGAGTGATAAGGGTTGTTTTGGCTTGAGTAGTGCTAGAGTTGGTAGTTTTTGAGTGAGTTTATTCTTAAGAGTTTAAAGTTACCTTTAGGAAGGAACCGTATAGAGCGTACAAAGGTCTTCCCTGGGATCGAAACTAAGTATTGAGGAAAAAATTTATGTGCTATAACTTAAGCATAATTTATGGTTTACAATTAAATAGGTAAAATTATTCCTTTTTATTTTAAAGCGACCACATAATAAAGGCTTAATGTTGACAAGAAAAACCTTTTCTTTTAATAATTCAATGACAATTCGTTGCCATGACAACGACATAACAGTTCAATGTTTTGTCAATAGGTAAACGAAAGCAATAGCTTGTTGAACTTGTAAGCTTTCTGTTGATTATTTCTCAATTTATTTAACGAATTAAATAAATAGTTCGACAATTATGGGTGAAGTACAATTCGGAGTGCGTCATGTAATTGGAGCTCCAGTAGCTACCACGAGGTTTGCTGAACAAGCCTTAGTATGTATGCCTCCCAGAGGAGCAAAGTTCACCCTCTCCGAGTGGAAACTGAGCAATGACCAGCGATGCAGGAACTCCGAGGACCAACAACAACTCGCTGACAGAGTCCTGGGCGAGTGTGACAGAGTCAGAGACGAAACAAAAGAGAGAGCAGAACTTATGAAGGATACCAGCGACAGACGCATCGAAGAACGCATCGGAGATATAGAGTTCAATAGAGATGAGTTGAATCGTATTAGAAAAGAAATATGCTTGGAGTTAGAAGCCTTGGGGATGTATAAAGTCAGGCTCCAAGATTGCCTAGCTTCGCTGCAAACCAACGCGTTAACAATCTGCAGAAAATGCCTGATGCTGCGTGATGGACGGCTTGGCATCGATCTGGTGGTTGACCCAGTAGAATCGGCCTTGCAAAGAGAAATCACAACGATTTTAGGAGGCCAGAGTCTTCTCAATCGCGCCTTGGAACAATTACACGAGCAAATGCGCAGACTTCGGTCCGTTAGATATCTGCTTGACAGAGACTTGCAGTATAAACAAGCTGCAATCGACATCGATAGGAACAACCTATCTCTAAAGCCAACCAACATCTGTCTGTCCATTTACGAAGGCTACTGCGATCTGGATCCATCCAGTTTATCAGCTGAGGAATACAACCAATACTCTGCCAACAACATCAAGATGGCGGCACGAGAAGTGAACAGCGCTCGACCAATAAAAATGATCATCGACACTCTACTCAAGCAAGTGATTGACGACCTTTGGACCGCATATCGAAAATGCAATCACGAATTTAACGAGAGGATCAAAGAGACCAAAATAGCCAAAGGAAAGCTTGAGGACATGCATCGTGAAACGTCCCAGAAGATTGCTGATATGATGGACAATATCGTCCAATTGAAGAAGGCTCTTGCCGAAAAGGAGGGGTATATTGGTCTTGCCCATACCAGACTTGGCAGGCGTGCTCAAAGAACCGGGGCTGAGCTTGTTCGTGATCCTGGAAGTCAGGCTTTGTACTACGAGTGTGAAATGCTACGTCACAGCACTGATCAGCTACAGCAGATGTTGTTTGAAGCCAGTGCTTCCTTGAGATACTTACTGCAGACTCAGATACAGCTAGAAGAGGATATAAACGTAAAGATGAACACGTTGAAAATCGATGAAGTTGACTGCATGACTTTAAGAGCTACTATGGACTATCATTCGTATTAGATTATGATAGAAAGGGCATAAATTCTAGTGTTTAGAGGTTTTCTAATGCGCTTGTGTTTTTGCTAGTTAATATTTTTTCAATAAAATTGAATTTTGTATTGATACAATTAAATTTTATACGTTTTTGCTAGTTTGCTCTCTTTATGGTACAAATAAAAAAATTTTACACTTATCTTAGTATTTTATGATTTAATGAAAATTAAATATGGTACCAAGTTTGATTACAAAAAGCAATCGAATCGGCTCTAATGCATTTATTTTTCGATTAAAATAACTCGCCCTCACTTTTTGAAGTCCTGTTGCTTTTTGTGTAATAAAAACTTGAGTTTTTTTTTCCCAATTTTCTCCGATTTATAAATATAAAGAATAAATAAGTTACAGGACATTTAAAACTGAGTTCATGTTGTATACTTAGTTCTTTGTTAGTATTTCTCAATTCCTTGATTCAGTTGCCATCATTTACAAGAGAGTGTGACGAGTTACATCTAAATCAGCTTTATCTAACCCAGCTTGGCTTTATTCCTTATATCCCCTCTCCATCATCTATTCTTCTTTTTCACTATCTTCTAACTCTTCACCAGTTCTTTTCTCATATCTTCTTCTCTCACTCATTTCCACCAGCGTCTTCGAAGCATCCCAGTCCCTCTTCTGGGCCTGCTTCGTTATTGTAGGCCTGGTTCTTGTCCCACACTCTTTATCGTCTATTTTCTTACACTTTCTTCTTTACCAGCGTCTTCGAAGCGTCCCAGTCCCTCTTCTGGGCCTCCTTGGGCCTGGTTCTTGTCTCACACTCTTGATCGTCTATTTTCTTACACTCTCTTCTCTACCAGCGTCTTCGAAGCGTCCCAGTCCCTCTTCTGGCCCTCTTTCAGCATTGTATTCCTGGTTCTTGTCTCACTCTTTATCGTCTATTTTCTTACACTATCTTCTCTACCAGCGTCTTCGAAGCGTCCCAGTCCCTCTTCTGGGCCTACTTCGGCATTGTATTCCTGGTTCTTGTCTCACACTCTTTATCGTCTATTTTCTTACACTCTCTTCTTTACCAGCGTCTTCGAAGCGTCCCAGTCCCTCTTCTGGGCGTGCTTAGGCATTGTAGGCCTAGTTCTTGTCTCACACTCTTTCTATCGTCTATTTCCTTACACTCTCTTCCTTACCAGCGTCTTCGAAGCGTCCCAGTCCCTCTTCTGGGCCTGCTTCGGCATTGAAGGCCTGGTTCTTGTCTCACACTCTTTATCGTCTATTTTCTTACACTCTCTTCTTTACCAGCGTCTTCGAAGCGTCCCAGTCCCTCTTCTGGGCCTCCTTTGGCATTGTATTCCTGGTTCTTGTCTCACACTCTTTATCGCCTATTTCCTTACACTCTCTTTTTTACCAGCGTCTTCGAAGCGTCCCAGTCCCTCTTCTGGGCCTCCTCCGCATTGTAGGCCTAGTTCTTGTCTCACACTCTTTATCGTCTATTTTCTTACACTCTCTTCTTTACCAGCGTCTTCGAAGCGTCCCAGTCCCTCTTCTGGGCCTCCTTCGGTATGGTGGGTCTAGAGAACTTCGAGCTAGCCGGCATCAAGAGCTACACGCGGTTCTGGGGCCTGCTGATGTTCGGGTCGTACTCGGTGATCAACGTCATCGTACTCCTGAACCTGCTCATCGCTATGATGTCGAACTCTTACGCTATGATTGATGTGAGTACTACTTATTTTTAAATTAACAGTTTTATCTGTTACTCTGATATTTAAAAATTATTTTGCCTTTCGCATAATACCGTCTGTCTGTTACGCTTTCACGCCTAAACCACTGAACCAATTTTGATGAAATTTGGTATGAAGAAAGGACTGAACTTGGGAAAGGACATAGGGTACTTTTTACCCCGGGAAAACTTCTCATTCCCACGGGAAACCGACTTTCACGCGAACGGAGTCGCGGGCAGCCACAAGTATACAATAAACTGCATTTTACAAGATGAAAGTTTGCCTTAAGAACGTAAAAGTTTTAAGTTACATACTTAGCTTCAATGAGGGTTTTAATTTCGTGTAAGTTTCCATAAAATAAAATATTCCAACTCTTTTAACTCTCCGTTATTTTTTACACTTTCAATATTTTTTTGCTCCTATTGAATTCAATTACAACAACCTATAATACATTATACTAACAAACTATTACAAACTCAAATAACTTCGCAAGATAAAAACCTTATTAAGTTAAAACCTCACTCCAACCACACAATGAGTATTTAACAGTTTGTTCAGCACTTTTACTCTGTTCTTGTATAATTTAATTCATTTAATGGATGCAGTGCTATTTCCTAAACGTCACCGGTGTGTTATATCTCTTTGTTACACTGTGGTGAGTAGTCAATGGAATTAGAGGAAAAAATATAAGTGTTTTTTTTTTATTAACGATGGAATAAAAATTATTATTTATAAAAGCTTAAATAAGCTACTTAGGTAAAGAGAGTAAAAAAAGATTAATCATTTATTTTGCCTGTTTAATTATACTTAGATTTAACTCAAATGTTATTATTAATATTAAAATAATTCCAATACCATTAATACAAATCAAAGCACACATTCATATTTCTTTATAATTCAATTGTAAGGGTAAATCGCCCTGCGAGAGGGTTACAATTCAAATTTTAATCAAGTCTCTAAAATATTAATTTATAATTAAAAACAAACTTTATCTAAAAAAAGTTTTAGCCGTTTGACTAAAATTGTTGTTATCTAATAGTATATCCGAGTATGTTTGTTTCGTTTTCTCTCCTTTGATTCTGTTTTTAATAAATTAATACTTAATTAGGTAAGTACGTAAAACTTCTTTTAAATTCAATTTTGTAAATGTTATTTGCCTTGGCTCTTCTACAGCAAAGTGCATTTAAAACAAAACAATTTTCACTCTCAAGTATAATTAAAAAATGAATCACAAGACAAAAGTTTTCTTAGAAGTTGATTTTGCTAAACAGATTTCGGCCTTATAAATCAGAATGAAGAATTTAACTTTAAAGGTACAAAAACTTTGCCAAAGTAGATAGAACTGAAGAGAAATCAGCCAATCGTAATCATATTTTTTATTATTGAAACATTTTTAGATAGATTATTGCAACTTGAATCAATGATTTTTACAATTCCTTTTCGAAAAGGAATTCGAAGCTAGGTACCTAAAAGGTGTGCCTGTTTTGAATATTTATAATTTTATAAAAATAGGAAAAACCTTTTGAAAAAGAAACGACCAAATTATTGATATCTATCAAGTATCTTACACCAAATATTTACTGCCCTTTTAAAATTTCTCAAGTTTTTCCAAACTCCTATATCGAGTTTCCTAGTAAAACTTCTATGTTTACATTGGCAGCCTCTAAATCATTCACTCGGCTTCACAAAGTAATTTGTCCATTCGTATCAAAGAAAGGATTAGGCGACTGCTATTAACATTTTTCTTTTCAACCATTTAATATTACTTCTAAGTATTCTTTTAATATGGTACGGAATCTTACTGTAATATAAGTAGGGCACCGCATTTTCTTGGTTTGGAATAGAAAACACAACTCCGAGATATTATAATTTTGTAAATATTTACCAAATAACTGTTAAACATATGAGTTAGCAAAGAAAATAATATTTTTTTATGAGGAGAACTACGTGTTCTTAAATATCTACTATATAAAAATCTTTAATTTAACCATAAGGTCCAATTGCAGGGAACGTTTTAACCTCGGGTTAGCTAACTCAGATTTAAATGGCGCCACCATCGATTGTAATAAGATGTAGTTACAATCGATGGTGGCGCCATTTAAACCTGAGTTAGCTAACCCGACTCTAACCCGAGGTTAAAACGTTCCCTTCATGCTCCGCCGGTGGACGGCGGAGATGGCCAACGCGGAGGACGGGCGGTGGACCCTGGACGCCGTCGGTCCAGTCATCGAGGGCTGGATGGACAGGAGGCATGGGTTCCTCACCTACCGTCTGGTGCAGGTCTTGTCCGGGCATGGCAGCTTCGGGCATTTCCTGTGCCGGATTAAAAGGGAGGAATCCACGGCGTGCCACCACTGTGGCGCGCCGGACGACACAGCGTGGCACACCCTGGCCGAGTGTCCGGCCTAGATGTGCCACGTCGTCGCCTCCAGGCGTCCGCTGGCCCGGACCTCTCGCTGCCCGGCTTGGTATACGCCATGCTGGGCTCCGAGGCGGTCTGGGTCGCGGTGGCCTCTTTCTGCGAAGACGTAATGTCGCAGAAGGAGGCTGCGGAGCGGGTGCGTGAGAACGATCCTCTCGCGCCCTCGCACCGCAGACGTCGAAGGGGCCGGACGAGGCGCGATCGCGCCCAAGTCCAGCCTGGTGGTGGCCAGTGGGCGGGGGACGTGGGAATCCACCTGCCCGCATTGCACGGTCCACCACCGTCGACGGGTGGGAACGATCGGGGGGTCAAAATGGGCCCGTCGTGCAGTAGACGGGCCCATCGCTGGTGGAGTCGTGGCGTAGGGCCGACGGTCCGGGCCCCACGGCTTCACCACAAAGGCGAAGACGGAGCGCCGCGGTGTTTTAGTGGGTAGTTCCCTGGGCGACGTGTCAGTTGCCCAGGTGTGAGTCCCAACGGTGCGTAAACGCATTTCACCGCGAAAACAAAAAAAAAGGTTAATACGTTCCCTGCAATTGGGCCTAAGTATATGATTTTTTTCTCAATCCTTAGTTTAAAATTGACAAAATCCATAATGGATTCCCAAGGAATACTAGAATAGTTACAATAATTGTCACAGTATTACAACAGTCATATTTTGGCGGGACGACTTCGGCGCCATCTTGTGAACAAACCATTAAGTTTTATTAGTGATCTGGGAAATTCTAGGGATTAAGAAATAGTAAGGTTTATGACCACAGGATTTGTTTAAAGTTGTGTATTGTGTTAATGCGAAAATCTTCTTTTTCTTTGTTATATTTTTTAATATAGTTTCACTTGCGATTTCGATGAAAGGTTTTATTAACCTATTTTTTCATCACTTACTCAATTAATTTACCTTACCCGAGCAATAATTTTATGTCTACAAAACAATTGGATGAGAAAAAGCAAAAAGGTCGTCGTAAAATGAATTTACCGTGCGACAATCAACTGTCGTTTGTTTTTATTAAAATATACTAAAAAACACAGCTTTGTAAAAAATATTATTACTGACAAAATTAATCATATCGTTCAAAAATCATATTTGCAAATAAAAATGTTTTAAAGTACTTTATTTTTTTCAGCTTAAATAGGTAAGTAAGTAGCTTAACCTGTCAAAGTTTAAGTACAAAAGTAAAATAAAAATTTATTATCCAATTTATAATACGTCCCGTGTTTATAAGATAATGAATTCTATATAAAAATACAACAAAAAAGTTTTTTATCCTGTTTCGTGTTTATGAAGACTAAATCGTCTTAAGAAATTTTGACCAAGTTTGACCTTTAAAGTTAAGATAAGTTTTTAATGCACAGTAATTGAATATCGAAGAAGATTTTAAACTTCATATTGTTCAAGGCGTTTTTTTGGTCATACCATTATGATATTTTTGTACATAACATTATATTGGGAGAAGAGAATCTCTCCTATCATCTTGATGTGGGTTAATTTAACTTAATTTTTAGCTATAAATAATTTTTCGATTGCGCGTTTAAAAATATTTGTTTTCCTTCGTAACTATGATTTAAATGAAGAGAAACATTGACTTTAGCGCTGTTAAATTTATATATGTAATAGGTAAATACTGGTGGTTTTTTACTTCGCTTGTTAACCGCTATTAATCCCTACCCAAAAAGGGTGTACCTAAATAAGGTTCAAAATTTCATTGTTTCACCCATTTACAAACCAGGAAAAATGTGCGGCAACAGTAAAAGACTGCAGCAAATTGTTTTCATTTGTTACATAGCTTTTATTTATAAATCATGGTCGGGGAAGTTGTGACGGCAAATAGTTTCAGATTATTGCATCCTATGTCTCAATTGTAGACGCGGTCAGGTGGTGGGAAAGTATTTTCTGTAACTTGAAGCAATTTAGAAGTGGGAAGAGAATTGAAAAATTCCTAGCCTGCGATTTCATCTTTTAAACTCTGATCACATTTCAGTCTTACCTAATTTTAGTAGTTTGTTTTAGAAGTGGGAAGCGGTGACTTTTATTAAATAATAGCTACATAAATCATAAAATATCTAAAGACGACTAAACCTATTGTGTGTGTTTTTAAGCAAGCGCAGTTAGCGCTTGTGTTATAGGAACTAGACAACTGACTAGATGAGAAACTAGTTGTGACCAGACAGAAAAACGAGACTGGTATACGTTCGAACTAAATTAGACCAACCCAAGGACCTCCTCTTAACAATATTAAAAATCGTCAAATACAATAGTGCACTATAAAAAAAAACTATATTGAACCCGGGAAGTGTAATCTCGTATTAACTATCAAGAAAAAAAACTACAACTTTTTATATGTCTTTAATTTAACTTAAAAACAGTACAAAAATAAGCTTTACAATACCTTTTTCGTATAGACAATATGTCCCTAACAGACAGTTAATATACTTTCATTCCATTAGAGTACGTTGTGTAACAATTTTACTATGACTTCATAGAAGCAAGGCCTTAGTAATCTAATTAAGTAGTGGGTGAGCAGTTGCCAAGAATACAGTTTATTTTCCTTTCATTTTGTAGTTGCTAGTGGAACCTTGACTGGGTATGTTAAAATTGTGTGAGAGTAGGAAAATAATGATATTATCTGTGTAGTTGTAAATACGAGTAACTTAAGTATAGGGGACCTTGAAATCTGAGTATTTTAGGTTACTGTCTCGTTTTTATTTCCTATTTAATCTTTTTTCGGATCTCTAATCTCTAATGTAAAATCATTTGCCTTTCAAACGTGCTTTTTATTTTGGGAGCTACGATAAGTGATACCTAAATTCGATAACTAAAGAAACAAAGCTTAAGAAACTGATATATGTTAGGAAAACTATTATTTCTTGGTGTTTGTTATAAGATTTTCCTTTTTCTGAATAAGGAACAGTGGGAGTGAAAACATATACAAAGTTATATGCGAAAAAGATGAAATAATAAAAGTAACGTGATAGGTACGTTTAGGTCAAAAGTATCGTAGATATAGGTATAACTAAAATATGTTTATGGTAGATATATAATAATGAGTCAATGTTTTTTATTAAGGTGGTATTTTTATAATACGTAAGAGTAAGCCTCAAAATAAACCATAACAGGTATTCAGCATAAAAGTCAGAATTTATAAAAAAATATTTTAGAACCGACCAAAATTCCTAGCCTGTAAAATTTCATCTTCTAAACTCTGATCACATTTCCTATCCCTCCCTTTCATTATTAATACTCCTATTTCCTTCTTCTCAGGAACACTCGGACGTAGAATGGAAGTTCGCGCGCACCCGCCTCTGGATGAGCTACTTCGAGGAGTCGGCGACTCTTCCACCACCGTTTAACATCATGCCGACACCGAAACTGATGCTGAAGATGCTGGGGCTGAGGAAGAGAGACAAGCAGAGGAAGGTTAAGGAGCAGGTAGGATGGGTTTGTCTCTTCCTGGAGGCCGTGTGTATAAAGATTATAGCGACTTGCCGATGACTTTCGTAAAAATATTCGTAGCTTTTATCTTAAATGCTTTAAAGTTGTGTTTTTTAAATCTCACTATCTCATACTAACTAAATGTACCTATGGGAGTGTTTAATGTAAAGTTTTTGTATATACTTATTTCTCGTTTTATTTTTAAAAAGTTATTAGTGTTATTTAACTCATTAGGTAAAGTACTTTCTATATCAGTTTAAAGTTTTTTGATATCTGTAATAGTTACGGAATGATAGCCTGTGCCTGTGCACACTTAACGATTACACCCAGTATAGGTATTGTTTGGAATTGAGCCCTGGAAAATTGTAGTGAACGTTTGACTTAAATGTAAATTTGTCAACTTTAATTTATGCAGAGAGAGTCGGTTATTACAAAGTTTACTAATGCTATTAGCTCCGTTTCCGTTTTGGCTAGACAGTCGGCAATAATTTGAATATTTATTTTTACACTCTGAATGAAATAGAACCAAAAAAATCAATTCCCTTTTCTACTTATAATCTTAAATCAACTTGTAATTTAAATTGTCTATTTAACAAAAACATTGTTTAAAGGCTTTTCTTTCACAATGTCGTATCATCATTACATAGTATAAATCTAAGACGCTAATTCTGTCTGTTTGTAAGTTTTGCAGCTAACTTCTCCTTAAGTACGTAACGGATTTAAATGCGGTTTTCTCCATATTTTAGGGTATTTATTTATTTAAATTTGTAAATAAAGAACATTCAGCAAAAGTTTTTTTAAGTTGACAAAAATTCAATGTTTCGGGAACAAGTCGCCCAAAATTACACCATTGCGAAGCGTGGGCGGATCGCTCGTTTTTTAATAAAAACTTCTCAACAGGAGAACAAGGAGAAAGAAGCCGACGTCCGCTACACCGCAGTCATGCGGGCTCTCGTCTGGCGCTACGTCTCCACCATGCATCGCAAAATGGATGACGAGCCGGTCACGGAAGACGATGTTAACGAGTTGAAGGGAGACGTGTCGGCGCTGAGGTACGAGCTGCTGGAAGTGTTCGAGAAGAACGGGATGGACGTGTCGTTCACTGATCGGAAGGAGAAGGGTGAGTTGGGGAAAGAGAAAAACAATCTCTCTCTTTCATAGTTTATTCTTTCTAACTGTGCTAAGTATAACGTGTGGTTATTTTTATGTATGTGTATGTATGTATCTTTATAGTTAGTTAGAACATTGTTATGATGTGTAAATCATTATATGTACGAGTATATATCTATAATTTGTTTGTATGTATAATGTATTGGTACGCACAAAAATTGCAGTTTTACTTTTCATTTCTCCAACGGCGGGTCTGCTGGAAGAGATTCCTTACTGGAATAAGCAGTACCTTTGTGTTTATGTGTCCTTTTTGTTTTGTCTTGTTTAAAACTATTTTATCTGTGTATAAATACATAAATTTCAAATAAATAAATAAGATGATGGGAGTTGAAAAGGTTGGCTTGGTGTTCACTAACGGTGAAAGCAAGCGACAAAAGGTTGCTTTGGTTACGTAGTAGTTTTTACAGGTGGGCCGAGTACTCGGTTGATACTCGGTACTCGGCGTACTCGTTGGGTTTTTTGACACTCGTACTCGGCCGAATAACTCGGTTGTTGAATGCCGAGTATATCTACTTTGATTGAGAAAAGCAATATATTTAGGTAGATATAATTAAACAACAGTGTTAATTAAAAAGTATTAATTTAGGAAATCTTTGACAATCTCAATTAAAAAAATCTAAATTATGCTAATGAGTAGATAGTAAGACAAAATTAAGAGAACAATAATAAAAATGGTTAATTATGATACCTTGTTTGGTGCCCTGTCCACCAATCGAAAGTACCCATGTACTCTTGTTTTTGGTTAACAAATTTTCACGTTCGTTTTTACTTGTTTACGCGCGTGAAATGGGAATTTGATAGAACCGAGTTACTCAGCCGAGTACTTGGTTAAAAAAAAATTGAACCGAGTAAAACTCGGTACCGTTACTCGACAAAAGTGTTACTCGGCGCATTTCTAGTAGTTTTTGAACCTAAGGGTAGCCAAGTAAATGAGATCAGCTATCAGAATTGCACGAATTAAGTTTTGACGTTCGTTAAAGGCTTTCACTACTTGATCAAATAGGTGTTGTAGGATAAGTCAGTTTGAAAATATTACCGTCCAACGTAAATTTATAAAACAACGCCTATTTTAACTTTCGTACCATTCATTTATAAGTTTAACAGTTTATTAGTTTTAAAATATTCTTCTATGCTTAATAACACAATGATACTCCAAATTACAGTATATGTTAATACTACCATATTCAGTATATTAAAACTATTCAAAACTCCAGCGGTCCTCGGCAAACGCATGAAGGTCTGGGAGAGACGGCTCATGAAGGACTTCCAGGTGGCTCCGGTGTCAGGAGTTGATGAGGAGGAGAAGCCGGCTGATGAAGGCGGGCTGTCCAAGTTCCGGAGGATAGCCAAGCTGGCGGTGGCGACTACCACCACTGCGAAGTGGGACCAGACACTTGCCGCTACTGGGGTCTCGTAAGTATGGGGTGAAAAA
Organism: Emmelina monodactyla; assembly: GCA_916618145.1. Classification (NCBI taxonomy): domain Eukaryota; kingdom Metazoa; phylum Arthropoda; class Insecta; order Lepidoptera; family Pterophoridae; genus Emmelina; species Emmelina monodactyla. Next base: position 6,176,042 of record OU745316.1, read on the forward strand.
GAACTGCTTCCGAAAACAAAAACTGGGCATTGCTGGACGGGTACTGATTACGTTTTGAGCAAAATTTTTTATGATAAAAAAAATGCAATGTAAATAATCGCACCTGAACCGACAGTTGATGTGTGAGCGATGACTTCAAGCGCCGAATATGACTTTTCAATCCTTAATAACTTTTTTAAATTGAGTTTTCTGGGCATGCTGTTAGTGAATTTAGTTACTATTAAGGCTCAAGAATACATGGTTTCAGGCTTCGGAAGTGGTCTTTTTACATTGAAACTAAAAAAAAATAAGTTGAAAAATTATTAACTAGTGTTTTGAATTACAACTAAAAACAGAGATTGAGTTACCTTTCAATTGTTTAGAAAGTGGTTGCTATACACAAAGAAAGATATAAAATTAAAATAGTCATAATTTGTCTTGTAAAAAATAGCTTTAATTGTCGTGTTAAGCATGGGCTTATTCGTTTATTTTTCATCATTTTTGTAAGGCTCTCTTCCCGGGTCTTGGGCGGATAGGACTTCTATCCCTATTTACGTAGTATTTTTGTTTATTCTCAGATCACAAATAGGTCGCTGTAGAAGTCGCGAGTCCTTCAAGAACCAACAAAACCTGCAACGTGCTATGGACGAGGCGAGGAAACTTGTCATGCGGACGCCTTTACCCGGTATGTATTAGCGTTAAAGCTATGATAGAGGCAAAAGCATTTTGTAAAAGGTTTTTGCTTGCAATAAGCTCAACCACAACGAATGACGCAATAGGTCTTTATAGATATTATGTTTATTTTACATTTAAAATTATAAAAGCTCCTTGTCAGACTACAGAATTATTAGTTAAGATTATACAACAGTTAAGATTATACGAACTTTAATTATCTCGCATTGGCATCAAACACACCAAAGGGCAACAAAGTGTTTTACTCACACTACTTTCACTAATAGGTATGACTAACTTAGATAAATTACTCTTAAATACATAAAATAAAAATCACACCCTTTCCTCTAAGGCCTACCTAGCTACACTTATTCCAAAAAACATAATATCACCAATATACGAGTGGTAGAGTCTAGCTGTAGGCTCTGTCTGCAGCGATTACTGGGCTGACTCGATCGGAGAAATACCACCGTCGCACAGAAAACCGACGTGAAGTAGGGACGATCCTACGTTTCGTTCGGTGAGTGCGGTATCCGGTGCCTAATTTTCTCAAAGGCCAGCAACACACCTCCAACACCCACCGTGTGACTACCCATGGGCGGCGGTGATCACTTACCATCAGGTGACCCGCATGCTCGTTTGATAGCTTCTCATAACCCCCCCCCCCCTCCAGAGGGCTCCCGAGGCGCGTCCCCCGTCGAGATGCCGGTGACTCCGGGCCACACACTCCTGGAGCTGATCAAGGACTTCTCCAGCGACGTCGCCGAGGACCCTACCACTGCTGCTGCTCCCGCGCCCAAGAGCCCGTGGAAACCACCAGGTTTGTCAAAATATTACGTAAATGTATTTTTTTTTACTTTTATAGTGTTGAGTTGAGGTACGAGAAAATAATTTATATGTTCACTGAATGTACACGTTATGATTGTATAATTTCTGAAAGGAGTGTTGGGAGTATATTTCCGCCGGCTTTTTTCTCTCGGTCTACGGTTAGGTAAAGTCGAAGTTTGTAACATTGACGTTTATTAAGTATATGTTACATATCTATGATGAATAAAAGAATTTTGATTTTTTTTGAAGGTGAGCCTGCTTTACATAGATTTTTGCCTTAAAGCAAAGTTATAGACAATTTGCATAAACTTATTTAATTCCATCAATTTTCATAAGAATAAGTTAACAGTTTACAGCCAACTGTTAAGGAGTAGCCCGTTGATTAGGATTTACATAGTGTGTTAAAAAATAACTATACTACAAATTTTATTTCTGAATCCATGAATTTATTTACAATTCAGGATCATTCTAATTGGCAAAGTCCTTTTCTGATTCCAATTTGACCATTACAATATAGAATAATTGGAACTTTTTACAAATTTAAATGAAATATTTAGGTGCCGGTGGTTCGGGCGGTGCCTTCCTATCAGCTATGTCGGGTCCCAGTCGCTCCACATCTCCTAAACCTTTAAGCCCTATACCGTCTAAGGTAAGATTATTTAATGTTTATTTAATATATGTACCTATGTGAAAGTTTGTATGTTTAGAATGATATTTGTTACTCAATCACGTAAAAACGGATGGTTGGTTTGGATGAAATTTCATGTAAAGATTATGCCCCAGAATTACATATGCGCTTCTTCAAATGAAGGATAATTTGATATTGATAAATAAAAAATTAAATAAAATTGAGAAATAAAAAGTCGCATTTAACGCTGCGGGCAAAACTTTATAAACTAATTTTATTAATTGATCTCCTAAGTTTAAAATCAAAACTCTTCACGCACTCTAGTTAAAAGATCATCTTATCCATATAAAGCCAGCATCAAAGGCACCATCTCCCTGCACGACTCCCCGCGGTCCTAGCCCAGTCTGCATGAGCCCGCGATCCATCAGCCCCGTGGGAGAGGAACCATCACAACCAGGTATCAATAACAGATGGTAGAAGGTGGGTTTCATTGGAGTGTTTTTGGAGAGATTTTTGTTTGAGGTATGTTAGTGTGGATATGACAATAGTCGCGAGTCAAGAAATAAAAAAGGGTAACTTTAAATATGGATTATCTGTATTAATACTCAGTTAAAATATAAAAAAAAATGTATCGCTTGGGAATCTAGAGGGACTGATATTTGTAATCTTGAAAGATGTCTGATCTACTATTTACGAATCCTTAGTTGACAAAAAAAAAGATCCTAAATACACATTGAAATTAATAAATGTTTATTTACAAGCAAAACGTTCATGTTGCATTATGTTTTTTCAGCCGTGTGTTGTATGCCTTTTTATTTATAAGCACTCATATTATCATTACATAGTATAAATCTAAGTCGCTAATTCTGTCCGTTTGTATGTTTGTCCGCTATCTCCTCCTAAACTTCGTAACGGATTTTAATGCGGTTTTCACCATGTTATAGGGAATTTATTAATTTAAATTTGTAAATATAGAACATTCGAAAAAAGTTTATTTAAGTTAGCCAAAATTTAATGTTTTGTGAACAAGTCGGCCAAAACTATGCCATTGCGAAGCGTGAACGGGTCACTAGGTTTTCTACAATTGGAAGATAAAACAACATTTTGTTATGTACAGAGCCAAGTCCTCTAAAAGGGAAGAGAATACCTGGTGATTCACCACCGAAGGTCATCAAGAGGAAGTCACCAGGCCCGCCATCGGAGTCTGGAGATACACAGGTATATTTTTAACACGAAATTAGATTGGAAAGAACTTTTTTTTTTTGTTTTCAATTTAAACCTAAATAAAAAGTGCGAATAATAAGCTTGATCTCGTTTTTTATTATGTAATTTCGTTCATATTTAATTATTTCCTCACTTGAAGTTGTTTTTCTTACTTTCTTTTCTTCTAATCGATTTATTTTTTGTGTCATATCTCTATGATATAAATTAAGTTTCCAAAACATCAATAAAGTATCTAAACCCTCTTATCGTTACAAAATCATATCACACAGACCTCAGGCGCCCCAGAAGACCCTAAGTCAGAAGACATAGCGGTGGCGCGCCCTGTGGTGCCGGAAATTAAACCCACAGAGGGCGCCATACCACCGCCGCCGCCCGCTAAACCAAAGGTAACATTTCTTGGTGAAAGAAAAAGGCGTGGTAGCTCAGTGGTCAGAGCATTAGACCGGTTTTCTAAAGGTCCTGGATTCAATTCCCAGTCGCGTAATGCTCGAAGACCCGCTATCCTTTTTCCAGTATCTATAACTTCAGTAAAAGTCTGTTTTTGTATATTTTGAAACTTTTTCGTTATATTTGAATCGATTAATAAAATATAAACTCCTCTTTTTGAAGTCTTAGTAGAAGAAATAATTTTACAGCATTATAAACACTTTTTAAACATGAAATGTAGACTACTTTTACTCTTTTATTCTGGATTCAAGAAACTTTGTAATGGGTGCTCTATTCTGTGTCAATGTACTCGGACTGGTAAACAAATATTTAAATTCAAGTTTTAATTGAAATCCAACTGAACCTACTAAAATTGTTTGTATACTTACATAACATCTTACGTTTCCGTCACCACAGCACCTAACTATAAAACTACATCCATACTTTTCTTCCAGGCTCCAATCCCGCCACTAATGGAAGTCACCCCGTCCACGCCTCCTGTTCACGCCCCATCTTCTCCCACTTCCAGATCTCCATCTCCCATTAAACCATCTTCTCCTATACCTCCTTCTTCTCCCATTAAACCATCTTCTCCTATACTACCTTCTTCTCCCATTAAAAGTCCTTCTCCATCAAAAACTACCTCTCCATCAAAAAGTCCTTCTCCATTAAAAACCGCCTCTTCATCGAAGAGTGGTTCTCCAGCGAAAGACTCAGGGTCCAAACCCCCGACTCCTCCGAGGACGTCGCCTCCGAAGTCCAGACCGGCTTCACCGGCTCCGTCGACTACTGCTGTTCCTGTTATAACAGTAATTCTTTCATCTATATCTATACTAATATTATAAAGAGGAAAGATTTGATTTTTTGTTTGTTTCTTTGTTTAAAATGAATAGGCTCCGAAACTACTAGACCGATTTAAAAAATTCTTTCACCATTTGAAAGCTACATTATCCACGAGTAACATAGGCTACATTTTATTTTGGAAAAAATAGGGTTCCGTAAGATATTGAAACCGCAGGGCGGAAAGCTAGTATCAAAATAAGAAAAACACAAATAAAAATTTGCCATACTTTTTTGATATACGTACTAGTTAGTTATTTAATTAGGGAAAAATATGTTAAGTAAAATTAAGGGTATATTTTTTTGCAATGACTAAGTTATATTCAGCTAAATAAGATGCAAAGATCTATTGATCTGCAATAAGGTGCAAAGAAAATCAAATATCAGTTGCCAGCAGTAATTAACAGCATTTGGTCACATCACAAAAATTGATGTAATTTTCCCGTATAAAAACTCGGCCCCGGACACGTTTTGCACCTAATTGCGATTTTAGGTTGTTTCTTAGAATAAAAACTCGTTAGTTTTCAGTGTTTTCCTGGTAGAAATAGAATGGTGATTTTCCCTCGATGTAAAATTCTTATTTTATAGGGCGAGAATCTACGCCCCCGTTAGTAGGTACATTCAATGGCAACTTCTTTTATGTTTTATAAAGATGCTAAGAGCTAATTAATTAAACATTTAAATTTGGATCTCATTGTTAAAATGATTTTATCCACAGCTTTAATTTAATAATTAATCTGACTTGAGTAGAACATAGATACACCCCCACGCTTTACCCAAGTTGGAAAAGAAAATTTACCAAAGTGACGCTTAACTGTGTGGTATACATGTTACTGCCACGTCCGTAGTCTTTACTTAGCTAGCAATACCTATTATTAAATTGCAAATTTATAATAACCATTATCTTCTAGCGATCGCCCTCGCCCCCCGCGCGTCTCACCTCCACTTCAAGCACGGAACAGCTGATACCCCCCGCCTCCCCCGAACCGCAACGCCCCGCCAAAAAACTAGGCGACATCAAACCGATCAAGAAACAGCAAAAAACTGGCTGGCTGTAAAGTGACCTACTGTTCCAATGTATACTGTGGCAACTGCCACAGAGTAATACGGAACAGTAAAGAAATTGAAATGAAAATATTAGGAAAATGCAACAATAAATTAAATGAGAAAAGATTTGTAAAAAATATATTGTTAGATTTGTTTATTTTTATAAAAATGAGAAAATTGTATCTTTAATTAAGTAAAGTTATAGTATCTGTTCGTATTTAAGACAATTTATTTATTATCTTTCACTGCCCGTGAATATCTGTTATGTGTTCATAATATATTCTATTCTACTTATCCAGATTCACTTACAACATATTTATTGATTAGATATAAATCTTTAATAATATTCCCTATATAAGAATAAATATGTGATTTTGTTAAATTGTTGCTAAACCTTTGTTAACCTAAAAATAATCTGTTTCATGGATAAATAATACCTACTTTCTTTAAATATATGAACTTATTTAATTTTATATGTAATGATATTATACACACGCTTAATTGTTAATCAATTTATGCAGAATGCAATTTAAGAAGAATTTTAAAAGAGTGTCAAACTGTTAAAAAAAAATCGATTCAATCAGCAAGACAATAAAAATGGCCGGTAATAAATCGATAGTGATCGAATATTGGTAGTTTCAGAGCGTCAAATTCATGACTAATATGAATGTCTGTTAGACCTTTCGATCAAGTTTCGAATCGGCCTCTCAAATGATGTCTTATTGATTGAAATGATTTACTGTTATATTGTATCATTTTATTGTCAGCTACGATTTCTATTGGTCACTTTAAATTGTGAATATTGATGTCGTTTTAGTTTGATATAGGAATCCGGTCAATAAAACGAATTTACCAAGTTTATTCTGTTTTAATTTAAAAAAAATACCTGGTGTTTAATTAGTGTAATCGAAATGCAAAACATGATAAAGTAATGACTAAAAATATTTACTAACAAAAAATTAGTATTGACAAATTTTCAATTATTTAGTGGTTGGCCTTTTTAATTAAATCATTAGGAGGTTTAAAGTTATTAAAGAAAAAGCATAAGGACAACAAGATATAGAAGAGCTCAATTTATATAAGATATATTTATAACTAGCTTATGCCCGCGGCTTCGCACGCGTTAAAGTCGGAGTAAAACCCCTTTCCCTATACTACGTTATTATACATATAAACCTTCCTCTTCAATCAATCTATCTATTAAAAAAAAAACGCATCAAAATACGTTGCCCATTTTTTAAGATTTAAGCATACATAGGGATATAGGGTCAGAGAAAGCAACTTTGTTTTATACTATGTAGTGATTGTATGAATCGGTATTAGATGAAAACTTTGAAAAGGTTGATTGATTGTAACGTGTTGTTTAAATCCATACTAATATAAGAAAGCTAAAGTTATTTTTTAATTTGTTTGAACGCGCTAATCTCAGTACTACCTACTGGTTCGAATTGCTGCGTGAACGGTGATGGTTACGCAAAAGTTAAATCGTTTTTCAATAGTATTTCATTTTGCCGGCGAAACCACGGGGCACAGCTATGGGATTGTTAACCTCAATGTTAAAAGTTTATCGTATATAACGGGTGTAAAAAGACCACTTCTGAACCACACAAGACCACACCGAAATGAGTAGCAAACACCTGTGAAAGTGTACAGTGATTGAAGAATTCAATAAAAAGCATAGCCACTTCCCGGGCTGCTTTCCAAGAAGTCACAACAATCTGCAGTTTCATTACTATCGTGTTACTGTGGGTGGATTATAGATAGGAAAATCTCCTATCCAACACTGTTCAATATGAAAATGTACAAGAAAATAAAGAAAGAATAAGAAATGAGAAACATGTTTAGGCTGATGACCCAGATGTCAATGCCTTAATTTAATTTAAAAAAAAATGTCTACGCATGCGCAATGGATGGAGATGAAGCAAGATGGAAGCAAGAAGGACGGAAGGAATGCACATGTTTTATTCCTTTCATTTTTCGTAATATTGTTATGGTTTTTATGATGTTTGTGTGTATTATCATTATTTATCTTAGAAAATTATAGAATTTATATTATTATTAGATTAGATAACATATTAGATAGATTAATATTATAATTATGTTGGTACTTTTTCAAATCTCGGTTTCAGTGTAGTTTGCACATCATACTACCACGCACCCCTATGAAATTCACGTGCAAACGTATTTCAAGTTTTTGCCAACCCCCCCCCCCCCCCCTTTTAGGGGATGTTTTTTTTTTACCCTATAACCTGGTCCATAATTTTCTCTACATAATAGTAAAAGTTTCATCAAAATCCGTCCAGCCGTTTTCGCGTGATGCTCAGCCAAATAAACAGATAAACAGACAAACAGATAAACAGACAAAAATTCTAAAAACTATTGGAACGTGTTCTGTTATCAATTTTAAGTATCCCCAATAATTTTTTTTTCGAATATCTTTTATGTACAGACTTTCCATCCTCTTCAGCTTTATTATATGTATAGAAGATACTCTCGAAACCTTCTGACTTGCTCGGGTAGCAAGGCTGATTGATTAAAAAAAAATAGGTCGGACCTATGGAAATAAAAACAAAAGGTAATGTAAAACCATTTAATATATTCTTAAAACTAAACTCAACGAGGCACAAATGGTAATATAGTGGAAAATATGTTTCTGACGAATACATTGTTAAAAACCTACTTATAAATAGTTACTCACTAATACAAAATCGTTAAATACAGTATATCGATTACACAATTGTAATACATGTAACTTCTTAGATTTACGCGATCATTATTATTTGAAATTAAACTCATTTTAACGGGTTTTAATTATTATTAAATTATTTTTATTAATCCGACATTTCGGCATTTTTACAAATGCCGTGGTCACGGATAGATTAAGTTGTTTGTCGACGTATAAATAAAAAATAATTTAATAAACGCGTAAAACCCCTTAAAATGAGTTTAAGTTCAAATAATAATGGTTATTAGTTATTGTATCAAAAATGAACTGTTTTCCATAAATATATTGTCATCGTTTCGTTGTTTTCAAAATGTTATGACAAGATTATTGACTAGGCTTGTTTTCAACAGGTTTGGTCCATTACGTTTACAAATCTAAATTAATTATTGCTAATAAAAGGCATTTTCTCACTAAAAGTCTAAATTGGTCCAAAAACTCTAAAGCCAGCCTGACACTACTTTCCCTGTTACTTTAGATTTGCCTTTGTCTGAAAAAGGCTTAGGAGATCCCGAAGGGCTTGGTCTAGGCGACCTACCAGGAGATCTACTCGGTCTATCATCAGAAGACCTAGATTTAGTCGAGGATTTAGTACTACTAGAATCTGACTCTCTTCTTGAACAGATCTTTTTAGGTTTAGGGTCTCTTGATCCCGTAGAATGCGAGGTGCCAGGTCTTTCAGGAGTTGGAGCCCTGGAGGATGAGGATGATTGATGGATACCTAGAGATGATTGAGGTCTTTCTGTAGGTGCTGGTTGGGGAGTTACAGATTTATCTGGCGTGGGAGGGGTAATGATTCCTTTGAATTGAGTTTGTAAAGAAGAAGCTGATAGGATAAGTTCAGATTTGTGGCCTGGTGAAGGGGTGATAGGTTTTTGAAGGCAGGAATCTTCTTCTTTTGTGATATACATGGTCTTTGTTGGGCTATCTGGTTCAATCTGGATGACGTGGTCTTTGCTCTGGGTGGTATCTTTGCTCTCGAATTGCGGTGGCGGAGTAAACCTTCTGTCGGTTATTGGGTCGAATTCTGGAGTGCTTGGTTCTGAAGGTTCTTGGGATGAAGATGACTTAAGTGGTCTAGTTTGTTCAGATCCTCCTTCCGAACCTATAGGAGAAATATAACTTTATTTTTGTCACAAATACAGTGGAAGTTACAGACAGAAATAGTCAAGTTTTACCTTCGACATCAGCTTGGACTTGCATCTGATGGTCTTTCATCGCTTCGTCATCAGAAGTCTCAGGTATTGGTGTTCTGCTACGGAAGGATCTGTGACCTGTTCACGAGAAAAGTTATTAAATTAGTATTAAGCCAGTAACACTAAAATTACAGTAATTTTAATAATGAAGACTTACTTGAAGGTCTAGCCTTGGAGCCCTGTCTCTTCGGAGTTTCAAAGACCTCGTCTTCTAGGCTGCATTCTCCAACTGAAGGGCTCTTTTTTCCCTTTTCTACTCGTGCAGTGAAGTCCGACTTGATCTTGCTTCTCATAAACTTGGCGTATGCCACTCTAGTAGTCGGTGTTAGGGTTGAAAGCTTCGGATTATATTCTGTAAAAGAAGTGTAAGATGACGAACTTTTCGTATTTTGTGTCCTTAAAATTAAGGTGATCAATTATTCTGGCTTCTTAGTTAAAAACTCGTAAAGGTATCCCTATACTAATTAAATTATAACATGTAATAACACAAAAAAAGAACACTTGGTTAGCTTTTTACCCTGGCTTAGTACCTCATTCTTTCTGTAAAGGAACTTCCTATTATATACTGATGGTAAAGTACCTCATTCTTTCTGTAAAGGAACTTCCTATTATATGTTGGTAAAGTTTTTTTGCGGAACTTACCAAGCAGCTTCTGCGGGTCGATGGTTCTCTGGCTGACGTTGTCCAGTATGTGCAGGCGCAGCGACTGGCGGCTGCGGCGCGCCTGCGCGTCGGTGGTGCCGATCGGGTCGCGCTTGGTCGTGCTTGTGCGCACTAGGGCGTTCCAGTCGCGCTTTTTACTGAGGATGGAAAGAAAGATGAGGGTTGTTGTTCTGTTGTTACTGTACTGAAGGAAAGAGGAGTTTCGTTTCAAGTAATGAGGTTAACGGGCGACGTTAAGTTGAGGATTTTAATGGTTTTAATTATTGCAGGGTCTCTTTCCTTAGTTGGAAAGAGGAAAGAGAGATGATAATTTAAGAATTTTAAAGTTTGAGTGCATTATCAAATAAATGGTTAAGGAGGTTGTTTCAACAGGTTCCTCTAAAACCTATGGGGGAAGCACACTGTTGGACATTTCCAGTAAAAGTTTTACCCAAAATAATCACTGTGTGATAATTATCTGGCAAATCGACCACAATATTTTTTACAAAACTTTTAAAATTATTTTTTGTAATTGACATCTCTAAAAAATTTTCCAAAATAGTTGAAGGATGTAATAAATTATGTAAACTAAGTACTAAACTTATGAGTGAAAAGACAGCACAATGAACGAATACTTACTCGTACCTATCTGTGCTTCCTCTTCTAACGATTGCTTTGGCGATTTGACTGAACACATCTTTTGGTTTGGCCTCCTTTGATATCACATCCTTGATGATGCCTTCAACGATACCAATTTGGAAGTCTTTCAGTATTCTTCGCTCCATCACCTTGCCTTTTTTCCCAGCGACTATAGGAAATGTTTTATTTTTATTGCACAAAAGTATTTTTTTAATTTTTACATGGCGTAAGTAAGGTGAAATAAGATAAATTATATGAAATTGTGTAATAAATAACCACATAATGAATTTCGATGATGAATTTTTTGATTACTTAGTTTTCCTCTTTAGAGGGTTGTAAGTTTAAAATATTCAATAAGTCAAAGCTATAAGTTTTTGTGTTACCAACATATTTTACTAGTTTCCTTATACGATCTAAAAGGGACTGAACAAAATCTTACGAAAGTAGTTTAAATATTTGAAACTACTCACATCACTTTAACGATTAATTATTAACCAGCTAACTACTTACTTAAGATTTAATATGAAATTCAATAGAAAATTTCTAATGAAAATATTTAATGCCTCTAGTAGTTTTAAGGCAAAGTACTTATGATTTATGAAAACCTTATGTAGGTAGGTACTTCCTTTGTGATTAAAATAACATCCCTAATAAATTATAAAAATTTGTATGATCAAGCCCTAGAATTTATTTACAAGTAGGTAATAACCTATAAATATCTTAATACCCGACAATGTGGGCTGCAAGTAATACTATTACTAGATTTCAATTACGATAAACATAATATTATTATTTGCTTCATTATTTTGATATGATATGTCATTTATTGGCCGCACAAGCTAATGCTATTTGCTTGATTGCGTACAATCAATGGATATGAAACATTCACGACTTTTGTTGAATATTGTATCACATTTGGTTGCTTGATAGACATTTGAATTATATATTTGTGGGAATCTATCAACTATCGCACAAAACTTTGCAATTTGCAACTCTAGAACAAAACGCAAACACATACTAATATAATGTAATAAAGTAGAAAAAAACAAATCAAGTTCAGTTTTTTTTTTAAACCTGGGATTTTCAACTTTTTCTTACAAACATGTGATTATTTAACTGTGGTTTAATGAAATACGGCAGTTAATTAACCTGAAGCCAATATTTTAATTATGTGATATGTCTATTCTATTCACAGAGAATTAACTAGGTAAAAAGAAGTGTTTGCCAGCAATTTTAGTTAACCTCATATTTAACCTAACTTACCTATAGTACCTACCTATTCTGGAAGTTAATCCTAAGCGTCTTCATCGCATTATTATACAGTAGGAATCAGCTCGTATTTCAGCCTGGATATATACTTAACAACTTATCAAGCCCTTCAAGTCAAACTTTTACCTGTAGCGTCCTGCAAGTTAATCCCAGGCGGTCGCCGGTCTCGTCGTGCCGTGACGTAGATATATCCTTACCTACTTATCCACCACCATCATTTGTTTCCAAATCGTTTACCTTCAAGTCTAACCCTTACCTGTAGCGTCCTGCAAGTTGATCCTAGGCGTCTTCATTCCGTTGTTGTGCAGTATCTCAATCAATTCGTATCTCAATGTGGATATGTCCTGTCTGATCTCCATGACGTCATCCTCGGTGACGCCGGTCTGGTCGCGCGCGCAGCCCGGCCGTGACGTAGATCCTTACCTACCACTATCATTTGTTTCCTTATCATGTCCTTTCAAGCTAAACCCCTACCTGTAGCGTCCTGCAAGTTGATCCTAGGCGTCTTCATCCCGTTGTTGTGCAGTATCTCAATCAATTCATATCTCAATGTAGATATGTCCTGCCGGATCTCCATGACGTCATCCTCGGTGACGCCGGTCTCGTCGCGCGCGCGCTGTTCGGCCGTGACGTAGCGTCGCACGAGCACGCGCATCACCGCTTCGTGCTGCTGGCGCGCTTTCTCGCGGGACTTGTTCTGGGGGGGATTTAGTGGTGTGAGAAATAAAATGTTAACAGTTTAAGGGCTGTTGTTTAATTGAGGTGGACACAAATGTAGTAGGTATGTTTCTTTATATTTTACTAGAGCCGCCCGGGACTCCGTTCGCGTGGTCGGTTCCCCGTGGGAATGAGAGATGTTTTCCTGTGGTTAAAAGTACCCTATGTGTTATTTAGATGTATAACATATATCACTGCAAAGTTTCATCCAAATCCGTCCAGTAGTTTTTACGTGAAAGAGTAACAAACATCCATACATCCTCACATACTCACAAACTTTCACATTTATAATATTAGTAGGACTAGTGGCCGCCCGCGACTCCGTTCGCATGGAAGTCGGTTCCCCGTGGGAATGAGACATGTTTTCCCGCAGTAAAAAGTACCTTATGTGTTATTCTGATGTATAACCTACATCACTGCAAAGTTTTATCCAAATCCGTCCAGTAGTTTTTGCGTGAAAGAGTAACAAACATCCATCCATACATCTATACATACTCACAATCCATACATACAAACACAACTTTCACGTTTATAACATTAGAAGGATGTGCAACGAGAAAACTATTACGTCGAAAAGTTCTTACGGTGGTAACTGTATTCGTTGGTTCAACTTATGTAAGTTGTGAATTCCAAGCTCTTTAAACTTTGTATACGTTTTAAACAAAGTCGTCGTACTGGTACAGCTAATGGTTTTGAAACAGATTTCTTAGACATTTATATCTAAATGTCCACGAGACCTTTTAAAATTAGATAATACATTTACATTACTAGCTTTAACTCGGAATTCCCTATACTAAAAACTACAAAGAAACTCACAATAATAGACCCCATATCCCGATTCGTGAAGCACTTCTTGATCCAGCCCACGAAGTGTTTAGGCGTCGGTATGATGTTGAAGGGAGGCGGCACCGTGTCTCCGTCGTCGAAGTATGAGATCCAGAGGTTGCTGCGGGCAAACTTCCACTCCATGTCTGCTCGCTCCTACAGGATGATAACATATGAAGATTTACTTAATAACTAGTGGCCGCCCGCGACTCCTTTCGCGTGGAAGTCGGTTTCCCGTGGGAATAAGAAGTTTTCCCGCAGTAAAAAGTACCCTATGTGTTATTCTGATGTATAACCTATATTACTGCAAAGTTTCATCCAAATCCGTCCAGTAGTTTTTACAAACATCCATACATCTTCACATCCTCCCATACTCACAAACTTTCACATTTATAATATTAGTAGGATTAAATAAAATAGGATAGATAGAGCGATAATGGAACAACATACGCCTGAGATTGAAAATTTGTTTGAAATTGAACTGAGTCCGAAGACTTGATTTTTCATTATGATGCTTAGTTAAACTTGTACCGGGATTTTCCTTATCCACTTTCCTTGCCCTTCTTTAAAGATTCCATAGGTCAAGGTCGACGCCGTTCTATCATTTCGTATCAATACATTAATAGAAAACTATAGACAAGTTTGAGTCGACATCTCTTAGAATCTAGACACAATATTACATTCCTTTGAAAGCTTCTCTCACATTACTCCGCTACAAATAAAACATTCCTTACAAATCCATTCAATAAAATATTTCTATAAGAATATCTGCTTAGATTCCACCTAGCTTTGTACAAAAATATATTTATTTGAGTGTACCTACCGATATAATTTGGTAGGAGTTAGACATCATGGCAATCAGCATGTTTAGGAGGACAATAATATTGATCACGGAGTATGACCCGAAGGTCAGGAGCGCCCAGAACCTGGTGAAACTCTTGATGCCGGTCAGCTCGAACGTCGTCAGGTCTACGAGGCCGAAGGACGCCCAGAAGAGGGATTGGGAGGTTTCGAATAAGCTAGTGGGGGGAAAAGATGTTACAGTGTTGGTCATTTTATACTGATAGATGAGGGTGAACGTATGTTCTTAGCTAATATACAAATAACTGTTTTTACTAGGTATATTTTCCACAAAACAAAGGAATACGCCCTTACAGCGCAAAGAAGTTAACTTAATCTAATACAAAATAATAAGGCGAATTTTTAATTCCTAGGTATCGGTAAAATGGAAATCCCGGTGAAAACATTGAAACGGTAACAATATTTTTTTTCTCTTACTTGGCATATCTTCTCCAAATGCTGCACGCTCGCTCCTGGTTGTCAAAGTCCGGCATACCATTCGGACTGTGGTAGCATTTATTCTTCTCCAACTCAGCGTAGTACCACATTAGCTGGTTCAGGCCTAAAATCCACAAGAGTCTTTAAATTAACCTGACCTTCTTCAAAAGATCCAAATATTCTTAAGGGGACCTGACTTTCTCAAGTATTCCTGAGTAAAGTAAGCTCTGACCTCCAAGAATACTTTAGTAACATATCCACTTACCACAAGCAAAAGCAAACAGAACCAGCATATAAACGAAGAAGAACTTGATAATATCCAATATCATCCGTCCTAAAGAGACCTGGAGTGGTCCCAGGTACGGGTTGATGGAGAAGATGTGAACCAGCTTGAGAAATGAGAAGATCATGCCAGCTGCAAAGGCACCTTCGGAGAGGAGCATGGGGTCGTAGGAGTCCCACTTTTCTCGGGGATACCAAGGGTCTATGCCGTTGCTGTAGTCCCTCTGGTAAATAAGGAGGTTTTTATAAGAAATTATGATTTAAGACAAGACGGGATCTTTTTGGACGTTGGTAACTAATGCCAAAAAAAATATTGTTTAAAACATATTTTTCGATTGTTTGTTTATGAATAAATATTCATTATCTATTATAAAGTTAAACTAATTTATGTCTAAGATTTAATTAGTGCGTAAAAGTTTCGCACCAATTTCTGTATATTTGTTCACAAAAAAAAAACGTAAAAAATATTTTGGCAAACGTTAAGTTTTTACGTAATCTTTAGATCTTAATACAAATTCAATGCAAACAAATTTCACAATCTTGTTACAAGTACCCTCTTAAAAATTTGGTTTAGCACAGTGACAAACAGACATCAAATTTTATATTGTCTTTCATAGGTCAACAACTTACTAATAAAATTTTCATTATACTTTTGCTAGTTTGAGCGTCATTTCTAGCATGTTTTATTTAACTATGGTAATTTTGCCATAAAATAAGATTGGCTCCAATTCACCAGTGTTTTTGTATGTCAAGGACAAACTATTGCATAATATGAACAATAAAAAGAAGGAAATAAAATTATGGACATTTGAATTTCTTTATTATAGTGACATAAAGATAGATAAGCGAATCTACGCAGCAAAAAATTACATATAGCTGAAAATAAAGGCCTTTCTATTTGTATCAAGTCAAATCGCCATCCGTATTAATTTCCCTTAGATTTTACTATGTTTTGATTGTATAAACAGACTGAAAACTAGATTTTATATTAATTCCAGACTTAAATTGCTCTTCAGAATTCAACCATCACACATCCGTAGTCCAGCATATCGTCGTTGTCAAACCAAAATCTGCTATGTGCACTTTTTTGAGATTTCTACTTTTTGACCGTTGTGTAATAGTTCACTGCCCTATTTACCGTATAAAAAAACTTGATAAAGTGCTTATGAGCACTGTACGACAATCTACGGCCTCTAAATAAAATATGCTATGTGCAGCAGCTAGAATTTTATCAAATAAAAACTCATCAAAATAATAAATAAACTATTAAATATCAATTTTTAAAAAACAAATAAGTTTATGTATGATACATATGTCTTTCATTTAATATAATTCTTAAAATACAACTTCATATAAAATTTTACAGAATACATTTTTTTCTCTATAACTCAAAAGTATTTTTATTGCACATAGCAGATTTTGGTTTTACAACGACGATATTATTCTTAACCAACCTGAACGATATACCACGAAGAGACCCTCAGACTGATCCAGGCTATGTAGAACATATTGGTGATGAAGTCCACGATGTTCCAGAGGTCGCTGATGTACTCCACGAGCCCGCCCGTCCAGAG
The DNA here is from genome assembly GCA_916618145.1 of Emmelina monodactyla. NCBI lineage: Eukaryota > Metazoa > Arthropoda > Insecta > Lepidoptera > Pterophoridae > Emmelina > Emmelina monodactyla. Next base: position 6,192,830 of record OU745316.1, read on the forward strand.
GGACCGGATCTCCGCCCAGATCAGACCTGAGGACGAGGGCAGAGTGTAAAAAGCTTAACTAGAAGTAGAAGATGATGTAGTATGAATAACATATTTTTTCGTAGTATAAGGAAGAACGGCAATATCTGTCAGGTTAAAATGTATTTTTTTTGACATTCTTTCAAAAGTTTTTTTTAAATTTAACATTATGTCATATTAAATTATGAGGTACGTTTTAGAGCTGCGTTTTAACCCATAGAATTTGCAGATAACAAGATCATATTAGTTCATATTAAGTTATGTAAGTTATGTAATACGACTAAATTATACGAACACAAATATGTTAATCACAAACAAACAAAAAATCGCAATTTCATAGAACTAAAAACAAAGCTAACAGAAACAGCATGCCAAAAAGCAAAGATTACTTGCTATGTAGATGACGACCGTCGCTTCTATCAGTCCCGGCAGCGACCCCCGCTCGTGCTTCTTCCAGTACTCCACCATCTCCTGCAGCCAGCTGATGCCGGACCACTCGAGGACCAGGAACTCGGCGCGCTGGGACGCCAGGGAGAGCAGCGCTGGGTAGGAATCATCATTATCATCATTATTATCATCATCATTATCATCATCATTATCATCATAATTATCATCATCATTATCATTATCATCATTACATAGTAAGTCGCTAATTCTGTCTGTTTGTATGTTTGGCCGCTAACTCCTCCTAAACCAGTTGAGGGATTTTAATGCGGTTTTCACCATCCTTTAGGTATTTTTTTCATTTTAATTTGTAAATAAAGAACAATCGGAAACAGTTTTTTTAAGTAAGGCAAAAATCAATGTTTCGTGAGCGAGTCGGCCAAAATTACACCATTGCGAAGCGTGGGCGGGTCGCTAGTTCAATAATAAGTGATAATCTAACAAGAGCGTACATTATGTAAGTGTTCAAATTGTTAGTTGGAAGAGCTGGCAAAAATGGGTGGATAAGATTTGGTAGTTTTCACAAAAAAAAAGTGGGAAAATAAATCGATATCTAGACAAAAGATAAATGTCTTATATTGAACGGTAATATGTTTTGCATGTTTTTAACTTAATAGTTGTAGTACTACGGCACTATCGCTTCTTTTCAGAAGACCATTACAATCATAATTTCTAAGCAGATTTCTCGGATAACGACAAATTAGTAGACGCATTATAATTTTCAAATTAAAAATATTTTTATATGAATCTATTGTATACTTACTCAAAAACAGCATGTAAGAAGAACTATGGCAGATGAACTTGACGAATGGTTTCTTCATAAACCGACCGTACTCTGAGTTAGGAGCTAACATATAGATCGTGCAGTACACCGGGAACATCACACCCAGCTTGGCTACCTGGAGGAGATATTTAAAATAAAAAGTATATGCGTGGTAGCCTAGTGGCAACAGGAAAGGTCTACAATACCGAAGGTTCCGGGTTCGATCCCCACTAGGGTGTACCGCTAATTTGGTCTTTTTCAAATTATGTACATGTTTATCACGCACTAACGGTGAGGAAAAAACATCGTGAGGAAACCACATGATTGGATGATAATCCATCATGTGATCCACCAACCCGCACCGAGCCAGCGTGGTGGATTACGGCTCAAACCCTCTCGCTTTCCGAGAAGGAGGCCTGTGCTCAACTGTGGGACATATAAAGGCTATTTTTTTTATATAGTATTAAGTAAGCAATATTATAACAGCCTATAAACCTACAGTTAACTATTTGAGCATAGGTTGATGAAGAAAAAGTTTCGGATGGCGAGTGGAAAAAAATTATGTATTTATTACTCAAAGACAACAATTATTAAGAAGTATTTTTATCGGTATTAACTTAAATATCTTGTATATTGAGATTTTTCTTTTAATTTTGCATTATAAATGCTAATTTATTAATTTTGAAGTTATAAATACTGGAAAAAGGAACGCGAGCCTCCGAGCATTACGCGACTGGGACTCGAACCCAGGACCTTTGGAGAACCGGTGAATAACTTCAAAATCTTGTATATTTTTTAAAAATTCGATACTGAATCTAATGTGTTTAAATTCAACACAATTTACAACGTGTATTTACATGATCAAACAAAATATCAATTTCATCCGTGAAATCAATACTTAACCTTATTTTAGATTTGACTAATTTTAAACGTATTTAAATAAAAAAACCTGAACTTCCATGTTAAATGAAAATATTGACAATAGTAGGTAGGTATTGTTTTCTCTTTCAACCCATAAACATGATTCCCATGACCGTGGTAATCCAAAAAATATCCACTTATTTTCGCTATTTTTCTACATACATTACTAAAAGCATATTTAACAAAAACTTTTTTCCCGTAGCCACAATAAATCATAGAACCGAGAAACTACAGTACCAAAGTAACAAAGTGGGAAGTTCCACTGCGTCACAGTTTTGGCGCCAAAAGCAAAGTGTTGCCAACCTGTATACACTGTCCGATGATGTTTTTTCGACGGAATCCTGGCAACCCTTCGTACCAGATCGCTCCTAGGAGTTGCTGAACGTTCGGGTGGGCTACGAACTGGGGACAACAAAACATAATACTCGTATTACATGAAGCTAAAGACTAATTAATCACTTTTGTGAAAACTAAGAAAAAACATAAAAAGTTGATAAAAATATAAATCCTACTAATATGGATGTTTGTTACTCTTTCACGTAAAAACGACTGGACGGATTTGGATGAAACTTTGCAGTAATATAGGCTATACATCAGAATAACACATAGGGTGCTTTTTTACCGCGGGAAAACATCTCATTCCCACGGGAAACCGACTTCTACGGGAACGGAGTCGCGGGCGGCCACTAGTGTAATATAAAATGGTTGCCGTCCAGAAAGTGTTATTCAAAGAGACTCCAATTTGTGGTTTATTTCTAACGGTTATGCATCGTAAGTGTATAAACAGTGTGATTGAGGCTCTTAGATTATTTTTTGTAGATCTGTATAACCGTGTCTGTATTAAAAATATCATGAATGTCATATGTATTGAAAGTTTCATAAATTGAATTTGCATAAATTGAATATTTGACCTACATATATACCGTAACAGTAATAAATCTCTAACGCTTTCAAATCAATCAAATCTTGTGAAAGTAACAGTTCATACTCGAACATTCCATTTTGATTAAACAAATGCTACGGTTTCGTAGCAGTAAAACTACGGCGTAGGCTGGAAAGATAAAATATATTTATTTATTTATTTATAGGACGACCTCTGTGACGCAGCGGTAACTATAGCGGACTGTAAAGCAGATGGTCCCGGGTTCGACCCCCGGGTCGGGCCAATTTCGTCAAAATGGTTTTTCGACATTGGCTCGTGTCTGGCTGTAACTAGGTTCTTCCCTAGTCCATTGTGTGGTACCTGTAACACAAGCGCTTAAAGCACTTACCATGGGGCCACATAATTGGTGTGTAAGTCTGGAGATTTATTTATATTATATTTGATTTTAACGTTAATTTGTATAAAATCTCTCTAAATTAGGAAGAATATACTACGCAATGAATACCTTTTTCTTTTTAATTCGGGGTCGATGTGTAGGTACTTTAATGTAAAATTGTAGGTATATACCTTTTCTAAGGCTGGTTGAACATACAGTTAAGCTTCAGTCTTTTACTCTTAAACATTCCTTTTACTATTCCCACAGTATTCTTACAAAATCGCAATATCAAATCTCCACTTTTTCCATTCACACAACTATATCGTATATAACTCGTCTCGGTATCACCTCTGAGACGTTATCGATGACCGGCGCTCGAGTGTCGTGTTGTTAAGACCTTATTGTTACTTACGATGCAAACAATTGTAGAGAGAACAAGGGATTATAGACTTTAAGGTGGAGATGTAAAGTTGATAGTTGAAAGTGAGTTGGGGTGGGAAAGATAAGGGTGTATATTGCATTGTTTTTGGTTTTGTTAACATTTTTTTAGTTTATTTTGTTAACAGTCAATACTAATGAGTTTTAAGAGAAGATTATAAGTAGTCGTTGCTAGGATGATGAAAGAAAAAAAAAAGATATTAAAAATAATTTAAAACCTTTATTTAAAACCTTTTCATTTAAAACCCTTCTTTTTTTGTGGTAGAAACTACACAAAAGGTTAGGGGAAAACCTAATTATACTAGAATTAATAAGAGATAAAGCCTAGAACATTCACTACGACTACGAATATAAAAATCACTTTATAATTTGACGTTCAAATGTTTTAGTTATTTTGATTTACTAAACAGTGTATACAGCACTCTATTCGCAGTATAATATGCGTTGCAAGTCTAAATAAAAACGTTATTCAAGTTTATGCTATAGGTACGACCATTTTGTTTTTATTTTACGGTAACTGTTAGTTGTTCTTTGAATTTTCCCAAAAGGTACGGCAATAAAGTCATTTTAGAACAGTTATTAATGTTTAGGCTGAATAATGGCATATTTTAATAAGCAATTTACGAATTATGATTTAAATTGAGTATAAACATACGTATGTACAACCAACAGTTATTCACAATCATGTTATATTATAAAGTAGCTATTTAATATTTAGTTTTAATTAGTATCATGTATTATAACAATTTATAACAAGCATTTTAATTGTTAATAAAAGCCACATTTTATGTAGCGTTTGGCATTACAACATTTAAATAGCATTCTAATATTTAAATAGAGTAAAAATGGTAGTAGATAAAAAAGTAAAAAACAAGATAAATGATGAAAATTAAGAAGAAACATGAAACCCAATATTATATAAGATGGCGAAGACCAAAACTATGAATAATGTGTTTAGGAACTGCCAACACACTTTTCCTTGTAAAAGTGCTTTAAAAGCTTGTTACGTCAGTTGCGAAAGTTTTGCGAAACACCCTCAAAGATTTATGCTAAGTGCCAAGACATTTTTGAGGACTATATCCTTATGTTCAGAATAATATAATTATAGAGATATGGAAGTATCTTTAAAAGTGTGTATATTTATAGCAAACATACAAAATCTTGAAAAATACTTCATGTATGCATAAAATGAAAGCGTTCAGTAACTAAATTACCTTTGGGAATTTGAAGCTGTTGTTGGTTAAAGAAAAACAGTAAATAAGCACGTTTATATTTTCTTTAAGTTATATAACATTTACCAAGAAAAAGTTGTTAGACATTTTATATTCTTCTGTGTCACTATTCCGTCTTAAATATATCAATTGTTTTTATTATTAATTCTGTTGAAAATAAATAAAACCCCATAACGACTTTTACTAATATTCTTAATGGTTATAGTTAAAAAGGCTTGTACATTAATTGAAAAATTAAAACAAATCTGGCTGGATCTGAATCAAAAATTAAAATTATTTATTCCTTTTTAAGCAATGTTAATTTAATGATAATGTTTCGAACTTTCCCTCAATCTTAATTGTAAACCGAGAGAAGAGAATTTGCAAAAAAATCTCTTAACACTCTCCTATTTTGAATCAAATTATAATCGTGTTTGATTGATGGATTTAGCTCTAACCTGCATTCTTGTCTTTGATATAGAGTTACGAGGTATATAAGTCAACACGTCTGCCCTTTACTACACAAGGGCACTTCCGCCCTCGACGCGAGCTTGCGACATCCTGTACGAAGCAGTTTCTTTATTCATAACATGGCAGTACTAAATTCCTTTTAGTCTACTTTCATTGGACTCATTTTTAACCGACTTCCAAAAAAGGAGGAGGTTCTCAATTCGGCCGGTATGTTTTTTTTAATATTATTGTCATGTTATAAATATAGGGGGAGTGTTATAAGTTCGACGTGTATGTTTGTGTGTGGCTAATGAACATCAAGTCGATATAAATTTCGTCAGACTTACTTAGTTACGCATATTCAACTGAGTTACCTATTTTAACCGACTTCCAAAAAAGGAGGAGGTTCTCAATTCGGCCGATGTGTTTTTTTATGTACCTATGTATGTCGATTACGTCGAGGTTTCTGAACCGATTTACGTGATTCTTTTTTTGTTTGATGCGGAATAGTTTTGAATTGGTCCCACAACAATTTTTGGTTATAGTATAAAACAAATATAATTTCTTTTATGTTATGTAACGTCACTAAACCCTGAAATAATGTGATAAGTAATAGTTAAAAATAAGTCTAAGTTATTTACAGATTATACATTTTTGTTTAACTCGAGCTTATTAAAAGCTAAACTCTCAATTAAGTTTAATGAACTACGAAACTTACTAAGTAAAGTTGACTTGTTATTCAAATCTTGTAAATGAGCTTGAATAAATCCCTGTTATAGGCTTTCACAAATCTTTGCGTAGAAACTTCAAATAAGTTCTTACTTTACAGGATGTAGTTAAAAACTTTCTCCAGTAAGTTAATATTATCTCTGACTAAATATAGCCGTAGTTGAGTATTTGAAATGTTTCCTTTAAAATATCTTAATTAAATCGATAGCGGAGTGAAGGATGAATTACCCAAAGGGTAAAACGGGACCCTATTACTAAGCCTCCGCTGTCTGTCTACCTGTCTCTGGAATGTATCTCATAAACCGTGATAGCTAGAAAGCTGAAATTTTCACAAATGATTTATATCCGTTGCCGCTATAACAACAAATACTAAAAAGCTTAAAAATATAAAAATATTAATCATATGTATTAAATTGCACAACCAGGCATTGTTTTCGTTGAATTATTTTTTTCAAGTCAGAGCATGTATCTTGTTTACATAAGCCGACATGAACTTCGACTGACAAGATTTCGTCGATCTCGCCGTATATGGCGTACCTACTTAGTTCATATAGGTTAGCCCTGCATGTGCCCTCCATTGGTTTATTTATTCATGTTCAAGCATTTGGAAAGTTGCAAGTATTTAGTGCCTCTATTACCTAGTTATTTGTATCTAGGATCCTGAAAAAAAAACAAAACCTAAAAACTTCAGCCACTCACCATCTTCTGCTTGTACTTGATAGCCAGCTTCAGCCGGCCCAGGGTCTGTCTCTCCCCTGACTCCCAGCAGTCCAGGTCCCAGGGGTTGTAGTTCAGCAGGATCTCCAGCTCGTTGGAAGTCCTGGTGTGGTCCAGCAGGGAGGTGGCGAACTCCTGGCATTGGGTGCGGAGCGCCTGGGGGGAATTCGGTTTTGAGTAATGTAGGGTAGTAAGATAATAATTCAGGAACTGCTTTGGTTTTTAAAAACAAAACTTTAGAAAGTTTTTCTTTAGTAAGCTGAATAAATGGACTTTATAAAAAAGGTGTGTTCAGTTCATTAATTTTTGAGCAAATAATTAGGAAGCCCCAAAAATTGTTTCTAATTGATGTTTATAACCTCTAGATACCTACTTCTTTAAACTACAAACGATAAATATGGGAAGTTCATTATTTTACCATCCACTTGATAATAGTTAACGTAAGCTGCTTTTCACTAACGCCATGTTATCAGTTAAATATAGAAACCTCACAAAATAGAAACCTATTGTGTGGTACCTACCTAATATAGTAAAAGTTTTGCTTAATTAAAGCTACACAGTTGGTGTGGTAACCTTCAGATTTATTACTATTATTTGTTTGGTTCTCCTACTGAAAGGGAGATTTTGTACCTAAATATTAGTACAACTCACCCTATACTCGACTCTAAACTCAGTCTCCATCCGATGCAGCCTGCCTAAATCCCAGGACAGCTGGAAGGCAGTCAGCAGCGGGTCAGCAGAGGACAGAGCTATGAGTGAGGGAGAGGTCAGAGCCCGGTACGCGTTGATGCGAGCCTGCGAGTGACGGAGGGAGTCGTCTTTTGACGACTTCTCGTCCTCCTACTAAAAGGGAGACATTTCGTACCTATGTATTACTATCACTCACCCTATACTCGACTCTGAACTCAGTCTCCATCCGATGCAGCCTGCCTAAATCCCAGGACAGCTGGAAGGCAGTCAGCAGCGGGTCAGCAGAGGACAGAGCTATGAGTGAGGGAGAGGTCAGAGCCCGGTACGCGTTGATGCGAGCCTGCGAGTGACGGAGGGAGTCGTCTTTGGAAGACTTCACGCACTCGTCGCAGCCGCATCTGGGAATGAAGGAAAGTGGGTAAGAGTGTTCTAGATATGTTGACATGTAAGATTGTGAAAAAAACTTTTTTCTGATGTCACGGAGTAACTGAGTTATAAGACTTATAAGTGCAAGTATTTGGTTAACAAAATCCATTAGGTAACCCTACAGATGCTCAAAAACTTAAAAAAATAGATTTAAAGGCAAAATTTTTAATCGGAAATATTTTTTGTATTTGCGCATTACAGTGTTATTTTCATACGATTCAACGTATTTTTTTGAAACACTTAAAACAGACCTTTTCGCCAGATCACAAGATACAAAATGATCCTATAAACTGAACACTGAAAACAGTGAAAATGAGGCTAGAGACTAATAAGTTACTTTTTGCTGATCGCAAGCAGACTTTTTGTCATATAAAATAGAGAATTACGTATCAGGTGTTCAAATCAATAAACAGAAGGGAACTGCTAAGTGGATTAGCCTCGCTACAACATTATTTATACGAAATACAGGGTGGTTTGGCCGGCCACAAGTCTTTTTAGTTCATTTTAAAATTCAATTAAACCAGGAGTAATTTATTTAAAAAATAGGTAGCTACGTGTTAATTTTCGAATTCTCTATCAACAATGAAAAAACAATAAAGAAAATGGGATTTTGCCAAATATGAATACTAGCTTATTTTTTTTTAGAAAACAATGAAATAAAGTATCTCCGTGTTAAAAAAACTTCTATCCAATACTATTTAAGAAAAATAAAAAATTAAGTGGTCATATCTGACTTAAGATATGACTTTAAGCTCCACCCTTTACATTTTCTGAAATTGTACAATATTTACTTGACATCATGCGGTATGGGCAGTGTGGCTCCTCGGTCCAGCAGGATCTTGAGGATCTCGTAGTGGTTCCTGTGGGCAGCCAGGATGAGCGGCGTGATGTCCGGAGTGAAGGTCGCTGACGACGGGTCCACTGACTCCCAGCTCTGGAATATAGATGGAATATAGATGGAATATAGATGGAATATAGATGGAATATAGATGGAATATAGATGGAATATAGATGGAATATAGATGGAATATAGATGGAATTAAGATGGAATATAGATGGTCGTCTGGAGTGAAGGTCGCTGACGACGGGTCCACTGACTCCCAGCTCTGGAAGATAGTCGGGCATTTTCTTTGAAGATTTTTTAATGCCTACTATTTATTTTTAGGGTTCCGTACCCAAAGGGTAAAACGGGACCCTATTACTAAGCCTCCGCTGTCTGTATGTCTGTCTCCAGGCTGTATCTCATAAACCGTGTTAGCTAGAAAGCTGAAATTTCACGAATAATGTATTTCCGTTGCCGCTTTAACAAAAAATACAAAAAATAAAAAAAAAAATATTAAAGAGGGTCCCCATACAATAAACTTTTTTTTTCTTAATATAAACGGTAACAGGTAGACGCTTCAAATTTTCACAGAATATTTATTTGTGTATGACCTTTCAAAATAAATAATTAAATAACAATAAAGTAAATAATAAAGGGGGGTTCCCATATAACAAACGTATTTTTTAAGCAATTTTTACTCGATCTAAATAAACAGGTAGAAAATGATAGTACAGGACCCTGCGTGCGCGAGCCTGACTCGCACTTGGCCGGTTTTTTCGTTTCGTTCTATGTAAGGGTTAGGGTAAAATTTTATGGTTGACTTTTTGATTAAAATTTCTAGTCATATAGTTAAAAACTTTTATTTTTTATTATTTCTTATTTGAAATGGGGCGATTAAACTGTTAACTGTTTATGTAACCCTAAAACACATTTTTTTGACCTGATTATTTTGACTTTATTTACTTAAGTCAAAGCAACTAAGTCGCTGCTATTCCTAAGTTATTTACTTACGCTACTTTACAAACTGTTAAAAAACTTAATTGTACAGGTATTTTGTTTTTCAGTTGTTCTTAAATGTCATCATGGACATAAAAAAGCTATTATAAATAGAGTACATGGAACAACAATTACAAAAATAAACTCTACCACAGAGCTTTATATTCAAACATTATTTAAAATCTAGATTTAAAACCCAATAAAAAGTTCCGACAATCCGGAATTTTGACTCGAGTTAATAAAATATGATGTAAACATATAAAAGCGGTAAAGAGTGAGCCGTTCTCGCAACTAGAGTTTCGTTAGTAGGTATATAATTAGTGAACAAAATCTATTAACCATTTTAAAAACCATCTAGAAACTTTTCCATTGACAGCAAATATTTATACAGAGTTCTAGTTTTAATTGTAAAAAAATAAAAATGTATTTTCACATTATTTACACAAACATCTCAACAACTAATTTTTCATCATTTTCAGGTAATTCGCTTTAAAAATCCACATAAAACCCAATATTATTTTACGCAAAATACGTCGGACGGACATTGCGGGGCCGATGAAATTTCACAGATGAACAACTACGCAATCCTAATGACGTAAACTACTTTTGTTGAATGGATGTTTGTGGTTCGTATGATATATTCCGCTTTCAGCTTTTACGTTGGTAATAATGTTAACAAGCATTTTTCATGGACGTTTTATACCTTCATTTTTTATATAGGGTTTTGCCTCTTGTAATTATTGCAAATTTGCCTTCTTTTATATATTGACTTTGTTATTATTTCATTCTTTTATTTTATACAAACAACTGTAGGTGAGTATATTGATTTATCTTTTCAATTAAGAGTAATTAATTATTATTATTGTTAGGAAACTCTTTATCAAAGTTCGGATAAGAATGATCTTTATCTAATCGTCCAAGATTTTAAACATACCGCTCAGATTCACTTGAAAGTATTTATCGTTATCAATACATAGTCTATTTGTAAGTTTATCCAGATATTCTTTCTAAACCCCGAAACGAACTGTAATGCAGTTTTCATAATTTTTAGGTATTTTATTAATTAAATAGTGGCCACCCGCGACTCCGTTCGCGTGGAAGTCGGTTTCCCGTGGGAATGAGAAGTTTTCCCGCGGTAAAAAGTACCCTATGTGTTATTCTGATGTATAGCCTACATTACTGTAAAGTTTCATCCAAATCCGTCCAGTAGTTTTTACGTGAAAGAGTAACAAACATTTGTACATCCATACATCCTCACATACTCACAAACTTTCACGTTTATAATAGTAGTAGGATTTGCCAAAATACAGTACTTCGTGAGCAAGTCGTCCAAAGTTACACCATTGTGAGCGTGGGCGCGCCACTAGCATGGTGATATCCAAGGGCGGATCCAGCTTAGGTGCCAGGGGGGTCACGTAGCAGTGGTTTGAGGTCTTGGACCCAGCTCAGGGGGTCTGGATCCGCCCTTGGTGATATCCTACTAATATTATAAACGTGAAAGTTTGTTCGTATGGATGGATGTTTGTTACTCTTTCACGTAAAAACTACTGAACGGATTTTGACAAAACTTTACAGTAATACAGTTTATACATCAGAATAACACACAGACTACTTTTCACCGCGGGAAAACTTCTCATTCCCACGGGAAGCCGCCTTCCACGCGAACGGTCACCAGTCTTACATAAGGGTCTCCGGGCACGTGATGCTCTTCCTCCCACTGCAGCAGTAGTTCCACTGCTTCCACGTACTCCTCCTTGATGGCGTGGAGCAGGGCATCCTGGGAACAACATGGAAAATATGATACCAGATAGAAAAAGCAAAAAAAATATCATAATTTTTGAAGCTGCTGCGTGACCTATGTATTTAAAAAAAAAACAATACAGTTTAAGTCCCACTAGATTGGCGCTAGCTTATTTTGTTATATCTTCATGCGACATATAAAAATTGGTATATGACCTAGATAATTTGTATGAAAAGTTGAAATAATATTTTCCTAAATCTAAAATGGTACGTAAGTTAAATCTGCAGCAAAAATGTCAGGCCACGATTTTTACTATTATTTTGTTATCTTCAAAATCGTTTAAAAAATGTTTCTCCTTGGAAATATATTTAAATTAAACCTATAACATCAATAGAAAAAATAACAACAATTATACAATGACTTCATAAGTTTTTACAAAATCGACCTTACAGAACCGTTTTTAATTTCTAAATACGAGCTTATAACTAGATTCCCACGGGACCGCACGACAGTTTTTTCTTAACCTGTTCGCTGCTGGTAGAATAATCTTATTACACCGCGTGGGAGACACGTTCAATTTATATTTAGATGTAGAATGCATGGGGTTAGATAACAAGTCAAATTATTATTGTATTACATATTTTTACAATGTTTTAAGTAGGTAACTGAAGATTTTTCTTAAAATAATAAGGTGGTGCAGGACTAACACTTATGCATTATTTTGAAAAGACACAAATGTCATACGCATGACAAATGTTCTTTTGGTCATGTATTATAAAACATTCTTCTGGCTATAATAAAAAAATTGCTTAAATTAGATTGGGAAGCTGTGAATTTTCCTTTTGTTTTAAATTATGTCTATAATTTTAAGGCATACCTACTGTAGAAAGAATAAGCTTTATTTTTTTAAAACACTAACTCAAAATGCCTGTAATTAAATAAATACATTTTGTAGTTTTCAAATTAAAGGATTTATTAAACAGAATCTAGTTACTAACACACAAAGTTAAAACTTTAAATTATCATTAAAATGATATTTTTAAGACGTTTGAAGCCTATGTGTTCCAATTTATGTGTAAAGAGTAAAGCGAAAAATGTTTTCCTAAAATTCGAGGATAAATTACTAATACGTAGGTTCACTTTACTAAATAACTTATTTAAAACGTGTGGTGTTCAAACTGTTCAAATTTTATATCAGTGTAAAATTTACCGAAAATTTATTGAAAAAATATGTATACTTTAGTTTGCTTATTCAATTGGTTAATTTTTGGGGGCATGTTGCTAGCACTTAGGTTATTTAGCTATACCGCAGACTTGAATGCGTTGCAGTGCGAGATTTTGTGCACCGTGGGACCGCCTCCTTACCTTTAACCATAGCTATTCGTCAAATGCCACTATAAATCACGTAGTTCAAAAAAAGTTTTTACTCATCACGACGCTGTTACGATCTTTGTATATTGTAGTATAACTATTTGTCAATGTCAACTTCGGATTAATATTTGACAATTTATATCTCTTCACCCGCGACCACCACTCTGTCAAACTGGATGATATTTCCAGATTTGACCGGCTATAAATCTTAGTACATGTATTTGAAATGGATCTATAGTTTTAAGACAAAGTTATAATAGTTAAGTAGAGATATATACTGAGTTTTTTGTCAATTAAGCCCGCCCATTATAAACCATATTTTTTTTTAAATTATAACTAAGTATATAGTAATTGAGACGCAAAAACATAGATAACTGTTATCATAGTAACAAATTTAACAAGGCGTCAATGGTTAGTAGATATTTTCTGTTACATAAAGTTAATTTTAGCGTTTTTTCTAAAGTAAGCTTTATGTAAATTAAAAAAATGTTCACAATACGCCTATGACACAAACAATGCGTGTCCTTAGGGAAATCAAACCAGTCTATAGTTTCCATAACTTTAGGAAAAAACAATTTCAGACGCGGATTTAGTGACAATACTAAAGCTCTATATAAACAGATTTTATTGGTTCTAATGTGAATCTTAAAGTGTGGGTCGTAGAGTTTAGTATACCTTAATTAAACCGTTGTATATGAATATGCTTAAACATATTTTGATTGAGTTGATACAACATATTTTTTAATATTTATTTTTGGATTTTATGTCACTATCGCTGATTTAAAAGAAGTAATATTTCTTTGTCTTACGAGTAGGTGGTATAATAGCCTAATTTTTAAATATCAACATACTATATTAAACATTAAAGTTGCCTCAGGAAATTCAAAATCTAAATAAGGTAATTCCGCGGGGTTCTAAAAATGGAACCCAAACCCGCGGTAAATAGAAAAACTAAGTTTTTTTATAGTTTCCGTCATATATTTAGACTTTTTAGTTCTTCAGCCTTAAGATAATTTAATTTAAGAACAGATTTTAGTGCTTATATTATTATAAACACGCAAAACATATTAAATAAAAAAGTATTTCGCTGTGGCGAGCGAGGTAAAAGGATGCGCCATACATTTTCACGCCATTTCTCCGTAACGTTCAATTTACAAGAGGAGTGATTATCATTCTAGTTCTAACAGGAAAGATCGGTTTTTAAATATTAATTCAATAGTCAAACGTTTAATCTTTAAGTTTTTGTTAAAAAAATATGCATTACTAGCTTACTTTTTAAGAAATTTTGTGTTGAAAATACATCGGCATTACCGTCCATTTTTTTAAAGCGGTTCCTTATCCCGTGGTATACCTCGGAATAAGGAAATCATGGAGTTCATTTCATTTAAATTTTTCACGTGATTCTTATAAGCTCAACTTCGTTTAGGCAATCAAATTGAAAAAATTGGTTAACATTGGGCTAAAAAATCCAATTCCGTGTTAGTGTTTTGAATATATTTCACATATTAAATAGGAATCAAAATATATGACCAAAGTAACGTGTCAGTTGCCCAGGTGGGAGTCCCACACACGCCCCCCGCCACCCAGGTGGGGGGTACGGTGCGTAAATGCATTTCACCGCGAAAACAAAAAAAAAAAAAAAAGAGTAAAATTCGATGATTTTTTCCAGAACGTAACCAATATTGTAATTGTTTTAATCCTATGTTCTAGTAACAATTTCTTTTCAGAATTATCAATTTTAATTCATTTTTTTATATTTAATAAAATAATCACTTTGATTTTTAAATATTAAAAAACATGTATTACTCGGATTTAGAAATATTAATTTTCAAGTAGGACCGTTATTCCGAGGTATATACCTCGGAATTAAGTTATATGGGAAATAAATCGTAACGTAATGCCGTGCTACTTTTCCAATGTAATGAGACCAAATGCATAAAATTATCAATATTTTGTTTACTTATGGCTCTTATTTATATAAACTTTAGAGAGTTAAATAAATTTAAAAAATATTGGCTAATAATTCTATCAATAATAATGATAAATATTATTATTTATAGAATTTTAGTTAATAATTCCGTAGAATCAATAAGCAGAGTAAGTCACGTAAATATTTCATCATAATTTGCATAATTTGCTACATAAGTACATAACTATTAAAGCGGGCTTTCTCTACAAATCCATACCTCGGAATTAGGTGCCCAACTACCGCGGAGTTAGGATTTTTACCGCGGAATTAGGGATTTCTGGCTTAGCCTACATTTTGCTTAATTTATAATATAAACCCATTGATAACTGAAAAAGTATTTAAATTTTTGTAAAGAATATTAGATCGTCCATCTCATAAAGTTATATTATTACCCTAAACCGCGTTTTTAATCCCTAATATCACTGTTCCTTTCTTAATGATGCAAAAATACCGCGGAATTAGGTGCTTTTACCTTAACTGTAATATTAAGAAAGTTAAGTAAAGGAAATAAGTATTCAAAGAATTCCTTAGTAATTGCGTGATATATTTACTAACTTGTTTTGAAATAGAAGCATACTCTCTCTCTTTGAATAATTATATTGAAATGCTAAAAAAAATTAGTAACTTAGCAATATATATTTTTTTGCAATTTCAAATCTATAATAAGAAATTTCAATAGTTATTTAAACTAAACTAAAACTTTCTATAAAGTCAAACCCACCCTTTAATTTATTATAATAAACCATATATTTATATCCGTTTATTATTCATAAAGTGTTCAAATCAATTTACCTATTATACGTTTTGCGAATAATATTATAGGCTAATAGACTACGTGTCTACAATTTCAAGTAAAAAACCATTTTAGTGACTTACGTCATTTTGTATTAAATAGTTTAAATGTTCGCAGAAAAAAATGAATATTGATTTAAATAGTTTAAATGTTCGCAGAAAAAAATTAATATTGATTTGTAGCCAACATTTTTGAAGAATATAAAATACTAGTGGCCGACCGCGACTTCGTACGCATGGATTTCGGTTTCCCGTGGGAATGAGAAGTTTTCCCGCGGTAAAAAGTACCTATGTGATATTCTGATGTACTACTCTAAAGTTTCATCCAAATCCGTCCAGTAGTTTTTGAAGAGAACAAACATCCATATATACTCACAAACTTTTACGTTTATAACATTAGTAGCTTTTTTTTATAAATCAAATAAAACTGTTCTAATAATTAATTAATCAGTCCGTAGTAATAAAACTGAAACAACATAAGTTATTAAAGTTTGTATTTTATACTTAATGTTTATGTGTACTAGGTACTACGAAACCTTCTAAGTTTAAACGAACTGTAAATAAGTTTTGTAGTCAAAGTTCATAATAACGCCTAATAAATATAATAGCGCCTTCAATTCTGTGGACTTTGACGTTCTCCTCGGTATCCTTAAATCCTTAAACATTTCCTCTCCTGCCCTATCATGGTTTGACTCCTACCTCCGTGGTCGCTCGCAACGTGTTCGCCTTGATGAGTCTTTTTCTGATTGGTCGAACCTCAGCGCGGGTGTACCGCAGGGGGGTGTCCTATCTCCTTTACTTTTCTCCATTTTCATCAACACCGTAACCCAAGTTATATCCTCCAAATTCCATCTTTATGCGGATGACTTGCAAATTTATCGTCATTGTTCTCCTTCTGGCATCAATTCTGCGATTCACTCAATTAACCTTGATTTGGAAAGTATTAGTGGTTGGGCTAGATCATTTGGTCAAATCATTAATCCTAAAAAAACCCAGGCATTGATTATAGGAAGTAGAACAATGCGTAGTCGGCTCGATTTGACATCTTTACCACCCATTTTACTGGATGCTGTCCCGATTAGCATTGCAGACTCCGCTATAAACTTAGGTGTAACATTCGATTCGTTCCTAAAATGGAGTTTGAATGTTAACGAGATTAGTCGTAAAGTGCACTACTCATTTCATTCGTTGAAGAGTCTTCAAACCTATTTGCCACTATCTACCAAAATTTCACTTGCTCGGTCCCTAATCCAACCTATCATAGACTATGCGGATGCGTGTTACCCTGATGCCACTGAGGAGCTCTTAAATAAGCTGGAACGCTTGCAAAATCTATGCATTAGATTTGTGTTTAACCTTAAAAAATTCGACCATGTTTCTCACTTTCGCAAGCAACTCCAGTGGCTCCCAATTCGATTTCACAGAAACGCTCGTATTCTTTGCCTACTTCATAATGTCCTCCATAATCCCAACTATCCTTCATATCTCCGAGATCGCTTCTCATTCAATCATCCTGAGGACGCTACATGTAGGCCTCTCAAGATGTACTTTCTCACCGTACCCACCCATTCCACTGATTTTTACTCCTACCCCTTCACAGTGTACGCAGTCAGACTTTGGAACTCACTTCCGGTTGAAATTCGCGGTATCAAAACTATCTCCTTATTTAAGAAAAGAGTCAGATCGCACTTTTTATCCCTCTCTTACGATTAGTATATTATTATTATTAAGCTTTCTTTTCTAATTATGCAATCTATCTATTTGGTATTTTATATTACTGTATATAATATACGTATTATATTGTTATATTGTTGTATTTGTGTATAGTTTAAGTATCTTATTATCTGCTGATATACTTATATATTGTATTGTATATGTATGTATTATATTATATATACTTAATTTTAATTAATTTAATTATGCTACACACAATATTGCATTCCTCACTATCTCTCCAACAACAGGTCTGCTGGAAGAGATTTCATACTGAAATAAGCAGTACCTTTGTGTTTACTCATGTTTTTCTGTTTCTATTATGTATTATCTTTTTTTGTGTAAATGCATAAATTATAAATAAATAAATAAATAAAATAACGAAAAAAGCTTTAAATATTAAATTTAAAACTTAAATAAGTAAACTTAAAAACTATTTTATTTGCTTTGATGCTTTATTTATTACTATATTAAATCCATTATTAAAATAAAGTGTTAAAAAATCATTTACATATAGGTGTAGTAGGTACTTAGTTTTGAGTCGATCTTCTGCTATTTTGTTTAATAAAAAAATAAGCAAAAATAGAATATAAAACAATCTACGATTTAGGCGCAAGGATTTTCGTTAAACAATATTGTATAGTTAGTTGCAAATATTTATCAATATTAATGGTCACTTTAAACCCTGCTTTAATGAATTAAATTTGATAATGCTTACGTCGCTAAAAGTTATTTCCTCCCTGTGGTGTCTTAATTCACAGTGTTTTTAAAATATTGAGCTTTTTGTGTTAGCTTTAAATTAAGTACCCAATTAGACAAAGTGATTTTTTAGTGGAAGTACTTTGGTATAACAGCTAAACGTGCTTCCCAAAGTACGTGATGTGAGATTTTCAAATATAGATAAGTTGTTAGAATTTGTTTCATTTTGCAATGTTTGTTGGTTATTTATGTTATAACTAAATTAAAATAATTTTTAAGTGAATTTTCTGTAAGTATATAATACTTAACAACGTTTCGTCATGCATAATCGAAACAAAAAACAAATTCTTTAACTGAAAGACCACCAGTCGATAATAAAAAAAACACACAAATATATTAAATCAAAGTATTGACCGGATTTCAATGAGTGTTAATTTTACAAGAAGAAGCATTAAATATTTTAAAAAATAATTTTCAAATGTTTTTATGTTACAAATTTTGTTTGTATAAAAGACGCGTTTTGCACCAATCAATCTTTAGATTAAACGTCCAAAATTGTTGACACACAAAACCAATTTCACGATCACAAAATCCTTGACAGCCTCACCTTAACTTTGATCCCAGACCCCAGCAGCAGTTTGATGAGCTCGATGTTCTCGTTCTCGATGGCGGCGATGAGCGCCGACCGGTTCAGGGGGTCCACGCAGTCGATATCCAGCACGTCGGGCTGCGTGGCATACCGCTCTATCAGCCTGGGGATGGGGCGACGTAAGAAGCAAGAACAAAGAAATAAATAAATAAATAAATCTCCAGACTAACATACCAACTGTGTAGCCCTAAACGAAGCAGAGCTTGTACTATAGGTATGGAATAGGGGAGAACCTAGTTACACCCAGACACGAGCCAATTTCGAAAAACCATTTTGACGAAATTGGTTCGACCCGGGATCGATCCCGGGACCATCCGCTTAGCAGTCCGATATATATTTACCGCTGCACCACAGAGGTCGTCAATCAAATAATCTCTACTATAACGGGTGTAAAAAGACCACTTCCGAAGCCTGAAACCATGTATTCTGCCTCAATAGTAACTAAATTCAGTATACCCAGAAAACTCAATTTAAAAAAGTTATTAAGGATGGAAAAGTCATATACACCGCTTGAAATCATCGCTCATACATCAACTGTTAGTTCACGAGCGATTATTTACATTGCAAATTAAATTAAAACCCTATTTAATTCTGAATCATCGCAAAATCTGATAGTATTAATGCAATTCCGGAAAATTACGTAAAAATTATATTTAAACTATTTAGCCGATTTTGACTGACAAAATAATATTAAAAAATTAAACCAATTAGTTAATTCTACAAGAGTTTCATACATGTACTTTTATTTAATACTTAATGTTAATTTTGTTATTTTAGGTCATTAGAAAAAACCACGTAAATTTTTATTAATTGACAAAACAGGGACAGACAGACAAAGTGGTACTTAATATTATTATGGTCCCTTAAGAGGAAAGAAACCATAAAAATAAGATATCTTGAATGTATTGTTTTTCTAATTATAAAACGATATTTTATTTGAAACTCGATAGGTATCCTGTCGGGATGAAGCTTTCCGTTACGTCAAGCGTTTCCCGTTAGGCAAAATTATGTAGATTTGACCTATTTTATTTTATTATTTTATTTGTATAGATTTTTTCCCATGAAAAATAAATATTTTTTCGCATTACATACATACCTTGTCAAAAAACAGTAACAGTGGAAACGTACTAAAATGTCTAAAGTAGTTAAAAAAGTTTTAAATACTGAAGATACCTACGTTTTTGAAGTTTTCAGATACGGAACAAACGGATAATCATCCTACTAATATTATAAACGTGAAAGTTTGTGAGTATGGATGTATGTATGGATGTTTGTTACTCTTTCACGTAAAAACTACCGGACGGATTTTGATGAAACTTTGCAGTAATATAGGTTATACATCAGAATAAAACATAGGGTACTTTACCGCGGGAAAACTTCTCATTCCCACGGGAAACCGACTTCCACGCGAACAGAGTCGCGGGTAGCCACTTGTAGGTACAAACAAAGGCCAATAATTGCCTATTACAAACTATATAAACTTTTATGTCTTTCCTGTAACAATTGGACAGTGTAAAGCGTGATAGCGTATTGTATTAAGTGAATAGGATTAATGGAGTCGGCGCTTGTAGTGATTCCCCGGATCAGACCGCCGAAACCCGGCCTAGTTACAAGAATGTCTGTATTATATGGTAGTAGGTTAAGAAAAAAGTTTTTTAGATGTCATTTCATTACATAGTATAAATCTAAGTTGCTAATTCTGTCTGTTTGTATGTTTGGCCGCTAACTCCTCCTTAAGTACGTAACGGATTTAAATGCGGTTTTCTCCATATTTTAGGGTATTTGTTCATTGAAATTTGTGAATAAAGAACGTTTAGAAAAAGTTTTTTTAAGTTAGCAAAAATGCAAGGGTTCCCGAGCAAGTTGGCAAAATTACAACATTGCGAAGCGTGGGCGGGTCGCAAGTAAACGTACTTATAAAATAACAAGTCCTGACTGACATCATCGTCGAAGTTTTAAAGTTAGAGCCATGAAATTCGATACAGACGTTCCTTTTATGATGTAAGTGAGCACTATGAAATTATTTTAGAGATTCTTTCGAGAGAAGCAATTCAGCTGCGGATAAACCACGAGCGGAAAGCTAGGCGGTCATTAAATAATGAAAAAGAAATCGATTGACCGTATCTACGATTAAAATACTATCCTTCTTTAAAACTCTAACGGTAGCTCTAATGGTAAATTTTAATAATACTTTCACGTTTTATAGAGTTTTTATATAAACACATTCTATAAATAACTAAAATGTCAACAGGAAAAAGTTTTCAATGCTTTCGTCTGTACGATTTTTAAAAGTATGTTATCTAAACTGTCGTAAGAATTTAATGATTCTATTTATTATTCCATTATTTATGGACTTGCACAAACTTATGGTCGGTAATCACAAAATTAGATGATTATGTTAATCTTCAAATTGTATGCAATAACTTCAGTTAGGTTTTTTCTGTATTTTTTATTCTCATTTTTTTTGCTTTTCTTCTTCGAATAATTAGTAAACCAAAAAATATTATATAATATCGTAGTTTAGAATTTGTCAATAATGTTTTTTTAAATGGTAATTCTTCCCACACGATGCAATGGTGTATTTTTGGCCGACTTGTTCTCTTCTTTATTTACAAATTGAAGTTAAAAAATACCTAAAAGATGGTAAAACTCGCAGAAGAACCCGCTTTGCTGAGAAGGAGATAGCGGACAAACATACAAACAGACACAATTAACGACTTGGACTTGGACCTACGAACGAACCGCCCACGCTTCGTAATGGTGTAATTTTGCGCGACTTATTTCCGTTACGTTAAATTTTAGCTAAATTAAAATAACTTTATCTGAATGTTTTTTATTTACAAATTAAAATGAATAAATTTCCTAAAAGATGGCGAAAATTGCATTCAAATCCGTTACGTAGTTTAGCTTTTAGTTAGCGGCCAAACATACAAACAGACAGAATCAGCACCTTGGCTTTATACTATGTAATGATGTTCTTACATGTATAGTTATGCCTTGTGTATTCCTTACCGTTTAACAGTGACAAAGTCCCCCCTATCCGCATGCAGCAGATACGTCTTCTCCTCCCGGGTGAGGGGGTGCTCCGAGATGTGGCGGAGGTCGTGCTGGCTGTTCCTGAGGGCCTCCTGCGAACTGCCCAGCAGCTCCTCGCGAGACCCGCGGTTCATCTTGGTCTGGGGATGGTAGAGTTATTGAAGGTGGAAGCCAATGATGACTACGAAATGAAATTACTTTATTGTGCGTAGAATGAAAAACTAATCTCTTATACATTTTCAAAAGCATAAAATAAAAAAAAGATGTCACGGGACACCCTTACATTCATCAGAAATGGCTGTAGTAGACTACCTACGTATAGCTGATGAAGCTGCAGTGATTGCTCTATTGGAATACTCAAAATAATAAATTAATGTTAGTTTAGGGCTGGTTCTTCAATTTTCAGATAACATCTTTAAATGAAGTGATGGTCATAATTTGTATAATTCTTGTTATTTAATGTTACAGTGCACAGAAATAATAAAATAAATAAAATGAAAAGTCAGACAAATTGAATAGAGTTTATCTGGCAATTATTAATACAGCCCTTAATAAATTATACAATAGTGAACTGATAAAATTTACTTAGTTATTATTTAAGAGTGTAAATAATGTGATCAATATCTTATTTACAGTAAGTAATTTGAACCTTATTGACAACTACACTCATTCACAGGAGTAACACTACCCAAATACAAGTAATGATATGTAAATATTGAATGTAAGGCATTACTCTTGTGATATTTAATATTTATTGTAGTTATATCTCGTACTTATTTATTCAATAACATATTATAACCAAACTTAACCTAAGTAAATTAAGTTTATGGCAGAAAAGGTTTTTTTTACACTTTTTGCGGTAAAAGGGGTGATCTTCACTAACTTATAGAGAGTTATTGGTTTATTTTCAGAAGTGGTATAGGTACTAGTTATGGTGCGGTCTCGAATAAAGGCTACATTCAAGAAAAATAGTTGCTGCTACCAAAAGCGAATGTTGATCACAAAGAAGTCATTATTTGCTCCCATTGTGTAAGCCAGGCTTCCCAACCTTTATTTCGTTAAGTCTCCCCGAGCCAAAAATAATATTTACATGCCCCCCTTAGTAAATTGTACACAGAAAAGCTAACATTTATTTTAAACTAAATATTAAAAACTGTAATGACTGTATTTTTTTGGAAATGTAATCTTAAATATACCTACGACGCCCCCCCTAACATTTCTCTACGCTTCCCTAGGGGGGCGTACCCCTCGTTGGGAAGTCCTGGTCTAAGCTAATAAACTAAATTGCGGTCTTTTCGAATTTTGATTTTTGAATATCAATGACATCTAATATTTATCAGTGTTTTGTACATTATAAAAACCTAACACGTCTGCCGACAGGCCACTTGCAAGATGTCGGCGCGACAGTCATTTGTTTATGGTCCTATGCAAACGGTCGGGTGTTATGTCTTGAGTGTCGATAAGTTTACATTGTGGAAAATAATGTAGGTATCTAGGGGTCAGGGTGATCGTGTTGCTTTTGACGTAATTTGGATCTAAGTTTTAAGTCTATCTTGAGAGCCTGGGTGATTATGACTTTTTATAAGAAACTTACGTTAATCCATGAAAAAAAACTATTGATTTTACAATCTAAGGTTTGAAATTGAGAATAGTAGCTGTATGTACCTACTAACATTAATCTATGAATTGTGGAATCAAATGTAACAAGTTTAGTTAGATATCTATAAATAACATTCGTTAAAATGTAGGTATACAGGTTAATTTTATTTTAATTAGGTCTTCGTAAAAAGTTTTAAATGATTCGTAGGTACGTTAAAAAAATATTTAAATTTTTATACATCTCTCTTTATTCATGACATTGTCTTTAAAAATTCTTATGTCTTTTCTAATTCTTTTAATAGGTTCGTTGTTTTTTAATTTGATAAAGTTAAAGTAGTTTATTGATTTAAATTAGTATTTTTTAACGAGTGGCTAGTAAAATTTGCAATCCATAAAAAAAAAAATAGTTATCACAATAATGTAAGCTTTTTTGTATTCTCTATCAATCATCTTGTATAATTCTTATTTACAATGTGAGTAATCCTATACAATATTCTGAACACGTATGTTTAAGCTTTTATTTGTTATCTTTTGTTAACATTTTCACGAAACCTCGCTTGAATATCTGATGCAAAGAAAATAATCTTTTCTCAGTGGTAAATCGTGAGTTTAAATTTATTTACAGTTTAAATAAAATCTCAAACAAATTTTTATAAGAAAAATAAAAACTGTAGGCAAAGAAATCGAATATTTGACAAAAATGCCTAACCTTCCTAATCACAGTCAAATTATATTTTTCATTTTGATCATTATAGTTTAGAGCGTTGCTTAAGTTTTAAGAATTTATAAACCATTATGAACTCACCATACTATTAACATCAAATCTGATCCTAACCCGGCTGCCTGATCTTCGTCTCTTCATTTTCGTTTTATTTTTTCCCTCCATTTACACCAACTCTTAACCCCTCAAACACCCGTTAGCACATTCCCATCACATTCGCCCATAACCCACACATTAACCCATTTCCGTCACTTTATTTTAATTCCACACATTTTATTTTAAAGTTAAAACTACACCATTTACAGTAAGATAGTTACAGCGTGTGTTTACAGACTTCACTGAGACTGTAAACTAATTTGAGAACGTTGAGATGACGAAATCGTCAGATCTCGGTCTATTTTTATCGATTTTATATCGAAATCCCGGATTTATTGCCGTTGTCGGATGATCGATGTATCAACATTAAGCGTTTTAAACGCTTTTTTATTTAAGTGCCCGATAAATTAAAAAAATATAATTATATAATAAGTATAGGTATGTAGGTATATCATATGTTTATCGAATAAATGTTTTGATGTACTTTCTATTTAATAAAGATAGTTTTTATTTTATTGGAAAGTTTATATTAAAAATGCGTACAAAAATTCTATGAAATTTACAAAAAGTACAGTCGAGGAATACAACTATGAAAAATAAAATATATACTTCATTGTTTGATGTTGATTTTATCAGATTAATAACCTACTCGTTTACAGGAGTAAATAATCTCATAAACTAGTTAAAACATGAATTTTGCAAATCATGCGTTTTCAGGCAGACTATTTTAAAGTTTTTTCACAATTGCTAGGTAGATATTGTTCAATTTTGTATTTGAAGACATATATTAATATCTGTTTCTTGCAATATTCACTGTTGCTGTAAAATGCATTATTTAAATGTTAGATTTAGATTTCAAAGTTGCAACCACGTCAAAAATATTCGTGTGGTAATTTAAATCCATTAATTAATGAATTGCCTTATAGCCTGTTTTTTTCATATTAATTACCGTTGTTACATTAAGCAAGAGTATTATAAATTTACACTACATTACATTCTTGAATCGTTACTTTAATTGTTTATCTAAAACGGGCTACAAAATAGAAAAGATAAACTTCTAAAAGCTTCAAAGATTGGTGACAGGAGTATAATAGACATTGAACACCCTGATAGTTCGACAGTAAGTTTAGTAAATATGTCGTATTTGTTTCTTCCAAACTTTTGACAT
The DNA here is from genome assembly GCA_916618145.1 of Emmelina monodactyla. Taxonomy (NCBI): domain Eukaryota; kingdom Metazoa; phylum Arthropoda; class Insecta; order Lepidoptera; family Pterophoridae; genus Emmelina; species Emmelina monodactyla. Next base: position 6,218,269 of record OU745316.1, read on the forward strand.
AAACCAACACGGAAAATGTCTTGATGTTGTGATTATTTAGTGACTTTCGACTCAATATTTTTATTGGTATGTTTAATTTACGAAAATGTAAGATAGCTAATCCAAAGGGGAGATATTAGTAGTCCCTTACTAATATTTTTACAACAAGTGTTTAATTATGAAAAAAAAAACAATATTTTAATAACATGTGGAACACATACTAAAAGCTATTTGGTTGAAAACCACAAAATACCACATTAAATAATACTAAATATTTTATAAATAGGCACAGAGATATATAGGTAGATGTAAAACTGATATCCTGTAAAATAGCTTCATAATTTAGTAAATAATTGGTGACAGGTTATTCGCATTTATAAATAGTTATAGAATAAAATTCTAAGAAAATATCATATCAGTGGTGTCTTTTACTGAGTGATTAGTTATTCATTACTATAAGTACTTAATCATGGACAGAGCTACTACTTTGACATGAGTTTTTAAAAAAATGTCTGGTAAAGTCCAAACTCAAGTTAAGAGAATAGAAAAAACGATAACAAACGTAAAGAAAAGGTGCCCTTGCGCTTCGCTCGGCTCGTCTTTGCGTGCACTACCGTGTCTCCACAACTTACGTATAACGCTGTTGCTAAGCCAAAACGGCTTCCAATATTTAAATAAGTAAGTTTTTCAAATCAGATACAAAGTTTTAGCCTCCGAACATGCTAAAAATAGAATTTCATTTAAAATAAAGTGTTCGCATACGCCCACAAATTTCTATTAACTGTCCACATTTCATTTCAGCTCTCGGACAGTGCATTTGTTTTAATTTTCGTTGTAATTACAGTAAAAGCTTCAACAAAACTGTATTGTTTCATACGTGGCACTGTGAGGGACTTCCAAACTTTGACACGGGCTACTTTATATAAAATGCTCGTTGATGTAAACCAATATAACGGTTTAAAACGTGATGATATTTGCTAGTGTATTAAATTTTCTAAAAGTAAAAGTTAAACCTTCATATTAGAGATATTGATTGATAAATAGTAAACCCGATATCAATCCTAAAATCCTAATGGGGGATTAGCGGAAATAAAGATTAACGAGGTTTAAGCAATTTTTGTTTCTTTTTCAATTTGTTAATAGTTATTGGCCCCTTGACGGCCGAGGAAGTTTCACTGGATGGGTATGACCGCTTAAGCCACTCGAGCCAAATTTTTAAATCAGTTTACGCTGTTCAAAGCAATACCATACAGAGGACCCTGGGGACTTGTAAATGTGATTAAGAAACAATATGGTAAATTGCTGATAATAGATTAGTAGGATATTATCAATATGAAGTCGCAGGGTTTTTCCTTTCTCTTGCTGCCAAATAATTTAATTGCTTTTATATAATCATTTTTGAAATAGAATTATATTTTATTATTTACTGTATCAAGTTGACGGAAGAAAACGCAATACTGTGCATACTTGACTGCCACCGAAAGGACTTTAGCACCTAGGCATTTTATAGCCTGCTTTATATCGGTATGATTAGATTAATGTATTACTTTACTGAAGCATATCACTTTATTTGTAAAGATTACTTTCGGTAACACCATCTTGTCTAGCCGACAGATTAGGTCTTTTTGGTTGGAAGTGCAGGTTAGTCAGAGTAATGACTTTCACGGAGACCGAACATGTAAAGTGTGTAGAGTCGACGACGTGAGTGTAGCATAACGCTGCACAAGTCTACAAGTTGGTAACCACGAATCAAGTGAACTTATAATTAACAACTATTAAACGTTTATGCATTGTAGTGGCAATAAAGCATACATTTGGTATGAGAAGATTTAAAGATATTTGGGATTTCAAAATTTATCAGTATTATTGATTAGTTCTACTAAAGTTCTCTCGACAATATTAAACTTTGTCTTATAGATTAAAGGTTTTTTTAAATAAGCTAAACTGCTAAACTAAGTTTGTAAGTTAATTCTTTTTAATCTAGTCTGTCTATTTGTGAAACTTTGACTTACATAATTTAAGGACATTTCTTTTCACATATTATAAGCTAAAACTATACATTTCAAGCTAAAACACTTGACTATCTCTCTCATTTGCTAAAGTAGTTCTTTGCATAAGTTCTTTGCATAAGTTCTTTGCATATTTGCCAATCACATTTTCGATCTTATCAACTTCACCCAAAGCTTATATTAACGTATTCATATAATAGAGAGTCCTTAATATAAATTTATTAAAATTTACTTACCAAATAAATACGTTTCTAGCAAAACACCATGGCTTGTTATAAAAATGACGGTCGATGTATTACCGACACTATCCTATGGGACACTGCCTGAAGTATGTGGATAATCGAATTTTACAAATGGGGTGGTATAGGGATGGGAAATTTAGCGATATCGATAGATGTAAGCAGGTGGATTATTTAAATGGTTTTTTATATTCATTTATTTATTTATTTATAATTTATGCATTTACACAATGACAAGAAAAAGATAAAAGAAAAACAGATAAACAATAGTAAATACAAAGGTCTTTTTTTATGGGTAAGTTGTATGAAATACTAGTGGCAGCCCGCGACTCCGTTGGCGTGGAAGTCGGTTTCCCGTGGGAATGAGAAGTTTTCCCGGGGTAAAAAGTACCCTATGTCCTTTACCAAGCTCAGTTCTTTCTTCATACCAAATTTCATCAAAATTGGTTTAGTGGGTTAGGCGTGAAAGCGTAACAGACAGACAGACAGACAGAGTTACTTTCGCATTTATAATATTATAGTAAGGATCATAAGGTTTTATAATAAAGTGAAGTACTTATATACGTAAAATGAATACTTAGGTTATACGATTTAAAATTAATTACTAGCGAAGTTTCATAATAATGTTACTAAAGAGTATAATGAGATGAAAATTCAGCACAAAAATATTATTTATTTTTATACTACAATTAATGATACTTCCTTGTGACGGTATTTTTTTTATTATATTTAAAATATAGGTAAGCAATTCCTTCTATGAAAAAAAAAACAAGAAATTCTTTGTATGAAAAAAAAAATAAGAGGTGAATCCATTTTCTGAATTCAGCGTGGTGGATCACAGCTCAGTTCCTCTCAGCATCCAAAAAAAGATCTGCACCCATTTTTTTTAAATCCATCATTATTAAGATCTCGGTATAATAAATTCTATCGATACACCCATTGCCCCCATCCCTACGTGTACAGAGTTAATATCATTAAGGTAAGTCGCGGGCACTATCTACAAACTGTCCGCGTGTGTTCCATTTCACATTATTGTGCTGTTTTGCACCAAAATACCTTCGTATTAAGGCTTGGCCTTGAATGGTTGTGTTCTTCTGTAATGATTTGGTTCATTTTTGGGGATGATTGTGCAATAATATTGTTTTCCAAAATGTTTTTGTTCCTGGAGTCTAGAGGATTTTAAAACTCATTTGTTTATTACAAAGTTGGCCATGGTTTATACAATTAAGATTATAAGACAAAATATTTACCTAAACTAAGCGCTTATAATTTAGATTTACACAATTATTCTTATATGCTTTGTTTTTTAGTCAAAGTTAATCTATTTTATATGCGTAAAAAACGTCGAGTAAATAATAATGAAGTCGAAAAAACAATTTATTAAAAATTTCCTAATATTTACTTAAAAGAATGTATTTTTCATTTGATATTGTGAAGATACTCCCTACTTTCAAGAGTGCATTTGCTTCGAGTCGAAAGACGTTTAGGTACTTTACCATAGTTTTATTCAAAGATAAATGCAACAAACAAATTCTTCTGATTTGTCAATTCTTACCTAGCCCGCTGCCTACAGGGGTAAATCGTATCGCTCTTCATAGGTAACATGCTGGTAAACTCCATTCATACATCGGCTTCTAGACAATGTCATCGCTGGTCGAGCATCCTTGTCTGCCGGCGAGGTTACTTCCGACACGGACTGGGGCTCTCAAACTGTGGGGTGATAGGGTGAAGGTAAGTTGAGTATACTTAAGTACTAAGAAAATACAAAAAATCAAGTAGCATATAATTTATCTTTTAGGCTTTAGTTTTTTTTCATTCGTTTGTACTATGAACGTTAAAATACGATTAATGTTTCATTTTTGCTTTTCTGAAAACCTATGATTAATTGTATAACATGCATAAGGAAGAGATAAATATAAATAGACAAATTCACTATGTTAAAATTAAGCTATGATTAAAATAATAATTTAATTAACTAATCGTTTTGTTGATATACATTAAGATAATTAAAAATATATATAAAAACCGAATGAAGATTAATAAGACACTATTAATCTTCATTCGATTAATCTTCTACATTAACAATTATAAAGGTGTGTTTTATATTAATTTTAAACTATCTGTAACTACCGTCGTATGAAATAGATACACTATTTAATTTAATTAAGTGGTTACCATAAATATCAAGGAAAGAACCCTTGCAACCGTTTTTTTGTTCGTCATCTTTAGGTTTGTAGGTCAATCGTTTCTCGCTGTTTACAAATATTTTTTGGTTTATTTTTCTACATTTACAACTTACACACACAAAAAACCCTTTTTATTTGGTATAAAATACTTTTTTTTTGCAGAGTTACATACATTTTCATCGCGCATTCATTTGTATAATTTTGATGTAATGCTAAGAAAACAAATCTTTCCTGTTTATAAAATTATAATAACTTCCGCTGCGTGATTATTTAAGATCACTTTTATAATTTAACATAAATACAAACAGTCAAAAACTTCGCCTTTATATATATTTTTTACAGATTTATATCTGCAGCGCCAACTTTGAGAGCGGCTGGCGTCTGCTAATTAGGTTATATGCAATAGGCATGCAGGTTCCCTTATATAAACCGACGAGTACAGCTCAAGTCAATCCGTTTAGCAACTAGGTTTCTGTTATTTATAATACTTCCGTTTACACTGACTGCAGGTATATCATATTCTGTTTTGCAAAGTTTTTTTTTGTAAAAAATAATGGGTGTATACTGATATTTTCATTGAAAGTTTTGATGAAAGGTAAAATATGAGAATTATTTTACTTAATCAACCTTAAACATTAACATGTTTGTATAGGAAGCTATTCAATTAGAGGGGGTTAGCTAGATAATAATAAATCTTTATTTTCTCTTCACAAAAAATTCAAGCGAGTGCGACTTGATCTGATAGAATTAAATTTAAAATAATTAAACGTATACCTATAGTTTTCTAATACATATTACAAAAGGTAAGAAAATAATCTCGTTATTAAACCGTGGAATGTCTTCTAACAGCATTCAAACAAGACGAAACCATGAGGATTTCATACACAGTGATTAATTAGCGGCTTTCGACCCGAAAGGTACAAAAGGGCATGTTTCTGACACTTTGTTAACGGATATGCGGTTGTTTTTATGCCTGGGAATAAATAGGTACTTTAAGAACGAGTTACAATCCTAGCAAAACATTTTCGTGTTAAATGCTGCCAAGACAAGGGAATTCAACTTGCACAGACAGAAAATTTTTAGAGTGGTAAAATCTAGCTGTAGGCTCTGTCTGCAGCGATTACTGGGCTGACTCGACCGATGAAATACCACCGACGCACAGAAAACCGACGTGAAGTAGGGACGATGTTCCTGCGTTTCGTTCGGTGAGTGCGGTATCCGGTGCCCAATTTCTAAAAGGCTCAGCAACGCACCCTCAATGCATATGTAATTAGAGTAGGTGTATATGGGATGGGCGGTGGTGATCACTTACCATCACGTCACCGGTTTGTTCGTTTGCTAGCTTCTCTCAAAAAAAAAAGATCTCATGTAAGTCGAGCTTATGATTCCTAACATCTCTACATTACAAACTCTACATGGTTCATATCCCAGATTGTTGAAGTTTTTGTGTGATATTTTAGTAAACACATAAACATATCAAAAACAGTATCTGAAAATGTAATTAAAAATGTAATAGATATATGTATATTAGTGCATTTTACTCTTAAGGTTAAAATTTATTAAATTTTGTTATTTTTCCACCGAATTTTGCAACTATCTGTTAAATAAATGAACTTCATGTTCTAAAATGTTACCGTTAATGAAAACGATCACATTTTAACTCAAACATAAGTAAGTACAACATCTACCACTTGATAAAACGATATATGTATAAGCACCCTTGAAAGGAAACTGAACCGAACTTTTATGGATCAAGTAAAAATTATTTGATTTGCGCTTCATAGTTGATAGAAAGTTATAAATTGAGTTAGTTGGGCCTAGTCCAACCAATTGAAGTGTGGACCTTTTATTGTGGGCCGTCTTATGGTTTTTAGAAATGTTTGAGGAGCAGAAAGTGATTCTAGTGTTGGTCTGGTGGCCTAAGTGAAATAATCTGCTTTGGTAGGTGCATCCTTAAGCTAACAACAGTGTGTTTCAATCTAGTATTTGAAGGCGCTAAATGAAATTGAAAAAGGTTTAATACAAGCCTAATATCTAGTTTCTGTAATATGCAGAGCTAAAAAAAAAATATATCGTTTATATTGTTTTTAGGGCTGCTTTTTCATTCATCAGATAAACTCTGTTTCACTGCTAAATAAGTAGTTTTCACTTCAACGTATGTCAAAAAATTAAATTCGTAATGCATCAAAAACATAATACTTATCTGTCAAATAAAATTTACCTTACAACTGATAAATCAGCTCTCATTTACCAAAAACTCAAGGTTGGCCCTAAATATCTATCAAAACGTGGATCAAATAGCTCACTTAAGTATACATTAAGTTAAAATCTTCCACGGCCAGTAAGTATGTGGTACACGACTACAATGATGGACAAAATGGATGGTTGTAATGTTAAATGGGGCAGGACTAAGAGCTTTATTGTATGCATTTAGGTTTTTGGTGGGTACGATCATAGACAAGCTAACTTTAATTTTAAATCTACTTTACGTCCCTCAGTTTTTCTTGCAGTTCAATAAGGCGTTTTTCTTGAATGAATTGTCTTATGTACCTACATGTTCTATTTTATTTTTTATAATTGAGAGATTATGATTATAATATATTTTCCTTTACTTTGTTTTCTCCTTTAATACGATGGATTCATCAGTTTAAAATCTTAGAAAAGGCAACAAAAAAACTATTTTGTCATTTTTTTCAGCTTACCGTAGTTGCAATATCGTCGTAGCTAAGTGTGCGATTTTGTAAACTTAAATAGACTTTAATACTAGCGCCGATCTGTGACCTCTTAAATAGTTCAGTATTATCTACATAGGTACTATAATTATTAGAAGTAATAGTCATTAGTTATATTTATTCCGGCGACTCACCGTCGACGTCTCAATTCCGTCTGCGGTGTATAAATAAACTATTTTATCCATTACGACAGATTACGTCCGATTCAATGGAAATCTACCATCAATCTACAGTGACTAATGTCCCATTGACCCAGTAGTGTAAGGCTGGGGTACAATGAGAGGGGAGACCTCTATAGCACAGTGGTGTGTATACCAGACTGTCTAGTGGAAATGCCTGGGTTTGATTTCTAGAGGAAAAATGAAAGTCTTTCATGACTAGCAGTTTGCTATATTTTCTATATTATGAAAAGTTGTTGAAGCAAGACTGCTTTTATTTTGCCTTTACAACATTATTCATCTATATAATTCATAAAATAAATTTGAGTAAATTACAACTTTTTCAAAATGTTCAACAACCATTTGAACTCTTTTTAATTAAAACTATATTTATTTCTATGGCAGTGGAATTAAATAAACGAGTTTTTGAGAAGAATTTGCGTTCTTTAATTTAGCAATTTCTCTATTTTTGGGGACACATACACGTCTTAATTGTCTTTTAGTGTTGCCATTGTTTCTCTTTACAAAGGTGTTTATACTCTTTATACCACAATTATATTCTTTAAATTCAGAATAGAAATAAGAAAAAATCCCAAATAAATTACAAGTGTTATTTGATTATCTCACGCAGTGATTCTTACCTTTTTACCCAAAAAGGCATAATTATCTTGTGAACACACCCTTATATACAAGTGCAAAAATGACGAATAGTTTTGCTTTGTGAGTCAAATAAGATTGATCGATTTGGTTCAACGTTCAACGGACAAAGTGTTTGTAATGGTCAAATTATTTATACTCTCCTTTATTTACTAATATTTATAAATAAACTGTTCTGCGTAATGAAATAGGTCACTGCTAAGATTATTTAGAGAAAGTAGTAAATGGGTTAGTAATCTACACTAATATTATAAAAATGAAAGATTTGAAAGTTCGTTTGTTTGAATAGGCTCCGTAAAAAACTTTTACTATTAGAATCCTATATTATGCTGGACATAGTCGTTATCACATTTTAAAATAGTTAGCGGTTAAAGCCATTCATTCGCACGAGAATAAGAGAAGGCTAGGGTTTAATAAAATAAAAAAGTTACCACAATTTTATGAATTTATAGTAAATATACCAAAATATTGTGAATTCTATGAAACGCACTGCGAATCAAGATAATACACTTGTTTGGTCTGGTAGTTCTTTCCAACCTGAAAGGATTAATATACTTAAAGGCAAAAATAAAGGTAAATAAAGCCAAACTTAAGGTAAATAAAACCTCTTTCAAGCATATATAAATTCATATATTGTGACTATTTTCTCTTTACAAGTACGTAGCATACATTCAACTCTTAAAATTCTCTCTCTCTTACACTCTCAAATACAAAACCCATATGAATTTTAACCAAAATGATAAACGTAACTTATACTTAAAAGTAGTTATATTAATTTAAAATATCGTGTAACCCGTGCAGAACATGGATATATATTTCACACATTATTTTGCGGAAGGTCTTGGCAGCGCCAGCCACGATGTCACCTAGCTAGTGTTGTTGCAAACGACGTTAGCAATTTTATCGATATCGATATTTTATGTATGTTTGACGAAAGAAAAGGGAGTTGGTGTTTTGGGATTATTATTATTCAAAAAATTGGGTGTTATAATTTAGTTTCGAATATAACATCTAGGTTGATATTTAAAAAAAAATATCAACTTATGTTAAAACTTTATTTGAGTAGTCCTTAACTCTTAAATAAGTCTGTCTTTTGATTTAGGTACATACTTTCACGAAAGAATCAATAAAAGTGTTAATCCTGCATTATAACTGCATTACTACCAATAAATAAATTTATATATTTTACTCATTTGTAATATTATCGTCATTTTTTGTGTGCTTCCCATCCCTAGCCCAGATAAAATATCAGATGAATCTCGTGTGTCTCAACAACATTCATATAACTAACTGCCTGCACTATGCTATTTATTTTCACTACAACGACTATATTTTTCAATGAAAATCAACTTTATTTCCTAGGATTTACAATTGTTTTTTGTGTTTTTAAATGCTTAGAAAGTAAAGCTTATTTAAAAAGGTGAGTTAGTTTTGTTTTTATAACATTATTACTTGTTTTAACCACTTAATTATATTTATAGGCTTGAATAGCATCTTATATGCGTTTTAGCAGTAAGGGGACAAATATACAAACAGATACTAAAAGCGACTTTGCTATATATATTGATAACATGATGTGTTATAAACAATTTTTATCTTCTATGAGACACGAATTTTGATAAATCTTAAATACCAATATTTATTACTAAGCAATAATATTATGATGTATTAGGATGTCCAAATCCTACTAATATTATAAACGTGAAAGTTTGTAAGTATGTATGGATGTTTGTTGCTCACGTAAAAACTACTGGACATATTTAGATGAAACTTTACAGTAATATAGGTTATATATCAAAATAACACATAGGGTACTTTTTACCGCGGGAAAACATCTTGTTCCCACGGGAAACCGACTTCCACGCGAACGGAGTCGCCACTAGTAATAAATAAAGTCCAAACCACCCGTAATATTCCAGTAGTAAACGTAGCGAGGTACAACACAATATGCATTATCTAAGATATTATGTCTCGTCTTACAGCTATAATTTAGGTACTAATTGGTCATTTGGTCCGTAACGATCATATTGCACGACCTTGCGTACCCATAACTGTGGAAATCTTATATTTCTTGAATACGAGCGAAACTGTCACGAAATGAAGTAATGTAACTATTTTTTAATCTATACCTACTTCTATACTAATATTATAAAGAGGAAAACTTTGTTTGTGTCGAATAGGCTCAGAAACTACTGGACCGATTTTAAAAATTCTTTCATCATTTAAAAGCTACATTATCCACGAGTAACATAGGCTATATTGTATTTTGGAAAAAAATGGGTTCCGTAAGATATTTGGGTTTTTCGGACAAAAAAGCCTCATTCCCACGGGAATAACCATTTAGTTGCAGGGCGGAAAGCTAGTCTTATATATAAAATTCTCGTGTCACAATGTTACCTTACTCCTCCGAAACGGCTTTTCCGAGTTTTACCAAATTTTATATGCATATTCAGTAGGTCTGAGAATCGGCTACTATGTAGGTATTTTTCATACCCCTTAGTGCCCAACCATAAATTTTTTTTTAAACATGGCAGAACAACGTCGGCGGGGATGGCTAGTAATTTTATAAAAGTATGAAAATGTAAAAAAAAAAATTTCAACTTTATCGGGAAAAACTAAGCTTAAAAATTTAGGTCTTACCCATGAACTATCCAGACGCATGACTAATTTTTATAGCTGCTTTCAAATCAAAATTGTTATAAGTAATAAAACATTTGAGAAAATTAGATTTATTAGATTTTTACAATTAGTAAAAAGTAACAAAGTACGTCAATAAAAGATGAATTAACAACGTGGACACAACACAACCGACATTCAAATTCGAAAAAACAACAGCCAATCGCAATGATCGACAAACAAGTTCATCGGCAATGTTCGTGAAAGTCCGGCGGCGGTCGGCAGCTCCAGCTATTGTACCACTGAAACTTATCAATGGCGAACAAGCCTAATGGATGAATCACTCAATGCTGCGATATATTACGAGTACCATTGCAGACTATGAATTAATCCAAAGCTTCGGTTAAAAGGTTGAAAAGAGTATTTTTATTAGTAGTTTATGATGAAATTTTAAAAATAAGTTGTAATATTGTTGTAACATTTAGGTCTTAGTTTTTTCATTTAGAGACACAATTTACTTACCTATAGGTGATTAGGTACCTACTAATGCTTATGATATAAAATGTAAATATTCTTTTAGTATTGGGACAAATAGCTTAATATTTATTGTTGTACGTTGTACCTGTATCAACTAAGAAATACCTAACCTAGTCATTTTTCGAAGTTATTATAGGTATTGCAAACTTCAGCCTTCAATAATTATCTTTAAAAAAATGGGCTGCCTATACGCAGTTTGAGTTTGAAAAGTGGTATCCACCTCTACACTGAATTGATTAATATACTAATTGCTAAATAAGTGGAATTAAGGACGTGTTTAGGACTAATTTTCAATTTTCAGTTTAAGATTAGTCTACTAATAAGTATGAGACAACAGTAGAAAACAATATGTTTCGTTATTGTGAAAGGCCTTAGGTAACACTTACTAGCTCCTCGCTATGTGGATAAATGTATGTTGTTATGCTTTAATAAGTATTAAAATGATACACAATTTCATTTTTTCCAAGGCTCTTTTATTTGATCTTTCTATTAGAATTGAAACGTAAATTATTATGTGCGAATTGGATTTATGAAATCCATTATAATACAACCGGTGCTTACCACCATCCACCATAAACATTTAGCCGCGAGTCAGACTGCAAGGCGGAAAGCTAGTAGACAATATTAATTTTAAAAGGTAACCCATTCCTGTGTACACCTACACAGCAGGAAGTTATTTTGTCAGGGAATGAGTTAGTCGTAGATATAGGAAAATATATTAGCTATTAGCAGACAGACGGGCGGGAAACTTGCAAATTAAGTTCGGGTTTACCTTAATAAAGAAGAAGAATAAGAATAATAAAGAAGTTTGGGGAAGAGTGTGGGTGCACTAATAGTTCCTTGGGAAAAAATAATAGTTCTAGTGAATCAAGAATCTAGTTTAAATAGTGCCGCACGTGTACAATTTTTTTGATTAAAATAACTACAGATGTCGCCCTTTATTTTGTTTAAAAGAACTAAAGTTTAAATTTATGTGAGAATTTATATTATGACGGGTGTAAAAAGACCGTTTCCGAAGCCTGAAACCACGTATTCTTGGGCCTATATAGTAACAAAATTCACTAACAGTAGGTATTCCCAGAAAACTCAACAGTTTTTAGGGTTTGAAAATTGTTATTCGGCGCTTGAGGTCATCGCTCACACATCAGCTAATGGTTCAGGAGCGATGGTTTCCATAGCAAATAAAACGAAAATACAATTAAATTTTAAATAATGCGGAAATTTGATAGTTTATATGCCAAATTGGCACGATTAGGTAAAAAATGTTTTTTTTTAAATCATTAATTTTTTTTTTGATTATGTACTACCCCTACAGCAATACCCAGATTTTGTTTTCGGAAGCAGTCTTTTACACCCTGTATTTGTAGAATCAGAATTATTAGGAATAAAACAATAAATTTTATATATATTTTTATTTACTAAAATCCAATTAAAACTCTTAAGGAACTACTAATATAATTTATACACATTTTATATGTAGTTTATAAGAATAACAATTTTATACAATTAGGTTTAGAATAAGTGACGGAAAAATATATGAAGCTTTCTGTTATTATAATATAAGTATGAGTATCTAAAACTAATTGTATAATTCCCAGCCTTATATATGTTTTAGATACTAATACTAAAAAAAACAAATTATATTAAGGAGACACTTTAAGTACCTATTTGAATACATATCAACTATTCCTTTTAAGTTTATATTTAACTTTTTGAATTGTTTTTTAAGCGTTTTCTGCTTTAACAAGGATATTTTTTAGTGTTTTAAATTCTATTATTTTAAACATTTAATAGTTTAATATAAAAAGTAGAGAACAGTTTAATTGAATATATATCACAAAAGACATTGATGAAAATAACAATTACAAAATAAAAGTAATATTCGTTAAAATAGTTGTCTATTATACAGATGGTCCATAAAATTGTGTCATGAAAAAGTCTGAATTAAAAGTAGAGTAGTACTGAAGTATCAATTGCAATTCCCACTTCTCCCGATTTACCCTTAACAAGACATTACGATTCACAGTCGCTGCACACCTCTCTCTTCTTCCTTTCCTCTTCATCATCGATCAGCTCCTCGCTGTCCCGTCCCAGCCGGATGAACTGGTGATCTCTCGCCCGATTAATCCTCTCAGGATACCCACTGACCACCAGGTCTGACCCCTGCTCCTTCTCCTCATCCGTAGACCGGCCGTATCTGATGAAACTGGGCCCGCGTCCCAGACGAATGAACATCGGGTCCCTGCCGAGTCTGATGAAGTTGGATGTTCTTTTTGATACGGGGTCGTCGTCCTGGTCGTAGGATCTGAGGAGGGACAGGAGCTCGTCGGGGGTGAGGGAGACGGGTGGGGAGCGGCCGAAGCGGAGGAAACTGTTGCCTTTTCGGGTGGGGCGGTCGAAGCTGTCGCGGAGGTCGGCAGCGCTCGGCTCGGGGGGGTATGATCTGCCGAATCTGTTGGGAAAGATACAAGGATTTGTTGAACATTTTACTTTTGATCTAAACTTATAAGATGTAGAACCTAGTAGGTGATTATGAGCCAATTCGAAAGGATTTGGTTTGAATTGCGTTTTAGAGAAAAATATTCATTTGACATATCAATCAGCTTATTGCCTTCCACTGCTGAACAAAAGACTCCTCCAAAGACGTTAGTATCTGATAAATACGAGCTAAAGTCTTCAACTGAAATATACCCTTCGGTTCTCCCATTTATATACTAAGTTCATATCTTTTCATCCTACCTGATCATACTCCGGTCGATGGCACTTCGTCTCCTGGCTTCCAGGTCTTTGCCAGCCCTCTTCACAGGGTTGCCGAGGGCCCCCGCCACCAGGCACGCCAGGGCCATGAGCGCCATGCTCCTGCTGCCACTCTTCATGATGGACTGGTCTGAAAAGAAGGGATTTTGAAGTTATAGATACTGGAAAAAGGAACGCGGGTCTCCGAGCGTTACGCAACTGGGAATAAATAAATTAGCATTTTTAAATGCAAAACTAAAAGTAAAATCTCAGGAGGGATTTTTTAAGTTGTTGGTATGTAAGATAATTTCGCAAGGGAAGTTAGATTAACGTAATGTGAATAGATGTGGAAAAGTTACCACAAAAAGGCACTACGTTATCGTGATATACGATTATCATACTTTGATATGTATAAGATAATTTTAAGAAGCTGATAAACTGATGTAAATTATGTTAAATTTATTAGCCTATTCGTTTTAATTTCAATATTTTATATACCAATGTTTCCTCGTAGAGCCTGAAGTTACGTCGTATGATGTTTTTTTGTAATAATATGCCTTTGGTTCTGTTTTTTATTATTAAAGTATGACGGTTTTTACTTCTCATCATAGGATTGATTAACAAGCAAAGCAGACAACCATAATAGTAATAAGGTTTCCCTTAAAATCATTAAACAAATTCAATAAAAACTATTTTACTATTCAATAAAGTTGTTGACATATGAGTTCCCACATAAAACTCTTAGTCCGTCTAGTAGTCTATACTTTCTCCCAGTTTACCCATAAACAAGTGTCAATTGTCGGTCCGTTTGTCGATATTTCACCTTGTGTGGTGAAGCTCAAGGATAGAGCTATAGACTGTATGGCGCCTGTGTGGGAAGTTAGTGCTGATAGACCGAGAGCTGTCTGATAGTCTGAGAGACCGTAGATAATTTTGGGTAGGTTTTAGTGTATATTAAAATATTGTAGTAACTTCTAAAATTAACTAGGTTTTCAGAAATGTATTTATTTATGCAATTGTACCCGGTAGTTCAGGTACCAGTTCTTACTTTCATTAGGATAAAACACTTTATTAGCGTTGGCCGCTCTTAAATGACTATCTGTCTCTATCTCAAATTATTGCTGTGTGAGTGACAGCAATATTGACGTAAAACTCTTACAGTTTAAACACCTGTGTATTCTACTAGGAAAAATATGGTATGTACAGTTAGTGACAAAAGTTGAGACTAAACTCGTTTAGAGCTTGTGCGTCGAAAATTCCTGTTCACTGAAGAAAGTGTCTTTTAACTTTACTTGTGTTGCCAACTTTAAAATTTCTACTAGTATTTAACAGAACAGATATTTCTGTTAGTTTCTTCATATATAAAAAGTTATTCACTATAACTTATGTAGCTTAGCAGGCTATCAAAGATTATGTATAATAATTAATTTATCTTTGACTTAGGTCCCAGAAAACCACGAGAAACAATACCAACTGTTTTCCCGTGTATATTTTACCAAAGATTTATCTACTGGAGATCATAAATAAGTTATCAGCAAGTTTTATTGGTTGGTTAGGTGATTTATTCGTATCAGACAATTTATAGGATATATTTTTTGTGTGATACTTATATTTATTTGTAGGTATTTGTCTGCAAAAAAACCTATAGTAACACTAATAACTATTGTATATGATCATAGAAAGTTAAGAAAAAATCTTATATCTATACTAATATTATAAAGCTGAAGAGTTTGTTTGTTTGTTTGTTTGAACGCTCTAATCTCAGGAACTACTGGTTTGATTTTAAAAATTCTTTTTGTGTTGAATAGACCATTTATCGAGGCAGGCTTTAGGCTATATAACATCACGTTGCAACTATAAAGCGAAGAAATATTGGAAAATCTGAAAAAAACGGGGAAAATTAATCATCCTGAGAGCTTCCGCTGCGTGCGCTGCTAAAAACGGTTCTAGATACCAAAAATATATGTATGAAAGAATTAAGGGAACTTTTTACCGCGGGAAAACTTCGCATTCCCACGGGAAACCGACTTCTACGCGAACGGAGTCGCGCGCGGCCCCTAGTCTATGATAAAACTTTAGACTATCAGACGGGCAATAATCCTTTAATTGATCGGATTTTGTATTTTCGACTGGATTCGCTAAACATAATATTTCTATAGTACAGTAGGCGTTAAAGAATTTGAAAAAAATAATCAAAAAAATATTTTACAAAATGTGTTCGTAGCTTGCCCGTACCTACTTATATTTCGTTCCTTTTTTATGAATGCTAGAGGAAGTAAAAATGGAAGGGACGAAATGAATGGTTTAGCGTGGCCGTTTTCTTTGTATGGGATGAGGTATCTGTACGTTAAGTATTATTATATCTGTGCCTATATTAAGAACAGTAAAGATTATTTTTACTTTACGGATATAAGCTTTATTAAGAATGTTTAGGAATTGCGAACTGTTACGTTTTTGCACAACACGCACAAGAAAATCTGCTAAGCTCTTTTTTCTTTACTGAAATAAATGTAGCTTTTTTTACCTCATGGATAATTTAGCTTTCGAGTATATTTTTTTCCTTATTTTTTTGGATGAAATAATTAAAGACATAATATTTATTTCTTCTCGTATTGGTACTTTGATTAGACTAACGGACAGTAACAGTGACAGAAAAATCAATCAGCAAATAATTTCACAATGCGCTGTTGAAGATTTAATTTTATACTCGGCTAAACATATATTTGTAGAGCAATATTGGAATCTAACGTTTGTTCGGGCATATTTAATCAAAATTTGCTGAGCTGCGCAATTAATTATGGCTTGTCTATACACTTTTACCTACTTTTCTCTTTCTTACGCAGAACATTAATTTCTACTCCGTGCAAATAAATCTGTAATTGTCGCATTTGTAATAGGTTTGTTTAAATAAATAACTATTTATAAAAAATACAGATTATAACACCAGAGATCTGACCCTAGAATAAACGTAGTAAGCGCTGGTGTTACTGTGGACTGGGGGAGAAAGTTCTTATTCTGACTTTTTGGCGAATATGAAACGAAGATGGGGTCATCCGCGATGCGACATAAATGTCGTCAAAAGTTGATAAAAATAATATACTAGCGACCCGCCCACGCTTCGCAATGGTGTAATTTTGGCCGACTTGTTTGCGAAACTTTGAATTTTAGTTAACTTAAAAAAAAAATTCTGATTGTACTTTATTTACAAATTTAAATGAAAAAAATACCAAAAAGATGGTTAAACAGCAGTCAAACATACAAACAGACAGGTTTCACGACTTGGATTTAATGAAGATTGCATACGTTTGGTAACATATTGGTATTATTTAAATAATACTTATAATTATACTGACCTACTCGTGCATAGAACCTAGGCAAACTATCAGAAATGTGCTAGTTCCATGGCCTATTTCAGTCACTGTATTCATAGTAAAGCCATCAAAGCCTCGAAGGCAAGGATCGTTTCATGATTGCTGGCAAATATAGTTCAGAAAATCAAAGGTGCAATCAGTGAGAATCAACATCAATATGACGTAATAAAAGGCTATATTGAGGCGGCTTATATTTGATGCAGGATTTTTTTCATGGAAAATTTAGTTAATCCTTGAGAAAAAAGTGAAAAAATAAGATGGTTTATTTTTTTTCTTATATTTCCAATCATTAATTAAATAACATAGTACCTACTGATTCCTATTAAAATGAAAATTCAATATTGTTAGGTACTCGTATATTCTTTTACAGATATCATACAGGTTTTGACACAATTGATTCCAAAGAAGCAACCGACAACCTTTAGTTAAACGCATGCGGAATAAAATAGAAGGTCTTTGCAATATTACATAACTGTTTAAATAAATCAAAAGTGCAATGATGTGTAGTGAGATTTTTATAAATTTATATTTTCAGTAGGTAACGCTACATGCAACTTTTTAGTGCAAAGGTTCGCACCTTGGAAAAGTAGTGTTCTATTTTTATTTTGCGAATAGATAGGATATAAACAGACTACCTATTAAAATTTTCAACAACACAACTTAATATCAAAATATAGGTACATGAAAGTACATCGATTTTGGGTTGAAACTTATTTTCAGTTAAGTATACAGATTAACCACATAAACGTAAAATAGTTCTACTTCGGCAAGTTTACAAGTTATTTGAACTATTTCTGTCACGTGTTTAACTATTTAATGGGACATTTAGAGTAATCTATAAGTTTAATTCTGTTTACGAACATTGTAAGAGTGTGTAACGTTCCATTGTAGGTTTCTACATATTTTTTGTATGTTAGCTATTGAAGGAATTTTAGC
The DNA here is from genome assembly GCA_916618145.1 of Emmelina monodactyla. Lineage (NCBI taxonomy): Eukaryota > Metazoa > Arthropoda > Insecta > Lepidoptera > Pterophoridae > Emmelina > Emmelina monodactyla. Next base: position 6,236,425 of record OU745316.1, read on the forward strand.
TTTAATTTTAAACTTTAATACGCATACTTAAGTATACGATTGTACGAATTCAAAAGTACAGTTCTTATTATTTTATTAAAACTGCACTTTTGAAACCATCTTTACTTTTTTAAAATTCTTCAATTTTAAGTTAATACACGTTTTAGTACAATACGATACTAAATTTTCTTCAAACATTAAGAAAAATCCGGTATTCTTCACAACACACCCTTTACAAAGGGCGGGACGTCGTCATAATGGCCGACATAAAATGTTACGTTTATTCTGAAATTTAATGATTATTGTCTGAACCTGCAGATTGAAATAATAAGTAAGCTTGGAAAATATGTTCTTCTTAAATCTGTTTATTTTTAAACATTCTCTGAGTTGTTAGTAGTTTTGTTGGTAACTAAATTTATATTTTTTTGATAAATTATGTTAATTAGTTGTTTAAAGTTACTTTTTGGCTGTTAATTTAATGTTAACTTAATACCACTAGGGAGAGAAGAACGATAGATTACACAAAAAACTAATTATTATTATTAGTGAACACATAAAATTCAAAATTTATTATTTTAGTTGGATCTTCTGAAATCCTATTGATATTATAAAAAGTGTAAGTTTGTATGTATGTATGGATGTTTGTTACTCTTTCACGTAAAAACTACCGGACGGATTTCGATGAAACTTTACAGTAATATAGGTTACACATCAGAATAACACAAAAGGTACTTTTACCGCGAGAAAACTTCTCATTCCCACGGGAAACCGAACGCGAAAGGGGTCACGGGCGGCCACTAGTTAATATTACAATTGGGAAAGTGAATATGTATGTGTGGTTGTTACTTTTCACGCTTAAACTACTGAACGGATTTAGATTACACTTGGCATATAGATACACTATAAACAGGAATAACTCAAATAATACCTTTTATCACTTTTTACGGTAAAGTTCCCTATGTTGACTAGAAAATCCGTTTCGCTAGTAAGTGTGATAAAATAATCTACTAAAATAAAACACATTCCATTAGTTCAGATTTTACTTTTAATTTTGCATTATAAATGCTAATTTATTAATTTTGAAGTTATAGATACTGGAAAAAGGAACGCGGGCCTCCGAGCATTACGCTACTGGGAATCGAACCCAGGACCTTTGGAAAACCTGTCCAATGCTCTAAACATTCCATTAGTACTTAGATTTTGAATAGAATTACTTACTGATTAAAAATTCTTGAATTAACATTAAACAAAGCATAAAATATAAATAAATCTATTGCGGTTCTGCCCCCAAGGGAAAATTAAATATTTAAATCAAGTCAGTGGATTAGTATTTACTTATAAATGACTGAATAGATTTTAATAAAAGAATAACAGCAATAATATTTAAAAGTCTTAATAATTATCTTTAACATAATTAAAAAATAAATGAGTTATAAAGGCTTATAGGATAAGTAATTAATTAATACAATTAAATACTCATAAAAAAGTAACAGAAAATAAAAAAAACTTTTCATTTTGTAATAGGTACCTAGGTGATTTTCGAGATTTTACTTTTATTTTCTTCCGCCCCCACCCTTCACTAACTTCTATAAATATGAGTAAATCAATATTATCAAATGGAAGGAAACTTATTAAAAAATAGTCATTGAAATTAGTGTTATAACGTCTGTAGACTTAGTAAAGATAACTAGCGTTCTTATAAATTAACTATCAATAACTATTCTCAAAAACTTAAAAGCTTTGATAAGTAACAAAACGTAAAGTTTTATGAATAAACAAACTGAATAATTATAAATATTTATAGGATAATACTCTGAAATGTATCGACTTATTTATTGACAGAACATTTTGGTAAAACATCGAAAAACAAATTTAAAGCTTTATACCAAACTAACTATTAGTTAAAACAGACGACAAATCTGCACAAAACGAATAGCAACTCTAATGAAAATAAAACTGTCACGGAAATGACATCTGTGCATACACGAAAACTAAATTTAAAAAAAATCAATCTAAATTTACAATATAGTTATACCGTAATTTTTTTGTGAGCTATGAATGGGTCACATGTAGGTACTATTAATGAATAAAATTGATTTTTAAATGGAGTAAGTAACATCATTTTTGTTCAGATTATTATAGTGAATTAAATCACCCACAAACGCCTGTCTGCTTAGAGAATGTGAATTGATATTTCAATCAAATTTATTTTCTGAACACTTCATTTTAAAATTACCTTTTTTTCTTAAGTAGATCATGTACGCTTTGGGTTCGACCCACTAAATCATCGTTCTATTTTTTTCTCTTCCCTCCAATACTTACAAGTGTATTATCAAACTGCGTGCTCATCGCTCTTGTAATGCCAAAGACCTTTTCAGTAAGTGTGTCACAGATGGTGCTCAACAGTCTATCAGCGAGTGATGGGCCATCAAGTGCCTATGTGCAGGCGCAATAAAACCCTAGGAAGTTAGGCGCTTGGAGGTGTAAGGGGTCTGTAGGCGTCACTATACCTTTTTTAGTTAAGTTGATTATTTAAGCCCATGCTTCGCAATGGTGTAATTTTGGCCTTGCTCACGAATAATTGATTTGTGGCTCACTTAAAAAAACTTTTTTCCGATTGTTCTTTATTTACAAATTTAAATGAAAAAAAAACCTAAAGGATGGTGAAAACCGCATTAAAATCCCTTAACTGGTTTAGAAAGAGTTAGCGGCCAAACATACAAACAGATAGAATTAGCGACTTGGATTTATACTATGTAATGATAATGATTTGTAGCAGCAAAGAGTAGACTTGATATTTATAATTCTAATGATTATTATTGTGAGCTGTATGGTATGATATAACTGGAGAAGAAATAGGTACTGAAATTACGGTGTAAATTTTAACTCAGTCTCGTGTGACAGGAAGAAGTTTTTATAATTTTTAAAGATTGTTATGCCTTGGTTGAAATGCCAAAATCGTGTTTAGAGTAAATACGTAAAGCATAGTATAAACGTGAAAAACAATTAATTAAATAAACAAATTTTATTAGTTTGGAGTAAAGTAAGTTAAATAGTTTATAACAATAAATAAACTTTTCAAAGAGTAAATTAAATAACTATACGGGACCCTAAAATAGACTCGAAATTTGATACCGGAAGCAGATCTCGATTGTAACGGCATGTTTACTGTCATTTTACTACGTTTCATTAATTATCCTTTTCAAATTGACTCCAGGGTGTGCAACGTATTTAAAGGAGAAATATTTAAAATGTATTCAGAAATTCGTTTGAAAATATTAAAAAAAAGTCAAATCAAAACTATTTCAATATAAATAAGACCAATATGGCCGTTCAACTGGACAGTTTAGGTTGAACAACATATAATTTTGCGTGCATTATGACACGGTGGCGCAAGCAATTTTAAATTTTAAATTAGTCCTTTTACAATGATTTGGATTAAATTACCTATTGACACATATCTACCAAATTAAATCAAGTAATAACCTGTATTTATCCAAAAGATTTACTTACATTAAATTCGTTTATTGTTTTGGTAAAAGGGTGGCAGTATTTTTTTAGTTCAGAGAATGTTTTCAGGAATCGAAGTCAAAGTTTCAACATCTTATTGTTTTCAACACTTTTTACAATATAATGTTTTACTAAAAATCGAAAAACATTTTGAATCTAAAAGATCTTTCTGAATCATTTTGTAGGAATGCCTATGATTGTTAAATGGCTTTTATTACCCTCAAAGTGCTATTAAAGATATGAATAGAAGACAACAATTTTAATATATTTTTTCGGTAAATTTTCCAATAATATTACTTCAAAGGACCGATTAGCGAGTTTTACTTTGCAGAAATTTGAATAAATACTGGGCCTTTTTGGTTTTATATGTGAATGAGTTCGCATTAAGTCTAACCAAGGTTTTATGTCAGCAGAAAAAGTCAATTTTAAATTTGTGAAAAGATACGTGTCGCAAACAAAAAAAGCTTAAATACACAACTTCAAAGTACCAAAAAGATATGTTTTTTGAGAAATGATTTGCCAAAACTAAAAGATCACTTTATATTATAAAATTATATCGGTTGATGTTTGATATGTTTTATTTTATCTAAAAGTAGTTTTTTTAGCGCTTGCGTTACATTTAAAGTTTGACCACATCCTCAACTCTATTTGTAAGTGGCTGGAAAATACGCAGTTGTGTGTCTTCTTGAAACAACACTTCAATTGAATTCAATTGAAGGTAAAGCTCGACTTATACTCGTACAATGCACATTAAAAAGTTAAACTATTTATACCTACAAGAAGTCCATTGAGAACGTACTGTGGGTGGGCCTTACCTGCCACAAGTTACCAGTTTAAACTTAAACCTATGACAGTTAACGCCAATGGTTGCACGTGATATTTTTAACAAACTAGTGGCCGCCCACGACTCCGTTCGCGTGGAAGTCGGTTTCCCGTGGGAATGAGAAGTTTTACCACGGTAAAAAGTACCCTATGTGTTATTCTGATGTATAACCTATATTACTGCAAAGTTTCATCCAAATCCATCCAATAGTTTTTACGTGAAAGAGTAACAAACATCCATACATCCATACCATACTCACATACTCACAAACTTTCACATTTATAATATTAGTAGGATGGCAACTCGGCAAGTCTTACCCCTCCCCCCGCGCGGGGAAACATCTCGGCTTCATGATCTTTGCCAAGAGAAGAATGCCTGCAATCTAATAGACTTCCACTGCACTGTCGGACTGTACCTACACCGCGATTTCTAAGCGGCGTCGACCCGAAAGGTATGGTATTAGTAGATCATACGGGTATGTAATAGGTTAGTTTGGTGGAATTAAGTAAATTGAGTGAAACCACCTGTTTATATGCTTCTCTACTGCAATATTGTCAAACTTGTAAAGTTTGATATTTTGTTTTATATGCAACATTTTTTAAATAACCTTAGTTTGACTTTTGAGGAAGGCTTCTGCCCATTTTTTGAGAATTTACGCTTTGGGTCGAGATCAACTAATAAACCTCCCTGTATAATGTTTGTAAACAAAGAAACCAAACACAAAGATAAGCGTAAAAATTAACTTGACTCATTCGATTACATTTCCTTTTATCTACAAAACAGCCTAAGCAAGATTTCATGAATATAACTGCTTATATTTCTTTTTTCATAGATTCTAACCTAACTCAATTGTCAGCTAGTCTTTTAACAAAACTTTAAACAATATTAAGTACCCGGTCCTTGATTCAATTCTCGATCCCCGACAAAACGGGGACTTTATTGCATTAAATAAAGAAAACCAACTCGCCGGGTCTGTAAGACCCACTGTGCAGGGTTAAATAGGAATTAATGTGGGAAAGTGAAGGAATAAGAGATTGTGTGGATATTGCATGGTAGGGGTTAAAGTGAGGTACGGTTAGAGAAATAGTTGTTTATGAGATAGTTACCTAAAAAATGAAATTTAATACAAGTTACAGTTTGATAAGATTTTCAAGAATTTTTCTTTGATGAGGGTTTTATTTTACTTTGAGGTTTTAGGGATGTAAAAAGACATTTAAAAAAATCTTATCTAAATAAATAACCACGTACCTTTGTCGTTTAGCGTATCCATTATAAATATTAGTTTAACGTATTAAATCATGTCTATATCTTAATAGTTAATGTAAGTAACTTCTAAAAGTTTTTAATTTTAATTTTTTATTCTAAAACAGTAATTACCGTCATATTTTTATTGCCATATTTAATTTTTGTCCCAATATTATCGCATCACATTTTATTTCATAAAATACCTACATAACAAGCTTAGGGTCATATCGACCCAGCGGTGCAAGCATGGAACTTTTACCGATCGCCTATTTGACAGATTTCGTAAAAAAATAGACTTGTCTCTACATTTATCGCTATTGGAAGCATGGAACTTTCTTTGTTAAGTCATCGTTACCGTTAACGAAACTTTAGTAGTTTTTGTCGAATATTAACGAAAGAGCGAGCATGGAAGTTTTTGTCGAATTTTTGTCTGACATTTGTCATTGCTTATTTACGAAAATTTGTCTACTACTAAAAGTAGCTCGAGAAGTGTCGTAACATAGTAAAGAATACTTTAAAACATAAATAAAGCCATTTTATAACTAAATGGTCATTTTATCCTGTTCCACAATTAAAATATTGTCTTGTTTCAGTATGTAGTTGCTAAGTAAACTACATACTTAATATTATTAACCGAGGTTTTTTTATCAAGGTATTTTAAAAATCCCTAAACTCATAAGGATGGTTGAATATGGGTTTTCAATGTGAACTTTACATTTCTCTCATGCCTCCCCAAAGAAAGTCTTTGCCCAGCGTTGGACATATACATTATATTAGGTATTTAAAATAAAATAATGAAAATCAAAATGCCTTTATTATTCTAAACATACAATAACAATAAACATACTAGTATTTCAATATTTTTGTAAGTAATAGTTGTAGTAGGTATATATTTTTAGTTTTATTTAACAATAAACGAATAAAATAAAATAAACTATGTCAAGAATCTTTTGGAGGTGTTCGCTTGAATAAAGACCTTTTCAAGTGAATGCCTCCCCGTCTCTTCTTATCTTCTCTTGTTTGAACTGTTATTTCATCAAGCCGAGGAGGCTTGCTGGTCTAAGGTGGACCAGCAAGGATAAGGTAGATATAAGATAGGTAGTTTTCGATTTCCTGCAGGTAAGCTCCATGTTGTAGTACTTATCCCAACATTCCCTTATGTCATAGCCACTCCCACTTAAATTTCTGAGCTTTCTTGGTTACGTCTACAATTTTCTTAGTCTTTTTCTGTAATTTTTGTTTTAAATTCTATGTTTAAGTCTTTATTACGAGAATTCTCTCGAATTTTCTTATAATAATTGAAGTTTATATTTAGTTGTCTTGATTTATGAAAAATGCACGTTAGGCACCCATGACTGTTGGTAATAACCTTATGTTGAATATCATGCTCGTCTGTGCAACACGAAACATTGATTTATAAAATTCATAAAAGCCCAAAACAATTTCCATGTCCAATGACCAATTTCTGTTAAGATTTCATCTTCCTGCTTTTGTATATAAGGTATGCTGCTGTGTTTGTCACATTCTAATTATTTAAGTTGTAATTTGTAATAAACCTAACTAAAAAACCTTTTGGAATCTGATTCACATTAATGTAAAATATATTATTTTTATTTACAAACATTGTCTTTTTACATGACATTGATTAATCAAGTATGTCAGCTGCCTTAAAAATTAAGGTTTTTCTACCTTGGCTATTGTGATTTCGGTCAAAATTGAATGATTGACGAATGAATTTATCATTTTAATTAATGTACAAATGAATGGCAACATTCAAAATTCGTTACGTGGGAAATTTCTTTCACTCCTCGGTAAGAGCTAACGAGCGGAGATCCATGCTTCCAAGTAGCGAGAACCATCGACATGGCATCATCATCGCATTGCTTATTGTCTACTAACGTCAAAAGTTCCATGCTTGCACCGCAGTGTCCTTATTAATCTTTCTAATCCACATACAGAAAGCAACTTAGCCCTTTGGACACAAGCTGCCCTCACTAATTGTATGGCAGACCCCAACTTGTCATACAAAAGATATGAAACAATGCCGAATAGATGAAAAGCATTAGGATACATGCAGGGTGCTATGTCATTTAGGTAGTGAGAATTAAACTGTCTGTGAATTGTAAGTTTATATTAATTAATATTATCATATGCTGAACTAAACGAAATAATGAAACAAAAATAGGCTATTCAAATATTTAATTGATTTTTGATCCTTGTAATGATCCCCTTGAAATAGGGTAATATTCCCGATTTCTTGAACCTTATTTTAATTGCGACAAAGAGTAACAAAACCCTAAAATAAGTTTAATATTAATAACATATCAAGCATTGAAAACATATTTAAATTACTTTGGAACAAGTTCCGTACCTATACGTTTTGATTTTTCCCCGGTTCGAAAAAACTTTTTTCACATTTACATAGCTAAATAAAGTTGTGTAGGAACTACTCTTCAGTTTGTTTGTTTTGTTTAGTAAAAATAAAATCCTGAGGCTCTTCTAAAATAAATCTTGGGGATTCATAAGTGACTTAAAACAGGAACATAGGGTATTTATTCATATTAGGATTTTGAAATATATTGTAATAAAAATCTTACGCTCGGTTACCGCATTAGTAAATATATTTTTCTCTAGATTTTTTTTGGAAATAAGGTATACCTACGTAGTTAGATACTTCTTATTAATTTGGCATTGATATGATTTTGATAAACAATGGCCCCGATTCTGAGAGTACTCTCTAAACCAAATTAAAGATTGCCGTCACTTTCTTATACTTAGTGTCAGATTAAGACAGGTATATAAGTAAGCCTCACTAAAATTACTTCATATCACTGTAAAATTAGACAAAATGCACAGAGGACTATACGGGTCGTAAAAGAACATCTTCCGAAAACAAAAACTGGGTATTGCTGGAGCAGTAATGGTTACGTTTTGAGCAAAAAAAAATTATTTTTACTTAATTTTCCAAAATTGCATTAATACTATCAGATTTTGCATTGATTTCAAATTAAATAGGGTTTTAATTTAATTTTCATTGTAAATAATCGCACCTGAATCGACAGTTGATGTGTGAGTGATGATTTCAAGCGGCGAATATGACTTTTCGATCCTTAATAACTTTTTTAAATTGAGTTTTCTGGGTAAGCTGTTAGTGAATTTAGTTACTATTGACGCTCAAGAATACATGGTTTCAGGCTTCGGAGGTGGTCTTTTTACACCCGTTATAGTCTAAGCTTGCTTTTGTCGTATCATAACGCACACAAATTTTAGTTTGACAGGACTAAAACGATTACCTGTCTCTATCGTATACAACTACGGAGTAAGTGATAGCAATATTTTAAAGTTTAATTTAAAGAGTTTTAATGTAGAATCGGCAACAATGGCCACGATTCCGAAAACACTCTCTAAAACTAAATTAAAAATATCAATGTCACGTTCCCATGCTTTGTATTAGCAAAAGACAGGTACATTGGTCTCACTAAATTTATTCCAAGTCCTTGAAAAATTAACCGAAATGCGCTAAGGATTAGCCTAAAGTTGCCTTCGCCGTGTCATAATGCACGTACATTTATAGTTTGACATGACTAAAATGATTACCTTTCTCTGTCTTATACTATTGATGAGTAAGTGACGGCGATAGTTTTAGTTTAGAGAGTGTTTTCAGAATCGGGGCCAATGTTTCATTTATTATAGAGCAATTAGTTAACTACACAGTGATGTTTGCAGAACCAATAAGTATTTGTTTCTTATTTAATTGCTTTTAGTAGATAATCTTAGCCTTTGATTAGTTTATTTGAAATGGTTTAAACAAACCGTTTAGAAACATGATATAAGATTTTTAAGATTTTCTCCGTCGGCATTTCTTTTAAGAGTTTCCGTATGTTTAAAGCAGAAGTTAAAAAATACGTTTTTAATTTTGACATACACACATTACATAAAAAAAGAAAAAAACTGCATAGGTACGTAATTAATTTTTTTCAAATCAATTTGCTGAATATCTATTAAAAATGTTATAAGTATACAAAGAAACCCAACTGTGAAGTTTCATTTTATTTTATTATTACTTAGCTTAAAAACTCCATTCAATGTAAGTACGGATACAGTTATTTTTCCTTCAAGTATCGAAAGAAATTGTTCCCAAAAACATGGCAAGTACTCACGTAGAAACATTATCATTATTCACTTGAAGACATAAAACTGCATTTTATTTTGAAACACAAAAGAATTTATTGAGATGTTGATTAAGATTTGGAATTGATATAAATAACTTTTCTTTTTCCGTTCAGTAACAAACATTATATCTATCTTCACAATATGTCGCATTTATAATATTAACAAGATTATTTTTATTTTGTAGCTCATTTTTTAACATATTAACAAAATTGGATATCACATTACAAATTCAGAGTATTTACAGTAACACATCATTTTAATTGAGCAACGAAATTAATCAGTTAACAGTTAATGAAATGAAAACGAGAAAAAACCTCGAATCATGTTTTCCTTATTTGCAAACCCAATTTTTCAAAGTGCTTTACATTTTTTTTGGAATCGGTCCAACCCGCCTTTTCTGTGTTTCGTTTAAAATAATTAACTAAGTAATCTATTATTCCGTTTCATTTAACCCTTTGATTAAAAAACAACATCGTATTTAAATATTAATATAAGGTTTTTTGGTTTTTTAAATTGAAATAATAATTATCTAGCTTTTACCCGCGCGGCTTCACACGCGTTAAATTCGGAGTAAAACTCCTTTCCCTGAACTACGTTATTATACATGTGAACCTTCCTCTTGAATCACTCTATCTATTAAAAAAACACATCAAAATCTGTCAAGCATACATAGGGACAGAGAAAGCGACTTTGTTTTATACTATGTAGTGATCATAATATGGGAACTTAGAACTTGAAAGGTACCTCTGCCTAAAGTTACAAACTTTTAAAACAAATAGAAAAACTATAGAAATAAAAAAAGTCACCCAAATCCATTTACGCGCATAAGTAATGATATTAAAACAAATTAAACAAAGTTTGAAACTGTCTGTTTTTTCAGAAAAACTATCGAAACGTAAAATTAAGAAAAGGAATCTACGAAAAATATTTTTTATTATTTCAAAGCATTCGGAATTTGAGAAACATCAAAGTAAGTAGGTAGTGTATCGATTCCTAAATTTTAAATTAATATTTTTTACTAATTTTATAATGCTTTTTACCATATTTTGAAGTCGAGAAATAACTAAATTTTCCATCGTATGGCGTGAAAAGGCTTCTTGAAAATGATTGTTATAAAATTGTTAATGTGTCTATAACAATTTACTGTAAGTGTGTTTTACAATTATTATGTTTTTTTATGTTTACGACGTGTTTTTATGTTATTCCATTTCGAAATTGAATATTTTTTCAAGTTTTGGACGGCGTGGCTGGTTTTAAAAATAATGTTATTGAAATAAACATGTTAGCTCTTATTTCTAAAAATCAAAGTTCATGAAATATTTATTCTAGTGTTTCCTTAACTACTTATTGTGTATTTAACTCAAATATTCGCCAAGTTGTACATTTATAACGTTTTGTTTAATTTCTTGTTATATTATTAATTTGTTAAGTGACCAAGTCGAAATAAAAATAATTTTACTTTAAATTTAAATAAAAACGTAATTTCATTTTCATTTTTTTTTTCTGAAATGAGTTGATACGAAAATATTGTGCCTAGTTCAGTTTAAACTTTATTTAGTGGGAGAAATATTTATCTGTTTTGCATTTAATTAAACTTCTTTGCGTACCTTACCATTTAATTATTTAACAAACATTTTATTTAGACATTGACATATTTATTTTGTATTTAAAAAACACTAAAATTAGTTACAATTGATGTTTTATGTTTACAATTTTTTTATGAAAAAAACCTAATTATTTTATAAATGGATACTTTACAGAAAATATCTGAAGCACAAGCCAATATTAATTATTAAGGAAGTACGACATTGCTACTAGAAAAAAGTTGCTGTTTAAATAAAGTTAAATGTTATTGAATATTGTTTAAATTTTAACGTTTTCAAAAGTTGAGTTTTCTGAAAAATCGCAAAAGACGTTACAGATTCCACGATTGCAGAATTATTTTTGTGTTGACTAAACTAAACGAAAAACAAAACCGTATTAATACCGACCAATATAACTAAATAAGTTTATTTCTCCTACTATTTATGCAATCTCTTGCATAAAAAACTCAACCTCATTATTTCCTCCTACCTTTTCCATTTCAAACACAATTTCAATCAAAATTTTTTATAATACATACCTAATATAAACACTGAAACTCGGGAACGAACTACTACGCTACGTCTCGCTACGCCAGAGCACGTCTACGCCGTAGCGGAGGCTGTGGACTTTTGTTGCAAGCTACGACTCGCGTAGCAATATAAGGCTTTAAGATGATGATGTGACGTCATCATCTACGACTTTACGTGTAGGAGGGTGTCAAATTTAAATTATAATTGAAAGTTATTAAGTGGTGTTCAAATCAATTGTTTCTGAGCTAACTGTGTTATTTGTGGTCATTAATCATATATGTTTATATTGACATTTAGTTGGATGGTAGTAATAAATTTTGATATTGTCAAATATAATTATGATTTTACAGTTAATTCAAACTTGGATAGTTTATTTTAAGAATTACAGTTTTAGATCTTTGGGCGCTAGCAAAAGACTTCAACGCATTCAAATGTTAGTTTTTTATAAAACTGTCTAATATTTAAAACATTTGTGTTTGTTCTACAGTTTTAAGCTATATTTTCTATTAACTTAAGATGAAAATTTGTTTTATCGGCATTTATTTTTGAACCAAATGGAAAGCTGATATGGCCGAAACTTTAATTATATTTGTAAAATTTAAAACTTTTAACTCACCAACTTAAACATTTTTACATTTATCTTAAATACATTGATACAAAATTTCAAATTGTTCAGTTTTCAATAATATTTTTAACCTAAATCGACCTTCAAAACAAATACTATTACAAAATGTTTAAACAATGCGCCAAAACTAAACCAAATAATACTAACTTGGCACCATGAAAACAAAGACAATATAGAATAAGGTTTCGTCGATAAAATCTGTATTTTAAAGGTCACCTCGCTAAATATGGTCATGTTTTATTTATCTTGGACTTTTGCCAAAATTTATTAGTGAATGAAACATCCCACGCAAGGTTGAAACACTATAGCCTAAATAGAGGATAATCCTACTAATATTATAAACGTGAAAGTTTGTGAGTATGTATGGATGTTTGTTACTCTTTCACGTAAAAACTACTGAACGGATTTGGATGAAACTTTACAGTATTTCAGGTTATACATCAGAATAACACATTTTGTACTTTTTACCGCGGGGAAACTTCTCATTCCCACAGGAAACCGACTTCCACGCGAACAGAGTCGCGGGCGGCCACTAGTAAATAATACTAGTGATATTTACTTTTGTTAGTCCTTAAGGTAAAAAGGTATTTCCAGATATCTATGCTGTGTATTGCAAAGTTTTTGTTTGTGTTAGTTTATATGTGGGTATGTTGCTCTTTAATTACGCAATGGATCAGGTATTAAAAGGTACACAAGAGACTACTGAGAACGGAAAGTTATATGCTTTAGAAAATAAGTTGTGTCTTACGGCTCTGGGATCTCGGACTTTTAGATGACGTTTCAATGTAGGCTGTAACAAGACCGCTTCCAAAAACAAAATCTCGGTATTACTTATTGGATATTGGTTTTAGTATCTAAGTATTCAGATCCTACTAATATTATAAACGTGAAAGTTTGTGAGTATGTATGGATTTATGGATGGATGTATGGATGTTTGTTACTCTTTCACGTAAAAACTACTGGATGGATTTTGAATAAACTTTACAGTGATATAAGTTGTACATCAGAATAACACTTAGGGTACTTTTTACTGCAGGAAAACTTTTCACTTCCACGCAAACGGAGTCGCGGGCGGCCACTAGTATAATATAAATAGGGAAAATACACTGAGTAGTAATTAAGCCCGGGCAGGTTTCTAGTACTTAATTAAATATGGATAGTTATAGGTATGCGCTATAGCTCTGCAGACCAATTCTACTAACCACATTACCATTGCAGTGATTACATTGTAGTTGTTACCTGCCTACCTCACTGCTATTTTATTCGTTATATATGTTACGGCTAATACCCGAAGTGCGGCTACACCTAGTTTCAGCCGGTTAGAAGTGTCTTTAATATGGAAAACTGTAAAAAAAAAACTATACCTATGTATATAAAAACTGGCTTCAATCATGAGTCGACGGAGTCCCGCTAGGCGGGACTCCTTTTTCTGGGTGGTATCAAAAAAGTAACCTAACTAACCTAACCTATTGATGTTCTAACCGGCTAAAACTAGGTGTAGCCGCACTTCGGGTATTAGCCGTAACATATATGTATATCATATTAATAATATGTCATAATAATCGAAATAAGATTTGGACGTCTTTTCCAAAAATTTGTATATCTAATAAATGATTTAGCATTTTATGTTTAGAATGTAAATTCTACAGGGTGTATGACAATTATTTTTAGAAGCAAACAAATTTATGACTCATGAACGGGAAATTCAAAGCATGGAAGGAAGAGAACATAACTGGAATAATATTTATCAAGTAGCACTAAGCCAGCGCAGTGAATTATGACTCAATAATTAATGAATCTCTTTTTGATTGACAAGGAGGCGAATGAAGGTTATAAATATTGAGTTTGAAACTATATTTTTGTTTAAAAGACCTTGCCAAAGTATGGTTCAAACCGAAAAAATCTTAAGACTATTTTAAATAAGATTTTTATGGTATTTTTTTTTCTAACGTCGTGCTTTTCTTAACTAATTTGGTTTGAGTTAGAACCAAACATAGTGTTTTGCATTCTTTTGGTGTTTAGCATTGCAGTATATTTAATCCTTTATTCAATTTCGCTTTAGCTTTTTTCTGAGATAATGATGTTAAACTTAAAAGTTAAGGTGAACTGTAGTGATAAAACTGCCATCAAGCGCAGCATACATTTCTATTTATATGAATATCTGCTAACGTCATTTAAACACCGTAAAAGATTTTAAAATCTTTGTAGGTACCTAATTTATTATTAGGAGAATGTTTCTAAGTATAAAAAGTATTATACATTTTTGAAAAGCTCAATTATTTTTCTTCGAATCGTGAAAATCTTCACTATAGTGCAAAAATTTATATGTAGGTTGAGATATATCTTTATAAGTAAGTATCACAGAATAACAGGTCATACGAGCTATCCATTACTCATGTAACAATAGTTAATAACACGATAAAGCACTGTCTTCAGAATAGCAATTAATATGTTGTTAGCATTATGAGGAAACTGGAGATGTTGTCCTTCGAGGGAATTTCCTTTTCAAGGATTTAACAAATTGACTTCGCTCGTGCATCTTGTGTTGTAATAGGGTAAAAATATATAACTATTTTCTCGATGAAACTAAATATATTTAAGAGGTAAGTTTGACGGTACAGATACAGAAAAAATAGTTGTTTTTTAGTTTTGTAAAGGAAATATGACAAAGTAGATTTTTTTATTATTAAGGATCGATCTTGCCATATTGACATATACATGATATTGTTCACATCTAATACGCTTCGGGTCGAAAATCACTAGTGAAGGAGTAAACAAAATTATGTGAAAAAGTGTACAAATTGAGCAATTAGTTATAAATACCTATAATAAGCAATGCTTTAATACCGGTACCTAGCCTTAACTAAATTGACTCAATCCGAAAACCGGTACTAACTGCCCACCACTCCGGTAGTTTCGCTTAATGATCATCACTCCAGCTAATCTCCATTCATACCTCGTGCCTACTATATAATTTACGCCGAAATGTCCACGTCATCTGCCGACAGCTCAAGCACAATACAAGCTTAGGCTGTTCCAGTCCTATAGTTTATTAAAATTCAGTGGTCCCAACGGCTTAGAAGACGTCGTTTCTCGGAATATATCTGTAGTACAAAAGGCGAGTGGTACAATAGGTGTCAACCATCACACGTCTTAGTTACGGTATGTGTGCGTTTCCATTCTTCTTATCGTGTCGACTTTGGCGTTTTATATTTGTGAGGACCAGTATTTCGCCACGGATAAAGCATTATCCGTGGCGCTATACAGGTCCTCGCGTGTGCAGGTGGAGGGACACGCGGGGCAAGACAGTAGATGTGCCATTGTTTGAGGGGAGGTACCACACACGCAAGCAGTTTCGGTGCTAAAGCCCCATTTCAGCATGTTGTCCTTGCTCCGGCCAACCTGAGTCCGAAGTCTGTTTAGAGACTTCCATATTGGCCAAGTCTGGTCATGCCCTGGGGGCAAACGTTCTGCTAGCGGTATAGGTGGGATATTGGTGAGGTATCTCCCCTTCCATAGATTGACCCTGGTGTGATCAGCTTCATCAGTTAGAGGTAGCACTTCTTTAATGAAACTGTGCCTACTCTTTAACCTCTGAGCTACTGGCCTGTGATTTGACAGTGGGTGTCTTGGGTCACTCTCCTTTTTGGTCCTTTCAAGAGAGCTAGCCACCTCTCTGCGGACCTCTGGTGGTGCAATACCAGCTAGGGGATACAGCTGAGCTACTGGCGTAGGTTTAAGACAGCCTGTTATTATACGGCATGTGTCATTTAGAGCTGTATCTACCAACTGAGTATGTGCTGAGCGGTTCCAGACCGGGGCAGCGTATTCGCCAGCCGAAAAGCAGAGAGCCAGCCCAGTTGTGCGCAAGACCTGTGGTGAAGCTCCCCACTTTGAGGAAGTGAGTCGACGTAGTAGGTTGTTGCGGGTGCCAATTTTCTGCTTGGTGTTAAGGCAGTGTTGTTTATAAGACAACGATCGGTCCAAAGTTATACCGAGATACTTAGGAGTTGAACAGTGGGCAATTGGCACGCCACGCCATACGATGTTAAGTGCCCGTCGGGATTCTCTGTTCCGTAGGTGGTAAGCACAGGATACAGTTTTAGAGGGGTTTGGCCTTAAAGAGTTTTGCTCGTAGTAGCAGCTAAAGGCTTCAAGTGCTTCGCACAAATTCTTTTCTACTGCCTCAAAGGAAGGCGCTTGAGATGTTAAGGCCAAGTCGTCAGCGTAAATAAAACGTTTGGTGTTTGGCATACAAGGCTGATCATTGGTGTAAATGTTGAAAAGGGTAGGAGCCAAAACACTACCTTGAGGAAGACCATTTTTTTGCGATCTCCAGCGGCTTTTCCCAGATGAAAGGTGGACTTGAAAGCGACGGTTATGGAGAAATTTGCCTAAGAGCTTTGTAAAACCATGATCTCCTGTCATTTCGGTCACCTTCCACTATAATCTTTTTATATTGACTGTGTCATACGCAGCTGATAGGTCTACAAAAACAACACCTGTTACGTGGCCCAGCTCAAACCCGTCCTCCAGGTGTTGTGTGAGACTTAGAGTCTGATTACAGCAGGACTTTCCTGGTCGGAATCCAGCTTGATCTGGAATGAGCTTAGGGTCGACAATGCTGACCAGACGGTTTAGCAGCATTCTCTCAAGCAGTTTATACGTATGACTCAGAAGAGATATGGGCCGGTAGCTCTTAGGGTCGTCACTGGGTTTCCCAGGTTTAAGTAAAGCGATAACTTTAGCCTTTAGCCAGAGGCTAGGAATACGATCGGACGACAAACACCTATTGAAGAGCTCCAGTAGCCAGGCAATCGCTGCCGGTCCCAGATTTTTTATTTGCTCAGCAGAAATGTTATCAACCCCGGAAGCTTTGCCACATTTAAGGGACTTAATTCCTGATACAATTTCTGCGAGCGTGAAGGGATGGGAAACAGTGTTGCCAGTATCTGGACAGCTACTAATTTTAGGTATTGCGGTATGTTGGCGTTTGGTTTTACCATTTAAAATAAGTTGATGAGCCACTTGGTTGGCTGTAACTCGACCTGGCACTGAGGCAGTTGGTGGTTCGCCAGTAAGCTTTCTGATTGAATTCCAAGCTTTCTTGCTATTGTGCGACAGGTCAAGGTTGGTAACCATGGCAGTCCAACGTTCTCTTCTATTCTCGCCAATCTGAGACAGTAGTTCCTCACCAATCTGGATGGTATCTTCCGCAAAGGGATCGTTAGTAAATAGTTGTTCATACTGTTTAAACAGATTGGTGGATTCACGGGAAAACCCAGGAACATATGATGTTCGACATCCTCTTGGTATGTATCTCCGAGAAACCGATGCAATTATCTCGACAAACTTATCATAGTTTTCAGGTAACGGTGCGACATTCTGAAGGCTTTCACTGATGGTTGCTGCGTATTGTTTCCAATTGGCTCTAGTATAGTTGAAGCGGCGTCTAAAAGGAACAGTAACTGGGCGAACTACGGACTGGATCAAACACACAATGGGCCTATGCTGGGTTCTTGGAATGGGAGCGCAAACGGTCTTAAGACACTGTGCGGAGATACAAGAGCTGGCAAAAATTAGGTCCGGATTATATCCACGTCGCCATCGTTTGCTGTTAAAGGAAGCTGGTAGTTTTGCGTTGTGAATAAGTGTCAAGTCACTTGCTTCTGCCCACTCTTCCACTGCTTGACCACAAAGGTCAGTTTCTCTGTAGCCCCAGCTAGTACTATGGCTGTTAAAATCACCAACTACAACTTTAATGCGACTATTATCGTAATTGCTTGGTTTGCAAAACTGAAATGGTGCGCCAGGTGGTTTGTATATTGAAGTTATCATGCAATTTCGTACTCCTACTGAGATTTGTTCAACCGGACCTTCGCAAAAGCAGCAGGTAGACTCCACCACGATGTCCGGGCTGACAAATACAGCACTGCCATGTTTTGCGTGAGGAATTTCAGCAATTAGTGTGAATCCAGGTATTTGGGGTCTTTGTTGGTTAGCATCACGATGCGTCTCTTGGACACATATGACGCTGATTCTCATCCTGAGGCACATTTCAGACAAGATAGCAGATTTACTGTCTGAGAGTCCTTCAACATTTGTTGTCATTATTTTTAAAGCTGGCTCTGCGAGCAGGTGTTTGGTAGCTTTTTGATATTGATTTAGCCTTGACAAAGGCTTTTGTTTTGGCCCTGAAAAGAGCCGTTGGGGAAGTCCAATTCTCGCCATTGAGTCGTGGTGGAAGGATCAGCCAGTCTGCGTTACCGACAAGCTGTCCTCGCAGACTGTTGCCCGGGGTGCGCCGGGCGCATACGTTTTATAAATGCGCCACACTAGGAGGCTCCTTCCATGCACCCCATGGAAGGAGCGTTTCCATGCGTTTCCATTGATATACGGTAAATAATCGTAGTGACGGGTATGTAGATATAAGCTTAAAATTACCTACTTATAGTTTAATAAGCAGACAAGTAAGAGCAGTGCTCTTTTGTATATGTGTCTATAGCTAAATAAAAATTGGAACCACCTACTTATTTTTTTATTGGGCCTATGATATTATATTGGAAGTACCTAACGAAGGTGCCACAATATGTGCAGTTAATCCTACTTTCGGTTACAGGTAGTGAAACTTGGGTCCATCTTACTTATCATACTTACGGTTAGAACAAAGTTTAGCTTTATTATACTAGATAGATGGAAGTATGGAACTAGGGGTACTCGCGTAACGTTTTTTAAACTAATTAAAGGCGTAGTCGTTGTAAGATGCCATAAAAAGTTATTATTACTGTTATTAAGTATATTAGACTTGCCCTAAATCATTATTTTGCTTTCACAGTGAAATCTAAATTGCCAATTTAATCACAAATGTTTTGACTAATGAAAAAGTATAAAGCTAGAAATGGTTTTTAATTCCATTAGTTTCCATTTTTTCTTCTTCATATTATTAGATCAGCAATTTTTTAGGTTCTAGTAAGAAACTAATTTGCCTGAAAGATAAATTGAGCTAAACTTTTTTTTACGATTGTCCTTAAATCGTACGGTCTATTTTATTCAATGAAAACACACGGCAATAGGTTTCTAGCTCTACGTGAATTGTATGCTTCAAATGTAACAGAGAGTTATTAATCTTGATGCAAGTAAGTAAGTAAGTAGGTACCTACCTACTAACATGATGTCAACAAAGGAATTTGATTGAGCGGTTACAATATTGTAACGAATAAGATTTTTAAAACCAAAAATTATTTTATTTCTACACACAAATTTTTTTCGAAGAAATGTTTGTGTTATCAATAATAAAAAACATAGATTTACCTTGTGACAAACCTAAGTTACTCTTTCGACGAATAAAAAGCATTTATTTATATTATTTATTTATTATTTATATACTTAAAAAAGGTTGTTATAAATAAAAATTGTGGGTAATAACGAAACAAGTAAAACGTAGCGGTTTGTTAAAGCAAGGTTAAAGCGTTCGCTTATTGCTTACTCCCGCCATCTAGTACGTGCTGATGGAATTAATAAAAGAAATAATCAAAATCTTTTTAAATCTCACTTTATTCCAATTAATGCGTATATTTATGTTAAAAAATATTTTTTTATTAACCATTTAAAAATAATAATTTCTTGTCACAATTAATTATTCTTTAATGCTTGAAATTAAAACATGAACGCATCTCACAAAACTGACAGCCAGTAAAAGTCAAGTAGTCAAGACTTCCGGTTTGCGCGCGGGAAAATTGGAAGTGAAAAATTTTTTCGTGAACTTAAAAATTCATTTAATTCTTTCAATTTTGTTAAATAGTGTACATTTTGTATATATTTTTAATAACTATAGTATAGAAGCTTAATTTTTATTAAAATGACGTCTCGGGCGAAACGCAAGAAAAAGAAGGAGGAGGCAGTAATATCAGGGGAAGACTCGCTGCTTTCGGACTCCGACTCCATGCACAGTGACTGCAATTCAGCTAAGTCCGATCCATATAAAACTTATTTCGTTCCCGATTATACACGTCGGTATCCTGAGGATTCTTCAGCTACAGATTTCGTTGTCTTCTTGGAATCAAACGATGAGTCCAAACCTATTTCAACAAGAGATATGATTTCTTTATCATCAACATTAAAGAAATATATAAAAGGCATAAAATATATGCAAAATCTTAATAAATACAAAGTTACAGTTCATTTTGACCGTGCAAATTTGGCAAATAGTTTTCTTAACAATAAGACTTTGTTATCAGAATATAAACTCAAAGCAACTATTCCTGCAAAAACTACTGAAATTACTGGTGTTATTACTAATGTGCCCATTAAATGGTCCAATCAAAAAATTTTTGGAGTGATTAATAGTAATAAAAAAATTATTTCTGTTCGGAGAATTCAAAGGAAGGTTAAAAATGAACAAAACTTTGAATTACAACCGACTAAAACAGTAATCATAACTTTTGCTGCCATTTATCTTCCTGATCATATTGATTTACAAGGCTGGAGGTTTCCAGTTAAGATGTACATTCCACCTGTAAAACAATGCTTTAAATGCCTACGGTATGGACATTTGGCTAAGTACTGTAAAAATAATGTTAGATGTTCAATATGTGGAGATGCACATTCTTTTAAAGAATGTACAGTACCTAGGGAAAAGGCTACATGCTGTCACTGTAGAGGAAATCACATTAGTATATCTGCTGAGTGTCCTATTAAAAAGAAAAAAATTAATGATATTAAAATTGGTTTATCCTCTTTGTCTTATGCTTCAGTTGCAAATACAGAGAGTTTTCCAGCCTTAGGACAAAAGTTTGACCTGCTCAGTCACTTGAAAAAAGATAATAAATCTTTGAATTTATTGGTTGAGGCTATTGTTAAAATAATTACATTAAATAAAACAAAGGAAACTTCCATCAGTACTAAAAATATTTTACAAATATTAAGTGATATTTATGAAAAGTCATCTGCTAATAATCCATCCTAATGGCTCATTTAAAAATAGTTCAGTGGAATGCTCAAAGCATTAAAAGTAATAAATCTGAATTTACATATTTTCTTTATAGTAATGATGTTGATATCGCTTTAATAAGTGAAACTTGGCTTAGACCACATCATACCTTTAACATAAAGGGATACACAATAGTTAGAAATGACACTGGTAATACACATAATGGAGTTGCAATAATAATTCATAACAAATTACAATTCTTAAAAATTGATACTTATTTTGATGATTCCTTACAAAATGTTGCTGTACAGATAAAAATAGGTGGTAAATATATTTCATTTGTTAGTGTTTATTGTCCTTCTAGGTGTCATTATTCAAAATTAAAATTTTCAAAATTAATTGATAGTCTTCCAACTCCAGTCTTTATTGCTGGAGATTTCAATGCATACCATACTTCTTGGGGTTGTCAAAAAGTGGATAAAAGAGGTGAAGAAGTACTAGATTCTTTTGATGAAAATAACCTTGTTCTGTTAAATTCAGGAGAAGTCACGACTGTAGGAACTTCGTCCTGGAGACCAAATGGCTTAGATCTTTCTTTGGTTAGTCCAGCTTTATCATGGGATTGTGAATGGTCTGTTCATGATGATTCCTTTGGAAGTTATCATTTGCCTACAATTACTAAACTTCTGTTGTCTCAAACTCCAGTTATATCTTCAGAACATTGTGTTCACTCTCAAAATGTCAGTAAGAAATTAAACTTGAATTTAGTTAATTGGGATTTGTATGTAAATATTGTTAATACTTCGTTGAATAGTTTTATGATTAATTCTGAATGTTCACTAGAAAGTTATTTGCAGTTTTGTGATATTTTATTGGCATCAGTTGAAAAATCTATGTCACAACAAAAAACGAAAACAAAGTCTTGTTGTCAATGTCAAAATCTTTGTCATTTATGCTCACGTTCCGTTTCAGGTTTTAGGGCAAAAAGGGCAAGACATTCCGTTCCTTGGTGGAATAGCAAATGTGCAGATGCTGTTAAAAAATGTAAAGATGCTTTTGTTGCTTTCAAAAATGATCCTTCTGTAGAAAAATATTTGCTTTTTAAAAAAAATCAGGCTTCTAAGAAATTGACTATAAACTTTGAAAAACAGAAATCTTGGCAAGATTATTGCAATTCTATAAATCGTCTTACTCCAATTTCTCATGTCTGGAATAAAATACGCAGATTTAACAAAACTTTTGTTTCTAGAAGTGAAAATGATCATTGGGTAAATAGTTTTTTAAAAAAATACACTCCAGACTATGTCTCGAAACCTTTTACTTTTGCAGATAACAAATTTCATAGACAAAATCTTTCGTTGCTTGATCCGTTCACAATTTCTGAACTTACTGCTACCATAAAATCAAGAAAAGATACAACTTGTGGTTTAGATGGTATTTCCTATAAAATGTTTCGTCTTCTCAGTCATAAAAATCTATGTAAATTCTTGATAATTTTAAATATTTTGTTTGAAAATGACTTAATACCAAATCAATGGAAAACTGATTGTCTGGTCCCTGTACTGAAGCCAGGGAAGGATCTTGATAGTCCAGATTCTTATCGACCTATAGCGTTGTCCTCTTGTGTTGGTAAAATTTTTGAGCAGCTGCTCAAACAACGTCTGGAATATTACATCGAATCAAATTGTATTCTTCCTAGTAATCAGTTTGGTTTTCGGCGTGGACGCTCGGCTAGGGAAAGCATTGCACATTTGTTATTAGATGCAAATAAATCCATAAAGGAACGGAATTATCTTGCTTGTAATTTTTTCGATGTAACAGGAGCCTTTAACAATGTAGGTTTAGAAACGCTTGCTAATATCTTGCTATCACTCAGAATTCCAAAAAAAATGGTTCTTTGGATATATAACTTTCTAAATGAAAGAATGGTCTATGTTAAATTGGGTAACAACTTTTATGGTCCACGTAATTCCTATAAAGGCGTCAATCAAGGCGGCATCTTGAGCCCTCTACTGTATATAATTTATATTCATAAATTGAATGAGATATTAGGCGCAAATGTTACTAATCTGCAGTTTGCTGATGATCTTGTTGTTTATTGTTCTGGCAAAAAACTTAAAGATGTGCAAACGAATTTAAATAATGCCTGTAAAAGGCTTGAAGTCTATTTTTCTTTCTTAGGTTTAACTGTAAATACAGAAAAGAGTAAATCTCTTGTTTTCTCTAGAGATAAAGATTGTAAATTAGAATGTGTATATAATGGTAACCTTATTCCTAACTGTACAGAAATAAAATTCTTAGGTGTAGTATTTCAACAAAATTTAAGTTTTAAAAAATATGTGCAAATATTGATAGATAGAGCTGTAAAAGCTACAAATATTTTAAAATGCCTTACTGGTTGTCGTTTTGGTGCAGATCCTAAAATATTATTGATGCTGTTTAAATCATTAGTTAGAAGTCACTTTGAATATGCTTTTTTTTGCTTTGCTTCTGACAATAATTTTATAAATAAAATAGATAAAGTACAAAATAAAAATCTCAGGATAATTCTAGGAGCCATGAGTACTTCTCCGATTAATTCAATGCAAGTTGAAACTAACACTTGTCCCATTAAATTTAGGTTTGATTATTTGAAAAGAAGGTTCATAATTGATTTGATGAAAACTTCTAATAATGCGTTGTACAAAAAGATTTTGATATCTAATTACTCTTATTTATGTAAAAATTTTGATTTCATTAATTATTTGAAAAATGAAAATATTGCTCAGTATGATATTTTACCTTGTTATAGTGGAACATATGAAGGTAAGTTTTTTAAATTTGATGTCATTATAGACACAAATTTAAAAAATAAATATGAAGTATATGAAAAGTTATCATACTATGATAATTACCGTCAAATTTACACAGATGCTTCAAAAACATCTCAGTCTGTGTCGATAGCGGCTTATGATATTATTTTGAAAATTGCACATGGTTATAAGCTGTCCAATATTTGCAGTATTTTTACGGCAGAAGCTGCTGCTATTCTGTTTGCTTTAGATTTGATTAGTTCTGTAGATTCTTCTGGTAAATGGATTATTATTTCTGATAGTATGAGTGTTCTTCAAGCTATTAATAATCCCCGTCTTTCTAGTAAAATTCATCCTTTTATATATGAGATCCGGGAAAAGATTTATAAATTATCATTGAAACATAAAGAAATTGTCATTTTCTGGACACCAGCACACATTGGTGTTAGTGGTAATGAATTAGCTGATACATTAGCTAGTATCATTACAAATACTGATAACAACATTTGCAAATTAAAAAACATAGCAATTCCCATTTCAGAGTTTCTTCCTGAAATAAAAAATCAAATGATTAATAATTGGTTTCAATTTTGG
Organism: Emmelina monodactyla; assembly: GCA_916618145.1. Classification (NCBI taxonomy): domain Eukaryota; kingdom Metazoa; phylum Arthropoda; class Insecta; order Lepidoptera; family Pterophoridae; genus Emmelina; species Emmelina monodactyla. The sequence goes on from OU745316.1 coordinate 6,261,209, forward strand.
CAAGATTCTCTTAAAGAAAAGGGCAAGTGGTATTCCGTATGTAACCAAAAAATTTCGTCTCCTTGGTTTACCAAGGGCTCTTTCAAAAATAGAAATTTTTATACAACAATTTGTCGTCTTCGTATAGGTCATGCTGCTTTTAATGAACACTTATATCGCATGAATATGATAACTTCCCCTTGTTGTTCATATTGTAATGAGTCAGTACAGTCATTGGATCATATATTTTTTGAATGTCCTCAATTTCATATTGACAGGTTAATTTTCATTGATGAGCTATTAGAAATTTATAAAACATTAGAAAATATCCCGCGTAATACTCAAGAACTTTTAAAAACAACTGAATGCTACTTACCTATGTATAAATTCATAAAATTTACAGTGTGTAATATCTGATGAAAATGTTTATGTATACTCATAACAAATATATATTAGCATTTTATTATTAAAGACATGGACTTGGTCCTTATTATGTTTGTTTATGAGGAAATAAAATATCGTCAATGTTACTTCTTATTGAAAACTAAACAAAACTAAGTCAACAAGAAAGAAGAAAACCAAATTATTGATGACATGGCTGTGTGGGCATAGTCTCTTTGCCTTTCCGCATGACGGAAGAATCTAACAAAAAAAAAAAAAAATCAAGTAGTCAACTGTCCTTTGTCATTGTCAGTCAGCTTGACAATTTACAAGTCATCGGCGTTAATTTTCGCTGTATCACTTTGTTTTAGTTTAATCTAAAGTTCGTAGATTTTTGGTACATTTTACTTATTTCAAATATGGTGAGTGCATACTTAATTAGTTTTTCACATTAAGAAAGAACTTAAGTGTTAAACTTTACGACAAATCCTTGGAAATTTCGCCTTTAAAAACCGGCGGATATATATTTTCTCGGGTGCTTTGTAACGAGTTTTTTCAGTGTTATTTGATTTTAATCATCCACCGGTTAACTTCAGTTTGTAGAAATTAACAATTGCAGCACTTTTAAAAATGTTATAAGGATATAAAAAAGTTTTTACAGTTAATAACCTCACTTCTATACAAGTACAGTCTAAGTTCTTTTCATTACAGTTCAGAAACCAGTACGACAGTGACGTGACAATATGGAGCCCTCAGGGCCGCCTTCACCAGGTGGAATACGCTATGGAAGCTGTCAAACTTGGTTCAGCAACTGTAGGCCTAAAGAACCGCCAATTTGCTGTCATTATAGCCTTGAAAAGGGCTGTTAGTGAACTTTCCGCATACCAAAAGAAGATTATTTCTATAGATGAGCATATTGGTATATCATTCTCTGGTTTGACAGCTGATGCTCGAATGCTAAGGTTTGTCTAATTTTTATAAGATCATAGAACAATAAAAAATGCAATTCTTGTACTATTCACACAATACCATAAGATATTTCATTTGGGGACCCTAACTTCTATCTGTGTTTGATAGCTGGTAGAAACTTGTTATGAAAGTTACCTTAAAAAAAGGCTTCTAAATTACAGTGTTTTGTAAACACTAATAGGAAAGACATTGTGTCAAGAGTCCATAATGTTCTATAGAATAGAATAGAAATTCTTTATTGCACAAAATAAAAATGAAAACAAATTATGTAATTAACAATAACTCCTCTTTAATGGGTTCTTTCTCCTACTTTCTGGCTTTATTCATTTAGCATTTGATTATTATGTTTATTAACACTATATAAAACTCATTCACTTAATTTCAGCCGCTACATGCGCACGGAGTGCCTCAACTACCGCTACGCTCATGACGCACCCATGCCCGTTGGAAGACTCATCAGCATGGTTGGCAATAAGATGCAAATATGCACGCAGAGATACGACAAGAGACCTCTTGGAGTTGGCCTATTAGTCGCTGGATATGACGTATGTAATTTATTACTATTGCAGTTTTAGTTGCACAATTAGCTGTTTGAAATAAAAAAAGATTGATGATTTTTCAGTTCAATAATTAAATTGACAAAAGTTTTCTGTTCCAATTTGAGATATACGGGTGTTTCTCTGCTATTTGGAAATTAGTCCATACAAAACTGTCCTAAGAAAATTTTATTAGATATTAAAAATGTTTATCAATAAAATGAAGGGCAATAGTAATTTAAACATGCATCTTAAAAAAGCTTACTATTTCTTTACCATTCTTAAAACATGTAATGATTTATTACAAATCAATAGTATTGAAACAAACTAAGTGCTTTTTAACATTAATAACATTCGTATTTAACTCAAAAAAATAAACTTCTTATTTTAACAATATTTTGCACTAATCATATAGCATTATCTTCGACATTATCACAAATGTTCATAAAAGTTACAGTAAGTTCGCCTTCTTCATTGTTTTTCTTCTTTTTCCTTCTTCATTACCAGGGGACTGTTGGCCAGGGGACTGTTATTTTTCAATGAATACTTAATAAAACAAAATTACTTAAACATTTGATATATTGACAAAAGAAGTGTATCTACATACAAGATAATCAATTACTTTAAACCAATTTTCTTTATTCACACTCTTAAAATAGTCAAGAAAAATCTTACCAGAGGACTGTTTCACCAACGGCCGAGACGGGTGGTTCGCCAGCAAACACAGTAGTAACACTAAAAATATATATATATACCCGCTTGGTAGTGTCAACCTTACGAACTTCACACAGTTTGCCTGCCGTTTCTAAACTTAAATGATACTTGTCAATACAAAATTCAATTAAAAGGTGGTTTTAAAATTTAAGCAGGACTGATTTAATAATTTGAGGACAGCACTTGCATATAAATAACTTTGATAAAACTTTCATTTTTAAAATAAAATTGCAATGTATAAACAAAACATACAGTTTTCTATGGATGTGGATATTTTTATTAAGTCATCAATGGCAAAAACAAAAATATTTGTGGCAAGGTTTGTGATTCTGGAAAAGGGACAGCCAGGGGACTGTCTTTTGAGGTGTTTGAATGTCATTTCTTAAAATATTCCTTTATAAAATTACAAAATAAGCTGTAGTGTGCCAAGTATACCTAATACTTATGCTGTTATTGATACAATTACTAAAAAATATTATGTTTTATTACATAAAGTGCTTGGGACAGCGATTTTCCATTTAGTAGAGAAATGCCCATACATCAATGATCATTCTTCATTAATGTAGGACCTTACTTACTCATTGCTTTCTTACTTTTATAAGCTCTCATAATTACCTAACAGTTAATAAAGTAGCACTATCTATCTTAATGTAAATAATGTAATGTAAAATGAGGGTAATTGATGCAAAAAAAAATTACATAACGGGTGTAAAAAGACCACTTCCGAAGCCTGAAACCATGTATTCTTGAGCCTCAATAGTAACTATATTCATTAACAGTATACCCAGAAAACTCAATTTAAAAAAGTTATTAATGATTGAAAAGCCATATTCGCCGCTTGAAATCATCGCTCACACATCAACTGTTGGTTCAGGTGCGATTATTTACGTTGCAAATTAAATTAAAACACTATTTAATTAGGAATCATCGTCAAATCTGATAGTATAAATGCAATTTTGTACAATTACGTAAAACTTTTTTTTTGTAATCATAAAATTTTTTTTTGCTCAAAACGTAATAAGTACCCCTCCAGCAATACCCAGTTTTGTTTTCGGAAGCAGTTCTTTTACACCCTGTATATTCAAACTGATTTTTCTCAGGACCAAGGCCCACATATCTACCAGACCTGCCCGTCCGCTAACTACTTCGACTGCCGAGCCATGGCTATCGGGGCCAGATCCCAATCCGCCAAAACTTACCTTGAGAAGCATTACAACACGTTCTTGGATGCCGATCTTCAAGAGTTGATTGCCCATGGCCTGAGAGCCTTGAGAGATACACTGCCAAATGAAGTTGAACTTAACACTAAGGTAAAAGAGATTGGTGTTACTTGCATTTATTTTTGTGTAAAAAAAATATTGCTAGAGCTATATGACTAGTCATGTCATTTTGTTTCATCTTCTATTTTCTATTTATTTGTTCAGCAATTTTAGTGCCAGGGTTGCATATATCTTAACCTGGGTTAAGAATTAAATAAAATTCTGATTATCTTTATAAAGTTTTATAAAAATAATTTCTACTTCAATTAGTAGTGATCCAATATGTGTAAAAGTTTTCTTGTTAACTACAATATGGTCATACACAGGTGTCTAATATAAAAATAAAACTGCATGCATTTCATTCATTATTTGACTTATTTCTATGAAAATGTTTAATATTCTATGTGATTGAATTCAATGTAATCTCGGATGTACCTCTTCAATGTAACATTGATGAAAACAGTCATATTGCCTTGTTGATTCTTTGAGCATATTCCATGTTATAGTTTGAAAACAATCACGCTCGGACTTAAACAGTCCCACACGAATAGTGCAATAATTGACATTGAATTAACCAATCAACTATTGCTGCATTTTGGCAGAATTTGTCTTCTAGTGGGTCAATGCTTGTTGGTTGCTCTTATACAGTCACTAGCGACCCGCCCACGCTTCGCAATGGTGTCATTTTGCCGACTTGTTCCCGAAACATTAATTTTGAGCAAACTTAGAACTCATTTTTCTTTTTTTTATTTACAAATTCAAATCAAAAACACAGACAAACAGACAGGATTAGCCAATTTGATTTATGTTTGTATCTAATAATAACTAGCGACCCGCCCACGCCTCGCAATGGTGTATTTTTGACCGACTTGATCACATTGAATTTTTGCAAATTTAAAGATTTTTTCTTCGTTCTAAATTTACAAATTTAAATGAATATAAATTACCTAAAAGATGGCAAAAGTCGCATCACAACCCTTACTTTCGGAGGAGTTCGCGGACAAACATACATACAAACCGAAGCGACTTGGATTCATACTATGTACTTAATGATGATACTAACATACCTTATACTTCCTTACAGAACGTCTCCATAGCCTTCGTAGGCCCCAAGACTCCCCTCAATGTGGTGCCTGAAGAGGAGCTTTCCCGCTACCTGTCGTTGGTTGAGGGCGAGGAGAGGCGGGGGGGCGGCGCGGGGGGTGCGGGGGCGGCCACGGGGGACGGGGACCCCGCCGCGCCCCGGGACCCGGTGCCCACGGTAAAATGAATAAGTTTTATTAGTATGTAGCTTTGTAGGATAGCGTACCTAAAGGGCAAACGAGACCCACTTAGAGCAGGTTGTATCAAACAGTTGGTAAACGTATCATACGTACGTAACTTTTTAACGATTACATCAGATGTTTAACGTACGTCAAATACAAAGCGTTGTTTCGTCACAAAAAAAACTGTTCGTCAATGTTATTCGAGTTGCCATTAAAAAGTTAATAATTTCTTTCATCTAAAATATATGGAAATAAAACAGAATCCATAGGTATTGATAAAATCTTTTCATCAAAGATGTCCTGTCAACAAGAGAAAAGTTAAGTTAACCAGTGGGTGGATGGCCGGTCAACGTAATCTTTAACGTCCGTTAAAGGCCGACATTGGTGATACTACCCCTAAGTCACCGCTGTTCGTTCGAGCGTCAAAAATATTTCCTATACACCAAACGGTATTAAGCGGTGTTTTCGTATAGATATTGGAAATGACCCTTTGTGTATGTGTCCGACTCGCACTTGGCCGGTTTTTTCGTAGAAAATAGTACGGAGCCCTCTTTTTTATATTTATTGGCTGACAAGCATTACATAGCAGTAGCAGTGAGTGACTGTAACACACTTTTTTTTATTTTTGTTAAAATTTGACTGCCATAGTATGAATAAAAGAAATAACTTAAACACTAATTTTGTTCCAATAAACAAAAGTACCTCGAAAGATAGTTTTTCAATCTTGTTTTAAACACAAAAACTAAAATTACACTTGACACCTTAAAAAAAGACAAACATATAATTTAAAAAAGTAAACATTTTAAAATCCTAAAATAGCACTTATCTCATTAAAGTTAATTATCTATTTTAGTCCGTATCAAACTCTTTACATAATGCAGATTTTCATGTAAAAGTGAATGTGTAGATAAAAATAAATATCCATCGTCAATACGTAGCGTAATTTCAAGCTTTCGTACATCGACTCCGTGGCGCAACGGTAGCGCGTCTGACTCCAGATCAGAAGGTTGCGTGTTCAAATCACGTCGGGGTCAGTACTTGCTTTTTGAGTTTTTTATTTTTAATTTTCTAAGTTTTTTTTTGCGAATAAGTATTTTCGCTTGAAATAAATATTTTGTTTGCAGGAAGTCGCTTTTTTATTTTATGTTAATTTTTATTAACAAAAGTTAACGCCTTGATCATTCTTTTTTGCAGTGTTTAATTTTTCTCGTTACTTCTTTTAGCATTATAATTAAATATTTCTTCATTAACAGTTTTCTCAGCATTTAAGTAAAGCCTTCTTATTTTGTCTAAAATAAACATCATTAAGTTTACATTAATTATTTTAATAATGGCGTAGGTATATTAATAATGACCACTGCTTATCTCTTAATGATTGTGTGTTTAAATAATATATATTTTACAATGTACCTACTATTGAGCGGGATCGGCCGAGCACGTATAAAGATAACTCCGGAACAACTTATTTATTGTCACTTAGCGTCAGTCTACATCATGAGTTTAACTGAGACACTCACCCAGTAGTCAATATGAAGTGCCTTCTGTTTATTTTACTGCAAACGTGCATTGTGAACGCCCGAAATTTAGAATATCTAGACCCGACTAAATTACAAACAGTGGTTGACCCCAATGTGCAGCGAGATGTTGCATTTTTGGTGATTCTAGCAAACGGTGTGAATGAAAAACAAGTTGATGTGGAGGTAGACCCTAACCTTTTTAAAGATCACAAGGACACGTTCCATATTCAAACTATAGCAGGCAAACTTCATATAAAAGCGAGTACTGCTGTGGCGGCAATCTGGGGCTACAATTACTTCCTGAAGAAATACTGCAAGAGCCAAATAGCGTGGCAGGATATAAGCAGAATTGCCATACCAGACCCCTTACCAATAGTCAATGAAACGGTCACGGCTAACGACAGATTTAGATACTACCAAAACGTCTGCACGGCCTCGTATAGCTTTGTCTGGTGGAAACTTGAAGACTGGCACAAACATTTGATGTGGATGGCATTGAACGGCATCAATCTGGCTCTGGCCCCAATAGCTCAAGAGGCTCTATGGATAGAGGTTTACAAGGAGATCGGAATGACAAATGAAGAAATGGACGAGCATTTCACCGGCCCCGGGTTTCTGGCCTGGCAGAGAATGGGCAACCTGCGAGGATGGGGCGGTCCTCTAACACAAGGTTGGCATACACGGCAAAAAGAAATTCAATCAAAAGTAGTAGATGCTATGTACCAGTTAGGAATCGTTCCAGTGCTGCCAGCATTTAACGGACATGTCCCTAAAGCTTTTGCCAGGATATTTCCAAATGCAACTTTTCTATCAGTTGACACATGGAATGACTTTGAGAGTGAAAACTGTTGCGGTTTATTCTTAGATCCGGATGACCCGCTTTTTAAAACTATTGGTGAGAAGTTCTTGACGAAAGTCATTGGAAGTGTTCGCTCGCCGAGTCACATTTATTCCGTGGATCCATTTAATGAAGTAAAAATTAATCCTTGGTCTTTGGGATTAATAAAAAGTACGAGCCAAGCGATATTTTCAACGCTCTTGAAAGCCGATGATAAAGCCGTGTGGTTGGTTCAGAATTGGATGTTTGTGCATGATCCTATTTTATGGCCGCTTTCCAACGTGGAGTCATTTTTGACGAGTGTGCCCATCGGACGTATGTTGGTACTTGATCTGCAATCAGAGCAGTGGCCTCAATACGAGTTGTATAAAATGTATTACGGCCAACCCTTCATATGGTGTATGCTGCACAACTTTGGCGGGACCCTAGGAATGTTCGGGAGCATGCCGATTATCAACGTAAGGGTCCACAGCGCGAGGTCTCTACAGAATTCCACCATGATCGGTATAGGGTTGACACCTGAAGGGATAAACCAGAATTATGTGGTGTACGATCTAATGCTAGAGACTGCTTGGCGCACCGAGCCCGTCGACCTGGAAGCATGGGTGGCCGAGTACGCTGAAAGACGTTACGGTTGCACCAATCTTACCACGGCTTGGAAGTACCTGTTGAAAAGCGTGTACAGCTACGACGGCGTGAATAAAATCCGTGGAAAGTACGTCATCACCCGACGCCCAAGCTTTTCTATAAAACCATGGGCATGGTATAAGAGCAAGGATCTGTTTCAAGCGTTCAAGCATTTCGCTCTTTACAGCGGGAACGAATGTAGAACCTATGGTTTTGCTTTTGATTTGGTTGATGTAACTCGCCAAGCGTTGCAGTATCGAGCTGAACAACTCTACGTCAACTTGGTTAAGAACAGAATGTCAACCACGTGGGTTTTTAAAGATTCCGTGGCCAGATATTTGGATGCGATGAAAGACATACAATCGATTTTGAACACATGCCATTTATTTAGGGCTCAGCAATGGTTTGATAAGGCTGTTGAATTTGCCCAAGGAAATCCACAGGAGATATCGCTTTATACGTTGAATGCCCGAAATCAGGTTACTCTATGGGGTCCTAAAGGTGAAATATCTGATTACGCCGGAAAGCAGTGGGCCGAGATGTTTCAGTACTATTATATACCAAGATGGAATAAATTCCTAGATGCTGCAGTAGACGCAAAGACAAGAAATGAGGTTTTCGACGAAAAAAGAGCCCAAATGGCAGTCCGTACTGTAGAAGAAGCATTTGCATTTCAGCATATTCCATATACCCTAGCTGAGGAAAACCGTTTATTTGAAAGATGTTTGCATATGTTTAATAAGTGGGCTTACGTATCCGGTCTTGAAGATTTGCCCCTTAGTTTTGTTAAGAATAAAAAAATTAACGGGTAACCACCCGAAAGAGTGATCAGTGTACCAGTTATTAGCAATTATATTTAATAGTTTCTGATATATTAATAAAGTTTTTACTGATAATGAGTGTCTTTTAGTCCCTATAATCGAAAACATATTATATTCTAAGTTAAAAAATCCTGTGTCGCAGGTATATATTTTTAGAAATAGCTTACAGCTCACAAGGCCATTAATTACCTATATACAACAACATCTTCATAAACTTTTATTTATCATAAAAATTGGTCCAACAAACAAACTTTCATATTTTTAACAATAAACATAAGAAAACCTTTTAAAATCCATATTAAAAAGCATTTCCTCTAATATTTTTTTAAACAAAGAGTTTTTTATTGCAGGTGGCAATGGAAACGGAGTAATCGTCGAGCGTTTAAATGGTGCCCAGACTTCAAATGTAGATGGCAGCACTCAAGTCGAAACGTTGGCTGAAGTACTTGCCATAGACCTGCTGTGTCGCCAAATGGGTGCCCTACCTTGTTTTATTTTCCTCAAAGGTTTTGCCTTGGCCAGTATTCTGGCTGTAAAGTGTTGGCAAAAATATAGCTTGTATTTTAAAAATAATTCTCATTTAAAAATAACCGTGAGTTGGTTTTATTTGGACGCAAACGCCTTTGCTTTTGAAAATAATATCTAAAAATGTTCAATGGTCGACATCCTATCTTTATATGAGAGCCTAGTTCTTTAGTAATAAATATTTTTATCATTCTTTAAAAATACAGTATTTTTTGACACAACAAATATACCTGAATACTGGCCAAGGCAAAAAAAGAACCATGAAATTCTTAAATACTTTAAAATAATATTATCATTTCATGTTTTGAAGCAAATAAAACACATTTTTTTCTCTTATTCGTTGTATATTTTCACATTGTAATAATTAAGGATAACATATCAAAATATATTTTAACAATACGTTTATTGCCGCTTACAGTCTATTATAATATTTTAATATCTATGAGTACATAAATTAATACTCAAAATCCTAACATTATACGAGATTTGGAAAAATAATTACTTAAAAAAAATTGACGTTCCATTTTGTCACAAAATGAATATGGTTAGAAGAATTTAGGTCCTTTTCAAATTGAAATTTATGTATATGTGCAATAAGAAGCAATTTTATGTAACTCAGTTTTTTTTCCTTTTACTAGGCCTAGGTCTTATTTTTGTGATAATATTACTCGTTTATAACATGATACCCTCTCAAACAGGAGTTAGCTATTTATAGTTAATTTTATGTATAGGTATTTAAGGCAATGGTCTTTTATTTTTATCTTTTTAAAATAAATTAGCCAAAAGATAGCAACTTCTTAAAAAAATGTCTACGTTTTTTCCCCATTGGCTACGTATATAAGGCTGATAGTCTTATTCATGAACATACTTAAAACTTGTATTAGTAAAATTGTTTTGTCTCCTCTTCAATAGTTCTTATCTTCAGAAGCTGTGACAAAACACATTTTAACAAATATAGGTTTAAGCCAAAATCGACTCAAACGCAAAATATCTGTTTCTCAAAATGTCTTCTGTTCGCAAAATGTTCTTTTCGCATTTTGTCCTTTTTTATTAACATTTTTTAATCATAGTTCATTTAAAAATTCAGCTTTCACAAATCATTTTTTCTATGGATACCTATGGCTTAAAAGACAATAATAAGAAGATAGTACAAATCACGAGACATTCTGCGTCTGAGTCTAACAATCGTTTATGAATAAGATCGTTAATGTTCTCAAACCACAAAAGAACCATTTTTTCTTTTGTGAGCACCGTTGTTTAAAGCTACTTAAATCTATCAGGTCATAAATGGTAAAAATATAAAAAGGTTTACGCGTGAACTGTTAATTTGACTAGTTCCTACTAAATGAGTACATCCTGAATTGGTGGTATGAACATTTTTGGTCTGAATTTATTTTACAGGCAGATTTTTAAGTTTGAAGTCGTAAAATCGAACATGAAACAATTTTACATATTTGTTTTTCAGGCTGTGTAAAGAGTGTAGTGTAAAAAGGATTATAGTCTGGCCACCGAGAGATTGCGTTTGTGACACATGCCATTAGTGTTGGGGTAAAAAACAACATTGATAAATCATTTTTCAATCAACAGAAAAAAAACTTGCTTATCTTATTTATATTTTATTTATAATATAAAAAGTTTTATGTTGTTACGAGTTAAAGTCTAGGTAAAATAATAAAAAACAAAATCGAAACAGTATTGTTTTATTGTAGGAACGTAAATAATTAGATTAAAGACTAGTGGCCGCTCGCGACTCCGTTCGCGTAGAAGTCGGTTTCCCGTGGGAATGCGAAGTTTTCCCGCGGTAAAAAGGTCCCTTTATTCTTTCATACATATATTTTTGGTTCCTAAAACCGCTTTCGCAGCGCACGCAACGGAAGCCGTCAAGGATGAATAATTTTCCCCATTTTTTTTCCCATTTTTCATTATTTCTTCGCTCCTAATAGTTGCAGCGTGATGTTATATAGCCTAAAGCCTGCCTCGATAAATGGTCTATCCAACACAAAAATAATTTTTAAATTCGAACCAGTAGTTCCTGAGATTAGTGCGTTCAAACAAACAAACAAACTCTTCAGCTTTATAATATTAGTATAGATACTTGTATAACGTTAATTTTGAAGCTAAGCCCAAGGTCGAAAAGACAAACGAAACTCAAAAGCATTGTATTGGCAATAATATGGTATAAGTCTCAGCACCCGATGACCGTACTGCAGAGCCAATTCATCTATTTCATATCGAACATTTGCCGATTTATTTTCTTTCACTAACCGCAATAGTTATGCTTCAAGCATATCCATATTTACGTCGATATCATGTTTTTATAACCAAGCTACTTATTCTGCTTTTTTATTAGAAATTGATTGATAACTTTAAAATTGACTGATATTTTTAGCACATCCCTACGAAAATATGATGTTGTTTACATTTTTAAAAATACATATTTTATCAGTAATTATTACCCTTACAGTAAGCCATCAGTTATAAAATTTAAAATCAGTGTGTTTTAATATCATTTTATTGCTTATTATTTGTTTGTAGGGTCAAAATAGACGACTTTTTTTTTGTTTGTTTTCGTAGACGGCCTTTCAAAGTTACCTCGTTATGTCAAACACAATGTGTCAGGAACGCATTCTCTCGGTGGCCGGACAATAACTAAACTATTTACAGGTATAGCACCTTTATGGATAGGGTTCAAAGTCAAATATTTCTTTTTTCCTATTAATTAAAAGAGTAAAGAATATTAAACGCGTCATTTTGTATCTGTAGAAATGTATTGGGATTTTCATACAATTCCCAGAGAAACTTCATACTTCTTTAAAGTTTTTTAATATAAACTTAACTTAAGTACTCTACAATATATTTGGGGTTTATTTTATTTTGGAAATCAATCACTCAGTCTACTGATTGGAAGCTAAAAAACTAATACTATGGTAATTTTGTCTTTGGGACGAATTTCAACCTTGTTCCGTTGTCATACGAGCGTGTCCAAAACATAAGGGGTTGTGTGATTAAAGCAACTTGTAGCTGGCTGTTCTAGAAGAATACCGTAGTTATCATTAAGGGCTATTGGCTGTCGACTCGACGCTTCATTTAGATTCCTTTCTAATATCGCGTTTTGTAGTTCCTCTTCTTCTAACTGTAAAGTTAGTTCCTCCAGGATTTTCATTCGACTTTGCACGTCTATATCTGCTTGCGTCAACTCTAAAGCGTTGTCTTGCATTTCGGCTGAAGTTCTTTCTAATTCTTCTTCTATCTTGCTCATTAGGGTAGTGACTTGCGTGGCGTTTTGGCAGCTGTTAGCTTTGTTCTCGTCCATATACCGTTTGACTTTGGCAGTTAACCGAACCACTAGTTCTTCCTCTCGGTGTAGTCTTTTGTTTATGATGGCCAGTTTCTCCAGCAGATCGATTTCTTCTCGTATCCTAGTGAGTTCATCGCCTGAGGTTTCGGAGTCGGTGTCTGTTTGTGGTTGCGTTTGTTTGAGTCTTTCGGAGTTGACTTGGCAGATGTTGGTGAGTTCTTTAGTGAAGTAGTGTTCGCGCATGAGGTGGCGTTCTCTTCTGGACTTGTGTTTGGTGTGTCGTCGCGGGGGGGTGCCGCTTCCGACGCCCACGCCGCTGTCGCTGTTGGCTGCTTGGCTGTCGTTGACTTCGCTGGTCCTGCCGAGGTCTCGGAGGTAGCATTCGAGGAGGTAGTTGGAGCCGTGTTTCTCCATTCGGCTCTTGTGAGTCTGGTCCTCGAGTTGGTCGATCAGCTTTTCTTGTTCTCTGTAACAAATAGTACAGTTTTTTAGAAGTGATATATTTTGCCGTCATTAATTTTATTCGTCAGTTTCGCGGCTGCCTAACATCTATTGCCAGTTTGGTTTTCATAAAATGTGATAGCTTATTCTTACATAACTAGAAGGACAGCACATCTTTACCTTAACTTATCCAGCTGTTGATGTATAGTCCTGCTCTGTTGCTGTATAACTGACACCAGTCTTGCTGCCGGGTCGTCGACCTTGGTAGCTGGTGGAGTAGCAGGCCTGGTGCCTCTACGTCTTCTTCCTCGATCCCTGCCTCGGAGATCAGCGTCACTGTCTCTTCCGGAGTCATCTTCTCCACTGGACGCTCGACGTAGGGCTAGGCGCACCTGGAAAAGGTTTTTTGATTGTAGAAGGTGACTAATGGAGTTTTATGTCTCGTGGGAAACAATGGAAAATGGTATTTAAATGGTTGAGCAAGATTCGATGATGTTACGCGGTAAGGTTGTTGGACTTTCCAAGAAATGTGGTTTCCAGCTCAACCATATATTCAAGCTTTTAACACGGTATTCCACTCGTAAAAATAAGTTTACACAAACAACTCCTATACGTCCTTCTAAGCAGTACACCACTTAAAACATCAACAGCACATAACTTAAGTAATACCTACTAGTAGTCTACTAAACTATCTTTTTAATACAGTTGCTCAAAAAGTGGCGTATTGCAGGGACGTATAGCGTTCGGGATGTGGGCTATTACACACGCGTGCTTTTTTTTACCTTTCCCGCACTCGTGCGTTCTCTTTCCCAACTGTCAAAATAATGTCTATTAAAAAGAAAAATTAACCAACCATGAAGTTTTTACTATAAAAAAAAACAAAGAAGTTTTTATGATTCATGTTAATACTTTCGTAGCGTAGGTATATTTCTAAAAAAAGCTACTAGTTTGTTTCGATATCAGATTAAATGATTTGATTGAATTATTTAATTTCATTTTATCTCATTAAATTTTATTTTCATTTCAATTCAATAAAAAAATTCTACTGACGACTTGGCTGTATGGGCATAGTAACCTTTGCCTACCAAATGGGTGAAGAAAAAATGGCGCCATTTTTAAAATGAGTTATTTCGACATTAACGATCCAAATTTTTTTTTTTCGCAACTGTATTAAAAATAGTCGTTCATTACACGTGCGGAACCGTCATTGCAACTCGTCCCGCCTGTCAACCCTCGCCTTCGGCTGTGCCTCGGCTCGGGTAGACATTGGTCGGAACTCGTTGTAATGACAGCCTTTCCACACTTGTATTGAAATATACTATTTACCTCGTGTCTGGCATCGCCCCAAGCTGCAAGAACATTCAGAACCGGTACATCATTAGGCAACGGTCGTTCCACGCCGCGCCACCTCTCTGCCAGGACCCACTCCTCAGGGTCTGTGAGACCACCAGCTGGATAATGAAAGGGACGGTAAAACTAAGGTTGTTATGCTGGATTAAGTTAATAAAGGTAAGTGTTATGTGAAGGAAATAAAGTTTGTTTTCATGATGGAGCAAGGAATAAACTAATTTGTGCTTGAATATTTAAAATGATGAAGAATTAAAGAAGCCTTTGTACGCCCCACTAGTTAAGCTTCTTCTCTAGTTAGAAGAAAAGAATAAGAAAATTGCTGAGAAAAATAAAACTATTTTAACGTAGCCAGCCATTTATCTCATGTTAAAATTGAGTAGTCTTCATTTAAGACACTGGAATTAAGTCTTCCTTAGATTATCCACTCACAAAACTCCCAACTGATAGACAACCCATTATCATAGTAACGTCATAAGTTTAACAATTACCTTCCGGAGCATCCTGCAATGCCCTGACGATATCAGCGCACGTGGTGTAGGGCCTGACTCCTCGCACCCACAGCTTGTGCCCGCGGGCCAGCACGCCCACCTCCTCGTCGCTGTAGTCTGATGATGAGGGGTCCATGACCCTGGAAGATGAGGGAGGTTAATGGTTGTCTTTTGGAAATAGAAGTTTGTTTTTTTTATGATATAGGGAGCAAACTAGCATGCGGGTCACCTGATGGTAAGTGATCACCACCGCCCATGACTACCCGCAACACTGTGGGTGTTGAGGGTGTGTTGCTGAGCCTTTGAGAAAGTTGGGCACTGAATACCGCACTCACCGAACGAAACGCAGGAACATCGTCCCTACTTCACGTCGGTTTTCTGTGCGATGGTGGTATTTCACCGGTCGAGTCAGCCCACTAATCGCTGCAGACAGAGCCTACAGCTAGACTCTAGTGTAGTAAGTGGATTACAGTGTTATTTAACAAGCCAGCGCGATTCTCAAAGCCTTTACTTGGGACTTCTTTAACAACACACATGATTGCCACATTAATCGATAAGAATGAAGTTTTAAGATTTCGATACTTTTTTTAATCTAAATCGGTCGGTCAGTAGGTATGTAGTTGGTGGGCACCTGCCTATTTTTAATATTTATAAACTTGATTTAAGTTATAAACCTCTTGTTGCATCTGTATCAAGTGATAGCGTGACAAATTCCGAATAAAATACAATTTACCACCAACTCTACCAACCCTATCCAACAACCCATTATTCTACCTTACCTATTCACGTAGGTATTCTCCCTAAAACGCGACCCCCTTTACGACGCCGTACAAAACTATAGGCAAATACCCTGCAAACTTTGTAAACGCTTGCATAAGTTAGCACAGTTTAGAGCTAGGGGGCGCCTGGCACCTTGCCCGTAGGGGCGAACCGGCTATTACCCGCTCCGGCCGGAAATAACTGCCTGAAACCGGTATGGTATGCATTTTGCATAGTAAATTGTGCAATATGCCGCGATGGAGCAAATTGGGGGCTGTTATAGCTTGAGTTTTCAGAGGTGGCGTGCCCCTAATGTTATTGGCTAAAGAAACGCATAGGTAAGGTGGTAAAATAAAGTTCTAGGCGCTTATAAAGTAAGTTTACATTTTTTTTAAATTTTAGTAATTCTCAGATAGAAAATTCAGGTTGAAACTTTAACCATCGCCCGCTGCATTGCATTTCGTATTGTCTTAACAGGATGTTGTCAATCAAAATAGGTACCATACAACCTTAAATTTACTACTCGTTACAGCCAGTAAGTATAGGTACATCAAATCCGCTATAATGGTCTGTACATATTTACCGCTATCCGCTTACCCAACTACTTTGTAACTAATAGCAGCCTACCATAATTTAAAATCGTAAGACTAAAATCAACCCATTCAAAGTTTCGCTTCGATCCAAAAGCTAGTCTTACGATATGATACGTCCGACTGATTCAACTTAAAGACGTGTGACTATACTTTTCTCTTTAATTTTAATCCGATTATTTCTAAAATGCTATGACAATTGAAAGTCGGCACTCAAGTAGACCTACTACCAACTTCATACCTAAATCTAGAATTAAGTAGAGACATAACTTACGCTGTTTTACGCTTCATAAGCAAATCTAAGCATTTTTAATACAACAACCGAAAGCCAAAAATACACATAGAACCACACCGTCAGGGTTGCCATTATAAAAATATAGCATTAATATGAGGTTATCGTGACTAAACGCCATTAGGAGTTTCCGTCGCCCATCCCTGCTTTTCACCCCGTTTCACCCCTTCGGTAACATTAAGACCCCTGCAGCATTTAGACTAAGGTGTGGTACGATTTTGTTTGATGTTGTGAAAAATATTCAAAGGTTCTTTATGCTTTCGATGTAGGGTTGGTTTTGACTGTGATTTCAATTGATGCTTTGCAGAAGAAAATAAATAAATAACTAAGCGGATTTAGTTAAAATATAATACAACTAGCGACCCGCCCTCGCTTCGTAATGGTGTAATTTTGGCCGACTTGCTTACAAAACACAAAACATTGAATTTTGGCTAATTAAAAAATCTTTTGCCAATTGTTCTTTATTTACAAATTTAAATGAATAAATTCCCTAAAATATGGATAAAACTGCATTTAAATCCGTTACGTATCTACTTTAGGAGGAGTTAGCGGCCAAACATACAAACAGACAGAATTAGCGACTTGGATTTATACTATGTAATAATGATATTGGTCATAAGTGTGTTTGTTTCAACGTTTGCTACCGATTTAATAACTTAAAGGTAATAAAGGTAATTTTTTTAGCTCGCAGCTTTGCATATGCTTAGTTAAGCGTTACGCAAATCAACCTAACCTATTTCCGCCTACCCTGCCCCTTCTTAATAATCAAATACCGTACCTTAAAAACCAATCTTACCCGTGTATATATTTCCGAAATTTTCCTATGTTTGGGTGTAACTAAGTTCTCTCCTAGCCATTGCGAGACACCTTTATTACTTAGTGTTGCTGTGTTTGTCTTAAGATTAAATAAAACCTATTATACTCAAGTCTTCTTCAATATAAACATTTGCCTAACTAAAAAAAGACCTGGACTATCATTTGCACACTTCAATATTTCTGCTTTATATCTGCAACTGTCAAATTGACGATATCCTCTGAATTAAAGGCATAATTGGCCTAATACAAATCAGGTGCGTTGTTGCTTACCTGTTTAAAAAACAACGCATACACACATCTAGGGTTGTGACGAAGAGTAAAAAATCGATAGTTAATTGAAAATGTTTTTTTTTTAAACGTAGATAAAATGAATGATTACTTAATATTATTATCTTAGTTAAAATATTGACAATAGTCTTCTTTTAAATATTTTTTAATATTGCTTTTGTAATAGTTATAAATCTCGGAGATTTCATAAATATATCGATCACATAACCGTCGACCAATAAAACCTATAAACTAAAAATAACCGGTAATTATTAAATTATAGATATTATTTTTCACAACCCTGCACCCATTCTTGCTAGCGTTTGTATCTTACGCTACAACCTAGGTGTTCTAAGACTTGCAATTTTGTTTTTTCTTAGCATAGATGAAAATTACCGGCATAAATATAACTATGAGCGTGGAATTACACCTAATTTTGTCGTTTTCAAGCAGTGTGTATGCCGTTTAGCAAAATATCGGCATCCTGTAAGGTTTTACACTTGGAGTTTTTTTAAAGTGAGTAGATACTTGCATAGGTATGTCATTATATGAACATCTTTATCCTACTAGGTAATCTTATAAACGTGAAAGTTTGTGAGTATGTATGGATGGATGTATGGATGTTTGTTACTCTTTCACGTAAAAACTACTAGACAGATTTTGATGAAACTTTACAGTAATATAGGTTACCTATAGGTACACAAGAATAACACTTTTTACCGAGGGAAAACATTTCATTCCCACGGGAAACTACGCGAACGGAGTCGCGGGCGGCAAGTTCATAGCGATGTTTCTGTGTATTCTTATATTTTGTAAGTGGTTTCTATCTTAAAGTTATCTACCATCGACCGTAACTATCAGCCTTAAGTTAAATTGGATATTAAACTTTGATGGTTCAATATAATTTACGGCAGTTTTATGTATAAATAGCTAGTAAAATGCAGTTTTGCAGCAATTGAAAAAAGGTTTTATTTTCTAATTAAGTGGAGTTTTATTTTTTAATCAAGCAAACCATGACAATATTGTTTTTCGAAGTTCATTTACAAATTATCTTTAAACGTGTATCGAAGAAATAGTATTAAAGAAAGAAGACTAAAATGACAGATAAATTGTAAAAACAGATTATTGAATCTAATCTCAGTATCAAACTAGGTTTAGTTGTCCACTTTTTACTATGTAACTCAACTCAAGTGTATTATTACTTATCTTTAACCAATTAGTAACAACAATTTTACGACCCCATAATTTCTTATGTTTATACCGAAGTACATTTATTTGACCACTAGGGGCCGCGCGCGACTCCGTTCGCGTAGAAGTCGGTTTCCCGTGGGAATGCGAAGTTTTCCCGCGGTAAAAAGTTCCCTTAATTCTTTCATACATATATTTTTGGTATCTAGAACCGTTTTGGCAGCGCACGCAACGGAAGCCCTCAAGGATGAATAATTTTCCCCATTTTTTTCACATTTTCCATTATTTCTTCGCTCTTTATAGTTGCAACGTGATGTTATATAGCCTAAAGCCTGCCTCGATAAATGGTCTATTCAACACAAAAAGAATTTTTAAAATCAAACCAGTAGTTCCTGAGATTAGAGCGTTCAAACAAACAAACAAACAAACAAACAAACAAACAAACAAACAAACAAACAAACAAACTCTTCAGCTTTATAATATTAGTATAGATTAGTTAACACTAGTTGGGTAACCTACCGCAACTCGTATTTAAATGATTTAGCAATTAAACTAATCATAAATGAATAATAATGAACACATAAACAGAAGTGGAGGGGAATGTCGACGGTTCACGCTACTACCAGATTACTGGTTGCACGGTAGCTATAGTGATGTACTTTATAAGATTTATCGATATCGATTTTACAGTTAACAAAATTTCTAACATTAAAAAAATAGAACACAAATGCTGTGGTTGATTAATCTATACTAATATTATAAAGCTGAAGAGTTTGTTTGTTTGTTTGTTAGTTTGAACGCGCTAATCTCAGGAACTACTGGTTCGAATTTAAAAATTATTTTTGTGTTGAATAGACCATTTATCGAGGCAGGCTTTAGGCTATATAACATCACGCAACTATTAGGAGCGAAGAAATAATGGAAAATATGAAAAAAACTGGGAAAATTATTCATCCTTGAGGGCTTCCGTTGCGTGCGCTGCGAAAACGGTTCTAGGTACCAAAAATATATGCTTGAAAGAATTAAGGGAACTTTTTACCGCGGAAAAAACTTCGCATTCCCACGGGAAACCGACTTCTACGCGAACGGAGTCGCGAGCGGCCACTAGTTTACAATAAGTGCCTTTATACCTACTGATAAGAGGTACCTACCTAACCTATTTCCTTTGTTTAAGCGAATTGTAGCTAAAGATATAATAATATTAGCCGTAAATACATTAATATAAATCTATCGGTGCCTATCTAACTTGATATTCAACAATTCACCAACAAATTACAATCCCTAAAACGAAAAAAATCCCTTACTTAAACCCAAACGTACCGTAACTTATTATAGCTACGTTAATAAATAAAAATTCCAAATTGTGACTTAAAATATCGACCTCTACAAAAAATCCACAACAAAAATAATTAACTTCCACTGCATCAAACATCGACAATCCCGCCCATCACTAGTGGTGTTACCGGTGAATTATCGATAGTCCCGCCCGCCCTAATTACAGGACTGGCCGAATCAGGCCGCGGGCACGCAAGGACGGCGGACACACGGGCAGACAGACTTACAAACATTATATTTATATATAGCTAGTTATTATATACCTGTTTTTGTAATTACTCAATTACTTAAAAGAATCAATGTTTTTTATTCATTGTATTGTGAATGAAAAGCCTAAGATTTGAATCACCAATAGTAAATGAAATTTTGATTATAAAATTTATAGACACACGTAGGTATACAGCTTCATTATACAAATACATATCATAATTTTATCTGAAATAAAAATTTAAAAGAGCTAAGCTTTCAATTGAGACATACATACGTGTAAAATAACAAACTCTAACTTGTAGGTAGGTAGGTACACTACACATTTTTTTTTATTAAATTAATAATCATAATGTTTTCTTATACTAAATACCTTAGAAAATTTAAATTAGATATATATCGAAACTGTATTTTCAAAAAGGTGCAACCCTAAAACTATAAATTGTTAGTTACCAGAAATATATTTTTCCTCCAGTTTACCTCAAGAGTTAAAGGCTTTTTTCCAATAATTTTATAATTATTGTAGGCACGAGCCAAATTACTAAATTACCGTTCTGAACTAAATCACGCTTTTTGTAAGTAATTGCTGAACTAACCTTTAGGTTTTTTGTTCTTAAAAATTTAAATTTAACCCAGAGCTTAAATTGTTTCTTAGAATTAGTTGCCAGAAAAAAACTGAAGTTTTGGATATAAATTATTATTTTAATATTTCTTAAAGTTTAACTAGGTTTTCCATTTAAAAGACTTAAATTATAATTTACCGAAACTTACACGTGTTCAAAAGAATGTAAATGTATGTAGGTACGTTACCTACTTAATCGCTTGTTTTATTAAGAAATTATGTTCATTATTTATTAAAACACTAGCTTTTACCCGGGCGGCTTCGCACGCGTTAAATTCGGAGTAAAACTCCTTTCCCTGTACCTACTACGTTATTTTACGTGTAAACCTTCCTCTTGAATCACTCTATCAATAAAAAAAATGCATCAAAATCCGTTGCGTAGTTATAAAAATTTAAGCATACATAGGTAGAGAGGGACAGAGAAAGCGACTTTGTTTTATACTAAGTAGTGAATCATTAACATTTTTTGGAAATATTTCCATTTAGTCATGTGAAACTTGATGATTGATTCGAAAACAGAAAGAATTATCTTCTTTTAAAATACCGTTTTATATTTAAAAAAACCTTTCACTCTAAAGATAAACAAGTATATAACCTGTATTCTATTTGATCTAGACTTATAGACGCAATATCCGCTTCCTTGATAGAACCCTTGGTTAAATTTATAAATCGAATCTAAGCAAATAACTGTAAACTTGACTCAGATAAAGTTGTGATTTCCCTTTGAAATTACCGCTAAAGTAATTAAAATCTTGTACTAAGTAATCGACTTGTCGGTAATTATGTAAATCAATGAATATAACATTATGTGTTAGATAAAGTATAGAATGACAACATTTAACTATGTGATTAACAAATACATAAGTGGCAATTATTATAACTAATGTTACTTTAACTAAGAGATTCATTAAATAATCTGAAGTAAGTTCATTTTCCCTAAAAGTTATTTCGCCTTTAACATTGTCTTTCACAATTAATTAAACCATGAAGATACCCATCATTAATCTAAGTAAATATCCCGCCAATCTCGACTTCCTACATGCCGAGTGTATAATTTGAATTATCTTATCAAAACCAACACTCAACAGCATAAAACCTTATCGGGGACATAAAAAACTGTATTTAACAAGCTGCGTAAAGATATTAAGATCAATTTATTCGGAACTCCCAGCATTGTTTTATAAAAGTCTAAGGAAAGGAGTTTTTTTATAGTTGCCTAACAAGTTTAGTAGATTTAAAAAAAAATAACCGATAGTTAGACTTTAGGTTGAGAAAAATAGGCCATAGGTAAATTAAGAAAATCTTAAGAAAGTATTTTAAAATCGTTAAAACTGTCTGTCCTACACTTGTAAAATCAATTTATTGATCAACACTTCTAAAAAAGAACACAAAAATGTTATATTCATATTATTTATTCCCTAAAATTTGTAAAATATCAGAATCAAAGTAAACAACGGTGCTGACAAAAAGCTAGTCGTTTACACCGCGTTTACGCATACGGTTCGCGCATGACATAAATTTCAAGATGGTGGATTATACGCATACCGCGACGTCAAACACGGAAGATGGGTTTTTGTTAAATCTTACTAAGAACGCTAGTAGGAATGGAATGGAAATTGTGTGATAACGGAAGGGAACTATTGTCAAGTTTTTTAGACTATTTCGGATTGCTAAGAGGTAAAGATAGTAAAAAGTAATACTTAGTGTAAGAGCATTTGACTGATTTTGATGTTAATATAAATTTGGAATATAGAAAAGGAGTTACCTACTTGAGTTAAATAAAACACTAATTACTTTCAAAGTAGTATTTAAGTAGGTATATGTTTGTAACTATACCGGACTGCAAAGCGGATGGTTCCGGGTTCGATCCCCGGGTCGGGCCAATATCGTAAAAGTTGTTTTTTGACATTGGCTCGTGTCTGGGTGTAACTAGGTTTCTCCCCTAGTCCTTTGTGTGGAACCTATAACACAAGTGCATACTGCAACTTACTTTAGGGCCACATAATTGGTGTGTTTAGTCTGGAGATTTATTACCTATTAGGTATATTTTATATCACCTATATTTTATATCTATTATGCATCATTAGTTAGTTACCTAGTTTTTATTAATTATACCTACTTACATAATAATATCATTGCGGAATATGAACGTAATTTTTTTATAGAAAACCCGTCAATATCACTACACATACGCTACAATAACGTTATAGAAAGACTATAAATCGACTATTTGTAACTGTAAATCGGATAACAATATCTTATGCCAAACTCCCGTGAACACATAACTGTTACATTTGATCGTCAAGGTATAAGAGTTAAGCGATATTTATTTCACTTCTTTATTTAGGTACATATTTTAAAAGGTATAGACAATAACATATATAATGTATATGTAATTTAATACAACTTTACAACGTGTAAAAAGTTCATGTTAAACAAAAAACAAACAAACTAATCTTGTCTACCAAAATTTTTAAAGATAAAAATGTACGTTTCTTCATTGGTTACTGTATAGTGTGTTCATTTATATTTCATCGCGCCCGCTACATCTTATGTCCTAGAGTAAACTTAATCGAACTAAGCAAAGAAAAATGTATTTTTTTCCCCTAAAACAATGGGACAGGAAGTTAGCAGGTAATGTATGGCCGTCTGCTCGTACAATAGATCCCACTACACTTAACACCGACGTGCGATTAACTAGTCTAAGTAGAATTAAGTTAACTGTGTCATTAATTGCTAAGTAACAAGACATTAAGTTAATATGCCGTTTATATGAAGTGTGTGCGTTCATTAAATCTGTTTTGAGCCAAATTCCATACTTTGTTTTAAAAAATAAATAAATAGGAGGTATATTTTTGGACCCGTGACTAATATAATATGACACATTTTATAAAGATTGCTAAAATATAGGTACATAGAATCGTGAGTAGACACATTTTTTTTAAATAATTTTCTCTCTTTGCTCCGTTTCTTGATCTTCTTTTCTTTTCTACTCTCCATAACGGTGAAAAAATAACCCAGCGACTGGCTGAGGCATCAGGAAATTCACGGGCGATTGACTAACTCCTGTGAATTCTCCCAGTGCCAAGGTCAGGCGAGGGTTTCTGAAACCTTCTGGTGTGTTCTGAAATCTTCCGGTATGTTCTGGAACCTTCGGGTATGTTATGGAACCTTCTGGCATATTCTCTTCTTGATGGGACAGGCTTAAAGTTCTTCGGGTTCTTGTATATTAGACTTAGGACTTAGGGATGACAGAATGTTATTCTTCTATAACTAACTGATTGATTGTATACCAATTTCGTTGTTCTCATGGCCTATTCTAGTTCTATCCTACTGATTTTGTGTGCTTTACCTACAACGTTTTTTCCGACGGCTTTTTTTTCTTGACCTGCCATTTTCTTAAATTCGAAATTTGACACAGTTCTAATAAAGCTTACCAAAATAACCTACCTAAAATTGTCTTCTAGTGAACTTTTTGAAACACCGCATTTAAAAATAAGGGTTTTCACGGTTCAAAGTAAGTAGTTACTATTAGAAAACCGCTACCTACTCTACTTTACCGATACCAACATAAAAAAAACAAATTCCAAGATGGCGGTAACAATAATCGCAGCTGACCACAAAATGTTTGATTTGCGAATTTGTAGGTTTCCGTTACATCAAATTGAGGCTGTATAGTTTCTTCTTTTCCTTTCCGGAGTAATTGGGAAAAAATAAGTAGGTACCGTTAAAAAAATCCACTTACCTTGAAAAAAATCTTTGTACAGGAGAGGGTTTATTTCATATCTGGAACAAAGATGAATTATTTTATGATGGTATTTCTTAGTCGTTACAATAGCTGTATGTAGATTCAATATTTTATTATTTTTATTCGTATGACTAAAGCTGTGGAAGTTTTGCTGGTGTTTTTTTAAAGTGAAGTAAAAAAGATAGGCATTTTGATAACGATTGACCGAATCAAGCTTACCATAGTAAAGACGAATTTTGCTTAAGACAAGTTTAGAATTTTATAATACTTAGTTTTTTTTTATTTAATGTCATTAATTTTTGTTTAGAAATCACTCAAGCAACTTTCACTTATTTTCGATATTTGCTATATATTCGATAAAACAATAGGCAAAATTTTAAATTTTATTTTTCTTAATCTACACTTTGGAAAAGCCAGATAAAACATCTAAATAAGAACACAGTCTCAATCGTTTTATTCCCACATAAATATGTATGAGTTTTACATCATAATCAGTGTTTAATTTATGCCACTATTTGCATATGAATTATGTATGTAAGTATACAAGGTTGCTTCCTAAAATTTGTTCTTGGATTTTCATGTAAATTAAATTGTAAATATACGTATAGATTTGTCATAAGCGTACCAAAAAGTGTGCCTCAAAGAGACTACATTTTGGCTCCATCCCACCTATTAACAATTTTTGTATAGTTTTGCAAGCATATCATAGTATACATAGCATGGTATGCAACATAATTGGTTAAACAAATAAGAAAGGTAGCTATTGTGGTGCCTATTACCTTTCCATAATTAATTTCATAACTTCAAATACAAAAAAAGACAGTAACCTGAATTAAAAAAAAATATTATTTAAGTCAACATTAAATTTTGCTTCAAATTTATGTTTCATTTAAAATCTCAAAAAAAAGTCCTCAAATTGCAAAGTGTTCATTTTAAAAACACAATAGTAAGAATTCATTGTTCCAATGTGCAAAAATATTCCATTTAACAGCACGAATTTAACAAAATAAACGAATTATCAACTTAAAAAAAAAGACTTGTAAAGTAGTAGACGGCGATTGACTGATTGATAAGACAAATTTCAATGTTTTTCGGTCAAGTTTACAAAAGTTACTCGTGTGCAAAGCTCGGGCGCGTCTCTAGTTATGTTAAAAGCAATGAATTCATTTACTAAAATCTTGCGTATAGATTCCTCTTGCTTTTGATTTGCACATAAGGAAAATAAGAATTTCACATAGAACATGATTGGCCCACTGTAATATTCTTATTTAAACCAAATCCCTATTTAAACTTGCATTCCCCAAAAACTTGCATTCTCTTTAATCATTAAGATTTAAGGGAAAAGGTTGCAGGCAAAATATACTGCATCAAAATCACTACACGAATGTAGTTCAAAACATTTTTATGAATTGAACAATAACTATCCGTTATAAGTACTGGCTTCTACTGACTGAAGATTGTCCATCGCAATCAAATCTAAAAATATCGAATCAATAGAGCAACAATATGTCAATTGAAATTGTAGTTTAAACTGGTATTATGGTCAATTGAGTTTCTACATTATTTTTGTATAGCGGTAACATCTGCTTTCTTTAGTAATCGATTTTGTTTTTTTACTGCTATTATAAAGTAATAAGTATTACATATAAGCTGACGTGAATAATTGTAGTCGTAAAGTAGGTTTGAATTTTTAATTCGCTTTACTAATCACACAAAAATAAACAGGTTTGATGTACGAACATCCAAAATAGAACTTAAAATAAACTAACCCTTAATAATGAAGGTCTCAATAATGGAATTATTACTATAACTATAGTTCAAAGCACCTTGAACCCTATTCCATTAGCACAGAGTACATTTTTCATTGTCAGTTAGAAATGTAATGTTGTTATCCCGTTGCCATGGTAACCATATCGATGTAGGGTGGTTTAAAAAAATATGGCGTCGAAGCGAGGCATTTACCACACTTTTGTAAATCAAAATGGTTTTAACGATAACATTTTTATAGTTACCTGTAACGAAATGTGTTTTTAACAAAGAAAAACTAATAAGTACTGTAAGGGTATATGAAATTTATGATGTTAGATGAGTATGGAAATAAAATATTTGACAATTATCTGTGAGTAACTTGATCAGTAAAAGTTTAAAACCAAACTAAACATTTTCTTTCAAGGAGTTTAAAATAAAAAAAAACGCAAAGCTACACTTTTTGATATTATCAACATGTCGCTGACCTAACTAAAAAAGTTAATTTACAGGTGTGAGATTAAATCATTAAATTAATAAAAAAGGCTCACGCACACTACACACAGCCCATTGTTAAAGTTTGCCTGATTCATAATTATTTCTAATTTAGCTTTCAAATAAAACCAATAAATCATTTCTTATACTTAAAGACTGTGATTTTAGTCATCTATCATTAATCACTTTGTGTCTAGCCCTTAAGTACGAAATGATTTGCGTGCGGCAAATCACGCCAAAGAATACGCCCTTTTCCTTAATAAGGGCCAAAACACCCTAAGAGGGTGGGTTTAACACCCTTATTTAGGTCATTTTAACCCTTGGAGTGGGAAAAGATCATAGTTTTGCTCAATATGGTAATATTTTTGTAGGCGCGTCTTTTATTGAATAGTTTAAACCTATTCATTGTAAAAAACCTTTTAAGTATAAAATTATTACGTTATTGTTACTAATAAATAAACCTTTAAATAAAAAATAGGCACAGTAACATATTTTTTTTGTGATGACATTATATTCAAACAACCATGATTGTGAAATGATTAATTATTATCTATTAACTATACAGAGATTTACCTATAGTAAAAAATCTAAATTTTTTTTTACCATAGGTGACATTTTAAGGCTTCACTAGAATCATCTATAAGTAGATATAGGACAAGTCCTTAGTATAAGGGCTGCTATTTTCTGGAACATTAGTCCGACCTATCGTTGACAAAGGACACGGCCCTTTCGTCCCTTTCGAAATGCCTTGCTATAGTTCGTGTTTATGATATAGGTCAAAGGTATGATAAGGATTTCGTTCAAATTAGGAATTTGGGTTCATACCATTGTAATATACACACCATACATGGTTTAGATTTTTTTTAGAATATTTTGTTAGACTAATAAAGACGATTAGTTAAGAATAACTAGATATGTCACACTGTAAGCATTTTAAATTTAATTTAGTAAGAAAAGTGTCCTCTAAAACGTAGTCTAAAGAATTCACAATGTGCTTTTGTTTCCACAAGTTAATAAATTATTCAGATAGACTTAACTGTAGATCTATGCGGCACTAAGCCACACTCTTGGTGTCGACTCTACAGAAATTACTTTTCGGTATCCGTGACAGTCATTACTCTGACTATCCTGCACTTCAAACTCTAACACTGTAATCATTCGGTAAGATACTTGTAAGTCTATTTTAAAAAAATATAAAAATGTAAGCTTCAAGAAAAATACCTACTAACGTCTTATATAGCTTCCGGTTAGCATGTCAGAAAATATTAAATTCTGTAAAATATCGCCTTTCTAAGTATTAAGCCTTAGTGTTGATAAGCCGAGGGCACGAGATCGTAAAACTATATATTTTTCCACTAATTAACCCCTGTACCGAGGGGTAGTTTTGCGTCGCGGTGTTATAACTCGCGTGAGAAATAAAAACGAGCTTATAGGGGTGGAAAGTTTTTTTATTTTTTGCTATTGCTTTGTATTATTATGGAAAAGTTTTTAATAAAGAAAGAATCGTTTTAAATTTAATAGTATTTTTAATAGGATGTTAACTTAAAACAGTATGTATCTGACCGTCACATATTCTACGCAATATCATTAAATTGCAATATAAATAACGGGTGTAAAAAGACCACTTGCGAAGCCTGAAACCATATGTTCTAGAGTTTCAATAGAAACTAAAGTCACTAACAGTATACCCAGAAAACCCAAAAGTTAAAAAAGTTATTATGGATTGAAAAGTTATATTCGGCGCTTGAAATCAATTTCCCACACATCTACTGTTGGTTCAGGTGCGATTATTTACATTGCAGATTAAAATAAAACCCTATTTAATTTGAAATCATCGCAAAATCTGATAGTATTAATGCAATTTTGTAGACTTAATTAAATTTAATTCAATAATGCTCATTTAGCGATGGTAAATTATGCTTATGCTCCATAAACATGCAATCATTTCAACTTATAGCACAAACTACTAAAAGTCAAACGAATCAAAAAACCTTTTAATTACATAGCGGTATAAAAAAGATAATATCGCATTCGTCGAAATAAACCTATAATTCTATGAAATTGTCGATAAAAATCTGAATTTACATGACCGCAATGCTGTATACTGAAATTCAGTAAAATGTGGGTAGTTTGAGAATGCAATATCGCATGCAAATAGGTAGGGTTGTTGTTTTATAAAATTGTTTGACATTTTGTCACGAAAACTTTGTTATTTGAACTTACGTTGAATAAAAGTTTTCTCCGCTAATTATTTTCATACAAACTGTATGATTTTCACTGTACATTCGTGTAAATAGAATTGGTGATGCGTGTGAATAATACCGTAGTACAATATCATAATCTGAGTGTAAATATAAAACATATTTCGTTTTATGAAAATTTTGTATGTGTAACCAATTCTGATTTTAAAAGATAAACAAATTGAAATAATATTGATAAAGATTATTTAGATAAGGTATTTATTGAATTACCGTTATTGAAGGAGTAATAAAACCTTCATATAGTAAGTTAGTTACTTTGGAAGTTCTCTGCATACAATTATTTACTCTCATAAATTTTTTGAGTGCTTAATTAGTGTTGCATAGTTTATTTAATCATAAACAAGCTTAAGCGACGAAAAGATTTTTCGATAAGTTAATTTAAACCACAATTTCATCATTTAAATTTTAATATCGATTGCCGCGATTATTATCGATATTGCACGATTAAATCGATATTGAAGTCTGCAACATCTCATTTTAAACATCATAATGTCAAGGCGATGATTTTTTTAATAACTTCTGTAATTACAAAAACAGCGAACCTTTCTTGATGCAACGTTATGATTATTTAAAAAAGAAAAAAACTATTTTCAAGTATGTTTAAGTTAACTACTTGTTTTATCCTTTATTAAACTCCAGTTTTAACTCTCATTGTATGGTATTTATTTATAAATATGGTATGTGATGGTGGTCTGTGCATTTAATTAATTTTGACATGTTTTTCTTAATATCTCCAATTTAACATAATTTTATTCGTCAGTACGCAAAGGAAACCTAAATATCTCATTCTATTTGCTTATTTTCTTTGCTTAAAGTCCGGGATCAGAAGAATTTAGGCCCTATCCTACAAAAGGCATTAAGATTCTATCAAATAACTTGAAACTATGTAAACGACTGTCTTTGCCGTATGAATGAAACTAATTACAGTTTTTTAAAAGGCAATTACTAATTACGGAATGTAATGAATGTCGCGAAGCCTTTGAGGTAGCCGCAGTTCAATGGAATTGTAAAAAACTAAGTATTTTTGTCTATTAGAAGCGCCATATTTATTGTAAAGGCAGATTTACATTATGGGGCAGGTCTTGAATAAAATATAATAGAAAGTCTAGGAAGACAGGTGTAGTGCATAAGGATAATTAATTATTTATTTACAAATGCAATGAAATGCAATAACAATATTAATAGTTTTTTTTCCTTTGTTTGATAAAACATTTCATTCCACCAAAAAATCATTTTTAATGCGATTTAAATAATTTTAACTACAACTGGTTCGTTTTAGAAGTTTTCAGGTATAGTTTTGAACTCAAAATAAAATAACTTTACGGCGAAGCAACCCGTTGATGTCTTTTCTAAGTAAAACCCTTTTAAATCAATAAAAAATATAAATTGTCAACGGTATTTGTTATGCCAATAGATGTAATAACAAAAATGCTTAAGCATCACAATCATCTTTTAAATTTGGAAATCAATTGAAATAAAAAAAGCGTGCCAATATCATCAAAAAGACCGAAGCGGTCTACTTGACCAAACCAGTATTTTGTTTTGACCGAACCTACCTCAATTATGATCAAAACTACTGATTTTTTTGGGATTAAATTAAGTTAGTAAATTGAAGAGCTTCCGTGCGAAACCTCTGTGGTTTGAGGGTTCATTTAAGGCTTATAGCAATTTTGTTAATTTTATAAATTTTTTAAGCCAATGTTATAAAACTTACAGTATTTTTTTGACATAATATTTAATCTTCTTAAAAAAACAATTTTATTCGAAGCATTTTTTTAATATAACAGAAATATTAGACTGTAAACTTACCCTGCATTTGTGAGTTAAGTTTGACTTAATTACTGAGTTGCATTCATTCCCTGTTGACAATATTATTCAATTAAATTAACGAAGCGATTATAATCTATTCCTAGTTAAAATAGAAAATAATGAGAAGTCAGGCTCTGATCAACTCAATGGGTTGCTAAAAACCAGATTTAAGGCTCTATCCTATCTACCTTTAACGTTAAATTGCTGATCATGTATTTTTGTTATAAATAAAGGTGAAAATAATTGATTGAGTTTAATATATATCTTTGCAAACATCGTTAGATAAAATATGTCCATAAAAATGTGTTAAAGGAGGAAAAAAGGAGGCTGCTTTGAAGCTGATCGCTGTCAAATTATTAGTAAATATTAAAACGATTCTTTTCTAAATTGCTTAAATTAACCTTACATTTTTTTTACTTTAAGTTATCTTTAACTTTAAAAGAGAAACAGAACGTATCCTATCCTTTTATTAGTAACCTATATAACAGTTGAATAATAAAGGCATCAACAATATCAATAAATTGTAAACTACATAAAATCAAATAACAAGTCAGCTACAATATTATTTAGTTCGTGACTTCAATATCAGATCTACTCTTGTGCAACCTGACATTCTATGAAGAATTCGAATTTAGCACGCAGCTTCTATCGGGATTCAAAAGTTATTGAAAATTATGGTAAAAAAATTGTGAGTTACTTTATAATTAGATGAATTAAAATATTAGTGATGTCTAGGAAGCAGGTCAAATATTATACACTTCTTTTAATGTCACGTAAAGTACTTAGTTGTTTTAAAAACATGATTTTTTTTAAATCAGCTTTGGAAAAAAAATTTTTGCTAATAAACCAGAAGTTATACAATTAAAAAAATATTTGTTCTAGAATTGTTATATTAATAAAAAACAGCAACCTTATATCGAACATAAATAAATTTTAACAATTTATTTTATAAATAAACACCAAATCGCATGTGTTCACACAAGCCAGCGAAAGCTTCCTATAAATTACTCAGTCCAAAAATGGTCAAATCCGTCCCTGTGCGCAGTTAGCCGAGCTAGGTCTCATTCTAAATACTAACCACGACAAAGTCTAGATTTGTAGAAGTGACGTAAACACTGTGCAGTAGCGTTGGCAAATAAATGAATACATATTCATGGTTTTGATTATGCCGACATGATGTCTCGCTATATATGGTGGTTATTGCTTTAAAGATCAAAACCGCACTTTTAATTGATTGGTTTAACTGTTTACATTAGAGTGGAAAAAATAGTTTATTAGCTGGATGGTGTAAGGTACCGTCGCATGCGCGGTGGTTATGTAACGTTTTGTTGAAAACTGTCAAAATTCGTTTATTTTTTTGTATTTATTGACATACCTATATACTATATAAAAGTCGGTGTAATCAAATAAAATACAGCTCTGGTTTTTATATTCGAGATAAAATGAATTATAAGCATATACTGATATTAATCTTAAGTACCGTGTGTTATTGATTTCACTAAGTGGGTTAGTAGACGCTAGTAGACGACGTTATATTTTTTGCGTTCTTTATATTTGTTTTATTTATGTTATATTTTTCTTTCAATTACACCAAGGCACTATATATTTTTAAATACAATATTAAATTTAAAATATCTTTCGACAAAGTTAAAACTAAATTAACCATATGAAACTATGATTACATTACTTTATATCAATAAAGTTAAAACAAAACTTAATTAAATATAAATTGAAATTTCTATCCGTACCGGCTGTCATCCAAGGTTTCATAGTAACTCATTAACTAGAAAAAGGCAAATTTCAATTATTGTTTTTGCCACCATTACTAAAGCGATTTTATCCGGTTGTCGACTTAGTAATCCGTAATGATACGGACAGATATTTTTTCTTGAATTGTCGCTAATTAATAGTCACGATTGCTAAAGATTCGCTAATTGGGTTCTGTTTATATGGTTCGCGATTTCGGTTGTGAAATATTACGCGGAATCGGTAGAGTAAGTGGAACTTGAATAAAAAAAAACTTTTTAACAGTTTTTTCATATATTAGGAAAGCGGTGACTTACGCTTGTGTGATGATAATAAATGGTGTTTTTATTGGTAAAAAAATAATTAACAACCTCTTTAAATTTATATAGTTTAAATGCCTAAATGTTTTTTTTTATTATTTTATAAAATTACTTACTAACTAACTATTCATGATGAAACCAGAGTTACTAATATTTATAAATTATACATAAATACAGCCAGTCTAGTTTTGTGAATTAATCTGTTTAGTTATTTTAGTCAAAATCATAATAAACTGAACATAGATCAATATCATGTAATTTATTGCCTATTACAGTGTGATATTTGATATTAGACATGACTATTGATATAATTATTATGTTAACTTATGGAATAAATGTAATATTTAATACTTAATGTAACTAACAAAATACAGATTAAAGGACTAAACTTTAACTTAATCTTGCCTAGATTTTTTCATATTCAGAATATAGGAAACCATTGTTTTTATAAACGGTGTTAACTATGTTTGTAAGGGTTGGTCCACACCTAACATATATTGCTTTGCTTAGGTCGTGGCCACACGAGGCATTCTACTTAATTATATCTAATTCCTGTGGGGGTAACTGTTGATTGCGTTTTTTTGTTTTTGTTCTAAAATAGTTAGACATGTTATCATAATGTAAAGACTAAGGTGGTAAGTTTTAATATGCAAAAAGTATTGATTGACTGTATCCGGTCTGCATTTTATGGATTAGTATGGATAATTTTATCTAAGTTTCATGATACTGTCAAAAAATAAGTCGTTTAGAAATCTGATAAACTTTTCTTTTTCTTAGTTTTGTTTTTAATTGAAATCTCAGTAAAAAAACAACAAATGAGAACATATTCTTAGATAAAACGACAGCTTCATTAGCATGTTTTTTTTTTAACTTACAAACTTAATTATTTTATCGGTTTATTTAAGATGTACTTTTTTATAAATTATTTCGGTGTCATGTTTTCATAAAAAATTAACCATGCCAAAAAAAAATATTTAAATTCATTCGCGTTTATTCACGAACTTAGAAAAACACGTCAGTCATACACTTTTCATTTTGTTAATGTGAATTGTCATTTAATTAAAAAAATGCCCTTCGTTTGTTTAGGACCCTTTACACACGACGCAATTTCCTTAATGAAAACCAACATATATGACTTAATATGCCTTTATACTATGCGATGATGTGTCACGTTAACTATTCACATATTTGTAGATAGTTGACAGTATATATGAAATATAGCCATTATGGAATATTCAATAGGGGTTAAAATTCAAATTAAGTGTATTAGCTCAAGATTTTTAGATATTGTTTAATAATAGGCATGATGACTGTGAATAAAATACACAAAAATTATGCTACCATCTAATGAAACGTAAATAAAATATTAAAAAATAACAAGGTATTATTATAATTAAAGCGAGATTAATTAATATTTTTAAAAAATAAATCTACAAAATACTACAGTCCGCCATGATATTCTGAACGCCAATCAGAGCGAATGACGTCACTATTGAGCATGGTTCCCAACTTAGGGGTTTTCCCCCCAAATTTAGGGGGTAAATTAGTGGGATGGGATTTTTTTTTATTTTGTTTTTATTCTAAAAATTAACAATTTAGTTTTTTCTTATTGCTTTTTTAAAAATAGGCAGAAAAATAATTTATATTTACTAAAATAATCGGTTATAGATATTATACGACCGTGCAGATTCCTTCTAAATCTTGAAAAAAAGAAGTTGGTAGATCTACCTACTTTTCGAATTGAGTTTGGTCAGAAACTACCAACTTTTAGAGTCGTACGGAAGGATTTATAAAAATTCGAGTTGGTAACACTGCTCAAGAGTGACGTCAAAATTGACGCCATGACACTTTGGAGCGTTTTGGTGGGAATTTTAAACATAAAATTTTAAATTGATTTTTTTCATATAAATCATGCTTTTTTTTCCGAAATATGATATTTTTACAATAAGTATATATTTCTGAATATGATACAACAGTTTTTCAAAATCTGTCATCATGCCTATTGTTCATAATAAAGTCTGCATTAAACTCCAGAACATCTCAGTGTTTTTTTTAATCTTACCATGTCCCTTTAGATTTCAGACAATCAATGATTTGAGTGTTATACATAAAGAAATCTTAATAGATGTATTTCTTTCTTTTGTTTCCTGGCATCTTTCGAAAAACAGTTGACTGAGTACCAGTTAGGAGTGTG
Organism: Emmelina monodactyla; assembly: GCA_916618145.1. Lineage (NCBI taxonomy): Eukaryota > Metazoa > Arthropoda > Insecta > Lepidoptera > Pterophoridae > Emmelina > Emmelina monodactyla. The sequence continues at coordinate 6,296,612 of OU745316.1, forward strand.
TGTCCGAGTAATGCCTGTCACCGAGACCGTATATGTAAAGTGTAGAGTAGACGACGCGGGCGCATCTAAACGCAGGAGTGTAACACGATGTGATCTACCATCAAATGGGCTAACTACAGGCTTGTCGCTTGTGTATTGTAATAGAATATTGTTAGAAACCCCAGCAACTTAGGTAACTAACCCGCAAAATAATGAATTGATTTTACAAGAGCAGAACCTTGTCTTCATATTTAAATGTTGCTTCATGGTAAATAATAATTGACAATAAAGAAATAAGTTTTTGTCAATTTTGTAAAAAGTTCCGTTAAAGATATTTTTACATACGAATACTTTTTATAAAAAAAGCAGATTAACAAAAGGGTACCCTCATGATTACTAATGAAAGTAAAGTTTTTTATATTTCTGAATGTGTGTGGGGTAAATGACCCTGTTCACGACACTCTACCCTGTTTACGTAGTAACACGCTACGGTAGTTGTTTTCTACGTATTTTCTAGAATCAATATTAATTTTCGGTAATAGATTATTTGTCAATGTTGATTTAGAAGCGGACACCTTTTGTGATAAAGCATGATCTTGTTTTTTTTGTTTGCAGACTATTAAAATAGATTTTAAATAAATGTTTGACTTAATGTTGTATTGATTTTTGAATAATCATGTAGTCCAAAAATCCTAGAGCTTTGATTTTTTTACAAACATCTTATATTAAGAATATCTTACCGTTAGACATCGATACCTCCAGGGCTTTCTAGAAAAATCGAGAAACAATCAATTAGTCAAAGTGGTTCTTCAATCTTCAATTAAATTGAAAATAGAACAGCGTTCGGTTTTTGAAATGTAACGGACGCTGTTTCATAATGGTTGATTATCGATTAAGGTTAATCTTTTTTTCAATTAGTTATTACATCACTAGTAGTAATTTAGAAAAGAAATTATATTGGAAAGGAAAATACAGAATATTAACCCATAGGTTTTTTTAAATGTAGGTAGGTGGCAAAAAAACTTACATGGTGGTTGAAACCCACATGACCTTCCCGCAGCCATCTTGTCTGGACAGTGGTGCTACCAGCCCCAAATCCCACAAACGAATGAACCATTCCAACCGTGGGTTTCTCCGCCTACCGTGGTAATACCACCACCATGGTACCACCACGCATGCGTCCAGGTGGGGTAGAAATATATTGATCTACCCCACAACTACCCCCATATACCGATCGTATGATAAGGGCCCCTTCCCACCTTAAAAGTAGAAAAATAAAGGTGGCATTCTAAAGGCGAAAATATTAATTATGTACCGAATGATTGATAGACTGATTGAAGTTTTAGGAACATTTCGGTATAATGGAGACAGGGCCGTTTTTGGTACTACAACTTGGTAGCTTTTGTATGTAGTTACTGAGTCACTTCCTAAGGGTTAAAAGTCATTGGTTTTTAACGCGTGTATTAACCTAAAAATACAACGTATTTCTTTGAGGTTTTTACTCTATTTGTTTAATTATACTCCGACGACTACTTTAGTTTGCTCTTTGATGTTCAAACTACCTTTTTAAACCCACTGTATATGATTTTATAGCTAAAAAATCCTTTTTTCCGTTTAGGTTTAAAAACAAAGTAATGTAGTGATTGGTACGGTATAAAAAGTAAGGTAAAGCGCAGTGCAGTAGGTACAGATATTCATGGCGCGACTAGCCGTCGACGTATTAACATAATAGTTTTCATAGAATTCACTAGTTACGTGATACAACGTTATTTGTGTTTATATTTTCAGTTTCAATCAGTAGGACTAATGGTTGTGGCAAATGATACCTTTCTTTAAAAGTATTCGGTTTTTGCTGTAAAAAATAATATTTTTAGAACACTGATTTTTGGTTTGTGAAAGCATTTATAGGCATACAATAAGATAACTTAAAAGGCATATACTGAAATCGAAAACATTATAGCTTTAAAACGTCCTTTTAAGTGATTTTGTGTTTGTAATTGAACATAGACAGTTTTAAATTGTACATTTGTTTTATAAAAGAAGCAATCGCTAAGATCGACAAAGCTCTTAAATTGACTTCACCGTAAAGTAATATTTGTTATCATGTTATTACAACTTTTTGAAGCTAGTAAACTTAATAATTTTATCAACCCTTCTTATTCTTAATTTTTTACCTACCTATACTCACTAAAACAGTTAAAAATCACCCTTTCAGTTGTTAAAAATTCTTCCACATACCTACTCAATAAAACCCTCCTCTTCAGTCTTGTTAAAATGATCATTACAAAACATAACACTACCTAAAACAGATGACCTGCTACATGAAAGAAGTTATTACGTCCTATCTCCATTTAGAAAAGCTATTTGTAAAACAAGGTGTAATTATCTCTAATAAGGCTTCGATACGACTCAATTTTGTGAAAAAAAAACATATTGATAATTTTATGACAAACTCTATGGCGCAGTGGTTATAGGTATACCAAACTGTTTAATGTCTTGGGTTTGATCCAAGAACCGAGGCATTAATAATAATAAATAATAAATTAGTTAAACAAAATATATATACGAAATTGGCTCATGTCTGAGTGTAACTAAGTTTTCCCCTTGTCCGTTGTGTGGTACCTTTAATACAAATACATACTAAAGGGCCACAAGGTTGGTGTGGTAATCTAGAAATAAAATGATTAAGAGTATTTTAATTGGATTTGCATCTAAGTTATAGTTTTAGTATTACTAATGTTTTTATTATTATTATGACGCACATTAAAATTTAACAAAATATAACTGCAAATTGAAGTAGGTACACTAAAATTGAATGCCTGGTTAGCGATAAATTTTATATACCTCACTTATTTTTTATATCATCAATATAATTTATTAAGCTACGTAATAACTGGAATACTTATATAAAAATATACAAGTATCTTTAAACCTAAAACTTGGCCCTGTCACCTGTATGCCCTTTATTCATTTTTAAATTACATGGAATTTATAAAAGTTTTTAAATAGTTGTTTTACATATACCTGCCAATAAATACTTTTCTCCGTAAATTGTCTCTAAAATATGTCGTCATAAATTTTATTATTATAATGTGGTAAAGTCTGGGTGTTTGTTGAGGGTAAGCCGGTACTACTGATCTAATTTAAAAATATATTTCACCAGTTGTACGATATCAAGCAATGACATATTCAACATTTATAAACTACTAGTGGCCTCCCGCGACTCTGTTCGCGTGGAAGTCGGATTCCCGTGGGAATTAAAAGTTTTCCCGCGGTAAAATGTACCCTTTGTGTTATTCTGATGTACAACCTATATTACTGTAAAGTTTCATCAAAATCCGTTCAGTAGTTTTTACGTGAAAGAGTAACAAACATCCATACATCCATACATACTATTAGTAACTAGTGGCCGCCCGCGACTCCGTTCGCGTGGAAGTCGGTTTCCCGTGGGAATGAGATGTTTTGCCGCGGTAAAAAGTACCCTATGTGCTATTCTGATGTATAACCTATATTACTGCAAAGTTTCATCCAAATTCATCCAGTAGTTTTTACGTGAAAGAGTAACTAACATCCATCCATCCATACATCCATACATCCTCACAAACTTTCACATTTATAATATTAGTAGGATTAGTAGGATATACTATAATATTAGTAAGATTTAAATTTTCATGCGATTAAAGCCTGGTTAAATACGACAAACTACAAAATATACTAAATTATGTAGATAAATAATCTAACAGTTTATAGTCTTACAGTACCTATAGTTTTTTTTTTATTTGTAATAAAATATATTTTTGGCACAATGTGGCAATTTGCGAGTAGACCTGATAATGAGCTAAATCTAATCATAAAGTAAAACGTAGCTACAAAGTAACTAATTGGCTTTCCTTAGTTAAATTTAACGGTTAACGACAACCACCCCATAACTTCCTGCATTTTAAACTAAGAACTAATGTAACGTCAATTCCGGTAAAATACTTAGTATTAAATGATTTTATAATGGTGTTTTAGTTAATTATTGATCGGGGTTTATACCGTTACATGAACTTACATGTAGGTTTAGTCTAATGAATTATTTATAACTTTAAGACGGGATTGAATTAAGGCTGTGTAACAGGGGTATACCTACATACCTATACAATGATTCTTGAGTGATTTTCTACCGAATACGTAAATAAATTGAAAAAATATCATATAACAAATTAGAAAAATAGGAGTAATGCTAACAAATAGAAGAAAAGAAATGTAAATAAATAGAATTGGGCACTACCTATAACTGTAATAATAATAATAGCCTATAAATGTCCCATTAGTTGAGCACAGGCCTTATTCTCGGATAGCGAGAGGGTTTGAGCCGTAATCCGCCACGCTGGCTCGCTGCGGGTTGGTGGATCACATGATGGATAAATTATCCAATCTTGTGGGTTTTCCTCACGATGTTTTTCCTCATCGTTAGTGCGTGATAAACATGTACGTACATAGTTTGGAAAATACCAAATTAGTGGTAGTGAGGATCGAACCCGGAACCCTTGGTAGATTTGGTTGGTAGATTTCAAACAACGATAAACTCCTGCATTGAGATGTAGCGCCATAAGTCTACACACTTTACATGTTTGGTCTCGGTGACAGTCATTACTCTGACTATACTATATAGACTACTAGTGGCCGCCCGCGTCTCCGTTCGCGTGGAAGTCGGTTTCCCGTGTGAATGAGAAGTTTTCCCGCGGTAAAAAGTACCCTATGTGTTATTCTGATATATAACCTACATTACTGCAAGTTTCATCCAAATCCGTCCAGTAGTTTTTACGTGAAAGAATATTTAACTTCCATACATCCTCACATACTCACAAACTTTCACGTTTATAATATTAGTAGGATACATCTACAGTTTCTTTTCAAATAAAAACAGTAAAGTGTTCTACAAACATTGATATTTTGAATACTAAGATCTTGTTTACTGTTTAAGGAGACGATTTAAATGTACTGAATAAAAATAACCATAATTTTGTGCTTGCGGCAACTTTGAATGATCGGCTTGTTACGGAAGAGTTATATAGTTATTAATTAATTTAACGACCAGTTAATATCGCTGCATAAATTTAATATATCAAAAACGTCAATATTCATAAGACTCGGCTAGTAATCTAAATAATTTATACAATTATAACTGTCTAGGTTGATTATAATATTTAGCTATATGTTTTAACTACCTAGTGTTCATATTTATACTCGTATTATGTTATTTTAATGACCTAAGTCATTTTCATTCATTTTGAACTTCAATCTTAAGTTATCCCTACTAATATTATAAATGCGAAAGTAACTCTGTCTGTCTGTCTGTCTGTCTGTCTGTCTGTCTGTCTGTTACGCTTTCACGCCTAAACCACTGAACCGATTTTGATGAAATTTGGTATGAAGAAAGAACTGAACTTGGGAAAGGACATAGGGTACTTTTTACCGCGGGAAAACTTCTTATTCCCACGGGAATCCGACTTTTAAGCGAACGGAGTCGCGGGCGGCCACTAGTTTGAAATAAAACTTAAAATTAAAAAACATCAATAGCTTGTTTGGATGCTTCTAAACTGACGTAGAAGCGTAAGTCTTTTAATAAAACAATAAGATAGTAGTTACCATTGAATAGACAACAAACGAAAATGGCCTTCATAAGTTAATTACTAAACAATTGACAATCACCTGTCTTAACTTCATTAGTTAACCTTAATAAATCCATCAAAAATAATTAACTATTTACCCAATCATTTTCATAAAATGTTACGAAATGTTTTAGTGCCTACAGTTAAATATTCTATCTATAGCATACAAATAAATAATATTGAAAAAATTTATGAAAAATATAAAAAAAACGTCAACCAGTTACGGAAATGTCTTCTTGTTAAAGAGCGAGAGGAATTGGCAGTCAAGTATATACTTGAAAATATGAAATGTATGGTATATCCATATGGGACTCAAATTCAAAATATCTGGAGACCAATTCTTAGTCACTGGACTATCACACATTTTATTATTATGTGTACGTTTATTTACGAGTATCATATTGAAGGTGTTTTGTTGACCCTTGAAAAAGTTCTTGAACTCGCTCTTTTGGCATGATAACTAGTGTAGAAGACCTTGACGCGAAACGCCAATTACGGAAAACTAAGCCTAACAACTCCTACATCTACTCTACTCCTACAACTCTACTGGTCAGTTGTACTGCGCGTCTTGCAACCGAGTCTTTAAGACAAAGTTTGGTTTCGCTAGCCACGACAGACCCCATCAAAATAGAGACCCTAATTGATTTAAATAATTAATAACTAGCAGGAGTCGCCGTCACCGAGCACGGTGTGGACGACATGATTAGTGTAGAACATTAAAGCCTTATCTCTATGGACTAAGCCAAGTATCAAGTATCTTACCAGTGGTATATAACCCAAAATTTCTATAAACTTCTTTAAACAATTCCCAAAGCTAATGTCAACAATACGATATCTATCCTTTTAATCAATTTCATACACGTCCGCAATTTTACTTTCTTTCCGTCCTCCGTTAAAAAAGAACTTTCTTCTACACAATGGTTTGGTGCTGGCGGTGATAAAAATCTTTGACCTGGATTATTTAGCGTTTAAATTCTCATTGTCTCGCAGTGTATATGTTGTAATGTAATTATTTGAGACAATGGTACTAAGTTCTGACTCGGTGCGTGCAATGCTGGATAGGAAGTTACGTGGTGCAATCAATCTGTCTGTCACTAACGCTTATGACTGTATGTGGAAAAGAGGTTTTCATTTCGACGTTTCTAAAATCTATTTTATATCTAGCAGCTTTTTACCTAGGCACAGGGACTGTATGAACTCCTAATAACAATTATTTGTGAGACAGTAGGTAGCGATTTTTTTGCAGCCAAGAGAAGTCTGATTACCAATGACGCCTCGGTAATGGTTGAATATAGAAACCGAGCTTTAGCAGCAACATTTTGAAGTAGTAACTTTATGTCATTCTCGATTTTGTGGGTGTTTGGTCGCAACTTCTTTCCATTAGTCTATAGCTTAGTTCTTACACAATTTATCTCTATATAAGTTATTTCAACGAAGCTATCTGCACCCGACTCCGGTCATTAATCACACAATACACAGACATGCAGACAGACAGGCAAGCACGCGTATTGACAATCGGCGGAAAACGACGCGACATACCGCACGCGTGACTATGTTGCGAAATATATGCTTTTATGTCAGCGCAAGATGGCGAAAGATTTTAAAGTTATTTTTATACTATTTTGTTGTATAGGATTTAAATAAAGAGTGTATATGATTGATAGAGTGTTGACATAATGTCAATTCTTAATAAAGGTTTGTTTGAGGCAACTTTTTCAACTGCTAGTCAGAAATTAGTAGGTTACCTTCTTTAACTTTTCTTATCTCTAAATTGTAGGTTGATATTAATTAAATTCGCCATCTTAATATGCTGTTTTTTATTTATATTAAATAACTCTCTTAAATTCATAAATTATATTTTGAAAAAAAAATGTGTTTGTAATAGTTTTTCGCCTTATATTTAAATGAACATCATCAAAACCATGAAAGCCCAAAAATAATAGTTTTTTTAAATTGATCATGTATTCTTGAAGCTTTCTTGTGACATCTTCGACGTAAGTGGCAGTTTGGCGCGTGTCGGGTCAGGGGGCAATACTTTGGCCGTTTTTATATATTAACGTTTTAGAAAGTTTTACTTTCAAGAAAACGTTTATATTAAAATTGATTTAGTTATCACTATGATAATAAAATGTTGATAAGAAAGACCATTTAAAAGGTGGCCTAAGTCATGACATGATGAAATTTAACACATAATTTTAGTACATTATATTATCATAGAAGGGTTATATTGTATCAATAATTACTTGTTTAAAAAGCATTGAAAACTTACTTCAAAAGCGATATTCAGTATATCGACGATACCTGTTAACAAAATAATATATAAATTAGTTACTTAATTAAATTTATCTGAACAACATACATACGAAATGTGTTTTCGCTCCATTTCAAATAATTATAAAAAATAATAACTCTCCATATATTCATATACATTCTATAAACAATTAAATATATTTCTCATATTAACCAATATTGCACAAGTCAATTCACATATGTGTGAGACTGCACGATATTTCGAAATCTCCCTTTGATGACTGTGTGAAAATTGCAACAATTATGTGGAGGTCATTTGCTTTGAATTGTCCGTATATTTATATTATAATACCTATTTTGTTATATTGATTATTAAATATATAAAAAAACAAACAACTGTATAAACTATGTGGCCTTAAACTTAGTGCAAGCTTGATTGTAAAAACTAGGCAATGGACTAGGGGGGAACCTAGTTGCACCAAGGCACGAGCCTATTTTAAATACCACTAACCAAGGTTTAGGCTCAACCTAGGAATTGAACTTAACAGTCCAAAACACCCATCGAGAAATACCTCCTAATTGATAATCCTACTAATATTATAAACGTGAAAGTTTGTGAGTATGGATGGATGTATGGATGTTTGTTACTCTTTCACGTAAAAACTACTGGACGGATTTGGATGAAACTTTACAGTAATAGGTATAGGTAATACATCAGAATAACACATAGGGTACTTTTTACCGCGGGAAAATTTCTCATTCCCACAGGAAACCGACTTCCACGCGAACGGAGTCACGGGCGCACAAGTGTTTTTTTTTTTTGAAAATCCCTTTTTTTTTATGAGAAGCTAGCAAACGAGCGAGCGGGTCACCTGATGGTAAGTGATCACCGCCGCCCATTAGGTACTACCCGCAACACTGTGGGTGTTGGGGGTGCGTTGCTGAGCCTTTGACCAAATTGGGCACCGGATATCGCACTCACCGAACGAAACGCAGGAACATCGTCCCAACTTCACGTCGGGTTTCTGTGCGGCGGAGGTATTGCACCGGTCGAGTCAGCCCAGTAATCGCTGCAGACAGAGCCTACAGCCAGACTCTACCACTCCAAAAGATGACCTTTGTGACGATGAACGGCTTCGACTGATCTCTCTACTGGATGGGCCAAATTAAAAACATCATGATTGGCAGTGGCGGATTTACCCTAAGGCCCGTGTAGGCCCGGGCCTAGGGCGGCCAGATTTAGGGGCGGCCCTAATCATGTCAAAAAAGCTTATCTTGGTGTACGTTGGGTGGGCTGCACTGCACGGCGCGATCTATACCGCATCCTTAAGGGCGGCCGCAGACACACATTTTCATACAAAATGGGTATTTTTCCGTTCGGAAATAGTAAGGACGTGCGCGTCGTGTTGAACATTTTGTATGAAAATTGAGCATTCAGGTTTCCGAATCTGAATTCTGGATCAGAAAACCTAATCAGGAAACTGAGTGTATGCGGCCGCCCTAAATACTCATCTACAGGGCCGAGCCGCCCTTACGTGCGATGTTTGCGGCGCAAGCAAGAGGGGCGCCGGATTGTTTTTTTTAATACACCATAGTTGAAGAAATTATCTTAACCGACTAAAAAAGGCGCTTCATAGGTTTCGCACTCAGGCGCTGCTTAGGCTTTACATACATAGGTGCGCCAACTTTTTGATCAAATTATATGTACTAAGATGTACGTAGATATATTTACGATAACTTATACAGGGTGATAAGTAATGCGATACATTCCTTCTATGAGGTTAAAGAAGAGTTTATTTGCAGTCAATTAAGTCATATCATACCATGTCCGAAAATTGATAATTTCTGAGATATGCAACATTTAAGTTTTTTTATAAAAAACGCTAGTTTAGAAGTTCAAATGAATTATTTTGGTTAATAAATCAAAATTAAGTTTAATCTTTTGTTGTTTTATGGTAGCTTGATAACTAAAATGATATTTTAGATTGAAATTTGCTAAAAAAATCGTCCTTAATTTAGAAATAGTCAGGAAACCAAGAACAATAAAAAAAAATGTCTTATGACAATAAATAGTGATTTTCTAAAAAAAAGTCTGAAAATGTTGAGTAAAAATTACATAAAAAACATCCCCAATTCATTAGCTATTCAAAAAGGTACATTTATCATACTAAAACTAAGTATTTGATTGACAACTCTACTAATAAAAGAAGTAACCTCTCTCCTAGAACGCCTCTACTTTGTGGTTACCGCGCACTTTTGTTGTGTTTTCTTTGGTTGATGTCGCCGTCTTGCACAAGGATTATGCAATAACATTAAGGCCTGCCGTTAAATAAATCAATTTTGTAAAAAGCCTAAGCTTTAAGTGTGCAGTCTTTGCGGTCAAATAGAAAAAAATCTGTTGAGCGCGGAAAAAGTGACCTTTAAAGAAAACGAACTACATCTTTTTCATTAATCACTACACATCACTTGTTGTTTGTTCTTTGGTTGGTGTCGCCAGCTCTTTTTTTGCCGCAACAGCGTTGCCGTTACACAATCCGTAAATAAGAAGAATGTCTGTGTATTCTTCATTACAAAAGGCCCTCGCCCACGGCAACTTTTTGTAGCGATGCTGTCGTGCGTTTGCATCGATACCATGGACTAGCAGTCGCTAACTGTGTGCCCTCGCCTTTATAGCCACGATTCGTTAGTATGGTCTTTGCATCGATACAGTTGCGATAATTAGCGCGTTGCAAATGCGACTAACATCGCTACGAAAAGTCTTCGTAGGCAAGGATCCTAAGTTATGCCATTTCAAGAGTTCTTAATGAAAATATGTAACTACATACATGTATTTGTTTTCTTTAAATAGAGGTCACTTTTTCCGCGCTCAACACATTTTTTTTCTATTTGACCGCAAAGGCTGCACACTTAAAGCTTTGGCGTTTTACAAAATTGTTTTATTTAACGGCAGACCTTAATGTTTTTGCATTATCTTTGTGCAAGACGGCGACATCAACCGAAGAAAACACTGCAAAAGTGCGCGGTTATCACAAAGTAGAGGCGTTCTAGGAGAGAGGTTACTTCTTTTTTAGGGTTCCGTACCTCAAAAGGAAAAAAAACGGAACCCTTATAGGATCACTTTGTTGTCCGTCCGTCCGTCTGTCAAGACCCTTTTTCTCAAAAACGCGTGGAGGTATGAAGCTGAAATTTATATCAATTACTCAGGTCTACTGTCCCTTGAAGCTGTGAAAAAATCAAACTTCTAAGCCAACGCAATCAAAAGATACAGCCGTTTATGCCGCAAATTATGCCGCAAGTCGACACTTGCAAGGGAATCAAAACCTACAGGGTGCTTCCCGTGAACTCAGAATCTTGAAATTTGGTACGAAGCAACGTCTTATAGCATAGATAAAGGAAAAATTACGAAAACCATAAATTTTTAGTTACATCACATAATATTTTTTTTTTTATAATTTTAACCTTACTACCCATTTCCTCATAAATGCGTAGAGGTATTAAATTGAAATTCATACCAAATACTCAGGTCTATAATACCTTTAAGCTGTAACAAAATCAAACTTCTATGTCAACGCAATCAAAAGAAACAGCATTTAAGCTGCATATTTTGAAACTCGCAAGTACTCGCAAGGGAATCAAAACCTAAAGGGTACTTCCAGTCGACCTAGAATCTTGAAATTTGGCATGAAGCAACGTTTTATAGCACACATAAAGGAAAAATTCCGAAAACCTTAAATTTTTAGTTACATTACAAAATATATATTTTTAGGGTTCCGTACCTCAAAAGGAAAAAAAACGGAACCCTTATAGGATCACTTTGTTGTCCGTCCGTCCGTCTGTCAAGACCCTTTTTCTCAAAAACGCGTGGAGGTATGAAGCTGAAATTTATATCAATTACTCAGGTCTACTGTCCCTTGAAGCTGTGAAAAAATCAAACTTCTAAGCCAACGCAATCAAAAGATACAGCCGTTTATGCCGCAAATTATGCCGCAAGTCGACACTTGCAAGGGAATCAAAACCTACAGGGTGCTTCCCGTGAACTCAGAATCTTGAAATTTGGTACGAAGCAACGTCTTATAGCATAGATAAAGGAAAAATTACGAAAACCATAAATTTTTAATTACATCACATAATATTTTTTTTTTAATAATTTTAACCTTACTACCCATTTCCTCATAAATGCGTAGAGGTATTAAATTGAAATTCATACCAAATACTCAGGTCTATAATACCTTTAAGCTGTACCAAAATCAAACTTCTATGTCAACGCAATCAAAAGAAACAGCATTTAAGCTGCATATTTTGAAACTCGCAAGTACTCGCAAGGGAATCAAAACCTAAAGGGTACTTCCAGTCGACCTAGAATCTTGAAATTTGGCATGAAGCAACGTTTTATAGCACACATAAAGGAAAAATTCCGAAAACCTTAAATTTTTAGTTACATTACAAAATATATATTTTTTTAATAAATATAAACTTATAAGTTGGAATTCATATCTAATACTTAGATCTAATTGCCTTTAACCCGTGAAAAAAAAAAATCTAAGTCAACGCAAAAACGCAAAACGCAAAAGTACAACCATTGATACCGCATATTTTGAAACTCGCAACTACACGCACGGGAATTAAAACCTAAAGACCACTTCCCGTTGACATAGAATCTTGAAATTTGGTAAGAAGCAATAGCCTACAGCACAGGTAACAGAAAAATTCCGAAAAGCTTAAAATTTTAAGTAGTTTTTGCAGGTTTGTACGGAACCCTCGGTGCGCGAGTCCGACTCGCACTTGGCCGGTTTTTTAGTAGAATTGTCAATCAAATACTTAGTTTAAGTATGACAAATGTACCTTTTTGAATAGCTATGAATTGGGGAAGTTTTTTATGTAATTTTTACGCAAGATTACTAGGACTTTTTTTTAGAAAATCACTATTTATTATCACAATGCTTTTTTCTTTAAAGTTGTTCTTGGTTTCTTGACTTTTTATAAAATAAGGCCGATTTTTTTAGACAATTTTAGTCTAAAATATCATTTTAGTTATCAAGCTACCATAAAACAACAAAAAATTAAACTTAAATTTCAATTTTTCACTAAAAGGATTCATTTGAACTACGAAAATATTTTTTTTTTTACAAAAGAAACTTAAATGGTGCATATCTCAGAAATTATCAATTTTCGGACATGGTATGATATGATTCAATTGACTGCAAATAAGCTCTTCTTTTAACTCTTAGAAGGAATGTATCGCATTACCAATCACCCTGTATAGAGTAGGTATATAAAGTACGAGATGGACGGAGATCAACGGAGATCTCTTTTTAACTGAGCACATTAATGGAGATATAAAAATTCAAAGAGATCAAAAAACTATTTCTCGAGTAGTCTATATGGCGGATGATAAAAAGGGGCGGCTGATGGCTTGGGGCCTAGGGCGGCCGAGACTGTAAATCCGCCCCTGATGATTGGTATTAAGTTATTTGATTTTGTTAATTCTTTACAATAATAACATAGAACTAAAAATGCAATTGTTAATACACAAAAAAATATATAAATAAAAACGAAGAACTTTCCATCAACAACTAAAATAAATAACTTTTTTCTTGTTTACAGTAATCAAGAATTATTTTCGATGAACGATTAAATATAGATTAGTTTTGTTTGTATGTTTGTATCAATAATTAATGAGTTTCGGGTGAATTTAGTAATGGTGTTCAAACGATAGGATATAAATAGTACAATAGTGTAAGGGCTAGATTGGAATCAAAGGGTAGTATCGATTTATTTTACAGTACCTTCCTGCCCTTTGGTTTTATGTAGATCTTTCCGACGAAAGGTGCGTTAAGCTTTTGGTCCCTTCTTTTCCATTAGAAATGATATAGCAACTCGTAAAATCAAGTTCGGTGTCATTTTTACGTTTTTGTTAGTTGACGACCTCCATAGCGCAGCGGTATGTAAGCCGGACTGTTAAGCGGAAGGTCCCGGGTTCGATTCCCAGGTCGGGCCAATTTAGTTAAAGTGTCTTTTCTATATTGGCTCGTGTGTGTTACCTAGGTTCTCCCCTAGTCTATTGTGTGGTACCTATAACCTATAGTACAAGCTTTGCTTAGTTTAGGGCCACACAGTTGGTGTGTTAGTCTGGAGATTTATTTTGACATTCTGATGGCAGTAGGGTGGCCACTATCCTAGAAAAACTGGTAAGACTGCTGGGAAACAAAGTTCCCTGAAGTCTTACTAGTAAGACTATTGGGAAAAAAAACCCAGTCGTTCGATTGGTAAGACTACTTGGTAAGACTACTGGGAACTGGGGGAATTTTTTAAAGGTACTATACTTACCTACACTGTACCTACACTGCAAGCTTTTTTTGCTATGAATTTTTTTAGAGTTTTCTTATTAATTCACCTCCTACTTTACACAGATAATTTGCATGACATCTTTAATCTGAACTTCTTATATTAATAATTCAATGATTTAAATACCATCGCAAACAAACTCTAAATCATTACTCGATTGTAGGTGCTAAATTATTTAAATCGATGCAGCGAGAATCGAACGCAGAGTTCTGAGAAAATCGATTCACAATTTCTCGATTACACAACACACGATCGATCGATGGGAATCAAATCGGTCTTAATAATGTTACGATTTCCTAATAAGAAATTGTTGACAAAAACTTAAGTAGTCGGTAGGTATAATTTTAGCTCTGTATTTAAAACGACATCGATATAATTAAAAAAAGAGTTTTAGTACTTCGCAAATGCTGATAATTGAGCTTACACTCCGTACCTAGATAATGTTATAAATGTATGAAATAACAGGTATATATTAAGGCTATATTATAGCTTAAACTAGGGTAAAATCTAGATTAGTAACTACATTATTTTTCAAGGAAGTTTTTTCTACAATACATTTCAAAACAACAATCATAATTAACCTCAAAACCAATCATAATTTTAATCTAATCAAACCTATAGAAATAAAATGAATAGGTCTACATCCTACGATTACTATTTAACTTATGATTTGAACTAAATAGGGCATGAAGTAACACAGAATTACGGTTTTGATGAGAGGCTCATGTAAACTATCACGATTTTGCGTGCTCCATATTTTACAATACCTATAGGTAAGTGAATGTAAAATCGATAATATTAATCGATTCTTACGATGAAGTTTGCCAGTAATTAAATTATTTTCAGGTTAATTATGTTAGTAAATATTATTATTAATCTTCAACTGTAGTTTTTATATAAAACAAATGTTTTTGCACAAAATGAGAATCATACGTCAAAACTTAGGGTTTTTAAAGTTCTTCTTTGAATAAGTTTCATCTGTTTATATGTAAGTATGTTCGCTTACTTTAGTTTTCTTACTTAGTTTATTTTACGAGAAGTCTAAGTACATACAAACTAAACCTATTTTTTTTTAAATTACTAACTTATTTACCTTGTTTTGTGGTTATGCTGTCAAAATGACGACCGAGTCATTTTGACAGCATGACCACATCGGTTAGGCAGGTCACTTGTGCATTTCATAGCTACATACAATTCTAACTCTTGTATAGTTCTATTAGGGTCTATTTCAAGTATTATCAATGGTAAGTAAATAAATAAAACCTAAACATATTAAACAAAACAAAAAGCGTGTTACTTTTCATAAACTGTCGTCTATTCGTAAATGAAAGTTTTAGCGTAAAATATTAACATTTACACGCCTCCAATAGAAAGTACTGGAATAGTGGAATAGTGTGTTTTTGTTTTGGTTAGGTACAAAATCGTTGTATCATATAAAAAAATAGATGATGATCTATTTTATTCAAAAAATCTCAATAATAAAGAAAATATTCAGTCAATTACTTTTTAAACTAAGTTCTATATTCGCATTCGAAAATGAAATATTCGATCTTATAAACAAACGTTTTTTTACTACTGTGTACCTACTAGGTACGCTGTATGTAGGGGCATATAAATAATTCAAGTTGTAATAAAATGTATTGAAAGCTATAAAACATTTAAAGGAAGATTTCAAAAGGTGCCTAAACTCATTACATTAATTACAAATTCATTCAAAAGCGGTGACCTTGTCGCGTTTCAGATTCCATACAATGAAAATGAACTGTCATACAACCTGATAGTTCAGGTACAGGTACTATTCGATACGAAATAGTCGGCATTTATAAAAATAAATTATGTATGACTTATAGACTATGTTATGATATATGTTCTGCCCTAATAGAATGTTTCAAGTCAAATTTATTACAAAAACCGAGTTAAAATTTAGTTGTCAAAATTATATTATTACGCTTCATTTAAAGGTAGGTATTTTGTCAATTTTACTCAACTTTTTTTCCATACTATGCTTTTACCTAAATAATTTCACTATCTCAAGCTCTATGCCAATTTTTATTCGCATTTCTACCTTAAAACATAAAACTGTTAACCTCGGCGGTACGCACCGTGGCCTCAAAAACGCCGGACCATGGGAACGGGGCCCCGATTTGTCATAGGGCGCACAATGCCTATTGAAATCAGCCACCATAAATATTCAATGCTAGGCTCGCTTCATGTGAGGTTACTGTTCTTTATAAATTACTTTACCCGCGCGGCTTCGCATGCGTTAAATTCGTAGAAAAACTCCTTACCCTGTACTGTGTTAGTATACATGTAAACCTTCCTCTTGAATTACTCTATCCATTGAAAAAAACCGCATCAAAATCCGTTGCGTAACGTTTTAAAGATTTAAGCATACGTACAGTTGATATTAAATTTATTTAATTTGCTTTATAAATATCACGCAAAAATTGAGTTTCCTTTTCTTGCCATATTCTCCAAGGATATCTATCTTAAAACCGTCCTTTTTAAAATTAAATAATGAGTCAAACCTCCAGTAACCGTAGTCACGTCTGTTCTACTCACAATTTCATAGTTACTTGAAATAAAGATTCTAAACACGGGTTGGAGTGATTTCAAACGAATTCGATCTAAAATTAGTAGGCAATACCTACAACAACTAGGCTATTTATAGAAATTTCTAGGTAAAAATGTAGATACCACTATTGTTAATATGCAATATGGTTGACTTTAACATGAACCAAACCTAAAAACAACTATCAAAGTACTAGTTTTTGATAACTTATTAATAACATAAAGAAAATTACGAAAAAACGAAAGCTTAAAAAGAGTTAGGTACATTTTGTATAAATACAATGATTCAGGCTTATTGAGAATTTGATTTCTAGAGACATTTAATAAAGCTATTTGAGAATTCATGGAATATTTTATTTACTTTTAATTGAAACTTAACTTTAAATTATACCAAAATTCCAAAAACGGTAGTAAGTCAAACTCATCACAAAACTTTGTATTTTTTGAATTAATATTTCGATGAGTTTCATTTAAATATTCAATTTTAAAAACTAGGTACAAAAGGAAGTAGCCAATAAACGAATCCAAAGAAATCTCGTTTAATTGTAACCAAGTGATAGTTTTCACTTTTGTCGTAATGATAGTCATCAGTCGTTTGAAATGACGTTTCTATAGTTGAGAGCGAGAGGATGAGAATACTAGGTTTTTACAAGAATAATAAACGACTTAGACTTAAATCAGGTATAAACAACTGTGAGGAAGTTTTTAGTTATGAATTTTACTATAAAAGTATTATATACATATATGAAAATGAAAATGGTATGTTCATCAAATAAAAAATGAATAGAACATAACTTTTCATGGTTTCCCTGCGCACTTGTCAAAGAAGTACTTACTGGGAGGGTTTTATATGAAATCTAAATAAATTTGTCCTGTCTATTTCTATAGCAACAGTTTTACTGGTAAGAGGATAGTCAGAGTAATATTTGTGTAGAGTTGTGACAGCGAGCGCATGAAAACTAACCATCTGTTAAGTAGTAACTAATTTAAGTAGGTAAACGTAAAATAAAACCATTTCCATATGAAGTTCTGGTTATGTGTTCAAATGAGTTTCGTCGACCAGCTTAAAATATTACTTAAGTAGGTACCTAAACTCATTTTAATTTCTTAAGATGCCATTCAAATAAATAGCTTACGGAAGTTGCAAAAACTGTAAGTAAAAAAAACCTGTTTAAAAGCTGTTAATATACAATTACATTTATAAATCAAAAAATAAAATTAAAATCTAAGTACGATTTTATCATTAAATTAAATCACTTCAAATGTTTTTTTTATTATAATCTTGAAATCGTAAAGAATATTGTTTATGACAAATGGAAAAGTATTAAATATTAATGAGACCTATTAGATTTTATCTTATAAAAATAATTTATTATTTTTTGCAATGAATGAGTCAGGTTTGGCTATGTGCATTTGTATATAGTTTATCATAATGTAGTTAAACTTAAATCATGTTTTAATCTGGAATTGTTAAGTATTTGCAATGCCTTAATTATTACTCAGATTTGTATGTTACAAATCTTTTAAGGAGTTTTGGTTCTTTAATATGAATAATATGGAAGTAAGCAAATACTAAAAAAACTAAATCTCTTTTATAAAATCATCGATCATCTCATACTTACACTATACTGTTTCATTAAGTCTATTAACCTATTCAGATAATAAAACTGCTAGTTCTCAGTAAAATAATATTTACTGAAAGTTTTCCTGTCCTAAGACCCAGAAACCATGGCGAATACAAGGTTGGGTCATTGCGAATATGACAAGAACCAATAAGCAAAAAACTTATTCAAGAAGTTTATTTTCACATATTTTTCTTTTTCTCTAAGATTTAGTAGTTAGGTGTCTTCTATGTATTGTTGTTTTATGTTTATTTACGTAAAGTAACCGCAAACAAACTTAAATAGGCTTTAACCGCAAGATTTCATCGTAAATTTAAGTAACATCGTCTTCTTCTTTTTACCAGTTTTTAATTGAGTTTTTTACAAATTTGTAATACATCTTGCTGAGCAACCAAAAACTTAGACAATTTTGTATTTAGGGTGACACAATAACTAATTTAATCCTACTAATATTATAAACGTGAAAGTTTGTGAGTATGGATGTACGGATGCTTGTTACTCTTTCACGTAAAAACTACTGGACGGATTTGGATGAAACTAGGCAGTAATATAGGTAATACATCAGAATAACACATAACGTACTTTTCCCATTCCCAAACCTCTCATTCCCACGGGAAACCGACTTCCACGCGAACGGTGTCGCGGGCGGCCACTAGTGATTTATAATTATAAAAAACCATGAGTCAATAAGCAGTAAAATGCTAATAAAACAAATAGGAACAGAGTAAGAATTATTGCGTTACAGAAATCATATTTCAAGCCCGATAACAAGTCAAACCTTTTAACTTACAATTATTCGAATAAATACACATAATGACCAAACCTGTCACTTAAACCATAAAAAACTTGCAAACAACGGGTTCTAGTTAACCAAGGTAACCCAGTCTGAACCTAAGTAGGGTAAAATATCCAATTATTGGCACATTAGTGACTACAGAGTCCTGCTGTCAGTAACTGACGACTTCTAATGGCTTAGCGAAAGTTTTGATTCTTGCTAAAATCTATTTTTTTAAATAGATAAAGTCTTAAATGGCTTAATTCAGTCAATTTAGGAATTTGCTTTAGTTAGATTAATGCATTACCTACTAATTATGAATCGGACGTTAATAATTTATTTTGAGCACATTTTATTCCTTTGCTCCTACCTGCATGAAGAGAAGTATTTAACAAAATATGCATCAAAAATTTGTCGTTTAAAAAGCTGAAACAGGGTATGTTACCCTAAGATTTAACATGTTTTTAACAGTAAACGAAACCCAACCTTGTTAAGCAATTAAAATAAATTAGAGATACATCAATGAATAATCACATCGGTACCACAACTAGGTACCTTTACCCTATATTTCTTTTACTGTAAAAGTCGCATCATGTAATCGGTAAAAACCGTAATCTTATGACGTCAGGTGAAGATGTTGCAGACAAAGATAAGTAGACACTTTCCTGTTAATCCAGTTATTTATACTTGTCTGCGCCTTTTGCTTAAGGGTTGAACAATTAATGAAGCATCAGGTAGTAATTTTACGAGAATAAAAATAATTGACGTACTATTTGATTGGTTCCAAAGTTAAAATTGACCAAGTTATCTCAATAATTATATACGACAGTATTTGTACGTATTTGCTTATTAATTATACAAGCTTACGTTTAGAAATAAAAAAAAAAATAATTTGAAGAAAAAAAGTATTTTGAAATGCTAAAAAATTGCATAAACATAAAAACAATAAATTAAGTAACGCAATAACCGATAGATGGCACTGATCACAATAACATAACACTATCATGCTATAAGTTATATAAGAATTAATTAATGAGTGAATTAATAACATCTGACAGATACTTTCACTACAACACTTTTGTTTAGTCTGAATTAATAAATTTGCTGTTAAAAATAATTACACCTTACTAACCACGGAACAGAGAAGTAAATTACTAACGAAGAAAGATTTAGGTATTGAAAAGAATTTTTAAGGCTAGAATTGGTTTCCATCCTACTTATATTATAAACGTGAAAGTTTGTGAGTATGTTTGGATTTATGGATGGATGTTACTCTTTCACGTGAAAACTACTGGACGGATTTTGATAAAACTTTACAGTACCTAATAAACTTAAATACTTAAACATCTTAAAGATACGCTTAAAACTTTGATTAAATATCGTACATATAATTTGCATAAAAGTAGGTATCAATTAAAAGGACAATAACCTGCTCCAAATGTATTTATATGCCTTCAACACAACTATATGATTCATCAGGCGATTCACATCCAGACTCACTTTCGAAAGAATATATTTATTGAGAAACTTACAAATCAACTTTTATATGTAGCTGTCTCGCTTTAATGGGTCATTTGTCACAGATTGATATACCTACTGTATCAAGGCTGTAAAAGCCTTAAAAATAAATATATTTTCCGTTTAATTTGCATTTTATGAGCGTTTCTCAGACACCACGTTTGTCATTGTTATGGAATCAAGAATATTTATATAGAAGTTAACTCTTTGAATGACTAATCGTGCCAAACAATGCACAGCAATGCATTTCTTTATATTTTTTGAAAAATTTTTAGTATCAACAATAAGTGTTTCAAGAACTGATATGTGTGCGCGTGCGCACCGAGTACCGTACCGTGGGACCGGCCCCTTAGTAATCAGTCTTTTAGCTTATACAAAGTGGTTCTAGAGTCGTTTTAACCTTATAAGGCGTGTTATGAAAAAACATTATTTTTTCTCGTATTAGATGGTGAAATTCAGTTTTTACAGAGAAATAACTTGATTTCTCTGTAAAAACTGAATTTCGCCATCGTAAAAATATTTTTACCTATAAGACTTAATGAAACTGTCTACACATATTTATTGTAAAAATCTCAAGCAAATAAAATTATTTATCTTTATGAAAATCTTTATTTTGCGAATTAGCATGGAAATCACAGTCTACAATTTGCAACATACATAAAATAGCTTTATCTTCAAGCAATTAACTATCATAGTAATTAAAACACATAATTTAAATTAGACTATTAAAGACAATCTTCAGATAGCTAGTTTCCATTTTTATTTAATACTAATGTCCGCCCGCGACTCCATTCGCTTGGAAGTCGGTTTCCCGTGGAAATTTGTAGTTTTCCCGCGGTAAAAAGTACCCTATGTGTAATTCTGTCTGATGTATTACCTACATTACTGTAAAGTTTCATCCAAATCCATCCAGTAGTTTTTTCGTGAAACCGTAACAAACATCCATACATCCAACCATACATATCTACTCACAAACTATCACGTTTATAATATTAGAAGGAAGTTATCAAAATGATTTATTTACCTTAATGCAAAAAACATCATTTGCATTACCTTAAAAGCTTTAGCTAAATTAGTAGATATTATTACTCAAGTTATTTAAATACAGGCGAGTACAATTACCCCCTCTTTCCTCCCCCTAAATCCCACAGGTCATTGACCCCCGAACGTAAGCTGCGCTTACGCATGCCCATTGTTCTTGGCATTGAAGTGTTCGTGGATGGATCACGCCATACCTACATTATGTGTACGTTTGTAAGATTACTGTGGATGCAAACGACCGTGTCGAATGTGATTTAAGTAAGATATTTTACAAAACGGTTGGGAATATGAAAAATTAAGTAAAGCATATGGAAGCGTTTGGCACCCATTAGGTAATAGGTTTTTCAAAGACTCACAGATCGTTATCGCCTTTTGGAAGGCTTACGTCAATGTACCGCAATTAACTGATTGATTATAGATACCTAGAACATTATTAGGCTTCACGAAGATCCTTGAAAACTAAAGGTTTTACTGTCGAAAAGGTATTTTGGGAAACAGAACATGCGTGGGCAATTGTAGGCAGAGCGTTCGGCCTACTTATTTTTATATAAATAACTAGTGGCCGCCCGCGACTCCGTTCGCGTAGAAGTCGGTTTCCCGTGGGAATGTAAAGTTTTCCCGCGGTAAAAAGTACCCTATATGTTAATCTGATATATAAGCTATATTACTGTAAAGTTTCATCAAAATCCGTCCAGTAGTTTTTACGTGAAAGAGTAACAAACATCCATCCATCCATACATCCTCACAAACTTTCTCATTTATAATATTAGTAGGATAGCTGAACCCGCAATCGTTGTTTTGCCAAGCCCTTATCACTAAGGGGTAACCTACCCAATATGCTCACAAAATTTCATGAGAATCGGTCAAGCCGTTTCGGAGAAGTACGGGAACGTTCATTGTGAACAATTTTATATATAAGATATCTCAAAATTGTTCCATTTAGAAATGCAGCCTGATTAATTACTGTAACCGAGATCAAAATGTAAGGAGGCGGTACTACGGCGCCCAAAACCACGCATCACACCGCACATAGTTCGGCGCTTGTAGTGAAGTCTATTTTAGCTCGCAAATACCAAACTTTAGTTAGGTACTTTGTGCGTAGAATCGCGCACCGTGGAACCTATAAATTCGTACAGACACGGACAGAGTGAGCTTGCCAGGCTGATTTTAAGGTCACCACTGTCTTATAAGAAAGACAATTGCTTTTTTCTAAGAGATATTAAATATTATTTACCTACTGGGATTAAAATATATTATAGGAACAAAGAAAAAACGTTCCTTACTATTATTATTGAAGCTATTTATTCAAAAAGGTTTTTTATCTTCCCATATATACGATTACTAACCAACAGAAATGGTTAATTTCTATAAATAAACTTATACTCAGAAACGAATACTAATTAACTTCCTGTTGAGTTACATCTTAAACGTATGTAACTTTAACTGCTTGTATTGTTTATTACTTCAAACAATTTATTTGGAAGTTTGACAAGATATCTGTTTTAACGATTGCGTAAACGTCAGTTTTCAATAACCATGAGATGTTAATTAAAATAATAGGGCACGAGAATTGAAATAACAGTCAGCCACACCATCCGATCGTTTATTTTTTATAAAATAAAAGTAGAATTTGTTCATTATCTATAGCCAAAAATGCTATTCGATTACTTCTAAATCATATCCTTGTCCACTTTAAAAGCGATTCACGAAAATTTTGTTAAAATATTGTAGGTAAAGGTTCAAATGATGTAATGTAAAGCTCTTCGTAACCTACGAAGAGCTTTACGATTTTGCCTACAAATTTCAAAACATAACAGCGACTTAATTTTTTTAATCGAGATATATTTATGAATAAATTGACATTATGTCGCCGTGGTTAAATTTTCTCGATGCATTACTGCTTATTGTTTGTTATTATGGCTCTCAATATAATTTAACTTTATAATTATGGCTCAACTACCTTGCGTTTGTTTATGTACTCACGTAGTTCGTCCTTATCCTTATGGTTCTATAGTTTAGTGAGTAGGTACCTAATATTTTACGGTACGATAGATAATTTCCCATAAAAAAATTACACATAGGTATATTTTTTTGTGGCTGACTGTACAAATAGTAATTATCTGCAAATCGCCTCGCAACAGTCACGGTGCCTGCCCGCGGTGATCGCAGGCCGGTGGTGACCATCGAACTCCTGGTTATACGCCAGCTGCCACATCCGCTGCGAACGGCTTTTTTTCAAGCCGGCTAGCGTAACAAAACGCCGTTTTTTGGAAGTGCGCGGCGTGTTAGGGGTTAAAGTTTGTAATGTTTTTTGTAAAGGACATTGTAAGTGTGTGTAGTACTGGATAAACTATCGATTAAGATAAATAAAAACCATAGAAGATAAGAATGTTCTTCGAATAAAAATAAAGTACCTAATAATAGTATTAAAGAGTTTTTTTAAAATGTTAGTAGATATAATTCAATATATTTTAAAAAATATATTAAATAGACTTGCAGTATGTACTTACAAACATAAATAGCCTGTTAATAAAAAAATGCACATGGCAATCAGCATAAAAAATTCTGTATAATAAAAAATAATAACCCATTTTTAATTGCATCCCTAATCAAATAACTATAAATGTTATCTTTTCTATATCCACCATTTCTTGTTTCTTGATATTTAACCTTTATAGCATGAATGGGCCCAGTATTTAGGTCACTTCCCTGTGGGGGCCAAAGGGCCTTTGGTAATGATTGTTCAATCTGATAAAAAACATGGGAACGTAAATAAAACCTATGGTTATTTTAGGCGTGATTTTTATGTTGCTACAAAAACTAATTTGACTTATTTTTGAAAGGGGGAATTTGAGTTTGTATACACGTAAGAAATGCCTTAATGTCTCCTTACATAGATTAGTGATTGGGTGAAAATTTAAACGAAATATCACATTAGTGCAACGAATTTACAAATTATTACATATCCTCTACTCTTTTCAGAAACACTCAAAATCACTTAGTACTAAACTAGTTTAAAGCAAAAGGGGTAGTATATTTTAACAGCGAAAGATGCTATCTTACACATTTGCAAAGTTCGTTGGGTATTGGCTCATCAAGTAATAGCTCCTTAAACAGAATCTTATGCTCCAAGGTTCTTCTTATACATAAGGTTTTTAATATGACTTGTATCAAGAAAATTACTTTATTTTCTTGACAACATCTAAGCATAACATACAAGACCTAACCTCACATATCTTCAAATCTACCAGTCAAAAAAACATAACCTCTAACATCACATCACGACTTCGAGCGTCGGTTGGAAGGGCCCTAAACCAGGGGGTCAAACAGGCCCCGGGTCACGCATGCCCACAAATTACTGGGTTAACCAGATATCAGATCGAATGCAGGGTTAACGTGGGCAGGAGGGGAATTTTGGAGGGAGATTAATGTTATGATGACCGTTGAGTTCTAAAAATAGTTTTCTTTAGCGGCATTTCTTGGATAATTAGCTCGACTTTGATTTAGTATTTAATCGGTTATGTTTATTGCTTTTATTACAAATATGTGCTTGCTATAGGCAATATAGGGTTAGCTAACAGAAACACAAATAATTTAAGCTTACAGCTAATAAGAATAGTTTCAGATTGAGACGCAGGTACCGCGTACTTTTCCACTACCTTCTAGACAAGAATAAGTGTAATAGTGTAATGTAATAGTGTAGAAGTGCCCTTAAAATGAGCACTCCCTGACAACAAGTGCTCCAAAATTGCGAAAACTCAATGTTTTATTCGGGAAAAATGCACATACTATTTTATAAGTTTTTAATAAGACCCTGCCATGTTTATTGTGTTATATATCTTCATATGGGTTTGAAGTTAGTGTTAAGTTCACCTCCAAAGGCAATAAGGCAATGCAAAACTAAATTAGCACTGTATATGTCACATGAAAAAAAAAGAGTTCAAAATATTGTAAGGAACCATTAATTAATTTCCTTTTATACCAACACGACATTAAATCTAATTAAAATTATACTCCATTTAACAATCAACCATCTATACCTAACTATAAAAATCTTAATAACTAGCATAAATGATACGCAAAACGACTTGCCAAGCAAAGTAACCGTTATTCTAAAAAAGCCCTCGGATCCAGACAGGTTGTTATCTTGAGGCTTCACGCGTCGCTGCGTACGCGCAGGTACGTCACTTCCGCTCTCCCCCCTCCCGCGCCATTTCCGCCGGACACGGTGATAATGGCAACACCTGTTTTGTTGTCGTAGGATGAAAAGTATTCTCATGTTAAACATGCGAATAGTGAGCAAATCTAATTTTAGTGTTTAGTTACTTTTTAGGGTTCCGTACCTCAAAAGGAAAAAAAACGGAACCCTTATAGGATCACTTTGTTGTCCGTCCGTCCGTCTGTCAAGACCCTTTTTCTCAAAAACGCGTGGAGGTATGAAGCTGAAATTTATATCAATTACTCAGGTCTACTGTCCCTTGAAGCTGTGAAAAAATCAAACTTCTAAGCCAACGCAATCAAAAGATACAGCCGTTTATGCCGCAAATTATGCCGCAAGTCGACACTTGCAAGGGAATCAAAACCTACAGGGTGCTTCCCGTGAACTCAGAATCTTGAAATATGGTACGAAGCAACGTCTTATAGCATAGATAAAGGAAAAATTACGAAAACCATAAATTTTTAGTTACATCACATAATATTTTTTTTTTAATAATTTTAACCTTACTACCCATTTCCTCATAAATGCGTAGAGGTATTAAATTGAAATTCATACCAAATACTCAGGTCTATAATACCTTTAAGCTGTAACAAAATCAAACTTCTATGTCAACGCAATCAAAAGAAACAGCATTTAAGCTGCATATTTTGAAACTCGCAAGTACTCGCAAGGGAATCAAAACCTAAAGGGTACTTCCAGTCGACCTAGAATCTTGAAATTTGGCATGAAGCAACGTTTTATAGCACACATAAAGGAAAAATTCCGAAAACCTTAAATTTTTAGTTACATTACAAAATATATATTTTTTTAATAAATATAAACTTATAAGTTGGAATTCATATCTAATACTTAGATCTAATTGCCTTTAACCCGTGAAAAAAAAAAATCTAAGTCAACGCAAAAACGCAAAACGCAAAAGTACAACCATTGATACCGCATATTTTGAAACTCGCAACTACACGCACGGGAATTAAAACCTAAAGACCACTTCCCGTTGACATAGAATCTTGAAATTTGGTAAGAAGCAATAGCTTACAGCACAGGTAACAGAAAAATTCCGAAAAGCTTAAAATTTTAAGTAGTTTTTGCAGGTTTGTACGGAACCCTCGGTGCGCGAGTCCGACTCGCACTTGGCCGGTTTTTTTGTTATGTCAAAATTATTTTTGATTAATTGATGTTCATGAAAACACTGATGCAAGAAAAATCCTAGATAGCTTTGGTATGAAATTGTTTCCATTTTGAGCAGCCTAAAGTAAAATATTAATCTCGACCTTACGATAAATCTCATGTTTTAAACATCAATAAAATTGATCAAGTACCAACAAAATTTAACCAAAATTGATTGGTTCTACGTCTTAATGTTTCCAGATACATCGCGGCCCCAAAATTACCAATTCGTTCCCGCCAAGATATTGCCAGGAATAATATTATATCGATTTTAGTGTTTTTTTTAGATAGAAAACACGCAAACTTTAATAAGTTTTGGAAGAAACAAATGCTTAGCCTTCACTACTTTTTATTAATTACCTGTAACATTTTTAGATGTCAATTTTAATCCCTATCTGGAAAAAAGTATCTATGTCTGTCTAAAGGTTAAATAAACTATATTGTGTTATAGAAACTGTTTTGGTCGCTTGAACATTATCCTTAAATTTTCCTACATTTTTGTATATTTTAAAATCATTTGCAAGCAGTGCGCGTTGGTAATTTCACATTTGTAATATAAGTATATATGACATTATGTTATCTATAGTCAAATTACGCAAATAGGATTCACCTTAGAATGCTAGGTGAAATGAACAGTAAATATTCTATTATAATATCTATTCAATTGCTTAAGGCGTAGACTATAAGCTTGTGGTTCTTGTACGAAATTAATAAATTGGACTTTTTTACTTACTTATGTCTTTTTATCAAAATGACTAATAAAACAAAAACATGTTGTTAAGTAATGCTTCTGATTTTCGTACCAAGTAAAAATGACCTAACAAAATCTAAAACAATGTTTTAATATTTAAGTTGTGTCCATACTATAATTCTCGACAAATTCCAAAATATCAACGTAATGAATCAAATTGTCTTATTTTATCAATATTAACTTATCCTTTTCTGGTCAGTACTTACTTAGTAAGTTAATTACTAGTAAAGTAAGATACTATTTAATTGGTATAAAAATCACATTCTTCCTAAACCTAATATATCTCTTAACTATGCATGCAACTTAACACTTATACTTAACAGATCCATTGAAAGGCGCCTCTCCGCTGTACAAAACAAAGTTGCTTTTAAATTCAAATGTATATCTGCTATTATAGTAGCCATAAAAACATATTTCTACATGGATTGGGTGACCTCAATAATCTTACAAGTAGGATGTTTGTATTCAAGTACTCACAGGGACAAACATAACTGTACTAAGAAGGCCCTTAATTAACTTGAAGGAACTTTACTTTAGGATTTTAAAAGGTGGTTTAGTACCCGTCGTCAACTTAGAATAGTAGAAAATCCTACGACTATGACACCAAAATTAAACGAGAAAATAGTTCATCCATTTGACCATTTAATGAAAATTTTGGGTGTCCAATGTAATTTCTGATGCATGTTATAATATTGCGACGTTACTATATTTATAAATACACATAAATGTTGTGGTTGGGTAAGGTTAGATATGTTTTGAGTTCCATGTATAAAAAGTATAAAAACGCTTTCTTATATTACAATAAAAACTACTATATAAATACACAAAATCCCGTAACACTTTACTAAATTTATATAGTGTTAAAGTTAAGTGCCAGAAACATACGAAGAATTTAAATAAAATTTAAATAAACTGTAAAACACGCCACCTTTAACCAATTTATGTAATCATAAAATTACACATGTAACTCTAATATCAATTACATTGAAATAAATGTAAATGCTTTTGAAATAGGAAACATTGAGGTTCAAATCTATTATTTATGACTTTGTCAATGTCATTATTGTAATTTGACATTGACATGAGTAATGTCGGGTGCTTCTGTCAAATTTTACCGCAGTGAAATGTCAACGATTGATTAACAACATGCAGTTAAATACATGCAGTATCTTCCTATTGGATGTAGGTACTGCATATCCAATGTTAAATAAGTTATATTTATTAATGTTATAAACAATTAAAACATTTCCTAAAATGATTTAATGCACCTATGCAGTGCCAAAACTTAAGATGTGCACAAATTATTTACCGTAGCCTCAGACTCATTTTTTCCATATCTGATTGTATACAAATCACAACATAACATTCAATGTCAGTTTTTACGAGGACCAAACGGGTTCCAGGATGCCTTCAAACTAGTCTACAGGCGACCTTAGATGCACTACTGATTAGGAAAATACTTAATAAAATTAGCTTCTCTATTTTAAAAAAAACAGAACATTAACTGCAAAACGTATTTTAAACATTTTGTTATTTTTTTTGGCTAAAAATAGTTATCGATACATTGTTAATCCTGCATATTTCATCACTTTGAACTTCATTAGAAGTAAACCGCGTTTTGTTTAAAAGTTCTGACTTGCGATTTCTATTGCGGTTGCAAATAAACGTGCGGTTATTACTGCCGAGGTTAACTAACTGATATTTGGGATAAATTACAGTATTTATTAAAAATTAATAATAAATTATTATATTAAATAAAGATTTATTAATTCAATAAACAACTACTGAATATTAACAAAAACAAGTTTTTAAATAATGTAACTTCCCTTAGAAATTACTTTTATGTTATCTGAACATTTACTTAATAATTAACGTCTTCCGATTTACATATAAATATTTAGCTATTAATTTGTTATCGGCTATTCGATTATAAAATTTGCATTTAGTAGCTACAACTAACACACTTAAACTCGGTTTACTGTTTAATAAATGTTATGGAGTTTAAATCATTAAATACAGAATAAAATAACTTTTATTAAATATAAACTACTTCTTATAAAAATAATATATGAATGCGATAATAACGTCTACTTTTCAAAGAACCAAACATTTTTTGTCGTTATTTTGGTCACAAAAGCAAATATCAAGTTATTCGTTTTGTTAAGCTCTCCGTCCTAAAAGTTCCATCTAAAGTTATTCTTTTGTAGAATTTTCCAAGAAAATATGACGTAATTAAATTTGGTACCATCACATTTTTATTTAAAACGAATTGTTGTAATAGTACATCACTAAGTACATAAGTAGATGACGTCATACTCCAAATGTTTGAACAACAAAATGCACCACTTAACTTACAAGATTTATGTAAATCATTAGAGGCCATAAACCTTCAATCAGAGGAAATTGAACCTTATTACAACGTGTTAAGATACATGGAATTAAGGTAATTTAACATAACTGGAAAACGTCTCTAAGGTAATTACCAATGTGTGGGTAGTTCTAAAATATGGTGCGTTTTGTGATTAGTTTGTATTTTAGGGAAGTCAATTTAAAAGTGTGTTAAAAGCTCTCTCTTACAAGAAATACAGAGTGTCCTAAGATTTAAAGTCTTAAATGCAAAAAAAGCCGTTATAAGATTTATGATCAGTAAAAAACTTATTTTTATAGTATTTCTGAAAACTCCCTTCCATAATTTACCGCAATAATCCAATTTAATATCGTGTTCTTCAAGTAATAAGTTGTTAAGCTCCTTTCATTAATAATTATAACTTAAATTGAAAGGAACATAATAATTAAGTGTTGCATCTCTGTTAAAATGTTTTACTTCTGGTTCATATCTACAAACTATATCCTAAACTTTATTTAATTTTAAGAACCCATTTTGACTTACAAAAATACTAACTGAAATATAATTCTTATTGTATATTACTGCTTTCGCAAACTGTATACTAACGGATTCCAAAGATTCTCAACACCGTCTCAATTGTCAATCGCTCGTGACATTTGCTGCCTGGCTGTCAACTTGACAGTCCGCGGTCATTTATGACAACTCACTGTCAGAAACCCATATACCAAGACAAAGCCATGGCAAAGACTACAATTTAGTGGCCTTATGTGAGTTTGAGTATCATTGTATTAATCGTTTTGTTATGTCAAAACTGACATTGTTTGATAGAGTACCTATCTCATTACATAGTATAAATCCAAGTCGCTAATGGTGTCTGTTTGTATGTTGTACCACTAACTCCTTCAAAACCACTTGATGGATTTTAATCCGGTTTTAATTATCTTTTTGGTATTTTTTTCATTTAAATTTGTAGATAAAGAACATTAGAAAAAAGTATTTTTAAGTTAGCCAAAATTCAACGTGCCGGAAACAAGTCGCTCATTTACACCAGGCGGGTCGCTAGTCTATACTAATATTATAAAGCTGGAGAGTTTGTTTGTTTGTTTGTTTGTTTGTTTGAACGCGCTAATCTCAGGAACTACTGGTTTGAATTTAAAAATTCTTTTTGTGTTGGATAGACCATTTATCGAGGCAGGCTTTAGGCTATATAACATCACGCTGCAACTATAAGAAGCGAAGAAATAATGGAAAATGGGAAAAAAATGGGGAAAATTATTCATCCTTGAGGGCTTCCGTAGCGTGCGCTGCAAAAACGGTTCTAGAAACCAAAAATATATGTATGAAAGAATTAAGGGAACTTTTTACCGCGGGAAAACTTCGCATTCCCACGGGAAACCGACTTCTACGCGAACGGAGTCGCGAGCGGCCACTAGTAATATTTAAAACTAACGTGGTTCGTTTCTTGGGAGGAATCTTATGCTACCAATATCGTTTATTGCAAACGCCTATTGAAAGTGAGATCAAACCAAATAAATTGGCACCAACTTTTTTTCATTTGCTTATTTTTAAGTTACTTAATTGTTTCGTAAGCCAAATAGTTGCTCTCAACTACGCAACTTTTTAAAACATTACTTATTTTCCTACATCAGTAATAAACGTATAACATCAAAACTTAAAATATCTTCATTTGGCATCAACAACCTACTCTATATTCTACTTTGACAGTTGTGACGTAACAAAATGGCTGCTCGTCAGCCGTAGTTTGTTTCATATTCAAACGAAAGCTACTTTATTGCCATATTACATAATATAACTTTTTCCATGTGCGTTAGGCGACGGATATCACTGCTTACTATTTCGACCTACATTTTAGTTGATAGTTATAGTTATATGCACATATGTATACCTACATAACAAGCTTATGAATAAATAGTAATATTGCTTTACTTTCATTGCCGCGTCAAGTAACACGTGGTTTTGATAGGTTTATCACTTTATGGAAAAAGACAAACATAAATTGATATAATAATAATTATTTATCTTAAACAAATTCTTACACACGAAACTATCACACACGGTTAAATATATCTATCTTACTAACAGACTCAATACGCTATTTCTTCAGAAGTCGGTTAAAAAAGCATAAAAATTACAAAACTCAATATAAAATTCATCGTTATATATTGAGGGGTATACTAAAACTCTACTACAACTTCCCCTATATGATACAAAACACCGTTAATTCTATGCTCTGTGCTCACTCCTTCCCTACTGTGTTGGATCCGTTGACCGGCGCGTGAGTCACCGCCACTGCGCATGCGTGTTGCGTCATGATGAGCTTTGACCGCTATTCTTCTGTTTTTGGATAGTTATTGTTGTTGAATAATTTTGAAGTATAAGTTATGAGGTTAGGTATATTGTTGAGTTTTCTTATTGAAATGTTCAACATTAAAAATCTTATATTTCACGAGATTTTAGTTGTTTTTGTTTGTTTAGTCTTAAACCTTAAGTTTCTTGGTTAGTATAAACATTATGCTTAAATAAATTAGTGAAACACATATTTTAGTGTTTTTTTATTTTTATACACAGTTTTAGAATTTTTGTTTTTTTTTATCCTATCGTCCTGTTTTCAGTTTACTTAATATTGTATCTTATCTACAATTTAATTTATACTAAACCATGCTACTTTAAGGCTTTTTACTTTAAGGCATAAAAAATAACTTAGATAAGAACCGACTCGCTTTTAAGCTTGTCTTGTAGAAAACGAAATGTTATTAGTCATAAAATGTATAATAACATATTTTAGTAACAATAAACTAATATGACTTTTAGAGTTTTAAGTCCAAGATATAACGACACGTGCCCAGCCCACGATAATATGCTAATGTATCAATTTGTCATTTTAAATATTCAACATTGTTTTTTTTTTGTTTTTTTTTGGTAAAACTTAATACTTAGTCACTTTTTTGTCACAATGTTTTGTGATAAAAAGTCTACAGTCCTAGGACATATTCCTAACTCATGTCCTATGCCTAGAATCTTCAGCTTCTCATTGTAAGTAGGTATGATTAAGCCCTACATAGTGATTTGAAAAATAAGGCATAAAATAATAATACCTTTTTTGAGACTCCCACGCATTCATACAGCTGTGTTGCTAACACACATTTACTTGACAGGCAGTTCTGATAAAAGAAAGTAACCTTTTTGCATAATAAGTTTGTTTAGGTATGATGTTCGATTTGTTGTAAGGTGGAATACCCAAATATGGAAGTTATAAGGATTGTTATTTCGTTTTTGCTCTATAATTTATACGTTTTACTTTACACGTTTCTGGGGATTTGCACGTTGATAAGTGGTGTCTTTAAGAATAAGTTTTCGATTCTTAAAATAAGATTATTACTAGTTTCATCAAAATAATCTTAAATAAATATACCCTCTGTCAAACTCCAATTATGGCAGTCTGATATCGAACGCCTAAATATACACAAAATATTAACAATCGGGTAGACGCTTCATTTGCTGCCCGTTTAAAAACTAAAATAAACAATTTGAAACAGTTTACTAGTATACAAGTACAAGATGAAAAAAATTTTTTTTTTCAAAATATACTGATTGAACGTAACTTCATAATAGGGTCCAAGCATATAACCAGATCTAATTATGAATTTTGAAAAAAAATAAGTGTAAAATACCATTGGGGTTTTATGTTGGAACGTTTTATTAAACTTTTGTTATCAATGGTTCCACCCATAATTAACAAAAATAACAACACAGGTGCTCATGTGATTTAAAAAGCTTATGAATGTACCTATTTGCGGCGCGATCCTCGTAAGAAATTCGAATTTTTTCAAATGAAAATACCTACGTCTGGAAAAAGGTTTTATTGTCGAAAACTAAATTGCGGATAGCCCTAAAATTTGATTCCATAGCACTTTGAATACTGGCATGACTGATTACAGTTGCTATTTCAATAAAATAATTTACCAGGCTATTTATTTTTGAAGAAATGTCAATGAAAAACCATAATTGGTCCAGCGTCGTAATAGGTGCTGTTACCTTATGTGTTTTTGTTACTTTTACGCAAAACAAAACGTGATTAAACTTGGTATAATGATAGCGTATAACCTAATAAACACACGGGAAACTTTGAACAGCGAAGAAATAAAAAACCTAACCTAAAAAAGCCGCGCAAGACCGCAGGGATTTTATTACTATTATAGATTCAAAGTTATTTTCAACCTTAATACAACAGCAGCTTTATAATATCTAAGAAACTAATTAGCGACATTTGTATCTCAAATACTTTTTCTTGTATCACAAAAAAGGCCGAAAAACCTTACGTAAAAAATACTCAAAACTTTTTAGCAGCTTACTCTCGTACTACTTGAAGTCAAAATATCCGAAGAAAGTAAATCTCGAGCGGAAGTTTGTTCATACAATTTGAGAAGCACTGTTTACTGAGCCCGGGTTTGGGAACTGTACCCTAAAGGTGATAATTTCATTGTGTGGAGTATGAGTCAACGGCAATTTTATTGAGAATAAGAAGTCACTGCTGTTACTTATATATTTAAAAAAATGTGGTTATTTAAGACCCAATTATGCAGAGCAAAATGCATGGATTAGTTGATACTTTAAAAAAATATGCAGTTTTTTTATTTAGTTACCCGTTTTGATATCAAAGAAAAAACGAAATGGAATAAAAAATCAAACGAAATAGAAGTTGTCAAAAGTCGGTTTTAAAAACACTCCGAAATTTTTATCTTAAACTCTTTTTATTCCATAAATTGGTAAACTCTTTGGTAAACCAAATAAATTACCAAAGAGTTCAATATTGCCAAAGTTTTGAAACGTATTGGAAACATGTCATTACGCTTATTTTAATTTATTTTCACACATTCCAAATTAATTACCAACATGTTTTACTTACAAATACTTGAACCAACGGTTAAGTTACATCAAAGTTTACTTAAGCTTCGACTTAAACGGTGTTAAGTTACTAACCATGACGAATTATTTAATTACGCACTTAACTACGTGTTAAAGTAACTGTTAGTTTAACAAAATAAAGTTGAGTCAGGCTGGAGTTTTTATAGTACACTAGTGGCCGCCCGCGACTCCGTTCGCGTGGAAGTCGGTTTCCCGACGGAATGAGAAGTTTTCCGGCGGTAAAAAGTACTCTATGTGTTATTCTGATGAATAACCTATATAACTGTAAAGTTTCATCCAAATCCGTCCAGTAGTTTTTACGTGAAAGAGTAACAAACATCCATACATACTTACATACATACTCACAAACTTTAACGTTTATAAATAATATTAGTGGGATGACAAGTTGGAAACGAAACTAGTTTCAGGATTAGCGGTTCAATTTGTTGTAATATGCTACGTATAACTAAAGTGCAATTTCATACAATAAAATAAAATATTTTCTATGAGTTTTCAACTATAGGATAGATGGCGCTTTCTTTTTAATAACTTTAAAGTGCGGCCAAAATCAAGTTATCAATTACAACTATGTACGAGTATTTGCACCCTTTAAAAGGTCTCATGAATTATAAGACAAAAGCTAACAAGTGAGAAACAACATTTTCATACAGAGAAAAAAATGTTTGTCTCAACCCACAATTTCTTTCATCGATTGCACGTAACCATCGCAAGAGCTTTCCCCAGCTTTTTAAAATATATTTTGACCAACACATCCGTCTTGTCCCCTCAAATACTCCCAGTTATTTAAGTTATTAACCTCAAAAATAAACAATAAATTTCGCCTACATCGCTTTCAGATATTCACGAATTATGAAGCGGAGGTATCTCCCTGCAGCGATATATTTCGTATATGATTCGGTGCTTCAAAGAACTTTGGAGAAACCACCAGAAACAACATAGCTGCGGGGTGAACGTGCTCGGACAAAGCATTTTGAGGCTTTCATTATTAGTGAAAGATGAAGAAATCGACGAAATAAATTAATCTGTAGACTAAAATGAACTAACAACGGTTATAGGGTCTCAATAGGCCTAGGAATGCCTAGTGACAACCGAGATATGAGAAAATTTCGAAAAGTTATTTAAAAAAAATCCTAACCCGGCAATCCGGCTGGTTGATGCTATAAGTGCATTTCTCAAATCGGCTACAGTAACTTTTTAGAACAATTGTTTAAAAAACATAAATTAAAAGGATGTTAAAGAACTATGTCAAAAATGTTTTCCCTGTGTATATAATAATAGGTACAAAATATTAATAAGTCTATAGATTTAAAAAGTCTTCATAAAATAGTAAACAAATATTTTGCAATTTTGATTGAACGCGAATTTTCTGAGCAGTTCATAACTTAAGCTTCTACAATTAGACATGATCCGAAACTGATCTTTAATCTCGATATAACGCTAAGGGCTATAGGGCACCTTTCGTCGGGGTAGGGCTGTGTAGTATGTATAAATAAATTACTGATTTGTAATTGGTTATAAATACTTAGTTACGAGTAGAATTTAAGCAAGACTTAATTAGAGTACTCTATAATTTATTGTGTACTAGCTTTTGCTCGCGGCTTTGCATGCGTTAAATTTGGAGTAAAACTCCTTCCCCTGTACTACGAGTATGTTATTATACATGTAAACCTTCCTCTTGAATTAAATCTATTAAAAAAACCGCATCAAAATCCGTTGCGTACATAGGGACAGAGAAAGCGACTTTGTTTTATACTATGTAGTGATGTTATTCAAACACTAACAGAAGCTAGCTATCTTTAAGAAAAAAAAACAATATTATTATCAGCGAATTTAATCGAGTATTGTTATAAAATTAATCTAAAGATCTTGAACAGATTTGTCATTGTACAAATGTTGTCACTGTCAACTTACATTTCTGACATTGACGTTTGAAAATTCCAAGTTAACCTAAACAACATATTTTCCAGTGAAAGTTGCCCGTCATTTCAAACAGCTATATTAACTAAATCATTGGTGATGAACCACCAAAACTTTCCTTTTTATTATATATATTAGACGAGGTTTATTTCTTTTATTAATAGTGTATGTCTTAGGCTGTGTGCTAAGATTGTATAGCTACTGTGTTTGAAAATACTCAATGATTAACTATAATAATACAAGTAGGT
The DNA here is from genome assembly GCA_916618145.1 of Emmelina monodactyla. NCBI lineage: Eukaryota > Metazoa > Arthropoda > Insecta > Lepidoptera > Pterophoridae > Emmelina > Emmelina monodactyla. The sequence continues at coordinate 6,333,966 of OU745316.1, forward strand.
ATGTTTTTTTTTAAATTAATTATGGTATTTTAACACCGTTTTGAAATATAATAAGTTAAAACTTCTTTTTAGTTGAAATCTGGAAAAAAATGAGTGTAGTTGAATAATAGAAGAAGAACGAGTGAAACAAACATTAATTATACTAGTCATAACAATATTTAATGTCAAATATGTACCATAAATCAGCCACAGAAATTTAAGCTGCATCCTAAAAAAATATATTTTTTTTTTCTTTAATGGATAAAGTTTTAAAAATTTAGTGCTCAAGTTTAGCTCATATTTGACTTCTTTATCCCAATATTAAAAAATACATACAGGAGCTACTTCGAGTCATAAATTATTATTTTACACACAACATAAATACATAATAACTTTACTTTTTACGAGGACAAACGCATAAACTTTAAAAAATGGCATTATATTTTATAAAACTCCAAATGCATAGTCCGAAAATAAAATATAAAAACAAATTTAGGTCAAAACCCGGTTGTATTGCAATTTGTTAATTTATTTCCCTATAAAATATAAACTGTAAAGCTTTCACTCGTTTTATTTTTACGAATAAATTTGTATGCAACATTGTATTAACGACCTCTGTGGCGTAGCGGTATGTATACAGACTGTTAAGCGGAAGGTTCCGGCTTCGATTCCCGTTTGAAACATTTTTGTAAAAATTGTCTCGTGTTTACCTATAACTGAGCCATAACATAGTTATTGTAGTTGTTAAAATATATTTTTTTTTAAATAACGAGCTGAATATCTAGGTTTCATTAGTATTTGTGATTCTTATTAAACAAAACAGTATTATTTCCTTATATCAAAATATAAGCATCCAATTTATTTTAACATTAAGGTTATCAAAATATTATTCTTAAGCCAAATTCAAAGCTCAGTAAGATTATACTTCAAAAACTCAGAAATAAGAGAAACAACTGACATAACTCCACGTAGCGCGTAGGATAAAAATTAGACGTCGCACGCGCATGGGCAGCGCGTTGATGTCTTTCAGTGAGAAGTTTAAATTTGGAACTTATTGTTTTAATTCAGGTTTTTATAAAAATATCCTTGGTTATTTAAAAACGTTATATTGTATAAAATGATCGAAACCGTTTTTAATTTCATGTTGAAATTAATCTAAATTTATAAAAAAAAACTTTAAGGCAAGAATAAACGAAATTTTTTAAGATACGATCACGACTCATTAGATGTTTTCTTATTTAAAAAAAACTGTTGTACTCATTTTTTTTCAAAAAATATAAACGTACAAAGTTTGTAATATCATGGCGAAAATATTATCAAATTTATTGAATGACATAGAAGAGTTTCACAAATATATACATACATGAAAACAGACATACGGTGACTTTAGTCTATATGTTAGTACTACCAGTGGCCCGCCCACGCTTCGCAATCGTGTAATTTTGACCGACTTTTTCACAAAACATAGTATTTTGACAAACCTAGAAACCCCTTCTCTGAATGAATTTATTTATCATAACCGTTTCGAAAAATATCCAAATGATGGCGAAAACTGTTTTTAAATCTACCAGTACAAGTTTAGGAGGGTGTAGTGTACAAACATACAAACAGACACGAATAGCGACTTTGCTTAATACTATGTTATAAATATGTATCTATAACTGATGACTATATGTAAGTATACATAACTCTAACTATAAACTGTAGTTACCTTATTCATATCACAAAACAATGACATTTGTACGTAATCGTTTTAAATTCTACTCACGCGCAACTACCGTCCCCTCCACGCATGTCTCACATTACATACAAATTTCTACTTTATTATAATAGTAATAGAGTTGAGAATAAACAATGGATTAGTAAAAACTATGTTCATCACTTTTATGGTTAGTATTTCACCTTGAATTCGTAATTTTATATTGTGTTTTTTCGACAAAAAGAGTTATAGTATGGTTTTGTGTTATATATTTTTATGTTAGAGATTTTTAATGTTATTTTATTTCCATCCTAAATAAATATTAATACACAATTTTTGAGCATAGTTCTGCTGTTTTGTTTAAAATAAATACAAGATATTTCGTAAATTACGTAAAAGTATTCACTATTTTTTATGACTCCTTAGTTTTAACTATGGGTAAACAAGTGTTCACTAACGATTAAACACTATCATACTAAAATTATTATAAAGACTAAAGGTTTCAATAATGTGTGTCGTGTGACAGATAAACTCTATGCCTAAAATAAAACCTCTTTCTAACCTAATTTGTCTTTCATAAATACTTTGTTTCGCAACATTGCAACATTCAGTTATTTACTGATTTATTATCTTACACTAAGCCGTCACTTTGACATTATCAGTAAATCTAAAGATTGCATAAATTCAAGGACAACTTTCGTTTTGTTCTACCTTAAAACTGTGTATACTATGCATATATTTATGCGAAGCTGTAAAAAATCTAGCAAAAAACATAGGTAAGTCTAACTTTAAAAGATATAAAATAAAGATTTTAACTTTCCTACTGTTTTAAATTTGTATTCAGGTATCCTAAATTCATCAAATTATGTCTTGTGCTATATTACCCGATTAATAACTGATATGGAAACCCTATTTTAAGCTACATTTAGATTGATAAAGGCTTTATAATGTAGCATGAAATACCTAGATATATTTTAAATGCTACTTTAAATTCTGGGGCTCTAAAGTTTAAGTTTGGTAAGACTAGATATTATAAGGTTAAATTTAGATATAGTAAAGTAAGAGATAGGCATCGATAAGCGTTGTAACCTTAAATCAATATATAAAAAAGTAATTTATTAACAAATAAAATAGATATTATAAGGTTTTCCTCATACGTCGTTTACAACAATGGTTGTAGTATTTTTTCTTATTATTACAATGTGGGTTGGATACCAAGTCACCTTGAGTATAATTGGCTGCCTTTTTCAAATTGTACAAGCATACTTAACATGGATTGACAACTCTCGAGTTATCTTTTGATGTAACAAATTGTTACCTAAATTAAATACTTGTAGCCTAAATTACCTCATTTATCTAGTTTTATTTGTGATCAATTGGGTATTTCGGAAGTTCTTTACTTCATTTTTCTAGGATATACAAACTGGTTATTTTTTAAATTATGTAGATAATTTAATTAAATTGAATTTAAGGGGAAAAAATATTGATAGTACTTAAATAGTTATATGTTCACTATGTGATTACGACTTGATAACCACTAGTAACTAACTAGTGAGTTTTTAAAAAAGGTTTTTATTTCACTTGCAAAGTAATTTTAGGATACATCAATGTCAATTCCATTTTACTGTTCCCAGCAAACATAAAGCTGAACGTTTACGTGCATATATTCCACTAAAGATATCGTAAAGATAATTTTCTGAATGAAGCGTTAACAGTAGAGATAAATACTGACTCTACCTACATACTAAACCAGTTTCTAGTATCAGCTGTTGAAGCGAACATCTGTTATTGAATTGTCATTCACGTTTTTTAGAATACCTATATCTATGTTAAGTTAGGCTTTGCAGCACATATTCATCTAGTGCCAGAGTTTTTGGGAACCGCCTTTTTACCAACCGGCCCCTGACGTGGTTTTTTTATGATATAGGCAGCAAACGAGAATGCCGGTCACCTGATGGTAAGTGATCTCCGCCGCCCTTGAATACCCGCAACACCGTGGGTGTTGGGGGTGTTTTGCTGAGCCCTTGACAAAATTAGGCACCGACTACCGCACTCACCGAACGAAACGCAGGAACATCGTCCCTGCTTTACTATGATTTTCTGTGCGACGGTGGTATTTCACCGGTCGAGTCAGCCCAGTAATCGCTGCAGACAGAGCCTACATCTAGACTCTACCACTCGTAAATTTCACCGTAAAAGTAATCCTAACGTAACCACAAAACCAAAACCACAAAAGTAGAATCCTGAGACTAAATTCCTCTTCAAACATAATTTAAGCCTAGTTTAAAGCAAGTAAGCAGTAAAAATAGCCTAATAGCATGGTAACAAGACTTCAAGCCAACGTATGGCATCATTACACATACTTACTTACTGACTTGCCTCTCTGTGGGTAGACTGTGTTCATCTTGGGTCACTCCACTTTATAAACAAGCCATCCATTATTAAAAACTACTATGTGATACTACGGGAACTATGTTCGTGTTTATTTGTATTGAGCTGATTACGATTTTAGTCATCGATTTTAAAATAAATGCCCAACTTTTATAATAAAACCACAAAATAAGTCACAACTCACTCTGACGTTTACATTTCTTTGTTTACGATTTAGTTGTTGTTTAAAATATAACTATAAACCATAGTTCATTTCGACTAGGCTAGGTATATGAGTTTTGTTACCCAAGGAGTTTTAATTACTATGTATCAACTATGTTTATAAAAGCAGAATAAACTCTAAGTATATGCCCAATGCGCAACCAGTAATGTTTCTGTGGCAATTAAAAAAAATGCCTTTCCAAGAACATAGCATTATAAGATAAGACAGGCAGTGTTCTAGCGAAAATAATTCCAGTTTAATTGATATTAATTAATTGTAGTTAGCGTTAAACGGTTTAACGTAGCGTATTTTCGTCTTTATTTACTTCAATCTTGTTTTGTATGGGAATTCCGCAGTTTATAAAAAAAGAGTCTGTACACACAATTATTTTTTATCTAGTGTAACCTCAGTTCATTTTAAAAGTCTGTACCTATCTATTACCATATGAGGTTACGACTTGGAGTAAACCTTTCTTTTTTGTAAACCGACTTATATATTTAACATCATGTATAATAAACATGCATACTTTATTTTCACTAAAATTTACTTATTTCTCTAAATTAGCACACCAACTGTGTGGCCCTGAACTAAGCAAAGCTTGTACTAAGGTACCACAAAATGGAATAGGGAAGAACCTAGTTACCCCCAGATACGAGCCAATATAGAAAAACATTTTTACTAAAGTGGCCCGACCCGGGAATCGAACCCGGGACCTTCCGTTTAAACTCAATATTAGTTAAAAAATGCATTTATTCACTAACATTTATTCATGATCATAACAAGTCTCAGTTATAAATCCGTATAAAAACACTGACAATGTTAATTCGAGACGTATCTTTCTAACATGATCAAGTAAGAATCAAGAATTTACATGTTTTTATCTCTCACTGATTTTCTAGGAAAGTTTGACGTATTTATGTCAACTCATTTTTATCCCTTGCTTACTTATCCGGTTAACAGGAGGTTTATGTTTCCTAGTCAGTAGGTATTGATTATCATTACATAGTATAAATCCAAGTCGCTAAATGTGTCTGTTTGTATGTTTGTCCACTAACTCCTCCTAAACCAGTTGACGGATTTTAATGCGGGTTTCACCATCCTTTATGTAATTTTTTCACTTAAATTTGTAAATAAATAAAATATATTCCAAAAAGGTTTTTTTAAGTTAGCCTAAATTCAATGTTTCGGGAACAAGTCGCCCAAAATTACAGCATTGCGAAGCGTGGGCGGGTCACTAGTCTTATATATAAAATTCTCGTGTCACAGTTTTCGTTCCCATACTCCTCCGAAACGGGTTGACCGATTCTCATGAAATTTTGTGAGTATATTGAGTAGGTCTGAGAATCGGCCAACATTTATTTTTCATACCCCTTAGTGATAAGGGTTGTCCACCCCTAACATATTTTTTTTCAAAGTCAGCTAGTAGTCCTATATAGGTATTTTAAAATTAAAAATATATTTTGTAAATTATGCGTTACATGTACCTAATTACGTAAATATTTTTCTTTCATTATAATAACCTTAAAACGTAAAAGACATCTCACTAAGTAATCAATATTTATGTAGAGTCAATCACTTCAATTAAGTAGATTATACGATGAGTTCATAATGCTAAAATATATCGCACATTCGCTCAATTTCCATTTTAGTGCCTACATTTCTAGGTCATGCTGTGTCTAGTGATAATAATTCCGGGAACACTTAAAAAAACATAGAAAGTACATACACTATTCAAGTTTTAAGTGTTTTTGTAACCTATCCAGAAAAACAATAAAATATTAATACTTTATATAGCATTTTTTTAAGCATGTTAACCAGAATTAAAAAATATAAAAGAAATTCATTAGTTTAACTCTCAAAGTAATGAATTAAAAACAAAAAGAACTAGTATTATTATATGGGTCATTAATAATCAGATAGAGTGCTTATATCGTGATTTGAATAGCAGCTTTGATTGTTATTCGTCGTTGCCATGACAACCAAAAGCTTGAAATAACCTTAAAAGGGCAGCCATTGTAGTCTTCAACAAATAAGTACGTTTTTCAAAGAAAATATCATGTGGTCTTACTAATATTATAAACGTGAAAGTTTGTGAGTATGCATGGATGTTTGTTACTCTTTCACGTAAAAACTATTGGATGAATTGAATGAAACTTTGCAGTAATATTAGAATAACACATAGGGTACTTTTTACCGCGGGAAAACATCTCATTCCCACGGGAAACCGACTTTCACGCAAACGGAGTCGCGGGCGGACACTAGTATATATATTTGTATTTTGATGTGTCAAATCGAAAAAATATAGCTTGTAGACAGCCTACTTTGAAGGCATTTTACATTTTGTTCAGTTGAAAATGAAAATGCTTTAAATTAAGGTCCTTATACATAATTTAATTACATAGAGCAAGGATTAACCTATTGAATAATGAGTAGGTTCCTATTTTTAGGTAAATTGCTCGTTATATTTTACTATACATATGTCTATTTAACTGCATCTGTAAAAAAAAAATGCGCTAAAAAAAACTTAAAAATCTAACATTTATCTTATTGTATATTTTTTGTATTTTGCAGTCGGTAGTTTTAATTTAAAAGAATTTAAACGCTTAACAATACTCTATCGTTTTTCTTTTGAAAGTTAGTTAGTTAGTACAAATATATCTGCGACAAAGCTTCAGTTTAAAAAGTATAGTTCACTCGTATTCGCTTAACACACCATCCGCGTGCATAAACCAGCTATTATCATTCGTCGAATGTTTATGTAACTTTGTAAAAGGTCAGCCGAAGTTTTTATTAGTTAGACAGTGTGGAGTTTGTATAGGAAGCTCGACAGAGTCGTACCTATTTTGTGTTAGTGTTTATGTCGTAGCCTTTTTTTACAGTTCAAAGCTCGGACGTAGGATGTAGGAACTCACGGACTATAATAGTCTGTTTTTAGGCGGCAAAATGATAACATTTTAAAAGAAAAATTTGGTGACAGGTATAATAATATCAAAAATTTGGCTTAAGTACCTACTAAATAAGAATATAAGTAAATTCCAAGTCAGAAAATGTTAAACATCTAACAAGAATATTGTAAAATAAAAAACACGATAATTTAAGGTTATGCTTCAAAACAATGGGTTATTTGAACTCTACCAACAGTAATTACTACTTCAAAGCACGTCTTACGTCACAAGACCACAAAAACTCAGTTTCAAACAAAATATGTAGTCTTTTTCGTGACCATCAAACCATAACTACATAATATAGCACGCCCATACAATTTAAACCTGAACAATAGTTACTCACCGACTCGATTAAATCATCCAAAATAACAAATCCACTTAAAAAAAGTTCACTTCACTTCAAGTGACACTGGCGCGAAAATCTGACACTGACACTTAACTTTTTTCGAAACTTTTTCGCGGGAGCGTGCGCGGACGGCACGCGGCGATGCGCGCGCAGGTCGGATAGTGACTGGCAGCCTGCGCGCCTTCACACCTGTCGTCTAATAAAAAAAAACAATAGTAAACATTAAAACTAAGGTAGTGCACGTTGGAGTTGTAACTATTTAACCTTTGTGGAAAGATGTTACGGTCGAGTTTTTCTTGTACTTGAAGACACTTGGGCAAAACGATGTATTTTTAAGGAGTAGGCATACATTCAGTAATTATGTATAGGTACCTACTAATAATTTAAGTAAAAAAATTTTTTTGAGTTTAGGTCAAAGAATAATTTAAAAAATTCTTCAGTTATCTACTATTGCTAGTTATCAGTAAATGGCTTAATGATTGAGTCACTGCGGGTAGCAGACTAGTTTTAAATATATTGCTGATAAAAAAAACTTAAAAGTATATTCACATTACTCTTAAATAACATTTATAAATATATACATTAATAAAAAAAAAATATCTGTAATTGCTTATTTAGCGGATATTACAACATAAGTTATTTTTTCGTAAACACAGCCAAGTTTTAATATGCCCACAGAAGCAGAAGGCAATGTTTTTGAGGTACCTACTACATATTTAAAATGTTAAAATCTATTTCTTAGAATTTGAATGGCGAGCCGAGTTTTCTTAAATAATTTTGTTTTAATAGAAAATACTACGTGATTTATTAATTATTTAATAACTTACTTGTTTCTTTCTCATATTAACTTTCATAAAATATAATTCTTTTTTTTAAGACAATCAATCAATAAAAACATAATAGATACATTAAATTTTACAAAATTAACTTTAAAACCTTCTTAAGTATTAGTAGTAAAAAGTAGGTGAAGGTTCATTTAAAATTTATTAATTAATTATTCTAAGAAATATTGATTTTCTATGAAGCAATTTTAATTACTTTCCGTTTTGTAACTTATTAGGGTAGGTAGGTACTTGAACATAATGCTTACGTTAAATGATTTTAATGACCTTCTATATATATATTTTAGTAAGGTGCAACCATACTCTAAAAAATATGTATTAAGTATTGGAAATTAAACACAATTTTAACACTACTAAATAAATAGAAGACAAAAAAATATCAAGGCACTCATTTTCTATATCTCTTCCATAGGTCAACTTTTCTCCGGATATTAGTGATCAGGTCAAAAAAACAATTTTATAAACGAACATTATTCATTAGAATAGTACATTCAAGGGACGAAATGCCATAATATCCTATCTAAATCATATAATTGACCTTCCAATTATTTATTTTAAATTATATTAATTGAATCCAAGTAGGTAACTTCATTAAAGTATTTTGTGTAAATAATTTATGTGTCGTTTCATAAACAATCGTAAAGCATTTAAACCAAAATACAGACAAATTAATCTGTGTACCACAGAAACCATCAATTCGTTGCGTACTTTTCCTCATAACTTTCTTTTACTCAGAAACATTTATTTTTGAAATGAAAATTGCGAACAATCTGCGTTTTATCGATATATCCGACACTATAATTTGGCTGTACCCTTAAACTATTTATCAAAAACCTGAAATTGTATTGACTCTAATTTATTCAAACCTGCTGCAAAACAATTTAAACTTTAAATGATACGTAATAAGGTTTACATTAAATAAAATAAGAGTTTAGCTTAATTGCCGAATAGATCAGTAGCGTTTTTGAGTTGTGTATAAATAAATAAATAATGAATTAGTAATTGCCACAAAGTTATATGATATTAAAAAACATATTGGAGTACCGTTCCGTTTTAGCTATTGAATTTTATAAACTTACTTAATTCTCCAAAGCTTATCTTACTCATATCCTACTAATATCATAAACGTAAAAGTTTGTGAGTTTGTATGGATGTATGGATGTTTTTTACTCTTTCACGTAAATACTAATGGACGGATTTGGACGAAACTTTACAGTAATATAATATCAGAATAAAACATAGGGTACTTTTTACCGCGGGAAAACTTCTCATTCCCACAGGAAACCGACTCCCACGCGAACGGAGTCGAAGGCGGCTACAAGTATTACATATTTACTAATAATATGTAATAATATTAAATACAATTTAAGAAAAGTTTAAATATATAGATTGAGATAGTAGAGATTAAAGCTCATGGTGCCAACCACAACTCATTATGCAACACCACAAAAATATAAAATAAGATCACAGCTTAATAAGAAGGTCAACTTATGCAAATACTCACTCTTTTTCTAATTATTGGTCAGTTTATCAAATACCATAAATACGAAACCTGTAATAGAAAAGAAAGCATCAATAACAATGAGAAAAACTTTATCAACTTAACAAAAATAGGTTGACTTAACCAAACCAGGCTAACGCGTGTACAAAATGTGTAAAATTGATAATGATAGTAAATGACAATTTGACGGTGGAGTCTATTAGATCCATGAGAATGTGTGTAAAATGTAAACAAAAGTGTCGGCACGTCAAATTGACCTAGAAAGCTGGTACCATCGAGGAAAAAATAAGTTTGTTTGATAGTTGACATTCGTTATGATACTAAAAAAATGTGGAAGTTATAATAATTCAGTAACTAATATTTAGTGATACTAATTCAATTCCTACTAATATTATAAATGTGAAAGTGAATCAAAGTATGTAGTAAAAGCGTTAAAAGTCTTTTTTCATGCTTGATACTTGTTCTAGTTGATATTTACTTCAAGATTTTAAGAAAAACACAGGTAGGTACTAAAAATTTAACGAATATTTACTACCAAACTGACTTAACTACTCATTTAACAGTACCTTCGCGACTATGGTCATTTTATTTCGCATTTTATTGGGCTTTTAAGATGCTTAAAGCGTTATCTATCTATAAAGTAGGAGGGAAGAAAGCCTTTTAGAATTCGAACAATCATTTAAGTAAATTATTTACTAGGAAACTTCAATTCAGCCCGAATCAAATGAAATTACGCTATATCAGCTGCTGCATAAGTGATAAGCTTAAATCAAATATTATATGCTTTTAGAAATTCTTTGATATAAACTTCACGAAACAAATGACCTTTTTAATATTACAAAATAATGAAGCACTTCTTTTATCTGAAGGTTTTATAGTATAAAGTTTAAAATAATGAGGTCGAAGTAGGTACTATGTGTCCTTTTTTTTTCTCGACGGAAAAATCCTTTATGGTTACCCAGGGAGATAAGTGGGGTTTGCACCCCGGGTTATGTCGGAGTCGCTCAAAGTGCTGCAAAGTGCATACTCATCACACGAAGAAGAAGAAGCAGAAGGCTGGCATACCGACTAAAAAACCGTCGTTGCCCATCGTTCCAGTATGGGGCGTGACCGAGGGAGCTAGGTACTAAGTGTCCTAATAGGATGTGATTGAATGAAAGATACTGTTATTAATTGTTACCTTAGAGACGGACTTTACTCTAAGGGTGTTCTTAGTAAAAAAATATTTTTTTTACCTCTCTCATGCTAATTGATATCCACATTGTTTTTTAACAGGGTTTTCCTCTACACCCCTTTTAACGTATTCGGACTGTTACTAAAGCGGCAAACAATTTTGAATAATTTACCTATAGTTTTGAATATATACCTACATACATATCTACAGTAGGTAATCATAAAATCTGTATGTATTACAAAACAAGTACCTCACCACGTAACCCAAACCACCAAACCCAGATAGCGATCACCACCGAACAATAACGTTTGGTGTCTCAATGGTCACAGTTGGCTGCAGACGAACAGACAGACAGACCGGCAGAGCAGATAATGATGGTGTAGGTAAAATGGCGGCGCTCACCGTCATGATACAGCGGTCACGGTACCGCATTGTGATGCTTTATTGCTGTGCGTTGGTGTTATTTTAAGAGTATACGCAATTTGTATTGTACTATATAAAAATATTATGTAGGTACATAACCCGATGGGTTTGGAAGTCAAAATATTCTTGATAGAGTTACGATACAAAAGAGTTGGGGACAAGGCCCTAAAAAAACATCCGAAGCATAGGAGAAAATAAGGCAAAAACTCATCGTCATAATTTATTCCATTGTAGTGTCTCTGTTTTTTTAGTTGTTCTTAAAATAAGCCGTATTCTTACACAATTGTTTCGTCTGAAACTAATAAGCTCAGACGGATTTCATATATTTAAATTTTTAGGTTATCTTTCCGTTATCTTTCATACCAATTATCCGGTCAAATTTCAAACTAAAATATTTCTAAGCATAAAACTTACCAACCACCCTCTACTAACGTGTCTAAAAACCGTTTTTTAATTAATAATGTGACCCCATGGTCAGAAACCTCCGAAAACATACACTAAATCCCTGAGGGGATAGTTTAGTGTTGCCATTCCCTAATTTTAAAGTTGTTGTCGATATATTTATCGACAAATAATAGTAAACAATATAAAGAAAGAGATATTTTGACACTATAATAAATGGCTTTTATTATCATTTTTTTTTCTATTCTTAATTTCAAAAAGAAAGAAGTCATTTCATTAAAAATAACTTATTTTAACATTTTATAAACATCGATTTGATACATACACGTATCAAAAAATGGACATCCTACTACCGAAACACCTCAATCCACCGAAAACGTGTCATATACGACAACCCTGCGCATACGCATAGTAAAGCGGTAGGATCTACGCTCCAACACGCGCGACAGGTGGCGAGGCAGCTGTCGAATTAGTCGAGACCCCAGTGCCTTCTAATTTAAACTAAGGAGAGGTTATTTAAAGTTTATTTGTAAAATTGCTTTGAAATATAGGTAGTTTTTACTAAAACTAAAACCTAGTTAAACCATGGATGAAGAAGTGAAAGGATAGACAATAGCCATACAAAATAGCGTATACTTTTTTTTAGTTCCCAAACTTTCGATAGATGACATTACTAGTCTCAAAACACAAATTTGCATATTTTAACCAATTTTAGTTATAATACACCCGCTAGATGGCGTTGTAGTAAAACTATTTTTGCTTTACACATTAAAATATTAAATCAATTGTTTATTTAAGACCAATAAATGTCGATTTAAACCAAAAAGTATAAATACAAAATTTATGATTTAAGTCGATTTTTTTTACTGGCATGAACAGAACTTGATAAAAGTGAAACTGACAAATTTCAGGCTACTTTTGCAAATGTCTACCGCCCGCAGTGTTCCCAACCTATAGTGAGGCCGTTTCCGTACAACATCTGTAAAATGTTTAATGATGTATTTTCGCTAAATTTATCAATCGTATCGTATTTACTAAAATGGGGTCGAAAATGTAAGTATGAAATAGTCTCCCAAATTAGTTAAAAATCTTCATTCTATCTGCGTTTAATACTTATTTGATATCGTTCTAGGCATAAAAATAATAGTACTACGGTTGTGAACACTGGGCCGCCCGGCCGGCCAGCCATACGTTTTCTGAACGGATACAAATTTATAAACGCGTAATAGGTTTTTGTATACCTACCTACTTGAAATACCCATAGATTTTTAGTAGACAATGATAATAGAATGAATGGTTATATACTTACTAGGTGTATCAAAATAAGTAAAATTATTAAAATTGGGGAAGGCTAAGCTAAAAACAATACCAGACATCTTATTTTTTGAGGGTGGTCTATCTATTACAATTCCCAGAAAACTTAGCCAGGATAATCAATAAATGATAGGTGACCATTTAACACATAGTATGCTAAACATATAATGTACATTTTTTTATTAATAGAAAGAAACGTTATCTATAACAAAATTAATATTTGATTAAGCCCTAAAATATTTCTACACAAAAGTAGGTACGGTAAGCTGCAAGAGTCCATAATATAGTCCACATATTTGACAAACATTATTGCATCCAGTGGTCATATTCACAGTTTCACACACACTAACGTTAATAAACTACTATTTTACTACTTCTTAATATCAACCTTAACGCGACAGTTTTAAAGCTCAATATATTTTTATAAATTTTTGTGGTTGTTACAACATTTTCTTAAAAACCAAGAGGTTTTTTTCGGATCTCCTACACTCTAACCGACACCATTCTCAACCTTAATTTGAGAGACTTAAGGTTCAGCACTATTCTATAAAATATTGTGGTTGTTGTTTTATTTCTTCTATTCATCTATACGATCGCTAAAACAATCTAATGGTCTCAGAGTTATTATTTCGTCCTAGAATCATGTTACTCTAGTTAAAATCTTAACCATATTGTATTTTTATTATGAGTTTCATTCATTTTGCTTTTTAAGTCGTAAAGAAAGAATTAATAACTAAATGAATTAATAACCAAAATAACTAAAGAATTAATAACCAAGAAAGTTTATTTATATAAAATACTAGCGATCCGTCCACGCTTCGCAATGGTGTAACGACTTGTTCCCGAAACCCGGAATTTGGCTAATTTAAAAATCTTTTTCTGCATGTTCTTTATTTACAAATTTAAATGAAAAAAAAACCTAAAAAATGGCGAAAACCGCATTAAAATCTGTCAACTGGTTTAGAAGGAGATAGCGGACAAATATACAAACAGACAGAATTAGCGACTTGGATTTATACTATGTAATGAAGAAGCTTATTTTACACTTGTTTACAAATATATTTAGGTAATGTTTGACATTTATAACAAAATGTTTTTTCCAAATATTTCATACTTACAGTAAATCGAGTCTCGTAAGGAGTTTGAGTAATATCATGTATTGAGTCACTAGTATATGATATATAGCTTTCCGCCCTGCGGTTTCACGGTAAGCTAAATAGCTTTTCCCGTGGGAATGAGGCTATTTCCCGAAGTAAAGTTATCCTATTTTCTTCCCTGAGTGTCGAACTATCTCTATTCCAAAATCAAGACAATCGGTTCAGCCGTTTTTACGTGAAGCAAACATACCAACAGACAGACATACACATTTTCACATTTAAAATATTATATTTAGTAAGGATATAAAAGACATGAAAAAAATACCTAAAAGATGGCAAAAACCGCATTAAAATCCATTTCGTGGTTTATCCACTTACCATGGTACGCTATCTCCTTAGCGGACAAACATACTTGCAACAGACAAAATTGGATTGGATTATACTATTGTAATGATTATATGCATTTCGATAATACGCATTCTGTCCTGCATACTTATATCAGCTTGCATACTTATTATAAAACTTAGAAATCAACTTATGATTCAATCATTGAAGGATTTGGTTATTTTCGTTTTACACTCAATGTTCAACATGTTTTCATAGTTAACTCGCATTTCAACTAATGTTTTTAAAAATGTTAAGGTTGACAAAAGTAAAAAGTTGTTACAAATTATACATTTATTGTCAATGTGTGTAATTTGTAGACCTTACACTCTCTAATGGACTATAGCATATACGTATAGATGTAGATGCGGCGATAAAGATTAAAAAGCACTCGACAAAAGCTAATTTATAAACGTCACCTATCAACTTTGTGCAGCTGATTGTTTTTTTTAATGGCATCACTGGAATTTCGTATGAAAATGTTTATTGTATTAGCGCCATCTAGTTAATTTAGATTTATTTTTTCTACAAAACTAAATTGACCTATTTTAATGACAAATTGCTAGCGCCATCTAACCTTATAAATTGAAATGTATAGCGCCATCTAGATTTATACTACTTTTTTTGATATACGCTATTTTGTATGGCTATTGTCTATCCTTTTACTCCTTCATCCATGGTTAAACTAATGAATACAAGGAAAGTTTGAAAAAAAAACATTTCCGTAGTTTGTTTTTGACAGGCTGTGTGTAACTGGATTGTAATCTAGGGCAACTTGGAGAAACAAGATAGGCTCTCTTTATAATATGCCAACCTAGAAGAATAAATATTTGAAAGTTCTTTGAGAAAGAAAATACAGCTTACAAGTAAGTAAAATTAAAAGCAAAATAAGTTGGCAACCAATGCTATAACAATAAAAACTTCACATAAACACTATACAGGCCTAAAGTAGAGCCTACCTTTATAGCACATGTCATATAGCCCGACTTATATGACCTAGAAACTAGGTTTCTCTCGCCGAATGACAGAAAAAAGGCACCATACCACCTTTTATTCAAACATCTTACAATTAGCAGAAAAGGTGTGATCCTCACATGCAGGCTCGAAGAAATTGCTGCAGATCCATTTTATTGTGTTAAATATTGTACCTTTTAATATAATGAAGACGTGACCAATAAACTAGGTTACTATAATTAGGGTAAACTTGCTTAATTCGTACCTGCGCCTAAATCGTACCTCGTCTATATCTCGGCTTAGGTAATAGCTACCAGTGCCTCTGGTGGCATAAAATGTTACCAACAGTCGGCCATATTGCCATGTTTCAAATGAACACCTGTCACGTTGCTCCCGACTAAAATATTAAACAGGTAAGTTTTTTCTTACTTTTTGAGTAAATTTTTCGCATATTTCATAAGAGCTGTCTTCATAGTATATCATTCGTAAGTTGTTTAACTGTTTATTATATATTTATGCGTATATTTGTGAATGTATTTAACATAGTAAAACCGGCTTGTTTGTTGTCACTTTTTTTTGCGGCAAATTTGAAATTCGTTTGACACTTGTGCCTATTTCGTACTTGCAGCAACTTCTTAAAACGTACCGGTACGATTAAGGAAAACTTATTATAATCTCACAGTAAATTATTAACTACGTAATTAATTTTAGTTTTTTTATTTATTTAATTGTTTCTAATTAGTTATTTTTCTTTCTATGTCAGGGCAACATGTCAAAAAGAATGATAAGATCCAAAGTACGATTTAAGAATATACTAGTACGATTTAAGATGAATAGTCTTAAATCGTACTTTTTTAAGGTTTTTTAAAATTGTTTATTTCTCAGAAGTTTATAAGATTTATGTTATTTTGTGTTGAAATACTTATAGAACTTTAGTCAAATTATAATTACTTTATATAAATAACTGTGTATCTTTGTTCATTTCCAAAATATTTGAGGTTCTCCTTAAGTGGTACGAATTAGGCAAGTTTACCCTATCATGAGGTCAATCTAACTTTGGTTAGTCAAATTTTGGTTTCGATTATTTGGTAGTATTTTAATTTTAATTGTATTTTTCTAACACTTATGTCTGGAGCTTATTACATAAAAGGTCAGTAAAGTATTTTCCAGGGCGGTAAGATTATTGTATAAGAATTATGATTCTAATTATGAAAGTCATAAACCCCCGAAATATGAATCATAAAAACACTTTCACAGTCATACAAAATGATAATTAGCCGCATTCAAAATATTTTTAATGCTAATTTAATAACAGGTAAAGCTTTGATCAATGATTATGGTCTTTATAATATACTAGTGGCCGCTCGCGACTCCGTTCGCGTATAACTCGGTTTCCCGTGGGAACGCGAAATTTTCCCGCGGTAAAGTTCCCTTAATTCTTTCATGCACATATTTTTGGTTCCTAGAACCGTTTTCGCAAGGCACGCAACGGAAGACCTCAGAATGAATAATTTCCCCAGTTTTTTCCCATTTTCCATTATTTCTTCGCTTCTAATAGTTGCAGCGTGATGTTATATAGCCTAAAGCCTGCCTCGATAAATGGTCTATCCAACACAAAAATATTTTTTCAAATCAAACCAGCAGTTTCTGAGATTAGCGTGTTCAAACAAACAAACTCTTCAGCTTTATAATATTAGTATAGATAATTGATATTTCTTAATATGGATACTAGGTTGGTAAGGGGTTTAATATAGCTATTTTTAGTAATAACCTAAACTAACTAACTAAATAAAGGTAGTACCTATAAGGTTTTCTTTTCCTTTTTTGTTTAAAATTGTTTTCTACTCCTTCAAATGACTTAAAAACCTTCACACCAGCAGCCTAGCGTTTCCCGCCCGCCTGTGAAAACCAAGGACCGTTAATGTTGCGGTGAAACTAGGTATTTCCACAATAACGAGCCCTGTGCGTCGGTTCTCGCCCCTTCGACCATTTCCTGAAAGAGGGTGCTGCAACACGCACAGAAATTTCACCAGTTGGGTTTTACGCTTGACTCTTGACCAATTTTTGGTTAGGTAACTTAAATGCCAATAGTTGGTATTTGTTTAGATGTCTAGGCTTGTTCGTAGATAATTACTGGAAATTGATTAAGGCATGAAGATGGGAAACCCTCACTTTTCATGAGTTATAGGCAATTAGAAGAATTAACGGTAGCTAATCACCTAAAATAATAGATGATTGAATACAATCAATCAACTTGTTAGCTAGGTCCCCATCAATTGTGTAATTAGGTTGAGTTTTTGGTGGTGTGGACCTTGCGCTTTCCCTCACTACGATTGATAACCCTGTTAATACCGAAAATTATAAGCCTTTCTCTGTCAATCACCTGAGTATCATCATTATCACCCAATGACTCATATTGCCTTAAAATTATGGTTTTCAGTTCGACAAAATTCTTAATTTTGTGGTAATGCGCCAAAAATTTGACACGTTCCTTTTTGTTTAACTTAACTGGGATTATCTACCTACAATATTTTACTTACATTATATAACCTTTCGACTAATCTACCAAAAATATGTAAGTATGAGACAGATTTTTTTTATCCACCTGTTTGTAAATTTTTTGATATTCTTTCTTATTCATCAAATCTACATGTCAAACCTAAGCTACGTCAGCTATTTTACAGTACCAAACAACGTGCCTGGAACATAAAGTCTGAGTTTCAGTACCTACAAGCTGGCGTGTGGTCAGTAGGTATAGTCAACTTGTGTAGTAATCTAGCGATCGTTGGTGGAGATTAGTTAGTATGGGCCCTTTGCGTGAATGCGGTTCTAATATACAGTAGAGTGTGCTCGGTTAGGTTGGAAGAAAAGTGTAAATATAACGGAAATGATAGCAAATTAAAGAATGAGCTTTTGTTGGCAGTTTCAGTTATTGGTTTCGGGCTGGTTTTCGGCTAAAATCATTCAATTAGGTATCCGATAAGCTTTCATAGACGCAATTATAAAAAAAGTTTAGGTTGGCTCGACAAGCTGCAAGTACCTATGGAAAACTCAACACATGACGCTATCCAACGTAACATATGCTCCCAAGTGTTGTGTTGGTAAGAAGTAAGAAGCACCTTACAAGATTTAAAAGTATAAAAAAAGAAATTTAATCTTCCGGGAAAATATAAAAGAGAAAATAATCTTGTCCCGAGAGTTGCTGCAAAATATTTATGAAACATACACCTAAAACACTGAGCAATGGCAGTTCAACCCATCTTTGCGCGTAGAGTTTTGGTGGCGCTATGCTGACTAACGGCCGAAACCAATATTCTACTATTGTTAAAACCTTGGTAATTGGAAACTGCTAGGTTTGTTTCTTTGTGACGTGTTTCTGACATTTCCATATTAACAGCTATCTACCATAGTTTATTGTGACGCAAAAACATGGATAGGTAATAGTTATCATAGTTACACAAATAACAATCCGTCAAAGGTTAGTAGAATATTAATCGTTTCGGCCGTTAATCAAATGCAAGTTAACTGAAAAAGCTGCATATTGCAAGCTATCTAAATAAAATTTAATACCTAATCTGAAGTTTATAACCTTTAGTAAGCTAAGACTCTACCCAACTTTTCTATTGACATTTTCTGCTAACGTAACCCGATGAAACTCTACCACTAATATAAACCTCATAATCCAAACATACCCTTATTTCTTTAGTTCTAGAGTTTAAAATCGATTAACTCATCAATAGTGTGTTGACCCATACTTTGAATATATTAGATTTGGATTGAGATTTGATGTTTTATGTAGTTATAGTTGTGCGAGGTGATTTTAACGTTCTTCGTGTTTTGATTTCAATTATACATTTATAGTGATAACTAGATTTAAAAAAATGTTAATCCTGACTTGGCAATGTCCATTAAAGATAGAGCGTGAATAGTACCTGAAAGGTATGTTTTCAGAAACAAAAAAATTTTAAGTCCGCTTTTTTCTCTTCTCAAGCTTTTCTGTATACAATACTTGTGGCCACCCGCGACTCCGTTTGAAAGAGTACCAAACATCCATACATACAAACTTTCACGTTTATAATATTATCAGGACTCACCCGTTTATTTTTTTAACGCCTTCCCACTATTCGCTCAAATATATGTAGTCTCTGTCGCGTAGGATTGACAGATATAAATCATACATTTAAAACATACTCGTACCTATTTAGTTTTGCTTTATACAAATTATAACAAAATTAAACTTAAAACGTCGCTCAAAATTTTACTTTCATACCTACTTGCATACCTCATTTATTTAGTTTATCTCAGTTTAATTCGTGGAATGAAACAAATCATTAAATTAATTTATTATTTTTATTTTCATTTTTTATTTATATCAACCTGATGTAGTAGTCAGTATTGGCATTTTTACAAAATATAATATTTCCATTCGGAATAATTAAAAACAAAGACTTATATTAATTTGGCAAATCCAAATTCACCTGTTTTAACAATTACAAAAAAATGTATCAAACTTCACATATAAGTTTATATAAAATATACATTTTTTACAAAAATGTAACATTACAGTATTAACACTACAATAATCTACAAAACTACATATTTTTTTATAAAAATATCTTAAATTCACCTAATATTGCTAATTCTTTTAAAAATAATTAAAAATGATGCAAATCTGAAAACAGATCATAAATCATGTTTAATTAATAATAAAAAATCAGATATTTATGTACAGTTTAAAATAATTAAACTAATTTTATTGTTTAAAGTTACTATAGTACAACATTTACAATTTAAAATTAAGGCATTTTATATTATATTTTTACGTACAAATGTAGATTTATGAGAATACAAGTAATTAATACTCAGATCTCTAAGAAAAGACTAAATATGGAATAAAAAACGTTAAAACATAACGTTGGATATTGCACGTAAAACATATAAAAAAACTGAACACCGTATTTAAAAAAACATTGTAAAATTATCTAATCCACTTGGAATGAAAATCAATGCCAGTGTTATAAAAAAACCATCTAAAATTGCATTTTTGAATTTTGACATTTAGTTCTCTTTTCAAAAGTTTATATCTGGCATATCAGGGCAAGTCTTCACCGATAAAACATATTTTTATAATTGCCTTTTATTTACAAAGCTGTTTTTGGCCTCTCAAATTACAATACTCGGTGGATCACCCTAGATTATCCTACGACCGAAACAAATCGGTGGGTAGTTATATACAAAAATAGTCGTTATATATCCACTGTATAAGGCTTATATTATTTTGGCATTTATTTTGTGACTTTAATACAACTATTTGTACCCATCGTACCATCAAATATTTGCCTTTGCTATGGCACTCTATCAGGCTTGTTTTCATGAAGGCACCAATCGTTAAGGCACTACCTTTGTACAATACAACATACCATAAATATATAGCAATATCATGATTTTTTATCTTTCATTTTCATATTATGGCACTCCGTCATTTTGCACAGTTATTTACGTACATATTTCAGAATTATGAATACAAATACATATATAACAATTTCAATTCAGTCTTTGAACCAGAAATCTCTTTTCAATCACAGGATATTTTAAATATAAGATTATAATGGTGCCATATTGTATTTTTCTATTTTATATATTCGCTTTCAATCAATAAATTACTTGTTGCTTGATTGATCATTCATTCAATCAAGTGTAACCATCGCGATTGATCAATCAATCAAATAACATAACCGTCTCCGTCATCAAAACTGATTGATCAATCGCTCGATTGATCACTCATTCAATCAAACTTGCACACCGAGTGCTCTGTCAACTACAAATTCATACTTTACATCAGTCTTTTCGTCCGATTCGTCGAAGCTCTCTTCGTTCAGGCACGGGTTTTTGCACTCTACCACCTTGACATTGGGTTGGTTGTCTTCTGTTTTCGCATCTTTCGGTTTCAGTTCGAACGACGTTTTGGAGGATCTTCCGTCGGGTGTTCTGCGCTCTTCTAGAAGGTCCTCCCACTCTTCGTCGGATAGAACCTCGCCGTCCTCGTCTGGCAGGATGGGAATGGTGGATTTGCTTCGCGTGAAGAATGCCATCTTTTCTCTGTAAAGAACATTTTGAATTAGTTACTTTGTAAATATGCCTAAATTTGCAATTATATTCGTTTGGATAGACGTCACATAAAACGGAAAGTGTGGATCACTTGTTTTTAGAGATGTTGAAAACCAAAACAAATCCAATGTTAAATACAGCATCTTAAGAACATATAGATTTGGACAATAGAACTTCAAAAAATTAAGAGTTTATGACTCCAAACTCTTCGTGACTTACACCTATGTATTGTCAAATTAATGTTTCTAAAAACTTAATGTAAATAGTAGATATTCAAAACTTTTCCGTAAGCACATTTTTCATTTCTTAATAGTCCATACATATTCCATTCATAACCATATTTCAGATCACCATAAGTATACATCCAATCTCTATCCTACTAATGTTATAAACGTGAAAGTTTGTAAGTATGGATGTATAGATGAATGAATGTATGGATGGATGTTTGTTACTCTTTCACTTAAAAACTACTGGACGGATTTGGATGAAACAGTAATATAGGTTATACATCAGGATAACACATACGGTACTTTTTATCGCGGGAAAACTTTTCATTCCCATGAAGGAAATCGGATTCCACGCGAACGGAGTCGCGGGCGGCCATTAGTTCTCTATGAACTTACTTGAAGGTGAGCGCGTCGGGCTTCCTGCCCCCCTGGCGCGTCCGCCGCAGCCGGTATATCTCTCTACAAGTCCTGCTCATCAGTTTACTCGTCCTGTCCGCGGGGGCGCCAGCAGTCATCGTTCACTCATTCACTCATTCATCGCTGGTTCTGTCCGCGGGCATCGTTCACTCATTCATTCATTCATCCTTCAAACAACACACTGTTCTACCAACTTACTTGAAGGTGAGCGCATCAGGCTTCCTGCCCCCCTGGCGCGTCCTCCTCAACCTATATATCTCCCTACAAGTCCTGCTCATCAGTCTGCTGGTTCTGTCCGCGGGCGGCGCCAGCAGTCATCGTTCACTCATTCACTCATTCATTCACTCATTCAACACAGTGTTCTACTTACTTGAAGGTGAGCGCATCAGGCTTCCGTCCCCCCTGGCGCGTCCTCCTCAACCTGTATATCTCTCTACAGGTCCTGCTCATCAGCTTGCTGGTGCGGTCGGCGGGCATCGTTCACTCATTCATTCATTCACTCATTCAACACAGTGTTCTACTTACTTGAAGGTGAGCGCGTCGGGCTTCCTCCCCCCCTGGCGCGTCCTCCTCAACCTGTATATCTCTCTACACGTCCTGCTACTCAGTCTACTGGACCGGTCGGCGGGCATCGTTCACTCATTCATTCAGTCATTCAATCAACACAGTGTTCTACACTTACTTGAAGGTGAGCGCATCAGGCTTCCTCCCCCCCTGGCGCGTCCTCCTCAACCGGTATATCTCTCTACACGTCCTGCTCATCAGTTTACTCGTCCTGTCCGCGGGCGGCGCCAGCAGTCATCGTTCACTCATTCACTCATTCATTCACTCATTCAACACAGTGTTCTACTTACTTGAAGGTGAGCGCATCAGGCTTCCTGCCCCCCTGGCGCGTCCTCCTCAACCTGTATATCTCTCTACAGGTCCTGCTCATCAGTTTGCTGGTGCGGTCGGCGGGCATCGTTCACTCACTCATTCATTCATTCATCCTTCACTCATGTGTCTGGTTGAACTTACTTGAATGTAAGCGCGTCGGGCTTCCGTCCCCCCTGGCGCGTCCTCCTCAACCTGTATATCTCCCTGCAAGTCCTGCTCATCAGTTTGCTGGTGCGGTCGGCGGGGGGGGGGCGCCAGCAGCCGGCGTAAAGCCTCGTCGCGGGACACCCACGCGGCTACGGCCGTGTCGCCGCGCGCGCACGCTTCCTCTAGTCTGGAAGGGAATTGTATGGTTAAATAGAGGTCATCATTTTCATCATTATCGTCATCATCATTATCAATATCATTATCATCATCATCATTATCATCATCATTATCATTAAATAGTGTAAATCCAAGTCGCTAATTCTGTCTGTTTGTATGTTTGGCCGCTTTCTCCTCCTAAACTACGTAATGGATTTGGATGCGGGTTTCGCCACCTTTTAGGGAATTTATTCATTTAAATTGGTAAATAAAGAACATTAAGCTAAAATTCAACGTAACGGAAACAAATCGCGCAAAATTACACCATTGCGAAGCGTGGGCGGGTCGCTAGTTTTGATATAAACTGAAATTGGAAATTACTGTCTAGTCTGCAAACAAATTACATGGTTGAATAGAGGTAGTTTTAAATGAAGTTGATAGTGTAAAATACTGCCTAGTCTTTAATACTACAATTTGTAGGATTAAATTGAGGAAATTTGACGAATCGAATGTCAAGTAAAAGTGCGTAAAATAAGATTATATTCGTTAACTTGTATTAACCCAAAAATAGTTTTCACTTTAATTAAAAGAAGTAGAAACTGCTTTTTTAAATTTGATACAAAAACAGTAAATTCTTATGAGATTTTTTTCTCAAAACAGCCCTGCGCCGAATATGTCTTATAAATATATTCTTAATACACCAAAATATCCAAAATCATTTATTTTTTTTTAAAGGGGAGCACTTTCTTTCCAATTCAAGTAAAACCCACCTATTCTACTCCCCAATCCACCACACCCTCTCCAATCAACCAATTCATCGCAAATCCACCACAATCTCAAACCACCACACCCTCTAACCAATCAACTCAATCCACCATTTCCCAACCCGCCACTTTTGAATCCACCATCAACCAATTCAATCTACCACTATCCAGGGACATTTATAACCTCTCGAAACAACCAATTAAATCCACTAATACCAATCCAACATTCCTAAATCCACCACTTCACTACCTAAATCAATCAATTCAATCCACCACATCCCCAATCCACCACATCCCCAATCCACCACATCCCCAATCCACCATCCCCAATCCACCACATCCCCAATCCACCACAACCCCAATCCACCGACCTCTGGTTCAGATGCGCCAGGTGGTGGATCTCGGCGGTCAGGTCCGCGAGCCTCGTGTGCTGCGCCTTCAGGTCCAGGGTGAGGTCCAGCGAGGTGCGGGGGGGGGTCACCTTGTGGCTCCGAGAGGAGATGCTGGCGGGCAGCTTGCCCCATCTGGTGGATTATAGAGGGATGTGTTACAAATAATGTTTATTGTACGATTGATATCGTAGTTACGTTAAAATACGAGTAAAACGTTTAAGTATTTTTTAAATAACAGATCAAAATAAACGTAGAAAATGGCAGCAACGGCAGCCTTTGACATATATCTTTTTAGTTTTTTAGTACATCTTTAATATAATAATTTAGTAGCCAAATTTTCTTAAGATTTTCTTATGTTACAAAGCAATTTATGTCTTGCAAACTCGTAAAATTTACTACAAGTAAGTACATTTTGTGTTGCTTATGTAACCTTAGTTCCTAAATTTTGTGAAAAGAACTTAAATCCTACTAATATTATAAACGTGAAAGTTTGTGAGTATGTAAGGATGTATGGATGTTTGTTACTCTTTCACGTAAAAACTACTGGACGGATTTGGCTGAAACTTTACAGTAATGTAGGTTATACATCAGAATAACACATAGGGTACTTTTTACCGCGGGAAAACTTCTCATTCCCACGGGAAACCGACATCTCCGCGGAGTTGCGGGCGGCCACTAGTTTATATATACGTACTGTAGGGAAATACGTACGTATAACATAAACGTTATTTACCTGAGTGACCGTCGTTCTCTGACACTTCTATCAAACGGTATCCTCCCCGAAGGCGGCGGCATGGTCACCCGGCGGGCGTATTGGCACATGGACGAGTCTGATTCCGAACGATTTAGTCTGGGAGGGAGAGAAATTGTGTTAAAAATGAGGAAAAATTTTGATAAATAGTCTAATTTAGAATAAGAAACGCGAATATGGATTTTGATAGGTGTAACTAAGAACAAAGTAAGATCGATATGTAAGATATGATTACTGTCGTGAGAAGACGTAACATTTTTAAGGTATAGGTGAAGTATAAGAGTGTCATAATAAGGCATACAAAATATAGATTTTAAATAGCACCACGTAAGGGGAAACTAGTGGGTGGGAAGTACAATATGGAGCAAAAGCACAAACAACGGCTGATGTAAACTTCAAATAGTTTTATTTTACCTGTGTTTTCTTTTAAAAACTAATTATCATATAGTTTATTATAATGTAAATATAAACTAACCTGCAAATATACTGTCTGTGTCCAATCCCGTGCGGCTGCGGCGAGAACGTCTGCGATCGTTTGATGGTAGAAAGCGGTTCCACCGAGGACGGACTCGCGAGTTGGCTTTTTCTGTAGGGAAACAAATGGAAAAATAAGTTAAAATATTAGAGAAAAATAGAAAAACAAAGAATAAATTAAAAAATGTAAAAAACTTTATGCTTTTTATGAATTTATGGGGAAGTAAAGGAACGATTAACTTTTTTTTAACTTTTTATAAATTACTTTATTTAAATTAATAAAATAAATTGCTTAATGAACTATTAATAAAATGATTTGCTTAATGAACTAACTAGTGCTTTCGCAAAAATAAAAAAAATGAACACCAAATGGGTGTTCTTTTAATAAAAACACCAAAATAAGAAACCAATGTTAGTATAAGATGTAGAATTGTAGATACATTCACATTGTGCCACTTACGTGCTTTCACATGCTATAATTGTAAAAACCATGCATTTTTATTCAATATTTTTAATACAATATTTATCTTATTCTTTCTTTTCAAAAACAATTAGCAAAATAACTAAAAATAAAAAACATATTAATAAAATACAGTGTTAGTTAAAAACCCGTGCAAACAGACTATGTATTGAATTTTATAAAAACAAAACAAAAACAAGGTATATATGTTCAATATGACATATAGTGACACAATGTAAACATACCTATATAAATACTATATACAAATATATTGAATTGGTCGTCATTATTGCTATGTTTCTATGATGGCGACATAAGGCTTGCCGTCTGCCTCTCTTCTCCTTGTAATCACATATCTGTTAATAATATTAAAATAACCGTCACCATATAGCTAACATATTGGATTAATTAAATATATAAAGTCTATAATGTAGATATGTATCATAAAAAAGTATAAAACATGTATTACGGGAAGTTTTTTTTAAAATAACTCAAATGTAATGAAGTTTTTTGACAGAGGGAACACAATTTACCTCCTTATATGACAAATTAATAAGAAAATAAGATGTTTTTTTACACATTGATTCTTTTTATTGTTATATGAATTGAAAAAGAAGCATATTTATTTACAAAGCACCTTCACCCCTTCACCTTTTATAAATCAAATCAAAACCCTATATACATTGTAGTTTATACAATAAGAGATGTATTTTACGGTCAGGCAAAACTAAAAGGTTACAATCATACCATAACTTAAACAAAATAAATTTTGAAAACTAACTAAATATTTTATTCATATTTAATGAAAAATCATTTAAGATAACTTCACATTTTAAGTAAGCAAAATTAATTTTAGATAACTTATGACCATATTATGTTCCATTTCAAAGCTTTTTTCTATTATCCATACATTATAAAAAAAATATTTTTCGATATCTTTCTTCCGATTTTATTTATTTATTTATGTTTACAGCTGCTTACATCTAAACAATAATAGTAAAAAAACAACAGTATCTTGATCTCTACCCCTGAAATTTATCCCCAACCGTAAAAAACACCCTATTTATACACCTATAATCGGGTCGACGACATTTCGGAAACAAAAAACTCGGACACCTTGGCCAATGTATGGATTTTCAATTTTTATATTATTTTTTACCAAGATGTCCGAGTTTTTTGTGCCCGAAATGTCGTCGACCCCTATAACCATATCACACTCCACTCCCTTATAAAAAAAACTCTTCACTATACCTTCTATGCAATTGCCGGCTGCCTTCAGGACAGAAGTTGCACTCGGTGTTGGTTTCCTTCTCGGCGGTCTGTGGAAACTCCTCGTCCAGCTCCTCTTCAGGAATGTAGTCCTCCAGGGAGTCCTCTTCCACTATCTGGTGGGGGGGTGAGAAAATATGGTAGAAAATTTTGAGATTTTTTTATATGGGAAGGATAGTTGACAAGATATCTAAGAAAATGTGTTTTTTTTATTTGGGAAGGATGGTTTGATTAAACTTTTGAATAAATAAAATCTGGTTTATTTGTTAAGGAATTAAGATAATAATGTCACAGAGATGGATACGTTTAACTAAAAACAAGTGGATTAATAAAAGAGGGGTGTTTTAGGAACTAAATTATTCAATTTAAAATGTAAACACTTTGAAATACAGTAATTTACTTATCAACTGTTTCATCAATTTACACCTTCAATTTTAAACTTTATTACTTACAAATAGCGAATAAACTTACTTGATTGAGTGCTACCTTCAATTTTAAACTTAATTACTTAAAAATAGTGAATAAACTTACTTGATTGAGTGGTTCCCGCGACTCCTCGTCCTCGGAAGCGGAATTTTCCCCACAATCCACCGTGCCGTCTCCCAACATACTTTCTGGACCTACAAATAAATGAAAAATAACATTAATAAAGCAAGTTACTATGAGAAATATATAGAAAATCAAGAAAAGTTACAATTAAACTTTTTTACTAATAAAAAACAAAAAAACATAAATACATTTTTTATGCATTTATATAAGAATTTAACTTTTTTACTGTACCTAACTTTAACAACCAAAATAAAGAAATAGATTCAAATGAACTCATGACACAAAAATTTTTTTTTTGACACAGAAAACAAATAAATCTTTTTTTCATTTGTGATTTTTTTCCTATTATATTTTATTTGAAAAACTCACCCCGATTCCTCGTCAAAGTCGAAGTCTGCGACGATATAACCGTGGATTCGTCAGAACTCTCATCTCTCCTCATACATCTAAAACTGAGGACATTGTACCACTTCTGCGTCACCACGTCTTGTTCGAAGTCGGCTAAACTTACTTGAGCACAACCCTGGAAACGAAAATGAACTTTAATAGCATAGTTGTAGAGTTGGTTTTAGAGTATTTGGAGAAGAAATGATGTTTTCAGTAAGGAAATCGCTCTCGCCTAGTGGTTAATCACATGGCACTCAAGGCTTGTGGCCGAATACTCGAATTTGGCTAGTTTTCATCATTTATTCAGTTGTATTATAATGAACATATTATATTTATAATAATAAGTATTAAAAATAGGTTTAAAATGTAAGTAGCTGTTTTGTTAATAATACGAGACTTAGACTTAGGGATAAAAATAATAAGTCAAATATTAGCTTTAAAAGGATGAAATATCTTTAAAACTGTTTAATCAATAAAATGTTACATTGGCTTATCAAGCTAGATATATTTTGAAGCGTATTTTTTATGTTTTTTTAGAAAAATAATACTAATAACTATAAAAACTAAAGACTAACATTAATTTAAACAAATAACTTTCCCATTTATTACAAAAAACAACCTAAAAACACATACCAAACACTCGGTCCCAGTGACAATGTTGAGCTGCAGCGTGGCGGCCCTCAGCGCCCTCGTGCCCTGCACGTGGACTAGGCGCGAGTGCCGCCACGCCAGCGCGCCGCCGCGCCAGCACAGCGGACCGGAGGAGAACGCCACGCCGCCCGCCACTGTCACCAGGGCGCCGCGGATTGCGCTGTTTGGATGGAAAGATACATGTTGTAAATAGTAGTTGTAGTGTTTAAAGTTTGATTAGTTTAAGTTTATTGGAGTATTGTTATTATTATTGTTTTTTTTATCTTTTAAGATCAAGCTGTTAAGATGGAGGTTTCTTATGTGCCACGGGCCTAAGCCAGGTGGACATCACCTCAAGAAGATATAGGAGACTATTATTATTGTTTTTTTATCGTATATTATTATTGTTCTTAATCAGGCAAGCAGTTGAAACGACTGATAATTCCTGTATCGAATTGTTATTGATTTTTTGTGTATGAAGTACAATAAAACATATAATTCAAGTAAATAGAGTTTCAGCACACGTAAAAAGTTTAGTTAAGGGATTTAACGTGAAAATAACAGTTAGAATCAAAATTAAAAAAACAGGCAAACGTCAATTGACATAAACTGCAATTCAAAATAAGCTTTTCCTCTATAACATGAAAAAATAACATGTAGGTACATATTAAAAAAAACCAGTTAAAACCCAACTCACACTTCAGTCCCGACATCTATGAACAGTGCGTGTAAACCGCGCGCTCTCAAGATGCAGATCTCAAGTGCGGACTCGTCCGGGCAGTAGCGCAACTTGAGCTCGATTTGTGCGCTGTTCACTGTTTTATGAAGAAATTTATGGGTTATTATATAGAAAGACACAGTAGAAATGTATAAAAGTACATTTAGTGAAGAAGACAGTATTTTTTTTTAAGCAAAACTTTATTTTTATTTATTAAAGGGCTATCCTTTCGATACTATTTAGTGAAGTAATAAGAATATGAAATATAGTGTAAACTAAAATTGTATGTTGTTCATTTTGTCCGTTTTAGTGTTTTTCAACCCCAACTTTATACCGGGTGTCCAGGAAACAATGGATAAGCTCTGAAGGGCTAATAGTAGAACTAAAGGCAAGCCTAAAAAATAATTGATAAAAAGTATAACCCTAACACTGCTAGAAATATGGCGCTTTAAAAAAAAACTTCATATTTTTTTGACTGTGTTCATATTTTTACTCATAACGAGGTCAAATCACTTAATAACATCATTATTTCTGTGCTAAAAAAAATAATATTAACCGCATCAGTGAATAACTATCAAATAAAATAGCTAACTAAAGTATTTTTCTCAAAAAATAATGTTAAACTTTTGATTTGTGTAAAATTTCTGAAGAAATATTTTTGATGCGCAACTTTGAACAGCTCTGGTGTAAAAAAATAATATGAAAGTAACAGTGACCAATGATTTCAAAATATTCCTGGTTTAATAACGTTTTTAAAAAGATGTAATATGTCGTTATTGTAATGAAAAAAGATTGAACTAATGGTATTAGTGTGTAAAATGGGATAATTATTTAGATCTAGCAAAATTAAAAAAATACAATAAAACTAAAGAAATATGATTTTCAATTGACATTTATTGCAAACCCATTGGAATAATTTAGAGTAACTGTTCAAATTGTCTGTCCCCATCCTGATGCAGGCCCTACATCTACGAATAAAGGATCTTCAAAGAAATCAACTTAACAGGAGAAAGTGATCCAAATTTTCTTCATAATGACTTACCCAATTTATTGATAGACGTGTCCGAAGAGCTTCGCGACACATATTGGCTTCAAAATGAAGGCTGTCTAGCACACTATGCTGTTGCATTATGTGCATACTTGACGAAACCTACCCTAACAGGTAGGTAGGCCGCCTAAACCTAAACGCTTTAGACTTTTTACTGGGGGTATTTTAAGGAAGAGTTTTACCGGTAACCAGTAACTTCATTAGAAGATCTACGAGCTCGTGTTCAGGCCGCTGCAATCAATGATCAACGACACGCGCGATTTTTTTGAAGATCCTTTATTCGTAGTTGTAGGGCCTGCATCAGGATGGGGACAGACAATTTGAACAGTTGCTCTCAATTATTCTAATGTTTTTGCAATTAATATCAGTTGAAAATCATATTTCTTTAGTTTTATTGTATTTTTATAATTTTGCTAGAACTAAATAATTATCCCATTTTACACACTAATACCATTAGTTCAATCTTTTTTCATTACAATAACGACATATTACATCTTTTTAAAAACGTTATTAAACCAGGAATAATTTGAAATCATTGGTCACTGTTACTTTCATATAATTTTTTTACACCAGAGCTGTTCAAAGTTGCGCATCAAAAATATTTCTTCAGAAATTTTACACAAATCAAAAGTTTAACATTATTTTTTGAGAAAAATACTTTAGTTAGCTATTTTATTTGGTAGTTATTCACTGATGCGGTTAATATTAATTATTTTAGCACAGAAATAATGATGGTATTAAGTGATTTGACCTCGTTACGAGTAAAAATATGAACACAGTCGAAAAAATATGAAGTTTTTTTTTAAAGCGCCATATTTCTAGCAGTGTTAGGGTTATACTTTTTATCAATTATTTTTTAGGCTTGTCTTTAGTTCTACTATTAGCCCTTCAGAGCTTATCCATTGTTTCCTGGACACCCTGTATACAAAGACAGCAATAAATACTGGGTGTAAAAGAACTGCTTCCGAAAACGAAAACTGGGTATTGCTGAGGGGGTACCAGTTACGATTAGAGCAAAAAAAAAACCAATTTCGGACATGATATTTCAATTTTTTTTTTTATTGATTCATACTCAGAATCACGTAAACAACCAAATTATGTGATTATTTCAAATCAAATAACGTTTTGGTGTTATTTTTATTAAAACTTCAATCTAATTCTAACACCGCAATCAGCTGATTGGAAAAGCAAATGACCTCGAGCGGCGAGACGAGACGCTGAGCGGGGCGGGGCGGGTGACAACAAGCGGCCGCGGGTGGCAACAAGCGCCGAGCGATTTCCCGCCAAAACCGATCTCGCGTCCGCCCGCCGTTATTTCCAACCTACCTAGTCCGCCAGCCAATTATCCTACGTTAAACATTTGTTTCTTACAATAGCCATGTTAAAAATTATAAATTTTACCAAAATAAAAATAAAATGCCACTTGCCACAGTAAAGGACTCAGATACGCATATTAAATTTTCTACAGACCTTTCTTTCTTATGTCTATTTGTTCTGAGATTGACACAGCAACAATTGAAAGTAAAACTTCATAGCTAAAATACCTACAGGCAACAGCTTTATAAATCACAAAATAATTTGACCATAGGTAGGTAACTTAACTGCTTAAATTTCATCCACCCTTCTTCCACTATCAATTAGGCCTTTGCTTGATTAGTTGCAAACCCTACCTACAACTTAAAGAATTAAGTACGACGTTTTGTTGTAAAGCATAGCTTCCGATTACATAAGTTTACAGTTTTGAAACTAAGTACCAGGCAATAAGGTACCTAATAACCTCCCAACCTACAATCTATTAGTATACTGCTCTATTGTAAGTAAGTAAATACCTCCAGTATTTTCTAAAAAATAGATTTCTAGCGACGTAAAATGCCTTCTTAAACTATTAACATAATAAGCTAGGTACCTACCTAAACTAACAAAACTATTAGGAAACTACCTTAAAAAGTCAGGACGCACTAGTAGATTCATAATCAATCATAACCATACTGAAACAAATACTATTAAATTTTCTAGGTAGGTTATTTCAATCCAATCAATAGTTTATAAAGGTTTTAGGTACATACCTACTTATGTTGACAGTCAATACGAAGCATTTAAGCCAGCAGAATCGGAGCCTCTACACACTACTCACATGAGGTAGGAATATCATTAAAGACGAGAACTAGGTACTTTAGTACCTATTCGGTGACACATTAACTGCACTTCCACACTCTCATTGATTGAACACTATTTCCTAAATGTATCAAACAGGTAGGTTCTAACTATGATATTAAACACAACTTAAACTTCACTTTATCACTTAAACTAAAAAGTAAGGCGTAGGTAACTAAAACCAGGCAAGTCAAGTGTGCCGCGTAACGTACCAAAAAGAACTAAATGAAAGATTTCCGCACCTGTGGTCGGTGTCTAGATCAAAGCAAGCCGCCGCGCTGCCTCAAAATCATCGAATTGATTGATTTAATTATGGGTAGGTAGTCGATAAAAATTAGTCGATAACAATAAAAAAATGATATTTTTTTCAATTGGTATCAAAACATTTTATTTTGAGGTTTCTGTGTTTTTGTGGTATTTACCTCAAACAATTAATTGTTTTATTAGTAAATTTTATGGGTTTAATTTTATCTGGGGTGTTTAACAATCTTGTAAAACTCTCTCGTATTGCGCTGTGCTCACGTGACTTTTGACACTTAGATTTAATTGGTAGCTTTTCTTCTTCATGTGTATTTCTTTGTTTCTAAAATTACGTAAAATTAGCCTTCTGCCGGAAAAAAAACATATCGATACCACACCTACCTTTATGAATGCATCTCTAACTGTGTTTTAAGAATACTGCAAATTGTTTGTAAACAAATAAAGTCTAAATCTGTTTGTCGTTTTCGACGATGGCGGCGCCTTTGATGTCGGAAGATGTTTTTATTTTGTCGCAATGTCGCTTCCTTCAAAGGAAATTACTACAAACTGTAAATTCAACCCTATCCCGACGAAATAGAGTCTAGATCGGTTTGTCATTGCACGACGACGGCGGCGTCTTTATCGGTGCACTGTCTTAGGGTGCGTCCGCACAGAGATTTTTCACCGCGAGGTTTTGTTCACGCGTTTAAGATTCCGAATTACACCTAGTACGTACTGCGGATAATATTCCTACGATTTTTATCGGATATTACATGTCTCTGGTGAGAGGCACGACTGAAATGGACCACCGAACTAAAAGGTTTGTTTATCTAATACTAAAGCGACTTAATAGACGTATCAAAAGATACTTTATACTTTGATATTACACAAAACATTTGCGGAAAAAAATTACATCGCATTGCGCTCAAATTGTAGTTGCAACAGTTTTTTTACCCGCGTGCGTTTTTTAACGCCTGTGCGGATACATGCATAACATTAGATGTGTTTCAGAATAGCGAAAAAAAAACCTCGTTGTGAAAAACATCGGTGCGGACGCGCCCTTATCCCCACGCGCCGCTCTACCGCGGCAAGGTTACCAACATAAAAATTTTCCCCTAAATGTAAGGAGTAAAACGGCAATGGTGGGTTTTCAGGGCTTAATTCTTTTAGGGTATTGTAAGTGTTTAAAAAACAGCTGAAAAAAAAACAAACTTACTACTCCTTGTAAACAAACATTTCAGTGCACCTCTGTTTCCGTGACCAAGGTATTAAGTTAATTAAAAATAAAAAAAAACAAATTTTCTGTTAAATTCAATCAAAATAGTAAAAAATAAATCGTGTTAACTTTCGTTACATTTTACATTTTAAATTTTAATGGTATAAATTAAAAAAATGTTTGAGGGATTTTGTCTTAAGCATTAGGGACAAACGTTTTTGAGAGTTGGTAACACTGCCTCGCAGGCGCCGGGCTGTCTAGTCTCTTCTCTCTTTCTTTAGCTTTAGTTTAATTCGGCGCGTGATCATCATTGTTGTTTTTTGTGAAATTCGTAGCTAGTTTAATTAATTAGTCATGTCATGTCAATTAATAATAGTGAAATTCATCGGTGAGCGTCTTTACTTCACTGGTGTGTTTAGTGTATGTGCGGGAATAAGTATTTTTGTTAAGTAAGGAAAAAAAGTTAAGCGTGTCATACGAACATAAATCTGCCTCAGTTTAGAATTAAATAAGTCTAATTAATAAATAAACTCTACTAAATACCGTAACGGAGACGGCAGTTTAATAAAAAGGTGTGAATATTTTTTATTAAAAAAGGAACTTTATTTGTGCTACAATGTGAGGCTATTTGGTGGCTTTATTAGAATAGCTGATCGCTCATTAAAGGTACGTGTAAACATGTGTAAAAAAGTGATTATTAATACGACTACACTAAGGCCCTTGATGAAATTTGTGTCACCTCAATGATTAAGCTCGAGTTCGATATTAGCGTTGAGAGTGATTTATAAATGCAGGCCTAAGAGACTGGCTGTCACTCGCCAGTCATTTGAGGGGGCTGGATTGCGGCGCGGGTGAGGGTGCTATGACAACCATGTCGCCGCCTGGTTACTAGTTGGTGCGCGCGCACTGAATCACACGCTAGATTTTCATATCCTGTGATAAATTGATAATGCCTTTTCAGCATCTCTGTCTTAAATAGAAATTTGATATACCAACCGGTACTAGGATATCTGCTAGGAAGATAGTTGCAAACAATTGCCATCGGCGTATTGGTAGGTAGGTAGGATTAGCCGATATCTTAAAATCACTCAATTAACGTAAACACAGTTTTAAAATGTATGCTTCATGTTGCGCTGATGTAACGAGGGGCGCGGGGGGCGCACGGGGCGGGCGCGGGGAGCGGGGGGGGCTAAACAAACAAACAGCCATCAGCTGTTCTCGCGTGAAAGGTCGTTGCTCCCGCTGATATACATTGCTTTAATGTATGTTTAATTTTTTTTTAAATTGAGTTTCTGGGGCATTTTGATGGTGGCTTTAGTTAGTGTTTAGGTTCAATAATACATGGTTTCTGGCTTCGGACATGGTCTTCTTACACGCTGTATAAAATGCGTGATAATCGTGAATATAATATTTTTTTTATAGTTCACTACTCTCCATCTACACTACCACGTCTTTCCAATCCTAAACAAAACCATCAATGTACATCAAACATTACAACAACAAAAAAGCATTCACAATCCATTGCTCTCTTCCCACCCTTCTTTCCTTCCTATCTCTATACAAACTCAGCAATGTAAATCGTATTTACCTGCGCCATCGTTCCCGGCCTGGGCCGCTTCGAAAACTCCGGAGTCTCCGGCCACTGATTCGTCAGATACCGCGGCCGATACCGATCTGGTGTTTGTACCTGGAAATAAATTGAAAAATGTAGAAAAATTAAGAAAAAAAATGAAAAAATGTTCAAAGGGATTAGTCGAAGAAAAGAAAAAAAAAAGAAAAAATATTTGGCATAATTATCACATTCAAATTGAAGTGAAACAATGATAATCTCTACTAATATTATAAATGCGAAAGTAACTCTGTCTGTCTGTCTGTCTGTCTGTCTGTCTGTCTGTCTGTCTGTTACGCTTTCACGCCTAAACCACTGAACCGATTTTGATGAAATTTGGTATGAAGAAAGAACTGAACTTGGGAAAGGACATAGGGTACTTTTTACCGCGGGAAAACTTCTCATTCCCACGGGAAACCGACTTCCACGCGAACGGAGTCGCGGGCGTCCACTAGTATTGTATATTTAACACAGTTTTTGATTAGGTATAAATAGTTTTTTAAGTATAATTACATATTTAAATGTATAAACAAGATTTGAGATAAAAGCAATAAAACGACTATTGATCGTTAATATGACAATGCCCGGAAAATAAAATATTTATATTAAACTGAAATAAAAATATAACAAAGAATATATTATTTTTAATTTATCTTTTGTGACAAAACTTGTCTGTTCAAAAAATCTAATAATATCCCTGTTTTTGTATTATTATATTAATGATAAAATATGGTTACCACAATTATTCAGTCTTAATGATAATATTTTTCTTTTTTTCTGTTTTGTTTTTCTTTTTTTTTGTTTGTTTTCTAGAACTTACCACTAGAAGAAGGTGTTCTAGGCGATAGTGGTGGTGGTGGAGTTTCAGAAATTGGTGAAAGAGGCTCGCACGGCCGACCCGGGCCTTGAAGTTGCACGGGGACTGGAGGAAATAGCAATGGCGCCCGGTTAGCGGTATTGGTACAAGGGCAACATTTTTATGGAAATGAAATTAAATGACCTATTAAATTCGAAACTTAGTATTTATGAGAATCTTACTTCGGTTTGGAAAAAGTATTTTTATACAAAAGTCATAGCTTTAACATTATTTTTAATCTTTACTTTTGTAATTGAAATTAGTAATACAACTCACTTGATGCAAGCCCCGTAACTTCATTCAATCCAGTTGCAATTCCTATTCTCATTTCTGCTATTTTTTCTTCTAACTCCCTCTGTTGCCGTCTTTCTCTTTCCACCTGAAAACCACCACATCATTAGACAAAATTACACTTTATTCAAATATAAATAAGGTTTGAAATTGTGTCAATACCTGATTGTAAGAAGGCGGCGGTGGCGGTGGACTCGCTGAAGACAGACTGCTTCTTGGAGATAAACTTGGCTGTGAATGTGAACTGCTGGCTCCAGGAGTCACGATATCACTATAACTCGACCCTCGGAGCAACCTCTCAACTCTCCGATGCAAATCCGTCATGTCTATAGGCTTATCAGCCTGGAACGACGCTAACTGAGGCCCGCCGTAAATATCCGTAAAACTAATTCCAGAACTTAAAGAACCTTTACTGCTGGCAGTCGATAAGGAACCAAGACTCGAACTAGACGATACGGATAGCGTACTGGCTGATAGAGTCTTTAATTGGCCTTCTAAAGTCGTCATTGAGGTTAAAGCATCTTTTAACTGCTGAAGCAGCAATTGCTTCTCTTCGTGTAGTCTTAGCCGATCTGCTATGCATTTGTTGGACATTTCGAAGGCGTTTTTCAAGTCTTCTTCTAGCTTTTTACACTCCAGCTCGATGTCGGTCATTTCCTGCTTCGATCGAGTCCTGGGTGTTATACTTCGGAGTTCTTTTAACAGTTGCTCTTTCTCTTGGAATAGAAGTAGTCTGTCTTTGTCAGACTCCGCTTGTCCTGGTTGG
This sequence comes from Emmelina monodactyla, assembly GCA_916618145.1. Lineage (NCBI taxonomy): Eukaryota > Metazoa > Arthropoda > Insecta > Lepidoptera > Pterophoridae > Emmelina > Emmelina monodactyla. The sequence continues at coordinate 6,372,124 of OU745316.1, forward strand.
ACTTTGTCCTCTAAATCGGCTAGTTGTTGTTGGATCTGTTGTATCCTCTTTCTCGCTTCATCATACTGTAATCTCACTCGCGCCATCTCAGCTAATCTTGTGCCTATTGGTACTAGATCAGCGCAAAGGTCTGTTTGGGACGCTGTGCTCAACTTCTCTTGCGGAAGACTTAACGTAGATAGATCTGGGGAGGCTTCACCTAACTGAAGTCTTGTAAGATCATCTTTTAATTTCGCTAACGATTGCATGAGATCCGCCCTCTCTTTCTCTCCTGATGTCAATGATTTCTGGATGTTCTTCAGCTCGGTCATGATGGCCTGAGCCTCTGTTATGTTGTATCGCCCTTGCTGCGAGTTAATCTTTTGTTCAACCCTGGAGACAAAAGCAAACCAGTTTATAAAGGCGACATTCTCCCACCGCTCTACTACCCAACACCTCCAATCTAGGACCATCTGCAAGAGCCTTAATCCTACAACTTACTCGGCAAGGGTATCAACTCCTCGTCTAGCAGTGGCGACTTCAGCCCTGGCTTGTCGCAGTTCCTTCCTCAACTGAGCCACGCGACCTCTGGCCGACGTGACCTCAGACCGAAGCAAGTCCGGGTCGTGGCGGGAGGTCGTTGAAGTGGTCGTCACCGAGGTGGTAGAGGAGCATACTGAGAAAGAATTTACAGGTGGTAAATTTATAGGACTGGTGAGATGTTGGGTTTTTATACTAAGGGATCATTGGAGTGCAATTGTTAGGATGGAATTTTAGCGTTTCAACCACGATATAGTAAATGTGGTCGGTTTTTTTTAATCTAAATGTATTCCTACATAAGGTTGTGTGAAAAATATTCTTAACTATAGTGAAAACCGCATTTAAATCAGTTGAGTGGGTAAGAAGTAGTTAGCATACAAACATACCCAATAGTAATGTGGTTGAAGAATTCTGACTCTACGATTTATTATGTAAGTAGATGTAATCCTAAAGAGTTAACGTAAAAGACTAATTCATAAAATTAAACTGTCCATAAAAGTTAAGGAGTAAAAACACTAGATGGCGTTTAACATACATTATTTTATCAATCGTTTAAAAAACAAAATAAAAACAAAACACATTCCTATTTAATTCGCTTTTGATTGCCGCTATAAACGATGCAACCTAAATAAATATTAATCGAATAAAAAAGGCAAACATTGCATATTTATTTAAAAAGACGTACAATTAGACATTACTAAGGCATTCTCGTATTTTTTATGCAAATGTTTGTATAAGATTACGGTGTGCAACGATTTTAAATACCCGCTTTTAAAATGCAAATTCGAATTGGCACGATGATTTAGCCAACTGTACATATTAATTTGAATGCCCTGCTGAGTCTTATAAAGATATTTTTATCCACAATTACTACATATATTTAGAATAAAAAAAACTTTTTTATAATTAAATAGTGCATCCGTTTTAAATTTAATATAAATAGCTTATTCAGATCATAGTTAAGTAAATACCAATTGCAAAAGGGCCGAGAAATCTTTAAGATTAAATAGGTCCATTTTTATTGAAGACGTGTGTTTTTTTTTCTAGAGTTGTAAAACCTGTAGCACAGACAAATACGGCTGTCTGTTCGTTGAATTTATTGATTTTTATAGGATTATCTCGTGTTTAATTTATTGCACTAGTTTTGCCTTGTGCGATTTTTTGCTAGTGTTAATTTGTTATTTTGTTTTGTTTTTAGTAATACCGCAATGAGTTTCAATAATCAATTGACGGCAGAAGTTAATGAAAACTAGAAAAAACGTTATTCTTTTTATAGTTTACTACTTTTTTATTAAGTTTATTGACTTAAGTAGGTAGTACAGATTGCGGTATCTTTAAAATTAAAATAAATTAACTTATTCCTATTTGCTGTTTAAGGACATTAAAACTTTTTGCCTGTAGTATTTTATTTATTACCTATTTTTGGATTACCAAAATTCATCTGTGACAGCTTTTGAAACTGACGGATACGAAGTATATTTAAGCTTATGTAGGCTTACAATGCGATTATGAATATGCCTATATTTAAAGTAAGAACTTCACAATATACTAGGTATTCTACTAATATTATAAACGTGAAAGTTTGTGAGTATGAATGTATGTATGAATGTATGGATGTTTGTTACTCTTTCACGTAAAAACTACTGGATGGATTTTGATGAAACTTTACAGTAATATAGGTAGGTACTTTTTAGCGCGGGGAAACTTCAAATTCCCACAGGAAACCGACTTCCACACGAACGGAGTCGCGGGCGGCCCTTAGTATTCAAATATTACTTACGACTAGTCCTAGATGCCGCTAGCGTCGACAGTGCATTGTTTAAATGTTTGAACTCATCCTGAGCTAGATTCAGCCTCTGTTTTTTGACATCGTACATCTCCTTCTTTGCCTGTGGACAAATAAAAAAAAATTAGTTTTTTTTTCGCCTTATATCTTTTTTTTTGTTTTTTAGGTCGCTTTTTTTTACAGAAATAAGATTGAAAATAAAGTTTGAATGGTATGTGTATAACGTCGTAAATAATAGTGTACCTTAATATTGTTATGAAACTCAATAGGTACGAGTAAAATACATAAAACAAAAAACTTTATAACACCCATATTAACGGAAGTTCCTCAAAACAACCTTGATGTAAAAGAAATTAAGTAAGCCTTGTTTAGAAATATTTTTTCAATATTTCTAATCAAAATAGTAACTTTTAATCTCAATAAAAACACTTTTATTACATAAAATCACTTGTATTGAGGCTGTAGTGAAAAAGTTAATTATTTTAGTATGGCTATAAACTTATTTTATTATATCCTACCGATCAGTAGTCGGGTAATTAGAATTTTCAAAAAAATCAATTTAACATGTATTAGAAAAAAGTATATTCAGCACGCAAATTTTAAGAACATATTTTATAGTTAATTTTAACGTTATTTCAATGACATGTAAGTCATATACTTTAGTATTATTATACAAAAAAGTGTAAATATTTTTTATTACATGGTGAAAGTAAACTTTGACGCAAAAAACGTGTAATTTAACATTAGCCGTAATTGCCTCATAATTATTAATGTAAATTAGACAAAAAAACTATTCGCGTTAAGCACTGTATCCGCATTTTAATATTAACGTTATGTTTAAGTATTTTAAAGCAGTTAGCCATTTATGTTTTAATTAACATTTATGATAAACTTTATTTCGTACGTAATAGTATAGGTTAGTTACGGTATTAAATATTTTAACTACGGTACGAAGCAGTGGTGTAGTAAAAACATATATAAATACTGCGGTCCATGTACGGGTTGCATAGTTATCTACATAACTATTGGAACAATTGACAATCTTGCCTTCAAAAGGATTGATGATCTATTTTAACAGTTTTTGTTGCGTTTTATAGGTTCGCTTTTGTAATTAGCGCTACAATATAATAGACTATAAATTAAACGGCTCAGTACATTATCTGAATATTTTAAGATGAACGAAGCCAGTTAAAAATATTTTACCTTTTTGTAATTTTGGCTATAATTTTTATATAATACAAATATTCTGTGTTATAAAAAATAATAACCTACAAATTAAAGTTTTAACGTTTCAATTGCGACGTACCTACAATTATTTAGCCAAAGTTTTGTCTGCGCTGAGTGTACTAATTATTAGGCGATGGCCAGGAATGCTTATAAAAAAGTGGCTGGTGGCTCCACGCATCCTGTTTGAGATGGTGCCATTACATTTTAGTTGCCTATTTTAATTCTATTTCTCTCTATTTGCGATTTAAGATGAAGTTGTTATTTAAAATGCAACAAACGTAAAATCTTGCGGTTTGAAGCATTTTTTTTTAACTTTGGTTAATTAGTTGCATAAACCGCGTTTGCAACGTGTGAAAATTATATTTCAACTTTAAAGCTTCTATCTACTATGTACACTAGTATTAAAAGTTTTTTTGCTAACGAATCAATATCCAATCGAAAATCATTCGAATTCGTTTAACCACGTCAAGAATGTGAAACCTACATGAAACAGCTTCAAAGATCCAGTGTTCCTGTACGCATGCTGCAGCCGCCGCCACGACTGCGGCGGGCACTGAGGAAAGGTCCCGTTCTTACTCAACACCTGAGTGGCCACGTAACCCTGACCCTCGTAGAACGCCACTTCACTCACTGGCACCAAGCGAACCTCAGCCGAACGAATCTGACGAACTGATAGAATATTCTCGTATATCGCCTCGTCTTCTAGGTTTTGACCTTCAGGGCACAGTCGGTAGCCGTACTCTCGGCTGATTTCTTCCAGGTTAGCGTACTCGGGCCGCTTACGAAGCTCCTCCAGGTTTTGGTACTGCGGCTCGTCGATGACTTTCAGGCCGGCGGGACGTGTTGAAGACGGGTCCACGCGCACGGAATACGCGCGCACCATCCGCGCCAGCTGCCGGGACCAATCGCACGCCGGCGACGGCCGAGCGCGCGCGAACTCCTCCGAACCGGGCCACATGCTCCGGCGCAGCGGGCACATCTTAACCCCGAAAAGGGCGCGCGACGACTGACGGCCCCAGTGACCGACGCGCGGAGGAATGCCGAAAGAATGCAAACTTGGGCATTTCGGAGACCGATCTCACCGGGCGTAATAACTTCGACGAAGCCAACGCTAACGGGCCATCGGTGAACTCATGCCCCTTGCACGCGAATCCCAATTATCAACCTATTTACGAAAATATAAAATAAAAGAAAAATAACACGGCCGACGTCCGCGATAATAAACACACGAGCAATCAGTTTAATTCGTTTAAGGAATCCGGTCGCGACATGGACGCGGAATGCAAAAACGCCCGCAATCTCACATACAATGTGTGTTAAGTTAGTATTTTCTGAGATTTTTCCATGTAATCAATTGACGCGGGGGTGCGCGGCGGCCGGGGCGGGGCGGGGGGCGTGCGGGGGCGAGCGGGGCGCGGGGCAGGAGGGGTTGCGCGGGCGCATCTGGCTTGCAGGTAGTCGCGCGCATTTTTGTTCCGGAATTCCTTCACATTTGCAATCCAGTCCCCCCAAGTTTCAAACACACTTGACTGCGCCATAAATACTTGCATACCAACACAATTATTTCGGTATACCTAATCCGAGGCATTCGGGTTACCAAATTGATATTGTGCTGTCCAATCATAGATGGGTGTAAATCAAAATTTTATAATAAATCGTTGCCGGCAGAGTAATAATTCACAAAACATAATAACGAGATGATTACAGATACCAATATAATTTGTGCTGGTACGTTCGTGGTATATGAGATACATAATAGGCTTTTTTTGTTGGCAAATACCAAGGCATAACTCGAAAAAATTAATAACAACAGATTTAGATTCCAAATTATCGTTGCACGGTATATTATACTCAAATATGTTGGGTTATATGTAATTTGGAGTCATGGACTATATAGTGATACTTATGTTACAAATCTATTTCGATTGTAAATGTATGCCATCTTTAAACAAAAAGAATTTGACTGACTAAACAAAAAATGAGTTTTGATATTTTATTTTACATTTGAATGAGAATGGATAAAAGTTGTGAAAAAATATTTACATGTAACGTGAAACTTCTTAAATAGCTACTTATTACTGGTTTTCCTGAGGCACTGGTAATCCCATTCCACTACATTTAAACTAACCAAAATAATCTATCAAACCAAAGCCATAGCCTAATTTTACAAACTCGATTCAAAACCTGTTTTCTTAATAAAAAAAAAACAGCGTTCCGTTCGAGCTACCATCAAATCTCTACACTGAGTTATTAAGTATAGAATAACATAAGAAAATTATGTTTCATAATAATATTTTTTAATAATTATTTTCATTGTAGGAATCTGTTTTGCCTTCGGGGTCTGATAGCCCATCTGCTTCCCTTAAACCGGTTAACTCCTACATATAGCCATCTCGCTCTGATTCAATACATTTTTGGTGTTCCCTCTCACTTGCACCGTAGACGAGATACTACGGAACTAATTTTAAATCTTTTTTTAATTTTATTGGTAGTCTGTCTTTAAGTTTTCTTTTTGATTGCTATAGAGATTTTTATCTAACTTAGTATACTAATTTGCGACTTTTTCCTAAATTAGTATTTTATGATTCCAAAAAGTTAAATTAGATGATGCAATAAACGTTCACTAAGATTTTTTTTATCTAAAGACACATCACAACTGGCCTCAATAAAAAACCCTCATCCAAACCAAATTCAAATTTCGAACACCATCCAGCTTTTTAAAACAAAAAGCAAAGGTATTGAAGGCTGTCCGTCTTTATCCGAATTTCGGGCTGGGGCAGAGCGTTGTGTTTTTTTTTATTGCTTTGTGTACTGGCCAGAGAGAGGCTCGCTACGATTAAAATTCCTCGAATGCCTGACGCCTCCCGAACCGACCGTGGCGATGCTTGTAGATATACGAATATATTATTACAAGCCGCATTTATCGTAGCAAATAATTATGCTAATAAACAGAGAATATTTTAAAAACGCATGAGAAAAAGATGCGGCCATGATAAAAGCACGATATCAACTACTCATTAAACATGAATTAATGGCGGAATCCGATGCAAATTACAATAACAAACTGCGGTACTTACTTAACACAAATTACAATACAATCATGAAGTGTAATTAAAAACGTAAAAAGTATAGTAGTGTCAGTACAGTCACCAAAACATTAATTCCGTTACAAGAAAAATAAATTAATAACAATGATATTTTTCCTGAAGTTCATATTCACATTCACACAATATAAAAATAGATTCATACAATTTAAATTACCTACTAAAGTAGTCATGTCTAATATTACTAGCTCTACAGACAAGAACGATTCAGAGGCCCGGGCATTCTCGAAAAAGTACTTATGGATATATCTCGCTATTACCATATTACAGGAATGGTCAGTACAACGTAATACCACGCCTGTGCCAATGCACGAATCAAAATTTAAAAAAAAACTGCACAAAAATTTATAAATATTTGAGAAAGATACAAACATATATGTACGTACCTACTAATATTAGTAAAATAATAAAATGTAACTTGTTTTCCACAAAGGTCATATCTATTTGAAGTCACAACCTTAGAAATGAGATCGCAAGCATTTTCTATCGCATGTTCTTAGAAGATGATGGCTAGAAAAGCACAACATCTGTGGAACCATGCGCGATTTGAACCCAGAACCTTTAGAACGTAAGTCCACGTAGTGTCGCACACGACTACCGAGACCGGTACAACGATAACGAAATAAGCCAACACATCAAAAAGTTTTTATATGTGTAGTTTACATTACATTACACAATATAGGTATCGAATACTAAAAACTAACTACAAAACATGACCAAAAAAATACAGAGAGGCGTGTCATCATTCGTCATACACGTCACATGACAGACAGACACACAAAGAAAAGAATTTTAAGATTATTCATATTAATAAACTCCGGACGAATTCAGTCTAGCGTTATACACGATTATCCTTTGCCTCTACAAAAAGGTATAAAAAAGTTATATGACAGAAAGCCCGTCGGCTGCGCGGGCTCGCTCGGTTTGACGTATTCGTTTTTTTTTATTATTATTGGGTCCGAGAGCGCTCCCGGTGTTACGGCTAAGGAATGCAACCACAGACCAAGAGAGAAACAGATGCAACACATTACAAACGTCTTATTTTTTTTGTTTTTGGTCTGAATTAGTTTTGCGATAAGATTTTTATGATTTGCCATAAAAAGCATCAGGTACGCCATTATAAAAAGTTAAGTACTACCATTTTCGATTATTTTTAACGCGTTACACAAATGAAGTGCTTAATTAAAATCTTAAACACAAAATAAAAACAATTATCTAAAGACAATTTTGATTGAGGGTAACGATAAGGTGTTTTCACGTCATAAAAGTACAAGCTTAATTATTTGTTATATCAGTACAACCACAACATAATACTGTAACCAAAAAGATCAATGCACCCATAAATATAAAAAGTCGACATAATCCTATTAAATCTGACTTTTAGTCTTCATCAGACATTTTTACGTTATCCCGTTCAGAGCACAACAAACTTGCTGCGGCAACTCAAATTCCATAAATATTTTCATAGTAATCAACCTTTCATATAGGAATGTGCGTGGTGCTATGAACTAGGTAGTCATTATTTCTGTAATTGTCCGTTCTAAACTCGAGAAATGACATCCATCACGGCCCGGCTGTTTAGTGATACGTTCCAAAATAGAATTAGCCTATAAAGGCATTTGTTTGATTGACGTACAATTTTTTTTCATGTCTACCTGCAACCTTCAAAACGTAAACATCTGTGGAATGTGGAGAAATAAACGAAGCGATCACCCTCGTGAGAAATGAGAGAAAAAAACACTCCAAAGATATTCCCTGTTGTGGATGGGAATCGTGAGTTCTTGGAATTCGCGTGCCATCCGTGCTTTTGTTGGAATAATCGGGGTTATTGTTGCTCGAACGTATAATGTATTTAACACTGATAAGGACCGAGGGGAAGCACCTTCGCCGTGGACGGACAAGAAAAAAAAACATTCGCTGAACGAGATTCCACATTCGAATTGCACGGCCGAAACTGGAACTACTCGGGCGCTTGCTATATTCTGACAGATGTCAAGCCTGGAGTACATTAATGAGCAATGTAGAGCATGCATCGTGTGGAATTCCTATCTTCACATTGGCTCAAACTTCAACACTTATGGCAGAAACTGAGTAATGCGCTCTTTAAGAAATTCCTCAGAATCACACACACACATATACAGTCTGCTCGTTTAGCCTATTCCATGTAAATTACAACGTGTTAGGTACAACCTCGTAAATCACTTTTGAGCATCCAGCAAATAACGGAAACCTTTGAAAGATTGTTAAGAACATATTACAAGAATGTTGAAACCTGCATACTGATGCGAATCGCAATGACAGTTGACAGTGACAGCTGAAGTGGTCAAAGATCACAGACAGCAAAATTGATTGGTTCGTGTTGTGCACTCACGTAATGCCACGAGGTTGATAAGGTTAAGTTTAGAAGAAACTCAAACATCATAACATTCATTCAGACACGAATACAACAAAATTGTTCGAAAACAACATGACTTTTAAACTTGTAGAATTTAATGGAATTTAATACGAAAAATACCTTTTTAGTGACACGAACTTTAAAAAATCTATGAAAGACCCAAATTGAAATCCGAACCGCCTAGCCCCCTCACTAATATTAAATTCCAACGGCCAAAACAAACGCAATACCTTTTCCTAAATAGGATTCAAAACAATACTCGTTTGCACCACGTTCGTAGCCATACAGGATGAATGTCACAACTCAAATGCGGTTAGAATTATGAAAACATAAACGTCGCGAGGCAAGGTCCATTGCTGAGGTCGTTCATCGGCGTGCAAACAAAAAAACAATCTCAAGTTACTCGCCTTAGGGTCGAGTGTGCGCTCAAGAGAGGAATTTCGCAGGATAAATGTACGTGACCTCGGGAAAGGTCGAGAGATTAAGGGCCGGGGCGTGGCAGCACTCGCGTCTTGAGTAATTTTAAATTGCTTTTTTATATGACACTCGGTTTTTCTCAATTTACATTGATTAAACATGAAAACTGAAGACAATAACAGCTTTGAGAATGCAAACGTCGAGAGTGTTGAAAGTTATTCTTAGTCCAAGGAATCGGAAAAAATATGGTCACAGAGTGCCATAACTTCAGTTTTATGACGATCCGGGCTGTAACATTAGCTTTCCGTCGAACAATGGTTGCGCACGCGCCAGGTCGAGGACGCCATAGCCGTCCTTCAATCCCGTCCACTGCCCTTTGGTACTTCTCATTTTTTTATAGGCTGTATGCGGAGCGAAATTGCCTTTCACGTGCTTGCGCTTTTTGTTTTTAATTTCATCCCGCGCTCATAGGCATAATGCTTGGCACGTCATATCTGATTTCGAGGTAATTCGCTGTTCTATTAATTTTAAACTTGGAATTGAGTTTTTTGAAAAAACTTTTTACTACGCCTACTTAATGAATTTTTTCAGAGTATAAAACTTAGTCATTATAACAAGCTAAAGAAATTGTATTACCTATATTATTTTATTAAAAAAAACTTACGACCACTGATTAAATAAACTATTCGGCCATTGCTTACTTTTTTTTTCTAATGCTCAACGGACAAAGCCGGTACGACAAGATGGCGTTAGCTACCGTACTACGCAATGGACACCTCCAGATAAAAATTGTAAATGACTCTTTGTATAGACCCATAGATTAGGCCGGTGTTGCAAGCGTGATAAATTTAAATATTTAAGAAGAAAAAAATAACTGTATGCATGATTTGGAATTCCTCCTGATAAAGTTGTATAGATGTTTTAAGTTTGTTGTTAAGATTAATTGGTTGAATAAATAATTTTATACGAACAATAGATCATGAATTCTCTATGGAAAGCTAGTTTCAGATAGAAGAAAATATTAGGTGTGTTATTACTTGTTCTGCCTTCGAGTAAATTGTCGTTTAAAGGTTCTTTATTTTCAATATAAACACCCACCACAACTTATACCTAATAATTATTAAAAAAAGCAAAAAGTACGCAAAGTTGCCCGTTTAAAAAATAAGCCGGCATAGATAATAATTTAAGTGGGACATGTATAATTCATGACTTAAAAGGTTTTGAAGCATAATAATAATTTAATTACGAATAATTATAGAAAAATGTTTATAAGTGTAATGTCTATTTGTATCAGTACAGGTAATGCCAGTTAACACTTGTTATTATGTACTCGTGTATGACAATTATTTGCATACGAATATTTTATTTATAAAATCGGAAATACTATTTTATAACTCAAGTAAAGTTGCTTCTAGCAATTTCAAGTTTTCAGCAGAAATAACTGAACCAAATTTGGTAAAAAGTTAATTTGGTTTTCCGACCCTTTTTATTTTATTTATGTAGTTCAATGTGTGATAGGAAATTTAACCTCCGCTTTTTTACTTAATTTCCATTTAAAATCTTAGTCAATAACAAATTTAAAGTAGCCATTAGTCCGCCTGAATTTTGCACCCTGAATATAACCTTTCGGGTAACGCTTCTGCTTTGCTATATCAAATTAGGGTATTGTAAGAAACCATTTCTATTAACTTAACTTATTCTATGGCTGAAGCAAATGAAATTCAAATTTATTTGTCACCAATACCCACACACGTAATATACAAATAATGAGTCGATAGCGTATGTAAATTACACAGCTATTGTTAAATACATATCTACAAATTTGATTCCCACAAGCTTTGTGATAGAAAATACCTAGTTCAATATCTACATAATATTAGTTCTTATCTCAACCAAGCATATAAAGGCAAAAACTGTATGTGATACAAGCCCTCTTTGTACGCAGCTCTATTTGTGTGTGTTTCTCAAGAAAATACAATATTTTTAAGCTACTTTCATTGGCAGATTTTTTAAGAAGCTACCAGTTTTACAGATTTCAGGCTAAATATTTTCTTAACCCATGTCACGCCTTGCCATGCCTTAAATCATGTCACAAACATTTAAATGTTTGTTTCGAAATTCAACATCTACAGTCGCTATCAGTTACTTAAAAACGCAATGCTACCGTTAAAAATTGACAAAGATGAGTGGTTAAAATAAAAATACCTCAGCGAGTACCTATATGATCGATTAATGCTTTAAGCTTTTTATCGTCGTATATCAAAAACTTAATGAAGCTGGATACGTATGACATAAGCACATTGGTATTTCACGATTTCGACATTTTTTAGTGCTGACGCGTGAGATTTTTTAATAAAAAAAGTGTAGCACGTCTGTTTTTATGGCAAAACCTTGTTTGGCTTTTAAACTGCCGTTTCTCTGAATCAGTCCATGAAAATTACGTAATAAAATCATCAATAATACTTCTTTTATTAAGTTTTAAACTAAAGTAACAATAAAAAAAAATACCTACTTTTAAATTAAGAAACAAAAATCCATGACAAAAAAAAACTCTTACACAAACAGATATAAAAAACAACTTAACATTCCGACGCAGTTATTGTTACTTTTCATGTCCCGTCATAAAAATATGTTCTGTCCGTATAACATGCGCCCTTATTACTGGCATTCCAAACTTATGACTCGGGGCGCTCGTACACACGTGTAGGCTGGCGAGGGGTTAGGTAACTTGCCACAGTAATTGTTGGTTATGATTATTTTTATATTTTTACGAAGAGAATTTTAGGTAATACTACTTGTAAGGGTCATCATAATAGTTTTACAATGGGAACATCGTTTTTATAAGCTACTTTACATAAAGGTAAAGCTTTTTAATATATCCACATAGTAAGAGTTTGTTTCCTTTATGTGTAAAATAAACGAGCTATGATATAATATTTAGTTACATATGTGAGCTTTAAACTACAGGCATACCGTTCAAGTTAGTTATAAACAGACAAAAATACTCCAATTTTGCATTTAACACTCAATAGCATTATTTTCCAAAGTTTTTTTTTATAAAAAAAAACATCACAATATATTCTCAAATAGAATATGGCTATCATTAATACGATGACACATCGCGAATCCGCAACACCGGTTATCTCAGATCATTTATTTTGTAAGCCAAGTCCATTAATATATAAATTGATAAATATGCTCGCGACGGGGAGATTACTTACCATACAGTAGCGAGAAGCGAATAATAAATTTACCCTTCTATCTACAAACATACGATATCCATTCTTACATAACAGCGAAATATTTGAAGCCAAAAGACAAAAAAAGTATTGGTGCCGATTCGAAGTTAGAACACCCTTAACTAAACTAAAAAGATGTTATCATCAACTCAACGATTATTTTAGAGACGGGTAGTTGTTTTTGTGCTGCCAACCTATTTTTTGTGTTTTATATAAAGTAACGAAAATAATGAAAAATATTCATCCAATTTGTTTATTGGAGACAACGGTTTTCAGCACTAATAGGTTTATTTAAATGTATGAAATCACACCTATTCGAAATGTGTCAATCAGTTGTCAACTGTGAGATTAATAATATAATGTTTTTTTTAAGGCAATAAATAATTAATTTAAATTGTCTATGCTCACATTTCCAACATTATTTTTCACATAAAACTACGATAAACGACAATTTAACTGAAGTATTCGTGTTAACACATAAAATTAGTAATTTAATACCTCCGACATTAATATTTACTGTGAAATGTAGTTTTTAAAGAAATTATAGAAACTTGTTCTTGATTACAAACGACAGGAAGTTGTAAAATTATTCGAATAAAAGACTCTTCGAATTTATAATTTGTTTTTGTGTGTCGCTATGGATGACACTTTTATATCGCACGATTTTCATAATTACGATTTATATTGATTATTATATGAACACCGCGTGTGATTTAGGCATGAAATTAATAAATAAAAGAGGATTAGCCGTTTTTTTTTACAAAGTGTGTATATTTGTGCTTCCCTTCCGTAATTTTAAATGACTAAAATTGAGACATTAATTAACATAAATATAATAGAGATAGCTTAATTAACAATTTTATATTTTGCCAAATAATAATCACATCCTAAAACAATAATCTAGCTTTAAACTAAATTTTATAGACCAACTAAAATTCACACATATGACTTTAAAATATTCGAAAACATAAATAAAAAAATAAATTAAACGCCACAAAGTAACATTAGTCAGTGTTAGTAAAGTACTTGCTAAATTGCAGAGTAGCCACAGCGGAGATAGCATCGGCCTGCTATATTTTATTTATGGCAACACCGGGCACAGTGTAACTCAGTAGCAGTCGTACAACTCATGTTTATGAAGGTTTGTCTTGCTCAAATTTAGTATAATGACAGTGTGAGCCCCGGCTGTAGTTAATTGTAGGTAGTATGAGTGCGTAGCTGCGGGCGAGAGCACTTTGTATGGGCGCATTTTGAAATTGAAATGGTCTTTTTTATTCTATGCCTTGTGGTGTTTGGAGAAGTTTTTAAATTAGTTCGAGGGTCCGCGCGTTTTTTGGGAGTCAAATTATACGAGCTCTAGGCAATTTGGTGAAGCTTCGGGTTGTTTTTTTGGGTCTACCTGTTCTTAGCTTCTAGATTAGGTTAATCTGAGTTAAAGGTATAATTCCGAATGCCTGCATGCTAAGACTTAGTTCTAGACCTTATTATTATTCTTAAATTTAACTATACATAGAGTTTTAACGATAAAAATTTGAGAGCACTTGTAATTTTTTTAAATATTACCTATATCAACTAATGTTTTTGCAAAACATGATGTAACGTATTTCAAAAAGGTTGTATTACTCTTATACCTACATCCTGTAAATAGAAACGCCAAACTGAGTAAAAGTAAATTCTAACCCAACTTACTCATACATTGAAAATTCCCATTTTAATTCTGTACACACAAAAACAAACTTTACCGACCGATCATCCATTCGAGGAACTTGAAACGTAATTGTGGCGAGACCCTAAATTATGCATCCCAAACTAAATAATACCAATTTTAGTATAAGAGCCCGGGAAATGGGGCTTCGGGTACAATTCATGAGACGCAAATGACATGGTGGAAAAAATGTATAAACAAAATGTTTAGATACGTGTTTTGTTTGAGGACTGTGTAATGTAGCTAGGATAAGGTATTCGTAGCCATAGGATGAAACAGATAATTTGGTGAGTTAATTGTTTATTTTTTTTTTAAACAGAAAAAATTAAAAAAAATCTTTGCTTTTTTGTTTTTAATTATAGTATTTTATGTGATAGATATGATATCTGATCTGTTATAGATTATTGAGTATTAAAGTTGATTGATCAATCCAATAAGAATCCTTATCCCTACAGGAAAAAATATTTCCTGCTAACACAAAATATTCATGTCTTCAGCGAAGCTGTACGTCTCGAATGCGGTTTTATTTTCCAAGGAATAAACCCTTTAAGGTCCTTCTCAGAAACGTTTTTAATATTACCACTCCTCTAGGATATACAGAAATTAACAGTGCAGAATCTTTGTTTTCTGTTATAAATACTTCATTATTTTTTTAAGAAAATTTGCTTTTTATCAAAAAAAAAAAGTAACATCACTCTATCTATGGATTATAGATCTAATTCGCAAACGGAAACTTTATTGATAGACAAAAAAACATAAACGGAAGCGGTCATTGAATAATAATTTCCGAAGTGTCAGTCTGATGCGTCACTCGATTACTGTTAGGCAAATGTACAAGAATCTAGTGAATTTCCGGTTTTAATTTATTTTATAATAAAAAAATAAAATAAAGGTTGTGTCGTTTACCTTATCTGAAGAAAAATAACACTTAGTACTGACCTCTCAAAGGATAGAATGTATATTTTTATACCTAGAGTTTTTAAAATACCTTTTTCTGTGGCAAAAATGATATAAAGTAATCAATTAAACGATAAATGTGTTCGAATTGATATTTATTTATGAAAATAAAAACCACAAAAGATTAAAGTAAAAACAGTAGGGGAGCGAGGGGCTTGTTGTAACAGTTTTCAGTAAAACTAGTATATCTTGAGATCTATTGATTCAATTTCTACTAAATAAAGATTGATGGATACTGTAACTCTTCCTCTACCAAATCAAGTAAAAATAATATCATAACTATTGGTCATTATTTAACAATCAATTATTTTCTAAAAGAAGTGCGGTGTTACAACTTACCTCGTGCTTGGGGCAAGTTGTAACGTCTACCGGGGCAAGTAGTAACGACAATAAAAAACGACATTAATACCTCTAATCATTTATTCTTTATTTATTTTTAACAAAATTGACATCTTTCCAAAGTAAGTATTATGTAATTCTTATCAAAAATCAACTTAAATACACTTTTTTGTAATCAACACTTAAAAATTAAGTAATTAAGAGTTTTATTTAGTTAAACACTACTTATAATCATAATAGCACTTTTAAATCACAGTAAGTAATTAAATTATTTATTTCTAATACACTCTATCCAATCTTTTTTGTTTGTATCTGTGTAAGCTTCACCACATACCAGACAATGCATGGTGTAACATGTTACAACAAGCCCCGGGATTTTGTTACTACTAACCCCATGGTATGATTTTTAACATTTATCAAGATAACTATTTAAACAATTTAGCAATCATAAAAACTGTTACACAATATCAGAGATAGATAAATTTGAACGTAAATAAGATGTAGAAAATTTGAAAATAGGCAATATTAAAAACACAAACCAAAATTTTACGACAGTACAATTTTATATCACCTGTCAGAAATGAAGGGAATGCTCACATTTGCTCACTGGTTGGCGCGGCGGAACACTGGCTATGGCAATATGATGTGGTGCAGTTTATGGGTTAAATCGAGTCAAAGATATACGTTAATAGTGTTGAAGATCCTGGTGAAAAGAGCCTGTTACCACTTACCCCTGTAACAACAAGCCCCTCGCTCCCCTACCAAAGGAAAGCAAGATTTTATAACACTATCACCACATTTATTCATTAAAGCAAGCATGAAACCATAATATTATTAAAATTGGTTTAACATTTTAACCCCCAAGCATCTAATTAAGTAGTATTTATCTCTCCATCTGTGTACATACGTCATATTTTCTATTATGACAATGATTTATAGGTGTTAAATGCGTCAGAATTAGGTCAGAAATGTGGCGGGTCAATCGTTATCAATCTTTATTTCTGGTAACACTGGATGTCATCGTCGATAACCTTCAATCGCGCGATGGTTGACGTCAATACGTCAATATGATTGATGGAATGCGATGTGCAAATGTAAACATTCGTTTAATGCGCATAGTTATCTCATGTATTTAACATTTATTGAAATTAATTTATAATTAGTATAAGTTTGTATTCTTATGAAAAATTAAATATTAAAACAACTATCATGGCTATAGTTTGTACTGCCACTAATTTGTTAAATCAAAATAATTTAATTTAGCAATAAACACCGAAACTTAAACTTTACATTAGCATTAAATCAAATTAAGTAAAAAACATATAACTCAAAGGTTTTACTTGAAACTTTATCCATTTATAAATATCAAGGCATGTTAATGAAAAATTCTTAAAATCCTAAATGTCACTTCCCTGTTTAAATTCCAAGTAAATTATGTATTCGTGAAATAACCAATTTTGCGCTAAGGTAGGCTAATGGTAGTAATAAAAATATTTTCAAGTTTCAAAATTACAGAGGTTAATATTGACAGAATTGTACTTTAAGGAATTTGTATTCAATAAATATTTATGTTTTTTATTATTATGATTGGTATATTTTATACTAATTAGTTAGTTATGTGCAATTTAAATTCTTTATACATTATTTACACTAAAATTACAGGTGTGAGATCAAAGATTATATTATAATCAATCAAACTAGAATACAAACACATTTTGACATAATTTTGACACTCTATCAATCAATAAGTAATAAGCACATCACTACTAACTTTTTTTTATTTTTCCAACTCTGGCCACATAAGGAGTTAAAAGTTCCAAAGAATGCAGATTCCTGTATATGATACACAGAATTCTCACGCAGACACCTTATACGTGACTGTTTTGTCAAAGACTATAACGTATTCCTATGAAATAGTTCAGATTAGATATGAAAGGATATAACACTTATATGGATGCAAGGCTACGTGGTTTTCACCATGGGAACGATCATTAAATGTTCATAAGTTTGCTGCGATGCCTTTCTTACATTTGAATGAGAAGTTTATTAGAGAGACAGGTCAGTTTGCGGTACAATGTACTCCTTAAAGAAGCCTTAATGTTAAATAAATACAAAAAACGAACATACATAGAAGACAATAATAACTCATTTCTTTTATATGCACTTATTTTTAAAAAGTCAATACTTAACGAGGATAATTGATTGAAAATCTAAGGTCCTAGTATACGGCGTAAGCGACAATCAATAAAAATTCCTCAGTTATCAGCCGTAAAATCAAATAAAATAATAATTTGTAAACACAAAAAGGTTAAGTGATACTTTGTACGTTTTTAAAGGTTAACGATACTTTTTGATCATATCACTCGAACGACTCGATTTATCTATTAATCAAAATCAAGAAGCATTTTTCTCTAAGTAGCCACTTATTCCTATTTATTATTATCATTCTTATCGCATTCCACGGCTATCTACCACTTAT
Organism: Emmelina monodactyla; assembly: GCA_916618145.1. Lineage (NCBI taxonomy): Eukaryota > Metazoa > Arthropoda > Insecta > Lepidoptera > Pterophoridae > Emmelina > Emmelina monodactyla. The sequence goes on from OU745316.1 coordinate 6,390,291, forward strand.
ACATTGCCTATTTAATGTGCCTGTATCTTTGTTAAATTGAATCCAACGGTTTCACAAATAGGCAAAGCGGCGTAAAGTAGTTGATTTAAGATATTTACTATGTAGCAGTGACCTAGGTAAAGTTATTTCTAATAATATAGCAGGTAATTTGAATTTAAGTACTTCGTATCTAAAGTATCCAAACAAATAGGTACTAAAACGGTAATCGCTGCCTTTTAATAATATATAAATAATAGCATTAAACTTAGCAGATAATGTGACATTTTTCATAATTTCAATAAGTAAACGTTACAAATCTATGTTGAATAAAATAATTTTGATTAAGTTTTGATTTTGACAACTTTTTAAATTCGGAAAAGGCAAAAGTTGACCACCATGCTGCCTTAACATTTTTTTTTCTTATTTTCTTATTTACCTCTAAAGCCTCCTGTGCTGTATGGAGGTAGTCCCTCAGCATCGCCTCCTGAATGCTGAGCCATTCTAGCCGAGGGTCCTCTAACTGTGTCACCTCTGGAAACAGAAAAAACATATATTAGAAAAGAATAGTTCAAAGTGCGAGTACTAGATGTCGCTGTTTAGTAAGTTTAGAGAATTAGTAGAAAAATATTATTAAGTATTGGCATTGCATTTTTACAAGACGGATATTAAAAAACTAATGAGAAACTATAGTTTAGGTTATTTTTATACTGACTTCTGACCCTTCGAAGTTATTTCTCTGTTAGTTAATAGGAATATTTCTCTATAAAACTTTATAGTAATATCAAAGTAAGGATATTGATATAGCGTATTACCTATTCTTTAAAATTAAAATACAATGTATAAATACATTGTAAACTTGTGTTTTTTTAAATTCACCATTAGCAGGTGAATTCAAAACGTAATAAACAAAAATAGTCGATCGACAACTAAATTAATAATAAATTAAAAACAGGAAAATTATTTGTGTCAGATAAATGCAAAACTCAATCAAGGTCGAATGACTAAGCTCAAAACTATGTGATCCATGACTGATTGATAAAATAGCGTTTATCATGTGATTAGCGATATCGAATCATATCGTTATCGTCTAAGATGCAACGATGCGTTTCATAGACAAAACGGCGCGAGTATTAACCACATAATTGCATACATAAACAAATCAATACAAAATCAGAGTTGCAGAAACAAATTTGTAGATGGCGTTGATTTCATGTTGTCAAAACACGAAAACAATTGAGCAGTCAATGTGATAAAATAATTAGTTCTTTAAAGAGTATATAAAAATGCAATTTAAAAATATAAAACAAATTCATTTAAAATATTTGAAAGTGCGTACGCGTTTATCATATAAACGCATCACAATCACTGTGTGCGGTCTGATCAATAGATTTGGATGAAGGACTCCCCTGCACGACACAATAATACAAAATTAGCTATGCGTTACGCATACGATAATAAAATATGACCAGATTTTTATCAAATTGATGCCTTATTCAGTACTGTTGATTGTTTATCAAGAATTCAAAATTTCTACTATTGGACGATAAAGGTCGCTGTTTAAGCGCTCCAACTGCAAAGGTAATACCTTAAAATAATTTTCAATTAGAAACACGAGAAGTAATACTCATTTATGCTAAAGTTTAAACGATTAAATAAGTTCCCAACAGTTTACTTAGGTAACTAATAAAATGCTGAGAGTTGGCGAAACTAATCGCCTTTTACTATGTTTTTTTCTTTTGTCAATCGTACATTCATTAACTCAAGTTTACATTTTTATTTTGTGTTTATAGATAACTTTATGGGACATTTTATATTAGTAATTAAAAGTTCTCCTGCTACTAACATCCTATTGTCATAACTATCATTTTATATGTTGTCCACGATAGTTTTCCCTCTGCCGCTTAATGGAGGCTGAACAAAAAACCTCGCGGATCACGAGCGCTGCTGTTGTCAATTGTTTTGTTGTTGCATAACATAGTGCTCGACCTTGGTCAGTCGGAATTCTGTGAGCCAATTGAATCATGAATCGTACGGGTTATTTGTATATAGAACAACGGACGGCAATTTAGGAAGCATTTGCTGTTTGGCATTTGAAGTATATGATTTTGTTCGGTTTTCAGATGTGTCAAGTTACTTGTGGTTTTAAAGATAAGAAAACCTATTCTAATTACAAAGGATATGTTGTTATTGTTGTATGATCGAAAAAAGAGTAGCCCGTTAGTTAGTAATTTAACTTTGAAATGTAAAGTCAACCCTATCTTATTTGCACAAAGATTTAAAATTAAACAGAATTATTTTAAGGTTGTCTGCATCACGAATGTTGCAGATGATAATGTCCCAGGATTTGTTTTATTATGATAGTAATTCACAGTTTTTACCAAGAAAAGGGATATTTTTCTAACGAATAATAGCCGTCAATTTTTCATACAGGAAAATTACAAGCTCTATCAAACAAGATCTCGTTATTGGAATTGCTACTACCTTCCCCTACAATTTCGAAGTACCCGCATACAATGAGTAAACTGCGTTGCTACTTCCCATATCTGCACATTTCTATCTTTCCCCATGTATTGCCTAGCCACATCCTGATCGGCTACAATGTTGCAAGAACGTGCATTTTTTTTCACAAGACATGTTTACACTCAGCAAACACGAGTTTAAGGACTAGTTGAACTCGTGACGTTGGTTTTTCAGTCATGCCTGTTGTTTGTAATAGAAATTTACGGGTTTGTTCGACATGTTACAAAGTTAAAGGACAAGGCTCTTACTAGGCTAGGACTCAGAAACATTATTGTAAGGTAAATTTCAACCAGAAATCTCGTTAATATTCAACTTTGTATCCGCAACTTCAAACCGCTTCAAATCACACTACCCAAATTCTAACACCTTCGAATTCACACGATCTACAATTAGCGGTAATATAAGAATTCCATTCATGGCTCTATTTAAAATAGCCGCGAAACACTCTAATTACACGTCAAAATAGCAGTGATTTGTTAGTAAAAATAACTTGTAACAGGCATGTAACAACGCCATCTATTATTTAGGGTCGGGACTTAAATATAAATTCCAGAGAGAGTATGTTTGCATTGGAGCCACGTTAAATCAACAATCACAATTTAAAATTAACAAAAGCTAAATTAACTGCCTGTCAAATTATTGCCATAAATACAGGACACCCTTTTCAGGTGTTGCCAATGTTGCAAACAATTTCTTTGAGCAAAAATGAAATATTGCGGATCGAATGGCAATTTACTCTCAATGTGTGCTTTGCAACGATCTTAATAGTAAGATGGGTTGATTAATGGTAATATAAAACATAATTCATCGTTAGATTGCAATGTATGGCTACTGTTTAAAACAAGTTTATATTTTATGGAGACAAGATGCGTATGCCAACAAAAAGCTTGGATTTATTTTTGCGTCGTGTAGCTTGCTTGGTGGCTTTCATGTCATGCTGAATTTTAAATGGTTGAATAATGAAGTGAATTATATTGATTTTATGAATGAAAGAACACACTCGCACTTAGTTTGCGCTGGAGTAAAATGAAAAGTATTTTTTATCTGCGCTATACCAAAAACTTTCATTAGTATGATATACCTAGAAATAGATATAGATTAGATAATGAATAGTTGATTGAACTTACGATTGACATGATTGATATAATATCGTCCGATTTTTTGGTCGTATGCCTCTTCCCAGCCCAATGGCAGCTCATTTCCAATGCAATCCGCGAACGTTTGTGGCTTTGTATATCTGAAACAACACAATTCGATATGATATTTATGCATAATAAAATAAAACTTTAAATCATAGTATGTCTTTAAGGTTACGCGCATAGCTTTACCGGATCTTAAACTCTTAAACATCTAGTTAGTCATAGTCTATCTAATTTACTATTGAAATTGAGATATAGTAGCTACGTTTGTTTAGCTGTAACTTACAGATAGTAAAAATAATAAAATGGCTTTTTTTGATTGAAACTTCCCACGGATGTAGGTTCGAGGGTTTATAAAAACCTACATTAACTACTACCATTAGAGCTGAATAAACCTGTTGTCATAATATCCAGTCTATGAACCAGATATTCATTTTTTACACAACACTCATTATAAAGAACTCTTAAATTTCAAACTGGGCTCCGTTCCGAAGAAGATCTTTGAACTTCAAACTCCCAAGAAATACAAGGTTTCACCATTGAGAGATAATGAGCTACCGTAATAAACTATTCATATACCGGTCTACATTAACGATCTAACCAACAGGACCTTTGAACATAAGCCAATCACTACCTAAACAAGATAATCTAAAACCATTCTTTTCATGTTCAGGCTACTGATTAATGTGCAGTCTCAAAGCCTGGAAGCAATAACCTAGAAAAAGATAGATACAGCTACATTGCTACTTGAAAGTACATCAAGCGAGCCGATAAAAGATTGCGCAGACGCTGCCCGGGGTATAATTATCCATGCCCTAAAGACTAAGGCGTGGTGATAAGGCGCCAGTAGCCTGAGCCACTTGCAGCGAGATCCTAGCATGATTCTCAAGCCAGTCCCGACCGCAAAAACTAGACAAATATGCATCAAATATGCATATTATAGAGAACTTTTCTGAATACCAATTAGGAGTAGCATTATGCCTTTTACTTCGTTTTATGTTGAATTAATCCGTTTTTTATCACAACATCAGCCAATGGCAGCATTATCGAAGTTATGATCGTCTTTTACGTTTAGACTCAATTTTATTTTCACTCAGTCTTCATTACTTTAATGGGAATCAGTTACTACCGCTACCGAAAGGTTTCAAATCACGACCACTGGCTATAATACCAACTTTGTTTTGCCGTCGATGAAATAAAACAGTCCGGTAGCCCTTTACTTCTGTGTACCAAACTTCTTTAACACAGGGTGCTTCAAGTGAAAAGATAACTTGGTATATATCGAGGCGAGAGAGGGCGCGAACGCATCCAAAGAACAAGATAGAAAGGAATAGCTATAGGAAGGCCTTTCGCGTAAGAAAGAGAGAGTTGCTATGACAATGTTACCAGCAAAACCTGTCCTGTCATCGAACGTCAAAACGAGTCGAGTTCTTGGAAATGGTGACCCGTGTCATGGAATCCCTCGCTTGCACACATACACAGTAACACACACATATAAATACGCTCGTGTAAATACTTCAAAATACGGCCTAACAAAATGAGGAGTAAAATTTAAAAACAAGAACTCAACGTAAGAAGGTATCTACAATCATTTAAGAATTATTAATATTAATTCTAAATTGGTATTTTTTAACTCAAAATATATTAATAAGAAGATATTTCTTTGGTCTACACGATACACGAATAGAAATCAAACTAACATCGTAAATACTTGCTTCATAGGCATAATTTGGCAAATAAAATGTTAAATACCTAAACATTTTATAGGTACGTTAATGGCTGTCGTAATTTAGATGAGTATAAAATAGATAACATCTCAAGATAAATAAGGTTAGACGTAATATGTTTATCACCACATTCCAAACGCCGAACATGAAATTAGTTTTACTTTTTGTGTATGTTACCAACAACGCCATCTCTTAACAAGTTCGTGAACTAAATCGTTAAGTTTGGATGCCCTCTTTCATTTTACAGCTCAACTACAATAAATAATTTGCATGGGTTATTTGACGTCAGATGAAAGTCAACCCTAAAAACATCTAATTAAAAAAACTCTCAATACCTAAATTAATAAAAAAGCTTTTCGATTTCGAGACGTAAAATTATCTTACCAAACCAACGTTTCATACACTCTTCAGACTGACACAAGAAAGTAAATTCTGTAAACTTTTATGTAAGTCCAAGAGGACACTACATTGACTTTAGATTTAGTTTTAAAAGTCGAATTGAATGCCTACCTAAAGCACAGACACGTCTGCCACATGAGTAAAGAAACTGAACAGAGACAAAGCTTCTAAAGAGCTAGCAAAATTTATACCTATTTTGGTAGGGTTGGCACAATTGAATAAATTAAAAATATAAATGTACTTTTTTTCAATTTTTTTATTAAAATAGGTTTTTTTTTTACAAATTACATACTCTAAATATATTTTTTTTATTACTTTTGGTTTTAAATAATTTGTTGTGTCTTTTAATCGAATGATAAATTCTAAATCTAATATAAAGTTTTTTCAAATAAACCAATGGGAAACACTCACATGGCATATGAAATGTACAATCTTGCAAACGTGCTAATATTTCATTACCAATATTAACATTTTTAATATGAAGATCAAAATATTCGCGAAATTTTTGCTCAAGCAATTCAACAAATTCAATAAAATACCTCCTATTATCAAAAAACCTGATTTCACACTACCTTCATTAAAGTCCTTATAATGGCAAAAAAAAGAATCTTTTCCTATATTTTTAAATACTTTTTAAAAACTAAAACAAAAGTATTACTACGTATTATGTGAGAAACTCGAAAACAAAAACAAAACACGCACAACGTTCGAGCGTCGCGTCACGCCTGCACGCCCTGAGATTGACCACTGGCTGATCTAGTTTGAAGCGGTTTCGGCTCATACGTGACAAGCGGCCAGTGGTCACGCACACACACGCGTTGCACTTGTAGTGATGTACCTGTCACAGCGCATTCGTATGTAGCTTTGTCTCTGTTCAGTTTCTTTACTCATGTGCGTCTGCTTTAAAAATAGAATTCGGGAAATCGGAAATTCTTTGCAAGATTCAATGACGCATACACATCTATTTATCAACTTACAATTCAGTTTCAATATTATCTTACATTGTTAACAAAGCCTAATACAAAGGATGACATATAAAAGAGGCTAAAATCTATTTATAGCGTATTTATACATCGTTTCTCGACATTTTACTAACAAAGGTGCCATGCCGTCTCCTTTGGCAGCACACAACACTAAAATACACACACACACCGTCAGTAAGTAACAAAATCTATAAATAATCACGGGAATATTTTAATCTGGATTCCTTGAATTCTTAGTACCTATACTATCGTATTGGTATTTCAGTAACGGTGTTAGAACTATAGAGAAAGGGGTATTTGCGCATTGCATATTTTTTACCCCTTAAAATCGCACAATTTTTTAATCAACGTTATCTCCAATGTGTCGTATATCTGTCATTTTAAGAGGCAGCTTATTTTACGGACGAAGACAAAGCATATTTTGGCTTACGTAGGTTTAAAGTGCAACCAAGAATGGGCGGGTTAGGATTTCATAGATTTTCTTTAACGAAATGTAAACTTGCGTCACATTATAGGTACATTTTAAAATCATAACTTATTATATTGATGTGGTTTTAAAATTAACAACTCGTCTATCGATTTGGATAGAAATTTCCCGAGTTAACGTTTAGTTCGATGGGTGCACAATTTTTTTACAAAAGAAGAGGTTTATTACAAAATTCTATTAGTCGTTAGCTTAAACTCGATAATAGACATTTGGTTAAAAAGTACTTTTTAACTAAAACAATAATTCATAACCTATTAATAGGTTCACAAGGAAACAATGCAACCATTATGTATTTAAAGTAACAAATGAACTAAAATCGCTCGAACTTTAACATTGTCAGTCAAAGGGCAATGACCAAGAATTCGGTGAGTCAACAGAAATTGAACCAAACCAGGTCAAATATTCAGTCAAGGATAAGATAGAAAATATAGTGTTTGCAACATTTTATTTATAAATCTAAGGTGACTGTACGCATGGGTGATGCTTTTACTGTTTTACCACAATTCCTATATCGTAACAAAAGGCTCATAGGTATGTTTAAAATTGGAAATCGATTATAAAAGATCACCAAAATCAAAAAAGCTTTTCAGAATATCGAGAGACTATATATTTAATAATGGTATTGACGTGTTTATATATTTTTTTATACATGGCTTACCAAAAATGTCTATTAGTCATCCGCGTGGCCTATCTTTTATACCTAAGCGATTTTCTTTTCAATATAATACCTTCAAATAAGTAGGTAACAGTTAGTATACAAAAAACTAACTGTTACCATGACGATTAACGTTACGTCGAATACAGTAACCAAGCATCAAGGTAACCATAGTTACACCCTTAATTAACTAAACTCATCATTGAAAATGATGAGTTTAGTTAATTATTAAATGCATTGAACATTTGTACTTTAGCTATAGAATATGTTTTTGCTATTTGTATGTATACTAGTGGCCGCCCGCGACTCCGTTCGCGTGGAAGTCGATTTCCCGTAGGAATAAGAAGTTTTCGTGCGGTAAAAAGTATCCTATGTGTTATTCTGATGTTTAACCTATATTACTGTAAAGTTTCATCCAAATCCGTCGGGTAGTTTTACGTGAAAGAGTAACAAACATCCATCTATACTCACATACTTACATGTTTAGTAGGATTACAATTTAAAATACCAAACCGTAAACATGATTATATATTTAATAAGAGCATTACACAAACAGGATCTATATTGCTCATTCATGTCATTTCATTAAAAATCTCGTTTGAATTCTCACACTGCAGCGCATACATTAATAAATTAAAATAGAATTACAATTCTATATGTTTGTTTAAACAAATTTGACCTACACAAAAAGAGAGGCACATGACTTTATAAAGACGCGATTTAGGGGTCATCGCGATTTAAGTTTTGCATTCGCATACCAACAAGATGACAGAAGATATACCATTTCTGTGAATTAAACTTTTAATCTGGTAGAAAGTGTGTTGTATTAAGTATTCATGGCCGAAAACATCTCAATATGACAAAAGAGTTTCAATTTAACTAAGGGCTGCGGTTCAAAAATGATGTAATTTTGTGTCCTATGAAAAAGGTTACGCTGCCAAAAAACTCTTCAATGTTTGCACTAGTTATATTAACGTAAGCAAGTACAAATAATCATGATGTACTTAAACATTCTTCTATACAAAACCTCTGCATATTTAGCTATTGCGGGAAATACCATCTACATTTTGATTTGGGCTTATTAATCGCAAATAACATGTTGATGTGATGTTGTCTTGATGTCAAAATACAAGTTAAACTTTAGTTTCCTGTAGTGCAATGAATTTACATAACGCTTTATTAAATGCCTATTTCACATTGTTTTGGTTTTATGATCTTTATAATTATGTAATTTTCTGAAAAAAAACGGAAACAGTTCTGTGAAATAGCCTGAACGACCCTCAATACCTTTTCTTATTTAAAAAAACTACATATAAGGCCACCGAATTAGTATGTTAACCTTGGCTGTTAAAATTAAGATGAATAATCACACCAAATCATGTGCCTATACCGAGATTAAAAATATAAAATATCATATTCGGATTTCGAATGAAACGTGTATTAAGGAATTCCATGTTAGTTACGTCATGGCCAATCACTATGCCGCTTTAACGGTAGCGTTTCGAAAGCAATATCTTCGCTTACACACTGAATTTGTATGACTTAGAATTTACGCTGTTGTATAGTTTTATAGCTATAATAATAGTAAAAATAAATAAATCTCCAGACGAACACACGAGATTATACAACGTAATATCGTCAAAATCGCTTAATAATAAAAAGTAAACTAATAATTTCTGACAATATAGTTATCTATGAGTACTTAAAATAAATCTTTTCAACAGTTTTAGAGATCACTTACCTCTTTATAATATAAGTATAGATTGAAAAGTTATTTTATTTACCCTTGTCTCCATAAAACCTTTAGTTAAGTAAAAATAATAATTTAACATTGGCAATTTAGTTAATCTAGACAACGCATATTTTGAATTAAACTAGGTTTAAAATAAGTTTATGAATAAGGCTCTTAGACTAAAGTTATCCGTATAACTAACATTATTATTATGTGTATCACGAAAGGTTGTTCAGTACCTAACAACAGACAATAGAAATTTTAATTTGTATCTATTATAAATATACTCTAGGGGTTACTGTTTTGTTTTTAGACAATCCCAAATATAAATATTGCAACTCGATACATGTAAACACTAGGTCATTATTTTGTTTAGCCATAACAGATGATATTTAGCCAATTAATCATGATCATACGTATAGTTGGTTCTTAGAAATGATATAACTCTTATAAACATTTAAAACTAATGCGTTATCACCAACATAAATATACCTAATATTTAAAAAGGGAGAGCTATGTAACTGATTAAATATAACTTTTTATGACCATTCTAGAATCTTCTTAATGGAACGCAGCCTAACCTTCTATAGATTATAATTTACCCAATGACGTATTTAATAGACCCAACATTAAAGTCACTCTTTTTAAGTACAATTTCCATTCCATATCGCAAACATCTAATCAATTTACCCAACTCCGTCAGAGTGGCGAGTCGGTGCGCGTGCGCTGATGACGTCACAGCCGATCATTGACGGGCGACATTCCGACAAGTGACCCGAGCAGCGATTCGCAATCGTTGTCAAATCGTGTTCCAAATAAATGGTAAAGCCAAGGATTTACCCACAACCTATTTCGTGAGAAATAAATTTTAAAATACTATTTTGGTTTGACTCAGCCTTAAGGCCTTATAATCTAGTCTTAATATGTAGCGTATATTATATTCATGGGTTAGACTATAGGTATGTGATGTAGATAGATACTTCAAATATAAAATCAAGGATTGCGCACTCTTCTTCTATGAGTTAAAATAAAATCAGGGTTCTTTGTCTAAATCTATTGATTGATTTGTTTTTAATTGCATTTTGTTTTTAATATGTGACTAAAATATGCATGTAGGTACCATTTTAAATAACTTCTCACGAATCAACAACTTTTCCAATGCCCATAATACACATAATTCCTGCCATATTTAGCTGCGCAAAAAAGCGAGTTATATTTACATCTGTAGGTACCTACCTAGCTCATATGAACTTATCTCCAAATTTACTATAAACACCTCGAAATTGTTGCTTAACATTCAGAGATTAAGGTTCAGTTTCCTAATGAACGAAAACAGTCATTTGATTGTGACGAACAAGCCTGGTATGTGAAGTGATTCAGTAGGAAACCTTATATGTCAGTGGGTAGTAGGTATATAAAAATGTTTATGCAACTGAGTGTCTGTCAGATTTTATTGGCAAATTGCAACTTGAGGATTTTAATAAATCATACTACTGTTTTGAACTACAGAAGGAATTAAATTAACATGGCTGACTAATTTGCATGAAATAGTTGCTTAGTGTTATTTTTACATTATATATTGTAAACAAGAGGTAGCTTTGAGTATCAAAGTTATTCCTAAAATATAGGTAAAGTAGAAATTTAAAGAGAAAACAGTTCTCTCTAACTAATGTACAAACAAAGGTGTTCTTCCAACAAGTAATTCGCTATCAGACATAAAAAAATAAATATACAACTAACTAAAACTAAAAATATTAGTTGACAATGGAAATTTTCACTTATTTTCAGTTTCCGAGCAGAAAGCAAAAGCATTGCTGTCACCATCAAAGAATACATATAAGATTTTGTTAAGCCACTTGCATGCTTGTAAAGTAAAGATATTTGGTGACTATTACTAATACTACAAGTTATTATATAAAACCCCCTTAAAAACACCTTTTAATAGCAAAAGAAGTCATGCAAATCTTAACTAAAACAGTTATTATTATTGTTGTGACAAGTTAGTAATCATTTAATTAATAAATATTCATATCTTTTTTGTTGCACATGGGGCATGCCATAGGAATATGATACTTTAATGCATATGCTCAATAGCATGAAATAAGCTAAGTCAGCGGCAAACTTGCAAATTGGTGATTTGGTTTGTATTTGCTTACAACAGCAAGCTCTTAAAGATAGCAATTTATTAGTGACAGACCTTTAAATAGGAAAAAACAAGTTGGGAAGAGTACGTGCAGTTTAGAATTAAAATTTATTTTGATAAAGTACCTACTTATAGTGATAAAGTGATCACTTGATCGCGACGAGCTTGATCACTACCAGTCTAACTGGAACAATATAGCTCTAGATCGACAGATGTGGAAGAATGGTAGGGAGGCCTTTGCCCAGCAGTGGGATGGTATGGGCTAATATAATAATAATAATAATAAACCTACTTATAATTATTATGTATTACTATTGCTAAGATAACAGTTAATTTTATTAATTTTCTAATTATTACTGTAAGTTGCCCTAATGTTGGCATGTAAATTTCTAGCAACGACAATATTAATTTAACCTACACTTGACTAAATTGAAGTACTTAGGTACTGAAATTTCTACAATTTTTTGAGTAAGAAATGTTATTGATTCAATATCCGCATTAATTTATAAAGTGAGCAAATTAAAAAATATCCGCAAACTACTTGACTGCCGCCCGTCGGGGTACAAAACATTTTTAGATTCGTTTTAGGTAACTACAATTAAAATAATCATTAATATGTATATAAAAAAATATATATAGAAAATATATTATGGAGTCAAACTTACCAAAAGACCCCAAAAACACCATTTGATTTAATTAGCACGAAAATAAAATCGAATAGAATTTCTATAGTGTTTTGTTGTTTATTTTGGTTAGTTTTTGTTTTTTTTTTTTAATATCTTTTTACAGGCCTGGATTCTAGTCCTTAAAGCCATTAGTTTTTTTTTGACTGACTGACTGAATGAATGAATGGACATTATGACATAACAATTTTGACAGAAGTGAAGAGGGGCCCCTACCAAAAGGGCCCCAAAATTATCAATAAAGTAATTATAAGGTTATAAAAACGTAGGTGTGTTTTACTTTCAAAATAAAATAAAAGCCATACTTATTACTTTTGAAATTTAATTGTAAATTTAAATTGGTTTCAAGATGTTTAAATTTTATGAAGCGAAAAGCGTTACCTACTATTTACCAAAAAGACTGGCGAAAGTAAGCAAAAACGTCGATACTTATGTAGGTAGGTTATGCTTATACATATGCCAACTTACCTGCCTGTTACAACTGGTTACGAGAAAATTATGTAACACGTGTATTTAAATTATTGTTATTCGTGAATCAAATGTGGGTTAAATTAAATAAAGCTCAAATTTTTAAGTAGATATTAAAAACAAAAACTTATAAGTATTAAAGTTTTAGTCCCAATTTACTTATATTTTTATATTCCATTAAAAAACGGTAATTACTAAATACCTACTATATTACTTTTTTATAATTTCAAATCTTTCTTCAATAATCTGTTTTGATCAACTAAATCAGAGCTTTACAATATTATACTTTCTCGGTGTAGAAAGTCAAGTCAAGCACACAACTTGGGCGCCATGTGTGCGTCATGGTGGCTGTGGCGCCAATCATGTTGTAGTCTTTGTTTTTTTATGAAACTACTATCGTAGGAAAAAAAACTTATTGCGTAATAAAAAAAGTTAAGGTTAGGCGTTGAAACAGTTTATTATAATAAAATACAATAACATTCAATAAACAGATGAAGGTATTTTAGTTGGTAAAGAAGAAAATACCAAACTTCTTCTTGAAAAAATAATTTTACAAATTCAGTTTAGGTTATTATTGGAGACAATGAAAACCGGATACACTGTTTAAAACATTGGCTGAACAGTAGACACGCGAATGAATGGTTCATGATCGATTACTGTAAATGTTTATCCAGAAGCAAATTCCTGCGTTGTTTTGTGAATGGCTATCACTTTTATACTCGAAAGAATGTCTGAATTGGTATCAGTGAAATGAAATTGTGTTTCTTGGTAAACGTTTTAGTCGAAAGATTTAACTTGTTATCTAGTCGAAGCACCAAAACGCACCCTGCAATACGCCTAGATTTCTGTCTGTTGAAGTTTGAAACAGGTGCTTAGCATACCTCAGAATTTGAGCTGCATCTTAAACCTTTTACCCAATGAAATAAAGTTCAAAATCGAAAATGTATTCGACTAATAAGTAATTATGTTCGCATATTCGCCCACACCCAATTACAATGATATATTCAAAACCGAGGATTTTGTAACCGTCCATACAAGCGATAGCTTTGTATGGCAGTGCAAATTTGTAACCATTTCCTAATGGTCTATTCAACTTTTTATTGGTTTAAAACCATATTATTTTTTCTCCGACCTATTCGAAATCTCTTTAAACTACGTATTCTTTATGTTTCTTTGTATTCTATTTGTTTTTTGTTTATCATATAAATAAAACAACTAAAAAATATTTATTTTTAGAATCATTATTTTGAGACACCTTAATATAACTTCTTAGATTTACGCGATTATTATTACTTGAAATTAAACTCATTTTAACGGGAAACGTCGGAAAATCAAAAATAATAAAATAAACGCGTAAAACCCGTTAAAATGAGTTTAATTTTGAGACACCTTGTTAAAATATTTGTATTTCTTAAGCAAGAAATATTTCGTTATATTCATATTTGACCTTATGCATATGTAAGCTGATTAAAGCCTATGACTAAGAACTGTTAACCATGTATTTAAGTATCCTTAAAAGGAGAAACAAATGCTAAGAATTGGCATCCAAACCAAAATAGAAATGTAGACATACCATATTTTGCAATTTTATCATGACCTTATGAAGATCAATTGAATTTTAAATATTTGAGAGATTTACCCAACATTAAACGTACATTTTAAAATAATATGGTAATAATGAGTACCAAACAAATAAACAAGTTTAACACGCGATGTGACGGCATTACAGATAAGAATGGAATTTCAATTTTGATTAGAAACGAGAGCAGTAACGCTTTTATCGCATACTTATACAGATAAAATCCAACATTCGTGCTTTCAAATACGTTTTCTTAGCAAACTTTATTTATACGTGCCAACATTTATTTTCGTTATCTATTATCTACCTACACTTTAATTAACAATACTCTCTCATTCAACATCTTCATCTTCATCATCTTTACTAAAATAATTGTCTTTCTCACTCTCTTCTTGTTCACAAGAAGTTCTGTTCAATATAATCAAGTGGAACGCTTCAAATATTTCAGAATTCAAATCCATGGTTATAATAGCAAGCGTAAAACGAAGCGTTTGGATGTTTCACAGCGTCAAGGACAGTTTTATCTCGGTGGTATGCGCTGAGTAAACAGTGTCGTTACTATCCACTGCTCGTTCGCACTGCCTGGCCCACTTGCATTTACGCTATTAACAAACCTCTTTCAAACCAAGTCATGCGTCAAAAAGAAATACAACAGGTTCAGTAGTTTAAATAATAATTTATTAAGTAACTCTGTACATACTGCTTAGTTCACTTTTGAGTTGATTTGAAATCTTTGGACAGATTTTAATAAAGGTCAATCACATGTGGCAGAGAGTTAAATCAAAAAAGTTGTACTACATTCCTTAGACTCAAGAAACGCAGTTAAAACGCCCTGCCCCTTCAACGTTACGCTTGAAGTAACGCGTGTGGCGCGTGGGAAGACTCTGCAAGATGTTTATACACATTCTTTAGATGTACATAATCTTGTGAAGATAGATTTGATACCAAGACCGAACATAAAATTAAAGTACCGGTGTTAACGTTTAAAAACTGAAGATTTAATATTTTCGACATTTCGTGCCTCAGAAATTTTCACGGAAGCATAGGAAAGAACTTCCACATCATTTGTGTTATTTCCCCTACGTTTACATTCATTGTAGGTTTCACTTGTAGGTACTATAGCATTATGCATTAACAAGCAACCAAACGCAACAGTCTGGTATGCGAGGCGAACAATGTAAGGTACCGCCCCAGTGAAACTGTACACAACCGATACAATTAAAGTAATAAACACCGTCAAACACAGGTATAAATTCCCATTCGCTTGTTTATCGGTGCTATCATTGTCTTCCCTTCCATGGATAACGAGACAATGAATGGTTTTTCCTTAATTTACATTGCATACCCGTCGAACGCATGAGTTAAACTGATGCCGTAGCTTTTTTATGGCGTTGTTCGAACACTATATATTGCCTACACTTGTCTGTTGCGATCTGCGAAAACCGCAAAATGCTTATTCGCACGCAATGTCTCGTTACGGCCAGATAATATGAGAAGCCGCTTATTATCATAAACTAGAGAATATTTCCTTAGGCAACGTAAAGATCTATATCATTTGAAATCGACAATTTATATCTAAATCGAAATTCAAGGGCAAATTTTTATTATAAACAACGATCTGGCGACGACGTCAATGAGATGATTACATCTGTATGTTAAAAAACCAGCTCTAGTAAACTGACGACATTCTTGTAGCAAATAAATAATTGCATTCTGATGAAAACATGGCAGCTTTTAACTAAGATGAGGGCACATTTTTCACAGAGTATTTAGATTCCTCATATAAGGTTAATACCGTCATAAGTGCGAGAGACGTGGCCGAGTTATTTTTAGCAATAATAAATTGGCTTAGTGACTTGGTGTATTGTGTGGACGCTTTACGCAAGTATAATGCCTAGTACTGTTTAATACATGTAGGTATACCAACTTTACTGTGTAAGTACTAGACAGGAATACTCTGTATTCGTTGAATCAATTCTTGATCGTAATTCTTGTTGCGTGTGTAGCTTCAGATTTCGAAGACTTACCAAGGTCTTAGGAATGTTTTTAAGATTTGAATCAATGGTCTTTATATTTTGGGAATCAGGTTGATAAAGGCAATAATAAAAAGATAAATTTACGAGTTCTTTGGCGGTGTCAAAGATTTTAACTTGCTCTCAAGTCAATGTGCTGAATCCAGAATAATTTGATGTGTTCGTGCGTTCTAAACATGCAAAAGTCAATTCTCAATATAGCATCAGTTTGTAAATTTGCTACTTTATAGTCAAATCTGCTTATTCTCAATACCTCACGACCAAACAAAAAACTGTCATGCTTTATTCTTACTTGTTCTGTGCGTACCTCTACTTTTGCCTCTGTTCTGCTCTTGACAAAGATAAGAGGTGTGTAAATCTACTTGGGTATTCGCAGTTCTTCGGTAGCAACGTCGATCAACATTGCTAACGGCATGGTGTTAAGTATCATTCAGTTGGCCACTTAACATCTTTAGCGTAGTGCATTTTAAGTGCAGGTGCGCAATTTTAAGGTCAACTTTTTAAGACAATGATCAGGTACCGTTTAAAGTATGATAACTAGATAGTAGAGACATGATCGGTATTTAATAGGGATATGTTGTGCAGCACCTGCAGCGAGATGGTGAAGGGGGTGCGGTGAAGGGCGGGGGGGTGTACGCCGCTTTAGAAAGGCGCGACCATTGCCTGCGGCCCGGGCCGCATTCTACTGCCTGTCATTCACACCGCGCAACTTACCTATTGCATTCCATCTCCTACCGCGCTCTCCGCTCATCGCACAAACACACGCGCACCTTACGAAACCATCAAGACAACATGCCACATTCATACATAACACATAAAACGCTTCATCGAATAATTTCTGCGCTAGTTCAACTAGCATTGCTATGAACCAGTTCGGTGGCCTCATTAATTGCGTTTCTAAGACCGTTCACCAAATTGGACCTTACGAAAACACTTTATCACAGCTCAATATGGAATATTTTTCGTAGTAAAAATTATGATAATAATAACCGTAATTTTTGTTTAGCTCATTTGTTGTCACTAAATTGTGGAATGTCGTGTGAAATCGAACTCGTTTCACATATTTTCCACTAGAGAGCACCACAGACGCATTGACAGTACACTTTGTTTTTCATGATTTATTCCATTCTACAGTTATGTTTACCTTTTTCAAGGTAATTTTTCTTAAGATTGTAATAACTGCTGTCGCTGTTCATACTCCAATGACTATATTGATAGTCGTTCAGTCCAAAACTGCATTGGAATGTGAATTTTGACATGGGGCTCTTACGGGTTAACACTTCTGTTCAGAAATCTTACCTGTCTCGCGGGTCGATCCACGTCGTTTTTTTGCTGTTGTGGTCGATGAAATACAGTTTTCCATCAAAGTCCCTCGCATAATCCCATCCGTCGGGCAAGGGTATCTCACCGTTTCTTCTCCTTGGCATATTTCACTGATTAAATCCATTCAAACGAATAACGAAGCACACTCGCAAACTAGCTACACGGCCATGTTGAATACCTCATTACGATGAGTGACGTCACGCGGGCTTGGCCAATGGCGGCGTAGGGCCCCCACGATGGAATGCGGCGCGTACGCGAGAACGAACACACTGACAGCTTACGCGCAAGAGCGGCGTGGACGCTCGCGACGTCCGGACTGCGCGGGCCCGCGTCGCTGACTGACTGCCACCTTCGCACTCGCACCACAAGCCTGAACCGCGCGCCACGTTATCACCACTGTTCCTACATGATAATATTCACTACTAACTAGCGCATTCCTCTCCACCTAATGTTTACATTACATACCTACCCAACACACAAATGTTTCGCCTGTGACTGATGTTTCATCCGGACGGCCTGCGAAATGTAAGCAAAAAGTAGGTAGGTACCTACATACCCATTCAATCTATTTACGATTCCGCTGTATAAATATACGCATAGACAGGCGTGTATAAAGCGCATTCCACAGCGTATGTTGTATATACGTACCTACAAACACATACATACAAATAACAGGCATGTTGTCCGCCTACTGCTTTGAAGGATTGTATGAATAAATAGATAGGTTGGTATACCTAAATAAATTAAGTGCCACTATAATTTGCTAATGTTACGAAGTTGATAGTTAACAAAACAATGGCTAGTTTTATTCATCAACTCTTGTTACTAATGCAATTAAAATAACTACAAAGTTACTTACTTAACATTAAACGCATTTGGCTTGAAATATTTAGGCAAAAATGTATATTAAGTATTAGCTATTTATCTCACGATGAAAAGTATTTATATGCATAATTACTTGACAACGGAAATAAGATAAAACAAAATCCAAGTACCTACCTACCTTACTACTTCCTTCCCTTGAACTTAGATATGTCTTACTGATTCTTTTTTATCTTCATGGCTTTTCTTAAAGCAAAACCAAGATTACGCCAACAAATAATTAAATTTTAAATGATTTTAAAAACCTTTAACATTATGTCGGTTATAAAATTAATTTTATCGGTTAATACACAATTAATTGTATCTTTGCGCATGGCACTTCTGATGCTATTAAAGTCTTAGTTATTCAGAAAACCATACAATATGTTATAAATTGTTCTGTTATTATGGTAGTTTCGAATAATCTTAAAGTAAGGCTAAGCTAGCTCCGATGATATTAAATTTCTTTAATAAAAGAAAACTGTGTTATTTAATTATTATTATTTATTGTAGCAGGCAAGTGCCTAGTTTAGGGACAGAAAATACAAATAACGGTTACCCATTTTTAACGAATAAAATGACACTACACCTTAACCCTTCGCAACTATTGAAATATTGAGGCATAACCCAAGGGCCCCATAATGCAGGCAGTGTGATACTTTGCTTAAAAAAGTATACATGACTTTAACATTGACAGTTTCCTGTGTCACCTGTCAGTTGTCAAAAAGTCGTATAAATGTCAAAAATTAACAACACGTCGTTTGCGTTGACGAAGTTCATAGTTTATTGCTCTAAAAATTCAAAAATTGATAATAAAATTAGAAATCTACAGTAACTACTAAAATGAATACAAGTGACAGTGAAGATTTTGAAAGTGCTGATGAGGGTCATGGTAACGTTGAGAAACGGGAAAGGAAAGCTCGGTTATCATCTTCGAATTACAGTGACTCCCCCGAAATTGAAACGAACAAGTCTATAACAGCTGTTAAAAAAACAGATCAATCCAGTAAGATCGCTGTAAGTTAATTTTGATCTCATATTTTTGTGGTTTTACAGTTCTATTGAAATTTTTGCCTTTCTAAGGCAATGCTTAACTTTGGACGTTATGAAGATGATTTTTTTATATTTTGTGCCTTCTTTCTCAAAATCCCCCTTTCTAACATTTGCCAGAAGCCTTCAGACGGATGGGATGACTTTGAAATTGATGAAAATGATGTTATTGAGACCAAACCTGAACCAATCAAAGATCCATCTGAAAGTTTGTGCACTGAGAGCAAATCAAAACCGGAGACCGTTAAATCCATCAGTAAAAAAGTAAATGAAACATCAGAAGATACTGGCTGGGATGATTTTGATGATTGGGGGCAGGAGGAAGAAGCTACCAATACTCATAAGGTAAATTTAAAAAAAGAGGGTTCTTATTGGTTTTATTTGTTGTTTTGTTTACTTTTCACATTCATTTCACAAATCATTAAAATGTCTTGTCTAAAGTTAAATTTCATAATCTATGATACCCTTTTTTAACATGAACTATTATTTTATATTTGGTTATATTACAGGAAACTCCAAAACCATCCAATCCGGACCCCGCTATAAAAGAAGTGACAGAACGGCTTGCAGCGACAACAACAAACAGTGGAGGCAGCGGTTGGGGCTGGGGTTGGAACGTAGACAGTATATTGAGTACTGCCACTGCGGGTATTAGCACTATAACCTCCCATGTTTCCCAGGTATAAACAAAATCAAGATATATTCACAGCAATTTAACACTTTATCCAAATTAAAACACAGTCATGGTCAAATTATGTTTATTATTTAGTTCTAAATTTAAATTTGACTAAATGTATGTGGTCAATCATAAAGAAACTAAAATGTAAAACCAGATTACAATAACTTAAAGACCCAGTAAATATTTAACAGCACTTTTTTCCTGCTTTCTATTTACTTGGGACTGAAACTAATATTATTGCCAGGGTATAAACACGGTGCTAGAAACTGGTATTGGTGCCCCAGAACCTGAAGAACTAGCCATGAGATCAGCCAGAGAGGCAGAACAAAATAAACCAGTGCCGGAACAACCTAAAATGGTTGAAAATGTCGAAGAGAATGCTAGTGGTGATGAGGCCTTCCCGTTTGGAAGCCTCTTGTCTGGAGTTACCAAGTTTGTTGAAACTACAGGTAGGGAAGAAGTTAAATTGTTTAAAGTAGAAATAACTATTTTTTTCATAAGGTACTGGGTGAATTATTGAGGACTAAAAGGTAGAACATTGTTGACTAACGTATTTATAATTCATCTTGAAAAACTTGCCTGATGCCTACAAGCAAGTTTAAGGTTTAGACTGGCACCTCAGCCTCGCGATTAATTAATATAATTTGTATTTACTACTAATTACAATCTGTGGTTAAAAAGTGGTTTGTAATTAGTTCAATATTTTTTTAAAAGACAATTCTAAAAAAATATTTCCAATAAATCAAAATATTAATTCAATGTTTACATTATGTAAAAAGTAAAACTAGAGCAAATCTCGTATACTTTAATTAAACACTGCTTATTCCAGGTACAAAAGTAATATCCGGAGGTCTTGACACCCTTGAGACCATTGGTAAGAAAACCATGCAAGTCTTACAAGATGGTGATCCGGGCTTAGCTAAGAAACGTGCCATGCTCGGCTTAGATGCTGGGGACAAGCCGGTGTTATCTCAGGTATTGAAAGAGGCAAAAGCAAAGGCAGAAGAGCAAGACAGAGTTAGAGAAGAGAAGAGAGAAGCGAAGGAGGTGCATTATGAGAATCTGTTTGATGATTTTGAAGGTACATATTTTTATTTTATTGTCTTATATTTAACTGGGGTTCGAACCCGTGACCGGTGCATATACCGCTGTGCCAATGAGGTCGTCATACATTCTTAGTAAATGGATGTGAAAAATTTTTTTTGTAAAACCCATGGATTTTTGAAACTAAACTACAAATATCAGTTAAATCATTGTAAAATTGGACAATATAAGCTACTAATCTAAAATGTGTGTCATTCTTTTATTATTGCCTTATAAGAGATAACAATTTTTAAACTTTATTCCAGATAGTTTGTACTTAAAATCTTGTATGTTACTTACTAATGATATACTTTATTATATTTTACAGGTCTTGTTCATTTAGAAGCTCTAGAGATGTTATCAAAGCAGGTTTCAATGCGAATAGAAGATAAATTGAGAAGCGTTGAGCCGGAGAAAAGGTTGGAAATTAAAGAAACTTTGCAGCAAGTAGCTGGTAAGATAATTATAATATTTGTCACTTAGTTGTATTGAATAAGGACTTTTAAGCAAATGGATTTTTCGTTATTTCATTAACAACCAAAAAAAAAAAACTCAGAAGTGGCCATTTCTATTTTTAGCTATTTTGTGTACTTAATACTTAGTATTTTGGTAGTGTACATTTTGTATTTTAAACAATAAACTTAAGTATTATTTATTATTATATTGTATTGTACACGTCTCAAGAACCTTTCAGGCAAGGCTCTAAGCTATTAATTTTTATTGATAAAAATCATATTACATCATTTGATTGTTATCTTAAAGAAGATTTCTTATTTGTTTTATTATTACTTAAAAGTTGGGTATAAAATCGATCCATTTCCAACTTAGAGCATTTAACCAAAGGAGATGACAAGATCACTTTAGCAGGAACATATTTTTCAGGCACTTTTAGTGAGGGACGAGGAAGTGATGTGACAATAACAATAAGAATGAATGGGTATTTTTATTGAACGAATGAAGTTTTTTAGTTCAATTTAATTATTAAATTTACCTTTTCTTCTTAATACTACTACAATTGTAAATTTGTAAGTGTTTAGTAAAAACACTTACAAATTTTGGTTTATCTAAAAAAAGATGCTAAGGAATAAATAAAATGAGTGGGTAACATCAATTTAAAATAAATGCTTTTATTTTTGTAGAATTTTAGCAGAATACAATACAATCATTATAGTTCTTAATAATTGTTTTATTAATGAGTTATAACAGTAGATAACATTAAGCATTTTTAAAATGCAAAACTAATAGTAAAATCTCAATCATTAGCTTGTTTCATCTTAATTAGTAGTGAAATATCCTGTGAAGGTATTTCTACTGAAATGAAGAGTTGAAAACTCCTCTAACGTCAGCTAATAACGTCAGCTAAATGGCGAAAGCACATAGATACTGGGAGAAATTTCGTTAGGTAACTGTAGCGGCGCGGTAGCTCAGTGGTTAGAGCATTAGACCGGTAATCTAAGCTCATGCGTTCGATTCCCAGTCGCGTAATGCTTGGCGACCCGCCGCCCCCCATCTAAAACTTCAAAGTAGATAACAATTTTGATAGCGGGAAGTCTGTTTCCCCTGGGAATGAGAAGTTTCCCGCAGTAAAATGTACCCTTTGTGTTATTCTGATGTATAGATCGGCAGGGTAATATTATAAAATTAAAATTATATAAACTAAAACCATACCTAACCTAACCTACCTTAGTCTTGGTAATAATTGTTCTACGAGGTCTCCACAATTCGTCACGCGCGCAAAATTTTGTCCAAATGTCCTTTACACTTGGATTTTTTGGGAAAGTACAAATAATAAGGTTTATTTTAATACTAGCTTAGGTTTTAGTCCGCATCTTCGCAAGTCTTAGCTTTAAACCTGTAAGCGCTAGGTGTTTAGTAATATATGTCTGCAAAACTTTATATTTTTCGAACCATTCATTCATCCTACCAGTCGTTCAAATCAACTCACTTTTATTTTCCCATCAGTGTCTAGAATCCCGGCCAGGAAAAACGACATTAAAAAAAATTAAAAAGAAATCTCATCACGGTTGTTGTCAGCTTTGACAGCGTTGACAGCTTGTCTCCCTAATATAGTATTCGTTGTTTACATTTGCTATCGTTTAAAGTGTCGTTACGATCAAGGTTAAAATTCGAAAATATCAATAAATAGTGTAGTAAATTGCCAAAATTACTAACAGGTGATATGAAATCCCATGTAAACGTAAATTCGAAGTTTCTGAAAGTCGTTTACACAACAAAACCGAACAAATCACCATTTTGTGGAGCACATAAACACATGACAGAGCGACACAGAATGATCAAGTACCGTGCGTGGTACTTGTGTTCACGACTATGACCATCGCTATGACCAAGATTTTGCCTGAGGGGAAAGGCCTGCTATGCCATCTCCTTTGGTTAAATGCTCTAAGATTTCCAAACCTGTCTGTCATAATATTTTTAGACTCTGTCAATTGTTTTGACAGCTTACATCACCTACAAGGCCGTAAAAATATAAATACAAAAAATAAATATGTATACAAAGCTTCTAAAGCTAAGCACTACGGTAGACTACAACCAGATGCCCCCATCTGGGGTTCTTTAAACACAGACCTGAATAAAACTACCACATCCTGCATTTTCCTGTGTGCTCCCCATCATTCTTGGCTAAAATTCGAGTTTGGGACCATTCTCTGTACGAGTGTGGTCTTGAAGAGGGAACGGTGGATCACTTGATGTTCAGTTGCCCCCGTCTTGTTTCTTCTGTATGATTTACTGCCCCCTTCTGTTCCTCGTCCTATTAACTCAAAGTTCTTGCTATCTCTGTGTGACTCTATATTCATCAAACTTATCTCCAATTTTCTACAAACAAACCATATTTACCTATAACCCTTGTTAACCTATTTTCGTTCTTTAAACTTTCCACTTTAATTTCCCACTTTTTGGTGACAGCACAAATTCTTTATGACCAAGTCTTTTCCAACCAAACATAAAAAAAAACATGACAGTGTTGACACTGAAACTTGACATTGGCAGGATACTTCTACCCCTGGGTAGAAGCCAAAATTGCCCAAAGTTAAAGTTGAAAAATATAAACAAATATTTGAAACAGTGTTATTTTCAATATTTTTCAGAGCTGTGTGAAATAACAGAAGAAGATGACGATGAAGACAGTCCTATAGAAGACTTGTCTAAACCAGACGCGTTGCATCAGAGGCTGCAGAACGCCACTCAAGATGTCGGACTCAAGATACAGTTCCAGCCGCTTATCAAGTAAGTTACAGCAAATAAAAATGTGTTTCTGTAAATTAAAGTGGACAGTTCTGTTTTATGCGGGTTAAAGATAAAAATTATTTAAGTATATTTTATTTACCGACAGTTTCGATGATTATTTTAGAAAAAAAATCGTAAATAAAAAAATACACTAAAAACACAATGTGTGAGGTGCATAAGCACGCTAGATAGGAAACTTATTGCTTAAATACTGGCAGCTATTATTTTATATTATTCAAATAGAATTTTAAGAGGAAACAATGGCATGTTGACGGCTTCCTTCGAGACACATTCAATTTTATGCTTTAAAATATAAAGCTATTACATAAAAAAAGTCTTTAATTCTCTTACACGTTTCCTCCAAACGTTAGTCAATGTTTATTAACTACTCTCCATACTTAACATGTTACCTGTACAAATACTTTTTTTTAGGGTTCTGTACCTAATTGGTAAAACGGGACCCTGTATCTCATAAACCGTGATAGCTAGAAAACGTAATTTTTAAGTAATTTTTACTCGATCTTACTAAACAGGTAGAAAATAGTACGGAACCCTTCTTGCGCAAATCCGAGTCGCACTTGTCCAGTTTTTTTCCTATGTATCACATAAGATTCACCGGACAGGAAACCTGCTAACTATACATTGATTTGGGTTATACTTCTTGCATTAAACTTAACTTTTCTAACCCTACTACTTCTCCCCCAGACAGTACTCCTCCCTTCTGCCTCTCCCCGCGTCCCCCGCGCGCCCCCTCTACAAGCAGGCAGTATCAACTCTCGCGCAGGCCACGGCTCTATCCGTGGAGATATATCACAAGACTGTGGAGATGTTGCTGGTGAACACGAGGAGGTCCACGGCGGACGAGGCCGATGCGCTAACACAGTGAGTATTGTGTGATAATGTTATTATCATTATCATTAATGTCATTATCATGGTTATAATTATCATCATTGTCATTATCATCATTATTATAATTATCATCAGTGTCATTATCATTATTATAATTATCATCACTGTCATTATTATTATTATCATCATCATTATTATTACATAGTATAAAACAAAGTCACTAACCGTGTCTGTTTGTCTGCTATCTCCTCTTAAACCACTCGACGGATTTTAAAAATGTTTTTATAAGTAAGACAAAATTCAAAGTTTGTCATACAAGTCGTCCAAAATACACCATAGCGAAACATCCAGAGTAAAAATTTAAACTCTTTTGTTGTAAACTAGAATGAAAATATGACAAATACATTTTTAACACAACAAATGAATGGTTTTCCATTGAAATCATTATATTTCATCTTAATTAAAACCCAAATAATAAAAAAAAAATGCACAGTACATCATAGTCACTAAAATATAATATGGAGCTGTATATTTCATACTTGTGTTTCTCTATTAATTTAAATAAGTTCGCCTTTGTTGATCTAATGTTTCAGCTTTCATAATTGCCTATAAATAAAACAAGTAAATACTAAAGACTTTAGTATTCTATTTCTTTAGTATTTAGTCTAAAGTTATTTTTTAAAATTTCAGAATGACAATGGTGCTAACGAAACACATCAGTGAATTGGCAACTTTGTTCACTGAACAGCTAAACGCCATCGAGTGCGATGACAAGGAACTTATCAATAACTATATCACTAATATATTTTTGGAGGTATGTGTTTTTATAATTAATTAATTATTATTATAGTTATTTGAGTCTGTTTTTATGTATGTGGGCTAACCTTTTATCATGCAACGTTTTTGTATAAAGTTTGCTACATTTATGTCAAATAGATACTATTAAAAATTCGTTAATAAATTAAAAAGGTTTTCATCATAACATTATGCAGTTTTGACATGTTTTGTAAACTTATCCGTTAAGCCTTAAATATATCCAAGACTTCAATAAATACACAAATAGATATTTTATAGAATAAGCACTTTTTTACTGCAATCTAATAGAAATATCTTTTATTTTCAGGCGGGCAATAGTTCTACCTACATACAAAATGCATTCCAATTGACTCTGCCGATATTACAAATTGGTGCTGTTTGAAATAAAGCAATAATAATGTGACACTTGGTCTAATAATATCTACAAATAAATTAAACTAATATATTTCATTTACACTCATGTAAACGGTATTTAAATTAATATTGTAAAATAAAAGTGTTTATAGAAAAGCTATGTTTTTTATTTTAACCAATGAACCGGTTTACATTTGCTAGTGGTTAATCTATTGGGAATGTTTCTAAAACTCTTTCATCTTCAAAAATTATTTTTTATTTAACTGTAAAACAAATTTAAAAAAAATCACATTTCTCACAATGCTCGGACGACTGGGATATACATAGCTTTTTGAGCATATCTGGGGGCACGGCAGTGTCCCCGCCAAGTCGAGCGAAAAAGGTGGCACGGCCGTAGGTATACACTTTAATTGCATGTTAAACTAATATAAGTTTTTCACACAGGTTTTTCAGTATAACCTTCTTTTGGGGATTTGGGCCATTTCGGCTTCTACCCAGGGGCGGAGATGTACAAAATGGTTTTAAAAAAGCATTTAAATTCAAAATGCAAAATACTTTTCAGATTAACTATTTCAAATGCAAAAGACCAAATAGTTTTGTATTTTAAATGCTACATGCAAAATAGGTATTTTCGAAATACTTTTTCAAAATAAAATATCTTTTTACCAAATCGAATGATTTTTTTATTTATTTTAGGTATTTATCAAGAGAAATAGAATAATATACAATGCTGGGCCAAATGGCACTTTATGCATCGACTAACGAAAAGATAGCTATGGCTCCATTTTGTGAATTGTGAGGCCATTTATTTTTATCCAGTTATATATTTATTAGTATAAATTTTTCCAATTTTCCTTTATTAATAACAATTGGACTGGTATTGTTAAAAAGTGAAAAAAATAAACATTTCTTTGGTTTGACTGGTAATGTTGGATAAACTTAGTCACAAAGCATTTTGCATTTTGAAATTAATATTATAAATGCAAAATACATCTCGAAAGGTATTTCAAATAAAATACAAAATGTTTTTCACTAAAAGGCATTTAAATGCAAAATACAAAATAGGTATAAATCGCATCTCTGCCCAGGGGTAATCCTGTCAATGTCAAGTTACAGTATTAACTTATCGTTTTTGTTTGCATTATTTGTCTTTATCAATAAAATGTGTGATTTTTCGTAACTGACAAGAAAAAAAATGTTTTTCATAATAAAGGCCTTAAAGATGTTTGGGTAGAAAGCATTTGAATGACGATATTTTGCCAGCCCAGAAATTGTGTACACAAACAAACTAAACCATTTAATTTAAATATTAAATAATAAAAGGCATGGATGAAGGAGTAAAAGGTGACTATTGGCGTCATCTATCAATACATTTTGCTACCGAGTTGATAATGTATTTGTTCGCTAGATGGCGCCGAGGTACAACTTTAACTTGCAAAAAAAAATATTTCCCTTTCTCGGTAATTATTTGAAGGCTGTGGTAGCTGTCGACCCGATACGTACCCTTATTCATTTTAAGCAATGGGCAAAACCATTATGGTAAAAGTGATTTTTTGTTTGGAAAAATAAAAATTACGAATTTTGTTTACACGATATTTTATTATTATTTTTTTATGACATGTTTTAGTTACCACATTTTCTTTCATTAAATATCAAAAAACCAATCACATACCTTTCGGGTCGGTTCCTTAAGAATAACGTAGTTATTCTCAAAGCAATTTTAGTGGTATATTTTTATAAGTAGTAGTTTTAGTAAGTAAATATCAACTTTTATTACTTCCTTGCATCTTCATTTTAATACCTACAAATAATTATACCTAATTTTATCAAATCCTATATAAAGTAAAACCTATAAAATCGGCCAATTTCAATATCCCAACAGATGGTCACCTGAATATCCTTTTAAAAATACCGCTATATAACAATAGCAAATCATCTACCATCAAAATTAGCTGCATTAAGGGTTAGTCCTATTATTAAGGTTTGCAATGTGGAAACATATTGTGCTTTTGAAGCACTTGATTGATTGAGCAGAAGATTCTATAGCACAGATGTTGCATATTTTCGGTTAGCACGGCTGGTAATCCGTGGCTTTACGTTGCAAAAATATGTTTTGGTATAGGTATATGGACTTTCTAAGCCTAATATTAATATTTTTAAGCCATTATGGAAATAGTGTAATTTTGCCCGACTTGTTTACGATAGGTACATTAAATTACAGCTAATTTTAGGAAACTTTTTCTGTTCTTTATTTACAAATTTAAGTTTTATACGAGCCTGACATTTAAGCCTAAGATGTTCAAATATGTCTCGTCAATTTCAAGCTAACGTATCTATATGACTGGGACAAAGCATAATTTAGCCAATGTAGGTAAGTTTCTCGTGCGTCAATTAATATTTGTAGGCAAGTCAAGTATAAGAGTTATAGGTACCAATAGCATTTACTATCTACAAGAAGGTCTTCCACTAGACATAAAGCACTAAGAATAGTCGACAACGCCCTAGCTAAGTAAGTTTAGGTCAAGTCATGCTTAATTTCATTTATTATATTTCTATATAGGTTTTTGTATTCCATCCAACAACTTAGAAATTAATTAGTAGTGATAGCAATTTGACAGATGTAAACCTTTTCTCAGAATAGCACCCAACTAACACTTGAAAGGTGCCAACATTTTATCTTAAACCGTTGTCATTGGTATAACCCGCGTAAAAACTAAATATCTTTTTAATTGGACGTCCCGAAAACACAAAGTAGGGACAGCAAAAAAATCACATTAATATTGCATGTGTCGTGGCGTGGGGCGTGAGACAATACCAACCACTTCCTGGACAGGTAGGACGTACAGACAGCAAAAGAACTTATAAGTTAAATTTAGATATTATTTTTAACATTTAAAAACATAAAGAGTTGAATTTAGTTGCTTCTTAGCTTCGGTCATAGGTTTTAAAATAAAATTATTTACTGATTTGTCATAATTAAGTTACAAATATCATCTATTTTTTTTATCTGATCAACCAATTAGGTATATACTATTTACTTAGAAAAAAAATGATTATTCGCTGAATTGTATTATTTTCCCGTTCAGGCTTTTATAACTGGGAAAGAATTATATTTCATCAGTTTTTTCTGATAGACGTGACGACAAGTATTACTAATTACCTTTAATGTTCGCTGGAAAACGAAAAATATTTAACGTACCTAATTTTTTTGCTCCCACTACCGGAAGACGGCGCACTGAACGTACACAATTGAATCTGTTTCCGCCAAAATCTTTGTTCTCATTTTGTATTGGTCATATTTCGCAATTGTACACACTTCAAAAACATTAATTTCTGGTACATATTCGCACAATTTGTCAAAGAGTTAGCTACACAGGTATAATTTATTGTTATATCATGGTGTTTATTGAAAATATACTTTAGTTCTGAATGAATAGTTCTATGGAGAAAACAATAGTTTATTGTTCTTCGGATTAACACTTTATTCAATGGCATGGTAGTTTTTAGGTAACAAATCGGGGTGTAACTTACAAGTACCTACCTGCTAACCTAACTCGTGCTATTTATAAACAACTAGTGGCCGCCCGCGACTCCGTTCGCATAGAAGTCGGTTTCCCGCGGGAATGAAAAGTTTTCCCGCGGTTAAAATTACCCTATGTGTTCTGATGTACAACCTATATTATTGTAAAGATTCATCAAATACGTCCAGTAGTTTTTACGTTCATACTCACAAACTTTCATGTTTATAATATTAGTAGGATTTGAGGGACAGAAACTGCACGTTTTTATCAAAAAAGTAAGAAAACTAGCAATTTGGCAAATTTTACTTATAGCTATGAAAGCTAGTATTTTTTTGTAATTTCTAGCTTAATTCTGTAAAAATAAGGAGGAAATAATTTTCATTAGATATTAAATTTAGCTAAGTAAAATTATCACCGCCGTATACTCCTATATCTAAATATTTCATTATTTTAATATCCCTAAAACCAATACAAAGGTAGGCAAGTGTGGATACGTAAACGCGAAAAGGATAAAATAAAGGATAATACAATATTATACATATATTTTAACTAAAACACTAAGATTACACTAAAATAATATATTAACAAAGCCTATTAAAAAACAATAGCAAAAAAACGTGGTTACACAAACTTTTATTTGCCATCGCTTATAACTGATAAGGTTAATTTTGTCAGGTTCAATCCTACTAATATTATAAACGTGAAAGTTTGTGAGTATGGATCTATGAATGTTTGGATTTTGATGAAACTTTACAGTTATATAGGTTATACATCAGAATAACATATAGGATACATTTTACAGCGGGAAAACTTCTCATTCCCACAGGAAACCGACTTCCACGCGAATGGAGTCGCGGGCGGTCACTAGTCATATATAAATATATGTATGCCCAAGAACCTTTATCCCACGGGAATGAGTCTTATTTCTGTGATAAAAAGTAGCATTTGTATGCATTGACCCTCTCCATCTATCATTCCCAAATTCAATAAAATTGGTTCAGTCGTTTTGTCGTGGAAGCAGAACATACGGACAGACATATAAACATACACATTATATCATACATTTTCGTAGGATAAAGTAAGAATAAAGAAGAAAGGGTAACATTACATAGTATAAATCCAAGTCGCTAATTCTGTCTGTTTGTATGTTTGTCCGCTATCTCTTCCTTAACTACGTAACTTTTAGGGAATTTATTCATTTAAATTTGTAAATATAGAACATTCGAAAAAAGTTTCTTTAAGTTAGCCAAAATTCAATGTTTCGTGATCAAAACGACCAAAAATACACCATTGCGAAGCATGGGCGGGTCGCTAGTTACTATAAGCTCAGAAAAAATTGTAAAATACCTTTCACTGAATTTTTTTAATTTATTTATTTAAATACAATGACAGCAATTTGGTACAAGTTTCGGAATAAAGTTGCTTCTCATAAGACCATTAGATATTTAACATTGTTCAATAAACTTTAAGTTATCGCGTATTAAAAACACCATCTTGTATAAATCACATCATAACAATTCTATTACCAACAAAATAAGCTCAATTTATTCTTAGAAAGTACTTACATCCGGTTCCATATTTGGTAGGAAGGCAGGAAGCTCTGTTCTTGAATTTAGAATGACGGTCGATGGTCAAAGGCTCCGTGGCAGATTTTTTTGTAAGAGTGCTGTGTGTACACACCTTTAGTTTAGGGCTGTTACGCTCTGGCGTTTATCTATGATATTTTTTTGTTTTTCTACGAAAATGCAAAGATACATACATACATAAAAATATGAATAACTAAATACTTACAGTTATATTTTTGTTGTAAATATATTTAAAAAAAATATATTTTTATTTTATTGTGCCTTTTTTCAGTATTTTTAAATACTTCTTAGAGAAGATCAAGTAAAAGTTCAGTTGGTAAAACCTAAGTTACGAATGTTCGTAGCAATTCAAGTAAAAGACATCAACGGGTGTACAAAAAATATTGTTTTTTTATTTGGCAGTAAAAAAAAACCCTTACTGTTAAATGTTATTAATACTGAGCATTTAAAATGTTTATTATTCATTTTCAAACTCCCAAACCCAAATAAAGTTGCGAAAAACAATGTACCTTTATTTTTTTATCTATCTATCAATTCACAGCTGTATACTGGGTGTATAAGAACTGCTTTCGATAACAAAAACTGGGCATTGCTGGAGGAGTACTGGTTAGGTTTTGAGCAAAAAAAAATTTTTTTACGATTAAGAAAAAAATATATTTTTTTACGTAATTTTCCGAAATTGCATTAATACTATCAGATTTTGCGATGATTTCAAATTAAATAGGGTATTAATTTAATTTGCAATGTAAATAATCGCAGCTGAACCGACAGTTGATGTGTGAGCGATGATTTCAAGCGGCGAATATGACTTTTCAATCCTTAATAACTTTTTTAAATTGAGTTTTCTGGGTATACTGCTAGTGAATTTAGTTACTATTGAGGCTCAATAATACATGGTTTCAGGCTTCGGAAGTGGTCTTTTTACACCCGTTATAATACCAAAAAGAAATAATAAGCCTTTGAATTGATGTATTTTTTGGTGAAGAACCTAAGGATTTGTTTCAAAGTTGAGATGAGAACAGCCCCTAAAGGTGTCTTCTAACATCTGTGATTAATCCTCTCCTCGCCAAAAGTGGCAGGCCCTTAACAGATCTCTAACAGTCATAAATAATTTGTAAACCTCGCATTAATGATGGCGGAAGAAAGAACTAACAATATGTTAGGATATTATCCAGGTGCGATAACGGGTAGAAAGAATAAAAAAAATTTTTGAGGAAAATATTTAAATTTATGTATTTTAATTTGTTATTGTTCTAAATTTAATTTGAGTGTAGTTTTATTATGTTTTCTACAAATTAAAAGGTAGTATGGTTTAAGACTTCTACCTCTTCTAAAAAAACTAAGGTTTTGATCTAAGAATGTCACTTAGTCGTAAACATGTGGTAAAAATATTGCTTATACATTAGTATCATTACATTAAATCCAAGTCGCTAATTCTGTCTGTTTGTATGTTTGTCCGCTACCTCCTCCTGAACCAGATGAGGGATTTTAATGCGGTTTTCACCATCTTTTAGGTATTTTTTCATTTAAATTTGTAAAAAAAGAACAATTGGAAAACGTTTTTTTAAGTTAGCCAAAAATCAATGTTTCGTGAGCAAGTCGGCCAAAATAACACCATTGCAAATAGCTTTCATAATGTACGTAACATTTGCACTATAATTTACCATGTCCCCTTTTGCTGACCCTTTTTATTGTGTCAATTAAATGCAAAATTAAATCATGCCTTCGTCATATATCAACGTAGTTAACTCGATCAGTAGCCATATGCCCTAATTTCACGGTATGTCGGTGAAATATGAAATTATTGGCGTTTTTCAATTAATATTACCAGTACAAGGTAATGATTTCCGATATAAAATATAATTAAGGGGCTGTTTGTACAGATTGGCCACGTGCGTTCGAAAATAAATAATTGTTTTCGTGTAAATTGATTCTGGATCAATTTATTCTGAATTTGGACATGTCGTGCTTGCCAGTAATAAAATAATAACATCTGCGTCTTTTTATTTATTGAACATTGATTATAGGTAGGTACAAACATAGCAAAAATATTGATTAATTTACTATAATACATAAACAAAATCATAAAGCCTACAGTTTCAGCAGTAGGTATGTCATTTATAAGTGAATAATGTTAACAAAATTGTTTAAAAAAACAAATAAAAACTTTGGCATTTTGATTGATATTTAAAAGCCAGCTGTTATGCATTCGTAATTAGATTTGCCAATATCAAAATGACAAACAATAATCAAAAGGTTGTCAACATTCCTAACAAATTACTAACTAACAATATAAGTACCTATCTTATATGAAACAAAATCTAAAGACAATGACCAGTTATGTAATAATACCACAGCTGCCCACTTATCTAACGAAAGATAACGTCATTATTCAAAATTATTAATAGCCACGACTAGTTCAATGTCAAACAGCATCAAAGGCTCCTAAGCGAATTTGGTATAATTGTCGCCCCTTTCTCAATTCGTAGTTCACCTGACGCACAAAAAGCGGCCTTGATTCCATTGTGAAGGATGTAAGGGGTTTGCGCGCCAAGTGTCAGAATCGCACGCGGTGTCCGAAGGCGGGAAGCGTCCGTCAGTCGCGACGCACGGTCCGAGCGCGCCGCGCGTTCCCGCCAACACGCGCTTTGAGGTTAGGATCGTTCCCGCCAGGTGCTGCGAACCCGCATCTCCCCACTCTGTCGCACGCACGCACCCGTCCCCCTCGCCCTTACCTGCAGACAACAGCTGTTTTCTCTCGGCAGATTATTAGTCAGATGTTTCTCGTGAGCTAGTCGCGTTCACCTGACGCGCACGGCAACTGGAGGTCGCATCGAGCGGTACCATACGAAGGCATCATGGCTCTGAGGAACGTTTCCAACACTCGCCGTCGTCGGGGAAGCTGCAAGTGTCTGTTTGGGGCTCCGGACCGGGACGAGACGAGTCGGCTGATCGCGGAGCAGTACGCCCGGGACAGGAAGCGGTTCATCCGAAGGTTCAACTTCGACATCGAGAGTGAGTGTCCGCTGAAGATGGCTAAGTTGGACTCGCCTGTGAAGTTTTGTGACGATGAGAAGGAGAACTCTGGTAGTCCTGGGCGTGTGGGTGGTTCCCCGTTGTTGTGTGTGGCCAACACCGACCTGCGGGTGCTGGGGTCTCCGTCCAGGAGGAGTGCGTCGAGCGTGGGGGGCTCCCCGCGCACCCCGCGCACCCCGCGGACCCCGAGGGCTGCGCGCACGCCGCGGACCCCCAGAACTCCCGCGTCAAGGCGACAGTTGCAAATGACAGGTGAGTCTGTTGTTCTATTTTCAAATTTTCCTTAAATGTTTTCCTTGACTTAAACTCAAAAGCAGAATGAATTCCTTCCTCGTAGAACAAACTTTTTGTTTGCTCATTGTGTTTAATCTTATTTAAACTAACACTGTGTTTTCTATCAAACACTTAATCAAATAGGTATTTACTTTTAAGATAGCTGTTGCTATAGGAATGTTATCTTTCTTTCTACGTAGTTATTGCATAACCCAGTAGCTAAATTAAGAGGCAGTTCACTAAGGCAGTAGTCATACATAAAAAAACTTTTAATTAATGGCGGGAAACTTTTTTCTTATTTACCTACCGACTACCAGAATTAATTATGATTCTTAATTCTTTTAAAAAAAGAGTAAGTATAATCAAGTAAGAAGCAATTAATTTGGTTCTACTTAGTTCAGTTTTTTTTTTAATAGCCACCGGGCTTAAGTAAAACCATATTACCTATACAATTCTAAATTCAAACGTTGATCATGTCATGAGGTTTCGGGGTCATCGCACTGTGTCGCGGTTACGTCATTCTTTAGTTTGAATTTCGAATTACCATTATGTATCGAATCATTTGAAAGATGCTGAGATGAAAATGGATATATTGATACATATTTTTAAACTATTTATTTTTAAAATAACTAACTTAAAGTCTTTATAATATGTGTTTGGCAAAAAAGTGTATTTAATATCGTGTGCGAAAATTGCCAAGCCTTTGTATAATAGGTAAATTCGCGAATGCATTTTTAAATGGCAACACTGCGATCAGAGTCAATATTTGTTGGATATATTTTGCTTGGGCTTCGGAAAATATTAGCTTAAGATAAGTCCAGGTTTAGGTCATATTGATAATAATAACATAAAATATTTTCCAAGGTGTGTCCCACTTAACCTATTTAATAGCAAGCTCAATTCGTATTTATTTATTTGGTTAATCAAAAGTCAATCGAATTGTATAGTCAGCAAAAGATTAATAGAGTACTTGGTGTATAACATTAAAACAACAATTTTGGCAGAAAACTTTAAAAAAAAACTTTGTTCACCTTAAATTTTACCGTAGTGTAACTTGTCTATAAC
The DNA here is from genome assembly GCA_916618145.1 of Emmelina monodactyla. NCBI lineage: Eukaryota > Metazoa > Arthropoda > Insecta > Lepidoptera > Pterophoridae > Emmelina > Emmelina monodactyla. The sequence continues at coordinate 6,426,560 of OU745316.1, forward strand.
TTATGATTTCATCACAACTTGTGTGAGTAGGTATTTAGAACGTATTACAATACATAATCAAAAGAATCGTTTTTAATTAACTAAAGTAATAAAAAAATTAACACAAACTCTTGCTTTAATGAACTGGGTGTGGTTATTTGTAATAAGTGCTTACTTTTTAATATCCCATAAGTTTTTTATGCGATTACATCTACCGATAATTTCAAGTACCTGTCTACGCTGATTCATACTTAATCAACCACAGCCACACTTATGTAGTAGGTACTTATATTTTTTTTTATGTTGAAATAAAAAGTTTAGGTTTTTCTTAAGATGCTTTTAAGCTTGATGAGTAGATATTGTGTAGGTAATATGGAAATAAAGTTCTAGAACTCTAGTAGATACTATTGTTTTTATATTTTTTATACAAATAAAGGATAATCAAATCATTTTGGCCAAGTTGAAAACTCAAAACGTAGAAAACTTTACACTACGCTTTATTTGTTCTTAAAAAACTGTAAAATTTCATAATAGCAGAACTGGCCACTGATGGTATAAGAATTTGAATGTGTTTTTCTTTTTTTCTAAAACACTTTTTGACAAAACCTCACAAGTCTGGACAAGCAGTGCCTACTGATGATCACATCAGTGACTCATTATTGACTTCACCTATTATCATGATGGTTATAGATTACCCAAAGTAATTTACTGATATTTTATGCTTAATTTTATGGTTGGTTTCTATTTAGGTATATCATAAATTATATGAAGTCACGCCCTTTGAAAGGGGTTTAGTTAGGAACTTACTTTTTTTCTATAAATAATGTGGCAACGGTACTTTGTCGTTTTAGCCTTTTACCTACACACTTTTTTGACTTCATTCAACCTTTTTTAAATCTTTATTAATTTTACAAACTATACATTATGTTTAACCTCTCAGTCACGAAGACTGTCACATAAGTTAGTCAGAGACATAATTTAATGATATTAGTTCTAAATGCGTCATTTGTAAACGTTGCTTAGACATTTTATAGTGACTAACCTAACATAATATTTCTTATTCCAATCAAAATCCGCAATGCAGTAATTAAAAATGTTACAGTATTCCTACAGGAAACGAATTTATTATCTCTTGAAACATAAACCGGTTTTCTTGTCGTGGTCTAGAAAAAAAAAACGATTTCCGCCATACTCAATGGTTAGGCTGAATCACCTGCTCTGCTCTGTAGCTTTGAGATCGGAACTGAAAAAAATAAAAAAAAACTTGTAAGATGCAGTTTTAAGCATGTTAGGATACTTTGAAGTAGTGTAAGGAAAATTGAGAATAATTGTTGTAAGTATAATTACTGTTGGAAACGAAAAAAAAAATTTTTAAGGAGAAATTTATCTACAGATCTTACATACTGTAGCACTTTCCTATTAAGGGGAGCTAAAACAATCTCGTAAAATCCGTAATTAATCAAATTACGGCCAAATAAATTATAACAAAATTAAAAAAAATAGATTTGAAGCTAAATAGTTTAATTATTATTTTTATTTGCTGTTTTAACACTGGCAACTTTTTAAATGGTTCAACGTCCTCTCATAATATCATGGATAGTACATCGACTTATAATTACTGACAGGAACATACAACCGGCTAGTTTTTTTCTATTCAAAGGTACAGTCAGCTACAAAACTTATGACTGATTGATTAAACTTAATCATGCCATTCATGATATATGGTTACAAATGCTCATAAAAAAAACTTACATTGCGCACAACAATGTTACTTTATAATTGTTTTAAGCATTGTCCCTACCCTAAACATAATAAAATTAAAAACACCTAAATATTTTTGTTATTCTTATATCGAAGTTCCTATCAATGGAAAACATCTTTAAAATAAAAACTTAATAAATAAATCATTACACGTAGGTTCGGCTGTATAAATCTTTGCGCGGTCGATTCATATCGATCACTTTAGATTAATCGATACATAACTGAGTTAGAGATTTTATAGTTTATTGAACCTTAGTTTTTAATTTTAACCGGTTGGTGCTCATGTGTTTTTTTTAATCTAACTGGGTGCAATTACCTTTTTTTTTTGAAGCAAGGAGTGATGGGTCCTGAGTAGTAGGCGCGCCCATACTAGTTACTCAGATCCCATGCATCGTTTGTGGTAGTTATTGTAACGACTTTGACTTCATTGAATGATATACACTTCAGATACAGATAAAAAAATAAAAAAGGGTTGCCAAAATAGATGACAAAATAGGTTCTTCTTATAGGTTCGTGACACATTATTGGTCGCCAAAAAAATTCTTGTTATTTTGTGCAGGCGTTTTCTAAAATAGTTATTCTAGAACTCAGTTCTTGGCAAAAGGTTTTAATATTGGTTCTTCTTTACTTATGAATTGGAGTAAAGCTTTTTTTTGTTTAAGACGAACTAACCTTCCACAAACAGTTTCATTTATCCCGTTTTCCCAACGGTTAGAACAAAAAAATTCAAAATCGTTACCTCAACCGGAACCAAACCCTGGACCGTGACGCGCACACCCTTCGAAATCACTCACCGTGCTATGTGGGAACCTCCATAGAGTTCCAATACTATAAAAAGCACGCCAGTTTCAACTCTAACCTCTTTGTAATAAGGAGACAAAAGCAGGTGTATAATATCTTCTAAGGACTAAAAGTTCGTTAAAAACTCTTGAAGCATAGACAAACGGGTTATGAATTTCTCATTTTATCTAAAATAAAACAATGTTTGAAACAATAATTGTCTTTTTTAAGTTTAATTACTTAGTTTGTTGCTTTGTTTATCCAAACTAGGTTCAAACTTTAGTTCAGAAAGGAACCATATATTTTTATTATAGACGATTGACTAAATTGAAAAAAAATTCTTTATATCTAGGCAATCCGCGTTATAGGTATAATACTTCAGCAAAATATTCGGTCACAGTGACAGTGATTTCTCTGACTATTCTGCACTTTACAGAAACGCAGTAAAATGTTTAGCTGAAGAAATGCACAGAAACTTTCTGTAAGTATAATAACTTACAAACTTAGGGCAATTAACTGACAAAATAAGAGCTTGTCATTAAGTATATGAAAAACGTTCTCCTCAATTTTGAATCTAAAGCTATTTTATCATTACCAATCGCTGCCACTGAAGGATTGTAAAACTTTTTTATCAAAATACCAGACCACCATTTCTATAATCTATTCCAAAATCTATATTTTTTATTTCTTTCCAATGCCTAATTTTGTAGTTAATTTAGATAAATCTCTTCGCCTGTTTCCTTTGGTAGCATTCTTAAAGACATAGTCACGCGATTTAAAAAAAATAACGGTGCAGGCACATGTATAAATATTAAATGAGCCTATCGGAAATGCATGGTTGTCGATCTTTGGGATTTTGGGACTCATTCTAAGATGGCATTGGGATAGAATTGATATTTTAATAATTTTGCGATCAGGTTCAGATAAGTTATTGTACAGTTTAGCTCATATTAGTAGTAGAAGATTTTTTTAAAATTTAAATGCAGAAAGTCTGGTCCTCAAAAAAAATATTAATACAAGTTTCACATTTTATTAATTTGACTTTGGAATCTATGTAGTAAAAGAAAACTAATTTCATTAAATGTTTTATTTATTGGGCTACCGATCGAGAGTATTATTAATCAAAATATACTTTGTCCCAAAATCTTTCAATATTTTATTTATTTCTTAAGATTACCACATGTATCCAATGCCAAAACACTTTATATAATCTCTTAAACATCCGTTAAATTGGCAACTCTTGATCCAGCCATGATTACGTACCAATCATCTGAGCCCCATATTACTATAATCACTGCACGTCTGCTCCCATTCCATAAGCCACGCTACCTTATATGCGCTCACGCACCTTTCCAGGAACTCGCTCCAGATGATAAATTATGGATCTTTTTGAGGAAATTACCATGATGGGGCTTATGTAAATTGTTTAGTTTAATTATAAAACGTAAAGTAGGGTTTTTTGTGAATTATCTACTTACGTGTTAAAAAAATGTTTGAGACATTTAAGGAAAGGTTTCTGAACTATTTTAATTTAGTTATATGTTCTATATCTATGAGCATAATTTAAAAACCGGCTGATTTTATAAATCTTTGCCTTTTAATCTACTTTTAAGGATCGCATAAAATACAAATTTGCACATTAATTAGATTTAAATTTCTGTCTTAGCGCGTGCTTATTTAAATAATAGAAATCAGAGACAGTAAATCCTTGCTTAGTTCATGATATCTATTATTGAAGCTTTATTTGTGCGTGTTTTTAAGTATGAAGGGTTGCTGACATCATCCAAAACACTTAGTCTTTTTATATATTTTTTTAATTAATTATAGATAATTATTTAAAATGACAGTATTAAAAAGTAAAGAGAAAAGTACCAATCAATGGAAATAAGCTCTTTTCCTCTCGCCACTCGAGAAGAATGCCCGTTTATCTACTAGGTCTAGGTAGGTTGTTATAAGCCAGATTTTATGAATAATTCTGTAATGTCAATTATGCAAATACATAAGATTTTAGTCGGGATACGATACATATAAATTAAATATACAGATAATAGGCTTTTTAATTACTTACATCTAGGCCGTTTAAATAAAATTATTCAAATACTAAATGGTTTTGGCAATAACCTAAAAAAACTACTTTAAATCACAAATTAGTGTTATTTAAAACCAACGACATTTTCTATTTATGATTTAGGCTCGAACTTTAAATTCGAATTTTAGCTACGTATCATTTAAAGAAAAGCCTTCAAAATTTTCATCAGATCCTAATCTAATAACCAATCTCCAAGAAATTAAGAAATTTCCGAAATAAGATTCCTATGTATTAGAACATACTCCTAATCCTTCTTATTCAAAGAGAATTCGTTATTCATAACACAAGAACTACAAATCCTACAACCTACTATTTAGTCGTATTTGCTTCCTCAAAACAACGCGTAGTACCAAGTTGAATGCCCGGAATCGAACCCGTTACCTGCGTAATTTCCTACCGCGATAGCAAACAATAACACGACACCCTACGCTGGCTGGAAAGAAAATAGAAGAAAAGGTTATGTAAAGTACGAAACGGAATAGGTTTAAATTAAAAAGTTTTGATATATAATTTTTTTTTATTATTTTGAGGTTGAAGAGAAAGAGTCGTAAAAAAAATAATGTAATTCTAGCAAAGAGATAATACAATGTTATGAATCTATTTAAAGTTAAATCCTAAATATCATAATATCTGGTTTACACATAAGCACAAATCGGAAATTTCGAAAAAAAAACACAAAATTTTATTATTTTACTATAAAGCTTTTCTAATGGCAATAAACCTAAAATTTTCATCACTCTGTTCCTACAGTATTTATTACTTAGAAAAGATTTCAACGCGCGTCTCCTTTCTTTCGTAAGTTATTTTTCTTTAAATTTTCCATATTCTATTTGTTATTGCGACTGTACATTAGCTTAATGTTGTAGTTCGTGAATATAATACAGGGTTATTACGGGATCGTAAAATGTTTCGGATTACTATTTTTACTTGTTTTTGTTATTCACTCCACTCCAGCATCAACATAAAAAATAAATGAAAAAAAAAACTAGAATTTTTAAAATTTGAATTATCACAAAAGTATTCTACATTTGAAATGCATTTATTTTTTCTCAGTAGCCTTACGTATTTGTGTGATACAAAGAGGTGTCATTCCAAAAAGTTTCTTCTCTCACGAGTCTTTATCCACCTAAAGTCGAACATGCAAAATATGATCTTAGCAATCTAAGAATAAAGACTATTTTCGTGTGTCTTTAATCGGATTTCTTGGCGATATTTTGGGATACATCGACATACATACCCGTCCCGTTACGTACAGAGGTCACCAACCTTTAGTGTACCCAGTTTTGTGTTTACAGATTAAAAAAACAGGATTAAAAAATTAAATCTCATGTTTAATTGCATCCGTAAATCTAATACCTCATTAGCGTCTTAAGTTTTTGTTTAAGTTACAATTAATGGTACTAAATGGTAATCCGAATTATTACCAACTAGAACTTTATTTTATGTAATATCTTATAACAATATTTATATCCTCACAATTTACAATAAAAACACTTTTAATATTGTTTTAAAAAAAAAAACGAATGCCACTAAATCCAAAAACTCAAAAGAATTCTGATTTCAATCTTATCCGATGAAAGGTTTAATTCAAAATAAAAGCTACTTTCAATTAAGCAAACCCAGGAGGCGATTCATTATATTTATTGGCAATCGTTTTCTCAGAAGATATTGGTTACATGTTGCTTATTGTTAAAAGTGATACCTTACATTCGTGGAAGGTAATTTTGTTTGGGATTGCTGTCTTCAATGACCGCCTTTCTCTTCATTCCTTTTATTCGAGTAACGAGTAAGTTTTGGAATTAAATAATAAGATTCCGCAATCAAATAATTGAAGATTTAATTTTGTACAAAGTCTGGCCTATTTGTACTGTGAGTCAATCTGTTTTTCGGTTGTGTATTGTTGCAGAGAAATTAATTTATGAGCGCTGGAAACACATCTTAAGCCAACGACGCATCCAAACCTTATGCGACAGAATTCTAAAGCAATTTCATCTTTCCATTTTTATAATCATTAGCTTAACTATATCATGTTAAAATAAACCTTACATTAAATTATTTAAATTTAATATTTTAATGTCCATTTGAATTCCAAAATAGCTTTTATTCCAAACAATACCTTCAAGCGAAAAGGTATTTCTTGATAGCCATTTTACTCTTATTTTATAACAACTGCCAAACACACCAAGCTATAATCCCTTTAAACAAATATCTCCTTTCAACTTTATAATTAAATTAATCGCGAATCTCAACTTTGAAAATAAATACTGTGCGCAAAAAACTAAACAAAAAAAAAACAAAATGGCGGACTTCTAAGTTCAAAAAAGCGAGGGAACACAAAAACAGGTTCGGTCGATGAGCCAAGTGTGTTACACAGTAAAAAATAAGGAAAAAAGTTTGAGTAGTAATGTCGTATTTTATTAAGCCCGAACTCGGTTTGGCTACCTGACTTACGTATAGGTTGTAATTTTTTATAGGGCTGTGTCTTTGTTATTATTCTTTGGTGATTCCGTTTAGTGATAACTGCAATTTTGTAAACTACAATTAGTCTCGCTTGAAACACAAAGCTTGGCAGGTTCTTATGTTGTACCGAAACATTAGTATGTAAATTAGATCATATTTTTGTCCAAATTCAAATGTCAAATAGGTGGTTTTCAAATATTAATGTCAGTGTGGCAGCCCTGAAACCTCAATACAGTTGAACTTGCTCAATACATTGTAAGATAATAGGTATGCACGTCCGAACGCAACATTTTTTGTCATGTTGTCAGCTCACGCCAGCCTAATAATGGCCCGCGAGTGATTTACTGCCCAATACTGACTACTCTGTGGTCAAAACATGATTTAAAAATGGAATTTTATTCATGTCGAAAAGATGCTGTACCGAAAGTTACAAAAATACTTATTAACTTAACTGTAGGTACTTATATGTAAATAGATGTACATATGTATTAATTAATTAATTTAAATAATAATATGTTTTTGTTTTAATTTCAGATTACTGGACTTTGCGGAAACATGCGGAATCAACGACTAGCGACAAGGAAAATTAGTGTTCCTGAAATGAATAGCTTCCTGTATGGATTTAGGTACAATAACAAGATAAATCTGCTGCTGTGCCAGCGATTTTTAAACAGAAATATAATGTAATATATTGTAAAAAATAGGCAGATAGTTATAAGATAAAAAGTGTGATTGAAATAAATCGGAAATGATCAAAAAATTGTGAGATGCATCTACGCTAGGCAGCATTGTTATACTAAAGTAATGCCATCTAGCGGTAAAGGCAACAAACTAAAGTTTTGATTTGACCTGCAAGTATGTGAGTACTTTCGAAATGTTTAGTACTTTTGTTATTATTTCCGATTTTTTATATAAAGTTTCTAAGCTAAAAGCTTATAAGTATGTCTAGTTTGTTTAATCATAATAGTGATTAAATAATAATTGCCTTGTAGGTATTAAAACTGAAAGTGTAACTGTATTTCTTTTCTATGTATTTTCAAATCGAGATCTCTATTAAGCCAATGTAAACTTAAATTTTATATAAGTAATGCTGATAACAAGATATAAGTAAGTATGTAGCACTTGCTAAATCTTTCATAAAAATGTATTTTTTATTTCATTCGCACAATGGCTGGTGCCACTCTCCTTATTCATAAATCATTTTAAACTTTTATGAGGTTTAAGGTTTAATATGCGTTTATGGATGAGATAATAAAAAAAACCTGAGTTTCTTTTAAAACGTCACAATTAGCTTTGGAAATAAAAACACATTTATACACATTGATAGAAAAGATAGAAAGCGTTATCAAAAATATTTAAAACAACTATTTTTGATATCGTTTTCCCTTAAAAAAATACATACCTATATTTTTTTTCAATAATAAAAAAACACTGCAGTTTTGTGAATCCGGCATAATTAAAACAATCTTTTTAGTTGAAATGTTATTTTATATTTATAAATGGATAACTATAACTAACTTTAAGCAAAATTTGTAGAATCTAGTCTGTGATCTCTGCAATAAGAATAGTTTTAATTATAATATAAATAAATATCATGTACGTCCAAACTTTTAATGTAAAAATAGTTTTTGTCGAATTGAAATTCCGTATCGGTTATATTTTGTCTCCGTCTGACACAAAATATGAACGAGAAGAAACACATTTCAGCTGATGTTGAATCAAACTTCGTTAATGAAGAAATGGGGTTGATATTTAAACAATATACAAAATTATGTAAAAGAATAACGATAATTTTTACTCTTGAAATGTATTTTAGAATTTTAAAAGTCAAGAAATCAAATGAATTCAACGCATAATAGAGTACCTATGTAGTTCCTAAATCATTTTGAAAACAACTGACGAATTCATTTACTTTTATAATAAAAAAAAAATACTTTACAGGTTTAATTATAGCCGCCATATTTGTGTACTATGCTTAGAAATCAACTTGATTTTTTAAACCGTTTTATAATATTATTAACAACTTTAGTCAACTGCCCAATGTAAATAAAAAAAGCTTTTATATACAATAAAATGAGTTTTTTTAATTTCCTTTTTAATTTCGTAACTTTTATATTAGATAAGTAGATTCCTTATTTAAGTCTCTGCAGAGATGATCTATTTTATATTGCATCCATTGGTCCCTTCAAAAAATATTAACATCATAGTCTGTCCTTAATAATATGACTCATAAAGGCAACATATACTACGTCATCAGCGTAACACATACGATGCATTTTTTCACATGCTTACTCACCAAACTGGAATTCTAAAGGAACAATGAATTTAAGATTCCTTCGTAAAAGAATAGATGGCGTTAGTGAGTCATGCGTGATTCATTGATCTGATTTTTGAAGAATTCCTTCAGAGAATTAAAACATACGGGAATGTTACCTTTCTTAACGTGAGAAAATATTTAGTTACCTTTTAATCTGTAGTTATTTAAGCTGAAATTTTGTTGAAACTTAATGATATAATAGTCAAGTATTTACCTTATAATTTGACTTATTAATTATTTAGTATATAATTCGTTACAACATGATTTAAACTGAACCTTTTAAATAAAGAAACAGAAAACCTCATTTATTGTATCAACAAACAAAGTCGTGCAACACATATTTGTGCGAAGAACTTTTCATGTGTTAAATTATCCCATAATGAAAACCCATGTTGCTTATACATTAAATAAATAGCAAAGATGTTTCAAGACAGTCTTGAAGCACTAAGAGTCACGTTCAAGGCGACTTTATCAATCTTTAACCACAGTCCAATCGTATTGAACTGAGCAATGTCTCGACTGAATAATTTTGCTGCTTAGTTTCTTTAGGCGTTATATGAAGAATGTAATAATTAATTTACTATTTTGAGCAACATCTTCTCAGACTGAATGAAAATGTTACCTAAATTTATAACAAAAAAAATACCGGCCGAATTGAGAACGTCCATTTCTGGAAGTCGGTTAAAAGGTTAATGGTATCTATCTTTTAAGATGATGGCAACTAAAGCTAACCATAAGCTGCAAAGGCACATTAATAATACGATAAAAAGAGGTGCTTGGTGGGACTCGGACACGAAACTTTACTAATTTTAGCGTATCAAGTTAGTTAATTTTAAAAGAGTTAGTAAGTATTGTGTAAATATTAGTAACAGAGACTTCATAAAGTTTGTAAATTAATAATTAAGTAAAACCCAAAAAATTACGTATTTTGGCTTTTCATTTTAAATTATATCAGGACCTACTAAGTTGCAATAATTGCCAACCAGTTAATTTAAAAAGCGTGTCACACTCATGCCCGCTATGTAATCTACTTATAATATCCTTGTTGCTTTAATAAATAAACCCGTTGTACACTCCATTGGCAAATTAGTGCTTATTCAACGCGCATTTGTATGCAAAGCAGCATTCAAAATTGGTCATTTTTTCCTCTTAAGAAGGCCCTAATTGACTTTATAGGTGCGTTCAGGATTTAAAATTTGAATGTGGAATGCGTGGATGAGTGATGGCTCGGCGCATGCGTGAAGGAGCGGGTTCTGATTGGCTATTGTTGTAATGCAGCTTGCAACTACATCTGTTGCATTATCTTAGTAGTTAAAAGAACACATTTAGAAAAGGTGTTTGAAATTTTCAACAACTTTTTTCGAAAAAAAAAAAATTATTTTTGAATGATTTTGTTTTTCCCAGGCAGTCTACATCAAGATACTGTTTTTCACCTATTAATTTCGTATAATCACAAAAGGTCAGATATGAAACATTACTAAGTACTAACATATATTACTAAGTATGTGGAAGATAGAGACAGTAATCATTAAGGTCTTGTAAAACTAAAATTTACGTGCATTATGACACAGCAAAGGGAATTTTAGCCTCAGTCCTCAGTCCATTTCGTTCAATTTGACAACGAAGTGGACGAAATTTAGTGAGACCAATGTACGTGTCTTTTTCTAATACAAAGCATGGAAAATTGACGGTGATATTTTTACTAGCACAAAAATCATGAAAAATCGACAATTCACAAAATATAAATGGTTTTAAATATTTGATTTCTATTCTACGTGTTTGGAAAATACAAGACTGACAAGAAATACTTCAAATGATGAGACTAGGTTTGGGAAATGCGTTCCATCAACAAAAATCCACCCATCGAATTTTAACACCTACTTAGTAATGTACCTTTGTATAAAATTTTATTTGGCAATTAATCAAAATCGTTTGACGAAACTAGTGAAAGCATTCATTTAATATTTATGTCATTTAAATACCAACCTCGATTTACGTAGGTAGGACATTCGTGTCCAACCAACCCATGACATTTAAATTTAATCGAGGTTAAAGTTTAACTTTTAGCAAGGAATGAGGTTAAGTTAGGTATTACTTTTTAAACTTATCTCATACATAAATATTCCTTCTTTCAAAGCAAGTTTTAAAATAAAACTTTTTAGAGCAATTATTACAGAGATTAGTTCACATAGAAACTGACTAAGGCTTATTTAAAATTGCGTTATCAAACTTACTAATCCAAAACAATAATTAAATTCTGTGTTAGTAATGTGAATAGGTAATATTATTTTAAGCCTTTTTGAAAAGCTTTTTATTTTTAGACTACGATAAACGTTAATCCTTCGTACATACCTACGTCGATAGATGGCGTTGTAAACTTGATTACAAGTTTAAAAGTTTTCCAAACCGTATTTGAACCTATAACTCTTTTGAAAAATAATTTTAAACGGTGTATGATATTTAATAGTTAATTTTTTGTTTTTTTTTTTAAATAAAGCTGCATTATTTTTCGTTAGTTTCATTTGACATATAAAATTGACGAAAATTTGCACGATTGTACTTTTTATTTTACAATACTAAAAATAAAAGAAAGCCGCGAAATACCACTTTAAAGGTTAAAAAAAACGGGTTATTTCAAAGTCTGTTAAAAATAGGGAATAAATGATGCATGGATATTGAAGCATAAAGCTAAAACTGTAAACTTACAAATAGATAAGCCAATCCTTACAATTAATAATTTCACGATTGTTAAAGAAATTAACCCTCAACGTCTGTCATAAGGGTACGAGCAGACTTTCAAAGTCATTTGTATAAATTTAACGCATCGAATGCGCGGGTGCGATGCGGTTGTGTCTGATGTGTAAATTTTGTGGTCGAATTTCTTAGTAAAGTGTCTTTTTGTTTTCTGTAAGGGACATACTGGGTTAAAATAAAACAAATGGCTTAATTCTTCAATTAAGTTTCAGTTTTAAAGCATACACCTTTAAACTTCTTATACCTATGTATAAACACTCACTAAATATATAAAAAGGTGCGAGCGCAATAATTGTTCTCATGATTAGTTGTTTTGGTACCTTATAGGAAATATTATGGCCTATTTGTACATCTGGTAAGAAACAAAGTAACGTCTTAAAGGGTGTCTTCCAGGTGTGAGGCTTAATTGGAAAAAGGCAATTTCACCCCGAACTACCCCGTGCTCAGACGGCGCTTAGTCATGAAGACAATATTATATAGACTTATAGATATTTAGAAGGAACTAATTATAGTAATAATTATTTAACTATAATTATATAAGTAGAATGAATTTGTTTTCTAAATCCATGCGCTGGGGGGCAGACAATTGGTATAAAGATATAAAGATACACCTACAACTCGGTACCTAATTAGAATTAAATTGGTTTATAATGATTACCTTAGAAGCATTGTGCATTGTTTAGAATACAATAAGATCTATGGTAATCATTATTGGCTAATGTTATTTCATATTGAAAGAGTAACAAAAAATATTATACACCTCGTATTCAACATAAAATAAAAAATTTACCTATACTATACACGTAAAGTAAATAAAAACAGATAAATTATATAAAAATATAGGTCTACATTCACTTCTAAACATTAAAACCCTACACCAGATGCCACAAGACCAGTAAACACCACTAGTCCACCAGGTGTACCGCGGGGTCGTACAGACCCGAGACCCATTGTCTTAGATTGGAACAGATAGCGCCAATTACAGGGTTAACATTGACCGTGTAAAGAATTATTAGGGAGGCGTTTGTTTTTTAATATTATGGGGTCGGGAGTTAATGGATTTCTTGGGTTTTGTGAGGTTAAGGTTGTATGGAGTTTGGTTGAGAAATTGTGTCGACGTTGGTATGAGATTTTCAAACACGAAATTGGCGCTTGTAGGAGTTCAGATTAGGATTAGGTAGGGAATAGTCGCAGTAATGTTTTTTTAAATATTAGCGAAAGTAATAATACTAAAGCCATATTTAACTTTAATTAATAGGGAATTCACCTAGATGAAGGCCTTTCCTCAAAGCATCAGGTAAAACTATTCCAGTCCTGGACTGCCGTTTTTATTTAGGAAGATTATCTTTTTCTTTTCTTATGGATTATCTTTTTACGTTTTTTAAGTGTACGGAGAATAGGTTTATATATTTGGAAAGCAGTTAGGTACGGGATAGCATGGTGTTAGTTGGTACCTAGTCTATTCTAATATTAAGTGAAAGTAATTTGTTTGATAAAAGTAACTATAACAATAAAATCATAACCAAAATAATGGAAATTTAATAAGAATAAGGTTTCGAGTCTCTTTTATTGATCGAGTTTTTATCTATCACCAACCAAAAACGAATTATTTCAACTCTATTCACTGTTATAGGGAGAACCAACGTCCACTATAAAACTGTTGCATCTTGTTCCTGGTCAATTCACCATCTATTTCTGTTTTACAATCCGACATTTAATACAACCATGCGGTATACTACCATGTCAGTATCATCACAAATGTAAATACACCATCTGCCGCGCCACCTGGCGGCATATCAATGAATTAATTAGGAAAGCTGGCGCGTGCCCTGCGCGCGCGCAACGTGGACAATTTGGGCGCTTTTTGTGACAAATGTTTGGATAATTATGGTGATTGTTCGATTAAAGGTGAATAGATGTTTTGGATGGTGTTTTAAATTGTTTGCGTGAAAGTCAATTGTTGCTTGATAAAGTTCAAAGTAGAAAAAAAGGGATTACAAATGCTTATTCTGTGTTAATCAACAGGCACTTTAAGTACTTAAGCATTTTTTTGTAAAAGCATTTGTTAAATTCTAAGATTTTGCTTCAACAAATAAAACTATCTTGTAAGAAACTAATAATTTTCTTTGAGTGCTTCTGCCCTTTCATTAATTACCAACCCTCAAATTAAACAAACGTCATGTCTGTGTCATTATAATTACAGTTCAGTAACTGTACAGTTAATTAATAAAATTTAACGCAATGTCACAAACATCTTGTAATAAAACGCAGTAAAGGTGCGACCCCATTTCGAGTTATGAAAATAGTATATTAAACACTTTTAAATTGAGTGAAGATGTTTGTATTTGATCAGTAACTAAAGTTTGAACTAAAGTCGAATAACTATCAAATAATTTTTAAATCAAAACAAAGCCCGACTCGCCTTTGAACGTGTGACGCATCTAATGCAATTAGCTAGAAGCAAGCTAGTCAATCGTTCGATTAAGGGCTTTTTTTATCTGACTTTAGGTTCAATCAAATATTACTTCATTGAATTAGATAATAGCAAAGACGCCTATAACTTAATGGATTTGGCTTGATTTGATAGTAAAAACGACTTTAAACTGGTAAAAGTTTCAGAATTAAGTTACTTTTAAAATACGACTAGCAGAATACTTATCTAGTTAAAGAAACCCAAGTCTTCCTAAATAGAAACACGCATTCAAAGTGATACATTTATAGGAAGACTACATTTCTAAATTAGCATTTTCTATGCAAGTAAAGCAGATAAATTATACAATGTGATGCAAGTAATCTGCATACAATGAGCCAATTTATTAGATTCAGGCCACCCTGTATATTTTATTTGGATCGGTGACTGTTCGTCACTGTAATTATGCATTAAGTCTTGTCTAGGGGTTAAATGTATTCATTGTTTACATGTTGGCAGTACTGTGGGCGTTTTTGTGACCCCAACTTACTTGTAGAGTTCTAGATTTATAACCTAAGTGATAAGCCCTTAATAGTAGGTAAACTTCTGTTTTCATTTAGGTACCCAAAAATGCGAACATCATTATTAAAAAATTTATAAAAAAATCACAGCCATATTGTTATAATTATCTAGTAAAAACAAAACTACCTATATAGCTATAAACAATATTTGAAACCCTGAAGAGCTTCTCAATTAGCATCTTGAATTTTTCGAAACATCTAAGTACAAATTTGTTTATGTAAGTTGTATATCAGTTTAACAATACTTAGTTACCTGGCTTTTTATTTTTACTTTAAGACGTTTTCATTGTTTTCTCATTTTGTCTCATTTTTTATTTCGGTTGGTACCAAAGTATTTAGAACAGTATAGCACTCCCATCTATTTCTAACTCATGCGCGCGCACGCCACTGATGCTATCGCGCCATCTGCCGGCCGCGGCGGTCATGTAAATTACTATAATGACACACCGATCCTGATAAAGAAATTAAAGTATTATCGTTAATGCGGTTTTTTTGGTCGTAAAATTTGGGTACATATTGCTTTTGGAATATAAAATGGTTGACTAAAATAATAGTTCGTACTAACATGGTTGACTTTAAAACTTAAGTGCTGTAGGCCCTTGATTTTGCGACGTGTCATTTTATGTGTTTTGAAGTACCAAAGAGCGTGATTTCGTTAAGTGTAGTCCATGAATTCCAAAAATATTTAAGTATCGTGGGAAATCTTCAAGTAACAGAAACGGGCGTAAATAATTTCCTATTGTTCAAAATTGTATAAAAAACACCTAAAATTTCATTTAAGCGTTATCAAAAGTCCAACTAGCTCGTTAATTAGCTGCTTCCTTAATCACGCTGTGTTATCTAATTTAAACAATTAAAATCTCGTTTTTCTCGTATTTTTCTTCAATTTTCTACTCAACTGCGTCGTTTTGTAACTGCGTGTTAAATTTTTAATCTCCGCTCATGAAATTCCGATTTGTATTAATTTTCTGGCCCAGCTGGATACTGCCGACGAAAATAATTAAAAAAGAAAGTACACGTACAAAGAAATTGATATAAATGATGTGGCATTATTTTATGATAAAAAGTTTTACTTCTGCTTGTTGTCGAATCATTTAACTTTTAACACTGTTGATAAGTTTAGTAGGTACCTATATGTATTTTGTTATGAAATAATGTAGATTTATTTATTTAAAGAATTGCTATAAATAAACTAAATAACTTTTTTAAGCATCTTATGGAGCAAGACTAAAAAGTATTTATAGTACATTTTCGTTTCAAACATTTAAAAGGGTTTAATAACATTTTAAATTAAATAATCACAGTTTAATTTGCATTTGATTTATCTAGCAATAAAATAAACAACGAAACCAAATAAACCAACCACAATTTCACCCGTTGATTCATCAATAAAAAGTGAATTATACGGGCGAGAGAATAAAGCATCTTTAATTAATTGTAATGAATAAAAATCGGTGTTGCCAACTTTTTGTTCGGGGCTCGGTGTAGCACCCTGTATACGGGTGTATTATTATGTCATAAGCTTTTTTTTAGATTGAGATAAGAATAGGGGATAGTTTGAGAAGATTCGATAATTTTATTTTACAATTGGGTGTCACGTAATCAAATCAATGGACCTCTTATAATAAAATAATAAATAAAAAAATAAAAATGTGTTTATTGCCATTAAGGTAAGGTAGGTACAATTAATCAATTAAAAAATAAAAATTAAACATAAAATAAAAACAAAAAAATAATTATATTATACAATGGCAAAAGGTAACGCCTCAGCTTGGAGCTGTCGCAAATACGACAGCGCTGTTTTTCAGTCGCACCTGACTTCTGACTTGGTGTTAGATAGAAGTAAGTAAATGATATTAAAGGCCACGATAGACCCACATGCTAACCTACCTATCTAAAGTTTGTGTGTGTGTGTATATGTATGCGTGTGTGTATGTGTGTGTGTATGTATGTGTGTGTATGTGTGTTAGAGGGTGTTTGCACCTGCTCGTGTAAGTTAGTGTGTACCTATATTCAAATAAAGTAAAATAAAATAAAAACAACACTAAATACTTGTACTTGTAAACACATTATAAATAGATGGCATCTTAACACTTAGAAATATTTTTTTATATTAAATTCTTTCCAGAAAGAGCGTTTCACATTTTCTGCTGCACATTGCATTTTTATTAAAGCGTGCTTGTATTTTGCTTTAAAGCATCTTATCCCTAACATTTGCCTTAAGGGTGGTGGAATGTCGTTCCAAATTTTCGCAGCAGCAAAACTGAAACAACCCCTGTATCTTGACGTAACATATTTTGGGCACTTGATTAGATTGTTGGTAGCAGATCTAGTGGCTTTATTTGAGCTTTTTTTAATCCAAGTCAATTTTTCAAATAAATACATAGGTTTTTTGTTCCATATAATCCTATGAACTATACATGCGTACTGTAGTTGCATTCTTAATTTCATATTAAGAATGCCTTTTCTGTTAAGATACGGAGTAATGTATTCCCTTTTTGGTACCTTGTAACAGAAACGAATGCAGGCATTTTGAACTCGTTGAATGGCTCTTTCTGTTTTGGTTGACAATCGTGGAGCAAAGACAGAGCTACAGTAATTGAAGTGAGAGAGCACCAGGAGTTCTGTCAGTGTAAGACGTAGTTCTTCTGTTATGTAGTTCCTAATTTTGTACAGCATTTTTAGTTTATAAAAAGCATTTCTGATCTTAATGTTAATGTGTTCTTCATATTTTTGACCTGCGTCCATTACTAAACCTAGATTGCGTGCTGATGTCACTTTTTCAATTGTTATATTATCAATTTCAATATTCTCATTGAACTGGAGCACTTGTTGAACTTGGTGGGGAGTCCCTAGGACCAGAACTTTACATTTATTTGGGTTAAGCTCCAAGGAGTTTTGTTTAGACCATTTAGAAATGGCACTAAGATCCTGGTTTACCCTTTCAAAAGCAGTTTTAATGTCACTACCCTTGAAAGAGTAATACAGTTGAGTGTCATCCGCATAGAGATGATATTTACACGACACAATATTTTCGGGTAGGTCTGCTGTAAAGATTGTAAACAGGATTGGACTTAATAGAGAACCCTGAGGCACACCTCGCACTAGTGGTTTTGGAGTCGAATACTTCTTCACACCATCTAAACTATCCGTAACCACTGTTTGTTCCCTCCCTTCTAAAAAGGTTTGAAACCAGCGACAGGTATCAACTGAGAAACCATAGCTCCGTAGTTTCGCTAGGAGCAGCTTCGGATTCAAACAATCAAACGCCCGCGAGTAATCCAGCAGCACCAAAACAGTGCTCAGGCCTTTATCCGACGCTACTGTGATGTCATCAGAGATATGGAGAAGTGCGGTTTCAGTGCCATGGCCCCGACGAAAACCAGATTGCAATTTTGGTACAATCCGATTGTTCTCTAAATATTCAACCACTTATAACAAATGTAACTTTAGTTTAAAAACCTTTTTAAATTACATTGAAATTGTGTTAAATATTATATCAATATAGATTGATTTGTCTTTTGATTGGCGTATTTATTCAGACATTTTTTTTTATATGGTTAACTTAAAATGGCATAATTTAATTTAATTTAAAACCACGTATTTTTGAGCCTAAATAGTAACTAAATTCACTAATAGTATACATGATTTTCTGAGAAATCTCGATTTAAAAAATTGAAAAGTGATATTCGCCGCTTGAGGTCATCGCTGACACATCAGCTCCCTACTGGTTCAGGAGCGATGGTTTACATTGCAAATAAAACTAACTAAAGCACTATTTAATTTGAAATATTGCGGAATTTGATAGTTTATTTATATGCAATTTGGTACAACACAACAAGGTAAAAAATAAAAAATAAAATAATTTTTATTGTAAACGTATTTCAACGTAAATGTGAATAAAGTAGATATTCAATATCACAGATTCTCTACTGCTAGTCAAAGCGACAATGCTAGTTTTGTGTGCAGTTTTAAATAGCGTTTAAAGAGTTATCTGTAAAAAACTTTTAAATCAAATTTAGATTATACGTTGTCGTAAAAGCATCGAAAACTATTTCGTTGTTGCCACTCGATACTAGATGGCAGTAGATGTTTATTGTAATCATCTTGAATATTTTTGTCGTTCATAGTTAAAAGTGGAATGAATTCATGGAAATAAGTAACAACTCTTCTTTTTCTAGAAGGTAAGTATTTGAAAATAAATCAAATGCTACGGTTCGACTCTGTTTCCTAAGCATTTTAAGCTAACGTAATTAGGCAGGCTCTACGCAAGTTAGGTATAAGATTTTAGATATTAACACTACAAAGTATAAAACAAAGTCGCTTTCTCTGTCCCTATAACCCTATGTATGCTGAAATCTTTAAAACTACGCAACGGATTTTGGTGTTTTTTTTTAAATAGATAGAGTGATTCAAGTGGAAGGTTCACATGTATAAATACATAGTACAGAGAAAGGAGTTTTACTCCGAATTTAACGCGTACGAAGCCGCGCGGTTAAAAGCTAGTACCTTTATAAAATAAGCAACATTTTCTTTAATTATGACCTCGTTGTTAAAACCACATTTATTGCTTTTTGACACTAGCCAGATGTAGTAACCCAATGCTATGGCATGAGGCAACTTTTTTTAAACTTTTTTTACCACAGATAAGCTAAACATTTGGTTTCAGCTAAGATAAATGGGATTGCGGATTGAAACAGGGTCAGTTTTTGTGTGTTGCCAACAGAAAAAAAGGCAGTCAAGTGGTTTTTTTGTTACTATAACCGCCAATATTTGTAGATTCAAAGAGTGTAGGTTTAGCAAATTTTATAAAGAAGATTGTCAAGTTTCTAAAGATTTATAATGAACAAATTACGTGGCTTGTTTTTTGTATAGGGTTCAGAAGGTTTAACAGAACTTATGAGTGTATTAGATGAGAGTCCGCTTATTTCACTATTTATAAAAAACGAATTCCACCCCAATTTTAAATCGCAATCCATCTTCATCTATCAACAATTACACCACCATCCTCCGGTGTGTTTATTGTCACATTTACCCTCAGGTTAATTAAGGTGACTTTGCTTTAAGTAGAGGTGGTAGGGTAAAGTCACCAGTGAGTGATCATCGAATGTAAATCGATTTGATATGGTTTTTCTAACGATGGGATTGGATGCTGTGTGCATCTGCCTGCGGTCTGTGGTTAGTTTGGGATAGATATATTGTTGCTAAGGTGTTTTTAAGGGATAAATGAAGAGGTCAGGGGGCCTACCGCGTAACTAGCGTCGATTTGAACTCGACGTCGACAACTGTTTTCATTGGCTAGAGACCCGCCATTGTTAACAATTTAGACAATGAAAACAGTTGTCGACGTCGAGTTCAAATCGACGCTAGTTACGCGGTAGGGGGGCAGATCTTTGTTTTCAACAGTAGTAAGGATTCTTTTGAGCTAGTGCAACTTAAAACATGATAATATATAAAAACATGACATGATAATACTATGAAGATGTAGTTAAGTAAATTATTTGAAATGTATTTTTTTTTTGCAGTTTTTTATATATTTTGATAGAAAATAACTATTCTTTCAAGATAGGAACCGACCTAATGAAATTCTTTATTTGTTATCCTTTTTTATTTCATAAAAAACATAGCAATATCATACCTTCTTTATTTATTTCTTCTATCTACCTAAATATAAAATTTTCTAATGTAAAACTAAAACGATGTAAGTACTCTACTTCGCATCGCAATACTCGTAAAACACCGAAAGCAAAAGTAAGTTGAAAAATTAAAAACAAACACCAAAGTCACTAAATAATAATGAAAAAGCAATAACAATTTCTCCAGCGCATCAAGGATATTACAACGATCTATAAAAATAAACTTTTATCTGTTCTTTATTAGACCTTCGGACGCCCTCACAATAAGTACAATAATTCAATTACTATTAGTATAAATTGATCTTTATTTACTTACGTAACTAGGCAATAACTCACCAACAATAGTGCAGCTGTATGTAAACTGGGCTCTTAAGAGATACACGGTTTCGGACTCGATGACTGGGTCGTGCCAAACTAGTATGACTAAATTGGTTCGCCTAGATGTACCTAGCTAGGTTCCTTATTAGTCCTTCTTGTGTTACCTTTCGCATATATTTAGAGCTTCATCTGTTTATTAAGGCCAATTTAACCTAATTCAAATAAAAAAAAATAGTATTGAAAAAAAATACATTTACAAACAAGTAATAATACTTCTCTCCTAAGTTTATACTCACCCACTAACTTGCTACCGGAACATCCGCGTCGTGAATCCGTACGACCGCGACAGATGGCGCTGGTGTCATTACAGGAACCTCCGCTTCCGAAGATCAAATTGCATGCAGGAAGGAACGTTATTTTAACTTTTTTTTTAATTAACTATTCTTTTTGCATTTTAACTTGCTATGAGGAGATTCAATCATTTTGTTTTTTAAACCATCAATTTACACCTTAATACATATTTAACAAATCTCAAAATTGAGTTCATCAGTGGTTGTCCATTTTTTTGAAACTTTCTTAATCTTTTTAAGTTAAAACTTTTAAGTTTAATATCTTCTCTGATACCCTACAAAACCTCTTGTTATTATTTCCATTCCGCGCCCCTGCATTTCGGTTGAAATCTTCGGATGCGCATACGCCGTGTCTTGCAGGACTTCCTCCGTCTCATTATTACTATGCATGATATTTACATTTAAACCAACGGACGCCAAATTTATTTAGTGGTTGTTTGAAGGTGGTTCGTTCTTGGGCTAAGTTACCTTATTTTATTAAATGTTAAAAAAACTTGATCGTGATATTGTATCCTTATACTTGTTAGTAAAATACGATTTAATTCAAGCAACTTAAAGCTTTGAACCTGTATACATTATGTATAAAAATAAGGTAACCATCACGATTGTCGATACACTAAACGCACAAACACAATCACATTCCTATCCAACTTGAACCGCAGTGAAAAATAGTAAAAACATTTAAATTACAAATAGTAAATTAGCCTAATAAGATAACATATTTAAATCAGATGTTTCAAACGAATGCAATCGGTGGATCTTTCCTTTCGGATGCGCGGTATTACGAATGCACCCTCGCTTCCTACACTCATTTATAATAAACCAAACATCATTTTATAGTGTGTAATTGGCTCCGTTAAATTTACGAATCACATTTTATTGACGATGGAAATTGCAGGTTTATAAAATTTATAATCTTTGTCTTTTTTGATTGTGTGAAACATGTAAATGGTATAAATTTTTATGCAGTTTGAATACATACGATTTAAATGAATGATGAAGTTTTCCGTCTTATTACTTTATTAACTTTTTTAATTATTACCACAACATTTTTTGTCGCTTGTGCTGTAGCGTTTTACTCAATTTTGTTTTACCCAATTTTGTTTTACCCATTTTTTTCCCAATTTTTGTTCTGATGTGATTATAAGCGAGAATATAACAATGTGCAAAACCATCTTAATACAAAGTTTACCAATTACCAAACCAAGGATAGCCATTATAAAATTCAATTAAAAAACAATTCTCTCCCACGGGAAGATCCTGTGGTATAAACAAATCTGATGGTCACGCGGCGCGAGTCCTGGACTCCTGCGCATACGATGACCAGTGGGTAATTGTATGTTTTAAACACGAAAAAGGGGGTATTAAGCTGTGTAGTGGTAGTTTTGCATGTGAAGTGGCAGAATGATGTGAAGAAATCTGTGATAAGGGTTGATAAGAATCCGGTAAGATACACTTGGTAATGAAATTTAAAAGTTTGAAATAATTAATAAAAAACAAATGAATTTTTACTAAACGAAAATACCAAAATAGCTTTAATAGTATATTTTTTATTTTTACTTAAACATATAATACAATATCACTTAAACATATTGGTTAGCCTTCAATCAATTATTGTTAACTTAAAATAAATAAATAATGCAATGGAAGGATTTTTATACATAAAATTATACTTATATTTCACATTTTTCAATCCATTGTTGTTTTCTTAATAATATTCTAGATTGCTTTGGAAATAGCTGTAATCAAGTTAATGTAAGTTAGTTTGTGATATTAATATTGTCATGATTCGTAACGTTCCATTATGATTATTTAAGTGACCAGTCTTCATGTATAGTCGTGCTAGATCCATTAACTTAAAACTAACATATTAGACTAGATAATATAAATTATTTTTTTGAGTATCAAAAATGTCCAAATTAAAACAAATTCATGTTAAAATAAATCAACATTTTAATTAAGTTTTAAAAAATCAAAAATTTAAACTTTGTTTACATTGTTTAAGGCCTCACACAATAAATAAATAAAAACGTGTCGTTTCAAAATGAAACTTAGTCAAGTTAAAAAAAAAAAATTAACCATAATGCCCGTTTACAAATTGAACCAAAGTAAATACAAGTATCCCTAAATAAGCGTAGTTATATCACCTAAACTTTTTACAATTCGGAGTCTAGTTTCGTCCAAAATATGAAAAAGAAGACTTACTTGCAAAAATGTTAGTAACTATATTTTTTTTTACCAATTTTAATTATGATACGTATAAACGTGCAAGTTGTTTCAAGTCTACAATTAATGTCAGTGCATTTATTACTCTAAAATATTTTAGTGGTAATATTTTTTGACTAGTGAATTTTTTTTCTGTACTACTTACCTACTGGACCGTAATTCGGTATTTTCCACTTCATATTCTAATGTGATAATTGGACTCATCTGGGTAACCATATATGAGAACACGGAAAATGAAAAGGATCTTAAAATAATATTGATTATATTAACAAAAGGAAATACTCTCCTAGAAATACTAGTAAAATAACGTATGAGTAATTTACAAAAAGTCACAGTAAATAAATAAATAATTTACACGTAAATTTTACACTAATCATATTAAATAAAAAAGTTAAGGCTCCTACTAAATTTTTTCTGATGTTTAAATACTATAAACGGATCAGAACTTGACATAGGTCATTCGCCAGAGACCTTACCCTATAGTAATTTTAGTACTTAATTCACTAAAGACCTTGTCAGTATCTGTCAGTTTAGCATTATTTCTTTTTTATTTTAGGTGGCCAGTTATAACGCGCGCAAGTACCAAACTATCCAAAAAGTTTAAAACGTCAACCTCCTTTTCATGGACGTGTGTGTATTTTCCTCAACCTTTTTCTTCTTTATTTTCGGCAAGTCTCCCTGGCTGAACGACTTCGGTGTGGTCTCATTCTTCCTTTTCAAATTATCAGGTTCGATATTCAAATCTATATTCAAGTCTTTTTCTGTTAACATTGGTTCTTTAGGTGTGTTTTCGCGTGGTTTTTCAACACCTACCCAAATACCGTCCACATTTTGACACCAGTCGTATGTACCATCGACGTAGGGATGTGGCAAATCGTTTCTGAAGTCGTAGTTATACTTCTTGCTCATCTCTGTCGTTTCTCTTTCGAATTTCTCTTTGACAGCATTATTGAAGTTTTCATTTCTGGAATTAGCTGTGACGTCATCAGGGTCGTCAGGAAACAGTCGCCTCCGAACAGGGTTGTCCGGTGCTATGCGGATTTTTCTGCTTCTTTCTGGTTTTCGAGATCTCTCCATTTTGTAATCTGATGAAGAAAGAAACACTGGGGTTAGCTATTTAATATGCTGGCTGTTTGTAGCTATTAAACTAAGTAATCTCCTTATTCATATAGATACAGATACATGAAATGTTTTAACTGAATTAAAATATTTTTATAATCTAGATCTTGCGACAAAAAAATTTGTTCTATACACATTTTACGATTTTTGTTGAAAAGAAACATCACTCAACACATATCGGATGTTGATCCATTAATCTACCACGGTTGCTAATTGTTTACAGTATTCAGTCAACACAATGGAACACAATCATCGCCAATTACTATTGTTGATGACGGACAATATCCGAGAAGTAAACTTAAAATTAACCATCTAGATGCTGGATAAAATAACGCTTTAACTCTGTGATTAAGGTTAAATTGTGTGATGCCAATATCACTTAAAAGGAAAGCTAAAATCACCTACAGCATCTATTTGTTTATTTATTCTCACAACTATTTTGAACTTAACAGATTTTGGTTTTGTTTTCATTGAAATTTCAAGAGAATTACAAGTGCAACGACTACGTAGAAACTTTTTTTAAAGTTTGACCAATTCATTTATTGAAAAAGAACGCAGCTATTTTTTGTAGATAACATTATATTATAGAAACATATGCGTAGTGTAATGTAACTTATGAAAACGTTAAAATTACGCAAACCAATATAACTTAATGTCTCTTTTTGCATTTAAATTATAAATTACGACACCGCAACGTACGTTATGCGCCTTATGCTTCCTGTTTCAAGTTATTTAACATAAGTTAATTTGCGTTGCTAAAAGTACTAAGGTAATTTATTTAACTAAAGTTATGTAAATAGCTACTTATGGTTATAACGATACAGTTTATGTATTATTTTATATAATAAGTAAAATTTATAATTAAGCATTACCGTATCGTAAACCATTAGCCCTACCCTACAGGAACCTGTTTTTTACACAATTTTAGTTTATTCTTTTATATTTTCCGGAGTTTTTCCAAAGTTACCATTTAAACTAGTAATATCTGACCCCAGGTCATCTTAATAATTAGTAGTGTTCTAGAGGAAATCTCTCAATAAACAAATGTTGAGATAAAAAATATTAAGACGTCTGTAACAATGGATTTCAGCGAAGAGCAGACACTCAAAATATCTGGATCGCTTCACTTACAGCAAATTGTTTATGAATTGTCAATTTGTTTACAATTATGACTGAATTATCGTCGGCGAGATGTAAATTATGAAGAATCGCTTTGGAATTTTATTTTTGAATCTGAACTTCTTTAATAAGACTCTCTATACGCGTACTTGCATGATGCTAATAATTCTGTTAGTACTTATTGTAAAAAGAAAAGATTTGATCTAAAACTTTGCACTAATCTTAAAACTTAATTTACCATTTGAAAGCTAACTCATATCTAAAAATGATTTTTGAGACTTGTCGTTATTTAAAGCGTTATAAAAAAACTGTTTAAAATTTAAGTAACTGTGTAAAGAAATTAAATTAATAGGCATTTCTAAGCCGTATGTACTACCTACTGCGCGGGTTGATATTTTTATTTTATTCTTCATACCGTTTTTTGAAAACTTTGTGATTTCAATTTAATTAATATTTAATTGTCAAAGAGTATATTATTAGGTGTCAAATGTAGGACATCATTAAAATAATACTAGCGCTTATCCTTACTAACTTTAACAATTGTGCAATATAACAGTAAAATATTCGCAGTTACATTACTAGCACTTTCATCTTCACCAGTAAAAGTGTTATAACTACCGGATATTGTTGTAAAAAAGGTTATTTTTTATAATAGCCCTTCGGAGACTCGGTCTGTGGGGCGGCGAGGTGTAACGGTGTAAAAAATGGACGGGATTGTGCGTGCGCGCAACGAAATCGCAAGTTTTTCGACGGCAGACAGAGGATGCTTTATAAGAAGTGAAATTGCAATGGTTTGCAAGCAGAATATTAAAAAGAGTAAAATAAAATAAAAAAAAATACTGTCACCTACTTCAAAACTATCAAAGGGATTTTAGATTTTAGTTTTATGATGATGAAAAAAGCTAGATTTTAAAATACTTGTCTTGGCCTCATGGCTTTGGATTCTGATAAATGCGACACCCTGTATAAAAGTCTATTAAAGTATTATCCTGTATGGAACTAAGTCATGAAAATATATTAGGTGAATTTGTGTTCCAGTTTGTTGGTTTTTGGCTGTCAACAGATGTCGCTAGTCACGTTTTAAATCGCGCTGACTCTATTTTAAACAAACAAAAGTGGTGGACGACTGTATTCTTTAGAGCAATAAATTGCCGTCTCAAGTTTACAGTTGTGGGCTTATGTGGGTATATGTTACGTGTTTATTTTCAATTATTATTATAGAATTCTCACCAACATTATTATGTATGCAAATAATTAAAAAAAAATACTAAATTACCCGTAGACCGGCCACGCGTTGCTGTGTCTGAGGTTGTAGTTTTATTATAATTCGTATTAAAATAATTTTGCGTCTATAAATCGAGAAATACCTACGCTATCCTATTTTCAAGTTGGATCATACTGCACACGGTGTTTAAATTTAATTTAAATCGGTTAAGTGATTTAGGAGGCCTTCGCAGTCAAACAACGTGACACAAAGTTTATATATTACTAGCTTTTTCCCGCGCGGCTTCGCACGCGTTAAATTCGGAGTTAAAATCACTCCATCTATTAAAACCGCATCAAAATCCGTTGCGTAGTTTTGAAGATTTAAGCATACATAGGGACAGAGCGACTTTGTTTCATACTATCATATTTATTTAAGCTTTAAGTCCTATTAAATTACAATAAGAAGAATGCGACTGACTAGTTCCCGCCCGAATATTTTAATAGTTACTTTTTTTTATAACTAATAAATAACTTAAGGCTTACTATTATATCATGACATACTATGACACGCTTAGGAAAATCCTTGCCATAAATACGTAATTAATTTCAGTTTAAAACATATAAGGTTTATAATTGAGTTTGTTTGTTTATACGGAAGTTTTAACACAATGCCTTTATTTTTATAATCTAGTTAGTTAATAAAAAAATAGATTATAATAATAAGTCGCGTAGGTATCATTTAAACTAAAAATCGTCAAAAATAACTAGCTTTGTCACAGAAAACAAATATCTCCAAAGAAAACCCCAGTTCCTTACAATAATAAATCGTTTTCACTAATCACTTCCAGTCAGTATCCATCACCCGCATTTGACATCGTTTCAAATATAGAACTCCGCCATTTACAATAACATCATAAAGAAGTAAAGTTTGTGAGTTTGCATGCTCGGGGTAATCTCAGGAACTACTAAACCGATTTTAAAAATTCTTTCACCAATAGATAGCCACGTTATAAGGGATTGTTATATATTCTACTTATATTTACAATTGTTTAATTTCCACGCGGGTGACCCCGCGGTTGTAAGCCTAGTTTGCAATAAATCCGTTGAACGCATTTAAATGACGTTGCACCCGTCGCAGCGGGAAGTTCGCTGGAAACGTTCTATTTTCAAAATTCCCCTGCAGCGAGAGTTCTGATGGATTTGGTTTGTTTTGCGTTTAGTTATTTTTGGGTTACGTGGGGGCATCTCCTTTATCTTTAGAAATTGGACTGTTTAATACTTGCTTGCATTTAGCCTTGTATGTATTATTGTATTATTATCTACCGTTTATATCTCTTAAAAAACGTAAGTTTTTTTAATTTTTTTTAAAGATGTTCATTAGGGTAAAAATATTTGGACATTGGTATTTCTTTACCATACGTATTGGCAAAATATACGTAAACGAAATCTTAAAAGCTTATAGTTTGAAATAGGGTTTTAGGTATAGGTAGTATTATCAACAATATTTTTCATACCAAAAGAAATACATTTGTCACATTCGAACCAACTAAAAATAAAATTTAAATTAATTAATTCATTTTTAAAATTAATAAGCTAAATGTTGCTGCACATTTTAGATAACACATTATAATTATGTACCATCAAACGTTAATTTATATATCGACGGTTCCGAGGCGACTTCGCTTAAGCGACACCATGGCCGATATTGACTTATATACATATTCGGAATCAGCGCATTTTTATCTTCGTTTGAGCGGACTTTGACGACAATCGGCGCACTTTTTTGTCGCTTGAGTCCATGGTGAAAAAGGGCATCAATTTCTGGCTCAAGGCGTCATGCGACATTAATTTTGCATGTTTTTTAAAATAATGTACTTAAGTTATTTTAAAAATGCATAAAATATACTCGATTCTTCCTTAAGTCATTTTACTTTTTTTTAAATAAAATTGATAAGAACCTTAAAGCTTTTTACCTTGTGCTGGAATGCATAATGAATAGAGTTCAGTTATTTTACCTTATTCACGATCAAGAACTAATGTCACTTGAATCATTTTACCTTGTTCGGATTTTTTAATCAATGTCGCTTGAGACTATTTTCTTCAAACCAAAAAAAAGGTTCTTGTTGGTTGAGGGCTTTTTACCAAAACTGAAATAACAGTTATAAGTTGGTTGAGATATTTTTCATCACGGTGAATACAATATTCAGCCAATTTCAAATTTTGTTACCGTACGTACATTACGTAAAAAAACGTGTTACAATAATAATAAACGTTGTTTTGCTAATACTTCGTGTTTTAATTATTTTGAAACGTGAACATTTTACTTTAATTTTGAAATATTAAATAGCTTAAGGACCAACACAAAATTTAAAAAGCATTTTCGAGGATTTCAGTTAATATGAAAAATCTAAGTTGCTCCTTCAGCTGTTTTACCCGTCTTTAGAAATACAACTTATGCTCGTTAAATTATTCTTCCTTGTTTTGTTTCAGACAAATTCTGAACATAATCCTTTTTACCTCGTTCAAGATAGATATTGTCTATCATTTGAGGCGTTTTACCTTGAACAAAATAAATTGTTTTAAAGAGTTCAGCTGTTTTACCTGATCTCAAAATAAAGTATGTTGGTGCTTAAATCATTTATCCTTATTCCAAAAATAATACAATTTGACTTAAGCGACAGCTATCTCCATTGTTTATGGTCCAATTCGAACGGTAATAGAAATAATTAAAGCGCGTTTCTTATATTTCATAATGATTTAAGTTTTATCAAAATTGATTCAGTATTAAATTAACTACGATTTTTTTTTCCAAAATCAAATCTTTAAATGGCTCTCCTGTAAAGTTCTCAAAATGTCGCTTAAGCGAAGTCGCCTCGGAACCGTCGTCTGACTGTACCTACTTACTAGAAAAACCTACCGACCGAGTATTATATTACAAAGTGTCAATTTCGTTGCGCTTGCGACGGATGGAAGTTAGCTCTGGGATGTTGTCGGGCGCGGAAACAACTCGGGCGCAGGTGGCCGATTCTACAGTCGGTGATATGGGGGTGATATATGGCGGAATGTGACAGTATTGCTATTAGTTGTGGCTGCTATTAAATGAAATTACAATGGGATTGGGTCTTATTTAATAGTCTTTATATTAAACTAAACTTAAGGCCGTGGAAAGAATTATTTTAAAAAAGATTATGTTTAAAACAAATTAAGTGACATTTAGTCTGCCCTAGTCTTAGGCCGGACATATTGTTTTAGAATTATTTTAACTCAATTTAGTGAAAACATATGACGCGCATAATACCTACATATAGGCACTGGAATAAGAAAGCTATGCATTTTATTTTAAGTTTACACAACAATTCTATTTTCTAACAATTCTATTTTCAAGAATAATAATTTCCGTTTCCAATAATAATTACCTACCACATCCCCAAGCCACATATTTTTTTATTCCATTTAAACAATTCAAATATCGACCACACCACAATAGCCCCCGCATCTCCCCTCTCTATTAGGGACACTTCCTCGACGCGCGCGCACCACTGCATAGATCATTTAATTTATGTTACGTTCGGGAGATATTATATTAAAATATTTATCTAATGGCTTCCGTTCGTGAAATAAAGTAACTTACTTACTTTTTAACCGACTTCCAAAAACGAAAGAGGTTCTCAATTCGGCCGGTATTTTTGATTATTAAGGTACCGGAAAACATTCCTATTTGCAGATTATATCAATATTATGAAAAAAAATAGAATAAGCAAAACATTTTTCAAGAAACATAAAAGGAATCAAAATTCTTTCCTTTACATGAAGCAAAGACCCAACTAAGCCTTTTGTCCTCAGTGTTTTTGTACATTTCCAAAACTGAAATTCAATTTAAATAATTTAGACACTCTTTTTTTTAAATAGGTATTATAGAGACCAAAAAAACTAGATCGGTGCACACATTTAAAAATCCACGACCAACAGTTCCCAGAAACCAACATATCAGTTTAGTCAAATTACGGTCCTCTTTTTTCGACGTCGGCTAAAACAAGGGCGCGCAGATTGCATCTTCACGCTTACATTCGTTCTGATCATAAGATCTAAGGGATGTAATTAAATATAATAAATTCGATATAGACATGCGCAATGAGTGAGTTAATTACGTTAATTTCGAAGTGATTATAACATCCGAACGTACTTAGTTATGTCGGTTATTAAGAATTAAATATATTTAATTTAAATACGTACTAACATGTGGATTCAAATCTCAGTAGAAATGAAATCTTACCTTAAAAACCGAAAGTTAAGAGTAAATCATCTGAGTATTACACCACAAACATTTTAAATTAAATTTAAATTAATGAGATCTTTTATAATTTTAAGGAGTTTTTTTTAATAAGTAGGTGATATCAATATATAAAAAGGGTGATAAAAAAATAACACAGGTTGAGAATATCAATTAAATTCTTAAAATAAGGTTTTTACTTATTCAATTCAAAGAGACTCATTTTGGGCTATTTATCGATTGCCACACATTTAAGTGGTTAGTACTTAATCAAAAAGTAAGATAAGCATTGAAACTCTTTACACCTACTGTAGCTACACAAAAACTGCACAAACCCGTTATCTCTGCCATCATTTGTTACTTTATTTACTTTTTTTATTATTATTTTTACTTTACGAACTAACCAATCCCAATTCATCACCGTTCCAAATCAATTTGACCCTTTGCCTCACACAAAACCACTTTACGGCGTAATCCCCAATTATTCGATATAAATTGAATGCCACAATTGTCGCTGAAAGCAGTCTTGGTTCAAATATACGCGGGGTAATTGTCTTCAAACGGTTTAGTGATCAATTTGGGGGCTATTAATTAATCAATGGATATTGGAACTGATCTGCGGCTGCCAAAGTGCAGGCCACTGCAGTTATAAGTTTCAATGTACTCGATGTAGGTATTCATCAATTTGCTTAAAAATAATTGAGTAAATTGATTATACAATGTTTGTAGTTAGTTAGCATAGAGGAATTTGGACGGAATGCGAGTTTGGAAATGCCATGCTTGCTAGGATACTCGTAAAAATAATTATAAACGATTTACGTACTTAAATATTATATTGTTTTAACCGAAATAGAACTGGCCAGTCCGTGAAAATAGTTATCGAAGATCTATTCGTCTTTTATTTTTATAGAAACCTCATTTACGAGTTTTAAATTACGTTATTTATTCTCAAATATGAACTTACTTGCTGAATCTAAGTAAGCAAGACTCCACAGTGTCGTTAGCACTTAAATCAGCTGACTTTATCTTTAACCTCGTGTTATAAGGACCATAACAACAAACCTGCATATTTACCTACTCCCCAATAACAGATTAAATTAAACGCACTCCTAACTTTGAGCATCTCACTGTAACATAGTTACTGACAGCCCGCATGCAGCTTCCCGCCTGTCACTTGCATCCACTTGACAACGTCTAGCCGCCATCTTGGATGCGTGGAATCATCAATATATCAGTCTATGCTTGAATAGTATCATTGTGTTTTGTAGATGTTTATCTTTTGTTGCATAATTTGTTATAGAAATGCAAACAGTTGCTGTGTCTGAAGCGAGTGTATGTATAAGGATATACTATTTCTATCCTCCGATTTTGCTTGATTTATGAAAGCGATGGAAATTGAAAATTAAATCGGCATGTGCTGAAGATTAGTTTAATCTTGCTCATAATACAGCAAGCTTCATTTTTTCTATTTGTCTCAGTGTTGTGAGTGATGGCTATATCCTTTGGTTAGTGAAATAGTAGTTTCGATTAGAGGCCTATATGATTCACTTCTCATCAACAAGTTTCACAATCAAAACAAAGTACTTTTTCAGCATTATCTACTTACATCTTTACAGCTATTATAGACATTTAATTCCCTAACCACCATAAATGCAAATTTGTTTGAACACAAGTCGCTAAATACATAACCATAATAAAATATCAAGGCTATTTAGACGTCTTCAGCAAGCTTTCTCATCTATTGCAACTTTCGACTTCACAGATCTAAAGACTCCCAACCTTTTTTTACTATTCTAACCCTGAAGTCTTCCTAATCCTCTAGAGAACATCTTTCCACATCCTGTTAAGGGTTATATTACACGTTTCCCATAACTCTCATAGTGGTGGGACACAGAAATAGATCAAAGCTTGGTAAACTATCGTCGCCCCCTCGATGTCCGGATGTGGTACGTACAAGGATACTGCAGGATTTAATGGCATCTGCGTGAGAAAGAACCTATTAGGTACTTTTTTATTTTTAGTATGTATGTAAGTAGATATTGAACTTTATATAAATGTTAGGTAAGTACAACTATGGTATTCGGAACCTTAGTAAGATTTATGTATTTTATGAGACTGTTTGACAGAGTTAACAATAGGACGATAAAAATTCCGTATTTAATCTACAGGTTAATCATGAATGTCCTCCTTATTAAGATTTCACTGTCACTCAATTATTTTCTTTACGTAACTTTGTCATAATATTTTCTATTTTTCACGAGCAACCTCATAACTAATATTTTGTATAATTAGCGCAATATACTTAGTTACTCGGGATATCTGTTTCCTGGACAATAAGTCACTGAGACCAACCACCACCCACAAAAAACACCAAAATTGCCCATAAAATAATTTCATAATCAAATCATCATTGTTAACAGAATCCAATTTGCATGTCCGCCATTGTCTGACATACGTCACCGCTTCACGCGTGGACGGTACGGAACAAACCGTCGGTGTTCGGTGACAGGATGTGACATTGACACCTCGGGACCCTATTGTCAAAGTGAGGACGCGCGCTCGGCTCGGTCCGCTGGGTTGGGAGGCACTGGTTTTTAGACAAAGGAGTTGGTAGCTAAAACAATAGGACGCTCGGCGTAAAAAAACTCATTTTAAATAAATTCAACTTCGAACAAATTCAAAACTTTTTTTTTGATAATCAAACATGATGTAAGTACTTATACAGTTACAATTCAATCAATGTTTTTTATTTGGAACTGCACTGTTTTTTCGAAACATCAATAGTTAATTTAGCCCAGATTATTTATATAAAAAATACCTAAAATCTACTGCAATCTTCTCAGGCTCGGATGTAGTTTTTTTATTTACCAACAAGCTGTAGGTAGACTTATGTGATTGTATAACTCTAAAGACTTGTGCAGCATTAAGGTTATCACTGTCTCGACTCTACACTCTCAACGTTTTCTGACTGTCCATTCCTTCTAGCCAAAACTCAGTCAACTATTTATCGCCAAAATTTCACAAGACGACTCCTAACTTAGTACCAAATAGGTTTATTTGGAAGTCAAATCAGCGTCAGTGAATCATGACACACAATGGTCTGTAGCTTCTATTAGCTATGTTAATATCCTGTGTATTGTCGATTGTTCCGAATAGTTGGACCGTATCGATCAGAATGGCAGGATGAGTCGATCAGGGATCAATGGTGATCGATTGGTGAAGGGGCCATGGTTGTGTCGGTGCAAATTGTTGGGTTAGCTGCTTTGATTGAAAGGTACGTTTTAGAAAGGTTTAGGTGCTAGACCGTTGTTTTCAATGTGATATTATTGTTAACTAGTGGCCGCCCGAGACTCCGTTCGCGTGGAAGTCGGTTTCCCGTGGGAATTAAAAGTTTTCCCGCGATGAAAAGTACCCTATGTGTTATTCTGATGTATAACCTATATTACTGTAAAGTTTCATCAAAATCTGTCCAATAGTTTTAACGTGAAAGAGTAACAAACAAACATCCATCCATACATACTCACAAACTTTCACATTTATAACATTAGAAGGATATAGTAGAATAGACCTACTTCATCTAATATTTTAGATTAAAACCTAATGTTTTTTGTCATTACATAATCTTTTGTCACATACCTAATACGTTATTGGTAAATTCTATCTTTACACTTAACCATCCATTCTATTTTACTTTTCTTCTTACTTAATATAAATTAAGGTTTAGCTAAGAGCTTAATATTTGGAATTAGTCATTACATTTCTTATACCCCTTTACTCACGACATCGACACTACAAATTCCATCACATTACATTAACTGGATCGATTTGTCAGTACTTATGTACCGCAGTCTTATAACCATGATGGAATGTCAGCTCGTAAGAAAGGATCAATTTATAAAAGAATATTATGTCCGTCTGTGTATCTTTAATATTAAGGGCAATGTGAAGGGCAATTACAAAACCTACTCGTATGTGTAGGTAATATTTTGCGTGCATATTATAATAGTTGAGACTTTAAAAGACACAAAAAAATGTTTTACTACTCGCGCTTACATAAAATATCAGACATTTAAGTATTCATAAAAAAATGATAAAGTATCGCAAAATCTTAATGTAACTCAACTTTGAATTCTCAATTCAGAAACCTTCCAGTTTTAGGGTTATTACTTCTACTCCGTTGCTATCTCCACTCAATAGCAATAGAGTAAAAAAAATAAACTTTCATATACAAATATGATTAAACAAAGACAGGCGCGGTTGTTAAACTACCAATATCCAATACGTAATATGTAAAGCCTTCAACATAATCTTGGTAATGCGATACGCAACGCGTGCGCATGCCACAGTGTAACTAACCAGCGAAATTGATACAGCATAGTCTTCCACCCGCGGCTTCACTCGCGTGGAAATAATATTAGGTTAAGGAAACTGGTGAAGTGCGAGTCGCAATCATGTAAAAAGAGTTTCGGAACCATTAAATATATAAAAAAGGGAAAAGTTACGTTTGTTGTATGTTTTTGCATTTGCTGTTATAGTGGTTAAACTTTTTTCGTAAATAGGTAGGTATAGATAACCTCTAACTCCTTTATTACCACAGATTTAAATTAAATTTTGAGTTTATCAAGGTTTACCGACAATTCGTATTTTTACAATTTGGTACTAATTTTATGAGCATTTCGTATCTACGTTAAAATAAATTTAAGTAGCCTTTACACAATCACTTTTTTTATCTCAGTAAAAGCACATAATTCTCTATGAAGGCAACTTCCGCATACCCAGTACATAGTAAGTATCTGCCTTACCAATAATTTACGATACATAAAACTTATCGCATTATGTTCGGCGCACGCGTCGATGTAAGTGACCACATTATTGCGTTCGAGCAATAAAGACATGACTGTAGATATGTATGTGCGCGTGTCGTGTTACTTCACTGAGGTTACCTAGGTTATTACGTAACTTACTAGTTATATTATTATACTAAAAACTAAAGTAATATTATAATGAAAATTCTGAAGTTTTTCAAAAAATATTTATGAAAGGAATCCTTGTAGGATTGTTCGTTGTCCGTCTGTATGCTTGTCAAAGTTATTTTCATGAGGAAGGCGTATAGCAGGTTTATAAAAATATGCTGGGGGCATGCAAAACTACAATCTTATGTAGGTATAAATTCAAAAAAACTTGAATCAGTACTTTAAAATATATGCCAGTTATTTTTATTAGATAATTTTCGGAAAAAAATTGTGACAATCGCATTTGCATTATTTTTATTACTTTTTAGTAATAATATGTAACTGATAAGAATCCATTGTATTGTTTAAAAAGTGTAAAGTAACGTACAAGATATACACTAGATAGTGGGTTTGCTTTGAAATAATAAAGTTAAAACCCTTTTTTACTTTTTATTTTATATAATTTTTAATGGGTTTGTATTTTTTTATAGGTTTACTGAGGCGATCTCCAAAAAATGATTTCAAAAAAGAAAATCACTGTTGCGTTTCTCTATTTACAATAAACAACAACTTTATACTCCAGTCCCATATCTGGTTCACGGCTTTGTAAGTT
Source organism: Emmelina monodactyla (assembly GCA_916618145.1). Lineage (NCBI taxonomy): Eukaryota > Metazoa > Arthropoda > Insecta > Lepidoptera > Pterophoridae > Emmelina > Emmelina monodactyla. The sequence continues at coordinate 6,463,500 of OU745316.1, forward strand.
CAGCTTTACCAGGTTTTCGCCCAGTCCACCCTTCACAATATCAACTTTGCCAGTACCTCGAATGTCATCAGCAAATACACCAGATATCTTTCCATTGTTATCACAATTGACAGTAACTTGAACTGGTAAATCTTGGCTTTTGTGGAAATTATCGTGAACTTTGCGACGATCTGTGGTGCCTAAATGTAAATTGTTACACATAGTCAATGTAATGACTGTTAAAAATATAAGCACGGTTGTTAGAAAAGACATTATTAATTATTAATATTAAGTATTCACTGGTATAAATATATTTTATTTAATGTGGTACTGTAAACACCGACGTTCATAAGTAGAATGTAAAATTATCGGTAATTATTGTAGTCTAAAGAAATGTTCGACGTATATACAGGGTGTAAAAACACTGCTTCCGAAAACGATAACTGGGCATTGATGGAGGGGTACTCGCTAAGTTAAAAATTTATTTATGACAAATTTCATTCACACTATCAATTTTATTTGCTACGTAAACCTTCGCTCCTGAGGTTCAGCTGATGTGTGAGCGATGACCTCAAGCGGCGAATATCACATTTTAATCCTTAGTAACTTTTTTAAATTGAGTTTTCTGGGTATACTGTCAATGAATTAAGTTACTGTTTAGGCTCAAAAATACATGGATTCAGGCTTCGGAAATGGTATTTTTACACCCGTTATGAAATATTTACATTATTTATGTTAAGTATGCGTTAAATTCTATAGTCAATACCATCATGCCATATTATCTTTAGCCGGTAAAATAAATATTTGACGATTAAACCTAAACCTTATTTCAATTATTTTTATTTATTTTGAAATAAATTTATTTACTTTTAATTTTAGTTTATTCTGGGTTTTAGATCTTTACATAGCTAAAACTTTTTTTCTGTAAATTTTTTGTGTGTTAATGTTTTATTAATAATAATAATTAATAAAAATAATTCAATAATAATATAAATCATCTTATTTATTTTAAATGATTAAGAGCTCATCCGCATTACTCTTATTAACGTACCTAATTATGCTGATTCGCACCCAAATCTTCACACAGCAATCACTGAGACCTGTAACAACAAAGTTAAAAACTTACTTAACCACTACTATAGTTTAAATCGGTATCTAGAAAACTGCAGTTTTGTTTTTGAGACCTGTGTCAATCAAAGTTTATTGAGATTCACAGGCAAAGTTTACTATAGTAAGAGATTTAACAAGGCGTCAATGGTTAGTAGATTATTGAGACTATCCGTAAACCAACTTTAGTACCAAATTCCACCGCCTGCAGCGCTAGCGTCTATGAATATACCAATCAGCTGTCACAACGCAATTTCACCTTTTATCTTTACCTAACACTACCCTATTCATAATAAAACGTAGAAAATCAATATATTCAGTAACCCCATACGAAATACGAGCCAAAATCAACGCACGCGCCGCCAGAGATCGATATTGTCTTTTCTCCACCCCTGCATGCAGTATTTATGCACATCTGTTGAGAAAATCAATAGTTTATGAAACACGAGGGGTGGCTTGGTTCAATCGGAATAGAATTCTGTTTGTTTTCTAAACAGTTGCTGTCAAAATATTCAAATGAATTATTTTCGGTGGTGCATTATTGATTAAGTTATTTTAACTATAAAAATTAATGCCCATACATGGAAAATCTTTTCGAATCAACAAAGAATGGAAGCAACACATAGGAACTCCATATTCACAGAAATAGTGGAATTATTCCATCCAAACCTGACTACTAACACAATGATTTTTAGAACTTCAAGAAACCTTACCTGAGTCTGTGCCTGAGTAAACAAAACCGTTACTTATTCAGTCTGTGTAATTCAAAATGTATCTCTTAGCCGTTCGATTTTCAAATAAATTCTGCGCGTGGGCAATAGCTAACCAACTCCTGCGCAGTGCCACAGAATGCAACCGTGTGGGTATTGTTTATTTATTCGGAACGCTTGCAGTGGTCTGACATTGAACTAGCTAGTCATTGCTACAATGTTGATTGGTTTATAAGTAGTACACACGTTACTTAGATAACTTTATCCCTTTTTATGTCTGTTATTTTAGTTTAAATAAAGTTTTTTCAAATGATCTATATTTATAAATTTAAGTGAATAAATTCCCTAAAAGATGGCGATTCCCGCATTAAAATCCGTTACGTAGTTTAGGTGAAGATAGCGTACAAACATGCAAACAGACAGAATAAGCGACTTGCCCCAAATGTAGGTTTTGTCAGATCAATTTTTAAATTTACAAAAATCATCAATATTGTTTATGGCGGCAGATATTCTAGGAAATGTCATTGGTATTTTAATAACATTAACGATTAAACACTTTGTAAGATTTCCAAAGAAAAGAAACTCTCAAAAACGGGCAATATAACTGTATGAAATTGAAAGATTTATCGTGTTACATCATAAGTTCACGACTTTAAGAAAAAATAATAAATCTTAAATTTACTTAACCCGTATTTAATAAGTTTAAAATGTGTAATTACTACCGATGCTTTTTCAAGCCTTAAAATACTATAAATGTTATCTACTTACCCATTGTTAATCCCAACAAACTTATCACACCAACTTATCAAGTGTTTAGTAAACTTAAACTTAAAAAAAATCTTTATCTAACTTAAAAGAAAGCTCATAATCCTATCTTTAAGGTCATCGGCCGATTGTGTGAAGATAATTATTTACCATCTCTTGTAGGTACTTACTTTATAGAGCCTTTGACGTGTCAAAAAAGAAAAAACATCCTTTTTACTATCTCATGTACTTCCGGTAAAAAGTCAATATTTTGATGATAGGTGATGTCCTTTTAAGAATGTGTTAGATTTATGTTAAAGGTTAACAGATTTTTTATGTATTGAAAAATCTACTTATTGGAAAGACTGACTTATACGGGGTGTAAAAGAACTGCTTCCGAAAACAAAAACTGGGCATTTCTGGAGGGGTACTGGTTACGTTTTGACCAAAAAAAATTTTTTTACAATTAAGAAAAAAAAAATTTTTTTTTACGGAATTTTTCCAAATTGCATTAATACAATCAGATTTTGCGATGATTTTGGATATTTTTAAAGAGTTTTTAGAGATTTTTTAGAATTAATAAAAAAAAAATTTTTTTTTTACAGATTTTTTTCCAAATTGCATTAATACAATGAGATTTTGCGATGATTTCAAATTAAATAGGGTATTTATTTAGTTTACAATGTAAATAATCGCACCTGAACCAACAGTTGATGTGTGAGTGATGATTTCAAGCGCCTATGACTAGCGAATATGACTTTTCAATCCTTAATAACTTTTTTAAATTGGGTTTTCTGGGTATACTGTTAGTGAATTAAATTACTATTGAGGCTCCAGAATACATGGTTTCAGGCTTCGGAAGTGGTCTTTTTACACCCGTTATTATAAGGTAAATAGTTTATTATTATTTAAAATACAAGGAAGATAAAAAGATTAGCACAATTATCCTGGTTAGTTAACTCAGCATGAAGGTAAAACACTCTTCTTTAATAAAGGTACCTTTAGTGCTATTAACGTAGGGACTATGCCCGAAACCCTTCCACCTGTCTACTTAAAATAACCAACTAAATAACTCACATTTTGACATCCTCATAGGTTTTCTATTAGTTGTGTACTCACACCATGATTGCAGTATACAAGTTCCTCGATAACATTGCACCTGCTTAGAGAAAGTTTAAACCTGTTCGAAACTAACTGCCTTGTTTATTTTGTGCCAGGGCATTAACCGAAAAGTTTGTTAAATTTTAACTCCATTAACTTTTAGAGATTACCTTGTAGTTAAGTGATAAGCGTCCTAACAGCGGTGGCAACTAAATAATTGATAAAAACAACATACGTATCATACAAGGTGTACAATTAATTTTAATCGAAATTTTGGGATACAAGACTTATTTTAAACTAATTTTAGATATCTTTAATTGTAATAATATCTTTTTCTTCTTGATTCTGGGGTAATAATGCAACGCAATGACCCTAAAAAAGGTAAAAAGAAACCCTTCGTCAGTCACAGTCGATCAGTAAAGCACGATAGGATGAACTACCGTGCAGAAGCGTGCACGAGTGCTTTATACCGTAACTGTGTCGTGCTAGCTTTATAGGTCATGCGAGAAAAAAGATTTTTTTTGGTAGGTAGCACAAGCTCATGCATTTGCATTTCCCTTCCCATTGTCAAAAATACTTAGTAGGAAAAAGGGTTTATTTTTTGTTTCTAAATATTTTTAATATTACTATTTCCAAAAAAATTGAAGAAATTAATCATTATTACTTTAAAAAGAGAAATTTGTTATACTTTTAATACTCACTCTTTAAAAATATCCAAAATCCTTGTAAATATGTAAGAATGGTTTTCAATTATGTTTACAAACACGATTAGGTAAACAGACAAAAGGTCGTTACGTCACTGTCATTATCACAGAATATAAAAGGACACTCCGTATATCGTTAAACATACAGAAAACCTTGCAAATAGGCTTTTCACATTTAAGTTTTTTTTAACCGGTCTAACCTAACTTTCGTACTAAAGTAAGATCCACTATGTAATGTAAAACGTGATGTGGGGTGCCAAAATATCAATAGCGCATGCGCGTACGAGAGACAACAATGAATGTAATGAGAGCAGGCACCTAGAAGGTGATACATAAATTTTAATGTTGGCCTATCGTTTTTGGTTGTATTCGGTCAAAGAGGGTGGTAGACATGCAATGAGTCATGATTTTGGTAATTGTTTGAATAAAAAAGATATTTTGCTAAAATCGCTGGTTCTCGCTTCTAAGCTAGCGTCGAAAATAAATCTAATATCGAGTAATTTAATACCTAAGAATCAATTGATCCCCATAAAAGGACCAAGACAAACACACACAAAAGAACATAATACCTATTTACAAAAGGGGGAGGGCTCCCTTCTTTTCTAGGAGCGAGAATTCTTAATTGTGTGTGTAAACAGACCTATATTGTTATTCAAACGCACACAAACAAATCTATGAGTCACACACCTTCTCGAGTCTATCAGTAATACTAGAACAGCTGTTACACGACCTTGCAGTATTGCAATATACTTGCAAACGAGTGCTACGGAATGGAAGGGCGATAAGAAACCAACTATGCACTGCCTACACTCTTTGTTTGGTTGGAAATCAATTAATTGCTTAGTAACGAGTAAGAGAGATAAACTACGAACAACATTAAAAATAGAAGCCTATTACAAATGGTTACTTAATGAATAAGTATATTTTCGTTACTTATAGAATAAGGGTGGATCCAGCTTTGGCGCCAGGGGGGCTCACATACAAAAAAACATGTCAGTTACAAAAAAATATCTTTATCAATTTTAATTCTAATTTCTATTTTTAGTGGTCCATGTAGATCCTGTACCCTGTCTAGGATCCGCCCTTGCACTCGAAATGTCTTTCAATTGGTGTAGGGTACTTACATACAAAAGTATTGCACGCGCATTGTCTATGTCAAATCTGAATGACACTGTTCATTGCAAATGCAACTTTATGCAATGCTGATAAGGACCATTGATAAGTATTTCTGTTATTAGAAAAACTTTTTATAACCTGCCTTTATCGGAATAAGTGTAATTTTGATAGAATTTTAAGTTCTAAGAAAAAGAGTGCATTGTTTAATAAATAATATCTAGAATAAGGGGATAGTGAATATATTAAATGAAAGATAAGTAAAGGATACCATTTTGTTTTGCATCATAATACTATCAGTTATTGATTGGGTATTATCTGAAGTGCAATAAGTTCTAGCCTGTTGCAATTTTACGTTATCTAGGTGCGTTCTTAACACCTTTTATAAAAAAGACTCGTTGTTTAGCATAAGTTTTAGTAAGTACCTAATACCTTATTTATTATAATAATAATTTATATTTATATTTTCAAAAAAGATTATTTTGTATTAAAACATACAGATGCAATCATATGAGGTGGTTTCTATCTACCTTTATTTTATTTATTTATAAAAATAAGCTTAGAAAATTAATCAACCAATTTAAAAAAATGTATGTTACTATGTATTAGAAAAAGTCCGCTTTACTGTTCTTTTTTTTTAGTCTTCACCATTGAAAGTATATTTAGACGAAATGCGCTGAGGACAAGTCAATACTTGCTTGCACCGTGTCCTTATACTAATAGTTAAATACATTATTTGTTAATTAGTTTAATTACTTATTATTTATAACGAGTAAAAGCAAGTGATAAAAGTGTTTATTGGTCCTAATATTAATTTCTGTTTATCAAAACAGTTTAGAAATAGTGACTTAATAACAAAAATATTATAAACTGCATAAAGATGTCTTATTATTTTATCTGTATGGGTCTGCAACAATGATAGGTACAAAAGTCTTATTATGTAATCAGTCAGAAACAAATAAACACCACAAGCTAACATTATGTACTTATGACGTTTGCTTTTATGCATTTAACAGATCATACTAACCGAGATTCTTAATTTAAATATCTTCTTTAAACCCTTTTACAGGTTAAAATTCTCATTAAATCTCATACTGATAAGTGTATTGTAAATTAATTAAGGCATCTACATACACACTATGATACACATTATTTAATTCTAGCTGAAATTTCTTCCATTCCTATTTATTTCCTAGTGCCAATATTATTATATAATTTCTCAAACACCCAACACAACTAAAACTATTTCACAAACCATTACAATATACTTCTACAAGATTTTCTCTTACGTAAATGCACCATTCATTCGTCGACGTCACATTAACTGCATTTACTTTCAACGAAAACAAAGGAAAACTTACCGCTGTCTTTTGCCAATCCTTTAAAAAAACAAAGGATATTTCCACACGCACTTTGGCGGCAAAGGTCAAGATTTAAAAAAATATTAGGCAGAAGATCTGTCAAACATGTTGAAACACGTGTCAATTGGCGCGCGGGAAAATTTCTCAATGCGGCCGCTTTAGTAAGCGTAGCGCTGTGTACTGAACATCTGACTGAACCACTGATTGAATGGAGTGACGTATCTAATTCTTAACATTATACTTAATAATAAACTAAGTTTTGACCTGTATTAGTAAAATCATATTTATTTTGCCTACGAAAGTCCACATAGAGTTGACAGAGAAATATTGTTTTAATTATACAGGATTACACTGCATTTATTAATAACTAGCTTTTGTTAAATTCTACTATGTTATTATACATATATGTACATATAGGTAAACCTTTATCTTGAATCACTCTATCTAATAAAAAAAGGATCAAAATCCGTTGCGTAGTTTTAAAGATAATCATAACTAAATCATACATAGGGACAGAGAAAGCGACTTTGTTTTATACTATGTAGTGATGTAGGTGTTGAGTCGACTTATATACCTCCTTACACAAATCATTTATAGGTTTTGATAAACTAAATAGGTACGTGATGAAGGCATAGTGATATGTTTGATATTTTTCACACGTTTCTTTACATAAAAAATATAACAACGTGGTATATCATCATCACAAATTATGATAAGTGTGATCTCGTTTACGAAAAGGTAGGACCGGTAGTTTTTTTATATCAAACCAAAGGATATTTGGTGCCAAAATCTTAGATGCGTTTATGGAGTGCGAATAGACATCGAATAGAAGAAAGCAATTAATATAAATTCGACCGTTTAATTTTTGGATTCTGTTTAATTAAGTTAGTCAATTATCAAATTTTTAAGGAAATGAAATTATGCTGAGAACCCCCTTTCAGGCTTTGGATGAGATTCCTATAGAAGAGTAACTTGCAAATATTATTTTGTCCACTATTATTAGAATTATCAAAAAAGGTATCTATAAAAACAATATTAGAAGTAGCTTACGTATTTGTACATTAATGTTTACTTCTAACTTAATATCCAAAAATCCTTTTTCTCTTTTGAATTAGCTTACACAAGTTTACGGCCAACAAAATAAAACTTTCACGGAAATAAAAGCACAATATAACTGCTTGTTACTATTCTAAAAAGGTATCTAATTATAAATTCCAAAAAGTTGTGCAATGCCAGTAACAAATAGCTTTATAATCGTTTTTAATAGCTCATATGCGGTTAAAAAGTGGAACGTAAAAACGTAATTTTCATTAAAATAAGTGATGTTAGTAATTACCTGTTGAAGGAATTTTAAATGGTAAGAGAGCCTCTTGGTCCAGTGAATGTTTATGTCTATGATTTTAATACTAAATGCCTATGAAATTAAAATTTTATGGTAATAAACTTATAGTTAATGTCTGGAAGAAAAGTGGTGATCTACGTGAAGCAATTAGCATGTTGAATTGAAATATTTCTGTTTATCAAATAGAAACGGAAAATTTTCTTGTATTTTCTGAAAAATTTAGAAATGAATGGTTGGAAGTAAAATTAGTTTCGCACGCATTTTATTATGACTGTCTGTTTGTTGGGACGGATAGATAAATTATCATCGTAGCTTTAAAGTGTATACAATGTCCTTTGCTCTAATTATTGGTATATTCGGCGAATCTTGACTTGTCTCAGCTTCTATCATTATTCAAATAACAATTAAAGTTTGTTATTAATTTTCTAGATTCAGAAAACTTTATAGAGTCAGAAAACTTAACGATCAATATTTACTTTTTTTGGTAAAATTGAAAGAGCAATCATTGAAGATCAGTTTGAAGTATGTAAATAATCCTGATGGGACTACATAATTACCATAACCTATCGTCACAAGATAATTATTTTGTAATTAAATACCTACATGTAATAGCGTAATAAACAATAAAATTGACACAACACTGATAATTATATTTGACCCGAGTTGCATCGGGGCAATGACCTATTATCAGAACTTAGTTATCTGAAGGTATTCATTGTTTAGTTGTAAGTACAGTCATTATTCCACTTAAAAACAATTACTAAATCTTGAAAACGTAATTTTTGTAAGCTTTAATTTAGTAATTCTCAATGTGACATATTTGTTACAAAATATTTTGTTATTTTTTAAATTGACACAGCAAAATGAAATTTACTCGCACGGGTAGATTTATGTGCAATTATTGATTATTTACCATGAGACATTAAATAAAAAATTACATACAATCAGACGCTATTAATGTATTGGTTAAAGTAGTGAAAAAGTCTTACAAGCGACTAAGGTCCCTCTGAGCTACGGTGCGTAGAAATCGTAGCGAATTTTTTTGCGATATTCGTAGCAAACTACGTTTCACGCATCTACGCGTTTCAATTTTACTAATACGCAACCTTTTAGCAGTTACTCCGTGACCACGGCACACGAAACTGTACCCAAATATCGGATAAAAACAACAAACAATGATCATGGTAAATATCCCGTGAAAAGTGTTATAAATAATACGAAACCTGTTTCATCAAATGAAAATTGTGATATATTTACTACAATATTTTTTTTTTAATTTATCTTTAAGAAAATTAAACAATTGAATTGGCATTTTTTGCAAAATTTGTTAAGTTTCGTTTCCGTTCAATCATAACGCATGCTTACCTTTAAGTTACTTAAAGAAGTTTAACTCTTTTATTTATTTCCAAAACTAGTGTAGGTGTGAGAATTCGTCTATCAAGCGCTCTATTGTCTCCTGTCAACTCACGCGCAGCCCTAATGTCGGTTTTAAAGAATTCCAAATAGTTTTATAGCTCCTAGAACTGGATGAGAGGCATCGCCGCGAGTGCAGGGCGATGAACTACTTTGTTTTGGAGGGTTTAGTGATCCTTGGTTGAAAAAATATAGAAAACTTTCTCAGTTTGAGGAGGCTAAGTTTTAGAACATTATAACCATGTAAATAGTATTGAATGCTTTATTCTTTAGGTTTTTATACCTAAAAAGTATTTTATAATAAAACGTTTTATATTTACTAAGCTGCTATTTACTATGTTATAAATCTCAATTGAACCATTTGGCAATCGCACTAACTTTTAATTGTAATTTATTATACTTGATCTGTTACAATTCTATATAGAAAACCAAATATAAATGTACGTATACAGAACCATTGCACTTAGTCGATGTTACAGCTTACTATTCCAAGTAGTGGGTACTTGAATATTTTATTAACAGCATCTACGGTGGTCTTATGGCTATGAGAAATTAAGATACGACCATATCTGGTTTGACTTTTTAACCAATATACGCCACGACGCAACGGTTTGTCTTAAGCCTTATCATTTTGATTTTTATGGTCTTAAATAGATAATTAACTTAGTGAAATAGATCATTAATAGATAAGGATGAAAAAGCTAAAGTTATTAATAAAGCATTTAATATTTACTAGCTTAACCTGAGCTAAACTAGTGGGAATTACTATAGTTATTATTATAAGAATAATACCTACTCGTATAATGTGATTTCAATAGCTCATTTGTGATACTAATTATATAAGAAAAGCGTAATGATATGATTGTAAAAATATTGAAATAAGAAACACATGACAAACTTTCGACCTTCTTTCTCCTTTGGGGGTTTAGGAATTTCATCAATACGGGGTGTAAAAGAACTGCTTCCGAAAACAAAAACTGGGTATTGCAGGAGGGGTAAGTACCTACTGGTTACGTTTTGAGCAAAACATTTTTTTTACTTAATTTTCCAAAATTGTATTAATACTATCAGATTTTGCGATGATTTCAAATTAAATAGGGTTTTAATTTAATTTGCAATGTACATAATCGCACCTGAACCGACAGTTGATGTGTGAGCGATGATTTCAAGCGGCTAATATGACTTTTCGATCCTTAATAACTTTTTTAAATTGAGTTTTCTGGGTATGCCGTTAGTGAATTTAGTTACTATTGAGGCTCAAGAATACATGGTTTCAGGCTTCGGAAGTGGTCCTTTTACACCCGTTATATCGACATTGCAGAAAGTAGGTACTTATCTCAAGATAGCGGTGTTACTAGTGATTAACTATTCATGATTTCTTTTTGTTTGGAATGTTTTACCTTAATTTAGGTTTCTATATTTATGCGTCTGATGTGCCTTTAAAATATTGAGATCAATTTCTTTCTCTATTAAAATTCTGAAAGTTTGGTCTTGGTAGTAAAATTAACGATTTCAATACCTATGTTTTACCTACCCGTTATCATAGGTACTAGCCATTAAGGTGTGGTAATTTTTAAAGTTTTTATATACACAAAGTTGTGCTTCCAAACATTCAATTAAAGATTATCGAGGGAACAAATTCAAACAATTTATATGCCCAATTAGTCTCAGTTTTCGACCGATTCCCCTAATGATAATTTTCTATTGATTGTGTCTACCCATCCGGTCAATTAGACCAAATAAATAGAAAAAGTTCGTTATCAGAGCACACAGCTGCATAAAAACAAAAGACAAATCACATTCAAAACATATTGATGCATTTGCCTTGATGAATTAAAAAAAGACGCCATATTGTTTTTGCTTTTTTTTGAAAATGGAAGGACGTTGACCTCTCTTAGTGAGGACACACGTGTTCCTTTTTTGAATATCTTAGTGAGGGGAGTTCTTTGAGAAATTAGAATGATTCTTTTCTTTTCTAAACGTTTTACTTTTCGTGAGGAGGGACTTTTTGGCCAGGACAAGGGAGGAATAGAGTCGCTTGTGATTGTTGAAAGTTAAAGTGTTTCACTTTGCCAACCTTTAGCTGAGTAAGAGTAAGTTATGTATAACGTAAGTTAAAAGTAAGTTATGGATAACGTAAGCGTCAGTTAATCTATAATAGTAAATATAGGAGTTTGTATCGAATTAAAGCACATTTTCACTGCATGCTTATTTTAATATGAATTTATGGTTTTAAACCCCAGAGAAATAAGACCATTTAATAGGGTTATAAAAAAAACACAATATACTTATGGTGCTTAACATTTTTGTGTTTTTGAAGCACCATATGCAAACACTAGACATCAACACATCAATATTGCAAAAATCCGCATTTTACACAAAGTAAGTATTTATTATATTGTCACCAAAGCTCCTCGCATTTCTTGTTCCGTGCAAGTCATTCTCCTTTTAAGTCTAAATCAGGATCCGCACTTGTTTAGGAACAAAAAACACAATGAGCGGACCCTCACTAACATTATTCATTGAAGCATGTTATTATTTCCATTGTTAATTTGTAAAGAGGAAATCGTAAATACGTTGCAGTTTTATGTTACAATCTTTAAATTTCTTAAGAATAATACATTGCTCAAATATATTTGCTCATTTTTTTTTCCAAATTCTTAAACTTACTCATAAACCTACTTTAATTTACCATAAGTTTATTTACTTTTACATTTTATATTTACTTTTACAAAACTTGTGAAAAAACTTATTTGTCGAAGCAAACCAATATAAATAGGTAGGTATACCTATATAAAAATAGGTAAATAGGTCAGGCCTTGCCAATCTAAGTTTAAGATATTTAAATGAATTTGTAGGTACCGAAGCATAACTTGAAAATTGATACAATACTGTGCAATTATTGTGTGTATTATTCCTAATTTTGCTTCAATTAATTAAAGATGCTTTCTTCTAATAAATAATATATGGCGGTATTTGCTACATTTACAGCAAAACCTCGATCAATTCACCGTGTTCTAATTTCAAAAAGAGTAATCACTAACTAAGTAGGCAGCATAATATAAAACCCGCGCACCGTGACTGACGTTGACAGGTGCCAATCTGGTAAAATGCGTACACGCAGCGTCGGCGCACACAGGACGAAATTTGAATTGAGAATGGTAACAATCGTCGTGGTGCAAAAGCAGTGTTTACTTCTAAACCTCTATATTCTTTTTTCAGCTTAAAGAACCGGATAAAGTATTATTTTTCTTTTGAATTACATGACACAATAGTTCATAAGACTGACTCAAACTTAAACACCTACAATAATTGATGTTAGCCACAGTAATACCGTTATAGTGGTCTAAAAATTATTAACTTAATAGGAGTAGCATCTTTTTTTTATCCGAATAATCCCGAATACCTTATCGAAAGACATTTACAAAGATAAAAAAATCGAATGTTTGTGAGTACCTATGTGTATTTTTACTCTTTGACTCCAAAATCCCTCAACCGATTTGGATGAAAGTTGGTACATGGATAGACTTTTACCGCGATAAAATGCATCATTCCTACTAGCTGCGGGTGAAAGTGATGGACGGAAAACTAGTCTACATAATCTTATAACTGATATTCAAGTTTCTCCCAAAACAAAAAAACTGTCATTCGTCCTTGCACCAGTCACACTGTGTGCGCGCGCGCAGCGTCACAGACTCCTGCGCACGCCTGCAGTGACTGCGGAGGATGCGCGCCATTACAGGACCCTCGCTGTGGCGGGAATGGTTTGAAGGTTAGGTTGGTAGAAACATCTGATTACTGACTGAGGACTGATTTTTTCTGTTGGCAGATAAGTTATATGCAGTTTTTAATAATTAAAATTGACAGACCATCACGATTTACTTTTATAATAACACTGAACTTTGTTTTATTATTTAGTTTTTATTTTTTTGTGACGAAAAGGCATAGCAGCTGGTATGAATCTAATGTCAGAGTTAAAAAGACACCGTTTAAAACCGTGACTCCAGTATGAAACAGGCAATAGCCAATATCAGGATTTTAAAATAAAAATTTTAAGGTACAAGTACAAAATTATGTAGCTACGCTGCCTACTTTTAAATACGTCAAATTCTTTTCTTGTGCTTTGTACCAGTTATAACCACAAATATCAAACCATAAGTAGATCTAAATTATCCTGTCATGAAAGCAATGCACTTACATACCAAAATTAGGTTCATTCATCCAAAATAACAGTACCTAAATATTACAATCAAATTAAGCAAGTAGTGGTTAGTATTAAATTTATGGGGTTGGATTTAGAAATCGGTCGCCTGATTTAGGGGTTGTGGGGGGTTGGGGGAGGTGGAGGGGAGGGGTCTGAACCCCCTACAAGTAATTTTGGCTGCCGGAGTTGCGTCAAAATATATTTTTTTAAATTTCAAAATTTCCTAAATACTTGCTCAATTGCGTAAATAATAATAATAATAATAATAAATCTCCAGACTAACACACCAGTTATGTGGCCCTAAAGTAAGTTGCAGTACGCACTTGTGTTATAGGTACCACATAGTGGACTAGGGGAGAACCTAGTTACACCCAGACACGAGCCAATATCGAAAAACCATTTTAACGACATTGGCCCGACCCGGGGATCGAACCCGGAACCATCCGCTTAGCAGTCCGGTACATATACCGCTGCACCACAAATGGAACGTAACTTTCATGCTTTTCAATGTTTTTTTGGTGATTAACGTGAATCGGAACGCATTTAGCACCTTGGATGAATGATATTGACAGCTCTAATGTCAAATTTGTACGTAGCTCGCGTCATTTCTTTGCTTTCGAGTATATGTGAATGTGATCTTCCATATTGTTTTGTGTTTTTTCTACGACTTGGCTACGTTTTTGGACTCTGTTTGGAAATACAATCGAGGTAATCATATTGTATTTATTAATTGTGTTTACATAATTCTTAGGTAGTTAATAGCAATGTCTTACTCCGAGTTGGCACAATCCCACATTAATGGGTTAGGTTAGTTAGGTTACTGTTTTTAAACTGCCAGAAAAAGGAGTGCCGCGAAGCGGGACTCCGTTGACTCATAATTGAAACGAGTTTTTATACATATAAATTGGCTACTAAAGGTCGCCATATTGAGGGCTACTGGGTTAAAAAAAAATTTTTTTTCCGGCTGCAGAAAATGGTCAGGGGGGGTTCAGAACCCTCCCCCCACCCCCCCCCCCCAATCCCGCACAACCCCTAAATCAGGCGACCGATTTCAAAATTTTAACCAATTTATGTGAGGATAGGAATTATTGATGATATTTTGACGAATTAGTATCTAAGGTCGATTACCAAATCTGCAAGCTTATATTGACTGAGTAACTAACCATCTGGTAGGAAAGTTGATGAACTCCAACATTAAAAAAAACTAATTTTAAAACACATATTTATTTCCGTTTTTATTAACGTTCTCTTAATATAGGAACGCCTCAGCAATAAATAATTTTTTCCTTCCAAATTATTTTAAGTGCGGAAAAAAACGGTTACTTAATACAATTTAAACTGGTTTCATTTTCCATTTTAAATATTTTTTGTTTCCCCGTAATTTAAGGGAACGTACGCAAAACGGGCATTAATTTATTGGATTTAAGATATTTTCTGTACAATAAAATAGTTTCTTATCGACACTGATAAGACTCGACTATTTTATTACAAGTGCTACAACACTTCACACTTGCTAATTGATTTACTAGGCATTGTAAAGTTTTTTATAGAAATTATCCTGCGGGCCCTTGACCACGGGACAAACCCTTTTTAGGGTAAATCGATCAGAGCGTTAACTAAGACACGAATAGTCCTAGTACTGTCGTAAATAAAAGTGCATTAATGGTCGGTCTCAAGTTCCTTAAATTGTCCAAACCTTGGTTACTGTCGATTGTTTGTTTTATTTTTGTGGCCTGTTTCTGTAATTTATTATTTATTAGTTTATTATTTTTCAAAAACATAGATCTAGGTTACCATAGTAAAATATTTGACAGGTTGTAACCCCTGATCAGAAACAAACATGTTATAACATATTACTCTACTTAAAATTTCCTGCATATTATCTTATAAACTTCTTACTTAACTTTAAAATAGGTTAAGTTATTTTTTAAGTGGATTTAAATACTCACAGCATAGTTTAATAACACAAATAGATAACTTTTACTACAAAGAAAAAAAAAAATTTATTTATTCCTCATTTAGGAATCGCATCCTACAAGTTCAACTAACTAAACCACTTTTCTATCCAATACTACCATCCCTACAATTACAAGGTGGATCCATTACCCTGATCCTTTGAAGGATTGATTGCTATAGAAAATGGCGGCCGCAAGATGGCGTCACGCTCGTGATTCACGAAATAACACTTTTTGTGGCTGACCACGCTTCCTTTATCCTTTTTGGTTTTGTAAGGATCTGTGACGGGGTACGATGGTAAGGTTGGTTGATAAAAAGGAATGAGAGAGAAATAAAATGTGACGAAAATCATGTTTCGGGGGTTTAACTATTTCAACCATAGAAGAAGAAAGAAAGAAAGAAAGAAAGAAAAAATAAAAAAGTAAGATACGTTTGACAATGCTTTTATCATGCCTGTATCGCGGAAAACATTAATGACTTTGATAACCTTTATCAAGGTTGCATTAAATCTAAGAACTTAGTAACCTGAAATAAAAGAAACACAAAAAAAATGTTTTTCCATAGGTACCTACTTCTACCACAATTTGGCTTATAGCCATCTACTGCCTAAGATTGGGAGGTACTTACTGCTGTCTCCCTGGAAACTATACCGTATCCTAAGTTTTATACCTACTGCCCTTCAAATCATTATCATTTGACAGTTTGAAATAAACTCGCTCAAAGTTCTTAAAGAAAGCATAAGATTCAACATCTCATGCTGTCACGACTTCGGTATCCACTCTAACACGTAGCGTCTTCAGCAGTCATCAGACCATTTGGGGTCACCTAGGGACTCCTGCATTGATTTCCTGGAAGTTACCTAATTTATCATATGATGTACCTATACTAAAATAAGCATCTTATTGAGTTTTACACGTATTACAATAGAATAAGGAGATAAATTTATTAATTTCTTCTCAAAGTAACCAAACAAACTTACTTGAATTCTCAAACCAAAAATTCAGTAAGTGTTTTAAAAGAAATACCTACAATATGCTAAACGTGCGTAAACTCTTAAATAAGAAAACAATAATAATACTAGTAGTGTCGTTATGCAAATATCCGTCTCACTTTTTTCATCCACCGGTAATCACTTTACCTACAGCCACAGCTGTCAAAGAAAGTTATTAAAACAAAACACACGTCCACGTAACATCTGGCAATGAACGGAAGCGGTTTTTATGCGCTTGCGCACCGCAAAACCACATCGCACTGATTTCCGTTAGAAATAGGTCAATATGTCACAGTTGGTTCAAATGCAGGGGATGATTTGTAAAAATATTTAAAATAAAAAAACATTGCTAGCGGATGTCTGTAAGTGGCAGAAACATAGCTAGCAAATAACTGACTTTTTTTCAAAGATTATCTCATAAAAATAGCTAAATACATACTATGTAATGTAAAGAGGATAATATTTTGTCTGAATCCCACAGCAATTAACTGAACTTACTTTTTCTAAAACTCAAAATATTTGCAACTTATTATAAAAAAACTTATTCCATCCTTTATTGCAGTTATTGTACGAGTTTTACAAATACAGCGCACCGATAAAAAGAGCGATCAAAAAGGATTATTACAGTCTATTCACAAAAAGGCGCCAAACACGATTTTCCGTATTAAAAACTCACGCGCGCCGGAAAGTGCTTCATTTATTTCCCGCCATCCGGTATATCGACCAACCGAAAATTGGCGCCTAAAAATCGCAAAGCCAATGAAACACATGGCCGCCTTTTTCAACCAATCAGCGAAGAGCCCGCGCTCTCGCCACCGCGTCATTGTCGTATCTCGGAAATTAGTACGGCAAGTGTAGTGAACTCCGACGCATAATCGTTGAATTTCCCGAGAAAAACCTGACAAAAAACTATAGGTGAGTAGAAAACTTAGCACCTACGAAAACATAAACTAATGTTCGCGGTATTTTTAATGTCAAACTTTACAAAAATGGCCGGAATTAGTGACATTATACAATAAATATTTTTATCAACTTCAGGAATTTTTGTAAATTAATTCATTCCGTTGGCCAATATTTTAAATATAACATACTAAATTATAACAAATAATTCTTGAAATAATAATACGTTTTATATTTGTCAACCAATTCATAATCTAATAAGTTTTTAATACAAAATTCAATCAAAACCTTCTTGGCTCATCTTGAACAGCAAAATGGCGGCGCGCCCGCCACCATTGTTTTCATGCCGTCAGTGAATCTGCTATCTCTGTCTGCCAGTGTCACGCGGTAGCACACGTGACAGAGACAACAACACTTTTCGATTGCAGTGATAGTTTGCTGCACACGTAACTAGACACGTCTACGCGGTAAACAAGTCGATGGCTGGGTGTTGCCATATATTGTAATTTTGGTACAAATATTTTTATTTTAGTAAAATTGACAAGTATTAAAATTTTGTTATAAAATAAGACTTATTTCCTATCTTATTGAAACTAGATATAAAATCAGCAATAATAAAACCGTTTACAGTTCAAAGTTTATAGCTAAAGGTTTTTCATTCACTACAAAAATGTTAGTAAAAATTTTATTATAATTATTAGTGGATTTAAAACCATGAATACATACAAGGTAATTCTTATTTCTGTTTAAATAAATACCGTGTTACTACTTCAAAACCTTATTTAATTATAATATGTATTATTTACGAATCCTAAATGGCAGCCCCAACCCAATCGTATTCAAATTCAGATCACGCGCGACAAGACAATTTATTTATAACAATACTAAAATCAATCAACTAGTCATAACAAAAAAATGAAATGACTTAAATTTCTTAAATCGATAATTCCATACAAATCATTTTTAAATCAAACAGTATATTATTTAGTTTTAAATAACCTACCTATATCGAACTATGGCAATGATTATTCATCCAACGTGGACGCCATCTTGTGTTGAGAAGTTGAACCAATCAAATAACGCTTCGCCAACGCCACCAAGCGTCATCTCGCCTCGTTGTTGCGAAGAGGGCGACCTACCTCGTTTGTTCGGTCGACGAGCGCTCGAGTGGAAAAAATCCAACGCGCCGCGCATGCGCACGCGCTCCCCTCGCGCAGTCGGCTTTCGTACACCGTCAGAGCGGTCGCGTTTCGTACGTCTTGAGCGCGTCACCGCGACTCGGCACGGCTTGTTTACTTTACACCAATAACAGACTTCCAATCGTGATCTTATTAGTGCGTGATGAACCAAACATTGCATCGAGTGCTGTATTAGATACGTTCGCTCTCATAAAATAAACTTATTTGACCTTATTCGCGCTAGGTGAAGACAGCGTCGCGGATGCTTACCGAGAAGTGTGTTCGTGTGTTGGGAGGTGGACTGGGATTAGAGATGTCGGCGTTGAGTGTCCGGGCGCCAGGCCTGCAGGCCGCCACCGTGCTGGACGCGAGGTCGCTGCAGGTCCGGGGCATCACGTCGCTCGACGGAGTCCGGAGGAACCTCTTCGGCTGCACAGACAGAGAGGAGAACAGAAAGTTTGTTGAAAGAGAGCTGGCGCGGCAACTAGAGTTGGACAGCCAAAGATGGGGCTTCGATTTCGCGAATGAGAAACCTCTGCCCGGTGCTCAGTTTGCTTGGCAACTAGTTCCTGCGTCGACGGTGCCGGCAGCCCTGCGAAGGGCTCCGATCACTATCACAGCTCCCGCACCTAAGCCCAGCGCACCCTCACAAGAAAAGGTTTCAAGTCCAGAGAGCAGCAAAACGCAGAAGAGAATAACAGGTCAGTGTCTTGTTTATTTATGATTCTACAAACATAACCTCTACTTTAGTTCAAAATGCTCATAATTCTTTAGTTCTTCAAATTCACAAAATCTTTTGATAAAAGTTGCATAGTAAACAACAGCGGTGTTATCACAATTGCAATTGTTATCTTGTTTTGTTCTGGTTTACGTGACGGTGACGCTGCGATAAAAAATGCAAATTACTGAGGTCATTTCAATATCTCATTGCATTTACTCACCTTCAAATAAGTAGAAGTTACCTTGCAAACGCAGAGTGTGTATTTTGTCTTATTAGATAAAGCTTGTTACCTATTTGAATACCTACATACTAATATAATTATTATTTTTTCTATTTTTTTTTTTGTTACTATGTTATCAAGGTATTTTTAATACAGAAAGTTCTGGTGTTAGTTTATACAAAATTAGAAATATATCTAGATAATTGAATCATATCCAATCGGAATGACTTAAGAAATATTTTATTATGCCTTCCCAAATTTCTTAGCAATCTATTGTTGAACATATCAATACAACCACTCTACTACTGCATTATACTGATTAATCAAACTTTTTTTGATTAGTTTAGTAGTACATTGTACTCAGCCGTGCAAGTTCTTTATGTATGTTAAAGGTACCTTGATTTCTTTTGAAAACACTTACTCTAATTATTTTACAAATGCTTCTTAATGATTACTTTTAATACCATAACTTTGGGGCAACTTTTTCATTGGCTTTGTCTTTTTTTTTTGTCTTAAGAAGGGTGTCAAATACTTCCTTAAGGGTTAAGGGCCAGGAAGTGTTAAGTTACCATGTTTGTAGAGTGTTATTAAAAATTAAAACTCAATCATGGCTTGTAAAGAAATTTTAAATGAGTATTAAGTAACAATCAGATTTTTTTATCTGTAAACTTGACTCCTTAAAGCAAGTAACTATTACAAAGTAAAAAAACACCCTATTTTAATTTCAGTTTAAATGATTCCACCGTCTGATAAAAAAATTGTTTTAAATAACCATGTGTAAAACATACTAACGCTGCTAATGATATAAAACAACAAAACATTACCATATTTTATTGTGACTTACAAATACCTACTCTCATATCTAAAGCATGTCATAGTCATACACACATAGGTGCTGACTACCACATGCGTCTATCGTAAATAAGCCCAGTGGCGTATGATTCGATGACCTAATTTCATGTGTTTTGTTTACTGAACAAAGCATAGTACTATTGTGAGATACCTCCCACCATCGAGCTCGATTTAGATAATGCCACATGGGCTACTTGTTGACGAACTATTTTGCACTTAATTAAGTGAAAAAATTTTGTTTGTTTGTACGCGCGTATTCCAGGAACTTTTAGTACGATTTGGAAAAGTCTTTTTGCATTTGATAGCCCATTTAATAAAATAAGTGATAGGCTGTAATTTATTAATAAATTTTCCGTTGCAAAGCATAGCCGCGTCTAAATCTAGCTAAACTCTAATACAGTTAGGTATCACGAATTCGTTACCTAAATTTTCAATAAAATAATGTCAAGCTGTACAGCTGTTGACAAAATGGTAAATGCGTAATTTTATTTACATTGTAACCTATCCTTTGCACGGAAAACAAGTTAATTATTTTACTAATCATTAAAAGAACAATATTGTTTAAAACAAATTAGTATACTCACTAAATAATTTTTACAAGGCCTAAATTAATCAACAATAAAAAATACGATAATATAAAAAGTAGGTGTGGTAGTTAGGTAAAAGTAGTAAGTAATAACCTTGTAAAATGTTTAAATATCAATTTTGATCAAATTGTGTTATATGATTAATTTGTTATAATTTACACGAAATGTTCTCGGCGGCCCCATGAAATAATGTGGTAAAGTAAAATTCTCAAAAAACGCACCACGAAAACTCGAATGTAATTTGATCCTATTTATTTCTATTTAAATTCTACAAGTCATAGAAAATGAAACGGAATTCGTATTATAATCTCAAACCCTTCAAGACACTTGCAAGCTAGCAGATGTATATTTTCTAAACTTCTAAGCACTCTTAAACACTTTTGTAGGGTCAAAATGCTTTTGTCTGTAACTGACCAACCGTACAGACGGAGTAGGGGGTCTTAAGAAACGTAACCCGGTCACCCAAATTCTTGCATCCCTTTAAAATTTCAATTGCCTGTAATTATACCTTTCGACATGTCGTTGAACTTTCAATATTTAAGCACTCGGGAACTGTAAGTGGACGGTGCCTGCAGGGATTCTATATTTGTATGTGTTTTTCAACGTTGCAAATGTTACATTTCAAATTTAATTGCTCCCTTTATTCCACTTACAAAATCATTCCATCTATGATTTAGTATGGGTTCGAATTTTGAAAGCTTGGTGCGAGTTGGGC
The DNA here is from genome assembly GCA_916618145.1 of Emmelina monodactyla. Lineage (NCBI taxonomy): Eukaryota > Metazoa > Arthropoda > Insecta > Lepidoptera > Pterophoridae > Emmelina > Emmelina monodactyla. Next base: position 6,485,398 of record OU745316.1, read on the forward strand.
CTACATTTTTCGAATTCGGTGTAGATACGGAATTGTGGCGTACGTTGTCAAGCAGAAGTTATTTTCATTAGGGAACACACCCTGTGGGGTTTATAATAAAATCTGCATTGTATTGTGATTTATGACAAGAATAATGAGTCGTCCGACGCGTGCGCAACCCTCGCCTTTCACCCTCGCTGACAATAAGTTCAGTAACGGCTTTATTGATTTTTTAACTGTCACTGCTTTCCCCGTGTTTTGTTTTCATATCACAGCACACGTAATACTTTAGCCTATTGTTTTTGATATCCCTGCCTTATCAATTAAAATACGGGTATTTTGTTCGTTCTAGTAAACAATGCCCTACATGTCAAATGCCGTTACACCGCATCTATTTTATTGTTTTCCACGATAGATTATCAAAATTCACGACTAGCTAACACAGTCGCGAATGCCAATGCGGGTGATTAGAAAAAAAGTTGTCAACACACGTGTTCGAAATTTTGAAATTTTCAACAGATAGGGGAACCGTAACGGTCGATACCGCATCTGCTCTCAAACTACCCCCGCGTGTTACCAGTTTAGCATTTCGCCCCCTGCGCGTGAGTTTGGCATTTGTTCCCCAACTTGATACACTCAGCGTCGAATGACCAGGGGATGTTATCAGCTGTTGCTATTTATATTGATTGAAACGCGTCGTTCAATACTATCGAATTACCCATAACCATTTTCGAAACCAAAGTCGGTTTATATTACATAGTTGTCATCAGTTTACTAATGAACAAGATTTTTTCTTAGTAGACTTACTGAATCGAAACTAATGCTTGGTCTGGTTCGTTACAATCCTGCATTTTGCCCTTGCACTTGCCGACCCTAAGGAAACGGCACGTAAGATATGGTTCACTGATTGTAACGACTTCTACGTGTTCTACTGGAAACGACGCGCCGCAAAAACTATACTATCTTGACATGGGACATAAGTTTTGATTACTATTCAGTAGAGACACGTTGTCTGGTCTTTATCTAGTTTGTATTTTATCAGTGTCGCATATGAATAACTTATTAACAACCGTGTACAGTTTAGTATATTATTAATTATCTATATAAGTAGGTTATAAAGTATTGGTGCTAAATCTAAATGGAACTCGGACAAAAACTTGGATTACTTCGAATATTTCAACGCAGACAGGTAATGACAGTCATTCCCTTAAAATGCCCAAGCACCCACACCCCTTGTCTTGAGTGTTGTAATTATGAAATTGCACCTCAATAAGAATGTCGTAAAAACAGCTGATAATCTGGTTCTGTTACGGACGATGAGTCCCGTCTACCGCCATGGGAATCATACTCGGCCACAAACCGTAAAATCTGAGCTTTATTCTTAGTGAAAGTCCTACATAGCACTTTTGCTTTCTATCGAGATCCTGCTCTCACTTTCCTAAAGATTAAAGAGGTAATACTCAGGAGTGAGGATCAATTTCCCAAAGTTCTGTACATCGTGTATAAATTATTGATTGTTACCATATCGATAGTCAGTTTTAGTTGGAGGGAGATAATTGATACTATCAACGATATATCACCCTCGTTAAACGTTTCCCATGACCAGTTAAATGAGAGGCTCTATTTAGCACACGTGTTATAAAATTTGTGGGAATCAAACAGTCTGTCGGCCGTTGGAATGCACATTCTGTGATGATGGACTGAGCCGGTTAGTCCAAACACTGCGATTGAAACAATACATTCTACGCCCAAGTTTGCAAACATTGAATATTTAAAACAAAACAGTTTACATTATCGAACAAGAAACATTAGTTGTTCGCATCAACCGCAACAACATGCATAGTTCAAAGACTGCATGAAAAAGGAACTTGCATACGTTTGCATCGATAAAGGGCGTTAAAGGCTATCGCTACAGTTCACTAAGTTCATGAGAACTAAGCCCTTAGGCACGGACACTATCTCCCACATTCCAATTCCGTTGGAACAAAATGAGGGGGATTTTTTGCTGATATTTTCCGCCGGATCTATAAATACGGTTCCAAGTTTCAACTCGTGTGAATATGACCTTATGTGTATTGCACGTGAGCCTTAATTAATACTTGTTAATTTGTGCCTCCCAAATTATTTTTAAATGCGTGTTGGGTATCGCAAATGCTTTTTATTTCAATTTCAAACCGCCTTTTCATTATTGTTTTAAATGGAACGCGTCAATTTCAATTAGAAAACGCGGTGGATTTATTTTTTACTCCTGACAGGCTGTCAGAAAACTTTATTCAGTTCAATTAAAGTCGACACCTTGCGGTGGTGTTATGATTATTTTGGTGCGATATAGAGTTTCTATTACGTTTTAATAATGTCACGTCAACGGACACGAAGCCAACGAGTTAGTAATAAAAAAAAATGTTATAAATCTTCACCATGAGTTTTGCTAAATGTTTTTTTTAACCTTCTAAATGTGTACCGTACCGTTCCGCAGAGTGCACTTTAGCTGATAAGCAGCTGCGAGGGATCTACGTTTTTTAAACTTAACGGTCAAAACGTGGACTCCGAAGCATATTTTCAACTGACTATTTGAGAAAAAAACAGACGTTCCTGATAAGTTATTTATTGCTTTTTAGCACAGAATCGTCTTTGTTTTCAAAAGCATTTAGTGATAATTCGATGGTCAGGAAAGTACATTAAGTGCTGTCATGGGTGGGTTGTCACCAATCTTGCACCAACGACACTTACGGAAGTCGCACTAACGACTTTTCGTGAGAACCATGACACTTGTCAAGAAACACACTTGGTGAGAATGTTTGTTATAATTGAACTTCGTTGGTAATTATGGGGACATTTGACCACTTCCATGATGTCTACTCGTACTTGTACTTAACATAATACGTTCGTAATCAAACGGACACAATCGCGATACAACCATTTATAGCCTTATCGAACTTGTTCTGTTACAACGTGTGATCTTGAAAGCACAGTATAATGTTATGCTTTTTCCTAACCTTGGACCGTTGTGATAAGCTTTATAGGCCAGGCTTCAAGAAGTAGGACTGCGACGTGGGAAAAGTAAGATTAATTAACTGTTTACGTCTCTCACAATCGCGTTAATTCAACTGAAGATTGACATACCATCATTATGTAAATATCGGGCTGTATAATCGATGTGTTGACAAAAAGGGAAGGGCGTGAAAGTGTTATGAAGAACCTTTTATCATGCATAGTCAATACGAATGACCATATTTTTTCCGATTGTCCCACAGAAGTCGACAATAGAGCCACTCGAGACGTGGTTGGATTAGGCGTCTCGATTCGTCTTACATTTAAATGAATTTTGACGATTTTAGGGAATGTTAATATTCTATTGTACTACTCTGAGAGACAGGCCAACAAAGGGATAAAATATTCTACGTCCGTCCTAGAAAGTTGAGATGCGAGATACGACAAACCGTGGATCAAGATCTCAGGAAACGTTTGCATAGGAAATTCGAGAAACTAAACATTCAGGAACTTCAGCAACTAATTCCTAGTAAACACTCTTAGAAACAAAACATGCCCTTGAATCCCAAATTGTTTGGAGTCTTTATTTATTTAAAAAGTCACATAGCAGGCTCTTGAGTACTCGTCAAACAAATGCCACGTGTGGGCGTATAAGAATCAAAAGTCAATATGTGATGAAGACAAGCTCTTGTATTCAGGTTGGTTTGAAATCTGGGGTAACCGCAGGGTTGCCCGGTCCCCCTCTGTTGACACCAACGGTAAAGAACACGTGTGAACTTTAAACTCTCGATACAACCTGATTGTATCTTTGTCATTCTCCGTGACGATTCAAGTGTCACAAATGTACCGAATTTACATCCATCATGGAGACGCTGAGATGATGGATTGTACAAATGAATGAGAATTTATGGTAATCTCAATTGAAATGATAATGTTTAATTATGATCGAGCTTGGGGCCCGAGTATGTTCATTTACATTCACGTTAATTATCTTACTTTCAATTTAAATATAACTGAAATACACAAAAAAATAACACGTAATATTTATTTAGGTGGTTTTAAATATATCGTGGCCTATTCATTTTGAATTCCTTTGACTACGCAAACCTAACGTAACGTCACAGACCCACGAAATGATTTTCTATGCGTTTTACAAAAGTAGTAAAAAAAGAGTTGCCCGTTTATTCAACCGAGTCAATTGAGTAGCCACGGCAATAAAAATACGAAAATATCTTATTGTCAATAGTAAAATTTAATATTTCATGCCCTTTTCATAGATGAGAATTAGAGATATAGGGTTACCATCAGAATTTTAAATTTGTTTGTTATTTTTTACTCATAATGCGACTAATTGTGTGTGAACGAACTGATTCTCAATATCTGAAGAAATTATGCGTATTATTAATGCAAAGGGTTATTATTTATGATTGACGGGTCAGTCATCCAGAAGTTAATTTATTCTTAACGTTATGTCTTCAAATCTAAGTAGTTATCAATAGAGAGTGTATCAAATTTCGAATAGAAAGAAGTAGAAGGTACAGTTTTAAAGTTTCTAGTTAACTTATATTAAAATCTTCATACGTATACATACATAGAAGTACATACCTACGCAACAGTTTCATTCACACCAAAGTTAAGTAACGTAAAGTATGGTATGGTTTGTAGTAACTGCGAAAGGCCCGTTAGATATCTTGAGGCCCTAAAGGGTGACCTGCCTAACGGTAATACTCTGACCATGACGCCAGAATCTACGCACTAACCTCACGTTTATTTATAAAAAAGATACAGCAATTTTTTTGTTAAGACTACTTTGATTTATATGACAGTACTAGAATCAAGGTTGAGTAAAATTACATTTTATTGCATTTATTACTAGCAATTACTGTGCAAGCCATGAAAGTGCACTCACGGCGGCGCGCATAGATAAATGACCCCCTTTCACCGACAAATTGCCAACAATTGTTAGATACAACCCATTATCGGGCTAATGCTGTGTTTGCAAATAACATTGTGCCTTTCCGCATAATGTGCCACTGCGCAGGTCAGCGAACCCACGCTACGATGTTATTGAACGACCACAACAACGCTGCTGTTGTCGAAGAAAACATCTAGAAATAAATGCGAGAAATAGAAAAATGTAAAAATGAAGTTGCCGTTTTATTATTTGTGACGAAAGTGTACGTAGAGCTATGTAGGTCATAGAGTTGGTATTAAGTCATAAATAAACAAACAGACCAGCGTAAAACGTCGATAGTATGACTCAATAGCTGTACACAATAGGTAGTTCGGGACCAACACTTTCACGTATTAGTGACATTGTTTACGTATACAAGTTTGTTGTGGCCGAAGCGTTTGACCGATGCTAACGGGATTCACGATTTCGCCTACACGAATATCAACCTAATTAGAATGCGTAACGTTACAATAAAAACAAAATATTGATTGATAACAAGCGTATTTGCAAATTCAGAATTCAGAAACGACTTTATCGTAGCGAAATTCCGCAGTAACAATAATTGAATGAGTTCCAACGATTAATGACATTAGAAACTAATGTTTAGGAATTTTAACAATTTACTAATCTACTTCGGTTTTTTAGCTATTAATGACTCTCCTGAATTGCCTTTTAATTGATAGTTTGAATACAACTACATAGTTAGTTATAAAGTTATTCAAACTACGTACAGTATTTATAAGAAAACTACGATACTTAAAGTATTTGGTACGGAAATAGTAGAACGGAAACACAAGCATTTCAAACCACAATTGTCCCAAAAACAACGCCCGCGCAGTTTTTTGAACTCCACTTAAAGTAAGCTAAGTTTAATGTACAGTTGTCTATGCGATGCAGTCACTTTTGAAACAATTAACTGGTTAATTTATTCTAGATAGTTTGTACGAGTGTTTTTTTGTTATGTATCTCAAAGTTGACGTTTAGCAGACGTTTTTTTTTTATTTAAATAGTTTCGTTTAAAACTAAAGATTGATGAGTTGTAGGTACAGTGTTAATTGCTCATTTATTTTCTACACTGCACTCTGAAACCGTGACCTTGTCTATGTCACTCTGTAGTTACAAACAAAGTATATGCATCTTGCTCCGTGTCAATAGAAAAAAGCGAGATAGCATGATTTGCGCATGCTCAAATAAACACATAGAGGTCGCTATTCGAGGTTATCAACCTTTTTTCAGATTCGTGAAGTTTCAGTGCACTTTATTCATGAATTACATGTTTTATTAATGTCGAAAAGGAAAGAAAGGTACGCTCTCTATAATTTTATTTGTTAACGGTATAACGTAACTACTATAGCAAGTACACAATTAAGTGATTATGAAATTCAAATGGAATTACTTGCAGTTAGCGGGTTCTTAGGTTTGATGTGAATTTACAAACTAGATTCTAAGTCAACTGAGAGACAGGTCTCCGAAACCGGCTTGCTTTAGAAATCTTGAGTTGATTGCTTTTGAACCATCGTGTGAGTAGACGTGGACCCATTATTTTAATAAGCGGTCATTTTGTCCTATAATTGCAGGCTGTTGCCTTAAAAAATGTAATAGCTCTAATTTTCTTGATATCCATTGGAATTGCGTTATGGACGCTAGATTCTTTATCTTGGTTTTAATGTATTATCTATAATAGGTAAAACAACGTCCCTTTTTCGTCTAAATTGCGCGTGAGTCAAGTTATGAAACTATGAGATTGAACTAAACTCAATAACTTATGACTAGTCTGAAATTATCAGGCTTTTCAGAATACGAAATGTTTAAGAAGTGCATAGCTTGAAAAATAAAAAAAATATACTAAACTGTACAGCATCCCAATTTTCGTCTATGTATTATTTATGCGTTAGAGACTGTAAGCGTGACTCGTTCACGGTCGTAAACTATAATTTGACCAATTTAAATAAATCACAAAGAATAAAACAATGCCTTTTCTCCGGCATGTATCATAATTTATATCGTTATGCGTTCTTAACTTTTGGGTTGAAATGCAGTTGGGTAATTTACGAAATCATAGTTGAGAGACTCTGTTGCTCAAATTACTGAGATTACTCTCATATCTTCTTAAACGTTTGTCTGGGATCTGTAGCGTCATTAATTGCTACGTTAACGTGCTCCGGCGCATTCAGATTCATGCTTTAAGTCAACATTTTAAGACGAAGTTTGGTCAAAAATCGTTGGGCGAAAAAAATACAAACACTTTCAGAAAAGGCACTAAATATCCGTCTAAATATCTGTTTGTGTGTTAACGCTTGTTTGGAGAACATGTTAAACCATAAAACACTTTTGTCTTGCTGGGCTCGTTAGTAGGTTTTTGTTACTATCGCCCCTACCAGTGTGTGAATAGTCAAGTCGTGACTAACCCATCAAAAAATAGTAAAGTTTTTGGGTCAAGAGCCAAATGCAACCACGACCCACTTAAAACTCACGATACTGATGCATCTGTAAAACTTAAAATGCTTTTAAAAGAACGGTATTCCACTTATCGCAAATGCTTTGAAAGCTCCCAAGATCCTTGACAAGTTCAAAAGTTATCGCACAGCAAATAGGTTACTACGAATGTTTGTGATCTAATAACCTCAATTCTGAAAACGTCTAAATTTAGAAATGACATTAAGATAAAAACGGTTCTATTGATACAGATTTATTTCTTGCCCGTCTTTAATGGGCTGTTAGAAAACGATAGAGACTTTTTACGTGAGTCATGGTTTCACAATCGTAAGACATTCCCCCGCATATCCATTTGAAGTAAATGATGAAAAGAAGCAATTGGAAAGCACAAGACCAGCAATCACGTTGGAAACGAAAGAATCGGTTTTTGGATAATTGTGATTCCCTGAACTAATTCCGAGTACGTGTGCTACAAGAAGCATCACGCAAGCCACGCTGTGGTTCTAAGAAGCCGTACAATATCTCGAAGGATCACAATCGCCTGCTAGTGTCAGGTTCCAACGACCAAAAGAGACAGATCGTGTTCCTACCCTCTCATTTACTATTTCTGGGCTCGTAAAATCGTTTGAGACCGAACAAAAAACTGTTTTGGTTTTTTCAAGACAGGATCGAGAGCGACGTCACAAAAAAACTACACTTCTCATTGGAGACTTTTGTACTATGTCATAAATAAACAAAAAATACGAGATAGCTCTTTTTTTGTAGGAGTGAAATTCAAATGTTGATCCAACGGTCACTTTAAACATAACAGCGATTTCTCAACTATTCGTGCACGTTGCGATATATCGTCGCTACGTATTTTTTCTTATCTCTACTAACTGGGTCACCTAATCTAATTTATTGTGCAACGATTTAGAAGTGGACTCGCCATAATTTCCGCTCTTCAAATTAAATAATAAAGTTAATTGCTCCACCAGAGTTGAAATTCAGTAACATCATCATCAAAGGACGAGGTTGGATGAAATGTGTTTTTAATTGTCAGAAATTGTAGCGCATCTATTCAGGGGAAGCTGCATAGCCACTAGATGCAATCTCGCCGAGATGTCCGGTCAACGACCGCGCGAGCGAGACGCCGCTACGTGCGCGAGCGGGACGGGGATGATGCGCGTACGCACAGAAAAAGGAATAAAAATTATTGTGATGTTTGTTATCCTTGACGTTTGGATGTGTGCGTAGAGTGAACCCCATACACTTGTAGGTGTCTAATCCCGTCTTGAAACGCTTGGTTTAGTTCTTTTTGTGCTCGAACGACGAAGGCTCAAAGAATATTAATCACGGACTGTAATATTCCTTTTGATGACTCGGCCAAGGATAAAACCTTTTTATGGCTTAACCTATTGGACAAAACTGTAGCGTTGTAAAATGTCCGTTCAAGGTATTTAAGGATTATCGTTTTATTCTTGTTCTCAGCGTATCGACACGTATTAGCTGAATGCTGTCGTTTTTTATCGCACGCTAGATTCCCGATTGGACCTGCTCTGAGGCTTGCAAATGTAAATTGCATTGTGGTGTTAGGAGCGTCACCTGTCTACGTCAAAACGTCAAGATTCTCGTCAAACCCGCCCCTGGGATTTGATTCCCATGCTCTGGCGCCGATAATTCCTGATGATTATGCATAACTTTATCTGCACACTGCAGTCCACGAGCTCACGCAACGGACAATGTGCATTCACCCATTCACATTTAAATTTCAAAAACAGCTCACAATCGCATAAAATGCACTGTTTATTGCTCAAAAAGTACACAAATAATGCTGCTCCCATTGAGGGTCAAACTGTTGCTATTGTTGCTTTAAGTTGTCCTGCTACAATAGGAATAGGTTACGAAGGGACAAAGGTGGTGACATGTTCTTAGACGAGAGAATAACCAACCCTAGCGTTTAGCTTAGGTTATGTTAATAAGATTTAATTGAGTTTATAATGTGCTGGATGATGAATTTGCCGTCTGCCCAAGGGTTTGTCTCATTTACGACGACGGCGCGACAATTACGATGATTCAGCAATTACCTTTGTTCGTGCCAACATCCTCATTACACACAAAAAAACGCCTATCACTAGTCTAATATTTTTTACTGCATCCCGAGCGTAACTTCCTCAAATCCTGCCAGCGTGCGGTAGGTCTATTCATGTAAATAAATGTTAAAACTTTAAAGTAAACATAAAAGCACGTGCGCAACTGATTAACGAAACACCGACGGAATATCATTTTATACATCAACTTGTAATATTGTTTAAAGATAAAAAGAAATTTAATACGACAGACAGGGAGTCAGCAAAAGCATATTACCCTTATCGTTTGATATAACGTCAATACACTTGACAGTATCTTTATCCTTGTAGATTTAGCACTATGATTTATTAGTATTGGATATTGATTATATGCCGTAATTGGAGCAAGAGGTCAAAGACCAGTGGAAGCTTATACTACCTTATAAAATCATCAATGTTCTCTTCAGAAACTATTTAAACTGCAAGCGATAAAAATGCATTGACCCAAATTTAAAAAGTAAACTTAGCTTCTGTTGATACAGATGTTCGTAAAATATACTTGACATTATCAAAGAACTCATTCATTGATATTTACAAGTTTTAATCGGATCTGTCTGCATTCGAAGTATTTGAGTACAAGGTTTCGCTTATCGACGCAGAATTTGTGAAACAATAACGCATTTGTATGCAGACACGCTGTCTATTAGCCTGAGAGCTTCAACTACAAATGATGTATTTACTGTTTCATGTTCGTAGATGGATACTTACACGAGTTAATGCCACGCATTTATGTTAAAGAAGTTCTTGCCCCTTTGTTGAGCAATGATTAATTGAAGTTTCTTTCCAACGTGAAGATCCCGGAAACTTATCACATGTCATTATATCAACATTATGTGCAAATAGCTACTCTTCGTTCAAACTTGTGCGTATCTCAGATGGAACCATTTTCTACATTGTATGCGTGTGTTTTCACCCTAATACTTTAACAGTATATTGCGGATATTGTTTATTTTAATTTAATAAACTACCCCTTCATTTTCGTTATCATGCAGTGTGAAATCAGTTCCCATGCTGTAATTTTAGTCCATTATTTTACGAATTCTAATTAATGTTGGCGACCCTCCCCCTGTTTCGTATTGAGCGCGGGGTACAAAAGATTTTTGGAGATTTCATTTGTGGGAACCACTGGCCTCTACGCTATGTTGAGTATCGAGACAATCGAGAGTGAAATTTGTATTATTCACATAAAAGCTGAAACTTCTCAGTAAATAAAAACAACAGCTACTGATTCATAAAGCAATAATTGTTTACGAGCCATATTTATCGACGACGTAACTATCGCTCTCAGTAACAGTTATCGATTTTCATATCCTTGGAAACACGACTCGCTATAAAATGAAACTATAGTTAACCTACAATGGACTTGACAGTAATTTATTGCTGAATTCAAGACCCAGTTCTCATTTTCTTTTGTCTCTGCACCGTTGGAATCAAAGACGTTGTTGAGTTCTTTTGCATCATTATAAGTACTTAGTTGTATAATTACATCATAACCTGTTGCTAGCAATCGAGGCGGAATTAATTCGGTCTCCCTTTTGTTCCTTTTCACAATATTTTGATTGTTACAAAGCGTTGACGGTCGCTAGATTTCGACTTAGCATAATTTATGCTAAAAGAAACAAAGTTCCATTTAACAAATCTGGGAATTATGGACCCTTTCTAACCGTCTATTATAATTACTTGAAACTTCGGTTTTCTTTTAATTGCTACCATTTGCTATTAATTCTCAGCTTTGTTTTACTAAGCTTGATAGTTGCGTAATCTCTCCGTGCTCAGTCTATTATGTTCTTTCACTATTGTGCTTACTATTCAATGATAAATGTTACATATTCAAATTGTAATATAACTTTTTATAATCTGTGTGCGGAGCATAACACGCACCTAGTTTGGATAAATTTGCATTTTTGCAGTCGCGAAACAGGTCAGTGCAGTTTTCAAATGGTCCACTGCGTTCCCACGGACTTGCTTGATTAATATCATGGTATTAAATACTGTGTACTTTGAATATGTTTATAGTACTATCTGATATTTTATGTCAAACTAATGCAACTTGTCTCTTTCATCATTAGAACTCTTAGTTGTCTTTTAAAGTATTCAGCAATTTGATTGGATGGGTTAATCCGATGTGTTATATTGCGACGAAATATAGTTTCCGTTCTCAAGACTTTTTGACCCATATTCAATTTGATAATATACAAATTTTAGGTCTGTCCGCAAATGCTTGGCCATTCGCTTTCATATCGCACCCTGTTAGGTCAGTCTATTGCTTTATTATTCCGTTTTATAGCTGTTATTGCTCACACCCTTTCTAATATTGTTCTTTCACACGTTTTAAATAGAATTTGTCCACCTAACGAGCTGACCGATCGTTAAATATCGACATTAAATTCACGTGTATAATATTGCCATAAAATTAATATTCGGGTTAATAAAATGTATGAATGAAAAAATCCGTTCACGTATGTTGTTGAATATAAAGTTATAGTTTTATGGATCTAGTAGCCGTTTTTCTCACATTCTAATGTTCTAACTAGCTCTCAAAACACGTTAGCTAAAGTTGAAAAAGCGTCAAGCTCAATTAGCGCTTTGTCCATGTAAACATTATCCAAATTGTTCAGATAAACAGTTTTTATGGGTGCATTTAGGATATATATCACTTCGCCCACTTGGGTGGCCTGTATCCGATTGTATCACAGGCCAACAGTATCTATTAGTTTTTTGTGAACGCACGAGTGCATTCTAAAACCCAAATCCTCAATTTAGACTCGTGTCTAATTTGAATAAAAAACATCATTTCTCGACCCGACAAGCTAATTACTAATTTAGAATGATGGATATAAATAGAAGAGGCTCTAGGCTTAGATATTCTTGAGACAGCCATTGAAATCGAGCTAGTAACTCGAGCTTAACGCAACTCAATATACTGGGAGAGCTAATCCAGGCCATATGTGGTGACACCTGGCTGCTGGCCCGGACTTCTAAGTCACTACACCGATTAAACTTACCAATTATGGTCATCTGCCAAATGTCGCCACTCCATGGGCAGTCTGGTGCGAAAGAAAACATTAACAAATTATGGAACAACCAAATAAAAATACTATTATAATTTACTCCGTTATGTACCCTACGTGACTACACTAAAACATTTAAGAATATTAATTACACTCATTTACCTAACAATGCTCTGTTATAACTGTTAGCTAAAACATCTAAATAGACCGTTCAAAAACGGGATTACACCTTACCTTTCGGAGTCTGAAAACATGCTCGATTTAACTTGAAACGCAAATTCGTTATACACGTAGACTTATCTGAGATACGACATGAACCTGTTGGATTTCATCTGATTAGCATAGCACCGGCTATTGTGTATTATATTCCACATATTCATGAGTAAACACACACCAGTCTTTGTGTCTATTGTTAGAGGAATACTTAGAAGCGTCACCCCTCGTGGTAATATCATCCTTTTCTTTCTATTGTGTGGGATCTGGGGATGCAGCTTCTGTCTCTCGGAGGTCAGTCGTTTAGAGCCACCTTAGGTCACATCTCACAATAGGCTCCATCGTGTTTACTCTCTAAAACCTATGTTTAAACCGCTGCATCTCTTGTGAGAAGTGGTCCATTATCTCGACTAGTTTGTTTTCTATTGTGATCAACAATGGCAGACATCTGAGAACAATATCAAAGACACAATACAATAATTGTTCATCTCGGGTACTTGGCTACCGTTTTATCCGTTATTTCTTTATTGGAGGTATTATCGATCTCTTTGTGTCTTTTATTTATAACGTTGTTTCGGCTACCGTTTCGGTCTTTAATTTGAATATTTGACTACCATGGGAACGGCTAGCGTGTTCGATTTGTATCTGAAATGGTTAACGTTTTTTGGTGTCTAATCTTCTTTAATAGGTTTTGACTTATCTTTCGTTTTAGGCTATAGGAGCTGTATTTTATACGCGTGATTCGGTAGCTGTTGGTTCCCGCATGCGACCGAAACGAGCAATAACATGATTTACGTTTATAGTGAATATAAAACCTCAAGATGCGGTCGGCGTGCGTTTTTATTGCACTCTTTGTTCGACGTCAATTTGTTCTCGAGACAATCCACGTCTCATAAACAATAAACAGGCATTGACTTACAGCTCACGCAAGTAAGTACGGAGCTTGCAATTTGAAGCTCCATTGCTCAAACTGAATACAGATGTTGCAATGTGTATCGGTAGCATCAGTAGCGAACTCATCAATAGAGAATCGTTTAAGTGGTCGATAGCGAGCGGCACTTTGATGTTGCCGGCGGGGGTTCGTTGCCTTGATGTGCCGCCACCGCAGGGCGCGCTATTAAACTTCGGAACTTAACAAATTCAAATCAACGACAGAAAAATAGACCACACCAAAACAAGTGGCAATTGCAGCTCAGAACGCATCGTAAGTTATGACCTAACAACACCTGCTGCTAGTAGATTGAGTCAACGATCGCGTCGGCAGGGTGAACGGCCTGGCACCCTGTCTTCCACGCTAGGATGCAGGTTTCTCGTCCTGCCTCTAGGATAAACGACCGCGACTAAATTGTATGGCTTCTTTAAAAGGCATGTAGAGAAAATTATCGGACGCTCTAGCGGCTAATGAATCAGGACACGAGATCTTAAAATATCAGACGGTAGTTGTGACTAATTTTTCTGCAGGTTGTTAAACTTGAAGTTCGAGGACAAAATGATATTTCTTGGTGATGCGGTTTGCGGAACTAGATTGAATGATTGATGGTGGTGATATTACAGAGAATGAGTTGCGAGCCACATTAGCTACAAGTCCATGCGCAGGAGTTACAACATTCCGTCGGCAACAGAACGTTAGCCACGCAACAATGCGCAGCTTTTCACTTACTCGTACTTTCACAACTACGCACAGACACTTCGCAAAAGAGAAATTGAGCAATAATAATAATAGTTGTGATCTATAACATTCATAACTACAAGCAGAGCTTAGATATTATAACTTTCGGAACATATTTATGTTGAGCAAATATTTTGATGCATTTAAAAATCTTAGAAAACTCCTAAGTTATTTACCGTCATAGTATTCCCTGTAAGCATAATAGTTCTAACAGGAAGAATAAACATATTTCAATGACATCAAATCTCCAACAGAAATAAATTCTTCTACAAAACGCATCAGTGAGTGACTAAAGCATCTAATGTAGAACATCCGGCCAGAAAGATTTGAATCGCTATAATTGCAGCTTGTGTAAAGGCTAAGTTTGTCAGCCTAGGTTGTCTAGAGAATCAAACAACACTATTATTTAAAGCAATTGTTCAAAACCAAATCATACGTTTAAATATTGCAAGTAAATTGCTTTGGTTAGCTTTTTTCATATAATTGGGTCAGTCTCGACAACGCCATGACTCATAAACCCTGCATACACACGCGTTGCCAAATTCAGAATTTCCGGTTCAGCTACAGAGACCAACGTGAAACCGGATTATATAAAATATTTGGTAACTCCGAATACCTCGAATGAAATATCGGAGTTTGAAAGGCCTTAAAAAATTGGCCGTAATTTAGATGATATCAGATAATATTTAACAAATGTTAAGAGCCGGGGTATACAATGGCAGCTACCTGCGGCCCATGTCACTTATTTGTTTAGGTTGCTACATCTTAAAACCAGTAGCCGAGAGCCCAAACAACATAACTATACACACTACAGATATATAGCGACGTAAGAGCTCAAAGGGATTTTTTTTTGTTATATTTTTTTATCTCCGCCCGACCTGTACTAGGATTATTCAGGGCTGCCATATTTTACGGTGCACTAAACACTTGAGGTGGAATTCACACCTACAATGGCAGTGTTCTTGCAATGTGCAGTTGTAATATCGCCTTTCACTTGGCCTAGATATTTGGGAACCAGTCGCACGGCGTTGGCATTAACGCTGTCCAAATGATTCAATAGTTTTCCGGTGCAGCTGTAACAAGCGAGTTTGGTGTTCAACCCTATCCTTCGTGATTAAAAAGAAAAAAAGGCCTCGGCGTGCGCTAGGGCAGGCGGGCCAACCTGTTTTGAAAGCCGCTGGACGCCTACACTCCACGCTCAAATCTGAGTCCGTTGCTTTGCTTACGATACGAATCCGAATCGCCTACACATTATACGTAGCGAACAGCACGTATCCGATCATGTTGAGACTTGTTTGAAGATTTCGTTGTCGGAGTTTAAACAAAGTATTTTTGGAGAAGGTGCCCTCGTCGTGGCAACGCAATCAACGTAGAAGGCAGT
Source organism: Emmelina monodactyla (assembly GCA_916618145.1). Lineage (NCBI taxonomy): Eukaryota > Metazoa > Arthropoda > Insecta > Lepidoptera > Pterophoridae > Emmelina > Emmelina monodactyla. Next base: position 6,501,140 of record OU745316.1, read on the forward strand.
TGAAGAACATTCGACTGCCTTTTGTGACGCGTGTTATTCGGTTTACTTGTAATTTCGGTTTTGTAGCCTAAAATGCGTGGTTTTGTTCCGATTGTGCATTTGAGTCACGCACAACGTTTACTGTTAGCTTTAACGATTGCATTGGTGTCATCACGCACGCAGGGAACGTTCCTACAATCATGGAGGTGGGTAATTGCGTTCTTGGAGTACGGACAAAGGAATGGGCTATTGTGGCTGGGCCTTTATACCATCTCCCGGTCCCTCGGCCAACACGAGATCGTGACCCGCGGCCCTTTCGACATTCTCAGAGACTACACAATAGCGAAAGGCAACGTCTTCTAAAGAAATTTCCGACTCATTACCTTCGAAACTTAACCGGCTGAAACCGACTTCGTTAGCCATTAAACTGACTTTGGAAGTCCTAAATTAAGATAGTTTACACCTGCAGCTATAAAATGTAAACAAACGATTCGTGTTCACACGACGCCACGTTCGTCAATTATCTATTCCCGGCATACGACACAGTTTCCTGCACTCCCGCGCAAGCGGCTTTCTCAAAGCCCTCGTACCCCCAAACATTGTCTTTATGCCCATCGGCGGGACAAAGTGACAAATCAAATTTCACGCATCCGGCGAAGTAATTTCCTTTGGTCTGTCACGATGTCAAAACACATAAAAGGCTACTTAAATTTCTGTTTCAAGGTTTTACAAGTGATTGCGTGACCTTTTAGCGTTACCAGTTTCAGCCCAAAATGCAAATTCTATTCAAATCACGCTCCGTAAAAATGTCATAGGATTTGCCCAATTTGTTGTTGCTACGCGGTTAACATTGCATCTATTGCGAAGTAGCTTGGTTCAGTAAACAGGCAAATTGATCCGTGAGGTAGCGGGCTGGGCCAACTCAGTTATTTGGGTCGACTAAAATAACCACGCCACTCCGGCTGTCCATTAAATTTGAGCACACAACGCTTTATTTACGGCTTGTTTGATTTGAATACAATTTCCACTTGCGAAGACGCTAAGATTTGCGCTCCACAAACGCATGTTTGCTTAAAACATCACTCTAATGTTGATAGGGAGTTGATAAAAGACGCGATAAGAATGTGTGTTTTTGTCTACTTTTATTTGGACATTGCGATCACGCGGTCCAAGGCCGCCTTGTTTACGCGTACGCCCGCATGTTTACTCGCGTACCCGCTGCCCGGCCGATTCACATGTTGTTCTAACCAAAACAACCTACGCCACGACGATAGCTTTTGCAAACAGGTCGCGTAATATTCCGGCGAAAATGGCGCCAAACGCTCCATTGATCCTTTGGCGGGAAAACGTTGCGTAATCACTGTCAAGTGATTTTACAGGAGTTTCATGGTTACTGGCGATGAGTCTATGCTGTAGGTTAATTATTGTCAGTGTGGCATTAGCATATCTGATTTCAGCCACGTTTTTTGTTACGTAACGCTACTCCATTAGTTAGGTTAGTTGGTCGGTGTTGGTGTTTCTTGTTGGCGCGTGTTTTGACTGTTCCATCGAGCCACGTGTAATTTTGGCGGGAACAGGCAGCGTGGTCCACCCGTCGACCTTGTACATCCTGGCGATGACGTCATCACGTAGTCCCAGACTTGAATTTTTTGCGACGATTCTCACGAATCTTATTATTAAAACGACGCGATTGCCGCAACCTGCTATGTTTGTGTTATTATTAACCATAGTTTCATCAAATGCCGAAGAATTGACACATTTACCCTGAATTCAGGAGTTTAATTACAATTTAAACGAGAAAAATCTTAGTTTATTCCATTTGCTTCCTCATGGCTTATCAGCAGCTTATCTAGACCTGCCTCGACTAATGCGTGTATAATATCAACGGTTGATATGAGCTGTGTAGGTTCATCCATATTAATTAGTCCATTTAATATCGGATTCGTCTCATACAAGCCGTAGTGTTGCTACAACTCTGTGGCCTTGGTGTGCGTTTGAACGCCTGTAATAATAATACACAATGGACATTTGTAGCTACGAATTTAAATATTTAGAAATGGAGCCACGGAAACAGTCGTCCTCGAAGGAAGTTATGGATTAATTTACCATATTCTGTCATGCTTATTACAATAACCCTCCCACCGATAATTCACAGCCTTGAGCCATTATTATACAGATTAAACAGTGGTAAAACGATCGTTAACTTTTTATGGGTATTTATGATCATTTCTTCTGAAATTAGAAATAGACGCGCACAAAGACATAGCCGCTCTAATGGATTTATGAAAAAGATTTCGTCGCTTTAAGTGCAGTCGGGCTACTTTTTTTATGGGCACCGTCGTAAAAATGTCATCCAGGGCAACAAAAGTAGAGGCCGTTTCATAATTTTACGAGTGTTTCATTTTTGTGTCGTAAAAACAGCCAATTGGACGCGCGACCCGCCCCGGCCGCGTTAGCGATTGTAATTTCATGCGGCGTACTGCTGCGATCACTCGCGAATCCTTTCACTGCATGCTAACGAGAATCGTAAAACACTTTCTACCTTTCGACATTGTTAGCCTTTTTACTCGTAACTTTATTGTCACTGATGCATAACGTATTTTTTATTATGAAACATAATTCAACAACGTTTTTCTGTTGTTTACAGATTTCCTGAAGCCCCGCAAGCGGCTGTCCACGGCTGGTAAGAAGTCGCCCGCCCACAAACACGAGTGCGGTCACGGGGCACACATACGCCCCCCCAAGGTCGCCAGACTCGCGCAACCCCACTTCAAACGCACCAGCTAGACTCAGCAACAACCCTGCCGCTCACCTTTGGAATAAATCCCACCATTACACAAATGGTAACCATCAAACAGCCGTACAATCGGCAGCTATGTGCATACCGCGATCATATACCAAATGTGACGTCGGCACCCCAAAACGGCAATTGTGCAAATTATTTTATAACTTAATTTATTTTGTACACGCGTACGCGTCAAGAACAATATAATAATGTTAAGTAATTTGTAAGATAGTTCAGACATTATAATTAATATATTTCTACGCTAACGTAATGTCACTACATCACACACAACACAATATTTTGCTCAACGATTGAAATGTAAACAGCATCTGATTTCAGAATTTCAGAACCGGCAATACTATTGTGACAATTAATTATAAGGTTATAATGATCTCTTTGACAAGTAAAATTAAGTTATATTAAGATTTTAGTATGTCTAGGATTAAGGGAGTAAGTTAATATCGGTTCGATTCTGCATTACGCCTGATTCTCTTGAAGCTAAAGTCACAATTTAAATAGAAATGTTTGAATACGCTCCTCGGTGATAGAAATTAAATTTCTTCATTTTCGGAACGTAGTTAAAACATTTCGATGCATAACTTTTTTATGAGGTACTGGAATGTAAGGACTTTCTTGTTGATTTGATATTTTTAAATAACAAATAACTTGAGATCCCTTACGTCAATCTCTGAACAATATTGAGATGTTAATTAAAATACAAATACTCAATGACTGCAGTGTGTTACCCACGTAACAATGATTAATTTGCCAATATTTAATGACTAAATGATAAGTACAATGTAATTTTATTTTACCCTTTTTGAGTATTTGTGTTTCGCACATTGCCTCCTATTTGAATATTTAGATTATTTGTTTTGTTGTTGTATTTTAATGGATTATATCTTTTTGACGATGATGATTATTGTTTTCTATTAATATTGGATTTCTAAAGCCTTTAGTTGTAGACTTGTGTTTCGTGTTTCGATTTTCGTGGCGAATCTTCATTTCAGTACAAAATATAACCTTAGTTGGAAGGTTCAATTTCAAAAGACCTTATTTTCATTATTTAGCTTTAGGCAGTCTCCAATTTTTATAAACGTGCATACACTATGTATATTTAGTTTATTTTACGACGTTGTGTCGTAATGTTTGCTGTGTAACCAAAGTTTTGACCGCGACGCAAGATGCAATGAAATTTGAAAAATGAAATGTTTTGATGTTTGACTAAGAAAGATGCGCGATATTTACAAATGTGTACAGAACTCTACTGGAGGTAGGCGTGTTGTATATTGTCTTGTTTCAAGTTGATATAACGTTGATCTTAATATGAATTGTAATGTGTACTGTCTTTAATTGATGATTTATATTTTGTACCACTTTTATCTTCGCTCTTCGCTACATAGATGTAGCAGTTTATATCTTTAGAAAACCGAATCCGCCTTCGATAAAAACCTACTGTCACGTTATAATCCATTATTCTATTTGAATTCTGGATCATAACGTCACAGTATAAAAAATCTCTTTAAAAATTCGCCTCATGATTGAGTGGTACAAAATATTTTTCCTCTATTTTAGAGAGTGCACTGAAAATGTTTGATATAATTTTGTTAAAATATCTATTTGGATGTTATGTGCCAACAAAGTTCTATGCGAACATTATAATATTACTAAAATTACTTGTACGGCCTCAAAATGCTCAAAAGAATGCATCACTTGGGCTTGTATCTATAATTTTAATATATTCTCTTCAACACCTGTGATGTATTAAATATGATCTCAGAACATAATTTTACTATATGCAATTGTCATATTTAATATTTGAATTAAAAATAGCGTTAGTTGAGTTCATAAAGCAAATCTTGTATCCCTGGGCAGGTATGGAAAACGGTTTATCATGTATGAGAAATATTTTAATACATCAAAATATAATTGTAGATTGTTTGAAAGTTTAGAGTAGTAAACGACTGATGGTTTAGAGTTGAAGCCCGCGGCACTGTATATATGTGCACCTCCTGTAAGTAGTGAAGCGGGAAATGTGAACTAGTTCGGTTCGCGTGAGGGATACACTAAAAATGTACATTTTAATAATTATGTAGGCTTCAGAGGCGACCCTAGAAGACTAGGTTCTATTTTCTTTTACACTTTATAATAATCCAGATGTATTTTTAGAAATGTGGCGAGAAATTTTTGATTGTAAATATTTCTTGCTTCATTTTGGTTCAGTTGCAATAGACTAGATTTATCTTATAATTCTTGGATACAGCTTTAAAAACTGTAATCTGTTAGTTCCACATGTTCCATTTTATTATATCTGTAATGTATAAAACTTTAATTTAGTAAAAGGCTTATATGGTATTTCTTTGTTTTATTCAAACCCCAAATTCTTTGAGGTAGGTAGGTTAGGCAGCATAATTTGGTACAACCCTCTATGTACAATGTAGCGGAAGTTTGTCATCTCGAAGCTAAAATATCCCATTATAGTACCTACTATGCGTAGTGTTATAGAAATATGCACCATGAAAGATAGTGATTTTTTTCTCCTGATGATTTCCCATTTTGCAATAAACAAAATTATGAAAAATATAAACTTATTACTGAGTGTTCGCTCTAAATAGCTCACGTTTTATTAAATTGGCAACACTTACCAATAGATTTTGTCGATTTTTCGGTTGCCCACCTGGCAACACTGAGTTTAAAAATTCACCCGCTCGTAGTAGCATTTATCGTTCTCGTTTTTCGTATATTTATCGCTTTTTTTGTAGTTTTAGTTAATTTGTTAGTTATATAGTAGTACCTAGCTAATTAGTATATGTTTGTGTGTGTTAATTTTGTGAAGTGGAGAGAACTGGATTCCGAGTTGGCAGATACATAACGGTTATGTATGTATGTCATAACCAAACCAGTCAGGTATTGTAGGAGCGATCAAGGTAAGTCTAGATCCTTTATTAGGGATCATCACACATCGTGGCGAATTTAACAATGAATCTAAGTAAGCTGAAAAGTAAGTAAACTCCCTGTGGTAAGCACAGGTTCTTTAGTTTTAATTTTAAAGAAATAAAAGTCGAAGTTGGGTCTAATAGTAGTAAAACAGCAACAAAACAATCGATGTAGCCTATCTATAATATGGAGAAATTCGAAATAAAACCAAGTTTTGGATGCTCGTATGAAAATGTTTTACTGATATCACAATCAAGTCTACACAACTACCAGATTACCCATCACATTGTGTACAACATGGCGAATTATGGATGATTTACACAAAATTACACAAATAGTACCAATTATTTTACATTAGTGCCCCCGCCCGCCGCAACGTGGCGGGGGGCGCCACTACACACTGAACTATAATTTTAAAACGTTAATAATTTTACTGATTTCAATGCAAGAGGTTAATTTGTGTGCTACAATTATAAAGGTAGCCTATATCACTAGTAACATGAGAGTTAGCTACACTGAGCGTGTTTAAACGTTGCAAACTAAACGCCAACTACAATTTTAGTACAAAACTTTAGAACTAGTCAGTACAACACTATTTTGGGTTTAAAACTTCTTGTGGTGGATTCTAAACAACGAGAAAAACATGTAAAAAGAAGTTAAAAAATTCATCTAGCAGTGTTTTTAAGAAAATGTGCAGTAACTTTTAAATTTTCTTGCAATTATGTTATTGTCTCAAAATACAATTTGGAAATTTATCTTTATTCATCAAATGTGAATTAGGTACAATATAGATGGTGTTTTCTCCTGCCATGAGACTCAAACTTATATAAACTAGTAATTTATACCGTTATATCTACAATATACATTTACGACTACTAAAGTATTACACTTAGGCACATCAATTGTTATTAAAATTACAATTTAATTCGAAATTGTTATCCTGTAACCGACATCAGCTAAGGACTACCAACTACGTCATATTTTCGCGAGATGATTTTATATAAAAATCAGCGGTTGTTATAATTTGTACTTATAAACTTACTTTTTGATATTTGTGCTAACTTTTCTTATAGTAAATTATAAAAATCACTCCAAGAGAAGTTAGTACCAATCTCAAAAAAGTACCTACTTACATTCAAACGCTGTTTTTTACACGCTTTTGTATGACAAGGATCTACATGATAAAAAAGAAATGTCCCAGTCCGCGTCCAAAAACTAGTAGGTATATATTAATGTTATAAATGAATATCGATACTTAATCTGTTAAGTTATGAACATTTTAAACAGTCTGAAAATCATACAAAAACTTTAATACAAGTTTAAATATTGACTTAGGCAGTAGCTACAACATCGATTCAACTTTAGGATAATTTGTGACAACTAGTTTTTGTAATGCAACGTCTTTCACTTATACAACATCCTATATGAGGAAAGAGTTTAAAAGCCATTATACTATTTTAAGGAATTTGTGATTAATTTGTACTTTTAATTCACTATTCTGAAACTGTGCTAAGTGTTCCTTCTGACTGACAACTTCTAAAGTATTAAAGAAAACAACTCAATTTATCTACATTTTAAGTTAGTAACCCAAGAGCGGTTCCCTTGGCTGGGTCCAGGACCTACATGGACGACTAATTGTTAAAAATACTGTTTTGTGACTGATCAAGTGATCACTGTTAACCATGTGAAGATTGTTCTTTAAAAATTAGACGTTGTCAGTTAGCCAGGAATAAGTCTCAGTATCCATTATAGGTACACTATAGATATAAAACTTTGTATGTCATTAGAATACACTTATGTAAGTATATAAATCTATTTTGGTCGTAAATACGAAGTTGCTTATTCTATAGGTTAGTGAATGTGTTAACCGACTCCTGTCCCGTGACGCGCCTAGCGCGTCATGAAGAAACCTTCAGGGAGGCCCATGACGCGAGAGATGCGTCATTAGAAAAAAGTTTCAATTCAAATTTTTATTTGATTTAATCAATATAATATCTCATTTTATATAAAAATTAACTCATTAGGAACACCAATATCAAGGGCCACTATTTTTTTTTGGAAATTAAATTTGCCAGTGGTTGTCAACCATAGGGTGCCTACCTACAGGTAACTGTTTATCCTACTAATTATTGAAAAGTGTTATTATTAAAGCCAGGATTCGAACTTAGCAAATCTATAAAAATAATCACTATGTTTTGGTCACCAATGAATAGTTTAGATGTAAAAACGGAAGATTTTTGATTTGCGATAAAATACTTCCCACAGGTTGACAACCAATGGTGGAAATCTATAACATACCTTCCATCTCGTATAAAACATGTAGATCGACACTTTTAAATACACTAAACTAATAAATGAAACAAAACAAACAATAACAGGTCTCACTTTGTATTATTTTAGTTGAAATTGCCTAAAATAGCGTAATAACATCACCAGTGGCCCACGACGCGATAGGTGCGTCATCATTTAGGAGGGCCCGTGACGCGACTAGCGCGTCATTGAATTTTGTATGGGGCCACGGAGGAAAGGCTCGAAAAATGATGGTGGCAAGGAGTCGGTTAATAAGATAATCAGACAACGTGTTAATACTAAACGCGACACGAAAACACTGCGGCAACTTGGACGATAAAACATCATAGATTTAATAAAATATTTTGTATCATTAGATATACGAGACAGCAAATATCGTTTGGACATTAAAATCACGTTACTTATTAGTTAGAAATACTTAATATTAAGTAAAAACAGTCATTTTGTTTCTAAGCTTGACGAACAACTAGGTAAGTTATAAGTTTGAGCTACGCTAACGCCTAAATTATTTTTTCGATCTGATTTTTACTTCGTTTATAAAATTCTATGTTGTAAACACTATGCCTGGATACTAAGTAAATGAAAGCCGAACTAGATTCTTCCCTTTTTTATATAGGTGTTACATGGTAACCTAGCTCAGTTCTTGTTGGTCTCAGCGATATATGACCTTCACCTGTTTCGAACTACCCGCTCTAAACACACTATAAGCTCTAGAGTCTAGACGAATATAAAATATGTATCAGACATCTAAAATATAACATCTAATGTATTTTAACTTGGTGTTGGTAATAAGATATAATTTGATAGATATAAATACAGTCCAGCTGATTTGAGTTAGTTAAAAAATTGTGGACGGCAAAGCATTCGCGAATGTCTTTTAAAGTTACATTTGACTTGCTTGATTTCGTTTGGCGCAAGTATGTAGATAAACTTATTCCGTGTATCAGAAATCTGTTAAAATATTAACCTGGTTCATTCAAAGTTACGGTTCTTTGTTTTGTTATTTCATTAACCTCTTGTTTTTTGCTCTAATAAAATTATCTAAGCGTTGATGTTAGGAGCGTACAGAACTGGACTGCAAGATAATTCTAAAACATTAAAACTACAGACAAGGATCACATTTAATAGATACAAGTAGACGTGTAAAAATATTTAAATTCCGTCCTTCGATCCGGATAGAAATTCATTGTACTCTCTAGTTTGAAAAGCTTAATATTTATTATCACACACATATAATATAGAACGTTTAATTTAAAATTTTAACGTTTATCAAGCGGAGCCTACTTTAGCAGCATTGCTATGAGCTACCTACCTGACTGCTACTGTTGCGAAAAAACTGACATACAAATAACCGTTTAGTAGGTTTTTTACATTGAACGTTAATACCTAGTTTACCTTACCCAGAACGAGGCAGTACTTTGTTACTCGTTAAATAAATAAGTAGGACTTAAATAATACTTATATTTTTTCCCAACAGCAATAGTCAATTACCACTAGCTACCTAATTCGAATAGTATAATTATATTTAATAACAAACATGTGATTATCAGACTTGTAATTGTGTGAGTTATATTTTAAGAGGAAATCTTATTTTGTCATGCTTGTTCATTTTGTTCCCATAAGTCGTAGGGCGTTTCTATTTCTACACATTAAGTACATAACTTGATCTTTATTGTAACCATACATTACTTGCACATCAAGTAATATCCTCTGATGTTACTACGGTTTTATATCATTGAAATTAGCTGTTATATTCTCTAGGTTTCTTTTAATTGGTTAGTATTAATCGACCTAACTACACAAAAGTACACAATGTAAATAACTTTAAACAGGACTCTACTTTAAATATTTCGCCTCTAACAGCTGTTATATAGACCTATATAAATACCTTAAAACTTTATACGTTGAAACTACATTTCTAGAAACATTTAGCGTGCAATAGAAATTTCGTTTTCAAAATTAAGTGTCTTACCTAAATATTTCGTATTAAAAAAAGTTATTGATCAAAACTGAAATGACTATCAAAATGGATTGCAGTAGTTTATCTACGTATTGTTTTCTTAAAAAAGAAACAACTAAAAGATAATGAGAAAGTAACTTTTCTAAAATTACTCTTAATAAATTGGTGTGTATCTTACGGCTTATATAAACCGTCAAAAACTGTACACGTTTCAAATGAACGAACTAAACCCGACTCTAACACGCAAATAATAGAAACATTTATTGTCTGACACTGTATTATTGTCAAGACAGCAGATTGGGAACTCGGCCCGTGTTCTATTGACTAATGAAGCCAAGCTGAAACTATTCATTTACAATTTAATTTATTGTCTGTTTTTATGAAGAACAGAGGGCGAAGAAGCTTTATGTCTACCATATATGTATCGGATACGTAAATCCCATATAATCAAGAAGGAATATGTATGTAGGTACTTTCTATGATTGATAATATATTTTTCTAATAAAAACTGAAAATGAAATTTATATGCTATTATATAAAAATGATTGTAGTTTTGTTAACGTAGATCTTAAAAAGCATCTAGATTTAAATGATTTACTCAAATTCACTTACTTCCACTCTGAAAAAAACTTAATAAAGCAGTTTCTAGTAAGGAAACTATAAAAGCACATTTAAATAGTACAATCCTATTATTTCATTTACTTTTCTTTAATACATAAGGCTATTAACATTTTGTACTTCTATTTCTCTAAGTTACTAAAATTTATAAAATTAACTGAAATATGCAAAATCTAAATAAAAATTCTGGAGTGATAACAGATAATTAGGGAGCTAAAATAAATTAATCAAAATAAAACACCTACCTAATAAAAAACAAAACAACTAAAAGGAATGGGAAGAAAATAATAAAAAATAAATAGGGATATTTGAATTTTTTTTATTTACAATTTGCGTTCTAATAATAACTAATCGATTATTATTGAAGAAAAATAAAACTTAAGCCACATCAGTGCTATTTTATCCCCTGATCACCCTCATTATCAATTTAAAACTGTTAATATTTAAATCATATCAACACATGTTTGTTACACAAGGCTTAACAACTAAATTAAAACATTAAATACCCATTTATTATTGAGTTAGCTCCCAGCCTATACCACAAGGTAACAGGCATGTTATAATCAATTAAAAAACAAAATCTAACCCTATGATAATGTAGGTATTCAAGTAGATAAGATCATAGATAGATCATTGATGAATAATTAAGAAAAAAAATCACAGTGGAAATGAATAAGCCACGCGCTGAGCGCAACGAAAACATAAGCGTTTAAGAAAAAAACTAAAACCAACAGGCGACTTAAAAACAGTATTTGTACATTTAAATCTGTCCATTGATTCAATAAATTATTGTCAAACATTATTCCCTCATCAAAACCACTACATATTACAGATTACAATGCAACGGAACACTAAATATACACAAAAACAAATATTACAGCGTCTTGCACTCAGTCGTTAGGCGAAATGCATATTTTTATACACAATTTTTATTGCAACAACCCAAAATATACATTGATCGGGCGGCCAATCAAAATCACACAATAGACCAATCAGGATAATAATTTATATCACGGATCGACCGAATGCAACATGGAATATAACACCTTCCAATATTATACATAGATTAGCAAAAATAATGGGTCAATACGGATGAACAGTTACATTATCAAATTTAATTATATGAAAAAAAAACATTCCATTATATGTACTCTTAAAAATAAAACCCCAAACTCTCTTACAAATTAATAAGGACCTTGAAAGCGTCCTGTGTGCAAATACAAGCATATTATAAAAAAATATGTTTAAATAGTCTACTAAGGAAATTTATATTTCTGATGTGTTACGTAAAATGTTAAAAGGTACATTTTGATTAATTAAAATTGGAGAGTTGAGATCAAACTAAGTGGTACATATAAAATCAAAATGTAGAAGTTGTTTACTGATCTTTGAAAGCCATATTTATAAACATTATATTGTGGAAATGCAGGACTCAAAGTGAATAATGCTCTTTTTTATACATATATAAAATATTTTGAAACTTGAAAACAAATAGTAAAGGAATTCATTAATTATAATTAATAAACCCAATGAAAAGGAAAAAAATCAAATATTAAAAAATACTGACAGCATTTAACAGAAAATGGGAAAATACTTGAATATATTGATTGAAATCTATATTGGTATACTTCGGTTATTATATAAATTAATGCCTAACCTACAATTACTGCTTTATTGAATAATAGTAAATATAAGCAAAATTAAAAACCAGTTCAAGGCTCCACACCTCTATATTATTCAATATGAGCCTATTCCGTATCAAACTACAAATTATAAATGACTAAAAGATTGTACGATATTAATCCATATAAAATAATTAAACTTTAATATATTATTTACATGTTTGGTCGATCGCTAACGCAGTAAGACGCGCCTCAGTCGAGAATGTCACAGCAAACAAAATGTCTTAATCTAAAGCTTGGAGGTAAACCGAAAATAAAACAAAAACACGCCGAAGATAGAACTGTACCTCTGCGTAATATTCGTTTAAAACTAAAATGGCGCACAAACCATATCGTTATTTCTCTAAAATTCGCTAAATCACAAAAGGACGAATTATGTTTAATATATTTTTGTTTATTTTGTTATACGGCTCTGATGGCCAATGTGTTTTAAATTAATAAAGGCAAAAATTAATTATTTAATTAATTTGTGTCAATAGTGTCTACCCGAGCACATCCACATTAAAATAACCACTAAAACTAAGTGAATTGCAGTTGATAGGTAGTTGCATTTTATATTAAAAAACTAACATAATGCTATGGACACTAACGTCACACAATAAGATGATTAAAACTTTAAAATTAATACAATTAACATGTTTACTACATATTAAGCATTTTATATATCTTTTTTTTAACTTTCCATATTTATTTCTCCTTCACCCCTGTTTATATGAATAAGTATACACAATGCAGGTATATTATAATAAAACCTAACACAGCATTTACATGAAACTAGTAATAATATAGACAATCTCATTTATGTGAGTCTTTATAGGTATAAACCAAACTAAATTATAATTGACAAAATCACCACCATTAATAATTATAAAACATATTATAACCTAACTTTAATGATATCAAACAAATTACACATCAATTGATTTTGTCATCAATTGATCATTGTTAATGTAAGAACAATAAATCCTAATGAAATATTAGTAAATGCAACTATTTTATTTTGCCCATTTAGCAAATTAATCAAAACTAATAGAAAAGGAACGCCAAATTTACAATCTATTTTAAAACATGTACACAAAGTGATTGATACCTAACTACTACTGCATACCATTTCTAAATTATAAATCTGATTAGTTTAACTTAAAATCAAAGTTACCAGTTGCGATCGGGTGCAACATTAACCATTAATAAATTGAATACAATACACCCTAGAAAGGCTTTTCATTAAATATTTCATAATTAGTGTCTTACGAAGCGACATACAAATTCTATCTACTCAGCTTGAGTCTTTCTATATAGACTACAAGCCGTAACATTCAAAAAGTTATGAAACTGCCATTTTGAAAAGTCGATCTGAACATCATTACAAACAACCACTTCGATTAAAACATATCAAGGAACTATAAACAACATCACTAAACACACTAGACATAGTTTTGATTTAAAAATTGCAGTGTGAGAGAATTGATCTATCGAATTCGTGTTCCTTATCATAAACGTAAGCCACCAACCGTGCGGTGTTTGCAGTTCTATTCGCAGCTAGATCTGCAAACACCTCAGAATTGGTTGTCACAAAGTTAGAAATAGAAACCAACACCGTGTCTTTATTTCTTCAATCTTCTTTGCTTCATCTTCACCTTTTTGACGACACTTACACTTTCCACTATTTCCAACCGATTTTGACCGTTTTTTCACCGATTTTCACTATTTTTGACAGATTTTCGTGATTTTTTCACTATTTTTGACCGATTTTCGTCGTTTTTTTCACTATTTTTGACCGATTTCCTTCGTTTTTCCCGCGTTCTCCTGGGTTCACCAGCAGCCGCCCCCCCCGGCCGGCTAGTAGGGTCAGTCGGTGTACCACAGGCGCTGGTGCGGCGGCACGAGGTAGGTGGGCGAGTACGGCTGCAGGTAGTGCGCGTGCGCGGGGGGGAGGCGCGCGGCCGACGCGTGGTGCGCGGGGGGGGGCGCCACGCCGCCCACGCCGCCCACGGCGCCGACACCACCACTGGAGGAGAAAAAAAGGGTGTAAACATAGATTACTTCTTAAAAAAGTATGAGAGCAGGGTTTCGAAATAATAAAGTTAGTTGTCAATGATAATTATGACTATAACTTTGTGTGTAAGTAGAGTCAGCGTAAAGAGACGACATCTGGTGACAGATTTTTTTAAAATTGCTTTAGTAGTTACTATTAACCCGTACACACTCACAAACTATCTATTAGCAAGTATAAGTTTTTATATTAGTACAGTATCTGAATCGCAGACTATAAACCCTAACTGTGTACTACTGTCTATATCTATAAGTCTATAGTAACAAACTTCCGCTTTAACACCCAATGTTAACACAAACAATGACAGTTTATACTCACGTGTGGTAGTGGTATGTGGGGACATACAGCGGTGGTGGCAGATACCCCGGAGAGACCCCTCCACCCGGGGACAACACTCCACCACTAGGAGGCCTGGAGTATTTATATTTATTAGTATTGGCTTAAAATATGTGGAAGTCAACATAATGTAAGGGAATGAGAAATTGTAAAAGGATTTTAAGAAATGGGTAGTTATTTTTAGATTTTTGACAGACAGAAATTGAGTTACAAACATCTAAAAAACCTTAAAAAAAATATTATTATTGAATAAAGTTAAAAAACTTCACAGTCAGAGTCTTCTTGACCTTTCAAGTATTTTTTTCATGACCTCGCAGTCATAAAAGCATACTTTTAGCCAACCAATCATGGCACCTTATTTTAAAACTGACTTCATTTTTATGTATTACTAGCGAGCGACCCGCCCACGCTTCGCAATGGTGTAGTTTTGGCCAACTTCTTCACGTCACATTGGTTTTTAGCTAACTCAAAACTCATTTTTCTTAATGTTCATAATTTACAAATTTAAATGAATAAATTACCTAAAGGATGGTGAAAATCACATTAAAATCCGTCAACGGATTTCGAAGGAGTTAGGAGACAAACATACAAACAGACAGAATTAGCGACTTGGATTTATACTATGTAATGATAATGATGATGATGATGATGATAATGATGATACTATGTATGTAATTAGGATAATGATGATGATACTATGTAATGATAATGAAGATAATGATAATGATGATGATGATAATATGATCTCACTTGTAGTGCGCGTGGTAGGCGCGGTGGTGTTTGTGCGCGGCGTGCTGCGCCAGCGACATGTACTCACGACACGTGCCGCTCTGTGGGGAATGTACCTTATATTTATTTATTATTTATTGTAAACCAGACCAGAAATATAACGGGTGTAAGACCACTTACTTCCGAAGGCTGAAACCATGTATTCTGGAGGCTCAATAGTAACTAAATTCACTAATAGTATACCCAGAAAACCCAATTTAAAAAAGTTATGAAGGATTGAAAAGTCATATTCGGCGCTTGAAATCATCGCTCACACATCAACTGTTGGTTCAGGTGCGATTATTTACATTGCAAATAAAATTAAAAACCCATTTAATTTGATAAAGTCTGATAGTATAATTATTTTTTAATATTTTGAATTGCGTACATTTGCTTTGTCTCTGTCATATAAATAAATTAATTTAAAACATTACTACACAATACTCACGCTATCTCGTTTGTTGTGTTGCAGCGGCACATACTGGTTGCATTGATAGTCCGGAGGTTGTCGGATAGCCGGATTGTTCTGGAAACAAATTATGTGTTAGTACCAATCTTGTTAATGTGTAACTTTACTAAATAAAGTTAATGCTTGTAGTTATTGTTATCATTGGAAAGATAATAAAGGATAAAGTTTTTTTAAAATTATAATTATACTTAGACCTACTGAATCTATAAGACAAACGTCTAACGTAATGTCTACACACCTGTATATGGTTGTTGTGTATCTACCTGTATATAATGTATGTACCTGTATATGGTTGTTGTGTATGTACCTGTATATGGTTGTTGTGTATCTACCTGTATATAATGTATGTACCTGTATATGGTTGTTGTGTATGTACCTGTATATGGTTGTTGTGTATCTACCTGTATATAATGTATGTACCTGTATATGGTTGTTGTGTATGTACCTGTATATGGTTGTTGTGTATATACCTGTATATAATGTATGTACCTGTATATGGTTGTTGTGTATCTACCTGTATATAATGTATGTACCTGTATATGGTTGTTGTGTATCTACCTGTATATAAGGTATGTACCTGTATATGGTTGTTGTGTATGTACCTGTATATAATGTATGTACCTGTATATGGTTGTTGTGTATCTACCTGTATATAATGTGTGTACCTGTACATGGTTGTTGTGTATCTACCTGTATATAATGTGTGTACCTGTACATGGTTGTTGTGTATCTACCTGTATATAATGTGTGTACCTGTACATGGTTGTTGTGTATCTACCTGTATATAATGTGTGTACCTGTACATGGTTGTTGTGTATCTACCTGTATATAATGTGTGTACCTGTACATGGTTGTTGTGTATCTACCTGTATATAATGTGTGTACCTGTACATGGTTGTTGTGTATCTACCTGTATATAATGTGTGTACCTGTACATGGTTGTTGTGTATCTACCTGTATATAGTGTATGTACCTGTACGTGGTTGTTGTGTATCTGGTCGTGGTGCAGCGCCAGAATCCTCTTCTTCTGCGACTGCGGCGTGGCCGGCATGGGCCCGCGACCACCACCCACGCTCGGCTGTTATAATATAATACAATGTTAATTAATTTGTGGATAATAGGTCAATGACCTTATGTCATATGGTGGATGTGTAGTGACAATGGAGGTCAATGACCTTATGGATGTATAAGTTAGTGACTATGGAGGTCAATGACCTTATGGATGTATAAGGCAGTGACTATGGAGGTCAATGACCTGAAAATTTATGGATTGATTCCTGGAGGTCAGTGACAAGTAAAAAACACTAGGTACGTAGATGTTACGAACACACATTATAGAATTGTACATGAAGTTTCTTAAGTTTTTCAATTACTCGTACTAGCGTCGTAGCATATCTGCTTAAACTAAATTGAGTACTTTTAATAAAAGACAGGGAGAATTCTTTTTCCATTCTTTTAGCTTCAATTTTGAAAGCAGATTCTTTTAACATTGACTTACATTTTCCTTCCATAAACTGTCTATATAACAATCACACCTATTTTGCCTACAAGTTCGGTGAAGCTGTGAAAGCCGTCAAGTGGGTAACAGCGCTCAAAACTCAAGTTAAAAAAAATGCTTACAAGTTTAATTTTTTTTTCTCACCTGATTATGATGATGGTGACACGGCTGGTACTCCCTCTTCACGTCTCTGGGCGACCGCGCCGAGCATATCACCCCCGAGGTGTTGGTGGGGGTGGGTTGTGGCGGCTGCGGGGGTGGTTGTTGGGGGGCGGGGGCGGGCGGGAGCGCCGCCTGCGGGGGGGGGGGGGGGGGGCTGCTGCGGGGCGGCTTGTTGGGGGTTGGTGTTGCCTGGGGGAAAGTGGATTGTTATAATAAAGTTTCATATAAAAATATTAAATAGAGTATAAATCTCCAGACTGCATGGTAATATTAAAAATTGATAGGTAAAGTCTTTGCGTTGGTTGTAAAGTTAATGTGTCCAATTATATATTATTAACAGTTTACATTATTGTGTTAAATGCAGCATTAACTAAGTTAATTTTAAGGAAACCAATTACTTGTAAAACTTGTAAGTAACTAGTAAAATAACTTCTTTATTTATGTATCTCATTTAAAACATTACTTTAATACATCTATAGCTATAGAATGAATGACTGAAAAATGACAAATTAAAAGTGATTTTCTAAAGTTTTCCTTACTATGCTAACAAAATCACTATTTTTACACTTTCTTTCAATAACATTTATATGATCTTACCTTCCGGCTCGTCGTCGGAGTCGGACACAGTGATGACAGAAACCGCGGGCGACGGCGTGTCTCGGATGGTGATGGTGTGCGCCGGCTGTTGCCGCACCGCTCTACTGGAGATGCCATTAATACGGTTAAAATAATGGTATATTGATGGAATGTGTATAGGAGTTTTTGGTATGTAGGGATCCTACATCAACACACACACATATACACATACATTATATAAAGTAGGTACATGTATTTGATATCATACTATATTAATATTTACGTAACACTGTTATACAGGTATACAGGTTATACAGGGTGATTGTAAATGGGGAAAAAGTTGTTTTATGTACTGCTTTGATATTTTAACAGTAAAAGAGAAAGGTTTTTATTAAATGTAAAAAAAAGAAACAACTTTTCTTATGGGAAAAGAGTTTTTTATGTACTACTTTAATATTTTCGCAGTAAAGGAGAAGGTTTTTATTAAATGTAAAAAAAAGAAACAACTTTTCTTATGGGAAAAGAGTTTTTTATGTACTACTTTAATATTTTCGCAGTAAAGGAGAAGGTTTTTATTAAATGTAAAAAAAGAATCAACCTTTAATAGATTTCTGGTGGAAAGGGACTAAAGAGTCGCTCTGTATACTGATAAACAATAGAAAAAGTTTTATACTGCCGTTAAGACGTGATGAAATTGTTTCAAGGTTAATTTTGACTATTCATTGCAGAAATACAAAATCTTATAGGCACCTTTTTAACATTCACCTTGAGTCCACATCCTAAAATCAACCCTATCAACCTATAAAATAAGACACATACTTGTGTGGCGAGGGCGGCGTGCCTTCCTTCACTCGTTTCTTGACCGGCGACAGCTGCGTTCCCTCCTTCTTGTTGTTGGCCGTCGATGTGCTGTGGATATTAGTACAGTTATAGATTGTTGGACGTAGGAAATGTAGTTGTAGAAGTGATGGTTATGTGGAGTGAATGCCCGGTTTGTATGGGGGTGTTTGATTTTGAGCTTTATTTACAGCGTGGTTGAAGCTAAGACAAGTGGCAGTAGGGTCTAATTGAAAGGAACATCAGTCACCCTTAGAAAAATGACAAACTTTATACAGGGTTATTTGTAATTAGCGCATCACCTCTTGCAGGCGGCTTCCTTACATCAATCCCAATAACATTTGTTCAACGACTTTTTGCAAAACTTGATAATTAACACAAAAACAAAAAAACAAAAACAAATTTGCGCGCTCTGTTATTTATAACTCTGTATTTTGTAAGAAGTTCCTAGACCGGTCGCCCCCCCCCCCCAGTCACCCGCGCGCCTGCCACGCCAGTTGCGTGCGCGTAGAGTATTGGATTCATGCTCCATTGCCCCGGGGCAGTTATACAATTTTTAAATAATTTTAAAATCATTCCCCACTGACCCGAGATGTCGAACGTATGCTCCATTGCCCCGAGCAGCGAACGTACAGATAGTTACAAATTTGTTAAGGTGATAAAACAATATATTAATTCAACAACATTTGTTTGCCATTTGTTCTTACAATCATTCATATTGACGACCTCTGTGGTGTAGCGGTATATATACCGGACTGCTAAGCGGATGGTTCCGGGTTCGATCCTCTGGTCGGGCCAATTTCGTAAAAATTGTTTTTCGATATTGGCTCGTTTCTGGGTGTAACTAGATTCTCCCCTACCTATAGTACCTATAGTACAAGCTCTGCTTGGTTTAGGGCCACACAGTTGGTGTGTCAGTCTGGAGATTTATTATTATTATTTATAAATTAACCACTTCTCAACATGAAAAATTAAAACATCTTTAATCAACTTACATAAAAGATATTTAAATAAGAAATTCTTATTCTAAGCCTTAATTACGAAACTGTTATTTTGTGAGACTACATATTTTTTCTAAATAATGTCCTAAAGTTATTTTCCCTATTAAATTATCTTGAATTGAATCATTTTTTGATTATATTTTAGAGATATAGGAACACCTTTTAGAAAATTATTTACTTTCATTTTATTAACAGAAGCATCGTTGTACAAAATTTCTAATACCTTTAAAATAGTTGGATTTGTATTAAACATCTTGTTAATTTTAGAATGCCAACACTCAATGTTATTGGTCGTTTTCAAATTTTCTTCATAGAATGACCATCTACCAAAGAAAAATTTAAGCGCCATCCATGTTTTTACAAATTAATCATTAAATTTCTCAATATTCTTATTATGATCAGGACAATCTTGCATTATACAATATAATAAATAAGTAATAATGATAAGGCACAACACAACGCTACATGATTTTTAGGAATTGGTGATTTAGTTAATAATATTTGTTTCGCTTCTTTTATGAAACTGATAACCCGCACGAAGCAAAATGAGGCCTTTTCGTTCAGAGTCCACAAAACTAAATTCACTAGGAGATGAACTGCTGGGTTCACAATCGTTATCACTTTTCATTTGCCACCACCTGGTTACAATGCTTATTGCTGTTTACCAAGTTACTACAATAAATTCAACAGCTTTGACATCATACAAATAAGTAGTAATAAAGCCGATACAAATTAAACTTGACGCAGGTTTTTTTACAGCTATTTTTTAAGACGTTCTATTCAGGACTGTACAAAATTATTATTGATTTCTTTTAAAAATACGTCTCGGGTCAGTGGGGACTATGAATTCGGGTCAGTGGGGAATAATTTTTGTTTGCTAATAATTCGGGGCAGTGGGTAATAGATATTCGGGTCAGTGGGGAAAATAATATATTTAAATAAAATAATAAAACTGCCCCGGGGCAATGGAGCATGAATCGAGTATTGTACCGTTCAGAGGCATCTAATAAATTTGTATGGAAAAACTTATTTTTTTTTTAATATTAAATTTCATTATTCGTTGGTTACATGTTGTTGGGATTGATGTAGAAAAGCTGCCAACAAGAGGTGATGCGCTAATTAGAAATAACCCTGTATATCCCAATCTACTTCTGTTCTATTCCGTGCTTATTTTTCAATTGTGAGATAAATCCTATTGTAGCAATAAATAAATATTATTTTTCCATTGCCATTTTATGCAGATGTCAAATAGTTATATTCAAAATACAATTTCTCAGTCAAATAGAATTTAGAATAGAATTAATTTAGCAATAATAATAAATCTCCAAAGATCTTTATTATTTTTTTATTATTAATTATAGCCCTGAATTAGCAATAGACAAATGTCACTTGTATCATAGAAAGTCAGGAAATCAGAAACCGGGCATTAATGAATTCAGTACCAACAGATAGCACATAAGTGTAGTTTATAAATTAGCAGGTGTTAGCGCGTGTTACAAATATCTTCTGCTATTTCAAAGTTTAGCGGTTTAAGAACATTGGTTTTGACACTAATTGCTAATTATTGAGAGACGCGATGACCACTCTGTGCTTTCTATTGGAATTTTGTGAGTTTCTCAATAAGTGAAGATTAGTATAAAAATAATGAAGGATGGCTTTTGTAAGCAAATGAGGTTTAATAAGCAATATACACAATTAGTATGATAAGTGCGGGTCAATTTCAAGAGTTTTAGTAATTAAATCAAAGAAAACAGTAAATAATTAAGAACAAATGAAAAAACTTTCGGATAAATATGTATATTCCGAGTTAGTTAATGGAAATTATGAAATAGGTTTTATTTTATTGTTAAATCCACTATTGTCCTTACATTTTGACACCATTAAATTAAGATTATTTAATTTAGAGTTTAATTAATTTGTCTTCTTAACAATAGTGCATTAAAATAATAATTAGGTGTTTAAGAGGTAGATGTCAAATGATTGTTCTCTATTGAGAATTTGAAGTGGAGTCACATTTAAGAACTACTTAAGTAGCCCTTACAACTGACCAAATTTTCAATCAAAAACCGGCGGTAAACATGGATATTTTAAAGCAGTTTTTTCCTACGTCTCGATTAATGGATCCAAGCCATTTTTAGTAGCAGATTTTAAGTAATTGTGATTAGTAGCTTACTTGGCTTTGTTAACACATCTACAAAACCAAAAAAGTTACACTACATTAAAGTGCCTTAGAAAAACTAAAACCCTGTTAATGTTAAAAGGAAGCACTAGTACAAGAGCCAGCTGCAAGTTTTCCCAAAAAAAATAAAAAGCATCCCCCTTTGAAGCAGTCGAGTAAAAATCTACTCTAGCCCGGTAGTAAAAAAAAGGTGCGAAATGAAGATGAAATGAATGAGTTATAGAATAGCACGGTATCCAACCTGTACTGGTGTGTCGGATGGTGGCTAGGGTAATGGGGCACTGCGCCTGTTTGCTGCTTTGTAGATCTGTCGACAACCACCCTAATGTTTACTTCATGTGAAAACTACTGATGAAGTAAATTAGGTCCTTTTCTATAAGATATAGAGCGGGTTCTGGGTTCAATGACAGATGTTTAGAGAGAAAATGTGTATTCGCTTTTTTATTTTAAATTCTAACTGTGTATATTAGAACTATGTCTATTTATAACAATTTTATTATATTTATAATTGATTTTTGTCATTTGTACCTGTATAAAGAGGAGGGCAAATAACACATTTTTTAAATGATTCAGACTAAAATACCTTGTACATTCTTCTCATAGTAAAATTTATTTGAATCAATGAAATTAATAAACACATATGTAATTATCGTCAAAATAAGACCCCAATTTGGGTTCTATTTCTAAAGCCTACATAACATAACTGACGTATACAAAGGCTGTCATGTTGGCTGTCAAACTTTTTTTTGTGGTTTTGTCCTCTATAATATAGAAAGCCGATTTTGTCCAAAAGTTGTAGTTGAAGTTCTGTAATATAATCTTCTATACTATAAAAACATCATTGCCAAATTCCCTCAACTATACCAACTTTCTTTCTTTATAATCTACATAAAACAAATTTCTCATTAAGTATATAGACTACAACTGACCGTTTAACAGGTAAATGCGTGAGATGGTGGTCGTGATGATCCAGTATAAGTGGCGCCCGCCACGACTCCTCGCCGTGCGAGGACAGTTGTTGTACCTTTGGGGAAAATAGATAATTTAATATATAGAAAATGATATAAGATGATAAAAATATGCTAGTATTAAAATTTGTGTAAGATTCATTATTATGAATCTGTAATACTTCAGACAGTACTCTCAAAAAGATGTTGTAATTGTTTTACACAGTAGATGAAAGTCAGTCATTTAGGTACAAAATTCCTTAGTTTAATTGTTTGATAATAAAACAGAAAAACTTTGATCCCCGTATCGGTCCAGTTTCTAAGAACCATTTCTATCTGAATTGGTTCCTGTCTGTGTGTAACTAGATCCCCTCCTAGTCCGTTGTGTGTTACTTAATACTGAGCACCTAATGCATTTACCTCAGGGTCACATTAGCGATGTGTCAGTTTAAATATTGGTATAAGCTGTGCAGATAAAGAATTGATTTGAAAATGGCCGCGGGTACAGTTTGCAAAAAAAATTTTCAAAAATCGATTTCCATTTTTTACATAGACTTGTTTTTATTAAAAAATATTGTTATAATTAATTCATGGTACCAAATAAAAATGATGTAACAGAACGAATTTAAAGTAATGTATCTAAGCGTCTAGGTAGCGTCGAAAGCGAATCCTGACAGATTTTTTTTTTGAAGTGCGTACGTCACTGTGCAAGTATAGACAGCGATAGAGTGTGAGCGAGAAAGCATGCGATCGGCCGCCATTTATAAATCAATTCTTTATGTGCGCAAGTTATATTTGTTTTCTACTAGGCAGTTTATTTAAACCTGGTTTATGGTATATACCTGGTATGCTGGCTGGCATAAGATAGAGAACTGGTGCGAGAATGGATCTCTGGCCGCGAACTGCCGCCCGCCCACCACGCGGCCCGCCGGGTATAGCTGGTACTGGAAATCAAATATAAAGTTAATTATAATTATCATTACATAGTCCTACTAATATTATAAATGTGAAAGTTTGTGAGTATGGATGTATGTTTGTTACTCTTTCACGTAAAAACTACTGGATGGATTTGGATGAAACTTTGCAGTAATATAGGTTAAACATTAGAATATCATATAGGGTACTTTTTACCGCGGGAAAACTTCTCATTCCCACGGGAAACCGACTTCCAAGCGAACGGAGTCGCGGGCGGCTACTAGTTGTTTCATATATAGTCCATTTTACGACATACGAAGGGATAAGAAAATGTGGAAGTTTTTGAAAAAGTTAAACCAATACATAAACTATAAATCGATATACAAATTGGAAACTGAGTATTGCTGGACAATGAAAATCTTTTTTTTTTTTCAAATGGTGTTTAATTTAATCTGCAATGTTATCATTGCCCCTACGCTATCAACTATATGGAAGCGTAAACTACACACAACAAACATAAATTGTAAATATTTTTGGGTCGACGACATTTCGGACACAAATCAAAAACTCGGACACCTTGGCCAATGTATAAATTTTTCAATTTTAATATTATTTTTATCCATACATTGGCCAAGGTGTCCGAGTTTTTTGTGTCCGAAACGTCGTCGACCCATTTTTTCCTTTTTTAATTCCATTATATTTTGTTAACTAACCTATTTCCTACTTAGCCTTATAAAACCAGTTAAACAATAAACTTACCAAGTTGTCAATGGGCGGCGGCAACCTGGCGGGGTTGGTGATGAGTGTGAGCGGATGAGCCGGGGACGAGTACTCCGCGCCGCCCGAGCGACGACACACCTAAAGGGGAATATACTCGTTAGTTAATGATCAAGTTGAGATACTAATCCTTAAATAATTTGTCCCTCATTGATAAAATAATTTGTATAATTTATAACACACCATCTCTATATACCATCAATTATACACCCCGTATTATTAATTATACATACAATTGATTTAACATTTTTTATAATCAATTATACATCCATATTATCAAATATACATTATATAAAACTAATTATACATTATGTATAATCAATTATACATAGTGTATAATCAATTATACATTACGTATAATCAATGATACACCCTTCTCGATAACAATAAGTACCTCCATCATCTGCACGGAGGCCTTCACGTTGTTGCAGTGCGCGTAGTCCACGAGGTGCGCCAGCGTCACGAACGCGTGGTTCAGCGCCTCGCCCGGCGTGATGCGGCGCTCCTACACAACAAATTATAATAACATAATATGTAAAAATTGTATAATCATTATCATTACATAGTTTGTATGTTTGGCCGCTAACTCCTCCTAAACTACGTAACGGATTTAAATGCGGTTTTCTCCATATTTTAGGGCATTAATTCATTTAAATTTGTAAATAATATATGTTTAGAAAAAGTTTTTAAAGTTAGCAAAAATGCATGGGTTCGCGAGCAAGTCGGAAAAATTACACCATTGCGAAGCGTGGGCGGGTCGCTAGTTAGATATACAACACAATAATGTATTATTAGAGTGTTGATAAAATTTGCTAAAGAGCTGTAGAAAGAAATATGCTATTAAGGTGTAAATCAAATTCATACAGTGTATAAATTGAAGAATAATTTAATATCTAATAGTTAGGTTTTTGAGAAATTTTCTCATAAACCATTAACCATTTTTCGATTTACTGACTTATTTTTTGAATTTTTACAAAAAAATACCTATAGTCTTTTTGTATCAGAATTTCCTTGCATCTATAAATTCAATAACATAAGCACTAGCTTTAAACATAAAATATTAATAAAGTGAGTTTATGTGTTTACCTGGTCCATAGTAAGCATCCGTTTCAACAAGTCAATGAATTCCCTCCTGTCTGCCTTCTCAGCCAACAGTTGGCCTCCTTCAAGATCCGTTGGTACATTCACCTGGAAATAACATTGTATTATTAATGAATATCATTGTAGGTTGTGTACCTATCTTAAAATCAAGACCATATTAGTAAGGTAAGTGAAATGCAAATAAAAAAATGTTAAGGCCAGATTTTGAATATTAAATTAAATGATAACTTATCAATTATCATAAACTATTTGTTTTTATATAACTTATTCTATAGCTTATAAATTTAAGTTTTATTTCATTTTCTTAAACACTATGGAAAAGTAACCTATCATATCCACAAAACCTCACATATTAAACAACAACTTTCATTAGACTTCTATCACTTACTACAATACTAAGCTACAACCTTCGTTACACTTCTATTACAACAAAAACAAAGTCCATATTCCCTCACCTGTCCAATATCATCCAGACAGTTGAAGATATACTTCCTGGCCTCCTTGCTCTTGATGCCGGTCTCCAGTTCGTGCTCCTCTGGAGTCTTCAGCCGCCAGAACGGGTAGGTAGACTCCACGTCGCGGTAGAAGAACTTTGTGGTCTTTGATGCACTGTTAATACAAATAATTACATTGATATTGTAGAAATAACAATAATAATGATAAATCTCCAGACTAACACACCAGTAGTGGCCCTAAAGTATGTTGCAAATAGTAATAATAAGACTGAAACACCAATTATGTGGCCCTAAAGTAAGTTGCAGTAAGCACTTGTGTTATAGGTATCATATAAGGGACTAGGGGAGAAACTTGTTACACCCAGACACGAGCCAATTTCGAAAAACCTTGGCCCATTGGACATTGGCCCGACCCGGGGATCGAACCCGGAACCATCCGCTTAGCAGTCCGGTGTATATACCGCTGCACCACAGAGGTCGTCTTTATAATGTAAGTAGACTTGATTGATAGTAAAATTTGAAATAGACAAAGACAACTTAACCTTTTCTTGTCTTAAGAATTACTGAATTTTTTATATATTTGTTTTAGTAGTTTTAGAAGAATATATTTATTTATTTACACGAATAGCATATTTGTACTTTTTCACGCAAAAACTTCTAAACCGATTTGGATGTAATTTTGTATGTTGATCGACTACAATGTAGAATAACACAAGGAGTAATTTCTTCAAGGGAACGTAAAATTCATTTCCTCGGGGAAAAACAACTGATATGCACGGGAAAACAACTCATTCCCAAGGTGGAGTTTTTGATAGTGGTAGTCTAGCTGTAGGTTCTGTCTGCAGCGATGACTGGGCTGACTCGACCGGTGAAATACCACCGTCGCACAGAAAACCATAGTGAACATCGTCCCTATGTTCTTGCGTTTCGTTCGGTGAGTGCGGTATCCGTTGCCCAATCTTCTCAAAGGCTACACACCCCCAACACCCACAGTGTTGACTACCCACGGGCGGCGGTGATCACTTACCATCAGGTGACCTTGCTCGTTTGCTTTGCTATAAAGGTTTTTAAACCTAGTCTCACCTGTTAAGCATATGCTCAGTGGGCAGCCCCTGCGTCTGTGAGATATATCTGATCTGGTCGTACTCCGAGCACCCCGGGTATAATGGCCAGCCGAGGAACAACTCCGCCACCACACAGCCGAGGGACCACATATCGATGGCCTCGCAGAATGCCAAGCCTAGGATTATCTCCGGGGCTCTGTAACGAAACATTTTGTTAGAATTTTGTTATAGTAAAAGAGGATGGAGTTAGAATTTAGAAAAAGAAGGAAGTTTTTTCATAGTTAAGAATGGAGATAAGATGTGCAAATCAAAAATGTAGTCACAATTTTACAACCACAGTGTAAGAGAGTAAAACTTCAGGCTAAAAGCAATTTTAAAGGCAGGCAAGTTCTAGTTAAGACTTTTAGTACTGTAAAACTAAACTTTTTTTTTTAAATCATTACCATTTTTGACTTTTTCTCTGGCATTATACATTTTATATACTACTAGAGACCCGGCCACGCTTCGCAATGGTGTAATTTTGACCGACTTGCTCACGAAACATTGTTTTTGGCTCACTTAAAAAAACGATTTCCGATTGTTCTTTATTTACAAATTTAAATGAATAAATACCCTAAAATATGGAGAAAACCGCATTTAAATCCGTTACGTACTTTAGGAGGAGATAGCGGACAAACATACAATCAGACAGAATTAGCGACTTGGATTTATACTATGTAATGAAGTGAACTTACCTATAGTATCTGCTCTGCAGGTAGGTGTTGCAGACCGCCTTGCTGACGTGGCTAGCCGAGCCGAAGTCTATCACCTTGACCCTGTAGGGCTGCCGGGCTGGTTCTACCAGCATTATGTTCTCCGGCTTCAGGTCGGCGTGGATTAAGCCCAGTTGCTGGAGTAATGGAATAATAGGGTTGTAGAAGTGTAATGGAATGTTTTAACTATAGCCTAATCGCAAGTTCAATAAAAAAAAATTAAGGAAAATATCTGACTTATATTAGTAACGAGCTTCGCAAATGTAATTTTGCCGACTTGCTCGCGAACCCTTGCATTTTTACTAACTTAAAAAAACTTTTTCTAAACGTTCTTTATTTACAAATTTAAAGGAATAAGTACCCTAAAATATGGAGAAAACCGCATTTAAATCCGTTTCGTATTTAAAGAGGAGTTAGCGGCCAAACATACAAACGACTTAGATTTATACTATGTAATGATTCATAAGGGAATTTAACATCCCAATCTAAAGATTTTCTTTTCACATATAAAATCATTCGCAGTTAAAAAATATACATGAGAAAACCCGTTTTTTTGTTTGTTTTTAATAGTAAAGCACACTGGATCTAACTAAATACAAAATGAAAGTCATAATGACTTTAGCTGGAAGCTTTAAACTATACAATAACATCTCTATTTTGCGGAGATATTATCCACAATATCTGATTCTAGCTTTCCGCCCTGCGGTTTCACCCGCAACTAACTTTGCAATCTTACAGAACTCTATTTTTTCCAAAATAAAATATAGCCTATATTACTCGTGGATAATGTCGCTTTCGAATGGTGAAAGAATTTTTAAAAGAAAGAAAGAAAGAAAATCGGTCCAGTAGTTTTTGAGCCTATTCGACACAACCAAACAAAGTTTTCCTCTTTATAATATTAGTATAGAATAGAAAGCTTATCCACCTTGAGTTTGAGCAGCGCCGTCAGCACCTGCTGCAGGATCGGCCTGATGTACTTCAGCGGCAGCGGCGAGAACTTGTTCTGCTTGAGGAAGTCGTACAGGTTCTGCTCCAGCATCTCGAACACGAGGCAGGTGTGCGAGCGGTGCTGGAAGCACTCGTACGCGCGCACGAAGTTGAACTCGTCCGCCGACTCTTGGGAGAGCCGCGACAGGATCGACACCTGGAATGGAAAATGTGGTTAGATGTGATAGTCTGTGCTTTTTGTTTTGTACAGGGTTCAGAATATTGGATATGTTTGTATGATTATATAACTTCTTATAGTTTTTGACACGGTCTACAGTGTAGACTCTACACTATTCCTTTTAATAAATAACATTAGGTTTGTTAGAAGAGTATATTTCGTCAAATACATTATGGTTTAAATTCCAATATAACTACTATCTTAGACTATTATTGTAAAATAGTAAATATATCATTGTATGATATCAGCAACTGTTCTATTTATTCAATACTAAAATGTTTAATTGTTTTTGTCAACGGCTATATAATTTAATGTCCATCGTTTGATAAATCATTATTTCAAATGACACTAAACAGTGTTTAGTAGTAAAGTTTTAAACAATTTTGTAATAAATGTTTCACTGTCAGATGTAATAAAATTCTAAACTGTCCTTGTACTAAATTATACGCTATATAAGGAAAACAAAAATAGATATAAATTTGAACAATCCTGCTTTCATTTAACAATATTGCAACATTTAATTTTAACGTATTTTATCTCTACGCTTTAACTAAAACAAAATGCAATCACGTAAATCAACTATATGTACTTTAGGGTCATCTGGAATAATAATCGATAATCCTAACTTTATATTTTCTCTTTCGTTTTATATTTGATCCGAAACTCGCTTCCCCGATACATTGTATTGCCAATTCTCACAGCTTGCTTGCACCATAAACATTTTCGTAGCACTTCACAGTGAAAACAAACAACTGGCTTGGAGCCAACACCTCCAAAAGAAGTTGAGCAAGCTTGACAATTTCTTTATATCACGGATTATACGAAACTCAATCTTAAGACAAAGGACATAGGGGAAATAATTGAGTGAGTTTTTTGAGCGTTTTTGGTGATGCAGTTCGGTTATATTTATTTTGGTTAAGAGTAGGGATGTTACGGATATGGAATTTCGGTTTCGGTTTCGGATACGGATATTGATTTTTTTTATATCGGTTTCGGTTTCGGATACGGATATGAAATTATTTCGGATTATCCGGTAGTTTCGGATAGTTTCGGTTACGGATATTAGATTCTAGGAATTTCAAAAGTAATACAAAAAAATAGATAATAAAATGGTTTTATTTATATAGAGGAGTACGATGAATGAGAACGGTGATGTCATAAACACCGCTACATTGCGCTCAGAGAGAGAACCAACACTTTGGTCACAGTTCTGTAAGCGGTTTACGGAACGCAACCAAAAACAACTTGTCGTAACGTGTTTCATTTAGATTTTTAGATTCCGCCACTATCCGAAATTATCCGAAACATTTATTTCGGTTTCGGTTACGGATACGGATATTTTTTTATTTCGGATATCCGGTAGTTTCGGTTACGGATATGGATATCCTTAACATCCCTAGTTAAGAGATAACACTGATATTCTTAGTCCAGAATTAATTTCATGGGTAAAGGAAAATTTCCTAAGTTTACGTAATATTAATTTAAACCGATATGCTTTTGTGTCTGTTTTTTTTTTACCTTGTTCATGTTAACATTTACTCGTACTAATTACATATTATGTTCAGAAATGAAATTTTAAGTGGGAAATGAAAAAACAATTGTTAAAAAACGCCAAAAATATGTGACTAAAGGCAATTTGTTAATTAAAGCTCCCAAGTTTTAGAATCAAGTTAAATATAACGTAATATGTTATTGCATTTTATTATCATCCAGAATCTTTTTTTTTATATATAAACGGGGAGCAAACGAGCATGCGGGTCACCTGATGGTAAGTGATCACCGCCGCCCATGACTCCCCGCAACACTGTGGGTGTTCGGGGTGTGTTGCCGACATTTGAAACCTTTCTCACCTCAATCTGCCCCTGGCGCGCATAGCTGGGGTGGTTCTTGAGGATCTTGATGGCGACTATCTCGTTGGTGCCCTTCTTCCAGCACTTCACCACCTGGCCGAAGGTGCCGCGCCCGAGGAACTCCAGCACCTCGTACCTGGAGGTGTAAGATTATGAACTTTATTGTATGTGCTTTAGGGTTGATTGTTTAATACCTTGTCTACAAACTTAATGGATTTAGACTTTATGATTGTTGCAATCGATTTTGGATTTTAGGCTCAGTGTATTGGGTTACTTTTGTATTGGCTTCAACTTCTCAGGATGTAGGCTTAGGTTATAGTCCAATGCAGTATTAGATAACAGACTTTATGTCTTAAATAGTATGATGAATTTTCTATTAGCTTGTCCACTTTAAAGGAAATTCGCTTTGACTTACAAACTTGAACTTTATTAGAGAGGATAACGGTTGAATTTATATTAACGTATAACTAAGGGATAGAAAAAACAATTTGCAAAATGCAGACAGATATCAAGCCAAAAGCATTTTTATTACCCAGACACAAATAACTCGTAATGGTTATAGTCACTCGAGACAGTTATTTGTATTTCTGGTAATGTAAATATGTAATTTGCTGTTTGTATGTTGAATAGAAATTTGAAATCTATTTCCTAACCAAACACAACGTTAATGTTTGCCCAATCCATAAATTGTTAAAACTATAATGCTAGTGGTCGACCGCGACTCCGTTCGCGTGGAAGTCGATTTCCCGTAGGAATGAGAAGTTTTCCCGCGGTAAAAAGTACCCTATGTATTATTCTGATGTAGACCTAATATAGGTAAAGTTTCATCCTAATCCGTCCAGTAGTTTTTAGATGAAAGAGTAACAAGCATCCATACATCCATCCATACTCACAAACTTTCACGTTTATAATATTAGTAGGATTCGCAGAGCTAGGCTAGTAAAATTAGATATAACAAACAACTGACCTATTGGACGAGGAGTAGAGCACCTCGTGTTGCACCAGCTGGTAGTCGCCATCGCCACCGCAGCCGGAGCCTGTGACGTCATCGGCGACATTCGTGACGTCATCGTCGTGACGCGTAGTCAGGCCGCAGCCGCATGTACATATAGACGGAACCCACACATTAGCTATACACGCCAAGTTAGAACGTTAGTCAGTATAGCTGTCTCGTTTCGAGGTAAAGGGGAGAAAGAGATGGATATAGTGAACGGAGTTCAACTGTGAGTGAGATTCAAGAAATAATACGTTAGGAAATTATAAAGGTGGAAAGTTGGTTTATAAAAGTGTAAGTGTTCTTAAAACTCACGACACTTCTTAATAATAAGGAAAATATATCTAAACGCATCTTAGTTAAAATATGTTTGTCTCTGTCAAATAAAAAAAACTGTCATAAGAACGACGGAAACATAATATTTTTACGAACACGTGTTTAAAATGCATTCAGAAGTGTATTTAAAATGTAAGAAAAAAAAACCTATTTCAAAACTTGAATCGTAGACTAAAAGGTTTTTAAAATATTATCCTCATAAGGGTAAACATGACCTCATATTCTAAAGTGTAACTCATTACTATTTATATAATTTAAACATGATTACCTTCTTCGATAGATTAAACCTTATCTTGCTCCATATACATGTATTACATAAAATAGGTGTTTATTTACATAGATTACAACAATGCATATTTATGGAAAAACTAGGTTGTAAAGTAATGAATTAAGTATGGGTACAGCCAGAAAAAAAATATACCTATTAAATGTGTGAAAAAAATTGATAAAATAAACCAAAACTTGAAAAATATCTAAATTTGATTATGTTTACCTTTTTGTATCACTTTTATAGGTCGACTAATGTGTACTAAAAGAGCATTTCAAATATGCAAATGTCTTAAAAACATATACTAGAAATGCCAAGTAGTAAATCTTGAGAATAAATGCTTATACATTTAAGAGAAACATTTATCAATGTCATCATAAATTTTCAGTATATGTACTTATTTCATTGAAAACTCTTGTATTGCTATCTTATTCAATATGAATAGTTATAAGGGATTGCAGTATTGCCAACCACCAGACTTATTATTAAAAAAGATATAAATCAATACAAACAGTTTGTATTTGTTGCAAAAATAATTCTACCATTTTGCCTTATAAATCACATTGTATTATGTATATAACAAATACCAAAGGTATTATACAAGTCTATTGCAATATCAGATACTTGTAGGTAATATAAACATTTTATATACTCATATGTATCGTTAGTCTTATATTATTTGTTATACATTTAAACATACGAAAATTTGTTTCCATGTCTTTAAATATAATATACAAATTCTAGCTAGAAAGTATCATTGGAAATAACCATACATTATATAAGAAAAAGAAAAAAATTAATGAAAAAGACGACATTAGAAAAAGTTCAATCAACTAGCCTCAGCCTAAGATTCAAATTTGAAAAGAAATTTTAAATTCTACAATCCCATTACCAGATAAAGTTAAATGAAAATACCGCATTAACTAACAATAGTCGTTTCAAAATATGACTTTTTTGCTGACCGTATTTTCATTCAACAAGTGCGCACGCGCAAGGTACAGTGCATCAAAAATCAAACAAACTACAGGCACCGGGGACGTTGTTACCTCCCTGCTTGGTTTGTTCAAATTTCAAAACCACCGGTGACAGCGGCCATTGCTAACGTCACTTTGACAGCTGTCAAAGCAGCGCCATTTGTGTTTTACCGACGGAGAGTTAGAGAGAGCGACGTTAGAAATGGCTGCTCTCAAGTTTTAGATACAGAAGAGACAAAATATCTTTAATCGCTTTCTTATGAACTAATTGTATGTTTTGTTGATCTTTTGCATAAGCGAAAGTGTTCTCTTCTGTGTCTAACAGCCGAGGCTGAAAGCAACAACTTTCAAGCTCGATGTTTGGTTAGTTTATTTGCCAATTTATACCTTTGCTATGAGCCTGCTTTTCGGATTATCCATTCATTTCATGGAAAACTAAGGACCACGATATATTTTCCATATTTTTTCCAGTAGCTTGTCATTTTAAGTCCATAAGAGGTTAGACTTTAGTTGCAATTTAATAGAAACTTTATCGAGACTGATTATACAGGGTTTATTTTAATTTGCGCATCAACTCTTGTAGGCAGCTTTTCTACATCGATCCCAACAACATTTAACCAAAGACTATAAAAATAAGTCCGTCAGTTTGTTTTTTTGTGTTAATTATCAAGTTTTGCAAAAACTCGTAGAACAAATGTTATTGAGATTGATGTATGAAAGCCGCCTGCAAGAGGTGATGCGCTAATTAAAAATAACCCTGTATAGCTTAGTTTTTGATAACTTTTCTCTGGTTGTTGATATTCTGTCAATTGTCATCCGAGAAGCAGCCCCCAGCTCGGCAGTCGGTTAGGAGGCAACAACAATGGGGGGTCATTACGTTTGCTACCTTGCGGCTGGGGCGGATGGTTGGCCGCCCCTGCCGCCAGTTGCTTCCCGTGCGCCGTCGTCGCGGCGGCCCGCGGCTGCGGGGGCAGGCGGGGGGCGCGCGGGGCGACGTCCGCGACGCTGTTGACAAGTGGTGCGTGAGGAATAAATAAATAAATAAATCTCCAGACTAACACACCAACTGTGTGGCCCTAAACTAAGCAGAGCTTGTACTATAGGTACCACACAATGGACTAGGGGAGAACCTAGTTACACCCAGACACGAGCCAATTTCGAAAAACCATTTTGACGAAATTGGCCCGACCCGGGGATCGAACCCGGAACCATCCGCTTAGCAGTCCGGTATATAATACCGCTGCACCACAGAGGTCCACAGGAATAGGGCGGTATCAAAGGATACAGCGTAGTAGAGGGACGCTAACAAATAGACAAACATACAAAGACAAGACGCTAAGGCCCACTTGCAGGAAAACGTTTTAACCTCGGGTTAGCTAACTCAGATTTAAATGGCACCACCGTCGATTGTAATGAGAAGTAGTTACAATCGATGGTGGCGCTATATAAACCTGAGTTAGTTAACTCGAGGTTTAAAACGTTTCCTGCAAGTGGGCCTTACAATGACAAAAGGTGTCATTAAGCTTCTTCAATAATTTCATCGCGAGTCGTGGGACGTGGAATCAGACTAGTAATTGATTTGAGAGATATATGCTATTGATATAAAGGTATAGCAATGTGAGTCTAATTAAATTATTTTTATCTTTTATAATTTCTTTTAAGTTCGACACATCGATAAACAGGTTTGCTACCATCTCTAACTTTACGTTTTAAAAACACAAAATACCAGGAAACATCATTACACAAAAATTTCACTTCCATTATTTCTAAATCTTTAACTGACTATAAATCTAGTTTATTCCAGAAATCGATAACTGTCACACTCATATCATATCTGCCTAGTTAACAAAAAGCTAGCTATTATTAATAATGCAATTGATAACGAATGATTTCGTCCTTACGTCAGTAAATTTAATGATAAAGTCTCTACTTGTCCTGAGAGTTCTGTGAACAGGGACCGATAAAGACAAGAGCCTCACTGTCTACAGATGCTTATAATGAATTAATATAAGGAATATTGAATAAGCTAGCAGTAAATCAAGGTATGTATGTGTATATATGTAAGCAATTTCAAATAGTTTTCTCGAAGAGATCCATTCGGCTGATCAAAATGGGGAATTTTATCTCTGGAACTAAATAGATACTTGGGTAAAGTAAAAGTAATAAGAGATATTTTACCTAAGCTTTCATACTGGCAAGGGTCATTAGAGGTATTCAGTAATTAGTGGCGATAAACGCTTAATGGGTTATAGAAATACTAGGCGTTAATAAAGATTTCACCGTCATTTGTTTTACGTCAACTGATTTAATAATTTTTAATAATGAGCTACAACTAAACTTGCCGAAACAGGCAGGCTTACAACAAATTTTAAATAAAAAATCTAAAACTCCACTACTGTCGCAAAATTCCGTACGCTTCAAAACGGAGCGTTTTTTTGTACACCTAATCCTTACGGGACACCTGTACTTTAGCGATAAGGTTTTGGCTTGGATTTCTGCTCCCTATACCAAACGTTCTGTAACTTCTAAATAAAGCTATAAAATTTTAAAGCTATGGGTGAATCCGTGTACAAATTTTCTCACAAATAATCTTGATTTGTAACACCGTAAAGAAGTCACGAGCTCGCAGCGACGCGCTACGCTTTGCCGACTTTAGATATTAAATTTTAAATCAGAAAAATTACACACTACCAAATTGGATACCGTCCAAGACCGACTAGATAAGACAAGCATTAAATAAGACATTCCCCACACTTACAGCTCTTCGATTTCATCGTAAATATTCTCTTCGTAATCCTCGTCGTTTTCGAATTTAATCCTAGGCAATGACAGATCCATTACACACTAACACTATGGCACTTTAATCACAGAAATTTTGTTTAAAAACTATGGTGTTTATCACATTGTATGTTTTGCGCGTGGCGTCTACGGAATGGCGACGCGTACGCATGTATCGCGCGGGGATGCCAACTGAGGGGTTAACGGATAAGGGTAGCTGGAGGGGGCATCAGGTAGCCCGGGGGTTCGCAAGCACCCAAGCACTCCCTTTACAAATGCGCGTTTATTATTCACATTTAGATTACGTGCGTCGGCGCACCAAACTGTGAGAATGCGATGGCGAGGCAGGTCTCATGTTTGTTTCTTTAATTTAGATGTTGATAGTTTGTTGATCTAAACATTGCTAGTTAATATTGGGTTAGCATTATAACAATCCTTAGGTACTATAGGTCATCTTTGGTAGGTTAGTTAGCTTGCAAAATTTTGACAACTATGCTTATCAAAATTATGAAAACACTTATCGGTTTTAGTACAAAACAAGTGCCCACCCTTATTCCTATCTGAACAAGAATCGAAATCCCATAACTATATCTATGAATAGCGATACACTTTCCGTTCGAAACGACAATAGCCAACAATGGTACCGTACAGAGCAGGTACATAATAATATTTGAATACCAAACAAGGGAGTGGACACAGCCAACAATTGTTGTGGAGAGAATCAGAATGATGCGTATCAAGGAAAAGTGTGTCGAAATGAGACGCAATTTTATCTGTGTAGTGTCAACTGACAACAGTTGAGATCTCAGCATTTTGTACGGCGAAAGTGTGGCGTAAGTACAAATGGTAGACGAATTATAGTTAAGCCGAAAAGCAACATTAGCATTGAATTTGTCGAATAGCCCAAGAAATAGATAGCGTACAAAAATGATTTCAAAACTGTTACTGTTCTAGTCAAGGCATTATTTTTAAAGTTGTTTTATCTTTCTGGGTATTTTAAGATTAGCTCTACGATTCTACATCGAAGCGTTTAAAATTCAATTTCCCAAGATTTAATTGAATAAGGATAGTTCTAATAGCCTACGCTGCCTGCATGCTCGAGTTTTAATTTGCCCTTCAATAACCAATGGTCGATACCCATTGATTGTTCAAGTACTAATACTAGGTCGCACGCCAAGGGCGGCTTCTTAGGGCCATTCGTTTTCCGGGTAACGGTAAACAAACAAAAACATTTGCTGGAAAAAATGAGTGAAAGAGATAGATACATATCTCTCGGCTCTGTCTTAACTATATGGAGAAACTATAGGAGGTACATTATGTGTTTCAGATTTTTAATGAACGGTTCGTTTTATTTTTAATATGTTATATCTACAACAAGATAATCTCTTTCTGGACTACTACTAAAACATATTCGAAGTCTTCTTATCAATAAAAGTGTAGAAAGAATTTCGTTTAGTTTTAAGTTGATTTAAAATTTCAAGGTTTGAAACTACCACAGTTTTATATTAAAAGTTAAACTATACGCACACAAGGTTAGGTCAGTCCGCATAGCCTGAAGTTATTGCAAGTCCTATAATAGAGTTGACCGAGATCCAGCGAAACTTCACTCATCACAAGTTGGCGAACTCTTGTACTTCCTTCAGTGCAAGTAATAAACGTGTATTTCAGCTATGACCTGTTTACGGGGAAAGCATTCCAGGCAGGAATTCTACTGGTATTAATGACTGGAGTTACGCGTAGTTTTGAAAGAGATTAATGTAAAATTAACTTATTTGTGATCATGCTTTAGTCAACTTATAATTGCAGTTCAACCATAGAACTGAGAGCAATTATAAATATCTCTTGTCATTAGTTTTCATTTTTTTTAAGGTTATTAATATTCTTTCGAAAATTATTAAAGTATTTTTTCGAAAATTATCAGAGACGCAAAAATAGATCTCAAAATAAGTCAATTAGAGTATGATACGATATTCTTTACCATTCCATAGTTTAATAAATTCGAAAAACCCATCCCGGATTAAGACCAGGTAATTACACAGCATTTCAATTAAATTAACTTCATCGCCTCAATAGAGCTCGAAAGTTCAATTTGACTTAGATTAAAGAATTAATCCGCCTTTGAAAGCCTCTTCCAACAAGGTTTGAGGGACGCTAACTTTTAAATTGGAAGTAGAAAGAACCTTTGTACTCTTAGTTAAGAATGGATTTTAAAGGTTAGGTGAAAAAGGATTCTAATTCTTCATCAGAACATAGCAAATGATTGAAGAACAAAATGTTAGTCCAATGGCAAGTATTTAGACACCTATTTTATTAAAAATGAAAGTCAGTTCTTTTTTATCATGATGTACAGTTACAGCGAACACATTACTATATTTTTGTCCTTGCATTTAACATGGGTACAGGCAGATTCGCCAATTATTATTTGCTTTCATAATTTGAAAACCTAACATCACATTGAGATTTTGCATCACATGCACTCGTTGACATTATCTACCACAGAAAACTTTATATGCTCTCCATCATGGTATACCGACTCACTTGGTGTCGCGGCAACAAGGCCTGGTGCAAGCTGCTGGCGGCTGGCACCTGTCAGCATCGCACGCGCCAGTCGGCACGGCGGGCGGGTCGCAGCACCCCGGCCCGGAGGACCACCAGTTGCTCTGTAACACCAAGGGACAATTGGAAGGATACTCAGGATAAGAATGTTAAAGAACCTGGGAACCACCACTGGCTCTGGAAGACCAAGGTACATGATGCAGGGGATATCAAGGTTTAAGAAGAGGTATTGGAGGCAGGAAGAAAGGAGCTTGTAATGTATTATTGGAATAAAATGCTCTCGTTACCAATGTTTCAGGGTATCGTCCAGCAGTGGACGAATTGGGAATTGAGTTTTGGGATAGATGTGGCAAGATTAACTATCACATGAATTAGTTTTAGCATTTTAAACTGTAACAAATAGTGTATTTATAAAACTCGTTTAGTTTCTTTGCCAACAAACATTATTCTTTACATATTTTTCAATGCTACATTATCATGATGAACTTTTAGACTGATTGAATAATGATAAGTTTAAAAATAACCTTTTATTCCATAGAATGTTCGAGAGACGACACAAAGCATTCAATGTCAAATAAGACATCACCATCACTATCAGCTCGTTCTTATCAATAACAATATTATTGACTATGGCGCGTTACGACTTCTGAACTGATCATATCGGCTCCTCAGTCAATAGCAAACACATGACTCGCTAAATTCATATTCAAATAAACAAGCGGGACGTGCATCTTTATTAACTGCAAACGTGCTGTCGCTTTTATCTCTCGATCAACAGGCATGTTTTATTGTGCGAACATAAAATTCCGCACGAACAGAACTTCCGAACAGCATTTCTACTTCATAGTCAATCTACAATGCCAAATCTACGACCAAAGCGTCAAGCAACACAACAAACATGCGTGTCCTGGAAGGCACATTCTATTCGACGCGTGCGCATCGTATAGCGTCGTGACCCTCCCAGTGTTGCTGTCGCGTCTTGGAATCCGGCCGCAGCGATCAACGTTACGGCCAGCTAGTAACGACGCAGAACATTCAAACAAACTACATCAACACTACACACACATGCTAAACACAAAATGCACACACTACTAAATGGATAATCATGCTGATAAACAAATGGATTACATCAACGTTAATGTTTAATGAAAGAGGAAAGAAAATAAGTGAAAAATATTTAAACAGTTGTTAATTCTACGTAAACCAAGATGTTTTGATCGAACAGGAAAAGATCGTGTTATCACAATTTCACATCTTGCTAATAAAACGCGATGGAAATCTATGTATGCAAACAAGACTGCGAATATCCCTAGAAAGTTTCAATGCATTTTCTTTACATCTCATTATAACTCTTAACCTTATGTGGGACAACATAAGGATTACCTTCTAAGCGTTCCTCTTCACCATATTTCTCTACCCGCAGCAAATTCGTGTCAAGGATTACGAATTCTAATTCTGACTAGTGTCTTACTGCATCAGAATAGAGTTCAAATTGCATTCGTCACACAGTGTGCGGCTGAGTATCGTCGAATGCCAGGTTGTTGAACTGTTGACCAAGTTGCAGATGAAGCATCATACATAATTCTTTGACGACAATCTTTTGAATACCAAAATACTAGCCTAGATTCAAAATTGTAACACAACTTTGCATAAACTCCAAATGAACACAGATGGTCTTACGATGCAAAACAATACAACCATATCTCATACATTGCATATTAGTTTCCCTGAATTGAACCTAAAATAGTGCGGTAATTTTAGTTTGGTAGGAACTAAATTGCGCCCCAATATAGAGTGAACTTTAGGGTAATATTTCACAAGGTTTAGAGGCAAAGCTAAATAGCAGTTAGCCCCTGCGTTCACCCTGTTCTAGAGGCCGGAAGAAACGAGGCGGCCGGCGACAAATCCTCGCATAGATAAGAATCTGTTTCCATTTTATTTCGATTGATAAAATGAAAAAACAATTATAGTAAAAAAAGGAAAATAAGTATAAAACAAAAAAGACAGTTCAAGAAGTAAATGTTTTGGAGAGAAACTAAAGAATCAAACAAGATATTTAAAACAAA
Source organism: Emmelina monodactyla (assembly GCA_916618145.1). Classification (NCBI taxonomy): domain Eukaryota; kingdom Metazoa; phylum Arthropoda; class Insecta; order Lepidoptera; family Pterophoridae; genus Emmelina; species Emmelina monodactyla. The sequence goes on from OU745316.1 coordinate 6,542,288, forward strand.
ACATTTCCTAAAACACTTTAGACCAACATTTTCTTTTGGGATTTGATCCCTAGACTTAAATAAACTTTACTACCAACAGGAGTACAGGTCTTTGCCAATATCGTTGGAAAATGGACACCTTTAATGTAAACACTTGACGACACCGCCCGGCTAAGCCTCGCTGGACATGCACGGCCATAATGGATTTACATTAAACGCAAGCACGATTCTCACCTTTCCGAAAACTCTAACATTTTCGTACATTCACGGAACACGACTGCTAGGACAATGTCGAAATTTAAAATACTGAAACCGTGACACTTCTGGAGTTTAAAACTTTTATGGGTTAAGTGTGTTGGTAATGTGCATTTACTGGAACTAAACGTGTAGAGTTTACTGCCGTGGAAAAAACCATTTAAGACACCGCTAGAGAATTCGTTAGCATAGCTTTTCTAAAACCTTAGGCAAAAATAAATCCTTAATTACAAAACTAAACAAACTTGCAACACGAATACGGCTCCAAAGATCAAGCTTCGTATGCTCAAGCGAAAGCGTTAGTAATTTTATGTTAATCAAAACCTTGTTTACAACTTTTAAAAAGGTCAGTCAAGGAGCAATTATAACACCGGTTTTTTATTTTATGTTTTGCTTGAAACTAATGATTCTGCTTGCACAACCGCTTGCGACATCGGCGTCCAAGCGAGGCGCATTCGAGGTTGTTGGATATCAAAAATACTATTATCTGAGTGATTACTTTGATTGTTTACATCTCATACGTGATTCATCATCATTATATTCTCTCCATTCAAAGAATTACGATATTTCTTCATCGCACATTTTTATCAGCGCAAATATTTCTGTGATATACTCTGCCCCAGTTATCAGAAGACCTTTTTTACGTAACCGTGTATGAAGTACTATAAACAATGCCTTAGCGAGGACAGAACTGTCGTTGCCAGCAGTGACCGCCCGTGATGAAAGCTAAATTGCTTCGTATATAAATATGTCACTGAATTACTGAGAAGCTCTTAATGATATAGAACAAACAGATTCCTTAGTGATGGAACGTGACAAATACCAATTTGATTATGATCGTTGTCACACAAAAGCAAAGATTATTATCGAAATAAAAAAAATACCAAAACGGCTTGTCATCTATTAAAGGAACTTGTGCAGGTAATATTCCCTAAACCTTTTAATATAAACTGGTCTTGCCCACGCCAATAAAGGTCAAGGCTAGGGGTGATTTGATATGAAACTGTACAGTCATCAGTGCCTGCGACCTTCAGTAATGGCTGAACGAATCAATTACAGCACATTTACGTCGTAATTTCAAAAATATTTCAATGGAATTGCTTAATACTGTATTAGAATTAGCTTTAAGTAGCAGTTTCCTTATAGTTTTAACTCAATCAAAGTCTAAGTAATACAAAATGAAAAAAAAATGTACTAAAGTTTTAGGAGTCCCTCTTCTGATGACAAATATTATGCTGTCACAGTATAATAGGATTGCATATAATAACTCTGTCTCATTATTCATATTTAAAGGGCACCATTCCAAACCTCTGTACATACAGAAATGGCTATTTATAAACCAAAGCTTCGGCCCAAAGCGTACGTAGGAAGATAATGAAGTCTGACTCAGGGTGCCCGCATTTCGTAAAACATTAGATACATTATTAGATTGTGGAGTTGTTGTAGCTTTTAGTTAAGTGGGATATATTCGCAGTTAATTTAATCTATGGAGGGATAAAGGCTATTATTTAAGTGATATAAAATTAAGTTTGATCAATCGCTTCAGAATATAAGAAATAGGTCTAGCTGTTTAAACTTAAATATTTGATTGAAAAGTAAAAGGTTTCTTAACGTATAGTCTGGTGTGAAGATCAAAATAATAATAATTATTATATTTAACAATTGTTGATATTAAAATAGGAAGAATATGGAATAGGTATACCTAAGTGTATATTTAAGCTTTGGGCAAGTTAAAAACATGTCCAAAATAAATACGTCTTGTAATGGTTCTGAACTTTTGACTGCTACCGATCGTAACTCATCGCCCCCATTCGGTGACTCAGCCGAGGGAAGCCCACGTTGTGACGTCATCGTTACACCAACACCTTCTCGATCATTACGCATAAGCAGAAGACTTTATGTAATGATACTTGGGTAAAAGTTTGCCTTTAAGTCAGTTGCAGTAAAGGTTATACGACTACAAATTTTATAGAAGAAAGAAACGCAAAACCCGACCCGGAACTAACATAAAGTCTACTTAACATAATGTTCAAAATACATTAGTATCAACGCTTGAGCTACTACACTTTGTTTCTGGCTACCCAATAGGCTTAGTGCAAAGGAGCACCGGTTTTATGATAAATGACATCCGTTGCAAACACATTTGCATTCGGCTTTGGTTTGAAGTAATATAGGTTTCTCTGACGCCAGTGGGTGGTTGGTTTAGAAATAGCCAGTTCGTTTGTTAAGTCTAGCTTCTAAGCTGTGGGTAGCTGCGTCGCCTACTCGAATTGATATCTCTATTTATATAGCAGAGTAGTTTCCATAGAAGAAATAATTGTGCCGGAGAAAATCCGTCGCCTGTTGCTGTCATACAACAATTTAATCGTCAATCGGTAACACACAAATAGCGTGGACGTTCCTTGCCGCATTGAGAATGCGCGTGCACATCAATTTTGATTAGATCAACAATCGCCTGCCTAATTGCCGTAAAGTCAGTCCGTGCTACTTTAAATTAAATGTTTCTATTTAAACTTACGTCAGCTGAAATTTCTAGATCATACAGAAAAAGGAAGTTAGGTATAAGACTTATTGAACTCGAGTACCATCTATGTATAATTAAGCAAATTCACTCTGAATATCAAATAATGGCTTCAGTTACTAGGCAACGTTTTCACAATATCTCAAAGAGCACGATTTATCACAAAATCGGTTTATTGCAACGCCCTATAGAATCTGTCGGTAGAAACCGCCTGTATTCAACAAGGTACCCTGTGTATTCTTACAATGTTCTTGTATCCAATATATAATACAGTCTAGAGCACTGTCGAGATAGATACAGCGACAGTTAATAGGTCATGTCGTGCTACGGCATAACGTACATATACCGGTTCACGAGTTGCCAACCTCAATTGCACCTAAAGAAACGACCGACATGACCTATTGCTAACTAGCTCTAATAAATAATAAAAAACGGTGTTGCCAATAGAGGCAATAATTTAAAACTCAACAATTGATTCGAAATTACACAGCGCAAGCCACTATCGCCTTGTTACACTGGCGAAGGTTATCACGTTAAAAAATATAAAAATAAACGACCAACTTTAATAAATACGAGCCTAGTCACCTTGTGGGCAATTGAAAGTTAAGTCTGTACAGTTATTCAAGAATTTTGAATTCTAAAATATTTGCTATTAAATTTATCAACATTAAAGATGTTTTCAAGGTGCTTGCAAAGTCTTTGATAATATTTTCGATGAGAAACTTCTATTTAATGTCAAAGGACTTGTTAGTTTTCTGCAACAAAGGGTCCATTAAGCTGCTATCTACACGTCACATCTTAGAACACCGATATCCGATACGTTTAGAGCAAGACAAGAGAGACAAGTGTGCTAATGCATCGAGACGATGGCCTCGCCAGTATATTATAAACATTGTATTTGCAGTTTGCTCTATCACTACATAAAAAACGTCTCATTAATGATGCGGAGGATAAACTTAAAAACTGAAGAACGGATTTAGTTTTCACAAATGGAATATTTTACTTTTATTGATCGAGTTATTTCGGGGTTCAAATTTTGGTGTGCGGTTCACATCAAAAGAATTGACTAAAGCAAATCTGCGGTCACAAACCTATCGGGTTATTCTGATGTATCTCTTTGTTCTTATAGAAATACTTCATCTTCAATCAAAACACCATTGCACTCAACTTGCGCTTCACGTGATTGACTCGGATCGTATCCGCCAAAATCTACAGTTACCATATTACCGTAAACAGTTTAACAGTCAAATAAAACTCATTTAACACGCCGCATATTAACTACTGTTAGGAGAACGTGCATTTTAACTACATCGTTTAATTTACGAGAACAACGTATCTAACACCTACGGCCGTGCTGGCCTGTTAACTTTTGATGCCACCAGTTTTAGTATCTAGTGCAGTTAATTTAATTAAATTCAAATGGCAAGGCTTCCAAGGGGTTTTATTGATGTACTTTTATATCAAATGAAAGATAAAGCTGGCAATTGTTCGTAGTAGTTAATATAAAAATTCTTAAGAAGTTTCTGCTGTGCTTACATAAAAAAAAATCGCTCTCAAAATACTAAACGACAATAAATAGGTGTATTTTGATTTTCCATCAAAAGTTTTTAAATTATACGATCCCCAGTCCAAATTTCCAATTGCTCTTTATTCATTGCGCGATTTTTCTACACGATATTTTCACACTGTAACTGCCCAATGCAACGTTTTTGAATAGACATTTTATTAATACGAAATAACAAAAAATGCATTTGAATTTGCCAAAATTCGACGTTTTCATACAACCCAAATCTGATAAAGTTTCACCTCTGTTGTTTTATTTTACTGCATCATTAGCTGCAGTATTTTCTTGATTAACTGTAAAGAAGAGAATAGAGAGCATACAATCAGACTCTTAAAAGCTAGAGTAAATAAATAGGCTACTTCTAGGGGCTCGAAGATAATTCCTTGAGCAGAAATTAAAGAAAGCCAAGAAAAATCTTAACAAAGTATAAGTACTCTTCTACATGCGCATGGGTAACAAACGTGTCACTCAAAACCCACTCGCGCGCAGCCGGCGCGCTGGCTTATCGAAATAGGAAATTGTTTCCATATCACAATGCTTCGGTGCAAAAATACCGTGTAATTAACGTTTTTTATGAGCCTTTACACTTTCAGATTCAAATATTATAATGATGAGATAAACAATAAGATTGGCTTTGTCTAAAGTTCTGGTCATTGGTATTGTATGGTTCCCATTTCAAAATTCTTCTTTCGTAGGAAAGATAACTTTCCATACCTTCGTAATCTGTGTGTTGTTATAATAAACGCTTTTTCGAAATTAAAACAAAAAAAGAAAAACAATTCCTCGTCTTTTAAAAATCCGGTACATTATCTTCAAATCTGCCAACAAAAAACGTCTCCTTATCCGCTGAGAAAGCCAGAAGTGGGATTGTGAAAGTGTCTCAGGCGCCAACACTGAAGCTGCGTTGGCAAAGAGCATCGGTTTGGCAGGCGCCCGCGCGGCGGCTTTCGCAATTGTTCACATTGCCAGCACTTATTTATAACAGCGGCCACAACAGGGTGCAAGTAGCATGGCAAGTAATGAAGGGAGTGGGAGAGATGTTGTAAAGCCTTCTTGTACGAAGCCTACCTCAGACATGTTGATGTAGCTCGATAAAAAGTTCGATATAGCTCGAATCTCGTCAATTTTTGCGGAATACGGCTAAGGTTGAGAATCCGACTGTCCTTCAAAGAAGAGTACTAATAATTAAAGACTATAGTTTTGTTGCATATAGCTGCTAAGGCAATAACTACTCGCAAAATATTCGCAGCAGCGAGAACCAGTGTAATGAGCACAGTGTGGCTAAGGCATAAATTCGAATTATATTTGTCTGGAATATTGAACCAGAAACTGAACGGACAACATTATGATTATTTTCATATCGCACTTTATGAGGCATTTTTTCTACCAAACAATAAGAATACACTGTCGTTTTAGTAAAAAATCCCAGAACCCATAACACAATCGTAAACTCATCATACATATTTCGCAATGTAACTCAGATGTTACGGATAAAAGTAGGCAGTTATACGATTTCCAATGAGTACAATAATACAGCTGACTCACTTGCATGCGCAAGAACATAATTATCAAACGTCTTGGTATTAAACATGCTAATTTTAACTTGTATTTATTCGGTGATCACATAATGCTACTAAAATTGCAATAACGACGCGTCACTGTCCTAAATACCTTAACCTATAACAAATGAAGATTTATTTAATTAATAAAGTCTCGAGAGAAGCATTAACTATCACGGCCCCTATACAACAGTATATAGATTTATGGACTATTATTCGTTTGAAATAAACTTCGACTAATGTAGAAACATATTTTGAAAAAGGAAAAGTTTCTTAGCTCAAAAATGTTAACTCGACGTTGATATCTTCATCTTTAGAGAAAATTCCTATGGGAATACTGAGAAAACCTTTGACCTTTTGGTATTTGATGTATTTTGTATTACGAGAAGGTGATACCTATTTCTCGTTCAGTGACGTCCCTAGACACCTACGCAATAGAATTAATATTGAATTTTTCACGATATCGAGAATTTTGTATTTATAACGTTACGATATAAACGATTTTGTTGATTTATTTCCAATATTCCAAGAAATTGTATTTATTATTACTTTGCTACATGTGGCTTATTAAGTAAAATTCCCACGCTGTAGCCTTATCTCACAACATTTTGCAAATTTGACAGTCCAATCGTCAATATTTATTCAACCCTAGTAAGCGGAATCGAATCGTTTCGAGTTTACGTGTAAATTCATACCATTAGGGGTACCAGGCTGCCAGAGAAACCGGGCAATCAGCGGCGTTGCGATTGCTTCCCAATCGAGTTACGGTGGCAGACGACACGATCGACCTGCTTTGGTGTCATGCTGTCCTGGTACTTCTTGCTGGTGTATTTAATATTTAAGGCTTTTATACTAAAGCAATTAGCTAATGATAGGGTTGTCATAGCGCTGTGTTTAGCAGTAAATTATTTAAAAAATATTAATTTGAAAACACGTTTTATCTTTTTATCTACTAGTGTTAAAAGTTAAGTACTAAATTTTCAGGTTTTACATAGTGAAGAAGGACTGGCCTCCAGAGGCTCTTGGTATACGTGCTTTGATTAAATCATCAAGAACAATTAATTTAATATTTTGTAACATTCTTTTGGATACACAACAAAACATCCCTACGCAATTTCGTACTAGCATAATTTAACGACGCCTCAAACAGTTAAATAGATTCTTGGCTCAGAAACAAAACACGCTACAAAGTACACAAACATCAAACAGATCTTGTTGTCGTGAATGAAGAATTGCAAACTAACCAACGTGCCAGAATCTAAAATTCAGCGGGAAAATACTCAATTTCGCGCCAAATACCGAGCCGTCCCTAATTTTGGCGCAAAATTTTGCACAACGCTAAAACGGCGGACGACCGCGCGAAACTTTCGCAATTCCACGCGTAAAATTAAACACAAATGTGAGTGTGAAACTTTCAAATATTTTCAGGGTATTGTATTACTCTGAAATGTGAAGCGACAGTCTCTATTATCATTTCAGTTCCGATCTCATATTTGAGTGTATTTAACTAATATGTATAAAAAAGTATTATTAAGTAGCTTGTCAAATGTTACATCAATCTAAAGTTATTCAGTCTCAAATAGGCTAGTGATGAAATGCCCTTAGGAGGACTCGTCCTTTTTAAAGAAATGAAGCAATTTTCTAACTATAGACTAGAAGTACATGTAGGTACTAAAGTCCAGTCTCAAATAAAATCCAGCCAACACACTTACCTCTCTTTAACTCCGGCCTACCTATAAACTCAATTCCTTCAATTAATCTGCCCTAAAACTGGGCAGGCGTGTTTTGGCACAATTCTGTGTATCCGTATCTCGACCGAACTAATGACCGAATCGCTTACTACATATTGGAATGGGGCTACAGTTAATATATGATACTATTATCTATCCAGTTATGCAAGCAAACATGTTTATTTGAACCTACGAATTAAAATGACTGACCAAATTCAGAAATAGTAAATGCAAATGACAAAACAAGAGGTCAACAACGTACGATTAACATTTTTGTATGGGTTTAAGTAACAAGACATTGACGAATAACCGAGTTGTGTAGTATTAACTCATATATAAATAAAGCAATAAATCATATACAAAAAAAATTACACCACCAACAAATTCTGAAAGTACCACGAAAAACGGTATTTTCTAAAATAATTCTTATTTCTTAGTTTTAACAGTTCGAAATTCAAAAAGACTGCAAGCTTGAATTTTGTATGGAGCGTAGACGCTACTGTGCCATTTTTTATAGTTAGTTACTCTCTTGGAAATGTTATTCTTTGTAAGGTTTCTTGTCAGATAACATCCATATCACTCCTTAGGGCTCAGTTTACTTTAAATCCGGTAGTTACGTAAAATCAACTTCAATCACTCTTGTAACAGTTGTGTAGCTCAAAACCGTTCCATCAATCAAACCATTCTTTAGAGTCTTAAACTAAAACAACAGTACGGTTTAAAAAACCAAGCTATTTCCAAAATATGTAGAATCTTACATAAACGCCAAAAAATAATTAAATCTGGATGTAAATATATTACGCCATTTATCGACCTGCGATAATAACCCTTCGCCATTTTGTAACACACCTTCAAAACAAAATGGCCGACGCGCCATTGACAGCTTTCTAGCCTGTGCTAATGATTGGGGACGATTTATCTTTTTAGGTGACACTTGGATGACAGGCCGCTATTACAATTATTAGTGGGTCGGTGGGAAAAACAAGTACTGTTAGTGTTATTGTTGATGAACTAGGCGATAGCTAAACGAGGTTTCGAGCTTGTATTGTCTCGGCGGTATGCTATTAAAATTGTAGATCAACTAAGCAAATCTTGTTAATCATAGCAGTAACTAAGTAAAATACTGGTATTTATAAGTTACTGGAATATTTTAGCAAAAACAAGTAGAAAGTCGATTGTTTAGGAAATTTTCCACAACCAAAATGGCACCGCGTGGGCTTCGCAGAATTTCAAAAAACAAAACCATTATTTTATTATTGTTCTGGGGAAAATTAACTAAGCAAAAGACCGAATAAATTTCGAGGGTGAAACCTTCAAAGGACAATTTTTTTAAGTTATTTTCACCCCCGCTTGTCAAATTAGGCTGTTATTTCCTTATATATATTTTTATAAAATATTTTTTGTTTCAACTGTACCTACTTGTTTTTATTTAAGAAATAAGTAAAATAATTTGTATTCGGTTTCTTGTTTAAAAACTAAATTTAAACAACTAACGTTAACATTACAAGGAATAACTAAGATTAACATTTTTTAATTCTAATTACAGACAGACAAGATCAATTATTCCTTTCATATAAACTTCACTATTTCAAGCCATAACTGTATAAGTAAATAGAAAACGAATTAAAAAACTATTAAACACTTTTATATAAATAAAATAGTTGTTGGTATCTGGTTTATACCAATCAGTTGTTCTTTACGTTTTAAGATAGAATCGCAATTCTGCAATCACTCACACGTAATCTATGGAAAGTTGCGATATGCTGTGTATCTGATGTTCGAATGATTAGATGTACTACTACACAATATAAAACTCTAATAATTGCATACAAAACTCTATTAACTTTGAAGATTTCATAATCCAATAGGAAAATCATTTAGCTTTTAATGCCCTACAAGAATAGAACTTTTTACAATAGTTATTATCGTTATTTTAACATTTTTTTTCGTTAATTTTCCATTTCCGATTATTGTTTCACGACAAAACCTGTAATAACAGTATAAAACCACATAAAACCAAACTATCTATAAAGATAGCTTCACCAACTCCACTTCCTAACTTAGTTAACTCCGGGTGTGCCCTTATCTCAAACTAAAAAAGGTAATGGGTACCCACATATGTTCTGTGGTAGATAACGCTTGAGTAGGCTGTGTTTTTAGATAAAACTGTTTACGAGTACTGGAAAAAATACAGTAACTATTAAATGTAGGTATAAATAACTGTGTAAAGTGTAATCCACACCACATCAAATTGATGATCAGGTTTTCTAGGTGTATTTGAATACATATTACTTTAACTAGGATCTATCAAATATACGTTTACAAAAACGGGTCCTAAAACAGTATCTAATGTGCACTGCAGTGTGGGTGGCGCCTTATTAAAAAACAATGCTAGGATGAGACGTACGGGAGTACTTTATTTTTATCAAGAGCTCGTAGCCTAGGTTTTAATTTAAGTCATTTAAAGAGTCTTTAACATGTATTTTAATTTTGCAATTATTATAAACCCAATTATATTATAACGTATTTTTATACCGTCTTTAAAAACCCAAAAGTAAATCTTATACCAACCAGAATATATTCTCAAAGATCCAACCTATCTTTAAACTACACGCGTCTATTTCTACAACGCAATAATATCTCGTTAAACACAACAAAACAATATCTCATAACCCCAAAGCACGTATCAATCAGCATAATTACGCAAACATCTAATCACATTTTAATTCAGCCGCATTAGATTCGTTGTTATTACGACAACCACAAGTATAATATGAAAAAGTTTGTTCAACGGGTACTTGGTAAATGGCCATGGTAGACCTACGGCTGGGCCGTGTCACGATTTTATCTCCGCACATTAATTAATATTTAAAAAGTATATGTGCGTGATAAAATATGAAATATGTAAAACGTGGCGTGGAAATGTTGGTTCTAGTGAAATTTCGAGTCATGTTTCATGCCACATTCGGTGTTTACAGAAAATTAGAGTTTATTTTTGTGCTTGTTTTATAAATTACGTAATATGTTTTTTTGTCTTCGAAGTTATTTTTTTTTAATGTTATGCTGAGTACATTATGATAATTCGTAATGTTTGTTTTGATAAGCAACATACAAAGTTTTGAAAAAATATATGGATACCAGAATATCATACACGTTTGGTATATAACCACGATTTATCGGGATTTACTATAGAGTGACTGTGGGTAAAAACCCGTATTCAATTACTATGACAATGAAGTTTCTCCCAGATTTAGCTTCCATTGTTTTCATTGATCACCTTGATTAGTTAAGAAAAACCAAAATTGTTAACTAACAATACTAAGAATTAATTCCAGAAAATAAAATGCCTTTTGTAACAACTAATGAGCAGAATATAAAAAAATTAAACTTTGGAATAAAAATTCAGAATACCGAACTTGAGATACGGAGAATACATATTCCAAAACCACTTCTATCACAATGTGATATCGGAAAACCAATAGAAAAATATACGATTCAAAAAGAGAATAAAAAAAACTGTCCATGGATACAACGAAAGAGCTTCATGTGAGCAGCCCTTCACAACAGAATCTGAGAGCCAGACAATACCGTATTGACTATTGTTGCTATCTAGTTACATTGGTTAATTGTACAAGCCAAACAATGCGCCTGCTTTCATCAACCGAACGTTTTGAAACAAAACGCTTATGTGAAAAAAAAACTGCCGAACGTTAGGTAAGCCGCTCCCGCTATCCCCCGCTAGTCGAAAGATTGGGAAATTCGAAAGTAACAGAGATTTTTTTGATAAAACCAACCGAACAATAGAACTAGATCAATGTATTTGAAATGGTAGCGTGAATGGGAACGCAACTATAGAGAATAGTCTAAAAATACAACTAGTGAATGCAAAAACACAAAATGCAACTAAATATAACAGTTGTTACCTTTCAGAAGTTACAGCATCATATTCAGCAATAGACTCGGTTTTACCTGCAAATAAAAACAAAAGAGTTAGGTTTGTTATTCAATTGAAAAATTGATAGTTACTCAAAAACCAAAAAAAAAACCACTTGTTCACGAAACATTGAATTTTGGATTAAAAGCCCTTAAGTGGTTTAGGAGGAGTTAGCGGACAAACAGACACAATTAGCAACTTGGATTTATACTATGTAATGATAATGATAATGAAGAATTACGATAATTACCTTTAAATAGAGATACTAAAAATATTTAGTGTAACAAAATTAGAAACCTCTATAAAAATAAGAACTGAAGTTTATTATATTATAATCTCAAGTTATGTTAAACGACTCGAGTTCTTTACTAAAAGACTTGCGACTAAGTCGTTTTAACTATTATTAATAGACTCAAGTCCTTTTATTTCAGAGTTCTAATGACTGAAGTCATCTTACATTAATTAGTAAAAATACAAGTCGTATTTTTTGAGTCGAGTCGTAAAATTTAAGGCGAGTTTTAATTGAAAGGGTTTTAAAACCTCGAGTCTTTTCATCACTAAAAAATTTGGTATATACTCGCAATATTCACAGGCTCAAAAGTATTTAAACGCAAAACTTTTTGTAAATAATTACGACGTAAATTTTAGACATTAGTCCGGTCAAAGTCAAGGACATAAACTGTATAAATGTCGCTTATCATACGTTATCGATATCAAAAACATGTTTGCCATCCAAAACTCATACACTATGCCGGTCAGAATTCGCTCACCCAATTTCAAACAGTCGGATGTTATAAGTACGCTACTGGTCAATCATTTGATAAGGAAACAACTTGTCATTCAAATTGGTCGTAGTTTTGAGTATAAATGCGATCAGCTTGCCAAAAGTACTTCAATTCAGCATCAGCGTTTACCATTCACCTTTTAAGAAGAATAACCCTGCAAATAGCCTCCGCCTTTACAAATTTCAGTAGCGAAAAACTTATCAAACCTAAACCAAGGTTCTAAGTAGCACCACCCTCGTCCCCAAAACACCTAGTTCTTGGTAAAGCCGAAAACCAAACAGTCAAAGACCTTGGGGCAGCTATCAACACTGTGGAGGTCGATCAAGGTGAAACCACAAAACTCGACGTTGGACTGGCGACGTTTACGCAATTGTATTTGTACGTGATACCGAAATTACTTGCGGCTAAAAATATGAACGCCAGATATAGGAAACGCTTCAGCGATGCAAACATCCTGTGAGTTTGAACGGAGAATTTTAAGCATTTAAGAGAAATGTGCAATAAATATATATGATGTGGTTTTGTCCATATTTTTTATACGTGTTTTTTGCAAAATGCGCTTAGGTAGAGGCAACTTATCATCAGTAAGCCTGAGTAATGTATCACAACCCAACTTAAAAAAATGCGTAGCTAGGACGTGACGCATAGCAGATTTACCAAATGCAAAGTCCAAAAACCATGGTCTTAAAAAACGTAAGAAGTTACACAATCATTAATCATAATAACACAAAATTAAACTTTTTTTATCGTACGTTATCTATAGAACCAAATCTACTTTGGATAGAACCACGCAAAAGCTCACAAGTTGTTAAACTTATTTTCCATCAACTAGAGTTAGGTTTCCTGGACACCTGAACGATTAGCGTTAGTACACTAGCATCAATTATACACCTGTTCACGTGCCACCTCTATCGCGTTTCTATTCTAATGCCCGCCATGTATTTACAACGTGACTCACACTAACAACACCGTGAAAAACTTTTACCAAAGAAACTGTGAGACCGATAAAGAAACAACAGTACAGGCCCTGATTTTCATTTGGTTCGTAAGGCTAAAGAAAATAATCATATCAACAGTTAAACAGCTGAATATAAAACTACGGCTCATTTAACATTAACTATAACGTTTGTCATTCGCATAGCACAGGTACAGAAATAAAACGAGGTAAGATTGCATCACGACAGACAGAGGCCGTACACTTTGCAGCAGATGAATACAAAAAAATACTGGCGAAGGATTTTAATACAGCTACTGAGAAAATCACCAACATCGACTATCAATTCCTGACATGTGAATGCCTCAGCTGTATCTCAATATGACCATAATTTGAAATTCGTGTAAGAATAAATAAATCTTAACGACTTTCAATTAGCGTGCCGCGAAACGTGTTACATTGGCAATTCCGGTTGACGAATGCCCAATTTTAAATAATAAAAGGATTAAATAGACTTCCGTGTACCAAATATAACATTTACTTTTCAGACAAGTCGTAAAATAACAAATGCCACTCGAATTCTAAAGCGTCTGAGCGTCGAGCGATAAAATTTAATATTTTATGGAAGGCAATCAGATATGAACTGCAGTATGGTACGAGTACTTCTATTAGACGCGCTAGTAAATAAAATTTAAACTTTCAAACTGTAATTTAGTTAACAGCTAGACATATATTTTTATAATTTACTAGTTTTACAACATCCAATAAAATCCAATTCGTTTCGCCGTGGCAGCTTGCCGAAATTCGAAAACTGCTTCCACACCGACATTTACCAAAACCGGTGCGTCTTGTTCCCGAAAGTCCTGTTTCTCCTGTACACTCAGACGCGAACATTTAAGCGATTCTCGGCTTATAGCAACAGGCAGGTTAACTTTGACACACATCGCCACATATGGCGGGGTGTGTACTTGCTGCGGCAAGTGTTCAAGTGTCCTGTCAGGTTGACGTGTGCGCTGTTGACCAAGGAGTCCTGAGCTGTGTTTGAATCTGTCGCGCAGAGCCAGCACGGTCAAGTATGACTGGTGTTGGCAGCGCCTTGCCGCAACCGGTTCTCACTGCGGTTGGCCGGTGACGATAAAAGGAGTGATAATAACTAGCATTTTGCATCCGGTACCAACAATGTCGCTCGATATGAGGGAAAAATCAGTTGAAAACCTTGCAACGAGAACACTGGCTGTCAAGCGACTGACCGCCTTTTTCCGTAGTATCTTGACAAGGCAATTTGGTTTGTCTTCAAATACCTATTGACTTAATTATTATATTAAATTAGCATTTTGGCCCTTTTCGAACTGTTCAATCAAGCTTATAAAATATTCCAGTATTTTCTTCATTAACTTCGACGTTAGAACATTCCACGCATTCACAAGGAAAGGTAATAATTAGATCAAAATTAAATTGGTTCGTTCTCGTAAAGTAATTTAAACTTTGCTTACCAATTCATTGGTAATATTAAGTACCTCTTATAAATTTAAAATATTATTCAAAAGCGTAGCGTGGGAGTAAATGTCGATTTGGAAGTTTTATTTTTCACACCTCAACAACTAGTATTACCATTTGTGAATTTATTACACCCGATTTTATAACTCTCGCATGATCGGTTTCGCCGCTGCGAAGACCGAGACAAAAAAAAAACCTATAATTTTGCATTTACTTTACTTTCTTCAACCCTGCGCACGCGTTGCCGTTTCAGTAGCTAATGCAATCTTTTCCTGGAAGCAACGCTAGTGCCGTGTCCGTGGTCGGTGCGCGCACGCAACTGTTCAGTGGACAATGCGCGCGAGTTGATTAGGTGACGTCGATGCCTGGAAAATCGATTTGCTACAATGAAATACCTTTACCATCATCATCATCATCAGTTAAGCATCCGTTTACAAAGTAAATTTATAAAATACACATAAATTGAGATAAATATTACAATCAAGTAGATCAATGAAAGGTATTTCCATATCAAATATTTAATAGTTTCTACAAAAAATTTCGTCAACACCGCAGTAAGAGCGTCAGTGAAATGTAAACATTACGTGCTTGGGAAAATGGATTTTCTCATAAAATATTATGTTTTGTGGAATTCTAAGAGAGCATGTGTATTTGTAACAATAACAGAAGGCGCTGTGACGTCATAGTTTGCGTCAAATTTACATCAAATTAACATGTGATCATGTTTTGACGTGACGGACCGTGTATGGTGACTGGTGAGACGTGTATTTGTACGTCTGGGGCGTTTTCGTATGACAAATCTGAGAAATAAAAGACCAGACAGAGCAAAAAGGACATTGGCCGAAGCAAGGACCCGTAGACCATTTAACAATATGAAAATTGTTTAATAATGTTAAATAGGAGAGTAATAGTAATATTGCTTAGTAATCTAGAGACACAAAAAGAAGACAAGCTTCCACAAGTATCTGATAACGTATATGCTGCCCCATCCATAGGTTCTGAATGCAAAACCAAAAGAATACCGCCAATGGAACAATTCTCCATCAAACTTTTAACTATCGACAACATCCACTGCAGTTACGCAATACACCTTATAAATTAACAAATACATATGTAACCTGTTCTATAATTAGTGGTACAAAACCGATCGACCTCCAACCAAGTGGCCGCATCTATTTCGGTTCAGCATCATGTGCTTATGAAACATTGCGATGTTTTGTTACACGATATTTTAGTGCTGACGCAAGTGGTAAGAATGTGTCGGATATTTTAGAGGATCATGAATTTCTGGATGGTAAATAGGAAGAAATATTTGTTTTAATAGCATTTGGAGCAGGAGAGGCTAAACTTGCATTTCGTGGTTCTTAGCTACAATCAAAGTTTGACTTTACTTTTAAGTTATTTTGTGGAGGTAGAACCAAACTTGTGCGCAGAGTCCTTAAAACATTTTGATTTTATCGAACATCTTTATATGGACGTAATCAGCATTTTGTTATGTTTTTTTTTTAATAATTTCATTGGCAAAGATCCCCATCGGATACTCAAACGACCTCAAGTGTTATTTAATGCATTATATTATTATAATTTACATAAATTATAACTGGCCATTCACAATTTTATTTACGAATACATACCTATGTGGGTCAAGATGGCTAAATCTACGTACAAATGGGCACGCTGCAAGCAGTATAATATAATTTATTTTTATAAACAGTTTCATTTATTCAAACTATGATTATGATTGTTTCTTTTGATCGCCGCCCAAATGACACACCGTTATCATTACATTTCTTTTTGTATCAGCATACAAATGCAATTTACTACGATTAAATACTTACCCCAAATCACATAATAGTCTATAACATTCTACTTATGATGGGATATATTATAATATATCGATCGAGACTTAACTTAAAATCGACGGCAAACAATTTCAAGACTCGCAATTGCCGCTTCATGCAGTAGTCCTAGACACTGCAAAAACTGTGGTATATGAAAATATTACTTCCAATTTTAGAAAAACGTTTTACCTATAAGCCATCACCAGGCTGTATATTTTAGAGGCGTGACCTCAGCACATAGAGCCTATACCTGGAAGTGTATGAGCGGTGGGTATCAAGCAAAACTCAATTTAGAAGGGTGTGCGGGGGGGGCTGTGTAGAGCATAGTGTAGGAAACAACAACCAGTCTATCCAAATTGTATAAGATTTAGTTAAATAAGATCTGGACAGGAATCTTTTACTAGATAAGGCTTAAGAATCTTGCAAAGTAGATTCAGATTGTAACAATTTATGTAATAAAATAAGAAAAAAACATTTTAAAAAAAGAAGAATGAGCAATTTTAGATATATTTTTGAGATAGCAATTACGTCAATAATAAACCTATATAAGGAATAATAAACCTCAACATTTCACCAAGTGCCACCTTTGTTAGACTACACGTCTCAGATTCCAATACCAACACTTTAGGTTGTCAGCTCTCAGTAACGGAGAGTGTTCAAACATTGTAGACACCGAGGTGGGTGTATACAAGCCTTCCTTCCAAGAATCACGTAAGACGATCGATCGTGTTCTGGAAACACCTAGGCATAATGACGTCATTGATCCCACTTCTGTTTTTGGAGAAAGAAGATGTGTAATCGTTAAAAACAAAGAATCAACACAATGTTTTAAGGATCGGCAAAATTGTCAGGTTAGTATCAAATCCAGATAAAAATTCTCAATAATATCCTTTAATTTCGCTATCTCACAAAAGATATCTAACATTGAATTTGAAACCCAATAAATCAGGTACACCTCTGACCCTAACTATTTTCTCCAAGGCTTTTTTCTATCATCTGCCTTATTGGAAACCCTGCTCTACGCCAGCCCGAGGTGAGCCGGGGACGCCGGAGTCACGGCCAAGGTCGGTGGCAGCCTCCCCGCGCCTCCCCACACCTCCCCGCACCCCCCTCTAACCTCCCCTAACTGGGGGAGACCTCCCCCGCCGGCTGCGTCGATACAACAGCCTTCCCATTGAGCACGCACACCAACGAACAGTTATAACTACGCAGTTTCGAAAGCGAAATGAATATTCGGCTGCGACGTAGTTCGGTTTTTTCTTTGTTTGGATACTAGGGGTTTGTTTTGAAGCTGGGGATGGTAAAGAAAGCCTTTTGATACAAAAGTTTATATAATTTTGTGGAGTGCTGAAATATAAAAGGATTGGTCTAATTAAGTTATGTCGCCTTGTTTATGTGCCATAAAAAGGTAATTAATAAAGGTTTAGTCAATACTGGCAGACTTTTATATTTTAGGTTCGACAATGCTTATGGATGTTAGGTTATAAAATTTGAGATGAAAAAAAGTAACATGGACAAACAAATACAGAAAGATAACCAAAAATATGAAAATTTAATAAGTGGCTAATAAATGGCTGATAGCAAATTTTATACAATGTGCCAACAACTAAAACATATTTGTGACTTGTTAATTAGTACAACACCACCCTAAGTACTTAAAAAAAGGTTGTAGTCAAAATAGTTCTTTGTTTATATTGCTTTGGCAAAAAGGCACATTCCACCAGCAAATAATATCGTCGACCGTCAATTTTGAGTTTATGTTTTTAATTATGTAATGATGTAAAAATATTAAATAAGTTACGTTCTAATTGTTTGTTTCAGTTATTTTTTCCAAAATTGCAAAGGAATGAGCCATATACTCCAAACTAGCTCAAGGTTCTGATTGAAAACTTAATTTAAATTTTTGTATACCTCATCGGAGATAGAATCCAGAACCGTGGAAAGTGAGTTAGTTTCTAGCTACTATCCAGTCAGCAATACAGTTGTATCCGAAATGTTTGGTAGCTAGAAGATACCTTATTTCAAGCGCTGAAGCCAACGAGGATTTTCCTACTGTACTTACTTAGTCTTACTTACTTCTTACCATGTACAACACATTCACTTAAGCCTTAACTCGAATTTCAAAATAGACATGTCTA
This sequence comes from Emmelina monodactyla, assembly GCA_916618145.1. Taxonomy (NCBI): domain Eukaryota; kingdom Metazoa; phylum Arthropoda; class Insecta; order Lepidoptera; family Pterophoridae; genus Emmelina; species Emmelina monodactyla. The sequence continues at coordinate 6,561,025 of OU745316.1, forward strand.
GTAATCATCCAAATGCTTATCTACTTGGATCTAAGCTAAACGGAAGCAGTGTTGCCACAGAGCCGGCGAGGTCAAACTATCAAGTTTATTTTTCAATGCTTTTTAACGATACAACGAGGCGAGATCTAATAAGGCCATCGGAGTTTTTTTTTAAAATTGGCAACAAGATTCGATATAAAATAAAGTGCTACATATGGCACAACATTAAACTTTTGATGGGCACTCCACTTTTTTGGGTACATTAAGGCTCTGGTAGTCTGGTAATAAAAGCGAGCTGTAAAGAGAAAAAAAAATCACGAAATTACTTGTATGCTAATATTTGATCAAAGTACAGCGTACGAAACTGTGGCGAATAAAAATTCCACATTTAAACCGATACATTTTCTGATATTTCAAAATCGATAATGCGATGCGGGCTTTCGATAATTTATGCATCGCAGCCACCGAGGGGATCGATATTCCCGTTATTTTTTAAATCGCAATAACCTCCCGTGTCTGGCTGGGGTCAATCACGCCGTATCGGAATTATAATCGGGAACTCAGAAGCGGGATGGCAAAATTATTAGAAAATTTCGCTCGCAATTTTTGGAACATGAAGCAATACTGATGTGAATATATTTGAAGCTTTGGAATGCGTACAACAAAAGCTGACAAAGCAATTAATATAAAACGTTAGAAACATATTAAAGCCCTTCTACTAAATAACAATTACCGCTTATACACTTACAGACAAAAATAGTATATATTTCTATAGTCGTAAGGTCTCTTGATTTAGAATGGGCGAGCGATTGCAGAGATGCGGGTTGCAACCCCCATTCAGTAATCTATTTTGATGTTGAGTCGGTCGTATTGCATTTATTTTTATTCAGCCAAATGTCAACTTAAAACTATTTTTAAATAAGCTTATTGTAAATAATAAAACAAAAGTACAGTGTGAAGAAAGTAATTTCGTTTTGAAAATGACGAGGAGAATGTTATTTCAAAATCACGGACACTTCTTTACTTTAACAATCATGCAAGAAAAGTTATTAATGATGATATCACAAGAAAACGCTATATCTACCTTAACCAGATTATTTACAAAGGCTTTAAACTTAAAAGAATGTAATAAAGGCTAATATCCTCTGGCTTCGTGCTAACAGGATTATTAACTTAGCCCAAGCTTTAATATTTCATTATCTATTCACGATACTTCATTCTCATATAAAACTGATGGCTCACCACGTAATCCTATCAAGCTAACGTCATTTGTAAGGAAATTCTATTTGCGTCGGTTAGAAAGCTTGCACAACTACCAGGCTATCACAGCAATAAATACTGCATTTAATCCAAAACAATTTGTTCGCCCTTTTAATTTGTTAAACCTTTTGTTCCCAAAGACAAAGCTAAAACTGATATCTAACACAAAGATCACATTCGCCGTCTCGACTATGGAACTCGGATTTATCCTTCACAAAGTTCCGAAAATAAGAATTGTTTGCGTGTAATTTAGTGCCTTTACGCCAACAAAGCCCAAGAGTCCGTTGGCCAAACAAAGAATAATTAAACCGGCTCATGATACAGCTATAGGCACCTAGATGCTGGTTTCGTTCATCTGCTCCCGTTCATTCGTTCATGGAGGCTCCATTGAGCGGGTCCCGGGCCGAGGCATCTATTTTTAGGGGTCCGTGCCCCCACCACCCCCCTCGGGGGAGCTGAGAGGGCGTGACGTCACAAAACCCCGGCGCGAGCGAGAAGCCAGTTTTATATTATGAACTATCTACAGCTCATTGTTTACATTGAAAATATCTGCTTCGGATAGGAATTTTCCTGGAGATTTCTGAAGGTTTGGTTCAAGACAAGTGTCTAAATGTGTAAAAATTGCTGGCGATTTGAGGAGCAAATTCTACAATTCATAATGCTCGTTTCTATTACATTTAAAGTTTTATTTAAATAATAACGAACTAACAAGATAAATTTTGCGAAATAAATGTAGCAGCAAAATTGCAAGAAAATTTTTAAACGAGAAACATTTTCATCTACTTCTAAAATCTTTCCAAAAACAAACTTTTGTTACTTAAAGACAAAATTGACGACGGAAAAAAGCGTTATTTTCTATCAAAATACACCATTCGTTAAACTTTGTGTGGGTGTCGAAGCCAACTAACTGTCTGCTTCGTTCATTTGAAGGGAAATAAGTTTCAAATTGCTAAGCCATGATTGCGAGTGGGCGAGAAAATTGTCAGCAGACTCAATATAAATGCAACTAGACAAGAAATAACTTTAAAAACATACACAAAAGACTGATAATCGATAAGTTATCAGTGTTTGTTAAGCTGGATGATACGCACAAAGTAAATGATTAGGAAAATAAATAAACGGTATCTTGATGATGATTGTTTAACACGCCCAACAAATGTGATATAAATTAAATAATCATTGTTTATTGCAAATAAGTCCAAGGTATTGGAATATAAAGAATGCACAAGGATTTTTAATGAAAAAATAAAGAAAATTGGTACCTAAATTCTAGAATCTTAAGGCACATTTTCTAAAAATCTTGAAAAATGAAAGCGTGGTCGTTGTTAGGTACAACTTAAGTTTCTTTTAGTCTCTTACATCCACCTTTTTGCCCCTTGCTTCTTCAACTGCCAATTAACTTTATAATGTTTTTCCAAGAGACGCGTATCTCACTGGCTCTCCACTGTCTTACATCCAAGTCGCACGGTGCAAACAAAGATACGTATACTCACGATTCGGAAAGATCTTTGTTTATCAGCTTTTTGTACAAGCACAATGTGCGCGTTGTCACAAATTCTCACACGAGTCTCAAACGAGTGTTGTGAAACTACATTGGTTGGATTGTCGTATACTATACGAATAGTCGTTTTTCAATAAACTCCATACAAAATAAACTCTAAGATAGAGTTAGCTTTTTGGAGGGAAGCTCCATATTTAGATACGCGAAATTCAAAAAGACCTAAGTTTGGGATCATTTTCTATAGACGCGACGTGAAAGTATGACAGGATCGGCGGTCGTAATAAAGTCTTTTGTTATTCGTAAACCCCAAACTTTAGTTACTTTGTGGGTCGAATCGCGCGCCGTGGGTTTTGTTAGCACAACAAATGCATTGAAAGTAGCAATATTATTGCAGATAGCGATTTTCACAGACTCTGCGTATCTTTTATTTATTTATTTATTTACTTAATTTTGGAGAGACAAACAGCCAAAAACATAAAGTAATTAACAAATTTTAGCTTCACTAGGCCAATTATATGTCCTCACTTATAGAAACTTAATACTAAAAAGTGCCGAAACAAAACAAATTTAAAATAAAAATAAAAAGTTACAGTAAATGTCCAACCATTCCTAAAGAGGGTAGTTACAAACAATTAAAAAAGTTATTGCTAAGCATATTCCTCAAGGAACTAGTAGAGGTATGAAACAAGTCAATGTTCTTGTCAAGGCGAACAGTGTTGTTAAATTCATTGGTGACTCTAAATAAAAAACTATTCTGGCGATAATTGGTGCTAACCAGTGGAACATGGAGTGGGGGAAAGAATCTGCGGGATCTTGTGGGGACTTTAAGTGTAATTTTTTCTAATAATTCGCTACAGTCAATTTGGTTGCTGGTTATTTTTTGCAAGTAAATAAGATCAGCGATACGTCGACGTTCAGACAGTGGAAGAAGATGGAATTTCTTGCATAATTCGAGGTAATCATCACTTTTATAAATCACTTTAGCCCGAAAACATAAGAACTTAATAAATCTCTTTTGAACGTTTTCTAAACGTGATATATAAACGTCATAACAAGGATTCCATATTTGTGATGCGAATTCCAAGTGGCTCCTAACATAGGTACAATACAAAATTTTTATTGTTTTTATTTTAGTAAAATGACCTGCACTACGTATAATAAATCCCAGGGCCCTACGAGCTTTAGAAATAACGTTGGCTATATGAGCGTCAAACAGCAGAGCCGAATCATGTATTACGCCAAGATCCTTTAACTCATCCACTTGTGAAAGTACGTGGTCTTTTAAAGAATAGTTATTTGATAAAGGAGATGGCTTGCGTGTAGCACTCATAATAAAACATTTCAGAGGATTAAGATCGAGGATAAGTGCATCACAATAATTTTCTAGTTCTTGCAGGTCATTCTGAAGGTTGATGGCATCAATGTCAGTATCAATTTTTTTGAAAATTTTCATGTCATCTGCAAAACAGAGAATGTTACTGTGTTTAAGAATCTTGTCAACGTTATTAATGTACAGGATGAACAGAAGAGGTCCAAGAATTGAACCCTGTGGAACTCCACTTGGTATTTTAACCCAACTTGATATATAGTTATTGACCACTACAGCCTGAGATCTGTTTGATACGTAAGACATAAACCATCTCAAAAGGTCGCCAGCAATGCCTACCTCATGCAATCTCTGTATAAGCAATTTGTGATTTATCCTATCAAATGCCTTACTGTAATCCGTATAGATGATATCCACTTGACCACCACCCTCCATTGCATCCGTAAGGAAATCATTTAAAACTACAAGATTTGATGAGACTGACCGGCCTTTAATGAAACCGTGTTGCGAAGTACTGAAATAGTTTTTAAACACTGATGTAATTTGGGAATGAATTAAGCGCTCAAATAATTTTGCAATAATACATAGTTTTGAAATTGGCCTATAGTTGGTTGCGTCAGTCTTAGAGCCTTTTTTATGAATTGGAGTGATAAAGGCTGATTTCCATACATGAGGCATAATACCAGTTTCGAGAGACTTTCTGAAAAGCAATGTTAATGGCAAAGCTAAAGACGCGGCACAGTTGATGAGGAACAGAGCAGAGATATTGTCAGGACCAGCCGATTTGTTAGGGTCTAGTTTTTTTAACTGCGCCTTAACAGTATCTGGGTTGATTTCAACAGATGATAACAGCGGGCCATCCGAGACAACGTCACTAGCATGATGGTCGACAACCTGACTAGGACTAGAAAAAGTTGAGAGAAAATACTCCGAGAATATATCACAGATTGCTTTCCCTGTACATGCGGATGAACTACCATACGTTAAAAAGCTAGGCATAATATTAGATTTGGATCTAGATTTCATGAATGTCCAAAACGCTTTCGGGCACTTTTCAATCGAATCCTCTACAAAATTCAGGTAATTTTGATAACAATCCTTCTCAACCTTTCTAATACGTTCTCTTAATAATTTAAATGATAATTGATCGGAAAGATTACCGTAACGTTTATATTTCTTCTGATACTTATTTTTTTCTTTAATTAATTTTATTAAGCCTGAACTAAACCATTTTGGATAATTATTACATTTTATTGATTTAATTGGAATAAATTGATTTATTAATAACGTTAGTGTATTATAAAAATATTCAACACATTCTTCTATGTTCCTCAACGAAAATTCATATTGCCAGTTAATTTTATCCAGCCTGTTGTTTATCGACAGATAGTCTCCCTTACTGTACAATAACTGTGTTCTAGGTGCTGAATTCAAGGAAGGTACTTGTGCAAAATCAACGTCTATTAACAATGCAGGATGAAAAGGATCAAGTGGAACAAGAGGATCAGTACAACAAGTTACAATTACATTGTCGTTAGACAGAACTAAATCCAGTAACCGACTTTGAAAATTATATATTCCATTATATTGCATAAGGTTGAGGGTAAATAATTCGTCAATGAATTCTACCTACCTTTTGTGTCTCAGTTCTAATCTTAGCTCTCAAGCTATCTGTGGATACAACTTTGAGCCCGGGCTTAAGATGTCAATATGTATTATTAAGAAGGATTGTTCCTCCAATATCTATTGATAAGAATTCATTCATTTGACTTGCAACTCAAACATTCTAAATAAAGGTAGTTACTATACTAAATATATTTCTCTTATTACTTGAGGTATTTGTATAAAAACAAAAAATAATGTTTCAAATATACTAAACCAAATGATAATACACAAGTATACTTACTAGGTACCTAATGATAAATAAATCTAGATATTACCTCCCTAATAGTAGATGAACTTAATATTAGGAAGCTACCTCAATATAGGGCAAGTACCTCCAAAACCAGTAATTGAATTATCTCTTAAACCGAGCTAATTTGTTTGTTGTTTACCTGGAACAAGAAAATCAGGGTCAATCAAGATACATTCTTAAATCTTATGGAACACGTATAAAAATATAGAAACACGTGGAAGAAAAGTTAAGCGTGACCCAAAAAAAATCACGCAAATCGTTATATCAGCAGAGAAGAATCATCTAGTAAAACTTTCCCGGGTCTTTCAAAATGTTCCGTCTCTCACCAACACAATGAACCAAAGCGAGACAGCACCACCTCATCCAAACCCACGTTTCGGTCTATCTTTAGAAGCTGCATTCTAAACAAGATAGAAAGCTGTTATTTATTTCAGATTACTTCCACAAATTAAGTTCATTTGCGTTTATCTGCCGAGTGAATTATTCGCACATTTAGATAAGACTAGCTACAAAGTTGGCGGGTATGTTGCGCGCGCGCACGGTAGGTACTTTCTCTTGTGACGTCGGCGGCTGTTTCGATGGCTAACGCATTTCGCGCACGTAGGTTCTCGATGTTGCTCAACTTTATGAGTATTCGAGTTAATGAAATGTATAGAAGCGGAAAATCCTTATGTGGTTGAATCTTTTAAGACTCTCGTCTGGTAGAAATATTATTAGTTTGAAGAATTGGTTAGTTCTTAAAGGCTGTTGGTAGAGTTAAGCTGAACCATGTTCAAATAACTTATTTTAAGTTAAGCATAATATATAGTCTAGACATAACGATTCATACTCCCATACGACTAAATAGGTATCTATAAAATTTGAAGACGAAGAAAATGCAGCTCTATCCAATAACAGAGCCGCGTTTAGTACCTTCAAATAGACAAGTTCTGATAGCGGTACACTGCAAGTACAGTCACAATCAATAGCGTTCTTAACGAGGTTATCGCCCCGACTCGACTCGTGGTACGTCGCTGTTGCTACGCAGGTGTTGTGTGGGTGTCGATGATTTTGGGAATAGTTTCTGTTGGAAACCTTTTTGGGTAATAGTACCTTTAACTGATTGTTTTTGAAAGTATCGAAAGAAATGCTTTTTTTTTCTATCGTCCCTAAATAGTCCTCTGTCACCAACAATTCTAACACTTACATTACTTCTAGGGTTCTTATAAAGTGACTGTGACTAAAAATAACCAAATTTTTACACCAAAACACTGATCCTTCCAGTGTCTCAAGGCGTGGCTGAAAGCTAGTCTGGCTTTCGTACTTAGTAATGCAAGCGTAGGAACCGAATCTAATACGATTTTACGTTGAATGTGGTGTTGATATAACAAAGACAGGGAAACCATGAAATGTTCTTGTATGTTGCAAACATCTGTTTTTTTTAGGATTTGAATACAACTCAATATTTACTTGTGATTGTGCAATAAACATAATTAATTAGACATCTTATGGCATGTTCATAATATATTTAGACGTTTATATGTATAACTGTATACATTACGATAGGGATGGAATATGTACGGGATGAATGAGACGTAGAATCCGAAAATTGGGATCTAGGAAAACACTACAAGTTTTCTCGATTTTGCTTTAATGCTGTTGAATCTACTGTTTGTTAAAACATAAAGAAGAACTCAAATATATTTATATAGAAGACCTTTTACGAATCACGTGTAAGTTTTTATACCTAAAATGATTGGAATCTCTATGAAAGAGTTATGAATCCCACAAAAAAAACTCATTACAACTCTAAACAATGGCTCAAGTTGGTCTTTTGCGTATTTCGAGATCAACGCACTTTACTTCCAATGTATAGATATGTTTGAAGTACAATATTCATTATGCCATACCTAGTTACAATACTGCACACTATAATACCAAGCGAATATCACCTCTCATTGTATAGATTTAAGGTCTAAAATAAAATAACGATGTAACACATATTGCAGGTGTATGAAAAATAAACAATCGTTATTATGACATAATAATGACGGTATATAGAGATATTGTGCCTGATATGGGCATGATAATTATAAATTAATGAGGTAATTATTGCCGTTTCCAAATATAGAGACATTACTATGGATAAACAAAATACACATTAACCTCTAATTAAGAGTGTTGTCGCAGTGATAGACAATCAGAGAAATAATTTTCTATATTAAAATATTTTTATTATAAATTTTAAACGACCAAAAAAATAAGATATTCACTGCCAAAGTATATATCAGAGTCACTTCTAAGATGCCAATGAAATATCTGTGTTAAAATATCACTGCTCCTAAACTAATGTTTTTCTTTATTACTTTGCTTCGGAATAGCAGCAAACTAGTATAACATTTCAGTTTCTTTGATTTTCAATAAAAAACACTACGTACTTTTCAGTTGTATTATTATTTTACACTAACGAACACCTGTTCATTAATACAAGTTTATCAATTACTACACTAGTTACGCAAGTTTTTTTTCATTAAGGGGAACTACATCGTAACCTACCAGTTTAAGTTGTATACTTTTTGATGTCCAAACCTCTTTGATATAAACACTGGCTGGATCACATTTCTGTTGATAATTAGTTATTGCGGTCTGCTAACATCTGCCAAAGTAACTCTGATGGCAGTTATCCAATAGCAAACTCATCCATCTGTAACGTTATACTTTTCTCTTACAGGCCGCTGCAGCTCTAAAAGCCTAGCTAAATGTTAAGCTGTTAATATGAGGAATGAGGAAATAAAACCTTTTTAAATGGCTGGGGATTAATAATCAGACATGAATATAGTCCATTGATTACTCCCCAAACAGGAAGCGTGATTAACTTCAGAAAATTATGAACTTTACTGCTAAGTTTGTTAAATTCATTTTCAAACACAAGCACTTATTTCTGAAAAGATATAAGATTTATACCGAATCAGTTGTTGAAGATCCCTTGAACGTGCCACTTAGAATTCTTCTATAGTCATACAATATAAAAGCAAATTAAAATTGGTTAACGATTATAACATGAAGCAACACAATATCTGCTTGCGTGTGATTCTTGCGAGTCAGTGACGCAAATAACTGTTTGATATTGCAATTGTTAATAATGTCACAACCCACACAGCTAAAATACCTATTTCCCACTATCTAATGCTGCCAATTAATAATGAAAGAGATCAATTTATAAAAAAACTTCTTAATGCCCCATTAAACGCCCACTAGTTTTCGAACCACTTTCACCAACTTAACTTTGGTTGGATACTCGTTTGTTGCTAACAATGTTTACACAATAGACCACTCGTATGGGAAGGGACTACACACAAAATGGCCGTCAGTCTATGTGGACAGGCGACATAGTCTATTTCTTGATTGAAGACTCACTTTATGATGTGCGATCACAAAGAGTTAGAACTATCTTTTTTAGATTGATCCATTTGGGCAAAGCAATAGCATTTGCTGTCCATCTGTGCTAGATGATGCACATGAATGTAACTTATCTAATGTTCTTTAGTCTGTATCCTTAGAGAATCTTTGAAAAAATGCCGTCTGGCAATTCACTTGAGATGCCCTTTCTGAAACACGTAGACGTATACACACGGGTGTGTTGAACGTTTACTGCTAAGAATATATTTTCCACGCCGATACACCTCCGCCGAGCCGTAAGCCATAAACAACTCTGTCTACAATCAATATTTACTTTTACGAGCCCGCTTCTCTTCACGTACGTGAACGGCTACGGAGTTGGTCACTGTTTGTCACATGGATCTGGAATAGTACGTGACCCAAATGCCTTATTAGGAACCCTCGTACCCAGAATAGCCTTTGAAGAAGGATTCAAATAGCGGACTATGTAAGTGGAAAGAATTCTATATCAGCCTTTGATGTCAATATCAACCTGTACCCGTATAGGAACGCTATCAAAACAAATGCAAACTAAATCAGGTCAAATCAAATTAATTCTTAAACACGCTTAATTATCTCAAAGTGCTTCGAAACTGGATTCGTAAACAACTTCGTGCGATTGAAAAACAAATTTCAATCGACTCGAACGCAATTAATGAGTTTGCTTATGATCTGGGAAATCCTTGTTAATGATCATTAAGATATGGTCTGCTGAGAAGTGACCACTTCCTGGTTGACAGGAAAAGTAAAAAAAGTAACAAAAAGCAGACATTGTACGTTTTTGTGTCTATGCCTTCTGATAATTTGTCAAGCATTCTACGAATTTCATACATCCGTATATGTAAACGGTTTTATTATAACAATGTAGTGAGTAGGGCATTCAAATACCGCAAACGTAAATAAGCAAATGTACGCAACATCGAACGCCAGTAAATTCAACAATACATGATAATATGAGGCCTTTCGTAACAGGTTTTATCGAAAACTGTTCGGTACAGAGATAACTGGAAAGACAAACAACGAGATTACCGATAACAGAGTACCAGGCGCTCATAACCGAAATGGAGGTGTGACGTATCAGCTACAGTAATCGGCCTTGGCTAGCCATGGAAGCAAGCGGGTAACTTACAACAGCAACTTACAAAATCGCCACAGAGCAGACAACCATCAAGTTATTGATTGGCAATGTCATCGCATCACGCGCTTATCATCCACAATCTGTGGCACGCCGCTTCATTATGAGGTTATAAAGAAAATTTTGGCAATGACGACGCTGGTGTGGCAACGTCGCATTACGTAACAATCCGGGAGTGCGGGGCGCGGGGCGGGCAGGTGACTGACCCCTGGACCAATGGTGCCAATTCGCTCATCACCTCACGAAATTCGCCTTACACAAGCGACACTGAATGAGCACACAAAAGGACGCTCGCAGCAAAATTGAACATCACTTCGTGTGCTTTATAGTCATATTATAATAACATCCTTGTGCAACAACAATAAAACAGCGTCGGCAGCACAAAACAAACAATTCTTCTTATGTTTATTCCCGAGACGTTACGGAAACATTAGCGAAAATTGTCGAGAGAATTACACCGGCCTGTCACATCCGCACTCTTCGTTTTTTCGCAAATTCGTTCACGAAAGTGTATGCTTTTTTGCGTAAAAACAGCGCAATAAGGCAGCCATTGCGAGCGGAGTGGCAACGTTGCTTGTTCTTTAAAAAAAACAACAAATTGATGTCGAAACCGATTGAATTATGCCAACCTTGTATTAAGCAAGTCGGGCTGATTACAGAAATTGTTCTCTTGGGGCCGAATTTGGTGCAAATAAACAGCTTGGGTGAAACTTGGCTGGGGTGTATCGTGCGCGTTTACTTTGGGTCTTTTTGGCAAAAAAACCCGTCACCGTCGAAACCGTGGGGAAAGCGCCGAGTGGCCAAATTTGGCACAGGCCGCGCTTGGCAACCACCGAACAACACTGTCAGCTGCGCTTATGTCGTGACGTTCAACACTGACTCATGTAAGACCTAAAAGCACCTTATACAACGTGCTGCTTTTTTAATATGCCAAATCTGGAAAGCGAAGTTTTTTTCGCTTTCCAGATTTGGAACTCGACCGAAAAATATATAAAATTTTTAGGAAACATTTTTCAAAACGCATTTAAAGAAGCATAAAGATTAATGGCTACAACATTTGTAAAATACTAAAAAGTAACCAAGTCCAATTAATTAAACGTGAAAGATGATTATCATTACATAGTAAAATCCAAGTCACTAATTCTGTCTGGATGTTTGCCCGCTATCTCCTCCTAAACAATTAGTCTAATTTGAATGCGGTTTTACTATCTTTTGAGTATTTTATGCATTTAAATTTGTAAATAAAGAACATTTAGAAAAAGTTGTTTTAAGTTCGCCAAAATTCAATGTTTCGTGAGCAAGTCGGCCGAAATTACACCTTTGCGAAGCGTGGGCGGGTCGCTCGTGTAGAATAATTTGATACGTAGTTATATATTTACCTTCCAACGAGATACCATTATTTAACACCCTGTACAAAAAATACAAAAACATACTTCTGTACAAAGGTAGGAAAAAAACACTAGCCAAATATATTATGACTCCAGTACAAAACTTTTCTATTTATTGTTGAAGGTAAAGTTAGTAGTATTGTTAGATAGCCAATGTCGCCAACTGCCCAAACTTTTATTTCAGTTTAATTTCTCGGCCAGATTCCCTGCTAAAACATACTTTTAACTAGATTGAACAATTTCTTTATGTAAAATTTAATTGAAGACAAGTTTGGATTTCTAATTAAAGTCTATAAACGTAGTTATATTAAATGCTGAAACTACACAAGGATATATATTCAAAAACCAATTTACTCGGCTGTTTGTAAATACTTAGATCATTAATTTGATTGGTGGCTAAACTGGGGGCGGTCACGTGATCAACTAAAACAAAACCAACACACGTATATAAATATAGTTTGATTAATTTCGAGTAAGAACTAGTACGGCTTACTTAGAAAACACATCAGCATGATTAAACTCTGATGTAATCAATTTGTTGCGTAACGGTTGATAACACAATGAAAACAAACGACGGTAGAGTATTGAAAAATATTGGTGAAGTATTTTTAACTTCAAAGGAGTTGTCACTTCTAAAAAGGCGCTAAAACAAAATACGCGCAATACGAAGTAACAAAAGCAAAACATCATACGCGATAAGATAACAAGAAAATATTTAAAAAAAAACTTTCCATTATCGTCAGCAAAACAGAAATCCCATTAAACACCACACATCTAACGTGTCCAGAGGACTCCTAGATCACGTGACCCGCCCGTCAACTAGATCCAGGCGTCACGAGGCGGGGTAGGCGCAGCGCACGTGACTGACGTAACCCGGCGCCTGTAGGCGGCAACTGGGTATGACACTGACAGCTGACAGCTGACAGCTGTCACCTTGGGCGGAGAGAGGAGTAAGCGACGCTTTGTGAAGACCTTGGGAGAGTAGCTGGCGTTTTGTACAGACCTTGGTTAAGTAGAATACGTTTTTATCAATTCCCTTCGTTAGTGTTTTTGTTTGCAAAGAGTTAAAAAATCTTCCGGTATACAAAATAGTAATGGGGTACCAGTGATCGATCATGTAATGGAAGTGGTGATCCTAAACATTTAATTTTGTTGTATCCACGTAAAATAGTTGTAGAGGGCGGTAAGTTTACTCGTTATACTCGTTAGATAAACAATAGTACCAAGTCGGATTTCTGAAAACTACTTTTTGACCACAGCTATTAAACGGTGGATGCAGATTGTAATACGGAAAACCGCCGCACTTAAGGAAGTCTGGTTTCCTTGATGCGCCCTTTTTGCAAACACTACGGTATCTGCAAACCTTGTACTATAATCGATTTAGTAGAAATCATTGATTGTTCAATGCAAATAATAATGATGTTGCTAAGTTTTGAATATGAGTAAATTAGTAAGGTATGCTAGCTGTACCAGTTGATTAGGACTTTTTACAAGGATGTTTCGTAGAAAACTATTAATCCTCTTCTGGTATCAAACACTAAAAGATTTGCTGGAATATTTTCTGCTTTTCCAATTCTCACATTGTCGTGGCTGTCAGCGACATGAAATAAAAACAACACAATGTCGACACCGATGTCGCATGCTCGTGAAACGAGGTTCTTGTTGGTACTTTCAAAAATGCCCCAGATGTCGGATTTAACGGTAAGCCGAACTCACGGCAACGGCAAAACTCCCGCTTGCATTCTGTGCGCAAATCCAAAAAACCCCGAGAACGTTATTGTGTTTTTTTTCGAAAGAGAAAAAAAACTTTCTAAAGCAGCTTTTAAATACTTTCTTTGGCAGCGCGGCCAAGAATTTTCATGATATTGACAAATTGCCTTAGGAGTATCTAAGTCTTTTATTCATGCCAAGTTTTTTGCTTCAGACCAAAAATAGGGGAATTTTACAGTTTTCCTACTGGTTATCACGTCATGTATGACGCATTTCATCGTTATCTAACTTTATCATTAAAACCCTTTGCAAATTACCAGGTCGATCGATAGCGCCTTCCAGAGACAACTTAATAAGAAGCTTCATTCAACCAAATTCATGCAAATAGCGTCTTACAGCAGCTGTACTTCGGCAAGTTAAAATAAAGGACATAATTACCAAAACAGGCCTTCAAAAGGCGCTTTCCTCGCCGGTCTTCTTGATAAATCTTCAATTACAAGCACGTTTTGCTCCTCTCAATTGGAATTTGATTTTCCAATTTATCACCAGTAGGGAAATTTCAATTTATTATCACGGTAAGGCCGGTTGTTATAGACGGCTCCAATTTATGCTTCTAGTCCACAGCTTCGCATACGGTAACTAAAATCTAGCTAAAAATACTTCTCCTCTCGTTCCCATCCCCAGAATTATGTATGTGGCATTTTGCATTACTTAAGTATTTTAGAACATCGAAATTAATCTAATTCAGAATTACCAGACAAACGATTCTTATCGTAAACGTAGTTTTCTAATGATAGATATATTTTTTCTAATAGTGTAGTTTCGGGGTTCCTAGTAAACTTTGCAAAGACCAAATCCTTCCTGTTTATATTATTAGTTCACATTGGCAAGTGCCAAGAGCGAAAGTGTTTAATATAATCTACTGATACTACACTAAGACTTTACAGTCACTAATAAATGAGCAGACTGCGAACAAAAACATTGCGAAACAAATAGCTCATTTTCAGCTTTTAATGTGTTACATAAAACCGCGTTCAAAGTGTTTTGAATAACAGTCAATACGTAAGGAATTCCTGCATTATTTTACAAAAGCGAAATACTAATTGATGATGCACTGTCTATGCTGCTAAGCTGTAGAAATCGCTTACTCAAATATAGGTTAATTTAAAGTAGGTACAAAATTGATCGCTTATCGATATACATATTAAAGGGTATGAAACCGCAAAGAACATTCTAGTTGTCATACAAAATTGACACTGACATTAAGAGTCGAATCAAACACCTTGTGGCAGTGATTCTGACACAGAAACACATTAATTTTATCACTCCCCGTACCTGAGCCAATGTTTATACAAGTTTATTAGTCATGAATATACATTCGCGATTGTTAACGCACCAAGTAACCTTTTCTACGCATTCCAGTACGAATAATAAAATATAAAACAACAAAAAAACCGCCGACATTTCAACACAGTTTTAAGGAAATCATATTTTCGGTAATCAATAAAATCTTTGGAATTCAAGTTGCACAATTTCATAAATGCACGATGAAACTTCAGTATTTGTGTTGAAAAAGGTCAATTTAAACCGCGCTGTAGCTAGTTAGATAAAAACTCTTTGGTTGAATAAACCTCACAATCTATTATAGAGTCTGTTTATCATAATACGGTGTCCTTAGCGGAGTCAGTGATCTGGAAAATTATTATTTGACGTGTATACGCGCTCACGCCCAAGTAACGCATGGGAACATCACGACTTACGAGTCTGATTTTCCACACTTGTGGTCCCGGCAACTACATGGCTAAACTTTATAAATTTGACGTAAAATAAAGTGGTGTGAATGATGGATGGGGTGTTACGAGTACGTAATAAAAATAAAGTACAGTACCTTGCTTTGCTAAGCAACAAGTTATTTGCCTGCCGCGTAAAGAGGATATCTAAATAACAGAACGTCTATAAGAAGCTTGATGTAAAACAGAATTTGGAATTGTATATCTAATACCTAAAATATCTCGACGGACTTCCTAAGTGTTGTAAATTTGAATCTAGAATCAGCATGGTAAACTATTGCTATTTTGTACGACTTATGCAAATAGATTCAGTACTCTTTAGTTTTTTGGCCACTCAGTAACAAGTCCAATTTAAGCTCGGCAGAGTTTTTTCCTGTAGTTTTTCTGTGTTCCGGTAAGATAGACAGGATGGGACAGAGTAATTACGGACACCGAGACCACAGTCTTAAACAAATGGCAATGCACCTGCTTCCTCTAAGTTAGTAACGGGCTTATGTTATTAAAAAATACTTTATAGTAACATGGAAGTAACATAATCAGTAGGTAGGTAAAGGCCAAGTAATCTGCCCCTGCCTGCCTAAGGAACCGACTCGACCGCTAGTGGTTTTACAGACCCATCTTCTCCGTGCTTCGGTACGCACGTTAAGCTCCCGTCCCGGGTACTTTTCCACAGGAAAGTACTTTGAACTCGTCAAGTAAAATCAGCCTTATAGGCAGTTTGAAAAACTTTTAATGTGAAACCACGATCCACGCCAGAGGTCTTAAAAGGTGGTTCTCAAAATTTGATGACTATGAATCGTATCAAATAGAATCTTAGATCGCGCAAGAAGATCATTCTCACGCTCCCGCCCCGCCGCCTCCATCTGCGACATTACATCCTCGCAGAAGGAGGCCACTGCGACCCAGACCTTCTCGGAGTCCAGCATGGCGTATGCCAAGCCGGGCAACGAGATGTCTGGGCCCGCGGACGCCTGGAGGCGACGACGCTGCTCAACCCAGACAAAACAGCGAAGACCTACTCTTCATCTACGTTTATAAACAAGAACTTACCTTATAAGTGGTCTCGACGGGTGGCTGCGGGCTGATCAGGCGGCGTCTCTTGACGGGGATGCGTTCGGGCGTGCCGAGCTGCGCGTGAGTGGCGGGGTGACTGCTGGTGTGTTGTCGATGTACCTCCGGGTACATGACATGCATACCCTGGGGGGGAGATAGTGGTTAGGTTAGAACAAGAGCTTATAGAAACGGGAGAACATATAGGCATCAAATATATCGTTGGAACCATAACTATGTAAATTTAGGATTTTAATACGGGTCCGAAATCCGCAGTTTTAGGTAGTAAAACGGAAAGTTTAACTAACTACCAACTTCTGTAAATAGAATAGAAGATTTATCTCATTAGAAAAGATTCATGACCACGCACTCAGGTAAAAGAAAGGATTGTGAATCTACTATTTTTTACGTCTATGTTGAGACTACTTTCTTAAAGAAACTTAATAATAACTACTCTTTAATTAAAAGCTCGACCTACGCAAATGCGCATTACTTCTAACAATAACATAATTATTCTGCCACAAGACTCAATTTTTAAACTATTATGTACTAGTGGCCGCCCGCGACTCCGTTCGCGTGGAAGTCGGTTTCCCGTGGAAATGAGAAGTTTTCCCGCGGTAAAAAGTACCTTATGTCCTTTCCCAAGTTCAGTTCTTTCTCCATACCAAATTTCATCACAATCGGTTCAGTGGTTTAGGCGTGAAACCGTAACAGACAGACAGACAGACAGACAGACCGACAGACATACAGAGTTACTTTCATATTTATTAGTAGGGAAGTAGGGATAGCAACAGCGAGAAACTCGTCCAAACATTGTACAACAATTTGACTCAATAAACAGATTATTTTTAGTGCCCGTTGAAACATTAGAATCTTGCCTTTCCAAGGTTTTAAAAAGAGAATTATTAGTCCATCGTCGAAAAACAGGATTAGTTGCCAAAAATCTCGGCAATCTAATTTGGTGAGAGCATCGTACAGGCGACTTTTCATTCCGAAGCGGCCATTACTGGCGGGAGACAGGCTGTAATTTCGTGCCCAGTCACTATTAAGATGCAATAGAGGCCTAAGTTACGGGATTTTAGGCGAAATTTAATACCTCATTAGGTATTGGCGTGCTTTTGTTTAATAAACATAAGATGGTTTGCCGGCGTGCGATAGTAAGCAGTGATTATCTTGAAATAAGGGTCGTTTAGATAGTAAAAGCCTAAGTTTATGAATATTGTGCGTAGTTTTGCACACCTTTATGTTTTATGGTAGAGAGGTAATGGCGCCTACATGATAGCGAGGAAAGTCGATCTTAGTTAAGTTGTTATTTAAAATTAAATTCTGATTTAAAGTATCTACTGAGCAAAAAATATTTTTTAAGAAAATTTTGTTAATGTTGTAAAACATATTTCGAAGATAAAATATAACAGACTATCATTTTGAATATGATTGTTATCTTTAACAGATTTTTCGAAAACATCTTAAAATAGAAAAGCTATTGTACCATAGTTACTAAATACAGTTAAGTAGTAACTATTACATTTTTTTGTACATTTTTTTAAATAATTGTAACCACCTCTGAACTTTAAAATAATCTTCACTTTATGCAGTTAAACTAATCGTCAAAGTCATTAATAATCAAACGACTTTGATAGTCAAGCACTATTTGTCATAACGTGCAATATCTCACCGGTGTGCCTACTCGTGTGTCTGTAAACAGAAGGAATAAAGGTACTTGAGCATTGCAAAACAATATAAGTTTACTTGCAATGTAACAAAACCCAGCTTGAGACTGTCTGGAACTAGGCATCAAGTTGGCATGATGTTAAGAAGGGTCTGTCGCCACGTTTCGTTCCAACAAAAACGTTTTTCGTATCATTAGGTTTTATTTAAAAATACAATGAGGATAAGGGCTGCTATGCCTTTACGTTTTGGTTTTTAGTCATGACTACCTAATGTTTCATAAACTAGAAGCCACTGTAAAGACACATCTTTCTTAATAAATAATTTCTGACTTTTATTAAAAAGTCGCCAACCCGGTTTTATTTTTTAAAGAGATATGAATACAAAGACACGATTTTGTCAATTTTAAACAGCACTATTAGTCCGACCGGCAGCAGTCTTTCTTACGCGCTCGCTACGGGCAGAGAGTGATAGCAATAAGTTTTTTACCTTTTCCTAAAAAGTCTTATAACTAGGTTCAGTTCCCTCTTAAGTCTGCCAGACTAGGCATCAAGTTGGCATGACGTTAACACGGTGGTTAGTACGTACATATGTGGTTTGGTCAAACAATGGGGCGTTGGTATCATTAATTTTGCAAAATCAAGGTTATTGTGTTTAATGTATGGCAGAAAACAACTCGTTAGGTAATTGCGTAGCGGCTGCTAGTTACGCAAGATGAGAAAAAATGGAAACAAAAAGCAAGTTGGTCCACAAAGGGTATCAACAACTATGGAATCCTGCAGCATTAGGGAAAGAGAACATTGTCAATTATAACATACTATATTTTAGATATTTAATATCAGTACCTCAAAAGGCAATACTTGAACAATCATACTGTAAAATGTAAGAAATAGGTACAGTCAGCATCATATAATTCGTAACATCCACTGTAGCCAAAAACTTGAAAACAACCAGAGTCCTCACTTTCAGCGAATCAACCAGTGTCATCACATTCATCAGAGCATTCAGGTTGCTCTAATTTATCGTAGCGTGCAGAAAGCCTTATAGAAAGTCGCATTCAAAGCGTCTTAAATCCCGTTTCAACCAAAGCGCCATCGGTAACGTAGCGCCCAAGGTAGTCACAATCTTCGGTACAAAGTAAAAAAACAACTTTATGCTTCATGTCATAGAGGTGTACTTTGCTTGACACGCTACCGCATGTCTAGAGGAAACTGTTTTGGCAGAAAACTTCATTTGATTAAAAATATGTATTTATGAGATATTAGAATAAGACGGGACTTAACTACTGGGCTCTGAGATTTATAAAGAAGATATTTTGTTTGCAAAGGAATGCTTTAATACATACGTAATACCTACGTCTGAAATTTTATAAAACATTTTAAGTACTTAGTAAACAAAAATAATTTTAAGTAATTCTATGGAATTCATATGTATTTAAATAAATATGTTACTAGGTTTTCATAAGTAAGAAAGAGTCAACGAAATTATCCATTAGATATTAGATACAATGATTTAAACTTAGATTTTTTGACAGCTTGATGTCTTTTTTAAGTTTAGTGAAAGTTTAAATAAAAAAGCTTATTTTGTTTACTTCTAGCAAGCAGCGATGGTGTCAGGGCTGTGGCATTCGATAGGCGATTCATGAGCACGGGTTCAATTCCTAGTTTAAGCAGTCTTTTTGAGAATTAAAATACCTACATTATTTCTTCATTTCTTGCCTAAAGATAGAATGACTTGCAATAATTTTATTATTGAAAACATAGATTCATAATGTAAACTGAAACAACATTTTGTTTCATCAATTTAATGTCAATCAATAGAAATTATAATCACCATTTAGAAATATGATCAAATTGATTGCATTTCAGTTCAATATACCTTTTGGTTTATTTTCAAAATCTAAGTACTAGGCTATCATGAAATAAAAAGAGTAAATAAATATTGTGATAATCACTACGTCACATGATCATTCTAGTTTAAGAGCCGGATGTTCATTAGTAAATAAAATATGAACAAGTTAAAGTTTTAGTTCTGTTCCATTATATGTGTATCAATATAATATTATGATTTATTAGTCTGTGCTGTTCCTACTTGTCCACGAATTGGTATATTTTTTTGAATACACTCAATGTTAGAATACCTACCTGAAAAATAATTTACAGTAGGATTCAATTACCCTAACGACTTATTTTACCATTGAAAATTGAGAGTTTTTCGCGCGGGAAATATTTATTTTAAGGAAGGTTTTGCATCTGGCTCTTGCTTAATTATAGATCAAGAAATGACATCTGATGTGTAAAATATTGAAACTTCATTCAAGGAGATTCGAATTTCAAACAAAATACCAAAGATATGAAAATTTCGAAATAAAAAAGTATCAAGCAAAAAGTTTGAATGTTAACTAAACTCACTGTGCTAACCCTTTTACACTCATGAAATTCTAGTACATAAAAGTGATTGTTCAGCGCCGACTGTAACTTTTACCTCAAAATTTGAAACCGGAAAACAAAAAAAACTAGGAAGTTTCTGAAGTTTGAAGACATAGGTTCTTACACACTTGTGCGTTCCTGGTATTTTTTTGGACGATTAGAAGAATTAAGCGATTTTTTAATATTTCGTTCTAATCCTTGTTCATAGAATTCTCATCGCTATTAAATGAAGCATGAGGTTGTTTTTTTACTTTGTACCGAAGATTGTGACTACCCTGGGCGCTACGTTACCGATGGCGCTTTGGTTGAAACGGGATTTAAGACGCTGTGAATGCAACTTTCTATAAGGCTTTCTGCACGCTACGATAATTTAGAGCAACCTGAATGCTCTGATTAATGTGATGACACTGGTTGATTCGCTGAAAGTGAGGACTCTGGTTGTTTTCAAGTTTTTGGCTACAGAGGATGTTACGAACTATATGATGCTGACTGTACCATGCATTCGAGTTTTGTACGTGTCTTATTAATTTGAAATTTAACCTATTTATTGAATATAATCCTCAAAGGAGACGATTTTGAAACGAACGGTCGACCTACCTAAGACCCAGCCTCTTAAATAATCAGTTTTATGTCCATACTAAACGTAAGTTGACGCATCCTTGTAGTG
This sequence comes from Emmelina monodactyla, assembly GCA_916618145.1. Taxonomy (NCBI): domain Eukaryota; kingdom Metazoa; phylum Arthropoda; class Insecta; order Lepidoptera; family Pterophoridae; genus Emmelina; species Emmelina monodactyla. Next base: position 6,582,261 of record OU745316.1, read on the forward strand.
GTGTCCTTATGAAATGATCTTGTCATTGAGCACGGCAGGGAGATAGCGTTGCTATGCACCGACCCGACACTACTTGTATTATTGTGAATTATCTTGTGCAACGAAAAAATACGTTCAAATAAAAAAGAGTTTTGTTAAATAATAGACCTTATCCCAAACTCGGATTTATTTATTTTCGACTAAAGGTAGGTGCTGTGACTTTAAACGTTCTTAATTAAAGGATCATTAAATTAAGAAAGATCGACAACTTTACTCTTCGTACTATTGATTAGTTTTTCATTTAGGCAAGCTCACACACCTCCTGTCGTAATTAATAATTGCCTTAAGGTTAAGGTTCTCAATAACTTTGATTACTTCTACGGCGTCAATATTACAGCTGTGAAACTGCTAGCCATATTTAAATTTAATTCTACATGTCGATGTCTATTTTCTAGAACCGTTCGAGATTAAATCTAGACAGTGCGTTCAACACCGCAATACAACGATGTCTCTAAGATTTTCTCTATTTTATGATAACTATCGCTTGAATTCAATTACTGGGATGGTAGGTATAACTGTAATTGCTTTTCGTTAAAAACTTAAATAAGCATAATGCTTTTGCCGATTGGTAAGTGATATTGGCAATTGCAAACTGGTATTTTAAGCTCAGTTTTCGTAAAATTCATCAACGTAAGATTTTATATTTGAAAACACTTAATATTATATTGCGATAAACAATCCATAAATATAGTGTACCTACTCTTTAAAGGTATATTCAATTGTTTTAAATTTGTCGTGTTATTGACGTGCCCTTAAGCACAGGTAATCTTGGTGTCCAGAATTCCAAGAACTGAAAGCTGAAAGCCTTCAATGCATTCATAGAATTAAAGCCGTCTTATGCTAAGCTAAATGCTTTTCATTTAAAGCCAACTTTGGTAGTTACTTTTCTGTTAAAACAAACATGGAATATTACCCACCGTAACGCAATCTGCAATTGGATATGTTTAAGGCCACATTAGGGTATATCTCTAAATCAAATGGACGCAGATCTAGATTCTACCTAACTACATAATAAAACAGCGACACGGGGTCCCCATTTGCAGGTCTTTCAACTCCTGCGGTGTCGACAGAGGTTAATTCAAGGGCACGTCTAATGCTCCTTCACAAAATTACATTACAGCAAAAACAGACTACATTAAGTTACAGCAATAAAAAAAATCAAGCTAAGTTTTCTATGCAAATTAACTCTATGCACCCGTTCGAAAACGTAACAACTGTGTTACCGATAAAGACATAAAAAACGACTTACAAAAGCAACTACAAACGTTCCAAGCTTAAATTACAACGCCTGTGTGAATAGCTTCCTTTTATAGACTGAATACAACAATGAAAACTGTGCTGTATGATACTGTTGCAACTTTCTAAACGTACCGGTGACCCGACCAAAATGGTTTCTGCTTTAAACATGACCCGATTAAGTCACGCTAAAACATTGCATTCAATAAACAGTAAAAAACATCGGTAAATTGATAACAAAGTTGTTTTGTTTAATTAACTGGCAGTTTTAATAGGTTCTGTGATTTCAACACGCATTTGCGTGCGTTCGGTAAATGAGTCGTTATTCTAAGTTCAGTAACAATTCGTGATCATTTTTGTTGAATATAACTTTGCATATAAAAACTAGACACGCGGTATATTACAGTGTCGTTAACCTATGGTACAAAGTTGTCAGGTTTAAACTACATAATAATATATGATGTACACATAACATTGTGTTTTTGTGAGACAAACAAAAGCATGTTTTATGACGAAATCGTGACAAGGGAATGAGACGACAATAATCTGGCGTCATTATTTAGAATAATAGGCAGATAGCATTTTTTTTAAGTTACCATTACATTACTTACCTTCTGAATGAAAATTATGATAGTCAAATGGATAAGGAGCTTGCAGCATTATATTTTAATCAGTTATCTCCTCTAATGTCCAAGTACTTTCAACTAAAGCCACTATGTTTGAAGTTATATCTGCTAAAATCTTACAGACATAAGAAATTCCAATATTTTTTCATTTTATAAGACTGAAAAGGAAAAGGCAGTAATATAATATCAATGTATTATATATAAAGCCTCACCTTAACAAGATAATCTGAAAAATATAATTTAATAAGTACTTAGTGATAAGTTTTTTTCATGTTTGCATAGTTATAAATGAAAGAAAACATGTTTTCCTAAATGCTAGTCACAAAAATGTTGTGATAGAAAGTTCTATTAAAAACATTTAGTAAAAATAATAAATTGTTTATTAAGTAGTTTAATAGATATATTAATGTTATTACAATAGATATGACAACCTGAAATTAACATCATCTTTCCCTATTCTAAAAGGTATATTAAGTTAGATTGTTATCAAAAAAAGAATGGTTGACTTTTAAAAAAAATATGAAATTACTTGATAATTTTTGTATGTCAAAGATAAAATAGTACAAGTTAATAAAGGTTTTCTAATAAAAAATGATTTAATAATACAAAAATAACCTACTTTACTAAAATATGTAAATAATATAAATCTTGTGTGCCATGTTTTTGATGATAAATTCAAGGTAAGTACTATTCTATAACGGTAAATAATATTGCTAAGGAAAACCTACAAGGTATTATGACTTGCTATCTGTTTTCTACATAAAGAATGTTGAGACAATCATTGAGAAGGTTTGTTTTACGGTGCTTAAAATGCTTAACAGAGTTTTTGCAAAATAAAACAACAGCACAAATAATTGTATTGTATCAAAATAAAATAGAGAGTAACTAATACTATAAGAATATATTTAATCTAGAAAAATTGTTGTTAAGATTATTGCAAACCGTAAAATTAGTTATTTAGTCTCAAGTCTTTCGGAACCAAGGTAAAATGTTTAGCCTCAAGAGCTAAATAAACAAACGAAATACCTAGCTAACATTAAATGCGTTCTTATCAGGAGGTTTCTACATAGTTTACAAACATTACATTCCTTGATTTGTTAATACATTGTTCATTAGAAAAATCCAACTCAAAAAAAGATTCCAATGAGAAGGCCGAAACAGATGGTAAACTAAAAATAGACCTCGATGTGTTTACTACAGGCTGCTTGACATCTCACAGGTAAAATAGTCCAGAAATCAACACCAATCTAAAATTAAACTAGCTCTAGACAATTTTAGACTACCACGCTTACGCTCACTGTATAATGACGAAACAAAATATTTATTAGAAAATCACACGTTGCAAGTGAACGTTCGTATCGCTAGCGTAGAAAGCGAGCGACTAGCCCGCACTCTATCGGCCATAAGTAGCTTTCCATTTAGATTATGACCTCCAAGTTTCTAATATAACTTATAAAGCATATCACTCACCTCTCTAAGTAAAATTTGTTGTCGTACAACGCTATTTTCATGCTAAAGAAGCACAAGAAAGCGGACAAAGGGTCTTTCAAAACACAGCCATTTTGAAACTGTTTCTACAAAATGTTACGTGGACCACGAGTCTACTAAACTTCACGGTTCGATTTACTGATTAACGGTTATCCTTTTGCACCCATTTTATGATCTTAACACTAAATGAACTACACAAAACATTTCACACACTTTCAGTACATTTTTAACTTCATATTTTGCACACCCGTCTACGTCGCATATTACTCCGACGAGCGGAAGCGACGAACTCAGCCGCGGATCACGAAAATGGATGGAACGGCAACGCAAAATGAAATCAGCTGCAGCTCACTTCACGTCGTAAACAGTGTTGCCATTTTATGTTGTAAAAAAACTACCAAACAACATGTTTTTTTTGGTCCTTCAAAAACTATACTTATTTAACATTCACATTTCTGTGAACTTTCAATATAAACTAAATTCAAAATGCTTACGGCCCTAGAAAAGACAGTAATATAAAAAGCATTGTAGAAGGAGAGGGCTCTATTTTGAAATAATCGTAACATCGGGAAGTAAAAAAAAAATTATAAAGGCGCAAAAATCGTTCTTTTATCGCTGTTTTTTATAGAGATCTACTAAAGACAAATGTTTTTGTAATACTTAAGACAAACATGTTCAAAACAATCACCTAAATGGTATTGAAAACGATTTAGGCAGTAAGAGGACTAATAGAAAAGTGATTTTGGTTTATGAAATAATATATAAAAACGATGAAAGCACATGATGCACCATTTAATTAATTAAAAAAAAACCTACTGAAAAGGTAAGTTTTCATAGTTATGGCAACAATTTTTTTCGACGATTCGCGCCATAGACAAAATTTAATAAATTGCAATTGGTATTATTGTTTTAATAAATTGTATTAAAGTGGTTTACTTAATTTTTATATAAAGTGCAAAATAGTTTTTGTTAAACAAAGGTTCCTTTAAATTTGTTTAATTCCTCTGTCTCGTGTACTGTTGTTCACGTGATCAGAGACAACATTTTAAACATATTGCGGGAAAGTTCAAACGGTTTTGTTGCGTAGCAACGCGATAACAATCCTAATACACGCACAGTAGTTTTCAACTTCCCAGTTTTCCCATTATTTTCGAAGTTGGTGGTCAATTCTGTGCGCGTTTTTCGAAAAAGATTAATAAAAATGAATCCAGTTATTCTAAATAAGATTTAAACAAAGGATGCGTGTTAACTAACTAACTAATAAAATTGAGATCATGTTTCAAAAATAATAAAAACAAAATTATGCCCATCGTGCCTGTTTTATGTCTTATATTTTGTTTTGTTTCTATCGTTTGCGGAAGTGAATACGAAAATAGCGAAAATCGTAAGTATCTTTACATACCTATCGGTACTAAATTGAAGTTGAATGTTTATTTTCTGCTTTTGTAAAAGCAGAGTTTGTAAAAGTATTAGTCGATTTTTGTGTTGTATTTTTACGCACGACGCACGAGAACCTATCTAGCCAAAGTTATTTAAGAATGGTGTGAGCTATAATAATACATTCCTACAAGTAAGTATACACCTTGTATTCATGTTAGTGTATCATTATTTGTGGGTAGGCTGCTTCCTATTTCAATGAACTAAAATGAAAATGCTCTAAATTAGTGGTCATCACATCATGCTTCGCTGCATTTGTTAAATCAGATCCTTTGTTCATTCACCAAATATGGACCTTACTGCATATCACTTAGCGGCGATATTTGGACGCTTGTGTTAAAATGGTCATTTGTCGTATTAACATCCGTTGACAACAATAGACGCGGGCGCACCGCATCGAACCTTGCTACTTTTGCTAGTAGGTGGGTAGGTAGATACCTACTTATTGGATGTTGGTTCACATAAAAAAAATTAAATGGAAAACTTTGGTTTACACAATATTTAATTAATTATGCCAAATTAAAACTACTTTAGCAATGTTTTTATACATATACCTACTAAATGGATAAGAGTTTTTTACTTTTTGAATTTTTTAATAATTGGAACAACTTACATGTAACTTTTGGGGTTAGTTTTACTGCCATTGTCCTCGAACTGAAAAATACATCAGCAGGCCGGTACTTCCCTAATTAGTTATTTACCCACCTACCTACTTATAAATAGCAATTTTTTATGAAGCAGCTGTACACGCGATTCATAGCAGGTATCTTCACAAATAATATAGCATAACATACTTATATGGTAAGTATGTACTAAAGAAAAACAAAAATGTAATGCGTGTGGTTATATACCTACATACCGATGGATAACTATACGTATATGTATAGGCATTTTGTTGTCAAGGAAATGCGTTATATTCAGTACTAAACTAAACCGGAGCTTGGTACGAGGTGGTGCAGGAAAACGCTGGTTAATACTATGGTACAAGTTGTAGAAAATAACTAACCGAAAAGCCTTTAGTTACCCTAAAATTAACGTAAGAGCGTTTATTTTTACTGAGGTTACTGAACTGCAACGATATGGATGATGCTTGATGATACTGCAGCTCAATAAATAGCCTTATATTTAATACGATATTAATATTAAAAGGCCAGTTTATAAATTGAACCACACAACAAAGTAGCAAAAAGCGCTGAAGATTTACATGAAAAGGGGCTGAAAGGCAGCGATGAACTCGATTTTCGAAGATCACGCGATGTCATCGTACCATGAATTACTTGTTTACAACCCCGTCTGTCTGCTATTTGATTGGGTTTTATTAACTAATACGATTAACTTAACCATTATTTTAAATGAAGGTTTAGCGTTATTTTATTTCGTTTTATAGTTAGGATAGTTGTTTTACCACGTTATTTCGTAGTAAACTTTTGTAGATAGGTACTTTGTAGTTCCTTTAAATCGAATATCACATAAACATAGCCGATATCGCGTGATTATTTATGTGACCCATAATTTTTTTTTTTGTTGTTATTAGTAAGTAATAAAATAACCCTTAAATGACTTTTAGTCCAAATCCTATCCCTTCACCATGAAACTCCTCGACTTGAGGACTTCTTTTGGACGGGATCTGGGGACGGTCCCCCACCACCACCAGACCCTGTTTCGTTACCAGAGGAACCCTCTACGCCAATTATACGAACCACCACCGTACTGGCTACGGTCTACCTGGACTCTTATCCACCACAGGTACCTATATAATATTAAGTTCATGTATTAGTAACTACTTAATCGTTTATTTCAATAACGCTAATTTTTTTGATATCTCGAGCTTTTGATAAAGTACATTTACACGTAAATAAAATATACTCAATGATGCATTTAAAGAATTTGCAGGCGGTGACAGACAAAACCACAGGAGAATGTGTCCTAAATTGTGGAGAACCGACTGCTCCAGATAGTCTAGAATCTGAAATACCTGAAGATAGGAGGTACTGGCTTTTGACCGTAATACAAGGGTCAACCCCAGATAGCTTACAACTAAAGCTTGCTAGACTATACCAAAAAGCATTCCTAAGGTATTTTAATGATATTAACATTGAATCGCAGAGTCACACAGTAACTTCAAATTTTCTAAGCAGTATATTTTTTCAGACAACAGGAACGTCATCTGGGAATAATAAAATCATTAGATGCTCCCACACCAAGAAAGAAACATGAAGTGCATTCTTTTGTTGTTAATAAAGATAATAATTATAACCAAATAGTACCTTTCAGCTCTAATACAAATACTCCGCTAAAGTACTTAGACATTGAAAGTTCCATTGTTAACATGGCTGATTTAGAACCTACCTCTGTATCCCAGGAAGATATATCTGCAACTGTTAGTCTTCAAGATACATCAGATATGACAATAACTAAATACTTTCCCGACAATATGCAATTCGCCCAAACAATTTTACCAGATGAACAGTCCTTAGAAATATCAGCGACCACAGTAAGAGGAACTGAATGGATATTAGCAACACCCACCATTCCTGAACCTGTTTTAAAGAAACGTGAAGTCACTGATGAAAAAACGACAGATGAAAACGAAAGACTTATAGATATACCTCTAGAAGATGCCAATGAAACTCTTCTATTTAAGAGAGAAATCATCAAACCAGAACAACAACCACCAGTGCAAGTTCACATACAGAATATAACCGAGGTACCAAACTACTACAAAGAAATCTATCCCTTTGAAGACCTTAAAACATACGATTAATAAAATTAAAACTTTCCAGAGTCCAGATACAGGCAGTATACAAATTGTCTACGTAGTAATGGTAGGAGGTAGAGCAGTACCAGCTGCAGTAGCCGCCAGGGATATGCGACTGGTTAGAGATGCTGAAGTAGCAAAAGAACTGGGAGCTGTCGTTACCACAAAGGCTGAACGTAAGTATTAATTGCAAAACTGTAATAAAGTAAAATTTAAAATTTCAAAGCATAATGTTTGATGGTCTTCGCTAGCAGCGTACCTGAAAGCGGCGGAAGGCTTGGAAGGTGAAGCCGTCACAACGTCTGTATCTGTAACAGAAATGTGGGCTTTGGCAGTCGGCGGTACTGTCGGAGTATTAATATTGATTATTTTACTCATTCTACTTTGTTTGGCTCACAGGTAAGAATATAAAAAACAAACTGGTTTAATTAAATGTTATGCCAAATCCAGTACTAGATTTTGATTAAAACCTACTGATTTTAGACGAAAATCTATAAAATCAGCAGCATCTTTGAGAGCGTATAGGAACGAATTGATGAGAGAAATAGAAAGGACACAGATGAAACAGGTTCACGAAGAAAAGGATGGCAGGGTAAGTTAACTTATGGATTGATAGAGTTTTAACTATTGTCAAAAGATATAAGCCTAATTTGCGTTTTAGCTAATTAGCGTCGTGTCTCCAAGCAGAACAAGACCAAGCAGCACTCTTCTACCAATTTACAGAACAGCAAGTGCTTCTGGGTAAATATGAGGCTTTTCTCGAAATATGCATTAAATAAATAATGATCTAATTTAAATATTTTCTTCCTAGATCCTCCACAACGTCATCGGAGGTGACAGAAATTCCAACAGTTCGAAGAAGGCCCAAAAAGCCACATGCTCTAAGGATGCCTCAGAAAAAAAGAGGTTGATAGTGTGTATCTTTGAAATAGATCTCATTTCAGATAAGTAAGCTAAAAATATTATATTTATTTCAGTGGGAACAACAGACAGTCTATTAGAAGCTGCAGGAGTTGAAAGTTCCGACAGTTGCCAAGCTTCAGGACCTCACACTCCTACTTCTTATTTATCTATGCCTTCAGTAACATCTTTCCCTAGGTAAAAATACTTGAATGAGCTCCACAACGGTGTTAAAAGATTCAACATGCCTTCATAATAAATTCTATATTTACAGGGGTAATCTAGTAGAGCCACTTTCCAAAATCCTAGAACCCGTATCAGTTAGGCATCTAGACATTGACTCTCCTGTAGCTAGCCTTAAAAACCAGGAGAAACACACATGTCAAGACAGACCAATCAGCCAGGGGAGAGATAAGGAAGTGGTGCCACGAAGGCAGATGACCTCTCAATTGGTTAGGTTGGGCAGTATAGACAAAGACCCAGGAGTGATAGGTCCTCTGGTCTGGGATTTACACTGTCAGAGGATAAAAGACAATAGTAAGTCTGAATTTTTACCTTCCTTCTTATCGCACCGTTGAAGTTTAATCAACTTGAGGCAAATTGTAATTATGGAAACTATTATTTCGAAAGAATATATTTAACTCTTCTCCTTGAGTTGCTCTTTTCAGCCCCAGATTCACTAGTCCATAACATTGGCTTTTTTCAGCGTCTAAGCCTTCGACTCCATCAAAATCGTTGGCATCAATCCATAAGGAACCGTCAAGAATGAGACAACGGTTCAATGAGCTGATGGACGATGCTTTTACATTGTTTGGAAGCACTAGCAGTCCTGATGATCAACGTACCAGAAAAGGTAAGGGTGATATGCTGTGAAGTTTTCCTTTCAGATTCTTATTTAATACATTTTATTCCAAGTACATATTGTAACATAGACTATGTAAATAGGATTACTATGTTACATAGTAATCCTATTTAATATCAATATTAAATACCTACTGATTTTTATTCAGAGCCAGTGGTAACACAAGCTAGAAATGATAATGTTCGCCTACCTGGGTCTCCATACACAGCCTTAGATACACTTCGAGGAAAGTCTGCTGGGCCTAGGTGAGTATTCTATAAATTGGTAAAGTAAAAGTTGATTAAAAATCTGAGAAATTAACTTTTATTCCTTACGTTTTCTTGAAAAATAGTCAAATGTCGACTTTTTTTTTTTTTTTTTTTTTTTTTTTTTATATTAATAGGGGGCAAACGAGCATGCGGGTCACCTGGTGGTAAATGATCACCGCCGCCCATGACTACCCGCAACACTGTGGGTGTTGGGGGTGTGTTGCCGACCTTTGTAGTGGGAATATACTCTCGACTTGAAGAGCCCCATGTTGTATGTAGCCGGGAATACCGCTGCAGGTAGTTCATTCCACATCTGCGTAGTGCGTGGCAGAAAATTCCGCCCGAAACGGACGGTGGTGGAGCGCCAGCTATCCAGGTGGTGGGGATGGAATTTCAATCTGTGGCGGGAGGTGCGGTGGTGGAATTGTGCAGCTGGTATGAGGTCGAATAATTCTTCAGAACACTCCCCATTGTATAGACGATACAGAACGCAAAGAGATGATATATCTCTTCGCAGGGCCAAAGAATCGAGGCGATCAGAAAGAGCTCGGTTGCCGGCGATTCGAGCCGCTCTACGTTGTATCTTGTCAAATGGAAGAAGTAGGCATTGAGGTGCTCCTGCCCAGAGGTGAGAACAGTACTCCATATGGGGCCGCACCTGTGCCTTGTATAGTTGAAGGCGGTGGGCCGGTTTGAAATACTGTCTCGCTCGGTTAAGCACTCCAAGCTTTTTAGCAGCCAATTTGGCTTTGTCTTCCAAGTGACTATGAAACTGAACGTCGCTCGATATGCCGACACCGAGGATTTCGATCATAGGCTTTATACAAAGAGGAGTGTTCCGAAATGTAGGGGCTAATACAAATGGGGTTTTTTTAGTGGTGAACGCGCAAACTTGTGTTTTGAGGGGGTTAAATGTGACCAAGTTACCGCTACCCCACAAGGAGGCCAGGTCTAGAGAGGCCTCAACTTTTAACACAAGCTTGTTCCGGTTTTCGACAACCGACTCCTTGCTGAGATTGGCTTGGCCATGGTACAGTGCATCTCCGGTACTGTCATCCGCATAACAATGTACACCGCTGGTTTGCAGCATATCATTTATGTGCAAGATGAACAATGTAGGGGAGAGCACACAGCCTTGAGGAACACCGGCATTTACGGGCAGGGAGTCAGAGCATGCACCGTCGATTACAACCTTAATGCTCCGCCCAGTAAGAAAGCTGGTGATCCAGTTACACAATCTCTCGGGTAGTCCATATGATGGTAATTTGGCTAGAAGACATTTGTGCCAGACCCGATCAAAAGCCTTCGCTATGTCCAGACTAACTGCTAAGGCTTCACCTTTGCTCTCTACGGTCTCTGCCCAGCGATGGGTCAGATATAGTAAAAGATCACCAGTTGACCGTCCGTGACGGAAACCGTATTGGCGGTCGCTGATCAATTGGTGATCTTCGAGATATCGTAAGAGCTGAGTGTTAATCATACTCTCCATAACTTTGGAGAGTATAGAGGTGATTGCAATAGGCCGGTAGTTAGTTGGATCTGAGCGGTCGCCTTTTTTAGGGATCGGATGCACTAGTGCTGTCTTCCAGCAATTAGGGACTACGCCGGTGGAGTACAGGAGCCGAAAGAGCCGCGTCATGGGAGGAGCTAGCTCTTGAGCGCAGACCTTTAGTACAATTGCCGGGATGGTGTCAGGCCCGCTCGACTTATGGATATCCAGGGAAAGAAGAGCTCTACGTACGGTGCGTTGCAAGAACCGTATATCTGGCATAGAACTCTGACATCTCAGGATGTTCGGAGGTGTTTTTCCCTGGTCGTCCAAAGTCGAGTTGGATGCGAAAAGAAGGCCCAGAAGATCGGCTTTTTCTTTTGCAGTGTGGGCAAGCGAACCGTCATCCCTGCGCAATGGTGGAAAGGTCGACAAACAGAAGTTGCCTTGTACCGCTTTGGCTAATGACCAAAATGCACGAGACCCAGATGGGAAACGCACAAGTCTGTCGCCAATTATGCGGACGTACTCAGCTTTCGCCCTAGCTATGGCCTTTTTGCATGACCTGGAGGCAAGGTTGTACTTCTTTTTTAGCGATACGCTATTGGGATCTCCAGTTGTGTGAGCGCAAGCCCAAGCCCGGTAACATTGCTGCTTTTCAGCAGTGGCTGCCTGGCAGGATTTGTTAAACCAGGGCTGGGATCTGCCGCCGACGGGTATCACAGAACTAGGAATGTATAATTCCATACCCTGCAACACGACATCGGCAACCGATTGTGCACAATCGCTGGGATCCAATGAGAAGCAAACCTGTCTCCACGGGTAGGAAGCAAAGAAAGTACGCATTCCATCCCAATCTGCTGACTTGTAGTGCCAAACACGCCGACTTCCAGTAGATCTAGGACGGGAGGGGCAAGTGAGTGGCAGTTTTGTCCGTATCAGGCAGTGGTCCGACGACCCGAGAGGGGTATCGACCATCACCTGATAGTTATCGGGGTGTGAGGTCAGCAGAAGGTCCAGCAAAGAAGGTGTGTGGCCTTCAGCATCTGGGATTCGCGTGGGCGAAGTAATCAGTTGCTTAAAGTCATAAGCCAGGGCGAAGTCCCGAGCAGTTCTTCCCGCGTGGTCGGTTTTGTTAGAACCGAGCCAATCAGAGTGGTGGGCATTGAAGTCTCCCAACAAAATGATTTCGGCGGAAGGAAACTGCTCAAGAATGAGGTCTGTCGCTTGTTGGAGACGCTCAAAGAGTCGCTCCGTCTCATCGTCACCACTGTGTGACCTGTAGATACACGCATAGATGCGGGGGTGGTCGTCGCAGTCTACACGCAACCATAGAGTGGACAGGTCACGGGCTTCAAGATTCCCAAGGCGATGGTAACTAATATCCTCCCTAATGTGTACGCATACCCCGGCATGAGGCAAAAACCTATGCTCAAGCGTGTAGCCAGGGTAGGTGAGGTAGGATGATTCGGGTGGGGAGGATATTTGTGCCTCGGTTAAGAAGAGCATGGCCGGCTTTGCCGTCTCAAGGTGTTGATGGACGGCAGCTAGGTTGGAGTGGACCCCTCGAATGTTACAAAAATCCACTGATAACGTGGGAGAGGTCTTAGGCATGCTCTTGCTTCGTTTGCCCCGGGAAGTATGTCGCGGTATTGTGCCCACCCCAGAGTACGAAGGGCAGCCCGAGCTGGGGGGCTCGGGGAAGGATTCTCCTGCTCCAAGAGAGCAGGTACCTTCCTGGGGTACCAACTCTTTAAATGCCGCTGTCATACTTAGGGTGGGAAGGGGGAATGGGCACCGGAAACAGCACTCACCAGACGAAACGCAGGAACAATGTTCCTACTTCACGTTGGTCTTCTGTGCGTAAGTGGTACTTGCCGGTCGAGTCAGCCCAATTTACGCTATAGTCTATGTGACTACAGCTAAACTCTACCTATAATAATAACCGACTATAATAATAACCGTTCACACATCACATTAAGAAAACAACTAATATCACGTTAACATAGTGAATATCACGTCAACATAGCGAATATCATGTTGACAAGCAAATATTATTAATCTCTCCTTTTATCCCGAAAGATCCTTTCATATTTTATTGAATTGGCTATGTTTACAGCAGGGACCAATCAACAGCAGATATAGAAAATAGACCTAGAACTTCAGCCCCTAAACCGAGATTACAGCGGGGTCCACCGGCAAAAGCATGGGGTTCTACACCGCCTCATGTAAGCTGCAATTTTGATAAGCAAGCATCTTAAGAGACGGTCCCACGAAGCCTTTAAAAACCGCACACAAATCGGCGTTTGTAATAGAGACTATTTTAGCTTGCAAACACTAAACTTGAAGTACTTTGTGCGTAGATTCATGTGGGAAAGTCTTTTTTAATACAGTTGCTCAAAAAGTGGCGTATTGCAGGGACGTATAGCGTTCGGGATATGGGCTATTACACACGCGTGCTTTTTTTTTACCTTTCCCGCACTCGTGCGTTCTCTTTCCCAACTGTCAAAATAATGTCTATTAAAAAGAAAAATTTACCAACCATGAAGTTTTTACTAAAAAAAAAAAACAAAGAAGTTTTTATGATTCATGTTAATACTTACGTAGCGTAGGTATATATATTTCTAAAAAAAGCTACTAGTTTGTTTCGATATCAGATTTAATGATTTGATTGAATTAGTGTGGTTGGTTTTATCTCATTAAATTTCATTTTGATTTCATATCAATAAAAAAATTCTACTGAAGACTTGGCTGTATGGGCATAGTAACCTTTGCCTACCATGGGTGAAGAAAAAATGGCGCCATTTTCAAAATAAGTTATTTCGACATTTACGATCCTAATTTTATATTTTATTTAATTGCTTTATTTTTTCGCAACTGTATTAAAAATAGTCGTTCAGTACACGTGCGGAACCGTCATTGCAACTCGTCCCGCCTGTCAACCCTCGCCTTCGGCTGCGCCTCGGCTCGGGTAGCCATTGGTCGGAACTCGTTGTAATGACAGCCTTTCCACACTTGTATTGAAATATACTATTTTTTACTTTTCCACCTTAACGAAATATTTGCATACAATTAATTTACCTAAACAATACTGTTTCAGTCGTTTACCCGTTTGCCACCCGGGCCCGCAGTGAATCCAGCATTCATACTTGCAGAGGGGAAATTACCAGCAGAAGATCCGGCCTTACCTCTTATATCAGCTATAAAGAGCGAGATACAAAGAGTTAGAGAGAACGCTCAAAAGAAAAACTAAAAACCCGAACTATTGCCTATGGCGCCAATAATTCAAAACGATATTCTTTTGGTTGGGGATCAACCAAGAAGTTTAACGAAGACTTGAAAAAAAATATATCAAAAAAATCAATGGCGTTGCTCGATCGCAAGGGCATTTTTAAAGCAATATGGCTAAGCGCAAGTATGAGATGAACCTACCTGAATAGTTAATAATACTGCCAATATGAATAAGAGTAAAGCAGCAAATTCAATTATGTTACAATGAGGAATACTAAGATAGAATTAGGAAATCTAGAGAATAATCTTACTTTATACTTTGTATTTAAAACTAGTTTTTAGTTATTATATTTGTTATCTTTATACCAAAAATCTAATTGGATTACCGTCCAGTTTTAAAGACTATGTTGAATCTCACTTATTATTAAAGTTTTTTTTTACTAATTCCACATGTTTTTACTTAAAACCCGAAATCAAAAACCAACAACAAATTAGTTCTAAACATTTTAATCATCTTAAACAACAACACAAAATCATTTTCGACCCTCATCACTTTACAAGTAATGACTTACAACAACATAAACTTAAAATAAGCAAAATTACATATTAATGTGACTTAAAAAATACACAAATACATAGTGAACATCATATTACCAACCTATTTTTCATACATGAGTAACTAGTTACCTTCTGGAACAACGCTTGGGTACTTACTAATGCTATTTAGCATTCTAATTGAGTTATTTGTTATCATTGAATTTATTCATTCAAACATCTAGTTTGTATCAAATATAATAATACAATTTTGCTTTGTGAAACAATTTTAACCTTTAAAGACAAATATTGCTAAAAAAAATTACATATAACTAATTAACACTATCAAATACATCAAAACCTTAGTAAGGCTACGTCATTTTTAATCTAACACTAGAACTAAAGTTGAAGCACATGAGTAAAGAAACTGAACAGAGACAAAGCTACATACGAATGCGCTGTGACAGGTACATCACTACAAGTGCAACGCGTGTGTGTGCGTGACCACTGGCCGCTTGTCACGTATGAGCCGAAACCGCTTCAAACTAGATCAGCCAGTGGTCAATCTCAGGGCGTGCAGGCGTGACGCGACGCTCGAACGTTGTGCGTGTTTTGTTTTTGTTTTCGAGTTTCTCACATAATACGTAGTAACTAATACTTTTGTTTTAGTATTTAAAAAGTTTTGTAAATATGGTTGTACATTGTACTGTGTGCATTGGTTTATTTGAAAAAACTTTATATTAGATTTAGAATTTATCATTCGATTAAAAGACACAATAAATTATTAAAAACCAAAAGTAATAAAAAAAAAATATTTAGAGTATGTAATTTGTAAAAAAAAACCTATTTTAATAAAAAATTTGAAAAAAAGTACATTTATATTTTTAATTTATTCAATTGTGCCAACCCTACCAAAATAGGTATAAATTTTGCTAGCTCTTTAGAAGCTTTGTCTCTGTTCAGTTTCTTTACTCATGTCACATGAGTAAAGAAACTGAACAGAGACAAAGCTACATACGAATGCGCTGTGACAGGTACATCACTACAAGTGCAACGCGTGTGTGTGCGTGACCACTGGCCGCTTGTCACGTATGAGCCGAAACCGCTTCAAACTAAATCAGCCAGTGGTCAATCTCAGGGCGTGCAGGCGTGACGCGACGCTCGAACGTTGTGCGTGTTTTGTTTTTGTTTTCGAGTTTCTCACATAATACGTAGTAATACTTTTGTTTTAGTTTTTAAAAAGTATTTAAAAATATAGGAAAAGATTCTTTTTTTTGCCATTATAAGGACTTTAATGAAGGTAGTGTGAAATCAGGTTTTTTGATAATACCTCCTGACAATTTTATTGAATTTGTTGAATTGCTTGAGCAAAAATTTCGCGAATATTTTGATATTCATATTAAAAATGTTAATATTGGTAATGAAATATTAGCACGTTTGCAAGATTGTACATTTCATATGCCATGTGAGTGTTTCCCATTGGTTTATTTGAAAAAACTTTATATTAGATTTAGAATTTATCATTCGATTAAAAGACACAACAAATTATTAAAAACCAAAAGTAATAAAAAAAAAATATTTAGAGTATGTAATTTGTAAAAAAAAACCTATTTTAATAAAAAATTTGAAAAAAAAGTACATTTATATTTTTAATTTATTCAATTGTGCCAACCCTACCAAAATAGGTATAAATTTTGCTAGCTCTTTAGAAGCTTTGTCTCTGTTCAGTTTCTTTACTCATGTGGTTGAAGTTCGGTGGTAAAAGTACAATTTTAAGGTACATAATTAAAAAAAACAAGAAATGAGACTTGAAAAATAAAAACTATGGTTTCATATGAGGAAATTACGCAAATTTCATATTACAAAAGTGCATACAATGGAAGACTATCTAACTAAACCAAACTAAATACTATTTCATTACAACTACATCATAGTCAAAATGTAAATATATTCAAACATAATATCTTATAAAAATATATTCTACACACTGTAGGAAATATAATTTCTATCACATGGGATGCTGTATAACAATTTTTTTATACCACTAAATCTATGTTTTCTTCTTTTCCTCTTCATTTTCGACCTCTTCAAATGCAGCCAAGAGATTCCTTCGACATTTAGTTTCATCACTGTATCGTAAAAACCAAATTACATACTCACCAATATTAAGTGGATCTTCTGAATATGAAATCTGTACTTTGCATTTTCGATCCCATTTGACCCCATCAGGTGAATTATGTTTTGTTCTTGTGAATTCAATGAAACCGTTGCATTCTACTGCATGCCTTACTAGTTGTGAGTTGAGCGTTTCATGGGACCTGTCTGAATCTGTGCTGGTAGAAGGCTTGCAATCCCCCTGTCCTACTTCACAGTTGTGAGGTGGTGGAGTTATCGCTATGTATTTTCTTTTACGCTTTCTTATAACACCATCTCCTTGGTTGTTGATTTCAGAGTGGTCATCTACAGATGTTTCTTTTTGATTATGTTCACTATTCTTAGTGTTATAGTCATTGTGCTTTACCTTCTTTATATCAAGAGTATCCTCGTTGTTGGGTCCACATCCATCAGCCCATTCTGGGCTACTTGTGAGCTGCAATCGTCTCTTTGTCGGACGACTAGGTTTTAAAGCAACTACTTCAGGTGAAAGCGGACTAGCTAAAATGCTATCTTCCTTCCTGTAATATCAATCAAATTAATTAGATACTTGTTTGAATCTTATTAGAATTGTTTTAAAAAATTAAAGAGATTACTCTGGTTTTATAAAGTTTGGGAGCAAAGAAAGGTTAAAAAGAAAAAATAAATTATTTTGAAAGTTAAGAATTTATTAAAGAATGTATTACAAAAACAGACAAAAAAGAAATACAATTACAAATAACTTTCTACCAACCTGTGCGCCATTTCTCTATTTGTTACAATTTTTTCAATACTTTCCACCATAGTAAAGTCATGTCTAGAACATTGCATATCATATTTGAGAAAAGCCGACACTTTTTTTCTTGTTTTAATGGTGCGGCCAAACCATTCAAGGATAGCATCATCTGACAAATAGAGAATAAGGCTCTCTCTGTCATTATCAACCATTTGCTTGTACCATGATATGAAGTTACGGGCTAAAACTCTATCATGTATTTTATTGAGAACATTGTTGTTGTCTTCAGTATTTTTGTTTGTATTTGAGATGTCATTATGACAGTGGAGTTTAGATGGTGGAGATTCAGACATGATGAGTATTCTACAACAAAGAATAGGTAGGTTTAGATAAGGTTAGCATGTGAGCATTTATTTCAAAACTTTTAACAAATTCACTAAGAGCAGATGGTACTTAGATGTGAACTTACATTTTTGAGTTAAAATATCTACGACCTTCTGTGAGCTTTTAGCACTATTTGCAAGTTCCAGCCTCAGAGCCTCAAGACGATGTTTACTTTCTTCGATGTACGCCACCACAGAACAATTCACTTCAATCAATTCCTTTTGTAAAACAGTCACTTTCTGATTAGTTTCACAGATTGATCCTGAAAACAAATAAGAAAATAAGCTAAAAGCTAAAACAAATGCAACTAAGTTCGAACTTTAAAAATGATAACCTACTCATACACTTTGCAGCTTCTGTAACGAAATATTCACGTGTTAAATCCTCAGAAGTTAAAGAATTCATTTTACAAATGCTCTCAATGTAACTTTACTAACATTTATTTCATGAAACTAGTTCTTCAAAATTTTACAAACAAAACAATTTTAGAAAACCGACGCTGTCGCGTTGAACGAATGATTTTTATTTTTTTATTATTGTATTTACAGGCCTGGATTCTAGTCCTTTAAGCCTGAATGAAAATAAATAAATGAATGAATGGAATGATGGTTTTGCCAACGACGAGATTAACTTATGGACATTGTAAAATAATATATTTAACGTTTTGCCTCAGATGTTTAGGAAAGAACAAGGCGGCTTTTTGGTGCCAAAATCTTTTACATTCACTGCCATTCGAGATAATTCTACTAAAACCTTCAAAGTCTTTAGAAAAATATTTTTATAGCGACTTACACAATAACTTAAGGCACTATGAAGCTTTTCAAAGTCTTACAACAGTTATTTGTACGTCCCAGCTTCAAAAATAGTAAGTTGATCAAGTTTGATAATATTATTATCATATTATCATTTAATCAATGTTCACACATTTTTTGATGATTACAAAGCTATAGTAAAAACTAAAACTAATTCCAAATTTTGTAAGGACTTATATAAAAGTCATTGTTTTATGCAAAATTGATAACACACTAATCAACATGATTGTGGTTATAGGATATCTCGCATACGGTGCAATAACGTCAACGTCAATTTGCCTTAAAACCATAACGACCCTCACGCGGAAAGTATGCGTACTTTTTCGTGATATATATTATTTCATACTTAGTTCAGTTTGACAAAAATTGAATAAGTGCGCTAATTGCACCCTATGTGCGATATATTTCTTTATATAATTTAAAATAGATTATCGTTATCCCAATAGGTATTTAACGTTATTTTATATAATGCACATCACTAAACCATAGACAACGCGCTAATTACTATTATTGGACAGAGGTACAACCGCGCTTCCTTGGGAGTGGTAATGTGTCGAACCAATCTACTGCGTCCGACTTCCGGTTTGCGCGCGGGAAAATTGGAAGTGAAAAATTTTTTCGTGAACTTTAAAATTCATTTAATTCTTTCAATTTTGTTAAATAGTGTACATTTTGTATATATTTTTAATAACTATAGTATAGAAGCATAATTTTTATTAAAATGACGTCTCGGGCGAAACGCAAGAAAAAGAAGGAGGAGGCAGTAATATCAGGGGAAGACTCGCTGCTTTCGGACTCCGACTCCATGCACAGTGACTGCAATTCAGCTAAGTCCGATCCATATAAAACTTATTTCGTTCCCGATTATACACGTCGGTATCCTGAGGATTCTTCAGCTACAGATTTCGTTGTCTTCTTGGAATCAAACGATGAGTCCAAACCTATTTCAACAAGAGATATGATTTCTTTATCATCAACATTAAAGAAATATATAAAAGGCATAAAATATATGCAAAATCTTAATAAATACAAAGTTACAGTTCATTTTGACCGTGCAAATTTGGCAAATAGTTTTCTTAACAATAAGACTTTGTTATCAGAATATAAACTCAAAGCAACTATTCCTGCAAAAACTACTGAAATTACTGGTGTTATTACTAATGTGCCCATTAAATGGTCCAATCAAAAAATTTTTGGAGTGATTAATAGTAATAAAAAAATTATTTCTGTTCGGAGAATTCAAAGGAAGGTTAAAAATGAACAAAACTTTGAATTACAACCGACTAAAACAGTAATCATAACTTTTGCTGCCATTTATCTTCCTGATCATATTGATTTACAAGGCTGGAGGTTTCCAGTTAAGATGTACATTCCACCTGTAAAACAATGCTTTAAATGCCTACGGTATGGACATTTGGCTAAGTACTGTAAAAATAATGTTAGATGTTCAATATGTGGAGATGCACATTCTTTTAAAGAATGTACAGTACCTAGGGAAAAGGCTACATGCTGTCACTGTAGAGGAAATCACATTAGTATATCTGCTGAGTGTCCTATTAAAAAGAAAAAAATTAATGATATTAAAATTGGTTTATCCTCTTTGTCTTATGCTTCAGTTGCAAATACAGAGAGTTTTCCAGCCTTAGGACAAAAGTTTGACCTGCTCAGTCACTTGAAAAAAGATAATAAATCTTTGAATTTATTGGTTGAGGCTATTGTTAAAATAATTACATTAAATAAAACAAAGGAAACTTCCATCAGTACTAAAAATATTTTACAAATATTAAGTGATATTTATGAAAAGTCATCTGCTAATAATCCATCCTAATGGCTCATTTAAAAATAGTTCAGTGGAATGCTCAAAGCATTAAAAGTAATAAATCTGAATTTACATATTTTCTTTATAGTAATGATGTTGATATCGCTTTAATAAGTGAAACTTGGCTTAGACCACATCATACCTTTAACATAAAGGGATACACAATAGTTAGAAATGACACTGGTAATACACATAATGGAGTTGCAATAATAATTCATAACAAATTACAATTCTTAAAAATTGATACTTATTTTGATGATTCCTTACAAAATGTTGCTGTACAGATAAAAATAGGTGGTAAATATATTTCATTTGTTAGTGTTTATTGTCCTTCTAGGTGTCATTATTCAAAATTAAAATTTTCAAAATTAATTGATAGTCTTCCAACTCCAGTCTTTATTGCTGGAGATTTCAATGCATACCATACTTCTTGGGGTTGTCAAAAAGTGGATAAAAGAGGTGAAGAAGTACTAGATTCTTTTGATGAAAATAACCTTGTTCTGTTAAATTCAGGAGAAGTCACGACTGTAGGAACTTCGTCCTGGAGACCAAATGGCTTAGATCTTTCTTTGGTTAGTCCAGCTTTATCATGGGATTGTGAATGGTCTGTTCATGATGATTCCTTTGGAAGTTATCATTTGCCTACAATTACTAAACTTCTGTTGTCTCAAACTCCAGTTATATCTTCAGAACATTGTGTTCACTCTCAAAATGTCAGTAAGAAATTAAACTTGAATTTAGTTAATTGGGATTTGTATGTAAATATTGTTAATACTTCGTTGAATAGTTTTATGATTAATTCTGAATGTTCACTAGAAAGTTATTTGCAGTTTTGTGATATTTTATTGGCATCAGTTGAAAAATCTATGTCACAACAAAAAACGAAAACAAAGTCTTGTTGTCAATGTCAAAATCTTTGTCATTTATGCTCACGTTCCGTTTCAGGTTTTAGGGCAAAAAGGGCAAGACATTCCGTTCCTTGGTGGAATAGCAAATGTGCAGATGCTGTTAAAAAATGTAAAGATGCTTTTGTTGCTTTCAAAAATGATCCTTCTGTAGAAAAATATTTGCTTTTTAAAAAAAATCAGGCTTCTAAGAAATTGACTATAAACTTTGAAAAACAGAAATCTTGGCAAGATTATTGCAATTCTATAAATCGTCTTACTCCAATTTCTCATGTCTGGAATAAAATACGCAGATTTAACAAAACTTTTGTTTCTAGAAGTGGAAATGATCATTGGGTAAATAGTTTTTTAAAAAAATACACTCCAGACTATGTCTCGAAACCTTTTACTTTTGTAGATAACAAATTTCATAGACAAAATCTTTCGTTGCTTGATCCGTTCACAATTTCTGAACTTACTGCTGCCATAAAATCAAGAAAAGATACAACTTGTGGTTTAGATGGTATTTCCTATAAAATGTTTCGTCTTCTCAGTCATAAAAATCTATGTAAATTCTTGATAATTTTAAATATTTTGTTTGAAAATGACTTAATACCAAATCAATGGAAAACTGATTGTCTGGTCCCTGTACTGAAGCCAGGGAAGGATCTTGATAGTCCAGATTCTTATCGACCTATAGCGTTGTCCTCTTGTGTTGGTAAAATTTTTGAGCAGCTGCTCAAACAACGTCTGGAATATTACATCGAATCAAATTGTATTCTTCCTAGTAATCAGTTTGGTTTTCGGCGTGGACGCTCGGCTAGGGAAAGCATTGCACATTTGTTATTAGATGCAAATAAATCCATAAAGGAACGGAATTATCTTGCTTGTAATTTTTTCGATGTAACAGGAGCCTTTAACAATGTAGGTTTAGAAACGCTTGCTAATATCTTGCTATCACTCAGAATTCCAAAAAAAATGGTTCTTTGGATATATAACTTTCTAAATGAAAGAATGGTCTATGTTAAATTGGGTAACAACTTTTATGGTCCACGTAATTCCTATAAAGGCGTCAATCAAGGCGGCATCTTGAGCCCTCTACTGTATATAATTTATATTCATAAATTGAATGAGATATTAGGCGCAAATGTTTCTAATCTGCAGTTTGCTGATGATCTTGTTGTTTATTGTTCTGGCAAAAAACTTAAAGATGTGCAAACGAATTTAAATAATGCCTGTAAAAGGCTTGAAGTCTATTTTTCTTTCTTAGGTTTAACTGTAAATACAGAAAAGAGTAAATCTCTTGTTTTCTCTAGAGATAAACATTGTAAATTAGAATGTGTATATAATGGTAACCTTATTCCTAACTGTACAGAAATAAAATTCTTAGGTGTAGTATTTCAACAAAATTTAAGTTTTAAAAAATATGTGCAAATATTGATAGATAGAGCTGTAAAAGCTACAAATATTTTAAAATGCCTTACTGGTTGTCGTTTTGGTGCAGATCCTAAAATATTATTGATGCTGTTTAAATCATTAGTTAGAAGTCACTTTGAATATGCTTTTTTTTGCTTTGCTTCTGACAATAATTTTATAAATAAAATAGATAAAGTACAAAATAAAAATCTTAGGATAATTCTAGGAGCCATGAGTACTTCTCCGATTAATTCAATGCAAGTTGAAACTAACACTTGTCCCATTAAATTTAGGTTTGATTATTTGAAAAGAAGGTTCATAATTGATTTGATGAAAACTTCTAATAATGCCTTGTACAAAAAGATTTTGATATCTAATTACTCTTATTTATGTAAAAATTTTGATTTCATTAATTATTTGAAAAATGAAAATATTGCTCAGTATGATATTTTACCTTGTTATAGTGGAACATATGAAGGTAAGTTTTTTAAATTTGATGTCATTATAGACACAAATTTAAAAAATAAATATGAAGTATATGAAAAGTTATCATACTATGATAATTACCGTCAAATTTACACAGATGCTTCAAAAACATCTCAGTCTGTGTCGATAGCGGCTTATGATATTATTTTGAAAATTGCACATGGTTATAAGCTGTCCAATATTTGCAGTATTTTTACGGCAGAAGCTGCTGCTATTCTGTTTGCTTTAGATTTGATTAGTTCTGTAGATTCTTCTGGTAAATGGATTATTATTTCTGATAGTATGAGTGTTCTTCAAGCTATTAATAATCCCCGTCTTTCTAGTAAAATTCATCCTTTTATATATGAGATCCGGGAAAAGATTTATAAATTATCATTGAAACATAAAGAAATTGTCATTTTCTGGACACCAGCACACATTGGTGTTAGTGGTAATGAATTAGCTGATACATTAGCTAGTATCATTACAAATACTGATAACAACATTTGCAAATTAAAAAACATAGCAATTCCCATTTCAGAGTTTCTTCCTGAAATAAAAAATCAAATGATTAATAATTGGTTTCAATTTTGGCAAGATTCTCTTAAAGAAAAGGGCAAGTGGTATTCCGTATGTAACCAAAAAATTTCGTCTCCTTGGTTTACCAAGGGCTCTTTCAAAAATAGAAATTTTTATACAACAATTTGTCGTCTTCGTATAGGTCATGCTGCTTTTAATGAACACTTATATCGCATGAATATGATAACTTCCCCTTGTTGTTCATATTGTAATGAGTCAGTACAGTCATTGGATCATATATTTTTTGAATGTCCTCAATTTCATATTGACAGGTTAATTTTCATTGATGAGCTATTAGAAATTTATAAAACATTAGAAAATATCCCGCGTAATACTCAAGAACTTTTAAAAACGACTGAATGCTACTTACCTATGTATAAATTCATAAAATTTACAGTGTGTAATATCTGATGAAAATGTTTATGTATACTCATAACAAATATATATTAGCATTTTATTATTAAAGACATGGACTTGGTCCTTATTATGTTTGTTTATGAGGAAATAAAATATCGTCAATGTTACTTCTTATTGAAAACTAAACAAAACTAAGTCAACAAGAAAGAAGAAAACCAAATTATTGATGACATGGCTGTATGGGCATAGTCTCTTTGCCTTTCCGCATGACGGAAGAATCTAACAAAAAAAAAAAAATCTACTGCGTCCCTACGATCATTGACTTCGACCATTGGTCTCTTTTGTCAGCCAATCATTGAAATACCAGTGAGGGCTCCCAATGTAAGTTTACAAATACTTTGCCGATTATTCCCTTTGCTAATGTTTACCGCGCTGTGATTTTCAAAAACTATTTGATAAAATGAATCGAATTTTATTTTGTTGAACATGTCTGATGATAATACGCAAAAAGCAGCCATTTTGTTACGTGTCTCATGGCCTCGAGTCGGTGACGTATTGCATATTTTAGAGCTGATAAAACTTTGGTTTTGCTAACTTCGTAGAAAGGTATCTTTTTAAAAACATAAAAATTATGTCCTTAACTTTTATTACACTTCAATATAAACAGGACGGGTAAATTATATATTGTGACCTCTTTATAATACATTCGGAAAGTGAAAAGAAACTTCAGGAAACCCGGATAGAAACTCGCTCAATTACTGTAAAGGTAAATTATGTTTATTTTGCAGTGAATAACGATGGAGCACCACGTTCAAGGGTCCGAGACCGCTCAGGTGGTCACTCTGAATGGGCAGCAGCTACAAGTTGTCCAGATGAATCCCCATCATATGATACAAGGACCCAACGGACAGCAAATTGTAGTTCATGCTATACCCTCTACAGCCCCAACTATACAGGTACATAATTGATTTTTATTTATATCAGTAGGTCTTCTGAAATAGATATATAAAAAAATACCTACTAACAAAATTGTATATTTTACATGCTTCTATCAGCTTGGAACACCCCAACTGCAGGTAGTTGTAAATATTCTTTCCAATTGGTCAATGAGTAGAAGCTCCATCTAATCAATTAATGTAATGTCTTTATAATTTTATCTGTACATTTCAGGTTGCAACACCTAATGGCCAGCAGTTACAGCAAGTGCAAGTTGTGCCTATTTCCAGTCTTCAAGGTATACTCTCACTTACATCATAGTCTTTCTTTTTAGGCTGCCAGTGCATTGGTGCGGATCGAAAATATGAATATGGAATAAAGTAAACCAATATGATTGCATAAATTTTTGGGCAGTTGGGTTTTGATTTATTCATTTCTTTGCTCTACAGCCTCGCTCTGCGCCAATGGACGCGCATACTTAGTCTTGTCATGATATAGTTAGGTATTGAAATATATATCACAAGTCAAAAACGAATGTATATAATTATTATCTTTCAGGTGCCAGTAACAATATGCAGCCGATGCAGCTAGTTCAGACTGCAGACGGACAGACTTACATCTACCAGGCCAATGCTGCGGCCACACAACCCACTATAGATCAACATCAGATTATACACCAGCCTACAGGTATATACTTTTTTGGATATTTTACATTTGTTAGTACGCTGAATTGCATGTAGATCTGCAATTTTTGGATGGGACCTACCAAAACATTTAAAATTAATAAATGATTGTTTTTATCGGAAAATAAATCAAATATTGTTATAATTGTCATCAAAATACATATCATGATTGTACAAAATAATAAGTCATATCTATTCAAGTTTTTTTAGTTATGTCTAAATTAGATTATTTATTATTTCAGTGATAAACCTGAACGGCAACTTAGTACAAGTGGCTGGTGTGAGCAATCCAGTTCAACAACAGATAGTCACCAACCAACCTAATGTAGTTATGGTGAGTTCAATCGCAAAACATTATTCTAAACCTAACTTTGCTCAAAATCAATGTCTCAATCGCGTTCTGTAAATTGTGTTCTTCCTTTAACATAATATCAATACAAAAAAAAATTGCTATTTTATCATTTAACTAGCGACCCGCCCACACATCGCAATGGTGTAATTTTGGCCGACTTGTTCACAAAACATCGAATTTTGGCTAACTAAATAAAACTTTTTTTGCATGTTCTTTATTTACAAATTTAAATGAATAAATGCCCTAAAATATGGAGAAAACCGCATTTAAATCCGTTACGTACTTAAGGAGGAGTTAACCGCCAAACATACAAACAGACAGAATTAGCGACTTAGATATATACTATGACTAGCGACCCGCCCACGCTTCGCAATGTTGTAATTTTGGCCGACTTGTTCACAAAACATCGAATTTTGGCTAACTAAATAATACTTTTTCTGCATGTTTACAAATTTAAATGAATAAATTCCCTAAAGGACGGTGAAAACCGCATTAAAATCCCTCAACTGGTTTAGGAAGAGTTAGCGGCCAAACATACAAACAGACAGAATTAGCGACTTGGATTTATACTATAATAACGATAATTATGAAACTATTTCCCATCACTAGATGGTGAGCCCCCCCGCGCGCTCGCCGCCCCCGGACGAGGGTTCGGAGCCGCTGCTGTACGTGAACGCTCGTCAGTACAAGCGGATACTGAAGAGGAGGCTGGCCCGGGCCAAGCTGCATGAGATGGGCAAGATACCCAAGGAGCGACCGGTGAGGATTTACAGTTTTCATCATTATCCTACTAATATTATAAATGTGAAAGTTTGTGAGTATGTATGGATGTATGGATGGATGTTTGTTACTCTTTCACGTAAAAACTACTGGACGGATTTGGATGAAACTTTGCAGTAATATAGGTTACATATCAGAATAACACAAAGGGTACTTTTTACCGCGGGAAAACCTCTCAATCCCACGGGAAACCGGCTTCGGGAGTCGCGGGCGACCACTAGTTATATATTATTTAGGAAAATATAAAATAGTTAGATACTGCCATAGATTTATTTAAAACCTATAACTATGCAGTTAGTATTTTGGTTGTGAGCTAGTTGGCTTCTGGGGTAGGTAATCTACTCATACTGACTCAACCGTGTTAGTTTCCTCACAGTATTTCCCTCACCGTAAGTGTGTGACGGGTTTATGCCTTATTTGGAACTCCCAAATTGGTTGTGCTCTTATTTGGAACCTACCGTTTTAAGCTTTAGCACAACTTTAAAGAAAGTTTAACCAAAAAAAAAACTTTTAATTAACTGGTTCTGTATTAAATTTCTCACAGAAATATCTACACGAGTCGCGACACCGTCACGCCATGAACAGAATCCGAGGTGAAGGAGGCAGGTTCCATTCCGGCGCATCAGCAAAGTAAGTTGCTAGTTATACTGGTGTAATACTAACAATAACAAAGTACTCCTGCATTGATATATTAAAGGAGTAATATGTCATGGGCTTTTTATTACGCTTGGAGTGTGTATTTATTGTAGCTGAACTAATGAATTGATTTTGATTATTTTTTTGTTGTTCGAAAAGTGACATTAATAAGAATGGAAATAGAGTCTGAAGTTATGGATGTATTTTATTTTGAATTGAAATTATTGGTGTCACAAAAGTCATTATTTTGGTTTAACATAATTTAATCTTAAATATCGTAAAAAGTAATAAAAATGTAACCATTACGTTTATTTACTACATAAAATTTGAAATTATCTTAATTACGATAAAATTCATAATCACATAAACACATGCAACTAAGTAGGTATTTACACATAAAATTTTATCAACTTTAATTATTATAAAACTTTTTATGTGTACTCAATATGATTGAAAGTATGCGCATGATTAATTTTATGTTTTATTGCAGCAGTACAGACAATCCGGAGGAAGGTGATGATATAAAGAAACAGTTTGATGAAATGAAACCGGACACAGTTTCTATTACTATTATACAAGTAAGAATTTTAATTTACGAGATTTTATATGCAAATATTGGGTTCAGGGTTCAGGCATTTTAGGCAAAATACATTATGACCTTACATACTTATCTTTACATATATCTTTGTTGTTTATGGTATCTACCTACACAAGTCTCTGTATCAATGTAACTTCATAGATTTACACGATCATTATTATTTAAAATTAAACTCATTTTAACGGGTTTTACGCGTTTATTTAATTGTTTTTATTTATCAATGTAGACGTCAAACATCTAAGTCTACCCGCGACCACGGCATTTGTAAAAATGCCGAAAGGTCGGATAAATAAAAATAATAAAATAAACGCGTAAAACCCGTCAAAGTGAGTTTAATTTCATATAACTCTGTGACAATATTTTTATTGGGAATTAGTTAAATGTGAAATTGTTTCTCAGGAGGACGAAAGCCAGGAGCGACAACAGAGCCAGTGGCGCCGCCTGGCGCCGCACCAGCCGCTGCCGTCCTCGTCCTAGCACCAAACTGTCAAGATTGAGTTCGACCACAGTGGCTACACGCAACCAATGTGAACTGTGACCTAATGTGGAACTAACAGTGACTAAAGTGAACTTGTGAATAGTGTGGAAAGTGCAGAGAATTAAATGGAGTCTGAGTGCATAATATTGGAACAGTTTGCTAGTCTAGAATGATTACTTGAAGGTGTATAAAATCAAAATATGTTATTTGAACTACTGAATTAGGGCAAAATTGATAAACTGTATATATAGGACCACTCTGGAAAGACTATAGATATGTCTAAACTACTTATTTATTATACTTTTATGTATATAATTTGTGTCTCCACTCCAATCATATGAAGACTATGATATATCCCATTATGTGCTGGTTTAAAAGCTAAAGATCTTTTTTATGTATTAAAGAGAAGTTTAATCTAAAAGTAGGTATGAATCATGACTAATATGACAATGCCACAAAGTTCCTGTGAAAGTGGTGAATAGTAAATTTGTACCTATTTTACAATCTAGTTTTGTTTATGCTTAGTGAGCGCTTCTTTCAAAAAAGTGTTAATATCAAAACACAAAAAACTAAATTTTGTATCTCAATTTAGATATCATACTTAAATGCAAAAGAAATTCAAAAACTAACGCACATATGGGCTATCACCTACTGTCTGCAATTATTAAAATTCTACCCAAATATAGTTTTGTATAAACTTAAATTTTCGCATTACACAATGGAAGCCAAATTGTTAAATAGTTTTAGTAAAGTTTATTTATACATTCTTTTGTTAAATGAAAAAATCATGGTTTGAAAAAGCAGTGAATTTACTGGACTGATTTTAATGAATAAAATTTAAATTAAAGTAGGTAATTACACTAATGTTAAGACATTTTAAGTTTGTATACTTGTAATTAAGTCTCATTAGTTTTTATATACTTATTGCAATAAAAGTACAAATTATTACTGCACTAAAATAAATGAATTTTATTTATTTATCACTGTGTAGGTAGATAATTTACTAACTTATCGTCAACTTAATATTCATTCAACTTGATCCACGAAAACAACAGGTAGGTACTGAGTAATTTACTCAAGTAAATTTTGTTTTAGTTAATATGGTATTTTAATTCGTATTTCTGTGCCTACTCGAAAAGCAAAGATAAGGGAAATAAAAAATTAAGCAATAAAAACTAATTGGCAATTTTTATTGACTTAACCACTATTATACATCTATAAAACCCAATGTATTCTTATAATACTTAATTCACATACAAATTGTATAAGATTGGAGAGTAAATAAATATTGGTTTCTCCATTTTCAAAGATACTGCGACATACCTAACAATAAGTCAGTAGATATGTAAGATAATAAGTTTTGCAAGTTTCTTTATTCATGATATAGTGGAAACATGTGTTTATATAAAATATAATGTTTTACCTGAAAATAAAACAGTTATTATATGCGGTAACCTTATTCGAGACCTAAAGAGTGAGACAACACCACTTCCGTTTCCTTGAACAGCCCCCTAGTGGCTCCCTCTATACGACTTCCGGCGGCTAAAGTCGATGGAGGGGAGCTTAGCTTGTCACCAGCAGTACTTACAGCTCTTCACATTGCATCTCACTGAAAGTCTGAGAAAATAGTCCAACAGGCAGAATTGAAATTTAGGTCTCGAATAAGGTTACCGCATATAATAACTGTTTTATTTTCAGGTAAAACATTATATTATATGCTTTGAACCGTTATTCGAGACCTAAAGAGTGAGATGTGTTTGTTATCGCCTGGTGGCAAGCAAGTATGTTTTATGAAAAATATACTAAGTATGCCAATGTGTGAAATAAAAATTGTAAATATAATTGTGTATATTATATAATTTTTAAATTTAACTCTTAGAAATAATTAACATAGAATCAAATCTTAGGCAATATTAAATTAAACAATGATTTTTTTTTTTTTCAAACTGAATTAAATGTTCGTGATAGATTTAATTCATTCTTGTGAGAGTTTGACTTGATTTCAGAGGAATAAAATTTTGCGAAAGTGCTGGGAGCACGCCAGTTTCCTTTTTCCATGACTTCATCAATAGAGTGAGAGTCCAGCCAGTTGAGCGACGCGGTGGCGCTGCGAGTGCTGCCCGCGCTCGCCTCCACGCCGGCCTCGCGCAGCAACGACTTCACCCAGCCACCGAGAACAGTGCGAGATGCGGCTTTTGGGGTACCTCTGCAAGTTATAAACAGCTCCGTGAGGCTGCTACCTTCTCTTCGTGGCGCCGAAGTCTCAATAAGTTTTTGTATCCAATAAACTGGACATATGCTGTCGTCTTCAGCCTTTGTGAAGTTCCATGATGATTGTCGATGGGTGTAATTGTCCGTCTTGGAACCAAATTTTGGATGTAAAACAATTGATTCTGATTTCAACTCTAAATGATCATCATCTGCATGTAAAAGAGTCAAATCGTGTACTCTTCGGCTAGACGCCAGTAACAATATTAATGCTGTTCTTCGTGAAACATCATAAAGCGATGGTTCGGCAGGAAAATTACAGCGTAACCAATCCACTACTAGTCGTGGGTCCCACACATGTGATCTTTTTGGACGCGTTTTGGCATTCGACAGAGATATAGACTTTAGAATGCGCTTTACTACAGCATTGTTGCTTAATAGTTCTGAATCCGGATTAGCTAGAGTACAGATGGCAGATTTATAAACTAGAATTGTTTTATAGGAAAGTCCTTGTTTTAAATGCATTTGGGCCAAAAATTTTGCTAGTTGTGGTCCAGAAGGATCTACACTACTGACACGGTTACTAATGCACCAACTTTTCCATTTAGACCATATACATGAGTATACTTTTTTAGTGGAAGATCGCCAGCTGGAGTCTAGTAACTCGATTTCAATGGGCGACCAATCTGTCAAGAGGTGGTTCCACCCTTCACTAACCAAACTTCGAGGAACATTTGATCCACTTGTGGTGGTGGTAGCTGTGTTCGCGTGTCTATTAACTGTGACCTCAGATTCGATAGCGTCCACGGTGGTGCTATTGCGCGTCTTTTCAAGTCCGGCCGCCAAAACACTTTGTGCCATCGTGGGACTACTACCATGAATAACCCTTTTGCTCCGTTCAAGTGTGCTAGAACACGAGGAATTAAGTGTGGCGGTGGAAATATCCACCCCATTCTGTAACGCCATTCCCGACTGAATGCATCGTGGTATTCTGCGGCTTGGTCGTGGCAGTCCCGAGTCACATAACGAGGTAGTACATGAGCCCTCCGTGAGGCGAATAAATCTATTTCCGGCTTTCCGAAGCGACGGAAAATCATCTCGCAAGTTTTCGCAGTTAACGTCCATTCTGCATATTGTTTCTGGCGCGAGAGAAGATCTGCTTCCATGTTGTACAGACCGGGTAAGTAGTGCGCAGCTACATGAATCTCGTTTTGGTCCAAATGGTTGAACAGGGCACACGTCATTTCGTATAGGGCCTTGGAACGTAAGCCTCCCTCGTTCCGTAAGTAACTCACTACAGTCTTGTTGTCTGACTGTACTAAGACGGAGGATTTTTTCAACTGGTCCAGATTTTCGTGTACAGCCTGTATTATAGCCCACATCTCCTTGAGGTTGCTGTGCCAGGTTCTTTGACACGGAAGCCAAAGCCCGTGGCTGATCCGTATCCCATCTAACACAGCACCCCAGCCTGTGCCGGATGCATCGGTCGTCAAAAAGTGAGCGACCAATGGAAGGTGAATAGGTGTACTCTTTGCTAGCGCATTTGACCACCAACGGAACTCTACTTGGGCTGCAGGAGCGAGCCCTCGCTTTAAAAAAGGCTGGTCTTTGGGTAACAGAGTGCAAGCCGTTTGCACTGGGCGGCAGTGAAGGCGACCTCTTGGGATAACAAAGGAGGCGAAATTCAACATTCCCAATACGCTCTGCGCGTCTTTGAGGTTCCATTCGTTTGCCTTTATTAAATTCGCCAATTTGCACGTAATTTTTTCTCGCTTCTCCAGGGGCAGGTATTTGGAATTCAGTCTGAGATTCCACATAATGCCCAGGTAGTTTATCACCTGTACCGGAGTTAGTTCTGATTTTTTGAGATTCACTGTCCATCCTAAAGATGTCAGAACTCGAACAGCTTCCGCAGCTTGTTCTTGCAAAATTCGTGGATTTTGGTTGGCTATTAAATAATCGTCTAAATAAACAATGATTCGCATACCTTTGCTGCGTAAAAATTGTGCAATCCAGTTCGAAACTGTTGCAAATGTTACTGGTGCGCTGGAAAGACCGAACGGCAAACTCGTAATCTGCAACAGTTCCGCGTTGGGTGCATTCTCCGTCCTGTATAGTACTCTGAGGAACGGTTGGTGTGACCTTGCGACAGGAATGTGAAAATAAGCTTGGGTCAAGTCGATCTTGACGGTCCAGTCTCCTTTTTGCAGAAAGTCCGGGACTTTGTAAACATTGATTAGTCTGAATTTGAAATCGGCGAGATAATGATTCAGATTCCGTAGATTGAATATGGGACGATTGCTTGCGTCTGACTTTTTTACTAAAAACATTGGGCAAACAAAACTTGGCGTTGGCGGTGCCGGTATTAAAATTCTTTGCTTTTTTAAAACTAAAATTTGTTTTGTCATTTCCGGACTTGTAGGTGTTTGAAAAGTTTTTAATAATTTGTGATTGACAAGTGCGGGTACCTCTCGAAATGGAATTCGATATCCCGTTATTATTTTTATAACATTCTCTGGAGCGTTTAATTTTTTCCAAACATCTGTAAAGTCTTTTAAGCAACCGCCGTAAAACGAGTCTTGTTTGTTGTCACTTTTGAAAACGATTTTTACGAAAGGTCTCGGCGGGTTTTTTATTATCGCGTTTTGAATTTTTATTACTGTTGACAATATTTTGAGGTTTTCTGTTCCTATTGTAATTAGTGCTCCTGCCGGTAGAAGGGCCGGGAATCGTGATATTATCAATTGAGTCTTGATTATGTACAAACCTGCGAGGACGTTTGGCGCGAAAACGTTCTATCTTACTCCCCATGGACATGGTGGGCTCATCCGCTGAGCGCTTGTTAGGATAGAACAGTTTGTTAGGTCCTCCCGCTCGACTCAAAAAAGTGCTCATAGTTTCCGGATTAAATAAATATGAATTTGTGGGAGGAATTTTCCGCAAATCCTCCTTTATGTAGCGGTCTTTAACTCCAGAAAGAATACTATCTCGTCTCTTCTGGATAGTGTCAGCACGTCTTCCACATACAAGTTGCAAAATATCATCAGATAATTTAATGTACTGTGATTT
Source organism: Emmelina monodactyla (assembly GCA_916618145.1). Lineage (NCBI taxonomy): Eukaryota > Metazoa > Arthropoda > Insecta > Lepidoptera > Pterophoridae > Emmelina > Emmelina monodactyla. The sequence goes on from OU745316.1 coordinate 6,616,434, forward strand.
TTCCGAAAAAAAGTTCGTTTAATTTTTCAAATAATGTGTCGGGTGTTAAATTTGTGTCTGATTTATAACACCACTCCACCAGATGTTGCAAATTATTCTTAAATACTTCGTTTTGTTGAATAACAGCGTGTGTAATAGCACCAAAAGAACGATCAAGTGATTTAAGCCAAGTTGAATCAGGGTCATAAAATCTTAAATCCGTATTCACATCCAATTCATAAAAACCGGGTTTTGCTAAGTATTTTTTCTCTGTATCTATGTATCTAACGCGCTCCCAATCATTTTTATCGAAAAAATGCAATTTAGACAACATGTTAAGTCTCGATTCCGACGAGTTTTCAACCGCCGCCTCTTTTAAAATTGTGTTAATATTACACTCAAATGACTTTATGCTTTTTGGTTTTTGTAAAAAAGATTGAGTCGTTGGTGACGAACATAATTGAGACGACGGATGTAATGAAATTTTGTCACCATCTGGATAAGAACTCTGAATATGGCGTGAGTCCTGGCCTTCTAGGTAATTAATTATAGCACCTACTTGATTTGACAATGAGTCTAACTTGTGCGCGCTGCCTGAACGCTCTCGTCGTCCCCGCTGTGCAGTCCGCTTCCTGTGCCGCCGACTCCGCTTGTAGTTCGATGACGATGATGATGACGAAGAACTGCTGCTCGAGCTGCTAGACGATGACCTGTAGCGGCGTTTTCGACTTTGAAAACGCACACGATCGCGCTCGTGACCTCGGCTACTAGAATCTTCACATTCCCGTGCATTGTCATCATCTAAAGCGCCCTCCTTGGGTCTAGAAACCCGTTCTGGAGTTTTACTCATTTCTTCCTGAACTCTTCCGCAGAGTATTGGTTGAGTAATACTTTAATTCACCCTTCCGCAGGGTATAAAGTAATAGCTTAATACACCCTTCCGCAGGGTATAAAGTAAATGCTTAATACACTCTTCCGCAGAGCATAAGCGCGAACTTACTTAAAAACACAAAAACTTTAGAAAAATAAAATTTTGAAAATAACTGACTTTTTTGTAGAACAATAAAAAATGGTCGAACAACAACGTTGTTAAAGTTCTATAGGGGTGTTCGCACGACGAAAGTCGATGCCAATGTGAAGAGCTGTAAGTACTGCTGGTGACAAGCTAAGCTCCCCTCCATCGACTTTAGCCGCCGGAAGTCGTATAGAGGGAGCCACTAGGGGGCTGTTCAAGGAAACGGAAGTGGTGTTGTCTCACTCTTTAGGTCTCGAATAACGGTTCAAAGCATATAATAATATTTTAAACATATTGATACAGCTGCCTTAGGCTATTCATTAATTTCGTAAAGATGAGCAGGTAATAGAAGATTCAATTACGTTTTTCAAAATAATAAAATGTTAGAAAAGTATAGATATGTTACACTAAACCATACTTGGTTTGATTTGAAACTGAGAAAACGTAAAGCGGTTAAACAATCTTGAAACAAATTATGATACCCGCAGGACTTATGCAAAGAAAGGAAAAGGGCCCTTTATAGTTATGGAATAATTTTAAATTCGGTACAATTAAACGGTATTGCGATCAGAGTAAATATTACTCCATCCTCTTGAGATAAACTTTTTTTTAACCCGTTTTCTCGGGATTCTTACATAACTGATGAAATGGCTCCATCCAAAAAAAAATCTTATATCTAAAATACTAAGCACCCTAAAATTGTAGACCCCTCAATAATGGATACAAACCAATACAATAATAATAACATATTATGTTAACATTCATGTTATCTGTCTTTATTTTTTTATTTTAAACTCATATGAATGTTTTTCATCAGTATCTAAATTTATAAAACAATGTTTAGACCTCCAACCAAACACTAATATCACATTAAAACCAAAGTTAAACTAACAATATTTATTCCGATATCATAAACAACTAGAAATCAGATCTTAATTTTTATTGTGTGATTCATTAAGTGGCACAAATATGGCTGTAATAAAATACACTTTGCCATTTTTTTAAGAATATAATATTACCATGAGGTACCAAACCTATCACCAATGGACCTACATTGTATAGAAGGCTATAGGATTCAAACAATATTCTAATTTAATAAACCTATTTACAGATAAAAGTAAAATTAAATGCAGGCTGAATATTTTTTAAAGCTATGCAAATAAGTTTGCATTATGTACATAGTTATTAACCAAAACGGTAAAGAGAATGCAAATTTTATAATAAGGTAAAAAGCATTCAGATGTACAGAGAATGATTCATAAATGGAAAGTTTGTTGTAAAGTTAAACTACTGGAATTGGGGATCAAAGTCATTTGCATTGACATCTTCAATTTCTTCTTTCGCATCATTTTCAAGGATTGGCTCATTTAAAGGTTGATGCACATTCAGTGCAGGACTCTGTTGTGGTGGAGAAGGCGGTGGACTGGCTTTAGAAGATTGTAGGACAGGTGATGCAGGTTTTGTAGTCAATGCTGACTTCAGTCTTTCAACTTCTTTCTCAAGTTCCTCGATTTTCGACGTCTTTTCCTTCAGTTGGGTAGTTAACGTATCTTTCTCTAGACGAAGAGTCTCTAAAGTAGCAGATTTACTCAACTGTAAATTCTGAAGTGACTGTAACTCCGTTTTACACAACTCTACGTCAACCAGCGTATGGTTCACGCGAGTCTCAGAATTAGAGAATTTAGCTTTGTATTCGTTCATTTTGTCTAACAAATTCTTTTTGTCCTTATCAAGATCTTCCACTTTTGATGAAAGACTATCTTTCTGTTCCGTTAAAATTAAGGATTCGTCCAAACACGTTGTTTGTTTTTTGGAACATTCTTGCAGTTGAATACTGATACGTGTGAGTCTGTCTCGTAATTCTGTTTCCATACTCCAACTGTTCAAAAGTGATAGTACGAGCATAATGCACACAGCAAAAACGATATACATAGGCCAGCGACGCATGTTTTCTATGCCCATAATATATGTAACTCTAACACAACTCACGTTTCTCACAAGTCAATTGTAACAATAAAATTTAATTTATAATAAAAATTGGATTTGCACAATCACAATCACAAGTCAACTCAACACACGATAAAAAAATGTCATGTCAAGTCAGTCAATGTCATAAGTTTGTCATTTCGACGACGACCCATAGACAGCTTAGACTTTTACATAGTGTTGAACTTATGGCTTTCATGGTAAAAACGAAAAATAACGGTATTATGCTTATTTTTAATCTGTGCAATGCATACAGATGTTGGTCACGTGATCTCTAACTGTCATAGACAATTCATTGCAATCTTTCATCGACTTCTTTGGTTTGGTTTATAGCCACGAGGTTTTTAGCAATATTTCAATTTTATTAGTGGAATAATAAAAGAAACTCTGTTTTCTTTAAATAAAATGCCACCAAGCAATCCATTGCCGCCCAAAGAAAATGCGCTTTTCAAACGAGTTTTGGTAAGTAAGCTTGTAAACATATGATTTTCCTAAGGTATCGTTTGTCATTTTGTTCTCTAAATAAAATTCCATCGATCGAAAAGCTTTTATTGTGAAAACTTAGCTTGAAAGTTTTTCTTTCAGACCGTATTCACTTTAAATTAGAGTCCAGTACTATTAATAAAACCTATTTGTTTTCATTCAATGACAAGTATAGGTTAGCAATGAATAAGACCGCTCGTATTTTCTTATTTTTACAGCGTTGCTACGAACATAAACAATATAAGAATGGGTTGAAATTTGCTAAGCAAATCCTTTCTAACCCCAAGTACACTGAGCATGGAGGTAGCGTATTTTTTATTATTGAAGCAAATATTTTTTTTTGAGAAATAAAAATTGTTTATTAATATTATAAAACTTGGATTCCAGAGACACTGGCTATGAAAGGATTGACATTGAATTGTTTGGGCCGGAAAGAAGAGGCCTATGAATATGTACGAAGGGGTTTGCGTAATGATTTGAAGTCTCCAGTCTGCTGGCACGTCTACGGGCTATTGCAGAGATCGGACAAAAAGTATGACGAGGCTATAAAGTGTTACCGCAATGCTCTCAAGTGGGAAAAGGAGAATATACAAATTCTGAGAGATTTATCACTTCTACAAATACAAATGAGGGATCTGGAAGGTTATAAGGTTAGTATGGTGTGAATAAAACCAGTGTAGTGCATTATTGTTCAATTTGTTACTGAGCCTTACCTAAATAATTTTATAATTAGTAGCAATCAACAAACTCTCTAAATGGTGCTGATTTAATTGTATTGCATGAAGTTACCATTATTCCTAGTGTCACAATATCAGTTTTTTAATATGGAAATAAATAACCCTTATTTTTATTTTTAGGATACCCGTTATCAGTTATTCATGCTAAGGCCCACACAAAGGACCTCGTGGATTGGGTTTGCCATGAGTTATCATTTGCTAGGAGACTTTGAAATGGCCAATAGCATCCTAGATACCTTCCGTACTAATCAAATGAAAGGTCCATATGATTATGAACATTCAGAATTGCTTTTGTACCAAAACATGGTATTAGCAGAATCTGGCCAGTATGACAGGGCATTGCAACATTTACACAAGTTCCAGTCGCAAATACTTGATAAATTGTCTATTAAGGAGACATCGGGAGAATATTATCTGAAATTGAAAAGGTAGTTTTTATTGTTATTTGCCACATGCAGTATGATAAACTTTATTTTAATTAGCAATTTTGTTATTTTACTTTGCAATGTGTATGTTTCTTATTGGTGACAAAAATTTTAAAGTAAAAAGAAGTGCGATAAAATTTTTATTATGGTCTCTTATTGAACTCTGCTCTAGTAGACCAATTGCATTTACGGTTTTTTCATAATAGCAATTTGATATGATTGTAATTATTGTATTTAATTCCCATAAATCATTGCTTTTACTGGGAAGATTAATAATTTGTTAAAGAAATTTATGCTAAATCTTTTTAGACCTAAGCTTGCAACTGATAATGTAATACACTACATAGTCCAGTATAGCAACTAAAGAAGTGGATTGTTAATTTAAATTTCAGGTTCAAAGAAGCTCAGGAAATATATGAGGATCTGTTAAAACGAAATCCAGAGAATGTAATGTACTACCAAAAGCTAGTTGAAGCAAAACAGCTGACCAATCCAGATGATAAAGTGGCCTTCTATGATGTATATAAGTAAGTTATAATGCTGTAAAAATAAAATCCAAAATAGAGATATTTATATTTTTATATATTTTAGAAATATTAATATTTGTCTAATAATAAAAATATGTTTTCAACAAGCCACAATCATAATAGAAATATTTAGTTTTTTGTTACTGTGCTAACTATTTTTCATTATAAAAAATTTAAAAAAATATTAAATATACAAATACGCCATTTAAATCCTTTAATAACATAATTGTTATAATTATTTTGCAGGAAAGAGTACCCCCGTGCGATTGCACCTAAGAGGCTTCAGTTAACGGAGGCCCAAGGTGCTTCATTTGAAAGACTAGTTGATGAATATTTGAGGCACGGTCTGCATAAAGGCATTCCACCACTTTTTGTTGATTTAAGGTAAGTTTTTTAAACTATAATAAGTTTATTTGGTTGGTTATATTGGTGTCCAAAGTCCAGTGCCTTGTTATAGTAAGAACATCACATTTTTCGGTGTTACTAGAAAAAAAAACAATAATATGAAAACGGTCTGATGGGATTGCAGCAAGTGCCTGAAATAGGGTTCTTAAAAAATTTTTTAGGTAGCAATTATTCCTTAGCATTTAAAAATAACTTATTTACTTGGGAAAAAGCTAAATCGGCCCATCCCTGTGGAAATAGAATCTATTAGAATTAACATACTTTGAAAAAGTTGCATTATCTATGGAATCCAGTTTTCTTTCTGTTGCGAATAGGCTAACCCGATACCTTGGCTGCCTTCCTAGTGATATCTATTAAAATACTTTTTTATTAAAAAAATTACACCAATTTATATTTGTTCCAGATCACTATACGCGGACCAAACCAAAGCAGACGCAGTTGAGAAACTCATCCTGCAATACATTGAGAACTTGACTAAGACTGGCACATTTAGCTCAGACCCGAGTGAAGAAAAACAGCCCGCAAGTGCCTTACTATGGGCTTATTACTTTGCGGCACAACACTTTGATTATAAACAAGATACAAATAAAGCATTGCAGTATATTGATATGGCTCTTGATCACACGCCTACACTGATTGAGCTGTTTATTGTGAAAGGAAAGATTTATAAGGTAACTTGTTCACGAAACATCGAATTTGGCGAACTTAAAAAACCTTTTTCTAATTTTACTGCATTTATTAATTTTATCGATACTGAAAGATGGTTAAAATAGTTAGAAGTTAGTGGACGAACATACAAACAGATACGAATATCGACTTTGATTTATACATACTATGTAATGATTATAGTATTGGATGATTATTTATTTTGGATATCATTTCCTATTAGTTTTAACCAAATTCGACTTTTTCATATATGAGATTTGAATCACCTTAAATTCCACTTATTAAATGCCACAAAAGTCACTGAACTGAGTCTTTGGCAAAAAAACTTAACTTACATTCATAATAAGCATAACATCTGTTTCATAAGTTACTATCATATGATTGGCTTATGACCGACTGACTTTATTTATACTTGACTCTTCCATACTTTATATCTATTCAGTCAAACCTAAAACAACGTTATCTTATTAAATTTCCAGCATGCCGGAGACCCAATATCAGCGTACCAATGGCTGGAAGAAGCGCAGGCAATGGACACAGCGGACAGATATGTGAACAGCAAGTGTGCCCGATACATGCTCCGGGCTGGCCACGTCCAGAGGGCTGAGGATATGTGTGCCAAGTTTACTAGAGAAGGTAACACTTATTTATTACTTTGTGTAATTTTGGCTAAATTGTTCAACAAAAATTGAATATTGGCTAACTTAGGAATGCTTTTAAAAAATGTACTTTTTTATCAAGTTAAGTAAAAAATCTGCTTTAAGATGGCGAAAATCGCATTAAAATCCCTAGAGTGGTTTAAGGGGAGTTAGCGGACAAACAGACACAATTAGCGACTTTGTTTTATTCTATGTAATGATAATGTTTTTTTTTTTTTGGAAAAGTTAAGGTTATTGTATTTTCTGTAAGGGAATTAGTAATAAATATTGTAAAACAACTGTTTTAGCCTCAAACTTCGTCCAACAATTATTCAATAATTATTATCATTAATTAGGAAAACACAATTAATCAGATCAATTTATTCTGCAATTTTCAAATAAAAGATTTGACGTAATTAACGTCATACAAACTAGGAAATTAAATTGTACTAAAAAAGTAAATTGGTAAATATTGACAATAAAAAATAAACCTTTCTGCAATTATGAATACAGGTTTTGATAAAAATGTTTCATTGCGTTGACTCTTAATTCAAAGCGTTGACTTCACGCAAACTTCAGCATTTGATTTACATACGTTATTATAACGGGTGTAAAAAGACCACTTCCGAAGCCTGAAACCATGTATTCTGGAGCCTCAATAGTAACTAAATTCACTAACAGCATACTCATAAAACCCAATTTTAAAAAGTTATTAAGGATTGAACAGTCATATTGAAATCATCGCTCACACATCAACTGTTCGTTTAGGTGTGATTATTTAATTTGAAATCATCGCAAAATCTGATAGTATAAATGCAATTTTGTAGAATTTCGTTTTTTTTTCTGTTATTCAGAAAAACAATTTTTTTTTGCTCAAAACGTAACTAATACCCCTCCAGCAATTCCCAGTTTATGTTTTCGGCAGCAGTTCTTTTACACCCCGTATTATTTCCCAATTTGTATTTGGAGACCTACTATGTGTTGCATCGTCCAAAGAACCTCAGCTCAATTTTTTACCATTAAACCTTCTACTCCTAATCTCTACTCATCACCACGACTGCCCCCAGGCGTGGCGGCGGCGGAGAACCTCAACGAGATGCAGTGCATGTGGTTCCAGACGGAGGCGGCGGCGGCGCAGCAGGCGAAAGGACGACTCGGGGACGCGCTCAAAAAGGCGCATGAAGTCGACCGGGTGAGGGATACTAGCTGTTTTTTTTTATTATAAACCGTTTCTACAAAAGGGGTAGTTGACAAAAACGTGGTTTATTTAAAATAATAATAAAAATTAATCTCGGGATTACCACACCGACTGTGTGGCCCTTAAATAAGCAGAGCTTTACTATAGGTTCCAGACACGAGTGGATATAAAAAAGATATTGTAACTAAATTGGCTCGACACGGAAATAATAACCCTCTGCTTTACCAATTTTTAGTGTAGAGGACACTACAGGGGTCGTCAAATTATCTTAGGAACAAACAAACTTATCTCAGGAATTACTGGATCAAGTTAAAAAAAGAGAAAGTTTTCCTTACGCTTCTTACTGATCATAGCATTATTTTCCTAAAAAATCTTTTTTTATAGATTTTCTCTAATTATCACTGGTCCATGCGGCACAGCTGAAATATCCTGTTTCCTTTTCCAGCACTTCGCAGAAATAATGGAGGACCAGTTCGACTTCCACTCCTACTGCATGAGGAAGATGACTCTCCGGTCCTACGTTGGGCTTCTCCGCTTGGAGGATGTGCTCCGGGCCCATCCGTTCTACTTCAGGTGTGCTAAAGTGGCCATCGATGTGTACTTGAGGCTGCATTCACACCCGCTGAAGGACATTGAACAGACTACGGAACCAGATACAGGTATTTTGAATTTTGTTTTTTATTAAGCTTGTTGAGATTTAACTTTTAGTTTTGCATTTAAAATGCTAATTTATTAATTTTGAAGTTATGGATACTGGAAAAAGGAACGCGGGTCTCCGAGCATTGCGCGACTGGGAATCGAAAATCTAAAGGTCCTGAGTTCGATTCCCAGTCGAGCGATGCTCGGAGACCCGCGTTCTTTTTTCCAGTATCTATAACTTAAAAATTAGGCTTATGTATGTATGGATCTCATTACTTTCTTACTTATATTACAGAAAGGGGAAAGTTTGTGGGTGTGTTACTCTTTCATGAAAATACTGAACGGATTGGGATGAAACTTGTTATATAGACAGACTATAAGCAGGAATAGATAGATAGATAGATAGATTAACTCTTTATTGCTCACACATAACACATGGGGTAATTTTTACTGTGGGAAAGAAAGCCATTTTTTTTTATTTTGGCTAACCTTAAAATATTTCTTCTGAAATTACTTTACTTACAAACTTATTAGAAAAAATTACCTAAAAGATGGTGGAAACTCCATCAAAAGCCGTTGCGTGGTTTAGGAGAAGGTAGAGGACATACATACAAACAGACACAAGTGATGAGTTAAACTATGTAATGGTGATAAAGTGACATTCGAAGGATAAATCTATTTAACTACACCTACGATTTATTTATTTGTATAGTTCACCACTAAACATTAAAAATACTCAATTGCAAATAACCTCGTATATTTCCACAACTTTTATCATTAAATAAAAATAAACACATTTTACTTCCTGTGTTTTGTATAGAAAATCACAAGTTCTTGTCATGTTGTTATAGCTCATAACATGTTTATATAGCAGTTAAATAACTGTAATTATGCCGTAGCGTACTCGCTGTAAATTTATGACTGTGGCATGACATCAATCGGATAAAATCTCAAAATGTAGTGTAATGTTGGGGAAAATTTCGCTGGGTTACGATAGGGTGTAAAAAAAAATTGATTGGTATAACTTGGCGAGTTAAACGCTATCAGTGTAATTCTTTTTTAAGACAAGCAATATTGATTGCTTTGATTTATTTATACAGGGTTATTTGTAATTAGCGCATCACCTCTTGTTGGCAGCTTTTCTACATCAATACCAACAACATTTAACGAACGAATAATTAAAATTAATATTAAAAAAAAAATAGTTTTTCCAAATTAAATTTATTAGGTTCATCTAAACGGTACAATACTCTACGCGCACGCAACTGGCGCGGCGGGCGCGCGGGCGACGGGGGGGGGCGACCGGTTTAGAAACTTCTTACAAAATACAGAGTTATAAATAACAGAGCGCGCAAATTTGTTTTTCAAAAAGTCGTAGAACAAATGTTATTGGGATTAATGTAAGGAAGCCGCCTGCAAGAGGTGATGCGTTAATTATAAATAACCCTGTATATTACGTACTAATGAAACTAGGTGTAATAAACGAAAAGTCCAGGAAATTTGGGTGTTAATCCGTACAGGTTTAACATAGGATAATTATTATTTACAATTTATACGGCGATCAACCTACTTTACGGAAAAACACACCGACGAATTATTTTACATATTGTCACGATGTCGTAAAATTAGTTTTCAATACTTTAAATTCATATTTTATTCCTAAATTAAGAGGCGGAAAATTAAACTGGTTTACGTATAAAAATATCATGACTATTCCTTGTTACCATTAGTTATAAAGTAAAAAAAAACATATATTTCTTATTAAAACTGCACGTTAATATACACCGTGATTCTTCAGTGGACTTATATTATACGGACTATACGGGAATGACTTTGTATTTGTTATTTGGTAAAAATATAATATACGTTGTATTAATTTTCTATGGAAATTTTGGTTGTGACCAAAATCATCTATCTGCGCATGTTTACTGTAAAGATATTTTGCTAAAATAATAGTCTTATCGAATAAGTTGGTGAGAAATTGATTATTGTTTTCCTGTCTATCTTTAATTTAAAAAATATATAGATTTTTCCCACTGCTTGGACCATATACACTACAGGTCGAAAGCCATTAATGAATCACCCTGTATACACTTACTTCGAACGGCTTTTCCACATTGCATCCGGAACTGAACCCAAGGTCGCAATAAGGTGTTACAACTATGTGTTATAATATAATACAGCTAGGAAATTATCCACAATAACTGGCTTAGTATGGGTGTGCCCGAGTTAATGCATGGATCAAGGTTGGAAATAATCAGTTTTGTAGTGACTTTTTTGGTAATTACTGTGCAAATCCGCTATAATATTAAAAAAAATTGAAAATTAGTCATCTAAATGGATTTCCGCAAAGTAACGCCTGATTCCATCAATTTTATCAGTTTTGTAGTGATTTTAACGTTTATATTTTCTTTTTCTTTTTTTGTTTGTTTCTGATGTTTAAAAATTTTAAGGTTTTGATTGTAATTTTAGCGTGGATAGATATGAATGAAGTGAGCTTTTGTCATATAGAAATGGCTAGTGGTTTCGTATTCTTATTTTAAGGAATAGGCATTTTGCACACATTTAACTAGTGTCTAGAGTTATTTGTATGCTTCTAACGAGGTTCTTGTAGGGTTGTCTATTATTTTTATTATATATTGTCTGGGTTTTGGCCTTAATCTATTATATAAAGATTATTTTTTTAATATTTACGAGTAAACATTATGTGGTTAAAGTTTTCAACTTAAAGCTTTCTCGAGTAATTTGCATTTGAAATCAACTGTCAACTAAAATGTGTAAGTATCCTTGATGTCAATTTTTTTTTATTGTTTTAATTGTGTGTGTTAAATCGGATAGCTGTGAGTTTTGGCCTAATATAATACCAAAGTTTTGGTTAATTTAAATATTTTATCTAAGTTTAACGTAAAAAGAAAATGGTCGTCCTGCTTAAAAGATGCACTTAAGCTGCCACCTACAGATAGAACTTATTTATTTTGTTCACAAAAAATAAAACAACAGATGGTATGTTTCCAACATTTAATTAAAAGTTTTTTTACATTTGTAATAAAAAAATGATCACGATGATTTGTTACTAATAAAACAACAACAAATCAATTAATTAATAATACAATAAAAAAATACAATCATTGCATTCCCACATACATTGCCGCACAAAATCATATCCACACACAAATCCTGAGTTTTTAGAATACTGACAAATAAATTAACTAAAATTATATGCACCACAGTCTCTTAAATACGTAATTAAATAAATATTTTTCAAAGCGTCCGTTTGGTTGCACAATGACTCACTCACGTCGCTGGTCATATTTTAAAATATGGCAATTCGGGCCTCCAACCCATTAGTCTTTCGAACCTAACACTACTTAGGACACTTAATCATCACATTTGCGCTTTGTATTTACACACACAACGTCATAGACGCTAGGGGTTAAGACTAGAGATTTGGTTTCACCGTCCGTAGCCGTTTCTGTATCTGTCTCGATTCTGCGACACTTGGGCGGCCTGCGGGGTCAGGAAGTACACATGGGCGCCTTCGCCAGGCAGCCTGTACGATACGAAGGAGCCCGGTCTTCCTTCTCCCGCAGAGTTGACAGGCTTGATCCACTCCGCGTCGGGGTTGATGGCCGGCAGCGGCCGCTTGTAGTTGATGGCGATGTCGTCTACGAGCGACGGCGGGTTGTAGTACTCCTGGTACTGGGGTCTTTGCACCTGGGATGGAATTCGGTATTGCTGCGCCTGTCTGTAGCCCGGGTTCGGTATGGGGATGAACTCGCTGTCGGGGTTGATCTGGGGGCGCGGGAAGCGGTCGTTTACTAAAGTGTCGTCGGCTAGGGACGGCGGCTTCGAAGGCTGCACTAGTTCAGCGTTGGCGTGGATCGATTCACTGTCAGGGTTGACGGTGGGGCGTGGGAACCTTTCATTCACTAGTGTATCTCTGTCTAGATTTGGCGGGTTACGGTTCTGGGTTTCTAGTTCGTAGACGTATTGTAGATTTAGGTCGATGTCTATGTCCTTTACGGTGTCCAGTGGAGGCGTCACACCTAAGTGGGTTCCGTCTTCGAGCTTCTTTCCGAAAATGTCGAAGGAGTTCTTGGTGATATCGTCTAGGTATTTCTCGTCCTGTTTGGTGTAGTACCCGTGACTGACTGGATTTGGGGTTGTGTTTGGCACTTTGTTGTTGTGACTTACTGGTTTCTCATTTTGAATGTGAATTTGATTTCTATTAGATTTCTGTCTCAGTGGTTTTTGTGGTATATCTTCGTAGTCTTCTTCTTTCACTTTTGATTTTGAGTAATATTTAGTGGGTGCAGATGTTTCTGTTGTTACCTGTACGTTTTCCACCAAGTATTGTTGGTGATAGGCGGGCGACACTGGTGGGGTGATAGCATTGAAATCATTTTCTAAATTGAAAGGCTTGCTATAACTAACCATGGGCCTAAATGGTTCTGGGTCCAGTTTAGGTGCTCTAAAGGAGTATTGTTCTGGTCGTTGATTGGACTGAAAGCTGAATTGGTATACTGGTCTTGAGGTGATCGCTTTTGGTTTGTGAGAGTGTGGTCTATTCGATTGCGCTTTCGGTCTTTTAGTTGTAAACAAGTCTATAGTTTGTTGGATATCAGCTATCTGTTGGTAGAACTGATCGGGTCGCTTTGGTTGCTGTTGATAGACTTGCTGAGACCTTGGCTTTTGAATGCTGAAATATTCTTGGGTAAGAGTTCGAGGCCCTTGTTTCTGCGGCCATAAGTAAAGCGTGTCACCTTGGTCTATCGCGCCGTAAGACACGTCAATGACCGGAGAGTACTGCTGTGTATTCGTGTTCTGGGACTGCTGAGATGGCGTAGGATTAACAGTTTTATAATAATTTCTCCCATCGAAGAAGTTAGTCGGTGAAGGCGACGTCTTCGGTTGTTCTTCATAGAAATAGAATGACGCAAGTGCATCGTTAGGCTTTTTGCTGTACACAGGTTGCAGTTTGGTCGTTGGGATGTCATTCTGTGTGCTTGAATAATAAGCTCTCAAAGGCACTTGAGTTGACGTGACTACGTTGTTATTGATCACAGGTGCTCTCTCTGGTATATTGTAAACGTACGGTTTCTCTGTCGTCGTGGGCAACTTGTTTTCTGGTTCAGGATAGTCGTAAAGAACAGACACTGAGGCAGGCTTCGAAGTGACCTTCTGTCTGGTCTTGTATACAGGTTTCTCCGGTTTCGGTATAGTGACAACATCCTCTGGAAGATTGTGTACTGCTACCGGTCGTCTAGGCGGTATTGGTGTCACTCTTTGTGGTTTTCTAATCTTAGGCGTGATTTGCACCGGTGGTGGCGTAGTTACTGTAGTAGGCTCCACAGTAGATTCGGTTGTTGTTGGCCTCGTTTTGTATTTGTATCGGTATGAAGAGGTTGTCGGTTGCTTGGTCGAAGGTTTCGAGTATGTATAGGTAATCGTCGGTGTAGGTTTAGTTGTAGTTGTTGGAGGTTCCGTTGTCACCTCTTCCATCGGCGCAAAGAAGTTTGGTGGAGGTGGAAGTATTATTCCAGGAACTAGTGGTCCTGCCGGCACGCTATTATTATAGTCGCTGTGGTAGGAAAAGTTGTAGGGCGGCGGATAGTAAATCGATGGGTCGTCTTCGTCGTATAAATCCGATTGGTTGCTGGGTGGCGGTAGGAAAGCTGCGCCCGGAGGAAAGCCGTCTGGAAAAGAGGCGTTTATGGATGGGGGGAAGGGGAAGGTTCCTTCGCTCGCATTCCCAGGTAGGAATGGGAACGTAGGAATTGGCTGCGGCGCTCCCCCGGCAGTAGAGTTTCTCGAATCATCACCCTGGGGGTAGGGCGCTCCCGGCGGGAAGGGGAATGGCGGATAAGGTAAAGAGTTTTCGCCCTCTCCCGGATTGAAGGAAGGGAAAAGGGACGCAGGGACACTACCGTTTGGCGTAAGGAAGACGAGCGGTCCGTCGTCGGTGAGTTGAACTGGAAAGGGCGGTGGCACTTTTGGTTTCGGCGGTAATTTTACTTGCCTCTTAGGCGCCTCGTAGGCATCGATCGCTGGCCAGTGGCCACGGTCGCTCTCCTTGTGACGTTCGGGATACGATCCCCCTTTTAACACTAGTAAATGGTCCTCAGCAAGCCAAATCTCTTCTTTCTTTAATCCGCCAAGGCTTTGTATATTATCTACAGACCTAGTCTCGGTATTTATATCGTAGCTGAGGACACCAGGTCGCTTGGGGGGTTTGGCAAAGATTTCGTTCTGAATGAGTCCGTATTTGCCTTCAGCGACCTGATCCGAGAGTGTTTTCTTGTCTTCGTCGACTTCCTTAACTTTTCCGGCATCTTTCCCTTCGCCGGCGCTGGACATGAGCATGCCGTCGTCCCAGATGCCCTGGTTCCACCCGACAACGGGCGTCTCCGGTGGGTTTGCATACTTTTTCTTGTCATCAAAGTTTAACGAGTTTTTCGCGGAGGCGTAGTCTTTATTCTTGACGTGTCCGCCGATTAGTCGTTTGATTGTTCGCGACTCGGAGTGTTCGGAGTCGGGTGGAGACCCGAGGCTCCTTTGATCCCTGGTGAAGGAATCCGGAGGTAGTACGTATGTGGGAACTAGGACGCTGCTGTGTGCGACGCAAGCCCATGCCAGCGCCAGCACTAACGCCCGGCCCGCCCCTCTCACCATCTGAAAATTTAAAACAATAATTAGTGTCACGTTCACTTGTCTACTTATAACATTGTTATTATAAACACGTATCTCCATAACACATCATTAGCTAGGGCTGGTTGTATCAACTATTCGCGGTTCGTAACGGTTCATGAGCGAAGTGAAAGGGCGCGCGGAGACAAAAGCAGTGATTTTGACACTGGCCCGACGCGTGCGCATAGCGCGCCTTTTATCAAATCGACGCGCGGCCGTCACAAAGCGGCATTGAAAATCGGCCATTTAATTGGAAATTGAATGGAAGTTAATGAGTTCGAGGTAAAAACAGCTGTCTAATAGTCGCTGAAACAATGCCTTATTTTTAATATAAATTATAACATGTTCTAAACAAAGACTTATCATTAATGAACGGCGAAACGCAGTGACGAAATGTAAAAAGTAGTAATCAATAATCGATATTTTTGATGTAGGCTCCAACGCAATCCCTAATGGTCACGAAATGTATCAGGCTAAATGATTATAATGAGTTTTCTATATCCAAGGCTTAGTACCTTGTGGGCGGGTATTGGAAATTGCAAAATGAGACATACGCCCAATCACCGAGTTAATTGGGGCGAAAATACAAAGCACGATCTCGACAGCAATAACATAGATAGAACCACATAATTCTCTCGTATACAAAAACATAAGTTGACAAGACTTCCTTACATAACACCACTTAACTTAATGCGCAACTATAGTTAAAACACAAAATGTTATCAAGATTGTTACGTATAATCTTAAAAAACAAGTCTTTTCTTGCAGTCAGACAATTAAGTTGGTACTTATTCAATCAATCGACATGCGCTGATTCGATCATGACTTGTTTAAATAATATTGGGCATAAAACCGCACCTTGTAAAACTCCATTCTTAAACCTAGTATTTAGCTGCATTTTCTATTCAAGATTATGATTTCTGTTATAACCGATGTTAGTTAACGAGTTGCAATCAAACAGACATTTTTTTTTTTCAATTTTAAACCGATAATACTCTCAAAGGCTAAGCTCAAGTCAGAACAACTTGTACAAAATTATATTTATTATAGTAGCCAATTCCCTTTGTGCCGTGTCCGGTGGGTGTGGTTCAGGGTTTCGTGAAAGGCGGGTCACAAAATCAGACCAACTGGCCCGAACTGGCTGATAACTAACCCAATTAGGTGCGCCTGCGTACTACAAAAACTTGCCGCAGCGAAATTTCAGATACTGATTGACTTGACTGATCGATAAAAGAGATTGATTTATTGGTCAACATGAATGACTTGGTTGAATATGAAAAAAATTCGCTAGTAAGTTATTGTGTACTAGAGCGGATTAAGTTTAATAATGAGATTTTATCGTTTTACTAGACCGCACCGTAAAATGTATGGATTTTATCTTTCCGCTCCGCTTGGTTTTTATTGTAAATGGTTCGAATTTTAGAAGGCGGCACGTGCCTTGGTTGCCTTCTAACTAATAGCGGCATTTTAATGGTTTTCGATTGTTCCGATACGGTTTATAAAGGTCTCGAATTGGAGCAACAGGTCGGGCCCAGTTTTAATGGCGAAAGCAATGGTCAATCTACGCCCGCAAATTCTTGGATATTAATCTCTTATTTAAGTTGTCCTAAACAGACTATTTAGCTGTCAGAGAAGTTTCAATTTGTTTTATTACTTCAAATTTATTAAATAAAATAAGAAAAATCTTGATTAAATAAAGACACTGAAATGGAGTTTTGTTAAAACCAAAAAAAAATGTTGCAATTTAATAAACAAAATAATGTTTATAAAGATATCTAATTGTTATAAAGAAAGATAATAACTCAATTAATAATGTATATGAGTCATTCAGCCAGCCTTGATACGTTTTATAGCTAATCGTTTGATCGTTTAGTCGCAGTGGGCACCTATTGACCAACGCTTGCATAACACCCACTTGCCGCGTTTTCATATCAACTTGCTATTTAACTAAATATCATTCTTGCATCGCATTATAATATTACAAAGTTCACTGAATACCTGACATTTGCCGTGCTCATCCTTCCAATCCTTTCCTTTAACATTTTACGCGACACGTTTGCCTTCATCGAAATTTGTCCTTTTCAACGGTACGCTCTTTGTTGTAATTATTTGACGTGAGATGGAAACCAAAGACAAACGGGCGACCTTGGCTGCAAGGTGCCCGATTTTTTTGCGGCCACAAAACGTGGAGTGATTAACCAACTGAATTCGGATTTGAACAATGCTGGCCGCGGTCTCTGTGTAGACGGTCGACACGCCCTCGTAACAGATTAAAAATGACTAGAAACCCCGAACTATTGTCTCGAGCTGGTTGTTAGCGGTTGCCAATTACTGGGCAGCTTTCTTCGCGGTTTCACTGTGACAGCTCGTTTGGAAATCATATTGTCGGGTATTAGTATTCAGATCAACTGCGACTTTCCATCGGCCTTTGTCTGCGTTTGCGCCTGCTATTACTGCTGGCTCGATAAATCGATTGCCACACTAGATACTAGCCCAACCAAGACCTATGTTCTGCTGCTATTTATGTTAATCAGCATCAGCTAATCCTGTAATACTGAGCGTTGTTTACGATTTTATAAACCCAGCAATTGACGTCGGTAATTGTATAGAAAACTCGCCGGTAGAACATACTGTAAATACTGTTGGAAGGATAATTGTAGGTATGAAACAAGCTCTACATCTTACGGCATGCCGGCGGAAGCTTGCACAAATATATCTATTGGTTAGTGACTTTATTATCAATTTAAATCTGGTCTATTCCAGCTTTAATTCTTTGGAATGTCTTTGTTGCGCAACATATCAGGATTTAAATGTATAGGTCCGGCGATTTGAGCAAATTAACCAAATATTGCCTACTGTTTAAATAACGGAATGGTCTGATTATAAAACGCCTTAAGCCTCTCAGTTTCCAAATACTTAATTAATCCTATTTGTTATTGAACAGCTAACTAATTGGACTAGTTCTATTGGGGAATTTTTAATTGATACGTTTTTTCGTCATCACGTAATAACAATTTGTTGGCGCGTTACGTATACTCGATCTATAAAGTACTATTAATGTACACATGTCTCTAAGGTAACTTGTCGCCTTATGTTGAAACTGTAACGAATTACCGCTAAATATGGCATTGGACGTAGCGAAGCGAATGTATTATTAAACCGTAGGCCGAACTTACAAATCGTGTTCAAAGTGATGAATTTGTCGGACAAAACGAGTGTATTATTGACGGATTTGTCAAATGTGATATGAATGGTTTGGTTCTACAATATTGCAGCTGTTTCATCAATCAAATACTCTAAGTGGGAGCCGGATCGAAACCTTAATTTGCGGCGCGTGCTCATCGTTAACCGTAAATCTTTCAGGGTTGCCGACTGGTTGCGATAAAATCATCATTGACTTTTAAAGTAGCTTAATGCTAGTACTTTCATTATTATAGTAGGTAACGTAGTATTGAACTTTTAATATCCATTAAGTTTATCAGTATAATTCAATAATATATGTAAAGTAATATCATTATTAGAAGTGCTATTAATTTACGAATTGCCATCCCTAAATAAAGAAGCAACGAAGTTTTGAACTAGATTATTTCGCTTTTGTTAGGGTTCTTTTTGTTTGCCTGACATCGCTATAGTATTATTAATTACGTGTCTCACTTTTGTTTCCTTACATTATTATTAATCGTTAGATTTATTGCTGTTTTCAATTATTATAACACTTTGCTTCATTATTCATATCAGTGTTTCGAAATGATTTGTTAATTGAATTTTGTTAAATTTAATCTCTGTATAAAATGTATCTATGTATCTAGTCCGAGATTTAAAATATGTATGTAGATTGAGTATTTAAATTGTCTACAATAGTAGGATGAATAGATTGGTGTTCGTTTGCAATACGAACAGTGTCAGGGCGAGCGATGGTATCGAAGTCTCGGTCAAGGTGGCATCTTGCGATGTAACCTGTTCTCGCATTACCTATTATGTCATAAACAACTACCTTACATAGTTCGGTACCATGTGTAGCCAATATTGTCCAATGCAAATCCAATACTAGAAACTTCCTTACAAGATTCTTTGCATCTTCATTTAAAGTATCGTTAGCAATGAATATTCATTCGACATGATCCTGATCACATAACCTTGTATGTTAATGTGGGAATTCTTTTATAAAGTCTTCAGCTCTTGTTACGTCTAATTTAGATTTGTATCGGAAATGCATAGAGGTATACCGTGCTGGAATATGTCTCGGTTTTAGTTGAGTCAGAGGTTGCTTAATACAAGCCTAGCCCTTTTGCATGAGTAAGCTAACTAGACAAATTTACTACAAAGCGAAAAGTTAATACGAACACTTGGTCTGAATAATAGCAATATTTTAACATAAACTGGACTTGTAATTAGTAGCATTTAAAAGTATAAACTAATTGATGAAAGACCTTCGTCGTTGCATATTTTCGACAGGAATTTGTCCGTAGGCTACTTTATTATGTTTAGTACTGCTTAAACGGTTCGTTTTTTGATTTGAAAGGCAGATTTTAATAAATTAACCATTTTTAACTTGTCTAATTATCCGCTCGGGGCCTGTAATCATTGCATTGAATAATGCAAACAGGTATCGGCATTCGAATTTGTGTGTGTTAAGTTCAGTTCAGGTGGTTAGATCGCTATGTGAGATTAATGCGATTTCAAAACGTTGATGTCAACAGCCCATGTAGTTATTGTTACTGTGGCATGCCTAAGGTCGACTTGTTAAAAATTGATCTGATTTTTCGCTCGTGACTGGTTGCGGTCGTGCCATGCGCACGCGTCTGTTTTACGGCAACATTTCAAACTATTACTGTGTTCGCCATTGTTGCCGTGTATATGATTTATCTACTACCTTTAGTAACTTCAAGGCTTTATTTTTATGCTGCACAATGTGCAAGCCTAAACCATTTTATAACCTTTTAAAATTATTATTTAAGTAGACATGGGTATTTCCGTGTTTTTTTTGTAAATTCTTTTACATCTATGCTTAAATACCATGTTACGTAGTTAATCGTGTCTCGGCATTTAAGCGTCTAAATATGGGCTTTAAAAATAGAGGAAGTGAGTTTTGTTATTGCCGAATATCATACTATAAAAAGATTTAAGTATGACATGACCATTTTTTCCAAGTTATTTGCGGCATTGTTTTAAAGTTGAATGATATAATTCCTGGTTTGAGTTAACGTCGGCGCTTTCCATTCTTTGTGAACGACTTTCTTGTTTCTTTGTGTCGTAATTTCACAGTGGTCCCCGTTTATTGTGTGTACGTAATCGTGTTATGCCCGATTTGCTCTCATGTCATCAAGAGCATTCATCTTCCCAATTTTCTGAGTAATTTCGCGGACTTTCGTTAAATCATTATCTTGTACGTGGGCTTCATTAGTTTTAAAAGCACGGTTTGTCCTCTTGTTATTTATTTTGATATCATTAACCTGTTCTACTTTGTTTTCAGGTAATCTACTCTTTATCATCTCGGTAAGTGAGACGTAGCGATCATTATCAATCGGTAGTGCAATAGTATTGAGAGTTGTCGGGGGCGTTACTCACAGTGGTGTACGTCGAGTGAGGTAAACACCAATTAGAAGATTTTATAAAGATAACGCTATTAGTTTCTGTATTTGGCTTGTGCAATATATTTCAAAATTTTCCGCCGTTCCGTTGTTACCTTTAGATGTTTTTCGGAGCGTAGCGGCTAATACAACCTTAGATTGCGGGTCCTTCGCCGCGGTCGAGGAAAGCTGCATATTTATGCAGTGAGTTTTGTAATGTGATTTTTTTGTGGATAGTTATGTTCAAGGTGATATAATAGTGTTTAATTATTCGGTGGTTTGTTCATATGTTGTGTCACGTTGGCTCGTTTGACGCCTGGTGTGGTAGCTGGCGCGGCGGTGACTGCTGGGAACCCATTGTTGTGTCGCAGCAGACACGGCGACAATGACGTTGCCACACCGCAAATTGTCTTTGTAACATTGTTTTCACCAGAACTATGATTTTCGCGGACCTTGCCTACGGTGCGAGATAATTTTCGATCGCGTTTTTATTTTAACCACTCGAGATCACTTGTGTTATTATGGTGGAGCCGGATACGGTTTTTATTGACAAACGTACTTATTGATGACGCAACTGTGTTTACAGCCGTTTTTAGTTTTAGGGGAAAAACTGTTTTGATTTGCGTCCAAAATTTTGGTTTTGACCATAACTTTTATTATTTAAATAATTATTATGTTTGCGTAAGAGCGCGTATAATATTTGTGGTATTCAGCTATTTTCGTTACGTTCATTTTTAATTGAAATCATATTTGTGTTAGTGTATCACAAGGTTAATTTTAATCGTTTGATTTGACTTGATATATTTATTATTAGATTTCTTTGTAGTAACACATTTATTTGCTTTTTCTTGTTTTTTCTCATGTCACATTATAATGTCAAGGCAAGTCGTGATTGATGCTGGAACGCGGATCACTAGATCGAGAATTCCTTTAGATTTTATCTCGTATATTTTTTTTTAGTATCACTCTGAGCTTAAGTTACTTACTAAAACATGTGCAGCAATCAATTTATTTTAATGATTTGTCATATATTTTTCTCGGAATCGTCGGCGTATTATTCTAGAAAACTCATTAAAATGCAATTAGTTTTATTGTTCGGTTTTTTGGCATTACCTTTGGTTTGATTGTAAAAAAGTATCTATGTTTGTGAAATCAGTCGACACATATTATTACTCCATTGTGATTTTTCCACATCCCATTTGTTTGAGTTAACTATGTGAACAAAGCCACAATGAATTGTGACTTGAATGTCTACACACTTAGTATTGCACTTTCTAAGCCTCTAATCTTAATATATTTAACTTGTCACTTGTAATCTCTTTAAAAGCATCGATATTTTTAGAAATTTTCTCGTCTTTTAAAATATTGGGGTGACTAACGGTGTTCAGTTTTATTTAAGGTCAAATCATTATGATTCATAATATAAATAATGTTATTCGCGGAAAAAGCTGTCAAGAAAACCGAGTGAGACAATACAATCTTTATAACAAATTGCAATCAGATTAGTAGCAGACTAATTTAAAGCGTTATAATTCGTAATTTCTATTTTGTTTCTGTAATAGCCGATGTTTATCGTTTCTGATTGTTCCCCAATGTTGACGTTGTATTATAGTACTCACGGATACGTCCAAATTAAATTTATTTGTTTTGCTCTGCGTCCGTATTATTGTATTGTAATTTTTATAGTTTTCACACGCTTTTTTTTCTATTTTTGGGTATCTTTACTATCTATATGTAACCACTTTTAGTTAAACACGTCTGTTGTATTACGACTGTGGTTTATTTTAAAATCAGTTACATAGAAGTTCTAAAATTTGCTTTCTCATTCGTTAGTAATTTAGTTTGCTTCCACATTGCTTTTCAATTTACCATATAGACATGTAATGTTTGCTTCGATTATGTCATTTGGTGCTTTCGCGCTGCTTTTACGTATCGGTTCATGATCGGAAATGGCCAATTCTCTTAAGACATATGACATAACGTTAACATTAAATTAATGTCCTTCTTTTGAGATTTATGTAAAGTGGCACGGTTGCCTTATCGTCGCTTGTTCTACTTTCTCTTAATAAACAATGCTGGCATGCATTCAGGATTTCACCTTCAGATGTTTTCCTTGAGGACTTATTTCGAAGCTACCGAGAAATTCTTAAAAATCTTATTCCATATAGGCACTTGTATTTTACTATAAATTTTACAACGTTTTTATTGAAATCCTATAACATAAAATTCGATAAGGATGTAGTGAACAAAATAAAAATAAATACAAGTTTCCTAAGATGATTAACTGCTGGCATTGACGACAAACAGCTTATTTCAAGGGTAAGAAGCTTGTACGTCAATGAAGATCTAATTAAAACGACGTTTACGCAGATGTCTCGTTATTTGATCGATTATAAATCAGGTTTTGATATGGGAAAATGTCACGTAACTCGGTCGGTTGTCGGTATATTTGTATTGACAACACGTATTAGAGACCGCTCGGTCTCCGTTATACGTCTTTAATTTGCATGTATACGATAAACTCTGAGAAATTGACAATTTAAATACAACTACTTGAACTCTACATGCCGATTTTACGAAATCTAATGAAAATTTATCGCATGTTGGTAAAAAAAATACAATAAGTATAACAATGTTCAAAAAACAAAAGGGTATAGTATTCCATTAAAGATGACTAACGCCGGTGTTGCAATTTAATTAACTTTGAAATTTCAATTAAAACACAAGCTCAATTACCACCCGGTATCGTGGAAACCTATTAGCTCCGAAGCCTGCATGCGAGCCGAAAACTTAAACTCATGCGATGTCGAAAAAGAAATTAGTCTTTCGCGAAGATTAAGGACATGTG
The DNA here is from genome assembly GCA_916618145.1 of Emmelina monodactyla. Classification (NCBI taxonomy): domain Eukaryota; kingdom Metazoa; phylum Arthropoda; class Insecta; order Lepidoptera; family Pterophoridae; genus Emmelina; species Emmelina monodactyla. Next base: position 6,640,237 of record OU745316.1, read on the forward strand.
ATTAATATTGTAAACCGCACATAAAAATCGTGAATGGAACAATGAATAAGCTTACAGTGTGTATCCTCTGTATGAATGATCATACACCTACACAGTTCGGGAGCACATGCAACTACCCAAAACGCGTAGGCTTCCTCGATGATATCAGCGGCAGAATTATTTTGATTTAATCACAATAATAGAATTCGGGTATGCAAACATTTCGTCACTTTGTAAATAGATGGCAAAATTTTTGGCGCGCGCTTTTGTTTGGAGCGTTCTCACAGGTGGTTTTGCGGTTTGGATTCTACAACGAAGGCTGCACTCTGTGAGACTTTGGTTTCAATATTTTGTCAAGGCATTGTTTCTGGAACGGTATTGTGCCCGTGGGATCTGGGTCGGGGACTCGTAACTACAAACTAAGGGAACACGAGCTTACGTTTTTCGATTAGAGGCTGCGGTGGTAATTCACTGTTGGCCGGCGTAGATATTAGCACATGTCAAGTCACAAACACAAGTTGGGGCACTGTTCAGTCACTGCACATAATTGTCACTGGTTCGGAGGGTCGGTGTTGACTGTCTGGTAGACACGTGTGGTCTGAAGGTGTCGCGGCGCATGAGTGGCGGCGGTGGTAGGGGGCGCGCGGTGTAAATACTCGGAGCGAAGCCGCGTGCGCCGGCACACACACACGCGCACGCGCCGCCGTGACGTACGCTGATGCCGGCTGCTCTATAGACAGTGACGACATTGTTGATACCGGAGAAGATTTATCTTAACACTGTTTTGATAGTTAGCAATCGTTTTTACTTGTTGTTCGAGTATAGACCGGTACGCGATTAGAAGTAGACGAAAACAAGCCATTTTAATAATAAGTTAAAATAACTTAGGGCCGATTTTTCAATAGATAGTTAAAACGCCAGATATCGAACAGCCAGGTAGCTTTAACTGAGACGAATAATAAAGTTTCAATTTTTCAATGGTCAGATAACCCTCTGCTAGCTATCCTAATGATATTTGTGCAAGAAAGAGACATTCTTATATATTTTACAGTTGTTAGAAAAGGACTGTAAACTTTCAACGCATTGACAGCGGGTGTCCCAATTGACAAAAAATTTAGGTATGACATCAAGACTTGCCGTCAACGATAATACATAGATATACCGAAAACTAGATGGAGCCCACCGAAAAAAAATACAAATCAAAGTTACAAATACAATATATTTTAACATGTGTCTGTAAACTTTGAGAAAGTATTTCTATCTTATTATATTGATTGCTAAGAATATTTTGATGCTTTTTTAAAAAATCGATTTGGTATTTCATATACTCAGAGATACTTTATGTTACTGTATGTCTTAATAACTACTTAGTATTTTAATATCATTCTCAAAAAATCCTCATTTTGATATAGCGTATCTTTAGCAGTGTGTTATTTGTGACACGCACACATCAAACGTATTACTCAATCTAGAAATGTATACATCTGTGATGTCAACAATAGCTTACTGCACAGATATTCAAAATTAAACCTCTTGTGATATATATTTTTGTCCCGTTTTGATAACTATACATTATTGTCTTCAAATAAAGTAAAATATCCATGGTTTTACAAAAAATAAGCAAAACACAAATAAATTATCCTATATTTACATACGCATGATGACAGAAACGTCAAATAATCTGTTAGATAACTGCTTAACTGAGGCAAAAAGAGGCAGCTAAGTTTATCCGCCAGTTATCGAGTTTAACCTTCTGTTAGAGCTTATCCGCTAATTGAAAAATTCACAATCTTGCTATCCATAGAATAAGTCCTATCTGAAGGCTTAACTGACTATTGAAAAATCGGCCCTTAGTGTCATAAAGAAACTAAAACGTCACCGCCTTCATCGGAATGCAAAAAATGTAGCTTCCAAGTTGGGAATTACCATACCGGCGCGAATTCCGTAATCCTTGCATCCTTTTCGCACATTCCACATTGGATCTAATAATAAATGATGATGCTTCGCGTGCACAGCATTGGATGCTGTCTGCGTTGGAGTCATCGAACCGGCAACGTCCTCGGAAGGTCGTACCCTAAACGGGATCCCCAAACATTTACATAATTATGTTTTCGAATCGCCTCATTTTTTGTTTGCTCGATTTATGAGATCGCATTTGTCAGGCATCCCGGATCTTGGGAGTGATTGACATTTCGGAATCAAGTTGCGACGGTCCGGTGAAAAATATTTGTTTACTTCAGTTGTTGCGCAGTATTGCGTGTGAGGCTGATAAGAAGATTTAGGCTTTGTTATGGTTCATTTTATGTGTATTGATTTATAATGTGTTGAATATAACAGTATTGGTGATAAACAGAAATAAGATGTTCGATTTGTTTTTGTTTGAGAGATTTTTTTAACTGTTTTGAACTTTCTTGTTATAAATATGAGGCTTATAGTGTGCTTAGTAGATAAGATAGATTAGAATCACTCACTTCTTACGTATGTATGTTTGTTGCAAATGTAACATATCATAGTATCAATACAATAAATTACTTGAAGAAGGTATGTCCGCCCATCACAAATAATTAATGCTGTCCCCAATAAAGCCTTATCAACTCGTAAATTAACCTCTCCGATCTTTGATCGCTGTTCTCGGGTTTCCCGCTTCGTATTTCTTTTATCAGTTTTATCACATTCTCGTCTATCCGTGCGAGCGACCTCATTAGCTTCCGAATCTTCGATGGAAGGTTCTGAAAGGTTGCAAATGTCATATTTGTTTGTTTGCGGAGACTTTGGGGCGCATTCCGCGACTTGCCGGCGCTAGCGCACCTATTCCGACGCCGCTGGTGTGGTATGCGGCTTGGGTTTTTACGGTGTCATTGTTACCGCCATTCGTTTTTGTATTGTTTTGTTTAGTTGTTTGAGACGCAACCTACAACTATTTTTGTCAGTTAATTGATTTTTGGCGCCACATGTAGGTTTTTTTTGGTCCTGTTTGTTTGGGATTCTTGTGGTTTAGGCATATTACATTAGCAACAACATATTTTTATTTACCTCTTGATGCTAATCACATTAAGTAAGGATATATGCCAAGATAAAAAAATACCTGTAAACAACAAAAAAGTAGTGGTTCCATCCGGAAATAATCGGTAAATACTGGCTGCAAGAAAAATAATAGAAGATCGTATCGAATCCGTACTTTACGCGATAATCGAATGGCGGGTACCTATATCGATTAAACTGTTGTTTCATGCCGATAACTATTATGTTAGTTTGAAAAGAATCGAGTGGTCAATTGTTACTGCTATATAAGTTTTGGTAATAAGATAAGTTTTTGAACAATACACGGTACAATTTTTTGATAATTTAGGTAAATGTTGCTATCCTCATTTCAACTTTCCGAGCGGCCAAATGTGTAAGGGACTTTAGAATAAGTAAGTTTGAAGTGATTTAGCTTTTTTTCTAGTGGTTAAAGCTTAGCGGAGACTCAGTTCAAGGCGCTCAGATTAGTTGAAAGATAATAGTTTTACAAATTAGAGCCTATAGGTACTTTATCAATCACATCAATCTCCTGTCTATCAACTGTCAATCACTTTTTAATCTTATTAAAACCGAGTTTAAAGTCGATGAAGTGTGAAACGTAGACAATTTAAATGCTAAATACACAATATATATTAATAAAATTCTACATTTTCCGTTATTTGATGTCAAAGTTCAAACCTTCGGCCTTGCGGAAGCATTTCGCGGGTTATAAAATTATATTAACATGATTTGATTAAAAAAGTATTAGGTGTCTGAATATACTATTTTTGAATGCATTACCTTTGCATTAAAAAAAGCTTAGATTTGTTAAATGGCATTTTTTTTTCCATAGCTATATTTATTTTATTTTATTATTAAACTAAACATACCTAATCAGCTGTTAATAGTATACATTTATCGTATTTAACGCTTAGATTCCATATTTGTGATTTAAACGCTTAAACTAAACGCTATGTTATACGCAGGATTCTATCAAAATGGTTTGCTGCTATTCATTTATTTCCTCAATAAATTTTAATGACATAATTATATCGTAGTATTGGTGAATCAGGAAATTAGGCGATCAAGGCTTTCGGCATATTGTTATAATGGAAACTTGATTTTAACTGATTTACCTAAATGAGTGTTGGGAAAAAATAAATTTAATAATAAAAATCGTGGCGATTTAGTATGTTTGTATGGGTTTAATCAGGTTTTAATAGATTTTTGTAAACGTGCTTTGGTAAAAAATATTATGGTTATTATCGTAATTCGTCTGTGGTAATTTCGATCGACCCATTTTAATAATTAAATATTAAAAAAACAATAATTGATGATATAAATTTAAAAGATAAAATGTAACCCATTTCTTTTACACGTTTTTCGTAAATAAATATTTAATTTATGTAATTCGGCATGGCAGAATTAGCCGGCATACAAAATAGGGCACTTGTTCACTGAATATTTTGTGTTTCTATTAAGATTACAAATTTAAGTTTGTCATTCTTGTATTTCTAAAGTTATTCGACACTAATTACACATTTCTTAATTTTTATTAAAACCTTGTAATTTACCTTCGTAGGCTTAGCATATTATAAAGAGTTGCCTTCGAAGTATAAAACAAGGTTACAATATACTATTTTTACTTAGTACTATCGTTTTATAAAGTTTCGTGAATTCCGATGCAGTGACATAAATTCCTTTTTGTTATGGTAATTTACGTATTAGTTAATCAAAATCAGAGTTTGTTATTTTTTTTAACTTTTGTGAATAGAGGTTTTATGCCAAACCTTTTTCACATCATAAAATATGAACTGTACGACTGTACAAGGCGTCTGATATTTTTAAAAAGTAATGTATACTATTTAAATATTTTGCACCTCAAAAGTAACAATTTTTTTTTGATAACACGATGTCTGTTTTTTTTTGTAAATTTGTTTAATATTTTCTATTCCTTGTTTCGATTCGACTTTAAGAAATTGATCGGTGTTTTTTTTGTGTATTAGAAAATGGATTTTTTTACAATACGAAAATCTTTAATTTAAAAATATCTACACTTTGTATATAAAAGCGTTAGTTTTAACTATCAACGCCTGATCTTGAATCGTACATAAACGCGGCTAATATTCTCTTTAAGATACGATTTATTCAATTGTTTCTGTTTTAAATTCATATTCTCATGCGATGTGATGCAATTTTCGGACCTTGCTCTTATTGAGCTGTGCATTTAGCACGTTAGTATGTTTAACACCCTTTGGATGCTTGCGAAAGGAGTAAGCACTCATTAAAAAGGAAAAATGAAGATTAAATGGTCATGAATATAGGTAAATATCCTATGGGGGGTTAATGATTCGTTTATAGATTTTAACATTATTTTACCAAGGCCTGCATTAAGACGCAAGGGCGTCGTAGATTTAAAGTCTTACTTTACACTACTCATCTAGTAATTTTATTTGGCGCGAGAAAAGGCCGATTGGCGGTACCAATGAAGTAGGGCTTTTCACAAAACGTTCCTACAAGTTCGTCTAATTATATGATAAAAACGTTAGTTCTTGTATATGAAATAGCGTTTCTATCTTTAGACCAGGAAAATGTCTATCGTGTGCCGTTAGGTGCTTAAGAAAATTTACATTGCCATCATTATAAACCTCAGTATTTATTGACAACCTTCTCTTATTTCTTTCCGGCACTTTCCGAGACTATTAAGAAATATAATTGACATTTTATAGTGGAAGAATTTGAACTGTCGCACCGGTCGTTAATAATTTATTGAAAAATAATAACCCAAAATTAAAATCAACATAAATATGTCACTCTACCGGAATGTCATTAGAACAAATACCAAAATAACATTAAATAAGCAATTTGTGTCAAATAAATTTCAATTTTCGTATAATTAAATTTATGAAAATCTGTCTATATTCAAAAAGGTGACGATTTAATTTTTAGTTTCCTAACGCTGGAATTTTGATAATTGCAATTTGGAATGTCATTTAGTGACATCGCTGTCAATTTATGATGCTGGCACCCCGCTGCGTCAATATAGTGTCAGTTAGTTATTCCATTTCGTTTATTGTAGCACTCTCGACGCCCTTGCAATTTATTCATTTAAAGGCGAGAATCTCAAGGTCGTCGCACTGGCAAGATTGCGGATTCTAATACAGAGCTTATCAAATCAAAATAATATTTAAACGAGCGGGATGTACGCGGATCCCGAGCTCACGATGTGCCCACGAGCGTTTCCCGCCGCGCGCCATCTTGTTTTTTTTTCTTCTTTTCCGCGACCAGTTTATGGCGCCAAGGCTCCAAGCTGCCAGTGTTACACGGACCACTAAAGAGGTTGAACCAGATCAATAAAACGTTGACCAGGTTTTTTGAAGATGTTATCGGTCTCGGAATGTAGTTTTGCAGACAAATAGATGCAGATTTTAATTTGATATTAATTTTTACGTCTGCGTCTTGTTGAGTTCAAGCTAGGATAGGAAATAGATATAAAAAAAAAGTAACGGATGCCATATGTAAGATATTCAGGTTCGAACGGACATAGCAGACATACTATGGAAGTGGAAAGTAATAGAAAATACTGCAAGTCGTTGGCCCCAGGGAAAGGAATGGTTCTAAAAATGACGTGGTTTAAACTGGTTTTATTACTTTGTATATTCAACTAATACAGTCCTTAGTCACAGAGTTTTATGTGCAGAAAACAGGTTGAAAGAAAAGTTTACAGCATTTTCGAAGATCATTTTATTGAAACCTCTTAGATAAAGTCCCTTTCTACACGTTTCTAAATGCATTCGTAATTTATACTACATGTAAAGCTTACTAAAATGACCTTTTCCAAAGCACAAAGCGTTTATAAAGTCGTCAAGTGTTGCCTGTTCTTATCCATCATTAAAACTCAGATGGAAAGTACATGATAACTAAGTAATTTGCTGTAATGGATCCCATAGTTTGTGGGATGAATTACAGTCGTTCTGTGTTTCTTATTACGTTGGTATCACTGGCTTTACTATGCAACTGTTGTTTAGTAAAAAAAATAGAAATAAGAGGCTGGTAACATTTCAAACAGCCTCTATTAACTTTATAGTAGGCTTCCTACATCTTCTACATTTAACAGACTTTCTTTAAGTTGGGAAAAGACAAGAAGCCTAATTCAGGGATTCCGGGAGTGTACAAGTATCCACCATAATATAAGAGTTTTCACATAGGTTTTTTTTCTCTAAGGCTTTTAAATAATAACACATTTAAACATCATTAAATGTAGATCAAATTAGTTTCAAAATTTCCATTCTCAAACTTAACTTAGAATAAAATCATTATTTTCACACATTTCAGGTTATTTTTTCTCCCATCGATACGGTCTGCTAACTTGCCATTAATGTTATAATAACACATATTTGTCTATCGCTAAACCCAAGGCCACAAAGTTGTTATAAATCACGTTATTCAACCGTCAGGTGATGATATTTCCTTACTGACCTAACTTATTTTATCTAAATGAGTCTACTCAAATTATCGTTAAACTTGCTTCTGAATTAGAAATTTTAAATGACTTTCAAACAAAATGTCTCTTGTAAAAAGCTAGAATAAGATAGTTATTTAAATTACAAGCTATAAAGTGTTACATAATGTATAAACGTTTAAAATATTTACAAATCCATGCATAAAGAAATGCATTCGTAACATCACCGGGAACTGTATATTAAATTCAAAAATGGTTCCACTTAAACTAACAGAAGAATTAATGTAAAAATAATATAATCTTATTGCAAGTTCAGGTTTTATCAATATTAGATACAGTAGAGACAGGATATACCTATACTTAACACGTTTTACTATATTATTTACTTTTAAAGAGATATAATTCATACATTTTAACACTGAAGCTTAATCTTTAATATTTTGATTTAGTTCTTGACACAGACTATATTTATTTCAATATTTAAATACCACGCTGATGACTCGTTTATTACGAAATAGCTATCTATTACCGTCAAAGCTGCTGTGACGTCTTTTTACTTGAACTTTGATGAGAAAATTAAGGCATATTTGAATATTTCGGTGATAAAGTTCCTAAATGATAAATTAAGCGGTGTATGTGTGCGCAAATATAAAGTTAGGTATTGAATTAGTTCGGTAGTTATTTTGGTTGATGGTTTCTAGTTTATAAGACAATCATATTTTGTTTAAAGTTATTAGATACCTTTTCGATTTGTTTTAATTCGTTTAAAGTTTTTCCCGTTGTGAAGAATCATACCTAATCAAACTATAGGTCCGTATTTATAAGTTGTCTTTTCACAAATTAACACTCAATTGTAACATTTAGCATATTATTTGATTACTGTAATGTTAATAAAATATATTTTACATAATAAAGAAGACGCCCACGGTTTGCTATGATACTACTTTTTGTGTTAAATGATCAATACAATAAATATTTTAATGACCATTGAAGATTCTTTGTTAATGTAATACTTAGAATCAATTTCAGACAAGGTCAGGGTTTAAAATTTAAATAAACAAATGTATTTTTTCCGTGATAAATCAATTTGTTACAAGTTAACTAAGCTGAGTATATAGTCTATACCTACTTATAGTTATTGTTACGAGGTAAACTTGGTTTTATAAGTTAAGTTTAAATGTAGAAGATAAATGCGAAACGTGTCATCGGTTTTTTTTTTAATATTTTGCTAATATTTATGGACTTCCAGGGTAAGACTGCATAAAACGAAGACTGAACTGCATAAAAGTATTGTCAATTTACAGTTTGATTTTCAGGTTGTTTTTAAATTACATAAAACTTAATCATGACAATTAGATGAACAAAATACTTCTCTTACTAAACTAATCCATTTCAATGATTTATATATAAAGGAAAATATCAATTTCACACATTCAACACATTTTTTATTCAAAATATATTTTGCATAAGTTACATAACAAACATATTGAAGTGTCATTCGTCACGTGACGTTTCTTGGTTGTTTTGCGGCGGTGCGCATGCGGTGATATCGGTGGGAAACCCGCGTCGTGGAAGACGGAACCTTTGCTCGCGGACGGTTTATTTTGTTTACTACTTGTAGGTTATAATTATACTTAATACAATGTATTATTAATATAACTTTTTAGACTTAAGCTATCGTTAGTTGAAAATCAAATAATTACCTACGGGTGGTAACATGCGTTAAACGACGGAAAATGATTTTTTAATCAATAAACTTTCAGAATAAGTTGAATTACAATATAATTTTGGCTTAGCTATTTTTTTTATTACGATGCCTTACATTCAGGGTGTTCAGATCAAATTTAAAGTCAGGATTCTAAATACGAACATATAAGTTTCCTATAAATAATAACGTGCAGATTCCCAGTTAGTTACTATATTCCCATTTAGTTTCTTCGCTACCGCAATGATGCTTACCTTTTTGTAACAGTTTATTTATTTTTCTTGAATTTTGAACTTAATATTTGTAAAAGGAATTTCAGAATAAAAATATCTTTAAGATACGAACTCTGACATTAAACTTCTTTGATTAATTAAATAGCTCCTTAATTAAGTACATAAAGTGATTAAATAATATGTTTTTTTGGATTGATTAAAATTAGTAAATTTTGTTACTAGTTAATAATGATTTTTAAAGTAGGCACTCAACATAAGGTGATGGCATCAGTAATGGACTGTTTTAGAAACAGTTAGACGATTTTATTACCTTACATCATTTTTGTAAGATTAATTAAAAGGTAATATTAAAAAAATAAAAGAATAACATCTTAGGAATAGTGTTTTAATAACGGAATTAATAAAAGGTTACAAGTTTTGATAAAAAACTAAGAAAACCAAAGTTATTCCCAATCGCTGGTGATGGACAGAAATAATCTAAGTATGGACACCTATTAATGGACAATATCCAGTAATGGACTTCCAGCGATGGACAAAAAATGGGTAGTAAAAATAATACTTATCTATAACGCAATGTTTATTTTTAATTCTTTGGTAGAAATTAAGTAATACTTATATAACTTAGAGAAACAAAAACAATAGTAACCCTCGATATCAGTCAAAAGCAATCCAAATTGTATAACTCTAATAAACTTTATGAGACGAAAACAATAATTAAAGAATTATAAATCGAACAGTCAGTATAGCCATTTATCATCACAAATAGCAAGTATTATAAAAGAAATTGGCATTAGAACTAATCAACATTAATACTCGTCTTATAATAAAGTGAAACATGACCACACTAAATCAGTACCTACATATTAATAGTAGATACTAGAAATATGTTAAGGACTGTTAACAAATCAACATGACCGAACTCAACATTTCCTAACTTATAAGTCCAAAGTAGACCACAAACATAAAAATTACGACATTTAAAGTTTTAGGTCAAATAAATGTCTGGAAGATATTTTTCCATTTCAACTATTTTAAAAAATCCTCTTTTGTTTTGTGGTATAGGATCATTTATTCTTTCCACAATGTCAGTCAATTTGTACCAAATTTTATCCTGTCTTTCAGGCCATCGGAAAGTATTACCATTAGACAAAGTCATGGTACTTATTTCAAACATATTTTTGTCTACGTTTTCAATTATTCCTGGGAAATATTCGCCTTCATACCGGATTATTACATAACAACCCTTTTTTAAATTTTTAACGAAGACATTACTGCTCGAAGCCGACAATTTACTAAGAGGTGCATTTTCTAAATCCGATTCAGAGTTTCGGTCTTGCGAAATAGTCCTTCTTGGCCGTTTTTTTTGTTGTCCTCTGTAAGAAACTACTTTTTGAGTTCGTTTGACTGACGTGAAATATTTTTTGCGTTCCAAATTCTCTACTACAGAATCACTGTCTTCATTCCACTCACTATCACCACTTTCAGCGTATTCTATTTCTAAGTCGGTGTCGTCAGATGAATATATTTGTAACTTTTTCGTTTTTCCCTTTATACTACCTTTTAATTTCTTTTCCTCGGCAATTTTTTCTTTTAAAATCCTCTTTTCTGTTCTCTCTTTGGCTCTGTTTTCTTTTTCTTCTTGTAATCTTCGTTTTTCTGCTTCTTTCTTTTCATGATATTGCTTCCACTCTTTACTTGTTACAGCGGATGGCAGTTTTTCTCTCTTCTTTCTACTTTTCTTCTTGTCTTCAATTTCGGGCCAGAAAAGACTTCTTTTAAACGGAGATGGCACTTCTATACCCAATACTTTATTTAAGGTATTTTTAATGGGTGTATAGTATTGCGTTGATGGATCAGTAAGAGAAGTGCTCTGCCCAGCTTGAGATATTAGGTCATTGGGATGAAAAGATTTAGAACCTATTAACTCAACACTAGGTGCAGCTAGAGCTGCGTTCTTCGTCGGGTCAATATTAATACTAGGTAACTTAAGCTGTTCTGAGGCCATATTAAATACATCAGGTAAAATATCGTCTTCTTCCGTACAGTCATGAATATCAAAAGGTTTAGAGCCTAGTAAGTTAGCATTAGGTGTACATGGAGTTGCGTTCATTATGGGGTCAACACTTATAGTTGATGCAAGCTGTTGCGATTCTATCATAAGTGCATCATCATAAGTGCTAGGTCCAGCTTGAGATATTAGATCATGGGGACAAAAACGTTTAGGGTCTAGTAAGTCCGCATTAAGTGCAACTGTCGGGTCAGTACTTATGGTCGACTCAAATTGATCTTTGACTTCAGATTCGGTAGGTGCGGGTGGTATACTTTCTACAATTGCGGGTCTTGGTTCAGAGATCTCTAACTCGACATGAGTCGGACAGTCGGTTGGTAGTTCGACTGTGCCAGAAGGTGGCAGCAAGTCATCAATCATAATATTGGAATTAGAGTTAGTTGCAGAGCACGTACTTTTACTAACTGTTTGTTTACGACTATAGCTGTGAGTAAAGTTCTGTTGTTCTGTATTTTCTGGTCTGGAATCTGCTGGAAACTCGATATGGCATATATGTTTGTATTTAGCCCATAATGTATAGAGTCCTATGTCCTCAGTAGGTAACTGATCTTCTAATCCAGATCTCGACATAAAAAAGCATTTCTTGAACAATTTTAACTTTTGATCTGTAAATATTTTTACGATTTCAGACTCTAACGTTTGGAAGAAAGTTACACTTTCCGCCGAAACAGCCTGTACTTCCGTGACGTCTGCCAGTCTGTTTTTGGAATTCAATTTGGTAAAATCTATGTACTCCGGTCCAAAAGGGAATATACCGCCAGCTCTAAAGCCATTACTAATACATTCCTTTGTTATGTCATTCAAGGCCTTTTTCAGTATTGGCGCAAAAGTCATTTTTGTAACCTGTTGACCGTGATGTTCAGTTTTCCACTTAGTGACCTGCTGCTTCCAGAATACTTTCAGTGGTCGGAAAACGGCAACATCCATGGGTTGCAAGAGATGTGTACTATTGGGATACAAGGCAATCACTTCTATTCCATTCCTTGCACAGAAATCGGAAAGATGTGTGGTTAAATGCGATCCATGGCCGTCTAAAAAAAATAAGATCGGTAGTTGCACTTTGTTTTCGATCAACCATGGGTGGAATATATTTGTAAAGTACTCATAAAAAGTACTACTACACATCCACCCCGATTCGGACCTACCAATTCCCCAAGTATCATCTATGCTATCCGATATAGTTTTCGGGATACGCTCATAAGCAAAGACAATCATGGGCGGCGCTAATTGACCTGCAGCATTTGCTGTCACTAAAACCGTTAGGTTTTCTTTTTCATTACCAGATGTGGTATACACATTTTTTTCACCTCGTCTTACTAACACGCGACCCGATTTCGGCGATAAAAAGAAAGAACTTTCGTCTGCATTAAATATCCTACTAGGATCTTGCAGTAAATGCTTAAGATTTTTGTTCTCGAGGTAATTTTCGATTTCAGTGAACCATAATTTGATTTGCTGTTCAGTGACATTATCCCGTGATGTTGTAAGGTTTTGGGCTGCTCGTTCCGAAATTTCTGGATGTCTTTTTAGAAATGCTTTGTACCACGTCTTACCAGGGCGATTATTGGTAAAGGGTGTATTCCTATTACTATTAATTATTATTTGTTGGACACTGTCGAGCAACTGCTCTCTTGAAATAGGGAAATGTCGGTCGGCTAATGCAAAAAGCCATTGAACTAATATTTGCTCTTCTCGAGCCGTGAGAATTGTGGCTGGGCCCATTGGACAAACCATGGGACTTTTTCCGGTAACCTTATTTCTTAGAGTGATGCGAGGTACACCATACTTTGATGCAGCAACACTCACAGCTGTTCCTCTCTTCACTTCGTCTATGGCACGAGCCATTTGATCTGGCGTATAGTTTTTTTTGGGTGCCATGGCTAGAAAAGACATAAAAATAACTTAACGTAACTTTGTAATTAATAAAAAAATAGAAACAGCCTAATAAATTACTCAGGGATTATAATAACCTTCAATTTGTTTAAAGATCGGTTCAGGAGTTCCAGAAATTAAATGTTTTATTTTATAAATCCACTAATGGACCACCTGTATTGGACATCTGTACCACTAATGAACAACCAGTGATGGACATTCATACCGCTAATGGACGCCCATGTCCATGACTAAATAATTGTATACTTTAATACCATAGACATTATATTCCACAAAGACGTTATGACGGAATTAAATCAAGGCAATTGCTATGAAACCATAGATACGTTATTTTGGACATTTTGTCCATCACTGAATCTGCTGAAAATCGCTGACCAGTCATAAACATTCAAATTTGACAAAATATTACAAGTAGCTACGTATAAATTTATATTGATTTTGTATTCACAATTTGTCTGCAAAACGTAATAATCATCATCAAATGTGTAAGTCCTAAGATTTTCACAAATAAATTACAAAACATCTACTCACCTCACTAATTATTTCTACAAGGAATTATGAATTTCGCTGAAGACGTCGACACAGTGTTGTTTACATGTCCGCCATTTTGCAAAGTAATGGCCGATGAAGATGACATCTTGCCAGCTGACAGATTAATGTCTATAGTTTAAAGATTAGTGTTGCCAGTATAAAAATATGTGCAATATTTCTTAATTTGGAAGTTTTTATAAATTTTTGTTCATTACTAGGGTGCCGTCCATTACTGATGCCATTACCTTAGTCGAATTTGAAAAAAAGCTTTTATCTAAAATCTACTTTTAACTAGATTTTTATTAAGTCGAAACCAGTAAGAACTGGTATTATCAATCTTTGCTTTTCCTATCTAGAATGAGGTAATATAATAATCAATTAAAAGTCTGATACTTAAACTATTATAACAATTAGATTAATAAAAGATTTGGTATAAAAATGCCGAGCAGTCAAAAATGAGGATTAAAGTATAATGTAAAATAAAAAAAATCACATATTCAGAGCATAATTTAATTCACAAGATATCAACATAAATCGATTATTTTTATTCAGCGAAAAATTAAAATCAAATTCACATCTTGCACTTTTTTTTTTGTTTAACCACCATGCTTAGCCTTAAAAAGGAACAAAATGTATAAACTCAAATCATGCCACACGTCACAAAGCACGTAATTCGTGGAATGCGGAGATGGTGCCGGCATTTTTTCTACTTACCCACACTTAGCTGATTTGCATAGCGCCACTGTAGACTCGTTTTGGCTGTGCCTAAGTTGTAGGCTAATATAACTCTTTAGATTTACGCGATTATTATTACTTGAAATTAAACTCATTTTAACGGGTTTTACGCGTTTATTTGATTATTTTGATTCTATCCGTGACCACGGCATTTGCAAAAATGCCGAAACGTCGGAAAATCAAAATAATAGATTATAAACGCGTAAAACCTAGTCCCTAAGGCTAATGTTTTTGCCTTCATTTTACTGTGTTTAAGAAGATGATAAGGTTTGTGTTTTGTAAGTCTTTAAGCACTGGTATCTGAGAAGTGAATTGAAGTTGAGTAAGTACTTAAGTAACGGAAAATAACAAAAACAAAGTATGATCCTTTTATAATGTTTAATCCAGTAACTGGCAGTTTGAAACATTTTTAAAAACTGATTTTGTTATGACCGTGAATTTAAGTCAGTGATTTTCAGTTTTCAGTAACTTGAGTTCACAACTGGTATTGAAAGCCACATCATTATTTAGTTTTAATCAATTGTAAGTGTTTTGTAGATACGTATCAGTCTAGTTGTCATATTTTGAATATCATGTAGAATTTATTAATAGTTAAGCTTGAGAGACTTTGTTAAAGACTTGGTTATCTACACAGGATAGTAAACAAACTGTTTTTTGTAAGGAATTTGGTGTTTTCAAGACACCTAAAATAGAAAACACCAGACTAAGATCGTTTTGTGTTTCCAGTCTACTAAAAACAGCGACCTTTTAAGGTCACTTACAATAATTAAAACAAAACAAGCGTCTATACTAATTTTTAATTAAAATTCACACGTGTAAACCCACACATATACAGTCCGTTAATGGAAGATGCTGTTTTGATCTAATTAGCTTGATAATATGCTTTTTATTGGTTTTCAGATTGCGTAGACATTTCACCTTTGTTATTTCATCCACTAAATGTTTATTTACATGAATACCAATTAATACATTAACAACATATGAAATAGAGATATTTGGGCGAAAAAATGTTTCTTATGAATTCTATAGACAAAATATTGAGGGAATTTATTTCATATACGTACTTACATGGAACTTTTTCTGAGAAATATTTTTTGTTACTTATCTAACCAATATGCAAGAAGATCGCTTAGACGACAGTTCTGGACATAGGCCTTCCCCATAAATTTCCAAAGCAGCATTTACTCATTTAAAACGTATCATTCATTTCGGTAATGACAATAACTAGATAATAAAATAACAACAAGTTACCACTGCATTGTTTCTTATATTCAAAACAGTAGGAAGTTTCCATACCGATTGACATCTTACACCTAATCAATCTTTTCCCATATTTTGTTCATAATAATTGCCTCTCGTGTAATTGATGTTTCTAAAGTAATTCATATTTCACTTTCATTTTGCATATCTGCCGCTAACAATGAGGAAAATTAACTTTTTCTCTCCCCTCGTTCCGATAGATAATCGCTTGTCGCGGCAAAACCTGAGAATTTTGCTTTACAGTGCCCAGGGTTTGACATGGATGTATTTTACTGGAAGTACTAGAGATTATTTTACGAAAAATATTCAAAATTTGATCTTTAACAGTGTTGTCTATTTTGGTTGTAAGTCTTCTATCATTACTATTGACTTTACAACATTCGGCAATATAAACCTTAACGTTCCCCTATATTCGCGACCTATTTTAATTGTCAACGTGTGGCTTCACTATACACATAGTATAAAACAAAGTCGCTTTCTCTGTCTGTCCCTATGTATGCTTAAATCTTTTAAACTACCCAACGGAGTTTGATACGTTTTTTAATAGATAGAGTGATTCAAGAAAAAGGTTTCCATGTTTAATAACATTGTATAGGGAAAGATAGTAAACTCTAAATCCTTTATCTAAGAATATCCGTCCTACAAAACTCATCCACCAACATTTATCCAATTTCCTTCGGTCACTGACCTCACCCACTTCAATATTATTTCCTCTACACCTTCCATACCACAGCACTTGTCAAACATCATCTTTTTCACACGGGAAGCGTGCAGCGAACCTCGGAACAATGATGTCTCAGCTACTGACAATGGCCACCACTTTCTACTTTCCCGCCCGCGCAAAATGGCCGCTCTGTGAAAAGCGCGCGAAAAGTCCTAACCTGCAATTTTTTTTTTTATGTTTCGGGAGATTGGGAGATTGGGCTGGGGAAAGTTTAGGTTCTTTTGTTTTAGATATGATTTAAAGATTTAAAAAAAAAAACTTTTTATTAGTTGCATATTTCCGTAGTCATTATTAAGAAATTTCTTAAGACTTGTAGATATTATCAACTCGTAGTTTCAAATTGTTATTTTGCTATCGACATATGGTAATATTCGATTCAAATTTAGGTTTGATAAGGCTTAATTAATAATTGAATTTAAGTATTGTTTTGTAATACAACTGATAGGTTTTTGCCAAATTAATTTTCTTCCTATACCTATAAATATTCTGTTTAGACATATATTTTTAAAACTTTTTTTTATACATACAAATATAAAGAAACCATACCAACAAAACAATGAAACACACAAACCTTTCGTAACTGCCCATACACCATATAAATAACTGCACTCATACCATACAGCGCCTTCAACTCGTGTTACTCATTTCATCACCTAATAACAGTTTGCGATCAACTAATCTAATAATCTGTTATAACTGACGCGATTAACGTTAAAATGTAGGTTGCTTTATAAATAACGGTTTATTAGGAAACATAGAGGTGCACTAATCCGTATCCGTTTGCTTTTTCTTTCAAGGCTTTATCTTACGTAGAAAATATACGAGACTAAGTTGTAGTCTACATAATTATTATCCAAAAAACTACGACAAAAAAACTTTTTAAAACACAGTTTAAAAGTATTTTATTCCTGGAAATCACAGTACTAAGAGTCCATAAGCATGTTTGTAACATATTATCGATATTCAATTCCGACTGTCCAATTAATTTAAATGACTAGCTATAATAAAATGCAATGTTGTTATTGCCATTACAAAAAATAACAGGCGTTGGTTCGTTTTCTTCGACCTTGACTGCATCATGACCCGCGGCGGTACACCTGCCTGTTTCTTATTATTATTGTGGGCTATAAACAACTTGCAATTTCTACTGAAGAGAAAATTAATTGCTAAGCTTTGAAAGGTATGAAACAGCTTACGTCGATGTCGTCAAAATTTGTTGTTGAGTAGTTTTTCCTGTACTTATTACAATCAATTGGAACTTACTTTCCTTCCCTTTATTTTTGTATTAAAAAAATGACGTATTGGTCTATATTTTATCATTGTATTACGTTCTTAGTCTTGACGTGGCATGATTCGTGTAGGCTTTTTAAACCTATTCATAAAGTCCTACTAATATTATAAATGTGAAAGTTTGTGACGATGTATGGATGGATGGATGGATGGATGGATGTTTGTTACTCTTTCACGTAAAAACTACTGGATGGATTTGGATGAAACTTTGCAGTAATATAGGTTATACATCAGAATAACACATAGGGTACTTTTTACCGCGGGAAAACATCTCATTCCCACGGGAAACCGACTTCCACGCGAACGGAGTCGCGGGCGGCCACTAGTGTTATCATAAACGTGTTAGTTAGCATGACTTGTCTCTTTCTCTTACAAAATTATTTACTTAGCTATGCCTGCGTTGTAAATAAAGATTTCAACGTTTTATAAATCAGTTAACTCCTAAAGGATATAATAAAAATTTAATATTTTTTGCCAAGTTTTTTTAAGCGATTATTATAAAAAATATACTTTCTGTAATCATTAGTCAGTGTCCTTTCGTTGGACCTTGGTAATTTGTTATTTTTTATCAACCGGAACTCTTGTTAGTCTGTATTAATATGCATCATGTGTATTAAACGATTATTTATAAATCTATTATGAGTTTTTAAATAGGTTTAAAGTAAGTAATAAGCTTCAGTGTGAGTTTTTGACGCAAATTATAAGTTAAGTAGGTAATGGCTCACAATTTTACTTTTAACAAGTCTTAAATTTAGAATTGTATATTGGAATATTAGATATATCATTGTTTAAATAAGTTATTTTACATTCGTTTCATCAATTTTAATTTATTGTTATAAAAGTTTGTTACAAAATCAAACTTCAAATCAACTCAAAAATCCCCATTTTGCAAACCGCAGGAAAAACCAAATACAGAGAGATTAGTTTTTTAGTGAGGATTGTGACTGGTTGCGTTTAGTTCAATTGAATTATAATGGTCATGCCACAATGTTTTTTTTGTATGGTCATGTTTTTATGCGTTTAGTTATGGTCAAATTCAATCTTCTTCGACTAAATTAACTGCGAAAGAAAAAATACTAAGTCCGCACAGTCGATATCATACTTGACAGAAAAGTCTGATTTAGTTAGTTTTTCACGATATAAATTGATATTTCCTGTTTTATATTTAAAATGGTTAAGGTTGCAAGTAAAACAATTGATAAAAAAAAACTACAAAACTCATTTTTTTTTTTTACCTACATCTGTTTTTATATCGTTCGTATGTTTAATTACAGTCTTAAAACATGTCATTGCGCATAAATCAAATTCACACTACAGAACAATTTAAATCGAACTACATTTGAGATTTGTATGTCAAGTTTAACGTGTCATTATCGTGTACGGCCATTTTGTATTTTTATTTTTTATTGCGTTCCGATGTGGTTTTCAATTTGACAATGGCTAATAAATCTCAAAGGTCAATAGCTTATAGGTTACTTTATATGCACGGAAATAAAGAAACTGTAAATGGTTATTATTTAATTGGTAACATTTGTATGTGAGGCCGGCGAATTAATAATAATAAATAAATAAATCTCCAGACTAACACACCAATACTGTGGCCCTATACTAAGCAGAACTAGGGGAGAACCTAGTTGCACACAGATCCGAGCCAATTTCGAAAAACCATTTTGACGAAATTGGCCTAACCCGGGGATCGAACCCGGCACCATCCGCTTAGCAGTCCGGTATATATACCGCTGCACCACAGAGGTCGTCAGTTGTTTTTGTTTTGGTAATTTAAGTTATTTATGGCTTGAAAAGGCATTGAGTGACTGTTTAGTGTGTAATGAGTAATGGTTTTGGAAAGTTGGTTGTCGTTTTGTGTCTGGCTTTCTACTAGTATTTTGCAAGCATCGTTTTTCAGGTGAATCAGTCTGAGATAAGTAGGAGACAGTTTTCGATGTGTAACAAAGCATAAAATGTACCAACTAGCCATATTCACCGCCCATTAGGTTGCCTGTTCCAAATAAAAGAGAGCATATTAAATAACTTTAAAATAATTTCCATTCATGCATTTTTGTCTAAAAGCAACGATGCCTTGATCCAGTTAAAACTGTATTAGCACATTTTCAAATGCTCATTTCGCTTCGCAGGTTTCCGTCAAGCCACCTGTAATCATATGTAATATTCTCGTAACACATATAAATACATTACAATTGTAAATTCATGGTCGCGGGTAACAATCTAGCGAGGTATTTGCGTATCTACGCTACTCCATCATGGAGTAATAGTTATAATATTAATAGAGAGTGACATATAAGGTCATGGTATTGGCTGTTACGATTCAGTGGCTTTGTTTCTTTTTTTTTATAAAGTGTTTTATAACGTGCCAGTAGCAAGTTAGAAGTGTATGAGTCAAACCTCTGTTGTAGACCATGAAGTTTGAATTACTTTATATTAATAAAGAATTTTGTAATTTACCAATAGCAAGCTTAAGAAGTAATCATAAGGTATGAAACTCCGAAGAAAATTAATAAAATCTCTTTCTGCAAAATGTTGAGGAAAAAAAATAAAAACGCTCGTGTTTATTTATTTTAACAAGGTTCTTGTTAAAACACTCCATGTCTTCACACCTTATCAGAAAGTAGGTGTCCACTTTTGACATTGTTTGGTTAACCAATATTATCATTGTCTACTCAAATGATATTAAAGTTAAGCGCACTAATAAATAAGTCAGTAAGTTTAAAAATATGTCATATACCATGAAATTAAGGTCGCTAAAACACTTTTAAATAAAGTAAGTATTTTGAATCTGTCTGGATGGATGTATCTGAATGGATGTAAATTTAAAATTATTATTTTAATTTGTCATAATAACTACGATCAATATTTTTTACATACTATTCTCATACATACCTACCCACCTTATATTTTATGTCTTTTACTAAAGCCCCGGGGTTTTGCTTTTTACAATGTAACCGGCCACAATTAATAGCGTGTTTTAGCTCGAAGCGTGATCTAAAGAACCATTAACTCGGTTAACTATTTAACCCGATCTAACCTTGGTTAAACCCGTGAATAACCTTGACTTGGGTTAGTGTTAGATCTTAGTTAGAAGACCTATTGTGACTAAGAAGCGAAATCTTGTTAATTGGTAGTTAATGCTGAATAAATTGATGCGTTAGTTACAGAAACCTTATCCACCTTGTACTCGACAAGCCAAGTCAGGTGCCTAGTAGACAGGCGGCTTGAAAAGTACTGACAGTAGGGTGGCCACTACCCTACAGGAACCACGTCAGAAGCCCTAACAAGGCGGTTCCCAAAAACTGTGACACTAGATGAATATGTGCTGCAAAAGTGCATATTCATCACACGAAGAAGAAGAATTTACAGAAAACTTAACAATACGTTAACAAAATAAGCATCGTTTTGAATGATATGTAAAAACAAATAAGTCATGTTTAAATAAATAAAAAACAGTTTATCTGTTAGGGAAACACCAACAAAGAAATGCCAAGTCAACCTCGTGGTTAAAAGTTATTAAAATCTTATCATTTCATTTCTTTTATAAAATTGTTGTTATTAATCTACCAAAGTAAAGGCATGCTCTTAAAAACGAAATAACAGTTGAATACAAAACTTTAAAACCAATATATTTCATATAACCTATAAACCCACAACTTACAAAGGTTATTTACCAAGTCCATCTCAGGTGGCATCTTACGGTGCGTACGCGCAGCCCGCCGTGAACTTGACTGGGCGCCGGTCATCGGGGATGCCGCGGTAAGACCGTGCGCACATTGAGACACACATAGATGATGATAGTATTTTCTTGCATACTTTCTGATATCAAAGTTGTATGAAGTTGTTTATTGTGAATTTTTTTTTTCGGTTGGTAAGATTGTGCGCACATTGAGAAACACATAGATGATGATAGTATTATCTTGCATACTTTTTGAATTCAAAGTTGTATGAAGTTGTTTTGAAGTTGTGTCAGTTTGTGAATAGGTTAAGAGGTTGTTTTTGGTGCGGGGAAAGATATATTTTTATTGAGTTGTGTTTTGTATTTATAAAGATAAAAAATAAGCAAATGCCCTTTTATAATATCAGTCTATAAGAGCTTGCTATAAGAAACAAAAGCGACACAATTAGTCACTTTATCTATAACATACGAAGATATAACATAACATAGTTAACATAGAAGAATACTAAATAATAATTATTTTTAATCCTATAAATATTATAAACGTGAAAGTTTGTGAGTATGTATGGATGTATAGATGGATGCTTGTTACTCTTTCACGTAAAAACTACTAGACGGATTTGGATAAAACTGTACAGTGATATCGGTTATACATCAGAATAACATATAGGGTACTTTTTACCGCGGGAAATCTCCTCTTGCCCACGGGATACCGACTTCTACGCGAACGGAGTCGCGGGCGGCCACTAGTATTTTATAAAACTACTAGTGGCAACCCGCGACCCCATCCTACTAATATTATAAATGTGAAAGTTTGTGACGATGTATGGATGGATGGATGGATGGATGGATGGATGTATGGATGTTTGTTACTCTTTCACGTAAAAACTACTGGATGGATTTGGATGAAACTTTGCAGTAATATAGGTTATACATCAGAATAACACATAGGGTACTTTTTACCGCGGGAAAACATCTCATTCCCACGGGAAACCGACTTCCACGCGAACGGAGTCGCGGGCGGCCACTAGTACATCATATATCCATACTCACAAACTTCCACGTTTATAATATTAGTAGGATTTTGGTTTCGTTTAATACAGTGTCAGACAACCAATGATGGACGCGTCCTAAAGATGGTTTCTAACCATTAGCACGGCGCGTGGTCTTGATCTCTTTGAATACCGGCTGCGTTGACGGCGCTAATGTGTTGCAATCCAGCGGTTATAGCCGGTCATAACATAGGCTTAAGGTTACGTATATCTATTAGATAGCTAGTGACCTGTTCGAGTGTTGGGCACGGGTATAAGTTTAGGCGAATTGACCTTAAACGTGGAATTGAGACTTTTTTTACAAAAAAAATGTGGAAATCGAAAGAAAATTGTTACGTGTTTTGGAAAGAGTAAGCGACTATACACACAGACTTGGATTTCTTTTTACTGACGTATAGAAGTTAGAAGGTAGGTAATTAAAACGATCAGTTTAGGTCATTCATGTGTTATGTTCTTAAATAGTTTTTGGTATTTAGTTAGTGCCTTTTCGACTCAAATTAAACAAGTTGATCTTACGTTAGACGACTGATATTTTGATAGTTTGAATGGAAGTAAGCCATGTAATGAAGTCATTTTAAGTAAACTATATAATTGTGTAGTTTAATATGTTATATTGAATTAGACAATTATGTATCGATAACTCATACAATTCTAAAGATTTTTCTTAGATTTATAAGGTTTGATTTATAAAGAATTATTGCTTAAGTTCTACCGGCGTTCTTTGGCCTAATTAGTTGCACGACAGTTTATTTAATAAACTTCTAATTTAAACCTTATTGTAACAGTTATAAAGTACATTTTATATATCTCTATAATTAAAAACTATGGTTTCTAACAGTGTGACAATTTGTTTGTAAATGCGCTATTAGTTCTGCAATTTCTTTGTGTTTATTAACTCATAACGTCTTATATAGCATTTTTAATTACACTAAGGATTTGCTCTATTTTTTTTACATTCATTATCTACAATAATAGTTACTTACTTGGTAACAAATTATCTTGTTTTGTTTTTAGATTCAATGTGAAATCAAATATTAGTAACCATTTGAAAAATTGCCGAAAATTTGTTAACTAAAGTATTTAACGTCGCAATTAACAGTTTCCAGTTTGATAGTAATATACCTAAGGGATTTATTATATTATTTCAGTAGTAAACCTGCGTATTAATAAACTTCATATGTTTGTTGTTTTTTTTTAATAAAAACAAAACTTGGAGTATTCAATATCAAGATAATAAATTATTTTGCATATTATTTGTATTGTAGCAAATAAGTTAGGAAGTCAGCATGAAGCCTTTTAAGGTTAACTAAAATTTTTCATAAAAAAAAGTAAAATGTAGTATATTCAAGGATGAGAAGCTACAAGGTTTATTGAATAGACTTTTAACTGATTTTGAATAATAAAAACGGGTTTATGATCGTCTGTACGTTTTGTAAAATAGGTTCTGAAATGGCAGAAGACAACGCGTTGAAGTCTTTTGTAGGAAAGATACTTTGTTCCTTTTAATTTGTAACTATAATGAAATGACTTGAAGAAATGTTTTACTTCATTTACTGTAGATATATTATATGATTAAAAAAAAAACTAAAAGAAACAAAAATCTTTGATTAAATCTAATTCCTTTTCTTTACATAAAAGCATAAACACCTTTCCAACTTTTTTCCGTAAAATATCAAATAAACTCCATCTATTTATAAATTCACTATAAATTTCGCCACGTCTGATCTGGCGTGACCTTACCGGACCGGATTGTGCATAGCTCGGGCCGAGGGTGTGGCCGCACTAGAACACGACAAGTAGCGATAGCAAATAAATTAGATCATTGGGCCTTTCACTGTGGGGTATTTAGAGATAATTATTGCGGTTGGGAAGGGGACAAAAAAGTTGATAAGTAGTTCGAATTGGATTTTATAAGTGTTATAGATCTGTTTATGTACCGAATTTGATTGAAATTATTGGGTTTTGCGTGATTGAGCAACAAAAGTCATAAACTTTCACATTGATAATGATTATTGGTTACTAGTAAAAAGTTACTTTCTTCTTTGTTTTTAATGCTGTGCCTATAAAAGATTCTTAATCAGTAGCTGATTGATATCCTTCTCTTGTCTGAATTAAGACTAACCCACATATTTACAATCGCACTTAAAATCGACATAAGCTAAACATGTCTGGTTTTAGCTAATCGTATGTGTCAGCTTTTGAAACTAACTGAGAAGCAAGCTAATGTAGGCTTTAAGTGCAAGTATGAAAATCAGGGTATCTTTTCAAATAAACATTGTTATTTTTATGTAAGTATTTATATATTTTTGATACGTTGTTAAGGAGTCCGAAATCTAAAAAACAGACGCTACGAGTAGTTACCAAATATTTAAGTAAGGACTAGATTATAATAGCTTTATCATAACTTAATCATAAGTTTTTCACGCTGTCGCTACGCCGGCACGCAAGCTTGCGGTCCGAATTCGTGATCTTTGCGCACACGATTCCGCATAGAATCGGTTTATATCTTACATTCTGCCTCACACATCGCCGAGCCTTTGTTCTTTGCGTAGAGCATGGAAATAATGGAGAGACCATAGAGATAGATAGATATAGACTTGTTCTGGTCTTTTTTTTACCAGGGAAAAAAAAGACCAGAAGGAAGGAAATCCTTCTTACGGATACTCTCACACAAGAGAGTTATGTTGGACTCCAGCATAACGCTGCCTACCAACTAAAAACCATGGTGTTTTCTCCTTGCCACTATATTGTCGACGAGCTGCAGGGTCGTTGCGCACGCGTCTGCAAGGACTTGTTTTGGTCTAAGTCTTACAAGTAGTAGTATTCTTTTAGCGGGGGGCGAAGTAAAAATTGTTTACGCAGCCGATCGATGTCAAGTTCGTATAGATCTACATCCAGCAAGCGGATAGTTTTATCCATATATCCTTTAGAAACCATCTGTTACAAACTAATGACCACAATCTTTAACAGCCAAATATAACAAGAAATAGACCGGCAATCTAAAGGTCCTGGGTTCGATTCCCAGTCGCGCAATGCTCGGAGACCCGCGTTCCTTTTTCCATTACCTATAACTTCAAAAGAAAGAATTCATAAGAAACGGTTTAACATGACAGATACGCTTGAATAAACTTGCAATAGTTTTTTTTTACCACTACAATCCCGATTGTGCTCTCCACTTGGGAAATACTCTTTGGTTCTCTAAAGACGTGGGTAGTTGCAACTGATAAGAAAAACAATAAACCGAATAGGGATTGTTTTGTTAGTATTTAGATAACGAATACACAGTTGAATTGAGCATTATTAAAGTATATGTGCCCGTAGATTCGCAACAGACGTAATGTAAATGCGGAATTTTCTATTTTATGATTTGATACATGAATAAAGATTAATCTTATATATACCGGTTCGAACCCCGGGTCAAGTCAATTTCGTAGAAATGATTTTCCGAATTTGGCTCGTGTCTGGGTGTAACTAGGTTCTCCCCTAGTCCATTGTAGTACTTACTAAAAACACAAGCGCTTACTGTGCTTACCTTAGGGCTTTATAATTGGTGTGTTAGTCAGGATAAATAAAAAAAAAAACGATAAAACAGTATGTCTCAATATTTAAATTTTACCTTCTTAAATGAGGATAAAAATAGAGCTTAAGTATTTTCTAAATGTTGTTTCAGATTTTATCGGAACCGTCATGAAACTTCTTGTGATCCTTAACATACTCATGATCGCTAACCATTTCTATAACTAGGATAAGACATACTTTTCTTTTCAAACTTCTTCATTTAGACATACCTATCCTTTTATATTCTGCAACGCACACTCCCAGCAAATACCCGATGCCCAACCTCCAATAACCTATAATATCACCACCAACACTGGGTGGATCCTTCCATGCGCACGCACATCCAGTCGCGACAAATCGCGTCGATCTCGCATGCCGCGGCGCAGTGTCCGGTGGATCCGCGCATGCGTGTCAAGGTGCGCGGGCGACGCTTCCGATCGTGGGCGGGGCAACATACTTACGATGTTTACGGGGTAATGTATGGAGTGTGGCGGTGAATCAACTTGTCGATTTGTTGGTATCATTGGCGTTAATTAGATAAAACATATGTGATTTCTTTTCTTTTCTGTGCAACATTGTACACTTCTGCTTCGCTCCCAGTAGTCACACAAATATGAACAAGTAGTTTTGAGATTAGTGCGTTCGGACACGCAAACATCTAGAAATTAACTATTGTTGTCAAAAGTATTTTTAATCAACATATCAATTTTATCCCCATACCTACACGAGACCCTACAATTAATCAAACAATCATTCTAACAAATCAATCTAAAATTCTCACGTATTGTTTTGACAGCCGTTCACAATTTTACCAACAATTAACAGTTGTCATTCTGACCGACACTATCTTGTCGTGATCACAAGTGAAATGTCAAAACATATAGAGCACGACACTATTATAATAGTAACAGAACTGTATCCGATTCGGAAGTGTATCCGAATTGAATTGTTAAAAAAATATTGCGACAAGTCAGACAATGCGTGTTAGGGTTGCCGTGAGAGATTTCTATGATTTTTGCAATAATAGTTTAAGTTTTTGCCATTGATATATTGGCGTGTATAAATTTTACTCAACTCTTTTTTTTGTGAGCATTTAACGTAACTTTAGCTTGAATTATCGTGGGATTTTCTTCGCATATCTATATTTCCCGAATCATGGATTGCGTTTTTATAACAGATTGCTTATTTTATAAGATCTTGACGATTTGTTAAACAAAAATATATACGTATGTATGTTAAATTGTACTTGTACATTACAATATCTGCAGAAAACAAACAGTTCCAAAATTAGGAATAACAATTTTATAAAAAAAACTTGGAAGCGACGGCCCTATTTTCCCCATAGTTATGAGTGTGAATTGTTGCCGCGTTGAGTGAACAAATCGGTGACAATTATAGTTCTATAGAAGTTATGGTCAAAGGTTGTGAATGAAAGTATAGCTGTAAATGTCAAAGGATAATATGCAGTGCCTTTGCTCATTTGAACGCTAGTTCTTCCCAGAATTTGTTGATGTTTATACTCTGAAGTCGTTATTAACGCTGAAAAGCAATCAAGTAAAAATAACAGAAAATTTTGCACAAAATAGAGGGACGTACAAGCCCCATATCGCGGTTTTATACAACGAACGGTTTGTGAGTAAGTTCTACTCCTTTGCATTGGGATTTCTGTTTAGTATAAAGGAGCCAATAGCTAAATGTATTAAAAATCACGCTATTGCACAGTTTACAGATCGACTGTTTTGACAAAAATTTCAACCATGGCTGCCACATGCATAATATTATTCTAATTACAAACGTTTTTAATGAAATACCAAATTTGTGATGGAAACTTACTCCGTTGCGGGATTAGCTGAAGTCAGCCGACTAACACCCATACAGTCCTTTATGTATATGTTACGGCTAATACCCGAAGTGCGGTTACACCTAGTTTTAGCCGGTTAGTAGACTTTTTTATATGGAAAACTGTAATAAAAAATATATTCCTATAAATATAAAAACTGGCTTCAGTCATGAGTCGACGTACGCGGGACCTTTTTTTGGGCGGTATCAAAAAAGTAACCTAACTATTGATGTTTCTAACCGGCACTAGGTGTAGCCGCACTTCGGGTATTAGCCGTAACATATACATTCTTATCACTTCTAAAGCTAAAACACACTACATATTGAGTAACAGCGATGTAACCCCGTCGGGTGTTATCGTCGCGGCTCGGCGCGCGCGCCGCTCGGCCGCTGCGGTGACGTAACTACAGCGCCCGACCTTGCAAGGTCGCCCATCTTCGTGTAGTAAGATGTTTTAAATGTAGAGATGTATGTTGATTTTCGTTTTTGAGAGTGAGTTAATGGAAGTAACAAGATTTTCGAGGATAGTTATTTTAAGAATATTGCAGTCAATGATTACACCGCCGGAAAACGGTGATGCGTGTGGGACAAATTATGCAGTTGAAGTATTGCCAAAATGGTGTCTTCGTATTCCTCGTTTCCCTTATCCAAATACCTACGTTAACGACTTAATATTTCTTTAAAAAACATTATGCTAATTAATGTGACTGTGCGTGTACTCTTGGATACTATGAAAAAGTAAAAATCGAGTAAAAAATCGGTTTAGATTTGGTTTACATAAAAAATACGAAGTCTATATTGTATGGACAAAATACTGTTTCACGATGCTCTTAAAACGTATTCTTTTTCAATTAAGTAACAGACAAGGGTTTTAGAAAGTTTTGCACTATAAGGTAGGATTTTATCAATATTAATTGTTTTAACTAAAACTAAGAAAAACTGCTTAACGTTAGAAGTAGACATGAAAAACCCTATAGTGAACGAATGCGGGGCTGCGGGTTAAAAGCCAGTTCACAGTAATGGGACCGTTTGTTTTTTTGTTACCACGTAACTTGTTGAAGCTGCAATTAATCAACTGCGCGTTTCTTCTAGCGTTATTATCAGGATAACTCGTATTTCATGGAATCTTCCTCATCAACACACGTCCAATTATCATTTAATTGACTTATTATATCGTCTACGCCATTAGAAACACGACCTGCCTCACTTTGACGTACTTTGAGTTAAGTGTTAGTTAATATTGTAATTGTTGATCGTGTGAAAACCATCATGGTTGACATTTTTGCATGTCATTGTCGCTGTAGTATTGTTTTGCTAGGTAATTAAGTTATTAAAGATATTTGTATTGATAATTGATACCTTACTTTGTAGTAAATAAGGTTGTGATTAAGTGTGAAGGTATTTTTTGTTTGGGTAGGTTATTATTGCATAACCATTTGAAAGATATCGACTGGTCAAATCAAACTAAAATGTTTCACTAATGTTTAAGATTTAATGTAACTACGTCGTCGATTAAGGAATTAAAAGAATAATAATGTTTTTAATATTAATCGCAAGTAGCTAGCTATAAATTATCACAATAATTTTGTTACAAGTTTACATTAAACTTTTATTACTTCAATTGTATCGACTTCAATGAGGCTTTGTTAACATCTTCAAATATAATCAAAAACATATAATTTACAGCCTTCAATAATTTATAGCTCGTCATTTCTGCAGTCGGTTGATTGTAGCACGAAACAAAGCTAAAGACAGCTGCGTGGGCGCACGTGAATTTATCTTTATGGTGTTGAAGTTCCTATCCAATATTTTAACAGAGAGTAACGTTGACACTTTCAGTTCTAGGACTCCAAGTTGCGTAAAATAAATTTATATTTTACAAATAAAGGCTGATTGAATTAAAGTATTTTTTATTTATAATATTGTTTATTATTTTTTACTGCCACACTTAAAAATGTACAATTGTCCAAAATAATTACTAGATTACACAACAATTACTGCTTATAATTTAACTGCTCATAAACTAAGCACGTAAACATATTTTTTTTATTGGCAATTCTAACTATAATGTATTATTCTTGCATTTGCATAAAAGCTATTGCAGCAACAGTTTTTTTATTCATTATTATGTTTTCAATTGTTATTTGTTATTAGTACTTTGTATCTGAGCACTGAAGTCACGTTTGTTGGTCACAATCATTTTATGATATTCAAATTTGGAACGTTTTTGAAATTGAATCAGATTGAAAGGTATCATGGTCGAAGAAACTTTGAATAGTATCCAACTATGAATTTGAGGCTGGCTAGTTACTCTAGAATGAAGTTTTTTTGGGTTTAACCTATACATTTAGTTTGATTACAATTAGTAAGAAAATGCTAAATATAACCATAACTCACCATTAATCGATAGAACATCTTTTTATAAATATAATAAGTTATGAATAGAGTTTTACTGCTACTCAATCATGAATTGGATTAAAGTGACGCACGATGCACAATACGACGCATGCTAGTCGAAAAATTGCATATCATTTCTAGAACCATTGTACATTGCGTTGCGTGTTTGAATGCCCTACCATACCCTCAGGTACTAAATAAGTAAATTTATCTCAACTAGAGCGACTTTCATCAAATTCGTTACTAATAACCCTACTAGACTTAAGTTACTATACCTTCATAGTTGGTAGTACTTTCCCTAAGCCGGTCTCATAACGTACAATTTCTTTACCGCCCCGGCAGGATAACTATCTAGCAATTAATTAATTAACACGTCCAACTGACATGTTTATTTGGGTTTTGCTCTGGTGAAAGTGAAGGTAATTTGCTATAACAGATCTAATTTGATAGTAGTATTTTGAACAAATGAGAGTACTAGTAAGATTTAGGGCTTAGGTTCCCGACAAAAAAAAATTGAGCCGATATCCATTTAATTGGCTGGAAACCACCATTAAAAACAAATAAAGATGTAATAAATGTAATTACACAGAGCCTTTTAAATATTTGTGTTTTATTTGTGACTAAAGATTTCGTGAGAAGCGCTTTTTACTTACTAGCATACTCGTATAGGTATATTTATAAACTCTTTTTTGCTGGATTTTACCGAGTAAATTGTTGCTTTTGTCCGAATTCGCATAATTTAGCGAGTGTGGTGTAATTCGCAACTCGTTAAAGGAAACGAAACGTATAAGCTGTCGTTTGGAATTAGCATTGTAAAATGTATGCTAATGCAAGTCACTTGCTCCAGTTACTTGCCTATAGTAGTTTCACTTGCATAGGGGATAGTGGCCTAATACATTTGTTACTGTTAAGCAAACGTTATATACAATAAGCTTGCATTTAGTTTTGTTCCTAAATTGTATAGTTTACTTTGCAAACACATGTATTCCGATATTTCTAAATGTCATGTTTTTTACGTGCACGTTTCGTCCATTGACCCTACAACTTATAGTTCAACTAGTGGTCGCCCGCGACTCCGTTCGCGTGGAAGTTGGTTTCCGTGGGAATGAGAAATTTTCCCGCGATAAAAAGTACCCTATGGGTTGTTCTGATGTATAACCTATATTAATGCAAAGTTTCAACAAATCCGTCCAGTAGTTTTAACGTGAAAGAGTAACAAACATCCATTTATACTCACTAACTTTCATGTTTATAATATTACTTATATTACTATTATCCACAAAGTACTTGCAATATTTCATAACACTGTTATAATTCGAGTTGACGCCAAACCAAGGTCTCGAACAATATAAATAAATCACTTTCGGTTGTCACCGCTCGCTGGACTGTATCAAATAAAATGTTGTTTTTCCACTTACTGTCCTTGTTTTTGAGAAAATAATAAAAATATAGATTGCTTAATTTGACTATTTGGAGGTAAAGTGTCTTAATTGTTTTATTATATTTTGTCAGGGTAGGTATTTATTTACAATGTGTTAGGTTTGTGGCTAGCTTCGACGATGATGTAAATATTAATTGCTTATAGAAATAGGTATTTACCTTACACATTTACCTCAATATGAAAAACCCTAGATTTTAGAAAGGTTCTAAACAGAATACTAATTCTTAGTCATCTGCAAAACCCACGCTTCTATATCCCCTTTTTATTCATATTTTTCCATGTAAAATGCGATTTACATACAATGGCTATATTTGATGTAAGGGTCTTAGTCCAAAGTGTAATAGACATTGGTACTATAAGGCTTTGCAGAATTTTGATGCACTTGTCTCTTCGGCACTACAGACTTTAGATGTTTGGTCTCGATGACAGTCATTACTTTGACAACCACCTGACGGAAACTCAATACAACTGTTTAGCAGTAGAAATAGGTACCAACGCAGTTACTTTGCACAAAACTAACCAATAGTAATATTTCAACAGTATTAATTCTCTATCTGACGTAACAAACCAAGCCGACACATATCGTGCTGTGTCCAAAATAATTAAACATCGCTCCACTTTCCACTAATGAATCTGAAACACCTTACTCAATACACTATTAATAAGATTTGATGATATGAAAACAAATATTGATACATGAGAAATTCTACAGTGTAGCGTGTTAACGCTTACAACAGCAGCGGTGTTATAATATAATAGACATATTTATTTTGCAACGATAATAATAGTCAAATAGAAATACCTTAGTTCTAGATAGCTTCTGTAGACACGTTTTAGGTTTTACTAAAAACTTCATACAATCTTCATACTTTGTGTTAAGTGTTGGTTAATTTATTTTATTTGCAGTTTTACACTTACAAAATTAGCATGCATTTTTACAATAATAAGAAAATATGGTACAATGGTTAAGTTAATCTTTGAGCTGGCTTTTTGAATAAGTACACCATACATTTAATTTAGTGTTACATGCAAACAACGTAATGAATATTATTGTCTGTTAAATAGAAAATGAAAATGGTTGGCATGTGAAATTGACTCTTGTTAAGCTAAACTACGTTTCATTCCTAATTCTATTCTACATTAACATTTATGGTAGCTTATACCACGTCGTAATCACTCTAAAGAATTTCCATTTTATATTGTCATGGTTTTATAAAGTCATAAACGCCGTATCCGGCTCGAAGGATCATTATGAGAACATCACGTTGCATTACTTTTTTACCCTGCCCCATTTAAATCCGGTTGAATACACGTTATTATAAATAGAAAATATTTGTTGTATTTATGTAAGTATGCATGTATGCTCGCCTGTTGCTCTTATGTAACCACTAGTTACATGTCATTAGTAATAACAGTTGATGCAAATAGCCATTAGACGTGATTATTAACTCTTTGAATACTATATCAACAAAGGGATGCGGATGTCTTATTACAATATCACTTAACTTAGTTTTTACCGAAGTAAAAAAACGCTCGATTATCCTTTGACGTTGGATGTAAATGATCAGAGGTCAAAGTAATAAATTTTGCTCGTATGGAGTATAAGAGAAAAAATATATTGTTGGCTCTTAAGTGCTTGTCTTTTGTGTTGTGGCGACCTTGATCGTGAGATACGGTTAAGTAATGAGACAGTTCTGTTTATTTCTACGGTCATGTAGTTTTAAAACAAAAAAAAAACTTTACGAAAAAGAGCAAAAGAGTTCCTTAAGTTTGTAAGGCTGTAAATTTGATTCCATCAATCGATCAGGTTGAGTTAGAATATAATGGTGATAGTATTTGCGCATTAGTCAGTTGCACTGTATGCTAATTAAATGATAGGGGTAATTTAACCAAGCCTATTGGGTATTCCGAACCAGACCACATAAGTGCATGCCAAGTTGACAGCGCAGGGCATATTGATCAAATTATTTGCTGATATGATCAGCAGGTTTACGACAGGAATCTGTAATTATCCACATTCTGATTTATTGTGTTGACGTGTTCAATGTAGCATTATAGACACGGTCGATTAATTATCCAATTTTGGCAGAGTCCACGCTCCAGCGACGCACAAGGATTCGTTTCAAAGACGAAGATCTTCTGTTTTTGGATATTCTCAGTGTCACCTGTTGACAGCTACGTCCAAATAACCCAAAATAGATGTTAATTACCAACACTTTTGATAACCGCTGGAACGTATCCAAAATTTGCCTCTTGGAGTTGTATTTTGGTCCTTCGTGAGCCGGATCATCAATTATTTTTACATTTGACTCTGTCGCTACTCTATTAGTATTGTCGATGTGATCTAATATGGCATGCGCAGGAGTGGCTACATTGTTTAGTTATCATGCCAGACGGGATCGTGACCCGAACGCGTGTCTAGCGCCACCTGGGTTCCTTGGACACATATTTTATAACCACAATGTGCTGGGTGTAAGTTGATTAGTATTTACAATTTGTCTTTTCTTGGACCCCACATTATAACCTTCGCATACCA
Organism: Emmelina monodactyla; assembly: GCA_916618145.1. NCBI lineage: Eukaryota > Metazoa > Arthropoda > Insecta > Lepidoptera > Pterophoridae > Emmelina > Emmelina monodactyla. Next base: position 6,674,625 of record OU745316.1, read on the forward strand.
GTTGAGCTAGCAACCAGGCACGGAAAATAATATAATAATACACTCACTCGCGTCTAAATAGTTTTTCAAATAATATTTTCGCGATGAAAAGTACTTATATGTGTTGTTTCAGATTGTAAAATTAAAATATATAGCTACTAAATGGTTTTTATTAAATTTTATTTAATATTATTATATTGACCATTTAGTATATTGTTTAAAAAAATACTTCAGTTATGCTTGATATTATATCGATATCTTTGGTCTGATTCTGTCAAATTCCATACACCTAGTCGACAGACAAAAACCGATCAAGCGATACCCAACTCACAATTATATTCAGGTCGATTTTAAACCGAGATACTTGACTACACCTGAGAGATTGTATGTCGATTTGACGCTTACAAAAATGTTGCCAGCATTCGTTAATTTGATGTGGGTTCGACTGGTAAAGGTTGCTGCCACAAATGTATCAAAAAAAGGAAAAATAAGAAGGGTTACGATCAAAGTGGATCAGATGTAAATGATAAGCTCTTAAAAGGGCAACGTTGGACGCAGAAACAAAGAAACACATAATTCCAAATGCCCTAATCTTGAATTGAACCTTGAGTAGGGTCTCACTCTCAAATCGCGCGCACTCTTAATTGTAAATGTAAAGTTATGGTAACTTATTACGCGAACTTAAACCTAATAGCATGAGTAATTGTCAGTACAATTAGAATTGTTGTAATTTTGAATGATAATGATTTATATTATATACTCTGGCACCTTGCTGGCTTTTCCATTATTGTAATTATATGGAATCAGTATGTAGGAGTTGTAATAGTCAAGATAAATAAGCAGACAGCCGGATCTTCCGCTAATAGTCACTGTCTGATTCCATTGCCAAGAGATTTTCCAAGAGATCTATAAATAAAGCGCCGGGATGCGCTGGAGTCAGGTGGCTTGTCTCATGCCAATAAACTGATACAGGATATTCATGACTGCGTAAATCTAAATATATTTCCCTCAGATCATTTCGCAGATACGAAGTATCTATTTCACTTATTCATGGAACGTGGTAAAGCTGTTCACCGCAAATTGAAAGCCATTTGGTAACATTTGATATTGCCACAGCAATTTACCGCAGGAACTGAGAAAAAAAGAGAATGTTGGTTCCTGGATTATCAAGAAGAAATAGACATTAAGTATAGATTAACCTTACAAAACTGGTAGAGGGAAAGATCATTACATCCTAGAGATATAAAGTTAAAGTTAGTACTTCGTAATTACTTAATTAGTACTAGTTTAACTACTACAGGAATCAAATTAAAAACATGAAAAACGTGACCACTTTAGTAATAGGACACTTCACGTCCATTCAGCGTTAGTAAAAGCTAGAGATTAACAAACACCTTCCTCCTACGGCCATTGACCCGGTCTGTGCCACCCAGTTGAAAACGTACTTTGAATATTGACGAAGTAAGTGAGATACGATATTATCCTCAACCAATCAATGCCAAACAAATGAACTTACACGCTCTTGACATGTTCATGGAAGGATAAAAATAGACGTTGCAAAACACATGTCAATCAAGGGACTGACATTAGTAAGACACGATATTTAGTCACCCTCAGTCATCGTCGCTCTGGCATGCGGCATTTAATGTGAATTTATAATACGACACGCAGAATTTCGCCGCCGGAGTGGGCGAGACGCCACCGACGCTTAATAAGGACACCTGCAGGCGCTTCGTGACTCAGACAACTCGCCTTTGACGAAGGACTTTACCGCCAATTCTGCTGTCACCGAGACACAATTAAAAATAGACGATTATGGGCAACCCCAAATTGGATTTGGAAATGTAGGCGGCTCAGGGTTAGAGGTCAAATTAAAGTTATGACGATGCGAAACGTGGCGTTTTTTCAGCTCTAGTAGTCGGAAATCTTAGACAATAACATAAACAGACTCATTGTCAAGTTTTGATTTATTATATTCCCACATAAATGCGTTTTGTTATTCTTTTATTGCTGCATCAGATCATCACACGAGATCACAAATTAAGTTTTGTTTTACAAAATGTTTCTTTATACAGTAGTCGTTATTCGTCCTTAGACTTCTTGTGTAATATAGATAGAGATACCTGTACTTACTAGACATTTCATTTTCGTTTTCCTGGACCTTCTATTCCAGTATTACAATAGCAATTTAAATATTGACGAGTTAGTCATATATCAGTTACTAATATCAATTTAATCTTGAGTTTATGTGATATAAATGTATGTTGTATTAGTGATTGCGATCACATTAATAGCTGCTTGTTAAATTGTTTACATAAGATCACGGACATATCTTTTTAAGGGCTTTGCAATTAGATCATTTTATTTTATACGCAGTAGTCTTTGCTGTTTGATCATCATTCCTTGAAATATTACATATGCTGGGCAACCATATATGTACAGAACGGATTTAACGATTCACATCATGACCATTAATCGTAATTGGTTTTCATTTGTCATTAAAATGTTGTTGTAATTTGTCTGTAGGCGATATATTTATTATATGGTCATGTCAACTTACGTTGTATGCTTCAATATAATCATTTATAACATCTTCATGTCATCTTACAGTTCCTTTTTTGTGAAGCATGAAATCTGTATTGTATTACTTGTTTTCCATGTCCGGGTCATTAAACCTTTCTTTATTGTACTATTGTATATGTTAATAATTTCTGCATATAAGTAGATCCATTAAGTTTTTTGGTCGTCGACAGTGTTCGAGGTTTCTTCAGATTCGTTGATCTTGTCTTGTCAGATGTCGGAATCTGATGTCATTAAGAATTTGCGTATAGTTCTAATTAATTAGTAACATTGTTACATCCAATTGTGATCGAATACGCAGAGGGATGAGTCAACGGTGGTGATCCGTCTTAAAATCGTTTTTTTTTTCTCAGATAAATAATGACATCATCATCGTCACCTGTTCGAAAATTATGTTCGTCACCGTTTTGTCATCGTTTAGATCAATGACGTGAATAATCTTGTTCTGACACAATGTGATGTCATTGTGGTCGGTTGGGAACGAAATTAGCTGGCTCATTGTTTTTTCTACATCAATATTAGCACTGCCAATTTGGAAATCACTAATTTGTATTTTGGAGATGCCCAGTTATCTTGTAATTATTACATTACCTTATGTTTGCTTTGTGATTAAAAGTATTGAAAACCATTAACGAATAAGACGCTTTATTGAATTGTGCAAACATTGTTAGTGTTTTGTACTTACCGTAGAGGTCAACGATTGCTTGCCTACGTCACGCCCACGTCTCTAATTAGCTTTTAGATCCAATCTCGGTGGTGTTTGTGTATGCTGCTCACGCGCAGGCAGCATCACATGCCATCCTTGTGGCTTCCCCCACGCATGCGTATTCAACAGTTGATTTGTTGTTGGCGTCGATTATTGAATTTGATTTATTGAGGTACCGATACCTTGGTTGTCTTTAACTTGATACCTTGTTGTTTTAATAACTTTTGTTGTATTTAAAATGAGAAGTGCGATTGTAAATAAAAGAAACTGACGATCGTGTCGAAATCTGCTTACATTTCGTTTTACATTTACCCTGATTATCAATACAATACTCTTTAATTGTACAAATATGCCTTACGGGTTCTTTTTACAATTCCATTGTTCTCGTTATGAATAGCAATAACGATTTTGGTTCCTTATTCGTGACGTCCAAGAGAAGCGTGGGTTTTTCATCGTATGTCTTTACATGTATACTGTCATGTCACACAGACAAGACCTGCGTGCAGAGTAGCCTGCCTGTTGTGTTCACATTTAACTGGATGACTAAATAAAGTTAGTCACGGTGTTTACTACGACGAAATTGCGCGTAGGACGAATTTAATACACGTTTCTGAGTAGAATAATAACTGTATAAAAGCGATCTTGAGAACAAGCAAGTCGTAAAGCATTGGGAATAGATTTACGACGGGAGTTGGTTTTTACAACTTTTAATATTTTGTAGGATTTGTGACTAACGTATGTTATTGAGAAACATTGTAATTAGTGGAGTTAGGTAACTGGTCCTTTATAATAATTTATTCAAATATCCAAGCATATTTTGTAAAATTATCTATAATACCTGTTTGATTAAAATTCAAATTGATATCATTAAAATGCAACGACAGTCTTACCGTAAGGTATACCGTAATTTACCAATGATTTAATACTGTCCAAAGGGCGTTGACACTGACCGATAACGCGTTTACGCACGTAATCGGTGTAATTTTTTATGTGCGCCCGCGCACCAAACAGGAGCAAGGCGAACCGCATCCATTACCACCAATTATATCACTTGAAACCGTAATTCATAAGTTTTGGACAGAAAACAAGTTTTTTCCCGACAATTTAGTGTTCTATTGAAACAGTTTTGAAAGGTACCAATGTCATATTGTTTTTAGCTGAAGCCGTTAAACCATTTTGGAATTTGTAAGTGTCGTTTCAAAACCATAAATGCAGTGATCAATCATGAGATTGCATTTATTTACCATTGAACAGTCTCGTTTAAACTTTTGTACAGATATTTGATATCGGGCAGACCTTTGGATTTGTGCAATACGCTTGTCTATATCTCCTACAGCTGCTTTAATTTATAAATAATGAGTTATCTACTGCTTACATTACTTTTGTTTGAATAGGCAGTTTTCTTATAAGTTACTTCCCTATATTGCAAAAATTGAAACGAAATTTGTTCTTTTTATTTATATTTGCAAAATGTTATCTTTGCAGAATTTGTTTTTGTATTCGTCCAAATGTTACATATTAATAATTTGACTTTGTTTGCTTACATAAATTGATTTGCTTGTGTCGTTATTGCCTAGTCTGTGCGCTATTATATCTTATGTATCTGATGCATAAATATCACGAGAGGATATTACAGGTTCTCTTAGTATTTCTATTGCGATATATTTAGTGAGTGTGGTCTTACAATGCGGAACGGAGTTGGAGTCAGTTTCACGGACGCTGAGACCGTGTTTGTGAAACTAGGTTGTAGATTTTGGGAACTGAGGAGAATTTATAGCTATGTTCGAGTTACAAATGCTATGTTGGTTCATTGAAAAACATACAATGCTAAGTATCTAAAGGTTGCCAGGGACAGTATACTTTAACTTAAAAGTATAACGTGCCTAGTTCGAAGTCACTCTTGAAGACTTGTTTCGATATAGAAATGACAGTAATCGTTGGTAGTTAATTAAAGGATCGGGATACTTGATTGCACTTCCTGTCAATGATAGCGGAAAAGGAAATTGCATGTAAATCATAACCAAGAAAAGTGGACCAGGTCGCTTTGATTCTATCTCTGCATCTGAGCTTATTCCCAAATAGCAAGTTTTACGCAATGGTTACGTCATCTGATGCCTCGTATGGTGACCGATTTTGCTGTTCCCATGGTCTGGGAGTAATAACGATGTTCGGTCTAGATCGATAACAAAACATGGAGAAATGGACCGATATGCCACCGTACCGTGTAGTTTCAACTTTTGACGAAATACTTGCAGTCTAATTGTTGAAAGCTGAAACACTTTTTTTTTCATTATCGAACGAAAGTTAAGAAATACAAGCGGTTTTTGCCATAAAGTGTTTAGGAACAAAAAAACTAATGTTGAAAGCTGCGTCGCGAAAATTTCGTTATATCAAAGTAAAGGGTTTGAAGGCCTTCTCTTAAAAATAAGACAAATTATCGTTAAAAAGGACCTCGATCGGGACCTGATTTTGAATCCAAATTTCTTGAATTTGGAAATCACCCAATTGTAACAATTTGTATTTTGATCAGACAATAGATAGAGCGGGTCACGACGCCGTCCTCAACTAACGCGTCCTATAATTCAGGTGAAGAAATTTGGACAATCGCCAGTGTAATTTCACAACGTACTTTAATCTGTTTAATGTTATTCATGTCGTTTGTTTCATCGTCAACTTTGAGCTTTGTAACACTAGTGTCTTTTTCTTACTCTTTTATATTGACTTCACCTAATTGAGAGAAATAACCTTGAATAGAATTATATGTTTGTATATCACCGTCGTGACCACTCATAACATTTCCGCCTTCTACATAAATATAGTAATTACACCAAATTACTGTAGTTAGTACTTCGTGATTAAAATTTATATTAATAATTTGGGTTCTCGGTCTAAGTAATATAATGGATCAATGGTACAACTTATCTGCAAACTGATAATATGTTTCATCACTGTTATATTTATATTATTAACAAAGTCTATTTCTATGTTAATTTATTATCGGTTGATGAAAGTATTTAAAGAATTCGAACAGCGATTTTAGAGACTCTGATTTGGTGCCTTAATATGTTTCAAGTTTCTTGTCACACCATAGTTTTACCAATAAAACTTGACCTTATATTTTTTTTCTATTCTGCTATACACTTTTTAAAAAAACGTATCTCAATGTACCAAGCGTTATAAACACTGTTTTATGTATAGATTTTAGCTTAAATGAAACAAAGAGACGCTTAAAGCGACTTTGTTTTATACACTTTAAAGATGAGATTACCAGTAAATAGTATTCCATTTACTAAGTATCTAAAGGCTATATTTTATCCACTGCCTTAGTTGACAACCCGACTGGTTCGCCTCGATAATCCGAAGCATGAAGTCAGTAACCTTCCGTGTTATACTGTTTAGTATCTGAAGTCTGCATTTATTGCTTTGTCATCGTTTCCCATAGCTATATTTAGTTGATTATCCAATAGAGTCCTTTGTATGAATGAAACAAACCTTGTTTTATATATTTTCATCTCGAATAAGAATAGGTATACGTTACTTAGTAAGAAATACTGTTTAACCATTTATTTATCACGACATATAGTTTTAATAACCTATAATAATTAGCTGTTATTTAGTATAATATGTTTTAACTGTCTATTTATAGTCTTATGTTAAGTACTAGTCTTTTAATACTACATGACAGTTTAATAGAAATTGCTAATTGTGACGTAATATTAGTCAAGAAATGTACCCTTACCACATGAGTAAAGAAACTGAACAGAGACAAAGCTTCTAAAGAGCTAGCAAAATTTTTACCTATTTTGGTAGGGTTGGCACAATTGAATAAATTAAAAATATAAATGTACTTTTTTTTCAAATTTTTTATTAAAATAGGTTTTTTTTACAAATTACATACTCTAAATATTTTTTTTTTATACTTTTGGTTTTTAATAATTTGTTGTGTCTTTTAATCGAATGATAAATTCTAATTCTAATATAAAGTTTTTTCAAATAAACCAATGGGAAACACTCCCATGGCATATGAAATGTACAATCTTGCAAACGTGCTAATATGTCATTACCAATATTAACATTTTTAATATGAAGATCAATATTTACAAAACTTTTTAAATACTAAAACAAAAGTATTCTACGTATTATGTGAGAAACTCGAAAACAAAAACAAAACACGCACAATGTTCGAGCGTCGCGTCACGCCTGCACGCCCTGAGATTGACCACTGGCTGATTTAGTTTGAAGCGGTTTCGGCTCATACGTGACAAGCGGCCAGTGGTCACGCACACACACGCGTTGCACTTGTAGTGATGTACCTGTCACAGCGCATTCGTATGTAGCTTTTGTCTCTGTTCAGTTTCTTTACTCATGTGCCCTTACTATGTATTTTGAATACTGAAAACACTTATTGGTCAATTTAGTGCCATATTTTCTTGTCAAGCGTTGCCTGAATGGTGCTTATTACATTCTAGCTTTCTGACAGTTCGCAAATGACGTGTTTGTGTCTGTTAACTTGAATGTTACCGCAACGTTTTGTAAATTATTGTTACTTTGTTTAGTTTAGGATACATACGGTGTGTTTACTTGTAAAGTATGCTGTGAATTCCGTAGTGAGTCAAACTTGGAGTAAAAAAAACGTAAAATCAATAGACTTTTTTGCAAGTGGTAGAGTCTAGCTGTAGGTTCTGTCTGCAGCGATTACTGGGCTGACTCGAACGGTAAAATACCACCGTCGCACAGAAAACCGACGAGAAGCAGGAACGATGTTCCTGCGTTTCGTTTGGTCAGTGCGATATCCGGTGTCCAATTTTGTCAAAGGCTCAGCAACACACCCCCAAACCCACAGTGTTGCGGGTAGTCATGGGCGGCGGTGATCACTTACCATCAGGTGACCCGCATGCTCGTTTGCTCCCTATATTATATAAAAAAAAGACTTTAGTTACTTAATTACTAACGTAAGCTAAATTCTGCTGTAGTTATTAATAACCAATAGTTGTATTGTAGGTATGTGGGAGGTCTCATTTCACAATAATAATTAATTTAGCCTCTTTTCAGCAAGATCAGCGTAGCCTGGCTGTGTTACGCCAATCGTTTGGGTAACCGTTACGATAATTAGTGGTTTTTGTAACTTTATTTAACAATATTATGCCGCGTGGGAAAATATTGAGATACCTAATGTTGCACTGTATTTTTCATGATTATTTCTATAAACACAAAGGCATTCTTGTAAGTCAAATAATTGGGTTTCTTCAAGTCTGTCTAAACCTGATCTTCTTTATTTGGCCATAACGCATTTTAATTAGGGCTACCTAAATATTCATGCGTAACATTTATTTATGATATAATAGTAATGTAATGGGTGAAGAAGTTATTCCTATTAATTTGATACTTTCACAAAACTTGTTTTAATAAATATTACTTAATTATAGTATTGAATTGTTCGGGGGCATTTAAGAAGACAAAATGCCTTACAAGCCTCTAGAAATACCTCAATAATTATATAAACAGGAATTTATCCTATGCTTAATTTAGAAGTTTGCGAATAAAATGTATATAAGAAGAAAGATTCTTTAGAGAACATTTCAAAACATGCCGAAACATTCCGTAAAGACAAGTATTCAGGGTATAAGAAATTAGTGACATAATAGATTCACTTCGAAAAAAACTAGTTGCCCTAAGTCTGACAGCTACGTCCATTAAAACCGCAGGATCATTTGTATCTGGCTGCGCTTGCGACACTTATTTATTTAAATACAAATCCAGAAGTGGACCGGTATACACTAGTCGCTGTCTGTCACTGTCACCTGTCAGACCACTTTGACAGTTTGTATGTTTATATGTTACGGTATTTTAAATGTGTAACACAACACAAAGTTGTTTAAGAATTTTATATTGATTCGGTTGGTTTAGTTCCTATATGAACTGAGTAAAACGTTAATAAATTTTTACGTTTATTTTTTTTGTCTGTTGTTGAAATAAATTTTATTTTATATACTGCCGTGAATATAATATATAATAATTACGCCATTTACGGTATATAAATAAACATTAATTTTCCGCATAGTATGCATACGACGAAATATACATATTTAAAAGGTTTTACAATCAAAAGGCATGATTTACGAGTATTAAAAGCGGCCTTTCTCCTAATTGCAGGATGGGGTAACAGCCCGTGTTTCCTTCTCGGTATACAGTGATAAAGGTACCTTAAGTTTCGTAAACTTGGTTATGTATCATGAATTCACTGCTTGACCTTGCTCGAATTAGGGTGTAAAATGCATGGTCGTGTTGCGACACAGTAAGGGAATTAGAGCAGGCAACGTGTGACGTTTGTAGGTTTGTTCTGTGACATATGAATTGGAGAGTTATGGTGTTATGAATATGGTTTCGCGATACATAGTCTTTGAGTGTCAAGAGTTCTGGGATCCTCTGAGTGGCCAACACGATTGCTGAAGTATCGTGAACAAATCTAAATAATGGAGTGTTAAATGAAATAGAGACTTCATTCTACGATCGGACAATGTTAAGAAGATCGAGATGAAGTTTAAACTATAAAATTAATTAGTTAAGAAAGATAAACACGGAAGTGGTAAATATACAAACTTTTTGACGGTTTTTTATGAAGATAATTATCGTCAAATTAATGTATTAATAAATCAACTTCGTATCTGATATATTCTATTCAATTGTATCAAGATTTTTAATTTCAGACAAGAAATGCAAGTAACTACTTTGACAACTATGTCGGTATAAAATAAGGGATTTGAATTGAAAGTATGTTAATGTTTGTAATATAATTCCGATACTTTGTAGACGTTGCGCGTGAGTTCATTTGCGTACTAAATGGAAAAGTTTACGAATCAGTATTTCTGTGTAACGCCAACTAAGTTGAATGCAAAAGGTGTTGAAACGGAAAGGTGCTAAGATTACAAAGCTAAATGTAAGTTTAGTGAAGTGTTATAATTAGCCTCCTTTCTCTGAATTTCTTTGTAAACACCTGTGAGAATTTGCAACTGGGTCTTACGAAACCATGATTAATCGCTTTTGACTTTTTAGCTTCATTACAGTTTTGATGAATTCGCACATTTTTTTTATATTTCTCCGCTCTTATTTAATATTTAATATCATTTAAAATGGTTGGTTTTAATATCGTGATTAAAACTATAAATAGAAACTCAACAATAGTGCACTGCGTTGCTGTAATGTAGCCCGGTCGCAAAGGAATGTCAGATGAATGATAACGGCACTACAGTACAGGAAAAACTGGGTTATTGTTGCCTACTCGAAATTAACTTGTGTATAATATAGGCTTTAAATACCAGTGTAATGTTAATTGTAGTAATGTTAGAAGATTATGTGACTGTTTCATGGTTTTTCTTAAATAATTTAAAAGTTATATAACAAAGTGTGCATTTTCGTGTGTGTAAAAACGCCAAAAGTACAAACATTTAGCCATGAAAGTACCACTTCAATTATGTCCATATTCAAAAGATTAAGTGGAAGACAGGTCATAAAATAAAAGTTATTTACTTCTGTTAAAGTATGATACATGACACTAAGTTACTATCGAAAAGTATGTTCATGTGTAAATGCATCTTGCTTACTTCTCCTTAGATGATTTTTGTCGCAAAGTTTTTGAACTCCAAAAAATATACAATAGAACCTATTTTCTAACTAGACAAAAGTCATTCGTGATCATGTCATTAAAAATTGCACCCGCACACGTATAAAACACTCAGCGTTATTGACCCCCTCTATTTTCCCCCCCTCCCGAGTCCACAGTCGCGTGCGCATGTCGTAAGCTCGAGTTGCGAAACTGTCTCAACGGCAGCTGCTCTGATAGTGTGGTCAGCGACCTTAATGCTGGCCCATTGTTTGGCGTGCTTTTTAATTCGAATTGGTTGATGAAGGTTTTTTACGAGTATAAATTGTATATTGTATCTAAATTCTATTTTTTTTAACTTAGTTATATTTAAGCAGTATTAGTTACTATGCTTTAAAGAGAATAATATTATATAACACAAAAGACAAAGTGTTTTAGGTTTTTACAAATTAGGTTATTCAAACCTAAATAACACTGAAATGTTTTGGTATTTACTTGTATTTGATAACTGCATCAAACTTTTCATCGTGTATCATGACTTTTATTAAACTCTACAAATATAATTTCAATAACATCAAATTGACTCAAGTCTGGTAAGTTTTACCGCGACACGGGGCGAAGGGAACTAGGTGGTCCTCCAAGGTTGCGGTCAAAGCTACCATTTGGTACAAAATAACAAAGCACCATAGATTATACCATTGGTCAGAGATTCCCTTGAATATGTATAATTAGGTGTTATTTTGGTCATTGCATGGTCATGGTAAATATAGGGTTTTGTCGCTGTGAAGTCTCAGCTAAGGAAATCATTGTTTGGAATGGTAGTGTTCGATACTAGTTCTCTTTTGAAGTATTTAACTAAGAGAATAAGTATTTTTTAAAGGATTTAAAAATAAAATAAAAGTATGCTTCTTCATTTTCTGCTGTTAAGATTTGAAATAGCTAAGTTTTACAAATTGTTATTAAATTACTAATAACCTATAGTAAATAAATACCTACTATACTGATATTTGAAGGTACGTAGTTACCAACGTCTATAGGCTCGTGCAGCATTAAGTTGTCATTCGTCGGTGCCAGAGATTTCCATATTGGTACCAATTCTAAAGAATCAATTACTTAAGATGATTTCAGCGCAAACCGGTTAAAATTGCTATACATACAAGGAACTAAATATTACATTAAAAAAAACGCCTATAAAAATAAAACGTATATTTAACTTTTATAACAACAGTCAAATAAATAGTACAAGTTCGACAGCGAGATCAATTTATATCAGTATTCATTAGATGACTCATTGTTTTATTTTGAATACATATTATTGGTCTTGACCGTGATAATTGAATCATGAAAAGACGTACAAACAGCCGGGTGTCAATTATATTATTAGTCATTCGAAAGATATTTGGGGAAATACGCATTTGAAGTGTGATGAATGTACAGTCAAAAGCATAAATATATAATGTATCAGAGTCTACAATTAAATGTTAGTTGCAAAGTTTCAATTTTATTTTGGCATATACAGTTATCAAATTATTGTCACCAGTATAAGAATCATATATATCTGCGGGTTGAAAATGTCCAATTACATCGTATCTTTTAAAGTAGTCTGTATTATATAGGCTGCCTAACATTCTCTGGTATCTAAGCGCCCAGAATAGTCAAAAATATCTTCGGTTACATGGTACAAGCAATTCTAAGTCTTTCGCCATAAGGTTTATAATTAATGATTATTGCAAAGATTTATTATCACATGTCCATAAGCTAGTAGTGTAGCCATAACATGTGGAATCCTACAAAAATCGTGTAAAACTTGACTACAAAAATAAAACGTGACAGGAAAAGTGCCCTTAATCAAAAGAAAAACGTACTTATTTTTGTAGTAGCCCTAAAAAATTTATTAAAATTTATTTACATGAAGAAAACGTTATTACGTATATTGCGTTAGTTATTTAATAAAAATAAAACATGAATTATAAACCAAACTAAAACCCTTTGATTAAATAAAAAAAAAAAAAATTGAACTTGGGATCGCTCCGGCAACGCGCAACCGTACAGTTCTGTTTTTGTTTACTCCGCAATATTAATCAAAATAAGAGACAAAAGTCAGTCTAATTACTAAGTGATTATTACTAGCATGTGCGGTTAGTGTTAAGTCTCATGGTGGTGTTTTTAAATTAAAGAAAAGTGAAAGCAATCGGTAGATTTAACAACTAAAAGTTTAAAATTATTTATAAACTGTCATAATTGCAATTCTAAAAGTGTGCAGCGGCGGCGTCAAACTTAGCTACAAACGGTAAAATCGCCCTTTCTCGCTCGCACTTGTCGTGCGCCCCTCCTCGCACGGAACCTTGAGCTTCAACACTACAGTGACTACCGCTTTAGTAAACAAATCTGCAGTCTTATCGTGGTAGATAATTACTGATGCTAAAAGATGTCGGCAGCATGCAGCGCCTGCGGTAAGAACATTGCCAAACATAACTTTATGGAATGCTCATCGTGTAAGAAATGTTATGACCTTGCTTGTCTTAATATAGTGAAAGAAGAATTTAATAAATTTTCAACTCCATATAAAAACAATTGGTTGTGCCCTGAATGCACTTGTGCTCAGCCAAAGTCTGGAAACATAAGTACGCCTGTCCGTTCGTCTAGCACCCTCCATAATATTTCCTATACTGCTGAAGAAAACATAACATTATCTCGAGGTGGACGTTCCAAACCTAAGCCAAGTCAAAAATTAATGTCAAGTACTGAAACCTTCGCACTGTCCGATTTAATGCGAGAAATTCGTGATCTAAAAAAGGAAGTTATCGACTTGAAATCCCAAAACTCTGAACTCGTAAAATTGGTACAAGACGTCCGTGAGCTAAAGACACAAATCCACGTCCAATCAGTTAAACTACAAGAACAGGAAAAGGAAATTATCAGCTTAAAGTCAAACATAAACCACTTCAAAAATACCGCAAATTTTCACGAGCAAATTAGTCTCCGCAACGATTTGGAAATTATTGGCTGTCCGGAGTTGGATACTGAAAACCTTACTCACACCTTCATTACTCTGTCGCAGAAGTTGGGTGTAAAACTAACTGACACTGACATTGACTGTGTCGATAGGGTAGGTCCTCGCAGACTGCATCAACGAAATACAAACCACTTGAACCCTAACAGGCCTATAGTTGTAAAGTTTGTAAGACACACTAAACGTGACGAGATATTGACAGCTGCCAAATTAATAAAAAATATTACTACAGAAGGGGTAACTACGGGTCCCCCAGTCAAAGTTTACATTAACGAAAGGTTGACTAGACAAAACAGGTTACTGTTTCGGGAAACTAGGCACCAAGCAAGACAATACAATTATCGCTACTGTTGGACCAAAGCAGGCAAAATATATATACGAAAATCCGACAAGGACCCGGCAATATTGATCGACTGCGAAGAGACGCTAAAAGGAAGAGTTGGAACCGCTTTAGTGGAAGAAACGGCGACATCAACCTCCACCCAAAAAATTTAGTTATATGGTTATTTATTTCGTTGTGTTATTATTATTATTATTTTATAGAGATTTGTATAAAAACCATTACATAACACCTAGTCACAATTGATACTATTAACATTGATGTATTAAATGATTTAGACAGCGAATTGTCAGTATGTAAAGAATGTGACTTACTTGAATACTGTAAAAACTCTTTGACATTGAATCCTAACTTTTTAATATTAACACTTAACATCCGCAGTATACAGTGCAATTTCAACTCGTTTTTATGTGCGCTTATAAGACTTAACCTAAATGTTGACGTTATCATTCTTACAGAATGTTGGCTATCCAGTGTAAATAATTTAGACAATATTCCAGGTTTCAACTCATACTATACTGTTAACAATCTTAATAAAAACGGTGGAGTTGTTGCCTACGTTAACGAAAAATGGCACGCTAAAGTCGAAGAGTTGGCTCTGGCTGAGGCTGAAGGTTTAGTAATAGAAATTAACAACATTGCAACTATATTTGGAATTTATCGCTCGCCATCATTTCATTGTACCCAAAACTTTCTGTACTCATTGGATACCATTCTTCAACAATACAAATGTTACAGCACCCTTATCCTTACCGGTGACATAAATATAGATATACTGTCTCCGTCCTTAAGCAATTGTTCAGAATACCTTAACTTTTTATCTGAGAAAGGATTTATCCAAGCTATTAACAAGCCTACGCGTAAACTCACGTGCTTAGACCACGTCTTCGTTAAAACTAACACGGCTACGTTTGAGAGTATCGTGGCTTCTACGGACATTACAGATCACAACTTAGTCATAACTGGCTTTAATTTAAGCAACAATGAGCGACGCCAAATCGACCGTAAAACCACAACAATTAACTATCCTAAACTTCTTGATAGCCTTAAATCTACAGATTGGTCATGTGTATTCAATGCTGGGGAAGCTAATTTGGCAGCGGAAAATTTTGAAAAATATTATCTGAGAAATTAATCAATTGCACCACTACCAGAAACATTCCTCGTTCTAAATTTGTCAAGCAGCCGTGGATAACCCCAGGTTTATTAAAATGCCTAAGACATAGAGATAGACTGCACAAAGATTGCAAAACACACCCTGATAACCCTATGAAACTTATAGTTTACAAAAGGTACCGCAATTACTGTTCTGAAATCTTGCGTAAACTGAAAGATGAATATCAGTCCCAAGAAATTGAAAAACACAAAAACAACCCAAAAAAGTTATGGAAAACCATTAAATCCATCAGCAATACAACCAATAAAATTGAATCTCCAACTCATCTAACCTTATCGAAAGACTCGCCTCAAGAATCCTTGGATGATTGCAATCGATTTTTCTCTACTATAGGAGAAGAATTAGCAAGTAAGTTACGCTCAACAGATAAACACCTCACATGTTCGAAAATAAAACACTTACCATCATCTTTTTACCTCCAACCAACGGATTATTATGAAATTGATCGAATAATCAACTCATTAAAAACTGATAGTAGTCCTGGAATAGACGGTTTTACCCCAAAGTTACTCAAACAGGCAAAAAACTTTATAATAGAACCACTCACACACATTTTTAATATTAGTCTCTCAACTGGTATTTTTCCAAGCATATGGAAACGAGCAGTTGTTATTCCGATTTATAAAAGTGGGGACAGAGATAAAGCAGAAAATTACAGGCCAATATCACTACTTAGTTCTATATCCAAAATTCTTGAGAAACTGGTGAACAACCGTCTTGTGCAGTACTTGGATAAGTACAGTATTCTCTCGGAAAATCAATATGGTTTTCGCAAAGGTAGATCAACACAGGATGCGGTAGAACACCTCACTAACCACTTAACCCAACACCTTGACAATGGCATTAAGTGCGTTGGAGTCTTCTTGGATCTTGCAAAGGCTTTTGACACCGTGCCCATCCCTACTCTCTTACACAAATTGGAAGCTATCGGAGTCCGAGGTCATGCGCTTAACTGGTTCCACAGTTACCTAAACGAACGGAGACAATGTGTCAGGATTGGTGATATTACGAGTAACGAATTTCCCATTAGATTTGGAGTACCTCAGGGCAGTGTCCTTGGACCGACTCTGTTTGTGCTTTACATCAACGATATCGTACACAATTCACCTCATGATTCCGAAATAGTTTGTTATGCGGATGATACGGTGGTCTTGTTTAGTGGTAGGACTTGGGAAGAAGCACTAAGCAACGCTGAGAATGGAATGACTTCTCTTAAACAATGGTTTGACTCTAACACGCTCACGCTAAACCTAGCCAAAACAAACTACATCTGTTTTTGCAAGACCGCGGCATCACAACCACCACGAAACACCTGCCTCAAAATACATACGGGGAAGTGTGACCCAGCTTCTTGTACCTGCATAAGTATAAACCGAGTGAATGCCGTTAAATACTTAGGTATTTTAATTGATGAAAGATTGGCCTTCAAACAGCACATCTCATATTCGACGCAACGTGTTAGAAAAATAATTTACGTGATGAAATCACTGCGTAATTCAGCGAAACTAGACACACTTAAGCTGGTTTATACTGCCCTGTGTGAATCAATTATTGGATATAACATAAAGGTTTGGGGAGGTTCCTGTGCTTCGGCCATGCTTGAGATAGAGAGAGCGCAGAGATCTGTTTTAAAGGTTATGTTAAATAAACCTTTTAGATACTGCACTACAAACCTCTATCGCGACGCTGAAGTGCTGTCGGTGCGCCAGCTTTATATAAGCGTAATATCCACATCAACCCACTCAAAGATAATAAAATCTGTAAATTACCAAGCTTTAATCTCCAGGAGGGTCTACCGGTTACCTCAAATAACAATTAACACTTCCTTTGCTCAAAGGCTGCCATATTTTCTGAGTAATTTTGTTTACAATAGAGTTCTCGTTCACTGTAATGTTAAAAGCGATACTGTTGGACAGGCTAAGTATAAGGTTAAAAAGTGGTTGCTAAAATTGACATATCGTTGCACTGAAGACATTCTTAAAATCTATAAATAAAATGTTACTTACCATTACCCTAACGTTTAGACGACCTATCTTGTAATTTTAATTTGATAATGTTTATAATGTATTCGGATGTTTGACTTAATTTGTTTTAATGTTATATATTTTATTAATTTAATTTGATTTAGTTAAATAACTGTTTTCTTTTTATTATTATTACTTAATTTCATTTCCAATGTTAAATAACTTCTTGCTTAAATTATTATTATTTTTATTTCTTTAAATTGTATTTGATTTGAGACTGTACAACGTAATATTATTGTTATTCTGATCCACTTTGGTGCTTCCAACACAGGTTTGACCCATAGGAAGCACCGCTACCAAAATTTTTGTTATCAGTCTGTATATTAATGAATAAATGATTATTATTATTATTATTATTATTATTAACTTGGAATTAAAATCTTGTGTATCGTCCTTCTGCATTGATGACATCTAGAAATACAGCATTTTGACAGAAATCAACACCTCGCAGGGAATCCCATATTTGCATGACATGCGTACGCAATGATTCTGGAGTTCGGGATTCATGGTGATCATCGATGATGATAGAATTTTACAAATATTCTGCAGTACAATTTTATTAATTTGCAATACAATGACATGAATGTCAGAACTATTATTATCTATGTTTATAGATTCCAAAGTGGTTTTTCGATTAAGTTCTATCTACTATTTGAAAATAATTATTTCTTATCTGAAGAATTTCATTGCGTGGTTATGTCATATTGACATACTTACAATAAAAAACATACTA
The DNA here is from genome assembly GCA_916618145.1 of Emmelina monodactyla. Taxonomy (NCBI): domain Eukaryota; kingdom Metazoa; phylum Arthropoda; class Insecta; order Lepidoptera; family Pterophoridae; genus Emmelina; species Emmelina monodactyla. The sequence goes on from OU745316.1 coordinate 6,692,777, forward strand.
TATGACAATGTATGTCACTGGTCATGTTGATTACCTATACATAATAGAATAAAGAAATAGGTTTGTCGGTTCATTTAATCAATAATTAAATAATTTTTTTCTCGTCATATATTTTTAACCTTAACTAAACATTAATGGCACATACTTAATAAAGAAAAAAACAGAAAATATAAAGAAAAGAAAATTTAAAATCACACAGAAACGAGAGAAGTGATCTTTTTTTTGTAGGTAATTATTATTTTACACTAGATTTTATAAGTTATTATTGGTGTTATTTATTCGCCTTTTTAACTCAATCCCTTAGTCAATGAGATCAGTGAATTCGTTTAATGGTTACGAATACGTTTTTTTATTTAGGCACTACCGCTTGACACTACTAGTTGTGCCATGGGAGATTTTTACCTCCCATTACACTATCGGCATTTTCCAGTAGTGTAATTTCAGATAAAACCGCGGGCGGGGCTTTCTTTCAAAAAACTATTTTCTTACGACTTTAATTATAAAAGATTAATTCAGTTCTAAACAAAAGCCACGTCAATGACGTCATGCATAAAATGAAACAGATAAATAAAGATGATTACTGTGACTTAAGTCATAGAGTTTATTTTTCTTAAGCGCGAAGATATTTTTGAAAAATTAAATGCTTAGATACCAATGAATAGTGTTTATGCCAACATAATATTGAACATCTTGATGCGTTATATAAAATTGCAAATTATTGCGATGATATTTATGTCAACTTTGTTTGGTTACAATGATATGGTTATTATGACACTAACATAAAATTGAATTTTTCACCCAAAGATATTTTTGACTATCTTGTCTTATAATATCTTTATGCTTTTGACTGTACGTAAATGTCAGGAAAGAAATCCGCATTTCTGTAAAACGGGTTTGTAAAAGCTGTGAGTCATTGTGATTTGAATTTATACAAGAAATAGTTATTTGCAGAATTTTTTACACGTTTCATTGGGTATCTAAAATCTAAAAATTCTAAATAATAATAGCGCCGTTTGTGTATAAACTGTTTAATGTAGACTAAAAATAATGTCATCACCTTTTTATCTTAAAAAATAATGGTCTATTGATATCACTTAAGTTAGTCCAAGTCATAACAAAAAGAAAACGCAGTCAAATAAAAACATCACCTTTATTAAAATAACATTTACTCGCATAATTTCTATGATCATAAAACAAAATTGGTTATCTAATAAATCTACTTATTGGTGAATAACAATATATAAATTATTTTAACACGATTTAGACACGGTACAATTCCATAATTCTCATTTACACCAACATACAATGTCATAAACGATAAATGTTTATACGCGGTCGTGTTTTAATCATTTTCTCTTGAACAATCTTATTTGCATCAATGAACGTTTAATTATAACCTATCAACAGATCTTTGATAACTAGCATGTTAAGAATAGCTTCTAGGAAGGTTGTTCTTTAATGGGAATATCTTGCTAATTTCTAAGCTTCTTATGTTGTTAGGCAGATATCTTAGTAGTTAAAGTTGTCTTTAGCTGATGGATTATTTATAGAATATTAGCTGACGTAGTCTTGTTCAGTAAATGTATAAGAGAGAAGACTTTATACAAAAACTGAACTCCTCCTAAATGTGGCAATATTCTAGAGAATTTCAGTTTTCTTGAGCTGAGTTTTGCGTTTGTACCTACTTAGGACAACGGTTTCACAATTCAATGTATAATAAAGTTATAGTATGAAGATATTTTATTCATCTTAAGTATAAATTAAGTTTCTTGTTCACATCTTGCCTATTGTTCTTAACATACTGTGTAGGTATAGGTTTTTTGAAAAAAATCAGTACTTAGATAAAAAAATGATTTTTCTATCGATTTTTTACATTTCATAGTGTACCATTTCAGAACACAAGAATACAAGTTTTTTATCCCTATGATTAAAATATTTAACGGTCCATGTTTGTTTGTTACAGAAAACCTGGCGCCATCGGAACTGAAGAAGCTGCGAAACAAACAGAGGAAAGCGAAACGGAAGGCGGAGCAGGAGAGCGCGCTGGCCGCGCAGGTACAAGTACGTATTGGTTACTGGGTTCTCCCCTAGTCCATTCTGTGGGACCTGTAACATAGGCTCTTACTGCGCTATCTTTAGGGATACATCCTACTAATATTATAAACGTGAAAGTTTGTGAGTATGTATGGATGGATGATTGTTTTCTTTCACGTAAAAACTACTGGACGGATTTGGATGAAACTTTGCAGTAATATAGGTTACACTTCAGAATAACACATAGGGTACTTTTTACCGCGGGAAAACTTCTTATTCCCAAAGGAAACCGACTTCCACACGAACGGAGTCGCGGGCGGCCACTTATCACTAGCTTGAGCCTCGCACAAGGGAGATTTTTGACTACTTGATCACGAAATTATGAATTTAGAGTTTTATGCCCATTTTCACCAACGTTTTCACATTTTAACTAACACATAAATATTAACATTTTGCATCAAAACTTTCTCGGTTTATACAAATACAATCTGACAACAAATTGTAGTTACAAAATAATTAACAAAGCCATAAATAGTAATTTTATAGACCTTTGAAATATTTTAAGTGTCCCCTAAATTTAAGGTATCGTTGTCAAAAACGGGTGGTAGACTTATTGTGAAGATGTAATTTTGAGTTTTAGTATTCACATGCAAATATTGGTGGATGGTACATTTAATTGTGTAGATTCTACACTGTAGAGGCTTGTGTCACGTTAAAATAATGGCACGCAAAAAAAAAACAGGCTATTTGGAATCGACTAAGTTACTAGTTTTTTCTTACTAACATGTAGGTAGTTTTGTTGAATAAATAAATTATTTTACTATTAAAACATACCTTTATTGCTGATGCTGAATTACTTATATGTTGTCACTAATTGAGAGGAAAACCTACAAGTAACTTTTAAATTATCAAAGACACAGGCAACATATCGTATCATAAAACGCTTTCGCTCACTTATTTTGATAACTGCCAACCTAATTATCATTATAATTCCAGGTAAAGAGGGAGCAGCATCACAAGGCTCGACAGCAGCAGGAGCAGGGAGATCCTGAGGCACCTCAGCTGGATGAGCTCATACCTGATAAACTGGCGAGGGTAAGTGTCAACTGTAATGCAAGGTGATAAAGTCCAGATTGCAGTGGCTGGGGTAATATTAATAGGTTATTGGGCTTGGGTATGAGATTAATGTATAAATAAAAGTGCGTGATATCGCAGTGGGTACAGGGACTGGACAAAAATTCTGGGTTTGATCCACTGGGGTGTACCACTAATTTCTAAATTGTGTACATATTTATCATTCACTAATGTAAAATGTTTTTTGTGTGAGGACACCTAAATGATTGCATGATGTGCATCCATCAATTCGCATCGAACAAGCGTGGTGATTACGGCTTAGTACATATTTATTTTCAATCCCAAAAAACTGTGCCGCTTCAATTATTTTTGCGATTAGCCTTATATCATTCACAATATTAATTTTCAATACGAGCATAGTTATTTATATTGTCATCATTATACTGTGACAGTGAAAATTAATAAAACCATCAAAGAAAACGTGTAACAAACAGCCTATTTATTTACTTAACACATCGCAACCCAAACTAGCACAGAACCGCTTCAGGCTTTTATATTATTGGAAAAACACTTCATAATCAAAGTTGAAATACACCTTAATATTTAGGTATTAAAGATCAAAATACTTTGATGGAATATAATAATTGCTTAATACATTTTCAATGTTTGTTGTGGTAATAGTAAGAATGGTTAAAGTTGTCATTCAGTAATAGAGGGGTCACGAGTTGTCTGTGTGTTTGAATGATCGTTTATTGATGTGTGTCGTTAGGTTGGGTGATTGTGATTACTCTCTTGCTTACTATGATAGGCCTATAATAGGCCGCCTATTGTTTATTAAAAGCTTTTCAAATGTTGATAATTCAAAGTTTTAAAGAGGGACGTTTAAAAGATTTAAAAATCTCTCTAATTAAATCAATAACAAATATTAAACGTAATTTATGTATCACATGTCTTCTTTTTATTTATTTAAAAGTGTAATCGTTTACTTGCAAAATTTCGAGACGCGTAGCGCCATCTACCTTAGTCATATAGTAACAATGCCATATCAATTAAACTTACTGTTTGACTTTTGTAGGTTTAGTTGTATTTGTACTCAACAAAATAATCATTTAACGATCTTTGAGTTGTTTCCTAGGCCAGAATCTTGTCACTTTCAGCTTAATTTTTATTTTGCCACTTGGGCACAATAATTTTACTGTTTCGATTTCTGTGCTGCCATCTAGAATATGCCATTGAAATTATTGTAACATGACAGCTTTAATTTAAGTTTACCATTGGAGTTTTTAACGGCGGAGCCCAATATACGATCTCAATCCATTTTTAGGCATCTAAGACCATCAATCGAAACCAAATTTTCTCAAAACTGTTTCAATAAACGATCTACAGATTCTGGAACCAACCCAAAGACGCAATCGATCCATGGGAAGCAAGCTCCTTTTTCTAGCATATTTGTTTGAAAATGGTGCCAACCATCATCCCAATAACCGATCTATTAATTTTGACACATCCTTTGAATCAATTTTTGCGAACCCCGGAATTGGGCAGTTCGATCTTTTGTTTGAGTGACTTACGCCGGAGCCCAATATCGAATCCTGAATCCGAGAGTTGGTACGATCTGAGATCGTACACGATCTGCGGTTCGACTCCAACCTGCGTCCCAATAACAATTATATGCAATCGATGTCAGTGATGCAAAAAGATCGTCCATCGATCTCTTCATTGTGAATAAAAAGTTAGTTTTACTAATATTTAAAAAGTTATGCCTTAGTTTTAACTATTAACTTGTCTGAAAATAGTTTAATACACATAAATAAATACATCTTATGTAATTAGCTTGGAAAAATGGCCGGATATATTTTTTGTCCTGATCTTTGCTGTTTTTTTGCAATAATTGCATTGTGTTTATACAAACATTTTAATTTAATCGAAAACATTAATTTTGAATTACACATCTAACGGGAAGGCACATCCAGTAAAGGCACTTCTTGTAAAATTTAGATTTTAAAAGTTTTAGATCAATGTACGTTGCTATGGTAACTGATTTTGTTTTACATGGACTGACATAAAAAGTCACTCAAACAAAAGATCGAACTGCCCAATTCCGGGGTTCGCAAAAATTGATTCAAAGGATGTGTCAAAATTAATAGATCGGTTATTGGGATGATGGTTAGCACCATTTTCAAACAAATATGCTAGAAAAAAGATCGCTTGCTTCCCATGGATCGATTGCGTCTTTGGGTTGGTTCCACAATCTGGAGATCGTTTATTGAAACAGTTTTGAGAAAATTTGGCCCCGATTGATGGTCTTAGATGCCTAAAAATGGATTGAGATCGTATATTGGGCTCCGCCGTTATTATGTCAGTCCATGTAAAACAAAATCAGTTACCATAGCAACGTACATTGATCTAAAAGTTTTAAAATCTAAATTTTACAAGAAGTGCCTTTACTGGATGTGCCTTCCCGTTAGATGTGTAATTCAAAATTAATGTTTTCGATTAAATTAAAATGTTTGTATAAACACAATGCAATTATTGCAAAAAAACAGCAAAGATCAGGACAAAAAATATATCCGGCCATTTTTCCAAGCTAATTACATAAGGCATAACTTTTTAAATATTAGTAAAACTAACTTTTTATTCACAATGAAGAGATCGATGGACGATCTTTTTGCATCACTGACATCGATTGCATATAATTGTTATTGGGACGCAGGTTGGAGATCGAACCGCAGATCGTGTACGATCTCAGATCGTCCCAACTCTCGGATTCAGGATTCGATATTGGGCTCCGGCGTAAATCATATCCGATTTTAGTTTTTTTTAAACTAATTATTCCTATAGAATCGTTAGGCAGTAACAACTCACTTTTTGTGTATTTGTCATTGATTCTTTAACAAACTAATGTATTTGTTGTATATTCCTAGGCGGAGGACCCGCTAGAGCAAGCAATCAAGTTCCTAACGCCGCTGCGAACGCTGGCGGCAGATAGAATAGAAACTCACCTTATGGCCTTCGAAATATATTACAGAAAAGGTAATAATATTAATTAAACAGAAAATGTGTTGATATAAATTAATATTCTATGGTTTTATTGTTATAAATGAAAGAGTTAGTTAAAATGAAAGTTTGGTTAAAAAAAATATATCTGGTTAGTTTCTATCTCCAGGCACAGGCAAATGATATTTTCCTTATTTTACCTTGAAACTAGGGTAATAATCTATACAAAAACATCTCGCCTTAACCATTTGTATAATTAACTAGCGACCCGCCCACGCTTCGCAATGGTGTTATTTTGGCCGACTTGCTCACGAAACATTGATTTTTGGCTAACTTAAAAAATCTTTTTCCGATTGTTCTTTATTTACAAATTTAAATGAAAAAAATAACTAAAGGATGGTGAAAACCGCATTATTTCAATTTTAAGCTTTAACTGGTTTAGTGGTTTGCTGGAGCTCTTGCTTCTACGGAGGTTGGAGGCAGATTGAAAGGCAGATGTATCCGATCATGAATTTATTAGAAATGGTACCCTATTTATGGTTACAAAATTTGGTATGAGCTGAACGTCAGCAATACCGTAAAGAGAGCCCCGTGTTATGTCCCTCTTTGAGCAATACCGTAAAGGGAGCCTATCTAAATAAACTTACAACAAATAATATTTATTTTACAAATATACATTAAAACTAAATTAAAACTATTATTTACAAACTATGTGTCACCACATAACCCCCCTTCAAGTGAAACGTACGTTCTTCTTTATCGTCCGCCCGTATCTTGTCACGTAGGTAGGTACCGTCACGCCCGTGTTTGTAGGTACCTTCGTGGCTGCAGGTTGTGATGTTGACGGCTGGATCGGAGTCGCTACGTTTCTGGGTGTTGCAGTAACACTCGGCTTCTCGTCGTTGAATATATAAGCCGGCTTAAGTCTGTCGACGGAGACGATCGCTGTACGCAGAGGTAGTTGTATCTTGTAGTGTTTGTCGCTGCGCTCGAGTACTTCGTACGGTCCGTCGTATGGTGGTGTGAGTGAACTTCGTACTGTATCGTTGCGAATGAAGACGTGACTGCACGAAGGTAAATCCTTGTAGACGAAAATAATCTGGTTCGATGCAGTTTTTCGTGGAACTGGTGCGTATGACGTCATCGTTTCGGTTAGTCTGCGTACGAATGCGGCATCTTCAACATTGGTTTTTGCGGGTACAAAAAAATCTGCTGGCATTCTCAGAGTTGATCCGTACGTCATCAATGCTGGGCTAATGTTGTTGTCGCGTAGTGCTGTGCGAAGTCCGAGTAATACGACAGATAGTTCGTCGCTCCATGTTGACTGTGCGCCTCTTGACATAAGCGTGGCCTTCAGAGTGCGGTGCCATCTTTCAACTTGCCCGTTGGCTTGCGGATGATAATCAGTTGTTCGGATGCGTGTGATGCCAAACTTTTTCATGAGAGCGTTGATTAGTGATGACTCGAATTGCCGGCCTTGGTCTGTTGTCATGCGCAGCGGGCATCCAAACCTCGAGATCCACCCATCGTAGATTGCTTTTGCGACGACTTCGGCTGTTATTTCAGTGGTGGGGATAGCTTCGGGCCACTTCGTAAATCGGTCGATAATTGTGACGAGATACCGGTACTGATTTGATGTTGGTAGGGGTCCGACGATATCCACATGTATGTGTTCGAACCTCTGTGACTGCTGGAACTCGCCAAGGGGACTGGTTACATGCCGATGTACTTTTGCACGTTGACAACCGATGCATGCTCGTGTCCACACTCCAACGTCCTTGTTCATAGCTGGCCAGAAGTACTTGGATGCCATAATTCGCCTCATCGATCTGACGCCTGGGTGGCTTATCTCGTGTTGAGCTTTGAAGGCAGCAAGACGATAAGCTGGCGGTAGATAAGGTCGAATATGTGATGATGAAGTCTCGCAGGTAATCGCAGAGTTAACGCCTGGCATGTTGATAATAGCAAATTGTAAATTTGTGCTATTTGCTCGAAGTTTCTTCAATTCTTCATCTATGTTTTGATCTCTCGATAGCTTCTCGAAGTCAAAGTTTGCGGTGAATTCTATGTCTTCTATGCGCGACATGGCATCAGCAGCTTGGTTGCGGTCACCGTTGATGTATTTGATACTCGAACAAAACTGACTCAAAAAGTGTAGTTGTCGTTCTCGCCGCGGTGTGTCGCTACTGTTCGCTGGTTTACTTAGCGCGTACGACAGGGGCTTGTGATCAGTGTAGATGACAACGTCGTTTCCTTCTATGAGTCTTCTCAGGTGCTTCACAGCTGTGTACATTGCAAGAAGTTCGCGATCGTACACGCTGTATCTTCGCTGTGTCTCGCTCATCGTTTTAGAGAAGAAAGCGAGTGGTTTCCATACGCCGTTCACTTTTTGTTGAAGAACGGCGCCGAGGCTGTGATCTGAAGCGTCGGTCAACATACATAATGGAGCTGCGGGGACTGGGTGTGAAAGAGTGGTTGCTTCGGCAATGCTTTGACGGCACGTGACGAAAGCTTTCTCGGCTTCAGTTGTCCATTCTATTGCGGTTTTATCGTTCTTTTTGCTGTTGTGTAGGTATTTGTTGAGCTCCTGTTGATGTTCTGCTTGATGCGGTAGGCAGTCGCGGTAGAAATTGACCATACCGAGGAATCTTCTAAGCTCTTGTACATTCTGTGGCTTCGGGTAGTTCAGTATAGCTTGAATGCGTTCCCCCGTGGGCTTGATTCCTTCAGATGTTACTTCATATCCGAGAAACTGAATGTTTTCCTTGCCGAACTCGCATTTGTCGATGTTGAGCGATATTCCATACTGGTTGAGGCGTTGAAGTACTTGTTCGACATGTTTCTTGTGTTCCTCTGGATCCGATGAATAAATCAGTAGATCGTCCACGTAGCAGAAAACAAAATCGTCTAGTCCTCGAAGTACTTCATGCATGAAACGTTGAAACGTTTGACCCGAGTTACGTAAGCCAAACGTCATGCAATTAAACTCGAACAAGCCGAATGGGGTGATGATTGCGGTCTTCGGTGCGTCTGCCTTTTCGATAGGTATCCAGAAATATGCCATCTTGATGTCAAGTTTTGAAAATATTCTTTTCTCGTGTAGGCGGTATGTGAAGTCTTGAATTCGTGGTATCGGGTAGCGGTCGGGTACAGTGACCGCGTTCAGCCGCCGGTAGTCGCCGCATACGCGCAGTGATCCATCCTTCTTTTTGACGACGTGCAGCGGACTAGCCCACGAGCTCTTGGAAGGCTTGCATATTCCCATCTCCAACATTTTCTCAAACTCGAGTTTTGCGGCTTTGTACTTGTCAGGAGGAAGTGGGCGTGGCCTCGCAAAAAGGGGTGGGCCTGACGTCTCGATGTGATGCGTAACAGAGTGTTTCGACGGAGACTTGAGTGACATCGGCCGCAGTACATCTGGATACTTTGACAGGATATCATGGTAACTGTGGTTGCGGTTAACCATGAAAATCGTCGGGTCTTCATTCTTGATTGTTATGCCGTCGATGTTTATATCCGTAATTGTATCTATTAGTTTGCGGCGGTGCAGGTCAACCAGTATCTTGTGTTTTCTCAGGAAATCTGCTCCAATAATCGATGTCTTGACGTCCGCCACAATAAATGTCCATTTGAAAGAACGACGTAAGCCTAGGTTGAGTTCTAATGTGCGCTCTCCGTAGGTACGTATCGGTGTGTTGTTGGCTGCGTATAATTTATAACTTGTTGAAGCTGTGTTGAGTCTTGATTTGTTGCGCGCCGACAGAACTGAAATGTCTGCTCCAGTGTCCACAAGAAATCGTTCTCGGCTATTAATGTCGAAAACGCAGAGGCGGTGGCTTGAACTGGGAACATCGACACCCGCCACGGTCGATGTTTGTCTTAGTTTTCCTGCTTCCTTCTTGAACACGGCGACTCGCAACGTTTAGCTTTATCGCCGTATCGAAAATGGTACTTGCACTGCCATTCCTTATCTCTGGGCCTTCGGTTGACATCGGCGGGTGTGCGCGATCGGGAACGATAACGCGAGCGCGTGCGAGAGGGATGGCGATATCTTCGTGATGTACTCGTGCGTAGCTCGGCGATTTCTAACGTAAGCTTCTCGATTTGCTTGCTGAGGAATTCGAACTGCAAATTTCCGTTACTCGAACTGGCAGATATCGCAGCTATTGATGCACCCTCGGTTTGTTCCAGCATCTTGTCGGCCATGGTTGCTAAAATTTCTAGTGACGACTCCGTGTTTACCGCAAGAACCGTGCGTACGTTGGCTGGCATCTGCTTCATCCATATTATTCGAAGCGCGTCGTCGGAAAGAGTGTGGCCGCCGAGATCTCTCATCTTTCGAAGTAACTGGGTAGGCTTCTGGTCAGCTAGTTCTAGTCCGCCGAGTAGTTTCTGCAGCTGTCGACCTTCGGACTCTTGATATACAGAAATAAGCCGCTTTTTCAGAAGCTCGTATTTTCCAGTAGCTGGCGGGTTCAAAATGATGTCGCTGATCTGCTCGACGTCGGTGCGTTCCAGGACGGGAATGACGAGGTTGTATTTTTGTTCGTCGCCGATCTTCTGTGCTGCCACCACGACTTCAAACTGGGCGAACCAAAGTTTCGGGTTTTCTCGCCAAAACGGTGGAATTCGCGCCTGTAGTGAGACTGTAGCCACTTCAGCCTGGTCGGTTTTCTTTGGGTCTTCCATTTTATTTTCTTCAGTGCGGGGTCACCAATTTAGTAGGTTGCTGATGCTCTTGCTTCTACGGAGGTTGGAGGCAGAATGAAAGGCAGATGTATGCGATCATGAATTTTTTTTTTTTTTTTTTTTTTTTTTTTTTTTTTTTTTTTTTTTTCTGACTGTCGATTGCTGTTGGCCCCTTGACGGCCTTTACAGCTTCACCGGGCTTGGGGGCGAGCGCAAAAGGCGCTCAGCCAGTAGATAAGTTTGTCCCTACCTACGATGCGACTGCCTAAGGGCACCCAGTTGGGTACGGACCTCGGCTTAGGGCGTCGCGATCATTTACTCTACACTGGTTCGTAAGGGGCCCCTCTCTGAGAAGAGCCAGCAATAAACTCAGCGGGGGTGGGATCTGATAGTCGGCCATCTGGTACGACATCGGATTGTGAAGGCCGCACCCGCCGGCGGGCGCGGTTGGTGTATATGGGAGATGTGAGGTTGGATCTGCCATCGTGTCTATGGGAGCGTGCGCGGTCGCGGTCTGGCGGACGTAGATTATTACCGACGGTGATATCGTCGTCCGAATCGATAAGTACGTTTCTCGGTCGCCTTTTGCGTGGGTCGCGAATGGCAGAGTATTCTGCTGCTTCCACCACCAGGTGGTTGGGGTGGTGGGGGGAAGAGTCGAAGAAGCGTCTAGACGCTTTCTTCATGAACTGAGCTATCGTCGGTAGCTCGAAGTCGCGATGTAGGTCGATGTTGCGCATGAACGGCGGAGCGTTGACGGCCTTGCGCATGAACCGATTCTGCAAAACTTGCAGCTGGCGAAGTAGCGATTTGCTTGCATGCGCAAAGACCACGCTACCGTAGGTCATGACTGGACGGATGCAAGTCAGATAGATGGTGCGCTTATTTCTAAGCGACATCTTGCTCCGACTGCATAGGAGATTGTGTAGGCGACCGAGAATCATCGCGGCACGGTCGCGTACGCGTTTCGTATGTGGCCTAAAGGTCAAGCGACAATCGAGGGTAATACCTAAGTATTTTACTGAATTGGACCACGGAATCCGTCGCCCATACAGCTCTATCGGCCGAATCATGCTAAGCCGTCTGAGCCGTCGACGTCCGCTCCGGTCGAAGTACACTGCTGCACTTTTCTCGGGGTTGACCTCGACCCTCCATTTCCGGAACCACTCGCCTAAGGCGGTGACTCCTTTTTGGAGGTGCTTCCTAAGACGGACCATGTTAGGATGGGCGTAGAAAATCGCGGTGTCATCGGCGAACATCGCTGTCTGGGCGGGGGCGTGGCGGGGCATATCGCTGGCGAACAGCGTATACAGAATCGGGGAGAGAACGGCGCCTTGTGGGACACCGGCCCTGATGGGGCGGGGAGTGGACAGCGCTCCCTCGACTCGGTATTGAAAGGTGCGATTCGACAGGAAGTCTCGCAAGATGTGCACGAGACTGTCTGGCACACCGAAGTGAAACAGCTTGTAAACCAAGCCGTTGTGCCAGACTTTGTCGAACGCTTTCGCAACGTCGAAGAAGAGAGCGGCTGTACCGTAGGGACGGGTCCTATTGAGATTGTGCAGCATGTACTCCGTGATGCGGTGCACTTGCTGCGGGCAGGAGTGACGAGCTCGGAAACCGAATTGCTCGTCAGGAAGGAGACCTTTGTCGGATACGACAGAATTCAGTCTGTTTGTCAGTATACGTTCGTATATTTTGCCCATACAGCTCAAGAGGCTGATGGGTCTATAGCTAGACGGCTCAGAGGCGGGCTTGTTCGGCTTTCGGATGCCGATGACTATGGCGTGTTTCCACGGCCGGGGAAAAGAGTGATTTCTGATGGCAGCATTGAAGATGACGACCATCAGTTTAATAATGAGGAGGGGAAGTATTTTGAATACTTTATTCGAGATGCCGTCAGGCCCTGGGGCCTTGCGGACTTTGAGACCTCGGATAATGTCGATGACCTCATCGGCGTTCGTCGGTTTGATCGTTTCTACGGGAGGGGTACGAATGCGACAGTCGACCTCACTGTCCACGGTGGACAGGTGAGTCGGATCGACTGGCTCAGTGCTCGGGGAGCACTGCAATTCGAGACTGTCGGCTAGGCAATTCGCTTTCTCGTCGTCGTCAAAGGCGACTGTCGAGTCGTTTCGGATCAACGGAGGCATCGCAGAAACAGTGTCTGCCTTCAGGGATCGCGCCAGTTGCCAGAAGGCAACGTGCGATGGCGTGATTCCTTCGAGCATACTGTCCCATGCGTTATCGCGGAGTTCTTTTATACTCGATTTGACTTCGCGTTGGAGTCGCCGCATGCGTTTGCGGTTCTCGTCAGTGGGGACCGAGTTAAAGGCCCTAGTGGCGGCATTCTTGTCCCTGATCAACTCTTTGATGTCTTCAGGCAGGTGGAAGCGGCGATCATTCGCCACCGTCACCTGTCTGGAGCATTCGCGGATGGTGTTGCGAATGTAGTTGGTCAGGGATTCGATCGCGGTGTCTGTCGCGTCAGTAGTGGCGTCGTTGAGATCAAGGTTGGGAGGGTTTGCCTTAAAGGCTGATTCGAGCCTCTTCCAGTCCACGACCGTCTTGGTCTGAGGGACCGCGGCGTGGCGGGAACCCAGTTGTAAAATAACTGGCCGGTGATCCGAGCTTAGTGCTGATATAACCTCTATCGAACGCACCTCTAGGGTGACGTTTTTCAAGATGGCTATATCTAGTGTGTCGGGGGAGCCGTTGCGTCGGGGCGGAAAGTTTGTCGGGGACATGGGACCGAGAACATCTACACCAAGGGAGGGCAGCATTTTGAATAGTATCGTGCCGTTACTATTGGAAGTGCCGGAATTCCAAGAAGGGTGTTTACTGTTAAAGTCGCCGGCTAGGATGACAGAGTCGCCTAACCTTAATAGGGCCTGCATGTCGCTCTTAAGGAGCTTAAATCTACCGGGGTGGTAGACCGAAACAACTACAATGGGCTGATGGCCCGTCATAGCTATTCGGCAGCACGATACTTCTGTGTGACTGAGAGGGGGGGAGGCAATAGGTGAACAGTGCAGGGACCGTTTACAATAGATCATAGTGCCTCCTTTAGAACATCTAAGTCTGTCGTCGCGAATTAAGAAGTAATTCGCTATTTTGGGATCGCGAGTGGAGGGCTTGTAGAAAGTCTCCTGCACCAGTAGGATGTCGATTTGATGTTCCTCGAGGAACATTCTTAGTTCGTCACGTGGTGTCTTCCGAAGGCCATTTGCGTTGAAAGAGCCGACAGTCAGGGCGCGGGGTTTAACTCTTAATGGGGCTTTATCCATTATGAGGCATTTTGAAGAAATTACCGATGATGGTCGGTACCTGAGCGTTGAAGTACTCAATGAGCGACTTCATTCTCTCAGGGGAGATCTCGAACAACTCAGGTTCGGCTTGTTTTGGCTGGGAGCGAGCAGCCTTGGGCAGCGGCGGGAAGCCGGGCGGAGGACCGCAGGAGGCGGTCGCGCCGGGCGCCGGGGGCCAGTAGGTGGGGGGGCGGGGGCGGGGGAGCCTCCGTGGTGCGCTCGATTGCGGAGCGGGGGGGCAACCGGGGCGCCTTTCTTGTGTGGCCTATTGGCCGCGCGGGGGGGGTTGGTGGAGGGGGCTTGGCGTCTCGCAACCCTATGGTTGCGGCGCGGTGCCTTGGGGCAGCCCCGGTAGCTGGCCGGATGACCAGTGGTCTCGCATAGCACACAGCTAGGCGGGTTGGTCTTTGAGGGCTCCTTTGGGCGGGGGCACTCAGCGGTGCCGTGGTCTTCACGACACTTGACGCACCGAGGGCGGGCGAAGCAATTACGGGCCGAATGCCCGTAAAGCTGGCAGCGGTGGCACTGCCCAGGTAGACCCTTCTTACGAGGGGTTTCTACCCTCAGCCCAGATAGGGAGCAGATCTTTGTCAGATTAAAGATCTGTTTGCCGGCCTCCGTGCGGTCTGATACCACCATGACCAAGTCAAGGGGTTTCTTGGACCTCGCGAGGTGCATTCGATGCACTTCGCGGACGGGGTATCCTTGGGACTTAAGGTCCTCAAGAATGAGCTGAGAGTCCAGCTCTTTGGGCAGTCCGCGGATCACTACGCGGAGCTGCTTTTCCTCCTCGAGGGCATAGGTATGAAAACCAATGCCGTCGGCGCGGAGGAGGGCGGTGACGGTGCGGAAGCCGTCGGTGGTGCACATCTGCACACGAATCCCTTGCGGGGTGTTGCGCGCAGATGTGTATTGAATGCTGCGCGCATTCAGATGGGCCGATATTTTCGGCCACGCAAGCTTCTCCTGGATGAAGAAGGGCGGCGGGGGGCGGGGCTTTGAAACCGCTTGTTGCGTCGACGTAGACGCAACCGCTGCGGATTTGCGGGGGGAGGCGCGGGGGGAGGCGCGGGGAGACGCGCTCACTTTGGCCGCTTTTGGGGCCGATACGGTGGCCGGCGAGGCCCGGTGTTTGCGCTTTTTGCGCGAAACGACTTGGAAGTCGCCCTCAGCTTCGTCCTCTGAGGTTTGATTGGACACGCAGGTTTGCACGTCCATCTCAGATTCCGCTGAAGAGCGATCTTCCGACGAAGCGGGATTGTCCGAGGTGTCGGACTGTACGGAAGACGCAGTGGGGGACGCAGTCGCGGAGGACTTGCGTTTGCGGCGGGGGGCGCGACGTGAGCGGGGCGCGGGGGGGGGAGCATGAAAGCTCTAAAAGAGAGGGGATCGCGGCGGACGCGGGGAGTACGGTCTTCGCGAAATTGGCGAGGACCGGAGGGGGCGCGAGGGGCGCGGGGGTCGCGGGGGACACGGCGAACGCGGAGGTCGCGGTGGGCGCGGGGGGCGCATAAGGCGCGGGGGTCGCGGGCGTCAAGGGCGCGTACGTAGGTTGAGCAGAGAGCTCAACCTCAAAGGTCGCGGGGGTCGGGGGGGGCGCGGAGGCGCCGCAAGCCATTGACTCGCGATCGAGTCTTTCGGCCAGGGCAGGGTCCTCGGCATGGACGCGGTTGAAGTAGTACCTATAGTACTGCATTTCCGCCTCCATGGCGGCAAATCTTTTCTCCAGGGACTCCATGGTTGGAGCCAACACGATGACGGAGCAACCTAAATCGAGCCGGGGTTGGAGTGCCCCGGCCTGCCCTATGTCCCCCTGCCAAGGGTTTGTGTGCGGCAGGGGGATGTGTACCTATTGCGTGGTGTGTGTAGCGTGTACCTCTCTCGATGTCTTACGCCCGAGAGAGGGTGAGCGTGTGCGTGCTCGACGGGGTTGACTAGGGGCACCCCCCAAGGCCAGTGGTCCCGAAGGCTTCCGATATCGGTGTTCCCTGAAGGGGAAAACCGAGGTCTCGGGTGGGACCTCCGCACTCTTCGTTAGCCCCCGTAGGTGTCTCATGAATTTATTAGAAATGGTACCCTATTTATGGTTACAAAATTTGGTATGAGCTGAACGTCAGCAATACCGTAAAGAGAGCCCCGTGTTATGTCCCTCTTTGAGCAATACCGTAAAGGGAGCCTATCTAAATAAACTTACAACAAATAATATTTATTTTACAAATATACATTAAAACTAAATTAAAACTATCATTTACAAACTATGTGTCACCACAACGTAGAAGGAGTTAGCAGCCAAACATACAAACAAACAGAATTAGCGACTTGGATTTATACTATGTAATGATGATGATGATTCGCTCAACAGAGAAGCCCCTGCTAATGCTGCAGAGTCTGAGGCGCGCGTGGACCCTGAACTCGAGACACCCGCAGGTCCACGACAGCCTGCTGCGCTTCCAGGGGTTCATGGAGAGCGGCCGGGACGTCAACGTCAACGTGACAGCTGTCATCGACACGCTGATTGAGCCGGTGAGTGGCGGACCATAGATAGATAGACAAGTTTTTTTTTCTCTTTTAGAATACTCTAATAATCTGATTTTATAAGTATACTAGTGACCGGCCCACGCTTCGCAATGGGGTTATTTTGGGCTTGTTCCAGTAAGATTTAATTTTGGCTCAAAAAAAAAACTGAATGTGTGTATGAAAAAAAAAGAAAAAAATTACCTAAACGATGGTGAAAACCGCATTGAAATCCCTCAACTGGTTTAGGAGGAGTTAGCAGACAAACGTACAAGCAGACAGAATTGGCAACTTGGATTTATACTATGTAATGAATTGGAAAGTTTTGGATTCACTCTTTTACCGTCAGGCGATAGTAATTAAATTTTGGCCTTGTTTATCTTTATGCAGAAAATCTTTCCTTGTTTTTTTCGGCACTATATTAAGTTTGCTTGGTAAACCATGTTTGTTTCGTACAACTTTCACGTCTTTGCCACTATCTTTCTACATTATTTTTCTTATCATCGCCCACAGCTAGTCCAGTCGCGGACCCCGCTCCAGATCGCGGAGCAGTACTTCCTCGAGGAGTCCCCCCACTCGCAGCTGCCGGCGCTGTGGGGGGCGCGAGCTTTATTGAGGATCCGACCCGACCACAACCACCAAGCGAGGGACCTCGTGATGAGGACCGACTTCCCGGACACCAGCATACAGGTGAGATAGAGATACCAACCACCGCGCGAGGGACCTCGTGATGAGGACCGACTTCCCGGACACCAGCATACAGGTGAGATAGAGATACCAACCACCGCGCGAGGGACCTCGTGATGAGGACCGACTTCCCGGACACCAGCATACAGGTGAGATAGAGATACCAACCACCGGGCGAGGGACCTGGTGATGAGGACCGACTTCCCGGACACCAGCATACAGGTGAGATAGAGATACCAACCACCGGGCGAGGGACCTGGTGATGAGGACCGACTTCCCGGACACCAGCATACAGGTGAGATAGAGATACCAACCACCGGGCGAGGGACCTGGTGATGAGGACCGACTTCCCGGACACCAGCATACAGGTGAGATAGAGATACCAACCACCGGGCGAGGGACCTGGTGATGAGGACCGACTTCCCGGACACCAGCATACAGGTGAGATAGAGATACCAACCACCGGGCGAGGGACCTGGTGATGAGGACCGACTTCCCGGACACCAGCATACAGGTGAGATAGAGATACCAACCACCGGGCGAGGGACCTGGTGATGAGGACCGACTTCCCGGACACCAGCATACAGGTGAGATAGAGATACCAACCACCGCGCGAGGGACCTCGTGATGAGGACCGACTTCCCGGACACCAGCATACAGGTGAGATAGAGATACCAACCACCGGGCGAGGGACCTGGTGATGAGGACCGACTTCCCGGACACCAGCATACAGGTGAGATAGAGATACCAACCACCGGGCGAGGGACCTGGTGATGAGGACCGACTTCCCGGACACCAGCATACAGGTGAGATAGAGATACCAACCACCGGGCGAGGGACCTGGTGATGAGGACCGACTTCCCGGACACCAGCATACAGGTGAGATAGAGATACCAACCACCGCGCGAGGGACCTGGTGATGAGGACCGACTTCCCGGACACCAGCATACAGGTGAGATAGAGATACCAACCACCGGGCGAGGGACCTGGTGATGAGGACCGACTTCCCGGACACCAGCATACAGGTGAGATAGAGATACCAACCACCGGGCGAGGGACCTGGTGATGAGGACCGACTTCCCGGACACCAGCATACAGGTGAGATAGATAGAGATACCATCATACCAGGCGGATCCAGTGGGGGTGTCCTCTAAGTCGAGTATCAATACCTTTGAAAGGTATCGGTGTTGGGACCCTTGAACGAAATCAGTTTTCGAGTCGCAATCGCGTAAAATTTTGAATTAAATCGCAGATTCTCTTGAAAAAGAATGGAACAGCTTGCTAGTCTATGTAAGCTACATCAGCTACAATCAGATTGGTATGGGTTGACTATTTAACTAAAATATCCGGAGTTTCTGCTTGCTTTGGGAGACATAGTAATCCTTTGGTTCTTGGTCCATTTACATTACTAGACACTACGGTAGATACTAGAAATTTAGTTTTTAAATATAAATAAGATTATTTCTGGCTCTTGTTTTGTTATAACTAGATTTGTCTTTAGTAAATTGCGCGGCACTCATAATGCTTACACTTATTTCATTTTTCAAAATGTGCATTAAACATTTTAAAAAACATGTTTCTTTAATCAGTTAAAAAGATGTCACAGAAGATTGAGAGTTAACGATCTAACTTTTATCAGTCAAAAAAGCGTTTATGAATATTGAAAGAGCGATATTACAAGAATTAACAATAGTATATTTCAATACAAGTGTGGAAAGGCTGTCATTTCAACAAGTTGACAGGCGGGACGAGTTGCAATGACGGTTCCGCACGTGTACTGAACGACTATTTTTAATACAGTTGCGAAAAAATAAAGCAATTTAATAAAATATAAAATTAGGATCGTAAATGTCGAAATAACGCTATACGTCCCAGCAAAACGCCACTTTTTGAGCAACTGTATTAAAAATGTATTTCCCTGTTGTATTCCAGGGCTGTGTGGACGTGCTAGAAAGCCTCAAAGCCGGCGACTTCGGCCCCTGCGAGGCCGAGGTGGAGGCCTACACGCTCGCCTGCCGCGCGCGGTTCCCGTTCGCGATCGCGTTCAAACCTGCGCCCGCGCACGACGAGCCCGACGTCGCCAAACTGAACATCTCCAACTGAGGACTAGTGCGATGTGAGATTGATTAGCGGTGTGATCGGTCGGAACGTGAAGTGATTCGGACAGTTTTCTATTTTGATAAAGTTAGTCGAGCAGTTTTTTCGTTAAAAAAAGTTAGTCGGACACTGGCCCCGATTCTGAAAACACTCTCTAAACTAAACTAAAACTATCGCCGTCACTTACTGTTCAATAGTATAAGACAGAGACAGGTAATCATTTTAGTCCTGTCAAACTAAAATGTACTTGCAATATGACACGGCGAAGGCAATTTTAGGCTAGTCCTCAGCGCATTTCGTTCAATTTTACAATGATGTGGACTAAATTTAGTGAGACCAATGTACCTGTCTTTTTCTAATACTAAGCATGAGAAAGTGACAGCGATAGTTTTAATTTAGTTTTAGAGAGTTTTTTGAAAATCGGGGCCACTTTTTCTCTGTAAAAAAAAAGTTGCGTTTTGTTTTTGGTTGTAAAGCTATTGCTAGTGTTTAGAGTTGCGCTTGAGTGCGTGAGTTTGTTGTATCGGTCTGGTGGTAAATTCGAAAGGAATCAGAAATGATGACGTCATTATGGAGATAGAAATGCGTTCTGATACAAAAGAAATTGAAAGCGTTTAGTTGCAAAATTTTTGATGTCCGTTGTAACATTAATTCCGTCACTATTTTAAAGCTTAAGAAGATTGGGTATAAAAAGGTTCGGCTGGGCTGTCATGGAAGCTTACGAGTGTCGGATATCATATTTTCAACAATTCTGCATAACTTGATAAAATGGATAAAAAATATAGAATTTTAGGATTAATAAAATAATCAATGTCGCCATCTAATAAACCCAAAAATGTGATGATGGTCATAAATTTTTACCCTTTCCAGAACTGTTGAAGAAATGACATCGGCTACTCGTAGGCTTCCATAATAACCCAGCGGGTTAGTTTTCTTTTAAAAAATCAAGCGAAAGACTCGCATTATAACAAAGTTTCACTGGGCTACGTGTAATTAAGCAATATTTCAGCAATAGTAAATACCTATCATATGCTTATAATTATTGAGGTCTAAAGGGATAAGAAAATTTTTTGCAGATATTTTGTAGGTAGGGTGTAGTGAAAAAAGATCTTAACACATTAAAAATATCTATTATAGGTTTTAAATTACTGTACTTTACTAATCTTGGTAACCTTTTGGCGTTCAGTAGATTTTGTAATTAAAAATAATTTGATAACTATTATACGAAAACTAGAAATTGGAGCTGGCCTCTATTAAGATCTATGATTAGGAAGAAAATGAACAAGTCAGATGCCCCTAAATGTATTTTAAATCTGCTTGTTTCTATAAATTTAAAATCCGACAGCTATCTATTATTTCGTCGCAAAAACACGGATCTAAGGCCGCAAATAAGCATTACAGAAAGATGGATCATTGAGACTGGTCGTTGGTCACAAAAAGGGGTTTAACCATGACATTGAACGTAAATTAAACGACTCTAAAATGTATTTACAGTAAGCATCATTGAACAATAAACCTTTGAAACAAGCGCTGACTTATAACTCGGGGGGTGTCCCGTAAAAAAAGAACTCTGATTGTGATCTCTTCCAAATACCAACTTCACTTCATTAATATAGTTGAAAAGTTCAAAGTGAAGTCTGCGTTTGAAAATGACAGCGATCGGTGTTTTTCTTATGAGACTGTCATATTTTTATGGTACTATTTAAAAAACACTCGCTTCCGATCGATATTTGGCTATCTGGTGGATATAAATGAAACAAGCTTTTAATTGTAAGTCATTTAAACTTTTGGGTCAATTTCAAATTAAAATATTCTCAATACAAAGAATGGTATCTTGCTAATCTCCCATTCTTAGTACAAGAGGGTGAGATAGTATAATACATGTTTTTAAAAAAGTAATTTAAAAGTATAATTACAAAAGAACATTAGATAAAAAAAATATTATTTGCTCTAAATACGGATTTACTGTGACACTAATATATGGATTCAATAGTAAATTTGCATATTATTTGAAAAGTTCCTTGAATTAGTAAGATGTTGATATCTTTTTCGTAAAAATACATTTCATTTTTCGTGTCACACTTTAAATCGTTAATAACATAATTTAGCATAGTTGAAAATACATTTGAATAATAGCACTTTATTAACAGACTCAAATCATTGATTCACAATACTTAATTATAAATAAATAAATAAGAATTTCAGTCCTGCAAACATTATTTAGGGTGTATTTAACTGTCGGAAAAAGATCGAGGTGGATTGATCTTGGTTATTATCCAATGCTTTGTTCCCACGGTGCGGGATACGGTAACAAGAATCGGCGCCTTAAAATATAGTAATATCGCTACTGATGACCAAACCTAAGGTACATTGTACATAAAACATATGGTAACTTCGGGTTACATGTAAACAAATTAATTGAAATACAAATGTTTCATGGTTGTCTACCATTGGAAGTTTAACTGAAAATAAGGCAAAAAAGATTTCCAATCGTTAAATACATACAGTTTTCAGACACAGGAACAATATACTTTTTTTGTAACTTAAAAGACCTGGGTGTTCAACATAATAAGTAACTATTGTATTTAGAATATGTGTCAATGACTGTTTTTTAAAATATTGTGAAAAATTGTGTGGCGTTTTATATAAAAAATTGACTAAAAATGCTTTGTAAATAATTATTTTTAAGTTTGTACGGTATTGTACCATAATTATTAGAATGTAACCCTAAATTTCTCAGTTGTGGGGTTGTGCAGTGTTTGAATGGTTTAGCAGAGTTCCTACGGCGCGATAAATTACGCATAAAGATTCACATTCATAGTTCGGCGTTTGGTTTTTAGGCATTTAAAAGCCAACAGTTTTTTCAAGGTTATTGTGCATGATTTTGCGCACCGTGGGAACGCAACATTAGACTCAATTGTAGGCTTGATTTTGTAAAACATGTAGATACAAATGTAAAGTTTGGACAATAATATTGTTTCGATGTACTACTGAAAGTTTTCTACTCAATGTAATGTTAGTATGGAAGCTCCATATATGTTTTGTTCTTTTTTTTAATCAGATTGATTAGGAAATAATCTAACTTTTGTTTCAAACAATGGCAAGTTTCAGTGGATTTTGTGGAAATTTTCTCACCAATTTCATATTGTACATAGAGTAATAAAGGATATTTTACAAAAATACTTTATGATGATTTTATTCATGTCTTTACGAATCTACAGATTATTATTTTAAGGCACAGCTGATATCACATTTAAGTCGTCAAACCATTACAACTTACTAACTTAAAATATATTAATTTAATCAAGTCTTATTTTAAAAAAGTCCATCTCATAAATTCAAAAATTCTTAACTCATACTAGGACACAGCTGTAAATGTGAAAGTGCCTTGAGATAAAATACCTATGTATGTTTATTTGGTAGGGCTTGCTTCATTCCAGTCAACTTGAAAATCAATTACAATTTCTTTTCTTTTAGGTTTGTATTGCCTGAAAAGAGAACATTGATAACATAAGTACTAATAAAAAATCTTAGTAGGTACTTGTTTCAAGGGTAAATAAAACGAAGCTTGATTATTGCACAGATATCCTAACCAGTAATATAAATGTGAATATGTGTATGTTTCTGCATTCACTTCAAACTAAATAAGCTAATTTCAATGATTTTTAGAAGAGAAGTAGTTTGGCACCTTGAGAAGGTAATATTACCAAAAGTCCTAAAAACATACCAGAATTTAACACCTGCAGCACTTAACATTTTCTTTGATGCAATATACATAGACTTGTGGGCATTCTTATCAGATAGATAGATGACCTCCGTGATTCCCGATTGTATTATTATCTTTGCACATTCATTGCAAGGGAATAATCCTACATAGATAGTGCAGTCTTTCACATCTGTAGAGTTCTTGTTGAGGATTGCATTCATTTCTGCATGACACACTAAAACAGATGAATGAATCATGAAGATACATTCCATTTCCATTCCTTCACAATAAATAATTATTCCCTTTATTTTAAGATATTCTTAATAATCAGTGGCGGATTTACCCTAAGGCCCGTGTAGGCCCGGGCCTAGGGCGGCCAGATTTAGGGGCGGCCCTAATCATGTCAAAAAAGCTTATCTTGGTGTATGTTGGGTGGGCTGCACTGCACGGCGCGATCTATACCGCATCCTTAAGGGCGGCCGCAGACACACATTTTCATACAAAATGGGTATTTTTCCGTTCGGAAATAGTAAGGACGTGTGCGTCGTGTTGAACATTTTGTATGAAAATTGAGCATTCAGGTTTCCGAATCTGAATTCTGGATCAGAAAACCTAATCAGGAAACCGAGTGTATGCGGCCGCCCTAAATACGCATCTACAGGGCCGAGCCGCCCATACGTGCGATGTGTGCGGCGGCGGCGCAAGCAAGAAGGGCGCCGGATTGTTTTTTTTTAATACACCATAGTTGAAGAAATTATCTAAACCGACTAAAAAAGGCGCTTCATAGGTTTCGCACTCAGGCGCTGCTTAGGCTTTACATACATAGGTGCGCCAACTTTTTGATCAAATTATATGTACTAAGATGTATGTAGATCTATTTACGAAAACTTATACAGGGTGATAGGTAATGCGATACATTCCTTCTATGGGGTTAACCGACTCCTTGCCACCATAATTTTTCGACCCTTTCCTCCGTGGCCCTATACAAAATTCAATGACGCGCTAGTCGCGTCACGGGCCCTCCTAAATGATGACGCACCTAACGCGTCGTGGGCCACTAGTGATGTTATTACGCTATTTTAGACAATTTCAACTAAAATAATACAAAGTGAGACCTGTTATTGTTTGTTATGTTTCATTTATTAGTTTAGTGTAATTAAAAGTGTCGATCTACGTGTTTTATACGAGATAGAAGGTAAGTTATAGATTTCCACCATTGGTTGTCAACCTGTGGGAAGTATTTTATCGCAAATCAAAAATCTTCCGTTTTTACATCAAAACTATTCATTGGTGACCAAAACATAGTGATTATTTTTATAGATTTGCTAAGTTCGAATCCTGGCTTTAATAATAACACTTTTCCATAATTAGTAGGATAAACAGTTACCTGTAGGTAGGCACCCTATGGTTGACAACCACTGGCAAATTTAATTTCCAAAAAAAATAGTGGCCCTTGATATTGGTGTTCCTAATGAGTTAATTTTTATATAAAATAAGATATTTTATTGATTAAATCAAATAAAAATTTGAATTGTAACTATTTTCTAATGACGCATCTCTCGCGTCATGGGCCTCCCTGAAGGTTTCTTCATGACGCGCTAGGCGCGTCACGGGACAGGAGTCGGTTAAAGAAGAGTTTATTTGCAGTCAATTAAGTCATATCATACCATGTCCGAAAATTGATAATTTCTGAGATATGCAACATTTAAGTTTTTTTATAATAAACGCTAGTTTAGAAATTCAAATGAATCCTTTTAGTTAAAAAATCAAAATTAAGTTTAGGGCCGATTTTTCAATAGTCAGTTAAGCCTTCTGATAGGACTTATTCTATGGATAGCAAGATTGTGAATTTTTCAATTAGCGGATAAGCTATAACAGAAGGTTAAACTCGATAACTGACTGAAAAACTTAGCTGCCTCTTTTTGCCTCAGTTAAGCAGTTATCTAACAGATTATTTGACGTTTCTGTCATCATGCGTATGTAAATATAGGATAATTTATTTGTGTTTTGCTTATTTTTTGTAAAACCATGGATATTTTACTTTATTTGAAGACAATAATGTATAGTTATCAAAACGGGACAAAAATATATATCACAAGAGGTTTAATTTTGAATATCTGTGCAATAAGCTATTGTTGACATCACAGATGTATACATTTCTAGATGGAGTAATACGTTTGATGTGTGCGTGTCACAAATAACACACTGCTAAAGATACGCTATATCAAAATGAGGATTTTTTGAGAATTATATTAAAATACTTAGTAGTTATTAAGACATACAGTAAGATAAAGTATCTCTGAGTATATGAAATACCAAATCGTTTTTTTAAAAAAGCATCAAAAATATTCTTAGCAATCAATATAATAAGATAGAAATACTTTCTCAAAGTTTACAGACACATGTTAAAATATATTGTATTTGTAACTTTTATTTGTATTTATTTTCGATGGGCTCCATCTAGTTTTCGGTATATCTATGTATTATCGTTGACGGCAAGTCTTGATGTCATACCTAAATTTTTTGTCAATTGGGACACCCGCTGTCAATGCGTTGAAAGTTTACAGTCCTTTTCTAACAAGTTTAAAATATATAAGAATGTCTCTTTCTTGCACAAATATCATTAGGATAGCTAGCAGAGGGTTATCTGACCATTGAAAAATTGAAACTTTATTATTCGTCTCAGTTAAAGCTAACTGGCTGTTTGATATCTGGCGTTTTAACTATCTATTGAAAAATCGGCCCTTAATCTTTTGTTGATATTTTAGATTGAAATTTGCTAAAAAAATCTTCCTTAATTTAGAAAAAGTCAAGAAACCAAGAACAATTTTAAAAAAAGTATGAAAAAAAAAATACTTATAACAATAAATAGTGATTTTCTAAGAAAAAGTCTGAATAATGTTGCGGAAAAATTACATAAAAAACATCCCCAATTCATTAGCTATTCAAAATGGTACATTTATCATACTAAAACTAAGTATTTGATTGACAACTCTACTAATAAAAGAAGTAACCTCTCTCCTAGAACGCCTCTACTTTGTGGTTACCGCGCACTTTTGTAGTGTTTTCTTAGGTTGATGTCGCCGTCTTGCACAAGGATTATGCAATAACATTAAGGCCTGCCGTTAAATAAATCAATTTTGTAAAAAGCCTAAGCTTTAAGTGTGCAGCCTTTGCGGTCAAATAGAAAAAAATCTTTTGAGCGCGGAAAAAGTGACCTTTAAAGAAAACGAACTACATCTTTTTCATTAATCACTACACATCACTTGTTGTTTGTTCTTTGGTTGGTGTTGCCAGCTCTTTTTTTGCCGCAACAGCGTTGCCGTTACACAATCCGTAAATAAGAAGAATGTCTGTGTATTCTTCATTACAAAAGGCCCTCGCCCATGGCAACTTTTTGTAGCGATGCTGTCGTGCGTTTGCATCGATACCATGGACTAGCAGTCGCTGACTGTGTGCCCTCGCCTTCATAGCCACGATTCGTTAGTATGGTCTTTGCATCGATACAGTTGCGATAATTAGCGCGTTGCAAATGCGACTAACATCGCTACGAAAAGTCTTCGTAGGCAAGGATCCTAAGTTATGCCATTTCAAGAGTTCTTAATGAAAATATTAATAATAAGAACTCTTGAAATGGCATAACTTAGGATATGTAACTACATACATGTATTTGTTTTCTTTAAATAGAGGTCACTTTTTTCGCGCTCAACACATTTTTTTTCTATTTGACCGCAAAGGCTGCACACTTAAAGCTTTGGCGTTTTACAAAATTGTTTTATTTAACGGCAGACCTTAATGTTTTTGCATTATCTTTGTGCAAGACGGCGACATCAACCGAAGAAAACACTGCAAAAGTGCGCGGTAATCACAAAGTAGAGGCGTTCTAGGTGAGAGGTTACTTCCTCTTTTAGTAGAATTGTCAATCAAATACTTAGTTTAAGTATGACAAATGTACCTTTTTGAATAGCTATGAATTGGGGAAGTTTTTTATGTAATTTTTACGCAAGATTACTAGGACTTTTTTTTAGAAAATCACTATTTATTATCACAATACTTTTTTCTTTAAAGTTGTTCTTGGTTTCTTGACTTTTTATAAAAAAAGGCCGATTTTTTTAGACAATTTTAATCTAAAATATCATTTTAGTTATCAAGCTACCATAAAACAACAAAACATTAAACTTTATTTTGAATTTTTCACCAAAAGGATTCATTTGAACTACGAAAATAGTTTTTTTTTATAAAAAAAAACTTAAATGGTGCATATCTCAGAAATTATCAATTTTCGGACATAGAATGATATGATTCAATTGACTGCAAATAAGCTCTTCTTTAAACTCTTAGAAGGAATGAATCGCATTACCAATCACCCTGTACAGAGTATATAAAGTACAAGATGGACGGAGATCAACGGAGATCTCTTTTTAACTGAGCACATTAAGGGAGATATAAAAATTCAAAGAGATCAAAAAACTATTTCTCGAGTAGTCTATATGGCGGATGTTAAAAAGGGGAGGCTGATGGCTTGGGGCCTAGGGCGGCCGAGACTGTAAATCCGCCCCTGTTAATAATAATAGTAGCTTATATTTAGCACAAGACTCCTCGGATAGCAAGTTTGAGCCATAGTGGTATTCTTACCATAATAATATTTGCTATCAAGGGGGGACGGTGTATTCTTAGCCCATGGAAATTCATCATCATCACAGCCTATTGGCATACCATTGTATCTGGAATCAAATTAAATCAACATTAGATTAAACAGCGAATGTAGGTTACCATTAACTTTGATTTCATAACTAAAAGGACTCTATGAATAGAAATGTGAGTGTCAGGCACAGAAATTATATAACTTTGGGCTAAAATAATTTTAAATTCTAGGGCAAAACCATAATAAAACATTTGCATTCAGAAGTTTCTTGATAGGAACTTTACTTACCCAACTCCGACAATTTTATTTTCTTTATTTACAACACAAGCGCCCACTTGAAAGCTCGGGTCTTTGCTACGTTTGGCTGCAAGAAATGCTATCGCCATGAAATATTCCTGCCAGTCTATGTACCCTTCACGTTTTTTTTGTGTGGTTTCGCTGAAAACAAGTAAAATATTATTTTTCTGACTCAAAACAACATATAAATCGTCCTTTAATGAAATGACAATCATACATACTTTTGCATAGTGATTTCGCTCACTTTATCAGCAAGATCAGAGGGATCCATAATAATTAAATATTTTTTAAATAATAAAACGTGCCGAAATGTCAATTTGTTTATATATGTTTTGTATTTGTATGTACACGTGCGTTCGCTTCTTTCCCTCCTTCCTTTTCCTTAACACTTTTGACACTGACATATTGACAAGTCATGACAATGACACTTTCATTACTGTATTTTAATATGGCAATAAAGCATTCCCTGTTTAAACTCTTTAGTATTATCCAATATCCACATAGGGATTTTAATTTAGTCCATCAATTTGTTAAGTTTTTTATTAGTAGTATTTTTTTAAAGTAATTAATGGTATAACTTTAAAAAAATACTACTGCTAATAAAATATACACAATGTACTCTTTTGGCACTCATTTTAAAAAAAAAATATAGTTCATACAAATTCGCTAGATGGCGCTGAACAAACTAAGTACGCAGCTGTTACCTTTAAAAAGGAAAAGGATAGAAAAAATAAATCTATTTTTTTCTCTAGCAATACCAATGTCGGTTTGGATTTGATTTTAATTTGAACAAAAGGTTTATTTGTTGAAGAATTTAACAAAAAATGTAGGACTCATCTTTTGTTTACCGATCCTGCAGCAAATTTTTTTTTGAAAACCCCTCATTACAAAAGTAGCGCTCGCTATCTTTTTATGCATTGAAATAGAAACTTTTTAATTTCAATACAAATTTGGTTATATCACACATGACTAATATACCTCACGCAGTCACCGTGTAGAAGTGTAGGTACTTCCGGTAGATTTCGCGCCATCTAACAACATTTAATTAACAAGCTTAGAAATATTTGTATCTACAGAGGATTTAAAACCGCTCCCCTGTCATCTTCATCATGTATAGAGAGGACACCAGTCGTTACTACTATAACCAATTTGTCTATTACAATTTTATTTCCTAATTTGCAATTGGTACCTAATGAAATGAAACAGGCAGAAGTTAAATGGATTGTCTTTTCTTTGACTGTGATATCGCATCTATAACTTCTAATATGCCCGCCATTACAGCTTGTTGCACTGGGTGAAAGATAAAAACATTTAAAAATAATTTAAGAACCAATTAATCCATAAGAATTCAATTAACCTCTTCCTAGTTGATGAAGTAATCTATACATATAATAAAGCTGAAGAGGATGGAAAGTCTGTACATAAAGATATTCGAAAAAAAATTTATTGGGGATACTTAAAATTGATAACAGAACACGTTCCAATAGTTTTTAGAATTTTTGTCTGTTTATCTGTTTGTCTGTTTATCTGTTTATTTGGCTGAGCATCACGCGAAACCGGCTGGACGGATTTTGATGAAACTTTTACTATTATGTAGAGAAAATTATGGACCAGGTTATAGGGTAAGAAAAACAACCCCTAAAAGGGGGGGGGGTTGGCAAAAACTTGAAATACGTTTGCACGTGAATTTCATAGGGGTGCGTGGTAGTATGATGTGCAAACTACACTGAAACCGAGATTTGAAAAAGTACCAACATAATTATAATATTTATCTATCTAATATCTTATCTAATCTAATAATAATATAAATTCTATAATTTTCTAAGATAAATAATGATAATACACACAAACATCCAAAAAACCATAACAATATTACGAAAAATGAAAGGAATAAAACATGTGCATTCCTTCCGTCCTTCTTGCTTCCATCTTGCTTCATCTCCATCCATTGCGCATGCGTAGACATTTTTTTTTTATTAAATTAAGGCATTGACATCTGGGTCATCAGCCTAAACATGTTTCTCATTTCTTATTCTTTCTTTATTTTCTTATTACGTAATTATTATTGGACATAATAATAATTGTATGTAATACTGTAAATAGATGTATATAAAAATTTACATTAAGTATAACGTAACTGTAAATAAAATAACTGTACATAAATATTGTATATGTAATGTAATACTGTAAATTGGTGTATATAAAAATTTACAATGTGTAACATAACTGTAAAAAAATATAATATAATTTTATTGTAAATCGATCTCACTTTTTTCACTTAATTCTCTTCTCCTCTGATCTTGCTTAAATTAAGTAAAATCAGACCTAAAACTGAAGTAACTATACGTACATGGTTTGTCTAATCTAAAGTACCTACTTACATAAGAAACCTACCAAAGTAAAATTAAACGTACCTACTCCTCCTCTTGGAATCCGCTCGATGACAAATTAGCCGCGACTGAAAAACAGCGTCTATCTCTGTAAAGTGATAGATATATGCTGAGGCGTGACCTATTCATTGTTGTGTTGCATTGCACACTGAAATGTTATTACTTACATACTCTGTTTTTTTCTCCCTATCTACTTTTGATATAATTATTATTACGTAAGTACCACAGACCAAAGAAAAACCACGCGCGCCAGCTGCGCCGCACTTGACAGCTCTGTGGTAAGTACCTATGTATTTTAGTGTGTAAGGTGCCACAATTACTTGAATAGACTTATTTTCTTCTTCTAAGTTGGCGAAACGAAGTTCGCGGGCACCAGCTAGTTAATAGATAAAACAAAAAAAAATTGTGTCAATAGCTTTAATGTTTGTTTTGCCTCATGTTTCGAGGACTGCAGAGAGAGACAAAAGACAAAGTCAAATGGTATTGGTATTAGGTATGTCTTTGTCTCTGTCTGTTATAGTTGTGATAACTGCAAAAGAAGAAAATAGGTACCTTCCTAGAACAAGGTTTTTTTTAAGGTCGGAAACACTTGAAAATATGGACAGATAAGTAGTTTTTCCTTCGTTTAACCAAATATTTTTATTTACTTACCTAAAATTTGGATGAAACTTCACAGTAGGTAATAAAGGTTAAATAAATAACACAAAGGGTACTTTTTACCGCGGGAAAACTTCTCATTCCCACTGGAAACCGACTCTCACGCGTACGGAGTTGCGGGCGGCCACTAGTTACCTATAAAGAAAATTACTTAAAAACACAAGCCCAAAATTGAACCTTCGGCCAGGCAAGGTCAGTGAAACTGACCCACACAAACGCACAAGAAGATAAAAAACCGCAAGTAGATTAACCTTATTTGTAAATCTGATATCCTTGCCGTGACGATCAAGGGTAGCGAAGTACGTATCACCGTTCGCATTAACATTAAACATCCTTACGTTGATCGTGCGTGTACGCACACGAGTAGGGCGATAAGTTTTGAAATGGCGTCGGCGGTGAACGCGTCGGTGGATTCGTTCCTGAAGTTGGTACGGAAATCCAGCTCGTCGCTGGCGGTGCGGTACGTGCTGCATGCGCTGGCGCTGTCCAACGCTATCCTGCCGGTGGGGTGGCCACCCTCGTATACCGTCAAACGTAAGTACAGTGATCTATTTTGTGTAGTAACTTATTGGGTTTACAGCTTGATTTGTGTTTAAATTAATATTAGTATTCCTGGAGAAATTAATTATATACTGGTGAAAGAATTTAAAAAATCGGTAAAGTACCTAGATCTATAGGTACCTACCTATATTATTATATAGGTAAAACTCTCTACCTACTTGATAAAATTTGTGTAAGATGTACAATAATAATGGTTTTCTTGAGAATTATATTTGTTTTTCTGAAGTTGGTAATTTATACTATCCGATGTTGAAAAATCTAGTCACGAATAGACTGACGGTTGGTACGTCTTAATAGCCGATCAATTATTTTTATCAGATCAATTGACCACCAATTCAATAAATTTTTGCGATCCCAGAAATTAGAATAGTTTTCTGCTAACGATATATTTTTGGTGATTTTTATGTAAGTTAAAAATAGTCACTATATCAAAAGAAAAAGTCTACAAAAAGTAATTTTACTAGACTTCTTTATCTTCTGATGACTGCAATACGATATCATGTAATATTTATTAGATATTCGGTTAAGTATATTTTTTAAGCACAAAACACCTAAATGATACTTTATCTTTTCTACCAAATTATATTTTCGTTATATTTAACATATTTCAATCATAAGTACACTGAAATATGGACTTTACGCTTTTATTAATTTAAAAAATCGATCAGCTTAGATCCGGTCGAAAATATCGGCACATTTATTATTTAGTACATGATAAGCATAGATTTATTATCTTCGCTCTCGCTCTTACTAGATGGAGCACTGGTACTCGTAAAATGCGGCAAAACATAAGTGTGCTGAATTCAGCATACTCGAAACTACCCGAGCTTGTGTCAACTTTTATGCAGGGGCGTAGCCGCCGTATCAATTTTTTGGGGCCCCCGAGCTACAGGGGCCATACAATAGTGAAAACTTAAAAATAATGTATTTTTTTAAACCTACACATTGAATATAGCTTACTTTATTCTTTTTTTTAAACAAAAAAATCTCCATAAGTCCATACGTTTCCAAATTGACGGTGTTAAAAAAGTAAAATATTTTTTACAAGATATGGTCTAGATATAGGATTTCTCGTATGAAAATGCATAGTAAGATCAAAGAGGATAGTCTGACAGAGGATATAATCGTATATAAATAAGTATATTTTGATGAAACTAGTAATATGCTACTTTAATAAACGAAAACTGGTTCTAAAAGTCACTATTTATTATTACATCCAAAACCCTAGAAACGTGTATAGTAAAACCCATAAATGAATAAGCAAAAAGAAAAATATTCTTTATATTGTCTATAATTGGTGCTTTTACCTTCTTTATTATCACGCATTTTACGAGTACTATGGGCGAGGAGTAATTGTGAATCTTTGTTTAAATATTTTTTTATAGGGCCCTTAAAAATATTGTTACTCCTACGCCCCTGTTTTTATATGACATAATATTTGACATTAAACCTTAACCACCTAGCACCTATTTTTGTCCTGTTACCACCACCGTGCGGTCGCAAAGACCGCTAATAGATAATTGCGTTGATTTTAGGATTTCAATTAACAAATTAAAGTTCCGTAACAAAACATGCAACTTTATACGCCAATGCTTCGTTTTAGCACCAATTATTTGCTATTAAATTATAAATGTCTTTAGGAACTGAAAAAAAAAAATTGCAATTGTTTCGTATTTTTCTAAGTTTTTAACATAAAAAGTAGTAAAAAATAACAATCAATTTTTTTTATTAAAATTATATTTGAATTTTATAAAACATTACGGTCTCTGAGACCGTAGGTAGGTGGTTGATGGTTAAAAAATAGTCAATTTTATGAGTAGTTATTAACATATAACAGCTTGCAAGGAATGTCAGGGGTCATATACCTATAGATGGCGTCTCAAAACTTTTGAAACATTTATTTTTTATTGCCAAAATGATTGAAAAACGACAAAAAGACAGATGTGTAGTTTCCGTTTTGTCGAGCTTGAATTTTTTTACGTATTATTTTGTTGCTCAGCGAGGATGATGAGTAAATAAAAGGTTTGGACTTAAGCGACATCTTGATTTGTTCCTAGTACTAAGTCAGAAAACATGTCATGGTTTGGTCGGAAGCTTTTCGATCAGTTATGTATTGTTTGACACACGAGTTGGCACGAAAATAAAAAACTGCCGCAAGATCAAAGCTATTGTTTACAGGCAGTGCTCCATCTAGTAAGAGCGAGATTCAACAGTGGGACGTCTTTAGGCTGTCATTACTATAATGATAACATATCAATTCCCTCTAATATGGTTGAGTAGGACGATGGCTGGAGCACACGTCATACGTCTTGTGATCAGATGCCTGATGATGATGAAACGGTCTGCTTTGGTTCCGAATTGTGCTGCGGGAACAAGACCTTAATTAGTTCGTACAAACAGTTTTATATTTTTTTACTTTTATAGTGTTAATTGAGGTACGAGAAAATAATTTATATGTTCACTGAACGTACACGTTATGATTTTATAATTTCCGAAAAGAGTGCTAGGAGTATTTTCCGCCGGCTTTTTTCTCTCGGTCTACGGTTAGGTAATGTCTAAGTTTGTAACATTGACGTTCATTAAGTAAGTATATGTTAAATATCTTTGATGAATAATAGAATTTTGATTTTGAATTTGATTTCATAATAAGTTTAATAACTACAAAATAAAACAAAATAAGAAGGTATTGACGAATTTAGCACCCACATGGATAATATTGTAAGTTTTTATCAGTTACTGATAAAATAATACGAAAACTGATAAAATATTTATGAAACGCATTAAATCCTTGAAAATATATTTAAACAGGGAATATTTAATATTTTAATATTTACATATGAAATATTTCCTTTCCGAAGTATGAATTACTGAATCAAAAGTAGGTGTACCCTTCATAATCTTCAAAAATAAAACAAAACTGTTTACTTCCTTAAAAATATAAAACAGATATAGTTAGATTTTTTTATCATTTAGATTTTCTTGTATAAATTATGCCCACATTTGTTGACCTAAAATTAAATACCCAAAAATTGATTTTAAGA
Organism: Emmelina monodactyla; assembly: GCA_916618145.1. Lineage (NCBI taxonomy): Eukaryota > Metazoa > Arthropoda > Insecta > Lepidoptera > Pterophoridae > Emmelina > Emmelina monodactyla. The sequence goes on from OU745316.1 coordinate 6,727,474, forward strand.
AGTGAAAATAGAAAGTCTATATTCTATTTCAATCGTCTATCTGCACCAAGGGACAACTTATTTAGATTTTTTACCATATGGCTCATTTTATGAATTTAATGACAATGGCCTAACAGGCGCAAGAAATTACATTTTAAGAATAGATAGATGTCATTCAAGCAATTAAGACTTGAATTTATTAATAGTTAATCTAAATACCTTTACCTTGTAAAGGCCATTATCTAAATATACTACCTACCTACACCTTGTAAAGGCCATTAAGTATATTTAAGGTCGGAATTTTATAAAACTAGCATTTAACTAACATTTAGCATTTTTGAATAATAATTATTTTAAATAATGATTCGGACATTCCGGTACTTTGTCTTATTTTTTATCATTTTTATAATTTGCGAATTATTTATTGTTTTACCGTGAAACAATTTTAAGAACATTTTCTTTATAGAACCCTGAGAATCCAAATATAGAAAAATATAGTTTTTAAACAAAAATCAAAAATTGAATACAGTTTTGCGTAAGCGATGGCATTCGTATTTTTAGCGTAAAGTACCTGATAATATTTGATTTCCGATTTGCTCATTGTGTTCGACGTGATCTTCATATTAATTGGGCGATATAGGTTCAAGGTTGTATTTGTCTACGTTACATATACAGCATACAAGCACACGTGTATACAAACAAGTTATGTCATGGCGCGTAATTTGGCCAAAACGGCATTTAAAAACTGGGTTATGCCGAAATATTACAACACTGATATTGATATTATTTTCATTTACAGTATATGAAACCGTACTTGTTTTAAACGGTTAATTAAAGACGAAAATAGAAAATGATTTTTGAAATAGAATTCTAATATTGAAATCCAAGTGCTTTGCTTGTTTGTCAACCGACTTATTTTATTTACTACTAGCTTTCACCCGCGGCTAAATAGTTTTTCCCGTGGGAATGAAGCTTTTTCCCGTAGTAAAATTATCGTATTTTCTTCTTCCCTGGGTGTCGAACTACCTCTATTCCAAAAGTAACTTTTCTGGTTGTTTATTACACCTTGTGTCCGAAAAATCCAAATATCTTACGGAACCCTTTTTTTCCCAAAATAAAATATAGCCTATGTTACTCGTGAATAGCTTAGCTTTCGAATGGTGAAAGAATTTTTATAATCGGTGCAGTAGTTTTTGAGCCTATTCGACACAACCAAACAAAGTTTTCCTCTTTATAATATTAGTATAGATATAGATGACCACGTACCGTTTAAAGGTAAAAGTAAAAAAAAAAAACAACACATATAAATTAATTCCTATGCTGGAACGAAAATTAAATATAAGTGACTTCTGACTAAAAACTGTGGTCATTAAAAATTAAAGGAGGATATTTATTAATCGTTTAAGATATCAGTTTACAAAAAACGTTTTAAACTGCGGATTTAAAGAAAAAGAAAAAAGCAGAAAGACTGAACGATGAGAGAAAAAAAAAATGATGGAAAAAAACTCTCAGGACTCTTTTGTCAAAAAAGTTTTACAAGTATAAATAAGTTGTTCCGTAACTTCATTAACAGTTGAAAATCCTACTAATATTAGGTTGGGGAAAAAGTCTTTTCGCATTCTACGAGTAGTATGTATGAGCTATTAATAAAATCTCTTTGGATTATACTATTTGTATGAAGCTGATTTTGGTATCATTAAAAACGTGTGTTTTTCATTTGTTTTTTGTACTGTCAAGATGAGTGAATCAAATGAAAACATTCGATACATTTTAAAATTTTACTACAAAAAAGGTAAAAATGCAACGCAAGCCGCGAAAAAAATTTGCGATGTTTATGGACCTAGTGCAGTGTCTGTGAGGGTAGCACCAATTTGGCGTTTTCAATCCGGAAATTTTGATGTCAAAGATGCACGTCGCTCTGGTCGCCCTATTACGGATAAAATTGATGCAATTTTTTAAAAAGTTGAGCAAGATCGGCATATCAGTAGTTACGACGTAGCTGAAGAATTGGAGATTGACCACAAAACAGTTTTGAAGCATTTGAAAAGAACTGGGTACACGAAAAAGCTCGATATTTGGATACCCCACGTTTCGTTAATTTCGTTAACTTCGTTAATTTCGTTAATTTCGTTAATTTCGTTAATTTCGTTAATTTCGTTAATTTCGTTAATTTCGTTAATTTCGTTAATTTCGTTAATTTCGTTAATTTCGTTAATTTCGTTAATTTCGTTAATTTCGTTAATTTCGTTAATTTCGTTAATTTCGTTAATTTCGTTAATTTCGTTAATTTCGTTAATTTCGTTAATTTCGTTAATTTCGTTAATTTCGTTAATTTCGTTAATTTCGTTAATTTCGTTAATTTCGTTAATTTCGTTAATTTCGTTAATTTCGTTAATTTCGTTAATTTCGTTAATTTCGTTAATTTCGTTAATTTCGTTAATTTCGTTAATTTCGTTAATTTCGTTACTAAACCCGCTTGTATTTTAATGTTAAATATATTTAAATTATGTAATATTATTATTTTAATAAAATGAAATAAAATGTAATATTATTAATATTAAAAATTAACATATTTTTAAGATGAATAATATTAAATTATGTAAGAATTGTAAGAATGGAGATTAACTATTTCATTTTAGTTTTAAATAAAATAAACATTATTTGGCGACCTCTGTGGTGCAGCGGTACGAGGGCCAAACTGAAAGTTTTTAGAACTGGCAACTTAAAAGCATTATATTAAAAAAATAAGTTTAAATTTTGAAAATAGAACTCTTTACCAATAATATTGAGTATACATTTCATTCATTTGTCATTTGTTTTACGATTTGGCGGCAAATTGAAAATTGTCTGTGCACGTCAGAATGAATTTAAGCCGAGAAAATTTTCGTGCAATGATTTTTTATGACTTTCGATGTCATATAAGTCAACAAGAAAGTTATGATAGACTTCGATTGGCTTTTCACGATGAAGCCCCATCTCGTGCCACAGTTTACAACTGGTTTAATGAATTCAAGCGTGGTCGAAGTAATCTCACCGATGATTTGCGTGAGGGACGGCCTTCTACAGCGACGACTGAAGATAATATCAGTGTTGTGCGGCGTATGATAGAGACTGACAAAAGAGTGACCTATCAGCAGATTCGGACAAGTCTAGGCATAGGTATGAGTCAAGTGCACAAAATCCTCCATGAACATTTAGCGGTCAGGAAGCTTTGTGCCCGCTGGATACCGCATAATTTGACCGAGGCTCAAAAACTCCGCCGTGTTGATTGGTGCCGAGAAATGATCCAAAAATTTAACGGAGGTGACTCAAATGCTGTGTTCGACATACTTACGGGTGACAAAAGCTGGATTTACTGTTATGATCCGGAAACCAAAAGACAGTCTGCTCATTTTTTTTTTTTTCTGCTTTGGGTGTTTCCTTCCGAAGAGTTGCCAACTAAAGTGAAGAGAGGTCGAAGTGTTGGAAAAAAGATGGTGGCCTCGTTCTTCGGAAAGATAGGTCATTACGCGACAGTTGTCTTGGAGGATCAGAAAACGGTTAATGCAGAGTGGTACACTAACAACTGTTTGCCACTTGTTTTGGAAAAAGTTCGAGAGAAACGACCTCGCAGCAGGATCCTCCTTCATCACGACAATGCCTCGTCGCACACCGCCAGGCAAACGATCAACTATTTGGCGACCTCAGACGTGGAATTACTGGGTCACCCGCCGTATAGCCCCGACCTCGCACCCTGCGATTTTTATTTATTCCCGAAAATAAAAGAAAAACTTCGAGGAAAACATTTTATGGACGCCGAAGTAGCAGTGGCTGCGTTTCAAAACGCCGTCGAAGAGACCCCTAAGGCCGAGTGGGCAAGGTGCTTTTCTCAATGGTTCCATCGAATGCAGCGATGTATTGATGTAAATGGACGCTATTTTGAAAAGTTATAATAAAACTAATAACTTGCTAGAATGCTTAGTTTTTGATTTTCTAAGAACTTTCAGTTTGACCCCCGGGTCGGGCCAATTTCGTTAAATGGCTCGTGTCTGGGTGTAACTAGGTTCTCCCCTAGTCCATTGTGAGGTACCTATAACACAAGTGCTTAATGCAACTTACTTTAGGGCCACATAATTGGTGTGTTAGTCTGGAGATTTATTATTTATTATTATTATTATTAGTACAAGTAATATGAACAAAGACATGAATTTTTATTCTAACTATTTTCTCTTTTTTCTTTACTTGTGTAGTGAAACTGATAAAAGAATTAAAGTTTGTTACTTTTTCATTCATTTTGTAAATACCGCTTTTGTACAAGAATAGGAAAAGCGTCGTTTCCGAAACGAACCCATATGATTGTGAATAACACCCAGGATAGGATATAGGACCAATTCAACATTGACTAAAACAATGAAGTATGTAGTCATTGGAGGGCCCATGGACGTCCACGCGAACGGAGTCGCGGGCGGCCACTAGTATTTAAAAAACTCCGTTCATCCAGATCCGACCAGTAGCTACATGCTCACAAACTTTCACGTTTATAATATTAGTAGAATATAAGTAATCGTTGGTATTATTGCCATGCCCCGGCCGAGCTGTTACTAAAACTTATTTATTACATTAAAAAATCGCCAGCACAGATCCCAAGTCCTTTTATCAAATTTTAAGTTACATTAATTCAGTATTTGTTTAAAAGATTTCATCGGTTTAGATTAAAAAAAAACACTAGAATATACATTTTGCTACGTCCTAATTACAACTGCTACGAAAGACATCAACGAGATTGTGTAGGTGATTTTGAGATACGTAAACACTAATCTTAATAATCCTACTAATATTATAAAGTGAAAGTTTGTAAGTATGTATGTATGGATGGATTTTTGTTACTCGTTCATAAATACTGGACTGGTTGATAGAAACTTTGCAGTAATATAGGTTATTATACATCAGAAAAACACGTAAGGTACTTTTAAAAAAATAAATATGTCAACTTACTAAGTGAAAAATATAAATTAAGTCTAATAATGATAATCTGTTCATATTCTTCTACGTCTTTATTAAAATCAAAATTACATGAAATTAAACTTGTTTAAAACGCGTAAATCTAAGAAGTTAAATAACATCAAGATATTTCAGGTTTGAGGTTGTTATAAACACGTATAATCATTCATGAATTATTAATGATTTTCTTAACTTTAATAGTTCTAAATATTACTAAATGAAATCCTTGAACTCAACATTCAAAATTATAGGTATGTTATCCTCATTTATTTGTTAATGGTTTGTAATTAATTACACGCAATTTTTTCTTCTCAATTACACGAACACGTTATTTTCAACGTATTTTATCTGGGATTTTTTGATTTCATCAATTAACAGTTGCAGTTGAAGAAGAAGTCTCCCAAATTTCAATAGTACCTAAGTCTTAAGTAAGTTTTCTTTTTGTGTCTTAAGTATTGGTAATACTTATATTATTGACTAGTGGCCGCCCGCGACTCCATTCGCGTGGAAGTCGGTTTCCCGTGGGAATGAGTAGTTTTCCCGCTGTAAAAAGTACCTTTTGTGTTATTCTGATGTATAACCTAAATTACTGTAAAATTTCATACAAATCCGTCCGGTAGTTTTTAAGTGAAATAGTAACAAACATCCATCCATACTCACAAACTTTCACGTTTATAATATTAGTAGGATATTTCCCGCACCTGGTGGATGTTTACTTTTTAACTTGATTAGACGACCTCTGTGGTGCAGCGGTATATAAACCGGACTGCTAAGCGGATGGTCCCGGGTTCGATCCCCGGGTCGGGCCAATTTCGTGAAAATGGTTTTTCGATATTGGCTCGTGTCTGGGTGTAACTAGGTTCTCCCCTAGTCCATTGTGTGGTACCTATAGTACAAGCTTTGCTTAGTTTAGGGCCACACAGTTGGTGTGTCAGTCAGAAGTAAAAAAAAAAAAACATACTACTGCTTCTTCTCTTTATATAACAGCCATTTGCTCCTATAAAATTCATACGGGTGACATAACCGAGCTTCGATCATTGTTTAACAATATTGAATGCCTATATACATTTCCATCACGTCTTAAAGTGGATTACCTCCCTAAGGGCCGGTTCAGTGGCAGCATGTATTATGGCTCTTTAGGTAAACTAACCTACAGAATTATGCAAGCATTCCGAAGGTGAAATATTTGATTAATTCTACACTTGATTTTTCTACGCAATTTGCAATAATTAGTTGCTAATTGCTGGTTGTTATTAAAACAGGTTGTTGGGTTATTGGTTCACTTCATTAAGGTTATTAGATGAGAAGAGAATTGTTTGAATTGAAATAACTTGATAGGGATTTCATGAATTGAATAAAATTAAATAGAGTAAAAAAAGTTCGTTGTATGTTAGTAGTTAAATTATTTCCGATGTTTCTAATTTGCAATAGTCTGTGTTTCAAATATACGTTCTGAGTTACTCAAGTGCGTAATCAAGGAAATTCAACAAAAAATGTAAATAGAGTTTTAATTATCTATGTCCCTACCACAGCCACATTATTTTTGTTTAAGTACAAAGGTTGATGATTTAATTAACATATTTTTCGTTTTAATATATATATGTTTTTTTGTAATTAGCATAAAAAATGATGTTTGTAACCTTCTTTTCCAATTATCACAACCGATATCCGACCTTCTTGTAACCTAAACGGCCTTGTTTAGATTTGTCGTTGCATGACGTTTTATTGTGTACTAGTGGCTGCCTGGCCCGACCACAAAGTACATTTTATATATATTTAAATAGAGACGTCACTTTTAAAAAAGAAGCAACTAGCGCCACCTAGAGAATGGAGTCTGCAACTAATTTAGATATTGTGTGATCAAATAAAAATTACAGTTGCTAACAAGTAGAATCTTAATAAATGCATAGTTACTTAAATTATACAATTAATACTGAAACTTGAAATCATGTTTATGTTCGAAGTGATAACAGCATGGGCCCGACTGTGACTCCGTTCGCGTAGAAGTCGGTTTCCCGTGGGTTTGAGAAGTTTTTCCGCGGTAAAAAGTACCCTATATGTTATTCTAATATATAACCTATATTACTGTAAAGTTTCATCAAAATCAATTCAGTAGTTTTTACGTGAAAGAGTAACAAACATCCGTAGTTCCATACATACTCTCAAACTTTCACGTTTATAATATTAGTAGGATGACTAAACAAAGCTTGTTTATATCAAGAAATCAATGGACCAAACCTAAAAAGAATGTAATAAAAAACAAAGTTAACTAACTTCAGAAATCTGAATCATCATCTTTACTAATACTGTAGGCCCTACAGTATTAAAATGCTTTAAGTTGTTAATTATTTCAGATGGAGAATCGTTTGACTTCATAGTGGTGGGCGCGGGGTCGGGGGGCGCGGTGGTGGCGGCGCGGCTCAGTGAGGTGCCGCACTGGAGGGTGCTGCTGCTGGAGGCAGGGGGGAACCCCCCCACGGGCAGCCAGGTATGATGCTTCATAGTGGGGGGCGCGGTTTGGCAGTAGAAGTGAAAGGCAATCGCGAGATGTTACTTACGTTCCAACAACGTTTGACGACCTCTGTGGTACAGCGGTATATGTACCGGACTGATAAGCGGATGGTTCCGGGTTCGATCCCCGGGTCTGGCCAATTTCGTAAAAATGTTTTTCGATATTGGTACGAGGCTGGGTGTAACTAGGTTATCTCTAGTCCATTGTGTGGTACCTATAGTACAAGCTTTGCTTAGTTTAGGGCCACACAGTTGGTGTGTCAGTCTGGAGATTATTATTATTTAAAACTTTTTTTGAATTAACACTCCCATTTTGGGATAGTCACATCTATTTATTTCCAGATACGCAAAAATAGCCGTACACTACTAATCATTTAAGAATTAAAATTATTTTCAGTTTAAAGTCAAGTTGCTAACTCTATTCTAACCATATAGACATGGTCAATAAATTATGTAAGGTTGCAATGATTACTTTGCCAAGTTTTAGGCATTTTAAAAATAAATACAATATTTTCAATTTCAGGTTCCAAGTTTATTCGCAACGCTTCCCCACACGAAATATGATTATGACTACAAAGCACATCTAGACAGAGGAGTGGGCCAAGCGCATGATGATGGCTTAATTTTCTTGACCAGAGGGAAAATGCTCGGAGGCAGCTCATCGCTCAACTACCTCATTCACTCCAGAGGTAAGCCAGGAGATTACGACGAATGGGACACTATCGCTCCAGGATGGAGTTGGAAAAACGTCCTACCATATTTCAAAAAGATGGAAAACATGACAGACCCCACAGTCTTTGCAAACCCTTTTCACGCTCAACTACATTCGAGAGATGGACCGGTCGGTATCTCCAGACCTGCTAACAAAGATTTCGATGAAATCAATCATAATCTGTATAAGAGTTTTGAAGAAATTGGTATCAAAAAGATGTTAGAGATTAATGGTCCTGAATTGGAAGGTATTTCAGAAGCACATTTCATCGTCAATAATGGGAGACGGCAAAGTACAGCAGAATCGTACTTACTGCCGTGTAAAGGAAGACCTAATCTCTTTATTGCTAAGCATTCCCGAGTAGTCAAGGTAATCATTAACAAGAACACATTGCAAGCAGACGGAGTGCAATTAGTACGCAAAGATGGCAATATGATTAATGTGTTTGCTAAGAAAGAAGTAATAGTTTCTGCTGGAACAATAGATTCTCCTAAGTTACTCATGTTATCGGGAATAGGCCCAGAAGAAGAACTTGTCAAGTTTGATATCGATGTTATTGCAGATTTACCAGTCGGGAGAAACATGGAAGATCATGCGGTTCTTCCTTTTCTATACGCAGGGAAGAAAGGATTCCTGAGTGCTATGGATAATTTCCTATCAATCACAAAGTTAGATTCAGTTCCAACAAGCATTCTTTCTGGGTATTTTAATGTCGAATCAGAGAAAAATAGAACTCAGCCTGACATCCAGTTTTTCAACGCTCATGTAGGAGCCCTCGCGTCACCGATATTGTTTTTTGCTTGCAAAAGTATAGTTAACTATAACGACAAGTTTTGCAACACATTAGCGGAAGCCAATTTCGATCGGGAGGTCAATATGCTTTCTCTAGTCCTGCTTCACCCAAAATCTAAAGGAACCGTTCGTTTGAGGAGCATCAATCCGTTTGAAGACCCCTTGATCGACTTGGGCTATTTTAGGAACGAGCGGGATCTTGATGTTCTGACAAACGCCGTTGTAAAGGCATCGCAGTTGATCAACACTTCGTACTTTCGGCACGTCGGTGGTTTTATCCCCAAGCTGTACGTGAAGCAGTGTGCAGGGCTAGAGTTCTCGTCATACTCGTACTGGCGCTGCTACGCGCGGCACGTGGTGACGAGCATCCTGCACCCGAGCGGCTCGTGCGGCATGGGCGGCGTGGTGGACGCGCGGCTGCGCGTGCGCGGCGTGCGGCGGCTGCGCGTGGTGGACGCGGCCGTGCTCCCGCGCAGCCCCAGCGGGAACACCAACACGCCTGTCATCATGCTGGCAGAGCGCGCCAGCGATCTTATCAAGGAGGACCATGGTGCCGATATTAAACACAATTGAATTAATATTTTGAGTGCGTTAAAATAAATGACAGAATAAAAGATCCAGATAGTAACTTATAATTAAGACACGAAGCTTATTTAATTTACTATAAGGTATGTGGTTATCAATTAATTGACTAAAATTCTAGTCTTGACACAGACAATCCAAAGATAAAATTTGTATGATATGTTATGTATTTTGTATAAACAATGATGACAAATGATGTATTTTAGCATTTCAAAATATGATATTTGTTAATAAACGAATGTATATTTTTCATAAATATTTTTTGTTTATATTCTTTCTTTTTCAGGTGCGCTGTTGGAATGTTAGTAGATTTTTGAATCAATTATACCCTAGAAATCATCAACAATTTTTCGGAAAAGATAAAATACTTCCATCCATAACTCTCAATACCTACTACTGAAATTACAATTGAATAGTCAACGTTTTTTGCCAAGTTGTAAGAAACGTCCAAATCGTAACGTTTCAATTAAACCGGTCATCAAGTTCCTTCCTTCACAGCATACTATAAATTTTGATTAAAAAGAGATTGTCAGGAGCATCATTAGCATGACAGTCGGGTTTTGTCATCATTTCCATCATAAAGGGTACGGTACTTCGGTCCCTACAACATGATAATGGCCCTTCAGAAACGTTTTCTTATGAACTTAGCATAAAGCTGAGTGATTTTTAATGTCTCGATGTCCGATTCTTTTGAGTTGATATTTCGTTTGTGCTTTCATCAATATTTATTATGATGCCGATAGCAATGAGGCTTTACTTTATGTTTTATGATAAAGAAACAAATTTTTGATTGGATTAAAGTTTGTCGTTGTAGGAAAAAAAGACTTAAAGCATTCACATTATTAAAGATAAAGTAGGTGAGTATAAATCAATATTTCGGAAAAATGTGAATACCATTTTTTATACAGATTTACGATACAATATTTCAGTTATAATGGTCGAACAGTTTAGGCGTTATTTTATAATATCTAAATTAAAATAAGCGAATTGTATGTACAATAAAATGAAATTGATATGAACCTTACTTTTTTAATATTATAAATGTGTAATATTTCTGTATGTTCCGCTTTCAAGGTAAAGCAGCTGAACCAATTTTAATGAATTTTGGAATAGGATTCGATACCCTGGAAAGGAAAGATAGTATGTACCCCGGGAATAAACCTCATGGCTGCGGGAAAATAGCGCGAAGGGCGGCCAGTACAAAATAATAATATTTTTTTAATAAGCAGTGCCCCGCGGTCTCACCAGTGTTAATAAGTCGTAACATTATGTTAGATAGCCTTCCTTTATAACTCCACTATTTGTAGCACAAACAAACAGACTCTTCAGCTATATAATATTAGTAAAGAGACGTTAGCTTATCTCTTATCTAGTTATAGTTACTTATTTAGAATTGCCTAGTAAGCAGGCACCTATGATATTAACAAATTAAACTACAAGCTTGACATTATAATCGATATAAGTAAGTATCGATTACGTTTAACCACAGCTGGCACCAAACCTTAAGCATCTTTAACCACTTAACAATTATTTATTAATTAAAAACGGTTGAAATTTAATAAGGAATTTTATAATATAATAAAAATATACGGAAAGAAAATGGAGAGTAAACGATGACTTCCTACTAATATTATAAATGTGAAAGTTTGTGAGGATGTATGGATGGATGGATGGATGGATGTTTGTTACTCTTTCACGTAAAAACTACTGAATGGATTTGGATGAAACTTTGCAGTAATATATGTTATACATCGGAATAACACATAGGATACTTTTTACCGCGGGAAAACATCTCATTCCCACGGGAAACCGACTTCCACGCGTACGGAGTCGCGGGCGGCCACTAGTTTTAAAATAATTATCTTAACTGCAAATATTAAAAGTCAGCACTCTAGGTAAAATAATTTGTTATGCATTTGCTATTATTTTATCAGGCTATGAACCGTTCTTAGAAGCCTGCCTGTCTGCCACTATTGAAGCCGAAGTCTTTTTTTTTTTTAAACCAACGAGTTGTTTGATTGTAGTAAGTATACTAGTAGGTAAACTTTACATTAAACTTATCAAATTAATTTAATTTTCATTTTGTATTATTCTGGGTAAGTTAATACAACTAGCCGTTTTTGCTTGTTGAGTTATAATCATCTGTTCATATTTATAATAATTATAGAAGAGTACGGCTCATTGAAGAATTTGATTAAATTGATTGATGAAAAATAGCTGGTTGAAGATTATTAAAAGACTTATGTCAGTTTTTTTATAATGCAACTGCATAAAGTTATAAGAGATTAAAATGTGAGAGGGAGTTTATGAAAACGCTGAAGAGGTATAGGGTCGGCACGCTTCCTTGAGGTACGCCGCAGGAAAGTGCGCACCATGAGGATTGTCTATCAATGGGTTCTTTATGTTATCGACGGCCACGTTAATTACTTTGAAACCAATCAGTTGCCGTTGGAGATAAGTTATGCGATTGTAGTATTGAAACTACTATGTCAACATCCTCAGTATCAAATGCTATACTAAAGTCAAGTGAGGTGAGAATATTGAGCTGTCGTTTTTCCACAGCTGCATTCTAAAATACCTTGGTACAAAAGAAAATCAAGTGTGCATTAGGCTTTATTATAACGTGGAATAAAGTTTATGCATCAATGACAACATAATAATATTTAGTAGGTATTTTGACATTGACTCACGTGGTCATAACTGAATAAAGGGAAAGAGCACCAACAAATAAACAAAGTTATTTTAGTATGATGTACGTAATATTTACGGATTTTGCAGCCCCAAATGTAAGTATTATAATTTATCGTGCATTTTAGAATTCATAATAATAGTTTTTTTTTAGACTGGTCCGACCGCTTAGAAGCACGGCTTTGTACCGATTCGCATTGTACCTGAGGAGTTTTCTCACGATCAAAACATTTACAGCATTTTGCTGTCTTGCATACCTTATATTTATATTTAAAACTAGACCAAAAGTCATTTTGACTGAAGAAGATCTCATACAACAGGTTATAAGAAATGTGGCCAAAGATAGTAGATATTCTTACATGTACCGTAAAAAGGAGAATTTGTCAAAAGACGTTAAGTATATTTTACTGTGGACGCCCAAAGATGTCCCTCCATTATATTTCTATGAAGAAGGTGAAAAAGCGTTTATTAAGAACAACTGCTTATATGTCAACTGTTTTGTGACAGATGATAAATATTTCCTTGATAGTATCACCAAGTTTGATGTCATAGCTTTTAATGGATACGAGTTGAATAAGTTAAGAAACTCGCTTCCACCGGAGCGAACTCCTAACCAGCGGTACATCTACTTTAACTTGGAATCAGCTGACAACCACCCAGTCTGCAATACCACCTTTGACAACTTCTTCAATTGGACAGCAACGTATCGACTCGATTCCGATATCGTTACCCCCTATATACAAATTAAAAATTTAGACGGTGATAAGGTGGGACCAAAGATAGACATGCAGTGGCAAATTAGTGAAAATTTTAAAGATTACGATTTAAATGTAAGATGGCGAAGCAAAACGAAGGCTGTTGCTTGGTTCGTGTCGCATTGCAAGATAAGAAGTAACAGAACCAAAGTAGCCGAAGCATTGCAAGAAGCCATGCTGCCTTATGGTATGAAATTATACATATTTGGAAAGTGCGGTAGTTATAAATGCCCAAATTATCTAGTAAAGGATTGTTATAAAATGTTAAAAGAAGAATTCTTCTTTTATTTGGCTTTCGAAAACTCGTTTTCCGAGGACTATGTAACGGAAAAGTTGCTGACTGCCATGCTTCATGATGCAGTGCCTATCGTTCTGGGTGGTGCGAACTATTCAAGGTAGGAACAGTGTAGTTCTTAAATCAGTTAAAAAAATTGGCGCTACCATCGCCTTGTTTTGGTTTCGCTGTATCCGTAGATCAAAACTAAGTAGCATTTATTTATTAATTCATTAAAACTATAATTAGTTAAGAATGTTTTAAATTAGTTCCAAAATTACAATAAAAGCACAAGTTCAATCCACATTTAACTTTCATAATATGTATTACCCTAGCTAAATTAAACCTTGTTTGATCTCTTTTAGGTTCCTCCCTCCCGGCAGCTACCTGGACGCCAGCAGCCACACTCCTGAGGAGCTGGCTGCCACCATGCACGCCGTCATCCACTCATCAACACTCTTCCAAAGCTACTTCAACTGGAGGGATCATTACGTATATTATAACCCGCAGAAAGGGCCCTACCGCTCCTCCGTTTGCGATTTGTGTACAGCGCTCAATGACAAAGCAAAAATGGATACTACAAAAGTGTATGATGATTTTCGAGGGTGGTGGAATCCTGATTATAAAACAAGGTGTAAAGAGGTAGATTAAATGCATATTTTTGAGAACACTTAGTATTTGCATTTTTATTTTTTAATGAGAAAAAATGATTAAAGGTATGTACTACTAAATGAAGTTATTATAAGGAGTTGGCAGTTTATTAGCTGTTTTTCTTGACTTATTCTGTGCGTTCCGAATTCCGATTGACACTAAATTCGCTCACAAGTTACCATATGAACTTACTAGATTTAATTTGTTGTCTGCGCTAACCGGTGCCGTCGCACCAAATCAGAACGGAAGGCTTACACTGCTACCTACCATCTACCAACCTAAAGCGGTTTGCTGTAGTTAATGACGTATCATAAGTGATCATGAGAGTGATCTTATGCTAATTTTCGTGCAATTCGAAACGTATCACCGACTGTAATCGCAACAGCGACGGTAATTGCTAAAATATTTTAATTTAGCTCTTTCGTCGTTTCTAGCTTTATAAGTGCATTAGCTATCTTGTTATTTAATAACAGGTTCCTTGAATGAATTGTAGAGGGACCGAAATGCTGGGAAGTGATTTATGCTTACCGATGCCAGTTCTACTGGTGGCAAAATTTGGAACTGATTTGATTTTTCATTTATTTTATCATAATAGTACAAAATTAGAATAAACAAGATGTAATTAAGTGTGTAAATACTTACAATGTGCTAAACACGACATATTTACAGATGTAATATTTTGTTTGATGTGTATGTTTAATTATAACCGCTTTTTTAAATTAAATTTGTCTACCTTAAAAGTATCACAATGATTAATCCACTAATGTATCGGTCATGATGGTTGCGTGTCGAAAATATTATTCATCAACGGTTTTCCAAAATCTGTCGCTATACTTATTGTTTTAACTTGATTAGTTATGACTTGTGAGTAATAACTGCATCAATATAATTAAACAAAAAGGAAAACCAAAGGCGGAAATATCGTTTAAAGCAAAGATAAGCCGGTAGTGGAAGAATCAAATTTATGCAACTATTCAAGGTCGGTACAGGAAAGCAATGATTATTATTTAAAGTAATTATATAAAAATATGTATTTCAATACTAAACATCGAGGGCGTTGAAGCAAAAGTAATTAACTAGTGTTTTCATACTTCCGAGATAATCGCGATTTAGTGTTTTTTTTCAGTTAATTTTGAAATATCTTTTTTTGGTAAATTATTTAACCGTCGGAAATCATATATGTTATATAAAATTTTATTATCTTTACGGTAGCTTAACTTTTGAAATGATTATATTTATATAAATATAATAAATTGTTAAAAATCAACTATTTACTTTTGCCACAACTCATTTTCATACTGTCATCTGAGTTATGTACGCTTTTTGACTAGTTATTGATTTTATCCACAACTCAACTTGGTGGTAGAGACCAATTATTTCAAACATAATAGCAGTTATTTAACTTTCCTTCAACTTAATATGGAAGAAACAAAGTTTTATTAAGATTTGCGAGACAAAAATTGTTTTAAATTTATGATTTTTTAGTTGATTTTTAAAATATATTAGGCATTTCCTTATTGGAAATGGACAGAGTAACAACCTATTACTGTCTTTTACTCTTAACGAAGGCTTGAGCTGAATTATATTATTATACTCGTCTTTGTGATGATGCATTTATTGTATCTTCAATGTTATGATATTGTCCAAAGTCCTAAGACAAATACGCTCAAATAAAAATGTGTCAGACTCCTCGTCCACAAAACTACGTCAACAATATTCTCGTATACAACCCTTTGCCTTTAATACATTTATTTGCTTCCACTATCATACCAATCATTCGTATTTATAGAATGGTACATTTGATACATTTCTATCACTTTGTATTAGTGGTAGCTCCTATAGAAGTAGCAGTAAAACAAAGAGAAGTCGTAGCTATCACTTGGTCCGACCATATTGTTATGTTAAAACGAATTGTGTCATTATTAAAACGAAACAGTTTATTCTGGAAGATGAAAAGACTAATCTCACTGAAACTCATGAAAATAATCTCGCAATGTCTGAAGATCACGTTTTTAGACTGGGGCTGAGATGTAGTCCCTAACAAAAGAGCTAGTCCTGACTTTTAGACTGAGGCTCACACAGCGTGCTATGGGAAAAAAAATAAAGGGCCATGTTAGATACGGGAAAGAACAAAAGTTACCGACATAGCCCATCGGATTAGCAAGCTGAAGATTTAGTGGGCTGGCCAAATAAGTCGAAGAACTGACAACCGCTGGGGTCGAAAGGTTTTGCAATGGAATAAACGTCTCGAAAAGCAGGACGCCCCCTAATTCAATGGAAGGACGACTTGCGGAAGGCGGCTAGAAGGGAATGGATGAAGAGCTGCCTGGATTATAACGTTACGGTGGGCGATATACTCGTAGCTAGCAGGGACTTATAGTATAATTTAACAAAAAGAACTTCGAATTTCTTGTTCTAGAAGAACAAGCGGTAGCCCAATTAAATATGTGGAAGTTCTTTAACAACGGTGATTGAACTTTTAATATAACATTACATTTTTCGACACCATGTAGATTAAAAACAAGGTAGCAAACTAGATCATTGTCATCGCCTGAAATTGGTTACTACTGGATTTAAAATAATTACTCGTTGTGAAAAACGAAAGATTTCTTTATTTGCCATTGAAGAGTAGCATTTTTTCTATATAATGAAGTGATTCTTTGTGAAAAAAATTGGGCAACTGCACTGCACTGCGCACTAAACTGCTTGTTGGAAGACTTATGAGGCATATTTTAGGTAATAACGCTCCGTTTGACAATCCTTAACTTTCATTTTATTTTCTTTCTTCAAACTAATAGTTTGCTTAGATTAATTTTGCTAATTTCTAACAAGATCACGCCCTCTGAGTTATTGTAAAAATCCAGACGGCAAAATTAACGCTTACAAATATTACAATATGATTAACATTTCGATAAGGTAAACTTTCACTTTTCACTTTGAACACTGAAGAAAATTCGAGGAAAAGACACCCCGTGGATATGGAGTCTTATAAGCAAACTATTTTGAGGAGTAGGTACATATCCCATTTCAACACGAGCACAAGCTATTATTTTAAAGTTATGCATGATAACTTGATCAAGATGCTTTTGTAGCATATAAAGCTAAGGCTTTGTCACTGAAATATATTGGTATTGTATATCTTCTTCTTCGTCTTCAACAGCCATGTTTTAAACCCGCTGCGGGGCATATGCCGCTCCAATAGTTCTCCACTCGGTCCTATCATCGGCTTTTCTTGTCCACGCTGTCCCGGCGTGAAATCTTATATTATAGGACCATCTGACTGGTAGTCTTCCTGCGTTAATACTTCTCCTACTACTACTTGTTCTCCGCGTTTCTAGGTGTCCATTCTAGTACGGATATGCTCCAACGATCGTCCCCTCTTCGGCACAGTTGTCCAGCCCATGTCCATTTCAATTTTGCAATGCGGTGTCCTTCATCTGTTAACTTGGTGCCCTTCTGATGTCAGTGTTGCGCACCTTGTCTCTCAGTTATATCCCAAACATGCTCCTTTCTATGGCTCTTTGTGCTACCTTCAGTTTACTAATTAGCTTCTTAGTGAGTGGCCATGTTTCCAATGCGTACGTCATAACAGTTTTCAGCGATTGTGGCAGTATTGTAAATATTTATGCTAAATCCTTTTCTGTTAGGTAAGATGTCCTAACACCGTAGTTAGAATTTTCGGCGATAGAACTTTTGATACCTTATGTAAAATCTTAGATCTATGTTCCTGTACGGCAAGTAGGGAAATTACATATTTTTATATAAACTAACTGTGTTTTTTTTTTAAATTCACTGAAGTCAAAAAAATATAACTGCACATTTTTAAAAGAAAAAGTTCATATCGGAAATATTTCTTAGAGTAAAATTAAATAACAATACTTATGCACTTTTTCCGTGACGTGGTCAGGGCATTGTGCAGAATATTTCTGTTGTAGAAAATGATAACTGCAGTTATTCACTTTATCCACGACTAGAAACAAATTTCTTTTTATTTTATTTACAATTCAGCAAGTTATTTATTTCTTCCTGAACCTTTTTTGCATCGCATGCAAGGTATTTAATTTCATTTTTTTTCACAAAAATAATGATAATTTCATCAATTTGTCAAATATCGAAACCTGTTATATACCAAAAGATGCGTAATACTTTGGGCATTCAGGAAATGTCAATAACTCAATTTCGGCCAAAACCCTAGTTAACCTATTTTTGCTTCAACGCCCTCGACATTTATTATCTCATAATAATATTGAAGGTAATAAATAAGATAATCGAAATAATACCCGAAAAGAAAAAGTTCAAGCAGACGATTTTTAATTTATTTTTGTAGATCGTCTGCATTCAAGTGATAAAAGAAAATATTCGGGAAGTTATCAAGCTGATGAAAATTGAGAAAAGAAATAGAGATAGCACGTCACCCTGCGGTACGCCGGCCTCAAAAGAGCACCATTATGAAAATGCATCATAAGCACAAAAGCGCCGACAACACCGACACAAGTTACTAATAAATCAAAACACAGTGGGGGACGGAAAGTATATTGAGCTAAAATATCCTAAATATGTATAAGTCAACTGTACTAAAAGCATTGCCGAAATCAAGTAGCGTCATAACTGTTATGTTTATTTTCCGCTGCAATATTAAGCAACACGGTTACACAATGACCGGGTTTAAATCCAGACTGAAAAGCGTTGAAGCGATTGTTTGAGACAAAGGTAACTAGTGGGTATACAAGTCGTTTAAAGATGTTGATAAGAAAGACAGTTATATCCATTCAATTTGTATAATTATTAAAACTTCGTTGACACGCGCCATGCAGTGTGATGCGTTGCTTTAAACATTCGACGTCCGAACGACGACGCACGCGCATCGCTGACAGTCGGGCCACGCCTGCGCCCTGATTTGCTATGAACAAGATATCATAACACCAAATTTCTCCGCGCGACAACGACTTAATACATTGTAGCGGCTATTCGCTAAACTCTTAAATTCTTTCGAGAAGCCATGTTTCGGTAATTAATTTTTTATATTAATTTTTAGTTAATCATTATAAAAATATATCTTTGAACCATTATAACAATTGTATACAGTTAGAGAAATATGTTTGCTAAGTTTAAACGAAGTACTCGTATGAATTTTGACGGCTAAAAACAGAAGCAAAAAATATTAGTTGAGACTAATTTTGTGTAAGTGTGAGTAGTATTTGTGTTATTTGAGTTTTCGACAGCAAATAACGGGATAGGTGTTAATGTGCAATAAGTTTATAGTTGGTTGTATAATTAGGACAATAATATTTTAAATCCTCTTCTTTTGAGAATAAAATTAATAGAGATTCGTGTACAGTCGCTTGAGTGGGTGTGATAAATACATCATGCGTTTAAGAATTCATGGCCATTGTTTTTTTTTCAGAAATATCGCTTTAAAATTAAATTGTTCATATAGAAGCTCAAGCTGGTACCTATTCGTTTCGTATCTGAAAAGTTTTTTTACAATCAAAATATTTACAGCATTTTGCTGCTTTACCTTCGTGTACACCATGTTCCTATCTATAGACAGACCGACAGTCATTACAACTGAAGAAGATCTTATACAAGAAGTCATAGACAATGTCGGCCAGGATATCAGGTACGCTAATATGTTCCGCAAAAAGGAGAAACTGCTTAAAGACATGAAGTTCATTTTACTATGGGGGTCCAAAAAAGTCGCCCCATTCTATTTCTACGGAGAAGGTGAAAAGGCGTTTATCATGAACAATTGCTCATATGTCAACTGTTTCGTGACTGATGATAAACATTTCCTTGATAATATAGGCCAGTTTGATGTCATAGCTTTTAATGGTCGACAATTGAGCAAAAATAGAGACTCGTTTCCATCGGAGCGAGCTCCTAACCAGCGGTACGTCTACTTCAACATGGAATCTGCTGACAACTTCCCTGTTTGTGATAAAATGTATGACAATTTCTTCAATTGGACAGCAACGTACCGACTGGACTCTGATATCCCTACCCCCTATATACAAATTAAAAACTTAAACGATGTTAAGGTGGGACCGAAAAGAGATATGCAGTGGCAAATTTATGGAACATTCAACGACGAAGATTTAGATGAAAGATGGCGAAGCAAAACAAAAGCCGCTGCTTGGTTCGTTTCTCATTGCAAAATAAGAAGTAACAGAACCAAAGTGGCCAAAGAATTGCGAAAAGCCATGCTGCCTTATAATATGAAATTATACATATTTGGAAGGTGCGGAACTAATAAATGCCCGAAGTCTAATAACGAATATTGTTATAATATGTTGCAAAAGGAATTCTTCTTTTATTTGGCTTTCGAGAATTCTTTTTCCGAGGACTATGTAACAGAAAAGGTGCTGACTGCCTTGCAATATGGGGTAGTGCCTATTGTTCTGGGCGGTGCTAACTATTCAAGGTGAGAACAACTCAGTTTTTAGATCACCTATATACAGAAATAAGTTCGCTTTCTTAGACTAACAAATAACTTTTGTAATAAAAGTTGATTAAAACTTGCAAATTGCAATGATAACAGGTTAACATTTTTTGATTCTTCTATGGTTTTGTACCCTAACCAATTCGCTGCCCCACCCCTTTATCTTTAAAGAGAATATGTACGATGTACTTTTTAACTATATTTGTGACTTGTTGATTTTCTCGACATCTTAATTTCCTCCTGCAAAAACCTAACGATGTCAAGCTTACAAAAATATGGTTTTTCGTTTCTCATGTTAGTAAAATATATCGTGTTATTGCTATTTTATTTCATATCATCATTGAATTAATTTTTCCATTGTTAGATTTGATTACAATTTCTCGTTGATGAACAGTGTTTCCAACTTACAAACATATGTAGGTATATCCGAAGCCGCAAATTTTTCTCAGCTCAGTAGGTGTAAAAAAATGTAACATTAATAATTGTAGGTAGGTACATCCATTTTTGAATGTCTTATTGACCGTGACACCTATATTGTTTTTTAGGTTCCTCCCCCCCGGAAGCTACCTGGACGCCAGCAGCCACACTCCTGAGGAGCTGGCTGCCACCATGCACGCCGTCATCCACTCCTCGCGACTCTACCAGAACTACTTCAAATGGAGGAAACACTACGTCTACAACAACCCACACCAGGGGCCTAAGTACGCCCCTGTTTGCGATTTGTGTCAGACGCTTAATGAGAAATCTAAAATGGAGACTACAAAAGTGTATAGAGATTTCCGACGATGGTGGAATCCCAATTATGAAGAAAGGTGTAAGAACAAAAATGTAGTGAAGATTGAATAGTGAACCTCAGTTGGGTGTGTTGCGACGACTGCAAAAGGTAAGTTTGTAGGATTTATTGCATGAAAAGTAATGCTGATAAATGCATTTTTAAATTTTTTTGTTGTAGTTTTTTTTTGTTTCCTTTTAACACTTAAGAAATATTACAATAATTCTTCTTAAAAAAATATAATAGCTTACGCTTCTTTGTTAGCCCCCAGTCAAAATAATTCAATGACTCTTTTGACCTCCATACCTACAATATAATTCAAAACCAAAAAAGATCAGTTTATGGAACCTGCGAAAATGATTGCCGTAAAAATTAAGTTTTTATTAAAATTATTGTTTCATTGTCGTTGGTAAGAAGCAGATTCGGGATAAATTTGATGCGCAAGTGTCTCCTGCCAGTACATTTTAGCTCTCGTCTGATCCATATTGTGTAATTATAGAAAAAATATGTGCTTTTAATTACGGCTAGTGTTTATTTATTACATAGGATAAGTATGAAACATTTACTGTAGTATCGATTTTTTTAGCTTTTCCAGAATCATTACTTATGCTGTTTTAATAGTTATAGATCAATTATTCAGATTTGAATAAGTAAGTTTTGTAGAACTTATAGAGAAAAACTGCTTAGTTCCTTATGAATAAACGAAGGAGGAACTCTTATTTTTTATGTAGACTAACTAATTAGTCTAAAAGAAAGATTTACTATCAAACATTCCCTTATTCTCAACAAAATGCCGATAGATGAATTAGCTAATAACAATACTAAGAACCATAACCTATATTCAAATAAGTTGACAGAAAAACTACTTAGTTTGTTAAGGTGTACAAACGTATAATCGATAAAATATTTACTTTAGCCTTGCTTGTGTAAGTGAATATTGATGTACTTTAAAGGACGTACCAGTTTTTTAAAAATAAAAATGAGGTCAATTGCTAAAGGATACTGTGTCTAGGTTAAGGTTAAGTTTTGGAAGTATTTGCTTTTAAGAAAAAGATTTAGGAATAACGAAAAATAACAGTTTTGAACTAAAAGGATGTTTTCGGTTTATTAAAACTTTTTTGCACTAAGAAGACGCGCACCAACAGTTTATAAAGTGCTTTTTTATAGTTATCTTTAAAGTTACCTACTACCTAATAAGGTACCTTTTGATTTGTATTATTTTGCGAGATTAGCACAGTCATATCTTGTGAGTTTGGCTGAGCCATTGTAAAACGTGCTTTTTTAAAACAACTTCAATTAATCTTGTATTTTCATAATAAAACAATTCATCTTTGTCTTTATACTGTTGTACCCTTATACGAAATTAAAATATTTATCTTTTTCGTTAAAGCAATTGCTGGGCCCAGAATACATTAGTCAAGAGAGCATTAAATTGGACGATAATAGGTTTTTCTGTAATAATTGAATAAATCAGCCAAAGAGGCGGGGATTCCGGAATGAAATCCCGGCTAAGCCTGATTCCATTTAAAAAATAATCAGCCAAAGTGGAAAACAGATTTATGATCGTTGAGCAGTTTTTGAGATAATATGCAAACAGGCAAGTTGTTGCATATTTATTGTTAATCTAATATAAAAAGAGATAACTACTGTCTTTTGTGCACATGATAAATCTATTGGAAACTTAATTGAAATAAAATAGTTTTCTTTCACAGTTTGTATTTTGTTCAATGATAAGTTATTTAAATCAAAACACAACTTAGTCAAACAGTAGTTATAACGCCATGGTCCTGCTTGATAAGGTCGCTGGCGCGCTCGGCCAGCATGACGACGGGCGAGTTGGTGTTCCCGCTGGGGCTGCGCGGGAGCACGGCCGCGTCCACCACGCGCAGCCGCCGCACGCCGCGCACGCGCAGCCGCGCGTCCACCACGCCGCCCATGCCGCACGAGCCGCTCGGGTGCAGGATGCTCGTCACCACGTGCCGCGCGTAGCAGCGCCAGTACGGGTACGACGGGAACTGGAATCCTTCACAAGGTTTCAGATCAAGTTTTGGAAGAATACCATTGACTTGACGAAAGTAGGTCGTGTTGATCAGCTGTGACATTTTTACAGCACTAGCAGCAAGCATATCTAGGTCTCGTTGATCACGTAGAAAACCAATTTCTATAAGCGGGTCGTCCAATGGATTAGCGCTTCGCAAACGCACGCTTCCTCTAGATTTGGGATGTAGCAGCACAATAAATAATAAATTAAGCTCTCGATCAGAATTGGCATTGGCTAGACTAAAGCAGAAACTATCTTGATAACTTACAATACTTTTACATAAGTAGTATATAACGGGAGAAGCTAAAGCTCCGGCGTGAAAATTAAAGAATTGCATATCTGGTTGTGATCTATTTTTGGTCTCTTCCACACTGAAGTATCCTGCAAGAGTCGGTGTCGGTATTGAGTTGATCTCTTTTATTGCAGGGATATTATCCAATGCTGTTGCTATACCCTTTTTGCCGGCGTACAACAGAGGGAAGACAGCGTGATCTGATAATTGTTCACCTACTGGCAAATCTACCAAGACTTCGATGTTAAACTTAGACAATTCCTTTTTAGGACCGATGCCCGATAGCATCAAGAGTTTGGGAGAGTTGAAAGCCCCAGCAGAAAGTATAACTTCTTTTCTAGCAAAAATATTGACTATGCTTCCATCTTTACGTAGAACTTGTACACCGTCTGCTTGTAATGTGTTATTGTTGATTATAATCTTGTTAACTCTTGAATATTTTGCTATGAAAAGGTTGGGTCTTTCTTTACATGGTTTCAAGTACGCTTCTGCTGTGCTTTGTCGTCTGCCATTATTGATTGTGAAATGTGGAATGGTAACTCCTTCTAATTCAGGTCCATTCAGTTCTAAAATTGAATTAATACCTATTTCTTCAAAAGACTTAACAAGAAGTTTATTTATATAATTGAAGTGCTTATTCGAAGGTCTTTAAATTCCAATGGGTCCTTTCCTGGAGTGTAGTTGTGCATGAACATGATTTGTAAAGACAGATGTATCTGTCATGTTCTCGAGCTTTTTGAAGTAAGGAAGTACGTTATCCCAACTCCATCCTGCCGCTATTGTATCCCATTCGTCATAGTCTGCTGGTTTCCCCCAGGCGTGTATCATGGAGTTGAGTGATGAGCTGCCTCCAAGCATTTTGCCTTGAGTCATGAAGATTGAGCCGTCTTCATGAGCTTGACCCACTCCTTCATCAAGAAGTGCCTTATATCCGTAGTCGTATTTTGTTTGTGGTAATGTTGCGAAGAAACTCGGTACCTAAAAGAAAACAACACAAATAAAGGGTTTGACTTTGAATGTTCGACTATATTGATAGACAAATATTCCTCTTCGACCAGTAGCACTCTATAGTACATCACCACTGCGTCCCCGACCCCGCGCCCACCACTATGAAGCATCATACCTGGCTGCCCGTGGGGGGGTTCCCCCCCTGCCTCCAGCAGCAGCACCCTCCAGTGCGGCACCTCACTGAGCCGCGCCGCCACCACCGCGCCCCCCGACCCCGCGCCCACCACTATGAAGCATCATACCTGGCTGCCCGTGGGGGGGTTCCCCCCTGCCTCCAGCAGCAGCACCCTCCAGTGCGGCACCTCACTGAGCCGCGCCGCCACCACCGCGCCCCCCGACCCCGCGCCCACCACTATGAAGCATCATACCTGGCTGCCCGTGGGGGGGTTCCCCCCTGCCTCCAGCAGCAGCACCCTCCAGTGCGGCACCTCACTGAGCCGCGCCGCCACCACCGCGCCCCCCCACCCCGCGCCCACCACTATGAAGTCAAACGATTCTCCATCTGTAAAATGAGGCACAACCAATAAAAGGGTATCCTACTATGTTGTATTACAGCTTTATCAGCGCCTTGAGTTTGAATTAGTAGGGTTTCTTGTAAGTTAGACGTTACTTACTTCTAATGGTATACGAGGGCGGCCACCCCACCGGCAGGACCGCGTTGGACAGCGCAAGCGCATGTAGCACGTAGCGCACCGCCAGCGACGAGCTGGACTTGCGCACCAGCCTCAGGAACGAATCCACCGACGCGTTCACCGCCGACGCCATTATTATATCCAATATTAGTAAACCAGTTGCCACGAAATACCTTTTGATACTTTTGAAACCAGATTCAAGGTTTACTGCTTTGTTTTGGCACTTAACACATCCTACTAATATTATAAATGTGAAAGTTTGTGAGTATATGTTTGTTACTCTTTCACGTAAAAACTCCTGGATGGATTTAGATGAAACTTTGCAGTAATATAGGTTACTAGCGATCCGCCCACGCTTCGCAATGGTGTAATTTTAACCGACTTATTCACAAAACATCTAATTTTGGCTAACTAAATAAAACTTTTTCTGAATGTTCTTTATTTACAAATTTAAATGAATAAATTCCCTAAAAGATGGCAAAAACCGCATTCAAATCCGTTACCGTTGGTTAGGAGGAGATAGCGGACAAACATATAAACAGACAGAATTAGCGACTTGGATTTATATCACGTAATGATATACATCAGAATAACACATAGGGTACTTTTTACCGCGGGAAAACTTCTCATTCCCACGGGAAATCGACTTCCACGCGATCGGAGTCGCGGGCGGTCACTAGTTTACAATAAGTTGATTGTAGAAAGATTTAACACATTATTAATAAAATTAATTGTAGATAGATTTGAGACTACACCCCTCCTTTTAATAACTCAAATGTTGTTTGTTATGTTCAACACATTCATTCCGTTACAGCGTGTTAAAATACTTTTTTTAAGTTTTCTACTATCAAAGGGCCATTGGTAAAACTACAAAATATTATTAAAAAAATTCGGTATTTGGATAAACTTACTTTCCTACATTTTCTGCTTTTACATACGTTACTTGACTGCAAATTTAAAACAACGTGCTATTTCTTGAGTGTTTTAAATACGATTGTTTTTAAAATACTTAACTAACTTACTTACTTTAAACCAACATATTTTTCTTATCATACTCTAATTTGAATCTTATTTAAGTAGTGAATTTTCCGACTACCAGTTCCTTCAGGTATTGATAAATATTCGATTTGCGTGCATCCAAGTAGAGTGAATTCGACTGCACGAGCAAAACAGCGAGTTTAAGAATTTGCTATTCGAAACACGTAGGCGCCGTTTAGGTGATGAATATTTGGCATGAGAAATATCGAGGAATTCTACGGGTATGTAAACGTTTTGCATCCATCGTAGAATGATAAATTTTATTCTTACGTTAGGAGGCCTAAACTTTTAAAAAATTAATGTGTAACTTACCAAGGTAGTCAAGTCTCTATTTCATATGTATCATAACTATTGGAGAACATCATACAAATAAAATAATACAAAAATTCCTTTAATCGAGCTTAAATTGTTAAAATTACTATTTTGACAATGCCGTTTTACCTTACAGCCAAATCATAAGTAAGTTAGAACGAATCTTATTCTTGAAATAAGTAAGTAAATGAAATCCTTTTTGTATTTTTTCCCTGTAATTAACGCAAATCTATTGGTCTATATTTCACAAATAACAATGCACAAAAGTGACTAGTGGTGTGCGACAAGGTTCGTAACTACTACCCTTGCTTTTCATAATCGTTGAGCTACTTGAAAAGGATGTCTACAACATAGAGGAATTAGGCTTAGCATAAAACTTATTGAACATCGTTTTGATAGCCAGCCTAAAAATATCTTCTGGGAATTTACTTTAACTATTCATATTTTACTACACACTTTACAATACAATATTATTCAGTTAAATATTCAAAGTTCCATAGGGCGTCAGATTTATGTCTTAATATAGCTGTATGTTATTATTATTATAACTGTAAAGATGAATAGATAATTTAAATGAGGACACCTGCTCACACACAATGAAACTGCAAAACTTGTCTTTATATTTTTAATGAAAAATAACTAACATTAATTGCCCAACATTATTTTCGTTTAGAGCACCAACATTTTAATTATTGACTATAGACACTGCACTGTAAACAAGGTAAATATTTATTTAACAACATTACTTGGGTGATAATTTTGTGTTACTTTCTAAAACTTTGGAAAACGCTTAAATACCTACGGAAATTAAAAACTAGGTGATTATCTTTACAAACAATAAATATAACTTAATAATTTGTTACGAGCAATAATATAACTAAACGGTTTACTATATTTTAACAACATAAGGCGTTTTGTATGAATAAAGCATTTTTTTGTACTATTTACGAATTGGTTAAGACACATAATCAAAGTTTTTTTTTGTTTTAGAGTCTGCCTTTATCTTATCAAAAATAATTGCGGGAACGATCTAATAAACTATGTTTTTTCCACTTGAGTAACAATGATTACTAACAATATTTGAAGTGCTTACACTTTACACGTTTTGTGTGCAGGCCCCTTATTCATTCCCTCGCTACAGCTTATCAAAGGCATATGAAACACGTTTACAATTTCTTTATATCCATAAACAAGAGCAATTCATTTGAGGCCTTCGACTCGCAGCGTATACGCAGTCAACAATATGCAGAAGACAATTTTAAAACTATTCGATAGATTTCCTTTGTTTTTTTTTAAACTTATTTAAATTTTTTTTTCTTAGTAAACAGGTGACTAAGTCCACACGAACATCTACTCTTTAAGTAATTTCAATGGAATTAATTAATTAAATATGTATAAAAGACAAAACAAATTAAATAATTTATTTTCTTTGAGGTAACATTTCATCTCACTTTCGCGCATGGATTTGTAAACTATAAATGACTTACATCTGCTAAATTATCACAAACCCAATGTACTTTAAGACTTTCGATAACTGAAATCAAGTTCAGATCTAGGCAGTCTGTTGTTCCCACGGTGCGGTCCATAATTCTGACTCTAACATTTACATAATGTCTAGTTAGTAGCAATTTAAAAATAGTTCCAATATACGCGGAACACAAAAGCTACGGTACGTGGTACCTACTTATCTAAAAATACAATTATTTTTACTACGGTACGTTGTACGGCATAACACTTTGTTAAACTAAAGGTGTGTTCCCATTTACTTTCACAATTTTTTTCATCATACTTATCTACTAATTGTAGTTGGCATTAAAAGTGATTTATATTAAAATTCGGAAATTTTATATGGAATTATTCTTACTATGGTTTGCCTAAAAATAATTGTAGTTCAAGCCTACTTTTTGATTACAAAGGGTACTATAATGTATGCTATAGAATGGAGACTATAGACAGATCCGTTGTGTCTTTTCACGCACTGTGGGAACATACCTTTAGGTAAATCTGTTATTAAATTTATTTCTCAACATCTTTATTGTTGTTTAAACTCTCGCGCTTTTTATTTATAACGTTTTGATGACTTCGCAGTCTGCCCGCGACGACGATCGATGTAACTCGGTCGAAACGTCGGGAAATACAGGTACATATAATTAATGTATCTAAATACAATATGACCGCGTATAAGACCCGAAGTCATC
Source organism: Emmelina monodactyla (assembly GCA_916618145.1). Taxonomy (NCBI): domain Eukaryota; kingdom Metazoa; phylum Arthropoda; class Insecta; order Lepidoptera; family Pterophoridae; genus Emmelina; species Emmelina monodactyla. The sequence goes on from OU745316.1 coordinate 6,756,130, forward strand.
AAAACGTTATAACATCTTTATTCTTTTAATGAAACAACAAAATATATTTTCTTACTAGTGGCCGCCCGCCAGCGACTCTTTACAGTACCTAATAAGTAGGTATATCAGAAAAACACATAGGGTACTTTTTACTGCGGGAAAACTACCCATTCCCACGGGGAACCGACTTCCACTGGAACGGAGTCGCGAGCGGCCACTATTATTTAATTATATTAGGATTAAACAAAAATAGTTTTTTTTAATTAATTAATATTAATAATACAGTTTCAAAGGATAATACAATTTGGATGGATTTAACGTAAGTCTAAGTGACCTAATTACACTTATATAAATCGCTATAAAATGCGTTAGTACCTACATGTATTATTTACTTACATCTAACAAATAAATAATTTATATTACTAAGGCTCAAACATAGAAGGCCGCAGCATTTCTTAATTTAATATAAATTTATAAAACAATATATTTTACCAAGCATTTCGATCTTGAAAAATAAACAATTTTTGTAAGTCCTCTTTTTTAAAAGTTCCCATCATGCGATGTTTTACAGTTAAATTCATTAAAAATAAATTGTTATACCTACTTGGAGTATGGCCAGGCAGAATAGTAGTATACTGTTTGTCGTCTTTGTTGTGCTTGCGCTGAAAAAAAAGAAACAATTATCTTGTATTTATTAAATTAAATTACTTTACCTTAAATAAGCAAACAACGCACTTCATAAAAACATGCTTTTAGTATTTCTGTGTGTTTAAATATTTTTTGTATTTTGTGGCGTACCGTGGGAACGTAATATATTGCTTCGAGTTATGATTTAGATGGTGCTTTACTGTCACCTTACCACAATGGTTGAAGGAATGTATTTAACCCTTTCTACACACATGAGATATAAAAAACAGAAATTTATAACAAAACATATGCAGGCAATTAAAATGGCACTAGTCTAAAGCATGCAATGACAAACTATTGAAGTGAGGGGCATTTTAAAAAATATTATTTACTAGTAGCCGCTAGCGCCTCCGTTCGCGTGGAAGTCGGCTTCCCGTGGGAATGAGTAGTTTTCCCGAGGTAAAAAGTACCCTGTGTATAAGTATAAGTTTCATCCAAATCCGTCAAGTAGTTTTTACGTGAAAGAATAACAAACATCCATACATACTCACAAACTTTCATGTTTTTAATATTAGTAGGATATACAGACTTGCTCTACAGGGTGTAAACAGGCCATTTCCAAAGTCTGAAGCTAGTCACTAAGTTCTCCGATACTATACAGAGACCACAGGAAAAAAATAAGATATGAATGATTGAAAAGTAGTTCAAGCGCGATGATTTAAAAAACAAACACTACTTAATTTTAGTTACCTACTTGTGCCCGAACTGTCGCCATTATGACTCAGGTGATACCTTAGAATCTAACAACTCCTAGTATGAACCTCGAACACTGAATTGTTGTTTACAATTTTAATCTATTGATTAGTCTGTTAAGATAAGCATTGTCTGTTAAGTTGCAACAGTGTGCGATTCGACGCACAATAGGTATACAAACTTTAAGTCTAGCTTTTACTAGTGCAATTAAAACAAAACACAAATACATTTCTTTGATTTGTAATTTTTAAATAATGAGTCAATGATGATGATTATCAAATTTCATAGTGTGCGGTGCGGCGCGCAGTTTCGGGCACCGGTGGAACGCAACTTTAGGATTGGGATGCAGAACGTATGCGTCGTTGTAAATGTTCAACTGCAACTTATAATGAATAAATCTTCATTTCATTTCATTTCTAGAGTCTAAGGGGGTATTTATAATCATCAAAAATATGTTTTGTAGTATAATATTATGTGACGGCTTTTTTAACTTGTGAAACAAAACATGTTTTAACCAATTACGATGAGTATTACTTACTTTCATGCCATTTAGGTAGGTCTTATCATGATTGAGTAACATTGCCATTATAAGTACGTAAAACAATATTTGAACAAAACAAACAATAAACACAGAAACCAATAGACACAGAAGGCACACATTAAGCAAGGCAAGTTAAAGTTAATTCCCGTTACCCGTTTAGGTGCGTAAAACCACGCACCGTACCGTAAACAAATCAGTGAGGTAAATTCATAGAAACTCTTACGATTTCGTGGCGATTAAATGTGAGTAAAACTCATGATCAAATGACATTTAATCGACGAGAATTCACTGAAGTTGGTAGCCGAATCAGAGGGCAGTGCATTGTTAACTGTGCGTTGTAAATTGTATGTAAATGTAAATACTTCTATTGTAAATACGAGGTGTAAAAGAACTGCTTCCGAAAACAAAAACTGAGCATTGCTGGAGGGGTAATGGTTACGTTTTAGCAAAAAAAATTTTTTATGATTTAAAAAACTTTTACGTAAGTTTTACAAAATTGCATTAATACATTTTGAGGTTATAATACAATCAGATTTTGCGATGATTTCAAATTAAATAGGGTTTTAATTTAATTTGCAATGTAAATAATCGCACCTGGACCGGCAGTTGATGTGTGAGCGATGATTTCAAGCGGCGAAAATGACTTTTCAATTCTTAATAACTTTTTTAAATTGAGTTTTCTGGGTATGCTGTTAGTGAATTTAGTTACTATTGAGGCTCAAGAATACAGGGTTTCAGGCTTCGGAAGTGGTCTTTTTACACCCGTTATAGCACAATGTCGAGCCGAAAGCAAGAAAAACAAATCTATTAATACTTTTTTAGACAAGCACAAAAAGCATAGCACTATTTGCTTTATTTATTTTTCAGTTTATCCTTAACTTAGAGCGCTGCCACACGGGCGTTGCCGCTGCGTTGCGCTGTCGCAATAACGATAACTCTCCGTAGTTTTACATATAAATTTTAATCTAAGCCACACGTGCGTTAAAACAGCGTGAAGCAACGGAACGCGCGTGAAGCGGACAAAGCGGCGTGATAGACGAGGCGGGCAGGGGGATGACGACGTGCAATGCACCGGCAACGCCCGTGTGGCACCGCTCTAAGGGCTGCTTTTTCAATTGTCAGATATGTGCTATCTGACTGAAGAAAGTATGTATTCATTTTCATAAAATTTATTTGGCTATTGAATAATTAGCCCTTAGAATAGGTATAAGTAAAGTAACAGTGGAACCTGGGAAATGAAACATCGAAAGAAGTCTTGGGCATTAAATTTATTTGGTATTAAAAACATGAGTGGAAAACTTCGTTTTACTTAATGGAAGTTAACCGCCAAAATATATAAAGTAATAAGTATATTGCTTTAGAAATAATTAAAAGAAACGTTTGCAGTGATAGTTTTACTAAACTTTAAAATAATCCTACTAATATTATAAACGTGAAAGTTTGTATGTATGGATGGATGTTTGTTACTCTTTCACGTAAAAACTACTGGTCGGATTTTGATGGAACTTTACAGTGATAAGTTGTACATCAGAATAACACATAGGGTACTTTTTACCGCGGGAAAACTTTCATTCCCACGGGGAACCGACTTCCACGCGAACGGAGTCGCAGGCAGCCACTAGTTGGAAATAAATTTAAAGAGATCGAGATTTTTTTAATCTTTTAATTTGTCTCTTCCTTATTGTCGCGACGATCGCGAATTATGTAAATAGTAATAAAATAAGTAGTTATAAAGAATTATAATTGGCAACACTGGAGGAATAAACGTTTTTTTCTTTCCTAACACTCGTTTGTCATTTGGCTCCCTTTTTTAAATTCGTTCTAACGGATTCTATAGTAAGAGTTAAGTTTTAGTTCAAAGAATCGAGAGGTAGGTGATTCATAGTAATGGCGGATGGCGGAGCAGTGAAATAACCTGAGTGAGTTCTTTCCATTTTATTATAATAACTACAATAGTTTTGTGAGCCTTGCCAAAGTCGGGAGTCTTGTGAGCATATAGAACGAGTAGAGGATCAAATATAGATATAAAACACAAAGTTTGTAAAGTCCAAATGTAAAGGTTTATAGCAAAGCAAAGTTTTCCATTATGGGTTTGAGCATGGGGATCTATTCTGGTGGCTTGGGCTGGACGTATGGGGTGTAGTGGTGGTCCAGTAGGGATCTTCGGATTCCGCCTCGATGCTCAAACGAGAAGGATGGCTCCAACGCGTCAGCGGGTGGTGTCACCTCGGGGAACCACGATGTAGCCACTGCAGGGCCTGTAATTCCGTGGTATCCACCCATAATGAAGGAGGGATTCGTGAGCTGGTACTCCGTGTCATCCTCAGAGATGACCCTCATAAAGTTAAATGTGCTGCTCACTCAAGCGGCGATAAGTATGCTTTATAATCCTCGTTCTGTAGTGTTCGGGAGACTCTTGACGTTGAGGTCGGCGCTCAAGTACCTATCATTTTAGTCTACAATATCATGCGTAATGAATCTTCCCCACAAATTTGGTGGAGATGCTACTCATCTGTTGGTGGCCTTGGAATGTCCATTGCATTGCATATTTTTTTCGTGGGGGTATTTCAGCTCGCTGAATATAGACCGTTAGTAAAGTAAATGTATGTTTTGAATTCAAGGAAGGTCAAAAAAGTACCTACCTATAAAACTCCCACTTGTAAACCTACTTATCTTAAAGAACAATGCAATGCAATGTTAATCATTCCTTATTGGGCGCACCGGTGGATGGAGAACCTTCGTTTGATGATGGGTACCTACTTATGCTGTTTAGTGTAAGCGTTATTTATTGTTTGTTTAATTTGTTTTATTTGTTTTTTTTTTTATCTATTTTACTATGCGTTGCATGAATGGCGAGAAGCGGTCGGTTGGGTATCGCGAAAACGTGCCCTTGTTTAAATACATATATGAATGCCTTTGTTCGTTTTATTTCTCCTCCGTATTTTCTATTTTTTTTCCCTTTTCATAGATATATATTTTTTTTATTATTATCAAAAATTGAAGTCGTGCATTTATCAATCAGGTTCAAAAAAAAAAAACTGATTGACATGTAATTAAAAAAAAAAAAGTGCTTTACATTTTACGATTGATGCCATAGACAAGGTAATTTATTAACTTAACATTTAATTAGCAAGCTGTTATAATATTTATATATTCGCCTTGAATCATATAAATAAAGTAAACATTATCAACTGAAAAGTTTTCTCATGCAGAATATGTGATGGAATAAATCGAGTGAAAAATATTTCATAGTTATTTCTTGTGTTTCAAAGTTTTCTTCAGTCGTTTCAGGTGATTTCTGCGGTCCTTGATAAAAGGATGGGATTAAAAGTCAAAAAAAAAAAAAAACAGAGCGTTACAGACATGTTTTGACCTTTTTATGTTGAGTTGTTGCTTCAGCTAGCACGGTGTGTTTCAGTGGTTAATCAGATTCGACTTCTAAATAGGTTCATAATTTACAAAGATAGTACAAGGACAGTACAAGGATAAAAATAAAATAATTCTAACCAAGTATACAATAGTAAACTATGTTCGTTAGTGACAGGTCAGATATATCGATTATCGATCGATTAAGTGATTGAAAAAACGGCTGACTGAATGATTTCAGCCCTAACCCACGCCACGCCCTGTGCTTGTTCGTGTGCTTGATTTTGTTTCAACTCAACTACATACTTTTAAAACTGATTTGTATTGTGGTACTTGAAATAATAAGATTGGATCAGCACTACAAGAGGTACATTTAGCTGTTTCGCTAACAACCTTTGCGCACTGTTGAAGTTTCTAATTCTTTTAAAGTTTTAAAGTTGTTCCTCCCTCATTGTTAAAGGTGCAGACCCAGAAGGTAAGACAAGCAAATTTATGTTGAAGTAACATGTTGTTACGATAATTGGATACATCCATTCAACATAAAACAATTTAATAACAAGTGTAATGACGATTTCAGGCATCTCACAATGGAGGAAATACTTGGCATCCACCTGCAACAACGCAACATTAAAGTACAAGAAAATGTTGAGAGAGCGCAGAAATGCTTAAGCTCTGAAGAGATACCATATGATAACCTGACAGAAGTTCACATCGCACTTAAATTTACACTAGATCAATTCTCAATAGATCTTAACAATTATATTGAAAAGGTAAAAGAGCCGGACATTTTCCTAGTTAAACAATATTTTAATAATAAAATGATGGCTGAAGAAATCCTATTAAAAATTATTCACTTAATAAATTGTTATAAGGATAATTTGAATCGGAACATGCAAGCTAGATTACCAAAACTTGATATAGGAAAATATGATGGAAATCTACTAAATTGGTACCCTTTCTGGGACAGATTTCATGCAAGTGTTGACTCAAGAAATATCTCGGATGTTGAAAAGTTGTCATACCTCATGAGCTCCCTGGAGGGTTCTGCTTATGAAGCGGTAGAAGGACTAGGGACGACAAACTTAAACTACAACATAGCGGTAGATATTCTAAAAGCAAGATTCGGCCAAAAACACAGAGTTATAGATGCTCACCATGAGGCACTTCACAAACTTCACCGAGCGGAAGCAAAACCTTCCAACTGCCGTCACACACTCAATATAATTGAAAAACATTTGAGAGTCTTAGAAAGTTTGGGTGAAGATATCAATGGAAGCCACTTGCGAGTAGTAATTTTGAATAAATTTCCAGAAAATATCCTCTACCAGACTAGCCTCCTGACAACGGACAATTCTTCTGTAGCAGACATCAGGAAGGCATTAGACACTGTAATTATAGCTCTTGAACGTTCAACCTTAACGTCTACTATCAGCAGTGACCCGGTGATAGCCTCTACTAGCACTGAAACTCTTCATGTCAGAGTGGAAAGGAAAAGGGGGCAACGAAAAAGGAAGCTTCCTGAACCTTTGAAAATCAAAGAAAAGGAATTCAAAAAGAGTCGTTCTACATTGAAAATTTGTGCTTTCTGTAAACTTGATAATCATTACAGTGAAGAATGTCAGAAATACAAGACTTACAAAGCCAGGAAACTACAACTGAGAGACAAGTGCTATTTATGTTTCCGTACTGGACACTTAGCCTCCAAATGCAGAGCCAACATGATATGCTGCCACTGTAACAAGAAACATAACCGAGCATTATGTCGCAAGACGACTACTGCTGAACAACCTAAAGGTACACCTAATAATAAAAAACCAGAAGAAGATGTTTTATCATTTGTAACTAAAACTCAAAATTTTTTACAGACAGCAATAGCACAGGTCCGGGTAAAGGACCAAGCACTCCCATGTAGACTACTGCTCGACTCTGGCAGCCAAAGGACTTACATGACAGCCAGGTTAGCCAAGAGATTAAATATTCAACCTGATGATGAAGATAATTTAACAATTTATACATTTGGTTCCAATAAGCCTAAAGAAATAAAAAGTCCATCAGCAGAAATAACCTTGATCACGAAACGTCATGTTGATAAGAAAATTCGGGCGAATATTGTGCCTCATATCACTGACAGAATACCAGTTATCAAACTTAAAACTATACATGCAGTAGATATACTAGCTGACGATGGTTCAACCGGCGAAGGTATCGACATTCTCATTGGCAATGATCTTTATTTCTCTTTTATGAGATCTGAAAGATTAAAATTGCATGATCAGGCATATTTAATAGACAGTGATTTCGGTTGGATTGTAACTGGAAATGTAGACATTAATCAGGAAGAGGAAAATGTTATGTCAATCAACACATATTGTCAATGTCATGAAACAACATGCCCTTACTTTACTGAACCAGATTTACCTTTAAGAAACATTGATATGCGATTTTTATGGTCTTTAGAGAGCATTGGTATTCGGGATTCACCAAAAACCACTAGAGAAGAGGAAGTGGTTAAAATGTTCAATGACACAACAATATATGTGGATGGAAGATATGAAGTAAAATGGCCTTGGATACAGTACCCACCCGAGTTACCTACCAACTTTGGTCTAGCTTTTGGAAGATTGAGAAGTCTGTTGGCAAAGTCAAATGAGGAAACATTTAATGAGTATACTACGATATTAAAAGACCAACTGAACCGTGGTATTATAGAAATAATTGAACCTGTTACATCACCTATGTCACAAGGTCATCTTCCTGTTCATTATCTTCCACACCATATAGTAAAACAAAAGGGGAAAGCAGGACGTCTTGTTTATGATGCTTCAGCAAAGGTAAAAAATCAGAAAAGTTTAAACGAATGCCTATATGCCGGACCGTCTATGCTAGAAGATCTGACTGGATTGTTGTTAAAATTCCGTATGCGAAAAATAGGATTGACTGCAGACATTGAAAAAGCCTTTCTACAAGTTGGTCTCCAAAAGGAGGATCGTGATGTCACTAGATTCCTATGGGTCAAACAACCTACAAAAGAGCCAACAGAGAATAATCTGATTCATTACAGATTCCGTCGAGTACCCTTTGGTATAATATCAAGTCCATTTTTACTAACTGCCACAATCCGTTACCATATAGCTCGTACAAACAAAGCCTTGCTATCACAAGTAGCTGACAAATGTTATGTTGACAACTTGGTACTATCTGTTGACTCCGAAGAAGAAGCTTTAAAATTGTATCATGAAGTTAAAGACACCCTAGGAGCAATGTCAATGAATATCAGAGATTGGATGTCTAACAATACTTATTTTAAAATGAATATTCCCAAGGATCAACTTGCTAAGCAAACAGAAGTCATGAAGATTCTTGGTATTAATTGGCACATAAAAGAAGACAGCCTACAATTAAATATGGAAAAAATTTCTGATTGTAACAATGTTACTGTGACAAAACGCGACGTTTTACGCACACTAGCACGACTCTATGATCCCTGTGGCTTTGTGTCTCCAGTCATCTTAACAGCAAAACTAATATTCCAAGAACTTTGCATTCTTAAATTGAAATGGGATGAACTGCTACCCGACGACCTACAAAAGAAATGGATTAGTGTTTGTAGTAGGCTTAATACAGTTGCAAATGTAAACATACCTCGATATGTAAAAGTATCTTTACCAGATGGGAAGGTAGACTATGAATTGCATTGTTTCTGTGATGCTTCAAAGGAAGCATATGCTGCTGTTGTATACCTGCGAATGACCAACGATATTACAGCAAAGACAGCGTTTCTCATGTCAAAGGCCAGAATCACACCGAGTGAAGACAAGGAAGATCTCAAGATACCGAGGCTGGAGCTTCTAGCGTATCTTATCGGAAATAGACTCTTAAGATACGTTAAAAATAATCTCGATGTGACTATATCACGTCAAGTTCTGTGGACTGACAGCCTCATTGTCCTTGCTTGGTTGAAGTCAAATAAACTTTTGCCACCCTTTGTACAACGCAGGGTCACCGAGATCAAACAAACAAAAGAAGTGGAACATCGTTATGTGAACACACAAGTGAACCCCGCAGATATAGCTACAAGACCTGAGTTGTGGTCACAGAAAAGAGATTTATGGTTTGAAGGTCCAAAATTTCTTCACCTAATGAATGAAGTTAACTGGCCTAAGGCCGGCAACACAACAGAACAGGAAACACTCTGTTTCGTTTGGGAGGTTCTGGACATAGGCGAAGGTCCAGAAATGACTACAAGAGGCTATGAACAAGATCATGAAATGGCATATGAAAACACGACAGGACTGGAAGAAAATCTTAAATCAATTGATGTTGATGAAAATTCCCAAATTATTAAGGAACTCCAGAAACATTATTTCCCTGCTGAAGTCTCAGGAAAGGAAACTAGCTTAAAACGAAACTTAGACCTTTTTCTCGATGTAGATGGAGTGTTAAGATGCCGAGGTCGTTTGTCTAATGCGAACTGGTCTTACGATAAGCGACATCCTATTCTTATACCGAAGAATTCTTTATTCACAGACAAAGTGATTCAAGAAACTCATACAAAATACTATCATGTCGGTGTCTCTCATACATTGAGTATTATCAGGGAAAAGTACTGGATACCACAAGGTAGAGCACAAGTACAAAAGACTTTAAAGAAATGTCCTCAGTGTGTGAAGTACGGTGGAGGACCATTTACATTACCACCTGCACCTGCACTTCCTCCAGAAAGAGTAAACTTTAGTAAACCATTTACGTTCACTGGGTTGGATTATCTAGGTCCGATACTAGTAGAAACAAACAAAGTTTTAGAAAAGAATTGGATATGCTTATTTACGTGCTTAGCCGTACGCGCGGTACATCTGGAAGTAGTTAAGGACTTAACAGCCGAAGAATGTCTATTAGCAATAAGACGCTTTATAGCTATACGAGGTACCGTTCAGATAATATTTTCAGACAATGCTCTACAGTTTAAGCTTACTAGCGAAGTATTGACCAGTCCATTTTGTAAAGAGATGAATATCAAATGGAAGTTTATAACCCAATTGGCCCCTTGGCAAGGGGGATTCTATGAGCGCCTAGTTGCACTGGTGAAACATTGTATGAAACGAACTTTAGATAAGCACCTACTTAAACATAATCAACTACAAACAGTAGTAAAAGAAATCGAAGCAGTAATTAATACGAGACCTTTGACTACAGTTGGCTCGAGTTTGGAAGAAGTCCTACGACCAGCTGATTTTCTCACACTTGGAAAATGCTTGGAAATAAATCCGACCTTTCCAAATGATACAATACAAGGGACTTCTACTAAAATAGATTTAGTTAAAAGTTGGAAAAGGAGTCAAATAATTATCAATGAATACAAAGACATGTTTAGAAACCAGTACTTGCCCAGTTTGCGAGAACGGTATAGTCACATGCCTAAACAACCTAGAGTCAAATCACAGAATACCCCTCAAGTTGGAGCGATAGTACAAATAAGAGACGATTCGAAAAATCGAGCTAAGTGGAAAGTAGGAAAAATTGTGTCTCTTATAAAAGGACAAGATGGACAATGTAGATCAGCAAAGGTTAAAGTAGATAACTTTGAATTTACTAGATCCATTGCGCACTTATACCCATTAGAAATGGAGGTATTTGGAAATGAAGTACCAAAGCAACCAATTCATTTAGAAACAAGTGACACTACCCCAGAAAATCTTACCTCAAGACCTGAATTTTCTGATACGCGAACAACTGATAACCCATCAGATGAAACTTCATATACACCATCAGAGTCTATAGAGGTACCTAGATCAAGTGAAGACTCGTCAAAAGAAGATGACCAGAATACTTGTGAAGTTTCTGATAGATTAACATCTGAACTTCCTTTGCTGGACGACCTTAGTACTCGAGGCTTCTTTGATTCAAATCTTCTTTCAGATCGAGAGCCACCTGTCAAAGAAAGTGAATTGGCGACCGAAGAAACAAGGTTTAAAAGGAAAGCTGCCATTCGCGCAAGAGAAAAAATAGCAGAGTGGACTCATCAAATGTTTACGTTATTACAATGATTTTTTTTAATTATTATTTCTTTCCCGTTGGGGAGTGTCGCGACGATCGCGAATTATGTAAATAGTAATAAAATAAGTAGTTATAAAGAATTATAATTGGCAACACTGGAGGAATAAACGTTTTTTTCTTTCCTAACACTCGTTTGTCATTTGGCTCCCTTTTTTAAATTCGTTCTAACGGATTCTATAGTAAGAGTTAAGTTTTAGTTCAAAGAATCGAGAGGTAGGTGATTCATAGTAATGGCGGATGGCGGAGCAGTGAAATAACCTGAGTGAGTTCTTTCCATTTTATTATAATAACTACAATAGTTTTGTGAGCCTTGCCAAAGTCGGGAGTCTTGTGAGCATATAGAACGAGTAGAGGATCAAATATAGATATAAAACACAAAGTTTGTAAAGTCCAAATGTAAAGGTTTATAGCAAAGCAAAGTTTTCCATTATGGGTTTGAGCATGGGGATCTATTCTGGTGGCTTGGGCTGGACGTATGGGGTGTAGTGGTGGTCCAGTAGGGATCTTCGGATTCCGCCTCGATGCTCAAACGAGAAGGATGGCTCCAACGCGTCAGCGGGTGGTGTCACCTCGGGGAACCACGATGTAGCCACTGCAGGGCCTGTAATTCCGTGGTATCCACCCATAATGAAGGAGGGATTCGTGAGCTGGTACTCCGTGTCATCCTCAGAGATGACCCTCATAAAGTTAAATGTGCTGCTCACTCAAGCGGCGATAAGTATGCTTTATAATCCTCGTTCTGTAGTGTTCGGGAGACTCTTGACGTTGAGGTCGGCGCTCAAGTACCTATCATTTTAGTCTACAATATCATGCGTAATGAATCTTCCCCACACTTATTTCATCTGAATACTGAAAAGAAATTAATGGCAACATTTATGATTAAGCTAAGTTTTATTGGTCTTAGCTAGACAAACTTTCTTTGTCACAATAGAATGTAAATAAACTAATTAAATGCACATTAAAATAAATTACTAAGCAATCAATGTAAAAATAACAAACTTAAAAACTCTATCTAAGGCTGTCTACGTAAGTCACACTTCACATAAAAGCATTAACAATAAATATAAATAAAAATAAGTTTGTGCGTAACACACTAAAGATTTTAGATGCAAACTTAAAATTTGATCGAATTACACAATTCTATCGAAAGGGGCTGAATTACTAAAAAGCACATTTCGCTAAAGATAAAAAAGTTAAACTTAAAAAATATTTACATAAGTACATGCTTTGGTATTAGTGACCCCTTTACATCGCATTAGCTTAAAACTTTGACCCCCCTATTGACGCAGTTTAAACAGACATTAGTAAAAACATGTTTCATCTTTGTCTATACTATGAGACAACTATCATAACTGACAAAGACATAACATATTTTAAATAATAAAGACATAAACTTGTTTGTTAAACCCAAAATAACATGGCTCAATCAATACCGGCGTGTATTAGGATCTAGGTATAAAAAGTATAAGCGTTTTTTCTATGCTAAGATGACGTTCAACATTTTAATTTGTTATTAGACTACACCCTGTACAAGCCCATACAATTCTAAATAGACCAAGAATATAAATCGATACAAAACAATAACAAAACGCCATCGCATTAGTTCCAATTTTCACCACCAGGAGCGCTGGCGTCTACTTGCTAAGTGCGTACGTAAAAAGCTTACAGGATTTAACCATTGATTTCTACAATTCATTCAATATTCCACATCGCGATAATACCATGCAGTGTATCTAAATAAATTAAAAAAGCGTTAGCACTTCTAATACACTTACAAAGCTAGGTACAGAAAAAAACTATAATAAGTATACATTTGTACTTCTTTGAATAAAAACATGCTTAGTTTCATCAAACATAAATTAAGGGCTGATGAAAAATCTGCCCTAAGTTTTTCAAGAAGAACAGTTAATATACTCATCGTATAAATAAAAAAAATAGTTAATTGTACTATGTACCTATTTTCTCCAAATTTTGTAAGTACCTAATGCCATTTGTCATTGTTTAAATCGGTTTATTTGGTACTGAATTTATATTAATCATAGGTTATTTGCTTGACCCATTTCGGGTGACCGATAAAGATAGTTTAAAATGGTATGTAAAGCCAAAAAATGTTAGTACCAACGACCTGTTATCTCGATTAGCAAGTTTGAATAACAGTAAATTCAAAATGAATTCTCACTTATCGGTAAATTGATTAAAATATTAGTAAACGATAAAAAACACCGTGTTGGGTAAGTACTAAAAGTAATTTAGAATTGTTTCAAATTAAAAATGGTGTGTCGAAATGTATTTACCAGCATTAATTTTGTGCTAATATTTTCAAAAGACGAAACTTACTGAGTGCACTAAAGTTTCGTGTGCCTAGATGGAAAAATATGGAAGACAGCAACTTAATTTGTATACCATAACATAACGGGTGTAAGAAGACCACTTCCGACCATGTATTCTTGAGCCTCAATAGTAACTAAATTCACTAACAGCATACCCAGAAAACTCAATTTAAAGAAGTTATTAAGGATCGAAAAGCCATATTCGCCGCTTGAAATCATCGCTCACACATCAACTGTCGGTTCAGGTGCGATTATTTACATTGCAAATTAAATTAAAACCCTATTTAATTTGAAATCATCGCAAAATCTAATAGTATTAATGCAATTTTGGAAAATTTTGAAAAATTTTTTTTTTCTTTAACCATAAAAAGTTTTTTTTTGCTCAAAACGTATCTAGCGAGGGGCTTGTTGTTACAGGGGTAAGTAGTAACAGGCTCTTTTCACCAGGATCTTCAACACTATTAACGTATATCTTTGACTCGATTTAACCCATAAACCGCACCACATCATATTGCCATAGCCAGTGTTCCGCCGGTTGGCGCAGTGAGCAAATGTGAGCATTCCCTTCATTTCTGCCAGGTGATATAAAATTGTACTGTCGTAAAATTTTGGTTTGTGTTTTAAATATTGCCTATTTTCAAATTTTCTACATCTTATTTACATTCAAATTTATCTATCTCTGATATTGTGTAACAGTTTTTATGATTGCTAAATTATTTAAATAGTTATTTTGATAAATGTTAAAAATCATACCATGGGGTTAGTTGTAACAAAATCCCGGGGCTTGTTGTAACATCTTACAACATGCATTGTCTGGTATGTGGTGAAGCTTACACAGACACAAACAAAAAAGATTGGATAGAGTGTATAAGAAATAAATAATTTAATTACTTACTGTGATTTTAAAGTGCTATTATGATTATAAGTAGTGCTTAACTAAATAAAACTCTTAATTACTTAATTTTTAAGTGTTGATTACAAAAAAGTGTATTTGAGTTGATTTTTGATAAGAATTACATAATACTTACTTTAGAAAGATGTCAATTTTGTTAAAAATAAATACAGAATAAATGATTAGGGGTATTAATGTCGTTTTTTATTGTCGTTACTACTTGCCCCGGTAGACGTTACAACTTGCCCCAAGCACGAGGTAAGTTGTAACACCGCACTTCTTTTAGAAAATAATTGATTGTTAAATAATGACCAATAGTTATGATATTATTTTTATTTGATTTGGTAGAGGAAGAGTTACAGTATCCATCAATCTTTATTTAGTAGAAATTGAATCAATAGATCTCAAGATATACTAGTTTTACTGAAAACTGTTACAACAAGCCCCTCGCTCCCCTACCCCTCTAGCAATACCCAGTTTTTGTTTTCGGAAGCAGTTCTTTTACACTCCGTATAACTACATACCTTCACAGGGTGTAAAAAGACTGCTTCCACAAACGAATACGGGATATTGCTGGAGGAAAACTCGTGACGTTAGTGCAATATTTTTTTTATAATTTATTTCTTAATTTTATTTATAGGGCGTTGACCTCAAGCAGCACGATTTTGTTCCTAAGTTTTTTTTGTTATTTTAGTTATCATTTAGTCTCAGCAACACATGGTTTCAAGCATCTGAAATGGTCTGTTTACACCCAGTGCACGCAACTTCGTTGGACATATAACTGGCGACACAAAACATTAAGGGCCGATTTTTTAATAGGCAGTTAAGCCTTCAGATAGGACTTATTCTATGGATGGTAAGATTGTCATTTTTTCAATTAGTGGATAAGCACTAACAGAAGATTTTGAAAATGATATTAAAATACTTAGTAAATATTAAGACATACAATAAGGCTAAGTATCTTCCGACTTCCACGCGAACGGAGTTGCGGGCGGCCACTAGTATGATATAAATGCTTTCTAAACGCTAACAGACACATGTTAAAATGAATTGTATTTATAATTTTAACTTGTTTTTTTTTCGGTGGGCTCCATCTAGTTTTCAGTAAATCCTTGTAGGCAAAGCCTTGATGTCATACCTTAGGTTTTTGTCAATTGGGACACACGCTGTCAATGCACTGAAAGTTTACTGTCCTTTTCTAACAACTGTTAAATACATAAGAATGTCTCGTTCTCGCAGAATTGATGTGAAGCTAGGCACAAAAATCAGTAGGATAGCTAGCAGAGGGATATCTGACCATTGAAAAATTTTAACTTTATTATCCGTCACAGTTAGAACAATCGGACTGTTCAATATCAGGCATGTTAACTGATTATTGAAAAAACAGCCCTTTGTTCTTGTTCTTCTACTTGTAATTTTTGTGGCGGCATTTATACTTTGTTTTTTGCAAACAAATTAAACAACTTTTATTTAAACATATTTTTGGTCATCTACACTTTGCTTACAAAGTCACGCTACTTCTAAAATTCTACAATAATACACATTGAAGTTACCTCTTACACCTTTCTCTATGATCCGGATGCCACCATCCTCGGAAATCTTCATACACTTTGTTAGTTTCCATTTTAGTTTTGTTATTTAGTGCTGCGCACAATTCACAAACTGAAGAGAAGTAGGTGGAGCCCTGGTGTGGTTTGTTGTAGACGTAGTGGTTCCTCCATTTGAAGTAGTTCTGGTAGAGTCGCGAGGAGTGGATGACGGCGTGCATGGTGGCAGCCAGCTCCTCAGGAGTGTGGCTGCTGGCGTCCAGGTAGCTTCCGGGGGGGAGGAACCTAGAAATAGCACAGAACAGGTTAAATCAAGGGCGTTTCCCCGTAAGTTAAGCTTTGAATCAGATTTTTGTTCGGAAGTGATTCCGTGGACTTAAATGGCTTCTACGGTAATCCAGCCAATGTGTTTCAGAAACCAGTTTAAAAAGAACTATACTCACAAGCTTGTAAGTAATTGAAATGTCCATTGGCTATCAGGACAGATTGACTACTGACTTTTTCTAAGCGTAGTTCAAGATGTTTAAGCGCGTGCCATGTGTTGTGCATTAAAATGTTAAATTAATAAGTAATGTTAATACGTAAAATTTTACAGGCACATTTACAAAATGTAATTTTCTTAGGTGATGTAAGATTTAAGACTGTATTGTTCTCACCTTGAATAGTTAGCACCACCCAGAACAATAGGCACTACATCATGTTGCAAGGCAGTTAACAACTTTTCCGTTACATAATCCTCAGAAAGAGAGTTCTCGAACGACAAATAGAAATAGAACTCATCCTTCAACATCTTAAAACAATCATTCTCTTTAGATCGCGGGCATTTATAACTTCCACAGCTTCCAAAGATGTATAACTTCATATCATAAGGCAGCATAGCTTCTTCCAAGGCTTTGGCCACTTTGGTTCTGTTACTTCTTGCGTTGCAAGCAGACACGAACCAAGCAGCGGCTTTCGTTTTGTTTCGCCACCGCACATCTAAACCCTGATCTACTAATCTTTCACTAACTTGCCACTGCATGTCCATCTTTGGACCCACTCTAACACCATCTAAGTTTTTAATTTGTATATAGGGGGTAGGGATATCAGAGTCCAGTCGGTACGTTGCTGTCCAGTTGAAGAAATTGTCATACATTTTATCACAGACAGGGTAGTTGTCAGCTGATTCCATGTTGAAGTAGACGTACCGCTGGTTAGGAGTTCGCCCCGGTGGAAACCAGTCTCTATCTTTGCTCAATTGTCGACCATTAAAAGCTATGACATCAAACTGGCCTATATCATCGAGGAAATATTTATCATCAGTCACGAAACAGTTGACATATGAGCAGTTGTTCTTAATAAACGCTTTTTGACCTTCTTCATAGAAATAGAATGGGGCATAATCTTTGGACGTCCATAGCAAAATGTACTTCATGTTTTTTGGCAGTTTCTCCTTCTTGCGGTACATATTAGCGTACCTGATATCCTGGCCGACATTGTCTATGACTTCTTGTATAAGATCTTCTTCAGTTGTAATTACTGTCGGTCTGTCTATGGATAGGAATATGGTGTAGACGAAGGTAAAGCAGCAAAATGCTATAAGTGTTTTGGTTGTGAATAAATTCCTTAGGGACGAAGCGAATTGGTACCAGACTGTGCTTCTATATGGTCTGAGCATTTTGATCGCGGCATTTCTGTAACAAAAAAAATGTAATACTTCATTGCGTACTTTGTTATAACACATATGTGTAACAGACACATAATATTTAATTGATATTTAGTACATCATGGTAAAATAACCAATTTTATATATTTGTGTTTATGTTGTTGCAATTGATTCAAAGATGCCAATGCGTCAGTGTCAGCTATCAAACTAACACGTCAATTTGTGCATTAGATTTATGTCAAGTGCTGATAAAGTCTAATGCACACTTAAGTTTCCCATTATACTAAAGGTAGTATCGATAACAGTAATTGTTTATCGTGTTACCTTTTGTTTTTCATTCACCGTCGATATTAGACCTACCTATTCTTCCGCCATGTAAATAGCTGTTTAGGGCTTAAGGACTTAGGTACTAATATACAATTAGGAAAACTCTGTGTAGATGATATTAAATTGCATGGCTATGCGTTTGCGTACAAATTACCCCATGTTTGAATAATGTACCTTTTTTCTTAAATTATTTGCTAGTCGGGCTCCTATTCGAAGGAATGTGACTGACTTATCTAATAATTTTTATTTCTAAACACAGAAAGTCGCAATTGCAATAGCTATTTATACAGACGCAGAAACCTTTGGTATACAGGGTTAATTTTAATTAGCGCATCACCTCTTGTAGGCAGCTTTTCTACATCGATCCCAACAACATTTAACCAACGACTAATTAAAATTAATATTTAAAAAAAAGTTTTTCCGTACAAATTTATTAGATGCCTCTGAACGGTCAAATACTCTACGCGCACGCAACTTGCGCGGCGGGCGCGCGGGCGACGGGGAGGGTGTAGTCGTTTAGGTACTTCTTACAAAATACATACAGAGTAGTAAATAACAGAGCGCGCAAATTTGTTTTAGTTTTTTTGTTTTGGCGTTAATTATCAAGTTTTGCAAAAAGTCATAGAACAAATGTTATTGGGATTGATGTAGGGAAGCCGCCTGTAGAAGATGATGCGCTAATTAAAAATTGCCCTGTATATGTTGCAAAAATGAGTAAAAGCCTTGATTTGGTGGCAAATTGGGGGGTGTTGAAAAGATGCTTGTTTGAAATCTGAAGTCTGAGAACATAGCTTAACGGCATCATGAACAGAAACAGTAGGTATAAATCAGTACCAATTTAAGCACGTTAAGCTCACAGTAACTAATGACTCTTCTTAATTAAATTAAATCAATTACATATTTTTAGAGCAAAATAATGCTGATCTACTCTCAATTATGCCTAAGTTAATATTCAACGCTCACTAACCAGCTTACAAATCAATAAACTGACTATGCTTGCTGACAACTTACCTATTGAGGACAGACCCCACTGATCCTAAGAACCAGGTAACTGTCCACTAATACCGAGAACCATTAAAAATCCTACTAATATTATAAACGTGAAAGTTTGTGAGTATGTATGGATGGATGTTTGATACTCTTTCACGTAAAAACTACAAGACGGATTTGGATGAAACTTTAAAGTAATATAGGTTATACATCAGAATAACACATAGGGTAGTTTTTACCGCGGGAAAATTCTCATTCCCACGGAAAACCGATTTCCACGCGAACGGAGCGCGGGCGGCCACTAGTAATATAATAATGCCTGTGTTCACCTTATCATGGTATCAGTGCATCTCCTTGTAAGCGAAATAACTTGTAAAGCTGTAAGATTTTACAACACCGAAAAACATATTTCAAAATAGGTACCTACCGATGAACATGACTAAAGAAGCTAAACACATTTTTATATATTAATAACACAAAAGCGAACTTTCGCCTGCCAAACATCTTTCGGATATTCCACCAAAAAGTCCTTCCAAAATGATACTGCACATAGGAAACGAAAGGAAGTTGCTTTACGATCAGTCCTCAGTTTTTTATAATCAATTAAAAACACTTTTACAGTCAGTTAAGGTCTCACAACTGCGAGTATCAACCAGCAACTGACTCTAATTGCTTTATTTAATACACCTAAGTGCTTCCAATGTTGATATAAAACCTTTTAGCTATATTAGATGGACAAAGTCACTTTGTAGAAAATAATACACGGGCGATCCAGCCGGGATGCTGCCAATACCCCGACCCCGACTAAACTACTGGATCTGGATAATTTAAAGGAGCGACAAGCTCATGACGTCATGTGTCTAGACGTATCCCCCCCCCACCCAGGACTCAAGCTCGTCAAAATGGCGCCAATCTAGTTCTACAGAAAAACAATCCAGCTTTGACTGACTAGGGCAGTAGGCGCGCCTTTTTCAATGAGTCATCACTCAGTTGTCATGCGAGTACAGATTTAAGGAGTGTTAGTACAGGATGAAAGCTTAGTAATTAACGCTCGCCATTTAAACCAATTACGAAATTAGTTGTGTTGGCGTCAATCATAACCAAAATAATTGAACCAAGTACAATATAATATAAATTACTAGCTGTGAGTGGTAAATAGTATCCTATTTACAAAAAAAAGTATCCTATTTATTTCCTATGGTTAAAAAGGTACTCAAACGTAGGTATACTAAACAGTTTTTTTAAATAGACATTGAATACTTTTAGTTTTTCGTATGAATAAACGAAACGAAAAAACACGCTAACTTAATTTTTTATACAACCAAAATAATTAAAATTTGGCTTTGACAAAAACAATAAGTAAAGAAAATGAATAGATAAACACATTTAACTTTGTTCTTCTGAATAACCTGTAGGTACCACTATATATTATTATTTACATTAAATACATTTTTAGCTAAATGACCCTGAGATACCATAGATATGTGCCCGTATCTTGTACGGATACTAACCAGGTGATTCATATCTACCTATTTTTTTTAGTTTTAGTCAAATAAGATAGCTAATTCTCCATATCATCGTCTTGATCTGATACCCCGTATATCAAAGTGACGTCACAGGCGGTCCTCATGATTTTAGCCTTCCGTGTAATGTAAGAAAACTCCATAGTTTTTATTCTATACCTTAGAATTATTATGAAATATTACCTTATTACGAAATAGCCCTGCAGTTCATGTAGCAGTTTAAGCAGATTGATATGATGCCGAAAATCGTCATTTAGCGTTAGCATTTTGATCTCATCAAACCAAGTCTGAGAGCCTTGATGTACCTGTTCATTACATTAGTACTCCTGCTTTCTGTAAAACTATTAGGTTGTTATTTATAGACTTTTGTTTTTTGATGCAGTCTTTTACTACTATGTACGACTTACCTACTATCTGTGGACTTACTATACTAGTGATAGTGTAAATTTGGCTAACACAAAAACAACTTCTTCTTCTTCTTCTTCGTGTGATGAGTATGCACTTTGCAGCACATATTCATCTAGTGTCAGAGTTTTTGGGAACCGCCTTGTTAGGGCCTCTGACGTGGTTCCCGTAGGGAAGTGGCCACCCTACTGTCAGTATTTTTCAAGCCGCCTGTCTTATTCTTAATAAAATTTCTTAAAAACAACTTATTCTTAATTTTAAGCCAATTCTTACAAAACCTATTCTAAAAAATCCTGAAAGATGTTGAAAACCGCAGTTTAAATCCGTTATGTCGTTTAAGCGGAGTTAGCGTACAAACGTACAAATAGACATGAATAGTGACTGCATTATGCTATGTAATTTATGATGATGTTGAGGATCAAGATACCTTGCTAATTATTCTTACTTACATTACAATTAGCATATTTGCCTTGGCTCTGAACTTATCTCAACTAACGTTGTAAATGTCGCCTTTGTTTACGCAATCGTTATCCTAAACCTTGGAATAACACTAAACCTTGGTTATAAAAGGTGCAGAAACTTCCTCTTACTGTCCGTTAGGAACCATTTTAGTACACTTTTAATAGATATTAGCGTTTTGTAAGGTTCATTTTCCAAAATCAACCGAGGGTTTTATTCCTAAAGTTTTATTAATTTAGCTCTGTTTCATAGACAATTTGCTTTAAAAGTTAAGAGATTAAAATAGTATGTGATACCAACAATTAAATGTTTTTTTTTAATTGCATTTTTTCATTCTAAAATACTTATGAAGGTATACAAAAAAAATCGAGGTCTCTACCTTATCTTTACTTCTAATCTATCTCATTTTTCAAGGCGAATGAGTCATAGACATTGCGGGTAAACTGTAAAACGTTGACAAAAATATTTAGCTGTAAAGGTAAAGTAATGTAATGCTGTGTGTTATATTGTGATTTTATTAGATAACTTACATAAAACCTCGACGTAACAATTTCTTAGTATACCTAGTTATATTTGTAGTAAACTCCGAGGATATTTTCTTTACTCAATCAATAAACGGTTGGTACCGAAATAAATTATGAAGAACGAATTCATTTGTATGTCTGGTACATAGTACATATTGTTAGATATTAAACGGAAGTTATCGGTAACAGGACACCCCTAGCGCTCAACGGACATCACTAGTCGGCGGCCATTGCCGGTTCACGCGGAATTACATTGAATCTAATGACCGTTAAAATTGTATTTTTGCTGTCACGATTTCACGGTTTGTTACAGAAATGTCCAATCTAAAGTCCAAAAAATTGTATGTTATCAACACATACCTATTTTACCTATGCTAATTGGTTTGTGAAGAATATCTACAGTAGTGGAAACTGCCTTGTCAAAAATAATTATTTCGCATTCGTGTGTTTCCTTGACGTGTGACTTTATCTTGAACGTAACTTTATCACGCTTGTTCACTTAATTTATGTTACAAATTTCATCAAATTTACCAAAATCATAAAAATAATAAAAACAAAATTCTTTTATTCATCATAGATATTATTATGTAACATATCCTACTAATATTATAAATGTGAAAGTTTGTGACGATGTATGGATGGATGGATGGATGGATGGATGTTTGTTACTCTTTCACGTAAAAACTACTGGACGGATTTTGATGAAACTTTACAGTAATATAGCTTATACATCAGATTAACATATAGGGTGAAAAAAGAAGAAAATGAAAAGTTTTCCCGCGGTAAAAAGTACCCTATGTATTATTCTGATGTATTACCTATATTACTGTAAAGTTTCATCAAAATTCGTCCAGTAGTTATTTCTTTAAAGAGTAACAAACATCCATCAATACATACTCACAGACTTTCACGTTTATAATATTAGTAGGATTTGGGTTTTTTTTATATGTTCAAAGAATAAGAGATGTGCAAATACCATAAATGATGGTACCATAATGGATGGTCATAAATAGGTAAAATTACTTGACACGGGTAACGCGTACATCTCTAAAAATCAATCAACATATTTTTATTTAGGTTGGTTGAAATGCCTAACGATTAAATTAAAATTGTACTTATTGTGGTCTTTAGTTGTATCAATTTGGATTATTAACAGAACTTTAAAAAATATACTTGTCAAAAAAAAAACTCATGTACAATGTAAAAAAAAATTGAGCTCTTGGGGCCCTCTTGGGTCGGGGGCCCGTGGCATTTTGCCACCCTTGCCACCCTATTGTTACGCCACTGATACTTACTAAAATGGCATGGTTCAGATGTGAGAGGAAACTGTAACATAATAACAGTCGTTCGTAGCAACCGTGTTTTAAAATAGTGTTGAAAAATAGGAAACTTTTAAGAATAGTTCAGTTACATTCTAATCATCATTACATACTTATTATAAATCCAAGTAGCTAATTTTTGTCTGTTTGTCCGCTATCTCCTCCCTAAACCAGTAAACGCATTTGAATGCGGTTTTCACCATCCTTGAGGTAATTTTTTCATTTAAATTTGCAAATGAAAAACCCTCAGAATTTTTATTTTCAGTTAGCCAAAATTCAATGTATCGTGAGGAAGTCGGCCAAGATTATCCCATTGCGAAGCGTGGGCGGGTCACTCGTAGAGTAGTAATCAAAAATCCGAGTTGTTAGGGGGAGTCCGGGAGAGTTGAACCACTTTTTGTTTAAAGTATCGTATTTTCCTATATTTGAGACTTAGTGTTACTATTATAATATTAAACATTTACTTATTTATTTATGTTTACCTATGTACAAAAACTTTTTGGCTATTTTAATACTAAAATATGTTATACACATTTCAATTAAAAATGGGAAATGGGTCAACTCTCCCCACTCCCAGGGACACTTGAACCGGGGTGTGGGGAGACTTGAACATTGTTTTTTTTGGGGACAGTAAAAGAAAGACAGCTAAATCACAGATGTATTTTAAATAAAACATTACAGAATAACACTCTACTGCTCTTTTTAAAAAAGGAAAATAAAACAAAACTTCTTCTTAAACATTATAAGTCAACACAATTATTATATCCTTTCATCAAACTATCTCAATCTTTTGTTTTTGGTATTTTTTAACATTTGGTTTAAATATATATATATTTTTTTATAATTTTGTTACTATTTAACTTATAACGTCTTATTGTACTTCTATCGATTCCATACTTAATAGATGTTTTTCTGATCGACGCACCCTCTTTAACCTCACGTACCTATAGCGTTTTGTAACTCAGTGGCAGTATGTTTTTTTTCTTTTGCGTGTTTTTCCAGACGCCTTGTATTTAAACGGCATTTTTCATGCAATTAACCTGTAATAAAAAGTTTTATTTACCGTAGCCAAACAAGCATACGCAAACAAACTTCAAAAACCTACTGTCATATAAACACTATAGAGGGAGAGTGGAACCACTGAGCATGTCTCCCGGCCACACCATGGTTCAACTCTCCCGCATATACTACTTTGACATAAAATATGATGCACAAAAAAAACATTCAATCGCAGCAAAAAAACACTTCACACACGGCAATCTATAATAATCAGGCAACAAAATAGTAATAACACATAATACATACCTCTTTAAACACGTTCGTAATGTCAAAACTGCACAAATTCAAAAAATTTACTCTCCTATAGCAAAAACACCTTTCCGAACCTGACATCCAAACAAATCAGCCATTCTGGAAAATGGTGGCGTGGTTGTTTTTGGTCTCATGCGCGCTACCAATGACCGACTTGACGTTTCGTTTGCGCGAAATTTAAATCGAATTTTGTTTGGTGGTTCAACTCTCCCACCTGGGCAAGTCTCCCGGACTCCCCCTAGTGTTCCTTGACAGTTGTGTAGTGATTGTCGGTCTAATAGTGGGGTCCCACGTTGTGCGAATCAACGCACAAAGAGCCTAAAAACTAGTGTTTGTTAAAATATATTGTATTAAAAAACGCCCATCTGTGTGCGATAGGATCCTTTGATGCATCTGCCAATAAATATCGCCTTTAAAGCTATATTTTATTTCTATCTTCAAGGAAGCTCAAACATTTGCTTGGAATTGCGTCAGAATAGACAACTCAAATACTGGTTTTGATGTGTTTACATGTAAAATTAACACCTTTTCGATATATTTTTATAGTTTATACTAGTATTTTACGTATGTATCTAGTACCTAATGTAACGTTTAAATGATTATTATAACAAATCATAATATTAGCCATAATCTATGATTTCATTACATTTTGTTGACTGATAAATAAATTGATTTTTAGATTATTTTGATAAAAGTAGTCCAAACAGATAGTAAGATAAAAATGATAAAAACTGATGGTTTTATTACAAAAGAATTGTAGCCAAAAATATATCGAACGGCGATGCCTACGTATTATTCGGTAGTTTTAACAAGTTTAGTACCGCACCCACATTCCACAAAGTGTAATATGTAGGTATGTGATTGTGGGTGTAGGTATATGGGCAATGGTGGTCACTTACCATCACGTGACCCGCTTTCTCATAAAAAATAATAAAAAATTCTTTATTATTTGCTAACTAAAGAAATAGATTAGCATTTATAATTCAAATAATCAATAATGTAATTTTTCCCACGTTACAGTAAAGCTGTGATGTGTTTACGTTTTAAATGTACGAAATAAACAAAACACGTCTCGTTTAGAGGTTATAATCGATTGAGAAAGTTTACCAAACATGTAGGAACAGGCAAATGTTGTTCCATTTCATCGAGCATTGATTACGACTTCGATATCAAACAATACAATTCCATTCCAAAACTATTTTTATTTTTAACTTTAACATCATAGCAACGTTAATAATACACACCTGTTTTGAGTCTTGCGTTACTGACATAATCCGGCAAAATACAAAAGCACTAACACTACACCATGAAAACACAAACTAACCAACTTTTGAACCGGGCCGGGTTTTACTGCACATGCGCGGTGCTCGCCGTCTCGATTCTAATGTATCGCCTACAATGTTTTTGAATTTGGAACGCGGCTGTCACTGTTTTATATTGTTTTTTTTTTAATTTTAGGTTGTGGCAAAGGTTAATTGTTTAATAGTGCATTGTTTTAGTGATTGTTTTGTTTTGTTTGCGCTGCAGTGGACCTCCGCCGCGCGCAATCGGTGGGCGACTGGAGTGTTACGAATCCAAGGTCGAAGTCCCATTACACTGTCTGGTGTATGAATGACGCATGACGTAATACTGGGAGAAAATCGAATTCGAGTTATACCGGTTTTGCATCGTAAAGTTACTAGGCTGTAGTATTTTTTTTTGTTTTTTTTTTGTATATTTGAATTGATTAATGAAGTTGCGACTATTATAGCAATAGGTTAAGTTTCTCGCAAAATAATATGTTAAGTTAAAATTATTAGCAGTAAGTATATTAAGGTTAAGAAAATACATAAACCTGTAACACATTGATTTTAAAAAAAATATACCTAATAACTCCGGATCAGTATCTGCCCACGAATCGTAATGGTGTTTGTTTTTCCCGCCACGTTGAATTTTAGTTAACTGAAAATAACATTTTATAAATGTTCTTTATTTAATGAAAAATATATCTTTAAGATAGCGAAAACCGCATCAAAACCCGTTAAGTGGTTTAGGAGGAGTTAGCGGACATACATACAAACAAACACAATTAGCGACTTTGATTTATACTATGTAATAATAATGATAATTATGACCAGATTTCCATATTAGTACAATAACTACTATGTAACAACACATAACTTTTGTTTTATTACTTTAAAATTACCCTTTTTACATAAAATGTACCTAAATACTTAGATACAGTAAGCGCTCGTTTGTATATTCGCTAACTCAAACTACCCAAGGGATTTGAAATAATTTTTAATCCTTTTTTTTTTAATGTTCTAAAGGTAAAAAATATTTAAAAAGGTTTATTTCTAGTTGTAGCAAACAGACTTAGATGACGAAATTGAAGGTAAATGTTAATTACATTTATAGGTTAATTAATAAGTACATGATAATGATAAACATCCTAAATAAAGCGGAATTTATGACGTTAAGAGCTTCTATTTTTACAATTTTTTTTTATAAAGTTTTTGTTCACTTGAACTTGTCTGTAAATAAGTTTAAAAAACATACAAATAATTTTCGTGAATGTGTCGGTCGGGCCCACGGTGGTAATTAGGTTGAATTCAAGGTAGGGTAGGGTAATTAGGTTGAATTCAAGGTAATATTGGTTTGGTCTAAATTATCTTCATTAAAAAATCATCTGTATTTAATAGAAACGCTTATTAATTCCTTCCTCATAAGGATTATGTTTTCGTTTTTGCTCTATAATTTATACGTTTTACTTACACGTTTCTAGAATTTTGGACGTTAGTAAATAGTGTCTTTAAGAATAAGTTTTCGATTTTTAAAATAGGATTTTTACTAGTTTCATTAAAATAATTATAATTAAATATACCCTCTGTCAAACTCGAGTTATGAACATCGGAATCCAGCTCACTATATTAACTACTAGTGGCCGCCCGCGACTCTGTTCGCGTGGAAGTCGGTTTCCCGTGGGAATGAGAAGTTTTCCCGCGGTAAAAAGTACCCTATATGTTATTCTGATGTATAACCTATATTACTGCAAAGTTTCATCCAAATCCATCCAGTAGTTTTTACGTGAAAGAGTAACAAACATCCATCCATCCATCCATATATCCTCACAAACTTTCACATTTTTAATATTATAGTAGGATTAGAGATACTGAATTTGTTTTAAATTTTAGGTAGTTGAAAGTAAAAACTTATGGTTTAATTAAACATGATTTTAAGGAACCTAGGTGAATACGGCCCTGGGTTGGCTATATTTTGAATAGTTTATGAAGCAAGTCCTATCGGTCTTAAATTAAAAAAAAAAACTCAAGTGCGTCCTTGGATCACGCAAATAAAGTATAAAATCATATCGCTACTTAAAAACGACTGAGATTTTTGTGTGATAAAATTTAAATACTAAAAACACGATGAAAAAAAATCTAATTACAATGCGAAGTAATCACAAAGTAGCATGATCAGCCCGAAATCCGAACTGTGCCCCACAAATACTAAGGGCGGGTTGTATCAAACAGTTGGTTAACGTATCATACCTACGTACGTAACTTTTTGACGATTACATCAGATGTTTAACGTACGTCAAATACAAAGCGTTGTTTCGTCACAAAAAAACTGTTCGTCAATGTTATTCGAGTTGCCATTAAAAAGTAAATCAACTATCATTTAAAATATATGAAAATAAAACAGAATCCATAGGTATTAATAAAAGCTTTCATCAAAGATGTCCTGTCAACAAGAGAAAAGTTACGTTAACCAGTGGGTGGATGGCCTGTCAACGTAATCGTTAATTTTTAACGTCCGTTAAAGGCCGACATTGGTGAAACAACCCGTTTTCTAACTTGACAGTGTTTAACGCCATTTTTAACGTTGACAGACACGTTAAGTAGTTGTGATACAACCCGCCCTTACAATCGCATAGTTAACGTATCGAGCTTTTACGACAACGGTGCGGCGGCGGCGGCGGTTGACGATAGAAGCAATTACTACAGTTAACTCGATACGAAAACGATGATCACGTCATATTGATACGTTAATAAATGGTCAAAAGAGAAAAAAAAAACAATAAAACAAAATAGGTAACAGTGTTTTTTTAAAATAATGGAAAGATATACAGCGACTCTAAACTAAGCGAAGTAAGCTTGTAACGTAGAAGTCTTGGTGGAATTACAAATTTATAGTTAATTATGGCGGTCGGAACATTTTAAAATAAAAGTAATAACGTTAAAACTTAATATAATTGAGTAACAAAAGGCACTTTAATTTAAATTAAATTAAAACTATTGAACAAAGTTAATTAGTAACCTAAAGAACAAAAAGAAAATTGTTTTAATAAAATATATATAATATAAATGAAATAAAAAAGTATTTAACTTCCTAAATGCTATTAAATTAAATAAGGTTCTATGGAAGTGCATGTCAGTTACAGTGAGTGAAGTGAGTGTGTGGGTGTGTGTGTGTGTGTGTGTGTGTGTGTAGTGTGTGTGTGTGTATGTGAATGTATGTGTAAGTGTATTTATGTTGGCCACATTCATAAATAAGAGTATTTGTTTCATCTCCTAATAGTTACTAGATTTTCGGTTTCGAGGTAATCAAGTTTTAGTAACCATGACTCTATTACTTTTTTGGCTCTTCTATTCGATAAGTTATTCGTGCCTCAGGACTTTATTGGCGCCTAAAGCATTAAAAGAACCATAAACACAGTGTTATAAAGAGGTAGGCACCTACACTTAAAATGTAAAGAGTTGACTTACCGAGTTCATGAAAAAACCAAAGGTCGTATGTTGAGATTCTGTTACTAACTCATTTTTTTGAAACTATTCTTTTCTTTTTTCTTTTTAAATGTTTGTAACTTGTACTTTTGTCCAACAGGAATACAAATAAGTTCAAGCATTAAAAAAGTGATTTTAGGTAAAAAGAAACCTTTTGGGGTCAGGTTAAAAATTCACTCGTTCGATACTCGGCCATCTAACTAGACCATAATATGACGACTCGAGGTTTTTTCATGTTGGCAACCTTGACTTATAGGTCTATTTCAATATGTATGATACTAGGAAATCGACTATTTTAGATTACTTCCAACATGTCAATTTAGTTTTGTTGCGACACGCCAGTAGTTCGTGCTAATAATTGGCTTTTACCGATATATGCTTCATGTTTAGAAATAATTAAAGGTTAAATATATGTGGCCGCCCGCGACTCCGTTCGCGTGGAAGACGGTTTCCCGTGGGACTGAGAAGTTTTCCCGCGGTAAAAAGAACCCTATTTGTTATTCTGATGTATAAACTGCGTAAAAAAGCATCTTCTTTACTGCGCCGAATAAGGGGCAGCAGTAACAGTGTTTTGAGGGCGATAGCCGACAGCGGGGACTGTCCGTATGTTGGCCATTTAATTAAAATTAATATGTCATTGGTTAAATACTATTACTAACTCAATTATATTATAAGATTACCTACTAACAATTGATGGATTTTAATAGTCCGAAAATAAAAAAAAATATTTTTATTTTATTTATTTATTACTGTAAAGTTTCATCCAAATCCGTCCAGTAGTTTTTACGTGAAAAAGTTACATACATCCATACATCCTTACATCCTCACATACTCACAAACTTTCACGTTTATAATATTAGAAGAATTAAAAACAATGTTGCTGTTTGTGTCTCTTTGTTTTAAATTTGGGAATTTTGCGTAGATTGTTTTTTTTGTGCATTTTAGTACTCCTTTCCTGAAAAACGGGGATTTTGAACACTTCTTCTTTAAGCTGTTTATAACCGTGTTCTCTCAAGCTGGAAAGCTTCAAGTGGCATGTGAACTTTGCGTTAACGGGTGAATAAAAAAATATATAAAAGGTCAATCTGTCATATTTGTCAAAGATTCTGGTAAGAAAGTGTCATCGCTTTTTACCTCATGGATGTCGTAAGAAGAGATTAACAGCAGCGCCCTACTTCTTCTTCTTCATCGTGTGATGATTATGCACTTTGCAGCACATATTCATCTAGTGTCAGAGTTTTTAGGAACTGACTGTTAGGGCCTCTGACGTGGTTCCTGTAGGGTAGTGGCCACCCTACTGTCAGTATTTTTCAAGCCGCTTGTCTACTAGGCACCTGACTTGGCTTGACGAGTACAGTGCCCTACTTAGAACACCACAATGCGTTCTACAGCAAGCCTACCTAACGCGGTGTCATTTAGTCCTGCCAAGCGTTTCTAGAGCGTTTATCCGGCGTCAGATTTACGCTGACTTGAAGTGATTGTTGCGGACAGCTAACGTTCCAAATTATAGTATAAAATATTAAAAAATCAAAAGTATAAAATATCAATTTTAAATAGAGATTTCCGTCCGTTACCATTCAGCTTTAGGCTACTTTTCCACTAAACCGGTATTTCTTGTCACTGAAAAATACGAATTACGATAGACAATACGATTAATTCAATAGTTAATTATAGAAACCAGACATAAACCGCGTGTATACAGCGTGAAAAGTAGATACCTACTTTACACAACAATAAGACTAGTTATGACACAAGACTGGCATTTTGTGAGTTACAATCTTGTTACAACATAGCCATGAGTCACTGTTAAACAAACACAGGTTCAAGGTCACGCCTTTACTGTCTTACAAGCGACCCGCCCACGCTTCGCAATGGTGTAATTTTGGCCGGCTTGCCAACGAAATATTGAATTTTGGCTAACTTAAAATTACCTTTTCTAATTGTTCTTTATTTACAAATTTAAATGAATAAATTCCCTAAAAGATGGCGAAAACCGCAATAAAATCCGTTGTGTGGTTCAGGAGGAGTTGGCGGCCAAACATACAAACAGACACAAATAGCGACTTGGATTTATACCATGTAAGGTAAAAGCACCTAATTCCGCTGGGTTCTAAAAATGGAACCCAAACCCGCGGTAAATAGAAAAACTAAGTTTTTTTATAGTTTCCGTCATATATTTAGACTTTTTAGTTCTTCAGCCTTAAGATAATTTAATTTAAGAACAGATTTGAGTGCTTATATTATTATAAACACGCAAAACATATTAAATAAAAAAGTATTTCGCTGTGGCGAGCGAGGTAAAAGGATGCGCCATACATTTTCACGCCATTTCTCCGTAACGTTTCAATTTACAAGAGGAGTGATTATCATTCTAGTTCTAACAGGAAAGTTCGGTTTTTTAGTATTAATTCAAACGTTTAATCTTTTAGTTTTTGTAAAAATAATATGCATTACTAGCTTACTATTTAAGAAATTTTGTGTTGAAAATACATCGGCATTACCGTCCATTTTTTTAAAGCGGTTCCTTATCCCGTGGTATACCTCGGAATAAGGAAATCATGGAGTTCATTTCATTTTAATTTTTCACGTGATTCTTATAAGCTCAACTTCGTTTAGGCAATTAAATTGAAAAAATTGGTTAACATTGGGTTAAAAATCCAATTCCGTGTTAGTGCTTTGAATATATTACACATATTAAATAGGAATCAAAATATATGACCAGAGTAAAATTCGATGATTTTTTCCAAAACGTAACCAATATTGTAATTGTTTTAATCCTATGTTCTAGTAACAATTTCTTTTCAGAATTATCAATTTTAATTCATTTTTTTATATTTAATAAAATAATCACTTTGATTTTTAAATATTAAAAAACATGTAGGTATTACTCGGATTTAGAAATATTAATTTTTTAGTAGGACCGTTATTCCGAGGTATATACCACGGAATTAAGTTATATGGGAAATAAATCGTAACGTAATGCCGTGCTTCTTTTCCAATGTAATGAGACCAAACATAATGCATAAAATTATCAATATTTTGTTTACTTATGGCTCTTATTTATATGAACTTTAGAGAGTTAAATTAATTTAAAAAATATTGGCTTAAAATTCTATCAATAATAATGATAAGTATTATTATTTATAGAATTTTAGTTAATAATTCCGTAGAATCAATAAGCTGAGTAAGTCACGTAAATATTTCATCATAATTTGCATAATTTGCTGCATAAGTACATAACTATTAAAGCGGGCTTTCTCTACAAATCCATACCTCGGAATTAGGTGCCCAACTACCGCGGAGTTAGGATTTTTACCGCGGAATTAGGGTTTTCTGGCTTAGCCTACATTTTGCTTAATTTGAAATATAAACCCATTGATAACTGAAAAAGTATTTAAATATTTGTAAAGAATATTAGATCGTCCATCTCATAAAGTTATATTGTTACCCTAAGCCGCGTTTTTTATCCCTAATATCACTGTTCCTTTCTTAATGATGCAAAAATAACGCGGAATTAGGTGCTTTTACCTTAATGATAATGATGATAAAATGCAAAAACAAAACAATAACGGTAGTGTATTGAAAGCAGTTTTGGTTTTGTGTGAAACCCAACTGCGTTTTCTCTTATATTTTAACCAGTATTAGTAAAACCTTGTTTTGCCTCTGTCAATCCTATGTGGCTTTTGAAACTGTCAGTGACAGAACATGACTGCAGGTTTAAACTAAGTTTATTAATCTGGGGGTTAAAGTTTATCGAACGACAATTAAGGCCAATGAATGAATGTTAATACGCAATTGACACCCACTCTGTGTTACGTCTTGAAGCTAGGGTACTTTTTACCGCGGGAAAACATCTCATTCCCACGGGAAACAGACTATAACGCGAACGGAGTCGCGGGCGGCCACTAGATGTCATATAAAAGAACTGACGTTCTGAAACGCACGTTACTACTTAGTTTGACCGTGTTTGACAAAGGTGTGCCCCCAGGTTTCCAAAAATGCATCTGTTAGGAGCTAAGTCATTTCATTATTTAGACAGCGGTGGGCAACCCGCGGCCCACGGGCCGCATGCGGCCCGCCGAGGTCTTCTTTGCGGCCCGCGAATGTATTAAAAAAATATACATATAAAATAAAATTTCACATAAATAAAAATAAATAAATAAATAGCCATGTCCCATAGTTGAGCACAGGCCTCCTTCTCGGATAGCGAGGGGGTTTGAGCCGTAACCCACCACGCTTTCACATGTTTATTAAATTTAAAACCATTGAATTTTTTGTTGATATATTATTATCACGAGTGTGGCCCGCCTTTGGTCGATTTTTTCACCATGCGGCCCTTGCCTGCTAAAAGGTTGCGCCCCTGCCTGATTTAGGATAAGAAGGTACCTAAATTATTTTGACTTTTATGCGAATAGATAATTATGGTGAACTCAACTTATCATTAAGTACAAGCGTGATAACCTGTCAGTGCTGCCTAATTTGCATTATATTTTTGATTGGGTCATATTATTATGTAATGTAATTAATCTTTTAATGTAGTAATCGGCTTAATTTATCTCACTAATTGAGAATTGTCATTTTTGGTTATTTTTATGATATTTATAGCATTAATGCGTATGTATTTTTGGTAATAATAGGTCGCGGCCAATTACTATTCTATGTTGTTAATATTAAACTTTTGTAGACTTTTGGTTTATTAGATCAAAGTTTTTAGATTAACCTTTGAATCTTAAAATTAAAAGTTGTTATAAAAAGGTATTCTGAGTCGTTTCATATTTATAATTCTTAAAAATTCAAATATTTGAAATGTAGAAGAAGCACTTTATATAATAATAGCTTTCCGCCCTGCTGTTTCACCCGCAACTAATTTTAGTTTCATACAAACTTTCATCCCCTATTTTATTCCCTTGGGGTATAATTGATCAAAATCCTTTCTTAGCGGATACCTATGTCATAATATCTACCTGCATACCAAATTCCAGCTCGATCTTTGTAGTGGTTTGAGCTTTGCGTTGATAGATCACTTTGTCAGTCAGTCTCCTTTGCGTTATACGGGGTGTAAAAGATCTGCTTCCGAAAACAATAACCGTGCATTGCTGGAGGTTACGTTTTGAGGAAAATAAAAATTTATTTTTTACGTAAGTAATTGAAAAATTTTGCAACTACTTATTGTTGTATTAATACTATCAGATTTTGCGATGATTTTAAATTAAATAGTGTTTTAATTTAATTTGCGATGTAAATAATTGCACCTGAAGCAGCAGTTGATGTGTGAGCGATGATTTCAAGCGGCGAATATAACTTTTCAATCGTTAATAACTTTCATAAATTGAGTTTCCTGGGTATACTATAAGTGAATTTAGTAACTATTGAGGTTCAAGAATACATGGTTTTAGGCTTCGGAAGTGGTCTCTTTACACCTGTTACCTATATATTTAGATATCGTTCGTAAATTTTGTGATTTTTAAGTTTAGTCTTATCGTTGAGTTCTTTTAACAAAAGACAGTAAAAACATGACAAACATTTATTGATGAGTTCAGACCCCTCCTCCCCACCCCCCCAAACCCCCACAACCCTTAAATCAGGCGACCGATTTCAAAACCCAACCCAGATATAATAATAAAAACACCAAAAACTTTCTAAAACACTACTAATTTAGTGAAAAATAATGTCAACAAACTTGATCAAACTAAACCTTGAGTTAAATTTGACAGGATTTTAAATTAGACGGGAAAGTTGTTTTTTATTTTACATTTTGCGCAATAAATAAAACTCCAGCATGAATGCAAACCGCAGATGTCGTGGCGTGTTATTCATTCGACAATTTTGTGATTTTTGCGAGATAAAGCCTCAAAGGGCAGCCACAAAACAGATTTGGACCACAATAATTTCTTAAACTTTATGTAAAACACCGCAAACACCGGGATAAAAGAGTGTGAAGTTGATTTGACTTGGTTTTGGAAATTATGCATAGAAATGCTGAAAATGTTTTCAATACAATATTTTAAGTGTCCACTATATTTTCTCACCAGGGGGCGCTAGCTACGTTTGCTATACATTACCTACAAGTGTTGTCAACCCATCGTCAGACTTTGTTCAGTTGTAGACAAAACTTTGGCCGCAATCACAAACATAGTGTTAATAATAGGGGTAAGTGTTTGTTTGTAAAGGGGAAATCTCGGAGTAAGTAACCTACTATCACCAGGAGCGAATATCGGCTGTAACACATAGATGTCACCACTAGTTACATATTGGGTGGGCAGCTGCCAAAAGTTTTTTTGCAACCAATTTGAATGGACAATATATTTGACGAACAATTGAAAAACCTAGTTTTGTTTCCATTTAAATGTTTGTTGATAATCAAATTAATTTACAAAAAATACTGTTGACTGCAAACGAGCGCGGTAGTTGGTACCTAGTAGATGTATGAGATCTCTATGTTAATCTTATGTGACGTGAATCCTACTAATATTATAAACGTGAAAGTTTGTGAGTATGGATGTATGGATGTTTGTTACTCTTTCACGGAAAAACTACTGGATGGATTTTGATAAAACTTTACAGTAATTTAGGTTATACATCAGATTAACATATACGGTACTTTTTACCGCGGGAAAACTCATCATTCCCACGGGAAACACGCGGGTGGCCACTAATATTTTTATAAAATCATGCTCACGGAGCACACTTATATTACCCACATCATATCACATCATATCTTCCGGAGAGAGGCGCTGAAGCTGCGACACAGTTTTAACTTTTATGCAGTACTTCAACGTTCTCAAACGTGTAAAGTACACAATTGTTACAAATAAACATTATTATTATTATACACTAGCGACCCGCCCACGCTTCGCAATGGTGTAATTTGGCGCGACTTGTTCCCGTTAAGTTTAATTTTAGCTAACTTAAAATAACTTTATCAGATTTTTTTTTATTTACAAATTTAAATGTGTAAATATCCTAAAAGATGGCGAAACCCGCATCAAAATCCATTACGTAGTTTAGGAGGAGATAGAGGCCAAACATACAAACAGACACAATTAGCGACTTAGATTTATACTATGTAATGATAATGATATATACAAAAAAATAATATACTATTTCAAAATTTACTATCAAATTAAAGGCCAATTACCTTACCAAACATCTATCAAAGAGGTCCCAGTTGCCACACCACCCGATTCCTGCCCACTACCATTTGAGGCTCACAACAAAAAGAATAATAATAAAAAAATAATGACTCCCTTTGTAGGCAGAAGGCTGGGGTGCTTTCAAAGGACAAAAGTGGGAAATTTGACATTCGATTGTAAGATAAAGTTTGAGGGAACAGGCCGTTTATCTCAACCGTCTTTAGAGGAAAAGAATTCAAGATATAATTTTGACGAAGCATAAGTTATCTTATCTCGTGATACGAATTTCAGAGTGTTGTGTTTGTTCGGTTTATAATCGGTCTGTCTAGTGGATTAAAAATGGTGTGAAAATACCTGCATTTTTTCTAAGTGTTGATTTTTACTTACCTCAGAGATATATCGTACTAAAATAGCTATAGTGATAATAATTAATTATGGTGAAATTAAGGCCAACTTGTTCATGAAACATTTGATTTGGCTGTCTTAAAAACAGTTTTTCCGAATGTCATTTATTTATTATTTAAGTGAAAGCAATACCAAATTGATGGAAAAACTGCATTAAAATCCGTAAGTGGTGTATGAGGATTTAGTAGGCAGTCAAACAGACTCGAATACCGACTTAGCTTTATACCTACTATGCAATAATGATATAACATTGTTAAATGTTACCTACTAACTATATTATGCAGAAAAGCTTTCATCCCCGCTAGTTAAATATGAGGCTCGACTAAAAGTGCCACTCAATAAACGACATTAATAACAAACCGGATGTGACGAATGGTGGCAGTTATGGCCGGCGGAAGTGGTCCCGGTTGCGTGCTGGCTTCCGGCCGACGCTGTCAATATCTAGCGCGGGAAAATTTAACTAAATGTGGAAATTGAATGAACCTTTTTGGATATCAGATGTGGCTTGTAAAGAAATATTCAAAAAAATATCAAATATGTTAAGTCCGAAACATACTAAACAAAAGATATTTTAAAAAAAGATTTCTGCTTTCGTAAAATCTTGCAGGAAACTGTTGTCATAGTAATATGCACTTTTTGATGCAAAAGTAGCAGACTTGTAAAGTGATTCAGTAGATATTTTTTATTACGTACATTTTGGCTTAAATACATACATATTTTATATTTCAAATAAAAAATTAACACAAAAGAAGCACATATTCTTTGGTGACAATAGCAAGCACTATAGCTGAATCCTTCAATAACCCCAAATGACGGTTAGCTATTAACTATAAATAACTTCCCAATTCTTTGTGGGACTAAAATAGACCAACAGTTGTACTTAACTAACACAGCTTTTGTGTGTTCGTTAAGTTTTATATTTACTAAATGTTATAACTTTTGTTCTTATTTTATATATAACTAGCGACCCGCCCACGCTTCGCAATGGTGTAATTTTGGCCGACTTGCCCAGGAAACATTGATTTTTGGCTAACTTAAAAAAACTTTTTCTGATTGTTTCTTATTTACAAATTTAAATGAAAAAAATACCTAAAGGATGGTTAAAACGGTATTAAAATCCCTCAACTGGTTTAGGAGGAGTTAGAAGCCAAACTTACAAACAGACAGAATTAGCGACTTGGATTTATACTATGTAATGATAATGATATCGCCTTTTGTTCATAAAACCATTGTTTTTTTTTGCCTGAAGCAAAGGTTTTCCAAAGTGACCATTCTGCCACAAATATCAAGTCAGCTGACCGAGGATTATCCAGAAAAAGATATATTGTGGTCCGAATTCGCTGATCAGAAGGGGTGAGGGGGCCGGAGGGATTACGGCTCAAGTGCCTTGTAAGGAGAAATGGAGGCTCGGAAATAAATTCTTTTCAGAATGCAATAAACAATTTTGTTTGAACTTAAGTCTAAAGGCAATAAAGTTAGTGCAAACACAAAGAAAAGTATATATTTTATTCTAATTTATTCGTTTTAATTTAAACTAAAGTCAATGAAAATTAGCATAAAAGTATATGAAAAGTGAACACTTAAAACAATACGAACATAGAACCCGCAATAGAACTCGGAATATTATCAAACGCAGTTCCAAATTCAAACTCTCTTTGTAAGCCGATTATGCGGCCAGTGTCTGAGAGCGATCTCTAATTTATACGAACACGGAAAATTCTGTCTGCCAACTAGCAACACTGGCTGCATGCGACTTAATCCTTTGCCTAAATGTTTTGGCTATGAGTTTGAGCGGGTGTATTATTGACGGACAAGGAATTAATTTAGTATTGTTAGTAGGTCTAGATTGTGTAGCAATAAGGTAATTTTTTGGTTTATTTGATTCATAATTATGTGTTGTGGAAGTAAAGTTGTTTGTATGATGTGTGCTTCTATTATCATGTAAAGTCTCCAGTAGGTCAGCTCTGTTAGATAAAAACTTAAGAAAATCTTTAAGTACTGGAAAATTATCTAAATTATTTTTGTATTCTTCCCATTGACGGTAAGTTGATGTATCTAATTTCTTGGACATCATGAATATGATCAATGTGTCCCAATGCTCAACTGGCTGGCCTAATGTATCAAGAGATCTTAAATTTTTATTTGTAACATCTATCATGTTCCGTAATGATAAACAAGATTCCCTTTTAATTATTTCAAAGTTAAATAACGCATGAACATGATTGTTCTATCTATCCAAAATTGACTGCCAAGCTATATTATAATTGGAAGATTTAAAGTCAATACTTTTTAAAACTAAAGAGGCTGTGCCAGTCAATGCTGCTCGTAAGTAATGAAATTTATTAATTTCTTGAATACTTTGATTATTATGAATAAGAGAAGTATACGTATCTCTGAACTCGAGCCAGTGCTGATAGTCCCCGTTGAAGTGAGGTAAGTCTATCTTGGGTAGCCGAACGAAGTCATGTTTGCAGCCAGAAGCGTGGAGCGTGTCGTGCGGAGAGGACGTGGCGGCTGCGGCCGCATCCGGGGCCGGAGACCCGGCGCGAGGGCTCGGGGCCGCGGAGCCGGCGCCGGACGCCCCCGCCGCCGCGGCGAGCAGCGCCCGCACACGCGACACTTGCGCGAAGTATTGCGACTCAAAGGTCTCGCGATCCGCGTACATGTCGTCTGCATTCTCCGAAAACAACTCCAACTGCGTCTGCAAATCGTCAAAGTCTTTGTATAAAACCTTCATTAAGTCAAGACGGCAATCTAACTCGGCTACTTGGAAATTATCTAAGTCCTCTGTTGGTAGTAGTTTTATAAAATTTATGAACTGCGTTAACTTGGCCTTGAGACTTCCACGTTTCTTAACAAGTTCCTTTAATTTTGCTTCAGACATAGTGATAAGCTATTAAGTTACTATGCACAAAAAAATAACAAAGCAAGAAAGATAAGACGTTATGCAACTATAAAAACTATTGTTTGGCTAGACAGCTGAGAACACAGTTATAACAATCAGCTGATAAGAGCGCAGCGATGGAATGCACAGAACCGGTTTTCGTATGCAAAAAAATGGCAAGCGTTTGGCAAGCGGCAGTATTGTTACAAATAGATAGATATTGATGATTGGAATGCGAGTTTTGAAAAGGGTTATTTTGATGTAGTTAAGGAAACAAAATGATAGCAATATGAAATAAAAATGATGAATTTGAACAAGAGATTCGAATTAATTTGGTATAACTATTCTATAAAATATCTGTTTTAAATAAGTACAAGATATGTTAAAGCTATTTGAATGCAAGTTTGAAGCGAAGTAGGTATTTCGTAGCAAATAAAGTAGGTAAAATGAGCAAAAAAAAAATTAAATAGGCAATTTTAAGCTAATTGATTTAGTAAGGCGCACAAGAATGGGTAATAAGTATGCAAGTGCATGGAAGAAGTCAGCAAAAAAAAATTATTAACACGTGGTGAAAGAAATTAAAGTAATTTGATGAAGAGATCAATTATGCCTGATCCATAAGAATGCTATCCTATTTCCTGGGAAAGGGGAAAGAATAGAAAAGAAAGGATTCCTTATCGGAACGAACTCACTCAGAACCAAACTCCGTCCGGGTGCCTCCACGTGTCCGAGTCAGGAATGTCGGTCGCGGCGCGGCGGGCAAAGTCCACGGAGCGGTGCGCGTGCGCAGCACTACTAGGAAGACGGCGATCTTGATGCTGATGGCTGGATTCTTGAGGTGGAAATCAGATGTTGCGTCAAAGGTTTCTAAGTTTCTGGGCAGCTCCAAATTCCACGAATACGAAAAACCATATGATAATTAATAATGTTTAAGCTCGAAGGACCATATGTTGAGTAACAAGCTCCAGTTTAAGATCCTGGTGGTCTTGAATAAAACGACTGAATTACGTAGTGGACTGTATTTTAAGGTATTACAAATTAAATAAAGATTATAAGATGCGCCGACGTGTGTGCGCGGTTCTGCGTGAGAGCCGAATGGCCGAGGGCCCATCGGCAAGGGAAGCGGGGGACGAAGGCGTAGTTGACGTAGAAGCGCCCCCGCTCGGCAGCGATGAGACGTCAGGAACAGTTTTTTTTCTTAATTGTGAAGAGTAGCATTTAAAAAAAAATGGTTTTTGATGAAATAGTGGGTTATGTAACAGTGTTGATTTATTTTTATCATTGCAACGACCAAGCTTCTTGCGGGTGCATAGTCACTTAAAGTTGACGAAAAAACTTTTTTTTAATCCTAAAGGTTAATTTGTAAAATCTAAGACGTAAGTTATATTATTCGGAAAACTAGTGCATAACAATGTTTATTAAAGAGGTCGTTATCTACTTTTATTTTATTTAATAAAAAATGAATAAGGAAATTACGAAAAAGGTTAAAATAAGTCCTCCTTTTTATTACCAATGTCCTATGGCAAAGTAAGTAAGCACCTTGACGCACCAAACAAAACACCCTGTATAATCTTAATTATTGTGTTCAAAGTATCAGTGTTCAGGGTGTATTTAACCCCAAGGGAGGTAATTATCCTGTAGGTAACGTCTCACAATCTTTAGTTGGCATCTTATCTTGGGTAAATTAGGACTATGTGGGTAAATGTTATAAAGCCAACATTTTTGTGTGATTAGGGTTAATGAACTATAAATAACTAGATATCCATAAAATACATAGTTAAAAGGTACTTATATTTTTTTTGTAAATGTTGTAAGATTAAAATTATGAAAAAAAAACACTACAAATAGATTGTTCAAAAACAAGTAACAATAACGATGTTAACGTTCCTCATCTTTCATTGTAATGTTGATTTCGTAGGGATGTCGGAAATAAAAAAAACGATATATCGATAAACCGATATTTATATAAAAGTGAAAAATAAACAGTAATTTTTTTGTTGCTTATGTGTGCATCAAAGGGCAACAAAGACAATGAGATTGAGATTAGTGAGGAACTCACTCACACACATTGGGGTTGTATCCACGGCTAACGTGGTCAAATTGTATTAACCACTGATAACGACGAGTTGTATACTTGCATTCGGTTTCCACTTTAAATATAATTTAAAACTTATCCCACTGATAATTAATTTACTAACTCATTCTATTTTTATACTGATGTATACAAACGCATCACACAAGAACACAATGCAAATAAATCGGAATCTTTTACGGTTTTGGATACGGGTGACTTTAGTCACAGAAAATAATATTTGATTTAGATTTAAATTTTGATAAGTGACTATCGCAAATATTGTATCGATATATCGACCCAACATGTATAACGGCTGTAAAAAGACCACTTCCGAAGCCTGAAACCATGTATGAGCCTCAATAAAAACTAAATTCACTAACAGTACCTATATCCAGAATTGTTTTAAGGGATTGAAAAGTCATATTCGCCGCTTGAGCATCGCTCACACATCAACTGTTGGTTCAGGTGCGATTATTTACATTGCAAATTAAATAAAAATACTATTCGTCTTATACGGGTGTGAAGCGTGGACCATCAAAGACGATACTAAAAGACGCCTAGAAGCCTTCGGGATGTGGTGTTACCGTCGCATGCTTCGCATCAGTTGGACCACAGGGTTACTATCGAAAGAGTTCTACAGCGTATGTGTCGAAACCGTGAACTACTGCAGACCATCAAAAAGAGAAAAGTTGGATATCTCGGTCATGTGCTCAGACACGAAAGGTATGAACTGCTTCAATTAATAATGATGGGAAAGATCGAAGGCAAAAGTCGCGCTGGTAGACGAAAGAAATCATGGCTTAGAAACATCCGGGAATGAACAAGTAGTCAGCGTGGAACAACTTTTTCGCTGTGCTCAGAGCAGGTCCAGTTTCCAAGAGCTGATAGCAGACCTCCAGTAGTTTTTTGGGAGTGGTAGAGTCTAGCTGTAGGCTCTGTCTGCAGCGATTACTGGGCTGACTCGACCGGTGAAATACCACCGTCGCACAGAAAACCGACGTGAAGTAGGGACGATGTTCCTGTGTTTCGTTCGGTGAGTGCGGTATCCGGTGCCCAATTTTCTTAAAGGCTCAGCAACACACCCCCAACATCCACAGTGTTGTGGGTAGTCATGGGCGGCGGTGATCACTTACCATCAGGTGACCCGCATGCTCGTTAGCTACCTATATTATATAAAAAAAGGAAGGATCGCAAAAGGAATAGTTTTTTTTCAATCATCAATTTTTTTTGCTTAAAACATAACCAATAAACCTCCAGCAATGCCAAGTTTTTGGTTTCGGAAGCAGTTTTTTTACACCGCGTATTTTTCAAATACCGGTATGTCGAATTTAAATTATCGTTACATCAATATTTCCCAACAACCATTTCCAATTGCACATGGTTGGTCGCCACGTGATTTTTAACACGCTGTATACCAAACTTTGTTGCGTGGCAGTTTATATCCAACTTCGTACATTATCGCAATATGTCGCGAGAACAGGATAGCCCCCCGACTTTATGGAGTCACTTTTATATAATTTATGACGAGCGTTTAGAAGGACCTGCGATTGTAAGTACCTACTTACTTTTTTTTTCAAAAAAGCCGGTACTAGCACTAAA
Source organism: Emmelina monodactyla (assembly GCA_916618145.1). Taxonomy (NCBI): domain Eukaryota; kingdom Metazoa; phylum Arthropoda; class Insecta; order Lepidoptera; family Pterophoridae; genus Emmelina; species Emmelina monodactyla. The sequence goes on from OU745316.1 coordinate 6,799,583, forward strand.
GTTACAGCTAGAAATTATGAAAGGAAATAATAATAAAACTAATGGACTAGACCCGAATCGGGTCACCCGATTCTGTCTGGAAATTACATTTTTTTTAAATTGGCCTGTCCCGGGAATCGAACCCGGGACCTTCCGCTTAACGGTATACTCGTACATTCCGCTGAACCATGAAGGTCGTCAAACTCCTTAATTCCAAAACGAAATACAATACATTGCCACCGAACATTTTTATACCAATATTAATTAGGCAAGTAGCGCTTTTAATAGTAAAAAAAAGTCGTCACCAAAAAGTAGACATTGTGTTAATTAATAATTACTTAAAGAATAAAATTAATAATGAATTTTACTAAATTTCCTTATCAATCCATCACTTATCATCCAAATAAATGAAAATTTGAAATATTATTTTTAATACAGTTGCTCAAAAAGTGGCGTATTGCAGGGACGTATAGCGTTCGGGATGAGGGCTATTACACACGCGTGCTTTTTTTTTACCTTTCCCGCACTCGTGCGTTCTCTTTCCCAACTGTCAAAATAATGTCTATTAAAAAGAAAAATTAACCAACCATGAAGTTTTTACTAAAAAAAAAAAACAAAGAAGTTTTTATGATTCATGTTAATACTTACGTAGCGTAGGTATATTTCTAAAAAAAGCTACTAGTTTGTTTCGATATCAGATTTAATGATTTGATTGAATTAGTGTGGTTGGTTTCATTTCATTTTTTTATCTCATTAAATTTCATTTTCATTTCATATCAATAAAAAAATTCTCCTGAAGACTTGGCTGTATGGGCATAGTAACCTTTGCCTACCAAATGGGTGAAGAAAAAATGGCGCCATTTTCAAAATGAATTATTTCGACATTTACGATCCTAATTTTATATTTTATTAAATTGCTTTATTTTTTCGCAACTGTATTAAAAATAGTCGTTCAGTACACGTGCGGAACCGTCATTGCAACTCGTCCCGCCTGTCAACCCTCGCCTTCGGCTGTGCCTCGGCTCGGGTAGACATTGGTCGGAACTCGTTGTAATGACAGCCTTTCCACACTTGTATTGAAATATACTATTGCCGCATTTTAAATATTCGTATTTTCGATTACCTACTCAATTCAGCTTTTTTTAAAATATATTTATACGAATATAAGTTTGAATATACATAATATAGATAGTAAAGTATATCGGAACAGTTTGGCAACGTAATTCGGTTCAGTCTCACTAAATCCCCACAAATTCCCACTTTAGGTACTGCCGCAGTTTTCCACAGAATCATAGGGTTATCACTATGACAGAAGTTAAAAATACAATGAAGCATGTAAAAATATATTTTTATTGACTTTTAATATGAAAGTTTGTACCATTATTCAGCAAGTTTTATTGAAAACCGTTTAAATTTGAATGAGTAGGTAAGTAAAAAATATCTCAATAATTAAACAGATAGTCTTTATGTAAGGTAGAGCATCATATCAATCATATATTTTGTGATCGGTGATACTTAAAAATTCAGAAAAATTTCAATACTAAATGAAGGTAAAGTGTTCAGAATACTAGTTTTCTGACTTCAGTTTATCTTAAAATACATCCTTTATTTTTTTTGAAAATTACGTCACTATATAAATATTGTTTCAAATTAAATCAAATCAAAATTATTTTATTCATCAAAGATATGTAACATATACTTAATGAACGTCAATGTTACAAACTTCGACTTTACTTAACGTAGACCGAGAGAAAAAAGCCGGCGGAAAAAAACTTCAAGCACTCTTCGAAAATTATACAATCATAATTTATAATTGAAATCGTGTACATTCAGTGAACATATATGTCGGAGTCGGTGGACATTAAATGAAACTAAAGAGCGCCATCTATCGATTTTCATAAGAAACTTTGTAAAATGCAAGTGCCAAGCCTACCAAGAAACATGACGTCCGACGCGTGCGCGGCAAGAATCCTGTCAAGAGAGAATAGCGCGGGAATCGGAGAGAAGCAGTTGTCTTGTCCACATTCAATTTGCTGTTTGATTTATATCGAGTCATTGCCTAAGTTTAACAGTTTGTACTCTAATGCTGTATCGGAAGTCTTCAATACGAAAGCTAAGTATCTTTGTATCCGTTAATGATGTAAACTAGTTGCTAGATTTCTGTGAGTAATGTAATAGCGAGTTTTATAACGTTCCTTTGTATTTGAATAATGATAATGGCAGAGTGGAGTTTATTCACCGGGTTCTTCTCCACTCAATATGTCAGACAGATTGTACCTGTCTTTATGAATCCGGTAAATTAAAACAAAGTTAAAGGTTAAACTGTTTCTTTATTATTCCAAATACCCTTGTAGTTCATTATGGTAGTGAGGCAGGTCATTTCAATACAGTTGCATTAGTTTTATCAGATCATTGAGCTAAAGTAGTTAACAGATTGTTCCTATATTCTTTCATAATGCTTTAAGTTCTTGTTTGCTGCCTTCTACGCCCACTAAAACGTGATCTTAACATTCTGACATTAAGAAAAGACACCCGCGCCGCCGACATCAGAAGTGGGATATACCTCAAATTAAAACAAATAAACGATGAGTTTCAGAAACACCACGTCGTGTCGCTTTGAGAACAGCCATCTGATGATTCAGGCATGCAAACAAAGAAAATGACCTGGATACCACTTCGACGAAAAATAACCGTCAAGTATTTTTGAAAACTAAGTTGAGTGATTTTGTGCAGGTGAGTATTGAACCAAGGTCAGTGTTTTAAATTTATTTTACGATTCTCGTTTTGAGTTATGGAGGGTAATTTACAAAAAAAATTATTGGCGGCATTCGTTATTTAATTGAATCAGAGCCTAAATGACGAAATGGTTTAAAAGACTAGTTAACTATGAAATTTATTGCGAATCGGGCTTGATTGATTTTTCATGATGATGGGACTATATTAGCTCGATCGGTATACCTTGGAGAGTAGTCCGTGAGTGCGTCGCCAGCACGCAACGGTTGACTTTGGCGAAGGTCAGGTTTCAGGGAAACCATGGAGATGTTGGCAACGAATATGAAGGAAGCCTAGTTGTTTAATTTGTTTTTTTTTAATAATTTTATTTCTAAATGAAGTAGTCAGTTAATGCTCTGAGTTTTGAATGATACGTCGGTATTATGAATTAAGGACTGACAGTTACGACTTTAGTTTTGCTTTGTTATTATTCAGTTTTACATAGTTACTATGGGTCTAAATAAATAATCTCTGAGTGGTTATGCCACTTTGGCAGTTATTTTAGACGAGTCTTATTCTGCCGTCTCAGTTTTCTTAATTGCGTAAAATAAAATATTGCCGAACAATATGATGCTGTGTTATAAAATTTGTTTCAGAAAAGCTGCTACAATTGTGAAATTGCTGGATGGTTTGAATCTGGTAAAAACAAAATAGAAACATTGAAGTACGCGGCAGTACCTACATTATTACGTTATAACCGGACACAACTTGACTGGGTGATGTACAATGTTTTGTAATAATTTATGGCTTTGTGTTTATGGTATGGAGTGTGTTCTTAAATTAAATTGTGTTTTGGCGGGAGGAGCTATGCAACCGATTTGGTTACAAAAGTCGCCAGCTGACATAGAATTAGCGTGGCTCCTATTTACCTACACCTACCTACCTACACCTAGCTACTTTGTATTTGCAGTTGTTCTTTAATTAGTATTCATTCTCTTAACTATTTCATGTGTTACATTTCTTAATTGTTAGTTTAAAGTTAAACCAAGTTATTTACGTACAATAGAAATTATTGGTTTATTACATTTAGTATTGATTGATGTTTAAATAATGGTATGGGTACTGGTTTTATTTACAACTGTATTCACATGTGTTTTAATATGTTCCGAGGATACATCGAATGGCGATTACAATAAACAAACATCGGAGCCGCGATGACGAGCTGTGCTGACATCAGGACCAAACCCATCGGTGCAGCAGCAGACAGCGAGGACGCTGCTTTGCTACAAATGTGGTGTGCCGGGACATGTCGAAGCCAAATGTACGAGCGGAGGCCGAGGCAAGCCGCACGCGCACGAAGTGCGGGTTGATGCATTCGTCGTGAACCCTCCCACGGGTTGTCATGAACGCAAAGGTGAATGCTATTGTTTCTTTTATGATTCTGGTGCTGAATGCTCGTTGGTTAAAGAAAGTTTTAAGGCGTAATTTAATAGTAAACTATTTGGCAAGGTTGCTGCTATAAACTGGTACCTATTGGTCAAACACGCGTATTCAGCACAGAACAAGTTAATGTGGAGTGACGATCGGTACTAAACCTCTCGAGATTTTACTTTTTTTTCTTTACTGGGTAATTGTTCAAATAATTGACGAAATTATATTACGTGAAAATAATAATTGGCAATTGCATTACATGAAATTTAAAGATGCTTTTTAAGAGACAGAGATTTGAGCGGGGATCGTTACATTTTAAATACACTGAGTTCAAATACGATCATGATTGATTAGGTTAATTGCTAGTAGGTCATGTACCAGATGAAATTGATAATGTTATTGACTAATTGTTTTTGGTGGAAACGCAAGTGAGAACTCTATCTGCCGTATTGTAGTCGTGTGTTGTCTGGGGATGAATACGGGCTATCCTTGTGGTAGATGCGCGTATGTGAGAGCAATGGTGATGTTGCTGGTCGGCTGAGGCCGTGGAGATAGAGGGGTGTTCACTCGCGTCGTGGCGTGTTTCAATGATTTGTTTGTTGTGATAAGGCGATGGCCTTTATCCATGGTACATGATCTCTACTGATTGTAATATTGCGATTTAACTGTGTTTTGATAATTTGATGTTTAACAAGTAGTAAAAACAATAGTTTACAGAATTGATTTAAATTTTGGCTTCTGAAACGTTTTGAAAAGGTTGTAACTATGATTTGCTTTACGATAAACATGGTTTTGATATTATAAACTCACGATCGTCTTAGAAAGATGCCAGAGGGAAATGTACCAGAGGAAATAGAGATCGATAATGATGATAACGTAAATGAGTAGTAATTTGCGAGTGTGTACTCTATCAGCCGTATTGTGTTCGACCGTACCAGAGGCTATTACGTAGTCGTAACCATTGGAAATCGGTATCTCCTGGGGAATCATGTATTTCCCTTGTAGTCCGTGCGTGCGCGATGCGCGTGTAGCTCTGGCGGAGGTCGTGGTCGGTAGAGACCGTCTCGTGTGTGATCTGTGGGAGGTGCACACGTGCCATCCAGTGAGTGGATGTGCGTCTGTCAGCATGGTGATTTGCTGGCCGGCTGGAGAGCCGTGGTGATAGAGGAGTACACTCGTGAAGTTGATGTTGTTTGTTCAAAAATTGTTTTGCTTGGTTTGATTAACCGATGGTACATGATCTCTACTGACTTTAGTGTTGTGATATTACTGTTTTATGACAGTGTGATTTATCTAGTTTAAATTTACTTTCTTGTTTTGAAAATATTACCTATCAGTAAACTTTGGTTGATTGATACCTCTTTTCTGTTTCATTATACAAAAAAAACGAATTACTTACAATAATCTTGAAGTAGAGTTAACTTTTTAAATTGAATAACCATTAATGGTTATCCTCACTCGATATGCCAACTCTAGGATGAGTTGTAAATGCTCGATTTTAGGAGTTAAAGACGAAAATTTAAGTTTTGATGATGTGTTGTCATAGTAAATTTTAATATTGAGAGACTACAAATAGACGCGTATGATAATGTTGTTTTCTTTTTAAGATTTTGTATCGCCTACTTTTAGTCATTTCAATGTTACTGTGGTTTTGCCAGGAGTGGCCGAGCATATACTGTGCCTAGCTTGTTTTGTTACAGAAAACACACGAGGACGTGTGTCCTGTCAGAATGGCCGTGTCGGAGTCGGTGGACATAAAATGAAACTAAAGAGCGCCATCTATCGATTTTCATAAGAAACTTTGTAAAATGCAAGTGCCAAGCCTACCAAGAAACATGACGTCCGACGCGTGCGCGGCAAGAATCCTGTCAAGAGAGAATAGCGCGGGAATCGGAGAGAAGCAGTTGTCTTGTCCACATTCAATTTGCTGTTTGATTTTATATCGAGTCATTGCCTAAGTTTAACAGTTTGTACTCTAATGCTGTATCGGAAGTCTTCAATACGAAAGCTAAGTATCTTTGTATCCGTTAATGATGTAAACTAGTTGCTAGATTTCTGTGAGTAATGTAATAGCGAGTTTTATAACGTTCCTTTGTATTTGAATAATGATAATGGCAGAGTGGAGTTTATTCACCGGGTTCTTCTCCACTCAATATGTCAGACAGATTGTACCTGTCTTTATGAATCCGGTAAATTAAACAAAGTTAAAGGTTAAACTGTTTCTTTATTATTCCAAATACCCTTGTAGTTCATTATGGTAGTGAGGCAGGTCATTTCAATACAGTTGCATTAGTTTTATCAGATCATTGAGCTAAAGTAGTTAACAGATTGTTCCTATATTCTTTCATAATGCTTTAAGTTCTTGTTTGCTGCCTTCTACGCCCACTAAAACGTGATCTTAACATTCTGACATTAAGAAAAGACACCCGCGCCGCCGACATATACATTATTTTCTTAACTGCCCGCTCAACACTATAAAAGTTTAAAAAATATTAAAGTGTTTTCAATTTAAATTAAACTGAAGTAGGTACCAACCCTAAACTGCCTCGCGTATACAAAAGTTCTGAGCTGAAAACCTACAAGTACTCAGTCTAACCTATTGGCTACGTCTGCCTGAGTTTATATAGAAAACTCGGATTATTTCCTGTAAATGCTTAGTAGCTTTGTGGCTGTAGGAACTATCCCGCAGGTTCTGGGTTCGTATACCATTAAATTATGTCAGTTTATATTCTTTTAGCAATTATAAAAACGCGCATGCGGGTCACCTGATGGTAAGTGATCACCGCCGCCCATGACTACCCGCAACACTGCGGGTGTCGGGGGTGTGTTGCTAATCTTTGAGAAAATTGGGCACCGGAAACCGCACTCACCGAACGAAACGCAGGAACATCGTCCCTACTTCACGTCGGTTTTCTGTGCGATACATACACTTGTATCCGCTCATTAATCTCAAAACGAATACAATTGTTACATATCAGCAACATAACTTTAAAAAGACTAGCTTTTTATGCACTGACGAACACTTAATGTTTGCAAAACGGATGGTTTCATTATGTTTGTTATTGTTATTACATTTCATCATTCGTAAGTAATATCACTTTTTTATTATGGGCTTAATATAAATTTTTGAATAAGAGGATAAGTTTTATATCGTCAAAATGCGATACATATGCGTTTCGCTAATAGCCAATGAATACGCATTTTTTTATATACTAGTGGCCGCCCACGACTCCGTTCGCGTGGAAGTCGGTTTCCCGTGGGAATTAAAATAAAAAGTTTATACCATGGTATCCCTTTAACACACACACGCACAATTCCGAAAAATGTTATACTCGCGTCACGCACAAAACCATATTATTTTGCGCCGCTTTTTGAGAGAGGTTTTGTATGCAACACTCCATCTACGAGTAATTTATCAATGTCCTGCACGTTATACAAACAAAATCATCGTTATCAAACTTTCTCGAGTTATTATCGTGCTTAGTTTTAAGTATATCCTTTTTCTTTCGATATGGACAAATCTACGCAGATATCAATTATCTTATTATGACACTTTTAGGTGGTAAAATGAGTGCGTAATTCAACAACGTAGTTTTAAAAGTTAGTTCAAATAAAAATATATATAGGCGGCAAAACTTTTTCAATAAGTTCATCTTAAATAAAATAAAATTAAAAATACAATTGAGTACCCAAAGTAATAATATTAAAGTCAATAAACCTCAAGTATCCGGTGCCCAATTTTGTCAAAGGCTTAGCAACACACCCCCAACACCCACAGTGTTGCGGGTAGTCATGGGCGGCGGTGATCACTTACCATTAGGTGACCCGCATGCTCGTTTGCTTTGCTATGTTATAAAAATAACTCTACAACTTACATGAGTTACTCCATTGATTCACCATCAGACTGAACTCTTCTCTGAATGTCACAGACTCAGCGCAAGCGCAACGCCTTGCAATTGCATTTGTAAGATCGTTTTAAAACCTTAATTAATAGTAGATTTCAATTATTGGAGAAATAATGACCAATTAATTTAAAACGATTGTAATAACTATTTATAGTTGTAACAATATTGTGATGAGATTTTTATTTACACCTTTTAATTATCCAACAGTAATTTTAATCTTATGTATTTACTAAGCTGATCCTGTTTCTAATATTTACAGGAAAATATGACATTTATATTTTCAACACACGAGGTTAAAAATGTCGCGTGTTTAAAAAAGTGATTCGCAATTTATACTGGCCTACAAAGATATTATAATTTCTTTTGGCAAAAAGTTTAAAAACATAATATTTTGACAAATCTTAATATTGATAAGTTTCTAGCTTACCACATCAACCATGGGGTCCAAAACTAAGCGGAAGCGTCAATTGTAGGTACCACACAAAGAACTAGTGTAGAGCCTAGTTACACCCAGACACAAATTAAATTAGAAAATATACCCAACCATTTTATTAATGTACACAACCCGGAATTCGAACTCTGAACCTTCCGCAAACACCGCTGTAACAAAGACGTCGCGTCGTCAAGTTCGCATTTTCACGAACCGTGGGAGCACAAATAACCATTTATCTTCTATACTTATAATAAATTTGTGGAGAGGTCAATTCTGTACATGAAATATATTTACAAAATAACTATCAGGGGGTGATACGGGATCGATACGGAGGCCAAATATGCAATCAGTAAAAATTTTGTCTGTCTGTCTGTCTGTATAACCGTTATAGATACAAAAACTACTTTACGAATTTTAACGTAACTTGGTACGATTATTTTTCATACTCCTGAGCTGGTTATAATATACTTATCATCACGCTTCAATCAATAGGAGCAGAGCAGTGAAGGGAAATGTTGGGAAAACGGGAGAAGTTACTCCATTTTTAAGCTTCCGTCGCGTGTGCGTTTATCCTTAATGGTTAAAGCTATACAGAAATCATGTATGACGGAAATGTTCTCCTAAAAATTATATAAAAAATATCTCACGACAGCATATGACACTCTTTTATGGTTGACTCAAAATAACACGTGTAACTCCCGATAGCAAGCAGTTCGAAGCTTTCTGATTAACTATATTTGTCGACTCTTACGTTTATAACACTCTCAGTCTTCCCTAATTAAAAAAGTTAACATGATTAACTATCTCATTCCCGCGTGAAACCGACTTCCACGTAAACGGAGCCACGGGCGGCCAGTAATAACTAGCTAGTCTATACTTACTATAATTAATATTATAAAGAGGAAAGATTTGTTTTTTGTTTGTTTGTTTGTTTGAAATGAATAGGCTCCGAAACTACTGGACCAATTTAAAAAAATCTTTCACCATTCGAAAGCTACATTATTCACGAGTAACATAGGCTCTATTTTATTTTGGGAAATATAGGGTTCCGTAAGATATTGCCACGGGAAAAACCATTTAGTTGTGGGTGAAACCGCAGGGCGGAAAGCTAGTAATAACTAAATCTAGAACTGACCTTCACAAACTTACGTAAATAACTATAATCCTCAACACAATAACACAAAGGTCCCGTATTTTATTATTTAAGTTTATATTTATGTTTTTTTTTCACACCGTGACACACGTGTTTACCGTATAGAGTGTAACGCTACTTAGTCAAGTCATTTGGTTCATTTTGGGGAGACTGGGGGGGTATGAATAAGTACAGGGCGATCTATTCAAAAACATTGTCAGTTGTTTTTACAAAAAAAAATACTTACCTTTTTGATGAGGATTTATTGTAAAAAAAAACGTACACAAACGTTTCAAGTTGTGTCAGATGTGATAAAGATATCCAAGAAAGTGCAAAGCTAATCTGAAAATTATTGTTTAACCCGCGTTCATTTAGATAATTCGCTTTCTTTTTGTATTACACTTAAACAAACGTTAAAATTGTACGTATGCAATAGCTAAGTCATTTAACAATTTACAACATTAATTCTGATACCAAATATCCTTAGTCTCCCCTCATCATTAATCATTTGATATTAATGATTTTTTTCTATTTACCAATTGACTCACATCAAGTAAATAAATAATAAATAGAACATGCATTATTTATAGAAAAGGAACATTGATTACATTTAAGTTAGGTTAATATTGTATCATTATGTTTGGTTTTTAAGACATGAACTTTTGACGCTTTGATAGTATACAGGGTGTCCCATAATCGAAACGTCACAGTGACACTGGAGGTAGTTCAGCCTAAAAGGTATCAAAATAGCCTAACATGACCTCAGTAAAAGTTCCATGGTTTTCGAGATATTTCCAAATTACGAGTTTTTCGATATTTTCACGGTTTGTAACATGCTATGTGGCAGTTTTGCTTAATAGCCCTTTAGCTTTATTTTTTTTTGTGTGCTCTTTGACAAGTATAGCAGATTTTTTAATAGTATTCTTAAATAACAAACTATGTTTATTAAAAATTGGTAAACCCAACAAGTAGAAGACAAAAGAAAATCTCAAATAAAATAACAATATATTATTTGTTAAATTTATTTTTCCGCTCCGCTTATAACACGATTGCTACCTGGAAAACCAATCAGTTTGAAGTACAAGCCCGGTAATACATATAAGGGTACATGCATAAATAAAGCGTAGGCGATTGTAACCCTTTTCAGCAATAAGTTACTGCCATCGGCCGTCTGATATATCGCTTATTGTGTTAGAATAAAATTGTGGTTACATTATGTTTCTTTTCCTTTGTTCCTATAAACAAATTCATCTACGTCTTTAGTATTTGTAGGCATTTAAAATGTATTTAATTTAAAAAATATATACTTAAATTCAATTGATGACAAGTTATAAGCGGCAGGTAAAGAGTTTCAGATTAAATTTATTTAAGTCTTAACCGTGATGAAATAAATGAATAGTTACAACTAGTTCGTGCAGGCGGTTTAATTTTCTTTGAATTCCATAAAAAATAAGTTTAAAATTAATGTCATACCTACCTAACAAAGCCTTTCTTATAATCACAGCGATTGCCGCGATTAAATTAAATACGTTTTTGCGAAACATTTCACTATTAAATCTAAAAATGCTTACTTATAATTTGTGTCAAACTTTGCTCTACAAAAATTAAAATGACTTATCAAGGTTTGGTTCATTTGGTTTTATTGAACCAATTAATTAAACGAAAATACACAGCTTTGAACGGCTTAATTTAAAATTGATCAACCATTAATAAACTAGGGGTTATTCTTACCACACCTTCAGGACTAATGGGAAGTCTATTCTTATTTGAGACTCACACGAAGTACCTAAATAAATTCTGTAAATTAACCAGTTTCGTTCAACTAATTAAAAATGAACTGATCTTTATGACAGCTCCACTTACTTTTAAAAACTCACTGACACTCACTCGATGTGACTACTCTTCTTCTTCTTCCACTACTGGAGGTTGGCTAATAGCTCTTGGAAACTTGACCTGCTCTGAGCATTACTCTTAAAACCTCACAAAATCAAACACCACAGATACCTACTCCCATCACATTTATAAACACTTTTAATAACAATAAGTTAAAACCTCCTTTACAGTAGTTTAAGAACACAATCAATCAGTGATCAGCCCCAAAACAAAGAAGAATCGTTTATCTGGCTTCGATTTTCAATTCTAAGAGATTTACTGATTGTCGTGTCTGTCGAATTTGGTAAGGGATCGTATCGCGAGGCAGAAAATTCTAGCAATTTCTAGAAACGGCTCAGTTACTTCAAGTTTTTATAGTTGTGGTATGACATTAGTTTTATTGCAAACGTATTAATTTTATGCTTGCATATTTTGATAAAGACTATATTGGTGTTTTTTTAAATAGTTTTAAAAGTGGTGTTTCACTTTTTTGTTTAAGAATGACATAAAATCAGGCTCGAAGGACCAATATTATTATAGTTAAAACTGAAATACAGCATGTTTATAAAAAGGATAACTACAATAAATTTTGGTAACTTTATTATGTAATGGCATTACCGGGGTTCCGCATTAAAAATGTATGAATAGAATTCCTTAAATCTTAAATACTCGTATATACCTAAAAGAATGAGGAAATGTAGTTTATTTTTATTGTTTTAAAGCCTATTTAGACACCACTCTCCCACAAATTTAGAATTAACTATATCCATACTATGTGTCTCTTATGTAACTTTTTTGTGGAGAAAATAAATATTTTTATTATTGTTATTATTTACTCTTGTTGGTAAGGCCATTCTTATTGAGTTGTTTGTTAACTTAATGTTTTGGGTTTGGTTTAGGTTGAAAAAATTTACCCAGTTTAGTTGAGAGTCATCACTTGAAATACGCACCAATGCTTAGCAATGTAGTGGGTTCATATAGTTTCTTTCACTGCCTTGCCTGCCTGAAAACAATGTATCTGATTTCTTCTAACCATTTTTTTAATATGTTTTCTTTTTATCCTCCTACTAATATTATAAACGTGAAAGTTTGTGAGTATGGATGAATGAATGTTTGTTACTCTTTCTCGTAAAAACTACTGGACGGATTTCGATGAAACTTTGCAGTAATATAGGTAGTACATCAGAATAACACATAGAGTACTTTTTACCGCGGGAAAACTTTTCATTCCCACGGGAAACCGACTTCCACGTGAACGGAGTCGCGGGCGGCTACTAGTTGATGATATATTTTTTCTACATGCTCTTTTTCATCAGCGTAAATCTTACATCCTTTCCTTTCCCTTTTTCCAAAATCAGCGGATTCTCCCGGGCCTATATATTACTTGTAACAAGTGTAGTCCTGCGTTTTATGAGGGTACTTCGCAATGCCAGATATTTGGGACACATGTCGCCAGAAAGGGAAACGCGTAAGGTGTTTATTACGGACCAGTCCATAAACAAGGCTATGGGAAATATTCGATTGACAATATCGTATTCGCGATGTTTGGTAAAAGTGTGTTACAGGATTGATTGATTTTATGTAACAGCCGGTTACTGAAAAATCAAATAAGTAATAAAAAAAGTAAATTATTAAATTCTGTAAACTTCAAACATTATTTAGAAACCGGCATTCAGCGATTTATTTTTTTTGAGATTAAATTAAAGATGCATTATTATCAGCTTTTCAAGAAGTTTTTTAATTATTTTATTTGTAGAAAAATGCACCCTCACAATGTTTTCCTAACTCAAGATCATCTCGTAATCGAGTCAAAAAACATGAGACAAACAAGCTAACAAGAAAACGCATGACATACTTAATCAATACATATCACAGTTAAGTCATATAGATTAGTTTAACTCACAAGCGTGTGACTTTAACGATCCTATGGATTAAGTTAACATGACGTGCAATAATCAATTTTACACAAGTGATCTTTGTTTACCGATAACGATTAGTAAACTGACGTGATTTACTTGGAAAGTACAGATGCCTGCATTAATGAAATAAATCTACATACTACCACACATGTTTGTAATATAGAGTAGGTACACTAGGGGAAAACCAAGTTAAATGCTACAAGACAATTTTGAAAATATGTTTAACGATTGAATTGGTCTGATCCGGTAATCTGTCACGGAACTTACCGTTTTTAACCGACTTTCAAAAAAGAGGAGTTTCTCAATTCGGCCGGTATGTTTTTTTTAACAGATCGGTTCACATAGCGATGCGTCGCAGTGGTCGTCTTTGAATATAGACATTTCACATTTAGAATTTTGTACCTTCTTGTGTATGTAGCTGTACAAATATTAATTTTTACTACTGTATGAACACATAAAGTAACAAAAGGATGTTCTAATTGCTTTGTTTTTAGTAATTCTATCTGGATAATATAATCTTCAATTTCTAACAGGCTTGTTTACAATTTGTTTTTGAAATTTAAGCAAAAACTGTTATTTAACCCTGCGAAATCACTAAATTCAGCTTTCGGCATTTTAGCAACAAATAAGCCCCAATTCCATGCATGTAAAAAAATCGTGTCAGCAAGAGGCGCGCCTACCGTTCAACATATTATGGCCGCAAGCACACCGAGTTATGTTGGCACTGCGATGTGCGAAGGGTAAAGGGTTAGATGTGGCTTTTTTGTTTTAATTTGATAGAATAAATTTAGGTAGAAATATATTTTTAATAAGAATTTTCTTAAATATGTAAAAATACTTACATTTGTATGATATCAAATTATTATAGTTAGTTATGCACTGGTTTTATTTTATTGTGCTTGTATTTTTTACTAAAAGTATTTATTCGTATGAAATTGATACTTTGTTCGGGAAAAGTGACGCCAAAACAGATCACAATAAACTTTTTTTTTAGTTGTCTTTCGTTAAAAATATGTTTAAATAATTTAATGGGTAGTATTTTAAATGAGTGACTGTAAATAAAAGTTTTAAGTGTCAACAATAATTTATTTACGTTATAGTATTACTAAGTGAGCGACTGACTGCGAGTGACGGGAAATCATCAGAATAGCAACTTACAAAAATTATTTTGAGGTACTTAAAATACAAAATGAGAAGCGACTTAATATTCTTTATTTAACCGACTTAATAAAAGAAATCACCTCCAAACTAACATACCTCCGTGTCCGATATAGTCAATACAAAGAGAGCTGTAAATAGATTTGTGGCTCGAACGACAGCCCTGGGGTACGACGCTGTCATTCGATTACCCGCTCACTCACTCACTCACTCACTCACTCACTCACAACGCTGATGAGGTTAATTCAGTCAATAGATCAAAGTTTACACGATGATTTGATGACGAAGATGACCCAAAATACAAAGGGCAAAATGGAATGGTGGTAAAAATGGAATGATAACTTTTTTTGGAAAATTCGAATTATGAAATAGTATTAAAAATGTTTTAAGTTGTCAGTGACGGTGTTTTGCTGTGTCTGCTAGCCAAAATACTAACCGAAAAACTGCTTTTGACAAAACAGAGACTCGTAAACTACTGACGTAATTCCTATTAGGACAGTGGTCACCTTATCTTCTGTTAGAATTATTGGAATTTTTTACAATTACGATACCTTTTAAGTTGTTTTTTTAATTTACTAAAAACAAATACAATTACATAAGTATTTTTCTTTGCAAAACCTTACACTAAACCTGCAATATCGATTTTATCTTAGGTAGAAACAGTACTATTTGTAGGGTTTTCCTGTTCCAATCAGGCGTGAAGATTTTTATGACTGCGCTAATTGTGTGCGGCTATCGAGCGGAAACGATAAAAGTTATTAATTGTTTGCCCGTCGACCCTTGCACTAGTGATGGGATGTTGTCGATGAAAATGTTAACTGAAAAAAAGGAACAGTGAAGTGATAAGCGTGACATATGCAGAAAACTGCAAAGAAAATAAGAGCCATGCTGAAAAGAATGAAAAAGGATAAATAAATAATTATGAAGGTTTTATCTGAGAAGGGATTACCTATATTATTCATATTATTCAAATAAAATGTGATTACCTACAATATAAAAACAAAGACTGTAGAACAATTGTGATTTAATTACGTAAAAATATAGCAATTACATTTTCTATACCTACTTAAGTTTGAAAAGGAGGAACATCTTTTATTTTTAGGATCGAAATTATCTTGAGTTGCTGTAGTCTCCATTAACCTGCTATAATGTGGCTTCACTTACTGTTTTATAACAATATCGATATCGACATCGTCCATCCACATCACTACCATGTCGGAAGTTGTAAATACAGGCCGCCACTATTTCCGGGTGATCGACACGCATCGTTCCGTTTCAGGCTGAAACTGAAAGATAGATGTTATTTTCTGTGTTCCGTGATGCGCTGAGTGCGCGTGCTGAGTACTCGTGTTCAGTGCTGGCCGGTTAGAAAATAGAAAAAGGTTTGAAGCGTGAAGGTCGTTTTTTTAGGAGTTACTGAATGAAACCTTTAGTAGTTGCATTAATATGTATGTCGGAGATCGACTATTCCTATGGTTGATATAAGAAGAAATTGCCAGTACCAAATATGGCGCTAGACATTGTCTATGTGACATCGATAAAGCAGCCGTCAGAGTGATGGAGATTGTCTTGGGCTGTGGTGATGAGTGGCTGGAAAGTGTAATTCTGGGTGTCTGCGTAGAAACTGTCCGTGATCCGTGCCTTCTTGTGAATTAATCGAATGACCTACTGGTTGCGATCAAGAGAGGATAATTACAGCGATGAAACACCGAGTCCAAATGGTTTTAGTTTCAAACACATATACCCCACGTACACCCACAAATGAAAGCACTAGATATCCCTTGAAGACGGCTCCAATAACGAAGGTATCCTGCCGTCTTCGACATGTAGATAAAACGAATGATCATTTTAATATACACCGGGATATTCGAGATTAAGTAGATTCCTAACTAAAATATTTGAGAGTTAAATACTTACATTCGCAGTTTTAAGGTTTTTATTCTGAGGACATGTTTTTTTTAAGAAGGCAATTTGTACTTTACCTTATAAGCAGCTTATATTATGAAAGTATACAAATACAAATATTAAACTTTCAATGCACTTCCCACATTACACTTATTTAAGTAAAACTCATTTTTTCTTAATTAACCTAACGTTTAACGTATTTAGAAAAAAAGTTACGCTCTACCTATCACACATTTTCTGTTTTTTTAACAAGGCAGCACACAAAACGTTTCCTTTGATGTGGTGAGCACCGCAGCAGGGTTGCCACCGAGTCAAGTGTCGGAAATCACTGTAATGGATAAACCCTGCGTGTGTTCAGGGTTGCCAACAAAAAAATTAAAAAAAAACATATTTTTTAGAGGGAGGTACACTAATAAAAAAATGAATATCTTTTTACTCTTTATAACATTAAGGTTTAAAAATAGGTTTAAGCGCTGATTTTTTATGTAAAATTTGTAAACATAAAATTTATGCAGATAATTTGTTATCAGTTTATTTTTAAAGCGTTGATTAAATTTTGTTCGGTGTTAGGACAATAAAAGACAATAGATTTAAGGAAAAAAGGTCTAAATTCTATTTATGATAACTTTGTTCAGTTTAGTCATTAGGTAAACTACATTAACTTTTAATTACATACTCAGAATAAAATAAAACCCATTAAAATTTTACAAAAGGTTTCCTTTTAATTAACCTATTTCTACATTGATGAAATATTAATTTGAAAATGGAAAATCCGCAATGTATTTCAATTTATTGCCAATATTTGATGTTTCGAATACTTTGATTAAAATAAACGATTCAATGTTATTTCCTGTAATCCATATTATATTTATTTAGGTTTATAAATAGCGTTACCTCTGTTAAGCCATTTTTGATACGAAATTTATTGGTATTTATTTTTATTAAACTTTTCTTATATTCTTAGGCAGAGACAATTTTTGTACTATAAGTTTAGTTGAGAAACTTATGTATGAAGTAAACTAAATTTAGTCAATACGTTAAACAGATCAGTCATTGACGACCTCTGTGGTGCAGCGGTATATATACTGGACTGCTAAGCGGATGGTTCCGGGTTCGATCCCCGGGTCGGGCCAATTTCGTAAAATGTTTTATTTTCAATATTGGCTCGTGTCTGGGTGTAACTAGGTTCTCCCCTAGTCCATTATATCGTACGTATAACACAAGTGCTTACTGCAACTTACTTTAGGGCCACATTATTGGTGTGTTAGTCTGGACATTTATTATTTATTATTGCATTAACTAGTCACCTTTTCAATATATTTAGAACTTACCTATGCTACTCCCAAATAACATAGCTTTGAGCTGTTTTTTCTTTAATCTATTTATTCGTTCTTAATCGTTCAATAATTAGAGTTGAGTTTTTACAAACTATACCCCTTTATTATACCATTGAAAACTCGAAATGAACGCAGGAACATCGTCCCTACTTCACGTCGGGTTTCTGTGCGACGGTGGTATTTCACCGGTCGAGTCAGCCCAGTAATCGCTGCAGACAGAGCCTACAGCTAGACTCTACCACTTAATTAACTTCAACCCAACGTTTAATATTTCCCTCGCCATCATTTTCAAAAAAAATTTTTTGCAAGTAGTCAGCCCTATCTTTGCGGCTAATAGATATCCATTACTGGCCACTCGTCGCTTTACGCAAGGGTACCCATGCGCCGGAGTTGCTTAGATCTAAGAAAAAGGTATCACAAGACGTTAAAACTGGTTTTGGCAATCAATTTTATATCTCTTAGGCAAAAAGGCCTTTAAAAAGGCCTAGAATTTTTAGTTTCGATTAACAATTAACTATGTTATGTTGGGTACTTTTTCCGGATTCTTATAAAGGTAAAATTTTAATACTGCAGACGTTTAGATACCATTAAGTTGACCAACTTTTTGTGTTCTTACCTATTCATAAAACTATAATCTTTATAACCATTGTAATTATATTTTTTATTGATTTAATAATCAAGCTATTTTTATATACGCATATATTTATTTTTTCCATACCCTACGGTTTATTTGCCGATTTAATAATTTTAACTACTTACCAAAAAACCACACCAATTAATCAACAAAAATACTTTAAAACTACTTCATAATCTCTTATACAACTACAGAATTCAAAATAACATATATCAAACTCCCTCCCTAAATGTAGGCTTCATGTAAATTGAGTTGTTATCATCTACTAAGAAGGGAAATGAGATGTTTGTCTGTGCATCCACCGGAATGGAACCATTTATTCTGAATACGTAGCCTTCGGGAACAAATGTTTTGATTTTGCTTGTGTTTTGTTGTTAAAATGCTGTTTTTTAATAAAGGTTTAGTAGTTTTTGGTACTAAAATAGAAGCGTTTGAATTAAATACAAAGTGTGTAAGTTATTTAATTTATTACAAAGATCCTTAGATTTACGCTTCCCATCGCTTGTCATCTCCATTTTTAAAACCCTATTTGGAGTTTAAAAAACTTCATTCGCAGCTAAAATTAATGCTATATGCCATCAGGCAGACAACATTAAGTAAATTCGATCAAAAATCCCTCCTTCACTAACTCACTCACAAGTCTCAACAAAATAAAGTAATTTATCTCGCACTTACATTCAAACAAAACTATGATAAAAATCGATATTTTTTATTAAAACCCAAGTGTATAGACGGGGCACAATAATCTTCAACTTTAATATACAATAGTATTGGTAGGGAGTGGTTCCGATGCTCATTTCTCAGGTTTGACTCCCGTATTGATATTGCTGGTATTACGCGCCCAAAGCTTCTGGAGCGGGCAGAGCTAGGAAGGTTTAGATGTGTCGACCGTTTTTTAGGTGAAAGGTTTTAATGATACCTATGGGGAAATATGTGTTTGGTATTTAAAACTCGTACAGTTTTATGTTTTTTGCGTTATTTAATTATTTTTTTAATTACAATAAAAAAAAGAAAAACTAAGAATTTATTATTATTCCGGTTTTATATTTTTATGTAAACATTACCTTATCAACTTATAACTGTTTTTAAATAACATTTTTTTTTCTTTTTTTTTCTAAATTTGCTATAGAAAATTAAGTTAGTAAATTCGTATTCTCAGTTTTTATTTGTTTTTTTACTAAGCTTGTTATGAAAAAACCCATCCTAATATTTTTTTACTATTTGGTGATTTTCCAATACTTTTTATTGAAAAATAAAACAAAAGATTCCTTCGAACCGGATTTGAACCAGTGACCTATGGATGTCAATATTTCCTACTACAGTCCACCGCTCTACCAACTGAGCTATCGAAGGTATACACTTTCGGACAAAATAAACAAACACCTTCACCAACACATTATGTATTTGGATCACCTGCGCAAGAGTTTCGCCTCGAGTGACGTCGGTGAAAGGCAAAGGTAGAGATTACCAGTTTTGTAAATAACTTGTTTTGGTAACATTAAGATTAATAGGTTTTAAGTAGGTGATAATTAAATGATAATTGCTTTTGTTTGATCACTTTTTGATTAAAATTGTATCTACGTAAGTACGATAAGAAACGCATTTTTAATTACGGGATTAAAAAAACATTCATTGTAACTAGTAAACTTAACCTTACAATTTTTATATTTTTTTATTATAATTAATAATACTATTATCATTTTTTAACTTTTTGACATACAATTTATTATTTGCCAAGATATTTTCTTCTGTTTACTTTTTTTTCATACAATACCTGAAATAACTAGATTTTTATTACTTACCTCTCATATCACAAAAACAATATCACATATAAAAGTCCTGTCTACGTATTCCTAGCTCTACAATCGTCGGAGTAATATTTGTTTAATCTGCAGGCGAGGCGACAGCGAGCGCCTCGTAGCCGCCAGATAATCTAGCAGCTAGATTCTAGCAGCTATATTTAGTGACTACCCGCACTTCGCCAATTCGGAAATATTGGTGTACAGAGTCAATAACATTTGTGCGACTTCTCGGTTAGGGGTTGGTGTGTAATTAGGAATTTAGGCTTTGGGGGTAGTAAATAAGGTGTGTTTTTAAAATAAGCGTTTTTAGTTTCCGTATTATTTATTTAGGCAATTGTTGTATATCAATGGAAGTCATGAGTTATTTATTTTTCTTGTTTTAATCGAAAGAAAGTTGGATTTTGAGCAAATAGAGACGTAAATAAAAATCAGTAATAGCTAGCGTTACATTGAGATTGCGTTAAGTGTATAAATGTGCAAAAGGGAAACTGGTAAGTGAGGCTTACTTTTGGCATCTAACGGCCGAAACCAATATTCTACTATAGTTAAAACCTTGGTAATTGGAAACTGCTAGTTTTGTTTTTTTGCGACGTGTTTCTGTCATTTCCATATCAACAACTATCTACCATAGTTTATTGCGACGCAAAAACATGGATAATAGGTACTATAGTTACACAATTAACAAGGCGTCAAAGGTAAATAGAATATTGGTTTCGGCCGTAAGAGGTAATCGTATGAACTATCTGTCAGTTGTAGCACACCTATAAGCAATCAGATTGCATATAGTAATGCAATTATAGTTTGTTTATAAACAATGGATAGTTGTTACGTTGTAAGTTTAATGATTCATTACTAGAAGCAGATCATAATAAAACAATTAACTTTGCTTAAGAGCAATAAATCATTATTGATTATAACTATATTGCTTGCCTTTGTTTTAGCAACTAAGGATATTCTGCTTATATAATTTACTAGTGGCCGCCCGCGTTCGCGTGGAAGTCGGTTTCCCGTGGGAATTAGAAGTTTTCCCGCGGTAAAAAATACCTTATATGTTATTCTGATGTATAACCTATACTACTGTAAAGTTTCATCAAAATCCATCCAGTAGTTTTTACGTGAAAGAGTAACAAACATCCATACATCAATACTCACAAACTTTCACGTTTATAATATTAGTAGGATGTTTTGGTATGAAAACATTTTAAGCTCTTACACATGTTTTGTAAGCAGTTTTCATTTTTAGAAGCATTATTCTTACACCCTGTATAAAAATTATGAAGTAGAAAGTAATTTGAGTGAAAAAGCATCTTGCAAATTGTGTAGAATGTTCTTTCATCGTCAATTTGATGTCTGCACCTAGCTTCCTGTACCTCTGGGGAAATTAATGCAATTTGTTGGATAGCTCAAAAACGTAGAGTTTTTTATACACCTGAGTTAGTGGTGGCGACATATCGATAAAACTGTTGTCGATAGATGACCGGAATAAAAGAGAGGTTTAAATTTTTTAGTCTTTTTAACAGAAGTTTACAGCATTTCAGTTGGCTTAGCATAATTAAAGGCTTTATACGGCATTATTAAAGTTGAGTTTCGATCTTTCTAAATCATGTTTGAGAGAAATTACCACATGTTTTTATTATTTACAAGCGATCCTTCGTAATGATGTTACTTTCGCTAATTAAAATTATGAATAACCTTACCAATCTATACAAAAATAATATGTAAAAGATATTGAAAACCACAATAAAATCCGAAACATAATTAAGGAGGAGTTAGCGGAAAAAAAATCTTTAATATACAGGCTATTTCTGTTCCTGACTGCTATATATTATGTTCAGATAATAAACATGATAATTATGAAAACTAAATAAGTAAAGCAACTAAATCCAAGTACGAACAAAAATATAAACTTTGTGGTTCGGACTCCCTAAAGTTACAATACATCATATTTTGTTAGGTAGGTTGATCTATACCTATATTATTTACTTCTATTTTTTTATCAATTAAGATAAACATATTTCCATTCCGTCCAATATTACATATCTTTCTACAACTTTCATATAACTTCGAAGAAAAAATCTGAAGGAGCATACAATCGTCATATACTTTTAATATCACTTTGCCAAATTCGCCATGCTGCCGAAAAAGTCTTTTTTCAGAATTTTATTGTTACGGCACACATACGGGTACGCACATAATATCCTAATGTTATTAGAGAAAAATCTTGACAAATACTTGGAGTAGGTATCTTCTATATAGAGCCAATGTTGTAGTAACGAAATATACCCACGCTATATTTATTTACTGGGGGCCGCCCGCGACTCTGTTTGCGTGGAAGTCGGTTTTCCGTGGGAATGAGAAGTTTTCCCAACTGATCTTTCTTCATTCCAAATTTCATCAAAATCGGTTGGTCGGTTTTGACGAAATTGGCCCGACCCGGGGATCGAGCCCGGAACCATCCGCTTACCAGTCCGGTACATATACCGCTGCACCACAGAGGTCGGCAATGCTTATCAATGATTTTCGTTAAGGATCCTACAGTTTTAAATAGAAACCACCTCCAAGACATCGCTAGGGAAGGCCCGCTTGTACATGACGGCATTATTAAATTGCGAGGCGCAACGGCATTCGCAACCCTATTCACTGCCGCTGAGAAAAATATATACATCCGAGTAGGAACCGTGGATAGAGGGTAATTGGGCCCGATGTACGCCTTTCACTGTTTTAAGGTGATTATGGAAGATGTTTTTGGGTATATTAGGTAATGGAGTTTTTGTGTGTAGGAATTTTTGAAGTAGGTTTGTTAGATTTCACTGCAGGGGCCTTACTAATGATGAAAGTGACAATTTGATGACTCACTCGGGTTTTGATGAACACGCTGAATATTTTTTATAGAAAGTCTTATATGTATAAAACCGATAGAATGTAAGATTAAATGACGATTTAAAATGCTTAATTAAAGTTTATAATAGAAGAGAATTGAAAAAATAGTCCCTTGATATGTTTACCCCAGTTGCTTGTAATCAGAGAAGGGTTTTATTTAAATTATACTTAGTTTTTCAAAAACGTACAAAAAACAAGTTTATTTACGGACTTGTTTGCTTTTTATTTATTTATTTTTAAAGGTAGTAGATATGTGTTTTATAAATTTTAGGTTTAAAAATATATTTAATCGTTTGTGCAAATTAATTTTTGCTATTTCATTTTATTTCTACCAAATTCATTTTTAATGCGTGCCATTTATAAGGCAGTAAGTATTTTACGACCGAATACATACCCCGTTTTAAAAATGTAACCAATTCACTTTGGACGAAACAATCGTGTTTATTACTTCATCTTTTTGTTTCTGTGTCGTAAAAATCCAATCTGAAAATTGCGTGCCTTGTTGCAACTTGGCGAAAATCTTTAAATCGGTATCATTCGTGTGAGCGAGATAGAAGTATGTATCTGTATAGCGCCGTCTCTGTCTTTCGTGTTGTTTTTTCCGGTTTGGGGTTCAGTGGGAGATGCGAGATAAGACCATGAAAGGATAGAATCGTTGGATGAAAAATTTATCAACACTGAAACGTGTTATTTGGGATCATTTCGGTTTACGGGTGGATTATTATTTTACTGGATCCGGCAGTAAATTAGGCGTTGAAAAGTGGATTCTGGAGAATGTGAGCGTTATGGTACTGTGAGAGCTTGTTTAAAAGGATGCTTAAATACAATGTTAATACATATTCTTACCTAAAACGTTAAAATTTGGTCCGCTTTTGTAAATTTTACAAAGAATATTATGTATGATTTAATTTTATTTTTATTTTATTTAAGTTCTTAATTTTAATTGTTTCTAGACACGGTTAATAAACTCTCAATGTGCAACTTTCCACCAAAACATTACCCAAACAGCTGACAAAACAAGCGTTTTCCGATACCGTTCACCTTTCGTGAAAAAATCTTTAGTACCTTCTTAAAACGGATAATAAAGTTCAGTCACGTGTGGAACCTTTAAGGAGTCTAACAAAAACTTGGCAGTCACAATAGGTAACCGTATTAGGTGCTCGACATGATCTGCCCTTAGAAGGGCTATGTTCCATATAAAGCTATGATAATTGCTGGCTTTATTTTGCTTTGGGCAATTTGAGGAGCTAGAAGGATCATCTTCAAAATACTCAATTTCATGGCCTGCAATGAAACGTGTATAATGTAATGAAACGATTAAAAAATTAATTGAATGCAATATTTGGATCAATTTATACACCGTGAAACATCATCACAGTATCAATAAACAATGTTAAAGAAAAATAATTAAATTTCTCAACTTCTTTATACTTAGATTATTTTAAGATAATTGATTAATAGAACACTATGTTGATTAATTTAAAATTTTTTGGCTTTCCGGTATACTTAAACCTTGTTTTAAGTTCCTTCACCTTTCAACTTCTGTAATATACAAAAAGTTTTTTTGTCTGTCCGTCTGTCTTTTCCTTTCTATAGTCTCATAGCTGTCACTGGACCCCCCACCTCCCCCAAACGGCCCATTTAGCAGCGGATCACGTGTGAACCCGTAACTGAAGTTATCAATACTGAAACTTGTTTGAAAGTTAAGTATATAACTTCTACTGACAAAGGGCGAATAGAAAGCAGGTGTAGGGACCAGTTGTGTCCAGTTATGAGGTGAGCTAGTCTTCGTTTGATGTGAAATTGTGAATGAAATTTATATATTTTTTTGTTTAATTTATCATATTATTTTTAGTTTTTAACGAGGGTGTACCACTTTTTTTTTCAAATTAGGTACATGTTTATCACGCACTAACGGTGAGGGAAAACATCGCGAGGAAACCTACGTGACTGGATGATTATCCATCATGTGATCCACCAACCCGCACCGAGCCAACGTGGTGGATTACAGCTCAAAACCTCTCGCTTTCCGAGAAGGAGGCCTGTGCTCAACTATGGGACATATATAGACTATTATTATTATTATTATAAACTGGTGAAGCCTAACAAAATTTTGAATCCATTGGTATTTGGTCTTAAGGTAAGTGGCTAATCGAATAAGAGATATAAGAATTGCTATGTGTAATTAGCTGCCACTATGATAACAATGTGATTTATTTTTTACTGAGATCCACGTCAAGTTAACCTTAAATCGCTTACTTAATAGCGACACGTATACTCAATATATGTACAAGAAATTCCTACTCACGTATAAAACAATTCCTTCTCCTACCAACAGTACTCATGTTTCGTAGTTTATCACAGAATCCTTGTACAAACAAGATCTTTATTAGATCTGCCAAACGAACCGAATAAAGAAAGAATTACTTCTACGTCGATGGATAGAATTAGGATGGTCACTGCACATACAAGAAATAAGACAATATACTTAGCTGAAGAATTTTGTTTTTCGGAGTAAGTAATGTAGCTAAATGCAGCAGGGTGACTGTTTAGTGGTTACGGTAGGAGACTGGCATGAAGGTACGGAAATGTGGTTGAAGTTATGACGATGTATTTTTTTTAACTTTGATTAACATATGTATAAAAAATAAGACCTTTTAATCTTTAATTCAACACTTGACTATAATCACTGTTTTGTTATTTGTGGAATATGTGATAACTTAGAAAGACGTAGTTTTATTTGGGACTAGTAGCCAGCCGCCCGCGACTCTGTTCGCGTAGAAGTGGGATTCCCGAGGGAATAAGAAGTTTTCCCGCGGTAAAAAGTACCCTATATGTTGTTTTGATGTATAACCTATATTACTGCAAAGTTTCATCAATAATCCATTAAGTAGTTTTTACGTGAAAGAGTTACAAACATCAAAACATCCATCCATACTTACAAAATTTTACTTTTGGAGTAGGATGAGTTGCATGTGAAATGAAGCCCAATCGTAATCAATTAATTAGTTATTGATAAGTAAGCTTATCTTTGAAATGTATACCTTTTTTCAATAGATTTTATTTAAGAATACAATCAACAAAAGGTCTTTGTTTAACAGACATACATCTATTGTTAAGTAATTAATAAAAGGCCACTGTGTAGAGCCTTTGAATGTAGGTAGTCTTTGATTAAGATAAGTAGTTACTCGACTTAATTGGTTCCATATAAAATGATTTATATGACGTTCTGTCTAGTGGTGTAATTATGTACAGTGCTACTAATGTGTAATTTATAAAAGAAAACACAAAGTTTTCTAAAACTAAGTCTAGCAGCACTAGTGTAGAGTCTTACTCGGTACTATAGTTGACTACCAAGTTACTTGAAGAACTTTAACAAAAAAAAAAATTTTTGATGTCGAGTGTGAAAAAAGATAAGGGAATCACACTTATGGCTACTAATATCTTTCCGCACTGCCCCCTAAGTCAAGTGGCAGTAGAAATTTGCGTTAGCGAGTGAATAATAAAGAAATGTATGAAACTGTCATTTGCGACAACCTTGCAATTTGACAGTTTCATACATTTTAATTCTATTCTATTCTAATTTAGTTGTGGCACCCGCAGGTTAATGGCTTTTGTGTGCAGGTTTGTGGGAATGAGATGATTTCCCGTGGTAAGATTTATCCCATGTGTTATTCTAGGTATAATTTTAAAATGTAAATTTCATCCAAATCTGATCAGTAGTTTTTGCGTGGAAGAATAACAAACTTAAGTTTTTGCATTTACCCACATAGGTATAAAGTTAGATGTTTAACTTAGCTTAAGTCAGGAAATTGGAAATTCATGATCTTTAATTTTCAAAACGCCTGTAGCATAGCAAGTAGGCACCTACAGAAACCGAGCAAGCAATTTGAACAATACTACAAATTCTTAAATTGGTAAAAAAAATCGAAAGAAACTCCATAACAACAAACGATAGGAATTTCTTCGAGTTTTCTCAAAACCTTAAAGATAAAAAGAACATCAACGGTTCGATGGGTCCCTTTTATTAGGGTCTGCAATGACGCCACATTATAGATATCTGGAAAACAAAATGGCCGACCGACGATTGGTGGCAAATAAAAAAAAACTTAAGATTCTCCTCTTGAA
This sequence comes from Emmelina monodactyla, assembly GCA_916618145.1. Lineage (NCBI taxonomy): Eukaryota > Metazoa > Arthropoda > Insecta > Lepidoptera > Pterophoridae > Emmelina > Emmelina monodactyla. The sequence continues at coordinate 6,826,810 of OU745316.1, forward strand.
ATGCCTACTAAAATAAAAGTAAGGGAATCCCGCAACCAACTTAACCGTATTAGGTGAACATAGGTTCCAATGCAATAAGTTAATTTATTGTTTAATTAACTTATCAAAAATTAAATGTTTTTATGAATATGGTGAAATTAAGAATATAGATTTACCTAGGTCATCCGCAATTGAGAAATGCAAGATTTTTTTACTATGCAAGTGTCAAAGTTATTTGTTTTACTACCTGTATTGTGTTTCTCTCATATTATCAAGTTTATTTATAAGTAGGTTTTTTTAACTATGAAGCTTATAGTTACCTATAAGTACCAACAATTTAAGTAAAGTTTCGTTTCCATTTTTATTCAAGTAAACTAAACACCCGCTTTCTCAAAGACAATCTTGCCTTCCTCTGAAATCAGCACCCTTTGGCGTCAAGTGATCATGTTACTGCAAATCGTACTCTCTCATCCAGTGTTTCCCAAAGTTTTCTATCCAAGGACCACTTCAATTTTCATATTTTTACCAAATTTAGTAGAAAATATGTAGCAAGTCAAAGATATTTTGCAATGGCCTGATTATTCGTTTACTTAATGATATACTGGTCTATGTTTTAAATCTTTTGATCCATGGACCACAGGTTGGGAACCTGTGCTCTAACCCTTTGCTGTTTATTGCGGGCTGCAATCCGAGCAGGGAATCTGAGACGGTCGCTGATTGAAAAGCGAATGGATTTTTTAAGGTAAAGTTGGAAGCACTATGAAGAAGATAAGTACAAAGGTATGGTGAAAAGTACAAAGGGGAAGAAATTATTGCTTAATACCAATTATCAGCAGAAAAAATAATTTTGGTACAGGTCATTCAAACGTTAACGTGTTAATTTTCTTTTAAAGAAACGACTGTCTGAAAATCGTATTTTATTTATTTTTACAAATGATTCATATTTAATATTTATAAAAAGGTTATTTACAAAAAAAAAACTAAATTAAAATGGTCGACCGCACCACCCTACAATGCAGAGGGTGTAGTATATATTCATAACCATATTCTATCACCATTCATTTACTTATTGTACACTTCAGATCAAAATCAACTAAAGATTCCTCATAACGCATACTTTTCCCAAAATTATCGTTGACCAAGTAAACAACCACTCAAATATCAAAGGCTGTGTAAGCAGAAAAACCGACATCAGCTTTTATGAGATTCTGCGGACACTCGTACGAGGCGGTATAAACCGAATAAAACTGGATAAAACCGGTTCAAACCGGGTCCATTGATGAGGGAGCCGCGGGCGAGGATTGCGCTGCGCCGGAATGTTAAGTTATTATCTACTAAGTTATATTTCGCTGTATATATACTTTATTAAGTTATATGGAGAACTTTTATATAATATATTAAGTTATGTGGTTAAGGTCGTGCGGGAACTATGTGGGGAGAAAGGAAAATCATGAACTTAATAGTTATTTCAAAGATGTGGTGTGTGTAAAACTATTTTTAACTTTTTATACATATATTGTTTGATAAAGTCACAGTATTATTTTATATAAGCACATTTTTAGAGATAAATTCATTGGAGAAAAATCTAGAACCGTGTCTTGTGGAAATACGATGGCACATACCTTAATTAGGACCAGGACCTTTAGATTGACAGTCTAATGTATTTAAAATTAATAAAAAACCATTTTATAGGTTCGATTCCCAGTCGCGCAATGCTCGGAGACCCACGTTCCTTTTTCCAGTATCTATTACTTCAAAACTTAGATAACTTACTCTTGTTTAAAGTTTTGTTACACAGGTGCTCTTTCTAGGTTATATCTAAGAGATTTTTTTTTCTTTATCACCCTAAACTCACACAAAAATCTGTCAAAACAAAACGAACTTACCCCTTAATAATTCCTGAACATAATTTGCTTGGTGTAGGCTACACAGTACGTAAAGGGAAGCAGTCAAACGTATCCATGTTTACTATTTATATATTTATGAGCTGCTCACGCCGACCATAAATATCTAATCTAGGAATTGCTCCTTCAGATTCCGGATATACTGACTCATGTTTCTTGAAAGTAAGGATGTTATTTTGTATTTGCTTTGATATAATTCTAATAAGACAGACATTCTTTTTCTTTCAAATATTTTGACTAGGCGAACTTTAGCAGCTTCACACGCGTATAAAAAATTGTCTTTGTGTCTGTAGTCTGTGTCCATTTTCTTATAAAGTTGCTTTTCACGGGTGTGATGTACCCTAAGGATTTTAAAATCAATTATTTTGCACATTTGGAAAGTTTATAAATCGGATAATTAAACAAGAGTGACTCAAATAGACGAAGGTACTCAAGGATCGTAACCTAATTACTAAAAAAACTTTTACGTCATTTTTTTTACCAAACTCCTAAAAGTACCTGTCCATCAGACTCTTCGAAACTCCTACCCGACCAGCCTCATAATCAGCAAGTCTAAACGAAGGCCAAGTTAAAACCAGTACGTGCACCCGCTACCGACTCCGCTATCTCACTTTCAGAGGCGCACATAAAGTACCTGAGCAAAGCCTTCGATACATGGAGGTGGAGAAATTGGAGGTGATATTATGAGATTATTATTTACTAGTCTGTTGATTTGGATGCTAGTGATATAGTGTAAAAGTTAATATTTGCTATTCAAAACAGATTGTGAGAAGGTTTTTTTAATGTTCTGAAGACACGTACATATTTATAAGTAAACTAGTGGCCGCCCGCGACTCAGTTCGCGTGGAAGTCGGTTTCTCATAGGAATGAGATGTTTTCCCGCGGTGAAAAGTGTTATTCTGATGTATAACCTATATTACTGCAAAGTTTCATCCAAATCCGTCTAGTCGTTTTTACGTGAAAGAATAACAAACATACATCCATACATCCATCCATACATACATACTCACAAACTTTCACATTTATAATATTAGTAGGATAGTAGGATTGAATTTAACCTATGAATTAATTGAGCGTTCGTGGGAAAAGCAACTTTGATAATTTTTGTACAGACTCGTTTATGATTACGCTTTTTTTATTGTTTTTTATAGTTTTTCGTTGTTTAGCATACAAAAAAATTTCCTGCTAGTGTAGACAAGCAACAAATTTATAAATGCGAATGATTTTGAATACTAAAGACAAAAGTGGTCAAAGAGCTAATTATTTTCTATTTAAATGATAACTTAACAAATGTTATCATTGTTTTGACCACGCTGACACTTATGATCCTTTCTTACTTTAAAAAGGTTCTTGTGCAACTTGTGAACTTATATTGTCTACACCATCGTAGCAAACCCCGTAGCACCAAAACCAACAAGCGCGTCCATATTTCTTTCTCTACATAAAAAACGCATTAGTATGCGTCCCGGGTCCCAAATACCGGACCGACTAGCAATACTTATGTGAGTTTACTAGTATTGTGTTACAGGGTATTATAGACCCGAGAGCAGGGTTAACGTGCTGAAGGTGTAAAGTTTCAATTGTACGCGAATGTGTTATTTGTATTTTTTAGACTTTTTTTTGTAAAATTTTATTATGATAAAATGAAAAGGTTTTGTAGTTTTTGTTTATTTAAAAGGTCATTCAGCAGAATACAAAAAAATACATTTTGATGCTGTTTTTCAAAGAGTCTGTTAATTTGCAAGTTAAACAATAATGCTAAATGGTTATTATTAATACTTATCAATAAATAACTAATGCCAGTCGTGTTTGGAGTACTTTTCTTAATACAACTTATTAGGTAAATCTTCGACCTCTTCAATAAGACAAATTATTAAACTAAAATCAACATTTCGAACGTTTTTCGTTGATTTAACTCAACCAATAAACCAGTAACAATCGCAACCGTCTGCTCGTAAAGTGATATATCTATATATCCTATATGACAAGTTATATAACTTATATGTTTTATATGTCTAGTTATATAATCTATATGACTAGTTATATGACTCGGCGAATAAAATCCGAATGGGAACTTAATAGTTTATGGATACGTGTCGAAGGCTGTTCGCCGGATCAGTTTCGATTCCGGATTGATATTGTATTTTTATATGCTGTGCCAGCAGTGCAGTATGTTTTTATTATGGGTGGGTGTGAGCAAACCCTTTGGTTCATCGTTTTTGAATAGTTTTCTGGTATTGAAACAAAATTATAGAATGCATGTGGAAGCTAGTATAAATAACATTTAACAATCGATAAAGGGAGAAAGTAAAACAAAATATTGATTTCAAAACATTGTTAGGTGTAATGATTCTAACAGTCCTTTAATACTAACATTAGAAAATATGGGTAAAAACTGATGTTATTGCATTAAAATTCATATATTTTAATATAAATTACATTTAAATTATTCTATCAATATTTTAATTTCGTTAAGTAAATTACACTAGGTTTAATCACAGTTCTACACTGGAACTCTCAGTTCAATATTCTATAAATTGATTAAATGCATATTGGCCCATACGTGGATATAAAATGTCAGTCCCGGTTGATATGCCATCTTAAGTACGTCTCTTCTTGTATTGACCTTACTATTGGACCTTAAAATATGTCCTTATTTCATTGATTCTTAACTATATCTAGTTTATTAGTCTATGTCAATTATTAATATAGTCCCTTGCTGGGCGCCAATTTTGTGGTTCAAATCTTTTGGGCGCCAAACCAACATAACATTACACCGATATAAATTTGTCGTATTTTTAAAATGGTAAGTTTTTGTCTGTAATTGTTTTTTTTTTTAAAAACGCATTTTATTAGCCATTGATTTGGAACTTTCGAGAACAAGAAGTAAGCGCAGCGCAACTCAGGTAGCAGTTTGCATTCTACCCGCATGCCACATTCAATTTCCTTGCGATGCCGGCTCGTAAAGAGAACACACGCTAGGAGCATCGCAAACTTTATTAGCTAGTTGTTGGCAAATTGTGTTTGTCTGTCCGCTCATGGAGTTACCAGTATTGTGATATTGTGATCTACTTTGTTGTATTGAACTGTTGAGTTAGAAAAATAATGTTTGGTAAAGCCAAACTCCACGGTTGTATGATGATAAATTGATTTCAAATTAAAGTCATGTCCGCTCTCACCGACAGCTGAATCACGAATGACAATAAAACCGCTTTACGACAGTGTCGCGCCATCTAGCGGTGGAGATTGACAACTCCGAGCTGAATCCGACAAAATGACTAGACGGCCGTTAAACCACATCTTTTACGCCTCAGCTTTAGATAGATGTAAAATTAAATGGTCCGGTCGTTCTTTAAACTGTTTTATGAGTGTAATAGTGGTTTGCAGGAAATTAAAGTGTTTAAGTTAAAGTATGAGCAGCTTATCGCGTAGTTTCCGTGTAGTAAGTTTGGATGGTTTCATTTAATTTAATTTTGGACGGTTTAAGTTAGTTCAGTTGGTATTTAAACAGTTTCACATAACTTTCATGTTTTGTATAAGAATGAATTGTGGTATGAGCTAATTATGAAATTAGCAGTCGCATTTTTTTGGGTTAACTATAGGTATAGTTAGTTACAGATGCTAAACGAAAAGCCTAAAAAAATACTGATCATAAGCATCTCACACCAGAAAAAACTTTTTACTGCAAATTTCCCTTTAAAACTCAACGGTTTTGTTCACAAAGTTCATTGACCGCGATCGCCGCAAAGTAACTTTTTCATTCAATAAAGGCTTAACTCCGCACGCACACAGAGGCAATACAAAAGTGAATCTGAGGTCAGCCTTTATATAAGTGGAGTTTTATATCGAGACCCGCGAAACATGACCTCTCACAGTAAAATATCTCAACGTGGATGTAGTACTACTGGATGATCTTTAAAAAAAGATATATTCGTCTAAACTTATTGTCGGTAGCTGATTTTAATGACAATCTTATATTTTGTGTAAGCAAATTAATAAAACAAACAAAAACTAGTAAAATAGGTTTTGTTTGTTTTAAAAGAGTTCTAAAATGTCTTCCTGGTAAAATGAAGCTTCACCGTCTTACGAGCATCTAGAATAATCCATCTTTACACTATGTTCTCCTTTGCCCCTTCCAGAACATTCCACCCCTACATCCGCGGCTAGCTTCCCCCGGAGATTGAATAAGGCTCGAGTGGAGTCGACTTCGGATTTATGAGGATTCCCGCCAACATTGCACTCCGCACTGATTGCCAGTTTATTTTCTGTCAATGTGCGTGGCTTTTCGCGCCAAGTGTAAGCGCCATTTTGAATGCATCGATTTTGAATACACGGTTCTTGACTCGATTGAAAGGTAGGTTTGTAGGGTAATGTTACTTCCGAGGGTTGAATTAACTAAGTTAAGATGTAACTAAGTTAATAGATAATACTTTTACCTGAAATGAAGTGAATCAAAGACACAGTCATCGCTTTTTAATTTATTCGAGACACCAGGCAACGAAATTAAGAAATATATGGCGTTGATTTTGTTGACATCGCAGGCATCTAAAATCATAGTCTTCCATAAATTTTATAATCACGTGGTAATGCGTTTAAAGTAAGAACATAAATAGTATTAGCCGTTAAAACAGATTTAAAATTCCTAACCTCAATACAATGTCACCTTCAAACTAATAGACTAAAAGCTTTAATTTCCACTGAAAGCCATCGGACATGTACCTGCAGAGGTAAAACTTTAACTTAGACTTACTTTGAACACGTTTGTGTCACAGCGTATTACTTTAAAAGGCAGGAAGTCCAGTTAGGGCGTGTTTTTTGTGTTCTGGTCTAAGACGTCATTTTACCTCTGCATAAAAAAAATATTGCTTTATAAGTTTGTTTAATAATAAAAAAATATAATAATACTGATTTATTAACAAACTTTATAAAGAACACCGAACCAGCGTGGTGGATTACGGCTCAAGCTGTCGCTATCTATCTGAGAAGGATGTCGGTGTTCAAATAATATAGTATTTAGGTTAATGAAAAGGTGAAATTGTAACTTCTTACATTTACGAGATCATTAATACTTGAAATTAAACTCCTTGTAAAAATTTCGAAACGTCGGATAATCAAAAATAATATGAGAAACGCGAATAATTTCAAGGTGAAATTGTGATTAATCACAATTGTTAGAAATACCGTTTTTTACTGATAAACGATTTACAATATTTGTAATTCAGGAAAACACTGCATTGTAGATAAAACAAAGTTCTTATTTGATTATAACAAATACTCAAGAACGCAAACATTCTACTTTTACTTTAACAATATTTAAAGTATGAAAAGAGTAAAATGTGTCAAACACAAAAAAACATGTTTTCAATATCCAACTTATTTAATAAGTAGGTACTTACTTACATACAAAAAAAATCAATTTTTCCGGCTAATAGATCAACCCACAGCCCTTCCCGGAACAACCTTCGAAGGTGTAACAGGAACTTTCCGCTGGCCTTTTATTTTTATGAAGTCAATAAAATGGCCGAGAACTATCGCCTGCGAGTTTGTAGTGAGCAAACACGCGTCTTTGAGAGATCGGGAATCATTTCTCTAAGGCGTTTTAGCTTCGTGCTTAGGACGCTTCTGAGCGGCCTTTTGAAGAAGGATTTGAGATAAAGGCGAGCCTTTTATTATATTTTTGAGGAGACGCGAAGATATTGTGGATTGGGTATAGAAGAAATATAAGGTTCCTACTGTTTATTCGGTTTTAAGAAGTTAGAACTCTATTTGAATGAAAACAGATTTTTACGTTAAGTATTAATTTAACTTATTTAATACATACACGAGTTACTCTATTAATAAGTTACAATGTGACAATTTGGCGATTAAATCTCAGCAGTTTTTCCATCGTAATAGATTTAATGTTGTAAAATACGAGAGAACACTCATCTTAAACCCAGTATACCAATAAAACGGAATAAATCAAAACAATACTAAAACAAACAAACGTACACACATAAAAAGCATATTAACAGCGCGATCCCAACACTAAAGAATATTAATTTGAAGAAGGCATCATAAAACGCACCCTTTATTTTATTTTAGGGTCGCCACTTTTATTTTATTTCAGGGTTGCCACCGTAAAAATATTGTGCAATCTTAACGCTCAAGTAATGCCTTCTCTAGGCTGAAATTATCCGAAAAATTGAGGACCCTTTTATAAGGGATACCTTAAGGGCGATGAAAGGAGTAGAGTTACTTTTAAGGTCGGTTAAAATAAACTATGGTTTTGAAAATAAACTATGGGTTTTCTTTTATTGTTTGTAGAGTTAGAAAATATATTTAGTTTGGATTATTCATAACAATTTGGAAAGCAAAATTGTAAGTACCTAAGCTATTTAAGGTAATACAATTAATAGCTTTCGGCCTGCGCTTCCACCTGCAGCAAAATCGTTTTTCCCGAGGGAATCAGGTCCGTTTCTTATTTTTGCGTGAAGAGGTCACACTTACAAACTTTCACATTTAAGCATTAGTTGTCATACCTAATCGTACCTAAACAATGATATATACATACTATACGTACCTAAACCATATACTAATTCTCTACAAAATAAACCTTTTTTTATAAATTTTCACAAGGAACCCTAAACTCATACCATCCTATGACAAGTGTAGACGTCCCGTCTATCTCTACATCAGATAGGGTTCCGTAGTCGTTGACAGATCGTTTGAAGAAAGTATTCTTTGACAACGACCCACTATCTATATGATGGGATTGTTGGTGCTCTTTCGAAATGGATTATGTTTTGGTAAAAAGATAAGGTTTTTTCTTGGATAGGATGTGGAGTGTTAGGTTAGGTTAAGGTCTGAAAATAGATAGAATTCCTGTAGAGTTTTATTTATTGTACTAAATTATTTTATCTGTACGCAAAGGTAGGTCGTCAGTGTTGGATACTTGTGTATATTATATACACAACAAATTAAATTGGAGAGTAATAAGACAAGAGCCAAATTTGAAAATATATAATAATTATTCTTATAAATTATTCTTATTTCGAAAAATGCTTTAATTCAAAAATCGTACCCTTGGCAATCTAAAAAATATACCAATGCGCTACAGAGATCGTGAAAATTATTAATTCTCACACTATTTTAACCCAATTCGAAAATTATACTAAAATTATAAATCCCCCAAATCCAGATATATCTTATGTTATTTTCGTCCAAGTATCAAACTCATTTGGCTCTACTACGGCCATAATTCGTGACCACTCCGGGCGTCACAGTAACGCCCTCTACAGCAAAAATCAGGAACGAAAAACGGCTGCGACCAACAAAAAATGTAATTATGGTGTCACCACCGCAGTACACGACTAGCAAATCTTACTGCTCTCTTAATAGGATGAGCAATATTATAGACAGTATAAAGCAGAGACACTATTTGTGTCTTTTGGTATGTGTGTTAACAAAAACCTCCTAAATCACAACTAAATAATTGACTTTCACCATCTTATCAGTAATATTTTCGAATTTGTACAGTACTTATAGTTCGACAAAAATAACTTTTTCGAGAAAATTTCGGCTAAAGCGTAGACAACCACAAAAACTACGTAGCCCTAAAATAAGCTATTGCGGTATAGGCACACATCGCCTAGTGAAGAACCTATACCCAAATACGAGCCTATAAAAAACTACATTGGCCTAATCCGGAAATAAAACTTGGAACCTTCCGCTTTGCAGTCCACACAATTTACAATCTTGTTAAGAACTTTATTTAGTAAAGCTTGCTGCGCGATATGAGCTTCAGAATTTATGCAAAAACGTTAACAGAGTTACAGTTTTCAGTTATCTACTTTACATTTTCGTAAAATGTGACATATTGGATTTATCACCATACTAAATTACTTTTGTTGTCAATGAAAAAAAACATATTTAATCTAAATCACAATTTAAATAGGTACAAAAAAGTTTTTAACCTCTAGACAAGATGTCGCAAAACGCCTTTGCTAATATTGTAGTTTAGTACTTATAAAACTTTGTATAGCCAAAAAAACCCCAACTTACCACAATCTCTTAAAAAACCTAAGTTTACCTACCTAAGTTGCCCACAACAAAAGTGCTCACATGTTCCAAAGTTGCTCTCTCACAATATATGTCAGAGTTTAAAAGCCCTGATGCATCCTACAAACTTATTGAGAAATGGCAACCCGAATTGATTCTGACATCTACTTTGGTACTTTAAAATATGTTAAAATGTCTCAACAACCGCAACACATTCCAATTTCTACCTTATCTCAATAAACTTAAGGTTGAATTTCGTGTGGGTGGCGAATGTTTTTATCAAGAAAATGTAGCTCCTTCATATTTATTAGTGTTCTTTTTGAGTGTAATGGTTTTTTAAGTGAATAAACAGCGGGCCGGGGCAAGTGTATGTTGTGTAAAAATCTTAAAAGCCTTCTTAAAGCTGTTTTGTCTTGGTCGTTGGAAGTGCCGACGGCTGTAAATCAATTTAAAAGAGAATACTAAGACAGAGTGATAATGTGACTTTGAGTTAATGCTAATAAGGTTTAGTTACTTTTAATTGTCGTGAAGAAAAATAATATTTACAAAATAAGACAGTTTCTATGAAAAGTAAAAGTTTGAAAACTAGATTTGTTTATAATATTATTATTATAAAATCCTTTATCTGTTGTATGGATTCATGCTACCCTTGATTTTGAAAAAGAAAAAACAATTTAGTTTATATCATACCGTGATAAGTTGACAACTTAATAATTTTTAACCTTAAAAACACAACATTTTGTTTCTTACTTATTAACAAAAATACTATATTTTTTATGTAATAATATCAATATTAAACCGGTTTGGTCCGGTATCGTCGGGCGAGGGCGTAGGGCCGTTAAATATATTTATGGAAAGCCGCCGGGATTTATACCCATCGAGTGCGGTACCAGCACTTTTACACGAAACGCTTTGTATCTACGATGACCACTTGCTGAAAAAGAAATTCATAAATATGCTTCATTATATAAATTAACAAAAACATTGCTGCAGTGCTAGTTACCATTATTTGAGAAATAAAGCAAAAAAAATTTTTTTGTTAAAAACAAACTGAAATTAGGTTTAATAGCTGCTTAATTTACAGCCGGTAACGATCGTTATCATTTATAAAAAAAACACAATAACTAAATTAAATACCTATACCATTTTATTTCTTAAGTTTCGTCCAAAGGTGCAAGTATCAAAATGATTAGTTCCGTATATACCGGCAGAAAGCCTAACATAGGCGGTCTTCGAAACGAGATGAAAAATCACAGATGACTTTTTTTATTGTACGACTCGCCGCACAGGGAGCGCGGGACTGGCGAGGAGAAAAGCGTTTTGAATAGGAACTAGGTTATTATATGAATGTGTTTTTTCCTTTGATAATATTTGCTTTATTGAGAGTGGAGTATGAAGTCATCCCTAAAGTATATATATTTTTCTCATTTTTTTTCTGAGGACGATGGCCTGACTAATTAGTATTTACCTAAATAAATTCGGATAACTTAAAAGAACCCAGCCTTTAGATAACACTTTTAATCACCCGTTCAATAAAAAAATGGGAAATAGATTTACGTAAAAGTTTAAATCATAAAATCTTGACACGTACATAAACTTGTTAAAATTTTAATTAAAACCACACATGACAAATAAAACCTAACCGAAACTTCCGACTTCCCCTGTACAATCATAACCAGAAGACTTAACGAGACAGCAGACAATCGCCGCTTCCATATTGATATTGACGACAGTACCTCATCGCTTCCACTAATGTACAATGAACAGACATTTTTCTCAGGACCATTACTTTCATTTATGTAGCGAAGGTCTAGGGGGCTGTGACAAATCGTGCGGCCTTACGTCATGGTGAAGTGGTCTTTAGTATTCGTTTTTGTATATCACGGGTAATAGGGGCTGTCTACGGAATTTTGGAGAAGTTTTTCTTGTATGAAATATTTAAGAAAACTTCGTATTTAAATGTAATAAAAATGAAATTGAAGATTACCCTATTATAGTGAGCTATATTTAGGATTTCATAGCTTTAAGTCCATGAACGCACATTAAATTTGTCGTAAGGTATTTGTATCGTTGCAGATTTAATTACATAAGTCTGTGTTTGATCCTGATGATAAAATGCTTTAGTTTTTAAATTTTGTAGTAAATTTTAAAATGTTTCTCTTTTACAGCTATTCTAAAATTGAGAATCGATGCCAAAAACTAAAAATTGAGGCTAAATTAAACCTTCAACAATAAAAATCTCTAAAGCCCCACGCCGCCCTCTCCCATTCGGAGACCGGTTTTTCCGCAATAAAATTGAAACAGTGACACACTCTTGTCTCAAGTGCAATAACTCCGCCGTCGGCCGCACGCGGCGCCACTGTGCCGTCAAATATATGGCCACTCCACGCTTGTGGACGCGACTGTACTTAGAAATCTTGGATTAACTTCTGGATTTTTGTAGGCTACAAATAAATTAATTGTTATGCCTATAAAGAAAAGCAAAGAATAGATTTCCGAGGTGCACATTTGTGAAGCGTCTCCCCTGCCCAAAGTACCTAAGCTATTAAGGTGTACCTATTCTAATAAAAAAGCTAAGTTTAGACGGTGATTTTTCCTTGTCCGTATTTTAAAAAGGCATACCAGCAAAGCTACACACAAAAACTAGTGTAAAATAAACAAAGATTAAATTTTCTGAAACAACATTTAATTTGCTATCTCCAAACCTTTTTATTTCATACCACGTGACCGTGCAAAATGAATTATTTTTGTTTTGCAACACAAAGGCGAAGTGGAGTCGGCTTATTAAGTTTAATTTTTAATATTCGCGTTTACATCGCGTAAAATTGCAATTTACGGAATCTTGCTGAAAAACTGTTATGCGGGCGAGAGGGTATTTTTCTTTGTAGCTAATGTTATCTAAATAATTACAGAAATTATGATAGTAAGTAATATTATAAATGTAGAAACTTTGGAGTTTTATACTATGTAGTGATGGGAGTGTGTATATTTAGTTTGTAACTCAATCACGTATAAATGGTTTGTTGGGCAATATAAATAAAATTAATAAGTAAAATAAGCTGGCAGTGAAAAACAGTTTTGATACAAATGGGGAAACTTAGCTGCAAAATTAATGTTTATATTTATTGTTTTTCGAGCATCATTACATAGTATAAATCCAAGTCGCTAATTCTGTCTGTTTGTATGTTTGTCCGCTATCTCCTCCTAAACTACGCAACGGATTTGAATGTGGTTTTCGCCATCTTTCAGGGAAATTGTTCATTTAAATTTGTAAATAAAGAACATTCAGAAAAAGTTTTATTTAGTTAGCCAAAATTCGATGGCCAAAATTATACCATTGCGAAGCGTGGGCGGATCGCTAGTAAGCTTTTAAACCAAGATATGTAAAACCAACCATATTTTTAATGCTATCATTCGAAAAGAAACTCAATTCTAAACCTACCACGATGATCGTGTTTCCCTTTAAAACTAAGTAAAAATTATGATTTTACCTCTTATTGATAAACACAGTTAAACCCTGTATTCTTTGAACCGTGTTTTGTCACGTAGGGTAATGAAGTTATTAAATTTAATTTTGTGCAAATATTTGGAGTAAAACTTCTCTTACCGATTGGTTTTATCTATGACTAAGGGCTGACTTTTCAATAGTTTTCATTTTTACTTAACCGACTCCTTGCCACCATCATTTTTCGAGCCTATCGTCCGTGGCCCCATACAAAATTCAGTGACATGCTAGTCGCGTCACGGGCCCTCCTAAATGATGACGCGACTAACGCCACTGGTGATGTTATTACGCTATTTTAGACAGTTTCAACTAAAAGAATACAAAATGAGACCTGTTTTTGTTTGTTATGTTTCATTTATTAGTTTAGTGTATTTAAAATGTCGATCTACGTGTTTTATACGAGATAGAAGGTAAGTTATTGATTTCCACCATTGGTTGTCAACCTGTGGGAAGTATTTTATCGCAAATCAAAAATCTTCCGTTTTTACATCTAAACTATTCATTGGTGACCAAAACATAGTAATTATTTTTATAGATTTGCTAAGTTCGAATCCTGGCCCTAATAATAACACTTTTCAATAATTAGTAGGATAAACAGTTACCTGTAGGTAGGCACCCTATGGTTGACAACCACTGGCAATTTAATTTTCCAAAAAAAAATATTGGCCCTTGATATTGGTGTTCCTAATGAGTTAATTTTTATATAAAATAAGATATTTTATTGATTAAATCAAATAAAAATTTGAATTGCAACTATTTTCTAATGACGCATCTCTCGCGTCATGCGCCTCCCTGAAGGTTTCTTCATGACGCGCTAGGTGCGTCACGGGACAGGAGTCGGTTAATACAAATGTCAAAAATTTATATTATTGATTTTCTGTCATATAAGATTTAACTGACTATTGAAAAATCGGCCATAAGTCTTAGTCCCGTTTCATATTACGGCCATTAGAGTCCAAAGCTGCGTACATACAAAAAAATAACATTTCATCTTCATATTTCTCAATTTCGTTAAAAAATCATCCATCACTATTCCACAGAATCGACTTCGGCGAATCTCTTCGATAATGAAATTCCACTCCGCTGTGAGTATAAAAACATTTTCGCCCAGTCTACATTAGCAGGGTGGCTGCGGCATGATGGATCGGAATCTACCGATACAGGGTGGGGGGTGTATGCTTGTATACTATGTTGACGATTGGTTTTGCTTGTGTTAAAACGTTTTTGTATTTGTTTGTTTTTTTTTTTCTTTTGGATATGAGGTATGCAGGCAGGAAAGTTTAGAATCTAAAGTTAGTTTTAAATAAGATATATAAGGTAATTTTCGGTTCAAAGCGTAAGTGCTTTAAGCAATAGGCACTAAATAATATTTGTTTATTAAAACCCCCTAAAAAGGTGAACCTAAAAGATGGCAAAAACAATTAGGTATAGTTATATTTTTATTCATTTTAAACAATCAAAATAAGAAAGGAAACAACCTTTTTTTTCTTAAAAATTAAATCTTTTCTTGGAAAAAATTATTATGCAAAAATGATTTTCATTCAGTATGCAAGCCGTTAAAAAAATACAACCATTTGACCTCGAACTTATACAACACCTTTCGTCAAATGCCATTATTTTATAGAAAATCTGAACAAACACACTATCTCAATCTTTTAATAGGTATATAATATACAAGACCAAAGTTCAAATAAGATGGATCACCAATAACGCATATTAAAGACTACAAAATATTTTATTATGAAAATACTCCGAGATCAGTTTAATAATATTAGTATAGAGGAATTTTGTAGGTTAGAATTTCCAATAAACATATTTGATTCCGTTACATTGCTACTAAAATAACGACAAATTTATCGAGAAATTTTATGTGAATTATGTTATGTTAATATGTGAATACATAACTATTTTTATAAGTATATTAACGACGGAATGGTTAGTTATGTATGGTATGAATTCCGTATTTATAGGTAAGGTAAGTATATCAGAACAAAAGAATAAATTTTTTATAGTTTTCATGAATTTATTTTATTAATAAATGTAGACGAAACAAAAATCGGCCATGAAACCAAGTCAAAGCTGGTAGTTGCAATTTTTATTCATAATCGATACATACACGGTTTCAGCAATGTTTAAATATATATTTTAAGTATAATAATAGATATGTTGCCAAAAGCCAATACAATAAGGGAAAATTTAATTCAGGAGCATTTAATTTATAAGAAAAATGTAGGAATCAAAATTGAAATCCTTTTCAAAAATTCTTTTATTCATCATAGATATTTAAGTAGGTATATGTTAATGAACGTCGATGTTACAAACTTCGACTTTACCGTAGACCGAGAGAAAAAAACTCCCAGCACTCTTTTCGGAAATTATTCAAGAATTTAAAACGTGTAAGATCAGATCAGAGAACATATAAATTATTTTTTCGTTCCTGCCGGCTCAACATTATAAAATTTAAAAAAATATTAAATTACTAGTACGTACTAATTAAGGAAATTTCCTGCACCACAATTCGGAATCTTATATTTTCTTTGTTTTTCCTCAAAGTTTATATGTATTCATATGAATAGAAATCTATATCCTGTAATAAAGCCTACTTATAGTTGCGCCCAAGCTTTATCTCAATAAGGAAAAGGAACAAGCCGTAATCCACCCCGCTAGCTTAGTTCGAATGAGTACTTATGATGACCATGTGAATTTTCTCGGAACACTTTCCCTAGTATGTACCTAACAAGAAAAATATGTATGAGCTTTAAAAGTCTAAAATATATATATTATTATGTGTACCCACAACTTTTGTAATGAAACACCAGTTTGTAACCACAAGGTTATTAAGTACTTTATACACATCAAAATTTCCTCGTAATTTTAGTTTCATTCGTTCAACAAAGTTCAAATCACTTTAAATGTATTTTGTTCTATTTTAAACTAAAACAATATTAAAATTCTACTAACTTAGTAAAATTCAACAACAAATGGAACGGATACAATATAGTTAGTGTGTTATTATAAACAATATTAAAATGTTGTCGTATTATAATTCCAGTGTCAAAACTCGCTGAGTAAATTCCAAGTCGTGGTGATTAGCCGGCTCCACGCTGGGGCTTATTCGTTTTTATTCATTTTTATTCAGTTTTATTCATTTTATATTCATGCCGACGTTTGCAGAATGTATTCATAGATTCACCCTTCGGAGTTACTGAACAAGGCTGTTTCTTTAAGAAGCATGTCTTTTTACCTAGTTTTATTAAATATGTTAAGGAATTCGTAAGAAGGGAGTAATAAATGAAGCATAAACGGATTATGACGCGTTTTTCTAGTAAATATGATATTTTTTGGGATTTAAACTACTTACGGTCGTATTTTTAAACCACACGATTCTAAAACTAGTATTAAATCTTATTTTTTCAATTGGGTAATATCTGATTTTACCAAGGTTTTGTATAAAAAAGTCCTGAGATCAATTTGCTTAAACTACGGAACGGATTAAGCCCAAACTTAGTATAATAGACTAATATAACAGATTAAATATATAACTTAAAATAACACATGAGGAACATTTTACCGCGGGAAAGAATCCCATTCCTACCTGAAACTGCGTTTGAAACCGAAGGGCTCAAACAGACAAACAAGAACAGTTTTGAAAAATCAAAAAATTGAAGGACACCGGTTCATTTTGTTTTTATTTCTCTAGAAACGACGTTTAATATATTTTATGCCTGTATAAAGAGTCAATGCCCTAAAGATTTATATTCTCCATATAAAGCCCACACCGGAAGCACCCTAACATTTTTAACAATTTCTCGCGCCATTTTCGCGCTCTTTTGACGAATGTTGCCGCCGCGCCATCCGGCTGGTTAATCTGTTGATATTGATACACTCACAGTTATTTTTTAACCTTTTCCCTTGCTTTGGGAACACCTATTTTGTGATGAAAGGCTTTCTGCCATTGTAGGGCGATTGATTTTGCTTTGTGATAGGAGTCAGTGAAGATTTGTGTGAGTGAGTATATTTTGTGTATGTTTGTGTAATTGTATTTTTAAACTATTCAACTTTTTAAAGCATAAAGCAGAAACAACATTTATTTTTTATTTTTTAAAACAAGTTTTTTTATCGTTTCCTTTTTTGTTCCACATGATTTCAATACCTGACATATTCATTCAGGCCATGTTTATAAATTGAAATTTAATGTTTTTGCTTGTATTTATATTGTTGTAACAAAATTAAATTATCTCCATAATTACCAAATACCTTTCCATTTACCTCCATAGTCTGCCAATAGTCGCTAAATTGATTTAAAACATTCGATTCTAAATTTAAATGCAGCGCGTCTATCGCGCGGCGGAAGTAGCCACCGCTGACAGACGCCATGGGGACATTTTGGCGGGAAAAGACTTTTGAATTTTACTGATAACTAATAAAACGTAGGTATAAGCAATCGAGAGAACTATGATTTGTTTTTGTTTTAAAAATCAGCTGTTATATAAGGTGTGGGGAGAAGTAGAACTCATCGTTTTGAAAATAGAGCAATGACTGATATTTTGTGATCACCATATAAAAAAATCCTTTGCCTTCTCATTATCAAACCGTGGAACAAGTAAGAATTTTAAAACAGTAAGCTAAAGATCAATTATAATAAACAACTTTAAAACTTTAATTGCCTAACATAATAATCCACGATGAGGGCTTAAAAATGCAGAAACCTTTAAATCCCTAATCCAACCGACACCTCTTTTTCTCGATCCGAGTAAAAAAAATGATCCGCTCAGATCCCAGGCGATTCAGACGCGACAAAATGAAAATTGAATCTACCCTCTGATTGGATTTTTATTTACTTAAGACAAGAAAAGTCCCCTTTTTCTAGACGGAGACATCTTTATAAATGGTTTAGGTGACGTCTGAATGGATTGGACGGGGATAATTGTAGTGTTATTTGCAAAATGTATTTAAGAAAACGAAGAATGACTTATAATTTATAAAACAACACGAAATAAAATAAAAAAAGACATAACTTTTTTACAAATGAAAAAAATACTGGCAACTTAGAAAATGCCGGCAAAAAAGTTTGTGAAACTATTTCCGACCTCGGTGGTCATTCTTTCCAGTCATTGACACATGTCGTAGGTATTATTGGATATGCCATTTTGTCCATAATATCGTATTCGAAGGCCGAACGAGATGAATTTAAATTTACATTTCATTGTACCCTCTGTAAGAGATAATTGAAAATCAAATTGATATTTCTTTCTTGCATTGTACTCCAAACTGGTGATTAAAAAATGTTTGTTACATATTTTACATACATTTCAAAAGTGTTGAACAGTGGTTGGCAATTTAAACTTTTCATTTTGCGTCAAGTAACGGAATTCGTATCTTAACTACTTAACTAGCTTATCGCCTGCGGCTTCCCATACACTTTTATAGATATTTTAAATTTATATATCCGCAATAAATTCAACGTCATTTACGTTCGTTAATTAAAAAAATACGTAAATAGAACAACAAATTCTCATTCTCAAGTTTAACATCCATTTTCAACTAACCATACTTTAAAAGAGGTTTATTATCAAACTTTGTAAATTCTAATATAATACTTACAATCGAATCACTTGTATATCAAAACCAACACTCTTTTCCCGCATCCATCACTAGCAAAGAGAAATCGCACCACCATCCATACGAATCCATTATTTATTATTTATGGAAGCTTCTGGAAAAATATTTATCTGTTAACGCCGCCGCCTCCAGAGGAAATGAGCCGCGTTTTATTAAAACTGGGTTTATTTTGTGGCATTGATTCTGAATATTGCAGGACCGATTGAAATGAGGTTTTCTGGGTAATATTGATATAAGGTTTAAGGTATATTAGGGTTTCAAGGAATATTACTAGTGGCCGCCGGCAACTCCGTTCGCGTGAAAGTCGGTTTCCCGTGGGAATGAGAAGTTTTTCCGCGGTAAAAAGTACCCTTTACTTATAATCTAAATCGAAGGTATGTTCCACTTCTTGTTTTGAAATCTATTTCACAGTACTACAAAGTAAAAAAAGTGTTTAATCGTTCAAAGTACATTTAACAGAATAATCAACGTAATACCCTTGTTTCCTAATGCCCATCTCAGGGTAAACCGGGGTTATTTATAAAGAAGCATGGCCAATTTTTAACCATTTTCCCCTCTTAGCTTGTTAGCGGATGAAATATGCTGGCTTGTTCTCTCTAAATTGAAACCTGTCTGGATATAAATACGACTTTGGGTACATACTGTATGTTTATGTTAATAGATACAGGGTGGGTTTGTTATAGAGTTTTATAAAACAAATACAGCTTTATACGTTAAATATTGGTTTTAATGCCTTTAGTGAATAATGCCTTATACAGATTTGGTTTATAGCTTTTTATTTTTATTTGACCCGTCTACGCCCTTGTGTTATATAGGCATTTTCCGGAATGCATTTTATTAACAATCTTATTAAAAAAAAAACTAAAGGTCGATAAAACTGCAGTAAAATCCGTTATGTAGTTTTGACACAGTAAGAAGACAAACTTACAGACATACTTACAGGAATTTTGACCTAGTTGTATACTGCTAAACTATGTTTAAGTTCAACAAGACCTTGAAAAATATTCCTTAGTTCCAACAACATACAACAATAATTGTGTCATGTAATTTCAAGTCCCGAATTCCAGTTCCACATTTAAACTGCAGCAAATTCTAGTTATAAATCGAAACGCACATAATATCCGTTGTGTGGCCGGCAGGAAATGAAGGCAGCTATCCGCTTACCAATCAGAATATACAAATGCGATAATTCGGATATTGTGAGCGTATTAGTTTGTGGGACTTTGCGGACTGTGTAGGCATATTGGGACGGATTAGCGGTTATGGACAGATAATAGGAGGTTTGGTCGGTTATTATATTATTTTTTATAGTACAGAAAACAAATGTATGTGCAGGTTATTGCTTGTGAGGGCTTCGTACGTTTTTATATGTAACATTTGCGTTTCAAGTTCGAATAAATTTGTCCAAACTAGGCAAGGGGAAAACATTGATGGCATGATTTCAAGACGTTGATATTTGCAATTGTTTGCAGTGTATTTTTTTATTTTAAAATTTAAATAACAATATTCTTAAATAAGTCATCAGATGGAAAACATAATGATGAAAGGACTACGGTGCTACGGCGTAGACAACGGTTACAAATGCTACGAGATAAAATGAAAGCTCGTCGCTTTAGGAATCAATCAATATTTAAAATGACCCGATTATTTTGGTAGAACTTTTTATCCATAGAAATCTTTAACTATTATTTTAAGGGATGACAAGGGATACGAAAGCATTTCTAGTAGTTTAAAAGTATTATTTGTCATCGTCCGACTTAGGTTTCTTCGTAACCGCGGTATCTGAAAAATATTCGCATTGAATTTCATTGAAAAGTATTGAATTATACTAATAATGGTTAATTATTTTGCTGGAGTATTTCAAGAAGAGTAAACGCTATTTATTTTAACTATGAAAACAGTTTAAAAAATCTCTAGACCAAGTCATTGTGTATTGAAATCAAAAGTCCCCCGCATGTACGGTCGGCAAAACAATGGACATTTAAAAACGCACAGATAGTGTCACTTGCATTCGTTGCTAACCGTACCCCGCACTAGTATGTGGTCGGTATTGTTTGAGTGTTCTTTGTAGATTCAAATATTTTTTTATTTAATAGAAAATCTTTACAAAAGAGTC
The DNA here is from genome assembly GCA_916618145.1 of Emmelina monodactyla. Taxonomy (NCBI): domain Eukaryota; kingdom Metazoa; phylum Arthropoda; class Insecta; order Lepidoptera; family Pterophoridae; genus Emmelina; species Emmelina monodactyla. Next base: position 6,847,976 of record OU745316.1, read on the forward strand.
CTTACCAAAGCTTTATAAAATTCATAGTTCTTTTTCAGTTAAAAATAAGCATATATACTTGCTGCGAATTTGATATTATGGTAAGAAAAATATAAATGTTTTGCCATAAGAGCTTATAATAAGGCTGTAGATGACATGAAGTAGAGTTTGAAGAATAATTATTAGTAAGTCATGGTTTACCGAAGGCTTAATTTATCTACCCCTGCTTTAAAACTTCATAAAATATACAAGTAGCTTTTGCCCGCGCGGCTTCGCACGCGTCAAATTCGGAGTAAAACTCCTTTTCCTGTACTATGTAATTCTACATGTTAAGCTTCCTCTTGAATCACTCTTTCTATTAAAAAAAACGCATCAAAATCCGTTGTGTAGTTTTAAAGATTAAAGCATTCATACATAGGGACATAGGGACAGAGAAAGCGACTTTGTTTTAAACTATGTAATGATTAGTGTTAAACTAAAGGCTACCACTACTATGATTACATTTTAATGTATGCAAAAATCTATAATACCCTCGGAATTATAACTTAATAAAATAATCGTATTATTTCATTAAATAACAGATTAAGTGCTATACATATAACAATTCAAAACTAGAGCGGAATTACGTTATAAATTCTGTTACATGAATATTTTAATCTGCATAATAACGGTATTGTTAAAATGTTTTCACTATTCATGCTTACAAAGGAACATATACGGGCTGGTAAAAAAAAATATTGTGAATTTTTTTTTTATCCATGGTTTTTAAGAAAGGTAGAAAGTTAGAGGTATTTACTTATATTGTAGGCTTTTATATAAATGTATCATGAATCGATCAAAAACCTTCAGAATGTTTTTATTAGTGACTCTAAATCGATTTTTTTTAATACTATTAATTGGTATGGATCGTATGTGAAATCAATACACTACAACGTTTTCGTGATTTAACAATTAATTCTTTATCGTATCATTGTTGCCACTATCACAACTAATAAGATTTTAGTTTGATAACAGAGCTCTTGTTACAAAACAGTATACGGGGTGTAAAAAGTCGGCTTCCGAAAACAAAAACTGGGCATTGTTGGAGGAATACTGGTTACGTTTAGAGCAAAAAAAAATTTTTTTATTAAAAAAAATATATCCGTAATTGTACAAAATTGTATTTATACTATAAGATTTGGCAAATTAAAAAGTGTTTAAATTTAATTTGCAATGTAAATAATTGCACCTGAACCAACAGTTGATGTGTGAGCGATGATTTCAAGCGGCGAATATGACTTTTTAATCTTTAATAACTTTTTTAAATTGAGTTTCCTAAATTGTTAGTGATTTAAGTTACTATAGGCTCAAGAATACATGGTTTCAGACTTCGAAGATTTTTTACACCCGTTATATTTGTCTATTGTTCTAATAAATTTATATTCAATAACGTAACTTATAATCACAGTAACTTGTGGAGTGTAAGTTTCGAAGAGCCCGGTGACCCACATGCAGCGAAGTTCGTAAGTGACGGAACCAAGTTACAGTTGGTAACTTAAGTAACTGACATCACTTTTAATTGATTCTTACATGTACTTAAGGCATGTGTTGTTGGGGGATCAAAATATATAAACATAGTTTTAAAACATAACTTGACGACCTCGAAGGTTCTATTTCCGGATCAGTATAAAAATTTAAATATTAAAAGAAATTGGCTAGTTAAGGTTCTCCCCTAGTCAAAGCGCTTACTGCGCCTTCTTAAGGATAGTGTAGTATGGTACAGTTGATATGGTAGTCTGGAGATTTATTATGAACTACTCAGTCGTTTGAGTAATTCGTCTTACACAAGAACTCAATCAAATAGTTTATCCGTTTAACAGCTACTACAATGGACGCAAATTCACAAGAAAAACATATTTTGTTCAAATGTAAATGAGAGTCAAAAAACTAAAATTTCCAGTATCCATATCTCTCTCAATACCCAGCGGTTGAATATAGAAATGGTATCTTCTCAAAGTTGAAATAACCCAAAAGCGATATTTCCGCGGTGTGTTAGTAGGATAACATTTGGTTATAATTAAAACAACTGCGAGTTACGTGGCGAAGTTTAAATTGGATTCAGTTTGCTATTGTTTTGCCGTGTATTACAATTATTATGTACTAGCGGGACAGAAGGGTTTTGCTATTAAAGTGAAAAACATAAAATAAAAAATGTCTGCGATAATCTAAGAAGTTAAACTTTTTTATTAAACGGATTTTCGAATATTTTTTATTAAGTTATCAAGAAGTTTTTATTATATTTTATTTTTTCAATTAGGCTTGTCAAACAAAGTTAAAAGATTACTTGTTTCCAAATTAAAGGCAACATTGCAAACTATTCTTTTTAACTATCACTTTTGTAAAATTATAAAAGTTACAGCTACGCTAATTTTACACCAAGTATGCGTTTAGTTAAGCAAAATTCAACAATATTTATCGCATCAAGATATTAAAGCAAGCAAGTTGTTTTCTGTTCTTAAATATACTGTTTGTGTTTACTGTAGATTGTACTGAAAGGCGCAGTAAGATGTGTAAAGGTGAGGCCACACTTAACTGCATGCAGAACTGTTTTCCATGCGATAGTTACAAGCCGTTTGCCTTTGCAAGAGCGCTTGCAAACGATAAAGTATAAAAAGCTGCAAGAACGGTCATTGCGTTTGTTTTTACATATTTTCTCATGAAACAATACTTAATGTTTTGGGGACAAGATACACACAAAATAACTAACTTACAGCTTTAAACTGTGTCTTCATTATACTCTACACCAATATAAAGAGGTTTGTAGTCAATAAACAAAAAAAAATACTAAAGCAGTTTAAAAACAAACCTCATTAGTTTATTAAAACATCTTTCAAAAAATCATCATTTAAAATATTTTCAAGTATATCCAGTACCTACCTTAAAGGTGAACAAAATACATATTAGTTAAAGATTTGTGTAGTAAAGAGAAAACGTAAAGATTCAAAACGTTCCATACATTTACAAAAACAAAGTACTACATTCCAGCTTCGACCACCAAAAAGTTTTATCAATGCGACCTCTTTGCACAAAAACGAAATATCACCGGCCAGCACTATTTCCCTGCTATCTGATAAACCCTTTGGTATTTCGAATTCAAATTATTTTTCTATTGGTTTCGAATTGTTTTTGTGTGGGTTTTTAAAAACAGGATGTTGTTCCGAAAAGCAGTGATGCGCGAATGATGTCTGTCGTGGCCAGACCGAATTGATTTATGAAATATTTTTTTTTGCGTTGACGTTTGGAATTTATTGAAATTAGAATGAGGGTTAAATTGAAAAGTATTATAAGAGTGGAGGATAGTTACGCAGTGTTAGTAAGATTTTTTAATTTATAAAGGTGTGCCAAAATAATTAAATAATAGAGATTTAATTTATCTTAAGGGCACAATTTAATTAAGTTCTTAAACTATGAAACTTTCATTAAACATAATATAAGTAGGTAATTATACTAATTTCTACACATTTGAAATGAATAAAGTGTCAATAATATTTTGCCAAATGTTATTGACATTATGTATCATCAAAATGTACATAGAGATAGCGATAGAGATAGAGATAGCGATAGCGATAGCGATAGCGTTAGCGATAGCGATAGCGATAACGATAGCGATCGCAAGCAAAAAAACAAGCCAAAAGTTTTTTTTTGTAATCGTTGCAATGCCCAACTTACTATTGACGTGTAGGTATGTAAGAGGAAATAGTATTGACACTTATTTAAGGCTTGGAATATATTTTTTTATAAGAACTACTACGTAAAGTAAGTTTTAAAATTTTTATACGAATTTTCCTTTCACTTTTACAGATTCGTACATTTTACCTATACCTTATCTTCAACTACGTACATCTTTTACCAAAACAACCTTAAAACCTAAACCTAAGATTATTCTCCTCAAAAGCCTTCATATATTTAGTAAAGAGAATTGAACGAAGAGAGCTTGCGACTTGCTCGCCCGGATGTGACGTCAGAGCGATGCATGCCCACCGGAACATAGCGTGAAAGCCCGACGCGTTTGTCAATCGGCTTTTAGCTGAAATAATGTTAAGATGCAAATTTGATCTTTAAAGACGAGTGGGTAAGGTGCGGTTTTGATTGGCAGGCAATATTTTAAGTGATTTTTTTATGAAACCAAAACATATAACACTTATTAGAAAGTAAAGTAATAGAAGATACAGCTGTGTATATTATGCGCTATGTATTTAAGGTAGACTAATTCTTAATTTTGTGCGTATTAAAAAAGATGCAGGAAGTTCAGTCGAATTATATTAATTACATTAAGATATACCCTACAGGAATCTGAGACGAAACACAATACTTAATTTAGTCATAGAATATAGAATTATTATATATTTTGGTTTGTGATTGCATTAAATTAAGTATTAAGGCAACTTAATATCTTTCTGATTGTAATAATGGAAAACGGTTCGCTGCCGGTTTCTACATAAAGAATTTGATGTTGATTACATTAAAATAAAACTAAACTAAAATTACTTTAGCATAACTTTAACTATTTTCGTAAAGAAAACGTATTTTTGAAACAGGGAATGACTTTTACAATTAAAAAGATGATGCTTTTAAGTTAGTTACATAAAAAACGAAAAATAATATTTTTTATTTGTTTTTTATGGCTTAAACGTAAACTATGAAGTATCTATTCTGAATATTGTAATTCGTTGTTCTATGTTAACCGCTTCAAGGCATGCAATTATACAATGAAGGAATCCAAAACCTGCGCGAATCTCACTTAGACGATGTTTTTCCTCGTACCTTTGCTACAGTCAGCTGCGAAAGTGGAAATGAAATGAATAAAAATGAAAATGAAAAAAGGAAAAAATATTTTCTAATGAAAATAATTAGAGATGCGCCGAGTACCACTTTTGCTGGGTAACGAGTACCGAGTTTAACTAGGCTCAATTTTTTTTTCAACCAAGTACTCGGCCTAGTAACTCGTTTATATCAGATTCCCATTTCGCGCGCGCGTAAGCAAGTTGTTTTAATTATATCTACCTAAATATATTACTTTTCTTAAACAAAGTATACTCGGCATTTAAAACCGAGTTATTCGGGCGAGTACAAGTACCAAAAAATTACCGAGTTCGCCGAGTACCGAGTATCAACCGAGTACTCGGCCCTCCTGGAAATAAATAAAGAAGACAAGTGTCATATAGTGTTATTTCTAGAATAATATTATCCCAACCATCAACTACACTTGAACGAAACCTTCAAAGGGTGTCATCCCCACTTACCTACTCACAAAGATACACTTTTTTAATAAAGAATATCTCTTATTTTTTTTATAACCTAAAAATTATAATATAACAAATATTTCTAAGATGTTTGCGTCTGACTGTACCTGCTCTAGCTGTGTGCGGCATGTGGTGTATAGGGTTACTAATTGTCGAAGGAATGTAAGGGCACGATTTAGAAGGAAGTACAGTTTACAGGGAAAATTACTAATTGGAACTGTGTTTAAGAATAGGCCCTTAAAGATAAAAAATATTTATGGCAAAATTAAATACAAAAAATAAATGTTTTTTTTTAATAAAAAAAATACATTCGTTTAACATTCGCTTTCCCTTATACGAAAATTAGCTCTCCGGTAGAAATTTATTTTTCTGTTATTATTTTATTTTTGAAAACGTCAAATAACGAACAATTTTCCAACATGAAAATGAAATCAATAATACTACTAAAGTACATATAGGTACACTAAATAACATGAGAAAAGCCTTTTTTTCACTGCCAATTATATGGTCTGATTGTGGGAGGTAAACTGCCTGGAAAATTACCTTCCTCGTGCCTTCCTTTACTGCGATAGGTAGACGAATGTTCTATTATGTTGGGTAGGTTAGTTGTAATCTTAAATTGACTAGTATGTAAGATAATAAAAATAACTACGTTAAAAAAAACGGGTCAATGACTTTCCGGACACAAAAAACTCGGACACCTTGGTAAAAAATAATATTTAAATTGAAAAACCACAATTTGGCCAAGGTGTCCGAATTTTTTGTGTCCGAAAAGTCATTGACCCACGAGTTTAAAAAGTAAAAAGTTAAAAATAATAAAGATTTATTGTTCATTAAATACTAGATACCTATTATTTATACGTGCTATTTACAAATAGGTTTACAGTCGGGGATCTTTGTTAATCTTTCACGTAAAAACTACTAAACGATCGCGATGAAACTTGGTATATAGATTGACTATAATCCAAAATTCTTATTTCTACAGGAAAGTTCCTCATTTCCACGGGAAAATTAATTTAGGTGTGGATAAAACGACAGTGCAGAAAGCTATCGTACTAAAATTATAAACGTGGAAGTTTGTAAGTATGTATGGATGTTTGTTACTCTTTCATGTAAAGACGACTGGACGGATTTGGATGAAACTTTACAGTTATATAGGTTATACATCAGAAAAACACAAAGGGTACTTTTTACAGCGGGAAAACTTCTCATTCCCACGGGAAACCGACTTCCACGCGAACGGAGTCGCGGGCGGCCACTTGTTAGATATAAAGTAAAATAAAAGATGTCTACTGATAAGTTTTCAGACTACCCTACCAACTACATAGCCTATTTTTAAATGCGAAAGTCTGCATTAAAATTAAAGGGGGAGAACCTAGCTACAGATATATGAGTAAGACAAATCTGAAAAAACTGTATGTATCTCGATTATCAGCACTGCACTATGAACATAATCAAGTAACTTGTTCATCAAATCACTCCATGAAATAGAACGTTTTAATCCCTAAGTTAGACCTTTACAACCTTATTCCAAGCATTATCAGCTAGGTGTTAACGAGTTGCATAGCGAGCAACGAACACGCAAATTGTGCATCCATTGTCGAGTAGTTTATACGAGCTGAAGTGTGGGTGGGAACAAATGGCGCAATGGAAGGGGTACTTTTAATTGAGGGGATAGTATTGTTTTTGGGGGCAGAGTAGGATCTCTTTATTTCAGAAGAAAATAAATATAACTTATCAAGATAATTGTAGATTTCATTTTCATGTATTTTTTCATGATCTGAGTCAGAGTATTATATATACCTATGTCAAATATTTTGTAAGGATTCTTAAACACTAATTGTTAAACAAAAAAATCAAGATAAGCTAGGAAAAAGTAAATGAAATATAAATAAATAAAGAACAACAGAAATTCTAACATATTTGATAAACTGACTTGATTTGTTGAGGTAGTTTGTAGGTACAGTCGGCAACACAAATTAAAACATTACAAAATATTTATATGCATTGGTCTCATAGCATAATATTACCTAGCTAAAGAGTTTCAAGGACAGAAGCATACACTATTTTATAGGTTGAGAAAAAAGCAAGGATTAGATAATAATATTATTTAGCGGCTACTTCTCCGTTATTTGTAAGTTAAACGTAGTAATTTATTGTAAAAAATAGTTCCAATTAAGCACAAAATTTACCAAAGATTAAGTTCAGATGAGTCTATACACGTGCAAGAAATAAAAAGAGAGTATGCACACTATAATCACTTCATCTCCTACTAGTGGCCGCCCGCGACTCCGTTCGCGTGGAAGTCGGTTTCCCGTGGGAATGAGATGTTTTCCCGCGGTAAAATAGTATCCTATGTGTTATTCTGATGTATAACCTATATTACTGCAAAGTTTTATCCAAATCCATCCAGTAGTTTTACGTGAAAGAGTAACAAACATCCATCCATCCATCCATCCATCCATCCATACATCCTCACAAACTTTCACATTTATAATATTAGTAGGATTAGTAGGATTTAAAACATGTTTTCTAATTTTGATGTTACTTCATGAACAATATTTAAACTTTGAACCAAGCTGACTGTACCTTACGAAAATTCCGTGACTCCCATACTCCCATCTCAAGATTTTATACAAATTCCCGGCTCTGCGAGATGGATGCCCGCAGTTTCGCCGACTACCCTCTAATATGTCATCGCTGCATTTTTTATGTTCCACCCGCGGCCGGATTACATTTTTTTGAGTGGTCTCAGCCAATGTTCGAAATGAACTGTGAATTTGCCGAGGTGTAAAAAATATTATTCTGTTGGTTTTTGTTTTTTTGCGTAAGGTAAGGAATTATTTATTTTTGAAGATTTATTTTAGGAAACTAATTTTCGAATTATTTAAACATGTTTTATATGTCTTTACGCAACATAAATATTTATCTATACTATTAAAGTTATAGGAACCGCTGCCTCTGACATGCCTTCTTGCGAAAAAGTTACAACTTTTTACCACACTTATTAAAATATATATTTTTCTTATCACTTCAATGAGTTTGGTAAAATTTACATAGTATTAAATAATATAACGTACAAATATAATCCACAAGGATTCTTTCTACATCTTTTTTTTATTTATTATTTATATATTTTCTTCACGACAGTCCTCGCCAAAACTGCAAACTAATGCAATTACAATATTTGCGAGATCACTGGAGACAGGTACAGTTCCGTGCGAAACTGTTTGAGGTGCACAATTGAATTAATTACAACGAAGGTTTCGTCCTTTGAGAGTATTGTGATATTGCAATTGTGGAGCACTGACGGTATTCAAACGACAAACTCACTAACTGATATTAGTTACGGAGTTTCTAGTATTTGCATAGGGTGAGCCTTTGTTACTGATAAGACAGGTACTGTACAAGAACTAGACTATGAACATAACTTAATCCTGCTTTTTCATAAGGAGGTTTTTGCCTAGATAAGAAGGACGTACATACAGGTAAAGGCTATTATTATTGACTAGCTTTTACCCGCGCGCTTCGCACGCGTTAAGTTTGGAGTAAAACTCCTTTTCTTGTACCATGTTATTAGACAATTAAAACTTCCTTTTGAATTACTCAATCTATTAAAAAAACGCATCAACGTCCGTTGTGTAATTTAAAGATTTAAGCATACACAGGGACATAGGGACAGAGAAAGCGACTTTGTTTTGTACTATGTAGTGATATGAAGAATGAAGTTACTATTTGATTGATTTCCTTTAGTTAAAGAAAATATAAGTTCTGTCAATATTGTAGTTTTAAATTTAAATGCTGCAAAAGTCTCTAATCATGAAAAAAAGTTAACAAAGTAGGTTCCATAATCTCATAATAAATTACCTATAGCTATAATTTATTGACAATAACAAAAAAAAATTTAATCATCATAATCACTCTACTGGAATCCACTGCAGGACGTTAGTTAAATATCTATAATATGAAATGTTCCGTACATTGAGTCCACACCTATTAGGTATTTATTCATCTTACTACTCTACGTATTATGACAACATATTTTTTAAAGAAACCTTAATTATAAATCTGCATACACTTTCACACTCTCACACTCTAAAATACACATACACACTCTCTCACACCACTCACAGAATGAAGCTGCAACATCCGCGGAGTAGCGTCTCACGGACGGACACTGTTTGGTTCTGAAGTGTGCTACATACAATGATGTAGAATAGTTTACTGGAAATGATAATGTACGAGTCTTTTATGTAGTCACCGACCAACAAACTAATTCCGAAAAAGTCGGTTTTTTCCACAATGCCCAGTGGATTAATCTTCTTTGAGGCGCCGTAGTTTTAAGCATTTTACGAGTAGGTAATTTTAATAAATAAAATATGTTTACTTAAGTAAACATATTTAAGTAAAAAAAAAATAGAGAATTCGGTGGGAACTATGTTCAATATTGGTCATGTTTCCTAATATGTTCTTTAAAAATGTTTGTTTAACAAGTATATAAACCAATTTCAGAAATTTGCGATCATACATTATAGAACATTTCCACATGTGTCCACTTGCAGTTTTTAACCTACTAATATACAATATTATGAGTTAAAATAGATAAAAATACTATCACATATATTATCCGCAAAGTCCTATTCCTATAACAAAAACTCAGATACCCACAGCTACCACATCCAGCACTTTACATCTCCGCCCGCGTTGTACTTGAACCGGATTCAATACGGATTGTCGAAACTTCGGCCAAGTTTCGACAACGTCCGACGTTCGAGTCCCGGGGCGGGCAAATTGCATACTCATTGTTAGTTGCAGTGTGTGGACTTACTGTTTATTACTTGTACTGTCTTGCGGGATAATGAAGTTGAGAACACTGAATTGAATATGGGGTTCATTACGAGAGGTTTCTCTAACAAAAGGAGAAAATATATAAAAATAAATAGCCTATATATGTCCCATAGTTGAGCACAGGCCTCCTTCTCGGAAAGCGAGAGGGTTTGAGCTGTAAACCACCACGCTGGCTCGGTGCGGCTTGGTGGATCACATGATGAATTATCATCCAATAATGTGGATTTCCTCACGATGTTTTTCCCTCATCGTTAGAGTAATGCTTCATATAATATTTTTGGGTCGGTTTCTTTCTTTAGCATATGCAAAAAGTGCATTAATTTCTGTTTCTACATTTGGGCTGTATCAAAGGTCTTATATTACCAAACCAATTTTTATACGAGATCGTCATTCGATAACAACGCCAAATTAATATTTTATACGTTAAACTTGTTTTTTTCACTTTACCATGTTTTTATAAGAAAAATACACCATTTAATATTTCAATTTTCCTCTCATTATTTAAGAAACATCAACTTTTTCATAAACTACCCGCACCCATACAAAATACAGCTATAATAAAACGTCTACCTAATGAGCGAATCACTTACAGTAAGACGAATTGCTTGGGGCATGTAGAATTCTCATTATTTATACTTAAACCAGTCAACTTAGACCCTCCATACATCTACTTCTGCTTTAGCCTGCACTGATTTGTAAGGAGCATAAAGCTCAAAATACGATGGCAGGTCTGTAACAAATTGTAAATAAAAATAAATGTAGGATATGGCATTTAAGTACGTAACGATAATGGTTGTTAACGAGCCAGATATGTATATTAGAGCATTGTATACTTTTATAATATTTACCATATTTTATTTTTTGTGGTTTTATGTCTTTCATGGATATTATTAATGACAACACGGTAAATCTTATATAAATACCTACTAGCTGACTTAATGCTAGTTTTCATTACTTATGCTTGTGTAATGAGACAGGAAAATAGTTATGTGGAAAATTCAACCGTGTACAAAAATAATAAAATACAATTAACACCTACCCATAACAAACTACCCTCAATTCCTTACATTTTCCCCAAACATACTTCGACAAATACCCAGTACAAACAATCCAAAAGGAACCAATAATTCCTAACTCAATTACCGCAAACGAGTCTCAAAAACAACCGTTGTTATTTGAGATTCACCTCAGGCTAAAATTAAGCAGCAACCGAACGATATTCCGTTTTCAGACAATATAATTTACCATTAGGAACAGAGTTGTAACGGAATAAACGGTCGGTCGACACGACTGCTTGCTCTGCACTCCAATCACGAACTGATTTGAATTGAGAATTCGCGCGGACTGGGCCACTGGGCGAGTGGGGGGTGATTGCATTTTTGAAAATAGATTGGCGTTAGTGGCGGGAAGAAAATAGTTCCGATGTTACGGCATGGATTTAAAAAGAAATGTTCTTAGTCCGTGTTTCCACTTATGAGTAGTAGCAGTTTATTGTGATCAAAAATGCATTTTCGATGAATTGGAATAGAAACACACTACGCTATATGAACAGCTTAATTTAGACAATTACAAATATAATCTTGAATGGTTATTTAGTTGATAAACATAATTAGTTATGTCCTAAACCAACATTGTTTAACGTTCTGTCATTCCTTTTTCCACTATGAGCAAAATTCTCTTTAAATACTTTTGATTCTTAAGCTTAATCTCAAGACTAATTTCTTTAATACCTCTCACTCCCACCATTAACCTACAAAACAAAGAGGAAAAAGTCTTGTTTATTTCCGAATGTTAAACAGATTTACATTTCTAATGTAAATGCAACTTTGGTTTCAAGAAATTAACTTTGACAAACCCGAAAGAGCTTAACTCCAAGCTCTTGGAGCTTCGAACTCGAACCGTAAGTTTGAGGAGTTAAGGTTCAAATTTTAATAGCATTGCAATAATGAAGTCAGGAATTAATGGTGTGTTTCGTAGTCCGATTTTCAACATTTTTGTTTGTGAAAAGATTTGCGAGGATTTTCTCCGTTTTAGTGGATTAGCAACTGTTGTTTATTTCATACTTGGAGTGACAATGATCTGTGGTGAAATAAAGAATGGGAAATATATTTTTATTTATCTTACCTGGCTACGAAGATACTTTATTTGTATCTAATGATATTATTTAGGCGAGAAAAATGATTTCTATAATATATTCATAAATTCTAAAATATATAGCAAAAAAGTTGTTTGTGTGTATGTATACGTGTTTATCTCTGACTATGTCAAGTTGTACCTTAAGTAAAACTTCATCTTCAGAGCATGCAACATTTTTACCTTATTAAAACTTTCCCCAAGAACTCAGTCCCCAAACTCCTACATTTCAAACCAAAGGTAAAAGAATCTTCTACTCCTGAGCTGGGTAGTTTAAAAAATGACAAAATTGCTTCATACAGACACGGGACTTCCCAGTTTGGCGGTAACTAGGCTGCCTCGGCTCTAGCAGTAGTTTTTATTAAGTTACAGTAAAACAAACTGGTAAGGAATTTTTCCAAGTTACCAGGAAATGCTGGAGGGTAGTTTTGTGTCGCTTTTACCTTAACGAGAAGTTTGCCTGAATCAAATTAGCTGGAGTTCGACCGGACTGGAATTTGGGTTGTGTTTTTCGGATTTGCTGCGGTTTTCGATGTTTTGATATTAACTCTAATAGTCTGAAACTAGTTTTAAATCTGGAATTTAATGGTAAATGGTTTAACGATCAAAACAAAGTAAAATTTAGTATTATCTATGCTTATATCTCATTTAATGAGGCAATATCCTAAAAAAACCTGAGATTGACTAGCTTAAACAATGATAAAATCTGAGTGTCACTCTTTAATACGATAAGTAGTTTAAGCATATTTTTCAGACAATGGCTTCTTAACTTCATCTTGTGAAAAAATACAAAAGCGATAAATATAAGACAAAAGTCTATAATATAAATCGTACACCAAATGCGCATTTTTTACACAAAAGAATAAAATCCAAAACAAGTGAATATCTCTTACAAAATACAGCCAAGACTTCAAAACCGGAACAAAGGCTTCCTTTCCGTCCAAAGAGGCGGTTTTCCGACGATTTAAGTCGAACATTGATGTACTGTGAGGCCTGTGTCCGTATCACTGACTCTTTGAGGATTTACAACGAACTCAGAGCTGGGTTTAGAGTCAATTCAATAACGGGTATGAAAGTAGGAAGATGGACTGTACTTGTTCATTTTGCAGACATACTTATAGTCTGTTAAGTTTTAGCTTGATGCTGTGACAAAATTATTATAACTCCAAGTACCTTAGTAATTTTTACAAATATTGAAATTTTGAGGGAATCAATTATGTTTCACAAATTAATAAAATGATAACTTTTAGTCCCTGTTTGGGCGCCAGTCTACTATTCTACTAATGCGGATTCAATGTTTTACTTTCCCACGCGCAAACCTGAAAATATTTTACTATATAATTCTTTCTCTAAGCATCTATCACTCAAAGATCCATTGTTTTAAGAAATCCATTTTCTTAAAACAATGATATTATAAATATTGGTCCCTTGCTGGGCGCCAATTTAAATTTGCATTTCACACAACACTCTGATTAAGCTTAATTATTTATCCACTCTTTAGGATTCAATATATTCCTACCTCACGTTAACTCCACTATACTTTTCCCAATGACTTGCTTAACACCCAACACGTCTGCTTGTCACGCAGTCTGGTCACGAAGCGGTGTTTCTACACCGCGTCGCCGGGGCGCGCGCTAGGTGGCGCTGTCAATTGAAAATGTCTACCAGGTGAGAGCATTCTGTGTGTGCAGTCGTTTTGTTGGTAAGTCTTGGTATGGGTTTTTTGTTGTGTTTATTTTTTATGGATGAAGAAAGTTATTTAAGGGAGTTTTTAAAAACAGATTTTTATGATTCTACATATAATATTGAAAAATAACTTAAATATTTCAAAAGCACGCGCTATTTGATACAAAAATAATATTTTCTTATGTTACTCTTCAATAAGGCTAAATGTCTTTTTGTAGAGTTGAACTGGGCTATTTCGAGTCTCCATAACTTTATCTAAACGAGGTATTTACGGGTACTTAGAATATAAAGCATAATTTAGGCACAAAAAAAGTTATTAATCTTAACTTAAATATATCATTAAGCAAGAGAATTTAGGGTATTTATAATGCATGGTGACTATCATGTGACCCGCTTGCTCGTTTACAAGCTTATCTCCTAAAAAAAAGCGTTCAGTTGAATGTTGTTATATCATGCAAAAATTTTACACCATACAAAACGGTTAATAGACGAACATTATAGATTATGAGAAATTAAGAAAGACTAAACTCTCTGGAAATAATAGTGGAAGAGAAAGTAAGTATTTGTTTGACGGCTGACACTATTTATTAAGTAACTATTAATGTTAACTTATTGTTGTAAACTTTTTGATTTTATTAATAAAAAGTAAAGCTGACTCCTGCTGCAAGTGATGCAAGCAACTTACGTAAACTTTTTATCTTTGAACAACCACAGTTCGTCTTTAAATTGTCTTACTTGGTCTTTTACTCTTAAAAAACTAGTGATAATGTGTATGCTAAACGGTGGGTCCTGGGTTCCAACATTTTCTAAAGTAGCCTGTTTCTGGAAGTAGCTTGTTTCTCTCCTAATCTATTGCAAGGCAATAGAAGCCTTACAATGTACTAAGAAGAGAATGTTAATAGAAAGTTGTTTTTAGTATAGGATCACTTAATGTGGTAGAATTGAGATTAATTATTATTTTATTAGGAAATAATATTTTGTCTTATCTGAACTTGACATGATCGAACAAACTGTATTTGTTTGTTACCAGCAGAAATCGTATCCAGTAAAAGATTTCAGAAACACTTCACAACCTGTTAAACATAAAATTAGTTTAGATGTAGAGATCTGTAAAAATACAGTAGGCATTATTTGTAAGTCTTGGATTTTTACGAAAATAAGTCGTAGTTTTACGTACTTCCATTTATACGACCTTCTTCCTTACAGGCCTCTTTCTCGGAAAGCGTGAATATTTCACAAAATTCAACCGGTTTTATTTTTCTTAAATGAGAATTAGTATTTAATAAAAAGTAAGTAAGGTGTTGTTTATGCATGTCAGTTTAAATAGCTCCAAAACACATGAAATACTATCTTCACAATAACGTCTTTGGAACTCGCAACTTGAACTGCAGTATTTCAACTTAAAAAAAGAATGATTATTCTCAAATAAAACCACCATTCGCGCCATTAGCTAAAACACACCCTTTCTATGTACACCAATACACTCACAAAACAAAAATATACAGCACTTTGTATATACTTCACGTATTATCTCAAGGACAAAAACTCGCGTCTTATTCTTAAGATGGTTTCTCATACGCATGCGTGGGGATTAGGCCACGCCTACATCTGAGAGAGAAAACAGCTGATTTGATCTTTCTTTTGTTGTGTTATCAGTAAAATTGATTTGATACTAAGATAAAGTGGATTTTGTATGAAATGCTATCGTAAAATGGATTGAGTAAATACATTAAACGTGCTTGTATGAATTAATTTGTTTTATAGAGTTTGTGTTAGTTGTTGTAACAAAAGTTTTCTCAATCGTAAAGTAAAAGCAAAGGTTGTCCTTAAAAAAATGTTTTTTTATTAAAAAAATAATAAGCAATATTGAAACAAAACAATTGTTGAAATGCAGTTTATTTTTAGTTTATTTATCTTGTATTTTTGATCTTATATTGGATAAACTTCACTAAAGTTCAAAACAATATAAGTACCTATAGAGTAGAATAACCAATAAATAGCAAACTTACTTTTGCAGTCTAGATTACATTATTACATTAACTTATTTATTTGATCATAATTTAGCTTAGCTTTATAAAAACAAACAAAAAATAATGACTTTATTTAAAGTTAGAGAAGTTTTTATAGTTCGTACAAAACGTGTGCTAGTATTTCACTCTCACATTTTATTTCTCGCATCTTAATTAGGTTAATAGACTAAGAGTGCATTCCATCGCAACCGCAGAACATACTCCAGCTTAATTAATTTTCTTCTCTCGAGGCTTCCTGAAATTCGCCCCGAAGGCTTTTTCAGGCTTTTTCATTAGCCCTCAAAGAACTGAGTTTTTCCATCAATTCATTACACATTGAAACTCGGGAAAGTTGCAGTTTTAATTAAAGATAGTCAATGGAGCCCGCCCATGAAGCCTTAACTCACTGGGACGTGGTTGGCTTATTTTTTTTCGACACACTCATTCCCGCCTCTCTGGCCCTCCCAAACAAACACCAAAGTAATTTGAAAACAGAATTTTTGTTACTCCAATTTCAACTTTACCCCAAAGTCTTAAAATCCTCTTTAGCTTTAAGTCCGTTGGCGGTTAAGACGTTAGGGAGCTGAGGGAAACCTTTCAGTTGATTTCGTGGATATAGAGACAGGCTTTCACGGAAAAAGCTCAGTTGGCCGCGAGCTCTCGCGTGAACGGACGTGCGCGGGAGAGGTTTTCGCTGAGCGGTGAAATCTCGAAAAACTTTACGAAGTTGTGTGGTCGGTTGTAAAATATATTTTTTGGAAGTAATTTTGGTTTTGTGATTATTACGTTTGAAAGTAAAGTCGTTCATGGTTCTGTGAAACAGTGAATTTTAACTGGGGTATGTATTTTTTATTATTAAATTTAGTCAGGTGTAGTTTCCAAAAATACCCAAACTTATTTAAAAATACAATTCGACTCGCTGATAAAGTTAAATTCTATATTTTTTGCACTTTTTTAAATAACGAATTAAACAATTTTTTTACTAAAAACTACATAAACTAAAAATATTTTTTAATCTATACAAAATTACCATAAACATCGCGTCTTTATTATTCATAAAACAAAATGTTCCAACCCTCCATTCTTCTTCAACGTAACTTTAAACTTGGTAATACGTTAACAAGGTATACTAGCCATGTTGCAGTAAAACTGTGAAATCAGCATATTCCTACAAAGTCGGTGCAACTTTGCCAACTTTCCAACTTGTTGGCAGTCGGTGACACTTTCGCGACACGGCGCAGGCAAAAGGGAACTTTTAACGGTAATTTAAGAGATTTCGCGGGTTCTAAAGTTGGTTCTTTTAGAATCTTTTTTGAATTTCTTTTCGATTATATTTGATTCAAAGTGAGATATTTCTTTCGAAGTTAGAAATTAAATGATCGCTTTGAAATAAGTGAACACTGGCATATAATATTTTTTTACAAAGGTATTTTAAAACGAGTTTTATTTTTCAAAAACCATTGTATAAATATTTGACCTAGACCCAGATCGATTTTATAATTTTGTTAGAACGTAAAGACACAATTAATGTAACTGTTTTTTAAATGTGGAATTCAACTCTAATATTATAAATCAAAAGCAATGTTTAGCATTCTATTTTTAACACCAGTACCATGCAATAAATAAACTTGAACTATTCACGTAATTGTGAAATCAAACTTTTAACGCATAATTACGCGTTTATTAATAAAGTTATAGCCGACTCCATATTTTTGTAAATGCCTGAACGTCGAGAATTAGCACAAATGTATAATATAAATGACAACAATGTATAAACGCGACATAATCAACAAAAATTGTTAAATTTCAAATAAACAAGCCAGTCAAAGCATTATTCAATTTAATAACGTCTTTATTTGTCTCGGAATTGCGTCAGATATATTCTTAGAACGAACCAGAAAAGACAGTATCAAGATAAAGTATGAAATCTCAAGCGTATGCAATGTAGAGGAATTTTTCAGAGATATTGCAATAACGTCAACTTTGCTCATATCGAAGTATGTAGCGCAGTACATTGTCTTATATCGCAAGTTTCAAGTTTAAAGTCACTTTATTCTAGGAAATTTTGAATATTTTCATAATAAATAAAAAAAGGTAGTGTCAAAATGTGTGTGAGTGTGTATGTGTGCAAAATAGAAATTGTGTGCTAGTCGCAGATTTTTACGTCCGATTACATATTTCGCACTTTTTTTGCATTTTTCCGGGAATTACAAAATTTTTAACCTTAAATAAAACCCAACACATTCAGAAAAATTTCAGTATTGTGTTCACAAAAGTTGATTTACAAAATCTTCAACCCGAAGTCGCAGATAGTGCATTGCACGTAGGTGGCGAAGATGAACGCCGCTTCGGTCAGGAAGAACTCCTTCATGATCACGTCCTGGCGCTTGAAGAACTCGATACCGGCTTCTTTTACTTGAGAATCTATAATAACAAATTATATTTTTAAGGTTAAGTTATTTATAAGTGAAAGAACAATAAACAATTAGGTATTTAAAAAAAAACTTTTTGACCGTCGCCAAATTGTAATGTTTAATCTGGGGGCATGGCAGTCATAGGTTGAGCAAAAAAGCGGCAAGTCTTATTATAATTTTTAAAATGTCTCCCCCTCAACAAGAATAATTTAGGTAATTTTTAAATAATTTTGTAAGTAAAGTACATCCTGATTATTTTAAGTTAGCCAAAATTTTATGTTTAGGTTTTAAATGAGAAAATATCCTAAAAGATTGCGAAAACCGCAATAAAATCCGTTTTGTGGTTTAGGAGGAGTTAGCGGCCAAACAGACAGAATTAGCGACTTGTATTTATTCTATGTAATGATGATGATAATGATCAGTAGATATGTGCAAAAGTATAAAATTGTTACCTCTTGATCGAAATAGGCTGGGGCTGACTTCCAAGTATTTGTATTTCGGTTCTGAGATGAAGGCAAAGGAAACTGAGTCCTTCAGTCTTATGTTGAGCACACTCGGTATGGTGGAAGTTACTGTGATCGGGGCTAAAACAGAAATACATTTTATTTAAAAACATATTAAATGTTCTCAAGATGTTCCAAAGTTGCCAGTGATAGATTCTATTATTATTTTTTATTCGGAATTTTCACGTAGTTTTTTACACATTTTTTTTTATTTCTTGTTACTTAGAAGAAAATTTTTTTTTTGAAGTAAGTTTTTGATGTAACTAAGCAGGTTTAGTTTTCCTTAAGTATACAGATATAAGCGTTAATAATAATTTCCAAAAATCAATCCACCAACCCGCACCGAGCCAGCGTGGTGGATTACGGAAACCCCTCTCGCTATCCTAGGCCTGTGCTCAACTATGAGACATATATAGACTATTTTTTTTATTTACCATATTCCATGACATAGAACCCTTTAGTGGTGATGGGTTCCTTCCCGGGGCGGTGGAACCTAAAACTGGCGTAGTTGGTCTCTATCTTCAGGTCCTTGAAAGTAATTACTAGCACCACTTTGTCTGTTACCCTGTCAATGCTGGAAGGAGAAATAAACTTAGTTTTCTTGTAAAAGTAATACAATATATTTTGAACATTTAGATTCTGGAAAAAGGAAAAGAGTCTCCGAGCATTACGCTTTTTCCAGTATCTATCAAAATTATTTCAAAATTTATAAATTAGCATTTTAAATGCAAAACTAAAAGTAAAATCCCAATGAAATATATGTTTGATTTTTGATGCAAACAAGAATTTTAGAAATATGTTACAACTTTTTACCAAATCTGTTTTCTAAAACATACTCTGAACAATACATAGACAAAAATGTTAAACCAATTGCATTAAAAAAAACGTATTGATTACCTATTTTTTTACAAAACCTATTTAACTTGGAAATCAGTTATAAAAGCGTAGTTTTTTGTTAAATCTATTAACTGATCATACTTCTTGCTTGTTAGCTGAACCAAGAACACCTTAGTCCACTTTACCACAATCGTCAACTCACAAGAAGTCTTCAATCCTCGCATTCAGGTTGATATACTCCACATGCTCAGAAGTCAGGGTTGCGTTGATGGAAGGGAAGTAGGCCACTTGTCGCTCCCGAAGCAGCTTCTCTGGAACCTCGCCCTCATATCTGGCGGTGCAGTAGGAGTGGTCGGCGAAAAACTTGCGGATGCATTTGAGGTCGCTGCGCTTGCATGGCCGTATGTTTGTTTCGTCTTGGTCTGGAAGTTAGGTTGTTTTAGTGAAAAAATACTTACTAAACCTACCTTATGAAAATAAACCAAGTAATATACTGAATAATTTAAAGATTATGTTTTTTTGTTTCAGGCATAACACTTTTGTTTCTTACTTAAATAATAATTAATTATTTCTAAGTCGTTCTAACTACGAAGTTATAGATAGGTACTGGAAAAAGGAATGCGGGTCTCCGAACTAACCAAAATTTTGTGACCGCTTTACAATAGTAAATTTAAACGAACACTTTTTAACTTCATAGCTAAAAAAGTGCATAGGAGCAGAAGATCAAAAACAAAGTAAAAAGTAGTAAAAATGAAACTTACCATTATTATTATTAGTGGAATTTTGAGCCAAAATACAGCTCACACAAAAACTAATAAAAATCAATGTAGAGACACGCTTCATGATGGCTAACTACAATGCAAACGCAATACCAACACTACACGCAGAACCTTTATAATCTTCTTAATCAGAATATAATTAAATTCAATCAATTCGGTTTGATACAGTAATTGATGAATTAGTAAATATTTGGTAACACGCAAACGTTCTATTATTAACACTACGTGTGTTCAGTCAAGGTATGATTTTAAATGGACGTGTCCTCTTTTTTGATAGTCTAAGTATGAGGTTCATTCAGTAATGTATTTTAATACTTGTTTTAAGCTAACGCGCGTTGAACAAGCAAAAATGTTGCTTAGAAATTCCGCGCGAAATCCCGGATAGAGTAAAAACAATGTATTTTATTTAATGTTCTATTTGTTGAAATTTATATTATTGTCTCTAATTATTGTTATAAATATATTCATTACTTTAAAAAAATGTGGAAGAAGTGTTTAATTTTGACTGCGTATAAGTGATATTAAATAAAAAAAGGAATTTACCTATTTACTTTTTAAAGAATTTGTAACAGCCAGTAGAATGATGTAATTCATTTTAATCATACTTTTTAAATAGTCGTAACTGATTCCAAATTTTCATATCAAAACGGCTGAACCAATTTTAAATAATTTTGAAAAATTGATAGTTCGTCAACCTGCCTCCAAAGTCAAGTGGCAAGTGATATTTGCGATAGCGAGTAAATAGAAAAAAAATTCTATGAAGCTGTCAAATTGCAAGCTTGACAAAAATTACTTGGGGGGCTGTAAAGAAAATCGGCAACTTTTTACTAACTTGAATAATATAGGTAAAAGATGTTTGAATAACTATCAAGCATCTTAAGACCCTGATGAATAAAACAATAATATTAATTAATGTTGTATAAGTCATGTAATTTTTACATTACTTATATCACGCAATCGCTCAATGTTAAATGGAAACAATTCATGCATTGCAATTGAAACCTACTTTTTTAAGAGACTATAGTTACAATAGTAGTAATTTATACGTAGTATACCTATTACGTTCGTTTATTAATGAAATTCAAATAAAAAATAGAACTTTTTTACTTTAACCTAATAAAGTGCTGTGTATGCTTTTCATGTGAAAGCAATTCAAAAAACCTGTAATGTTTCTGATTTCTGTCATGATTTCATGCCTGGTACAAACTATTTTGCAGTGTAAAACATACGGGACCAACGGTTTATGAGCCGTGTTAGGTACTAGGTAGCTCAGGGTTTTAATCCACTAGCGGTTTCCCATACTAGGAATGACCGCGGCCGACGCTGCATAACCTCGACGATCGAGTCCATTTCAGAAATCTTTAACTAACCAAACTAACTTCTTTAAGCACAGACAAAGGTATTATTTCTTTAAGTTCGTCTTCATTTTTTTTATTATTATATCAGCTACTTCTATCAAACTCTTTCAACCTTTATTTACGTGCAATAAAAGAGCTAATTATTCGGTATTAAAAATAGCTGCAACATAATTAATACAATATTTAATATCAGTTACGTATGTCACTTAATTTCTTACTTTTAAAACTAGGTTATTTTATTTATTACCAATCTATTATGCGCAAAATACTCGTGTAGATATAATTGATCAATTAACAGTAATTGTTAGTTTAAGGTAAGTCAAGGTTCGTAGATCCGTTTGAATTGAACTTGTTTATTAATTTTAAAGTTACTTAGGTGGCGTAAACATATATTCTATGAAGATTAGGTTAAAATTAATATCGAGGCTAAATTTTTTTTCACCATTTGAAAATAGCAATTGTACGTAATCACTACATAGTATATATAAAACTATATCACTTTCTCTCTCCCTATGTATGCTTAAATCTTTAAAACTACGCAACAGATTTTGCTGCAGTTTTTTTTATAGAAAAAGTGATTCAAGAGAAAGTTTTAAATGTAAAATAATATAGTACAGGGAAAGGAGATTTACTCTGAATTTAACGCGTGCGAAGCTGCGCGGGTTAAAGCTAATTTATACTAAAGTGTAGTCAATACTAAAGATTTAAAAAATATTGCGAAGTAGGTTTGTGCATAACAATTGACTTACAGGTAAGAACATAAAAAAATACCGACAATAATTCCCATAAATCACTTTTTACATTTTAAATAATAAATAGGTATATCCTACTAATATTATAAATGTGAAAGTTTGTGAGTATGTGAGGATGTGAGGATGTTTGTTACTCTTTCACGTAAAAACTACTGGATGGATTTGGATGAAACTTTGCAGTAATATAGGTTGTACATCAGAATAACACATAGGGTACTTTTTACCGCGGTAAAATTCACATTCCCACGGGAAACCGACTTCCACGCAAACGGAGTCGCGGGCGGTCACCAGTATAATATATAATAACTCAAACATTAAATTGCCTATAAAACAACCTTACAAACACCAAACTCAATTTCAACCACAACTTGTGCCTATTTAAAAATCCCGCCAAAAACTTCTCAAAATAAGGGTTACCAACGTCTAGATTAGCATATTTTAAAAGTAATTTGCACCTGCTCCGAGGTGAAGTTGTGCAAAAGTTGGGAACACCGAGTTCCCTTCAGGTGTTAATTTTGGGTAAATTGTCAACCCTGTTACGAATAAGTTTATCTGGTTATAATTATAAGGTCTCTTTGATGATCCTTTTGATATAGACACTTTGATTTGATTTTCTTAATTCTCTCAAAGACTTTTTTCTTGTTTTATTTTGTCATAAATTGGCAAAAATGCAGTTGACTAAAAGAAGTTATTAAATGACGAAACGCAAGATTCTACTGCTTTTAAAGCCTTAACTTATTAGGTACCTACTTACTGTTTTTTGGGGAAAGTGATAATCACAGCCAAAGTTAAATTATTTCAAACTGAGCCACCAAACTTAAAACTAACGTTTCTGAGTTTTTCTTATTATAAATAACAGGAATTGCAAAAGTTTTGGTCTTTTGATTTATATATTACTAGTGGCCGCCCGCGACTCCGTTCACGTGGAAATCGGTTCCCGTGGGAATGAGAAGTTTTCCCACGGTAAAAAGTAACCTATGTGTTATTCTGCAAAGTTTCATCCAAAT
Organism: Emmelina monodactyla; assembly: GCA_916618145.1. Lineage (NCBI taxonomy): Eukaryota > Metazoa > Arthropoda > Insecta > Lepidoptera > Pterophoridae > Emmelina > Emmelina monodactyla. The sequence goes on from OU745316.1 coordinate 6,871,563, forward strand.
CCGTCCCGTAGTTTTTACGTGAAAGAGTAACAAACATCCATCCATACATCCATACTCATAAACTTTCACGTTTATAATATTAGTAGGATTAATTTTCATTATTTCATTTTGCCACATCTAGTAAGTTTCCCATCCTTGTTTGTTTGAAGTGTGAAGACGCAACCCCCGTGACGAAGTCACGCCAGTTCCCAACAAAAACCGTTATTTTTAAACAAAAGTTATAAATTACATTGTACTTGAACCAGAGTTGTTGATTAAATTCCTTTTTATTTGCTTGTTCGCTGAAGTTTCGCGTGTGGAGTGCAAAGTTCAAAAACAAGTGGCTGCTAAAAAATGAGCGGGCAAGTTAGACGAAATTAGTTTCTGAGTTGCACTTACTTAGCGGTGGGAGATAGTACTTTCAAAGTTTTTTTTGTAAAGTTGCTCAGAATAAAATAACGTGCTTTTTATACTGCTTAATTCCCCAAAAAAAAATGTTCTGTGAAATTTTTACAGTTTATTTCACCAGAATACACACTTTTTAAAATAACAATAACTTTCGAACCAAACCACGTTTAAAACCTTCTAAAGCCATTTTATTCCACAATCCTTACAAAACCATGTGTAGTATTTAACCCCTAATATGGCTGTACACTCACCAACAAAGTTACCGTTCAAACTGTAACGCTCTTTAATATTAATCTGGTTCACCGTTTGTTTTGGTTCGTTCGTGAAATGTTCGTCGCCGGAAACGCTCCGACGGTTTACGTCATTTCCGGTGTAACGCGAACAGTAATGCGATGAGTTTTGTATGAATTAGCTCGTTTTTGTATTCTAAAGGTGTTTTTGATGGTTAAAATTGAGACGTACGGTAATGTAGTAAATGTAGGTAATGGTCCCTTAAAATAATCTTTAGTCTGTAAAAATGTTAGCTCAGTATCTGGTTTATTAAACTGAATTTTCGTGGTTAAATTTCCACTGCATTCTCACATTTATCTGTGACAAGTTAAGTGTTAAGTGACAAGTTGGTCAAATTAAACATGATAAGGTTATTTTCATCTACTTATTTAAAAAAACCTTTAATCAGACAGAACCCAGCATCTACTTATTTAAAAAAACCTTAAATCAGACAGAACCCAGCATCAAAACACAAGTCATTGCATCTCATTAGCCGCAGCGGTGTTAAAGATAATTAATATTAATTACAGCGTTCATTAATGGATTAAATCCAGATAAAACAATGGAGAAACGATTTATTAACAGAGTTAACAACGGTTTACAAAGTTACGTAGTCATTTCCCGTAATACAGTTTTTGTTTGTAAATTGATATAAAAGAGGATTTTATTATTAGTATGTTTTATTGTTTTAATAATGACTAGCATTTAGTGTCTCGTCAGAAGGAGGTTATTTTTTGCTATAGAAAGTACTTCACATTAATCAAGCAGTTTATTTCCCTTGTCATTTTGTGCAACGAAAATGATTGAAAAATCCGCCCTTTACGCAGTTAAAATCGGCACAGTGTATTTTGCAACAAAAATTTTCTAGGAAATTCTTCGTCAAAAACATTATTTTTTTACAGTAATAGTCAATAACGTGTTTTATACGACCTCTACTTCATAGTTTTATTCTTGTCCCACTTTGAGTAAGCGCATTGCCAAAAAAGAAATTAGTACTACAAACTTCTATAAATCTTAAATGTAGCTAACAATTTTAAGTTCAGCAACCCTCATCATTTAAAATGCCCCACTATATATTTACAGTGTCGCCAAGTTAAAATGCACAACACCCCGCCAGCAATTAATTTGCATCGGATAGCACAGTAGCGCCACCTACCTGCCTTTGTAAGACGTTCTCAAGATGCCACTACATATCCCCTCTATCGGATAATCTCGGATAATTAAAGTATACAATATTAAGTGGGGAGACTGTTCAAGGTATAAGAATAGCGATTTACTAGAGGTAACTGTGTTTTCTCGTAGTAGCTTACAATATTAAGAGAAACAACAAAAAAAGCTTAATATTTCTTTATATATCAGTAAACCAGTATTAATTTTAATTAAGTAAGCTACCAGCTTAGACGCTCTTTAAGAAATCGTATAAATATTCAACGTACTAATAATTACGTCAAATATTGTGGTAAAAATAAAACCATTTCCTGTCTGTGAAAAAAAATTAAACAAATTTAATAGAAATGTATTTATTTTACGGAAATAAGACCCAAGATAGGTATTATTCTAAGATATACTTCTCAATAAATAAATATAATTTAATAAAAATGCTACTGACATCCAGGTTTAGTGGTAAAATCTATTTGACAGTAATATTTTTAAAACTGGTAATTGTATTGATTTAAATAATATAAATAACAGCCAGTATACCTGCTACTAGTTGATTTTTTTTTATATAACCTAAAGGTAAACACAACTACGAAAGTGAAATCTGATCGCCCACACCTTGCACCAAACGCCATTGGATTGTGCTACATTATGTCAATTATTCAATGTCCACAGACGGTACACAGAAAATGTGCTTCGTTAGTTCTGAACTCTGCCACTCTCAGTTTCAGCTGGAACACTACTTGTTTATTTAAAGAACCATCTACACGACTGTGGTTTATTTGTCGGGTAAGATCTGGTTTGCACCGGTATTGTCGGAGGTATCATAGCGGGGTTAATAATTAATTTAAGATAAATTCTATCTGACAGAAAATCAGTATGTTTTTGTTGCACGTCGAACATAAATACTTGACATATGTATGTAGTGACAATGAAAACATACCTCTTATCAGTCAGTTAGCATTTATCTGACTATTGAAAAATCTGCCCTAGAGAGTAGAGTAGGTTTTTGATGACTTATTTAAACTATTATAATCTTAAAACGTTTAGGTAGAACTAGTTGACCATTCGATTTTTCCTTGCACATATCTGGCATACTTAAGACGATTAAGTTCTTGGTGTTTTTTAAAAACTACAATAGTACACCTATAAAAATATATATAATTTTAAATTTAATAAAATAAAATAAATAAATAAATAAATTGAAAAGCCCGCATTTTCGCCAACTTTTTTCCAAATAGGTGGAATATAAGGCTTGACTCTACCTCTGTGACCAAAGCTATAGATAAAGCGAAGCGGTCGCGCCGGATATCCGATACAAATACAAATAAAATGTGGCCTGCTGTCACACCGAATATCATGATTTTACAATTGACAAAAACTACGAAATAAGAGTTTTATACTTCTACGTTTTATAGCAAATCATTAGCTTGAACAAATTTCTCGTGGTCACATTAATATTTAAGAAATTTTAGTATCATCAATATAAAATTAACACAATACGGATTATTTAAAATTATAACAAACTAGCGTGGCCACCATAAAATTAATAACTTTTTAACCGGTTGGCTATTTGCAGAAAATGTGATAACAGAAATAAAAACGATCTATCTAAACGTAAGTTTCAAAAAAGTGCATTATTTAAGTTACCCACTATTTGCAACTTTGTATATTGTCTTTTGAATATTGAACTGTATGCTACTGTGTTATTTCTTAAATCTAATATTGTTATCAATTGATACACCACACGTTGTCAATAAGAACGTTACAAATCTACGGATCTACAATTTTGGTCGTTTCGATAGATCCGATATATTCGGTGTGACTGCGGCCAGTCGTATACAATAAGCAAGCAGTTAATCTAGTAGAGTGTCCCTGTAGCTGGTATCGGCTCTAATGGTATTAATACCGTGGAATGAACCCTGTGTTGATACTAATAAATGATAAAAAAGCTATTGAAAGGCAAAAAAATCAGTCAGAGTCATATAAAGTGTTACATTTTAAAAATGTGTTAGTACTTTTACTTATACTGTACAAGTATTGTCATTTGCTTCTACTTTATAAATGACTAGCTTTTACCCGCGCGGCTTGGCTCGCGTTAAATTCTGAGTAAAACTCCTTTCCCTGTACTATGTTTTGTTAATGTAAACCTCCCTCTTGAATCACTCTATCTATTTAAAAAAAACTCATGAAAATCTGTTGCGTAGTTTTTAAGATTTAAGCATACATAGGGACAGAGAAAGCGACTTTGTTTTATACTATGTAGTGAATGATCTATTGTTGTTTATCAAGTCTAGAGATTATATATATACGAGTACACAGTAAGATTAAAGTTATCTTAGGTACTGTGGGTGTATATAGCTATCTCAAAATAAAACGCATTTGTTTGTTAAGGATATGGTTATTGTCGGGTCAAATATAATTCAAAAATTGAATAATTTTGGACTAATCACTATACGGACCATATCAGTAAGCCAGGAATCGGTCTTGAGATGTTACATCAGTATCTTACACTCCGATTTACATATTTACAAATTGCTTCTGTACAGATCACAAATTCAAATATTTAATTTTAATAACCTAAAGTGAACCCAACAAATCGTGCCTCAATTATAAATCTGTATTAAAATATAGCGTGCATAACAATTTTATCAACTGAGATGATTACACCTTACATCATTTATTACACCTTAATTGTTGCTATTAATATACTCGTATCTGAAGTTAAGTTTGAACTGTTAGTTTGCTGCGTCTAAAACAAAACTTTTACATTTAATGAGTTCTTACCCTAAAATATTTTAAAGAAGAGCCGTCAACACGGCGACATGACATTCCCCCAGTATTAGGGTAAAAGCGGTAATTATTGATCGGTGGCGGTGTTCTCTGCCAAGTATTGGCGCCGAAAAGTCGCGACCGACTGTCTACTTCCCCCTGTGTGGCAGCCAAGAAGATATTGTTTGTGATGCGTAAATGTTGCTTTGTGCATTTTCGTCTGGAAGTTTGTTTTATGAGTGAAGTAGTGAACCGCTTAATCTTTGCATGTATGCAGTTTTGGGGACATGAACACAAAATATTGGATTTGACGAACTGAAAAAAAAAACTTCGGAATGATGAGCGATTTTTCGGATGAATATTTTTTTAAGTTAGGAAACGTTAACGTACAAACAGAAAAGAATAGCAACTTTGTTTTATACAAAGTATGTATAAAAATAAGCATGCATTAAAATTATTACTTTTTAAGTTAATAAACCTTCAAGTATGAATAAACAGTACGTTACTGGTTATGTACACTTGAGGGACTCAAGAAATTATCTAAAGTTCGGTCTCTACTCGTATTGCCTTTCTCACTGGAACATATTCAATTTGTATAGCTTTACAACCTATACCTTTTCTAAAGCTATAGAAGTAACAAATTATACTTTTTATCTCTGTAGTTATTTAAGGTACAGGAACTTTCGTAGTACCTCGTAGCGAAAGCAGCTTTTTGAAATAGCTCACATTACATCAATGTATAATGTGTTTGCAATATTAATTTATGATATTTATTTAATAAATTTGTCGCATCTTTTTCTTATCATATCTTATAAGTGACTATTCCACTTTGTCACACATTTATTTTTGACTGAAAAGTAAAAAGCCTTTTTTTTAAGGCTTTGTCTTACATACATAGCTCAAAAAAGATTCATTCTAAAGAAGGTTACAACAAATACTGCAAAAACATGGAACAACGTCATCTTGAATCACTTAGCATAATATTCTCCACGCCTTCGCAAACAAATAAAAGTGAAACAAAATAATAAATGGCTCATTAATACCCATTCCTTTTGCCCGTCATAAAGAAAAACTGAAAATACATTAGCAAAAATCATAAATCTACTACGATTGCCTATTAACACGCGATTTTCAACCTAATGCTTCACATTTTAAGGTGTGTTTTTGAATGTTGGTAGCAGAGGTCGTTAAAAGTATTTGAAATGAAACCGGAAGTGTGCAGCGGTTGGTAGACAAAGCTCGTTGTTGGCCGGAAGTGGGTGTATCTGTGAATGTTGCCAGTTTATGTTGGCAGCCCTGAAGAACCTGTTAAGGGCTGCACGCATTGGGTTAACTATATCCAGGAGTGTTTACAACTTACGTTAGTGATTTATTTGTGGGTAACTGCAATCGATTGAATGAAACTTACTATTTTGCTAGCAATGCGTTCTTTTTCTTCTCTCGTGGCACATTTTGAGTATGTTGTGCTCTGTGGTTCCTTTGTTAAGCGGAAGGTCCAGAGATCCAATTTTTGATAAATTTTCAGAAATGTATTTTCAATTTAGGCTCGTGTTTTGGTATAACTAGATTCAACCCTAGTGCGTTTGCCCCTTTAACTGAAATGGTTTCTTCACTCACTTTAAAATGTCCATAGTTGGTGTGGTAGTTTTTGTTTCTATATAGTCTTATTTAGTAAGCAAATTATTTTAACTACATTCACACACCCGGGAATCGAACCATGAGCCTTCCGCTTAACAGTCCGCTATACATACCACTGCACCACAGAGGTCATCTAGCCTATCCATATCCAGCCTATCCAAACAAAAATTTAGTTTATTGTAATGACATAAGAACCTTCTTAGATTTACGCGATTATTATTACTTGAAATTAAACTCATTTTAACGGGTTTTACGCGTTTATTTTATTATTTTTGATTTTCCGACGTTTCGACATTTTTACAAATGCCGTGGTCACGGGTAGACTGAGATGTTTGACGTCTTCATAGAGTTAAGTAAAAAACGATTTTTCGAATTCACCGCCATCTGTTTCGTTTCGTACGAAAAAATTTGTAAACGTCGGAAAATCAAAAATAATAAAATAATCGCGTAAAACCCGTTAAAATGAGTTTAATTTCAAGACATAAGAACCGTTTCAGGTTGATCCATAAATATAAGTCTAAATCCCTAGATAAGATGAACACAGTAAAACACTATCTAAATTGCCATCGGTACAGAATTAACCGACATCTAGGAAAAGAGGTTCTTTAGGGAGAGGAAATTATGTTTGTACTTATCTTTAATCTGTTATCTGTAGGCCTTAATGTAACCTTTAACAAACTTACAAAAAAAAGGGATACAAATTCGTTAGTGTTTATTTTTTCACTCATATTCTTGCATATGTTTTTGTAGATTCAACCAATACTTATACTACTTACTATTTTTTTTACTGTTACTATTTTTACTTTCTTTTTGTTGCATTCAATGAAAGCCTTCCTATATAAATGAAAATATTTTTCAATAAATTTAGTTTTGAATGAACTACTTACGTTAACAGTTTCAAAGCCTGAGTTAGAAATGGTTTAACCTAAAGAGGCATTCACTGTCACAACTGTAATCTAAGTTAGAAATTATTCAAATAGAACCAAAACTCAAATTAGACTTTGAATAATATAGAACAAAACAGGCTTACACTAAACTAAAAATACTGGAAGATAAACATTAAAATGAGCGAGAAAAAACTCAATATGTATTTACCTATTTGATCCGTTTAACTTTATTTAAAATAGCCACCCACAGTTTCAGTCGCATGCAAATATTAAAAAATAGCGTAACATTTAAAAAACTATCGTAACGTAACTTGCTACTGATAAAATAATAAATGACTTATTTGGTTCCAGATTTACCCATTACATCAAAACATAACAACTTAATCTCGAAAAAATATAAGTAATATTTAAAGTTCAGCAAAGTTGCATTAAATCTATAAAAGCACACGGAGAAAATGGTTATTTCAAACCCATCTCCATCAATCGTTTTTCCACACCTTTTTAAATCCACCCTCAAGCGATTTCTACTAAAAGACCAAACAGTAAATTAGCGTTGGTACAATTTAACCAAAAGCCTGGAGAATCCCCACAAAATAAATACGAGTTAGACATACGTGGCTAACAGCTGTGAAACATGCAACACTTTAAAATATGCCCTGTTTTTACAATTAGCACTTAACGGGCTGTTTTCGTATGGTCGACGGGTTTATTTGTAATTAGACATTTTAGGAAGTGGTTTTAAATGGATTAGTATCCTGTTGAATGCGACAATCATTCTGTATGTTTTTATTAAAATAATAATAATAAAACCCAGACTGACACACCAATTATGTGGCCCTAAAGCAAGTTGCAGTAAGCACTTGTGTTATACTTACCACATAATGGACTAGGGGAGAACCTAGTTACACACAGACACGAGCCAATATCTCAAAACCATTTTTACGAAATTGGCCCGACCCGAGGATCGAACCCGGAACCATCCGCTTAACAGTCCGGTATTATACCGCTGCACCACAGTTGGCATATAAAACTATTACTGTATAGTACACCTTAAATAGCTAACTTTAGTCAGTCAATGCCAATGAACGCTCGTTACGCGCAAACTGGACGCTAACAAAGCCAATGTAACGCTCTTTTTGGCAGCTTAAGCTGCTTTGCTATTGTAAGCTCTCCTTACTCTAAAAGTGCTTTATATCTTTTACTAGCTTTTGCCCTCGGCTTCGCACGCTTTGAATTTGGACTAAAACCCCTTTCCCTATACTATGATCTTATACAAAACCTTCCCCTTGAATCACTCTATTTATTAAAAAACCCATCAAAATCTGCGTGTAATTTTAAAAATCTAAGCAGACGGCGGAAAGCTAATTTGTTTTATACCTATATAGGTAGTGATATTTCCATGTAAAGTTGCAAACACAATTTATCAATGGCAATCTTTGAACATATTAGCTTAAGGATCTATCTATACATCATTACAATGTAAATTCCTGTGCCAACATTGTTTATTGTTTGTTCCAGTTGCATCATCAGATGTGGTGCGCAGAGTGACTGGCGCGTCTTCACGATGCAACAATGCACTCTCTTCATTTTCACTCTACTCTGTGTGTCTGTCAAAGGTAGGTGTTTTTATTATTATTTTAATACAAATTGTATTTTATTTTATATGATTTCTATTTTAAATTTCAAAGGCTCTTAAGAACTCCCATGAAAGTTGGTAGTCGGTACATATTTTTAATAAGTGCTTAAATATTGTTTTGGTTTAATCTGCAGGTTAATTTGGAAGTGATATGTTACATTAAAATGTTTGTTGTAGATATCTCCGGTAGCTGGGAAGAATGGTGGACCTACGATGGAATATCGGGTATGTATTTAATGTTCGAATTTTAAATCTGAGTTAAAATATCCTATTGTGATTGCAACTGAATATACTTACGAATAGGAGTTATCAAAATAATCCACTGTGTTTTCTGGTGTTAAATATTTTTTATTTTTTTAAGGTTTTTCTTTTAATATCTACTGTAGTTTAAAATTCTAATATCCCACCCCTTAGCAAAAAACAAATAAAAATTTCCTGAAATAGTCTGTCTACATACAAGTAAGCTTTTCCAATATTTATGTCTTATTAAATAAATCGATTAGAAAATCAATTTATGCCTTCACCATTTTTTATAACTGTTGACTTATTTACCCACTAAAATTGCACCTAAAGTTTAACCACGTCTAGATAATTAGTCCATCCAAGTCATCAATTAAAACCCGAATACTCAGTGTACATTAATACATAATTATAAGGGTGGGTGGCCACTACACACACGAGCGTCATTAGCCCCGTAATGACTGGAGATACAATCTAAATGACAGTGTAGACTTATCTTTACACCTCTTCAGTGTGATATGGAGTTTTGACATTTCGTCTATATTTTAATAGGCTATGTACCTTGAGTTCTTCAATACAATAGGCGGAATAAATGTATGGTCAAATGTTTTTTTTGTAAATTGAAAGTAGTCCAAAATGGTTAAACACAAATGGAAGTAGGTACCCAAGTAGTAATAATCATGTCCTATTTGTTTTTCATAGATTTTTATTTAAAAATATTTCCTAATGGAAACAAAAACATGTTAATTAACAAATTAGAACCTTAAATCACCTTGTGCAAATATATATTTTTTACTGTGCTGTTTACGGCAAAAATAATAATTTGATATTTCTAATCACAATATTAGGAAACTATTTTAAATTACACTAAAGAAAATTTGTCATCAGCATTCCTCCTCTACAGCGACTGTTAAGACCATTATCTATTTTTCGTAACTAAGTCATTTTTTCTAAAAAGCATCTTACCTTCCAATACCTAATCTCCATAAATAAAAACCACAATACCGCACTAATGTCGGGTATTTCCTCCTCGTTATGACGTCACATACCCATAATGACGTCATATCCAAGAGTCCTAGCGTGAGGTCACCCTAACGCGACATTACGCACGATAGGGTGACCAAATTTAGCGGTAACCCAATCCTATTGAAAGCGATATCATTCGCTAGTATTCAATAGGTAATTTTGGACATAATTTTGATAGGTCATCGTTATCTGCGCTATTTGGAAGTAAAGACTGATTTGATGGCCAGTGGAGTAGAAGTAATTTCATTGGGAATCAGTGGTCGTTTTCTGTGAGTTGGTCAGGTGGATGCAAAGAGGATTATAACTAGGTTTATTATGATAATGAATAACTTGAGATATTCTCATACGATGTTTTAGATGTTTACTGAAATATCGTGGACAATAAAACAAGTATTTCCTTACGAAATGAGTTCTTATTCTTAAAAGATAAATAGTAAATAATTGTTAAATAAAAAAAATCTACGTAATTCTCACTACTTTGTTTTGTAAAAATCGTATTTGTATTTATTATACTTTTAAAGTCATTTTTCTTTTCAAAAATATTTGTATTATTTAATAAAACTGTGGATGTGAACCCGCTGTCCTCTGAAACACAGTTTTCATAAACTTATTGTTATTTTATCATATTTTTATTTTTATTTAGGATCTTCTCAAAGGGTAGCTTCTAGCGCCTATCAATGATTTATTTGGTTGACTGTAGTAATAGTCACGTCAAATAATTCCTTACTTTACTTACGTTCTTATACCACCCTTCAAAATAATGGCTAATAATATTGCTAATATTGTTAAATAAATAAGTAAATAAAAAACTTATTTTATTTCAAAGAACAATAATCTTGGTATCACATTAGTTAACTGCTAATAATCATCAACGAGAAAACCGCTACAACTCAGCATTCGCAATACATTGCCGCTTTTCGCCCAGGTCCCGGTTTCTGGGGGCTGATCAACCCGCAATGGAGCATGTGCAACAAGGGCCGCAGACAGAGTCCCGTCAACGTGGAGCCCGACAAGCTACTGTTCGACCCGTGGCTGAGAGACATTCAGTTTGATAAACATAAGGTTTGTATTACACACAATAATGTATCTAAAGATTGTTGCAATAAGAGAGATTATTGAATGAGACTTTTCGTGAAGAGATATCTTTTGAAAAAACTAGATGCCGACTTGAATAGGCAAAATATTACGATTCCTATATTTTTTTGGGGTTCAGGGTTCTTTTTGAATCGTTACAATAAGTTTGTTTATGTTAAAAACTTATCTTGTAAATTTGTGCGTTTTTTTTGAAAAAAAAATACATTCTTTTTAATAGTCTTTTTGCGGTCACTATACAATAAATTTAAGACTGATATCAACATAAAATTAATTTCATTAAATTGTCTTGATTCATTATTTACTTTGGTCATTAGATAATAAGACCATATCATTGCCATAATATTTACAAGGACTATTATTTACTATTGATATTGACATGAAGCCCAGATTGCGTATCAAATTCATGGATATATTCAAGAAATAATTATAATACATAACCAATCAATGCTAACCACAAATGACATACATAGATGCAGCTAAGTTAACTACAGCATGTTCTAATTTATTATTCCATAAATTAGTATGTCTAGTATTATCAAAGTTCAGAAATGAAAAAAAAACAGTAATAAGTATTTTTATATTGCATACAATAGATTTCTCATTGGATTTTTGTGTAAATAGAATATTTTTCGAAACTTGGCGTATTTCTGTAAACAATAAGGTTTTAAGGGCTGAGTTGCAAAAATAACTAATTCCATCTCTTTTATATTTCCTACATCGAATACTGAACGTGATGGAAAAAATAGAACAAAAAAAACTTAATCGTAATAAAACGTTAATTCGCCGGTTAAACTGTTGTTCCGTTAATATGTGAAGTGGAAAATTTAACTTTTTTTAATACTAGATACTTGTTTGACAAGTGCGAATGCGTAACTAAATCTAATTTAAACTGAATGCTGTGGCCCAAATCAAAAACGTTCATAAATTTTACCACATTCTAGCACACGCTGTACACAACACAGACTCTAAATACAGTGTGTCCCGCACTATCGCTAGTTAGTTTAACATATATTTCCTTCGGATTACCGTCGGAGGCTGTTGCAATGTTAATCCGCACGATTTGCAAATTTCCTCCATTTTGTTTGATACATTTATTCATTTGTTTTGTATTTTTAATCGAGAAGCTTCGATGTGCAGGACGAATTATATATTATTACTAGCAACCCGCTCACGCTTCGCAATGGTGTATTTTGCGCGACTTGTACACGACAGCGACAAGTTGAATTTTAGCTAACTTTAAATAACTTTTTCTAAATGTCTTTTATTTATGATGAATGAGATGGCGAATTAAAAGTGACCGCATTAAAACCCGTTAAGAAATTTAGAAGTTAGCGGACAAACATACAAACAGACACAAATAACGACTTGGATTTATACTATGTAATGATGAATGTTAGTACCTACCTATGTTGGGTTTTATTTTGATCAATAAAGGTTGACTAGTTTGAAACCAAGATATTCAAAGTGTCCCAAACTACGCAAGTTGCTAGAGTTTGACCAACTGAATTTTCCGCACCGATTACGCGCGAGATTCTTAGAAAATTACTGTTATAAGCTACTTGATTCAGTTGGAAACATTTAAAACTCAAAAGCTTTAACTTATTTATTTATTACTGATATACTAAGTGGACTAAATTAGCGCATTACAATAAAAGTACATACTGTTTAACTAAGTGCTTAAAATATTACTTTCCTCTCGTTTTCTGGTAACATAATCCTACTAATATTATAAATGTGAAAGTTTGTGAGGATGTATGGATGGATGGATGGACGGATGTTTGTTACTCTTTCACGTAAAAACTACTGGATGGATTTGGATGAAACTTTGCAGTAATATAGATTATACATCAGAATAACACATAGGGTACTTTTTACCGCGGGAAAACATCTCATTCCTACGGGAAACCGACTTCCACGCGAACGGAGTCGCGGGCAGCCACTAGTATTATAAATGTGAAAGTTTGTGAGTATGGATGGATGTATGGATGAATGTTTGTTAGTCTTTCACGTCAAAACTACTGGAGGGATTTGGATGAAACTTTCCAGTAATATAGGTTATACATCAGAATAACACATAGGGTACTTTTTACCACGAAAAAACTTCTCATTCCCACGGGAAACCGACTTCTACGCGAACGGAGTCGCGGGCGGCCACTAGTATGTAATAAATATAAGCGATTTAGCGTGCTAATAACAAAAACTTACAACTAATTACAAAAACTTAAATCTGATTACAAAACATCTGCGTCCCACAAACTTTCACAGCCCGACTGACAATTAAAATCAATTCGCCACTGTAATCTCAACGGCTAAACTATGATAAATGGATTTACATACGTACATGGCACCACCAATCATGGCTGACACTATCACATTCACACATACACGCTGTATACAATGCGATATATTGTTGCATGCCGTTTACACCGTGGGGCATCATCCGTATCCGAAAGAATTTGCGGATTGGGCGGCATGTGAGAGGTTAACGCTCAGCTTTAATATTTAATAAATGATTACTGGTTATAGAATTCATTTATTTCAAAGGAATAAATAATATAATTGTTCGTCGGTAATCTGCTTTTATACAGGGTGGTTCAAATAGTGATGTCAACTTTTTTTTTTTAATTCTTACACTTCGGGGTGTCGAAACACACCCCATGTATGTTCCGCGTTTTTTTTTAGTTTTCGAGTCATATATTTTTTCGTGGTTTTTGAATGTTTTCTTCTCTTTTTCTTTTGTTTATACGTCTGTGTGAACGCCCCGCGTTAGCACAACAACCCACAGTATTTTCATACAAGCGAATAAACGTTTAAAAGCAGTTTTTGAGCAACCGCCGGTTATGCATTTCGGGACACGCATACAAAATGTTTCTACATAGATAAATAACAAGTACTTATACCACTTATATAATAAATAAATAAATAATAAATCCAGACTGACACACCAACTTGTGCGGCCCTAAACTAAGCAAAGCTTGTGCTATAAGCACCACACAATGGACTGGGGAGAACCTAGTTACACCCAGACACCGGCAGAATTTCGAAAAAGCATTTTGACGAAATTGGCCCGATCCGGGGATCGAACTCGGAACCACTCGCTTAGCAGTCCGGTATTTATACCGCTGCACCACAGAGGTCGTAGAGTTTAAAAAAAAAAGTTGATAGTACCTTTGTACTCATAAAACTAATGAATACATCCAAGACCTAGTAAAGGGTTAAGGGCCGTACAATTATTCATTTCAGTCTGAATTATAAGTAGGTATGGTAATGTCGTGGTAATATATTCTTGGTGCGATAGCGTATCACACCGTCCATCGGTGGGCGTTTTTGCTAGACTTGAAGCAGTGTGGATGGTTTTATGCAAGACTGTATAATGCTGTGTGAATGTTAACGTTGTTAGGCTAATTCAGGACTGTATAAAAGTTTATTAAGGCTCGTTTCGGTTTATACAAATGTTGAAACGTGGGTGCAGATATTTATACTCTTGACCTATTTAAGTTATAGTGTTTTTGTAAATTAATATGGTTCAGGTGCAACCTCAATGCAACACAAAGAGTTTTTATAATAATATATGCAACTTAAAAATTTAAGTAGGTAGTATCCTGAATAAAAACCATATCCGTGCTCACTTACATACAAATTCATTTTTCAGTTTAGAAATGTACTCGTATATTTTATAAGAAATAATATTTTCCATAATATGAAATCAATCAGTGTAACTTTAAATAAGTACATTATAACCACCTTTTTTAAAATTTCGAACAGTAAATCAAACATAATTCCTTAATTTTTTGCGAAATAATAAAACAATATTGCAAACCTTATACATAAGCAGCTGATTAAATCACCCAATAAAATACCAATTTATTTGTTTTTAAAGTCCAAAATCGTTCAACACATCAAAACTGCCCCTCGAAGAGCTTCCCCTGCATTAGATCGGTGAACTTGTGGAAACAAAAGCTCGTAACTGTCGATTAGGAATTTATCATGGAGCATCTTTTAGTTTTACATAAACTATTATTATGTTCGCGCAGGCACGCCTGTTTCGACAACCGTGAACAGGGATGTAGAAAAATGGATATGACATAAAAAAAGGCTTTTTGATGAAGTTTTGGGTTTCTTATAGAAATATCGTCCCCAATGTCATTATGTAAATACAAAACAGAAAAGGGTACACTCCCTGTTAAGTTTTTACTTCTCAGCCAATCGCAGTAGGATGTTAACCAATAAGTAATTCCTCATGACGTTATTAAAGAATCTTTAATACAATTAACAATATACTTACTGTTTGTTATCAGGCAATTTTAAGTATAACAATTTGGAGTGTCTGTAAATGACAATAAAGAACAACTGTTTAAAATGTTACTGAATTAGGACTATGAAATTAAATCTCAGTAGTTTCCTTCTGATCTTTCTATTAAACCTCTCGATTATAACAAAACACTCAACCTTCCACCACATCCATATTTCCTTGCTCCCGTCCCGCCCCGTCGCGTGTCTGGCCGCCATACGTCATCAGGACTCAAAGGCCTCGACGCGTAGTAATCAAGGTGTGCCCATTGATTGATGGTAGACTGCTGGCTGGATTCAATATTGGCTGATTTTGAACTATGATACCATGGATACTTGTGAATAAGGGTGATGGGACAGAACTTAAGGCCTTGGTCTAGTTAATAGATATTATCTATGGTTGGAAATTATGAGGAATGCAAGAGACAGCTAAGGAAATATCTTCTGTAGAAGTACAACAAGTTCAGATCAATTGTTGTTGATGATTAAAGGAATAGAAAAAAACAAAGTTGCTCTGAAACGCAGTCACAGATAAACATAAGCTCTAGCTTCATAAGTTTTTGAGGGCATATAAAAACCCTAAAATTTAGTTACAGAAGGCGAATTTCAACACCAGACTTGAATGAATACGCAAATTTTAGCCTTCACGTTACTTAAAACCTTTTCAACCAACATCCTTTCCACCAGGTCAGCGGCATTCTCCAGAACACGGGGCAGTCGCTGGTCTTCCGCGTGGAGAAGGACTCCAAGCACCAGGTGAACATCAGCGGGGGGCCCCTCTCCTACAGATACCAGTTCGAGGAGATCTACTTCCACTATGGCATGGAGGATAACAGAGGGTCGGAGCATCAGATCGACCATCACACTTTTCCTGGGGAGGTAGGTGGAAACTCGTTTTTTAAGCCAAAAACATTTGTTATTCATGAATGGACGGGTGATGAAGTTTTGTGCAAAGCCTTACTGCACTTCTTGTCTTTTTTTGGAACAGTAGTCAAACCACTTGGTCACCTAGCCATACATCGTGAAAGAGAAAATAAATTAAATAAAAACTTGAAATTTATGTTGTATTGGAAATGATGCGAGAAACAATTCTTACTATATTGTCGTCACACCACAGTATCTTAGCGACTACGGTATGCTAATAATGCGGATACATAGAAAAAAATATTAACAAACTAGTTAAAAATGATGTTTAGTCTTTCAGAATTTCGTTGCCAGCTCAAATCCTCACATTGACCGAATTTCTATTGTCTTTATTTCTATTGACCCACTTATTGGATTGAGCTATAGTAATTACTTCGGTTATACTACGATTATGCATAACCTATCTTATCTCCACACCTTCATACAATAATCATAACGAGTCCAACCCACATTAAGGTCCTGGGCTGTTTAGTCACCACCTTGCCTAATATCTGACAGACCCCAGCGAATTATAAATTTGCATATATTTTCGATTAATTACACACTCTAGAATATTCTGTATCATTCCATGTATTTGTGAGGTTTATCTGAACTAAACAGCAGGTTTGGATATGCTTTGAAATTGGCTTGCGATCGCAAGGGAATTTAGATTTTGATGCGATTGAAGATCATATTATTATTGAAGTAAATTAAATTAACGGTTATTGTCTTAATAATATATTTAAAAATATTTTTAAATTTATTTTTATTTTCATTGGTAATAACTTAAAATTTTGTGATGGTAAAGTTGTCAAGAGATTTTCTGTTATTTTTTTGCTAACCAATGAAATATATTGTAAGTCTTTCCCTAAACACAAAATACCCTGTAATTGTTGTTTACCAAAACAAAAGACGAAAGGACACTTGACATTTAATTAATTAAAGGAGATCCCAATCAAGAAACATTAGAATCGAAGTTACAACCTCTTAATAAAATCCTTTGTTGGAAATTCTACTCGTGATCCATGGCAACGTTAACAAAACTCTGCTAATTGTGCCTATTGGATGGTTTCATGCTGTAAGGAGTAATCAAACTAAAATAATATAGAAACAATTATTGTTTTGTTCGTGGAATTATTTTTGGAGGTCTACTCCAATGTTATATCATTATTAGCTTTGCACCCTGCGGTTTCGTTCACGCGTAAATGATTTTTCCTTGAACGAGATAGTTTTACCATGAAATATATACAAAACCGTGAAATATATACAAAAAGCTGTTCTGCGTGATCAAGTTTTTAAAACATACTTACTTACGTAGTTGAATTAGGTTTGAATTTATAGTCTTGACTGAGTATAATATGTAAATTCCTTTGGTGTAAATTGCTACAAATAATCGTTCTTTAATCGTATCATGAAGGCATGGACGACTTTATAGAATAAAAAATAAAAAAAAAAAAAACATAAACCTGGTTCACTTCCGCACACCGCGTGCCAATTAGCAAAGTGGCATTAAATGTTGTCCTCTTTGTTGAAATCGATGGGTTATCGGGTAAAATAGGCCCTCGTTAGCGACCTTACTTGATCACTTCATACTGTATTGCGGTTAACTAGCGGACAAAGTTCGAAGGGACTGTTCAAAGGGTCAAAAATTAAAGTAGGGTACATTTGGATATCAGTTTTGGAACAGTCATGATATTAACCAGTTTTCGGTTTGGGTGGCATTTTGCTGTGAGTGCCATTTAGGATAGTGTGAGAGAAACTATTATTTAATCAGGTTTGTTAGTAAATATTTTACTAAACAGAGATAATTTGCAAAAACTGGAAGAGGCTTTCATCTGAGAGGGGTTCCTAGATAATAATTAAGAATTAAAAAAACTATATAAAAATTAATATTAAGTGTTTATTTTTAGAAAGTATTAAGCAATGTTACTTAGTAGTGGATAATATTTGTAACATGGCTTCATGAATACATAGGAAACAATCCCACACCAATGCAAAGTTATAATTGACTACTTATTTAATTCATTTGCGTGGAGTAGGTATGCTATCTATAGAGCCCATTTTGATTTAAACACTAATAGAAATATACAGCAAGGGACGAGATAAAAGATGTATGCCTATTTTATTATCTATATTAGACAGTAAATACAAAATATATTGCACTTAATGAAAAATTCGGGGATTTTCTTAAGAAAATCTTAAAAATACAGTAAATTCTAAAACTTAAAGCAAAATGCAATTTAATAAGTGGAAGTAAATAGCTAATAGCCTCACCTATCCACCATTTTCATTTGGCTACTCACTCTCCAAGCACCCTGTATATAACCTTAAATATAAACTTGACTATTGTTTACACACATATAAGTTTAACTTGACTATTGTTTACATTTATATTTATATAAGACACACTGTAGTAGTACATCTGTTGTAGATACAACTGTACGGCTTCAACAAGGAGTTGTACCACAACATGTCAGAGGCGCAGCATAAGTCGCAGGGAGTCGTGGGCATATCACTCATGGTGCAGGTAATAAAGCTAAAAACAGCTATATATGATAATAATAATAAACAAATCTCCAGACTGACACACCAACTGTGTGGCCCTAAACTAACCACACAATGGACTTAAGGAGAACCTAGTTTTACCCAGACACTAGCCAATGTCGAAAAACCATTTTCACGAAATTGGATCGACCTGGGGATCGAACCCGGAACCATCCGCTTTGCATTCCGGTATATATACCGCTGCACCACAGAGGTCGATAAAAATCAGTAAAGTTACTTGAAAACCTTATTGAGGAACATCATGCTATGATTAGTTGATAAGTATAGTTTTTTTCTGTTTTTTGTTTTTGTTAGGCGTAGCGTGACTTAGCCTATGTAACTTTCCTCAATATATTGACTAAGTATTTAACACAAAAATATTCTGTGAACATTTTAAAAAGCATAAGACGCAGCCTGCAAGAATTAACAGACTATTGTAAATGTATAAGTATGTAAACTTATGTTACTTCTGCAACAGATTGGAGAACCAACGAACAAAGAGCTAAGACTGATAACGAGTGCATTCAACAAAGTTATCTACAGAGGTAAGGAAATATAATCCAAATATTTAAATATCTGTACAAAGTAACTCAAAAAACCCCTAAATGGTATGATATAGCCATTAGATATAAAATATGGCATTACTGGACGCCCAGCACTTAAAGGGATATAAGTTAGTTAGCAATGCTTTAAAAAGCCTTATCTGTTTACTAATTTCCATATCCCTTCATCCACAGGCAGTTCCTACCCCATCAAGCACCTACCTCTAAGCTCTTTGCTGCCCAACACCCAGCAGTACCTGACCTACGAGGGCTCCACCACCCACCCTGGCTGCTGGGAGACTGCTGTGTGGATCGTCTTCAATAAGCCTATCTATATCTCGAAGCAGGAGGTTAGTCAGAGAATAGGGAGTCTTACATTAATTCAGAGTTTATGAGGAAATAAACTGTTGCTGAAGGGTACATTTTTTTCATTCCCTCTCAAAAATCTTTGGAGTAACTTTAAGTTTCCAATATCCCTCCTTATCAGCTATCACCAGGATTCTGGAATAGACTCCATGCTGCAGTCCATATTCCTCAAAGCCTCTATATTTTACATATAAGAGAAATATATCATCTTGTAACCACAAATTCGTACCTCAGAGTTTGGACTCGCTAATCCTATCATCCTAAGAGACAATTATGGTTTTGTTTGCGTCTATTCGTACCTTCAAGATGCTTTGCTTGATGCAACAAGCAACAGACTGCATACAGTCTTTGCGTCTTTTGGTCATCTTGAGCTACATTAGTTGCTACAACAATAATATATTTTGAAGTTATAGATACTAGAAAAAGGAACGCGGGTCTCCGAGCATTGCGCGACTGGGAATCGAACCCAGGACCTAAGATAACCGGTCTAATGCTCTGGCCACTGAGCTACCGCGCCGCTACGGTTACCCAACGAAATTTCTCCCAGTATCTATGTGCTTACGTCATATAGCTGACGTTATTCCATCAAATGAGTTTCCGAAGAATACAGGCACCTCATAACTCCAGCTTACTTTGCAGATGTACGCGCTCCGTCGTCTGATGCAGGGCTCCCAGCTCAGCCCGAAGGCACCACTTGGCAACAACGCGCGACCCGTCCAGCCATTGCACCACCGCACCGTCAGAACTAATATCAACTTCAATAAGCAAGGACTACCGGTAAGTTAAGACCTTCTGAGAGTGGTAGAGTCTAGCTGTAGGCTCTGTCTGCAGTGATTACTGGGTTGACTCGACCGGTGAAATACCACCGTCGCACAGAAAACCGGCGTGAAGTATGGACGATGTTCTTGCGTTTCGTTCGGTCAGTGCGATATCCGGTGCCCAATTTCTCATAGGCCAGCAACGCACCCTCAATGCATATGTAATTGTGGGTATATATGGGCGGCGGTGATCACTTACCATCAGGTGACCCGCATGCTCGTTTGCTTCCTATTTTATATAAAAAAAAAAAAAAAAAAAGTTCAGGATTTTTGGTGGAAAAGTTATTGAGAGTAAAAAACGGTCAGGCAACGCTGTCTTTCCTGAAGATAATGTCTTTCCTCCTTTCATGATAAAAGCGCCTATGTTAAATAAGGAGTAGCTATATATAAAGATCTAGTAGAAAGGATTGAAGTAATTACTGGGAAATGTAGTATATAATCTAAGATCAAGTGATAATTAGGCGTGGGTGGCCTTCCAGTCAATAAAGGTTTTTACAACACGACTTACAAAATCATTCTTAACAGTTACAACGGTTTTAGTACTAAATTTAAATATCTACCTACCACAATAATCCTGCGCTATCAATCCACAATTCTGCGTCCAACTAGCACTCAATAAATTATGATGTTAAGCCTGCTTTACACGAGGCTTGTTCGGGACACAAGTCCACTGGAATGTCATTTAATTAATTTGACGTTGCGGTTACTACGGCGCCGTGACCGAACTGTCAGCCGAGGAAAGCCGAAGATGCCCGAGCGGGGTATTTGTAGAGTTAGGGTCTTATTCTTAAACGCATCTTCTCTTAATATTAAAGTGATACATTTACAAGATTTGACATGAAAGCACCGTAGTATTAATTAAGGCAACATTGATAGTTATTTAAGCCACATCGGATATACAGGGTGTAAAAGAACTGCTTCCGAAAACGAAAACTGGGTATTGCTGGAGGGGTACTTGTTACGTTTTGAGCAAAAAAAATTTTTTTTATGATAACAAAAAAAAAAGTTTTACGTAATTGTACAAAATTGCATTTATACTATTAGATTTCGCGATGATTTCTAATGAACTTGTGTTTTAATTTGCAATGTAAATAATCGCACCTGAACCAACAGTTGATGTGTGAGCGATGGTTTCAAGCGGCGGATATGACTTTTCAATGCTTAATAACTTTTTTAAATCGAGTTTTCTGGGTATATTTGTTAATGAATTTAGTTACTATTGACGCCCAAGAATACATAGTGTCAGGCTTCGGAAGTGGTCTTTTTACACCCGTTATATAAACGAGTGGCAAAAAACTTAGGTTTTTTTTAAGATTGTCATTTTATTCAAATTTAGGTTTTCCGTTAGTAAGGTAAAGTCGAAATAGAGGATACTTAAAAATTAAATGTATATTTTTATTAAACTGCTGTTCTTTAGTATGACTAAATCATAGAATCAATTATTTACTTTTATTCATATTAAAGAAAAACTTTTTCTGTGTCCCTAACTAAACCCAAATACGACGCAATTACAGATATTTACATTTACAGTCAGTGAACTTGCATCGATAAGAAAGTTAGGGCCTGAACCAGTGGGCTGGCTAACGTAAATTGTCTTGACTGTTGGAACACTGCAGTTGGTATACTACTACGGATAAGTTAACTAATAACTATAATTATACTTATCGAGCATAAAGAAACGACAAGGTGTCCGTACAAAAATTTAACCCTTGACGATCAGCTGAAATATGTTGGATTATAAATAAGAAACATTATTCGTCTTTCTGTTACCACCTTTAGTTATTTTTAATCCTTAAATATCAATGTATCTTCTGCTGCACTTTATTCATTTGATAACATTTTTAATATTAAATAAAAAACACTATGTTATGGTAGTTTAATTATTATTATCTCTGTACAGGTCAACAGTAATTGCCCCGACATGTATCGCAACATGCATTACACAGGTAACCCATTAAAAGTATAACAAAACACAATTTTATTAAATGTTAGAATAAGCACGAAGATTTAATCTTTTGTCTCTTGAAACAGAAAACTAGGAAAAAGTGCACGAGTTTTCATATTTCTTATTTTCATTGCGATAATAAGGTCTGTTGAAAGTTTTAACGACACTGCTACAGTTAGTTGAACTTTATTCTTTGTATGCATGACGCAGAGTTCAAAATATGTTTTTTATTATAATAACATTTGCATACGAACAGAACAAAACTTCAACAACTTTTTTTTTGTTGAATTTTTTTTGTCAAAACAACTAACTACTCTTTTGCATTAAAGCGTCGATTGAACACCTTTTTCTAAAGATATTTTCAAACAATTTTAATTACATTTTTTCTGTCTTTTAATTAAAATCAATACTCAAATACAATATAAATTGTAAACACAATTGTCCACAGCACGGTATGCACACAAGCGTCGCATGAAACGCGTTGCATGCAAACGAAAGAATGTACAAAAGCGATGCCACAGGAATGGTACACCTATAGTCACTATCACCTTATCGCCGTAGATGTTAGAGCTTTAGATGTTTTTATATTAAATGTAGTTAGATATAGATAAAAAAGCTTTAGATGTTCTTTGATTTAATGTAGATATAGATAATTCAACTCAATTTTACGGTGGACATCAATATTAACTTTATATAAATATCGCAATGCTATGGCGATGAAAAAAATGATTGTAAGTTATTGTAAACATGGGAAAAATAATTGAGATGAACTATCTATCTATATTATGTTTGTGTATATGTAGCTCTAAAAAGTGTTATAGTGGTAGTAGCGCATTGTTGTTTTGTTTCTTTTTTAAGTTATTTGTTGTTATTTTTATGTCAGTAAGTAGTTGTAGCAGCAGTGTGAACAGTAAAATGGTAAGTCATTTTGTATTACCGTATACATATTTTTTGTTTTATTATACTTTATGATTAAAAAAAATACAAAAGTGTCGTGCTATGTGATATATAACTTTGAAAATACCATTACTACACCATGTCACATGATATAAAATGTTCTAGATATGTTGCATACTGTATACAACATGTTCCTGTTATTATAGCTACCCAGTGGCCCAGGGGTGGTGAGCACAACATGAGGTACCGAAGCGCTGAAGATCTGGCCATGTTATCACCGAATTAAACCAATAAAAAAATGTAAAAATATAACAAAACATAAAAATAATAAATTCTACGAAATAACAATACCCTTGAAAGAATAGATCTCATTCATTTGAGCTTAGAATTTTGGACCTTATATCAAAAACTCCAATATAAAAAGTGTTTCTTATTAACAAGTATTTAAAGTTGAAATTTCAATGTTTTTCTGTAACTTTACCCCAATCGCATCAACTTCAGGTATTACTTATTGTTCTTCGAGATCCTGAACCAACATATTTTTATTTGATAAATGGAGTCAATTGTACCAAACTATGTAAATTAAAGATAATCTTTATAATGTAGTTGTAGGGGTAGTTTTAAATTAATATTTTACAGAGGGATCTTTTGACAAGTAACTGTTAACGTCTTAATAGTCAATTGTGTAGACAATATTGTGTATATCTTCCTGTTATGTAATAAGCAATGTAGATATATATCAAAATATGAAACTTACTGCCTGTATTGACTCACTTCGATTTATATAGTGTACATTCTACTACCAATATTATATAATAAATTCATATTATTATTATTATCTTATATAATATTAAACACGCTGTATAAACAATAACACTATGCATTCATAAATAAATAAAAACGTTATTGTAAATAGATGTTTCTATTTTACTTCTTTTAATTAATAAAAATATCGCATTTCGTCCACACTTTTGAGTGTTTTAATGCTGTTATATTGCGAAACATATAACTTAATTAATTAAAAAATACATTGTATATAAATTAGTGCACCATACGCATTATTTTATATTAATCACAATTTTGGTATTGTAAAATAGTTTAGAAAACATATTATCAATGTTATATATAATTTATATATTTGCAATTAAATATAACAAAATGCTTATGAATAGTTAAGTAAACATATTAGAAACGTAATTGTATAAGCAGAGAGTGTGAGTAAATAGACAAAAATAAATTATACATAGCTGCAGATCCTATTGCCAATGATTCAATATATCGTATATATAGCATTTTTTTGAGAAAACTTATATAACCCTAGATTCTGCAATGTACTTGCAGAACTTTATAGTAGGCGTATTTTATAGACTAGCAGCTTTTGTTGTGTTTAGTTTCCGTCGAAAATAAATTTATTTATACATACAACCGAGGTTGTTTCATTTATACATTTACCTATCTTTAGAAAAATATTAAAAAACTTTATTTTTCATTTTTTTATGAAAAACTTTTTTTTTCATTTTTTATATATGCAGAATAATATTTACCTCAGACATCTGTAACATTTTTCTATTTTACGTTTATAACACCTAATAACCTTGTTATATCTAGCCGCAGTGAGTGTGTCGACAACTGTATTAGTTACCCTAGACGTAGCGTGCGGCGTATATACGCCGGACGTAGCTTGCATACGGCTCGACCTTCCTGCGGAAACTTCGGGCAAGGTTACAGAGGAGCGATAAGCGGGTTATCTACATGTTAAAAATAGGTAATACACGGTGAAGTCATAATTGCACGTAGGTTAAGTACGTGAAAAATATTTTTATTTGTCAAGTTGGTTACCTATACATAGTCGGAGTGTACTTGTAATTAAGCGAAATAAAATAAATTTCATACCTATGGTTTCAGTAAAATAAGGAAAAAGTAAATTGTTTAACAAAAATTAAGCTTGTTATATTTAAACTAATTTTATTTTTACAAGGGTGTGAAGCCGAGTGCTATAGCTGATAATCAAAAAAAAAATCATTTCATGACATTTTATTTCTTAAAACAAATCCAAGGCAAGCTTTCTGTTCTAATAACAATATTAGCTAAACATACGATTTTTCCATAGCATTGTTTACCAAATGTCAAATTGAAACGTCAATGTCAGTGAACCCTCTAAATATTCCTATACACACCCAAGCTAACGCCACCCCTCCACCACCCCAACAAAGCCTAAATAAGACATACACATAAGATTGTTGTAACCGCAAATGTGTTTAAACTGTTATTAATGTCCAGGAGAAAGCTGAAACCGGAAACTCTACAGGCGGAAGTGGCCGGCGGCCATGTTGTCTGCATGTGTACTTCCGGTACCCCCCCTACCGCCTACCGCCCTTCCTGCAAGTTGCATGTGTTAGTAACATGTTTTTATGAGCGTTGACAGATTTGTAAGGAGCTGTGCTTTTAAAGTACAGAAAGATCTTTTGCGTTGTCTTTGTTGATATTTTGATATTTTAAGTATTTAGTTTCTTAGTTTATATTTTAAACACACATAACTATGTCAATAATAACAATGAAAAGGCCAATTTGCAAAATTAGAAACCTTTTTCTTAAAAAAAGGGAAAAACTTGTATCAAAATTTTAAAGAACTTTTTTCATACATTCTTAGTTTTCGCCTGAGTGACCATAGTGAAATAAACCAACTTAGACCCGTCCTTCACAAAACATTTTTAAGACGGCACTTAAGAAATAATAAAACTAACTAATGCATTTACCAAAGTCTATCAACCCACCCCACAAAATTTATAGACTATCCATACTACACACGAGACAGAAATTCTCTTAGCTCAATTTCCCTTACACACTCACTTTGCAAGGAATTTGTGTAATAAAATGGCTCCTTTATCCTACACGGGGCCTTTGAATAGCAATTTGCATACGAATCAATCGCGTTTTTATATATTTTTTACCTTCGTGTTTGTAGAAGGTACTCGTAAGTACGAAGGGTTAGGGTATGTTACATAGACGCTGATAAGGCAGTGTTTGATTTGATAAAAAAAAAAGTTTTGATAAACATGAAATATTTTTTTAATAATTCTGGTTAAAAATGTTTGCAGCAAAAAGTTAATTTCTATGTAGCAGTGATAGAAAGTTCTTGAAGAAAAAAGCTGAAAGTAGTTTCCAGTGAAACTTAAAACCCAATTTTATTTTTCCCGAAAGTGATTGTTCCTACCAACTCTTTTTTTTTTGCCATAGTTTTTGCCATAACGACATCTTTATGAACAGCTAGTTTATAGGTATAAGGTTTATCTTCAACAATAACTCACATAATAAGCCTTCTTATGGTAACTAAAACACATTTAATTACAACCTTAATCAAAAACTCATTAGCCTGCATCGCAAGTGCATCTTTGCTCATCACAATCTTACACTGAAACAACAAACCATCACAATACATAAATAAACACACCACACAATATCTTAGCTAGCTTCTAGCTTGAGCCGTCCAGAAACCACTAATTGGGTGTTAAATCACTTTAAATAGCTAAATTACAGTGAAAATAGCTGAATTTTCAGTGAATTCTAGCGAAACTACCGTCTCGATTCTCATAGTGATTTACACAACGAGTCGTGTGAGCTAGAAGGTAGCGGTTACAGGGGTGGGCGGAGCGATAAGCGACAGCGGTTTGATTTATATTTTAAAAATACTGTCAGCGCCTGTTTGCTATTGTGGTTTTTGTGTCTGTGTTCGGTAACTTCCTACACAACACCAGTAAAAAGCGGGGCCGTACAGTGAGATCAGTTTTACTTTTAATTACCTACTTCGTCCACCTGCTAGCTTTCTATTTAATCTTAATTAAAACCGTAGTTCTAAGACTTTCATTAAATGTTCAACCGCAACTTATGATGAATAAATTTTCATTTCGTTTCTCTACAATTGTGTTAAATACCAATTTAAAGCTATTTTTCAATATAACTAATTTGTGTGCATTTTAACTTGAATGCACCACACCTGCGAAGCTTTTAAATTAAATTAACAATTGAATGAAATAGAAGTAGCCTGCATCGATCATGGCTAGAATGGCTGAAGGCTAGTCTACTTAATTGATTTTATAATTTTTCCTATGTTTAGACATTTAACCATAATTAGGTTTACTTGCCATTTTAAAAGCATTTCCAGGACAAATCATTTAATATTAACAATGTCATAGTTGGTTTTAGAAATACCATACCCATGCAAATAAAAGAAACATTGGTCACAATCATCCTTCTGAAATACAAAAAGTACACAATACAGCTCACACTTCCCACATCAATTATCTTTCTACAATAATTCCACCACCGCTGCGCCCATCACCCTAACCCCACCCAAGCGCCAGTCACTAAAATGGAATTGAAACTGTGACAATCCAGTTTGGATTACTTTTTACTCGCGTCGTTTTGATTGAGCCGTCCGCGGCGGGCTGACAAAGGTTCTTCGCCAAAGGGGATTAGCCCAGCGGTGGACAACGCTGTTTCCACGGGATTACTGAAGAGGGGCTGGTGGGACAACGTTTGCAATTGGTTTGTGGTCTTAAAAACAAAATATCATTGTTTTTGTTTTTTTAAACTACGCTACCCACTGCTGGGCAAAGGTCTTCCGAAATGTTAATCGTAGTAGTCGGAGTTCTCTCTAAGTCCGTTGTAGGGTGCCTGTATTATAGGATTACTTAAGCAAAAGCTTATTAAAAGAGAGCCAAACTACTTTTAAAAGTATTTTTTTGTTGATATTTTCTACTTAGTAGGTACCTACGCTAAAGTCATTTCCCAAAGAACCTTTTCACAAATATTATGTATTTTTAACAAAGATTTCATCAACAACAATATTTTGTTGAACAAATCAAACTAGGTCCAATCCTGTGACTACCACTAATTTGTAACTGTAGATAACGTGCTATATAACCGTTGGTGAAGCGACGTTGACCGCGGTCAGTCCTGAGATGGGTGACCGCAAGTGGTAGGTATCTCGAGTGTATTCGAGCATTGCATGGCAAGTTAAATTATTATTATAGTGTAAATTTTTATCTTCATTTACCGACATTTGATAAGGAAAAAGAAGAAAATAAAAAAGTCTTTTTTTTTATTTGATGTTAAAATACATCTGATTGGTTGCTAAACAGTTGTATTATGATACTAAAATAGTTCTTTTAACTGATGACTATCCAAATATATACCTACCTACTTATAAGTATACAATTAGCGACCCGCCCACGCTTCGCAATGGTGTAATTTTGGCCGACTTGATCACGAAACATTATTTTTAGGTAACTTAAAAAAACTTTTTCTTAATGTTCTTATTTACAAATTTAAATAAAAAAATACCCAAAATGTGGTGAAACCCGCATTAAAATCCGTTGAGTGGTTTAGAAGGAGTTAGCGGACAAACATACAAACAGACAGAATTAGCGACTTGAATTTATACTATGTAATAATGATATTCGTCACTTCATCCATTCATCTACTTAACTGAACTCTGCTATCAATATCCTAATTTATTACTAAGTAATGAATCGCCAAACAATGGACCAAGCGCATAATAATAATTCAAATAACGATTATAATATATCTATAGATTTGCTGCGTGTATAATGGATTAGTTTCATGTTAGTTTAGAATTGAAGCGATGAATAGAATGTACAGGGTGTCCTATAAGTTCATACATTTTATAGGTTTTATTATTTAAACATAAAAATTCAGGTTCGAATTAAGGGCTATGCTTACATATTGACGCTTGAAATAAAGTGTCATTTTGTAACTTAAAGTTAATTTAGTTCAAAATTATTGATACTATTGTGCTTATACGGGGTGTAAAAAGACTGCTTCCGAAAACAAAAACTGGGCATTGCAGTGCAGGAGTGGTAGTGGTTACTAAGAAAAAAAATTTCTTCCGTAATTGTACAAAATTGCATTTATTCTATCAGATTATGCGATGATTTCAAATTAAATAATCGCACCTGAACCAACTGTTGATGTGTGAATATTGATTTCAAGTGGCGAATATGACTTTTCAATCCTTCATAGAATTTAGTTACTATTGAATTGAGGCTTAAGAATACATGGTTTTAGGAATTGGAAGTGGTCTTTTTACACCCGTAATATACCAGTTTTTTATAAGTAATTAATAAATGAATAATCGTTAAAATCAAGAAAAAACTTTTTTCAGAACCCGCTGTGTAAATACTTTTTCACAAAAGAAATAAAAAGTCATGTGGACATAACGCCTTTGTCAATGCCTTTTACTATTGAATAACCTTAAACTGTTTGTTCATTATCATGAATGGTATAAGGTATGATAGTATTTAAAGTTTTAAACCAGTCTTTTAAAATGCTTTATTTGATGAACAAAAATATATAGGTTTAAAACCTTTTTGATTTATTCTTGAGAAAACAAAATCGTAATAAATCAATGCCTTAATTTAAAACTAATCAAGCAATAAAAACGTTTACCCCAAAACCGTAGACAATAATTACCGTAGACAAATAAATAATTAGATGTGGCATCTCCTATGAAACGAAGAACAAACGTATCTCAGGCCTGTAATGGCGAACACTTCAAACAGTGGGGATTCAAAGAAATCATTATTCTAAAGGCTTCTTCACGCGACCACTTGGAAATATTAGGGTTGGGAGAAAAACTTTATCGATATCGATAAACTACGTTATAACGGGAGTAAACAAACCATTTCCGACGCTTAAACCTTAATAGTAACTTAATTCAGTGTAATCTTCTTGAATACCCAAAAAACACTTTTCCAAAGAATATTAATGATTGAAAAAATTATATTCGCCGCTAGTGATCATCTCTCACACATCAATTTATGGTCTAGGAGCGATAGTACATTGTAAATTAAAGGGGCTTGGGTAAAATTAGCGTCATTATGAAAGGCCACATTAAAACAAACAAACTACACTTTGCATTTTTTTTGGTAACGTCTACACCTCCAGCAATTCTAATTTTAATTTTGCAACATTCTTTTACATTCCCTATAATGTAGTTATAAATAAACTAACTTTATAGAGGTAAAGAGGGATCTTTATAAATACAAAAAGTATTTAGATATATTTGTACATTTTTTACCAACTCCATAGCTGAAAACTACGTATATTTAGTTAAACAACTTATTTTCCACACATCGACAAATCTATCGACAGTTACCCCACACTAGCTGCAGGTACGCTCCGGGGTAACGAAGCTAATCTGCGCTCAAGTGTCTACAATTTGAGGAGAAACAACAGCTAAATAAGCGACGTTACCCTCTTTTACCCTACTAGCTGAGAATAATGGCACAAAGGAGGTATATGCGCTGGAGTAATGGTCTAGAACTGTTTCGGGGTAACAAAGGGGGTAATGTGTCTAATTGTCCGTTGTAAAATGTTTAAAAATGTAAACAGATTTAAGGGAAAAACTTTTTTTTTTATTTAAATAATGCCTTTTGCACCATTATTAAAATTGTTCACCACTCTTCTCTGACGATTTTTTTTTTAAGTTATCGATTTTTTTTTTATTTGGTTACATTACTTCGCTTAAGGAAGTCCATCGCACGCCTTATTTTAATATTGGATGATAACACACGGCGTTTTTTACCTCTTCTTTCGCCAAAATTGATAACTAATGTAGGTACTCCGTTATTTTTAATACTCCAGGGCAAAAAAAAAATTTTTTTTTCCGTGTTTATGTTCCTCTAAAGTTAATATTAAATTTAAATTGATAAATACCTACATTGCTTCACACAAAAGTAAAATCGCGCAATGTAAAATCAATTATCGTATCTTTTAATACCACTCGACGTCCCTTAATTTACGACGTTTAAGCCGATATTTCGTGAATTTATGACCATTAGTAGCTTTGTTTGTCAACTTATGAACGAAAATGTACTCCCCCATAGTATTGATCTATGAATTAGTATTGTCTCCTTTTAGGCAAGTATATTTGTTAAGTTTGGAAGGATTAACCATCAATCGGGTAAAGTATTATACAAAAACTTTATTTTTTATTCGGAAATAAATTTAAAGTTTTTTTTCGTATTTTGAAGCCCTTCCTTCCTTTTTCAGTTGAAAATAAAAGAAAAAAACTCCATAAGTATACATTTGAATGACTAAAATAGAAAGTGCATAAATTACCTAGTACAATAAATGAACATCATTTTCAATATCTAAATAATAAGCTGTTTACAAATGAAACATTTCGCCAAAACAACCGCGCACAGTTTAACATATTTCAATTATTATCAAATAACCAAACACCGACATTTGCATATTTCTTTTTTTCATGTCTATAAATTATACACGCGCCATGAGAAAGTGTTTTTTTGAACTTAATATTGTGAAATGAAAGTCATAAATAACGAATGTTCGGTCCTTACTGTAGATGTACTTACAGTTTTTACAGCAATGGGATTAAACTGAGGAGAAAAAAGCGAATTAAATATTTCTCGGAGTTTTGTTTTGGAGGTATATTCATAAAAAATATTAACTTAAAATTGACTTTAAATTTATTATTGAGATGCTTCGATACTGTGTACGGTAACTTTTAAAAATTAAAATTTTTACCTTCTGTCACACTTTCCTGCCATGGTTCTCGAACTGTCTTCATTCCAAATTTCATTTAAATCGGATAAGTCGTTTTAACATGATAAAGGAACATACAGTCCAATACATACACATTTTCGCATTTTAATGTTAATCAGGGACAGAATGTAGAAGTATATGTAGAGTTTAGTGAACGTTAATTATTTCAATGAATTAATACATTTGAGACACGACTGCTCGACTTGTGACTTGTGTATAAAATTATGCTACTTATCTTTCCAATTAAATATTTTTGGACACTGAAATAACGGCCAACTTTCTGTCGCATCAGAAACTTTAAGTTGTTTAATTATTCACAATAAATTGTTGCGACTGTAGGCAATGTTTTTATCTTCGTTCAGTTTATTAAATATAATGTATTGTGTTTTAATTATATTTTGAAATTACATTTTAATACATAATCCATCCATAATATTACATTTATAATCATAGTTCACAATTATATTTCATTGATATCTTTTCACATAGAGTATATGAAGAAAAAATCACACGTTCTTAGAATGTGTTGTTGTTTTGCACATACCTTTGAAATACCGCCTGTAATGTGAAGTAGACTATTCACATATTTCACACAAACAGGAATAAACATCACGAAGAATGTATGGAAAATGCATTCAATCACAATTTAGTAACAGACTTCAGATCAGTCAATCATAGTTATTCAGACACAGAACATGGTTTCCAACGCAAATGGAAACCTTTTTTTTATTTTTGTCACTCTTGAAGCGAAACTTCTGGAAAATGACAGTGTATCTTCTCCTGATAACTCTAGTGGTGATCCTGATTCTTCTGCCCCAAGTGGTGTACAATAACCAAGTAGTTGGACACCGAATGTCGAGGTATACAACCAGTTTTAAGTATATCCTACTCTGGAACGAAGGGAAAACCAAGATGGTTCCTTACGATGAGGGACAGGCCATATTTATAAACCAACGATGCCCGTTCCTGAACTGTTACATCACTAGTAATAAATCCTTATTGGATCACCAGGCGCAAAATTTTGATGCCGTCGTCTTTGATATCCACGCTATCAGAGACATCATGGCTGAAGAAGTTGACATCCGCAGGTCTCCGGAGCAAAAGTTCATTTTCCGATCAATGCTGTCTTCAGAGTACTATCCTGTTTGCAACCCTATCTTCGACGACTTCTTCAACTGGACCTGGACCTATAGACTCAACTCTGATATTCCTCAACCGTTCTATGAGGTCTTCGATTACAGGAACAGGTCTATGGGTCCTCGTCGCAGGAACGACTGGTTGCCAAAACAGATCCATGTAGATCAATACGAACAAACCATTAAAGGCAAACGCAAAGCTGTTGCATGGATAGCAAAATGTAATACCAGAGCCAAGCACAAGGAGTTTTATGAAAATTTGAAAAGAGAACTGGAATTCAACGAATACGTCATAGATACTTATGGATGTCCACAAATGGCGTGCAATAGAAGTATAGAGAAATGTTACAAAATGATTGAGAAGGAGTATTTTTTCCTGTTGGTTCTGGATGACACTGTTGCCGAAGATTACGTGACTGATAAAATTGTGAAGGCTCTACAATATGTCACTGTTCCTATAGTTTATGGAAACACCGACTATTCAAGGTAATATCCATATTACAAGTCAAAATTCATTATTGAGAAGAGTTTCAGTTTAGTCTGAGTTTTAAAAAAAAAAATATTTAAAATTATTCGTTTTTCCGATTTAACGTAGCTTTTAAATCAAACGACAAAATTTAGGATAGAAATCCGTGAGTTGCTGTCACAAAGTGCTTCAGCTAGTTTTAGCGATTTCTTACTACAGTTTCATAACTATTACTCTTTTCCAGCTTCCTGCCCCCCGGTTCCTACATCAACGCCAAAGGCTTCGACGTCAAGCAGCTCGTCGCCGCTTTAGGCTACCTCATGAAGAACCCCAACATGTACGCTATGTTCTTAGACTGGAAGATCTACTACCGCTTCCAGATGAAGCCGACGTCTTACATCTGCGACCTCTGCACCAAGTTGAACTCGGTGGAGAAGTTCCAGTACAGCTCGTATCCAGAGTTTAGGCAGTGGTGGAACCCTCAGTACGATGAGCAATGCACTAAGTTATTCATGCACGATATGTTTATTAGTAATAAATGAGTTCTAAGTTAGTATTTTTTTTACTGGTTGTGTGGACATTGACAAACTTCGATTTTTGGGTTGCTGGTAGTTACATAGGTGTTTATAGGAGTAGGTAAATATCTCGAGTGTGAACTATGAGTAGTTTTTAAATAAGAATTTATAACAGGTATTTTTTTAGATACCTAATAGCCTTCCACACATAATGTTATAAATCCCAAAGACAAGGAAATCAAAAAATCTAGACTTCACTTAACCATCAAGAAAAACACACAAAAACAAAAACAAAAATACTTACAATTTCTATAAGACACTTACTTTTTTGCTACAACTGCTGACAAATAAACAGCCTCTCCACCTAATAAATATTCCCAAAGGCAACATTTCTACAAAAAAAGGCATCATTTTCATATCTCCATAGATTTTCACAAGGGACTGACAGACGGCATCTGTGATAGACACCTTCCAATAGATTTATTATTGAATGTTTTTTATTCCCTTTGAATCTTTCGACAATGAAAGGTATGGTTACCAGTGCGTCATATTTCATTAAGGAAAAGTTTGGTTAGAAAATAATACACTGTTAATTAATGTTATAATTAATGGCTATGAGGCAAAGAATACTGTGTGCTTATACACAAATTACAATCACATTTTCCAACCGATTGCTGTCTTTTTATGAACCAATTACTCGTAGAGCTAAATGAGTTGATATTATCTACACGACTACTATCCTACTAATATAATATATGTCAAAGTTTATATGTTTAGAGGTCGGCTAAACATATAAACTTTTTTCAAATTTGCATGAAATTTAGCATATAAATACCAAACAAGTAGAATAATAATAATATAAGCGGTATTGTTTTGCCGTACAAAATACAACTCTCATAGGTTAGTTTAAAATAAATTGCTTCTAATATTCTCATTTTATGGTTTCACAGGAACTAAATCAACCGAAAAACACTCAGTGACATTTTCGAAGATGGAAAGCTGCCGCGTGATTGATTATTGGGTGTTTTTTTTTGCGTTCCAATTGTAGAATGCGGCGATCTCCCATCCATCTTCTTAGATAACTTATTTCATTCTGTGTAAAATATCAAGTAAAAGTAAAAGAATCCATTTTGTTTCCCATCGATTCCTTTCAATAAAAAAAGTAACCAATTTCGAATATTATATTCTATTTTTACAATCTCTAACTGGCCAGTTGTAAATAAAACAAAAGAGCACAACCGCAATACGAATATTAAATTTAAATACAGAATAACTTTTGCCTGCCAGTGCTGATAATGGTCAGTGGTATTTCGATTTTCGAAGCAGCCATCGAGGCATGAGAGGCCTAGTAATTGAAATAATCCAGCTGTATTGAAAATTGAAACGTATGACGTATGTGATTACCTACTGCCTGTAAAATACAGACTGGGATTTGTGACAGGTCCATTAGCGAAGCTTAGAGGAGAAACTTTGTATGATAGGCATGGAAATTAAGGTGATTGTATAATAAAAGTAAAAGTTTTGTAAACCTGGATTAATAAAAAAAAATATATAAAAAAGGAAGAAAAAAATAAGTAGAATTGTATTTTTTGGTGCATTTATCACTTTGCAATTATTTTCCATACGCTTGTAGTAAGCTAAGATGCCAATCAGTAAGTTTTGTCCATTTTTATGGATCGTTTATGTATATTATCTGTAAATAGGTAAAATAATTTCATTATAATACATCTGTCAAACAACACGAAATAGAATAAGACAAAATTACAATAATTCAAGCAGCAAAATGTTGTTCAAATGAAAAATATTGTCAAAATAAACACGTTTTGAGTTATTCGTTCGACACGTACCGGCACGTTTGACAGAAGGGGTATATTTTATGGAATACGTAATTCTGTTTGAGTTCATACGCGATGCCCATATTTACCAAAGACTTGTCGACCTACATGCAAAGAGGCAGCTATGAGTCCATTGTCAGAATTTAGAGGCTGGTCAAAGTTACGAATATGTCGGGTATTCGGAAAAAAGCTTAAGTACTAGGTTCTATACATTAACATCCAGTTTTACGTATTTTGAAAGATATTTTTTTAAAAGAACTGTCATAATATTTTAGTTTTGAATTACTTAACAAGAAGCAAATAAAAAAAAAACTGTTTCTTTTCCAACACATAAAACTGTATTTGAAATACAATTCACATGAAAACCAATAAATAGATCAATGGGGAATTGCATATTTTTGTCGTGAGACAGTGGAAACCGCATCTATATCTAACGAAACAGGACTTAGCAAATAGAGGGAGACATCGAACGATAGAAAAATTTCCTCAAGAGCCTTTTGGCGAACTGACATTCCTTTGAAAGAAGGTCTTTAACAAGATGCGACTTTATTTGAGCACTTTTCTTGATAAATATGAAGGATGGACCACTTTTTGAAGGGTTTTTTAGTTTACTGAAAGTAAAAGTTAAACGGTAGTTATTTGCTTGATGAAAGAATTTCCCTCTTGTTGTTTTTGTTTTACAAATGCCTTCAGAAGAATGTATTGTTTACTGTTTTGTTTGATTCATTATTTTTGACGAGCATTGTTGTTTTATCAGTCAGACGTTTTTCTGAGAGTGAGTCTGTCGTGGTGATGTTAAAACTGATAAAGATTGTTTACCAAGTTATGTGATTGGTGAAAATGGTGGCTGCTAAGAAATCGGGGACATCAGCGAAGACATTTTTTATATTGTGCGTTACAGGGCTAGTGACGTATTTATTGATAGCATTTTACAACTTTCGGAAGTCGTATAAAAGTATGTTTGATGCCCAATTTCAAAACAGGGAGGAGATAAGTTTGAAATATATATTGATTTGGAATCCGACCAACAGAACTGATAAACTAATACCTGATGGTCAAGATGCGTTTATAGCAAGCAACTGTGTGACAAACAATTGCTATGTTACTTCAAACAGAAGTTTTTTCGAGTACGAAACTGATTTCGATGCAATAATATTCAATTCGTCTTTATTAAGAATATGGAATAGAATCCAGCATCCACGCTACAGAACAGATCATCAAAAATACGTTTTTTACGGTAAAGTACCGCCAAGAGCTCCAATATGTGACGATGCTTTAAATGATGATTATTTTAATATTACCTGGTCATACAAACTTAATTCCGATATCATTAGCCCCTTTATAGAAGTAGTCGATGATAGAGGTATAGTTGTCGCTCCAAGAAATAATGTACAATGGCCAAGTGGTGAATACAGCATCTACTTAGACCTTCTTAAAACAAAATCAAAACCAATAGTGACTATAATGCAAGACTGTAACAGAATGAAAAGCAAATCTTTCGTGAAGAAACTAAAATCTGCTTTGAAAGGATACTTGATTGAATACGATGTCTTTGGCTGTAAAAGCCCATGTCCAGGGAAAAGTTGTGATGATATGATTAAGAAAGATTACTATTTCTATTTAGTATATGATAGTTACTTTGCAGAAGACTATGTTACCATGGAGGTTTTGAGAGCGTATGATAATAATGCTGTTCCTGTTGTTATCGGTGGAGCTAACTATACTAAGTAAGTACTATTTTCTTCTCAACAAATTCATTTGATTACTGTCAGCATTCTAGTAAATTTAGGTACATTTTTATTCTCAAGTCGCCAAAAACGTCACTTGGACTTATCTACTTTAGTACAATTCACGATGAACACATACATTTGCAAAAAACTTGATATTAAGTAGGTAAATCAGTTCAACTTTGCTTAAATTACTATTTTTCTTTCAGATTTCTCCCCGAAGGTAGCTACATCAACGCCAAAGACTACACCGTAAGAAAACTGAGCGTCATCCTAACCCATCTCATGAATAACCCTGATACCTACCTCAGTTACTTCTACTGGATGAGTCGATACACCATCCAAGAAGTGGAACCACTCAGAGGAATCTGCCAATTGTGCTCTATCCTTAATAGCAATAAGAGATATATTGGCAAAGCAGCTGGCAAATTTAAAGATTGGTGGTTCCCGAAGAAGTTTAGAGATCAGTGCATTTTCCAGAACTTCAGTTCGTTTTAGTGTAAGGGGTTGAGGTATTTGGCATATCTTGGCTTATATTGGGTAGTAATTAGCCTGTATTTGGTAGTTTTAGATACTACACATTGATCTGAAACGTATTTTATTTTAGGTGAAAGAACGTAGTAGGTAGGGTAGGTTTATTGTTATCATTATTTTTTTTAATAAAACCAAACCGAGCTTGCTTCTTCTAATTTTTCCTTACCTCAGCTGAATTAAAGCTAAAAGTTTAAATCCCCTTTATTTGAGAACTTTATTTTAATCACGGTACCGTCAGCAACGTAGGTTTCTCTAGTGGAGGCTGATGGAATATTCATCAGGTCTGCCTTTGTTTCTGACCCTCCTTCGATATGCTAATTCAGTGACAGATTACTTGTCTCCAAGAGGGATGAGAGAGGCCTTGATTGTGACGTAGGATTTTGTAGGACCGATTGACGAAAATATTATAGGATGACAAAGTAGTAGGTGATAACATTACCTTTTTTGAATAATAAAAATTAATGAGATTGTATGATATTTATTTAGAAGTGAATGTTTGGGAAAGTCATAGATTAACAATACATTATCTAGGTTTGAATAGTGTTGTATTATTTGTCTGAGTAAATAAGAGGTTTTGTGGTAGTTTTTTCAGGAATGTGTGCCAAATAGCTGACAAATAAAAAATTCAATCATTTATTTATAGAGTTTCTAAAACTTATTACTCAATTACTTCACATCAGCGTATCCCTAAATACATTTCGAAGTTAGCCGCAAACTACCAAAACGCATCAAACTATCATAATGAATTTACTCCTGCAGCCATCAAATCCGGACTGCTACAACGTTCTTACCTGCACTTTGTACTCTCACACGTGGAACCTAATTTAGTTTCAGGAGTGATCGAGCTAGCAGGCCATCAACTATTGAAACTAACCACTTGCTTCACGATATGCAACCTTATGAGAAGGTGATAGAGTTGAAATTGAGGAGGAGAAGTTAGTTGAAGTTTGGCATAATGAAGTTGATGAATATGCGACTAGGCGGCGTGACACTGAAGGGCCTAGAAGGACAGAGGGCGCCACTGTACTTGTTTCAAATTTGAATTATGCTTAGTCAGGAACACTGGAAGTAAGTAGCCCTTTATGACAAAAAAAGAAGAATGTAGGGATATTGTAATTTTACTATTGACTGAATAATAAATTAACGAGATGCAAAGGCATTAAATCTTATTTATATTATTCGCTAGATTTTAGTCTGCAGTTCAGCATAACGTTACTTTGGTACATCACAAACTCTTGAAAAAATCACCAACCTTCAAACAAACTTTATTAATAACTTATTAATTCAGCTATTTCAGTCTCTTCAAGATATTTTTCGCAATTAAAGATAGACTATTCCACAGACTGTTTCCTTCCCAAAGCACCATATTGTTCTTAATTTCTTAGAAATCGAATTTAATATTCAGGCGTAAACTCGACACCACAAGATAGGCAGACAACATTACTTTCACATTTATAATATTAATAGACACGTATGGGTTATACATGTTAGTTAAAACTCTTTGAACAACACATTGTAAATGTTTTCATGTGTTTTGAAACTGAGATCTGTAACTCAATGGCGCTTCACTTCAGACCGTGTCTTTCCATAAACAGGTACTAAATGAAGTGCGTGCAGTCCTCTGGTAGATAGTAGATAGATATAGTCCATTATCACAGCCCGTAGGAGTGTATCCGTGGCTGTAACTAGCCGGGGGCACCTGATCCGTGCGTTTATACCACCACTACTAAAGGATATCGATTCTAATGTTATCATAACTAAATCTAAAATCCAAATTCTTTTATTCATCATAGATATGTAACATATACTTAATGAACGTCAATGTTACAAACTTCGACTTTACCTAACCGTAGACCGAGAGAAAAAAGCCGGTGGAAAAAACTCCCAGCACTTTTTCCGAAAATTATACAATCATAATTTAGAATTTAAATCGCGTACATTCAGTGAACATATACATTATTTTCTCGTACCTGCCCGCTCAACACTATAAAAGTTTAAAAAATATTAAAGTGCTAAACAAATTCTTATTATCAGTTCAGGATAGACGCTTTATGTCATTCTATACTTTAAAAAAAAAGGAAAGATAGTGCTACAGTACATCAGACATACACAGGACTTAATAATGAAACCATTTAACAACCCAAAATTGCAAATGACGGCGAAAATTCAAATGTTTTCAGTCCATTACAGTACACCTTGTATTTTAAGTATTTGACGTGATGAACAAAACAGAATAAAGGATAAGTGAACAGTACAGAACACAGCATACGAGGTAGAAGATAAATGCAGAAAAGAACAGAGTTCACTTGAATAAACAATGAAATGACATTAGAAAACGTAGATTAAAATGCTTATGCTATGCCTAAATGTTCATCTTTATAAATCTCAGAGCCCAATCAAATATTTTATACAAGGCTAAAATAATTGAATTAATTTCTGATTAACTTCCATTAGTAGGTGCTATTGATAGTTTAGCTATTAACACAGATCTGTGTTGTATATGGTTACAATTGTGCACCTGAGTCCACTATTTGATCAAGCACAAATATACTTTATGCCCTAGCACATAATGCTTACTTTCCAATACGAGGATGAAACCTAAATCGAATCTACCATTCGATTTCGTCAGTTGCAGCTTGTGGTGTAAATAAGATTTTAACGGTCAACGATTAGTTAATTATACGAAATGGGATGGAACGTATAACCCTGTACAGTCGACTACGTTGTCAACCTGAGAAAATGCTTTTGTTTTTCATTTAAGGAAAAACGGCAGATCTAAGACCAACCAAAATCTAAGTTGTGCACTTTTAGAAATCATCTTAATCTCTTACATAGGGAGACTTCTACATCGACTTACTAATATTATAATTCTTCTGAAACATACAGTTTTAGCGCTAATCTTAATTTTAAGCTGTCATTATCAATGATATTAACTTCGACTGTTTGTTTATTTTTTTACCAAATAGCATCCTTTAAATTTCAGTAGCGTTCGCGATGTTTTCAATGAGGGTAGTTCGTAAATTGTTGACAACTCTAAATAACTGATTGAGTCTCGGTGGACTCATCCACTACCGACCAACGTGTAAGGCAAGAGCAAAGTTAATGTGAATCAATTTGAAATGGAATTTGCATGGGTAAAATAAGGATTTTTTACATACCTTCTACGGAAGTTTTTTTTATCTTTCATAACAATAATAGTAAATCTCCAGACTTCTAAAGTAAACGGGTAGACTTAAATGGTAGGTTTGTTTTTATAGTCACCACACAATAGGGTGGAACTTAGTTACAGTTAAACAAAATAAAAAAATGTATTAAAAAACGTCGGTTTAAAGACATTTGAAAGGTTAGATAATAAAAGTTACAGAAATGAAATAAACACACAATGGTTTACATGTATATATTTGCAACACCAAAATCAATAAATAAACCACAACTGGGTCATTCATTACGTAAATACCCTAAATGCATATAACGGCTTATCCATACAAATTATTATAAAATTGTTACCACTCCAGCTTTTATGTGGATGGATGTTTGTAATTATATAAATACCAGATATAATATGGTATTATTTACAACAAAATTCTTAAATTACATTTCCTGAATCTACCAACACACTGATTCTGTTAAAATACTTACTAGACTTACCAATCACATTTATCTACGTACCACTGGTCCCTTATTAAAATGTGTTGCTATAGTTTTCAATTTCAGCATTTTTGCAGACTTACACACCAATTATGTGGCCCCATGGTGAGTGCATTAAGCACTTGTGTTACAGGTACCACACAATGGACTAGGGGAGAACCTTGTTACACCCATACACGAGCCAATGTCGAAAAACCATTTTTACGAAATTGACCCGACACGGGGATCGAACCCGGGACCATCCGCTTTACAGTCCCGCGCCACAGAGGTCGACTATGGCAGATAGCTGTTAATATGAAAACGATAGTAACACATTACAAACACCAAACAAGGGCTTTCCAGTTACCAAGGTTTTAACCTATAGTAGGAGTACCTATCGAGACCGGCCGTATATGTCTATCCTTTCTATAATCCAATCACAAATGAAATGACAAAGCGCAATATTATTAAAAGCCTTTAATATTGATCAAATTAAGGTACCTATACCAATCGAAAACTTTAATCTTCTAACGATAAGTTATTTTTTCAAATCTAAAACTTTAAACAAACCACAGCAGTATGTTAACGTTTTCATAAAAAAAATGTACAATGTGTAGGTTATATCTATAGTATTCCAGCAAAAAAAAAAGTTTTAAGCTACTCTTTGAATGTTAATTTATTACGTAGTCGCTACAAGGTCCGTCAAAATACCTTCCAGTGAAACCATAAAACTTATTCTTAATGGAAGCCTCTTTCTTAAGTTATGATTGGAGGAAATCTTACTAGGTAGTTACTGGGATCGCCAACTTTGCTACGGCTTATAAGGCAAAGTCAGATGTTAACAACTTTCTTTACGGGATAGATAGAATAGTATGGATAGCGTATATTTTTAGTAGAAAAGAAAGAGACGTATACACTTGACGTTATATACGTTAACTTAGTATTTCAAAATTATGTCTTTTGAAAATCTGATCGGTAAAATCATTGTTCACCAACTATTTTAAGTAGTACAATGTCAAATAATTAGCTAATTCTAGCTATTCATTAACTTTTGATTTAATCTGAACAACTATGTTATTTTTTTTTCAGACTGTCAATTAAAAAGATTCCCTTTGTTAATTGCGAAGTAGCGTCCTGTCTTTCTCTACAAATTGTCTAGTTAAATCCTTACTTTATGATTACCCTCCTAATTTTTTATGTAATTTTAGTTTTTATTAAATTAAGTATAAAAGTAAAAATTTATTTTTATACACATAAAAAAAACAAAAGGGAATCCCATCCACACTACTCTAGCACAGTGAACAACTAGCCAGTATGGTAAGTAGCAGAGTCGCGTATGAAGAAAATTAGAGTTTTTAAACTGCCGCCAAGTCCAATTTGCTTCTATGCAGGTGCGTTGTATAGGCTTCCGAGGAAACTATTCTATATTGGCTTGTCTGAGGACTTGGAAAACTATATTTGAATTTTATTTAAAAGAGAATGTGTTAGAATAGAAATGATATGCATTAGATTTTAGGACGAAAGGTGAACTTTTGTATTTAATTCAAAAAGGAGTGGTTATTTAATTGCGATCGTATTTAAAAAAAAATCAGCTTATCTAATTATAATTATATATTATGAAGTTACTTACTTAATTAAGTTGAAATGCTAACCATTAAACACATAGATAGGACATTCGCCTTGCGCAGTATCGAAGCGTTGCTACGTGTACCGCGACCCTAAATCACGATGTAACATTTTTATCAACGGAGGCGATGTTAAAACCGGCGTTAATTTATTGGCACGCATCGACGGGCCGCAAATGTAAGCAATCCTAACATGCAGGGAGGTGGCTGTATTAAATTCTACTGCTTTTGATCGATCAAATTACATCAACAATAAGTACCTAAATTAAAAACTACGAGGCCACAGATAATTATACTAAACCTATACTTAACACCCCCTTTGCGTTCGACGATTTAGTTACAGCGTACGCTACCCACCGTAGGATTTTCGAAACTTTACCTCAGGTACTTTACTTTTTGACAATTATATCTGCCTCTGAAACCTTATTCGCTACTGTATGTTTCGCTGTCACGAAAAAACTACTTAATCCTACTAATATTATAAACGTGAAAGTTTATAAGTATGTTAGACATGGATGTACCTATGGATGTTTGTTACTCTTTC
Source organism: Emmelina monodactyla (assembly GCA_916618145.1). Classification (NCBI taxonomy): domain Eukaryota; kingdom Metazoa; phylum Arthropoda; class Insecta; order Lepidoptera; family Pterophoridae; genus Emmelina; species Emmelina monodactyla. The sequence goes on from OU745316.1 coordinate 6,915,575, forward strand.
ACGTAAAACTACTGCACGGCATCAGAATAACCAACAGGGTACTTTTTACCGCGGAAAAACTTCTCATTCCCACGAAAAACCGACTTCCATGCAGACAGAGACGCGGGCGGCCACTAGTGGATTATAGAAAAATATATATTGAGATAGTTCGATAGCCTAAGGGCTACTTTTTATGCTGGTAAAAAGTCTCATTCCCACGGAAATATCCTTTTAGCCGCTGGGTGGAAAGCTAACACATAAAATTGAATATAACCCCCTTGATTTCAAGCAGCCACCTCACTCTCCATAAATATATGAGAACCAGCCGATCATTTATAACTTCCTATCACTCGGCAACGCCGCGATGTATTGTCCGAAAAACTGTTTCGACAGCCTCATGAATAAATAAAATTAATACAAAAACTGCGCGCGCGCCGGCTTGTGCGTGAAAAATGACGAAAGTTGTAGCCGGCGATCAATTTACTTTTGGAATTTACGCGGGTTAAAATTGATGGTTTTTTAAGTTAATTGGTGGGTATTGTTGATGAGAGATGCTTTGGGGGTATTTTAATTGATAAGTGCGAAAAATTAGATTTTTTTTCATACAAAAACTAATAATAATGCTAAAATGTGTTTAAAATGAGTACCGTAACGACAGCTCACAATAAATAGGTACCTACGTATAGGTTAACGTGAGAAAGAGTATACAGTTAATTAACATTACCGAAATACGGAAGATATCAAAATGTAGGTAAATATATTTTCCAAAACGCAATCGTAACCACTGTATTGTGTTACCTACAACACAGAGATTTTCCCCACCATATTAAACTAACACTCTTCCACTCATTAACCAAATGACGCAGCGCCTACTAAAATAACATAGCAATAAAGCGTCACGGCCGGATTGCTATGGTGAGGTAACCGGAATGTCTCCGAGGCGGGTCGAATTCCGAGCCAAATGCGGAATGTTCGGCAAATACCGATATTCTGTGGTTTGACGAACCCTAGCATATAAGCGACGATATTAAATTACAGACGAAATTTTATAGAGCCACTATGTTCAGTTGGTGTGAATATTTTATGTAAATAGTTTTGGAATAAGTTAAAATTTGATAATTGTCAAAAGATTTTTAATATCCTATGGATTTCTCTTTGCCTTACCTAGGAAAAAATAAGTTTGTTAGCTCACGCACTAGTTTTATGTTGTTTCATATTCAGAAATTGATCTAAAAATAGCGTAGTTTTTGTCTCAAGTAGTAAAGAAGAAAACTTAAGCAAAGTTACTCATAATTAAAATTACATGATTTTTTCTAAAATAAAAGCGCAGTGGCGTTTTCGTCAAATCGCGAGCTCTTGTAAATTAAATTAAAAAGACTAAATATTATTTGCTTTTAAAATTTTACTTCACACCCATAACTTCATCAATGTGGACAGTACCATAAAACTTAAATACTCCGCTACCTACTCTATTTTCAATTCAGCAAATTCATTATCACAATAACTGAGAAAATTACAATTTAAGCCGTATCGCCGGCGAGTAACAAGTATAAAATTGCCAGCGTAGCGTAAGGTGTCGGGGCGTAGCGTAGGGGCGTACCATAAATCGAGGAACATCTTCACTCGTACCAATTAGTGCAAGATGTTGCCGCGTGGGACGGTGGTATGCTAAATATACTGTTTTTATGGGAGATAGAGATTTTTTTTTCGTTAATTATACCTTCTATGAAGTAAGATTTATAGATTTTTGATTAAAGAGATTTAAAATAATATATTGCAAAATGTAACATTGTCAATATAATGCATAATAAAAATAAAATGCATAATGCATGCTTAATTTATGCAACACTGCCTAGTAACGTCCTAAGATTTAAACATTTTTTGTTTCTGTTATGCTTTATTCCTAAAATATATTTGTCTGCTAGAAGAAACACTATAAAATAAACAGTACCTTTGTGCTAACATTTTCTTGGCATATTCGTACAGTTTTTTTTTGTGTGTTGGCACATGGAATGCACATAATTAAAAATAAATAAATAATAGAACGTAAATTTTCTCTCAGTAGTTTTAAGTTTACCATTTAAACCAGTTTTTTTTTTCTAGTCTCTCAATTAATCGTTAATTGAATTAAGTTTAATACCTTGCATACCACCGTCCAAAACTCAGGCGTCGAGCGACTAGTTTTTAACGAATGCTGCGAAAACGTTAATTACTTTTGCTGCAATTAATATTATTTAAAGATCTGCAAAAAAATTAAACGAGTTAACTTAGAATGCTCCTGTTATCTCTCTCATTAACACTGGAGAGTTTGCATTAACTTAATTGCACATTTTTAGTTTAATTTTTAAATGAAGATTTTATGCAATTTTTGTTTGTTGGATAAAGCCTAGCATGGGTTAGTTTATTTGTTTTAATTAAGTTGATATAAATAAAATATAATTTTTAAAAATATGTTGGTATTTAAAAAAAACTTTTACTTAGTACTTAAAAGAAAATTTGCTTGAGATTTTTCTGCACAAAGATAAAAGTTTGAAAAAATATTACCTATATTGACATAGTAACACCACAATTATATTTCTATTCCTTAAATAACAGATTTTTCTTCAAAATAAGTAATTGTGTCCTGAGCTATCAACTATTTAATGATACTATTTCAACTTCTTCAACATCGCAACCCTTAATTACTGTTGAATTTTTCAATTTTGAAAGGGTAGGTATATGGTAGGCTTGTTAATAGTGTAAGTAGAATAATGTTTTACTCTATAGGTCGTTGTGTTGTGTTTAGGTTCACACTTTCCTTACGGCTTATTAATATTCTAAGTGCACATTTCATGCCACAATTAATAATAACCAGTAAATATAACTCTACGTTTCTTTGAAGTGTTGAATGATGCGATTAATTTATTAATAGTGGGTTATATTCTTTGTTTTTGGTAAATATTATGCTTTATAAAAGGGTTCGTCTATAAAAAAAATTTGAGACCCGCTGACCTAGTAGACAGAAAGTGGGGTATTATATCGAATACATACCTCTGGCATACAGAAAGAAGGCCTGAACTTTACTTTTATAAAAGCCTTATCTATATTATGACTTCACTTATTTTAAAACTTCTACTTAATATAATCATAAATAAGCTGCTCAGAGAAATAAAAGTTTTTCGGCTAAGTTCCAGAAAAGTTAGGATTAAAAGTTTGTTTAGTAAATATAGAAAGTCTACATTGATTTTAAAACAGAATAACATTTGTCACTTTAAAAAACTACCTTTCTACTATCCTTCTAAGCCTACTAATATTATAAACGTGAAAGTTTGTAAGTATGTATGGATGTTTGGATGTGTGGATGTATAGATGTATGGATGTTTGTTACTCTTTCACGTAAAAACTTCTGGACGGATTTGGATGAAACTTTACATTAATATAGGTTATACGTCAGAATAACATATAGGGTATTTTACCGCGGGAAAACTTCTCATTCCCACGGGAAACCGACTTCCACGCGAACGGAGTCGCGGGCGGCCACTAGTGTTAAATAAATCTATTGGTAAATAATGAACCGATTTGAAGACAAACCCTTATTTACCCAATTATTTATTACACTAACTCTAGATTCACTTCCACCCCGTCAGACTACCCAAAACCGGATTTTTCTGGTTCGCTGTTCATTTTCTAAGCACGTTCAGTCGCATAGTCGTCTTATTCAATTCGTCTGCGAGTGCTGTGCGAATCATTCGGGCCCCTAGAGTGTTAACTGGACACAGAGTAGGTATATCAGTGGGTTAAATGTGTCTTGTAGAATTCTGAGGTCCTACGGCTTAAAGTTTGAGTCTTAGAAGCTTGAAATATGTGCGTAGGCGTCTTATATCTCATCGAAGGACAAAAATATACTAGTTAAAGAAAATGTGCCAAGTGAATGTGACGTTTTGTCAGTTTCTATAACTTTTTTTTTTTAAATAAAATAACGTAGCTGAGAAATTTTAATTGTGATCACATATATATGAATTATCACCTAGGTTGTATCCTAACCCATTATTTATAACACAAGCTTTGTTTAGAACCACATAGTTGATGTAGTAACGATTTATTTATGGTTTTTATCTATACTCGTTTTTATACCTATCTAACTTTTTGGGGTAGTAGAGTCTAGCTGTAGGCTCTGTCTGCAGCGATTACTGGGCTGACTCGACCGGTGAAATACCACCGTCGCACAGAAAACCGACGTGAAGTAGGGACGATGTTCCTGCGTTTCGATCAGTGAGTGCGGTATCCATTGCTTAATTTTCTCAAAGGCTCAGCAGTACACCCCCGACACCCACAGTGTTGCGTAGTTGGATAGTCATGGGCGGCGGTGATCACTTATCATCAGGTGACCCGCATGCTCGTTTGCTTAGCTTTATTATAAAAAAAAACAAACATAAATTAATGCACGAAGTCACAGACAAATTTTTGACTCTCCTTTCTTGAAGAAGCTTGTTAAAGCCTCGCTAAAAAGTGGTACTTAGATTACTGCCCAAATTTCCTGCTCTACGCCGCGGTTTAACCCCACGGGAGCCACTTATGTTTGTACTGCTTCTATTTTGTGCCTTAGAGGTTTACTTCGGAGATTGAAGTTGCCACATTACATGACAAGAATGCGACATTGTCTGTGTGTTTGTTTGTTTCAATAAGTGAAAGAAAGTTAAAATCATTGGTGTCCGGAGTGTGAATACTAGTTGTAATATAAACTTAAATAAGTTACGTAACTAAATTCAAATTTCTAAGTTCGTTTTTTAAGTTTTTTTCTAAAATGAAATATTGATAAAAATTTAAAAAAAAATGAAAAATTTTGCTGCGCTACACTAACTGATATTTAAATAAAACAATCCATAGTAAATACTTTTAAGTAGAGTGTTTTATAATTTGAATACATTTTTGTTTAGGTCTGCCACTCACATTCGAGCTATTTCAGAATAACAAACCAACTCTTAGCCTCTATTGTAAATACACCCCCAACACCCACAGTGTTGCGGGTAGTCATGGGCGGCGGTGATCACTTACCATCAGGTGACCCGCATGCTCGTTTGCTCTGCTAAATTATATTAAAAAAAAAAAACTAAATAAAAATAAACTTCTAATTTCTCTTTCCTGTGTCAACTCTGCCGTGGTCAACTTCTTCACAAAAACATTGATGATTTTACTTATTGCGCTAGAAAATACAAACAAATCATACAAAATACTGAAACGGATGTTGAAATTAGAAGATTGATGCACAATTAGAAAATGCGTACCTAATCTTCGTCCAAAAAAGGAAATTAACTTACTTCAAAACTAATCTAATGGAACTATACAATGCTGGAATTATAAAACCACAGAAAAAAGGGAGGGAAGTCATAGGGTCATCTTTTTTATATCTAAAGTTAGCTTTCTTTATTATATATATATGACTTTATAATTTTTTCGCAAAAAAGTACCTTTTGTTCTATAACCTTATTCAAAAAACTACTTTTCTTTCCTAAGTAAAACCATAGGCTAAGTGATTCTCAAATTTTAACCAAATTCCATTTACATGTTAATGCAACACCCATAAATGTTACATTATACCTACGTCACATATATCATACCTGCCTGATATCCGCTCCGCTCCGCTCCACTGCCTTACACAGAAGCCCAGAGGAAGACAAGAAGTACTCGAGGTCACCGGCCCACAGCAGTGAATAATGCAGTCTGTCAATAGCCGGATTGATACCGGCTGTTTCAGTCAAGACTTACTGCGGTCGACACACTGATAGATACTGTGGCAAACAAGTAATAGTTATAAAAAAATATATGAGCCTGGTTGGAGGTCACACAAAAAGTTCATAAGTTAGCGACCCATATAAATAGTTTAATGATATTGATCGAATAAGAAATGTAAAGATTTGTAGAAGAACAAAAGTGACTGGCGTAGCCTAGTGGATAAGCAATCTTGAAGAACTGAAGGCCGTCAAGGAAAACATTTTTTTTAATTTAGAACACGGACTAGATACCGCAGCGTAGGAAGTCAACAGCTATACCAAAGACCTGACGATTACTTCAGCATCAACCTTTTTTTTGTTTGTTTGCACGGGGAAATGCATTTACGCATTTACGCACCGTACCCCCCACTGGGATGGTGGGGGGCGTGTATGGATGTCTGTGCATCAACCTCACCAGCTAGACTCTCCACTCAAAACCCTGAAAGAGTTTCTCCCCAGTCCACCCTCCCGTATGTCCCCCAGACTATCCTCCGCGACGCACTAGATCACTAATCCCACTAGGTGCCCTACCTTTGTTCCCTACCACAATACTACACAATAGGCCGAATATATCACGCTGATAGCACGAGACCTAATCCTTCTCTGTTTTGTACGCCCTTGATTATACAGTGCGATTAATATAGATTAGCACGGATTAACAGGTCTCAGGCTTTGATTAGTAAGCATACAAAGGTATCTACTACTTGGTAGGAGTAATTAAGGTGCAACTGTTTTAAAGGTCATAAGAGTAATAAAAAGACAATGTCGTGAAGATCGATTTACGTTTTGAGAAATATAGGAATCATTTAATACTCCAGCAAATACTTATTTTATTTTAAATGCTTTAATTTCATACTGAAAATGTTATTTGATGTAAATGAGTAGAAAATGTTACCAACGCACAAAGATTTAAAAGTAACCATACTAAAGTTAACTATTATCAAATGGAGTGCAATGATTTTATTATAACATACTATTGTTTTAAAATAAGCTAGAATAGAAGATTTTTTAAGCCTACTTGAGGTCCTTATTGTATAAAACAAAATAAATAACTACTCTACTATTTAAATGAAGCTGGTCATTCATAGCTCATGTAAATGCTAAATATTTCACTAAGGTAAACTCGCATAGTTTAAATTTAAACCAATAAACGCGAAATAATAAAACGTGCACGATATACGGCTAATAAAGAAGAGCACAATCGTCATACATACCCACATTTTGTTGCTACGATAACATGCTTACACAAGTGTGTTCTGAATATGAAATTGCATAAAGAATTTTGCGAAATACCCTCACAGAATGCAGCCGGGATCTCCCAAATAAACGTATAAGCTGACGTAACTACGGCGGGCAGCCGACTTGTAGATACTGCATGTTCTCATTGACAAACGATTCATACGAGGAGGGTACGGTGGACCATTTAATGTTTTGTTGTCCGCGTCTTACTGTTTCTATGCATGACCCTCTCTTAGAACTTTCCACGTCCTATTAACTCTAATTACGTACTAACTTTATCCAAACCTGTATTTATTCATTTACTTACTCTATTTATCCAAACTAACAACATAGGTATATCTTTAAACCTCACTCTTTGTCAATACTATTGTGATGTCTTGCATTTCAGTGTGGAGTCCTGTGATAAACTCTTCAAGGTGCCTGACGCCTCATACGTCATAAGTTTTGTTTCGCACCGGTCATTTGTCATTTTAACATCACTGTGTTTCATCTGAAACGTTTGCACGATTACCCACAGGGTAGAAGCCATAATACTCCCAAAAGTCAAGTCAAGTCAAACGATTAGTAATTACAGTAATGATCTACCTTCTTAATCATAAACGCATTTAGGACTTGATTCTTGACTAAGAGTTTGTCGGTCAAAATATATTTACTCTATTAAGGTACGACTAAGAGTTTGGAGCAGTTTTTTTTTAATGTTCAACGATGCCACTTTCATTGACATTTTAATAGGGTTTTTTTTCCAACACTAAAACGCTTGGTTGGCAGATATGTTATGCCTATTTTTCCCATAGTGCTGTTTAAAATCACCTAGTGGGTTCTCATCTGGTGCCTTATCATCATCTTTATCATTACATAGTATAAATCTAAGTTGCTAATCGTGCCTGTTTGAATGTTTGTCCGCTTACTCCTCCAAAACCACTTAATGGATTTTGATGCAGTTTTCACAACCTTTTAGGTAATATTTTCATTTAAATTTGTAGATAAAGAACATTAGAAAAAAGTGTTTCTAAGTTAGCCAAAATTCAACAAGCCGGGAACAAGTTGCTCAATATTACACCATTGCGAAGCGTGGGCGAGTCGCTAGTATGAAAAAAAATCAAATTATAGAAAGAAATCTGTACCTACCCAAAAATATTACAAACCCTGATTAAACTGGCCACGTCTTTATATAAACCACAGCAATAGTTTTAAGGGGTGACCGAATATTTATGTAAAAATTTCAAACCAGCCCTGGAAATAAAGATTTTAAAAACACATAAAGATCGACGAGCATGGTATGAATGTTACTCCACCGAAAAACGAGACACGGGAAACAAAACCATCGTACGATTTAAATTATTCCTGTAGTTGAAACGAGTTTTTAACAACATCTGTCTTTGTTCTCTATTGACATATAAAACGCAAATACAGGTTACAATGTTAACCATTTAGCAAAGCATCACCGTTAAATATTATTATTGACCTTCAGTAAACTTTAGACTTACAATAATTAATGCCCGATATTTATATCGTGTCGTCCCAATCAATGCAACCGCGCCGTCGGGATGCTATGTTGTGTTGCAGTTTATTTAATTTCCTCAAAGGTACAAGGGAAGGTTTCAAGGGTTTCCACCTTCACTTTCAGACGCTACGGCTTCTAGGGTGTCTGCTGCTTTGACAAATAGAAAGTTAAAAGGTTGTTGTGAGGAAGATTCTATTAGCTGTGAAGGTGGCGGGACGTAGCGTTGGACTAAGTTATTTTTGTATGGCTTTTGAAATCAAAAGTTTTTTTTGTCATTTCAAAGCGGAGGGGATGAAAAAAGCAACATAGCGCATAGTTTCCAACTGATTAAAATTGTGCGGTAGTTCTTCATTTTACGCTTTTGACTCCAAATTGTTTTGTTTTTTTAATCAAGATGTAATAAGTAGTTCTTATCCATCGGCAGTCCTAAGTCTTGTGCATCGTATTAAGATTTCATTTCATGTTTAAGCAGAGAAGGCCATTAGGAGCAATCTACAACCAACAAAAAAACCCAAATCAAACTCCGTTCTCATCTAACTTAGATAGACAAAAACAGTAAACAATGTCACACAGAAACCAAAACAATTCAAAAACACAATACAAAGCCAAGTTTGTTTAATTCACATAAAATCATAACAGCAAACAGAAAACTAAAATAATTGCTGAGGGAGTGATAAAGAGATCATTCGAGTCGGCGCTGCTTCGGTGGCGGCACTGGGAAAATGGCTGTGTGTAGCTTTGTGGTTCAATTGGTGATATTAACGGTAAGTAGGGATTTATTTGATTTTTTAGATGTGTTTAGTGGAGAAAGTACCGGCAAGCTTTTGTTTGAAGATGAAGTTGGTTTTATATGTTGTAATTTAAAGATAGTGTGGTCGTAGATAGAATGTATTACCAAAAAAGCTTGTTCTCGTCTTCTTATCGCATGTTGTTGCATTCGACATTTTATGACTCACGTACTTTTGAATTTTTGTTTTAAAGAATTCTGATACTACTTATTTAAATAGTTTTGCTCATTTCAGCACCCATTCAAATTCAGAGTTTTTGGCGATATCATATACCTAATGATTAATATCTCCATCAGCAGTCAAGCTGTCATTTTCAGTGTGTCGGCTTCTACAATTCTACCATACCAATTTCATATCTTAACTCAAATATTATAAACCTCTATTCCAGAGTACAATATCAGCAACAGTGGTATCCCAGAATGTGACGCGCTCCTACCACTTCTCTCCCATACCCGTCAGCACGAAGCTGATTGCCAGGACCAAGATACCCCGGTTCATGAACTCCAGGGGGTCGTACACTGTCACCAAGATACTGGAGGACACGGTAATGAAGTCGAATATTTAATATTCACTATGGAATCAGTTACTTTCAGTTGAGGTTTACTCGATTGCTAGCATGTCTCATAAAACTATGAAGGCAGAGGTGTATAGCTGGGATAGGTTATGTCTGAACAAAAAAGTTATTTTCAATATTTGTTTTCTGCAAAAATGACTTCTTTAGTAACTGAGTGCAGCGGTATATGTACCGGGCTGCTAAGCGGATGGTTCCGGGTTCGATCCCCGGGTCGGGCCAATTTCGTCAAAATGGTTTTAAGAAATTGGCTCGAGTCTGGGTGTAATTAGGTTCTCCCCTTATCCATTGTGTGGTAACTATAGTACGAGTTGGTGTGTCAGTCTGGAGATTTATTTATTATTATTATTTATTTATTTAGTAACTAAGCTAGTAATAGCTTTAAAAAAGGTTGATTGAGGTTGTTTTTTTAGGAAACTTTTAGAAAAATACTTCTTGTTTCAGGGTGATGCATCAATGGAAAGTATTCAATCATCAACACCAATGAACCTAGTAACATTCCCATCCCTCCATAAGCCTTACAACCACTCAAAATTAGCAACCAAGTATTCAAAAGGCAACAAAATATCCAAATCACTAAAATCATCACCAATTATACTCGTTTCAACCATGCCGACCACTAACCTAGTTACAACAACCAAAGCAACAACGAAGATGACCAAACTAACAACGACAACCAACGTGAATGATGCGGGGAAAAACAAACTCAGCATGTCAAAACTCGCCATCATGGCTGCCACACTGACAGCTGACGGTACCACTCCAATACCGAAACCAAACCAAAACAAAACCACAGTGAAACCGAAACAGAAGAAGGACAAGACCAAAAACCCAAAAAACAAATTGGCCAAACACAAATCGACCACGCCCAAACCGAAAAACTCCAAGTACACCTTGAAGAAGAAAACCACGAGAAAAACGAAAACCAACAAGAACAGGAAGCAGAAAAAGGTTAGCAAACGAAAAACGAAAGCACAGAAGAATAACAAAAGACACTCAAGAAAGCAAAGACAAGTCGATGGTTATGTCCCTATATGTCACGCAGCTTTAAATCCTAAACAACTTTGTACCAACGAGACCAAATCTACATCTTCGGACAAACTTAAGTCTACTGACAAACCAACACTAACTGACAAACCAATGTCTACTGACAAACCTAAAAAAGTTAAAAAAATAACGAAACGTAGAGTAGCACCAAAATACAGTTTCGCAAGAAGAGCGTTGAAAACTATCAAAAAACTTAACGGTATGTTTCCATTAATACCGCTTTAATTTTTCTAAAGTTTTTTATTGTTGAAGATATTTTTAAAGTTACCATTAATTAAAAGGCAAAAGTTTTAAATCCATGTAATATACCTCGTTGTAACGATGTAATATAAGGTTGCTTTTGGGTGATGTTAAGTTTTTTAATCATTTTATAGAAAATTTGTAATACAATTATTACTATGGCAATGAGTATAGTATTTTTTCATTTATTTAATTTTAAGCTCCAATTTATCTGTTCAAAATGTATATTTCTTAGAATACTTATTTTATGCAAAACAACGAATTTTATAAATTACTAAGTGATAATTTAAGAATTTAATTAAACAATGGTCTGGGTTGTCAAGGGTTAACATAACAAATTAAATAATTATAGGACTTGCACTCTCTATTTAAATATAAATACAACAATACAAATACTTTTTGTTTCATTTAATTGCAAGCTTATCATCGGTTTCCGAATTGAATGTTTATGGATAAGTTATAGAAACATCATTATCATTACATAGTATAAATCCAAGTCGCTAATTCTGTCTGTTTGTATGTTTGTCCGCTATCTCCTTTTAAACCACGAAACGGATTTTAACGCGGTTTTCAACATCTTTTAGAATCCGGAAAAGTAGTAGTATAAAAGAAAATTCCGGAAAAGTTTTTTTAAATTAGCTAAAATTCAATGTTTTGTGAGCAAGTCGGCCAAAATTACACCATTGCGAAGCGTGGGCGGGTCGCTCGTTAAAAGTAAACTACCTTTGTCAGTAATGAAAGCTGTCAAATAAGATTGACTGGGACAAAAGAAACATGAACTTATATAGGTTTTTTATGAATTAGACCGATGGAATTTGATACATAAAAAAGTAGAACAACACTAAAACTACACACCTATTTTCATGCCCAAGTACGTCTTGTCAACAACAGGTACTTTCACTAATGTTCAAAGTCCTACTAATATTATAAACGTGAAAGTTTGTGAGTATGTATGGATTAATGGATGTATGGATGGACGTTTGTTACTCTTTCACGTAAAAACTACTCGATGGATTTAGATGAAACTTCACATTAATAAAGGTTATTCAGAATAACACATAGGGTACTTTTTACCGCGGGAATTAGTCTTCTTCTTCGTGTGATGAGTATGCACTTTGCAGCACATATTATTAAATTAGTATAAATCCAAGTCGCTAATTCTGTCTGTTTGTATGTTTGTCTGCTATCTCCTCCTAAATCAGAAGACGGATTTAAATGCGGTCGCCATCATTTAGGTAGTTTTTTCATTTAAATTTGTAAATAAAGAACAATCAAAAAAGTTTTTTAAGTTAGGCAAAATTCAATATATCGTGAGCAAGTCGGCCTAAATTACACCATTGCGAAGCGTGGGCGGGTCGCTCGTAACTTATATATCAATTAGCAACTAGTTCAATCTGTGACTGTTAACCTGTTATGTGCCGCGAGTGGTCAAGTGTTGGGCAGAACGTGTTTTACACCGATTGCACTAATCCCGCCGAGCGTGGAGCACTCTGGTCTGAAGCCGCTCTCAGGACTAGTGGTGTGCCGTGACGATATAAATTATCAGTAAAGCAAAATTAATTCATTTAAATTTAATTTTACAGAGTAACTAAGAGTTTGAGAGTTTAAGATATAAAATTTTATCCCATGATTTCCCGATCAAAAAATAAATTGGAAATTAAATAGTACTTTGGAATCAATTGTTTTAAAATTTATTTTGTTTATTAAATTAATAATAATTATCAAAGATGCGTTTAGTACTTATTTATCATTCTTAATGATAAATCTATATGTGACTGGAAAGTAAATAGTAAAAAATTATTACTACTGGAAAGTAGTATTTTAACTTTGCGGAAATCCATTTAGATGACTTTTTAGTAATTACTGTCGTCTCGAGACGAGTATTTCTTTTTCTGGTGGTAAGCACACTATTGCATGGTGTGCTTGCGCATGAACAGCGGGCGGGCGGGCGGTGCATTAGTGGACTGCCAGTAGAGGAATTATAGCGGATTTGCACAGTAATTACTAAAAAGTCAGAATCACAATACTTCGCCGAATGATAAATGCTTAATCGAAACATTGTTTGGTCGCATTCGATTCCTACACTGTGAGAAAATCAAAAAACGTAGTTTCTCTTCTACTGTTGTAATCAAATGTGAGAAAATCGTGTTGAAGTTTTAACAATTAAACCTGTTATTATGATTTTTTTATTTGTATATGGAAATCAGTTACGACATTTTTAGTTCCGACTGTTTAGACATTGATATTTTATTTATTTGGATTATTTAATTAATTTAGTGAAATGGACTGCTTCCAAAAAATAACTTTTAGTCTATTTTCATTCTATTTTTATTAATTCGTCTCCAAATGAACAGACATTTAATCACTGTCAAATAAAAATTACTACACCTCTCAATTTCAATCTCTGTTATAACTCTTATTTAAAATAATACTGCTTAAATTTTATCGACAAAAACTATCGATAACCCCACAGCACTAGTGATAGAAAGCTCTCGGTGTTGGAGTAGGTCGCTTGTCTCCAATTAATTTTTTGGATTAACTCCAAATGATGGTCGTAAAATCGTTTGTGACGACGAAAGCTTGAAATTGTCGCCTTTTCTGGAATTGTTCCTTTTCAGTTTCTTAATTCAAATAATAACGTTTAATTAAAACTAATTAGGTATTTAATTCTTAATTGCTTATTAAAAATTGGGTGGTTGCTTTAAAAGTAAGATAAGACTTTTTATGGAGAAAATTATTTAAACAAATTTGCTTTTCATAATAACAAGATTTAGACGAACACTAATATAGATTAATTAGTATTTTGAAATTAAAATATAATAAAATATGTAAGTTTAATCTATGCAATGATAACATAGATTATCATAATTCTAAAATAGAAACCTGCTAACTTCTTTTAAATTCTGAGCATTGTTCAACGAACCTCTTGTCTCTATTATTGTAATATTTTTTTCTATTTGTCTATGATTATATTTATTTCAAACCACTTTTTTTTATACCAAACCTTAAATTTTAGAGTTATATTTTAAAATAACTGACAATCGCAGTATTAAGTTACCAATCAAGATAAAAAATCTCGCCTCAGCATTCATTTGGAGCCATCGGGAAGTTTATCAAATAATTTCTTTTTTCTTTTGCGCATTTTTATTAAAACGAAGTTAAAGTTGCTGACGGGGCGGGGTTGCAATTTTATATTCAAAGGGCGGGAATTATTCGGAGGGAGGTTTTTTGTTTGATATTTTTAAGATTTGATTGGTGTTGACTTTTTAAGTCAAATGTTAGATTGGGTAAGTTTTGGTGATAGTTATATTTGAGTGAACATTTACACGAATGCTACGTCTTGACTTAAATATTGTGGGTTTTCTTTAGTAAAGAAAAAAAACCATTAAATGCTTGTTTACAACAAGTTTTGTTTGTATAATTCGCCAAAAATATAAAAACAGAAGGTTTTCTTAGAAATGGTTCATATACAACAAATCGCTGATTAAAATGTATCGTTACATACTACATTCTAAGTAGGTATATGGTCTGTTGAATAAATAAAAATACATTGCTCAATATTAAATTAACACCGTATTATTGAAACAAAAAAGGTTTCTTCAAAATCCCACAGTTACAAGTCGCTAAACTCCAAACAATTCTTAACCCAAAACTTCGCCTGCTAAAAATGTATTAATTGCAAATCCTGATTGGAAACTCGTGAAGGGCTAACACGAAAATTAATTTAGCCCTTTGAATACGAAATCCGTGGTTGGATTTCATTATCTCTAATAGGATGAAATAATCCAATGGCGCGAAAACCGAAACTTTGTGGAGTTGGCCTTTACAGTTTTTACAGGCTATTTGAATTCAGTGGAGGAATTAAAATATTCATTAGTGAAGAAGTTTTTGTGGTAAGTTGGGATTTGTCGGTTGCTTTAGATGTGGGTTTTGATGTGTACGAGCAGTTGTTGAAGGATTGTTTGGTGTTTGGAAAACTAAGGTTATAAATATAGTAAAAAAGGAAAATATTTGGTATTCTGTAATCCTTAGATTGAACTTTAAAATGATAATATGCATAATCAGTATTTGAACTATGCATGCGCATAGATTTAATTTTATAAGGTAAACTAAAAGCATTCTTTGTATAGAATAATAAAGGCTCTATGAAATAGAGACTCCAACGCACAGTTTTATTTGAACTTAAACCGAAAAGTAGGATCTGAGAAACTTTTGAACCTAAATAATAATAAAGTATGTTTGTGATAAAGCAACGATGTTTTAAAAATTTTGCCGGCACACGTAACATAATTTAACTATGTATTCCGTACGTTAACGCATTACCCACCAAACTCTTAAACACCCAACGAAGACCTCCCCAAACTTAAAAACATCAAGCAAATTCCGCGCCAATCCACTTATTCATAACTACCCTCCGAACCCGAAGTAATAACATTACGAGCCGAATCGGTATCTGAGCTCGGAACTTTTTCCCGCGAATATTAGCAAAAAGTCATTAAAACTGAAGGAGGGTGTTCATCACTGCGGTTCCAAAGTCGGTATAAAACAGAAGAACGGTTACTTGGAAAGTTCTTTCATTTTACGGTCGCGCGGCTTCGAGCGAATATGAAGTCAGCGTTGAGTGGGGGCAGTGGACATTGCTTGAATATGGCAAGTTAAGGAATTTTAAGCAGCGTTTTATTGGTTTTGGATATTTTTGGCATGCACAAGTTTTACAATTTTGTGCTTAAATGAATAAGGTAAATAAATTTCCTTTTTTTTATAATATAGGTAGCAATCGAGCATGCGGGTCACCTGATGGTAAGTGATCACCGCTGCCCATGTCTACCCGCATCTACGAAACGCAGGAACATCGTTCCTACTTCACGTCGGTTTTCTGTGCGACGGTGGTATTTCACCGGTCGAGTCAGCCCCCCGCAAATAATAAGTATATACTTTTGAAGTTATAGATACTGAAAAAAGGAACGCGGGTCTCCGAGGACTTTTTCCAGTATGTATTACTTCAAAATTAATATATTAATTAGCATTTTAAATGCAAAACTAATAGAAAAATCTCAAGTATATACCTACTTGTTTTACAAAAGCGTGTCGATATTCCCTTCACTACATACATACTCCATGGAAGTTTGCAAGCTTGTATGTAGTTTTAATATTTTCTTAATGTAGACTGAATATAGATATAACATATAGTGTAGGTACTTAATATGCATTGTCTATAAGTTTGACAAGTTGTAATAGTTGTGTTCAGTTTTTTTTTTAATTTATAGGAATTTTGTAAGTGATTTTCAATTATAAACAGAAAAAACTTTTGAAAATTAAGTTAAAACTCAAACTTAAATATTCCAAGAAACTTTAAGACTTTTATAATCTTTAACATAAATTTATGTCATATATTTAAATCATACAATAAATATATGTTTTGCTATTCGTCGTTAGTTGTCTTATAAGATGGACTTAGATACATCGACTATAATAGTTTTTTTATTTTTTATTTTGATGCAAAAATGAAGTAATAAAATAATAAATTATAAATCTCCAGACTAACACACCAATTATGTGGCCCTAAAGTAAGTTGCAGTAAGCACTTTTGTTATAGGTACCACATAATGGGCTAGGGGAGAACCTTGTTACACCCAGACACGAGCCAATAAAGAAAAACCATTTTAACGACATTGGCCCGACCCGGGGATCGAACCCGGAACCATCCGCGTAGCAGCCCAGTGTATTTACCGCTGCACCACAGAGGTCGTCTAACTGAAGTTTACCTGTAACTAACTTTTAACAATTTACACATAACACCAGTCCAGTCTTTCCTTAAATGTCGTCATATTTGAACTATCCCAAACTCCTGTCAAACAACCACTGTATAGTTAGTGATACTTCAGTCCTTCTGGTGTCAAACCCAATTTGAATATTCCGACTTGGTGACATCTTGTCAACATCACTTTGATCTGAAGGCGAATATTAACTAGCTGGCGTTGAGGGTGTTAATAAATGAATAGATGACTGAGATTTCTGTTATGGTCTAGGAATTATTGTTAGGTGTTACAAGTCAGTGGTCGACGGTTCGGTATATCAGACGGTAACATTTTTTTGAAATGAAATGAAATTACTTTATTGTACGTAGGATTAAAAACTAATCTCTTATACATTGTCAAAAGCATAAAATAAAAAATAAAAAGATGTCACGGGACACCCCTACATTCATCAGCAATAGCCGTAGTAGACCGAGAGAAAAAGCTGGCGGAAAAAACTCTCGGCACTCTTTTCAAAATTATACAACAATAATTTATATTCATTAAAAATTTGTACAAACAGTGAACATATAAATTATTTTCTCGTACCTCCCCGCTCAACATCATTAAAGTTAAAAAATATTAAAATGCTAGTAAACTAATTGAGGAAACTTCCCGCGCCACAATTCGGAACCAGAGCAGACCGTTTCCCGAAGGCGGCACCTGATCACAAGTATGACGTGTGCTCCAGCCATCGTCCTACTCAACCATATTAGAGGGAGTTGGGCGACCCGTTGACACAACGCCACCGCCCCAGTAACTTTCGAGGCGAGCATGACTACTCTGGGCCAAACAAGGCACTAAGGAACCTCACAAAACAGCTAATTTATTGGAAACAATAAGTTAAAACAGAGAGAGGAGGAACGAGAAAACAGTACAGAAAAAAGTAAAATGAATAAATAAAAACAATAAAAGTACATACTTAAAGTTAAGTATCGTCAAGGTACATAAGGTAAAAAATATGATGCACGTACAATTACGTCAACCAATATCTTTATACAAAGTATAAATAGTCTTATACATAATACCTACCTACAAGAAACCTGCAAGAGTTTTAATCCCAAGCTTTCTTATCATTTAAAAAGTCTTGGATGCTATAATAGCCTTTACTACACAGTTTGAGTTTAATAGTTTTTTTAAAAACGTTAAAAGGCAGGGACAGTAGGGACTTAGGGATTGAATTATATATAATTATTGACATTCCTATAAAAGACTTTGTGCTTTTTGCCAACCTACATTTTGGAAAAACTAATTTATGATCGTTCCTAGTCATTGCGTCATTATTATCTATCAAACGTCTATCCTTAAGAGTTTTAAAGCTATCAATATTCTTACGCACAAACATAATGTTCTCAAAAATATACTGTGAAGCAAGGGTCAAAATACTAATCTCCTTAAACAGATCCTTGAGAGATTCTCTTTTACTAAGTTTATAAATTCCGCGAATGGCCCGTTTTTGCAGCGTAAAGATAGTTTTAATGTCAGCAGCGTTTCCCCAGAGTAGGATTCCGTAGGACATTAGGCTATGAAAATAACTGAAATAAACTAACCTAGCAGTATGAATGTCAGTCAGGGAACGAATTTTTTTAACCGCAAATGCCGCAGAACTAAGCCTACTCGCCAGTTGTGCTATATGGGGTCCCCACTGCAGTTTGGAGTCGACAGTTATTCCAAGAAAAACTGTATTTTCTACCAGGTCTAACTTGTTACCGTTTAATTTCAAATCTGTCTCTACTTGCTTTACATTTGGTGCCGAAAACTTTATACATTTCGTTTTTTTTTCATTTAAAACTAGATTGTTCACATTGAACCATTTTACAACATTAGAGAGTGCATTGTTCACGTCGTCATAATTTGTTTCCTGTCTGTTAATTTTAAATATCAACGAAGTATCATCAGCAAACAATACTATCTCATGATTATTCTTTACCATGTATGGTAAATCGTTTATATAAATTAAAAACAGAAATGGGCCCAATATCGACCCCTGAGGAACCCCCATACCTACAACGGATCCCTGTGATCTTTCGCAATTTATTTCAACCTTCTGAGTTCTATCACTCAAATATGAGGTTAAAAGTTTTAGTTCGGTACCCCTTACACCGTAATGACTGAGTTTCCTGATCAACGTATCGTGTTCAACACAGTCAAACGCCTTAGACAAGTCACAGAATATACCCAGGGCATCCTGTGAGCCCTCCCAAGCGCTAACCACAACCTCAAAAAGTTTCACACCAGCGTCCGTGGTTGATCGACCTTTTGTAAACCCAATTATTCATAGGAAGAATGAAATCTAACAGGATAATTAATCAGGAACACCCTATTGACATTAGTTTTAAAGAGAATGATGAATATTTTTTAAATATGTAATATATCTAGGATGAAATTGATACTTCAAAATATATTTAATTTTGAAAAAAGCATTTGCATTTTCCTTTATTTTTTTTTTTGTTTTTAAAACAATAAATAATTCTGTTGTCAGAATGGATACACCAACAGATATGTAGTTATTTTTGTCTATACACTAGTTTTCAAGAGTCATTGATTTAAATATAATATGGAAATATAGAAATCCTGTCATACAATAACTTGTGTAAATATTTTAAATAAACTTTAGTAACGCACATCTGTCATTTAATACATGTGGTAATGTATTTTACATTTAAATTTATCTAAGAAAACCTGCCATATGACCAAAAAACCACAACAGCCGCGATCCTAAAAAACTTTATTCCCCCACCAAAAAAAAGAAAAAAAAGCCACACGTCCTCAAAGCCCCACGCTCGGCTGTTTCTCGTCATTTGCATTCCGACCGCCGCCCGCGCCGGACGCGTCCAACCAGACAAAGAGATTTTCATATTTAATTTTCTGTTTAGTATAATTGCCTACATATTTCCTTACAGCTAACGCGCTTTAACTGTATTTGCATACTTGTATTTTACGGAAAATTCGCGGACGGTTTTAAATGTGTTTCAATTATACTGGCTAACTGCATTTGTTATGGTATAGCGTGGAGGAATAAAGAGTTCTTTTGTTGTGTTTACTTTGCTGTGAAATTTTATTAGCACTTGCTTTTCTATTAAAATTGATATGTTGTTTTTAGTTCGACTACGATGCTACGATTTGCTACGTCGTAGCAATACCGTAGCACTTGCGCGTGATCATATAAAAAATCAAACTGCAAACAGCGTCAAAGTTTTTCTTCATCAAATATTACGATCCTTCTTAAAATACAAATACTTACACAAGACAATCTAAAAAATCTTAATTTTAGTTCAATAAACCCAGTTCTGTACATAAAATTCAATCAGCCATATTCGGGATCTACTTATGAAA
This sequence comes from Emmelina monodactyla, assembly GCA_916618145.1. Classification (NCBI taxonomy): domain Eukaryota; kingdom Metazoa; phylum Arthropoda; class Insecta; order Lepidoptera; family Pterophoridae; genus Emmelina; species Emmelina monodactyla. The sequence goes on from OU745316.1 coordinate 6,935,824, forward strand.
GTGTAGCGAACAAGTCCTGATGACACATGTTATTAGTAGTGAATGCGCGGGAGTCGGGAACAACTTTATTTAAGTTGAACAACTTTGCTGCAGTCGCGACAAATGTTGGGTGGGATAGTGTGGATGGGATTTGTAATGAAAATATAAATAAAATGTTTTAATCTAAAAAAGATGTGTTTATTGTAGTGATTATATTTGTGCGCCTCAAAATTTCCGAGTGAAGTTGGCTAAGAATTTTGTCACCGTATATTCAATTATTGCAACTTGTTTGATTTCTCGTGATTCACTGAATTTTATTAAGACACTCCTTGTTTATTTGGGGAAAACACTGAAACATTTTCCATCTGCACCTCGCTCCTGTATAACATAATAAAATAATAGCCATTTTGTTTGTTATCATTTAAATTATAGTTTTTGCCACAAGAAACATCCTCTATTTGACATATTAAATAAAACGTACCTACAAAGTATTTTTTTCCTGTAATAACAAAAATCCGTCATATCCCTGCTATTCCATCCCATGCATTCTCTAAAGATCCCCCAATCATAACTCGAGCACATTCCCACCGGAGAGGGGAGTAACGGGGTTAGCGGGGGTAGGCGGGGGGTGAGCAAACTCCACTTCAAAACACTTTGAAATATTTCCAAAGCGTTTATTTAACTTTATTTTATAGTCTGTATGTACTCTTGTTAAAGCTAGTTTGCTTTGATCTATAGGAAGGCGTCGAAGACTTTGTAAGAAATAGAGAAAAAAATTATGTAAGGAATAAAGAAGTGAGGAAGATTGCAACAGTGCTAAATACAAATAATAAGCGAAATAAATAAGATAACTTTATTAAAAATCTGAACGATTTGTTACGAGTATATTTGATTGCAAAAATTTAGATTTATACATACTTTAGATATTTTATTTTATTTATTTTAAAGGTTGATGATGTGTGAATTTTGTTAAAGGAACTAAGTTTGTGCCTACTTAAAAACTAAGTAGCTACTAATCTAGTAAGAGTTACTTCATAATTGAAATGGAACTTCATAAACCACATAGAAAACTTTTCTTGGTGTACGAAATTAAAATTGTTCTCAAAACTTGCGTTGTAAAATTTTTACTGCTTACTCAAGTCTTGATTATTATTAACTGCAACTTCATTTATGTCTATTAGTTCCCAGTAGTCTTACCGAATAGTCTTACCAATGGAAATACTGGGAATTTTCTTCCCAATAGTCTTACTTAATGGTCTTTAGAAAAAATCAAATAAACACGTAGTCCGAGTTATGTCAATTGTTTACTCTCACTGCACAGTACTTATGTTTTATCTTAGGTCATACAATCTAGTTCGCTATGTAGGTCTATAAATATCTAGTTCTACATGAAAGTAAGACTATTGAGTCATTTTTTTTACTGGTAAAATTACTGGGAACCAAAGTTCCCTCCCAGAGGTCTTACTAACTAGTAAGACTATTGGGAAGAAAATTCCCTGTAGTTCTATTGGTAAGACTACTCGGTAAGACTACTGGGAACTGGGGAAAAAACAGCTTTGATGTATGCATTTCCGTTTGTCTCTTTGAAGACAAACCACATTACAATCTTTAACAACAAATTATTCATAGAATTATGAAACTTATTATTTAACATCCCTGCTTATATCCTACTAGTGGAAATCGGTTTCCCGTGGGAATGAAAAGTTTTCCCGCGGTAAAAAGTACCTTATGTGTTATTCTAATGTACAACCTATATATCCGTAAAGTTTCATCAAAATCCATCCAGTAGTTTTTACGTGAAAGAGTAACAAACATCCATACATACCTACTCACAAACTTTCACATTTATAATATTAGTAGGATTATTTAACATCCCTGCTCACATCCTTCTATCTTTTCTCACATGCCTACTTTTCCTCCATGAACTAAATAGAAAGTTCTAGCACGGCCGTAATGAAGAACGTGATAGTAAACAGCAAGTTCACCGAAATGAGTTCCAAACTAACTTGTTAATCAGTTTCCTACGTTTTTATATAGCTGTATTAGCTGTGGTGGAAGTTTTTGTATTTGCTTGAGTTTTCTGTTTGGTCGCTGGTGAACCTACAAAAATGGGGCGCTACGCATGTAAGCAATGTCTGAAGCAAAAATTACTCAATTTCGTTGCGTTTGTCACATATCTTAATACAGGTTTATATTAGTAATAAAGTTGTTCTTTATTTCTATTGTAATTTAGGTATGTCGATTGTTTTCTTACATAAATTTAGTACCCGACCCACTTAAATTCTTAGTTTGAAAAATTAAACCTTAACTATGCATTTGAAACATTATTTCAACTGCGTTTCTGGAATTCTACCGAATCGTCCCCAATTTTTCATCCCTCCCCCTACTTTATTAGGAAATGTCGATGGTGTCTCATCGAGTCCCGGCGCCGCCTTTTTCGTGTCCCTTCACAATCGAGACCCTAAAGCAGGGCCGATACATAGTGGTGGCTGGAAATACGTATAGATACGCCAAGATCACTTGGCGATATGAGGTTGCTAGTCTTAGACCCTAAATCGAAACAATTATAAAAAAAAACTTCATTTGATGAACCTTCCACGAACTTGATTTGTTAAGAATTAGTTGATGATTAATCGTTAGTATAATAGACATTGACATAAAAAAAAACAATTGAAAATCTTAATCGTAGTCGAGATTATATTTTGGCTAATTTATGTTTTGACAAAAAAGTTAGCTAGTAAAGTCTACAGAAAATACGACAGTCATTCTACACAGCACAGAAAATACAACACTGCGATGATTAACGAAATATTGACATTATAAGTATGTTTATCAAAAATCCTTCCTAAAAAAAATTAAAAAGTTATTAACATTGAAAAAAAAATTAACTTAAAGTTAAAACTTAAGTTTCAAACCTTCCCCTAAATAATCTGACATCTTGACAACGTGCCAAGTCATCGTGGTTGACCTGTAAAAATCGACTTTCCGTTTTAAACTAGATTCTCTATTTATTGGCCATCAATTTAAATCGTATTGGAAAAGTTATGTACTTACTAGAAAAAGGATGAAACTTTCTACTTAGTTTATAGCAAAGCTGAAATTATTAGTTGGAAGTAAGCAGAGTTAATGAGTAACCTGTGTTACGAATTTCGTCAAAAACTACAAAAAAACACACACTAAACGTAGTTTTCATCTTTATTTTATGAAATCTAACAAAATCATGTTCGCTTTAGATCAGAAAATTGAGGAATGCGAAGATACCTTCTTTTATCTCAGGTGAAAATAATGTTTTGAACAAGAAATAAATAGGTTTTAAAAAGCATTAAAACAATGCTTTCGACGAGTCGTTAGCAGCTTTGAGTGAAACTTTAACACCTTTTTTTAGTTATCGTAATAAGACCTCTTATTTTTTATTTCGTGTAACTCTGAAAAACCTCGTCAGTATTTCTTATTAATTTTAATAGCCTGTAGATGTTAAAAAATTATCATCTCTTTTTCTGAAGTTAACTTTTTTTGGTTTTACATGGTTAAGTTAAGCTATTACATTTTTTTATTATTAAATTATAACCAGTAAATATTCCACTATTATATCTATACTAATATTATAAAGCTGAAGAGTTTGTTTGTTGGTATGTTTGTTTGTTTGAACGCGCTAATCTCAGGAACTACTGGTTCGAATTTAAAAATTATTTTTGTATTGGATAGACTATTTATCGAGGCAGGCTTTAGGCTATAAAACATTACGCTGCAGCTATTAGGAGCGAAGAAATAATGGAAAATGGGAAAACAACGGGGAAAATTATTCATCCTTGAGGGCTTCCGTTGCGTGCGCTGCGAAAACGGTTCTAGAAACCAAAAATATATGTATGAAAGAATTAAGGGAACTTTTTACCGCGGGAAAACTTCGCATTCCCATGGGAAACCGACTTCTACGCGAACGGAGTCGCGAGCGGCCACTAGTTTGATAATATAAACCGAGCTTTTAAGGTTATTATAGACAATTTGGATGATAATAATTATTATAATGTTCGTTTAATTGCGGTTTCAAGTTTAGATTTTAATTGCTTACTGCTTCTAAAACAAAAACATTTACGTGGATTTATCTTAAAACAAGTGATCAGAATATGGGTTCACAAAAAAAATAGTTTACTTTTATTTATTTATTTATTTATTTACACTTTATGTACATACATTGAACATGGAAGAAGTTAAAAATAAAAGAGAAATAAAAACATATGTGCAAAGGGTGCTGCTTATCCCTTATTATTGATATTAGTTTGTGTTTATTTCTTGATTAACTTAGATTATTTGGAATTTACAAATAAAACGAAAGAATAGTTTTTTAATAACTTTCAAGTGATAGTTGAATAGTTGTTTTAAATAATTTTCACGTGACAGTTAGCAAAAAATACCTACTTACCGACCGTTACTAAGTTGTTAATTTAGCAACATAAGAGGAGGTCCAAATTGTTATATATTAAAATTTATGTATTGAATATCTTTTGCTTGTTAACCAAAATAACCGTTGACGCAATAAAAAAAATGCATCTGCAAAATTATACACTATAATTTCGATTTTACCTTCTATTGCATTATTAATACGATTTTCTTGTGTATTCTTTAAAATACCTATATAAAAACGTACCTAAAAAAATACATAAATACTACCTCTGTAAGCGAGTAAGCTAAATCCCATATGATAAATACAGCAAGGTGACTCGGTCTACCCTTGTCAGTGGGAACGAAATATAACTAATCTACTTATTAATGATCTGTCCACCTGACCACGGGTAAAATAATAACATATTTCATGTATTCAAATGATAAATACTTAGCCTTAAATATTTTAATACAGATGTTATCAATTGTCCCTGTTTTTTGATATGAAGATATACATATACAGGGAGTTTGGAGGTTGAGTAGCCAAATGAAAATGGTGGATAGGTGAGGCTATTAGCTATTTACTTCCACTTATAAAATTGCATTTTGGTTCAAGTTTTAGAATTTATTAGATTTTTAAGATTTTCTTAAGAAAATCCCAGATTTTGTCATTAAAAGTCCAATATAATTTTAATTTACTGTCGGAACCAAACGAAAATAGTTTTAATTTAAAGCCTAATACTATTTTATTCAGATGAAATCATAAATTAATACAAATCATCTCATAAAAAGTTACAGTGGGTTCATAAACTTCGCGGAACCAGTGGAAAAAATTTTCAGTCAACTTTGCTACGAAAAAAAATTAAAATACTAACATAAATAATTAGAAATCTCAACAGAAATAGTAAGTTAGTCCTCAAAGACGCCTGGAAAGGAAGGTACAAATCCGTCAAACTACGTATGTAGTTAAAAACTTCGGTCTCATTCTAACAAAGCTATGCCTATTGGGTTATCTATTTTGTCACTAGGCAACACTTATCTTGCTTGCTAGCCTCATGTATAAAAAAATGTTTTTATTTTCTGACTGAAGATTGTTGTTGGCCCATATGAAAACTTTATAGCTTCACCGAACTATGCGACCACTAAGGCCACCTAGTTTGATGCAGACCTCAGTTCAGGGCGTCTCGATCATTTCCACTACACTGTTTTCCTTAGGGGCCTCTCTCTGAGAAGACCCAGCAAGAAACTCAACGGGAGTCGATTCTGATAGTCGAGAAAACCGCATGTTGAATGCCGCACCTGCTGATTGGAGCGGTGTATTTATAGGGAAGATTTAAAGCTGTTACCACTATCGTGTCCACCGGGCCGGCGCGGCAGCGGGCGCGGGTTGGAGGAAGCAGATTGTTTCTTACGGTAATCTTTTGACGTTTGACGTTCGTTTGACGATTGTGATTAGTCGCCTCTTGCGAGGGTCGCAAAGAGCGGATGGTTGCGGTGGTTTGGGGCGGAGTAAAAGAAACTCCTAGATTCAGTCTCCGTGAACCGGTTCTACACGACTGCAAGTCATGCAAGGCTGGTGAAATGATATTTGCTTGCATGCGAAATGACCACGCTACCGTTGGCTATGACTAGACAGACGAAAGTCAGATAGATAATAGCTTATTTTCAAGTGACATCTTTCACCAGCAAATTAAAAAAAAAACAAAAAAAAACTTGTGAAATGAGATTTTCTTGCATGCGCAAAGGCCGTTTAGGCACGCTATCGTTGGTCATGACTTTTTTCAAGCAACATTTTACTCCTACTGTAGAAAAGTGTAGGTCACTGAGAATCTGCGCTGAGCGGAGTTAAACATGTGAAATAGTAGAATCCTCTTCTATTCGAGGCAAGAAAAGTGAAGAGGGAGTCGAATGAGATAACACAATAGGCATAGTTTTGTAAGAATGAGACAAAAGTTTTTAACTACATACGTAGTTTAACGGGTTTGTACCTTCCTTACCAGGCGTCTTTGAGGATTAACTTACTATTTCTGTTGAGATTTCTAATTATTTATGTTACATGTGGCATATCATTATAATGTGTATTAAATGTAGAAGTTTTTAAAAGCAAATGAAATTTTGAAACTCTTATCTTTTTTATTTTTTTTCATAGCAAAGTTGGCTGAACATTTTTTTCCCACTGGTTTCGCGAAGTTTATGAACCCACTGTAACTTTATTTGAGATGATTTGTATTAATTTATGATTTCATCTGAATAAAACAGTATTAGGGTTTAAATTAAAACTATTTTCGTTTGGTTCCGACAGTAAATAAAAAATATATTGGACTTTTAATGACAAAATCGAGATTTTCTTAAGAAAATCTTAAAAATCGAATAAATTCTAAAACTTGAACCAAAATGCAATTTAATAAGTGGAAGTAAATAGCTAATAGCCTCACCTATCCACCATTTTCATTTGGCTACTCAACCTCCAAACACCCTGTATAAGATAAATAGAGTTCCATAGATTAAGAATAGGTCTTTGCATGCTCTGACTAGATTGAGCATATGTAGTTTTTAAATGCGGCATAAATCCTATTCTGAAATTGATATCCCAAACCTATCTGAGCAAAATTAGATGATAATTAAAAGACAATTCGGTGACATAGTGTTCTTTACGACATACCGTTAAATTGTTTCAATGTTCATGCCCTAGTCTCAGTAGCGTAACTAGAAGCCCTAAAAGGTGGTTCCCAAAAACTCTGACACTAGATGAATATGTGCTGCGAAGTGCATATTCATCACACGATGAAGAAGAAGAAGTAGCGTAATAAAAATTATGTGTAATTTATTAACACAATATTAAGTTGTCGCAATTTTTAGCTCATTTGACGGTAGCACTACTTTTGTAAAGGTAATTTTAGAGGCAGTTCTAAAAGCAACGAAATTCTAAACGAGACGAAACCATAATATAAACAAAAATGTTTGTAAAACCCATATTGTAAACACGGTGACAATTTTATTAAATGTATATCGTTATTACGTATCGAACTGAAGAAAGTACGTTTAAACAATAATCTCCATTTAATATTTTAAAATTCGTTCCACTTAACGTATTAAAGTAATTTTAATAAAATTATTGTTCTATGAAATTATCCATAAATTACAATAATCTCGTTAAATTAACCGTGAATAATATAAATGGTATCAACGTTGTTTTTATCAGCTTTATTTTATATTTTCCTGTATAAATAAACCAGTGCAAAGTGTTGATAAAAAAATAAAATAAAAATAATTATAATAAACATGGATTTAAGTTTGACTACTTTTCTTACCTTTTTGGTAAGTTAAACATCCATCAATTTAACTCAGACTAAGTGGCAAACTAGTTAAAAATACCGTAAACAATTTAAACACCAATTTTTGGATTTCTCTTAACTTATGTCTTACTATTGTATGTTAATTCACAACTTTTTTTTCATATTTGCATATAAGATAACTGGGTCTAGTTCCTAACAATAATATACCACTTTTTTCAGACAATATTACATTCTGCCGTTGCTGTCAGCGAGTCAGACGATTCGGAAATGTCCGAAGTCCCATCGCTCCGATCATCAAGTATATTACAACGCAGACCTGTACATATTATCACTCACGCGCCGGTTTATTTTCCAAACCAAAAGATAGGCGGTAGGTCAATATGGTCCTTTATCCTACTTCCTACTATAATAATGCAACAAATATGTTACTCAATCACGCAAAAACGGCTGGTTTGATTTGGATGAAATGTTGTAAAAAAATTGGTAACCATTAATAACATTTACGCTAGTTAATATTTAGTTTAATGGTTTAGTTAAATTTTTAAGTAACTGAAAGCAAGATTTGATCAAAATAGAAGTGTATTTGAAATCAGAAATTTGAGTTATGGCATGCAAAGCTTCGGGCGCTTTACCAGTGTTAAAATAATGTTTTGATGTGTTGCTGATTAATAACTAAAAGTAGCAGCAATAGTAAGATTAAGTATTGTAAGATTGTATTGTTTTATTCTGAGATTTAAATAATATACTTAAGATGTCTTTCATGTCGAAAAAATGTTAAAGTGTTGCTTGCTTGTTCTAAAGATTTAAATATAATCAAAATTATATAAGAGCCTGATATGCTTCTAACTTAATATTTTTTATTTAGATTCACAAGTGTTTGATTATCCTGGTAAGTAGAAAACAGTAATTATCATAAGTTGAATAAAAATAGTTATCATAATTATATTATTATTGTTTTAATTAAATACTTTTTTTTTACTTTAGCTAATCTTAATCCTGGACAAAGTATTTCGTGTGAGTTGCTTTACTTTCTTACTTATTTTACTTTAGCATTTTATGCTTACATACCTATTATTTTAAACAACGTCTCACACAAATAGTAGTTTAACTATTAACTAGTTATTCAAGACTATCATCATCGTTACAATTCTCTATTCATGTCTGTTTGTTCACTAACTTTTTCTAAAACACGTAAAGGATTTTAATGTGGTTTTCCCAAATTTTAGGGGAATATTCTATATCATTAGGATATCAATTTAAATCGATTCAGAAGAAAAGAAAATATAATAAAATCCAATGAATTGTGAACAAGTAGGCCTAAATGACGCATTTTAGAAACTATGGTTATATTAAGTCTATTTGATCATACTTTAAAATAGCTACATTATATTAAGTTGCGAGCAGTTTAATTTCCTTTATAAAAAATATTTTACAGATCAACCGCCACCCCAAGAAAATTCGTTTAACATATTTAAACCACTTGTACGTAAGTATTATCTTGTCAATCTTAACAGAGATAATAAAATGTTAACAGAGATACACTTGACTTACGTTTGAGGATTCCTTATCACAATAGCAAAACAGGAACCTTTATAAGATCAATAATTGTCTGTCTGTCTGTTACCAACATTTTTTTATAAAAAGGCATTCTGCTATTAGCAATAAAGAATAATGCCACAATGAACTTAGAACTACCTATAAGCTTTGTTTTAAATTTTATAAGAAAAAAATACGAATTGGGACTGTGTTATACAGATTTTTTTGCGTTAACTGAACTCAAATATTTAAAACATAAATAACTATCGCAGACTTAATGTTTTATGACTTTTTTTAATAATATATAAGGGTTGTAATGTTGGTATTGTAAATATGGTGGTTTCTTAGTCTAGATGCGTTGTCTAAAACGAATCCTACTAATATTATAAACGTGAAAGTTTGTGAGTATGTATGGATGTTTGTTACTCTTTCACGTAAAAACTACTGGACGCATTTTGATGAAACTTACAGTAATATAGGTTATACATCAGAATAACACATACGGTACTTTTAACCGCGGGAAAACATCTCATTCCCACGGGAAAACGACTTCCACTAGTTAATAATATGTTGCAGTTTGTTGTTTTTCATCTTAATACAAAATAAATGTATTCCATACTTTAAATAATGTATTTTATTATTTGATATTTTTTAATTTATTGTATTGTATACCTTTCAGAATTAGGAAGAGGAATCAGTTCATTTCTGTTAGATGGTTTGGAGTCATTCGGTAGTCTATGGCAATTCTAAAATGGAAAGTAAAAATGCTCGTTTGATAATAACGTCAAATTTTCTTCTATATGTTGATACCTACCTACTAAGCAATTGAAACATGATATAGTAATTACAATTCCTATTTTATTATATAAAGTTTTTCTAAATGGATTACGGCACAGTCACGTCTAACTCTATAATTTATATTAGTGCCCGCTTATAAATACAATAAACTGTGATTGAATACTAATTTCTATTTTACTTTTTATTATGCAAAGATGGAAGCGTAGGTACTGCTACCCACGTTTCCGTGCTCTATAACATCAAAAAAGTACTTCAAAATAGAAAATTGAACGAGCACGAGGCAAGTCGGTACACTTTTGCATCGCTTATCAAAAACGGTTACTTTTCACTTAGCCGCTTATCTTATCTACAACGCCATTTAGCGCACCCTGTATGCGAAAATTGAGAATACATGCAGGTTTATGATGTAATGAAAATCGAAAATAGGTTCTGTGTTGATTGAAAAAGTTTTTAGACGGAATTTGTTATGTATAGAGAATCTTTAAGTTCTATTAATTTACTTCTCAGGGAAACCATAAAACCTAAATATGCGAAAGGAATCGAATGTGGAGAACTTTAACTTTCTATGTTTAGTAGACATACTATAGATTAAGATTTTACTTTTAGTTTTGCATTTAAAATGCTAATTTATTAATTTTGAAGTAGCTAGACTCTGGTAGCTCAGTGGTCAGAGCATTAGACCGGTTATCTAAAGATCCTGGGTTCGATTCCCAGTCGCGTAACGCTCGGAGACCCGCGTTCTTTTTCCAGTATCTATAACTTCATACTCAAAAATCAAAAATCAAAATGCTTTTATTCATCATAGATATGTAACATATACTTAATGAACGTCAATGTTACAAACTTCGACTTTATTTAACCGTAGACCGAGAGAAAAAAGCCGGCGGAAAAAAACTCCCAGCACTCTTTTTGAAAATTATAACGTGTACATTCAATGAACATATAAATTATTTTCTCGTACCTCAACTCAACACTATAAAAGTAAAAAATAATTTAAAACTGCTGCTACTGTAGATGTTAGTCAAAATTGTAGTCTCATATTAAATTAAACGATAGAGCTTTTAATGTACAATCTATAAACCGACTAAAAATATGAGAAAAGCTTTCTGTCCAAAATTAGGTACATTTGAACACGTTGCAGTTGCAGCCAAAATCATGAAAACAATGAAGTGGTAAGAATTCATGGTATCAAAAGTTCGCCAAACTTTTCTCTTTAGTTTTGTGTTACAATACACTTCTCTTGTATATTTTACAGTATTTAGGGTGAACGATTAACGATTTCATTAGAAAGTACAAAACAAATAAAAGGTGTAGAAGAAGGTGATGAAAGTGAATCACAAAGTCGAACAAAGTATTCGACTAGAAAATAATAAAAATAAATGTTTTACCTTCCATATTTATACTAAGTAGGTAGATGACATAATTATGTGGTAATTGTTTTTGATAAAAAAAAACAACAAATGCGTTCTTACGAGTATTTTAAAGCTTTTGGGCTTCTCTTTGTATATTTGAAAACATTAAAACTGAGTTTGATCTAGTTTATCTTAAACACGACTGTTAAAATTAATTACAAGGGAACGTAAAGCACTTTTAGGACCATTAATTAATTTATTAATCATATCGGTGTCTTTCAAACTTTATACAATGACTAACTCATACTTAACATTTTCATTGCACGCGCACGATTTCTATTTGAAACCTAGCCATTTTTAGGGTTCCATACCCAAAGGGTAAAACGGGACCCTATTACTAAGCCTCCGCTGTCTATCTGTCTGTCTCCAGGCTGTATCTCATAAACCGTGATAGCTAGAAAGCTAAAATTTTCACAAATGATGTATTTCCCTTGCCGCTATAAAAACAAACACTAAAAATTTAAAAAAAATATGTAAAGGGTTCCCCATACAATAAAGGTTATTTTTTCGTATTTTTTTGCTCAATATTAAAAACGGTAACAGGTAGACGCTCCAAATTTTCACAGAATACTTTCTTGTATATTACCTTTAAAAATAAATAATTAAATAACAATAAAGTATATATCAAATGGGGGCTCGCATACAACAAACGTAATTTTGAAGCAACTTTTACTCGATCTTAATAAACAGGTAGAAAATGATGGTGAGGAACCCTTCGTGCGCGAGTCCGGCTCGCACTTGTTTAATTATAATTATATTATATTTAATTATAATTATTTTTATTGTTGGTATAAACACCACCCTGTATGGTATACATATTCAATATTAGCTACAATAACTCGCTGCTATCTTTTGGCAAGACGCCACGGTACTATGGACATCTTACCCTCCCAGCTCGCCATCTTAGCCCGAAATTACTGTTTGTATTACGAATAATGTAGATATGTATGGGGAAATGTAATTTAATTGTATGGTGTTTAAATAGTTTACGATATTTGGGCAGTCGGTTTGCGACGTTCTCGTCTAGTCCACTCTGTGGTGCGAAAAATACAAGCGCTTACTCCGCTTACTTTAGAAACACACAGTTGATTGAGTTCTCTGGAGATTTATTTATAAATTACTAGGTTGGTTTATATTACTCTGTTGAACAATTTATTTTTAATTAAAACTTCATATTTTTATCATTCATCAATGAATAAAAACTATCTAGATTCTAAAACGCCAATATCATATCAAAAACTTCTATTACTTTTAAGTAGTTTCTCTTGAAATATTTTAGTTAATTAATTAAATTCTACACTCATTAAATATCTAAGTTTGTCTAGGAAACAGTCCATTAGTCTCAGATTCCTTTGCAGATGCAATGTCTCAGTGTTTTGCTTTTACTTAATTAATGTCCTTTGGGTGGCGAGGGAAACTGAATCTTATGTAATTGTAGTAAGAGAAGAAATTCAGACTCCTGGTAGTTAATTTTTGTAGCAAAAGTATGTTATTTGCAGTGAAATCAAAGCTTTGATGCCGTATAACCAGTTAATTACATTAAAATAGTAATATGTTAAGAAACAAAAAAATAGCACACACTTTTTTATCGAGTAATTTATAAAGAATTGTTAATTTGTTCATTGGCAACTTTTTATTGATTAATTGTCACAGGTACCTATCTAATTCCTTCAGTATTTTTTTTCTTTAACCAAACATCATTTCTAAACTATTGGAGTGGCCTATGTCCAACAGTGGAAGTCCTATGGCTGTTGATGGCGATGCAACATCATTTCAATCATCTTCTTCTATGCTTCTGTATTACTATTCTAAGTCCGAAGTAAGTCCATTGTTAATCTCAGAGTTAAAACAATACAAAAACTTTTTTCTCACATTTTTTATTATACCAACTACCGTATTTTCCCACAAACAACAAAAGCCCAGATTACCGTCAATATTAAGACGCAACTTTGCCTTTTTAATCCCCTGTCTATCAGCGTTAGGGGGTGGGGGTAAATGAGAGAACTTTTTTAATTCTACCCGGGGTAAGACTATCGATCAGCCTGCATGCCCCCTATGGCGGGGTAAGGGTGAGACTCACACTTGTTAAGATTTTTATTCTTATGTTTATATAGAAAACTTTAAAGAAAATAAGATAGGTATGGGCTATAGCGTGTGTTAGTTAAAAAGTTGATGCTTACCAAATATTTAAATCGTTACTATTTTGCAAAATTATGTCTTGCTGAGCCAAAAGGAATAAAACACTAGCAAACTTCTTTGTGGCTACTTTTACTTTACATTTTCCCTAATTTCTCTGTTAAAATAATAGTTATTGATTAACTAACATATATCACATACCTACTAGTGGCCGCCTGCGACTCCGTTCGTTTTCCCGCGGTAATTACTGTAAAGTTACTGTAAAGTTTCATCAAAATCCGTCCAGTAGTTTTTACATGAAAGAGTAACAAACATCCATACATACTCACAAACTTTCACGTTGGTTTATAATATTAGTAGAATAACTAACATAAAATCAATCTGCCCTCACCCTTACTTACACACTCTCTTTCGCCTTGAAAATCTAAGCAGAGATAAACAAAACTCTAAGTGGTGGTGTTAACTGTTTTCCAGCTGAAAATGCACTCCCAAACTTGCCAGTTTTCAGCATGTGAGAAAATCTACCGAAGGTTCGATACAAGTTTATAGCTCGTGTAGGATAGTTTGTTTGTATTGGGTTTTAAGTAGATAAAGTGCAAAATTATAAAGAGAAAAAAACTCTGGGGAAATAAGGCTAAGGTCAGATTTCTTTCATGTGGAAACCTTTAGCAAGTTTGTTTTTGAGTCAATAAAAAACATAGAAATAGCAGTGATATAGGTAAAATATTACATTTTCTTTAAAAAAATCATATAAGTTTTTATTTTTTCAATGAAGCTTTAATTGGTTTACGTTAACCATCCAGCTTAGATTCTTAGTTATTTAGACTTTAACCTTACTAAGATTTAACGTAACATATTAATCTATAATGGATACCTAGGTAAATATAATGAATGAAATAAAAGTTCCGCACACAAAAAGTAAAAACACATTAACCAACTACGAAAAAGAGCAATTTCATGTAATTTGCTGAAGAAGAACTATATGTTAGTAATTAGACATTAACAAGGGATCCGGTAACGTTCGCAGACAATGTCCGAGGGACCGGATATAGATAAATATATACAGGCTGTTCCTGACTAGGCCCTAGGTTCGTGATATGTCATTCTATGTATTGAATACCAACTACTTTATTAAATTAACTAGTGGTAACTAGTAGTTAGAACTACTACAGTTTACTGTAATTACCCGTTTGAACTGGTAATTCGCATGAAAATAAAATAAATTATATTTAACCATGAGCATAAATATGAGTATACAAGTATTTTACCGTATTTTTTCTCCAAGGAAAAGGTATTGTAAACGAGAAAGTGTGTTTGGCTGGTTGTATTTGGATAAAATATTGTACAAACATAGAAACAAACAAAAGCTAATTCAGAACAAACTAAATAAATAAGGTAAATATCTTACTTAAATTTAACAAATTTTAAGGTAACGTATATGATTTCTGTATTTGTTAATGCATTGCGAAGCTACGAGCGTATTTTCAAAATACTTAATATATCATATCGGCCATATTATTTTTTACTAGTGGCCGCCCGCGATTCCGTTCGCGTAGAAGTCGGTTTCCCATGGGAATGAGAAGTTATGCCGCGGTAAAAAGTACCCTATGTGTTATTCTGATGTATAACCTATATTACTGCAAAGTTTCATCCAAATCCATCCAGTAGTAGCCCTTACTATCATTTTGACTTAAAATAAAACTAAAATATATAATCCAGAATTAATAATATTTTATACTTAAATAGTTAAATATGAATAATTATATATAAATAATCAAGTTACTTACTTTAATTTAATATTAATAATTAATAGTTAGTACATAAATAATGGGCATTGTTTAATAATTATAATTTCCAAGTAAATAATTGACTTTATAACGTACTGATAACCATAACTCACGCTTGACCTTGCATTAGGCCGTATATGACTGTACGATGTGCACTCTTCGCGCTCTACCTTCAAAACGGTTGGTCGTATGAAAAAAAAGTTTAAACAAAAGTTGTAGGGAATTTTATAGCCTACAACTTTTATAATAAATGCAAATCTCATTTAATCGATAGGAAGCCAGATATTCGCGAAAAACCGATTTTTGTGACCTTTGACCTTGAATATCTTGAGACGCGGACACGATAACGATTGTGACTTTTGAGACAACATTTAGAATGACAAAACAAAGGTTCATACCAATTTGCAGCTTATTATCTTTCATTCCGAGGTGAAAGCCCTAATATGACTGGGCTATAGGTTTTACGTGAAAGAGTAACAAACATCCATACATACTCACAAACTTTCACATTTAAGAACCACTGTGTAGATTAACAGTACCACACAGGATCATCCTCATATAACTTGGTTAAATCACCCGCCGCCCGCATTGGGCCGCGTGCGCCGCTAACTAGCCAACTTTAACTGACTACAGACTGTTTGCCTTCTTTGTGGCTGCGAGTTTTCTTTCGTGACGACCCTACGATAGATGTATGGGGCAGGAGGGAAATGTTTAATAGGTTAACTTGCTCAAGGAGGATTAAAAAAGAGGGATGTGAAGGGTTTGTCATGTGTTACTGTTTTATTGTCTGTGTCTTGTAACATCACTGTAACATAAAATTAATAAATTATTATTTGTGGTTTTTGTTTACCATACGAAACAAGGTTTAAAGTATGTCATAGTGGGTCAGAATTAAGTTGCTACAATCAAGCATGATTCAATAAAATGTTTCATCAAATTGTAAAGATTAACACAGTGTTAAATGAGTTTCGAATAACTTACTTAACTTGGTAAGCTTATTTAAGAAATCCTCTGTTATCCTCTGTCTAATTAAATTTAGAATAACTTTAATTTTCATTGATAAGTTTGCATAAATCGGATGTGAACTTCTGTGCAGTATGTTCTGAAACCTTATCTGTACTATGCTGTAGTATGGCCAGTCAGGGCAAATAAGGGACAGTTTGAAACAAAACCACGAATTTGGTGGAGTCGTTGGTTCGCTTTCATTATTAAGTTCTAATTTGACGACTTCTGTGGCGCAGTGGTATGTTTACCGGACTGTTAAGGGAAAGATCCATGGTTCAATTCGGGAGCGTACCAAATGATTCAATTTTTTTTTCTCTTGTCAGAGTACCTCTAACTACATAGGTTGTGTATAACTAGGTTGTCCATTGTGTGCGTACGTTTAGTTGGTGTTATCCGGTAATTTATTATATCGAAAAATTGCAAAATACCTAATTATTAAATTGAAAATGGGCAATCAATAAGTAGATTTCGTAACTATTTTAGATTGCGACAATTTCATTCAATTTAATCAAAGTAAGTGACTCCATCTCTGGACGAATACCAGCTTTATCTTTTAACGCTGATTTATTATCAACTAATAGCTCTACGTATAATATGGTATTCCAGCATAAGTATGAATTCAACAAAAACATACATTTTCGTGTTGCCACCACCCACGTCACGCCTACGAGCAATATAATCACTTAATATTTACAACTGTAACATGCGGCGTACTTAGCGATATAAAACGTAAACAATTGTTAAATGCTAGTTAATTGAAAAATGGAAGGGAATATTAACATACATATATCTTGTAAAGACTATTAAGAGCAAGATAATGTAAAACGTTCTTAAATATAGGTATAGATAACTCCAGCATTCCACTGAATTCATTAACGATAAAAAACTGTGAACTGAATTTAGACAAAGTTACGAGTTATGCTATTCGTTACTTTTCAAAGTTCTTATTAGCTAAATTACCCCGTACTTTTAACCGTAACCAAGCTACCAACATTTTAAACGTCAATAAAACTACCACTTTATTTACTAAATTTCGTTCTTCCCCCTAAATTGGCAACACTAGTATAAAGCGCGTCACTCTCACACTATTTGTCATATGGTAAGTGATTTCCCGCGTTTTCTCCTCACTCGGAATTGTCAAATCACTGTCGGAGTGTGTTGGTATAAAAAACGTTTTATACGAATGTTGATATTATATACCATCTTAGCATGATAATAGAATTGTGGATAAAACGAAAAATTCATAAAAAATAAATATTAAAATCTTGCATTTTGCTTCTATAGTTTTTTACAAAAGTAACATAGGTACGTACTTTGTCCTCAAACATAACGTAAGTTTAAAAAAATATTGCGGTTGCTTTGCACTAAGGCACTTGTTATCCGACAATCGTCAATCCTATATCAAACAATCGATTATTTTTTATGTTAGTTCAAATATGTCATAGAAATCAGAATATACCTACTTAAATTCTTTGAGAATAAACATTTCGATCAGATATCGAGACTCAAAGTCTAACTAGCTCTTGATTGTCAATAATACAAACGATTTACTTATAAATGGTACATTAGCCTCAACTCTGTCTGTCTCTCATCGTATCGATACAGTAGATACACGTGCAAAGTAAAAAACGTACGTCAAACTAACTAAATTTTGCTTAAAAGACGTAAAATAAATTCAACTCATAATATAGTGTATACCTACTAATAAAATACCATGATTTCCATACTCCATCTAATAATTATTTTAGATCACAGAAGAGCCAAATAGATCACGCTGTATAATGCATTTCTAGCTGCAATGCCGTTCTATCACATGATTTATTGCAATGGCAACCCATTTCACTGCTCCGTGTAGTTTCATTCATATGGCAATGTCTTGTAAACAATAAACAATCACGTACAGAACCCATTGTTTAGTTTGATGTATTGGCACGCTTAAATAGAGATTCGATTAATCTATTCCTAATTAAATCAATTATACATTACTGTGCTGTCTACAGATATAAAAAAATAGCATATGTAGCATCTCACGATATATAATAAGAAAAAATACGCACTTAAAATATCATTCGTAATTTAAATAAACCAACATTTTGAAACAATTTTCTTTGCCCAGTGTCAATAAATTTCTTATCTAGCAACTCCACTCGCAAAACGTTCCAATTTCAAAAACAACGAGATGTCAAAGCGGGAGCGTTGTTTCCCGCCAATATTCGTAGTTTTGCCACATGAGTAAAGAAACTGAACAGAGACAAAGCTTCTAAAGAGCTAGCAAAATTTATACCTATTTTGGTAGGGTTGGCACAATTGAATAAATTAAAAATATAAATGTACTTTTTTTTCAAATTTTTTATTAAAATAGGTTTTTTTTTACAAATTACATACTCTAAATATTTTTTTTTTACTACTTTTGGTTTTTAATAATTTGTTGTGTCTTTTAATCGAATGATAAATTCTAAATCTAATATAAAGTTTTTTCAAATAAACCAATGGGAAACACTCACATGGCATATGAAATGTACAATCTTGCAAACGTGCTAATATGTCATTACCAATATTAACATTTTTAATATGAAGATCAAAATATTCGCGAAATTTTTGCTCAAGCAATTCAACAAATTCAATAAAATTGTCAGGAGGTATTATCAAAAAACTTATTATTCATGCACACAGTACAATGTACAACCATATTTACAAAACTTTTTAAATACTAAAACAAAAGTATTACTACGTATTATGTGAGAAACTCGAAAACAAAAACAAAACACGCACAACGTTCGAGCGTCGCGTCACGCCTGCACGCCCTGAGATTGACCACTGGCTGATCTAGTTTGAAGCGGTTTCGGCTCATACGTGACAAGCGGCCAGTGGTCACGCACACACACGCGTTGCACTTGTAGTGATGTACCTGTCACAGCGCATTCGTATGTAGCTTTGTCTCTGTTCAGTTTCTTTACTCATGTGGTTTTGCCATCGTTTTGGAAGAAAGATAGCGTCTGTCACAATTTTACCAAATAGTTTGTGAATGCACAAAGAAAAAATATCGCTACAAAGGATAAAGGGATGCCTGTCAAACGGGTGACGTTTTTTATGGTAGTTTGGGCAAAGTTCTGCAGATTAAAAACTGGGGGTCGGATTTGGTTTAGTTCAGGTATGAAAGTTAGCCAAACTAACAAAATATTCAAGAAAAATGTTTTATAAATAACTAAAACAGAATGATATTAATTTATTTTCTGAATAAGGTATCTTTTAACCGTCTACCTAAATATTAACATTTCCCATAGGTTTATTGAGCAACCTCTGAAAAAGTTATTTAATACTCTTATAATGGACTCATGTGAACCAACAGACATATAGGTAAAATCTCGATCGAAGTTGTATGAGAAAACTAAACCCATTTCCCCACTTTTCCCGGTAATAGCTAAGTAATAGTCCACCGAAACTTAACTATCGACCAACTTCAGGTTTTCCAAATGCTCTCTCCACTAAGAGTCGACTTGGTAAAGTTGATAGTAGTGAGGAGCTGAAATTGTGCCTACAAATATGCATTTAACGTCGAAGTCATTATGAAATTAAAATATGAAATTCTTAACAGGAGTTGAAATATTTTTAATATTCATTCATTGAAAACCCACTTCATTTAAAAATTAATGATATTAACTGGCTGTTTCAAATATGTATTTTCAAAATATAAAACGAGTTACTTATTCATACATGGATAACTAAGTAACATTGTTTTTCGCGATCATTTTGAAAATCCGATTTCTCACTACATTTTTGTTATTAAGGACATATGTTTTAATTTAACTATCTTGAAGTCAAATAATCCTTTGCTTCCTTTTAATGCACAAATCACGCTACACACATAGATCGGCGTTGGCTACTAAAACTCAAAGTTTAGGTTTCACGTATTTATTATTTTAAAGGGCAATATAAGTAAAAAAATGTCTTCATCTGTCTTTCATATTCTATGACCAGTGTGAAGTTAGCGTTAAGCCTGCACCTCCTCAGGGCCGAAGTTAGCAACTGGCTGGAAATCCTTGGTGGAACTTTTTGAATTTTTTAAACGTTCCACTCTTTAAATCGCGGCTTCGAACTTTCTAAGCCACGAAGGCTCTATAGGATTTTGATTGTGGAGTATTTCATTTTAAAATAGCTTTAAAATAAATACTGATATTCCTTTGAGTATCTAGTATTGTAGGAATTTTGTCGCATAGTATGCTTTTACCTGTATTTTAGACATAATTAAATAAATAATTATAATTAAATCTCCAGACTAACACACCAACTGTGTGGCCCTAAAAAGCAATGCTTGTACTTTAGGTACCACACAATGGACTAGGGGAGAGCGTAGTTACACCCAGACACGAGCCAATATAGAAAAGACATTTTAACTAAATTGGTCCGACCTGGGAATCGAACATTTCACTTAACAGTCCGTTCTATATACCGCTGCGCCACAGAAGTCGTTAACATTAGAACATACTTTAAAGCATGGTAGACATTTACGTTTTATTTTTTACTTATGCAGTAAAAATACAATTTTATCATTAAAACGACCTTTGTGGTGCAGTGGTATATATACCGGACTGCTAAGCGGATGGTTCCGGGTTTAATCCCCGGGTCGGGCCAATTTCGTCAAAATGTTTTTTCGCAATTGTCTGGGTGTAACTAGGTTCTCCCCTAGTCCATTGTGAGGCACCTATAGTACAAGTTTTGCTTAGTTTAGGGCCACACAGTTGGGTGTGTCAGTCTGGAGATTTATTATTATTTATTTATTATTATTAAAGTTATTCCAAACCTTCTTTCATTTACTAAAGCTTCAAGTGATCCAGACAACACAGTCGCTGCTTATCGCTAAAATCTTCTACCTCGTCGCTTCCATACTAACTTGGCAGCAGTTAGGTATTCAACGCTCGACGACGCTAATAATACCCCGCACGCACCCTATGGTAAATAAGGAGGGTAGTGGCAACGATAGGGAAGTAAAGGGTTAGTTTAAACTATATTATTAAAGGTTAATGTAGAAAAAAGAAAAAAAAATGGCGGGGAAAAAAGACAAGATTTATTTTTTAGTGATTTGATAAATTTCACAAATGTAACTTAAAGTGTCATCTTTTTTGTTTGTTAAACTTTGAAGATTAAAACTAAACTAGGATCTGATTTGTAACTACAGTATCTAGACGTAAACAAACTGAGTTTACCTCCCAGAAAACTATTTTAAATTCAGCTCAGTGCTCTCCCGTCTAAAACTAGTTATCCGAAATTAAGTTTCGATTTAACTTTAGCGGTATCGATATTCAGAACTCGATAGCACCCCAGACTAGTGCACTTCACTCAACATAAATCAATTATGAAATACAACATTAAATAGTTGGCAATACTGCGCACGAACTATGTGAGAAAATTATAACATGGCAATTATTCGAAATAACGCTCGTGAGGGCAAAGATTAGTGTGTTTAGAATTAGTTGGATACAGAAATATGCCTACGCTTTAATAAGATTTATTCTTACTATGTGTGTTCATCGTTCGTGGTAGACAGCGGCATCCTTTTTTCTTGTTTTGTATTTCTTAAAAGATTCTTAATTGTCTAAAAAAAGAAAATTTCACATAAATACTTTTCATTTACTCGCTTTGTCAATTCTTTTCAGGAAATCTTTTATATTAAGTATAGAAATATTATGAAGATACAACACAGAAATATTATATCACTACGAACATTTTACACGATGTTACCTAAAAGTCCTGAAGTAAAAGATATTCGTATATAGCAATACTCAGGTTTAATTTAAAATTAATAAGTATTTACAATGCTTGTTCTACATTCATTAGTCTATGGTAAAGGGAGCCACCAACGATATTGCATATTTTGTCGCTCGGCGCTCTTGCGTTAGAATGTTGGCACTACCGGCCTTGTTCATTTGTTTTGATAGGTTGGTAGAGATTAGTCGCTTGGAACACTGATTGATTTTGTCGGGAAACTTTTGCAAAATAAGTTCTACTTTGTAAGGTACTCGTAATATCAAAGCATAGTTACAACTATGCTTTGATATTACGAGTACGTTGCTCTGTATGTTGCTCTGTAATTTGTGTGTTAGTTTCTAATGAAAGCTCACTTAACTTATTTGTAAATGTTGATAACTTGTATGTTTGTAACTTATTGATAAATTTGAATGGAAATAAGATGTAGAAAAACTGAAAATAGGCAATATTAAAAACACAAACCAAAATTTTACGACGGTACAATTTTATATCACCTGGCAGAAATGAAGGGAATGCTCACATTTGCTCACTGCGCCAACCGGCGGAACACTGGCTATGGCAATATGATGTGGTGCGGTTTATGGGTTAAATCGAGTCAAAGATGTACGTTAATAGTGTTGAAGATCCTGGTGAAAAGAGCCTGTTACTACTTACCCCTGTAACAACAAGCCCCTCGCTCCCCTACTTACCAAAGACTTACAAAATTATATATTTTAGTCGTTTCGTAGCTTTAATGTTTTTTAAAGCAGATTTCAAATAAATGATGGATCTTCCATTCTTCTACCAAGTAACTTTAAGTAGGCCAAATCCTAGTAGGCCTTGCTTGTTTCACCGTTTCCTCCACCCTATTAACGAAGCACCTTTCAATCACACTCCCTCCATTTTGTTTCTCGATGTTTCTCAATCCTAGTCCAGGAAAAACTGCAATCAATAACAGCGTGTGTGACCATCCATCAGTGGAACAACTAACTAGTCAGATTGGAGTGTGATCACTCAATCCAGCCATTACATGGGGACTATCAGTCAATCGGGGGCACGGGTCCGTTGGTACACGATTTTGGGATGGAGTGTCGGTTTTTTATCGTACTATCGAAATATATATTTTACTAGTGGCCGCCCGCGACTCCGTTCGCGTGGAAGTCGGTTTTCCGTGGGAATAATAGGTTTCCCACGGTAAAAAGTACCCTATTTGTTATTCTGATGTATAACCTACATTACTGTAAAGTTTCATCAAAATCCGTCCGGTAGTTTTTACGTGAAAGAGTAACAAACATCCATCCATACAACCATACTCACAAACTTTCACGTTTATAATGCTAGTAGGATTTATTTATTTATTGGTGTATAATTGCTCTCATTAAAAAAAGCTTATAATTTTAATAAGGATTTGTTAAAGTGTAATAAAGATGTTATAGTTTAGTCCAGAATTCTTTCTTCCGTCAAAACATTCACACGACCCATTTTTTATCACCCCTACCATAACTATCGTTGTTCATACAATATCGTGGGTCAATGCGCGCGCGCACCGGCCCGCTAGATGAAGATGAATCGCGGGAGACGGCGGTCACCCTGTCTGCTCGCTTGTTAAAAGCCTGGTGATCGATGCGACTGTTATTTTACTGATATACGAGATTTTAACTCTGGAGAGGGGAATAGATGAATTGCAACCGCGGCGTAGAGTTAATAGGCTATCTAGTCTCAAGCGGCAATACGATTCCATTTCTAAGTTGTTTTCAAGCCTAACATGCAAATATTTTAACATTGAAAAAATCGAGCTAGAACCGCGTTCCGAGCAATGTATTAAAAAATAAGGTTTTTAATAAACGGTTTTTAATTTGTCAAATAATCTTAATCTGTGAATAATATCCAATGTAAATTTTTGTAAACTTTATTGATTCTTAGTTATCAAAGTAGGTAAGACAACAAAGAAAGCTTGATTCAAGTTTTTTTTATCAATGCACTATTTTAACACACCACTGTATATTATTTTAATTTGTTTAATTGACCTATAAACATACCAGAATTTTATGGTAGGTGTATAAAATATACCACCCTGTAGCAAGAACTTGATACAAATAATTTCTCTCCAAATTTCTCCTTTACGGACAAAGACACTTTTTGTCTGCACTTAGAAAAATATTCTTGAATAATATAATAATAAATAATAATAAGTTTCCAGACTTACACACCAATTATGTGGCCCCATGGTAAGTGCATTAAGCGCTTGTGTTACAGGTACCACACAATGGACTGGGAGAACCTAGTTACACCCAGACACGAGCCAATGTCAAAAAACCATTTTGACGAAATTGGCCCGACCCGGGGATCGAACCCGGGACCTTCCGCTTTACAGTCCGGTATAGTTACCGCTGCGCCACAGAGGACGATGAATCTAATTATAAACGTGTTTCTAATTAACTGATTAAAATTGCAGACGTAAAAAGCTCGTAGTTACATATCACTAGCACCAATTGAATATCCCATTCAAAATTTCATTCGTCCATAACCTATCTGCGTGCTAAGCCCATAGATCCCGCTTGAAAAATTGCGTCTAACCCATGACGGTGTAGAGACAAAACGCGTCATACATCAAACGACAATGCCGCCGGCGCAGACGTCACTTTCGCGAACCGACGAAGATGGATCGCTGGTGTGTCGTGCGCATGTGAACCAGCCTTTATGTTGGCGGGACAAAACGGGAATAATTGGACAAACAAAAATGTGGGGGTATACCTTTGTTTTCCGCAATTGGAATTAGGAACTCTACCAGTGTGATGATAATTAATACGTTGATGGATTAACAATTAGTAAGGATCATATTAGGAAGGAAGCCTTAAATACGGTTCCCAAAAACCGATAGAAGCTAGGACGTGAGATGATTCGAATATTGTAACCAAACCCCTTACAGTTTAGAAGAATAAATAAATAATATTATATAGGTACACATGGCAAAATGAGTTAAGCCTGAATGTAAGTAGCATGTCATTATTTTCTAGTAGTCACTGTTTAAGAAAGTAAATTCGATTTAAAACTGGTTATAACATTCAGAGTCACAAACTGAACCTCTTTATAATATGAGTAACAAATAAATGCTGCCGGCATTATAGTATGGCTAAAGATTCAATATTCCCCAAAAAAACTAACATTACAATACGGTGACAAAAAGGAACATCTCATAAAGGATCTCAAATGTATTCAGGGTCCCAGATTCGAGTCCCGGCATGTGTCATCCGTAGTGGCTCCTCTGGGAGGTAGCAAAAACTGAATATTGCAAATATGGGGTATTGTTAGAGAACAGGGAAACACGTGGAGATGATTCTGTTTTTTTATTTAAGTGAAAAATATTTAGTCCTTTGAAAAGAGGACATTTTGTATGGATAGAAATCTGAACTGGCACCATGCCTTATATGTTACAAAATTAATTAAGCAGTAAATATCGTTATTATTTTACTCACCGCTTTATTTGTTTAAATAAAAGTCATTTAGATTTTGCTACATTTTCAAGTTTTGCCAACTCTTTATCAAAGGAGTTTTGAAACAAAATGTAAATCCATTGATACATTTAAAAACTAAGATGCCACCAACATACAAAAATATTCACTGCTTTTATTAGAACGTTAAAAAATATTACCCGAAATATGCGGGCACAATTCACAAATCTCCCAGAGGAATAATACCTACATAATACATTGCGACCCGAGATAGTTTCAATAAAAGGATTTCTTCTACATTACAATGTTGTAACAGCGTCTTCCACTTAGATTCGTGTCCCTTTTTCAACAAATCATATTTTAAACGCTACACATTGCCGCCCTAAAACATAGCTCGAGAATCCGAATATTAAACGAGGAAAAAAACAAAACGAGTTATTATTTTCTTAATTTTCAATTTGCTGCAATCTTGCCATATTGTTAATTTTACTTCAATCGATTGAAATGACATAATCTCATATCTGTTTTGCTCTATTGACAAATTATGCAGTTGTGAATTGAAAATAATGTCTTCGTATTCCTCATTTTCCTAATTAAAACCTAAAGCATTTTTTATCTTTATATGAATGCCGTTATGCCTGTATGTACGTATGTTTCAAAAACAAGCAGTTGGTCCACTTGACGGTAAATAGCTAAATACTTTAGACTCTTTTGAGATGCGCCCGCGTCGTCTAATCTTCGTGTTCGGTCTGAGTTAGTCATTACTCGTACTAACCTGCCCTTTTTACTGGAACACTGGCAACTGTTTAGCTGTTGAATAAGTACCATTGAAGCCTCATTCAGACCTTTATATGTCCTTTTTTGGTCTTAAAGCTTAATAACCTCGTTACCAATCTGGTATAATAAAACAAACTCATTAAACCGATGTTATTGTCAAATCCAATCAATTAACGAGTACCGACTGAATTACTGAAGACGAACAGAATACTGAACAACTTTAAGCAGCAGGATTATACGAAGTACACACGACTCCAAATTCTTTTAATGCCCATAATTATGTTTGTTTTACAGATTTTATTTATAGATAAACCCTTTGTATTTGATAAGTCAAAAGTCATATATTGAAGGGAGCCTAGGTACTCAAATTAAGAAATAACTGCGCCATTTTTATTGGAAACAAAGAATTTTAAGAGACTGCAAATCCAGATGAAAGGTTTTTTTGATTTAATGACATCTGACTAGCTGTACCTTAAAATTGAACCCAAACTAAACTCTCTGTATACAGGGTACAAAAATATTGAGTTATTTGACAAATTATCTTTTAGCGAATTTTTCTCCGACCTCAAATCAGGGGGTTAATTTTTGGCGTTGACTGCTGTCAGTCTCTCATGACAATGGCGTTAACGATAGCCGATAGATTTTTTTTCCTTTAGACTAAGTTTTCGGATTCAAATATTTCAGATTCAAAAAAGAATAGGGTACGTTTTAGGTGTTGAGCGTACCTCGCAGCTAGATCTGATCTGAAATGCAAACCGCGACCCAAAGAATCTCATTAACGCGACGAGCGACCTGCCTTCGCGGAAATCTTATTCTGTACTGGATCATATAGACAAAAATACTGTTCAATTTGATTATATTTCAATAGGAACGTACCTAGGTACTTGGTAATTAAGGAATACCTATAATTTAGTGCTATGTTGTTATAAATACTTGATTGTATGTATATCATAAAGAATTCAACCATCTAATAAAAAAAATGGTAGAATGATAATATAGATAGTTAGTAATATTGTCTCCTACTTTTTTCTTACCACAAAACGGTAGCTCAAAACCAAAAACTAATTAATTCCAAAAAAACAAAATTCCAATCCAAAAAAAAAAAAAGTAGTTGATAACCAGGTTCTAGAATATTCCGCCTTAGAGACGTCTCACAGAGTCGCCCGCGCCGCACTCATTAGAAGATCAAAATACCAATCCAAATAAAAAAATGAATTATAAAATAAAAGAAGATACACAGCCAAGGTTCTAGAATAATCCCCGTTAGAGACATCTCACAGAGTCGCCCGCGCCGCTCTCATTGGAAAATCACCGGCGTCCGCTGAATACAGAACACACCGGCACTACCCGCTGTTGCAGCGTTACAGACGGATTGCGTAATGACGCTTTGGCAGATTCTTTCTCTTCAATAATCTTATTTAGGACCTAAAACTTACTTGTAAAATGAAATAGTATTAAGTGTCTCCTACTTTTTACTACTCCTCGTTTTTCCATTCAAAACAGTAGCTCAAATCTGAAAACAAATTAAGTCAGAAAGATCAAAATATTAATCGAGCGTTACAGACGGATTGCGTAATGAGGATTTGGCACATTGTTTTTATGAAATATTGTTATATAAGACTTGCCTTACGCTGGGGCTTCACTCGCGTGGAAAAACATCTTGACGTGTGAGTTGCCTTAAAACGTAGCGTTATAATGGGGAAGGAAATTGTATCAGTAGTTATTATCTTCCTAACTCAAAAACTTTACCTCTCTATAATCTTATTTGTATTATAGACGGGTATGTATGTAAGTGAGTGTTTTAATTACCTTTATTTGTGATTTTTACTTTAAGTTTTGCATTTAGAATGCTAATTTATTAATTTTACTTTTGAACGAATTTAGACTAACTTTTGAGTACCTGCCTATTTTTTATTTCTTGAAAGTCCTTCAGTTCTTCGGAAAGTCAGCTATAGCTGCGAGTAAAACCGCAGGGAGAAAAGCTCATATTGTTATACCTAAGTATAGACTAGTTTTCCGCACTGCTGCCGAATTTCCCGCTAAATAACTTTACTGAGGGAAGAAGATATCATTTTCGAATCTATATCCATTTCATTTGTTTTTGGTTCCTAAAATAAAAATAAAATACCATTATCAATTTATCTAAAGACAACCTTCACCTGTGTTATTTATAATTTTACCTTGCACACAACACTGTAATCTCCTGTAAAACTCTTCCTATACATTAATCCTTCCCAAATACTTGTCCCTCTTCAAGCGAACTCTTTCAAAATGTCACATCCACAACAAAATATTTTGCAAAGCGTCCGTCAAAATTATTTCCCATGTAATCGGTTGTCCTTTGTAGCGAAAAAACTCGAAATTGTGAATCTGTCGCAAACCCACATCATAGGCACAATGAACGCAGCCGACGCCATTTTTAAGAAAAACGCGGGAAAACGTTTTATGTCAAATCAAATTAGATTCCTCTTTTCATGACGTTTCCGATTTATTTATTAATTTACACGATTTCAAGTGGAAGTTTGATTATTTAGAAATATTTTATGACGGAAGGATTAGTTTGTTTAACTAAACTCTTTAACGGCGGGAACATCTTCAAAAAAGACATTTTACTATTTGACAACTACATTACTGGGAAGAAATAAAGAATGAATGAAACCTTATTAGTTTGTTTCTGTAATTCTGTATGTATTCTAATAAATAGCATTTCGTAAACCAGTTGCAAATAAAAGCACTACCAAATCATTTTACCTGCGTGCGCTTAAAAAGTTCATTCACTTGAGTCCTAAAAAAAAAAAAGGTTACTGATACTTTAAAACAATGTGACAAAACGTCTGTAACCTCTCCTCCCTAAAGATTGGGGGAAACCATAAATAAAACCAATCAAGAACGTTTATTCCTTTATTCAAAATTTAAAAGCGAAAATAGATCTGGTCTAATATTATTTAAGGTTACAACAATAAGTAAAAACGGGGCCGTGGCGACTTCTGGTCGGTACTCAGTGCAGTAATAGAAAGTTAGAAATCACTAGTGGGTAAAAATAAACTCGTGAAAAAAAATCCGCAATAACTAGTTGGAAAATATACCAGGAAAAAAAAAGCGTAATAACTAGTAGGTACAAAATAGGTACTAGTGGAAAAAATTCGTAAACCAGTTAGAATATAAACGGGTGGAAAATTTCGTAATAACGAGTGGGTACAATATACTAGTGGAAAAACTCGTCACAACTAGTTGGAAAACATACTAGCGGAAAAACTCGTAATAACTAATTGGTAAAATAAACTAGTGGAAAGGGCGTAATAACGAGTTGTTACAATATAGGTACTAGTGGAAAAATTCTTAAAAACTATTTTGGAAAAATATACCAGTGGAAAAATTCGTAATAACTGGTTGGAAAATATACTAGTGGAAAAACTCGTAATAACTAATTGGTAAAATAAACTAGTGGAAAATGCGTAATAACGAGTTGTTACAATATAGGTACTAACTAGTGGAAAAATTCTTAAAAACTATTTTGGTAAAATAAACTAGTGGAAAATGACATAGGAACCGCGTCCGCGGTACCGGCACGTCTCGAAGGTAATCCTCTTATGGCGAAGTCCTTGCCAAATAAAAATAATTTACCTCGGTAAGTGTTGTCAAAGCAAAAAAAACTCCCTCCAATAAATTCCCTCAGAGCTGCTCCCTTCAAAAAAAATTCCGTTTCCTCGGAAAACTCCTCCCGGGAAAAAAAACTCCTGTGGACAACCAATCGTCACCTATAGTACCCAAAGTCACTAAAGAGAACAGTGTCTACAGTTAAAGGCTAAGCAAATAATAAGTATCTAAGTATAGATTTAGCAGTGGCCAAACACTCTTTAGGTCTAGAACTATTAATTCAGATTCGGAGAAAATATGAAAAATATTTAATTAAATAAGTTCTGGTAAACGAAGAACTAAGCTGGCTTAACATTTTAAAACCATTTGTGAAGGTCAAAATAGTATAAAGACGAAGCTAGGTCACTAGTTAGGCCTTAACTAATTTGTTGAAATTCTGAGAAAATTGATGAAAAATATAGCAAAATAACTATTGTGAAACAAAGAACTAAGCTTGCTGAACGTTTTAAAATCATTTGTAAAAGTTAAAACTAGGTCTAGACCAAGTTAGGTCACTAGTTAGGTATTAACTTATTTGGTGAAATTCTGAGAAAATGGATGAAAAATATAGCAAAATAACTATTGTGAAACAAAGAACTAAGCTTGCTGAACGTTTTAAAATCATTTGTAAAAGTTAAAACTAGGTCTAGACCAAGTTAGGTCACTAGTTAGGTATTAACTTATTTGGTGAAATTCTGAGAAAATGGATGAGAAATCTAGCAAAATAACTATTGTAAAACAAAGAACTAAGCTTGCTGAACGTTTTAAAATCATTTGTGAAAGTAAAAAAACATGTCTAGACCGAGTTAGGTCACTAGTTAGGTATTAACTTATTTGGTGAAATTCTGAGAAAATGGATGAGAAATATAGCAAAATAACTATTGTAAAACAAAGAACTAAGCTTGCTTAACGTTTTAAAATCATTTGTGAATGTCTAAACACTACCTAGCCTAAGTTAGGGCACTACCTAGGTCACGAGCTAAAACTCAAATTTTTGGGGAAAACAAACACTTATTTGTTGAAAAGTAATACTCAGGGCGCAATAATAATGAACATTCAACTAATGAAAGCACTAATAGGTGTTAAAACTCGATATTGAGGGAGCTAGGTCATTCAGAAAGTCTAGGACGCCGTACTTGTTTTCTCCAGAAAGAACCGCAAAAACCTAATTATTTCACTGGCAATCACTTTCTAAGTATAAATAAAGCGTAATTACCTGTTAAGGAGCAAAAAAAATATGCCCTGGCATCGGCATAGCTGGCAAAACAGCAAAATCGGTTGGCGTCCGCGCCATACTCTGAAATTGGTCGAATCAAACATAAATACACAAGAAATTCAACGAAAATCCCACGTAAATCGTTAAAAACATTAAATCGTTGACACTTACCACGAGTTAGGGCAAATAGTTATGAAAAATAAAATAACTTTGGTCAGAAAAGCACGCCGGCACACTCATGCGCAATTCTGAAAGAAAACAAAAAGTAAAATTTGGAAGTGACACAAACGTTCATTTCACACAAATTTAACACAAAAACCCACCAGGAAATAATCGAAGAGTCACCTTGCCATTTATCCATCATAACTCAGAAAAAATACAAATTCAAGGCACAAGCAGCGTCGCCCGCCGCAAAAGAAGAAAAAATGTCCACTACCCTCAACTTTTTAAGAACGCGCAGCGTCCGAGGCAAAGGCATTACATCTCATTCTGCCAAGTCCATTTTGAAAATGGCGGGGATGCAAAAAATTTAGGGTTACAGCACCCCCTTTGCCACGAGAAGTTTTGCTCGGTAACGGCAAAATTTCCGCTGGCCCTCCAGCATAAACTCCAATTTCTAAGTGGAAACCCATCACCATCGAAATTAAAAAGATTTTCTGTAAAATCCCAACCTAAATTATCACTACTGAGAATGACTATCTAAATTCACAAAAACAACAATATTATTACTGTAAATAACTAATTAAATGGACTCTAGAAAGCCATGAACGTCGACCTAGAACCAACCTAAGGGTAACTGAAATTCGACAGTCACAACTAATATAGCTAAATTAACTTCTTGACGAAGGGAAAAATACGATATAACAAAATTTTTAACTTCTTATCGAAGGGAAAAAATACGATCTACCAAAACGTGAACTTCTGAACTAAGGAAAAAAAACTACTCCCAGGCCAGAAAAAAACTTCCGAATGAACGGAAAAACCCATAGTCACGTAAAACTACAACCTACACACATCGGATGGAACTGCTTATAGTAGCCGAGTCCAAGCTATTAGTCGCCTTGTACGACACGTTGCTGGCACACGGTGGAGCTATTCTTGCCCGGCCACCACACAGGGAATTCGTCGGAAGCCACTATCCCAACGAAAAAATATCTGTTGTCTTTTCTGTGCGCTTCCTAAACTGGAACATCATCGACGGAGGAAAATTTCGAAGAGCTGAAAACAGAAAACATTATCGACCACTTAAGAAGGTAGTCAACAAATGCTGTCAGCTAGGCGCAACACCAAATAAGAAAGAAAACGTAAAAAAAATGCAAGCAGAATAAAATGGAATCTCTATGCATCTGGTTTTAAATAGGAAAATCTATAATATAATCCGGTCACCAGTCAGGACGGAAAGCGCGAAAGCGGGTGAAAGCCCTAAATAAGACCTTCAGTCGTCACAAGCCAAACTCAAACCAACCGAAACTGTATAACAAACCATGTGAAATCCACCAGCCAGGACCATTGTTACACTCGAAAAAAAATCTCATCTGTCCGGGCGAAAGCACTCAAGAATCAGTGATCTAGACATTTGAAGTCCTTTATGTGCCACTTGCCGAGGTACTTCCCGTCTTCGTCTTCCAACTCGTAAACTAAAGGTGATAATTTCCGCAATACCTTACACCGCTCATACTTCGGTGCAAGTTTAGCTGAAAAATGTTTAGGGGCTGAGCTTTGTTTGTAAGTCTTTTTCCAAACAAAATCGCCCTCCTTAAACTCTGCGTCCCTACGACGTTGGTTATAATATTTAAGGTTCTTATCATGTGCTTTTTTAAGTTCCTCCTTAACTTTTTGGAAGACGTCCTTGAGGTAACCAAGATTAGCTGCATAATCAGGGCGGGAAGAAAACGACAAAGTATCGAGACCACTAGTCTCAGAATAAATCTGGCCGTCCGCGATAGCCTCGCGACCGTGAACAAGGAAAAACGGAGAAAACGACGTAGTATCGTTTACCGAAGTGTTCATTGCAAATTGGATCCGATGAATTTGCACATCCCAGTTGCGATGGTCAGCTCCGACTAAAGCAGAAACTGCGGTCATCACGGTACGATTGTACCGTTCCACTGTATTATATTGTGGACAATAAAGTGGTCCAAAATGAATTTGAGGAATATGATACCGCTCAAATAAACTCTGGAGCTCGCGGCTAACAAATTGCGACCCGTTATCGGAAATAATAGTTTGGGGAATACCATGAACTAAGAAGACATGATCTTCAAGACGTTGTGCTATAACCCTACCAGTTGCGCGCCTTAAAGGGAAAAAGAGACAATATTTTGTAAAACAACACACTACAACGAGCAGGTAGTTATTTTGTTGACGAGACATGGGCAGCGGACCAACTAAATCCATGCTGATACACTGGAATGGACGTGAACAAACTTTTGGACTACCCAATAACCCAGGCGTAGTTTTATTGGAATGTTTATATGCTTTACAAACATCACAACGTGACACATATTCCGTTACATCTTTATATAAACCAGGCCAATAATAACGAAGCTTGATTCGTTTATAAGTTTTCTCAATTCCTAAATGAGCCGCCAAAGGAGAATCGTGATTTTGCCGGAGAACGTCTAGTCTTTTTTCTTCAGGAACAACCTCCTTCCACTCAAAATCACTACTCAAACAATTAATTTTAGTGAAACGGTAAAGCTGGCCGTTAACAATTTGAAAATTAGGGCAAGTCTGAGGACGGCGTTTACAACGCTCAAAAATGTTTAAATACCAAGCATCATTAGTTGTAAGAAGGTCAATGGTGCAAATGGCAACAGACCGAGAAAGCGCATCCGGAACGACATTTTCCTTACCACGGCGATGTTGAACGACGAAGTTAAATGGTGACAATCGACATCCCCACCGTTCCAAACGTCCTGTAGGGTTTTTAAGGTTAAGGAACCATTTTAAACTCGCATGGTCGGTCACAATAGTAAAGGGCTTGCTACCTTCCAAATACGGTCTAAAATGTTCCACCGCACAAACAACTGCCAGTGCTTCGCGCTCTGTGGCCGAATAATTACGTTCCTGATGATTTAACGACTTGCTATAATACGCAATCGGATGTTCTTCCCCATCAAGGTTTTGTGTCAACATACCTCCTACACCATACTCAGATGCATCAGTATGAACACTAAAAGGCCTGTGAAAATCCGGACATGCTAAAACAGGGGCCGTGGTCAAAGCTTCTTTCAGCCGAATAAAAGCTTCATCGGCCTCCGTAGACCAACGAAAAGGAGGCGCATTTTTTCGTGTAGAAGTCAAAGCGTTAAGTGGCCCTGCAACATTACTAAAATTCCTTACAAACCGGCGATAATATGAAGCCGTTCCAAGAAACCTTTTGACTTCCTTACGTGTACGGGGTGTCGGAAAATCCAAGACAGCACGAACCTTCCCGGGATCGGTTCGTAAACCTTTTTCGTCTACGACAAAACCTAAATAATTTAATTGCTTCCGAAAGAAACAGCATTTTTTAAGATTAATAGTCAGATTCGCCGAGCGTAACCGTTCATGAACTTGTCGAAGCAAACAAATATGTTCTTGGAAAGTTTTACTAATTATGATTATATCATCCAGATAAATGAATAGCTTCCCATGGAATTCGGGACCGAATAGCCTATCCATAAGTCTCTGTTGGGTAGCAGGGGCCGACGTCAATCCAAAGCAAAAGGGTACCTTAAACTGGTATAAACCGCGATTAGGGACCGTGAAAGCGGTCTTCTCCTTGGACGAATCGTCAAGTGGAATTTGCCAAAAAGAAGCTTTCAGATCAACCGAGGACAAAAAACGGGCGTCACGAAGGTTATCAAGAATGTAATTGATGTACGGTAAAGGGTAGGCGTCGTGTTTAGAGACCTCATTTAACTTACGGCTATCCAAACAAAATCGTAGTTCGCCATCCGCCTTCGGTACCATCGTGACAGGGTTATTCCACGGGCTGTTACTCCTCTCCACGACATCCATGGCCAACATCTCATCTAACTGACGATTTAACTCCGACAGCCTCTCAGGTGACATCATGTAATAACGCTGTTTTATCGGTTCCGCG
Source organism: Emmelina monodactyla (assembly GCA_916618145.1). Lineage (NCBI taxonomy): Eukaryota > Metazoa > Arthropoda > Insecta > Lepidoptera > Pterophoridae > Emmelina > Emmelina monodactyla. The sequence continues at coordinate 6,971,069 of OU745316.1, forward strand.
TCACCGGTATCAATCCGATGAGTAATAAGGGAAGTTCTCCCTAAACCCTTTTTCTCAGACGATATATCTTCAAAAAGCTGATAAACCTGGTTAGCCTCTTCTTTCTCATGATCCAATAAAGACTCAAAAGGATGTAAAGCATGAATGACCGACGTCCTTAATTCAGCGGTCTTACAGAAAGAAATAAGACTTTCCTTCGTAAGCAAGGCCAGTACATCGGGAGCGATATTAAAAGCTTTCCACAAGTCGATACCAAAAATCAATTTGTCTGGAACGCTTGGAATGTAATAAAATTTAATGACACGTGTCGTATCCTTAACAGTCACCGGCAAATACATATAACCCGCAACGGTGGAACAAGACCCATTGGCGGTTACTATACAATCTAAATCACAGGATGACTGTAAGGTGGCTATAGCCGAAAAATATCTGATGGAATCCCCACCTATAATAGATATTTCGGAACCCGAATCTAGGAGTCCAGTACAAAGTAAACCATAAATTTTGACCTTTAAATAGGGTCGAACGTCACGTTGCAAATCTTGGCTGAGGACTGTCGCAACTGATGATGATGCTCGAGAAGATTGAAAGAAATGTTTAACCTTGTCACACCAACTTCTCCAATCATCAGCATCGAAGTTTGAATGACAGCCCCCTTTTATTCGTTTTTTGGACGAGGCGGCGATACGGAAGGCTTAGAAGAACACTTAGGACAAGTCCTCGTGGTTTTCCCTTTTTCGCCACATCCAAAACAAACGAGACCCGGAGGAGCCACGCATTCAGTTAAGGAATGACCTTCTACTCTACAACGGGGACAAAACTTCTTAAATGCTGCAGCCACATGAAGACATTCTTTGCGAGGGCGCTGGGAAACTTTACTAGCCAAGTCAGGAGCAAGCAACTTATCTGTGACCCTAGGAGGTTCTACAAACTTCTCGGCAACTGATCGCCTGCGTTCCAGTTGGACACACCGCTTCCTCAGCTCAGACCATGTACTAATTTCATCTAGATCCAGTTGTTCCAAGTAGAAAGGACGAACGTTATATTTAACTATCTCCAACTTATCGGGATCACTCAAAGGTCTCCGCAGACGCCGGAAATAATTCTGCATAACGCTTAAATAAAGAATGATGCTTTCGTTAGCAGCCTGCGTCCTCTCCTCTATCTCTCGCTTCAGCCTACGGTCATAATCCGGTGGTAAAAAGTCCTCTAAAAGCAAGTTCTTAAGTTCCTGCCAAGAATTAACATCAGCTGAAATACCCGAGTACCACGAAGTGGCCTCATCTGAAAACAAATCTGAAGCAGAAATAAATAACTTCTGCTCAGAGATCCCTCGAGCACGGCATAACTCCTCCAGCTTCTCCAAAAATGCAACAACACAAGTCCTTCCGTTAAAACGATGTTTCAAAGAACCAACAGAACTACTATTGGCCGCACAAGTCACACTAACATTATAAGGGAACCTTCCCACAGGCCCTGGTTCAATCGCATCCAAATCCGGTATGTCGTTCGACTCCTGGCTAGTCTTAAATAAATGTAACAATTTGTCGACCCTGGCGCAAACGCTTCCAAGACCTTCACCTAGAGACGTCTTAAAAGAAAGATCGTCCTCACTAACAGAAGTAACGCGACCTAAACGATGGTATAAATGGTTTCCGAGGGAATGGATTCTATTCAAAGATTTTAATTGTAGTGGTTTAGTGGACACAAGATCATTTAATTCGCCTAATTTAAGAGATATCGTGCTAAGTTCCGTAGCAACATCACCTTCGAATTGGGAAATGTCATCCGTAGGAAATTTTCTATTTAATGCACGGATTTGAGAACGCATTGCCTCCACTGTCGAAGCAGGTTTCTCTCCACGAATAACAATCTCGTAGGACAACTCATCCTTGTGAAGCAAGTTAAAGTTAATTGGCCTTTCCTCCATTGTAAGAATTGGTTAGGACGTAAAAAAAAGAAAAGTATCGACCAGTCGCCGCAAAGCTTACAAAATATGGGTTTTAAGATAAACACATAAAAGGTAACAAAAAAAACTTAAAGGTAAACTTATGGTCTACGGCACATGAAAACACTAACACTGAGCACAGACCAAACCCCCGGCAAGCTAATGACTACCAGAAAGAGCCAAAAATCGCCATGAAAAATTATAATTGCCCCACGTTGGGCGCCAAAATGTAACCTCTCCTCCCTAAAGATTGGGGGAAACCATAAATAAAACCAATCAAGAACGTTTATTCCTTTATTCAAAATTTAAAAGCGAAAATAGATCTGGTCTAATATTATTTAAGGTTACAACAATAAGTAAAAACGGGGCCGTGGCGACTTCTGGTCGGTACTCAGTGCAGTAATAGAAAGTTAGAAATCACTAGTGGGTAAAAATAAACTCGTGAAAAAAAATCCGCAATAACTAGTTGGAAAATATACCAGGAAAAAAAAAGCGTAATAACTAGTAGGTACAAAATAGGTACTAGTGGAAAAAATTCGTAAACCAGTTAGAATATAAACGGGTGGAAAATTTCGTAATAACGAGTGGGTACAATATACTAGTGGAAAAACTCGTCACAACTAGTTGGAAAACATACTAGCGGAAAAACTCGTAATAACTAATTGGTAAAATAAACTAGTGGAAAGGGCGTAATAACGAGTTGTTACAATATAGGTACTAGTGGAAAAATTCTTAAAAACTATTTTGGAAAAATATACCAGTGGAAAAATTCGTAATAACTGGTTGGAAAATATACTAGTGGAAAAACTCGTAATAACTAATTGGTAAAATAAACTAGTGGAAAATGCGTAATAACGAGTTGTTACAATATAGGTACTAACTAGTGGAAAAATTCTTAAAAACTATTTTGGTAAAATAAACTAGTGGAAAATGACATAGGAACCGCGTCCGCGGTACCGGCACGTCTCGAAGGTAATCCTCTTATGGCGAAGTCCTTGCCAAATAAAAATAATTTACCTCGGTAAGTGTTGTCAAAGCAAAAAAAACTCCCTCCAATAAATTCCCTCAGAGCTGCTCCCTTCAAAAAAAATTCCGTTTCCTCGGAAAACTCCTCCCGGGAAAAAAAACTCCTGTGGACAACCAATCGTCACCTATAGTACCCAAAGTCACTAAAGAGAACAGTGTCTACAGTTAAAGGCTAAGCAAATAATAAGTATCTAAGTATAGATTTAGCAGTGGCCAAACACTCTTTAGGTCTAGAACTATTAATTCAGATTCGGAGAAAATATGAAAAATATTTAATTAAATAAGTTCTGGTAAACGAAGAACTAAGCTGGCTTAACATTTTAAAACCATTTGTGAAGGTCAAAATAGTATAAAGACGAAGCTAGGTCACTAGTTAGGCCTTAACTAATTTGTTGAAATTCTGAGAAAATTGATGAAAAATATAGCAAAATAACTATTGTGAAACAAAGAACTAAGCTTGCTGAACGTTTTAAAATCATTTGTAAAAGTTAAAACTAGGTCTAGACCAAGTTAGGTCACTAGTTAGGTATTAACTTATTTGGTGAAATTCTGAGAAAATGGATGAAAAATATAGCAAAATAACTATTGTGAAACAAAGAACTAAGCTTGCTGAACGTTTTAAAATCATTTGTAAAAGTTAAAACTAGGTCTAGACCAAGTTAGGTCACTAGTTAGGTATTAACTTATTTGGTGAAATTCTGAGAAAATGGATGAGAAATCTAGCAAAATAACTATTGTAAAACAAAGAACTAAGCTTGCTGAACGTTTTAAAATCATTTGTGAAAGTAAAAAAACATGTCTAGACCGAGTTAGGTCACTAGTTAGGTATTAACTTATTTGGTGAAATTCTGAGAAAATGGATGAGAAATATAGCAAAATAACTATTGTAAAACAAAGAACTAAGCTTGCTTAACGTTTTAAAATCATTTGTGAATGTCTAAACACTACCTAGCCTAAGTTAGGGCACTACCTAGGTCACGAGCTAAAACTCAAATTTTTGGGGAAAACAAACACTTATTTGTTGAAAAGTAATACTCAGGGCGCAATAATAATGAACATTCAACTAATGAAAGCACTAATAGGTGTTAAAACTCGATATTGAGGGAGCTAGGTCATTCAGAAAGTCTAGGACGCCGTACTTGTTTTCTCCAGAAAGAACCGCAAAAACCTAATTATTTCACTGGCAATCACTTTCTAAGTATAAATAAAGCGTAATTACCTGTTAAGGAGCAAAAAAAATATGCCCTGGCATCGGCATAGCTGGCAAAACAGCAAAATCGGTTGGCGTCCGCGCCATACTCTGAAATTGGTCGAATCAAACATAAATACACAAGAAATTCAACGAAAATCCCACGTAAATCGTTAAAAACATTAAATCGTTGACACTTACCACGAGTTAGGGCAAATAGTTATGAAAAATAAAATAACTTTGGTCAGAAAAGCACGCCGGCACACTCATGCGCAATTCTGAAAGAAAACAAAAAGTAAAATTTGGAAGTGACACAAACGTTCATTTCACACAAATTTAACACAAAAACCCACCAGGAAATAATCGAAGAGTCACCTTGCCATTTATCCATCATAACTCAGAAAAAATACAAATTCAAGGCACAAGCAGCGTCGCCCGCCGCAAAAGAAGAAAAAATGTCCACTACCCTCAACTTTTTAAGAACGCGCAGCGTCCGAGGCAAAGGCATTACATCTCATTCTGCCAAGTCCATTTTGAAAATGGCGGGGATGCAAAAAATTTAGGGTTACACGTCTCTAACCTGCAAATCTATCAAAAATCTAAACTTCGAATTCCCCGTCTAACACAGTCAACCTCCCATGCAGTTGGCAACAATACTTCGAGCCGGATCAAGTAACTAAATTACGAAATAGTTGTCCATTGTGCCCCGCCATATTGACAAAGTTGGTACAATGTCTTCGATGAATATTGACACCGTTTCCACTCCGCCAGCTTTCTGTGCAAAACATCTATTGTCAAGTAAATGTCACTGGATTGAGAACTTCGTTCTATTAAAATAAAAATTCGAAAAGGTGAGTTATGTTTTTTTTTTGAGAAGGGGACGAGTGACTAGAAATTTGAAATGCTACGCCGGTAGCTGAGACAATGTAGGCAAGTAAAACTGTTTGTTCTAAATTGAAAAAGAAATAAATCTCATTTTTATCTGATAAATAATTTAAAAGTTAATCAATTTAAAAGGTTATGGTAAAGTACCATATGCCTGTAAAGTAATTCGACGAAAATAATGAAAATAGCGTCGGTAATAAAGTATAAATGTTGTGTTAATCGTAATGATCGGTTACGCTCACTGAGTTTGAAAAAATGCAGAAGGACCACAATAAATTGTTTTAAAAATATATCCACCTTACACAAATTATAATCACTAAACATTATTTTAGTAGAGAGCAGTCTTCGTAAGGAACACAAGTACCTAATTACGTTATTGGAGTTGTACTTATCTACTTCACCCTACATTTAAAGGCACATTCATCCAAAAAGTCTTTAATCCGACCGCTATCGGGCGCAGTTTTCACAATTTTCTTTAATCCATCGGGACACAATAACCCCATAACCGTACATCACTTATATAAAATTGTATCGGGCCGGCCGACCCGGGATTAAAAGTTGAAATTAAACCAGATTTCAACCGAAGATAAACACGTTCGATGTGTAATAGTAAGGTCCCTGGGTGCTTCGTTTAAAGTTTAAATCCATTTTTGTGTGTGCAACAAATAATAGGGGTTGAGGGTATAGAGAAGTAATTAAAGTAATGATGATGAAGAGAGGGTGTAGATTAGAGGTAGTGAAAGATAAAAATGAACTGTAGATTTTTTGCAATTGAAATTGCGTTAATTAGGTATCTATCGCTTTACATTTTTTTTTCTAACCGAACTTTACAGAAAATGCAACATCTATTAGCTAGTTCATATGGTCGCTTTTCTTTTCCCGACCTTCCTCTGCTTTCAGATTAAAAAATAACAATAAGAATATTTAAAAGCTAAGTATATGATAGCATAAGTATATGAAGACGTATAACATTTATAAAAAGTCTCCAAAATCACCACGATTAGCATCAAATTCGAATTAAATTATTTTGAACGTCGAACACTGAATTCTATCCTCAGTCACGCCTATCTTGGCACATACCGTAGTCGGAACAGGCAAAGCACATCATTATCATGCTAAACGCCGCTTGAAACTTGAGCACGCATAGTTTTTGCCACTCCAGAGATGAAATCTAAATTTCTAATCGCTACCACGCTTGGTAAGTGCTAATAAATTCAAACATTCTATGAGGAAGGTGTTGGAGGGTGAGATGTGGAATAAAAAATTACTTGGATAATCTTTATGGTCGGTATTGCATATTTAAAGCACGTTTTTCTTAATAAATGTATAAGTATTGTTTATTGGCTTACCTTGCAAATACTCAGTCTTGTTCTTAGTTATGGGCGTAAGCGGCGCGGCGGCTAATTAGAATCGCACGAGAAATAATAACGTCTAAAAAATTGTAACGTGTAATAATAATGTATAAAAATGTGAAGACGACTCATTAGTACATTTTAACCTAAATTACTTATAATGTATGGGCAGCTTTTTTTTACCGTCTGTAATTTATAGAGATGCGCCGACTAACACTTTCGCCGAGTACCGAGTTACTCGGCCCAGTACTCGGTTAAAAAAAAATTGAACCGAGTACTGGGCCGAGTAACTCGGTTCTATCAAATTCCCAATTTCGCGCGCGTTAACAAGTACAAACGAACGCAAGTACCTATATTTAGAAGAAAATGTGTTGGCAAATGGTGGACAGGGCACCAAACAAGGCATCATAAATTTACATTTATTAAATTTGAAATATTGATTATTTTTATTACTGTTCCTTTAATTTTGTCTCACTAGTACTCATGCATTAGCATAATTTTGATTCTATTACTTGAGGATGTCAAATATTTCCTCAATCAGTACGTTTTGATTAACACTGTTGTTTCAATTATACCTATCTACCTAAATATATTGCTTTCTTTAAACAAAGTATATTACTTTTTTGGTACTCGGTACTCGGCATTAGTATACCGAGTTACTCGACCGAGTACCGAGTACCAAAAAACCCGCCGAGTACGCCGAGTACCGAGTATAACCCGAGTACTCGGCCCATCTCTGGTAATTTATATTAGTTTTTTTACTTTAAATTATGAAATCTTAACAAAACTGACGAATTATCTTTACAAGCTTGCTAGTCTTATACGAAGCAGACTAATTTTTATCAGGTTTTGTCATCAATTTTAATCACATACAATACCTATTTATTTTTTAATTACATAGAATAAAAATTTTCAAGCTAAAATTATAGGAAATTACTAGAAAAAAAATCTGGAAAAACATGTACGAAAATGGCATCACAGTAAAAAGTCGGTAATAGCATATTACAGGTTTGTTCCTTGGGGGCGTCGATTTATTTTAAGTACGTACCTAAAGTAGGTATGTAAAACAAAACATAAATCAACCCTAAGTATTCTAGAAAACTACAATACAAGTCAACCTCATAAAAAGCCTTCTCATCTAATTACCTACGTACGAATCATGTTTTAAAAAAAAGTTATAAAATGAAACTTACTTACTTATCATTCAAAACGTGGGCGACAGTCTGAAAATTAGTTCTTCCTCAAGTTTTCTGTACGTGTTGTAGGTAGGTCGGTATTTTAGCTGCAATGAATAACTTTATCTACGGGAATTTCTCGCCGGAAAAAGGCAGGCTAAAATTATCAAGATATTTTTGCAGGAGTTACTGCGAAGTTTTGCAAAAGTTTGCATGCTTAGGTATACCTACCTACTTACCTTAAGATGTTTAAACTAAATAAAAGACCACTTTTTTATTATGATATTATATTTTATTATACCTCTAATATTCACACCGTTACGAAGTTAATCAGAAAATATTATACTTAGTTGGTAAACTTATCTGTAAAATATTTTAATTTAAATATTATTATTTATTTTCAGCACAAAAAATACATTTTCATAAGTCCAAGACTGTACAAGAAAATTAAAAAAAACATAACTATCCAACCGTTTGAAAATGGAATGCTAGTTAGAAAAAGCAATTCGACTTGCCCTCGGCGCTACGTTTGCGTACGTAAATGAGTTGCTAGTTCTGTTTGTAAAGAAGTTAAATTGCTTCCTTACTTTTGAACTCAGTTTAATTTTTGTCTGAGAAGCTGCAAAGGTAAGTGGGTAGGTATTTGCTAACTGCGGGAGTTCAGAGACGCGGAAATAAGAATATAAGCTAGTTACATAAAAATCGTTTTGTGATTAAGACCTACTTACTTAGGTGAAAGTTTACGGAAGTTTTAAGACATCAGACTTGAATATGAATTAATATTATACGAAAACTAGGCAAGCTTTTTTTAATTACTTTATAATAATAATACTTACACAATAATACCTGCTAAATATACTTTAGTAATTACAAGGTAGGGATACTTAATAATAAAATTATTCTAGCAAAAATATAATATAAAACATGTACCGACGACTATCTTTTTGATAGTTTGGATTAAAAAATTAAACGGTTTTGATATATTTTTAATTTCTCCAAACAAATCTCAATAAAAACCTGCCTTAAAGAAACTGTTCCTATTTGTAAGGTTACTTTATTAACACAGCTATTTTATAGAAAAAATATATTTATATTTAAACTGACGTAAGTGGAATAACCGTGTAACCAATAACAAAAAAGTTATTTGACGTCTGACGTTTGCGACAACGTCATTTTGACATACCGTGACAAAATTGACAAGGGAATAAAAACAAACAGCTGTGAAATTAACGAAAAAAACGAGCTTTTCGTAAATAATTCCATGTAGCAGATTACCTAAACCTATGTGCTAAACAATAAACATAAAAATATTCATCGGGAAGCTTGATTTACTTGATTTTCAGTGTTCATGTAAGGTTATGTTGTGTTATTAGGAAATGAGTCAATCGAAGTGACTGTCTGTTATTTGAGTGAAGAATAAGACGTTGCACCTTCGTAGTTGTGTTCCTTATATGGATTGAAGGGTTTTAGCTTGTATCTGATTCAGTTTAAGTGCAATTTTCAAGATGAGTGGTGAAGGTACTAGTGGGTCTAATTCGCAAGGATCGGACAAAGAATTTCCTCAAAGAACGCCATCACAACCTATTACAGCTACTAGTTCAAGGTAAATATAAATAATTGCGCATTTTGTAGATTAAGATAAATCTTAACTGAATGATCCTTTGTTGTTACTTCCTAGTGTTTGTTGCATATTGTTATTGTAACAGTTGTTTATAAAGTAAGAATGTAATGATACTGTAACTCTATATTACTAGAATCATTTTATGAAATGTTTTAGTTGTTTTTTTTAGTCTTTAGGAGCTGAAGAAATTTATAAACAATTTAAACCAGCGGCTACTCAACAAAATTCATTTTGTTAATTAATAACTTTTGCCAACTATTTCTATTGTTGCTGAATAAAAACATTACAAAGTAATTTTATAAAAACAAAAGAAAATTTTATGGAAAACAATTTCAATATTTCCCTACAATCATCTATATTACAATATCCTTCTTTAAATAAGCATTATCATTTTTAACCAAACATTGCAGTGGCCGGAGCTACTATGCCAATGAGCCCATACAATTCCGAGTGCGAGGCTCCACAATAACCGCTGCCTCGCCCCCAAAGTTTGTTACGTTGGAGGATATCATGAAAGCAGCGCACGGCATGCAGAACATGGCCCTGGCTCATGAGATCGCAGTTGATAACGATTTTAAACTGGAGCCCTTTGTGCCTCCGGATAATAGGTGAGCTTAAGGTTTTTTTATAACTTTATTGAATTAAAAATAAGCAATTGGAAATGTAAAGGTTCATATACTTTGATTAAGAGTTTGCTTTATTCAGTTTTTGTTACAAAAAATATTTTTCTATAACATATTATTTAATTCCGACTTAAAAATATAACACAGTTTTATAATTACCTTCTTAAAAGCCCTTATAGCTTAAGCCCCACTAAAAATCTCTAACAATTATTATCTTTCATTATACAGCTATCAAAAGTTAGTGAAGGAGACTATGCACCGTGCATACTTTGATATTCTGCGAGAGCAGCTCAGTGCTGATCCGCCGGAGTACAAGCAAGCTTTGATATTGTTGGAGGATGTTAAACAGGTAAAAGCACAAACAATTATACTAAAAGAAATTGTATTTATACAAACTTATGTTATTATTGTTAATCATCATCATTATCATTTTGTCTTTTGGTCCACTTTCTCCTCCTAACGGATTTTAAGGCAGTTTTCTCCATCTTGTAGGTATTTTTAAACTTAAATTTGTAAATCAAAAACAAAGCCCCTGTAAAAAAAATGATCCTTTTCTAGACTACTATACTACTGATTTACAAAAATCTTCATACAATTTTTTTAAAAACCTTTTAATTTACACCTCTGAACTTCTATCCTTGTCTCTCACCACCCCAGGGCCTATTCTCCATCCTGCTCCCCCGCCACACGCGAATCCGTGAAATGATCGAAGAAGTTCTAGACGCAGACTTCATAAAGCAACAAGCTGAGAACAATAGTCTGGACTTCCACAAGTATGCCAGCTTTGTTATAGACCTGATGGCGAAGCTGGCTGCCCCGGCAAGAGATGATATGATACAGGCTATCACTAAATTGACTGACACGGTATGGAATCTCTGAATAGATATAGATATATCTATAAGATATACTTATAGATAGATTTCTAATTAGAAAAAGAAAGAATCTTATTGAAAGGAGGATTTTAAAGGAGGTTTTCCTTTTTTTTGAAGTTGGTTACATGCAGAGTCAGTTTTTTTATGTTAATTCTTTAAGTATTTTTCAAATGTTACGGATTTTGATTACAGCAGTATTAGGCTCTCCTTTTATGTCATTTGTGAATTGATAAAAGTTAATAAAACAATAAATTATTATATGTAGTCGTGCCTTGTAAAAAAATCAAAATCACTTTAGCGCGTCAACAGAAAATTTGTATCCTTTTTCATTAAAAATATGAAAATATTAATATAATAATCTTGCCATTATCAAAATTTATAGAAAACTTGAGTTATATTTATTTACACCCGTTTACTTTCTCCAATGCCTTAAAAAGCTTATAACTATCATTCCAAAGAAAGTCATTCACACTTTCACACAACCAAAACTATTGACGACCTCTGTGGTGCAGCGGTATATATGTTACGGCTAATAACCGAAGTGCGGCTACACCTAGTTTTAGCTGGTTAGAAGTGTTTTTTATATGGAAAACTGTAAAAAAAATCTTCAATCATGAGTCGAGGGAGTCCACTCCTTTTTCTGGGTGGTATCAAAAAAGTAACCTAACTAACCTAAACTATTGATGTTCTAACCGGCTAAAACTAGGTGTAGCCGCACTTCGGGTATTAGCCGTAACATATACCTACACCGGACTGCTAAGCAGATGGTTCCGGGTTCGATCCCCGGGTCGGGCCAATTTCGTAAAAATGGTTTTTCGATATTGGCTCGTGTCTGGGTGTAACTAGGTTCTCCCCTAGTCCATTATGTGGTACCTATAACACAAGTGCGTACTGCAACTTACTTTAGGGCCACATAATTGGTGTGTTAGTCTGGAAATTTATTATTTATTATTATTACTGTCCCCAGGTTGAAGTGTTCCGGTCTATATTAGAAACGCTAGAGGTGTTGAAACTAGATCTAGCGAACACTCTCATAGCGATGATCCGGCCGCACGTTCAAAAGGAAAGTGTTAACTACGAGCGAGCCAAGTTTGAAGAGTTGTTGCAGGTTACTGAAGGTAAGACTTGAAAATGACAATGGCCCCGATTCTGAAAACACTCTCTAAACTAAACTAAAACTATCGCTGTCACTTACTCATCAATAGTATAAGACAGAGACAGGTAATCATTTTAGTCCTGTCAAACTAAAATGTACGTGCAATATGACACGGCGAAGGCAATTTTAGGCTAGTCCTCAGCGCATTTCGTTCAATTTTACAATGATATGGACTAAATTTAGTGAGACCAATGTACCTGTCTTATTCTAATACGAAGCATGAGAAAGTGACAGCGATATTTTTAATTAAGTTTTAGAGAGTGTTTTGAGAATCGGGGCCGATATATAACAATTTGTCGTTAATTTATCGACTAGATTTATCAACAAAATACAGGCTTTAATAAAAACAGCGTATACACGACCCACTAGTACGGCACTAGCCTCCTACTCGATCTGTGTGTGTATGTTTCTCTTTCACACAAAAACTACTTAACAGATTTGGATGAAACTTGGTAATAAATCTGGATAACAAATGAGGTATATTTTGATGAAACCACAGGCCGAAAGCTAGTATGTTCATTATCTAGAAAATACCGATGGTGATCGATCCCAGATCCTTCGCTATAATAGCCCAGTTTTTATCCACTTTGCTATCAAACGTCAAATTTCCTCGTACTCTGAACTAAATTACATATAAAAATAAATTCAAGATGGTCTCCAACACACAAAAGCGTGGATTCTCCGCAACATAGACAAGTCTGACCTCTGTCTTCCGATCACTGACGTCAATATTATAAGAAACGTCACGGCGCAGACACTAGCTAAGGCTTATCTAGAGCTTCTAGAGTGGGACGAGAGTAAGGAGTATCCGGAGGTAAATATTAATAGAATATGTTTGATATTTTAATTTATTGGAATATAATCTATTTGTATAATTTGGTTGTAAGTTTAATGTTGTAAATTATTAATTAGCAACAGTTCTGTGCAAGCCATATTTAAAAAAACTTAAAAAGTTTCCCGACCTATAGTCTGGCCACCGAGAGAATGCGTTTGTGACACATGCCATTAGTGTTGGGGTAAAAAACAACATTGATAAATTATTTTTCAATCAACAGAAAAAAAAATGTTTATCTATCTTATTTATATATTATTTATTATATAAAAATAGTGTCATGTTGTTAAGAGTTAAAATCCAGGTGAAATTAAAAAAAAATCGAAACAGTATTGTTTTATTGTAGGAACGTAAATAATTAGATTAAAGATACTTGTATAACGTTAATTTTGAAGCTAAGCCCAAGGTGGAAAAGAACTAGCAAGAAAATCCAATTGCTGCCTTTTTAAAACGAAACTCAATAGCATTGTATTGGCAATGATATGGTATAAGGGCCGGTATTTCAATGTAACCTTATCATGAAATGATCCAGGATTAACTTTAAGTATGACTTATGTGTATTTCATTGTAGGATTAAAGTGGAACTCAAAGTCCATCCTAACTATGCTTAATCTAAGCAGAGAAATTCTATCGCTTAAGTTCCGATCCGAGATTACCGTGTGACAAAATATTTATTTTTGAGTACACAGATGCAACATACGCACTATTTCCTCCTTAAATTATTATTAATAGATATTGTAGGGACACAGCACCCGATGACCGTACTTCAGAGCCAATTCATCTTTTTCATATCGAACATTTGCCGATTTATTTTCTTTCACTAACCGCAATAGTTATGCTTCAAGCATGTCCATATTTACGTCGATATCATGTTTTTATAACCAAGCTACTAATTCTGCTTTTTTATTAGCAATTGATTGATAACTTTAAAATTGACTGATAGTTTAGCACATCCCTACGAAAATGTCATAAGTACATAACCTTGTACTGTTTAGAAGTAGTGTTGTTTATATTTTAAAAAATACATATTTTATCAGTAATTATTACCCTTACAGTAAGCCCTCAGTTATAAAATTTAAAATCAGTGTGACTAAATATCATTTTATTGCTTATTATTTGTTTGTAGGGTCAAAATAGACGACTTTTTTTTGTTTGTTTTCGTAGACGGCCTTTCAAAGTTACCTCGTTATTTCAAACACAATGTGTCAGAAACGCATTCTCTCAATGGCCGGACTATAGTAGTTGAACTCAAAACTTTAGCTCAATAATTCGATGACCCATGTGTGGCTTTTGCTGTATAAGTTTATATATAATATTTTAAAATAAATTAGTAATAATAGAACGTTAATAATACCTTCACTTAAGCTTCAACACCAACTAATTACGACATTCTTATTCCTTATCAGCAACCATATTTTAAACTTCTTACATCATTGACATTTTTAATTTTTTGACTTTTTATTGCTTGATTTATATATAATTTAATTCTTAATTTATTTTTAAAACTGTCATTTGAATGCCCATAAGGGCTAATATGGTGTTCTGTAAATTATATTTTTATCAACTTTAATTATACCCATATTGCCAAATAAATATTTTGATTGATTTTGATTGATTGACATCCAGACAGTAACCCTAGATGCGCCTAGGTTCGCGGAGCTAGGCTCCCAAATCTACCGCCTCATAGCTTTCGCGTCTCTCAACCTAAATGCCTCCTGATGACTCATGATATCTTACCTATCTATAACTGATAAAATATTATTTTTTGAGGGCTGGTTTTTCAATAGCCAGATAAATGCTAACTGACTGATAAGAGGTATGTTTTCATTGTCACTTCATACATATGTCAAGTATTTATGTTCGACGTGCAACAAAAACATACTGATTTTCTGTCAGATAGAATTTATCTGACTATTGAAAAACCGGCCCTAAATAAATATATTATTTCACCCCATACATAATTGACCCCAGACAGTGACCCTAGACGCGCCCAGGTTCGCGGAGCTCGGCTCCCAGGTCTACCGCCTCGTCGCCGTCGCGTCTCTGATGCTGGTGTCGCCGACGTGCGCGGCGGATGCGCCCGCGCAGGCAGACCACAAGATGCGGATGAAGGACAAGATCTACATCATCGTGGATAATGCGGATTGTGATACGTGAGTTTTTTTTAATTGACCTTCGCGTGGAAGTCGGTTTCCCGTGGGAATGAGAAGTTTTCCCGCGGTAAATTGTACCCTATGTGTTATTCTGATGTATAACCTATATTACTGCAAATTTCATCCAAATCCGTCCAGTCGTTTTTTACGTGAAAGAGTAACAAACATCCATACATCCATCCATACTCACAAACTTTCCCTTTTTTATAATATTAGTAGGACAAAATAAAAGATAAATAAGGTTGCTTTCATCGTAACGAGTGCCATACCGAGTTTTCAGAAGCGGTCTTTTTACATCCCATATATTTCGTCTCCCAATGTTCCCCATCCAGAGAACTGAAAGCGGTGCTCCCGTCAGTGGCGGAGGAGGTAGTCCTGGTGACAGAACAACTCCTGGAATCCCTCGGCCAGGCGCCTCTCAACGCGGAGACAAAGGAGCTGATCAGGACACAGATAACCTCGTTGAGAGACCCGGAGCATAGGGTTCGGGTTATTGTTCGTGAGTATTTGAAATTGTATTGAAAATAATTAAACTTTTATAGGTCACGTTGTATAATGTAAGTAAGGCAATGTTCATCTTTACGCTTTTGTGAAACTTGTATGACTTCTCTTCTTCTTCTTCAGCAGCATGTCTTAGCCCACTGCAGGGCATATGCCTCTCCAATTTTCCTCCACTCAGTCCTATCACCGGCTTTTCTTGTCCACGCTGTCCCGGCGTGTGATCGAATGTCATCGGACCATCTGACTGGTGGTCTACCTGGGTTTCTATTTCCCACTCTAGGTCTCCATTCAAGTACGGATTTGCTCCAGCGATCGTCCCCTCTTCGGCAAACATGTCCAGCCCATGCCCATTTCAGTTTCGGAATACGGTATCCTACGTCTGTTATTTTGGTGCGTCTTCTGATTTCAGTGTTGCGCACCTTGTCTCGCAGGGATATCCCGAGCATGCTCCTTTCCGTGGCTCTTTGTGCTACCTTCAGTTTAGTAATCAGGTTCATAGTGAGTGGCCATGTCTCCGATGCGTACGTCATAACAGGCAGAACACACTGGTCAAAGACTTTGGTTTTCAGCGACTGTGGCAATTTTTTGGATTTAAATACCCCTTTTAACTTTCCAAAAGCCGCCAAACCAAGCTGAATCCTACGACTGATTTCTGCCATCATAGAGTCTCTTCCCAGTCTAATCCGTTGTCCCAGATAAACATATTCTTCCACCTGCTCGAGTTTCTGATCCTCAACTAGTATGGAGTTTTGGCAAGCATTTGTAGAGAACATTACTTTGGGTTTTTCCATATTCATTTTTAGACCTACATTTCGTGACGCATGATATAGTTGGGTTATCATTGTTTGTAGATCTGTGAATGATTCAGTGATTATAACTATATCATCTGCGTATCTTAGGTGGCTTAAATATGTACCGTTAACATTGACTCCTTTTTCATCCCAGTCGAACGTCTTGTAGATGTCCTCTAAAGCGTTGTTAAAGAGTTTTGGTGAAATTACATCTCCTTGACGAACACCTTTATGTATCGGGATTGGGTTGGTATTTTCGCTTAGTTGTACAGTCATAGTCGCTGAAGTATACAGAGCTTTCAGGATTTGGACATATCTGTTATCTATGTGGCATCTTCTAAGAGAATTTGTGATTGCCCAGTGCTCTACGGAATCAAATGCTTTTTCATAGTCTATAAAAGCCAGATATAGTGGTCGATTGTATTCTTTGGCTTTTTGTATTACTTGCCTGAGCGTGAAAATATGTTCAGTTGTTCCAAATCCCTTGCGGAAGCCTGCTTGTTCTCTAGGTTGGTATTCGTCTAGCCTAAGAGTGAGCCTAGTTGTAATTACCCTAGAAAAGACTTTGTACACTTGACTTAGCAATGATATTGGCCGGTAGTTTTTTAACAGAGTGTTGTCACCTTTTTTGTGAAAAAGCACTACTAAGCTACGTGTCCAGTCTGTGGGAACCACTCCTGTCAACAGGACCTCATTAAAGAGCAACCTAAGTTCTTTGATCACCGCTGACCCTCCAGCTTTCAGTAATTCGACCGATATACCGTCTTCTCCTGGGGCTTTGTTCTTTTTAAGACGTTTTAAAGCCTGCCTGATTTCGTACGAACTAAATTCCGGTATGTCCTCTGTGTAGTGCCTTCTTAGTGGAGCACGGTTGTCATGTGTACTTTCCACTTGTTCCGGTTGTTTTGAGGTGTATAGATTCGCATAATAGTTTTCGGTGATTTCTTTTAGCTCCTCGATGTTAGAGGTCGATGCACTTGCTGTATCGCATCTGAGCTTTATTGGGTAGTTTCTGGTGTTTGATCTTTTAAGAACATTTAAGCCCCTATTTTTCTCAATGACCTCTTTTATTTCGTCAACGTTTCTTTGTCTAAGTTCGCGTTTGAGGGCTTTGTTTATGCGTTTGTTGAGGTCCCGATGTCTCGTAGCATTAAAATCATCGGCTACTATTTGTCGTCTTTCGGCCATGAGAGCTTTTACTTCACTTGAGAGGTCTACCATTGACTTAGATTTTTTTGTGAAATTCTTACCCGCGGTATCAGTTAGTGTTTGTATAAACCGGGTGTATTTAGTCTGTACGTCGTCTTCAAAGTGTTCATACGAATGTCTCTTAAGAGTGTTAGATAGGTCTTTTTCGAATTCTTTGCATATACCTTCCGGGACATTTAGCTTTCCGATGTTATTTCTAAAAAGTTTTCTCCTCTCGAATTTGGTATTTATTGAGATTTTTGCTCTTACAAGCCTATGGTCGCTTCCGGTGTTAAATTTATTTAGAACGGAGACGTCTGATACAATGTGCTTTTTGTTTGCAATGATGTAATCAATTTCATTTTTTGTGGTGCCATCAGGTTTAACCCATGTTCATTTTCTTTTTGGTTTCTTTTTGAAGAAAGTATTCATTGCAAACAATTGATTGCTTTCTAAGTAGTCAACCATAGTCTGTCCACGTTCATTTCTTTGACCCAGGCCATAGAGTCCAGTGCATGTTTCGTGACCTTTTTTGGCTCCAAGTTTGGCGTTAAAGTCACCCATAACTATCTGAAACGAGGTACGTTTACCAGCAGTCAAGGCTTTCGAGATATCTTCATAAAAGGTTTCTACCTCTTCGTCTTTTCCTTGGCCACTGGTTGGTGCATAGACTTGAATTATTCTGATGGTGTATCTACAGTTTAAGCGCAGAGTTAAGTAGGCAACTCTTGTCGAAATGTTTGTGAGTTCTATGATGTTGTTAATCAGGTTCTTCTTAATTATAAAGCCCACACCTCCATATGTTTTATTTGCTTCGCCTATGTAGTAAAACAAGTCGCCGGAGTTCAATGTTAGGGTGCCCTCACCTCTTCGCTTTACTTCACTTAGTCCAACAATGTCGTATTTGATATGTTTAAGCTCTTCCTGCAGTTCCGTCAGTTTTGTTTCTTTTCTCAGTGTCCGGTTATTAAGTGCCGCCAAGTTTAGTTTTGTATGACAGCCATGTCCAACCCAGTGATTCTTCGCACCCCTTGCTCTACTGTTTTTCTGACTGCTGTCGTAATCAGGACAAATAGAGCTGCTGGGAACTAGGGGCCTTCTATTTGTGGAACTTTCCATTGGAGGTTAAATAGCCCGGTACTCGCCACGTCGGCAACACGTCTTGGCGAGTTCCACTCTTTTGAAGATTATTTAGATCTTCAGGTCTGTGGTGACCTGGTAGGGTTATTTACCGCCGCCCATGCTCGGCGTTGTTTCTCGATTGGCACCACCCAGGGGACACGTGTAGGGTAGCAGAGGGTAAACTCCTACGGACGCGAGAAAACACCATCCCCCAACTTGTATGACACCCTGTATAAATTAATAGATTCTTTCCCCCTTTTTTAGGCATAAAATATTTAAAATATTTACTAATTATAAAAACTTACACAAGATGCGTCGTTTAATTTTTAATTTATTACCTCATCGCCTTTTCGGTTTCCTTTTTCCATGAGAAGGAAATACTTTACCGTAGTAAAAAGTATCCTGTGTGTTATTCCAGGTTATAATCTATCAATTTAGGAACCAAGTTTCATCTAAATCAGTTCAGTAATTTTTGTATGGAACTGTAACAGACACACTTATACTCACACACACACACAAACTTTAGCATTTAAAATACAAGTAACATTTTTTTCTCAATTCCAGGTCAAAGAGTGCTAGAATTTCTGAAGATAATCCTCGTCTGTGCCGGGGGCTCCCGTCAGATCCCCATTGGCCTATCCGCCCTATCTAAAGAACTGACCAACATCTCCGGAACACTTCTCCGCTATGTCATGCACAATAAAGCAGTCTTCACGCAGTATTACATGGATATTGTCACCGAGGAACTCGCTAAGAGTTAATGGACATATTCGTTGGTATGGGAAAAGATAGAGAACTATATAAAATAGATTATATAGTTGAAATTAGAAAAAAAAAATGATGGGTTCGGGGAGTTTGAAAATGAAATGTAAAAAATATGACTTTTTTTCGTTTCGAAATGAAGTTTAATTACTATATTCAATAGTAATGAATGTGCCTTGTCTTGGTTTGTTGGGCAAATATATATGTACCAACGAATGGAAAGAGTATAATAGAATAAAGCTTCCCGCTTGATATTATAAATGGCATTTATATACCATTATTCTACTTTACGCCTTAAAATGTTTACTAATAAATAATCCCTTTCCAAATCAAATGTATCTCGTAAAACTTCTAATGCTTGTATATCTAAAAAGGTAGATTTTTATTTGAAATATGACCTTCTATTTACTAGAGTAAATTAAGACTAGTCCATAGGTGCTGAAAACTTTTAATCTAATAAAAAACGTAAACTAAGAAATCAACTATAATATTTATATGTATCCAATGTTATTAATACCTAATGAACTAATTGTATTCCATATAAAAGCATTTCATTTTTATTAAGAAATACATTTAACGATTTGTCTTTCATAATAACTAAGGACTCTGTATTTCGATTTTATCTCCTAAAAGTTATACCTATGTGTCAAGTATAAGGGATCGGAAGAAAGATTATTTTTAAAAAATATAATTTTGTATGGACTTGAGTGAATGAAGCACTAATAAAATAATTTTGATCGCTACGGAAAATGTTTTTTTTATTTTACGTTTCTTTTAGTTCACTACACATAATTATTTTAACTCTCTTACTTATAAAATCAAGCACTAAGCTGACTTCAGTAGAGAATTAGATTTTATACACAAAAACGGCAAAAAATCCGTCGAAAGCAAGATATTTGGAATAAAACGCCAAAATAAGGGAAAGTGTTAGATATTATTATTTCACAACCTTTCCTTTTAGAGGTTGACCCTATTTTTGTCTTAGGGCTGATTTTTCAATAGTCAGTTAAGCCTTCAGATAGGACTTATTCTATGGATAGCAAGATTGTGAATTTTTCAATTAGCGGATAAGCTCTAACAGAAGGTTAAACTCGATAACTGGCGGATAAACTTAGCTGCCTCTTTTTGCCTCAGTTAAGCAGTTATCTAACAGATTATTTGACGTTTCTGTCATCATGCGTATGTAAATATAGGATAATTTATTTGTGTTTTGCTTATTTTTTGTAAAACCATGGATATTTTACTTTATTTGAAGACAATAATGTATAGTTATCAAAACGGGACAAAAATATATATCACAAGAGGTTTAATTTTGAATATCTGTGCAGTAAGCTATTGTTGACATCACAGATGCATACATTTCTAGATGGAGTAATACGTTTGATGTGTGCGTGTCACAAATAACACACTGCTAAAGATACGCTATATCAAAATGAGGATTTTTTGAGAATTATATTAAAATACTAAGTAGTTATTAAGACATACAATAACATAAAGTATCTCTGAGTATATGAAATACCAAATCGATTTTTTAAAAAAGCATCAAAAATATTCTTAGCAATCAATATAATAAGATAGAAATACTTTCTTAAAGTTTACAGACACATGTTAAAATATATTGTATTTGTAACTTTTATTTGTATTTTTTTTCGGTGGGCTCCATCTAGTTTTCGGTATATCTATGTATTATCGTTGACGGCAAGTCTTGATGTCATACCTAAATTTTTTGTCAATTGGGACACCCGCTGTCAATGCGTTGAAAGTTTACAGTCCTTTTCTAACAACTGTAAAATATATAAGAATGTCTCTTTCTTGCACAAATATCATTAGGATAGCTAGCAGGGGGTTATCTGACCATTGAAAAATTGAAACTTTATTATTCGTCTCAGTTAAAGCTATCTGGCTGTTCGATATCTGGCGTTTTAACTATCTATTGAAAAATCGGCCCTTAAAAGACTTTTGAGCAGTATGGCAAAAGTATTTTAAGCCAATAATGAACTATGCTTAAAATATTCAAGCAAATCTCCCGTATTTACGAATAAAAGCATGATAAAACAATTCGTATAATTTTCAAATGTTTATTCATTTAAAATAGATACCTAATTACATTACAAGTCCTTATAATTCTAATCTGATCCACTGTGTCGAGATGAAGCGCTAGACGCCGAGCCACTGCGGGAACCCTGCAACAAAACATATTATTATTACTTAGTTATTTAAATGATAAATAAAATTGTGCGTAGATGAGTTTTAAAACTAAACAATAAAACAAAAGCTACCTACTCCTTAAATTTGAGTGATATAGGTGTCGATTCTGATTTAAAACTCACTAAACTAAACTATAAATATTTGATATAATATTTACTCAGCATACCCATAGAACCGACTTTTGAATTTGCGTGCACTATGGATCTTTTTTTCACATTTTGTCCAATTTAACAACAACTGAAACTCAATTTCAAGAATACACCTATATTTTTCAATACATCGTTTGAGTTACCAACAACATTACTAATAATATAATAATAATAAATCTCTAGACTAACACACTAACTGTGTGGCCCTAAACTAAGCAGAGCTTGTACTATAGTCTATAGGCGCCACACAATGGGCTAGGGGAGAACCTAGTTACACCCAGACACGAGCCAATTTCGAAAAACCATATTGACGAAATTGGCCCGACCTGGGGATCGAACCCGGAACCATCTGCTTAGCAGTCCGGAATATATATACCGCTGCACCACAGAGGTCGTCAGTCACTATTTACATCGAACTACTATATATTCTGACCTGTCTTGAGCCACTTCTGTCTTGGCTCTTGTCACTGCCTGAAGCTGAAGACCGTCTGCTGGCGCCAGACTTGGAGGAGGCTTTCGAGGAAGCGCGCGAGGTGGCGCGGGAACTGCGCTTTGAAGCCTGGAAGTAAACGTAACGTGGCAACAGTTTTATTTTTATGGTCGGTGGTCATTGGTAGATGCTGAAGTCAAAAATCATACTAATATTATAAACGTGAAGGTTTGTGAGTATGGATGTATGTTTGGATGTTTGTTACTCTTTCACGTAAAAACTACTGGACGGATTTGGATGAAACTTTACAGTAATATAGGTTGTACATCAGAATAAAATATAGGGTACTTTTTAATGTGGAAAAACTTCTCATTACACGGGAAACCGACTTCCACGGGAAACCGAGTCGCGGGCGGCCACTAGTCAAATATAAATTAATAAAGGGGTAATAATTGGTATAAGTGTCATTTGAAAAAAAATACAATTTGTCCTTATTTTTTATCGTTATTCCGTTTATCCACCCTAAAAAAGCCACCCTAAGGAGGATACTCGGAAACGCGTGTCCTTCTATCCACCCTGAACGGGGTGGATAACCGTAATTCATATAATATGTTTCTTCCGATTTTTTACCCCAAGTACAGTTGAATCAAATCAATATCTTTTAAGTTTTAATTTAATATTGATTGTTAAGCGAATAACATAAAATAGTCTTAAAATCTAAATTGTAGGTACATGGTACTATAAGATAGAAAGCCGAAGCGGGGCTGGTGGTTTTTTATAAATTTTGCAAAATGTCCAGAAAATGACCAACGCTTATTTCATTATTGAGTAGACGTAGTTGCGTATCTTGGATAAATTCGTCCCTTTTAATGTATATTTGCAATCGTTTTCTAATTTTTTTTGCTGCAGCAGACGTATTAGCGAAGAACTGTGCGTTTTTTTGCACGCATTCCAAAAACTTAGCTAAATGTGGATGTTTGTCTTTAATTTCATGTGATATTGTTTTATGCCAGGTTTCTAATGAATTTGTTGTCCTATGAGTCACCCCGAATGAATTCCAAACAGCCACAAAGGTTTCGTCCTTGAGCCATGTTTTTTCAAAATATTTCACAAATGCCGCCATATAATTTTCATCGTCTAATAAAAATGATTTCACAAACAACCAGCCTTCATTAATCAAGTTTGAAGGTAATAGTGGCAACCTTGCCGTAAGTAACACTAATCTTTTTGTATTTGGGTATTTATTGATACCTAGCTTATCTGCTCGTTTTTGAATGGACTTCACATAATGAAAGTAGCAGCCATGTAGCAATATATTTGGAAATACACTTTTTAATGCTCCCATTGTAGCTTTTTCGTAGTCGAGCGTGAATGTTGCGGGATTCCATGCAGGAATTTGGGATTTGATTAAATTAAATACCGTTAAATAAGTGCTTTTCTTTCTGTCACTCATAATTGCAAATGCCAAAGGTATTATATTTGTTGAAGTCGTGGTACTGTTCATATCAGCGTGTATACTGAAAACTTGGCTAAACGGTTTGGGGCATATTCTAAAAGTTGCATCGCCAAAGAAATTTTTGAGTTTACCCATTTGGTCTCTTGCGAAATTGTTACAGAATATCAAAATCCGAATATTGTCTATTTCATCTATGAAATCAGCTAATAAAAAGTTCTCGTATTTTTTCGGCACTACAACTTCGGCAACTTTTTTAAAATTAAGTTGTTTTAAACCCAATGCTGCATTTCTATGTTCATATAAAGTAGTTTTAATTTTTGTAAATTCAGGAACTTCATTTAGTAAGTCGACATCATCTTCATTAAGTGACGCTACCATGTTTTTATAGATTTTCGGCACCGGATCTAGTGAAGTGGTTACTTCGTTGATACATTGGTTTATATGCGAGTCAATTACATTTTTAGTGAAATCTTGTTTACATAACTGTATGTGTGGTTTTGTTTTCATCACAGTATTTTCCTGTAATAATAATGTTGGATGATGCTTATACAAATAACTAAAAGTTAAAAAAGTTTACAAAAAAAAAACAATAAAACAAAAAAACATTTGACATTTACAATAAAGCAATTTAATTATAAATTTGCTAAAAATAAAATTAATAAATTTGACTGTGCATATTCCACTATGTCATTAAAAAGTAAGTACATTATAGAAGTATCCTGTATAATATATTGAATCAATGTTTGTCGCTACAAGTTATTACGACACATTTTTTAGGAAAGTACGAGTATGTGCCGGACACAATAGACGATGATATGACTCAATGTGATAGCCAAGAATCATTGGATATGGCAGAAAGTCAAAGATGGGATTCAATGGCAGTTAATATAGGCGATAAAGAAACCACGACTGAACGAGATACTCAAACGACTAGTTCCAGCTTCAGCTCGTCATCAACCCAAACTAATTTTACAGCTATTGACGAAGAAAAAAATACCTTAGCTAACAATGCTTTTGGGGCGTTAGTTGGGCACGAACTGGGTAATGTATCTTTATTTAAAAGAAAATATGTTATGTGCAAAATCCTACAACTATTGGATAATAATTAATTAATAATACTTTTATTTACCATTACAGTAATTGTCCCGACGCAGTGGTTTATTTTTCGTTTAGCACACAGCCAATAAGTTGTTTGATTTGCGTATGTTTTCTTAAAGTGATATTGATAACCATTATGTAAAGCTACTCGACCCTTACCCCTTGTCAATATTTTTATTTTTTCAATTAAAGACATTTTAAAGTTTAAATCAAGCTATGATTTATATTTAAGCACATACAATAATATAACTGGAATGAAAATTAATTGCAATGATATGTGTCATTAAAAGATACGTCTAGAATGACGTAATAGTCACATAGAATGTTAGATGAGTAAACCAAACTATTTTCAGCTCAAAGAAGAAGGTAAGTATGTACATCTAAAGTATTTTAATGTTCACGAAGTTTCTTGGACTGGGTTTGTGTATGTTTTTGTGTTAATGACTGTACTTAGGCAGGTGAGAAAAACGGAAGAAACATATTATATGAATTACGGTTATCCACCCCGTTCAGGGTGGATAGAAGGACACGCGTTTCCGAGTATCCTCCTTAGGGTGGCTTTTTTAGGGTGGATAAACGGAATAAGCCGTATTTACGAATAAAAGCATGATAAAACAATTCGTATAATTTTCAAATGTTTATTCATTTAAAATAGATACCTAATTACATTACAAGTCCTTATAATTCTAATCTGATCCACTGTGTCGAGATGAAGCGCTAGACGCCGAGCCACTGCGGGAACCCTGCAACAAAACATATTATTATTACTTAGTTATTTAAATGATAAATAAAATTGTGCGTAGATGAGTTTTAAAACTAAACAATAAAACAAAAGCTACCTACTCCTTAAATTTGAGTGATATAGGTGTCGATTCTGATTTAAAACTCACTAAACTAAACTATAAATATTTGATATAATATTTACTCAGCATACCCATAGAACCGACTTTTGAATTTGCGTGCACTATGGATCTTTTTTTCACATTTTGTCCAATTTAACAACAACTGAAACTCAATTTCAAGAATACACCTATATTTTTCAATACATCGTTTGAGTTACCAACAACATTACTAATAATATAATAATAATAAATCTCTAGACTAACACACTAACTGTGTGGCCCTAAACTAAGCAGAGCTTGTACTATAGTCTATAGGCGCCACACAATGGGCTAGGGGAGAACCTAGTTACACCCAGACACGAGCCAATTTCGAAAAACCATATTGACGAAATTGGCCCGACCTGGGGATCGAACCCGGAACCATCTGCTTAGCAGTCCGGAATATATATACCGCTGCACCACAGAGGTCGTCAGTCACTATTTACATCGAACTACTATATATTCTGACCTGTCTTGAGCCACTTCTGTCTTGGCTCTTGTCACTGCCTGAAGCTGAAGACCGTCTGCTGGCGCCAGACTTGGAGGAGGCTTTCGAGGAAGCGCGCGAGGTGGCGCGGGAACTGCGCTTTGAAGCCTGGAAGTAAACGTAACGTGGCAACAGTTTTATTTTTATGGTCGGTGGTCATTGGTAGATGCTGAAGTCAAAAATCATACTAATATTATAAACGTGAAGGTTTGTGAGTATGGATGTATGTTTGGATGTTTGTTACTCTTTCACGTAAAAACTACTGGACGGATTTGGATGAAACTTTACAGTAATATAGGTTGTACATCAGAATAACATATAGGGTACTTTTTAATGTGGAAAAACTTCTCATTACACGGGAAACCGACTTCCACGGGAAACCGAGTCGCGGGCGGCCACTAGTCAAATATAAATTAATAAAGGGGTAATAATTGGTATAAGTGTCATTTGAAAAAAAATACAATTTGTCCTTATTTTTTTGTATTTTGTTATTTTACTTTAACTATGAACTCATTTCCTCACGATATTTGAGCATTGAAATCCATTTCTTTGTTTAAGAAACAAGTGAAAAGTTTATATCTCTCCATGTAGTAGGGTTTTGGTAATATTATTTTCATATTTATTTATGTATTGATATTTAAGTAATAATATTTAACTATTTTTATGCAATTTATATTGGTATGTATGTATTATTATCATGTAGACACGAAAAATTTGCTTTCTGTACAATCTCTTCAATTACAGGTCTGCTGGAAAAAAAATTTTGGAATAAGCAGAACCTCTGTATTTACGTTTTATTTTATTTTCAGTTTGTTCTGTTATGTGTATAATTGTGTGCAAATACATAAATTTGTAAATAAATACATAAATTTGTAAAATTTATAACAACTTGCCAGAGGATATAAAAAATACAAATGATTTTTTTGATTTTAAAGGCAAAGTTAAATCATATTTACAAAAAAAATGTTTTTACTCTATAGATGAATATTTGAATGATAAGGATTGATAAATATAATAATATAATAATCATAATGTTACTATAGTCTATTCGCGTTAAGAAAATAGTGAGTGATCCTTGTCAGCCGGCCTGGCCACGCCCTCCAGCCAATTAAAATGCTAGAAATTAAAAAGTCGAGTTCACAGTGACCAGTTGAAGTCTGACCTTCGAAGAAAACGGTTGTGGATTTTGCGTGACTTGTCCAACGATAAATTTTGAAAAAATGAATACTTCACCAATTCCAAAGAATAAAAGTGGATCAATAATCCATAGTGGCAAGAGACACATAATTCACAATGTTTATAAGTACTTTAAATTGTGTGATTTAAATGCAAATATGGAGAGCATAGTCATAGAAACAGCAAGTGCATGCGGCATGTCCGAAAATACTGTTTATAAAATTATTATTTTTCTTTCGTACTTTTACTCCACAGTGAATACACCCTTATTCTGTAGTTGTCACTATTTTCTTAACGCGAATAGACTATAATGCTATTTTTAGGTTTAAGTACAATTGACATTTTTAATTTCTGACTTTTTATGGATTAACTTGTATACATTTTTTTATTTGTTTTTTAAACTGACATTTGCATGCCCATAAGGGCAAATATGGTGCTCTTAAATTTATATTTTTGACAACTTTATTCCTTTACCCATATTGACAAATAAAGAATTTGATTTGATTTTATTTGAAAATAAATATGAAGCGAAGAGGAGGAGAGTTAAAGTCGTAAAATATTTTAAGTAAATTTTAAGCAGAAAAAGTTGTGCTAAGTATCAAACTTAATTAAAATATATACAGGGTTATTTCTAATTAGCGCATCACCTCTTGTAGGCAGCTTTTCTACATCAATCCCAATAACATTTGTTCTACGACTATTTGCAAAACTTGATAACTAACACAAAAACAAAAAAACAAAAACAAATTTGCGCGCTCTGTTATTTATAACTCTGTATTTTATAAGGCGTTCCTAAACCGGTCGCCCATCGCTCGCGCGCCTGCCACGCCAGTTGCGTGCGCGTAGAGTAGAAATATAAAGATAAATTCACACTGAAGTTCGTTGTTGCAAGACCGTGCACTACACACAGACTGGCGCTTCAAATAGGCCTTTTTTATTACTAGAATACAATAAAAATAGGTACGAACCTTATCACTCTCTTTAGAGCTAGCTCTGGACTTTCCGCTTCGGGACGACGCGCGACTTCCTCCACTCTTAGAACTGGCTCGTGAGCCAGACCGAGAACGTGAGCCAGACCTGAAATAATATTATTATCATCATAATTACGTAGTACAAAATTTAAGTTGCTATTCATGTCTGTCTGTACTGTATGTTTGTCCACTAACTCCTCCTAATACACAAAATGGTTTGAGATCTAAAAGGTTTTTTTTTCAAAAGAGGTTTGTAAGTATAGAACATTCTAAATAATCATCAGCAAAAAAAACACATTACATAGTATAAATCTAAGTCGCTAATTCTGTCTGTTTGTATGTTTGGCTGCTAACTCCTCCTAAAGTTCGTAACGGACTTAAATGCGGTTTTCTCCATATTTTAGGGTATTTATTCATTTAAATTTGTAAATAAAGAACGTTTAGAGAAAGTTTTTTTTTTAAGTTAGCAAAAATGCAAGGGTTCGCGAGCAAGTCGGCAAAATTACACCATTGCGAAGCGTGGGCGGGTCGCTCGTAAGTGACTTTCTTACCTGGCGGACCCAGATTGTGCAGATCTGGAACGCGATCTCGACTTTCTAGACCCCGACCCTGAACGCGATCGACTTCTGGATTTCGACTTCGACTTGGACTTCGACCGCGATTTCGATCGTGACCGCGACCGCGACCGCGACTTGGATCGCTCCCTGGATCCTGACCGCGAACGGTTTTGCGGCGTTTTTGAAGCGGATTTTGAGCGGGAGCGTGACCTGGAGCTAAAGTTATGTCAAGTTGGACAAAACACTTTTTAAATGTTTTACATACAGCTTTGAAAATTTTAAATTATCCTAGAAATATGCTAATAATTGCATTTAGATTCGTCATATGAGGTGTTCCCACATTTGAAACAAGAAATACGTAAGAAAAAGACCCCAGAATCAAACATACTTATCACGGCATACAATTTAAAAGAAGATATATGCTGACGCGCTAAATTGCAGTAAAGAGTATGTACCATAACAATATATAAAATAAAAACTAACCGTTCCTTGTTCTCGTCCTGCTTGTCTTCGTCTTCATCATCATCGTCTTCTTCTTCCTCGTCTTCCTCCTGAATAATAAAATTTATAAAATTACAATTTATTTTGAACAAGTGGCCGCCCACGACTCCGTTCGCGTGGAAGTCGGTTTCCCGTGGAAATGAGAAGTTTTCCCGCGGTAAAAAGTACCTTATGTGTTATTCAGATGTATAACCTATATTACTGCAAAGTTTCATCCAAATCCGTCTAGTAGTTTTTACATGAAAGAGTAAAAACACCCATACATCCATACATACTCACAAACTTTCATATTTATAATATTAGTAGGATGATGTGTAATGAGATAAAATATAAGAATTGGAATAATCTATATTGCAATTCTAAGCAGTGTACTAATCCTAAGAAGCTTGAATATAATCCTGAACTTACAGGAATCAACATTTTAGGTTAATCACATACTGCAAGTTTCATCTTTAGTTTTTTAAGTGGATTTTATACTAGTGAAAGTCGGTTTCCCGTGGGAATGAGATTTTTTCCCGCGGTAAAAAGTACCTTATGTGTTATGCTGATGTATAACCTATATTACTGTAAAATTTCATTCAAATCCGTCCAGTAGTTTTTAAGTGAAAGAGTAACAAACATACATACATCCATCCATACTTACTCACAAACTTTCACATTTATAATATTAGTAGGATGATGTGTAATGAGATAAAATATAAGAATTGGAATAATCTATATTGCAATTCTAAGCAGTGTACTAATCCTAAGAAGCTTGAATATAATCCTGAACTTACAGGAACCAAAATTTTAGGTTAATCACATACTGCAAGTTTCATCTTTAGTTTTTTTACATACATCCATCCATACATACTCACAAACTTTCACGTTTATAATATTAGTAGGATGCATAACTAAATACGTTATCGCTTCCTAGTTGCCACCAAAGACGGATCTTACTTCGGCGCCAGGGGGGTCACACAGTGGTGATCAAGTCACAACACAATACATTAACCCCCATGACTCCCCCCTGGATCCATAAAGGAACATTACATCCCGGGATGTATAGCTTTAAATGATCTTAAGGTATCACACACACAGCAGGTAATGTAATGTATCTTTCCCTTCATTCCAATGGTATACGTCCTGCTTGTCTCCTGACGTTTTCAATGGAAGATGTATCGAGATATATCGAGCTGTAATATACATCTTTACATTACCTGCTCTGTCTGTGAATTCCTTAAAACCTAAAACCCCACAGCAAACATCTACCTGCGGAGGCTCCAGCTGTTTCTCCCGCAGCCTCAGTATCCGGTGCTCGGCGGCGCTGAGCGGCCGGTGCGTCACCACGAGGCGGGTGAGCGCCTGCGCGGCGGCGCCGGCGCGCGCGCGCCGCTTGGAGAGACGCACGCGGGTCTCCAGCTCGTTGTAGTAAACCTTGTGGTTGCGGACCACCTGGGGAATTATTGAGGATGATAAACTGGTTGGGAATGTGAGATGGATTGATTTAATAGTAATGTGAAGTTATAGATACTGGACAAATGAATTCAAAATTAATAAATTAACATCGTTTAATGCAAAACTAAAAGTAGAATCTTAATAGCAATGTTATTATGAATGCAGAAACTTAAGTTTAAATATGATCTGTGACTGATAATATTAGACAGAGACAGAACAGATAAAGGTTAAAAGTGCGATTGAATAAGTTGAAAAATTCGTTTATTAGTGATGACTGAGATATTGGTTTCTTAATACTTTTACTAACTTCTTCTTTCGAGTCTGTTTACATTCTGATTTTGAAACTTACATAATAAGAAAATGATAATATAAATACATTAAAATCTAATCTAATTATTAACATTAAAAATAATGGAAACGCATATAACATAGATTTGTTTTGCTCAAGTACTGCCTCCGTTAGGAAAATTTATAGCACAACACTTCTTCTTTTTAACTTGTAAGTAAATGTGTCACAGTTCCTTTCAAATGAATGCATTACCCCTTTTGTTTATTTTTATCAATTACCTTTCATAAGACACTGTTAACTCTGTACTACCAAGCAACTTTCAAGCAACACTGGTGGAGACTTGTTATTAGCTTTGTCACATATATGTATTTAACTCAAATATTTGTAAACTAGTTTAGCTGTAAGACTCCCTAATAAATATAAATATAAATAAATAAATAAAATGAATAAATAAAATAAATAAATAAAATAAAATTAAAATCTAAAGAACAAGATGGAATGAATGGAGGTGAAAGAAAGATGGTCAAACAAATGTCTGCTTTAACTGTTATTTAACTTACCAAGAAATAGTTCTCCTCGTAACCCTTAGATGCTTTACTCTTGACATTCCAGTTGTATTCTCTGGCCATCTTGTATTCATAAGTATCTCCATCCATGTAAGGTATGCCCTCTGTGACGTCTCTGCGCCTCTTCTGTATAGTGTCCTCTGTAGGTAGACAGTATGCTACAAACTGTTCACCACTTTCATCCATCACACCTCTGGAAAAAGACAATGTGAGTTCAATGATAACTACTAAATACTTAAGATGGTACTTATTCTGATTGACTTATTTATGATTGACTTACCGAATCATAGCTTGTGACATGGCCTCTATCTGTCCAGCAATATTCTTGTCAACCGGAGCAGGATCACTGTCAAATATGACCTGGGCACAAGGGTATTTCCACATGTCAAAGTCAGGGTAAATATTCATAACTTCCACCGGAGTGACACCGGGTTTACTGTAATGTTTCTCAATGGGTTTCTTGTTGTCTTCAAACGTCTTTTCAATAGCTTTGATCTGACTCTCCCTGTCCATGTAAAGGGTCTCTTCACTGAAGATTTTCTTGACATTATAACCAACTTTGGCTTCAACCTAGAATGTTATGTTATTAAATATGGTTAATCATAAAAATACACCTAATGACATCCGTGAACAAAAATGATGATTGATCTAATCTTACCTTTTCCATAGTTTGTGGTTGGAATCTAGTCTGTTCAGTTGAGATGTACTCAGAACGACGCAACCACGACACGTTTTTAGCATGATGCCGGGATCTCTTCGAGTCTTGCGGCGTGAGAACATCATCCTCCAATAACTTCTCATCCGCTGGATCGAGCATAGCATTTCCATCGCCCTGGTATGTATCCCGGTTTATCAGATCAATGTGCACACCAAGATCATGTTCAGTCAGAACTTCGTAACGGTAATTCTTCTCCAAAGACGTCGGGTTGTACTGAATAAAACGCGTCGACGGGAACGGATATGTTATAAATTTTAAGTCGAAAGGGATATCTGGGAGAGTGTTGCAGTATTTCACTCGAGTAACTAGCTCGGATCTGTAAAATAAGAAGTCAATTTTGTAGAAATATTTTTTTTTTCGGATAAAAGTATTGGAACAAAACAAACCGTCTTTCGCCAGTCCGCTGTGGACGCTTTTCCCTCTCCGGCTCATTTGTCTGTACGGTAGGTGGCATGATTGTATATGCTATATCTTAATTTACTAATACACTGCCATTGAATTGTTTTAAAGAAAACTAATCGCAAATTATTCGACGAAACAACACATTCACAACACACACGCGAAAGTTGCCACTATCAATCAAACAATTGACACCGCCGCTGTCAGTCATGCCTGACTGACAGTTACTCAATCAAACGACTGATGGAAAATTATTGTCTTTGCCCTAAAGACTTGTTTACACGAGCATTGCTCTCACAAATCTCTTCAATCATTCACTCGCTCACTCTTTTTTGTTAATAGTGACACGATTTGAAATCGATTTTAAGTCAAATGATTATAAGACTAAACCAAAGAAAATTAAGTTAGATGGAAGTCAATTAATTACCAACCTTAACTTTCTGTCCGAGATCCTTAAGGTATTTCCTTAAACAAAATTTAGATCCTAAACAACTTAAACATTTTAATACATATTTAGAAAGTTAATACAATACCTATAGTATTTAGAAAAAAGGATATTTTGATGTTTGCATAACTTTTCCCGTTCTGCAACGTTTTTTCATTGCAAAGTTTCCTTGTTTTATTCTCAGCCTTCCTCATAAAATTATTTTTAAGACACGAAATAAGTCTTTATTGCCTGTGCATTGTATTGTATTAGCATACAATGCACGGCGTGTAGCTCATTAGAT
Source organism: Emmelina monodactyla (assembly GCA_916618145.1). NCBI lineage: Eukaryota > Metazoa > Arthropoda > Insecta > Lepidoptera > Pterophoridae > Emmelina > Emmelina monodactyla. The sequence continues at coordinate 7,004,316 of OU745316.1, forward strand.
ATTAGATAAATTGTATTATTTTACGCCCACACTTTAGAAATTTGATTTCTAACTAAACTGACGGATGTTGTGATCTTACGGTGACAAATGTATTTTTCAGTAAGAAAGTTTTCGAATAGGGCACTTTCACTTCACCTTATATGTTTACTGTCGATTATTAAATTTTAAATTAAACCGTTACAATGTCACTTTGTTCTTCTTAGTGTACGTATAAAAACGCATCCGTCTAATCTACAATCGATTAAATGTACATAGTTATTCTCACTCTTAAGAGTGACTGAGTACAACCCTATTTTATTCTAATCAACCTTTTTTCACTTCTGTCGCACTTGGCCATCTACAGTCAAATCAATCAAACCCACCCAACTCGACTCGACGCCATTTTACTTTTCTTTCGTATTACTTTTGTCGGCAACGAGGTACGTAAAATTCTTTTATTTTTGTTTTGTACTACGATTTAACAGCTAAAAATCTGTATTTTCATTCGTGTTTAGTTTGACGGTATTGTGATAATAATCTATTGAGTGCTAGTGCCGTAGTTTTCGTGCAAGGTAAGGCGGCCATGTGGTCGGATTTGTAACTGTTCGCAAAATTTATTGCGCACTTGCATACAAATCCTAAAATTTTGGTTTTCGTTTTACATAGGGACTTGTAATGTTAAAATTCTTTGCAATTAAGCCAAGTGCCTTTTACATGCACTATTTGCTGTAAAAATTGGGACCGGCATCTCACAACGTGGCGCGGTCTGGCCGCAAGGTGTAACGTGACTTTTTTATGTTTTAGTTGAAACAAAATGGGTTCAGTGGAACGTACTGGTGACGCTACTTCCGAGGTTGAGTCTGGGGAAGATGAGGAGATGGTCGGAGGTGGTGAGCTGGCTCAACATCTAATGAAAAGGTAAGTCCTTCATATCTTTCATATTTGTTATAGGTTACCTTTATTTCTTCTGGAGATAACAGACAATAGGAACAACTACTAAATACTTAATAATGGGAACTCTAGTAAAAAGGCATATAGGCAGATATATTATAAAAAAATGTACATTGATAAAATATGAATACTTATTTTGTTACTTCATTTAACTCAGTCAGTTAGCCGAGATGTGAAATAAGTATCTGTTAAATTGGCCACATGTTAATTCTGAGAGAATGAATCATCTGACATTCCTCAGCAATGTGTTAAATTGGATGTTATGAAACACAATTAAAAATTTAAGATAAGATGTATGAAATATAATACCTAATCAAGACTGATCATTCAATTTATTTCTATGGTTAAAAAGATACTGCAGAATTACATTAAACTTTTTAGTTTAGCTTATTGAGGTACCTACATTTTAAACAGGTACCAAAACTACCTGTTCTATTTTTTTGTGCCATTAGTTTTTCTTATATCGGACACAAGGTCAATAACCTTATGACTCATGCCCTAGTTGGTTGTGATATCAGTCTGAAAATATTGCTGAATAAGCATGGATAGATTTAATGTTCAATTACGAGTTAGGAATGCTTTTAAGCTGAAAAAATCTATTGGATAGGAATTTAACATGATGACACTCATCACCAATTACTGAATAAATCATGATTGATTTCTTTCATGCATCACCAACTGAGGAAACTTCCAATAATCTTAAAACATCACCATATCAATCAAATTACTTAGCAGCAGTCTTCACATTTTGTTTCAGCGGGATCACCCGTAACGAGATGCTTGCGGCCATCACAACCAGGCTCCACGCTGAGTCTATTGCGTCCCTACCACCAAATGTCCGCAGACGAATCCGAGCTCTTCGCACACTGCAGAAAGACTTTGTTGACATTGAATCAAAGTTCTACAGTGAGGTTCATGCTCTCGAATGCAAATATGAGAAAATGTACAAACCACTGTTTGAAAAGGTAAAATACCTACTCCAGTCTTATCTTGAAATGGTCAAGAGGTTTTGAAATTAATCAATTTATTGACTTTAAGTTCACAGTAGCTACAAATACCAATTTAAGTTGTAAATTGCATATTTCTAGACACTTCTACAAATATTCAATAAACATTAACCAACATGTTAATTTTCTGTCAGCGTGCACAAATTGTGAATGGTGCGTACGAGCCTACGGACGAAGAATGCGTGAACGCGTGGCGCGATGAGGCCCAGGAGGAGGAACTCGCCAAGGCTGTCCAGAATGCTGCCATCACAGACGGCAGTGAAGAGAACAAGCCTGCTGAGTATGTCATTGTTCTATTTTGTCCATAGCTTCTGTTCAACTTGGAAATAAGTCAAGTTTTAAACAAAATGATGACATTCATCACCAATCACTGATAACCATGACTGATTTGATTCAACATGCATCACCAACTGAGTATTCTCAACCATACCATATCTTTTTCTTTACAACTCTCAATTGTTTACAAGATTTCTTATCTTTCAGGCCACCAATGGACCCCAATGTGAAAGGCATCCCAGACTTCTGGTACACAATATTCAAGAATGTTTCAATGCTTGCTGAAATGATGCAGGAACAAGATGAGCCTATTCTTAAGTCTTTGCAAGATATCAAAGGTGATAGTTTGTCTTATTTATTTGTGTTGTTCCTATAGTATACTTTGAGGTTTTTAGAAGGTGCTAATTAGTTTCCTTTTGTTGCAGTGCAAATGCATGAAGACCCTATTGGTTTCACGCTAGAATTCCACTTTGCTCCTAATGAATTCTTTACCAACACAATTCTAACAAAGGAATACTTCATGAAATGCAAACCTGATGATGAAAACCCACTGGAATTTGAGGGGCCTGAAATTTACTCATGCAAGGTTTGTCTAAAAATAATTCTCTTAGTGATACCAATTAGTCTTAAGTGAATGATGACTTTTTCTACTACACACCAAGATCTGAATGCCATGACGATTTCTACAACCTAACTGAAGCTAAATACATCTAAATTTTCTTTGCAAATACCGTAGAAAAATACTCACATAAGGTTACTTTCAGGGCTGTGAAATCAACTGGAATAAAGGCAAGAACGTAACTGTAAAAACAATTAAAAAGAAGCAGAAGCACAAGTCACGTGGTTCAGTCCGTACTGTCACTAAAGTGGTGCAAGCTGACTCCTTCTTTAACTTCTTCAGCCCGCCTTCAATGCCTGAAGATAACTCTGCTGTTGATTCTGATGTCCAAGTACGTATTTCTTATAATAAAACTTATGCAAGCCAGTAGGAAATCATCTTTAAATAAATTTATTTCACTGTTGTAGAAAAGTAGGTTAATAACATAATAATATTTTTTTGAATACATATAATATTTTATGCATAGTATTTTACTTAATAGAATTTTAAATAGTGCTAATTGTTAAATTAATCAAATTTGCAAACTTCCTCAAGCAAGCACACAGTTTATAGCCTCATTATTATTCTATATTTTCTGCTCCAGTTCATGCACTTAACTTTTTAGATTATTACTAAATATTTTAATTTATTTACTTTGATTTTGATGTTAACTGTTTTCAAAAGTATCTTATTTTTAATATGGATGTACTATTATTTGAAAGGTGAAGTTAGGTCTTATTTAAAACTGTATGGAAGCACCCCTTAAATTTTACTTGTACCTGAGTAAAATTACGTATTTTGTCTCTAGGCCCTACTAACCGCTGACTTCGAGATCGGCCACTACATCCGCGAGCGAGTTGTCTCACGCGCCCTACTCTTGTACACCGGAGAGGGGCTCGACGACGATGATGATGACGACTTCGAGGAGGAGGTGAGTTTAGTGTAGACTGGCAGAGAACTCCGGGAGGTACCACAGATGACTGAAGAATAAATGTGATGGAAATTCTGGATTAACTTAAAGGAAAGACTTAGTGCTTGATTTTTGATAAATATAAATCGTTACTTTTGGTAGATTCATAATTTAGAATTTCCACCAATTTTGTAAAAAAACACCTTAAAGATCTTAGGTTTAAGAAGTTAAACTGTACTGTAGTGAAAACAAAATATTTAGCATGTTCTTTAAATTTGTGAATTCTACAGCCATTTAGCATTTGCAGTAGAGGCTTGATTATTTCTCGCATGGTAGCTTTAGTTTTTATTTGTTTAGCTCTCTTTTGAAAACAGGAACTTGTTATTAGTATAAAAGTTTTAGGGTTTCAGGCGACCACACTTAAGACAACCAGCATTGGGCTATTCTAGCATCCTATTAGAGAAGTTTAGCTTTATGACAGTGATCTGTAGATATTTGATATCCTTTGTTGATCGTTTAGGTGTGGTAGTCGTTTAGGGCTAGTTGTGAGCTAGCAAATAGACGTTCCCGCTTTGATTGCAGGAGGATTCCTATTCTGAAGGAGACTCTGGCACTGAAGAAGTGTCGGACGCTGAAGATTGAACTGCACACTATGGTCTTACCCATACTCTTATATACTGTAGTGTAGATAAAAAAAGAACTAGGTCAATTGCTACATCTCAATAAGGGCAACCAAAAGTTTGATGCAATTTTTTTATTGTAAGCTTTTAAATTTTATAGTTAAAGTTGGTATTGGTTGCCCTGGTAATATTATACATCACTTGATTCTCATTCATTTCAAGTATTTGGATTTTACTGAAGATGAGTTTTTTCTATTGGCTGAGCTAACATTTATAATACTCTCACAACACTAGTGTTAAAAATTTGTAGTATTTATACGCTAGAATTACTTTTAAGAATAACTTCTCGTGATGTGTTCTATGCATGATTTGTCTAGTATTGATAAACGTGTTTTAGAATTTGAGAATGTTTATTATTGACGAGGTATAAGATTGCTGAAGTCTGTCGGTGCCTTTGTCTCACACGCACATGTAATGCATGTTTTCATGTTAGTTGTATGTTACGATTACTATTTTGCATTTGTAGTTATACATGTTTTTATTTATTATTTACAGTAATTATAGTGTGTATTTTTGTTTACGAACTTTACATAATATGCGTTTGTGTACTTTTTAAATTTCATGTGATATTATTATTCCTGTAAGGCTATTTCAGTGTGAAAATTAAATTTTCGTATTCCGTATTTTTGAAAGTGTTTTTCATTGGCTATGTATTGGAATCTCTCAGTGCCAAATATGCATTTCTGTCGTTACTGAACTGTGATCTTCCATGTTTTAACTATCTACTTGACAATAGGTTGGAGAATATTTTTTTATTTATGTAAATGTTCAGATTTTAGCATAATATAATGTGTAGAGTAGCATATCAGATTATCTGGTTACGGCTTTTACGTTATGGCATGTCCATAGAGCGACATTAAAATTTTATGCTTCTTTATGTGTGTGTTTTATTTTTATCCTTATTTGCATGAGTTCAAGTCCTACGATATGCGAATGGTTGCAGAATTCACGTTAATTTTAAGGTAAATGATTACACGTTTGTTGTGTTTAATATTTGGTTTTGGTACGGTGCTGAAGTGTCCCATTTATGTTTTAGGAGGAGGAGGAGTGTACTTCTGAGGAGAGTGAAGACGAGGCTCCCAAACGAGGGTCGAAGGCGAGGAACGACACCTCTGATGATGACGAGCCGGCGCCGCGAAGACGCCATCACAAGAAGAAGGCGGGCCAGGCCGAGAACCCCGCGGAGTGCAAACACCAGTAGCGGCCACACCGCGCCGCCAGTAGACGCGCCTATCAATGCAACCAGTGGCATCCCGTTATGAAAATAACACATTATTTATACGTAAATGTTAATCAGTAAACTAATGCCCCTTAAGTTAAAGTGCAAGTGTATAATGCATTCGTCCCACCATATTGGCAGCCATTTTATGAGTCTAGTTAATGATTTTGATTGAGAATTAGGTAACATTCCTACGTTGTCAGTTACTCCGCCTGTTACAAGAGAACAGTTGCTTTATTCGTAATGTAGGACTTTGGTGCTTTGATGTCATGCTTCATTACCAAAATGTGATTTAGCTTGTTTCTGATATTTTTCAATGTTAACAGTCTGAAAGACTCTAATTGTAGACTTGAAAGTTCTAACTTCTGTATTGTCGTGTTATTTTAAGTCTCCATTTTTATTTGTATGTTTATTGCCAGGGTGCGAAGTTGTTTGTTAAAATCGTGGGAGCGTTAATGCCGAAGTGATAAATGGCCAGTTAAGTTAATGTTATTGTAAACTTAATTAACATTGGTAAGCATTGCGTATCAGCACCAAGCAGATAAGTTGTTTGTACACTATTTTTTCTAAAATAAACAATTACATTATTATAAAAGGATTTTATTTATAACATACTTACCCCGTTCCATCGATAGGTAGGAACTTCAATCTTTTCTAGCAATTGTGTAGGTAAAGACGCATTTACATTGGTCGAGAAGATCCATTCCCATCAAATCCTCACATTTGATATCTCAATGAAAATTTTTAAAATGATAATAAATTGTTCTTAAAGTTTGGTAAATTGTAATGACGGCGGCTTATTCCGTTTATCCACCCTGAAAAAGCCACCCTAAGTGAACGGGGTGGATTGTTGGAAGTCACTTTTGAATGTTCTTCCGATTTTTAATCCCAAGTACTGTAACATTGTGTTAATTTAACACTAAATGTTTATACAGGGTGTTTGGAGGTTGAGTAGCCAAATGAAAATGGTGGATAGGTGAGGCTATTAGCTATTACTTTCATTTATTAAATTGCATTTTGGTTCAAGTTTTAGAATTTATTCGATTTTTAAGATTTTCTTAAGAAAATCCCCGATTTTGTCATTAAAAGTCCAATATAATTTTTATTTACTGTCGGGACCAAACGAAAATAGTTTTAATTTAAAGCCTAATACTGTTTTATTCAGATGAAATCATAAATTAACACAAATCATCTCATATAAAGTTACAGTGGGTTCATAAACTTCGCGGAACCAGTGGGAAAAAAATGTTTAGTCAACTTTGCTATGAAAAAAAAAAAAAAAATGAGAGTTTCAAGATTTCATTGTAAGCGTTACCCCAGCCAGATTTTGTCGAAAATCTCATTTTTTTTTAAGTAGATAATTAGAAGTCCAACTTCTTCAATTGTTTTTTTTTTTTTTTTCTTTCTTCTTTGGCCATGGTGCAAATATGATATGCACATTGTGCCAGTGTCAAGTTTATATTTTTTTACATTTACAATTTTTATTAAAAACATAGGGAAATTTTAAGGAAAAATAAGGAACCCGAGTTCAGTATATGGATTATGTAGGAATCATAGGAGTTATAAAAGGAAGTATAATATACATAAACTAATACAAATACATTAACATCTACAAAACTAAGATATGCATATAATAAAAATACTTGTAAAGATAAAAATAAATTTAAGAATAAGTAAGTACATGAGTATGATAATTATAACTTTAAATCATTACAAATAATAAAATTTGCTAATATTTTATATACATCTTTTTTTAAGTTATAGAGTAAAGTAGCAACGGATGTAGGAAGCGGAACAGTCAAGGAAATGGAATGTAAAAAGGAATCACGGTTGTATAAAGGACAGGAAAAGAAAATATGGTTCACATCCCCTACTTCAGATCCACAATCACAATTATTTGAAGAAAGAATGTTTAATTTCGCAAGATGGGCAGGGCAACATGTATGGCCCAATCGCAAGCGGATAAGAATACTCGTTACCCTTCTGCCAAACCTTAACTTAAAGAACCATGGTTTTTGAACTATTGCTGGTTGAATATTAAAATAATGCTTTCCTTTAGTTTTAACTGATTGAAGCCATTGTTCGTGCCAAGTTTCCATGAGATAAGTTTTAGAAAGGTTAGCTAAATCCTGACAACAGTTTGCATATGGAACTAAGTCACCACACTCTACCGCATCTTTTGCTAGACGATCTACATGATCATTAAAAAAGATTCCATTATGGCTAGGTATCCACACAAATTCAATATTATATCCGTGTTTATAACATTCGTACAATTTTTGACGCAGTTGAATTATAATCGGAAAGTTAGATTTGTCTTTGAAGGGAAATTTTGCAAGTGCTTGAAGGGCACTCAGAGAATCGGTAAATATTACAGAATTTGGTAGTTTTGCCATCAATACGTATTCAGTTGCCTTAAGGAGGCCATAACACTCTCCTGTATATACAGAAGATTCCGGAGGAAGTTTTATCTGTATTTGGATATTATACTGCTTATGATAAACAGCAATACCAACGCAACCTTTATTAGAAAATTTAGAAGAATCTGTAAATAACCAATGGAGATCTTTAAATCGTGTATTTATGGCATGAGAAAAATGAGTATTTGCATTAACATCACCTTTTCTAATATCAATATTATACGATATTTTTGGATTATATATCAGTGACTCATACTCAGCACAAAATATTGGTAGGTTTTCAAATCCAAAAGTAGGAGCTTCAATTATGCTACAGCGATTGTAAGATTTAAGTAGGCAAGAACTGCTTTTCTTTGAATGGGAATATTTAATATAAGTTTCTGATAATATTGTGAAAATAGGGTGGTTAATAAGCTGCAAACATTTTAACAAATATTTATCGGAAAGATATTGCCTTCTTAATGATAGTGGGGCTTCCGAGCATTCTACTTGCATGGCATTGACAGGGCTTGATTTCATTGCCCCTAATATGATACGAAGAGCTTTCGTCTGAATACCGTCAAGTAATTTACGGCCTTCCGCACAAATTGGATCTAAAGCAAAGCACCCATAGTCTAAAATGCTTCTAATAAGAGCATTATAAATTAATTTTAAACAAAAGGGATGAGCTCCCCACCAAACCCCTGATAAACAGCGTAAAATGTTTATCCTAGTTTCACATTTAGCTGCTATATATTTACAGTGAAGTAGACCATTTAATTTTGAATCTAGAATTAATCCTAGGTATTTCACTTCTTTCTTAATTGGAATATCTACACCATTGTATTTTACTTCCACTAAAGGAACTACACGTTTGAGAGTAAATAATACTACCGTACTTTTAGGAACCGACAATTCAAAACCAATATCAGTGAGGTAAGAATTTAATTGTGATAAGGCTGATGTTAAGTTATAAGAAGCTGTTTCTATTGATTTATTTGTTACATACAAAACTAAGTCGTCTGCATACTGTAAAATATTTATGTTACCAATGTTATTCTCTAGATCATGTGTGTATACGTTAAAAAGTAGAGGACTTAGAACAGACCCTTGGGGTAGACCTTTGTGGACATACCTACTTAAATTTACACCTTCTATAGATAAATTAATTTTACGGTCTGAAAGTATTTGCATAATAAAATTTAATAATTTCGGAGGAACATTTAATGAGATTAATTTCTGATGTAAAATGGAAAGCAAAACATTATCATAGGCGGAGTTAATATCCAGAAAGGCAGCCACAGTAGAATCACCTTTAGCAAAGCCAAGGCGAATATGGGAAGTTAAAATACTAATGTTATCAATTGTACTTTTAGTTTTACGAAAACCAAACTGATTTTTTGCAAAAATATTTTTACTTTCCAAAAACCATTCCAATCTATTTTTGATTAAATGTTCGCAAATTTTTAAAAACACTGAAGACAAAGCTATTGGTCTATATGATGATATCGAGTCTGGAGGTTTGTTTGGTTTTAAAATTGGTATGACATCCTGAGATTTCCAAGATATTGGAATATTACCGGTATCAAAAATAGTGTTAATAATACTTAAAAAATAAGTGATTGTGGATTCATTAAGGTGGCTTATAAAAGAGTAAGGAATTCCATCATCTCCAGGGGATGAATCCTTCAAATGTAGCAAAATACTTTTGAGTTCGCTATATGTAAATGAATTATCCAAATTATTGCGGTTTGTGCTTATTGAATTATTTTCAATCAATAAATTTGGTGCAAAAGGCGGAGCTAATTTATCTAAAAACTGTTCACTTAAATTTAATGGGAGGGTACAAAAGGTTTGATTGGAAGTAGCTCGTCTAAACCTTCTTATATTTTGCCAGACAATTGTTGCGGGTGTATTGGGAGATAGATTTTGACAAAAAGATTTCCAGCCCTCACTTTTTTTTTTCTTCAATAGATTTTTCGTGTATTTATTTGTACTAATAACTAATTGGTAGTTCTCTTCGGTCATGTTTTTTTTATAATTTATTTCGGCTTGCTTTCTTTTTTTAATCGCTGTCGAGCACTCGTGATCCCACCAAGGGGGAGACTTTATTTTATGTAAAGATGGACTTTTTTTTACAAAAGTACTATCTGCTGACTTTAACAAAATTTTTGTCAAGTTCTCTGCAGCTTCATTTTCTACACCTGGAGTAGGTAATGACAATTTCAAAGTGTCATTTTCTACACTTTGAGCAAATTGCGACCAGAAATTATTATTTATAAAATATTTAAAACGTGGATACCTTTGTGGAATATTAATGTTTTGTGTAGGAAATTTAATTAATAGGGGATAATGATCACTTCCATAAGTAGAAGTTAGAACATTCCATGTTACTAGAGACGCCAAATTGGGAGAACAAAGCGATAAATCGGTAACACTTTTGGGCTCGTTTGGAGCTGTACGCCTAGTAGGGCTCCCTGTATTTAAAATGCATAAGTTTAATTCCGTAACCATATTCAACATTTGTTTGCCTTTGGAATTAGTTAAACCGCTGCCCCATATTTGGTGTTGACAGTTAAAATCACCTAATATAAACATCGGTTGAGGTAACCTAGAAATTATCATTTTGCATTCATTAAGGATCTGAGAACTAGGTCTAGGAATATATACAGAAACTAAACTAAAATTATTTACAGATATTGCTACAATGGAGAAGTCATCATGATGTGTTGGGATATCAATGTTTGTGAATGGTATACCATTTTTAATGAGTATGGCTGCTCCTCCATACCCATCAATTCTATCTTCCCTGATTAAAGAAAAACCAGGGATATTAAAGAAGCTATCTGGTAAAAGCCATGTCTCAGAGAGACAGAAATATAAGGCTTTAAGTGAATTAATCACATGAATCATGTCAGTCTTTTTGCTGACTGCACTGCGGCAGTTCCACTGGATAATTTGTGGTGTGTACTGATCCATGATCAGAAGAATTAGAATAAGTTTCAAAATTTGCTGCGTTGGACGGTAAATCAAAGGAAATTTGTGAAATTATGTTGTTTAAATCGGTTACAGTTTTAGTTAAATAGGTTAATAAATCATTTTTATTTGTTGCATGAATATTATTTAAACATGTGCCAATTGTTGGCAAAGGCTTATTAAAATCTTGTATAATTGAATTGTGTGCTTGCTTATCATATCCTTTATCTAATTTTACTGGAGAACGAGGTTTATTTATAACAGTTTTTTTGTATGAAGTTGTCTTGGGTTGGTTATCTACAATTGGGATATTTTGAACTTTTACTTGAGCTGTGGGTGATATTGACAAAACTTCTGAATAAAGCTTAGTTACTTTAGGAAATTTCTTTAAAGCTTCAAAATAGGATACACAATTTTCAGCCATGTATACTTTAATTTTTTTTTGTCTTTCATGTTCTGGACATGACTTGTTGGTAGCAAAGTGGTGACCATTGCACATACAACAAGTTGCATTGCTATTATCAACTTTGCAACTATCTCCAGTGTGTTCTTGGCCACATTTATAACAACATGGCTTCGACCTGCACTGATTTTTAGTATGACCATATCTACAACAATTGTAACACTGTATGGTTGGGTAAATATATAAAGAGACAGGAATAGTGTTATAAAGTAAAAACAACCTTTTTGGAAGCGTTTGTCCATCAAACGTTATGACAACTGTTTGGGACGGGTTCCAAGAAGGGACACCATTTTGGATGGATTTATAATTTAGTCGACGGATTTTGATAATTTCCCCACAACCAACAGGTACACATAAAGAAAGCTTCACGTCTTCATCAGTCATATCCACAGGTATACCCCTGGCAATACCAATTCTTGTAATATTAAATGTGGGAATAAAAGCCTTTAAATTTTCACATTCAAGACTGCTGCTACTTAAGAAAGTGTTTGCATCATTAAAATTAGAGAAGCTTAAACCAATCCTATTTCTTCCTAATTTTTGCACACTGCCGTTGATGATACTTTTGAAATTTTGATTTTTCAAGAATTTACCAAAGGTTATGGGATGAAGTATTGAGCCTTGGTTTTGTGAGATTTCTTTTCTTTGGACATGAACTATGTATGGGTATTTGTCTGTAGAAATAAAAGTTTTTCTATAGTTCGTATCTGGTCTAGGAGGGGTTTGTGAAAAGTTAGGTGTGGCAGAAGTTACAGAATTATTGGTGGAATTGGTGGATTTTGGATTTGAAATATTTGAATGTGAAGCCTGAGCTATAGAATCTACATCCGCACAAGCGCAAGCAGAACCGTCATTAGCCTTGGAATGCCTTTTCCTTTTTTTGTTACACTGACCGCAAGTTTTTACCGTTCTTCTTCTTTTAGTTGTGGTAAGTCCAACAGAGCAATCAGTATCGATACTAGATTCTACCTCTATGTTCCAAGCAACCTGTAGGCTGCCGCCACCAGGATCCGGAGGATCGTTCATGGCGCCAACCTACATATATGAAATATATAAAATAAACTTACCAACTATGGAGAAAACACAATACTTATAATACTAAACACAAAATAATATATATACAAACTATTTAACACAACTTTTAAACCCTAATGATTACTTTAATTTATTTTTTAAAAACAACTTGAAAAATTACGTGCGCTTACTACGAAATTTCCCGCCGTTTTTTTTTTTTTTTTTTTTTTTTTTTTTTTTCTTCAATTGTTGTGCTGATTTTTAAATTTGTTTTGCTTATGGTTTTTTAGTTATTTGACAAAAACAGATCTGGCTGGCGTAACGTTACCCCAGCCAGATGTTTTGTTAATTAAAGGGTTTATTGAAATAAACTTTAGGTACATAATTAGTATTCTGAACGAGGTAAATGTTGCCACAAAATTTGAATTTGTATCGTTTATGGTTTCGGAGATATTCAAAATCCTGCTGGGGTAACGTTTACGTGTTCGCTGAATCTCCGAAACGGCTAAGCGAATATGTATAATTTTTTGTACACAGCTTCTATGAATTTGTTATAATTTGTTTGCCAATAAAGAAAAACAAAATAATGCACCGTTTAGAAGTATTTTAATTAATAAAAAAACTCAAAAATAGCTCCTAGCTCTTCAAAAAAGAGCTCTAAAGCCTTATTTGAAACGTCATTTTGTAGCTTACAACTGCCTTCAAATGTTTGTAAATTTTCATTAGAATCCTGTAGGTATTTATTAAGTTACAACGATATTTAATTCAGTTCTCGTAACGATGCGCTCCGGAGATTTTAAGCCTCCGATTTACTGAGTTCCTTGTGGATTTAAAAGTTGAATAAGATATCATTAATTAGTATTTTAGTTCAATTTTCTACCTGTAAAATTTCAGCGTAATACGATTTGTAATTACTGAGATAATTAAAAGAAAGACATTAGGTAGTGCATGATCATGGCAACCCGACCAAGTATAGATGGTTACGAAAAAGCGGCCGCGTAGTACTTTATGCCTACCTTTTAAAACGTATAGTATAATAACGCTACATGCTCAATACAGTCGCGTACAGAATTAAACTATTCAGCCTATAGCATAGTATATATCTTGAAATGAATTAAATTATATATTTTTAATTTGTGTCTACTTATTTATGTTACCTACTTAAAATACTGTACCATTCATTACCTATCTTATTTAACCTGTTGTGACGTAAGCGCTAAACTTATATATTTATTAACAAAATAGTGAAATATTTAATTGGCACAAACACGGTCCCGTTGCAGTTTTAAAATAATATAGATAGAGAGATAGAAGACTTTGTACTTAGCGCGCTGCATTCGCGCGTGTTCTATGTTCTTCACAGTTATGCACATGAGACGACATCATTGCAACTTACTGAAGAAAGAAAGAGAGCGTCGATAACGCGTCCTTGGGACGAGGGACGGAGGGCGGATGATTGTTTGTCGCTCGATAGAGTTAGTCAAAGATTTGGTTTCGTTGAATGAGTGCGCATACGCTTCCGTAAAATATTTTCGCAATTTCGTTTAATTTAAAGTGAACTACTATGAAGTAAGTACTTCTATTGCGGACCATAATACCTGAGTTCGTGAGTTACTAATGAAAAAGGTAAGCTAGGGTGAACTCGCATTACTCGGTGATAAAACGGGAGTTTGTAAAGAAAACCCAGGATGTTCTTAATTAATACGTTTAATTTTTTTATAGGAGCATAAATCAGACTTTCGACTATCTAATGACTTGCATTAAATTACTTTTAAATCAGGTAACTTAATGTAATATGCATTTTAAATAAGCATTGGTAACTTGGACAATTCGGTGATAATCACTTTAATTCGGTGATGACGCTACTCTAACTCTGTTATAACAGAATTAAGTGAGTGTTTATTTTTTTAACCACAAAATTAGCTATAATTTTAGAACTATTACTTTTTATATTTAAATAAGTAATTCTTCAATCAACGCTTTTCAAGCGTTCAAGCTTTCAAGGTACTCCATGGCACGTTATATTCCTTGGATGCTCTGTATAAACTCATTCTAAATTCTATGACACTTTCAATTGCTAATTTTAGCCTTGCTTCATTATATTTCCTATTTTTCTTCCCTGTGTATTCATTTTCTTCCATGGTTTCTGAAATAAGATGACTCACTTAATTCGGTGATAAAAAAAATTAACAGTCACTTTTAAATGTGCTTGAAAATTGCTGATGATTTGTTCAATGTAAAAACGTATTTTTTATACTTAAAATTACAAACTACGCGTAATAGCAACAATATTTAGTAAAGAAACAGACAAACACCACACTTACCTTGGTTAACTCTGTGACAATGCTACGCGCTCAAATCTTCAAAATCGTTAATTTTCGAGCCAGGCAAATAAGGTATTAATCAAATTGTAATTGGATATAACTGAAACTAATAGCTGTGACAGAAAGAATATGTTTTGGGTAACTTATGGTCGAAATATCACAGAGAAACAACTATATTTACTATTTAAAATGAATTAATTAACACAACACTCCCGCGCGTTGCTGGCGAAAAGAAAAAATGGCCGCGCGTATCTATAATTTGTGTGATTGTTGCTATCTCCTTCGCACAATTGTAACAGTTGTTCGCATGCGAAAAGAAGCTTTATTGCTTTACTATAAGGTTAAGTTTAAAACGAGTGATCGTGTACCTACAAAGCGGTAGAAGCTTCGAAATGTCTTATCACAGAGTTACGTGAGTCACCGAGTTACGCGAGTTTACCCTACTTAATGTATAAAAATAATTTTCCTTTTTAATCATTACATAGTAAAAATAAAGTCGCTTTATCTGTCCCTATTTCCCCTTGAACGCTTAAATCTTTAAAACTACGCAACGGATTTTGATGCGGTTTTTTTGATGATGATGATTGATGATTAAAGAGGAAGGTTTTTATGTATAATTCACATTGGGAAAACTCATTGAACGCGGGTGAAACCGTGGGGCGGAAGTCTAGTCACTGATAAATTACACGAATTATGTGAAATGATTCGCCATGAACCAACCGTGAATAATACACTTTTAATTAAAATTCTTAACTAATGATGTTGATGACTTTAATATAAAAAAATAAGACTCAAATTAACTTAGTGTTTCTCTTTAATGTAGGCATAACAATGTAACCACAGCAATTTGGTGGTGACTGTGGCGAGATGAGTAGGTAATAGCGGTGCGGACGGCGCGGCGCCGGCTGCCTATGGAAGATATAAGCAAATCACAGTTGGATGCATGTTGACTTGACACACATCACACTCATAATTCTGGCGACTATCTACCTGTGGTGAGTAGTTATTGTTTTTTTAATTTTCCCCCAATAGGTACTCAGAATGGGTCTAGTCCAGCTCTGGCTGGCACGACTGATTGTTGCAATCAAGCTACGTATAATTTGCTTCGTGGTCGCAAACTTGGCCGCTGGCTTGTAGTGTAGGAAAAATACAATTTAAAAAAAAATGATTCGCTATCAGCGTAATATTTTAAATTTCGTTAAATAGGACAATTTTAAGATACTATATTTAATAATCCACCTAAATTTAAGTCCGGAACATAGAAAAAAAAAATACATTGCCGAAAACACGTTATTTAACAAAGCATAAATACTATCACTATTTTAACTGATATAGTATGCATAAAATCTTGTAAAAACCACTCGAGAATAAAAATCCACCTAAATTTAAGTCCGGAACATAGAAAAAAACACATTGGCGAAAAACACTTTATTTAATAAAGCATAAATACTATCACTATTTTATTGATATAGATATGCATAAAATCAAAAACCACAAGGGAATAAAAATCCACCTAAATTTAAGACCGGAACATAGAAAAAATAATACATTGGCGAAAAACACGTTATTTAATCAATATAATATTTCCGTAAATAAAAACAGTTGGATTATAGCATGTTTGTTAAGCTTAAAATAAAACAATGCGTTTGGATAAAAAAATAATCTTATAGTATTTTTACTTTTTTTGTTACGAGGTGAAATAAGAAAAAATTTTTTTTTTTATTATTTTCCGGTCATAAAATCAGTTGGATTCCTTTATTATTCGATTAGCAATAGATACGATCAACTATAAAAGGAGAAAAAAAATCGAAGTTATGAATTAATGCGATTTCGCCATACAAAGATATGCTAAAGTTCCTGCACTATTGTGCCGTGTGCGACAAAAGATGCAGCCACGAATTATCGTATCGTAGTATTGGTCGTCTAGTACCTGAGTATACTAGATGTGCTTTAATAATTATATTTTTTTTGTTGTAGACAATTTGATGGCTCCGACAATCTCCTAAGCGAAGACATGTGCAAGCACCAAGTATCTTCGTTGCCTGCTGTATATTTATTTATTTATCTGGCCACGTATTTTTGTGCTGGAGCAACGCACACCAGTGAATCGATTCCTGCATCCGACAAGAAATTTATAAACATAATGGCCGGTAGAAAAAGTGTTATACCGTTGCATGATCAAAAACGCGTTATTTCGAAATATGGTTATGTATTTGATAATTTTAAGACTTGTCCTCCAATTAATCATGATGTATATGAAAGCATACAGAATGAATTAAACGAAATGTTTCAACACAAAATGTCTAAAATGGCCATACAAGCTTCAGTAAGACGTAATAAGAAATACTTTTTTCACGATAATAATAACTCAGATGGACTAACGAATAACACAACGGACGTGACGAACAACATAACCGACCTCGATAATAACATCAACTTTGAAAAAACTGATAATTGCGACAACTATTCTGATTTGGAAATAGAGTTTCAAATGGACATTTATGAATTCAAACGTATCGCACCTAAAAACCACACATTGTTACAGAATAGTTGGACTAATGAGCTTCAAGACCAAATATGGAAAAAAACGGAACTTGATTGTACTTTCGCTTTTAAAAATTGTTATGTACCTACGAACTTTCAATTAAACGACATTGTATGCAAGGGAAAATGTACTCAGTGTGGCGCGAATATTGTTATGTACTTAAATCCGTTGACTGAAAATTTTGTAAATGTGGTTTGTCAAGTAAATCGTTTCGAGAAAAACTTTGTCCACGATAAAAACGTTAAAAATAGACTGACATCAAACCGAAAACGAAAAATTGCTGAGAGGTTAATGAATTACAAGGCGTTGAAAGTCAGAACTTTAATGGCAGACGAACTCATGGATAAAGACAATCCAAAAGAACCTCCAACTATGCCAAAATTGAATAATTTGAGGAAAATACGTCATGAGGCTAAAAGGGCACTACAATTTGATAAAAACACAATTATATCTATTTATGCAATGTCTCAGAGTTCCCCATTTAATACATACATACACAATTTTTCACTTGTACCGTTTTTTGTTTACTTCTGGACAAACGAACAAAGTAAATATTACGATGAGATTTTAAAAAATACACATACTGTTTTATCCTTAGACGCAACAGGTTCGATCTTTCAAACGATAGCGCCCCCAGGAGTAAGCGCTAAAGACGCTAAACATACTTTTTTATATGTTGTTATGGCATACACTACCAGTACTAGCATTCCCTTATGTTATATGGCATCACAGTCACACACAACTGAATGTATAGCCACTTGGTTAAGTACATGGGCAGTAAATCGACATTTACCCAAAGAAATAATCTGTGACGATTCAGCTGCTTTATTAAAAGCAATATGTCGTACTTTCCTTAAAACAGATACCAATGAATACTTAGCACAGTGTTTTTCACTTTTGGAAGGGCAGGTTGAGCATGTGCCAGTTTGCTACGTCAGACTAGACAAATCCCATTTTTTCAAAAAACTGCCTAAACAAAGTTGTTTTGACAAATGCTCAGAAAAATGTAAATATTTTTATATTAATTGTATAAAAGTAATTTACGGACAACATTGTTACAAAGAAATTAAAAAGATTATTGATGA
Organism: Emmelina monodactyla; assembly: GCA_916618145.1. NCBI lineage: Eukaryota > Metazoa > Arthropoda > Insecta > Lepidoptera > Pterophoridae > Emmelina > Emmelina monodactyla. Next base: position 7,022,742 of record OU745316.1, read on the forward strand.
TATTGTTACGGTGTCACTACCCGAATATATTAGCCCTGGTAAATACGAAGAAGCTTTACAGCGTTTGTCAACAAAAATTTCTAAAAACGACCATATCAAAATTGATGATGACATAGATAATCATTTTCAGGAAGAAAATATTCTTCCTGAAAATGATACACTTCCTGAAAATTATGAGGCTGACAGTACTATTTGTCCTCTTATCAAATATTACAACGACGTTATTGAGACTGAAAAGTTATATTTATTATTATTTGACGTAAAATATCAACAACAAAATGAGTATTATTTGCCGGCTGTTAATGAGACATTGAAAAGATTGTTGCGAAAATTGCCTATGTGGGGTAACGTCATGACCAACTATTTTGTCGATGCCAAAGATGTTCCTAGTAGTTCAAATGTTGAAAGCCATTTTAAGGACTTAAAAACAATTTATTTTAACACCAAAGACGAGAGAATACGACTAGATGAATTTTTGATTCAACACTACACTTTTATAAATGGGACTGTGAAATTAAGTATCTCGCAAACAACTGAATCTCAAACTACTGAGGAAAAGATAAATAAAGTTCAAATCAAAAAGAGCAATAAGGATTTGATTAATAGGAAGGAGTCGCAAAAACAGATAGATAAAATAGAAAACGTAACGAGCAATATAGATTTCGGATTAGAATCCATATTTCAGGATAAACCTGTAGAAGTTGAAAACTGGAGAGGTCTTGCTGTTCCTCATAACAAAGCAAATTATAACTTGAGACCCATATATATACTACAAAATGGAAACATTGCCATATCTAAAAATAAAAAACTAATTCTTACTAATACTTGTGCATTTGACGCCATCTCGCAAACATTTGCCATAGCTTACAAAGACAGACTTGTGTTCAGGCAAGAAATTAATAATTGTGTTGATGCTTTTACGAAGTTCATCGCAGACCTTGCTACTGCAAAGAGATTTAATCAAAAACTTTATGACACGCGAGATATACTTTTATCAAGTATTTTTTGCCCTGGAATTGAAATCAATGATGAAACTAGGTGCAATGTAATAAACTGTGCATGTAACGTCACAAAAATACTCGAAGAAATCTGCACATCATACTTTTCCGCTACTAGAAAAAGAACTTGTTCAAACGAAAATTGCACTAATCACGAAAACAAAACACATTTTGAATGTAAATACTTGCCACTAAATATAAATATAATAAATCAGAAAGGTATTACAAAATTACAAGAGGCTGTAGAATCGGGAATGAAGGACGATTTACCACCCCTCTGTTATTGTTGTAAAAAAGGAACAGTAAGCTTCAACTATAATTTGAACAGTTTGATAATGTTTGAGATTCATGATATCCGTATTCTATTCAATGATGTTCCTGTCAATATTGAGATCAACGAAAGATTCTATGAGATTTTGTCTATCATTGAATTTGATCCACCTCTAAGCTCAGAAGGGATTGGTCACTATAAAGCTCATTGCTTTCGGAAACATAATCGGACATTTCAATGTTATGACGATATGTACACCAAAATTCAAAAAAATAAAACAGAAATAATGCCTCATGCGATTATTTATACGTTGCAATCTGATGACATATGATTATATTTGTATCTAATTTTTTAAATGTTGATGTGATTTAAATGCTTATTCTGACAATTCCTCCTGAGCTTAGAGGAACAAAACATCCTTGGAGGTCTAGCTGTAACGTGAAAATAAAAGCACTATGACTGTAAAAAGTTCACTGTCGTTCAACTGTCACTAGAGCTATTAACTAGTGTTAAAAAGTAGATATCTATTTTAAGAATTTTATTTGATTTGAAAATTATTGATCTGTGATTTTAAAACAATATAACTATATTTAGTTTTTACTTTAGAACTATAGAGGTATATATGTACGAAAGATTATTGTAGTACATATTTGAAATCAAACCATTTCCTACTGTAAATATTTTATGAAACGCACTGTGATTTTGTATAGTTTTATATGATCTGTGATTCTTAGGGTGTTAAAAAGTTGGTACATATTGTAAATATTTTCTTTGTTTTTAAAATTATCGATCTGTGATTTTAAACAATATAACTATATTAGAGCTGTATCTATGTCCGAAAGTTTATTTTGATATTTAAAATCGAACATTTTACTAAGTACAATGTGATTTAATTTAGTTTTAATAATGATCTGTGATTTTAATAATAAAACTATTTTTATAAGAATACTAGCCAGCCAGTCATCGTAATGTGCTCTTAAAATAATAATGTCAGAGTCAATAATTTATTATGTGATTGTTAGTTCATGATTTGAAAATCAATGTTAATCTTTTTGAAGTTAATTTATAATTATGTTGAGCCAATGAACATTTATTATGCTGCTATAAGAAAATATATAACTAAATTAAAGTGTTTAGGTACTTCGCATTTTTCTTTGTAAGTTTATAAGACATGATTTGTAAATAAAAATACTCAAATTAAGATGATATTGTTTTCGTTTTACACTTCTGTACGTAACTGTACTTTACGTTTAAAACTATCCTATTAATTTCAAAAGTTAGTATAAAGTACTACGCGGCCGCTTTTTCGTAACCATCTATACTTCGTCGGGTTGCCATGATCATGCACTACCTAATGTCTTTCTTTTAATTATCTCGGTAATTACAAATCGTATTACGCTGAAATTTTACAGGTAGAAAATTGAACTAAAATACTAATTAATGATATCTTATTCAACTTTTAAATCCACAAGGAACTCAGTAAATCGGAGGCTTAAAATCTCCGGAGCGCATCGTTACGAGAACTGAATTAAATATCGTTGTAACTTAATAAATACCTACAGGATTCTAATGAAAATTTACAAACATTTGAAGGCAGTTGTAAGCTACAAAATGACGTTTCAAATAAGGCTTTAGAGCTCTTTTTTGAAGAGCTAGGAGCTATTTTTGAGTTTTTTTATTAATTAAAATACTTCTAAACGGTGCATTATTTTGTTTTTCTTTATTGGCAAACAAATTATAACAAATTCATAGAAGCTGTGTACAAAAAATTATACATATTCGCTTAGCCGTTTCGGAGATTCAGCGAACACGTAAACGTTACCCCAGCAGGATTTTGAATATCTCCGAAACCATAAACGATACAAATTCAAATTTTGTGGCAACATTTACCTCGTTCAGAATACTAATTATGTACCTAAAGTTTATTTCAATAAACCCTTTAATTAACAAAACATCTGGCTGGGGTAACGTTACGCCAGCCAGATCTGTTTTTGTCAAATAACTAAAAAACCATAAGCAAAACAAATTTAAAAATCAGCACAACAATTGAAGAAGTTGGACTTCTAATTATCTACTTAAAAAAAAATGAGATTTTCGACAAAATCTGGCTGGGGTAACGCTTACGATTTCATTTGCTTTTAAAAACTTCTACATTTAATACACATTATAATGATATGCCACATGTAACATAAATAATTAGAAATCTCAACAGAAATAGTAAGTTAATCCTCAAAGACGCCTGGTAAGGAAGGTACAAACCCGTTAAACTACGTATGTAGTTAAAAACTTTTGTCTCATTCTTACAAAACTATGCCTATTGTGTTATCTCATTCGACTCCCTCTTCACTTTTCTTACCTCGAATAGAAGAGGATTCTACTATTTCACATGTTTAACTCCGCTCAGCGCAGATTCTCGGTGACCTACACTTTTCTACAGTCGGAGTAAAATGTTACTTGAAAAAAGTCATGACCAACGATAGCGTGGCCTTTGCGCATGCAAGAAAATCTCATTTTACAAGTTTTTTTTGTTTTTTTTAATTTGCTGGTGAAAGATGTCACTTGAAAATAAGCTATTATCTATCTGACTTTCGTCTGTCTAGTCATAGCCAACGGTAGCATGGTCTTTTCGCATGCAAGCAAATATCATTTCACCAGCTGCAAGTCATGTAGAACCGCGACCCTCGCAAGAGGCGACCAATCACAATCGTCAAACGAACGTCAAACGTCAAAAGATTACCGTAAGAAACAATCTGCTTCCTCCAGCCCGCGCCCACTGTCGCGCCGGCCCGGTGGACACGATAGTGGTAACAGCTTTAAATCTTCCCTATAAATACACAGCTCCAACCAGCAGGTGCGGCATTCAACATCCGGTTTCCTCGACTATCAGATCCGACCCCCGTTGAGTTTCTTGCTGGGTCTTCTCAGAGAGAGGCCCCTAACGGAAACAGTGTAGTGGAAATGATCGAGACGCCCTGAACTGAGGTCTGCATCCAACTAGGTGGCCTTAGTGGTCGCATAGTTCGGTGAAGCTATAAAGTTTTCATATGGGCCAACAACACCTTCAGTCAGAAAATAAAAACATTTTTTTATACATGAGGTCGCAAACAAGATAAGTGTTGCCTAGTGACAAAATAGATAACCCAATAGGCATAGCTTTGTTAGAATGAGACCGAAGTTTTTAACTACATACGTAGTTTAACGGGTTTGTACCTTCCTTACCAGGCGTCTTTGAGGACTAACTTACTATTTCTGTTGAGATTTCTAATTATTTATGTTACATGTAGCATATCATTATAAAGTGTATTAAATGTTGAAGTTTTTAAAAGCAAATGAAATTTTCAAACTCTCATATTTTATTAAAATTTTTCGTAGCAAAGTTGACTGAATATTTTTTTCCCACTGGTTCCGTGAAGTTTATGAACCCACTGTAACTTTATATGAGATGATTTGTGTTAATTTATGATTTCATCTGAATAAAACAGTATTAGGCTTTAAATTAAAACTATTTTCGTTTGGTTCCGACAGTAAATAAAAATTATATTGGACTTTTAATGACAAAATCGGGGATTTTCTTAAGAAAATCTTAAAAATCGAATAAATTCTAAAACTTGAACCAAAATGAAATTAAATAAGTGGAAGTAAATAGCTAATAACCTCACCTATCCACCATTTTCATTTGGCTACTCAACCTCCAAACACCCTGTATATTAAAAACAAATAATCTGTTTTCGGCGTGTCGAATAAAACTGTCCACTACACAAAAGCTTCTATAGTGTATTTCTGAAAATCACATTTTCATTAAACAAAATAAATTATTTCTTCCTTATCTAAATAAAAATAAATTAATAAGCGGTTAAGCCTAGTGCGAACCCGAGGCGGTGTATGTTGAAGGTAGTTTAAAATTTTGCAATATATCCAGGAAATGACCAACACTTACATCATTATTGAGTAAACGTAGTGTGGCTTTACTCTGACTACACAGCTGGGGAGGAATTCGGAGGTAATATTATTATTGTGGAGATTCCTATTATCCACCACTTAGATGAACACGCAACTCCGAGTATCCTACCTTAGGGTGGACAAACGGAATGAGCCGGTCGTTATCCCGAATGCTACTTCCCGTATTCTTGCTAATTACCGACCAATGTTAATGCGCCTTTACCGATCATAGCGGTCCTAAAGTAGATTTAACGCAGATGAAACCGCTAGTCCATAGGAATAATAAAGAGAAGTTAAATAGAAACGGCTTTTGTCAAATAGTTACCTCCCTACCTATATAGCCTTGTACCTGTACACGGTTAGATATTCTTCCCGTAGATATACCTAATGTAACAAATCACTCTTTATGAAATAAAAACATCATGATTTTGGGATTTATTTTATTAACTATTTTCAACAGCATTAAATATCAATCACGTTTTGTCTTTTCGATCAAAATTACATTCAGATCATGGGGTTCTTAATTAATTTTTCTACAAAGAAACTATAAAATGTTTATTACTCCAAAGAACTATATTAAACCAGAAAGAAAACATTATTTTGTTGAGAATTTATGAAATTTATACAAAGTCAAGTATTATAAAAGAAAAAAATAAGTACATTACTTATATTAAAAAAAACTTTTTTTTTTGGAAGTACATTTCATTTTATCGTAACTAGATTTCTACTATTTATTTAAGTAACAAGTTGATAATAATTGACGCAATAAATATATTCGACACTTAGCGAAGCATTCGGTATTAAAATTTATATAAAAATTTGAGCCACACACGTATTTTACAATCAGTCCTTATTTATTTTGTAAAAAATCATTTAGCACCCTTTTTTCGCCTTAGCATTACATAATCATGTTTGGCTACAACGCTAATATTGCTACATTACATCTTGTAAGATAACGGCCCTTAATATAATAAAAAAAAACATCAAAGTCCTAGGTACTTTTTATTTTGAAACGTTTATTTTAATCACATAGTTATTTAGTGAATAAAAACTTATTTGCCAAACACAAGGCCATTTTCTTAGAAGATACGTTCTAATACAAAACAGGGAATGACATGATGAATTTGTTATTAAATAACAGTTAATGTGTGGACGTTAAATATCTGTGTTTGTGATGAAAATAATCCTTTTTTAAATAAGGGCTAGAACAAAGAGCATTGTCGATATTGATGGTGTTTTCATATTAAGCAATTGTAGAATCTTCATAATTTCACTTACGCCTTGTAGTGGTGTAGTTAAGATGGAGAACGAACGAACAGTAAGTAAATATAAAATAAGATCTAGATTAGGTTAACTTGCCATATAGCTTTACATTTTTTATAATGATATCAACATAATTACAAACGCCAAAATCCCTTGAGAAATTATTCATTTGTAGACTTACAAAACTACTTACAATACAATTAAAAAACATGTGTGTTCTAGCCCTAAAAACAAAAATACGATGTCAAATTGCACTTATCACTCTCGTACATACACAATTCAAAATCATTACACAAATAGGCCTTTATAAAAAGAAAATATATTCAAAAATAGACAAAACAAGTTGTCTTTTAAAATATTGATTGAAAAAATTAGGAAAAGGCAATAAAAACATTCCATATAAGTACTTAAGTAGATAAATAAATTACTTTTCTACTAATTTCACTAAAATGTCTAGTACGTAACTAGTTTTTAATTTATTAAATAATCATTTAAACATACTGGAAAGCTAAATTGCTAAGCAGCATTTGTTTTTAATCAGATTTAATATATTATTTAAATTAAATTATAAAAATGTTTTTACTATCAACTAAAGTGATCAAAATAAGTCAAACGTGCACGATTCTAAAATTCAGTCAATATCTTTATAAAATTTTATATCCATTTCATTCATTAAAATACATTTTTCCACATTTTTTTTTATAATTTTTTCGCGAACACAAGAGACCCAATTTCCAAATTTTTGCGAACCGTACTCACCTAATAACATATGAAACAATATAACAGGGGTATATAATAATCACAAAAGTTACAATAACACTTTACATATTGCTTTTTTTATTACATTCAAAAACGTCTATTTAAGCCCGTCCCAACAAAAACTTATCCATCTCTTTCGCACGGCAGCTCTAAAAACAGAGACGAAAGATCCTATTTCCTGCTGCAAGCTCTCGTTCTTGCTCTCTAGGCCTTACCGTTCATAATCATCCAGAGAATTATGTCTCCAGTTCCGTTTCATTTCACGAAGCTTGCAAGCGATTTTCGCCCTTATTCCCTAGGCCTTACCGTTCATATCCACAGAATTAGGTCTCCAGTTCCATAGTATAGTGATACTATAGTGTTGTCACGCGGGAGTTTTGGACTTCTTGCCGAAGGGGAGGTGAAGGCGCCTCCTCCGCGGCTTGGGGAGGCCCTCGTCGTCCATTAATGAGGAGTCCGTGGATTCCTCTTCTGGAGGGGTGATGCTGGAGGGGGTGGCTGGCTCTAGAGATGCTGGGGGTTAAAGAATAGAAATAAGGAGTTGTTCTATTTTACTGGTATTGTGAGTTATTAAATTTCTTGCTTTCTATACAAAGTCTACAGCATTCAGGAACTGTATTTAATGTGATAAGTGTTTTGTGTTAAGAATAATGTTAACTTTCATATCTTCGATTTTTTGATTCATATACTTTTAAAACGAATCAAAGAAAATTGCAATTTTTTTCTCTGTAAATTCGCGACAAGCCCGTTAGTGAACTCTATTTATTAGCTTGTGCCTGCTTTAAATCATAGAAAATTCCTTAACCATTTCCTAAACTTGTATAAACTGTAGTTTTGCGAATTGTTATTACCTTACTCTTAAGTGCTAATCTGTATAATGTGCAATAAAGAATATTTGTTTGTTTAGTTGTAAGCCCTTACCATCAACAGCCTTCTGCCTGGCGATCTGCCCTCTAACCTCCACATGGTCTGTGCTGCGACTGCGCGCCAGGTTGGGGGCGGATGCGTTGGGGGCGGCAACGAGGGGGGCGGCAACGAGGGGGGCGCGGCGCGGGGGCGGCAGCGGCGCGCGCAGGGAGCCGCGGTCGGCGGAGAGGCGCGCGGGGAACGCGCGGGGGGGCTCCTCGCCGGACCAGTTCACACTGAATCATCAATATCATTTTTTTTATAATTACATAGTATACAGAAATGTCGCTAATCGGGTATGTTTGTCCTTTATCTCCTCTTGAATCTTGGAAATAATTTGAATGCGGTTTTCGCAAAATTCAATATTTCGTAACAATTCCTAATTGAAACTCTCTAATCTAAACTACATATTATAGTTGCTATTGCTCAGCAGTAATAGGTGGAAAAGCGTATTTAACCGACTCCTTGCCACCATCATTTTTCGAGCCTTTCCTCCGTGGCCCCATACAAAATTCAATGACGCGCTAGTCGCGTCACGGGCCCTCCTAAATGATGACGCACCTAACGCGTCGTGGGCCACTGGTGATGTTATTACGCTATTTTAGGCAATTTCAACTAAAATAATACAAAGTGAGACCTGTTATTGTTTGTTTTGTTTCATTTATTAGTTTAGTGTATTTAAAAGTGTCGATCTACATGTTTTATACGAGATGGAAGGTATGTTATAGATTTCCACCATTGGTTGTCAACCTGTGGGAAGTATTTTAACGCAAATCAAAAATCTTCCGTTTTTACATCTAAACTATTCATTGGTGACCAAAACATAGTGATTATTTTTATAGATTTGCTAAGTTCGAATCCTGGCTTTAATGATAACACTTTTCAACAATTAGTAGGATAAACAGTTACCTGTAGGTAGGCACCCTATGGTTGACAACCACTGGCAAATTTAATTTCCAAAAAAAAATAGTGGCCCTTTATATTGGTGTTCCTAATGAGTTAATTTTTATATAAAATGAGATATTTTATTGATTAAATCAAATAAAAATTTGAATTGTAACTATTTTCTAATGACGCATCTCTCGCGTCATGGGCCTCCCTGAAGGTTTCTTCATGACGCGCTAGGCGCGTCACGGGACAGGAGTCGGTTAAGTCCTGCCAACCTAAAATTACAACTATTTGACTTAATTACGGAGAACAATATACCTATCTTTTTCTTACACTATAAAGTGGCAACTACATAAAAAAAATTGGTTAAGTCTGTCTTCTCTGCAGCCATTTTTTATTTTATTTAGAAAAAATATAAAATAACTATACTATTTCACACTAGCTGCCACTCACTTATCGCCCCCCTATACAATTATGTTGAACTAGTACCTCACTTATCGCCCACTTTACAATATGTTTGTACAAGTATCTTACTTATCGCCGCCCAGCACAAAGTGCACGGGGTCCCGTCGCCGCTCCTCGCCCGGGCTCTTCCTGGCGTCGTTCAATCTCCTCAGCTCTTCCGAAGACTTCTTGTCGTCGAGTCTTCTCTCGCGCGACTCCTGCGCTAGACGCTCTTCCAGTTGCAGTCTGGTTGGGGGAAGTGTAGGTAGAGTTACTACTATGAATTAAAGTCGTATTCGTGTCTGTTTGTACGTTTGCTTTTATACTCCTTTTAAACTTAAATTTTTAACATTCAGAAAAAGGCTTTTTAAGATTAAATTTTAGGCCAAAATTCAACGTTTCGTGAGTTCTTTATAAGTTCGTGAGACTTAGTTATTCTGTAAGTCTAATGAGCATTGTAAAAAAATAACAAGATAACTTCTGTTTAGAGTGTACTTTTGATTTAAAGGAAAACTTTAAAAAACTCAGAAAACGTGTCCTTGATTCCACCTTTACAAGCTGTAATAAGTTTACTGTAGTACTGATATTTTTTTAACAATTATCCAGAATATATTAAATTTGATTTTGACCTATGCTAACTCTTGCTCCTATAAGATAAGATAATAAAATCTAAGTCACACACTATTAGCAAAACAATTTAACAAACCTAGCTTCAGCGAGCCGTAGATCCAAAGGATAGTGTGGCGTATCATGATCTTCACTTCCCGAAGAATCCTCCCGATACCCATGATTGTCTGCCACTGGAAAACACGCCTTATTTCACACACCACAACGACCAAAATCGAACCAGCTTTCACTCCCAACCACTTGTCTAAAGCATGTATGTATATATAAATATATGTAAGAAGCAACATATAAGATTATTTTGACTATGAAGCGTTGACAAAAACATTAAGCTTACCTGCGGTCTAAACACAGCTTAGGTTTCCTCGTATAGGGTAGAATGCAAATAAAACAAAATCACAATCGTCAAAAGCTTTCAAACGTGCAAGAATAAAAAAAAAACGAAAAAATAATAGTGGTAATAGTACTTGAAAAAAAAACGCCGAGAAATTTTTGTTTGACAGAAACCCAGATTTACTTACTTAGCTCCTTTAATTCTAAAGTAACATGCAAAAGAAATAAAATAAAACCCACACCAAAAAACTAGAAAAGAAAGATATCAGCCGGTAATATAATTTGTTATTTACAAGTAAAATCTATTTTTCATACATGCTTTAGACAAATTTTAATACATATAGGGCTGAAAGCTTCATATCGATTGTGATGCCAAAATAATAATGGAAAATATTTATTAATAACACACAACTTAAATAGGAATGTAAATAAATAAAAACTTAAAACAACCAAAAATTTTACTGTAAACAAATAGTAAATTATAAGAGTTTAAGTACTGATTTAATTTATATAGTAATTTGAGCACTTAAATAGGAAGACTAAACATTTTTAATATAAATAATTAACGTGAATTTAACTGACTAAAATGTACATTACAAACATAGCTATCAAAACCTAGTTATTAAAGTGAAAACCATTTTTAAAATACCTAGCATAAATACACAGGTAAAATATGTTATTCACTAATGTATAAAAATGTTCATAATCACACACTAAACAGTATTTTGTTTCGGTAGTAGGACAAACTTTTAAGCAAAACATTATGACTTCATTAAAAATGGCACAGTTATTTCGTTATGTTCAAAAATCGGCTTGAAATTTCTTATTTCCTGTTTAGGAACAAAATATATTGAGCATATTTAAATAGGATAGTATATAACTTATATTTTCATGCAATAATTTAATTTTATTATAAAAATGTTATGACACTATATGTTTCTTTTAATACTAATGTCTTTTTCCAAGTAAAAATCTAAATTTAATAGTATTATCAATGTATCTATTGCACACTAAGGTAACAAAATATCACAAAGTTTTATTTTATATTTTCACTCATAATCTAAGTAATTAATCCCCTAAATTATTACTTCAATAAAGTTCAATATTGATATTATTAGAACTTTGTATATTGACAGCAAAAATAACGACATAGGTCTTTTGCTACCAATGACTAAATAAATTATGGACATGTTTTGTTGGTTTCACATAAAGCAAACTTAACCAACAAATACATTAAAGTTTTATTTTACTTATAATGTGTAGTTATTTTATAACTTTAATTGTGTACTTTCGTAGAACATAAAAAAACCACATATATAAGAACCTTAGTCATGGTTTGCTATTTATAAGGGTCGGTGACATTTCGGACCAAAAAACTCGGACCGCTTCGCCAATGTATGGAAAAAAATAATATTAAAATTGAAAATCCATACATTGGCGAAGCGGTCCGAGTTTTTTGGTCCGAAATGTCACCGACCCATTTATAAATATAATATATTTTGACATTTAACAGTACTGTCAAAATAAATATAACAAAATACAGATCAACTTTTCAAGGCGGATTGTGCAAAATACATGATTTTGTGCGAAACTATAATTTTAACCAACAATATCAAGCCTGTAGCAAACAAAATATAATTTTGACACAAATCGATCTGTCTTCGTATATCGATGTAAACTAGTGATGTGCTATTCCGCGTGATCGTGGTTTAGTGATGACTCTTCGATCTTACCTGAGCCGCATAGTGATGTGTCGTCTCCGCAACTAAGATCATCTTGAGAGCTGTTCATTCGACCTGAAATAGACAGAAATACATTAATAAGTGACCTTTTTTGTTATGTTATGTAAAGTTGCCTTCAAAAATGTATCTTAAGTATATAGTTGTAAGCTGTATCTTACTAAGGTGAGACATAGTTCAACAGCCTCGGGTGAAAATTGGCTACTTTTTACCGCTGAAAAGTGACCCATTCACACGGGAAAAGCCGTTATCGTCAAGGCCAATAAGCCGTTAAGGGTTGAAAGCTAGTCTCTATCATCATTACATAGTATAAATCTAAGTCGCTATTTCTGTCTGTTTGTATGTTTGGCTGCTAACTTCTTCTAAACCAGTTGAGGGATTTTAATGCGGTTTTCACCATACTTCAGGTATTTTTTCATTTAAATTTGTAAATAAATAACAGTCGTAAATTTTTTTTTAAGTTAGCCAAAAATCAATGTTTCGTGAGCCGGTCGGCCAAAATTACACCATTGCGAAGCGTGGTCGGGTCGCTCGTACAATATATATGTATATGTATGTAGTGACTCACCCCCCCTGCCCCCCACCCTGCCGTTGGAGTTCCTATACAGGGTGTTCTCCAGGAACTGTAATCCGCTGTTGTTGATGATGTTGAAGCCGCAGAGGCGCTCGATCTGCTTCCAGCGGTGCATGCGCTCCTGTGGACAATGTGTAATGAATTGAGATAGGAGTTTTGGTGAAATATGAATAGAGTTTTGGGGTGGACGTAATAATGTTAATGAGGTGTTGTTTTGACATTTTTGGTATATTAGTAAATTTACAAAATTGTATGGAATACGTATCTTTGCTTTCGTTGAACTGTCAAATTTGTGAAAAAAATCGTCGTTATTAAATCGGTTTGTTAAATAACCACATTATAGTGGATTGAAGAGTGAATCGTATATAGGTTGTCTTTCAGCCCTGCGATTTTAGCCTCAACTTTAAATTACTCTTTCTGCCTGCTTTTTCAGTAAAATACTTTTACAACATTAAGGAATAACGCAATGTTCGTACATAACTATCTAACATCCACCCAAACTCACATAAAACCAACCTCATCACCTACCCACAAGCCTTATTATTATATTATTTTACCTGTAACTCCTGCGTGACTTCATTAAGCGCAGTCCGTGCCTCGACTATGGAGCGGTCCACGTCATCAATGGACTTGCCGTGCGTTGACACAAAAGCGCCGACCAGGCTTGAACGCTTCTTGCGGAGTTTCTCACACTGGATGTAACGAAATGTAAGGTAAAATATGATGTTTTGTAGAATGTATCAGAGAATATAATTTAATAATTGATTGTATTTGACAACATTATAAGTCTAAAGAGTCAAAATGTGATCTTTTATTATATAATATTTGACTAAGCGCGTTTGCCGTTATTCAACGTTTAAAAGAAATTGCGAATAGATAGCACTTATTTGTGTAGTTATATATTTTTTGAAATTTTAGTTATTTAGCTTTTAACTATTTAAAATTTTGGAATTGCAATATGATCAGTACCAGTAAATAAAGTACGTTTTTCCCGTTTTAGCAACATGTTTTAGCCTTCTTCAATAAATTCACTATTCAACACAAAATCATATTTCCAATTCGAACCAGTCGTTCTTGCGATTAACACGTACATACAAACAAACCAACTCTTCATCTTGTAATTCTACTAATATGTATTATAAATGTGAAAGTTTGTGAGTATGTATGGATGTTTGTTACTCTTTCACGTTAAAACTACTGGACGGATTTGGATGAAACTTTGCAGTAATATAGTTTATACATCAGAATAACACATAGGGTACTTTTTACCGCGGGAAAACCTCTCATTCCCACGGGAAACCGACTTTCACCGCGGGCGGCCACTAGTATTACTATATAGGTTTATCCTCACCGCCTCCCTAGCCTGTTGTAGTTGCATATCAGCTTGCTGCTTCTTCCTCAGATACGATCTGTTCTCCACTTCGTGGGTGAGTTGCAGCCATTGCTGGAGGCCGTGAGGGGGCGCCCAGAGACGGTCTTCTAGCTCGCCTTCAGCGCGACGCAATTCTGAACGGAGCATCTAGAAGATGGATAATAATTTAAGATATTGAGTTGATTTAATTATTGATTCAGGGGATTAAGACGGTTGTTTTTGAATCAAAAGAACCCGTAATCGACGAGCATGTATGAAGAGATTGATGTGTGTGAAACAAGCGCAAGAAGTATGTCTGGACCGAGGTATATGACATCCATAGTCTCTGCCTACCCCAATGGGAGACAGGCGTGGCGACTTGTATGCATGTTTTGAAGTTTTATGGTTATTTGAGCAGCATTTTGACACGTGGCAAGATGTCAAAACGTAGATTTATTGGCTGGTAGGGTAATGTTGTGTGAAACTTTAAAACGAAGGTTAAAAGTCGGAAACGTCGGAAAATCAAAAATAATAAAATAAACGCGTAAAACCCGTTAAAATGAGTTTAATTTCAAGTAATAATAATCGCGTAAATCTAAGAAGTTATATGAAGGTTAAAAGTATAGGGTACACAAGACGTTGACAAATGAGTTATATTGTTCATTGGCACAGCTTACAGATTTTGACAATGAAGTTTTAAACAAGACTTTTAATTTAAACAAACACAATACTACCCTTGTAGTTTCGCCAGGCAATACCAGTAGGTCTATTCTGTAAAACGAAACGTATGCACTTTGCCGTCGTTTCGGGCCCGAAACGGGCATTTGCTTTTCTATTTGGCTTGCATATCGTTTACGTATTTGTAATCCGAAAGTCAACGAAATAATAAGGGTTTTGACTTAAATTTCTATTCTTTACGTCAAAACCCTTATGATTGATGAAACGATACGAAAGCAAATAGAATAGCAAATGTCCGTTACGGGCCCGAAACGAAAGCAAAGTGCTCACGTTTCGTTTTACAGAATAGACGTACAGTATTTCATACTTAAGGAAAGGCATTATTTTTAATATGTAATCCTGTAAAACAGTGTTTACATTACCTCGACTTCAGCTTTGAGTTGTGACACTTCCAGATCTGAAGATGCGGAGTTGAGCAGCGGCGTGTCGCCCGCTTCACGCAGCTTCTTTTCAAGATTCTTCTTTTCTGTATTTACACTTTCCTAGAGTGAAAACGTGGCATTTAATGGAAGCAATTTTGACAGTTACTTAGTAGGTCTAGTGTCAGAATTTTAACTGCGATTAAAGACATTGGATAAGGTAAGAGCTAATTGTTAACTTTAAATATTTCTTCTTACACTGATAATAACCACGAATGTTTATGAATCAAAGTAAGTGTAATAACAAAAATATGTATAAATAAAGCTATAAACATAAAATGAAAATAGAGGCTTTCCAGGGTACTTAATGCAGATCATCTAAATAACTCAATCTGTATCAATTCTATTTAAATTAAATTAAATACCATAATGATATTTTAACCTGACAAGCATTTGCTTTTAATTTTCTCTAAACTATATTTTAATCATTTGTTATCATTACGATTCCATTTGACATTCTATAACGTAGCACCGCCAAAACTAAACCTTCCTATATTTCCCTTTCCCTGCCTTTTCTTTTCTGTATTTACACTTTCCTAGGATACAAAAACATGGAATTTAATACTAATAATTTGGACAAAATCGTCAATTTAAAAACATTAGCTAATTCTGAAATACTCGTAAACTATTCGAGTGAAGGCGGATGCCTATGTCAAAACAGAAATATGCATAAGCCCTAGCGATAAAATAAAGAGTTTAAAATAGCAAAAAATTATTCAATTACCAAAATTAACTATTAGCATTTCAAACACTTGCTTTTAAATGTCTCTACTCTAAGTGACTTTTTGTAGTCAATTTGTCTCCGAACTTGAAATTTATGTAGTGGTAGAGTCTAGCCTGTAGGCTCTGTCTGCAGCGACTACTGGGCTGACTCGACCGGTGAAACACCACCGTCGCACAGAAAACCATAGTGAAGTAGGGCCGATGTTCCTGCGTTTCGTTCGGTGAGTGCGGTATCCGGTGCCCAATTTTGTCAAAGGCTCAGCAACACACCCCCAACACCCACAGTGTTGCGGGTAGTCATGGGCGGCGGTGATCACTTACCATCTGGTGACCCGCATGCTCGTTTACTTTGCTATATTATAAAAAAACTAGCTTTTCGCCCTGCGGTTTCACCCGCAACTAAATGTTTTTCCCGTGGCAATATCTTACCCTATTTATTCCAAAATAAAATATAGCCTATGTTACTCGTAGATAACGTAGCTTTCGAATGGTGAAGGAATTTTTCAAATCGGTCCAGTAGTTTTTGAGCCTATTCGACAAAACCAAACAAAGTTTTCTTCTTCATAATATTACTATAGAAAGAAAAAGAACCCACCTGCGCAATCCTGGCTTTCTCCAGCTCCTTCTGCATATCGTCCAGCGCCACCTCTGCCTTCCTCAATTGCTCCATGTCTCGCAGCATCCTCTGAACCTGGGACCGACTGGCGCGACCAGCCCTCAAGGCCGCCCAGCCGCAAGCCACCGCGCCGAGGAGTAGGGACGCTAGCAGCCAGTCCTTCCATCGGCTGCCCTCTTGGCGAACGGGATTATGTCAGGTGGCCGTAGTGGTGATTTTACAGGGTTATGTCACAGGGTTATAAAACTTAGATGGCCTCTGTGACGCTACAGTAGTAATGTCAAACTGTTATGCGGAAGGTCGTGGGTTCGATCCACAGTTGGGCCAGTTTAGTTAAAATGTGTCTTTTCGGAATTGGGTCGTCTTTGGGTGTTACTAAGTTTTTCGCAAGCATATTGTATGGTATCTTTAGTACAAGCTTACACTTGGTTTAGGGATATTTGTAGTTGGTGTATTAGTGTGGAGATTTATTTCTCACTAGTGGCCGCCCGCGACTCCGCTCACGTGGAAGTGCGAAGTTTTCCCGCGGTAAAAAGTACCCTATATGTTATTCTGATATATAACCTATATTACTGTAAAGTTTCATTAAAATCCGCCCGTAGTTTTTACGTAAAAGAGTAACAAACATCCATACATACAAACTTTCAAATTTATAATATTCGTAGGATAACTACGTAAAATTAACGTGAAAGCTTAATGGCAAGGACCTGGGCTACTATTCTAAGGGTTTCGGGTTGCACTTATCTATTCTTACCCACTAAGGACTTCTTATTATGTACCTACATATATTTTTACGCAACTACGTCAAGGAAAAATATTTATTTAAAATATCTTGAGGTAACCTAGATGGTTGGATAAATATTCATCATATAGAAATAATATAAAGCTTTGCTGATAAAGGTCTAAGTTACAACTGTTTATTTTAACAAGCTATTTTCCTTCGCACTACTCATCAAGTCATACAAACGACATTCATCTTTAGCATTGCTTCGATTCGTTCCGCGATTACCTACCTACACTAAAGATTATCATTCTAGAAATAAAACAGCATTCGTAAAATCTCCTTCAAAAGCAGGAAACAATCATCACAGTAAAATGATGTACCCATTACATGACATGCAAGTTTATACCATTTATAATAACAATGGCAAAAAACCAATATAATTCTACTCCCATTTTGAGATTAGGTTGAAAAAGTTAGCAGGAAAAGTGGCAAGGTTATGTCAAAATGTATGTATGTCTGCAAACTGTGATAGGTTAACCTGTATTATATGAATATAAAACCAGTATATTTATTAATACATAGATCAGTAGTATTTTCCTGATATTGCTGTATGGAGTAAATAATATAATAAGTGTCCGTTACAAAAAATGGCGGTAATAAAAAAAACGGTTGAAAATCAAACGCATAGTCGAAGGTTCATATCTTTGCTAATGCAAATTGGCCGTTTCAATAATAATAGCATAATTGATATGCCGACTTATCTTAGGCTCAACACAGATTTAATTAATTAATTATTTAAATAAATAAAAAAACAACAAATATCATTGTTTACTAATATCTCGTATAAAATAAAAGGTCCTAACCTAATTAAGTGTTATTACGTGACTTATTAATAATTATAAAACAACCTATGCACGCAATAGCTAAACTACTAACTGCCCTTCAAACACCATTTTTTATATCATGATCATTGCGATACAGTATTTTAGATAAGGCCTTCTTACAAAGTAATGATAATAGCGCTCTATAGTACATTTTGTATTAGAACACGCTAATTCTGACATAAAAATCCCAAGTTTTAGAATGGAACACACGCTGTGTCAAGCGATAATGAAGCAATTATCAAAGACGACTTAATAGCAATTAAATATTTCCTAAAATAAAAGAAGAATGCCAACCACAAAAGCGTACTCTATTGTTTGTGCAAAGCATCATTGTTGTCTTTGGCAGAACTGTCAAAACCGCTGGTATGTTCATCGCCAATAAAAAAAACAATCGCAAACAGTCATTAGACGACCTTGATTTGAATTCGCTACCAGACTATTACATTACAAATCACATGCAGGTTAATAATCACGCAGGAAACATTAGTCGAATTCGTTCGGAGCTATATTAGGACGTTTAATGTTTATCAGTCCATTTAAATCAAAAGTTTAACCCTATCAGTATTTCCGTATGTGTTTTTTTTAAATCAAAGTTTAAACAAAATAACATGTTGCTACCTTTTTCAGTTAATTCCACATAGCGTAAACTGATGGCACAATTCACAAAACAAAACACTGCCAGTAAACAAGTCCTTAATACCATTTAACACAAAAGACAACTTTCTACACTTCACTTAGAGTTCATTTTGTAATACATATAAAGTTATTAAGGATATTGTATAGTTTTTACACAAACAGGACAAACGACAGTGTCTATAAATCGACGGTTAAAATGAAACTAAAATACTTGAATGATGTGATGTAGTAGTGTCACCATAATTTTATAAGTGTTGAGGACAATCTGATAACACTTGTACAAATGTGTTTATTTTTTAATTGAGTTCATGAGCCAAAACAAATGAAAACAAAAGTTTTTTTTTAATAATTTAGTTGCTTACTCAAAATATTAAAGATAATAAGATATTTTTAGCCTCCCTTTTACTATTTTGTTTTAAAAAATACTTAACTAAGAGGATCTTGTCAGAGATGGTAGTATTTTTAGATTATGTTGTTCTAATTTGTTATTTTTTTCATTAATAATGGTCACCCTACTAAAATGATTTAATTCTATGTCCAACAGGTAGTCATCTTCTGCATTTAGTGTGCGACCTGTCCACACCTACATTAGTCTGTGTTTAATGTTTTTTTTTATCATAAATCTTAATTTGGCGTTCTCCGTGTTAGGTCATACGTTATTTTGGTCTGTGAATCAAGTTCAAGGTTGATCAACTTCATATCAAAAAACGTGGTAGACTAAAATTAAATAAAAAATGAACATACCGACTTAAATGTTTGCAAAATAAAACTTTGAACTTTTGATTTATAAAGTTTTATTGATAAAGTTAGTAAGTTCTTCAAAGTACTATTTTAATCGACGTAAATAAAATAAGGCAAGGAAAAGATCTTAGAGCATTTGAAAATGCAAAAAATAAAGCATTTGATCCATGTTCAATTGATTTTCAGGGTTTTTAAGAATGATTCGTTACTAATTTCTGCCGGTTCAAGAATCCATAACCTTCACAATTTTGAACTTGACCCGTCCAGTTCATAGTAAAGTTTATGATGCAATTATTTTCCTCAATTTGTTACCTATAAATCAGGTATTTTCTGTATTCTACCTTGTAACAGTTTGAGTTAGTAACAAAGTAATGTTTGACAAATTTTCTGGCAGCGTTATGTGTAGTTAACTCGAGGGCGTGTCAATAAACTTGTATTTTAACATTTAGGATAGCAACTCAATAGTGAAAATCAATTTGTTTTGAGGTTTAATAATTGTTCAATTTGTCTGTAGGTATAACATATTTAAACTAAATTGACCTGCCCTTTAATAGACGATTAAAACATTTTAGCATATTAAACCGCATTTAAATCCGTTACGTAGTTTAGCAGGAGATAGCAGACAAACAGACAGAATTAGCGACTATGATTTATACTATGTAATGATAATGATACGAATACTTTTTGTCAAATAATGCTTCTATCTCATTTATTTAATTTACAGAACGCTTATAATGTTAAGAACAAACTATACTTTAATAGTCTTATATCATACAGGTTTAGGACAAGGAAAACTATAAAGCCTGATGCCGTATTATTAAACGTAACCGCAAGCATTTACAAAATTAGTTTCCTCTTCAAATTGATGATAATTAATTTACCAAATATGCTTTTGTAACTCTAACCACACAAAGGATTTTTATATGAATCACGTTGTAATTAAGATCTGTGTTTTGTCTAGACGTAAAATTAAAAATTCGCAGAATTTTAATCGACTTATTCCTAGCCATAGCCTAGTAATATTACTAGCCTTCCGCCCGCGGATTTACTTGCAAGTAAATAAAAAAAAATACTTCTTTACAACGAAACAGATTTTACGGTAAGTACATTGTTTATTGCGGTTTCCACTATCATTTCTGGTCAGCCCAAAATCAATGCTTCGTGAAAAATTCCACTAGTACGAAGCCACTAGTATTTAATTAAGGTTCATTATATCCTACTAATATTATAAATGTGAAAGTTTGTGAGGATGTATGGATGGATGGATGGATGGATGTTTGTTACTCTTTCACGTAAAAACTACTGGACGGATTTTGATGAAACTTTACAGTAATATAGCTTATACATCAGATTAACATATAGGGTACTTTTTACTGCGGGAAAACTTTTCATTCCCACGGGAAACCGACTTCTACGCGAACGGAGTCGCGGGCGGCCACTAGTTGTATCATAAGTCATTTCATCATAGGTTATTCTACTAATCCTACAAATATTATAAATGTGAAAGTTTGTGAGTATGTGATGTGTTCACGTAAAAACTATTGGACGGATTTGGATGAAACTTTGCAGTAATATAGGTTATACATCAGAATAACACATAGGGTACTTAATACCGCGGGGAAACTTCCACGCGAACGGAGTCCCGGGCGGCCACTGGTTTTAAACAAAACTTCATAATATGTATCATAAGTCATTTCATCATAAGTCATTGTATCATAAGTCATTTCATCATAAGTCATTGTATCATAAGTCATTGTATCATAAGTCACTGTATCATAAGTCACTGTATCATAAGTCACTGTATCATAAGTCACTGTATCATAAGTCACTGTATCATAAGTCATTGTATCATAAGTCATTGTATCATAAGTCATTTACCAACCTTTCGGGGGTCCAAACAACACGACGTCCATCGCTTTCAGTGCCAGCTTCTGTTTGTGAATCGGGTCCTTGATGCCCAGAACGTTTGTCACGTAGTGCATGTTGTTCACTGCTAGCCTGTTGAAGAAATTGTTTTATAAGTACATATATGGGTAGTTTGCAGGTAGTGTTGACGAGATTAGGAGTTAAGTCGATTTTAAAAGGTATTTTGTTGACGAAATCAGTGGTTAAGTTTATATATTTATTTGAATGTATTTTCAGGACAAGTCAAAAGAACTTTAAATGGTGGTTTTAGGGGATGTGGTTAGTACAAGTATACTATAATAAAGTAGTCTAGTATGCTTTTATTAGATGAATATGGGCTGCCATATTCATCACATGATAAGGAATGAAATGAAACTATTTATTTATAAAAAAAAAACAAACCATTATAGAAGATGGTCACTTGGTCACGTTTCTAGCAAAAACTAGATTTAAATTTTTATGAGACTCGGAATCGTCGGGGTTAAGATTTCGGAAGTTGTTGAATGTAATTGCTGCATTAGTCATAGATAGAAAAAATACCCACAAAATAGTTTTTAGCAATACATGATATCCTAAACCTTCCTCTTCGATAATTTCCTGTAGCTTTGAATGGAGATTCTTATACAAAAAATATTTAACTACATAGTTGTAGGTACACGCCATTATCTAGACATATAAAACATTTATTTTTCGCAAAACATGCAATAGGTACCAATAAAATCCGACACTTATCACACTTAAAACTATCCGCCAAAAATATCATCCATACATTATTTCTGTTTGTTTTAATTTTAGAGTACCCATTCAAATAAAAAACGATCCGTCATACAAACGTAAAAATATCGGATTTAACGCTTGACCTTCGCTCATGTATTGTCTTAGTTAAAAAAGTTTCCTTACGTCAAAAACACGCATTTTTCAAATTGCTAAAAATTTACGAGTTTTTGTAATTAGACGTGAAAATATAGGTTTGTTTGTTTAAACTTTTTATGTGTTAGTTTATGTTGTTATAGTGATGTATGTGTTCATTGTACATATGTGAATTGTTGTTTTTGCACTACGTAATGAATCGTTGATTATAGTCTGGTTCAAATTAATATGTAGTGGTTTATTACTGATGGTTATATAAATGTGTGGTATATGCATAGCTTACAAGCGAGTACAAAATGTATATTCTTATTTACTAAACTAGAAACATATTTGCAGAGAAATATTTTTTATATGTTAGCTATTCTAAATCTAAAATAAGTCATACTAACGTATTAATCGTGCTCACACTTAAAATGTCATTTCAGAAATCGACAGATAGTTAACTAAATCTTGTGCTTTATCCAAGTTTGATTATTTTTAAGTCAGTCAGCTTTTAAACATGATTTAAGGGTTTCGTGCTATCTTTATGTCATATTATGAACTCGTAAAATCTTCTTTAATATAAAAAAGGCAAACCTGACTCACTGACTTATACTCCTACTGTTAAAAAAAATCAAATAAACATGTAGTCTGAGTTCTGTAAATTGTTTACTCTCACTGCACCATATTATGTTTTATCTTAGGTCATGCATTCTAGTTCACTATAATGACTATAAATATCCAGGTCTACATGAAAGTAGGACTATTGGGATTTTTTTTTACTGGGAAAACTACTGGGAATCAAAATTCCCTAGACTAAGACTATTGAGAAGAAAATTCCCTGTAGTTCTATTGGTAAGACTACTCGGTAAGACTACTGGGAACTGGGGAATATAATATTACAAAAACTTTGCCACAACAACGCGTAGCCAGGTCTGCTAGTTTCAAATATGTTATTTAAATTTAATCTGTAGTATTAAGCGATCACTAGCTTATACAAGGTTTATTATTATGTGTAGATATTGTAAACAGTTTCCATTAATAGTATAAGTCTATTATATTATTAAGCCGGGTTAAAACGACTATGTTGATACCTATTGCTGTGTACTAGTTTTTTCCGGCGTTTCTCACAGAAAATAACGATTCCAAGTTCCATCCAATTCTCAATTCCCCTTATTTTTTCCCAAAACACAAACTTAAGCTAATTAAAGACCATTCATTCATTTATCATTCATTCATCATTCATTCATTCATTCATTCCTCATTCATTCATTCATTCACTTAGAGATAATAATTAAGGCTATACTAACCGAGGCAGCGTCGCTCCAGTGACCTTGTGTTGCAGGAACAGGGCCTTGTACTGCGGCAGATCGACCGACTCCGATAGCCATTCCACTGTCTGCTCCACTGTCCAGTTGTGGACCTGTGGGAGAAAAATATTATTGAAAAAAAAATATATATTTTTTTTCGTTAATTTTCTTAAAAGTGTTCTAAATACATGATTTATTTGGTAATATCTCCAAAGCTCATATGAACTTGTCGGAGACATTGATTTTAAAAGATAACTTACTAAATTAAATTATAACACATAAACATACAAATTAATAAAACATGATTTAAAGTATGATTTAAGATGGTCACCAATGTTTTTAAAATTTATTTTTACCTTGATGGTTTTTTTAAGTAATTTCATTACATTCCATGAAAGTGACAATTTCGATCATCGGCTTATCACCAGTAGGCCGAGAGAAAAAAGCTGGCGGAAAAAAACTCAGCACTCTTTTGTCCAACACCAAATATACAAAATCAACTACACCAAGACAAGATAAAAACGTAAGGTCACAAGACGGTTAAATTTAAGTAAGGAAATACATGTACTGATTCTTGGGTCGATGTCTTGGTCTTGGTCTCGTGATAATAATATAACTATGGGGGACATCTATTGAAGATATGATCATAATGCATAGGATATTGCTTTTAACCGCTTTTAACTTTAAATCCTCAATGCAGGGAACCGGTTAAGTTGGGTAAAGACCTAAAAATCTCGGTAAAAAACCGTATCAAATCGCTGCGTGATTAGAAGCGGACATGCCTATGTCGAACCCAAATTTTAACTTAATTGTAAGTTATTTGGAGATAGGGATTTCTTGTTTTCTTGTTTGACTTGGCGTGGTTGCATTTATTGAAATCCGTAATAAATTTATTGATTAGTTAGTTACATAAGTAAAAAAAATATTTATAAACTTGTGAGGCTGACAAACTGACAACGATTCATCACAGATATTCACCACAACATTTCTTACATACAAATCTCATCTCTTACTACAGAAATTTACATAAATTTTTCCAATAAAAAAACGTACGTATCTCCGCGTGCGTAGTAGCCTAGTGGCAACAGGAACGGTCTACTATACCGAAGGTTCCGGGTTCGATCCCCACTAGGGTGTACCACTAATTTGGTCTTTTTCAAATTATGTACATGTTTATAACGGTGAGGGAAAAACATCGAGAGAAAACCCACATGATTGGATGATAATCCATCATGTGATCCACAACCCGCACTGAGCCAGCGTGGTGGATTACGGCTCAAACCCTCTCGCTATCAGAGAAGGAGGCCTGTGCTCAACTATAGGACATATATAGGCTATTTATTATTATTATGTATCTCACCTCAGATCTAAGCCACGCCTCCCACAGTTCCTTGACAGATATGTGCATGTCGTCGTTGTGGTGGAAGGCGCGCTGCCGCTTCTCATAGCCGCTGTCGTACTGGAGTTCTTCACGAAGAAACTGAAGACAAGGGTTGTAGGTTGAAAGACAGGTAAACGCTAATTGCCTCTGATATTCTATCATGGAACACCTAGCAAAGCACTGGATGATTTGGCCTAATCTCAAGATATTGGACAGGATGAAAGAAGATTGGATGCAAAGAGGTGTGTATTGCCCCAGCCCTCTTTCTGTCAAGAATATTACCTTTCTGGCTACACACTATCATTATAGTCATAATATGATGATTGTCAATTGTTTATCTGGTACAAAAGATTCATATGTTAGAGGTAGGCCTTAAGACAGTGAAACAATATTGCTCATAGTAGTAACACGAAATTGGGATGATAACTCAGAGATCCGAAGGAGATTCAGGAAGGAGAAAGTATTCTCGGTGTACATGGTCTCTAAGAGATTACTATTTATTACTTCATTAGGATAGTAACGAACAACTAGACGTCAACACTTTTGCCAATACACTTCAGGCAGACAAACCGTCATAAAAAGATTGCATAATGCAAATAATATCATGCATTAATATACAAATATGTTTCACGACCACATCATGACCAAAGACTCGACATAAATTCGCCATAACGCCAAAGTACAAAGCCACAATCCATCCGTTATTGATATTAATTGCTCATTCTTATTGGTATGCGTGCTCGGTATAAACTATTTGTTTGTTGATTGAGTAGGTACTGGCGGGTAGTCAATTAAACTTTTATTGGTGTACTTGAAGATGCAATGGGAAGATTTTGTTGCAAGTTGAATTGCACCGTCTTACGGTTACTTAAACTCTACTACTAAATTTGTCAAGAACTATAACATGTAATACTAATCATCAGTTAAATTTCGTTTCTGGGATGGATCGATATTTTATATTGTTGTGTTACGTAGCGTAATTGTGTCCTTATCTACATAATAAAAAAAGGTTAAATTTAAAAATTTAATTGTATTTTTTTAGTACTAATTAGACTAATTGAACTTTCTACTAATCATCACTTGAATTTCATTTATGGGATAGATATTTTACATTGTTGAGTTACGTAGCGTAATTGTGTCCATAATAAAAAAATGACAAATTCACAAATTTAATTGTAATATTTAAAGTACTTCTTTAGACAAATTGAATAACCATTCTGAGTGTGGCGATAAGTTAACAGGGTACTACAGAACTGTGTATGCACATCAAATTTTTCATAATTTCCTTTTCGTGTAAGAACAATTCGCATTCGGAAATCCTTGAGATTAAGTCGTGTCTCTTCCGATGTTGTTTGGATTTTTGTAAATAAGGTCATTGTCGTGATATTTTTGTGCCTTTATAAGGATAAGAGTTTAAGTAAGGAAAAATATTTAAGGACTTTACAGCAACACCATTTTTATCAGTTTTGTACAAAGGTTAGGTACCTACCTTGCCAAATATTACCTAGCCCATCGATTTTTAATATTTATTTAGTTTTGTAGCTAAGGATGCGTTTAATGCACAATTCAAATCAATTTTGGATAACAGTGGCCGTTCGAATAATCCAGCCAATGTCAAGTTTCAAAAACTTAAAACGAAATTTTAACAACTATCCTGCAGCTCCAACCCATCGATAAGGAGTTTTTATGTTTTCATACAACACTTTCCAGAATTCACCGACACGTAAATAAATCTAATTTGAATTTGAAATAACATAATACAACCGACTTACATCATCGCTCTCACTCAAGTCGACGTTCCCGTTGGCGTCGTCATCCAGTTGTCGGTGCAATTGCGTGATGGCTTCCATGCCGGCGCGGTCTTGAATGCAGTTGGGGTCATTCTTACACGCGTCTAGCAACACTGAAAAAAAGAAAAAAATACGGTGAGATACTGGCTGGTTTCATTAAAAAAAAGAAAGAGTTTGAGCTGTTGAGCGTACTGGCCGAAAAGAAAAGAGGTTGAATGGAGGCTACAGATTGTTGAATGGAAAAAGTATGTACCTATTTACTGGCCGAAAAGAAAAAAGTTTGATTGACCACAAATGAAGGTACTGGCTGGAAAAAGAATGAGATTGATGATATAACCTTACTTTGAACAGAGTTTAGAATCTGAAGCAGTGATAACCGCAGCAAGAGCTCCGTAGGCATTTGTTTTTTTATGTTCTTTTTTTAAATATAAAATATTAAATTCTTAAAACTTGAACAGTTAGATAAAGTAGAAGTATTTTTCTTCGCTATTTCTCTACGGAGGTGTACATAATAATAATAAACGAGGCATACATTCAATCTTTATTATACTCATTTGACTGCATTCGTGATGAAAGATACGTGCAGTCACTCATGTCTTTAAAGCATAAGTACTCGAATAAAGAAAATAATTGAAGACTTACTTAGTTTAAATTATATTTCGGAAAATATCCAAAACCGATTGAATAAAACCACAAAATCGAATTAAGCAACGAAAACAAACAAATCAATTCACGATTAAATAACGATTTAAGTATATAATGTAGGGCACCTATTTAATTAAATCGGAATTAAATACCTAATTGATCAATGCATTAGGAATTATTTCGATTGATCATGTTCGTATAGGCCTATACAATGAAATACTGTATACACGACATACACAAGGTTAAATTTGTGATAAGAAAAACGTGTTTGTTATATGCATTTTTTTTCTTTCTTCGTGAATTAATAAATGTTACAAAGGGATTAATTACGCGACATCAAATATAAAAACGTTAGTTCTTTATTACATTATTGTGTCTTTACTTATTTTACATTAAAGATGAAAGATAGAAACTTCGATATTGTTATAGATCTATAACAATGCTGAGTAGTAATTTGTGATGTCATTATTTCATAAAAAGACTGCGGTGTGTAGATATGTAGCTAGGGCAAAGGTTGTAACCATCACTGATCATAATAAAGCCTGAATGTTTTCAAACAAAGCTAGAACTACTCATTTTCCACACTTAAACATTTTAAAATACTTGTTAAACAAATAAACTCTGATCGGGTCGGAAGAGTCTTTCCTTGCAAGATGAGAAACGTAACTCGCGTAGTTCCATTTTAATTCAAATTCTATATCAAACAGTTACATATTTGTCTGTTTAGTGCGACTTTCCTAACAAAAGGGTGTTCGTCTTTCCTCGTCGCGCTTGGCAGATTTGTAAGCGAGTGCTGTACAGTATACATTGTTGTGATACACAGTAAGAAGCTGTTGTCTGTCCTATGGTAAGTTCTCGTAATTGCTTTAGTGGTTTCTTACGACGCCTTCGAGACAAAAGACCTATACTTATCCGGTCGACGCAAATGACTATTAGACGGATTCAATATCCTACTATAGTTAGAGTCTAGTCAGTAACTGTAAAAGTGATTGTTTTGTATTTGTGGCATTTGGTCTATCTTTTACCGACATTTTCATAGCAATAGTTACTACCTAGTTTATTGAGACACAAAGCACAGATAAAGGTAACTATGTAGAATATTGATATTGGCATAGTAAACAAAAAATGTAATAACACGGGAAAACCCAATTTATCTGGTCTAAGGAAAAAACCTGTTTCATAAATCTCGAATGTCATTGACTGAATTTTCCCGAGTTTGGCCGACGTAAGCCAAAATTAATTCGAGTAGACATTCTATTTATAGCTTCTTGTTTTTTTATTGTATTCGTCATAAAAAGTATATTTTATTCATGAGGTTAATGACTTCCTCGGTGATACAGAAAATAGATGAAATAATGTAGGTCGGTTGTCATAGAGACGTAATGGTTTGTGATGATGAAAAAAAGATTAAAGAACCATGGAAAACACAAAGGAACCTACGCAATGCAAATATTTTTTTTAAAGTTAATGTAGTTTTACGTAGGTCTTTATGATAAGAGAGAGGTTCGTCCATTACTAGCCGCGCTTGGCAGACGAATGGGCATTTCGATTATTCATTACACTGTTCTATTCTAAAAATCAACTAATAAAACTTAAAAAGAATCACGAAACTTATCGGACAATTGGGGGTAAATTAAACTGGGATTTACAAATACACGACAAAGTAGGTAAACAGTTAGTCATAAAAAATCATCCAAAAACGGAACAGGTAATGTAATAGGAGAATAATACTGTCTTTGTTATAATGTACAATTACGACTTAGCAACAAGATTCTAATACTAACTCTAAACAAAACGTTTTGCTAAACATTTGCCTGCATTGTAGAGGTAAATTTAAAAATAATGATACGATTTCCATGTACGTAAATAGTCTCTAGATCTCTATCATTTATTCTAGAAGTTTATGGCTGTTTACCTAATATAATTTACATTGTTTTAACGCAGTCGCCATACGCGTCTGTTTGTACATTTATCATCTACCTCTTACTCAGTCACGCTAACGTAATTTGATAGATTTTATAAGCAGTTCTAAGTTAATCTTGTATAGTCAGGTCGTCAAAAAACTAAACCTGTGAGATGCTTGGGTAACTAGTAAATAACATTATCTATCAAATTACCTTCTAAAACTTATAGGGGCATCAACTAAGAGATATTTTTGGAAACAACTTTGTATTCCATGAACACACTGACATCACAGACACAATGAAGATGTCAATTTGAAGGTAGACGGAAAATTTAAGACGTTTCCTTATATGGTTCGGAACTGCGTCCTATTTGATTTCATGTTCAATGACATTTTAAGGAAAATAAAATAAAAAAAACTAAAATTTACGATATTTCCAATATAAATATTCAAAGGTTCTAATTACTTGTCAGTGTAATACAATTTCGGTTTTAAAGCATGAGGAGCAGACAGACGGAAAGCAAAAAAAGCGAAAAAAAACTCGACACTGTTGTCAAAAAAAGGAATGGTGGTAGAAAAATCTGCTGCTTTGCAACTTTACAAGGACGTGCAAGAAGCAGAAAACAGTTGTCATGCGTATTAATGGCTAATAGTTATTGTGATTTCAAGGAAGGAGTAGGAAGATCAATAGAGTAGGTAATTGTTTGAGGGTAACTATTCTATTAGTCGAGAATTAGCCAGAAACAAAAAAACTATGCTGGTAAAGCATGATTAAATTTTGACTAAGCAGTATACATAATTTTTATTTAACTACATATTTCAAAAGTTATTTACCTACTTACATCACACTTAGTGCAGACATATTTACACTACCTACTGACCTAATTTCATCTAAAAATATACTCCATTCCCATAGAACAGATAAAAGTCATCAGACGATTTTTTTTATACACAACTAGGATAAAGTTTTCTACGTAATCGGCCAGTCAAAAGACCTTACTAAGGTCAGGCCCATGGCTAAATTAAATTCCGCATTCTTTATGAAATCCCATGGAAATATCCGGGAGAGTGTTTCGTCATGTCTTCTACGCATTAAAAACAAAATAAAACGTTTAATAGATATTATATTTGATGTCTATTTTTCTGAATAGTTGAAGCACTGTAAAATTAGTCATTTTTGAAGTACATATTATGTCTTTGAAGTTAGGGGAGCAAACGAGCATGCGGGTCACCTGATGGTAAGTGATCACCGCCGCCCATGACTACCCGCAACACTGTGGGTGTTAGCGGTGTGTTGCTGAGCCTTTGAGAAAATTGGGCACCGGATACCGCACTCACCGAACGAAACACAGGACATCGTCCCTACTTCACGACGGTTTTCAAAAAGTCACTTTAAAGTTAAGGGATAAGTAGAAGATTAACTGCTAGAAAGAATAGGACACTTCTTTCGATTACTAGAGATTTACGATACAAACAAAAAAATATTTATTCTATATGTTCGTTTAAGTTTAGAAATGATAAGATATTAATAGGTACATTGTATGAAAAACAAGATAAGTTTTTCGGTTGACCTACTTTATGATTTTCAGTAACCACAATGTAAAAAAAAACAACTACTACTTGTTTTATTTTCCGTGACAATATTATTTTAGCATAATAAAACTGAAGGCATTTATTTCCATAATAAGCCGTATTTGGCTCTACATCAAAATCTTTAAAAATATCTTCTAAAAAACTATGAGGAGTCAAAACATTGTACTACCTATAAGAATGTCAGTCATATCCAAACAATTTCATCATCTACAATTAACTAATTTGACGTAACAATTCGAAGATAGAAATGCCTTTGCGACTGAATGTACCTAAGTGTCTGTCTTTAAGTGGAGGTCGTTCTAAATTAGCTCTTAACACAGTTGCATTACGGTTCATATGTGATATTTGAGAACGATGTCTAATTTGTAAGAATGTGAATCATGCGCAAGTGTTGCCAATACACCCTCCGTGTTATATTTCATTGTTGTCAATGGAAACATTGTTCCGGTTTAAACTAGATATTTCCCTTTAATTGGGAGAAGTTTTGTTTCGGGTAATAAACGTCGATTAGTTTATTTTTTATTTAAAAAACTGGGTTCTCACGGTGAAACGTACGACGCAAAAATTGGCGACAAAAAAAAGTTATATTTTAGATCTTGCTGCATCGTATTGTGAGTTACTTAAAGAAGTATAACTTAAACTCTATATAAAATAACGTCTTGGTTATTAATTTTACAGCAGCGTCGACCTTCAGTGAAATATAAAATATATCTAATAGTACTATTTGACCTTATATCTTAAAGATTTGATCTCGGTTGATTAGTTGAACCAATGTGGTTTGCTATATCCGGTTTTAATCCAATGCATAACTTACGACGCACGTACGTATTTAGGTAGGTACATTACGTATTAATTACTTATCTTAATTTATTTTTAAACAGCAGTTTATCTAGTCGGCCTTTGAATTTCAGCAACTTTTTATTCATTGAATCAAATCAAATTTTGAAACAAAAGTTTATCCATTAGTTCAGGTGTTATCCATAAGTATAGCCACCCACGTTGAAGTTTGCTAGTTAAGCCTGATTTCTGTTGATGTAAAACATTACGTCCAAGAATATATTTTCTACTTTTAGAAATAATTCTATTTCGGGGGATTTAGTGGAGGCTTATGTCTAGCTTGGTGGAAGTTAAGGGGATGACATTGTATAGGGATTCGCCCAAAATACACTCTCTCTTCAGATATAATTTGTATTTTTTACCAACTAACAGGTAATCCATGTTAATATTAGCAGGTAGAGTTTGTGGGTTTTTTCAAACTTTGCAATGAGTGGAAAGCTACGTTATCAGAGAGTAACAAAGAGAACTTTAGTTTTGGTCAATTTTATTCCCACGCGACAAAAATGTAGGGGGTAGGCTAGTTCATGTAGAAAATAGGTCTACCAAACGCCTATCGTTTGCAGCCCGACCAATAAACCAGCATGCCTCAAACACATGTGTCAATGTTTATATCTAACTTACTGAATAACAACTGCAACTATTCTCAAGCTCTATTTATAGTCTTTATGAAGCGATAGTAATTAATATTATTCACAGTAATTCGCCACCATCTCGTCATGTAAGAGAAGCATCACGTCATGTGACCAGGGGCGGTACTCGCCAACGAATTTAATCAGTCTACGCTTTGTTGGTAAATACATTTATTAATACTGTGCCAATTATTGAGAATAACGTGGCACTTACCTACCTCGGATGAAGTGGCAATCGAAGGGCGAAGTCTTTTAATAAGAGAAAATGGCGATATGTGTGTATCGTTTTGATCGCATTGATATTGATTTAGGGTTTTTAGGATCCCAAAAAAATCAATATCATAAGATAATTAATGATATGTTCTAGATTTTCTAATACTCAATCATTACTATCAACAATGTTAAAAGATGTCAAACAAGAATTTGGTGCAAGGGATGGTAGGTTGTTATTTACGCCTAAAACCTCTTTTAAACGATAAAAATATGCAGAACGGTAGCACCATCGTCGATTCGCGCCTCACATAACACTATTATCAAAAAAGTTAATAATTCCAAAAAGTCTTAGTGAAATAATGCTACTAATATAAACGTGAAAGTTTGTGAGTGATGTTTGTTACTCTTTCACGTAAAAACTTCTGGATGGATTTTGATGAAACTTTACAGTAATATACGTTATACATCAGAATAACATATAGGATACTTTTTACCGCGAAAAAACTTCTCATTCCCACGGGAAACCTAGTTCCACGCAAACGGAGTCGCGGGCGGCCACTAGTAATTCATTTTGAAGCACAGAACAGAAAAAACGAGTAGAAGTGGCAAGTGGGCGTGGCGCGTGTGTCACATATACGCGGAGCTCCGCAAAACCTAGCTCAGTTCGCCGCATAGCCTTGATAAGATAAGACGATTGTGTTTACTAAACGAAATAAAGGATTGCGCTGAAAATATGCCATACTGCTCCATTTTGGAGTGCAAAAATGAAAGCCGCACTAAAAACATCAGCCATGGTAGCATTTCGTATCATCAGTAAGCATTATTTCATTTTATTATAATAATTTACGTAATTTTCTATTCCGTAAGACATTTTAAAGCAACATAAAACATAACAATTGTAAACATGAACTTTATTTGCCAAGGAATAAAGTTCAATTTACATTGTTAAATGTAGGAACGCCATCTATTGTTAAGTAGTTGAATTTTTTGTATGTCAACGCGATCGTGAGGTAAGTTGCAGAAGGTCGTAAATACATTATGGGTTTTAGTAAAGTGAACTCTATTTATCACTATCAAGATGTGTTTTTGCTTGACAGCATTTAGAAATAAGTCATTCTGGCACTAAGGATATGCGACCAATTAAAACAATTGTTTACATGTAGTGACTATGTTTATTATCAGTCCCATGTGTGAGTTTTGGCGACAGCGGTTTCGCTAGTAAGTTGGTCCTATGGCCTTTCCATCTACTTCTCTGTTCCGTGTTTTGAAGTACTGTATGAAGTTTTAACGTTGTATTTATCTTTATTGATGTTATGAAGCCCCAAAATATCTCCCTACTCGATTAACATTTCATTGACTGATAAGTTTTCCCCCTCAATAAAGCGATATGAAAGTGAGTAGGTAACTATGTAACCGATTAATAGCTGTTTATTGACGTTTGATAAATAAAATACTTTTTATACATACAATAACGGTTGACTCTAACAAAAACATATTTATTTTAATAGTACCTTTTCTGAATTTCATTATAATAGATAAGGAAAGTAAAATAGGTAGGTTAGTATAGAATCCAACTCATATGGGTGATAGGTATTGATTGTAAAACCACATTTCGTGATTTTAAAACAGCCTTCTTGCCTTCTGGAAAGTTTTATTTACTTACTGAATTGTACAAGTAAGAACTAGTAAACCTTCATTACTACTTTTATGGTTTAAGACAAGCCAATTTTTTTAAATTACTTAATGCTTGTCACGAATTGATCTGCGATTATACCGATGAACAAAATGCATTCAATTCTCACTGACATCAAGTTATACTAAATAAAATCAAGTTTCAAGTCTGTTTTACTTATAATTTTTGTTCTAGAACTAACCTAACAAAGGCTAGAAAAAAGCTGAAGGAAAATAACAATCGTGATCAACGCGACGGTAAGTAGGTACAAAATTCATGATTAACACCTAGATGTTAGTATTCTCTACTTCTAGAATAAACATAATAGAAATCAAATTTTGTAGACTTGTTCCCGTCTTAATCCTACTAATATTATAAACGTGAAAGTTTGTGAGTATGGATGTTTGTTACTCTTTCACATACAAACTACTGGATGGATTTTGATGAAACTTTACAGTAATATAGGTTATACATCAGAATAACATATAGGAAAATTTTTACCGCGGTAAGTAAAACTTCTCATTCCCACGGGAAACCGAACGGAGTCGCGGGCGGCCACTAGTGGTAGATAAATCAGTTGTCAATCCACTTCCCGCGCGATTTGACATGAGTCACCGCGCGTCGGCCTCCGTCTGCGCGGGCAATGAGCTTGACAGTCGATTCGCGCCATCATGCCGGATTTTAAATATAACAATACTGAGTAACTAACAAGGTCATGGGTTAATGCAAACAGGTATTAGTGATGTTGTTACTTTAAATATGATTTAAAAGGTATTAAAAATGGTTGTTGATAACAGAGATGTATGAATGGTTGGAAGTGGAAAAGAGAAGTCTTTTTATGGGATAAAATGAAACTTGGCTTTGGATAACACCTTTAATAATATATAACTAGTGGCCGCCCGCGAAGTCGGTTACCCGTCGGAATGAGAAATTTTCCCGCGGTAGAAAGTACTATATGTTATTCTGATGTATAACCTATATAATTGTAAAGTTTCATCAAAATCTATCCAGTAGTTTTTACGTGAAAGAGTAACATACATCCATACATACTCACAAATTTCACGTTTATAATATTAAGTAGCATGATAGGTATAATTAAAGAAAGACTATGACAACTAAATCTCTTCTTTGAATAATTTGTCTAAAATATAAAAACAAAGCAACACATTTTTTCAGCACCCAGGCTTTTCTATGTATGGCTAGTATAAGGTGTTGTAAAAACGATAGATCGGAGTAACAGAGCCATCTCTTCAATATTCTAATATAGAACATAGTTGTTTTTTTGTAGGTAATTCCTGCCTACAAATGGATTAATTAAGTTAACAAGACTAGCAAACAACTTCTAATATTATAAATTTTTAGGCCTTTTGCACCCACTTATGATATAAGAACATAAAAGTAATGGAGGTAATGTTGCCTTTACTACTTATTCAATGTCACCAATTATGGTGAGTAGAGATTATGATCTTAAGGTCGAAAAATTACCTACAGCTTACAAGTTTACTTAACTCCAAGTTTGGTAAATAAATACTAACAAGATTTTAAACATAAACTTTACTTTGTTAACTACCTAGTTTGTTGTTTTTGTAAGATTTAACCAAGTCTGTCCAGAAATTAACTTTTTATAGCAAAGTAATAAGTAACTATATTTTTCTATGGTAATAGAGGGATTCTGAGACCAATGACGCACTATTGTATATAACCAGAGTGCTCTTCGAAATAATGTATAAAAAGCATGACTGAAACATCCAACAGCGGGTCAATTACCGTATTTTATGCAGTGCTGCTTAGTTGCGTTTACGTCTTAATCTCTAAATCTGTTAACCGTAATGACACGAAAACCAAAGGATTCGCAAAGTTTTTAACGCTTAAACGTGACGTGTAGGTTTTCCTGTCATTACGGTAAATACGGATTTAGAGGTTAAGACGTAAGCGCAATTAAGCAGCACTGCATAAAATTACGGTAATTGACCCGCTGGTGTCTTGAACACCGAACACTTCCGATAATTGCTCACGTACTTACCTTGTTCGTTATTTGCCAGCAAAACTGAATCGCTCACGAAAGAGCCACTACGTATAACCGGGCCCCATTGCGGCCTTCTTCCACCTTCTCTAGACTCTGTCCTCTCAGCCTCATCACCCGAACACAGATGAAAACCAAATAAGCACCAGTAAAACACAAAACTGATACGCATTGTGATAACTCAATGACACTAACGCACAAAATTGAACCCACTCGGCAGAAACACAATTTGTTTTTCCGAAAACAACACATCTACATCCTAAACTAGTAAGAATAAAATGATTATTGCGTTTCTAAGGCCACATAGCACGTCCATCCGCGGTAAATTAAAACACAGAAAAACTATTTTTTATCGCAAAATGCAAAAATCAAACGAGGTCGCACGCAAGAACAATTTCATGACAGGTTGAAAAAACGAATGACGTGATCGCAGTAAATTGACAGTTCGTTTCTAAATGTTGTCTAGCTTGACATTTTGTCTATGATAAAAAGATATTTCTCACGGTCAATAAAGACTCTCTATAGTCAAAGCATAAGGGATTGAACATATTCTCAAAAGCAACATACTTAGGTATGTCTATAAATAAAAAAAATGTTATCCTGTCTATGCCTAAACGAAACCGGAAATGTAGTTAAAAACACTTTTAATATTTGATTTAAACTAACAAAATTAACTTTCAGCATTTATACATAAGTTACTTCTAAAGTTTTGAGACGTTTTAAAAATTAATTATTTTCTATTGCAATTACATTTCCTCTTATTACCTTGTTAAACAATAAGTATAGAAACCGATCTTTGTTATGACGTTTATTTACATAAAATCTTGTCAACTGAATGACCTTGCGAATTGTTCCTCCTTGCCTCACCCATTTGATTGTAAACAAATTAAATTATTTTATTTTGGTTCTGGTTTTTATAATCTAGTTGTGGGCCAAGAGGCAGTTAAGAATTTCAAGTTATTTACAATGAATATCGATTTCGAAGCTATGGCTGTTTTAGAAGAGGAGTCTCAGAATGTGAGTGTTATTATACTTCTTTGTTTGTAAATAGTGTGCCCTCATGCTTGCATATTGATTTGTGGCACAAACGTCTGAGTATCACATTGTGTTGTATACAAATACGATTTTGTACAGCAGATGTAGGTTATTTACTCAATAAAGTGATACATGATCAATACCAAACTTCTGAAAAGCAAGATATGGTACTAAGATGGAAGTATTAGAATTAAATGTGTTTAAATAGTCATTGATTGCACAACAAGATACATATTTTCATAATTGACCAATATATCAAAGATAGCAAATAAATAGGTCAATCTGCACCTTTTCTGACTTGTTTGATACTTAAAATTAACTGTGAAATGTTGATTAGAAATATTCAGTAGGTTATATAAACATGCTGTTATTGAAAATAGAAAAGATGTCCTTGGAATATTAATTATTTTCCTGTTATTTTAAGTCTCATACACTGAAAGTATAATCTTGTGTCAGCATAATAACTTATGTTATCATACACACACATTCAAAATGGATCAGTATAATAAATTACAGACTCCACTATCTGGATACCTATTATCATAAAAATATAACTTCCCATTGTATTTAAAGATTGATATAATATGTAAAAGGTAGTAATCTAAATTGAATTTATAATAAGAATCTATTCAGATTGCTTCAAAAAGTAAGTTTAACCTTATTGCTTAAATCTTCAAAACTATGCAACAAATTTTTTATTTTGTGTTTTTCTTTAAATAGATAGAGTGATTCAAGTGGAAGGTTTAGATATTGTATATAACATTATACAGGGAAAGGAGTATTTCTCCGAATTTAATGAGTGCAAAGCCTAAAAGCTATTTCTACATAAATTGTACGAACAAATAAAACAAACACTATTAAAAATAACACATCAAACAAATAAGTTTACAGTTGCTCTTTTAAAAAGAGCAACATCTAAAATAGATTAAATTTCTCATTAAATTCCAAATATGAATATTTTCTTGATATTAATAAAATATGTAAAAATTAAATGTTCGGTTCGTAAAAAACACTTTTGAACTAAACTCATTGACGAACAGCTAACATCTTGTGTGTGTAAAAAATATCCTGACATGAACCATAATTTGTTAATTATTTTTGCAGAAATTAAAAAAAAGAGACGTATTTTAGCAAGCTGATTTCTGTAAAAGTATTGATTTGGGAAAATTCTAGAATAATACATTATAAATAAGATTTTCGCCTCAAATTAATCAGTGACATTTTTATATGTGATTTACCTTTTTCCAAAATTTTCTAAGGCTTCAAAAGCTTAGCTTGTCTTAAAATGTCTATTTCTTCGGCTTCAATGTAGCTACAAGTATTGTCTTGAATCTGTGTGCTCATAAATTGCCATATTTTTTTAAACCATATATTGTCCTATACCCTACCTGATATAGGACAGGCTCAGGCTACTAGTGTGAGCTTTCCTGAAGTTTCAGGTTTTTCTACATGTTCCCTGTAACATATGGCCTCAAAACAAAACCTAATGAGAAATGTAAAGTCGCATTAAGTTCGTCTTTCTTGTAACATCTGGCTCATTGTCCTACCCATATTCACTTCGTATCTCAGTTATCACAACATAGCTTTTAAACATACCTGTACATAAGTGTGCACTTTGTTTTTATCTTGTCCATCCATCCATCCATCCATCAGATGTCCATAAGATATGTAGACACCCATCCATGGAAATGGCACGCAATACGTCACAGCAGTTAAGGTTTTTAAATGCGTAAATGATTTAAATCAAGAGAATTTGGCGTTTTAATAAAAACTTTCATGAGATGCACGTCATGGGTTTAAATCACAAGACATCTTTTACCATAAGGGTCAAATCACGCCTAAATCGCGCCTTACGAGGGACGAACGCCCGGCGCCTGTAAGTGTAAAGCGCGAAATTATTGTGACGTCACGCGTACTGTCATACTGTTGAAGCGTAATTATTCTCAAATAAACTTCTGACCACAATTAATATTTTCTGTAGGTGGGCCTTAATTTTTTTACTTACTTACTTAAAATCTAGATAAATAATTTTGTGGTACAGTTCGACTATCTAATACCTATACTATATTAGATATAAAAAAATACTTGGTCTTTTTTTAATTAAAAATAATTAACTAGGTATTTCTCTAAATTGTAAATCGTATGCCTTTGTAGCAAATATTCATGTAGTGCCAGATTTTATGGTGGTATTATTTAAAGTACAAAAAATATACTTAGACATCATTAAGGCATTGATATATACGCAGTTCCACGTACCCTCAAAACTTTGATATGACTAAAATTTGATAAACGATTACAAAAGTATGCAAAATTTTCAGTAATCAGCCTTACAAAAATTGGGGGTATGAGTCAATTAAACACCTTAATTAGTCTCATTTAAAATAAAGATAAATGATCACCCTATCTACCTCTCTTTCTAAAGGTTAGTATCGGTTTTCCCCAATCTATTTTTATCAACACCAGTTGCATCATTGATTTATTGACCTAGGATACATGCGCACTGATGTCCTAGGTCTGTTGCAAGCACTAACTTCCTGATTCAGACGCGGTGCATATTTCAGTAAAGGCACACGTATATCGAGTTTGTTTTTTGATTGGGTGTGGCCTACACAAGTAATCGTGGATAAGGCTAAATTAAGATCTTCAAGGAAGCGTCGCGTGAGTATCTATAGCTTAAAGAAACACTTGGTCAAGTTTTATTTTTAAAATGTAGGCATATTTATGAAAATGAGTAACTGCGTAAATTGCAAGAGTTTATTTATGCAGTTACATTGTATGAATCCAAACAATTAATCATTCGCCTGCTGTTGCTAAGTGCAGTCGCTGATAAGGTCAAATATGCCTCCTCCACTTTAATGTAAGGAGAACGCCACGATTCACCTCGTACGTAGACTGTAGTATCGCGGCGTGATAGACTCACGGCTGAATGTGCATCAGATTGCCTTCGCCGATCCCTTAAAAAAAA
Source organism: Emmelina monodactyla (assembly GCA_916618145.1). Taxonomy (NCBI): domain Eukaryota; kingdom Metazoa; phylum Arthropoda; class Insecta; order Lepidoptera; family Pterophoridae; genus Emmelina; species Emmelina monodactyla. The sequence continues at coordinate 7,063,062 of OU745316.1, forward strand.
CCAAACAATTTAAAAAAAGAAAACAAAAAGCCGCGAACCGCAGTCTGTCATTGCGTTGCGCGCGCAGCTCTCGCCAGTTCGCGTCGAAGTTATACCGGGACCGGACATACCGAGTTGCTATCACGATTTCGTAAGTAAAAATAAATTTTCCGTTTGACATCTGTGAGAAAAGTGTTTTGTTAGGTTGTTATTGTTGCGTCTGTTTGTTTCTGTTGCGTAATTGTGCGTTATGAGGTGTTTTTGTAGGTTATTAGTGGGTTACTACGCCGCGTTATTGGTCGGCAGCTGATGCGTCGCAGTTGGAACCTCGCGTTGCTAACCGGGGCATAATACAACTGCGTATTTAACTTGCCGGCGTTTTCAAAGACGCATTTTTCGCGTTTATACATTGTTTACTGCCTGTATTTAAGGAAATTAGTCAACTGTATAAGCAGGCGTTTGCTTTATTTAAATTATGTGGTGTTTAACCGGTTTTTAGGAAAGATACAGCGAGTTTAAATCGCCTGGTGATTGTTTAGTGCGCAGTTTCTAACTCGCAGCATGTAAAAAGTTTTCAATATCCGATACAAAGGTGTGTCTATTTGTTTAATCGTATTATTGTTTTTACATATTATAAACATTTCGTTATCTTTGATAACAATATGAAAGTATTTCGTTATTATTTTGCCGGTATGTAATGTACTTATGTATGACGCCATTTGATAAAATACTGTCAATAACAAAACAATCGAATTGCAATAGAACCGTTATCATTAATTTCCAAATAAAATAATCTTATCTTAACCGAAAAGTGAAAAAACTTGTTTGGTATTAACTTAATGATAACTAACCGGCATATTTTTTTATATACGCTAAAGTTATTGAATTTCTATCAAAAATAGTTCGTTACGTTAGATTTTACCGGAATATTTTGAAGTGACTCGAGCCGATTACATCGATTTTCGATTATACTTAGTATGTAAGTATAGAGATATTGTTAAGAATGACTCATACCAAAATAATATTTTATCATGGAAAGGAATCAAATACGCAATAGTTATCTTAGGAATCATAGTTACCGTGCTTGTCCTGCCCGAATACTACTTTAAAACCGCAAATATAACAAAACCATGTAGACTTCAATATTGAAAACGGTCACGAAAAGCTATGATATAAATAAATATCTAAAACTGCTAAGATAACAAAAACATACTTGTAACAAAATCAGATAAAAACAAAAACTATCTGCTGAAGAAGTAAGTCAGAGTTGGGAACTTTTAATAAGAACGTATTTTGTGTCATAAAAGAAAGACTAGTCTCCAAAGATATTAAATAGTCTTTAAAAAAACGCATTGGTTAACTAAGTTTGTAGATTTGAAAGATCTCTGTTAACTCAGTGATGCCACAAACCTTGAAAATGTTCCCTAGTGTTGGTGACCTCCAGACAGCAAGATTGAGATTAAGATTTTAAAAATTTCGATGCGGTTCCCAAATCTCCATATTATTATTTTTTTAAACTTATAGTAGTTTTTATTGACTGTTCGGTTTGTAATTCCGGACATCCTTTTAATTTTTTTATTTTGAAGTAATAAAAGCTATGAAAATAAACTACTAAGCAAAACACTAGCAAAGGCTATCTAAAAACTACAGATCTTATAGAGCGCTATAAATCATAAGATACGACGCATAACCAATATGTCTCTTAATTCATATACCAAAAAATTCCATATTTACAAATCACCAGTCACCAAGTAGGTAGAGACAATAAGGTTTGTAACTTGGTACGTTTGTGCGAGGCCAGTGTCATTGTCCCGTGCGCCTTGTTTACTGCGGACCGCGGCGTTATTGTTTCAATGTTGGTACTCTTGGCGGGTATTATGACACTTTCACACGGGTCGTGGGGATAGGAAAAGTTTTGTGGCAGAATTGTTTAAAGATTTTCAAGTTTGTAAAAAAATACCGATTACTTTTTTGTTATTTAACTAAGTAAGATTATGAAGTGAATACTTTTAATGAAAATCACTTTTACAAATTTAGGAAATAAGAGTGAACCAATGTGGCCTCAACACCCTCGAAGTACAAGAGGCTGAATTTAAATATTTTAATGATCATTGATCACTGTCATGATGACTCATCGATTACGAAACTGTATGCCTGTACCAACAATATGACGAAACTTGTGTGTAGATATGTTCTTTGGTTCTTAAATACGTAATGTTTAGGTTCGAGGCATGTCAGCGTGCCTAACGTTCACTATTCCCTATATACCCCTACCTATCAAGTCTATCTATATCAATAGGTAATTTAAATATGGCCGTAAGTTGTATGGAAATTTCTCCACGCTGCAATGGAAAGGTCAACTTACTGAATGTTTCGAATGTGTGCCAAAGCACAAACAAATCAAGTACTTAAGCATACAAAAAGACGTTTTAACTCAGGTTTCTTTAAACTTGCAAAATTAGACACAAATTGAGTAGCTAGGATTTTTTTTAGGAATTTAGGCGTATCGTGTGAATGCACCATTAAGAGTATCAAACAATTCGCGGAAAAAAAACTGAAAACCTTTCTACGTATAACAATGGTCACATTCTCCAGTGACGAGAATATTCTATTTTTTTAAAAAGAAAAATGTCCGTACTCAGATTCATTCTTAAACATCTGTCATGGTATGAACCTTAAAATACACTACCTTCCCAGAATCTGGCCCCCTACCGCGTAACTAGCGTCGATTTGAACTCGACGTCGACGCCTGTTTTCATAGGCTAAATTGTTAACAATGGCGGGTCTCTAGCCAATGAGAACAGTTGTCGACGTCGAGTTCAAATCGACGCTAGTTACGCGGTAGCCCCCCTGATTCCCATTAGCTACATACTTTATGTCTATCTCATTCTCACATTCCACCTGCCAAATCGATTAACCCTCGACCTGGCCCAGGAGTCGGCATGCCATACTTTATGTCTATCTCATTCTCATGTTCCACCTCCCAACTCCATTAAACCCTGACCTGGCGCCCCCAGGAGTCGGCAGGCCATACTTTATGTCTATCTCATTCTCACATTCCCCCTGCCAACTCGGTTAACCCTCGACCTGGCGCCCAGGAGTCGGCAGGCCATACTTTATGTCTATCTCATTCTTATATTCCATCTGCCAACTCGACTATCCCTCGACCTGGCCAGGAGTCGGCAGGCCATACTTTATGTCTATCTCATATTTCACCTTCCAACTCGGTTAACCCCCGACCTGGCGCCCCCAGGAGTCGGCAGGCGACGGCGTGTACGGCTCCGTGGGCACGAGCGAGGGCGGCGAGCGCCGGGAGAGCGGCAAGCGCGGGCGCAGGCCCGGCCGGCGCGCCACCGCCGAGCGCCAGGACATGAAGGCCAAACTCGGTAAGCTAGTCGAGGCTTACGCGGACGGGGGTAAGTCGAGGACGAGGAGGGTAGTTAGATGTTGGGCGAGTCTACGAGGATGGATTTTAGATCGAAGTTTGGTTGTAACAAGTAGGAAAAGCCTATGCAGGTAGCTAGGGGTCGACGACATTTCGGACACAAAAAACTCGGACACCTTGGCCAATGTGTGGTAAAAAATAATATTAAAATTGAAAATCCATACATTGGCCAAGGTGTCCGAGTTTTTTGTGTCCGAAATGTCGTCGACCCGTAGTTAGATAATGTAGCTTTCTATTTGTGGAATTTTTTTCGCACACTTTTACCTCTTTATAATTTTTTAGCAGATTTAAACAGCGAAAAATTAAGCGTGTACGTATGGGCTTTCTTTACTTGATAAACACTTGACTTGTGGTGATCTTACTAGACTTAGGCAGAAGAAATCAATTCCTAAAACATAAGATAAGAAAGTGAAAATTGGTGTTCTGCTCTTTGAGGTCACACACTGAAAGATAATTAGAAGGGACTAAATGCAAGAAGATTAATTACGAGAAGCTTGATATAAAAGATAGATTTAAATTTTCAAGTCGCAACAATATATCGATTTCGGGGTAGAAAGAAAATTTGAAACATTTTTCTAGTTACTTAAGATTTCTGTTAGCTATAAATTAAAATGAACGTTTAGGATCTAATTGCTTCAGAACGTGATGGATTATAGAATGACAAGTAGGTACGTATACCTAACAACTACATAAAACATACTTGCATTACCATTGTTTATTTTTAATTCCACCATTGAAAGTGCCACAAAAATATATGTTGTTCGTTGCAAATAAAACTTTATTACATTAAACATTCTTGGAAAAGTGACAAATATGCGATATCTTTATATTCCATATCAACGTAGTTAATCAGTTAAATTCCATGCATTAATATTGCCTTATCGTGGCATGCATTATATTTATGACGCCCAATAATGTGCGTTAACGCATTATTTCAGACAATAAACATTGTTCATTTTAATTATTATCTACATTAAACGCATAGTGCGTGACGTGAGATAAAGCATTTTTATTTATCGTCATTGTTCACGCATTTCTGACATTAATCATCTTTTATTTCATTATATTTGTTTAAGTTTAATTATAACTGTAATCAATATGAATATACCAAAAATCCCCGTGTGTATCCCCAGGAAATAAAAGAGCGTAGCATTTTTTATTCAAGTCAGCATACTAAGGCATTTCCTGTTTTTGGGTAAACCGTTAATAGCTTACTTCTGGCATCCGTGACGTGTGCTCTATGAATTAAATTTAGTTCTCCATAATCATACATCACACTTAATTTTCGACTCTTTGTCTAGACACCAAAGAAACCTACCTAACATTCATTTACTTCCACCATGACATTTGACCGAACCCATTACACCTCGGTTCCCCATAACCTTCTATCTGACGGATCCGTCGAACATTCTAGAACGCAGCCGTCAATCGGCGCGGGAGTGTCGCGCGCGCAAGAAGCTCCGATACCAGTACCTCGAGGAACTCGTGGCAGATCGAGAGAAGGCGGTGTTCTCGCTGAGGAAGGAACTGGAGAAGGTTTTGTTTTGTTTTTCAGTTTAACAGGTTGGGGTCTTTTGTAAAATAAGAATGGTCGCGGTTCTGAAAACCGGTTTCTGAACTTAACTTTTGTAGAAGTTTTCTGTTATTAAGTAAAAGAACAGGTACATTGGCCTCGATTGATTACGTCCAAATTATTTTAAAATTTGTCAAAATGTGTCATGTCAAAATGTGCCATGTCAAAATGCATGCAAAATCTAAGACATACATGATAAATCTTCATACCTCTATTAAACTGCTGAAGCTTGTAAATTAAAAAAGGGATTAAACTCTTAATATTCTAAACCACACAAACTGCTTTTAATCACATTCGAAATCATCTACATATCATCCTGCAGTCATGTCAAAATTTCTATCCCCACGTCTCTATAATAATGTAAATAAAATACTTTTCCAGTATCACAAATGGAATTCGGAGCTAGACCAGGGTCGTATGCCGGAGGACCTGGCTGCCATGCTGCAGGAAATCGGAGTCATCAAGAAGGAGTAACAGAAGAATTTTAAAGGAAATCACGAAAAAAAAGTCAAAAATGTAAAGTGTCAAAATGAAAAAATGTATGTCAAAATGGATGTCATCGGTCGAAGAAGTTTTTTTGATTATTAACTATGGTTAGGTAGAGTATATAAAGCTTTTTTCAAAGATGTAGTATGTTTAATTAATGGAAACATTTATTTTAGATTTTTAATAAGATATGTGTATATTAAAAAAACTTGTGTATTAGCAATATGTTAATATATGTGTTTGATGTATAACGTTGAAAAAAATAACTACTAATAAATTACTACGTTTTCTAAAGACTCAGTCATGGAATTCTATTTTTTGTGTTAAGAATGTAATCAAACTTTTTTTTTGTTTATTATGTTTTGTTTGAAGAAAAGTAAATGATTTTTTTTATTCTTAAAATATTTGTAGATTACTTAACTTTTTTTAAACATGAAGTCTATTTTCTAAGTTTATGATTGCTGTGTATTTCTTTTACATTTTTATTTGATATTTAAGTTTTATATTTTCTATTGTATTACCATATTTTTACTCTTAATAAGTAGATTTAAGATAAAACTTTGTGGTCTAGGCCGGTGTTTAACTTTATATGTTAGTGTTTAGTCACTTAGTTTGTAATATCTAGTTTAGAACTATCAAAGATAGTCAACTCGTCAACTGAGTGATAAAATGTTAGATAGTGTATATAAAATTATATTATATTCGGTGCCCAATTTTATTTATTTATTTATATATTTTCTTAAAGGCTCAGCAACACACCCCCAACATCCACAGTGTTGCGGGTAGTCATGGGCGGCGGTGATCACTTACCATCAGGTGACCCGCATGCTCGTTTGCTACCTATATTACATAAAAAAAAAAAAAAATTCAAATACTATATTCAATATATAATAATATAGGTCATTATAGGTGATAGAACGACTTGGCAAATCCGAAGAAAAGTAGTGTGTAAATATGTAGGTCACGTGTTTTTAGTATTAGTTTGTGTCTATATAAAAGTCAACGATAGTATCAATAGAAAAATAACTGTCTCAAAAGTATTACTTTACGAAAGTCCTTCATTTATGCAAGAACACCAATTTTTTATTTATTGCAAATGCAACTTTAGGCAGTTGGTATAAAGAATCATTTTTTAATTCGTCGTTTATGACACTCAAAGCAACAATTTGCAATTTCAACTTTACTAATGGTGTTAAGAACCATTTTGTATTTCGTCGTTTATTGTAGATCAGCATTTCAATATAATATAAAAGTTATTCTCCTAATATAATAAAAAAAGTTGGTAGATTAAGATAAAATATAATTATTTGGTTTAGTTTGCACAGATTTGAGTTTTTTAAATATTGTGTTGCACTTCCTGCGTTCAATTATTAATTATAATTATTTTGTCGTTAGCTTAGTTATTGGTATGTATGGTTGATTGAAACAGTTTTGTATTAACATTTACAGTATCATTATTATCAATATAACCCGTAAATATTTTTTTTTTTTAATTTTGTTTCGAGTTATTTATACTCATACAATTTTAATCGTAATTTTTAATTGATACTAGAACATTAAACTTCAAAAATCTTAGTTTTTATTTTTATTTTTAATAGAACTGTTTCCATCAACCATACGAAAATGACATAATATATTGTCATTTATACATTTTTTTTGTCGGGAATCCGCCTTAGTTTATTAGTTAGGTACTTTAATTTCTATATTTTCAAAATATCAATAGGGTTTTTTTATTATGTAATTATTCATTTTTTTTAAATGCTTGTTACATTTTGTATGGATTTTAAACAAATAGGTTTTTTTTAAATAAACAGTTTTTATTATAGTTTAATTAAATGCTTTTCAATTTTGAAGTAAAAATATGCGCGATATTCTAAAAAGTGTATTTGTGTGTTAATATATTGAAAATGAAGCAATGGGGCCTCAAGATCCATGCAAATATTAAACTTGTATATATACAATATATTCAATGTTAAATTGTTGAAATAAACTTTGAGATTTAATATTTAACCATTTAATATCCAATGTGTTAGGGCTATATATAGCATTTCAATTTGTAATTTTAAGGCATTATATAACCTATAGTAAATAAGTAATATATTTTGTTTTATTTGATTGTTGTTTGGAGCTATCCTAAGCGCTTTCATTAATTAGTATAGAATTATACTTGTTAATTTTAGTATTTAAAACAAGTGTTTTGATTCTATAATTTTTTTTACAAAAAACTATATTCTGAATTTAATAATTCAGAATTAGACATTACGAGGTCAGACAGAAACAGGCGTCAATATATAATAAGCAAAAACTAGTTTGTAAAAACTATTACGAAAAAGAGTGTAATAAGATTAGTTGTTAAAATGCTTAAAAGGCAAGCATAGGTCCGGTAAGCTAATTAATACTATGTACGGATAAATAAATGTCTATTTAATATTTATAAATGTCGTTAGTGTCAATATCTATAAGTACTATATATTTATGTAACATGAATGGAAAGTTTAACCACAAAGATTAGAAACTGTAGTTTTTATTTTAAAAAATGTAAGATTATAATGCGTTTGTTTTTATTTGTATTCATTTTAGTATAATAAAAACCAATATTAAACGGTGACATTATTTAATATGTATATTTTTAAATCGCAACTTTTTAATATATATATACGTATATATACTTATTATTAATATCAAGTTTACTATAAAATTAAGTATAAATTTCACAAAATACTACATACAACCAAATGTGAATCCACCTCAGTAAATAAAATAAGTAATAGATTAAGTAAAATCATATATTTTTCTGTGTTAGGAATAGTTACTATAAAATATCTGATGTAAGAACATTATTGTAACTTCAATGTTTTGTTTTCCTACCTTTTCGATTTTTCTGATGTTCTAAGTGTCTAATATAAGGAACGGAAATATCAAGATGGTAAATACCACTTTTAAGTTGAGTATTAGACTTCTAATGCCCGTTTGCACCAAACTTAAGAACATCCTAAGTCTTTGCCTAACTTGTTTAAGCAACTCCTAACGAAAAATTGGTTTGCACTAACCTTAGGTCATTCCTAAACTCACTTAGGCATTTCCTAACTTTAGGAGCCCGTTTATGACATGCCTAAGGAGTTAAGAAACGCCTAAGTTTTTTTTTTCGTAAAACATTGACATATCTGTCAAATAAATGTTTGTTTTGAGCTGGTTTTGAGGTTATGCCGAGTCGTTTCTGTCTGTTGTGTTGAGAACTGTTGTGTAATTTGTAATTTGAGGAGTTTAATAAGTGCTGTTGTGCTTTTTGCATCATGATAGAGGAAGTAGGTATAAGATGTCCTTGATTTTTAGAAGAAGTGGACTTTCATAATGATCAGCATGCCTCGTATCGTAAGTTCACGACCAAATCCTTTTGAAAATTACGACGACGTGGACTTATGTGCAAAAGCACGGTTTTGTGGGTTTTGGATCAAACTGCTGAATAGCTTTCTGCATCCTGCATAACATTTGTGTAGATTTGAATGATGATATGCCCGCTGCACCAGAAGAATTGTGTGAAGAGACTCTCAACTATTGAATTCAGGCTGGTCATATTGATAACGAAATTACAAACATTGGGATACTACCAAATGCCTTTGATGGGAGAAGTCTGTTTTACTGTGCACAATACTGTTTTACTGTGTAAATAAATAATTTATCTTTATTTAAAAATATTAACCTGAAGCTGTTTTTAATAAAATTTCCAATATGGTTTTTTAGCGGTAAAAGGGGAGATCTCCCAGTGCTAGACAGAACACAGGTCTAGGGCCAAGCGGGGCCACTGAGATGATTTCAGAAGTTGTATATATAGTAACTGCGTTTGAAATGTTGATAGCGCGATATACGATTTGTATGCGTACCGCCGGGAAGGAATGTTGGCGACGGTCAGCGCCATCTATGTCGCCACACCAGCCCCCTCCGAAGACCGGAGGTCGGATCTAACCTATAAGCCATATCCACGGTGAGTCGGGATTAGGTGGCTGAGGTTGTCCGTGTTGCGCTCCTGTACCTACTACGCTGTCCACGGTGAGTCGGGATGTGCGGAGGTGTTGTGGCTAGGATTCAGGTTTCGTGATCTGCACGATACGTATGAACCCTGCGACCGAGCTGCGGGACTGGGGCGAAGAGAGGAATGCCGACGCCAACATTATATCACGTCGGGGTCACCAATTTAGCGGTAAAAGGGGAGATCTCCCAGTGCTAGACAGAACACAGGTCTAGGGCCAAGCGGGGCCACTGAGATGATTTCAGAAGTTGTATATATAGTAACTGCGTTTGAAATGTTGATAGCGCGATATACGATTTGTATGCGTACCGCCGGGAAGGAATGTTGGCGACGGTCAGCGCCATCTATGTCGCCACAGTTTTTATTTTTTTCTTTTCCATTTTTATAATAATAATATGCAAATGCATTTTGTGCCTTTTGTTGATTTATAAGGGACTTTTTTCTTGCTCTACCCTTATTCTCATTGCTGCAAGTCTATTTGCTGGTTTAGGCTTAGTTTTGATTCTACTTCTTTCATTTCTAATACCTAATTCCGGGCACCTTATGTTGGCCCCTTTAAAGTCTATCTATAACTTCAGTAAAAATTTCTTCATCTGCCTCACATTCCTAAAAAAAACATAAAAACCATAGGCAATCAATCTTTCATTCGTTCAATCATTCACTTTGCTAGGCAATGCCTAATTTAAGACACGGTTACGACCGTGCTGTTGGTGCAAACCGTTTGTTAAGATAGGTTGAACCTAAGCTTAGGTGTTTCCTAACTAAGACAAGCCTAAGTTGAGGTTGGTGCAAACGGGCATAACACTCCCTTGTGAAACAAAGTTAAATATTAAACATTTATTTATATCGAAAATCACTGTATTGTTTTTACTCGTAGCGTTGGATAAAGTAGTTATTAAAATGAGTTTGTCATTATACTGCACTTTTGAAATATAATATTATCCAGTCAATTTGGTTTTATTTAATATCCCATCTTAGGAGACAGTTAAATATTTTTAGCTAGGTAAGATTTATTATTAGTTTTATTAGTAAAAATCAAAGGTAAAATAGGACGATGTTGACAGTATTTTTCTAGTTTTATTATTTTCAATTCTCAATTGTCATTTTTAAATTTATCAATTTTTTTAAATTATCTGAGAGTTAGGGCCAATTTTTCAATTGTCAGTTAAGCCTTCAGATAGGACTTATTCTATGGATAGCAAGATTGTGAATTTTTCAATTAGCAGATAAGCTCTAACAGAAGGTTAAACTTGATAACTGGCGGATAAACTTAGCTGCCTCTTTTTGCCTCAGTTAAGGCCTATTCAAACCTGAGCGATATTCGCTGCCGCTGTGGGTAGAGGTACATACCGCGCGGGTTTCACTCAGGTATTTAGTATCAATTACCTACCGCTTAGGTCTGAACAGTATTACTACCGCATACCCACTGGGTTTTCTCTGCCGCAGACGGTAGCGAATACCGCTTAGATCTGAATAGGCCTTTAAGCAGTTATCTTACAGATTATTTGACGTTTCTGTCATCGTGCGTATGTAAATATAGGATAATTTATTTGTGTTTTGCTTATTTTTTGTAAAACCATGGATATTTTACTTTATTTGAAGACAATAATGTATAGTTATCAAAACGGGACAAAAATATATATGACAAGATGTTTAATTTTGAATATCTGTGCAGTAAGCTATTGTTGACATCACAGATGTATACATTTCTAGATGGAGTAATACGTTTGATGTGTGCGTGTCACAATTAACACACTGCTAAAGATACGCTATATCAAAATGAGGATTTTTTGAGAATTATATTAAAATACCAAGTAGTTATTAAGACATACAGTAACATAAAGTATCTCTGAGTATATGAAATACCAAATCGATTTTTTAAAAAAGCATCAAAAATATTCTTAGCAATCAATATAATAAGATAGAAATACTTTCTCAAAGTTTACAGACACATGTTAAAATATATTGTATTCGTAACTTTTATTTGTATTTTTTTCGGTGGGCTCCATCTAGTTTTCGGTATATCTATGTATTATCGTTGACGGCAAGTCTTGATGTCATACCTATTTTTTTGTCAATTGGGACACCCGCTGTCAATGGGTTGAAAGTTTACAGTCCTTTTCTAACAACTGTAAAATATATAAGAATGTCTCTTTCTTGCACAAATATCATTAGGATAGCTAGCAGAGGGTTATCTGACCATTGAAAAATTGAAACTTTATTATTCGCCTCAGTTAAAGCTATCTGGCTGTTCGATATCTGGCGTTTTAACTATCTATTGAAAAATCGGCCCTTAATAACACCCGGGCAATTATCAGAAATTTTGTGTTTTTACATAATTTAACTGGCACATTTTTTTTTAATGAATTTGCGTTTTTTTTTTAACTATAATAAAGAGCTATTCACCAGCAATCTTTTTATAGTAAAGGCACCTAAATTTATGAACTTGTTTGCGAGTAATGGGAAATCTTTGGTTTTTGATACCAGATAAATGAGAAATAATTTAGATACCTTAAAATCGATGACCATAAAAATTTAATATCGTCAGATAAATGAGAATTGGACCTTTTTTAATTTTTATTAATATTTTTTGGTACAAACCTAACCGCAAATCATCATCATCAAACAATCAGCCATAATCAGATTGGTGTATCATTGATTATTCAGGATATTTCAAAGAATTTGACTACATAGAAAAGTCTAGTAAAATCCAATTTGTAGCTAGCGTTAACTTCATCAACGTTAGCCAAGACATCTGTGTCCCAAAATTTGTATATTTTTATGTAACTTTGTGTCACATCTGTAATAATATTTTCTTGCTTATTTTCATGCTTACTCTCTTGTACTTTCTGTATTTTAATATCTTTATTTTTTACTTTTTGAGTAAAATATTTAAAGGTATTGTACATTATTGTACATTTATTTATTTATCTATTTATATATTCATTTAACCATCCCGCCAATCAATTCATCCTTCAAACTATCGTCGCGGCCGTCCCGCGTGCTGTGGCTAATGTAAGCTGCGCACGCAGGACAGGTAGGACTGGTGTCTCGACGTCCTAACGATTAGCCGCATTTATAAGCATTAATTATTTCTTGTTAAATTGTATTTCTATTTGCCTTACTTAAGTTGTTATCTTTAGGTACTTGTGAACTCTATCTACGCCCTTCTACTACTGTAACTCTTCATCAGTGTTTTCTCCTTGTGTATTGCCAAATATATACCGAGGTGCATACTATCTTCGAACCTTTTCATTTCCTGCGGCGATACCAAAGTGATGACCCCGACGTGATTTATCAGTGTATTATTGTTCTACATATTTGGTTGCTTAATACTGATGTTACTTAAATCAATAAACAAAACACTTTCTCGTAGTGTTTAGATAAACTGCACCGTATACTCAATCAGAGGTGTGACTGGAGTTACTGGAAGACCATTAGTATGACAGTGTTTCCCTGGTCTTATACTTTTTGAGAGTGATCAACGCTCGCGTCCGTAGGTACAACCATTAACCATCCTCCACGTGTCCCCCGGATGGTGCTAAACGAGCGTATAGCATAGATACGTTAAGGATCAGGTGGCGGCGGTCAAAAATGATACAGGCTACAAGCCCTGAAGGAGCAAATGCCTCCAAAAAGAGTAGACTTGCCAATCCGAAATAGGTAGAATGTATGTAATTATCATTTTTTCTACATTTAAAATGGATGGTGATGGTGGAAGATCTATGTGTCCATATTCATTTAGCAGCATTTTGCCTAACGGCAGGAGTCAATTAGTAATAGAAAATCATTATCATGACACAATTTAATCACTAAATTTGCTAAGAAAGTTAAAAAACATATATTATCAGATGAAAAATGGCGAAAACGCTCTTATCTGATAATTGCCCACCCATCCTTCTCATACATTTGCCTTTGGGTCAACCTAAACGATGCGATTATCGGGAAAATCCGACAAAACCTTGACATGTTAAACCCTCATAAATGGCCGTACAGATTCGTTTTGAATACTTACCTAAATACATTGGGATTAAGTGGTAACATACGATCATGTTGCGTCCGATGTCCAGCAGTTATTTCAAAATAATAACAAGTAAATCAGTTTAGCTAATCACATATTTATTTTATAAGATTGCTTGACTATTAGACTACCTCAGTGCAGCTATAGGTTTCGGGTTCGATCCCGGGTTACTTATTGTAGATTTATTTAACTTATAAAGTAATAGTTATGAACGTACCTTAGGGAGGTACTTCTAGTTATAAAGGCTGACTTGTGAGAAAAAATTATCTAACTTTGTTCCAATAAGCGAGGTTGGTAAACCTATAAATTTTCAATAAATAATAGTTTAAAAACTTAAATACCACGCTTTTATTGCTAATCGAACTAAAAAATAGAAAATAAAATTTCAAATCGGAGTAAAAAGCGAGGGGTGCATTTTACTTCATTTTCATAACTCTCTACATACTATATCGAGCACCCCACGCTTTTTACTCCGATTTGAAATTTTATTTTCTAGTTTTTAGTTCGATTAGCAATAAAAGCGTGGTATTTTAGTTTTTAAACTATTATTTATTTTCTACTTTTTAGTTCAATTAGTGATGAAAGGCGCAGATCACGCGCTAGCTTTGTCTCTCTTACTCTCCTACAAAAGGATCTAAAGATGAATTTATTAATCCTGGTGGTCCTAATAAGGATAATGAGAAACTCTTATTAAATTATTGCATTGTCATCGGTCCTTAATACGTGTGCAAAGTTTCAAATTAATCGAACTTCTGGAAATCGGTCAAATTTATGCTCAAAGATTCCATTACATAGATACAACCCAAGCTAATAAAAGCGTAGTAAAAAGAACGAGTTGGCTGAAATATCTATTTCAATATATTAAAAGTTAATACGTATTGAGGATTAAAATCCTGTTCTCATGATTTATTCAGTAGGTATGTGTCCGAGACATACCTATATTGGTTTTGCTTTATATTCGAAGCATAACTATGAGGTAATAATTTATTTACCCAACAAAAGAGTACAAGGAATGTTCTATAATCAAGGTATCTTATGAACACATGTATCACCTAAATAATTTAAAAGTAAGGGTTCAGTTGAATTTAATAGAAGTTTTATTTTATGATTACCTACCTTGTTACTCTCGTCCTGTCCCATCATTTTTAGCAGTTCGTGTCAGAAAAGTAATTAAAGCTTAATGCCATATTTTCTATACATAAGGTATAAAATTATCTTACTTAAACAAATTATCTGTAACTGTCAAACTGCATTAAGCTTTTCACTTTCTTTCACGTTGTTTAATCTCATTATATACAAACAAACAAGTTAACAAGTACCAAATTCATAATAACATTTATTTATTTTCTCAACTTGGTGGAAAGCTAATAAAAGTGTCACCACAACTTTATTATTATAAAAGAAATGTCAGGTGAATGCCCTGTGTGTCTTCGCCTTATCTAATTGAAAGGAAAAGTCTAACGGTAGGTATAAAAAATAATGTAATAAAAAGAAAAAGGCGGTAGATTATATTAAGTGTGAAATTTAAGAGAAATAAGAAGATGCTATAAGATAACTGTATTGATAAAGACTTTTCATGTTTTTCAGGAAAATTGGCTTAACGCAGGGAAATAAGAACCAACATGTAGGTACGTAGATTCCTACAATTAGTTTCATATTAGATTATTTTACAAGTAAAGTTGTAATCAAATTCAAAATTTGTTTCATGTCGATTGATCACCTTTAAAAATCTACAAAAAAAACCCTGAGCTTTAAAATAAATGATGGTATGGATGTTCCGGGCCCTTATATTTTACACAGTTCGACGAACGTAGTTGAAGTTGACTAGCTGAACTCTCGGAACGACTAATAGAATGATCAAATCACTTTAATACCGCGCGTCCTACAAAAAAAATTGCCAGAAACTACTAAACACGCTCCAAGAATCTCCCAATGAGAAATTATAACTTTTTATCACATGTTAGTAAAAAAAAACAATAAATATTAACCATAAGAATTGTATGCCTAAGGGCTAAACATTGTGGAACAAAAGTACTGTAACACCACTCTGTACCAATGAATATTTTATTTATTTATTTAAACTAGCTACAAATGCTTATATACTTTCATATACATGCCAGAGGCATTAAACACCTTAAAAACACACAAACTGCAATTTAAAACTCAATAAGATACAAAAATACCAAAGATTCGTAGCAGTTTCGTAGTTCACGTAGCAAAACTTGAATGTGTTATATTTATTGTAACTCCATACCGATATTTAAATACCTACAAAGTGGTTTATTTTACGTATTAAATAAAAACAAATAAACCTGTTGCATGGTTGTATGATGTGTACTTTGTGAGAATTGCACACATAATGAGATAAGTTGAACTGAGTAAGGTCACCGTAATTATTAAACGTTGCATTTGAACAAATTTTACAAAAAATTTATAGGTACTTATTATAAGGACTGGTTTTTTAGTTTACAGATAAACTCCATTCCACAGATGAGTAGTATGTAGATGTATTTTTGACTATGAAAACATACTACTTACTGACTTAACAATCGATTCGAATTTAATCGACAATTGAAAAATCTGCCCTGAATGAGAATTTTTGTTTATGTGACTTACATTTTCTAACCTAATAATAGGATGAAAAGTAAAAAACTACCAGTTTGCTTTTGACATATGTTTTTTGTCATAACTGTATATTTTGTTTGAGGCTCAACTTTGAAGCCAATCTCTATTGCTGACTTTATAAAAAAAAATTGAAGCACGGTATTTCCATACATAACTTGATAATCTTGCAGTTTACAAGCGCGGATAAATGATTTCAGACGCCATCCAAAAAAACTTGAAACTACATAACAGTATACCTAATTTTACTAAAATTCCATTTTTGCACAATAGCAATAAAATTTCCACTTTCCTGTCTGCAGTTCTGCACACGTCGAACAAATACCATTCCTTTCGATCAAAAGCCAGTTAAGAATCACCGTCTTTAATATTAGTACCTTTACCTGTAATTAAATTTGATGTACGAAATAATGTAAACAGTTAGATACCGATGTAGTTAATTTGATTTATGAACCCAATTAATAAAATCATAAACTCATGTTATGCCGGTCCATTGAGCTTTCCGGGAAATATACACAAATTTGATGTAATGGTTTCAAATAATAAAGTTTGTAAGTACCTACACCCTTGAAAGAGATTGCCAAATACAAATAACGTTGATACGAGTACCTGTATATAAAATACTAGCTTTCCGCCCTGCGGTTTCACCCGCAACTAAATGGTTTTTCCCGTGGCAATATCTGACGGAACCCTATTTTTTCCAAAATAAAATATAGCCTATAGATGTTACTCGTGGATAATGTAGTTTTAGAATGGTGAAAGATTTTTTTTAATGAGCCTATTCATTATAAACAAACAAACAAACAAAAAATCAAATCTTTCCACTTTATACTTAATATTAGTATAGATAGTATAGAAAACAAATACATAAACGAAAAAAGAAGTAAATGTTAAACAGGCATAAGTAATGCAATACATTACTTATATAATACGATATTTGTTATTATTGTATTTCTGTAACAGTTATCCAATATTGAAGCTACTACTACATGCTACTACTAGCACTAGGCGATCTTTTGTTTTTTAAGGAGATAAAATTGCCTTGCAGTGTAAATTAAGCTAGAAATACTCCGCACCAGTTATTTTCACAATTTAATTGTACAAGTACGTCGTGATTGAATGAATGACATGGCATTTTATCGCCATGATAAATTAAATGATGTTTGTGGAAGTTTCTTCAGTGGATTGCCGCACTGATCAGCGTTTGTGTATTATTAATGAAGCGTTAGCTTTATTTTATTTATGTTATTTTTGGATTGACTTCGGATCTTATACTTATTTCCTGTCCATTAGTCGGTAGCAAGCTGTTGGTAACCTTGGCTGTTTTTGTGAAACCCTTTTGACGTGGAAAAGTAAGCAAAACCCTTCACGTGGTTAAAAAGGTGTAAGGAAATAAACAAACAACAACGAATGCCTACTTAGTTATGGTGATAATTGCTCTAAGAAACTTAAAAAAAACAGAATGAAATGACATTACGTATAACCCTGGCAAGTTGTTTAAGTTAGAAGACTCGGAAATCAAGTCGTTAGTGATTGAGGAATAAGCATGTATATCATTTATGAGATATAAATATTACATAATTGGGGTCAGTTCAGTTTACGAAAAATACTTCCATAAACAACATGATGATATTCTTTAGGGGTTAACGTTACTTCCGCTATATGGGGGTAGAGAGGGGCTAATCAAGAAGAAAATAAGATTATATAAATTAGAGTGTTTTTGAGATGATTGGTCTGTAGGGAAATTTATTAAGTACTAAGTAGTCTTCGATCTGCGACATCGCTTGGGTGGATGAAATATACCTAAATTAAATAAGACTTACCTAACAAAAAGTAAGCATTCACTGAAAAACTGGTGGACTAACCTCTTTATAATATTAGTACGTAGATTCTTATAGACAAGAACTTTGTTTTATAAATCATAAATTAAGAAGAAGATGGCATGGCATTTAAGAGTAAAAAACAATATCTTATAAATTTTATGGTCATGTAGAGTCAGTTTCTCCTAATTCATGCAAATTTGACTTAATACTAAAACAACTTTTAGCAAAGTTGCACTACTGTACCTATATGTATGTATATTCTCTGTAAAACACTAACTACTGAAATCGAGTGAATTAAAATACTATTGCTTGACTGATATTTTGAGGTCATTCTTTATTTTAACATTACTCTTAGGAGTTGCAGTTTCATTTACTGTGGCAAATAAAGCAATGGTTTTTGTCATAAAACTACTGAGTTCATAGTACAGTTAAGTAAGTTTATAATTAAACCAACTTCAGGTTAATAACACTCAAATGGGCACCTAAAGTGGTCTTAAACTACATGTAGGCTGCTTTTCTCGGCAAGTTGAGACTAGAACTAGGGGAAAACCTCTTATTTTGGTTAATTAATTCTTCAAATAACGAATCAAACCAGAAGATATAATAATTAAACTGACCCAATCCAGGAATTTAAACTGGCACCCCCCACTTTAAAATTCAGTATAAATATATTCCTACCACTTCCCTAATACCTAAACAAACCTTACTTTAAAAAAAAACTTGCCAAGCAAAAACAATCTTAACATCAATTCAATATAACCCCGCGACAGTACCCACAAGGAACTTGACTTATTCGAGGCAATAATCGTAATAAAGGCTTGTGAGGGTAGTTTGTAATACAATTCCGGTTCAAAGCAGTTAACTTTGTTATCGGTATTTTATTGGAATAGCTTACAGACTTGAGGAATAAGGTTACGACGCAGACACGCTTCGAGAAACTAGCAAAGCGTTTGTATATAGGATGATTACTTTAATGAAATATACCCCTAGTGAACGATCATAAAGAACAATCGGAATTAGGTATTAGCTATGAATTTTCAGGATCATTTTTTTATAATTAAACTTATTTATTTTTTAGAACTACTTAATAACAAAATATGTTTTAATAGCATCGAGGGATCGCTTTTAAAAGTTGTGATTTACCGTGTTTGTTTTCCAATCAAAGATTTCAGAAACCTTTACCAAATAGCTTATACTGCATGTTATTGTTCCTAATCAAAGACAAGAACTGCTGTATGTCATACATTTATCACTTAAATTCAACACACATAATATACTTACTTATACCTAATCCAAAGCGGTTTCGTCCATCCAAATTTCTTGTCGCAAACTTGCCAGGACGAAACTTTAATCCGAGGTTTAAACTTCCAAATAATTAATAACATTTCAAGTTCAACGTTCAAGTTTAGGTTCATTACAGAGGCAATTATAACCATAGTTATACAATCACTGTTGTTAAGAAGTAATGATACCGGCATTTACTTTACAAACGCCTCTTCGAACCCTTCAGTCTTTTTTTGGGGGGTTTAAAGCTTCTTTATCAGCCCAGTAATGAGCGTTATGGTAGTTAGTGATCCCGTCCTTATCAAACTTTGATTCATCGGTCCACAGAATTGCATGCGAGTCCTTTGAGAATAGTAACGATTTGTTAAAACAGGTATTAATAGTTCCTCAAAAATCCAGCCTCTGTGGGTTTCATTGTTTTATCTCAGCATGTACTTCAGTTACTTTTAAGTTTTATACCTCAAATGAAAGCTTGTTAGATAGATATACTTATTATTTACATAAGTTGCACATTTCATTACTAAGAGATTTTTTTACAGAAAATTGTATTTTTTATCGAATAAGTTTGTAAAAAATTTAGAAAATGATACTTTTTAAACGCGTAATTTTAAAACGTTTGTAGCTTTTCAACATTTTATTACTTATTATGCAATGTCCGCTATGCGACGATAACAAAAAACTCTAAACCCAGCATGTAGTTTTGTTTTTATTTAAATTTTTACCGTCCAAAATAGAAAAAAATAATAATGTAATAACTCAAAAACTGTTAACTTTTGCACACGACGATTATTGGACAAAATCGGTTGCTTTTGACCTAATCTATCACTCCTTCACAGGAATACGTGACATTACAAATCACCCTGTATTCCTATTTTTAGAATCCTCGGTTTTATTCTTGATAATTTTAAAGCTTGCTTTTAATATTGTGTTCTATAACGAAATTCCAACTTCCAATTCCAACTCTCAAAATCAAAATGGAAAAATGTCAGCCAATTTAGAACGAAGACTCCGGAAAATAAGAAATAATAATGTAAATTTTTCAAAATTGTCGGTCGCACCTGCATATTACGTTTATATTAATCACAGGAACCTACTAAAATCAAGCCCCTCTAAATATCCATTTATAATCATCATCATCATCATTATCATTACATAGTATATCATCATTACATAGTATAAATCCAAGTCGCTAATTCTGTCTGTTTGTATGTTTGGCCGCTAACTCCTCCTAAACCAGTTAAGGGATTTTAATACGGTTTTCACCATCCTTTAGGTATTTTTTTCATTTAAATATGGAAATAAAGAACAATCGGAAAAAGTTTTTTTAAGTTAGCCAAAAATCTATTATTTGTGAGCAAGTCGGCCAAAATTACACCATTGCGAAGCGTGGACCCGATATCTAGTATGTTACAAGCTCAAGGTAATATTGCAAGCTTAAAACCGCAAGCGAAATTTGTGTGCTGTAAATCTGTGAGTCGGTTGAGCAACTTTTAATTAATTCGAAGTGCTTAAGCTGGGTCCTGGTATGAAAATGTAATAGACTACAACTACTTTGGCTAATTTTGGTAATTAATAATCGATGTTAGAAGATATAGTTTTGGTAATAAAAATAAAATAAAATTGTCTATTAGGTATCTCCTTACATTCTTGGATGAAATAATTAAGATGACTGCGATAACCTATTTTTGTAAGAATTACATATATTATTAAGTTATTTATTGCAATGATTAATTACCGTAGTATTATACTGAAGCAGGTCAACTAATTGATGTTTTAGAACTTGTGTCATATTGGTATTTTATTATCAAAGTAGGGTTTAGTCGCCGCAGTCCCTTTTCGGGCGCCAAAATTTCTTGTTAATTTATGAAACCTTATGTAAGTACCTAATAAAAGTCGAATTTACAATTTTTTATTGTAAGTAAACCAAATATTTTCGTTAGGTACGACTTAGTATTAAAAAACTAAGGTTTTTATCTCTTCGTTACTTTACAGATCAGCGTCCAACTCACAAAGTTAACCTATCATCTGACTAACTGATCAAACGCACAGTAAAAAACTGGTCATAGTTCTGTAATCTATGAACCACAGCCTTTAACGTTTGCTCTGAATAATTTATCAGAACGGGTCACTAGCTTACTAGTTATTCTGTTTATTTCTAACCCTCATCAATTGAGATCCCTGTTACTAAGTCGATGATAGGTTAATTGGTTATCCTAATCTATTCTGAGTTGCGGTTTGAATAAGGATCAGAGTTAATAATATTTGAAGATTAATCATAGGCATAAATTATCACTATCACTCACACGTTATTCCGGTAGTCCTACGGGAGAGATGGCCATTGCATAGAATCCACAAAGAATAACTAGATAACGCCACTGAGTAATCAGTTCGCTTGCCGTGGTGTGTAAGAACAACTGTACCTATACAAAAAAACTGCGATTTTTTTTTAAAAAAAGTAAGTAAAAATTTTATATTTTGTTTGCGCTGATGCTTAATCTTTTAAAAGGGTTTACGTCAAAAAAAATTACAGAAATAACACGATTTTTTGAGTTTTTTTAACAAATAGTGAACAGTGCTAGATTATAACCTCAAAACTATGGCGTGGAACTGCAATTTTTCGCGCTTAGGTGATATGGCCATCTGTACCGTATGATTAGGAGAGATGGCCATAGATCGTCGGTGTTAGATGACCGCATCGCTCTAAATAATTAATTTAAACATGTCCATATGTTTGAATTAATTTAGATGCTGAATGAGAAAAATAGTTCCTGGACGGGGAAATTGGAGTGAAGAATCTTTGAATACAGACATAAAAAAATCGGAAGATTATTATCAAACACTGCTAATCGAGGACTGGATTCAATGTGCCATTTTTCTTCTTTGGGTGCATGAGAACTGCACAGAATTTGACAACATGTGCGGTCAAAAAAATAAAACAAAGATGGCACATGACAAAGATGCAATAAAAATGGAAAAATACTTAGTACCGGCCATCTTACCCGCACTACTGTGGCCATCTGTCCCGTAGTACCCGGGAGAGATGGCCAGAGCTGTTGTTTTTTATGTAGTTTGTAAGGTTGATTTTGTTAGAAAATATTATATTTGTTTAAGTTTTCTTATAGTTTAGCAATCAGAGTTTAATAAAACGTACCTTTTTTGATAATAAATATTGAAGTTTATTTTTTATGGGGTTCCAAAAAACCTATGGCCAACTGTCCCGGGTTTACCCTACATAGTATAAAAAAGTCGCTTTCTCTTATTTAGTTAATAATATTAGCACTGTGTAATATCATAAAGGTATTCTTAATTATATGTTTTAGTTAGTAGGTATCAGGACTGGGTTATAAGGATTCTGCTTGACTTTTATTAACCGACCTCCAAAAAAAGAGGACGTTCTTAATCCGCCCGGTTTTTTTATGGGTTTAGTGAATTTGCCTCATGGAACGGCAATTCGAAGTTGTTACATAAAAATATTTTATTAAAGTATATCGAGATTTTGTAGTAACTTATGTGTATAGTATTATGTATTCATAACCCTGTTAAGTACTAAACTACTTACATTGTTGTTACATGTTAACTTACTTAGTTATTAGAGATCCGTGACTGTACATAATAACTTTCGTATTATGTGGATTATCGTCATGTTTTGTTTAGCTTAAGTAGGATGGTTTCTATTAAAGTGGGTTTACTGAGAGTGGTAGAGTCTAGCTGTAGGCTCTGTCTGCAGCTATTAGTGACTCTGACTGATGGCTGACTCGACCGGTGAAATACCACCATCGCACAGAAAACTGACGTGAAGTAGGGACGATGTTCTTGCGTTTCGTTCGGTGAGTGCGATATCCGGTGCCGAATTTCTCATAGGCCAGCAACGCACCCTCAATGCATATGTAATTGTGGGTGTATATGGGCGGCGGTGATCATTTTCCATCACTTGACCCGCTTGCTTGTTTGCTGGCTTCTCTCATAAAAAAAGGTATTTTAGGAAAATTCTTTGTGTTAATTATTTAATTTAATTTACTTTGCGATAATGAGGCGTTGTGAGCTAGAAAGTAATATTAGTTTTGAGTGTTTTTTTATATAAAGCTTTTTCTAGTCTTATCAAAATAGTTTTCAGCATCAATGATCGGTGTCAGGTAAAATATAAAATCTGTAGTCACAAATCTTTTATCTTACCTGACACCGATCATTGATGCTGTTGACTACAACCATCAAGTAGATGCTGTCTATACTGACTTTTCCAGCGCGTTCGACCTTGTTGATCATAATTTACTAGTAGTCAAACTTCGGCATCAATATGGAATTAACGGCGTACTAATTGATTGGTTTTCATCGTACTTGACTGACAGAGAGCTGGTTGTGACTGTAAAAGGGCATAATTCGGAGAAGTACCTACATTGCCTCTTCTGGCGTGCCTCAGGGCTCGCACTTGGGTCCTATTCTATTTTTACTCTTCATAAATGACATTGTATCATGTGTTCATCACTGTGAATGCTCTTTGTTTGCAGAAGATATGAAAAATTTTCGGACAATCTCAACATCAAATGATTCCAGGTTAATGCAGGAAGACTTAAATCGGATAACTCAATGGTGCCTAGACAATAAAATGATCCTCAATCCATCTAAATGTCAACATATACAATTCACTCGAAAACTAAAGCCACTGCAAACTAGATACTCTGTTAGCAATGAACTCATATCTCTAGTTTCTGAGGTTCGTGATCTTGGAGTGTTGATAGATGCTAAACCCTTCATGGTCTCCGGATTTATTAAGCGTCACACCAAAGATTTCAAGGACCCTACTACTAAGATCATATTGTTTAACGGACTGGTCAGGAGTGGCTTAGAATTTGCTTGTATTATATGGAATCCATGTTATGCTATACACTCAGCTCGTATTGAATCAGTTCAACGATCTTTTACTAGACATTTGGCTTTTATCACTCCTGGCAAATGTAAGAGAAGTTCATACGTAGATAGGCTCACTATTTTCAAAATGAGCACATTGTCAATGCGACGAGTAGTTTATGACTTATTATTTCTTCAAAAAGTTGTACAAGGAGTTTCTAATTGTGATAGCTTATTGAACATTATTAAATTTAATGTTCCAAAAGTCACTAGCCGTCGAGCTAAAAAAGGTGTTTTTTTCATAGTTCCCTCACATCGAACCAATTTGGGTTTACATGCGCCCTTAAATAGAATGATATTTTCCTATAATGCTCGGCATAGGACACTTGATTTGGATATATGTTATGATACCACTAAACAGTTAAAAAATTAAATATTGGCTAGCTAAATTAATAATTTCTTCGTGTCATCATTAATTTAACACCTATATTTATACTATACTTTTATACTTTTTTTAAGTTGTTCTCATTGAAACAAAATTGTTAATACAATGCTGTGCATATCTGTAACTGATGTAAACACTAGAATATGTATGTAGGTAATGTTTGTAGCAAATGTTTGTGTTTATATTGTTGATGTGCCTTAAGAATAAATAAATAAATAAATAGTTTCCTGCTATAAAATATTTTGGATAAAAATATAAGGTTTTTCCCTTTATATACCAACTATTAACTTTACATTGGTAATGTTCATTGCTTTAGTACCTAAGTACTCCTTTGTTTTATACATTTGTTAAAGTTACATTTAGAACAAAGTACCTACCAAGGTACCCATCAAAACATAGGTAATAAAAAAAACTTTGTACGAACGCCCTTATCTGAGGTAAAACAACTCAATTCAAGTGATTTGAAGAAATATGATAGTAGGAACATAAATTCTTACGTAACTCGTTCGTTTTGGACTTTTAAACTTTTCTTATAGCGCGTTAATAACACTGGCGATGCTTCCTACAATTATTTTCAGCTTTTTTAAAATCCAGCACTCAATTCTTTTTTTGAAAACAACGTAAGTTTTTACTCATAGATGCCTTGTTTATCTTAGTGCATACAACTCCGACTACCAAACTAACGTTTTTTAGGTATTTGAAAGTAGAATACAAAGGAAATAGAATAAATGAAACAGCTTATATGTGAAACATTTATTTAATTCCAAATATATCTTTAATTTTATTTATAAGCTAATTTTGTTTTTGATATAACCATCTCTTGTATTTTATAGTATGTTCTTATAGTAATTCCAAAAAATCGTTAATTTCAGATGATATTGTAATATAAAATCGAATAGGTTTTTCTTATAACTACAAATTACTTAATAACGAATATAACCTATCAGTTACTTCCAGAACAGTTAAACTGATTTTTTAAGGTAATCGGATCTATTAAATAAACCCGAATAATTAACTATAATTTTATACAATGCAAGATTTTCCTTGTAAGAAATTTATTCATAAACTATTGGTTCTCTAAGTAATACGGTAGGTACGCTTAAACTATTTAATAATAACATATAAGTTAATAATACTTACCTCGTATAGGTAACGTAAAACTAGAAATGTAAATATAACAAACTACCCGCAAAACTCGTTACGAAAATGCCACGATATCGCTACGATATCGTTAAAGTTGTCTTATTTTAAAAATCTCCTTTCACAGCGCTGAGATTTTGCTCTTAGCTCGTTGATAGATCAATAGAATTAATTACTTGGTACAAAAAATATCTACTTACTACATCCGTTACATTTAAATTTTTAATACTCTCTTTTAAATTTTAGCCTCCACTAGGCTTATAGTATCTATTGATTAGTGACAAAAATATACGCTCCAAATATCTTCACAGTGTGTTCTCACTAAGGAATACTTGACTGACTCCGTTTGCGTCGAAAACGGCTTCTTTTTCTCCGAAATTCTTGGGCTCTTCAGACACGAAGTCCACTTTACTGATGAAGGATATCCTCGATTCTCTGAAAGAAAGAAGGTAATATAATAAACGCATTAATTAAGTTAGGTACCATCTGAATGAGGTACAGCCTATTTTCCTGTAAATAATTAACCGAATTAGTAAGAACTTAAAACAATTTTTGATGTGGATTTTATATTATTTTACTTCTTAGTAATTTTAAAAGTAAGAAGTACCTTTATTGCTTTTATCTCATGATTTTTTAGGTGTACTCGTACTTTTACCTACTTAGCTTTCAGTTCTACCTATACATATTCCAGCTGCATCTATCAAATAAAAACATCCTATCATGAATACGATGTTGCTACGCTACGATACCATTTCAGGATATTGCAAGGGTATAAATTTTACTAGGTGACCTTTTGGCTGACTTGACGTTGCGTGTAGGTGTATAAGGTAAAGAAATCATATTCTTTGAATAAAATGAGTGTAATATGATAGTTTCCACGGAGCACTTTACGACGCACAGACAAATCACGAAACTCTCACAGATCGACTTCAGAAATGAGGTCTCTTTTAGCCACTATGTGCCAATATGGTAGGCATTACATTGTTAAGAAAAGTACTTAGACTGTGTTGTCCAAGTCCGAATTTTCTTTTGCTGTTTCGGTAGTCGCTACTTGCAAAAACACATCTAAACCGTCTCTTTATTGAAGCCAAGATTGTTCACGCCATTGGCGATATATACGGTTGTCATTGGTGGTAATAATATATGTACATAGTTCCATAAATATTCGTTTGGGATTCAGTAAAATTTATAGTTTTGGCCTAGATTTACTTTCGGATTTACTTTAAGGATGATCTTTATCTTAGAGCGTAGTGTGGGATTTGCTATTCAAGAGTTCAATTCGTCACATGTTACTAATGTTCTCCCATCGTCCATTGTGTGGTACCTATAGTACACGATTTTCTTATAGTTGTGGTAGTAATAGTTATTTTATACATTGTTATTTTTAATTAGCGCATCACCTCTTGCAGGCGGCTTCCCTACATCAATCCCAATAACATTTGTTCTACGACTTTTTGCAAAACTTTATAATTAACACAAAAACAAAAAAAAACAAAAACAAATTGAACCGTTCATAGGCATCAAATAAACTTGTATGGAAAAACTTATTTTTTTTTAAATATTAATTTTAATTAGTCGTTGGTTAAATGTTGTTGGGATCGATGTAGAAAAGCGGCCTACAAGAAGTGATGCGCTAATTAAAAATAACCCTGTATATTAGAGGGAGCAAATGAGCAAGCGGGTCACCTAATGGTCTGTGATTTGTCATTCTTTATTAACCTGTACAGCCTGTTCTGCGGTATGTAGGCCGGCAGCCGCGCGACCTCCCGGCAGCTGTGCTCCGTGACGCAGCGGGAGTCGCGGCGGCCTATCTTCTGGCAGAGCAGCGACTCGCGGAACGCTGTGCGGTATCTGCAAGAAGATGGCTGGTCAGTGCTGGTTCTAATAAATAAATAAATCCCCAGACTGACACACCAACTGTGTGGCCCTAAACTAAGCAAAGTACTATAGGTACCACACAATGGACTAGGGGAGAACCTAGTTACACCCAGATACTAGCCAATATCGGGGATAGAACCCGGAACCATCCGCTTAGCAGTCCGGTATATAAACCGCTGCACCACAGAGGTCGTTCTGAAAGGTAGGTAGAGAAAATATTTTGTCGTGTTTGGTCAAACGATTTTTTTGCTGTCGCTATCTGAGGGGAGACAAATGCGTGACTGGTCATTGGGATGTTAATGTTAAGGTTGTTATAATCGATATTGTTTTTCAATGATTAATTTAAAGTAATTCATTATTAGATTGCAATAATCAGAGTTAAACGTTTAAATGTTTTTATTCAATCATTCCAAAATCCTAGTGCAGAAATGAACACCACTAATCAAAATGGGAAAACCAAACTCTACAATTTAGTGCTAAGAGTAAGAGAAAGAGAGATTAATAACTGGTTCTCAATAGGACGATAACCTAACGACTTGTTATAGGATCATCAAATCCTTAACAACAATCCGAAACTAACAAAGTTCGGCGAATGATAAGAAAAGTTCTCTTTTTCTGATCAGGCTTTTAGGGCATTTGTCGCGACAAGAATTGTCACGAAACGAAGTATTTCCACGAACTACAAGAACAATGTTACATTAATTTTGTTAATCATTACTATAATTATGTTAGTACGAAATAGATTTAGATGTTAAAAGAATTATTATTTCATTAATTTCCTGTTAGGTACTCGCGAGTGTAAAAATATTTCAACACATGCATTTTCATTTTAGTTATTTAAAAGGATAGAAAGACCACATAACACCTTCTCACCTTCGAACTATTAAGTTAAAATCCTTTTAAACCAATTTTGTAACCGACTTGTTTTTGAAGTTCCAGCGATTTAATTATAATTTTGGGGTGACTTTTGCTTGTTCATTTCATATTACATCGAACTTGATACTTTCTCGCGTTCTGAAGAATTATGGTTATGACAGATAGTCCGATAAAGCGATACTATAAGAGAGAGCCCCATTTTTCTTTTTAAGGAACCCTAAAAGCCACTGCAGACCCATAGATACAGGCAAACTTGCTAAAATATGAGCCAAGAAAATGTATAACGTTGTTCCCAAGCTTCAGACCTAAGTATAAAATACTGGCCTAAACAGAGATACATGGTTTTGTCATTGGTAAGGAAAACAGATAGAGATGTGTCTGGGCCAAACTTTTCTCAACGACTCAACATTTGAGTAATGCTGTAAATAAATATTGTAATCTCCAGACTACCACATAAACCTATGTGTAGCAACTATAACTATGTGGCCAAGTCAAGTAAACGCAATAAGCGCTTGTATCGTAGGCTGATGCCACAATGGCTTGGGGAGTCTACCTAGTTCTACTTAGACACGAGTCAATTACGTAAAGACATCTTAGCTTAATTGGCCTAGACCGAAAGAGCGGTGCCACACGGGCGTTGCCGGTGCACTGCGATGTCGCAACGCAACAGTCTATGATTTTTAAAACATACTGCGCTGCGCTGCGCTGCGTTCTCGCCCCGTGATCACCCTTCCCGCCTCGTCTGTCACGCCGCTTTGTTCGCTTCAAGCGCGTTCCGCTGCTGTTTTAACGTACGAGTGGCTTCGGTTAAAAATTTTAATGTAAAACTACGAAACGTTATTGCTCAGTCGTCGCAGCAACAGCGCAACGAATCGGCTACGCCCGTGTGGCATCGGTCTTCTTCGAACATCGGACTATCCGCTGAACAGATATACCTACATACCGCTACGCCACAGACTGTTTCAAGTTCAAAACAATCCTTTTTTTGGTTTTAAAAAAGCACCCTTCTGTACCTTAAAAGTTAATATTTTTTTTAATAACAAAGTCCAATTTTAAACCTATTTGCAA
The DNA here is from genome assembly GCA_916618145.1 of Emmelina monodactyla. Classification (NCBI taxonomy): domain Eukaryota; kingdom Metazoa; phylum Arthropoda; class Insecta; order Lepidoptera; family Pterophoridae; genus Emmelina; species Emmelina monodactyla. The sequence continues at coordinate 7,092,574 of OU745316.1, forward strand.
ATTTTTTTCTCATATTCCAACGGTTTTGCGACTATGGGACAGCCTCTATGCTTTTTAGCTAGGTATAAGGTATATGAAAGTTATCAAAAGCCATCGTCCTCTACATAGGGTGGACATGTACCTATAACCTATTTACTTCGTTAGTGAGTTGCGTCCAGTCATTAGGCAGGTTGCGAACTCTGCCAAAGGGCCATATAGAAAAAGTAGGGTCTGCAAATAAAGTCTACCTATTTACCGTTTTATTAATTTAATCCAAAACATTCTTTACCTTTTCCTTGGCTTTAGCATGATGTTAATTTTCATAGTGTTTTATTTTTATCGAATAGGTTGTATTTAATGAAGAATATAGAATCCCCAAGGGGAATCTTTAATAATGTGGAAAAAGGATTAAAGCTTCAGATGACAAATGGGTCTTCGTCGGGCTGGAGGGTTTATAAGACCTCTGTTTAAATATTTGCAAATCTCTTCACCACGGTCTAGTAGAAGGCTATTTATATAAAGTCTTAGTTCTTGGTCTCTGCGCTAGGGGATTTTAGATTTTGTGAGGAGCTTATTGCAGAGGATTTAATAAGTGCAAATTAAGTTCGCTTATTAGAAAACAGTATTTAATTTCTAGTAAAGCCAGTTGATGATTCGAAACTAAGCTCAATTACTAGACAGTTCTGATTTTAACTACTTCTTTTTGTTTTAAAAAAAAAACAATCGAGTAAACGTGTTTGATATGTACCTATTTCTTTTTCGAAAGAGAATCCCATTTAGGTAGACGACATGAAACGGCTTGTTAAGAATACAGTTTTATATTTTGCACCTTTTTTCCTTAGGTAAGTACTTCAAAAAGCACCTTCTTTCTTAACAAAGCCCGCCTTTTTACACCTTTCTCCAATATTCTTTAAATTATAAAGTAGACGGTAAATTTAAGATACCTACTTGGCTTAACACGCTGCCGCGTGTCTAGATTCGGCACTGAAAAAGGGCTTTTCTACCTTTTGTGCGAAGTTCCCCATTAGTAGATATTATTTTCGAAAAATAAAGATTTCTACGTGCTCGATCAGATTAATTGTATGCCAACCTTTATCTGAAGTTTGCAACCTTATATGAAATTTCGTCTGTAAAATTCGGGAGAAGTGTTTTTTTTGCTGTCTGTACATACTTGTATCATACTCCCTAACTAAGTTAGGAGTTTTGAGCTCTCTGTCATATAGGTGATGGTAAGTTATTATTTAGTAACATGACACTAGAGATGTTTGAAAACTAATAGTTTGCCTCACGGAACAGAGAAGTAGATGGAAGTGTGAAGTGGGCGGGGCACGCGTTCCACTAGTAAGCGGAGGCTCGCAAACCCATACCTCAGTCATACCTGTCTTATTGTCGTGTTCGGTTGTGTTTTGCTGTGATCGTATTGCGTTTTCTTAATCTAATATCGACTTTATTTTTAAAGCAGTAAAGTTCAATTCATATTTGTTTTAATTCTAATGTAACATAAAACATAACAATTGTAAACATGAACTTTATTTGCCAAGAAATAAAGTTCAACTTACATTGTTAAATGTAGGAACGCCACCTATTGTTAAAAAATTGAATTTTGTGTGAGTCAGAATGGCGGGTGTACCTTAACAGATTCGAGCGAGTCATATGAAAAACTTTAGTAGGTACCTAAGATGTACTATTTGGTACCAATTAAAGAAATTGGGGTACCTCCTTAAAAGCAGAGATATAACCAATGGTGAGTACACCCGCCACATTGACTGTAAGAATGGCGGGTGTATCTCCAGTTCTGGGTTATTTTTATTTTATTTTATTTTATTTATTTGTCTTAGGGAGTCTTACGGCTAAATTACAACAAAAATACTTATAACTATAACATAACTCAATGCCAATAAAAAGTCTCCACCGATAGGTTGTTGACGGGGGTGGCGGAGTAAAAGCATATGGACGTTTCACAGCTTTATTTAACGTAACAAATTACATCTCGTAATTAAATTAAAAATGCTCACATGCATGGCGTAGTACGAACCGAACAGAAAAGACATAGACTAGCAAGAGTCGAGGCATAGACCTAGAATATTGGAGTGGCTTGTGTAATGCCATAGAGTAAAATATAACACCTTACTTAAAATACCAGACTTGAGGCCCTGTATTTAGGCGTCATATGTGTAAATGCGTACCGCCGGGAAGAATGTTGGCGACGATAAGCGCGATGTATGTCGCTACAAAGTCTCTAATACCAAAATCTTGGATTCCTTTGGAATCGAGCAATATTGCTCTTTGGTGCTCTTTTATGTTAGGTACACCAAAGGTACAGAAATTTGGTATGATTTAAATAACTTACCAACATGTCTATAACCCAGAACTGGAGATACACCCGCCATTCTTACAGTCAATGTGGCGGGTGTACCTACTCGCATTTGGTTATATCTCTGCTCTTAAGGAGGTACACCAATTTCTTTGATGGGTACCAAATAGTACATTATAGGTACTACATACTAAGTTTGACATATGACTCGTTCAAATCTGTTAAGGTACACCCGCCATTCTGACTCTCACAGAATTTTTTGTATGTCAACGCGAACGTGAAGTAAGTTGTGGAAGGTCGTAAATACATTATGGGTTTTAGTAAAGTAAACTCTATTCATCACTGACAAGGTGTGTTTTTGCTTAGCAGCATTTAAAAATAAGGTCATTCCGGCACTAAGGATATGCGACCAATAAAAACAATTGCTTACATGTAGTGACTATGTTTATTATCAGTTCCATGTGTGAGTTTTGGCGACAGCGGTTCCGCTAGTAAGTTTGTCGTATAGCATTTCCATCTACTTCTCTGTTCCGTGGTTTGCCTCTAAATCTTGTTCATGATATCTGACAATTTGATCTGTTAAATTTCGTGGTTAAGTTAAAGGAAGCATGATACAAATTATTGGTATTTAATATTATATAGGTATTGTACAAAAACTATATAGGTACTGTTAGCATAAGATGGATAAAAAGTGGGCGTTGCCCTTAAATGACGTCACCGGTGGCGTGATGTGTCGGATGACTGGCGGGGAAGGAAAGTGGGAGGAGAGGACTTCGCAGCGATGAAGGACAGGCCAGCTAAGCCCCACTCACTTTTGCTCCAGAGCTCGGATCGAACGGACGTTCACGCTTTAATTGCTTATTCTTGTAATTTGTTAATTTGTTTCATTTTAATTTGTAATTATAATTATTGAAATATTAAAGTTAATTGTTAAAAGTGTGTCATCTTTTTTTTAATGTTATAAATAGGATTAGCTTATATCAGAAGTGGGATAACCATTCCCTTCTGTGTTGGCTTTATCCTGACATTAGTTTTGTAAATAGCTTTGTGTTTGTGCGTTATTGCTAGTTAAATCTTTAATTTGTTTAAAATGAATACTAGACGTCGTCAGCGTGATCGTTCGTCCGTTCCTACATCAGGTATAGAACATCAACTTGAATTAATCCTTCAGCGTATAAATGCGTTGGAGGATAGTAATATTTCCAGGTCGAGCGAGACAAGCGAAAATGGCGGCGCCGCGTGTTGCAGCCGGGGCGCGCCCGCCAGCATCACCGGGGCTCCAGGCGCGCTTGTCGCCACAGCAGGCGACGATTCGAGCGCGCAAAGTGAAACCGGCGCTCCCTCGTCGGTACTGTCGAGTGCCGCTCCGACCACGAGCTCCGTCATGGGCGAGGTTACAGAAAAATTAGTATCCGCAATCAATGCTATAAATCCGGTAAGATCCAACCATAATATTTTTATTCCCAATTTCGATCCTTGCTATAATGATTTTCAAGTGTGGTATAATGAGGTTGATTACTTGAGACAAATTAATAATTGGGATGATCGTGAGTGTTTAGCGCGCGTAGGCACTAGTCTTAAAGGAGATTCACGACTATGGCTTAACGAATGGGTCTGTAACGAACGCACGTGGTCTAACTTTAAACGAGATTTTGAAGCCTTGTGTCCTCGTAGGGTAGATATAGCTAACATTCTATTTGACGTAATGAAAACTGACTCGGACTGCTATCCTACCTACGCAGAGTATGCTAGGCGTTCTTTATTGCGATTACGTATTGTTGATGGGCTAAGCGACGATTTAATTACGGCTATAGTTATTCGCGGGCTAACTGACCCTCAAATACGTGCAGCTGCTACTAATGCTAAGTTAACGCCAAATGACCTAGTTAACTTCTTATCTATTTATATAAAACCTACCCATGTACCATCTGCTCGCATACCTATACGTGACCTAAAAAGCCGCAATGAAGTGCAGAATAATTTTCGTAAGAGAGGGTACGTGGATAATAAAACAAAATGTTTTAACTGTGGTTTTATGGGTCAGAATGTATGTCCTAAACGTTCTAAACTTAACGCGAATAATAATAGTAACCAACAAAATAGTGAGGTAAATAGTTCTGGCTCGAATACGAAACCCGGTCAATGCACTTTTTGTAAAAAGATGGGCCATAAGAGTGACGATTGTTTCGCAAGGCAACGTGTTGAGTCAGGTCGTAAATCAAATGTCAACTTTTGTTACGATGTAGTGGATATGCGTAGAAAAAATGATATTGCTACCGCAGTAATTCAAGGAATACCAGTAGATATACTTATCGATAGTGGTTCGACAATATCTCTAATTTGCGAGTCCGTCGTAAAACACTTCCAGTGCAGTCAAGTACCGTCGTTTATTTCATTACGCGGTATCGGCAGTCAAGACGTAGAATCTACCTTCTGTACGACATTAACTGTAGAATTCCCTGAAATTACACTTGAAGTAGATTTTCATGTCGTTCCGGATTGTTATATGAATACGCCGGTAATATTAGGTACCGATGTACTAAATAGAGATGGAGTGGTTTACACACGTACACGCGGAATACAACGATTAACGCGACGGCTGGACCGGGTGTTCAGTGTGGATTCGAACGTGCAAATAAATACTCCTTTGAGTGGCATTGAAAAAAATAAATTACTCGAAATTATAAATGAATTTAAGGAATACCTAGTAACTGGTACAGCTACGACAACTGTAAGCACGGGATCAATGCACATTCGATTACACAATGAGACTCCTGTTGTTTATAGGCCTTACAAAATGTCATTTCACGAAAAGTTACGCGTTAGGGAGATTATCAGGGATCTAAAAGACAAACACATCATTAGAGATTCAGAATCTGAATATTCAAGTCCAATACTACTAGTCAAGAAAAAAGATGGTAGCGACAGGATGTGTGTGGATTTTAGATCCTTGAATGCGAATACTGTAAAGGATCGTTATCCACTGCCTTTAATTGAAGATTATATTGACAGGTTGGGGAAAGCCACTTATTTTACGAGCCTTGATATGGCTACCGGCTTTCACCAAATTCCTATGGATAACGATTCTATACACAAAACGGGCTTTGTGACCCCCGAGGGTCATTATGAGTACCTGAAAATGCCATACGGACTTGCCAATGCCCCTGTAGTCTATCAACGTATAATATCTAACACATTACGACCATTTATAGACTCAGGCAAGGTATTGGTTTATATCGATGATGTTCCGATTCCAAGTCAAACCATAGATGAAGGACTTCAGACACTTCGCGAAGTGTTAAGGGCGTTAACCTCAGCAGGTTTTTCAATTAACATAAAAAAGTGCTCATTTTTAGCAAATGAAATTGAATATTTAGGGCGTACAATATCTTGTGGTCAGGTATGCCCGAGTAAGCATAAGATTGAAGCTCTGGTTAACGCTCGAACACCTAGCAACGTTAAGGAAGTGCGACAATTTTTAGGGTTAGCAGGTTTTTTCAGACGATACATACCTAGCTATTCACTGCGAACCTCTTGTATTGCAAATCTCACGCGTAAAGGTGTACAATTTAAGTGGACCGATGAACATGAACAAGTCCGTAAAGATATCATCTCTCGTTTAACTAGCGAACCACTTCTATGTATCTTTGATCCATCTTTGCCTACTGAGGTCCACACAGACGCATCGGCACAAGGGTTTGGAGCAGTTTTGCTTCAAACTCACGCTGATGGACGTAAACGACCTGTTGCCTATTTTAGTAAAGTTACCCAGGGTGCTGAGCCAAGGTACCATTCATATGAACTAGAAACATTGGCAGTTCTCAAAGCATTGCAGCATTTTAGGCATTATTTGATTGGGATGCATTTTAAAGTAATAACGGACTGCAATGCTTTGAAACTCACCCAACGAAAAAAAGATCTATTACCTAGGATCGCTAGGTGGTGGATGTACTTACAAGACTACGATTTTGAGCTAGAATATCGGAAAGGGACTGCGTTATCTCACGCAGATTATTTGAGTAGAAATGCAATCAATTTATGTGAAATCACTAAACCACGTAATTGGGCTCAGATAGCGCAGTCCGCCGATGAAGAAACCCAATCGCTATTACAAAAACTTAATAGTGGTGAACTGGATGGGACACGTTACGTTAAAAATAATGACATTTTGTATTATAAATATAATGTAGTTGGAGAAGATTCACGATTATTATGTTATATCTCAAAAGGCCACCGTTTAAGTTTGTTGCGTCTATTCCACGATGAGCACCAGCACATAGGTGCTGATAAGACCGTAGATTTAATTTTGAAACACTTTTGGTTTCCGGGGTTAAGACAATTTGTCAATAAGTATATACGACATTGTATCGTTTGTTTAGCACATAAGAAAGTCCCTCGTCAACCTTTACAGCCCATTGAGTCATGGGTTAAGCCAAATACTCCATTTGACACTGTACATAGTGATGTCTTGGGTCCGCTTCCAAGTTCTGATGGCTATAAGTATGTTGTATTAATTATAGATTCATTTACCAAATATTGTCTATTATACCCGATTCAAAAACAAGATTCTAATGAATTAAAAAAAGTATTTGAAAATGCAATCTCATTGTTTGGTACACATAGATTAATTGTAGCTGATCGTGGCCGTATGTATGACTGTAGTACATTTTTAAGTTGGGCCGAAGACTTAGGAATTAATGTTTATTTAATAACTCCAGACATGCACCAAAGTAATGGTCAGGTTGAGCGATACTGTAGAACGTTACTTAACATGATTAGAGTCGAAGCTAACTTTAAAAAAGAAAATTGGTCTAAAGTATTATGGAAGTTACAGCTCAACCTCAACATTACTAGGCAAAAGTCTACACAATGTTCTCCCTTAAGTTTGTTAATTGGCAGCAATGGTGTGACGCCCGTCATTCGATCCCTGGTTCGTGACGTTGCCCTGGAGGCGACAAACCCGAATCGAGAGTCGCTCCGTGAGCTAGCGCGCCAGCGTGCTTCTGAGCTGCTCGAAAAGAACCGGGCCCAGCAGGACGTTCGAGTCAATGAACGACGTAAGGCGCCCAGATCATTTACTAAAGACGAGCTGGTCTTTGTGCGTAAGACCGGCCAATCAACGAGCAAGCTGGACTCTGGTATGAGGGGACCATATGTGGTAACGACTGTACTTCCACATGATCGATACGAACTGAAACTGTTGTCGGGTTCGTATGGCAAGTCTACCCAAGCTGCGGCGGAATACATGATTCCGTGGCATGGGGAGTGGACTCCGGACGCATGTTTGGCGTTCTTTGACTGTGAGTAATATGTGCGCATCTCATCGTGTAGCTCTGCGCTTATATATTTACTTAAATATATCTACTTATGTTTGTAATTATATATTTATGTATTTATCATAAACGTTTAATTATTTTATATATCAGGCCGCTTATTTATCATATACTTTGTACTTGTCTTTTATCTATTATAAAATTTGTGTTGTCTATATTATTATTATATTCAAATATGTAATGTGCATTCCTGAGGGCTCTGCACTTGACAACCTGCGGGCTCTGTCGCTGTATAGGTACCTACCGATGTAATGTTATGGCTGACTGTGTATGCACCCTGCGGGCTCTGCATAGGACAACCTGCGGGCTCTGTCCTTATACTGTACTGAGCACATCCTGAGGGCTCTGTGCAGATGTTGTATTTGCGCTGGGTTTTATGCTAAATCTGTTGAGAACATCCTGAGGGCTCTGTTCGTCTGAGGCACCATAAGTGCCGAACAAACCACATACACGTATATACACACTTATGGATTTTAAAATGTTTTGAATACACACTACACATAGAAACATTTTAAAATCTGAAGTATCAGCTGTTGAACTAATGCCAACAATTATATTTTAGGTTCAAACGAGGAGCCTGAATGTGACAGATTTACTCTTCAGGACCAGAGGAGTTCAACCAATGATGTACTTGTCGAAGTGGATGTACACTCTGAACCACCACCGTCATCTGATGAGCAGACGAGCACCATCGCCACGAGGACGTGCCGACGTCAGGAACGGCCGTGTTAGCATAAGATGGATAAAAAGTGGGCGTTGCCCTTAAATGACGTCACCGGTGGCGTGATGTGTCGGATGACTGGCGGGGAAGGAAAGTGGGAGGAGAGGACTTCGCAGCGATGAAGGACAGGCCAGCTAAGCCCCACTCACTTTTGCTCCAGAGCTCGGATCGAACGGACGTTCACGCTTTAATTGCTTATTCTTGTAATTTGTTAATTTGTTTCATTTTAATTTGTAATTATAATTATTGAAATATTAAAGTTAATTGTTAAAAGTGTGTCATCTTTTTTTTAATGTTATAAATAGGATTAGCTTATAGTACATATATTTTTTAACCCAAACTGTTCCACTGCTGGATTGCTTTAATTTTAACATGCATCTAAAAATAAATTCTGTCCTTGTCTAAAATTAAAGCTTTGACATAAAATAACGGAGGCAAAACATTTTTACTAACATAAGTTTCTAATCCGTTTATGAATAAGAGGGCTATAATAAATCTATAACGATATTTGTTCATCATCTGACTTTATTCCCAAGCAGCAGAAATAAGAAGATAAAATATTTTAGTGATCTTTTCCTGAAATTGTATTATTCTGATGACATCGTTAATAGGAAGAACCTACCTAGTATTATTTCTGTTTGTATTTATTTTCAAGAAGTCTGTTGGCTGCGGTACGGTTTTGTTTTTATTGCCTTTCCTTCCATAGCTCTAGGTATATAATAACTTCTTCGTTTTTTTCTTGTTAATTGTGTTATTTTATCTGTACAATATAAAAAAAAAACTAATCTTAATTAAACCAGAGTTAACAATTTTAGTTTTATTAACCCCTGATCAAATAATCATAAATCAAATTACCTAATAATTGGTTTAGCACCTCAGCTGTGGGAAAATCGGAAATTGACCGTTGATTGATTTATTTCACGTTGATTGGACTTTCTAACATTGAAAGGTTTTTAAATAGTACGTATGCCAACAGCAAAGGGTTTAAGCAGGGCATGGTTATTAATTGATCAATAAACATTGTACCCGGTTTTGTTTTTTTTTAAACTAAACTATTAAAAAGGTGCCACTAGCTAAATAATAACATAACCGGGTAGGTTTAATTTAATGTTAATAAAAAAGTTTCGTGGTTTGTGAATAGCTGCAACCTACTTTAAACTTGGCCATAGCGCATTATGTTCATTACGAAGATTTTAAATTTAATAAAGAGAGAACATAAATAGATAGCTTACCTGTCTTTTTCTATATTTAGTTAAAGAAAGTTGTGCACATATTTAACATTTATTTAGAGTGTATTTTATGATTGTTCAATTATTTTGCTAAACTATTTAGACTGATCCAAAATCGATTTCAACCCTTTTTTAGTAAAAAAACCAGCCTAGCATAGTAAATACCTAATTACTTACTGGCACAGAGACCGGACATCTAAAAGTCTCCAAATTCAAGCGTGCTCATCATGAGAAAGTACTTCAGCTAAAGTGGCTGCTTTTTAACTGAAGATGAAAAAAGTTTTTAACTTCACTTACTTGGGTTTAAATTAAAAAGTATCTTGAATGTAGGTCCTTTGAATTGACTTTACTCTCGCAAGGTAAGTGCTTATGAGCAGATAAGTGATTCTGAGTCCAATGTTTTAGGTTCATCTTAGGTTACCAAGTGTTCTTCGTAAAAGATAAAACCTATACTATTCTTTCCTAAAATGGAATGGAAATTCCTAAGATGTATTGTTAGTCGCAGACTGAGAAAACGTTACGCATTTAATATTTCTATTTGCTAAAATGTTACATATTTTGTATATCACCTACTATGCCTAAAACAGCAAAGGTGCTCACATCTTTTACGCTTCGGATCGTAACTTGTTAGCATTATGTGAATACTTTTGCATCAGTAACATCAAAATTTAAATTGAATTCAACTGATAAAAGTCTTTATTGAATTATTATTTTTGACTCTTTCCGAAAAAGTTATTTTTTATTCCAAAGACCATTTGTACACAGAATAACCTCTAAAGGTATCCTACTTAATGTCAACTTAAAATACAGGCTCTATTCTAAAATAGATATTCGTTCAAGGAAAGGATATTTTCCAGTTTTCCGGACAAGTTGCAAGTAAACTCAATAGCGCATTAACAATATAAATGGATTTAGCACGTGCTGCGTTTTACCGAAGACTTAACGCAAACAGGGAAAGAGAAATAACTGGTTCTAACGGATTATACTATTTTAGATTATTTGTATCTATGCCTTTTGTAAAGAATAATCAAGAGATTGTACATGAGCTGCGTTTTACCGAAAACTAAACGCAGACAGCAGTGGGGGATTTACCCTAAGGCCCGAGTAGGCCCGGGCCTAGGGCGGCCAGATTTAGGGGCGGCCCTAATCATGTCAAAAAACCTTATCATGGTGTATGTTGGGCGGGCTGCACTGCGTGGCGCGATCTGTACCGCATCTATTCATGTTCGCTGCGCGAAAAAGTCAAAAAATAAATAGATATTTATGCTTGAAATTAAACTCATTTTAACGGGTTTTACGCGTTTATTTTATTATTTTTGATTTTCCGACGTTTCGGCATTTTTGCAAATGCCGTGGTCACGGGTAGACATTTGCAAAAATGCCGAAACGTCGGAAAATCAAAAATAATAAAATAAACGCGTAAAACCCGTTAAAATGAGTTTAATTTCAAGTAATAATAATCGCGTAAATCTAAGAAGTTATAGATATTTATGCCTCAAAAACCTCAGTTCGAGGGTCAAATTTAAATTTGAACAATATAATTTAACATAGGAAATAGTCCTAGTTTGAATATCGAAATCCTACCTAGGTACACACGGTTTTACAACTATGAGGATCAAACTAGAACTTCAATAAATAACTATAACAAAATGTTAAATAAATATGGCGCTAGTGTTTAAATTAATCATGGTGTAAAATTTTATAAAAGTAATAGGTACATGTTTTCATAGCATTGAACCAAATAATAATAATAAAAAAAACAAATTATAGTGTTTTTTTGTATGCTAGTGCTAGTGCTAGTTCCTAAGTGTTCTGGAGAACGATCGTTTTCTTGTTTACGACGAGTTAAAAATTATATAGATGACCAAAGGTTAAATGATCTTGCTTTGCTTAACATAGAAGCTGATTTTTTAAGGAAATTGGATTGCGAAGATTTAATTAATTGTTTTTGCTGCACTTAAGTGCAGTAGAGTTTTGTAACACATTGTATAACACTTATTAAACCTTATTTTGTACTCTTAACTTATAGTTGAATAAATAAAATCGTTGAATTTTTTATTTAAATTAATCCTGAAACCTCGTAAAATATTAGAAATTAGCAGCTATTATTATTACTATTTATCAAAGTAAACTTATAGTTACTTTTACCCACACTGCCCACGCGCACTTTTTTTTGTTTTTAATTAGATATTCAAATATTTTACTTGCAATTAAGTGTTGAAAGTTGATAACACTCGTGTAAAAGTTGTCATAACCAAGTATGTCAAGTTGGCAGAGTATTTTTCAGCAAAAAACGAGTTGTAACAACTCATGTACCATATTCTTGAGAAATAAAACTATTTTTTCCCTAAATTTCTAAATTTATTTAGACAAAAGTAGGCAAAAAAGTAATTTAATTAAGTATGTACTCAGTAAACAATATTTTTGATTTACGAAGATTTACATACATAGGTGCGCTAACTTTTTGATCAAATTATATGTACTAGGATGTACGTAGATCTACGAAAAATTATATAGAGTACTAGCTTTCCGCCCTGCGGTTTCACCCGCAACTAAATGGTTTTTCCCGTGGGTATGAGGCTTTTTCCCGCAGTAAAATTATCGTAATTTCTTCTTTCCTGGGTGTCGAACAATTCTATTCCAAAATCAAGACAATAGGTTAAGCCGTTTTTACGGTTTTACGTTTAAGCGGAAGAAGAACATACAGACATACACATTTTCACATTTATAATAATTCTAGCGACCCGCCCACGCTTTGCAATAGTGTATTTTCGGCCGATTTGATCACAAAACATTAAACTTCGGCTATTTTAAAGATTTTTTTTTAAATGTTCTAATGTACAAATTTAAATGAATAAATTCCCTAAAATATGTCAAAAACCTCATCAAAATCCGTTACGTAGTTTCGGAGGAGTATGCGAACAAACATACAAACAGACAGAATTGGCGACTTGGATTTATCTGTGTAATGATAATGATGATGGTGATAGTAAGGATAGACCTACAAAAAAGCCCTTCGCAGTACCTATATACCTATCTATATCTTAAGTGAAAGCCATGTTAGCCTATACTGCAGTAGCTACCTATATGCCTGGGATAAGGGCGCTGCGCTGCAGGGCTTTACAATATTATTAAGTTGTTATAAAGGGTTTCCACGCGAATGAAGTCACGGGTGGCCTCTAGTTTCACTATAACTTCAAAATAAAACGTCCAATTTCAACCATTCAAAGTCTAAAAATTATCTACATAAACTGTAGTTAGTGATGAAATAATTTATTTTGATAAGGATTAATAGCATGAGTAAAATAAACGCGTTTAAATGTAGTCCAAAAAAAAATCTATATATTTAAATAAAAAAATGCTTGTTGTGCATCACTCGACATAGATAGGTATAGTGTATCGCGGACTTTTCGATAGATATTTATAAGGTGTACTATTAATAAGAACATTTTATGGTTCTATCTTTTATAGTTAAGGCAGCGTATGCAAAATAACTAACTTTTCTGGTTGATTTTTTATACCTTGTGTCCGAAAAACCCAAATATCTTACGGAACCCTATTTTTTCCAAAATAAAATATATCCTATGTTACTCGTGGATAAAGTAGCTTTCAAATGGTGAAAAAAATTTTTAAATCGGTCCAGTAGTTTTTGAGCCTATTCGACAATACAACCAAAGTTTTCCTCTTTATAATATTAGTATAGAAGTATAGATATGAAGTACGAGATGGACGGAGATTAACGGAGATCTCTTGTTAATTGAGCAAATTCAGGGAGATATAAAAATTCAAAGAGATCCAAAAACTTTTCCTTGAGTAGTCTATATGGTGGATGTTAAAAAGGGGCGGCTGATGGCTTGGGGCCTAGGGCGGCCGAGACTGCAAATCCGCCCCTGGCAGACAGGGAAAACTACTGGTTTTACGGATTATACTATTTTAGGTTATTTGTATTTATGCCTTTTGTAAAAGGATACTCAATTTGAATACTTGTTTTTTGGTACAAAAAGTCTCTAGAAATAGGCCTAACAATATGACCATTTATATTAATTGAAATAATACCTTAATAATTATATGTATATCTGGATGACTACATAGTTATCATTAAATAGTTGAAACCAAAAAATACTTCGTAGCCACACTTCGTCTGACAAACGTTTTATGAAGCGGAATTTAAGCACCAAAGTTTTTAGTATGACCACTTTGATTGAGCTACTTTATTACTTACGTTGCAAGAGGGCTACATTCTATTTCATTTGTCTGGACCTTTAGCCTAAATGACAAGAAATGCAGTTTACGAAGCCAACTATCCCAAACTATCATCATCATTAACATTACACTTATATAGTACGAGCGCCCGCCCACGCTTCGCAATGGTGTAATTTTGCCGACTTGCTCGCGTACCCTTGCATTTTTGCTAACTTAAAAAAACTTTTTCTAAACGTTCTTTTTTTACAAATTTATATGAATCAATACCCTAAAATATGAAGAAAACCGCATTCAAATCCGTTACGTACTTTAGGAGGAGTAAGCGGCTAAACAGACCAAATTAGCGACTTGGATTTATACTATGTAATGATAATGATAAAGCAAAGTCATTATTCCTGTCTGATTGTATATTTGTCCTTTAACTCCTCGGAAGCCTCGTGACGGAGTTTGATGCAGTTTTCACGCCCTTTAAGGTCACATTTTGAATAGGTGCATATGTAAAGTCCTATACACAGAAAGACCACTTAAGATTAGTGAACAAATTAACCAAAACTACACCACTGCGAAGCGTGAGCAGGTCACTAAGTAGTCACTTACAAATTCTGCTTTAAGACATTGGCCCCGATTCTCAAAACACTCTCTAAAACTAAATTAAAAATATCGCTGTCACTTTCTCATGCTTCGTATTAGAACAAGACAGATACATTGGTCTCACTAAATTTAGTCCACATCATTGTAAAATTGAACGAAATGCGCTGAAGACTAGCCTAAAATTGCCTTCGCCGTGTCATATTGCACGTACATTTTAGTTTGACAGGACTAAAATGATTACCTGTCTCTGTCTTATACTATTGATGAGTAAGTGACAGCGATAGTTTTAGTTTAGTTTAGAGAGTGTTTTCAGAATCGGGGCCATTGTCTCACTAACAACCTAAACGTTACTGTGACATATGTCAGTTGGTCTGTCACTTGTCAGTTATGGCGTCATATTGTAAATCAGATTGTAAGCTATGCTGCAAGTGTTGCATCACATTATCCAAATAAATACATGCAAACATTACGAATACCAGTGTTGTTATTGTTAGAAACACAGAATATTATAGTTACTGAAGTAACAGAGACTTGTAGCTGTTACCAGGTACGCAGATTTAAAGTGTCATTAATTACCAAAAACGTTCGCTTTTTATTCAAAAATTTGTTACAGCCTATTTAATGCTAACGGGACTCTTATTATAAACTTCTTACAAGAAGTTTAAATACGTAAGTATGTCACGTTCTTCGTAATCCTACTTAACCTTACGAGTATATCGAATTAATTTGAACACAAACAATTTCCTATTAAAAAGGATTTACTAATGAATTCACGCTAATTACATTTTAACCTAGATTGCTAAATTCTAGTGAAATTTTGAGCAGACACTTCTAGAATATAAAGTGGCCAATTACTTACATTGCTAACTTACTTACATTAATTCCTATCTAAGGTGTGCTATATTTGAAACTAGTGGCCGCCCGCGACTCCGTTCGCGTGGAAGTCGGTTTCCCGTGGGAATGAGAAGTTTTCCCGCGGTAAAAAGTACCCTATGTGTTATTCTTATGTATAATCTACATTACTGTAAAGTTTCATCCAAATCCGTCCAGTAGTTTTTACATGAAAGAGGAAAGAATAACATATATCCTCACATACTCACATTTTTACAAACTTTCACGTTTAATAATATTAGTAGGATAATGATACAAAGTCAAATCACACAAAGGGTACATATTTTATGGGATGCAGAGGTATGACAGCAGCCTTAAATCATTATTTTATTTTGTTTAGTATTTGGTGCTATAGCGGCAACAAAAATACATCTGTGAAATTTTTGAACTCTATCTAAACGGTTCATGAGATACGGCCTGGCGATACGTAGACAAACGGACGGACGGACATCGACGTCTTTGCGATAGGTTCCTGTTGTGATGGGTTCTTATAGTATGTACATTTGAATAAATAACATTATTGCGAAATAAAGTCCGGGTAAAAATGAATACTAAACTCGAAATTTGGTAAAAATGTACACCGGCTTACTTATGCCTATTAGATGCTTGTGCATGGATAATTGATATAACGGGTGATTGATTAATATCAATATCAATTATTAATATCTCAATAAACTTTTCTGAAAAAACTGTACAAATTCACCATGGGATCCTTCATCATCATATTTTTGTGTTTTTTACTTTATTTTTCATGTTTTTCGATTTTAATAATAAAGACCAATTCTATGATTCACCGAGCTTACTTCAAGTAGCTTATTCACTTAGTAAAGTTGAATGAACTCAGAAACAGAAATACTCGTATATTTAACATTGTTAATAGTTTCAATCAAGTTCATAGGTCATTGACTGATCACATATTCCGATGCTAATAATAATACATAGGTACGTGATCCACATATTGAATCCATCTATCCCTACTAATATTATAAATGCGAAAGTAACTCTGTCTGTCTGTCGGTCTGTCTGTCTGTCTGTCTGTCTGTCTGTTACGCTTTCACGCCTAAACCACTGAACCGATTGTGATGAAATTTGGTATGGAGAAAGGACTGAACTTGGGAAAGGACATAGGGTACTTTTTACCGCGGGAAAACTTCTCATTCCCACGGGAAACCGACTTCAAAGCGAACGGAGTCAATAATAAGCCTAGTCTCATTCACTTATCGTAACCGATTGATCATAAAGCGATTAGGAACGATCGACTAAGTTTCTGTTGGATTTTTTTTGATTCGCTATTGACAAGCACGATCAGTATACTCAGTTTAATGGTATGTACCTAGGGACTAAGTCCATCACAAAAAAAATTGCTCCTTACTTAGAGCATATTTTTAAAGATACATATTATATTTCGTTTTACGCGACGTAAAACTTGGAAAGGTTCAGTTTTTGTTTAATGCAAGCAATTTACGCCTAAATAAAGTAATGCACCAGGAAATTAAAAGTGCGCTAGCCTAACAGTGTGGACGCACACCTACAATGAATGGTATCATCAACTACGTGAGCTCGAAACGTGGCAATCAAATTACCATAAAATCAAAGCAAAACTGTGAATAGAATAGAGTTGACGCACATGAAATGTTCTATATAGGAATCCTTTTGCATCATTATGAAACGTTTCAAGTACCTAATATTAAATTTTGTAAAAAAATAGACTTCTACAATTATTTCTGTTACAATGACTGTGGCGCAGCGGAATACCCGACTATCAAGCGGAAAGTTCTGAAATTCTTCCAGCTCGTACTCGTACCAATATAGTTCATGATATTTTACATTGGCTCGTGTCTGGATGTAACTACATTCTCCTCTAGCCATTGTGTAGTTCCTATTAAGCTTGCGCTTAGGTAAAAGTCGCATAGTTGGAGTGGCAGCCTAGATCCCTACTAATATTATAAATGCGAAAGTAACTCTGTCTGTCTGTCTGTCTGTCTGTCTGTCTGTCTGTTACGCTTTCATGCCTAAACCACTGAACCGATTTTGATGAAAATTGGTATGACGAAAGAACTGAACTTGGGAAAGGACATAGGGTACTTTTTACCGCGGGAAAACTTCTCATTCCCACGGGAAACCGACTTCCACGCGAACGGAGTCGCGGGCGGCCACTAGTATTATATATGTCGGAGATCGACTATTCTTATGGTTGATATAAGAAGAGTGCGGATTGCCAGTACCAAATATGGTGCTAGACAGAGTCTGTGTGACATCGAGCGAGCAACCGTCAGAATGATGGATATAGTCTCAAGCTATGGTGACAAACGGTTGGAAATGTAATTCTTGGTGTCTGCGTAGAAACTGTCCGCGATCCGTGCCTTCTTGTGAATTAATCGAATGGCCTACTGCTTGCTATCAAGATATGATAATTACAGCGATGAGATACTATGAGCATTGGTTTTATTTTATTCTAACACATAACCCCACGTACGCCTACAATTGAAAGTTCCTGACGGCCCCTGAAGACGGCTCTGATAACGAAGGTATCCTGCCGTCTTCGTTATATATTAATAATTACCTGCCACTCATAACGTTGTATAGAATAGGGTTGACGGTAGCCGAGACATAGTACAGGGCTCCTGCCACGTTGAACAAGTGCTCGTTGATCACCTGGTGGTCAAATAGACACAATTTAAGTATGCTTCAGTCGTAGGTTTAGTAAATATTACAAGAAAGAGATCGATGCAGAGACCAATGTTTAAAAAAATAATGCTAACTATAATAATTATTTGTTTAATTTAATTAATGTAATCTACTATTAATCCATATACCATTTTATTTGAGTTTAACTAAGTCTAAGATTCGAATTACGAACGTCCTCTACTCATATATTAAATTAGTAAAATATTTTTCATTTATGGAACTCGTGATAGCAAAAATTCCAGGAAACTGGATTTTTCGAAGAAAAATTTTGCCATATATTTTTTGTCTAAATTTTAATATTAAATACTCATTGTCAATTCCCCAAGCGGGTAAGGGTCGTTTCAAATTTGAATCTTATTCTCTAAAACTTAAGTTAGTAAATCGTTTAAGCAGATATTTGTAGGTTCTTCTTACCTCAAACTGCGGCAGCCCGTGACCGTAAATGAAGAAAACACGTTGTATATGAAACGGGGCCCAGCACACGAAGAAAGCTATAACCACTGCCGCTGAAACAAACAAACATCAATCTTCAATCATCAATCATCAATCAAATATTTGGACCCTCTCGCTGCCCGAGAAGGAGGCCCGTGTTCAACTAATTTGACGTAAATAGGCCGATATTATATACAATTTCAACTAAAATTGAACTATAACTATTAGACGAGGGTTTGTGAATAGACTAGGCAGTTTGTATAATGCCGACATATAGAATTTGCCAACGAGAGAATGACAAATAATTGCTGTCTGAAAATTTCACAAAGAAATATTCAGTTTAGCAATACAGTGTAGGTAACCATTCGGTTATATTTTTTGCAAAAATATGGTGTTTTCATATTCTCTACATTCTATACATTTCAATGCACGAAACTGTACAAATATTATTAAGTTTAGTTTAAGTTACTGCACTTTAGTTTTAGGTTTTATTTCATAAAAAATACTTCGCCACTCACTGTATTTAAATCGACGTTTGATCCTACAAAATCGCATGTATCCCTAATGTAATATAAACGAGTAGTCGAACTTTTCGAACAGGATCACTCTTGAAAAGTCGAATTTCTGTAACAGGAATTCAACGAGCGATGTCGCTACGATTTTATCAGTATTGCCACTCTCTCTCCTAACTTAGAAAACTTCACAGAAGCTTTTCGAGGAAAAGAGAATTTGTCATAGAAAAATGGATTAATCAGTTGAGTGTGTTTCAACTACACTTGATTCTTCATTGGTTCTCGAATTCTCGTAACAATAAGCAGAATCAATGAACAATATCTATTTTTCTCCATTTGGACAAGAATCAACAAAATGTATTGGCAAATATTTTCACAAGCTGTGTTATTATAGACCCTATTCTAAAGTATCATACATTAATTGATTTTAGGGAACTCAATCTTTTTAATCACCACAAGTAGTGTGGGGTAAAGTATAAACGACGGAACTTTGGCCATTTATACATTTACTAGTGTCCGCCCGCGACTCGGTAGAAGTCGGTTTCCCCTGGGAATGCGAAGTTTTCCCGCGGTAAAAAGTACCCTATATGTTATTCTGATATGTAACCTATACAACTGTAAAGTTTCATCAAAATCCGTCCAGTAGTTTTTACGTGAAAGAGTAACAAACATCCATACTTACTCACAAACTTTCACGTTTATAATATTAGTAGGATATACCTACCGACTTAGTTTAAATCATCGTAACAAAGTAAATGCGTATTCGATAAAGACTTTTTTACGAGAGTTTTGCCCCTGAACATAACTTTATATTGACCCTGAATCTATAAACTAGAAAATGAAAACATAGTAGAAATATCCTTTGATAAACTACAATAGTTCATTATTTCCGCGATATAACACAATTATGTGAACGTGTAACTTGGTGCCCACTGACTGGGATTACGTTACCACGACAGGAAGCTGAAATGAATACTAATACGACTTTGCTTTTAAAAGTATAGAAATAGAATATTGAAGCTTTAACTGAACTGAACTGAACTAACTATTAGGTACAACATTTTTCTGGGAATAAAGTTTCAGGCTGTATATACCAACTCTTCCTAGGTTGACCATTATTCCAACTCAACCACACATTAATTAATCCCACTATTCTGCTAACATTATAAATGTGAAGTTGACTTGGATGTATATTTTTTTTTTTTTTCATGCTATGCCCAAGTAAGCTACAAGTAACGCCCTGCCTATATCTACAACCTAACCTAACCTAAAAGTTTACAGTGTTCGAGATAAGTAAGTTAAGATAAACAGAGTAATGAATGACTAACACATAGACGATACCGAACGTCAAAGTCGACAAAAATCTTTTAATAAAGATTCCTAACTTTTCCCAAAGAAAAACACATTTTATTATACCACTAGAGGCTGCTCGCGACTCCGTTCGCGTAGAAGTCGGTTTCCCGTGGGAATGCGAAGTTTTCCCGCGGTAAAAAGTTCCCTTAATTCTTGTATACATATATATTTTTGGTATCTAGAACGATTTTCGCAGCGCACGCAGAGGATGCCTTCAAGGATAAATAAAGTTCCCAGTTTTTTTTCACATTTTCCATTATTTCTTCGCTCTTTATAGTTGCACCGTGATGTTATATAGCCTAAAGCCTGCCTTGATAAATGGTCTATTCAACACAAAAAGAATTTTTAAATTCGAACCAGTAGTTCCTGAGATTAGAGCGTTCAAACAAACAAACAAACAAACAAACTCTTCAGCTTTATTATATTATAGTATAGATGAGGGTAAAAATTAATAATAATAATAGCCCAAATATGTCCCATAGTTGAGCACAAGCCTCCTTCTCGGATAGCGAGAGGGGTTGAGCCGCAATCCACCACGCTGGTTCGGTGCGGGTTGGTGTATCACATGATGGATAATCATCATGTCATGTGGTTTTCCTCACGATGTTTTCTTGAAGGTAAATAGTTTAAGAAAAGCAAAAATGGCCGATGTACCGACATGATCTTATTCCACTTAGTAAGAGTACAACTGCGTAAGGTCAGAAATAAAATGAATCAACTTTACGGCCCTCATAAATGTTAATGGTGAGATTCATTATTGGACCAAATTCTATGGAAAACGCTATTTTATGTCTCATAAAAAGTAAAACGAAGATGCTGTTCCATTGGTCAAAAAACTGTTATGATTTCTCTGTAATAAAGTTATGTAGCTGTATGAAATTACATAGTATTAAACAGATTCGTTATCCTTGTCTGTATGTCTGTTAATCTGCCTTCTACATAACGGATATAATCCGGCTGCAGTGGCGTAACAATAGGGTGGCAAGGGTGGCAAAATGCCACGGGCCCCCGACCCAAGAGTGCCCCCAAAAGCCCAAAAACTTATTTTTTTTTTACATTGTACCTGAGTTGATTTTATTTTATTTGAAAAGTATATTTTTAAAAGTTCTGTTTATAATCCAAAGTTAGACAACTAAAGACCATAATAAGTATAATTTCAATTTAATCGTTAAGCATTTCAACGAACCTAAACAAAAAAATGACGATTCATTTAAAGAGATGTACCTAAACGTTACTCATGACAAGTAATTTTAGAATACCGGTAATTGCACATCTCTATTCTTTGAACATATTTTATCGAGTATTGAACATCATTTTTAAGCCAACTGAAATCGCGTTTCCTTCCAATTAACGAAATTGTTACAAATTTCAGTGTTTTGGAGACCTTTAATAGTTCTATATGACACTGATCTATTTAAAAAGCTGACACAACTGAATCATTTGCCAGATAAATTCTCAGTTTTTGATTCACTTTAAGATACGAAGTATAAAAATCTTTGTGAATTAGAGACCTTGCTGATTTATTAATAATAAAAAATATTTTTTCAACACATATGCTTGGAAAGCTTGCATTATTACATCGTTTTTAGAGGCATAAACCGAGCCATTACACACTCGTGCATAATAGGTAATATTACATACTAGTGCGTACTATAATGATCACTACAAAGTTAAGGTAGTGCCTTACTGCGAGTTATCTGCTAGTAAACAGAGAATTTTTTATTTGGTGGTGTAATACTGTTTTTTTTGTAACGACAAAGAGGTTTTCTGCCACTGAATGAAAAAATCCATTTCCAGTGTGTTAAACACTTGATCAGAAAGTGAGTCTTAAAACACCGTTTTGAGAGCCATTAACCGACCTATTACACACTTGTGTATAATAATATTACACACTAGTGCATAATATAACGATCCCTACAAAGTTAAGGTAGTGCCATACTGCAAATTATATGCTAGTAAACAGAGCATTTTCAGTTTGATCGGATTATACAGTTTTTTTGTAACAAATAAAAAGGTTGAGATTTGACTTTAAATTTTGCATTATAAATGCTAATTTATTAATTTTGAAGTTGTAAATACTGGAAAAAGGAACGCGGGAAGAGCATTGGACCGGTTATTCAAAGGTCCCGGGTTCGAGTCCCAGTCGCGTAATGCTCGGAGGCCCGCGTTCCTTTTTCCAGTATTTACAACTTCAAATAAAAAGGTTTTATGCCACTGAAAATCCATTTATATATTTAGAATAAATAAATGTGTCCAAATTACAAAAAAAAAACATTTATTATCATCAAATTATTGATAATAAACAGTATTTTTTTACGAAATTATTGTATTTTATCTCAAAAAGTATATTTTGAAATAGATTGTATGGCGGATGGTTGGCGCGTGCAAAAAGAAAGTTGAGCGTCAATTCCCGAATTCTTTATATTTAGTTTACATTGCATTTGTTGCTGTGCAGGAAACCTTTTTATGCAAAATATATTTGAATTTCCTCGCAAGTGTGTTGAAAAAATGCGTATGATACTCGTGAGCAACATGTTCATTGTAAAATCGGCTGATTTACGCCCTCGCCTACGCATCGGGCTGTAACCCTCAGTCTCGTGTATAATAGACAACTTTACACACTTGGATCATAATATACTATTACATTTTTGGAATAAATAAATGTGTTCAAAACTAAAATTGACAAAAACCTATTTAACCCTCGATCACTCGCGCGATTTTCAGCCTCGAGAGCACTCGCGGGGTGTTGTGACCACCCCACACATTCAAAGTATATTTCTAAACGTATTATATTACTTAATGGAAATATACCAGCATTTTATTACTTTGTATTACATGATGTATGAAAATAAAAACGTAGATTTTATAATCGGCTTTATTTGTATTCTACGAAATGCCTTTTTATTCGTAAAATTGAGATCAATTCACAAAGAAACAAAAAAATATTTACTTCTTAATTCTTTAGATAAACTTTCTCGTTGAAAAACATCAACATAAGGATTTATTAACACAATGAAATAAAAAAATTAACAAAAATTTTTTTTCATACAAAAATAACTTTGAAAGATCCTTACACTGCAAGTGGTTGCGTCACACTCCCCTCTCATCACGTTTCGACGCGTTTAAACGTTACTTGAAGGTACTCAGAAGCGCAAATTCGTAACTAAAGAAATTACTATTCATTTTTACGTTCAAAACTGCGTGGGGTGCTGTCACCACCCCGCGCGAGTGATCGAGGGTTAAGAAACTCTATAAGACAAGACAGGTTATGTAACTTGGCCATTCTGTCTATTGAAAGTTCTATGGCGCGATCTTTAAACTTTGCTGGTGTTATAGACACTTTTGCGGAACAGAAAGCTCGATAAAAAGATTTTTCTTGATAAATATCGTATAGAAATTGTATTGTAATTTTTATTTAATTGTAAATGTATGCAGATTCCCTCACGATATTCCTTCACCGAAAAGCTAGCGAACAGATGATGAAAGCATTGAGATATTATATTCTATGGATAAATGTGAAATCTCTAATATACATTAAGCTAGCGTGGGGGCTACAGACCATTCCTTTTGCCTAGAGACGTGTAATTGAGAACGCTAATATGCTCAAAGTTTATTAAATCTATCTGGGCCCCATCATAATAATTTGCCACGGGCCCCAGATGGTATGGTTACGCCACTGTCCGGCTGCTAACGTACAATAACGGTATTTCTGAAAAACTTAGGTAAAATAAAAAAAATATTTTTTAATGAGCCAAAACGTAATGTTCGCCTAAATATTATGATCGCTATGATTTTATGGCTAAAAATTCAATCATCTGTCTTCCTTAGACCGAAGAAGTCGAAATTAAAATTTAACTTTTATATGACGGAAAAGTAAAAGTTTAAAGAATATTTTAATAAGTCTGCCCTGGAACCCCGCCAACTTTTTACATGGCACCAGCTGCAACTTTAAAATAGAAGATGAATATTGTTACGGGTTCAAAAACAAAGTGTTAAAGGGCGAACCTAAAATAGATTTTTTGATAAAACTTTTTTATATTCGAAGATTCAGTTCCATACCTGTAAAATTAGTATTTGTCCGTATGTCTGTCTGTCTGTTAGTATGTACTACTTCCACGTTAAAATGTCCGAAACCGAAACGATATTAATGAATTTTGGAATAGACACAGCTCAAAGACTGGGGAATAAGTCTCATTCTCACGAGCAAAACTTTTATCGAAAACAAAGTCGCGGGTACCTTCTAGAACAAAATTAAAAAAATAATATACACGAAATACAATGGTTTAATTAAAGGAAATATTGTTTTCGATAGATACGAAATTCTTAACAGATAGGTATACATTATTTATGAAGTATAGAGGTAACTTTAAGTACTTAGGATCTGGTGAACATTTTAGTTCTTTTTAAATTGAATATGTATTTTAAAGTAAATATTTTTTAATTTAATATCGATTTGCGTTACAAGCCCCTTTCTGTCATATGAAAAGAAAATAAAGAATATTTGTAATTAATTTTAATATTGTTTTACGCATGTATCACAAAACCCAATACATATTGAACCATTGCTAATGAAAAGAACGTGAGTAAACAGAGTTAGTTTATTTTATTGATTGAAATAAATATTGGAATAACCTTTTGTTATGTTTCCATTTGGGAAATAAAAGCACACGGACTTACTTTGTTTGGTTAATTTTAAAAGAGCCTGTGTCATCAATTTTCAAATATATTAATCCAACTAATACTTATTATTATCTATTAATGTGTAAATGTTTGTATGGTTAGACGTTTCGATGTTTTTTACTCAAAACACTGGATTTAGATCAAATTCTGTTCAAAGGTAGATTACAGTAGGTACCTACCTACAGAATAAGACACATGTTTTTTAAATTTAACTAATTGGCCAAGTATAGGTTACTTTTAATTTACAGTTTCCTGTTTTAAAACTGAAAAGGGGATGTAATCTGGGTATTTCGATTCGAAAATTTATTTAATTAATTACATTAATATATTTCATATATAACATAGATATTATGTAGTAAATCGTGTTTATAATATATTGATTTAATGTACATTCTGTTATCATAATACTAAGAATAACGCTATACGTGTCTAGATTATAATTTGACAAAGTCTTCAGTGGGTATCTACATAATAACATAGCGTGGTGTTCGAGATGTAATAACACATTTTAGATGTGACTAAATAATAAGAAAACTGACAGATAGATCACAGAACTGTCGGAATTAATAAACGACATTCTAAGAAAAGATATTTAATGTTTATGGTTTTTATCATTGTCTTTACATAATCATCCACTTAGCTCTCTTTAAAGCCTTTAAATGTAGGTACGTTTTTGTAAATGTTAACTTACAATCTTTAAAGTAAACTTAACAAACCCGAGGCTTCTAAAAATATTTTTTTATCAAATTCAAGCAATCTAATCAAATGATAAATAGTATACCTGTGACAAATTACAAAAAAATCTTTTTAATTTTTGCTAATTTTGTGCCTAAACTCAATTGAAGACAACTAATTTGGTTTCTTTTTATGTTTTATGCCTTGCCAAAACTAGAAAGTGAAATTTCAAACCATAGTGGAAGTGGACAAAAGAATAATATGATGGTGATGTTTTTTTACGATGATGTCTTAAATGCGCATGGTTAGACTATCCATCATGGGAATCCACTATCTGCATTTAGCCAGCTAGCAAGCTGAATTACGGCCGATTACTCTGATTATCCCTCTTGCTTTCCTTGAAGAGTGTTTCCCAAGTATTTTATCACATCTCTCAATATTTATCTGAAGTCTGAAGAATCTACGGTCCATAGAAGCATTAGCCATTAATCCGACATCAATATCACTTTTCTTCGATTTACCCACGCGAAACGCAGGCCTCTTCCAAAAGAATGCTCATGAAATCTATGTTTTTGTCCAGCAATGGACGTCTTTTGGATGTTTATGATGATGAAGGCTATAAAGGTAATATGTAGGAAGATATCATTTTGTATAAGAGTACCTAGATCAAAACTTACTATTATACTGCTAATGGAGCAACCGAATGAACTAAATGGTGGTCTCAGAATTCACGGACTTGCCAAAACCACATAGCCTCGCTGACTTGAATATGTGCCTCTTACAAATATTCTTTTTTTTAAAGGAATATATGTAACAATAGAATAGACTAGATGACAACTTAAAAAAAAGCCTACAGGCCACACTTGTGTCACCAAATATAAAAGCCTACGGTCAATACTTGTGACACAAGCTTTATACTGCAATGTCACCAAAAGTGTTTTTTTTAATTCAAGAGGTTTTAGAAATAATCGTTTGCACAGTTATCTAAACTTTGCCAACAAGTTTACTCTCCACTTCGGCAAAAAGGAAAAGACAGTCTCCAAATTTGTTATTTAATGACAAACAAGAGATGTTTCTCTCGTTTTAGGGTTCCGTACCATAAATGTAAAAATAAACTTAGAGTATATAATAAATAGAGTAAATAAGCGTAGAGTTTGAGTGATAGAGTCAAGCTGTAGGCTCTGTCTGCAGCGACCACTGAGCTGACTCGACCGGTGAAATACCACCGTCGCACAGAAAACCATAGTGAAGTAGGGACGATGTTCCTGCGTTTCGTTCGGTGAGTGCGATATGCGGTTCCCAATTTCCAAAAGGCCAGCAACGTACCCTCAATACTTATGTAATTGTGGGTGTTTATGTGGTGCGGCAGTGATCACTTACCATCACTTGCTCGCTTGCTAGCTTTTCTCATAAAAAAAATCTTATTCTATCGCTTTATGGTCGTTGCCTGTTTTTTTTAAATCATATTTAATTTAAAAACGCGTGAAGTTATTATTACCCACATACCTACTTGTATTTCTGTAATACTTCGACGCTGTGAAAAATAGCACTTTTATTTAAAACTAAATTAGTTAAACAATCAAAAGGTATGAATCATCGATCGTGTCCCACAGTTTTACACTCGCAAAAGAGTCAAAACTATTTGGGATAAACACGCATTTGCCCAACAAAATCTTGTACTACAAGTACCTATAGGTAGGTTTAAATCAAGAACCGTTAATATGAAGAAAGTGTAAAAAGAACCCTGCAAGGAACCCTTACTGCGAGCCTTGTTCGTACTTAGTCAGTTCTCGGCGTGTACTCCATCCCTCACTCGAGAGCAGTATTAAGGAGGATATATTTGTTATTGTATTTTCGGTAAATTTTGTGACAAGATACCCTGTGTTAAGTATATCTACTAGCAACACATAATTCTGTATTTTATACTACTAGCGACCCGCCCACGCATGCGACGGTGTAAATTTGGCCGAGTTCCCCAGTAAACATTAAAATCTGGGTAACTTATAAAAACTTTTTCTACATGTTCTTTATTTACAAATTTAAGTGAAAAAATTACCTTAAATATGGCGATAACCGCATTAAGTGGTTGAGGAGGAGATAGCGGACAATCATATAAACAGACACAATTAGCGAATGGGATCTATACTATGTAATGATATGTGATTGGCTAGTATTGGTTTTTTACTAGTTACCAGAAAGGAGAACAGTTCTTTATGTTTATATCATATTAAATCATGCACGTCGCTTTATCATTTTGTAGCGGCACCAGCCGGTGAGTATTACCTACCAAAAGCAATAAACATCAAAATGGCAAATTCCGGGCTGTATTTTATAAAGGGGATTCATTTTCATGTCACTTGTTTCCATGGCTTTAAACTGACTTATACCAGCTATAAATAATGGAGAATGTTAACAAATTTTGATTATTATCTCTTCGTATTCTCTGTCAAAAATAAAAAATACTGGTGAAAGAATTATTTCGATGCGTCAATTATTTTCCGATTTATAAGTAAAATAAGTTGCTACCGCACGACGCGGGCTGCCGGTGGCGGTGTGACGTCACACCACAACTCGCTCGGTCTGGCTCACTCAGTACGCTCGCCGTCGCGCGCACTTGTCGTCTCAATTAAACCTAAATACTTTTAAAAATGACTAATCCAACTACTAGGAAATCATGTGTTGTGCCTAAATGTAAAAATACAACTATCAATTCGCCGGAAAAGTTGTTTTTTACAGTTCCAAAGGATACATACATACATCACCAAATCTTTTAACTTGAACATAACCAATACCATTAAACAATTTGTTAGTAAAAATACAAATAAATAAAAGAGGTTTAGTTCATATCATCTACATTTGCAATAAAAAATAAATTAAATTACTTAAATAAAATAGTAAAGGTAAAGTGCATCTGTAACGTTCAACTACCTACATCTAGATCGTATAGGTATCCTACTTCCTAGTAATATAATAAACGCGGAAGATTGTGTTTGTGTTTGTTATCTTTCACACAAAAAGTATCACTGAAATAATCCATAGGCTTCTTTTAATCCTGGGAAAATGTACAGTTCCCGAGGGAAACGCGGGCGAAGCTGCTAACTAAAGCTAGTTAGTACTAAATCAATGCATGTATTTATTTAAATTTACTTAGAAGAGCGGTATCTTTGTATACATACTAGTGGCCGCCCGCGACTCCGTTCGCGTAGAAGTCGGTTTCCGTGGGAATGAGAAGTTTTCCCTCGGTAAAAAGTACCCTATGTGTCATTCTGATGTGTAACCTACTGCAAAGTTTCATCCAAATCCGTCCAGCCCCCCAAGTCAAGTGGCAAGTGATATTTGCGATAGCAAGTGAATAGAATAAATTTTTGACAAGCTTGCAATTTGACAGTTTCATACATATTTTTTCTATTCACTCGCTATCGCAAATATCACTTGCCACTTGACTTGGGGGGGCAGTCGTTTTTACGTGTAAGAGTAACAAACATTCATACATCCATACTCACAAACTTTCACATTTATAATATTAGAAGGACGTACCTACCTATAGCTACAAAGCTATGATACATGATTTGTTGTCTTGAACGTAAAAAAAATAATGATAGGTAGGTAGGTACATACTTCTACTATTGGACTTGCATTCTTCCATTAGTATTTTTATTATATTGGTTATTTGTTTTGATAAAACAGTTTAGAACATATCAAACATTTCGGCGGCAACAAAATCACTATTTCTTGATAAATAATGCGCAGCCATTAATTCATCTATTTAAGATAGATTACACGATTACCTTTTTTCGAAACCTATACCCAATTTATTAATAGAATAATTACTATTAACGTATAATAACGAATAATAATTATATTTACTAATACGCGACCGAAAACACAAAAAAATTATACATTAAATGTTAAATAAATAAAAAAATAAAATAAAATACTGTGCCAGCTATATGCGCCACCGCTGGCGCGTTGTGGTAAGACGTCACAAGCGGTCACGTGACTGTTAGCGGGACTCGATATTTTTCGAAACTTTGAATGCCTATAAAATCAAAACTACTGGGTATTTTTGATTACAACAAAAACTAGTGTATTTGTATGCATACAGGCTTTACTGAGACAAAATTTCAAGCGATTTGGCATACCTAGTAACATTCTCCATTGAATGCTAAAACAAAATCAAAAGGTTTGCATCTCGATACCATAACAGTAGGTAATTACTCTAGTTAACCTTTAATAGGGTTACTGTTACTGATCGGCCTTATAAATAAGATCTTAAATATTTAAGTAGGTAAGTACTTCAAAAGCAACATTATTCAGGTTTATTTAACTTCTTCTTCGAATATTTGACGTGAATGAGTAATCTGTAAATAAATCAAACCGTTAGAGAAGTTATCTCAACTTTTTAAAATAGGATCCAATCCCTTTATTTTGGATTTAGTATAGAATACCTACATAATATGTAATCAAAGAAAAATATGGACGCTTTTTTCTATTAGTCATTCAGTATACAGGGTTATTTCTAATGAGCGCATCACCTCTTGTAGGCAGCTTTTCTATATCAATCCCAACATTTATCATTCCGTCGTCCGTAAGCATTGAGAGTGGTCGTGTACAAGTTTTTTCGCGGTAAAATATTTTGAACCACAAAACAAAATAAATTGTAAAATAAGTGACTTAAAAGCGAAGTTAGCTTAAACTATTCCCGTGCTAATTTACTCCTGTGAAGCGCGCCAGCTCCCTCTTCTGTGTTTTGTCTCCTTTCCGCACCGCTGCGCTTGATCGCAACTGAAGAGAGGGCGCCCCCGCAGATACGAGACGAGTGATAATTTTTTATCCTTGTCACACCTGCATCAAATATCTTATTTTGGCGTAAACAACTGCACTATGGAACTACAACGCACACCGCCAAATAAATGTGCATCTAGCCCAGACATTCCTGTTTCTATGGAGAAGGAAACGTATGTAAACCTACGTAAACGCAAACAACCTGAGTGCGATGATGTAAACTCCATCTTTACAGTACTGGAACAGAAATTTGAGCAACAACTAACTTTATGGAACGATAAAATATCTACCAGCATCGCTTCTGCTATCACTTCAACATTATCTAGACAACTAAAGAACATAACTGTGAATTTATCTGACATAAACTCCTCGTTGCTTAAAATTACTGAAGACAACGCTCTGATGAACAAATCGCTTTCAGATACAAACGCACGTTTATACAGTGTGGAACAGACTTTTACTTCTTTCACCACCACGCAAGATAAGTTTAGCAACAGTTTGAAAACCCTCGAAGAAAGTAATAGCCGCTGTGTTGAGTTGTTTGACCAGGTCCAGGCTCTTGAACTTAAGGTTACAGACATGGATCAATTGGCTAGGCAGACTAACTTAGAAATATCTGGTATACCCGAAAAAAAGGGATGGGATCCCTCCTATATTTTTATCTTCCTGTGCTAAGAGTATAAGTCATCCAATTACTTTGTTGTTTGAAATGTCTCTTAAGGAATGTGTTTTCCCCAGTGTTTGGAAAAAAGCACACATTATTCCAGTTCACAAAAAGGGTTCTAAAAATAAAATAGATAACTATCGTCCTATATCAATTTTAAGCACTATTGCCAAGGTGTTTGAAAAACTTATTTTTGAATTTGTTTATCCCGTCATTGCTAAGGAAATTCCTAGTACACAGCACGGATTTTTAAAAAAACGTTCTTCTATATCTAATCTAGCCTGTTTTTCGGAATACGTTTTAAATTTCATGGATAGAGGGGGTCAGGTTGACGTGATCTACACGGATTTTGAAAAAGCTTTTGACCGTGTTGATCACGTCATCCTCCTACGCAAGTTACAGACTCTGGGCATACACGGTGACTTATTGAGATGGATACGGTCTTACCTAACAAATAGATCACAGGCAGTAGTTCTAGGTGGGTATAGATCCAACTTTATATCCGTCCCCTCAGGTGTCCCCCAGGGCTCCCATTTGGGTCCTCTTTTCTACAATGCCTACATATTTGATATAAATACATCTATAAAAAATGCACAACATTTACTATACGCCGATGATAAAAAAGTTTTTATGCATGTCCGTTCCTTAAATGATTGTAAACTTATTCAAGACGATTTAAATTCATTGTTTAATTACTATTTCAATAATAAAATAACCGTAAGTATTCCTAAATGTATGTGTATATCGTTCACACGTAAATTGAAGCCTATTATGTATGAATACAATTTTAATGGCGTTGTGGTGGAGAGGGTCCAAACAGTGCGTGATCTGGGAGTGATACTTGACTCTAAGATGTCGATGCGTGATCATGTTGATGAAATTTGTAAGAAGTCCCTTCGTAATCTGGGATTTGTGCTACGAAGTTGTAAACCGTTTAAGGATCTGCACTGCCTCAAATCTGTTTTCTTTGCCTTTGTTAGGTCGGTCTTAGAATACGGCAGCCAAATATGGTTCCCCATCTACGCTATTCATATTAAGGAAATAGAAAAAATACAAAAAAAGTTTTTATCACATTTAAACTATAAATTTAAAAATTCCAGTATTTCATATATTGATGATTGCAGACATTATAACCTTCTCTCACTCGAAGCAAGGCGCACTGTATTGGATATGGGTTTCTTATTTGACATCTTACGTAATCGCATTGATTGTAAAGAGCTTCTCGAACGCATCAAATTCAATGTACCTAATACTCGCACAAGACACACTGCTTCCACACTGTTCCATGTTCCTGGTAGCTCCACCAACTACTGTCAAAATAATATCATAAGCCGAATGGTCGCTGCGTATGATGGAGGATTTAATGCTGTTGATCCATTCATTGGTACAAAACAAACATTTAAGGGTGAAATATTAAAGATCTTAAAATAAAGATGCCTATATTTTATTTTTACCTACTTATAAATATTATATTATACTTTAGTTTTTAATTACTTATATACGTATTTATATTATATTATTATTATATTATATTATTGTTTATATATTTATGTTTATAGTATTAACTATTTTCATTAAGGAAATTTTTGTTGGATATAAGTTATCTGTTGTTTATTATTATATACTCGTTTATTGTTTTTGGTTAAGTAGTTTATTGTTTTACTGCACCTGTATTAATCCACTTTGTTAAATAAGAGGATGACTATAATTGGCTTTTACACTTAAAAAGAATTTGTTATATTATAATTGTTGTAAGCTGTTGTTATCCCAAATAAAGATAAAATAAAAAAATAAAATAAATTTAATCAACGAATAATCAAAATTAATATTTCTAAAAAAAAAAGTTTTTCCATACAGATTTATTAGGTGCATCTAAACGGTACAATACTCTACGCGCACGCTACTGGCGTGGCAGGCGCGCGGGCGCCGGGGGGGGGGGCGACCGGCTTAGGAACTTCTTACAAAATACAGAGTTATAAATAACAGAGCGCGCATATTTGTTTCAGTTTTTTTGTTTTTGTGTTAATTATCAAGTTTTGCAAAAAGTGGTAGAACAAATGTTATTGGGATTGATGTAAGGAAGCCGCCTCCAAGAGGTGATGCGCTAATTACAAATAACCCTGTATATGTTACGGCTTAAACCCAAAGTTAGAAACATCATCCGTCGACTCATGATTGAAGCCAGTTTTTATATATGACGAAGACGGCAGGATACCTTCGTCATCAGAGCCGTCTTCAGGGGCCGTATAGTACTATAACTTGTGTGGGCGTACGTGGGTTATGTGTTAGACTCAAATAAAACCAATAGAACTGTTTCAACACTGTAATTATCTCCTCTTGATAGCACTCCGTAGGTCATTCGATTAATTCACAAGAAGGCACGGATCACGGACAGTTTCTACGCAAACACCAAGCATCACCATTTTTCAACCGCTCTTCACCAAAGCCCAAGACCATCTCTGTCACTCTGACAGCTGTTCGCTCGATGTCACATAGACTCTGTCTAGCACCATATTTGGTACTGGCAATCCGCACTCTTCTTATATCAACCATAAGCATAGTCGATCTCCGACACGGCCATCCTGCGTATACACGTCCTCGTGTATTATACTGTGGACAAACACAACACGACGACAGTATCTACTTGTACCGCTCGGCCAATTCTGACCAACATTCATCAAACAACTTCACACGCAAACCAAAATTTAAACTCAATTTCTGAACTATTGTTTTTACTCCTTGTCTAAGTAAATCAGAATATCATAAAACAGTAATATCACAACACCAAAGTCAGTATAGATCATGTAGGTACCATCGATAAAGGTCATGACTTTATCACCACAAATCAATCATTGAAACACTCCACGACACGAGTGAACATCCCTCTATCTCCACGGCCTCGGCCGACCAGCAACTTCACCATTGCTCCCACCACCCTTTTTATTACAAGCCACCACGCTTTTCATAAGCCACCACGCTTTTCATAAGCCACAACGCTTTTCATAAGCCACCACGCTTTCAAAAGCCACCACGCTTTTCATAAGCCTCCACGCTTTTCGTAAGCGACCACGCTTTTCAAAAGCCACCACGCTTTTCATAAGCCACCACGCTTCAAAAGTCACCACGCTTTTTTATAAGCCACCACGCTTTTCAAAAGCCACAACGTTTTTCATAAGCCACCACGCTTCAAAAGCCACCACGCTTTTCAAAAGCCACAACGCTTTTCATAAGCCACCACGCTTCAAAAGCCACCACGCTTTTCGTAAGCCACCACGCTTTTCATAAGCCACCACGCTTTTCAAAAGCCACCACACTTTTCATAAGCCACCACACTTTTCATAAGGCTCCACGCTTTTCGTAAGCCACCACGCTTTTCATAAGCCACCACGCTTCAAAAGCCACCACGCTTTTCAAAAGCCACAACGCTTTTCATAAGCCACCACGCTTCAAAAGCCACCACGCTTTTCGTAAGCCACCACGCTTTTCATAAGCCACCACGCTTTTCAAAAGCCACCACACTTTTCATAAGCCACCACACTTTTCATAAGGCTCCACGCTTTTCGTAAGCCACCACGCTTTTCATAAGCCACCACGCTTCAAAAGCCACCACGCTTTTCGTAAGCCACCACGCTTTTCATAAGCCACCACGCTTTTCAAAAGCCACAACCCCGACCTCCGCCAGATAGAGCTCTCACTCGCGTTTACACAAAAACAATTAAACATCGCCAACGCATTATCAATTTCATCTGGTACATGACCCACCAACAATGTCAATCATTTTTGACCGATCTATTGTAACGTCGCCATTAAAACAATTATTCAGTAAACAATGAGGTAAAATCTCTAGAGGTTAAGTATCAACGTCACATGACATTAACAAGTTCTGTGCTGAATACGCGTGTTTCATCAATAGGTACCAGTTTATTACGCCTTAAAACTTTCTTTAACCAACGAGCATTCAGCACCAGAATCATAAAAGAAACAATACGGATCACCTTGTGCTCTCAATAACCCGTGGCAGGGTTAAGTCGACCCGCAACTCAGTGGGCGCGCGTGTGGCCGCAGCCTCAGCGACGCCGCCGCCGCCGCCGCCACCGCTCGTACACGAGGCCGCGACGTGTCCCGGCACGACACATTTAAAGCAAAACAGTGCCCCCGTTGTATGCTGCTGCCCGGCTGAGTTTGGTCCTCACGTCAGTACAACTTATCATCGCGGCTTCAACCTTGGTTTATTTGTACTTAACTGTTTTTCTGAAACAAATTATATCACACAGCATCCCATAGCTCGGCAAACTTTTATTCAAAGCAATTAACTCTCACCGGGTAGCGTGACGCAGTATCTCAATTGGCTCCGACTCCACTGGTATTCCCCTGGCTGCGCTGACTCAACGCACAATCCTTTTTTTTTATTATTATTTTTTGTAACTGACGTCACAGGATCTGTCACTATGCAGATTTTTGAACGAAAATCAAGACAAGGCTGTATGGCTTAGTTCCTTTGCCTGCTCGTTGTATGAGCGAATTTAAAAACAAAGTTGCGTGTCATGATCTCGCGTCCGTGTCCTTCTTTTCCAAGTTTGAAATCAGGTTACTTCATACAATTGGTTTCGGTACATCTAAGCGCGCATGTTCTAATTTTGATTTTCAAACATTGCATAGCAACGCGCATGTTTACATTTTGTTTTTCAAACAATGCATAGCAACGGTCAATTTCACTTTTTCTTCTTCTCAATTTTGAACTAACACAGATCATAGCAACGGTCAATTTCCTTTTCTTCATTTGAACTGACACAGGATCATCCCACTTCTGATGACGAAGACGGCAGGATACCTTCGTCATCAGAGCCGTCTTCAGGGGCCGTATAGTACTATAACTTGTGTGGGCGTACGTGGGTTATGTGTTAGACTCAAATAAAACCAATAGAACTGTTTCAACACTGTAATTATCTCCTCTTGATAGCACTCCGTAGGTCATTCGATTAATTCACAAGAAGGCACGGATCACGGACAGTTTCTACGCAAACACCAAGCATCACCATTTTTCAACCGCTCTTCACCAAAGCCCAAGACCATCTCTGTCACTCTGACAGCTGTTCGCTCGATGTCACATAGACTCTGTCTAGCACCATATTTGGTACTGGCAATCCGCACTCTTCTTATATCAACCATAAGCATAGTCGATCTCCGACATATATATATAGGTATATATATTTTTGTTACATTCCCCATATTAAAAAGACTACTAACCGGCTAAAACTAGGTGTAGCCGCACTTCGGGTATTAGCCGTAACATATATACAATATACACTTGAAAGAACCCGAGTGCTAAAAATAAATATGAATTATATTTAATCTTACATATCATTGTCGAAGTTGAATAGATTTCCGAGACGGTCAAGAATGTGACAATATTATATGGTGCGCCCACGCAACACAATATAAAGCTTTGCTTGTCAATGCTTCCTACGGCATAAGCTCATAATTTTAGTATGAAACTATCAATCAAAAAAAATATTTCTTTATTTTACTACAATTCAATAGTAAACGAGTAGCGGTGGATTAATCGAGATAATCCTATTTTACATGTTATTTTTTTCCTACTAAGTAACATAATCAGGCCAAAGAAAATATTTTTGAATATTATTATTATATTTTCATTCAAAATAAAATGAAAAAAGTGAAAACAAAAGTGCACCTGAACAAGATAGCCCTTCTAGTCAAGTGGCATGTCGACTTTGAGTAAACGAGTAGATAGTATAAAAATGTATGAAACTATCAATTGCAAGCTTGACAAATGATACATCATACTTTTTAAGGTTTCGTACCCAAAGGGTAAAACGGGATCCTATTTTTAAGCCTCCGCTGTCTGTCTGTCTGTCGGTCTGTCCCCAGGCTTTTTCTCATAAACCGTGATAGCTAGAAAGCTGAAATTTTCACGAATGATGTACCTATTTCCGTTGCCGCTTTAACAACAAATAATAAAAATAAAAATTAAGAGGGATCCGCATACAATAAACGTAATTTTTAAGCAATTTTAGTAAACAGGTAGAAAATGATAGTACGGAGCTCTTCGTGCGCAAGTCCGACTCTCACTTGGCCGGTTTTTCACTATATTCACTCGCTTACTCAAAGTTCATATGGCACTTGACTTAGGGGCAGTATCAACTACTAGTCAATAACCTATAACTTTCGACGCGCCACCATCACAATGTTATCAAAAAACAAATGACTCCGGTATTCAAATGACTCGACATCGTAAAAGCCACATTTACGACTTCCTCCTGACTCCTGCGTCGGCAGTCGTTTTCAGTCAGAAATGAAATGCGTATTATGTACGTGACTGTACCAGTGGAGGTGGAATTGCTGGGCAAATGAAATTGTGCTTTATATGGTCGTGGGGATAATGCATGACAGAAAATGTCATTGCAGGTGCCACAAAGGTTTTATTGGGAGACATACTAAACGAACTATATTCAGAATATACCTATACTAATGGCCGCCCGCGACTCGGTTTCCCGTGGTAATAAGAAGTTTTCCCGCGGTAAAAAGTTTCCTATGTGTTATTCTGATGTTATAACCTATATAACTGGAAAGTTTTATCCAAATCCATCCAGTAGTTTTTACGTCAAAGAGTAACAAACATCCATACTCACAAACTTTCACGTTTATAATATTAGTAGGAATATATTAAGTACGAGTGTATTTACAGAGTTTGTAACTACATCAATAGGATGGATACGTTTCGAAATAAATCAGATACTACCTTATACTTTTTTTGATAAGTAAGGTAATGAACAATATTATCAAAATCTGTAATATCACGGTTAACGAAATTATAAAGGCGATAAGGGAAAAAGTCGGCAACTAAAATAGAAACTAACCTAATATACAGGGTGATTGGTAATGCGATACATTCCTTCTAAGAGGTTAAAGTAGAGCTTATTTGCAGTCAATTAAGGCATTATATGCTGTGTCCGAAAATTTATAATTTCTGAGATATGCAACATTTAAGATTTTTTATAAAAAACCCCATTTTCGAAGTTCAAATGAATCCTTTTAGTGAAAAATTCAAAATTGAGTTTAATGTTTTATTGTTTTATGGTAGCTTGATAACTAAAATGATATTTCAGATTCAAATTTGCTAAAAATAATCGTCCTTATTTTAGAAAAAGTCAAGAAACCAAGAACATCTTTTTAAAAAAGTTAAATCTTATGGCAATAAATAGCAATTTTCTAAAAAAAACTCCAATTAATGTTGCGTACAAATTACATAAATAACTTCCCCAGTTCATTAGCTATTCAAAAAGGTACATTTGTAATACTAAAACTAAGTATTTGATTGACAATTCTACTAATAAAGGAAGTTACCTCTCTCTCAGAACGCCTCTACATTGTGGTTACCGCGCACTTTTGCAGTGTTTTCTTTGGTTGATGTCGACTTCTTGCACAGGGATAATGCAATAAAATTTAGGATCTGCCGTTAAATAAAAATTTTTTTCGAAAAGCCAAACCTTCAAGTGTGTAGCTTTTGCGGTTAATTAGAAAAAAAGAGTATGCTGAGTGCGGGAAAAGTTACTTCTATTAAAAGAAAGAAAGCTAACTACATCTTTTTCATTAATCACTACACATCACTTGTTGTTTTTTCTTTGGTCGATGTCGCCAACTCTTGTGGTGGTTGCTAGATTTCTGCGAAAAACATCTAT
This sequence comes from Emmelina monodactyla, assembly GCA_916618145.1. Classification (NCBI taxonomy): domain Eukaryota; kingdom Metazoa; phylum Arthropoda; class Insecta; order Lepidoptera; family Pterophoridae; genus Emmelina; species Emmelina monodactyla. Next base: position 7,131,327 of record OU745316.1, read on the forward strand.
CATTTCTTCTCTACGTCTACTTCGCCAAATTCGAGGTCTACTAGATAAGAAAAATGTCTGAGTATTCTTCATTACAACCCACAGCAACTTTTTGTAGCGATGCTATCGCTAAGATGCTATAAGTAAACGCATGTTAGTCGAATTTGCAACGCTCTACATTACGCGCAATACTCAGACATTTTTCTTATTTACGTACTGTGTAACGGCAACGCTGTTACAGCAATAAAAGTACTGGTTGCGTTTCCGTAATCGACGTGTGTCAAACGTTAGAGTGTTTTTGGGGACGTATCGACGTCTCAGAAAAATAAAGCTTGTATCCGCCCGAACAAGTGAATCTAGTAGACCTCGAATTTGGCGAAGCAGACGAAGAAATGATAGATGTTTCTCGCAGAAATCTAGCAACCACCACAAGAGTTGGCGACATCGACCAAAGAAAAAACAACAAGTGATGTGTAGTGATTAATGAAAAAGATGTAGTTAGCTTTCTTTCTTTAAATAGAAGTAACTTTTTCCTCACTTAGCATACTCTTTTTTTCTAATTTACCACAAAAGCTACACACTTGAAGGTTTGGCTTTTCGAAAAAAATATTTATTTAACGGCAGATCTTAAATTTTATTGCATTATCCCTGTGCAAGACATCGACATCAACCAAAGAAAACACTGCAAAAGTGCGCGGTAACCACAATGTATAGGCGTTCTAAGAGAGAGGTAACTTCTTTTATTAGTAGAATTGTCAATCAAATACTTAGTTTTAGTATGACAAATGTACCTTTTTGAATAGCTAATGAACTGGGGAAGTTATTTATGTAATTTGTACGCAACATTAATTGGATATTTTTTTAGAAAATCGCTATTTATAGCCATAAGATTTAACTTTTTTAAAAAGTTGTTCTTGGTTTCTTGACTTTTTCTAAAATAAGGACGATTATTTTTAGCAAATTTGAATCTGAAATATCATTTTAGTTATCAAGCTATCATAAAACAACAAAACATTAAACTCAATTTTGAATTTTTCACTAAAAGGATTCATTTGAACTTCAAAAATGGGGTTTTTTATAAAAAATCTTAAATGTTGCATATCTCAGAAATTATAAATTTTCGGACATAGCATATAATGCCTTAATTGACTGCAAATAACCTCTTCTTTAACCTCTTAGAAGGAATGTATCGCATTACCAATCACCCTGTATAAGTAGGTAAATATGTTAGAATATAAGTACCCAATACCTAGAAATACTACCCTTGAAAATCTAAGCTTGGAAGAAATTACATTTGATATTCATTACATTATTATGGTCAAAAGAATAGATACCTATAGTTATATTTACATGACAGACAGAACTGGGTTATAATTACCGCTATCTATTTTTATCGTAGACAGTTCTTCCGATTCAGAAAACACTATACAAACCAAGTAATATTTTTACTGTTTTGATGTCATACAAAGAATGAAAAGAAGAAAGGTATATCGATTCAAAAGTCTTTAATACGGCATGCGTCGAGCAGTCTACGGCGCGCCAAATTTTAGGTTGGCCGGACTGAAATTGAGTACCGATCAAAAAAGAGAGATTGTACTACATAGTTAAGTCAATGTGTGCGTGTATGGCATATAGCTCCTAACTCTCGCTAACCATTCAGATATACCTACGCAAGCCACTACAGTAAACATTTGCAAAACCTATAAATAATTAGAAACATTAAATATTATTGCACTTAAATAAAAATATTATTTTTCTACTTAATGAAGCAAATATATACCATCACTTGCGTTTCACTTTTTTAGTTTTTACTTATTATCGGAGTCAATCCAAACTTTATCTAAGAGTGAATCTTTATTATTCGCCCCAATAATAAGTTTCACTAGCACTTTAATATTATTTAACTTTAATAATGTTGAGCGGGGAGGTACGAGAATTTTTTTTTTATGTTTACTGAATGTACACGTTTTAAATGAATATAAATCTAAATCATGATTGTATAATTTCGAAAAGAGTGCCGAGAGTTTTCCGCCAGCTTTTTCTCTCGGTCTACTACGGCCATTGCTTACTCGTATGTATGTTGGGGTGTCCCCTGACATCTTTTTTATTACGAGATTCGTTTTAAATCCTACATACAATAAAGTAATTTCATTTCATATACCACTATTATCTAGTTAACTTACCCAACATCCTGACGACGGTTTTCCTCGATTTCGCTTGTCTGTTCTCTCCATGCACGGAGCCCTTGAATAGGGCGATGCACGACTTCTCCGTCACTCTTGTAGACCTTTAGAACAACAGTATTATGTTTTTTTTACATGTAGGAAAACAACTCACTTAAAAAATTTTAGGTACCTTATATCTAACTAGTGGCCGCCCGCGACTCCGTTCGCGTGGAAGTCGGTTTCCCGTGGGAATGCGAAGTTTTCCCGCGGTAAAAAGTACCCTATGTGTTATTATGATGTATAACCTATATTACTGCAAAGTTTCATCCAAATCCGTCCAGTACTTTTTACGTGAAATAGTAACAAACATCCATACATCCATACTCACAAACTTACACAGTTATAATATTAGTTGGATTAGTAGGATTTCAGTCTTGTAAATTGAATTTCTGGGCAAAACCGAACATCTGATTGTTAATGCGAATAGATATTGACTTTTATTGCCGAAATTGGCCTTCTTATGTTTCTGTATCTCAAAGAGAAAAAATAACTTATAAGTAGGATAAAGTTGTTATCACCAGTCTGCCTATCACCAGATTTGCATTTATTTAGAAACGGACATTTATACTAGAAAAAAATAACAAGTCTTGACTGAGTAACTGATTCATCATCACCGAGTTAAACTATTAAAGTAAGGGCCATTAAATTTGGTACAAGCGTTCCTTTTATGATGAAAGTGAGCACCAAAAGAATATTTTGATAAATTCCAATGGGAAAACTATTTAACTATTTAACCGCAGGGCGGAAATCTAGTGTTATATAAAATACTCGACACTTCGGGACTGTAGATTTCCCAGGTGCAGAGAAAAAGAGCTGTCTTTTAAATTCACTCAATATGGCCCTTAGTGGCTATTATTTTGCCACTCCCAAGAGGATTTAATAAACCATGAATCATGAACCATGGCGCGAAGCTAGGCCATAGTAAAAATTACCAACATCGTTACAAAATTAAATAGCATCATTAAATTATTATGAAACTTGAAAGTACACAACAATTAGCTTACTGCAGTGTTTGTGAATAAAAATACTCTATCCATGGTGCACGTATTATCTGCCATTGTAAAAATTTGTGTTGCTTTCTATTTCATACAAAATATACCTACATATATTAGAGACGCTGAGTAATACATCAAAGTTCATGATAGCAATAACACATGAATACTAAATACAACGAAATTCCTCTTAATCAATGAACCATGACCCCTGATGCCTGAAGTTATTGTCATACTTTTTATTAAACGTCAAAATGATGGAGCTTAAGTATTTTCCATGGAAATAGAATAAGGTGATTACTGACTTAAGCTTGCTATCCGAGAAAGTGTTTTTCTCTAATTGTTTGTTTTCGTCAGCTTATGTTATTCCTGGAAATTGTATTAATGACGGCTTATATTAAATATATATTGAAAATAATCCCTTCGTAGTTGTTAAGGAAATTCACCAGAAAAGCGGTGATAAAAAAGGTATTTTTGTAAACCTTAAGTTGAAATAGGCTTATGTGCTATGACTACCAATAAAAAAATGAGTAGGTATAATCATGAAGGAATATGTATTTAAGCTTATTTGATAAGTGAAAAAGACTGCATACTTGACTAGCATCTTAATGTACACTGGTTTTAGGTGGGGACAGGATTTTATTTAATATATTTTGATAATTATTAATTTCCCGATAACTTTTTGTAAAGATAACTAGCTAAATGCCAACAGGCGCGAAATACTAAAATTTAGTTAAACTCTTAACCAATTTGTCTATCGCCGTATTTTTTTCAATATTGAGAAAGTGATAGTGGCATTTATTAGCATATTATGTTACAAGTGTGCAAAGTTGTTCATTATACACGAGGCTGAGAGTTGCAGCCCGAGACGCAGGCGTGGGCTTAAGTCAGCCGAATGTCTGAACTTGTTGCTCACGAGTACCATACGCACTTTTTTCAACAGACTTGTGAAGAAAAAACAATTATTTAATGCAATAATAGTTTCCCTACACAGCAGCAAATGTGATGTAAACAAAATATAAAGAATTCGGGAAATGACGCGCAAATTTGCACTCGCCAATCAGCAGCCTGTTTCAAAATATATTTTTTGAGATAAAATATAATTATTTTGTAATAAATAAGTGTTTATTATCAATTATTTGATAATAATCATTGTTTTTTTTTATATGGAGTAATTTATTTATTTCAAATATGAAAATGGATTTTCAGTGGCACAAAACCTCTTTGTAGTTATAAAAAAACTATATTACCCGTCCAAATTGAAAATGCTCTGTTTACTATCATATAATTTGGAGTATGGCACACCCTTAACTTTGTAGAGATCGTTATATTACGCACTAGTGTGTAATATAATTATACACAAGTGTGCAATAGGTCGGTTTGTAGCGCTAAACACGATGTAATAAGGCTCACTTTCTGAGCAAGTGTGTTGAAAAGTTTAGTTAACAAACAGTTTTCAGAATCGTCACCATTGGGACTTGCAAGGCAGTCACATAAGTAAGACCCAAATCGCGATCCCTTTCAAACGCTTAATTCACTCCTTCGTGACAGCCCCCTGACAACTTATACTGGATGAGAGTATACGAAAACAAGTTATTTATTCAGTTACATGGTATTGTAACATATATTTACGCGGTCGTTTCTTAAAATTGATCTCATTTTTACTGATTATGACGCGTTATTGATTATCCTACTAATATTATAAATGTGAAAGTTTGTGAGTATGTGAAGATGTGAGGATATATGGATGTTTGTTACTCTTTCACGTAAAAACTACTGGACGGGTTTGGATGAAACAGTAATATAGGTTATACATCAGAATAACATATAGGGTACTTTTTACCACGGGAAAACTTCTCATTCCCACGGGAAACCGGCTTCCACGCGAACGCAGTCGCGGGCGGCCACTAGTTGATTTATATTTTATTTCCCATCCTTCGGCATTTTTACAAATACCCTGGTAAAAATCGCTCTACGGACTCTTATAGAAAACAAAATGCGATCAACAAAATCTTTCTTTAAACAAGATAAATGCTGGCCTCAGTCGATGGTACTAATGGTGACAGCACACAGATTGGATTTCGGAAACGGATGTTAAGCTGAGTCACCACGAGGTTGAAGGTGACATGTTTAAAAATGGAATGGCGGGAAAATATGACGCGAGTCGAAAAAATATAGTTCGATTGGTATGTATTAAAGATCGTTTATGTAAACGTTATTGATAAAATACATGGGATAGGTAAAGCTGTTTTAATTCGTAATATTAAACATTAAATTTCTAAAAATAGAATTAGAATTTAATTATCTTAAGTAAATGTCACGCAGCAATATCAGTGTTCAATAAATACCGATCTAAAATGTATTAGAACATTTCTTCGAACTGTTTAACCTCGTTTGTATTATATACCTAGAAAACGTATTTTAATAGCATGTGTTTGTCTTGAGGAAAATACAATTACAAGTAAGTAAAATTAAGTAATCTATTAATGTATATATATAAAACCAAAAACATTATTCAGCCCAAAAACGTAGTAACATTTTATCTTTTCTACTTTAATATTGAGTTTAAGAAATGTTAAGAGTGAGACGTACTTACTTTGACAATTCCTTTATTTGAAATGATTAAAGATATAATGAAACTAGTTAATTATTTTTAATTAATATTTAATTATTCTTATTCTTATTCGTTATTTTGGCTAAAATCCGTTAAAATTTATATTTTTTATGTAACGTTTAAGTAAAGATTATTTATTGTATGATTTCTTTTTAAGTTTTTTCTTTTTTTAACTTCGCTGTAGGTAAATAACAAATGGAAAAGAAAGGGGAAGTACTTTTGTTTGTCACCTTTTCATAGGTAGGTATACTATACCTTTATACGGGGTGTATAAAGACTGCTGGGCATTGCTGTTTGCGGTTTAGAGCAAAAAATTTTGTTTGAGGCTTATTTTTTTTTACATTATTGTACACAATTGCGATTAAACCAGCAGATTTTGCGATGATTTCAAATTTAATAGTAATTTAATTTGCAATGTAAACCATTGCACCTGAACCATCAGCTGATGTGAGAGTTGAAATCTCAAGCGGCGAATATCACTTTTCAATCATTTATATATTTTTTTAATTAAGTTTTAAATTGGGTATTCTGTTAGTGAATTAAGTTACTACGGAGCCTCAAAAAAACATGGTTTCAGGCTTCGGAAATGGTCTTTTTACACCAAGTATGTTTGATTAAAAGTTTCCTTATCAGAGATTTTCCAAGCAGATGAAACCTGAATTTTCGATTCACGGAAAAGGGTCAAAATTTTTTTATTTTCCAGAACTGGGTAATGGAATATATGAAAATGCAAAACAAATGCTCCCGAGTATTCTAATGCCAGTTTTATTTTAATGTTACATTTATTTGTTTATTTTTGGAAGCCTTCTGATTAGTTTTTGAAAAAATATTATACTAGCTGAGTAATGGTTGTAGATAATAAATTATCAAGATTACACGAATTTCTAAAGAAGTTTCTCATTAATTAAACAACTTATCTTAGGTAGCTTGTTCTAAAACTAAGTATGTAGGTCACGCAACTTCGTAACTTAACTTGATAGATAAATGAAACGGCAAATTTCCCCGATGACTCATTTAAATAAGAAGATTTTTAAAAAATTGCAATTATTAAATTTATCCTACTAATACTATAAATGTGAAAATTTGTGAGGATGGATGGATGGATAGATGTTTGTTACTCTTTCACGTAAAAACTACTGAATGGATTTGGATGAAACTTTACATGAATATAGGTTTTACATCAGAATAACATATAGGGTACTTTTTACCGCGGGAAAACTTCTCATTCCCACGGGAAACCGACTTCCACGCGAACGGAGTCGCGGGCGGCCACTAGAAACAGATAAAACAGTCTAAGCTTTTTTGAGATAAAGCAAGTGAAATCCTACTAGTTAAGGCCGCCTTTATAGATAAACCATAATAATATAAGAATGAGCCATAATCTAACTGGCGGCCTTAATGCGGGAAGGTAGCATCATAAGTCGTATGGATTTCCTTACAATGTTCCAGGTAAGCCTAATGTAATATAATCGTAATTTGAAAATTACGTAGACGTTTGTATACTATAGTATAGTGGATCTAACCTAGAGCTTAAAGCCTGTATGAATAAACTTATTTCTAATAACTGCGCAAAATCACACTATTACTATAATTAACAAAAACATATCAAAACAGATCAATATCAATATTATTCCGATATTCCCTCACTAAAAACCCTTTATATAGCTAACGAGACAATACATCAAACACAATCGCACTTATATTATACCATTACCGAATAAAATTGGAAAACGATAGAGTTTATTAGAGAGCCCATCATGAGAACGTCAAAGGAAAATTGTATGAAAAAACGTACGTTTCGAAATGATCGTCACATTTAATTTGGTGGGGAAATATGAACGTTTATGATGAGATGTAATTTGAAAAAGGTTTTTAACACCTGAGTTTTGTATAAGGGCGTTGTCGCTAAAAGGTTAGATGGGGGCAATTTATATACGAGTAAGAATGCCTATATTCTATTCTATTTATGAAAAAACATTGATATTGTTGGTTATCTACATACATATGTAGTTCGTACTCATGATCGTTAAGAAGTGTATAGTCGGTAAAGAAGAGAAATCCTTAAATTATTTCATTTGGAGTTTTATTTAAGGGTCTTCCAGGAACCTAGGAGTACCTATTTAAGAATGAATATTGATTTGATTTCTTTTATTATAGTTATTTAGTTAGATAGTTAATTGGTTAGATTTTCTACACGTCGTATTTGCTTAAGACGATTTTTTTGTTTTATAAGTAATACAATTAGTAGCTTAATATTTTTAATTGGGGATAAAGCAACGGAGGACAGGTTAATTTGATCTCAGATTCCTAATAAATCACATAAGGTCATGTAAATTTAAGATGATATTAATGTAGGTAGTCAAATTTAATTAATTACGCATCGTAGACTCGAAATTAATGTTCAAAATATAATTTTAAGAAGCATTTGCAACAACGATATAAATCAGATAGGGCATTAGGTACTTAAACATTATTGCAACTTGCTCTGATAATTCATTCTACGATAGGATTTGTCTAGGTAGGTATACCAAGGAGTAGGTATATCACCTACTACTCTAAATCTATACTTACCAAACTTGGCAAAGGCATGGTGCTTTCAAGAGTACGTAGTATCAGGCAGTATCTCATTAAGGGTGCTTTAAAGGTATAAATAGAGTGGCTATTTGATGGTTTGCAAAAAAACTAAAGTAACTATTTAATAATCAATTTTACCTTTAAATATTGATATAAGCTTAGAATTCAAAAAATATCGTACCTACCTGTTAAAGGTTATTCGTTGAATAGATAAACATGATCCCGGAAAAGATACTTTACAAAAGAGAAAAATTTAGCCACGTGTAAACTCATTTATGTGATTTCATGAATCATCAAGAAAACCTCAGAAATTGAGTTGTTGATACGCAATTTGCAATCAAAGCATAATAACGTTTGATGAACAGTAATTTGAGAGTCAACATACTTTATTATATTAAAAATGACGCAGATCAATGCCCTTTACCGAAATCGGAACTTGAAGGGTTAATAACATTAATGCCCTTGTATTTGAGGACCTCTTTAGAATCGTTTAAATTTTCATTAATGAAACGGAAGATAAATATTTACTTTATCATTTTGTAAAAGGCTTCAACAGTAAGCTCCAAACAATTTTCCGGAATCCATCCCTTTCAAGTGTTTTAAATAAACAGGGGCTTAGTTCAGATAAAATTTAACTATATCGCAGAAATTAACTGTCGTTTCATTCAATATAAGTACATTTTATGACATAACGACATTAGGTCGCTACGAGAGTGAGTTTTTAGTGAGTGAACCAACAGTTGATGTGTGAGCGATCCTTAATAAGTTTTTAAAATTGGTTTTCTGGGTATACTGTTAGTGAATTTAGTTACTATTGAGGCTCCAGAATACATGGTTTAAGGCTTCGGAAGTGATCTTCTTACACCCGTTATAACTAGTTAATTGGATTTCCCATTAGTTGCTATACATTTCCTTCTTCAAACCCGGATTTTGTCTACCTACTATCTGTGAATCTAAGGGATTAGGCGATTAATCGTAAACTTTCAGATTGTAAGCCTTAAGGATAAAACTACCGACAGAATCTTTTTGTTGCCGCATTTGTAAGAGACCGGATTTATTACGTGTTACGTTTTTTCTTCGTATCCATTATCCTGTTAAGGTTTGTTTATTTATGCTGTTTTAGATGGAAATGTTGAGAATTTTGTAAAAGCCTAAACGTATTTTGTTATCTAAGAAACATAGGTGGTGTCAAATTTGTATTTCCTATCATAAAATGTTTTAATATATAATTTACTTGGAAAATTAGTTAGTACCTATTACGAAGAAATATTTTAGAATAATACATACGAGTATTAACGATTTACCTTACTAATGAAAACAAGTTCTAATTAAATTTACGAACTCTTTGACCTTGAAGTAAAATAAAGATTATTCGAAATAACAAAACAAATTTAAATACCATTAAAGGTAAATACCGAAATTAGTTAAATAGTTATCAATATGTACATAAAAACAACAGATAACTAGGCAAATTACTACAGCTCTGTGACTATTCTAAGGTCATAATTTCTTTCCTTTCTGTCGAGTTAACGATCGTCAAAAGGTGCTATTCTAAAAGAATAAGGTTGAGATAACTGTGTGTTGGTTGACAAACTTTAGCTAAATTTTAAGGTCTGCATAAACTTTGCAGGCAAGTATCTAAGGTAAAAGCACCTAATTCCGCGGGGTTCTAAAAATGGAACCCAAACCCGCGGTAAATAGAAAAACTAAGTTTTTTTATAGTTTCCGGCATATATTTAGACTTTTTAGTTCTTCAGCCTTAAGATAATTTAAATTAAGAACAGATTTCAGTGCTTATATTATCATAAACACGAAAAACATATTAAATAAAAAAGTATTTCGCCACAGCGAGGTAAAAGGATGCGTCATACATTTTCACGCCATTTCTCCGTAACGTTCAATTTACAAGAGGAGTGATTATCATTCTAGTTCTAACAGGAAAGGTCTGTTTTTAAATATTAATTCAATATTCAAACGTTCAATATTTAAGTTTATGTTAAAAAAATATGCATTACTAGCTTACTTTTTAAGAAATTTTGTGTTGAAAATACATCGGCATAACCGTCCATTTTTTTAAAGCGGTTCCTTATCCCGTGGTATACCTCGGAATAAGGAAATCATGGAGTTCATTTCATTTTAATTTTTCACGTGATTCTTATAAGCTCAATTTCGTTTAGGCAATCAAATTAAAAAAAATGGTTAACATTGGGTTAAAAAATCCAATTGCGTGTTAGTGTTTTGAATATATTTCAGATATTAAATAGGAACCAAAATATATGACCAGAGTAAAATTCGATGATTTTTTCCAAAACGTAACCAATATTGTAATTGTTTTAATCCTATGTTCTAGTAACAATTTCTTTTCAGAATTATCAATTTTAATTCATTATATTTAATAAAATAATCACTTTGATTTTTAAATATTAAAAAACATGTATTACTCGGATTTAGAAATATTAATTTTCAAGTAGGACCGTTATTCCGAGGTATATACCACGGAATTAAGTTATATGGGAAACAAATCGTAACGTAATGCCTTGCTACTTTTCCAATGTAATGAGACCAAACATAATGCATAAAATTATCAATATTTTGTTTACTTATGGCTCTTATTTATATGAACTTTAGAGAGTTAAATAAATTAAAAAAATATTGGCTAAAAATTCTATCAATAATAATGATAATCATTATTTTTTTTATAGAATTTTAGTTAATAATTCCGTAGAATCAATAAGCAGAGTAAGTCACGTAAATATTTCATCATAATTTGCTGCATAAGTACATAACTATTGAAGCGGGCTTTCTCTACAAATCCATACCTCGGAATTAGGTGCCCAACTACCGCGGAGTTAGGATTTTTACCGCGGAATTAGGGTTTTCTGGCTTAGCCTACATTTTGCTTAATTTGAAATATAAACCCATTGATAACTGAAAAAGTATTTAAATATTTGTAAAGAATATTAGAGCGTCCATCTTATAAAGTTATATTATTACCCTAAACCGCGTTTTTTATCCCTAATAAGTATCACTTCTTTTCTTAATGATGCAAAAATACCGCCGAATTAGGTGCTTTTACCTTACTTACCCGTTCATGAAAAAGCAATACATAAAATAACAAACAAGGCATATTTTACCTCAAATAACTCATTTCCTCGGGAAACTTCTTTGAGTCGCCGCCGAAATTGCAGGACGGAATACAGGCTATAAACCAAATTACCTACTCAAAAACAGGTTGCAAACAATCATATTTCGTATTTGTCTGAAACGTTTTGTCACTTAAATCGCCGGGTTGGATAATTTCGAATTTAAATAATAAAAGCGCCTAGTATTGTGATCAACAAAGCAATTCTCAGAGCAATATTGGAAGTTTGAAATTTTCTTTCAACATTATTACAAGGCTTGTTAACGGATTCTCTTAATTAGCGATAAATACCCGTCTGACAGACGTCGAATGTTGTTAAAAGAAAATCAAATCTGGTATTAACGAAGTTGCTAATCGCAAAGTTTTCTTCGATTTCCTTTTTTCCTGCTTATTCGGTTTAAAATGAACCTGTTAATAAACAACCTATTTAAATTTTATAATGGCTCTCAGAATTTAAATAATATTACCTTATCTAGGTATTGAAAATATTATTTTTTATTGCTTAGGTTTGAAAAGAATGTGTATTCTGGAAAATTGTGTAATTTTTGGACACATATTTGTAAATCATACTCTTGTCTCTGCAAACTGGAGTATTTAACTGTCCTATTGTTTTAGTTACGGGTAAAAATGTATGTTTAACGTGTCCATGATCCTAAACTAAGGAAATGAAAAATGAATTCAGCGCCGTCACGGTGTTCATCAAGGAGACACTCTCGCACCTATCTTCTACCAAATAGTTGGTAACAATCTAGAAATTTACAACTAAGAACCAATTATAAGTTTCAAATAAATAAATACATTTCTACAGAAACTTGTCGCGTTCTGGATTTAGTTTAATACTCAAAATAACAACTTTTTTGTTGATTCCAAAGTATTGAAATTGATAGAAAATTAGCCTTCTTCAACATAAAAATAAATACTAACAGAATTCAATTTAAGAATCATTCGATATATTTTATACAGCTTAGCAGCAAATACTTCCAAAAAAAAATCCTAATTGGAGGCTTAACCGTCTGAACTCGAGTGATTTGAAGGTGAAAGGTCTTCAGGGGAAAAATCTGTAATAACTTGATAAGCAGGAATGAACATTTAATATCATTCGACGAAATACAACCATGTATTGGAAATATAAGATTCTAAGGTAATATAGATATACCTAAGTAGTGAAACGAAAAAAACATGAATGAAATATTTTAGTTTTTAGAAATAGTTAAAGATTTTTGTTAAGTATTAGTAAAAAGACTTTTGTTTGCGCCACCTGTTTCCCAATTTTCTCGCATGATTTCCCGAGTAGCGTTGAAAAAAGCGGGAATTTTCCGCTTTTTTCAAATTCCTTCGTTCTTATCTAAGTTTCATCCGAAAGTTTCAAGAAAAATAAATATGAAATATTTCATGTTTTTTATTAATAAAACGATAAAAACGTGAAAAATATGAAAGAAACGGAAAAGTATTCATGTTTTTTAGCAGAATATTTTTATTATGTTTTGGAGGGTAGAATGTTTTTTTTATTGTTTTGTTTTGCGTCTGTTTTTAATTTGTATCTGATTAGTGAGCAATATAGAACTATAATATGCATTGATATTTTAAAAATTTTCGAAACAAACGGCGAAAATTTCAATGAAACCGTTTTTTTCCTAAAATTTTTATCTGATATATTTCAGTGTAACAAACGAATAAAACGGTAATAAACGAAAAAACGTTTCTTTCGCCGAAAAAAACAATTCCTTTCTTTCGGAATTTTCAACGCTATTCCCAAGTTGACACAGTAGGCTGACAAAGCTTCTTTATTATAAAATAACCAAATACTATTGAAGCACTGACACGGTATGCCGGCCGACAACGTTCCAAGTTATTAAATACTGAGATCACCTTCTTTTATAAACTGCCCAAATTTCTATAATTAAAATTATAATTAAAGGCTCGTTTTATCGTCCGTTTCTCATAAATCTACTGTCTCACAATAATGAGACTTTTAGATGAAATTCCAATAAATATCATTCTCATATATTTCATTGAATACTTGACTGATTTCCTTAGAATTTGAGAAATAAATGCTTGATGTATTTAAGTCTTATTTGTATTTTGATAAAGTTTAAATTGAGACAAAGCTCTTGGCTGTTTACGTGATTTACTCAAAGTTCTTAAAATGTTACTTGTGACGATCAAAGTTATTCTCTTGAGAACCTTTACAAAGACGGTAATAATTAAATAAGATTTAGAAGTATATTACTATGTCATTATTAACTACTAGCTTTTGCCCGCGCGGCTTCGCACGCGTTAAATTCGGAGTAAAACTCCTAGTTTTATTTTATACAAGTCCCTGAATTCTACTTTGCTTTTGTGTTTCTCCTAGGAATCATTATATTAAACCTAAATGAGTTTTATACAAAATAAACAATTTCTTCTTTTAATTTAGTTATTTTATTTGAATTATAAAAAATGCAGCTCACTCGTAATTAAACTTTGAACACAATGGACTATCGTAATTAATAATTTAGTTTTTCCTTCTTTTAAACATTTAGGTATGTTTTATACTAATCAAGGAACATACAGTTCTCTTTCTATCTATACACAGGGTTATTTGTAATTAGCGCATCACCTCTTGCAGGCGGCTTTCTTACATCAATCCCAATAACATTTGTTCTACGACTTTTTGCAAAACTTGATAATTAACACAAAAACAAAATACAAAAACAAATTTGCGCGCTCTGTTATTTATAACTCTGTATTTTGTAAGAAGTTCCTAAACCGTATAAAAGTATTGTACTGTTCAGAGGCATCTAATAAATTTGTATAAAAAAAACTTATTTTTTTTTAAATATTAATTTTTATTATTCGTTGGTTATATGTTGTTGGGATCGATGTAGAAAAGCTGCCTACAAGAGGTGATGCGCTAATTTAACCCTGTATACCCTTTCTATAGTGATTATTCTACCTATCATCGTATTAAGTGAAGTAACTTAAAACTGAAGTATTTAATTACACACACACACGCACATGTTCAATTCCTAGCACCTCTCTTTTGCTTTAAATTAACAAGTAACAGTATCACCTGGCCATACTTCTAAAAACGAAAGAAGATAAATCCAATAAAACTTTTTAAAATTCCGAACTCGATATCGCAAGAATATTCAATAAAATCTCGAAGGCACAGATATCAGAACAAGTTCTTTCTTTCAATCAGATTGTTTCTCATTAGCCCATTTCCCTTTGTTATTGTTTTGTTTTATAAAAGTTTGTGAAAAAGTACTTCGACTAAACAACGCTGATTGATTTGACTGAATTAAGTATCGGTGAACACGATTACAGAAGGTTTTATGTACGTAGGTAAACGTTCTTTCAAAATTTGTTGTGAATGTGATGTATCAAAATATTAATAATCGACGTAGTGTGCGTGTAAACCACCTAAAGCTGGTACCTAAGCGTAACTTTATGGACAACTAACTAATGCCCGCACGCGTTAAATTCGGAGTACTACCCCTTTCCCTATACTATGTTATACATATAAACCTTCCTCTTCAATCACTCTATCTATGGAAAAAACCGCATCAAAATCCGTTGCATAGTTTTAAAGATTTAAGCATATAAAGGGACAGAGGAAGCGACTTGAGTATGTAGTGATGCGTCTAAAGTTGGGGTTTAAGAAGCAAAATAAACTTAAAGCACTAAAAAAAAAACTAAAAGCACTGATGTGTTTACGATGCGTAGTTTCGCGCACCGTAGAAATACATTTGGGCAGAATCGTAGTAGGTCCTATTTTGGAAGTTCTGTCTTTCTGTCTTTTTAATTTATGGATGTTTTCTTTAGGACCTAGCTCACGTCATTTTACCTCTATGTACTCCTAGGTTCAAGTTGAATTTTTTTCATGAAATTGCGCATAACTTTTAATAAATTCTTGAATTTATTTTATACAAGTTTTTCGATATTTCATGTTATGCTAATTAATTAGCCTCCTGGTGTAAAAGTTGAATGGTTAGACTTTTAAGCGGTAAGGTTTTGGGTTCGACTTATGAAACTTTGAAACGTACGGTACAAACTCGTACCTACGTGTTTATTTTCAAGTACCTACGTATAATATACCAGCTTCAATTGAAATCAAGATCTTAGTTTTAAAACAATAATTTTATTAATTTTATTCAATAAGAATCATACATTAAAATAAACATCTTGTTAGTGTCTATCCTCATTACCTATGTAGTGACCATCAGTATATTGATAATGATGTCAATATGTCACCTGTCACTTAGACTTACTAACTGGAATTGTAACGGTGACTACTTTACTTTATCTCCTCTGGCAAAATAAACTATTTAAATGGACGCTGGCTTTAAATATTAAACATACCATCCACACCTATATAAAAACAGTGAAAATTTTTCCTACCTTCCTTAAAATACCGCACTCAGTGGCCTATTAGGTTACGATAAATATCTTTCAACATGTAATTCTTATTTGTTTGCCACTCTCTGAAAGCTTTTACAATAAATTATTCGAAACGGAAGCCGGAGAGTAATAATATTATCTAAATGGATTTAATATTATGTACTCAGTCAATCGGATGAACATGAATGAAAATAAAGTACCTACCCGTGCTTTTTACTGAGAGTTTTTACATACTCATGTGTTTGGTGATAGAAATAAGGTCTATTTTAGCTTGGTTTTACCTATAGCTAGTTCAGTTAGATAGCACTTTAAAATTGAGATATATTGTACGTGATTTTGCACACTTGGGAAATACGGCATCTTCTTACACAGAGATTCTTCAGTTGCTTTTGATCTCCAGTGAAATCTTTACAATGTTCGATACATCTATTCAAATAAACAAGATTGCAGTGTCTGTACCTAATATTGAAATAACCGTGATTTGCTAAATGCGTGTATTAATGGTACCTACATATACCTTTTTTTAATTTTTGTCCGTCTGTTTGTCTGTTTTTGTGTTTCGGCTAACCTGTGTATTGACGGACCCGATTTTGACGGGAGTTACTAGTTACGGAAGCGAAGCCATGGGCAATAGCTACTTAGCAATAAGCAGTATCAATTTTCAATTTAAATATTAAAAAAATTTCGTTCCTATAAGTTACATTTAAAAATAAACTAATTTCGCAAAATATTTCATTAAATCTTTTTGTATTTTTAGAAACTGATTCATCGTTGAAATAGTTAAGGTTTATTAATGTATTAGAATCTAATCTTAATAGATATCATCCTCTTAAGAACTTATTAGGGTATTGGGTAAGGGTAATCCAACTGAAAACGCAACTTCGAAACCCTTAATTAATTTAAGGGCTCAGCCTTGAACTGTAATTACTTATTGAAAAAAGTTCGCGACAGCTGGTTTCTTGTAGAAAAAATATGAAAGTAATCTAACCTTGGCGACGTTGACAAATACGGCAGATCAGTTTTTTTGCATGTCGTGAAATATTATTGCAATTTAGAATGTGTCAAACGATACAATGTTTTTTTAGTTACGACCTTAATTACTTTTTACCTTAGAGTTGATTTTAGGTTGAAGTAAGATCTATAGGCACAGATCGGCTAAATTGCAATATACTAACAAAATTTCCCTTCTGGCGCGGGGAGAGGTAAAAACCGAAGCCCTTGATTGGTAGTCATCATTAGAAGTAATGAGTCATGGGTTCACTAAAATCGTCACGTATATCATCAGTGATAAAGTACTTTTCTTTGTTATAACATAATGATCAATGTTTAACGCTTTATTTTCAAACTGGATGACTTATTCTATCTTAGCATTTTATTTGTATTTGGGTACAATTTTCGACACATAATACATTGTTTTTCGATAAGAGGGTAAATAAAGTACCTAATTAATGGCATCTAGAGAGAACTTCTAACAGCGTTTAACGATTAAAGAATAGGATAACGAAACGATAACAGTTAATGGCAAATCGAAATAGCAATGAACAACTTTAACTAGGCAAGCGATTAACTCTTTTTTATTTTTATTTACTTTTGCTAGAATACAAAATGTAATGCTCGTGATACGCCACCAAACTTGTGTGGTAATGTATAGGTAATACAACTTTGGTTAACTGGACTTTAATTGAATAAGTATCTATGTAAAATAAAATATGTGTCTGAAATCGTACAGACTCTCTTTACAAATAATGAATTGAAATGTATATTTTGGTCTTATTCCTTTCTGTTTTACTCAGGAATGTTGTAACATAAAATTAAAGAGATACCTAGTGTATTTATTGAACCTATTGCAGTAGATATATGAAGCAATACACACCACCTCTTTTTATTTTATATATTACGCTGTTAGTCTAATGTGCTTTTTCATAGTTATTATTATATAAACGTAATAATAGCCGTGTAGTTGGCTAAAATTTTAAATATTTCTAAAACTTCATGTTTTATCCCTGATCTCCAACTATATAAAGGAGAAAGTTACATTTAGTTTGGTTCATTTAGTAGCAATCTTTGTAAAATTGGACTGACTTCTGAAGTAGCGACCTTTACCTTTTTTACATCCTGTAAGAATTCCAATTTCTGTAATGGACAGTCAATTTTCATACATAAAAATTTGCACGAAAGCTATTAAAAATTTTCACGACAAAAAAGCGTTTTAATTTGAGAAAACGATTTTTACAATATAGGTATGAGACGACGCTGGATCGAGTTTTCACTCTATATTGAATATTTCATAGAAATAGTAAGAGCCATTTTTGAGAACATCGCATAATTTCGTTTAATGGTTTCACAGCTATGAGATTAGAATAAAATGGGCTAATTTCACTAAATATTTATCTATTGAGATAATGTAATTGTTAGTTAATTCCCCAATACACTGTCAATAACTGACGTTAGTAAATAAACATCATACTGAAGTAAATAGGTACAAGTATCATCTTCTTCTTTTCGTGTGATGAATATGCACTTCGCAGCACTTATTCATCTAGTGTCAGAGTTTTTGGGAACCGCCTTTTTAGGGCCTTTGACGTGGTTCCTGTAGGGTAGTGGCCACCCTACTGTCAGTACTTTTCTAGCTGCCTATCTAATAGGCACCTGACTTGGCTTGACGAGTACGAGGTGGAAAAGTACCCGGGACCAACGGCTTAACGTGCCTTCCGAAGCACGGAGAAACTCGGGATATGATGCCACCAGTGGACAGACCGCGGCCGGCGTTGCTTAGCCTCGACTATCGATTTGATAGACAAGATCGCAATGGGACACCGAGCTCTCCTAGTTTTTCCGCTAAAGTTGTGCGTGGCAGTGGGCAGGGTCAGAAGTTCAAAACTAAGTTTCTAAACGATGTGTCCCTTTCTACCAAAACTAACCCCTCGTACGAGTGTAGGTAAAATCTTAAGAACATAAACTAGTGTTTATAACATAAAAATAGTGTTGTTATTTCGTTTAATAGCTTACTTGTGTGTGACCTAAATGAATTTTAACTAAATAGATGATTTCAAATTAAATAGCGTTTTCATTTAATTTGCAATGTAAGTAATCGCACCTGACTGAACCATCAGTTGATGTGTGAGCGATGATTTCAAGCGGCGAATATAACTTTTCAATCCTTTGTATTTATTTGAAATTGAGTTTTTGGGTTTTTCTGTTAGTGAATTAGGTTACTATTTAGGCTCAAGAATACATGGATTTAGGCTTCTGCATTTTTGAAGGTATTTTTACACCCGTTATACTTATATACCACGGCGGTCAATGAACAAACAATTACTCCTTTCCTCATTACAAAATAAGTTACTAGTAGTTACATTTAGTAGAGTAGTACTTAGTTCTAGTTGTGTGTTTAATATGGGAAATGCACACATCAATCGTAGTGTAGAGCAGATGTTCACTCAAGTACACCTTAGCCAGCTTTGCGATGGATGTTTTCTATGTATTTAAAACTCTGGCTATACACGTCATACATATATTTAATATATATTTAAAACCAAGGGTCATGGAACATTTATTTACCAATGGATAACCATTCGCTCGTAGAAATACTTCGCCTTTTATTTATTCGAAAATAAAGTTGAAAAGTTCGCGAAATCAGAATAAAAAGATGATTAATGATTTTGTTATGGTTGAACGAAAAAATACTCTTTTTCGTTCACAACATGAATACATGAATTAGTTATTCATCAAATGAGAATATTTTTTATAACAACTTTTACGAAGCAAGGCGAGTCTTAGCTTAAGACGGTTTCTTCTAAATTCACTGAGGTTAGTATAACTTACCAGACATTTGTTTTTATATTTTAATTAAGTTTCTAGCTAAGCGGATAGTTCCGGGTTCGATCCCCGGGTCGGGCCGATGTCCTTAAAATGGTTTTCCGATATTGGCCCGTGTCTGGGTGTAACTTGGTTCTCCCCTAGTTCGTTTTGTGTTACCTATAACACAAGCGCTTACTGCGCTTACTTTAGGGCCACATAATTGGTGTGTTAGTCTGGAGTTTAATATTTATTATTATTTATTAAGTAAAATTTAAATGTATTTGAGCTTGAAATTCTAAATACAGAAATGAACGGTCTTTTACACACTTTTACGGCCAACCTCAATAATCTACTACCATTGACGCCTTGTTAAATCTGCCAAATGTAATGTTACCTTTATTTGTGTTTTTGCTACTCAATACAATATGGTACAAAAACAGGCAGTGTCCGAAATCGAGGTTTTATTTCTAATAGGAGCTTTTAAATCTAATAGGAATACAGAGATCGGCCATAATTTAAGCAAGGATCCCATTGTTTACATACAAAAAAAACTAAAGTTTCTTTTTAAAAGTTAATTACAGCTACAGTTTTGCAACTTATAAAATCGTGTGAAAGGCAAATGTTTTTTACCAAAGTTAACGATACATTTTAATGCGCTATTAACTTAACAATATTAGATTTACATGAATCATTTTGGCTCTCCACTAATAATCGCTTTGAATTCTGATGTTTAGTATGCGGATAGGTCAATGATTATTGACGGAACTTTCCCTCGAACTATTTCGTTAACTTGGTAGTGGATATCAGATATCCACTTGTAATTAAGGGATGTGTAGAGAATCTCAGTTTCAGATAATCCAAATTTATACCATTCCTCATAACACAGACATGATAAGGTGCTGGAAAGTGCTCTGCGAAACGATTCTGTAACTAAAACTGTTATAAAAAGTCAAAAGTCGGTTTGGCCTTACAAATGATGGTATTTAAACGTTTTGATAGCTGTTTATACGCTGAGCTGCTTTACAAAGACAATGTGTTTTTTTTTGTGATAAGGAAAGATGTCTCGTGATAGTATGTGATTAGCGCACTTTATTTAGATTAGGTACACACACAACCTCATTGGTTTAGCGCGTGGGTTGCTGGCCTTTTAAGAAATTAAATGTTCCGTCTATGAACTTCATTGGTCATAGCTTGCTAATCGGTAATACTGCTGTCGGAAGATTATTTTACATATTTACTATATTTGTAAGCACGATATAGTAAAATAGAATGTGTGTTGGAAATAGATGTGAGTAAATCAGATAGATAGAACTAAGACTGTTCGATAATAATGAGTATCTCAATTGATTGAACAATTAGAAAACTTTCATTTATCTAAATATAATTAATTTAATTAAGTATAATATTTATTTAAAATATTTTTTTTAATAGTATAAATGATTCTTTTTTATTAATTAATATTTGTGTGTAATCGATTTCATGATTAATTTGTCGATTGCAAATTTGAATCATTCGATATACAGATTCGATATACAGTCTCGGTGGTAACTACTTTAAACCGTGGCGGGTTGAGCGATGATGAAACTATGCAGAAAACATGTTAAAAAGATCCTTCGAACACTGTTGGTAAATGTTGTATTCGGTAAATGTACAATTAAAATGCAATAGCGTTTTAGACTCCAGTAACTTAAGTTGAAGTTATACTGGAAAAAGGGAACGCGGGTCTCCGAGCATTGCGCAACTGGCAATAGAACCCAGGACCTTTAGATTGCCGGTATAATACTCTTTCTTACCTACCTATAAATTATCATTTAAAATGCAAAACTAAAAGTAAAATCTCAACTTTAGTTGCTTGGTTTCAGTGCCAGGAATTACGCTTCTATTTCTGCGTTCGAGCTGAAGTCAGGAAAAACTCCTGCAAACTCCTACCATCGATATATTTTATTTATTTTTATTTAGTCATTTATTTCAGGCAATATTTACATAAAAGATCTTAAATATGTAAACAGAGGCCCATATCATATATACCTTACAGACTAACATAGATATTATATACCTACTTAAAAACTAACACTACACTAAGAGTTTCGGTAGTGCTGAATCAGCTGGCAACCGGCCTCGAAACTTCCGAAACACGACGCCCTGCGGCCAGAAGTCCCCCTTCATGAATGTAGGCATATGGTGGGTCGGCACTCTAACCACAAATGAGTTAAAACTCGTTTTATGGCGAGAAACCAACCGCTCTACCCGCAGCCTAAAGTTGGACTTCTTCTGGACGTAGTCTACGACGTCCTCGACCTTCGTAGACCAGTGCACTCGGGACACATACAGCAGCGTCGATGGTACGGCAGGACGCAGCGTGTGGTCGCAGGCTGGAGCGGTGCCACACAGGTTGCGGCAGGAGGGCCTCTTCTTCCTCTCCACTTTGGTGAAGCCCTCGTCGTCGATCTGCTGTTTATTCGACGACATTGGCACCTGCGGTGCAGTAGGCTTGCTCCGACTCTTCTTGTTCCGCCCCTTCTTGCTAGGCGGGGCGGGTGCAGGGGCGCGGGCGGGCGAAGCGGCGGCTGCAGCGTACGCACGCGGCGGGGCCGTCACCTCTCCCGCACTCGACGTCATCTGCGGGGCGGGGGCGCGGGCGGCGGCGGGCCGAGCTGACTCGCGCGAAGTGCACGACTCGGCAGCGGTCGGCGGCGACGGTAAACTGCTGATGGAGGCATTTTGTGCGCCGCGACGTGTGTTTACGTTGGCGATTTCCGGTGACCTACTTACCGAATTACCACGTTTTAGCGATGATAATTCGGTACGAAGTTCACTAATTTTAGACTCGGAAATCTCCAACTTAAACTGCACCTCGGCCAAGCCAGCTTTCAGAGACGTGATGTCTTTGAGCAGCCTGGTGACGTCGACGTGATCGAACGTGACGGGAGGCAGCTTGTGCAGCTGCTTCGCCACGAATGCGGGCACGTAGTCCGGATCGGTGGTCTTCAGGAGATTGATGATGTCCTGAAGACTTCTTTCCCCCTTCTCGTCTATCCTGCGGGTTGGCATTCGGTGGGACTGTCCGAGGGTCTCGTACAGCAGCACCTTGCTCTTGCAAATCTCCTCCACGTTGAAGTTGGACTTGCAGATTTGCAGGATGCTGACCTCGTCCATGGTGTCGATGGCGTGTTGAATAAACGCCAACAGCTCGTTGGCTATGAGTTTTTCGGAACTCATAGCTTAACGTAATCGGAGCGGCGGCGAGGCCGCGCGCAGTACGCGAATAAAAATTCAATTCGTGCGCAGTTTGCAATGCACGTCTGTTACCAAGCGCGCATTACACTGGATATAACCTTTGGTAAGTAAGGTTGTTATTTTCATGTATATGTTATTTAGTATATATGTAGATCGCTAAGGTAGATCGATTAGGTATGTTTTTATTTGACAAATAAATAAGTATTTTTGACACATCTTGAAAGAGAGGTAGAAACGTATTTGAATAAACATTTATGCGTTCAATCGTTGATTTATATTTGATAACTTCCAACTCGATGACTACTCTTCTGTCGTGTAGAACAGTGCTTTATAACCTTTTTTTGACCGGGGAACAATTTGGGTTAGTGGAGTTTCGTATATTGATTAAAATATTAAAAAGTAAGGAGTGTTCTTTTTTTCAAGTTTATATATTTTTTGTTAAACATGTCCAAAGCAATCAAACGAGTGGCTAACAGTTCATTGATTATATTCGTATCTTATTTACGTATTAATATTACTGGTACGCGTTGAAAGTTTTTAATTTTACGGTATACGGACGACAGTTTGCGAACTTACGGCCCGTTCACACATGGGAGTCCGTTTTACTCGTACGTTTTTAACGGATACGTCATAAATTTATGCTCTGTTCACACATAGGCACCGTATAACGTTCAACGGATCCGTCATTACTGGCAATATGTGTGAACAGAAAACTCGGGAGTATACCGCCGCTATTCTACAAGGATGGGCGCTGTCGTGTTGTACTGGTACGCACACAGTATCTATCCGTTAAAATTCTACGTATCCGTATATTTTTACTGTTCCTAAGCAGCAGATAGACTTTAATTAAAGGATAGAAGTGAAGAGCGTTGTGAACCAATAACGCGTGTAAAAAGACCAAAGCCAGTAACCACGTATTCTTGAGCCTCAATATTAACTAAATTCAGTAACAGTATACCCAAAAAACTCAATTTAGGTTAATTTATTAGACATTAAAAAGTCATATAGCCGCTTGAAATCATCGCTCACACATCAACTGTTGGTTCAGGTGCGATTATTTACATTGCAAATTAAATTAAAACACTATTTGATTTGTAATCATCGCAAATTCTGATAGTATAAATAATGCAATTTTGTACATTTACGAAAAAAAAAAATGTACTCCTCCAGCAATGCCCAGTTTTTGTTTTTTTACACCCCGTTTTTTTTTCATAACTACGTGTCTTCGTATTCCTCATTTCCCTCAGTCAAATATTACGTTTCTCTATATACGCTTCGCTTTCTGTTCCTATTCTTCAAAAATCTGATTGGTTGGCTTTCAAAGCATTCTATTTTATAAAATGCACAAAATGTATTTGATTCAAACTTATTTTCTTATATTTCTGATTTGAGTTTAAAGTTAATTTTATTTTTATACAAAAGTTAAATTTGCAATTTTACTTAACCTACGTTTGATCACTTTGTTGTTTCTATAATCACTTTAAAAAAAACGTGACTTTAGTAAATTCAAAGACATTTTATTTTTGTACCTAATCCGGTAATACGTTTAATTTATAACAAAGAATAAAAATATCGCCTTTTTTAGTGAAAAATTGTTATTTTCCCGCAGGTATTAAGTTATTGTTGATATTTATATTTAGGTCTAAGTATCCGAATAAATATATGACAATAAAATGATGTATTTTCTTTACATTAATGTAACCGTTTGTTACAAGATTGACGATTAAATATTGACGATAAAAGCTTGTAAGCTTTAAACAAAAACATAAAATCTCAATCAAAATAATTTCACAGTACTCCATGTATTTACATACCTTTACTTATTTGCCCCGATTCTGAAAACACTCTCTAAACTAAACTAAAACTATCGCCTTCGCTTACTCATCAATATTATAAGACGGAGACAGTTAATCATTTTAGTCCTGTCAAACTAAAACTTACGTGTATGTCTTTTTTTAATACAAAGCATGAGAAATTGACAGTGATATTTTTAATGTAGTTTTTGACAGTGTTTCGGAATCGGGGCCATTAACCTTAGGTTTTCAATTAAGTATCGTTCATTAATCCTCATTTCCTTCAATTCCCGACTTTCCCCCAACCCATTAAAGTCCATTTTCCCTCACTCCACTGACCTGATATGCAGCCCCATCCGCACGTACAGGCAGAGGATCAGCAGCGCCGGCATGAAGAAGAAGAAGATGCTGCTGAGCTCCAGGAGTGGGGACAGCGCCATCAGCGAGCAGAAGGCCGACTGCAGCGACGCGTTGCCGGAATCTGGGGGAAAGGGTTTTTAGGCTATAACTATTTCTAACTATTTGTGTCTTATTCTAACTATTAACTGCTCTGTAAGCATCTAGACCAAGACAAGACACAAGAATTAGTAGTTGTATTTTCTTACTTCAATTTAACCGTCTTGTGACCTTACGTTTCTATCTTGTCTTGGTGTAGTTGTATGCCTTGATTTTGTATATTTGGTGATGCACAAAAGAGTGGCGAGTTTTTTTCCGCCAGCTTTTTTCTCTCGGCCTACTGATGATAAGCTGATGATGGATATTTTGACTTTCATCGAATGTAATTAAGTTACTTAATGATGAAATAAATGATTTTTAATTTTTATTTCATTTTTTAACTTGTGCACTGGTAAAGAAGTGTCTTATGGTCGTATTTTAAAATGATACCTACTCAGGTCTGCAGGGATGCGTTGCCTGAATCTGGGGGAAAGGTTTTATATTTTTTATAAGGGGGAATAATTGTGTACACTGTATTTTTATATTGTATGCATGGGTGCACTGGTAAAGATGGCAATTAAGATTTAGGGTTCAAACACCAAGAATTTATTGCTATAGAGTGTATCTTGTAAAATGTAATGAAATACTATAAAACAAGATAAACATAAACAGGAATTTCACAGGAAAACCTGATAAGTAATTTATATCTTAACTTATTTATATAACGAGTAATTTTCCTGACATGGCCACAATCAATTTAACTCAGTTAAAACGCCGGATAACACTAATAGTGAACCAAACTATGACTGACATTATTAGGTACAAGTTAAATATACGCTCTCAGATTAAAACTAAATTTAAAGTGTTCTTTAGCTATTAAGAGCCACTTCGTGGTGTGCGTTCGTACCAGAATGCCCCAGAAAATGGTTAGGTATTACGTATATTAAATTATGCTAAGCCATGAAATTAAAAATCCCTGTATTTAATGTAAAACATCAAAGCTGAACCACGAAAAGGTCAAAAGAATTTTCCACATTATCAACTTAAAATTAAGGCTCTCTTTTGTTTCTTCCCGTCGTGACTTCAACACGTAAAATATGGATTTAATAAATCAGGATTCGCAGCCGGTCATCATATTTCTAATATTGAATTGTTACACAGAAACGAACAAAGACGAGATTCTTTTGATTTAGATTGGATTACAGTCAAATTGTGTTAGGTATGAAGGTGGCATCAGATAACCGACGACGTGTTTTATCAAAGTGGAATACTATTACGAAGATTTTGGCTGGCGTTGCTCAATACGGTGAAGGAAAATATCGTAAGGAAGCCGTATACCCGTACTGAGCCAGCGTGGTAGATTACGGTTCAATCGCTGTGGATTGTGGATGTACGAAAAGGAGGCCTGTGCCTAACTAGTGGGACGTGTTGTGGACTGTTATTATTATGTTTTATAAAATAAAAAAAATATTTTATTTAAGTAAACTGTTTAAAATACCTAAACATTAATTATTCATTACAAGTATATTACATCAATATAGCTATGAGAGATAATAACTTAGTCTAAATATTAGGTAACCTAAGATGATAGAAGATAAACTAAAACTGTTCAAGCTGTTTCCCTCGACCTAAAACACTATTTATCATAGAGGTGGGTAATCAATCATAAATTTAGGTTATAGTTTCTAATTTCAGAGTAAACTTGGTGAAAGTTGGGTAGCTACGGAGCCAAAATCGTACCTATACAATAGGTCATTGGGTAAATTTGTCCTATTTGTGTCTTTACCTATTTCACCCTTAAGATTTGGTTTTTCATTGCATTAATTTGAAATAACACATATAGGTAGTTACAAAATAATCAAACAGGCTTTTTTTCTAAACTTACAATTAAATTGTATTATTATTAGGTATTTTTTAATTTTCTTTTATTAATTATTTTATAAAGATAGAATACCTCATCATGTTTTGGCACAACCAAAAGAAGAAAATGAAGAACTGGAAGGCCTACTATTACTGTTATGCCTTTATGATTTCCTGAAAAAAAGATTCTTAATTGGCAGACAGATAGACGGACAACGGGTTTTTTACAGAAATGGATACGTCCTGCGATACAAACGACTACTGTATGTGAATAATACAAAATAGATTTCAATATCGGAAGTGAGATCTTAAATAACCTACAAACAGTTACTAGAAATTGTATTCAGACTGCCAGCATAATAATGGTTTTAAAAGGAAAGTAAGTAGTAAAAAATAAGTGAATCCTCAGATTTGGCAGTAGATAAATACTAAAGTAGGTATACACGGTTAACAAAAACAACCATCATACATATTTCATTATAGATATTTACAGTACCTAGGTGAAATAGATATGATAAGTTAAGTCGAACTTTAGTTTTTTTTTGTACTTACATATACTCAACTTGAACTGACGGTGAGATAAAATACAGCAAGCTAGCTTAGTTTTTTTACCATAATTTCTTTTACCGTATTTTTTTATAATTTTCAAAGTCTTATTTAGCACTCTATTCTGTAACAATCGATATGGCTGTCTATTTCTATAGTCACAAACTTTACTAACTTCTTAAACAAAGAAATTATGTTGTCCATCCTACTAATATTATAAATGTGAAAGTTTGTGACCATGTATGTATGGATGGATGGATGTTTGTTACTCGCTCACGTAAAAACTACTGGACGGATTTTGATGAAACTTTACAGTAATATAGGTTGTACATCAGAATAACACATAGAGTAATTTTTACCGCGGGAAAACTTCTTATTCCCCCGGGAAACCGACTTCCTCGCAAACCGAGTCGCGGGCGGCAACTAGTCTAATATAATGTATTTCATTAAACATCTGTTCGCCCCACTTTCGCCTCTCGAGTTTATTGACAACAATGAGCCAAACTCGACTGAGAGCATTCCACTCAAATGAGCAAACTCAACAGTAACTATCGACGGGAGGCGCAACTTCGAACTTGCTTTGTCTAAGTTGGAGTTAACCAGTTCATACCGGATAAAAGCCGGGTTATGAAGAGGCATTTCAAAGAGACGGTCGGCTCTTGGCCTATATTAATGACGATTTCTGAGGCGTAGCGGTATTGTAAGGCGAACGGTTTTGGGTTCGATTTCCGAATGACTTGGGAAAAAAGATATTTTAAAATTGGCTCGTGTCCGGGTATAAGCAAGTTCTTCCCTAGTCCATTGTGTGGATTATGTAGGTAATACAAGGTTGTGTTCAGTTAAGGGCCACGCAGTTGGGAGAGTAGTTTGCAGATTTAATATTTTATCATTAAAATTTCCCCGTTTTGAACCCGAGTGAGTTATTTAAAAAGCAAAAAAAAATTTACCACCTTTTTTTACTGTTATGCCTATTTGCTCAGTCCTTGTCAAGAACGCAATGGATTTAAATATAGTTTTTTTCTTATGTAATGAAATGTGCATAACAAAATATTCATAAAAATCAAATTTTTTTTTTTATTCATCATAGATATGTAACTTATACTTAATGACCGTCAATGAAACAAACTTCGAATTTACCTAACCGTAGACCGAGAGAAAAAAACCAGCAGAAAAAAGCTCCCAGCACTCTTTTCGGAAATTATACAAGAATTTAAAACGTAATTAATGGAATTATAAGAATAAATATTAGGGTAAGTTCATTAGAGATGGCAATAGTTTTTTTAAAGAGTCATAAAAAAAAAGAAATTTTATTTATAATCAAATTTTTATTGCCTTCATAATCTTTGATGTTTAATCTTTCAAAAATCAACAACAAATTAAAATTATGATTTAAAAAACATGAAAAAATATATAAAAAAAAAATAGGACTGGCCAACTCTCCCATATATATCAGTGTGTGTTGGCCATAGTCATACGGGACAGATGGCTCTTCTTGCCTTTTCCCTTTCCTTTTTTAAGATGCTGTTGTATAACTTTGTTCAGCTTTTTGCTTGTGTCCACATTTGGCACAGATATTGTCAAATGCGGTACAATTTTCATGTACACATAAGTCAAAAATGACGCATTAAGCGAATCTTCAATCAAACGGGTTACACAGGAATTTTCACCGCATCCAGGGCAATTGTCAGCCTCATCTGCTCTTTCTTCCAGCGTAGTATCACAAAATAATGGTACCTCCTCTTCTGGACAACGTACAGAATATTTTCTGATAGCTTTTCTTTTCCTAAGTGTATTCAACTTATTATTAACTAGTGGCCGCCCGCGACTCCGTTCGCGTAGAAGTCGGTTTCCCGTGGGAATGAGATGTTTTTCCGCGGTAAAAAGTACCCATGTGTTATTCTGATGTATAATCTATATTACTGTAAAGTTTCATCCAAATCCGTCCGGTAGTTTTTAACGTGAATACATCCACATCCATACATACATCCATAGATCCATACATCCATCCATACTCACAAACTTTCACGTTTATAATATTAGTCGGATAATGCTTTTTTTGTCATGCGCTAACAGCTATTCTTTAGTATTTATTTGGCATCCATAATAAAATAAAAAAACCAATTGCATACATTTAAATGACAAAACTTACATGGCCATCTCAACCTGAATCATTAAGGCCATCTCTCCTATTTTTGTGCGGGAGAGATAGCCATACAAAATTTAAATCTTCGAAGACCAAATGGGCAACCATTTTGAAGTTAAAATACAGATAGAAACGTGTTATGTCAGCAAACTCACAAAACATCAATATTCAACGTAAAGAATATATGTCACACCACGTTAGGTAAACCAACAATAAAACTTTTGAAGTAAGTAAAGTATACAAACAAAGCTTATTTACTTCCTTTTAAGATTTTTTTATTGCGGAGATTGTTTACGTGTGGTGGACCCTAGCGTCGCCTGTAGTAAACTAAGTGAAACAGAACGTCATTTGACGATTATTTTGTGAAATATTGGTATTGGTCATCTCTCCCGTACGGCCATCTTTAACGGGTTTAACCTATTAGAATTAATCATAATCTATTTTACATAATAAATAAAAATAATATTTTATTAACAAGTCTGGCATTTGTATGTAGGATTGAATGGCTAAAAGGTAACCTTTGCCGATTCGAATTACATCACAAATCAACATCTCAAAGCTGAGTCTACATTTGGTAATCAAGCCTTGAATACTAGAAGAGTTGGCTGTTAGTTTAATACAAATATTACCACTGTTTGTTCTGTACAAGTTTGTGATTGTTATACGTTTCATGTGGTAATTCTATAATGAATTTTGAAGATATAGGTTCTTGCAAAGTTTCAAATAAACCAACTGTATTACTGTTGGCGATATTTTTAAAGTTAAAAACCTATACGATTTATTTAAAAGATCCAACAGTCATTTTATATAAGTTTTCTGTGACCCTGTCACATCTAAATGCTACGTTACAAAAATCATAAAAGCTTTTGTACACCTATACTTAACACCTAGAATACTTAGGGGTAATTTTATTATAAACTGTTATACCTACTATACAGCAAATAACCGTAGTAGCATCATAAAAAAATAGTAACAGCTAAGTTTAGAAGGTGCTCGGCTGAACGATTTTTACTATTTTCATTAGGTACATATGTAGTATAAATCCAAGTCGCTAATTCTGTCTGTTTGTATGTTGTCAGCTATCTCCTCCTAAACCACTTAACGGATTTTAATGCGGTTTTCACCACCCTTTAGGTAATTTTTTCATTAAAAATTTTAAATAAAGAATATTCAGAAAATGTTTTTTAAGTTAGCCAAAATTTAATGTTTCGTGAGCAAGTCGGCCAAAATTACACCATTGCGAAGCGTGGCGGGTTACTAGTATTTTATAAAACATACATCACCCTAATATAACGGGGATAACATTAAGCGTCTTAAAAAAGCATTAGCTATGTATGAGCAAAAGCGTAACTCACAAAGACCACCTAAGTATACGTTTATGCTTGTTTATCCAAGGCCTAACCTAAGAACTTAAGTTTAATTTAATTTATTTATGAAATGTCTAAGAAAACAAACCCGCTCGTACGAGTATAAGCCAGTAATACACAAATAAGGCTTCTCGATTTAAATTCCATCTTCTCTGAAACTAGGAACTGAAATTTTATCAATATGAAAATTATATAAGGAGCTAGCAACTTTTCTTTTCAAAGGCTTCATGACTTTGTATTAGTTCAGCATATTAAGTAAACTGGAAAAGTAAGTTCGAAGATGTTTTACGTGTCTTCTTGAGATTGCAGGACTTTTCAAAATAAATGAATCTAGATTAAAGAAATATAAAATGTGGATTCTACTTATCTTAAGTGTGGAATGAATGTCATTATACCTACGGGATTATAGGTATTATTAGGCATTTCTAGAACTGTAAAATATATTTTCATCGTGGTTTTGAATATTAAACCAGTAAAACTGTCTCAGTAACAATCAAAAACTTTAGCAAGTGGCTAACTTTTATTATAATACCACTTATTTAAAGATAACAGATACTGAACTATGCCAGATATCATGAGAAACTCAGAATGTTCTTCAAATATACGTCTATTTTGAGTCTACCGTACTCATTGTGACTGAAACTGTAACTGTGTCAAAAATCTAACCGTAACGAATTCATTTCATTTCAAAATGATTCATCGTGGAAACATTAATTTAGCGCCATTATTTAGCGTAAATAAACAGCTTTAAAACGAAGTCATTTTTTTTATTTCAATTTCGAAAACTAAAATCTATTCACTGATATATCTAGACTTAACGGTGAACCACTGGCCATGTACCGTTACAGCCCAATTTCTAATCTTATCCTCTTTAAACTTTCTAGAGTGGTAGAGTCTAGCTGTAGGCTCTGTCTGCAGTGACTACTGGGCTGACTCGACCGGTGAAATACCACCGTCGCACAGAAAACCGACGTGAAGTAGGGACGATGTTCCTGCGTTTCGTTCGGTGAGTGCGGTATCCGGTGCCCAATTTTGTCAAAGGCTCAGCAACACACCCCCAACACCCACAGTGTTGCGGGTAGTCATGGGCGGCGGTGATCACTTACCATCAGGTGACCCGCATGCTCGTTTGCTACCTATACTGGGTGTAAAAAAACTGCTTCCGAAAACAAAAACTGGGCATTGCTGGAGGGGTACTGGTTACGATATGAGCAAAAAAAAATTTTTTTATCATTAGACTTTTCTTTTATTTTCTTTCGTAATTTGTAAAAATTTCATAAATACTATCAGATTTTGCGATGATTTCAAACTAAATACTGTTTTAATTTAATTTGCAATGTGAAAAATCGCACCTTAACTAACAGTTGATGTTTAAACGATGATTTCAACCGGCGAATATCACTTTTCAATCCTTAATAACTTTTTTAAATTGTGTTTTCTGGGTATACTGTTAGTGAATTTAGTTACCATTGAGGCTCAAGAATACATGGTTTCTGGCTTCGGAAGTGGTCTTTTTACACCCGTTATAATAAAAGAAAAAAAAAACTTACTTGGCGGATAGTCCCGGTACGAGATCTCGGTGTAGACGGCGAACGGCATTGCGCAGACGACGGCGACCACCCACAGCGCGAGGATGATGCGCGACGCGCGCGTGAGCCCCGCCATCGCGTAGACGTGCAGCGGGTGGCAGATGGCCAGGTAGCGCTCCAGCGAGAAGGCCGAGATGGTGAGTACTGACACGTAGGTCGCCCTGGGGGTAGACGTGTGTTAGTATCTATCGTAGACCTCTGTGGTGCAGCGGGTGGCAGATGGCCAGGTAGCGCTCCAGCGAGAACGCCGAGATGGTGAGTACTGACACGTAGGTAGCCCTGGGGGTAGACGTGTGTTAGTATCTATCGTAGACCTCTGTGGTGCAGCGGGTGGCAGATGGCCAGGTAGCGCTCCAGCGAGAAGGCCGAGATGGTGAGTACTGACACGTAGGTCGCCCTGGGGGTAGACGTGTGTTAGTATCTATCGTAGACTCTGTGGTGCAGCGGGTGGCAGATGGCCAGGTAGCGCTCCAGGGAGAAGGCCGAGATGGTGAGTACTGACACGTAGGTCGCCCTGGGGGTAGACGTGTGTTAGTATCTATCGTAGACTCTGTGGTGCAGCGGGTGGCAGATGGCCAGGTAGCGCTCCAGGGAGAAGGCCGAGATGGTGAGTACTGACACGTAGGTCGCCCTGGGGGGTAGACGTATGTTGTTATCTATACTCGTACTCGTCAAGCCAAGTCAGGTGCCTAATAAGAAGGCGGCTTGAAAAATACTGACATTAGGGTGGCCACTACCCTACAGGAACCACCCCAGAGGTCCTAAAAAGGCGTTCCCAAAAACTCTGACACTAGATGAATATGTACTGCGAAGTGCATATTCATCACACGAAAAAGAAGAAGAACTATCTATACTTATAAGGTAACAAGTCCTGACTGACTGGAGTTTTACGTATGTATGTTACTATCTATTCTTATACAATAACAAGACCTGACTGATTGATACATCATCGCCGAGCGTAAACTACCAAAGAAATTGTCATGTAATTTGAGATACTAAAATGGGAACTATTGAAAAAATATGTGTCGATTTGATAAATTTAAAACATACCTAACGTCCTTACTTTGTGATAAAAAGTGGTGGGTACAACTATTTAGTGCTAATAGTTCAACTTTCGGGAGAATTATACAAAGTTGATCTACTGGGAAAAAAGTATCACTAGTTCCACGGTTAAACTGACCAGTTGAAATAATGGAAATATTTTTTTATTTTTTCTAAGACTAAAATAAAGGGTACCTATTCAATTTATTTTAGGGAATTAGCCTATCAATAAATCTGTTACTCTTTTAGATTACCTACCAAAAACTGAATATCTACTGCATTTATCATGAAAACGCACTAACAGCACGAAGATAATGAAAAATAAGTGTCGAATGACGTCAATCCGCGCTTCCATGAACTCTGTAGTTAAATACGAATAAACAGTTCGTTCAAAAGAGTTGGAATAAAATTGTTACTGTTGGTTTACATCTGTCTGCAGGCGGTAACCACCTGAGATTTTTATAACATTTTTAGTATGTTTACGTGTGGTGTTGGTTTTGTTAGAAATGCATATTCGAGAGTTTAGTAGCTGTTGTGACCTCGAAAATTAATTCAATGTTGAGGTTAAGCAACGTCACAGGTCAGTCATATCCTTTAGGGGCAAATTATACTGTTGGTTTAGTGTTGGCCAGTCTTAGGAGGTGCTCCCACGGTGCCTTAAACCGCGTACTGCACCACACAGATCGGTCCTTGTACCTAGTAGTCTAGTGAAGCTTGATAACACCAACACTTTTTTTGGTGCTTTGTGCGTAGGGTCGCGCACCCTGGAACCTTTCCTGGTATTTACAGTTGC
The DNA here is from genome assembly GCA_916618145.1 of Emmelina monodactyla. Classification (NCBI taxonomy): domain Eukaryota; kingdom Metazoa; phylum Arthropoda; class Insecta; order Lepidoptera; family Pterophoridae; genus Emmelina; species Emmelina monodactyla. The sequence continues at coordinate 7,165,841 of OU745316.1, forward strand.
CTGTTCAGCGGCTTTCAAGGTTTTAGTTATTATTTAACATTACCATACTTTTCTTTAATAAAATTTTGAGCCCCAAAAACTTGAAAAAAAAGAGTACTAAAACACCACAAAATATATGTGCAACATATGCAAACGAAAATAAAGGACTATGGTGATAATTCTAGAAAATAATTTACTGGAGAAAAACAATAAACTATGTTGAATAGATAGGCGCTATGGCAAGATTTTCTTTGATTATCTTTTCATTTATCAATGGATATCTCTGGAAACATTATCGTTAATTGAGAAAAGCCTTCGGATCGAATTAGGTGAGAGCTATAAAAGGATAGACTTCGTAGTAGGACATGTATTTTATAAAAGAAAATAAGAACATTAAGATGAAACAAAGTTTATAAAACCAAGGCCTTCAGATTTTTAAATAAATATACAAATTTCATAATGATTTCTAAGCCTTTATCAAACTTAATTTACCAGATGTTAATAACTTAGTTACATAAACGAAGGCATTTTTCTTTAAAGAATTTAATGCGACGGAAACATTAGGTAATTTTAACATCTAAGTTACAAAATTGTCCTTTGTTATAAATATTCTACCAAAAGGTTTTAGGAACATCATGAAGCCCAAGGGAGGTGTAGGTATACGAAGCCTCCGTTTCAGAACCTATTTATTAATTAATAATTTACTTTTTATTTACCTTTTGTTCTTGAAATAGTCAAAAAAAAAAAGAAATTAACTAAATGAAAAGTAAAAAGTTTCCCGTCATTTTTATATTCAATTGATACCATTGCCTAAAAAACGTGAAAGAATTAACTAATAAGTTTGGTGCCAAACAAACTCCGCAATATGATTCGTAGAAACATTTAATTGCTTAGTTACAACTTTGTGGTAAGTTCTCTGATTGTTTCCTCTTCCTCTTGTTAATTAATTAAAAAAATAAAGCTTTGCCTAAAAAAGGTTAATGAAACAGTAAAAATATAAATGATTAATAAACCTGCGTTGAAAATAGCTTGTAATTAAAACATAGATAATTGAAAATGTTGTAACATCGAAAATTGTTTTGTTTCAACCTACATCAAAAATTAAACACGTTGAACCTGTTAATTATAAAGTTGAAACATTATACAAATTTTGTTTTAATAAACTTGTTTAGAAATATAAGTTTTAAAGCTGTTAGAGTGTAACAAGAAACAAAGTTGTTCAGACTTTAAACTAGTAAAAATAATTTTATCTTTTTATTTTTGTACAAATATTTTGCAATTTGCATAATCAAGAGTTATAACTACTCAAAAGTACCTTTTAAAAAAAAAATGTTTACAATCGAGTGAGGTGCGCCGTTGTTTTAACCGTTGTGTCTGGAGTAAACACGCGAATCTAGAATTCTGGAATAAAAAAGAGTGGATCTACATAATTTCATAACAAACGATAGAATATGTTTGATCTTCAGAAACTCGCGATTTATTGACATAAGACTGAGCTTTTTTTAAAATTGTAGGTACTTGTTTTTGTAGGTGTTCTAAAATGTTAATCTTTTTCTTTTTCTTAATCTTAAATATGATTTTAGTTATTATGATACAATAAAACAACAACAGATTAAACTTTACTTTGTATTTTTCATTAAAAGGATACATTTGAACTTTAAAATTGGAGTTTTTTATAAAACAACCTATATGGTGTATAAGTCAAAAACGATTAATTTTTGGACATGGTATAATATGACTTAACTGACTGCAAATAGGCTGTTCTTTAACCCCTGACCTGAAATATATCGTTTTTATATTTATCGCATTTAAAATCACCCTGTATACATGCGAGTGAAGGCTACACATACATTTTCTCAGCCTCAGAAAGTTTTTTTTACACCCTGTATAAACAAAATTAACAAAACACGCTTTCCCACTTCATAACATTAGTGTAGTACCTACTCAAACAAAAGTCTAACTAATAGTGTATTCTTTATTATGTGTCAGATGGCTAGCATTTTTAAAGAACAGTAGAAGTCTCCCATAAAATCTAGAAGGTTACCGAAAAATAACAAAACTAAAAAATATTTGCAGAAAACTAAAGAGAACATAGAAGTAGGTAATATAAAAATGATGAAAGACTTGTTCTTTCATAACTACTTGAGTGATTTAAATTTAAACAATAGTAAAGGTGGGTTCTATATAACGTTGGGTTGTAATTTCAGACTGTTTTGCTGGAATCGAACCGGCTAAAATCGGAAAAAATAACACCCTGTACTTTTATGACATCGATCGATAGAGACAACCATAATGATCAAATCTCTCTTACAAACATGGTAAATTAAACAGAAGGAAAACCATGAAATCTAAACTTGGCTAAAAAAATATATCTAAAAGTTAGTGAAAACCGCATTAAAATCCGTTAAGTGGTTTAGAAGGAGTTAGGGGACAAACATACAAACAGACACAATTAGCGACTTGGATTTACACTATAATAAAAATAATAATAATAATAAAATAATCAAAATATCATACTGCGAAAGCTAACAGCTAATAAAATCTCAGACATACGCGTCCAGGAGCCTAAACATACAAGAAATGTGTGCTTGAAGAAAATTCCTTCTTCAGCTAGCTACCGGCTGGAATTTCAATATGTTTAAGGTTATATTTAGGTTATTCACTGGCAACAGGAATATATTACTATAACACATTCTTGGAAGATATACTGTTGGAGTGTGATATGTGACTTTAACTTGCTAGGATTTGCGAGGTGTTAACACAACTGCAGCAAAATACTTAATCAACAAAACCTTTTTATTGTCGAAATGACATTACACGACTTGAGTCCCGATGTTCCGACAGTGGAAAGAATATCTAAACAATTTGAAAGATATATTGGAAGATTCTGTAACTTTCGAGTGACATAAACTAATATCCAAAAACGTCAAAATTCCATTATTTGTATTGGCAAATATTAATTTTGACGTTTGTTCTTATAGCAGTCCATGATAATTTGAGCTACAGAATCACCCCGCCGACCCCGATTGTACACACAAAATTATTCGATGACGGACATAATTACAATAATAAAACACGGCAAAATTCCTAACCTCAGACAATAAAATTTATTCCTTATCTAAAAATCATATTTTACAATTCATATAAATGTTATAGTATAGATAGATACATGTGCCGGGTTTAACCGGCGGTTTGTTCAAAGGCCGTGCTAACTGACAGGGTAGACTAGTTAGTAAATTACCACACTAGTAGTTAATAAAGTTTATTATCTTCCACAGGCCACATGCACATGCTCCACTTATTTAGTAATTGTATTAGACAATTATGTACAATTAGTTTACACCACACATCATTATAACAAAGCAAAGTTACAGTCAACTTGTCGCCATTAGTGAAATGACTGAATTACTTATTTTCTCTATGACATAGACCTACAGCGCATAGCTCTAGATTTGCTGTGGGTACGTGGCATTTCGCCACATCACCCCCCTAGGCAGAAATATAGCCCAGCTATATAAAATAAAAACAAGTAACAATAACAATTGCTGCCAATATTAAAAACAATAGTTACTTTTTGTAGGATGCAATATAAACAGTCATATACAATACAAAAAATAACAGTATAACAATTACTGTATAAACAAATTAAACAAGTTTAACAATTACAATAAAACATTTGTTCTTATGAGCTAAAATACAACATAACAGTAAGTATATAGGCAAAACAAATAAGTTTAACATTTACAATCAAACATTAACTCTTCTTATAAACTAAAATACAGCAATGTTTATAGTGCAGTATATTTACAGTTTAAGTTTGTATATATCTAAGAAATAATAATGTATAAACAGAAATACTGTGGCAGTTGTATAAGAAAAAAAATATATATAATACAAATTACAGGTCAAAAGGTGTTTTAAAATGCACTTTACGACCAGAGCGTGTGGTGTATTTTGGAGCAATAGGTGTAGCAGGTTGTGGCATGGAAGGCGCAGTTGGAATTGCAGGAACAGCAGCAGGGGCTGGAACGAGAGGGCAATGGGAAACAATATCTCGAGCTACAGCTGCTGGAGGGCTGTCCTGAACGTGAAAAGCTGGCTTCACGCGGTCCAAACTAACCTGGGTGGTCTTATCACCCATGGTGATAGTTATGGTTTTGTCTGTTCTAGTCACAACCTTGTGAGGTCCGGTGTACGGTGGTTTCAGTGATGCTCTCACTGAGTCGTCTCGTAGAAAGACGTGCGTGGCGGTGGCCAGGTCTTTAGAGACGAAAGTGGAATGCTGACCATGACGAGTGACCGGAGTAGGGCTTAAATGTGCCATATGCTGTCGCAGCTGGTCTGCGAAGTTGGTGAAGTCTTCGGTGCGTGCAGAAGCTGGAGAAGAAACAATTAGCTCACCAGGCAAGCGTAAGGGTTCCCCATACACAAGCTCGGCGGCGGAAAGTTGTAAGTCTTCTTTCAATGAAGCTCGCATACCCAGTAAGACTACAGGCAGAGTTTCGTACCAGGCCTTCTCGTGGCACATGATAGCGGCCTTCAGCTGGCGATGCATCCGCTCGACTAAACCGTTCGCACAAGGATGGTAACTTGTGGTGCGCACACGCTTGGAGCCGCATAACTGCATCAACGCCTGAAACAAAGCCGATTCAAATTGTCGACCCTGGTCAGTCGTTACTAACGCAGGGACGCCAAATCTAGAAATCCAATTACGAAAGAAGGTGTCTGCACACTCCTCCGCTGTCATGTTGACCATTGGCCAGGCTTCCGGCCAACGGGTGAATCTATCCACGGCAGTGAGGCAATAGTGGAAGCCTTTGGATGATGGAAGAGGTCCAATGATGTCCAGGTGCACGTGGAAGAATCTCTTGGTTGGTTTGGTAAAGGTTCCAACAGGCGTAGACGTATGTCTTGCTACCTTACAACGTTGACAAGCGAGGCAAGAACGGGCCCAGACGTTGCAGTCTTTGCGCATGTTGGGCCATACATAGCGATCTGCCACCAACTGTGCGGTGACCCGCGCAGCAGGGTGACTAAGGTTGTGCAGTCGTTCGAAACAAGTACGTCGGAAAGATGGAGTAAGATACGGTCGTGACTTGCCAGTTGATGTATCACACCAGATCTCCAAATCGCTTCCAGGAATGCGGATCTTTTGTAATTTTAAAGATGAGCTGTTAAGCATTTCCTGAAGCTCTTCGTCCGTTGCCTGTTCTTCGGCGAGGGCAGTGAAGTTATCCTCCAGTCGAATTTCTTCGACACGCGACATTGCGTCAGCAACGACGTTGTCCTTGCCGTGGACGTGGACAATGTCCGTCGTGAATTGCGAGATAAAGGACAGTTGATTCAACTGCACCGGAGGAAGCTTCTCTCTTTTCTGGGAAAATGCATATATAAGAGGCTTATGATCTGTGTATATAGTTACGTGTTGAGCTTCCATAACATGACGAAAGTGTTGAACTGCTTCGTAGACAGCCAGTAGCTCGCGGTAATAAGCAGGCCAAGCAGAACGCTGTGATGGCAACTTCTTTGTGAAGAAAGCAAGCGGCTGCCAGTGTCCGTTGAGCTGCTGCTGTAGACATGCTCCTATGTGGCTCGACGAAGCATCCGTGAAAAGTCCTAAAGGAGCATCAGCGATGGGATGAGCCAGGAGTGTAGCAGAAACAAGATGTTCCTTGCAATTGTTGAATGCGAGCTCCAGTTCAGGCGTCCAAGGTACAGGCTTAGCACCTTTCAGCTTCGTACCTGCTAAGGCGTCGATCAGTGGAGCTTGAAATTTTGCAGCATTTGGAAGGAATCTACGGTAAAAATTAACCATTCCAAGGAATCTACGGAGGCCCTCAACCGTTTTGGGTAAGGGAAAATTCCGTAGAGCTTCAATCCTCTCTGGAGGTGGGCTAGAGCCTTCCTTGCTAATCTGGTAACCGAGAAATTTTACGGTGTCGGCACCAAGTACGCACTTAGACGGATTCACGACGACACCATAGTCTCTTAATCGCTGAAACAGGATGCGCAAATGTTCGGCATGTTCTTCAGGTGTGCGAGAGAAAATGAGGATGTCGTCGATGTACGGGTAGCAGAATTCGAGTCCCCTCACGACCTCGTCCATAAAGCGCTGGAATGACTGGCCAGCGTTGCGCAGGCCGAAGGTCATGAACGGGAACTCGAATAACCCAAAAGGTGTCGTAATAGCCGTCTTTGCTATATCGTCATCATGTACTGGGATTTGCTGATAATAAGCCTTCACTAGGTCGATAGTGCTAAAGACCGTAGCGCCAGCTAGGTTGTGAGCAAAATCCCCGATGTGGCGGACGGGGTAGCGGTCTGGAACGGTTCTGGCGTTCAACGCGCGGTAGTCGCCGCAGGGACGCCAGCCGCTCTCTCCCTTGCGCGCCATGTGAAGCGGAGACGCCCACGGGCTGCTGGAAGGACGAGCGGTTCCGATACTAATCATCTCCTCGAACTCCTTCTTAGCAGCCTGCAGCTTTTGTGGGGCAAGTCTTCTTGGGCGGCACGAAACAGGGGGCCCATCCGTTGTGATTATGTGGTGCACAGTGGAATGTTTCACGGTGCGTGGTAGCCCAGGTGGTCGCAAGATTTCTGGGAACTCCAGCAACACCTCAGAGAAAGGTGACTCGGTAACAATCGTCTTGACGCTTGGCTGGTTGGTCTTAGCAATAATAGTGGCTACAGACATGTTTGTACGCCCATCCAGAAGTTTCTGGTTGCGGCAGTCCGGCATCAAGTAATGTTCTGCAAGGAAATCCGAGCCAATTATAGGTGCACCAACATCTGCAATTACGAAATTCCATTTAAATTCGCGTCGTAGGCCTAGATTTAATTTTAAAAGAATTGGGCCATATGTTTTAATAACTGTACCGTTAGCGGCGCGAACATCAAAAGGGGTAGGTTTATATTGACCTTTAAGTAAATGTCGCGGGAAACAACTTAAATCCGAGCCAGTATCGATTAGGAATCTATGGCCAGACTGTATATCTTTTATAAATAAACGGCGGCTGTGGTTAAAACAATCAGATGCCGCCTCTACTGATTGTTGTGGAAGTTTCCCTCCTTCTTGCCTTGCCAGGAGCAGGGGTCAATGCATTTAGTTGCTTTGAGACCAAATCGCTTGTGGTACCAACATAATCGGTCACGAGACTTGCTGGTTGACCGGGATTTAAACTGCGAGCGAGCCGTCGATCGCGAGCGTCTAGGACGTTCCAAGGTCAGTGCATCAACTCTCCTCGATAGTTGGTCTAATCGTTCAAGTATTTGGCTTAAGTCACTCGACGAGGTGCTAGCAGCGTGTACGGACGCAGCTGGAGCTGAAGGCGCCTCTGCTATAGCGTCAGCTATTTCAGCCACCTTGTCGAGTGACAGGTCTTTTTGAGCAATTAAAATTCTTTGTACCTCAGGAGAGAGATGACGCATCCAGAGTTCCCTCAATATGCTGTCATCACCCATCTCGGTACCAGCCAAGGAGCGGAGGTGGCGGAGGAAAGCCGTCGGCTTTCTATCACCCATCTCCTCGTTGCTCAGCAATTGGCGAATTTGTTGCGTCCTGGAAGTTGACAGTTTGGATATTAGCTCTTTTTTAAGATTTTTGTATTTGTCTTCGGAAGGAGGATTAACAATTGCATCTTCAACCTCTGCAGCAATCCTGGTATCCAAGACAGACAAAACATAGCCAAACTTTGTGGCATCCGTTTTAATGCCAAAGATGTCAAATTGTGCCTCGGCTTGAGCAAACCATAACTTAGGTCTATCGAACCAAAATGCAGGAAGTTTTACCTTAACATCACATACTTGGGAATCCAAGGAGGAGAGGGAAACAATGCGTTCATCAAGCTCCTGCAGCTGCTTCTGTAGATCTTTTTCTGCCATGGTAGGAAGAATATGAACTTCACCCGGAACTAAGAAGCTGAAGTTTGAAGCTCAGTATCGGAGTAGAAATTTCTAAAATTCAAAACCACCACTTAACCAAAGCTCACAACCCACCACACACTATGTTAATAAACAATTGTATATGCAAATTGTATAATTGTAATATGCAAATAAAATAAAGTTTGCAATAAAAATAAAATATAAAATAATGAATAAAATAGGTAGGCAAAATTAAAGTATTGCAACAACTTATTTTCTAAAACTTTAGTACAAAGTAGTTAGTTTTATGTATATTACAAAATTGGCAGGCTGTATAGCTTAAATTATAAGTATGAAAAAGTTGCATTCAATAGAAAAGTTGACAAAAGGGTACACATAAAACATGTTCAAACACACAAACAGGTAGGCACATACAACATGAACATGCAGGGTTAATACATATAATAGATTTTGCATAAGGTTTATTTTAAACTGTGAAAGTATATAAAAGTTTGAACCACTGCAGTAAATTGTTCGTGTAATTGTTCAAAAACTTACGTTGACACATAAACCACTCACAAACACTTTGTCCTGTCTTCAAATAAACGAACTCGACGTCAGAAATTGTTAATCCGTCGGTGATTTGGATGATGATGGTTAGAAATTGTGTCTACCTCCCTGATTTGGATGCTGGTACACCTTGCCTCACCAATATCTGGAACTTTCGCATGCAACTGGGCGGGCGCGTCGTTTTTGCAACAAGATGGCGGCGGTTTGCAAGCAAGTTTCTTTGTCTTGCGCTTGCGGTGCAAACTAGTAGCGTGCAGGCAGGAAAAATTGTGGAAGATGCGTGCGTAACTTGACGGCAGTATCTATCGTCGGGGTCACCAATGTGCCGGGTTTAACCGGCGGTTTGTTCAAAGGCCGTGCTAACTGACAGGGTAGACTAGTTAGTAAATTACCACACTAGTAGTTAATAAAGTTTATTATCTTCCACAGGCCACATGCACATGCTCCACTTATTTAGTAATTGTATTAGACAATTATGTACAATTAGTTTACACCACACATCATTATAACAAAGCAAAGTTACAGTCAACTTGTCGCCATTAGTGAAATGACTGAATTACTTATTTTCTCTATGACATAGACCTACAGCGCATAGCTCTAGATTTGCTGTGGGTACGTGGCATTTCGCCACATACATAACTACATATATCGGATTTCCCGCCCACGTCGGATATTGATTGACGTATTTTTTGTAGGAGAAAAGTAGATCGTACCAATTGCAATTAGTGTACACACGCACATGCCTTACAAAAAGTCGGTCAGAAATATCACGGAGTTGGAAATTGGGTCGATTATTGGACTTACTTATTAGTCTGACGTGGACAAGAAGTCAAAGTTATCATACCTAAAGTTTGATGTTTGCTAAAGCTAGGCATACTTGGGTCAATCACTTTTTGGACACAAAAAACCTTGGTAAAAAATAATATTAAAATTGTAAAACCACAATTTGGCCAAGGTGTCCGAGTTTTTTGTGTCCGAAAAGTCATTGACCCGTATACTTTATTACAAGCGCCGATCTGTGTGCGGTGTGAAGTTTAAGGCCACCTCTTTAAAATAATGATATGAACTCCTGACGCGACCTTTTTCCTATATTCTGTTCTGAGCTGAAATTTACACCCTTATTTTCCTGGGCAAAAAGTGAAGGGACATTGAAACTAAAATATTAATAGGTAGAACGCGATTCGTTAGGTATAATTTGTATCATGTTAAGTAATGATAGTATATATCTCAGAAATTACATTAAAAGTATTTCTAATCTGAAAAAAACTTATAAAATATTTCTTAGGCTTTTAGTGAAATGAATGAATCCTGGTTTCAGAGTTTTTATCGAATCAACCCCCTAGAGAGGGTGATTTCAGTAAATACGTACCTACAAAAACAATAAAATGGGAAAATAAATTATTATCTATACGTGTAAAGAAATACGTTTCTATATTTATTTCGAAAGCAAAAATAATAGTGGATTTATGTTGAATTAACATTTAAATTAATTGAAGTGTACAAATATGTATTATCTTTGTACTATAAAAAATACATACTCTATTCTATAGATAGAGTCTATAGTCTGAATAACATATGTTACTTTTTACCTTCTTCTTCAATCATGTAATGATTTTTACCGCGGGAAAGAACCCCTTCCCAGGGGAAAACCCATTAAGTTGCGGGTGAAACTACAGGGCGGAAAGCTAGTAAGCTTACGAATGCAATAATATTGCTTTTACAAGTTTTTCATTAATTTTCCATCAAGAGTGTGAAATAGTAGATTTTCATAAACAAGTGACTCGCTAGTTTGTGAGTGCAATTTGACACGCAACGAAACGTCGAAGGCGCCGCATACAAAATATTTTTACAATAGAAACTAAAATTGGCTAATGTCAAAAATAGATGGTTCAGATCAGAAAGTAGATGATGGTAAACTGCTTCAACTGAAGCATTTAACTAAGTTTAATGATTTTAAAATAGGACCTAAAGCTTTCCGAGTTTCTTTTGACAGTAAACTGTTTTTTATTTTATTTTAGTAAGAAACTATAAATTTATATTATTTGATGTTTTGACTATTGACTATTATTTGATGTTTAGAAGAGGCAAGTAAGTTGTGCTCAATCAATCATTGTTAAAAACGGTAAATAAATTCCGTGACTCCGTTCGCGTGGAAGTCGGTTTTCCGTGGGAATGAGAAGTTTTCCCGCGGTAAAAAGTACCCCATGTGTTATTCTGATGTATAACCTATATTTCTGTAAAGTTTTGTCCAAATCCAAGTTCTTACGTAAAAGAGTAACAAACATCCATCCATACATCCATACATATTCACAGACTTTCACGTTTATAATATTAGTACGATGTTTCACTTGGTTGTAATTAACTCAGCGACACACAAACTTTAAATTTTATCGCGTAGTTTTAGGTGACTTTGTGAGATGGACCTTTGTAGTTTTTTTAAAAGGTTTAATTATAATTAATTTTAAAGTTAAACTAACTCCCATCTCTTGTACCTTTGGAGAAAGACTTCTATAAATTAAGTAGGGCATAGTTGCTACATTCTATCTATAGCATAAGTACCTACACACATAACATAAATTCATAAAACATCTATCAATCAAAGTTTTACATAAACATTCGAGAAACCTGAAGAACCTAATGTAGTACAGTCAGCCGCAAAAAACAACTTTTGTGACCGACTGTACCCGTTAGAGAGTGATTCTCAAACACAGATTACTCAAATCACTATAACCCGGTTAATAATGCGAGAAAACTACGAAACAGAAGGCGCTAAAGGCGAAAATAGTTTTTTTGTATACTTTACGTAGACAAACATCTCATTCAAACACCAGTCTACTATTGACCACGGTATTAATAAAAGGGCGAAACCGTCCGAAAATAAAATATAAGAGATTTTTTATTTTCTACTTTTAGTTTTGCATTTAAAATGCTAATTTATTAATTTTGAAGTTATAGATACTGGAAAAAGGAACGCGGGTCTCCGAGCATTGCGCGACTGGGAATCGAACCCAGGACCTTTAGATAACCGGTCTAATGCTCTGACCACTGCGCCGCTTAAAAATTAATAAAATATAAATTTATAAATGAGTTTATGAGTTTCAAGTAATGATCCCGTAAATCTGAAGAGTGACATGGTACTAGATATACAGGGTTGTTTTTGTTTTTTTGTTAATTATCAAGTTTTGCAAAAAGTCGTAGAACAAACGTTATTGGGATTGATGTAAGGAAGCCGCCTGCAAGAGGTGATGCGCTAATTACAAATAACCCTGTATATAGTAATTACTTACGCCTCAGAGATGAGTGCCCTGGTCTTGCAGAACACCATGCCCAGGCTGTAGGGGTACTGGTGCCAGTACACCGACAGGTCGTTTGGAAGACCTGGAAAAAATGGTCATATAAATAACAATCTTACAGGGTCATGTAAAAAAACAGGGTAAATAAGTATAGGATTATATTGAACCATTTCCAAAGATTAAAACTATGTACTGATGAGGCTGAATTTAATAAAAATATATGAATTAAGTTATTTTAGCTGTATGGGGTAAATTTTCAAGCATCAGCTGATGGTACAAGGGCGATGGTTTACAATGCGCATTAAATCCTAACTAATATTATAAATGTGAAAGTTTGTGAGGATGTATGGATGGATGTTTGTTACTCTTTCACTTTCTTAACACATAGGGTACTTTTTACCGCGGGAAAACACCTAATTCCCACGGGAAACCGACTTCCACGCGAACGGAGTCGCGGGCGGCCACTAGTACGTTTATATGTTTGGAGGTGCTTATGTTACTCAATCACGCATAAACTGCAGGATTATACCTACCTCATTAAAAATGATCTAACGAAAAGGCAGATAGGGGACTTGTATAGTATGTATAAAATTACTCGAGGTAACCGGAAATATTTTTGGACAACCATAAATAAATCAATTGAGCTCCTTTAATTATTCTATGTAGCAAATGAAACAAAAAACTTTTACTTAACTGAAACAGGAAATTTTATATCAAGCTTTGATGTGAGTAACTAAATAGAATGAATCAAAACATGCCTTCAAGAATGCAGAATTTAATTACTTACATAAATTAAAAACGTCTGCGTTTAATTGTCATCAGATCTTAAACTCAAGAAGCAAACCCGCCACAAAAGTTTCATTTCCTGTTCATCCTAATACTAATTAAGAATGTCAATCAATCAAATATCATCTCTGTCTTTGACTTATTTAATTTTATGTATATCCTGCAAGAAACCAGATATTCAAGAATATCTTAAGACGAAGGCAGGTGATTTTATGAGACTTTTGGGAGAACTAATAGAACATAATCGATGTACATACATAAAAAAAACATACTAGCCGAATTGAGAACCTCCTCCTTTTTTGGAAGTCGGTTAAAAATAAAGTTATTATCTAGGATATACCTACCAAATTCTTTTTTTGAAAAACCATCTTATCAAAACACATAGTAATTTAGACAGAATAGATGCAAAATATTGAATAAATTATATCGAAATTACCTAGTTTTCTTTGTTATACTTTCATTATTTGAAGTCGACACGACTTGACTAATTAGTCATCGCCAGGCCAAGGGCCGTCTGTGGTTTTTAATTTACTTTTCGCATTACCATTTAATTAGTATACCAATGTTAGCAATCCTTGCTAGAAAGCATGATTATGTTAGAGTTAAAACATATATAAAATATTATTTTTAAATAACACGCGTTTTCCCTAGTTATTGTTTTTTTCTAATATCCGTTTATTTCGATTATTGAATTCGTCGTAGCAGACATAAAAGGTAATTTCGTAGTTTCGAAGGTCACTCCGAACGTAATTTTATTTTATATATGTTACGGCTAATAACCGAAGTGCAGCTACACCTAGTTTTAGCCGGTTAGAAGTGATTTTAATATTGAAAACTGTAAAAAAATTTATACCTATGTATTCAGGGTTATTTGTAATTAGCGCATCACCTCTTGTAGGCAGCTTTTCTACATCAATCCCAACAACATTTAACCAACCAATAATTAAAATTAATAATTAAAAAAAATAAGTTTTTCTATACAAATTTATTAGGTGCATCTAAACGGTACAATACTCTACGCGCATGCAACTGGCGTGGCAGGTGCGCGGGCGACGGGGGGGGGGGGGGGCGACCGGTTTAGGAACTTCTTACAAAATACAGAGTTATAAATAACAGAGCGCGCAAATTTGTTTTTAATAATGTTTTTTTTTTTTTTTTTTCTCTCTTACACATCAAGTACAAATTCAATCAATTTTGTGTTAATTATCAAGTTTTGTAAAAAGTCGTAGAACAAATGTTTTTGGGATTGATATAAGGAAGCCGTCTGCAAGAGGTGATGCGCTAATTACAAATAACCCTGTATAAAAACTGGCTTCAATCATGAGTCGACGGAGTCACCTTTTTCTGGGTGGTATCAAAAAAGTAACCTAACTAACCTAACCTATTGATGTTCTATCCGGCTAAAACTAGGTGTAGCCGCACTTCGGGTATTAGCCGTAAGAAATATAATAAAAACATTAGTTCAGATTATAAACCTACAATAAAAACTTACGTTTCGTAGTCCCAGTTCGGAACTTTTAACGACTATTAATATTAATTATTTCGACATGTGTTTCGTTTCGTCGTTAATGACGTCGTTATAACAAATAATACAAATAGTTATTACAAATATTAACGATGAAAACTATCAAAATAAAGATTTAACGTTCTTAAAAAGAGCCTCGATTATGACAATCAAAATTTGGTGGCAAGATCTAGTAGTGACGCCGACAATTTTGATTGATCAACCAATAAATCAAATCATACCAATCTGTTTTGACAGCAGCTGTATTATTGTTATTTAACAGTCTTTAAATAAGAGTGGTGAAAGCTTTTTTCTACCAGTTTTTTTTTGGTCTACCAATTTTTTAGACACTGTGAAATTTAAAAAAAAAAGTTTATCATTACATCCTAGATTATTCTGTATTTAATTTTACCTTTCTGAATATAATTCCACATAATATAATACTTTAAAGTTTAAACGATTACATACCATTTAGCTTAAAATCAATTATCAACAAAATAAACTAGCTTTTTTTAGTTAAATAATGCATTGACTTGACACATTGGGACTTCTGGATAAGCAAAAGAAATACATAATATTTACCTATACTTACTGAAGAGCAATGTCTGCCTTCGCCATATATAACGGTAATGGTCACATTTGCATATAAGGTTAAATTTTCGCCTCGCCCGCATGAATTTGACGACCTTCGAGATGCAGCATTAGGGGTTATATTTAAATACTGCTGAGGTTATAAGTTCGATAACTGGGTCGAATCAATTTAGCTTTTCATATAAAAATATTGGTGTCAGTCAGAAGTTTTTTTTTACGTTTTTAATGTACAAGCTGTCAGTAAAGCATAAGATCAAAAAGCTTTCAATAAAAAACGTCTTCCTCTTCATAAACAGAAACAACCCTTAAAAAAGTATAGTAGGTCAAAAGTGAAAAAAGGGCGGAAACAAATTATCCTAACCTATTGACTTCATAACTTTGTGGGCAGAATTCCAGTCATAAATATTCAATTTCTGCTAAACCTGCCGGCTGCTTCGGGAAAATCACGATTGACTTGGAATTGATTTTCTTTCATACCGCGGCTGGTTGGCAACTAAAATAAACAAAAAAGCGGTCAAGAGCGAAGCGACTGATTAAGCTATGGATTTCTATATGTTTGAAGTTTTTAAGTAAACCTCTGAATTTGTATTAGTTACAGAGTTGAATATGAATTTCAACTACTTTAATTTGAATTGTTTTTCTTACATTACCTACTTGAGTAACCTAAGTATTAGATGCCATACTTATTCGACGAGTTTGTCAGTAATGGGTCAGTTTCAATCCGGTGTCCATTCCATTTTCAATCCAGCATCAAGTGGGTAGGTATCGATCGTTTCTAAAATATTGTCTGCTCTAGCTGAAAGAAGAACTGTCTGGTCTGTAGGTGAGAAAGTAGCGTGGAGTAGGTATTTTTTATCTTTACTGATACAAATGCAACCCCTTTAATTATTTTTTTATTACTCTTAATTAGTCTTCTCTCACTTAATTAAAGAAGTACGATTTCTAGCTGAAGCAATTAGTTAGTAATTAATTAAAAGACCTAAACTTTAAATTAATGCTGAACTTGCAAGTAATTCTTCAAATACACTTCTCATACAAGGTATTCAGGGTTGTTTGTTTTATAATACAACTAGCTTTTACCCGCATGCGTTAAATTCGGAGTAAAACTCCTTTCCCTATACTACGTTATTATTCATGTAAACCTTCCTCATGAATCTCTCTCTCGAAAAAAAAAACACATCAAAATCCGTTGCATAAAGATAGACATAGACATAGACATTTTTTATTGGTAAAGATATTTACAGGACAACATAAATTTAGGTAGAAACCTAGAATTAAAAATAAAAATAATAATAATACAATTAATAATGATTCAATAATAACAATTCAATAACAATAATAATTCAAAATGTCAATCTAAATACATACAGATATAACATACATAAGGACAGAGAAAGCGACTTTGTTTTGTACTATGTAGTGACTTGAACAAAAGTTCTTAATCAGCCAGGTTCGTTACATTTCTCGAGATACCCTATTATAAGTTCACTGGGATGAGACAGTTCTATTAAACTTTATTGTGACAGAAGTTGCTACTTTTCTACAGTCGGTCTCAATATTCCTGCTATAGTCGAAGCCTTGGTAATTGGAAACTGCTAGTTTTGTTCTTGTGACGTGTTTCTGTCATTTTTATATCAACAGCTATCTACTGTAGTTTATTGAGATGCAAAAACATAGATAATAGCAGGGGAGCCCACGATGCTAAATCTGCATTTACTCAAGCGTCATAGATACCTATTGGGTTGCAAAACTTAGATGACAAACAGAAAAAAATGTTATATAACATTTACCATTTAAACGGCGGGGGAAACGGCTATAGATTTTCAAAGATGTAAATAAAACCTTTTGCATGGACATACTCGGGCTTGTCAGATATTGATATGTCCTACGTATTTTTAAAACATGTATTTTACCATAACTACACAAATAACAAGCCGTCATGATTTGTATATTATTGAGATAAGTCGTTAGTGGTATATAATGTATTTATATATAATTTTGTTAAAAGTTAAAATGAATTCTTAAGATCATGTGATATAAAATCAATGTCGCCTAGTTTGTTGACGCATAATTTGTACAAGAAAAACCGATCCTAAATAATTCCGGTAAAAAATTACATTTCATTACGATTGGCTTACGTAGCCCACCTGCTGGGAAATTTTGTAAGCCAATTTTATTCGTGTTTTTAAGATACCTAATATATCAAAGCAAGTGATTTAAGAGCTTGATGATATATTCGTGTGTTTACCACAAACATTCGTCTAAATATACGTATTCCATTTTTAATGAGTAGGTATTAGTACCAACAGGAACCAAAATTAATAACTGACTGTCAGTTCAAAAGTTCTAAGAATTTTCATTTCAATATCCCTAGAATTATGAAGTGATGTTAAATTTTCAAAGGTTCAGCTGTTATTAAGAGTAATAACACTCCAAGATTAATGTGAAGCAAGAAACGTAAGCTGCGGTGGTTATATTTACCAGCGCTTTGTATGAGTTTACTTAGTGATCGTTAAAATGTCACAAACACACATAATTATTCACACACAGAAACAACAATTTAATACAACAATTAAAACTTTGTGATTCACATCTGTTTGTTTATTTTCAGCATTCTTTCAGACATAAAAAAATAGGTACCGTTAGTTTTAACTGTAATTCATCTTGTTATAGTATTTAGAGAAGAAACATTACTTTAGGATTATTTCGATTAGTTATAGATACCTGTTACTATCTGAAATACACATGTGAAAAATGCATTTATTCTTGTGTTTTACGTATGATACAGATGTTAAGTTTGTGTGTTTGTATGTTCGGGGTAATCTCTGGGAATACGGAACCAACTTTACAGACCAAGTGACACATTTGAGTTTTTTGAGTGGTAGAGTCTAGCTGTAGGCTCTGTCTGCAGCGATTGCTGGGCTGACTCGACCGGTGAAATACCACCGTCGCACAGGAAACCGACGTGAAGTAGGAACGATGTTCCTGCGTTTCGTTCGGTGAGTGCGGTATCCGGTGCCCAATTTTATTTATTTATTTATATATTTTCTTAAAGGTCAGCAACACACCCCCAACACCTACAGTGTTGAGGGTAGTCATGGGCGGCGGTGATCACTTACCATCAGGTGACCCGCATGCTCGTTTGCTACCTATATTACATAAAAGACATATCCCATAGACATAGACATCCCTACTAATATTATAAATGCGAAAGTAACTCTGTCTGTCGGTCTGTCTGTTACGCTTTCACGCCTAAACCGCTGAACCGATTTTGATGAAATTTGGTGTGAAGAAAGAACTGATCTTGGGAAAGGACATAGGTTACTTTTTACCGCGGGAAAACTTCTCATTCCCACGGGAAACCGACTTCCACGCGAACGGAGTCGCGGGCGTCCACTAGTATCTCATATTTCTTTGAGAGAGAGAATCCGCGAAAGGAGGCGAAAGGTTAATGGCTAATTTAGGTTTAATTAAAACTGGTTTATGTAAGGAATCGTAACACGGTATGTAATTAATTGCGTAGATACATCACAGTTAAATAGACCGTGTGTAGAAACAAATAAGAAATTCAAAACAAACGCTAACATTTTTATTTTAAAACTAATTTATTATGTTTAAAAAGATTTAAAAAGATACCGTCCGAAGATTTTTAAGATTATTTTTTGATAATGTTGTGTGTAGGTTGAGAGAAAGTCTTGAATAAGGTTTTTTTTTAAGACGGACTTTAAATAGATAGATTAATCTAGTTTATACCTAATATATTCTTTTAACTTAAGATATCTGAAATCTGATTTCTTTCCAAAAACATTTTATTTTTATTTATTTATTTTCTATGATATTACTACAATAAAATGGGATACGTAGAAATTACTTACAAACATTAGACAAACAACAATCGTCTAAGAAGAGCTAAAACTATTCTAATGTCGTACTGTACCCTAAAACCAAGCTTTAATTACATGAAATTGCTTTTTAACTTTATAACAAAAAATAGGGTTAAATCCTTATTACACAAACAAGTTTCCATTTACTTCAATTAATTTCGTTTCCTAAATTTAAATGTAAATTTATTCTTAGAATTCCATAACTAAAGAGGCAATTTTATTATTTTTTTCACAAGGCTAGCCCTGAACCAGAATTAAAAAGTACTCTTTTATAAATCGCCTGTAAGGTCGTAAAACCATCGCGAAATAACAAGGCTTTTACGCTGTAACAAAGCAATTATTTTATGTTATTTTTATGGTTAGTAAAAGTCACATTATAGGAATGATTTAAAGTCAAAGTGTTTACTGGTGGCCTGACCCTTCAAATTTTTCACAAAACGTAAAATTCGGCTCGATAATTTCGAAACTCTTGAACCATTTATAAATATTTTCTTTAGCATTTTAAAGCCAATATTGCGAAGATGCTGGCAAAAGTCTAGTAACTAATAAAAATGTTTTGAAGCAAATACATATTTCTTTAATTTTGAGAAACCCCCGATTAAAAGTCATATAGGCTAAATTTAAAATTAAAAAATTGCGTTGACCTCTATTTGACAAACTACTACCTTTTGACTTACAACTACTAGTACCTTTTGTAACTAAAGTAACCTTTATCTGTGTTTATGAGTCTTAAAAATTATGGTATGTAGCTGCTGATATGAAAATGACAGCAACAGATATATCAAACCTGCTTCGAACGAATAAAAAATATTATATTTTTTGTCTTATTCGCTTTATGATCAAATTACGATTTCCAAGAGCATCCTGCAATATAAAAATGTAAAAGACAAACAGCTACGGTAGCTATGCTACGAATGACTACGGCGTAGCGTCTGTAGCGTTTCCGTAGTATGGGGTATATGTATGAACCTCCATTCGTCGTTTAATATTATTCATTCCTTTATTTGTTATTCTGCTTGCAACATTATTTGCATTTTTCTGTGTTTTGTTTTGCTGTTTTTTAACTGCAACGTAAAAAATTTGTATTCTTGACAGTACTCGTGTTGACTTGATATAATTTTGGTTGGTAAATCTTAGAAAAAACACTGTATTTAAAAGAATTTCAATATACGTTTGTAAAATATCCTAGTTAAATAACATTATTTTTAATTCTTCCTCGTCAACGCCCTTTGATTCAATTATGAAGTTATCAAAATGTAAAAGTTGGTATAGTAATCCCAAATACACTTTAAGTAATAAATACATCATATTCCCAACAATTTATTACACTCCTCTGTCACAGAATAAAGAAAAACCGCTCCCACAAACAACATGTCAAGATTATTTCGTTCCAAGGACCAAAAGTACATCAAATATTTTATTATAGATGAACAAAGGCATATCGTTTATAAAACCTGCTTTAGTATTCCACACACTTTCCAATAAGATGGATGGCGGTGTAAACTTTAACTTTTTAAATGGACGAAGTCGTTCATTTTGAGTGCTGCTCATAAAACTGCAGGAGTTAATGGTGGTTCAAAGGTTGAGAGTTAAATAATTGCAGCCCGAAGACGTAAAGTACGTGACTGTTTTAGTGATGCACTGATATACTCAAAAAGAAGAGAGTCATAGTTTTAAAAAAAAATCATTAATACTATACCACAGATAATAAAGACTTTTGACGGTGTTTATTATCTAACGGCATATACTCGTATAACTACTAAACTGTTTAACTGAAGGTTTGTTCGATTTGAGTACCTATCGGAGACCCGGACAGTTGGCCAAAATAGCGAAATTCGTTTTTCGAAATTTGCTCGTATCTAGGTATAACTAAGTTATTTTCTTGTCTTGTACCTTTGCACTTACTTTAGGGTGAAGTAGTTGGTGTGCTTTTCCAAAGATATATTCGAATTCAAAAGAAAACATTCAGTCAGTATTTTGTGAGTTTCTTTGAATTATACAGTAGATTATGAAACGATTTTCACCGTCTTATCTATAGACAGTGAAAATAAATCTGATAAAGTATAAAATAAGCTACAAAAAAATCAAAAAATATATTATTTCTAAAGATTTTTATTCATTTGTAAAATTCTTACAAATAATATATTTTATTTCTGTCGCGCAGGGTCGTTAATCCGTTGAACCATAGAATTAAATTTACAGAATATTTTGACTAGCTGATGCTGAATACTTCTATAAACACTGTTACTTATAATTAAAATAGAAATAAGCGGTATTAAATTAATTATTCATTAACAATCAAAGTAAATTGAAAATATATTTTGGGCAATTAATAAAGTTGATGGCTGGTCCCAATATTCCTTCTACTTATAGTTAAACCTCGGTAATTAAATTAATGAAACTTTGTTTTGCTATTTGACGTTTGATTAAATTTATTATTACGAACTAATGTAACAAATACAACGAGGCGTCAGTGATTAGTTGATCAATAAAATTGGCTGAAAGTCGGCAAAAAGTGAAAGTAAATAAACTTGAAATTTAGTTTTTGCTTAGACATCTTTTACTGGTAACGGCGAAAAAAAGTGATAGTTTTTTACTATTTGATGCCTGGTTACCTTTTTATTGTATGCCTCGTACAAACTATCTTATTTTATACAGTACCAACGAACTTAGCACAGCACACTGTTGCTGGTTATACAAATAGAATAAATAGCATCTCACTCCGAAATTAACTAAATAAACTACAGTATTGTTATATAACAGAAACGAAACGTCTTCTGCTTTATGCAATTAACTGTCCAAAAGAAAAATGGACGTCGAAAAAGGTTAAGGAAGTAATTAAAGAAAGATATTCTATTCACGATACCCTTTTTTATCCAGACAATGAATATTACTTTAGGGGCCCTTTTATCCCTATGAGGAAAACCTAAGAAAGGTTTTGTAGACCTTTTTCAAGTCGTTATTTCTATTCTCGAATTGACAGATTTACTTTGCAATAAAACTTTTATTATTTTAAACATATTATATGTATTGGTACTTGATGCTGACAATAATAAAAGCCGTTCTATATTCGTCTTAATAGAATGCTTCGAAATACATACGAAATAGGTGTTCCAGGAATCTCTGGAACTGCTAAACCGATTTGAGAAATCTTTCTTAGTAAGCTACGTCATCCGGTTATCACAAAGGGTTATTTTATTTGTAGGAGAGTGAATTATATACTTACTAGCGAGCCGCCCACGCTTCGCAATGGTGCAATTTTGGCCGACTTGCTCACAAAATATTGAATTTTGGCTAACTTAAAAAAACCTTTTCTAATTGTTCTTTATTTACAAATTTAAATGAATAAATTCCCTAAAAGATGGCGAAAACCGCATTAAAATCCGTTGTGTGGTTTAGAAGGAGTAAAGTAAGCCAAACATACAAACAGACACAAATAGCGACTTGGATTTATACTATGTAATGATGATGATAATGATAACCGCGTAGTTATAGTGTTAGTACGACTATGTATCGGTAGAAAGTAAATAGTAACTATTTCTGTATCATTAATTTAATTTTGCAAATTAGTTTCCTTCCAATTGGTCACGGCCTAATGAAGAAGGAAAACATTGTGATCACACCATGGTGCTATCGGAATGTAGCTGTAATGATTGGAGAATCAGTTATTAAGCGATCAATCAACCCGCACTGAGCCAGCTTGGTGATTTACGGCTCAATTCCTCTCACTAATCGAAAAGCACTTCTCGACGCAGAGCAAACTATTATATACTATATATTACTAAAATACTATATATATTATATACTATATATTACTAAAATATATATTTTTATAGTCATATTGGAGCTTGTAATAATACAAAATCTTTTAATTGTTTTATTACTTAATACTCAAATGCGCTTTTATATAATCGCATTTTTTGGTATTTCATTCTATTTAATTTTGAGATTTTTTCGTTTTTGTTAATATATTCTGTTTTATAAAGGTTAAAAAAAATCATTTCCAACAAGAATTATGGGATTATCTAGGGTTAACAAATTCGTGCACGTTTTGTAATTAGTAAAGCCTCTGTTTATTTATTTAGGTTCATTTAATCTAGGTGGCTCAGGAATATCAAGTAGAGATTAATAGTTTCTTAGATTTCAGTAATTTCAAGCCTTGGGTCCAGATTTTCGAATATTTTATTATTAAATCGCTCTTAAAATGAACTTAAAAGAGTTTAAACTTATTATAAGTACTAACATATTACTTACAAAATATTTACAAAAAAGTTGAATTCTGGTTAAAATATTAAATTAAAAAAAAAAACTTACCAAAAAGTAGCAACAACAAATCACTGATAGCCAAGCTGAACAAGTAATAATTCGTAGCCGTGTGCAATCCTGGATGCTTCACAATCACTACACACACGCACACATTTCCCACCACACCTGTCAGAAATATCACCAACAAGAGAACTGTCAACGGTACAATCTCCTTCAATGGTAGCCGACGTGCCCCCATCAACCACCACAGGAACTCACTCTCACTGCAATCGAAAGTCGTCAGATTGTTGCACCGGTTGAAAAAGTCATCGTAAGTCTCGTTCACGCGAAGGAAATCCTGCACGTTCATGGTGGCGTCTTTGCCAAAAAAAAACAAAGATCTTATGCTAATGCATTGCTAAAAAAAAAAATTTTTTTTTTTATTCGTAAGTTTGGAGATGCATAGAACGCGACGACCGCCTTCGGTCGTTTCGCGCGCAAACTGACTGGATTGGCGGGAAGTTGTCGGAAATCTGAAGCCAGACTGTTTGCATGGCCACAAGTGGTTTATATTTGTTTGAGTAGCCTATCTTTCTATTGGGAACTCATCAATTTATTATTCACCTAATTCAGCTGTGATCTGATACCTCTAACC
Source organism: Emmelina monodactyla (assembly GCA_916618145.1). Classification (NCBI taxonomy): domain Eukaryota; kingdom Metazoa; phylum Arthropoda; class Insecta; order Lepidoptera; family Pterophoridae; genus Emmelina; species Emmelina monodactyla. The sequence continues at coordinate 7,189,208 of OU745316.1, forward strand.
TACTTCAAATCGTTAATTGGACATACCTATGTAGGTCATATTAATTTCCGGCTGTATTTAGTTTTTATTCAAAGGGAGTTTTGATGGCTTGCATTTGTAGAAAATGCGTATGCCTATATCGTAGTAAAAAGTGTCGTGTCTTATTTTTCATTTAGTTCAGTTATTATTTATAAAACAATACTTTTTTTCGGAATATAAGGGAATATACAATATAATCTAGTTTATCACAAAAAGTTTCAATTACAAGTGGAAGAAGTTATCAGACTGCAGTTTAAGGCAGATACATCAATAAAAATCGAAATTACTTTGCCAAAAAGTGTTACGAAAGTAGGTATAAAATATACTGGTTTACCTACTATGCCCATGTGATTATAAGTTGTTCCTATAGTAATCTACATTATCTATAGTAATATACAACAAATTTTAGTTATTGTTATTACAGTGATTAGCTCCAGCAAAATTTTGCGGCGTAGCCTATTATTTTACAATCTCGAAATATCGTATCGTTCAGATAGTAATACCAAACTTTATGTATATTGTGTTGTGCGTACTTTAGACACAAACTTTATATCCACGTGATAACATTTTAGTTTCATACAAAGTGTTGTTCACATTTGAAAGTTAAAGCGTGCTAGCATTAGTTCCATTCATTCACTGGATTAGATCGAATACTGATAAATGCACATTCAATCGCACCCTTGGTTTGATTTAGCAAATACACGTTTGTGAGCTCAATACTGAGCCTCAATCACGAATATTTTGCAAATCGCAGCGTTATCGTATCGAGCTCTCGATACTAAAACGAAGATTGACGATAGAAGCGAAGCTTCGTCCCAATACAGTTAACTCGCCACGAAAGAAAAATAAAGACGTTCATAAATGGTACAAAGTGACAAAAAAAACAAAAATACTTGCGATAGCTTGATTTAGTTAGGGGATCAAACTATCTCTATTCCGAAATTCGTTGTAATCAGTTCAGCCATTTTTATATACATGAATGTAAATTTTCTGCATTAATGTTAAATACATTAAAATACTTCAGGTGTTCCCAAAATTTCAGTAAATGTTGTTGAAAACAGACAAATTGCCGAGAAATTGTTGAAGTTTTTTTCTGAATCGGTGCAGAGCGCTAGGTGGCTAGGTGGAAACACGGCCTTACCTAAGCCGCCTACGCAGGTTTTCATTTCAGTGAGTGCTAGATCTCATATACCTTTGAGATTAATGCCTAAAATAGACAACTAGTTTGACGTCGGAATATGATACTGACTCGCATACGACAAAGATATAAAATTACTAGTGGCCGCCCGCGACTCCGTTCGCGTGGAAATCGGTTTCCCGTGGGAATGAAAAGTTTTCCCGCGGAAAAAAGTACCCTGTGTGTTATTCTGATGTACAACCTTATTACTGTAAAGTTCCATCAAAATCCGTCGAGTGGTTTTTACAAGAAAGAGTAACAAACATCCATACATCCATGCTCACAAACTTTCACGTTTATAATATTAGTAGGATGCCGTAGAAAAAACATCGATGTAAACTACTGAATTTATCAAATATAATTCCATCTTTATAATTGGACCATTTGGAAGTAATTATAGACAACTAGTGGCCGCCCGCGACTCCGTTCGCGTGGATGTCGGTTTCCCGTGGGAATGAGAAGTTTTCCCGCGGTAAAAAGTACACTATGTCCTTTCCCAATTTCAGTTCTTTCTTCATACCAATTTTCATCAAAATCGGTTCAGTGGTTTAGGCGTGAAAGCGTAACAGACAGACAGACAGACAGACAGAGTTACTTTCGCATTTATAATATTAGTAGGGAAGTAGGGATAGTATAGTAGATGCCTATGCTGTTGAATAAGATTTCGATTTCATCCATCCGATTAAAATTATCATGAACATTTAAAAATTGACAAGTCGGTAATCCTAATATAATCAATTTTCTTTGTGTATTTGGAGGTAACTATAGCCAAATAAAAACTTAGGCACATATAAAAAACGATTGACATCTCAAAATGTTACATTTTCTATTCGTCTACGCGTCTCAACTTACCAAGGACAGAGCAACCTTTTCGAAACTCTACATGATAAGAAAGTTGTTAGTTTAGTCAATCCCGCTGCGTCATCCCAATCAGCTGATCTCTTTGAGCTGGATCTAGGTCGCAGACAAAGTTCAACCCTTCTCGATCTGAATGTGTCCAACTAAAGTGATTTAAAGTAAATACGTGTGGCGAAAGTAGGTAGCGTATATTCTCTTCTCTATCCTTATGCTTCTCTTATCTCTCTAATAACTAAATCTTATAAAAAATAAAAATGCGTAAGTTTGTGAAGTAGGTATGTGTGTGTGTATGTGATACACTTCCACGCAACAACTGATGAAAGTGCTTGGATGAAACTTTATATACCTATAAATAGAATACTACCTGGAATAACCTCTAACACATTTACTGCGGGAAAGTTTTCCATTCACACGGGAAAAGCCATTTTGCTGCAGGTGAAACCGTAGTGCTTAGCTTGTTAATATTCGCTATCCACGTTTGACAAATATGTTTAAAAATAATGTTTAGTTAAATTGAGATGAATCTAAATGTCAATAACGAATTATTTTTGAAATATTACAAGTATGTCGTACGATGTAAACTAAATATGTATCTGCATTGCCATAAAAATAAAATACCCGTCATAAATGTCAAACGGCTGTCAATATTGTCATTGTCAGTGTCACGTCAACGTCACTGTCATACAAAACGCTATCGACGTAACGCGTCGCTTTATATTTTTCGAAGATTTCTGAGTTATTCCCTGAAATGCATTAAATAAACGTTGTTAAAACAATTTAATGTTATAGAACTAGCTATCAGCGTGTTACAGTGATAATGTCTGTGTCAATTTCCGAGGATATGGGCGATATCACGATGGCTAACACCGAAGCGGACTCCTCGCAGACCCACGGACATGATGGTTTGTAAACAAATAAACAAATTGTTAACACCAATAGGATCATAAAGCAGTACTCAAGCAAATGGATCAAAATTTTAAAGTGCCTATAAAGTGTTAGACTCAAGAAGTTGTTGCTTACTTCGTTTTACTCTGTAGGAATATTTTTTTACTATTTATTTACCTTAATACTCCTTAATATAGTTAAAGAAGCTATTGCCAAATAGTAAAACGTCAGAACAGATAATTTTTCCCCACATTATGTCATATTGTATCTTTAGCTTTTCAAAATCACCAAACAGGTTAATTCAAAGAGACCATAAACTCATCCCTTTAGTTTCCATCTCATTTATCCATAAGAACTTACATTTTTTATTCATCCTAATTAATAAATAACAATGCATTACTCTTTCAGCATTATCAACAGCATCGGCTGACGAAGCGGGTTCCAGCAATGCGGCAACGCCAGCCAGTGCGGAGGGGCAAGCTTCCCGGCAGTCAAACTTACAGAGAATACAGCAGAGGAAAAACCAAGTGTACGGCTGGCCTCATAACAAGAAGCTGTTGAAATTGGCTATCTACTCTGCTTGCCAGGTAAGCTAGGTGTTTTTGTCGAATAACAAATTGTGTAAAAATATCACTACAGAAACTTGATCATTAAAAGATTGATAGATTTTGATTTAAACTATATCATCAAAAAAAAATACTGGCCGAATTGAGAGCCTCCTCCGTTTTGGAGAGTTGGTTAAAAATAATTTTGGCATGGAGCCTAATATCATTTAAAATGATGTTAAATAAGTGATGATACAAGCAATACCCAGTATTTATAAAAGCCCCAGAACAAATTATTTCTAAACATTTTGGTAGTTCTAATGTTGTGTTGGGTATGAAAATAAGCTCATTTTATTCTTTTTTTTTTTATGCAAAACCTTACTTACCTTTTACTTTGTTTTATTTAATTACAAAATATAGTTGTTATTGACAATGTAATAAACTTAATTCTATCTTTTGACACATCAAAATTACTTATAGTAGAGAGAATTACTTACAGAAGAGTGAGTTAATTATTTCCTCAGACCCCGGAATGTTCCTGCAATGGTTGGAAGACCTCGCTGGCGCAGCAGCAGGCAGCCAAAGCCAACCCTCGCGCCGACAACCAGCCTCTCGCCAACTTTACCGACCCCTGCCGCAACTGTAACCATGTGTTGGGTAAGATTTTTTAACTGGTAGAAGTTTCTTCAGTCCAAAAATACCTTTTTTTTTTGTTCTCGCGGGGAAATGCATTTACGCACCGTACACACCACTAGGGTGGCGGGGGGCGTGTGTGGGACTCCCACCTGAGAAACTGACACGTCGCCCAGGGGACTACCCACTAAAACCCCGCGGCGCTCCGTCTTCGCCTTTGTGGTGGAGTCGTGGGACCGGCCGTCGGCCCTAACGCCTCAACTAGTCCAAAAATACCTGGGATGGTTGGACCATCCACCATATTTTAATCACTATAATACTATGTTCTGGTTCTATAGTGGTGTTCCTGATAAAGGGGTGGACTAAAAGGTGGTTACAGGAACAAAAGGCAACATTGCATAAAATTTAATTATATTATCTTAAATAAATTATGTTTTTTTTATTAAGATATTCATGGCTAGCAAATAGCGAAACAGATTGAAAAAAAGGGTAATTTAATTATCACTCGAGCAGTTGTAGTTTTTATAGAAGGATAAAAAAAACAATATTTAGAGAACTTTTACTACTGATCATGTCATATTTACCATATGACATCATTGTAGCATATTTACTAGAGATGCGCCGAGTAACACTTTTGCCGAGTAAAGAGTACCGAGTTATACTCGGTTACATTTTTTCAACCGAGTAACTCGGTTCTATCAAATTCCCAATTTTGCGCGCTTATACAAGTACAAACGAACGCGGGTATATTGTGCGTGAAGAAAATTTGTTGGCAAATGGTGGACAGGGCACCAAACAAGGCATCATAATTTACCTTTATTAAATTTTAAATATCGATAATTTTTATTACTGTTCTTTTAATTTTGTCATTAGCATAATTTTGTTTTTATTACTTGAGATTGTCAAAGATTAACTAAATCAGTACGTTTTTATTAACACTGTTGTTTTAATGAGGTATATCTACGTAAATATATTGCTCTCTTTAAATGAAGTATACTCGGCATTAGTATACCGAGTTATTCGGCCGAGTACGAGTATCAAAAAACCCGCCGAGTACGCCGAGTACCGAGAATAAACCGAGTACTCGGCCCATCTCTAATATTTACCATATTGAATGCAAATTTTGAGCAACATAAATTAAGATCATAAGATACGAGCGTCGGTAAAGAAAACATTGATTGCTATCAATTTCAAACGCTTACTTTACTGCATAAATTTAACAATCGTCAATACAAAGTACCTATCTTCAGTCAAAAGGTTACCTATTATCTGTTATCTTCAGTCAATAAGATCTCTTTATTTGTATTGTAGAGAAACATGTGACCCACCTCCAAGGATTGCCAGTATCTGAGATCAACCGGCTGCTCGGTGCCGTGGTAGATGTTGAGAACATCTTCATGTCAATGCATAGAGAGGACGACCACGATACGAAGAGGGTGTATTACTATTTGTTTAAGGTTGGTGTTGATATTTTAGAAGGAAAATTCCAACAAAAAATTGTGTGTATATTTAGGGAGCAAGCGTTAGTGCATTATCGCTAAGTTATTTTAAAATTCGCAATAGATTTTAATATACTAACTGTAAACCATTTCTTACGGATAATTTTCGAAAATGTTTTTAGATTTGTGAATATTAGATTGCGATATTTATATTCAAAGAAACCAAAGATATAGTGATTATGTTGTCTAACAAATCAAAAAATCTAATGGAAACCGTATACTTAAACTCTGTTATTTTCTTTCAGTACTGAACCAATACAATAGAATTTTTATACAACTACAGCCAAACACATACAAATAGCTTATTCACCACAAAATATACATAACTAGTGACCCGCCCACGCTATGGTGTAACTGTGCGCGACTTGTTCCCGAAACATTGAATTTTGGCTAACTTAAAAAACTTTTTCGGAATTTTCTTTATTTACAAATATAAATGATAAAATATCCTTAAAGTTGTCAAAACCCTCATTAAAATCCGTTTAGTGATTTAGGAGGAGTTAGCGGACAAACATACGTACAGACAGAATTAGCGACTTGGATTTATACTATGTAATGAAGAAGACAACTAAAAAACACATCTCCTAAAACCTTTGTATCTTTCCAGCTCCTTCGCAAGTGCATCCTCACTCGAACCCAGCCCCGTATCGAAGGGCCTCTCGGTCAGCCGCCCTTCGAACGACCCTCCATAGCCAAGGCTATCACCAACTTTGTGCTGTACAAATTCAATTCACTACCACAGAGGGAATGGCAGACCATGTACGATCTGGCGAAGATGTTCCTGCACTGTTTTAATCATTGGAACTTTGAAACACCTAGTGTTAGGAAGCAGGTAATTAGACTATATATTTTACAAGTAAGCATATAAAATAATGTAACATATTTTTAAAACGATTATAATAACAAGAGAGATGTTTTTAAAAAAAATGGAATGAAAGATGTATCTTCAAGAATTGAAAACATATAAATTAACTTTGCTAATAATATATTAATTAGTAAAAGGGGAGACCTCCCAGTACTAGACAAATCACGGGGCTAAGGCCAAGCAGGGCCACTGAGAAGATTTCTAAAGTTGTATTTTTACCGAGTCGCGTAAACACTTCAACAGTGCGATCTAGGATCGGCCCTGTATTTCGGTGTAAGTTGTGTGCGTACCGCACCGAATATCATGTGTATTAACATGCAGCTTTGTTTTCAGCAAGTTGATATATCAAACCCTGAAGATATATCGGCATACCAAATTAATTACACTCGGTAAGTGGATATTACTTTCAAATTTGTCTCAACAAATAAATCCGTAATATTATGGTTTAATTAAGCGATTGAAGTTTAAAATTATAACGTAAATGTGCAGAAGTAACTCATAATTAGATATTTAAGCTTTGTTTTACCTACAACAAACTATTATAACCCAAAATTAGAGATAACTTTCTATTTGCATTCAAAATTATATCGTAAAATGATGGAGTCATGTTTTTATTTCAACTAGTGGCCGCCCGCGACTCCGTACGCGTGGAAGTCGTGGGAATGAGAAGTTTTCCCGCGGTAAAAAGAACTCTTTGTGATATTCTGATGTATATCATACATTTTTGTAAAGTTTCATCCAAATCCGTCCAGTAGTTTTTACGTGAAAGAGTAACAAACATCCATCCATACATACTCACAAACTTTCACGTTTATAATATTAGTAGGATTCACTTAACATTTGTATACAGCACTACATCCGATACCAATCCATATCTAAAATAATATCTACATTTCAGTTGGTTAGTATTCTGCCACGTGCCAGCCTTCTGCGATTCTCTCCCACACTATGAAACTTCCCTCGTCTTTGGTCGCACTCTACTAAAGGCGGTCTTCAAGTCAGTCTGTAGACAATTGATGGACAAATGCCATTCGGAAAGAGACCGTATGCCGCCGGAAAAACGAGTGAGTTTTGTTTGAGATGGTAGAATAGTTTGGTGGCGTTTGACAGCTTTGGATCTAGATGGCGCTGAGATTTTAATGTCAATGTAATTTTATTTAACTAACTAAAATTGTAATTTTAAGTAACTTATGATTGAAACGCGATGTGTTACTTTAAAACTAACTATATACTGCTACAAGTTAAATTATAAGAACTTGAACTTTTTTACGTAAAAGCATGACCGTAAAGTATACAACAAGAAACTTTAAACCAAACATCACTACGAATTTTACTTCAGGGAATAAGAGAATACTTTGACTTTTTGCTGACTTTTCCCTTGTTTTAACTTTTTTTAAACAAACAAATAAAAAAAATACATTTTTATTTACATTTAAAAAGTTAATGTAAACATTTTCTAAATTCCATTATTTCTTCGTCAGGTGCTCGTTCTGACCCATTTCCCCCAATTCCTGGGTCTACTTGAAGAGGAGATCTTCAGTTCAACATCACCTATATGGGACCCTGAATACAAGCAGGTCCCACCGAGCCATCTCCAAGCCATTCTGGATAATAAAACTAGTGAGTTTAAAGTGATATTTACTGCATACACCTCTATTTCTACAGCAAAATAATTACTATCTTTCGATCAGATATGCAGAATAGAATGACTGTCTTTGAATGACTTTCTGACTCTAAAGCCGTACATGTAAGGTGTTTAGAGTCGACGGGAAGATATGAGTGTAGCTTACTGCAGAAGTTATAAAGCATTGAACCAACGCCTAGATATACCAACAGAGAATGGACTTCATTACATAGTATAAATCCAAGTCGCTAATTCTGTCTGTTTGTATGTTTGGCCACTAACTCCTCCTGAACCAGTTGAGGGATTTTAGTGCGGTTTTCATCATCTTTAGGTATTTTTATATTTAAATTTGTAAATAAAGAACAATCGGAAAAAGTTTTTTAAAGTTAGCCAAAAGTCAGTGTTTCGTGAGCAAGTCGGCCAAAATTACACCATTGCGAAGCGTGTGCGGGTCGCTAGTATAATATAAAAAGAACTTAAAAGAACTAAAATTAAATCTAAAACATATATCACAACCTTATTTTTCACACAGAGCGTTTAACGTTTACATTGTATTCAGCGTTAATCATCTACTACTAAACTTCTCTACAGTTAAACGTAAATATATGTCACGAGCGACCCGCCCACGCTTCGCAATGGTATTATTTTGCGCGACTTGCTCGCGAACCCTTACATTTATGCTAACATAAAAAACTTTTTCTAAACGTTCTCTATTTACAAATTTAAATAAAAAAAAATACCTTTAAGATGGCGAAAACCGCATTTAAATCCCTCAACTGGTTTAGGAGGAGTTTGCGGACAAACATACAAACAGACTGAATTAGCGACTTGGATTTATACTATGTAATGATAATGATAATGATAATGATGATGATGTCCAGTAGGTGTCCGCCGCGGGGAGTTCGAGCGCGTCACGGCGCCCGCCGACAACAAGGACGGGTTCACCACCGTCACGCTCAGCACCGGTGAGATACACACGCCATATTATAACTTATATCTATAATATAATATAAGTTTTTAAACTATCATGGTTTTTTTATTTACAAAACTTTTAACGGGAAATACATTTTGCAAAAATCGAGTCGAGATCGAGAATGCGGCCGGTGGTAGTGGTAATCGTAGTAAAAGACTGAGGAAGCGGGTAGATCGCTACACCTGTCAATAACTATCCACTCGCTAAGTCAGTTACTCCGTGACCATGGCACATGACATTGTGCCGAAATATCGGAAAATAACAAAAGACTTAATCATGGTAATTTTCCCGTTAAAAGTGTTGTATATAATATAATATCTGACTTAACTATATACTGTAATGTTATACAGTTGAAGAGTTTGTATGTTTGTACGCACAAATCTCAGGAACTGCAGGATCGGAGAGTACATTTTTTTTTGTGTTGAATGTTCCATGAAGCACTTATTAACGCTGATTAAACCGCGTGAAACAGCAAATACTCTTTAAGGTTACCTATTAGATATATTTTGTTTCTATATTTTGATACTATTTAAAACCCTTATGAACACCATATTATTCTAAGCAGGCACCATCTTTTTGCGTTAAATAAGTAGGTAACTCTTTAAAACATACTTTTATTCGTAGATCATACTAGTATGTATCTATCTCAAAATTACTACACCACCCTCCAGGGGCTCTAAAACAAGAGTCTGGTAAACGTTCTTTTTTTCGCCTCATCAATTTCCAAGTACTTGGAAAGCAAGCAAATACTAATAGTACGTTTCTTTTTTTCACCATATTCTTATTAGAATATACTATGCCCCCTCTAATTGCAAGTACGTATAGTACATTCGCGTTAAGAAAATAGTGAGTCATCGTTGTACGCCGGCCTGGCCACGCCCCCAAGCCAATTAAAGTGTTAGAAATTAGAAAGTCGAGTTCACAGTGACCAGTTGAAGTCTGACCTTCGAACAAAACGGTTGTGTATTTTGCGTGACTCGTTCAACAATAAATTTTGAAAATGAATACTTCACCAATTCCAAAGAATAAAAGTGGATCAATAATCCATAGCGGAGAGAGACGCATAATTTACAATGTTTATTATAACTTTAAATTGTGTGATTTAAATGCAACTGTGGAGAGTATAGTCATAAAAACAGCAAGTGCATGCGGTGAAAAAAAGAGATTGGCTTCAAAGCAAAGGCAAATTCATGGACATGACTTATTTAAAAAAAGAATTAATAATGAAAGTTGCCGGAATCGCCCCACAATATAGTAAATATTTAATAGATGAGACTCCCAAAAGTAATGGAATTACAATTCTTCGCCTGCCGCCTTACCTTTGAAAACTTAACCCAATTTAAATAGTCAGGTCCCAAATAAAAAAATATGTTGGTGCCAATAACTCCACGTTCAAAATGAGTGACGTCTAAAAATTATTATATGACGCAATAGCATTAATAGACGCTAATCGTTGGAAGAAGTGCTGCGACCACGTGATACGAGAAGAAAATACCATTTTGCATTTGGATGACGGCATGGAACACGCAGAACAAAATTCTTTCATAATAAATGTAACTGAAGAATCTAGCGATACTGATAAGTTATTTAAGTAATTTTAGGATTTTTTTCCATAAAAAATAAATGTTTAAAAAAAAATTTACTTTACTCCACTGTGAATACAGCCTTATCCTGATGACTCACTATTTTCTTAACGCGAACGGACTATAGTATAATTGCCAATACCCTCAAGTCATCAATCAAATATGACATCAATAACTTCGAAGCATTTGAACGCTTATGGCTTACATAAACATTTCCTGTTGTAATATTTTCGCGGTACCGTTTTACTCACAAAGGTCACCATTAAAGATTTTAGTCTGTGAAGCTTATCATATTCGTATGTTCTTCCACTATATATCTATGGCGTGGTACCTATAATACAACCTTAGCTTAGTTTAGAGCCACACAGTTGGTGTGTTAGTCTAAAGAAATAAAATAAAATAATGCGTGGTAGCCTAGTGACAACAGGAACGGGTCTACTATACCGAAGGTTCCGGGTTCGATCCCCACAAGGGTGTACCACTAATTTGGTGTGTTTCTAATTAAGTACATGTTTATGACGCACTAACCTTGAGGGAAAACATCGTGAGGAAACCCACATAACTGGATGATTATCCATCATGTGATCCACCAACCCGCACCGAGCCAGCGTGGTGGATTACAGCTCAAACCTTCTCGCTATCCGAGAAGGAGGCCTGTGCTCAACTATCGGTCATATTTGACGACCTCTGTGGTGCAGCGGTATATACACCGTACTGCAAAGCAGATGGTTCCGGGTTCGATCCCCGGGTCGGGCCAATTTCGTAAAACGGTTTTTCGATATTGGCTCGTGTCTGGGTGTAACTAGGTTCTCCCCTAGTCCATTGTGTGGTACCTATAACACAAGTGCTTAATGCAACTTACTTTAGGGCCACATAATTGGTGTGTTTGTCTGGAGATTTATTTATTTATTATTATTATTATTTAATTAAATCATTAGGAGCCCTAAAACAAGAGTCGTTGAAGCGCCCGGGCTCCCCCCCCGCGGCGGCCGGCAAGCGGCGCCGCATCGTGTCGGAGGGCGGCGATGACGTCAGCGAGGCCACCGTCGCGGAAATTGTGGCCACCATTGACGATCCCAACTACATGTGCCATCCAGACGTGAGTGTGTAGGGTTATACAGGGTGGGAGGGGAAAATTTCCGGAGAAATTATGTATTATACAGGGTGGGAGGGGAAAATTTCCGGAGAAATATTAATCACATTGTGTAATAAGAAAATTTACGTCCACTACAGGATGAAAGCGAAAAACAAAAGAGCTCGAACTATTTTGGTCTTAAGCAGCCTGCATTTGTTCACTGCCTTTAAACTTTAAGGCGTTGGTCCATACAACAAAATTATGTTGAGTGTAAATTGTAACAAAATTCACAAATGAAATACTAACCCGGAAAATTAAACTAAAAACACAAATGTGTGTTCTGTTCTCTGGGTATTTTGATGGTGAATGTAGTTACTATTTAGCCTAAACAATACATTGTTTCAGTCTTCGGAAATGACCTGTTTCCACCCTGTACCATATAATACAGTTTGAACAAGAATTTCTTCTTTTTTAGAGTTTCAAAAATCAAAACCTCTGATTGCAACATTTTAATTATTTTACGCCAATTTCTTAAAACTCTCATATATCTCCACATTTTACCACTAACGACCGAAACCAATATTCTACTAACCTTTGACGCCTTGTTATTTGTGTAACTATGGTAACTATTATCCATGTTATGCGTCTCAATAAACTATGATAGACAGCTGTTGATATGGAAATGACAGAAACACGTCGCAAAAAACAAAACAAGCAGTTTGCAATTACCAAGGTTTAAACTATAGTAGAATATTGGTTTCGGCCGTTAACCTACTTCCACTCTTCAACACCTATAAAACCTTACCTTATTTCTTTCTATATTTACGCCCCTAGGCCCTATTCCAAATGCAAGCGCCGCGCGACGAGGCCGCCAAGCTGGAGGAGCAGCGCAAGCTCATCGAGTTCCACGTCATCGGGAACTCGCTCACCGGCGCCGTCAACAAGCAGACCATGCTGTGGCTTATTGGTGGGGGTTTACTCTATACAGGGTCTGTCGTAATGAATGGATAACCCGTTACCTACAGTTGATCCGGATGTGAGGCTATAAGAAAATGGTGTCTTCTTGCCAGGGTTGCCAACCATAAGAAAATGGCGTAGACTTTTAAACTTTTTTATAAATTTCGCTATTTTTTTCATTTATTCCGCTGCCATTTCTTCAAATTTTGATGTATTTGTATAATTCTTTTAGTATTATACTGCTGAAGACGTGTGTTATGTAATTTAAATACAATTTTAGGTGTTATTCACGTTGAACATTATCAAAATACTTATTTTAAGAAAAATATTTCCAAATTTTTTTCTTTATGTCAACTTTTGATCATCTCCTGTGGAAATAAAAAGTATGACGTTATAGCTGCCCATGATCTCAATAAATTGTCTAGTATGTGTAGATTCTAAAAAGGTATAACGATGTGTACTTTACAAGCAACATTAAGTTACAGGAGCGAGAACACTAATCAAGGTCGGAATTTTTATTTTTCATGTTATGTTATAAATGGTTGTAAAACTTCGTCATAATGATTTTATTCTATCAAGATACTTTGCACAAACACTATCGGGCCACTAATAGGATATTCAGAAGAAAACCCGGTTGTTTTTGGGAAAAAAATAACATTACTTCACAATAATAATGTAATGAAAATGTACAAATGAAAATTGTTGTGCTCTAATAGTTACATGCGACAAACATGTTGCAACAAGTTTATTCGAAATTAAAACGGATTTTAAAAATCGAACAAGACCGCATTACAAAGAAGAGGGTACTCATCACATCAGTGTGATTTTGACCATCGCATGTCCTTTTGTTCACATTGGCCCCGATTCTGAAAACACTCTCTAAACTAAACTAAAACTATCGCTGTAACTTACACATCAATAAGACAGAGACAGGTAATCATTTTAGTCCTGTCAAACTAAAATGTACGTGCAATATGACACAGCGAAGGCAATTTTAGGCTAGTCCTCAGCGCATTTCGTTCAATTTCACAATGATGTGGACTAAATTTAGTGAGACCAATGTACCTGTCTTGTTCTAATACGAAGCATGAGAAAGTGACAGCGATATTTTTAATTTAGTTTTAGAGAGTGTTTTGAGAATCGGGGCCACTATTTTCGGCAATTTGTTACTGCTTTCTAATATTTGACTATGATTTTCCTTGTGATTTGGACTTGATAACGTGGTGATACTGATGACTTTGCTCACATTTACGGACATTGCGTTGTGCTATCGATTGAACTTGTTGTTTTGGAAAAGTTTTTGTGTAGTTTGTGTATCATGCCGCAACAGTATACGCCGGCCGAATACGCGAACATGCATTACATTTACGGTGTATGTAATGGCAGCACCAATAGAGCTTCTAGTGTTTATCGTGTAAGATATCCAAATGTGCGACATCCTGATTACCGTGTGTTCATTAAAGTGCACAATGCATTTATGGAAGGACGATTTCCTTCTAATTTTTTCCACTTCTCTTTGTAATGCTCCGTAACCGTTTCAATTTCGAATAAACTTGTCGCAACATGTTTGTCGCATGTAACTATTAGAACACAACAATTTTCATTTGTACATTTTCATTACATTATTATCGTGAAGTAATGTTATTTTTTTCCCAAAAACAACCGGGTTTTCTTCTGAATATCCTATTAGTGGCCCAATAGTGTTTGTGCAAAGTATCTTGATAGAATAAAATCATTATGACGAAGTTTTACAACCATTTATAACATAACATGAAAAATAAAAATTCCGACCTTGATTAGTGTTCTCGCTCCTGTAACTTAATGTTGCTTGTAAAGTACACATCGTTATACCTTTTTAGAATCTACACATACTCGACAATTTATTGAGATCATGGGCAGCTATAACGTCATACTTTTTTTTTCCACAGGAGATGATCAAAAGTTGACATAAAGAAAAAAAATTGGAAATATTTTTCTTAAAATAAGTATTTTGATAATGTTCAACGTGAATAACACCTAAAATTGTATTTAAATTACATAACACACGTCTTCAGCAGTATAATACTAAAAGAATTATACAAATACATCAAAATTTGAAGAAATAGCAGCGGAATAAATGAAAAAAATAGCGAAATTTATAAAAAAGTTTAAAAGTCTACGCCATTTTCTTATGGTTGACAACCCTGGCAAGAAGACACCATTTTCTTATAGCCTCACATCCGGATCAACTGTAGGTAACGGGTTATCCATTCATTACGACAGACCCTGTATACACGTTATCATCATTATCATAATTAAAGTTATCATAGTTATCATTATCATCATCATCATAATCATTATCATAGTTATCATCATCATCATTACACAGTATAAATTCAAGTCGCTAATTGTGTCTGTTTGTATGTTTGTCCGCTAACTCCTCCTAAACCACTTAACGGGGTGCGGGTTTCACCTTCTTTTAGGTAATTTTTTCACTAAAATTTGTAAATAAAGAAGATTCAGATAAAGTTATTTTAAATTTGCTGACATTCAACGTACCGGGAATAAGTCGCGCAAAATTACACCATTGCGAAGCGTGGGCGGGTTGCTAGTTACTTTATAATGATAGTTTAGTTCGGAAGTGTGATCTTTAACAAGCTGATAGAGTTCCACGTCATCGGGAACTCGCTCACCGGCGCCGTCAACAAGCAGACCATGCTGTGGCTTATTGGTGGGGGTTTACTCTATATACACGTTGTCATTATTCTTATCATTATCATAGTTATCATTATCATCATAATCATCATAATTATCATATTTTTTATTATCATCATCATCATTACATAGTAAAATCCTCCTAAACCACTAAACGGGTTTTGCTAGTTACTTTATATGATAGCTTAGTTCGGAAGTGGGATCTTTAACAAGCTCATCGAGTTCCACGTCATCGGGAACTCGCTCACCGGCGCCGTCAACAAGCAGACCATGCTGTGGCTTATTGGTGGGGTTTTACTCTATATACACGTCATCATCGTCATTATTATTATCATAGTTATCATAGGTATCATTATCATCATCATCATAGTTATCATTATCATCATCATCATAATTATCATAGTTTTCATTATCATCATCATAATAATTATCATAGTTATCATTATTATCATCATCATTACAAAGTATAAATCCAAGGCGCTAATTCTGTCTGTTTGTAAGTTTGTCCATAAACTCCTCTTTTTAAGCGTGGGCGGGTCGCTAGTTACTTTATATGATAGTTTAGTTTGGAAGTGTGATCTTTAACAAGCTGATAGAGTTCTACGTCATCGGGAACTCGCTCACCGGCGCCGTCAACAAGCAGACCATGCTGTGGCTTATTGGTGGGGTATCACTTAATAAACTCGATGTCCTCATCGTTATCATTATCATAGTTATCATTATCATAGTTATCATTATCATTATCATAGTTATCATCATCATCATAATTATCATAGTTATCATCATCATCATTATCATTATCATAATTATCATAGTTATCATCATCATCATTACATAGTATAAAGCTAAGTCGCTAATTCTGTCTGTTTGTATGTTTGTGAGCTAACTCCTCCTAAACCACTTAACGGGGTGCGGGTTTCACCTTCTTTTAGGTAATTTTTTCTCTTGAATTCGTAAATAAAGAAGATTCAGATAAAGTTATAATAAATTAGCTAACATTCAACGTAAAGGGAACAAGTTGCGCAAAATTACACCATTGCGAAGCGTGGGCGGGTTGCTAGGTACTTTATATGATAGCTTAGTTCGGAACTGGGATCTTTAACAAGCTAGGATTTTAATATAAGATTAAACTGATGTTAAGGAAAATATTAATTTTGAGGACAACTTAGTTTTGAAATGTCATCTTTAACAAACCACGAACAATACAAAATCTTGAAAACTAGTCGTTATTTTATAAGACAACGAAGTTAAAATGTAATCTCTTATAAACCCTTATATCAATCATAACTTTATGAGACAACTTCGATCACAAGAGTGATTCTATAACAAACTTTAAAACTGATTTATCTCTTATAAAACTTGTGATCCTAACTATGACTTATGTCTATTTTTAAGTGCATATTCTAAGTGGAAAGGAACAACTTTTCTAAGTTTCTATCTTATTTTATTTCTTCAGGGCTACACAATGTATTTTCGCACCAACTACCCGAGATGACTAAGGAATACATTTCACAACTAGTGTTCGACCCGTAAGTTCTTCCTTTATTAATTATTCCTTAGTTAAAACGCAAGTAATGATAAATAAATGTATATATTTGCAGGAAACATAAGACTTTAGCGTTAATAAAGGAAGGTCGGCCGATCGGTGGCATTTGCTTTAGGACGTTTCATTCACAGGTAAGATTAAATGTTTTGTATTACGATTACTGATTTTGCTTGGTTACTATTTAGGAAAGGTAACGAGGCGTTATTAGTAAGCTTCAATAATCTTGCTACAGGTAAAACTTCGGTAACTGGAAACTGCAGGTTTTGTTTTTGTGACTTTAGACCTAGCTGTTTCTATCATTTTGCATTCTATGACATAGTTTATTAACACGCAAAAAGCAAATTTAATTGACTTCAGTAATAGATTTAAGTATTCGTCATTTGTTAGTAAATTATTGTAATTGGCCGTTAAGCTATCTCTCTTTCGATAACTAGTAGCAAGTTATCAATACATTCAACAAAATCCGCTTTTGTGCCACAAATTGTTTCTCTTAAACTGCCCTTAATGATTCGTTTGCAACCAAAAATCAATCATTATTTAATCGGTGTGCATTTCCAGCCGTTTATTAATAAAATATTAAATAATTAATCAACAATGATATTCCATTCCCCAGGGTTTCAGCGAGATAGTGTTCTGCGCCGTGACATCCAACGAGCAAGTGAAAGGCTACGGGACTCATCTCATGAACCATTTGAAGGATTACCACATCAGGAATAATATACTGCACTTCTTGACTTTTGCTGATGAGTTCGCTATCGGTGAGTTTTATGTCACTTTAAAATTCAAGTTCGTGCTAAAAAAATTGCAATTAATTTAAGAGATAGAGAATAACTTTTGTCATGAGTTATGAACATGTATATTTTTAGTAAGAAAACAATTATATTATAAGTCATATGTATGCTTGTTCGAAGCATAGTTACTCTTCACCAAAACACTATTTTGTATTTCAAAGTAAGTAACTTTTATAGAGCAAATTTTTTTTGTATAATACTGTTCTATGTTGTTACTCAGGCTACTTCAAGAAGCAGGGTTTCTCCAAGGATATCAAACTGCCCCGGGCTATGTACCAGGGTTATATAAAGGACTACGAAGGAGCCACACTCATGCATTGTGAACTGAACCCCAGGATCGTATACACGCAGTTTACTAACGTTATTAGGAAACAGAAGGAGGTAAAGAAAATATTATTTTCTAGAATATTTAATCTATTGACCTTGGCTGACGGACTTGGTAACAATTTCATTTTGACAGTAAAAATGTGCGAGAGTTTTGTGTCAAAATTAAATACCAAAAAGAACCCTTAAATTAATATAATATATTATAATATAAATTCAACAATTAATTTGTTTTTTATGTGTTTTTTTTATTCATTGTAAATAACGATTTGGTTTTCTGTTTTAGATCGTGAAGAAACTGATTGACATGAGACAGAAGGAAGTTAGGAAGATATATCCCGGATTGACGTGTTTCAAAGAAGGGGTATGTAATCTGTTTAATGATATAAACTATTGTGATTACTTCATTACATTATTTATTGCTATGGTTTTTATTGTAACATAAGCTAAGGTTATTAGAAGCATTTAAAAATAATGAACTTTCCATTATAATGAGTTGCATTTAATCTATTTATTTTCTAAACTATTTAATGTTATAGGTACTTTTGGACTGTTTTTAACTTATAAAAAAAATTAGCAAAAGTAAGTCCTGTCGTCAAGATTATCAATATCATTCGAATTGTTTATCAAAACACGATTGAAACTACATGCTTAAACAAGAGCTTATAAAGCGGTTTAACAGGAGTATTAATATGTATTTACCCATACAAAATTGTGTCATCCTTATTTCAATCATCCAAAATTGAGCCAATTTTTATTTATTTTCAAGTATATGATTCTGATCAATCGCTTCTTGTACAATTTATTTTTGAAGTTTATTTTCATATTTCAAGTAACAGTGTGAAAACAGGTCATAGGTTAGGGAAAATACTTTTTATTTGTCTAAAAATTATGACATCAAACAGTTTAAGATAATGCTCAAGCTTTAATAAATATAAGGCTTTAAACTACAATATTATTTGTGAAAGACGATGCCTTTACATTTTCATATCACTGTATACCTAGAATGAAACCCAACTTCCCTTATTATTACGATCGCATCTACTATATGTTTACATTTTGATATAGATGTACATTAACCTACTTTAAACGATGATGACGAGATGACATTACCCTTTTGTTTAGGTTCATAATTACTATGCCTTTACATTTTCTCATTACTATGTCCCTTTACATTTTTACATAGTTGTAAACCAACTATAAAATCATTTTCCTTTACATGAAGTTTACGATTTGACATCGCTTTCCAGTTTCTGCAATAAAATCCCACTTCCTTTATATTTAAGTTCGCATTTACTCAGCCTTTACGCAGCCTTTACAGCCGGGTCGGGCTTATTCCGTTAAAATGGTTTCGATATTGGCTCCTGCCTGGATGTAACTAGGTTCTCCCCTAGTCCATTGTGTGGTGTCTATAACACAAGTGCTTACTGCGCTTACTTTAGGCCACATACTTGGTGTGTTAGTCTAGAGGTTTATTGTTTACTAGTGGCCGCCCGTGACCCCGCTCACGTGGATGTTGGTTTCCCGTAGGAACAAGAAGTTTTCCCGCGGTAAAAAGTACCCTGTGTGTTATTCTGATATTATAACCTATATCAATGTAAAGTTTCATCCAAATCCGTCCAGTAGTTTTTACGTGAAAGAGTAACAAAAGGGGTGACTGAGAGTGTTATAAACGTAAGAGTAGACAAATATAACTAGAAAGCTTCGAACTGCTAAGCTATCGGGAGTTACACGTGTTATTGTGAGTTAACCATAAAAGATAGACATTTGCTGTCGTGGGATATTTTTTATATAATTTTAAGGAGAACATTTCCGTCATACAACATTACTGTGTAGCTTTAACCATTAAGCTGTGCAACGCGACAAAAGCTTAAAAAATGCAGTAACTTCTCCGGTTTTCCCAAAATTTCCCTTCACTGCTCTGCTCCTATTGATTGTGGCGTGATGAAAAATATACTATAACCAGCTCAGGAGTATGAAAAATAATTGTACCAAGTTTCGTTAAAATCCGTCGAGTAGTTTTTGTTTCTATAACGGTTATACAGACAGACAATCACAGAGACAGACAAAAAAAAATACTGATTGCATTTTTGGCATCAGTATCGATCTCTAATCACCCCTTGATAGTTATTTTGGAAATATATTTCATGTACAGATTTATTATAAGTATAGATTATTATAATAATTTATGTTACGGGTAAGGTTGGAATTTGGAATAAACTTTACCCGGTCTTACTTAGTATTACCCAAGGTATTTAACCTAACCTTACCTAGGTTTACTACATCTTCTAGCATTGCCCGTAACATATACCCACTATCGGCCAAACTAAATATTCTACGAGGGTGCGTTTTTAAGTTCGCGGAATGAGAGGGTTGGAGGGGGGTGATTAGGCTCATTAGGACCGTAACGCGTTCAGTGACTCATAATTAGTATAAATACGAGGTTTCATTGTTATCAGACAATTAGTCTTTGAGCTATCGTCAACCAAGCAACATAATCGGGAGTGAAAAGTCACGCCGCCGCAAAAACAACAACGCGTAGAGTGTTCACGTGCATTTTTGGACCTCTGCAGTGACGACAAGGATGGTGTATTGAGTCGAATTGTTACTGGAGACGAAACTAGGGTTCATCATTATGAACCTGAGTCGAAACAAGACTCCATGCAGTGGCATAAAAAGGGCACAGCACCCCCCAAGAAGTTTAACGTGTCACAGTCAGCTGGGAAACTCATGGCAACGGTCTTTTGGGACTCAGAAGGAATATTGTTAATCGATTATAAAGATAAAGGTGTTTCTATAACCGGAGAATACTACGCTTCAATATTAGAGCGACTAAAAGAAGCCATTAAAGAGAAAAGACGGGGAAAATTGACGAAGGGTGTGCTGCTTTTGCACGACAATGCGCCCGTCCACAAGAGTCGCGTTGCGTTGGCTGCCTTGCATAAGGTGGGCTTCGATATTTTAAACCACCCACCCTACAGCCCAGACCTAGCCCCGAGTGATTATTACCTCTTCCCAAAAATGAAAAAAGAGCTTCGGGGTAAAAAAATTGCCACCGATGATGAAGTTAAGGAGGCAGTTTCAGCGTATTTTGAAGACAAAGATAAATCATTTTTTTATGAGGGTATAAATAAATTAATTGAAAGGTCTGAAAAATGTATCCGTCTTGCAGGTGAATATACTGAAAAGGAAAAATAATTTGGTTTTTTTATTTCCACCCCTTACCCTCCATTCCGCGAACATAAAAACGCTCCCTCGTACTAACCTTTGACGCCTTGTTATATGTGTAACTATGGTAGCTATTATCCATGTTTTGCGTCTCAATAAACTATGGTAGATAGCTGTTGATATGGAAATGACAGAAACCCGTCACAAAAAACAAAACAAGCAGTTTCCAATTACCAAGGTTTTAACTATAGTAGAATACTAGTGGCAGCCCGCGACTCCGTTCGCGTGGAAGTCGGTTTCCCGTGGGAATGAGATGTTTTCCCGCGGTAAAAGTACCCTATGTGTTATTCTGATGTATAACCTACATTATCGCAAAGTTTCATCCAAATCCATCCAGTAGTTTTTACGTGAAAGAGTAATAAACATCCGTCCATACATCCTCACAAACTTTCACATCCTACTAATATTATAAATGTGAAAGTTTGTGAGGATGTATGGATGGATAGATGGATGGATGGATGGATGTTTGTTACTCTTTCACGTAAAAACGACTAGATGGATTTGGATGAAACTTTGCAGTAATATAGGTTATACATCAGCTATAGGAGCTCGGTGGCCCGTTGCGATCTCGTCTATCTACTCGATAGTCGAGGTTAAGCAACGCCGGCCGCGGTCAGTCCAAGGATGGGTGACCGCTAGTGGCATTACATCCCGAGTTTCTCCGTGCTTCGGAAGGCACGTTAAGCCGTTGGTCCCGGGTACTTTTCCACCTCGTACTCGTCAAGCCAAGTCAGGTGCCTAGTAGACAGGCGGCTTGAAAAATACTGACAGTAGGGTGGCCACTACCCTACGGGAACCACGTCAGAGGCCCTAACAAGGCGGTTCCCAAAAACTCTGACACTAGATGAATATGTGCTGCAAAGTGCATACTCATCACACGAAGAAGAAGAAGACCGCGGGAAAACATCTCATTCCCACGGGAAACCGACTTTCACGCGAACGGATTCGCGGGCGGCCACTAGTTTATATAATATTAGTAGGATAGGATAGTAGGATTGAGATCGTCTCGTGTGTCGGCAGGTCCGCAGCATCCCCGTGGAGTCGGTCCCGGGCGCGCGCGAGCTGCCCCCCCCCGCGCCCCGCCGCCCGCGCGCCCGCGCACGCGCACGACGACCCCGCCGCGCTGCGGGCCGTGCTGCACGCCGTTAGTAGTCTTACATTTACTTAGATTTATTTTTACTAGACAGCCGCCCACACTTCGCAATGGTTTAATTTTGGGCGACAAATTTAAATAAAAAAAATTACCTAAAGGACGGTGAAAACCGCATTGAAATCCGTCACGTGGTTTAGGAGGAGTTAGCAGCCAAACATACAAACAGACACAAATAGCGACTTGGATTTATACTATGTAATGATGATATAGTTAGCAAACGAGCATGCGGGTCACCTGATGGTAAGTGATCACCGCCGCCCATGACTACCCACAACACTGTGTTGGGGGTGTGTTGCTGAGCCTTGAAGAAAATTGGGCACCGGATACCGCACTCACCGAACGAAATGCAGGAACATCGTCCCTACTTCACGTCAGTTTCTGTGCCACGGTGGTATTTCACCGGTCGAGTCAGCCCAGTAATCGCTGCAGACAGAGCCTACAGCTAGGATCTACCACTCGTGAAAGATTTAACCATTATCATCATTACATAGTATAAATCCAAGTCGCTAATTCTGTCTGTTTGTATGTTTGCCGGCTATCACCTCCTAAACCACTTAACGGATTTTAATGCGATTTTCGCCATTTTTAGGGAGTTTATTCAGTTAAATTTGTAAGAGTAAAGAGCATTTGAAAATAAAATTTTAAGTTAGCCAAAATTCAATGTTTTGTGAACAAGACGGCCAAAATTACACCATTGCGAAGCGTGGGCCGCTAGTAAGTTATATATTTACATCACATAATTAAAATGAAATAAAATATTTAGTAGACTGTGCTGCATGCTGTTAGTATTGTTATTGATATGTGTAAATGAGGAAATACTCTGTTTTTCAAATGAATTTTGGTGTGGGTATGAGGTGTATAGTGTTTGTTTCGTAATTCAGAAGAATTAGGAGTGTATTGGGAATAAGGTTTGGTTTAATCCGTTTAGAAGTTTTTAACGTGTCACAAATATCAATACATTCGTCTATCACAAGCTTTCATAATATTAAAAACAATTCTTTAGTAAAGCAATTGACTTAAACGAATAATGTTTAAGTCGTAGTTTGCTTACAACGTAAATTCAATCAGTGGTTAAGTATTTAAAAATACATTTTATTACGTCATTAAACACACATGTCATCTATAATGTCAAAACCTTTTTTTACTGTCAAAATATTTTTTTTAACAAGATAGTGTTTTTTTTTCATTTTGAAATACCTATGCTTCATTATTAAATACATATTATGTTTCATGAATTCAGGTAAAGAACCACACGGCGGCGTGGCCGTTCCTGAAGCCGGTAGACAAGGCCGAGGTACCGGATTATTACGATCACATCAAATATCCTATGGGTGAGCTGCGTTACATTATATTGTTGTTTTTGAAGAATTTTCTAGGCTATACCCGATGGTTTGGTATTGCGATTTTAGAAATTCTTGACGAAAAATCACACATTTATTTTTATAATATTTCATGATTTAAAAATGTTTTTAATTTTAAGATAAGATTAACTATTTTTTTTTTACTATAGTTTGACTACTAATTAATTTGGACATTTGTAAATAAACTTCAGTTTATTTTGGAGTTTGAGTTTGGACAGCAACGATATCTACTCTAACTACAACGGTTAATTATTGCAACTATGGAGATTCTCTGTAAAATAGCTTTTTGTGTTTCATTTTTTTCTACGCGATTAAAAAACAATTCAAGAAAAAGGTATTATCTTCCTCGTTCTTTAAATTTTAAAGATAAACACAACCAATTTCTTTCAAACACCCAAAAATTTTCCACTTTTTAATATTCTTATTTTTTTTTATTTACTAACTAGTGGCCGCCCGCGACTCCGTTCGCGTGGAAGTCGGTTTCCCCGCGGTAAAAAGTACCCTATGTGTTATTCTGATGTATAACCTATATTACTGCAAAGTTTCATCCAAATCCATCCAGTAGTTTTTACGTGAAAGAGTAACAAACATCCATCCATACATCCATACTCACAAACTTTCACATTTATAATACTAGTGGCCGCCCGCGACTCCGTTCGCGTGGAAGTCGGTTTCCCGTGGGAATGAGATGTTTTCCCCAGGTAAAAAGTACCCCATGTGTTATTCTGATGTATAACCTATATTACTGCAAAGTTTCATCCAAATCCATCCAGTAGTTTTTACGTGAAAGAGTAACAAACATTCATACATCCATACACACAAACTTTCATATTTATAATATTAGTAGGACTTCATTACATAGTATAAATCCAAGTCGCTAATTCTGTCTGTTAGTATGTTTGGCCGCTGTAGAGGTGCATCCCTATTATGTTACCCATCACTAGTGATTGAAATATAAGAACTGTCACTTAAATGTGTGGAATGAAAATACAAGTTTGTTATGCTGATTAAATCCTGTTTTAATTAAAGAAACCCAACAATAAATTGGCGACGAGGATTAAAATAAAGAAATACAGGCTTGTTGAATCGTGCAGCCAATAATATTTCTCAAAGTATGCAATGGCGTTATCCGGGCTTGGTGAACCAAATTTAGCGGCAGCCGCAGCCATGGCTTTCCAGCCCTTTGTGGAACCACATACAGTAGGCGAAAGATGGAGAATCTGGCTTAGAAACTTTAACTACTATATCGACGGAATAATAGGCCTATCAAGTAAGCAGAAAGTCGCTAGATTATTACACCAGGCGGGCAGCGAAGTACAGGAAGTGTATGACACGTGCAAAGAAGAAAAAGATAGATTCGAGGACGTTGTAGCAAAACTAAATACTTATTTCATACCAAGTGTAAACGTGGCTTACGAAAGACAGAATTTTCGAGCAATTTCTATGAAACAAAATGAAACGGTAGATCAGTTTGTACTAAGACTCAGAACAGCAAGCAGATACTGTAAATTTGACAATCAAGAGGACATGATAAGAGATCAAGTCATAGAAAAATGCAAGCGAGAAAACTTAAGAAGAAAACTACTGAGAAAAGGAGGAGAACTCGAATTATCATCGCTACTAGAAATTGCTAGGTTGTATGAATTAGAAAACCATGATGAGTTTAAGAAAGAAGATGAAATGAAGGAAGACATAACAATCAATGCAATATATAAATGCTTTAGATGTGGTGGTACTGGACATCTAACTAAGAGCAAGGTATGCCCTGCACTCCAGACAGCTTGTCGTAAATGTAATATAAAAGGACACTTTGCCAAATGTTGTAAAACCAAAACAGATAAAAACAAGGATATTTCATACAAAAAGAAGAAGAAGTATTTGAAGTACATTTTGGAAAGTTCATCAGAGGAGGAATCAGACCCCAATGGTTCTGAAGAAAACTATGGTATGGATGTAAACTCAGTTTTTAGTATTCTCTATAATGACTGTAAGTATCAAATAAATGTTGGAAAAGGCAATATACCATGTAAATTTGTAATAGATTCAGGTGCTTCAGTTAATGTTATAGATAAGAAAACATTTAAAAAACTTATTAGTGCTGGTTTATCATGTAAATTAGACTCATCTATTGACAAGAGATATTATGCCTATGGTGGCAAAGAATTGTCTCAAGTTGGTACTTTTAAAACTACATTTTTTTCACCAGATACACACAAAAATATTGAGACTAAAATTCTTGTTTACAGGGGACATGGACCATCATTGTTAAGTAGACACACATCCACGCAATTAGATTTGTTAAGAGTAGGGCCTGTTCACCAAATTTCAAGTTTATTACAAAAAGAAGATGTTGTAAAGAAATATTCAAATATTTTTAATGGCGTAGGTAAGCTAAAGAACTTTAAACTTAAAATTCCAATAGATACAAATATAAAACTTATTGCACAGCCCATAAAACGACAACCTTTTAACATGAGACCTATTGAACAAAAATTGATTAAAGAACTACTTGACAATGACATAATAGAGCCTGTGACTGGACCAACACCCTGTGTATCACCAAGTCATATTGTTAGCAAAAAAGAGAAGGGCCAATACAGACTTGTTGTTGATATGAGGAGAGCAAATGAAGCAGTACTCCGTGAGAGAGTGCCATTACCAACATTTGAGGAACTTTTGGCAGATCTCAATGGTTGTAAGTACTTTTCTTCTATTGACATAAAATGGGGGTATCATCAAATTGAATTAGAAGAGGAATCAAGGAATATAACTGTTTTCAGTTCAAGTTTGGGTTTATTTCGTTACAAACGTTTATTATTTGGTATTCGCTGTGCTAGTGAAATGTTCCAAAGGGTAATTGCTCATTTATTGCAAGGTATTGATGGGGTTGCCAATAGCCAGGATGACATCAGAATTGGTGGAAAAACAGTTGAGGAACATAATTATAGACTTCAGCAAGTACTGGATAGACTATATAATAATGGCATTACATTAAACGAAAACAAATGTTTATTTGGTGTTACTGAGATAAATTTCCTTGGGCATCATCTTTCAGCAGATGGTATCAGACCAACAGCCACAAGTCAACGAGTTATACAAGACTTCCGAGCCCCAGAAAACAAAGCGGAGGTTAGAAGCTTTCTTGGGCTCGCCAACTTTTCTGCAAGGTTTATTCCTAATTTTAGTACATTATCAGAGCCACTACGAAACCTGACTAGAAACGATAACAATTTTACCTGGACTGACAAACATGAAAAAGCATTTCAACAACTCAAAGACTGTATTTCCAAGGCACCAGCTTTAGGGTATTATGACAAAGATGCAGCTACAACCTTGGTGACAGATGCAAGTCCTGTTGGCATTGCTGCTGTATTAATTCAACATCAGAAAATTAATAATGAACTTCAACCTATCATTATAAAATACATAAGTAAAGCTTTATCTCCAACAGAGCAGCGGTACTCACAGACTGAAAAGGAAGCCTTAGCCATAGTGTGGGCTTGTGAGAATTTGTACATGTATTTAATAGGAAAACAATTTACTATTCTATCTGATCATAAACCTCTTGAAATTATCTACTCACCAAAGTCCAAGCCAAGTGCAAGGATACAAAGATGGGTATTAAGATTACAACCATTTACTTTCAAAGTTATATATAAACCTGGCAAAACTAACATAGCTGACCCAATATCTAGATTGTTAAATACAAATGATAGTTCTCAAATGGCAACAGAAGACAATGAAGATGTTAAGTTATTGGCTTTTATTGAGGTTCAAGCAGTGACATTACAGGAAATACAAGAAGCCACACAATCTGACAGAGAGCTAATACAGTTAAAGGAAGCAATCAACAAGGACACTTGGACAAAGGATCTGAAGAAATATGAGCTTATTAAAACAGAATTATGTATTATTAGTGATATCATAATGAGAGGGTCAAGAATCCTTATCCCTAAAAAGTTAATACCGAGAATTCTAGAAGCAGGACATGAAGGACATCTTTCAAAAAACTCTATGAAGGCTGAATTGAGAGAGAAGGTCTGGTGGAATAAAATGGACAAAGACATAGAATACTGGATAGACACTTGTGAAGGATGCAGACTTGTAAGGCAGAATACTCATCCAGAGCCATTAACACCTACAGAGCTACCAAGCAAGGTATGGCAATTAGTAGCAATAGATTATCTTGGCCCGCTACCATCTGGCCATTACCTACTTTGTGTTGTTGATTACTATAGTAGATACTTTGAGGTAGAGATATTAAAGAATCAGACAGCTGATACCACAATCAAATCCCTGGAAAAAATAATAGCTTCAGAAGGACTTATGGAGGAGATTGTATGTGATAATGGACCAGCATTCCGTGACAAAAAGTTTAAAGAGTTTCTACAAGCTAATAACATCACACTCAGACATACTACACCGTTGTGGCCACAAGCAAACGGAGAGGTAGAAAGACAAAATAGAAATATTCTTAGAAGACTGCGGATAGCTCAAGGACTAAAAAAAGATTGGAGAAAGGAATTGCTAATTTATCTTTTGGCATACAGAACTACACCACACTCAAGTACAGGCTTGTCACCAGGAGATGTTTTTAGAGGAAGAAAATTAAGAACTAAAATACCAGAAATCAAATTAGAAGAACATAATTTCAACGATGAAGAAATGAGAGATAATGATAGATATAAAAAGAACCAATTTAGAGAATATGCTGATAAGAGGAGACATGCCCAACCATCAGAAATTCAACCTGGAGACAAGGTACTAGTAAAACAAAAGAAGGAAAACAAACTGTCAACTACTTTCTCACCAACAGAGCATACTGTCATTTGGAAAAGTGGTAACTCAATAGCTGCACAATCACCTGATGGTGGCATAGTCAAAAGGAATTCTTCACACTTCCAACCGGTCCACAAAAGGAATTTGAGCAACTTAGGAGAACAAAAGGAAAACGAATGTGAAAGAACTCTTTCTGCTTCAGCTGAAAATACTTCTAATGATAATATACCTACTTATGACCTAATCAACCCGGATGTGACAAATGATACTAAATTAAATACACTAAATGATACTATAAAACACCCTGAAAAGAGAAATAGAAATTTGCCTTGCAAATATAAAGATTTTGTTTTGGGTCTCATCTTAGAATGT
The DNA here is from genome assembly GCA_916618145.1 of Emmelina monodactyla. Lineage (NCBI taxonomy): Eukaryota > Metazoa > Arthropoda > Insecta > Lepidoptera > Pterophoridae > Emmelina > Emmelina monodactyla. The sequence continues at coordinate 7,218,148 of OU745316.1, forward strand.
AAACTTAATAATGATAAAAACAAATTTGGATGTGTGCATACTTAACTAATTGTTCAATTTGATATAAGTAATTATCTCAACTAGATTATGTAACAATATGTTATTGTTTTGTATTAATGTCTGTGATTATCTATTAACAGCTGCCTAAGAATTGTCATTATGTTTATTACCATATTTCAAATTGTATTTGATACTAGGATATACTTAAGTTGTTTTGTTTTATTAAGAAAAGAAGGGATTGTAGAGGTGCATCCCTATTATGTTACCCATCACTAGTGATTGAAATATAAGAACTGTCACTTAAATGTGTGGAATGAAAATACAAGTTTGTTATGCTGATTAAATCCTGTTTTAATTAAAGAAACCCAACAGCCGCTAACTCCTCCTAAAGTACGTAACGGATTTAAATGCGGTTTTCTCCATATTTTACGGTATTTATTCATTTAAATTTTTGTAATAAAGAACGTTTAGAAAAAAAAAAGTTTGCAAAAATGCAAGGGTTCGCGAGCAAGTCGGCCAAAATTACACCATTGCGAAGCGTGGGCGGGTCGCTCGTTAACTTATATAATAAATATAATGAATGCACCACAGACCTGCGCACGATGGGCGACCGGCTGAAGGCGCGCTACTACTCGTCGCGGCGGCTGTTCATCGCGGACATGACGCGCATCTTCACCAACTGCCGGCTGTATAACTCACCCGACACCGACTACTATAGGTATCATTGTTATCATTATTATTATTATCATCATCATCATCATTATTATCATCATCATCATTATTATTATCATCATCATTATCATCATCATCATTATTATCATTATCATCATCATCATTATTATCATCATTATCATTTGATTACATAGTATAAATCCAAGTACACGTGTAAATTTTCACCAAAACTTGTAAATAATGAACATTCAGAAAAAATAACTAGTGAATTATAAAGTTTAACTGCAGGGGGTCTACTGGGACTTGACGGTCGTATCATGTATCTTATCAAAATCGCGAGATTGGTACCGAGACTAACGAATTTTAAAACGATATTTCCTGTCGTTACGATTATCGTCTTAACACCTTACCGGGAATTGTGTCGTCGCCTAGGTGAACTGTCAAGTTTGACAGTTAATTTCGTCAAATTGTCGTGATAAAGTGCCAGTAAGGCATTCCATCAAGTTCTTTCGTATTTCGGTCGCACGGTTACGATTTTGATTATAAAGTCCCGGTAGACCCCCAGGATCTTCAACTCACGTGATACTGACTTATATAGTATGTATGTATGTCACTATTATTCACAACCAAGGAAGAGATATTCACCATGATTATTGTCTGTCTTAAAACTATTGTGGTTTTGTTATTCACAACACTTTTACTGGGATATTTAGCATGATTATTGTCTGTATACATATGTTTTAAAACGATCATGTTTTTTTTTATTCAAAACACTTTTAACGCGATATTTGCCGTGATTATTGTCTTTTGTCACTTTTCGTCCAGATACAGTCGGTACATTTTGCAAAAATCGAGTCGAGATCGCGACTGCGACCAGTGGTAGTGGTTAATATTATTTTCTGATATTTCGGCAGTTTCATGTGCGATGGTCACGGAGTAACTCGACTTTACGAGTGGGTAGCTATTGACAGATATAGCGATCTACCCTCTTCCTGAGTATTTTACTACGATTATTTTAAACGAAATTTTGAAAACGATTTATAAATTTATTTCATGGCACCTTCATGTTTGCAGTTTAAACTTACCCGAATTGAGTATACAGGGTGTAATCGTTAAGTGTGCACAAGCGATTATTCCGTAACTATTACAGATATCAAAAAACTTTAAACTGATATCGAAAGTACTTGACCGAATGCGTAAAATAATACTAATAACTTTTTTAAAATAAAACGAGATATATCCAAAAACTTTACATGAAACTATCCCATACATTTCTTAGTAAGTACAAAATTTTGTATTCAAGCAAATGTTCGAAGTGACGTCCTTGTGCAATACTCATTGAGCTCTATTTACAGTTTCTAATTGAACTTAACTTAAACCGTACACGATTCTGTAACTCTTCTAGGCTATGCACTCGCTTACTCGGTACACGTGGTCTTACAAATCCCAATAGGAAGTAATCGAACATTTGCTTGAATACAAAATTTTGTACTTACTAAGAAATGTATGGGATAGTTTCATGTGTCCCGTGACATCTTTTTTTTATTTTTATTTTACGCTTTTGACAATGTATAAGAGATTAGTTTTTAATACTACATACAATAAAGTTTTTCTTTCTTTCTTTCTTTCATGTAAAGTTTTTGGATATTTCTCGTTCTATTTTAAAAAAGTTATAATTGTTATTTTACTCATTAGGTCAAGTACTTTCGATATCAGTTTAAAGTTTTTTGATATCTGTAATAGTTACGGAACAATCGCCTGTGCACACTTAACGATTACACCCTGTATAGCTACAATCTTCGTTTAATTTGGACATTCTGACATTAATGTCAAACAGTAAAGGTGTCAGAATCAGAATTGGTCATTTGTATTAATATTTTTCGTTTTTGGACGGCAGAATTTGAAACATTGAACTATTTACTATGAGAGATTTGGTTGTGACATCAATAGCTTTAGCGACAATTTATGTGAAGCCACAAATTAATACCAATTAGTAAAATTACTTCTTACCTATACTACTTAAGTGACGATCCTTCAATAATATCTTTTCTGTTAATTCCAGATGTGCCAACACCCTAGAAAAGTATTTCCACGCAAAGATGCGAGAGCACGGTCTCTGGGACAAATGATGTTTAGCCTTCCTAGACCGAACGACGCCGCAAACCAACATACTAGCTAGAATACTGGAGGGGCGCTCGGAAGGCCACAAGACTAAAGTTGAACTGAAGAGTGATAAGTAACTGTGGGAAGTGGTTGAGTACTTAATTGTGTGTTTTATGAATTAAAAAGGTTTTTGATATGTTTTGGGGGGGGTTTAATGTCAAAATGGGAATGTGAAAGGCGTCGCTTTAAAATTACGGGGATGTTTTTTTTGTAAATAGCATAATTCATTTTGCTATCTTAATCTGTTTGTAGGTATGTGTATTTATCAATTTTTAAACCATGCTTTGTTGGTTTGCTATGTTTTCGCTGTCATAATATCAATAGTTAATATTTATTTCAAGAAGATGTGCAAATTCAAAAAGTAATCACATTAGTGTTAAATAGTAATATTTTAACTGTTTAAATATTTCTGGATAATCCAGTTAAATTATTGTTATGGAAGCTTTTGCTTTCTAAATTCATGAAGATCTGTAACATTAGTTGTGTAATCTTTTTGACATAAATCAAAAATCGAAAAGTAGCATATTAAAATAAAGAATTTTGACACAAAATGTTTGTTCGAAATGCTTTTCTGGCAAAATTCACAGAATTCCATATTTATGTTTTTGGATAAAATTAGATAATTATTACAATAAATGAATTTTTATAAATAAGTAATTAAATTATTACTAAGTAGGTAAGTTTATAACAGTGTTATATTCTTTCTTTTTGTAAATATTTAGTTTTATAATTAGTTAGTACTCTATGTAAAAATGGTATTACAATAAAAGTCAAATATCAATACTGTATTGGTTTTTATTTGTTGTTTCATTTAACACATGAAGTGACGTTTACACAGGGAATGTAAATAGCATCAAACACTATGCACAATAATATCTGCAGAACCATAACGAAATGATTTTACAAAAACAGAACCGTAATTACTCTATACAAAAGTCGTATGCAAAGTCAGAGAAAAAATCAAAATATTTCAACAGATACAACCTATTTCAATTACGACTCTGTGTAATAGCAAATTTAAAATATTTTAAGAAACCTTAAGACTTTAAAGACAACCATGATTTAGTCATGCAGCTATTAAATTAATATGTTAATTGCTTGTATATACTTTTATTAATTTGTAATCAGCCCCAGTTTTGTTATTTTTCTGTAGATACTATTGTTCATAGACAAAACAACATTCACATTTAACTGACAATACAATTATACCAGTCTCCTTTTAATATGACAATTCGATACATCTATCGAAAACATAAGTAACTTAAATGCTCACTAATTAATACTTAAAAATAAACATTGATTAATAATGTTGCTTTCAAATATAGATTAACTACGCCATGCTTATATTATAGAGTTAATCTTTATTTAAAAGCTGGTATTAAATTGAAGACTAGAATTATTAATAACCGCATTCAGGCGCCTCTCTCTCAACAGCGTTACAATACAAAACATAAGAAGATTATTATACAAATGAGGACTTTTAAAACTATGATGGTTATGTTAAGGATTATTTTTGTCTCTGAACTGTCAAAATATCCATCCAACCAAATGTCTATACACGTAAAAAGGGTAATAATATAATACATGTGTTGTTTATAATGGTTAATTGTTATTCAGAACCTTTAAACATCAGTCTAGTCGAGATTTGAATATTTTTATATATTTTTTGTACTTTTTGGTGTTTTTCTGAGAAATAAGTATAAAATTAGCCTTGTGGCTATTACTAGTGTATTAAATATTATCTTGGTGTTATCGTTTATTAATATGACAAAGAATCAAGATTAATATAAACTCGAAATAATATATGTGAATGTATTGTATACAATAGAAAGAAATAAAATTATTGTAATTTATGCTTTAAGTAGTTTATTTTCTTGTTCATTATATACCTGAGTTGGACGGACTTCTGTCAGTACTGAATTTTAAACCTTATTGTGATGTGATAAAGTATAATTTCGTTAAAATATTTGAGGTTAGAAACTTAAAGAAAAATTGATTTTGACATTTTATTTTTGATATTCTTACTTTCGGCAGTGATCGACTTCTCTTTCAAGTAGATTTAAAAATTTCCGTAAAAACGTTTTTCATAAGTTTTAGGTCTTTACACAACCACGTTGATATTTAAATGAATTGTATATTCAAGTATACATATGTATACAAAACCAGGTACATCATACTCTTATTATCACAGTTCTGAATGATTCCGTCGACCTGGCTCAAATAATCAAACTACAACAGCTTACGTTATCGAATTAAGTAAATATATAAGTAAATGTGATTCCATTGTTAATCGAACAGTACATTGATGAGATCAAACGATCAGTAGAATTAAGTACAATAATTGAGTTACGATATATAAACTGAATGGCATTGCTTGCACCGTCTTGCAGTTTTGATAGAGTTCACACTATTTCGTTGACTAGGCGGAGTCACGGTTTTTTTATCCACTTCTTACTCACAAAACCTTATTATACAAAAATATCACTTGTCCACGTTCACGTCACTGGAAGTTGAGTATTTGTTATGAACACAGGCACTGTCCGTCACACATTTCTAACCAATCAACGTACACTATTTCCCCGCACTGTGATTGGTTGGTCACTAGTCACTTGTTTTGGCACTGTTTTGTTTTCCGCGCGGTTTTGACACTTCCGCGCGGTTTTCGAGCACTGCACCCACATTAGTGGTATTTTCCACGTATTTTGACACTGTTTCGTCTGCGTTGGTTAGTTTACTGCATGTTGAGTTCGCAGGACGAGGCCAGCGAGGAGGGACACGACGACGACGACGGCAGCTCGCGGGGGGGGCGCGGGGCCGGCGGGGGGGAGCCGCACGACCTGCGGGGCAAATAGTTGAAGGCAGTTAGTTTTACAAATAGTTTTAGGCAGACTTCTTTAAGAATAATATGTAGAAATTTACATTGTTAACGTGTTAAATATTACGTCCAACTGTACAAAATATAGCTTTATGATCATCTTTAGATGTTCATTTACTCAGGAAATATGCACTCTACATTATACCAAAATTAAAGTTGTTTTATGAACATTCAAGGTCTATGTTCAATATTTGCCAAAAAATCATCAATGCTGTTGAGACCACAATTTAAATAACTATCCAACATAAAATGACCATATTTGCCTCTTTCTTAACATATTTTCATACATTTCCCATATAACAATTGTAACATCCTACTAATATTATAAATGTGAAACTTTGTGAGTATGTGAGGATGTATGGATGTTTGTTACTCTTTCACGTAAAAACTATGGGACGGATTAGGATGAAACTTTGCAGTAATATAGTTTATACATCAGAATAACACATAGGGTACTTTTCACCGCGGGAAAACTTCTCATTCCCACGGGAAACCGACGTCCACGCGAACTCCGTCGCGGGCGGCCACTAGTAACTATATAACCCCGTACCTAGTGATGTTCCCGTGTGTTATCGTCCGCGGCACCAGTTCGTCGGGCGACGACGCGCGCGACGAGCGGCCTGATGACGACAGCGGGGACTCCGATGATAGCTGGAAGGGGTAGTAAAAGTAGTGTCAAAATTATTGTTTTGACATGGCTACGAGATGTAGACAGTGTGGACAACAGTTTTGACATGACTTCACGAATGACAAAAATGATTTTGACATGTTTTATTGGAGTAACCACAAGTTGCGAAACTATTATTATATAAGAGATTATAAAGCAACTGTTATTATTAAAACATTGCTACTGGAAAGATTTAAAAATATTACTGTTGAGCAGAATATGTAAAAGCGCCATTTGCACGTTATTTCTTCTTCCGTGTCTCTGAAATTAGCATCTACATGCTAAAACCTTTTTTTAACTCAATTTTTTTGTGGAAACATTAGAGTTGCAATTCAAATTATTATCACTATTAGCTCTCAAACCTAAATAAAGTAAAGCGATTACTGGGCTGACTCGACCGGTGAAATAGCACCGTCGCACAGAAAACCGACGTGAAGTAGGGACGATGTTCCTGCTAACTGTATTATATAAATAAAGACAATGGTGTCCTACCAGCGTGAGTGGATGGCGGCTGTTCCTGCTGGTGACGCGACTCCGATCCTCTTCCAGCTGCAGGATGCTCTCCTGGCTGCCTGTGAACTGTGGCGAAGATGTGTTTTATGTGTTTGTAGTTGGGTTTTAAAGAAAGAGGTTTTGGCTAGTTTACAAAGGATATAGCTAAAAAATAACGGTGAAAATGAGTCACACTCAACTTGGTTTTTTATGATATTTTGAGGCTTCGTTGTTGAATAAATATTGTATTAAAATAATTACTTTCATTTAGAAGAAGTCAGCTCGCTTTTTGGTAATGAATAGCTCTCATTCATATCATTTTCTTTTTAGTTCACTGCATTATACAAATAGTTTATAAATCCTCCCTAGTTACCTATTACTGAATGAACATACAATTAGGTGTACTTACAACAAATCCATAGTATTTGAGTATGTCCATTTTGCACATGGGACAGGTCCTGTGTTCTAGCAACCACGGGTCGATGCAACTCTTGTGGAACTCGTGTCTAAAACAAATTTAATATAATTAATTACTAGTTGGTATCAGCGACTTTGTTAGTGTATTTGTACAGAGAAGATTAGAGTGATTTTCCTATGGGAATAATAATTATAACCTTGGTGAAAGGTAGCCTATTTTCTTCTCCAAGTTTTGAACTATGTGCATTCCAAAATTAGGTAAAATCGATTCAGCGGTTTTAGTGGGGAAACAGAACACACAGACAAACATAATCATACACATCTACGAATTCATAATTTTAGCAAGGGTTATACCAACACAAACTTCTATTAGTCGACTCTATAGACCTCATTTTCAGTTTTGGTGACAGTCATTACTCTAAATATACTGCATTTAAATGGTGGCATCAACAAAGTTGAGTTACGTATAAAACCCGACCAGTTAAATTCTAGCAACATTCAATTCTACTAAGAAATAGTAATGTTCCTAGAATGGCGATTCCATGTATGAATACACTATTCAGTTTATATTTTGCTTCTTAGTACACCGAACAAGTATGTTTTTGTTAGATAAACTCTATTGTTTTTATGAATTTCATCGTAAAGTTTCGCAAAACTATACGATGAATAAAAATATTTCTAGAAAAATACTCTATTGTAACTTTATAACATGTGATTCATTATTTTCAACGCGAATTCTTTATCTTAGTTATGATTAATATTTGCACGCCCAAACGGTTACAAATAAATTGACAAAAAAATACTTGCTTACACTTTTTAGGTATATAAGATAGGTATAAATCCGTAAAGTCGACTTTAAGTAAAAGAGCAACTTTGTAAACAAATATAATATCCGCTTTACTGAATACCCTTATTAAAAACTCCTACAAAATGATCACTCGACTTGCAAAGACCCTTACTTGATCGTTGGTCTCAACGCAAAAACAGAATCGAATCAGTAAAAAATGCAATTCAATCACTTCCTTACTTCTAAGTTTCAAAAAAAACTTTAGTTCAACTCCGTAAGGCCCTTAAACTTATAATGAGACCTTTACTTACGTCACAACGATTAACAAAAAAGGAGCGGCAATATAAAGAACATAATTTATGGTATTATTATCTGTCATAATTTTAAGTAAAATGAGATTCAAAATCGAATCTTGTTAGTTTCAAGGCTACACAGCTTAGAACCGTATCTGAAGTAAAAGGCAAAACATTATAATCGTGTTTTTTTAACTTATTTACAAAGTTATTTTAACCCTATAATTCTGTCAATCTTATGTATTTTGAAATTTTATGATTGAAATGACAACACGTGTATTCATATTGCTTTAAAACGCTACTTTGAATCAGGGGATTAATTAAAAAATAAAGCAAAAAGTAGGTAGTGTACTAACCTACAAGGAAGAGAACGCAATGTTTCCGACACCTTGTAGGGCTCAATACAAATGGCGCAGCATTCGCCGTCTCCTAACTCCTGAAGTATCAGAAAAAGAAATATAATATTAATAATAAAGAAATTAACAAAATAACACAAAATATAGCAAATATGTACTTACTCTGTCATCAGTCTTTAGATTTCTAATTGGAATTTTGGACAGTGCCTTTTTAGCTGCACAACAAAGACGCTTCTGAAAATTATACAAAAACGTCAGTGAACAATTGGAATAAACCAAACATATAATAAACTAAATAAACGCATTCTGATAAAGAACTTACAGAAAGTCGATCTTTGGCATGTATGTATCTGAATCGCTGTATGTAGTAAAACACAAGCCAAGCCAGAGAGATCACCATCAGCACGATGAAAGATATCGACACGAACAGCACTGATGTCCTTAAGCACAAGAACAGTAGGATTAAATAAACTCTTGATAAAAACTTAAATATACTTACAATAGGAATAACAATGGACCTAGTACTATACCTAGTAGTGCACCTTGAATGAATACACGTAATACCGAACTACATAAATGTATGTATTACTTAATGATTTATCTTAAAACGTATAAATATAGTATATTTATGTTTCATTGTTAAATACAATTGTGAAGATAATTTTAAAGCGTGCCAAATCGTGTGACCCACATTGCTAAATGCCTGTGTCGAGTCATAAACCGAATTGCCAGTTTTGAGCAAATAAATCTTTACTATATCATTTTACACATCATTTAATTTAGGTTATCTATATTACACACATTCTTCATAACTTCAGCTCCGATAGTGCAACAAAATTGAAAGTACGTAAACAAAACAAAAACATGCAGAGGTGTTTAATTGTCCTGGCAGATTCTCAAACCATCTCAACTCAATTATAAATGTTTCATGAACCGTAAGAATTTGACTACGTCAAACGATTATTCTTTTATAACGGCGAATTCGGATAGTATAAAAGTTTAACGATGTAATATTAAATGGTTTTACAAAGACAATAATTGTGTAGGTTATAAAAATAACGCTTTTGAAACTGTACGTAATGAAATAGCGTATTTTATTACTGAACATTTAAATTAAATACGTAATAAAACAAGTTATTTTAAAAAATAAATAACAATGTGTTTATTTATCTTCTTTCAAGGTATATTTCATATAAATGCATGACATTGTAAAAAATAAAAATCCAAAATAGACTACGATTAATCTGTCAAGATAAATTGGATAATACTCTTAATAGCATAGATTGCAAATATAAAATATCATAAAAATACATATCTACTTTAATAAATTTAATTTAATTATAATTATGGATACGAACGGATTTAACAAAAAAGATTTTTGCTTGTTGGAAAAACCTAATCACACTTAAATATAACTTGCCAATATAATAACTGCACGGCAAGACAAATTGTATGAAGCTTCAATGCTCAAGATATTAATGAAAGAGTCTCACTTATTGATATTGTTGATATGCGTAAGCGTCTTCCCTCTGATGATGCCGATCTCGACCCTGGTGCCGTTGTCGATGAGACGCGCGATCTCCTCGCCCTTCCACTTGTACGTGAATATGGCACTTATGTTACCTGAAATAACGATAACGATAAAATTAACAAAATTGACATTCTTTGGTAGGCTTGAGGACTGTGGTAAAAGAATCACTAAGTAGGAACCATATGAATTACCTTTTGAAGGAATTTTAACGTATGAATTAAGGCAATATTAAATAAAAATCATGTACCAATTTCAGATGAATATTTTTACATTTCGACCGAAAGTAATATGAATCATGGCAACATTTTTATTCTATTGTTATTTTTCATGTTTTAGACAACAAATAAATACTCGTGGACAAAAGTGTCATAAAAATAAACGAATACTTTTCATATCATGCAAACAAAATAAGATGTCGATTCAATAAATGGTATGACCTCGACCTTAAGGAGAGGTTCTTATTTACATCTGAGTAAACAAAGCGAGTTATATTTCTAGAATGAAATTACGCGTTAACTCTAATGGTATAGGTATTATGCAACTCAACAAATTAACAATCAAGTAAATAGAAGCAAAACTAAATAAGACGGACCGTTTGCATTGCCTGCCTGCCTTATTTAACATTTAAATATACAATTAAATGTTTCTGCCTGTGAAAACTGTAAACTATGACGTTTGTTTAAAACATAGTTGCAGATTCAAGGAACTTCACAATTAACTGTAATCAGACATCATAAAATAAAAGGCCTTTTACAAATCCATAGCAATTTTGCAGCTCTGCTACTTATCACTTTTCATAAGGAATCTTATAATGTTTAAAATGATTAAATCTTACAAGTTTAGGTAATTGATAACAACAGTAGTATCATTATGTACTCAACGCTGCTAGAATTATAAAGCGGCTGTCCTAAATTGAATCCATTTAGTTAGATAGCAGTAGATACACCTGTTATACTAACTTATACGTGATAGGAGGGAGGCATTTTAATCCATTTCATCACCTAAAACTGCAAACTTATCTTCGACCTATAACAATATTATAAACTCCGCTGGGCCACACAGTTGACTAGGCGTTGACTGATCATATTTTTATAACTTTATCTCAAAGAGTTAGAGAGAGCAAGTGCGTCTTAGATCCGATGCAATCATATCGTCGTTGCATGTCATGGCGCATCGCATTAACTAAATGGCCGTTGAAGCACGGGCTGGGCAGCCAGTCAGAGCCTAAATCATGAAAATATTTTTTTCTTCCAATATTGTGTTACAGATTCTAGCAAAAAAAAAACAAATGTTGTTGCCATTTTTATTAAGTATCTTTTTATAAATAAAGTAAATCTTAAACTAATATTCCTGTTAACACATCTAGACTTCCCTGATTCACATCAATACAATTGCATGTTGTGATATAGGCGGTTTTTCAATCGTGACTATTCCCTCAGGGCCCTCGACGGCTTTTGCTGTTCTGTTTTTGATATTTTTTGAAATTGTATAGGTATATTCTGAGTTGTGTAAAAATTCAGTAGTGCAAATAAGATCCGTTGAACTCTTGCAGCATCATTATTTTGTAAAGGCATACTACAAGATGTAATAACTGATTAGGTAGTGCATGTTTCAAATATGCAGTGAACAGAAGTGAAGCACGCTTGTAGTGCGGCAGATTAATATTATTTGCTCAGGCGGTGAGTTGTTACAGGTAAAACCACATGCAATGGAGGTTGTATTGGTAATTCATTGTTAGGAGTAGCACTGCGAGCCAAAAACCTTCGAGCACTCGTCCAACAAGTATAACATGCATAATACAACACACTACCACGCTGAAACATAAAATAAATAACTAATCTTCAACCAAAAAATATGTTAAATATGGGTCAATAGTTACTAATTCAACTTACTAGATGATTATGCTATGATAAAATAACTGGTAATATTGGATCATCATTGTTAAGAGTTTAGTGCCGAGGTCTTGTTACAAACCATTGAGCGGCGACTCAATCTTTCATTTTCTGCTGCTTATGTAATTAATAATGTATATCATGCTTGACATATATTTCCATACAAAGGAAGCAGGAACAATAACAGACGACTGATTGCTATACTGCAGTTGATGCAAAGCATTTTTAAGGAAAAGTCAAAAAAAATAACGTGCAAAATAAAGCTTGTAATTGAAATCGTATTTATCGTCCGTGAGAGTAAGCGGATAATAGCTGTAATTATCACAAATCACAGAAAAATCGCACAATAACAACATCGAAAGCAAACGCAACGAGGAGACTTCAATGACAGACAGATGCCAGTTTTGGTGACACGAAGGGCTTGAAAAAGGATTATATTTCAACAAAACGATTAGATTATGAACATTGTTTGTCTTGTTATCGATTTGATACGTTTTATAGGCAAAATATGTGATATACTTAGAATATATTTCTAGAACACCCTAAAAACTGCAGATAAGCTCACGGCAGATTATAAACATGCTGAAAAATATCTCCAGTTGGGTAAAAGCTGCTGAAGAAAATTAAAAAAAAAAACGTAAGCCAATGCAAATACCAGTCGCTGTTTTAGATAGTCCCAGAACAAGTTCAAATGAATGAAGAGCATGACTGCGTCGGCTTGATCACTTTGCTCTTTAACGTGCGAGTCAACGACTATACAAAAACCTTTGTATCTCTTTGAAGATAATTCTTAGCTAAACGAAATATATTATATTTGCCCATAACTTTAAAATTGGAAATCGATTTCACTATTGATATCGGTTTGTTCATAGATACCCATCACTAAGGCAACGGAAATAAATAATGACGCATAAAATCAACACAATAATTAATTATAAACCTTTATTAACTCAAAATATTCCTGAAGTTCCTTGAAGTTCAAAATATTTTTTTAATTTATTATTTTAATTATAGATTTTTGTGCACAAACGGTTTAACAGGGCAATGCTGGGCACTTTTGGCCCAGATTTTTTACTTTACTCTTTTAAGATATTTTTATATTTATTAAAAATATTCTACACCGATCTCACTTCCTTAAAGATCGTTTTACTTAATGAGTCAGAGGCACCAACGTTTCAACTGGTCCTATTTTCGTTTAAAATTATTACTTAGTCATCTTTGATTATCAACGTATTATCTATACAATTATAGCTTAAGTATTGGAAATGAGTGAATTTGCTTTGTACCGATTGGTGAAAAAACGTCAATTTCGGTTATAAGAAATAGTTGAGTCACATCTATTATATCTTTTGAATAAGTATAGCACGACCACAGGTATTTCAATAATTAAAAACAAGTATATCTTTATTGTGTGTAAGATAAAACCTCTTTTCACAAACCACCAGTTGCATGTTTCTTTGTTATCAGTAATATCTAAGCTATTATTGACAAAACGAGTTAGCTCTTCCGTTCTACAATTATTTGCGCAACGGCAATATAATTTTCATTTTGTTCTTATATGACTCATCTTATATTCATTTTGAAATATTATATCGACAGATAAAACGTCCTGTGTCAATCAGCACTGCATAAGTTACAAAAAATCTACAACCAATTACATGTCTGAGTTGAATTTGTAATAAGCCATCTCCATATTTTATGGCTTGTCCTTCGTCTCGAAACAGAAATGGAATAAGTATGCAACACGTCTCTGAATTATAATTTTGTAATCTTTATAACTACCGACTTACCTACCTTCAAGTTACTATAGAAAAAATCCTCATGATAATATAATTCAGTTAAAATAAAAAGACTCACACAAGGCTACCTTCTTATTCTATATTGTTCTTTTGACAAATCTGTTTAAATATTTATTGAAACAGACGGAAGCGCCATTGTGTCAGTTTCCTCATTGGCTAAATATTCATGTGGTTTTATCACGGTATTTTTGTCTTTAATCGTTTACTTTACTCTTGTATTACATATTTCTGCTTACCCTAAAAGAATATTACCTAGACATAAAATAGTTAGGTGAATAATTTTGCATACAATGATTATCAAGGAAGGAATTTCACTTTAAACAAAGGCATTTGAGCCTCTATAACCACATATATATTTATATCGATAGAAGAACTAGTTAACCAGTAAACGGGTTTGTATTAACGATCCAATCTTAACTATTGAATACGTGTTTCGCAGTCAAGATTTTTATAACTTTCTTTAAAGGACCATTCTGGAGAAATATATAAGATTATTGATTACAATATTCGTCGGAATATTGTCATTTTTTATACTAATTATAACAAACGTGATTTTCAGTCTTTAATTGAAAAGGAAATGAAACAAGTAGTAGCTTACTTATCACATAGATTATTTGTTAGTGAATCACAATTAATAGAAATAGTTGTAATGTTAATGTTTATTGAATTGATAAGACTATTAAACAATTAGAGACCAATTTAAACAAACAAGTTTTGGTAGCACCTTATTTATCAGCTCGATAATTTCGTATTTAGACTAGAACACAAATTCCCGCATGCTAAAGACGTTAAAAAAGAAAAATAAAGAGTTATATTTTCCGTAACTAAATTAGTAGTGGTGGGTGTCGAAGCCTGTGAATTATTCGATTAGAAAGCTAAGTAGCAAGAAGTCCAACTTATTCACGTTTCCCTAACGACATAGACACGACTAAACATGTGCCTTAATGCGATTCCAATGTATGGTTTCATTGTCAAGGCTTTACTATTTATACGACCAGTAATCACAGACACACGACTGAATACAAAATGACACGACACGAAGGGTCGTTTTTAAATGGCTTGTTTTCCAAAGACCAATGTGACGGGTCTTGGCGTAGGAGTTGGGTGTGGGGTGATGAGTGTCAAGATACGTTGGTGTTGAATTGTATCTGTATGACATTTGCACTTCATGTGCTAATGGGTTTAATCTTGACTGAGAACAGGGCTGTTGCCGGCTAGGTGAGGGTGTTCGTGCATTTGCAGTTGAATCGATTTTACTGAAAGGTTAAACAATTCAAGATTTTGATCAATAGACGACTTATTTTATGAGCTAGCGAGGTGACGGAATATCGCTTCTATAAAAAATATTGCTGGAACTAAATAAGTGGCTATTTGAACTATATTTTTTATGATGGGTTTGAAAAACATTATTTAACTTTTAACTATAATATCATCTATATCTTCGCCTTATAACTAAAATTATGTTTTTGTTTTATATTAAACCTTGCTTTAAAGATTTACTTACCTTCCACCTACGGCTACACTTGCAAAGATACCAAAAACCCTTAATATATTAAGCCTATTCTATGTCACTGGTGAAAGATCTTTTTAAAATCGCTTTTTTAGTTTCAGAGACGGCCGAACACCCAAACCTTACCTCTTCATAATATTAGTAAAGATTACCATAATCTATTTCCGACCTACATCACCTAACCTCAAGAGGTTAGTAAACACCCTGGTAACACGACCACGTGGTGTGAAGCGTGCTCCCGAACCATCGCGTGGGTATTAGCGTGTAAGTTGCGGGTAGTCGCTAAACAACTTGCTGGGCTTAGCGGGATTACTGATTTAGTCTCGTGATACGAACAAATATAAAATTCTTATTTTGTAACTAAGCTTCTCAGAGCTTCGGATTTGGAAATTGTTTGAACCGAAGACATGGAAATTTATCTTAATGACAGTTATTGGAAAAGATTGTAAGGGATGATGTGTGTAAGGTGAAAATAGAAAAAGTTGGTTATTTTGAATTAGAAAACATTTGTAGATCGTATAACTTTGGTTTAGTTTTTTTTCGTGACTTGTTTATCTTTATTGCATTGCACTACAAATTCGTACTATTATAAACTATAATTCCAAAAAAAGAAAACCAATCTCTTTTTAATCGTTGCTAACAGTCTTGGTCGAATGAGTAATAAATAGGTTTATACTCAAGCTACATCTTGATTTGTTCCTGAGTACCAACTCCGAGAACATGGCATGGTCTAGTCAGAAGCTTATCAAAAAGTATGTGTTATTTTGACAGACGAGCTGCCACGAAAATATAAATGTGCTGCAAAAACAGACCTATTGTTTACAGGCAGTACTGTATCTTGTAAGAGCGAGAGCGAAGACCAATAATAAATCTATGACTCCCAAACTGGCCTTACTTGCAAGTACAGATCTACCCAATTCGAAGCAACAGTATGTACGCAACCGACTCATACAAGTACATAGACTCGGTATGACAAGACAAGGTTATCCGGTACCATAAAGTATTGTTCAAGCCCTTTTAGTTAAAACAATCGGCTGAGCGATTGTTGATATTATTGTGGACCCTACACTACAATCGAAATTTACATATGGTTTTATATGATTAAACAATTGTGATACGCAAGCAGGTATAGGTATGTAGGTTGGTGGGTATTTTTTAATGCGATTTTGATTGTTTGAATAGATTTTATAATGAATTTTTTACTTTACCAAATCTTTTGACGAGCTCTTCGTATTATCATTTCATTATTATCGAACGTACTGTTAACAGGTGTATATTCCCGGGTTGGGCCAATAACGTAAAAGATCCTTCGAAATTGGCTCGTGTCTGTGAGTGTAACTTTAGGCTTCTCTTCGTGTGGTGCCTATAACTATAACAAGCTATCGCAATATGTTAAGGCCACA
Source organism: Emmelina monodactyla (assembly GCA_916618145.1). Classification (NCBI taxonomy): domain Eukaryota; kingdom Metazoa; phylum Arthropoda; class Insecta; order Lepidoptera; family Pterophoridae; genus Emmelina; species Emmelina monodactyla. The sequence continues at coordinate 7,235,005 of OU745316.1, forward strand.
CAGTTGGCTGCGATTATGATTATTACCTCTGGTACCTTCTACAATATATAATTCAACCTCAGCTGAATACCCTAAGTCAAACAATATCTTTTCAGTGATCATTTGCACTTCAATTCACCAAAGTTAAACAATCCTACTAATATTATAAATGTGAATGTTTGTGAGTATGGATGTATAGATGTTTGTTACTTTTTCACGTAAAAACTACTGAACGGATTTGGATGAAACTTTGCAGTAACATCAGAATAACACATAGGGTACTTTTTACCGCGGGAAAACATCTCATTCCCACGGGAAACTGGCTTCCACGCGAACGGAGTCGCGGGCGGCTACTAGTATCTCGTAACAACTTACGTCCGTCATCGGAGGACAGCTTCATCTTCTCGAGCACGGTGTTGTCGCGGTCGTTGTAGATGAGGACGTATCTTTTCATTTACTACTTCAATTCCCCAAAGTTAAACAACATCTCGTAACAACTTACGTCCGTCATCGGAGGATAGCTTCATCTTCTCCAGCACGGTGTTGTCGCGGTCGTTGTAGATGAGGACGTATCTTTTAGTTACTACTTCAATTCCCCAAAGTTAAACAACATCTCGTAACAACTTACGTCCGTCATCGGAGGACAGCTTCATCTTCTCGAGCACCGTGTTGTCGCGGTCGTTGTAGATGAGGACGTACCTTTTCAGTTACTACTTCAATTCCCCAAAGTTAAACAACATCTCGTAACAACTTACGTCCGTCATCGGAGGACAGCTTCATCTTCTCCAGCACGGTGTTGTCGCGGTCGTTGTAGATGAGGACGTACCTTTTCAGTTACTACTTCAATTCCCCAAAGTTAAACAACATCTCGTAACAACTTACGTCCGTCATCGGAGGACAGCTTCATCTTCTCCAGCACGGTGTTGTCGCGGTCGTTGTAGATGAGGACGTATCTTTTAGTTACTACTTCAATTCCCCAAAGTTAAACAACATCTCGTAACAACTTACGTCCGTCATCGGAGGACAGCTTCATCTTCTCGAGCACGGTGTTGTCGCGGTCGTTGTAGATGAGGACGTACCTTTTCAGTTACTACTTCAATTCCCCAAAGTTAAACAACATCTCGTAACAACTTACGTCCGTCATCGGAGGACAGCTTCATCTTCTCCAGCACGGTGTTGTCGCGGTCGTTGTAGATGAGGACGTATCTTTTAGTTACTACTTCAATTCCCCAAAGTTAAACAACATCTCGTAACAACTTACGTCCGTCATCGGAGGACAGCTTCATCTTCTCCAGCACGGTGTTGTCGCGGTCGTTGTAGATGAGGACGTATCTTTTAGTTACTACTTCAATTCCCCAAAGTTAAACAACATCTCGTAACAACTAACGTCCGTCATCGGAGGACAGCTTCATCTTCTCCAGCACGGTGTTGTCGCGGTCGTTGTAGATGAGGACGTATCTTTTAGTTACTACTTCAATTCCCCAAAGTTAAACAACATCTCGTAACAACTTACGTCCGTCATCGGAGGATAGCTTCATCTTCTCCAGCACGGTGTTGTCGCGGTCGTTGTAGATGAGGACGGCGGTCGCGTTAGAGCGCCACGCGTTCTGCACCTGAAGGTGGAAGCATGATTAGTCATTGAAACAGATATACCTGTGGCGACATAGATGGCGCGTATCGTCGCCAACATTCTTTCCCGGCGGTACGCATACAAATGACACCGAAATGTATGGCAAATCCTATATCGCGCTATCAACATTTCAACGCGGTTAAGTACATTTACGACTTCCGAAATCTTCTCAGTGGCCCCGCTTGGCCCTAGACCCCTGTCTAGCACTGGGAGATCTCCCATTTTACCGCCAAATACCAATTGGTTTAGTGCAAGAGGGAAATACTATCAAAGTGTCTGGACTGTAAAAACTTTGGATTAATGTGGTGAAAGTAATGGTACCTTAAGTAATGTAGAGATGTTAACTATACGAAGATCGGAATAAGTCGATTGCCCTGGCGATAAAGTTGAATAAACCACGCCTAGTCTCGTTAACGAAATATGTGCAGTCGATCCATCGCCAACTTATAATACATATACATACAGTACAGAATTGTTCTTTTTTTAATCCAGATGCAAACGTGAACGCGATTTAAACAACTAGAAGTGCCGTCAAGATTGCACTTTAAATTTGATAGGCCTTTTTACGACTGTCAATGAGATATTTGCACATTATGATTTACATATATGGTACGAACCGACCGTTTCAAAGCCTGCTGATAAACAATAAAACTCAAGATATAGTATGTCGATACAGTATCCCATCTCATTGATAAATCCACGCCAAACGTTTTGAAAACAACATTTATTGAATCATACCTAATCATCCGCACATTGTAATAACATCCTATGTTATCGGAAAAGATAAGAGAAAACAAGATAATTTTGTGCAATAATCTCTTGCTAAATCATTAATATTATGTCTAAATGTTATCGCAGTCTTACTGATAAAAGTGTTTTTATTGGAAATCGATAATACCTTCCCTTATTTACATTGTTTGTCGTGGCTCAAAATAAGGGACATAAATAGAAGTGGGTTGTTAATTAAATTGTAGATTAACAGGAGGATTTCAAGGCTAGTATTTGGCTTTGGGAGTTTCAATTATGTTTCCCGATTTAGAAATCCTTGAAGCAAGTGCCTTAAATTGGAGTTCATGTTTACCAAATGCCGCGAGTAAACACCTCTAGTAATAAAGGGGAAATGGCAAAAGCAGAATCGTTATGTGGCTGAGTTACGCACGAATATTGCCAAGCGATACATTTTGCCTTCTCTTGCTAATTCGAAATATGTTTGTCGAACTCCGATCTATTTAACGTTTTGCGCTAAAATGCAAAGGCAGCTTGATTCGACTGCTGCTGGCTGATGATGATCGATCTTCTAACTGGACCAACTGACTGACTGAGTTCGTTTTAACTTATGAAACTAGGCACCAGCCTTAGCTATTAGAAGTCAGAAGTCAGCATCATTATATAGCAAAGCAAAGTCGCTAATCGTGTCTGCTTGTCCTCTTACTCCGCCTAACTGATTTTCATGCCGTTTTCGCCATTTTTTATGTATGTTTTACTTTTAATTTCAGTTATAATTTCAGAAATAGTTTCTAATGTTAGCCTAAACTCAATATTGCGTGAAAAAGTCGACCAAAATCACGCTATGGCGAAGCCTCGACGGGTCACTATACCAGCCTTGATCTCACTTCATAGTTCCACGTACCTTGATCTCAAAGCTGCAGCTGCCTCTCTTCACGACGGCCACCCAGGGCTCCGTGGGCAGCGGCTCCCCCGGCGCGGCGACCGACAGCAGGGGCCACGTGCACGCGGTGTGGTCCTCCTCGCCGCCGGGGCCCTTGGCTCGAATGTGCACGGCTACGCCCCGGGAGGAGCCCACGTAGCCCTCGCCGTATTTGCCGGACTGGAGAATAGGAAAGGTTATAAATAAAGAGGATGGAGAGATGGATGGATCAAAAGCTTTTTAGGGATCATCGTCGTGCAAAATTGTGTTTGAGATTATTGGATTATAAGATAACGTTAGCTGCGTTTAAGTAGACTTATATTGGTCGTCAAATGCTGTGGTTGACGTATATTAAATTCGTTACAGATTAAAATAAGTTTAATGTACTTAAAAAAATTAACTTAGCACCATTAGTGCTGTAATAAACTTTGTTTTGTTTCTCAATTTATTTGTGGAACTTTGCAAAATATTAACATTTATCAAAAACATAAACATTCTATATTTTATACACGCGTAGGCGAATTTCATTAAATTATTAACATACTGTTGAAGTTAAGACACCGTATTTTAATTTAATATTCCGGTTACATTAATTAACTTAAACATACGATTGTTAAAGCAGAAATAGAAATCTAATTTCGCTAATTTTACACCGAGCATTAAATAGATTAGAATACGTAATTAAAGAGTTATGAATTAAAATAAACTTGTAATGTTCGTATTGGTTAATTAAGGTTTAGTGAACGTTTTACTCTAAGATTTGTTCTTTCAATTTTCTGATAAATTACATTTGAGATTTTACTATTAGTTTTGCATTTAAAATGCTAATTTATTAATATTGAATTTGCTGTTATACTTCAAAATTACATTGGGTTAGGTCGAATATAAACGCTCAAATAATACTTATCTGACAATAGAAAAATGAAGCCAATTAATATCGCTGTAAGGGTGTTAACACAATGTCGCTTTGAAATTAGCGGGTCTCAAACGTTTTTCAATCGCAAGCAATGTACTTTTTTGGACGTTATGAAAACAAAACCTCTAGGTTAACTTGCTTTACAGCCGTTAAAAGGTCTTGACACCAATATTCAAATTAGATTTTGTAATTTTTTCCAATTCCTGTGTAATTTAAACTAAACAATTCCAGTTAATCTATACTAATATAATAAAGCTGAAGAGTTTGTTTGTTTGTTGGTTTGTTTGTTTGAACGCTCTAATCTCAGGAACTACTGGTTCGAATTTAAAAATTATTTTTGTGTTGAATAGACCATTTATCGAGGCAGGCTTTAGGCTATATAACATCACGCTGCAACTATTAAGAGCGAAGAAATACTGGAAAATCTGAAAAAAAACGGGGAAAATTATTCATCCTTGAGGGCTTCCTTTGCGTGCGCTGCGAAAATGGTTCTAGATTCCAAAAATATATGTATACAAGAATTAAGGGAACTTTTTACCGCGGGAAAACTTCGCATTCCCACGGGAAACCGACTTCTACGCGAACGGCGTCGCGAGCAGCCACTAGTTTTATCATATAATTATAAGAATTAATGGACAGTTTGTATCTTGTATTAATTATAAATGTTTGGTAATACTAGTAATTTTAGCATTTGAGTAAATAAATTATGACCTTTTTTAGAAGCTGGGACTTATGATCCAAAGCGTAAAATAAAAGTACCTACAGATTTTAAAAATTGAAAACTAATATTAATTAAATGTGATATTACAAATTCTTTCTATTCAAAAGCTTTTTGAATACTCTTAATAATTTTGAACAAAACCCCAAGATTTTTCCATACAATGGGTCCAGAATAGTTATTACTATTAGTAAGCAAGGCCGCGCTTGTATGGGTAATGTATGAAGTGCATTATTCGTTTAAATTGTGAGCCTCGTTGCATTAACATCTGAGGGTTCAAGGATTGTGATGGACAAAAAATATGTTTCTTACAAAAATATTCATTCCAGTGATTTAAAAAGTGTAAGTTTGGATGTTTTTGTCTCTATTGCGGAAAACAGCAAATTGAATTTGGCAAAATCTTAGTACCTACGTAAGTATATGAATAGATTATAACCTAAATAACACAACGGGTAATTTACGGGAAGATCACATCAAGCTCCATCGAGTAGTAATAACACAGCTTTTCTGGGTAGTATAAGATTAAGTCAATATGATAGTTGCCCTGCATTTCTGTAATGAAATTTAATTTCAGTCAATCAAGTTTTAACTTAATTAAAACACCAATCACAGTGCAGCACGTAGGTAAATTGCATCCGACAATTTAGAGGTTTATTTAATTCGATCTGATATAATGAGATTTTGATGGAGTCACCCATCTAGGTACGTTGTATCTTAATTAATGTTCACCTATTTTATTTGGTAATTGACATAGAAGGTAATAGTAGAAGATCCGAACCTAAATCGACCTTCACCGGGGTGATAATAGATCGAAACATATTTTATCATGAATTTAGTATATAAGAAAACATATTAAAAATAGGTTTGCTAAAAAAATCCTGGACAGACTATTTTTAATTATTTTTCAAAAATTTATTTTTAATTAAATGTTGCAACATCAGGATAATAAAAAAAAATTGTCCTGACTGAAAGTATAAAACGTATAGAATGTGCAGCCGTTGGGTTGTCTACTATTTACCTGGGCGAACTACTGGGTTGTCAGGTATAAACAGGTATATCGATGCCAGTTACTTTCACTGGATTGGATAATTAAAAAAAATATATTTCATCATAAGCGCTGTTTTATTGCGAACAGGTTGATATAGGGTTGTCTGCGAAAATTCCGGTCCTATTAGGGGTTTGCGAATTTTAAAGATTTTAATTTCAACGCGCGTGGAAATGTGTGACAGAGAGATCCGAGGTAAGTATACTGTTTAATAATAAAGGACCCAACATCGCAGTCGCTTGTGATGGGACCCTGAATAGTAGAAAGTGCGCATGCTCAGTGTGTAAACTATGGAGGGTAGAAGTACCTCTACTACCCTTCATCTAGTAAACAGTGCGTGTTATTTTGGAGTACAATTTTTCTAGCTACTTCAGCGACTAAGAAGCAATCAAACCACCTCGATTGCATCAACTGCATCGATTTAGCATAAAGTTGGGACCCAAATTATGTAAAAGTCTACCTGCTTTTCATGCATTCACAGGTTGTGACTACACTGCGGCATTTTATAATAAAAGAAAAATCAGGCCATTTAAAATATTTTCAAAAATGAGAAGTATCAAACTATTTTTGCGTCATTGACTGATGAAGCTGATATTTTCATCAATGAAAAAATAAATGCTGTTCAAGAGTTTACAGCAAACATGTATGGCGTGAATCACTGCCAGTCAGTTAATGATGCGAGAATTCGTATTTTTATGAAGAAGTACGGCGCAAAAGAAGACAGCGAACAATTTTTAACCGCCATGTTGGATTTCCCTACTACAAAAAAATTTAAGAACAATAAATGTAAATTCCATGTGGCTTAATGCAACTGATTCTACATGTGCGAAGCCAAATCCTGAAAACTATGGTTGGCATTTTGATGATTTCTTAAAACCAACAGGTTTTATTGGAGATCAAACTCCTTTGAAAATCCAGGACATTGTCGAAATGGAAGCAAATGAGGAGGAATTTAATGAATCAGACGAATTCGAGAGTCAAAATGATACTTCTGATGAATCAGATATTGAATAAAAAATATTTAATAGAATATATTTTTCATTAATGTTATTTTTGTATTTATACTGTTTTGTAATATTTTTTTAAATCGTAATATAAAATGTCTAGTCTATCTTTATTGTTATTTTTTACGTTGAATTTTCACTGTCCACTTTGTTTCTATTTCCAGAAAGAGCAAAAATACTTCAAAGTAAGTAATTGATATTTTTATTGTCTATTATAGATTATAGATATATTATTATGGTTATAACTTAATATATTGATATTATATTGTTTTATATTAAATATATTTAATTATTATGCAATTAATTAATTATTTTTTTTGCAACTGGAATATCAGTTGCTCCAAAATCACACGCATTGTATTATATATATAATTATATGAAGGGTAGTAGAGGTACTTCTACCCTCCATAGTTTACACACTGAGCATGCGCACTTTCTACTATACAGGGTCCCATCACAAGCGACTGCGATGTTGGGTCCTTTATTATTAAACAGTATACTTACCTCGGATCTCTCTGTCACACATTTCCACGCGCATTGAAATTAAAATCTTTAAAATTCGCAAACCCCTAATAGGACCGGAATTTTCGCAGACAACCCTATATCAACGTGTTCGCAATAAAACAGCGCTTATGATGATATAATTTTTTTTTAATTATCCAATCCAGTGAAAGTAACTGGCATCGATATACCTGTTTATACCTGACAACCCAGTAGTTCACCCAGGTAAATAGTAGACAACCCAACGGCTGCACATTCTATACGTTTTATACTTTCAGTCAGGACCAATTTTTTTTTATTATCCTGATGTTGCAACATTTAATTAAAAATCATTTTTTGAAAAATAATTAAAAATGGTCTGTCCAGGATTTTTTTAGCAAACCCATTTTTAATATGTTTTCTAATATACTAAATTCATGATAAAATATGTTTATTTATTTATTTATTTATTTACAAATTTATGTATATACACAATTTAACACATAAAAGGACAAAGTGATTACAAAATATAACGTAAATACATAGGTTCTGCTTATTCCAACCACGAAATCTCTTCCAGCAGACCTGTAGTTGAAGCGATGGTAGGGAAAGCAAATTTTGCGTGTCTATATACAGTTTATACATACCTACTAATATAAACTACATGCAAATAGTTACATACTATTACTTAAATACATATATAAATATTTAAACACATTTACAAATATCGATACATAAATAAATATAAAAACAATGTTACACATATACTACATAGCAAGATAAAAACTTTTTACACGTTTCTTAAACAACGAAATGGTTTTCACCGCTCGAATATCGTGTGGCAATGAGTTCCAGAGCCTGACAGCATGGACGGTAAAGGAATAGGAATAGAAATCAGTGGAATGAGGAGGAACAGACAGTAGATACATTTTGAGTGGTCTGCAGATCGCATTAGGTGGGTTGTTATAAGTGAAGCGATCGCGTAGGTAGGATGGGTAGGAAGAATTATGGAGTACGTTATGGAGGAGACATAGTATACGAGTGTTCCTACGAAATCGGATTGGGAGCCACTGGAGTTGCTTGCGAAGATGTGATACATGATCATACTTTTTAAGATCAAAAATAAATCTGATACAGAGATTTTGCAAGCGTTCCAGTTTGTTTAAGAGCTCCTCTGTGGCATCAAGGTAACAAGCATCCGCATAATCGATAATGGGTTGGATAAGAGTTAAGGAAAGGGAGATTTTAGTCGCGCGCGGCAAATACGTTTGAAGACACTTCAGCGAATGGAAGGAGTAGTGGACCCTGCGACTGACCTCGCTGACATGCTGACCCCAGTTAAGATGAGAATCTAATGTAACGCCTAGGTTCTTAGCAGATTCAGCGAAGGCGATCGGTGTACCATTAATAGTGACGGTAGGTAATGAAGATGGATCGATACGACTGCGCATGGACCTGCTTCCAATGAGTAAGGCTTGCGTTTTTTTAGGGTTGAGAACCAGACCAAAGGATAGAGCCCAGTTACGGATGCGTTCCAAATCATCATTAATAGATGCTATGGCAGCAGGTATATCGGAAACAAGGCAATGACGGTAAATTTGCAGATCGTCCGCATAAAGGTGGAATTTGGAATTAATGACATGGGACACAGAGTTTATGAAAATGGAAAACAGTAAAGGAGAGAGGACACCGCCCTGAGGCACACCCGCAGTAAGGTCAGACCATTCCGAGTAAGACTCATTAAGGCGAACACGCTGCGAGCGGCCACGAAGGTAGGAATCAAACCAGGATAAAGCAGGAGAGGAAATATTCAAGGATTTAAGGATGCCAAGAAGGACGTCAAAATCGACAGAGTTGAAAGCATTACTGAAGTCAAGCAAAACGAGTATTGTGAGGGATTTATTTTCCATGGCCAAGCGAATGTCATCAGTCACGTTAATGAGTGCTGACACGGTGCTGTGGCCAGGACGGAAGCCGGATTGTAAAGGAGTGAGAAGATGGTGGGAAGAGATAAACGATGATAACTGGTCATGTACCAAATGCTCGAGGACTTTGGAGAGAAACGGAAGAATGGAAATTGGTCGGAAATCAGCTGGGGTAGTTGGATTAGCTAATTTGGGCAAAGGAATAACGTCAGCGTTTTTCCAGGAGGAAGGAAATGTAGAAGAGGATAAAGAAAAATTAAATATATGGGTAAGGACAGGAAGAAGATGTGGAAGGATAGGGGTGAAAATTTTTGAGCATAGGCAATCTTGACCTGCGGCAGTTGAGCTTATGGACAAAACTGCCTTCTTGACGTCCTCCTCAGAGGAATAAGAAAAGAAGAAAGGTGAGTGTGAGGGAATGGCATCAGCAAGACTCTTCAAAGTTAAAGATTTGACATTGGGGTCCAGAACAACAGGAGGAGTGGAAAAATGATTGTTGAGTGATCCTAAGTCAAAATCTTTAGCTATATCATTAGAACATTTGCCAATGCCGACGGATTTCAGGAAATTCCAGACTTCAGCGGGACTGCGATTATGTAGTGACTCATGGAAGTAACGTCTTTTTGCCTCACGACACATGCGGTTGCACCTGTTGCGTAGAAATTTAAAGTTGTTTAAGTTTTGTTCAACGGGGCAACGCTTATGTCGTCGTTTTGCCTTGTCTCTGGCAGCCATCATATCTTTAATCGGTTCAGTAAGCCAGGGTGCAGGTTTGTGCTTTAATTTAACTATTTTCAGCGGTGCATGTACGTCGTAAAGAGCCAGCAACAACCTAGTAAAAATAGCGACCTTCTCTTCCATGCTAGAACTCTCAGTAACCAAGCTCCAATCAATGTTGCCAGCATCACGCTGAAGTGCCTCCAAATCTATGCCCCCATAGCTGCGGAGAAGGATGGATTTTGGCTTGCGTTTAGGAGGGCGAATACGGTAGGAAAGGAAGATAAAATCATGGTAGGAAAAGGAGGCCGTAAGTTGACCGTGGCTGGAGACATTACTAGGAGAGGAAACAATCATTAGGTCAAGTAAGGAAGGTACGGAGTTTGGAGAATGATGAGTGGAGGAGAGTGGAAGTATACTGAGATTGAATGAAGAAAGAAGAAGTTGAAGTTTACGAGTGCGCGCGTCATTTTTAATGAGGCACGTATTAAAGTCCCCCATTAAAATAACGTGATCATAGGACGGACAGAGATCACAGAGAAGATCATCCAGGTTGCTGAAATAATCAATATGGCAGTTCGGACTATAAAAGACTAAAAGTAGCACCTTAGTGTGGTGGAGAGTTAGTTCAAGCGCCAGGTATTCAGCTGCCCCAGAATAGACAGGGGGCGAAGCGCTAACCACCTTGTAGTTAATACTACTACGGAGGTACATAGCGACTCCACCACATCCCTTGCCTAATCTGTCGTTACGAACCAAAACGAAACCTGGCAGCGAAAACTGAGTAGAAAGGAGTGAAGGTTTGAGAAAGGATTCGGAGATTAGAAGTGCATCGAGCGGAAGGTTACTAAAGGATGCCAGAAGATCGGAATAGTGACTAGCAACACTCTGTATATTAATGTGTCCGATGTTGAGGTTATTTGGAAAATTGGACAGCGAAGAGGATATCTGATCATGTAATGTCAGAGAGGGAGAGGAAGTGCTGTCAGCACTGCGGAAACTACAAGACGAAGACGAGCATGAAAAAAAACTATCATCCATAGGCATCGTATAAAATACAATATATAAATTAATAAATGTATATGCCTAAAAATAAACTAACAATAAAAATAAATATATATATATATATATATATATACTTATAAAGATATATAAATAAATATTAAAAAGTCTTTAAAAATTAATTACTTTTGCCGAACCCTTTACTCTTACAAAAAAAAACGATAATTAAAATTATTGCAATTATACTAAGTACCCAGAGCCAAAGAAAAATAAAAGATATTTACAAACACACCTCATAAAGATTGAATAAGAACTTGACACTGGCACAATGTGCATTGCATATTTGCACCATGGCCAAAGACGAGAGAAAAAAAAAAAAAAAATACAATATTGACAGTTGACGTGTTGACAATTTGACATTCACAAAGACAATATGAGGTTTGACAAGAAACAATATAAAACATGAAAAAACATTACAAATTACCGGCTTTTGGGTGATAAAAGGATACCTACAAGAAAAATAGAGAATGAAGCAGCAAATGACTAGGGCTTATTGCCGTCTTCTAGTCTTCCTCGGCGATTTCACCTTTGGGTCGGAAACTTGCGTCGTGAGAGCAGTATCGGCACCAATTGCAGGAAATTTGATCTGCAAAGCTTCGAGAGCACCTAGGGTGTCAATCTTGTGACGTGATTTGTCGGGGAGATTGATTACGATGTTCCCATCCGCCGACCAGCAGTTTTTGACCCCAAAATGCTTCCTCGCCGACAGAAATATATCATGCCTCGTTTTTGTTAAGAATTCTGATAGGGTTATGCCAGTACCTTTAAGCGATGTTTTGCTATCCCATACTAGACGTCGATGTTCAAGGTCGAAGAATCTTACCAAAATCGGTCGAGGCTTATTAGGTGATGACCCAAGACGGTGGCAAACATGCAGGTTCGTCTTGCTGACTTCAGTTATTTTCATTTGGTCAGTTAAGATTTTATAGACCACCTCCGGTAACTTTTCACTTGGTTTTTCAGCTACCCCGTGAAATAACAGCACCTTTCTGCGCATGGCAGTTTCATGCCTGTCCAGTCCGAGAGAGAGAGTTTCCACTTCCTTCCGCAGTCTTGTGAACATCTGCCACACAAGCGACTTGAAGTCACCGAAGTCACGGGAGAGAGTAGAAACATCAGCGTGAGCTGCATGAGTTCCAGCAACCTTTTGAAGCTTGTTTTCGTACTCACTCATACGGGACTCAAAAAACTTGCTAAGTGCCTCCATGTCAGATGTGTAGTATGTTGTGAAGTGGAAGTGACTTGTATGTGAAATCCGGTGAAGTGATCCAGGTGAAAGAGAGATAAATAGAGCACAGGAGTTCCGCAATTAAATTAATACATTGATTATGATTAGAAGTTATTGAAATCTATTATTTATATTATTAACTGTAAGCACACAAAAAATGCGTGTAAACACCGCGAGATCTACCCGCTTTATGCTTTATGTTTCGTTCTATTATCACCCCGGTGAAGGTCGATTTAGGTTCGGATCTTAGACTATAAAAGGAAATTAGTTCAGCTACTGTCATTTGTTGATTAGAATTATTATTTGTTGTAGAACTACGGAGTTTTGTTTCTTCTATACTTTATTGTAACCCAGCATTTTTATGAACGCGATTTAAACCTAAAACCTACTTCTACCGCCAGACAGTTAAAGCGACAGTTTATTTTAACAAAAAAATAACACACTTATCAACAATACTCGCGGATGAACCTCCTAAAAGTTATCTTGATCAACTTCAATGTATCAAAACACACTCCCACGCAGGTAAATCACCAAATCACACGTCCATTGTGATCACTTCACACCGCCTACATACGTAATTTTGTTACTACCTTATGTAACTTATGTGTAAGTTAAAATAATAAAAAAACAATATTGAATAGGTCTTTAAATAAATTTAGAACAAAAACTTGTATTACTTGCAAGTCATGAAGTCTAAATGTTTTGTTGGACTGTCAAATTTAACGCAATCACATCTTCCTACAAAAAAATGATTGGATCCTGTGTGTAATATGTAGAACTAACCACCTGGCCACGACTTAATATTTTTTGAATCCGTTCTATAGTTCCAGAGATTGCCCCTAACGTTCAAACTCACAAACTATACCTCCTCATACGATTAGCATAGATGTAAAGCATGAAAATGATACTGCAGCGTTTTCTGAACTACCGCTTTTCACGTAATCACCTAAAAAACCTTAGTTCAAAGTGTCTTAATCCACCTTTAAAAAACCATCAAACTGTGACACTGTGACGTCAGCAACTGTCCTATTTCTTACGGCGATCGTGTACAATCGTGATCGTAATACCAAAGCAGCCAGTCTTCCGCTTCCTGGTTATAAGCGTGCCTGTACCTGATTATTTATATCTATACAAAGCCGGCGGGGCAAGAGATTGTCATCTAAGACTAAGTGGATTTAAATGATATCAAGATATGACGTACACGAAGATAGAATTTTAGCATCATAAGTCGATAAACAAGAATTTGGTGCACTTGATAGTAAATGGATAAAACGCCGACAGCTTTAAGATGCTGACTTTAGGCACTTAAGATATTTAGTCTTAATGCTGGCTTTATTTACCCATTTTTTGCCTTCTGGTGGGTAAACAGTCTAGTGTTTAGAAGCACGGTTTCGTAAGACGGCAAAATAGAAGTAAAACACCGTTACTTACACGACTTTTATTCTACACACTGCCTTCTAACCTATAAGCCTTAGGCTGAAAACTTTAAAATCAGTGGTACATTTTAACCAAGTATCCACTAATGTCTTAGCTAGCACAGTTACTCCCAACTGTATTTTTACCTGTCATTTTAAAATATTCAATCATCGTTCAAAACTCAAAACAAAAAAAGGAAGTAAACTCGCGTTGCCCACTTGAATACCAAATGTGTTAAGTATCAGTATGTACCGACTTGTGTAATGTATGCACGCGGTTATATTTACGTACATTATGCGTGACACTTGAAAGGGTCAGTGTGACTCATGCCGTGAGGTGTTTAAGTTGATGTTTTGGCATCAGATGGTAAGAGCTACATGGTAAGAACAACAACTTAGCATAAAGGAGACATCATATAGATAGGTGATGGACAAGATATATTACCGATTTTCAACATAGAAACATATATTTTTTATAAAATGATTGCCTTGGTCCCACATCGGACTTCTCAAAGCTGCAGTGATGATGAAATTGGTTACATTCTGGGTGTATTTGCCTTGCCCACCATAACAGTTACTCTGAAGCTGACAGCCCAGATACAATTATATCATTCGGGTCTCAGAAACAGATACTTAATTAGGGTCTTCTTGAGACGAAAAGAAAAAATAAAAAAGATAAAAAGAACAACAATAAATAGCAAGTTTTCAAAATAAACCAACTGTTACTAAGACTATGTTAAAGCAAACATTTCACCTTCGCACTGTACCCTACTTTAAAGTAAACAAAATAAATCCTCCAGACGTACAGTTGGTACCAGAATAAAATACGACCTGCCAGTAACAAAGAAAAGCGTTACTTTCCAAATTATGATTCAACAAAGCTTCTACAGAATGGATGTGGGCACTCCATAAGTTGGATGTAGGTTACTGCTTATTAAGACTTCAGAACAGTTAGTTTTAATGAGTAACATTAAAAAGAACGTTATTTGGTTAAAGTTATGACATCTCAAGTTTTGCAGTAGATACATTATGACGTTTGGCTCCTGGGTATTGGAAAACAGCCTAAGGATGTCTCTTATTATCACTTATGCTTTTTTTACTTTTTCCGATCTTCAATTTTGCATAAGGACGATAATTTAAAATACGTGAAGGATTTGTGTGGTTTATTTTCTATTACTGCCAAAGAGACAAAAGACTTATTACACCCTTAAGATATTAAGGTAAACAATTTTAAACCTAATTTCTCAATGATTTGTACATTGAAAACAAAAAGCATATACCGGGTGTCCAGCAAACAATGGATAACCTCTGAAGGGCTAAAAGTAGAACTAAAGGCAAGCCTAAAAAATAATTGATAAAAAGTATAACCCTTACACTGTTAGAAATATGGCGCTTTAAAAAAAACTTCATATTTTTTTGACCGTGTTCATATTTTTACTCGTAACGAGGTCAAATCACTTAATACCATCATTATTTCTGTGCTAAAATAATCAATATTAATCGCATCAGTGTATAACTATTAAAAAAAAATAGCTAGCTAAAGTATTTTTCTCAAAAAGTAATGTTAAACTTTTGATTTGTGTAAAATTTCTGAAGAAATATTTTTGATGTGGAAATTTGAACAGCTCTGGTGTAAAAAAATAATATGAAAGCAACAGTGGCCAATGATTTCAAAATATTCCTGGTTTAATAAAGTTTTAAAAAAGATGTAATATGTCGTTATTGTAATGAAAAAATATTGAACTAATGGTATCAGTGTGTAAAATGGGATGATTATTTAGTTCTAGCAAAATTAAAAAAATACAATAAAACTAAAGTACCTAATATGATTTTCAACTGATATTAATTGCAAACAATTTGGAATAATTGAGAGCAACTGTTCAAATTGTCTGTCCCCATCCTGATGCAGGCCCTACAACTACGAATAAAGGATTATTTTTTGAAAAAATACTTTAGTTAGCTATTTTATGTGGTAGTTATTCACTGATACGGTTAATATTAATTATTTTAGCACAGAAATAATGATGGTATTAAGTGATTTGACCTCGTTACGAGTAAAAATATGAACACAGACAAAAAATATGAAGTTTTTTTTAAAGCGTCATATTTCTAGCAGTGTAAGGGTTATACTTTTTATCAATTATTTTTTAGGCTTGCCTTTAGTTCTACTATTAGCCCTTCAGAGGTTATCCATTGTTTCCTGGACACCCGGTATAATGGAAAGCGTATATAATGGAAGCAAATCGATTTTCTTCGGTTGTTAAGTTTGGAACATAGTAAAACTTCAACTGAATCGATTTGCTACAAATTGGCTCAAATAATAAATGCCTTCTAGCCCGTTGCCTGCTATTATTCAAATTCAAAGTGGGGTTTAAAATAGTAAAAGGGAAAAGGGTTGAGAACCGTATGTATATGTTACCGGCAATCTGTATAATTCAGGTTTTCTATACAATACCTAGGCAATGTATAGAATACCTTGGACGTCCAGGCAATGTATTAAATAAAATGAATATTATTGTCAATTCAATACTTTACCTAGGTAACGTATACAATTCCTGGGCATTGTAAGATTACCTGCTGTACCATCGGCAATGTGTAAAATAAATAGACCTTGGTCTATATTTATCAATGATAACCTATATTATGCTCATAATAATTATGAAACAGGTTCTATAATTAAAATTAACTGAATTAAAACAATGCACCAATGAAAGTGTAAAAAAAATTGACGATTTGACAAATCCTTGTCCTGTCCCCGTAGTTTGAAGAGACACAATTAAAATAATAGGTACGACGACGAGCGAAGCGAGGAGGAGTGTGAGGTTGAATGGTGACCATACAATGTGCAAGCCGAGCGAGCGAAGCGAGCGTGCCGCGGCAGCGGTCGGCGAAGCACCACAACCCTGATATATTTTACTAAAAATTACCAACTACTTCGAAGAAAAAAGTTATAAAGGAAAAAAATATGAGTCGAAAAATTCCTTAGTAATGATACTATGATTTAAAAAGTTATGGCAACTGACTATTTTGAATTCCGTTGGTAGGACAAAAATAAATGAAGAAAAAAAGTACAAGAAACAGTGATTGTTATGAACACAAATCGGTAGTTGAAAAAAAAAGAAAAAAAACTTATAAAAGTGCAATATAGACCATAATAAAGTTCCTCACTGACGTTTTTCATTATAATCTTACCTGCATTACATACATTACCGGACGCGCATTCGGTATTGTATAGAATACCTAGGCAAAGTATAAAATACATTATATTTCATACATTACCGGCACGTTTTAGGTATTCTATACATTACCTAGGTATTGTATAGAATACCGGATTATACACATTGCCAGTAACATATACAATAAATGTACTGTTTATACCAACATTGGATTTCCCAATAAAACACCTAATACTTTGAAATTAAACTCATTTTAATGGGTTTTACGCGTTTAATAAATTATTTTGACTACCTACCAGTCTACCCGTGACCACGGCATTTGTAAAAATGCCGAAAGGTCGGATAAATAAAAATAATTTAATAAACGCGTAAAACCTTTTAAAATGAGTTTAATTTCAAATAATAATGATCGCGTAAATCTAAGAAGTTACACACCTAATACTTAATATCTAATACCTTATAATTTCATACAAATTTATTTTATTTTGCAATAATTAAAACGCAGGATTTAATATTTTAGTATACTTATTCATATGAGTATTAATTTATATCGAATTCCCTAAACTTTCTACCGCTATCTAATTTCAAAATGTACTTACTACTCATACAACAATACACTTATGATAACGTATCAGCGGGCTATATTTAGTTATCTCCTACATCATTGTTATTACTATGTTTTTTATTCATTCAATACATGAGGCAATCTACTAGAAGGTACTTTATTTATATTAAAAAAGGCTGAGACACAAAAGTTTCGTGTAAATGTGTTATTTTAATGTATAACCTATATTAATGAAAAGTTTTATCAAATCCGACCAGTAGTTTTTACTAGAAAGCGTAACAAACATCCGTCCATACATACTCACAAACTTTCACGTTTATAATATTATTAGGATTTGTTAACAATGAATTGTAAATAATTTACGTGAATTTTGTTACAGTTATTTCCAGGCGAATTATACTAGTAGTCATAAATAACAATCGACATATAATATTTAAGTGTTTTTTTATGTATTTAGTACCTTTTTCAAGGCACGAGTAAACGATAACTTACTCGTAGGTACACAATAATAGTTATTCTAAAAGAATTTAATACAAATGCTTTTGAACCAGAAATAAAATAAACCTCTATTTATACCATTAAAAAGTCACCCCCTGCGTGAATGAGAGTAGGTATGTATGTTTGTACGCATTTATAGGTACGTAGTCTCAGTGGAAAACCAATCAAGTACACGGTATGTTTAACCAGCGTACTGCCTATTGATTCGTCTGTGTAAACGATCACACCCTTTTTGATCCCTAAGGGGTTGTAAATCCAATTCACGTGAAAGAGTAACATACATCCATCCATACATACTCACAAACTTTCATATTTATAACATTAGTAGGATTTTATGTATAGAAGATATATAAAAGACATAATAGTCATCGATCGTACAGTTCAACCGTCATTGTCCGAATAGGAAAAAACAAACACAATAATACGACACAACCAGACCCAACCAAGTTCAATGAAAGGTAGGCGACCTGTGCAAGCTAGCGTAGAGCGTAGCGTAGATTGTATGCATGTGTGGATGCACCTACGCTACGGCGGTGATACGACTAAAATAGAACTTCTATTGAACAGAGTTCTTTGTTGTATCGCTTGGTCAATTTATTGTGCAACTGTGGCACAAAAAGCAGAAAATATACATTTTATTGAAGTTGAAGACTGTCGTAAGAGATAAAGATAAAAAAGGAGGAGATTCGTTGTAATCGGTCCCAGTAGGGCGATGATAATCCAAATACCTTTTTTTGATAAAGTTCCAGTTAGAGGGGCAGAATGCGCAGAATATTAATTGATGAAAATCTAAAGGCTCTTGAGTCGACGAGTCTAAGAGACTATAGACTAGACTAGATAGAAAAAGACTAATAGCAACCAGCTTTTACCAAAGAAGTTTAAAATCTCAGCATCGGTCAATCTTGTTAATAATTTAATATCGTGCAGAGTCCCTTTCACTATTATATTTAGTAATGCACAATGACCCGCTTGTGAACCTGTTTTATGCCCTTTTCTAGGTTATGAGTGGAAGGGCCCGATACGACACACTCATATGAGAAAAATATATCTTTGTTTGTAAACATTTCATTATCAATGATCTCATTATTAGCACAAAGAAATAGATAAACGATTATCTGGGAACATAATCAGCTTTCTTTAATTTATTAATATACATTTTATCATTTATGTCCTACGCACTTTAAGTTTAAATATAAAAAAGAAAGTACAAGTGATTTTATTTTTATATTCAAAAATAGCATCACAAAAACCAAAATTATTAAATCGTCCAAAATTCGGGTAAAAAACAGCCTTTAACATGCTTTTAAAAGTACCAAACATTATTTTACTCAAGCTTATTTTTCTTTATCGAAGAAGGCTTTAATAGAAGGTTCTTGAAAGTCCACTACTTGCTTAACGATGATTTAGCATAACCACTTCACCAGACATGAATAACTACACCGACCATGGCTATCTACGTTGCTTATGACAACTAGTGACCCGACCAAGTTTCGTATAGGGGAAAACTTTATTGTCATGATCACCAAACATTGAATTTTGCCTTATTTGAGTACGAGCCGCCCACGCTTCGTAATGGTGTTATTTTGGCGGACTTGCTCACAAAACATTGAATTTTAGCTAACTTAAAACCACATTTTCTAGATGTTCTTTATTTACAAATTTAAATGAAAAAATTACCCTTAAGATTGCAAAAACCGCATTAAAATCCGTTAAACGGTTAAGGAAGAGATAGTGGACAAACACAAACAGACAGAATGAGCGACTTGGATTTATATTATGTAATGATAGTCGGACAGAAAAGCATCGTGGATTCGGGACGATGTTCTTGCGTTTCGACACCGACATGATTGTGGCTGTATATGGACGGTGATCTCTTAGGTACCATCATGTGACATGCTTGCTCGTTTGCTAGCTAATCACATAAAAATAAATGCGCGAACTCTGTGTAACGTTCGCACAAACAAGTTATATTTAAAAGGCAGCAAGTCAGTTCAGTTCAAATAAACCTGTACAAAAATACACTGACTGTATGACACTTAACTATGTCAAAGCTAGTATATAGTAAAGGTACCAAACAATGGACAAAGGAGAACATAGTTACTCCCATACAAGCTAGATACATGCCGTTGGAAAAGTTCGTAAACCAAATTGACTCTGCCCAGACATTTAAACCCGGAACCTAAAGATTAATAGTCCGGTATAAAAACCACTGCGCTTCGTGGTCATCAAATTTGTTACATATTGTATTTGGTTATTTCAAAACATTTTAAACCATAACATTTGTAATATAGTTAATATAGTATTAGTCTATATTATAGTGGACTATTACCACAACCCGTGTCCTTTACTTACTTATTACCCGACTACGCCGTAGCAGAAGGAAAACTATATCCTTATTCAATACATTGCATTATTGTATATTACATAACTGTTTACGATCCGTATACAGGGTGATTGGTAATGCGATACATTCCTTCTAAGAGGTTAAAGTAGAGCTTATTTGCAGGCTATTAAGGCATAATATGCTATGTCCGAAAATTGATAATTTCTGAGATATGCAACATTTAAGATTTTTTATAAAAAACCCCATTTTCGAAGTTCAAATGAATCCTTTTAGTGAAAAATTCTAAATTGAGTTTAATGTTTTGTTGTTTTATGGTAGCTTGATAACTTAAATTACATTTTAGATTCAAATTTGCTAAAATTAATCGTCCTTATTTTAGAAGTCAAGAAACCAAGAACAACTTTTTAAAAAAGTTAAGTCTTATGGCACTAAAAAGCGATTTTCTAAAAAAAAGTCTAAATAATGTTGCGTACAAATTACATAAAAAACTTCCCCAATTCATAAGCTATTCAAAAAGGTACATTTGTCATACTAAAACTAAGTATTTGAATGACAACTCTTCTAATAAAAGAAGTAACCTCTCTCTTAGAACGCCTCTACTTTGTGGTTACAGCGCACTTTTGCAGTGTTTTCTTTGGTTGATGTCGCCGTTTTGCACTGGGATAATGCAATAACATTAAAGTCTGCCGTTAAATAAATAAATTTTGTAAAAAGCCAGAGCTTCAAGTGTGCAGCCTTTGCAGTCAAATACAAAAAAAATGTGTTAAGCGCGAAAAAAGTGACCTCTATTAAAAGAAAACTAACTGCATATTTTCATTAAGAACTCTTGAAATGGTATCATTTAAGATCCTTGCCTTCGAAGACTTTTTGTAGCGATGCTGTCGCGCGTTAAGTAAACGCATGTTAGTCGAATTTGCAACGCGCTACATTATCGCAACTGTATCGATGTAAAGACAATACTAACACATCGCGACTAAATCGTGACTATGAAGGCGCACAGTCAGTGACTGCTAGTCTACGATATCGATGCGAACGCACGACAGCATTGCTACAAAAAGTTGCTGTGGGCGAGGGCCTTCTGTAATGAAGAATACACAGACATTCTTCTTATTTACGTATTGTGTAACGGCAACGCTGTTACAGCAAAAAAAGTACTTGTTGCGTTTCCGTAATCGACGTGTGTCAAACGTTAGTGTTTTTGGGGACGTATCGACGTCTCAGAAAAATAAAGCTTGTATCCGCCCGAACAAGTGAATCTAGTAGATCTCGAATTTGGCGAAGTAGACGAAGAAATGATAGATGTTTTTCGCAGAAATCTAGCAACCACCACAAGAGTTGGCGACATCGACCAAAGAAAAAACAACAAGTGATGTGTAGTTATTAATGAAAAAGATGTAGTTAGCTTTCTTTCTTTAATTAGAAGTAAATTTTTCCGCACTCAGCATACTCTTTTTTTTCTAATTAACCGCAAAAGCTACACACTTGAAGGTTTGGCTTTTCAAAAAAAATATTTATTTAGGGGCAGATCTTAAATGTTATTGCATTATTCCTGTGCAAGACGTCGACATCAACCAAAGAAAACATTGCAAAAGTGCGCGGTAACCACAATGTAGAGGCGTTCTAAGAGAGAGGTTACTTCATTTATTAGAGGAGTTGTCAATCAAATACTTAGTTTAAGTATGACAAATGTACCTTTTTGAATAGCTAATGAAGTGGGGAAGTTTTTTATGTAATTTGTACGCAACATTGTTTGGACTTTTTTTTAGAAAATCGCTTTTAATTGCCATAAAACTTAACTTTTTTTAAAAGTTGTTCTTGGTTTCTTGACTTTTTCTAAAATAAGGACGATTATTTTTAGCAAGTTTGAATCTGAAATATCATTTTAGTTATCAAGCTACCATAAAACATCAAAACATAAAACTCAATTTTGAATTTTTCTCTAAAATTTTTCATTTAAACTTCGAAAATAGGCTTTTTTATAAAAAATCTTAAATGTTGCATATCTCAGAAATTATCAATTTTCGGACATGGCATAATTGCCTTAATTTACTGCAAATAAGCTCTACTTTAACCTCTTAGAAGGAATGTATCGCATTACCAATCACCCTGTATAGTCTATACTATTGATTGCTTAAAGTAAATAACCTACAAGTAAGTAAGTAATAGCTCAGTTATACGCAATTATATTTTCCCACGCGGTTGTAACATTATTTTGCATAAAATATGTCGCAGGATATATTTTTACGACAAACAAACAATTAACGTCATAACTATATTAACTAGGCGCATTTTCAATATTTATAAATGTCATGACTGTCCACGATAGTCTAGTGGCTACTGTAATTTAGCTCCTGCATCGATGGTTCCGGGTGTAATTTCCACTGGTTTAGACTATTAATTTAGTTAGCTATTATATTATATGACATCTTAAGCACGGGGTCATTTTTTTCTAGAATTTTGTGGTAATAATCATTTCTTTTCAAATAGGTACCTACTTAAAGGTAAAAAAAATGATGTTATTGAACAATGTTATTAAGCAGTTTTACGCCATTATTGTAATCGTGAGTGTTATAAAACCTGAAATTTGCTTTACACTTAATACCTCGAGTATCTTAAAATTAAATATTACGAAAAGATTCTTAGCGTTAAGTAATATGCGTATATCCTACTAATATTATAAACGTGAAAGTTTGTGAGTATGGATGTATACCTATTTCTTACTCTTTCACGTAAAAGCTATGGACAGATTTTGATTAAACTTTACAGTTATATAGGTTAATACATCAGAATAACACATAGGGTACTTTTTTCCGCGGGAAAACTTCTCATTCCCTCGGGAAACCGACTTTCACGCGAACGGGGTCGCGGGCGGCCACTAGTATACCTACAATTAGTCATATTTACACGTATGATGTAATAGTAACAATTAAATGCTAATTTTCGCATTTTTTTATTATTACTGGCGTCAGAGAATATAATAAGGAAATACTATAAAAGAGTCGTCGTATCTTATAAACTGCTATGGTTAGATTACAAGAATTAGCATATTTTACGTCCCACTTGTTGGACACAAGCCTCCTTCTCTAATACCTAGAGGAAATGAGCTGTAATCCACCAAACTGGCTCTCTTATAATACGTTTAATAAATAAATAATTAAGGATATATTTTAGTATAAGACTGCTGATATAGAATCAAAAGTTTATTTCTTTACATTTTTGTGTAAATTATCGAGTGACAAAAATAGAATTATTCGTCATGATTGCTCACATTTGCAGTCAATAGAAATAAAAATAGTTTTAAAACGTGAGAATAATTTCGCCTTACAATTTTGGATTCGTAAGTTTCGATGACCGGATATATCAAGAAGTGTTCGTGATGGCATTTCATTTCAAGTTTCGTTTACCTACGTACGAGTAGTGACACTTTGGCGACATGAAAAATAGTTCCTTTTGAGACGCTTTAATTTCATACATTTTGTTCAATGACGCTACTATTACTCGACGAACTGAATTAACTGAATTATAGTCCGGTCAATATAGACATAAAAATGAGAGCAACTTGTACAACTTTTTGAATCGTTATATCTCAAAAACGGTGGCTCGTAGGGAAAAAGTATCGATACATTTTTGTAGATTATTTTATGATCTACAATTTTCGTCGAGATATGTTTATGATTAAGCTTACCGTTTCGCTGAAAATCGCGAAAAACTCATTTTTTGACCTTTGACCTTGAATAAAAAAATTCCATACAGGGGAAAGATGGGGAACTTTCAAATTTTATTTTTTATCATATTTTTAACAATCTTACCGATTTTTAGCTTGTTGGGAATTTATGTATCTTCGAATGTTTAATTTGACCAGACTATTTTCAGCTTGATGGGAATTTATCTAGCTTCGAATGTTTAAATTGACCGGACTAATTAATAAACAATATTTTTCTAACTATATCATGTTGAACATTATAAAGCCTGACGAAGATAATGTTTAATAACAATAAACTTATAGTACAATTAGCTTTTAGCCCTGCGTTTCCGATCGAAGCTAAATTGCTTTTTCCGAGCGAATGGGATACTTTCCCACGGTAAAAAGTAATCCATGTGAAATTGCTGAATATATTCTATTTATAAACCAAGTTGCATCCAAATCAGCCGAGTAGTTTTTGCGTAAAAGAGTAACAAACACATGTAGCATTTAAAATATTAGTAAGATTGCCAATTCTTTCATGAAATAAAAGGAGTATCTGATGTTTTGCATATTAGACGACATGATAAATTTTGAGTATTTTAGTATAAAAGTAGTTCACTACCAAGGTACCTACGGACACACAGATTGTTGGCGGTAAAACGCCCATCTCTTTAAGTTCAACCACATTTTAGGTATAAGGTTAACATTTGCTAATATCTCCAAACCTAAACGCATATTATGACTAATTATCTAATTAATGTTATCACAAAGTTAATGTCCATGCTGGCCCATGACGTCAGTTGGGGTAGGTCAGCGACGCCTGCGCTCGCCCACGCTTTCATTTTGACAGCTGTCTGACAGATACAATGGCGGCGTTGACAAATCCTACCGTACATCCATTGTTCCTTTGAACGTACGTTGTAAGTTTACGGTACAGTATGGACTGACGAGTGAAAACGTAAGTGTGTTGTGAAGGACGTGTGTAGTCGGTCACTGGAGTGTTTTATAGTATTTACAAGCGTGAGTTTTCTGAATTGGGGAAAATGGCTTAGCAAACGAAGTGGCCTTTTACTGAAATATTTATAGTGAGTTTAGGGTTGGAATTAGAGGTATGTAGAAGTATAAGCTATTGTGTATCTGTAGAATGGTCGTAATCTATTCTTATATGATTAGAAGGTAATGTTTGCGAGTTTGAATGTAACGGGTTTCTATTCTATTCGATATTCTATTCTATTCGACTGAAAACGCAAGTGATGCTGAGGATGGAAGTCTAGTCTTATGAAGTTTCTTTGATTGGAATATAATGTAAAAAACTTGAAACTTGAAAAATAAGCTGTAGGTCAACTTATCTTTGTGCGAGGCTCTCACAATTCTACCAAACAAAACCGGTAATTGTTTTAATTCGACAGCTAAACTTGGCAGCTAAAGTTCATAAGGTCCCATGTCACAACAAACTTCCAAAACTTAAATACAATTCATAAAAGAGAACAACTCACCTCCGAGGTCTCCGTATAAGGCTCTCCATGCTCGTTGATATACGTCACATTGATATACGCGACCGTATAACTATTACTCGGCAGCTCGTCCCCCGGGCCATACCGCACTGTCTCCAACTCATTGCCTGCGCAGTGACACCCGACCGCCACCAAACAAAACGTCACAACCGACCAAAACTCCGCGCGCATTTTTCGGCAAAATCAACGGCTTGCGACCAAAAAGATCTACGCACGCGCGCCGACAAACCGCACTGGACGGTGACTAAGCCTTATCGAGCTATCGGCTATTGAATCGGTTGTATTCACTTGTGTACCGTCATGAGAAGTGTGCGAGCATGACTGTTCGCTTGCTCGCTGTCCACTGGAACAATAGAAATATTATGGTTACGTGGGCGTAATCAATGTAAAATGGCGCGTTTGATTACAATAATTAAGTTTTAATTGCTGTAATTGGCTGAGGCTACACAAAAGTGAATTGTAATTAATTAAAAAGGCATAGGGCGTATCCGTGTAGTGTAGGTCCCAGATAAGAATATGTCACCGTAATTTTATTTAGGTTTGCTTAATTAACCCTATTATTATCACCCTGAGGACATCATTACTGTGTTACATTCAAAAATTTTACATTTTATACCTACAACAAAAAAGTTTAAAACTATTTAATATCTCGAAATCTCGGTTATTGGTTTTAGCCAAAACACAAAAAAAGGCCGTTATCATGTGAACTTATACATGACAAAACATAATATGAAATGACTGAAAACTGTAATTAATCAGTTACGTTTAGATTATTAACCTATGAGTTGTTTCCTTCGAACACCGTTATCACGATTTAATGGCTTATTTGAAAAAATCGAATTGTTCATTAAAACGGTGCAACACAATGGGCACAGTGAGTTTAAAAAGTAAACAAAACTGTTTTCAAAATAACGGCACAGTGCTCGGCATGCATAAACAAATGACTGTGCGGACAAACTGCCAAATCGTGTGTTGCGGTATTTTTGGAGAGTTATTTTAAGTCGAGTATTGTATTTTAAAAGACTTTTTTTATTTTAGCTTAGGCACAGTATTTTTAAAGGCTATTATCGATTAGATGGGCGAACGTTTTGCTGTCAGATATAGTATCTATTGTAACACTATTTATAGCATTATATGAATAATTGATTATAATTCACGTTTTTATGACAGCAACGTACGTTACGCTAAAAATGAGTCACAAATCTGGCTAGAACAAAAAAAAACAAAAACAATTCGACTCAGTTAAAAACTCATGACATAACGTGTATAGCTACGTGACTTGTTTATTTGTAAGATATCAAATAGCAATTAGAATATGCAATTGGGCCATCGCAACGGTTAGGTAAACAATAGGCTGATTAACTTGTTGCCAACCAGTTTTAATACAAGTCGGCAACAGGTATCAGAACTTGTAGGAACGAAAGAGGTCACATTCAATCGCGAGAAATGATGTGAACGGGGAAAAACAAATGACGGCTAGATAAAAACAGTGTATCGGGCTTCCATTAAATGACGTCACAAAGTCACAAGTAAAGAGCAAAATTAATATAAAAGACTTTTGAAAAAAGTTACCACAACGTCAAAATATTGTCAAGTCAAACTGATTATGCAGTTGCAAAATTAACAAAAACATTTTCTTCTTCCAAAACTGAATCACACTTTTAGATACTGCTATATCTCTACGCGATTTTTGTTACTTACAGTCCAAAGAGTAGCTATTATAAATTTAGACCTGCACTGATCTAAACCGGTTTTATACCTCAAAATAGATCCTGGAACCATTACGTTCCGTAAAATATGATTCTAGACCCTAGACTGCCGATTCATTCATTCCTTTTAAAGGATTGCAATATTAAACGAAGAATTAATGGTGTAGTGTCTGGTTTTTTCACACGACAAAGATCTTACCTCCAGACAAAGGCATTAATAGTAGGTACTAACCTAACTATTAGCTTTTGTTTATCTTTTCCCTTTATGGAGCTATAACCCGACAAAATATGTTTATGGTAAGTCGTTTTCTATTTAATATTAAATGAAAGACTGCGGGTGGCAAAGACAATAAATAAGAAAGAGATGTTATAACGCTTAAGAGATGTTTTGCTAAGTCTTAATATAAATAAAAAGGTAGAATACGGTACTTTTACCGTTAACTAGGTTATAATTTAAGAAACTTTGTCATCGCTTCTCAGTTTCATGTTAAATATAAATATTATTTCCTTTTTATAAGTATTGCTCAAGGTTCTAAATTATTTTATGAGTTCTCACAATTAACTGTAATAAAAAAAACTTTATCATGTGAAGGTTTTTTATTTCACCCCACTTTGATAACCAAGCGAAATAAAAGCCAGACATTACATGACGCACATAGACAGCCTTACAGACGTCATTACATTTTTTGCATTCAATCCCTCACTTTTACTGTATTAATGATCGCTGTTCGCTTTCTCGACAAAATCAGTAAACGAAACAAAACGGTTCAAATCTAAAATTCGAGCGAAAGAAACAAACGAAAGTTGCGGTTTTGACTTTCGTAATGACCCCGCACTGTTACTACTTAATAGTCGGTTTATAACCAAAAGATTAATCTTAAATAATAATAAAGAGATAATCCATTTATATAAAACGTCTCGACTAACCCGGCTAATTTCTCGTGCCTCATCAAAATTATACAAAAAAATCTCGCATAGAGAAAATTGCGAGGGAAATATTTAAAACAACTCATGTTATAATACAAACCAAAGTGAATTTCTACGGGACTTATTCTGCCGAGGCAGCTTGTAAATAAAACGTCAAAAGTAAGAAAGAACCGGTAAGGATTCGGTAGTCGATACTGAATTTATCTTATGTCGTATAGGCGATTTAAACGTTAGACATCAAACGGGCAACATCTTTCAAAATGTCAAACCCAAATCATAAACGTTTACCAAGCTAGGCCACATACGAAAACTATACTCAACATTGCTTTTACTTTTATGTATTTTGAGAAGTTCATTCTGATGTTTTGAATTCACAACCTCCGTGAGATGCAAAGGGTATAATTTTTTATAGTCTTATCTAAATAAGCTTGATTCTAAGTGTAAATAGATGGCCGCACTGTGCCTAAAATCACGCAACACACACACACACACACACGTATTTATTTAGAGTATTTTGCAAACACCCAACTTTAGGTAGATATGCATAAAATTGCGCACCGTGGGAACGCCTCTTAACAAGCACCTTGCCTAGTCCATCGTGTGATACCTATAGGACAGGCTTGCACTAAGTTAAGTTAGAGCCACACAGTTTGGCCAAATCAAATCAAATCAAATCAAGTCATTTATTTTACCAGTTATTACATAACATAATTTTGACACGTCAGGTTTACAAGTTCATAAAAAAAAAATAGCAGTAATAATACAAATTGGAAAAAACAAAATGTCAAAAAAAGAAATAAAATGTCAATAAGAAAATAAAATCAAATAAAAATTAAATAATAATAATAATCAATAAGTTGCAGTCTATTTACAAAGTCAAGATCCAGCTGGTGTGTTAGCCTGAAGATGTATTGTATTCATTTATTGGTATTAATTCAAAATTACTGTTGTATATTTACAACCCGTTGCACAGTTCCCGTTCAATACATCGATAGATTTGATTAAAGCCATGCACCAAATACTTACTATCGATAAGCATAACGTAACGTTTTTCACGATACGAAAGAAAATACAATTTCCTACGATAAAACGTTACGGTAATAAAATAAGTCGTAAATAAATAAAATAAAAGGCCACTAAAATGAAAGGAAATCGTTAACTGGCATTTTGTGTGTTGACTGAGGAAATTGGGGCTATATACGAGTACTTATACCTGAATCTACCTATTATAAACATATGAAAAAGTATAATTATAATTTTGATAAGTTTTTATATCACTCTTTGGTTTTCACACCACGAAAGTTTTATACGGTTTTTGATGTCATTGAGATCTGTATGTTTTTTTATAATTTTTGTATTTTGTATGTGTATTTATAATTTTTTTTGTACTTCTTTTCCAAGCAAAATTTATTGTTTTGGTATTGTGTCGCAAAATCTACGCGTGCGAAGCTTGGTGCGGTGACTTGATTGATATCAAAATTAAAAAAAATAGAGAACTCATAATTTAAATTAAGTACCTACTTATAATTATCTTTGACGTAAAAGTAATTCAAACGCAGTTATTGACAACCGCCGTGTGAAGTATTTCGAAAACATATTAAAATTATGTAAAAAGTTTATTTATCATAAGATATTATGTTAGATAGTTCAGTTATCTCAATTTATTGTTTAACAAGAAATTAATTAAGATAAGTGCCAGATAACAATTGAAATTGCCTTATTGCATATATAGTTGTACAATTAACTGATTAAACAAAAATGATAATTAACGGATATGTTTTAGGCGTCTTAAAAATAATACACGAAGAGACCTTAATTTGGGTACTATTACTATATACCGCGCATCTTGTACGGATGGGAACTATCAACACCTTTGTTCGATAGTTTTTATAGCATACAACGTAAAGAACCAAAAATAGTCACTAATCAAGTTGATAATATTTGTATACCTAAATCAAAGAAAAAAATCCTAAACAAGGGTTTTTAAGCGGCTTCAAACACCACTGCAAAACATTACCCGCTAATATCTTAAGCTGACAGCAAACGCGCGAATCACGAAGTATAACAGTTTAATTTACATGAATAATATTAACACGCAGTATCGTAGGGCCTTCACTGCCAAGGGGTATCAAGACCATGACTCTACAAGGTCTGTCCGCCCTTCGACAAGGCCCTGTGTTAGGGTGATTTTTATTATACTAGCGAAGGGAGTTAAAGGGCAGATGTCGATAAAATTTAGGCAAATTATCGTGGTTAGAAAATTCCAGGTTGTGGGTTTGGTTTTTCGGCATAATAAGCAAAGCTTTGCAAATATGAGGCAATGATTAAATTTATCAGCCGGAAACAGCATACGGCGAAAGAGATAAAATAGATTAAGAACAAAATTTAAGAGTTGAGAAAACATATTACCTAATTATAATGTGAACAGTAAAAATGCAAATTGGCTTATAACCGACTAGTACAGAACCTACTCGTATTTTGTAAAATACAATACTAATTACTATTTCTGTAAAAAACTGCATCACAATATTTTGCGGTTTAAGTACTGCCTCCTACTTCAAGATTTACATTTGCTAAAAAAGCCATGCTACATTAAATTTTGATCGACAAAAAACCATCGATACCACCCCCATCCCTATAAAATGACTTGCGTGACTGCCATCGTTATAAACCTCGACTATGGTTGTAATGCCTATTTATATAGTAGAATCCGAGGTTGCATTGAACTTGAGACCTAATGGTCCCGCGGCATTGCTAGCCGTTCAGGGCTGACAAAAGACCTTGGGCCTGATCTACACCAACAAACAACATAGGGGGTAAACGTGGAAGTTTGTACAGCCTTGATTCCGTTCCGGGCTTTTTAAAAGGTTGGCTATGGAAATATTACTGCGGCAAGGTATTATGAGAAAAGTGTTAAGTGAACGATATTTGTATTGGTTTATTGATAAGACTAATGTTTGCGCGAGAAGTCGGTGAGTAACTACGGTATATGTATTCAAGATATGTTAGATACAAATGTTTTTGATATATGTTCGTGTCGATTAAATAATATTCTAGGCATTTACTAGGGAAAAGGCTACAGTAGAAGTTTCTTTAATTACCATACTACTAACGTAACTATAAAATTTAGTATCGCAATCTCATTAAATATTCTCGTTTAAATTGGCCAATTTGTCATCTTTCAATCACAGAATAGAATAAACAGCTCTTCCAAGATCAAGGCTCAGTTTCCTAGTTTTTTCTCGCAGTTCAATCTCGGCGTGAAATGGAATGCAAATATTTTAATTGACCGGCACTTTTTACTGATCTTTTCGCTTCCTCATTGGCTCATTGAGAGTAAGGAACCATCGAAGCATTGATGGGTCGTTGCATTGCAAAAAAGGAACAGGAAAATGATTGCCGAATAATATTTGGCATGTGCAGTTTTCTTGGTTTTCCTGTTTGTTATTATAAACGGTGCGGTTCAGTACAGAGCACCTTTTGTTTATACATCACACGAGTTTTATTCACGTTAGTTTTTTGTTATCAATCAAATATACCAAAAATGTAATGAAGCCGTATGTTTTCATATCCTTGTTCCTTTCAAATATTCCAACGATGAATATGTTATTTTTTATCTATTTTATCTTTTAAGTTTTTTGTGGAACCTGCACTACACCTTAAGTGGAGTCCTTCTTCACTTTCTACTAGAAGTTCATGTCTTTGGCTTTCCATCTAGTTAGGCTGCCTACTATTCTTCTTTCTATTCTGTTATTTTTGGTAAATGCTTCTTGCAGTGCCGGTCAGAAGGTGGTATCGATATGAGCCGGTTATTTAGCATCAACTGTGTAATATTCTGTAGCATCAGAATGGATTATAACATACAACAGAAGTGGGACTTTTACCGAATATTTTCTTCTTCAAATCTCTTTCTGCAACCACAATGTAAATTAACCACTTGTTTATTTACGTTGAAACTACAAATTATCGGCATAACTTTGGCAGCTTAAAACCATGTAACTAATGGAGAGTAAATCCAACAACAAGTTGTAATGCCTTTCGCGGGAAGAGGTAAATATCGTCGAGTCTAATTAGCTGTCGTAACATTATCAGAGCGTGTGATTGGATAGCCTCACGCAGGGGAACCGCGTCACTGGCGAAAACAAGCAGAAATGGCTGCAACTGACGTGGAACAAAATAACTAAATGACTGTTGGGCAGGCTGAATATTATAGTATAGTTGGTAGAAGTCACTTTAACTCAAAACTGTTTTAATCTATTTTTTGTTTTGATCTATATGTTTCTATAATTATAACATTAACAGCAGACCAATTATTCTAAGGTACCTTTTAAAGTTAATTGAGACGCAATAAAGATTCCCCTTACGATGGTCGAAAATTTACCAATATTTTACAGATTGATAAATATTTGAGACCGGGTAGGTACTTTTATTTGCCATAGGCATTTGCTCTCCATCTAATATGCGTCTATACTTAACCACGACTACAAACTAATATCTTAACCTTACTAAATTAGCTTTAACAGAAACCAAATTAGCTCTAATAATGGGTTACGTGTAACACCTAAAACCTGTGTTTTTCTCCGCCACTGTAATAGATAATGACTATAAATTAACTATCGATTAAATAACCATGGCGTGTTACTCATCATTAGTTGTTCTAGAAGTTTCAATTAAATATTATGTCAGTATCACCTACGTAAGGCCCTCAGATGACTAACACACGATCCACGAAAATAAATGCAAAAGCAATATTATTTATATAAAAATAAACTAAGTATACGAGGAAGTGATGGAAAATTCCATTGTAATGTATCAAGTTTTGTAAACAATAAAATGCATAACGACGAAAGTGAAATTTCTAAACAAAATTAATTAAATGTATTGTTACGTTAGGCTAAGCTTGCAATCATCCACAATTCTTTGATAATTTTGTTAGCACAGCAGAAAATTGATACTACTGTTTCAACATTTTTTTTAAATAAATCTCCAGACTAACAGACCAACTGTGTGGCCCTAAACTAAGCAAAGCTTGTACTATATAATAGGTACTAGGGGAGAACCTAGTTACACCCAGACACGAGCCAAACCGGGGATCGAACCAGGAACCATCCGCTTAGTAGTCCGGTATATATACCGCTGCACCACAGAGGTTGCAATTTTGGTAACATTAAAGAAGGTACAAAGAATAAGGCAGAGCAGCAAATAGTTAAGTTAGTTAACCAAGTGTTGGGCATAAGCTAGTTCATAAGTATTACCACATGAGTAAAGAAACTGAACAGAGACAAAGCTACATACGAATGCGCTGTGACAGGTACATCACTACAAGTGCAACGCGTGTGTGTGCGTGACCACTGGCCGCTTGTCACGTATGAGCCGAAACCGTTTCAAACTAGATCAGCCAGTGGTCAATCTCAGGGCGTGCAGGCGTGACGCGACGCTCGAACGTTGTGCGTGTTTTGTTTTTGTTTTCGAGTTTCTCACATAATACGTAGTAATACTTTTGTTTTAGTATTTAAAAAGTTTTGTAAATATGGTTGTACATTGTACTGTGTGCATGAATAATAAGTTTTTTGATAATACCTCCTGACAATTTTATTGAATTTGTTGAATTGCTTGAGCAAAAATTTCGCGAATATTTTGATCTTCATATTAAAAATGTTAATATTGGTAATGACATATTAGCACGTTTGCAAGATTGTACATTTCATATGCCATGTGAGTGTTTCCCATTGGTTTATTTGAAAAAACTTTATATTAGATTTAGAATTTATCATTCGATTAAAAGACACAACAAATTATTAAAAACCAAAAGTTTTAAAAAAATTAATTTAGAGTATGTAATTTGTAAAAAAAAACCTAACTTAATAAAAAAATTGAAAAAATGTATTTATATTTTTAATTTATTCAATTGTGCCAACCCTACCAAAATAGGTATAAATTTTGCTAGCTCTTTAGAAGCTTTGTCTCTGTTCAGTTTCTTTACTCATGTGGTATTACTGCGTATGCCAAATATACTTATTATAAATTATAACGTCAATTTTCTACTACCAAGGTTTTAATTAAGCGTAAATTATGAGTGTCTACTTAACATTTACCTACATTCAAGAAAGGTAGGTTAACTACTAGTTATAACGTGCAAATTAGCAATGCTTAAGCGACCTACTGCCAAACTACCTTTCCCAGACCTACATAATAAGTCCATGGATATAACCTAGATCCTTGATTAGGATCACTATTATCATAAACCTACATACGCTTATTTTACTTAGAAATGCTCTCAATTACTCCGAAGCCACGCCTGGATTAATTCGAAGACATAAAGGGGATATGTCGTCAACAGAAATTGTTTATTATCTGGGAGAAAGATGTTTCATTGGCATGAAATAACATGAGACTTAGGTTCATAGTCTGTGTAGTGTGCTTATGTTTGATACTTTCCGGAAAATCGGAAAAAATACCGATAATGTTTTTCAATACATATAAAGTTATATTATTTCTCATTCACATAGCAGTTAAAAGTCTGCTACTTTAATAGGTTCTTATCCTTCAATACAGGAAGCAGTATCAAGGACCAAAGTAGCAATTCTGTTGTCTACAACTACAAACGTAGTTACGAGCGATGTTGCAATTCTCTTGTCTGCGACACATGTTAGCTACATTGTACCTTAGACAAGGAAGTCTAGCAGCCCTACCCTGCCTTAGTGTCGACACTTCCGTACAGCCTATAGCAATTACGCGATAATAACACTTATTACGTAAATTTCTACGCTGTATCATTGTTTAGATTTTGAAAAAAAAAAATTATGGTATGGTATTAGTCTACGCACAGTGCTTTGACTCTCAATAATCTCAGTATTTACGATACTATTAATGTCAATATAGAAGAGGTTCTTAGCCCTAATACAAAACATGAGATTCTTTCCAAGTCAAGAACAAAGGTTTGGAATAAAAGGTAGGATAGTGTTACCATACGTTTTTACAAAGTAAGAGCATTGTCACGAGACGGTATTCTATTACAAGTCGTACAGCTAAAAGGGATGGAACTAAAGATATTAAATAACATTAATACAATGCGTAAAGAAAGTAGAATAACTTAAGAAGATATTGTTCTATGGTTATAGATACTTAGGGTTCTTATTCCTGTTTATCAAAAGGAAAACAAAGAAAAATTTCCTTATAATAAGGAAATTGCTTTAAGATTAACATTAATCTAGGAAGAAATAAATGTATAAATAAAGAAGAATCGTTAAGTAAATTGAAGAAACAATAATCCAAACAAAGTGTTGTAAGCATTAACAATATGGAATAAATGGCATAACAAAACTAGTGACCCGATTGGAAAGACCAAAGTAATTATAAATTCTTTGACGCGAGTTAAAACGAAGAAATCAGAGAAGAATGGAAAAAAACATTGTTAGCGGCACAAAATGCAAATAATCACCGTAATTTGCAATTATTACACATACGTAACATTTGTTAAGCATTTCAATCACAGGTCAATGCCAAGTTTTCAAACAAACAATCGTTACCATGAGAACAGCTCTTTAGTAAATATAATCTAACGTATTAATCACGATATCGTGACTTAAATAAAATTCTGGAAAAAAGACAAATTTTATCATAAATAATGTACAACAGTTTCGATTTCATCTTTGCGATGATTTTTATCCTCAACACAGGCGATCTTTACCAACTTGTAGTATTTCGTAAAACAGTAATAAGAAATTTCAAAATCTGTAAAGAGATCAGTGATCTTGCGATAGCGGGTGACATCGTCAATTTTTCCAATGACGTGATATATCTGTAGGCAGTGGCATTGTTATGTAATGTGAGACCACAGTCATTGTAGCCGACCGTCCTTGTCACCGCAGATGTAATGCGATAGGCCGATGCAATGTTATAATCGTAATGTTGCATGAGGAACTGACATCATAGGTACTATATGTCATGTTGAGTAAGATCAAAGGGAAACTCCAAAAAGGGCCACTTTAACCATGTTGGAATAACAATCTGATGTAGTGGATTCAGGGCCGCGCCGACCCTAAGCAGCGCCTGTGTGCGACACCTATGACGCGCCTGTGTGCGAAACCTATGAAGCGCCTTTTTTAGCCGGTTTAGACAATTTTTTTTAACTGTGTTGTACTAAAAAAAAAACAATCCTTTTGCTTAGGCGCCTGTGTGCGCCGCACACATCGCACACAGGGGCGGCCCGGCCCTGAGTGGATTTCATTTTTAAAAGGTTCTGGCTGAGACGACAAATGATATTTAAACCAAAATGTGTCTACTAATTTCTAGTCTTATCTCTCTTGGCTTTTAGAATCTATACTAATATTATAAAGCTGAAGAGTTTGTTTGTTTGTTTGAACGCGCTAATCTCAGGAACTACTGGTTCGAATTTAAAAATTATTTTTGTTGGATAGACCATTTATCGAGGCAGGCTTTAGGCTATATAACATTACGCTGCAACTATTAGGAGCGAAGAAATAACGGAAAATGGGAAAAAAACGGGGAAAATTATTCATCCTTGAGGGCTTCCGTTGCGTGCGCTACCAAAAATATATGTATGAAAGAAGGGAACTTTTTACCGCGGGAAAACTTCGCATTCCCACGGGAAACCGACTTCTACGCGAACGGAGTCGCGAGCGGCCTCTAGTATTTTATAAGTCTCTTGCAGTTTTCATTGAAGGGAAATTGTGTATTATATTTAAAGTTATATTATAACAATGAAAAGATATTAAAGAAGAGCTGCTACTTCGATATTCTTTCACCAAAATCTTTCCAACGTTGCGAAATTTCTGGAAATAAATCACAGGAAGTTTATTAATGATAGATTAAAGTTTTATTAAAGGATAAAATAAAAGAATTCTGTGTAAACCTGGATTTTGTTGCAAAATTCTATAAACAATAGATGCTTGCAAGTAGCTATAGTAAATCGCTATGATGAAAACAATAGGCAATGTTTTGCTATTATCTCGCCATTGAAAATTTTCTCGACAATCACACGAAACTAAATATTGTCTGTAAAAGATAGGCATTCATTGTCTTGGAGATGTTCAATGCTACTTAAACAAATTTCGACAAGACCGTCAATATATTTTGCATCAGCATTATATTTGTCCTGAACAAAATTATCATTCATCTTATGAAGTTATGCGAAATTAGAGCAGCGGAAAGTTAGAAGAAATATTTCTTTTTCTATAGAAAGCTCAGCTTTGTTTATGATCACGCAATGTTCCTTGGCCGATGTATCGAGATGTTTACTTTCACTGCCGCAAAATATACGACCTCTACTATTGGAACGAGCTCGGATGCTGTTCTGTTGGTGTTGTGCTTTTGAATTATTCAACGAGCTAATGGCAGAGGTTATTGTAAGCGTGGAAGTGAGGAAATTTAACAACTCGGGATTTGATTAGTTTTAACACGAACGAATGTTGAAAAATCATATTATTTTTGGGGATAAGGTAACAAAAAAAAATGATGTAAAAATCTCCATCTGTATTGTGTTGTGTTCATTTGAACTAGGTAGGTATAAGGATTAAATAAATAAAGATAATAACATTGAATACCCTCTATTTTATTGTATGCACAATAATAGTATTTTAATTATTATAATATAAAAATGTATACACATAGCTTTGTCACCACAATTACCTCCAAATAAATACAGGAACCGGAAATAATAACTCCGTAGATCTATCTACTTGATACGACACAAAAAATAAACAAGTTCAAGTCGAGGCTAAGGTCAATCGAACAAAAGAAAGTTACCAGCGAAACCTTCTACAAAGGCAAACCTATTCATACTCGCCTATCTATATTTAATAAACCACAATCATTCATAGTTACATAACGCTTTGTGCGAGACTGAAAACATTAGGAAGTTATGACTGCGAATAGAGCACGTATAGTCATTACAGATATTAACCATAAAATGTTTAATTCTTTACACTTAAGTCTTGGAGAACTCACAGTTTATATTTGTTTAAAAGTCTTTGTGTGAACTCCTCGACAATTGTAGTTTCTTATTTAATGGTCTAGATTTGAAATTGACGAATATTGACAAGGCTTTGATAATTTTTAAATCTATGGCTCTATGTAGGTAAGTCATTTCCAGCGACGTTATAGCCATTTAAGAGTTATTCATCGAAGTGTCAATTTTATTATTATAATTTCATGTACCTACTACTTACGGTACTTATAATTATTTAGTTTGCAGTTATTGGAAAAAGAAACACTAACATTAATCTTAAAGTTACGTAATCGTATTTTATTGGTTTTTCTTCATGGCATGAACAAATACGAGGATTAAAAACCTCTGGAAATACTACTTATTGTTTAATTAAAATCTAGCTTTAAAATGCCTTTAATCAACTCTTGTTCGATGTAAACAAGCGCAGTGGCCAAACTGAAAATAATTCTGGCACCTCCGCAATCACATTTATTTGGTTCATTCAACTATAACTGAGTATATACACGATTATATTCTTCAAATTGTATTCCTTAGTATAAACATAAGGGCTGTAACAGATTTATTTGAAGCAATGTTGAATCATAAAGTCAGAAGTGGAAACAATTTTTTTAGGATGTTTCGGACACTCATTGTAGAAAGACTTAATGTATATGGTAAAATACAATACCTAAAAGGATATTCCGTTTCACAAAACAAAACAAAACAAAACAGACTGACCTATTTGTGGTGTATACACATGGTAAACACGACAATGTGAAAATGAGAGTGGATCAATTATAGACACACACTCCTCCCGTCACTCTATTTAATTATTCCACTGTTTGTCGTCCAATTACTTGTAAGTTGCGAGAATTTAAAATGCTGAATATTTTGTTTTTAAATTTTTCAGAAGCTTCACTAACCAGCCTACGAGAAAGAATATGAATAATTTTAAATATAAACGCATTTCTGACCTCAAAATGGCCGCGTCAAAATGATTTAACAAATCGACTGAAACTAATACTAAGACACAAAGGGAAGTAGATAAATTTGTCATTAGCAGAAAGCGTTAGCAAAGTGCGTACATATATCAATCATCGTCAATTCGAAGGTCGAGATACGAACGTAATGCTCTTTTATTTACAATTGTTATATTATTGTTAGTTACACTATTTAGACCTAGAATAGTTAAAACATCAACCAACTAGTTGGTTGATGGTTTTGTCTGCATGGACTATAAATGTTTAACCGTAAAAATGATTTTCCCATGGGAAGAAAAGTAGCCTGCTTCCTTTCTAGGGTTTCAACCTATCTCCTAAAGAATGGTTTATAACAAAATGGTTGAAACGCTTTGAAGTGAAAACGGAACATACAGGCTAACATTTACTGTTTTACATTGTTAATATTATAAAAATAATTGCTATTTTGTCATACTAAAATGAAAACTCCTTATGAGTTAAGTTTTCGAGGCATGTAGATCTATCTATCAGCACTTAAAATCCATATTACTATCATAAAAACATCATGAACTAGGCCCGATATCACCGCATGCTTTATCTCGGTCAGTAACAGTTATTTGGCAACCAGCATCGCATCTTCCCCGTCGTGGCTGGCTCTGCTATTTGGCTCTTACTCGGTGGCATCAAAACTATCTGTAGACTCTACACAATCTAAATACCACAAACGGTAATAAACAATTTATTGCTATATAAACGATATTCAAATAGCACGGTGAACTCGCTGTATACAACCTAGACTTAACATATTTACTTAAGTTGAAATTCAGTTTGAACAATCTGAAGCAATATCCACACATGGCGACAATCTAGGTCAGTTAGTAGATAACTTGCAGATGTTAGTATTTAAGGTAATCGTACTCTAGTTGGATTACAACATTTCTAGAACGTTGCCAATGCTTCGCTTTTAACCGTTTACATTTATAACTTTAGAAAGTTATATCGCACTTTATTAAAGATAGAAATACTTTGAGTAACCTTTT
Source organism: Emmelina monodactyla (assembly GCA_916618145.1). Taxonomy (NCBI): domain Eukaryota; kingdom Metazoa; phylum Arthropoda; class Insecta; order Lepidoptera; family Pterophoridae; genus Emmelina; species Emmelina monodactyla. Next base: position 7,275,138 of record OU745316.1, read on the forward strand.
TTTTTTTTTTTTTGTTTGTCCAGGAAAATGCCTACGCATACCCGTCCCCTCCAGGGAAAGGAGACGGGTTATGTCGGGCTCGCACCGACTAAAAACCTGGAGTTGTCCTACTGGCCGTCGTATAATGGCGGGGACGCGGGAATGTCCTGTAAAGGTCTGCTCGCCGCGAACCCACCGACGGCTGGCCACCGAGGCAGCCCCCTCAAGTTTGGAGGCGCGCTGGAACAACCGCGGCGCGCCTACCCCCTCTTGTTCCCTTGATTGGCTACCGACCTAGCCCTGTGTCGGCAGCTTGGGAACCTCCCCAGGGTCTTCGGCCGTCTGCCGACCTGGGGCCTCACCGGCTGGAGTCGCCGGCGCGCCACTGTCCCCGCAGTGGCGCGCCGCCGAATCCGCCCTGGGCCTAGGAGAGGGGTTTTCCCACCACCCCTTCCTCAGCCCACCACCTCCAATCCGAATCGCGGAGGATCGGATGCCGCGGCCGCCACGCCGCACCACCCGACCCCCCACGATTACCCCCCTGGGCGCTCAACAGAACGAGGGCCAAAGGCCCTGCTGGAGCCTCCCCTCCTAGGGTGCAACTGACCGGGCCGAGCCCGGCCAGAGCCTCCCCTCCGGGCGCATCAGCACGCTGGGCTCCCGCCCAGCTGGAGCAGCCCCCCTCTCGTGGGCCGGTCTACCTCACGACCGGCCCCATGTGGGACCGCTTAGCTTCCCCCAGTAGCTGGCTTGCTACGGGGTACTAAGCCCCCCCGCCGCGGCAAGGCGCGATCCCTTGGGGGGGATAACAATTTTACCTGGACTGACAAACATGAAAAAGCATTTCAACAACTCAAAGACTGTATTTCCAAGGCACCAGCTTTAGGGTATTATGACAAAGATGCAGCTACAACCTTGGTGACAGATGCAAGTCCTGTTGGCATTGCTGCTGTATTAATTCAACATCAGAAAATTAATAATGAACTTCAACCTATCATTATAAAATACATAAGTAAAGCTTTATCTCCAACAGAGCAGCGGTACTCACAGACTGAAAAGGAAGCCTTAGCCATAGTGTGGGCTTGTGAGAATTTGTACATGTATTTAATAGGAAAACAATTTACTATTCTATCTGATCATAAACCTCTTGAAATTATCTACTCACCAAAGTCCAAGCCAAGTGCAAGGATACAAAGATGGGTATTAAGATTACAACCATTTACTTTCAAAGTTATATATAAACCTGGCAAAACTAACATAGCTGACCCAATATCTAGATTGTTAAATACAAATGATAGTTCTCAAATGGCAACAGAAGACAATGAAGATGTTAAGTTATTGGCTTTTATTGAGGTTCAAGCAGTGACATTACAGGAAATACAAGAAGCCACACAATCTGACAGAGAGCTAATACAGTTAAAGGAAGCAATCAACAAGGACACTTGGACAAAGGATCTGAAGAAATATGAGCTTATTAAAACAGAATTATGTATTATTAGTGATATCATAATGAGAGGGTCAAGAATCCTTATCCCTAAAAAGTTAATACCGAGAATTCTAGAAGCAGGACATGAAGGACATCTTTCAAAAAACTCTATGAAGGCTAAATTGAGAGAGAAGGTCTGGTGGAATAAAATGGACAAAGACATAGAATACTGGATAGACACTTGTGAAGGATGCAGACTTGTAAGGCAGAATACTCATCCAGAGCCATTAACACCTACAGAGCTACCAAGCAAGGTATGGCAATTAGTAGCAATAGATTATCTTGGCCCGCTACCATCTGGCCATTACCTACTTTGTGTTGTTGATTACTATAGTAGATACTTTGAGGTAGAGATATTAAAGAATCAGACAGCTGATACCACAATCAAATCCCTGGAAAAAATAATAGCTTCAGAAGGACTTATGGAGGAGATTGTATGTGATAATGGACCAGCATTCCGTGACAAAAAGTTTTATAGATTATTTGTAGATAACTTGCAGATGTTAGTATTTAAGGTAATCGTACTCTAGTTGGATTACAACATTTCTAGAACGTTTACATTTATAACTTTAGAAAGTTATAACGCACTTTATTAATAATAGAAATACTTTGAGTAACCTCGGATATATAGGATGTTTGAAGGGTTCCGTTGGATGCGCTCAGCATAATATTGAGAAACACGTTTAATCGGTACTTCCTGTCATGAGCTCAGTTATAAATAAATAAACTGATCCGGAAACCTGACGGCCTCGGTGACACGCCCATCTGTATATCAGAATATACTTCACTATTGTTTGGTTTAATATGTTCGTGATAATCGACTCATCCACAGCCCTGGGAGGGAGAAAGGGCCTTGTGGAGTTCGTTCACGTTGCAGGCTTTACGCTTGATTTCACTGATATGTTGCTAGTTTGTATGCCTTCAAGGTGCGGCGACTATGTCTCTAATGTAATGTATGAAATTCAAGATATTATACATACGTATTGATTGATAGATGTAATAAAAAATATAAATAAAAAAAAGTTTTATAAATCGTTATTAAAAATAGTAGACCTGTCGTGACATCTTTTATTTAATAACTTTATAACTTCTTTATTTAGAGTCAACTAATAATTAGTTTACCCATAATATCTGTTTAAAAAATCCCCCACGGTATAATTATAAAAACCTAACTATGTTAATCTAACCTAACATCTGTAAGGGGGAAAAACATCACATACTCGTTTATAGAACACTCCAAGTGATGTATTTGAATCTTCGAGGGGACCCAATCATAATAAACATGTGCCGGCAATAATTTGATGACTCCTAACAGACATTAAGCAGGAGTAATATTAGCTTCGGGCCCCCATCGAGAAGTTTAACTTTATTAGCTTCTTATGAAGTCTCTTGTAATAATCCCACTCTAAAAATAGTGTATTTCACTTACGCATGAGATAAATCAATCCTTAATTCTGTTACTAAGACAGAAGTATACACTAGAACATTAATGTGATTGTGTTCTTTAAAAATATGACAACAAAATATAGATACACATAATCTGATAAGTTAAAATAAATAGGATCTTTTGTTTCTGACTTCAAATATAGGATAGATAAACTTAAGATTAAGCTTGTTGGTTTATTCTTTTCAACTAAGATTGGAGTTCAGGTATACTTCAAAGCTTTCCGAACAAAAGTTTTTTAATAAGCTAAAATCAGAATGATTAAAGTCACACTTACTGTATTACGGTTTCTAACCTGTCTTTCATTTGTCATTGCGTTTTACTACAAAACATCAGTTAATGTGGCCACTTATTCGTAAAGATCAGCCAAAAGCAGATTATCTGGATGTTTCGTGTATAAAAGCAATTTATCTTGACTTCGGACTTCCTCAATATCCGAGATGTTTATTTTTCTTAAACCAATGTGTTTAACTGATCTTTTACGGGAGCATTAAAACCAAGATATTGCAGTAACCCACACATTTTGGCAAGAGGTGTAATAATAAAAACAATATTGCCTACGTATTTCGGTCAAGCTAAATTTAGATAAATAAGTCAATGCCCCTAAAGAAGCATTGACCCTTGATAAAACAGGGTTCAGGAAAGCAATTTAGATGTTTATTTTGCTTGCTTATCATTAAATTGGCACTTGGCAGATTGTTACATTACCGGATGTATACGTTGTGGCAACAGTACAAATTAAAAGCTAAAAGCTGATCCTTAAGATTAAGTGGCCTGCTCCAATTTAGAGATGAGTAATAAAATGATGCATGTTTCAATCATCTTGAAAATGTTAAAATCTGTCTGCCAGTTAACAAGAAGTTATAAGCAAATAAACTTGACGCGATATTATATACAGCTCCGGGAATAACTTAAGAACATTATATTCGCACTGTGCATGACAAATAAAGCCTTGAACCGAAGGAACTTTATGGAAAGAGGTAAAAAACAAACCCGTAATCCTTTTAACATAAGGCTCATGACGGTGCAACTACATTAGTACTGCGCTAGTGGCTGGTGCAGTAAATTAAATAAAAGCTCACGGAATCCTTATCAGTGGCTTCTCGTGTTCTAGAACTGATCCAATTACAGCTGAAGTCAGTGCGTACGTCATGATGACTCTCTGCCATTCAAGGGCGATGCAAGCCTATGCTAGCCTATGGGTTAATTCGATTTTGTTATCCTTTCTAAGCCACGACAAAGCCTTACGCGGAAGCCTTAATTTCCTGATAATATATCACCTTCCTGCACACGATATATGCATGAAATTTACGATCAGGAAACCGACTCGCAATTTGCATGTGTCTTCGTATCTTCAATGACCTTATACGTTTTGTGTCGTGATTAAAATTGTGGATTACATTGATGAGACTAGCTAAAGGATTACTGTGGATGACTCAAGCGAGACATGAAACAGCGGATATGCAATGGCAGCAACGTCTTAAAGTTTTGCAAATGCAGTGTACGTGATTGCGTTCACGTCGAGCCAGCGATACCCATCAATTACCAAGTATTTATCATATTGCGATTGACCCTTTGAACATAAACGACTCTTTTTTCCATCGTGTATAAGCAATTTGCGTGGTTGGAGATGGAATTTTTATTATTGGCACCATTCAAATTTCCAGTCCAAAATATGAGAGGAAAAATCCTTTTAAGTCGTGATAGACGAAATCAACGATACTGTGTTAATCTAACAGCCACTTAATTGGAAATATACCTATAGTTAATTAATCGAATACTCATGACCAAACTAATGTCGCAAGGTTCTTACCACTAGAGCTGTCGTTTAAAGCCCATTTGTGTTACTCTAGATCTAACACCTGACTTCAGTCCTCTCTTTCTTCATTAAGTTAATAAAACATCTAAATAATAGTTCCCTTCGTACGGGCTAGTTTCTATTACTTTGTACGTTTTAGCTCCGAATACTTATTGAGCACTAAGCAGCCAAAATGTATGAGAAATTTATAGGTATTCGCGTGGCTAAAAGCATTATTTTTTGCAAATTAGTAGTTACACATACTGTGGTTTAATAACAAATTATTACTTTAAAAAGCGGAAATATAGCAAACTAGACTTTCATACTTACGTAACGTAAGTCATGTATTTTCTAAAGTTAATTAATTGGAGATAAAAAAGGGCATAAAGGAATATTTCATACATAGGCTTGATAGCAAAATATAATTATTTTACATAGCATTATAATTTCTGAAGGTAATTTTATTATCTTCTAATTTCATTTCTCGCCAAAATTTTTATTTTTAGATTCACCTTACAAGGAAAATATTTAAATCATGTTTCAAATATTTTTTTCACATCAAATTTGTCCCAAATCTCACAGAAACTTTTGATATCTAATTAAGATGGCGATTACTTTTGCAGATTTGTATGCTTCGTACGGACTTCATTCCATTAACTTGACACCGGCAAAAGGTCATTGACACAATGTACGAGTATTTATTAAGAACCTTTACTTAATATATATATATTTTTGAAAGGAGGCATAGAAATCTTCATCATAGAGGGTAGGAGGTACTTAAAATCTGTGAAAAAACGAATTTCTACGTAAAGTTAAAATGAATAAGATGTTACCCTATTTTCTTATCTTATCAGGAAGGGTATTAAACTAGTTTATCAATATAACTTATATGAATCTTATTGTAAGTGTTTGTGTATTACAATGTTTTTATGTTTAGTTTGAATTTTAAAAAGTGTGATGTAGGTAAAATGTAAGAGAATATTATAGAGTCAACTTATTGAAGTGTAAAATAATGAATTAATTTAGTAAAGCCTTGAATAGGTATGACATAAGGAAAAACATCCTATCATGAAATACAAAATATCTACATACTGCTCAAATAGCCAACTTAAAAATTTACCACAAAAGATTAACTCAGACCAGGCAGTTTATTAACTACTTAAAATGTTAAATTTAAAGAATAAAAACATTTGAATTGTTGAATCAAAGCAGTTATTCTTGTTATGTTTAAATTAACAAAAACAGGTGTAGCCTACAGGCTTGTATACACAGTTGAAATGAGTATTGAAATTCATAACAATATGTTGCATGCAGTGGTCTTAAAATAATAACAGTTTGAGATTACTTACTTACTTCTAAGTTTTTTTCCTAGTAATTAAATGTATCTTTAACACTATAAGTATGTATGAAATTGTGTACCTACTAGGTATTTTACCTACCAGAGAAGTGGTAAAAGTAGTAACTAGGCACTTCAGAAAAAAAAACAGAACAAGGTGAATCTAGAAATTGAATATCAGGTGAAGACAATTTTAAATCAGAATCCAGTTAGAAAATAGGTAATATTTTGGCTGTGTGCTTATAACAATTTTCTTATTATCTTGTGTTAAATTTTACAGCAACTCAAAATACTATGAAATACCTAAACAAATTGATTGTATTTAAAAAAAAGCTGTTCCCAATTGTGTTGAGAATCTGTGTATTATTGTTATTAAGTAACCTGAAGCCAATACTTTTATTTAACGTTAAAATACAAAGGCTTTTGCGTTTTTGTTGATAAGTAACGTTATTTGTACAGACATTTAGTAATAAACCAACGCAATATCCAAAGTCTAGGTCACTTACATTCAACAGTACGAAGAGGAGCAAGTTTTCTCTCCGGTTTCTTTTCGAAATGGGCCCAGTCTAGCAATATCGAACACAAAACAGACACGACACAAAACGTATATAGGAAATAATGAACAACCGTATAAAAGTTCTTTCAAAATCCAAATACAAAGCACTAATTCAAATTCGAATAAATGCTATCAATAACAGGTAAATCGAACGCACAGTCGCCGCGCTAATACTCGCGGCAAACGTCTCGCTCGTTGATGCTTTCACAACTGACTGACTGACTGAAAAAATAGCAAGCAAAACAACAAGCAAAGAAATCTATTTGTGTGTAGGTGGGTAAAGGTTGATAAACACGAAGACTTTATATTGCGCTATAATCGCTTATAAAATTCACCCAATAGTAACGAGGACGGCCAATTATACTGACCGAAATAAGCATTATGATTGGTTAAAATCTGGTGTTCCCCAACTGCCAATCTGACACTGGAAAAGATACTTTATTATTACGTCAATGTCAAAAAACTATTATTGACATTGACGTATTGTTGACAGCTTTGGTGTTACCAAGATCAAAACAACTAATTTCTTGTTACGTTATGGATTGCACTTACAACACGTCTGTGCATATTACTCCAACGTGTTGTCTGATGTACAGTGCTTATCGGTGCCAGTCAGTTTTTGAAGCATTAGCCAATGGAGATGACAAGGAGCTAAGTTAAAGTAAAAATATTTTTCAGGCGTTTTTAGCGAAAAATATCAATAATATACTTAACAAAAACAGAAAGTTAGCATCGAAAAACAATCGTTAACTACACTCTCTAATTTGTACCCCAACGTACGCCTAAAAGGTCATATAAGTATATAGCATAAATTTGTTGTCCATCTGTCTTAATGTCCTCCAATCCGTCTCAGGAACGGATTCAAATAATATTATTACCATACGTTAAAAGGTACAGACCTGTGGGGTTTTCGCGGATCCCCTGATGCTTTGAAAATATTACTCTGTATTAGGTTTTTCTTTTAATTGAGTTTAACAAATAAAAATAAAATGTAGTTTGAAATATATTTCCCATTTTATGATTTATAAAGGAAGCATGTGGCGACATCTATGTGTCATTGCGAACATTCTCTTCCGGCGGCAGCAAACAACTTACTCTAAAACAGCGACGGTCCTTAATCGCACTACAGGGTGTCCCAAAAGGTTACGTAGCTGGGAAGGGGGCTGGTAGGGGTGGTCACAAGGGTCACCAGAAAAATCCCCTCCGGATATTTAAAAAAAAAAATCAATTTTTTTTAAACTAAAAATTTTACACCTTGTGGGCCTTTTTTGCTTACTGTACCTACAACTATTGCTGTAATTGAAAAAAAAATCTGTTATGTAATCGTCAATAACCCTTTATCAAATTGAAATAAAAAAAACTATACATATCTAACCAAGATTTAAAAGAAAATTAAGTTCTTGTCCAGTCAAGGACTTGGTAATTACGATTTCACTCAACTTCCTACAAGCGTACCTACTGAAAAAAAAATGTACTACGCAACTCCGGCGAGTAACTTAAAAAGATAGGTAATTTTATTGCAATTCCAGAATGGTATAACAATTATTAGAAAAATTCATACTAGGACATTTAAACATATTTTTCGGGAACAATAACTCCTGCAAAAATAAAAATATCATAAAAAACAATAGTCTCAAATTCGTACGCAAATACATGTTTAAATGTCTATTCTGTTGCTTTGATGTTACTGTCCGTTATAATTCTCAAGATTTGAGTACAGACATACCTCAAACATTCAAGTATAGTCTAGGCTAGATCAACGCGAAAGTTGTAAAAATATGGAGTTTGATCTGCGCATCATTTGTGCGTACCACCGTGCGTGTCAGGCGGAATTTTTTGCCGCGCAATGCGCAGATGTGGAATGAACTTCCTGCAGCGGTATTCCTGGCTACCTACAACATGGGGCGCTCATTTCCCAGCTACGTAACCTTTAGGGACACGCTGTATAAGTGTTTACGCGGGTAAGTATATGTAAGACTTAGGAAATAATCTCTATGGCGTTTCCGGCCTTAAATTCGTCCCCTGATACGGGGAGGTGTCCCCTTTTGCCGCTTTATTATAATGTAAACTAATTAGTTACAATTTCTATTTTGATAATATGCTTGCTTGGTGTTTTCTTTGTTTCACTTAATTTATGCTTTGCACTTGTACGGACTGACGACGGACGGAACTATTATTTTGCAAATTAAAGTTTGGCAACACCAACCGTCCATTTTCCTCCAGCCAGCCAGCCACAGCAAAGAAACTTGAAAAAAAACGACTAAGAAAAGAAAAGATTTATTTTAGGCCGTTAGCAATTTTTATGGTCGGCGGATATGTTTGTGCTTTTTACTTTCCTTGGCTGATAGTTTAAATCCTGTGATTTTTGCTGTTGAATGGTGAAACAGCGACATTTGTAACGGTAAGTCGTGACATTAGTCAATTTGTTTATTGTGAGAAAGTAACCGTTGGCTGGTCGAACTTTCGTTGATTTGTTCTAATTTCTCGTCTCGTGTTAAATTGAGAACGGCTATAAATGTTGCAGCTGCATTTATCTAAACAGTTTTGGTAGGTATTGGTCTAACTGCGTGTCTGTCTTTGATGTTGAATGAATCATTGTATCATTTTGCGTGTTTTACACTGCGTTTCAAAATTACCTGCATTTTTATTTACTATCAATGGTAAAATTACCATATAAACAATAATTAAAGTAGATGAATCTTGTGTATAGGTTAAAGTGTATCTTTTTCTTGATGTTCACAACATGGTTTACATTTTCAAGGTAAAATTTAACTTCAAGTTACTCAATTACCATTTCAAACAGGCTTTCTTTACTCATTTAGTCTAAAGCCATCTGCAAAAGGAGGTTCTTAACCAAACTTTACCATATTTATACATTCAGGGTTATCAACATGCCTTATTTTAATCAACACCCATTATTAGTGCAAGCAAGTGTTATGTTTAAAGCAGTTACTAAAATATATGGTTTTTTCAGAAACATTAAATAAAAAATACTATAATGGAGGATGAGAATGAATACAAGAAGCTGCCAACGGAAGACAAATGTGTCCATAAGTTATGGAAGGCCAGAGTTGCTGGCTATGAGGAGGCAAATAAACTCTTCAATCAAATTGACGATGAAAAGTCACCAGAGTGGAACAAATACTTGGGACTGATCAAAAAGTTTGTTACTGACAGCAATGCAGTTGCTCAGGAAAAAGGTATGACTAATAATATTTTTATATTTTTCAAGCATAATTGATGGAAGTACCTAATCTCTTAAATTTTTATACATAATATAACTAGTTGTGCGTAATATACTAATTGGATTTATTCTGAATAAAAAAGTGCAAGTGTTTTTGATCACAATACTTCCTGTTTGAATGCAGTTGTCCTTAGCTACTTAAAATATTTACTTTTTATATAAATTCTTGTTACAATGAAATGTGGGTCAGACCAGACATCAATTTAGATTTGTCTGTAAACAATCAAAAATATAGAAGTTTGTTTAATAATATGAAAAAATAGGTTCTTGTATGAAAATTGTTTTTAGATATTACAAATGGAAATATATTTTTATACAATGCCACAATATTTAAGCTTCAACATTATACCTCAAGACAATACAGTAGGTGCTAGTTAGAAGAATGAAAATAATAATCAAGCATGAGCTTAAATCTGTACTAAAAGTGAAAAAATAATTTATTTTACTAAAATATGGTGCCTTAAATTGTAATCACTGTTTTTATGACAAACTCAACTATTATTTTATTAATTCAATATAATAATTGTAAATCAATATAATTATTAGTTTTGCTTTAATATTATCAATTGCTATTACTTAGTTATTTCATTACAAAGCTTACAAGGGTCATTGACTTGAATTAAGTCTATTGACTTAATAAAATGATTGTTGACTCAAATAAAATGTGTGTAGGCAGGGACCTAAATTTCAATGTTTGCCCTTTAATTCTTGTATCATAATCTAAACAAATTGTTTTTAATGAAGTTTTACAAAAAAATATTTTCTTATTTTAAAGTTAGACGGGTCCTAGCTCACTTAAATATTTCTTTTTATGATGATTTTAGAGACAAGACTACAATAACAACTAGAAAGGGGCATCCATTACTAATGCATATAATCAAAATACTTTAAAATAACATGTCAGCTATGTGGGAAAAGTTTTAGCCAATTTCATATTTTGTAGGAGATCTTTGTCCAGAACTGAATCTGGCAAATAAGTTCCATAATTTTTATTAGTAGATTGTTAGTTTAGCTTTGATTTCAATATAAAAGTTATTGAATAACTTACCTATATTAATATTTTGTCGTCAGGATTGGAGGCTGCCCTTGTATTTGTTGAAAACTGTGGATATGCAGGCAAAACCACGGGCGAGGTCATGTCAGGCATTGTCGCCAAGTGTATCGCCGCACCCAAGACAAAAACCAAGGATTTGGCCCTACAGGTTTGTAGCTATTGTGATTAAACACTTTGATTGGCGAAGGTAGGTATTGTGATTACATATAAAAATTTCAAGTCTGAGAAGAATAATAGTCTATAATATCACTTCATAGTATAAATCAAAGTTGCTTTCCGCCGTCTGTATGCTTAGATCTTTAAAATTACGCAACATTTTTGATGTGGTTTTTTTAATAGATAGAGTGATTCAAGAAGAAGGTTTAAATGTATAATAACATAGTACAGGGAAAGGGGTTTTACTCTGAATTTAACGCGTGCGAAGCCGCGGGAAAAAGCTAGCCTAGTATAAAGCCAAGCCCCTATTTATACATCTCAAACTCCACAACGAATTTTAATGTTGTTTAACCATAGTTTCAGTGTTTTTTCTTATAGAGTTTGCAAGTAAAGAGAATTCACGAAATGTTTATTTTGTTCTAACTTCAATGTTTCGCGACCAAGTCGGCCAAAATTCCTTTATGAAATGTGCATTTTTTTAAAGTAACATTCGTTGCTAATTTATGATTTGAGTATGTACAATTGTACACTCTAAAGTGTATTATTCATTATTACAAATCATGAATGAGTGAACTAAGCTTGTAACACAATCAATTTCACAATAGTGTATTATAATAATTTTGAATATATTAGTAGATGAATGTTCCTTGCGTAATTTTTAAATAATGGTCATTGTTTTTTTTAATTTATTCACCTGAATATAACAATAAGTAAATACCCGCGATATAATTAGTTTCAATTACACCTTTTTGTTAATTTCTTTTTGTGCATTACATTTAATAATGCATTTTAGCATGTGTAATTTTATAGCAAATAATGTTTATTACTTGTATTTGTTGTAGTATTTTAGAATGGTGGCATGAAAAAATACTTAGTAAAAATAAGTTTTGTGTGAACAGAACAATATTTCTTCAGTAACAAGTGTTCTTTCTACTTGAAAATAAGATAAATCGATACGAAAAACCTAAACAAGGCTGTTTAGGTCTCGCTATGTAAACTTTCAGATATCACGAAACATTTAATTTTGGCTTAATTTAGAAAATCATCGCTAAACTTTCTCGAAAATTAAAGCTTAACAATAATTGTAAAAACCAATTCGAATTTGGTTTCGTGGTGTAGAAAAGGATCTATACACACATACAACCCAATCTATACATACAACCATCTATACATACAACCCAAACTATGTAATCAATTTTTTTTCTCAGATTACCCTCATGTACGTTGAAATCGAGAAGCACGAAGCCGTCGAGGAAGAGCTGCTCAAAGGCATGGAGCAGAAGAACCCGAAGGTTGTCGCCGCTTGTGTCTCCGCCTTGCACACAGCATTGAAACAGTTTGGCAACAAGGTGATTGCGATCAAACCTATGGTGAAGAAGATACCGATACTAATGGCTGATCGGGATAAAGCGGTTAGAGATGAAATGAAGGCGTTGGTGGTTGAGATGCACAGGTAAGTTGTGAGCAGACTATTTCTTTTAATTATCTGTATTTGATAGTTATTATAGAAGAAAAAAAATGATTTTGTCGAATTTGACTGTTACCTTTTCGTGTAAGTAATTTGGAAAACTTCGAGATAAAGTCCATTAAATGTTTATGATTAATATCTATCAACTTAAGGCTTCTTAATTTATTGACCTTTTCGTGCATCAGTTGATGGCAGATGGCGATTTATATTGTTATATCGCGATATATTTTATGTTCACATCGAAAAGTCCAAGCTGATTTAGATTTTATCTACGATTGCGATTAACTAGCTTGTGGTTTTGTTCAAATAATAAACAGTTTTTTTTCTCTTTCTTATCTCGAATGAAACTGCTTGGCACAGTTACTTATAACTTACAAGTATTGATTATACATATATTTAAACTCTTTTATTAACCTCAAGCAACTCTTACCCTCCCAGATGGATAGGCCCGGCCATAGAGCCGCACATAGCGTCGCTGCAGGCCGTGGTGCAGCAGGAGTTGCGCGAGGCCTGCAGCAGCACGGGAGCCGCGCAGCCGCTGAGGTATCTGAGGTCGCAGCAGCAGCGGATGACGGCGGCGCCCGGCGACAGCGCCGGCGATGCTGGTGAGGATACGTGGACATTAGTGACCAGCCATAGAGATGTGTGGACATTAGTAACACAGCCATAGAGATATATGGAAATTAGTCATTCGGCCATGGAGTTTTTTTTTTATATAATATGGCAAAGCAAACGAGCATGCGGGCCACCTGATGGTAAGTGATCACCGCCGCCCATGACTACCCGCAACACTGTGGGTGTTGGGGGTGTGTTGCTGAGCCTTTGACAAAATTGAGCACCGGATACCACACTCACCGAACTAAACGCAGGAACATCGTCCCTACTTTACGTCGGTTTTCTGTGCGACGGTGGTATTTCACCGGTCGAATCAGCTCTAATCGCTGCAGACAGAACCTACAGCTATACTCTATCACTCCAAAAAGAGGATATATGGAAATTAATAACCCAGCCATAGGGATATATGGAAATAAGGTGCAAAATGATATTTTGTTTCAGATGGATGTACAAATACTAATAATATAACAGAACATTGCTAAAAAAATATATTTGGATTGTTTTATGTATTGTGTGTAGTGGCTAAACCATAGTCATAAAAAAGAAAACTTATGTTGTTGTTAAGGAAGACGCAAAAATAATTACGGTTTTAATTGTAGCAGACTTAGAAGTTTTTAAGATATGCTTATCAATCGCAGGTTTCTAAAAAGCTAGTTGTTTTCCTAAGTTCCTAACTGACTTTCCTTCCCTTTCCATAGGCGGTGGTGATGACGAAGACGAAGACGCCGGCAGCATTCCAGCCGACATTGACCCTTACGACCTCCTGGACCCAGTGGAAATACTGTCAAAATTGCCTAAAGACTTCTACGATAAGCTGGAAGCCAAGAAGTGGCAGGAGAGGAAAGAAGCGTTGGATGCTTTAGAGCATTTACTGAAGACTGCCCCAAGGCTGGAGCCGGGGGATTACGCTGATCTAGTCAGAGCTTTGAAGAAGGTTAGTTGGTTAGGATTATGACTTTGATTCACAGATTATGGAAAAATAAGTTGGGGTTGCAATGAAAAAAATGTATTTTCTAAAAAAATGTTGAACTAATCATTACATAGTATAAATCCAAGTCGCTAATTGTGTCTGTTTGTATGTTTGTCCGCTATCTCCTCCTAAACCACTAAACAGATTTAAATGTGGTTTTCGCCATCTTTTAGGTAATTTTTTCATTTAAAATTCTAAATAAATAACATTCAGAAAAAGATTTTAAGATAGCCATTACACCATTGCGAAGCGTGGGCGGGTCGCTAGTTGTATATATAAGTAAATAAACAGTATTATTAATAGTTTTGATAACTTAAACATTCTTTAATTTGTACCTTACTTTAACGACTTCGTTAGTCTAACAAAAAACAATTATTCGATCAAAGTATCGCACTCGTAAAAAAATCGCCAAATGTTCAGTAATATCGCGAACTCTTATTCGCAAAGTTTTGTGTACTCTGCTATTTTAACGATATTTAATATTAAGTTTAACGCCCATTTGTACCTACCGTTAAATAGAGCTATGTCAATATACAGCAATCATCACAATTAACTCTTATTCCCTTCCCAGGTGATATCCAAAGACACCAACGTGATGCTGGTAGCGCTCGGTGGCAGGCTTCTCGGTTTGGTTGCCACCGGACTCAGGAACAAGTTCCAGCCATATGCCACTGCCTGCGTTCAGGCCATATTGGAGAAGTTCAAAGAGAAGAAAACCAATGTGGTCACCGCTTTGAGGGAAGCTATTGATGCTATTTATCCTAGTGTGAGTATGGATAGAAATAAACAGGGTGGCTCATTCAAATTGGTCAGTATGGGAAAGTCTGAAACTGTAAGACATACGAAGATTTGTTCTTAAGAACCATGTCACCAATTTTTATAAAAAAAAAAACTGCATTCATTTATTTGAAAAAAAACTGTACCCAGCTAGGGAATCGAACCCGGTTGTGTTCTCTCCAAAACTTTGCTTAACATCTAAGAAACATACGCGTTGGTGACTTTAATTTACGGTATTTTTTAGTAATTCCCATATACTTATATATATTTCGGATACTTTACCACCAACTCTGTTAGTAACTTGAAATTAAACTCATTTTAACGGGTTTTACGCGTTTATTTTATTATTTTTGATTTTCCGACGTTTCGGCATTTTTGCAAATGCCGTGGTCACGGGTAGACTGAGATGTTTGACGTCTTCATAGAGTTAGTAACTTGCAATAATAATATTCTTTCCTTCTTTGATGCCCCTTCAACCTTTAGTTTAGCTGTAAAAACCAAAATTTTACAATAATTCATTTAATCATAACTAATTTATGTATTTCCAGACAAATCTCGAAGCAATAATGGAGGACATGCTAGCAGCATTCGACAACAAGAACCCCACAATCAAGACTGAGAGCTCCCAGTTCCTGGCCCGAGCTCTGTGCCGGACCCAGCCCGCTGCCTTCAACAAGAAGCTGATCAAGGCCTATGTGGGCGGGCTGCTGAAACTTATTGAGAGTGCTGGTTAGTTTGGGAGTCTGTTGGTTAAATAATTAAGGGTAGGGATTATGACAGGAAAAAAGTTAAATGTGACTTCTTAGATTTAGTTGAGATTTACGCGATCAGATATGAATCTGTTAAAATGAGTTTAGTTACAAGTTAAGTTAAGGAGCTTGTTACAGTTGTTTTACACTTAACATCTTTCTGTTTTCGAATCTTTTACAAATCTTACCTTCTTACTTGACAAGGTACTAAAAAAATTTGAATTTGTCCATTTCATACTTAATATGAAATATGTGAGATGTGGGTTTTTTTTGTTGTATTCATATAATCATTAATTACTTGCAGATCCAAACGTAAGAGACGCGGCGGCAGAAGCTCTAGGAACAGCGACTAAACTAGTCGGCGAAAAGAACATAGCTCCGCACATCGGGAAACTGGATCCGTTGAAGGAACAGAAAATCAAGGAATTCGCTGATAAGGTATGCATGATGATTATTGTGAAAAGTATAATTATTAATAATATTATGTTATTTGATTTAAGATAAAAGAATTTAGTTGTAATCAAAAGCGAAGTCTACTTTAATTAAGGTTGAAAAAAAAAACAATTATATTTTAAGTAAGTAATCATAACTCTTAAAGTGCTAATAAGTAAGGAATTTAGAATATAGATTTAAAAACATATTTTTGTGTTTAATAATAATCGTAAGTAGAAATATTATTCTGAGTGTTAAAGTTTTTTTAACATTTAATATAAAAACCATCAAAAATATTATTATTTTTCCACCAGGCTGTGATTCAAGTGAAAGCCAGCTCTCCGAAGAAGGAGGTAAAGTCCAAAGCCCCGGCCAAGGAGGCGAAGCCCGGCGCGGGCTCCGCACAACCTAAACCTGTTAAACGACCTGCCACTGGTAAGTTTCCAAGAAAATGTTTAATGCTATTTTTATTATATGCTTTGTACAGTACTTTCCCTCGGTAAAAAGTACCCCATGTAATACAGGTGAAAGTATATCTATGTACCAAGTTTCATCTAAATCCTGTTCCTGTCTTTGGGTGAAATAATAAAAAAAAACATACAAACATACTCACAATCTTTAGCAATTATAATATTACTAGTGGCCGCCCGCGACTTAGTCCGCGCGGAAGTCGGTTTCCCGTGGGAATGAGAAGTTTTCCCGCGGTAAAAAGTACCCTAAGTGTTATTCTGATGTATAACCTGTGTTACTGTAGAGTTTCATCAAAATCTGTCCAGTAGTTTTTACGTGGAAGAGTAACAAACATCCATATATCCATACAAACTCAAAACTTTCACGTTTATAATATTAGTAGGACTTAGATTAAGGAGAAGATCTTTTATACAACAAAGATTAATTCTGCCAAATAAAGTGTTGAGTAACCCGAAGAAAATATAGTTTATCGTTGTTATTTGTTAAAAAATACCGATTCCAATTGAGTTTTCATAGACAGAACATCTCTTCATTCATTAGCAACATTCTCTTTCCAGGAGTGAAGAAGCCCGCAGCCGGTGGGCTCAAGAAGGCCCCCTCCACCTCCAGGGTGGGTCCGAGCAGGGAACAGCTGCTGTCTGATGAGGAGGTGGACGCCAGGGCCGAGGTTCTGTTCCCGGCGGCTACCATCACTGGTCAGTTGCTTGTGAAAGTGATTGTAAATTAAAATAAACGAGCGACCCGCCCACGCTTCGCAATGGTGTAATTTTGCCGACTTGCCCGCGAACCCTGCTAATTGCTAACTTAAAAAAACTTTTTCGTAACGTTCTTTATTTACAAATTTAAATAAATAAATACCCTAAAATATGGAGATAACCGCATTTAAATCCGTTACGAACTTAAGGAGGAGTTAGAAGACAAAAATAGAAACAGACAGAATTAGCGACTTGGATTTATACTATGTAATAAATAAAATGTGTTGTTAAGTTTTACTATTGACTGCTTTTGTCGTGATGGGCATAGATGCAAATTAAACGCAAGAGTTTTTCAGTTTTCATGATGATAATATTCCAATATTAATAGTTATATTTCTTTATTTTAACTTCTTTTTTTTCTAATATGTAAGAGAAAATTACCCAGGTTAGTACTTTTATTGAACTGAAGAAATATTAACAGGCCTACAAATATGACCCTGTTTTTGGGTATAATTCTATCTTTAAAATACATTTCTTTTATCCAGGCATGGGCGACGGCAACTGGAAGTCCCGTCTAACCGCCGTGCAATCCTTCCACTCCACGGTCCAGGGTTTGACTCCCGAGGACGTGACGTCGCAAGTGTTATACAGGGTGCTCAACAAGAAGCCCGGACTGAAAGATACAAACGTACAAGTGCTGAAGGCTAGGCTGGAGACTTGTAAATATATTACGGAGAACTACCCCGTGTCTACGTAAGTGATTTGTTTTAATAATAATTATAGGTAAAAATAAATGAAAGTGTAGATTTTTTGCAGGAAAACAATTTTGATAAATGATTTTTGTTAAATGACAGTCTACAAATTAACATTTACTTGCGGCTTGGACTATGTTTCTTATTGCTATACACTTGAAGCATGAATTAGTTTAAACTTCAGGACATCAGCCGAATTCGTCATACAAGACATAGTGACCAAGCTCGGTGAGGCATCCTGCAGTGCTATATCTGCGGATTGCCTCACTTCCCTGGCCGAGGCTTGCGGCTTGGACTATGTTTCTTATTGCTATACACTTGAAACATGAACTAGTTTGAACTTCAGGACATCAGCCGAATTCGTCATACAAGACATAGTGACCAAGCTCGGTGAGGCATCCTGCAGTGCTATATCTGCGGATTGCCTCACTTCCCTGGCCGAGGCTTGCGGCTTGGACTATGTTTCTTATTGCTATACACTTGAAGCATGAATTAGTTGAATCTTCAGGACATCAGCCGAATTCGTCATACAAGACATAGTGACCAAGCTCGGTGAGGCATCCTGCAGTGCTATATCTGCGGATTGCCTCACTTCCCTGGCCGAGGCTTGCGGCTTGGACTATGTTTCTTATTGCTATACACTTGAAGCATGAATTAGTTGAATCTTCAGGACATCAGCCGAATTCGTCATACAAGACATAGTGACCAAGCTCGGTGAGGCATCCTGCAGTGCTATATCTGCGGATTGCCTCACTTCCCTGGCCGAGGCTTGCGGCTTGGACTATGTTTCTTATTGCTATACACTTGAAACATGAACTAGTTTGAACTTCAGGACATCAGCCGAATTCGTCATACAAGACATAGTGACCAAGCTCGGTGAGGCATCCTGCAGTGCTATATCTGCGGATTGCCTCACTTCCCTGGCCGAGGCTTGCGGCTTGGACTATGTTTCTTATTGCTATACACTTGAAACATGAACTAGTTTGAACTTCAGGACATCAGCCGAATTCGTCATACAAGACATAGTGACCAAGCTCGGTGAGGCATCCTGCAGTGCTATATCTGCGGATTGCCTCACTTCCCTGGCCGAGGCTTGCGGCTTGGACTATGTTTCTTATTGCTATACACTTGAAGCATGAATTAGTTGAATCTTCAGGACATCAGCCGAATTCGTCATACAAGACATAGTGACCAAGCTCGGTGAGGCATCCTGCAGTGTGATATCTGCGGATTGCCTCACTTCCCTGGCCGAGGCTTGCGGCTTGGACTATGTTTCTTATTGCTATACACTTGAAACATGAACTAGTTTGAACTTCAGGACATCAGCCGAATTCGTCATACAAGACATAGTGACCAAGCTCGGTGAGGCATCCTGCAGTGCTATATCTGCGGATTGCCTCACTTCCCTGGCCGAGGCTTGCGGCTTGGACTATGTTTCTTATTGCTATACACTTGAAACATGAACTAGTTTGAACTTCAGGACATCAGCCGAATTCGTCATACAAGACATAGTGACCAAGCTCGGTGAGGCATCCTGCAGTGCTATATCTGCGGATTGCCTCACTTCCCTGGCCGAGGCTTGCGGCTTGGACTATGTTTCTTATTGCTATACACTTGAAGCATGAATTAGTTGAATCTTCAGGACATCAGCCGAATTCGTCATACAAGACATAGTGACCAAGCTCGGTGAGGCATCCTGCAGTGTGATATCTGCGGATTGCCTCACTTCCCTGCCCGAGGCTTGCGGCTTGGACTATGTTTCTTATTGCTATACACTTGAAACATGAACTAGTTTGAACTTCAGGACATCAGCCGAATTCGTCATACAAGACATAGTGACCAAGCTCGGTGAGGCATCCTGCAGTGCTATATCTGCGGATTGCCTCACTTCCCTGGCCGAGGCTTGCGGCTTGGACTATGTTTCTTATTGCTATACACTTGAAGCATGAATTAGTTGAATCTTCAGGACATCAGCCGAATTCGTCATACAAGACATAGTGACCAAGCTCGGTGAGGCATCCTGCAGTGCTATATCTGCGGATTGCCTCACTTCCCTGGCCGAGGCTTGCGGCTTGGACTATGTTTCTTATTGCTATACACTTGAAACATGAACTAGTTTGAACTTCAGGACATCAGCCGAATTCGTCATACAAGACATAGTGACCAAGCTCGGTGAGGCATCCTGCAGTGTGATATCTGCGGATTGCCTCACTTCCCTGGCCGAGGCTTGCGGCTTGGACTATGTTTCTTATTGCTATACACTTGAAACATGAACTAGTTTGAACTTCAGGACATCAGCCGAATTCGTCATACAAGACATAGTGACCAAGCTCGGTGAGGCATCCTGCAGTGCTATATCTGCGGATTGCCTCACTTCCCTGGCCGAGGCTTGCGGCTTGGACTATGTTTCTTATTGCTATACACTTGAAGCATGAATTAGTTGAATCTTCAGGACATCAGCCGAATTCGTCATACAAGACATAGTGACCAAGCTCGGTGAGGCATCCTGCAGTGCTATATCTGCGGATTGCCTCACTTCCCTGGCCGAGGCTTGCGGCTTGGAATATGTTTTGAATGAGGGACTCACGTTCGCTATGGACTCGCAGAAGAACCCCAAAGTGCAGTCCGAGATGTTCAACTGGATGACCGGGGCGGTCAAGGAGTTCGGGTTCAGGTGAGTGGAAAACTAGGGTTAAATTGTAACTGAAAGCACTGCTTTTTGAGCCTATGTGCTTTAGAAGACATTATGAAGACAAGATACTATTTCATTGAAATTTTATAAACCTCAATGGTGCCGATTCTGAGTTTGGATGCCCTAAACTAAACTATAGTTAGAAGTACACATTATAATTAGATATTTTAATCTGACTACCCTAAGATTTTGCCTGCGTTATGACTCGGCACAAGCAAGTTTATTCTGAATGTGAATTTTGTCCAATTATTCTACGGCTTGCACTAATTATCTTTGTTCTTCTAATAGTGTGCCTGAGAAAGTTGGGCGTTATTTTTATTTTGTAAATGCGATGCTTTCCGAATCGAGCCAACAGCATATCTGTGTCAACCAAAACAAAAGTAAACTTCACATTTTTTTCCAGCATGAACGTAAAATGCATAATCGCCCACTCCAAGAAAGCCATCCTCGCCACCAACCCCAACGTTCGCACCTCTGTAGTTAACTTCCTCGGAGTTCTGTCCATGTATGTTGGACCTTCGCTACTGAACCACTTTGACACTGAGAAACCGGCCACGAAGCAACTGATCAGTCTGGAGATGGATAAATACGCCAATAGCACGCCGCCCACGCCTAGTAGGCAGTTGGGGAAGGTTTGTAAGGTAAGGGTGAATAGATTAAGTAAATAGCTAAGTAAAATAATGAAAAAAAAACACTTGGACCATACCAAAATGTAGTAGTAGTAGAATGTATTTTTATAAATGTACTAGTGGCCGCCCGCGACTCCGTTCGCGTGGAAGTCGGTTTCCCGTGGGAATGAGAAGTTTTCCCGCGGTAAAAAGTACCCTATATGTTATTCTGATGTATAACCTATATTACTGTAAAGTTTCATCAAAATCCATCCAGTAGTTTTTACGTGAAAGAGTAACAAACATCCATCCATACTCACAAACTTTCACATTTATAAAATTAGTAGGGTATGTATTTCAATACGACGCGTTAATTTCAGAGACTGATATAATTAATATACATTCGTTTTTAATTTATTTATGAAAATAGGTCGCAATTAATTTTTTAATGTCAAAATTGATTCTTACTATTGTAAAAAAATTATAAAAATATGGACGACGCAACAACGAATCTAGTTGTGTAAGCTTAACTATTGTGTTCCTTATTTTTTAAGTTATTCAGTAAAATTTCCAATTCTCTTATCCTACTAGTATATTATAATTAACACTTTTTTATACCTCTTTTTCTACCACCAGTCTGCAAGCAAAGCCTCAGTGGTTGACGATCAGTATGATAACTTTGAGGATGCAGTAGAAACTGAACCAGCACCTATGGACGAAAACAGACCGAAGACTGACATAGCACCGCTTATCACAGACTCGCTGGTTGATGAAATCAATGATAAGAATTGGAAGGTATGTATTTGATGCTGGGTTTAAGGTGTTATATGATAATGTTAATTTGTTTAAAAATGATTATAAAAGTGTGGGATTGAAATTAGACTCTCAATAAATATAGGCTAGTCTTAATAGTATAGTTTAGTTTAGAGATTTTTTTACTTTTTTAGTTTTGCATTAAGAATGCTAATTTTGCTAATAGAACTTCAAAGTATAGTTTACTAGCTATGTGTTATAAAGTCTGAGAGAATGTAGTTTATATTATCTATCATGTTTTTAATGGCTTTGCACTAATATAATACAGAAATTATTTAAAAACAATGATTACATATAAATAATACATATAAAATTCTAATTTCTCTGTATTTAACTTATTTTCTTTAAACCTACCAAAGCACTCTCAAATCTTAATCATATTCCTATGACATATTTCCATTTAACAACAAAACCATTTGTAAACCTATTTTCCGTATACACTGTATGGCAGTAACTAAATAAACCTATTATTGTCCCTAGGTCCGCAACGAAGGCCTAGACAAAGTAAAGGCTATCATAACCAGCTCAGCCCCCATCAAGTCTTCTCTCGGAGAGCTGCCTCAGGCTTTATCCGCTAGGCTGGTGGATTCCAACTCCAAGCTGGCCCAGTCAGCGTTGAATATCTGTGCTTGTCTGGCAACGGCTATGGGGCCGAGCTGCAGTCAGCATGTTAGGACTTTCTATCCGCAGTTCTTTCAAGGTATGTTTTTGTATATTTAATTTTGTTTGGATGTTCATGTGGTGAAAGTTTGGGGAAATATAGTGTTGAAGTAAGCGTGGCAAGTTGGTGAATGTGTCGTATTTAAAGGACTTTGAGTTTTGACGTTATTGGAATGAAACTTGGTTTTATCTACACAAGTAATAAAGCCAAAGCAATCGCTATAAATAGCTTCGTTAATATCATTGACAAATTTGTAGTATGGTAAAAAGCATTTAGTATCTGAAATTGTTCATATCTGTGTCAATTCTTTTATACGAAACCTTCTATTAATTTGATTTTGTGCCTTTAATTTCATTCTTCGTTATCCTACTAATATTAACGTGAAAGTTGAGTATGGATGTATGGATGTTTGTTACTCTTTCACGTAAAAACTACTAAACGGATTTGGATGAAACTTTACAGTAATATAGGCTATACATCAGAATAACACATAACACTTTTTACCGCGGGAAAACTTCTCATTCCCACGGGAAACCGACTTCCATGCGAACGGAGTCCGCCTGCGACTACTCACTAGTAGTAAATTCGCTACTACATTTAACTATATGATTCCAGCCTTCGGCGACAGCAAGGCGTGGATCCGCTCGGCCGCGGTGTCCTGTGTCGACACCTGGGTCCAGGAAGCCGGGCTCCATTCCCCGTTTGAAGGGGAGATGGTATTCGACGCGCTGAAGACTGGCTCGCCGGTGCTGAGAGGATCGCTGTTTACTTGGCTGGCAGAGAAACTTACCAACTGTGAGTTGATGGATGGGAATGTTAAGTGAAAAAGTGTCATTCGAATGTTAATTCGCAGTTGAATATTGTTCTGTACTTATTTTATGTGCCTTTTGACAATTTTTTTCCTAGAAAGACCCCCTGAATATATGAAAAAGAACAAATATTAATAAAAAAAAAAAAAGTTTTGAGTCATGTGATGTCAAAGTAGCGATAAGTATATCTATCCAATTCTTATACTCATGTTATGAATTGATTTGACAACCCCTATAGAGGTATATATTTAGTGTAATGTGTGTGTTTCTATTCTTGGGATGAATCAATGAAGTAAGAATATGTTGGTATCAATAAGTTCACCCCTACTCTAATGCGTGCTTATAACACAAATTTTATTATATTTTTTTACTTTAGCGCAATAGTCAGGGGCGGATTTGCAGTCTCGGCCGCCCTAGGCCCCAAGCCATCAGCCGCCCCTTTTTAACATCCACCACATAGATTTATTATCTTCGCTCTCGCTCTTACTAGATGGAGCACTGGTACTCGTAAAATGCGGCAAAACATAAGTGTGCTGAATTCAGCATACTCGAACCTACCCGAGCTAGTGTCAACTTTTATGCAGGGGCGTAGCCGCCGTATAAATTTTTTGGGGCCCCCGAGCTACAGGGGCCATAAAATAGTGAAAACTTAAAAAGAATGTATTTTTTAAACCTACACATTGAATATAGCTTACTTTATTCTTTTTTTTTAAATAAAAAATCTCCATAAGTCCATAAGTTTCCAAATTGACGGTGTTAAAAAAGTAAAATATTGTTTACAAGATATGGTCTAGATATAGGATTTCTCGTATGAAAATGCATAGTAAGATCAAAGAGGATATTCTGACAGAGGATATACTAGTATATAAATAAGTATATTTTGATGAAACTAGTAATAAGCTAGTTTAATAAACGAAAATTGGTTCTAAAAGTCACTATTTATTATAACATCCAAAACCCTAGAAACGTGTATAGGTAAAACCCATAAATGAATAAGCAAAAAGAAAAATATTCTTTATATTGTCTATAATTGGTGCTTTTACCTTCTTTATTATACCGTACTTTTATTGTTTTTATTTATGTTTTTAATTATTCATTTTACTTTTTTCTGTACTGTTTTCTCGTTCCTCCTCTCTCTGTTTTAACTCATTGTTTTAATTTAGCTGTTTTGTGAGGTTCTTTAGTGCCTTGTTTGGCCCAGAGTAGTCATGCTCGCCTCGAAAGTTACTGGGGCGGTGGCGTTGTGTCAACGGGTCGCCCAACTCCCTCTAATATGGTTGAGTAGGACGATGGCTGGAGCTCACGTCATACTTGTGATCAGGTGCCGCCTTCGGGAAACGGTCTGCTCTGGTTACTATCATTTTAATATTTTTTTAACTTTAATAATGTTGAGCGAGGAGGTACGAGAAAATAATTCATATGTTCACTGTATGTACACATTTTAAATGAATATAAATTATGATTGTATAATTTTGAAAAGAGTGCCGAGAGTTTTTTCCGCCAGCTTTTTCTCTCGGTCTACTACGACCATTGCTGATGAATGTAGGGGTGTCCCGTGACATCTTTTTTTATTTTTATTTTACGCTTTTGACAATGTATAAGAGATTAGTTTTTAATCCTACATACAATAAAGTAATTTCATTTCATTTCATTTCCCGCATTTTACGAGTACTATGGGCGAGGAGTAATTGTGAATCTATGTTTAAATATTTTTTATAGGGCCCTTAAAAATATTGTTACTCCTACGCCCCTGTTTTTATATGACATAATATTTGACATTAACCCTTAACCACCTAGCACCTATTTTTGTCCTGTTACCACCACCGTGCGGTCCCAAAGACCGCTAATAGATAATTGCGTTGATTTTAGGATTTCAATTAACAAATTAAAGTTCCGTAACAAAACATGCAACTTTATACGCCAATGCTTCGTTTTAGCACCAAATATTTGCTATTAAATTATAAATGTCTTTAGGAACTGAAAAAAAAAATTATTGCAATTGTTTCCTATTTTTGTAAGTTTTTAACATAAGAAGTAGTAAAAAATAACCATCAATTTTTTTTATTAAAATTATATTTGAATTTTATTAAACATTACGGTCTCTGAGACCGTAGGTAGGTGGTTGATGGTTAAAAAATAGTCAATTTTAAGAGTAGTTACTAACATATAACAGCTTGCAAAGAATGTCAGGGGTCATATATAGATGGCGTTTCAAAACTTTTGAAACATTTATTTTTTATTGCCAAAATGATTGAAAAACGACAAAAAGACAGATGTGAAGTTTCCGTTTTGTCGAGCTTGAATTTTTTTACGTATTATTTTGTTGCTCAGCGAGGATGATGAGTAAATAAAAGGTTTGGACTTAAGCGACATCTTGGTTTGTTCCTAGTACTAAGTCAGAAAACATGTCATGGTTTGGTCGGAAGCTTTTCGAACAGTTATGTATTATTTGACACACGAGTTGGCACGAAAATAAAAAACTGCCGCAAGAATAAAGCTATTGTTTACAGGCAGTGCTCCATCTAGTAAGAGCGAGAGCGAAGACCAATAATAAATCTATGATCCACCATATAGACTACTCGCGAAAAAGATTTTTGATCTCTTTGAATTTTTATATCTCCCTGAATGTGCTCAATTAAAAAGAGATCTCCATTGATCTCCATCCATCTCGTACTTTATATACTCTATACAGGGTGATTGGTAATGCGATACATTCCTTCTAAGAGGTTAAAGTAGAGCTTATTTGCAGTCAATTAAGTCATATCATGTCCGAAAATTGATACCATTTAAGTTTTTTTTATAAAAAACCCCATTTTCGAAGTTCAAATGAATCCTATTTAGTGAAAAATACAAAATTAAGTTGAATTTTTTGTTGTTTTATGGTAGCTTGATAACTAAAATGATATTTTAGATAAAATTGTCCTTATTTCAGAAAAAGTCAAGAAAAACTTAAAAAAAGGTGTTGTGATAATAAATAGTGATTTTCTAAAAAAATGTCTAAAAAGTCTTGAGTATAAGTTAAATAAAAAACTTTCCCAATTCATTAGCTATTCAAAAAGGTACATTTGTCATACTAAAACTAAGTATTTAATTGACAACTCTACTAATAAAAGAAGTAACCTCTCTCCTAGAACGCCTCTACTTTGTGGTTACCGCGTACTTTTGCAGTGATTTCTTTCTTTTGTATAATTTAAGATCCTTGCCTACGAAGATTTTTCGTGCTGTCGCGCGTTAAGTAAACGCATGTTAGTCACGTTTGCAACGCGCTAGTTATCGCAACTGTATCGATGCAAAGACTATACTAACGAATCGTGGCTCTGAAGGCGATGGCACACAGTCAGCGACTGCTAGTCCATGGTATCGATGCTACCGCACGACAGCATCGCTACAAAAAATTGCCGTGGGCGAGGGCCTTTTGTTATGAAGAATACACAGACATTCTCCTTATTTACGGATTGTGTAACGGCAACGCTGTTGCAGCAAAAAACGTAGGTACTTGTTGCGTTTCCGTAATCGACGTGTGTCTAACGTTAGAGTGTTTTCCGGGACGTATCGACGTCTCAAAAAAATAAAGCTTGTAGACCTCGAGTTTGGCGAAGTAGACGAAGAAATGATAGATGTTTTTCGCAGAAATCTAGCAACCAACACAAGAGCTGGCGACATCAACCAAAGAAAAAACAACAAGGGATGTGTAGTGATTAATGAAAAAGATGTAGTTCGTTTACTATAAAGGTCACTTTTTCCGCACTCAACAGATTTTTTTCTATTTGACCGCAAAGGCTGAAGCTTAGGCTTTTAACAAAATTGATTTATTTAACGGCAGACCTCAATGTTATTGAATAATCCTTGTGCAAGACGGCGACATCAACCAAAGAAAACACTGTAAATGTGCGCGGTAACCACAAAGTTGAGGCGTTCTAGGAGAGAGGTTACTACTTTTATTAGTAGAGTTGTCAATCAAATACGTTTTAGAATGATAAATGTACCTTTTTGAATAGCTAATTAATTTGGACTTTTTTTTAGAAAATCGCTATTTATTATCACAATACTTTTTTAAGTTGTTCTTGGTTTCTTGACTTTTTCTAAAATAAGGACAATTTTTTTTAGACAATTTTAATCTAAAATATCATTTTAGTTATCAAGCTACCATAAAACAACAAAACATTAAACTTAATTTTGAAATTTTCAACTAAAAGGATACATTTAAACTTCGAAAATAGGGATTTTTATAAAAAAACTTAAATGTTTCATATCTCAAAAAATATCAATTTTCGGATATTGTATGGTGCGACTTAATTTTCGGATATGGTATGATGCGACTTAATTGACTGCAAATAAGCTCTTCTTTAACCTCTTAGAAGGAATGTATCGCATTACCAATCACCCTGTATAAGTTTTCGTAGATCTACGTACATCTTAGTACATATAATTTGATCAAAAAGTTGGCGCATCTATGTATATAAAGCCTAAGCAGCGCCTGTGTGCGAAACCTATGAGGCGCCTTTTTTAGTCGGCTTAGACAATTTTTTCAACTATGTTGTATTAAAAAACACAATCCGGCGGCGCCCCTCTTGCTTGCGCCGCAAACATCGCACGTATGGGCGGCTCGGCTCTGTAGATGAGTATGTAAGGATGCGGTATAGATCGCGCCATGCAGTGCAGCCCGCCCAGCATACACCATGATAAGCATAATAATTTTTGACATGATTTGGGCCGCCCCTAAATCTGGCCGCCCTAGGCCCGGGCCTACACGGGCCTTAGGGTAAATCCGCCACTGGCAATAGTATACATATGTTTTCCTTTCCACAGGTCCACCAAAGTCCTTTCCCCGTGAAGAGCTGACAGTCTGCATTCCCATTCTCTACGCTTGTATTGAAGACAGAGCGGCCGATGTAAGAAAGGCTGCTTCGGATTGTGTTCTGCCATTCATGTTGCATCTCGGGTATGATGCCATGTTCAAACAGCTGGATAAACTTAAGGTAATTTGATTTTATTGGGTAGTTGAGGAATAGAAGTAATTTTAGGTTGATAGGAATTCTTTTTAAGTAATTGGTGTGATTTTGGTTTTAACATTTAATAATAATGTCTAAAATATAACTAACATTAGCAATATTATTTTTTTACTTTACAAATTTTGCAGAAAAAAGTACAAAATCTTGCATCAACTATATACATTAGGGTTGATTTTTCAATTGTCAGATACATTCTATTCAACTGAATATATAAGAAATAATGTCAACGTTCAACGAAAACATACTGATTTTTTGTTGGATAGAACTTATCTGACTATTGAAAAACCAGCCCTTAGTCATTTAAATAGATTGTGTTAAAAGTATTTTAATATGCTAACAATTAAGATGTAAATAAGTATGTACATTGTAGGAATAAAATAGAGAAGTTTTGCCAAAGCTGAATGGTTATGAATTCATTAAGATTCCAGTAACATTATTTTGTGTAATAATCCAGCCTTTTTATGTTTATGTGAAAAAAAACAACTCCTCCAATGTCTATTTCCTAATATCATTTTCTTATTTCCAGCCCGGTTCTAAAACCGTGGTCCAAGCAGCCCTAGACAAGGCCCGTCCCAACCTGCCCATCCAGCCCTTACCTACCAAGAAGGGCAAGGAGGATTCGAAGGGAGTCAAGACCGGGGGCGCCGTGAAGAAGGAGGCGGAGAAGAAGAGCACCATCGCTGTTAAAGGGAAGGTGCGGATCTATTGCAGTGCCTCAATCACGAATATATTGCGAATCGCACTGTTATCGTATCGACTTGATAGAAAACTGTTGTTGACGATAGAAAAGATTACGTTGCTGCTTTGTATCGGTACAGTTAACTCGATACGAAAGCGATGATGACGTCGTATCAATCCGTTAAATAATGGTGTTAAAATAAAATTGAATTAGGTTTTGAATCATACTCATAATTGTTAGATTTTGTTACTTTTACGTCTACTAGGAGCACTGTTGAAATTTCATAATTTTTTTATACTATGACGCTATACTTACTCGTGATTAGGCTTCTGGTTTCAAACAATAATCATCTTCAACATTGCATATATAAATCAATATTTGTGTCTGTTTGTATGTTCATCTTCACACTTCTCTCAGACCACTTAATGGATTTTAATACGGTTTTAGCCATCGTCTAGATATTTTTTTCACTTCAATCTATTACTAAGCCAATTTGCATATGATTTTATATATAAGTTATTTTAATATACCCAGGCGCCATCGAAGCCGGCCTCCGCCTCCAGCCGCGGCAAGAAGGACGACGATGATACAGCGCCGCTGCTGCCCGCCAACAACGCCAAGAACCAGCGGATCATCGACGACCAGAAACTTAAAGGTACCTAACCTACCTACCTAACCTACCTACCTACCTAACCTACCTACCTTACCTACCTACCTAACCTACCTACCTAACCTACCTACCTAACCTACCTAACCTACCTACCTACCTAACCTACCTACCTAACTTACCTACCTATCTAACCTACCTACCTAACCTATCTACCTACCTAACCAACCTACCTAACCTACCTACCTAACCTACCTACCTACCTAACCAACCTACCTAACCTACCTACCTAACCTACCTACCTAACCTACCTACCTAACCTACCTACCTAACCTACCTACCTAACCTACCTACCTAACCTACCTACCTAACCTACCTACCTAACCTACCTACCTACCTACCTAACCTACCTACCTAACCTACCTACCTAACCTACCTACCTAACCTACCTACCTAACCTACCTACCTAACCTACCTACCTAACCTACCTACCTAACCTACCTACCTAACCTACCCACCTTACCTACCTACCTAACCTACCTACCTACCTAACCTACCTACCTATAGTAGGGGAGCCCACGATGCTAAATCTGGATTTACTCGAGCGTGAAAGATACCTATTGGGTTGCAAAACTTAGATGACAAAAAGAAAAAAATGTTATATAACATATACCATTTTATCAGTGGGGAAAACGGCTATAGATTTCCAAAAATTTAAAAATCAAATTTTTTGCTTGGACATACTCAGGCGTGTCAGATATTGATATCATCCATGTCCTACGTATTTTTAAAACATGTACGTTTGTTAATCTGACGGTTTCCATTATGGAAATGGGCGTACGTAAGGGTTTAAAATGAAAAAAAAAAACTTTTAATAGAGCACGTGCGATTTTTAAGGGGATGATTAGTAGACCTAAAACAACGCTCTTATACAATAATTTGCAGGGATTTACCTAATCTGACAATAAAATTGAACTGAATTATTTTAAATTATTGAATTAATCGTCCGGCCACTTACAAGGCTCATATTTGGTGGAAGTGCTTAACCGGGTACAAGGTATCCCCCAGTATGTTAATCTGCCGCGCTTGAGTAAATTCAGAAATCCCCTCTTGGGCTCCCCTCCTACTAACCTACCTACCTAACCTACCTTACCTACCTACCTAACCTACCTACCTAACCTACCTACCTACCTAACCTACCTAACCTACCTACCTACCTACCTACCTAACCTACCTACCTAACTTACCTACCTACCTAACCTACCTACCTAACCTATCTACCTACCTAACCAACCTACCTAACCTACCTACCTAACCTACCTACCTACCTAACCAACCTACCTAACCTACCTACCTAACCTACCTACCTAACCTACCTACCTAACCTACCTACCTAACCTACCTACCTAACCTACCTACCTAACCTACCTACCTAACCTACCTACCTAACCTACCTACCTACCTAACCTACCTACCTAACCTACCTACCTAACCTACCTACCTAACCTACCTACCTAACCTACCTACCTAACCTACCTACCTGAAGGATTATGTGCATAAAAGAAAGTAATATAGCAGATGAACAGGGATTTATTGGCACAAATTGGTAAGCACTACAAAGTCTACAAATCGCAATGGTGGCGGAAATCAGAAAAAAAAATGATGTGTCAACTTCATATGACATTACAGTGACGTTCATAACTGACATTGACAGAATGAATTGCGTTTACATATTCAACACTGGCCCTTAAACCAAAACATTCAAACATTAGAAACTAACAAAATAACAAGACATAAATTTACAATGTCAGTTACACAATGTTACATATCCACCACTATTATTATCCCTATGAATTAAATCATTTACTTTTACAATGAAATAGTCTTTCATTTCTACTTTTATAAACATGTTTAACACAACATAGCAAATATACTGTATGTATTAAAAGTAAACTTATACCAAACATAACTGACTTGTAAACTGATTATGACTATCTTTAGACAAAGGTTTAGTCAGTACATCTGCTAACATTTCTTTTGTATTTAAATAATTTACAATAATTGTACCACTAGAAACATGTTCACGTATAAAATGGTGCCTTATGTCTATATGTTTAGTTCTAGCATGAAAAATAGAATTCTTACACAATTTTAATGCAGACTGATTATCATTAAAAATAACAACATTAAAATTATAGTTAAACAGTTCTTTCAAAAATTTACAAAGAAATAAAGCTTCTTTGCATGTATCAGAGAGAGACATATATTCGGCTTCAGTACTAGACAAGGCAACAGTACGCTGTTTCCTGCTTTCCCATGAGACTACAGATTTTCCTACCTTAAAAACAAAACCAGTATAGGAACGCCTATCACCTTCGTTCCTGCCCCAATCAGCATCAGCATAAGCAGTGATTGAAAGACCACCCTTGAGAAAAGTTAAATGTAAATCTTTCGTACCTTTAAGATAACGGAGGACCCGTTTTGCTGACTTCCAGTGAACCTCGGTGTAACAGTCATTGAACTGGCTGAGATAACTCACTGCATGTGAAATATCAGGTCGTGATCCTACCGCTACATACATAAGAGATCCTATTAAGCCTCTGTAGTCATATTTACTATCTAATTTTTCTCCTTTTTCTAGCTTTATGCCAGTTTCCATAGGAGTAGATGTTGGCTTGCAATCTTCCATTCCAAACTTCTTGAGAATGTTTTCTATGTAATTTGTTTGATCAAGAGTAATTTTGCCCTCTGACATTGAGATTCTCATTCCCAAGATATGACTTGCTGGCCCTAAATCTGTTATCTCAAATTCCTTTTTAAGACTCTCTTTTATTTTCTCCTTTTCTTGTGAATTGGGAGTTGAAAAGAATATTATGTCGTCAACATATAGAGCTATTATTAATAGCTCATCATTGCTTCGTTTATAAAATACACAGGGCTCTGAAGAAGATTTCATAAAGCGCAATTTTTCACATAAAACTCTATTTATTTTCTCATACCAAGCTTTTGACGCTTGTTTCAAACCATATATAGCTTTGTTAAGTTTATATACTTTATCTTCTTTCCCTTGTA
Organism: Emmelina monodactyla; assembly: GCA_916618145.1. Taxonomy (NCBI): domain Eukaryota; kingdom Metazoa; phylum Arthropoda; class Insecta; order Lepidoptera; family Pterophoridae; genus Emmelina; species Emmelina monodactyla. The sequence goes on from OU745316.1 coordinate 7,308,073, forward strand.
CAACAAAACACTCTGGTTGTTCCATATAAATTGTTTCATGAAGGTCTCCATTCAAAAATGCTGTTTTCACATCAAGGTGTTCTATGTCCATAGAGTATTCCGCTGCTATAGCGAGCAGTGTTCGAAGTGTAGAGTATCTTACAACAGGTGAAAATGTCTCTTCATAATCAATTCCTTGTTTCTGTGTGTATCCTTTTGCAACTAATCGTGCTTTGTATTTCAGAAGTTCACCATTTACTCCACGCTTCTTCCTGAATACCCATTTACATTTTACAGGCCGTTGATTCTCTTTCCTTTCAGTAAGAGTCCAGCATTTATTAATAATGAACGAATTATACTCATTTTGCATGGCTTCCTTCCATTTCTCAGCTTCAGATCCAGAAAGTGCTTCTTTAACAGACAAACATTCGTCAACATTCTCATTTTTCACATCAGTGTGGAATGCTGATAAAAACGAATCATTCTCATCGTTCTCTGTCGTTGCACTTGTAGTTGTACTTTCCTCTTCATCTGGATCTGGAAAATAAGTATCATCCGCAGCAGTATTTGAAATAAAACTCTCGTCACTTCCAGAATCATGTACCGTGACTGTGCTCATCCTCTGTTCACCTTCATTTATTGTTGTGTCATCAGAATGAGTGTCGGTGTATGATTCTGAATGTAACGATTCATGAACATCGTTATCATTATTATCCAATTCATTTGACAATCGCATTACTGAATGGACAGAATCTATACTAGTAATATCATCATTTGACAAATTAGAATTGATAAAAATATTTTCAAAAAATGTTACATCACGAGCTTTAGTACATTCTCTAGGATTATCAACTTTGATCAATCTATAGCCCTTTGTTTCCTCACAATAGCCCACAAATATAAATTTCTCAGCCTTCGGATCCAACTTTGTACGAATATGTTTATGAGCATAGGCTATGCAACCAAATATGCGCAAATTTGACAAACACACCTTTTTATTAGTCCACTTCTCCTCAGGCGTACACCCTTTCACTGCAATAGTGGGCGAGCGATTCTTGAGATAAACCGCTGTATTGACAGCTTCAGCCCAGAATCCTTTTCCAAGGCCAGCTTCTTGTAGCAAACAACGCGCCTTCTCCATAATGCTTCTATTTGCCCGTTCAGCAACACCATTTTGCTGCGGTGAGTAGGGTGTTGTGGTCTGATGCCGTATGCCGTTTGCTTTTAGGAAGTTCTGAAAAATACAATTTATATATTCACCTCCGTTGTCACTTCTAATTGCTTTTAATTTCTTATTAGTTTGGTTCTCAACTAAAGCCTTCCACTCTTTAAATTTCTCAAACACTTCATCCTTTCCTTTTAAAAAATATATGTATGTTTTCCGAGTAAAATCATCTATAAACGTTAGAAAGTATCTAGATCCGCTAAAAGATTTACAAGGCATAGGTCCACATAAATCTGTATGAACCAATTCTAATATTTTAGTGGCTCTATTGAAAGATTTCTTAGGAAAAGACTTCTTAGTTTGTTTTCCTTTTACACACACTTCACATTGCTGAAATAAATTATTATTAGCAAAAGAAATACCTGTAGCCATACCTTTGTTCAAAAGCTCCATGCTTTTATGGTTGAGATGACCCAGGCGACGATGCCATACCCTTTGGGAAGTTGGATCAGTGCCCTCCACAGCTGCCACCATTGCCGTATTGGAATTGGCAATGTCATCATGGCCAGCTGTCTGATAAGCTGCACCGCTTGAACCTAAAGAGTTTCCTACCAACCTGCATCTCATGGGAATGGATTCAACAGTATCTAGCCGATATACACCCTCTTTGTGAGTTGCTGTGGCAACTAAAGCCTCCCCATCATATATATGACAGCCACTACTACTAAAAACCACTTTGAATCCTTTTCCTACCATCGAACTAACTGATAACAAGTTTGCTGTCAAATTTGGTACATAATGCACTTTACTTATTGTTTTTACATTACCATTCTTCATTCTAACTTGAATAGTACCTTGTCCAGCCGTGTATAACTTGTCACCATTGGCTACTTTCACCTCTAATGTTCCATTGTTCACAAAGTTACCCATCATAGTCTTGTCGCAACACATATGTCCAGATGCACCACTATCAATGTACCACGATTCACTATTAATGTTCGCTGATAGTGCAGTAAGCAACGCCTTTGAATGTTCTGAATTGCACTTCGGAGACTTCTTACTGACGTTCCTGGGACAATCCCTCATAAAGTGTCCAGTCTTCTTGCACTTGAAACACCGTGCTGGTTTCCGTCCGATCACTGCCAGAGCGCTCTCAGTCTTGTCATCTCTTCGAAGATTTTCCTGTAGCAATTTTCCTTTTACCAGCTCACTTGACAGCTTGAGATTGGAGTTTTCCATCGCCATGATCAAAGGGTCATAGTCTACAGATAGGCCGCTCAACATGATGACAGCCACGAACTCATCCTCCAGAGGTGATTCAATTTCGCTGAGCTGCTGTGAAACTTCTGTGATTTTGTTGAGGTATGCTTCCATGTTTTCATGTTCACTTAATTTGGTTGAAAACAATGTCCTCAGAAGCCCGAGTCTTCGACATAGACCTCGATCTTCATACGCCTTCTGTAGATTTGTCCATGCCTCATGTGCAGTCTTCGCCTTCCTTATATGTGGTATTGCCGTCGACTGTACATTCAAGGCAATTTTAGCCAGTGCTTTTGCTACCTTTTTCTCATCACTGTTCTCGGTATGTTTCTCCACATATTCCCAAAGTTCCTCATGCACGAGAATCATGCGCATCATGAACTTCCATGATGAGTAATTCTCGATGCCCCGGAGCTTTTCAATACACACCGAACCTGAAGCCGATGACATCGTGTCGCCGTGCCGCCTTTGAGGTTATCAATACACCGGTCGATAATTTTTGCACAGTTACGTGAAAATATGTCGATATTTTATATCGAATATATCCCTGGGCCCATAACCTGAAGGATTATGTGCATAAAAGAAAGTAATATAGCAGATGAACAGGGATTTATTGGCACAAATTGGTAAGCACTACAAAGTCTACAAATCGCAATGGTGGCGGAAATCAGAAAAAAAAATGATGTGTCAACTTCATATGACATTACAGTGACGTTCATAACTGACATTGACAGAATGAATTGCGTTTACATATTCAACACTACCTAACCTACCTACCTAACCTACCTACCTAACCTACCTACCTAACCTACCTACCTAACCTACCTACCTAACCTACCTACCTAACCTACCTACCTAACCTACCTACCTAACCTACCTAGTACCTAAATGGGTTTAGGATAAGGGGAAAATTTTGTGGCAATTATAGAGTAACTAGTGGCCGCCCGCGACTCCGTTCGTGGAAGTCGGTTTCCCGTGGGAATGAGAAGTTTTCCCGCGGTAAAAAGTTCCCTTAATTCTTTCATACATATATTTTTGGTTTCTAGAACCGTTTTCGCAGCGCACGCAACGGAAGCCCTCAAGGATGAATAATTTTCCCCGTTTTTTTCCCATTTTCCATTATTTCTTCGCTCCTAATAGTTGCAGCCTGATGTTGTAGCCTAAAGCCTCCCCGATAAATGGTCTATCTAACACAAAAAGATTTTTTAAATTCGAACCAGTAGTTCCTGAGATTAGCGAGTTCAAACAAACAAACAAACTCATCAGCTTTATAATATTAGTATAGATACATCAGAATAACACATAGGGTACTTTTTACCGCAAGAAAACTTCTCATTCCCACAGGAAACTTCCATTCCGACTTCCACGCGAACGGAGTCGCGGGCGGCCACTAGTTATAGAATAATATTAAGACAATGTAGAAGATATACTTTTAAATACAAAATAAAGATTTGAACCATATGCAAATGTTCTTCTATGATTAAACAGTACTTTTGTAGATAACGATTTTGACACGAAAAGAAAATTCAAAATGTGATTAAATTAAATTAACAACAGATTTAGACAACCTGAGACTAATTTTCTTCATTTGACTTCATTTTTTTTTCAAAAATCAAGGTTCTCAATCTATCTGCATGTTTTTTCTACATTATTTATTTTACAACAAATTATAACAGTGTATTTATATTTCAGTATTAAAATGGAACTTCACAACGCCCAGAGAAGAATTCTTTGAACTTCTCAAAGATCAGATGAACACAGCGGGGCTCAACAAAACTCTTATTTCCAACATGTTTCATAATGACTTCAGGTAAATTTTAATTTCTTAAGTAATAGCTGATGTTGAAGCTGATAAGCTATAAACCTATTTGGTTAACGTACGGAAAGGTCAAATTCTTTAGTGAAATTTAATGATATGAACTATATATTTCTTTGATTAGTACTGTTCAAAATTGCGACTATTTGTGCGTAAATAAGAAGATTGAAGATAGAAGACTTGCCTAAACTTGCTTCAAAAATGTCTTTTTAATTGAATAGTTGGACTTAAATGACTACCTGTGTATTTCTTAGATCATCGCATATAACTAATTGATAACTACATGTATAAGTTAATTTTTCTCCAAATTGGTACTGCCACATTAACGCCTATACCACTAATTTCCCGTTTATGAAAAAACAAAGAACCTACATCTATTCAAATGACGTACCCTCTATTCCAGATACCATTTAAAAGCCATAGAATCCCTATCTGAAGACCTCCAAGAAAACGGCTCAGCATTAATGTGCAACCTCGATCTGGTACTAAAATGGCTGACTCTCCGCTTCTTTGATACCAATCCATCGGTGATACTGAAAGGATTGGAGTATTTGTCGTCAGTGTTTCAGTATTTAATGGACCATGATTATACCATGGCTGAGTATGAGGCTAATTGCTTCATACCTTATTTGGTTTTGAAGGTGAGTTTATTATTGTTTGGTTGATATATTATTAAGTTTATACTTATATAAACTTATTTCCAAATTTTTGTACAATTCCTTTACTTAAAAGGCGACAATAGTAGATTTCCTGTCTTAGCCTAGGATTGGAACTATCAAATCGTTCTATTGCAAACATTAAGAAGTCTTCTTGTTTTCTTTAAAAAGTAAATTTTTGCAGTTACCATTTATATTAATTTTTAGGTGGGCGATCCAAAAGACACAGTGCGCAATGCAGTAAAGGCGTTATTCAAGCAAATATGTGTTGTTTACTCCGTCACAAAATTATTTGGATATCTTATGGAAGGACTCAAGTCTAAGAACGCTAGGCAGAGAGCTGGTAAGTACATACTTATTAATTAATTAATTTTATAACTAGCTTTTTATTCACATTTAAAAAGAAATTGGTATATTATTAAATTATTGCTGTTATTTTGTTATTCTCTGAAATAACACTTTTTATCAAGTTATGTATTAAGTACCTACACAAAATTTTTTTAATTGTCAACTGCATACTTTCGTTGATATATGAATTATCAAAAATTCTTTTAAAGCCATTAATCAACTTAAGCTTCTTATTTATTTCAATTATTTAAATTTAAAAGAATTACATACAAAAAAATCCTGAGATCGTTAACCAAAACTAACCAATATCCCCTTTTCCAGAATGTCTAGAATGCATCGGCCACCTCCTAGACACCTACGGATCTTCAGTCATGACTCCCTCCTCCGGGGCAGCTCTCAAGGAACTGGCAAAACACATCGGTGATAGAGACAATGCGGTCAGATCAGCCGCTTTGAACTGCATCACAAGCGCTTACTTCTTGGACGGAGAGAAGGTCTACCGGATGATTGGACAGGTAAAATACTAATATTATAAAGAGGAAAGATTTGATTTTTTGTTTGTTTGTTTGTTTGTTTGTTATGAATAGGCTCCGAAACTACTGGACTGATTTAAAAAATCTTTCACCATTCGTAAGCTACATTATCCATGAGTAACATAGGTGTTTTATTTTGGAAAAAATAGGGTTCCGTAAGATATTGATGAAAAAAACATTAATAAACGCATATGTATATTTAACTAGAGGCCGCTCGCGACTCCGTTCGCGTAGAAGTCGGTTTCCCGTGGGAATGCGAAGTTTTCCCGCGGTAAAAAGTGCCCTTAATATTCTTTTATACATATATTTTTGGTTTCTAGAACCGTTTTCGCAGCGCACGCAACGGAAGCCCTCAAGGATGAATAATTTTCCCCGATTTTTCCCCATTTTCCATTATTTCTTCGCTCCTAATAGTTGCAGCGTGATGTTATATAGCCTAAAGCCTGCCTCGATAAATGGTCTATCCAACACAAAAAGAATTTTTAAATTCGAACCAGTAGTTCCTGAGATTAGCGCGTTCAAACAAACAAACAAACAAACAAACAAACAAACTCTTCAGCTTTATAATATTAGTATAGATAGGTATAGACCAATTGTTGTTGTGATTGAAATGTCAAAATACTACAGTTTTTTAAAATGTAGTTGTTGTCTGTATTTATAAACTTCCAATACTAATTGTGCACTTTAGAAATCGGAGATGTATCAAAGTTCAAAATTTCGCGTTCATAATCCAGCGGTTTCTTAATACTATACTTTCATTTACTTCACAATCAATTTTGAATTGTAGTTATGTCGACAATATGAAAAACATATGCTAAAAAAAACCTATAACAAACATGTCACCTCTGCGTATTTTTACAATTTGATCTTCTACAGCCTAATACCAATTAAATAAATAAAAATTTTACCATATTATTAATTTACTGGTATAGTGCGTGGTAGCCTAGTGGCAAAAAAAACGCTCTACTATTCCGATCTCCACTAGAGTGTACCACTAATTTGGTCTTTTTCAAATTATGTACATGTTTATCACGGACTAACAGTGAGGGAAAACAGCGTGAGGAAACCTCCATGATTGGATGATAATCCATCATGTGATCCACCAACCCGCACCGAGCCAGCGTGGTGGATTACGGTCAAACCCTCTCGCTATCCGAGAAGGAGGCCTGTGCTCAACTATGGGGACATATATAGGCTATTTATTTATTTATTTTTTATTAATTTACTATTAGGTGTCAGACAAGGACCTGTCTCTACTAGAAGAGCGTATAAAGCGCGCCAGCAAGAACCGCTCGGCTGAAGACCGCAGGTCTATGGTGGTGCCATTATCCGCTAGTGGGAAGCCTATATTACCGCAGATGGAGGTAAATATTGATATTACTGTTGGAGAAATAGTAGAATAATATGTTTAAATGTAAGGTTTTGTGAGTTGAATGGTTTGATTTATTGACAAGAATATAATGAATTTTGATACAATGAAAAACTCCAAAGAAGTCATGCATTGTACAATTAAATATGTAACTTTGATTTTTTAATGGAGATAGAATTTGGCATCAAAGCCGTTTAAAAAATATAAAATTTAAAGGCCCAGAACATTTTAATATATAAAAATTACAATGGTTACCTACTACACATATTACTACTACACATACATGTTAGTTTGATTTATAAACTGAATATTGTCTGTCTCAAGGAGGAACGCCATGAGATGGTAGAAGAGGAGCCAGAGAATGAGTACGAGGAGCCGGAGAGGGAACCCACGCCGCCGCCGCTGGAACCGTGAGATTATACTTATTTATAATTCATACTAGTGGCCGCCCGCGACTCCGTTCGCGTGGAAGTCGGTTTCCGGGGAAATGAGAAGTTTTCCCGCGGTAAAAAGTACCCTATGTGTTATTCTGATGTACAATCTATATTACTGCAAAGTTTCATCAAAATCCGTCCAGTAGTTTTTACTAGAAAGAGTAACAAACATCTATCCATACATCTATACATCAATACATACTCACAAACTTTCACGTTTATAATATTAGTAGGATAACTAGTGACCCGCCCACGCTTCGCAATGGTGTAATTTTGGCCGACTTGATCACGAAACATTAAATTTTGGCTAACTTAAAGGAACTTTTTTTAAATGTTTTCTATATTAACAAATTTAAATGAATAAATATCCTAAAAGATAGAGGAAACCGCATTAAAATCCGTTAAATGGTTGCGGAGGAGTTAGCGGAGAAACATACAAACCAGGGACCGAAAACCGGTTAAATTAGTCCTACTTTTTATTTCGGTATGACGTCATACCGTTTTATTTCAGTATTTTATTTTTTTAATACACTTAAATATGCATACCTTTAAAATACGGTATGACGTCATACCTTTTCATTTCGGTACCGTATTTTTAAGAATATAATAAAAAACCTTCACCATAACATTTCGGTATACTTCTAATATTATGGTATAACCTTTACATAAATAAAAGTATCACTTTATTTCAAGAATGTGTGGGTCTGCTGTCGGAAAATCGACTTTATTTGTATCGAGCGAGCGTATTACGATACCGAAAAAATCATATGGGTTATACCTTTAATACTCAACCTGTATGAATTTTAAAGGTATAATTATGCCATACCTTTATAAGATAGCGGTAGCGATTCTGAAAACCTTAAAACAACCGGTAGAGTTTTGGTTCAAGGATTGCGTAACCGGTATAAAATTAAGGTACCGCTTTTTTTATACAGGTTGAAATACCGGTAAACCTTAACCGTTTTCAGTCCCTGATACAAACAGACAGAATGAGCGACTTTGATTTATACTATGTAATGATATTGTTTTCAGCGGTCTATAAGATAAAAAGTTAAAACCCTCAATAGATTACTTCGTTGTTCATTGCGATAAAGAAACAAGTTCAATTAAATATCTCTGTAGTTAGCTTTAATGTTATCTTCGCAAATAAGGGTTTTTTTTACACCAACTTCTATTATGATCATTTCGTATCGCACAAACGATAAAACAAGTGTGAGCGTTTACGTAACAATGACGTCATCAAAAACCAAACACACTGCTTACGATTTGGATGTAGAGCCGTGTAAGCGATGATAGATTTTGTGTTGAATTGAAAGGTCACTTTAGCGCCATATTATTTGGAACGAGTTCTAAGTGATTATGATGAAAATAAAATCCTTACTGTCTGTCTGTCTGTATGTTCCGCTTTCACGTAAAAACGGCTGAACCGATTGTCTTAAATTTTGGAATGATACCTTAGGAAAATAGGATACTTTTTACTGCGGGAAAAAGCCTTATTCCCACAGGAAAAGCCATTTATCTGCGGGTGAAACCGCAGGGCGGAAAGCTAGTATGTTATTAAATAAAGTAAATCAGTTAAGACACTTTGTAAGCCTAAAATTGTTCTTCACATTTACAACAAGTAAAGAAACATTACATAAGAGAATTTTAATTAAAACATGTCTTTGTATCACAGTATCCAACCTGAACCAAAAGTAATCAAGGGTCCCTTCGGCCTGGACCCCGTGCTGATAGCCCGGCTGGATGCCTCCGTACCAAGAATCACCAAATTGAACCTTCCGGAGCTAGACCTCAAGTTCCTGGAGGAACCCGTGCCAACTGCCCGGTGCAATACCACTATTACTCATAAGTAAGTTGTTTATGTTGGTAGTTTGTAGACATTTTAGTTTTATCTAGGCTGTTATATAGTGTGTTGATTCAAGCAATAGGCATGATGACAGTATCAAAGAATCACAGAAAAGACCTTTTTGAACTATCAATTATGTTTTAAAAATCGTAAATAAACATAAAATAAACAAGAGGATTTCAAAATTTGTCATCATGCCTATTTTAAATAATTAACATGAAGAAATTGTGATAATTCAGAGATATAACTCTCAAAAGTTAACTATAAAAATAGCTAACTAACACAGCAATACTTTTGCGTCCATAATGATTTGTTTACATAACCGCTGAGCCGTATTTCGTTTATTGTTATAATTATCATCACTACATAGTATAAAACAAAGCCACTTTCTCTGTCTGTTCCTATGTATGCTGAAATCTTTAAAACTACGCAGTGGATTTTAATGAGGTTTTTTTTATAGATAGAGCGATTCAAGAGGAAGGTTATATATATAATAACATAGCATAGGGAAAAGGGAAAGCTAGTTTTAAAAAAAAAGAGACTTGAATACTTGTCTTTATAATTATTTGTATGATTAAGATTAATAGAGTATTTATAAAATCGAAGTCAATGTTGCAAATACAATAGAATTTTCACGTCAAAGTGCTTTTTATACTTTTATTAGCCTATAACAAATCCTACTAATATTATAAACGTGAAAGTTTCTGAGTATGGATGTATGTTGGGTGGATGTATGGATGTTTGTTACTCTTTTACGTAAAAACTACTGGACGGATTTTGATGAAACTTTACAGTTATATAGGTTATACATCAGAATAACACATAGGGTACTTTTTACCGAGGGAAATCTTCTCATTCCCACGGGAAACCGACTTCCACGCTTACAGAGTCTCGGGCGGCCACTAATTCTTTATAAAACCGTATATTTCCAACAGCATGATGCCAATGTCCCCGCCGCGACTGCCGCCGCCCCAGGTTCAACTCCCGGCGTCGCTGTCCAAGCAGCACTCGCTGAACCAAATGAACAATATGAACCAAATGAACCAACATACGAGCGCCGTGGACGACTCGCAGCTAGCTGACACTATACACTCGGTGTGCAGTCCGGATATCACTGTGAGTTTATTATAATAAATCTCCAGACTAACACACCAACTGTGTGGCCCTAAACTAAGCAAGGCTTGTACTATAGGTACCACACAATGGACTAGGGGAGAACATAGTTACAACCAGACACGACCCAATATCGAAAAACCATTTTTACGAAATTGGCCCGACCCGGGGATCGAACCCGGAACCATCCGCTTAGTAGTCCGGTGTTCGACCGCTGCACCACAGAGGTCGTCGAATTTATTATGGTGTATGGTTTATGTTTAAAAAGGTTTTCTTTAGGTAAAGTTGAATAAAAAAGAGGTTTCTTTTGTGATTCAATACTCTTTTTTGTCTATTATCTTAGGTTTTACTGGAAAATCGAAGAATTTACTGTGTTGTTCGGTGTTTTACAGTTGTTTGCTATTTGTATAAGTACCTCAAATTGTGGCACCGTCAACTTAACCAAGACAAGTTAAATAAATACTTGGCAGAACACTATCCAACTTTAACAAATTTGACAAAAACTATCTATTTTATTTGATTAAAAGTATTAAGGTTATCTTGTGTAAAATTATTTAAGTATATTGATAACTTTCTGACATGTATGCTGTCTTTATTTTGATTTACAGCAACGATGAAAATAAATGTAGCACATTATTTTCCCCTGTACCTGTACCCCAAACTTTTATCATCCCTGATTTCTTTTAATAATATAATTATTCTATTCCAGGCGTCAATCCGCGCGCTATCCCTAATCTCGTCCGCACTAGCCTCCGGCCGCGGCCCCGCCCTGGCCTCGCACGAGGACCGGCTGATATCCGGGATAGCCACGCAGATACGTAGACTGAGGGAGACCCCCGCCGCGGCCGCGCTGCCGGCCTACAAGTATATAGCCGGCGTGCTTATTGCGGTGAGTTGTTACAAATAAATGATTATATTATTAGTAATAAGTGCCATTATAGGTATGGATATACTTACTTAGGTTTTCAAAAATTATTTTACTGCTTTATTTTGATTTTTAGTGTTCCACCGGCTTTTTATGACTGGGTGACAGAACTGTTGTATGTTTACAAAACAAAACTTACACTTTTAAAACACAAAATAACAATATTAAATAAGATTATAGTACAAGCTTCTCAAGATGTAAACAGAACATTTTATAAAATAAGTACACATTAAGCTAAAATTAAAGTTATATTAGAATAATAAAAAATAAAAATAACAAAAACAAAACCTCTTCACTTGCGGCAAAATTAAGTAAACGTTTTTTTAAATAGGCTAACTAAAGGATCATGGAAGATCATTTTCAAAATCATTTTCATTTTTTTTCAATTTTGATTCTAACTACGTCTTATATCCGCAGTTCTATTTTGATTCTAACTACGTCTTATTATCTATATATCCAGTTCTACGAGACCAGCGGCTGCGGTTCCCACGTTGGCGAGTCCTCGCTCTGTTCTCTATTCTCGGAGCTCATCAAAGTGCTGGGCGGAAGTGACGTGGCCGGCACCGGCGCTTCCGACGCCGAGCGATTAGTTCGTGTTTTGAATAACGTGTGTGTGAGGATACTGGAGCACTCGCCGAGTACTAGTATATTGTGGTGAGTTTGTAAACAGACCATTTCACACCTTTAGAATTATAGGGACCTAGTATATTGTGGTGAGTTTAAGTGTTGACAGACCATTTCGCACCTTTAGAATTATAGGAACGTAATACAAAACATTATTTTGAGTTTATTTCGGGTCGACGACATTTCGGACACAAAAAACTCGGACACCTTGGCCAATGTATGGTAAAAATAATATTAAAATTGAAAATCCATTCATTGGCCAAGGTGTCCAAGTTTTTTGTGTCCGAAATGTCGTCGACCCTTTATTTCAAATAAAGACCTAAAAGGACTGTCACTATCGACTTTCATTAAAACGTGGACTGATTAACAGTTTTGGAATTGGTCACTTTAATAGGCATGATGGCTGTGAATAAAATACACAAAAATTATGCTACCATCTAATGAAACGTAAATAAAATATTAAAAAATAACAAGGTATTATTATAATTAAAGCGAGATTAATTAATATTTTTAAAAAATAAATCTACAAAATACTACAGTCCGCCATTATATTCTGATTCATGATTTCTGAACGCCAATCAGAGCGAATGACGTCACGTTAGAGCATGGTTCCCAACTTAGGGGTCCCCCCAAATTAAGGGGGTAAATTAGTGGGATGGGATTTATTTAGGGTTTTTATTTGTTTAGTGGTATTTTTAGGGTTATTTTTCAGAAGAAATTGATATAATTTATAACGTATTAGATAATTTATAAACAGAGAAAATTAAGAAATATTACTTTTATATATTTTTTTTATAATTATTATTAAAAAAAAATATATAAATATAAAAAAAATAAAAAATTGAGGCAATGGTTTTGTTATAGGTTTAGGGATAAATATTTTTGAGAGTTGGTAACACTGCGTTAGAGTAAACAAGTGATCAAAATCGACGCCATGACACTTTGGAGCGTTTTGGTGGGAATTTTAAACATAAAATTTTAAATTGATTTTTTTCATATAAATCATGCTTTTTTTTCCGAAATATGATATTTTTTACAATAAGTATATATTTCTGAATATGATACAACAGTTTTTCAAAATCTGTCATCATGCCTATTCTAAGGGTGCGGTTTGTAAACCATGTATTGTTTCGATTAAACGTAACGTGATACCCTTAAAAAAATACCTAATATTAATTTTCGGAAACATTTTTTACCGTTTGCAAGCGCGATTGGTCCAATTAGTTTTAGTGTTTCTAATAACTAACTTATTTGCCTCCCAAAAGACTAATAATCATTTACTTTTAAACATCTAACCACTTTCCATAATCCAAAAAAAAACATCACAACATAATTTTTAAAAATCCTTACAATATTCCTTATCACTCCAGTGCAATAGTTTCCCTGCTCCACGACTCCATCGGCGTGTCCGACCCGGCCTATCCCCGCTACCAGGACCTGCTGCTGAAGTGCTTCTGGAAGATCCTCAAGATGATCTCTTCCTGGGACCCCGCCAGCATCAACTATGATGCGGTGCTGTATAAGATACACCTGTTTTACAAGGCGTACCCCAATAGTTATTGGAAGAAGAATCCGGATATCAATGACACGCCGTATAGGTGAGTTACTATATAGTCCTAATAATATCATTACATAGTATAAATCCATGTCGCTAATTCTGTTTGTTTGTACGTTTGGCCGCTAACTCCTCCTAAACCAGTTGAGAGATTTTAATGCGGTTTTCACCATCTTTTAGGTATTTTTTTCATTTCAATTTGTAAATAAAGAACAATTTGAAAAAGTTTTTTAAAGTTAGCCAAAAATCAATGTTTCGTGAGCAAGTCGGCCAAAATTACACCATTGCGAAGCGTGGGCGGGTCGCTAGTTATATTATAAACGTGAAAGTTTGTGAGTATGTATGGATGTTTGTTACTCTTTCACGTAAAAACTATAGTCTATATTCGCGGGTTAGTAAAAAATATATTATTACTAGTGGCCCCCCGCGAATCAGTTCGCGTGAAAGTCGGGTTTCTGTGGGAATGAGAAGTTTTCCCGTGGTAAATGTACCCTATGTGTTATTCTGATGTATAACCTATATTTCTGTAAAGTTTAATCCAAATCCGTCCAGTAGTTTTTACGTGAAATAATAACAAACATCCATCCATACATATTCACAAACTTTCACTTTTATAATATAAGTAGGATTTGCGTTCTTAAAAAAAAATTGTTTGAAATTTTCATTCGTTTTTAAAAATCTATAGGTACAATTATTTATTACCAAACCTTTATTTTCTATTTAAAAAAGTTTGTAATTAACAAAACTTTTGATAATTCAAAATAATTTGATGTGATTAATATTGTATTTTATCTTATGTGTGTGATTTAACTATAAAATTTCATAAATCTATTCTTATTTGATCATATCCAAATATTAATACTTACCATATCTTTCTGCCTTTCGTCATAATAAATCAACAATTCATATATTCCCTACAGAACTGTGAAGACTCTAGTGCACACTCTAGTCAAGATGAAGGGCGCCTCCATCACCAGCCATCTGTCCATGATCCCCGACGTCAACGACTCCGACCTGTACCCGTACCTGCTGAAAGTACTCAAGGTAAGACAGTTGTTGTTGAAATGGTTGATTGTATAGACTCTAGTGCACACTCTAGTCAAGATGAAGGGCGCCTCCATCACCAGCCATCTGTCCATGATCCCCGACGTCAACGACTCCGACCTGTACCCGTACCTGCTGAAAGTACTCAAGGTAAGACAGTTGTTGTTGAAATGGTTGATTGTATAGACTCTAGTGCACACTCTAGTCAAGATGAAGGGCGCCTCCATCACCAGCCATCTGTCCATGATCCCCGACGTCAACGACTCCGACCTGTACCCGTACCTGCTGAAAGTACTCAAGGTAAGACAGTTGTTGTTGAAATGGTTGATTGTATAGACTCTAGTGCACACTCTAGTCAAGATGAAGGGCGCCTCCATCACCAGCCATCTGTCCATGATCCCCGACGTCAACGACGCAGACCTGTACCCGTACCTGCTGAAAGTACTCAAGGTAAGACAGTTGTTGTTGAAATGGTTGATTGTATAGACTCTAGTGCACACTCTAGTCAAGATGAAGGGCGCCTCCATCACCAGCCATCTGTCCATGATCCCCGACGTCAACGACTCCGACCTGTACCCGTACCTGCTGAAAGTACTCAAGGTAAGACAGTTGTTGTTGAAATGGTTGATTGTATAGACTCTAGTGCACACTCTAGTCAAGATGAAGGGCGCCTCCATCACCAGCCATCTGTCCATGATCCCCGACGTCAACGACTCCGACCTGTACCCGTACCTGCTGAAAGTACTCAAGGTAAGACAGTTGTTGTTGAAATGGTTGATTGTATAGACTCTAGTGCACACTCTAGTCAAGATGAAGGGCGCCTCCATCACCAGCCATCTGTCCATGATCCCCGACGTCAACGACTCCGACCTGTACCCGTACCTGCTGAAAGTACTCAAGGTAAGACAGTTGTTGTTGAAATGGTTGATTGTATAGACTCTAGTGCACACTCTAGTCAAGATGAAGGGCGCCTCCATCACCAGCCATCTGTCCATGATCCCCGACGTCAACGACGCAGACCTGTACCCGTACCTGCTGAAAGTACTCAAGGTAAGGTTTTTTTTAATAAATAATATAGGTAGCAAACGAGCATGCGGGTCACCTGATGGCAAGTGATCACCGCCGCCCATGACTCCCCGCAACACTGTGGGTGTTGGGGGTGTGTTGCTGAGCCTTTGAGAAATTGGGCACCGGATACCGCACTCACCGAAGGAAACGCAGGAACATCGTCCCTACTTCACTATGGTTTTCTGTGCGACGGTGGTATTTCACTGGTCGAGTCAGCCCAGTAATCGCTGCAGACAGAGCCTACAGCTAGACTCTACCACTCTAATAGTTATAGTACTCTAATAGTTAGAGTTCTTATTGAAATGGTTAATTGTATTGATTGTTTTAATAGTAGCTAGTTTTGCCCGCAGCTTCGTACGCGTTTAATTCGGAGACAAAACCCTTTCCCTATACTATGTTAATACATATAAACCTTCCTCTTGAAACACTATATATTTTTTAAAAAAAACATCAAAATCTGTTCTGTAATTTTAAAGATCTATGCATACAGACACACAGACGGCGGAAAGCGACTTTGTTTTATACTATGGAGTGGGGTTTTAAATGATAAAGTTTGAGATAATTCGATGGTTTTTTGGAGTGAACCTTTAGATCTTGGTTTTAATGTCATGATTTATAACCTACTGGAAAATACTTTCCTGAATATACTTTATGCCTGACTTATTAAAACTTCTATACCAAAGGTTTCGGCTTCAAGACCTACTAACGTGTACCACTAATTTGCTACTTTTTCAAGATTTGTACATATTTATGACGCACTTACGGTAAAAAAAAACAACGTGACGAAACCCACAATTCTTTCGCTATTTGAGTAGTCCTGTGATTAACAAGTGGGACATATACAGGGTCTGTCGTAATGAATGGATAACCCGTTACCTACAGTTGATCCGGATGTGAGGCTATAAGAAAATGGTGTCTTCTTGCCAGGGTTGTCAACCATAAGAAAATGGTGTAGACTTTTAAACTTTTTTATAAATTTCGCTTTTTTTTCCATTTATTCCACTGCCATTTCTTCAAATTTTGGTATATTTGTATATTTTTTTTGTATTATACTCCTGAAGACGTGTATTATGTAATTTTAATACAATTTTAGGTGTTATTCACGTTGAACATTATCAAAATTCTCATTTTAAGAAAAACATTTCCAATATTTTTTCTTTATGTCAACTTTGATCATCTCCTGTAAAAAAAATTAGTATGACGTTATAGCTGCCCATGATCTCAATAAATTGTCTAGTATGTGTAGATTCTAAAAAGGTATAACGATGTGTACTTTACAAGCAACATTAAGTTCCAAGAGCGAGAACACTAATCAAGGTCGGAATTTTTATTTTTCAAGTTATGTTATAAATGGTTGTAAAACTTCGTCATAACGATTTTATTCTATCAAGATACTTTGCACAAACACTATCGGGCCACTAATAGGATATTCAGAAGAAAACCCGGTTGTTTTTGGGAAAAAAATAACATTACTCCACGATAATAATGTAATGAAAATGTACTAATGAAAATTGTTGTGCTCTAATAGTTACATGCGACAAACATGTTGAGACAAGATTTTTCGAAATTGAATCTTGAATTTTAAAAATCGAACAAAGTCCGCATTACAAAGAAAAGTGGAAAAAAGTGGAAGGAAATCGTCCTTCCATAAATGCATTGTGCACATGAACACACGGTAATCAGGGATGTCATTTGGATATCTTTCACGATAAACACTAGCAGCTCTATTGGTGTTGCCATTACATACACCGTAAATGTAATGCATGTTCGTGTATTCGGCCGGCGTGTATTGTTGCGGCATGATATACAAACTACACAAAAACTTTTCCAAAACAACAAGTTCAATCGATAGCACAACACAATGTCCGTAAATGTGAGCAAAGTCATCAGTATCACCACGTTATCAAGTCCAAATCACAAGGAAAATCAAAGTCCGATATTAGAAAGCAGTAACAAATTGACGAAAATAATGAGAACAAAAGCACATGCGATGGTCAAAATTACACTGATGTGATGAGAACCTTTTTCTTTGTAATGCGGTCTTTGTTCGATTTTTAAAATCCGTTTCAATTTCGAATAAACTTGTCGCAACATGTTTGTCGTATGTAACTATTAGAGCATAACAATTTTCATTCGTACATTTTCATTACATTATTATCGTGGAGTAAATTTTTTTCCCAAAAACAACCGGGTTTTCTTTTGAATATCCTATTAGTGACCCGATAGTGTTTGTGCAAAGTATCTTGATAGAATTAAATCATTATGACGAAGTTTAACAACCATTTATAACATAACTTGAAAAATAAAAATTCCGACCTTGATTAGTGTTCTCGCTCCTGGAACTTAATGTTGCTTGTAAAGTACACATCGTTATACCTTTTTAGAATCTACACATACTAGACAATTTATTGAGATCATGGGCAGCTATAACGTCATACTAATTTTTTTCACAGGAGATGATCAAAAGTTGACATAAAGAAAAAACATTGGAAATGTTTTTCTTAAAATGAGAATTTTGATAATGTTCAACGTGAATAACACCTAAAATTGTATTAAAATTACATAATACACGTCTTCAGGAGTATAATACAAAAAAAAATATACAAATATATCAAAATTTAAAGAAATGGCAGCGGAATAAATGGAAAAAAAAGCGAAATTTATAAAAAAGTTTAAAAGTCTACGCCATTTTCTTATGGTTGACAACCCTGGCAAGAAGACACCATTTTCTTATAGCCTCACATCCGGATCAACTGTAGGTAACGGGTTATCCATTCATTACGACAGACCCTGTATAAGCCGTAACTATTTCAGCTTCAATTGCACGTATTAAATGTTGTGCCGAGAGTTTTTCCCGCCAGCTTTTTCTCTCGGTCTACTATGGCCATTGCTGATGAATGTAATGGTGTCCCGTGACACCTTTTTTATTTTTTATTTTATGCTTTTGACAATGTATAAGAGATTAGTTTTTAATCCTACGGACAATAAAGTAATTTCATTTCATTTCTAGCAATTAAAACTGGACGAGAAGCCGATGGAGGCGAGCGTGGCTCCAAACAGTAGACTTCCGCGTGCCGTCCACGAACAACTCGCTAACATCCTGAAGAGGATCGGCTCCAAGGAACACAGCGGCGAGGCGCTGTCGCAGCTGTACGACCTCAGGGTGAGTGATCATAACTGAAAAATATAGAGGAAATGACAAACGCCCGTTTTTCTTTTCTCTCTTGCATTATTTATTCCTTCTTCCTTTCTTTCTTTATTTTCCTTCCTTTTTTAATTGCTTTCTTCATTCCTTTCTTCCATTCTTCATTCCTTTTTCCTTCCTTCCATTCTTCATTCCTTTCTTCCATTATTTATTCAATTCTTCCTACCTTCCTACCATTCTTCATTCCTTTCTTCCTCTTTCTCTTAAGACCTTTGAAGTGGTTTCTGTAGAGAAGTAACCACATTAATTGTTGATCAAAAAATGTATTTTTTTGTACAATTACTCAAGTAGAGGAACCAATGGATAGGATATAAAAAAACCTAAAAACACTCATGTCATTATTGTAATTTTAATGTTTTTGCAACCATAACTTTCGAAAAAACTAACAGTGTAAGGTTTTTAATTTTGTATTGATTTTTTTTCGCTTTCAAGGTGAAGATGCTTTTTCCGTGTGTTTTTATTATTATGTTACAAAAAAATTACACTTATGATTAAAAAGAACCAATTTGATTAGTACATAGATTTAAGCTGTGCATTAAACTTTATTCGCAACTTTCTTCTTTTATATCAAATCTGCTATTATTGCGTTTGGTGTTATTGTTGTTTGTATTAAAGTTTTATAACTTATAGCCTAACAATCACACGACAAACTAACAAACCCTAATTCACCCCTTTCTTCACCCCAGGAGCGCCACCCGGAAGTGGACATCTGGACGTTCATGCAGGGCTCGTCGTTCTACTTCCGCAACTTCGTGGAGCGCGGACTGAGGGAAGTCGCCGAGCAGCGCCGCCGCCACGACGCGCCGCACTTCAAGCACGACTACACGCAACAACACATCGGTGGGTATACATGACTAGTGGCCGCCCGCGACTCCGTTCGCGAGGAAGTCGGTTTCCCGTGGGAATGAGAAGTTTTCCCGCGGTAAAAGTACCCTATGTGTTATTCTGATGTATAACCTATATTACTGTAAAGTTTCAGCAAAATCCATCCAATAGTTTTTTCGGGAAAGAGTAACAAACATCCTTAATACTCACAAACTTTCACGTTTATAATATTAGTAGGATGTAGGAGGTTTAATTATTGAGCTGTTATTGGGTTAGGTTAGGTTTATAACTAATCTGGTTAGTACCCGCGACTTCGGCGGCGTAGGTGAAAGTGATTTTCCAATGAGAATGAGTAGCCAATTTTCTTCCCAGGGTATCGAACTATATCTATACCAAATTTCATCTAATTCGGTTTAGCCGTTTGACGTGAAAGCGGGCCAGAAAGACAGACATATGAATTTTTACATTTATAATGGTAGTAAGTTTTTACTGACTACATAATTAGAGATAAAACTTATTCTTTATTTTTTTATCTCAAAAAAATACTTTTATTTGTTCCAGACATAACCAATGAGAATGACGAGAAATCACACGTGACCTTCTTAGAGAGACTAAGAGCTTTGCAGGTAAATTAACAAATTTGTATATCTCTAAAAGTTTTCATTCGCGTTTTAAATGTTTGTATACCCATTTATACTCGACAGAAAAAAAAACATTCATTCATTTAGACATGAATTTTAAAGTTAGCTCTAACGACTCATTCAGTCATGATTAAATCAAACGCGGAATAGATAGATAGTCGGAATTCAAAACTTATAATTTCAAGAAACAGTCTTTCTTAAAGGTTCACACACTCACGTGATCAAGTTATTTCCCACTTGCCTTGATTTAAACGGCTGTTTCTACCAGTTTAATAATCAAATATTATTGCTATGTTCCAGGCCAAAGCCGGTCTAAAGTGTGAGTCGGCATCTTCCCAACCGCGCTCCCCTATAACTGACAACAAGGCTCTTGTTGATTCTCTGACGCAACACACCATTGACCCGCAGTTACAGGTTAGTGCATTGCAAAAGAAATTATAATAAATAATAAATCTCCAGACTAACACACTAACTGTGTGGCCCTAAACTAAGCAGAGCTTGTACTATAGTCTATAGGCGCCACACAATGGACTAGGGGAGAACCTAGTTACACCCAGACACGAGTCAATTTCGAAAAACCATTTTGACGAAATTGGCCCGGCCCGGGGATCGAACCCGGAACCATCTGCTTAGCAGTCCGGTATATATAACGCTGCACCACAGAGGACGTCAAGATGTAGTAAAAACTCACTTGGATACAGAACAAATGTCAAAAATTGAAAAAAATATGACTTATTTAAGCTGTTTACAGCGAAATACTTTTTAGTCCGGTCAATCTAGACATTGGAAGGTACCAAAATTCCCATCAAGCAGAAGTTTTTCGGAAAAAAATATTAGATACCTTTTTTAATAGATAATTTTATGATCTAATTTTTGTCTAAGGTAACTTTACGATAAAACTTTTGAAGAAAATTGAAAAAAAAAACAATTTTTTTTACCTTTGACCTTCATTACTTTTCTTAACAACTACTCAGTTTTTTACTTGATAAGAATTTTGGTAGCTTCGCCCCTGTTTTTTTTACCTAATTTGACCGGACTATTTTCTAAGCAATCGATTTTTTAAAACCTACTACTAAAATATTACATTCCCAAAAGACTTAAAATTCTCTATTTTCATACTTTTTAATAAAGTATTCATCTTTCTTCCAGCTCCACACAACCCAGTCAATCCCGCAGCGAAACGAAGCAGACTTCGATGCGCTCCGACTAAAACTACAGCAAATAAAGTCATCCGCTAAAAGATAGGCTGTCCCGCTCACACACTCATATGATACACATCGTCTCTCTCACTCACACACTATAGAAGGAAATTGAGGTATTGAAATGAAAAAGATAGTGTTTGTTGTACATTGATGGTTTTTGTTGCGAGTTATAAAGGTGCTGTTTGGAAGAACACGCAATGGAATGATAAAATGTTAAACAGTTGAGAAAGTGAATATGACTTTGACCCATTGATGTCGCTTTTTCAAGTTTTAACTTCGTTTCATCAAATTTTACCCAATTTTAAGTAGCTCTCTAAAATTATCACTTCTTTATGCGTATAGTTAAATTGAATATCACGTTTTGCAATGTTTTATCAATCGTGTGCTTAGTCTTGCAATTATGAGTTTGAAAGTTCCTAAATGTTTACCTTAACTTGTCGAAATAGTGTTAAAAATCATGCCGCGGTCTCTGAAATACTTGTAAAATATGACAATACCCCGACACGGCGAATACAGGGTATCAACTGCTTGTACTGAGTGTTAAAGGGGCGGCTTTTGATGTATCTCTGAATATTATATTATAATTATTACAACCGTCTGAGAGGTATTCGATTTTCCATAAAAAGTCATGTAAATTTCGATTTTGACAACTCCTGTATGTCAAAGTTGACAGGTGTCAAAATCTTTGAAGAGTGAAGGATCGGTGTTAGGCCTTAATCGTGTTGAATTAGAGTCCATGTTTGTATTACATTAAAAATGTTGTTAGTGTATGGAGTTTTGCCGTGTTTTATTGAACAGGGAAGTTAATATTATGTTTTGCAAGCTCTACAATTTATGATTTAAAAACAAAAGTTAACGAAACATAATTCTAACTAACCCTAAAAAATAAATATGGTAAACGTAGTTAATATTAGTTAAAATCACGCCATAAAAATTCTGTTATCAAATTCAAAATTTGACCCTATAACTGCCCCCATTGTCTAATAGATCTAAAATCATGATCATAATGTAACTTATATTAATACTCTTATTTCATCATGTAACGTTTTCTATGTATACTAAGACAATTTTACTCTAAAACTAATAAAAAAAAACATAACAAAAACACAAGTATTTAGTGTTGTAGTGAGAGATATACGTAGTTTGTTTTTTAAATTTAATTTCGAGGCAGTTAATTTAGTTTTCAGCGGATTGAAGACTAAGATTGACTCGGTTAGTTTGTTTAGTATTGGTCGATAGGACCACTTTAGGTTGCAGCGAATGTGTTTATAAGACTGTTTTCATGTTTTGGTTGTAGGAGTGTTTACGTAGATATTGGATATTTTTTTATTTATATCTGCCTACAGGTTGATTATGATATAAATATTTTGTAGGTATCGTTGTGTTGTTATCTATTTTGACACTAAAATTTGACATTAAATGTTTTGACTCTACTGTTGTATAAGATAGACGGAGAAAAAACATATTTTCACTAACATGGCTTTAAAGTTACCTTTAGTGTCAAAATCTATAATCTTTATAGGCGGAATAATAGAAAAATATCCAATATCTTTGTACACCGACTGTTCAACAATATAATATACTCAATTTATTCGCGTTTATTGACTTTTAATCACTTATGTTACGTCTCATTTTAGTTGAAACTCGTTCACTTGGTTTGTACAAAACTTTGAGCTGAGATGAGTTTGTGTTACATTGATTTGTTTATTGTAGTTGTTTATGTAATATTTCCGTGAAATTGTAATCATACATTCCTAGCAGTATTGAACTTTTGGGTACAAACTCTTGCTTTAATGTTATCGCGGTTGCTTAATTTCGAGATCAATACCAAGATTTAAGATGACGAACGTCGTAAAAGCGAATAATTCGGAATTAGCACGAACTTCATGTTTTTTATTGTGAGTAAAGGCGAAGTGGCGTTAGAATTGACGTAAAACTGAAAAAATGCAAAACACTTAACAATCTGGTTTCGAAATTAAGTAGACGAAGTATAGCGTTTTCAACATTCATTTCATTACCTGAAGTTTACAAAAAGATAATTATATAATTGTCGATTTATCAACTTCTTGCCTATTTATAAAATTCATAATGCATCATCCAATTCACAATTTAGTTGTATTTTTAAGACATTTTTGTTATTTTGTAACCTTATATTACTTTAATTCGCTTGGTAATGTTCTGACGATTAATTCATGAGCATTTATTTATTGTAAATTAATGTATTAAAATCATAATAAAGATCATACAGCCACTTATTAATTTGTGTTATTTCATTTATTTAGGTGATCTTTCTGAATAAACTTTGTCTGGGATAAAAAGTACGTATAATTAAAGTCCGATAAATAGGTCTTGTTTCTTAAAAGTCACTGATTGCTTTAAAATAAAACTGTTTACACAGTTTGTCTGTGGGATCTGTGAGTCTCATATAAAAAAAATATATATAAATTAGTTACTTACACACTATTACTCTCTAAGGTAGCTAATATTTACTTATATAATATAATAAGTTCTTTTTATCTCATTTTACATAGAAAAATAGATATGACACAAATCCCAGAAAGTAATACAATATACTTGTGTTAGGGTTGACTAGCTTCTTCCACATGGATAGCTTAAAGAGAACTAAAGTAAAGCATGCATACTTTTCCAGTAAAAAGTAGATAAAATATTAATACTAATAATATAATTTAATAATACAATTTCAGATTAATTTGATTTTGCGTGTATATGTGTATAGTATTTGTGTTTGTGTGTAATGAGTGAGTGTTTTTATTATATATATTTGTTTTTTGTAAAACATTAATAACAATTATAAATATATTCTTTCTCTTTCTTGGACTTCATTTCAAGTGTCTCAATATTTTTCGGAACTCCTGATTTTGGTTCGTTAAAAGCTCGATACTGACTTCAATGTTAGAATTTGTATGTGTAATTTGTTTAAGGTTTTCAGTTAACTATACACTTCAATTCATTTTGACGACTATCAGTAAACGATTTTAGGATGTCTTTAATTTCATTTTTAAAAACGTAGAACTGTTCCGGCAAATCACCTTCTCTCATTATTTTTCGTAAAAATGTAAACTTCGTGGTACTTTCGTCACCAATGTCACCTAAATTTGAGGTTGACAATGATTTGTCATACTAATGGTTACCAGGATTTAGTGAAAGAGCTCAACTTCGAAAATTGGAGAGAATCAATCATTTCCGATACTTAATAATCAAACGGTACCAGGAGAATATGACGTCAAGTAGGCCGCACCGCACGCAACTTAGTTTTTTATACTGGCTTTAGAAATTTGAATCCTAACTGCAAAGTACCAGGGCGTCATAAACTTACGGTGGCATTCAGCACGCGCTGTCGACGCGCTGCATCCGTTACGCACACAGATGCGTAGATTACCGCGCAGTCTTGCCATCTCGTTCTCTCGTCGCTGTGTAAGCTTGACCACAATTTACGCACACATCGAAACACACTTGGGGGCGAAGATAACAGTGGCGGCGATCAACTTCCAACGGGTTTCTGTACTCCTAATTTTAACGTAATAATATTAAACTTCGTGGTACTTTCGTCACCAATTTCACCTAAATTTGAGGTAGACAGATTTGTTCATACTCATGGTTACCAGGATATAATGAAATGTGTGTAGAGCGTGGTAGCCTAGTGGCAACAGGAACGGTCTACTATACCGAAGGTTCCGGGTTCGATCCCCACTAGGGTGTACACCTAATTTGGTCTTTTTCAAATTATGTACATGTTTATCACGCACTAACGGTGAGGGAAAAACATCGTGAGGAAACCCACATGATTGGATGATTTTATAATACATCATGTGATCCACCAACCCGCACCGAGCTAGCGTGGTGGATTACGGCTCAAACCCTCTCGCTATCCGAGAAGGAGGCCTGTGCTCAACTATGGGACATATACAGGGTTAATTTTAATTAGCGCATCACCTCTTGTAGGCAGCTTTTCTACAGCGATCCCAACACCATTTAACCAACGACTAATCAAAATTAATATTTAAAAAAAATACGTTTTTCCATACAAATTTATGAGATGCCTCTGAACGGTCAAATACTCTACGCGCACGCAACTAGCGTGGCGGGCGACGGGGGGGTGTAGTCGGTTTAAAATACAGAGTGTAGCCTACACTACTTAATTTATATATAATTTATATTTATGTGTATGTAGAATAATATTTTATTATTTCTAATTTTATTAACCCAAACTATTTATGACACTTATCTATTTATTTATCTAACCATCATTTAAATATGTAATTTATTATAATATTCACAATTATTATTCATGCGCGATGTTATATCGATAGTCGATTCATTTTGCCCTTGCACTAGCCTTTTGTTATCGCTAGCTGCGCATGCGCATCGTACGAATAGCAGCCGCGCGCGCGCCACGCACACCAGTCGAGAACCTACTCCGACGCTGAGCGCACGTCGCTCGCTATCGCGCATACTTAACGCTTTTACGCTTTCTCATATCATATTGTTGTGCTTACTTCTCATTTCATTTTATCTTATTAATTACTTGCATCTTGCTTTCCTTCACCTGACTTTACCTGTGTATTTTGCTTGTGAACTCTTTGTGCCTTCTACTTCTGTGTGTGTTTAAATCGGACAATATATTTACAAACAGTTATCTGTGAGTTTTACTTAACACTTATAACTACAGTGGTGACCCCTATTTTGAACCGAACCATGGACAAAGGACTCGAGGCTACACGTGGTAACGCCACGCCAAATAGTGATGGGACAGAGTCGATAAAAAATATCGATGTTTTCAAAGTATCGACAAGACTTCCCCCATTTTGGCCTGAAGAGCCAGAAATTTGGTTTGCGCAAGTTGAAGGACAGTTCAGCGTTTCCGGAATAACAAGTGACGCAACCAAGTTTAATTTTGTCATTGGTCAATTGGAGAATCAATATGCGAGGGAGGTCAAGGACCTTATTATCAACCCTCCAGCCAGTGAAAAATACCTCACCTTGAAGAATGAGCTTGTTAAGCGACTAACGGCGTCGAAGGAAAAGAAGCTCAAGCAACTTTTGATGCATGAGGAGCTCGGCGATCGCAAGCCTTCTCAATTTCTTCGACATATGAAGAGCCTCGCCGGAGTGAACGTGTCTGATGATTTTCTTAAAACAATTTGGATCAGTCGTCTCACCCACGGTATCCAGACGGTGCTTGCAGGTCAACCAGCAACATCATCCATTGATGACCTGGCAGATTTAGCTGACCGCATACAGGAACTGGCTGCACCAACACCGGTAGTAGCCTCTACTAGCCAAGTCGCCCCTGGTTCTGCTTTGGATGCACTCGCGAGGGAAGTTTCAGAGCTGAGGAGACAACTCCAGAATTTGACGCCGGGTAGGAACAGTAGAGCCCATGGCAGGTCTACAAGATCGCCTCGTCGTAGATCTTCATCGAGATCTAAGCGGTCGCACTCTAATTACCGCAATTTCCCACTCTGCTGGTACCATAGTAAGTTTGGAGAGAAGGCCAACAGATGTGTAACACCCTGCGACTACAAATCGGGAAATGCGACGGGCGGTCGCTAATGGCGACGGATGACTGCCCTAATTCTTCTCCTGGTCGCCTGTTTGTCACGGACCGAGCGTCGAAGGTGCAGTTCCTGATCGACACTGGAAGCGATCTGTGTGTCTTCCCCCGGTCCCTTCTTCGTGATCGTCGTGCTCGGACAGATTACAACTTGTGTGCTGCAAATGGGTCTAGTATATCAACATACGGTTATGTGTATTTAAATTTAGACTTTGGACTACGTAGAGTGTTTAGTTGGCGATTTGTAGTAGCAGATATTACCAAACCAATTATTGGAGTTGATTTTTTAAACTATTACTACCTTATAGTTGATTGTCGTCACAAACGCTTGATAGATAGTACTACCTCTGTATCATCCTTAGCCAAAGTAGTTAGTTGTATTAACATAGCCTCTGTAAAGGTCTCGTCTGGTGAATTAACCCGTTATCATAGCATTCTTAACGAATTCCCGGATATTACTCGACCAACTGGTATACATCGCAACATCACACATAAAACTGTCCATTACATACGCACGACTGCAGGCCCCCCAGTTGCATGCACCCCTCGTAGGTTAGCTCCTGATAAATTAAAGATCGCCAAACAGGAGTTCAACTCAATGCTCACTAGTGGTACTGCTCGACCATCGCAGAGTCCCTGGGCGTCGCCTCTACATCTGGCGCCAAAGAGGGACAATGGTTGGCGTCCTTGCGGCGATTACCGCGCGTTAAATGCCCGTACTATCCCTGACAGATATCCGATCAAGCACATTCATGATTTTGCTCAGAACCTTGTTGGATGCAAAATCTTCAGCACGCTGGATTTGTTAAAGGCATATAATCAGATACCTGTCCATCCGGCCGACATTCCAAAGACCGCAATCTCTACTCCTTTCGGTCTTTATGAATTCCCATTCATGACGTTCGGACTTCGGAATGCCGGCCAAACATTTCAGCGCTTCATGGATGAAGTCACCAGAGGCCTCGATTTTATATATTGCTACCTAGACGACATTCTTGTCTTTTCTAAGGATGAGCAGGAGCACGAGCAACATCTTCGTCAGATTTTTGCCAAGCTGAAAGACTACGGACTGCAGGTGAACATCGAGAAGTGCGTCTTTGGAGTCTCCGAGGTAACCTTTTTAGGCTACTCCATATCCAAAGAGGGCTCAAGACCACTTGACTCTAAGGTAGAAGCCGTAAAAGACTTTCCTGTTCCTGCAACCGTACGCCAGCTTAAGGCCTTCCTAGGCATGCTCAATTTTTATAGGAGGTTTCTTCCCAGAGCCGCTGAAACCCAAGCTCCCTTGCACGCCTTGTTAGTCGGAGCTGTTAAGGGATCGCAACCCATCGAGTTGACAGGTGAGACTCTTAACTCATTTAATGCGTGCAGGGAGAGCCTTGCTAATGCTGCTCTATTAGCACACCCTGATTGCACCGCCCAACTTGCCTTGGTGACTGATGCCTCCGATAAGGCAATCGGTGCAGTCCTCCAACAACACAAAGACGGTGCATGGCAACCGCTTGCATTTTTTTCACGTAAGCTTAGCCCATCCCAGGTGAAATATTCACCTTACGATAGGGAGTTGCTTGCCATATATGAAGGCGTAAAATATTTCAGGCATATGCTCGAGGCCCGCCACTTTGTTGTCTTCACAGACCATAAGCCGATCAGCTTTGCGTTCCATGAACGCAAGCGAAACTGTTCGCCGAGACAATTTAGGCACCTCGATTATATATCTCAATTTACAACAGATATCCGCCATATATCCGGCAAGGATAATGTTGTAGCGGATACCCTGTCACGAATTGACGAATTGGGAGCGCCTGTGAATTTTGAGACTTTAGCTCAAGGCCAAGCTACTGACCCTGAGCTACAAAAGCTTCTCGCCGAAGGTTCCTCTCTTCGTTTGGAGAAGCTGAATGTTCCTGGAAGCCGTATTCCAATTTACTGTGATGTCAGTACGCCGACTTCCAGGCCATTCGTCCCAAAATATTTTCGGAGACAGGTGTTTGAGAGCCTCCACTCTCTGAGCCACCCCGGTGCTACAGCTTCTGCGAGACTTGTCGCAGAACGTTTCGTATGGCCTGGAGTCAGGAAAGATTGCCGAGAGTGGGCGCGTACTTGTTTGCCTTGTCAAAGAGCAAAGGTCAACCGCCACGTTACGGCACCCCTAGGCACCTTCACCTTGTCCCGTGTGCGCTTCACACAGATCCATATAGATCTTGTGGGGCCGCTACCACTTTCGCAAGGATATCGGTATTGCTTGACTGCCGTAGACCGGTTTACTCGATGGCCTGAAGCAATACCGATTGAAGACATAACCGCAGAAACGGTAGCTAAAGCACTGTTGTCTACGTGGATTGCTCGGTTTGGTTGTCCTAGGAGTATAACAACCGACCGCGGCCGCCAATTTGAATCGGCGCTTTTCGAGCATCTGTCCAAAATTGCCGGTTTTGAACATAAGCGGACTACTGCATACCACCCTGCGGCTAATGGCATGGTCGAACGCTTTCACCGCCAACTGAAAGCTGCCATTGTATGTCATGCTAATGACAGGTGGACAGAGTCTCTGCCTTGGGTACTGTTAGGCATAAGAACAGCCTTTAAAGAAGACTTACAAAGCTCCTCCGCAGAACTAGTCTACGGGGAGCCCTTGAGGTTACCAGGAGAATTCTTGGAGCCCGCTGACGGTGGCACTACAGACATGACAGATTTTTCGGCACGGCTTAAACAGATTGCTGAAAAGGTTAGACCTGTACCAGCTTCTCGTCACTGCAGGCCCAAACCTTTTATTTTCAAGGAGCTGGCTACAAGTGATCACGTTTTCCTACGTGAAGACGCATCACGTGGCTCTCTCCAACCAGCATATTCTGGCCCCTTTAAAGTTTTATCTAGGGACGATAAAGTTTTCAAAATCTTACAAAAAGGTAAACAAGTCACGGTGTCGATAGATCGCGTAAAGCCCGCTTTTCTGCTTGCCGATCAACCTAGCACCGAGCCTGTACCAGATGTAAATAGGGAGTATACAACACGCTCTGGGCGGCGAGTTAGGTTCCCTGATTTTTATCGCCCATGACGGTCTCTGGAGGGGGGTGGTGTAGCCTACACTACTTAATTTATATATAATTTATATTTATGTGTATGTAGAATAATATTTTATTATTTCTAATTTTATTAACCCAAACTATTTATGACACTTATCTATTTATTTATCTAACCATCATTTAAATATGTAATTTATTATAATATTCACAATTATTATTCATGCGCGATGTTATATCGATAGTCGATTCATTTTGCCCTTGCACTAGCCTTTTGTTATCGCTAGCTGCGCATGCGCATCGTACGAATAGCAGCCGCGCGCGCGCCACGCACACCAGTCGAGAACCTACTCCGACGCTGAGCGCACGTCGCTCGCTATCGCGCATACTTAACGCTTTTACGCTTTCTCATATCATATTGTTGTGCTTACTTCTCATTTCATTTTATCTTATTAATTACTTGCATCTTGCTTTCCTTCACCTGACTTTACCTGTGTATTTTGCTTGTGAACTCTTTGTGCCTTCTACTTCTGTGTGTGTTTAAATCGGACAATATATTTACAAACAGTTATCTGTGAGTTTTACTTAACACTTATAACTACAAGAGTAATAAATAACAGAGCGCGCAAATTTGTTTTTGTTTTTGGTTTTTGTGTTAACTATCAATTTTTGCAAAAAGTCGTTGAACAAATGTTATTGGGATTGATATAGGGAAGCCGCCTGCAAGAGATGATGCGCTAATTAAAAATAACCCTGTATAGGCTATTTATTTTATTTCTAAATATTAAAACGTCAGACGTAGTTTTAGGACACAACTCCTCGCTGGCGAGGTCCGAAGGGAGAAGCTTATTTACTTGATTAATTAATAAATACTAGTGCGAGACCATTTCAATAACAATACTTTAATGCTATTCTTATTTTCATAAACACTTAAATAAAACACCATCACAACTTAATAATCTATTTCGATCTTATTCTTGTTGTTGCTCATAAGATCGTTGGTGCACTCGTTCAGGCGGGCGGCCAGGGCACACTCGTCTCTCTTCATATCCTGGGAGGAAGTCGCCGCCTGGATGCAGCGGTCGACGTTCTTTTCTAACTTCTTCATCACTTTGGTGTTCTTGGCGTAGAACTTGCCGACTAGGCTTATGAGGTTTTCTAAAAAATATTGTCTTGGTATAGTTGGAAGTGAAATAATTTGGTAATACACAGATATACCTAAAATTATGAAAGTAAGAATCAGAAGTCCTTTTTATCGTTATAATAAATTAAAAACAACTTTTTTTTATGATCACGAATAAAACTACTAATAGAAAACGAAGTAAAATAAGAATAATTATACACGTAATTTATAAGCCTCTATCATAATAAAGTTTTTTCATTGATATAGATTTACATGTCTTCTTTAAAGCTTACCTTTATGAATCTTTCCATTTAGTATGACCTCATTCCTCCTAAATACACACGCTATGAGGCACTCCCCATGCACCGGCGACTCCTGTTTTGGCGACAGTCGCTTCACCGGCCGCTTGTCACTCGCTTGAATCTCTTTCAGGCATTCCGTCATGTTTTGTTTGAACTTGAGCACGTGGGATGCTACTTCCTCGGGAACGGGGTTGTAGGTCCAATCGGGTTCGGGTTCGTCTTTTTCGTGGGCTTAATGGGATAATAGTTGGTGGTTTAAGATGTTGAATCATAAAGGTTGTTATGTTCTTGGAACACCACTTAATTTTCGAAACCCATCACACATCTTATTGAGATATTTAACTGGGATACTTTAGCGTTCGACCACCATACAAAATATTATTAACCTAATACCTAAGTTTGAATTAACTAAGAGTTCTCAATTTTCAAATCGGTAGTAGCAACTAATTATTTTGTTTGGCCCATTTTTTTTGACAAATAATCAATATAGTTTTTACTAAACATCCATATTATTATTATTATTATTATTATATAAAATAGATAAGTACCCACATCACAATTTCTTAAGAATCCTTACCATTTTTCTTAGGTTTCTGCTCCAGGTTCATGTTTTGATTGATAATCGTGTCCTTATTTATCTGAACATCATGTTTAGTTTGAAGACCTACCATTTCTTTAACCTGCTCATCACACTGTACCAAAGAATTTGCGAAAAGTATTAGAAAATATATTGAAAACGCGTACATTTCTGTAAGCGGCACCAAGTAGTGTGGTCAATTCGTTAGTTATAATTGGTCGGTAAAAAATACTAATTGCTTTGATAAAAAAGAAGGAAATAAAAAACATTGTAGGGTAAATTGTTTTAATTTAAAGATATGCGTTTTGAACCAATAAAATCTTCAGATTTATTTTTATACATTTACCATATTTTCACTGGCATACACAAAAAGCGGCTTTACTACAGAATATTTAAATTAAAAATAATTAATTACAGCAAATATACACATATATTCTACACATTGCTACTAAAAATGAAATAATACATACTGTAGGTATTATTATTTATTATACATTCATTATTTATTTATTAAGGTTCATAATATATCGTAAAAATATTTATTATCACATATTTTTAACATTTACTTTTGTTAAACATTAAATTGCTAAGAAGCTGCATAAAATTTAGCGTTTTTTTCTAATAAATGCTTTAAATTATCATATTTGCTTGTTATTTACATACAACTTAATATTAATCGTCATGGAATTCATACGATATTAATAACTATATTACACTATTTATAACTATTTCTTGCTAATTATTTATGATGTTGGTGATGTGATATCTGCAAATAAATAAAAAACTGTTACAAGGTATTTTTCCAAATAATTTCTTCGTTTTAATTATAAATCAGAACACATTTGAAATCAAGTTTTTCATTTGCAAATAATTACAAAAAAAACTTATTCTTAGACATGCATTACATCGAAATCTGTTCAGTAGTTTGACATGAGGATATATTTTTATATTTTAACCCCTTCTTTTTTGCACTTAAAACCAACATATGCGAATCGATGTTTTGTATCTGCCAACATTATGTGACAACTTGGATGATTAAAAGAGTCTTATTTAAAGTGATGTATTAGACTGTTTGTGTCAAAATTACTTGATAAGGACGTTGTATGGATGCAACTGACGTTCTTTCACTAATTGTAAATTGCATTATTGTTCTGAATAACTAACATTATTGCTGTCCTAATTTTTTTTCTGATGTGATGAAATTTCTTTTGTGGAATTTAATGCAGTATTGTTGTAATTAGTTTCTTTTTTTGTTATAAGTTGAATAATAATTACTATCAGTTAATTAATTTTTTTGATTATTTTCATTATTTTTGTAATCATATTTATTATTGTCATAAGTAGTTGTATTATTGTAGTAATCACTTCCATTGCTATTCTAATTAGCAACACCATAGCTACATCAGTTCCCTTATAATTGTAATCAGTCTCGTCACTGCTGTAATTACTTCCTCATTTCTGTAATTAGTTAGCTAACAGCAGTACGTACTGTTGGCGCAGTCGGCGCAGAGCGGCGCGGGGCGCGGGGAGGCGAGCGCGGGGAGCGGGGCGCGGCCGCGCGCGCAGCGACCGCACACGCACACGCCGCAGCGCCAGCAGTGGTGCTGACCGTACAGTGTCATCATCATTATCATTATCATCACCATCATTATCATTATCATCATTGCATAGTATAAATCCAAGTCGTCATATTGCTGACGGCAATTACAAGACAATACACTTAGATAGATATTCAACTATCTATTGTAAATCAAACTCGAGGAAGGTATTTCAAACAAAATTATTCTATTCGAAAAAAAAAATTATTTTTTTCACACCTTTGACACGGATAACGACTTTGGTTAATCATCATTACAAAGTATAAATCCAAGTCGCTAATTCTGTCTGTTTGTATGTTTGTCCGCTAACTCCTGCTAAGCCACAGAACGGATTTTAATGCGGTTTTCGCCATCTTTCAGGGATTTTATTCATTTAAATTTGTAAATAAAGAACATTTAGAAAAGGTTTTTTAAGTTAGTCAAAATTCAATATTTCGTGAGCAAGTCGGCCAAAATTACACCGTTGCGAAGCGTGGGCGGGTCGCTTGTATAGTATAAATCCAAGTCGCTAATTCTGTGTTTGTATGTTTGTCCGCTAACTCCTCCTAAACCAGTTGAGGGATTTTAATGCGGTTTTCACCATCTTTTAGGATATTTTTACATTTAAATTTGTAAATAAAATACTTTCAAATAAGTTTTTTTAAGTTAGCTAAACTTCAATGTTTCGGGAACAAGTCGCCCAAAATTACCCTTTATTCCTGTTGTGTCAAACCAATTTGTGGAACACTGTTACACATCGGTAAAACAATTATCGTTGAGTATAACTGTGACTCAATGACACAATTTTTTGTCCCAATAATTATACAAAAATCCAAATAGTAAACGTTAGAGGGTTACCAGAAACGAAATGTTTTAGAGTAAAAAAAAATTATAAAATAAACACTACTGAAATAAATAAAAAAACAATTATTGATAATATAAGTAGTAATGTGTTACAAAAAAAATATTCTATTTTGTCACAAAAAAATATTTTAAAGTAGGCTATATGGCGATATTTCAATTTTGAATATTGCTTCAGCAGTTTTGATTTGAAAGCGAAACATACAGACACACAGACATACACAATTAAAGTATTGGAACAATAATTAAAATATGTACCTTAGTACTGTAATGGTCTAGTTGCGTGGAGCAGGTACACTCGGTGACATTCTTGAGACTCTTCCAGTCCAGAGCTACAGAATTTACTTCTTTTTCTAAGTCGGCTAACGTGGGTGGTATTACGTCGTCCGTTTTCTGAATTACATACATTTTATTTATTTATAATTAAACTTTTAAGGCAAGTTTGTATTAGTTAGTAATAACGAGAAAATTAAGAAAACCTGTCAAAATAAAGTTTCTTGTGTAACTTCTTAGATTTACGCGATCATTATTGTTTGAAATTAAACTCATTTAGGTCTACTACCCGTGTCTAATAGTCTACCCGTGATCACGGCATTTGTAAAAATGCCAAAACGTCGGATAAATAAAAATAATGTAATAAACGCGTTAAAACGAGTTTAATTCCAAATAAAGTGTCTTATTGTAACATACATAAATAAAATAATTTTAGACTCTACATGTGACTACAATGTTGCAGTCAAATTCGGCGAATTTTATATTTTTTACAGACATTTGAATTTTTTTGTTGAAAAGAATTTTTTTTTAGTTGTCTGTAATCTTTCCTCTAACTAAAATCTTGTAGTTATCTATAACAATAAAACAGTTTGCTACAATACAAACTTACCTCTGTAATCAACGGTATAGAATTAGGTCTAAACGGCGATGAGCTGCCTTCCTTCAGTGGATGGTCGTGATTAGAACATTCTAACTCCGTCACATTTGTACCACTGTTCTCGTATAACAATCTATTGAAAAAAAAAACAATGTTATTGTAATAATACAAATATTCTAAGTATAAGTATTGAATATTCAATATTCTAAGCTAAGCTTAAAAAGACATTAGGCTAGTTGCAATAATGCAAAGCGAACCATTTCAGTTACTAATCGTATGTAACAATTCGTAACAATATCCGTCAAAGAAATTAATATACTAACATTTAAACAACTGACAGAGGCAAATTGGGAGAAGATCATCTTATTTTGATAATTATAATTTTTTTTATCATATTCTTTTTTTTGTAGAACCTTACTATGACTCTATTTAAACAACTCTATATAAAAACTGGCATTTATCATAAAGTTTTTGAAAGTAATAAAGGCATATAAAACACTAAAATATCGAGACCTACTTGTTATCTATCTGCATATTTTCCGTCTTGGTTTCAATCTCCACCATGCTGTCGCCCCCGTTCTGATAGTTCACTGAAGATTCGTTCTTTTCTTCATTTTTCTTACCGGTGAGCAGTTTCTTGAACGTTGATATCCGCTGTTATAAATAATATGATTATTACTGTAAGATACAAATTGTAAATATAACATCAGACATAAAATCTATTGTTATAAGTATTTTTTTTGTTATAACAATAAAACAAACACAGTTATTTAATCAGTAGGTAATTAATGATATAATAAAATAATAATGTAAAGTTTTTAAGTCAGGAGTAATTGCAGAATCATTGAAAGGTTCGTTATCTGGAAAAGACATAAACTACACTTATATCTAAAAGTGTTTAGCTATAACCTGAATTAACAGAATACCAACAGGTACTTTTCACCTCCGAAAAGCACAGATACACAAAAGAAGTCAGTAAATTAAGAACACATAATTGAGAAATGTATAATATAACTAGTGACCCGCCCACGCTTCGCAATGGTGTAATTTTGGGCGACTTGTTCCCGAAACGTTGAATTTTAGTTAACTTAAAAAACCTTTTTTTGAATGTTTTTTATATACAAATTTAAATGAAAAAATTACCTAAAGGATGGTGAAAACCGCATTTAAATCCCTCAACTGGTTTAGGAGGAGTTAGCGGCCAAACATACAAACAGACAGAATTAGCGACTTGGATTTATACTATGTAATGATGATGATAATGATGATGATAATGATGATGGACATACGTGTGTGAGGTAGTGTATGTGTAGTTGCAGCGCGGAGCAGTGCTGCACGGCGGCGGGCAGCAGGTCCCCGAGCGGCTCGCGCGGGTGCACGCTCTCGTGGCGGCAGTACATGCCGCGCCAGAAACTACAACGATGTAGATATTCTTATTGAATGGTCACTGTGAATTTTTTATAGGTAGTAGGTAAGACCCCTCGCCCATAGCAATAAAAAATAAAGTCGCTGGCTTTGGGCCTTTGGCCACATAACCACGATTTAATCACGATGCAAACGCGATGCCGTCGCGAATCATTAACAAAAGATTCTTTCGGCTCTCACCCCGTTGTCGTTCGACACGGTTGCGCGTTTGCATCGATAAGGTTGCGATTCAGTAGCGAGTTTGCATATTCACAAAAAGTAGCCGTGGGCGAAGAGCCTAAAAACTGCAGTGCGACGTTCGATCGAACTCGAACGTCCTCTGTTCTCGGCAGTTCTTACTTTATTCGCGTTTTTGCAACTCTAATTCATGTCATCAATCATATGAATGATATTCACTACTTTCGACTAGACCAATTGTAGATATTCACAGAAATGGAACAGATAAAGATCTTCAGGAGGCCTACCATAACCTCTTATTGCGATTCAGTTTAGGACCCAAACTGAACTGCTTCGCTTATTCGTACCACAACGTTACAAACCTAAATTGGGTCGCTAGTTTGTAAGCGATTCAGCTGAAATAGTTCATTCTTTTGCAAGCAAATTCGTACCATGACGTGACATTTCAACCGAAATTGAATATTAAGCGAATGTCAAATTAAGCGATCCGAAGAAAGTTGCTTCTTTCGTTGCGTGAGGTGAATTGTTTTGTGAATTACTTTTTAAAAATAGTGAGAATATACGTATTTCAGTTCAATATTTTGTGGGTTTTATAAGTATATGTAGTGATCGCTTGATTTTGTTACTTGTACGTCTGCTAGAAGCGTTGTCACAATTTCATACATTCTTGTACGATGTCGCTTAGATCGCGATACGTAATGTCCAAGATGCAGAGCAGGATTGAACAATCCGAGAAAACCGTTACCGATCTCAGGACGGAAATATAAATTATTTCATTTAGTTCATAGTACGAGTGCACACATAACAAAAAATACAAAAAGTTTATTTCAGTAATTTAACCTAAAACATTTATACAGTTGAAAATAATGAGAACTTTTTATATCCTGCTCATTTTTTTTTTAAAGTGGTTTTAGTATTCGAAACACTTCATTAAGGATAAAATGCCGATCAGTATAAAAAAATTGTTGTCAAATATGTAATAAAATGCAGGACGCAATATTTACACTTAAACAAATATTAAGTCGCTCAAATTTTATGAAGCTTCTCGTTTTGTATTTTAAGTAACTCAAAATAATTTTTGTAAGTTGCTGTTCTGTTGATTTCCCGTCACTCGCTGTCGCTTCGCCCACTTAGTACATAATACTATAACCTAAATAGTAGGTTGGGGAAAAAGTCTTTTCGCATTATAGTATGTATGAGCCTTTAATAAAATCTCTTTGGCTAATACCATTTGTATGTAGCTGGTTATGGTATCATTAAAAAATTTACATTTTAAAGAAAATAATTCCAAAATAAAATTAGGAAAATGTGTGTTTTTCATTTGTTTTTCGTACTGTCAAGATGAGTGAATCTAATGAAGAAATTCGATTCATTTTAAATTTTACTACAAAAAATGTTTATGGACCTAGTGCAGTGTCTGTGAGAGTAGCACAAATTTGGTTTAAGCATTTTCAATCCGGAAATTTTTATGTCAAAGATGCACGTCGCCCTATTACGGATAAAATTGATGCCATTTTTGAAAAAGTGGAGCAAGATCGGCATAAACAGTTTTGAAGCATTTGAAAAAAACTGGGTACATAAAAAAGCTCAATATTTGGGTACCCCACGAGCTCACTGAAAGAAACCTAATGAATCGTGTACTCATTTGTGATTCTTTATTACGACGTAATGAAACCAAACCATTTTTGAAGAAGCTGATAACTGGAGATGAAAAGTGGATCACGTACGATAAGAACGTGCGAAAAAGGTCGTGGTCAAAGGCCGGACAGGCTTCACAGACTGTGGCGAAACCCGGGCTAACTCGCAACAAGGTGATGCTGTGTGTCTGGTGGGATTGGAAGGGCATTATTTATTATGAGCTGTTACCACCAGGCAGGACTATCGATTCTGAACTCTACTGCGAACAACTGATGAGATTAAAGCGAGAAGTTGAGAGAAAGCGGCCGGAATTAATCAACAGAAGGGGTGTGGTTTTTCATCATGATAACGCTAGACCCCACACATCTCTAGCCACTCAGCAAAAATTAAGAGAGTTTGGCTGGGAGGTATTGCATCCGCCGTATAGTCTTAACCTTGCACCTTCAGATTTCCACCTGTTTTGCTCTCTTCATAATTCTCTAGGCAGTCACAGGTTAACCTCACGAGAGGACTGCCAAAACCACTTGTCGCGGTATTTTGAACAGAAGCCCCAAAATTTCTATGGCAATGGGATCATGTCCCTACCTACAAGATGGCAAAAAGTTAACGAACAAAATGGTACCTACATACTACATACTTTAGTTAAATGTAAATAAACTATTAAAATAAAATATTTGAATTTTCTTAAAAAATGCGAAGTAACTTTTTCCCCAACCTATTATATTATTTTTGACACTTAAAACTTTTATTTACAGTCACTAGTTTAAATACCTTACTTGAGCTAATCTTTTACTTAGACATTCAATAAAAATACTTTTTTCAATGATTTTTGTTATAAGTGATATTTATTTGTTAAATATAAGTAATTTCAGTTACTTACCGTATACTTTGAGCACTTAAATCCGGTTTCAATACATCTGGGAACGCCTTCGGGTTATACAGGGGGTTTTTATACACATTCAGATGATTCGCCATCAGACCCCAGAGTGAATACGTCCTCTCTGATAATCTGAAACAATTATAACTTTATATTAAAACATCATAAATTTATTAGGATATTTATTGTGAAAGAACTATCATTTATTTTTCTTCCTCTGGCATTATTATTATAAACGTCGCAAAACATTAATTTAGTTGAATTTTGTCATTTTATGTTCCTTTTACAAATAAAAAAGTAAGAACTCTATCTATTTTAAATTATAACTGAGAACAGTTTCGATAAAGTTACCACACAAAAATACGAAACAAAATCAATTCTTTAGTTAGATTAAAAACCTCATATTTAAACCCTTAAATTAAACTTATTTTTCTGTTACAATTAATTAATCTATATTCCTGTCAATTTCTGTCAAAACCTTCAAACTTCTGTCATAATCTTCACATTTTCTACCAGTATTATTCTCTTAACATTACCTACCTGAGATCGCGTCGATCCTTCTCGCAGTTTCCCACGAACGTCCCGTACTGGCACGCGTGCGCGTGATCGTGGAGTTCTAGCAGAAATCGCTCGTTGAACTGAAACGCCTGTGGGAGAGAGAACAAATAAATCACTTTACACTACTTGATGATAGTATTTTATAAATAAATAAATCTCCAGACTAACACACCAACTGTGTGGCCCTTAAGTAAGCAAAGCTAGTACTATAGCTACTACACTATACACTAGGGGAGAACCTAGTTACACCCAGACACTAGCCAATATCGAAAAGACATTTTTAACTAAATTTGCTTGACCCGGGGATCTAACTCGGGACCGCTTACCAGTCCGGTGTATACCGCTGCGCCACAGACGTCGTCTTAAACCCTAGAGAGGTAACAAACCTGTGGATACTGTCTCAGCAGTTGCCACGTGCAATCCTGCTGCTACAAACCTGTGGATACTGTCTCAGCAGTTGCCACGTGCAATCCTGCTGCTACAAACCTGTGGATACTGTCTCAGCAGTTGCCACGTGCAATCCAGCAGCTACAAACCTGTGGATACTGTCTCAGCAGTTGCCACGTGCAATCC
This sequence comes from Emmelina monodactyla, assembly GCA_916618145.1. NCBI lineage: Eukaryota > Metazoa > Arthropoda > Insecta > Lepidoptera > Pterophoridae > Emmelina > Emmelina monodactyla. The sequence goes on from OU745316.1 coordinate 7,348,838, forward strand.
TGCTGCTACAAACCTGTGGATACTATCTCAGCAGTTGCCACGTGCAGTCCAGCAGCTACAAACCTGTGGATACTGCCTCAGCAGTTGCCACGTGCAGTCCAGCAGCTACAAACCTGTGGATACTGTCTCAGCAGTTGCCACGTGCAATCCTGCTGCTACAAACCTGTGGATACTGTCTCAGCAGTTGCCACGTGCAATCCTGCTGCTACAAACCTGTGGATACTGTCTCAGCAGTTGCCACGTGCAATCCTGCTGCTACAAACCTGTGGATACTATCTCAGCAGTTGCCACGTGCAATCCTGCTGCTACAAACCTGTGGATACTGTCTCAGCAGTTGCCACGTGCAATCCAGCCGCTACAAACCTGTGGATACTGTCTCAGTAGTTGCCACGTGCAATCCAGCAGCTACAAACCTGTGGATACTGTCTCAGCAGTTGCCACGTGCAATCCAGCAGCTACAAACCTGTGGATACTGTCTCAGCAGTTGCCACGTGCAATCCAGCAGCTACAAACCTGTGGATACTGTCTCAGCAGTTGCCACGTGCAATCCAGCAGCTACAAACCTGTGGATACTGTCTCAGCAGTTGCCACATGCAATCCAGCAGCTACAAACCTGTGGATACTGTCTCAGCAGTTGCCACGTGCAATCCAGCAGCTACAAACCTGTGGGTACTGTCTCAGTAGTTGCCACGTGCAATCCAATAGCTGCGTGAACACGGGCGAGCGCTCCTTGTGGTCGTAGGCGACGTGGCCGCAGCGGTGGCTGAACTTGTGCCCGAAGGATAGCCAGTCCTTCTCGATTAGCGCCTGCGGGGAGAAATGTTGATGTGGACAATAGTACTTTTGTATTAGAACCAGGGAATACTAGCCCCGATTCCGAAAACACTCTCTAAAACTAAATTAAAAATATCACTGTCACTTTCCCATGCTTTGTATTAGAAAAAGACAGGTACACTGCTCTCACTAAATTTAGTCCACATCATTGTAAAATCGAACGAAATGCGCTGACTAGCCTAAAATTGCCTTCGCTGTGACATAATGCACGTTCAGTTTAGTTTGACAGGACTAAAATGAATACCTGTCTCTGTCTTATACTATTGTTGAGTAAGTGACGGCGATAGTTTTAGTTTAGTTTAGAGAGTGTTCTCAGAATCGGGGCCATTGAGGTGGGTACTGGGAGTTTTTTTCCGCCGGCTTTTTTCTCTCGGTCTACGGTTAGGTAAAGTCGAAGTTTGTAACATTGACGTTCATTAAGTATATGTCACATATCTATGATGAATAAAACAATTTTGATTTTTGATTTGATTTTTTTTGGGTAAAGAAATCGGGTAGAGTCGTATTGGAAGCGTGTTTCGGAGAGTTCCAACTAAATCTATTTTATACAGGGTCTGTCGTAATGAATGGATAACCCGTTACCTACAGTTGATCCGGATGTGAGGCTATAAGAAAATGGTGTTTTCTTGCCAGGGTTGTCAACCATAAGAAAATGGCGTAGACTTTTAAACTTTTTTATAAATTTCGCTATTTTTTTCATTTATTCCGCTGCCATTTCTTCAAATTTTGATGTATTTGTATAATTCTTTTAGTATTATACTGCTGAAGACGTGTATTATGTAATTTAAATACAATTTTAGGTGTTATTCACGTTGAACATTATCAAAATACTCATTTTAAGAAAAATATTTCCAATTTTTTTTCTTTATGTCAACTTTTGATCATCTCCTGTGGAAAAAAAAAGTATGACGTTATAGCTGCCCATGATCTCAATAAATTGTCTAGTATGTGTAGATTCTAAAAAGGTATAACGATGTGTACTTTACAAGCAACATTAAGTTACAGGAGCGAGAACACTAATCAAGGTCGGAATTTTTATTTTTCATGTTATGTTATAAATGGTTGTAAAACTTCGTCATAATGATTTTATTCTATCAAGATACTTTGCACAAACACTATCGGGCCACTAATAGGATATTCAGAAGAAAACCCGGTTGTTTTTGGGAAAAAAATAACATTACTTCACGATAATAATGTAATGAAAATGTACAAATGAAAATTGTTGTGCTCTAATAGTTACATGCGACAAACATGTTGCGACAAGTTTATTAGAAATTAAAAAAGGATTTTAAAAATCGAACAAGACCGCATTACAAAGAAAAGGGTACTCATCACATCAGTGTGATTTTGACCATCGCATGTCCTTTTGTTCACATTGGCCCCGATTCTGAAAACACTCTCTAAACTAAACTAAAACTATCGCTGTCACTTACACATCAATAAGACAGAGACAGGTAATCATTTTAGTCCTGTCAAACTAAAATGTACGTGCAATATGACACGGCGAAGGCAATTTTAGGCTAGTCCTCAGCGCATTTCGTTCAATTTCACAATGATGTGGACTAAATTTAGTGAGACCAATGTACCTATCTTGTTCTAATACGAAGCATGAGAAAGTGACAGCGATATTTTTAATTTAGTTTTAGAGAGTGTTTTGAGAATCGGGGCCACTATTTTCGTCAATTTGTTACTGCTTTCTAATATTTGACTATGATTTTCCTTGTGATTTGGACTTGGTAACGTGGTGATACTGATGACTTTGCTCACATTTACGGACATTGTGTTGTGCTATCGATTGAACTTGTTGTTTTGGAAAAGTTTTTGTGTAGTTTGTGTATCATGCCGCAACAGTATACGCCGGCCGAATACGCGAACATGCATTACATTTACGGTGTATGTAATGGCAGCAAAAATAGAGCTTCTAGTGTTTATCGTGTAAGATATCCAAATGTGCGACATCCTGATTACCGTGTGTTCATTAAAGTGCACAATGCATTTATGGAAGGACGATTTCCTTCTAATTTTTTCCACTTTTCTTTGTAATGCGGTCTTTGTTCGATTTTTAAAATCCGTTTCAATTTCGAATAAACTTGTCGCAACATGTTTGTCGCATGTAACTATTAGAGCACAACAATTTTCATTTGTACATTTTCATTACATTATTATCGTGAAGTAATGTTATTTTTTTCCCAAAAACAACCGGGTTTTCTTCTGAATATCCTATTAGTGGCCCGATAGTGTTTGTGCAAAGTATCTTGATAGAATAAAATCATTATGACGAAGTTTTACAACCATTTATAACATAACATGAAAAATAAAAATTCCGACCTTGATTAGTGTTCTCGCTCCTGTAACTTAATGTTGCTTGTAAAGTACACATCGTTATACCTTTTTAGAATCTACACATACTAGACAATTTATTGAGATCATGGGCAGCTATAACGTCATACTTTTTTTTTCCACAGGAGATGATCAAAAGTTGACATAAAGAAAAAAAATTGGAAATATTTTTCTTAAAATGAGTATTTTGATAATGTTCAACGTGAATAACACCTAAAATTGTATTTAAATTACATAATACACGTCTTCAGCAGTATAATACTAAAAGAATTATACAAATACATCAAAATTTGAAGAAATGGCAGCGGAATAAATGAAAAAAATAGCGAAATTTATAAAAAAGTTTAAAAGTCTACGCCATTTTCTTATGGTTGACAACCCTGGCAAGAAAACACCATTTTCTTATAGCCTCACATCCGGATCAACTGTAGGTAACGGGTTATCCATTCATTACGACAGACCCTGTATACGGCAAAAATTCACGTTTGGTTTATGTAAGTAGTAAAAAATTTTTTTTTCCATTCTTGATTATAGCGGCAGCATCAGAAATGGATTAGCTGGGGGAATTTAACTATACAGGGTTATTTCTAATTAGCGCATCACCTTTTGTAGGCAGCTTTTCTACATCAATACCAACAACATTTAACCAACGAATAATTAAAATTAATATTTTTAAAAAAGTAAGTTTTTCCATACAAATTTATTAGGTGCATCTAAACGGTACAATACTCTACGCGCACGCAACTGGCGTGACAGGCGCCCGGGCGACGGGGGGGGGGGGCGACCGGTTTAGGAACTTATTACAAAATACAGATTTATAAATAACAGAGCGCGCAAATTTGGTTTTGTTTTTTTGTTTTTGTGTTAATTATCAAGTTTTGCAAAAAGTCGTAGAACAAATGTTATTGGGATTGATGTAAGGAAGCCGCCTGCAAGAGGTGATGCGTTAATTACAAATAACCCTGTATATCTTTTACGATTCATGATATACCGCCTGGTGACAGACAGAAGGATTAGTAATAGGGTATACTTTATTAAGGTTTTCGGTACGGAACCCTAAAAAATAAGGATTATAGTTTTAGAGGAGAAAAACTAAAACTCAATTTAATCTGTTAATCAGGTATATCGGTTTAGCTACACGAATATCGCGTCTTTAAAGTTTTGCCATTATAAGTTTCAACAGTTATTCTATGTTGATTTTTTACCAAAATCAAAACTGAAACGAAAAAGTATAATCTGACTCATATTTATTAAAATAAACTAATTATCAATTATCTGTCAAAATCGGTATAATTGTTAACATATTCTTACCTGGTATCCATTTATAGTTCTATAATGTGGCTCCAAACATAATGCTGCTAACGAACACACCTACAAAAATAAATATTCTTGATGTAGATATTTTACAGTAAATATTTTTATAAAAACATTACATACGAGGTGTGTCAAAAGACTCTGCCGAAAACGAAAACTAGGCATTGCTGGAGAATTTGTTGATGCCAACGCTCTCATCAGCTGATGGTAAAATTTACATTGTAAATTAAATAAAACCACTATTGAATGATGATTGAAATCATCCTGACGCAAATATAATCACATACAAAAAAAAATACTTAGCGAGCAATACACCTAGTTTTCATTTTCGGAAGCAATCTTTTCACACCCTGTATATTATTTTTGTTCATTTATCTACAAACCTGCGCGGTGCGGTCCCAGCCGTCGCTGCAATGCACACACACACTCACGCCGCATTCTATGGCGTGTGCGATCCACCAGGATGTGTCCAGAATTGATCTAATAGTACAAAATAGTCGATTACATTAATAATATAAGAATAATAAGAGTTTGTTAGAATAGGGTGTGATGAATTTAAGCCTAGTTTTAAAATTATCAGTGAAATCTTATTTGACTGATAATAAGGTAAGAATTATGTTTTACTAGTGGCCACCCGCGACTCCGTTCGCGTGGAGGTCGGCTTCCCGTGGGAATGAGAAGTTTTCCCGCGGTAAAAAGTACCCTGTATGTTATTCCGATGAATAACCTATATTACTGTAAAGTTTCATCAAAATCCATCCAGTAGTTTTTACGTGAAAGAGTAACAAACATCCATACATACATCCATACTCACAAACTTTCACATTTATAATATTTGTAGGATGTGTCACTACTGTTGTAATATTTGTTTTTGAAAACAAATATTAGTTTTTAAACTGGTTTTATCAGTTTTTAAACTTCTTATATTTGGTCAAAATGTCTCTTTTGTCATGAAAAGCTGCTATAAAACAGATTAAATAAAAGCTTACTTGATATGTTTGAGCCAGCCTGAAGACTCCAAACCACTTAGAAATGAAGACATTGTTGGTGTATTTTGTTCACACGCTGCAAACAAAAACATATCTTATAACCATACACTTTAAGTTAAATTCTTAATATTTAACTGATTCTAGCAACAAAAAAATAATGTTTTTCGGAAAAAACAATTTAAGCACCCTGTATTAACTTACTTTCAACAACTTTTTGCAGACTTTTCCTCATCATGTGAATGTTACCGATACCGCTAAATTGAAATTTTATATTTTCGTAAAAGGCTTCGTTTTCATACCCTTTGCCGGCTGCTCGGTTGACCATCGCATTTATCTACAAATAATATATCATGTTAAAATAAGATTATTAATCAAATTGGTTACAAATTAAACAAATTACTAGAGAAATAAAATACAAAAAATCTTTAAAAACTTGCATGTTATTTAAAAAGATGGTAAACAGATTAAGCTACATAAGTAAAATCCTTACCCGTGGTCTTGTATCAACGACATACATATATCCGCAGTTTGGGTTCGCCCGTCTTATTAAATCTAACATCTGTTCGTCTTCCATACATCTGAAAAGTAAATTTATATTGAATTGAATATATTGAACTACCTATACAGAGAAGAAAAAAAAACTCTGCGAAATTTAATTAAAAGATCTCTAGATGAGTTAATTCTTTACATTTATGTTCAAAAATCAGTTCATTGGTTTTTATTTGCATGGACATAAAGTAGTTACTTTAAATTGCTCAAATTTCTACATCAACTTGGTTTTTAAGCAACATACTTCAGCATTAACATATGTATAACAAAACATATCATCATCACTACATAGTTTAAATCCAAATAGCTAATTCTGTCTGTTTGTATGTTTGGCGCTAACTCCTCCTAAGCCAGTTGAGGGATTTTAATGCGGTTTTCACTATCCTTTAGGTATTTTTTTCATTTAAATTTGTAAATAAAGAACAATCGGAAAAGTTTTTTTAAGTTAGCCAAAAATCAATGTTTCGTGAGCAAGTCCGCCAAAATTACACCATTGCGAAGCGCGGGCGGGTCGCTAGTTCTAAACAAAAAAAGAAAACATTGAAAAGCATACATTACCTAGCAGAAAACCCGCTCAAAGGCTGACTGCACCTTGCAATGGCGGCTTTGTTATGATGCAGATACGCCAGCACTGGCAGCCTACCCCGCGACCTGAAACTAGCGCTGCCGAGCAACACCGCGGTCGACGCCCTAGCCGGCACGTAGATCTCGCTGGGGTATGTGTCACATAGCTAGGAAGGCGAGAAAATAACACTGTTTACTTGGAATATATAAGAGTATTACTCGGGTATTTGTCACATAGATAGAAAAATGGGGAATATGTCACCTTGTATGTGTCACATGAATAGAAAAATGGGGAATATGTCACCTTGTATGTGTCACATGAATAGAAAAATGGGGAATATGTCACCTTGTATGTGTCACATGAATAGAAAAATGGGGAATATGTCACCTTGTATGTGTCACATAGATAGAAAAATGGGGAATATATCACTTTGTATGTGTCACATGAATAGAAAAATGGGGAATATGTCACCTTGTATGTGTCACATAGATAGAAAAATGGGGAATATATCACTTTGTATGTGTCACATAGATAGAAAAATGGGGAATATATCACTTTGTATGTGTCACATAGATAGAAAATTGAGGAAATACCACTTTTTACTTAGAATCTACGAGAGTATCACTCGGGTATATGCCACATAGCTGTAAACGTCGAGAAAATAGCACTTTTTACTAGGAATACGAGTATATCACTTTTTTACTGAATATACAGCAAGACAATACAACAAGTAAGAGTTTGAATAGTGGAAGTAAAAAGGAAATTTGAAAAGTGTGATTTGCATATGGGTGCTTATTGAGTGTTGGACAATTTTATTGATTAGAAGTGGGATAAGTATTACAGGAATGTAGGTTGGTGGTATATGGATCAAGGGTATTTAAGGAGTGAGGGTATAAATTACAGTTAGTATGATTTAAGTAGGTTAGCAAGTTGCAGGAAAATAGTGGGAAAAATATCATGAAAAATAAAATTTCCCGTTCTGAATACAAAAACGTGTTTATTAAGTGGGCAAATAAGTGTTCCCCTTTATGAATTGAACTTCTATCTGACAAAAACAAGTGCTTGACCAATACTGAATTTATTGAGAAAATACTGTTACTAACACGATTAAATAATAACAGGTAATTTCCAAAAAGAGTGCTGGGAGTTTTTTCCGCCGGCTTTTTTCCCTCGGTCTACGGTTAGGTAAAGTCGAAGTTTGTAACATTGACGTTCATTAAGTATATGTTACATATCTATGATGAATAAAACAATTTTGATTTTGATTTAAAAGATCTTATCACAGTTTACCTCATAGCCCTTATTGGCGGTGCACAGAACCCACTGTTCATTCGGCACGTTCATCCTCTGGAACTCGGTCTGCAGATCGAAGAAGTTCCAACCAGCAGACCGCGGGAGGTCGTCCGCCGTCGCCTTGTAGTTGAAGCAGTAGAGGTCGTCTATGTGTACTAGAGAAGAACACTGTGGTAAAAATGACTAATAGCATATGAACGACTCTGTAGTGGAAGCATGTAACTCTTAACCATCGTTAATTTCGTTATTCTGACAGTTGTCATCGCTAATGTTCATACAAATTAACGAAACAAATGTCAAAACAACGATATTAACAATCGTTAAAAGTTCCGTGCTCGTAGCACTGAACACTCTTCGATTTTAGGCTTGAATAGAAAACATCGACTTGGTGTGCAAAAATAATGATTGGAAATATTTTTACCGAATTTTCAGTGTATTGAACATTTTGAATGTAAAGTTAGTCCGAAAGTTTCACTTAAAAGATGTTATTGAAAGCCAATTTAAAGATAATACGATTTCTTTCGAAAACTTTTATAACACCTTTGCAAACTTTAAAACCTCTCACACGTGTAATTATAAAACTGTCTAATATCTTGGCATTCTAGTAATGGGAACTGTTCCAAAGAATTAAATTTACTAGTAAAATTATTCTAACCGATCAAAAACAGTTTTATTCGATAAATTTTTGCATCGCCACGAATTTAGTATCATTTCGCGGAACCACTTTTTGGAGTTGTTTATTTAGGTTTGTTGTTATAAGTTTGTAGCCTTATCTTTGAAGAAAGTTTCTTAGATGAGAATTTTTGAGCTCTTGATTTATAATTATATTAGAAACGGAAAACGAAAGGAAAATATATATATAGAAAACAAAAATATTAGGATCATTAAAAGTCTAGATCATTTGAAAATATGACGGCTATTGACCGGACTAGACTTGCTTGCGTCGTGTTAGTCTCTCGTCTGTCCGTAACTAAAGTCAGTAAGTCATAGCAACATTTAAACTCTAATTTACCATAACTTACCTGGTTGGCTTAATTTGAGCAACGTCTGATACATCTCGTGGCAGTCCCTCTCGCGAGGTATAACAAAGAACACGGATTGGAAGATCTTGGTGCGGACGAGCAGTGGCGATCCTGTTGTAGTTATAGGCAGACGTTCTACTGATGATATGTGCATTAGACGAATCTGGGGGTTCAAAATTGGGTAAAAAATAAATCTCTAAACACACTTATAAAAAGTGAGCTTACACTAAAGTGAGCGCTTAAAGGTACGAAACAATAAACTACTTGAAATTAAACTCATTTTAACGGGTTTTACGCATTTTTTTATTATTTTTGATTTTCCGACGTTTCGGCATTTTTGTCGTGGTCACGGGTAGACTTATAAGGGTAGGGTAGGGTTAATTTCAAGTAATAATAATCGCGTAAATCTAGGAAGTTATAACAATAAACTAGGTAAGGTCGAAAATTCATGTTAACTATATTGGCCCGACCCGGGTATCAAACCCGGGACCTACCGTTTAACAGAAAATGTCTTGGTTGAGACCTAAGATGCTACAGACAAACATAATTTTCCCATCTATATCTCTATACATTTAAATTTTAAACACATATCTTAGTTAACTTTTGCGTTAAGGGTTAAAAATACCTAAAGTCGGTCTCATATAATAAACTCATATAAAATCTGTCGGGGCTTTTCGTACAATCGTACATATATAATAATCCGGTCAATTTAGACCAAATTATATGAAAAGCAAAACAAAAAGTCCCAACAAGCTGAAAATCTGTGAAGTTGTTCAAAATACTAAGTACACTACCTCATAGGTGGCGTGGAAACGTGTGCATATTATGACGATTGCAACTTGAACAACTTTTTGAATAGTTATATCTCAAAAACGGTGGCTCGTAGGAAAAAAGTATTGATACATTTTTGTAGATTATTTTATGATCTACAATTCTTGTCGAGTGATGTCTATGATAAAACTTACCGTTTCGCAGAAAATCGCGAAAAACTCAGTTTTTTGACCTTTGACCTTGAATAAAAAAAAATCCATGCAGGGGAAAGATGGGGAACTTTCAAATTTTATTTTTTATCATATTTTTTACAATCTTACCGATTTTCAGCTTGTTGGGAATTTATGTATCTTCGAATGTTTAAATTGATCGGACTATAAACCCAATTTGAAAACTAGTCAACAAAACATTAGGCAATTGAGAAAAGCCGAAGTTAAAAGCAGGAATTACATAACTTACCCATGTCTCCTTCCTTAATTCATGATCCACGAATATAAGATGAGTGGTTGCGAAGAACAGGGTTCCCTTGGAAGGGTTACGCAGATTGTACTTGTCCAGAAGTTGGACATTCTCCAACTGGAACAAAAGCACCTATATAAAGTTATTTGGCTGCAAGCCTGACGCTTTTATGTCAATGCATTTCTCTGTATGTATAGTGATCGAGATTATTAAAAAGATTTGCTTTAATTCCAATTTAAAATTTTTACAAGAATGTTTTAAAGTCACCGACAACGTAAAGTTTTTGACATCTTCTCCTTTATGCAACTTTTTGAATACTTTAATTAAATTGTAAAAGATATTTAAATTCCTAGCAGAAGTACAGCAAACTCTAATTACTGGACTCGCAGTGAGTATAATAATTTATTCAGGTGTAACCTTCGTCCCTATAATTAATAATTCAAACTGGACCATCACAGAAATGGTAGAGCAATGTTTTTACTTTACGAACCATACATTTTTAATAACTTATATGTTTTTTTGGTTAATTTGATTACATTTAGTATTTGATAATCTACCTACGAAAAAATTAAAAGTAAATGTTGTCTCATTAATCTGTGTATAGAATGATAATGAAAGATAGATACGAATAATTTAAATATATTTATTTTTGCAAAGTGTATTAAATTACTCATGTCCTTCCTCTTTTAGGTTTCTTGCCATCTTTTTTCTTGTTTTTGGATCCTTGTTTGGTATACGGTTGGTTCTTCTGCTTCGCCCCCACGTCTATTAAAAGCTGCTGAATATATTCATCTGCCTTTCCCAACAACTCCTGTTTACGTAATTCTAAGGCATCTTTAAACTTTTGAAATCTATCTTCTAATGTATCACCTGCTTTTGCTATAGCAGACGAAGCTTTAGTTGCTTCGGCAGCCGCGTAAGTGCCACCTTCACTAAAAAGCTTGATCTTTTTAATGAATGCCAAATTAGAAATTCTAGCCGCTTGAAAACAATGTTGCGCCTGTTTTGTGCGAAACTCGATTGCCTCTAACAAAGATGTCTCAAAATGTTGACGGTGTTTGGCAATCCGTAGCGGGTAACTCATCATTTTCAATCTTTTGACCTCAGGATCTGGATCGGATTCAAGTAGCTCTTTTACTTTCAGTTTAAGGTCATCTATCCATTCACAATATGGATATAATTCGGGAGAATCTATGCTCAAGAACTCAGCTGCTCCATTCATAAGTTCAGCCAACAGTTCGTGAATAGCCTGCAAGTGAGATTCTAAACGATCATCGTGATATTTCAATTCGTCTTGGCGGATTCGTAACAAAGTATTCACACGTTCAAGCCGTACACTGTGTGACGACATTTTCATTGCACGTCTTACTTTTTTAACAGCGATTTTCTCGTCTGTCCACATTCTGGCATGACGTTGCAATTCGTTTGGTATAGTAGGCACGTTGTTTTGAATCGACTCTAAAAACCCACATCTCCAATTTTCTAAAGCAACTTTCTGAAGTTCCGTTTGCAGAATTGCTCGTGGTATGGGCGATCGAGACGACAATTGATAATTTTTAGGCGTTTCGGGGGCACTGTTAGAAGTTGCCTGAGGAACTTCGTTGAATGGCCTAGGATACTTTTCAAGAAAACAATTAAACTCATTAAGTAAAAGAGTGGACATTAGTGGAGGTAGATTCATAAATTCTTCAAGCCTATTTATCTCAGCATCGCAGTGATTTTGGTACATTTCTGCTGCATGTTGCAACAAATTATTAAGATTATCATAAAACCCGTACAATTTCTCGATATCAGGACAACACCTTAGTTGCTCTAAAGCTATATTAATTGAGACTTCGTGCGAGAGCTCTATAATGTCGTTATTTGTGATTAAGTCTTCAGCAGCCGTAATCGTAAGTTTTTGAGCATGAGCCAAGCGCATTAAATGCGGATCCCACAGATGGCCCGCCTCGTATAAAATGATATAGGTGTCACGTAGCTGATCGCCTAAGAAAGCCAAGCTCTGCTGCATTTTGTCATGATAACTTCGAGCACTTTTTACCATTTCATGTAAAGAAATTTGTGAGTTTAATTTTATAGTTGCTAGATTTTGCGACGCTCGATGTATCATATTTTGCAATTCTGCAAGATCTTTCAAATATTTATCACCTTCATTAGAACTACATACGTGGCTATCGAGGCTTTTTTCGAGGCTTCTAAATTTATCGAAAAAGCTTGTAAACACGTGCATAACCCCTGTTCTATATGCTTCGACAGTTCGATTAACACAACGTTCGAATTCAGCTATATTAAGACGTATTTGATCTGCTGGCAAACATTCCATGGGTGTTTCCATTTCTGGTTTGTGTTCCATGATGGTATAAGCCTTGTATGTTGAGAAAGTACTTGAACGACGATTACATGTCTTGAAACCTAAAAACAACTGGTTAATCTTTGATCGCGCGCGCATCAGACGGAAGTCGTTGTGACTCTGCAATTGCCCCTCCAGTTCAAGATAAGCTCCCTTGTTGCTGAGAATTTGTTGATTAACACAGTAAATTTTCTCATCAAATTCGTGCAGTAAGTCTTTGGGCTTCTTATGTCCTATAGAGATAAGTCTCTGGAAATGTTTTCGAAGCATATGCTTCACCGCCTCCGCTCTATCACGTTCTAAAGCTAAGGCATTCTTCCTAAATTCCGTAATGTATTCTGTTCGTTCATTGTGCAGCTTGCGGCATAAATCAACAGCTTCATTACGGAATCCATGTGGATATGCAGTAAGATTTCCCTCATTAACGACAACGTCAATATTATTTTGGTTTTCTTGTATATGTGTTAGCAATGTCTGAGCTAAGGCACTGATTTTAGAATCAATATCCTTATTGATCATGTCAGCTTCGTCTTGTATATCGTTTAGGACGTTTTCGTGTTGTGTTTCTCTTTCTTTCAAGTAGTTGGTAAGAACAGCACTACTCCGCTTAGGAGTCCAAGTATCTGGTAAGGCTATAACAGCAGACATATCATCGGTACAACCCATTAGAGGTAACTTTACTTTTGGCGTTCTTCTTTGGCTATTGATTGAAATACTGCAATCTTTCTGCATCTTAGTTCACTTTATATTCAATTAAATACAGCGTTCATAAATATTCAATTTGTAAATAAAAAAATATGGTGACTATGTCAAAGTCAAAAGAAACAAAATTATTGATCATTCAAAGAGGTTATGATCAAAGACAATTCTGTATATTTTTAAACCATTCCGTTTAAAGGAGAAAACGAACAAATATTTTTCAACCATGTAACAAAAGCGAGGGTTACGATCACGTACGATTCATTTCATACACCCTACTGATGTATTAAATGCAAAAGTAAATTGAAGGGCTTTTAATCAGATAAAATAAAATAAAATAATGAATTGACTAAGCGTTTCTGTCTCCGAAAATATAAAACGACTTTTTCCTACCGATCATTTTAATATGATCCAACTTTTTTGCTTTGAACGCTAAAATAAACTAGGATAAATTCTCAAAACTTTTTTCAAAGGAAAATTTAGAAGCAACATTTAATTTCCAACTTTTTTACCTTTCGAAAACAGGATCATTTGTAACTCATCATTGTTATAACCTCGTTATAACGGTCATAATATTGCCTTTAAAAAATGTCTAATGATATAAGCTTTTTCTATCTAAAACTGTTATAATTAACAGTTTAGCCTCACGGTGCGCAATTTGACGCACAAAGTACCTTAAATTAGGTGTTTGCAAACTAAAATAGACCTTATTACAAGCACCGATATGTGTGGGGTTTTTTCGGCATCGTAGGCCGCCTCTTTACAAAGGTTTTATGATCAAAATGCGTATTCAGTGAACCATGCGGTTACCCATTGTTTTATCAATTATTAACAATGCAAACGTACTATACTTGTAAAACATTATTCGGCTACCTCTACCCGTCCTGAGAAAGTCGTAAGAGTCGACTAAGGAAAACCAACTAGAGAACTGGCAGTAGCACCATACACATTATAAATTACAATTTTGAAGTTCTTCATGTCTCTTTTTCATACATTGGCTTTAATTCAGTAGTGATAATACCGACTCTTTCTCTCGAATTCCAAACTTATATTAATTTTCTTATATGAATACTCAGCCAAAAGTTGGGGAATAAACTTTCCAAGAGCTTATAAAACCGTCTGACATGAAATTGGATCTTCAGTAATATATCGCCTACGATTCGTTAACCGTGATTTACCCTCGATTTACCAATAAGGTTAAGGCTCAAATATACGTCACTTAATATGATATCCCAACTTAAGTAGTTTCCATAGACCTGTCAACGAAAATCCTTTTAGATCAGCGTTAATAACTCGGTTATTGTTTCGTATTTTGCGGGTAGTTAGAAAGGTTTTATGTGTCTATTAATCATTATTTACCTGGACAATGAGTTTCGATTAGATTGTAAAGGTTTATACACTTTTTTATAACAAGTTGCCAATATATGCTGATGTCAAATTGTAACAAATCACATTAAAAACTTGAATCATATCTACAAATACTCTAGTTTTAAGTTCCTTCTGTATGGTGCATCTTTATCACAATGAGTTCATTCCATAGAAACACGCATGTTAGCTTTCAGCACCCTTCCTGATTTGCGTAATGCAAATTGTTATAACGTTGAATAATTACAGAACTACATCTAGTAGATATTTAAATAATGCAACCTGTAGCGTTAGATGCTAGTTTCCAACCCACTGAACCAAAAGTGAACTCTAGACATTTATGTATTTTAATAGAGGATTATCAAAGTTAACTCTACTATGTTGAGATATTTTCTTAATTTAAGCATTCTGAGTATTAAATTTGATTTTGTCTTTTACATATGACATACAAATAGGTATTGAAATATCTCTTAACTCTTTTATTTTTCCTTTTCGCCAAGAGACACTGTCTTAATCTTTCGTGACCAAATTTCCTATATTAAGCTGAATTTTGAAGCCCCAATCGCAGTGCGAAGTATCGCCCGCCATTCATAAAAAAACTTATTAGTATTTTCTAAGTCCTTCTAAGTGCTCATGAAGTCAGCATATTAAAACCTTGATCCACTGTAGATGTCTAAGAGCCCTCGTCATACCCACGTTAATTCCTTAAATCTTTATGAAAAAGTCATGGCGAGAATTTATGATCACGACTGAGGCCGTGACCCGAAAACGATTAGGTGTCTCACGTACCGAGCTTTCCACTTACAAGTGGATAGGAAGGGAAGTATAATTGAGTAATTCTTCGGAAAGTAAAAGCATGTTTGTGCGGAATTTTACTTGATGTTTTTATTTTATTTTACGTTTCGCTTATAAGTTACAGTTTGGTATTTATTTATTTATTTGGTTATAATAATGCGAAATTTCACAACTACCAGAAGAACGATTTGAAAACGTTTAACATTACAATTAAGTAAAATGCTTTAAAAACAACGGTAGTTTTAACTTAATTATTTTTAAGGCTTGATTCAGATAGTAGTTGATCTTGCTTCAGACAACGACATTTTAATTAAAAAAACTTAATCCATACATCAACATTTTTTAACGGACTCTCGAGCTATACTACCTAGGCCTAACGTTGCAACAAATTGATTTAACACAATAAGTTGTGTATAACATAAAGAGAAAAGTACCTACCTTACAATTTATCAAAAAATCACACGTTACTTTGTGATTCCCGGAAAAATTATAATAAAAGCAAAAATTTACAAGAAGGGAATTTAACAGGATTCAAGATAAACGTGAACAAAATGGGATACAGCTATCACTATCATGAACGAAGCTTAAATCTCTTTGAGCTTTTCTTTGCTGAGTTTTAAATGTCGGTTACAGAGCAGAGATTATACTCGCTTCTGACATTAAAGACTGGTAATCTGTACACTGTGGCTTTTATAAGGAAACTCTCGGTGCGGGAAAAAGAAGGATTTACCCTGTTTGACACAAATGTTTGTTTCTGGATTAGTGTGAAGTTTCTTTTCAAGGTAAGATTTTTTTTCTAAATGGTTGATACAGGTTAACGCGAGAAAGGGAAAGCTCACAACTAACGTCTTGTTGGCGGTTGAATATAGGAACCGAGCAATAGCGACAAGTTGGTTTTATTTGATATTTTATAACTGAGATCTTTTAGACTTGATTTTAAAGAAATGATTTTAAGCAAGAATATTAAATCCAAGTCAAAATTTATGGAACTTGTGTTTCACGCATTCAGTTTGATAACTAATATTTTTTCATAAAGTTTGCTTGTTTTATCAAAATCTCACCTTTTCAGTGACAGCCAACCCTGCATACTCTTCATCGGACATCACACAATCGCCCTTCAGCCAGCTGGCCAACCGACCCAGCTCCCCTAACATATTGGAAGCCGTAAAACTACTCAAAGACATCTTCGCGACCACCAAAAAGTAAATATTTTGACTACCTCTCCTCTACCACAACTTTGCTACTGGCAAGCAAATACTACTTTTTTTTAAGAAAAAATAACTAGTTTATACAGTTCGGATAACGTTGTTCAATTTTCAACCCAAAATTTATAAACAGTAAGTTGATCTTAGATTGCACAGCAATAATCGAGGTGGCTGCATCACTGCGTAGCACGTACTGGCCGAATTATACCAACCCAGGCTGTTCCGAAGACTGTAATGTCTACACTGATAAGCTTTATAACTGAAAGCCAACTTTATACCAGTAACAGTAAGGTACAGTTTCGGTTAGCAGACAGGAATCGTATCAGTGGGAACTGCTGGGCATGCGCGATGAAATCAAACCGGAAAATAAAAGAGGGTTTTCGCTCTTCGGTTGCATTTCGTTTAGTTAGATGATATGACAGGGAGCGTAATTAGTTGTGGGTGATGAAAACATGTTGCGACAAGATAGGAATTATCTAAAATAATTACCCTTATGTAACAAAATGTGTATGTGATTATATATTTCGAAGGACGATACTGTAGGTTAATTACTTCTAATAGGAATGATTTTTAGATCACTCCTTTGATTCATTCTATCATTTTTTAGGAACACGTTGCGTTATAACTTCGATAATCCTACTAATTTTATAAACGTGAAAGTTTGTGAGTGTGTATGGATGTATGTTTGTTACTACTGGACGGATTTGGATGAATCTTTGCAGTGATATACATCAGAATAACACATAGGGTACTTTTTACCGCGGGAAAAAATCTCATTCCCACGGGAAAACGACTTTCACGCAAACGGAGGCGCGGGCGGCCACTAGAGGATAACTATTTGTTAGTTAGAAGAAATATTTCGGAAATATATAAAGTATATATCTACTTAGTTGCTTTTTGTACAAAAAAAATAAACATCGTATGATAAAACTTTTGCGGAAACTTAATAAAATCGCTAATTTAATTCACACTCGCAAGGTAACTAAAATTCTCCAATTGACTAAGAACCATGAAATTTGGCAGGGAGCTAGATTATCTTATAGCACAAGTAACCAAAATATTTACATACATGAAAATTAATAGTTATTATTACTATTAAAGTTACGTAAACTCTCGCTGTGTGGGTCGGATTCACAATTAAATTTTTATTTTAAATAAATAAGCATATAAACAAACTATTTATGTTCAAAAGTAAATAATTAATCATAAGGGACTTAGTAGCTGAATATCAACCGTTCAAAATTTAGAATTATTATTAACTGGTGGCCGCCCGCGACTCCGTTCGCGTGGAAGTCGGTTTCCCGTGGAAATGAGAAGTTTTCCCGCGGGAAAAAGTACCCTATGTCCTTTCCCAAATTCAGTTCTTTCTTCATACCAAATTTTATCAAAATCGGTTCAGTGGTTTAGGCGTGAAAGCGTAACAGACAGACAGACAGACAGACAGACAGACAGACAGACAGACAGACAGACAGACAGACAGACAGACAGACAGACAGACAGACAGAGTTACTTTCGCATTTATAATATTAGTAGGGATTGTTTCCTTTGAAAACAAATCAAAACTTAAAAAAAATATTTTAAGTTTTGATTTATTTATAACTGTTTCTAAAATTTATGATTTATTATACTTTGATGAATATGAGGATACCCAGCTCATTATAGCAATGCGTAAGACATGACTGACAGCAATACTTATGTATTACCATAAAAAAATTGAAATGTGTACAATGCTGATTAAAACTATCAATCAAAACATGTAGGTTTACCGCAAAGCAAAGAGATTATACTATGTTGTAGTTCCATTGTGATTCCAAGTTGTCATTTCAAATTGTGTAAGATAAAATGTTTAAAATAAAGTAAATAATAAGAGTTAATAATGAAAAAGTGAAAAACTTGCCCACCAAGGGCTGCATACAAATGTATGGGCATGCCAAAATTATTATTTTATTAAGATTGAATTTTCACAGCATCACAGGTTTGCAGTCTTGAGCAATTGCTATTTCAACTAGGTTCATTTACACATTCTCGAGAAAAAAGGTAAGACAGACAACAAATAATTGAATGCTTTTAACCTTTGGAAGAACTGAACCCTAAAAAAGGGCATGTGAATGAGTAGATACAATGAGTTACACAAAAAATAAGGTTTTATAAAAACATTCAATAAATATTATATAAATATAGCAAGTTTTTGCTGACTTAATTGATTCAAAAAATGTATGTATTATACATTATGATAACATTATGTTTTTATAGTTAGAGTATGAAACTATAGAACAGCAAAACTTATTTGTAATCTATAATACTTTAAGGATACTTGAGCCTTTAATATAATAATTATTATCAATAATATTGAACATAGAATTATAATAGTACAGAAAAGTCAAGAATGTAGTGCAGTAAGTAAAGAATTTAGATATTATTATATTATTTTGATAATTACCAGTTAAAATAATTAGATAAGTGCATTGTGGTGAGGGTCAGTAACAAATAAAGAGTTTTAATGAATGGTTTCTTGTTCTAGATCTAAATGTTTTCTTTGCCATGCTCCCAATAAGACATAAGAGGAAAAGTTAAGTCATTTGAAAAATTTACGCCCCTTAATCTAAGTAAATAATCGGCAATCCAAGTACAAAAAGTTCACTTACCTTAGGTACACTGACGTTATCCATGAGTACTAATCTTGCAAGAAAATCAATAAACTATTAACCACAATAATAACTTATACTTAGGAATTATTTTCTTACTTAGGTTTATTTAGTTTATAAACAAATCACAGAATGAAATCATAGTTATATGCAAAAATAAGCTTTTATTGTTTATATTTATTTCTAAAACAATCCGCCCGCGAGACACACGCAAGCACAATCCGTGAATTGTCAATGTCAATGTCAATGCCAACAGTCAATTATCATTGGACACATTCAGAGGCTACATTCCGAATATTAACAAATTGTTAACGTAACACATAATTCAATTTCCAAGTGCAGCCGGGCTGAATTAGGAACCATGAGTAAGGAATGCAATGAATTCAAATAATGATAGTTAAGCACTTTATTCCAAATAAACTTTGGCGAAATCTGTAACATACTCTAATTAAATTATCTATTAAGGTTAAGGTTACAGATCGCACTATTGCAGTTATTATACTATTGTATTTAGTCATAGAATATACAGGATGTAAACAGACTATATCAAAGCCTGAAACCATGTATTTTTAAGCCTAGATAGTAACTAGATTTCATAACAGATAATTCAACAAACTAAATTAAAAAAAAATTATAAATGATAATAATGACTGTAAAGCGGAAGGTTTCGATTACCGGGACTGGACTGGATAATTAAGTTAAAATGACTTATTTATATCGGCTCGTGTCTTGTTGAAACTAGATTCTTCCCTAGTCTATTGTGTGGAACCCATAGTAGGTACAAGCTTTGCTTAGTTTAGGGCCTCACAGTTAGTGAGGTAGTCTAAACAGTTATTAATTATGTAATGTACAACACTTGAGGCTGTGCTTGAGGTTAAAACTTAAACATCAGCAGATGGTTCAGATGCAATAGTTTTCATTGCAGATTAAAACACTCTTTGATTTGAAATAAACATCAAAATCTGATAGCTTACATGTACTGTGTGAAATTAAGTAAACGTTACAATGCATCCTTAATTTTCGTTTTCAGACGTAATCTTGTTGTAAAATTAAATCTCTAGCCCCACTTGGCCCTTGCACTGTCTAGTACAGGAGATCTCTCGTCATGCTATCAAACATTTTTCATATAACATACATACACTACAAGTAAGTATTGCATTCATAGCATTGCTTAAGACGCGAGCTACGTTGTGTTGTTTGCCTTTACTATGTTAATTTTTTTTTATATGTTTAATGTTAGTACTATTTGTAGTTCCAGAGAATAATATATAAATAAAAGAAAAGGATAGATTTTCAGCATGCCGTTGATGCTTATCAGATTCCTCCCTGGAAGCAGCGGCGGCCTTAGGGGGTGGCGAAAGAGGCAATCACCCGGGGCCTCGCTCTTGCAGGGGCCTCGCACTTTTCATGAATAACGTAGGGCCTCGCAAAGACTTGCCGCCCGGAGCCTCGCAATGGTTAAGGCCGCCGCTGTCTGGAAGTAGATGTCACTCGAGTGTTTTACTAATTAAAAACTAAAATACCTTTATTTAATATTTAAAAAAGTTATTACGTACCTACTACATTAAAAAAAAAAAAAAAATTTGTAATAAAAAATTATCAGCTCAGTATCTTATTCTGACTTTACTTCTTATTGAAACACAACATGTTGTATAATACTTTATCTTAGAAACATTAACCGTATTTGCAATACTCCACGAAAACAAATTCGTTACAATCGTACGTCGGTAATAGCATTATTGGTTCGATTGATTACTTATGTACGGTTGCCGGTGCGCAGTACTTGCTAACGGAACGCATCCATCGTCGTTCGTCGTTCGATTCGATTTGCGTTGCTACTTGTCTTGCTTGATAATCTTGTTTTGTTGTGAACTGCGAAGGCATTTAACACACCTACTACCGGAGTTCTAGAAAATTTTGCTGGTATCCTTTGTTTATGTCTGTAAATTTAGGTTTAACTTTGCTGGTAAAACAAAAAGTGTTGAGCATGACTTCTACTACTGTGCCCGAGGAAAGGAATGATGAACGTCGTCGCAGGGTATGTATTTTAATACGCGATTATGTTTTGCTGATGAATCATTAGGACAAATACCATTAGGTGATAAAATACAGGTCTCTACACCAATTTCACAACATGTTTCTCTTGTTGGCTAAGTTTTAACAATATTTTATTACACAGTAAGGCATAATAAAATTATGACTCCTTAAGTACTTATAAGTGGTACCTTCTGTTTACGGAAATGGTTAATCCGGAAATATCGATTAGTATTCCGTTTTTGTATCCTTTCTTACCAGTTTTAGTCTCAGACTAATTTAAAACTCCAAAACCCCATCCACACTGGTATTCACATTTATTTTTAATGTAAGGTGCTGCTGGGTCCCCTGCCTGCAGGGTTCCTGCAAACAGAGGGTGGTGCTGACCCCGTAGACGCGGACTACCAAGCTGCTTTGGCACTTCAGCAACAATTGTGCGGAGCTCAGGTACTTATTGGTTTCGCTTTGTGGTACCATTTTTTAATTGTGGTGCAATATTTGTCACTCAAAATAACATAGTCACTGAGTATTAAAGACAAATTTATAACCAAAGTTTTAATTAAACAGGGTAGAGTTAGAATTGACTCACAGCAATGTAAAGAGTAAAAAAAAATATTTTTACTTTGCCTGTAAAAGTCATCCTTTGCTGTTAAACTATATCTATTTCAATTCCAAAATTCATCAAAATTGGTTCAACAGTTTGAACATGAAGTGAACACAGAACTAACAGACAGACATAAACACACGTTTAAATTTATAATATTTAACCATGTATTTATTTCTGCAAAACAATTTTGTTATCTCTATAGATGATTGTTTTAAAATTATGCTCAGTAACCTATTATAAGATATCTTATTATAGATGCCGCAACCAGGACCTCCCTTGACTGCAAGATTGAGTGTCACCATAGCTCAGGCGAAACTTGTTAAAAATTATGGTGAGTTGTTTTTTTATGAGTTATTTTAGTTTTTATCTTTATTTGTGAGGGTAATGTAGCCTGATGTTCCTGCATACCATCTTTTTCATTGACATAGTATTAAATAATTATAATAAATAAAATATGCTTTTGTATAAGTTTTGAAAACTTTTATGTAGAGTCAATCTGCAAGTGCAAATTACAACTTAAAAGTGACATAGTTTTTTTGTTTACCGTCACACTGAAACTCTTTTTTGCACTGTACAATGACTTAGAAAAAGGGCTTGCTTGACTTCGAATTCGACTGTTTTTTATAACTTCATACAGTTCTGAAATTGGTATCCATGGGGGAAAAGAATAGAAGATTTTTCTAAATAGTTACTGTAACATAGGTCTTACACGCATGGATCCATACGTCAGGATGCGCGTGGGTCATTGCATCTACGAAACGCAAACCGACCCTAGCGCCGGCAAGACCCCGCGGTGGAACAAAGTGGTTCATTGGTATGTACAGAGAATTAAAGTAGATTTACTATACCAGCTTTAATTTAAAATAATTAAACTTGCGAATTTAAGGTTTTTAGTTTAGGAATTACGAAATCCTTCTAATATTATAAACGTGTAAGGTTTTGAGTATGGATGTATGGATGGATGTATGGATGTTTGTTACTCTTTCACGTAAAAACTACTGGACGGATTTTGATGAAACTTTACAGTAATATAGGTTGTACATCAGAATAACACATAGGGTACTTTTTACCGCGGGAAAACTTCTCATTCCCACGGGAAACCGACTTCCACGCGAACGGAGTCGCGGGCAGCCACTAGTTTATTATAAGCGTGGGCGGATAACTAGTATCCTATAAGTTAATATTATTTAGCTCTCTAGTTTCAGATTGAGTATTGATATGTTTGGCTGATATATTTATTATGATAAAGTGTAGTTATCTTTTTAACAAGTTATTGACCTTCCAGATGTGTATGAGTTATATACATAACTGCAATATGTCCTAAAATACTAAAGTAAGGTACATAACTAAAAACGAAAATACCTTTAGACAGACAAGACAATCTTCTTTGTTAGATAAATTATCTTAAGTATATTTATAGTGCATCTTAAAACAAAGCATTTATTTATTTTACCTATTAATAATTAATATAGTGGAATATAATTAAAATGACATTATCTATTGATTAATTTTTAAGATAATTAACGATTCATTAACTTAGTGCGTTATTTTAAGTATGTTAATTTTGTTTTTATCTGATGTGATTCATTACAAACAAAATAAGTGATTCATGTAATCTTTCTGAGAATAAATTCTTTAAACCTACCTTTAAACTGAATTAATTGACAGTAAAATTTATTTATTTTTATTTTATTAAAAAAAATGCTAATTGATGTCTTTCGAAAATATACGGCGTTAAATTACTGCTGATTTGTATATAAAAATAGTTTACTTATTATAAATTCGTTGCGATGACCATTCGTTCATTTTAATAATAAATTTAAGGTAATGCCTATAGTAGGTGGCCACTTGGCAAAAAAATGCTTTAAACGTAAGCTGTAAAGCCTTTCCAGCAGAATTGCAATGATATCCTGATATCAATCCGATTTTTATATTATATTTAACTAAATGACCTATAAAATAATATATAATCTAGCCTGCTGCCACCTGGAGTAAATTCCGTATACCTGGAAATATTTGATGAGTGCTCGTTTACAATGGACGAGCTGATTGCGTGGGCGCACATCACTATACCACCTGCCGTTTTTAATGTAAGATTATCAATTTACTTTATAATTTAGATTAAAAGTAATCGCATATACATGTAGCTTTTAGGTTAATTACTATATTGTAATGTATTAAGAAGTATTAATTCTTGGGAGCCAAGGCTGTTTTTTCTCTGTTCCAAATAAGTTATAAGCTTTTAGCTTACCGAAAATCTTATCTGCCTGTGTTTACTTTTAACTTCCATCTATCACAAGTGGATATTGCTTATCTTCTAATCTAAACCATCCTTAGTAAAAATACGTAAAGTTTTATTAATAAAAAAATAGGTATTTTTTGCTTAAAACTTTCTAAAACCTGATATTTAATGGAGTGTTTCGTCAAATATAAAAACTGATCATTCATAACAAACTGATAATTACAGGGAGAAACCCATGAAGATTGGTACCCCCTGAACGGAAAGCAAGGCGACGGAATGGAGGGGATGATCAATCTAGTGCTTAGCTATTCCGTAAGTACTTTATTTTTTTTAAGTCTTGTAGAACTAATTGTATTACAGCCTTTAAATATATTTTTCTACATCTCTATAATATGTGCTTTATTTTTTAAATACTTTTAAAATGTTTTAGTATTTTACTGCATTTTTCTGTATGTTACACTCAAACCTTAAGTTTGTTTGCACGCGCTATTCTAAGTAAATTCTGGTTCAAATTTTTTTTTTGTTTTAATTCGGAAAGTAGTAGATTCTCATGGGAAGACCAATTTAGCTGCTGCAATCGAAAAGCCAGTGAATAATAATGACGGTGATGATGATAATAATTGTAGCTACCCACATCTATATTTATATTTTATAGTATGTACCCACTTTAGTTTTACATGTAGGTAGAGTGAAATAGCTATAAATTTTTGTACCCTCATAATTTTAATATTTATGTTGTGTGAAATAAAAAACCGTTCTGTCCTTATCTAACATTACCTATTAATATAGGAAGGTTAGCTGAATAAATGTTCATTATTTTGGACTCGTCTATCATTGAATATGTTACGGCTAATACCCGAAGTGCGGCTACACCTAGTTTTAGCCGGTTAGATAGAACATCAATAGGTTAGGTTAGTTAGGTTTTTTTTTGATACAACCCAGAAAAAGGAGACCCGCTTAGCGGGACTCCGTCGTCTCATGGTTGAAGCCAGTTTTTATATACATAGGTATAATTATTTTTTTACAGTTTTCCATATTAAAATCACTTCTAACCGGCTATAACTAGGTGTAGCCGCACTTCGGGTATTAGCCGTAACAAATACATTATATCACGGTTGCGATAATAATGATGAAGATGATGATGATAATAATGATGAAGATGATGATGATAATAATGACGAAGTCGTTACCCCAGGTGGGCCCGGCCGCCGTGGCCTCGTTCCCGCCGGTGCTGGTGGTGCCCAGCACGGGCGGGCTGGGCTACGCCGCCATGCCGGTGTACCCGCACCCGCAACAACAACCGCAGATGCAACCGCAGCCGCAGATGCAGCCGCAGATGCAACCGCAGCCGGCCGTCACCGCGGAGCAGATGCAGCAGGTATACAGGGCGGTTTTCAAAAGTGCTGGGAGTTTTTTTCTCTCGGTCTACGGTTAGGTAAAGTCGAAGTTTGTAACATTGACGTTCTTTAAGTATATGTTGCATATCTAGGATGAATAAAATAATTGTGATTTTGGTTGAGGGGACAATGATATGGTGTAGTTGATTAGCATGAATTTAATATTTGAAATAAAATATTGGGTGCATAAGATCAAATACACAAAATATTTATAATTTCTCATTTAGTTTTATACTCACTTAAAACATTGGTTGTAAGTATTTTAAAATCATTAGATATTGTTTACTTGGCAACCCTAACATTATTTTCAGACAGTCCTATAATGGGGAACTTTACCCCACAAAATTCTTAAATATGAAATGATTAATCTGCATGATAAAAGTTTGCATAGAATAAACAAAACAACCTCATTTATACTTATTTTAAAGCAATTAAAGAAGGAAGTCAATTCCATAAAAGGGATTATTTTATACTTATAGTTGAAGTTCAAAAGAGATTGGTAGAAACTTAATTAATAAATATTATTAACAGTAACCTAAAGTTATTGGGAATTGCAAAATCAAATACAATGTGACAACTTCACTCTTAAGCCAAGAATTTAATAATGAACTAAATACATTTTTTGCAGATCGAAGAAATGTTCCCCAGCATTGATAAAGAAGTCATAAAATCTGTTCTCGAAGCCAACCATGGCAATAAGGATGCTACAATCAACTCACTACTTCAAATGTCAGAATAATATGAAAAACAACATATAACTATTGTATAATATATGTTTAGTAAATGACTGAATATGATGCTTTCATATAAAACCGGAGATTCTAATCACTTATTTAACCAAATAGGTTTTTAAAACTTTATGTTATTTTGACATGCTATTTTTGTGACTTATACTGTTCTTGGTAATCTAAAATCTCTTGAAGTATTACAGCACTTTTATTATGTTGAAGGTTCATCAATTTTTTAAAACTGTAACTTGCTTATAACTGTAAGAAAATGCCCCAAAGAGGTGCTTAAAGTATATCTTACTTAGTTAGCTTTGTCTGTAAGCTACATGCAAAAAAAAACGAAAAAAATACATTCCTACTTTAAAACGACAAAAAAAACTTTATTTGTAAATAAGGAGTCAATCGAAGTCATATAATTATTAGTTTTGTTTGCTCAAGTACTTGTTTTATTACGACGTTTTAAATTGAATCGATCTTTAAATCTAATTTATTCATGTATTATAAACTACATATTAAACAAATCTATTATTAATTTATGTAAATTAAAAACATAAACATATTTTAACTGGAGATTTATATCAATAGCTTAATGTTGAATATTAGATGTATTATTTATTTTATAAGCAATGTCAATAATTGGCACATTTTTACTGGTTATTTCCAGTTGCTAAAACTACTAAGTACTAATTAAACAAGAAATGTGGATACTTTTTTCACACACGCGGTACACGCGAAACACAACAAACTTTGATTGGGCAGTTTCATTAGTAGGGGTAAATTGGGAATTCAAGTATTCAGAGTAACTACCAGTGCTTGGAGCAACTGGGAAAAGCTGGTCACGACCACAATTTACTATTATACTAGCATTTTAATTCTTACTTAAAATCAATCAATTTATTGTACAAATCAAATCTTTGTATATTAGTCAAATGATGTATGTAGTTGTATGTAATACACCTTCTAAAATTTACACAAACATTAATATCAATGTTTTTTGACAGTTTATTACTTAATACAACATTTAATTTAATGTAAATTTTCAATTTCTCTCACATTATTTAACTTGAATTTTAACCATCAACAAACAAAATATGAATAAAAAAAACCTAAATGATCAATTAATTCCATTTTAATTGATATGTATGTTTATGTAGTAAATCGTAGTACATACGTAAAGATTATTATTCAGCGTAATATCTTAAAATCACAACTTGCACTACTCTTGTTGTCAGAACTTAGTACTTCATGCCTTAGCAAATTTTGTAAGTGCCAAATTATTTGCCATCATTGCAACTAGGGTTTCCATTTTGATATTTGGGGTTGAAATAACTTTAAATCTAGATAATAAATGTTGAAATGGAAACACCTTATGCTTATTGTATTGAATTGTTATTTATTTGTAATAAATATAAATATTATAACTATGTACAGTTGTTGTTTTATTTCTTTTATAATACAGGCTTAGGCTACATTTATATTGCTTGGAGTGTAGAAAATAAATGCATATCAAAGATGTAATTTCCCTAAGTTACACTAGGTAACAAATATATTGATGGTGTAGAGTTTTACATCTCATTTACACAAAAGCTTGTCAAATTATAACAATGTAAATACATTTTCCTTCATTGTTGCAAAACCCTATTTCTTTTAATAATTCTTACTATGTACTTCTCCCAAACATATGAGAATATGCTTCCTCATCTGTCTCAGTTTGATAAATAGGTGTGATTTCTGAAATCACAGCAATAAAAAAACGTTCTAATGTGCCAAATTATTTATTATTTGACAACCTTTTTTTTCTTCTTATTTTTACTAACTTCCTTTTCAGTTTTCAACGCGGCCGAATCTGCTTTTCGCTTGATCTTGCTTATTTTCCCGATAACATTTTTGAATCTATCGTCTTTTTTCATTAGCGTTTTGTTAACTTTCTTCAAGTTTTGAACTATTGTCGCATCTATGTTGTCATCATTGACTGAATTGTTGTTTGTTACGCGAATGTCGTCTTTATTGATATCGCCTTGGAGTTGCTTTATTTTGGCCAGTTTCGCTTTTTTGGCGGCTTTTATCCGTTTGCGACGCATTTCTTCTAATCTGTAAAGTAACAATAAATTATTAGCTCTTAAATTTTCTGATAGCTTCTTAAAGGATTTGTTAATCGAAAAAAAATAAGTATTAGGGCATCACAGGATAAATTGCATCGGTTTTGTATGACCCTAATGTTAACCTCCAGATATTTACACATCAGCAGGCCTACCATGAACTCTTATTGCTATTCAGTTTAGGACCTAAACTGAACTGCTTCGCTTATTCGTACCACGACGTTACTTAAACAAACCAAAACTGAGTCGCTAGTTTGTAAGCGATTCAGCTGAAATAGTTCATTCTTTTGCAAGCAAATGCGTACCATGACGTGACATTTAAACCTAAACTGAATAGCTTAAATGTCAAATTAAGCAATTCAAAAAAAGTTGCTTCTTTCGTTGCGTGAAGTGAATCGTTTTGTGAATTACTTTTTAAAAATAGTGAGAATATATGTATTTCAGTTTAATATTTAGTGGGTTTTATAAGTATATGTTAAATAAAGGGTAAAAATTGTGATTAGCAGAGCATTTATGAAAATATTTACGGCCCTAAAAAAACTTTTGGGGCTAAAAGCCCTAAGTTGGCAAGCCAGGAATAATACCTGTCAAATCAAATATGAGCGTTCAAAAACGTATTTTATTCATTTTACGACAGCACTAAAAAAACTATTAAATAAATTACTATCATTTAATTAGTGCTAAAAATGGTTTAATGTGGTATAATTTGATGCTAACTAGTGCAATTTTAAAATGTATTTTGTATTTTTTTCATAAATAAAAACCTTTACTAACCGGTATTATTACATAAACTAGGTTTCGAAACGCAACTTATTTAGATCGAGTAAAAGAGATAGAATTAAGCAACGACTGTAGAGCGTCATTTCTTTCTCACATTGCGGACCACAGACAAATCTCGTTCATTCGTTCCTCCGTGTGCGATTCAAACGCCACTCACCATTAAACACTTCATGGTACGAATCTTAGCAATTCAGTTTAGGAACCTAAACTGGATAGCATCGGAATTGAATCGCAAACTAAAAGTTGATGGTAGGCCTGCAGGTATCACTATCTTGATTTTTATTTTATGCCAACTATACGTATACCGGTCTTAACGCGTTTCGCTAAAGTTTAATCAAATATGAACCTATCTTTTAAATTACTGCAATCTGTATAATAATAATTAATATAATATTTTATTAAATTTTAAGTCTATTTTTGTACCAACCCTTGTTCCATTTCATCGGGATCGGCCCCAGCTTGTATCCATCTCTTGATCTTATAGTTTCTCTTCCTAGTTTCAAACTCTTCATTATCAAGCTGAGCTTCTTGCTCTCGTCGAGTCACACTCACTGTTGTAAACACTTTTACTGCTTCATCGTCTGAAATTTAATAAGTTATTTAAATATTATATGAAAAGTAACTTACAAATATTTCACGTTTACGTCTTATAAGTTTGTGTGTTTGTATGTCTTTGGGCGTATGTAGCATTACGAATTCCACTACTCATGGCAAAGCAAAACAAAACTTGGTTTTTTGTGGCCAAGTAAAGTAACATATTAACTTTTCAGTGTTATCTTATAATTTCATTTTTTTATATTCGACGAATAAGAAAATTATAATGTTTTCGTAGAAAAAATCATTAGATTTTAAGTAAATTTTAATTTAAAAAATAACGATATTTCATTCATAATATTCTTTTACCATCAATTTTGTATTCACTTAGTTTGGTGTTTATTTTCTCTTCAATCTGACCTAATCGTAGAATATCGTACGGTGTTATAAGAGATATTGCCATTCCGGATCGACCGGCTCGCGCTGTTCTTCCTACCCTGAAATTTAAATAATATGTTGTAAAATAAATTTTAAACTTTTATAGATTACATAACTATTAAGTGATCCATCTATCGGGATTATAAAAAAAATTTAAAGAATTTCGTGAAATTACTTTAATTTTTTTTTGTTGTTGAAATAACACACGCTAATATCACAAAAAGGTTAATGTACCGAACGAACGTCGCTAATACAATGTTGAAAATACCCATATTCAATACAAACTTTTTTAAACTCGTTAAAAAACTAACATCTTACTCATTAAAAAAACTTACTACTAAAAAACTAACGTCTTATCTAACCAATATCGTCCCTATTTGCAGTAAAAAATAAAACCCATAAAACATTTTTCTTTAATAGAAATGAGAAATAAAATAAGACTTATGGCAAATTACCTATGAATATACTCCTTAGGCTCCAACGGTAGTTTATGATTGACCACCAAATCCACCGTAGGTATATCCAGTCCTCTTGCAGCTACATCCGTTGCAACTAATGTACATTTCAAATTACTGCGGAACTGTGTTAAGGCTGCTGTTCGTTCCTTTTGTCTCATGAACCCGTGGAGACAGACATTGTCCATGCCAATTGCATTCATCATCATAGATAGGACTTGGCATTCTCTGGAATAGGTCATAACATAATGTAATAAATAAGTGAAAATTTAAAAAACTCTTAAATGATTGAAAAGTATAAAGAAACTTTGCCGTAATGAAGTGTCAAACTTCGTAGCGCGAAGACAGTGAACTAAGCAGTAATATTCATCAGGTTATTTACAGTTGGCACACTATATAAAAAGTTGGCATACTGTTATAAGTTGGCATTAAATAAAGCTTTTTTTCGAAAAATATCTTAGAATGTATGTGTTACGGCTAATACCCGAAGTGCGGCTACACCTAGTTTTAGCCGGTTAGAAACATCAATAGGTTAGGTTAGTTAGGTTACTTTTTTGATACCACCCAGAAAAAGGAGTCCCGCCTAGCGGGACTCCGTCGACTCATGATTCAAGCCAGTTTTTATATACATAGGTATAATTTTTTTTTTACAGTTTTCCATATAAAAAACACTTTTAGCCGGCTAAAACTAGGTGTAGCCGCACTTCGGGTATTAGCCGTAACATATGCACTGCTTAACTCCAAAAAATAAATATTGAGAAGAGTAAAATTGATGAAAAATAAAAAATATTTCCAAGCGAAAACTTTTTTATTTTGCAGGGCAAAAAGCTAGTAACACTATGTACGAGTATGTCTATAAAAGTAAATGTTTATAAATATTTTAAAGTTCTCACTTACTTTTTAGTATCAGTAAAGACAATGATGTGCGAGCTGGGTTTACTTTCTCTGTACTTTCTAAGTGTTTGTACTAAATAAACATCTCGAGCATAGGCCGGGCACACTACGTATCTCTGGTCTAAAGTTGAAACGGTCAGTTGGTCATCGGTTTCTGACCATGTAAATAGTTTCTGAAATAAAATAATAACATTATTTTAGTTTCGAAAAAACTCAAAAAATCATAGTGATATAAAAATAGTTGGAAATTGTTTTAAGAATGCAAATTAAAAAAAAAAAGAGTTTATATCTTTTACATTATTGACTTTTCTGCAAGGTTTTTTTCTGTGTAAGTTTCTTAATAAATTAATCTGAAAAATAATGTTATGTGGAAATGGAGATTTTGTACAAGAAAAACTCTAATTAAATTAACTAGCAGATTTTTAAATAATAAATATATGTTGTAGTAAATTAACCATAAAGTACTTACTTCTTTGTTTAACAGCAGTATCTGTGATTCCTTGACTTCTTCTGTAATGGTAGCTGAGAATAGTAAATTCTGTCTTTTTGGGGAAACAGCCCCAAATATTGTTTCAAGATCATCTTTGAATGATTCACTAAAGAGTCTGAAAGTTAAGAAAAAAATATAAAATAAGAAATAATCAACAGAAACAAAAAATCTTATAATATAGTACTGTTTAATTTACATATTATTCATACATAGGGAGTCATCAGAGGAAGGTTTATATGTATAATAGTATACATAGTATAGGAAAGGAGGTTTTACTCCGAATTTAACGCGTGCGAAGCCGCGGTCAAAAGCTTGTGTGGGATAAAAGAGAAAGCATTCTTTGTTTCCTGTATAAGGTTTATTATTATCATATCATATCACCAATTTAATTAATAAGAATAGTCTCCATATCATAAACTAAACTAAAAAAGACCTAATAGGCTATTTTACACTTTTTCGAAAACTGTTTTAAATCAATCTTGAAGTCGTACTGAACCTGTAGAATTTTTATTTTAATTTTAAATTACTGAAAAATGCCATAAAACATACTTTTTGTTTATGATTTTAAAATTGCGCGCGGAAACATGCTGTTTCGACTGGTGACGTCAGTCCGATAGTAAACAATACATTTTGTTAGAAAGCAAGTGAAAATATTTTCGGAAATATGAGTTACAACCCTTATCATTGGATAAAACAAAGGATAAACGTTCACAAACTTAGTAACTTGATAATTTCTACAAATCTTCTCAAAGCACAACAATGTGTTTACTATCGGAGTGACGACAAGTCATGGCGAACAGCGTTTTTTGACATTTCAAATACAGATTATAAAAGTCAATTTTAAATTTGAATTATAAAATTTATAATGCATTTCTATGAATTAATATCAACGTTTCTCGTTAATATTTTACGAAATCTATTATAAAAATTCACTTTCATATTTTTTCTTGCATGGTGTAAAATACCCTATTGAAAGATTCAACATTATTACCTGTCAGCTTCATCCAAAACTAAATATTTAATCTTTTTCAAGCTAAATGTATCACAGCCTGTAATATGATCTGCTAGTCGTCCAGGCATTGCTACCACTATGTGGGGCCTCTTGGCTAGTTTGAGAGACTCCTCCAGTTGGTCCGATCCACCTGTGACTATGCACACTCGAAGCTTCAGTGACTGACCAAGGATTGTGAATTGATCTGCTATCTGGTGATAAAAACAAACTATTTAACATTTTAAATCTTATATTTTGTGTTGATACATATAAAAAAAATAAAGTTTACAAAATATTAAAATTAAGAGTTAAGTAGTTCTCTTCACATTTGTTAGTGCATTTAAATTGATAAAAAATTGGGATAGCCCAATACTCTGCCCCATTTTCCTTTATGCTCTGTTATTACTAATAACTAGAGATGCGCCGAGTAACACTTTTGCCGAGTACCGAGTACCGAGTATTACTCGGTTCAATTTTTTTTTTTACCGAGTACTCGGCCGAGTAACTCGGTTCTATCAAATTCCCAATTTCGCGCGCGTAAACAAGTACAAACGAACACAAGTATATTTAGAAGAAAATTTGTTGGCAAATGGTGGACAGGGCACCAAACAAGGCATCATAATTTACATTTATTAAATTTTAAATATAGATTTTTTTATTACTATTCCTTTAATTTTGTCTCACTAGTACTCATGCATTAGCATAATTTTGATTCTATTACTTGAGGATGTCAAAGATTTTTTCAATCAGTACGTTTTGATTAACACTGTTGTTTCAATTACCTATATCTACCTAAATATATTGCTTTCTTTAAACAAAGTATATTACTTTTTTGGTACTCGGTACTCGGCATTCGTATACCGAGTTACTCGGCCGAGTACCGAGTACCAAAAAACCCGCCGAGTACGCCGAGTACCGAGTATAAACCGAGTACTCGGCCCATCTCTACTAATAACTAAAAAAATCAAAATATTATTTGATCTTATTTCAATAGTGATGAGATTAGGTATTTTATAGAAAGATATCAAAAATATCTTAAACTTACCTGATAAGCTAGCTCATGTGTAGGAGTAAGAACCAAAGCAAAGATTCCATAGGGGTCCTCTGCTAAATGTTGTAAAATTGGTAAGGCAAATGCAAAAGTTTTGCCCGATCCAGTTTTAGCTGCACCAATACAATCATGGCCGTCCAGTATTTTAGAAACGCAACCTTTTTGGATAGGGGTTGGTGCTTTTATGCCTGAAATATATCAGAAAAGTTAAGGGCATTGATAAAAACCTTAAATGAGATATTTACAATAATTTTATTAAAGTGAACAAATCCGTTAAGATTTTTATTATTTTTTTGTTTATTTATTACACTCAAAGGCTTGATGATAATAAAGTTATGATTCATGAAAACAAATGCGAATGATAATCATCATATATCATCACAGTAAATTCTAGCCACTTACCGAGACTGAATAGTTGTTTTATTAACCATGGTTTTATTCCAAGTTCCGCAAACTCTTTTCCATCATTTTCATTCATTTTTCGAGCTAAGTAGATGTTTGTTGGGAAATAATAACAAAATATACATTCAACACAAAACAGACGTAGAAACACGTGTTTGTGACAGTGACATCAGTGACAGATGATTTTTTTTTTTTTGGTTCATTTATTCCATAAAGGAAAAGGCAAAGGAAATTTTTATCCATACAGCCAAGACTTCAGTAGCAACTTTCAACATTTGAACACCTGTGAAACTCACAAATTCAACTCAAAAATACAAAACAAATGAAAGAACAGCAATAGTTAACTCAAGAAAACACTAAACATATTTCGAGTAAAACACTGTACAAAGCACTAAAAAGGTCAATCAAAAAATTTATTTTTACAAACTTCCAATTGTGGCAGTTATATAATTAAAAATTGGAACATAGCATTCGGTGTTTCTAAGAATAACATCAATCTCGCGCGGGATATTTTGAGGTGATTTATAAATTTCTAGAAAGTGGTCAATTAGAACCATACGATAAATAGCAAACTGTGGACAATCAAAAATGATATGGTTAAGAGATTGAAGATCACAACCACAAAACGTACAAGAAGCAGAAGCAGCCATTTTAATTTTAAAAAAATGTTCCCCAAAATGACCATGACCAATTCTCAAACGACAAAGCGTAACATAGAATTTCCTACATACAAATTTTCTTTTGCTAAACCAAGGGATACCAATGGTATTGTTTATTCTACGATACCATTTTCCTTTAATATTGGATGAGTCTTCCCATTGTTTGTACCATTCTTTCTGTATATTATTTTTAATTATACTTAAACAATCAGTGTACGGAATTTTAACTTTTTTAATTGGTGCATTAATTTGTGAACTAGTAATAATTTTCGCTAATCGGTCTGCTTCATCGTTACCTTTAACCCCAACATGCGATGGAGTCCAAAACAAAATTATTCTTGCTCCTTGAAATCTTTCTAAATTATATATTTTTTCTCTAATGTCATGCAAAATATGAAGGGTATCAGATGAAAACTTGGGATTGTTTAAAGCCCTTAATACACTCATTGAGTCACTTATGATTATCCATTTCTTATTATGACAAAGCATCGTTTCGATGAGATCTAAGGCAAATAAGATTGCACTTGCCTCTGCCGTGTATATGCTAGAATTTTTGAATAATTGATATTAATGCCCAATTTTAAGCTTAATATCATATGCCGCTAATGACACACAATCACCTATTTTTCAACCATCTGTGTACATTTGCCTGTAATCTTGCCAAGACTCTAAGTATCTGTTGAAATCATATTTATCTTTTAAATCTTTAAAAATAAGTATATTTATATTATGAAATTTACTTCCATATGAGCCAGAGTAACACGGTAGAATATTGTTTTTATAAATGTTATCATTGTTGACTGCATCTATAACACAGGCTGCATCTTCTTTTAAAAAAGACTCACATTTTAGTATCTTACTTAATAAAGAGCTTTTGGTTTTAGTTGCTAGAAATATCAAAAATTTATATTTTAAATATTGAAATCTAAGAGTTATTGGCATTAAGTTTGTTTCTATTTGCATAGAATTTATAGGAGATGAGGACATTGCACCAAGAATAATTCTCATATTTTTATTCTGGACTTTTTCAATTTTCTCAACTATTCCTTTTTGTGAAGCAAAACAAAAGAATGCATATTCAAAATGACTTCGTACATAGGCTTTATAAAGATTTAACAAAATTTTAGGATCTGTACCCCAATCTTTACCAACAAGACATTTTAACATATTCGTAGCCTTTAGAGCACGTTCAGTTAACCTATTTATATAAGTATTAAAGTTCAGATTTTGATGAAAAATAACTCCTAAAAATGTGTGACTCTCAACAACGGGAACTACAGTACCTTCAATGCTGAAACGTAAATTATCGCTAACTTTCATACGACTTCTGTGGAAAATAACAATATTGCTTTTATCAGCACTTATAGATAAACCTATATCAAGAAAATAATTATTTAATTTCTTCAAAGCAATATTCAAGTTTGAGTTCACCGACTGAATATTACTTCCTGAGCAATATACTGCAACATCATCAGCAAATTGCAAACTTGTTACATTTGTACCTAAAATTAAATTTATTTTATGTATATACAATATGAATAACAGAGGGCTTAATATACCCCCCTGATTTACACCTCTGGACGACAAACGAGGTCCGTAAAGATGATTGTTATGTTTAACGAAAGTAGATCGACCATTTAGAAAATCAAAAATCCAAGAAACCAATTTATTTGGTATATTTAACGAAGACAGTACACTAGCCAAAATCCTCAAATCAACATTATTGAATGCTCCTACAACATCTATGAAAGCACAAGCAAGATATTGCTTTTCACTTATGACGGTTTTAATATCTAGTAAAAGGTTACATATACTTTCTCTTGCTGACGTACCCCTACGAAAACCATATTGATTATTGGGCAAAATACTATTGGATTCGATAAAGAATTCTAATCTTTGTTTTATTAACTGTTCAAATATTTTTCCAATGCATGAAGATAAAGTTATGGGTCGGTATGAGTTAAAATCTCCAGCTTTTTTATTTGGTTTTAGTATAGGTATAAGGCAATCTTCTTTCCACTCCTTGGGGATAAGATTGTGTTTGAAAAGACAATTGAAAACATCCAACAGTTTCTTGAGATTCTGTTCATTGAGAAAGCGAAGCATTTTATAATTTAAGCCATCTAAACCAGAAGACGTATCTTTACGAGATTTAATTGCAGACTGCAGTTCTTTAAGCGTAAATGGATCTACTAAATAGCTATTTGATTTATTCAACTGTTCTTTAGAAACAAAGGGTGGAAAATGAGCAGAGTCTGGAGTGTATTTTAAGAGGAAGTCATTAACCCAACTGTTTTCAATGGAACTATCGGTAGAAGAATATTTGTTGTTGAATTTACGCATGGTATTCCAGACCCTTGACATGGGCATCAACCTATTTATCTTGCTACAATAATCTTGCCAACTAGCATACTTTTCCCTTTTAATGATAAGTTTTTTCACTGCTTGCAATTTCTTTAACTTTTAAGCAGCGTTACTATTTTTGACAGCTGTGGCACATTTATCATTCCACCAAGGTACAGAATTATATTTATGAACGCGCCCTATACGATTGACACTATTGACTTTGACAATTCTTTGTTTATTTTTTGTTGGAAACTATTCGGGCGGGAAAATTGGAAGTGAAAAATTTTTTCGTGAACTTAAAAATTCATTTAATTCTTTCAATTTTGTTAAATAGTGTACATTTTGTATATATTTTTAATAACTATAGTATAGAAGCTTAATTTTTATTAAAATGACGTCTCGGGCGAAACGCAAGAAAAAGAAGGAGGAGGCAGTAATATCAGGGGAAGACTCGCTGCTTTCGGACTCCGACTCCATGCACAGTGACTGCAATTCAGCTAAGTCCGATCCATATAAAACTTATTTCGTTCCCGATTATACACGTCGGTATCCTGAGGATTCTTCAGCTACAGATTTCGTTGTCTTCTTGGAATCAAACGATGAGTCCAAACCTATTTCAACAAGAGATATGATTTCTTTATCATCAACATTAAAGAAATATATAAAAGGCATAAAATATATGCAAAATCTTAATAAATACAAAGTTACAGTTCATTTTGACCGTGCAAATTTGGCAAATAGTTTTCTTAACAATAAGACTTTGTTATCAGAATATAAACTCAAAGCAACTATTCCTGCAAAAACTACTGAAATTACTGGTGTTATTACTAATGTGCCCATTAAATGGTCCAATCAAAAAATTTTTGGAGTGATTAATAGTAATAAAAAAATTATTTCTGTTCGGAGAATTCAAAGGAAGGTTAAAAATGAACAAAACTTTGAATTACAACCGACTAAAACAGTAATCATAACTTTTGCTGCCATTTATCTTCCTGATCATATTGATTTACAAGGCTGGAGGTTTCCAGTTAAGATGTACATTCCACCTGTAAAACAATGCTTTAAATGCCTACGGTATGGACATTTGGCTAAGTACTGTAAAAATAATGTTAGATGTTCAATATGTGGAGATGCACATTCTTTTAAAGAATGTACAGTACCTAGGGAAAAGGCTACATGCTGTCACTGTAGAGGAAATCACATTAGTATATCTGCTGAGTGTCCTATTAAAAAGAAAAAAATTAATGATATTAAAATTGGTTTATCCTCTTTGTCTTATGCTTCAGTTGCAAATACAGAGAGTTTTCCAGCCTTAGGACAAAAGTTTGACCTGCTCAGTCACTTGAAAAAAGATAATAAATCTTTGAATTTATTGGTTGAGGCTATTGTTAAAATAATTACATTAAATAAAACAAAGGAAACTTCCATCAGTACTAAAAATATTTTACAAATATTAAGTGATATTTATGAAAAGTCATCTGCTAATAATCCATCCTAATGGCTCATTTAAAAATAGTTCAGTGGAATGCTCAAAGCATTAAAAGTAATAAATCTGAATTTACATATTTTCTTTATAGTAATGATGTTGATATCGCTTTAATAAGTGAAACTTGGCTTAGACCACATCATACCTTTAACATAAAGGGATACACAATAGTTAGAAATGACACTGGTAATACACATAATGGAGTTGCAATAATAATTCATAACAAATTACAATTCTTAAAAATTGATACTTATTTTGATGATTCCTTACAAAATGTTGCTGTACAGATAAAAATAGGTGGTAAATATATTTCATTTGTTAGTGTTTATTGTCCTTCTAGGTGTCATTATTCAAAATTAAAATTTTCAAAATTAATTGATAGTCTTCCAACTCCAGTCTTTATTGCTGGAGATTTCAATGCATACCATACTTCTTGGGGTTGTCAAAAAGTGGATAAAAGAGGTGAAGAAGTACTAGATTCTTTTGATGAAAATAACCTTGTTCTGTTAAATTCAGGAGAAGTCACGACTGTAGGAACTTCGTCCTGGAGACCAAATGGCTTAGATCTTTCTTTGGTTAGTCCAGCTTTATCATGGGATTGTGAATGGTCTGTTCATGATGATTCCTTTGGAAGTTATCATTTGCCTACAATTACTAAACTTCTGTTGTCTCAAACTCCAGTTATATCTTCAGAACATTGTGTTCACTCTCAAAATGTCAGTAAGAAATTAAACTTGAATTTAGTTAATTGGGATTTGTATGTAAATATTGTTAATACTTCGTTGAATAGTTTTATGATTAATTCTGAATGTTCACTAGAAAGTTATTTGCAGTTTTGTGATATTTTATTGGCATCAGTTGAAAAATCTATGTCACAACAAAAAACGAAAACAAAGTCTTGTTGTCAATGTCAAAATCTTTGTCATTTATGCTCACGTTCCGTTTCAGGTTTTAGGGCAAAAAGGGCAAGACATTCCGTTCCTTGGTGGAATAGCAAATGTGCAGATGCTGTTAAAAAATGTAAAGATGCTTTTGTTGCTTTCAAAAATGATCCTTCTGTAGAAAAATATTTGCTTTTTAAAAAAAATCAGGCTTCTAAGAAATTGACTATAAACTTTGAAAAACAGAAATCTTGGCAAGATTATTGCAATTCTATAAATCGTCTTACTCCAATTTCTCATGTCTGGAATAAAATACGCAGATTTAACAAAACTTTTGTTTCTAGAAGTGAAAATGATCATTGGGTAAATAGTTTTTTAAAAAAATACACTCCAGACTATGTCTCGAAACCTTTTACTTTTGTAGATAACAAATTTCATAGACAAAATCTTTCGTTGCTTGATCCGTTCACAATTTCTGAACTTACTGCTGCCATAAAATCAAGAAAAGATACAACTTGTGGTTTAGATGGTATTTCCTATAAAATGTTTCGTCTTCTCAGTCATAAAAATCTATGTAAATTCTTGATAATTTTAAATATTTTGTTTGAAAATGACTTAATACCAAATCAATGGAAAACTGATTGTCTGGTCCCTGTACTGAAGCCAGGGAAGGATCTTGATAGTCCAGATTCTTATCGACCTATAGCGTTGTCCTCTTGTGTTGGTAAAATTTTTGAGCAGCTGCTCAAACAACGTCTGGAATATTACATCGAATCAAATTGTATTCTTCCTAGTAATCAGTTTGGTTTTCGGCGTGGACGCTCGGCTAGGGAAAGCATTGCACATTTGTTATTAGATGCAAATAAATCCATAAAGGAACGGAATTATCTTGCTTGTAATTTTTTCGATGTAACAGGAGCCTTTAACAATGTAGGTTTAGAAACGCTTGCTAATATCTTGCTATCACTCAGAATTCCAAAAAAAATGGTTCTTTGGATATATAACTTTCTAAATGAAAGAATGGTCTATGTTAAATTGGGTAAC
Organism: Emmelina monodactyla; assembly: GCA_916618145.1. Lineage (NCBI taxonomy): Eukaryota > Metazoa > Arthropoda > Insecta > Lepidoptera > Pterophoridae > Emmelina > Emmelina monodactyla. The sequence goes on from OU745316.1 coordinate 7,389,591, forward strand.
AACTTTTATGGTCCACGTAATTCCTATAAAGGCGTCAATCAAGGCGGCATCTTGAGCCCTCTACTGTATATAATTTATATTCATAAATTGAATGAGATATTAGGCGCAAATGTTTCTAATCTGCAGTTTGCTGATGATCTTGTTGTTTATTGTTCTGGCAAAAAACTTAAAGATGTGCAAACGAATTTAAATAATGCCTGTAAAAGGCTTGAAGTCTATTTTTCTTTCTTAGGTTTAACTGTAAATACAGAAAAGAGTAAATCTCTTGTTTTCTCTAGAGATAAAGATTGTAAATTAGAATGTGTATATAATGGTAACCTTATTCCTAACTGTACAGAAATAAAATTCTTAGGTGTAGTATTTCAACAAAATTTAAGTTTTAAAAAATATGTGCAAATATTGATAGATAGAGCTGTAAAAGCTACAAATATTTTAAAATGCCTTACTGGTTGTCGTTTTGGTGCAGATCCTAAAATATTATTGATGCTGTTTAAATCATTAGTTAGAAGTCACTTTGAATATGCTTTTTTTTGCTTTGCTTCTGACAATAATTTTATAAATAAAATAGATAAAGTACAAAATAAAAATCTCAGGATAATTCTAGGAGCCATGAGTACTTCTCCGATTAATTCAATGCAAGTTGAAACTAACACTTGTCCCATTAAATTTAGGTTTGATTATTTGAAAAGAAGGTTCATAATTGATTTGATGAAAACTTCTAATAATGCGTTGTACAAAAAGATTTTGATATCTAATTACTCTTATTTATGTAAAAATTTTGATTTCATTAATTATTTGAAAAATGAAAATATTGCTCAGTATGATATTTTACCTTGTTATAGTGGAACATATGAAGGTAAGTTTTTTAAATTTGATGTCATTATAGACACAAATTTAAAAAATAAATATGAAGTATATGAAAAGTTATCATACTATGATAATTACCGTCAAATTTACACAGATGCTTCAAAAACATCTCAGTCTGTGTCGATAGCGGCTTATGATATTATTTTGAAAATTGCACATGGTTATAAGCTGTCCAATATTTGCAGTATTTTTACGGCAGAAGCTGCTGCTATTCTGTTTGCTTTAGATTTGATTAGTTCTGTAGATTCTTCTGGTAAATGGATTATTATTTCTGATAGTATGAGTGTTCTTCAAGCTATTAATAATCCTCGTCTTTCTAGTAAAATTCATCCTTTTATATATGAGATCCGGGAAAAGATTTATAAATTATCATTGAAACATAAAGAAATTGTCATTTTCTGGACACCAGCACACATTGGTGTTAGTGGTAATGAATTAGCTGATACATTAGCTAGTATCATTACAAATACTGATAACAACATTTGCAAATTAAAAAACATAGCAATTCCCATTTCAGAGTTTCTTCCTGAAATAAAAAATCAAATGATTAATAATTGGTTTCAATTTTGGCAAGATTCTCTTAAAGAAAAGGGCAAGTGGTATTCCGTATGTAATCAAAAAATTTCGTCTCCTTGGTTTACCAAGGGCTCTTTCAAAAATAGAAATTTTTATACAACAATTTGTCGTCTTCGTATAGGTCATGCTGCTTTTAATGAACACTTATATCGCATGAATATGATAACTTCCCCTTGTTGTTCATATTGTAATGAGTCAGTACAGTCATTGGATCATATATTTTTTGAATGTCCTCAATTTCATATTGACAGGTTAATTTTCATTGATGAGCTATTAGAAATTTATAAAACATTAGAAAATATCCCGCGTAATACTCAAGAACTTTTAAAAACAACTGAATGCTACTTACCTATGTATAAATTCATAAAATTTACAGTGTGTAATATCTGATGAAAATGTTTATGTATACTCATAACAAATATATATTAGCATTTTATTATTAAAGACATGGACTTGGTCCTTATTATGTTTGTTTATGAGGAAATAAAATATCGTCAATGTTACTTCTTATTGAAAACTAAACAAAGCTAAGTCAACAAGAAAGAAGAAAACCAAATTATTGATGACATGGCTGTATGGGCATAGTCTCTTTGCCTTTCCGCATGACGGAAGAATCTAACAAAAAAAAAAAAAAAATGGAAACGATTCGTAAATTGCTTCCAACATTATTTTGCTGAAAATTGAGTAAGATTCTAGTGGACTAGTATAATCAATACAAAAACTTTCTAACTTTTGATTTGAAATAAGACTAAAAGATTCCCAGTTAACTAGTCTGGGATTAAAACGTTTATCAACGGAAGGAAGACGTACTTGCTGAGATTCAAAGTCATGAAATGAAACATCTAGACTTATTTCTGTTATAGTTGGTAAATGATAACTGCCCATTGGATCATCATAAACATACCAATTACAACTCAACGCCAAAGAAGGACTAACCATTGTAAGATCTAAAGCATTCGGCTTCCAAATGTGACTACCAACAGTTGTAGCATCACCATTGTTTAGAAGAACAAGATCATCACTGTCTGAAATTGCATCTAACAATTCTCTACCTCGATGATTGATGGAATGCGAACCCCAAATGGTATGATAAGCATTAAAATCACCTGAAATAACCAATGGTTTTGGTAATTTGTTAATGAACTCTGTAAATTTAATTTTAGTGAAACCTGAAAATTGTTTTGGAGAATAAATACATGCTATAGTGATAAATTTACCATTGACTTTTATTCTAATAACTATATTTTGAAGTGAATCATCAAATGTGGTAGGTATCAATTCATATTTAATATTTTTGCTAATTAAAATTGCTACACCATTATGATTATTACCACAGTCATTACGAACAATATTGTAACCAGCTAATTGGAAAGAGTGATGAGATTTAAACCAAGTTTCACAAATAATTGCTATATGTATGTTATTACTGTACAAAAATTGTGGAAAAATATACTTTTTAGAAGGTAAACTCTGAGCGTTCCATTGTACAATTTTAAGTTTGTCCATTACTTAATTATATTAGTTTTTTTATTGCTGAAAGTTTCCTTGAGTACATGTAAAATGTTTTTAGAATTAATGTTGGTATCATTAAGTTTGTTCATTGTTATTATTTTAGTTATTGATTCAATCAAAAGATTTAATGAATCAGTATCTCTGGTTATAATGTTTAAGAAATCATCATTACTTTTTTCTTTGTTTTGTCCTAATTTAGGGAATTCTTTCATGTTACTAATATCTGCGTATGTCCTTTTATTATTATATTTATTTCTATTTTCTTGATTTTTTTTTAATTTCAGTGGACATTGTACAGAAATGGCAACATGATTTCCTTTGCAGTTATAGCACACTGCCAAATCCGGTGATTGAGTACAGTTTTTGTATGAGTGATCACCCATACATATGGAACATTTGATCGAATTTTTACAAAATTTTGCTAAATGTCCGAATCTCAAACAATTGAAACACTGTTTAACAGGAGGAATATATTGAGAGACTGGATGTCTCCAAAAACCTAAATCGATGTGTTCGGGTAAATCAGTGGAGGCAAAAGTTATTGATACAATTTTCAATGGGACAAGTTTACCACTTTCCTTATCTTTACGCATAAAACGTCTTACACTAATAACTTTTTTGGAAGTTGCTAAATTTACAAATATTTTTTTGTTGCTCCAATCTTCTTGCACATTTTTAATTATTCCTGTTACCTCTGTGTTAGCAGCAGGGATAAATGCTTTTAATTTGTAATTTTTTAAAAAAGTTTTATTATTAAGGAAGGCATTTGCCAAAGATGACTTTTCAAAATAAATACCTATTTTAAATTTGTTTATATTTTTTAGGTATTTGATTCCTTTGATGAATCTTCGAAGACAACTAGACAAACTAATCAAATCCCTGTTACCAATAGGTTGCTTTTCTTCTACAGACTCTATGAAGACTACAAAATTTGTGTTTTGTGAATCTTCTGGATACATCCGGGAATAATCATTAATAAAATAAGGCACATACTTGTTAGCTTCAGTACTGCCGTCATCGGAATCTGAAGAATCAGCAGACTCAAAATCTGGAGACTCCATTCCAGTTCCATCCTTATCAGGCTTGCGCTTTTTACGTTTTGCCATTATAAGACACTTACCAAACCTTTTTTTCTATTTAATATTTATACAAATGAATTAAGAAAAGAAATGAATACTTTGTACAACTTATTTACACTTTTTAACAATAATATTATAATAAAAATTTAAGAGTAGCGAAAAAAAACTTCCAATCTTTCCCGCGCGCAAACCGGAAGTCTGACAGATGATAGACGGATCGAAGGCGGATCTATTTGTATCCATAAAAAAATATTTGAAGGATCGATAGTGATGTACTTAATTTACTTTACTTATTAATTCGAGGAAACAAAGCGTACGTAATTCATGATAGTGGGAAGCAGCTAAGCTCTTTTTAGGGTTTAGTGCCCAAAAGATAAAAACGAGACCTCATTGCTGAGATTCCCCGGTCCGTTTGTTCCTTAGAGCATTTAACCAAAGGAGATGGCATAGCAGGCCTTTCCCCTCAGGCAAAATCTTGGTCATAGCGATGGTCATAGTCGTGAACAAAAGTACCACGCACGGTACGTGATCATTCTGTATCGCTCTGTCATGTGTTTATGTGCTCCACAAAATGGTGATTTGTTCGGTTTTGTTGCGTAAACGACGTTCAGAAACTTCGAATTTTCGTTTACATGGGATTTCATATCACCTGTTAGTATTTTTGGCAATTAACTACACTATTAATTGATATTTTAGAATTTTAACCTTGATCGTAACGACACTTTAAACGATAGCAAATGTAAACAACGAATACTATATTAGGGAGACAAGCTGTCAACGCTGTCAAAGCTGACAACCACTGTGATGAGATTTCTTTTTAATTTTTTTTAATGGCGTTTTTACAGGCCGAGATTCTAGACAGTGATGGAAAATAAAAGTGAATTGATTTGAATGACTGGTGGAATGAATGAATGGTTCGAAAAATATGAAGTTTAGCAGACATATATTACTAAATAGCGCTTACAGGTTTTAAGCTAAGACTTTTGAAAATGCTCTTAATAAAACAATTATTTAGAACTATAATGATTGTATTGTATTCTGCTAAAATTCTACAAAAATAAAAGGATTTATTTTAAACTGATGTTACCCACTCATTTTATTTATTCCTTAGCATATTTTTTTAGATAAACCAAAATTTGTAAGTGTTTTTACTAAACACTTACAAATTTACAATTGTAGTAGTATTAAGAAGAAAAGGTAAATTTTAGTTCAATTTAATAATAAAAACTTCATTCGTTCAATAAAAATACCCATTCATTCTTATTGTTATTGTCACATCACTTCCTCGTCCCCCACTAAAAGTGCCTGAAAAAAATGTTCCTGCTAAAATGATCATGTCATCTCCTTTGGTTAAATGCTCTAAGGTTTGTTCGTCCGTCCGACTGTCTGACTATCACCAGACTATATATAAAGCACATATGCATTAGCTGTTAAAGCTAGGCTAGACAGTTAAAACTTTCACAGATGATGTAGGTATTTCTGTGGCAGTTATAACATCAAACACAAAAAACAAAATAAAATAAATATTTATACCAATATTTTGTTGTTTTTATAAATGGTATGGGCCCCTTCGTACGTGGTCGGTTTTTTTATTTAACTAAATGGTGTCTGCTGGTGCGGTTATTTTCTTCTCGTTTTTTATGTTGAATTTTAAAAACATACATCTATACTAATTATATAAAGCTGAAGAGTTTGTTTGTTTGTTTGAACGCGCTAATCTCAGGAACTACTGGTTCGAATTGAAAAAATCTTTTTGTGTTGAATAGACCGTTTATCGAGGAAGGCTTTAGGCTGCACGCTGCAACTATTAGGTGCGAGGAAATAATGGAAAATGTGAAAAAAACGGGGAAAATGATTCATCCTTGAGGGCTTCCGTTGCGTGCGCTGCGAATACGGTTCTAAATACCAAAAATAGATGTATGAAAGAATTAAGGGAACTTTTTACCGCGGGAAAACTTCGCATTCCCAGGGGAAACCGACTTCTAAGCGAACGGAGTCGCGAGCGGCCACTAGTAGGAAATAAACGTGAAAGAAAGAAAATGTTTATTTACCAGTGATTAAGTGCTTATCAAATTTTACGTTTAATAAACAATTATCAAAAGGATATTTAACATTTTATTTGGTAGTGGTACCTTTTTACTATCAGCTAAGTAGCATTTATTTAACTTTAACATAGAAGACCTTTATATTAGTTAAGTTTATGTAAGTTTGTTATTTAAAAAGTGTCCTTGTGTTAGTTATCTTTTCTTATTTTTTCTTCTGATTAATGAATTTCTTTCAGTAATAAAAAATACTTTTTATCAAGTATAAGGTACTTCTTTTTTTAAATATCTCACGACCCCCTCTTTATTTTGATAATAAAGTACGTACTTAGTTTAACGTTTAACTTAACTTCATTCATTTCACTCACTCATTTACTTTTGTTGTGTTGCGCTGTCGTGCGGTTGTGCTTGATCTTTCTTTTTTTTTATTTGCTCGTTACTTACCTTGTTAATTATTGTGCCCAAGTTATTTCTTCTTGTAACTCGTAACCTTTACGGAGATTAAAATATTTTAACGAGGACAAAAGTTATAAGTGTAAATTCAGAGAGTTCCTGAATTTCCGACCGACCGCTTGCATTTTTGTTGCATGTGACGTGCCTATCTTTTACTGGTGCCAAGCCAAAGACCCGTCGGTAAGTGTATTTTCTACTAAAATTTACATTATCGTTAAGTTAAGAATATAGATAATATTTACCTCAAATTGTATCAATCGGGACTCTAATTAATGTCTTTGTTTTTTTTATTGCATTGCATTCTGTTTAAATGTATGTTAGGTGCCTGTGTGACCTAAATTTAGATCATGCACTATGCTAGATAATAGCCCGAGACGTAGAAACGGCATTTTAGCAAGCTATAATATTGCTTTAGCTATTATTCAATTATATGAATGCTTCGGGTAGTTACAATAAGCTTTCTTATAATGTCTATTCCCCAACTGTATCATTATTATAATAATGTTATTTATTCTAAGATCAGACTTTAGACCTTTAAAATGTGGGTGCTTCAGCTGTACTGAATATATTTGCTTAGATTAAACAATTCAAACTAGTTTTATTCGATCATTATTAATATTTACTCCTGTTTTGTTATATACTTCAAAATTACCTAGTGTGATTGTTCATGTTTAAAATTTATATGTTCAGATTAAATCAAGATGGGTGTCCTAAAGACTGTGGTATCTTTGGCGGTGAATGGTGGGAAAGCAGGTTTCCGGCGAAATGTGAGTTTTTTATTATTGTACTTATATAACTTTTTAACATTCCTTTGACAATATTATATTTGTGGAGATAAGAATTTGCACTTTGTACAGAGATAGGTTTTATATAAATCTAAAAATATTAAATCATCTGTTTATTTTGGAATTATAAATGAACAAAATAAATTATGTAGGTACCTCCTTCCTACATTATTTATAAACATACACATACCTACATATAAACATATTAACGCCTATTACATGTATTTATGTCTCTATAAAGTAAGTAACTTAAGACCGAAGGAGACAAAATATTTTTACCTAATTTATGAATAGGTTGATAACTATAGTACTTATAGTATTTATAAAATCTAGAAGAATTCCATCATCTTTTTACCTTGAAATTTTATTAAAAAAACTAATTTCATCAGTCAATTATTTCTAATTATCTGAACAATACCAACTTACCTGTGATAGTTTTAATTGCGTTGCACGTAAAGATCGCGTGTTACGTGTAGGACATTGCCCCGACAGATGTCTGCTGCTTGACCTAAATAAAAAAAATGAAGTTCTATCTCTTTTTAATCTAGGTAAAATGTACGGTGGAGAAGGAACATAAGTTTCTTTGTTTTTTTTGTGACACAGAGTATATTAGTAAATTGTAGGTACCTCTAAACTAAAGTATACAGTACAGAGTTCACATTCCGTTGTTCCTTATTAAGTATATAGGTACTTATTCTTATCATTGCACACGATAATTCACGGTCGCAAATTTCATAATCGAAATTTATAAATATATATTATAAATAATGATATCTACTGATACAAAGAAAGCTGTTAAAATAAAAGTTTTGTAGGTAACTAAAAATAAACTTGAACCTATTCGTTTATTGTTAATAAATATTTGTAAAAAACTTCCTGAACAAGCACCTAGTTCAATAAACCTTGAAGTGAGATGGAAAAACACTTAGGATATACCTTGTAAATAAACATAGTCTACATCCGAGTCTCACTGAAGCGTAGCTTTAGCCAAACATAGTTTTTATTATAACTCCAATTAGCTAGACTCAAATAAAAAGCTATCGCACGTGAACCTATAGATACCTATCTAGTTTTTTTATCGCATCCAGACACCCACCACGCTACCGGCGAATGATCACTTGTTCCTATTTATTCAACTTTAACAGAAGACTAAGCTTATGTTACGAGACGTAGCGATTTCAATAAAGCGTGAACGATTAGTTTGAGACTGTCTCTAAAATGTATACTTACGAATAAAAGTTTTAGGTAATTATTATTTGCTTATTCTTTTTTGTTACTTGCAATAAGTAACTAAAATTAACATTTTTAACACACTTTTAAAGTCGTTGAATTAGAATCAGCGTTCTAACACTTTTAGAAACTACGTTTAAAATACTTGTACTTTCGTCTGCATTTTGTCTATTATAGGTGCAAAATCGTATGTTTGTTTATTGTTATGGTAATCGCTCTCCCATATGTATTGTGAACGCACGCGCACAATTCTCGATCAGGGTCAGTCAGATGTTTTTATGTATGGCGGATGTTTTACTTGGGCTTAATATAACTCTGGGAAAGTTTTTAATCTGTTTGATAACTCATTAAAGTATTTTTAGTCCAGTTACTAAATATTGTATTTTTATATGTGATAAACATATGTTTTGTTGATAATTATGATATCCTTTAATAACCAAGTTACTCTTCAACAATTTAAACAACTCTTTAAAATTACATTAAGTTTTGTGAATAATGTGTTATTGTGGGGTGATGTTAATATTTAATTCAACAAGCTATATGTTATATTTTTAATTTTTTTACTTCAGTCTGTAGCTACCAACAAAAGGATACCTATATTGCGAGTAAAAATATATCGTCACATGCCGACCGAAAAATATTTGGGGCTAAAAATAATAACTAAGACGTCACCACAAAACCTAAAGATTGTAAAGAGTAATTACTTATTTATATTTACCTTTTTAAAAAAACAACAAAAAAAAACTTTCTGCCCAATTGCTTTTAAATTGGACCACAAAACTAACCAACTGGCTCAAACCAGTATGAACCGAATATGCCGTATCAGTAATACCAGTTCGTTGCTAATGCTATAAATAAAATCGGTCAGGTGCGAGTCGTTCACTGAGAGCTAATCATTTCTAGGTATTTGGTAATTATGAACGTCTTATGTTGATAATTTGGCAATTAAATGAGAACGCAAATGCATTTTTAACTTATGTTATTTTAGAAAACTTCCTAGCGATCTAACTATAGCTCGATGTATTTTTATAACTTGTTTATAAATATATCTCATGAAATTAAAAAGATAACAATCCTTGTATTTGCTTAATCAAAACTTCCAAAAAACTCTATTGAATCACCTCTCAAATATACCTAAAATACCCCTGATAGACTGTATTGTATTAAATTAGCGACTCATCTTTGGGTGTCCCAGGCTGTCACATCGTAAATAGGCTCAACTTATACACCAGCTGCGAACATTCAAAAATGTACGTGATAGATAAATTTATAATTTTGCAAATTATAGAGAAATTAATTTGATATATGATTGAAAATTATGTGATCAGTATAAAATATGCTTCTCGACAAAAAATGGAAATTTATTATTGACTATAAAATGGCCATATTAATAACTTCTTTTTCACAATATACTTATAGGTTCCAAATAATCCCATAGCCACCTAACAGTAAATTTCCTTACAGTCGCCGTTCCGACCGCTGTTGTCGTGTGCGCCGGTCGCAATGGTCGGTTTCGATCGCAACGCGCACTCGCAAGACATCACAAAGAACATCCAGCTGATATCGAATGACAAGACTAAGATCAACGTGGACCCGGCTACTTTGAAGTAAGTTTTATCAGTTTAATATTTGTGGTAGAGTCTAGCTGTAGGCTCTATCTGCAGCGATTAGGTACTGGGCTGATTCGACCGGTGAAATACCACCGTCGCACAGAAAACCGACGTGAAGTAGGGACGATGTTCCTGCGTTTCGTTCGGGAGTGCGATATCCGGTGTCCAATTTTCTCATAGGCAAGTAACGCACCCTTAATACTTACTTATGTTATTGTGGGTGTATTTGAGCGGCGGTGATCACATCACTTGACGAGCTAGCTGGTTTGCTAGCTTATTAAAAGAAATGTAGGTATGTCGGTAAACTCTTCTAAGCAATGGATTTAGATATTAAAATGTACTGAGAATAACAATAATGTCACCAAAAGTGCAGTAACCTACACGAACTGTTTACCTACAGTCTTTTGCCATATTTCCATCTGAGCTGTGACTAAGAAAGTTTTATTTCAGTGCGTAAAAATGCACAATTCCAAGATTATTAAAGAGTTATTTGAATCTAAATGTTTAAGTTGCAAGTAGGTATGTACGAGGGTGCGTTTTTAAGTTCGCGGAATGAGAGGGTTGGCGGGGGTGATTAGGCTCATTAGGACCGTAACGCGTTCAGTGACTCATAATTAGTATAAATACGAGGTTTCATTGTTATCAGACAATTAGTCTTTGAGCTATCGTCAACCAAGCAACATAATCGGGAGTGAAAGCTCACGCCGCCGCAAAAACAACAACGCGTAGAGTGTTCACGTGCATTTTCGGACCTCTGCAGTGACGACAAGGATGGTGTATTGAGTCGAATTGTTACTGGAGACGAAACTTGGGTTCATCATTATGAACCTGAGTCGAAACAAGACTCGATGCAGTGGCATAAAAAGGACACAGCACCCCCCAAGAAGTTTAAGGTGTCACAGTCATCTGGGAAACTCATGGCAACGGTCTTTTGGGACTCAGAAGGAATATTGTTGATCGATTATAAAGATAAAGGTGTTTCTATAACCGGAGAATACTACGCTTCAATATTAGAGCGACTAAAAGAAGCCATTAAAGAGAAAAAACGGGGAAAATTGACGAAGGGTGTGCTGCTTTTGCACGACAATGCGCCCGTCCACAAGAGTCGCGTTGCGTTGGCTGCCCTGCATAAGGTGGGCTTCGATATTTTAAACCACCCACCCTACAGCCCAGACCTAGCCCCGAGTGATTATTACCTCTGCCCAAAAATGAAAAAAGAGCTTCGGGGTAAAAAATTTACCACCGATGATGAAGTTAAGGAGGCAGTTTCAGCGTATTTTGAAGACAAAGATAAAACATTTTTTTATGAGGGTATAAATAAATTTATTGAAAGGTCTGAAAAATGTATCCGTCTTGCAGGTGAATATATTGAAAAGGAAAAATAATTTGGTTTTTTTATTTCCACCCCTTACCCTCCATTCCGCGAACATAAAAACGCTCCCTCGTAGGTAATGCCAAGTCGACAAAACGGGTCAGGTACCCATTTTGAAACACTAATGCGTAAAACAATGCTAATAATTAAACAGACTGTTTTATAGTATTATTTTGTACGTAGATATATTCGTGCCTTATGAGACTAAACTTGTTTTTCACTATAATATTGTAAAATAAGACAAAATTCAACTATCAAATGCCATTTCGTCAATAAATGTAATGCGAAAATCGATCTTTTCACTCGCACATATAGATACCATATTCGCTTGTAGGTATATACTAGGAATGAATCTATTTATGGAATGTATGGAACTTCGACAAAATCAAATTACTGTACCAGTGTCGCAGCAGTCATGCTTGAGAAATGAATTTGAGCAAAACGACTTGCGTTAGTGCAATTGCAACGGTTTCCTCATATAAATAAACTAGTGGCCGCCCGCGACTCCGTTCGCGTGGAAGTCGGTTTCCCGTGGGAATGAGAAATTTTCCCGCGGTAAAAAGTACCCTATGACCTTTCTCAAGTTCAGTTCTTTCTTCATACCAAATTTCATCAAAATCGGTTAAGTGGTTTAGGCGTGAAAGCGTAACAGACAGACAGACAGACAGACAGACAGACAGACAGACCGACAGACAGAGTTACTTTCGCATTTATAATATTAGTAGGGATATCAATTTTACAAATGTGTCGGTATGTATGTGTGTATTACATATGTCATTGTTTTCACGTATGGGGTAAAAAACTGCGCTGTTAGATATTTAACTTCGTTTTTGTCCTTGTTAGATTCGAAATGAGATACCTTAAGAATGTTTGAGTATATGAAGTAAAACTATTTAGAATCGGCAATTTACGAATTACATTATTATGAGTAGGTAATGGTTACTCATAGTTATTAAACCCTTATCGGAATATTTATAAGGAGAAACGTATGAAAACTTAAAGGAATAATGAAAATATTAACGACTTCAATTGCATTGCGTCTTAAATAAAAGTAAGGAAAAATATACCTAACTGGTAACAAGTTTAAGTTGTATTTCAAGTGAAATAACTTCACAGTTATAAATCGCTTAGTTAGGAACATAATAATCAGAGTGGTATGTAGGTAGTAGTGTTGTTGGTCTGTGATTAATATAATTATTAATAACACAATTGTCTTTCTACGATCCTTACTATCCGTGTTTATATTATAAATAGAAAATGTTTTTATGTCTATCTAAATGTTCCGCTTTCACGTTGTAAGGGCTGAACCGATTTTAACGAATTTTGTAAAAGACATCACATTGCACTTTTTCTACTAAAAACAAAAACAAGTCTTGTCTAGGAATATAAAATTGCTTTAAATACTTTATAAAACGGTGCAAATAAGCTACATTGCCTTATTACGTGACTTATCTTGCTTAATACCTCAAGACCTTAATTGCTCTTCATAGCTAAAAGCGGTTAATTCACCTAAACCTAAGAATATAATTCATACTAAATATTTCTCTACTACTAATGAAATTAGAACTAGGGATGTTACGGATATGGAATTTCGGATCCGGATCCGGATACGGATATTGAATTTTTTTATATCGGTTACGGTTTCGGATACGAATATGAAATTATTTCGGATTATCCGGTAGTTTCGGATAGTTTCGGTTACGGATATTAGATTCTAGGAATTTCAAAAGTAACAAACAAAACAAATAGATAATAAAATGGTTTTATTTATATAGAGGAGGACGATGGGTGAGAACGATGACGTCATAAACACCGCTACATTGCGCTCAGAGAGAGAACCAACACTTTGGTTACAGTTCTGTAAGCGGTTTACGGAACGCAGCCAAAAACAACTTGTCGTAACGTGTCTCATTTAGATTTTTAGATTCCGCCACTATCCGAAATTATCCGAAACATTTATTTCGGTTTCGGTTACGAATACGGATATTTTATTATTTCGGATATCCGGTAGTTTCGGTTACGGATATGGATATACTTAACATCCCTGATTAGAACTATTATTAAAATAGATACAGACTTTAATAATCCCATAAACAACCTCTTAGACCTTTAGACGACCTCTGTGGTGCAGCGGTATACCTATATACCGGACTGCTAAGCGGATGTTTCCGGGTTCGATCCCGGGTCGGGCCAATTTCGTAAAAATGGTTTTACGATATTGGCTCGTGTCTGGGTGTAACTAGGTTCTCCCCTAGTCCATTGTGTGATACCTATAGTACAAGCTTTGCTTAGTTTAGGGCCACACAGTTGGTGTGTCAGTCTGGAGATAGATTTATTTATAACCCAATTGGTAAACAACTCAATCGGTAAACAACCTTACAGCTTGCTTACTTGCTTACAGCTGCAAAGTACGTTTGGAATCTATACATTTCGTGCCTTGAACTTCGTATTGTTTACAGGTACCTGCATTTAGCAACAATTCTCCCATTCGTACTGCAGTATAACGCATTAGACCTTGAATTAATGATAATATTAGCAACAGCAAACAAAACAGTAGGTTATCACTCTCTGACGTGCGTTGGACGCGGTGCAACTTTGTAATCTAATGCATCATTAGACTATCCCTATAGTAAATTGACGCAATTGTATTGGTAAACAATTAATTATAGCATGGGTTTAAATGATGATTCGTTTTATTATACCTTCCTGTGTTGCTACAGCTAAGCAAATTATTGTATTCCGGTTAGAAAAGCAGGAATTACTACCGGCACAGAGACCGAATGTCTATTATCTGTAGAATTAACCACAATAGTACTGCTGCATTCGTGTTTTTCAACACCATATAATTGTTTTTGATAACTGCTCATTATCTTATACTAATAATTGATTTTCTAAGACCTCGGCATACAAACAATATTAATAAAAAGCTGCACAATAGCAAGCGTCCTACTGTTTCCCATTGTTGGTGCATTGGCGTTTCTTTGTTGCCAATTTGATCTCAGTTACGTAACTAACACGATACAAAATACTTTGTAAGTGTGCTTTACATGAGCGTATGTAGGATCGGCTATTAATATCTAATGGAAAATACCAAACGGCTTAAAACTTAGTGAAATTGTCCAAATAATTAAGATAAAATGGTCTTACACTTAAATGCTTACAAGTTAGCCAAAACATAAATATAACCTTTATTGTTATCAATTGTGCTTGTAAAAATACTGGATCCATCTTAAAACAAATAACCGTTGTAAGTTAAAATAGTCTACGTATACGATACAAAGTAATAGTGTGAAATAGGGCGTCAAATTATTTGTATTGTTTTTATGCATTAGTGTTTCAAAATGGGTAACTGACCCGTATTGTCGACTTGAAAGTACATACTTGTAACCAAAACATTAAGCATCGAAAAAGTCTTAATTTTTTTAGAATTGCGCATTTTTTCAAGCGCTCAAATAAGCTTACAGGGCTTTATTCTTATAAAGTTCCCTAAATTTAAAATCCCGGTCAATCTCAATAATAACAATAATTATAATTGACGACTAGTTAAATCTGTTTTATAGTAATCGTTATCTGCGCCTCAATTAACTATGGTAGATAGCTGTTGATATGGAAATGACAGAACGCGTAGATCGTCACAAAAAGAAAACAAGCAGTTTCCAGCGATCGTGGTTTTACTTTAGTAGAAACTAGATTTTACCCGCGCGGCTTCGCACGCGTTAAATTCGGAGTAAAACTCCTTTCCCTGTAGGTACTATGTTATTATACATTAAATCTTCCTCTTGATCTATTTAAAAAAACTGCATGTTGCGTAGTTTTAAAGATTAAAGCATACATAGGGACAGAGAAAGCAACTTTGTTTTATACTATGTAGTGATACTGCAACCAGCTTTTAGTCACAAAACCTACAATTGACTTAAGGGGGGTTAGGCGGTCAGCGAAAATTCAGATTTCGCTTCGATTCTACGCTTTAGGCGGGGGGGTCGGGGAACGCGGTTCCTATAGAATCAACGGCCTCAAAACACATTTATCATCAAAAAGTTAATAAAATGTTCAATTTCTCAGAAATCTAAAACAGTCACGACATAGAAAAGGTGAAAATCTATCAGTTTGCGATTTTATAAGACTTATTATTGTAAAACACCGTCTTAATGTGCATTTATATGAAATTTTAGAGGTAACTTCAGGATCTTTTCTATCGAGCAAAATTATTCCAATCGTGTTTTTAAAACAGTCCTCCCATCACATTTACGTTCTTTATTATATATTTGAAATTTCAGTGCAAAATATCATATATTTTGTAAGAAACAGCTAATAGAAAACGGCTAATTCTGCCGTTTTCAGTTACTAAGGGCCCTTAATTTAAAGCACATTTGTAACACGACAAAGGAGTGTAAACAGAACTTGAACTGTATCTGTATGTATATCACTGCACCTTTGCAACTTTTTTTACTTACTTTATTTTCTTGTAAATTGGGCATTATTGGTAAAATTGTACGTTAAAGTCGGGCCAAAATGACCGTGTCTGTGTCTAACACTGTTGCTAAATAAGGCATATGACTATTTATAGTTTATTCTAGAGAGCCCTAACTCGGTATCGAGCTCCAATAACTAGGTCTCAATTAACAGGCAATTCAACTCTAAAGAGGCGGTCCCATGGTGCTTAAACCTTGCACCGCACCGTACCACACCGAAATCATTCATCTTACAAACTTTAGGTACTTTGTGCACAGAAACGTCCAGCGTAGGACCCCCTGTGTAAACAGTGGTATTCTCAACTAACTTAATATTTTTTCTTTCTTTAGGTTGGACAAACCATTGAACAGGCCTATTTGCATTATGATCAACTGGCTGTTGGCTAGGCACAAGCATATCATGAAATACGCCTCCCTGTATCTAGAACAGGTATTTATGTTCATAAACATCTACTTATTTGAATTTTCAGTACGTGCTATTTTAAATTTGTACCTTTGACTTGTTAAAGTTTCATAGACTGAAAATGCTTAGAATGCCTCTAAAAAGAGTTATTTGCAAAACGCACAACTGAAATAAGAATGTTAACATTAGCTTCACAAAGCTGAATGAATGACCCTTATCTAGACATGCTTAACCAGGTGTTTCAAAATCTTTGATTGATAAATGTATCCCCCAGTATATAAACTCAACCTTTTTTTCAGGGCTTTGATGTGATCAGCGTGTCGTGTACTCCATGGCAGCTGATTTGGCCGATGAAAGGAGCCCAGGTAAGTCATTTTAAACTTAGGTTATTAATATATAGACGTTATTATTCTTTAACACAAATGTTTTAAAAGTAGTTTTTCTCGGTTCTATTTAAACTAAATTCTACTGACCTGCTTAAGCTTGCACAGAGGCAATTAATTTTTTTGGGTAATTAAACCATCGATTTTAGTCTCTCACTAGAGTTAACTGCACGTCTAACTGTTCAATGTGGGTCCCACGGTGCGCTATTCAACATACAATCTGCCTTGAATATTAGTATTTGCAAGCCAAAATAAACTTTATTACAAGCACCGATCTATGCACCTCTTGGGACCTCCTCTTTAGTTTTCCAACTTTTATTTTTTTATCACCATAATCAAGATATTATTTTCAGTTGGTAGCGGGTGATCTGGTGAATATATTGTCGAAGAATGAGAACGATCAGCCGATGGTTGTCCACGGTTTCTCTGTTGCCGGTTACATGTGGGGCGAGGTCTGCGTAGAAGTCTTAAAGAATAAGGAGCTGTGAGTATTATGTGGAATTAAATTGGATGGATAATCCTACTAATGTTATAAATGTGAAAGTTTGTGAGTATGGATGTATGGATGGATGTTTGTTACTCTTTCACGTAAAAACTACTAAATGGATTCGGATGAAACTTTGCAGTAATATAGGTTATACATCAGAATAACACATAGGGTACTTTTTACCGCGGGAAAACTTCTCATTCCCACGGGAAACCGACTTCCACGCGAACGGAGTCGCGGGCGGCCACTATTTGGATAATAATAACTTTCATAAATCCATATGTATATATTTTGATTGTCATTAAATACATTCTAAAAGCATATGTTATACTATAAAATAAAATAGAATTATTGAATGGTCAGATGAACGGGTAGTTTGAAGGATAGCAAAGACGATTGTAAGTCACCGCTTTTAATGACTGTCTTTGGTCATAATTTGTTGCAATATTGCTATCATTTTCATAATTATTCTGCAAAATACAACCAACAACATAAAATCGTAACACAAAATCTAAACCGCCTGACGGATTTTAATGCAGCTTTCGTCATCTTTAAGATAATTTCTTCACTAAAATTTATAAATAACTAGTGGCCGCCCGCGACTCCGTTCGCGTGGAAGTCGGTTTCCTGTGGGAATGAGAAGTTTTCCCGCGGTAAAAAATACCCTATGTGTTATTCTGATGTATAACCTATATTACTGAAAAGTTTCATCCAAACCCGTATAATCGTTTTTACGTGAAAGAGTAACAAACATCCATACATACATCCATACTCACAAACTTTCACATTTATAATATTAGTAGGATTTACATTTAAAGAGGTTTTCTTAAGTAAGCCAAAATTGAATGATTCGTAAACAAGTCGGACATAATTACAACTTTGCGAAACGTGGATTAGTAGTGTATAAACGAGTTAAGCTTGTACAAATTGCATATGTTTCGAATTAACTTGTTTACCTTACAAGTAGCTAAACCAATTCTGACGACAATTCTTTAGAATTGTAGAATATTGGTTTAAATTTCTAAGCAACTTCTTAAATTCCTGACAAAACAAACTTTTATTTATTTTCGTATTTAATCTCTTCCACTTTGACAACACCTCAAAAATTCCCACACAATAAATAAACCTACTATGTTATTATCTAGTGTTATTTAGTATGTAAAATGTCACACACTATAATATCTCTATTTTTCTCATTAATAACTCATAAAATTATTTACAAAACCGAGTCAAATTATAAATATCCATATTATATAATTTTTTAAAACTAGTTGGTCCCAATTTTATTTTTAAATAAAACTAGTGGCGGCCCGCGACTCCGTTCGCGTAGACGTCGGTTTCCCGAGGGAATGAGAAGTTTTCCCGCGGTAAAAAGTAACCTATGTGTTATTCTGATGTATAACCTATGCTACTGTAAAGTTTCATCAAAATCCATCCTGTAGTTTTTACGTGAAAGAGTAACAAATATCCATATATCCATACTCACAAACTTTCACGTTTATAATATTACTAGCGACCCGCCCACGCTTCGCAATGGTGTAATTATGCGCGACTTGTTCCCGTTAAGTTGAATTTTAGCTAACTTAAAATAACTTTATCACAATTTTCTTTATTTACAAATTTAAATGAGTAAATATCCTAAAAGATAGCGAAACCTGCATCAAAATAAGTAGTTTAGGAGGAGATAGCAGCCAAACATACAAACAGACAGAATTAGCGACTTGGATTTATACTATGTAATGATTAGTAGGATAAAATTATCTTTATAAACCATTTCAAATGTTATTACCCAGTTACCAGCCAGTCCTGGACCGAGTCGCGGCTCAAGTCTGGGATTCCGCGGCCGACATCAGCGAGATAACCATCGGGGTTCCCAACGCGGTGTTTCCCAAGAACAAGATCATGCAGAAAACACTCAGGACTTATATGGAGTAAGTATGACGAACGGCCGAAACCTATTCTACTAACCTTTGACGCCTTGTTATTTGTGTAACTATGGTACTTATTATCAATGTTTTGCGTCTCAATAAACAATGGTAGATAGCTGTTGATATGGAAATGACAAACACGTCACAAAAAACAAAACTAGCAGTTTCCAATTACCAAGGTTTTAACTATAGTAGAATATTGGTTTCGGCCGAAAATGAAAACATTGCTGGGAGTTTATTTTCGCCGGCTTTTTTCTCTCGGTCCACGGTTAGGCAAACATACCGCTGCAGTGCAAAACCTCAATATTTTAGTGATTTCTTTTTATTATTATAAAAAGCACTTAAAGGTATTAAATTACTTATTTTCCCATCCAGATACCACATGAAGACATTCCACGACGTGGCCACTACCCACTACATTCGCTCGTCTCAACTATTCCATACTAACTTGTGCCACGCTCCAGCCTTGTTCCTCCTATCTAAAAGCGATCCGGTAGGGGCAGAGAAAAGCAATAGGAGCGTCCATGATAGTTGGGTCGAAATGGGGATTAAGGTATGTGAAAAATAGGCTTAACTAGCTTTTGCGGTGTTAAATTTGGAGTAAAACCTCTTTCCCTATACTATGTTATTATACATATAAACCTTCCTCTTGAATCACACTATCTATTAAAAAAAAAACCTCAAAATATGTTGCGTAATTTTAAAGATCTAAGCATACAGACACACAGACGGCGGAAAGCGACTTTGTTTTATACTATGTAGTGATGTATGCCTGTATGTAGATTTCTACAGGTGAAAGAATTTTGTAAATTGTGTCAGTAGTTCCTGCTTACAAACATTACGAAACATACAAACTTTCAAGTTTTAGTTGTTTGAGTGACCCGCTCCTCAGTGGTGAAATTTTGGTTTTTCTGAATTTACTATTCGAAAAATTTGCTTCTTTGACATTACTCAACTGTATATCTAAGACTTTATAATGGAGAATGTTAACAAATTTTGATTATTATCTCTTCGTATTCTCTGTCAAAAATAAAAAATACTGGTGAAAGAATTATTTCGATGCGTCAATTAGTTTCCGATTTATAAGTAAAATAAGTTGCTACCGCACGACGCGGGCTGTCGGTGGCGGTGTGACGTCACACCACAACTCGCTCGGTCTGGCTCACTCAGTACGCTCGCGGTCGCGCGCTCTTGTCGTCTAAATTAAACCTATATACTTTTAAAAATGTCTAATCCAACTGCTATGAAATCATGTGTTGTGCCTTAATGTAAAAATACAACTATCAATTCGCCGGAAAAGTTGTTTTTTACAGTTCCAAAGGATACATACATATATCACCAAATCTTTTACCTTGAACATAACCAATACCATTAAACAATTTGTTAGTAAAAATACAAATAAATAACAGAGGTTTAGTTCATATCATCTACATTTGCAATAAAAAATAAATTAAATTACTTCAATAAAATAGTAAAGGTAAAGTGCATCTGTAACGTTCAACTACCTACATCTAGATCGTATAGGTATCCTACTTCCTAGTAATATAATAAACGCGGAAGATTGTGTTTGTGTTTGTTATCTTTCACACAAAAAGTACTGAACGGATCTGGACGAAGACTGAAATAATCCATAGGCTTCTTTTAATCCTGGGAAAATGTACAGTTCCCGAGGGAAACGCGGGCGAAGCTGCTAACTAAAGCTAGTCAGTACTAAATCAATGCATGTATTTATTTAAATTTACTTAGAAGAGCGGTATCTTTGTATATGTTACGGCTAATACCCGAAGTGCGGCTACACCTAGTTTTAGCCGGTTAGAAGTGTTTTTAAAAAAAAATATACCTATGTATATAAAAACTGGCTTCAATCATGAGTCGACGGAGACCCGCTACGCGGGACTCCTTTTTCTGGGTGGTATCAAAAAAGTAACCTAACTAACCTAACTATTGATGTTCTAACCGGCTAAAACTAGGTGTAGCCACACTTCGGGTATTAGCCGTAACATATACATACTAGTGACCGCGACTCCGTTCGCGTAGAAGTCGGTTTCCGTGGGAATGAGAAGTTTTCCCGCGGTAAAAAGTACCCTATGTGTCATTCACTCGCTATCGCAAATATCACTTGCCACTTGACTTGGGGGGCAGTAGTTTTTACGTGTAAGAGTAACAAACATTCATACATCCATACTCACAAACTTTCACATTTATAATATTAGAAGGACGTACCTACCTATAGCTACGAAACTATGATACATGATTTGTTGTCTTTAACGTAAAAAAAATAATGATAGGTAGGTAGGTACATACTTCTACTATTGGACTTGCATTCTTCCATTAGTATTTTTATTATATTGGTTATTTTGTTTTGATAAAACAGTTTAGAACATATCAAACATTTCGGCGGCAATAAAATCACTATTTCTTGATAAATAATGCGCCATTAATTCATCTATTTTAGATAGATTACACGATTACCTTTTTTCGAATCCTATATCCAATTTATTAATAGAATAATATTAACTATTAACGTATAATAACGAATAATATTTATATTTACTAATACGCAACCGAAAACACAAAAAAATTATACATTAAATGTTAAATAAATAAAAAAATAAAATAAAATACTGCGCCAGCTATATGCGCCACCGCTGGCGCGTTGTGGTAATACGTCACAAGCGGTCACGTGACTGTTAGCGGGACTCGATATTTTTCGAAACTTTGAATGCCTATAAAATCAAAACTACTGGGTATTTTTGATTACAACAAAAACTAGTGTATTTGTATGCATACAGGCTTTACTGAGACAAAATTTTAAGCGATTTGGCATACCTAGTAACATTCTCCATTACTTTGTTATGATAATGATTATTATATAAATCTAAAGTGATTGAAAGAAACATCCTCAAACATTCCGCAAGTTACTAATACATACAAAACTTACGTAAACTATATATTTTTCGTAATGTTTGACTTTCAATAACCAAAGGGTAAAAACGGGACCTTTACTAAAACGCCGCTCTCCGTCCGTCAGCCTGTCTACCATCCGGCTGTATCTCATGATCCATGATAGCTAGACAATTGAAATTTTCACAAAGTTTTTAAATAAACCAGAAAATAAATATTATTATTATTTTTGTCTTAGTGCACCTGGAAGTGCTGGGAGAAATCTCCCCACGTGCAACATTTCACGCACCACAAGAAGGAGTATTTATCGGCTTTGTACGAGCATCTCGATACCAATGGTTTGGTCTCGCAGCCCGACAAAATGCGCCTTAGGTTATAATAAAACATACTTTATGGTGAGTTCTCTTTTTTTTATTTTTCACATAACTAGCTTTTACCCGCGCGGCTTCGCACGCGTTAAATTATATCCCTGTACTATGTTATTATACACGTAAACCTTCCTCTTGAATCACTCTATCTATTAAAAAAACCGCATCAAAATCCAGGTCAATGACTTTTCGGACACAAAAACTCGGACAACTTTGGTTGTGGTTTTTCAATTTTAATATTATTTTTTACCAAGGTTTCCGAGTTTTTTGTGTTCGGAAAGTCATTGACCCGAAAATCCGTTGCTTAATTTAAAAGATACATAGGGACAGAGAAAGCGACTTTGTTTTATACTATGTAGTGATAATTATAATCATTATGGTCATTTTGGGTAACTTTGAAATGCGGTTTACCTTTGAAAAAAAATTTGAAAAGCATTTATAAATATCTCTGTTTATTTCAATAAATATAGTTACTCGGCAATTCGATTTACGCAGTAGCGGTATTACAACAATATGTATTTATAAGTATGGTAACAAAAACTGGCCTTAAAACGAGTTATTAAATAAAAAAGGTACCTTATTCTATAGAAATATTTTCTTCATGAGGGGTTAATGAGACTGGAATTGGAAGATGCGATATTTCATAATTATCTTTTAATTAAAAAAAAAATCAGGATTAATTACTAATATTGAATTACGATTTCGACATTACGTTGAATTGCTTCTTAATTTTATTTGTTACTTTGTAAAATATTTTATAGGGATTGTTATAGACACAGTGATTGGTCAATTTCCTTTTTTTTCAGTTATAACACGACGAGGCGTCATTTGTACATTTTTATTATGTAAGTATTTTCATTGTTGATAGAACTAGTAAGAAAACCTTATTACACGCTATTTTTATATCCCAATATTCACTACACATTACAAGTCTTTAAACTCATTTTATATCAAAAAACTATTGTACTGTTTCGTTTTGACATTTTTGACATACCTTATGGACCTGTGTCAAAATATGTATTCACACTATGTTTATCATTTTTAAAAAAGCAGGGTTATACAGGCTGTAGTTTTTACTCTGTAAGGCCCGATTGCAGGGAGCATTTTAACCTCGGGTTAGCTAACTCAGGTTTAAATGGCGCCACCATCGATTGTAACTACTTCTTATTACAATCGATGGTGGCGCCATTTAAATCTGAGTTAGCTAACCCGAGGTTAAAACGTTCCCTGCAATTGGGCCTAGGTGTCCCACTTTATTTATTCCACATAGAAGACCGAAAAACTTGTAATTTTTTTCATGACAAAAGTCAAATGTCAACTTGATAAGATCAATGAAAGATTACGAATTACGGTACGAAGATACGGTTGATTTATTATAGTATGCCTTACACAAGCCTTTATTATGAAATTATATACTCATTTACATACAAAAGTAAAGTTAACATAAGATTTCATGTTCAAGACATAAGAGGATTTGATTAGAAGTATTGTATTGTATGAAATAAAATAGTAAAAACATTTTTCTAAACACTTTTACGGTTGGAATAATAAAAAAATGACACAGGATTTTTCTAAAATGATGTTTTGAAATGTTTTATATACAGATATTTTTTATCAACTTTAAAACAATTTACGCAAAATTTTGCTATTGTATAAAAAATCAAAATAAACTTAAGTTGGTTTACTAGCTTAATAAAGAAATGAATATTAGTTCCTTCGATCATGGCTCTAAATTGGATAAGACTTAATATTTATAGATATAAGAGTGATGTTTTATATTTTTTAGCGATAAGTTATTTTTATCTGCTGTAGAGTTAAGGTAAATAAATCTGTATGGTTATTGACTGTGTATATTAATTGCTATTTGATTATCGTAATAACCTGACATTATACACCATGATTCATTTTTTGGCTTTCTACCAAAAACCCAACTTGTGGTATAATGTATTAGGTTTATTTTTTTATTTGGTTAAAAAGGGTTATTGGCAATCTCCATCAATGGAGATTAGTGATCGTTTTTTTGCTTATGATGAGGATTTGAGGAAAAGATTTTGAAAATGTTCTCAAATCCCCATTATCTTTTAAAGAAATATCACGAGCTCCTTAAATCTTTTTTTTTCATAAACTTTGTTAAAAAATACACAAAAATGTTGATCACCTAATGGTTACTTTTAGGTTATACTCTTAATAGTGTATGGGATAGCTTCTGTGATGTGAGATTTTAACGATTCCATGTTTTTACTAGCTGTGGCGCAACTTCTTGTAAAATTACATCGTGGGCTCGTCGTATATTCTTGGATCGTAGTGCTTATTGGTAAAGTGGTGATATGGCTAATTAAGATTTGGGTCTAGCTAGAATTTTTGATTGCGGGTTTGTTTGTCTCGCGGTTTTTGACTGCTGCTATGTTCTTCTTTACATGTTCTGCAATTGTGCGTTTTTATACAGTATTTACCATCTCTGCAGCTTTCCCTGCGCATTATTTTCCCCTTATTATTCTTTTTACTTTCTCTCGCTTTATATTGGGCAAATTTAACTAGACAATCTATATATATCTATATTTAAAAGAATCGCTATGTTTTGTAAGAACTCCGTCGCTTCGATCTCTCGATACTGAATACGTTCATATCCTTCAGCCTTAGGGTCCAACATATGTGCAGTATAGTGTATGGGTTTAAGAACTTGTGTAGTCCTTTGTTATTCTGCACTCTTCAAGCTTTTTAAATCATAAGTTTCCAGTTTTACATTATAACTTATCAGAATGAATCATTGACTTTTCGGACACAATTATTTTTACCAAGGTGTCCTAGTTTTTTGTGTCCGAAAAGTCAATGACTCACCAGAATAGTGGTCGAAATTACAGCAAATAGCAATTTTGATAAAATTGTTTTTTGAAGGTCATATAAATCTTTACTAATGCTATAACTATCACCCTCAAGTTCAAAGATAGCTTGTGAAATTTGCTGCGTCAGAAAATTTGTTCGGTTCTGAAGGTTTGCTGTACGATAGCGAGATTTTGTAGGTTTGTTGACTTACAGACTTCCTAAAGCCGCCACATGGCTACCATTTAGTTATACATGGTAGTTTCAATTATTTGTCTTTTTCAGTTATTCATTTATTTATCTTTTCGAATTTTGCTTAAAAGTGCGCTCTAAACCTGACTTTTTAAATTAATTCTTCTGTTGAAAGATCAATACAATCTTTGATGCAAGCAATTTTTATGAAATTTGCACATAGTGAATTAAGTAGTTGTTTGCAGTTTTTGGAATCGATTTCTACTCCGACTTGAAAAACTTCATTCCTTAATATGTTTTCGTTAGCCTCGCCAGTGGAATTATTTAGTAGGAAAATAATTCCATTGGCGAGGAAAATAATTCCTCATGATGTCTTTCTCTTGAGGATAAATATTGTTTAAGTACAGATGCAACAGTTTCATTATTGGAAGAACGATGTCTAAACGACAATCATCCTCTACTTGCATTGCCATCTGGAGAACAAATGGCGTATAATATTCAGTTATTGGAGGAAATGGAGAGAGTGCGTCTTAGCTTAGACTGTTGCCTTGAATGAAAGTAAAAAATCATCACAGTTATCGATGGTGAACGATAAATACCTAAAATAACATATTCACTTGTGATAATTTGTACTCCTGACGCGTGAGTCAATTTTAACCGTCACCTGTGCCTGAATATTAATCTTATTATATGTAACTATGCCGTCATTCTGATTAAACTGCTGAGAGGTGTGGTACAATGAGTAGTTGTTAATATAGGTAATTGTTTGTTTAGACTAAACCGGCACTCTGTTAATATTAAAATTTCCGTATCAAAAGGTAACTCAGATAATTATTTCAAAATCTTCAAATTTTTTATGTTTTGTGTTAAAAAAATATGGAGTATATGCAAGAAATATGTTATGTTTTGTGTTAAAATAGTAAGGTTTGACTCGTTGTTATTATATCGGAATTCATTTTTAAACTCTTCAATACTGCAAGCTATTGAACGGGCAATTTCAGTATTGTCTAATTGATAAATATGGTGGTTTCTATCATTACAATAGATTTTGGCGTCACAGTAAGAGTGCATACAAAATCATAAGAATACATAGAATGTTTTTGTGGTTTTATAAGAATCAATTTTACAGATAAGCAAAATTGTCGATGAAGAAATGTAAAGTAATGAGTAGGTATCTGTTTGTGTGTAGGAATGGTGTATGAAAGTGTGTTGTGGGTGTGAGTTATACGAGTTAGTTATTACAAGGTTATAAAATCTTAATTTTGTAATGAAGTTATATAAATATATATTGAGAGATTTACATAGTAACAAAAAATAAAATTAAACAAAAATAAAACAATGAAAAACTTAATTGTCATTATGTACTAGTATCTGATGTAGTCATGTTTTCTGTAATGGTTAATGTACCTGAGATTCATTAGTTATTTGAATTACCTTTGAAGTGCTATCTTGCCTTATGAATACTCTACCAGATGAGGTCCAACAGTATTTGTAATTCTTGGTTTTTCTAAGGTCTCGAGCCAGGAAGAACAGGCGGGCACCATTTGGCGTCAGTTGTTCCAATATGAAAACAGGAGTTTCTTCATTTGTGGTGTACCCCAAATGTTTAGCCTGAACCTAAACTTATTTTAATTTTTGACGTTAACTCTCACAGTCCCAACAGAATATATATTTTTGCTGTGTAGCATTTCCAAAAGGGGCAAACTTGTAAAAAAGTTGACAAAAGCTATTAATGTGTAAGGTTCACATCCCTACTAATATTATAAATGCGAAAGTAACTCTGTCTGTCTGTCTGTCTGTCTGTCTGTCTGTCTGTCTGTCTGTTACGCTTTCACGCCTAAACCACTGAACCGATTTTGTTGAAATTTGGTATGAAGAAAGAACTGAACTTGGGAAAGGACATAGGGTACTTTTTACCGCGGGAAAACTTCTTATTCCCACGGGAAACCGACTTCCACGCGAACGGAGTCGCGGGCGGCCACTAGTTTCTACATAATTCCATGGATACCAAGGCCTACAGTGCTATCATCTGTTGAAGAAGTTCTTCCTGTGAATAAAGAATAAAGATATCCTGTCTTTGAGTCGCAGCGTGCTCAAACTTTATATCCATGCTTGATCGGTTTGTTGGGCATGTACTGCTTCATACTGCTTCCCCCTTATATTTAATCATACTCTCATCGATGCATTGGGGTGAGGATTGAGTACACATGCTTGAAAAATTGTTGTTAAGAATTTCAATTAAAGGTCTGACTTTAACCAAATTATCATAATTTGGATCACTGCGTGGCAATTCGCCGTTCGGATTACTTACATGGAAGTTTTCTATCAATTTCTTAAATCGTTTCAATATCATCACTCTGTTAATAACTGGGTTTTGATAGAAATCGTCAGTGGACCAGTACAACATACCTAACATCACTAAGAGCGCTTGTAGACGTCCGTTTTTTTCACCGGATAACGGACCGTGAATAAACGGCTATCCTTGTATACATATTTTTTTTACCGGATGGATGGACTGCCGTCTATATGCGTTAGTTTTGAACTGGTAGTCAGAGATTACACACGTGTGAAATGTCGAATAATAAGAAAAAAAAAACTCGTATTGGCCTACTATTTGTACAAGAAGAAACAAAAAGAAATAGAAAAACGTAAAAGGTCATCGTGGGTGCATCCTATATTATTGGAAAGGGAAAAATATGGTGCATTTCAAACTCTTTTTACGCAGTTGGAAGAAGATGAAACTAAATTTTACAATTATTTTCGGATGAAGAAAGAAACCTTTCAACTATTATTAACAGCCATATATGATAAAATAAGACACGAGGATACTGACATGCGTAAATCTATTTCCCCGGCAGAGAGATTAGCCGTTACGATAAGGTATGTTAAAGAGATGTTCAATTTCAAATTATAGAAAAGGGGATTGATTACCTGTATTAATTAAAACAAAATTTAGTAGGTAGTAATTGTTTTATTATACTCAAAAAATAAATTAAGGAGTTTTAGAAAAATCGAAATCGTAATCAGGCGATGTGATTGAACTTAATTCAGTAATAATTGAAGATTGGGAATCATCTTGCTGCATGAGTTCTTGAGGCATCCTGGATGTGGATGGAATGAGTTGTGTTGGCTGATATTCATAGGGCATCCTGGATGTCGATGGAATGGGTTGTGTTGGTTGATATTCGTGTATCCTGTAGTCGGGTGTAGCCGTAGTGTAGCCTCGATTAATATTGTAATTGTAATTTTGCTGCTGCATGGACGCTTGATTTCTCCGAGTTAAATTTCTCATAACTTTGATGACTTCATATTGGAATTCAACATAATCGTCATCACTATACTTGTCTACAATCGGAGCAATACCTTTGAAAAAACACATACTCTTACTCTTGTCTTCATCTTCAACTGATTTAATTAAAGTAAGCATTTGTCGATCAACTTCGCTACAGTCTGTCTTTCTCTTCTTGCTTGTTTTTGTTAAATCGGTAGTATTGGCTGGTGCGGTAGGGTCATTATTGGTTTGTGAGTCAGTTTCTTTGTTGTGAGATTGTGTGATGTTTTTTTCTGATGTAATACTTGCTTCCGTTGTTCGGCGAGTCACAATTTTACACAAAAAGAGCATTTGATCGTAGAATTTATATTTTCGTAGACTTTTTGCACCAGAGCCGGATTTACATTCCTTAACTTTTTTGTGATATTTCATCCAGTTATCTCTTGCATTGTTCCATTATTTTATGATATCTTTGCCTAAAAAAGAAAAAATTGTTACAGATATTTAGCTGCAGGGAACACATTTAGTGATCTACATTACAGTTTCAGAAGGGGTATAAAAACTATCAGCTGTATTGTACAAGAAGTATTTGAAGCATTGTGGGAAATCCTTTCTCCAATTTATATGAAACTACCATCGGAAGACGAATGGTTAACAATAGCAAAAAATTTCGAGACCAATGCAAATTTTCCTCATTGCTTGGGAGCCATTGACGGAAAACATATTAGAATCATCAAGCCAGAAGAAAGTGGATCAATGTTTTTCAACTACAAGCACTATTTCTCAATAGTATTAATGGCCGTGGTAGACACAAATATAATTTTGTTTTTATTGATGTTGGAGCCTACGGCAAAGAATGCGATTCAGCAGTATTTAAAGAAACAGAATTTTGGAAAAGAATAGTAGGCGATAAATTAAATATTCTTCGACCTAAGCAGTTGCCAGGTGCAGGCAGTGAGTTACCTTATGTATTTGTTGCTGATGAAGCTTTCGCTTTACATCAACACGTACTTCGTCCTTACGGTGGGCATCAACTTGACTCAATAAAAAAAATTTTCAATTATCGTCTCACAAGAGAACGACGCTACGTCGAATGCGCATTTGGTATTTTATCCAATAAATGGAGGATTTTGCATAGACCATTAAATGTTTCAACAGATACTGCTGTTAACATTGTAAAAACATGCTGCTTATTACAAAACATCCTACTAATATTATAAATGTGAAAGTTTGTGACGATGTATGGATGGATGGATGGATGGATGGATGGATGTTTGTTACTCTTTCACGTAAAAACTACTGGATGGATTTGGATGAAACTTTGCAGTAATATAGGTTATACATCAGAATAACACATAGGGTACTTTTTACCGCGGGAATACATCTCATTCCCACGGGAAACCGACTTCCACGCGAACGGAGTCGCGGGTGGCCACTAGTAATTCATAAAGTAGAGGGTATTGCTAATAATGCTACTGACACTGCTAGTTCACACATGGTGTCTACTCTATGCCATTTGCCTCGTTCCCATTGAACACGAGGTAATGTAACAGCAAATATGATTCGTAACAAATATGCAGAGTATTTCATGTCACCAGTAGGGCGTGTACCATGGCAAAATCAACATGCATAAAAATAATGAAAATAAAATGTTACTTACCAAAATCATTTTTTTCTTTCTCGGACATCGTTTCAAAACCTTCATTTAACGCAAGACAAATTTCTCTCCAAGCGGCAAAACTCGACTGTCTATTTTTATAGCACTCTTGGGTTTTGTCCCACAGTACAGGCCTATTTTCAACCAAACTTATTAACAATTCCATGTCAATATTACCCATTTTTAAAAGAACGCAGGTAGACGGCACTCAATTAACAAAAAACAGGCAATACGTCCGGCAGCGTCAACACGCACCAATACACTGGCGTGGATGACCGCCATTTCTTACACCGGACCGGTGTCCGTCGCGCCGAGGGGAAGGGGTGGTGCATCCGGCGTAAATTGTTCGCCGGACCGATGTCCGGTGCATGTACACACATTCATTATAATTCATACACCACCGCGAATCCGGCAAAAAACACGGTCCGTTAGGCTTCGTTCACACGGCATTGACCTGCACGTTTTTTTGTAATTGTTTTTTTAACGAATAGCCGCAGTTTCCACACAGTTGTCACAGTGAGTAGACGTACTGATGGATCCACGCTTGGTTGTACTTTTATATTGGTATCGAAGGCGCCAACGGTCTCGCCGGCGACAAAACAGAAGATTTTGGGTACATCCTATTAATCAAGAATCTGTGCGAACGATCACATTTGAAAAATTATTCGAAAATCTTAGAAACGATGAAAAAATGTTTTTTAATTACTTTCGAATGTCTATTGAAAGTTTTGAAAAGTTATTGACTCGACTGGAAAATTCAAGCCTACCAAAATCAAATACGAATATGCGGAAATGCATTAGTACTAAAATGAAATTAGCCATCTGTTTAAGGTGAGTACACAAATAAAAATACACAGGTTGTGATTATTTAAGTTTTATTAATGTTAATGAAATCAATATTATAATTTTAAAAATATTAAAATTGGACCAATTTTACTATAGTGTATTCGTGTTTCGTATTAAAAGTCATTGTAATCAATATCCGAGTAGTTAGAATAGTAGGATTCGACAGAGGACGGATTTTGAAGAGAAGCTGCTGGGTCAAAATCACCAAGGTGGCGAATTCCAAATTCGGTTTTGTGATAAATTCACCAAGCAGCTATTACTTTGATGACCAGCCTAAATGATCCCTAAACTTATGTTCTAACCATATTTAAATTGGCAGAGCATAGAACTGATTACTACCCCTTCGTCCACGTTCATAACCAAGATTTCATAACTGGTTATGAAAAAAGACTTTTTTTCACTGTTTCATAACCAGTTATCAAACAATACTTTATTATCCATTTTCACAACCAGAACCTCCTATTCATGTATGGTCTCCTGGTACTTTTTCGGAATAATGAGTTCAAACATTCAATCGGGACTGTCGAACATGTTGTATAATAATAGGAACTGTATGGTGCTAGTTTGCTGGCTAGTTTTCACTGTCATAGATAAGTGATAGATAATGCGTTTCAAGTAATAATGAGTTTAAACGTGCAATCAAAACATGCAAAAAAATTAAAATATTTATTTTAATTTATCATTTTGATAAATAGTTAAAAATAAAAGTACTTCGACATAAACAAAAAAAAGGCTGCTCCTTCTGAGCAATGTTTGTCAACTTAAATCATAAATGGTGCAATTATTTCTAAACAATGACCGACATTTTTTTTTTTTTGCCATTAATTCTTCTATTGTTTGATTAATTTCTTTGTCGATTTCGGCGTAGTTATAATTTTTTCGTTTAGTTTTTGTGTTTCTCATTTTAAATTCCTTTTCTAAAATGTCCAATATTTTTGCTATGGATGGCCTTTTCTGCCCAACAAAACGGTTTAGGAGCCATTTTCAAAAAAAATGTACAATGTGACTAACATGCTCAAAATTGTGACTAAATTGTTTTGTGACATACCTGTATTTTAATACAAATGTGAGTCACATTTATTGTAAAGTAGAGTTTACACTAAGAAATATTTAGGAGTATAGAATAAGTAGGTATAAATCAAATTTAACATTAAGTACTTACTCAAAACCTTTATTATAAAAAAATCACTTGGTTTTCTATTATCACATATTAATTAGTAACAAATAGACAAAAAACATGAAAGACAAGAATTATGACATAATTAGGCCTTATAACGTTTTGGTAAACGTATAAAAACAGAAACAAATTATTAATTATTAAATAAACAGAAACAGAAATTCAAATGTTTCGGTAAACCTACAAAAACTGAAACAAATTATTAATCATTAAATAATTAACAGAAACAGAAAATAAAATGTCTAAACCTATAAAAACGAAAACAATTTTTTAATTATTCAGGAAACAGAAAATTAAAAATAAATACTATCCTCATCGTTGTATAAAACAAAAGTTTCTAGATATTCTTTTATTTTTGACAAAACAACACCCTTAACAATTGTGGGATATGGGACCACATCAATGTCTTTTTTTTTGGGTTTTACAAATATCACGTTGCCATTCTTTTTGATTGTTTTATAAAACTCAACAGTGTAGAGACATCTATCTTTATTTATGTAAGTCACTACACCCACATAGTATTTCCATAAATTTCTTATATAATATCGTCCTAGTATAGTGTCACCTACATTGCAGTAATATTCTAGTTGCTCTAACCCGTCACTTTTGTTATTTAAATCTTTATTTTGTTTGTTTGTATCCAAATCAGTATTTGTTTTTACTTTTTCCTCTATCTCGTCATTCTTTCTATCACAAAGATCATGCTTCTGTTTCTCCTCCTCAAAGTCACTCCTCTCATGTCCCTTCATTTTCACATTGCTTATGTTGCACAACTCTTCATTATCTTTTAGTTGATCAATATTTGTCGATTTATCCACGCCTAACTTAACATCTTTTCTGGTGTTTAAATTTTCTTTCTGTTTATTCAAATCGATACTTGTCTTTTTTGGTGTCAACTCATTGATTTTCCTCACTTCTTCTTCCTCTTCGTTTTCCATTTCCAGTATTGACAATTGCTCTCTTCTTAATGTTTCAAGCCAAATCTCTTCCTCTATTTTTGTAATCCTGGATGACCTAGCTGTATAATCATCGCAGTCAGTCTCACTACAATTAATGCTAATTACATCTACTATATCACTATCACTGTGTACACTCATTTCTATGTCTTCGCTATCGCTACTAGATGAGTAACTTTTTATTCTCTTCTTTGGATTTATGTTTTGGTCACGAGTGGTTTTTAATACGCAAAATTTACGCTTGTTCTTTTGTTTTTCAGATATTTTTTCTTTATAAGGGTTCTTATTCTCTTTGTTTAGATTTGATACTGACTTCTTCCCTGTTCCTTTTCCCTTGACTTTATTTGTTGTCTCTAATTGTTTTTCTTCCTTTTTTTGTTCTGACGTACTATAGTCTGTTTCTGCGTAGGACACGTGGCTATCAATACTAGTATCACTATCTGATAACGATTTCGAAATAAGCTTTGCCTTTCTTTTTGGTATTTTTAATGAAGTGTCCTTTGACGGCCCGGGGATCGGTGATAAAATAGAGTGACAGAGTAAGTTGTGTTTTTTTACTTCGAAGCAATCGCAAAGTCCTCTGCAGGGTCCACAAAAACAACTTACGCTTCGATATTTTAGTTGCGCACTGTTGCACACTATTTGGTGTATTTGCATGGTTCCTCGTATTGGGATCAAATTTTGGGGTATAAGATCCTGCTTGGTTTTTATATTATTTTCCATCACGTAAAACAACTTTACCTTTGTAGTTTCTGACAGAATATCGTATGCGTTACGAGCATTACAGACATCTCTCCCAAAAGCGATTTGTTGATCTAATGTTCGTTTCAATGTGCCACCAACTCCGTCTGCCGCTCCTTTACCATGGGAAGATTCGAAATACGACCATGTGCCATAATGTAAATCGTGCTCTTCTATTAACTTAATAAATACTAAAAATGCTTTTTTTTGCTTATATTGGGTGCTTGGTCCATCCGAAAACATGTGCACTATTTTTGTCTCTGAATACCTTTGTTTGATATATTTAAAAACAGGCTCTAAATGGGCCCATATTGCCCCAGGGTCGTGATCATTGCATGGTGAAATGGAAGCGAAAGATTCTGGTTTCGTATTCTTTTTATAAATTACTCCCGTGTGTAGTGATATCTGCGCCTTGGAGGCACCAAAATGCATGGCTTGGATTTCTTCTCCTAACTTACACGTAAAATTCTCGGAAAAATCAATAATGACACATACTTCTTCTGTATTCAAGTTGTCTATAGCTTCTCTATAGCAAGTATACTGACGCCGGATGTTATAGTAATGTTTTTTGAATAGTTGTAGATCTTTATTAAATTCTTGTATTAATTTGCCAGTAGTTGCTTTAATTACTTCCTTTTGGTATTTGTTTGTTTTTATAACTTTCGAGGTTCCATCATTGTCTTTTTTAGTGTAACTGTGTTCTTTTCTGACCCATGATGACCAAGTACATTCTTTGTCTTCTACTTCAGTAATATTAAGTTTTCTGTTTTTACACAAATCGCAATTTAGGTACATGCATCTATAAGAATCAACGTTACATGTAACTTGGTCAACCAAATCATCCAAGTTAGAAGTTTTAATCATAAATAATTGTTAAAAATTGTATATCAAAATGTACATGCTAGCGCCATCTAGTGTTGAATATTTGTTCTAATCATTGATGTACTTGTCAAAGTCAGAAAATAAAGACCTATTCTTTCGTTTGAAATCCAACAACGTGTTTCTTTTAACAATAGGTTATGGGCTAAAAAACCTGCTAAAATAGTATTATTTGTAGTATTAAGTGTCGTGCAAGCCAGAAAAATGAGTTCCAGTTATCTTACAAACGTGCCGAAGCTGAAAGGACGCGAAAATTTCGAGGATTGGGCGTTCGCTGTAGAAAACTTACTAGTTTTGGAAGGCGCTGATAAATTCATTAAAGAAGAAGGAACCGAGGCAGCAGCGGCTGCGGCAGATACAAAAGCACGAGCTAAGCTGATTTTGACGATAGACTCATCTTTATTTGTGCACATAAAGGAAACGAAGACTACGAAAGAATTGTGGGAAAAGCTGCGTGCTTTGTTCGACGATTCAGGATTTTCGAGAAGGATTAGTTTACTTCGTCATCTTATATCTATAAGGTTAGAAAACAGTGAAAACATGACGAATTATGTGACACAAATAGTGGAAACGTCTCAACGTTTAAGAGGAACAGGATTCGCCATTAGTGACGAATGGATCGGTTCTTTGTTGCTAGCCGGTTTACCTGAGCGATTCATGCCTATGATTATGGCCATAGAACATTCTGGCATTAAAATTACCACAGACAGCATCAAGACAAAATTACTTGATATGGAATCTGTTGATGTGAATGAAACGGAACGCAATTCCGCATTTGTCGTTAAAGGTTGGCAGAAGAAATATAAAAATGGCGGACCAACTTCGACCTTAGGGAATACTTCAAACTCAAATGTAAACAAAACGAAGAACTCAAAAACAGTAACTTGCTATTATTGTAAAAATACTGGTCATTATAGGAATCAGTGTCCATTACTAAAAGATAAATCGGCCAAAGGGTTGGACAAAAACAAAAGCCAAAGTAATGCTTTTAGTGTCGTATTTTTGAGCGGTGAATTCAGTAAAACTGATTTTTACATTGATTCAGGTGCAAGTGCGCACATGACCGCGAATAAAAGTTGGTTGACAAATACCCAGTATTCATCTTCATTTCCTGAAATTATAATTGCAAATAAGATGAAGGTGCCTGTTTTATGTTCCGGTGACGTGGAAATTACAACAAGTTACGATTTCAACATAACAGTGAAGAATGTGTTGTGTGTGCCGAGTCTCACAACAAATCTGTTATCTGTCAGTGAGTTGATAAAAAATGGTAACAGTGTCATCTTTAAACCAAATAAATGCTTAATTAAAAACAATAAAGGTGAACTTGTTGCTGAAGCAAACTTAGCTAATGGTGTTTATAAATTGAATTTACAAACACAGAACTGTTTATTATCATCTTCATCTACCATAGTGAGTGGGGAAACATGGCACAGGCGTCTTGGCCATATAAATAGCAATGATATGAACAAAATGAAGCGTTGCGGATTAGTGAATGGACTAGATTATCCTGACACGTTTACAACAAGCAAATCAGATTGTGAGATATGTTGTGAAGGCAAGCAGTCAAGATTGCCATTCAG
The DNA here is from genome assembly GCA_916618145.1 of Emmelina monodactyla. Taxonomy (NCBI): domain Eukaryota; kingdom Metazoa; phylum Arthropoda; class Insecta; order Lepidoptera; family Pterophoridae; genus Emmelina; species Emmelina monodactyla. The sequence goes on from OU745316.1 coordinate 7,426,184, forward strand.
TACTGGATCCCGAGCAACAGATGTACTAGAAATTGTTCATTCTGATATTTGTGGGCCGATGGAGACCCAGTCAATTGGCGGTGCAAAGTATTTTCTATTATTAATTGATGACCATACCAGAATGACCTTCATTTATTTTTTGAAAACAAAAAATGAAGCGTTAAATTATTTCAAAGAGTTTAAGTCCATGGTGGAGAATTTTCATAATAAAAAGATAAAAATCTTGAGAACAGACAATGGTTGGGAGTATTGCAGCAATAATTTTGAGAATTATTTGAAATCAGAGGGCACCATACATCAAAAAACAAATCCTTACACACCCGAACAGAATGGGCTAAGTGAGAGATCTAATAGAACCATTGTAGAGAGAGCAAGATGTCTTCTTTTTGATGCTGGTTTAGACAAAAAATTTTGGGCAGAAGCTGCAAACACAGCTGTCTATTTAAAAAACAGGTCAGTAGCCTCAGGAATTGAAAAGACTCCATATGAAGCGTGGACTGGAATTAAACCGAACCTTAAACATATTCGTATATTTGGTAGCACCGTGATGGCTCACATACCGAAGGAAAAAAGAACCAAATGGGATAAAAAATCAAAGAAACATATACTTGTTGGTTTCAGTGAGAATGTAAAAGGATACAGAATTTATGATCCAATAAAAAGGCATATTACAACCAGTAGAGATGTTGTAATTATGGAAAAGCCAAAGAAAGAGGAAACAGTTACAGTTTCTATACAGAATGTAGAGAACACAGATTCAGTGGGGGATTCAATGGTGGAATCTGTGGTGAAATTAGATTATCTTAATGAATCAAGCTCTAATGACTTGGAATTCCTGGACGTAGAGAGTGTAGAACATAATAATGACTTGCAAGAAGTCAATACACCCGAAAAAACAAATGACCCAAAATCCAATAATTCACCACAAGCCCCTCAACCAGTTGATGAAATAAAAGAGAAAAGACAGAAGAAAAAGCCTTCAAGGTACGGTATTGTTAATATGTGTACTAGATCCACAGGAGAGGACGAGCTGACATATGAAGATGCTATCAGTGGTCCAGAAAAGCAGCAGTGGCGGCAGGCGATGGCAGAGGAGTTGGAGTCGTTCGAAGAGAACCAAGTATGGGAGATTGTTGATGCTCCAGAAAGTGCTAGTGTAGTGCAGTGCAAGTGGGTCTTAAAAAGAAAATATGAGTGTGATGGTAATGTGAGGTATCGGGCACGGTTAGTGGCCAAAGGTTTTACACAGAAAGCTGGTGTGGACTATCAAGAGACCTTCTCGCCGGTGATTAGACATTCGACCTTGCGGTTACTATTTGCATTAAGTGTTCAGCTCAATATGAACATAACTCACTTAGATGTTACAACAGCTTTTCTTAATGGATATTTAAATGAAAGTATATATATGCATATGCCTGAAGGTTTTCCTGTTAAAGATTCCAGTAAAGTGTTAAAATTAAAAAAGGCTGTGTATGGTTTAAAACAATCTGCACTGGCCTGGTATCAGAGAATCGAAGAAACATTGTGTAACTTAGGATTTAACAAAAGTAAACTGGAACCTTGTGTGTTTATAAAAAATCATAGTAATGGTAAGAAAACTTTTGTTGGAATTTATGTTGATGATTTCATAATATTTTCAAATGACAAGTCAGAAACTGATATTTTAATTGAAGCTTTGGAACATAAATTTAAGATAAAAAATTTGGGTCAGGTAAAGCAATATTTAGGCATGAGGATTAATATTGATAAACATGCAAATGTTATTACAGTGGATCAGGAGCAATATATTGAGCAACTGATTAAAAAATTTGACATGTCTGAATGTAATACAGTTAGTACTCCGATAGAGACTAAATTAAATATTGAGAAATCTGATATTTGTGAAGATCATTTGCCATATCAAAATCTTATAGGTAGTTTGATGTATCTGGCAGTTTTGACACGACCAGACATTGCCTATTCAGTCAGTTACCTTAGTCAATTCAATAATTGCTATTCACATGTTCACTGGAATTATGCTAAGAGAGTTTTAAAATATTTGTTAAAAACAAAGCATTATTGTTTAAGATACTCTAAAGAGAGAACAGAACTAGAGGGGTATGCAGATGCAGATTGGGCTAGTGATAGCATTGATAGACGTTCTTATACTGGCATCTGTTTTACTAAATCTGGATCTGCCATCTCTTGGGAAAGCAAAAAGCAAAGAACTGTTGCTCTCAGTAGCTGTGAAGCTGAGTATATGGCTTTGTCAGAAGCTTGTCGGGAGGCCATTTATTTAAGAAATTTGGAGTATGAGTTAACAGGTTGTTACAACATGATTATATTGTATAGTGATAGCCAAAGTGCATTAAAACTGGCAAATAACTACCAATCTCATAAACGATCAAAACATATTGATGTAAGGTATAATTTTATCAGAGATGTAATTAATAGCGGTTTAGTTGAAACTAAATATTTGCCAACTGCTAACATGCCTGCAGACTTATTAACTAAGGGATTGTCAGAAATAAAACACTATAAATTTATGCAAATTCTTGGTATTGTTCCATATTAACGTTTTTTTTTGTAAACAGTATTTGTATTGTTTGGAATTTTGATATAGTGGGGGTGTTAAAAATTGTATATCAAAATGTACATGCTAGCGCCATCTAGTGTTGAATATTTGTTCTAATCATTGATGTACTTGTCAAAGTCAGAAAATAAAGACCTATTCTTTCGTTTGAAATCCAACAACGTGTTTCTTTTAACAATAATAATCTTTTAAGTTTTTCAGCTTTAAATGTCAAGTTAGCGTGCCTAATACAGACGCAAGTATCTCTGTTGCTCAGTTTCGGGTGGACAACATAAAATGGTTTATACCTCACAAATGTGGTATAGGACGCTCTCCCTCCTTCTGCTTTGTATTTAGAATGTAACTTGAGCATAGTATTCAAAAGAAAACGTTTCTGTTTTTTTACTTTATTGTGAGTGAGGCAGTCTTTTTTTCCCGGTGTTGCTCTGCTTACATCGTCTCTAATAAAGAATGCTTTAATCCTTTCAATTTCATTTGTAATTCTTTTTTTTGTTTTTAATGTTTGACGAATTCTGCCTTTAAGTCCTAACTTGAGTGATATATTTGTGGTCATTTTATATTTTCTTACAATGTCGTTGCTAGCAATATTCTTTAAAACATTTTTAGTTTTAATATCAGTGCTGGTTTTGTAAACATGTGCTAAGGATTCCGAGAGCACATTATTTTCTAAAACTTTCTTTTTAACGCGTTCTTTGTCAGACTGATTAATATCTACGATATTAACTGCGAAATGTTCGGCTTTAGATAATGGAGTTTTCGCAGGAGTATTAACATTTTGTGGAGAAACTTGATTTTGGTTTAGTCTTACTATCTGTGTTTTTTGTCGATATAGTCTTTTTTTCAATGTGTTATTTTCTCGCTTCAATTTCTCAATAGATTCTTTAAACAGTGCTATTTTTTTTAACACTGCCCTATATCTCCTTTCAAAGCCTAAATTCGGCGGCGCTTTGTGTTCTTCATTTTTCACCTTTCTACCTGTTTTATTTTTTCTTCTTCTATTTGCCTCCCGCCATTGCTTTCTCCTTTTACTTTGTTCTGTTGATGATAACTGATCAATAGGTTTTCTTTTATTTTTCATATATTCAGCATGTTTTCTTTTAATTTCTTCGTATTTATCAGGTTCCTGGCTTTTAAGTTTTTCTCTGCGCTTACGTTGACGTTCGGCTGCGCTCATCGCCATTTTTCTAAAAATAATAGTAAATAATAATAAGTTAAACAAACTACTGTTGGGACTATATAAATAAAAGTATTAAAAAATTAGCTGCGCCCCGTGGTTTTACCCGCGGCTTCGGGATCTAAAGTAGCCTATATGTTATTCCAGATTACTATCTATCTACATACCAAGTTTCATCGCAATCGGTTCGGTGGTTTTTGCGTGAAAGAGTAACAAACATCCATACATCGATACTCACAAACTTTCCGACCTTAAATGTGTAAAATTAAAATAAAATATAGGGTAGTTAATTATTTTTCATATTTTCAGTCAGTGTAAACAGATCTTTACTTTACACTTCCATGTGAGTCACGTCATATGAGTCACGAAATGTGACTAACATGTTTAGCATTTTTGGGAAAAAATAACCTCAAAAAGGACCAAAATCAGAATAACTTACTTTATCTATTAATACGATTACATTATTATAAGTTGTATTTGCTAGGCTTTTAAATGGAAAATAGTTGAAAATAATACTCACTTTACTTTGCTTGAAAATGCACTGTGATTAACGTGTAAATTTTTTGTGATTATTGCACCGGGGCGGGATAAAATAAAATGGCGGAGATTTGGTAGAAACAGTATGGAGCAAAGTGTTGCCAGTTATGAAAAATGACCTTCCAGTGGTAGGATTGGAACGAAAAGCTACGAAATTTACCGTGACATACTCTGAGTGACTCACATGTTTAATATCTCGGACAAATCTTGATTGATTTTTTTTATATGTAGGCATCGCATTAGAATAATATTGTTTTGAATAAATAGTCCAAAATATATTTCTTTCATTAATTAGATTCTTAAAAATTGCATCAGGGAACATATCAGAGCTTTATGATGAATCAAACCTGTCAAAGTGCAAAAAGGACGTTTTCTTTTTGAATGGAACGTGATAGTTGGTAAAATTAAAAAATACATTATTATATAAAAAAATTAAATAAATGTCGTTATTTCGATGCGGGCCTTGAAGAAGAAGGTTCATATTTATAGGAAAAGTTGCCCAAATTAAAAATATGCAACACTGAGTCCGTCCAAATCATAATGAATTAGCCGGACATATTTATTTAGCTAATGTACATTTTTTTTGAAAATGGTTCTTAGTCTAGAATGCCACCCTTCTACATGATTAGTATTTCTTATTTCTTCTCCTTGACAACACCACGTTTTAATAAATTGCACATCCTTTAACCAAAATCGATTAAAATAATCATTAAACTTTGCTACTTCCTCATTTTTCGGAGATCTACAGGCATCACTCGTAATTTACATTACAAAGTCTTCACTGTCTTCAGCCGTTCTCTTCCAACTATATAAAATGTACTTTGTGCTTCCAACTACATTATGTTACGACTTCAACAGGCGTCACCTGTATTTATTAACTTGCCGTCATGGAGGTGGAAAAGTGTTACACGGTTGGAGTGGGTCTCACCGACCCGTTTATTAATGTCAAAATTATTCCAATACTTTATCCTACTAATATTATAAATGTAAAAGTTTGTGAGGATGTATGGATGGATGGATGGATGGATGGATGGACGGACGGATGGATGGATGTTTGTTACTCTTTCACGTAAAAACTACTGGATGGATTTGGATGAAACTTTGCAGTAATATAGGTTATACATCAGAATAACACATAGGACCGCTTTTTACCGCGGGAAAACATCTCATTCCCACGGGAAACCGACTTCCACGCGAACGGAGTCGCGGGCGGCCACTAGTAAATAAAAAAGGAAAAATTTATTAGTGTTTAGTTGTTTAGGTATCTAAGTAAATAAATGAAACACAAATTTTATATTATATTTAAATTATATTTAATATTTATTTATATATTTGCACCTTAAATTACATTTCATAATATCGAATTGTCATAAATACATTTCCAAATGAGTTACAAAATTAAGAAGTTAATTAATAAAGTAATTATTATTAATAAAATAATATTATTGATATAAAATGGATTAATCATACAATTTTGTAAATTTATATTTGAAAATTAAATAAAAAGTTGATAGAATAGGTACCATTATTATGAATAACTTACATAATATGTCAAATATTTAATTAAGGTCATAAAATTTGCATGCCATGTACTCTGAAACACAATAGAAAGGGCTGCTTTCGAAAAAAGATCGAATTTTAGATCTAAATTCACCAAAAGCAAGTTGTCTTATAGATGAGGGTAACTTATTATACATATCAATCTTAAATGGAAGACCTTGTTTGTGTGTTTTAACCAATCTAGTTCTGGGTGTTATAAGCTTGTCTCTATTTCTAGTATTATAATCGTGAATGCCCATTCGTTTAGGAAGTTGTGATCTATTTTTGTGAACTTCTAACAGGGAGTTAAATATATATAAAGATGACAGTCATTATTTTAGATTTTTTAATAGAACTATAAAAAAAAGAACGACAGATGATAACAAAAAAAATCTCTTCTTAAATGTAATTATATTATTAATTAACAATCAGTCTTACAATACAAACAGGACTTTAAACAAAAATACAAAACATACGGGATCAACATAAAACATGCAAGAATATTCATGCAAGAAATGAAAGAAAAATTCACTGAAATTTAAGATACCATACAAGAATGATAACAAAGTAACATAAAGCATACATGAGCAATACCATGTAAAAACACTGACATACAAAAACAGCATGCGAGAACAACGTGGGGCATGCAAAAATAATTATACAAAACAAAGTACTTAAGATACATACAAAACATTAGCATGAAACATACAAGAATGACACATTATACAACATGCAAGAGATAATTTTTTTTTTTTTTTTTTTTTTTTTTTTATTTTTTTTTTTTTTTTTTGTAACATACTGAGTAGTCACAGAACAACACCATATAAGAGAACCCAGAACATGCAAAAACAAAAACAACATGCGGTAGTAACATAAATCATGCAAAATAATCATAGAAAAAAACAAATGTGCTTGAAATACAGACAAAAATGTTAACATGATACGTGCAAGAATGACACATATAAAATTGACACATATAAGAATATTATGCAAGAGCAATATAAGACATACAAGAAATAATATATCTATATTTATATATATATCCCCCCTTATTCTCTAAGAAATTTGGTAATTCCTTCCGCATGTCTGAGGTCGGAGTTGGCGGGCCGAGCGCCCATCGGGCATGATGTTAAGATTTTGTTGACGAAGACAATACCATTCAACCGGGGGTAGTCAAAGTTACGGTGCCGCCGGGCAAAGTGTCTTTTAACATGTGTGGTCAGCACCACACCACACAGAATGCACTGTCGAGTCGTGTTCACCGCTGTCCTGCTGAGAGACCAGGTGGCAGCAGGTGTGAGAGTAGCAGGAGAGGCTGCTGCAGTAGGTGTGAGAGCTGCAGGGGTGGCTGCTGTAGTAAGTGTGAGGGCAGCGAGGGTGGCTACTGTAGTAGGTGTAAGAGCAGCGGGGGTGGTTGCTGTAGTGGGTGTGACTGTTGTATTACTTTGTTGAGGTTGGGTGGACAAACTAAAAGGTAGCATGGTAGTCTCATCGTGGACTGAGGGATTGAAAGGGGCTGGAGGAGCAGAGGACGAGGAAGAATATGATGACGACGATGACGACGAAGATGAACTAGATGAATCGCTGGACATAGAGGAAATGGGTGATGGGAGCAGTCCAAATGTTACAGAACCAGTGCTGGTGCTGGCAACCGGCGCAGGCGCAGGCGGCGGCAGGGCCGTCAACGTGTTAGCTAACATATAGGCGTTGGAAATGGCCACATGGGCTCTTAAAGCCTTTAATTCGTCAAGGCCCCTGTCAAATAAACCTTCTAATATGTACAAACGTTTCTCCACCTCTGCAAGGCGCTCTGCGCATTGTTTATCCTGACAAGGCATTTTTGTGACCAACAAAGATAACAGTTAGGCAGCAGAATATAATTAAAATTTGTAAAATCGGCAAAGTGGGTATTCAGATGTGCAAATTGAAATTTGCTTTCGTAAATTGTATGGGAAATTCCAGGTATAAGGTAACCTTTTGTTAGAGCGATATTTTCAGTTTAACAGCTATAACTTTTTATTTTCGGGTTGCAGAACTTCGGGAGAGGTGTCAAAACATGCAGATTACAGGGACGGACCAGATAAAGTAGCCAAAAAGTAAGCATCCGTTAACTGACATTGCAAAGCTTGTTGTCTAGTCGAACTAAAATTTTTTAAACTTTTTCTTTTCTTGTTTCATTTGTCTGAAGCAATATATTCGTCAATTTTTTTATTGCTTCTTCAAATACGTCTGTGTCCTTGTCATTTCCTTCTGTTGTCTTAACGTAGCCACCGTAGTGAAGGTATAATAAAACAATTCTTGAAGTTCTTTACCTTTCCAATGCAATAGACTTGTGAGTTTTTTCCTTCTTTTTTTTTAACCCATACAAACATTTTGCGGGCGTCACCCGTGTAAAACTTCCCTGTGTCACAGAAACGTTATAAACGTTCGTTTGCGTCACATTTCATCATATATTATCTACAGGCATCACTCGTAATTTACATTACAAAGTCTTCACTGTCTTCAGCCGTTCTCTTCCAACTATATAAAATGTACTTTGTGCTTCCAACTACATTATGTTACGACTTCAACAGGCGTCACCTGTATTTATTAACTTGCCGTCATGGAGGTGGAAAAGTGTTACACGGTTGGAGTGGGTCTCACCGACCCGTTTATTAATGTCAAAATTATTCCAATACTTTATCCTACTAATATTATAAATGTAAAAGTTTGTGAGGATGTATGGATGGATGGATGGATGGATGGATGGACGGACGGATGGATGGATGTTTGTTACTCTTTCACGTAAAAACTACTGGATGGATTTGGATGAAACTTTGCAGTAATATAGGTTATACATCAGAATAACACATAGGACCGCTTTTTACCGCGGGAAAACATCTCATTCCCACGGGAAACCGACTTCCACGCGAACGGAGTCGCGGGCGGCCACTAGTAAATAAAAAAGGAAAAATTTATTAGTGTTTAGTTGTTTAGGTATCTAAGTAAATAAATGAAACACAAATTTTATATTATATTTAAATTATATTTAATATTTATTTATATATTTGCACCTTAAATTACATTTCATAATATCGAATTGTCATAAATACATTTCCAAATGAGTTACAAAATTAAGAAGTTAATTAATAAAGTAATTATTATTAATAAAATAATATTATTGATATAAAATGGATTAATCATACAATTTTGTAAATTTATATTTGAAAATTAAATAAAAAGTTGATAGAATAGGTACCATTATTATGAATAACTTACATAATATGTCAAATATTTAATTAAGGTCATAAAATTTGCATGCCATGTACTCTGAAACACAATAGAAAGGGCTGCTTTCGAAAAAAGATCGAATTTTAGATCTAAATTCACCAAAAGCAAGTTGTCTTATAGATGAGGGTAACTTATTATACATATCAATCTTAAATGGAAGACCTTGTTTGTGTGTTTTAACCAATCTAGTTCTGGGTGTTATAAGCTTGTCTCTATTTCTAGTATTATAATCGTGAATGCCCATTCGTTTAGGAAGTTGTGATCTATTTTTGTGAACTTCTAACAGGGAGTTAAATATATATAAAGATGACAGTCATTATTTTAGATTTTTTAATAGAACTATAAAAAAAAGAACGACAGATGATAACAAAAAAAATCTCTTCTTAAATGTAATTATATTATTAATTAACAATCAGTCTTACTGTTTAAATGACACTTTTTTGTAGTAAACTAAATTAACTTTAGAAAATAAAAACAATTAAACACTTCAAATCATTATCTTTGGTACAGTCAGCACAGAAAGGTACTATATGTTCTATACAGATATATTTGTTGCAACTCTCGCAGGTGTAATTTGTCTTACGGTCTTTCTTGGCTGAAAACACTTGGCACCGTTTGCAATTATTAGCCTTTTTTGCTGGAGGTTCCCCTGAAGATTCACCAACAAATTTTTCAATTTTCAGTCGCAACTCACGTGGAAGCACGGATAAATTTTGGCGAAGTTTTAGGTGTTTCTGCGCGGCCGGCCAGCTTCATCGTATGACATGACGTCGTCTTCTGTTAGTGTGACGTCTGTCGATACGACGCTCCCCTCTGACTCAGAGTTGATTTGTTGGGACTGCATCCGACTCACCCTCTTCTTCAGGCGCACAGGTGGGCTCACAAAAGCCTCCGCTCGCTCCTCCTTAGCAACCTCCATTGCTCTCTGCTCTGTTTGGCCCTGAAAAGTGTCTTTTGGTTGGCCCTGAGAAGGGCCTTTTACTTTCCCGGGGGACACGGGAGTTTTGAGATACACGAGATATCTACACTTACGCACAGTTTAGTCTTGGAGATTTGGTCACCTACCACTACTGGCCACTGCGTTACCGCGCACCAAGTAGGTAGGGTCCAGGGCAGACGACGAGGACGTACTCGCAAGACACTGTGAGGACTGCCCCCATATCCTGTAGCCTGCGCCCATTCCAACTCTCACAGTGGTATGGGGCAGTAAAATAATTACCCCATGCTGCGCTGCCATCTCGTGTACATTATACTTATCGCAATGTTTTTGTTTGTGCTGCCGTACACTGTCTATAAGAGTAGCTTTAATAATTGTTGCTTCGAATGAAATATTTTTGCTCGTTAGCCACTCTTGTATTCTAGGTCCCAGACATTTTAAGCAGCGATTCTAGTTTCCTGGAGTGGTAGGGGGCATTATCCATCTACTACCACGGAATTTGATTTTAGTTTAGGCAAGACCCCCTAAACCACTCTTCAAAGGAATCGGCATTCATCTTTTGATAATAATCATCTTTTTTTTTGGCTTCAGATATTAATTTGGTGTCTTCTACGAATCCTCCTTCCCCGCCTATATGGCTGATAATTAATCGTTTTTCCTTTCCTGAAGGCTGTTTTAAGCCAGTGTTAAAGCCATCTAGGAAGGCCTGGCGGGACGATAACACTGTCTGGTCAATTCATGCCTTCTTTGGTACCTTCATGAAAGTGCAAAATGTCAATTAATTATTAAAAGTACAGAACCTTACTTTACACGGTTCCGTAACCAAAGGGTTAAAAACGGTACCATATTACTAAGACACCGCTATCCATTCATCCCTCCGACCGCCCGTCCCTCAGCTAGACAGTTTGTTTGAAATTTTTATGAGGACGGACAGACGGTGAGTCTTAGTTATAGGGTACTTAAGGGCATTAAAGCTTTGGGTACGGAACCTTAAAACACAAACCTTTTTATTTTGTCTTCCATCCTACGTTCGACATCCAACATGAGCTCGGTGTACTCTTTAGATAGGCTTGTCATCGCCTCACCGAAGTCGGCCAAACGCTTGAGGATATTTTCGTCATCTGGGATGTGTGTGACGGGTGGGATGGGCTGATCTTTTTGCTATCTGGTTCAGATTGGACCATATGGTCATGTGGTTCGGATTTGACCTGATGGTCATGAGAGACGAGCTGGACTATGGTCCTGTGGTTCGGATTTGACCTGATGGTCATGGGAGACGATCTGGACCATATGGTCATGTGGGATAGGTTGGGCCATATAGTCATGTGGGATAGGTTGGGCCATATGGTTATGTGGGATGGGCTGGACCATATGGTCATGTGGGATAGGTTGGGCCATATAGTCATGTGGGATAGGTTGGGCCATATGGTCATGTGGGATGGGCTGGACCATATGGTCATGTGGGACGCGCTGGACGACTGATGCTGAAAACAAATTATATGCATAGATAAATGAAACATATATACTCTATATTTCTTCTCCATTAGACTTTCATCATGTTCTCTGGGCTAAATGTCATAATAATTAGTACTCGGGTGTACTCGTAAAATGGCACATAAAATAGTATCTTACTTATCCGAGTTAGTGTCATTCATTAAGTAACTTTTATGCATGGGCGTAGCTACCATAGTATCAATTATCCCTAACGTGTGGAAATAAAAAAAAAAATCTTATACTTTTCGTTACATATAGGAGCTCAATTATTCCTTTTCTATTAACAAAAAACTCCGCGACTTAATACGTCTATGTTTACAAAATGATGTTTTTTTTATGTAAAAATTACAAAAACAAAATAAGATTAGGTCTAATACCTACAGGTTTTGTAGGTATGTCTGTGTGATCTATCTATTTCAATCAATTCTTGATTATCATTTATTTACAAGGGATTCGATTCTTTAATTGTAAAGGTAAATATGGAATTTCTACCAGCGTTGGTATCGGGTTGCGGCGTGGAAGAGTCCAGCGGACATTGAAATTCCCCATTCTCGGAGTCGGGTTAGCTCTTAAAGTTTTAATAAATACGAAAAAAATATGAAATCTTAACTTTAAATGATGATAAAAAAATACCAAAAGCGCTTATGCTCTTCAAACAGAGCATTAAAAACTTCTCTGGACTATCCCGCTTCTAATTGTATGCTAAAAGTTACGCAAAAACATGTACTAGTACTATTTATTTTAAAATTTATGTTCAAGTAAAGAAAAATAAAAAACCCAGAATTCAACTTAATTCATTTATTTATCGAAAAAATCGTTAAAATTGTTGTCCGCTATTGCGAATGCATGCGCGACACCTTTCTCGAATTTCGACGGTTGTCGTACGTAATCGAAATTCTTGCCGAATAGTGGCAAAAGCCTCTTCTATCATCCGAGTTAACTCCTCCCTTGTTTCGACCTCCGTCGCGTAAAGTATCTCTTTTGCTCGTCCCCAGATGTAAAATTCCAGAGGGGTTAGGTCTGGTGAACGTGGTGGCCATGGGATAGGGACCATCTCTTCCAATCCACGAATTCGGAAAGACATTATTTAAATGTTCCCGCACTGTTATCCTCCAGTGTGCGGGACAGCCATCGTTTTGGAATACAATTTGCCCGTCTTCATTAAATGTTGGCACCTCGGCCACCAATTCGGGTAATTCATTTTGTAAAAAATGTAGATAACTATCTCCATTAAGATTATCTGGCAAATAATGTGGTCCAATAACTTGATTGCCAATTACACCGGCCCAAACATTCACACTGAATCTTCTTTGGAAGGATCTTTGTCTTTTTACTTTAGGGTTCTGATCTTTTGAAGACCAATGATGTAAATTGTGTAGATTCAATATTCCTTCTCTCGTAAACTTGGATTCATCCGTCCACAAAATACTTTTTAAAAAGCTAGGATCGTCCACGTCCGTATGTAGCAAAAATCGACAAAACCGGACTCTGTTGTCGAAATCAGAGTTTTCAAGTCCTGCGACAAATAAAAAATATTTACTGCTGCAAAAAATATTCACAAATGTGATAATAAGATAAGTTGAGTACCGTTGTAAATAAATAAGATCATAAATTATGACTAACTTTAACGGTATAATTAAGAATACAAATACGTACCTTGAACACGAATGTAGTGAAAGGCATGTTTATTATTTTGCCGGAGTACTTTCCACACTTTCCATATAGAAATTTCTAGCAATGAAGCTACATTTCGAATACTCCTAGTTGGATCCTCCTCGAAAAGAGCCAAAATCCTTTCGCCAACTGCAACATTGTGTCTCATAACAATGCCCCTTGATACATTGCCCAAATGACCAGTTTCGCTTAAGCGTCGATAGGTATTTTGGAATGTGTTTCGAGTAGGTACACGCCTGTTAGGATACCGCTCTTGGTAAATTCTTAGAGCTGCTCGTGCAACACAGTTAGCTTGTCCTTACGCCAACAACATGTCTGCATACTCTTCATTTGAAAATGTAGACATCTTCAAACTCAACCACAACACAACAAAAATAACAGATCGCGCTCGGCCCTACGATAAACAACGAAAGCGTGAGGTAAGTAGCAGAGATAAATCTCGACAAAAGATAAAGATATCACTCACAGTACTTTTAGCTTGCCATCGACCTAATAAAAGAAAGAAACCGAAGATACTAATCCTGTGTGTAAGTGAGAGACAAAAGTTGCTGTGAGTTTTTTGTGTTTTGCAAAAAAAAACAGTTTTATTGTACTTATTATCCGGCCAAACAACGTGACCCTTTAAAGAAATGTGTTTTTTTTAGTTGTTCATGTTTTTGCGTAACTTTAAGCATACCATTAGAAGCGGGATAGTCCAGAGATGTTTTTAAAACTGTTTGAAGATCAATAAGCGCTTTTGGTATTTTTTTATCATCATTTAAAGTTGGGATTTCATATTTATTTCGTATTTATTAAAACTTTAAGAGCTAATAAAAAAAAACTACACGTTGTTGGCTTTTTTTTTTCTTGTTTTTCGACAGGAAAATGCGTTACGCACCGTACCTCCCGCCCGGGAGACGAGAGGCGTGTGTGGGACTCCCCCTTTCGGGTATACCCACTAAAAACCTGTCGATGTTCCTACTGTTACGCCATAGTGTCGGGGCTGCGGGATAGCGTAAGCCTTCGCACACTTCGTTGGCTAGTAATTTTAATTTTGTTAGATTGGTACATTATTGCAGATTATGAATTACCTAAAATAAAATATACATCGTGTTCAATATTTTTTTTATTTAACTTTGAATGCCAAATTTTTGGGTTTTTCCATTAAAAAAATTAAAGTATCGATATAAAATAAGTCGGTGCTAGAACTCTTTGTGGGGCTAGGAATGATAGATAAGGACCTCCATAATCCACCATTTCAATTTGGCAAACGATGCACCAAACACCCTGTATGTATGTCTTGATTGTCCTGTTTGGTAAGCCAAAGTATATATTGAGAATTATCGAATTCTAAATAAGCAAAAATTTTATCTTTACATTGTCGGTGTAAGTAGGCAACGTTGTAGATGTCACAAGTCATAAAATACGTTTTAGCAAATCATGCGAAATCCTATATTGGTAATATTATGTCGCTTTAAAGCTTAAATAATTAATTCTACATTTGTGTGTATTAATTCTACACAAACGCGTGTGTCTGGAACGAATATCAGGAATATATCCAGTATGGTCTTAACACGTTGACGGACAGTACTCTCTCACATGTTATGGTTGCTGAGACAGTACTATTTTTCATACATTGCCCATAGGCGTAGCGTCACAGCGCAACTATTATAATAACACATGACATGACAGAACGGATATAGACGTGAACGTCATAAGGCGTTCTGTCACATAGGTTATGTATTTTTGTAGATATTATGACAATACGTTCTGAGGCGTAAACGTCTATATCCGTAGTGTCATATTTTATATGCCCTAAGTATATGCTTTATGCACTTACGCCCTCAGGCGTCAATGTCCATGTGATAATAAAAAATAAAAGAAAGCTAATCAGTCAAAATTAAGATGTATTTATTAAAAATATCAAAACAATCACAGTTATTACAATGGCATACAATTTTTATAAACTAAATGTAATTAAATCTTCTCAAAAATTAACATAATTATATTTAAATCAGTCTTACATTTTGTACGTAAGGAACGTGATATCACAATCAGTTTCATAATCTAAAAATCAGTGTAATGATTCATTATTGTCAATACTATTATGGTAAGATTCGAAACATGGTGGACACAATGGGGGTTTATCGGGGCATCCTTTACAGCGATAGCTCGTTTCCTTTCGAATATTTTTTTTAGTACAAACTTTGCACTTTAGGAAAGCAAACTTTTTTGCTGTACCAGGTCTAGATAAAATTTGTTCTGGCCAATGACCAGTTGTGATATTTTCAGTGCCAGAAATATTGACTGCCTGTGGAGCAGATGATGTGCTTGGTCGGAATCGTCTGTTATCATAAATGCTGCTTTGATTGACCATGTCTTTTCCTTTGATATTTCGATCATGAATCCCAATCATCACCTTGATCAGTTCTTCTCGATAGTTAATATAATGATACGAAGAGGCGTTGTTTTTCTTATATTTTTTATATAGAAAGTAAGCATTCCATACCGCAATATCAAGCAAGTGAAACAATACCTTTTTGTACCATCTTATAGTTTTTCGGGGGCACGAGTAATAAGATATCAATTGATCGGACCTATCGATGCCAGACATGTACCTGTTATAAAGATCCACTTCTGCGGGTTTCTGTCTTCTCTTGCCAAATCTGTTACTCACTTCCACAATCGAAGGATGTTGGCCAGTGGTAATCATCATTACTGGACGTTTATCTTTCCACTTTGAAACGTAAACTTTATTCTTACGTGCCCATACGTGCTCACCTCTCTTCAGCTTTTTCTTTACAATATATACAGGATTTTCTCTACGATTTGCCCGCAAGGTTCCAGTGCAGTGGGTCTTCAAATCAATCAGTTTCTGTGATAAATTCACAGAATTATAGTAGTTATCCATAAAAAGATGATGACCATGTAGCAAATACGGACGCATTAATCGCAATACGAGTTTTTCTGTCTTAGACCCATTTTCACCCAAGTTTTGCTCAGGTGCTTCTTTACCTGAATACATTTTCATATTTAGCACATAGCCATCAGATGTGGTGAGTTCATAAAATTTGATTCCATATCGAGCCTTTTTCGACTTGATATATTGACGAAAGTGCAAACGACCTCGAAACAGTAGAAGCGACTCATCCAATGATAGTTCTTTTCCAGCATTGTAAATTTTACGAAAGTTTAGAGTCATCATATCAATAAATTTTACAACCTTATTTTCTCCTTTGGCTTCCAATTCCGATGCACAGAGGCAGCGTAGGATTTGCTCATATCTTCGTCCTGACATTATGAAACTAAATATGGGGTGATAATGTAGTGGATCAGATAATGAAAAAAGGTTTCTTTGTTTAGGACATTTTATATGACCTTTGAGTAGGCTAAGTCCAAGAAATTTCATAATCTCTTCGGAAGTGACTTCACGGTATGCCATTTTGCGGCTATATCTGGTGTGAGGTCTATTACTATTGCATAAAGCATTCCCATAACTATTAGTACAGTTTACCAGGTATTCTATATAATTTTGCGGAAATGCAAGGTAGAAAAAATCAAGAACTCCGTTCATGTCATCAACATTTATGGTTATACCACATTGAGAGCTATCAAAATTGAAATTTGGTATTTCGGCAATTGTGTGAGACCATGATTCATCTGCAAGAGGTATGTCTGATACCCTAGGACTCGTATTGGTAGGGGTCGGTTGATCAGAGGTGACTTGATCCACATTAGTGTTCTCTTCGTCATTTACAAACACACCAGGTACCAATGGAGCAGGTTCTTGGTTTACAGGGATCTCAGAACTTTGTATAACGTGATTACTAAGTTCATCAGGGTCATCTGTATCACTAGATGAACAGGATGTAGACTCACCAGAGGATACTGCAGCTGTTCTATGTTGTTTGTGTCTCATTTGTGATGCCTGAGCTTCACCCTCGGAACTCGAAGATACTTCACCAGATGGTTGAAAATCGGCATCGGATCCGAATTCTCCATCATCTTCAAAGGGGTCATGACTCGATTCAGAAGTCGAAGCAGCGTCAAATAGGTCCTGAATCCGCTTTTGTTCTTTGTCATATGAATCGCGGGAAGCCATCTGCAAAAATATTAGTTTACAATGTATTACAACTAAATGGTATTGAAAACATACATTAGCAACATAAATAAGTTATTTGCATATACAAATATACTTGTTTTAGTATTTTGTATTCATAAAACAATAAAATTACGTTGAAAACAAACAATACTTACGTTCGAAAAAATAATTGCGCGCGAAATCACGTTACGACCTGTCGGCGCACCGCCGTGGCGCAGTACTAAACAAAATGTATGAAAACACAACGGCTATGGGCGTAGTGTGTGTGAGGGCGGTGCCAAAAAAATGTGGATGTGTGTGTGCAGGTACTTTCTTTGAACAGATTTTTAAACATTGTGTGGTGACAGTACAAAGTCTAAAATATATCTTCGGTGACAGTACAACATGCCCTTCCTTATGAATGCCTGTAAAAATTTACGTCTTATAGCGTACTGTCTTTAAACTAGTCAAAAGATCGACGTTGAAGGGCGTACTGTCGTATTACTTCTGACTGGCTTGACGCCTACAGGCAGTACTGTCCGTCAATGTGTCTACAAAATGTTGCGTAACTTAGTTGAATATTCTTTTTTTGGACAAATAATCTGGACTATCAGAGATACTGTCAGTGCTTCCATTCATAATTAAATGCATGGTTCAATGTTTTAGCCATTGAATACTTTTAATTGCTGACCACCTCTGTGGTGCAGCGGCATATACATACCGGACTGCTAAGCGGAAGGTTCCGGGTTCAATTCCCGGTCGGGCTAATTTCGTAAAAATGGTTTTTCGATATTTGCTCGTGTCTGGGTGTAACTAGGTTCTAGGCCCTTAGTCCATTGTGTGGTACCTATTAGTACAAGCTTTGCTTAGTTTAAGGCCACGCAGTTGGTGTGTCAGTCTGAAGATTTTTAATTTAATTACGATGTTTTTTCATAACATAATTGCAGGTTCGAGGAACTGGCTGGAATTGGCTCATGTATGTGTACAATTATTTTTAAATGAATGATCATTAAGAAGAAGCTGTAGGTAATCTTTCATCAAAAATTCTTATTATTGTTTCATTTTGCTGAACCAACGTGCGTTGCAGCTTCGTTCAGGGCCTCTTAGTTACTGGCTTTCATATACATGGCCCATTGAGGTATACTTGAAGATATGGATCGTCTTCGGACTTAAATGCAAGAGTTTATAATATAAAAGTATAAAAAATACGTACTTCTCCTGCTTAAAGGCGATGCTTGAGGAATAAAATCTACAGAGGCAGCTGTATTTGAAACTGCTAGAAAATATTTTATTTTATGTAAATACCCAACCAAACCAACATAGTAACTTATCAAATGTTGTTAAAGTGAACTTACAAGTCCTTTGTGGAGTATCATGCCTATAATTTTGGGGGTCTGTGAATGCTGTAATAATAAACAAATGCCTTCAATCGTCACATCTAATAACACATTATTTTGTTTAACTTAGAGCTCAGTGTATTAGTTGTATAAAAGCTTATCATTACATATTTATGCCTACCTTATTTTTTCCACAAGGCACAATTTTCTAAATAACTACTACATTTTTATGTATTACATACGAGGGAGCGTTTTTATGTTCGCGGAATGGAGGGTAAGGGGTGGAAATAGAAAAAACAAATTATTTTTCCTTTTCAATATATTCACCTGCAAGTCGGATACATTTTTCAGACTTTTCAATTAATTTATTTATACCCTCATAAAAAAATGTTTTATCTTTGTCTTCAAAATACGCTGAAACTGCCTCCTTAACTTCATCATCGGTGGTAAATTTTTTACCCCGAAGCTCTTTTTTCATTTTTGGGAAGAGGTAATAATCACTCGGGGCTAGGTCTGGGCTGTAGGGTGGGTGGTTTAAAATATCGAAGCCCACCTTATGCAGGGCAGCCAACGCAACGCGACTCTTGTGGACGGGCGCATTGTCGTGCAAAAGCAGCACACTCTTCGTCAATTTTCCCTGTCTTTTCTCTTTAATGGCTTCTTTTAGTCGCTCTAATATTGAAGCGTAGTATTCTCCGGTTATAGAAACACCTTTATCTTTATAATCGATCAACAATATTCCTTCTGAGTCCCAAAAGACCGTTGCCATGAGTTTCCCAGCTGACTGTGACACCTTAAACTTCTTGGGGGGTGCTGTGCCCTTTATATGCCACTGCATGGAGTCTTTTTTCGACTCAGGTTCATAATGATGAACCCAAGTTTCGTCTCCAGTAACAATTCGACTCAATACACCATCCTTGTCGTCACTGCAGAGGTCCAAAAATGCACGTGAACACTCTACGCGTTGTTGTTTTTGCGGCGGCGTGACTTTTCACTCCCGATTATGTTGCTTGGTTG
The DNA here is from genome assembly GCA_916618145.1 of Emmelina monodactyla. Taxonomy (NCBI): domain Eukaryota; kingdom Metazoa; phylum Arthropoda; class Insecta; order Lepidoptera; family Pterophoridae; genus Emmelina; species Emmelina monodactyla. The sequence goes on from OU745316.1 coordinate 7,445,795, forward strand.
ACGATAGCTCAAAGACTAATTGTCTGATAACAATGAAACATCGTATTTATACTAATTATGAGTCACTGAACGCGTTACGGTCCTAATAAGCCTAATCACCCCCCTCCAACCCTCTCATTCCGCGAACTTAAAAACGCACCCTCGTAACTTGATAGAAAAAGGTAGGTGGATTTTTACTTACCTGTTCGCCAGTCTTTAGCGGATTTTGATACTCTGTCGCCGACACTATTCAATTTGGTGGCCAATGTGTCCCACAAAATCTTAGTGTACTGTTTTGCCAATGCCGACACGCTTGCCTTGGCAAAACCTCTGATTTGTTCCATGAAAGTTAGAAGTTCGTCCATTTGATTGGGAGAAATTATTTTTGTAGCTGGCGGCATTGTTATAAATTATATTTTTCGAAAACCTTTTGAATTTTACTTATGATCGATGTTATTTCTTATAAATAATAATTATAAATTTTACAATATTATGAACGAGCAGCAGCTGTACCACATCAACCTACACCAGAACAACCTTTACCAGAACAGCCCTCACCAGAACAACTCTAGTGCCCAACAATCAACAACTAGCACCAAATCAAAATAATCAAGGTATTTATTGACTTTCATCATCAATCCTTTTTACTCTCCAAGGACACAGGCTTACACCAGGCCTCTTACACCAGGGTAGGCAGGAACGTGCCTATCCTACTAATATTATAAATGTGAAAATTGTGAGTGTATGAAAGTTACTCCATTTTCTAGCTTCCGTCGCGTTGAACACCTTAATGGTTAGGCCGGGTTCCCACTACGCCGGACCGGCAGATCTGCCGAAAACCGGACACCGGACAGAGTGTTCACATTACATCGGATCCCGGAAGAAATTCAGACAGTCCTCAGTTGAATTTTGGACGCGCGCACAATGGACGACGAAATTGTTGTGTTGTGGTGGTATCTTAATAGAAGGCAAAATAAAAGAAAACATTGGGTACACCCTATTTTACGGGAAAGATTTTCACTTGGAACATTTGAAACATTAATGGGTGAACTTAGAAGAGACGAATCAAAGTTCTTCAATTATTTTCGAATGACAGCAACCACTTTTGACGATTTACTGGGACGACTAGACATAAGAGTACGAGATACAAGTTTCAGAGAATGTATTTGCCCAGAACAAAGATTAGCCATATGTCTAAGGTAAGATTATTTTATGCACTAGATTGCGTAATGATAGTTTTGACGTAGGTACCCGTACTTAAGACTGTATGAATGAATGAATGTTTGCTATGTATGTTTGTTTCATGAATGTGAATATATATAATGTGTGTGTGTGGGAGGGTGTATGTATTTGATAATCATTATGAATTAAAAATGCAAACAATTTATTTAAGTATTTATTTGTACTCAAACTTAAATCCCTTCAAAATCTAAGTAATCTGAGTCTTGGGAATGTATGGAATGATTACTAGATGCTGATGGCGAAGCTAGAATCGGATTCGATGTCTGAGATGAAGTTGATGGTATAGATGTTGTTGCCTGTTGATTGCTACTATTATATTGCGTAGAGTATCCAGGGTAGTGTTGATCTTGCGTAGGTATTGGCTGTTGATTGACGCTGTTATGTGTGTAGTATCCAGAATACTGATCTGGTCCGGTCATCTGATTATATGAATCACGCCAATGTCCGTAATTTGGTCTCTCATTATTCCTACTTTTAATTTTTTGCAACATTGTCATGACGCTAGCTTGAAATTCTAAAGTCTCTTCGATAGTTAAAGTATTCAAGATTGGTATAATGCCTTTGAAGAAAGATAGATGATGGTTTTCCTTTTCTGGGTTTATTCTGGAGTCCAAAAACTTTACCATCCTGTCATTTACCTCTTTATTATCAATTTTTCTTTTATCTTTAATTAAAGGTGAACGAAAATCTGATTCCATGCCTACTTCAGTCTCGGTTCTTGCTTTTTTTGAAACTGACTCATGTGGTGGTCGAGGTTCGGAGACTTTTTTCAAAAACATTAATTGCTCGTGATATAAATAATTTCGTGTCTTTTTGGCCGAAGATCCAGATTTAGACTCATCTTTTTGTTTCTTTACTGTCTTAAGCCACGAATCTCGTATATTATTCCATTTAGTTGAAACCTGTTTTCCTGAAATCAATAAAAAAATATCATAAAACAATACAATTTGTTTCTTGGTGACGTATAAAGTAATAATGTATTAACAAAAAATACTTTTTTTTTCAGATATTTAGCTTCAGGATGTTCATTCAAAGAAATACATTACTCATACAGAGTAGGCGTTTCGACAATAAGTAAAGTAATAAAAGAAATGACCCACGTCATTTGGGAAAACCTAAAGACAGATTTCCTTAAGCTGCCTGATACTGAGAGAGAATGGGAGGACATCGCTTCAGGATTCGAAAGAAAAGCCAACTTTCCTCACTGTCTTGGAGCAGTAGATGGCAAACATATCAGAATTTTGAAACCAGCCAAGAGTGGTTCTATGTTCTTTAACTACAAGGAGTATTATTCTTTTGTATTAATGGCAGTTGTCGATTCAGAGTACCGATTTATTTTTATTAGTGTGGGCTCATATGGCAAGGAATGCGATTCTACTATATTAAAGGATAGTACATTTTGGCAAAAGATCAATGATGGTACTTTAAATGTACCAAAGCCTAGACCGCTTCATGAAAACTTGCACGAAGAATTACCGTTTATACTTGTTGGCGATGAAGGCTTTGCTTTAACACCTAATCTCCTACGTCCATATGGAGGTACACATTTGAATACTGATAAAAAGATTTTTAACTATAGACTAAGTCGAGCAAGAAGGTATGTTGAGTGCGCTTTTGGTATTCTGGCAAATAAGTGGCGAATAATCCATCGAGCTATAGATCTCAACGTAGACACAGCAATTCAAGTAATTAAAGCTTGTGCAGTCTTACATAATTTTGTAAGAGAAAAAGATGGTATAAATTTTGAAAGTAACCAAAATATAGAACATAGACAAGAACAAGAAACTACACCCATGAATCGAAATGTGTCGAGTCGAGGTGGCCCTAATGCCAACGCTATACGGACATCATTTACTAATTATTTTGTTTCGGATATTGGTTCCGTTCCGTGGCAGGCAGCAGCTATAAAATAAAATTTATCAATGCATTTACATTTTATCAATAAAACATTAAAAACTCACCGTACTGTTTTCTTTCTTTTTCATCCAGTTCATCGAAGTTTGGTTTCAGTATTAAACATACTTCACGCCATGCTGCTAACTTTAAGTTTTTGTCTTTATAGACGTCTTCGGTCTTATCCCACAGAACAGGTCTCTCTTGGACAAGCGTAATTAAAGTTTCTGCTTGAATATCCATGCTAAACGTCTACTTTTACCAGAACATGCGAGCCGAATGACGTGAGTGGAACACGGGTGGGGCGAGGGGAGCACGAGCGGGGCGAGCGGGGGACAGATACCGGCACAAACTCGTTCACATTACTCCGGGCCCGGTCGTTCTACCGGTAAATTCGTTGACAAAACGTTCGGTAGAAATGCCGGGCTCGGCAAAAATGCCGGACCCGGGATAATGTGAATAGCTTCATATAAATTGTACAGCCACTAGCTCTTCCGGCAGATTTACCGGCGCGGCAGATCTGCCGGTCCGGCGTAGTGGGAACCCGGCCTTAAAGCTACTCAGATATCATGTATGATGGACATGTTCTCCTTAAAATTATATAAAAAAGTAACTTCAGTAACTTCATATGATGGGTGGATTTGATTTAAATTTCTGGCAATGTTGTCATAAACAACTTTGTGTCGTTTTCGGCTCATTTCTTCTTTATTTTCTTCATATAATGCCAGGAGTAGTAAAATAACTGCTTCATTCCAAATAAAAATACTTTGCTCAGTGGTATTTCTGTCGTTTGATTCTGCAAAGTTAAGAAAGCAAAAGTGTATCAAAACCTGAATAAAAGTTGATAGTTTGACTTTGGCAATTATCCTTAATGCAGAATTGGGTCCTCATGGGGATTTCATAGAAAGTTTTGACCGTTTCTTTATTGAATGAGGTGGCACGGGCCAAACTACAGGCTTCAGGCTTCTTCATTGATAAATCTGAATGTCTCGACTTAAAAGACCGGAGCCACTCTTTGCACACCTGCCATTTCTTCCTTTTTCCAAGAATCATGATATTTGATATCATTGATTGAAGCCATTTGATATGCGACACGGCGTACATCTTTACTCGATAATCCATAAAATTTTAATGCGCAATCTTTTATATATGTTTTGAGTGTTACTTCTTGGTCATCTGTAAACGTTTTATTAACATCGTAGTTAGGTCTTAATTTTTGACCTTGTAGTGATGCGTCACTAACATTTTTATGCTTTTTGATATACCAGAACAGTGTAGGATATACACGCTTTTGCAGCTTTCGTAAGCTCATTCCTTCTCTATTAAGTCTTATAGCTTTTAACATATTTTCTGAAGAATGGTTGTCTTTTTTTCAAACTAAAGTTTTTTTGCACGCCATCTTTAAAAAATAATTTAGGTATTATTTTTCGCTGATTTAGTATTTAAAAATATAGACCATAAACCAGAATTATATAATAACACGACATGATTTCCAACAAAACATAGTGTTTGGTAGTACACATTGATACTTTGAAACATTGTGTCCACCTGGGCACTGTGTCATTGTTGGACACCAAGGTAATTTAAAAATAAGACACTAAAATAAATAATCCAGGCCACGTGAATCTATCAAACAGAGTAATACGCAACATACAACGTACTCATCTAATCCATGAGTATTTTGCAAGGTTATAAATAAATAATCATATAAATAAGTTTTCTCATTCAGACATTTGGTTTATTTTTAAATCCATTAGTTGTAATTATTTTTGCCTCATTTCCTATTTATTTATTTATAATTTATGCATTTTCACAATGACAAAAAAGAAAATGCAAAAAGAAAAACAGACAAACATGAGTAAACACAAAGGTGCTGCTTATTTCAATAAGAAATCTCTTCCAGCAGACCTGTTGTCGGAGAGATGGTGAGGAACGCAATAATTGTGTGTAGCATATTTAACATAATATATAAATATATGTATATATATATATAAACACAAGCATACAAAAAAAATCCTCTTTATATTTAGATTGTTTAATAATCTCTTCAATCTCTAAAGCCTGGACAGCTTTTTTATGCGCAATGTCCATATAGACCAACTCACTTTGCAAGCGGACCAACTTGGTTTTAGCCTCTGCCAGGGTCTGGAATGTGTCGTTGCCACTCTTCTTTGTAGGTTTTTCATTTCTTTCTTTGAAAACGAAAAAAATAAAATGAAAAACAATATCATAGGTGGTTCAGATCATGTTTTTAAGTTTTTTTACATCATCGAGTATCAATGAACCCACAATTTTTAAAGAAGAAGGCAGGATCACTATCAACCAAAATAGTAAAAAAAAGCAAGAATATCAGAAATAAACCTAGAGCAGTATGTTTTGTTTTTAGTGAAAGAGCAGAATCTATTCTTTTTTTTTAATGTCCTGCCTATTTACTGGTCGCATAATGGATCTTACAAGTGTCTCAGCCAGCAATAGGACAATTAAGTGGTACTTTCTCAAATTCACTGGCAAGAACCTCTTCTGCCGGTTTTTCTTCATTCCGATCAGCTGGTCTAAACACATTAAAGGGTTAGTACTTAATATACTTAAGCTAATTATAGACTAATTGCACAAGTACTTAAAGTTCAATTCAACCACGTGTCTAACCACACATATGACGTGCCACGCACATCGTTTACATAAAGAAGATGGATCTACATTTACTTGATTAATATCACCCAGGAATGTTGCTTCTTCACTTAAAGATTTGAGGTGATTCCTCGGTTCTCTCTCTCCATTTAAATAAAAACTGCTGGGCTTATTGAGGACTTTTATTGGGTGTTTTGGAGGGTAGAATGATTTTTTTCTTGTATTGTTTTGCGTCTGTTTTTAATTTGTATTTGATTAGTGAACTAAAATATGCCTTGATGTTATAAATTTTGTTATAAAAAACTTGTTTTTTTAAACGATTTTTTCAATTTTTCGAAATAAACAGTGAAAATTTCAATAAAAGCGATTTTTTACCCAAGATTTTTATCTGATATATTTCAGTGTAACAAACGAATAAAACGGTTATAAACGAACAAACGTTTCTTTCGCCGAAAAAAACAATTTGTTTCTTTCGGAATTTTCAACGCTAATCCTCATCAAGATCGTCGTCTAGCCCACTTAAATCAGTCTCACTAAGGCATACATCTTCCTCGTCTTCATCGGTACTTATTTCAGGATCTGCTTCAATTTTAGCTTTTTTATATCATGAGGTAGGTCTATGTAAGAAGATCCACGAAGCGGATTATATTTATTGATGTTTATGTCTAAGCTCATAATTTTTTCAACGCTCTTACATTTTTTTTTTACGAATTCCCCAATTTTGATCGTTAGGGTCTCTTTGAGGGCATTACAAAAAGTTCCTAAATTATTGGACTCGCTTAAGATATAATTTGGCGTTTGAAAATCAAAATCTTTGAAAATGTTTTTTGTTTGTTGTACAAACTTACAATGTTATACAATGTGTTAGGGTTCCGACTTTTGATACTTTACCTACGTGATATACATCAAATTTCATCGACAAAAGTCACCTTAGGGGGGGGGGCGCACCCCTCACCCCTCGTGATGGGGGTGATTTAAAAATTTCGTTTCTCTGGTTTGCTTTAAGTTCGTAAAACCATTTTTTTTTCATATTTATTGTGTGTATCTTGTTGAATTACATCTCATTTTAAAGCTTATTAAATTTACCAACTTTTGATACCACATTCACTAAAAAGTCATAAGAAGAAAAGAATTAATTTTAATGACTTAGAAAAAAAATCTTACTTTTTTGTAGTATTTTTTTAGTTTTTTGTCATTAAAAAAAAAACGAAGCCCTTAACAATGCATTTTTTTCTTCTTAACTAGTACTATTTGAGTTTATTTTTCTAACGATACAGAATACGACAGTTTAACTTCAAAGAAACAGTCCTAACTGCTAAGCTAAAATGACATCAAAATAAAAGACACGAAATTTACAATCTCTTTTTTATTTAGTTTTGCCGATTTTAAGTCAATTTAACAATTGTTCAAAGTGACCACCATTGTTTAATAAACAAGAAGTAGCCCTTAATGCTACTTGTTGTGTAGCTCTTTTAATCATAGCTCTGTGTTTCATGGTCCCCCACAGGAAGAAATCTAGAGGTGTCAAATCAGGGCTACGAGCCGGCCAGGCAATTGTTCCTCCTCTTCCAATCCAGGGGGTGTAGTGTTCATCCACATATGCTCGTACATTCCGGGCAAAATGGGCAGGAGCTCCATCCATTTGCAAATAAAAAGACCGGCGTTCACGTCTGTACTCCAATGGTAGCTCATGTAGGAAATCCCCTCTTAGAAATTCCAAGAATCTCTCACCATTAAGATTGTCTGGTAAGACGATGGGACCTAGCAGCTCATCATCAATAATGCCTGCCCACACGTTGATTGAGAATTCGTGTTGGAACGAGGCGGGCCTCACAGCATGGGGATTTTCATTAAGCCACAAATGATGGTTTCGGTGGTTGGTTATCCCAGCTCTTGTGAATTTGGCTTCATCAGTCCATAATATTCGCCGTACGAAGTTTGCATCATGTCTCACTTTCCTATTAAGCCACGCACAGAACACAAAGCGAGCAGCATAATCTGGTTCAATTAAATTCTGAACTCGACGAAAATGAAACGGCCGTAATCCTTCCCGACGTAGAACTTGCCACACCGACCAATGCGAAATCCCAAGTCTTCTGGCAATATTTCTAGTGCTAAGTCGCGGGTCACTGGCAATCATTTCAATGATTTCTTCTTCCATGTCTGGTCTCCCCACAACAGCACGTTCATTAGGCGGCTGTCGGATTCCATGAGTGCGCAATCTTGCAAAAACGCTTGCAAAAGTTGGAGCAGAAGGTATGCGCCTTGTAGGGAATCTAATTCGATATTCCCGAACAGCAGCCGCAGCGTTTCCATTGGCGTATCCATAAATAAATACAATGTCGGCCACTTCACTTGGTGAATAATTAACTGCCATAGTATCGAGTAAGTAGTACTTAGCTAAATTCGAAAGTAAAACTTTGTAGCAATCGCAACGAGAAACGAAGGACAACTGATTAGCAAGTAGAAATCCTAACCAGTACCTTAGTATTGTTATCTCATTCACTATTAGACTGAAAGAGATTCATGTTTCGACTCGTACGATGCGCGGGGCGACGTGATTGGCCAACGCAGCGAGCGCAGAGGCAGTCAGGCGAAAACCTGAAGCAAGCTGCTACCGCATTGCGCGCGCGCTCTAACTCGCGAGTCTTGATAGTACTTAAATTTTGTAACTACGACGTATTACCTTAGTAAAATAAACTTTTGATATTTTAATTTCGTGTTTCCTTTTAACTAATTACTGAACCGGGCCTAAATTTTGGCATCGTTAGAAAGATAAACTCAAATAGTACTAGTTAAGAAGAAAAAAATGCATTGTTAAGGGCTTCGTTTTTTTTTAATGACAAAAAACTAAAAAAATACTACAAAAAAGTAAGATTTTTTTTCTAAGTCATTAAAATTAATTCTTTTCTTCTTATGCCTTTTTAATGAATGTGGTATCAAAAGTTGGTAAATTTAATAAGCTTTAAAATGAGATGTAATTCAACAAGATACACACAATAAATATGAAAAAAAAATGGTTTTACGAACTTAAAGCAAACCAGAGAAACGAAATTTTTAAATCACCCCCATCACGAGGGGTGAGGGGTGCGCCCCCCCCTAAGGTGACTTTTGTCGATGAAATTTGATGTATATCACGTAGGTAAAGTATCAAAAGTCGGAACCCTAACACATTGTATAATACCTAGTCTTGCCATAAATATTGTAATAAAGAAAACATTTTTTTTTAACTGCAAATAACATTTATTACTTTTACAGTGTGTTAGTTTAAAACATAAATATAAAACAATTAAAAATATAAAAAGCTTATTCGAAGTGGTCTCCATTGGCTGCAATACAGTCCTTTAAACGTTGAGGCCAGTTATCAATAGAAGCACGCACTCTTTCCATGGGAAAATTCTTCACTGCCAATCGTATTGATTGTTTTAGGGACTCCAAATTATCATGGCGTTTAGAGCAAGCTGTACTCTCTAAAACTTACCATAAATCATAATCCAGCGGATTAAGATCGGGACTAGACGACGGCCAGTCTTCAGCTCTGATGAAGTCCGAAACGTTCGCTTCCAACCAAGACTGCGTAGACCGAGCTTTATGACCCGGCTCCGAGTCTTGCTGGAAGGACCATACTTGGTTATTGAACATGGTGATGTTAAGGGGCTTAACTACCTTTTCAAGAATGGTACCTTGATACACTTGTGCCGATGTTTTGATACCTTTTTCACAAAAATATGGCTCAGTCACTCCTTCATAGCTAACACCCCACCAAACCATCACTGAAGTCGGATAATGTCCACGTTGCACTCTGTCGACTAATTGGGAGGCTTCCTTAGAGCTTTGAGCATAAATACGGTCATTTTGTTTGTAAAAATGTTGCTCAATTGTAAAAAATTTCTCATCCGTAAACAAAAAATTTCGGTGACCTCCCTTTGCGTACCGCTTCAGTAGTTGTTTCGATTTTACCACCCTATTCTTCTTTAAATTATCAGTCAAGAAATGACCAGTGCGTCTCTTATAGGCTGCAAGTCCTAAGTCATCTTTTAAAATACGCGACATGGTTCTAGGTGCTATCTTCATTTCCCAAGATAAAATCTTTTGCTTACGGACAGGATTTCTTCGAATTCTTTCCCTTACTGCTTTGACCACCTTTTTCGTACGAACACTACGTGGACGGCCAGATCTTTTTCTGTCACAAACAGAAGAAGTCTCATTGTACCTATTAATAGCCCGGTACACAAACATTTTACTAATACCAAGTGTATGGAGAGTTTTAAAAATTGCATTTTGCTCCATACCTACTTTGTGTAATGCAATCACAGCGATTCAGTTTTCTTTATCACCCCACTCCATTTTAATATCGCAAAATATTGTACAATGTATTGGCGCCAAAATGAGAAAACACAATGAACAATCGTATAAAAATGACAGATTCGAAATTCAATGTAATATATATATTTTTTTAAGTGTAACAGTATTTATGGCCAGACTAGGTATTTGTTTTGATATTTCTAAATTCCACTAATATTATTGATACATTAGGAAAACTATCATCAACACTTATTTTTTTTACTTCTATAATGATTGTAAAGGTATCTTTTTTTAACATGAATATTGCAAATATCACATATAATTAATTGTGTATCTATAGACGTAGGAGTTACCTCGTTCGAAGTTGTAGGTTCACTCAATCTCGGTGATTTAGAGTTTGGCTGTTCAGTAACATTTTGAGCTCGCCGTTTTAAAGTGCCACTCCCTCTTTGATGTTGAAAACTGTATGAGAGAAAAAAAAAATATAAGTACAAAGTAGTCATAAGAACGACATTATTTTAAAAGTTCATTGGTATACCTAAATAAGTATATCATATATCAATTTGTGGTCAATTCATTCCCTCTTTGATGTTGAAAACTGTATGATAGAAAAAACAATTATAAGTACAAAGTAGACACAAGAACCACACTATTTTAAAAGTTCATTGGTATACCTATATACTTACGTATTATCGAAGTTTTCACAAAAATCATACAGCAATTTGTTGTCTGTCGTGTTGGTCAATTCATTCCCTCTTTGATGTTGAAAACTGTATGATAGAAAAAACAATTATAAGTACAAAGTAGACACAAGAACCACACTACTTTTAAAGTTCATTGGTATACATACATACTTACGTATTATCGAAGTTTTCACAAAAATCATATAGCAATTTGTTGTCCCTCGTGTTGGTCAATTCAGTTTTCTCGTATTTATCGCCTGTGTCACGTGGTTGCATCTATAATGAAAATGGTGTTACCATTACATTACTACTAAGGTAGTTTCAAAATCAGTAGGTATTGGTACATACAAACATCAAAGAACAAAGAAATATAAAAAGCGGGTAGCACTCGCGACGATAACACGCAATTTCTGTGCGCTCATTTGTTTTTATTTATATTACTTAAATTTACAAGTTTGTTATACTTATAAATGCATTAAATAGTCGCGAAATTCACCTACACTCACTCTCACTTATTTTCCAATCACTATAAATCACCACACTATAAACACACAACTATGGAGGCCAGCGGCATGGAATCATTGGGAAACTTCTTTGAGTCCCGCATGAGGGACTATGAGAACAAGCTGCTCAACATCACTGGAGCTGTCTCAAGCCCGGATGTTGCATCACTGACCCAGGACTTCAGTAATTTCAAATCTCTGGTTTGGCAGATGTTTTCAAGAATGAAAAAGGAATTTGAGGCCATCTCTTTGGGTTTAGACAAGCATGAAATGACTTTGAGAAGAAAAGTGTTGCTTTTCCATGGTGTGGCTGAAAAGTCAAATGAGAAATTACAGGATGTTATTCATAAAATTGTTCAAGAACAGATGAAGCTCAAAGATGTTGGTAAATCTACCTTGCAGGTTTGCCACCGTCTCGGTTCTTCCAAAAACAAAACTAGACCTGTGCTCGTTCGCTTTTATAATATGGAGGACAGACATCATGTGTGGCATAACAAGACCGAGCTTAAAGGATCAGGTATCACCATCTCTGAATTCCTGACAAAGGTGAGGCATACTATTTTTACATCAGCTCGTGAGCGTTTCGGAATTAGAAATTGCTGGTCGGCGGATGGTAAGATAGTCATTAACCTCCCTGACAAAACCCGCACTAAGATCGAAACTCAGACTGCTCTAGAAGAACTACTTGTAAGGTTTCCTTGTTCCGCCGATAATAGCCAGCCAACTCTTGCTCATGTTCAAACTGAATCAAATCTTAAGACCAGTCCACAAAGGAGAACTCGACGCCGGCATTAGATGTACGCTACATTTTATAAAGTACTCCTCAGTTATTGCCGGTACTTGTATAACTTTTTTATTTTCGTTTTAACCTGCAATTTGTAATTTCTTTTCTTATAGTATTCATTTCTTTATTCATTGTATGTTACTGACTTGATTGATTGTCATTGTCAAAAGTCAACATGACACTGTTCTTGACATCTGTCTATGATTTTTATGCTGCGGTTCAGAATTCGCTATCTACGCTATTTGCGTGCAAACCGTCGGTTCATAAATCGTAAATAGCGCGCTGGTGGTGGTTCTGAACTTAAGATATTTTCTGTTTTTTTTAATTGTTTTCAGTTTTAATTTTTTTGTTTCTTTTTCCTCAATACTTTTCTTTTTTATCTTTTTTTAGTTTTTAATCTGTACAAATGTGTAAAGGTGAATTTTGCAACATAGTTAGTATTTTAAAAAGTATTTATTTATTATATTTTTATAAAAGTATTTTATAGTTACATTATATATTTACATATGGATATCGTAGATTGTTTCGACGAAAGTTTTTTTTCTTGCTCGTCTTCTAGTCACAGCTTTGTCAGTGTTGAGAGTACATCTTCTCCTCCCCGGTCATTAAATGATCAGCTTTCCTCTATCTTTACCTCTTATCCTCATAATTTTAATATAGCCCACATTAATGCCCAAAGTGTTCCCGGTCATTACTCGGATCTTCTGGCATCCTGTAGCAGCTTACCACTTGACGCACTCCTGATATCAGAATCATTCCTCAAACCCTCCCTACCTTCTACCCAGTTTCCTCTTCCAGGGTATGTACTTATACGAAACGACAGAATTGGCAAGGGCTGTGGTGGGGTTGCTATTTATCTTCGCGCAGAAATACCATACAAAATCATAAGTTCCTCTCCTTCACCGTATTCTGGATCTGCCGAACACTTAGCAATCGAAGTTACCCTTAATCACACAAAGGTGCTCCTAATGGTTTTCTAAAAATCTCACAATAGATTATTTCGATCCTTTTGAGACTTTATTGAACAATTTGTGCCCACAATATAAGCACATTTGTGTGATGGGCGATTTTAACACCTGCCTGTTAAAAAATGACCACCGTTCCCTGAAATTACATACCCTCGTTTCCTCATTAAATCTCAACATCCTACCCCTTTCTGCTACCCACCAGTCCCCTAATAACCCTCCTTCCCTACTTGATCTTATGATCGTTTCCTCACCCAATAATGTTGTCTGCCATGGGCAACTTCCTGCACCTTTTTCCTATCATGACCTCGTGTTTATGTCCTACCGTGTTCGTCCACCTAAACGTAGACCTGTGACCATGTTACTACGTAACTACAAGGGTATAAATTTGGAGGTTTTGGGGCGTGATGCAGCCAAAATTGACTGGGTTCCCGTGTACGATTCTGACAATATTGATGATAAGGTGCATTATCTCTCAAAATCAATAATTGATCTTTATAATATTCACGCACCACTCAAACGTGTCAGAATTAGGCACAACCCAGCACCTTGGCTCTCAGAATCCATAAAAGGGCTAATGGCTTCCAGAGACAAAGCTAAAAGCAGATATAGAAGAAGTCCCACTGAGCAAAATCTTGTTAGCTACAAAACACTGCGTACGCGATGCACTCGCATGTGTCGTGATGCGAAGAGGCGACACTTCTATGAAGCTTTAAATAACCGAAGTTCATCTGAGGTTTGGAGCTTCCTTAAGTCTGTTGGCGTTGGAAAGTGCTCTCCAGTGTCTGTTAAGGATCTTGATCTTAACACACTGAACAGGCATTTCTCCTTGCCCCCACTCATTCTCAACCCTGCCATCAAGACTCAGACCTTGGATGAGTTGTCGAAAACACTTTCTTCCCATAACTCTTTTAATTTCTCTGAGACCTCTGAGATGGACGTCAAAAAAGCAGTGCTGGCCATTAGTTCTGCAGCCACTGGTCATGATCAATTGTGTTCAAGAATGATAACCCCAATCCTACCTGTTTTGCTTCCAGTCCTTACCCATGTTTTGAATTTTTCGATTTCCTCCTCAACATTTCCATCGGCATGGAAGTTAGCCCATATCATTCCATTACCAAAAGTAACCAATCCCACATCCCCTACAAATTACCGTCCTATATCCATCTTACCATTCCTGTCCAAAGTTTTTGAGCACATTGTTCATGGCCAATTTTCCGCGTTTCTGTATTCCAACGATCTTCTTAGCCGGTATCAGTCTGGTTTTCGTCCTGGCCACAGTACAGTTTCTGCATTAATCAACGTCACTGACGACATTCGCTGGGCTATGGAGGAAAAACAATTAACTTTGCTGGTGTTGTTGGACTTCAGCAATGCTTTTAATTCTGTGGATTTTGACGTCCTTCTCGGCATTCTCAAATCTATGAACGTCTCACTTCCCGCCCTTTCCTGGTTTGATTCATATCTTCGTGGCCGCTCTCAGCGGGTTCGCATTGATGAGAATTTATCTGAGTGTGATCTTGTTGCAGGCGTGCCACAGGGCGGAGTGCTCTCTCCTTTGCTTTTTTCCATCTTCATCAACTCTGTGACCCGAGTTATTTCCTCTCACTACCATTTATACGCCGATGACCTCCAAATTTATACTCAATTCCCTGCTTCTGACATCCATTCCGCTATTTCCCTCATGAATGAGAATCTCAATCGCATTGTTGCTTGGGCCAAGTCATTTGGTCTCCTATTGAACCCTGACAAAAGTCAAGCAATTGTAATAGGTAGTAAATACTTCCAAAGCCGTCTTGACCATGCAACTCTTCCTCTTATACTACTAGATGGAACTCCAATTCCTCTTACTGACTCCGTCAAAAATCTAGGTGTCCATCTTGACTCAAGTCTTAGCTGGAACACTCAAGTCAGTGAAATAAGCCGCAAGGTACATTTCTCATTTCATGCCCTTAAATCCCTCCAGTCTTTCCTTCCCATTAAAACAAAAGTAATCCTAGCCTTGACTCTGATACAGCCTATCATCGATTATGCCGATGCTTGCTACTTGGATGCTACAGAAGATATGCTTTGTAGACTGGAGCGTTTGCAAAATTTGTGCATCAGATTCATATTTGATTTAAAAAAATATGACCACGTGACCCAGTTTCGCAAGGAGCTAAACTGGCTCCTGATCCGCTACCGTAGGAACACTCGCATCCTATGCCTCCTTCACAATGTCCTTCACAATCCTAATTCCCCATCCTATTTGCGGCAGCGCTTTTCCTTTGAACATCCTGAAGACGCTGTCTGCAGAGAACACAAGAAAACCCTCCTATCCACACCCATACACTCCACTGACTTCTTCTCTTACTCCTTCACTGTACATGCTGTTCGACTGTGGAACTCACTTCCTTCAGATATTCGTGATTGTAAAACGATATCTAGTTTCAAGCGTCGAGTAAGAGAATACTATTTGTCATTAACATAATATGTTTGTATTCATTTATTTTATCTTATTAGTATGTAGATTTACTTTGTTGAAGATATGATGTCCAATGTATTTTATGTAGTATATTATGCGTATATTTTGTTAATTAATACATTTATTCTTATGTTCATACATATGTATGTATATATATATATTTATTAATATTGTATATTTATATATATTATTGTATGTATATTTTATATGTAGTGTGTCTATGTAGTATATTTAAATATTCTACCTTCTTCGTATTTATGTACAGAAGTTGCACTCTCCTCCTCTTCATCACTCCTTTCTCAGGGCTGCTGGAAGAAATTCCTTTAAGGGATAAGCAGTACCCATTGTACTTGCATAATTTTTTATTGTTTTAGTTTTAAAGTTTCCTGTATTTGTATGTACATAAATCATTAAAAAAAAAAAAAAAAAAAAAAGTAATACATCCATTGTGGCAGACAGAAAATAAACAGTAGGTTAACTAGGTTGCTTTTCAGTCAACAAAGTTTAGGTGCTTGGTGATCGCAAATGTTCTATATTTATACATTTTTGTTGTAAGTACTTATAATAATCTAAACAAAAATGTTAATTAACTAGTGATCGTGTGAACGCATTAGGTATTAATGCAGTCTTTAAAAAGCAATTTACCTCATAGGTTAATTAGATCAATACCGGTGTCAACCATGGCTATTGCATTCTTTAGAATGTACACTTAGCAAAACGTTCGATCGCTTTCGTATAGTCCAAACGATTTTGTTTTGCAAGTGTATCACCGTAAATTTGACTGTTGCGACATGTCGGGCGACATCGCGCGGGACACGTGAATTTCGTGTAGACCGACAGAGTCGCGGAACAAATAGTGAAAATGCGGCTTGATTGTATTTTAAATGGAATATTTTAAACTTTTTTATTAAGTAAGAGCTTACTTGTTATCTACCTATTATTGTATAAGTTAAGGGTTTTGTAATATAGTAGTACAATTATTAAACATGTCATTTTTTATTTTATACACCTTGAAGTACAGATAACTTTTAACTTTCAGAATATCATGGCAAACAACTTTCTTAAAAAAAACCTCCACCTTTTTTTGTGGTGGTGGAGAGTCCAGGATATTTAAAGCGAACGCCTTTTTTAACACATTTGGGAGTAGAGACTATAGCAGAATCACAGTAGCCCAGATCATCGAAATTGGTATCAAGGTTGAAACTTAAATTAGTAAGATCGATCTGATCGGTTACAAAATCGATCGAAAGAGATGGAGAAGGAAAAACACATTCTAACTCTGGAGGCACAACTATAACATTTGGTGGGTCTTTAAGATCAGCTTGACTAATGTTATGATGGATTTCATCACTTAGCGGCTTGTTAATAATTCTGACATTACTTGGTTTTGAACTTGGCTCATTAGGACCAAGCTTATGTAACTTAGGGCTATGACAGTTGCATAAACCAGCCTTGTCGCCACAAAAACACCTTGTCACAACTAAGCAATCGATTTTCACGGTATTTTGGGAAAACGAAATTATTTGGTATAATTTCATCGTTCCAGGCACAGCACTAATATTAATAACGGGTGTAAAACGACCACTTCTGAACCCTGAAACCATGTATT
Organism: Emmelina monodactyla; assembly: GCA_916618145.1. NCBI lineage: Eukaryota > Metazoa > Arthropoda > Insecta > Lepidoptera > Pterophoridae > Emmelina > Emmelina monodactyla. The sequence continues at coordinate 7,462,850 of OU745316.1, forward strand.
CTGGACCCTCAATAGTAACTAAATTTACTAACAGTATACCCAGAAAACCCAATATAAAAAAGTTATTAAGGATTGAAAAGCCATATTCGCCGCTTGAAATCATCGCTCACACATCAACTGTTGGTTTAGGTGCGATTATTTATATTGTAAATTAAATAAAAACCCTATTTAATTATAAATCATCGCGAAATCTGATAGTATAAATACAATTTTGTACAATTACGTAAAACATTTTTTTTTCTGTTAATCACAAAAACAATTTTTTTGCTCAAATCGTAACCAGTACTTCTCCAGCAATGCCCAGTTTTTGTTTTCGGAAGCAGTTCTTTTACACCCCTTATTTTTTAAGTCCGTATCGTTAACGTAAAAGCATTTTATGGTTTCCATATATATAATATGTCGGAGTCGGTGGACATTAAATGAAACTAAAGAACGCCATCTATCTTATTTTCATGAGAAACTTTGTAAAATGCAAAGGCCAAGCCTAACCAAGAAACATGAAGTCCGACGCGTGCACGGAGGGAATCCTGTCAAGACAGAATAGCGCGGGAATTGGCCAGGAGCAGTCATCTTTACCTTATTCAATTTGTTAAGTGATTTTATATCGAGTTATTGCCTAAGTTTAACAGTTCTGTATTCTATTGCTGTATCGGAAGTCTTCAATACGAAAGCTAAGTATCTTTGTATCCTTTAATCATGTGAACTAGTTGCTAGATTCTGTTAAGTAATGTAATGGCAGGTTTAATAACGTTCCTTTGTATTTTAAATTGTTATAAAGGCAGTGTGGAGTTTGTTCACCGGTTTCTTCTCCATACAATATGTCAGACAGATCAAAGCTGTCTTTATGAATCCGGTTAATTAAAACAGAGTTGAGGTTAAACTGATTCTTTATTATTTCAAATACCCTTGTCGTTCCTTATGATAGTGAGGCAGGTCATTTCAATACAGTTGCATTAGTTTTATCAGATCATTGAGCTAAAGTAGTTAACAGATTGTTCCTATATTCTTTCATAATGCTTTAAGTTCTTGTTTGCTGCCTTCTACGCCCACTAAAACGTGATCTTAACATTCTGACATTAATGAAAGACACCCGCGCTGCGACAAATATATAAAAAAGTATATATGGAGACAAAGGATGTCAATAGAAAATCCACTGGGCAGCCAGACAAAACATGTCCTTTTTGACGAAGAATTAAATTCAATATTTCACAGATCACCCCAAGTGATACCACCAATTCTCAAACAGAGAAAATTATAATAGTCCAATTGGAATACAAGATAAAAATGTCCTTATTACACAGACCGAAAGTGCACAACCTACGCTTGTAGACGACAGTGCACCATCACCTTCAACACCTTCTAATTCTAGAAGCTCTAGAAGCCCACCAAAGAAAAAAACGCGCCTGGAATCAAGTTTATCGAAATGGGCGGAACAATTCCAGGCGCAATCTGCCGAAAGAGAAGCTGCACGGCAGCGAAGACATGAGGAGTTACTGCAATCGAATCGAGAAATGAACAGAGAATCTTTGGAAACTTATAAAAATATAATGTTAATATTTTTAGAAAAACTATAACTACATGAACAATTGATTAAAACTGTACGAACATAAAAAATACACATCATATAACGATGAGATGACCACTGAATATTATTTATTACATATGTGTTTATTGTTAGTCCTTCAAACACTATTGAACACATTTCTGGGTTCCTATCGTTATATAATGTATATTAGTATAGCTAGATACTGGGTATGGTAAAAGATTGTGAATATTTTTGAACATTTATTATCATAGAAACTGTGATTGATCTCTATATTATTTTTAGATATTTAGGTAAGCAGAGAACAATTATTAATATAAGTATTTAAATTGTTTTTTTTTGTTTATTCTTAGTCATGTACTCATTTCTAAGTTTCTATTGTTTTATATACTGCTTTTATTATACATTGACTATATATGCTCTAGACTAAACCAGTTCTCTTAAATGTTATTGAAATTGAGACAAAAGGTCAGTATTGATACTGCTTTAATAGCGTATCACGCATACGTAACCTCCACCATTAGGTATGGAATAAAATTCTTGGTAATGCTTCAGAAATAATTAGAGCTTTTAGAGCGCAGAAGAAGTGCATTCGTGCTATATGCAATCTACATAGCTTAGATTCTTGTGAACCTTATTTCGTTAAATTAGGTATCCTAACTCTTCCGTCGTTATATATCTTTGAGGGTCCAATATGATAAAGAAGGACTTTGTCAAATTTCATAAACTACAAAGCACTCGTCTTCGTAACCGATTACGCGCTCCTGATTGTGCAACGGAACTTTTCAACAGAATCATATTTTGTATGGGACCCAAAATTTTTAATAAATTGCCAGAGGAGATAAAAAACATTAATGACTTTTATGAATTTAAAGACAAACTGAAATCCTATTTAATAAATAAATGTTTTTACTCCATACATGAATATTTTAATGATAAGGATTAGTAATTGTAATAATTAAATAAGGTATCATTGCAATAATTTTTTGATCATGTAATGTAATTAATTTAATTAAATGACATGTTATTAGTAGTATTTTAAGGTTTTGCAACAATCAATCAAATCAATCAAAATCTTTATTTGTAAATATGGGTAAAGGAACAAAGTTGTCAAAATATAATTTCAAGAGCACCATATTTGCCCTTATGGGCATGCAAATGTCAGTTTAAAAAACAAATTAAAAAATTTATACAAATTAATTCATAAAGTCAGAAATTTAAAATGTCAATTATACTTAAACCTAAAAATAGCATTAGTAACATTGTTATTATTATTATATTATTATATTTATCAATCCTTATCATTAAAATATTCATCTATAGAGTAAAAACATTTTTTTTCTAAATATGCTTTAACTTTGCCTTTAAAATCAAAAAAATCATTTGTATTTTTTATATCCTCTGGCAATTTGTTATAAATTTTGGGACCCATACAAAATATGCTTCTGTTAAAGAACTCTGTTGCACAATTAGGAGCGCACAATCTGTTACGAAGACGAGTGCTTTGTAATTTTTGAAATTTATCAATGTCTTTTTTTATCGTATTGGACACCTCTAAGATATACCGGGTGTCCTGGAAACAATGGATAAGCTCTGAAGGGCTAATAGTAGAACTAAAGGCAAGCCTAAAAAATAATTGATAAAAAGTATAACCCTTACACTGCTAGAAATATGGCGCTTTAAAAAAAAACTTCATATTTTTTTGACTGTGTTCATATTTTTACTCGTAACGAGGTCAAATCACTTAATAACATCATTATTTCTGTGCTAAAATAATTAATATTAACCGCATCAGTGAATAACTATCAAATAAAATAGCTAACTAAAGTATTTTTCTCAAAAAATAATGTTAAACTTTTGATTTGTGTAAAATTTCTGAAGAAATATTTTTGATGCGCAACTTTGAACAGCTCTGGTGTAAAAAAATTATATGAAAGTAACAGTGACCAATGATTTCAAAATATTTCTGGTTTAATAACGTTTTTAAATAGATGTAATATGTCGTTATTGTAATGAAAAAAGATTGAACTGATGGTATTAGTGTGTAAAATGGGATAATTATTTAGTTCTAGCAAAATTATAAAAATACAATAAAACTAAAGAAATATGATTTTCAATTGACATTAATTGCAAACCCATTGGAATAATTTAGAGTAACTGTTCAAATTGTCTGTCCCCATCCTGATGCAGACCCTGCATCTACGAATAAAGGATCTTCAAAGAAATCAACTTAACAGGAGAAAGTGATCCAAATTTTCTTCATAATGACTTACCCAATTTATTGATAGACGTGTCCGAAGAGCTTCGCGACACATATTGGCTTCAAAATGAAGGCTGTCTAGCACACTATGCTGTTGCATTATGTGCATACTTGACGAAACCTACCCTAACAGGTAGGTAGGCCGCCTAAACCTAAACGCTTTAGACTTTTTACTGGGGGTATTTTAAGGAAGAGTTTTACCGGCAACCAGTAACTTCATTAGAAGATCTACGAGCTCGTGTTCAGGCCGCTGCAATCAATGATCGACGACACGCGCGATTTTTTTGAAGATCCTTTATTCGTAGTTGTAGAGCCTGCATCAGGATGGGGACAGACAATTTGAACAGTTACTCTCAATTATTCCAATGGGTTTGCAATTAATGTCAATTGAAAATCATATTTCTTTAGTTTTATTGTATTTTTATAATTTTGCTAGAACTAAATAATTATCCCATTTTACACACTAATACCATTAGTTCAATCTTTTTTCATTACAATAACAACATATTACATCTTTTTAAAAACGTTATTAAACCAGGAATATTTTGAAATCATTGGTCACTGTTACTTTCATATAATTTTTTTACACCAGAGCTGTTCAAAGTTGCGCATCAAAAATATTTCTTTAGAAATTTTACACAAATCAAAAGTTTAACATTATTTTTTGAGAAAAATACTTTAGTTAGCTATTTTATTTGATAGTTATTCACTGATGCGGTTAATATTAATTATTTTAGCACAGAAATAATGATGTTATTAAGTGATTTGACCTCGTTACGAGTAAAAATATGAACACAGTCAAAAAAATATGAAGTTTTTTTTTAAAGCGCCATATTTCTAGCAGTGTAAGGGTTATACTTTTTATCAATTATTTTTTAGGCTTGCCTTTAGTTCTACTATTAGCCCTTCAGAGCTTATCCATTGTTTCCTGGACACCCTGTATAACGACGGAAGAGTTAGGATACCTAATTTAAGGAAATAGGGTTTACAAGAATCTAAGCTATGTAGATTACATATAGCACGAATGCACTTCTTCTGCGCTCTAAAAGCTCTAATTATTTCTGAAGCGTTTCCCCAGAATGCTATACCATACTTAATGATGGAGGTTACGTATGCGTGATACGCTATTAAAGCAGTATCAATACTGACCTTTTGCCTCAATTTTAATAACATGTAAGACAACTGGTTTAGTCTAGAGCATATATAGTCAATGTGGAATATCCATGTCATATCTGAGTCAACATAAATACCTAAAAAATTGGTTTGTTTAACTTCATTAATTATTTTATTATTGTGTTGAACTTTTAGATCTCTAATCACTTTGTTTCTATTTTTAAATGTCATTAATATTGTTTTGTGAATATTGTTAACTAGGCTGTTATTACTAAGTCAATTTATTAATAAGTCAAGAGTTTTATTTATTTCAGATTCATGAACGTCAGGATCTCCTCCAATAAAAAGAACTGTACTGTCATCGGCATATAATGTCATGGGGTGGTTTATTGATTTTGGAATGTCATTTATATAGATTAGAAATAACAAAGGGCCCAAAATACTTCCTTGCGGAACTCCACATGTGACTTTCCTAGATTTTGAGCAGTAAACAGATTCAAGTTTAGTTTGTGTATTAGTAGAAGTTATTTGTGTTATTTGAAATCAATCCGTTAAATAAGATTTAATAATGTCTAAAGAATTACCTCTTATTCCGTAATACTCCAGTTTTTTTAATAATGTCTGATGGTCCACACGATCAAATGCCTTCGACATATCCATATATAGTGCAGTTACATATTGTTTTTTATCTAGACTATTGTGTATTATTTTAATGAAATTAGAGATAGCCATGTCAATTGACCTTTTTTTCCTAAAACCCATTTGTTCTTCAGCAAAGAGGTTAAACTTTTCAAAATAGTTATAAAGGTTATTGTATATAACTCTCTCAAATATCTTAGAAAATACGGATAGAAGTGCTATTGGTCTATAATTATCCATTTGAGTTCTTTCTTGTTTTTTGAATATGGGTTTTATTAGAGAAATTTTAAGTTTTGATGGAAAGACACCGTTTAGAAAACACGATTTTATAATGTGGCTTAATACTGGAGCAATGATTCGACTGACACGTTTAACAATTTGTGTAGTAACAGTATCAATCCCAGTGCTTGATGTATTTTTAAGTGACTTGATGATCGAAGAGATATCATCAGGAGTTGTCGGTATCAAGAATAGCGAATTGCTTGAATGAGTTAAATTATTAACTTGAGGTGATCCTCTCGAAACGCCACTATCCTGAACCTTATCTATGAAAAAGTCGTTAAAAGCATCGGCTATGAGTGCTGGGTCTGTTATGTAGTTTCCATCAGCGAACACTCCTTCAATATTTTGACTTTTCATATTGCCGTTATTCTCGTTGATTATTTTCCAGGTTGCCTTAGACTTATTTTTTGCCAATCTTATAAAGTTATCGTTTTTAGATTTTTGAGTGAGTTTTATTATTGCTCTAAGACGCTTTGAATAAACCTTAAATTTATTTTTTAGTTTTCTATCACGGTTTAACCTATAAGACCACAGTGCTACTCGTTTTCTTTTAAGGCAGAGTTTCAAACCTTTAGTCATCCAAGATGTTTTTTTATTGTATGTCATTTTCATTTTTAAGTGTGGAAAGCACAAGTCATAAAATAGCTTAAAAGTATCATGAAATTCATTGAAAGCATTTTCCGGGCAATTTGATTAATAAACTTCAAAGAATGTCAATCTTTCTAAAGCCTTCAAGAATTTAAGGATGTTTTCATCATTATAGTCTCGTTTAAAAGTGAACCAAAATCCGTTTCGCAAGATTTTATTCGGGGCATTGAAGGAGTACAGCACAATGATCTGACAATGCCAATTCCATTACCTGTACCTTGGCACCTTGTGCTTTTAAAGCAAAGTTATCAAGGCACGTATTGCTACACATTCTAGTGGGTTGATTATTAACATACAATTTTAAATTGTAACCGGACAAAAGATGTTCAAATTCTGTAGAAATTTTACTTTTTTTAAGACGTTCAATGTTGAAATCGCCACATAAAATGATTTTCTTATTCTTAACAGTAATTTTTTGTAGTATAAGATTAAGTTTTTCAAAAAATAATTGTATAAGGATCAATTTATTCCTAGGAGGGCGATATATACACAATACAATAATATCAGCGTTTTACCTTACAATAAAACGCTTATTAAGATTTAACCTAATTTGAAGCCTAATTATTGAGAGTGGCAACACTTGATACATGGCAACGAATCGGTTCTCTCTTTCTTTCCTATAGCTTTATTTCATGTTACCAGGCAGTCAGGGAGGGATTGTTTTGTCTGAATTATCACTCCCTGCTTAAGTCATTGAGTCTCAAAAGAAAAACCAGGCAGGTTTTAAAAAGTTAGGCTTCAAATTAGGTTAAATCTTAATAAGCGTTTTATTGTAAGGTAAAACGCTGATATTAAGCTTTGAACCGTAATTTGAAGCCTAATTATTGAGACGTGTTTGTTTTCGCCTGGTGTTATGTGATGCCAATGTGATATATTCTAATAATAGGTTTACCTATATAGATCAGGTATGGGTATAAGATATAATTATGTATGCACCTACCTAATTTAGTAATTCATTGGATTTGAAACTGTTGGAAAATGTTAAGGTAGAAAATAAGAGTATAAATTATTCAAAATATTAGTATTCAAATCAGTTTATTTAGTAATAACAATTCATATTACAAAATTGTAGAATCAGCAATATATTTTAACATAAACATAGTGATATACTTACTTAAGTAATATATACATTAATGAATAAAGGAAATCATTTGGTTTGAACAACCTAACATGAAATTATATTCATTATGAACTTAATTGACATTGTAAAACATCTTTATACTTCAAACTAATAATACAAAAAGTTCTAACTTAATAATATTGAACAAACAATCAGATACCTATGCTGGCCTAAAAAGGTTATTTAAAGAGTTATTGGAAATAGGCGTAGGTTTAATCTCTCGTTTGTAGAATTTATGAAAAGTATTTTCCGATCGCCAATTACCTTTGGACAAAATTTCATCAACTGAGCAATTGTGTGTCCAAGATTTAGATGAAACTGCAGATCTTATACTACCGGGACTAAAGTTGATATTAGCACATTTAAGAACACGTTTAACCCAACCTGCTATTATGGCACGAGTTGCAGCTTTCGGTGAACCACATGTTGTTAAAAACAAATTGTCACTTTTGCAAATATCACGCCTATCTTTTGATAATTCTATTGTCTTTTGAACCCAAAACATTGGGTCTAAATTTTAATCATTTTTATTTTTAAGGATTCTCCATCCTGACTGGCGATTTGACAAAGTATCTGTCTTAGAGCCAAATTTTGGCCAAAACACAATAGAATCAGCTGACATAATACAATTATCAATATGTATCGATAACAATGTTAGATCATGGATTCGACGACTAGAACACAATAAAAGTAAAACAGCTGCTCGAGTGGAGCACTCAAAATGATTATTTACATTAGGTTGGTTCGCTTTTAACCAATTAATTAGTAAATCAGTATCCCAGATAGGGCCTTTAGAGGAAGAAACACTACTATTGCTTATTGCTTTCAATGCTTGTTTTACAAGTAAATGTGAACTTAGACGGATTTCTAAACGAGGATTACATAAAGTGACTATTGCTGATTTGTACACTAGGATCGTTTTAAAGGATAACCCATGTTTTAAACTTAAATCCAATAGGAATCTGGCAACATCACTACCATCAGGATTCGATCTATTTACAGAATTTGTAGTAGTCCATTCACACCACTTTCTCCAGGCCACGTTATAAGTTTTTAATGTAGATTCACGCCAGCTTTTGAGCATTAGTTTCTTCTGCTGATCTGACCATCCACTTAACGTCTGCGTCCACCCCCACATATCCACACTTCGAGGGTCATGTCTGCACACTTGGCTGGTGGTAGACCTGTTGCTACATCCACTAATACTTCGCTCAAGCGATGTATTGTGTATGGGGCTTCTAGAGCACGGTTCTTGAGGTCTGGTCTCCAAAATACTTTGTTCCACCTCGGTACCACTATCAGGAACGTCCCCGTTGCTGAGTTTAGATGCTGAAGGACTCGAGCGACTAGGAATGGAGGCGGAAATATCCAAGCCAGATTGTAGTTCCGGTTCTGGCTGAAAGCGTCGTGGTAATGAGCTTGTAAGTCCGTTATGTCCAATGAAACGTACCTTGGGACTACGTGAGCTGTTGCTGAAGCAAACAGGTCTATCTCGGGCAGTCCGTATCTGGAAAAGATCACGTTCATTATCTCTGGTAAGAGGTGCCATTCTGGGGTTTTGTTCCATCGAGACAGGTGATCTGCCTCGACGTTGAATCGTCCTGATATATACTGTACTTCGAGGTGAATATTGTTCATGTCTATAAGAGTGAAAATTTTGTGAATTGTTGACATCAGATTGGAAGATCTTGTGCCTCCCTCGTTCCTTAAATATGCAATCACGGTTTTGTTGTCGCTCTGAATCAGAAGAGATGAATCTGCCAGCTGTTGACATTGATCTTTTAGAACGTAATAAATTGCTAATAACTCCAGTAGGTTCGAGTGCAACTCCGCTTCTTTCAGGGACCATGGAGCCGACAACTGCACATTGTTTAATTGTGCACCCCAACCCATCCCCGAGGCATCTGTCACCAAGTAGTTTGTCACTGGATCGTGAAATATTTTTGAGGGATTTCTTATGTTTACCCTCCACCACATTAATTCGGTTAAGGCAAACTCTGGAATAGGATACCTCTGAGGACTTTTCTTTTGGAGTGACTGACAATGTTTTAGGAGTTCTCGATAATTCAATCGACCTCTTTATAGAATTTAGTGATCCTACTATGCTTTGAATTTCTGTCAAATTTGCCCTTTTCTTTTTTATTAATTTTAAGATCTTTTTCTCTAACTTTATGCAATGGTCTAATGGCAAGTATTTTTGGTTCTGATGGGGATCCCAAACGATTCCTAAATAAGTCATAGCTATTTGTGGTATTAGCACAGATTTTTTGTAGTTTATCTGCCATCCTAATGTTTCGAGAAGGATTGTTGCATCTTTGGCTTGGCTGATTAGAAGGTGAGGATCCTGGTGGACGATTAAGAAATCGTCTAAGTATACTACAATCCGCAGTCCTTTTTCCCTGAGTAGCTGTGCGACCCAGTTGGTTAGAGAAGCAAATATTTTTGGGGCACACGAGAGACCGAATGGAAGACAAGTTAATTGGTAAAGATTTCTGTTGTAAATTATTCTCAAGAATGGTCTGTGAGTTATGCTGATAGCTAAATGGAAATATGCATTGGATAAGTCGATCTTTACGAGCCAATCGTGGGGTTGTAGAAAGGTATTGATTTTTTGTACATTTATTAATCGAAATTTCTGAGGGTAAATATAATTGTTTAGTCTTTTTAGATTGAAAATTGGCCTCATGGATCCATCGGTCTTTGGTGTCAAAAATATTGGTGAAACAAAACTGGGGCTTAACTTTACTGGTTCTAATACTTTCATTTTTATCATTTGTGAAATACATTGATTCATTTCCACAGATATAGGTGTTGTATGGGTATTTTTTGATAGATTCGGGATTATTAAGGGTGGTCTGTTTACGAAAGGGATATGAAAGTCTTGTATTATTTTCAGTAACGTAGGAGGGGCACGGTTCATTTTCCATATATGTATGAAGCGGTGTAATCGTCCTGCTTCGAAATGATCTGCTTTTAAGATCGGAGAGTCAAGGTCTACGTCTAGGTTGGGGTCGAAATGGTGGTGGGTTTGGAAAACGTCCTTGACGTTGGACTGGTTGTGTTGCTGTTGCATTTCTAAGCCTGCGAGGAGGGCCTTGTGTTCTGACATTCTGGTAAGTTTGTAAATATTCCCGACCTTGAAAATTTCTAAAGTTATTATTTGGATTCAGTTGAGGTCTGTAATTTGGGTCGAAAGTGTACTGTGTATTATAAGGTGGTATTCTATGAGCATAACTAGGGAGTACCTGAGTTTGCTTTGGTGACTATGCTTGCGCAGCAGTTTTGTTCAAAGGCGCACGTGGCGGCCAAAATACTTTAGCTGCCCCTCCAGCTTTTTCTATTGTAGATGAAAAACTATCATTATTAAACAAAAAATTACAGGTCGGAGGGATCCTTTTTAGATTATTTTTCATAAAATTATCCTTAACACATTTTAATAAATTATCTCGTCTTTGTTGAATTATTTCTGCCCTGTGTCCGCATGCTAATTGTACTAAATCACTAGAAATCTTTTGGTATGGTCCCTCCACAAATATTTCATTAATTTTATCTTGTAAATTCGTAGCATTTATTTCAGAAATCGACTTTGCCCATTCTACCAAACCTATAAAACCATTTTGGGCAGCCTCGTTTTGTTTTATAAGTGCTTGAGTTATACACGCAAAACCACGTTCTGTTAGTGCTACACAATTACTTCTTTCATAGGGTTTAAACTCATCATTAGTTTCCAAATAAGTAAAACCTGGGGTAGAACAATACTTTTTCTGAACTTCTGCATATCGAACGTTTGTCCAATCATCAGTACCAAAATGTTGTAAATTAGTAATTAACTCAATATGATTGACATTAGTTTTTCCAATAGTTGGTTCTTTTAATACAGTACACATATTTAAATTCATTTTATTTGAAATTTCTGATGATTGTTCCGGAGCTAATTCTTCATTATCTACGTTTATACTCAATTCAGAATCACTATACAAATCAACGTTACTGTTATGATGAGCAAATGATGTAGGTTGTAAACTACCCGCAATGAAACTTTGTAAAGAATTAACTTGATCAGCTAATTGACGAATTGCGTCGTCAGTTTTAAACTTCTTACTGTGCTTGGAGCGATGATGGGATTTTCTCTTACGGTTGAGCTGAGGAGGATCCGGGTCGTGAGAAGTTCCTGGTTGCGGTTCATCATCACTCGAGGTTGATGAATCTTCCGATGAACTTGGTCCTTTTTCTGAAGTAAACTTATCTCTTGTACTTTTACTCATTCTGAAATGCGGTAACTATTAATATTGTCGAACGGTAACACCGTTAAATACAAATGTCACTAAAATAATAAAACTATAGTTATATTCGTATATATCCTTACTTCTTAGAAAGCGGTTAAGTATTTTACCTTGAGCAATTATTAGTGAATAATAAATTTTAACAAAATTATTTTCAAATAGAACCGACTGTCGCGAATATCAAGACGCCAATGACTTAAGCAGGGAGTGATAATTCAGACAAGACAATCCCTCCCTGACTGCCTGGTAACATGAAATAAAGCTATAGGAAAGAAAGAGAGAACCGATTCGTTGCCATGTATCAAGTGTTGCCACTCTCAATAATTAGGCTTCAAATTACGGTTCAAAGCTTAATATTAAAATTATTGTATTGTGTATATATCGCCCTCCTATGGCGCTGGCAATTCAACTCCACTAACTTCGATCACGCCTGTAACGCTAAATGATGTTACAGAGTAAATTGTCTTGTACATTAGGTCGTTTTTTAAAAATATACATGCGCCACCCCTTCGACTGTTTCTTGAGAAACATGAAGCGAGAACATAATAGTGCACATTTAGTAGGTGGGTGTCGCTGCGCATCATGTTGTGCTCAGTGGGGGGAAACTAAGAACAAAATATTTTTGTATGACCATCTGTGCAATGTTGCGGCAACATTATAGCACATTATAGATATTTGGAGATGCCATTAAAAAAAATATAGTAGAAAATGTTTAATGATAAAATTTGGTAATTCAAATTAAATTTGTATGCATTTAGTTTTTAAATTTAAATATCTATTTTATCTAACGAATGAAAACTTAATTTTTTATGTCAATGCCCATATATTTATGTTTTGAATGAAATAACGAAAGTATTGTAAGAAACCAAAAATTAGTATAGCAACACTGCACAAACATGTCCTCACTGTTTTTCCGGCGGGTCGTGTTTTTCTACATTTTTACAATTTTCTTGTGTAAAAGCTTTCCTAAGTGAGTTTACAGACGTTGAGTTGAGTATCTATTTATTCCTCCGTCTTACTCGTAACTTTTACATAATTTTTTTTTAGAATTGAGCTGTGATTTGAGATAGAGACTCCATTATTTTATGTTTGGTGTAAGTCCTACTGTGCTGTCGCTGTGATTTGAGAATTGAGATACATAGCTCGACTACCTACATTAAGTTTGGTGCACGTGCATTTTGTGAGCTGTACCTACCCCAGCTGAAATATGGCAAGTGTCAAAAAGAAGGGTGCTCGCCACATATGCCCTCAACCAGCAGAGTAGAACAATGTGGCAGCACAGTGGTTGAAGCGGGCCCATTGTCTAGCACTAGCGCAGTAAAAAATGTTCAAGGTGAGATTTATTTTCTTAGTCAGATACTACTAAAGATGATTTTAATAGTATACTAGGAACAGTACATTATATCAGTCAGTAACAATGCAATATATTTTTTAGATTCTGTTGAGACACATAATATGCCCTCAACCAGCATAGTACAACAATGTAGCAGCACAGTGGCTGCAGCGGGCCCATTGTCTAGCACTAGCGCAGTAAAAAATTTTCAAGGTAAGATTTATTTTGTCAGTCAGATACTACTAAAGATTATTTTAATAGTATAATAGAAAGAGTAGGTACACGTTTCTAAATTAGATGAAGTATATCAGTCAATAAAAATGCCATATCTTTTTCAGGTTCTGTTGAGTAAAGGAGAACCAGTAAAGGAGATCAGTCTATCAGCACAGTAACTGTGCTTGGTCCAGCTTCTAGTACCTGCATAGTAAAAAATGTGCAAGGTTAGTTTTACTTCAGACAAACTACTAAAACCGCTATTTCTCAATGTGATCAGTTAATTTTAAAAATTATATATACAGGGTGTCCAGGAAACAATGGATAAGCTCTGAAGGGCTAATAGTAGAACTAAAGGCAAGCCTAAAAAATAATTGATAAAAAGTATAACCCTAACACTGCTAGAAATATGGCGCTTTAAAAAAAAACTTCATATTTTTTCGACTGTGTTCATATTTTTACTCGTAACGAGGTCAAATCACTTAATACCATCATTATTTCTGTGCTAAAATAATTAATATTAACCGCATCAGTGAATAACTACCAAATAAAATAGCTAACTAAAGTATTTTTCTCAAAAAATAATGTTAAACTTTTGATTTGTGCAAAATTTCTGAAGAAATATTTTTGATGCGCAACTTTGAACAGCTCTGGTGTAAAAAAATTATATGAAAGTAACAGTGACCAATGATTTCAAAATATTCCTTGTTTAATAACGTTTTTAAAAAGATGTAATATGTCGTTATTGTAATGAAAAAAGATTGAACTAATGGTATTAGTGTGTAAAATGGGATAATTATTTAGTTCTAGCAAAATTATAAAAATACAATAAAACTAAAGAAATATGATTTTCAACTGATATTAATTGCAAAAACATTAGAATAATTGAGAGCAACTGTTCAAATTGTCTGTCCCCATCCTGATGCAGGCCCTACAACTACGAATAAAGGATCTTCAAAAAAATCGCGCGTGTCGTTGATCATTGATTGCAGCGGCCTGAACACGAGCTCGTAGATCTTCTAATGAAGTTACTGGTTACCGGTAAAACTCTTCCTTAAAATACCCCCAGTAAAAAGTCTAAAGCGTTTAGGTTTAGGCGGCCTACCTACCTGTTAGGGTAGGTTTCGTCAAGTATGCACATAATGCAACAGCATAGTGTGCTAGACAGCCTTCATTTTGAAGCCAATATGTGTCGCGAAGCTCTTCGGACACGTCTATCAATAAATTGGGTAAGTCATTATGAAGAAAATTTGGATCACTTTCTCCTGTTAAGTTGATTTCTTTGAAGATCCTTTATTCGTAGATGTAGGGCCTGCATCAGGATGGGGACAGACAATTTGAACAGTTACTCTAAATTATTCCAATGGGTTTGCAATAAATGTCAATTGAAAATCATATTTCTTTAGTTTTATTGTATTTTTTTAATTTTGCTAGATCTAAATAATTATCCCATTTTACACACTAATACCATTAGTTTAATCTTTTTTCATTACAATAACGACATATTACATCTTTTTAAAAACGTTATTAAACCAGGAATATTTTGAAATCATTGGTCACTGTTACTTTCATATAATTTTTTTACACCAGAGCTGTTCAAAGTTGCGCATCAAAAATATTTCTTCAGAAATTTTACACAAATCAAAAGTTTAACATTATTTTTTGAGAAAAATACTTTAGTTAGCTATTTTATTTGATAGTTATTCACTGATGCGGTTAATATTAATTATTTTAGCACAGAAATAATGATGTTATTAAGTGATTTGACCTCGTTATGAGTAAAAATATGAACACAGTCGAAAAAATATGAAGTTTTTTTTTAAAGCGCCATATTTCTAGCAGTGTTAGGGTTATACTTTTTATCAATTATTTTTTAGGCTTGCCTTTAGTTCTACTATTAGCCCTTCAAAACTTATCCATTGTTTCCTGGACACCCGGTATACTTACATTTTGTACGGATCTTTGCCATCTAATAGATCCTGAACGACCGGATTATTTTGTTTGGTTCCATGAGATCACCATTTGAAAATAATAAAAAATTTGAATAAATAAATAAAACTATAATATAAAAATGAATCGCAAAATGTGTTGGTAAGCGCATAACTCAACAACGCCTCGACCAATTTGGCCAAATCTTTTTTTAAAATGTTCGTTGAAGTTCAAGGATGGTTTTTACGGCGAGAAAAATTAGAATTATTGCTGGAAAAACCCTAAAAATAGCCCTTTTCTTTTTCCCATACAAATGATTTGTAACTAAAACGTAGTCAATTTGAGCTTTATTGCTATGGTATAAAGTTCATATTAAATTACAAGCACTCACTATTGTCTAAGCAATGTAGGTGTGTTTTAATGTCGCGTTCCGAAACTCGCGTTTCTTTTGTATTAGTTTCGGCACGCGAGATAAAATGCATCAGTTTCCACGTCATTACATCAGTCAAACAAAAATCGCAAAATGTGTTGGTAAGCGCATAACTCAACAACGCCAACATATCTACATGCTTCCCATCAAACCCAATTGATTTATGGATCAAGTACAAAGATTAATTGTGTGATGATATTTTGTATCAAATACGGAATAGAATGGGAAATCCAAATATACAAATCAGTGAAGAAATTTACAATGAAGCATTGATTTCAATTGAGGACATGTGCTTGATAATGTCAAACAAACTATTAATTCAATTAGGCCAATCACCAGGGTGACGGTTCTGTTCAGGAGAATTTTTTTAAATACGTAAGCAAAAAAACTGCCACATTACAAATATTTTTGACAGGACGAAGTCTGTCGGGTCAGCTAGTTCTTAATAAATAAACAGCAAAAACTGCTGTTCCGGTGTTGTTACCCTACTCCTCCTAAAAGGCTGAACTGATTTTAATCATTTTTGTGTTGTTTAGTTCCATGCAGATTTTACATGGCAACATTGGAGGGTCAGCTGGTAGGTTAATAATATTCTTGGTATAAATTTCAGATTCTGCTTGCTCGAGTTTACCCTCAACTAGCAGTGGAGATCCAATTAACACTGAAACTACAGCAACTTCAGTTGCGACGGGATCAAAAGGAGTCAAACGAAAGCTCGTAGAAAATGAAGGTAAAATTATTATTTGTTTATGGAGATTAAATAAGTTCCATTTAAAATCATCTAATAGTATTTTAAGAGTAATACATTAACGGAAACAAAAAAAATACAAAATCATAAAAAATCTCCGCACCAGCTGTTGGTTTTGTATGGAAAGTCAATTTATTTTTTTTCTTTTTTCTTTCTTCAAGAAAGATGCTCAGTATGATGGTCTGAGGCTTTGTTTTAAGATCTTTCAGTGATTAAGTTATGGCGACAAAAATAAAATTACAGACTTATAAAATCACACTAACACATTCTGTAGCCCAAACCACATTGGTTGCATTTTATAATTATTTTTAATTTTTCTTTTTTCAGAACTTACACCTAGGAAAAGGAAATTAGTTGAGAGGCTAACTAAAACTAAATGCACCTTAAATTCTTTAAAGAAAAGTGCTATGCTTATTGAAAAAATTAAGTCACCCGTTTTAAAAGAGATGGTGCTTAATGCTTGTAAAAATGAAAACAGAAAACCCAGAGGAAGGCGTTGGACCCTGCAGCATAAAATATCATGTCTAGCTATATTGAAAAGATCACCAAAAACTTATAGACATCTGGGTGCTGCTGTGCCCCTACCAAGTATTAAAACCCTGCAAAGTTTATTAAAAAAAATACCTCTGAAACCAGGGATAAGCTCAGCCACTCTAAATCATTTAAAAAATATATCAAAAAACAAAAACGATAAAGAAAAAACCTGCTGCCTTGTCTTTGACGAGATGGCAATTAAATCTAGATTATTGTATGAAGAATCATCTGACGTAGTAGAGGGTTTCGAAGATTTAGGAGAACATGGAAGAAAAAATAATGTTTCTAATCACGCCTTGGTGTTTCTACTCCAAGGCGTATATAACAAATTTAAGCAACCAATTGCATATTATTTTACAAAAGGGACAATATCATCATCTCAGTTAGCAGTAATAATAAAAACAATAATTCGAGAAGTGAGAGCTTGTGGGTTTAACATAATAAATACTGTTTGCGATCAGGGACCAACAAATATGGGCGCTCTAAAAATTTTAAAAGATGGTTCAGGGCCCTTAGAAGATGGTGCGAACCATTACTTTATTATTGATAGTAAAAAAGTTTTTATTGTATATGACATCCCTCATTTGTTCAAATCAATTACAAATAATTTCATGAATACAGGAAATTTAATATTTAATGGCTGCAAAGCTAAATGGCAGCATCTTATAGACATGGAGTATGAAAATAGAAACTTTTTATACCTCAGCAAAATCACCCCAACACATGTTAACCCAAAATATAAGGGAAAAATGAGAGTGAAGTTGGCGGCTCAACTGCTGAGCAATACTACAGGAGCAATACTTACACTTATGGCCCGAGCTCAACAAGAATCAACCAAGTCTGAAGAAATTCAAAACACGGCTCAAGTAATAAGAGAGTTAGATAAGTTATTTGATGTAAGTAATGGTCCGTCTGGTCCAAAGGATAAGAAAAAAGGCATTAGAACGAATGTTTCAAAAAAAACAAAACATATGGACACCTGGGGGGACTATTTGTAAAAAACTAGAAAAAACACATTTTATAAATAATCATGGTCAAGTTTCTAAAAATGTGAAATGTATCGAAGGATATATTATATCACTCAAAAGCTTGCGGGATATATGGTCCACAGTGCAATCACTTGGATTTAAATATTTAAATCTCCGAAATCTCAACCAAGATGCCTTAGAAAATTTATTCGGAGTTATACGCCAGCATAGTCCTACAAACCGAAACCCCACGGCTGCTCATTTTACTTCAGCATTAAAAACATCTATAGTGACTGGGTTGACTGCTCCCCATAGCAGGGGAGCTAATTGCGAAGAAGATAATAAGCATTTGTTGACAGATTTTAATAATTTTATCATGGAAGACGAAGAAGATCAAGAAATAAATAAGGAAAATGTAGAAGAACAGATGGGAGTAGAAAAGATTACTTCGGTACCAATAAATATATCAGAAGAAGAAGTGATTTTAGGAATACCAGAATCAGCAGAAGAGGAAATGACAGACAACGATTTCAGACTATTAAGTGAGCAACCGGTGGTATATGTAGCTGGTTATTTAGCCAAAAAAATAGAAAAAATTGTAAAATGTGAAGATTGTAAAAATCTTTTAACAGTGTGCAACCCAGAAAACAACCCTATGTACAGTTATATAATGTTAAGAGAGTGGTGGGAAGAAAAATTCTGCTTAACATACCCATCTTCTAGCCTTTGTGAGTTAGTTAAATCATTAAAAGTAATAACAGAAAAAGAAATACTTTCACGATTGCATGAACATTATATAAGTCTTCTGGGTTGCACACTGTTTTCTGTGCATGCACCAAATATAAAAGTTTCGTGTGATTTACATGAAAATGTTACAAAGTTATTATATGAAAAATCTTGTAAATTATTTATAAAGAGGCAATGTCAAATCATTAATCAGTCGTTCTCAACAAAAGAAGAAGAACTGACTAACCTTAATAAAAAAGCTGAACAATTGGGTAAGGCAAAATAATAGGCTCTATTTTTTAATCCGAGTTCATACAAAGCCAACTCCTATCCTGTCAACCCGGCATTACCCAATTGTTCGTGTGTAGCTGAACTGAGGGCCCATTTTTCAAATGTTTGCGAAACTTAATGAAACTTACAGGACATTTAGTTAAAAATTAGCAAAATTGAAAGCAATGACTCCTAAATTTCTTAAACGTGAAACAAAAAAGTTATGATCGTATAACGTGGGCCCTCAATTCTGATGCCTACACAAAATGGCATACCTTGAATCTCAGAAAGTACTTTACCTAGCTTAATAGTTTTTATTTAAGGATTTACTTAAGAACTTTTTAAAGAAATTAGGAAATTTCCAAATCTTAAGAATGTACTATAACAGAGTAATGGCGGTTTAGCTTGAGCCCTCAGTTCATACATATCTGAACTGACGTTTTTCTCAGAACACGAATTTATCTGAAGAAACAGCTCAACGGGGATTGACTAAATTTAAGTTCAATATCACAGTAAATTTCTCAAAAAGAAATTACGACTCAAAAGTTTATTGTTAAAAAGTAAATTAAATTTGGATTATCATAGAATGTCTGAACTGAGGGCCCAAAGTTTTCGTCAATATTGACTAAACTAAGTCTTCAATCAATTTTCTCCTAAAGTATGGCATTTAGAATAATGGGTGCTATGTAGTGTTTTAGTTAAAATAATCTTAAAATACTAATTATAATTTCCAGTAATGTAGAAGACTTAGTTTAGTCAATATTGAAGAAAACGTTGGGCCCTCAGTTCAGACATTTTAAGATAATCCAAATTTAATTTACTTTTTAACAATACCGAGGTATTGAACTTTAATTAATCAAGCCCTGTTGATCTGTTTCTTCAGATAAATTCGTGTTTTGAGAAAAACGTCAGTTCAGATATGTATAAACTAAACTAAACCGCCCAAGCTAAACCGCCATTACTCTGTTATAGTGCATTCTTAAGATTTGGAAATTTCCTAATTTCTTTAAAAAAATCTTAACTAAATCCTTAAATAAAAACTATTATGCTAGGTAAAGTACTTTCAGAGATTCAAGGTATGCCATTTTGTGTAGGCATCAGGATTGAGGGCCCACGTTATTCAATCATAACTTTTTAGGGTTCCTTAGCCAAATGGCAAAAAACGGAACCCTTATAGATTCGTGTCTTCATGTCTGTCTGTCCGTCCGTCCGTCCGTATGTCACAGCCACTTTTCTCCGAAACTATAAGAGCTACAATGTTGAAACTTGGTAAGCAGATGTATTCTGTGAACCGCATTAAGATTTTAACACAAAAATAGAAAAAAACAATAAATTTTTAGGGTTCCCCATACTTTGAACTAAAACTCAATATTTTTTTTTCATCAATCTCATACGTGTGGGGTATCTATGGATAGGTCTTCAAAAATGATATTGAGGGTACTAACCTAATTTTTTTCTAAACTCAATAATTTGCGCGAGAGACACTACCAAAGTGGTAAAATGTTTGTCCCCCCCCTTTAATTTCTAAAATAAGAGTGATAAAGTTGAAAAAAATATATAATGTATACATTGTATGTAAACTACCAACGATATTTGGTTTGAACGAAATGGATTCAGTAGTTTTTGGGATATAGCATTTTTTAAACAAAGCGCAAATATATCTTTGTATCTCATACCACTACTATGAAAAAGAAAGTTATTTTTAGTAAGCGAAAAAAGTTTTCATAAACAATATGTAGCCACGGAACCCTTCATGAGCGAGTCCGACTCGCACTTGGCCGCTTTTTTTTTGTTTCATGTTTAAGAAATTTAAGAGTTATTGCTTTCAGTTTTAATAATTTTTAACTAGATGCCCTGTAAGTTTTAGTTTCGCAAACATTTGAAAAATGGGCCCTCAGTTCAGATGCACACCAATTCTTCAGCTAAAAATTAATTGCATCGATCAGCATACAAAACCTATGTTCTAGGTTCCGACTCTTAAAACGTAGTGATTAAATCCTCTTTGGTTGTGCTCACACACACATAGGACGTCGATGCGAGTGTTGTTTTTTGTGAATTCTGATAAATGTAAACAAAGTTCGTCAGATTTCGTCATGAGCCCATCTATGTTTAAGTGTAAAATATTTAATTTATTGGACACGAAAAAACCCGTCAGTGTTAGTTTGGTTAGTTATATTAGTAGTGATTTGTTCTGAGGAGGAAGCGTCATTTAAATTTTGTTGTGGGGAGGCCGTAAAGTCAGTGTCAGTTTGTGTGTGTTTATCAACAAGGGGCTTGCGGCTTATAATATCTTGTTTTGCTCGGTAAGTTGAAAACTTTTGCTTGTAGTCGCAGTAAAGTAAGTGCCGTAAAATTAATCTAGAAATATGAATGTTGTAAAATTTCCCTATCGGTATATATCTTGAGAAATCCAAGTCAACAAAAGAGGAATGGTCAAACTTCGAACACAAAAACTTAATTTCATAATTTAATTTGGATTCGTTTAAATGTCTGTTAAAAGGTACTTCACAAAAAAATAAGTTTGTGTTTTTAAACTTTTGTAACCATTCTACCATACAATATTTGAAAGTACAGGGATTTTTATCATTAATGCCGCCTAAAACAATGATATAATCATTTTTAGAGCACTTTAACACTTTTAGAGCACTTTAACACTTGAGCTCATTTTCATATGAATTTAATATGTCTACCATTTTTGCTCCTGGTTTCCACAGACATTGTACAGAATATTCTGATCCAAGTATTTTTTGTAGGCTACTGCGTAGGTTTCTTCCTTGTTGATCGGCTAAAATAGTGATTTATTTGGTTTGAAGGCCCTCTGTTGGATGTTTTTTAAAACTATTTTGTTTTACCTTAGTCTTTGAGACTTGTTTTGAAAAAATGTCAATAGATGGCGTTAATTTTGAACTTGATTCATTCTGCGTCTGAGTCGAGAATGCCGATTGTTTCGGCGTACTCTGCTTAGTTTTGCGTTTTTTCAGTTTATTTGACCGAGGTGTAGTGTTCCGGAGTGGTGAAGGTTGTGAAGGAGACGCAGTTACTGTAGACGGTATGAATTTTTTGTAATTGTCAACAACTTTTAAATATTTGTTAAGTTCGTCCTTCATTCGTTTGTTCTCAAAGTTGAGATTTTCAATCTCCTGAGTTGCTGTTGCTGATTGAAGTTCAAGTTTTAAGTTGTCAATTTCTAATTTAAGCTCATTTAATGTGCTGTCGTTGCTTGAGTTCTGTAGACTTTTCATGGTGATGTTAAGAGGCCTTACGTTTTTTTCTCCACCGAAACGCAGTTATCGTGATTTTTCATACTTTTCGACGTTCAATTACGAGAGAATGGTTAAATTTGTACAAGTAAATATTAGCCTAAAGTATAGGAAATTTATTCATCTAATGAAGTGACAGAGAAAAAATCAGGTTATTTTCTTTTATTTTGTGTATTAACTGTTTTTTCACGTACCCTTTTCGAAGTTTAAAAATTATGGTCTTCTATGCCGTTCGATAGGTACTAAAGTGATAAACTTGAATTCAAATAAAAATATCTATTAAATTCTTCATACAGTGTTCCACTGAAGTGACAGAGAAAAATATACAAATATTTATTGTTTCATTACTAAAATAATTGAATAAAACGGTCGAAATACGTTAATAATCGTTCAACTTCATCGCGATGTTTGACATATTACAGATATTCCATAAACAATGATTTTAATATATATTATACATTAAAATATGGACAATCTAAATTGAAAATAAAAATATTGAATTAAAGTCATTATATTTTTTAACAAATACTTTCATGAGCTCCTTATTACCAAGCGCATGAGCCGCGTGAAATCAGTCCCGGCCGAGGCCTTCAGGAGAGAGGACGTATCGCATCGTTTCCCGCGCGCCTGTTATGCATTCCGGCGTGCTTTTAAGTTATATGTATGCGGCCTAACGTTGTTTGATACTTGGGTGAGTAAAGTAACAATTAATTAATGCATGTAACTGAACTATGATTGTCAGAAAATTAAGATAATTGTATTGTATTCCAAATAAATATTAATTAGCGTTTGCAATTATTTATTATATTGTATGTATTTAGTTTATGCTTTTTACTTCATTGAAGTTTTATGCTTGTAGGTATCAAATCAGAATCAGAATGGGCAATAAAAGAACAGAATAGGCATGATATGAATAAAATACACAAAAATTATGCTACCATCTAATGAAACGTAAATAAAATATTAAAAAATAACAAGGTATTATTATAATTAAGCGAGATTAATTAATATTTTTAAAAAATAAATCTACAACATACTACAGTCCGCCATGATATTCTGAACGCCAATCAGAGCGAATGACGTCACTATTGAGCATGGTTCCCAACTTAGGGGTTTTCCCCCCAAATTTAGGGGGTAAATTAGTGGGATGGGATTTTTTTTTATTTTGTTTTTATTCTAAAAATTAACAATTTAGTTTTTTCTTATTGCTTTTTTAAAAATAGTCAGAAAAATAATTTATTTTTACTAAAATAATCGGTTATAGATATTATACGACCGTGCAGATTCCTTCTAAATCTTGAAAAAAAGAAGTTGGTAGATCTACCTACTTTTCGAATTGAGTTTGGTCAGAAACTACCAACTTTTAGAGTCGTACGGAAGGATTTATAAAAATTCGAGTTGGTAACACTGCTCAAGAGTGACGTCAAAATTGACGCCATGACACTTTGGAGCGTTTTGGTGGGAATTTTAAACATAAAATTTTAAATTGATTTTTTTCATATAAATCATGCTTTTTTTCCGAAATATGATATTTTTTACAATAAGTATATATTTCTGAATATGATACAACAGTTTTTCAAAATCTGTCATCATGCCTATTCAAGTTGAAAAAGAAAAAAGGGCAAATCTTGAATTTCTTAATCATGCAAGAGATATTAAAAGGTTAAAAAATTCTCATACGGATAAGCTACCAGAAAATGCCACCAACACAAACAGTATTCAAGTAAGTATGAAAATCGAAATAATAGAGAAAGATAAAGAGTTATGTAACGTCATGGAAAATAAACTGAAAAAAATCTAATTCGACTGTTTTCTCTCGACCTGAAACTATCGATTCGAGATTAGACCGGCAAATGGAAAAAAAAGAGCCCGAATACATTTTAGAAGCAATCAAAAAAAGGGAAATGATTAAAAAACGAAAAGTTGACGAAGAAGAAGATAATAATATGTGAATTGTGATTATGTCATTTTTTTAGGTTTTTTTATGTTTGTTACACGTTATAAATTAATTAATCAATGCTATGTTTTATTTTCCCAATATTATTTCATTTAAAGACAAAAAGTATCCAAACTATCAAAAGATCAAAACCGTTAAATCGTACTAGACAACGAGACCTCTTAAGAGGCCTTACGTTTTTTCGAGACGGGTCAAAATAGGTATTTGACTCGCACCCACACAAACGCAGCAGCACTCGGACGCGTGTGTGCATTGCGTAATTCGGAGCCGTCGTTGTCTAGTACGATTTAACGGTTTTGATCTTTTGATAGTTTGGATACTTTTTGTCTTTAAATGAAATTATATTGGGAAAATAAAACATAGCATTGATTAATTAATTTATAACGTGTAACAAACATAAAAAAACCTAAAAAAAATGACATAATTACAATTCACATATTATTATCTTCTTCTTCGTCAACTTTTCGTTTTTTAATCATTTCCCTTTTCATGATTGCTTCTAAAATGTATTCGGGCTCTTTTATTTCCATTTGCCGGTCTAATCTCGAATCGATAGTTTCAGGTCGAGAGAAAACAGTCGAAGTAGATTTTTTTCAGTTTATTTTCCATGACGTTACATAACTCCTTATCTTTCTCTATTATTTCGATTTTCATACTTACTTGAATACTGTTTGTGTTGGTGGCATTTTCTGGTAGCTTATCCGTATGAGAATTTTTTAACGTTTTAATATCTCTTGCATGATTAAGAAATTCAAGATTTGCCCTTTTTTCTTTTTCAACTTGAATTCTGTTCTTTTATTGCCCATTCTGATTCTGATTTGATACCTACAAGTATAAAACTTCAATGAAGTAAAAAGCATAAACTAAATACATACAATATAATAAATAATTGCACACGCTAATTAATATTTATTTTGAATACAATACAATTATCTTAATTTCTGACAATCATAGTTCAGTTACATGCATTAATTAATTGTTACTTTGCTCACCCAAGTATCAAACAACGTTAGGCCGCATATAACTTAAAAGCACGCCGGAATGCATAACAGGCGCGCGGGAAACGATGCGATACGTCCTCTCTCCTGAAGGCCTCGGCCGGGACTGATTTCACGCGGCTCATGCGCTTGGTAATAAGGAGCTCATGAAAGTATTTGTTAAAAAATATAATGACTTTAATTCAATATTTTTATTTTCAATTTAGATTGTCCATATTTTAATGTATAATATATATTAAAATCATTGTTTATGGAATATCTGTTATATGTCAAACATCACGATGAAGTTGAACGATTATTAACTTATTTCGACCGTTTTATTCAATTATTTTAGTAATGAAACAATAAATATTTGTATATTTTTCTCTGTCACTTCAATGGAACACTGTATGAAGAATTTAATAGATATTTTTATTTGAATTCAAGTTTATCACTTTAGTACCTATCGAACGGCATAGAAGACCATAATTTTTAAACTGCGAAAAGGGTACGTGAAAAAACAGTTAATACACAAAATAAAAGAAAATAACCTGATTTTTTCTCTGTCACTTCATTAGACGAATAAATTTCCTATACTTTAGGCTAATATTTACTTGTACCAATTTAACCATTCTCTCGTAATTGAACGTCGAAAAGTATGAAAAATCACGATAACTGCGTTTCGGTGGAGAAAAAAACGTAAGGCCTCTTAAGTGAAGACTATTTATTTTCTGAGCAGTCGAAAGTGTTGTTTAACTGTCGTGATGAGTCGAAAGAATTAGTTTTACGCAGTTTTCTTCGGTGAGTGATGTTTGCGATAGAATTATCCATTGTACTATGGCTTACAAAAACAATGTGACAAAAGTTGTAGCCGGCTGGATTCGAACCAACGAACGCGTCAAGTCGTCAAGTAACTTACACCTGAGGGTGACCACTGCACCGTTTAGGGTTGACAATGATTTAGTGAAATAGAAGATCTGGGGCCTGATTCTGTAATTTTTAACGTTTCGTGTGGTAACGTGCGTGTGGCATGCCAGTGGGTCCTGTGAGGACAATTTGTAGGTATTCTGTAAGCCACGCGTGTCGTACGTGTGGCTTGCAAGCAACTCCATAAGGTGCTTCGCTTAGATTGATAGTTCATTCAACCATTCATTATTTCTCAATATCAATATCTCGTCAATAATTCATCAATATTAAGAAAAAAATATATATTTTTGTACAATTTTATTTTAAATCTGTATTAAAAGTTTTTTGAATATAAATGGATATACTTTTTTAAGCACTTTGATTAAATATTATTTAAAATAATGTTTCGTCTGCTCTGCCTTTAAACCTTGAGCCTGACTTTGAAATGTAATAATTCGATAACTCGTTGCAATCCTAAGGTTCGAGTCTATTGTTGAAGTTAAGCGACGTCGGCCGCGGACAGTCCTAGGATGGGTGAACGCTTGTGGTATTATATTCTGATTTCTTCCGTGCTTTAGACACGTTTATTTTGTTGGTCTCAAATAGTTATTCTATAAAAAAAAAAAAATAAGGAATGGTTAGGTTCCCATCATGATTTGCCTTAAGGACTAGTTATTACCTATATATTTTTCAAGCTAACGGGAAAATAGCGTAGCAAGACCGTGGTGTTACGAATATCCTGTGGCAAGCAGTCTTTTGATCGTTGTGTGCGTTGGTGACTATAGACACAATCTAATAATACAAAACCATGACAAAGCTTATCTTAAAATTGTAATATCCTATGATTACACACCATGCAAAATAAATGGTAATTAGGTTTATAGGTTTGAAAAATATATATTGTATTAATTTATACAAAAATAGTATGATAAAAGATATATTTTTAATCAAGTTATTTTCCTGCTTTTGCTTTGGCGTGAACGTTCAACTTCATGAAGCGGGCGTCGAGCTAATACGACGTCACACCTTAGTTGTTTCCACCAGCAGATTGCTGAGGACATTTCCTCTTACCATTGAAGCCACTGAACCAGTAGCTTACCTAAAAAAATATTTATGAAAAACATAATTAAGTATATTAGGTACAATGTTACTTAGGTACCTACTAAATATTTTTTATGTGGATGTATGTATGTACCCATACGTAGGCACATACATACATCCAATAAAATTCCAAATTGGGAAAAGTTTCTGTTTAGAACCAATTGCAATCTAAGCACATCGTTTATTATAAATATCGAGGTTCTTCTTATTGAAATAGATAATATTGAATATTTTAAATTGATATTTACCATTTCTTTCCAAAACGAACCAAGAACTTGGTAAAAGCCTCGTTACTACACGCAATTTTGTTTAGCGAGGCGATGAATTCTCTTATGGGCATAAAGTTTCGGCAGCTCAAAATAGAGCTTCTCCCAGTCACACTTATCACGTTATACTTTATTTTAGTATTTTTTTCTGACTTTAGCTTTTTAATGCAATATTTACCTTTGTTTGCTAACAAACCTACTACATGGGTGACACTACATGACATGACAGCGACGCAACCCATTCACTCATGTTACGCGTTGTTCAATATCTATGTTTTTAAATTTGGTATTCTATAAGCCCACACGACTGGGCGTCACAACTTGTCCGGTAAAAATAGGTATTCTCTAAACTTTTGGGACAATGTGACGTCATTTTTGACGTGCGTGTGGTGCGATTTACAACAGTTACTCTTCGGCCACTTGTTACTCGAACGTTTTTGATAATTTAGCAATATTTTATAATTATTTGATTGATTATTACTATAAATTACTTACTTACTTAATAATTTGTACTTTCTAATGTTGAATTGTTTAATAAATATACTTTTTGAATAGAAAGATGTTGGCGCCTATTATTTCTAAACGGCAAAGCACTTATTATTTTCTTTTGTTATTGTCTATAATTTTGTATGTTTGACTACTTAAGTTTATGGTTTTACAAAAAATCGTAATTGAAATAGAAATTACTTCAAAAACACAAAAATATATTAAAAATACGACTTGTGCAACAAACAATATACATACTTCGGAGTTATTAGCGAGTTAAAGCTAGATAATTGATTAAATTTACCTTAAATATGTATAACCTACCTATTTGTAAGTGTTTTAAGTTTAACAATAGGTACAAATATATTTTTTTGTGCCTACCACTTCAAAGCTACCGATTTTATGGCACCTACTAGTGGCTGCCCGCGACTCGTTTCCCGTGGGAATGAGTAGTTTTCCCGCGGTAAAAAGTACCCCATATGTTATTCAGATGTATAACCTATATTTCTGTAAAGTTTCATCAAAATCCATCCAGTAGTTTTTACGTGAAAGAGTAACAAACATCCATCCATAGATCCATACATCTATACATTCTCACAAACTTTCACGTTTATAATATTAGTAGGATATCGGAGGCAAAACCTATGCATCTAGGGAAATACAATATCTCCTTTTTTTGAAAAACCTACTCTTCCACAAATTTCGTTAATATGTAGGTACAGTAAGTTGCAAAAGCTTTTGCGACGACCTCTGTTGCGCAGCGTGATTGTTGTGAGGCAGGTCCCGTGTTCGATTCTCGATTCTTCTGCAAATCAGCTCGTATCGTTTTCCTTTAGGCTATTCTGTAACGCCTACTGCGCTAACTTTAAAACCACATTGTTTGTATGGTATTCTGGAGATTTATTTATATGATAATTAATGAAATAATAATTTTTTTATAAACTACCTAACTCTTGGTAGTGGTTCGTTTAATAAATCATAGCTTTGCAATTGTATTTTATTGGTGTCAAAGTAAAGGTGTAACTTTTAATACAACTTTGGGTGGGTAAAAACATACAAAAACATCATAAATAGGTTATTACAATTAATTTACTAAACACACCCTGTTGAATTTATTTCATCTCATACTTTGAAATTAAATTTTACCCAAAACTGATTTTCTATTTGAGGACCACTCACTGCCTGTGAATAAATGGAGATGTTTATTAAATAAAGGCATTACTAATTACTTCATAGAAACAGAAAATATGTTCCTAATTTTATAAAATGTAACTATATTGATTTGGGTACAAAATTTTGGTTTGTTTATAACAACTTGTCAGTGCTTGTCAAAAATGTTAAAAACCATTCTACTTTTTGTCTACCTCATGTCATTTAGATTTAATTATTCCTCTAAGTCATTGACATTGTCAATTTATTAATAAAATTATTTATAATAACATTGTCTTAAGGTAAATGATAATCTAAAAATTATGAACACCTCACACTGACTTTAATTTAAAAAATAGTTATTTCCTAAGCCTGTTGGTGGTATGTTGCAAAATATTGATGAATGATTGACCAGATTTGTTAGTTAAAAGAGGTTACATCACTAATGACTGGTTAAAAGGAAAGCACAGCCCTAGAAGGACGCCGACCGATTTGAACCACACGCACGTTACCATTATGGTAAAAAGAGATAGAAGATAAATAAAAGGTTGAGACCAATAACTTAGGAACCCTCATGTGTCTACACATAGCATACCTAACTATAAATATATGCATAATTTAATTTATGAGAAAAATCCTACTTATATTTAAATTAGCCGCCTTAAAATTTACAACTTCAGCTTTACTAAGGATTCGGTAGACCGAAAGAAAAAAAATACCAAAAATACTACATACTTGCTCATACTGGTAATCAATATTATTAGCATATTTTACAATAAAAGGGATATTTTATAAAACCAGTGATTGCAAAAATAATAAAATTACCCAAAAAATAAGGCATCTAAAAACCAAAATGGCTACTCGACCGCTTGAAGGTATTTTTGTTTCTATGTTTGTTGAAAACAAATGTGGTACGTCTATAGGTTTTATTAGTCTTTGGGAAACAATGACATTAAATTGTACTTACAGAATACCAAAATGAGAAAATGAACGTGTGGCTCGATGCAGCGTGTGGGCGTGTTACAGAATACGAAAATTGCAAAAACGTCACACGTATTGGTCGATATCGGCCGTGTTGCATCGTTAAAAAAGTTACGGAATCGGGCCCCTGGTGTTTGTTTTGAAGACCGTTAGATGTCGGTTATCTTATTTCTTTGTCTTCTACCCTTAAAAACAGCTGATGTTTTTGTTTACACTTTTATCACTGTTATAACTTGTAATGCTGTTTTGCATTTATTGGGATGATAAAATTCACTGGTTCCGTTTGGTTTTTCCTTCCAATGCTATGTTTGTCACTCACAGTTGTTGCTTATGTAGTAGGTGATTGAACATTACTGTATCACAAAACTCATATACTTTGCATTGATGAATGGATCCACAATCAATTGCACTTGTAATAGCTATTTAGTTAAATGTTTTTGTGTACGTAAAATTATAAATAAATCACTTATTCTATTTTAAATATATTTTTAACACGGAGCTGAATGTTTATAGGAAGGCAGCGCCATCTATCCCCCTATATAATTATAATTCTTAATTCATTTTTAAACTGACATTTGCATGCCCATAAGGGCTAATATGGTGTTCTGTAAATAATATTTTTATCAACTTTAATTTTACCCATATTGGCAAATAAATATTTTGATTTGATTTGATTTGAATATGTTACATGAAAAAAAAAATGTTGGTGATCATAGAATTAAAAAAAGAAAATTAATCAAAATCTTTTATTTTTAAAACCCTACCTACAAGTAAATCTTTTAATGAGTTTCTTTTATTGATGCCTTCATTGCTTGCCACTTCATTTGAAGACGTTAGGGAATCATTTTCGATTTGCTGCACACCAGTTCTTATATATTCCTCTATATGATCTGGTTCCCTGAGGCATATGTTATGCAGAACACAAGACGCCATTATAGCTACAGCAATTTCATCTGTTCTATACATACACAGGAGCTTCAGTCTCCGAAATCGACCTTTTAACAGACAAAAGCATCGCTCAATGACTTGCCTGGCCGTTGATACTATCTTGTTGAAAGCCAACACAGCCTGAAAAATAATAAAAAATGTTATATACTTAAAAATTTTAGATTTTGCTTTTATTGAATAAATTGAAAAAATTTGACCGAACAAAGGTTGCCCATACTGAAGTGTTCTTAGCAATAATTAAACAAATTTTCCAGAGTAAGCTTAAGCGAGCCTGATTGTGGCTTTATCTTTTATTTATTAGAAAAAATACATCTACCAACTTGCTGAATTAAGCTGGCGGGATGCACCATGAATAAACAGGATAAGCTTTATCTCCTATTAGATACTGTTCATCCAAAAATAATTGCCGCGCATCGCTGAATACTGGGCTGTTTTTCAGTACCCTGTTATCATGCACGGATCCTGGGTATCCAGCGAATATATCTGTGAGTATTAGGTCAGGTGAACATATAGCCTGCAACTGAACTGCATACTTCTTTTTTCCAGTCCTGTATGCTGCAGGTTCTTCCTGGAACATAAGCAAATAGGGATAACACCCAAATTGGATCTAGCATCCAAGTCTCATGACTAACAAACAGTCAGCCAATAAACTTCTAGATTACCTTAGGAGCATCAATTTCAATATGGCACCCGTCTATTGCACCAATAACATATGGCAATCCAGATATTCTTTGAATTTTTTCTTGGATCTCAATTGCCTCAGAACCTTGAGGCCAATAAATTTGATTTTTTGCAATACCACATAGGGGTGAGGTGTTTCCTCCCCTTGCCTGAATCACTGCCTCCATACGGGTTTTCATAGATTTGACAAGAGTTTTGATGTTATCTTGTGGGCTGGGGTCAGTTTTGGTCCATTCGCTGGTCTGGGTGCAGTCAGACCACCTTCACGAAGTCGTCTTCTGACTGTCCACCGAATGACTTGCACTTCACGAGCTTCTTGGAGCCGCTGTCCCAGTTGAACTGAGTTCAAGCAACGATTTCTTAAAGATGAAGACCCAAGAAAGCGGTCGTCACGCTGTGTTATAGCACGACGACGCACGGTAGGCTGAAAATCGACCCTTCATAGAAATAGGCACTTTATTTTTCAAGTGTTGGTTTTTTGACTTGAATTTACTTCTGTTGTATGTAATAGCGTCATTAAAGTTGATTATACTTGCACTTCGTCCTCAAGATTATATATTTACACATGTAGTAACACACAAGTGACACCACTCAGCACTATAGTTAAGAGATATATTTTATAACATATCCCTAAATCAAGTAAAAATTATTGTTTTTAGATATATTTTCAATTTTTATTTGGCAACTCCGTCTGTACCGCCACAGATTCAGGCATTATTTTATCATTCACATTTTAGTGCTCAACCGCTCAACACTACTCAAAAAATAAATATTTTTTTATAGTACCTTCAGTTAACAAAAAAAAAAAAAATTTTGCTAAAGTTTTTATTTTAAAATCAAAATGTCGAAACGCAAAAAATCTTGTGAGGAAGAACTTAGCAGATTAGTAAAAAAAGTCAAACATCTTGAGGAAAAAATGAAAAGAAAAAACGAATCCTCGCTTTTCTCATCCTCATCTTCATGCCAACTGGAGCAGGAAGTGAATACCTCAACAGGTAGGTGATTTAATCAGAGTTTATTACATAAGTGTTTTACCTAATTAGCATCACTCTAATTTCTGGTTGTACCTAAGCAGCGCCTCGAGCTGTCTTGACACAACGCATAATATATGGATGTAACCTGAACAGTGTATCGAACTGTTTCGCCACATCCTATCCGAAATAATCATAAATTCATTGGTTTTTTAATCAAAAACCTTACTGTTCCAGCGTCACTCAACCTGGACTTTGCAGATTGGCCTCTAGATGTCCCATTGGACAGTGAAATAATAATAGGGCCAGAAGACCAAATACCCGAACTGACAACAGTACCGGTATCAGTCACAACAGAGACAAACGAGCCGGGAACCTCAAACGAAACAGTCCCCACAACTTCAAATGAACTCGACAGTGATGTGCTTGAAATCCTCGGTGAGGATCCATCAGTCAATCAATCCTACGGTTCAGAAATTCGTCCGGAATTGGCTACAAGGCTTCTTCACGTAGCCACAGATGGTTTGAGCAATGATCAAAAGAAGACGCTGTCAGAAAAATACCTAATACCGTCAAACTGCAAATACATTGACGCACCAAAACTGAATGCCGAAATCAAAGCGGCAGTATCAGATGCAACTTTAAAAAGAGACAAAGGTATCCTTAAGAAGCAAAAGCAAATGGCGAGTGCCATTTCTGGCATAAGTGAAATTATCACCATGCAAATAAATAGTGGTAATAAAAACAAGGAACAATTACAAAAACTTATAGACGTCGCCCGCCTCTTATGTGATATTCAACACAATGATTCGATAACAAGACGCAACTTCATTCTTATCAGCTTGAATAAGGACATGAAAGAACATCTTATGGACACGAAAATAGACGATACACTTTTTGGAACCAACCTATCGGAGACACTCAAAACTGCAAAAGCCGTCAACAAATCGGGTGCGGACTTAAAGGAACCGGTTCCTAAAGCAGTCCCAAGACGTCCCGCCAGTACGCCTCATCATTTAAACCGGAAGGCTCCTCCCCCAGTACGCAGGCCTCTGGGGCAACAGCCGAGGAGTCGCGGGCCTCCGGGACCTCATGCACCTCCCCCACCGCCGCACGGACCCTCATCGCGAATGTTATCGCGACAGCCGGCTCCTCCACCACGTCGACGTTACTAAACGAGGTCAGTTATGCAGGCAGACTTGCACATTTTTACTCTCAATGGTCATTAATCATCAATGACAAAACCATTCTATCATGGATAAATGGCTACAAAATAAACTTTGTAACTGCTGTGAGACAACAAATCGTACCTAATCCTCCTTCCTACACGGAAAGGGAAGACAAATATTATAGTAACTCAATTAGCAACTTACTCGACATAGGCGCAATTTCAATTTGCGAGCCATGTGATGATCAATTCATATCGAGCATTTTTCTCAGACCTAAACCAAACGGCAAAATGCGACTTATATTGAACCTCAAAGAATTAAATAAGTTCATAAAAACAGATCACTTTAAATTAGAGGACATGCGAACGGCTATAAAACTTATTACAAAAAACTGTTTCATGGGAACAGTAGATCTTAAAGACGCATACTTCTTAATTAAAATACACAATGATTCTAAGAAATACCTTAGGTTTATTTATAAAAACAAATTATACCAATTTAATGTCCTCCCTTTTGGGCTTAATACAGCTCCTTTCACATTTACAAAAATAATGAAACCAGTCGCTAAACTTTTAAGATCAGCTGGATTCATATCAACACTTTACTTAGATGATTGGTTATTAATTGGTGCATCGTACAGTCAATGTCAATATAACATTCAAACAACAAAGAAATTGCTTTGCGCATTAGGTTTTCTCATCAATGAAGAAAAAAGTTTACAAGTACCCTCAAAATCATGTCAATTTCTTGGCATGATAATAGATTCGAAAAACCTTACCTTAAGTTTACCTCAAGAGAAGAGATTGCGCATAAAAAAGGAAATAGAGTATTTTCTGAAAAACAAACTTTGTTCTATACGTAAGTTCGCGCAATTCTTAGGTCTTTTAACTTCAGCCTACTCTCACCCCAGACCTTAAGTGGTGGTTAAGTAATATAGATACTGTTTCACATAAAATTAAAAATGATAGTTACGATGTTGAAATTTACTCTGACGCCTCAACTACTGGGTGGGGTGCAGCTTGTAACAGCGAAACCGCAAATGGTCAGTGGTCGTATATAGAAAAAAGATACCACATAAATTATCTTGAATTACTAGCTGCCTTTATAGCATTAAAAATCTTTACAAAAAATGTTAAAGATTCCCAGGTTCTGCTCCGTATAGATAATCAAACTGCTATATCTTACATAAACCGCATGGGCGGCGTACAGTTTCCACACCTAACTAGTTTAACGAAAGATATATGGCAATGGTGCGAAGAACGCCGTATTTTTGTATACGCATCATACATTAAGTCCTGTGAGAACACTATCGCGGATGCGGAATCACGAAAATGTCACCCCGATATAGAATGGGAACTGTCACAGAAAGCTTTTAACAAAATAACGATAAAACTAGGTACACCTACCATTGATTTGTTTGCAAGTCGAATTAATAAAAAGTGCGAAACATACGTGTCGTGGCATAAAGACCCTGATGCGCATGCAATAAATGCTTTCACTGTGTGCTGGTCTGAATTAAACTTTTACGCATTTCCCCCATTAACTATGGTGCTGAAAACTCTTAAAAAAATTATCAACGATAAAGCGAAGGGCATAGTCATAGTACCATACTGGCCTACCCAGCCATGGTACCCAATCTTTAAAACACTTTTAGTTTCAGAACTCGTTATATTCAAACCAAATGAAAACGTGTTAATATCTCATTCCAGCTCCCGCCAGATTCACAAGTCCCTTACCCTGGTTGCAGGGATCTTATGCGGAACGCGCTTATAAAACTGAAAACACCAGAATGTGCGCTCAACATCCTGATGGCATCACTTTCAGAAAATTCCGTAAAACAATATAATTCATGCTTACGGAAATGGTGGGTATTCTGTCAAGAAAACCAGGTGAATGTGTATGAAGCTTCATCCACAGCAGTAATAAGTTTTCTTAGTAAACTTTTCTATGAAGGGAATCAATACAGTACACTGAACACCTGCAGATCAGCACTTTCACTGATATTAAACAAAGTTACTGCCAAAGACCCTACTATCAGTAGGTTCCTTAAGGGAGTCTTCAGACTTCGTCCACCTTTACCCAAATACAACGTCACGTGGGACACGAATTGTGTGTTGGACGTTCTAAAAGGCTGGTACCCCAACGATAGCATATCAATTGATCACCTAACACGGAAATGTGTTACATTATTAGCGATAACAACCGCGCATCGGGTGCAAACCTTATCAAAAATCTGCATAGAAAATATAGAAATTCAATTGGATCGCATTATGATTAAAATCCCGGACTTACTGAAGACATCAAGACCTAATAACAATCAACCAATTCTTGTTCTACCGGTTTTTAACGAAAACCTCGCTATTTGTCCAGTTACAACAATATTGGATTATATAAGTAATACAAAAGAGATCAGAAAGTCAAACAAACTATTTATTGGAACAAAAAAACCACACAAAGAAGTCGGAACACAGACGTTAAGTAGATGGATAAAGACAACACTTAGAGAATGTGGTCTGAATACTGACATATTTACAGCTCATAGCACTAGGCACGCCGCTACTTCGCAAGCTCAGAGTATGGGCGTGAATGTTGAAGCCATTCGAAAAACAGCTGGGTGGAGTGAGAATTCATCGACTTTTGCCAAATGCTACAAAAAATCAATCCTCGATAATAAAGAAATGAAACTAGCTTACTCTATATTAAAAAATCATGTTAATTAATACCTATGCAAACCTATGTCATTAATTATAATAAACTTAATTACGTTGTTACTTAAGTGTTTGAAAATGTATATTTCCCTGGTCTCTCAACGTCTACATGTGTAAATATATAATCTTGAGGACGAAGTGCAAGTATAATTGATGATTAAACGAACTTACCTTAAGTGAAGTTCTATCATAATTATACGTAGCACTTCGTCCGAAAAGATTATCAAATCCCACCCACCCTACGAGTAGGAACCCAAAAACATGATAGGGAAACATCCATTTAAAATATAGGTATTGCATATTTTGTGGGGTAAACATAGCATACAACTTTTCACTCTAAACGAAATGATAAAATAATGCCTGAATCTGTGGCGGTACAGACGGAGTTGCCAAATAAAAATTGAAAATATATCTAAAAACAATAATTTTTACTTGATTTAGGGATATGTTATAAAATATATCTCTTAACTATAGTGCTGAGTGGTGTCACTTGTGTGTTACTACATGTGTAAATATATAATCTTTTCGGACGAAGTGCTACGTATAATTATGATAGAACTTCACTTAAGGTAAGTTCGTTTAATCATCAATTTCGCTGAACTTTAAGCGATTTACAATATTTTCGCTAAAAAATTGTATGGAGCTGATAACTAAAATCAAGATATCTTAAAAACCGCAAGGAAAACCGTAATATCCCGTCGAACGCTTGTAGTACTTATAATTATTGATGTTTTGGCATACTACATATTTTCGTAATATTTGCGGGTTTTTGCTAAAATATTAATATTAATATTTACATCATCATCTTTATTTATCAATATTATATTATATTTTCATTATTATATATACAATATTTATAAAAATACAATTACAGCACCCATATTTATCCCAAAATTTCATTAAAATATAATGTAACTAAACGGCTAATAATTAGTTGTTAGACAAGATTTTTGTGAATTGTTATTGTTGTATGTTCCAGGTAGTAGTAATATGTTGCATATTTACAGAGTTTTAAGCCGCAAAGAGATAAGAACCATGGAACGAAATGACAATAAGCAGTAATTAACACACAAAATAGCCTTTCCTAGAACTTTGCAATCTCATATTGTGTTTTTTGTGAGTTGTTATTATTGCATATTCCGGGAAGTGGTTAAATGTTGCATTTTAACCGAGTTTAAAACCGCAAAGAGAATGAAATGACAATGGTCAATGGACAAGTTATATGAAGTGTTAATTGGGTTAATCAAACTACTTTATTAAAATAAACACAAATTATATTAGATTCAAAACATTATATTAAATAATAAAATTAAATTATAAAAATCTTAATACAAGTAACATTAAAAAAACTAACATAAAATAAAAAATTGCTGAAGTCAGTAAATAAAAAGAATTAAATCAAGTTGAAGTAGAATTAAAATTAGGTAATTGACACCTAAATGAAAACAAAAACTAAAAATATAGCAATTTTTATACATTTTTATAAAATAGAAAAATATACAATTGGAATTAAAAAATAAATACATACGAGTAGTAGAAAATACATTATATTTTATTTCATATAATAGCAATATATTATATTAAAAAAGCATAAGAGTAGAACTTTAAAACAAACATATTTAGTTAAATTTAAATAAAAACAATTTACAAATAACTAAAAACATAATTGATTTAATAGAATAAAAATAAGAAGAATTAAAAATAAATACAAGTATATAGAAAATTAGGTAGGTGTCACAAGATTATATTATTATCCTAGCCTAAAATATTTAATCGTATAAATTTTCCACATCACTGTCTTCCGATTCTAATTCAGAATCAGGCTCTGTATTAGATACATCGAGGAATTCAATTGGAGTTTCTTGTGTCTGAATTAAACTAAGTGTTTCATTAAAAAATGCCCGGCCCTTTTTGTTTTCCATTTTAGATCTAACTGAACTTAACAGTGGATCTGAAGAAAGAAGAACCATATTAAAAATATCTTCATTAGAAGCTTGCCTGCTCTGTTTTCGAGAGTGGTGCTCTCGGAACCTCCTGAAGTCTTTATTGCGGGCTCTGAAGTTTCTTCGGAGAGATTGCCGATTGGTATTATTGCGTTGCTAACAATAATGTCCGCTCCATGTATAAGCAACTTATGTACAGTAGAAGACATATAATACCAATTGTACAACTCCACGTACTTTTCAGCAGTTTTCAGTGCATAGTTTTTGAATTCAGGGACGTTGATAATCTCCCCCGAGGCAATTACACTGCAGAATTATTGCAAATCTGCGGACTAGCTCTTCGTCCAAACCCGTAATGTGAGCAGTTTTGTCAGGAAACTCAAAAAACCTTCGGGCTGTATTTCCATCATTGCTGGTTTCTGACCCTTGCTTAACCATGTCGACTAAAAGATTTAATTCATCTTTAAATCGGTCTTGAATAATTTTCTTTCTGGATTCCAAACTGTTTTTATCTTCGCTTCCTCTTGCCGCCCATTTCTTAAAGTCTTATCTGTAAGATATATGTAAAAGACATTCCATGCAGTTAATACGGGCGTGAAGTGACGACAATCCAAATTGGTACACTTCAGTGGATACGGTTTTCAACTGAACTCTTTGCAAAACATTCATTTCTGTGGGCTTTGCTAAGCATAAGTAGCACGATGCGTTTGATCTAGCCTCGGATAGATAAGTACAAATTTTTCCGTCTATCATCGTCATCATAAGTTGATGACTTATCTTGTTATTCTTATACTCGGTGGGAACGAAAGCAACAATATCATCATCCATTTTTCTTTTGTGATCTATTACCACCGCTTCACTTTCCTTTACAAAAGTAAACTGTACTGGACGACAATACAATGGCGAGCACGGTTTCGGATTAGACCATAAAATTTCATCTCCAACAGTCAGTTTGAGTGGTACCAAGAAGGTCATAAAAATGCTTGAGTCATCTTGATCACTTTCTATATTTTGTTTATAGCGGCTTTGATTGGAAGCTCCATCAAATCCCCACTTCGATATTAATGTTAGCTGCTTGTCTTCCACATTGTTGGGTAAGCTATCTAAAATTCTTAGGACTGTAATATCCAATAGTGCTTACAGAGTAACTTTTGCTGACATATCTGTCACAGTTACTGATTGTTTTGGAGGAGCACTGCAGTTTGGCCTTTTGCACCTTATAATAAGACGGATATTTATCTTGGGCCCCTCCTCGAATACATGTCTCGCGCAAAGTTATGTATTGCCACTTCGAAAGTTTTAGCGATAAAAGCAACCCTAGTGCTTTTTCTGGTGTGAATATAGTGTAATGGGGTTTTGTGATCATTTCTTTTAATTTCGCAGCTGCTTCTGGATTTTGAAGCATGTATTGAATTATATAAGCTATGTCTTCACGCCCATCTTGTTTGAAAATGACTGCTGCTGAATAGGCCAGTACATTAGGATCTTCGTTACTATGGTAACTGGATCTACTCTTTTTCTGATTATTTCCTAGATCTTCGAAAGGTTTTCGAGATCTCTTTGTCATCGTTCCTATAGACGATGATGTTGAAGCTTCTTGAGAGGTAATATCATTGCTTGGTTGATAGGGGGTGATCGAATTGGTTATAATGCAGCTTGGCCAATGAAATACTCCATAGGTGATCTAATTACTATCGGTTCTGGATGGCCAGGGTAATCGTGTGGCTTATCGACAAAATGTATTTTTTCCAAATACGTGAACGTTGAGGAAGTTTTTTTGACGTGACAACGTCTTATAATTCGATGGAGCCGGCTGCACACACTAAAAAACATGACTCATGCGGCGTTACCTCGCTCTGAGGCGTTCCAATTAAGTGCAAGCGAGAGCGTGGAACGAGCGACAAAGAGGCACAGTCGGCCTCCGCGTTCGGCAGCGTTCGACATCTTAAGACGTTGTCACGTTCAACTATCTTCAGTAAACCGAATTTACAGACAACCGATTTTTTGTCCTGAGTCTTAGGTTTTTGGAAGTGGATGGTCCTCCTACATTTGTATCTTGAGCTTTAGTTTAGGGTGGGCTTCACTAGGTACTTTTTTTGGTGTGCAGTCTTCGTTTTCATGCTGAGGCGCGAAAAATTCTTCTTCAGCATCGTCTATCTCTAAGTCCGAACAGTTTCCATCCTGCAGCAAGCTTAGCACGAGTTCATCACTAGCATAAAAAGTACACTCTATAGACAACGAAACGCAGAGGCTAAAGTTAAAAGTTAAAAGAGACTGAAAAACAGCGCTGTCGAATTTGCGACAGCTCCAAGCTGAGGCGTTACCTTTTGCCATTGTATAATAAAATTATTTTTTTGTTTTTATTTTATGTTTAATTTTTATTGTTTAATTGATTAATTGTACCTACCTTACCTTAATGGCAATAAACACTTTTTTTATTTTTTTATTTAAAAAGGTACTTCATAAAAATTCGCTAGAAGTTGAAGTGCCATCACCTTACCTTTCCTTTTTGTTAGCAGATTATTCATGTGACAGGAACAGTAGACGAATAATAGTATTTTCGTCAGTGAAAGCAAGGAACATCATGAGGGAATTCAAAGACTTATTTGGAGATGGCAAGTTCAAAAGTTTTCCTTCTCCATTTGCTCAACTTTATTCTATACATGTGGACATAGGTAGTACAAATAACCACACAAATATAGTTCCTGTAGTATATGCCTTGATGAGCGACAGAAAAACAGGGAACTACGTAATTCTATTCCAAATTATAAAATCACAGTTACCTGACTGGGATCCAACAACATTTAAATGCGATGATGAAAAGGCGACTATGCAAGCCATTGCCAAAGTTTTTCCAAGGATTAAAGTAAGCGGATGCTACTACCATTACAATAAAGCAATCTTCAAGAAAGGGAAGGACTATTTTAATTGTATAATTTATTAAAAATAAATTTATTTTTAGAATAACACCTATTGTATATAAATATACTTAATAGTTGCTATGTTATAATCGTTTTACTATAGTGAAATAAATAAAATGTTAAGTCTGTGATTTTTAAATCAATGCGATTATTTTGAAAATATTTGACGTGTTTTTTTATGTATAATGATTTATTTAAGTATGTAAATTTTTTTATTGTACTGGTTCATCATTATTTTATTTTATTAGGTGAATTAAAGTTTTTGATTTACTAGTTTATGTTATTATTAAACTGACACACTTGTAACAATGTGACTAGATGGGAAAAAATATCCCATCGAGTAACACTGTGACTGTTTGGGAGTTTTTTATTAAAATATTCCCATCGAGTAACAGTGTTACAGTGGAGGGTGTGACTCGTTGGGAACAAAAGGAAAAAAAGTAGTGTAGGAATTATAGCCAGAACCTTTACACATATCAAAAGTACAACAATATTATGGGGCAATAACACTTACCTGATAAAAACACAGAACATTCGAATAATACAGACGAAAACTCGCATTTATTTTCGTAAAACATACATAATTTTTTGTAGTCATACATACATATGATCACGGCAGTAGTCCGCACAAAGGTAGCCAGAGGTTCAAAATCAGTTATTGATATGCCACGTGCAGCAGTAGTTTAAGGTAATGATAGTGACAGAAAGTGTTGTTGGTGATGAGTTGCAAGCATCGCACAAACATCACTTGAAAGCCTCTGATCCCTTAGTCACCTTTTACCTACATTACAATTGGAGTCTTATTTATATCCCACCTTATATAACCCTAATTAGTCAGGAACGCAAAAGTATGTTCTTTAAAAATATGTTGTTTATTTTTAAAAACAAGACAAGAACTTTTAAGTCTATTATAAAAAAAACACACATATACACTTTATACAACCATCACGGTGTACCTGGTAGAGAATATTGTCAATTTAATTTATAGATTGGCAATTAAAAAAAAGGGTCTGTAAGGCTTTAAAAAGCTTTAGTTGATGTAACTTCTTAGATTCACGCGATCATTATTATTTGAAATTAAACTCATTTTAACGGGGTTTTACACGTTTATTAATTATTTTTATTTATCCGACGTTTAGGCATTACATACAAATGCCATAGTCACGGGTAGAATGTTTAGCTTTAGGGCCTACGCAGACCGGGACGTCATGGCAAGGGATTTTGCCGTGAGTCAGCGCACACCGGCTGCTTAGATACCGCGGCATACCAGCATTTTACCACGGCATGCCACGGCGTGCCGCGGCATTCCAGCACTTTGCCACGGCATGCCCCGGCATGCCCCGGGGTGCCGCGGCATGACAAAGCACGCCTCAGCGACTCCTGCTGCCTGCAGTCTTCAGTTGCGTTTGATTGAGTGTTGGTGTGCCTCAGTTTTACAATGGTAGATTGGGATTTAGTGTTGATATCGATTATTGCAGATGAAGAAGAAAGTGCACAGGCTAATAATAGGAATAGAAGAAGATTTTGGGTTGATAATTTATGGAAAGAAAGGGAATCAAAGGGTGAATTCAATAATTTATTTAATGACTTAAAATACGACGTGCAAAAATTTTATGACTATCATAGAATGGATTATGAGAAATTTCAAGCACTGTTGAATATATGTCGACCATATATCGAAAAACAGAGGACCAATTTTCGCAACCCCATTGAAGCCGATCAAAGATTATCCTTGTGTTTGAGGTGGGCAGTTAAATGATTGTATAAGTTTAATATTTTCTTCTTTTATTTAATTAAAAAAACATTTTTTTTTGCCAAATACAATCATGAATTGTAGACACATAATAACGATTTTTATGTTTTTGCACTGATAAATCTTCTCACTGATAATTCCTGGATCTTTATTTCTTTTTACTTAATTTAGAGTACCTACTAGTTTAGATTAGTTTCGTATTCAGAAACTGCAGTTTTGTAGCCAGACCCTGAAGCAGCTTCATAGCCAGGGCCCGAGGCGGTTTCATAACCAGACCGTGAAGCAGGTTCATAGCCAGAACCTGAGGTGGTTCCAAAGCCAGACCCCGAAGCTGCTTCATAACCAGAGCCTGAGGCAGTTCCAAAGCCAGACCCCGAAGCTGCTTCATAACCGGAGCCTGAGGCGGTTCCAAAGTCAGACCCCGAAGCTGCTTCATAGCCAGATCTTGAGGTGGTTTCATAGCCAGATCTTGAGGTGGTTTCATAGCCAGATCCTGATACAGCTTCATAGCCCAAGCCTGCCGCGGTTCCACAGCCAGATCTTGAAGTAAAAGCGGTACGGCATGGTCGTTGATGTTGCAAATTGGTAGAGACATCTTCAGATGTTGGAGCTGGAGTTCCCTCTATGTAGTTTAATTCGGCGTCAGTTACCATATTAAATATTTGTCTCTTTATTCGGACCTGCTCTCTTTTTGGTAGCTTTTTTACTGTGGCAGCCATTGTTTGAAAGAACGAATCAATGGCGTCCACCTCCTTTTTCGATTCAATATATTTATTTAGTATTTCAGCAGTTGTTGTAGGTTCTGGTATTATTGAGGAATGGTGTGAATCATTGGTCATTCGCGAAACTGAACGTTCATCGCTATCAACGACAGCGGATTCTGCAAAAGAAGTCTGCGTATCCTCTGAAGAGGAGTCCAAATTCGAGGTTTGTTTTCTGTGCTGAATGAATTTTTTCAAAAACTCCAGCTCTTTTTCAAACTTGATAGGGCGTCGCTTTGTGTACGGGTCACCACTCTTTGTTTTTCTGTTATTCAGAGCTTTCCTAAAATTATTACGTATATTACTCCATATTTTCTGACATTCTTCACCTAAAACAAAACATAAGCAGGTAAAATGGTATAGAATCAGAATAAGTAGGTAATGGGAAAAGGCCTTAGATAGTGACTAGGTGACTAGGTTAGCACCAGCTATGTTTATGGGATTATATTGAGCTAATTTTTTTTCTAAGTAAAAATTACCACTGGCTTTACGGTGAAGGAAAATATCGTGAGGAATTCATAATTATATATAAATAAATATATCGTATTATTTAATTGACTTTGTTTAACTGTACCCTGTCTTTCACTCTGCCTCACTTACCCCTCTTTATATTATCTTTCAGATTTTTGATCACGGGAAGTAGCTTCAAGTCTCTAGGTTACAGCTATCGTATGGGGTTTAGTACAGTGCGCTCTATAGTACATGAAACTTGCCAAGTCATTTGGAATGTCCTAAGGCCTAGTGTTATGCCAAAACCAACAAGGGAAAAATGGACGCGAATCGCGATGGAATTTGATGAAAAATGGAATTTCCCGAACTGCATCGGTGC
The DNA here is from genome assembly GCA_916618145.1 of Emmelina monodactyla. Lineage (NCBI taxonomy): Eukaryota > Metazoa > Arthropoda > Insecta > Lepidoptera > Pterophoridae > Emmelina > Emmelina monodactyla. The sequence continues at coordinate 7,507,656 of OU745316.1, forward strand.
AATAGATGGTAAACATTTTAGGATAAGGGCACCTCGCAATAGTGGAAGTCTCTACATGAACTATAAAAAGTTTTTTAGTATCGTGCTACTAGCGGTTGTGGATGCAAATTATAAATTTGTGATTGCAGATGTAGGATCATATGGACGAAATAGTGATGGAGGTATAATGCAAAACTCAATATTTGGAAAAAAATTGACTTCTAATGCCCTCGATATTCCCCCAAAAAAACGTTTACCGAGGACAGATCTTGAGTTGCCCTATGTTTTTATAGCAGACGAGGCTTTTCCGTTAACCACAAACATTATGAGACCATTTAGTAGCGACCGATTGACAGATGAAGCAATGAAAATATACAATTATCGTTTGAGTAGAGCCAGGCGTATCGTCGAAAATGCATTTGGTATACTTCAAGAACGTTTCGAATTATGTCAAAAAGGAATTCAGGTTCAACCAAAATATATTGATAATATCATTTTAGCATGTACTTGCTTACACAATTTCATCATAGGTGGTACAAGCACAGAAAGTCAAAGTATAGCAAGTGTAAGCATTAATTTAGAAAACGATAATAATATGAACAATGCATTAGATGGTACGACAGTACGGGAGATGTTTAAAGATTACTTTAACTCTGATGAGGGCTCGATTCCATGGCAAAACGATATTGTAAATAGACATTAATACCGTGTGAAGTATTAAAATATAATTATATTGCAAAAATATTTACCTGTTTTATTCATTTCTGTCCCAATTATTCTCCACGCATTGTTCTTCATTTGAGTGTTCATATAATGTTTTGATGACATATTATATAAATAATCATAGGCTTGAACTAATGTTATTAATTTTTCCTCCATGTTGGAATAAAAAACGTAAAAAACTGGTCTCCGAAAAAAACACGTAGGTACACAGTCGTCAAAGACGCGGGCGCAAATGGATGGTCAATGGTGTGCATTCCCCGCTTCTCTACCCCCACCGCCGCACCCCGCAGTATATTACTACGAGCGCTGGAGTCCGTGTCATGCCGTTGCCTACCGCAGTATGCCGCGGCATCCCGCCACGGGAGCCTGTGACGAGCGCCGGAGTCCGTGTCATGCCGTTGCCTACCGCAGTATGCCGCGGCATCCCGCCACGGGAGCCTGTGGCGTGTCTTTTCGATTAAATCCCTTTCAATGCCACGGCATCATTTTAAAGCATAGCAATTTATGTCGTATTTCTGTAACAGTACGGTTGAATGTCCATTAGTAAAAATTAAAATCCCTTGCCATTCCGTCCAGGTCTGCGTAGGCCTTTAGAAGCACTGGATAGCTTTAGCTGACAATTAATTTGGTTGACAATTATTGACATTGAAATTGGCAGATGACAATTCGATGAGTAACCAACTGCCATGGACCTATACTAAAGGACTGCGTAGTATCAAAAAAACGAGCCGAAAGAGAGGTTTAAAAGTAGATGTGCGTCCTTATCTAATAGGGTGTCCCTTATATACTATTCTCTCGGATAGTGTTACTGGATTGAAAACTATCTGAAACGATTTTATGTACCTACGTATATAATCACCTGCTAGCCCATGCTATTTAGGTTGCCTACTATACCTAAACTACCTTTTGTCTATAAGCTATATTAACCAAACTAAAAAAAAACCACTACCTACGTTCACTGTTGAACAAAAACCTATTATGAAATGAAAGGCTGTAAACAAACAGGAACGTTAGTTGTTATGATGTAGTTCGTTTGTGTGTCCCTTGGTCGCCTTTTACGACATCCGCGGGAAGAGACGGAGTAATGCTATTCGTGACCCGGCATCACACGAGGTAACAGACAGGAACGTTAGCTGTATTGTAGTTCGTTTTGTCCCTTAGTCGCCTTTTACGACATCCGCGGGAAGAGAGGGAGTGATGCTATTCGTGACCCGGCATCACACGAGGTTACAAGAACCAACACTGCAAAACAGGTTTTGTGGGCTATGGGCTACTATACTGCAAAGAAGTAATCACAACGTAAAGAAGTATGCCTATTATGAGTAACTAATAAAAGGTACATGTCAATATATAGGTATTCGTTTATTATACCATTCATGCACTTATATTTTTGTCCCTATCTAAAAGGTCTTTAATATGAAAATCACCAAGGGGTTTTCCCTCGAGACTTATAAAGGGAATAAACTAGTGGTGACAATTTCTTGTCAATCACACACTTTTCATATTTAGGCGCTAATTTAGCAGAAAAGAATTTAGGTGCACTTGAAAGCGTAAAACACCTTTTATAAACTATCTGACCTACCTCAAACTATACTGGTCTTTTCCTAAGATTATAAAACTTTTCATTTTTCCTATAAGATTTAAGTAAATTATGTTGAACTTCTTTATAGATATCTTTAAGCTTAGGTAGACTATTAAAAAACGGTTCAACATCAATAACCACATTAGCACCATCCAGTGGTGGATGAAAGCCATAGATAGACCCACCCGTGATCAATTCACGAACATGGTTTAAATAAAAAGGAGAAAACTTTGTACCTTCGTAAATAGAGGAGTTTAAAGCGCATTGAATTTCATGGATGTTCTGGTCCCATTTACGATAGTCAGGACGCACATATGAAGCAATGGCCCTAACTATGTCCCTATTGACACGATCGCTTGGTTAGTTTGGGGATGGTATCTAGGATTATATAAATATTAGGGGAACTCCATAACTGGTTTATAAATCTCTAAATTCCTTAGAAGTAAATTGGGTCCCGTTGTCAGTAGGTATTTAAAATCCTACACACCCCATGTACTAAGAAAACATACTTCTCTAGGCATTTTGCTACTGCTTTCAACAGCTACGGCGAAGTCTAAGTGGAAATAAAAGTACGTATTTACTGAAGTAATCGGATACTACAAAAATATATTGATTCCTAGAGGATGATGGTAGAAAAGGTCCCAGAAAATCACAGGAAATAGGCATGGCCTAGTTATCTGTCGTGGATTACCCATGTAACCCGGTCGAGCAAAGTTAGTTGGCTTATAAAACTTACAAACCTCACACTCATTAACGTAAGTCTTAATGTCATTAAACAAGGAGGGCCAAAAATAAAATGAACTGATTTTTTTATGGTTTTTAGTTACACCAAAATGAGTTGAAGAGGAGCAAAAAAACAAAAACAAATTTGCGCGCTCTGTTATTTATAACTCTGTATTTTGTAAGAAGTTCCTAAACCGGTCGTCCCCCCCCCAGTCGCCGGCGTGCCTGCCACGCCAGTTGCGTGTTCGTTGGTTAAATGTTGTTGGGATTGATGTAGAAAAGCTGCCTACAAGAGGTGATGCGCTAATTCCCCGGGTTAGGGTTGTGCCTTCCAAGAACCAAGCATACTGGTGGTCCGCCGAGATTGCCCAGTTGCGCAATGAGTGCGTTGCGGCGCAACGCCAGTATGCCAGGTACAGAAGGCTTGGTAGGCCCACGCCTGAAAGGGAGGCACACTTGCATTCCCTTTACAAGGAATGCAAGAAAGCGCTTAAAACCGCAATCCGGGACGCGAAGTCCAAGGCATGGGAGGACCTTGTGGGCACCCTGGATGCGGACCCGTGGGGGAGGCCATACAAGATGGTAAGGGCCAAACTCCGACCTTACCAGCCTCCTCTCACGGAGAGCTTGGAGCCACCTTTTGTGGAACGTGTGGTGGAGGCACTGTTTCCAACACGCGGACAGTTTCGGCCGCCGGAAATGGTGCCGGTTGCGCCGCCTGTGGTTGGGGTCCGCACGGTGCCTCCCGTCTCGGAGACGGAAATGGCGGTAGCCGTCTCGCGGGTGAAGCGGAACAAGGCTCCTGGACCAGACGGAATCCCTGGACGTGCTCTAGTTTTGGCCCTAGACGCGTTCGGGGACAGACTTAGGCAGCTATTCAGCCTCTGCCTTAGTTCCGGTCGGTTCCCTTCCATATGGAGGACAGGTGCGCTGGTGCTTCTGAGGAAGGAGGGTCGCCCGGCGGATTCGCCGTCTGCGTACCGACCAATATTACTGCTCGATGAGGCGGGCAAGCTCTTCGAGCGTGTCATTGCAACCCGCCTCAAAGAACATCTCCGAGCAGTAGGTCCCAATTTGTCGGATGCGCAGTTCGGTTTCCGGGAGGGTCTGTCCACCATCGACGCAATCCAACGCGTCAAGACCCTTTCGGAGGAGGCGGTCAGCAGTGGCGGGGTGTGCTTGGCGGTATCTCTTGATATCGCCAATGCTTTCAACACCCTGCCTTGGAGCTGTATTAGGAAGGCACTTGTTTATCACAACGTGCCTCCTTACCTCCGCCGGGCAATAGGGGCGTACCTGAACGGTAGGTCTCTGACGTACCAGCGTAGAGATGGAGAGGCTGTCTTCACCCCGATGACATGCGGCGTTCCACAGGGTTCAGTGCTGGGCCCACTCCTGTGGAACGTCGGATATGATTGGGTCCTTCGGGGCGAGTTTCCCCCGGGCGTAAACGTGACGTGTTACGCGGACGACACGCTTGTCACGGCCCGGGGGGCTAACTACAAAGAGGCTGCCCAGCTTGCCACTGAAGGTGTGGCTGCTGTGGTGACTCGGCAGCGCAAGTTGGGCTTAAAAGTGGCCTTGGAAAAGACCGAGGCCATTTGCTTCCATGGGCCTCGTACAAAAATCCCCACGAGTGCCCATCTAGTTGTTTCCAGGGTGCGGATCAAGGTCGACTCCCAGTTAAAATACTTGGGACTCCACCTTGATAGCCGCTGGAATTTCAGGGAGCATTTCAAGCGGCTTATTCCCAGGCTGTCGGGTGCAGCAGCTGCGCTCGGCCGCCTGTTACCAAATATAAGAGGGCCGGACGGTGCCTGCCGGCGGCTGTATCTTGGCGTGGTGCGTTCGATGGCCCTATATGGTGCTCCCATATGGGCCGCGGATGGTCTGGCATCCGCGAACGCTGTCCTCCTTCGTCGGCCGCAGCGGCTGCTGGCGAATCGGATGACACGCGCCTACAGAACGGTGTCGTTCGAAGCGGGTAGTGCATTGGCGGGGACTTTGCCTTGGGAGTTCGAGGCAGAGCTCTCCACCCAATGCTATGCACATGCGGTGGCCCTCAGGGACCGGGGGGAGTTTTTCCCCAAATGTGAAAGGGAGCGCTGGTGCAAGCGGGCCCGGCAATCCCTCATCGACGAGTGGGAGGAGAGGCTGGCGAATCCATCTGCCGGCCTCCGCACAGTGGAGGCACTGAGGCCGATATTGAAAGCGTGGCTGGTTCGCAAACACGGCCAGCTTTCCTATCGGCTTACGCAGGTGCTCACCGGGCATGGGTGCTTTGGTGAGTACCTGCATCGTGTAGCAAGGAAGGAGCCGCTGCCCGTTTGTCACCACTGTAGTGGTTGCGACGAGGACACGGCTCAACACACTCTCGAGGGGTGCCCAGCATGGGACGATGAGCGACGTGCCCTCGTCGCAGAAGTAGGACCGGACCTTTCCTTGCCGTCAGTAGTGGCGGCAATGGTCCGCAGCCAGAATGCCTGGCAGGCGATGGCCTCATTCTGTGAGGCCATCATACTCAAGAAGGAAGCGGCGGAGAGGGAGCGCGAGTTGTCGCCGACGGCTCACCCACTCCGCCGAAAAATATTAGGGGCTCGGAGGAGGCGATACAATCGCCAACTCGAGTCCCTACCATAAAAGAAGACCTAGGGCGGTGGATTCGGGGGGATCCGCCGTCCGCTAAAAGGTCTTCATAGAAGGCGCGCGCCATGTTCCGGCGCGCCTTCAGACGGACGGGGGAGGTCTAACTTCCCCGTCAAAAGAGAGGGGGCCCCGCGTGATCGACGCGGGCCCACGCCGCCGGGGCTGATTTGCGTGAAGGCTAAAGCTATCCCGCAGCCCCGGCACTATGGCGTAATGGAAGGAACATCGACAGGTTTTTAGTGGGTATACCCGAAAGGGGGAGTCCCACACACGCCTCTCGCCCCCCCGGGCGGGAGGTACGGTGCGTAATGCATTTTCCTGTCGAAAAACAAAAAAAAAAAAAAAAAAAGGTGATGCGCTAATTAGAAATAACCCTGTATATAAAAAAAATATCCTAAACTATCTACGATCTCGGGATTATGCCCAGACGTAAGATGTATGCAGAATATTTTGGCAATTGGATTCATGTCCAGACGTATGCATAATTCTGCTATATTATTTTAACTACGATCTCGGTTACAAGACCAGACGTACGTTGTGAACACACAATCGGATAAAAGTAGGCATTTCATTGGCCTGTCCCTGTGTTTTGTCTAAATGGATGAGATATTTGATTCGGGCGGGCGGTTCAAATTTTTCGGTCCGACCTGATTAAATTGTTCGACCCGACTGTCTGTTTACAATGACCCGACCGGGTCGTGATGATCGATCCGATCAAATCAAATGACTAGACCCGACCGGGTGGTGATGATCGATCCGACCAGACCGGGTCGTGATAATCAATCCGATCAGACCAAATGACCCGACCCGACTATATCGATTTATTCAATCTGAACGGATGAATTTAACACAATGAGTAAAGTACAAGTATGGTCTGCTATATACTGAGAAATACTTGATCGGTTATTTTTTCTCTTGATAGATGGCGACTTCACGACAATATATTACTTTCCAAGATTTGTTCGAGAGGGATTCCAATGATGACGACGACGAGGAGCTTTTCACGAAAATAAAATCTATCATTGAGAAGAGTCTTCCTGACGGCTGGAAGGAGTGGAAAATTGTTGATTGGAGTAAGGATGAATTATTAGGGAAGAAAATTGACCATAAAGTATTTAATAAACTGAGATTTGCGATTCCATCTGTAGAATTAGTGCAAGCCTTTTATCTCGAGGCAACCTCTATTGGAGAGAAAACCTATAAAAATATAAAGCTAAAACTTTTATATTGGGACTTATGCAGAGCACTTATCATTCAACCTACTAACATATCAGCGAAGCTCCGAGGTTCGTCAGCTCAAGCTAAAATATTTAAACGCGCAGTCGAACCGATAAGAACATCTATTTGTTCAAGAGAACAAACATCTGATGCCTTGTTATCAGATGTAGATTCTCACCAGAACAGAATCAGATATTCGAGATCCATCTCTTCAGAACGTAATTACTAAAAACCTACAAAGCGAAAACGCATTTTATCACCATCTTCGTCCGATAAAGACTTAGAGATTCCTAATGGTTTTGAAAGTCAACGTTCAATTTTATCTTCTCAAAATCGGCGCGCAACTAAGCGAAATCGGTATAATGATATTCGAAATGAAACCAATGATAGTCCTTCTCTGAGATTAGACCGTATGGAGGGTATGATAAATAGTCTCTATGATTTGATGACCTCGAATAAACAAAATACCGATAATACAAGCTGGCAAGCACCGAGTCCAGAATTCGATTTGAGTAAAAATGCAAATGAGAATGTCGACGATTGGGATATATTTTCCCCAACAACTAAAGAAATCGAGCCAACGGTCCCAAGAGCAGACCCTGTACTGGAACAACAAGGTATGAAATGCCAAAAAATTTGAGAATCCGGATGGCGTAAAATACGATACACTGAGTCCTGGAAAAAACTACATGCTTCGCCAGTTTTCAGTTGCCTACGTGTAAATACTATATTATATCAAAATTCTAATCCAAGCGTTTATAAAGACCAATTAGCTTAATGCGATGCAGCATTCGGGACTATCACACATGGATTACTGAAACAACGCCTAAAGCTACAAGAAGCCCTTAAAAAGGTGGCAGAACTATAGCCGGGTGCAGAAAATGATTTAAAGAAAATATTTTCAGCCGAAAGTGACCTTAGACTTATATCCGACGATCTCCTTCAATATACTTGCGGAAAACGGGCTGAGATAATAGAATCGACGAGAAAATGCTACGAACCAAAAAACAACTATCATCGATCTGTTCTTACAGAAATTCATCCATCTGCCACACATTTATGGGACGAAGAAAAACTTCAGGATGCTATAAAAACACACGGTGTCTCAAAACTGGCACCGTCAGCAATTTATCGTCGACCGCTCCTAAAAAATTCATTTAAAGGTAAAAAAAGGGAAACAAATCAAAGATTCATACCAGCCAAAGAAGTTTCAACAAACTCATAAAAAATATAAAAAACCAGAATTAAAACAGACTCAGAAACCCCAAACAAGCAGAGATTTTAAGCGAAATCTTTTTACTGAAAGGGGCGGGGGAGATCGGAGGCGCCGGCTGTGACAGCAAAACATTTCGTGCGGGACAATGAGCGGTTTTCAAAAAAAAAAAAGTATACAAATTCGCTAGATGGCGTTGAACAAACTAAGTACGCAGGTGTTACCTTTAAAAAAGGGAAATTAATTAATTTAATATTAAAAGGCTATATAATCTCATTCTCGGAAAACCTCCAATAACTACGTTTACCGAAAAAAAAATTCAAAAATACAAAACACCATCTCCTCCAAAAATGGATCAGGAAATGGCAAAGATGATGCGCGAAGGGTCCATCACCTGTCAAAAATGTTTTAACACCAAAATCAGCCGGAAAATGGAGACCAGTTTTCAACCTCAAAAGGTTAAACACCTATGTCAAACTACAGAAATTCCGCTTGATAAACCATCGAAAACTAAAATACTTTTTACAAGAGAACGATTACATGGCAAAAATAGACTTTTCATAAGCATACTTTCATGTTACAATAATAAAACGGCACAGTCGTTACCTAGCCCTTAACTATCGGAAAATAACATACGCTTTGACAGCACTATCATTCGGACTGAGCTCAGCACCTCAAGTTTTCGCCAAAATTACAAACTGGGATGCAAATATTTTCAGACAGAAAAACATTCGCGTAATAGTATATCTAGACGATTTTTTAATAGTAAATCAGGATCCACACAAATTAAAAACAGTAATAACACTAAATTTAGAGATTCTTGCTACCCTGGGTTTTCATGTAAACCTGAAAAAGTCAGTACTCGAACCAACAAAAGAAATTACATTTTTAGGAATAAATTGGAATACCGCGATAAACCAAAAGAGTCTGCCCACAGAGAAAATCCAAAAACTAAGATTTTCATTAAAAAGTTTACTAAAAAGAGAAAAATTGTCCTGGAAACAAAGCAAATCGATCCTTGGAAATGGAATTCGCAGCTTTTATGATTCCATTGGCACGATTACATTGCCGAAAAATACAGAGGGCAATAAATCGTTTACCAGATTTTCAAAATAAAGAACGAAGTAATCAAAGATCTAATTCTGTGGTAAAAAATGTAGATCTTTACTCGAAAATTTTTACAAAAGAACCGGACATACATCTAGTAATAGATGCCTCAAATATAGGTTGGGGTGCAGAATTACAGGACAAACTAACATCAGGAATATGGACAACATCGCAGAAAACATGGCACATAAACAAAAAATAAATGTTTGTGGTGTTCCAAATGTTAAAAAACTACCAAAAACAATTTAAGTTTAAGTTTCCCTTCAACTATTAAAATTGTCAAAATAATACATTCCGCATATCTTCGCCCTTTAAGGTTCTCTTCACTTTTCATAGTTCTTTTGAAAGTTCTTAGATTGGTACTTAGTATGGTTGGGTGAGTGTATTTATTTTATTTCATCTTTTAAAAAGCGACATCAACATTTTTTTCAATTAACATCTGGCCAAATATCTTAGTATTGATGGATGCATTTGGGGATGTTTTATTGGTTAGTAAGTAGTAAGGTGTCTTAATTGCTCCGTCCACGGAGAGATGGCGCTGCCGCGGACCCCGCCGGCGAAGATTCGCATTACTTACTTACACGCAAAACACATCAACGCATTACGCATTTTTTTCCGCATCTACGCAAAAACGCGTTTCTTGAAACTTAGAGACAGTGCGACTTTTTAAGTGATTTCGTTAGTGAAACAAACGCAAAGAAAGTAACTTCACTACCGTCTGCTTTCTAATACAAACTTTATACGCAAAAACACGCCTAATAGACTGACAAAGAAGGTTCAAGGAGCGTACCCTTGGATCCTAGATTCCCTGGACTGGACGAGAAGACCTACACCTGAACACCTGGTAAGTGCCTCCTTTTTGTATTCTGTCGATCTAAGATAGTTTGACCTTTTCTTTGCAGTATAATTAGGCAAATAATTTCAAATCGCACCCGCAACTGGTGCCGCTATTTACACGCGGACCCACCAGCCATGATGTAGGTGTTATTAGTATTAGTAGGCAGATAAAACATGGAAGCAATGTAAGTGAAAGTTATCGTAAAGACCCAATTCTAGCTTTGTTATACATGGCTCAAAATGTTAAACCATCTATATGTTACGGCTAATACCCGAAGTGCGGCTACACCTAGTTTTAGCCGGTTAGAAACATCAATAGGTTAGGTTAGTTAGGTTACTTTTTTGATACCACCTAGAAAAAGGAGTCCCGCGTAGTAAGACTCCGTCGACTCATGATTCAAGCCAGTTTTTATATACATAGGTATATATTTTTTTACAGTTTTCCATATGAAAAACACTTCTAACCGGCTAAAACTAGGTGTAGCCGCACTTCGGGTATTAGCCGTAACATATATAACTCATTACTATTCACCCATATATTTGCATTTAGAGCTCCGTGCGTTGGCAAATTCGGCGGTTGATTGGAATCATCTTCAGCAGAGCAATTTAATAACTTTTTGTGAACAACAATCGGAGCCTCATATTTAAGCTCTTCCAATAATTCTATCCGTTTAATTGGCGACATCTTTATTTTTTTTCTTGCAGTATTATGTAAATCTTAAAAACACAATCTGTAATAACAGCGGTACAAGCAGCTATATTTTCTGTAGGATATCTAAATAATAAATATGGCAATTTTGGATGGGCATTCTCTACATTTACCTAAACAAGTTACTTTTTTATAATATTTAACATGATGCGTTTTAAAATACCAACTACATGGAGTTTTTGAACATTCCCAAACTTTTTCTCTTAATAAATCCGTCCATTCATAGTTAGGTAACAACAATTTATTTTGTTTAACGGAATGATTTTTCATTCTAAAATCGGCTTTTTGAAATCGGCTGAATGGGATATCAAGAAAAACACGTTGTATATTAAGAGAAAACTTGAAAGAAATATTATGCGCAGTTTTTATGTCCTCGTCCACATTATCCCCTTGTGTGATTTTCATTCCCTTCATTTTCTGTTTCTATATTGCTTTCTAAGTCAGAATTTTCATAAAATATGAAAATATGTATTATTTATACTAACTATAAGAATTAATGATATTTATACATCAAGTCCATTTCTTTAACTACAAAAGGTTATAGCTGAAAATCAGTTTGATGCTCTTGCAGCATCTTTCCAGACTGAGCTATTGACCTTTTGCACCACTGCCACACACAATACCTACCTACCGTACGAGAATCATATGTTCCTCATGTTCTTGTGTACTTGTTTTAGTTTTATGTATTATGTTACCTACCTGTGTGTGTTTTGTGAGAGTGCAATAAATTATTCATTCATTCATTCATTCATTCATTCATTCATTCAATCTTTTCCTGCAGTTGCTTTACAGTTATATTCAATATTCTTAGTATCGTCATCAAAAAAGTATTAAAAATGCCTTTTTACCGACAAATACAAAGCTTTTGGCGTAAGTTTGTTCTGCACCTCACTTGAATTTTTTGAAGAAATTGGGTCACATGGTGATGGAAAATATTGCCTGTTTTCGAGAAATACTTTTTTGAGGTCATCTATTTTGACAGCAGGTGCTTTCCGTCGTTTCATTTTTTACACTTTTTCGCTTTGCATAACGTAGTTAAGTAAATCATTGATATAGGGCAGGTGACCCGGTTTTGGCCATTTTAAGGATGAATTCAAAGTAATCAAAATTAATTAATTAAATTGCACATTTTTTGCCTCAAATTAGAATGCCTTGCCGTAAATCCGTCAAACCACGATGTTGAAGGTCTGTTATTTATAGAAGGTGTGGTAATTTGGCCTTTTACTACATTTTTTTACAGAATCTAGTAAACCTACTTTGTTATTAGGAAACCCAGCACGAGCGCAATCTTTGATCCATATACGACAAGTTCATTCTCTATTCCACTTCCACACTGCCTTTTTTATCTTTTTTTTTATTGATCCAAGAAAATGCCTACGCATACCTGCCCCTTTAGGGAAAGGAGACGGGTTATGTCGGAATCGCACCGAATAAAAACCTGGAGTTGTCCTTCAGGCCGTCGTATAATAGCGGGGACACAGGAATGTCCTGTTAAGGGCCTCGCTGCGTACCCGCCAACGGCTGGCCACCGAGGCAGCCCCCTCAAGTTTGGAGGCGCGCTGGGACAAACCGCGGCGGGCCTACCCTCCTCACATTCCCTTGGTTAGCCACCAACCTAGCCCTGTGTCGGCAGCCTGAGAACCACCCCAGGGTCTTACCACCATAAGCTCGTTCCCCTTTGCAAAAGACTCCCCAACCCGTAAGAAAAGCATCAGAAAAAAATTTGTGGGCGTACTGATGCGTAGTAATAGGATTCTCAGAAATCAAAATATTGTGTCTCCAACAATCTAAGTCAGACTTAACAGACAATGGTAAGGTCATTAAACTATCATAGTCATCTCCAGCGTTTTGAAGCGCGAGATATTTTTCTCTTTCTAATTGCTTAGTGTACAGCCATCCATATGATATGGCTGGACAAGCCGAGCACAGTTGCCCTAAAACCTTGCAAAATCTCTAATGGTTAAGGAACGGATTGTCGACAGCTTATTCACCTGATTGAGTATTTTGACGCGTTTTTTAGTCGGTAGCTCTAATAACATTTTTTGCGAGTCTAATTCAAAACCGAGAAAGATATGTGATTGTTTAGGTTATTGATTACTTTTTTTCTTATTGATGACAAAACCTAAATTTTGTAAGAGGTCAATACATTTTTCTGTATTGGCGTGACAACATTCGGCTGAGTAATCTAAACACAACATATCGTCTAAATATACATATATATCGAAGGCGGCAGGATACCTTCGACATCAGAGCCGTCTTCATTGGCTTTCTAATACTATGTGTTGTGGGCGTACGTGGGTTATGTGCTAGAATCAATTAAAACATAGCTCACAGTTCATCCTTGCTTTAATTATCAAGTCTTCATAGCAATCAATAGGTCATTTGATTAATTTACACTATTGCACAGTTTCTAGGCGGACACCCAGCATTATCATTTTCCAACTGCTCGTCACCAAGGCTCGAGATCATCTCCGTCACCCTGACGGCTATGCTGTGGACAAACACAAAACGACAGTATCTACTTGTTTAGCTCGGCCAATTCTGACCAACAATCATGACTCTACTTCACACGCAAACCAAAATTTAAACTCATTTTCTGAACTATTGTTTTAAATACTTGTCTAAGTAAATTAGACTATCATAAAACAGTAATATTACAACACTTAAATCAGTATAGATCATGTACCATCAATAAAGGTCATTTCACTTTATCACAACAAATCAATCATTGAGACACGCCACGACACGAGTGAACACCTCTCTATCTCCACGGCCCCGGCCGACCAGCAATATCACCATTGCTCTACACATACGCATCCACCACATGGATCGCCCGTGCTCATCCTCAGACAACACACGACTACTCGGTCTCAACAGACCCCGACCAGCCAGATAGAGCTCTCACTCGTGTTTACACAAAACAATTAAACTTCGCCAACGCATTATCAATTTCATCTGGTACATGACCTACCAGCAATGTCAATCATTTTGAACGATCTATCGTAACGTCATCATTAAAACAATTATTCAGTAAACAATGAGATAAATTTACAACATAGTTAAGTGACTTAACAAGATAAGTGAAAGCAAAGTACCATTTATCCAACCAACTAAAAAATAAAATCTATGTGATTACTGTAAGGTGTCTTGTTCGTGGTCAACAGCTATTTAAATAGCTCAGCTTGTCATTAAGCCACACACATACCAACTGCCCCTCAAAGGAGCCCGAGTCGAAGTTTTGATGTTGACGTACAAGTAGTATCGATCCTAGTGACTGCCTATTTCGCAATAATATAATGAAGCCTTGAAGCAAAAGGTCAGAGTTCAAATCACACCAAGTCCGAACTTTTCTTTTTTAAATTTCTTTTTGATTTATTTTTCTTGATTAGTTTTGGTTTTCGTTTTGTGTTTAATTGTAGTGTTTTGTTTCTCTTTAAAATTATTTGTAATAACTTTTCCTTTTTGCAATTTCTTTTTGTTTTAATTTTTTGATTTAAACTTATTTTTCCCTTTGTTATTTAATTGTAGTGTTTTGTTTGTTTTTTAAATTATTTAAAGTATTTTTATTTTTAAAACTTTACATGTCAGGTTTATGGTTCATTTTATTATTTTGTTATAGTCGTGTAAATAGTGTAGATTATAGGTAAGTTAGTTTTAAGTTATATTTTATAATTTTAAGTTAGGAAAATATAATTTTATATTTTATATTAATACGCATTTTATTTGATGAGTGAGTGGAGGCGTTTTAGTAGCACTCGTTAAATATAAAGAAGCCCGAGCATTACAACACGTACCTACATATCTTAAATTTCTAAAGAAATTTTATCAAAATAACTAACTATTCGGCTTGCAGCATAAAATGAAATAAAATAATGAATCTTTTGAAGGTAGTTTAAAAAATTAATCGACAAGCTACGAGTATGTTGATGTTGAGATTTTACTTTTAATTTTGCATTATAAATGCTAATTTATTAATTTTGAAGTTATAAATACTGGAAAAAGGAACTCGGGCCTCCGAGCATTATGCGACTGGGACTCGAACCCAGGACCTTTAGAAAATGCTCTGACCACTGAGCTACCGCGCCGCTACGTTGACTCACTGAAATTTCTTCCAGTATCTATGTGTTTACGTCATATAGCTGACGTTATTCCATCAAATGAGAGGAGTTTCCGCCTCTTCATTTCAGTAGAAATACCTTTACAAGATATTTAACTACTAATTAAGATGAAACAAGCTAATGATTGAGATTTTACTTTTAATTTTGCATTATAAATGCTAATTTATTAATTTTGAAGTTATAATGTTGATGTTTAAAAAAAACCAATTAAATCTGACTTTTATAACAAATGCGTCAATAACACCGCATTTCTCAAATAATAAAAAAATGATTGAAATTTAAATTATGTCAACATTGTACTAACCTTCATCTTCCGAGCTAGATAAATAACTACACAATTTCTTTTCAAGGCGCCTTATTTTCCGTCGAATCTGAGAGTTACTTCGTTTTCTCTTACCAATGTTCCGAGTATATTCGATAATTATAATTCAATAAGGTAACTACATTGATATGTAATTTAATTTTTTTTAAAAGAAAACGATGCCTCCGCATAAGAAATGAATGACCAATTGGCTAGTGATGGGTCGGGCTCGATGGTTTTAACAAATAGGGATGTCTAAATACTTGTTTTTTCTTTTTTTCATTTTTAAAGAGTTGAAACTTTAAAAATAATGCGATGCCCTGTGGATAAAGAAGTGAAACTACATAGTGTTCATTAAGTCTTGAGGATGTAATGATGAAGTATAATATGTTGTCTTCAAGAAGTGCTTTTATTGAGTCTTTTTTTCTATCCTATTTAAGGAACGCCAGATCAAGGTATTTGCGCGACCATGCAAATCCCTTTGAAGTATCTGAGGAACGGTTCAGTAAACTATTCAGATTTCCTAGACATGGAGTTGTGGACTTAGTTGAAGCGTTAGATGACCCTCAGCTTCTCACAGGAGTCATTCCATCTGAAAGTTTGTTATTTATCTTTGAAGAATTAAACAGATTGAATGTAGGTACCTTCCTAAAACCAACCTAAACTTTGTAAAGCTATTTTTTACTTTTGTCATTTCAGGTTTGAACAGCTCTTAAATTTTTGCGCAAGGCAGTTATCAAACTGCTGTAGGTCTGGATGCTTTGTTAGGATTCAGCCAACCATCTGTCAGCAGAATTATAAGTCTTGTGGCAAATTTAATTGTCGAGAAATTGGCCCCAATACACATACAATTTCGAAGCACCATGCCTGAAAAAGCATCTGCAATGGCAGCGTAAGTACTCACTTTAGCTAACTAAGTAAACTAGTACCTCATTGTTTACAAAGATAATATAATATAAGATTCCCTATTTACAGATTTCAAGAGCAGTTTAATATGCCAAACACCCTAGGAGCAGTCGATGGTACACACATTGCTATAGCAAAACCAAAGTTAAATCATCGTTCTGCTTCTGGAAGTCTATTTTACAATAGAAAAGGTAACTATAGCATCAATTTCCAGATTGTGAGTCAATTGTTTTTCATACTGTTTAATAATTGTTCATACTGTTTAATAATTGTTATATATGTTACCGGCAATCTGTATAATTCAGGTATTCCTGGGGCGTCCAGGCAATGTATAAAATAAAATGAATATTATTGTCTATTCAATACTTTACCTAGGTAATGTATATGTTACGGCTAATACCCGAAGTGCGGCTATACCTAGTTTTAGCCGGTTAGAAGTTTTTTAATTTGGAAAGCTGTAAAAAAAAATATACCTATGTATATAAAAACTGGCTTCAATCATGAGTCGACGGAGTTCCGCTACGCGAGACTCCTTTTTCTGGGTGGTATCAAAAAAGTTACCTAACTAACCTAACCTGTTGATGTTCTAACCGGCTAAAACTAGGTGTAGCCGCACTTCGGGTATTAGCCGTTTAACACTAACTAGGTAGGTGACGTAGAAGGAATAAAATATCAGTTCGTACTAAGTTAAGATCATATATTAATATAAGTGTTTACACAGGGCCGGCCGTCTAAGTACTGGCTACATAAAATAAATAAGCAACTTAGCAATCTTAGTATAAGTAATACGTAGGTATTTATACGTGCCGCTACACTATTCCCCCCTCAAAAAAAGGAATACAAATTTTTATATAAAACATGAAAATTACATATTATAACAAAGTAGGACAATCTATTCTTAAAAAATCAATATGCAAAAATACAAACATCGTAGGTATCATAAGTAACCAACCTACGCACTTAATGCTAATGAACTGCAGAAAGCAATGTCATCATTTTCGATACATGTAGTTTTAACATCACAAAAATATATTAAAATAAAATTGACTTATTTTTGCTAACCAACACAATTACACAAAATTTCATGATAAGGTAAATACACACATCAACATCGTCTAGGGATATTTTGTATAAAGTTCTTAAACTCAAGAAATACTGATTAATTTTAATTTTTTTTGAAGAAAGTTTATTTTGTAAACCTTATTGAACGATTCTAAATTTGAATTTGAAAAAAAAAAATAAAAAAAAAAGATTCATGCTGCATAATGGTAGCGAAGTCTGAAGGTTTCATTTACCTACAGTAACTTTTGTCATTTTTTTGTGCCAAACTTAAGTTTTATAGCAAGTTATCGGTAAATTATCAATTAATGTTATTGTGTGCATTATGCAGCGGGGCTATCGAAAGAGGAAAGAAATGTTACGGGCAGTAGGTATGCTCCAAACTGGGGCTAGTCAACGGAATATTGCTGAGGAGATGGTAACAAGACAAAACGTGATATGAAGCTTATGGTCATGTTATCGTGCTACTCGTGAAATGGCTGAAAAACACCCAGGCGGGAAACACTTAATCACTCAACGACAAGACCGAAATTTGCAAGTTGCCGCGAGACGGCAACCAAATTTTACGGCCATGCAGTTGGTTCCGAGGCTCCAGTCAGAGCACCAGTTGCTTGTGAGTGATGAAACTGTGAGGAGAAGGCTGCATGAAGCTAATCTTCATGCTCGCAGACCGCTTCGTACTCCAGCACTACGCCGAGAAAATCGTGGACGACGGCTAGAGTGGGTTCGTGAACATTTGCTCTGGGAAGATAACCAGTGGTTCATATTGCTGTTTACCGATGGCTCACGGTTCGATTTCCATCCTGATACACGTAGAGTACGTGTTTAGCGAGTTCCTGGTGGTGAGTGCCGTCTGCGACACCCACAGGAAGTCCTTCCATACCACGGCGGGACAATTAAGGTTTGGGCGAAAATTCGTGTTGGTGGAAGAACAGACCCCGTTTGGATCAGAAACACCATGTCAGCTGAAAAATATTGTAACGAGGTGCTAGAACCAATAATCTACCTCGACAAACTGCAAATGGGCCAAAAATTCACGCTGATGAACGACAAAGCCCGTCCGCACACAGCGAGAGTGGTGACGAGCTGGTTGCAGGAGCACGACGTATCGGTCCTAGGCTGGCCCACTCAGTCGCCTGACCTAAACCCCATTAAATACGCGTAGGATATGCTTTAAAAAAGAGCTTTAAGGAACTTCGCTACAAACATTGCGACGAAAAAACATATTTTTTTGCCACTTAGCCGGACCTGGGACAATATACCGCAGCCCGACTTGGATAACTTAATCCAAAGCATAAAAAACGTTGTAGGACCGTTTTTAACGTCGTGGATGGTTTTACTGACTACTGATTTTTCACAATACCGTTCAAATCTGAATAATTTCTGATTATTTTTCACTTTTCCTTGAGAAACACATTCATTTGTGACTTATACATTTTTTTCACTTTTTTCTTTATTTAAAAAAAACACTATTACGCAAAAAAAATTGATTTATTTTATTAATGTAGTCTGATAAATGAGCTTTATAAAAATATATCCATGTTGTATGTTATTTTTAATAAATTTTGAGTAAACTAAGTAAATTCAAAATATCCCTAGACGATGTTGATGTGTGTAGGTACATACAGTAAAGTAAGTAGTTTTATAAGTAGGTACAAATACGGCAAATAAAAAGATGTTTAAAATAGGTACACTTTACACTCAACACTAGTTTTACAATTTATTTTACTTAGAGATAAGTAAGTACTAGATTATTTAGTCACTACAATTAACACACTTCGATTTTGGTCAGGGGTTTTGTATTTGTCTGAACCTTACGTACACTCGGGGCTCGCGCATGTTGAGCGGCTTCAATAGCCTTCTCCTGCACAGCTTCCAAACGTTTTGTCAACCAGTTCTTGCTTTTAGAAATACATTGGCGACAAGAAACATATATTCCAGAAACATATATTCCAATAACAATTAATAGGAACAGAACGACTGCAAAACCAATATGGGACCAACTCATATACTGTTTAACCCCCGCGGTTCCGCCTGTTTGAGTAACTACGACTTCGTCCTTAGTGTAATAATTGCCCATATCGAATCGATTAATAAAACAATGGTAGAAATATTACCACTTTTATTTTTCTACTAAAACCTTTAATTTTTTCTCGCATAGCAACACTAAAGAGTTTATAACCATTTGATATACATTCTTAAAAAATACAGATGTTTTTAAATGGTAACATTTAATTTACAAACGTCACAATCATCAGCTGTCGAGTGTCAAAGTTGACGATACGGTGTTTTGGTGAAAATAAAGTGAGTTTTGCCGGTGTTTTGAAGAGTTTTGGAAATTTTGTTAAAAATATATTCTATTTAGTGACATTGGCGTTCAACTACGGTAAGTAGAATATTTACTTTTATCGATTTTGGCATTCGTTTCCTATAAAAGTTAGTATTTGTACTATATTTTAGGTTGGAATTTGGTGGTAAGATACTTACCATTGTTTGTTGTACGATATTTTAGGTTCGAATTTGGTGGTTAGATACTTACCATTGTTTGTTCGTGCATTGTCTGCTATCAGATCACTATAAAAAAGCCGTGGGTTTGGTAATTTATCATATCGTATATTTTTATTGTTTCAGAAAATCGAAATGCCTCCTAAGAAAAAAAAATTTGCGCCAAGTGAAAAAAATGACTATCAAAAACTAGAAGCAATTGTCGGAAATTTAGAAGATTTATCTGATTTATCTGACTGTGATGAAGAAGATGATCCAGTTTATGGAAGTCATTTGAGTAGTCCTTCAGAGTCTTATCTGACTTTACCGGATGATAAAATAATTGAAAAACGGTTAAAAGAAATATTCGGATTAGAACTAGACGAAGAAATTATTGCTATAAATGAAGAAGTTGTTGCTACAAATGAAGAAATTGACCAGTCAACTGATTCGGTACTAGATGTCTTGTCAAATTCAACTCAGTCTAGTCCAATTCAAATACAAGATAGTTTTGTCCGTCCATGTGTACCAGTATTTTCTGAAAGAAAACGCAGCTCTCTCTCGTATGTTCACGACCAAGCAAAAAAGGCTCCACTCAACTCTGCCGATAAAGGTCCAGCTATGTCTGTACCTAAGCGACGAACGCGAAGTGCCTCTGACTCAAAACCACAAATGCGAAGTGCTTCTGCCTCACCAGTGCCATCCCCGCATGCAATAGAACAAAGCAGCCCACCACCGATCGATCCATTTTTTTGCGTTCCTGCACCTATAACTCCAGCTAAGTCTGCCTCTCAGCCACGAACGCGAAGTGCCTCTGCCTCACCAGTGCCATCCCAGCGTGCAATAGAACAAAGCAGTCCACCACCGATTGATCCACTTTTTTCTGTTTCTGCTGCTGCAAGTCCTGACAGGTCTGTTACTGAGCCACGACCGCGAAGCCCCTCTGCCTCACCGAGACCATCCTCTCGTGCAATTGAACAAAACAGTCCACCATCTATCGTGACTTTATCGCAAAGATCGGCACAAATTATTGCTGCTCTGGATGAAATTAGATCAGAAAACTTACCTACTGTTTCACAAAGTACTCCTATTGCTCCGCGCAGAAATCGTTCCTTGCCACGAGATTGGAAAATTGTGCATAATACACATCCAATTCCACCCTTTGATAAAAAAGGTGAGCCCCGATCACATTATACTCACAAGACACATCCCACTGAGGTCTTCAATAATTTTTTTCCTGATTCCATTATCGAAGTTATCGTAGAACAGACCAATAGGTACGCTCGCCAAAAAAATTGTCGAAATTGGACTCAAGTTACATCAGACGAAATGAAAGCTTATTTAGGAGTTCTTATAATGATGGGCTTAAATCCACTACCTGATATGGAACTGTATTGGTCGAGTGATCCATTCTACAACAACCCTGAGATTTCCCGAATATTTACTATCGTCAGGTTTAAGAAAATAACCGAAAATCTCCATTTAAACGATAATGAATTGGAGCCCGCAAGAGATTCTCCTGAATATGATAAGCTTTATAAGCTGAGACCTTTAATAACTGGAATAAACGAGCAATTTCTAAACCAGATGACTGAATCTAGCAAGCAATCCATTGATGAGTGCATGGTGAAGTTCAAGGGTAGGAGCAGCCTAAAGCAATACATGCCTAAAAAGCCCATAAAAAGAGGTTTTAAAGTCTGGGCAAGGTGTGATGCTGTAACGGGCTATATGTATCAATTTCAGATATATACGGGAAAGGGCGATAATACTGAAAATGAAGGCCTGGGTTATAATGTAGTTATGACGCTTTGTCGGCACCTTCCACAAAATACGCTAGTTGCGTTTGATATTTTTTTTACCAGTTGTAACCTTATGGAGGATCTATACGAAAAGGGCATATTTGCTGTAGGAACAGTCAGGAGTGACCGAAAAGACCTTCCACCCATTTTAAAAAAAGCCCAGCCAAAGAACTTGAGGCTAAACAAGCACGAATTTGCATCTATGACGAGCGAGCCAATTACAGCAATAAAGTGGTATGATACTAAGGACGTCACCTTACTTACGACGGCGCATCTCCCGCTTGATACAAAACTTGTAAAAAGAACACAAAAAGACGGGTCTAGGCAAGATATACTCTGTCCTACTGCTATAGCGTCCTACACGCTTACGATGGGTGGTGTGGACCACTTTGATCATTTTCGATCATCGTATCCTATTGATAGGAAATCGAGAAAATACTGGATGAGGCTTTTCATTTTTATGTTTGATTCGGCCATCATCAACGCTTACATAACTTATAACATAAAGCATATTGTGTCGACGCATTCACATAGAAATTTCAGGTTGAAATTAGCAAGAGGTTTAGTAAACAATTACACACACAAGAAGAACCGACCGACAGTGTTCAAAAACAAAAAAGGAGGAAATTTTGGAGTACCGGATGAAATCCGCCTTCTCAATGTCGGACTACATTTTCCGGAAGAAGGCGAGACTTATAAGCGATGCAGATTTTGTAGCACCAAAAATCAACAAAAGCGAACAAAAATTTTCTGCACAATGTGCAAAGTCACGCTATGTGCAAGTCCTTGCTTTAAGAGTTTTCATATGGCGGAAAATACACAGCCAGAAGAAAATTTTCAGGCGTGTGAGAATTACTAAATATTTTAAAACTTAAATAAAACTATTTCAGACTATTTTGATAGTTTTAATTTATTTTCTTATTTTTTAAATAAAACTATTTCAAACTATTTAGCTAGTTTTAATTTATTTTCTTATTCAACTTGATAAAATATATACCTGCGAGTAAAGCCAAAGCATAAAACTAGTTACAGCAAACTTATGTAACCTAAACGGATAATGGTAAATATTTTACCACCATTACAAGTTCTAAACGGATAATGGTAAAATATTTACCACCGAAAATTACAGTAGTTCCCCCCCCCCCCCCAATTCCGGATTTTCCTAAAGAATTGAAATCTGCGGCTCTAAAATACCCAGGAATCGACGTGATCTTATTCTAATCATTAAAAACTGCTCGTGTTTGTTTAAGGGTTAACGGTTATCACTTTGAAATCAAAAACCACTTAAATGATTGGAAATCTAAAAATAGACTAAAATATTTCTTAACTACATTTAATATATACTTATCTACAAAAATTCTTACAAGTTAAAACGTAATGTTGGCCTACTTATGCGGCCACTGCGCGTTGTATAGCTACGCAAAGAGCGAGTTGCATCATCCGCTCTGTTAGGTCTCGATGGTATGGTAACCGCAGTCTCGGGTTCGATTCCCGGTACAGTTTTCGGACCACTATGTACAAGTCGTCCGGCTACTTCCTGTGAACCATCTTCTTGTGATGTTTCGAGGTACGCCGGCTTTAACCTATCTATAGAAATATTTGACTCACGATCACGTAACTTAATTAAATAAAACTTACCTTTCCTATCTAATACTTTAAAAGGACCGTTGTACGGTGGTTGTAATGACTTTTTTACAACGTCTGACCGTACAAAAACATGTGAACAATTACTTAAATCGCGATGAACGAATACTGTACGCGAATCCCTATGAGCTATCGGCTTAGGTTTCAAACTGCTAATCATTGTGCGTAAACGCTCTACATACTGCG
Source organism: Emmelina monodactyla (assembly GCA_916618145.1). Lineage (NCBI taxonomy): Eukaryota > Metazoa > Arthropoda > Insecta > Lepidoptera > Pterophoridae > Emmelina > Emmelina monodactyla. The sequence continues at coordinate 7,530,890 of OU745316.1, forward strand.
TTTGATCTAAAATAGCTTCATCTTTCGTGTCAGAATAAAAATCGCCTGGCAACCTTAAAGTCTGTCCGTATGTCATTTCGGCTGCGCTGACGCCCGTGTCTGACCTAGGCGCCGCGCGTAGTCCTAGCAACACTATAGGTAGTTCCTCCAGCCAAGTGCTAGAATCCAACCTGGCCATTAACGCGGCTTTCAGTGAACGATGCCAACGTTCCATTGGCTGCGTATAAGGTATAGTCTGAGCACTCACCACCTACATTGTTTCGGTACACTTTACTAAACGGCAACACAGATATGTTTGCCCCTGTATCTATTAGAAACTTAAGGCCACTGCACTTATCAATAACACTGAGACGATTGTTCGACAACCCCATGCAGCTAGCCGCCTCCGTCGACTGCACGTAATTTAGTTTCCCTGTATTGCATTTGTGTGCCTTGTCCTTGTAGTTGTAGTGGTAATAGCACAGCCAATCCTCAGACTGTGGAGTGCGATGACGTTTGCCACTCGGACGTCCACGGGATCGGGACTTAGAGAAACGCCTGTTACCATTGCGATGCCGCTGGCGTGACCTTGACCTAAAATTATCCATCTTATCCAGCCGCATGGTCAACTTCGCTATCTCGGCTATGATCTTGTCAGCACTAGATATAGGCGTACATGCTTCACCCACCGAATCGACCGCTGCAACACCCAAAGGTCTGGTGGACTCCATGACCTTGTCTGCCACTGATGAGAGCGTGTTGATGTCCTTGGTATCGCTCACTGCTAAAACTGCTCGAACTGGAGGAGGGAGATGATTTTGCCACAATATGAGCAAGGCTTCATCCCCAACTTTATCTCGAGCCAGGCCCTTCATCTTGCGCAGTAGGTGCGACGGCTTCTGATCACCTAGATCCATTTCGCAAATCAGTTTTTGGATCTGACGAACTTGGGACTCTTCAAAAATATTGAGAAGCCTAGCCTTAAGTCCGTTGTATTTATCCTGCTCTGGAGGATCCACCAAAAAATCGGTCACCTGCTGTATCACGCGCTTGCCAAGCTTCGCGATGACTAAATGGTATTTGGTTGCATCCGAAAGCTTCTGGCTCTGTACGACGGCTTCAAATTGTATAAACCACGGTCTCACTAGGTCTTCCCAAAAATCAGGAATGCGCGATGATATCGAAATCTGCGATAGATCTTGTGCGCCGCTTACTTCGCCGCTGTTGTCGTCGGGCATTTTGTCACAACACAAACAATGTTCGTCCAACACAAACGATAAAAATAATTGAGTACTTGATATTTAAAACTGGGCTCGGCACTGTCGTATAAAAAAAAAATTATTTGTCACCTTTTTGATCACGTCGGGGTCACCAATTTAACACTAACTAGGTAGGTGACGTAGAAGGAATAAAATATCAGTTCGTACTGAGTTAAGATCATCTTCTATACATATAATAAAGCTGAAGAGGATGGAAAGTCTGTACATAAAAGATATTCGAAAAAAAATTTATTGGGGATACTTAAAATTGATAACAGAACACATTCCAATAGTTTTTAGAATTTTTGTCTGTTTATCTGTTTGTCTGTTTATCTGTTTATTTGGCTGAGCATCACGCGAAAACGGCTGGACGGATTTTAATGAAACTTTTACTATTGTGTAGAGAAAATTATGGACCAGGTTATAGGGTAAAAAAAACAACCCCTAAAAGGGAGGGGGGTTGGCAAAAACTTGAAATACGTTTGCACGTGAATTTCATAGGGGTGCGTGGTAGTATGATGTGCAAACTACACTGAAACCGAGATTTGAAAAAGTACCTACATAATTATAATATAAATCTATCTAATATCTTATCTAATCTAATAATAATATAAATTATAAAAATAAAAATAAAAAAAAAAGCAGCGTCTATCTCTGTAAAGTGATAGATATATGCTGAGGCGTGACCTATCATTGTTGTGTTGCATTGCACACTGAAATGTAATTACTAACATACTCTGTGTTTTTCTCCCTATCTACTTTTGATATAATTATTATTACGTAAGTACCACAGACGAAAGAAAAAACACGCGCGCCAGCTGCGCCGCACTTGACAGCTCTGTGGTAAGTACCTATTGTATTTTAGTGTGTAAGGTGCCACAATTACTTGAATAGACTTATTTTCTTCTTCTAAGTTGGCGAAACGAAGTTCGCGGGCACCAGCTAGTATATTAATATAAGTGTTTACACAGTGCCGGCCGTCTAAGTACTGGCTACAGAAATTAAATTAGCAACTTAGCAATCTTAGTATAAGTAATACATAGGTATTTATACGTGCCGCTACAGCCGTAACATATACAATTCCTAGGCATTGTATAGATTACCTGCCGTACCACCGGCAATGTGTAAAATAAATAGACCTTGGTCTATATTTATCAATGATAACCTATAATATGTTCATAATAATTATGAAACAGGTTCTATATTAAAAATTTACTGAATTAAAATAATGCACCAATGAAAGTGTTAAAAAATTTGACAAATCCTTTCCTGCCCCCATAGTTTGAAGAGTCACAATTAAAATAATAGGTACGACGACGAGCGAAGCGTGGAGGAGTGTGAGGTTGAATGGTGACCATACAGTGTGCAAGCCGAGCGAGCGAAGCGAGCTTGCCGCGGCATCGGTCGGCGAAGCACCACAACCCTGATATTTTTTACTAAAAATTACCAACTACTTCGGAGAAAATAGTTATGAAGGAAAAAAATATGAGTCGAAAAATTCCTTAGTAATGAAACTATTATTTAAAAAGTTATGGCAACTGACTATTGTGAATTCCGTTGGTAGGACAAAAATAAATGAAGAAAGAAAGTACGAGAAAATTTTATAACAGTGATTGTTATGAATACAAATCGGTAGTTGAAAAAAAAAAGAAAAAAAAACTTATAAAAGTGCAATATACAGGGTCTGTCGTAATGAATGGATAACCCGTTACCTACAGTTGATCCGGATGTGAGGCTATAAGAAAATGGTGTCTTCTTGCCAGGGTTGTCAACCATAAGAAAATGGCGTAGCGAAATTTATAAAAAAGTTTAAAAGTCTATTTTTATCATTTATTCGGCTGCCATTTCTTCAAATTTTGATATATTTGTATAATTTTTGTTGTATTATACTCCTGAAGACGTGTATTATGTAATTTTAATACAATTTTAGGTGTTATTCATGTTGAACATTATCAAAATTCTCATTTTAAGAAAAACTTTTCCAATGTTTTTTCTTTATGTCAATTTTTGATCATCTCCTGTGAAAAAATTTAGTATGACGTTATAGCTGCCCATGATCTCAATAAATTGTCTAGTATGTGTAGATTCTAAAAAGGTATAACGATGTGTACTTTACAAGCAAAATTATATTCCAGGAGCAAGAACACTAATCAGGGTCGGAATTTTTATTTTTCAAGTTATGTTATAAATGGTTGTAAAACTTCGCCATAATGATTTTATTCTATCAAGATACTTTGCACAAACACTATCTGGCCAATAATAGGATATTCAGAAGAAAACTCGGTTGTTTTTGGGAAAAAAATAACATTACTCCACGATAATAATGTAATTAAAATATACAAATGAAAATTGTTGTGCTCTAATAGTTACATGCGACAAACATGTTGCGACAAGATTTTTAGAAATTGAATCTTAAATTTTAAAAATCGAACAAAGTCCGCATTACAAAGAAAAGTGGAAAAAAGTGGAAGGAAATCGTCCTTCCATAAATGCATTGTGCACATGGACACACGGTAATCAGGATGTCGCACATTTGGATATCTTTGACGATAAACACTAGCAGCTCTATTGGTGTTGCCATTACATACACCGTAAATGTAATGCATGTTCGCGTATTCGGCCGGCGTGTATTGTTGCGGCATGATACACAAACTAAACAAAAACTTTACCAAAACAACAAGTTCAATCGATAGCACAACACAATGTCCGTAAATGTGAGCAAAGTCATCAGTATCACCACGTTATCAAGTCCAAATCACAAGGAAAATTAAAGTCCGATATTAGAAAGCAGTAACAAATTGACGAAATTAATGAGAACAAAAGCACATGCGATGGTCAACATTACACTGATGTGATGAGTACCTTTTTCTTTGTAATGCGGTCTTTGTTCGATTTTTAAAATCCGTTTCAACTTCGAATAAACTTGTCGCAACATGTTTGTCGCATGTAACTATTAGAGCACAACAATTTTCATTTGTACATTTTCATTACATTATTATCGTGGAGTAATGTTATTTTTTTTAAAAACAACGGAGTTTTCTTCTGAATATCCTATTAGTGGCCAGATAGTGTTTGTGCAAAGTATCTTGATAGAATAAAATCATTATGACGAAGTTTTACAACCATTTATAACATAACTTGAAAAATAAAAATTCCGACCCTGATTAGTGTTCTTGCTCCTGGAATATAATTTTGCTTGTAAAGTACACATCGTTATACCTTTTTAGAATCTACACATACTAGACAATTTATTGAGATCATGGGCAGCTATAACGTCATACTAAATTTTTTCACAGGAGATGATCAAAAATTGACATAAAGAAAAAACATTGGAAAAGTTTTTCTTAAAATGAGAATTTTGATAATGTTCAACATGAATAACACCTAAAATTGTATTAAAATTACATAATACACGTCTTCAGGAGTATAATACAACAAAAATTATACAAATATATCAAAATTTGAAGAAATGGCAGCCGAATAAATGATAAAATTAGCGAAATTTATAAAAAAGTTTAAAAGTCTACGCCATTTTCTTATGGTTGACAACCCTGGCAAGAAGACACCATTTTCTTATAGCCTCACATCCGGATCAACTGTAGGTAACGGGTTATCCATTCATTACGACAGACCCTGTATACCATAATAAAGTTCCTCTTTGACGTTTTTCATTATAATCTTACCTGCATTACATACATTACCGGGCGCGCATTCGGTATTGTATAGAATACCTTGGCAAAGTATAAAATAAATGATATTTCATACATTACCGGCACGTTTTAGGTATTCTATACATTACCTAGGTATTGTATAGAATACCGGATTATTTTTTATTTTTTATTTATTTAACATTTAATGTATTTACACACAGTTACAATAAAAGGATAGACAGAAACATAGAATTAAGCAAACATAACATGTATACCTATATAAATACAAAGGAACTGCTTATTCCAAATAGAAATTTCTTCCAGCAGTCCTAGTTTTGGAGAAGTGGATCAGTTATGCAACTTTCGTATGAACCTTTAAATAATATACATAAACTACATATAATATACATAAATATATAAATACAAACTACTAATCATTTACATAAATAAATAAAATATAGATACATATATTAAATACTAATATGTACACATACCTATATACACGAATATATAACACATAATCGAATATATACATAAATAATACTATTAAAGATTTAAATAAAAAGATTTGACACGTTTTTTGAACAATGACAAAGTCTTAGTCTCGCGGATCTCAATCGGCAGTGAATTTCAAAGTCTGACAGCGGAAACGGTAAAGGAAAAGGAATAGAAATCAGTGGTGTGGGTAGGCACGGAAAGAAAGTACATTTTAAGAAGTCTACAGGTTGCATCTTCGGGATGGTTGAATGTAAAGCGGTCGCGGAGGTAGGAAGGGTAGTGAGGATTATTGAGGACATTATGGAGTAAGCAAAGTATACGAGTATCCCTACGAAAACGGATTGGGAGCCACTGGAGATGCTTGCGAAGATGGGAGACATGGTCAAATTTAGTGAGATTAAAGACAAACCTAATGCAAAGATTTTGCAAGCGCTCCAGTTTGTTTAATAGCTCCTCAGTGGCATCGGGGTAACATACATCAGCATAGTCAATTAAGGGTTGTATGAGAGTAAGAGCTAGGGAGATCTTAGTTGGCAGAGGAAGGTAGGATTGGAGGCACTTTAAGGAGTGAAAAGAGTAATGCACTTTCCGACTGATTTCGTTGACATATAAACTCCAGTGAAGGTTAGGATCAAAGATAACGCCCAGGTTTTTAGCACTGTCAGCAAAACCAATCGGAATACCATCCAGAAGGATAGGTGGTAAGGACGACATATCAAGACGACTGCGCATGCAGCGACTTCCTACAATTAAGGCCTGTGTTTTACGAGGGTTTATGAGAAGACCAAACGATTTAGCCCAGATGGAAATGCGATCCAACTCTTTATTGATGAAAGCTAAAGCATCGAGAATGTTTGAAGGGGCGAAATTTGCAAGTCGTCCGCATAAAGGTGGAATTTGGAGGATAAAATTTGGGTAATGGAGTTTATAAAAATGGAGAAAAGTAATGGGGAGAGGACACCACCCTGAGGAACACCCGCAACGATGTCAGACCAGTCTGAGAACCTCTCATCAAGACGAACACGCTGCGAGCGACCACGGAGGTAGGAATTAAACCAGGATAGGGCAGGAGAGGAAACGTTTAAGGATTTCAAAATTCCGAGGAGAACGTCAAAGTCAACAGAGTTGAAGGCGCTGCTGAAATCCAATAGTACAAGGATCGTGAGATTTTTGTTTTCCATGGCCCAGCGAATGTCGTCTGTAACATTGATTAATGCTGAAACCGTACTGTGGCCAGGACGAAAACCTGATTGAAATGGGTTAAGAAGGTTGTGATTTGAAAGAAATTTTGATAACTGGTCATGAACAAGGTGCTCGAGGACTTTGGATAGGAATGGTAAAATTGAAATAGGTCGGAAATCAGATAAAGCAGTAGGATTTGGAACTTTAGGTAAGGGTATTACATGAGCGGCTTTCCAGGATGAAGGAAAGGTTGACGTGGAAAGGGAAAAATTTAAAATATGTGTCAATACAGGTAACAGTAATGGAAGGATTGGAGTAACCATTTTCGAGCACAACTTATCATGACCAGCAGCTGCAGAACTAATCGCCAAAACTGCTTTCCCGACGTCCTCCTCATTGGGAACGGAGAAATAGAATGAAGGGTGGTGGGCAGGAGCATCGGCAAGCCTACTCAGCGTCTGAGCTTTGATATTAGGGTCAAGTGAAACGGGAGGTGTAGAAAAATATTTGTTTAAAGACCCTAAATCAAAGTCATTGACTGAATTTGAGGTACATTTGCCGACATCAAAGGATTTAAGAAAATTCCAAACTTCTGCGGAACTGCGGTTGGTCAAAGAATCATGGAAGTAACGCCTTTTAGCGTTACGACACATGCGATTGCAACTATTTCTCAGCTTTTTAAACTCAACAAGATTAGTCTCTGTGGGGCATCGCTTGAAACGTCGTTTGGCTTTATCACGGGCAGCCATTAAGTTTGTGATTGATTCAGACAGCCAAGGCGCAGGGTTGTACCTAACTTTGACAACTTTAAGCGGTGCGTGAGAATCGTAAAGTTGAAGTAGAGCACTATCAAAGTTTTTCACTTTTTCATCAATATTAGTGCTATCATATACATTCTGCCAGTCAATAATACTAGCGTCGCTTTTAAGTGCCTCCAAATCAATGCCTTTGTAACTTCGGAGAAGGAAGGATTTAGGTCTGCGTTTGGGAGGGCGGATGCGGTAGGAGAGGAAGACAAAATCATGATAGGAAAAGGAGGCTGTCAGCTGACCATGATTTGAGACATTGTTTAAGGAAGAAACTATCATGAGATCGATTAGGGAGGGTTCAGAATTAGGGAAATGATGTGTTGGAGCGAGGGGTAAGATATTTAGGTTGAGAAAGGAAACAAGGGATTGTAACTTTCGTGTACGAGAATCATTTTTTAGAAGGCAGGTGTTAAAATCTCCCATTATAATAACATGATCATACGTAGGACAGATATCGTTTAGAAGATTTTCAAATGATTCAAAGTAATTAATTCGGCAATTGGGACTATAACCAACTAAAAGAAGTACTTTTGTGTGATGCAATGTCAGTTCAAGCGCAAGATGTTCGGCAGATTCCGGGTAAAGGGAGGGAGAGGCACTGATAATCTTGTAGGGGATGTTACTACGAAGATACACAGCAACTCCACCGCAACCCTTACCAGTTCTGTCATTACGCACCAGAACGAAACCGGGAAGAGAAAACTGAGTAGATGGAAGAGAGGGTTTCAAGAAAGTTTCCGAAATCAACAAAGCATCAAGGGGAAGATTGCTGAAGGAAGCCAGAAGATCGGAATGGTGACTAGGGATACTTTGTATATTAATATGCCCAATATTAAGGTTTTTAGGATATATGGAGAAAGAGGAAGAAATTTTATCATGAAGTGTAACGGGAAGAGAAGAATTACTGTCAGCACTGAGAAAACTGCACGAAGAAGAACAGCACGACTCAAAACTATCATCCATAGTTCAATAACATGCAAATAAATAATTATAATTTAAATAAGGTATATGAAGTATAATAAATAAACTAAATGTTTTTTTTTTTTATCAAAAAAGAATAAAAATAAAAAACAAATTAATACTATTTAACATTAAGTAGCAGAACTTACCCATGACTCAAATTTTAAATATAAGATGTAATTAAATAAATACAGAAAAACAAAGTTTATTTTTAGACACAAATCTGAACGACGAGAACAAAACAAATGAAAAAGAAAAAAAAGTCTAATTTTTATAGGGCAACATTGATGAAGTCGGTTGACAAATGACACAATGACATTAATGTCAATCAATGTACACGAGGATTAACAACGATTATGCACATTGCCGGTAACACATAGACATAAAACTGATGATTTAAATTATGCTTAATTTATTATAGGTTTGTAGTGCAACAGGGAAAATTATATCCCTCAATGCAAACTTTCCAGGAAGCACGCACGATGCTGCAATGGAGGGCTTCCAAAGTTTTTAAATCATCGAAACGCAATTACTTGCAACATTATATTATTTTATAGGTGACAAGGGATATCCTCTTCAGCCATGGCTTATGACTCCACTTATGGCACCTTCAAATTTAGCTGAAGAGCGATATAATGAATGCCATGCTCGGGCCAGAAACATTGTATAAATGTTGAAAAATAAACTCAGATGCTTTCATCGCCACCGTTGTCTGCATTATAAACCCGAAAAGGCAACAAAAATAATGATTGCTTGTTGTGTATTGTAAAAAAGATTCTTGAATATTATGACTGGTACGACTTCATCATTAAAGTTAAAGATATATTATTTTCGTAAAAAGAAATGTATATAATTTTAAATCCTTTATACACATCAAGAAGATTACTCTTCAAATGAAATCTCAGAAAATATTATAGTGGAAGAAGAAACTACTGATATATATGAAATAATATGAAGCAAGGAGAATCCGCCAGACCCTTATCAATACTTATTTTGTTTGACAAGGTTTAAATATAAAGTTGAAAACAAATATGACTGTTATTCTTTTGCAAAATATGTATATTCTTTAAAAATAATTATCATGAAAAAAAAATTGGGACACCATAGCCAGCAAACTCTTCCCAAAATCAAAATCAAAAATCAAAAAAATCAAAATCAAAATTCTTTTATTCATCATAGATATGTAACATATACATAATGAACGTCAATGTTACAAACTTCGACTTTACCTAACCGTAGACCGAGAGAAAAAAGCCGGCGGAAAAAAACTCCCAGCACTCTTTTTGAAAATTACTTGCAACATTATATTATTTTGTGCACAACCTCAACTATTGTCCTCGGGTTGGGTGGAAAAATTGTCAGGCAAAAGTATTGGCAGGCCTACTGATCTTATGGCCGCAGCCATAATTTCGGCAGCCTGCACAATACTCTCCCTAAAGAGTTGTGCGTTGTTGTTGAGGCTGTGCACCAACATCTCGGTGTGGTTCGGCTGGTGGCATCTTACACGACGCCTCCGAACGGGTTGTGGTCTTTGTGTACAAAACATTAGATGTTTCATTTAGCCTTGGTTCAGGATCCACAGAGGGCAACATATTTTTAGCAGGTGACAAATTAAGCGGTGGTGGTGATGAATTTGGAATGCAACTACAGGGTTATTTCTAATTAGCGCATCACCTCTTGTAGGCAGCTTTTCTACATCAATCCCAACAACATTTAACCAACGAATAATTAAAATTAATATTTAAAAAAAATAAGTTTTTCCATACAAATTTATTAGGTGCATCTAAACGGTGCAATACTCTACGCGCACGAAACTGGCGTGGCAGGCGCGCGGGCGACGGGGGGGGCGACCGGTTTAGGAACTTCTAACAAAATACAGAGTTATAAATAACAGAGTGCGCAAATTTGTTTTTATTTTTTTGTTTTTGTGTTAATTATCAAGTTTTGTAAAAAGTCGTACAACAAATGTTATTGGGATTGATGTAAGGAAGCCGTCTGCAAGAGGTGATGCGCTAATTACAAAAAACCCTGTATACCGGCCGTTCAGGACCAACAGCAGGTATAAAAACATCTTTAATGTACTTTTCAAACATTGTGATCTTCATCCTATCTTACTTACAGCATATGCTGTGCAGTGTTGCTACCTTGGTGGTTTTTCCACCAGAACTAGCGCTTTTTTAAAGCCTCTAGTGGTATTTTAAATAACATAGCGTTTTTATTTTTTTAGTGGTTTTTTGGGGATTTTTCAGTACGAAATCTGGCAACACATTTTACCTACCATTTCAGAACTACCCAACGTTCCCTGCTTACTCTATGACCGGGGAATCCCTCAGCACAGTCATTACTCTATGACCGGGGAATCCTTTAGTGCTGTCGTTTGTTAAGGTTTTCTTTAAATCTTGTCATCTAAGTCTCGAATTTGGTTCGTGCTGTCGAAAACCCGAAAAGTTTGGTAAAGTCGTTTTTAAAAGGTCACAGTGTGTGAAGTCGTGACGCTCAGTACGAGTACTATCCAATAATGGAAATTCCATTCAAGAAAAAAAACTATGCACAAAAATATAGAAAAGAGTTGGAATCACATGACGAATTCAAATCCTGGCTCAAACCTTTACCTGGTAATGATACGAAGGCGTTTTGCACATATTGTAAGGCGGAATTACTAGCGAAATTGGTAGACTTGAGAAGACATGCTGAAACAAAGAAGCACAAACAAAAAATACAAGTGATATCCGGCAACCAGATTATACAATTCAAGCCCGATGGTGAGAAGATTTCCAACCCAAAATCGCGCAAAGCTGAAGGAATGCTCGCGCTTTACATTACAGAACAGCTCAGTTTCCTGTATTGATCATCTAACAGATTTAGTGAAATTGGCTTTCCCTGACTCCAAAGCAACGGACGACTTAAAAATGCAACGTACTTGTTGGAGGTGCAATGGCCCGTCACTAATTCATCAAATATATTTTATTCATAGTCTATGGTTTGTCAACCGTTTTTATTGTCTTTGCACTTCCTGTCTCTCAGCCATGTTCTTGTGTGTGAAGTGTATGTACGCCGCCCAAATAATACAATAAACTCTTTAAGGCCTCCATAATATAGTTTCAATCATAACCCCACAAGTGGTTATGGGCCCAGGTGCGCTAGTGGATGAAGATTGTCGAAAACTATGATAAATATGGATGGTCGAGGTGAGAATGCAAACTGCGTAGTGGTGTTGAATGGCGGACGAAATTGGTCGGCGTGGAAGTTCCAAACTTCTATAATATTTAAGTCAAAGAAGTTGTTCGGGGTTGTTACGGGTACCGAAAAGTGCAGCACCAAGGATGATGAAGTTTTTCAAGAGAGAGACTGCAAGGCGCAAGAAATTTTGGTGTCGAGAGTTAACGAAGAGGTTATGTCCTATTTGACGGCCTGCAGTACTAGTTATGAAATGTGGCAGAAGCTGATATCGATTTATGAACCTTCATCCCAAGTAAGCGTGCATCTGGAATAACAGCGGTTCTTTAACTTACAGTATGAAGAGCCCATGATTAAGTTTTTATCTAAAATTGAAGAGGTTAGTTCCCAGTTGAGAAATTTAAGTGATGCCCCGTCTGAGAAAATGATAATTACTAAAATATTATTATCATTGCTCTAGAAATATCATCATTTTGGGAGTGCGTGGGAGTCTGTTCCGGAGAGTGATCAAACTTTAAAAGAGTTAACATCCAGGCTGTTAGTAGAGGAGGAACGTAGCAGTCAGTCGCAGTCTGCAACGAGTTCATCGGCATTTGTGACAAAAAGCAAGAGTAGTAAAAGTGTTCTTGTTAGTGGAAGAAAGTGTTTTGAGCGCGGTAAAAGTGGACATATTAAAAGTGAGTGTCGCCTAAGAAGATGTTTTAACTGCAACATGATTGGACATTTGGCAAAAGATTGTAGAAGTAATAAAAATAGTAGTTCATTGTTTAAAAATAAGTCGAATAATTATAAAAACTTAAGAAATGCCTTTGTTGTACAAAATAAAAATATGTGTGGAAATGTAGAATTTATTATGGACTCTGGAGCAAGTGATCATATGTTCCATAAAATAAATAAACAAATAGTTGTTGGAGACGGGAAAAGGTTAAATGTAGAAGGGATAGGAGACATTAACTTCCTTGCCTATAATTGATTTAATTATATACCTTCAGTGATGCATAATGTGTTGTTTGTGCCCGATTTGAAGCAAAGGACAAAACCGAAGCTCATACAAACTGGGGCCTGAATGTTTTCCGATGGAAATTGTACAGTATTTTGGTTACTCAAAAATAGTGAGAACAATCATAATTTTCAAATAACTGGCAATGGCCAAATTGACAAAATCATGCAATGAAAATAGATTTTTTAGGTTATGTCAAATAGTTGTTTGACGTAGGTACCTACTTACTTGAACTTAATTTAGTTAAGCCAGAAAATCTTTAGGTTCTAATGTGTACTCCACTTTGTACTCTCCTCATAAATTCTTTATTAATATATCTTAGGGGGCGATCAACTTTTGTGCAATTTAGGTAACTAGGTAAGTATACATATAATGGAGGTTAGTAGGTATTACTTAGATTACAATGCCTCAAGCTGCTTGTGTGCATGACTGCAGCTCTAATACTGAACCTAACATCTTTCAAATGTTACTTTGGTGAGTAGGTACCTACCTAGAATCGATAGCCTAGACGAGGTTTTAGGTTTTACTGTAATTAAAACACAGCCTTTATTTTTTTTTTTGCATACATTTATTAATCATTCACATCATCAATATCATAATCATGACATATTAAAATTGTGTCTAGAAAATGTGCAGGAGGCGCTATGTGTTCTTGATGCCGTGCCCAACCAAGATACCATATAATACTCATGGTATGGGCACAGCACCCTACTGTTCGCTTTCCTACTAAACAATTACAATAATATGTTTTTATAGCGTCTGTTCCACTGCAAGAGCTGTCAATTAAAATGTACACAAAATAGATTTTATTACCTATATGTCTGGATTTTATTTTCCCTCTTAAAAGCCAACATGTATTAGATGCTGACAGCTCTTGCAGCAGGTCCTCGTCTACCTCTCTACACACTTCAATGATAAAAGTGCCATTTTCCCTTATATGCTCCCCATAATAAGATCTGGCTTGTTTGATTTGGTATGTACCCAAAGAAATTAAAATCAGCTGACTCATAGTGAGTTCTGGAAATTCGCTTACATTATTTCTGTCACAATCAATTAATTGAAATTGAGCCCTACGCCTATTCAAATTACAATTATTTACATAATCACCTAATCTATTTTCGACATACATATTTTCATTAATCCTCTGCAGTATTTCCTGAGCATCATCACGGTTTGTCACAGGAGGGTGAAACGCATTAATAAGGGATGCACAAACCTCAACATCAACCATTAATGTTTTTGATGCTCTATTAAAAAAATCTTGCCTTAAGAGCTTAAAATCTCGTTTGAATCTTCCATTCACAGCCTCTATGACCCACCTACAAATTGTTACTGCCCGGGATTTATTTGCTTCCAGTGTGGACAACTGATGTTCCCCTTGTTGCAAAGAAGCTGGTACATAAGTCCTATATCCACAACTGTTTAGTAATGGCAAGGCATCACGGAAACCCCTATCCAGAATAAATCTTTTTTTTTTTTTTTTTTTCTCATTTATTTGCTTAAAAGTGTACTAATTACATGATTTATTTGGTAATGTCTACAAAGCTCATATGAACTTGTCGGAGACATTGATTTTAAAAGATAACTTAACTTAACTTAACTGAATTAAATTATAACACATTTCTTAAATATTTAAATATACAAATCAATAAAACACAACGCAGGTATCAAACAAAGTGTAGGTATAACTACTTATAATTTTGACAAGTAGTATGATTTAAGATGATCACCAATGTTTTTAAAATTTATTTTTTCCTTGATTGTTTTTGGTAATGAGTTGAGCAAGTTCGGAAGAATAAAGTTTGTGTTTCTGGATCCGTAAAAATTGTTGGCCTTTTTGGTTTTATAAATTTCATTTGTTACAGCCCTCGTTTGTGTATAGTGTTGTGTTACTTCCAATGATTTATTTTGTAACATATTTTCTTTTAATATTAGACAATTAACATGATCATGTACAGGCAGAACCTGACAGTATTTAAAAAGTTGAAGTTCGTTTTCTTTAAATTGTAAATAAACTTTTTTAGGTGTAATTGTTTTTAGAAATTTGATTTGGAGTTGGTATATACTATCTAAATATGTTTTGAAAGTTCTTCCGTAACTACTGAGCCCGTATGATATAATTGATTCAACCAATGATTTATACAACATTAATAGTGTTTTAAATGGTGTTTTTCGTTTTAAAATACTAAAATTCGATAGTATGGCCCTCATCTTATTACAGATCTCATCTATGTGGTTGCCCCAGTTAAAATTTGTATCAATTATAAGTCCAAGATATTTTTGTTGTTCTACTAACTGTATGTGATCACACTGACATTGTCTTAAGTTTTTATGTAGGCAGTCATGATTATGTCCTATCAGTTTTTTATCGATTTCTTTTTTGTTGTGTACTGAGTGAATGTGCATCAGTTTAGTTTTTTTATTATTCAGTACCAAACCCATGTCGTGAGACCATTTCTGGACTGTATCAAAATCATGTTGTAGATTTTTTAACGCTATTGATGCATTTTCGTGTCCCGATATCAAACAAATGTCATCTGCAAACATGTAAGTTGAGGTTTTCTTGATATATTTTGGCAAATCATTAACATAAGTTAGGTAATGCAATGGTCCAATAACAGAACCTTGAGCTGTGCCTTGCTCTTGTTTAGTTTGACGACTATATGATTTATTTATTTTAACAACAGAGGATCTGTCTTTTAAATAGTTTTGACACCACTTAAGAAGTGGCCCTCCGATACCACTTTTTTCTATTTTGTCTGTGAGTATTTGATGGTCTAATGTATCGAATGCCTTAGAGTAATCAATAAAAAGTACCAGTACAGTTTTTTTTTCATTTAATAAAGTATTAATTTCGTCTGTAAATTTGCTTAATAACATTACTGCGCTTTTATTTGGTTGAAAACCATACTGTTTCTCGGATAAGAACTTGGTCCTTTGATAAAAAGTATTCATTTGTTCGCATATTACTTTTTCAACAATTTTGTTTATTATAGAGAGTATATGTATAGGACGATAATTGTTGCAATCAGATTTTTTACCTTGGTTTTTATGAATAGGCCGAATGCAGCTTTCTTTTAGTGCATTCGGGTATGAGCCCGTTTTTATACTTATATTTATTAAATTACTAATTGAATTAGAAATTTTATCTGCGATTGATTTTACATCTATGGGTCGTATTCTATCAGTACCAGGTCCTTTCCAGCTTTTGATTGACATAATCTCTTTGTAAACCCTTTTTTCAGTTATTTTTTTAAAGTATAATGTTGAGTCTGCTTTAAAATCAAAGTTTGCCGAGTCTAATATTTTTTTATTGCATGTCGGAATTATGGATTTAACATTTATATCAAAGCTTTCTATAAAAGTGTCAGCTATTTCTTTATCACTCAATTTTTGAGACCGGAATGCTTTTGTTATTACATCATCAATCGAGCTCGTAATCCTACCAGCCATTTTATTTAATAAAAATGCATCACCAGATTGAAAATATCGTCTTAAGTCCATTGTTTCATCTCTAAATTCTTTGCTTATTATAGCGGCATCTGATGTAGTTGCTGGATAGGGTCCCAATACATCGATAATGTATCCATCTGAACACACAATTAAAAATGGTTTTACCAGATTTTGGTATTTATGAAGACTATATGTTCTTTTTTGGTGTAGATAATTTGAACTTTTCTGTACATAAATGTATGTACTATCTAAAATCACAATTGGCTTCCTTTCACCATCATGATTTCCAAATAATCCATCAGGTATTAGTAGATTTCTTTCTACAATTTGATTTCTATTAATATGATTAATTCCCAAATGATGCGGTACAAAATGCTCATACAAAAGATTTCTCGCTGAATTTATAAGTGAATTCAAAGTAGTTTTTGGTACTTCAAGTAAAGCTGATAATCTATCATTTGAATCACCAGTCCTTAGTTTTATTAAGTAAACAGCTAAAGTTGTTGACCCCCTTCTCAATCCCAAAAATTGAGGCACTTCATTCAAAATCTGCCTAAACTGTAGTTTGGTGAACCCAACCCAATTATAAAAGTGATGGTCTTGGATAGACTCTATGTTTTCGAAATTCAAAAACCGTGGGTCGGCATCTTTTAATGATAGCATGTCTTGAATATGGTTGGCCGTAAAAATGTTTATAATATTTCCAGTAATATCATTGAGAAAGTTCCAAGACGTACATGTTAAATGAAAATCACATAAGCGATTATTTGATGGAACATAATAATTGTACATTTTGAGCAATTGTTGACGCATTGTGAAAGTCACTCGATTTCTTTCTCGTCTTCGATATCCTTCAACAAAACATCTACTCTCTGTTTCTACAGGTCTACTGTAATCAGGCAACACTATTGCAGATCCAACAGTAATACGTGCCCTAGGTACTGGTTGCGGTTGTACTATTGACATAACTTCTTGAGGTGGAATGTCTTCATTCACAGGTAGTGAAGACGCAGAAGTTGTTGGTTCAGGCTCATTCATAGAAGACATAGACGCAGTCGATGTGGTTGGGCCAGAATGAAAATGTCTTGATGCTCTATTTGCCCGCATCCAACAAGGCTCGCAGATTATGCTATTAGCATGTACCTAAAACAAAAAATAAATTATAATTTACTACTTCAAATAAAGATACCTAAGAACCTAGTATTTAGTTCTCTACATACACCTACTTAAATTACTTTAGATACAAAGCTTAGTTATCATAAATAATAAAATGTCTCGCTAGAGATTGGATATATCTCTGACATTTTATCATTTGGTCAACATGTTATAACGAAATGGAGAATACTTACTAAATACCTAAATCTTAAATAGCACTTACCATTCTTGGTAATATCCATTCTCTGACTACATTGAATATTCTCCGCTCTCTCTCGGAACCAGTCCTCAAAAAATGGAATTTTATTCGACGTAGAAGTGAGCGTCCACATAAAATGCACACACGATGATGTCCTACCGAAGAAACCTCCACACTGTTCTCTCCAATGCTTGAGCTTGCCTGATTCCAGCAAGCTTGACAAATATAGTCATTTTCATTTACCTAAAATTGATAAAGTAGTTATTACTTAAGTAATAAATAAAAACTAAAAACAAATTAATAATAGTAATCATAGACTAGGCAATAAACACTGATAACTTTAAACTAATTACATCAATATGGATTAAGTTAAAAATACTAACTATTTCTCCCCATGGGTGTCTTAAAAAGCGACTAAGGGAAGTAAGGGACCAGAGGCTTTTAGGTGATGATTGGGTGATGCAGCTTGCAACCAGTTACTAACAACACTTTCTTTCACTATCATTACCTCAAACTACTGCTAGTCGTGGTTGATAAATCATTGATTTTAAAGCCCTGGCTACCCCCATACTACTACAGCCGAGATGATATGTATGATAGTAACTTCTTGTAACATGTTTAAGCTTCTGACAGTTTTGAATGCATAACAATATCATAAACATATTCATATTGAATAGGTACGTACGTACCTACTGTGAAAAAGTAAATACATAAATAATGTAGGTATACTTACTGATTCTGGTGCAATCCATTCTCTAACAACCGAAAGTATAGTTTCATCGTTCAACAAACGTCGTCCTATAGTATTGCAACGGTCCATTGCTATTCCGCAGTTTCTACACAGGTTCATGATTATTACGCCGGCGTAGACGATAGGCAAGGTACTGTAATCCGTTGTTCGTGCAATGGTCAAAGTGAAAAGCAGGATTCGGTGTCCAGGGTTAGCGCAGCGATAAGTCAATCATTAAGGAATCAGGGGCCGGTATTCACGCACAGTTCGTAGGTAGGTAGTAAAGAAAACCAAGAAAAATAATCCACTCAAGAAAAAATACGAAAAGCGAATGACTTGATTGACAAATGCAAACAAGATGGCTGCCACCGATTTAGCTAAAATAATCAATGTAGGTACCTAATAATCGATAATTGATTTTTATTTGTTTTCCTATCGTATATTACTTAAAATATAATATTTTATCTAATACTTTGCTAAATAAAACTTTTGGTTTATAATACATTATGTATGACGAAATAAGTATTTAGAATAAATCGTTATTTTTACTTATCGATTTAACGATTCGATTCAGAACAATTTGCCATACATTTTTTCAAAATAAATATATTTGGCCATTGCCAATTTTGTTGATTTTTAGCAGTCTTTTAAAGTAAAAAATGACCGTTTTTTTGGTGTATAATTTATACAACAACACTCAGGCCCAACACCAAGTTTGTCCTTTGTTTTCTTTGGTAAATGCAGTAGATCATGGTTATACAATGTTGTCAAATGAATATTATTGTAAATTCTTATTAAATAATGTAGTAATGACTCAAGCCAAACGTGTTGGAAGTTTATATTATATGGAATTTAGATTTAATGTTAATGAAATTGTTGAATTGTTAAGTTGAGCCTCATGGCACAAGAGATTTGCACATCAAAATTTTAAGCATGTAAAAGAAGTATTAATTAAAAGTATTGTGAAATTTGAAGGGCAGATTGAGCAGTGTGTGTCTTGTATACAGGGAAAACAACACAGGTTACCTTTTTCTAACAGTGACAGTAGAACATTCGTTAATAACATCCGTTAATATTGTTACGAGCTGGGGTTCGGGACAGAAATGAAAAATGCCAGACTCATGTTCCGATGTTTATTAACACACTCACTCACAAAACACTCACAAAACACTCACAGTAATTATACACAACACAACGCACTGAGATTCGCAGGTTTACTAATCGCACTGTTAGTTCCGTAATCGTAGCCAAAATAAGACTGACTACGCGGCGATGGGCCGCGCCTTTTATACTCAGAACAACCAAAAGAAATATTCTCGATTAATCCAAATAACTCGCGAAAGAAGTAAACAAACAGACTATTCCGGAAGGAACACGTTAGACAACTTTCGCCCTTATGCATAAACAATAGAGGCTTTATTGGCTTGCACTCGAACACAATGGTTGTCGTTCAAACATAGACACATGTAGATAGTTCTCGATCGCGGCGCGTGAGCAGGTAAAAGGTTATGGCGCGTAACAATATTACCCGGTGTTCGGGCTGGTCAAAGTATGCGCTGATTCGAAGGACCTTTAGGTATTTAATTCAAGGAATTTACAATGATTTCAATGAGCGGCTGAATTACGAACTCTTGCCTGTCAAAGATAATATTCAAAGTTGCACAAACCTCAAGCTTCCACCACCAGCCTCCGTAAGTGGAGCACCAAGGTTTTAGGTTATTGTCCAAGGGCGTCTGTTGGCACAAACACTGCTGCAGCACAGTATTACAAACGTTGTAATACTCCAACACTTCACTGAACGTCAGTAAATGCGTGATAGGACGGCACTACAAGAGCTCATGCACAAACGACCAACGTGTTCAAAGTCTTTTACTCTACTCAGAGACGCTCTCGACGGCGTCTCAACACTCGACTTCAGCCGAGGGTAGTTACAGAAGATTTGTGCAGGGTAGAAATACTACCCTCAACATGCAAGAATCCAACATACCCCCCACCGAAATCATTGTAATGATTTCCACATAAAGGAAAATCAAAGATAAATATGAAATTCAAGGTATTAATAAGGTATTTGAGTTCAAAGACTCATCAAAGTTTTTATATCAAAGTAATAGAATGTAAACTTAACACTAACTAAAATATCTAGCATTACGAATGTTAGATGCAAAGTATTTAATGAGAAAATGGTAATGGGCATAATTTATTGACCGGTCGCTTAAAACAACCACCGGCAGTTTTGACACTGACTACACGAACGTCGCGGTCAGGTCCAGGAAAAGTTTCTAAGATTCTACCCAGTGGCCACTGCAATGGGCGTGTCAACTCTGACTTTATTAAAACAAGGTCACCGACCTTTAAATTAGGTGGTGACAAATGCCACTTCGACCTTTGTTGCAAAGTGTGAAGGTAATCATGTGACCACTGCCTCCAAAACGATTGTGAACATTTTTGTATGTGTTGCCATCTAGATAAATGATTAAGAGGAACGTCCTCTAGATTGTGCTCAGGCACTGCTAGAAGGCTCTGGCCTATAAGAAAGTGACCAGCTGTTAAAACCTCAAATTCGTTGGGGTTATCAGAAAGTGGACAAAGTGGTCGTGAATTCATCACGGCTTCTACCTTGCAAAAAACGGTAGACAACTCCTCAAACGTGAGGGACTTATCACCCACGGCACGTAATAGATGGTACTTCGCCGACTTAATACCGGCCTCCCAGAGACCACCCATGTTGGGGGCACTCGGAGGGTTAAACTTCCACGTAATGTTGCGAAGTGAACAACCATCAGACACAGCTTGTATAACGTTTTGGTTTCTAAGGAATCTTACAACGTCTTGTAAGTGCTTGTTTGCTGCTACAAAGTTTGTACCACAATCTGAGTACAAACTTGAGCACAAGCCACGACGCGCGACGAACCTATCCAGGCAAGCCAGGAAACAGTCTGACGACAGATCGGTAAGGACCTCTAGATGTACTGCTTTTGTAGAAAAGCAAACGAACAGACAAAGATATACTTTGTATACCTTTGCGTTGCGTCTTTTGTGCTCCTTTACATAGAAAGGTCCACCTAGGTCAACACCAACGTGATGAAAAACCTTGTTTGGTTCTAACCGAGGCTTAGGTAACGTACCCATGCTCGGCTGAGCCAGGCGTGGATTACATTTAAAGCACACGACGCAGCGTGACAGCACCGATCGGATCACACTACGAGCGGATACGATCCAGTACTTCTGGCTAAGGATGCCTTGTAACGTACGAGGTCCTACGTGTAAGTATGTACGATGAAAAAATTCAATAATTAATGTTGTTACGTGACTACGTTTAGGTAAAAGTAAAGGATGTTTTTGATTATAGGGTAGACTCGATTGAGAGATTCTACCCCCCACCCTGAGGAACCCTGCTCCATCCAAGAACGGTGATAATTTTTTCAAAGTAGGTATACAAGTTTTATTATTTTTAAGCGATGAAATTTCGTTAAAGTAAAATTGATTTTGAGTTAATTTAATTATAAGGTCATGTGCAGTATTTAATTCAACCGTCGTCAAAGTTTTTAAATTTCTATCAGATTTATTTTTACGTAAATTATTTATAAAACGTAAACACCAAGCAGTGACACGCTGCAATTTATTAAAAGAAGAAAATTTTAAAAATATTTCATTATCAGTTGGTTCACTATTTGTAACTAAATTAAAACTCTCAGTGTTCGATTTAAGTTCTAAAATATCTGTTTCATTTCTAACGTAAAATGTGGTAATCGGCCACTGTTGTTTGTCGCGGGTGAGCCACTGCGGCCCGTGGAGCCAGCGCTGCCGGTCCGCGAGCAGCGCGCCGGGCGCCGCGCCGCGCGAGCACACGTCTGCCATGTTGTCGCCGCTGCCCACGTGATACCAACAGTTCGGCGGCACTATTTCTACAACTTGCACCACGCGATTACTGACAAACGTTTTTAATTTATATGGTGGCGTTTGCAACCACGCTAGTGCAACACTTGAATCAGTAAGAGCTATAATTTTGTAATTTAAATCTGTAAGGTTTTGTTTTAAAAATAAAATTAATTTTGATAATAAAACACATGCCATTAACTCGAGTCTTGGAATGGAAAGCGGTTTAATCGGGGCTACTTTTGTTTTACAAACAAGTAATCTAGTTTTAACTAGGTTATTTTTGTCAACACTGCGGACATAAAGACAAGCAGCGTAACCACGCGTCGAAGCGTCACAAAAGGCGACTATCTGAACGTCAGTAAAGTCTTTAATGAGCAAGTGACGCTCGATACGAAGGTTGGACAAAAGTGATAAAGATGTTATAAATGACTCCCACCTCTCACGAAGGTGAGACGGCATGGGTTCATCCCAGCCCTTACTAAGTTTCCATATATCCTGTAAGAGGCATTTAGCCAAGAAAACACACGGTGCTAGAAAACCTACAGGATCAAAGATGCTCGCTAACAATTTTAAAACCGAACGTTTTGTAAAAATGTTATCTTTAAAATTATACTCGAAGAAAAAACAATCATCCTTTGGGTCCCATTTCAGCCCAAGGATTTTTATGGAAGACGACGCGTCTTCATCAAAGTTGATAGGTGTACACTGCTCCGCACCGACCCTAGACCCGCACAGACCTAGCTCAGGCGAGTTGCTCGCCCACTTTCTCAGCGCGAATCCACCTAGTTTAAGTATCTCGATGACGTCATCTTGCAACGTGCAAGCATCTTCTAACGTGGGCGTAGATCCCAACAAGTCATCGACGTAGAAGCCATCCTGCAGCAGCCGCGCTCCTTGTGGGTGTCGCTCCGCCTCGTCGTGCGCCAGCTGGCGTAACGTACGCACAGCTATGAACGGTGCACTACGCAAGCCGTAGGTGTTCGTTTTTAATTCAAAAACTTGAATCGGTTCACTCGGCGATTCCCTCCATAAAATGTGTTGGTATTTACGTTCCGCTGGATCGATTAAAACGCATCTGTACATTTTTGTAATGTCAGCTGTAAAACAAATATCGTAAAGTCTAAAGTTAATTATGATTTTTAAAAGATCCTGCTGTAATTTTTTACCACACAAGAGGTTATCATTTAATGAAACGCCGTTCGAAGTATTCGCTGAACCATCGAAAACGACACGCACCGGCGTAGTGGTGCTGGCGGTGCGGACCACTGCATGATGCGGTATGAGGTACCGGCTGGGCTCGGCGCCGGAGTACGGCTCCATGTGGCCGAGGTGCTGGTACTCGCGCATGAAGGCGACGTACTGGTCTTGCAGCGCGGCGTCCCGGGCCAGGCGGCGCTCCAGCTGCAGCAGGCGGCGCTCGGCGGCGGCGCGGGAGTCTCCCAGCGGCGCGCGGCGCTCGCGCAGCAGCAGCGGGCACACGTACCTGCCGCTGGCGTCGCGGTATGTTCGCGACGAGTACACCTCCTCGGCTTGCTGCTCCAGAGGATCGGCTGGTATCTCACACGGTGAGGCCTCGATCTCCCAGAATCGCCGAAGACATGTATCAATGACGTCATCATCCTTAGCGTACGACACTAAGTTTGACGTCAACGACAAACAATTATTATTTGAAGTACACGGTACTTCTAACTTCCCAGTAATTACGTAGCCAAATATGCTACTTAATGCACAAGGAAGTGATGGACCGAATACGATTCGATTTCCATCATAGATGTGTGGGAAAACGTCTCCCGATAAAATAATATCAATTGCAGAACGTCTGTAAAACAAAGGATCCGCTAAAACTAAGTTATTGTATTCTTTAACTACATTGTTGGGAATATCAAATGTAGGTAAATCTGAAGTTATTTTTGCAAGTATTACGGCATCAATTGTAAACACCGGATTACAACTATTCCGGGGCCTAACCGTACATGACGTCATACCGTACGTTTTTACATTTTCACCTGATAAGCCATAAATATTATAAGGGCATTTAAAACGTTGTAAACCTAAACGCTCTAAGCAACTTATTGTTATAAAATTAGACTGTGCGCCCGAGTCGATCAAAACACGACACGGCTGTTCATTACCAAAAACATCTACAACATTAACTATAGCTGTGCCTAGTATAACTGCATAGTTTTTATTATGCAACGAAGACGCATGACAGTTATTGTTTTGCGAATGCGACGAGTGAACAATAGGATGCGGCGGGGTGGTGTGCGCGGGCGCAGGGAGCGAGCCCCGGCCGGCGTCGGCGGGCGCGGCGCAGTAGTCCACGTGCAGCAGCGCATGGTGCGCCTCTCCGCATGTGAAACACCTAAACTCGCTGCGGCACTCGACAGCTGAATGATTTAACTTCAAACAATTATGGCAAATCTTAAGGGCAGTAGCACGGCTAATTCGTTGTTTCGGTGAAAGTTTACGAAACTTACTACAACGAAAAATCATATGATTTTCCCCACAGTGAAGACATGCAAAATTATTCAAGGTTGATTTATTGGTTGCAATTTGCGAATAGTTTTTACGTGCAGTTAAGTTTTTATTAAGGTTATAATTCGAAGTTGGTTTGTTACGTTGTGTGCCACTGATGCTCGAAGTAAACTCGGATGGATATGATTGTGAATGTTCTAAAACTTTAATATGATTTTGTACAAACTCAATAAGATTTTCATAAGATGGAATAGTTTTTTGATCAATACTTTGTTCAAATAACTTACGAGTATTTTGATCGAGTGACTTTAACGCGATATGGCAGATAACGTAACTATGTAAGTTAGCAATGTTAAGAGAACAAATGGCTTTATAAGAATTCTCAAACACTTCAATGAATTGATTTAGGCTTACAGGTGATTCTTTTAAGATAGGTGTAAAGGTCAACATTTTATCGAGGTATTTACCGGCCAACATTCGTTGATCCTGGTACTTATCAAGTAATGCTTTCCATACTACATCATAATTAGAGGACGTAATTGGTACACTTTTGATTATATTTTGCGCAGAACCCTTCGTACACGATAATAAATAGTGAAACTTGTCAATATTCGACATGTTCTTTTGATTGTGCACTAAAGAACAAAAGGTCTCATAAAAGGTAGTAAAGTTTTCTATATTTCCGTCAAAACAGATAAGCTCAAGTTTAGGCAACCTAGGACGACAATCTATATCATTTCTGCGGGAGTTAGAAGAACAGTTATTTTCACTCTGTGAACCGACCTTTTTGATACAAGTTTTGATTTCGAAATATAAATCATCGAAACTTTCTATTTCCTTATGGCAAAACTGTATTTTAGGGTTTAATTGAACCTCTAATTCAAATATGTTCAAGGTTACTTTTTCATATTTCTCGCGTAAGGTTTAATGTAGTGTCGTATAATTGTTGAATCTGAGAAAATATTCTTTCCCTGATCGCGTTATGAGAGCTGATTTTAAGTAAAAGTTCACTATCAGACTTATTCGTCTTGACTTCTTTTTGACTGGGGGTAGTCATTTTAAGCGATAAAGTTGTAACTAAAAGTTAAGTTTAAAGTTATTGTAAATAAGTAGGGTTCTGCTAGGTATTTATTTAGGTAGGTTAAGTTTAGAAGGTATTTAGATATGACGTTATTTGAAGAATTAATATGAATTATGGTAAGTATTTTTCTAAGTTGTAGGTAGGTAGGTAGCGAAAAGCTAGAACGTTCTATTGAAAGTTAAATGATATTACGGTGCTGAGACCGATTAAAAGGGTATAAATTAAGGAATCCCGGCTCGAAGGCCAATGTTCGGGCTGGTCAAAGTATGCGCTGATTCGAAGGACCTTTAGGTATTTAATTCAAGGAATTTACAATGATTTCAATGAGCGGCTGAATTACGAACTCTTGCCTGTCAAAGATAATATTCAAAGTTGCACAAACCTCAAGCTTCCACCACCAGCCTCCGTAAGTGGAGCACCAAGGTTTTAGGTTATTGTCCAAGGGCGTCTGTTGGCACAAACACTGCTGCAGCACAGTATTACAAACGTTGTAATACTCCAACACTTCACTGAACGTCAGTAAATGCGTGATAGGACGGCACTACAAGAGCTCATGCACAAACGACCAACGTGTTCAAAGTCTTTTACTCTACTCAGAGACGCTCTCGACGGCGTCTCAACACTCGACTTCAGCCGAGGGTAGTTACAGAAGATTTGTGCAGGGTAGAAATACTACCCTCAACATGCAAGAATCCAACACCCGGTAAAGATCGTGTTTCACAATTGATTATTGATGATTGTCATAACTCAAACCTGCACACAGGTCCCGCTCTCTTACTCTCTATTCTCAGACAAAGATTCTGGCTTCTCGGTGCTAGGAACCTTGTGCGACAGAGAGTTCACCTTTGCAACATCTGCATCAAGCTCAATCCCAAATCTCCGACTCCTTTTATGGGAGATTTGCCGGCATTTCGAGTTTCACAAGTCAAAGCATTTGTCTATACAGTCGTTGATTACGCAGGCCCCTTTTTCATCACTCACATTATACGCAGAGGTATTAAAAGCCAAAAGGAATATATTTGCATTTTTGTTTGTATCACTACTAAACTCTCCATATTGAATTAGTTTCAGATTTAAGCTCAGATCTATTTCTTAACGCTTTTAAAAGATTGATAAGTAGAAGAGGTCCGGTCTCGATGATTTATAGCGATGGAGGCACAAATTTCATTGGAGCTAAACGCAAACTAGACGAAATTTATAATCTACTCAACTCTAACGCACATAATAATTATCTCGGTAATCAATTAGCTGAACTACGAATTCAATTTAAACATAGTCCACC
This sequence comes from Emmelina monodactyla, assembly GCA_916618145.1. NCBI lineage: Eukaryota > Metazoa > Arthropoda > Insecta > Lepidoptera > Pterophoridae > Emmelina > Emmelina monodactyla. Next base: position 7,557,658 of record OU745316.1, read on the forward strand.
GTACGGTCCGCATTTTAACGGCCTTTTAAAAATTAATGTTCGTAGTGTTAATATTCATCTTTACAAAGTGATAGGCAATCAAATATTTACTTATGAAGAACTCAACACTATTTTAGTTCAGATAGAAGGAATACTTAACAGTCGCCCATTATGCGAACTTAGCTCTGACCCTTCAGGCATTAAATCATCATAATGCATCGTGTATCGAAAACGATACAACGAGTTTGTATCGAATTTATTCGGCTTATGCAGGAACTATGACCTCTGGCTGAATATTTTTAAAACCTTTGCCTCACTAACAATACTAAGAAGAAGAAAAAAAGACAGCTGTCAATAATGACATTTAACGTCATTTCACTTTTCGTATTGAGCAACGGCTAAGTGCGTCAGTGACTCAAATTGGATTTTTCAATCTGTAATTAATCGAGTAATCTTTCTTACATTTGAAGAATAAAAATATAGAAATGAATGGTAAGTCTCTCAATTGCATGGAAATAATTTTATCTGCGCGTTTTATTTGCATTTACCTACCTAAATATAATATTTTATGCTTGTATCGAAAACGATACATCATGCATTATCGTCCATTTTTGTTCCCAGCCAGTTTATTTTATTTGTAACGGTTTTGAATGGCTGTTTATGTTTTCTGCTTGAAGTTTTGATTGTACATAATGTGTGAATGCTTTACAGATTTGCAAATCGAAGATTTGCTTCGGCGCTTGGAGAATGGCGAGGTTTCTGAAGACGATGCAGAGTCTGACGGAGAAGATATTCCCTACTACCCATCTAGAGAGGAGTTAGAAGCTGAACTGGATGAAATTGAATGTTATGAAGAACCCAATAACATTCAGGATAATAATGAAGACCCTCCTTTGGTACAAGATGATATTTTACCAGATTCCAGTTCACATTCGCCAGGTGTCGCAATGAATATTAGAAATTTACTCTGGAAAAAGCAATCTTTTGTTTTTGATCAAAATAATATTCAATTCAAGGGTTCTGAAGAACTACCGTCAAGTGTAATGGAATTGCAGAGTCCCTATCAGTTTTTCAATTACTTTTTTACAAACAGTTTGTTAGAAAAAGTATTAACTGAAACAACTCGATATGCAGTTCAAAAACAGCCTGAAAGACCAGAGACATTTACTGTAGGCGACATTCGCAAATATTTGGGGATTCTCATATTTATGTCAGTATTCCACTACCCCAGTACTCGTTCATATTGGTCTAATAAATTTGGTTTTAACCCTATCAAAGAAGCTATGTCAGTCAACAAATTCGAAAAAATGCGTAAGTTGCTTCATTTTAACAATAACGATAATCATTTACCGGTAGATCACCCTCGACACGACAAACTTCATAAATTGCGTCCAATAATAGATCATTTAAATGAAAGATTTTCCAGTGTCACAATAGAACAACGTTTATCGATTGATGAGCAGATGTGTGCCACCAAAATTGGCCACTACCTCAAACAGTATTTGCCAAACAAACCCCACAAATGGGGGTTTAAATTATTTGTGCTGTGTAGTTTGAGTGGGTTTGCTTATCGGTTTATTATATACGCAGGAAAAGAGTCAAATGATAGGCTACCAAATGAACCTGACATTGGGGTAGTGGGACAAACGGTTCTGAAATTGTTGAGAGTTGTCCCCAGACAACAGAATCATATTGTATATTATGATAACTTCTATACGTCTCTGCCTCTAATGTACACATTAGCGAAGGAAGGGATCCATTCTTTGGGTACTGTACAAAGAAATAGGCTTGGGAAATCATGCAAACTACCTACCAAACAAGAAGTAATGAAGAATTCCGTATTAAGAGGTTCCTATGAAGAATACATGACAAATTTTGAAGGTATAGACATAACAACTGTCAGTTGGAAGGATAATAAGCAGGTGGTCTTAGCATCAACATATGTAGGTGCAAATCCAGTGGAAAGTATAGAAAGGTATGACAAAAAAGAAAATAAGAGAATACAAATTGCGTGTCCCAAGTTGGTTAAAGAATACAATGCCCACATGGGTGGGGTAGATTTGATGGACTCTTTCTTAGGGAGGTACAAAATCCGGATGGAGAGCCGGAAGTGGTATATGAGGATCTTTTACCACCTTGTTGATTTATCTGTTATAAATTCGTGGGTATTATATAAAAAAGTTGCAGAGCAAAAAGGCGAACAAAAAAATGTTATGAGTCTTGCTGATTTCCGGTCGGAATTAGCTGACACACTATGCAAGTATGCTCCTGCTAATATTAGAGGTCGTCCAAGTAATTCCACAATAGCAGATCAACCACCACCAAAAATGCGCAGAGGAAAACCTTGCCAGATTCTGCCTCCCCGAGAGATCAGACTAGACAAAGTAGATCACAATATAGTCAGGACTGAAACACGTGGAAGATGTATGCTACCCTCATGTAAATTACTGAGTATTGTAAAATGTTCAAAATGTAACATTCACTTGTGTTGCAAGAAGTCAAAAGACTGTTTTACTGTTTTCCATAACTCTGCTAACATATAAAATAATCACAGTCCTAGGCGCTGTAGTACGTATAGATAAGTACCTATATTAGTGATTAATGCATATTGTATCGAAAACGATACAAACAAATATTATTTAAAAATAAAAGCTAAAAAGTTATAAAGATTTTTTTTATTATTTTTCTGTGTAAGCATTGCCCCTCACCTATAACATATATTTTTTTCAAAAAAGAAATCGTCATCATGCATTTAAGGGTTAACTCCAAATCATTTTTTTAATGTTACAATCCTTAAATTTTTTGAGAAATTTAAGTGAAAATGATCATTTCTAAAATTGTTAACGCCCTCAGCGATATACAATTATTATACTAATGTTCATATGTAAATATTTGCTAATACTGTTTGTCAGGCAAACGCCTCACGTACCTGTCAATGTCTTTTTGAATTATATAGAATCATTCATTCAACACTCTCGTCTCACGGCACTCTTTGCCAGCTAAATCGCTTTTCCATATGTTCACGAAAGAACATAAAACTGGCGACCGTGACAGGATAATTATCGAAAACTTTGGAGTTTGAACGCTGAGGACTGAAGTCGTGGCGAACACTTGCCGAGCAATGACGCAGCTAAAGCAGCACCTCGCAGCATAGTTTCATCAGTTAAGTGCTCTGGTTATCCTTTCCTTCTCCCTTAACAATATCTATTTCCATTCCAATTCCAAATATACCACGAATTAGCTTGTGCAAATTGAGTGTTCAAAGTACCCACATAAATTAACATTTTCTAAATTCATTTTTCTTTTAGCCATAAATAGTCTAAATTATTAATAAATCGGAAATAAATCATTATATTAGTTTGAAAAACAATAATATCCGTCTCCTCACAATAATTTTGTACGTTATTAAGAGAATTTTGGCCGACTATTTCAGCCTGCGACGCGTCGCGCGGCTCCGTGCCTGCGCTGCTTTACTTCGCTGATAAGCTGATAACTTGCTGATAAGAGTCCAGGTATCGCCGACGTAGGAGCGTGAGATACAATTATTTATTTTATTTCATATAACAAGAGATTTGCACATCAACATTTTAAGCAGAAGTATTAATTAAAAATAATGTGAAATTTGAAGGGCGGATTGAGCAGTGTGTGTCTTGTATATAGGGATAACAACACAGGTTACCTTTTTCTAACAGTGACAGTAGAGCAGAACATCCTGGTGAGCTCGTTCACGGAGATCTATGTGGTTCTATGGAGAGAGAGGGAGACAGGTTTCTGGGTGGCTCATCGTATTTCTTATTGCTGAAGGACGACTACAGTAGTTACAGGTATGTGTACTTCCTTAAGAATAAGTATGAGACGAAAGAGAAAATAGCAGAGTTTCTTGAGCAGTTTGAGAATGAGTTTGAATGTAAGGTCAAAAGGTTCAGATCAGATGGTGGCGGAGAGTTAAAGAATAAAGATGTAGAGAATGTTCAGAATAAAAGGTATTATGCATGAAATAACCATAGCTTATACGCTGGAACAGAATGGCAGAATAGAAAGAGAGATGAGAACGATTGTTGAGTCTGCACGCACTTTAATTATAAATGCAAAAGTGAGTAAAAGTTTATGGTCAGAAGCAGTACACAATGCGGTGTACACAATAAATAGAACGGGTTCCAGCAGTCATAAGGGAAAGACACCATATGAGTTGCTGTATAAGAAAAGTTTTGATATAAACATTTTAAGAACGTTTGGAGATGAAGAGTATACTCATATTCCTAAGCAGAAAAGGCGCAAGTGGGAACCAAAAGGAAAACAAGGAAAGTTTGTCGGTTATGGATTAAATACAAAAGGATATAGAGTATGGTTTAAAGATGAAGGAGCAGTGGAAACGTTCAGAGATGTAATGTTCATACAGAATACGACTAAGAAGCAAGAAGAAGTGGAACCATCTAATCAGGGGCATATTAAAAGAGAGTGGATAGAATTTGAAGAAAATGAGAAAGTGAGAGAAGTAGGAGAAATAGAAGTAGAAGAACTAACAGAAGAAGATAAAGTGCTAACAGAGCAAGTAATTGAAGAAACGGAGAGGGAAGAAAAGTCAGATGTAGATAAAGAAAAATTGAATCCAGAGTTTACAGATTCAGATATAGAGTATGAAGAAGAACATCTTGAAGAGGAGTGGTTTAGTCCAGATGAAGCAGAGCTACAAGAAAGGAGAATCAGAAGTGGAAGAAGAGTAAGGAAACCTAAATGGACCAATGATTATGATGTAGCAACTGTGACTTTCTTTAGTTTAGACTCATTTAATGAATGTTTACGCACTCGGTCGCCGGTTGCGGCCTACGTTTCGGTCGCCGAGAGACTGAGTCGCCGGCAACTGTGACTATCTTTAGTTTAGACTCATTTAATGAATGTTTACGCACTCGGTCGCCGGTTGCGGCCTACGTTTCGGTCGCCGGCAACAAGTCGACAGTGCGTATTGGCTCTCAAAGGCAAAGCATGTCAACTATTAAAGAAATTGAAGAGACCATTGAAGAAAATAAGAATTTATATTACCATCTTGCAGCCAAGGTTAGTTTTATTTCTATTAAGCTTAAGCAGATTTTAATTTGCACTTAATTTAAAATTATCAACAAGATTTTATTATTATTTTCAGATATTATACCTGAAATTAAAAAGAATGATGACAAAGCAGTCCAAGTAGTACAAGCTCAAGAACATAAAGCAGTACAAGTCTGTCGAATGCCGCAATACAGAAGTAGAAATGTGCAGACGATTCTAATAAATACAGACAGCATGACATCACCGATCAAGACAGCAGTGTGTACTGCAACATCACCCTTTAAAGTATTAGCCGCTAAAAGGAAACTGAAATTTTTAGATGATAAATATGAGAGTGAAGAGTCATACTCACCATCAATAGCAGGTTCTACAATAGAAAATGATTCTTCTCCATTCAAAATTATATCTAGCCAATCAAATACAACTTCTGGCACTAGCTCTCAAGAGGAATTTAATAAAGATGAAAAATTTAACCTTTTGAGTACTTTGTCTAATTTAATTTTGTCTTGATTAAAAATAAGCCCCGATTATATATTGGTCTATCACAAGAAATTTATTTTCTGATTGATTTAATGGTAAAACATACAAAAATTTCTGAGCGTAATATTTTGTTATGTTTAACAAGATTAAAATTCAATAAGACTTATTCACAACTTGCAGATGATTTTGATATATCGGTTACTCAAGCTAGCAATATATTTTTCAACACAATGCCAGAAATTGTCAAAGTACTTTCACCATTTATAAAACAGTTTTCAACACATTCAATAAAAAAGAACCTACCTATTGCTTTTAGGCATAAATACAAAAAAGTCACTTGTATAATAGACTGCTTGGAAATAGAAATACAAAAACCAAAAAAAGCTATGCACCAAGCATTGACTTGGTCGGAATACATAAAAACAAATACCATAAAATATCTACACCTGATGGCCTTGTCAACTTTGTATCTACTGGATATGCAGGTAGAATAAGTGATGTCAACTTGGTTGAACACAGTAAACTTTTAGATTGTTTACCACTTGCATGCTTGCATTTTAGCTGACCGAGGGTTTAAAAACATTGAGCATTTTTTATCTCAAAAAGGATTCACTTTGTTAAGACCCCCAAGTCTTTGTGTTGGCTCTAAGTTAACAAAAGCTAAAGCGGGGCTGGCAAAACAAATAGCTAGTCTTTGAATACATGTTGAGAGAGTCATTAGAAGAGTAAGAGAATTTGGCATGTTAAAGATGGATTCTGTGTTAAATTTAATTAGTATGTTGGATTTGTGCATTACAACAGCTTGTGCCCTGATTAACTTACAAGGTTCCCTGATTAAATGACTTGCCTTAGCCTAGTATAGGTACTATAGGTATCAACATAACATTTATTAAAGACTACAATCCACTGTCTTTGCAAGTTTTTTTACATATATTTTGGTATATTATAATAAAAAATATAACCATTATTATGATGATTTATTTCCATTGTGCACAGTACCAACACTGCATATGTTTAGTTAGGTACTATCAACAAAATTGAATCATGACCCACTTTGCCGATTAGTCCTATAAAATCATAAATGTAGCTAGGTTTTCTTTGCTATCATGCATGTTGCACTAAGTACGGCTTATTCCGTTTATATGCAAACTGTAGAGAAAGTGAAGTACATCAGTGCTTGGTCTTTTAAACCTGAGACAACAGCGGACACCATAATTAAATATTAAAAAAAAATTGTAAACACTGATGAATATACTTGTGAGAAGCGCCAAATTCAGTCGTCACGACATGCAGCATTTGTCATCAGTTTGCCGGAGCGGCTGTACGCAACGTTTATATCGCCTGACTCGTGGCCGCCGCGCGTTCGGCTCACGGAGTGGTTTCGCGCTCGGCCCCGCTCGGGGCGCGGTGGGGGACTCACTACTTGCGACGTGCTCGGGAGAAACGACGTTGCAGCGCCACAACAATAATACGAACATAAAACAGCTTGTTGTATGTCACCAAAACGTTCGGGCTCTTGCAAATAAAACTTGTAGGTTAGAAGTATTACTGCAAGATGAACTTAAATGTGACGTGCTTGCGTTAAGCGAGCATTGGCTTAACAATAGTGAAATAAAGTGCGTTAGTGTTAACGGCTATACATTAGGGTCCTATTATTGTAGGCAAACTATTCAACATGGGGGCTCATGTTTATATATAAGAAATGGTTTAGCATTTACAGAAAACTATGACATTTGTAAATTATCCGTAGAACAATATTTAGAAATTTCTGCCGTTGACATAACTAATTATAATTTGACATTGATTTGTATTTATCGCACGAATTTGGTAAGCACCGGTCAATTTTTAGTGCATCTTGACCGCTTATTTGACAAAATTGTTGACCTAAACCTGACATGTGTTATAGTTGGTGACATGAACATTGATTATAATTATTCTTCTGACATGTGTAATAGTGATATGAAACAGCTTAAGGATATTCTTGGGACCCATGATATGAGAACTGTAGTTAATTTTCCGACCAGAGTGACTAACACCACGTCGACATGCTTAGAGCATTTATATACTAACCTACCGGAGGGCTCGGTGAGTGCGTCGGCGGTGGTGACTCACATCAGCGACCACTGCGCGGTCCGCGGGGACATTGCGCGCGCGCTGCCCGCCCGCGCCGCACGCGCGCCCTCTACACGCCTGTGCCGGACCTACTCTGTGACGAACCGCGCCGCGTTTGTGGCCGCTGTTGAGAGTGTCGACTGGGAGGACGTACTCACGCGAAACCATAGCACTGACGAGCTCATAGCGAAATGCATGCGAATAATATACAATAAGTTTGACATTTGTTTTCCTTACCGACATCACAATTTGAAAAATTTTAATTGGGTTAATGATGACATTAAATTATTGAAATCTCTGACATATGATATAATGAATTTATGTGTTAAATTCTCCAACAACTCTGACCTACAATGTGTAGCCTTGAGAGTGATGGAGCATTATAAATCAGAGTTGCTTAAAAGCAAGTCTGATTTTTATAAGATTTCTATTTATAATAGTCCAAATATCAACAAAAATATGTGGAAGATTATTAATAAAGAAAGAGGTATTTGTCAAACTCCTTCCGGTATGGTAGATCTGGTTCGGAAACCCGATGGATCCCAGTACATTTCCAAGGTGGAGGCACTGAGCGCGGCGAATGTGAGGTTTGCGGGGGCGGCGGCCGCGTGCGGGGCCCCCGCCGCGGACCTCGCGGCCGCGCTTGCCGCGCTGCGAGCCACCGTGCCCGCCGCGGACCGGTCCTTCCGTCTACAGCCGTTCACCCCTTACGAGGTGCACAAAATAATAACTCAAAATATTAAACCTAAATTGACTAAAGATATTTATGACATCTCGATGGACATGTTGCGACAAATTGTTAATGATATTTCGTGGGTTTTAGCTGACTTATTTAATAGGTGCCTAAGGGAAGGGCAGTATCCTAAGTGTCTGAAATTTACCAGGGTGTCACCTATTTACAAAGGTAAGGGCTTACGAACTGAAATCGACAACTACAGACCAGTGTCCATAATTCCGGCAGTTGCAAAAGTTCTGGAAAATGGGATTAGTACTCGGCTAATTTCCTTTCTGTCGTCAACTGATGCACTGACCGAACGCCAGTACGCCTATAGGGAGGGACGGTGTACTACTTCTGTTGTACGCGAAGTTGTCAAGGGTGTTGTCAGTGCTCGTGAGGCCAAAAAACATGTCGCTCTGTTATGCTGCGACCTGTCAAAAGCATTTGATGTCGCTAACAGAGATTTATTGGTGGCTAAGTTAGCGCATTATGGCATTGTTGGTAACGCGAACTCAGTATTAAATGATCTGCTTAGGGATCGAACCCAGGTCGTCACTGCGGGACCGGACAAGTCGGATACAAGGTCTACCGATCTAGGAGTCGCTCAGGGGTCCTCGGTTTCAAACATCTTATTCACATTATTAATGAACGACCTTCCAGGTGCTATCTCAACTGGCAATGTGTATATGTATGCAGATGATGTAGCAGTGTTGGTAACTGGATCTACGACAGTAGAGCTAGAACGCCAACTACAAACTACAATGGAACAACTAAAATACTGGTTCACAAGTAATGGTTTAGTTCTGAATTTAAAAAAGACAAACTTTATCCACTTCTGCTTATCAGGCCGTTCTGAAACACCCTTGACAGTACAGGACGATAACACAACAATCGAACAAGTGACTTATTTGACTTTCTTGGGTTTTGGGATTGACAGGGGATTGACATGGAGTAAACACATAGACAAATTATGCGACAGGCTGAGTCAAGCATGTTTCGCGTTGCGCCGGGTGAGCAAAGTGGTGCCGCGGGACGTTGCTCTTACTTGCTACTTCGCCACCGTGCAGTCCCTGCTGCAGTATGGTACCGAGCTATGGGGACACGCTGCTGACTGGCAGCGTGTGTTCAGATTGCAGAAAAGGGCCATTCGTGCGATAGTTGGCATTAAGAGTGACGTATCTGCCGAGCCGTACTTTCGCTCACTTCGGATTATGACTTTGCCTTCGCTTGTAGTGTATCAAATTGCGTTGTATACCCATATTAACCTCAAGTCGTTCCCAAAGCTCAAGGATAATAATTTAGATGGTGACTCGGCATGGAGAAAGACTAACAGCACAAAAATGTAAACTAACAAAAACTCAAAAATTGACGAGTGTTATGGGTCCTTTAGTTTATAACCAGCTCTCTGGTGATATAAAACAGGCTGAATCAATTACTAGTTTTAAAAATAAACTGAAAGAATGGTTGCTGCAACAAAATCTTTATAATTTAAATGACTTTATTTAAATATTTTTATGTATTTAGATTGACATTTTGAATTATCATTATTGAATTATTATTATTGAATTGTTATTATTGAATCATTATTAATTGTATTATTATTATTATTATTTTTAATTCTAGGTTTATACCTAAATTTATGTTGACCTGTAAATATTTTTACCAATAAAAAATGTCTATGTCTATGTCTATGTCTATCCACCCTAAAAAAGCCACCCTAAGGAGGATACTCGGAAACGCGTGTCCTTCTATCCACCCTGAACGGGGTGGATAACCGTAATTCATATAATATGTTTCTTCCGTTTTTCTCACCTGCCTAAGTACAGTCATTAACACAAAAACATACACAAACCCAGTCCAAGAAACTTCGTGAACATTAAAATACTTTAGATGTACATACTTACCTTCTTCTTTGAGCTGAAAATAGTTTGGTTTACTCATCTAACATTCTATGTGACTATTACGTCATTCTAGACGTATCTTTTAATGACACATATCATTGCAATTAATTTTCATTCCAGTAATATTATTGTATGTGCTTAAATATAAATCATAGCTTGATTTAAACTTTAAAATGTCTTTAATTGAAAAAATAAAAATATTGACAAGGGGTAAGGGTCGAGTAGCTTTACATAATGGTTATCAATATCACTTTAAGAAAACATACGCAAATCAAACAACTTATTGGCTGTGTGCTAAACGAAAAATAAACCACTGCGTCGGGACAATTACTGTAATGGTAAATAAAAGTATTATTAATTAATTATTATCCAATAGTTGTAGGATTTTGCACATAACATATTTTCTTTTAAATAAAGATACATTACCCAGTTCGTGCCCAACTAACGCCCCAAAAGCATTGTTAGCTAAGGTATTTTTTCTTCGTCAATAGCTGTAAAATTAGTTTGGGTTGATGACGAGCTGAAGCTGGAACTAGTCGTTTGAGTATCTCGTTCAGTCGTGGTTTCTTTATCGCCTATATTAACTGCCATTGAATCCCATCTTTGACTTTCTGCCATATCCAATGATTCTTGGCTATCACATTGAGTCATATCATCGTCTATTGTGTCCGGCACATACTCGTACTTTCCTAAAAAATGTGTCGTAATAACTTGTAGCGACAAACATTGATTCAATATATTATACAGGATACTTCTATAATGTACTTACTTTTTAATGACATAGTGGAATATGCACAGTCAAATTTATTAATTTAATTTTTAGCAAATTTATAATTAAATTGCTTTATTGTAAATGTCAAATGTTTTTTTGTTTTTTTGTTTTTTTTTTTGTAAACTTTTTTAACTTTTAGTTATTTGTATAAGCATCATCCAACATTATTATTACAGGAAAATACTGTGATGAAAACAAAACCACACATACAGTTATGTAAACAAGATTTCACTAAAAATGTAATTGACTCGCATATAAACCAATGTATCAACGAAGTAACCACTTCACTAGATCCGGTGCCGAAAATCTATAAAAACATGGTAGCGTCACTTAATGAAGATGATGTCGACTTACTAAATGAAGTTCCTGAATTTACAAAAATTAAAACTACTTTATATGAACATAGAAATGCAGCATTGGGTTTAAAACAACTTAATTTTAAAAAAGTTGCCGAAGTTGTAGTGCCGAAAAAATACGAGAACTTTTTATTAGCTGATTTCATAGATGAAATAGACAATATTCGGATTTTGATATTCTGTAACAATTTCGCAAGAGACCAAATGGGTAAACTCAAAAATTTCTTTGGCGATGCAACTTTTAGAATATGCCCCAAACCGTTTAACCAAGTTTTCAGTATACACGCTGATATGAACAGTACCACGACTTCAACAAATATAATACCTTTGGCATTTGCAATTATGAGTGACAGAAAGAAAAGCACTTATTTAACGGTATTTAATTTAATCAAATCCCAAATTCCTGCATGGAATCCCGCAACATTCACGCTCGACTACGAAAAAGCTACAATGGGAGCATTAAAAAGTGTATTTCCAAATATATTGCTACATGGCTGCTACTTTCATTATGTGAAGTCCATTCAAAAACGAGCAGATAAGCTAGGTATCAATAAATACCCAAATACAAAAAGATTAGTGTTACTTACGGCAAGGTTGCCACTATTACCTTCATACTTGATTAATGAAGGCTGGTTGTTTGTGAAATCATTTTTATTAGACGATGAAAATAATATGGCGGCATTTGTGAAATATTTTGAAAAAACATGGCTCAAGGACGAAACCTTTGTGGCTGTTTGGAATTCATTTGGGGTGACTCATAGGACAACAAATTCATTAGAAACCTGGCATAAAACAATATCACATGAAATTAAAGACAAACATCCACATTTAGCTAAGTTTTTGGAATGCGTGCAAAAAAACGCACAGTTCTTCGCTAATACGTCTGCTGCAGCAAAAAAATTTAGAAAACGATTGCAAATATACATTAAAAGGGACGAATTTATCCAGGATACGCAACTACGTCTACTCAATAATGAAATAAGCGTTGGTCATTTTCTGGACATATTGCAAAATTTATAAAAAACCACCAGCCCCGCTTCGGCTTTCTATCTTATAGTACCATGTACCTACAATTTAGATTTTAAGACTATTTTATGTTATTCGCTTAACAATAAATATTAAATTAAAACTTAAAAGATATTGATTTGATTCAACTGTACTTGGGGTAAAAAATCGGAAGAAACATATTATATGAATTACGGTTATCCACCCCGTTCAGGGTGGATAGAAGGACACGCGTTTCTGAGTATCCTCCTTAGGGTGGCTTTTTTAGGGTGGATAAACGGAATAAGCCCTAAGTACGTTTTAAAAATGAATAAAAATGCGTCATTACGGGTCAGACATTGTTGCAATTTTAACCTTTATTACCACTGCGCTAGATATATTTTAGATAAAGCAGTCTTACTTTGGATTACAAGTCGTTTATAATCCAAACTCTTTTCACTACCTACGGAGAAAAAGAAGTAATATAATTTTAGAAATAAAATGACGTTATGTCATAATTTTAGATGTCAAGTAAATAGAAATCTAGGTATCTACAATATCTATAAACAAATCAACAAATCTTAAAATGGTCAATTTGGAAGAACAAAGAGCTCGCATTATACTGCTCAGTGAGCAAGGCTATGGCATTAGGGAAATAACACGAGAGTTAAATATAAGTCGGAACACCGTCAGAACGTGGATCAGACGGCACGCTGAAGAGGGTACCCTTCAAGACAGGCGACGGCATAATCATGGCGTACTCCTACCCGGTATTTCGCAGCTCGTTACGACGTTTGTTTACAAACAATAAGAAATAATTTGCACCGCACTGTGCTGCATTAGACATTATGCTAAGAAGGCTCTTAACGGTTAAATTTTGCACGGAATTATTTAGACTTCGACTGGACAAACACCATCTTTACAGACGAAAAATCATTTCGCTCTTCCCAACATGGTCGCTTAACTTTGTGGCGTTACGATAACAGGCGATACACAGAGGATCACGTAGTGCCCAACCAATTATCTGGCCGAATATCAGCCAACATGTGGGCCTGGATGGATGCTAGAAGTGTGGGCGAACTCGTTCATATTTCTTCTCACTTCTCACTCGCTCACATTTTAGTCTGGTTAGTGGACAAAATAAGGCCAGATGAGATTGATTCCATAATTTCAGATGAAATTCCAGATGAAATAGTTGACCCAAAATTGCATGCAGTAGTTACCAAACACATGATACATGGACCTTGCGGACATTTCAACTACAATTCACCCTGTATGGTCGACGGTAGCTGTCCAAGCGATACCCAAGAGACCTGCTTGCTGAAACCATGACGGGAAATGATGGATACCCATTGTATCGTCGGCGATCAGTTGCGGACAGTGGGCGATCGGTAGTTGTGAAGGTAAGTAAACAAAATGTTGATGTAGACAATCGTTGGATTGTTCCATACTCTCCAATTTTGTCCAAAGCTTTTGAGACTCACATCAATGTGGAATATTGTAATTCTGTGAAGTCGATAAAGTACATATGTAAATATGTTAATAAAGGTAGTGATATGGCTGTCTTCGGTGTAACCAATGCAAATTATGAAATATCACAGTACCAGATGGGTCGCTATGTAAGTAGCAACGAAGCTATTTGGCGTATCTTTTCATTTGCGATCCATGAAAGACACCCTACAGTAGTCCATTTGGCAGTCCATTTAGAAAATGGTCAACGAGTTTATTTTAATGTTTCTAACGCGGCAGACAGGGCGGCACATCCACCGTCGACAACATTAACAAGTTTCTTCACAGTCTGTCAAACTGATGATTTTGCTCGCACTTTGCTGTATGCTGACATGCCACGCTATTACACATGGAACGCATCATCGAAATCGTTTCAGCGTCGAAAACAAGGAACACCAGTTGAAGGACATCCAAATGTATTTGCTTCAGATGCTCTGGGTCGCATCTACACAGTACATCCAAATAACGATGAATGTTATTATTTGCGGTTGTTGTTGGTGAATGTTCGTGGTCCGATATCGTTTAAACAACTGAGAACAGCTAATGGACAGCTGTGTGCGACTTACCGTGAGGCATGTCAACTATTACATTTACTTGAGAACGATTCGCACTGGGATGATACGCTCAAGGATTCCGTAATATCTTCGTCGCCGCATCAAATTCGTACATTGTTTGCGATTATTATATCGACATGTTTCCCCTCGAATCCAAAAGATTTGTGGGTTAAGTATAGAGATGACATGTCTGAGGATGTTTTGCATCGTGTGCGCCGTCAAACTTTGAATCCTACACTTCAAATGACTGAAGAAATTTACAATGACACATTGATCATGATAGAAGATATGTGTTTATTGATGGCAAATAAAGTATTGTCGTGTTTGGGAATGACAGCACCCAATCGTCATATGCACGATGCATTAAACCACGAGTTGCAAAGAGAACATCAGTACGACATTGAAGCATTGGCCGAAACAGTTCGTACAAATGTTCCACAATTAAATCAACAACAAAGAATTGCGTACGACACTTTGATAGAAGCTGTGAACAGTGGATCTGGTGGAATTTATTTCCTTGATGCTTCCGGAGGAACCGGAAGAACGTTTTTAATTTCATTGTTTTGGCGAGGACCAGATCGCGAAATGATGTTGCTCTAGCGTTAGCTTCATCTGGAATAGCTGCAACTCTGCTAGAAGGCGGGCGAACTGCACATTCTACCTTGAAATTACCACTAAACATGCGAATCACCGAAACACCAATTTGCAACATCGCCAAAAATAGCGCAATGGCCAAGATCCTACAGGTATGCAAATTGATTGTTTGGGATGAATGCACAATGGCCCATAAGAGGTCACTGGAGGCACTGGACAGAACGTTGAAAGATCTTCGTGACAACCAAAATATTTTCGGTGGGGCCATGATTCTGTTGTCAGGTGATTTTCGTCAGACTCTTCCAGTTATCCCCCGATCAACTGTTGCTGATGAACTAAATGCATGCCTAAAATCATCAAATTTGTGGCAGTACGTAAAGACACTCCACTTAACAACTAACATGCGAGTATTTTTGCAACAAGATGAAACTGCAAATGTGTTTGCGAAGCAGTTGTTAGACATTGGAAATAATAAAGTTGCAGTGGACATCTCGACCGGATTCATCACATTACCTACAGATTTCTGTCACATCACAGACTCAAAAGTGGAGCTTATTCAGCGAGTTTTCCCAGATATAGCGCAAAAGTTCAATAACCATAATTGGCTGGGTGAACGAGCAATATTAGCAGCGAAAAATAAAGATGTCGAGGATCTTAATTCAGAATTTTATTCCAGGACAGTTGGTTTCCTTCAAATCAGTCGACACCGTAATGAACCAGGATGACGTAATCAACTATCCCACTGAGTTCTTAAATTCACTGGAATTGCCTGGATTACCACTTCACAATTTGCAGTTAAAAGTAGGATCAGTTGTCATCATGCTGCGTAACATTAATCAACCTCGACTATGTAATGGAATAAGACTGGCTGTGAAAAGACTGATGAAAAACGTCATTGAGGCGACAATCATAAAAGGAAAATACAAAGGAGAGGATGTCTTGATCGCGCGGATACCGATGATTCCAACGGACTTACCATTCGATTTTAAACGCTTACAATTTCCAGTACGTCTGGGCTTTGCGATGACCATAAATAAATCGCAAGGACCGTTAGAAGTGGAATCAACTTGGAGTTTCCCTGTTTCGCGCATGGACAATTATACGTCGCGTGTTCGCGCGTCGGAAAACCGTCTTCTTTGTTTATTTACGCACCACAAAACAAAACAAAAAATATAGTTTATGAGAAAGCTTTAAATTAATTAACAGACTGTATTTTAACAGTGTGTGTCTGTGAATATCAAATTTAAACCTTATAAATAGCCAGTATTTCAGGAAAACTCTGTTTTCTAAGTAAGCAACATGATGTATCGAAAATAATAATAAAACTTCATGCTTTATTCAATAAATGCTTTTTTATTAAATACGGATTCGTTTTGTTTGTTTTAAAATCATTTTATACAAAAGATTAGGTCTTTTATTTATCGATGAGGCAGTACGAAGTCTGCCGGGTCAGCTAGTTAACTTATAAAATAAAATATTACATGTAGTTCAACAGTTTAAACAGTGCTGCCAACTTTCTTAACACATGAGACAAAGCATTTGAGTTTAAGTTGAATAAATCAATGTTATGGTAAAAACAATTGTGAATGTTGCAAGTTCTAACTAGAAATCTATTTTTAGAATAATTAGTTATGCAATTAGGGACGAAAAATATCATATTTGATCGGCTACTTGGTCTTAAAACCTAGAGAAAATGCGACTTACAAGAAAAGGAGAATCAATGCAGTTATTAATTATTTTATACAAAAATACTTGATCTCTGTGTTGTCGCCTTAACTCCAAAGTTTGAAGCTGAGCGGTAGAGTTTCTAAATCTATACTTCAGTCTCCTCAAAAACTGATTTTGAATACTTTCGATCTGTGACACATAAGTAGCATAGAACGGATTCCAAACCTTAGAAGCATATTCTAAATGGCTTCTAACCAGAGAATTGTACAATATTTTATATGTTTTAATATTTCTGAAATCTTTACATTGACGAAAGACAAAACCCATAATTTTGTAGGCCTTTGACGTAATGTTTGTCATCAGTGACTTATGTATTTTTCGTAACACCGAGCTTCAATTAAATTTACTTCCTTACGTGCATATGAGAAGTTGTTGTAATCACTCTCTCTACCGAATATTTTCCATTTTCTATGAAGTTTTTTTTCTTATTTATTAGCTTGATTAAACGCTTACTAAACCAGACTGGATATTTAATGTTATTGGTAACAGTTTTATGAGGTACGAACCTATCTATCAATTCATTGACTATATTATAGAATTTTTCAACTGCGAGTTCAATATCATTTAAATTTAAGTGCTTTTTCCAATCAATATGAAATTGAAATTTTACTTTTAATTTTGCATTATAAATGCTAATTTATTAATTTTGAATTTATAAATACTGGAAAAAGGAACGCGGGCCTCCGAGCATTACGCGACTGGGACAAGAGCATTGGACCGGCAATCCAAAGGTCCTGGGTTCGAGTCCCAGTCGCGTTATGCTCGGAGGCCCGCGTTCCTTTTTCCAGTATTTATAAATTCAAAATTAATAAATTAGCATTTATAATGCAAAATTAAAAGTAAAATCTCAATCATTAGCTTGTTTCATCTTAATTAGTAGTTAAAATATCCTGTAAAGGTATTTCTACTGAAATGAAGAGGCGGAAACTCCTCTCATTTGATGAAATAACGTCAGCTATATGACGAAAGCACATAGATACTGGAAGAAATTTCGGTGGGTCAACGTAGCGGCGCGGTAGCTCAGTTGGAAGAGCATTGGACCTTCAATCCAAAGGTCCTGGGTTCGAGTCCCAGTCGCGTAATGCTCGGAGGCCCGCGTTCCTTTTTCCAGTATTTATAAATTCAAAATTAATAAATTAGCATTTATAATGCAAAATTAAAAGTAAAATCTCAATCATTAGCTTGTTTCATCTTAATTAGTAGTTAAAACACTCGAGATCAGATATAACCAAATCTAATTTTCTGTTGTTTATATGGTTAACGTGATTAAATTGCGACCAGTCATTAAAGCACAAAAACGCAAACAGTTGAGACGTTAAAATATTTTGGTTTGGATTTTCAAGTTGCAAACTTTTGAGAGAGGGATCTGGATTATTACACCATTTTGCATCTCTTATATTAAAGTCACCAATCAGTATAAATTTATCGTTGGGTTACTCAATTTTTAGGTCTGATATGTATTCATAAAAAGCTAGTTCCGCGACAGATTGGTGAGAATTCTGTGGAAAATAACAACAAAACAATCTTAGTATTGATGTACTTGATGTTTGGTTTAGTGAAATGTTAATACATGTCACATCAGCATTATGCAGGTAAGGCAATGCTCGCGATTGTAGTAATTCGTCGGTGAACCGAAATTAGGGTACCTCCACCCTTTTTAACTGTTAAATTGTCATAATCCCGATCAGTTCGATAAACAGAGTAACGCATGTAAAATAATTCAGCATCAAATATTTCTGGTAATAGCCAAGTTTCGCTTAAACATATGATGTCATATTCAGAGTTCAACATATTACTGTAAAATATTTTATCTTTGGTTCTTAAACCTCTAACATTCTGGTAAAAAACATTTAAGGGCATAATAAAAAGATATGAAAACTAATAAAATGTATAATATAATTATTGTATTAATATTTTTGGCAACCTTCAAAACTGGGCCTCAAGTCTGCTATTTTATAATAGCATGAATCGAGTAGTAATTGAATCACGATTGCACATTTTGGCAATATTGGTAGTCTGCTCACTAAATAAGACCAATCGCGTACGATTGATCTACAAAGAACTGCGAGTTAATCACCTTTGGATATTTTGGTATTCTACTCTTCAAACGTGTCATAATTGTGTCTCGAAAGGAAATTAAACGGTAGTCTGCTCGTTATTTGGCATTTCTATTAATCGCGTCTGAATGACAATCGTGCAAATCAACAACAATAGCTTTTGGTTTGAATTTGTTTACCGCGTGCTCAGTAAAAACTGCAAAAAAAATTAAAATGAGACCCTCGGTACCTTCATTGCGTTGGCGTATTTTGGCTTTAGCCAATAACAATGACAATCGTCGCCGGCTTTTGGCTCAACAACGCCGAAAAACTCGAGCCACATTAAGGGAAAAGATAGATGCTTTCCGGGATTTACCTGACGCGGAATTCATCAAAAGTTTTCGCCCCGGTAAAGAGCAAGCTCTGTCAAAAAATAATCCCTCTCCTTGGACAGCAACGGCGTACGGATGGAATATCACCAACCTTAAAGGTAATTGTTGCCTATGCCTCAATATTTTTTGCTGGTATGTACTTACTCTAGGTACATGCCTGCTATAAGCGACTTGAGCTTATTTCCTATAAATTTTTGTTTTAGGTTCTTATTGCACTTGCTTTTTATGCAACTGGCCAACAAGAGTCATACCAGACTCTTGTTGGCCAGAGTGCTTTCCACAATGTCTCTCAGACTAGTGTGTCAGGGCCATAAGGCAGGTAACGAAGGCTCTCAATCACCCCAACATTTTTAGGGAGTACATTGTTTGGCCTACGACTGTTCAAGAACGAAACCAAATCAAAACAAAGTAAGTGTTATCACTTGGCACTCATGTAAAAGCAATATTTGTTTTAAATTTTTGAAATACAATTGGTTGTGTATAATTGAATGTTACAGATTCTCTCGATTTGGAATCCCAGGCGTGCTTGGCTGCATAGATGGTACCCATGTTGCCATTTTGAGGCCAGCTATCCATGAGGAGAGATTTTTTAATAGAAAGGGATACCATTCCCTTAATGTTATGATTGTAAGTATACTTACTTAATTTTATCAATATTAAGTAAGTAGGTACACCCAGAACCACATTAAAATTTAAACTATTTTTCTAGATTTGCGACGCTGATCTTTTAATAACTTGTGTGGATGCAAGTAGCCCTGGATCAGCCAATGACTCCAGTGTATGGCAGAGCCATCCATTATACAATCACTTAAAAGAGTTATGTGATAATGGGGAGCAGGTATATTTGTTGGGTTAGTTAAAATGTTAATACTTCTTATATAATTTGGTAATTTTTATACTTTCTTTATTTATCTAGGTGATAGTGGATATCCGTTGAGGAGGATGTTGTTGACCCCAATCCTGAATACAGTGGAAGGGACCCCAGAGCACCATTTTTACAAGCTGCATGTTAGTGCTCGTAATTCAGTAGAACGCTACATTGGAGTGCTAAAAGCACGTTTTCGGTATGTCTCTTTAAATAATATTCAGTAATGATATATATGTCAGAAAATACAGTTTAAGTACTTACTTATTTTACAGATGTCTTCTAGCTGCTAGAGCATTACATTATGACCCTATAATGGCCGGGCAAATTGTGAATGCTTGTTGTGTTTTACACAACTTTTGCATCCAAAACAAATTGCCAGAATTAAATCTCTCTGATGAGGATATCCTAATAGAGAGCCAGCAGCAGCAGCAGGTACCTTTAGCTTTTAAAGCATTTATGCTCATACAGACATGATTGTACTTAGTAGAATATAATACCTAACAAAAAAAAATTGATTTCCAGTTTGACAGAGAATTAAATTCTGCAGCAGAAAATCGATTTGAGCCAAATAATTCCAGGGTAAATCCGGACCTGCAAAGAGGTAGAATACTGCAGCAGGCTCTTGTTGCACGGTTGTGGAGTGTCCAAAACTTAAATAATTAGTTTTTAAATAAAACTATTTTTTCTTAAAGATCTGTTTTTATTTATATAACATATGTTATTACAATCATTATTTTAAAATTATTCACTGTCAGAGTCCGTTATTGTCTTCCTTTTCCTTCCAGGTGTCTGAAATAGAAAAAGTGTTTTATAATAAAGCCTATTATAGGTTAATTAAGTTAAAATTTATTAAAATATTGACCCGTGTCTGTGTGTGACTAGATTCTCAAGCAAAAGGCAAGCTTTCACTAAGTTTAGAACCTACCTAGTTGGTTAGCAGTCTTGAGATTTATTATTATTTATAATGAATTATAGGTAGCTTTTAGCACTTACCATTAAATTTTCTACATAAGTCATTAAAGCCTGACCGATGACCTCTAGAGCTGCAGCTTGCCTGTCAGTAGCCTGAGCAAGTTCACGCGTGGCTTGTGCGCTCACCTGCTCTATGGCTTCTAGAGTGACCGTGGCTCTGGCCATCGATGTTTCTTCTACGTCTTAATTCAAAATTATGTTTTAAAAGTCTTAGGCCCAATTGCAGGGAACGTTTTAACCTCGGGTTAGCTAACTCAGGTTTAAATGGCGCCACCATCGATTGTAACTACTTCTTATTACAATCGATGGTGGCGCCATTTAAATCTGAGTTAGCTAACCCGAGGTTAAAATGTTCCCTGCAATTGGGCCTAAATGGAACAAAAAATATAGGCTAACTCAAGAATGAAACTAAAAAGCCAACCAGCAATTGAACGGTTCCTACGACGGCGTCGAGGTGGTGGTTCCGACGGCCGTGGATTGGGTGTAATTTGGGAGCTTGATGGCTCTCCTACGACATTTACAGACTCTTCTGTGTCTACCCCAGATAGACTCAGGCTGTTTGGCACAAGCACAAATTCCAAACATTGAAATCTAAAATAGTTAATTTCTATTATTATTATATATATTTTTTTTAATTTTAACAAATCAAAATTAATTTACCCAGGAGGAGTGCTGTGTCTCTTCTATGCTGGGGAAATAAAATACAACTATTAATGACTAGGATTTACCATTAACTAAATAGTTAATTAACTTAAACACATTAGAATGATGAATTTATAAAATAAGTCTAAAATAATAAGAGAAGCCATGCTTGTAACTCACACAACATTCACTGGGGTTTCTGTACATTCTTCATTCTGAATTGGCTGTTAATGGAAAAAAACATGCAGTGCAGTTAAAAAAGTAAAACAAATCGCTTGTGTTTCAATGAAAGCCCACACAAATATAATATTTAGATTTTAGAAACACGTCCAGCCAAGTTTAAAATAATAGTTATAACAAAAATGATAGATAATGCAAGTTAACTACCTCAACTTACATATAATGGGTTGTGGCGTACTCCTGGCAATGGGTCCCCGACATCATGCCCCAAGATGTTATATAGTCTCTCCTGGAGGAGAGTTAATGATAAAACCTTTGAAGGCCCTCCTCCTATAAAACCATATTTTTTTAAATAAAGATATTACTGGTTTATATAAAAATATTGTTTTGATAATAGGTACCTGGAGCAACTTTTTCCCGTTTATCTTCTTTAATTAAGTAACTTATGTTTATAGTCATTATAGAACTGGAAAAAAAGAAACTGTGGGCAATATCATACTCATCAACATAATATATTAATCATATGAATCATTAGTAACTACTACTTACCATTCGCCATTGCTTTGCGGTCTTTTGGATGCTGTCTGACGACACATTGTTAACCCTTAAATGGACGATTTTTTTTTTACGTTTTAAAAAAATATATTTGTGTAATAGACATGTATTACTGTCTAGGAAAAATGAGTAAAAAAATCTAGACATGAATTTACTATTTTTTTTTTGCAATAATGTGAGTGTTGTTTATAAACTACATTGCGCATTCAATGACATTTTGCAAGTATGGGTAAAATAAGAGTGGATATTGTTTTTGAAATGTGTTTATTTATTCTAAATTATGATATTTATAAAAACAATTGCTTTTTTTCGTATCACATAAAGATACACGACATTTTTGGCACATTTTGAACGTAAATCCTGAACATTTCGGGAATTTGCACCTCTGCTGCTTATCCAGCCAAACTGCCCAATGACATGTCTGATCCAATCTGACGTCTTTCAAAGGAATTGCTTGAGCTGGTCCTCGGAACTTCTTCATTACAAGTTCTCTTTGTGTCTTTGTGTGCTCCCACTAGGTCGACCACGTTCAGCGCCATTTGCAGGTAGACCCAATTTGCAGAGGGTTTCGGCAAGTTCTAGTCTAAATGTACCCAAATTGAGAAGTTGATCATTTCCTTTTATATTATTTACCTTCTTGAATATAAAATAAAATGAAAAAAAATCATACGGCGTGTTACAAGACATCAATGCTTCCGTTATCTGAGTTTCTCCCCTAAAAATAAGGCTGTCTTCAGCAGTAACAAGATTCCGTTTTCGCCAAACCAGAGGTCGCTTAGAAATCCCTTGTGATCTACTCTGGGGTACTGCTTCTCCGGCTTCCAAAATAGGAGGGTCTGGCATATTTTGATCGTTGTCAATTACGAGAGGAGGATCAGCATCCACTTCATCAGACTGGGCATTCTCACCTTCATCACTATTTTCAAGGTCCCGAAGAACATCTCGAGCTGTTTGATAATAGTGACCTTCATCCTCTACTTCGGAGTCCGAGCCGTCTAAGCCATCTTCTGAATCTTCAAGAGTTTCTAAATACTTTGTAATTTCGCTTTCTAGTAATCGCGGCATGCTGAAAAGCAAAATAAAAACCCTTCACCAAACATGCATTTATTTAGCAGGCAATGCGCATTGTAGTTTTCCTACAACATACCAGATTTCGCGTAATTCGACAGTAGCATCAAGTAATTTTCAATGTTTTACAACATGAACATGTAATTGAAGATATAATCAAGCAAATAAAAATATGTTATATACTTACATTATATTTTATCAAAGTCCGAACACAGCTTCAAAACTTAGTTTCGCGCCACTAGAAAAGTTTTCTTCAAAGTGACATTTGACATTCATTTATTTTTAATGCATAAAAATATTGGATAGTGCCAACATTAAAAAAAGTACAAAATTCGTTCAGAAATAAGAACTAGTTGTCAAAATTAACAAAAAAATAAAATAAAGATAATTTTATCTGTGATGTTTAGTATGTTGTTTAAAAACAACATTGTCCATTTAAGGGTTAAGAATCGTGCTGCATTCTTGCCACAGCCTTTTTGACAGACTGCGTCCTTCTTTCGTACGCGTACAGCGCCCAAGTGCAAGCTCTGGCTGCCCTTCCAGAAAGTCTATAAGAGCACTTATCTGTAAGACGCTCATATCTACCTAAAAGAAATAAAGTTTTAGGAACATTGCCGCTTAGTCATTTAAACAGTAATAACAACGCTTACAGATCGACTACGATTAATTTCATAAGTGTATTTATTTGTTACTATGCAAGTACTTACCTCAGTTAACTGAGAATAATAGAGAAATTTTTAAGAAAGTAGTTACCTACCGCGAAAAGTTTGAGTTTTGCCTCTAACTAAACACTTTTACTTTCATCGACAGACATATGACAATGGTTGACGTTGCCAGGACAACCACTTTATTTTTTTTTACTGCCAAATGCAGCTACTAAATTTAGCCACCGCATTATAAAAAAAAAACAATTTTAATGATATTTGCTCATATTTCATCGCCAAACACTTCATTACAGACAGTAAAACCATATTTTTACCTTTGATTCTGTCACAGAAACCAAGAAAACGCACATTTGAAACAAATCAATATTTCTACCACGAATTCAAAATTAGTAGTTTTTGGTAGGTAGCACCCCGGAACACTCTACTGAAATCAAAACGCAATACCAATACGATCCGATCGGTACATCACATAAGTTTTAGCAGAATACCATTTTTTTGTCAATCGTATTTGATTGGTAATAGAAATGCAATTGCGTGTTTCTTAACTTAAAATAGCAGACTTGAGGCCCAGATTGATACAACTGCAAAACGTTAATATAAAAGCTTTTATCTTGCAACATCTTGACAATAAAATTTGGATAATAAGTATAAGCAACTGTATGTCTGTAATTTGATATATAATTATAAGTTAACCTAAAAGACAAATTAGTTTTAAATAAGTAATAAAATATAGTTCTTATGTTATTTTGTTTAACGATTGTTTGGATGTGATGTGTATTACCGGCGACTGGTCACTGCGTCGAACCATAATTGTGCAGTTTCGAACTCAACAGTAGGCATATCCTTTGTCCTTAGCCAACCGCTTAGCTTCTCTAAGAAGGTATTTATTTGTGAAGAAAGATGATCGTTAAAATATATTTTCCGACTGCTTTGCGGAAGTAGTTCACTTTCAGCACCCAGTTTTTTAGCACCTGCTCGTTCAGCACCTGGCCTAGTTCACTTTCAGCACCTATCAATATTTTTGGCAGGTGCTGAAAGTGAACACAAATGTACTTTTACATTTTAGTCTACTTTCAGCACCTACAGAATATTTTTACACTCAAGCTCACCGACTGTTACATTTTCGTAAGGTCTGGAGTTACATATACTATTATACGTGCTTGAGTCTCCATCAGCAACATATTGATTATAAATCAGCCCGTGGTCTCTTTCTGAGTTTTTGAAACCTTCTGTTATTATTGACAACGCATGTTCTTTTTCTTCTTTTCCCGCTTCAGTCATGCAATTTATAGCAGTTTTTTTCCACCAATCACAGATTTTGTAGTGAGTTGTTTGGTAAACCCGCAGGGACATTGGCGG
Source organism: Emmelina monodactyla (assembly GCA_916618145.1). NCBI lineage: Eukaryota > Metazoa > Arthropoda > Insecta > Lepidoptera > Pterophoridae > Emmelina > Emmelina monodactyla. The sequence continues at coordinate 7,583,128 of OU745316.1, forward strand.
AATGTCAATACTACAGAGGATTGTGTTTAGTTGAGTATACCCTGCTCCAGTTGACATGATCCCGCCAACAACTTCATCATTGATGCTTATTTGGTTAGTAGTTTCTTTCGATGTTTTGAACTCAAATGTTTTGCCGCACAAGTCACACTGTAAATGAAATTTAGAGCCTAAACCAGTCTTTTGTTCATTGGTTATCCGAACACTATTCAAACTACAATTAAACAGTAACGAATGGCTCTCGATATCCTGGAACTGTACAATTCATCTTCCCTCCACCAAGTTCGGTTCTTTAGCGGCCACCAGAACCAGAGCGGCCCAAACCACAATTTGTGATTATATAAGTTGACCACGGCAATGCCCCTTTTCAAACCCCTATTTTCATAGCCAGAGTGGCCAGGGCCGGATCTAGGGGGGGGCAAGCCGGGGCCCATGCCCCGGGCGGCAAGCTCAGGGGGCGGCCAAATTCATTATTTACAAAAAAAAAACATAGTAATACCTACTTAACTTTGACCACAGAATAAATAAAAGTTCAATTACAGAACGTTCACTCTTATTTTACTGTGGCCATATTAACTTGACGGATACTCAGGGACAGCACACGGAACATGTGACATATTATTCGTGAGGCGCCTCTCTAGGCGTATTTCAATATGCGCACCCGTTCGCGCGCAGGAAAGGAAATTATGACAACGTCATAGATTAATTTGCTAAACAAAAAGCTCGAAAAGTAAATTTTAATTTCAATTCATAATAATTGCTATTGAATACACCTATTTGATTTTTATTTTTACTAAATAACTTTTTATTTTAAATCCTATCCTGCGCAGTGTATAAAATATACCTACAAGGTGTTTGGTGGGTGAGTAGCCAAATGATAATGGTGGATAGGTGAGGCTATTAGCTATTTACTTCCACTTATTAAGTTGCATTTTGGTTCAAGTTTTAGAATTTATTCGATTTTTAAGTTTTTCCTAAGAAAATCCCCGATTTTGTCATTAAAAGTCCAATATTTTTTTAATTTACCGTCGGAACCAAACGAAAATAATTTTAATTTAAAGCCTAATACTGTTTTTTTTTTTTTTTTTTTTATTATAAAAATACAGTCTCCACAGACTCGAGGTCCGTGTCTTTTTTTACAATTACTATTTTTCTTATTATTATAACAATTTAAATTATCTCCGCTTATATAAATAATATTAGTTTTTTGTTATAGCTACTTAAAGTTAATTGAATAAAATAAAGTTAAATAATTATACATACAAATATAAATACAATGTTACTTATACATATAGACTGTCTGTGCCGTTTGCGTTTATGAGTGTCTCAACCACGAATTTATCCCTATTTTTCATAGCCATCTTTAAGTTATAGTCTATGATTTTTGTGGTAGTTGCAGCCGTTGCTCGCCGAATGAATCTGCTGATCGCGTCATCACTGTTGTCTGTGTAGTACACACAGTCGAGGGCGTGACGCGAGACTGCGACGACGGCGTGTGGGACGCTGTCGTGCAGTTGCTGTTTTTCAACTGTTGTACGCATGATGACAACTGAGTCGCTACTTAATCCCTGCGCTTCGTGTATTGTTAGAAGGCGCGAACCTGTACCCGTCCCGTATCCCCTGCTCGACAGAGTTTCTTTTTCTGCCTGGGTGTGTACCAGGAATAGGGTGTTGGGCATGGTTGTTGGTATTTGCGCTCCTGAGTAGTGCCGAAGTTTTAGGGAGTGTACGACTCTTTGGGATGAGTATACGCCGCTGTATACCTCACTTAGGGCGTACGCTACATCCATTGGGTTTCTATGCGTACATAGCAGTTCTTGGCCGATGTTGGTCACGAGGGTTGGTCTGTTATACTTGAGCGGGAAAAGGTTCTCTCGATCGATGTAAGGTAGTTGGTTAGTGTCGCCAATCAGGAGGACTTCGTCCGCTTCTGCGAGACGTGCAGCCATAACTAAAGCACCAAAGTGGTTCATCAGGGCCTCGTCTACGATGAGACGTTTGCTTGGCTTCCTGAAGCCGTTCACTAAGATGGATGCCAGCGTGCGTACTCTAGTTTTAGCATCTGCTCCTACTCGGTTGGCTAACCTTTCCCTAAGATCTTTTGCTGCCTCAGTTGTAGTAGTGACTATAATGTCACTTTTGGCATGAAAATTGCTGACAACCCATGACGTTTTTCCACAGCCTGGAACACCGTTGACCCACTGTATGCTCGGGGTTTTGTATGACGTTGTCTCTGAGATGGTTTTTGCCATTTCGAGGATTCGGTCATCGAGCATTATTTCTGTACATCGCGCTGTTACTACGATGGGGTCATTGGGTGGAGCCTGGAATTTGACTGATTCGTCGCTTGTTAAGGCTTTGTTGAGAGCCACGAATCCCTTGGTTGCACAATATGCTGCCATATGGCCTTTAACGTTACCTCCCCGTAATACTGTTGAGGTGTTGTTATCGTATATGGCAGCTTCTGCTTCTTCGAGGATCGCCGTCAAAAACCTTTCATTTCCTTGATGGAATGTTTTGATGATGTTTTCGCAGTTTAAGGTGTTTACTGCTATAGTGGCTTTTGTTATGGCAAAAAACTCTTGGAAGGCATTTTCTAGGTGATCCCTTGGTTCTTTGGCCTCTTTTAGGTTGGGTGGTTTTACTTGGCCTTTGTCAGCTCTTGTTCGCTTAGAGCGGTTTGCTGGCAGGCTTTTTTCTGCAAAAGATCTGGTTTCGATAAGTCGTTTTCCCGCTTTTATGTTGTGTAATCTTTTCATTGCGAATTTAGGAATGCTCCGGGCCGCGGCTCCTATTGCGCTAAGGATGGAGGTTGCAACGCTTGTTTTGTTGCCAGCTTCTCCCTGTCTTGTGGCAGCTTGTTCTGCGGCCGTTTTCTGCTGGAGGCGTTCGGCACCACTTAGTGATGGACTAACTACCGGGTGTCCCCAAGCATCCTGGGGCTGGGTGGGAGTCGTCGTTGGATTAACTCGTTGCCTGAGGAAGTTAAGGTTTTCACCTCTGTCTTCATAGACAATCACCTCGTGTTTTTCTGAGGCTTTTATGCATCCATTTCGATCGGCGACCGTACCCTTTTCGTAGGTGACAGACATAGCGTCCACACTAATTTTCTTAGGGTTGCCTTCTGTTGCTTCTCCAAATTTGGCTAAAACTTGCAATGCTTGAGTAAAGGGCGTTACTTCTTCGTTCCACTCAAATAGAACGATCGTTTTGTTCCTAGTTTGGATCAAACGGCATCGCCTGCTATTGATTTCTCTTGTGGATAACGCGTCGTAAACCCTTCGTCTCATGCATGCTCTAAAGTTGCTGCCATTCAGGAGGAGCGCTAGACCTGGTGAGATGTCTACAAATCGGGCCCTAACGTTGCAGAAGCTTATTCCTAATCGCTCTGAATTGTCGTCCATGAATAAAGCGACACCGCGAACCCTGATTCCAGGTTCGCCAGCTTCTGCGTACATCAGTAGTTGTTCTTCTGATGTACGGGGATGGACGATATTATGGAGTGGTCTAGGGTGCATGATCTGTGTCTGATTTTGTGTACTGTGAGTTGTGGTGTTTGAACTGTGTCTTTTTGCTGCAGAGCGGAAGGCTTTCTCGATAAATTCTAGAAGCAGAGGGCGTTTGTAATTGTCCGCAAAAACCTTGTGCAACTGATCTTCTGTCAACGTCGTGTCGATCTCGTGCTCTAGATCTAGCCTAGTTGTCTGGTAACGCGGGCAATCCAGGATAATATGCCAGACTGACTCGATTTTGTCGGGGTCACATTCACATGCTGGACTGTCTATCAGATGGAATCGATGTAAATATTCCCCTATTCCTCCATGTCCCGTCAAGGCTTGCACGTGTACGGGTGTCAACTTTGTGTTTCTTACTATTCGGTACGCCTTGTCAACATCCGGAAGAAATTTCTTAGTGACGGAGCCCGTGCTGGAGGTTTCGTACCTGCTTTGCCATATGCGTACAGATTCCTCTCTGATCTTTTTCTTGACGAATGATATGGGGGTTTTATCATATTCTGGTTCTTTATCCTGGCTTAGGGCTGCTTGTTTTGCAAGTTCGTCAGCGCTTTCGTTGCCTTTTGTTCCTACGTGCGCTCTCAGCCAAAAGAACCTGATGTCTCTACCTTCTGCTCTGATTCTTCTGATATCTTCCTTAAGCTCCTTCGTCAGAGGATGGTCTGTGCGAGGATTGCTCAGGATATCCAGTGACGATTTTGAGTCGCTCATGATGTTTACCACTGGTGATGGTGAGGATCTCGCCAATCGAGCGGCCTTATGGAGTGCGAATAGTTCCGATTGGAAGACGGTGCAGGAAGAGTCTAGCTTGAAGGTCTCGTGATGGCATTATTTTCCCTCCACCCACCAGGTCAGTGCAGCTCCTACTTTTCCCTCTATTTTGCTGCCATCGGTATATATTTGAGGACCGATAATTTGGTGGGTTTCAAAGGTCGCAGAGTTCACGTTCTCAAGCAGTTCGTAATCAATCGCTGTGAGTGTGGACGGATGGGTTTGTTCAAGGTAGTGTACCTTCCGTTCTAGCTCTTGTCCAGGCGGAAGATAATCTCGTGAAAGACCTTTCTTTGCCAGGTAAAGATGTGCGGCTTCTTGTATACGGAGATCCAGTGGGAGTAGGCCTGATAGGGTTAGTGCCGAGGTTAGCGATGCTGTTCTGTAGGCTTTGCAGATTTTTTGAGCAAAACCTCTTTGCAAGGTGTTAAGCTGCTTCTGTATCATTTGCAGTTTCGCTGATGGTGACCAAACATTGGCTGCATACATGACAATGGGTTCAATGACAGCGACGTATATGGTCCTTACTATTTCACCGTTTAGACCCCAGGTTACTTTGGCTGAGCGCGCTAGTTGTTTATATATGTCTGTGGCTTTCTTACATACTACGGACACGTGCGTTGCAAAGTTGAGCCTTTTGTCGATTGTGAGACCTAGGATCTTTATTTCGTCTGTTGTACTGACCTCTACGCCTGCCATGACTATGCGTGGATGGATGTACTTGAGTTTCTTTGTCAGCACCATCGCTTTGGTCTTTTCCGGACCGAAGTTTAACTTATTCTGCACTCCCCATTCCACCACAATGCTTAGTATTGCATTGGCCATTTCTTCCACTACTTCTCCGGAATCGTCACTGAACACAAGAACGACGTCATCGGCAAACGCCTGACAGTAAACCCCTTTGCTAGCCAACTCCTGCAAAAGTGAATCGAGAATGATATTCCAGAATGTTGGTCCTCCGATTGATCCTTGGACGCACCCTTTTGTAGTCTCTTTTTCGTATTTGGCTCTGGCGTAGTTGACCTGGACCTTGCGATTTGTAAGGTATGACTGTACTATCGAGTATAGGTTTTTGGGACATTTCTTTTTGATAAGCTGGTTCTTTAGGGCTGGCCACCAGGCATTGTCAAAGGCGCCCTCTATGTCCAAAGATACCATTAGGACGATTTTCTTATGGTCAATCTCTCGTCTGGTGTGTTCTATTAGATCATAAAGTGCGTCTTCCGTTGAGCGTTGTGGTGTGAACCCGTACTGCTTGCTGTTCAATGTCGGGAGAATGTGCCATTGGATTCTATTGATAAAGAGTTTTTCGACGATTTTCCCCATAACTGAAAGGAGGCCAATAGGTCTGTATGACTTTGGTTGTGTAAAGTCAGTTTTGCCGGGCTTCCGAAGAATAATCACATATGCAGCCTTCCATTGCGTCGGGAAGTATGTTAGTGTGAGGCATTTATTTGCAATTGCCATAAACACTTCTATTTTGCTTCGGATGACTATAGTGCAGATGTCGGCGGTTAATCCGTCTGAGCCTGGGGCTTTTTTAGAATTAAGTGATTTTAGGACCAACTCAACTTCGGGTTTATTGAAGGGAGTGTCGTCTACTGCCAGATCGTGATTTTCTCCAGCCGTGGCCTGTCGCAGACCTCTGTGGTACATGTTTTCATCGGTTTCCGAGTCGTCAGGATAAAAGGTTTTTGCTAGTAGCTCGGCTGACTGTTCTGGTGTTAGTGTGTCACCCGTTGCGCCCCTTAGGAGCACGTCCTCTCTACTTTGGTTCGTTTTCCTGATTACTCGGTATATCTTGTCCCACATGGTCTCCTTTTCCTGGGTTGTACAGAACTCTTTCCAGCTCGCCAACTTGGCTGCTTCTACTTTAGATCCATAGTCTTCCTTGCTCGCCATGTAATCTTCGATCACAAATTGCTTTCTGGTAGAGGCAGCGTTTCGGATCCGTCTTTTCTTCCTGAGCACCTCTTTTTTGAGGAGTTCAAGTGATGGAGACCACCAAGGGGGTCTGGTTCTGCTTTTTCGCTTGCCAATTTTTGGTATAGATCGTTCGCAAGACTCTTGGATGGCTTCGGTGAACGACGATATAATAGAATCCAGTCCCTCTGTAGTTTGGACTTCCGCGATGATTCGAGCACTGATGTTTCGACTATCCAGGGAGGTTTTCAGATGTTCTACAAATTCAGACCAGTTTGCCTTTTTTGTATTGTATTTGCGCGTTGTGGATGGCCTCTGTTGTACGAGAGCGTTTTCCAGGCGCAGTTTAAAGGTGATGGCGTTGTGATCTGACGTTGTAAGTCCTCTATCTACTGTCCAGTCCAATATTTTATCGAGAAGTGACAGGCTGCATGCCGTTACATCTACAATGCTTGTGCATTCCCTGCCCCTTCTGTATGCTTCGAAAGTCGGTGTATCTCCAGTATTTAGGATGTGGAGTTCCATTTCATTCAGTAGAGCACTATAGGCTGCTCCTCTTGCGTTTTCGGACCTGCTTCCCCACCAATGACTCCAAGCATTACAGTCTCCCGCCACTAAGATATTGTTTGTGGCGAGTTTTCCACAGACTAACTGCGTCCTTCTCAAGTACGGTTCTATATCTTGGTCTCCCTCGTAGTAGACAGATACTACTCCGAACTGTAGGTGCCCTGCTGTTATAAGGACTGCTGCTATAGTTTCGTTCACCAGTTGGGGGTCGTGTGTCACCCCCAGTCGGTCGTCGAAGACTATGATTGCAGCCTTTACGGGTTTTTGCCTATTCAATGTGCACTGGACAACTCTTGTGCCAGGGTGTTCCCTCAGGATTCCCTCCCTTCCTACGTAGGGTTCCTGAACGATCGCCACTGACACACCCCTGTCCTTTGCTTCTTGAATCAGCTCATTCGTCGCAAGTTCGGATCGGTGGAGATTTGCCTGGATGAAATGCAAACTCTTCTGCTCTGTCGTCTGTGAAGGAGTTGTGTTGTTATCCGTGTGGTCGCCCTTAGCAGTAACTTATTCGAGACCTAGCGATTGCATCCCACTTTTGCCGTTCCGGACATATTTCACTGTAGGCGTTGTGTCCAGGGTGCGCTTTGGTTCCATGAGCCTTTATGCAGTTCCGGCATGATGGTGTCTTTCCTTCTAGCCTACTTGGGCATTTCTCCCAAGAATGCGTTTCTCCGCAGAAGCTGCAGAGTTGCGCTTTTTCTTGGCAGATTGCTCTCGTGTGACCATATTCCATGCACTTTGTGCATTGCACTAGAGGAGATTGGTCAAACACAGGTCTTCTTTGTAGGCCTAAGTATATCTTTTCGGCTTGGATGAAGCGTTTGTGGATGGTTGGCGAGACCTCGAACACCGGGTGACACTCATGCGGGTTCCTTGCTCTCTTCCTATACCTGAGCCTAATTACTTTGTCGTTGAGATCGACGTCTTGGAGTAGGTTCTTGTTTTGTGCAAACAAGTTTTCCACCATCTCTTCATTGGTGTGGTAACTAAGCACGTCCTTTATTACGATAAGGGGGTTATTTGCTTTTGCTACCTCTACCTTGAGATTTTTGTTTGCTTGTACTCTTTTTTTGACTAGGCTCAGGTCTTCCTTTGTACCGCAGCTCAGGATCACCTTTTGGTTGCGGGCTTTCCTTACTCTGTCCACTTTTGCACCTGTGGTCTTTGTGTCCAGGGCTTCTCTTATCTTCTCTATCACATTTTCCCCGGTGTTGTTGGGGTCAGTGGATGAGACGATTAGAGTGTGGTTCGGTCGAGGAGTAGGTGGCTTTGCTGCGACATGTGCGTAAGATCGCTTTTGTATTTTTCCATCCGCTTGTGCCAATTCTGTTTCCAGACTGGCTACTTGCAGAGAAGGTTGATTTTGATGGTCTCTGAGCGTTTTTACTGCACTTTGAATTGCCTCCAGCTTTTCCGCTACCGGCTGAAATTGTTCCTTAATAAATGCATGTTTGGTGTCTTCGTTTGTATCTTTGTGTGTATGTGTGGTCTGAATATTAGTGTCTAAGTTTGTTATGGCTGCTTTGAGCGCACTTAATTCTGTTGCAGTGCGCTCCTCGTGACCTTTATTTTGCTGTGTTGATGTTTGCGTTAAGATCTCCGCATTACCTTTGAGGATCTGGTGTGCCGTTTTTTCGGTCCTGTCTAGGACTCTGCGCATTTCATCAAGTTGTTTGGATATTTTGTCCATGTTAATTTTTACATCAGCATGGACTTCGCTAGTCTGAGTCTTTTCAGGTTTTGGCCGCTGTTGGTTTTCAAGCAACATGCGCATTTTTACCTCCAGTTCCTTTGTGGCTTTGCAGATTTCCTTTATTTGTTGGTGCGGTTGTATGGTTTCGTACCCCAACCAGTTGCGAACCGCCCTTGTCTCCTCCAGATTTAACACAATGTCCGCTCTTGCTTTTGTGATCTCGTTTGCCAGAAGTTCGCTTGACTCCATGTGCTTTTTATTGTGGAGTCTTTCCAGGCTGAGGATTTCGCGGGTGTGCTTATTGCGCTCCTGTTCGAGGGTGAATTTGTGCCTTGATCTGGAGTCGGAAAGGGCTAGTACAGTCTCGTAAAGAGACTGCAGGCACTCTGCTGCGATGACCTTAAATTCCTTCTTCATATTCCCCGCCATTTCTAGCGCCTCTTTGCCTCTCAGGAGCATTTCGTTCGCTTCCCGAGTGGCCAGGTCCATTTCGACGCCCACGCGTTTGCTGGAGTTCACGAGTAGGCTAAGACGTCGAGGTGGGCTGTGGCGTTTTTGAGTTCCGAGGTCGGGAGAGTGGGATGATTCGTCTTCCGACAGCGCCGCGCGTGTTAGTGCGCTTACCTTATCAATGTCGTCTATTGGCAGTTGAATAATGGGAAGGGACAATGGTTCTCTGGTGGGTGATGTTGTGTATGTTCTGAGTGTCTGTTTATGTATATCGATTTTTGAGGTTCTGTTTGTGACTTTTTTTGGCACTGCTGCAGTTGGTTTCATATCGGTAGGCAAAGGCTGCTCTCCGATTTTTGTGGCTGTTGTTTTCGCGCGATGAGACGCTCTTTGCGGAGTGATAGACTTCTCCGTTGTGTTAATCTTTACGGACGGCACAGGTGAAGTTGAGCTGTTAGATGACATGTTTAGATATATGTACAAAGTTAAAATAAATGTTAATTTTAATTAAAAGAAAATAAATAAAAATAAAAATAATGTGTTTTTTTTTTTTTAGGGTATTACTACTTTGTGTTCTTGTGGGCTGCAGGAATCGTCGCGTTGGGCTCCTTGTTTCCTCCTCTTCACTTTGCGATTACAGTCGGCAGGTTCACTTTATTGGCAAATCCTAGTTGTTGTCCGGGAATATAGTATCCTGCAGGAAGATCTTTTCTGGATAAAGGTGGATTCAATGAGTTTCTCGCTTTTTCCTCGTTCCAACAAGCCCAAACTCGATAGGTGTGGGTCGAGTAGTTACACTTGGGGATTATTTTCCGCTTGGGGGTGGTTTTCGGATGAAATATTTCGGTCCCTTCGGTTGGTTGGCACGCTGTTTCGTAGAAGGCTTTTGCTCCTTTTCCAATCTTGGAGGGGCCCAAAAATGAGGGTAGGGGGTGGGGGGTGGTGTTTTAGGCGTGTAGTAATGATTATAATAATGAATTACTCCACTAAACTTTATTATTAGTATCTGAAATTTTATTTTTATTTTAAGGGTTAGGGTTGAGAGTGGGGGTATGTTTCTGGGGTGAGTCTGCTGTCCTGAGTTCGGGAGTCCAAACCCGAGCTTCCTGCGACTTCGCGTTCTTGAGTTCCGTTGGGGCTCTGCTTGACGAGGGTGTTGCTTGTCTTCAGCGCTGATCGTACGGTAACCTCGATCGTCTTCGAAGTCGTCAGCTCGGTCCGTAGCTAGCTGGTCGGACGTGGCGTATGCGTCGACGTTGTAGGTTTATTCTTTGTTAAGTGAACTAGGTCACACGTGGAAATTTTGGTACCTTATAACTTGGTCAGTTCTTGACGATTTTTAACAAACGATACGTCGTTTGATAGGTCTTGACGAGATCTTTATGGTATTAAAAAATCAAGTGAAAGGTACTAACCGTCTTGGTGTTATAAACGTCTGAAGTTTAGCTCCTGTTATTCCTGAATCCTTGAAGACAGCGACTTGCGACCAATAATCCTTGTGGAGAGCACTTGCACTTTTCACTTGCGATATTAACTTTGTATGTAGCGGTGGTTTTTCCAAAGTTATTTATTTTTTAACGCGGAGGTGAAATGAAATGAAATGAAATGAAATGAAATGAAATGAAATTACTTTATTGTACGTAGGATTAAAAACTAATCTCTTATACATTGTCAAAAGCATAAAATAAAAAATAAAAAAAGATGTCACGGGACACCCCTACATTCATCAGCAATAGCCGTAGTAGACCGAGAGAAAAAGCTGGCGGAAAAAACTCTCGGCACTCTTTTCAAAATTATACAATCATAATTTATATAGTGTACATACAGTGAACATATAAATTATTTTCTCGTACCTCCCCGCTCAACATTATTAAAGTTAAAAAATATTAAAATGCTAGAAAACTAATTGAGGAAACTTCCCGCGCCACAATTCGGAACCAGAGCAGACCGTTTCCCGAAGGCGGCACCTGATCACAAGTATGACGTGAGCTCCAGCCATCGTCCTACTCAACCATATTAGAGGGAGTTGGGCGACCCGTTGACACAACGCCACCGCCCCAGTAACTTTCGAGGCGAGCATGACTACTCTGGGCCAAACAAGGCACTAAGGAACCTCACAAAACAGCTAATTAATTGGAAACACCTGCTATAAGTTAAAACAGAGAGAGGAAGAACGAGAAAATAGTACAAAAAATAAAGTAAAATGAATAATTAAAAACATAAAAAAAAAACAATAAAAGTACATACTTAAAGTTAAGTATCGTCAAGGTACATAAGGTAAATTATTATGATGCACGTACAATTACGTCAACCAATATCTTTATACAAAGTGTAAACAGTCTTATACATAATACCTACAAGAAACCTGCAAGAGTTTTAATCCCAAGCTTTCTTATCATTTAAGAAGTCTTGGATGCTATAATAGCCTTTACTACACAGTTTGAGCTTAATAGTTTTTTTGAAAACGTTAAAAGGCAGGGACAGTAGAGACTCAGGGATTGAATTATATATAATTATTGACATTCCTATAAAAGACTTTGTGCTTTTTGTCAACCTACATTTTGGAAAAACTAATTTATGGTCGTTCCTAGTCATTGCTTCATTATTATTTATTAAACGTCTATCCTTAAGAGTTTCAAACCTATCAATATTCTTACGCACAAACATAATGTTCTCAAAAATATACTGTGAAGCAAGGGTCAAAATACTAATCTCCTTAAACAGATCCTTGAGAGATTCCCTTTTACTAAGTTTATAAATTCCGCGAATGGCCCGTTTTTGCAGCGCAAAGATCGTTTTAATGTCAGCAGCGTTTCCCCAGAGTAGGATTCCGTAGGACATTAGGCTATGAAAATAACTGAAATAAACTAACCTAGCAGTATGAATGTCAGTCAGTGAACGAATTTTTTTAACCGCAAATGCCGCAGAACTAAGCCTACTCCCCAGTTGTGCTATATGGGGTCCCCACTGTAGTTTGGAGTCGACAGTTATTCCAAGAAAAACGGTATTGTCTACCAGGTTTAACTTGTTGCCGTTTAATTTCAAATCTGTCTCTACTTGCTTTACATTTGGTGCCGAAAACTTTATACATTTCGTTTTTTTATCATTTAAAACTAGATTGTTCACATTGAACCATTTTACAACATTAGAAAGTGCATTGTTCACGTCGTCATAATTTGTTTCCTGTCTGTTAATTTTAAATACTAACGAAGTATCATCAGCAAACAATACTATCTCATGATTATTCTTTACCATGTATGGTAAATCGTTTATATAAATTAAAAACAAAAATGGGCCCAATATCGACCCCTGGGGAACCCCCATACCTACAACTGATCCCTGTGATCTTTCGCAATTTATTTCAACTTTCTGAGTTCTATCACTCAAATATGAGGTAAAAAGTTTAAGTTCGGTACCCCTTACACCATAATGACTGAGTTTCCTAATCAACGTATCGTGTTCGACACAGTCAAACGCCTTAGACAAGTCACAGAATATACCCAGGGCATCCTGTTTGCCCTCCCAAGCGCTAACCACAACCTCAAATAGTTTCACACCAGCGTCCGTGGTTGATCGACCTTTTGTAAACCCAAATTGTTTATTATGAAGGAGGTTGTTCCTATTGAAATGTGCCAAAAGTTGGTTAAGAATAAGTTTTTCAAAGATTTTGCTACAAGTTGGTAGGATTGATATAGGCCTAAAGTTTGTAGGGTCTGTGGAACTACCCGACTTAAATAAAGGAATGATCTTACTATGTTTCATTAAATCAGGAAACTCACCTGCATCTACACAATTGTTAAATATTTTTGTTAGAGCAGGTGCAATAAAGTCTATAACTGAATTGATAATTTTAACAGATAAGCCCGATAGATCCATGGTATTTTTTACACCAATGGTTTTGAAAACTTTTATTACATCTAATACTTCAATCGGCTTAAAATGAAAAATTTCCTTGCCCTCACTAACATGGCACTTTAGAAGCGCTTCAGCGACCACAGGCGATGAGCTAAGTGACTTCGTGGTCAAAACTGGAATGTCACTGAAATATTTTTCAAACGCTGATGCTATTTTTCCATCTTCTTTGATAGTTTTACCATTTATGAAAAGTTCGTACTCGTTATTGGAAGACTTCGATTTTCCCGTTTCGCTATTTATAATTTTCCATGTGGTTTTTGTTTTGTTAGAACTAGCTTCGATTTTACTTTTAAGGTAAAGTGACTTTGCTGTATTACATACTTTTTTAAACAATTTAGAGTAGTTTTTAACATACGATATAAAAGCAGCACTACGGTTATAAGATTTTTCGTCATAAAGATCATACAATTTCTTTCTACTTACATGTATACCTATGGTCGCCCAATCATTAAATGATTTATGATCTCTTGTATTTACTGTTTTAGTGGTAAAAATAGTTTTCTTTATACTTTCTATATGACTGCATAATTTGCCATACTGTTCATTAACGTTTTCGGATAAAGAGTCTAGGGGTATATTATTACTCATTACATTCCTAAATCTCTCAAGACGCATTCGACTGACTGGAACGACCTTTAACTTTTTAGCAACCTGCTCATCCCTTTGGTATTTTATAGTAACTAATTGACCACAGTGGTCGGATCTAAGTTTATTTATGATAGATGAACTGACTGGGATCACATTTGAAAAAATGTTGTCTAAACAGGTAGCCGTGGATCCCGTAATTCGCGTTGGTTCTAAAAATAAATTACATAGATTAAAACATTTAAAAAGGTTAATTAAATTTCTACTCATAGATGAGTTCTCTAATAAATCAATATTGAAGTCCCCACACACGAAAATATTTTTGTTTGAATTACTTAATTTGAATAAAACATCTTCCATCACGGACTCAAAAATATCATAATTTGATTTAGGACGCCTATATACACACAAAACTATACAGTGTGTCAACTCTATGCAGGATAATTCTGTATTTAGTTCAACAGACAAGCATACTATATCCTTACGTTCCTTGTATTTTAAGGCATTATTTACAATTATTAGTGAACCACCATGTACCGTTGTCGTTCTGTTGAACATACTAGCAACTTGGTGCTGATCAAACTTGAAAATAAATTCATTTTCTATGAGGAAATGCTCTGTTAAACACAAAATATCTATATGCTCAAAATTTAAAAATAATTCAATTTCATAAAGTTTTTCTGAAATGCCTTGTATATTCTGATGCACCAAGTTTAAACAGTTTTTAGCTAATATTTTATTCCTCTTAATTAGTGAGCTAGACGCATTCGCATCTGTTGTCCTATTACTTAATTTAAACAGTTGGTCAATAAGGTGTTACTACATGTAACACTGGTAAATTGAAATGAATTAGACTGCTCAATAGAAGCAGTATTATCTAAAGCAAAATGTTTTGCTTGTCTTATATATAAAAAATTAAATAGCATATTTGCTATCCGTCGTGTCATATAGTTAGGTACAAAATACCTATCCTTGGTCAAAATAAAGTTAAATTTAAAAATAGAATTAACATCTATTATATCAAATAATACACCTGTTCTATGGAGTAAATTTACATTATTAGAACCTACATAATTGTATAAATTTGAATTTAAATTATGTCTAATCTTATTTTCGTGGTTGGCATCCCTGTCCCTGACATACGGCAATGTAAACAAAATAACCTTGTAAACTTGAAGATTATTTAACTTTTCTAGGTAAATTGACATTTGTTTTTGATTCACATTGCCCCTTCTCCCGTAAAATACGATTAAAGTAGTGTCCGGTGAAAAAGTGGTGGTAAATATCCTATCCATTATGTTTGAAAGTGAAGCTCCAGGCATACAAAAGTTTGTGATTTTCTTTGAATAATCTAACATAAAGGTACCTATTTTCTTCCCTATCTCATCACAGAACATGTAAACTGGGCTTTGATTATTAATACATAATTTTGGTCTTACAGTTTTACTATCATTCAATTGAATAAATGAGGAATTGGTTTCTGAAGAATTGATCTCACATGGGAGCCCGGTGTTAATGTATGAGGAACCACTATGGTGATAATTATTAGCTTGAGTAAGAGATTGAAAACGCTCCTCATTGTATTTGGATAACTGTAGTAATTCATCCATGTCTATCACATGCTGGTCAATTTCTTTTTGCGCACTAGTGTACTTAAAAGTCATGTCCTGTAACGATAAATGTAAAGTACTGATTCTACTATTTAAGGAATCTATGTCTAACTGATAGTTTTTCTTAATTATATCTACCTCACAATAGATTTTTTTACACTGTGCAACACTATACTTATATTTATTACACAAATTAATATGGTTTTTTAATGTATGGTTCTTTTTAACAATTTTATTTGATTTGTTAATAAATTTCTTCAATCTAAGATATTTCTTTAACTTTTTATGGCTGACACAAGCTTTATATACATGTGTTGAGTCAGTCTCATCACCCGTCAGGTCTATTACAATTGGTTGGGAATTTGGTAATTTGACAGATGAACAGTCAGTATCATTTATCAACTGTGTAAAGAGTTGTTGTGTCTGGCAAGATTGACTATTGGCAATGTCCTTTTCCAGTTGCTTAATGAGCTCCTGAGCACTACATAGTTGGGAGCGGAGTGATGTTATTTCCTTTAAATTATTGTCATATTCTAAATAACAAGTATCAAACTCCTTAGTTTGCCTTTTTAATCTATCCCTATCCTCTTTTATCTCTAGATACAATGTATTTAGTTCGATGTTATGTCTATTTTTCTTATGATTGTGACGATGTTATGTCTATTTTTCTTATGATTGCCTAATACTGTTTTATTCAGATGCAATCATAAATTAATACAAATCATCTCATATAAAGTTACAGTGGGTTCATAAACTTCGTGGAACCAGTGGGAAAAAAATGTTCAGTCAACTTTCCTATGCAAAAAAATAAAAAAAATTAAGAGTTTGAAAACTTTATTTGCTTTTAAAAACTTCTACAGCTAATATACTTTATATCGATATGCTAAATGTAACTTAAATAGTTAGAAATCTCAACAAAAATAGTAATTTAGTCCTCAAAGACGCCTGGTAGTTCGGTGGAGCTGTAAAGTTTTCATTTGGGCCAACAGCAATCGTTAGTCAGTAAATAAAATCATTTTTTTATACATAAGAAGAGCAAATAAGAGAAATGTTGCCTGGTCACAAAATAGATATAACGATGGGCATAGATTTGTTAGAATGAGACAGAAGTTTTTATCTACATAGGTAGTTGAACGGATTCGTACCTATCTTATCAGTCGTCTTTGAGGACTAACTTACTATTTTTGTCGAGATTTTTAATAATTAATGTTACATGTAGCATATCGATATAAAGTGTAAAAAGTAAAAGCAAATGAAATTTTCAACTCGTATTTTAATTCATAGCAAAGTTGACATCAGATTTTTTTTCCACTGGTTCAACGAAGTTTGTGAATCCACTGTAACTTTTTGTGAGATGATTGGTATAAATTGATGATTGCATCGAAATAAGAAAGTATTAGGCTTTCAATTAAAATTATTTTCGATTGGTCCGACAGAAAAAATAAATTAGGAAAATCTTAAAAGTATTGTAAATTCTTAAACTTGAATCAAAATGCAATTTAATAAGAAGAAGTAAATAGCTAATAGCCTCGCCTATCCACCATTTTCATTTGGCTACTCACTCAGCAAACACCCTGTATATCTTACATGTTCATATCTATACATCTGTAAATAAACAGGCATGGCACGGAAAGAACAGCAAATGATGCATTATTTCCGGAAGGCCTATTTGTTAGTGGACATCAGGATAACTGAAATTATAAAGATGATAAAGTAAAAATAAATTTAATTGGTTGGGGGCGGCATTTTCTGATTTTGCCCCGCCTAAAAAAATTGAAGATCCGGGGCTGAGAGTGGCTCAAAGGTAATTTCAGTAAACAATCATAGATGGCATTAAAAACACTGTTGTGGCATTTTGATTCTTAAATAATATCAATAGAGCATAGTGGCCCAGATCACTTGGGTCACTATAGTATTTGCCGCCATTACGGCTCATGTGACTTGGGCCATTATGGTCTTTGATACTTACATGTCAACATGTTTGTTTTTGCGGTTACATATCTGGTGTTTTTATGCAATAAGTGTGTATAGATTAGTTAATATTCTACGTGAACATGCAGGAAGGTATTGGCGGTACAGCAACAGCTTAAGAGGTAAGAATACATGTTATTAGTCAGATATTTCATTGTTTTCTCGTCGTCAATAAATTCTAACCTATAAAAAATTAACTTAATTTTTACTTCTTTTGTTTCGGACAGACCTAGCAGGAGCTACAATGAGTGAAACTGAGAATGAAGCTGCTAAAAACATTGAAAATGACATACTAGGTAGGTAACCCTTAGTTTTAAATGTTGAGTTTTCGTTAGATTATTAATACATTTTTTACTGTGTTTTTATTGACTATTTTTGTTTGGGCCAGATCCAGCAGAAGCTACAATGAGTTCAACTGAGAATGAAGCTACTGACAACATTGCAGGTGATTTACGTGGTAAGCTTACGTATTTAGAGTTCCGTAGTAAAACAATTTGTGATTATTTTTTTCGCCGATTAGTCTATTGAGGAAGGCGTTCTTGGATAGATCTTTTGAAAAAAAATATGTACTTATGAGAAGAAGTTTTAATAATAAGTTTTCGTTAGGTAGGTTGTTACTTTCTTTTTTATTTGTATATTTAGCTATAAATTTACATTTATTTTGCAGATATATTTGGATTGAGTTCGGTGGAGCCCTATGAGGATTCGGGTTCTGAGTATGTCCCAGAACAACGTAGCAGGAGCAACGTAGGATGAGCTCATCAAGGAGTTTACAAGACATTCTTGGAGACTCGTCTACTGAAGGCAATGAAGAGGGTTAGTCATCTGTTTCTACAAACAAAGATACAAGGAAGCGTATGCGCAAAGAAAATTTATGGAAAAAGAATATGAGAAAAAATAAACGAACTAGAGGTGAGGCATACGTAAATACTAAAGGCGTTCTCATTCCCGCTAAACAAATACATACAGGTCTTCAATGCACCTGTAAAGAAAAATGCCATGAGAAAATTGTACATGAAAGACAAAAACAACTTTTTTCAAACTTTTATGCCCTAGCAAATCTTGATTTGCAAAGTACCTATATTCACTCATACATGTCGTGATAAAAGCAAGGTTTTATTTGAGAGTTAGAAATAGCACATCGGATCAGGTAGCTGGAAACATCGAAGCCCAAGGAGTTTTCGCGATTGTATCACTTACCAGAGGCGAATAGAAAACATGTTCGTGTGTGTCATTTTTTAAGCAAGTTTTTAAAGTATCGGACGGACGCCATACAAGGGTTCTGAAAAATAAGCCTCTTGGCAATCCCGCTCCCATTGATAAAAGAAGCAGGCACATTCCGTCGAATAAAACTCCAGAAACAAAAGTAAACGAAGTAAAGGATTTCATCCGAAATAAGATTCTCACTACACAAGACACAAAAGTGAAAAGAGACAGTACTTGCCACCTCATTTAAATTTGTCAATAATGTATTCTGAATACAAAAGTAAGGTTGAAGGACCAGTTTCAAAATACATATTTGAAAAAATATTTAATGAAAATTTCAACCTCACATTTCATGCTCCAGTAACTGACTCATGTAAGCGATGTGACAATTTCAAAGTAAAAATTGAGGCTTGTGATAGCAACGATCTTGCTAAAAAAAATTAGCTTACTGTCGCCAAAGAACTTCATTTGCGAAAAGCAGAATCTGCGATGAAAAATTTAAAATTTGACATGCAAAATGCGAAGCAGGATAACAATACTACCGTCATTATCTTTGACTTAATGAAGACTCTCCCAACACCAGTAATTTCAACTGGTATTTGCTACTACAAGCGTCAGTTGTGGACCTACTGTATAGGTATTCACAATGCTGGTACAGACGAAATGTTTATGTATATCTGGAGAGGGTAATCATGTACTCTGACCAGTGTGGCGGGCAAAACCGCAACATAAAAGTTGCAGCATTGTGTATACATATTGTTTCTAGTCCTCAATTTACAGTGGAAAATATAGACCACAAATAAGACGGACCGTTTGTATTGCCTGCCTGCCTTATTTAAAATTTAAATATACAATTAAATGTTTCTGCCTGTGAAAACTGTAAACTATGATGTTTGTTTAAAACATAGTTGCAGATTCAAGGAACTTCACAATTAACTGTAATCAGACATCATAAAATAAAAGGCCTTTTACAAATCCATAGCAATGTTGCAGCTCTGCTACTTATCACTTTTCATAAGGAATCTTATAATGTTTAAAATGATATAGGTAATTGATAACAACAGTAGTATCATTATGTACTCAACGCTGCTAGAATTAAAAAGCGGCTGTCCTAAATTGAATCCATTTAGTTAGATAGCAGTAGATACACCTGTTATACTAACTTATACGTGATAGGAGGGAGGTATTTTAATCCATTTCATCACCTAAAACTGCAAACTTATCTTCGACCTATAACAATATTATAAACTCCGCTGGGCCACACAGTTGACTAGGGTAGAACCTAGTCAGAAAATATCGTTTATATTTATTGCCCGACCCGGGAGTTATCGCTTAGCAGTCCACTATTCATATCAATTCAAATCAAGGGTCGTCAAATGGAGATTTGTGGTTGCACATAGGCAGCAAGGGCTGGCGTTGGCTGATCATATTTTTATAACTTTATCTCAAAGAGTTAGAGAGAGCAAGTGCGTCTTAGATCCGATGCAATCATATCATCGTTGCATGTCATGGCACATCGCATTAACTAAATGGCCGTTGAAGCACGGGCTGGGCAGCCAGTCAGAGCCTAAATCATGAAAATATTTTTTCTTCCAATATTGTGTTACAGAATCTAGCAAAAAAGAAACAAATGTTGTTGCCATTTTTATTTAGTATCTTTTCTTTTTATAAATAAAGTAAATCTTAATTTAATATTCCTGTTAACACATCTAGACTTCCCTGATTCACATCAATACAATTACATGTTGTGATATAGGCGGTTTTTCAATCGTGACTATTCCCTCAGGGCCCTCGACGGCTTTTACTGTTCTGTTTTTGATATTTTTTGAAATTGTATAGGTATATTCTGAGTTGTGTAAAAATTCAGTAGTGCAAATAAGATCCGTTGAACTCTTGCAGCATCATTATTTTGTAAAGGCATACTACAAGATGTAATAACTGATTAGGTAGTGCAAGTTTCAAATATGCAGTGAACAGAAGTGAAGCACGCTTGTAGTGCGGCAGATTAATATTATTTTGCTCAGGCAAGCGGCGGTGAGTTGTTACAGGTAAAACCACATGCAATGGAGGTGGTATTGGTAATTCATTGTTAGGAGTAGCACTGCGAGCCAAAAACCTTCGAGCACTCGTCCAACAAGTATAACATGCATAATACAACACACTACCACGCTGAAACAAAAAAAAAACTAATCTTCAACCAAAAAATATGTTAAATATGGGTCAATAGTTATTAATTCAACTTACTAGGTGATTATGCTATGATAAAATAACTGGTAATATTGGATCATCATTGTTAAGAGTTTAGTGCCGAGGTCTTGTTACAAACCATTGAGCGGCGACTCAATCTTTCATTTTCAGCTGCTTCTGTAATTAATAATCTATATCATGCTTGACATATATTTCCATACAAAAAAAAGCAGGAACAATAACAGACGACTGATTGCTATACTGCAGTTGATGCAAAGCATTTTTAAGGAAAAGTCAAAAAAAAATAAAGTGCAAAATAAAGCTTGTAATTGAAATCGTATTTATCGTCCGTGAGGGTAAGCGGATAATAGCTGTAATTATCACAAATCACAGAAAAATCGCACAATAACAACATCGAAAAACGCAACGAGAAGACTTCAATGACAGAGAGATGCCAGTTCTGGTGACACGAAGGGCTTGAAAAAGGATTATATTTCAACAAAACGATTAGATTATGAACATCGTTTGTCTTGTTATCGATTTGATACGTTTTATAGGCAAAATATGTGATATAATTAGAATATACTTCTAGAACACCCTAAAAACTGCAGATAAGCTCACGGCAGATTATAAATATGCTGAAAAATATCTCCAGTTGGGTAAAAGCTGCTGGAGAAAATTAAAAAAAAAAACGTAAGCCAATGCAAATACCAGTCGCTGTTTTAGATAGTCCCAGAACAAGTTCAAATGAATGAAGAGCATAACTGCGTCGGCTTGATCACTTTGCTCTTTAACGTGCGAGTCGACGACTGTACAAACACCTTTGTATCTCCTTGAAGATAATTCTTAGCTAAACGAAATATATTACATTTGCCCATAATATTAAAATTAGGTAACTTTAAAATTGGAAATCGATTTCATTATTGATATCGGTTTGTTCATAGATACCCATCACTAAGGCAACGGAAATAAATAATGACGCATAAAATCAACACAATAATTAATTATAAACCTTTATTAACTTAAAATATTCCTGAAGTTCCTTGAAGTTCAAAATATTTTTTTAATTTATTATTTTAATTATAGATTTTTGTGCACAATCGGTTTAACAGGGCAATGCTGGGCACTTTTGGCCCAGATTTTTTACGGTTAGCGGACATTCTTTTTCATCTTGCGACCGGGCCTTTGGCTTGGTGGAAAAACAAAAGAATTATTTTCCAGACATATTATACGTTCCCGAACATTGGAACAATGTGATACTAGCAGCAAGAAAAAGAAAACCTTTCGAAATTGTGGAAATGAAACGAGACGATTTTATATCCACCAAAGCCTTGGAAACTAATATCACAAACAGGAAGATCGGCGTTGATCGAAGTAAAGTTGAATGGCTTAAAATACAGTGGATTTTGTACAATAAAAGCCACCCATTCTCGATGTTCTTCAAATACTCCAACGAGCCAGAAGTTCTTTTCACGGAGGTCAATTTCAGCAAGAGGTCATCCCAAAATACTTTAAACTTTGATCTAGAGATTTTATTTCCAGAGGGAAGAAAAATCAGCCATGAGAAAAAAAGACCTTCTATGCCTTTTGGAATATGTTCCACCTATCTATCACCCTTTCTATCAACAACTCAAAGTCTCCTCTAATGCGGGGAACGAACTAGATGGTGCAATTAGTGATTCTTCGACTGAGTAACTGACTGGCTAATTTAATACTTTGTCATGTTATGCTTAAGATAGTCTTAAGTTGATTAATAAAAACTATAATAAATTAATAATGTACGAGTTTAAGATAAAACAAAAGTTTATTAAAAATTAAATTGCAGTAAAGAAGCTAGTTCTAAGTTTAATATGTACTATTTACGTTGAAAAATGGCAATTTGCATTTAAATTAATAAAAAAGGTGATAAATTTCATACATATTGGCCTATTATTTATTCACCGTTTATAAATATATTGTTAATGCTAAGTGCCATAGTGGCCTATCTGCAAAAAAAATGTACGAATAACAAAAATACTGATTATTTTTATATCTTTATATATAGTTCATCTAAATTTTACCAATAACTAATATCATATTTTACAAATTTTATACACAGTGTCTATGGTTTTTTAAAATTACATTTACTTAAAATTTCACCTTAACTATTTTGGCACATATCCACATAATTGTAGTTTGTGTTTGGGCCGCTCTGGTTCTGGTGGCCTCTTGTTTGATCGGGTTCTTGAAAACAATAACAATGTATTTGTATGGTTGCAAACATCATTATATTTATATTAAAGTATATAAAAAAAATATTACGTTAGTAATTTTAAGGGTTGAACTTTCGAATTTTTGGTCCGTTTCCTGAATACTAGTACTGTCACAACTGATGTTCGTCTCAGCACCTCGTTTTTTTCGGTAATATAAAATTAAATATATATAAATATGTACATATACAGGTTGATTTGTAATGAGTAAACAACCTTGCAAGTGGTGATAGCACGGGTAAATTAAAAAACATTTATTATAAAGATTTTTGAAATTTGCGAAAAGAAAACTCCCCATACAAATAAATTTATATCCTCACGTAACCGGCAAATTATATGTATGGAGAAGCAAAGTTTTTTTCCCGCAAATTTTGAAACATCTAAAGCAACAAACGTTATTCCAATTGACCTGTAGGTACTATCACTCCTCACTGTTCACTCATAACAAATCACCTTTGTATTGAAGAAAGATAAATATCTGCCCAAACTCAAAATATCTACCGTTTTCAGTTTCATTTCAAGTTATGTCGGTCAAAAAATTTATCACATAGGGCAGGTAGGTAATTCTTTTCATAACCATATTGCACACAATACAACATACCTTATTTTTGGCTAAAGTATCAAAGGCGTTCAGTAGATTATTTCGTATCTATATGCAACAAGTTTGATCTTGAACCGAGCTGAGACAGAGCGACACAGGTCCTACCTCGACAGCGCTCCGGCGCAGACTGAAAGCTGAGCAAGACGTGATGGAAAAACATAAAATATCAATGCCATTTTCACCCTTTTTACCTTGAAGTAAGGCTAATTTCAAATGAGTTTTTATCTTTATGATTTAATTTAATTTATGAGTTACTAGGCCTTTTTTGATATTTTTTTCAACTACGAATTAAAAAAGACTATATAGGCAGTCCGTAAGTAGTTTTATTGGTTTTCTAAATGCTCTAATTATTCAGATTTATTTACCGAAACAAACACTGTTTTAGCCGTTTTCTCGAAAATGCTTTTGGGAAAAAAATCATTACAATGGGTAAAAAGATATTTTTTATTTTTAAACGATTACAAACTGTAGCTAAGTGATCTATTTACCCATATAAATTAAAAGTTCGTTTTCTTATGTGTTAGATTACCCAATAAATGAACCGCAAGACGATGGTTTTTGATGGATTTCGTATAGGCACCCTTAATTACAAAACGGAAAATGCTATTATACAAACTAGGATTTTTAAGAATTTCCTGGACATTAGTAGGTATATTTAATTTGTTACTTCTTGAATAGCAAACAATAATTTTAAAATCTTAGGATCAGAACCCCAAGTTCAACCAGTTAAATATCTTAAAATGTTTAAATTTAACCCTACTTTTTTACCGAGGTGTTTAATGTGTATCTCCCAATTTAGTTTGGATCCAAAATCATTCCAAGATATCTTTCTGAAATACCAACCAGAAGTAAGAATGAATTATATAAAACTAGTGGCCGCCCGCGACTCCGTTCGCGTGGAAGTCGGTTTCCCGTGGGAATGAGAAATTTTCCCGCGGTAAAAAGTACCCTATGTCCTTTCCCAAGTTCAGTTCTTTCTTCATACCAAATTTTATCAAAATCGGTTCAGTGGTTTAAGCGTGAATGCGTAACAGACAGACAGACAGATAGAGTTACTTTCGCATTTATAATATTGATAGGGATAATAAATATATACCGGAAAGTAAATATACAGGGTTATTTGTAATTAGCGCATCACCTCTTGCAGGCGGCTTTCCTTCATCAATCCCAATAACATTTGTTCTACGCCTTTTTGCAAAACTTGATAATTTTTGTGTTAATTAATTTAAAAACAAAAAAACAAAAACAAATTTGCGCGCTCTGTTATTTATAACTCTGTATTTTGTAAGAAGTTCCTAAACCGGTCGCCCACCCCCCGTCGCCCGCGCACCTACCTCGCCAGTTGCGTGCGCGTAGAGTATTGTACCGTTCAGAGGCATCAAATAAATTTGTATGGAAAAACTTATTCTTTTAAATATATTAATTTTAATTATTCGTTGGTTAAATGTTGTTGGGATTGATGTAGAAAAGCTGTCTACAAGAGGTGATGCGCTAATTAGAAATAACCCGGTTTAAATGAATTTAAAATAATAAATGCACGGTTCGGCAGTCGGATATTGAGAAAATAACATTACAAAACTATTGTTAATCTTTACTTCAAGCTTTAGTTCATCACTTAAAATATTATGAATCTTTCGTAGGCAATCATTCATCAATCTTTCTCCATCGCTCACATTTTCGCATTCCAAGTAAAGCACTAAATCACAAGTTCTCGTTTTATGCTGATATAAAACGAAAACTTTAAACAGTATACCTAGCTTTTCTTACATTTTGATTAAATAAACGTGATCAATGTTATCAAAAGCGCCTTTTATGTCTAAAAAACTGCTAATTTTAGTTTATTTTTATTAAAATTTTTGTTAATATCACCTAGAACCTAAATTATACATAGTGCTCCTTGCCTTTCCGAAAACCAAATTGGAAATCAGGAAGCAAAGAGCTGTTTTTAATAAACCATTCAAATCTGTTTTTTACCATAGTTTCAAAATATTTTGCCAAACAAGAAGTTAGCGAAATAGGCCTGAAGCCGTCAATAGAGTTCAAGTCTTTAAAAGGCTTAGGTATAGGAATAACATTTTGCAGTTTCCAGCTATGAGGAATTTTGCATTTGCTCCAAAGTTGGTTAAAAATGTTTAATAATATAGATTTGACGGCATCGGGTAACTTTTTAATAACTATACATGGGATCAAATTTAGAGCTGCTTTAAATTCGGACATCACAAAAGGTTTACCAAGCCATTGCGCAGTATGTGCACCTTTTTTAGGTATCACAAGGTTCAATGTTGGAAGAATTGGAAGTGATTTTATCTAAAAAAGAATCGATAGTATCAATATAACCAAAATATAATTACGATTTAATTTTAACTTAGAAAATTTGAACTTTCTAATATAAATTATTTTAGACGAAGTGTCGCGATTAAATGATTTGCATAAGGTTACTCAGCTCAGTAGTTTTTTTTCAGCCAATATTCTTTTCTTTTTTGCAGCGAAACGTTTGTATATAACGTAGTTCTCCATTTTTAGATATTTCCTGAAGCATTTTTATGTAGCTTGTTGACAAATATCATTCCACCATATAAGGGATTTGCGTTTTTTATTTTGGCAAGAATACTCTTTTTTTTAAAGGTAACAAAACATTAGTCAGTTCGGCTTATAAACTATTGTAGCCAGCAACAGGATCATTAAAACGATTAATATCTAAGCTGGAAAACCGTTCTTTCCATAATTTTTCAAAGTGAGACCAATCTATTTTATTAAAATTAACTTCAGCTATGGATTCGATGACCCTAAACATCTGTGATCATTTAAGTCTCAGAACTAACTATAATCTGAATTAAAAAAGGAAAGTGATTACTACTCATGGGATCATCAATTATTGAAAAATGCAACTCAAACTCAAATTATGCGAAGCAAATGCTGAATCTAAAACATTACTTTTATGACCAAAGGGAGCAATAGAAGTCACTTTGAAGAGTGAATAGAATAAAAAATGTATGAAATTGACATTTCTTACGCTTGCGATTTTATCTTTCGTTAGCGAATTTAAAAATTGAAGCCAAGTGTCAACAAGCAAACTCCCAAAGAATGTCATTCTGCAATTCGTAAATAACGCCACAAAATGGCGGCTTTTTGACACAGTTCTATGAGTTGAAGGCGCCTTTTGTCGAATATCGCTTTCGAATAAGCGTTGCGAATAGAAAGTGTGTAGCCAATTGAAATAAGCGATGTTTCTATTAAATTGTACGCTAAAATCTCATATTGTCTATGGTTAGCGTAGCGAACGCTGCATTTCTATTGGGGACCCAATTGGCTTCGAACTGATTCAAATTTCGCAAACAAAGAAGAACATTTGTTGAATTTCCTACAAAGTTTGTTCTCCTTTCAATTTAAATAACAATGTTGTGGCATGATTAAAGTTTAGGTAATAGGAATTATTAATTCAAGTAAATTTCTAAGTCCCGATTGGAACTTTCAAAACACTGAAACTTAATTTTACTAAGTTATAACGAAATTTTCAAGAAAATTATGTTACGTACTTCTACGTAGGATCATATCTATAACAATTCAAATTGAAGACAAATCTTACTTTATTTCAGGGTATACTCATTACTAATATGATTACTTTATATTATTCAACAATCTTACATTCACACTTTCATCCATTTAAAATAAATTTAGTCCAATACAAACAAATTCTCAATCAGCTGATCGAAATAGCCGCCATTTTCTAGCGTTAACTACAAGGTATTGACGTACGCTTCATAGCGAATTCAAACGAAACGAAACGCTCGTAAAAATTGCCACTTGGCACTGCAAAAAGCAAATTTTTCGACTTGTTTTTTTAATGCTTTGAAAATAGCAAATCAAAATTATTACAAGGCATAAAAATATTTCGTACCCATTTACAATTTTAAATATTTTTTGATAATTCTAACTTTTAAATATTTATAAGTTTTACAACAAAGATTTTATTGAATTTAACACTAAAAAGCCGTTTAGTGAAAAAAATCACCTACATTGATATTTACATGATGTGCAAATGGACCGGACCATGGCCGCATAAGAAAAAAAAAAGTTGATTGGTTACTGTTGCCGCGCTTAGTTTCAAAAATTTTCATTAAACTTTTGTTACTAAAATAACAATGCATTCAGTAAATATGTTGTGGGAGGCTCGTAACGAAGAGGTGTGGCTTAGACGGCAGAAAAGGAACCACGAGAGAAACAATTTGGAGCCAATTCGTGATATGCCAGAAACTCTTTTTATTGAGCGGTTTCGCTTAAAGAAAAGAATATTCAATACCCTTATTTCAGACCTCAAATCACTTACTGCACTACGAGGTACGAAGGAAATTTCTCTCAAAGTAAAGGTAATCTATGAAAACGGTTGTAAGTTTGTTCCTAAGTAGTTACTAGTATATAAAATAGGATAGAGTTTGCAGCAAATGTCTCGGACTAGATATTTGTTAAAGCACCTAAACTTACGTATATAACCATCAACAGAAAAAAATTGTAGAGAATATTGTTCCTAAAAGTTATCTCTTTTTCTAGATACTGTGCACTCTAAGTTTTTTGGCAACTGGGTCGTACCAAAAAATCGTGGGCATGACCCAGCATTTACCACAGCGAACCGCGTGTCGCTGTATTAAGGAAGTTGTGGAGGCCCTCAATACCCCAAACATTTAAGGGAAATATATAAAATTTCCTGAAACAAGACAAGAAAGGGCTAACATTAGAAGAGAGTAACTATCTATTTTGTAATTAACATATACCTATTGTAGGCAGGTACACAAACAATGCATTTACTTTTATCAAAATGTTATTTTAGGTTTCAAAGAAAATTTAATTTACCGGGGGTAATTGGGTGCATCGATTGTACCCACGTTGCAATTGTGAAGCCGTCTGTAAAACCTTTTTTTCAATAGAAAAGGTTATCATTCTCTAAACGTACAAATGGTAAGTTTCTTTTACCGATTAGTTAGTAGCGTACCTATACTTTTTCTTCACTTTAAAGCCTTCCAGAGCAATAGGTATCCTAAATATATCTAATTATACCTCGTCGTTGCATCCTCAAGATCTATATAATTCACTATGTAGTACACTCTTTATTGTACGGGACATCGGCACAAATTTCAGATCTGTCAAAGTCAAAATAAGTTATTTCTCGCACCTCTTGGTGGCGCCACTATCACCCCGCGCCAAGATCCTCATTTTTTTAGAGACCTATTTCGCAAAATGCATTCCTATATCATGGGGAACTGGGCTTTGAACTGGGTGGGTTATTAATATATAGATCTCTTCGGATGCAACGACTTGTATAATTATGGTCAAACGTCACGACGGTAAGTTTGTTTAACCATTAATTACCACCACCACCACCCCTTCCTCAGCCCACCTCCAATCCAAATCGCGGAGGATCGGATGCCGCGGCCGCCACGCCGCACCACCCGACCCCCCACGATTACCCCCCTGGGCGCTCAACAGAACGGGGCCAAAGGCCCCGCTGGAGCCTTCCCTCCTGGGGTGCAACTGAGCGGGACGAGCCCGGCCAGAGCCTCCCCTCCGGGCGCATCAGCACGCTGGGCTCACGCCCAGCTGGAGCAGCCCCCCTCTCGTGGGCCGGTCTACCTCACGACCAGCCCCTTGTGGGACCGCTTAGCTTCCCCCAGTAGCTGGCTTGCTACGGGGTACTAAGCCCCCCCGCCGCGGCAAGGCGCGATCCCTTGGGGGGGATACCACATTCTACCTCGGATCAGCACGCGTCAGTATGGCTTCATGCCCCAGAGGAGCACCGAAGACGCCCTCTATAATCTAATGAGACACATAAGATCCAAGTTACGCCAGAAACGAATGGTAACATGGTGGCGTTAAGGTACGCAGGAGAGGAGGTACAGAAAAGCACCAATAAGGGTTGCGTCCAGGGTTCCATAGGCGGACCTTTATTGTGGAATCTGCTGCTGGACCCTTCTGCAGAAGCTGAAAAATAGCGGAACGTTTGTGCAGGCATTCGCGGATGATGTTGCGCTAGTCTTCGACGGAAGCACAGGACAGGAAATTGAGAACCAAGCTAATGTCGCTCTACGGCGTGCTTGGGAGTGGGGTGTCGGAGTAAAGCTAAAATTCTCTGCGCATAAAACAAAGGCGATGCTCATCACTCGTAAACTTAAATTCGACACCCCACGCCTGAGTATGGCGGGGAGTGACATCGAAATGTCTGAGGACATAAAGCTTCTGGGTCTCACTATAGACAACGCACTCACACACACGTCGCGAAGGTATGCGAAAGGGCGATCGCAATTTACAAGCAGCTACTTAGAGCGGCGAGTCAGTTGGGGTCTTCAACCCGAAATCATCCGGACCATATACATGGCTGTCATTGAGCCGATTATACTGTACGCAGCGAACGCATGGCATATGTCGGCGAACAAAATATGTATACGCAAAAAACTAGGCGCGTTACAAAGAGGCTTCGCTCAGAAGATCTGCAGGGCATACCCGAACGGTCTCTCTTAACTCGGCCCTTGTGTTGGCTGGGATACTCCCCTTGGACCTTCGGATCAGAGAGGCTGCGCTTCTCTACGAGGTGCGGAGGGGAGTACCCCAGCCATGGTTGGGGGACAGAGAGGTCGAACGGATGTCTCCTGCGCTAGAAGCACCACACCCATCGACCTGCTCCAGAATTAACATCAAAAGCCTGATTGACGAGCAAGCAAGTGAGCACGACGTGAGATACTACACCGACGGGAGCAAGATTGAGAAAACCCTAAGTTAAAAATATTAATAGACACAGGTAGTCATCGTTTGTTTATTACCTCGGAAGTTTGTGAAAAGTACATAAGCGAAAACTGGCAACCAGAGATGTTTACAGTTAGGACTTCGCATGGTGTGGAGACACACAATGGAGTAATCATAACACCCTGCTGGAAAAAATACTTTGGAAACAATGATAGCCAAATGAAGTTTTATGTTTTTGATTTTAGCGATAAATATGGTATTTTAATGGGAACAGATATGATAGAAAAAATTAATGCAAAATAAGATTTAAAGAAAATAAGATTGACAATGCCAAACAATGAACTTTAAAGGCTGTGAGCCATTTTCGGCCATCAAAAGACTTTTATGAACATTATCTAAAAAAAACCGTTAATGCCATAATTTATTTAAAAAAATCCCTCCGGAACGTTACGTCCTATTACCGGAATGTCCAGTCGGTTCATTAAGTCTACTTCCCTTAACGTCCTGTCTCCGTAAGTCCACTTCCCTGAATGTCCACTGCCTCGAAAGCCTATTTCCCTGAATGTCTACTTCCTACAATGTCTACTTCCTCGATACCTCGCTCCCTTAATACCTGATGATGTTATTTTCTCCAAATACAAGGGATAATCGATTGATTATAATAAAAAATAAAATGTTAGAAAAACATCATTTTTTATTAGATGTGTAATAAAAATAAACTAATTTAAGACATACCTACATTAATAATAGCTTATTTATTAACTACACTACAAATCCATTGGAAGGATGAAAAAAATAATTCTTATGATTAGGGGCGGCCATACCTTAAGTGCCTTCGTGCACTGAACCACCAAATTTTAAGGAAACGAAATTAACACAATATGTATTTTAAATAATATCTTTAAAGACTAATGTAATAATAAATTCTTAATTCAGAAATTTGTGACTGCATGTACTTATTTGTCATTTAAGGAAGCAATAAATTATTGAGTATTGAGTATTGAGATTGCAAAAGATTTAATTTTTGATAAAAAATACAAAAGCTTTTTTCATGTTACTAAAAAAAAATAATTAAATGACGTTCCTCGTTCGAAAATACTGAATTAAAAATTACCTAAAGTACCTAAGTATAAAATCAACATGTTTTTAATTTTTGTTTGCATTTTAATCGTAAATAAATAATCTTTTTCAAAAAGCAGTTTGTGTCCATCTCACCATTTTGTAATGTACTTAGCAAGCTTTTGTATTTTTTATCGAAAACAATGTCTTGCAATCTTCTATTTTTTCGGGTCAATGTTTGAAATAAACTTTTATTGATGATACAATCATAATGTAAAGATTCCTTTTTTAAAGAATAGATAACTAAATATAAATTAGGCGTTTTAGGTATTCTGGAATTTAACCTACGATGCCATCCTTCCAGTGAATTCGTAGTGCGATGTTTATCTCCTGCACAACTCAAAAATGCAGGTGTTATGTTGGACCCCCATTGACGTTGGTAATACTTTATAAATTTGCTCATTTCCGGAGATCGCGGAGCGTCATTCCATATCGCATTTAAGGCTTCATCTATTTTATTACTAGGTAAAAGCGGAAGAAGGGCGACCATTCTCAAGACTTTTCTGCCTTCTCTCGTCTTGTTTACTTTCAATTCTTTGCCATTGCGCCATATAGCCTTATTAAAGTGATAAAAACACCCTGTTAATTGAACACCGGAGAAGACTGTACGCATAGCGTTCATAGGAGCTATTTCATAATCACTCTTAAATTGGCTAATTTTTATATGAAGTTTATCTTTTATCAGTTGGAATAACCTAAGGTAGGTCCCCTCTGTTTTGTTTGGCAGGAATGCATAAATAGCTGGTACAATATTAGTAGAAGTTATGGTTGATCCAAGATCAATGTGTAGAACGTACAATTGATAAAAGGGTGGAGGAGCTGCTTTGAACGTTCCGTCGGCATAATAAATGCCAATGTAACCTTTGAGAAATCTTCTTACGAGAGGCGACGCAAATATAATAATTTTTTCATCCTCACCATCTTCACAAAGTAAAAAATTGTCATTCAATGTCGATGATAATTTGATATCTCGTAAATTGTTGTAATGAAGCCTGTCCACTTTCAAAAAATCTTTTCTGGCTTTATATAATTGATTTTTTATCGAAGAAAAAGATGGCATAGCCTCTCTGTATTCCTCCCCCTTCATCTTAAACTCCACAAAATTATCATCGAAGATTTGTTGAATGGGACGTAAATCTCGACATACATTTTTTTTACATTCATTCAATATAACTTGTATTTCATTTTTTATTACATTAGCCTGACAAGTATGTTCCTTACTTTCACGAATCACTTCACTTGATTTACAAGTAACTGTTGCAGAACATTCGTCACGTTTCCAACACCTCCACAGGGTAGTACCTATCTTGTTTTTCCTACTGAAATTATATTTGAACCCATTTCTTAACAGACAAGTTTTTCCTTTTCTGCTTTTTATAAACTGTATTGTATTATTCCCGTCCATTACGTAATTTTATAATATTGAAATAAACAACGCTTTTCCTAGTTTAGAAACAAAGGAGAATAGTGTCATTGTGTCCCCTTATGTCATTACACACGCATGAATCATTAAATGTCAAGTTTAGATAAAAAAGAGGTAGCATAATTTATTTTAATTTATTCACCTACATGTGCGATTAGCGGATTGCATTGCAGAACATGGAACGCATACAGAAATAAATTAGCAATTACCATTAGAACACTTCAATTGGGATTGTATGTAAAATGTAGCGTCGGTAGCTCAGTTGGTTTGAGCGCGAGCCCACTCCCCAAGAGTCTGGGTTCGCGCCCACTCTCAAGCTATGTACCAATGAGTTTTTTCTAACTTAAGTACATTATCCGATTTTTCCTACGGTGAAGGAAAATATGATGAGGAAACCTGCACTTGGTTGGGCCTTTCCCTGTGGGGTTGTGTAGGTCAGATGGCAGTCGCTATTTTAGGGATATGACATACAGGGAAATGGACGTTCAGAGAAATGGACGTTCAGAGAAAAGGATGTTTAGGGAAAAGACATGCAGGGAAATGGACGTTCAGGGAAAAGGACGTTTAGGAAAAAGGACGTTTAGGAAAATGGACATTCAGGGAAGTAGACTTAATGAACCGACTGGACATTCCGGTAATAGGACGTAACGTTCCGGAGGGAAAAAAATATATACTTTTTTAGTACCTATTTACAGAGTATCAAACAAATTGCCAAAAATAAATTCTGGAAAATCATAACCTTACGCCATTTTGTTTTGTGTCAAGGAACTAGGTTGCCAATTGAACGAAAGCGTTTAGATTTCAAAAATAGCAACATAACAAAAGAGTAGTAAAATCATTATTTGTATATGTCATATTGATATGAATATATTTATACGATAGTAATTAATTACTATATTTTAATTTAATACGAGTATTAAAAACATACAACCATTTCAGTCTGCATCAGCAGATTAAAAAAAAAACAAAAACATGAGCAAATAAAAAACTTAATTGGCATCCCAAAAACGAATAAACAAACAATCGCTTCTGATCTCTCCGTT
Source organism: Emmelina monodactyla (assembly GCA_916618145.1). Classification (NCBI taxonomy): domain Eukaryota; kingdom Metazoa; phylum Arthropoda; class Insecta; order Lepidoptera; family Pterophoridae; genus Emmelina; species Emmelina monodactyla. The sequence goes on from OU745316.1 coordinate 7,616,688, forward strand.
GTGATTGTTGTGCTTTCGATTTCATACCTGTTTTACGACCTACTTTCGTTATGGACTCGACGATCTTTGATTGACTACGGATTCCGAACCATCTACCAACGACGACTTTCGCTTGAACTTGGACCCGATTTCTGCTGCAAATGACAACTCTCCTGGCGCTCTTTTGGACTCTGTATCTGAATCCCACGACAACATACGCATGGACTTGGATGATTCGCAGCTCTATATACGTTGTGTGAACTGCAACATGGATGTTTCACAACGTAGAAGACACTTGCTAATGTTATCATGTGTGCAGCCTACTATTAACAGATGGATTGCTCCACAAATAGTGAGTAATTCTGAATTTAAACAATGAAATTACTTTAAACTTTCTTCTATAATTGATAAAATATCTAACTAAGTACCTAATGTCATTGTTATATTCACAGATACGGAATGATGATGTAGTGTGCCATTCATGCTTTGTTGTTGCAATTAATGAGTCACAAATAGAGGCACAACCCAGCACAAGCAGTGGCCATCAACGCCAACTGTGTGTCATCTGTAGGTGTTCGTTGCTGAGAAGAAGATTTCATGTTTTAAATTCTGATACACAGAGAGAAATAGGGGTTCGTATCATTATTTCAAACTGGATAACACCAGAACAGCTAACTGAAACTGACAAGATCTGCCATCCATGTTGGCAAAGAGCAGATAGAGCTGCAGCTACTGCTCTATTAAAAAATTCATTGAGCCAGTGAATGAGCAAGATATTGAAGAGAATAGTCCAGAAGTGGAGCCTACTATTGTTCTATTGAACTTCCACGGTTAACTCGAGCTGCAGAGACTCGACTTTCAGTGCCCATGTGGCTAAGACTGATGTTATTCAGAGAACACAATTATTATGTGCCACTAGCCTGCCGAATATGTACACATCATATAGGAAATAGTGAATGGGATTTCATATCAGACATTGAACAAATACATATGTTTACTGCCAGTCATATTGAAGATTTCGCCTCTTTCTTAAGAGTGAGCAAACAGAAGATTGGCATGATTTAAAAACCATTAAAGATGATAATTTTTTTTACTGGATTGGTTTAACCAAAAACCAATTTCAGGAGTTAAAAGATTCCCTTCCATCTTTATGCGATAAAACATATGCACCGGGAGCTCTTGCTGCATTTCTATGTAAACTGCGGACTGCAGAAAGTCACGATAAAATTGCTACCATGATGAATTTACCAATAACTACTTTCAGACGTTATTAAGACAGGGCACGTGCTGCTCTGTCTACAGATTTTGTGCCGCTAAATCTCGGTTTGTCTCATTTAACAAAAAAACAAATAAGTTCAAGAAATCTTTTGATTCCGAGTAGATTATTTGCAAATAACAATGAACCCATAGTAATAAGAGGCGTATAGTTGCAAAACCCCCTAAAACCAAATTTTTAATATATTGACTTATTTACATCAACGTCCAGTATTTCAAATTCTCTTTGAAATAAGAAAAAAATATCCTAGCAAATCCCACTATAAGCGTACAAAATTACCTGTATATTATGGTGTTTAGTAGCAAAACCGCTATAATGACATGTTTCACTTTCAAAAGCCCCTAAAACCAAATACACCAATCAGAGCGCTTCATTCATTCATTCGCAATTTGGCGATTTCTGTTGTTGTTGTGTGGAATTACTTGTGATATTATTGTATTTTAGTGTTAAATAATGGAGGAATTAATGCAATTTGTTAAAAAATCTGAACTTGGCAAGTCCAGGAAACGTCCTGTTATAAAATCTAAGTGGAAACGAGAGATATCACGTGAAAAAAGGTAGGTTGAATGTTTACTAGAAATGCACGTTATATTAGTTTTGGATGAGGTTATACAAGCGTGCGATAGCACCATGATAGCACAGAGCAGTGTTATAGTGTGTGTCACTAATTTTTCTATAGGTATTTTGACGTTTAGAGTGGTTTTTTGATAGTTTGTTGGTATTTATGACGAAATGATTTTTTAAGGAACCCTTATAGTTCCGTCATGTCTGTCCGTTCGTCCATAAAAATATTAGTTCATTATTATTTAATCGAGTTATAATTTTTATTTTTTTCTGTCAGGTACAAGGCTGCTGGTTTGCCAAAATTTCCTTCATGTAGTCACAATCAAAAGGCATTTAAAAGCAAGCAGCTAACTATGCAAATGATCAGAAAATTTTACGAGAATTTCTACAAATGTCCAACCAACCGGCCCACCGCCTTCAACTATACAAGGCACAGGTGCGGCCCCATATGGAGTACTGTTCTCACCTTTGGGCGGGAGCACCTCAATGCTTACTTCTTCCATTTGACAAGATACAACGTAGAGCGGCTCGAATCGCCGGCAACCGAGCTCTTTCTGATCGCCTCGATTCTTTGGCCCTGCGAAGAGATATATCATCTCTTTGCGTTCTGTATCGTCTATACAATGGGGAGTGTTCTGAAGAATTATTCGACCTTATACCAGCTGCACAATTCCACCACCGCACCTCCCGCCACAGATTGAAATTCCATCCCTGGATAGCTGGCGCTCAACCACCGTGCGTTTCAGGGGGAATTTTCTGCCACGCACTACGCAGATGTGGAATGTACTTCCTGCAACGGTATTCCCGGCTACATACAACATGGGGCTCTTCAAGTCGAGAGTGTATTCCCACTTTACAGGTCGGCAACACACCCCCAACACCCACAGTGTTGCGGGTAGTCATGGGCGGCGGTGATCATTTACCACCAGGTGACCCGCCCCCTATTAATATAAAAAAAAATTATTTTAAAATTTTGCTCAGTACAAGAAGCAAAATGTATGAAAAATGAAAGCAAACGAACAAAGGCTATTAAATACTACATTTTAGGAGATAAAAGTGCCAAAGTTCCAGTGTGTCAGAAAACATTTATGGGTGCTCTGTTAGTTAAGAAAGATCGGATCCAGGGTGTTTTGAAAAGATTTCAAGAAAGTGGACAAATGCCTCAAGAAAATCGGGGCGGGGACAGGAATACTGACAAGTTTATTGCTAGAAAATTGTCTGTTCAGAGGTTCATTGAATCATTTAAAGGCCAAGGGGGTCACTATTGTCGATCTAAAAATATGCATAGCGTGTACCTTTCGTCTGAACTAAACATACGCAAAATGTGGCGCATGTATAAATCAATCCCGTGAACCGGACCTAAAAGTAAAACAACATTTTTCAGAAAAAATTTAACCGATGCTATAATATCGGCTTTGGAACACCAAGAACCGACGTATGTTCAACGTGTACAGAGATTGGTGAAAGATTAAAAACAGAAACAGATACGGCAAAAAAAACAATTAATAATTGAAAAACGTATCCACAGACTAAAATATAAAGCATTTTACAGCATACTGCAAGAAGAAGTTGGTGGCCTTATGACAATTTCCTTTGACTGCCAAATAATAAAGCACTCCCTAAATTACCGGATCAGTCTGCTTACTATAGTCGACAATTTAGTTTCTACCATTTCGCTATAGTAGTAGGGAACTCAAAGGCAAAATTGACGCCCAATAATGTTTATTCCTATTACTGGGACGATACAACCCATGCAAAAAGCAGTAATGAAATAATCAGTGCTTTATACCACTTCCTGCAAAATATTAATATCACTGACATTATTAAGGTGTTAAGAGTAATATCAGATGGATTTTCTGGACAGAACAAGAAAACCGGCATGATTTCAATGCTCGGTAAATGGCTTTACTCAGAAGCGCCAAGGCAACTTAAAAGAATTGAATTAATTTACCCAATTGTTGGTCACTCATTTATTCCCCCAGACAGGGTCTTCGCCAAAATTGAAAAGACTTTAAAAACTAAGGAAGTCATAACATCACCAGCTGAATACGTATCCGTATTGCAAGAGCATACACAATGCACAAATCTAGCATCGATTCCTGTATATGACTGGAAGACTAGTTATCAAAATATTATAAAGGCTACTACTAGTTGGCATTTTGCTTTTATGAAGTGTAAACGAGTTTTTATCACCCGGACTAAGACTGAAAATGTACTTGTGCAAGGCGAAGTTTACTATCGGGCAGAAACCAATGTAAAAATGACGATTACGAGAAAAAATAAAAAAATTACTATGATACAACCTAATATCATTCAACCTAATAAAATAATTCCGAATGCAATAAATCCTGAATTAAAAACCCATTTCGGTGATAATTGGGAAACCTTAGACATATTATTTTTTTATAAAACAATTAAAGAAAGATCACAAGAACAACCGGAAAATATGATTGAGAGTCCTGAAAGCAATTACCATAATACCTTGTCCGACTTGTGTGAATCTGGATTTATAGAAAATAATAATAGCTATGTGTAATATTTTGATTTTAGATTTATTAATCAAATAAAAAGTTTTATATTCTTTTGTAAATACTTGTTTTTATTATAACGTTAACACTAACCACTATAATCTTAAAAAAATTGAACACAACAAACGATGCATAAACCCATCCAAATTTAATTTTATGTTACTTGCAAAGTCCCCTTAAACGTAACGAGTCAGCATCAAATCCCACTATGTTGAACGATGAGTTTCAAAATCCACTATAATAAAACAATTTTATTTATTCCATTTTTTCCTATGACTTTATCGACAAATCTACTTTTTTCTTTGGTGTTGCCATGCTTTCTATAATAAAAAGGTAATAAAGTAAAAAAAATGCTTCCTTATTTTTTACCTTGAATCGTTTCAGGGGGTTTTGCAACTACACGCCTATGGAACATAATATACAATGTATATGTAGAAAAAAAATATCTTTACCAAAAAAATACTTACTCATTACATAAGTATAGAAATCTAATCAAGCCTCTGCTGATTGTTTGTTGCGATGGATACATTGTGGATGTTTTCGGCCCCTATCCAGCAACTACATCAGATGCTCAAATAATACTGCAAGAAATTAACAACAGTGAACAAAGAATAACCATTTTTTTCAACCAGGAGATGTTTTCATTCTGGATAGGGGTTTCAGAGACTGCATTGGTTTATTAGAAGAAAGTGATTATGTAACACACATGCCCGCCTCTCTTAGACCTGGTGAAAACTAAGCTTTCAACAGCAGCAGCTAATTACTCCCGTAAAGTTACAATTTGTAGGTGGGTGGTAGAAGTAGTTAATGGCCTGATAAAAAAATGTTTTAAATTGTTTAGAAGTGTGTATTTTAATGCAGCAACAGGTCATGCTATGGTCGATTTTAAAATAGCTGCTGCTTTAATTAATAATTTTCACCAAAGAATAAGTGACAGGGTGGATGCAGAACAGATTTTGCAGCGTATTCAGCAAACAGACACTCAAAACAATGAGTTGGAGTTATTAACAATAATTTAAATCGAAGAAGAACAGTCTCCCATAAAATGGACCAGACCAATGTGAATTTCCCTAGATTAACATTAAGTGAAATAATTATCATAACTTGTGGTTCATACCTAATAAGGCAGGCTCGATCTTATCATGCAGAGAGTATAAGGAATAATGGTGCATATACCATTGAAATATGTAATGCCAGCAGCCAACTGGAAGATTTTATTTCGCCCGAAAATTATTCATTATTAAGAGGTAAAATACAAAGTAGACACGTTAGTAGAAAAATATAATATGTTTATATTTGATTAATAACACAGCAAGTGGCATACATGCAGTTAGTAAATATTATTGTAATTGTTTAGTTGGGCGGAGAACAATTGGCTGCTGTGCATATGTATGTACCATAATATGGTATTTAGGCTGGGCAAGGCATCAAAACAATATAATTTTACCTGCCCAGCACTTGGACAATGTATTAATTATATATGATGATGATTAAATTATGAAAAAAATACTCTTTTTTTTCTTTCCCCGCTTGATTTTGAATTGCAAAATATATCATAAATATTAATATTTACACTCAGTAATTTAGAATATGTTTTACTCAATATTCCTCAATACAAATAAGTTCTAGGCTAGTTAAAATTGTCATGTCCACATCATGGCCAGGAGATGTATGGAAAGTGGCAGGAACCCTTTTTCATATGACAGAAAATAATCAATTAAATACGGAAGAGCTTTGTAAAGGCCTATTCACAACAGAGCGGATCCTTTACCCGTTGCGGTAGCGGTAATACCCAAGCGGTATCCCGCTGGGTATTTTGTATGGAAATACCGCAGCTGTCGCGAAACCGGATCCTCGTACCCGAGCGGTACGCGAAAAGTACCGCATGTGCGGTTTCTGGTTTCCCCCCCCCCCCTTAACCCCCCTCAGCGCCACCGCCCGCGTCGCGCGCGCTCCTGCTCTGCTCGCTCGCTCTTTCTCACTTCCGCCCCGCCCAGTCAGTCAAGCGGTCGTTTTCTGTTCGCTGCGCGTGAGCATTACGAAATTATTTCCGAGTGCAATTAGGTACTAATCTACTGCAATGTCAAAGCACATAAATACACTTCAAATTATAGAGATAGTCAAGTCTCATCCAGTTATTTATGATATGACGCACCCGGAATTCAAAAATACGTTTTTGAAAAATAAATTATGGGAAGAAATTGGAGGACAACTAAAAACAGATGGTGAGTTTAATTTTTTATTATATTATAATATTATGTAATATTTGTTTTATTTACATGCTAAGTGCATGTAATGCGACAATTTAATTTCCCGCTTCAAGGGTACTCCCTCTAGCTTGACGGGGGGCACGCTCCCTGGACATTTGATCCCGGCTTTGAACAGCATAAATTCGCTCTACTTTGCATTGTATTTAAGGCCATGACGGCGTGCAAAGTCTTCACAGATGCTTACGAGCTCCCTAAGACCGCCAATCGACGCGCTAAGCAGTACCATGTTGTCTGCATAGCTGATGTTATTAAAGCAGGCTCCGTCAATATGACACCCGACATGGCGGCTGCTAAGCGCGACTACTAGAATCCATATATTTATTATTAATCTGTGTTTGAATTCGGAAATACCGACATTCGTTAGCTACCGAAACGCGTTACTGAATACCGATTCTGGTAATTAGACGCGATTAAAAAAATCCACAAAATTTTCCCGCACGTTTTGGCCTGTTTCTCTGTTTACATTTATATTATTATGATGATTATCTAGGATGTTAGTATGATACAGTTTTGTCAAATATTGCGTAGTACATGTTTTCGATCGCAAGAAATTATGTAGTATGCATGCTGCCTTTACAACCTTCACAGATTTAGACACTTTCAATGGAATGGGCCGTAAAAATATTCTCCATTTTTGAGCCATTATACCGAATGCATTTTCTACAACACGTCGAGCACGACATAAACGCTTATTATATCTTTCTTTGCGTCTGTCTCTTAAAGATTCTCTTTGATTAAAGGGTTTCATCATAAATGTATTTAAAGCGAACGCCTCATCTCCTATTAAAACATGTGAAGTATGAACGTTGTACCCCGGCAATGGTTTGCCCTGTGGTATGGCCATTGTTCCATTACAGATCTTGCGACCCATGACGGAGTTTTCGAATATACCACCGTCACTATTTTTACCGTAGCCGCCAACATCGATGCATAAATAATTATATTGCGGCCCAACTATTGCCAGAAGTACTAAGGAAAATTTCTTTAGGTAGCAAAAATAATTACTACCAGAATTACGAGGACAAACTATAGTAACGTGCTTTCCATCTATGCTACCAATACAATTTGGAAATTGCCTTAATTCATAAAACTCTTCCGATGTCAGTTTCCACATATCTTCGGTGGGATGCTTCATGTATATTGGTTGTAATCTCTTCCAGACTGCCTCACAAACTTCTTCTATGATTTCTCCTACTGTAGAATATCCGACTCTATAGCTGTTTCCAATTGATTTAAAAGAATCTCCCGTCGATAGATAACTGTAACAAAAATATTACAATGCAAAAAGAGAGTAGTATACTACCCGGCTTAGAAGAGGATACGTTGGTGGTAAAGCGGCCGCTGGCGCGGTCTCGAACCCGGGCTTCTCGACTCGAAATTCAAGCGCACTAACCGCTAGACCACCAACGCTTCTCAACAAAATGTATGAAATATATTTTTATATTAATACATTTTGAAATATACTTATATTTTCATACATTTTGACATTTACTGTCGGCCCGTATGTCCAGACGTACCTATATCAGTTTTGATAGTGATAGATTGTCATTTTGTATGAAAAAATTCGGTAGTATCACTCGACTCCCGACTTTTTCCATACAAAATGACAATCTATCGCTATCGTTTATTTGACAATTGACACTTAAACTACAAGCACATTATACATTTTTTTATTACACAAGCACATTAATAAAGGATTTTGCGATTGTTGCAGGTGAATCTGCAAGAAATAAATGGAAAAACCTAAGAGATTCCTACAGTAAACATTTAAAAAGCTTAAAAACAACTACAGGACAAAGTGCGGCTAACACAACATCTTATGACCGCTACAGAAAATGGCAATGGGCATCAAGTATGGAGTTTTTAAGAGACCATATAGGCTTTGCTCCGACTGATACTAATGTCACACCGGATAATGAAAGCGAAACTCAAAATACCCCTGACACTTTTGATTCTAGTTCCGAACATACAACATCAACTGATCATTCCTCAAGAGTATCTAGAAAAAGGATTAATCCCAGCGACGACGGTGAACGTGGAGTTGATAAAGTAATAAATTATTTATCTGCAAAAAACGCAAACACAATGACACCAACAGAATATGTTATGCTTGGTTATGCGAAGACGATGAATAATTTTTCCGAAAGGCGAAAAATATTGACAAAAATGAAAATATCCCAGATTATAATGGAAGCGGAATTAGAAGAGCAAGAGGAACGCAGTTATATACAAGGAACTTCATTAACCTCTGGTCGTACTACAGCGAGGTCTTACTATAACAATCTATCCTTCGATCTTTTAGACGTCGGAGAGAAAGAAGTGCAAGAACACCCTTATACACAATCTCGTAGAGTACCAGGAACATCTAGTAACACAGGACAAAACATTCGTTCTCAACAATCGTCGACCGCATACGAGGATCTGGATGGATATACACAATCAAGTGTACCAGGAACATCTAAGGACAATAGAACACTAAGGAACACAAGACAAAACATTCGCTCTCAACAATCATCGACCGCATACGAGGATCTGGATGGATATACACAATCAAGCGTATCAGGAACATCTAGTAACACAGGACAAAACATTCGTTCTCAACAATCATCAACCCCATACGAGGATCTGGATGATATTGATTTTGAAAGCCAGATCGATGATATTATCAAATGAATATTATATAGCCTTATTATCGTACGTGCTCAGTTAACTAAGTACCTACCCATCAAAATTTATGTTTTTTCCTGTTTCAAATAAACAATGTGAAAATAATGTTTTTCTTTTTAACCGACTTCAAAAAAGGAGGAGGTACTCAATTTGACTCGTATTATTTTTTTTTAATTATGACAAATGATTTCATTCTTTTTAGTGTTAGTTTACTTCAGTGTTACTTCAGTTTAGGAGTCGGTTTTATTATGTGTTACCTACCTTAAAGTTATAGCTAGTCTTTCCTCCGGGCCAATTGGACGTCGAAACGCAGTTGACTTTCTTATGTCTGGCTTGATCAGATTTAATAATTCATCAAACGTTTCCGTATCCATTCGAAATTCACCAAAAAATCGTCTTTCATCCTGTCGTAGCTGTGGGTAAAGCGTGTGAAATTTCCCGTAGATTTCACGGTCTCTACAAATGTCATGGATCCAAATTCTTGCCCTGTCGAAGAGAAAAGATTTATAAAGTCAATTCATTAATAATTTAGGAGCCTCTAGCAAAGAAGCAGCAATTAATAACGTGAGATGAGCCCGAACAAAAGTGACATCAAAATAACATCTGACAGGGGAACTCGTAAGCTGAACGCTCTCTAGCTATAACTTGATACTAGAGTGCGTTTAGCTTATGATTTCCCCTGTCAGATTCATTTTAATGTCAGTCTAAGCCTTGCCGCTTGCTATAACACATAGAAACTATTATCTATAATAGGATAGAATCACATACCTTCTTTCATCCTCAAGTAATGCTATTAAAAGCAATGCTTCTTCTTCTTCTTCATTGATAGCGTCCATTGCAGTAATTGTACTCAAATCATGTTATACAAAATGCAGCACACAAGATGGCGACGGCGACGACACAACACGAACAAAGACGAGCGCTCTGCACGGCACACAGCGGTATCGCTACCGGCATGGGTAGCGGATACCGCTGTGTTGTGAACACCGCGGTATTCGCATACCCATCAGGATACCGCTACCGCCACGGGGAGAGGATCCGCTCTGTTGTGAATAGGCCTTAAAACGTATAAAGATTTATTTACCGAAGACATTACTAACAATGCTGTTACAAACGTAAGACACAATATTAATTTAATAAATAATGAACCAATTTATCAAAAACCATTTAGGTTATCTCAAACACATCAAGAAGTTAAACGGCAAATACATAAGTTACTAAGTGAAAATACACCTTGGTCATCACCAGTACATATAGTTTCGAAGAAAATGGATCAGTCAGGTATTCAAAAATGGGGAATGGTTATTGACTATAGACGGAAAAACTAAGCCAGATAAATATCCATTGCCGAAAATAGAAGAATTATTTTCAAAATGACAAGGAAACAGACATTTTAGTACGTTAGATTTAACTTCTGGTTAACATCAAATTAAGATGCACGAGGAGTCAATTGAAAAGACAGCATTTAGCACAATCGATGGACATTACGATTTTTTGCGTATGCCCTTGAGACTAAAGAATGCAACGGCCACTTTTCAAAGAATATTGAACAATGTTTTAAGAAACGAAATTAATAACAACACATGTTTAGTATATTTCCTTTTTTTCAGATTTTAGGTATGCTATCGACAAAATAACAATTCTATTACTTTTATTGGCTATTCGAGTTAATGAGCATCTTTTGAACCAAGCAATATATCCAGATGTAGTTTTTTTTTACATTCGGTACATCAAAGGTAAATTTATTTGGGATAATTTAAATAAGACACCAACATGTCTATAACCGCAAACTGAAGATACACCCGCCATATTGACAGCCAATGTGGCAGGTGTACTCGCATGGGGTTATATCTTTGCTCTGAAGGAGTTACACTTTTTTTAATGTCACTGTGACGTGTCGATTATGGGACACCCCGTACACTTAACCGCGCAAACACTTCAACAGTGCGATCTAGGATCAGCCCTGTATTTAGGTGTCATTTTGTATGCGTACCGCCGGAAAAGAATGTTATACTATGACTTATGTCCCTGCTGAAAAAAAACCAAAACAATTTCCTCATGTCTATTCAATAAAATGATATACCGGTCTGTCGCAATATGTTTAAAAAAAAAACTAATAACTACTCAAAGATTCAATACAGCACTTAGGAAACAAAGAAGTGGTCAGCCGATTAGAGATAGTAGAGGAACCAACAGTAGGCTGCATAATAAATTATCAGACGAAGATCATAAATTCATTATTGAAATTATTAACAAACTTCCAAAATATGAATCCCATTTTAGAAGAGAACATAACAATGGGGCCTTATATCCACAACCAGGGATGACACTTAAAGTAGGCTTATTGAAAAAATATCGATACATCGAAATATCGATATAATTTTTTCAATGTATCGATATTTTTCAGCGATATTTTATACTTCGATACATCGATGTATCGATATAAAATTCTAAGTATCGATATTTTTTCAGACCAACAAACATTTATATGTTATAAGATTAAAAAATCCTAAAAAGGAATACTTTTTTTATTCTAACATCTTTATAACAAATTATATTTTATTTATTTTTTGTTTTTGGTCGACTCGATTTGCTCTTTCAAAATTGGTTTTTAAGTTGGCAACTCTGTTTGTCAATTTCAACTTCAACTGACCGTCCGTATTATTACCATGACTGACTTATATATGTCGGCACAGCGGGTGTCTTTTGTTAATGCTAGAATGCTAAGATCACGTTTTGGTGGGCGTAGAAGGCAGCAAACAAGAACTTGAAGCATTATGAAAGAATATAGGAACAATCTGTTAACTACTTTAGCTCAATGATCTGATAAAACTAATGCAACTGTATTGAAATGACCTGCCTCACTACCATAATGAACTACAAGGGTATTTGGAATAATAAAGAAACAGTTTAACCTTTAACTTTGTTTTAATCTACCGGATTCATAAAGACAGCTACGATCTGTCTGACATATTGAGTGGAGAAGAACCCGGTGAATAAACTCCACTCTGCCATTATCATTATTCAAATACAAAGGAACGTTATAAAACCTGCTATTACATTACTCACAGAAATCTAGCAACTAGTTTACATGATTAACGGATACAAAGATACTTAGCTTTTGTATTGAAGACTTCCGATACAGCATTAGAATACAAACTGTTAAACTTAGGCAATGACTCGATATAAAATCATACAGCAAATTGAATGTGGACAAGACAACTGCTTCTCTCCGATTCCCGCGCTATTCTCCCTTGACAGAATTCTTTCCGCGCACGCGTCGGACGTCATGGTTCTTGGTTAGGCTTGGCACCTTTGCATTTTACAAAGCTTCTCATGAAAATAAGATAGATGGCGTTCTTTAGTTTCATTTAATGTCCACCGACTCCGACATATATTACGCTCCGGCCTCGTGCTCCTACTAAGTAGTCCTACTGGTAGGAGCACCAAGACACCTGTGTCCTGATGCTCCTACTTCATGGAATTTCCAGTAGGAGCACCGAGACATTACAAACCCTCCGGCCTTGTGCTCCTACTAAGTAGTCCTACTGGTAGGAGCACCAAGACACCTGTGTCCTGATGCTCCTACTACTAAGGAAATCATGGAATTTCCAGTAGGAGCACCGAGACATTACAAATACAAAATTACACATAGACATACTTTAAGTCAAGTACACCTATATATAAGTGTCACTTCACGATGAAAGTAGGTAGATGCCTTGTAAGCTATAAAATCTCCTTTTGTTGTTGATTAGGTATGGCCATACGTACTATGACGGTTATTTTATGTATTTAAAAAAATGAGTGACTTAGAAGAAAATGTTCCCGTCTTCATTAAAAGAAAACGCGGAATTGTGTTACTTTTTAAAGGGAGGCAATATTATAAACAACGTGTTTATAAAAATCTTAATGTAATATGGCAGTGCAGTATGATGAAAAGAAAGTCTGAAATGAAATGTCCGGGAACCGTTACTATTGCGGTAAGTTTAGAAACTATGTTTTAGTAACATGTTCTGTTAACTGCCGTTTGGATAGGTGCAGGTATGCGCTAGTTATCGCATATAGTTATTGAAAAAGGAAATCTTCATCTAGGCAGGCAGCCACCCTGCCTAGAAGAAGATTTCTTTTTCAAGTATTATCTTAATTATCTATATTAACTTAAATTTGATAATAATTGTGTTGATTCCAATAAGACCGACACGAGACGTATGACATCTTGTTATTGTGCTTAAATCGGTTTATTTTTCTAGGATAATAAAATATTAAAAGAAGTTAATCATACTTGTGTGTAAATTCTGCAAAAGTAGAAGCCTCGACATCTGATTTACCGATACCACAAATTTATAAAAACCACTTGGGACCACTATACGATCGTGGTGTACATCTACTGGAAAAGGTACCATCACTTCCTAGTCTTAAAACAAATCTATATACAAGCAGATATGATACCTTAGGTATTGAAAAGTTAATATGTAAACAGTTAAAAGAAGTGATAATTCCTTCAAAATTTAAAAAAATTTGTATCGGAGATTATTCTTACAAAGATTCTCGAATCATTGTTTTTTGTACCGAAAAAGCAAAAGAAATTATGTTAACCGTTGATGAATACTTTATTGATGGGACATTCAAAAGTTGTCCTAAGCCGTTTGGACAGTTATTAATAGTTCATGGTGATATGGGAGGAACTACAGCAGAAACGAACACCGTTCCCTTAGTTTTTGCACTATTACCCAACAAAAAACAAGAGAATTACATAACTGTTTTCGAAATAATTAAATCGCAAATAAGTACATGGGCGCCAAAAAAAATTCACACTGATTACGAGAAAGCCATAATTAATGCGGTAAAAGAAGTGTTTCCTGAAGCAAATATTAAAGGCTGCTTTTATCATTATACAAAATCCTTGTATAAAAAAGCAAAATGTTTAAATATAAGTAATAAAGTTGAGCGCAGGTTCGTTGGGTTGTGTTCCGCTCTAGCGCTTGTGCCCGAATCTTTAATTCAAGAAGGCTGGGAGTATATTGTGTCTATGAGTCAATCATTCCCAGAAAATACAAAGATCATTAAATTTTTGAAATATGTGCGTCAAACTTGGATGAAGGGAGATTTTAGAAAACAATGGTGCATTCATCAAGAGAGGCATCGCACTAATAATGTAGCAGAGAGTTGGAATACAACGTTAAATAAAGCACTCAGTAAAAATGTAAACATTCTACGCTTGATAAATTTTCTCTCCAAAGCAACCGAAGAAAGAGTCAATACACCGAAAAAGCGACGTAAGGAGCAAACCGAAAAGGACCATATAATTTGTGAAACTCAGTTATCTCTACTGCATGGCAACATAACTGTGGGTCATTTTTTGGAAATTCATAGATAAACAATTTCCTCTAATAGTGTTTAGTTTTAGTTGAAAACTGGTTTTTTATTGTATGACGGGAATTATTATAATAACAAGTTTAAGTTTTTGTTGAAAACTGTATCTTTTTTATTTGAAAATTACATAATTTAGTTTACTGGAATCCGATATTTTTTTCTAAAGGGGCGAGGCCGGAGGGGTATTTTTTCAGTCACTGACTGTACCATATGTAATGCGATAGGAGCAGAAGGAATTAAAACTTGAACCTACTTTTTTCCTCTTTGTTTTAACGTTCAATAGGAGCATCAGGACACAGGTGTCTTGGTGCTCCTACCAGTAGGACTACTTAGCAGGAGCACAAGGCCGGAGGGTTTGTAATGTCTCGGTGCTCCTACTGGAAATTCCATGAAGTAGGAGCATCAGGAGGTCTACTCTCTTTCTTTGAAACGAACTTTCGGTAACGAACGAAACTAAAACGAAATTTCGCAAGCTACTCTACTCTATAACATTTTCGGTCACCTACATAAAGTTCGCATTTGTAACATGAGTTTCGTGAACGAATGGAATGAGTAATGATTGAACCATCGCATTGACATTACTAACCGACAAATTGAAGAAGGTTGTTTCGTGCAATCAATGTAGTTTAAATGTAAATCCACTGAAACTAGCTGTATAACTTAACCTTTTTTTTTGTCAGAAACGTCATAAATTACATTCTTGAAATAGTTTTTGTAAGTTTAAAAAGTTTTTCAAGATTTCAAGTTGTTTGGGTCAGAGTGTCGTTGCAGTTTGTTTAAAACAAGTTGTTTTAAAATTGGGAACTTTGTAAGTATAATTATTAAGCTTTTACTTGTTAATATGAAATTAGGTAAGTATGTAATTTGTAAATACCTAATTTAAATTTAGTTTTCAGATTGAAATGGCCCCACACACGGGATCCGCTACCCCAGAACAAATTGAGATGCTCCTCAACTTCTTAGACGAGCATAAGGATCTTGCTCGTGGAAGATTGAGGAGTGTCGAAGGAAAAGTGCAGGCAAGGAGACTGTGGGACGAATTATGTGATACGCTCAATTCAATGGGTAGTTGTACTAAGACTGTTCAGCAGTGGCAAAAGGTGGATCAAATATATTTTAAAGTATTGATAACAGTAGGTTAAATACCGATTCTTACTTTGAAAACTTTTATTTTCTTTAGGTATGGTTTGATAGAAAACATCTCGCCAAAAAAGCTGCTGCTGATTTCCGAAGATCGGCTTCAGCGACTGGAGGTGGACCATCAACTGCTCCTCAGCTTTCACAATGGGAGTTGAAGGTGCTAGCAATAATGGGTGATGGGTTTGGTGGTCGCCAAACGAGTGCACGAGTGCCAGCTTTCTAGGAGGTAATTGTTTTGTTATTTATAGTTCTATCACATGATTGTAATTTATTTATTTTAAATGTTTATTCTGATTCTTACATCAAAGGTAGGAAAAGATAGAAGTTTTATTCAAATTCTTTTTAAATTTCAGATTAATGATGTTCATGAACCCACTCCGTCCACCTCCAGTCAAAGTGTTACAGTCTCACAAAGTCTGCACATGCCTACTGAGCTAGTAATAAGTGAGCCCACACAACAGTCGGAACCTGCAAGTCAACCATTGTTACTATTCTGTGAAGTCTCCGATTCCTGTAAGTACCAGTAAATATGTTAATATTCAGTTTCTTTGTGTAAGTGTTACTTTGACAATGAATACTAATGAATTTGATAGGTTTTTACAACAAATAATTTATTTAAAAAGTAAGCACAATATTAATGAAAATATGATGGGTTTTTAAAGAATAGTAAGTAAGGTATTATACTTTGACTCAGTAAATTTTCTTTACACATTCTACAGTTTTATACATATTTATACAACAATGTATTGATTTCTATAGTAAATTTTAAGACTACATATTTATATATTATTTTACAGCTTCACAACAAAGACGCTCCTCAAGAAGACGTCATGCTGCTGGCTCTAGCATTACCAGCAGGCTGCTGGAATTAGAAGAGGAGCGTAGGGAGCGAGGAATAATTAGGAATACTGAACTTGCTACCTGCAGGGCTGCTCTATTAGAGCTGTGTGGGCTCATCAAACAATATATCAACAAATAATTTATAGTGTTATTTTATTAGGTAGGTGTGTTGTAATTTTAATTTAGTTTTATGGTATATCATATAAATAAGTTATTTATAGTGTTATTTTATTAGGTAGGTGTGTTTTAATTTTAATTTAGTTTTAAAAATCATTTGAATAATGTATATTGCTATTTAGATAAGGTTGAAATAAAAATAATTGTTGTATGTAAATAAATAAATTTAATCAGTCTAGTTTGTTACATTTACTTTTCAATGTCACAACACTACAGAGAATCTTTTAGGTACTGCAAACACCTTTCCTCTACCTCCTAAAACAAAATAAATATATTAATGTGGATTTCAGGTAGCCTATTCACATAGCATTCACTTTGATTGATTTTGCCTCACCTATTTCTTTCTAAAAGTTGCACTAACTGCGCTCTCGCCCTTCGGCGGGCTTCAAGAGCTCGAGCAGAGGTAGTAGCTGAGAAAGGAGGTGTTGCAGAGGGAACCTGCCTGCTTCTCTCAACATGAAATTCATCTTCTGTCAACTCGGGAACTTCAATACCAGCCCTTGTACATAAGTTATGTAAAACACAGCAGGCTATTATAATTTTACCTGCTGTTTCAGGGCAGTAATGAAGTTCTCGAGCTGCCAAAAGACACCTCCACCGACCCTTGAGAATGCCAAATGTGCGTTCTATGGTGGAACGTGCACGCTTTTGAATGGAGTTGTATCGCCCTTCAGGAGAGTCTTCCACAGCATTGTCAATAGGTGTCATCATATGCTCTCTCAATGCATAGCCTGAATCACCTAAAAAAACAAATAATTTATATGACTTTATAATGATGATTAGACATAATTAATAAATGGCTGAATAAATATTAATTAAAAAACTAGAGCAAATCCTCAAAAATCACTTGTTTAAGTATACACATTACAGAAAATAGTTATCAAATCTACTTATCATAGTAAATTGTTATCAGATTTAAGATTTAATAATTACATCTAGCTAGAAAAATTATTGAATCAGTGAAACATACCTAGCAGATAAACTGTTTCATTCTGGAGACCCTCCATATGGCTTCTTATTTCACAGTCTCTCCAAACAAAAGCGTCATGTGTAGCCCCACCAAATGTAGCGTCAACATTCGTTATGTAACATTCATTGTCACATATCTATATAATTAATTTAAAAAAAAACAGTAATTAAAAAGTTATTTGAATGCAAAAGGTAGACTCAGATAATAATGAGATTTATATGAGATTTTGATCTTGTACCTGAATTTTATTTATTTCAATTTACTTACAACTTGGGTATTGAGAGAGTGAAAATGCTTCCGATTAAAAAATCGCTCTTCATTGTGTGCTGGTCTCACAATTGCAATATGAGTGCAATCAATGCACCCCAGCACACCCGGAATTCTGTATTTCTCATAAAATCTGTAACAATATTAATAATCTTTCACATGCAATTCTTACTAGAATGAATTAGATATTTTAAAAAGAATTTAGGTAGAGGGAAGATACTCACCGTCGTTTAATAATATTTCTTTCATTGATATTTTGAGGAAATTTTATATATTTCCTCAGAATACCACAGGAATTTAATGCAATATTCACCTCCTTCAAACACCTAGAGACAGTTTGTTGTGCCATAGGCACATCCATATTCTGTCCCACTGAACCTTGATAACTCCCTCGGGCATAAAAATTTAATGCCGTAAGGATCTAAAAACAACAGGATGAGAAAATTATAAACTTTTTCTAAGACAATAGTTACTATTAAAAAAAGCTTTTTTATTACCTTTACTGTGGGCTCTATAGCATGACGCCTTTCCTTTGGTGGTAATAGGGGCACTATTTCATGGCAAAGCTCTTCGAATAGAGTTCGGGTTAATCTGTAATTCCTAACAAACTCCAAGTCAGGAATTACGAAAATATTCAATTGACTACGCAGACGGCGTCGTTTTCTTCTACGCTCTTCACGTAAAGCAGCTTCAATTAAAAATACTCTTGCAGCCATTTTTAATGTTTATTTTAAGTTAAAAACCACTTCACGAACATCAAACGATAACACTTTTGGTTTCGTCAATTTGAGGTTAAAATTCCGAACAATTAGCTGTCAAACTCAATTTTTCGTTGTAAACATTCGTGAACGAGAGTAGGCTTAGAGAAATTAAATGTCAAACAATTTTCGGACGAACGAAACTTCGTAACAAACGGAACCGTAGTAGGAAACGCACGAAACTTCGATCGAAAGTTCGTTTTTCGTTGAAAGAGAGTAGACCTCCCTGACATAGGTGTCTTGGTGCTCCTTCCAGTAGGACTACTTAGTAGGAGCACGAGGCCGGAGCGATATATTATAACCTCAACACGCGTATTTCTGCATTAAAGTACCTACATTGTTCTCAAACAATCAGTAAATAATCAATTTGTGGGAACAAAATAATATGAGCATTGCAGTGGAACTTTTTAAAAAAAATAGATAAACAAAACGTTTCATGTAATCTGTGTGGGAAAACATATAAAACCAGTGGCAATACGACGAATTTATCTGCACATCTAAAAAATAAGCATCACCATGCTTTTTGGCAACTTAAACAGACAAACGAAAAGTCAAAAGAAGTGAATATTACACCAAGGGCTTCAGAAGCTAAAAGCTAAATGACAACAAGAACCAGTTCACCCGTTTCGTCGACTAATTCAACTATGACCATTACTGTACCTGCTGAGATATAAAATAACTTCATGGAGTTGTCTGAATCTACAATTTACGATAATACTAGTGTAAGTATTTTATTTGTGCAAGACCAAACATACACAGTATTGAGATTTTACTTTTAATTTTGCATTATAAATGCTAATTTATTAATTTTGAAGTTATAAACACTGGAAAAAGGTAATGCTCGGAGGCCCGCGTTCCTTTTTCCAGTGTTTATAACTTCAAAATACACAGTATTTTTTTTTTGTAAATTTGTAAATATAACATTTTTTTTTGTGTCAAATTTTTTATGCATACTATATTTATATATAGTTTTTTAAACATATGATCGTGTTATTTTTACACACTATTTGTGTTAAAATTACACAAAAATATTTACTGTGTAGCATTAGAATCTAACTATCACGCGTTCATAACTAATGATGTGTAATTACTAAAAGTATCGATATCGATAAATTTATATTTTAGAGATTTCATTGAAACTAAACAGCACTAATGTACAGTTGGGCGAGTTATCGCAGATGGAGATTCGAGCACTTACTCGAAGATCCTAGAAGAAAGACCTTATAAAGGTATAATAGTGGAAAAAATAGAATGTAGTAACTATATTCTCCGTAATGAGTACAATAAATTAAATGCTGTCAGTAAAGACATTAAATACCCATTTAATATGAGAAAATTGCTTACCAACCAAAGAATATTTGCCATCAGAAAAGTTATTTGTTTAGCTAACAAAAAATCATAAAAGTGATGATGGTGAATTAGGACTACGAATAAATAAGCTCTATGTTGATATTTCGAATTCATGTAATCATTCATTTGGACACCTCGACGAATGTTTAGTTCACTATTGCAGTAGTGAGAAAAAAGTGAAGACTTTTGGCAAAAGTAAAAAACTCAACATTCTAGTCTTAAATCCAATACATTGTGGGCACAGTCGCCGCACATTCACGAAGTCTAATTAATTATTGTGACAGTAATGCCGCGGAGCAATTTAATAGCATAATTGCAAAATTTGTGAGCGGTAAACGAACCAATTTAATGCAACGGCAGACAAAACAATTTCCATCCCCACCACCTGGATAGCTGGCGCTCCACCACCGTGCGTTTCAGGCGGAATTTTTTGCCACGCATTACGCAGATGTGGAATGAACTCCCTGCAGCGGTATTCCCGGCTAACTACAACATGGGGCTCTTCAAGTCGAGAGTGTATTCCCATCTTAAAGGTCGGCAACACACCCCCAACATCCACAGTGTTGCGGGTAGTCATGGGCGGCGGTGATCCCTTACCATCAGGTGACCCGCATGCTCGTTTGCCCCCTGTTTATATAAAAAAAAAAAAAAAACAATCCAGATGTGCGGCTGCTGTCGCGGCATACATTACTAAGAGACCGTCATACAGGGTGACTTGTTATGTCACGTATTCCTGTTAAGGGGTAATAAGCGGTCAAAAGCGGACATTCCAATAGTTCATAATAACTAATAAAATGTTGATAGGCTACAAACGTTTAAAAATTACGCGTTTAAAAAGTATAATTTTCTTATTTTTTTACTAACTTATTCGATAAAATATGCAATTTTCTGTAAAAAAATCTCCTAGTAATGAAATGTGCAAATATGTAAATAATATAACTGTCTATCAAGCTTTTATTTGAGCTATTAAACTTACAAGTAGCTGAAGTACATGCTGAGATAAAACAATAAAACCCACAGAGGCTGGATTTTTGAGGAATTATTAACACCTGTTTTAACAAAACGTTACTATTCTCAAAGTACTCGCATGCGATTCTGTGGACCGAATTTTGATAGATAGTAAAATATCATTTTGGCAGCTACTCTTCATGATCTGATTGGAAACGATACAATTATGGAAATAAAATGTCCACTATCTGCGTTCAAAATACCAATCAAGGAAGCAATTAAAGGAAAAATAAAATTTTGGAATATAAAAGATAAATTAGTCATTAACAAAAACGATTCTTGGTTTTATCAAGTACAAGGCCAGCTTCATATAACCAAAAGAAAAATGTGTCAGTGTGCAGTGGGGTCCGGCGAAAATCAAATTATGACCGTTGAAAAAATCTTGCGTGATGACGATTTTTGGGAAAATAAAATGATTGGTAAACTGACAGAATTTTACATAGAACATAATATTGCCCGAGTTGATTGACCCGCTCCAGCTGCACCTCCATTTTACAAAATTTCCACCATCCTTCGAAGTATTACTCGGGTAATACGGTGCAGGCTAAAACTCTAAAATTAAAAACCTACCACACCAAAAGAAAAATATGTTCAAAACTTTAGAAATTAAATTAAATCGTGAATTACTGCTCAATTAATCAAGTCAGCATGCCGATTGCTTATCTATTTATACCAGCTAATAAGAAGGAATTATATAAAGAACACGATTATGTAGAAAAAACTTTTGAAGAGGAGTACTTGGAAAAATTGCAACTGAATGAAAATGAGTTGATCGAGCTAGAAGAAGCTACAAGAAAGGCTTCTTTGTCTACAAAGTTCAAATTTTGGTAAAATTTGCAAAGCAAGGGAAATGCAAAAGTTGGCCAAATCTTTATTGAAGAATACTGAAGTCATAACAGTTGCCTTGAAACATGGCTTAAAATATGAAGCTAAAGAAATAGAAGAATTTAAAAAGGAACTGGTTTATGTGTGGTTTACTGTGGATTAATAGTGCACCCACTCTTACAATATATGGCGTGCACACCAGACGGTCTAGTTGGAGAGGATGCTGTGCTCGAAGTAAAGTGCCCTTTCTCAGCAGCAAATAAAATTATATCGCCTGAAAGTGTTTAATATTTGTATTTTAGTGAGGAATCAGGACAGTTTAAATTAACTTAAAGGGCATACTTTAATTAAATTAAAGGGCATATTTTTGTATCTACACCATAGCTGACATGCATATTGTTGCAATAGAATGACATGAATGTTTGATTAAAGACAAGATAAATAAATTGACCATGTTTTATAATAAATACTTTAAAGAACAGTTTTTGAATAGACATTTGTATAACAAAAAAAATTATAATGCCCGTTTGCACCAAACTCAACTTAGGCTTGTCTTAGTTAGGATACACCTAAGCTTAGGATCAAAATATCTTAACCAAAGTACAAAACAGATGCCGGAGTTTCATCAAAGAGCAATAAAAAGGAAGTTGTTTCAATCGGTAATGGATGCAGAAGAAAATATTGCCAATACAAACTATTCTGGTTACTACTCACATAATTATGGTTACAATACTCCTTCTATAAATCAGACAAATTATGTATCAGAACACGGTTATATTTACTCACCTGAACCTAGCGTTTCTGGTGTGCAGCAAACTGAACCCAGCGTTTCTGGTGTGCAGCAAACTCAACAAGAAATAGTTGTCCAAGATTTAATGCCTGCCACTCAAACCTCAACTCAGTTTTGTTGCTCGGAATTGTTGTTGATTAATTTAAGACAAACTTACCTTAATGTAATAGCTAGACGCTCTCTTGTATTAATAGCTTCTCTGTACTTTGTATCTTTTTTTCTTTATGTCACATTCTATTAAACTGTGCAAATATTCAACTTCATCTCTTGCATTCTAAAGTATGAACATAATTGATTATCTTGCAATTCATAAAAAAGTCTGAACTCACTATACTGTTTTCTTAAATTATTAAAATTTTCCATCCAAAATCGTCTTTTTCACTCTCTCTTATTCTTCCGTTTTCTCTGTATTGCTATTGCCACTACAAAAACACCATCGTAAAATACATCATCGTCGTCTTCTGAGCTAGACAAAAATGAGAGTAGCAATGGTTTCTTGGTATCCATCGCACGTCTACTTTCAATGCCGCACTGTATATAAATTATGAAGCGGGCGAGTATCGCTGAGTTTATTTTTGAAAGCCCGTCGCTTAGCGATAAAACTAGTTAACCCAGATAAGCCTACTGTCCTATATTTAGGACAGTAGAAATAAAAAAAAATATCAGAATACCCTCTTTATCTAAGATTATTTAGTCTTATGATTTGCAGTAAGAAACGTGTCAGCTTTATTAGAAAAAATAAAAAGACAGTTATTTTAACAGTTTTTACCTTATATTTTACCTTATAAGTGTGTAATAAAAGTGCGTTGCAGACATGGCAAATGACAGGTATGTATAAAAAGTTATATTTTACTCGTGAGTTGTTTTTTTCTGTGTTAATATCTAGTTGATAACCTTAACTTTTGTACTAATTAAATATTCTAGCAAAATAATATAAATAAATTACGTATAACTTGTTACAAATACTAGCGTACTATATATAGGACAGTAGGATAATATACATGATTTTAGTACAATAATACAACTTTTTCTTTACAGACTGTTAGCTGCGCATGAAATTTTAGATGCTTTAGAAAATGTTTCTGATAATGAAGAAGATTATAGAGAACGACTGATATGTATTCTACCTCCTCTTGTTGATCCTGACTGTCTCACTGACGAAGATTCGGGTGAAGAAGATAATGTAACTTTGAATAATTTGCCACGAAACATTCTGCTTCAACCGGCTGAAGTAATGATTCAAGGGCAGATTTTGGTGAGTGATACAGAAGAAGAACCTTCTGATTCTACAGGTCGTATGCTGTCAAAAAGATTTTGCCTGGAGACATAACCACTGAAGATATGAAATGTTTCATCGGCATATGGTTGGTTAGTGGTTATTCATGGCTCCCCCGTAGAAGAATGTATTGGGAAAACTCCCCTGATACAAAGAATGAATTGATCAGCTCGACTATGACTAGGGATAGATTTGACTTTATTTTTCGCCACCTTCATGACAATGATAATCTGGATTTGCAAGACAAATACACAAAAGTACGCCCCCTAGTTACACTTCTAAATAAAAAGTTCTGAGAGTTTTCTCCTCTTGAAGAGCATTACAGTGTAGATGAGGCCATGATCCCCTACTATGGTAGACATGGCTGCAAACAGCACATAAAAGGTAAACCTATTAGGTACGGGTTCAAAGCTTGGGTTGGTGCTACACGGTTAGGGTATGTTTTATGGATGGAACCATACCAAGGTGCTACAACTATGTGCAATCCAATATATAAAGAATTGGGGGATGTGCTGATTTCACGTGGCTTCGACCTTCCGTATCACGTAGTTTGTGATAATTTTTTTACTGGGACGCCCTTACTGGAAGAGACAACAAAGAAAGGCCTTCGTTGCACTGAGACAGTTCGAGAAAACAGGACATCTAGTCGTCCTCTGATTACATCGAAGTTACTGAAAAAAAAGGAATGTGGTGCTGTCGATTACAGAACGACACATGACAACACGTTCATTATTGCTAAATGGCATGACAATAATATATTCAGTATTGCTTCTAATGCTGTAGGAATAAATCCTAAACAATCTGCCAAACGCTTCTCACAAAGTGAAAAGAGAAACATTGTCATAGAAGAACCACATATGGTGTCCATCTATAACAAATATATGGGAGGAGTGGATCGGTCTGATGAAAATATTTCATAATCTAGTAAATTACATATAACAATGGGTAATACTTATAATCAATAGTTATCTAATAAACTACACTTTTTGATTACATTCTGTTTTGTCATAAATGGTCTTTTATTTCCTCTTATTATCCTACTGTCCTACATATAGGACGGCTGTTTCCCTGAAAGCCTTACACTAAATTTTTTTTTCATAATTTTTTTTATGTTGCATAAGATCTAATAAACTAAATAATGTAACTTTTTTCAAAATTTTCAGAAAATTTTAGTTTCAGGCTTATCTGGGTAGCGAGTCGTCGCCGGCAGTGTGAACAGTCAGCGATCAACTATTTGTATATGCATCTCTTTTATTTACACGGAATATCTAGTACTTATGGCAAATTCAATATTTTATTTTTTTTATTTTTATTTTAGTTTGTTTATTATTTTTATTTTTTTTATTTTTTCTGATTTTGTTTTGTTTTGTATTTCTTTTTTCACTCTTTTGGTGGCAGGTTATTAATAAATTAGACTTAGTTTTTTTCTATAAACGCATGCATTTTTAAATTGTTATTTTTACCTTTTGCATTGTATTAGTTTTTATTTTATTTTTTTCTTTATTTTCCCACTACATCATAATGCGTCAAAACTTAATATCTAAGTGCTAACTAAAAGCATATACCGACAAGAGTCAACTAAGGAAAGGGCCTGGTGATCAGTACTACAGGTTTATCCTACAACTGACACCAGCTCCTCATTGTACCTAGAACTAAGGCAAATGTATTTTCTTTAATTGTTTAATGAGAAATAAATAAATAAATATATAAATATATAATCTAATGTACGTTTCTTGAGCGAGAAAATAGTCGATAGTTAATACCACTTGGTAAGACCACTGCCTTAAAGACAAGCAGCTCACTCTTAGCACTATTATACAGGGTGGGCCATATTAAAGTTCATATTCCCTTGTCAAATAGAACGTTATCGCGTGTCTTTCGCATTTTTAGTCGCCATGAGGTCGTTCACGGGGGAGTAACGCGCGTTCGCTGTTCAAACATTTTAAGATAATGGTCATTCTTACGTTGTTGCGCGGCGTAAGTTTAGAGTTAAATTTAATTTAACGAGTATCCGCCAGTGTCCTAGCACTCAGTTACTTAAACAATGGCTGAAGAGGTTCCAAGAAACTGGTTCGACGCTTCCAAGGAGATGTCAAGGACGTTCCCGCACTATACGCACAGAGCAAGCGATTCAGGAGGTTAGCCAATCTGTTGAGCAAAATGCGGAACTCTCTACGCGGCGACGTTCGGCAGCTTTGGGGATTTCAAGAAGCAGTTTAAGGCGAATTTTACGTGTTTTAAAGCTTCGTCCTTACAAAATCCAGCTAGTGCAGAAACTTAGCCATGATGACCATACCAAAAGAGCGTCATTTTTCTCCATTATGTTAGAGCGGTTTTCAAACTTTGGGGAACATCCTTTTCTCGGACGAAGCTCATTTTCACTTGAGCGGATTCGTCAATAAATTGCCGTTATTGGAGCACTGAACAGCCTTCGCGCAAGCATCAAAAGCCTCTTCACTGCCAGAAACTAACGGTTTGGGCAGCCATTTCAGCCAAAGGGCTCATTGGGCCATATTTCTTTGAAAATTATAGAGGCCAAGCATTAACAATAAATACGGACCGATATGTGAAAATACCATACGATAACCTGACAGAAGTTCACATCACACTTAAATTTACACTAAAACAATTTTCTCTGGATCTTAACAACTAGGAGCCGCGCGCGACTCCGTTCGCGTAGAAGTCGGTTTCCCGTGGGAATGCGAAGTTTTCCCGCGGTAAAAAGTTCCCTTAATTCTTTCATACATATATTTTTGGTATCTAGAACCGTTTTTGGCAGCGCACGCAACGGAAGCTCTCAAGGATGAATAATTTCCTCCGTTTTTTTTTACATTTTCCATTATTTCTTCGCTCTTTATAGTGGCAACGTGATGTTATATAGCCTAAAGCCTGCCTCGATAAAAGGTCTATTCAACACAAAAATCAAACCAGTAGTTCCTGAGATTAGAGCGTTCAAACAAACAAACAAACAAACAAACAAACAAACAAACTCTTCAGCTTTATAATATTAGTATAGATTATATTGGAAAGGTAAAAGACCCTGACATTGTCTTAATTAGACAATGTTTTAATGATAAAATGATGGCTGAAGAAATTCCGCTAAAAATTATTACAATGACAAATTGTTATAAGGATCATTTAAATCGGAATAAACACTGCTAAATGCCTAAAAATTAATAATAATTGTTTTTTTATTAAAAATATGTAAAATGTTAAAGCTGATTATGTACTTGACAAATTTCAAATCGCTATCCTGTTAAGTAATGATTATGCAAAAGTAACTTTATTCCACGGATAGGTCGATATGCTTAAGCTCTGAAGAGATACCATACGATAACCTGACAGAAGTTCACACCACACTTAAATTTACACTAAAACATTTTTTTCTGGATCTTAACAATTATATTGGAAAGGTAAAAGACCCTGACATTGTCTTAATTAGACAATGTTTTAATGATAAAATGATGGCTGAAGAAATTCCGCTAAAAATTATTACAATGATAAATTGTTATAAGGATAATTTAAATCGGAACATTCAAGCTAGACTACCAAAACTTGATATGGGAAAAAAATATGAAGGAAATCTGTTAAATTGGTACCCCTTTTGGAACCGATTTCATGCAAGTGTTGATTCAAGAAATATCTCGGATGTTGAAAAGTTGTCATACTTCATGGCAACTTGCTTCCTGGAGGGTAAAGCTTTGAAGCTGTAGAAAGACTAGGGACGACAAAGTTAAACTACAACATAGCTGTAGATATTCTTAAAGCAAGATTTGGTCAAACACATCGAGTTATTGATGCTCACCATGAGTAACTTCATAAACTTCACCGAGCAGCAGCAATGCCTTCCAACTGCCGTCACACTCTCGATATAATTGAGAAACTCTTGAGAGTCTTAGAAAGTTTAGGCGAGGATATAATGGAAGCCACTTGCGTGTTGTAATTCTAAATAAATTCCCAGTAAATATCCTCTACCAGACTAGCCTCCTAACAACGGAAAATTCTTCAATAGCAGACATCAGGAAGGCATTGGATACTGTAAATATGGCTATAGAACGATCAACTATACGGCTATTATCAGCAGTGCCCCGGCGACAGCCTCAACTAGTACCGAAACTCTTCATGTGAGAGTGGAAAGAAAAAGGGGACAACGAAAACGGAAGCTACCTGAACCTTTGAAAATAAACCTGCTCAAGTAGACGTTATATATACTGATTACTGTAAATGTTTTGATAGAATTGATCATAAACTTATCTTAGAAACATTGCAAGTAGCAGGCATCCGTAGTAATCTGTTGCGATGGTTTTCTTCATAAGTCGAAAATAGATGCCAAACAGTCGTACTAAATGGATTTACAATTGCCTATCCCTTCTGGAGTACCTCAGGGCTCATTGTTATTATTTGTTATTTTATTGATTTTGTTATTCTTTAGCGTGAGCAGATCCCGACCCCACTGGGCACGCATATTCGCCTGAAAAGTAGCAAAGGGCAAGTCCACTCGTTCGTAAAACAGAAGGTGAAGTTCCCCAATGTGTGGTAGTTAGACGTCTTAGGATGTTCTTTCGCGTACTAACTTCTGCCTTTGTCTTGTAGCAATTCACCCTGAAGGTAAGTGACCGATCCAAAGTCACTCCTGACGACGAACCACTAATAAAGTATAAAAACTAAAAGCAGCTACAAACATCTCCGCCTTGTGACGCATTTTCTGAAAAGGCACACCAGGCACAACTTGAAGACGAACAACAACCCTCAACATCTGGGTTAAAAAATAAATTTAACAATGGCGATTTTGTCTTAGTGATAATTTTGCATAAAGACACCGAATATCGATATGTAGCTATGTGCACAGGGATTGAAGAAGATAATGAAGTTCAAGTAATTTTTGCAAAATCTCTGACAAGACTGGCAAAAACTTTAGAATTGATGACAACGGCAGTTCTTTCATCTCATGGGATAAGATCATGGAAAGCTTACCAGCTCTCAACTTAAAAATGAAAGGACAGCGTATTTATTATGCCTTCAACCAAAGAATTAATGTCTTTGAACAGACTTGAATGCAAGCTATTTGCCATTAATTAATCTAGTTTCTTTTAATTAATTACTTGTTATATTTTATTTATGTGTTGATTGATACTAAGAAATTAAGTTTTTTATGTCATAATAATTAAAGTTACGGTAAAGGACAACGGGCAAATTGGGCCCACCCTCCAATAGCAATAAGATATAATATGTCGTTGGATAGGTCTCTTCAATAGGAACAACTATTGCTATGACAGCTTTGTTGTAACAACTGTGCGTTTTGAGTTATGAGACAAAATAAAAATCTAAAAAATACTACTTATTAAGTTTATTTATGTTAAATATATATGTATACCTATGTGCTTTTAAATGCACCTTGATCAGCTACGGAAAATCTATATCGCGGAACATATCAGCAACACGATTTGTCAGATAACCTCCCAAGAGCGCGACCAAAAATTGCTGCATACATAAAACAACATGCATTATATGTATTTAAAGAGTGTTTAAAACTAGCTATATTTTTACGGGATCTAAACTATATTCCCAAGCAATGTTGTATGTATGTATCTTTAAGTTAGTTAAATGAACAGTTGTATATACTTTATTTTACCTATTTATAGAATCTTATAAATCACATGAAAACATCATAATAACAGAACAATACTGTACATATCTGTACGAGAATTGAACAGGTTGAGATTATCTGCAAGTGCCTAATGCAATTATTAGTAGGGATGTTACGGATATGGAATTTCGGTTTCGGTTTCGGATACGGATATTGTTTTTTTTTATATCGGTTTCGGTTTCGGATACGGATATGAAATTATTTCGGATCATCCGGTAGTTTCGGATAGTTTCGGTTACGGATATTTGATTCTAGGAATTTCAAAAGTAATACAAATAAACAGATAATAAAATGGTTTTATTTATATAGAGGAGGACGATGGGTGAGAACGATGACGTCATAAACACCGCTACATTGAGCTCAGAGGGAGAACCAACACTTTGGTCACAGTTCTGTAAGCGGTTTACGGAACGCAGCCAAAAACAACTTGTCGTAACGTGTTTCATTTAGATTTTTAGATTCCGCCACTATCCGAAACTATCCGAAACATTTATTTCGGTTTCGGTTACGGATACGGATATTTTTTTATTTCGGATATCCGGTAGTTTCGGTAACGGATATGGATATCCTTAACATCCTATTAGTATTTTGTTCTCATATAAATAGGTTTTTTTATTTTTCATTTAACGTTTACAAAATAATACTGTAATAGATGATTCTATAATAGTTGGTTGACAAATTCGCAAAAAAAAATGGTTTACTAAATCAAAAACTTCTATTTCTAACCTAAAAAGAATACATTTTTTTATATCAAATAACTCCAACCACACAGCGAATTCTGGCATGCGCCTTCCTGATAATGGTTGCTTGTAAACAGACCTTTAATTTAATATACAACACGTGTTTATTGGAAGTGGGCCCACGGTTCATACATTTTTGCCCATTATCCTTTGTAAACTATTACAAAAAGTTTAATAATTAAAGTTGATCCTTATGAAAAAAAAGTTTTTTTCTTTCAATGTATTTCCCCTGTAAGTTAAAGTATCCTACCCTGGACATTAAGTCTCTACCCTGGACGCTGTATCTCCCCTGGTCCATAAAAGCTCTTGTAAAAATAGATTAATTATTAATGATCATCTTAAACAAGTCTACAAAATACAATTACATAATTCCATATAGGTAAAATATATTATTTTAAATATTTATATCATGCCATCTTTCTAAACATCATGATGCCCTTTTAACGTGGAATGACCCATATGTTAGTTTATTTTGATCGTATTGTATGAATATAGGCACCAAGTATTCGTAAAGATATTTAAGGTTAAGTGAAAACCGAAACTTTTAGCCCCACTCTACTGTATAATTCAATTATGGGCCCCACCGCGAAATCATCGTAGTATTGAGATTTTCATAAATTATTTTTAATCAGATTATTCTTATAAAGTTTATACACAATAATGCTACAAAAAGCGAGTGAACACAAAAGTTAAAATATTACCTATCCATTTGAAAATTGATTGAAAGTTCAAGTCAGATTTTTTTTTTTTCATAAATGACTTTTAATTTTCCTATTTTCGGTGCTTTATTACGTAAAACTTCATTTTAAATGTAAGAATTAATGAGATTCTTTCTCTATCTTTCATCTTCATCAATTACTTTGAGTAGAAAACTTTAAGTAATTTGCAAAAGGGATTTAAAGTGACTTAATTTATGGAGTGGTAGAGTCTAGCTGTAGACAGACAGAGCAGCGATTACTGGGCTGATTCGACCGGTGAAATACCACCGTCGCACAGTGGAGTATTCGACCTAAAAATCCGGACAAAAGTAACAAAAGTAAAAAAAATAAAAATTATTAAAGTCACTTAATTTGAGCTTTTGAGCATACCTAAGTAACCAGACCAACTTAAACCGTTATTAAACCATAGGTGCATAACCCCCCGCGCGCGAGGCAGGTAGTCGAACTTTAGTCGTTACCGTTTGCGCAAGAGTCTTCTGTTTCGATACGCTTTTATAAGCAACTTTGCAGTCTGTGTTTTGAGTGATTTGTGAAGAACATTTGCTCATGGTTGGCTGGTGTTGTAAAAGTACATAGTTTACCAAGTTTGCAAAGTTTGCAAACGAAACTGCTGAACTCTACGTAGAGTTATACAACTGGCACCCAATGTCACCTACATTACACAAAATACTTTTCTCTAAAACAATTTCGGTACATGTCATACAAAATGTATGTAGTAAGCACCCAGTGGCAACCATAACACAAACCCTTAAGTTGTACTTAGCTTATTTATTAACAGAATAACCCTGCGGATGTAACACAAAGTAAAGGACGATACAAAATTTCACAGGGGATTTCGTCTTGAGAAGCAGACTGTGCAATTTTTGCTATCGTTAATTTAAAGTAAAATTGCCAACACAACGAATAGGTCAGGTTTATGTATGGGTATGATATTCCTAGGTACCAACTAAAGTAATTTGGTATTTTCATCAACTACTTATCATTTTTCAGGAACCAATCTGTGCAACCATTGCAACAAATATTGCTGACTTTACGGTTCTATGCTTGTGGTAGTTTCTACATCACTATTGGTGACTTTGTGGGACTACACAATTCAACTGTGTGTAATATCATAAAAAAAGTTACCGAAGCCATTACAGCACTTCGCCCAGAATTTGTTAAATTGCCTGTTAACAGGGAAGATATTGTATCGGCTCAAGAAGGGTTTTTTAACATTGCCCAATTCCCAAAGGTCATTTAATGCATTGGACTGTACTCATATCAAAACAATATCTCCAATTGTGATTAGATTGTAATAGATATAATATTTGCAAAGAGTCGTCACTGTGGGAGTCTTCCTATTTTGACATGAATTTTAAATTATACAGCTTCTTTCTTAAATATTTACTTACATATTTTAATTGTACAGGAGGGAGCACTGCAGAAGAATAAAATATTAAAATTTTTGGGACTACTCACAAGTCTCACAACACATTGAACAACTAATAACTAACTTTCAAAGGCTTGGATGTAACATGAGCATCAAGTTACACTTTCTTCACAACCACCTGAATTATTTTCCCGCCAATCTTGGGAATCTAAGTGAAGAATTGGTAGAGCGATTCCACCAGGACCTTCGTACGATTTAATTTTTTTTTTTTTTTTTATATTAATAGGGGGCAAACGAGCATGCGGGTCACCTGGTGGTAAATGATCACCGCCGCCCATGACTACCCGCAACACTGTGGGTGTTGGGGGTGTGTTGCCGACCTTTGTAGTGGGAATATACTCTCGACTTGAAGAGCCCCATGTTGTATGTAGCCGGGAATACCGCTGCAGGTAGTTCATTCCACATCTGCGTAGTGCGTGGCAGAAAATTCCGCCCGAAACGGACGGTGGTGGAGCGCCAGCTATCCAGGTGGTGGGGATGGAATTTCAATCTGTGGCGGGAGGTGCGGTGGTGGAATTGTGCAGCTGGTATGCGGTCGAATAATTCTTCAGAACACTCCCCATTGTATAGACGATACAGAACGCAAAGAGATGATATATCTCTTCGCAGGGCCAAAGAATCGAGGCGATCAGAAAGAGCTCGGTTGCCGGCGATTCGAGCCGCTCTACGTTGTATCTTGTCAAATGGAAGAAGTAAACATTGAGGTGCTCCTGCCCAGAGGTGAGAACAGTACTCCATATGGGGCCGCACCTGTGCCTTGTATAGTTGAAGGCGGTGGGCCGGTTTGAAATACTGTCTCGCTCGGTTAAGCACTCCAAGCTTTTTAGAAGCCAATTTGGCTTTGTCTTCCAAGTGACTATGAAACTGAACGTCGCTCGATATGCCGACACCGAGGATTTCGATCATAGGCTTTATACAAAGAGGAGTGTTTTGAAATGTAGGGGCTAATACGAATGGGGTTTTTTTAGTGGTGAACGCGCAAACTTGTGTTTTGAGGGGGTTAAATGTGACCAAGTTACCGCTACCCCACAAGGAGGCCAGGTCTAGAGAGGCCTCAACTTTTAACACAAGCTTGTTCCGGTTTTCGACAACCGACTCCTTGCTGAGATTGTCTTGGCTTGGCTAGGATGGGTAAGAGATACGATATCGTGGCCTGGCGTCATCGATACCTGGACGAATTGAGAAAAAATCGCTTTGGAACCCAGCGGCCAGTTGTGTATTTAGACGCCACATATTGCGCTGGAAAATGTTGGCAAAGTCAAACTGAAGAAGGCATTTTATCCTCAGATTCCAAGGGACCACGGTGGATTATTATTCACGCAGGTGGCGATATGGGCTTTATACTCAATGCTAAGTTGATTTTAAGATCACAATCGAAGTCAGCCGATTATCATGATGAAATGAATAAAGTTAATTTTAATAAGTGGTTGAGAGAAAAATTAATGATTGAGATTTTACTTTTAATTTTTGCATTATAAATGCTAATTTATTAATTTTCCAGTGTTTATAACTTCAAGAAAAATTAATACCAAACCTACCTCCACAGTCAATTGTTATCACGGATAATGCCTCCTATCATACTGTGCAGATTAACAAGGCACCCACAATGTCAAGCACAAAGTCAGAAATGCAATCCTGGATCACAAATAATGGACTTTCTTATTTGCCGACGATGTTGAAAGCACAACTAATTGAAATTATTAAAGAACACAAAAAACCACCTATATATGAAGCAGATTTGATACTGGAAGAGAAGGGCCATAAAGTGGTAAGGCTTCCACCTTACCACTGTGACTTGAATCCCATCGAGCTGATATGGAGTGTATTAAAAAGACGAATTGCTGAAAAAAACGTGGTTCAAGAAGCTAATAAGATAGTACAAATTACCGAAGAAGCGTTTGCGACAATCACTAATGAGGAATGGAGAAAAGAATGCGAGCACGTAATAAAAATTGAAGAAAAATACTACGCTGATTGCCCAGC
This sequence comes from Emmelina monodactyla, assembly GCA_916618145.1. Classification (NCBI taxonomy): domain Eukaryota; kingdom Metazoa; phylum Arthropoda; class Insecta; order Lepidoptera; family Pterophoridae; genus Emmelina; species Emmelina monodactyla. Next base: position 7,651,264 of record OU745316.1, read on the forward strand.
CATAGATAGTGAAATCGATAGGTTCATAATCGAAGTAGGCGATGATAGTGATACTTCCGTTGACAGCGAAGATGAGGATGAGGAAATGTCGGATTTTGACTTTTTAGATGAACACAGTTTCTGTCGGAAATTATAATAAAAATATCCTTATTTTATTGTTACTACATCGTACTTTTTCTCATTGAACCTACATTTTCTGCTGCATGAACCTACATATTTTGTTTTATTTTTAGCTGTTCCCACAGTAATGAATCGTTCACACATTCTTAAGTGTTAATTGATTAGTTATGGTTTGTTTATATTACTTTACAGTAATATCTTGTTACTTGCACTTGTCCACAACTACTAATAACTAAACACTTAATACGTCTTAACAATGTGAAAACGACCCATTATGGTTATCAATAATTTGTTTTTTTTAAATCTGCCTGAATTCAGGGTAACAAGATAATGTTAATGTGGCAATATTTACTTACAATACTGCCAACATAACGGCAAAGGAACTATTTGATGAAACGCACTATACCCTCAAACGTACCTCACAGACTATACTCGTCTCAACTGTTGTTGTCAGATATGATAATATTATTAAATTTTAGTTTTTAATTTTATAAGACTTTTTATGGCACGTCCACACGTAATCGCTATCCGAGGGGAAGAAGACATGAGGAGTTGACATGTAACTTTTTTCGTCGTATGGGACGAATTATCTTAAGGTAAATGCTTTCAAATAAAATTAATAAGAAAATTTAATGACTGATTTGGAATTTGTTTATTTTGATTTTTTTATGAAATGTATGAATTATTATTTTACTAATATAAAACTTTTTAAATTATATACTTAATGGTTAAACTAACTTACCTGGTGAAGTTTGACCATAATTATACGAGGCGTTGCATCCGAAGAGATTCAATATTAACTTGGTAGTTCACTTCTCATTGCACCAGGCATCGCACATTTTTTAGAGCTAGATAAAAAAAACAAAGAATAAACAACCCCCCCTTCCCCGCTGTCCCCTAGGCCGCCCTTCCCGCTCTTGCGCACGTCATTCTATTCAGAGCTTACTCTTCCTATTTCACAGTAAGTAACATGGGATTCTGATTCTATACCTATGAATCAGTTGCAGGGTTGGGCGGGAGTTGAATCTCTTCGGATGCAACGCCTCGTATAATTATGGTCAAACTTCACCAGGTAAGTTAGTTTAACCATTAATTATACTTCAGCGTTGCATCCTCGAGATTCAATATTAACTTGGTAGATGTTTAGCGCGTTTTGTGAAATAGGGGTAGACAATAATAAAAATAACAATAATGATTTACTTATTTTTATTATACAAAATTAACAAAACGGTTGATAATCTATGGAACTATTACAAAATTACGGATTCGGCAAAGCTGTTTTCTACATTTTCAATTAATGGTCTATTATAGTATTTAGCAAAGCATAAAGAGTTTCCTGTCCATCCTGCTGCTTTTTTAATTAAATCAACAGACAAACCCTTCCGAAGAGCAGCTGATGTCGACGCGTGGCGAGTGCTATGTGCCGAAAAGATTGTGACGTCAACACCGCTCTCCGAGAGTATACTCTTAATCCAGCGACTGATGGTTGCTGAACTAGCATTATGTACCGGTTTTTTGGTAGTTAGAATTAATTTATCGGTATTTGGTAGATTTCTATAAGTACAAGTAAGTTCTAAGTATGCAATCAATGTTTTTGCTGGGCAAATTTTTTCATGATTATGAAAGAAAGGTATTACTAGCCTTGGCATTGGTGATCCTGAGGTTGATGTTTTAATCAAATCACTGATAATTATCTCTATATTATTTAAGTTTACTTTTACATTACTTAATTTAATCAACGATAGCGTCTGCACACGTTGTGCAGTCGACAACGCGAGGAGAGCTACCAATTTTCTTGTTAATTTGTCAAGTGAAAGTGTGTCATTAGGATGCCAATTGCCAAGTAAATCAAAAACTAGATTAGGATCCCAGGTTGATTGATACCTAGGTAAGGCAGGATTTTTTCTAAATACACCCTTAAGAAATCTAATAACCTTATCATCGCAACTAAATTTCTTTCCTAAAATCAAACTTAGAGCCGAACGTAATGTATTGAGAGTTGAATAGCTAGCGCCATTATTGAACTGGATGGTTAAGAAATGAAGGATTTGTGGTATATTACTGTCATAGACGTCTAATTTATGTTCTTGACAATAGAACCACCATTTTTTATACGCACAATTGTATTGTTTTAACGAAGTAGGCGCTAGAGACGAAATTATTATATCGATAGTATCATTAGTTAGGTATTGTTTCTTGAATGCTTCCCTGATAATAGCGATGCTACCAGGGTAAGTCTCTTCCATAATGGATGTCGAGTTCTGAAAGGAGAGAGCAACAGTTCAGCATTGGGATAAAAGGTAAGTGGTTCCCTTTTAGATAGTTTCATGAAAAGTGGATACCAAGGCTGACTAGGCCAGTATGGCACTACTATTATCCCTGTGGCTTCATCACTTATAATTTTTCGTAGGCATTTAAGAATGACTGAAAACGGTGGAAACGCATAAAAAAAATAGTTTTTCCAATCTAATGTAAATGCGTCAATGTCAAACGCTTCAGGATCACGTTTCCATGAAACAAAAGAATTACATTTCCTATTTATACGAGAGGCAAATAAATCTATTTGAGGATTTCCAAATGTGGTTGTGATAGTAATGAAAGCTGATTGCGATAAACACCATTCGGTATCAATATTAATACACCGAGATTCCTGATCGGCATCAACGTTTTCTTTTGATTTTATATATGATGCAAAGATAAACAAACGTTTATTTTCGCACCACTGCCATATGTTACGTGTGATACTATTTAAGTGTTCATATTGAACACCACCGTACCTATTCAGATATGATATAGCTGTAGTATTGTCAATTCGAAGAAGAATTTCTTCTCCATAAAGAGAGTGTGCAAAACATTTGAGGCCGTTGAATGCAGCAAGCAATTCTAAAAAATTTATATGATTTTTAATTTCTTCTGCGTTCCAAAAACCTCCAGTTCTTTCACCGTTACAACAAGCTCCCCATCCTGTGAGTGAAGCGTCGGAAAAAATCTCTAATTTATATTTGCCCCTACGTATCGGGTTAACAGAAATGTTTATTTTGTGCATCCACCAAGAAAAATCTACTTTTAATAATTCTCTCAATTCCATTAAAGCGTCATAATTATCATTTGAATTACGTAAGGCTAAAAATTTTTCTCTCTCTAGTCGTTTTGTGTATAACCAACCGTATTCAATGGCAGGACAGACAGAACATAGGAGACCTAAAAATTTGGCAAATTCTCTGATTGGTACGAATTTCTTTTGAGATATGGTTTCTATATATTTTAGTACTTTCGACTTTTTTTCTTTAGGCAAATATATACACATATTTTTTGAATCTAACAAGAAACCTAAATATTTCTGAGTCTGACATGGTTTTAATTTGCTTTTCTTATAATTAACAGTAAATCCCAGTTTTTCCAATAGAGTAACAGTTTCAGTAATACAGTAGCGACATTCGTCGTAACTATCTGCAATACAAATAATATCATCGAGATATATAGCAAGTGTTAAACCTTTACTGCGAAGAAAACTTATTACTGGTTTTAAAAGTTTGGTGAATATAAACGGTGCTACTGATAGACCAAACGGTAAACATTGGAATTCATAAATGGTTCCTTGAAATTTAAATCTTAAATACTTTTTACTATCATTATTAATTGGAACAAGAAAGTATGCGTCCTTTAAATCAACAGTTCCCATAAAACAATCCTTTGACATTAGTTTAGTAACTGTTCGAATGTCTTCCATCTTAAAATGTTGTGGGGTTATAAATTTATTTAGGTTTTTTAAATTAAGAATAAATCGGAAAGTGCCATCTGGTTTCGGTGTTAGAAATATTTTAGAAAGATATTGTCCTATTGTGTCAGTACATTTAGTTATTGCTTTTAATTGCTGAAGCTTTTTTAATTCTAAGATAATTTGTTGTAATTCTATATAGTTAAAGTTGTTATTTTCAGGGATAACAGTTTGCTTAACTGAGCCATTAAAAGGAATTGTAAAGCCTTTTATGTAGTTAATAACGACTGGATCATCACAAATTGTACACCATTGATCAATAAAATAACGCAATCTACCCGCATGGGGAATTACCTGGTTAGTTACGGCTTGCGTGTCTTGGGTATTGACTTGGTTGGAAACCGGGCTTGACGATCTTGTGTTGGAGCTGGGCGACGACTCGACTGTGCAGGATAGCGGTTCCGTGGCCCACCCTGCCTGTATCCTCGATATGACTGCGTTGTTCTGGGTGGGCCTCTCCAGTTTCCCTGATGCGGAAACTTTCGAGATGCATTTGCGTTTACTTCATTTCGTTTAATTTGTAGGCCCGATTTTTCTGCTGTTTTTGAAGCTTTTATTTTTTCTCCCAAATTTGAACCAAATAAGAGACTATCTCTTTTTACGTCTATAATCATACTTGTAAATTTTTTATCCAGTGATGACATAATGAGTTTTCGCCTACGCTTAGTGTCCTCATAATGCAAGTCCAGAAATATTTGGCTAATTTCTGAAATCTTTTTTACGATTTCTATTTTATCGGTACAACCATTTATAACGCTTGTTGCAAGGTGGGTCAGCCCCGAAATACCCAGTCCTAATTGGTTTTGAGACTTTTCTAAAAGTTTGTCACGGTATCTGGCTGATTCGTTTAATACGGGAGAAATCTCTTCGTTAAGTAATGGTGCTTTAGCTAAGCGAAAATTATCCGGAAATAAAGTTTTTTCCGTGATCTCCTGCTTTTGTTCCTTAGTTAAGCCATCCACTAGAACGCGACCCCAACGTTTAGCAATTTCTTCTGGTATCTTTGGGCCGAAAATCTCATCTTTGCCTTTTGGATCTCCTAATGCCTCTAATATGTCAGCAGGTAACAGTGCAGTTTCGGGTTCCGCGTTTGGACCGAGATCGGTAAATTGTCTACTTGTACTTGGGCCCGGGTCTACGATTTGCGTATTTTCTGCTAAAGGTTCAGTGTTGGCGATTTTATTTGCAGTACTACTCGCTATAACTGAGCGAATTTCTGGATTAGCTTCTGAGTCATATATAGGGAGATCATAATCACTTAAAGATGATAGGGACGTACTTCTTTGCCTTGGTTCAGCATCAGGGTAGTAACGTTCGAACTCCGATCCATCTTCTGTAAGCATACAGAAATATGATTTAAAGTCGCTGGTAGTAAGTACATTACAACGCTCGACTTTTTTGGTGTCAGCCGTGGGCACGCCACGGAGTATAACCATAACATATTTTTAGTCATTGGGCGTACGCACGGTACGTCGCGAGACTGATTGTTACTTCACATAAGTATCTATAAGGGCTCGTATGACAATAACAGCCAGTAATTGAACAAATTTTAACGCTTCCGGTATGCATTGTATGTTACCAAGTAAAGAGAAAATAAAAAATAAAATAAAAAAAATTTGAGGGTAGTAGGAAAAAAATTGCATCTTGCATTTAGAAAGCCGACGTAATTAAAATATGCAGTGTAATACGAACTATGTTTTTGGGACACATCTGGGGACAAAGTAATTAGTTAAGTGTAATAAATAGCCACTTACCAGAGGGTGATTCACATTCCGAGTGGTTACGTAATCGCTTTTGTAACTTTTTGATTTTATTTCGTATTTTATGAGGATCTTCGTTATGACGTTTTCTTTTTCCCATTGTGATTGATTTTAACACAATAACACAATTAAAAGACTAAGAAAAACTAAAAACACGATCAAAAAGTTAATACGATGTTGCGATGCCCGCACAAGAAAAACGAATGACGTGCGCAAGAGCGGGAAGGGCGGCCTAGGGGACAGCGGGGAAGGGGGGGTTGTTTATTCTTTGTTTTTTTTATCTAGCTCTAAAAAATGTGCGATGCCTGGTGCAATGAGAAGTGAACTACCAAGTTAATATTGAATCTCGAGGATGCAACGCTGAAGTATAATTTCGTCATATGTGTTAAAAGATTTGTTGTTATTTCTTATAGCACATGCTGGTTGAAACTAAAGCTTTAGGTACAGGGGACAATACGATATGAGAAACAGGACGATATGTCTGAAAAAATAAAAATGCTGCTACATTATTAGAAGGTGTTCGGACCGCACACCCTGCATTAAAATTACCATTGAATGTAAAGAAAACGTCAATGTTCAATGAAAACTTGCAATATTTCGAGAAATTCTGCTATGGCAAAAGTTCTGCGAGTAACGTCAATTATTTTATAGGACCAGTGTACAATGGCGTACACTCCCGTACTATTAAATTAAAATGAGAGTGAAGTACGCATCTCATGCATTATTCTTCAGCTAAAGATATCAAAGGAGGTTTAAGAGAAAATGTGCCTTAGAAAAATGAGCATGTTTAGAAATGGAATTAATATATTAAGTTTTTACAACAAGTTGAGATCCTAAATGAACAATCCAACGTACCCTTAAAAATGTGCGCTGCATTAGGTTCTATAATTTCTCTGAAGTCCTTAAACGATATTAGGGTAAAACTTAATCAAGAGCTTAGTCTAAAATATTTAAATTAAAGACAATTGAATTAAGATTCCGTTTAGAATTAATTTGGGGTGATTCCGCAACACTGTTCTACCCACCAAAAGCCTACTTGTTCAGACTTTGCAACTGCTTTAAAAACTACTGTAATATCAGGATTAAAATCACCTCACAGTCGCGGGTTAAATTATGAAGAAGATGCAAATTCTTTGATGGTGGCATATCAAGAAATGATACAACCACAACAACCGCATAACCAACACATAGTGGAAATCATGGACACGATAGATTATCCTGTCAAATCAATTCCAGAAGAAAAAGACTTAGAAAATTATTAAACTGTTTTAACTGAATTAAATAATCAGCCTGCCTAATGTATGTATTATGTTAGTAATCTTGTGGCTGCAAAGCCTGGCAATAATTAAACTTGTGAACTTTGTTTAAAATTATTAAAGGTCCATAACCCGGATGACGACGCTCTTTGTAAATATATTTCTTTACGAGAATGGTGGAAAGATGTAAAATCCCCGACATATCCCATCAAAGCGCTATGTGAATATATTATAGGGCCCAAATTGATTTTGAAAAAAACATGAAAGACAAAATTTACATTGAAAATGTTTGCAAATGGTCTGAAGTGCAGTTGAGCAAAATTAGCTGTGACTGGATAAGATGTCCAAATCACGTTCAGGAAGTGAGGCAAAAACTGACCCACACAATAAGTCTTTTATTCGTACAAAAAGCAAAAAATAATAACGTCGAATTAGAGAAAAAAAAATCTTATGGTCTAAGAGCCCGTGAACCCAAGACCTTCGTCATTTTATAGAAGCTGAAAGAACATCGGCAGAAACTCTCTTTGCAATTTGCAATAGTGTAGTTCTAAACTGATCCCAATATTGTGATAAGGTTTCAATTCACGTCTGAAGAAGTCCCTTTGTAAGTTTAGGTTTTCCAGTTTTTCTAAAGTTAATGCTTATTTCCTTGATTAATTCTAAATAAAGTACAGGGTGGGCCATTAACATCGGCAAATTTTAAAAAATCATAGAAAAAAACTACAAAGCTTTGGAAATATAATCTATATTTATAATAAAGTACACATGGGAATTTCATTTTTTACAAATAACATCACTGAGACGTGTACCATCCAAACATACACACTCCTCGAATCTGGACCTCAAATTCGTAAAAACTCGCTGGCACATCGCTCGTGGGATAGCGGACATTTCCTCGCAAAATTAAATAATAAAAGTAAAATTTCAAAATGTACCACCTACCAAATATTTCCTATGGATTCGATATTTTCTGACCAACCTTCATTCAGTGAGAATTGGAGAGGCGAGACTATAGGAGAAACCGAATCGGGATCAAGATTTTCTTTTATAAAATTTATGAAAAATGGTAACTAATCGTCCCATACGACGAAAAAAGTTACATATCAACATAAACCGAAATAGGTTTTTTTATTTCATTGTAATAAAATTAAATTTTGTACATTTATAATTTTTTTCTAATTATTTTTAGTTTACGAGTTAGTCACGCACTAAAACGACACATGTTGTTTACCCTCCTGCGAAAACAGTGTCATGTGATATACACGTCCTTATTCGCGGTAGGTCCCGGTGGCGCGAGCGCCGCACGCTCGGTAGCATCGTCACAACGCGCCGGTTTACGTTGGAGGAGGACGTTTTGTTTGACTATTTTAATTTTTAAGTATTTTTTTCACTACAGTTTAGTAATTTTTTGTATTTTTAATTAATAAACAACGTTAAATCATATTTTTATGCAAGATGAAGCCAAATTGTTCGAGGAGGATTTTAAATCTAGTGTTTGTGGCGAAATGCCACGTACCCACAGCAAATATCTAGTAGCTAGTAGTATCTAGAGCTATGCGCTGTAGGTACATCAAGTCTATGTCATAGAGAAAAAATAATTCACTCGTGGCGACAAGGACTGTAACATTGCTTTTATTTTAATGGTGTAAATGTAAACCTATCTATAAACTAAGTGTCTAGAGGTATCTAATACAATAACGGGATAGTGGAGCATGTGCATGTGGCCTGTGTAACATAATAAATTTTATAAACTATTGGTGTGGTAACTTATTAGCTATTGAACAACCCGCACGGCATTTGAACAACCCGCCGGTTAATCCCATCACATGTTTAATAAAACAAGTGATGAAGAAATTCAAGAAAATACGCCGATTGCTCAAGCACATTGCGGTAATAGAAGTTTAGGTGAGTAAATTAACCTTTTATAACTATGGTTTTTTAATAAATAATAAATATAGTAACTATTTTTTTTCTTTTATCTATATCATGTGATCAACTAAGAAAATAGTGATATGTTCGTATGATCTCTTTTACGTCGGAAATAGAGTATTTTTTATTTTATTTATAAAATATAAAAAAACAAGTTCCAAAAGTACATGTTATTATTTTCGTTGAAATGGAATGAACCATTTGCGGTTGTTTGTGCATTTGTGTCCATTAACGTCGGAACTGAGACACAGCATGTAGGTTACATATACTCTTACATCCATTTACTGCATAAGGAAATAAACTATGTAATCTTTTACGTCTATTATATTCCATAATTACGTATATTTTTTTGTTTTTATTTTGTTACTTGATAAAGGAAAAGAGTTTAAATATAGCCATGGTAGCTTTTATATTGTTACGTTATTTAAAAAAAAACAGTTCGTTTTAGGTCATTGAATTTTGCCTACCTAATAGTAATAAAATACACGTAAAAAATCTTCTTTAACCACCATCTACCATCATAGAATATGTTAATAAAATAAAGTTTTTATCGAAAGTTTATAAGTGTTTAGACTTCGTTTACAATTTTAGTAATATATTATGTTATTTTTACAGAGGCGAGAGATTGTGCGTCACCATTACCTGAGGGAGCTGAGGAAAACTATTAGGCATTACGACACATTTTGGATGAAACAGGTTGCGAGGACTCCGGTACAAGTCATTTGTTACTAACCAATGCTATTTCTTTACAAGATCCTATGCCTGCAGTTCAATCCGAAACAATATCAGTAAATTTCAATTAATAAATACTTGCGGCCTAGATTATGTAATATATATGTCGGAGATCGACTATGCTTATGGTTGATATAAGAAGAGTGCGGATTGCCAGTACCAAATATGGTGCTAGACAGAGTCTATGTGACATCGAGCGAGCAGCTGTCAGAGTGACAGAGATGGTCTTGGTCTTTGGTGAAGAGCGGGGGGAAAGTGATGATGCTTGGTGTTTGCGTAGAAACTGTCCGTGATCCGTGCCTTCTTGTGAATTAATCGAATGACCTACGGAGTGCTATCAAGATGAGATAATTACAGTGTTGAAACAGTTCAATTGGTTTTATTTGAGTCTAACACATAACCCACGTACGCCCACACAAGTTATAGTACTAAACGGCCCCTGAAGACGGCTCTGATGACGAAGGTATCCTGCCGTCTTCGTCATCAGAAGTGGGATGATCCTGTGTTAGTTCAAATGAAGAAAAGGAAATTGACCGTTGTGATGATCTGGGTTAGTTCAAAATTGAGAAGAAGAAAAAAAGAAATTGACCGTTGCTATGCATTGTTTGAAAAACAAAATGAAAACATGCGCGTTGCTATGCATTGTTTGAAAATCAAAATTAGAACATGCGCGCGCAGATGAACTGAAAACAATTGCATCAAGCTACCTGATTTCAAACTTGGAAAAGAAGGACACGGACGCGAGATCATGATGCGCAACTGTAAATTGTGTTTTGAGAAAATTATTTATGTGGTACCTAGTCAACATGTCGTCACGTTAAACAATGAAAGAAGAAAATAGCATCAATGTTGTTGTTAAGGATTGCATACCAAGGAATGTCATAAACTAAGAATTAAATTCTGTTCACAAGCCGACTACTACCAAACCAAAACCTGCATAACCTCAAAAATCTGGTTGTTGTTGTTGTTTTTAAATTCGCTCATATTACGACGGGAATTTCACTAACAATTTTTGAAGGAAGAATAAAAAGTCACAAGTGTCAAGATGTACAAGTGGGTATGACAAGATGTATTGTGCGTAGAGTTAGCGCAACCAAGAGAATACCAGTGGAGACGGAGCCAATTGAGATACTGCGTCACGCTACCCGGTGAGAGTTAATTGCTTTGAATAAAAGTTTGCCGAGCTATGTGATACTGTGTGATATAATTTGTTTCAGAAAAACAGTTTACAAATAAACCAAGGTTGAAGCCGCGATGACAAGTTGTACTGACATGAGGACCAAACCCAGCCGTGCAGCAGCATACAGCGGGGGCACTGCTTTGGTTTAAATGTGGCGAGCCGGGACACGTCGCGGCCTGGTGTACGAGCGGTGGCGGCGCCGCGAAGGCTGAGGCAAGCCGCGCACGCACTGAGTTGCGGGTCGACTTAACCCTGCCACGGGTTATCGTGAGCACAAGGTGAACCGTATTGTTTCTCTTATGATTCTGGTGCTGAATACTCATTGGTTAAAGAAAGTTTTAAGGCGTTATTTAATGGTAAACGATTTGACAAGGTGGCTGCTATAAACGCGTATTCAGCACAGAAGTAGTTAATGTCATGTGACTATCGATACTCAACCTCTTGAGATTTTACCTCATTGTTTACGTTACAATTGGCTACGTTACAATAGATCGGTCAAAAATTATTGACATTGTTGGTAGGTCATGTACCAGATGAAATTGATAATGCATTGGCGATGTTTAATTGTTTTTGTGTAAACGCGAGTGTGAGCTCTATCTGGCGGAGGTCGGGGTGGTGGCTTAGGAAAAGCGTGGAGGCTTTTGAAGAGCGTGGTGGCTTATAAAGTGGTGGGAGCAATGGTGATGTTGCTGGTTGGCCGAGGCCGTGGAGATAGAGGGGTGTGCACTCGTGTCGTGGCGTGTTTCAATGATTGATTTGTGGTGATGAAGTGATGACCTTTATCGATGGTACATGATCTATACTTACTTTAGTGTTGTGATATTACTGTTTTATTATATTCTGATTTACTAAGACAAAAAGTAAAAACAATAGTTCAGAAATTGAGTTTAAATTTTGGTTTGCGTGTGAAGTTGTCTAATGATTGTTGGTCAGAATTGGCCGAGCGGTACAAGTAGATACTGTCGTGTTGTGTTTGTCCACAGTATAATACACGAGGACGTGTATACGCAGGATGGCCGTGTCGGAGATCGACTATGCTTATGGTTGATATAAGAAGAGTGCGGATTGCCAGTACCAAATATGGTGCTAGACAGAGTCTATGTGACATCGAGCGAGCAGCTGTCAGAGTGACAGAGATGGTCTTGGGCTTTGGTGAAGAGCGGTGGGAAAGTGATGATGCTTGGTGTTTGCGTAGAAACTGTCCGTGATCCGTGCCTTCTTGTGAATTAATCGAATGACCTACGGAGTGCTATCAAGATGAGATAATTACAGTGTTGAAACAGTTCAATTGGTTTTATTTGAGTCTAACACATAACCCACGTACGCCCACACAAGTTATAGTACTAAACGGCCCCTGAAGACGGCTCTGATGACGAAGGTATCGTGCCGTCTTCGTCATATATTTTGTCTTTAGGGTACAACACAAACCAAAATATCAAGCATTTTATACATAATTCTAAATATGCATCGATTGCAAAATACATTCAAGATTTATCTGACAGTCGGTCCCGTGAAGATGTTTATGAAATGAGGACTCACATTGCACTTTAATATTTTGTAAATTCACAGAAAAGTGGTGTCCTTGATTGTGCTTGTAATGCTACATACATATTTGAAAATGTATTATTAAATTATATCTCCAGTGCTGTTTTCACAAAAAAAAAACGAATTGTATTCATATACCAAGGTTTCTAGGAACGTAGTATTTTTACCAATTAATATATATTTATTTTACCATGTAATAAAAATATCTGGTATTAGGGCCCTTTTCCTGTCATGCGTTTTTTCGCCCGCGCGCGGTTTTGGTCCGCATGCGGACTGCCCGCATCCAATCTTTTCATACATTATTTTCCTATCATGCGGCTAGCACGCGCGCGGAACGCGGATTGGCTGCGGGGGCGCAACCCGCGTGCGCGCTATCCGGATGCGGGCGGTGATCTTTTGCCTTCAGTGTTGTTTTTACTGTCAAGCGGGTCGCACGCATGTTCACAGTCCATGTATAATCGAAAACAAAAATGAAAATTGATACAGAAAGAGTCATATTTGAAGTACACCTTCGCCCTTTGTTGTGGGACAAGCAGAATGAACTTTACAAAAACCGGGAAGCAAGGGCAGCTGCTTGGTTAGAAATTTGCAAAGAAATAATTCCAAATTTCGAAAATTATACTAAGGATGAACAGAAAGATTTTGGTAAGTTTCGAACATTTATTTATTTACTTACATTCACTCTATATACATTTGACAGCGGATTATTGTTGAAAACGTGGGTTAAAAACAGTAATGACATGACATTAGATTGACAACGGTGCCAATTCGGGAAATGACATGCACTAAACTAAACTATAGTGGGTAAGTCGTCAGCTTGCGATACGGCAAATACCCAACTATAACCTTACCAAATCAAGAATACACGTGTCTATGGTGTGGCTGCGTTTAGTTTAGTTTATGTCATTTCCCGAATTGGCACCAACATTATACCTACCTACGCTTAAAAACATTCGTAAAAATGTAACGTAACAATCATGTCATGACTAGGGCTTGCAAATGGAATATTTGAATTATTCGAATATTCGCTTCATTTTAATATTCGAATAAAAGCATACGTATTATTCGAATAGCAGTGGTGAAAAAATTCGAATATTCAAATAACTTATTTCGTCGAATATTTGCAAGCCCTAGTCACGACCCTCTTGCCACGGGACTTTACCATCATCGCTTATAAAGTAGTCTGTGAATATATCTCTGACAGTGTAAGATGATATTCGGTTTTCGTTACTCGTTATTTCTCGTGCTAAATCTACGAGCCCACGTGATTTAAAAGTATGACTTACCACGTACCCGTCGCGTTTTCGTATATAATTATGAAGAACACATGTGGTTTTGACTATTAATATAGCCAAATCCTTTTTCACGTTCATAGGTCTGTGGTAAATCCTAAATTTATTAGAAAGAATGCCAAAACTGCATTCTATATACCTTCGGGCTCTGCACTGTCGGTAGTTATAAATTTTTTTTTTGTAAGGCAAATCTCTTCGAGCGTAAGGACGCATAACATGTGTCGATAATGCAAACGCCTCATCTCCCACTATAACAAAAGGCACTTTTGGTCTAGTTTGCGACGTGTTTAATGAGTTACCATTAATTGGCGGTAGGGGCTGGGGCTCTGGAACATCCAACGTATTGTTTTCCAACTGGGTATATAGTTGACTTTGCTGGAAGATTGCCGAGTCAGAATTACTACCATGTGATCCTACATTAATATATGTAAAATTATAGTCAGAATCACACATTGCTAATAGAACAATAGAAAAATACTTCTTGTAATTAAAATACAGGGTGGACCAAAAGTCCGTTTAAATTTAAATCGGTAGCTGCGGCGGGCAACGGCAACGGGGCGGGGCGGGAGGGGTACAAAGCGCTAGAGCGGCGAATAGGAATTCAGTACCATGGCGTCGTTCAGCGATAAACAACGTGCGTTCTGTGTACGTGAGTACTACCGCAACAACGATTCCTTCACGCTAGCGCAACGGAAATTTTGCGTTCATTACAACATACGGCGTAGAAATGAAGCTCCATCGGTTCAATTGATTAGAAAATGGCTACAGAAGTTCGAGTAGACAGGTTCAACAAAAGATCAACCACGTTCCGGCCGACCTAGAACATCAAGAGGCCCGGAAAACGTAGAGCGTGTAAGAGCGTCTGTTCGTGAAAATCCCGGACTCTCTACTCGGAAGCGGTCTAACGCCCTAGGTGTGTCCAGAACAACTTTAATTCGTATTCTACACAAAGATTTACATTTACATCCGTACAAAATTCAAATGGTACAGGAATTGAAGCCCCAAGATAAAGCTAACAGGCTTCAATTTGCAAACGAAATGTTAGAGAGGTTTACCAGCTTTACCAACATTTTTTTCTCAGACGAGGCACACTTCCACTTAAATGGGTATGTAAACAGACAAAATTGTAGATACTGGAGTGACACTAATCCTAAATTGAAGCATCAAAAACCTCTACACTCACCCAAGGTTACGGTATGGGCAGCTTTGTCTGCAAGAGGCATTATTGGCCCATACTTCTTTGAAGATCAGCGAGGAAATGCTGTTACAGTGAATACAGAGCGGTATATTGCCATGCTACAGGACTTTTTTACACCAGCACTATAGGATTTCGATGGTTTTAATCAGCGGACGTGGTTTCAGCAAGATGGCGCCACATGCCACACTTCCAATGACTCACTGAGCGCTGTACGTGAAATTTTTGGTCAAAAAGTGATCTCCAAAAGAGGTGATATAAACTGGCCACCTCGTAGCCCGGACCTATCCCCAATGGATTTCTTTCTATGGGGATACCTCAAAAGTAAAGTTTTCAACAATAACCCGGCGTCACTTGAGGAATTAAAAGTCAATATTCAAATGGAAATGAGAAACATTCCACGAAACACTTGTGTGGCCGTCATTGAAAATTTTCGCTCCAGATTGCAGCAGTGTCAAAATAGTGAAGGATCACATATGGACGATGTGATTTTTAAAAAATAAAATCCCCATTTGTGTATTTTAGAAACAAATAAATAGATTTTAACTTACTTAACTAATTTCATTTAAATCATCGTTTAAAATGTAAACGGACTTTTGGTCCACCCTGTACATTGATCCGCTGTGTTCTGGTTGTATCACGCGTACATGCTTTCCATCTATTGCGCCAATACAATTGGGAAAATGTGCGTGGACTAAAAAATTTTCTGCAATATTTTTCCATTGAGTGCGGTTTGGTTTCGGAATACATTCTTCTGATAGTTCATCCCAAATAATACGACAAACTTGTCGCACTATTTTACTTATCGTTGTGATTCCAATTTGGTAGGTCATATGCATGTCGGTCATAGTATTTCCAGTAGCTAAGTACCTGCAAAAACATATTATTATATTACATTTCTTTTAATTTCAGATAAAAAAATTCAACAGAGGTGGCGCACCGCTAGGGATATTTACAAAAAAGAGAAAGTTGCCGGAAATCTATCATCAGGTTCAGGAGCCAAAAAAAAGAAAAAGTACGAATATTTTGAAATTTTAACTTTTTTGGACATAGTGATAGATGATGCGACAGACGAGTCACTAGGAAATGCTGCTGATGAGGTTACCCCGTCTTTGCCTACCACAGTACTGCCATCACCGTCTACTTCAGAACCCCTTACACCGCTGCCGTCTACGTCGTCTTTGACACAACAGCAATCTATTTCAGCATCAGCAGCACCAACACAAAAGAGAAAGAAGGCAACATCTGAGTTGGAAAATACTTTACTACAATATTTGAAAAGCAATCAGCTAGACTTAGAAAGTGAAGATTTAGCCTTTTTCCAGTCATTGCAGCCTACTCTTAAGAGATTTACAAATTATCAGAAAATGTTGTTTCGGACTAAAGTAATGCAAGTTATCATGGAGATTGAAATGCCAAATACAAATTATTCATCGTCACCACTAAGTACTCCTAGTCCATATGATATGGGCAGTGGTATCCCCGCCTATACTAGTGTGTTTGAGAGCATGACTATTCCTGCTTACAATACAACAAGCTACGTGTCTGGTTCCATTGATAATGTGGCTGTATTAGAAAGCAACTCAACTGCATCCACCGATTTTACTGCTATCGAACGCTGTACACCTAGTTTTGCTCATAATATGGCTGGCGCTGGATCTCGTAGTCCGTACAATATTGAAAGAAGTATCCCTGCCAATACTGATACATTTGGGAGCGACATAACTATTACTACTCACAATACTACAAGCTGCGTGTCTCGTCCCATTGATAATACTACTACTGGATCTGAGACACATTAATAATTAATTGTTTTGCGAAATTATTATTATGAAACCTTAAATTTTAACATATTTTGATTATAATTAATAATTGTTCCATTACATGCTTTAAATAAATATTTCTGATTATCTTATCATATCTTTTAATTCCCATTTAAATGCCTATTATGAAGAAAAAAAATGAATAGCTATAAGCTGTAAATAGAAAGGTAGCCAATTTTTAACCCTCGACCCAAAAAGAGGGGTGTTATAAGTTTGACCTGTGTGTGTGTGTATGTATGTATGTATTTATTGCCACCTAACTCAAGAACGGGTGAACCGATTTGGATAATTCTTTTTTTGTTAGAAAGGTGATGTGAATGAGAGTGTTCTTAGCTATGTTTTATGAAAATCTGTCCAGCTAATCAGCTCTTTTCAAGGTAATTTTTTGTACCAGGCTTCATAGCTCCCAAACGGGTGAACCGATTTGGATAATTCTTTTTTTATTAGATAGGTGACTTAATCGAGAGTGTTCCTGATTTTGAATTTGTATGGAGTCGAAAAAATTTCGTCGTTTCCTAACTATAGTTTCTTTGGGAAAGTTGCTCATAATGGTGACTTCTGCCTATGGTTAAAGTTTTCTCGAACCTCTCCCTTACACCTTGTATAACCTTCCTTCATTCCTTCAGTCTTCTAAATGTCCCCACTGCAGGAGCACGACCTACCCTAACGAGGTCGTACGGATCGTAATCCACCGCACTGACCCAATGCGTTTTGGTGGATATCACAAGGACCTCCAATTTTCTAGGTTCTTGGCCTTGCTGGTCATCATCATCATCTTGGTCATCAGCTATTTTCCAACATGATGTAGCGGTAATCATTAATATGGTGACCTAAAACGTACTATTATGTCGGGGGTATTTTAATTCTTTTTATTTATACTTGTTAAGGGGAGTAACTTACCTCAAAGTAACTGCTAAACGCTCCGTAGGACTTATTGCGATTCGTCGTAAACTGGATACAGCCAACTTATGTTCAATTCTTCCCAGCAACTCGTCAAAAGATCGAAGGGACAATCGGAAGTAGTTCTTAAATTTTCGATGGTTATCTCGGAGATTTTGAAAATTTACATTAAACATTCCAGTGAGTGATCTAGTTTCAAGATATGGATCTACACTGAATTGTTTTTTATTTTTTTTACGTTTGAAAATGATATAAGCGATAATTATTTTTTTAACGTTCATTTTTTGTGCGTTGTAACGTTCACGTTTGTGCACGAGTGTAGTCACTAGCGACACGCGCGAAACTGCAGCAGATAACGAAATCCCTGTCGTGCGTGTGGCCAGGAGCGTGCTATAACCCGCATGCGGACCAAAACCGCGCGCGGGCGAAAAAACGCATGACAGGAAAAGGGCCCTTACCGCTTTAGAACACGCAATCAGTTTAGGCGATGATAAAACTGTCTGCAGCTCATGTAAACATTATCAAGAAGTCAGTTACGAGGTTTCAAAATTGGTCTCGTTCGATTTAAACGGAACAGACGAAGTAATTTTATAAGACTTGCCCGACAATATAAGCGTAAAAAACAAATGTTATAAATTATTAGGCGCCACTGAGTACGTTCCAGCTGCGTCGCCAGCTAATCTCGGCCACAATAAAGCGCATGGTTATATTAATGGTCGTATGATTTGTTATGATGACTTATTGCTTAAATATTGTGTTAGTATAGAAGAAAATACTATTTATTTACATACTGTTTCATATGAAATTGTTTTTGAAAATAAATAATTTTAAAACTATATTAACAGGTTCCCTGTCCCCATACTACAGTCTATTCGCGTTAAGAAAATAGTGACAACTACAGGATAAGGGTGTATTCACAGTGGAGTAAAAGTACGAAAGAAAAATAATAATTTTATAAACAGTATTTTCGGACATGCCACATGCACTTGCTGTTTCTATGACTATGCTCTCCACAGTTGCATTTAAATCACACAATTTAAAGTACTTATAAACATTGTAAATTATGTGTCTCTCTCCACTATGGATTATTGATCGACTTTTATTCTTTGGAATTGGTGAAGTATTCATTTTTTCAAAATTTTTCGTTGGACAAGTCACGCAAAATCCACAACCGTTTCCTTCGAAGGTCAGACTTCAACTGGTCACTGTGAACTCGACTTTTTAATTTCTAGCATTTTAATTGGCTGGGGCGCGTTGTCAGGCCCTCTGACAACGATCACTCACTATTTTCTTAACGTGAATAGACTGTAAGTATTTTTTTATATGCCTGACGTTTTTTATATTATTTTGTTTGTAGTTCTAATTTTAGAGGGTTATTATTAATTTAGATAAAAGTCATCCACAAAAAAAAGCTCGCAAAGTTACCTCTAACTTGAATCATATGTGATTCATGGACGTATAAAAACTGGGACAAAAATTGACCATGTACCACATGTGCTTCATCGGACAGGAAACCTGTTAAAATGAAAATACTTAAGTGGTAAGTAATAAGAACATTACTAATTATATAAGTTATTTAAATAAAACACGAACTTGTTGCGAACTTGTGAATTTTTTATCTAGCAATAACTTAAAACTTGCGAACTTGTGAATTTTTTATCTAGCAATAACTTAAAACAATATAATGGCATTTTAATTCACCAGGGCCGAATACTAGACCTTGTGTTAAGTTATTTATCTTGCAATATTTCAGTTAAGCGATGTAACCACACAATATCTCGAATAGATAATACCATCCGCCTTTAAATATTGACTTAAGGCCTATTCACAACAGAGCGGATCCTTTACCCGTTGCGGTAGCGGTAATACCCAAGCGGTATACCGCAGCTGTCGCGAAACCGGATCCTCGTACCCGAGCGGTACGCGAAAAGTACCGCATGTGCGGCGAAACTGGTTTCCCCCCCCCCCCTTAACCCCCCTCAGCGCCACCGCCCGCGTCGCGCGCGCTCCTGCTCTGCTCGCTCGCTCTTTCTCACTTCCGCCCCGCCCAGTCAGTCAAGCGGTCGTTTTCTGTTCGCTGCGCGTGAGCATTACGAAATTATTTCCGAGTGCAATTAGGTACTAATCTACTGCAATGTCAAAGCACATAAGTACACTTCAAATTATAGAGATAGTCAAGTCTCATCCAGTTATTTATGATATGACGCACCCGGAATTCAAAAATACGTTTTTGAAAAATAAATTATGGGAAGAAATTGGAGGACAACTAAAAACAGATGGTGAGTTTAATTTTTTATTATATTATAATATTATGTAATATTTGTTTTATTTACATGCTAAGTGCATGTAATGCGACAATTTAATTTCCCGCTTCAAGGGTACTCCCTCTAGCTTGACGGGGGGCACGCTCCCTGGACATTTGATCCCGGCTTTGAACAGCATAAATTCGCTCTACTTTGCATTGTATTTAAGGCCATGACGGCGTGCAAAGTCTTCACAGATGCTTACGAGCTCCCTAAGACCGCCAATCGACGCGCTAAGCAGTACCATGTCGTCTGCATAGCTGATGTTATTAAAGCAGGCTCCATCAATATGTCACCCGACATGGCGGCTGCTAAGCGCGACTACTAGAATCCATATATTTATTATTAATCTGTGTTTGAATTCGGAAATACCGACATTCGTTAGCTACCGAAACGCGTTACTGAATACCGATTCTGGTAATTAGACGCGATTAAAAAAATCACAAAATTTTCCCGCACGTTTTGGCCTGTTTCTCTGTTTACAATATGATTGTTTCTGTTTACATTTATATTATTATGATGATTATCTAGGATGTTAGTATGATACAGTTTTGTCAAATATAGCGTAGTACATGTTTTCGATCGCAAGAAATTATGTAGTATGCATGCTGCCTTTACAACCTTCACAGATTTAGACACTTTCAATGGAATGGGCCGTAAAAATATTCTCCATTTTTGAGCCATTATACCGAATGCATTTTCTACAACACGTCGAGCACGACATAAACGCTTATTATATCTTTCTTTGCGTCTGTCTCTTAAAGATTCTCTTTGATTAAAGGGTTTCATCATAAATGTATTTAAAGCGAACGCCTCATCTCCTATTAAAACATGTGAAGTATGAACGTTGTACCCCGGCAATGGTTTGCCCTGTGGTATGGCCATTGTTCCATTACAGATCTTGCGACCCATGACGGAGTTTTCGAATATACCACCGTCACTATTTTTACCGTAGCCGCCAACATCGATGCATAAATAATTATATTGCGGCCCAACTATTGCCAGAAGTACTAAGGAAAATTTCTTTAGGTAGCAAAAATAATTACTACCAGAATTACGAGGACAAACTATAGTAACGTGCTTTCCATCTATGCTACCAATACAATTTGGAAATTGCCATAATTCATAAAACTCTTCCGATGTCAGTTTCCACATATCTTCGGTGGGATGCTTCATGTATATTGGTTGTAATCTCTTCCAGACTGCCTCACAAACTTCTTCTATGATTTCTCCTACTGTAGAATATCCGACTCTATAGCTGTTTCCAATTGATTTAAAAGAATCTCCCGTCGATAGATAACTGTAACAAAAATATTACAATGCAAAAAGAGAGTAGTATACTACCCGGCTTAGAAGAGGATACGTTGGTGGTAAAGCGGCCGCTGGCGCGGTCTCGAACCCGGGCTTCTCGACTCGAAATTCAAGCGCACTAACCGCTAGACCACCAACGCTTCTCAACAAAATGTATGAAATATATTTTTATATTAATACATTTTGAAATATACTTATATTTTCATACATTTTGACATTTACTGTCGGCCCGTATGTCCAGACGTACCTATATCAGTTTTGATAGTGATAGATTGTCATTTTGTATGAAAAAATTCGGTAGTATCACTCGACTCCCGACTTTTTCCATACAAAATGACAATCTATCGCTATCGTTTATTTGACAATTGACACTTAAACTACAAGCACATTATACATTTTTTTATTACACAAGCACATTAATAAAGGATTTTGCGATTGTTGCAGGTGAATCTGCAAGAAATAAATGGAAAAACCTAAGAGATTCCTACAGTAAACATTTAAAAAGCTTAAAAACAACTACAGGACAAAGTGCGGCTAACACAACATCTTATGACCGCTACAGAAAATGGCAATGGGCATCAAGTATGGAGTTTTTAAGAGACCATATAGGCTTTGCTCCGACTGATACTAATGTCACACCGGATAATGAAAGCGAAACTCAAAATACCCCTGACACTTTTGATTCTAGTTCCGAACATACAACATCAACTGATCATTCCTCAAGAGTATCTAGAAAAAGGATTAATCCCAGCGACGACGGTGAACGTGGAGTTGATAAAGTAATAAATTATTTATCTGCAAAAAACGCAAACACAATGACACCAACAGAATATGTTATGCTTGGTTATGCGAAGACGATGAATAATTTTTCCGAAAGGCGAAAAATATTGACAAAAATGAAAATATCCCAGATTATAATGGAAGCGGAATTAGAAGAGCAAGAGGAACGCAGTTATATACAAGGAACTTCATTAACCTCTGGTCGTACTACAGCGAGGTCTTACTATAACAATCTATCCTTCGATCTTTTAGACGTCGGAGAGAAAGAAGTGCAAGAACACCCTTATACACAATCTCGTAGCGTACCAGGAACATCTAGTAACACAGGACAAAACATTCGTTCTCAACAATCGTCGACCGCATACGAGGATCTGGATGGATATACACAATCAAGTGTACCAGGAACATCTAAGGACAATAGAACACTAAGGAACACAAGACAAAACATTCGCTCTCAACAATCATCGACCGCATACGAGGATCTGGATGGATATACACAATCAAGCGTATCAGGAACATCTAGTAACACAGGACAAAACATTCGTTCTCAACAATCATCAACCCCATACGAGGATCTGGATGATATTGATTTTGAAAGCCAGATCGATGATATTATCAAATGAATATTATATAGCCTTATTATCGTACGTGCTCAGTTAACTAAGTACCTACCCATCAAAATTTATGTTTTTTCCTGTTTCAAATAAACAATGTGAAAATAATGTTTTTCTTTTTAACCGACTTCAAAAAAGGAGGAGGTACTCAATTTGACTCGTATTATTTTTTTTTAATTATGACAAATGATTTCATTCTTTTTAGTGTTAGTTTACTTCAGTGTTACTTCAGTTTAGGAGTCGGTTTTATTATGTGTTACCTACCTTAAAGTTATAGCTAGTCTTTCCTCCGGGCCAATTGGACGTCGAAACGCAGTTGACTTTCTTATGTCTGGCTTGATCAGATTTAATAATTCATCAAACGTTTCCGTATCCATTCGAAATTCACCAAAAAATCGTCTTTCATCCTGTCGTAGCTGTGGGTAAAGCGTGTGAAATTTCCCGTAGATTTCACGGTCTCTACAAATGTCATGGATCCAAATTCTTGCCCTGTCGAAGAGAAAAGATTTATAAAGTCAATTCATTAATAATTTAGGAGCCTCTAGCAAAGAAGCAGCAATTAATAACGTGAGATGAGCCCGAACAAAAGTGACATCAAAATAACATCTGACAGGGGAACTCGTAAGCTGAACGCTCTCTAGCTATAACTTGATACTAGAGTGCGTTTAGCTTATGATTTCCCCTGTCAGATTCATTTTAATGTCAGTCTAAGCCTTGCCGCTTGCTATAACACATAGAAACTATTATCTATAATAGGATAGAATCACATACCTTCTTTCATCCTCAAGTAATGCTATTAAAAGCAATGCTTCTTCTTCTTCTTCATTGATAGCGTCCATTGCAGTAATTGTACTCAAATCATGTTATACAAAATGCAGCACACAAGATGGCGACGGCGACGACACAACACGAACAAAGACGAGCGCTCTGCACGGCACACAGCGGTATCGCTACCGGCATGGGTAGCGGATACCGCTGTGTTGTGAACACCGCGGTATTCGCATACCCATCAGGATACCGCTACCGCCACGGGGAGAGGATCCGCTCTGTTGTGAATAGGCCTTTAGGCTTGAGTAAAATAAAATTACTACCTTTGCGACATTCACCTAAATTGAAATTCTTTTCTGGTGACTATGAAAAAATACGTTCTCGTTTAACACAATTTGTTTGGGCTTTTGAACTCTCAGACTGTTTACGTGCTATAGAAGCGGGAGAGAAGATAAGTGATGTTGGCAAACGCTTTGGTTGAAGATTTGGATCAAGCTATACTATCATGGTTTCACCGACAACGCCAGAATAATATGTCTATCTCGGGGCCACCCGTGAAAGCTAAGGCGGAGAATTTTGCTGAAGAACTTGGCTTAACTTCTTTCAAAGCATCAGAAGGATGCCTCGGAAAATTTAGGTAACGTCATCTTGCAACTATGGTAAAATAAAAAGCGAAGCACGAAAGGTTGATACGAATGTGACTCATGATTGGATTACTAAAGTGTGGTTAAAATTCATAGAAAAAAAAGTGACATTTTCAATGCAAATGAAGCAGGAATTTTCAATAAGTTGACTCCAGATAAAACTCTGAAGTTTAAAGGGGAAAAGTGTGTAAGACGTAAGCTTTCCAAGGAACGTATAAAGCTGGGTATCCATTTGAGGCAGCCTCGGGCCGAGCGGCTGCCTCGACCCGAGGCAGATCTAGTGGAGACCGTGCCGCGAGTCGAGGCTTGTCGCGACTTGAACCAAACGAGGCGGCCGCGCAGCGAGCCAAATCGTGTCGGTAAATGGCCATGCTCAAAGACGCCTCAGTGTGAAGCGTGCGTTCAGTGGAGACGCACGTACGTATGCTCGGCACGCGTTAAAATGGATAATGAGAAATGTATCGAATTAATTAAGTTATATGAAAACCACCGACATTTGTGGGATCCAACTTCACCGCATCATCATAATAAACAATTGAAAGAAGATTCTTGGAAAATAATAAGCAAGGAAATGAAACTACCCATTTCGGAAGTAAAGAAAAAAATTACTTCGCTTTGTGGATCTTTTCGGAGGGAAAAATCTCGGCATAAAAAAGTCTCGTCACGGGATCAGGTAAAATTCATTGGTTTTTGAAAATTTGTTGTATATTTCTTGTCATTTATTTTATACTCATTTTACTCACGTGTGTAGTGTACCTCTAAAAAATGAAATAATTTATTTATTCTAGGTCGTAATGAGGTGTATAATCGAAATGGTACGCTTATGAGCACTTTTACTTCTTGGCTGACAAGTTCTCTCCCCGTGAGACTCAAAACTCAATGTCTATCGACACATCGTCGCCTCCTGCAGCAAGAGACACAACAAATTCAGAACCATCGCCTTCTGTAAGTATATGGTGTCAGTAAGCTTTGGGCTAAAGGCGGAAACTTATTTACGTGTCGTGGCGTGTCGTGGAGCTTATTGTCGTGACGGTGAGTGTGCACACTTATGTGTCACGTCGTGGCGTGCTCTGGCGTTATTTCTTTCATTTCTGAACCGAACCTCGCAGTGTTTAAACATACATAATGTTTTCTTCTGATTCGGATAGTGATTAGTGCTAATTATATTTTATTTTTAATATCTATGTTGCCATGTTATTTGTCCATTTGTAACGAAGTGTGTAGCCAAGTGTGACCGAATTGCTTTTGCGTCATTTGCAGACCTTCGAGGAATTGCACGTAAAGGCACAAAAGAAGTCGAATCTGGTTCATTCCTCCACGACCCTTGTACGAAATTTCCATCGATTTCAGAGTCCAAACTTCCTGGTGGTGTATAAATATTTGCCCTTGTTTTTCGTAAAAAGTTATGCAAATAAACAGTAGCCAGTACCACTTTCGTAGCAATTTCTGGTTCCAATAACATTGGTTTTCTTAACACTCTAAATACAGAACTCATGATGCCAAAAGCATTTTCTACTACCCTTCGTGCTCTAGATAGACGGTAATTGAATATTCTTTCCGGAGAACCATTGTCTGGGGTTCCTTCAAACGGTTTCATAGTATAATTGTTTAAAGCAAATGCCTTGTCAGCTAATATAACATAGGGCACTTTAATCAAATATGGTGTCTGTAATATACAGGGTGCTGGTAACTTTAATTCATTATTTTCCAATGATTTGTACAATGCACTGTTTTTAAAGACTCCACCATCGGATATGCGTCCTTGACATCCAACATCTACATACATAAAATTATAATTAGCATCCACCAAGCCAAGCAATACAATGCTGGGAAATTTTTTATAATTTATGTATTCTCCGTGACTATTAATTGGTGATTGAAGAATAATATGTTTGCCATCGAGGGCCCCCACACAATGAGGAAAATGCCACTGGTTTCCAAAATCTTGTGCTACTTTTAACCATTCTTCTTCTGATGATGGCATCTGAAAATTATGTCACATATTTTACTGTTAAGCTATCGTACTACGTAAACATTATTTGATGATTTTATTTATTTTAATTTACAGAATGAAGAATTATTCGAAGGAAATGAATCGATGCGTGAAACTTCTTCTTCCGAGCGATCATCTTTGCCCCGCGATGATCAACAACAGACGCAGCCCGAAACTTCAAGATCAAATAAAAGAAAAATGACTGATGCTTGTGAAGAAAATATAGATCTAGATAAAGCTATGGAAGTGTTAAATTATACAGATGATAGTTATGATACGTTTGGTAAACATATTACTGCAGAACTTAGAAAATATGATACAATTACTTTAGCACACGTTAAAAAAGCTATGATGGATATCTTATTTCAAGCTGATACCGGGATGTTACCAGGTACACGACAACAAGGATACTACACGCAACAATACGGCCAAACTTCTGCGAACGTACAAAATTCTCAACAATATGGGCAAACTTCTGTGAACGTACAAAATACCCAACAATATGGTAAAACTTCTGTGAACTCACAAGATTCTACTGAAAATACTGAACAATTTACTACTCTGTCATTATTGTAACTTTGTACTTTACGAAAATTTTGATTAATAAAGCATTTTTAACATACCTGAACATATTCTTTGAGCACTTTTACCAAGGCATCACATGTTTCGCGAACAATTTTAGAAATTGATTGCTTTGACACTCTAAAAAGATATTGCAAACTAACAAACGAATCACCACTTGCTAAAAACCTCAGGGTAATGGCCAGTCGTTCTTTTGTTGTGATTGCTTTGCGAAACGATGTATCTCTTTTTCCAATTATTGGTTCAAGCTTGATACTTAGATCTTCAAAGGTTTCAGAGTTCATTCTAGTAAAATTTTTAATAGTTTCTTCTACGCCTTCAAAGGTCATATCTGACAACAATTGTTTTGCATGAAAATTTCGCTGACGATATATTTCCTTAATCCACCATCGATGTTTCCGTTTCTTATGTTGCTTCCTTTTGTAGTGACTAATCACTACTAATGCTGCAGCGACTTTACGTGCGTCAACCATGGTGGTTAATGAGGAATTGAGAAAATCATGGCTCGGGTTGAGGCTTGCCGCTCGATACGATATTATGTGTGCTCAAGTGGAGACGCATGTACTTTCCGCAGCCCGCCGCACGCTCAGGATGAGGCAGCTCGCCACGAGGCTGCGCAAATGGATACCCAGCTTTACGGTGCTTGTGGCTGCTCATATGGATGGCACAGAAAAAAAAGCTAATGGTAATAGGCAAATCGACAAATCCGCGCTGTTTTAAGAACATTAACAAATTGCCAGTGACGTATAAAGCTGATAAATCAGCTTGGATGACCAGTCAACTTTTTGAAGAAGAAGTGCGAAAGTGGGACCCAGAATTAAAGGGAAGAAATTTTTTACTTCTTGTTGACAACTGCCCTGCCCACCCGTTATATCAAACCTTCAAAACATGGAGTTGGCATTTCTTCCTGCAAATACAACTAGTATCTTACAGCCAATGGACCAGAGTGTGATTATAAGCCTCAAGGGTCACTACAGAAGAAAATAATTGATGAAGCTAGTCGAATCTGAAGGTAAAACTTCTGTTAACATGCTGCATGCAGATTTTTTTTATCTTAAGCCTGGGAAAAAGTGACACCCACAACTATACAGCACTCTTTTCGACATGCTGGACTTTGTGCCAATTCTACGATTAATGAGGTGGTAACAGAACCTGAGTTTGATAGCGACGACGACCTTCCATTAACTGAGTGGATTCAACAGGTCAACATTGCAGGAAATACGGTAAATCTTCAAACCTACATCGAAGTAGACGACTGCCAGCTTACAACGGCTACACATACAGACATAAAATTTTTGGATTCAGTGAGAAAAACCATGGATCAAGAACAAGGAGGAAGATGAGACGTATGAGTTTGAGCCTCCACCGAGCATTAAAGAAGCTCTGAAAGCTAAATTATTGAAAAATTACTTTCTTGGCCACCAAGATGCTTCAATATCACAAGATATTAATAAAATAACTAAAAAAATACAACAAAATTACTGATGCAGCAAAAGACGTCAGAGAATAATAACAGACTATACGCAATAGCGTTCATATAAGTTTTTTTTTATGTACTAACACTAGACTGAAATAAACTTTTTCTTTTTCTAATTCTGATTTTTCTTCTCTCTATTTAACGACCACTCTCTATAACGCCATAAAATACACGGTCCTTTCAAGGTCGTTATAATAATATAGAGTTTACACTGTACTTTATATTATAAGAAATGAGATAAATAATCTTCCGGTTGTAGAACGACAAAACCTTACTTTTCAGCAAGATGGGGCCCCGGCTCATAGCAGTCGCAGAACAAGGGACTATCTCAATGAACACTTTCGTTCCTGGATCGGGACAAATGGACAAATAAGATGGCTAGAGATGAAAAGAGTGCTGGGAGTTTTTTTCCGCCGGCTTTTTTCTCTCGGTCCACGGTTAGGTTAAGTCGAAGTTTGTTACATTGACGTGCATTAAGTAAGTATATGTTACATATCTATGATGAATAAAAGAATTTTGTTTTTTTTTTATTTTTTGGCTGCCGATATTTTTATTAACCCCGTTAGTTTTTTTTTTATGGGGTTATGTAAAAAGTTTTGTTTATAAGAACCAATATGAAAATGTTCATGAACAACAAACAGAACTGAGACATATTATTGTAAATATCCTCCGCTGATACCAACCCTTATTTTTGCCGTAGATTTAGAAAAAAGTTATAATAACTGAAACGTATGAAGGAGTTCAAACTTGCGATGTTTTGCCCACGGTTTATAGTTTTCGACCAGAGTTTGGTGCCTATTGGAGGCAAAATTATTCTTGAAATAGGTCAAACTTTTGCAGCCTTAGGGCACGAAGGAACATCTGGTAGGAAAAAAAAGGACATCGCGAGCTGCTTTAGAGCTTTTTTCATACAAAACAGAGACCTTAAACACATAATTTTGTGGCTGGATAACTGCAGCACAAATAAAAACTGGACTATTTATTCCTATATGGTGTATACAGGGCGTCCCAAGACTACGGTACATCAAAGGAAAGAACTTTAAATATCGTAGATAGGGTATTTTACTGAAAGAAGGCTTTATTTTATTTTTTAAACTTAGTAATTCTGCATTTAAAGAATTTCTAAAAATTACTTGCTTTGTCTGGGAATCGAACCTACCTACCTAAATATGAAAAAAAATCACCCCTATTTTTATGATGCCAATCGAAAGAATAGACAAAAAGTAATAATTCTTCTTAAGTAAGTATTTTCAAAGAAAGGAACAACGTGAAATGTTTTTTACAAATTTCAAGATAATTATTTATTGGCGACGACGTCGTTTGAAAAATAGTGTCTCGCCTTTAAAACGTAATACGACATTTTATTTTTTGTGTTAAGTTGAAAAAATATTTGCTAATTATTTAATAAATTAAAATATGCAGATAATTACACTCACACATTAATGGAAATATAGTTTAGACATATTTTTAATAAACAAAAACAAAAATATCATTTTTCTTCATTATAACAAAATGTCAGTTGTGCACTTTTCCGTTAAGACGGCAGAATAGTGCACGAATCGCCATTTCTGTAACAAGCCTTTACACAGAACACACGCTGCTTACCGGTGAAACGCTCCATGGCGACTAAATTTCCGGGAACCAAGCTCTTATCCCTACTATCCGCGCCCCGATCAATCAGATTTTGAAATTCGCACGTCTTTCTGGCCCACCCTGTAGTTTCTAGTTCTGGTAATAACTCCATTTTTAAAGAAAATAATGTCTCTTTTAAATAACACAAGACAAATTCATGTTTATATCACCACAAACTAAGTTTATAACTTCAAACACTTTTTAAAGTCTCAGTTCAAGGTCGTTTTAGTAAAACTAACAGAAATTTTTCTAAGTTGAACTAATACCAAGTCCAGTCACACATTTATAAATTGCGCTAAGTCTTTACACCAGTAAAATGGTCCAAGTCCTCACAGCAGTAAAATTATCAAAGTTTTTTTAAATCTCAACACTTGTAAATTTTCACTCATGGTTGAGGCTCACAAAAAGTGTACTATGTCTATATTTTTAACGTGCCAAAATTCAAGTTTTTTTTTTTGTTTTGGTAGATCTTATAATTAGTCTGATTATTTTCTGTGTTGGGCATTATTCACTTGTTACTATTACTCGATATTAATTGTGAATACTTTTAAAATAAAGCAAAAACAAACTGGTACAAAAAGTTGGCAAGATGTAGTTTCATAGAAAAATAAAATGTGTCCACGCGTAGTACATTTTCTTTTTCTTCGTTACTTCATTGTTTGAATTAAGTATCATGATTTCTTAATGTTACGCTAAATGTAATTGTATAAAGCTGCTGTTCTAATAATAAGTGTAGTAAATCTAGTAAAAAATTGTAAAAAACGATTGAAATAAACAAATGCAACCCATCTGATTCACGTGTGTTACAAAAACTGTGTTACATAGTAGCTTTTTCAGTAAAAGCAATGGCATCACATCATTATGTTTTTTTACAATGGCAACACTATACTTTTCATATGAAATGTAAGTGTTTTGTCAGCCATCTCGGTTTACAAGCAGTAGGCAGTACAAGGTGTGTGTTATTTTTCGTCATTGGATTTTAGAGACTTTTGGAAGTAATTTTGCAAGGTAAGTTATAATATTAAGTTGTTTTCTTGTATATATAGTTAAAAGAGACATTAAATATTCCTAAATATTGCAGTTTACTACGGAGTTGCTTTGCAAGTAAAGATGCTACATGAATTTTAGGTTATGTTATTCACGAGTGTTTGTTCACGTGTGTTGCGTGTGTTACGAAGTTGTGTGACGTAACACACGTGAAAAGTATAAAGCTTAGTTCACATTGCAATATTTAGGTATATAAAAATATTTGCCAGCTAAATGTAAAACTTCTGATTTTTGTCAAAAAAAAAAAGGAATAATTTTTTTTTTTGGTGAATAGGGAATGACTTCAGAGTGGTCGCATATAAATTTATTGCTTAAAGTAGGTTATTATTGGGTTTTTAAACCAGAAAAGAGTTTAAATATACAACAAAAAGTAAAATGCAACTGCATTAATTGTTTTTATTTTATGTTGTTTTTACAGATGCCACTAACACCCGCCGAAAGGCAGAAACGCTATCGAGAACGGCTGAAAGAAGTAAATCCTGAAAAATTTGAATCGCAGAAAAAACAAAATGCAGAAAGGACAAAAAGAAATAGAAAAAGTATAGCAGAATATCCTTCATCTGATCAAGAAAACATTAGAAAGCAGTGGAGAGAGAGAAAGAAGAAAAGTAAGGAAGAACCTAAGCCTGAAAAAGTGCCTTTAGAAGGACAAGGACTTTTAACACAGAACAGGAATTATAATAGAAGAGTCATTTATAGACTGAAAAATGAAAACACAAAATTACAAGAGGGATTGAAAAAATATAAAAAGTGTTTGAAAAAAATGAGACAAAGATTAAACCGTTCTATAGAAAAAAATAAAAAGTTACTAGAAATTATTGAAGAGAAAAACCAAATGATTCGTAGCTTTGAAGACACCTGTCCACCTGTCACAAGCCCAATTGCCAAAAAAGATGAAGCCCTTGACCAAATGACTCCCGCTTCTAAAACATGCGCATACATTGACCAAAATTTACCTAATATTCGACCTGAAGAAAGAGAAAGCGTGAAAAAAGTTTTGCTAGAACATAATGTAATAGTGGACACTCTAAAAGACTGTTATAAAAGTAAAAACACTGAAGAAAAACGATTAATGAAAGATGTTTTTACCAAAAGTGATAAAATTAATAAATACGGTATGAAAACTAAGATGGCTGCTTATTTAGGCCTTAAAGGAAAAATTCGTCACACTAAACAGAAAAATAAATGTCCGTTAATACAGACACAGTTAAGATTTTTTTATGAAAGGGATGATGTAAGTAGGATGACAGCAGGTAAAAACGAAATAAAGACACAAAAAAAACAAAAAAAACAGAGAAGGTATTTACTTGGCACTCTACATAAACTATATCAGAAATATAGAGAAGAAGGAGGAAAATTATCATTTTCAACTTTCAAAAGGTACAGGCCTTTTTATGTATTACCACCAAAAGCCGAGAAACGAGAAACTTGCGCTTGCAAGAGGCACGAAAATTTGCATATGAAAGCCACGTCATTGAAGTCAATTGGATTACTAGCAACAACAGATCTTGATGAGTTACTGAATATGGTTGTATGTTCTTCAAAATCAAAGGAATGTGCTTACGGAGACTGTGATTTATGCAAAACCAAACGTATTGATTTTTCTATGGGTGAAAAAGATCTAAACTATAATGTTTCATGGGATGAATGGGTTTTGAAATCTCATGAATACAAACAAAAAAAAATAGCGATGTGACAAAGTCTACGAAAAAAAACGTCATAGAAAAAAAAACTGGTACACTAAAAATACTCCTAGATGCCTTTCAAGAAGAACTGACAAATTTCAAAATCCATTCCTACAATATTGTGCATCAGTACAAACAATATCGGAAGTGCATAGAAAATTTAGATGATCGTACCGTCGTTGTACACATCGATTTTTCAGAAAATTATGCTTGTAAATTAGCCACTGAAATACAAGCCATGCATTTTGATGGGTCCAGACAACAGATCAGTCTCCACACTGGGGTGTTATATACCGAAAATGGTCATCAATCTTTTGCAAGTTTAAGTCCAAACAAAGACCACGGACCAGATGCCATTTGGGCACATCTCTTACCTGTGCTTAAAATGATCAAGGAGAAATTACCCCAAGTCGACGGGATTCATTTTTACTCTGATGGCCCAACTGTACAATACCGACAGAAGAAAAACTTTTATTATTTCGCAAAAATAACGAGAGAATTGGGCTTTCCATTTTCCACGTGGAACTTTTACGAAGCGTCACATGGAAAAGGAGCCGCTGATGGCGTAGGAGGAGCCATTAAAAGAAAGTTAGACTCAATTGTGGCTTATGGTTCTAATGTTCCCGACGCTCAAACAGCCTACGAATTTCTACAGGCGTCTGAAACCAAAATACAGCTTTTCTTTATACCTGAAGATGCCATGCTGAACGGATCAGTAGAACTCGTTCCAGTACCAAACACTATGAAAATTCATCAGATTATCAATGGTGACTCAGCTAACTCTATTTCCTACCGTTGTTTAAGTTGCTTCTGCGAAAAGAGTAGGAGACCAGGTTTTTGCGACTGTCTCAATCTGAAATCTGCGGACTTGCTGAAGCAAACAGAAAAAACGCCTAAAACATCTATAACAGTATTAGCTGATATTAAAAATACTCAAGAAAACAAGTCTTATTTTAATTTGAAGCAATATGGACCATTTAATTTAACAGAAATACACCTCAAAACAGACATTGCTGGCACAAGTTCGAAAGAAAATTCTCTGCCATCTCAAGACAGAATGAAAAAATGTTCACAGAAAAGAAAAATAATAGACATTAACCTTAAAACAAAACAGAAATTTAAAACGGAAGATGAGAGCAATACAGACGAAGATAACCTCGAACCAGACATTGCTGACCAAAGTTCAAAAGAAAATTCTCGGTCATCTCAAAACAGAATGAAGAAATGTTCAAAGAAAAGAAAAATAATAGACATAAACCTTAAAACAAATAAGAAACTTAAAACGGAAGATGACAGCAGTACAGACGAAGATATGACGATTTCTTTGCATGATACTTCTGATGAAGAGTATCACATTTCAGATGACATTTTATCAGACAATGATTATCAAATTAAAGAACAGAAAAACGTTACACCATCAGACACCAATAAAATAGAGAGAGAAAAAATAGAACAATTAAGTCAAGAAGAGAAAAAGAATACATACACTGATAAAGACACAAGAGAAATAAACATTTTGTCTAATAAAAATGAGGAAGTAATTAAAACTAATTTAAACAACGACTCGGAAGTGACGTCAAAAATAAATACAGACATATGGAGGCTATCATTCAAAGACACCGTACTTGTAAGGTATTATCAAAGAACCTCGTGGAAGTATTACATAGGATTCTTGGAAGATATTTTCACAAAAGAAGGAAAATCTCATTTTTCCATACGGTTTCTGAAAACCATAAAAAAACCTGAGCTAAAGTTTGTAGTTACTAAAATTAAAGATGAAGACACTGTTACTGAAGATTTAATAGTTAAGCAAGTTAAAATTACACAAAATACAAAACGACCAAAAGAATACTTTTTAGATGACCCTAGCGATAAGGTTTATTTTGAGTAGAATAGTTTCAAGTAGGTGAAAATGTAACATTTAAAATAATATTAAAATATACAGGATTACTTTTTTTTTATTTTGATTTTTAGTCAATACAAACTTCAAGGATGTGTTCAGACTAGAACCTGAACAACTTTTCCAAAGAAACATAAGTTGGGGAAAGTTGTTCAGTTTCATGGTCTAAACACGCTCCTTAAGTTTGCGTACTGATTAAAAAAATAACCCTGTACTTATATTATATATATATATATATAGGGTGAATGTGGGTAAATGTAAACAGTTTTGAAAAAAAACGTAGGTTCTAGTACTTATAACATCCTAAAAAAAAAATTGATAATGTGGTGAAGTATTTTTTTTTTTCTGTAATTTCAGGGATTAGTAATGTACAGAAAAACAATTATTAGAACGTTGTAGCATTTTTATTTTGTGTTTTGCCAAAAGTTTACATTTACCCCAACATATTATTTGAAAAACTACCTTTTTGGGGTATTTGTAAACATGTTATTCTAAATGATGTGCCAATAATTGAGAAAAATAATGATGTAAGGCGAAAACTAGGTCTTTGTTATAAATATATTAATCTGAAAAGTCTTTATCTATAGTAGGGGGTAAACTGAAACAAATTAAAAAAATCTTTAATAATCCTTTGAACTGACAGCTGGGGTATATGGAAATAATTTACTTGTTTTGGGTTAATTGTAAACTAAATAATTATGTCGGTGCAAGATGATTACTAAAATGGGGAGGTAAATTGAAACAAATTTGTGCAATATTTGTTCGACATTTATTTTTAGAGTATCATGCTTTTTCGTAAACATCTATTGGTTTTTGAAATTTATAGAAGATTCTTTCTCCCTTCAAAGTTATCAGAGGTTCAGACAACAAACCGATAATATCCGTAATAGGCACGCAACTTGTGTCCGTCTCATTGAGCGCAAAGACTTGCTTCGAAGAATCAACACTCTTTAAAGAGGTTACTACTATTTCATTGGTATCTTCCTCATCAATACTATCAACCATACATAGGTATCGAAACATAGTAGCCAGCCTTTTTCCTCCTTTAAACTGTACTAAGACAAAGTTACCTTTTATCAAATTGTCAGTACCCATTGTTTCCAGCCAATCACATTCTTTAGTTTCACATTCTATATTGTAGTCGCTGTCACTATCTGCATATGGTACCACTTCTTGT
This sequence comes from Emmelina monodactyla, assembly GCA_916618145.1. Lineage (NCBI taxonomy): Eukaryota > Metazoa > Arthropoda > Insecta > Lepidoptera > Pterophoridae > Emmelina > Emmelina monodactyla. The sequence goes on from OU745316.1 coordinate 7,686,687, forward strand.
TCTTCCTCAGAATCACTGTCACTTAAGTAATCTCTTAATTTCCTTTGCTTATCAATTCTGGCATCCTTCTTTTGCTGAAAATTGGCTTCTTTGCATAGATCCTTATTCGCCTTTTCAACAACTATTTCTTCAGTCTCCTCCGTGTTAATTATATTCAGTCTTTTCTTTTTCGCTCCACTATTTTCCTTTTCATCTTCTTTATGCAAGTTGGAACATTTTGTTCGCTTTCCTTGACCTTTATTTTTAAGACCCTTTTCTACTTTAATTTTAATCTTGTTTTTTTTACTTGTCTTTTCTTCTTCAGCTTTTTTCAGCCGATCTTTAACGGCATCACTAGTAAGCATTCGCCATAAGTGGCGACTTTAAGTCTTGGAATCACAATTTTTTTTTTTCGGGAGTGTTTTTTTGTGTTTTGAATAAGTTATCTAAAATATCTTTATTTGGTGACATAATATCATCAGAACTATCTTCAACACTATCAGAAGATGATATGGCTTTGAGAAGTTTTGCTTTGACTAAGTCATTTGCACTTGTGTCTAGTGCTATCATTTTTAATATTTTATTCAGTAAAACAGAAGAGCCGCTAATGTCATTGTTGGTATTCTTATCAAAGTTGTGTGGAGAAGCGTCATCATTTGCTTTAGTCAGAGCACTATCAGACCGCTTTTCTATTCCAGGACAAAGTGCAGAGACATGTTCATCAATGCTTTCTACTAGAACTTTTCTAGAGAACTTTTCAGAGTTAGAGCATTCTGGAGTGACATTTTCATCAGTATTTATTCCTGTGAGGGCTCTATCGCTGTGGCTCTCAACGCTAAAGTAAGGTGGAAAAACTTCATCATCTGTAATTACGCTAACTGGAACCCTACTGGCAGGTATTTCAGAGTTGAGGCAATTCGGGGTAAAGTATTCATCATTATTTTTTCTTGCAGAGGCACTATAACTATGGCTTTCAACACTAGAGTAAGGTGGACACGTAACATCATCTGTAATTAAGCTTACTGGAATTCTATTAGCGGATTTTTCAGAGTTGGAGCAATGTGGGGAAACAGAAATGTCATTTAATTGTGGCTGTTGTGTGATATCTGTAATAGTAATATTGCTACGAACTGAGAGATTATTAGCACATTCATCTGAAAATTCTTCTGTTACAATGTCATTCATAGTGTTAACTAAATTTTGGTATATTTTTAATTCGCTTACGTTGAATAATTTTTTTGGAAATTTTGAAGCATCCACGGGAAATACTCCGGTGGTATTAAATCCAGATACAATATGTTTGGGTGTTAAAGCTTTACCCCACACCTCACCCAAGAGTTCTGTGAATTTCTCTTTTGTTAAATGAGCACTGCCTTTCCCCATCTGCTTAACGCCATGTTCTACCAGGGTTTTGTCCCAATACGTCTTCACAGGGCCAAACACACATTTGTCTAAGGGTTGAATACGATCTGTCATGTGGCTCGGAAACTTGACTAGGATAATGTTGGCTTTAATTGCATCTTCAACAATTCTGACACTAATATGACTAGAATGACCATCATATACTAAAATAACTTTGTGATCTGGCTCGTTATTATCTTTTCGAATCTTGTCTATAAATGGTATAAAACCATTAACGAGCCAGTTGTGAAAAGTAGGTTCTTCCATCCAGCCGTTCTTTGTCGCTCCGAATAAAGTTCCCGGATATGCCTTGTCAGACACCCATCTTGCCTGTACAGCAGTTCCTTTAAAAACAATACATGGAGGCAAAAACTTGCCATCGGCAGATACACACGCCAACACACTAGTCGATTCGCGGCCAGAGCCACCTGTGACACGGGAGAGAGCGGTCCCTTTCTCACCAATGGCTCTAAGTTTCGAAGGATCGTGATGAAACCCACTTTCATCGGCATTGAATATATATCTGGGTTTGTCTGCTAGGTTGTTATTTGTCACCTCAGTGAGTAGCATGTCAAAGAAATCATAAACCACATGTGGTCTTCTGGCATCTGTCCGCGCTTTTTGTAGTAACTCCGGTTTTTTTAAAGAAAGACTTGGATGTCTCTTCATAAAATTTTGATACCAACAATCTCCTGGCACATTGTTCTTAAAAGGTGTTTTGATTTTAAGCCTTGTAACATATTCTCCTACAAAAAGCTTTAGCTCCTCTTTGTGGCAAGGGTGGCCCATTCTCGCCCTTGCCTTAAGGCAATTGACAAGATGGTGCTCTACACGATCAGGTAATGCTTTTGAAACTCCACCACCCATTTTGTCCAAGGGTACTTTTCTACCTTTTATTCGGTGAAATATAACAGCAGTAGGAACCCCATAACACTCGCTGGCTTCTCGAAAAGTCTTTTTTCTATCAGTCACATCATTTACGGCTCGCCTAACATCTTCTAGGGAGTATTTTGGTGGTTCCTTCTTACGTACATAAGTTCTCGGCATTTCTTGTAGATGACGACAGCACTGAAAAAAAATGTTTACAATCACCCACCATCACCAACAAATATATTATTAAGCAAAATTATACTGTTTCCAATTCCCTCACACATTTACATTTAACTCATATTGTGTTTACATTTCACCCCATCCACAAAACGTTGAGGTAATTGTGAACACGCGCTCAAAAAATGGCGGACGCCATTTAGAAAGAAAATAAAACCCAAAACATGCAAATCAATCCACTTTCATCTCATTCATCAATAGGTTTTATCTCTTACCTCGATTGTTTTCGTAGTAGAGTAAGTACTAACAACCACTTGAAAACTGTATTTTAATTGATTTTCAAAAAACAAACACGTCAATCACCTGTTTTCTGACCTCTGACACTGTAATTGCAAGATGGCCGTCATAGATAAAAGACTATGGATGCGTTCCGCTACACTCAGAATCTTCTAAACATAAAAATGATGGAGTTATTGGTCATGTTTCCATTTACCTTTGTTTACATTTACCCACTTTGACCCTATATATATATATATATATATATATATATATATATCAACAGTAATAAAAATATATAATAAATACTATATTATATTTATATTATAAGTTTTTGTACATTTATATATATATTCAAATAATGCCTGTAATAATGCTTCTGTACCTACACGAAATAATGATTATGGTTGTGTAATAAAAAAAAATCTGCACATTTAGAAAACATTTTAAACGGGTTCTTACCGCGATAACAGTTTGTATAGAGTTCCCGATATTTCGGCACTGTTGCAAGCGCCATGATCACGGGTAAACTGGAGAGCTGCGGGTAGATGTTAAGGACAGACATATCTGTCCACCCTTGCCCAAATTGATATCGCGGTAAGAACCCGTTTAAAATGTTTTCTAAACGTGCAGAAAGTAACCGAGAAAGTCTTAAAATAATATAAAAAAAAATCTAAGCCATTCTAAGTACAAATTGTGATCTCATTATTGTTATCTAAGTTATCTAAGAACAAAGAACACCTAAGAAGTAATAAATAATGTTTTTTTTTAAGTTGTCTTGTTGAAGTTTATGACTTACTTAAATATATTATTTCTTTCTATATTCGTATTTTATTTGAAATTTTATTTTTTTATTGCCTCATGTGCATCAACCTTAACAATATTTCCAGTGTGTTACACAATTCCAGTGTGTTATCATGTGTTACAAGTTCTCGTGTGTTATGGTACATTTTCTGTGAGCCTCACCCTCATAATGTCCCAAAATCACAAAGTCTGTGTAAATCAATCCGGCTCATTTGGACCACTTTGTTTATTGCACTATTTACTCACTTAAGAAAAAATACCTGGTAAAAATTGAGCATACTCTTATCAAAAGCTACAAATCAAAATTAACTTTCAAACTGATCCAAAATATAAGAGCCCCCTAGCAGAAAAAATGCCGCTGAAATTTAATAATACTTTTTAAACTTAAGACTTTACTAGGGTGCACTCCATATGAAAAAATACATATAATATTATGAAGAAACAAACCTCACAGGCAATTCCTTTCCAAGCTCAAAAGTGTTGGTTTAGAAGTGGAATCAAGTATGCTATATGAGAAATCAATTTTACCAAGGGATCCATATCCATAATGTTCCCTATGACTGCTGTCGGAGAAAGTCTTCATCCATTTGTTGTATATAACTGAACATTTATGTTCACAATGGACATTTAATGGACCTAGAAGATGACTGTTCAACCATTTTGAATCAGGATGGTTTGATAGCCTTTTTTATTATTTTAAATTGGCTGGCAAATGTGAACTTTCTGGCCAGGTGTATGAACCTGGCGAGAAAGTTTACATTGGCGATAACCAAGCATCCCATATTGTGAAAAAACGACATATGTTAAGTTTTTCTAACCCCGAATTGTCACATCAAACCCAACTGTTGGCATATGCCTTTTTTGGCCCTTTACAAATAGGCCATTTTCCAAATGTTTTGACAAAACACATAACATATCACAGTAGATATAAAAGCACTGGTATAGTATTGCACCATTCTTAACTGGTTCATTTCAACCAAAAATTACACACACTATTGACAATAGACTTTTAGACTTGTTGAAGGAGACACACTACAAAAAATAAAATAATCAACAGGGAAAATCTGTCACGAGTTATTGAATTTTCAAACATCTTTGAGAATTTTCAAATATCTTTGAAAATTTGATAATTCCGCCTGTGAAAACCAAAATACTCAGTAAGAAGTATAAATGACAAAGATATTCCCCAAATTCCATGCAAGTTCTGGTCCATTATGCAAAATCCCTAGAGGTAAGATTTATCAATTAAGTATTGCAATCGTTGCTGATGCCAAATAATCCTGTTATTCTCAAAATGTTGTTAGTTTTGTAAAACAATTTATAATTACACTCGTTTCTTCCAACCACAACCAAGCAACAAATCAATTCAATTCAATTTTGTGGTAATTAATATGGCTTGCTTCTACCCCAGGAGGTAATCCTGCAAATGTCACGTTTCAGTCAGGTCAAACACAGTGATATATAAATGACAGATGTACGGCGTCAAGCAACGAACAAATACCCTGCATTCCGCAAATAGATAAAAGCGATTTTAGCGCTCACATCACCGTTCCGTTGAAGCGAGAGCGCGTCCATTTTTGACCATGGGTGAGAACGATGACGTCATAAACATTGCGCTCAGAGAACCAACACTTTGGAGTATGATCGGCGTAAGCGCAGTCAAAACTTAAATTGACGCAATAACTGTCAATATCGCGCTAAAAGTAATCGAAACGGTTGTAAGCGATTTGAGCGATCACAGTTCTGTAAGCAATTTACGAAACGCAAGGATAGCCAAATGACATCTATGACAATGACAAGTTTCATTGGGTTGCCAGACATAATATTAAAATTTACGCCAGATTCAATATTATTTTTCACTAAAATGATACATTTTAGACAAAAATCGCCAATCTTAATTTACAAGGAAGTAAAGTGTGCTTACAAGCAAAATAATTTATCAAACAAATTCAAGCGTTAGGTACCTATTAATAACAGGATATGAAATGGGTAAATTAAGTTAGATAAAAGAGCAAACTATAAGACACAGATAATTTAAAAGTAAAAGTTGAAAGATATTATTTTTGCAATCGAACTCGTACAGAATATGCATTAAAAATACGATCTGAATAGGGCAGCCATATTATGTTATTATTATATTTGTAGTGCGCCGTTTCAGTCTCTCAGTTGTTTATCGGGCAAAAACAACGACACGTGCTTTAAATGTACACCTTTTTAAGTGTCATGGTGTGAATTACAGCAGGATTGTTTAGGTACATCTCTAAAATTTAATGTAGTCCATTGAAAAGTTACGTTTTTAAGAGGACGCAATTTTATTTTTTTGAAGTGTGAGGGTCAGTGTAAAGCTAAAACTAGGGATGAAACGGATATGGAATTTTGGTTTCGGTTTCGGATACGGATATTGAATTTTTTTTATATCGGTTTCGGTTTCGGTTACGGATATGAAATTATTTCGGATTATCCGGTAGTTTCGGTTACGGATATTAGTTTCTAGGAATTTCAAAATTAATACAAAAAAAAAAGATGATAAAATGGTTTTATTTATATAGAGGAGGACGATGGGTGAGAACGATGACGTCATAAACACCGCTACATTGAGCTCAGAGAGAGAACCAACACTTTAGTCACAGTTCTGTAAGCAGTTTACGGAACGCAGCCAAAAACAACTTGTTTCATTTAGATTTTTAGATTCCGCCACTATCTGAAAATATCCGAAACATTTATTTCGGTTTCGGTTACGGATACGGCTATTTTTTTTATTTCGGATATCCGGTAGTTTCGGTTACAGATATGGATATCCTTAACATCCCTAGCTAAAACCAAGTTTGTAGGGTTGCACCCTTGTCCCACGGCCGCCATCTTGAAAATAGGGGTTGAAATGGATTTAGGATGTAACTCTTAAACTATTTATCTGTCAAAAAAAATATATAAAAATTTTTTCTAGCAAATTAACTTTTCTACAACTCTAGTCCCGTAACTTTTTGTCGTAGAACGATAAATAAAAAAGTTATAAGCGAAAATGTTGAGTATATTATAATAATGAAATATTGACTCTTTTCCTCACCATCCACGAGGTAGAGACTAGAGGCGCGTTTTATTTACGTGGTATCCCCAATAGGCATAATCCACGGTGATTTTCTAAATTAAAACTTCTTGGTCCTCAGTCTTTTCGATTGACCAGGCTGTGGCTCAGCATCTGATTGGCTTTCTGAAGCAAATACCAGTGGGGGAACTGGAGAAGGAAGAGGAGTTAATGTTGACGGTTCATCTTCAAAATAATTTCAGTTATTAATTCTGAGAGCTCTATTACGTTGTTGCAAGTCTCTCCAGAACAATGGAAGCACACTGCAGAACATTTTAGCCCTGCTTTTCTACATCCACACATCGCTCCACAGTTTCCTTTTTTGCATTTGCAAAAGATCAATTTGAGAAGCTCAGGGGTGCTGGAGGTTTAGAGCTCTGCACTGGAATCAATAATTTTCCACGTTTTTTCCAGCCAAGTCTTCAGCATCATTATAATAACCAAGCCACGACTGGGCCTGATGGTAGACTCGGAAAGTATGAAAGCGAGCTGTGTCTTGTGTTGGAGGAAATGAAGATAAGTTAAATGTACTTTTTGTCACAGCCTTGGCGGATAATTTGTATCTTAAGCCGTCAAGAGAATTATCATCTTTGTTACCACCGTATAAAGAGATAAAAAAACATTTACATTATAACTTTTTTTTTAAATTTAACATTTCAATGGACTAATGGAATGAAATGGATCTTTAAAAAGTTGTGGTAAGATGGTCTTACTAAGACCCCTGTTGTCAGTAGTAGAGTAGTATATATTTTAGTAGTAATGTGTTATTTAACTTAAAAAATCGATTATTAATTAATCGATAATTTTTTTAGCGGAAAAAATCGATGTAATCGTTTTTTTTTTATTAATCGATTTTGTCATAATAATCGATTTTTTCCTAATTTTTTCAATCAGGTGTCTCCAAAATAAACGCCAAAATATTTTATTAATCACAGTTTTATTTATTATAATTCAAAATATACAACAACAAAGTTTTATAATTTAATCAAAAATAACACCAAACTAAATTATTCTAACAATTCGTTCGTGTTGAAGTCGGTTTCACGTAGAATGAGAAGTTTTCCCGCGGTAAAAACTACCATATTTGTTTATTCTTTTTTTACCATAAAATAATTATCTATTACTGTAAAGTTTCACTTTTCCTTTATGAAATAAATGAACCAAAAAAAAAAAAAGTAAAGTCTCATCCAAATCCGTCCAATAGTTTTTACGTTAAAGAGTAACAAAAACATACAACTTTCACGTTTATACTACTAGGAAGAAAAACTAGAAATCCGTCGGCAAAGAGCTTAGCTACAATAGCTAAGGTAAGCGTTTTGATAATATTCAGCTCCTGACTTTAGTTAATATGGCGCCAGCTTTCTAGATCAATCTCTCTGCTGGAGAGAAGCCGGTACCAAAAGGTGCTTATACGCTAACAGATGGCGTTAATTTAAATATCCGCGGTGGGCAGACTTAGGGCGGCCGCAGACAGACGGTTTCCTGATCCGGAATTCAGATTCGGAAACCTGAAAATGGGTATTTTTCCGTTCGGAAATAGTAAGGACGTGTGCGTCGTGTTGAACATTTTGTATGAAAATTGAGCATTCAGGTTTCCGAATCTGAATTCCGGATCAGGAAACCTAATCAGGAAACCGTGTGTCTGCGGCCGCCCTTAAATGTCGGGTGTGGCTTATGAAAAATCAATTTTAAAAAATCGATTATTACCAATATTAAAATTGCCCATAAAAATCGATTTTTCTATTTTTTTTAATCGATTATCAATCGATTTTTTATAAATTAATAATTTTTTCATTTTAGTCTGTGGATATTTGTCGTAATCGTAACGGCAGGTGACATTATTTGTTCGTTGTGGGGTGTCTTTTATTTAGTACCATACAGAAAATTGGAAGTGAAAAATTTTTTCGTGAACTTAAAAATTCATTTAATTCTTTCAATTTTGTTAAATAGTGTACATTTTGTATATATTTTTAATAACTATAGTATAGAAGCTTAATTTTTATTAAAATGACGTCTCGGGCGAAACGCAAGAAAAAGAAGGAGGAGGCAGTAATATCAGGGGAAGACTCGCTGCTTTCGGACTCCGACTCCATGCACAGTGACTGCAATTCAGCTAAGTCCGATCCATATAAAACTTATTTCGTTCCCGATTATACACGTCGGTATCCTGAGGATTCTTCAGCTACAGATTTCGTTGTCTTCTTGGAATCAAACGATGAGTCCAAACCTATTTCAACAAGAGATATGATTTCTTTATCATCAACATTAAATAAATATATAAAAGGCATAAAATATATGCAAAATCTTAATAAATACAAAGTTACAGTTCATTTTGACCGTGCAAATTTGGCAAATAGTTTTCTTAACAATAAGACTTTGTTATCAGAATATAAACTCAAAGCAACTATTCCTGCAAAAACTACTGAAATTACTGGTGTTATTACTAATGTGCCCATTAAATGGTCCAATCAAAAAATTTTTGGAGTGATTAATAGTAATAAAAAAATTATTTCTGTTCGGAGAATTCAAAGGAAGGTTAAAAATGAACAAAACTTTGAATTACAACCGACTAAAACAGTAATCATAACTTTTGCTGCCATTTATCTTCCTGATCATATTGATTTACAAGGCTGGAGGTTTCCAGTTAAGATGTACATTCCACCTGTAAAACAATGCTTTAAATGCCTACGGTATGGACATTTGGCTAAGTACTGTAAAAATAATGTTAGATGTTCAATATGTGGAGATGCACATTCTTTTAAAGAATGTACAGTACCTAGGGAAAAGGCTACATGCTGTCACTGTAGAGGAAATCACATTAGTATATCTGCTGAGTGTCCTATTAAAAAGAAAAAAATTAATGATATTAAAATTGGTTTATCCTCTTTGTCTTATGCTTCAGTTGCAAATACAGAGAGTTTTCCAGCCTTAGGACAAAAGTTTGACCTGCTCAGTCACTTGAAAAAAGATAATAAATCTTTGAATTTATTGGTTGAGGCTATTGTTAAAATAATTACATTAAATAAAACAAAGGAAACTTCCATCAGTACTAAAAATATTTTACAAATATTAAGTGATATTTATGAAAAGTCATCTGCTAATAATCCATCCTAATGGCTCATTTAAAAATAGTTCAGTGGAATGCTCAAAGCATTAAAAGTAATAAATCTGAATTTACATATTTTCTTTATAGTAATGATGTTGATATCGCTTTAATAAGTGAAACTTGGCTTAGACCACATCATACCTTTAACATAAAGGGATACACAATAGTTAGAAATGACACTGGTAATACACATAATGGAGTTGCAATAATAATTCATAACAAATTACAATTCTTAAAAATTGATACTTATTTTGATGATTCCTTACAAAATGTTGCTGTACAGATAAAAATAGGTGGTAAATATATTTCATTTGTTAGTGTTTATTGTCCTTCTAGGTGTCATTATTCAAAATTAAAATTTTCAAAATTAATTGATAGTCTTCCAACTCCAGTCTTTATTGCTGGAGATTTCAATGCATACCATACTTCTTGGGGTTGTCAAAAAGTGGATAAAAGAGGTGAAGAAGTACTAGATTCTTTTGATGAAAATAACCTTGTTCTGTTAAATTCAGGAGAAGTCACGACTGTAGGAACTTCGTCCTGGAGACCAAATGGCTTAGATCTTTCTTTGGTTAGTCCAGCTTTATCATGGGATTGTGAATGGTCTGTTCATGATGATTCCTTTGGAAGTTATCATTTGCCTACAATTACTAAACTTCTGTTGTCTCAAACTCCAGTTATATCTTCAGAACATTGTGTTCACTCTCAAAATGTCAGTAAGAAATTAAACTTGAATTTAGTTAATTGGGATTTGTATGTAAATATTGTTAATACTTCGTTGAATAGTTTTATGATTAATTCTGAATGTTCACTAGAAAGTTATTTGCAGTTTTGTGATATTTTATTGGCATCAGTTGAAAAATCTATGTCACAACAAAAAACGAAAACAAAGTCTTGTTGTCAATGTCAAAATCTTTGTCATTTATGCTCACGTTCCGTTTCAGGTTTTAGGGCAAAAAGGGCAAGACATTCCGTTCCTTGGTGGAATAGCAAATGTGCAGATGCTGTTAAAAAATGTAAAGATGCTTTTGTTGCTTTCAAAAATGATCCTTCTGTAGAAAAATATTTGCTTTTTAAAAAAAATCAGGCTTCTAAGAAATTGACTATAAACTTTGAAAAACAGAAATCTTGGCAAGATTATTGCAATTCTATAAATCGTCTTACTCCAATTTCTCATGTCTGGAATAAAATACGCAGATTTAACAAAACTTTTGTTTCTAGAAGTGAAAATGATCATTGGGTAAATAGTTTTTTAAAAAAATACACTCCAGACTATGTCTCGAAACCTTTTACTTTTGTAGATAACAAATTTCATAGACAAAATCTTTCGTTGCTTGATCCGTTCACAATTTCTGAACTTACTGCTGCCATAAAATCAAGAAAAGATACAACTTGTGGTTTAGATGGTATTTCCTATAAAATGTTTCGTCTTCTCAGTCATAAAAATCTATGTAAATTCTTGATAATTTTAAATATTTTGTTTGAAAATGACTTAATACCAAATCAATGGAAAACTGATTGTCTGGTCCCTGTACTGAAGCCAGGGAAGGATCTTGATAGTCCAGATTCTTATCGACCTATAGCGTTGTCCTCTTGTGTTGGTAAAATTTTTGAGCAGCTGCTCAAACAACGTCTGGAATATTACATCGAATCAAATTGTATTCTTCCTAGTAATCAGTTTGGTTTTCGGCGTGGACGCTCGGCTAGGGAAAGCATTGCACATTTGTTATTAGATGCAAATAAATCCATAAAGGAACGGAATTATCTTGCTTGTAATTTTTTCGATGTAACAGGAGCCTTTAACAATGTAGGTTTAGAAACGCTTGCTAATATCTTGCTATCACTCAGAATTCCAAAAAAAATGGTTCTTTGGATATATAACTTTCTAAATGAAAGAATGGTCTATGTTAAATTGGGTAACAACTTTTATGGTCCACGTAATTCCTATAAAGGCGTCAATCAAGGCGGCATCTTGAGCCCTCTACTGTATATAATTTATATTCATAAATTGAATGAGATATTAGGCGCAAATGTTTCTAATCTGCAGTTTGCTGATGATCTTGTTGTTTATTGTTCTGGCAAAAAACTTAAAGATGTGCAAACGAATTTAAATAATGCCTGTAAAAGGCTTGAAGTCTATTTTTCTTTCTTAGGTTTAACTGTAAATACAGAAAAGAGTAAATCTCTTGTTTTCTCTAGAGATAAAGATTGTAAATTAGAATGTGTATATAATGGTAACCTTATTCCTAACTGTACAGAAATAAAATTCTTAGGTGTAGTATTTCAACAAAATTTAAGTTTTAAAAAATATGTGCAAATATTGATAGATAGAGCTGTAAAAGCTACAAATATTTTAAAATGCCTTACTGGTTGTCGTTTTGGTGCAGATCCTAAAATATTATTGATGCTGTTTAAATCATTAGTTAGAAGTCACTTTGAATATGCTTTTTTTTGCTTTGCTTCTGACAATAATTTTATAAATAAAATAGATAAAGTACAAAATAAAAATCTCAGGATAATTCTAGGAGCCATGAGTACTTCTCCGATTAATTCAATGCAAGTTGAAACTAACACTTGTCCCATTAAATTTAGGTTTGATTATTTGAAAAGAAGGTTCATAATTGATTTGATGAAAACTTCTAATAATGCGTTGTACAAAAAGATTTTGATATCTAATTACTCTTATTTATGTAAAAATTTTGATTTCATTAATTATTTGAAAAATGAAAATATTGCTCAGTATGATATTTTACCTTGTTATAGTGGAACATATGAAGGTAAGTTTTTTAAATTTGATGTCATTATAGACACAAATTTAAAAAATAAATATGAAGTATATGAAAAGTTATCATACTATGATAATTACCGTCAAATTTACACAGATGCTTCAAAAACATCTCAGTCTGTGTCGATAGCGGCTTATGATATTATTTTGAAAATTGCACATGGTTATAAGCTGTCCAATATTTGCAGTATTTTTACGGCAGAAGCTGCTGCTATTCTGTTTGCTTTAGATTTGATTAGTTCTGTAGATTCTTCTGGTAAATGGATTATTATTTCTGATAGTATGAGTGTTCTTCAAGCTATTAATAATCCTCGTCTTTCTAGTAAAATTCATCCTTTTATATATGAGATCCGGGAAAAGATTTATAAATTATCATTGAAACATAAAGAAATTGTCATTTTCTGGACACCAGCACACATTGGTGTTAGTGGTAATGAATTAGCTGATACATTAGCTAGTATCATTACAAATACTGATAACAACATTTGCAAATTAAAAAACATAGCAATTCCCATTTCAGAGTTTCTTCCTGAAATAAAAAATCAAATGATTAATAATTGGTTTCAATTTTGGCAAGATTCTCTTAAAGAAAAGGGCAAGTGGTATTCCGTATGTAATCAAAAAATTTCGTCTCCTTGGTTTACCAAGGGCTCTTTCAAAAATAGAAATTTTTATACAACAATTTGTCGTCTTCGTATAGGTCATGCTGCTTTTAATGAACACTTATATCGCATGAATATGATAACTTCCCCTTGTTGTTCATATTGTAATGAGTCAGTACAGTCATTGGATCATATATTTTTTGAATGTCCTCAATTTCATATTGACAGGTTAATTTTCATTGATGAGCTATTAGAAATTTATAAAACATTAGAAAATATCCCGCGTAATACTCAAGAACTTTTAAAAACAACTGAATGCTACTTACCTATGTATAAATTCATAAAATTTACAGTGTGTAATATCTGATGAAAATGTTTATGTATACTCATAACAAATATATATTAGCATTTTATTATTAAAGACATGGACTTGGTCCTTATTATGTTTGTTTATGAGGAAATAAAATATCGTCAATGTTACTTCTTATTGAAAACTAAACAAAGCTAAGTCAACAAGAAAGAAGAAAACCAAATTATTGATGACATGGCTGTATGGGCATAGTCTCTTTGCCTTTCCGCATGACGGAAGAATCTAACAAAAAAAAAAAAAAAAAAAAATTAGTACCATACATAAGTAAAATGATGGCTACACTACAAGTTAAAGCAAAAATGAAGAAAATCATTACTAACATGCCTCGTACAGCATACTTTTAGACTCGAAAATGGAGTTGCAAATAATTGAAATCGTGCGTCTAACAAAGGAGTGCATTTGAAAGCTTTACGGTATGAATTACCTCATGGTATCCAAAATTACCATAAATCAATATGAAATACAAAGCTTATGATATGATAATATATTGTACTACGATAAACTGATGAACAAATGTGCCTTTTGTACGAATCTGTAAATATATCTTTAAATATAAAAAACAACAGCATTTTACTGGTACAACAAATAATGTTATCGCAATCAGTGATAAACACAGAGTGTTAATGTGATTTTACAAACCATTTATTTAAATGTTTCACATGACCTGTAGGTGTATCTCGGTATGGATGTCTACTTTAGTGATAGTATAAAATGACCAAGGTTTTTTTCAATTAACATTATAAATTTAGAAACACTTTATAATATGCTGTAGCTTAGAAATTATGAAAAACATTTATTATATATTTCTTAAAGAAAACATGAACACATTTATTTATACCAAACTTAAATAATAAGTGGCAATATAGAGAAGACTTATTTTTGAATGAATTTAATGATAATTTCCAGCTCATTCTGTCAGCGACTGGTGGGATGGGGTGGAATGTATGCAGCACTCTCTACCAAAATGTCCGGAAAGATCAAAGGCTGCTGCAAGTTAACCTGAGGAATGCTGCCACTATGGAGTGCCCGCAATTTCTTCGAGAACCTTCTAAGAGGTAGATTCATCAAAAGGTAACTTGAAATATTTTTTTGTAGATATTATTATTATAAATATAGAATGATGTTTAAAAAAATATATATAGAATATAGAACCAATTTTTATGAGAAGTGTTCCTCAAGTACTAAATATCTAAAATTGCCCATGTAATTAATGAAATCTAAAAAAAATTCATATGCAGCAATTTAACTTGTAGATACCAGCAACTCTTTGACTGCAATAAAAGTGATTTTCCTGAGAGATTAAGACTTATACCCATGGCAAAAAGGAGCCTTTTTTTATCCCAGACTGTTGAACTACATTTATTTCAAAATTCATCAAAATCAGTTCAACCATTTTAATGTGGTGGAATATACAGAGACAGACATTTACATTTTCACATATACCTATATTGTTAATAAGGATAACAGTAGTACCTATAATTTTATTTTTAATAGTTTAATATAGCTTGGCTATCATAAAAAGTTTAATTATAATATACTAAAATAAATACCCATGGGATTTAAATTTTAAAATATATTTAGGTATGTATTATATATCTATGGTCTGCAAGATACTATCCATAATTCCAGTTTCAAATGCTACTAATACGACATCAAATTACTTAATAGAATTACACAACTAAAACAACCTTCTTAAGGGCTGATTTTTCAATAGTCAGATAAATGCTAACTGACTGATAAGAGGTATGTTTTTATTATCACTTCATACATATGTCAAATATTTATGTTCGACGTGCAACAAAAACATACTGATTTTCCGTCAGGTAGAATTTATCTGACTATTGAAAAACCGGCCCTTAGTCAATAATCCTATGTAGTAACTTACTCTGATATTTTCAGATGCAGATCATAAGTCAAGTTGAAGACCAACAAGAAATACATTTAACAATCTATAAAGAAGTTTCTGATGATAATCTTTTTGGTGAAATTCGCCAAAATCCCAGAAAATCTATATACAGGTAGAAAACAAAAAATGTTTACAAGACATAGACAAATTGAAAGATGCTATCACACCAATTGTTGATGGGTCAACTCATATGTGAAGAAATGAAACTTATTGGTTCTTTGGAAGATATGTGACAGAACAGTTAAATAATATGTCCAGCGTTGATGCTGATTTTGCTAGTCAAGAAATAATGAAGTTGTTTGAAAAAAAGCTATTATAGTCATAAAGTTACTTGAGATTTTTGAAGAATTGAAATCAATTTGTTGTTATTGCCTTATCCACAGATATCCATTCTTGGACATAATTATAGTGTCACATTAATTAACAGAATGTCTAGAGAGAAATGACTTACATCCAGACCATTTATCTAAATTCTAGGGTAAGGATATTTCATCAAAAGTGAGCAACAAAATCTTTTGTCATAGTCATGAAATAGTTGTTATAAACGATAATAACTCTAAGCTGATTTAATTTGAAAATAAAATCTTTTGATTGTCAAATTAAATCAGGCCCTCTGTCTTCCACTGCCTGTTAAAGCTCAGAAGTGACCAACTCTGATCTTCTGAGGTTCGTTTGGATGTCTTGTAGTTCCATTTGCTGGCTACTTAGGAGACTAAACATGGGATGAACTTCGACGATAGCATAGGTAGATTATCCTGGACCGCGCTTTTACTGTCCCAGCATGCCCATGTAAGGCGGCGCGGTGCGAGAAGTTTCTAGACATCAATGGCTCCTGCTTATGTCGGGCTTGGCAGTCTTGTCAGGGTTTAGGGAATGCAAATCTCGCGAGATTGGGGCTCCAGCGAGATCTCGCAAGATTATGAATAACAATACTGCGAGATCACGTCAATTTCGAGATCTCGCGAGATTGGCAGTTTTGTGTTTTTTTTTTAAATAATGACTATATTTTAGCAATTAGAAAAATAAAAAAAAGTAGGTATTGTAAGATAAACATTAGTTTTTAATTTTTCATCTAACAATGTTTGACGTACCTGTCTGCAATTTAATTTTTTTCATATACTTTTATGAAATAAACTTTGACGTACGTACGTATGATACGTACCTACGTCATAGTTTATTATAAAGATAGATACGTACGTTACGTATCTATCAAATTACAAATATAAAATCAACCAGTCTTCTGTTCTAATAACAAACAAAAATATTTTAGTATTGTGTAACTTGTCAAATTCTACAGAATTTCGCCCTGTTATCGTTATCGTTTAGATGAAGGTTTTCGGTGATTTTTTGAATCTACGAGTAGTTATTGGAAAAACTCATGAAATTACAGGATTATTATAGAACACGTCACTTGACCAATATAACTCCATATCCGGTAATGGATTCAGCCTAGTCATAATAAGCACCCCTAAATACACTTTTATTTCAGCACTAGACACAGGGAACCAATTTCTACCATTTTTTTGGCGGGCGTATCGGTTAGTTTGTTCGACAATTATTGCTATGATATAATCGGTAAAAAAATGTTCAAAAACTTGAATTGGTTGGGTTTTATGGGTGAATTGTTAATATGTTTTAGCCTTTTTGTGGAACAGTGTGAAATTCGTCTGAAATTTGCCAATCGCGAGGTACTGATCGATTTCTTCGAGGAGGGCGTTAAGTTGTACAATAAGAGAGCCATAGGATCACTTTGATTTTCCGGAGAAAATGCTTCTAGATCAGGTACAGAAAGTAAAGACTGTTGGTCACTAGGCACGGAGAGATCTTGAAATAAACATAAAATTGAGGCTATAGGGCTACGAGTTGATATAGAAGCAGCAGTACCTGGTCTATCCTGATCTGGCGCTTCGAATGCAGTAACATCTAACTCACTCCAGTGTGGGCTATTGTTAACACATGTCAGCCCTTCGTCCACGTTCATAACCAAGATTTCATAACTGGTTATGAAAAAAGACTTTTTTTCACTGTTTCATAACCAGTTATCAAACAATACTTTATTATCCATTTTCACAACCAGAACCTCCTATTCATGTATGGTCTCCTGGTACTTTTTCGGAATAATGAGTTCAAACATTCAATCGGGACTGTCGAACATGTTGTATAATAATAGGAACTGTATGGTGCTAGTTTGCTGGCTAGTTTTCACTGTCATAGATAAGTGATAGATAATGCGTTTCAAGTAATAATGAGTTTAAACGTGCAATCAAAACATGCAAAAAAATTAAAATATTTATTTTAATTTATCATTTTGATAAATAGTTAAAAATAAAAGTACTTCGACATAAACAAAAAAAAGGCTGCTCCTTCTGAGCAATGTTTGTCAACTTAAATCATAAATGGTGCAATTATTTCTAAACAATGACCGACATTTATTTTTTTTGCCATTAATTCTTCTATTGTTTGATTAATTTCTTTGTCGATTTCGGCGTAGTTATAATTTTTTCGTTTAGTTTTTGTGTTTCTCATTTTAAATTCCTTTTCTAAAATGTCCAATATTTTTACTATGGATGGCCTTTTCTGCCCAACAAAACGGTTTAGTCTAGAATGCCACCCTTCTACATGATTAGTATTTCTTATTTCTTCTCCTTGACAACACCACGTTTTAATAAATTGCACATCCTTTAACCAAAATCGATTAAAATAATCATTAAACTTTGCTACTTCCTCATTTTTCGGAGATTTTTTCATTATGTAGTTATAGCCCGCAGTAATATATTGTAAGGGTAAACGTGCCAGGCCAGCACATCGTGCAACATGCCTCCTCTGAACTCTTGATTTTATTCCTAACTTTTTGGATTTTTTAAAGAGACTGCTACAAAAATGATAAAAACAGCCCTTTATTGTCGTATCTGGAAATATTCTCCGAACAGCATTCATAGCGGATTTTTCATAATCCAACAATATCTTAGATGGAGTCCAGTTTGGAAATCTTGTTTTAATTATATCAAACAATGTTTGATAAGTTTTAGCTGTTTTTCCCTGAAGAAAGGCAAAAAACAACGGAATCACTTTTTTTGTGTCAGCATTGTAACCGTGGATACTATAGATTTGTTTGAAAGGTAGCGGGCATGCTTTGAAAGTACCATCGAGTAAATAAACTTCAAAGTCTTGTAAAATACTTCCAGTGTCCGGTGAACAAAAAATGAGAATTCTGATCTTATCATTATAGTCACCTATTAGGTATTTCTCGAACTTCTCGGGCACTATCACGTCCTTGGGCAGTTTATGTTGAAGTTTGGGAACTTTCAATTCATTATTTCGTGCATTGTACAAGCCACTTTTGATATTTTCATATGTCGGCAGCTCCGCAATCATATCCAAACCATCATCCTTTAGTTCGCATATTGCTGCTTCAAATTGTTTTTGAATAGGATCGTAATTCTCGCAATTTTTTTTCTTCAACTGAACCATCTTACGAGATATGATATATTTAGCAGCATTTGGTACACAGTCTGAGATGTGGGGATTACCTTTTATCAAGATTTTTTCGAGACTTAGTGTTAAATTTCCCTTACATTGCTTGGTATGATTGCAATGCCAAAATGTATTACCCTCAACATATGTTTTTCGGAGATGGTATTCCCGGTCTTCAAAAATTAATTTTGTCCCTCCTCGTTTAGTAGGAATAAACTCCATCGTTATTTACAAAAAGAGGACAATAAAATTACTTCTTCAGTATGACTTTCCACAACAATAAACATTTGACACTTGAAACGCATTATCTATCACTTATCTATGACAGTGAAAACTAGCCAGCAAACTAGCACCATACAGTTCCTATTATTATACAACATGTTCGACAGTCCCGATTGAATGTTTGAACTCATTATTCCGAAAAAGTACCAGGAGACCATACATGAATAGGAGGTTCTGGTTGTGAAAATGGATAATAAAGTATTGTTTGATAACTGGTTATGAAACAGTGAAAAAAAGTCTTTTTTCATAACCAGTTATGAAATCTTGGTTATGAACGTGGACGAAGGGCATGTCAGTCACTGACTTCAGGAAACATATTAAAAATAATAGAAAACAAAACACCTAAGAATTACTTATTAATTAGATAAATTGGCTTGCTCTGAAATCAACTGAATTGTCGATAACAATAGAAGACTTAATCTAAAATCTGTGAGTCATTAACTTCAAATCACATAAATTCTAAAGAGTGATAACTTACATCTAGAGACAAAATGTAATCAATAAAGATACCTGAGTATCTTGTTATTAATAATCATAACATTGGGGACATATGCAATTTTCTGTATATTCGACAGACAAACCAACACAGTCTTCATGGACATAGGTGCCACATTTAAAACAAGATCGCATGTCAGCAACCCTATTTAGATCACAAACGAAGCAATACCAAGACTCACCAAGTTTCTAGATTTTCATTTACCACTATACGGTTTTGAAAGAATCTTGTTTGATGATACTCGTACTCTATTCCTTTTTGAAGGATCTTGTTTTCGTTTTGGTAAAGTAATGTTGGGTGGCTCAGGAATATTATTCTTTTTTTGAGAGGCAGCTGAGGATGACTCTGACGTACTTTTCTTCTTTTTTGAAGTTTTATTCGATGACCCTGGCAATGCGAAAAGCATTTTTCTGAGAAGCTGCTCCAGACGGATCTGGCAATTTTTTTGTGCAAGTCGCTTTCGTTAGTTCTTGAGCCAGACTTCTCTGTTCTGGTTGTTCTGTTTCAAGCTTGCTAATGGGACGACATCGTCGCTAACGTCACCTTCAGTACGAATATTTTCAACGATCTTAAGCTGATCATTTCTCGAAGGTGAAGAAGGTGCATTTTTGTTATATTTATTACTAATAAAAGCGTTACCTATGTTTTCTTCATGATCTTCCATGTCCAGATGTTCCTCTACCTTGACTGATCATTCCTCGTCCTCGCTCATATGTTCCCTAGGTTACTGAATAAGATCTGTAAAACATCGTGTAAAGCCACCAAGCTTTTGTTCAGCACGATGACTTTCACAAGGATTTCCTTCTCGAGTTCTGCCTTAGCCTTCTTTTTGGCAAGCTCGCGGCAAAGGCCGCATACCTTCCTCGGCACAAAACGGCGTTATTAGATGATTAGTTATGATAGGGAGATGGGGGCAGTTTTGAACACTTTTAGACTTACCTGTTCTATAATCATTTCAAGGAAGTTTTACAACATTTGTCTATTATTCTCAGTACCTACAGGGCTTAGACCATACTTTAAAATAAGTTTTTGGTTCACATAGAATATTGACATATTTCCTCATTTTTTTAAATTTCTCATTGTTTTTGTTCAAATGTGCCGTTTTGAATCACTCTGGGGCAATTTTGAAATAGCATTATAATGTATTATCATTGTAATTATCATTTACAACATTTTGCTTTACAAACATTACTAATTGTAATTAAAAATATTTTTTTTGAAATTTTTGGGCAGTTTTGAAAAATCATACAGGGCAGTTTTGAAAAATCACAAACAGATTAAAATTAAACAATAGTTAACTTTTATAAATAATTATATCGTTGTCTTTGTTGTTCAATAAAAGCATTAGACTTTGGCAAGTATAGAGTTGTTATGGTAACAATCTATTAAAAGTAAGTTAAAAAGTAAGTACTTTTAAGTTACCTAACCCAAGTCGAATTTAGTTAAATCAAATTCAAACCAAAACAGAGATGCTGTACGGGATGTTCCAGGAAAGCTGTATGGAGCTGGAAGTTTCGCCACTACGTCTGTTATTGGTACAGGCCATTCATCTTCTTTATCGGGAAAGTAAAACTTAAAACCAGTTTATTTCTTCATAAAAGTAACTGTAAAAATATGCTGTATTCTTTTATCTTAATTATACCAACAAAATGCTTACATGATTTTAGTGTTGCAGATTGACATTTCACCAGTACGTAATCACTGACGTTTAAATTATCAATGCTTAATGGTTGTGAAAATGCTTCCTCACTAGAATCATCATCAAGTTCAATATGAAGTTGATCATCGCTTACATCCATGTCAGAATCGTCGTGCACTGAAATATTATCTTCAGATTCAGATTCTGTGCTTGACTTGGTCCTTGTCTTTTTCTTCTTATTCAAAACTGATTTCTTCTTAGTCACCTGTAAATTTTTATTAGTTACCTGTCTGCCTCTTTTGGCAAAAAGACGAATTGAAGACTTATTTAAAAGTTTCATCCGTTCTAGGTATGCTGACTCTATAATATTTTTTTCCGGAGTATCAGTTAAGACACGCGATGTTACTTTCTTTCTTCCTGTAGTTCTCTCGAGAGGAGCAGCTTTTGGATATGGTCTCAGGTGTTAAAATTACACATGCACCATGATTGTCTGAATTGATAGAAACAGCTTCAGTAGTTTCACAAGAAGATTTGTCTGCCATCTTACGTACGTTATCTTGATGAACTATGTTATTCATAGGGTGTTCAGTGTCAATACTTCCGGCATCAGTAGCATCAGAGTCAAAATCTACTAGAGGGGAATTATTATATGGTAGTTCTATATTTTGAAATTCTTCGGTTGTAGGTTGTTCAGCATTAACACCTTCGGCGTCAGTGGCATCAGAGTCGATATAATTTTAAAAATGAATTAAAAAATATTGACAGGTTGCAAACCTTAACTTCAAACAATGACATAAACAAAAACTATACTATTTTAATTGACATTCTTAAAAATATTTTAAATACTTGTATTCTTTTAGAAAAAATAAAATTAAAAAATAATAATAATAATAATAAACGATGGCTGACGACCGGACTAAAACTTTCATGTAAAAATAAACGACTTAAACGTACACATAAATTCTTCAAACAATAAATTACTTAGAAAACACTATAAAATATACTCAAAAGTTCTTAAAAGAACGATAAACAAAGCTAAAAAAATATATTACTGCCAAAAAGCAAAATCAAGTGATAATATTATTAAATACGTGTGGCATATAATTAGGGAAACTACAAATAAAAATATAAAAAAACGAAGGAAAATATTATTCTACAATACAACAAAAAGAAACTATTTTGAAGTTATAAATACTGGAAAAAGGAACGCGGGCCCCCGAGCATTACGCGACTGGGACTCGAACCCAGGATCTTTGGAAAACCGGTCCAACGCTCTTACCACTGAGCTACCGCGCCGTAGCGGTGTTATAGTATAAAAATGATTGATATTAAATTAAAAGTAATGGTGATTCTTCTTGTTCTTCACATAGGGACTCTTCTAGATATTCGATATCGTCAACCATATTTTTATCCGGTATTTCCTGTGATGATGGTCTACTCTGTTATAATACTCCAAAATCTCTAAATCACGCCATTTGTCGCCGAAATGAGTAGATAACAATTATTAACGTCCCTAACCTTTAACGGTTTTACTTGTGCACCATGTGGAATAGTGGTTGGAGATAAAAATAAGATTAATAGACAAAAATCTAATTATGACGACGTAAACGAGAAATCATAGCCGTGTATTTACCTTTTTTGCAAACGCTTTTATATTGACCTGAATTACTTTTATAGTGGAGTTCTCCTCTTACTCCAACCATGTCTGTGTTTCTACTGGCTCTTTTCAAATAAAACCTTTTGCATTTAGAAAAAGGTATATGCCATTTAGTCGTTATCAAAAATAAATCTTTAGCGACGGTTTTCCAGTTAAATACTTGAACCGCAGTAGCAACATGTATGGCGGTAGAATGTTTTTCCACTATATCAAAGTATTCTTTTGGTTTGATTATATTTTCAATCTTTCGTAATTCTTTTTCAATACGAGCAAATACTCAGTCCGGTGAAAGAAATGAGTGTTCCACTACTGGGAAGACTACTTCAACTAAATGTATTTGAGCTGGTGCATCTTTTGTTAGCCAATGAGAGAGCATTGCTATAAGCATAGAATTCTTGTTTTGACCGGAACACCCGTCAGCCATAAGTCGAACTTGATTACATTCTGGTGGAAAATCTGTAGGTACTGCAATGTCGATGGTAAACTGAAGATACTATGATATTTGCATTTTTTGCAAATTCATCCTCGGTCCAGCAATAATTGAAGACATTTTTTTTTGTTAATGCTGATTTGGAGTTACCTTCCACAATAGTGAAGTTGTAAAAGTATAGTTGGCGGGAATAGTAGGTACTCTGGTCTGGTATTTTAGGTAGCGGCATGTTTTTCTGGCAGTCGAAACTAAGAATCTTTATTTTACAGTTGTCTTCTTTTAACATTTTGAAAAATTCCTTAGCTCGACGTTTATGAACTGTTTTTTCAGCCACAGCATAGCTTTATCATTATCATTTTGCACAGTTTTTAGTTTTTCATTTATTTGAAGACAAGTCGAGCAGACGTCAACCCGAGCATTCCCAAAACCCAAATTAAAACAATTATTGAAAACGGCGCGAAAATATAACTTTTTTACTTTGAGGGTTTCTGGTGCTTGATCATTGTACATTTTGGCCATTTTGTTAATACTTAGTTCTGAAGGCAAGTATATACGTTTCGTATTGCCACGACAATACTGAGGTTCCGAACACTTAAATGTCTTTATAAATTTGATGACATTTTCTTTTTTGTCCTTGTATTTGTGGATCTTGTGGTCACCACCGCGGTTTTCTTTAGGAAAATTTCCACGTAAATAATAGTTTTTTATTACATTTTCTACGCCTTGTATCTCTTAATTTGCAAAATCTGTAGGAATGCTTTTTGGCAAATTTGCATCCTTTTAAGTTGCGATCTACAGTATACGCTATATTTCAGCTGCAAGCCTCTAGGTTTGTAATTTCGAGATTCAGATCTTGGACGGCGACGTTGTGTTTTTATACCTTTTACATGTTTCAATATAAATGAGTCTTGTTTCAATTTCTCTTTCAATCGATAAAAAGACTCATGGAATTTACGTACATCTTGCAGTAGAATTGCGGAGCATTGTAACTTTTTACATATTTTATGTTTACATGTCGGCTTAACAGGCAATCAAAAATTTGATTATTTGAGGTCCGCAAAGGCTAATAAAACGCATAGGTAGGTTTAAAAAAAATGAGTAGGTAAAAAGTATCAAGACATGATCGCCGTAGTATACAAACCGTTGTTGTTTGGCACGATTATTTTTCCAATTTGCAGGATCTACTCGTCGTTTCCGTGACTGTTTATTGTCAACAACTTTAGGGTAACACTCCATGTCAACTATTTTAATAAAGTTATGCCGAAATAATAACTTTTTGCACGTGAAAAATACAAAAAACCAAGAACAAATTCACGAGCGCACTCAATTTAATCCGCCATATTGTTTAAAGCGACGTGATTGGCTGTAATGGACAATGCTGATTCGGATACATCAACTAATGGACAATGCTGTATTTGTAGCATACTTTGATTTTTAATGCTAAAATCCTATAGGACATTGCAGCTTAAGTTTTATTTTGAAAATACAAAAATACTTCTAATAATTTGTAGATTCCTACGGCATAGACAACTGATGTTTACTTTTTTATGGATATTTAGACTACTTATATATTTACAGTTAAACTATTGAACAAAAAAGGTCCAAAAACAGACCCAAGTAACTATCGACCTATCGCATTATTACCAACAACGGCAAAGATTTTAGAAAAGCCATCTGCAATCGACTTTATAACTTCTAAATAATTTATTTTATTAGATTACAATAATCGGTCAATAAACATGTCATCGACTTTATAGGTTTTGTTAAAAAAATAATTTATTTGACGAAGCCCAATGCGGATTTAGAAAAAAACCGATCAACCACTTAAGCAGTTTACGAATACGTAAAAAATATTCTTTAACATATTAAATAAAAAACAGTACGCTATTGGACTTCTTCTTGACATGACGAAGGCATATGATAAAGTAAAATACGACATACTATTACAAAAACTTTACGACTTGGGTATACGCGGTACAACCCATAAATGGTTTAAATCATACCTACACAATCGGACGCAATATTTTGAGATCGAACATTTTGACCACGAAACCGGGAATATATCAAATATCCGCTGAGACGTGCTTCACATGACTGGCTCGATCTCCCAAGGATCCGTACTAGGGTGTGTACTTTTTTAATCTATATTAATGACTTACCCAATTTCGTACAGACACCGTGTGTCCTTTTTGCTGATTACGTATCCTTCATAATGTCATGCAATGACACTGTGAGTGCACAGAATTCGGTACAATCTGTATTAAACAACACTGAACACTGGATGACAAATCACAGCTTAGGTCTTAATTATTTAAAAACGGTAACTATGATTTTCAGACCCCACCAAAAATCACCAATTTATCCACAAATAACACAAAACGATACAAAAATAGAATGCGTAAATACTTTCAATCTCCTCGGTATAACCATCGACTCACATTTAAACTTCAAACAACACATTGAAAAAACTAAATCAAAATTATCTAGCTTCACGTACGCGCTCCGAGAACTTAAAAAAACGACTGACCTTGAAACTGCATTGTCGGCCTACTATGCATACGCACACTCCCGACTGTCTTGGCTTGATCCTGTGGGGCAATATAAGCAGAAAAAATGTGTCCGCATTCTCGCAAACATCGATAGCACCGATAGTTGCAAACCGTTCTTTAGGCAATTTAAAATATTAACGTTGACATGTATGTGTTACGGCTAAAACCCGAAGCGCGGCTGCACCTAGTTTTAGCCGGTTAGAAACATCAATAGGTTAGGTTAGTTAGGTTACTTCTTTGATACTGCCCTGAAAAAGGAGTCCAGCATAGCGCGTTATTCTCCCCTTTGCTCATTTTCCGCGTACCTGCCCCAAAGAAATAATGAAAAATTAATTCTTAAAAATCGATTAAACTATTTTCTGAAACAATATACTTACGTAGAGGTCGTGATACAGGCTTTCGCAGTAATGAAGCAGGTGATTTGCTATTAAATGCTACTGGGTCAGGAACAACTTCGATCACATTTTCTTTATGTTGTAAATATCTTTAAGTCACAGCCGAGGATGATTGATGGACTGGAGGAGCATCAGATTCTAAAACCTAAAGAAAGATGCAGAATTTAGTATTGCTTCATGTCTATCTACACAAATATGAATCAAATAGGAACTTACTTCTTTACTATTAATTGGAAGGAAATCATCAACCACAACGCTAGGGAGGCCATCCATTGAGACAGGCATGACGCTTCTGAGCCATTCTGTTTCTGGTTGCACTGAAGGTGCAGGCGGTCCACCGCCTGTTCTAAATCGTGCCTGTCTCTCGTGGCTGGCATCTTTTAAAAAGGGAGGTAAATGAAAAATCTATATAGAAGTAAATTAGAAATATTAACCGGTCCAATGCCGCCCAGTTGTGACACTTTACTCACCTCGTACTCCAACCACTTTGGAAGATTATGACATATTTGGATACCTTTTTTATTTTGAATATAAATTGGTTTTGACTTATTATTTTGCGCTATGGACATCAGTTTTACAGAAACAGACACTTTATCCTCATCCCTTACTTATTTTTAAAGACCTAAAGTACTTATTTAGGTTTTTAACACCATCTTTTCATAGTGGAAACCAAAATCTAAGATTTGACTTCGTATGAAATAAAAAAACTGAAGTTATATTGGCAACAAAATATTTTTATCACAACTATGTTACAATTATTAGTATTACTACACAGATCAAACAAATAATACGTTATTTCTAATAAAAATACAAATGAAAATGAAATAATAAATTACACACCTAAGGTACAGATTAGAAGCGTAGATCTGCGTCCAGACACACGCTACTGAGGCGCAGATCTACGCTCTAACCACATTACAACAGTTCGGGCCGAGCCCGGCCAGAGCTTCCCTTCCGGGCCCATCAACACGCTGGGTTTACGCTGGGTGCACCGGGCTGAACCCCTTCCCCGCCCTGTGGAACACAAGTATAAAGAGCAGGATAGAGGACGGCCGCACGAGGAGGTATCCTACGCGCACCCCTGATGTACCGTAGTCTTGGGACGCCCTGTATATCTCTTTGTCACCTTCCAAGCTCCTGATGGCCTCAGCTATGGGTTTGGAAGTTCTAACATATTCAACCAAGAACTTTATTTCATTTTTTTAAAGGACTTAAATCCCAGTTTTCTTAGAGCTTTATTCTTGGTTTCTTGGACTTATAATATATCTGTTATAAAATTGTAATATGAATTCTACCGAGTTGGGCAGGGGCTAGTTGGAGACTAACCAAGTAAATTTCAGATGCTTTCAGTGATCTAGAGCATATATTCCAAACAGCCTGACATTTAGCCATAGCTGCATCATGTAGTTTCCGGTATGAATTATTTTTTTCTCTGGTTTCATCAATGTCCTGTGCCGGAATCAGATGTGAAAATAAAGAGCATTGTAACCTTCTTTAAACAAAGTTGTGTGGCAAGCGATGAATTAAGAAAGTCGGTCATAGCTAAACAAAGCTAATACAAGGCTTAACCACACGATAGAATATGTACATGATTCAAAGATTTTTGGAGCTTAAAAGTACTGTTACTGCTTTGCCATAAAACAGCACCTCCAATGATGACTGGTTTGGAATTGAATATAGCATCAACACTTTTTAACATACTACGACCTCTTGAAGCTGCAACCAAAGAAATATCATGCGATAAATACTGTACAAGCAGTAAGCTATCAAATCAAATCAAATCAAATATTTATTTATTATTAAAAAGCCTTACATACTACCTATCCACTTACATCTATAAATTTAGGTAAGCTTGGAGTTATCACCTGCCGTACAATGGTAAGTTAAAGTAACTTACATGTTTTGTTATTTTTGGTGTCATTCCCAAGTTTCATCACAACAAAATAGGTAGTTACAATACTCAATCTAAATCCTTTTGCAAAATGGACTACTTAAATTACAACAACACGTTTAACTTGAGTTTTATACTACTACTTAAAACAAACAAAAATAAAAATGTAGGTAGATTGTCACAGTATCGTATGGCATATATTTAAATAATAGGCTGATGGTACGAATAATTTTGTTACTACCCACCGAACTAACTATAAGTTGTATTTCGGTGTGTATGTGTTTGCGTCCATCTCGCACTTGCGGTTTTGTTTCATCCTAATACAGTACAAGTAAAATGTTCAGATAAAATTTGCAATTATAGTAAAAGAAGATAATGTGTGTGTGTCTAATGTGTTTTATGTGTAGATAACTTGTAGTGTGAATGTAATTGGTTATGTAAAGTGATTTATATTATGATATAGTACATATAGACCTAGATACAGTAATTATGAACATACATATAAATAATATTTAGTAAAATAATAATAAGTATTTAAATTGGGATTTTTACACTATTGTTTGCAGTAATGATTCTGTTTCATCATAGTTCAGTGTTTTAAAGTATTTGTTAATCTCTCGTTTTAGAGCAAAACTATTCGGTTTGCTCATGTTTTTGATTACTTTTTGTAGCTTATTATAAATTAAAGGCCCTAAATAACTATTACATGATTGAGCGAAAGTCGTGTTACATTTAGGGGTTTTATGTATTGATTTATTTATCCTTGTTATCTTAGAATTGATAGGAGGAATAGCTTTATGTTGTTTTAAAATGATATTTTTGACAAATAATTGCCTTACAGTTAATATAGAATTGTCTTTAAAGAGCGGGTGGGTTCTAAAGCGAAAGGGCTTGCAAAGCATAACTTTCAAGACGGTTGAGCTCTTTCGACACTGATGAGTGTCGTTTTAGGACAGCCTCCCCAGCTGGCTATGCCGTAAGTCAAGATTGTTTGACATAAACTAAGGTATGTCTCAAAAAGCTGTTTGACTTCACAAACGTGTCTTAATTTTTTAAATACGAAGATCATTTTCCTAATCCGACAATGGTAGGTAATCCCTTTAGTTCGCTGCATGCTTTCCAAACTGAAAACTTTCACAACTGATGGATCTTCATTTAGCTAATATCACCCAGGCACGTTGCTTTCTACTTAAAGATAGAGGTTATCTGACCATTCCTCGGTTCTCTCTCTCAATTTAAACAAAAACTGTTGAGCTTATTGAGGACAAATTATCGGCCCTCCGTCAAACAAGAACAGCCATCAACAATATAAATCAATTTTGTAGACGTGAAATAACTCCAATTGTGTGAGCCTCAACAAGACACCCTGAAAAAAATTACAACTACGAGGGGAGGTCCAAAAGTTCGCGGAATGGAAAGGTTGCAAGTGGAATACAACAATAAATTTATTTTTCTTTTTCAATGTATACTCCCTGAAGCTGTAAACATTTCTTGGATCGTTGAATTAATTTTTCTAAACCGATGAAAAAAAATATTTTGTCTTTCGCCTCAAAATGAGCCAAAATTGCCTCCTTGACCTCATTGCCGTTGAAAAATTTCAACTCTTTTTTTAAATTGGAAAAGAGAAAATAGTCACTGGGGGCCAGGTCTGGACTGTAGGGAGAGTGAACCAAAGATTCGAAGCCCTGCTTGTACAAAGCAGCCATTGGAACTCGGCTCGTGTGCATCGACGCGTTGCCTTGCTCAATTTTCCTCTCCGTTTTTCCTTGATTGCCTCCTTTAACTATTTTAATATGGTAGCGTAGTATTTTCCGGTTATTGTGGTACCTTTTTCTTTATAATCAATGAGTTATATTCCCTCACAATCCCAAAAAACTGTAGCCATCACTTTTCCGGCCAATTCTGACACCTTGAACTTCTTAGGGTGTCGTGTGCCCTTTTTATGCCATTGCATGGACTCCTGTTTCGACTCAGGTTCAAAGTGATGAATCCATGTCTCATCTCCTGTAACAATTCGCTCCAAAATCTGTGCAGGTTCTTCCCCACACAACTCCAAAAAGTGCCTAGACGCGTCTACTCGCTGCTTTTTCTGAGAAGGCGTGAGCATTCTGGACACCTATCTTGCACTGACCTTTGTCATACCCAAATGATACTCCAACTATAGCAGATAATTCTCAGATAATCAGACGGGCATCTTCCACTACAAGTTTTTCAAGGGGGTCATCTTCGATTGACTCCCGACCATGTTTAAAGAGCCCATACCATTTGTAAATCATTGTTTTACCAGAGCACTGTTCACCATAGACGGTTTCCATTTCATTCAAAATGGTTTGCGCATTTTTCCTTGTTTGGTAAGGAATTTTATCACGGCGCGGTGTTCGATTTTCTGCATACTTTCAGTTCACTTCCGAATTGACTTATTTAAAAGGCCACTATTCGTAAACGAATGTAGCAATAGGGTTGAAACTTGATATTTATACTAAATAAGAGTCCTTGATTCGTATGACACCAAAAACGTACTCCTACCCCCACTCCATCCCCTTCATTCCGCGAACTTTTGGACCTCCCCTCGTAGGTAACATTTTTCAAATGCATTAAACTTGACGAATTTCAAGGCAGAACATTTACGGAACCTTACTGAAGGATATTTACAATTGTTCAATTGCTCAAATCAACGACAATTAGAGAAATATGGGAAAAAGAACTGCGAAAAAAACTCACCATTTCTGGGTACAAAATACGTCGAAATATAGACGGTTGATACTGTTGCCTAACCTCCAACATCACACCTTTTTTTTTTTTTTTTTTTTTACGCAGAGAAATGCATTACGCACCTTACCCTTCACCGGGGAAGTGAAGGGCGTGTGTGGGACTCCCGGCGCCCTGAAAAGGGCGCTGCTCCTGGGCGGCTGGATTGCCGACCAGGGGTATACCCACTAAAACTCTGCGACGCTCCGTCTACGCCTTAATGGCGAAGTCGTGGGTACGGCAAGCCTCACTCCACAACTCCGCCGGCGACAGCCCGTCTGTGACTAGACGGGCCCTGCTCCGCCCCCCGGTGTTGGTGGGGGGCCTGTGGGAGCGACCAGGAGCGCCCGATCGTTCCCACCCGTCGACGGCGGCGACCCGTGCAATGCGGGAGTAGGCGTCCCCACACCCCCTACCCGCAGGTCACCACCAGGCTGGAGAAGGGAGCGGTCGTACAACCGCCTTCTCCGGCCCCTTCGACATCTGCGGTGCGGCGGTGCGAGAGGATCTTCCTCCCGACCCCGCTCCGCCGCCTCCTTCTGCAACATGACATCTTCACAGAAGGAGGCTACTGCGGCCCAGGCCTCTTCACTACCCAACATGGCATATACCACACTAGGTAGCGAGAGGTCCGGGCCGACCGACGCCTGGAGGCAACGACGCTGCACCACCCAAGCCGAGCATTCGGCCAGGGTGTGCTGCGCCGTGTCCACCGGCGCGCCACAGTGGTGGCACACCGTGGACTCCTCCCTCCCGATCCCGCACAAGTACTTCCCGAAGCAACCATGCCCGGAAAGCACCTGCGAGAGACGGTAAGAGAGGAAGCCGTGCCTCCGCTCGGTCCAGCCCTCGATGACTGGACCGATGGCGTCGAGGGTACGCCGCCCAGACTCTGCAGTGGCCATCTCCGCAGTCCACCGGCGGAGCATGACCCTACAGGCAGTGCGCTTGGCGGCGTCCCTCTCCTCCTGGGCGGGGCGCTCCCCACGCGCCCGCCGGTCCGCCGTCCAGTGGTAGACGGCGGACTGCACCTCGGCCTCTAAGTGCCACGGCGGAGTGCCCGCCATGGCACAGGCCGCGGCGTAACCCACCGTTCCGTAAGCCCGCGCTATCCTTTGAGCGATAGCGCGTTGTGGCTTACGAAGAAGAGTCACGTTCTCCCTACCCAGGGAGTCTGCCCATATTGGGGCGCCGTAAAGCGCCATGCTTCGCAGCACCCCCCCATACAAAAGCCGGCAAGCGTTTGCTGGCCCCCCCAGATTCGGGAGGAGCCACGTAAAGCCATCGGCCGCCTTCAGGAGGCGCGGTGAAAGCTGGCGGAAGTGCGGGCCAAACTTCCACCGCCCATCCAGGATAAGGCCCAGATACTTCATCGAGGCCTTAACCTCCACCCGAATACCACCCGTCATGATGTGGGCGTCGGGTGGCACGCGCTGCCGGGGCGCCGGGAAGAAGAGCGCCTCCGTCTTCTCCAGCGCCACCGATAACCCCAGTCGCCGTATGCGGTTGGCGACCAGGGTTCCCCCGGCAGACGCCAGGGCGGCTGCCTCCCCGTAGGTGCGTCCCCGTGCCGTGACAAGGGTGTCATCCGCGTAACAAATGACACCCATGCCACGGAGGAGACTACCCCGGAGGAGCCAGTCAAAACCGATGTTCCAGAGCAGGGGTCCAAGAACCGACCCCTGTGGGACACCGGTCTCCACCCTACGCCGCCCCAGCCGGCCGTCCCTGTTGACGAACAACACTTCCCTATCGAGGAAGTAGTTCGCCAACAGGGCCTGCAGGTATGGAGGCACCCCATGGTAGCGGAGTGCCTCTAATATAGTAGCGTGGGGGATGGTGTTGAAAGCATTAGCAATGTCAAACGACACTGCTAACACACCACTCCCCGCCGCCACCGCCTCCTGCGTGACGCGCTTTAATTCTTGGAGCGCGTCTATTGTGGACCGGCCTGCCCGAAATCCGTATTGGGCCTCGGAGAGGTCCGGTCCGGTCCCCGACAAGTGCTCTTTGAGGCGCGTGGCGATCACGCGCTCAAAGAGCTTCCCAGCGTCGTCCAAGAGGACGATTGGCCGGTAGCCTGCCGGCGAGTCCGCTGGTCGGCCCTCCTTTCGGAGGAGGCAAAGCGCCCCCTCTTTCCACACTTTCGGGAACCTCCCCGACGCTAAACAGCAGTCGAAAAGGTCCCGAAACCGATCCTCCATTTGGGCGGTGGCTATAGCCACCACCCTAGCCGGCACGCCATCTGGCCCCGGCGCCGTCTTTTTACCTCGGAGGCTGAGTGCCGCCGAGGCAAACTCCGTCTCCGATACCGGGACGACTTCCGGGCTCCTGGCCCGGCCCCTCCGCCGAGGCGGATCCATTGTTGGAGGGGTGACATTGGACCGATCCGGGAACAAACCCCGGACCACCCCCTCCAACAACTCTGGCTGGAGAGTCTCCGTGATGGGGGGACCGATCGGGCGCAGCTTGTTGCGTATTGCCCGATACGGTCTGCCCCAAGGATCGTCATTGAGACTCTCCAGCATCTCCGTCCTCGCCCTCTGTTTCGCCTCCGCAATCGCCGTTTTGAGGACGCGCTGTGCCTCCGTGTAGGAGGCGTACAGGCGAGCCTCATTGTCGGTGTCACGGCGGCGACGACGGCGGGCCCTCTGATAGGCCCTCCTCGTGGCCACGCAGTGCTCCCGGAGGCCGGCGATCTCCGCCGACCACCAATACACCGCGCGCCTAGGAGGGGGCCGGCTGGACCGAGGCATGCTAGAGTTGCACACCTCGGTCATTGCCTCCCTCAATTGGAGGGCAGCCTCATCCACGTCCAGGCTGGTAGACGGGGCAAACCAGTCCTGGACAAACGCCGCCTCCTTAGCCGCGTCGCGGTCAAGCCGCGACAAGGCCCACCGCGGGAAGGGCGATTGCCCCACCTGGCCCACAGGTGGTGCACCCGGTGTGGAGAACTCTATCCGAATATATCGATGGTCGGATAGAGTCTCCACCAGGTCCACCCTCCATTTACAAACGTGGCCGGCCAGTGCGGGGGTGGCGAAGGAAAGATCCACCACCGAACCCCCATTAATCCGGACGCACGTTTGTACTGCTCCCCTATTAAGGAGCACCAGACCAGTGGACGCCGCCCAGACCTCTAGAAACCTGCCACGGGCATCCGTGACATGATCGCCCCATGTCGCGGACCTGGCGTTAAGATCTCCTAGGACCGCGACCCCAGGCCTTCCCATTCGCGCAACCACTGCAGCCAGAGTTTGCAGAAAGTTCTCAAACTCCAGCTGCGAGGGTTCTGGGGAGAAATACACCGCCACAAGGGCGATGTCTCCCCACGCGGCGGCCACGTATCCAGGTCCCCTCTCAATTAGTGTGATGGGAGGGGAGCCCGTGGTACGCCGCGGCACGATGGCCACCAAACCGCTACTGTCCCCCAGCCAATTGGGCTGGATCGAGTACGGTTCGGCGACCACTGCTAGGTCCCCCAACCACTCCGCCAGCACTTGGGACATTAGGTCCTGTGCTGCCTGGGCGTGATTGAGGTTCACCTGCATTATTGTGCGATGTCCGAACCTAAACATTATTCGGACATCGCACCGTCAGTCATGACCGGGGGAACCCCAGCCCCTGCAGGGGCAGGCCGAATTGTGGCCTGCTCCTTGCCCTTTCTGGTCGGGGGAGTGCATTTTGCACCCCCCATGACATGCCCTGCGGACCTCCCGCTGGCCGCACAGACGGCACAGCGGGGATCTTTCTTGCAGGAGGCCTGCTTATGCCCTGGCTGCCCACACCTGAGACAGAGTGGAGACCTGTCTACCGGTGATGGGCAGCACTGCCGGGCGTGTCCGAATGCGTAGCACCGGAAGCAGCGCATCGGCTGCTCCGCTAGCGCCCGGACTACGGCAGAGCTAAACCCAATCAGAAGCCGCCCCTTTTTAAGGACGGCTTCGACTGCGACCACGGGGCACCGTAGCCTGACGCGGCCCATGCCCCCAGCTCCGGGTCGGATCTCGCCGACCTCAACGGCGTCCACCGCGCAGCCACCGGCTGCCGCCACGGCAGCAGCAACCTCGCCCTTGGTGACAGAGTCGTCAAGCTCTGACACCACGAGGGACGAGGTTTTGACCGGCTGTGCCACCTTGGCGACATCGGCAATCGCCTCCGCCATTTTGCGGGCGAAGGCATCCGCCTGCTGCTCCAACATCACACCTAATCCAAGATACAATTAACTAATTTTTAAAACGTATCAACATATCGCATCTTTAAAATAAAAATGTTACTAAACGAAATTATAAAACTTTACAGGAGAAACAGTATTAGAAAAAAGCCACCGTTTTTTGCTAATAAAATCAGGGTGCAGGGTTCATGAAGACGATTTATTACACACTAAAATACAAAAAGTACTTACCACAGAGCTGTCAAGTGTTAATGTTAAACCTTCTACGCGACAAAAGTTTTTGCCAACCCCCCCCCTTTTAGGGGTTGTTTTTTTTTACCCTTTAACCTGGTCCATAATTTTCTCTACATAATAGTAAAAGTTTCATCAAAATCCGTCCAGCCGTTTTCGCGTGATGCTCAGCTAAATAAACAGACAAACAGATAAACAGACAAAAATTTTAAAAACTATTGGAACGTGTTCTGTTATCAATTTTAAGTATCTCCAATATATTTTTTTTCGAATATCTTTTATGTACAGTAGGTCTATTCTGTAAAACGAAACGTATGCACTTGCCTGCGTTTCGGGCCCGAAACTGACATTGGCTATTCTATTTGGCTTGCATATCGTTTAACGTATTTGTAATCCGAAAGTCAACGAAATCATAAGGGTTTTGACTTAAATTTCTATTCTTTACGTCAAAAACCTTATGATTGATGAAACGATACGAAAGCCAATAGAATAGCAAATGTCCGTTACGGGCCCGAAACGAAAGCAAAGTGCTCACGTTTCGTTTTACAGAATAGACGTACAGACTTTCCATCCTCTTCAGCTTTATTATATGTATAGATCTCTTATTGTCATATCGTGCGCATATAAGTTGCCAAGCATCATTATAATTGTTCGATGACACTTCTAAATTACTTATAATTATAAATTATATATATAAATTATAATGTACAAAACTTATGTAGGTTAATCAATTTTAGCTTAGGGAAGAGCGGAGCCTTTAACTACAGGCATTTGCATGCCTAAATAAAGACTCCTCGCCAAGTTTGTAAAAGAAATGTATTATGAAATAAAAATTTATTATTATTATTATTATTTATTATTATTATTATTATATAATACGAGCAGCGTCTCCCTCTAAATATGACGTTAATAAATGAAATTTATGGATATCAGACAATCGGTCATTGTTATGAACTAGACTCGTATATGTATCTTTAAACTCCAGCCATCGGAAATAAGCCCCGTTGAACTTGGCGATTTAAATTTGTGTCAACCTAATAAAATCAACATACTCGTGACACGGAGCGCCTTGCTTCGCTTTGTGAAATTGAATAATTCTCAAGAATAGTCTTTGCAATTGCAATGCTCAAAATTAAGTCTTGTTCAATTAATTCCCGCTCATCTAACTCTAAATCAATATTTCCGGAATTCAAAACCTCTATCTGACTCTGCAATTCATCGAACTTCAATGATAACGCTTGAATTTTGCCTAACTTTAAGTTTAACTCTGCTAACTGTACAGTGGTTAATTGTGTACTTATGTTTAATTTGTCTTAATAATTTTTGAACTTCGTTATTTGACCTTTGATATAACTACGTTTGATTTGAAAGTCTTTAAGCAAAGAATCCTCATTCGAACTGTTCTTGGCACTAAGCTTGTCGGCTTCTTTCTGCATAGTGTTCAGTTAACAATGTTAAAAATGTCAATAAAAAATATATACGACAAATTTAATGCCAATGTTATCAAAATAAATAAAGAATTATGCTTAGCTGTAACCCTCAAAATGGCCCCAATTGGGAGGCAAAGGTACTGTTGCAAAAGTTGCGCAAGCTGGGCAGGTGCCCGGCGCGGCGCTGCCAGCACTGCGCAAGCTAGGCGCGCTCGCGGCAGCACAGCTCACTGAGCGGCGCACGCGCGGCGTCGCGGTGACACACGCTGAAAGATAGAACAACTAAACAATATTATTTTCACGTTTAGGGTAGATTTAATTATGTTTGTAAAATAATTCCCTGAGTTAGTTAACTGATACGTTAATGATTTGCTTAGTTTTAAACGTTTAAATGCCTGTTAGTTAAGTTAACTATGCAATTAAGTTATTGTTAAGATAGCACAATCGAATGGCGATAAGCAGGCAAAATCCCCTCCGGAACGTTACGTCCTATTACCGGAATGTCCAGTCGGTTCATTAAGTCTACTTCCCTTAACGTCCTGTCTCCGTAAGTCCACTTCCCTGAATGTCCACTGCCTCGAAAGCCTATTTCCCTGAATGTCTACTTCCTACAATGTCTACTTCCTCGAATGTCTACTTCCCTGAATGTCTACTTCCTACAATGTCTACTTCCTCGATACCTCGCTCCCTTAATACCTGATGATGTTATTTTCTCCAAATACAAGGGATAATCGATTGATTATAATAAAAAATAAAATGTTAGAAAAACATCATTTTTTATTAGATGTGTAATAAAAATAAACTAATTTAAGACATACCTACATTAATAATAGCTTATTTATTAACTACACTACAAATCCATTGGAAGGATGAAAAAAATAATTCTTATGATTAGGGGCGGCCATACCTTAAGTGCCTTCGTGCACTGAACCACCAAATTTTAAGGAAACGAAATTAACACAATATGTATTTTAAATAATATCTTTAAAGACTAATGTAATAATAAATTCTTAATTCAGAAATTTGTGACTGCATGTACTTATTTGTCATTTAAGGAAGCAATAAATTATTGAGTATTGAGTATTGAGATTGCAAAAGATTTAATTTTTGATAAAAAATACAAAAGCTTTTTTCATGTTACTAAAAAAAAATAATTAAATGACGTTCCTCGTTCGAAAATACTGAATTAAAAATTACCTAAAGTACCTAAGTATAAAATCAACATGTTTTTAATTTTTGTTTGCATTTTAATCGTAAATAAATAATCTTTTTCAAAAAGCAGTTTGTGTCCATCTCACCATTTTGTAATGTACTTAGCAAGCTTTTGTATTTTTTATCGAAAACAATGTCTTGCAATCTTCTATTTTTTCGGGTCAATGTTTGAAATAAACTTTTATTGATGATACAATCATAATGTAAAGATTCCTTTTTTAAAGAATAGATAACTAAATATAAATTAGGCGTTTTAGGTATTCTGGAATTTAACCTACGATGCCATCCTTCCAGTGAATTCGTAGTGCGATGTTTATCTCCTGCACAACTCAAAAATGCAGGTGTTATGTTGGACCCCCATTGACGTTGGTAATACTTTATAAATTTGCTCATTTCCGGAGATCGCGGAGCGTCATTCCATATCGCATTTAAGGCTTCATCTATTTTATTACTAGGTAAAAGCGGAAGAAGGGCGACCATTCTCAAGACTTTTCTGCCTTCTCTCGTCTTGTTTACTTTCAATTCTTTGCCATTGCGCCATATAGCCTTATTAAAGTGATAAAAACACCCTGTTAATTGAACACCGGAGAAGACTGTACGCATAGCGTTCATAGGAGCTATTTCATAATCACTCTTAAATTGGCTAATTTTTATATGAAGTTTATCTTTTATCAGTTGGAATAACCTAAGGTAGGTCCCCTCTGTTTTGTTTGGCAGGAATGCATAAATAGCTGGTACAATATTAGTAGAAGTTATGGTTGATCCAAGATCAATGTGTAGAACGTACAATTGATAAAAGGGTGGAGGAGCTGCTTTGAACGTTCCGTCGGCATAATAAATGCCAATGTAACCTTTGAGAAATCTTCTTACGAGAGGCGACGCAAATATAATAATTTTTTCATCCTCACCATCTTCACAAAGTAAAAAATTGTCATTCAATGTCGATGATAATTTGATATCTCGTAAATTGTTGTAATGAAGCCTGTCCACTTTCAAAAAATCTTTTCTGGCTTTATATAATTGATTTTTTATCGAAGAAAAAGATGGCATAGCCTCTCTGTATTCCTCCCCCTTCATCTTAAACTCCACAAAATTATCATCGAAGATTTGTTGAATGGGACGTAAATCTCGACATACATTTTTTTTACATTCATTCAATATAACTTGTATTTCATTTTTTATTACATTAGCCTGACAAGTATGTTCCTTACTTTCACGAATCACTTCACTTGATTTACAAGTAACTGTTGCAGAACATTCGTCACGTTTCCAACACCTCCACAGGGTAGTACCTATCTTGTTTTTCCTACTGAAATTATATTTGAACCCATTTCTTAACAGACAAGTTTTTCCTTTTCTGCTTTTTATAAACTGTATTGTATTATTCCCGTCCATTACGTAATTTTATAATATTGAAATAAACAACGCTTTTCCTAGTTTAGAAACAAAGGAGAATAGTGTCATTGTGTCCCCTTATGTCATTACACACGCATGAATCATTAAATGTCAAGTTTAGATAAAAAAGAGGTAGCATAATTTATTTTAATTTATTCACCTACATGTGCGATTAGCGGATTGCATTGCAGAACATGGAACGCATACAGAAATAAATTAGCAATTACCATTAGAACACTTCAATTGGGATTGTATGTAAAATGTAGCGTCGGTAGCTCAGTTGGTTTGAGCGCGAGCCCACTCCCCAAGAGTCTGGGTTCGCGCCCACTCTCAAGCTATGTACCAATGAGTTTTTTCTAACTTAAGTACATTATCCGATTTTTCCTACGGTGAAGGAAAATATGATGAGGAAACCTGCACTTGGTTGGGCCTTTCCCTGTGGGGTTGTGTAGGTCAGATGGCAGTCGCTATTTTAGGGATATGACATACAGGGAAATGGACGTTCAGAGAAATGGACGTTCAGAGAAAAGGATGTTTAGGGAAAAGACATGCAGGGAAATGGACGTTCAGGGAAAAGGACGTTTAGGAAAAAGGACGTTTAGGAAAATGGACATTCAGGGAAGTAGACTTAATGAACCGACTGGACATTCCGGTAATATTACGTAACGTTCCGGAGGGGCAAAATCATGGAATTTAAAAAAAACAAAGAAATATTCTGCACACTTAGCTTATGATGATTAGTTTTGTTTTATGGTTTGAAAGGTTATTTAATATTGATTGATTTCGTGGATATTTTTATGGATTTGTTGGTGGTTAATGGTTTGAATGAATTGGTTATGATTGTAATTAGTAAGGAGAAGGATTAGCACTGGGTACTTAGCTCGTTATTTCTGCTGCGCTTTTAAAGATTACTTCCTCGCTGGCCCAACCTCGCCAACAGGTTAACAAGCTGGCTTCACGTGGTACCCTCCTTCCTTGGCTCGGCTCGACGACTTCCAGCTTGATGCAGTTTCTCGAAATTGAAGCTCGGTAAAATGTCCTCTTTATGCAGCGAATGCAATAAGTAAAAAGTCTCGATCTTCGAAGAAAAG
Organism: Emmelina monodactyla; assembly: GCA_916618145.1. Classification (NCBI taxonomy): domain Eukaryota; kingdom Metazoa; phylum Arthropoda; class Insecta; order Lepidoptera; family Pterophoridae; genus Emmelina; species Emmelina monodactyla. The sequence goes on from OU745316.1 coordinate 7,727,139, forward strand.
TATTGCAACCACGCTGCAATCGCCGAATGACCTTGGATGTCCTTAATTGTTATTGTTGCTGTGTCCTGTCACGGTCGCCAAATTATGTTCACAGTTTGTATTTTGCGAACATAGGGTAAATTAAATATCTTGACTTTTTGATTTGAATGCTTTTAATTGATTATAAATATGTTTAACAAAAAAGATGTGTCTCGGAAGGTGGTTGAATATTGAATGAACGAACAATAGAACTAACTTTGACATATGATTGTGTTCCTGATTAATTTAAATAGCAAAAATGTAAACAGAAAGTATTTCTCTTTTTTACTCTATTGTATAATTTAAAAACAAAAATGAATTTATAAAATGAACTAAATATATACTTAAAGACTAAACAATTCTTTTTTAAAACAATTTCTTAAGAGGCCTTACGTTATTTCGAGACGGGTCGAAATAGGTATTTAACTCGCACCCACACAAACGCGGCAGCACTTGGACGCGTGTGTGCATTGCGTAATTCGGAGCTGTCGTTGCCTAGTACGAATTAACGGTTTTGATCCTTTGATAGTTTGGATACTTTTTGTCTTTCAGTGAAATAATATTGGAAAGAATAAAACATAGTATTGATTAATTAATTTATAACTTGTAACAAACATAATAACAAAACCTAAAAAAAATACATAAATCAGCTAATAATTCTGCATTTAATTTTTTTCTAAATAAGTAGTTTACAAAAAAATACTTAATTTACTTTGGCAGTTCCACGTTTGTTTCTAATTTGATTAAAATGATTGATTTCACGTTGTTCCTTTCTTTTAAGATACTCATTCACATATTATCTTCTTCTTCGTCAACTTAAAATAAAGTCTTCTTTCAGCAAAATATCCCATCTACGATATTTAAGGTACTCTCCCTTGATGTACCGTAGCCTTGGGACGCCCTGTATATATCGTCTGCGGTGCAGCGGTATATACAGGGTGTCCCAAAACTCGACGTCAACCCGAAACCGGGTGACAAGGCAAGTCATGCTGGTTATCAGAAAAATGTTTTAAAAAAATCTAAGTCACGTGTTCTCAAAATTATTGGCATTTTAAAAAAACACGCAAAATTTCACACCCTGTGACAGTGTTTTTGCTGCTGTTGCCACAAATGTTCACTTTTGGAAACTTTTTTTTTTGATATGTAACCCTGAATAATGCTTCTCTAAACTGTTATCAACATTTCAAATCTAGCTCCTCGAGATTGCATAAAAATAGGACTTATTTCCAAGAAAAAAATTAAAAATTAAAAATGGCCTAGTTTTAACTGTCTGCATTGAAAAAAAATTGTACTACGCGAGTTTGGCAAGTTGTGACAAAAGTTGGCGCATTTAGTAAGGATTCCAAAATGGTATGACACTTGGCAAATTGTAGCTGCTATCATGAACAAAAAAAAATATTTCCATGAAAACCCATTTTTAACTTTTTGTCTTACTTGGTTAAAATTGCAAAGCTTATCGTTGGTTACATTGGAGCCGCTTCCAATTTACACACTGATTAAATTTAACTGAATTGTAAATTGTACTGATGTACTCGTCTATCTTTATTGAATGAACAGATTGTTCACTTTTAATTTATTTTTTTTAGTGTGTGCATTGGAATAAGCATTTATTGTTAAAGGTTTCAATTTTAAATAAAACAAAATTTTAATACCAATGTTTATTAATAAAATTTACAATAATTCTTAAAATGTTATAATAAGTGTTCGAAATGCCTTCCTTCGGCGGCAATACAAGCGCGACATCTTTTTAAAAAAGATCGAGCTATCTTTCTAGCGTATCGTCCATTATTTACAAATTGAGCTGCTTCAGCTATTCTCTGCCGTAATTCATGTTCACTCCCAATGGGCTTCTCGTAAACTTTTTCTTTAACAGCTCCCCAGTAAAAAAAGTCTAAAGGATTCAAGTCCGGTGAACGGGCCGGCCACGAGATTGGTCCAGCCCGCCCGATCCATCTCCCAGGAAGCTCTTCATCGAGGTACTCTCTTACGGGGCGAGCAAAGTGCGCTGGGCACCCATCTTGTTGGAACCACATTTCTCTGTAAATGCTTAGCGGCACGTCTTCTAATAAATTTGGAAGATGGTTTTGAAGAAAGTCTAAGTAAACCTCGCCAGTTAATGCATCAGGCAACTCAAAAGGACCAATTATTTTGCCATTCAAAATTCCGGTCCACATGTTAACTTTGAATCGGTACTGGGACCGATCCTGTCTCGTTAAATGAGGGTTTTCAACACGCCATTCATGCAGGTTGTGCATGTTCACGTAGCCGTCCTTTTTAAAAGTTGATTCGTCCGACCATAAAATTTTTGTTAGAAAAAGTGGGTCATCTCTGTACCTCTCCAATATCGTCCGGCAAAAATTCACCCTATTTTGGTAGTCACTGGGTAATAATGTCTGTACTCGCTGTACGTGGTATGGGTGTAGGTCATTTCTTTTTAAAATACGGTGGGCTGAACTTTTGGGCACTCCGGTGTTCGTTTCAATAGCTCTTACTGAAGTACTTGGGTCTTCTTCGACAGCCTGTAGAACTTCTTCTTCCATAGGGTTGGTGGGTCTGCCTCCACCATGCGTTTGATTTGGGAGGCGGCCTTCTGAGAAGAGCAACCGATGCACATTCGTAAACACCCGATAATCGGGGTAACGAGCAGCGTTTGGGTACCTTTCGCGGTAAAGTCTGGCAGCAGCACTGGCATTACACCTGCACTCACCATAAATAAGGTGCATATTAGCGTATTCGCGAGTGGTATACGAAGACATCTCGGCACTTGTCACACACTCACACAATAGTCCAGAGGAAAGCAAAGGTCGTCGTTAAGAGAAAACAAACAGTCCGAATCTAAATCGCAAGCAATCACAAGTCCATAAACATAGCCAAAAGTAAACAGTACGAAATCAACACAAACGAATACGAAAACAAGCGCAGTAAACGAAGGAACGTAACGTACTGACTGGTTTGTAATGTGTATCTACAATAGCGAATACCTGGCGTCACTCTCTGTCTCTCTCGCACTTGGTAAAATGACTCTCTCCATCTCAGTCACTTTAGCGTCCATACCTGTCTCGCTCGCACTTGAGAAGGTGACTCTCTCCGTCTCACTCAATCACTTTAGCACAAATACTATCTCGCTTACACTTCCTAGAAAGACTCCTTTGTCACTACTTACAATTAAAACCCCTATTAGACTATGCGATATTCAGACTGTCTTACTAAGACTGTCTGAGAGTCTAATTAGACAAGCTCGCTATTACACTGTGCTGAATACCGCATGCTAACTCATTTGCAAGGCGAACGCTGTCAGTGACGGTTGTCCTCTGTGTGATCATGGGAAAACTTTCGAAACACCAGAAAATCGCCGTAGCTCTTACCGCGAGTATTAGTTTGAATACATTTAAAAAAAAGAAAAGAAGAATATGGGTGAAGGAGTACTTACTTCTACGGGAAAAATTATCAAATATGCAAATATTGAGTGTTTTGGAACCATCTGACTTAAGAAACTACCTTAGAGTAGGAGTTGCTGAATTTGAACATCTGTTGAAATTAGTTACTCCATATATTCAAAAGCAAGATACGCTTCTTAGACACAGTGTCAGTGCAAAACAAAGATTGGTAGTAACGTTAAGATTCCTGGCAACGGGCAACTCCTACCAAGACCTGAGGTTTAGCTCTTTAATATCTCAACCTCTTTTATCGTCAATTATACCAGAAACATGCTGGGCTATCTACAAATGCTTGAAACATTACATCAAGGTGAGTAAAACCACGGTATATTATTTTTAACTTAATATTTATTCTTCAAATCAAAGGATACAAAGGATATTAATTATCAAAACAATCATTAAAACAAATCTCAGAAAATGATTACTTTTTCGGATTGAATATCAAAAAATTTTTCATTATATTGGCACTCCCTTCTATTATAGACTGGGAGAAGTCATTAGCAGACTCTGAATCATTGTCAACGTATTTTAAAAAATCCTCAGGATTGTTGACATGGATACTCGAGGGAAATGAATGTTGTGGCGACTGATTTATGTGTTGTGGTGACTGGACTACTTGTTGTGGCATCTGAACCGTGTGTTGTGGCGATTGAATTCCTTGTTGTGGCGATTGGATTGCTTGTCGTGGCGACTGTAAACAAGCTTGTTGTGGTAACTCAATAGTGTGTTCTGGCGATTGGATTGCCTGCTGTGGCGAGTGTATTGCGTGTTGTGGGAACTGAATCGTGAGTTGTGGCGATTGGATTGCTTGTTGTGGCGATTGGATTGTTTGTTGTGGTATCTGAATTGTGTGTTGTGGCGATTGGATTGTTTGTTGTGGTATCTGAATTGTGTGTTGTGGCGATTGGATTGCTTGTTGTGATATCTGAATTGTGTGTTGTGGCGATTGGATTGCTTGTTGTGGCGACTGGGCTGCTTGTTGTGTTAGCTCAGTGGTGTGTTGTGGCGATTGGATTGTCTGTCTTGGTAATATCTGTAGTTGTTGTTGTGAATAGTAAGGCGATGGATAATACTGTATAGTTGATGATGGACGACTGCTCTGTCTGTGTAATGATGGACGTCTGAGAGGCATCTCAGGGGATTGTCGGTTGTGTGGTGAGGGGGTGGAAGAATAGCTTGACGCTGGTGATTGGATTAAGGGCATCTGATAGCTGTAGGATCTAGGTGTGACGAGTAGACAAGAATCTTCAGAAAGCCGACCAAGCTTAGCATTGTAAATTGCATCGGATATAATTTTTTGACAAAATGTCATTTGTATTCCATCTACATTCTTTAATTGTAAGCCTACAGACTTTCCAAATACTTCCCAGTCTTCTTCTTCTTTTGAAAATATTGCTTCAGCGGATTTCAATATATCTTCTTGTTTTTGTAGCAGTGTTCCTTTCCTTTTTTTTATGGTGTGTCCTTTAGACGTTGAAGCAATATGTTCGCTTTGTTTAGACTTTGGAGCATTAGGTCTGCTTTGTTGACTTGAAATATCTTCGTCATATGATTGTGAGCCCTAAAAATAGAATAAAAATATAATATTTATTGTTCCAGATACCTGCAAATGAAACAGAGTGGAAAAAAACAGCCGAGGAATTTGAGAAAAAATGGAATTTCAGTCACTGTGTTGGAGCATGCGATGGAAAGCATATCGCTATCGAAAAACCCCCCGAAAGTGGCTCTTTGTTTTACAACTACAAGGGGTTTTTCAGTATTGTGCTGTTTGCTGTTGTCAATGCTAACTACGAATTTATGTATGTACACACAGGTACAAACGGATCCATTGGAGATGCAGCAATTTTAAAGTGTACAAAGTTTTGGCAGAAAATGCAGGAAAATTCTTTAAATATGCCATCTCCCTCTCCGCTACCCGGCACAAACGAAGATGTTCCATACGTGTTTCTAGGTGATAGCGCATTTGCATTGAATAAAAACTTAATGAAACCGTTTCCTTTTAAAAATATTAATCGTGAACAAAGGATTTTTAATTATAGATTATCACGAGCCAGAAGAGTGGTTGAAAATGCCTTTGGCATTTTGAGTTCTCGTTTCAGAGTACTACGTAGACCTCTCAATCTAGATCTGAATAATGTGGACGCTGTAGTGTTGGCATGTTGCACTCTGCATAACTTTTTGAGGAAACGAGTACCAAATTACATAACTCGTTCGAATATTGATTCAGAAAATATAAAAGAGGGCACGTTTCACAAAGGAGATTGGAGACAGACCACTGAACCCTTACTTACATTCCAACATTCATCAAATAACCAGCGTAATGAAGATGGTAATATTATACGAAATAAATTCATGGATTATTTCAATTCTGTTGGAAGTGTTAGTTTCCAAGACCGAATGGTTGATGTTGTACCACCATAAATTAATGTTTTGTTTTTATTTATACGATTAAATCATAAAAAAATATTCTTGTTTTATTAAAACTTATTATTCGTTATATTTATATCGTTAATCGCATAACAACAACTTGTAATGATTACTCAAAGTAGGTAATGGCATTACAAGTGATCCGATTACTTCCTTTCAATTTTGTCAAGTCTTGTCAATTTCTGTCAAGATCTGTCAAGTTCTGTCGATTTCTGTCAAGTCCTGCAAATTGTTTTCGGGATTACAGTAGGTAATGGGTAATGCCATTACAAAATGTAATGTGTTAATGGGTAATCGTTAATCGGGATTCATTTTTGCCCAACACTAATTTACAAACAACTTGTGGGACCAACTGTGGAATCGTGAAAAACAACATGTGCTGTTCCATAGATTTTGGTGCCGAGGTTACTGAACTTTCGTATGGAGCAATTAATATTATTTTTACACGCTTTCATCGTTGGTCAAAATAAAAGGTTTATTGCATGAGTACCCTTTTTTATATTGTAAGATGTCACAGAGTGAGCTTGAATAATACAATAAATTTACCTCCTCATCTTCAATGCTTTCTACTGGCGTGCGGCACGGTTCACTCGTTGATCCAATAAAGTTTAAGGCGTCAAAATACCATAAAGATGGTATATATATATCATCTGTGCCTGCGCCAGTTTTTCTTGAAGAATTTACCTATAAAAAACAAACATGCTTTCTGAATACATAAATATACGATACAATGCTTTTTCTAATGTTTTTTTCGGTGGTACCTACCAACTGAACTCAAGAAATTTACATACCTTTGCTAATTCCTTACTATAATTGGTACGCATGTTCATTAACTTCTTTTTGATTGTTTTGACTGTGGCATTTTCGTCAAAGTTTTTATACATTTCTAGTAAAACCCGGAATCCTTCCGTGCGCATTGATTTGTTTGAATAGTCTTTGTGGCTTTTTTGCCATAAATATGGCATTTCGCGATATAAATCAAGAATATTAAGAAGAACTTCTTTTTCTTTCGAACAAGCCATGTTTGCGGCACAGTCACGGGGCACACGACTGGACTGTCCTCTGCGGCGACGCGCGCTGACTGAGCGGTCTAACGTGCTAATTGTTATTAGACCACGCGATATTCAGCAAGTAAGCAAGTTAGCACGGCCGAATCCACTCGGTCGGTCTAATTAGACAGACTAACTTGCTAACTCCTATTACACTATGCTAAGTCTTAGTCTTACTGTCTGAATATCGCGTAGTGTAATAGACGCTTTACGACTCTTTGGAAAACCTTGGGCCCATTAGAATATTTTTTAACCAGGTAAGAAAAAATTGTTGAACACTGGATTTTTACGAATTTTTTTTTTTGTTCATGATAGCAACTACAATTTACCACGTGTCATACCATTTTGGGATCCTTACTAAATGCGCCAACTTTTGACACAACTTGCCAAACTCGCGTAATACAATTTTTTTTCAATGCAGACAGTTAAAACTAGGCCATTTTTAATTTTTAAGCTAGATTTGAAATGTTGATAACAGTTTAGAGAAGCATTATTCAGGGTTACATATCAAAAAAAAAAGTTTCCAAAAGTGAACATTTGTGGCAACAGCAGCAAAAACACTGTCACAGGGTGTGAAATTTTGCGTGTTTTTTTAAAATGCCAATAATTTTGAGAACACGTGACTTAGATTTTTTTAAACATTTTTCTGATAACCAGCATGACTTGCCTTGTCACCCGGTTTCGGGTTGACGTCGAGTTTTGGGACACCCTGTATATGTGTTTGTTTTGTTTGTAGGCTGAAGCTTACAGGCTGTCTATGTTGTGTACTTCTTTATTCTTTGATTTCTTTGGTTATTTCTGATTACTTTGGACTAATCTATTATTATTCATATTCAATCCTTTTACTTTTTAAGACCCTCCTGCGTATTTAGTTTGTTCAGCGCCATCTAGCGAATTTGTATGAACTATATATTTGTTTTTTTTGAAAACCGCTCATTCACATATTCTCTTCTTCTTCGTCAACTTTTCGTTTTTTAATCGATTCCCTTTTCTCGATGGCTTCTAAAATGTATTCGGGCTCTTTTATTTCCATTTGCCGGTCTAATCTTGAATAGATAATTTCAGGAAGCAAACAGTCGAAGTAGAATTTTTTAAGTTTCTTTTCCATGTCGTTCCATATCTCCTTATCTTTATCTATTATTTCGATTTTCATGTCTACATCAGTCCAAACTGCAAATACACATGTTTTTCGGCGTGTTATGTTTATTTGCCCTTGCGCCTGGAAGTACCAATTATGGTTCTTGTTTATTTTCACAGTCCCGTTTTTTTCCATTTTCCAAAAAGTATTTTTTTTCTTTTTGATGGCATCGTCAACACTCATTCCTTTAGCTGAATAAGGACATTTTATTTCAACTATTTTGTCTTCTTCAACGAGACCATCTGGGCTCGCTCCTAAAAATGGTGAGTCTTTGTCTATAAATAAACCGCATAATTCAATGGGTTTTTGTAAAATTGTTTCCAATTGGTTACGTGCAAGATGTTCACAAGTTCGGCCATATTGTATAGACTTGACATGATCCAAATGTTTTCCATTTACTATGTCTTTGACTAGGGGCGCGCATTTAATGAGTCCTCGTTTACAAACTCTTCCAAAAGTCGAAGCTGTAAGTCGCAACTTGCGCTCTTGGCGCCATTCGACAGATTCGCCTTGTAGAATAGTCCTTCGTTCAAGTGCATGGCGTTCTTCATCTGATAAAGTGATGTTTTTCAAATGTTCATTCTTCGCAAATTCAAAATCAGTGATACTCAAGTCAGGCTTTTCACAGGCCTCGCCGTAATTTTTATCAGTTTTAGATGACTGTGGCTTGACTGTAAAAGTTTTATTTATTCTGCGTCTAGCCAAAGCTAATCTTAGTAATTTGCGTCTGTTTTCTAGTCTTTTTACAAAGGACAATGGGCAAATATGTATGGAAGGTGGTCCTACCTATCAATACACATGAGATTTGTGTCTTTTGATAGGTCTTATGATATTATGTAAAAAAACAAAAAAGATTTTTTCATAATCAACCGGGTATTTGTACAGTCATTGACAAAAGTTAATCAAACTGTAATAATGAAAATAATGTTCTACTTGAGATTTATATTTTATAAGAGTTTCTACTTCAGAAAAAGGTCGTTAACAGTTATATACATAATACTAATTAATTCATTAAATGTACAGAGGCAATAAATATAAATGTGACAGGTATCAAGGTAATAAGAATTTTATTTTTTAATGGTCTACATCAACAATCACATTATTCAAAAAAAGTGCTGGAGGATTAAATCCTTCGTGACGTGCTAAACTCATGTACCAAATCACAGATAATACGTGCGCACAGCTCCCCAACGTGCGACTGCCTGTAAGACACGTGCAGTAATATTGTACAATTGACTGGTTACCTGTTTGGTCTCTATCAATTAATATGTAGGCATGATACTGTCGTGCCCTCACATGTCTCGATTGTATGCGGATTCTTATCAGAAATACATTTCTTTGTAAGATATTAAATTCCGATAAATCATCCAATCGTTCTTGTCTGTACAGCTCAATAGAATAAACCCCATTTTGTATGTGCTCGCTGCAGTACGATCTTGCCAGTTTAATATGGTAAGTTCCCAATGAAAAGAGTATTATTTCTTCTTCCGTCAGACGTGGAAAATCTTCAACCTCGCTATCTTCTAATCTGACAAATGGAACTCTTTGTCTGTTCAGATTCTTTTGTTCTACATAAGTTCGCAGCAAGTTTGGTGTGTGAATCTTTTGTTGTATCACAGTTATTATACCAGGGGTTCGTTCATTGTCCATAACAGCTGGATGGAATTTATTTATAAGTGCTGCACAGACTTTAAAGTCTCCGAACATGTGTGGTAAAGCTCTATTAAAGTACTCTTGGCGTAGAAGTTTGTAATCACGCTTAAAGCGTCCGTTGACCACTTCGATAACCCAACGACATATTGTTATTTGCCGAGACTTGTTGGCTTGTTCAGTTGTCAACTGTGGGGCATTTCGTTCCTTTGTAGGAGGTATATGACCTTCGTACCCAAAGGGTTCGAGATTCTCAAGGGAGTCACGGAATCCTCTATCTAGAATAAATACATCGTTAGGCATAAGAAACATATGTAATGGGTGTTCTTCATCATTTAAAATCATATTTAATATGGTAGCATCGCTTGTTGTGGCAGCATAAGGGCCTAACACATCAATTATATAACCATCACTCGTAGTTATTAAAAATGGTTTGAGCAAGTTGTCAAACTTGTGCAAACTGTAGCTCTGGCGCTGAAAGAGAAAATTGGTACTTTTTTGTATATATATACGTTCCATCACAAACCAATATTAGTTTTGTATTTCTCTCATCTCCAAAAAGCGATTTAGGTATGGATAGATTTCTTTGAAGCGCATCGTTTCTGGTAATGTGGTCTACCCCTAAATGGAAAGGTACGAAATCTTGCAATAAACATTGCCGAGCAACTGCCAGTTTCCTCTCTAATGTTCGGCGTGACATTTTAAACAGGTTTGAAAGCCTTTCGTTACTCTCACCAGTTCTCAATTTAGCAAGATATATGCCAAGTATGGTTCTTGCGTCTCTATGTTCACGAAGAGTTGGTGTTTCTAATAACACGGTGTTAAACTCTTCACTGTTGAGTCCAGTCCAATAGTGCAGGCTGCCATCGTCAAGCCCGACCATTGTCTCAAAATCATATTGACAGCCATGCAAAACTGCTTCAGTCAATAGATGACATACATCGCTAAAATGTTCTGCCGTAAAATAATTTGAAATAGTGCAGTAATCTACTAATTCATCCCACATATTGCTATGCAAATGTTCCGAACATACTCGCGCATGTTGAGGAATATACAATTGGTGTTCAGTCATCATAGACACTTTGATAGTTCTAGGTATACGACAACGGCTGTCACTACCACAAAAATTAAATATACAGTGACTTGACGTATTTGGCGCTCTTTTATATGAAGGTACAAAAAGTTCGTTATCGTGTGCATCCCGTCTATTGTCTTGTTGCGGTTCATTACGGGGAACTTCCAAGTCAACTTCTTGTACGTTGTGGTCTTCAACGTCCACTCCTTGTACGTTCTCCTGTTCTTCTGGATGTAACACAATGTGGTTAACCCGTTGCCAACATCGATGACAGACCGCTTGTGTGCTATCCAATTCGACCTGAAAATAAAATAAGACCGTTATTTACAGATCTACCTACTAGTTTTCCAAAACACGGCTTCGTCCACGCTAGAAATGATTTTTCCATGGAAATGAGATATTTTCCCGTAGTTAAAAATAGCCTATGTCAATTGCCAAGGTTCAATATATCTCTTCAATTCATCAACTCGGTTCCGCCGTTTTGCCGAGAATCGAAATATACATAAATACTAAATCAGTTAAAATATTAACTATAATAAAACTGATTTAGTATAAACTCTTTATATTTTAACGATATTCAAGGGCCTGAGATTTTGTAATGAGTGGAGAATTGTAAAAAAATAAAAATACGAGAATAATAATAAACATCTTTTCGTTTTAAACCACGATTAGACAATCGGTTGCTTGATATTTGATTCGTCAAGTAGACAACCTACCTAACTTGAGTAACGTCTACGTCACAAAGTTTTTTATTACAACTAATTAAATAACAAAAATTAAACTCACCTGTCTCACAGCATTTTCTCGTATGTAAGACACATGCGCAGGATGCGTCTGCAAAAGGCTTGCTGACAAAACATGATTTTGCCTACGCCTATATGTAGAACGGGAACATAACACACACGCACGTTGTTCGTTCATCATTCACAAGCACAATCGAAGTCCAAAATAATAGCCAAGGTCAGTTCGTATTAGGGATAATCGTCGGAGTCCAAAATCACGCAAAGGCCAAGTTAAAAATAAACACATATAACACGAGCGAATCATAGGCAGTAAGTGTACTACCGACCGAATGAATAGACAGCGCCGACGCCGGACCCCGGCTCTTTGTTTGTACGGCACGGGACATGCTCTTATCGGAGATAACATCTTGCCCTCTCTTTCTGGCGTATTTGCAGCAGTATTCTACGTCTCGTTTGTACACTTCTCTATTATTCATTAACACAATAGGATACTGCCCTCCCTTTTTCACATAGGAACTAGTCATATATTTATGTCCTTTTCAAAAACTCTGATGTTCACGATTAGGCGTGTTGTTTGCTGTGCGTCACGTATGCATTATAGAAAACATGATTAACTGTAATGAATATATTTTTGTTTCTTTTTAATGTTATTTTTATATTTTTATTGAATATTCATTAAAATCATATCGCATTTTTGCCCTTTACGCCTATATTTAGCAATAATAGTAAAGCTGAAAATTAAATTCATTCAAAACGAATAAAATATTTGAAGAAAATGTCCAAATTATATAAAAAATAACTTTTCCACGCGATTGTACAACCCGGTTGGTTATTTTTTTTTTATTTTTTTTTTGTTTAGGTATATGTTATGCTCTATCACAAAAAAAATATTACTTGTGTATTGGTCATAAGGACCAATTTGTCGCAATCTCCTTTACGTAATTGTTCGGTTTTGATTAGAGTCGATAATACTACTGCATTAAGTTACGTCAATCGTATGGGCGGTATCCAGTACCCACACCTGAACGATTTGACGCGGGAGATCTGGCAATGGTGCGAGGAACGCAACATTTTTTTGACAGCTTCCTATATTAAAGGCACAGAAAATAAAGAAGCAGATGAAGAATCTCGTAGAGTTAACAAAGATATTGAAATAACTTTGAGCGATTATAATTTTCAAAAAGTTGTCAAAACGTTAGGACAACCAGATATTGATCTTTTTGCTTCACGCACCAATGCTAGATGCCTACAATACGTGTCCTGGAAACAGGACCCTGACGCAGTGGCAATAGATGCGTTTACAATTTCTTGGGGAGATACATTCTTCTATGCCTTTCCTCCATTCCCTATGATACTCAAATGCTTGGAGAAAATTTCTATAGACAAAGCAGTCGGCATTTTTATATTTCCATACTGGCCTTCTCAGCCATGGTTTCCTCTCTTGAAAAGTATGGCTATTTCAGATATCATTATCTTAAATAAACAAACTAACATGTTACCGTCTGGTTTTAGGAATCTACACCAGCAAGGATTTACCCTGGCTGCAGTGAAGCTTTCAGGAACGCACTCATGAAACGCGCGCCGGCGCGGCGCGTCACTTGACGCCATCAGGAAGGCGGCAGGCTGGACCACGACCTCTGATACTTTCGCCAAATTCTATAATCGTCCAATCAATGACGACTCCTCCTTTGCAAGATCAGTATATTGTATTGATTAGGAAGTAGGTATTTAATTAATTATTAATACTTACATATAGTTAATAAGAAAAATATGAATAATAATTACCGATAAGTAGAAACTATGTAAATCTGTTTCTAAAGATAACTTTAAGTTCAAAATCTTGTGCTTCCTGATTATAATATATTTTACTTTAAATGTGTGAAAATGTTTTTTATTCAACAAAAAAAGTAAACATCCTTTCAGGTTTACTAAATTTCCAGCTTACCTTCCTGCTACCGAAAATACTCTCTCTAAACATCTACATGAGTATTGAATTATCTGAAGAATGAAACGTACGAAATATAATTGATGATTAAACGGACTTACCTGTAAGTGAAGTTCTATCCCAATTATATGAGTACGTTTCATTCGAAGATAAATAGTTTCCCACCTCTCCCAGTACCCCAGTATTTTCGTGTGGGATGTAGGCAGGATACTCTAAAGAATGAGGTTACCTGAGGCGGATACGGACGGACGGAAAAAGTTGAAAAAAAAAAAAAAAAAAACTACTACCCTCCATCTAAATAGTGCGAAGTTGCCAGTACAATGGGAGTACTACATGTGTATTGAATTATCTTCGAATGAAACGTACTCATATAATTGGGATAGAACTTCACTTACAGGTAAGTTCGTTTAATCATCAATTATATAATATCTTTTTAATTAAAAAATATATTATATAAATATTTTTTCTTGATAAAGCTAAATTTTTCAAAATATATCTGTTTTTGCTAGTGATCGCAAACTTATTTTGATGTGTGTAAATAAAGTTCTCTTAAAATATTTAAAACTAGCATTCCGCCCTGCGGTTTCACCCGCGACTAAATGGCTTTTCCCGTGAGAATGAGGCTTTTTCCCGCAGTAAAATTATCGTATTTTCTTCTTCCCTGGGTGTCGAACTATCTCTATTCCAAAATCAAGACAATCGGTTCAGCCGTTTTTAGGTGAAGCGAACATACAAACAGACGGACAGACAGACATACAAATTTTCACATTTATATCATAGTAAGGATAGACCTACAAAAAAAGCCCTTCGCAGTACCTATATATTAAGTGAAAGCCATGTTAGCTTATACTGCAGTAGCTACCTATACGCTTGTGATAAGGGCGCTGCAGTGCTTTACAATATTATTACGTTGTTATAAAGGGTTTCTACGTGAATGAAGTCGCGGGCGGCGTCTAGTTTAACCATAACTTCAAAACCAAACGTCCAATTTTAATCATTCAATGACCAAATATTATCTACATAAACTGTACTTAGTAACGAAATAATTTATTTTGATAAGGATTAATAGCATGAGTAAAATAAACTCGTTTAAATGTAGTCGACATAGATAAGTATAGTGTGTCGCGGACTTTTTTGTAGATATTTATAAGATGTACAATTAATTAGAACATTTTATGGTTATAACTTATATGTTTAAGGCAGCGTACGCAAAAAAAGTCACTTTTCTGGTTGATTTGTGTCCGAAAAATCCAAATATCTTACAGAACCCTATGTTTTCCAAAATAAAATATAGCATATGTTACTCGTGGATAATGTAACTTTCGAATAGTGAAAGAATTTTCAAAATCGTTTCAGTAGTTTTTGAGCCTATTCGACACAACCAAACAAACAAAGTTTTCCTCTTTATAATAGTATAGATGAGTGGAATACAAAAAGTGTCGCCCAATAAAGCCAGAAAACGATTACGCAATACGGATTCAACAATACGTTCTGATGCAAAGAAAAAACTGTAAGTAGCTCACTCAACGAGTCAGTGACTATTCGGACACAAATAAGTCGGACAGTTTGTCCGAGTTGTGGTTTTTAAATTTTAATATTATTTTTTACGACATCTCGGACACCATCAAATTGTTAATAATTTATCAAGCAATTACGTACAGTCAGATAGAAGAGCAATTCTATATTAGATTTTTTTACTATATGCTTATCGATACTATTACTGTAGCTAATTTAGTTAACAATAACTTTATAAACAAACATATGTATATGAAGTTAAAAACGCTTCCTTAGCTACCACTAAAAATAATAATGTTTAAAAAAAATCCATAAATATAGTATGTACCGTGCGAGTGGGTTCTATGCGTAAATAAGAAAGAAAGAAAGAAAGAAAGAAAGAAAGAAAGAAAGAAAGAAAGAAAGAAAGAAAGAAAGAAAGAAAGAAAGAAAGAAAGAAAGAAAGAAAGAAAGAAAGAAAGAAAGAAAGAAAGAAAGAAAGAAAGAAAGAAAGAAAGAAAGAAAGAAAGAAAGAAAGAAAGAAAGAAAGAAAGAAAGAAAGAAAGAAAAACTTTATTGTATGTAGTATTAAAAACTAATCTCTTATACATTGTCAAAAGCGTAAAATAAAAATAAAAAAAGATGTCACGGGACACCCCTACATTCATCAGCAATGGCCGAGAGAAAAAGCTGGCGGAAAAAATCCTCGGCACTCTTTTCAAAATTATACAATCATAATTTATATTCATTTAAAATGTGTACATACAGTGAACATATAAATTATTTCTCGTACCTCCTCGCTCAACATTATTAAAGTTAAAAAATATTAAAATGCTAGTAACTAATTGAGGAAACTTCCCGCGCCACAATTCGGAACCAGAGCAGACCGTTTCCCGAAGGCGGCACCTGATCACAAGTATGACGTGTGCTCCAGCCATCGTCCTACTCAACCATATTAGAGGGAGTTGGGCGACCCGTTGACACAACGCCACCGCCCCAGTAACTTTCGAGGCGAGCATGACTACTCTGGGCCAAACAAGGCACTAAGGATAAGTTAAAACAGAGAGAGGAGGAACGAGAAAACAGTACAGAAAAAAGTAAAATGAATAATTAAAAACATAAATAAAAACAATAAAAGTACATACTTAAAGTTAAGTATCGTCAAGGTACATAAGGTAAAAAAAAAAATATGATGCACGTACAATTACGTCAACCAATATCTTTATACAAAGTATAAATAGTCTTATACATAAAACCTACCTACAAGAAACCTGCAAGAGTTTTAATCCCAAGCTTTCTTATCATTTAAAAAGTCTTGGATGCTATAATAATAGCCTTTACTACACAGTTTGAGTTTAATAGTTTTTTTAAAAACGTTAAAAGGCAGGGACAGTAGGGACTTAGGGATTGAATTATATATAATTATTGACATTTCTATAAAAGACTTTGTGCTTTTTGCCAACCTACATTTTGGAAAAACTAATTTATGATCGTTCCTAGTCATTGCGTCATTATTATCTATCAAACGTCTATCCTTAAGAGTTTTAAAGCTATCAATATTCTTACGCACAAACATAATGTTCTCAAAAATATACTGTGAAGCAAGGGTCAAAATACTAATCTTCTTAAACAGATCCTTGAGAGATTCTCTTTTACTAAGTTTATAAATTCCGCGAATGGCCCGTTTTTGCAGCATAAAGATAGTTTTAATATCAGCAGCGTTTCCCCAGAGTAGGATTCCGTAGGACATTAGGCTATGAAAATAACTGAAATAAACTAACCTAGCAGTATGAATGTCAGACAGGGAACGAATTTTTTTAACCGCAAATGCCGCAGAACTAAGCCTACTCGCCAGTTGTGCTATATGGGGTCCCCACTGCAGTTTGGAGTCGACAGTTATTCCAAGAAAAACGGTAATTTCTACCAGGTCTAACTTGTTACCGTTAAATTTCAAATCTGTCTCTACTTGCTTTACATTTGGTGCCGAAAACTTTATACATATCGTTTTTTTTTTCATTTAAAACTAGATTGTTCACATTGAACCATTTTACAACATTAGAGAGTGCATTGTTCACGTCGTCATAATTTGTTTCCTGTCTGTTAATTTTAAATATTAACGAAGTATCATCAGCAAACAATACTACCTCATGATTATTCTTTACCATGTATGGTAAATCGTTTATATAAATTAAAAACAGAAATGGGCCCAATATCGACCCCTGGGGAACCCCCATACCTACAACGGATCCCTGTGATCTTTCGCAATTTATTTCAACCTTCTGAGTTCTATCACTCAAATATGAGAATAAAAGTTTTAGTTCGGTACCCCTTACACCGTAATGACTGAGTTCCCTGATCAACGTATCGTGTTCAACACAGTCAAACGCCTTAGACAAGTCACAGAATATACCCAGGGCATCCTGTGAGCCCTCCCAAGCGCTAACCACAACCTCAAAAAGTTTCACACCAGCGTCCGTGGTTGATCGACCTTTTGTAAACCCAAATTGTTTATTATGAAGGAGGTTGTTCCTATTGAAATGTGCCAAAAGTTGGTTAAGAATAAGTTTTTCAAAGATTTTGCTACAAGTTGGTAGGATTGATATAGGCCTAAAATTTGTGGGGTCTGTGGAACTACCCGACTTAAATAAAGGATTAAATCGGGAAACTCACCTGCATCTACACAATTGTTAAATATTTTTATTAGAGCAGGAGCAATAAAGTCTATAACTGAATTGATAATTTTAACAGATAAGCCCGATAGATCCATGGCATTTTTAACATCAAAGGTTTTGAAAACTTTTATTACATCTAATACTTCAATTGGCTTAAAATGGAATATATCCTTGCACTCCCTAACATGGCACTTTAGAAGCGCTTCAGCGACCACAGGCGATGAGCTAAGTGACTTCGTGGTCAAAATTGGAATATCTTTCAAATCCTGACGCTATTTCTCCATCTTCTTTGAAGAGTCACAATTTCTCTTTCTTTTACACATATAGAATTATCCTGCATAGAGTTGACACACTGTATAGTTTTGTGTGTATATAGGCGTCCTCAAATTATGGATGAGGTTTTTTTCAAATTAAGTAATTCAAACAAAAATATCTTCGTGTGTGGGGTGTGTAGGAAAGTTTTTGATTCACATTGCCCCTTCTCCCATAAAAACGATTAAAGTAGTGTCATGAAAATTCTTTTTTTGTTGACAAGAGGTGCGTCTACAATAGTCAGCACCGTACTACAATTGCACTTGAATGTTGGCATTCGGTAATTAACAAAAAAAATATAAGTAAGATAATAAATGTTGATCACTTTTTGACACTATTAAAAAAGGAAGGTCAATACCAACAGACTTTGTATCTTAGTAATTCCAATGTTTTGAAAAAGTTAGCAACCACAATTGAGTTTGACACACATCTAGCCGACACTTTAAAAAAAATCATGCAAGGAGAGAATAGTGTTGAATTGTGCAAAGAACTTCTTGTTTTATAATGAGTAACATTTTTATTACTAAATTGACTCATTTTTATTACTAAATCAACAAGAAATACTGTGTAAAATACTGTGATTATTGAACTTTGATAAGTTTTATTGCTAGTATTCAATTTATACTTGATTTATATCTGTGATTTACCTAATTATTGAATTGTGCATTATACTTCTTACTTTATAAGATAGCCACAAAATAAAAATAAGAACATTGTTTTATTTTTAATATTTGATTGTTTAATAAGTGATTGAAATCTTTCTTCAGTCTCGTTTTTATGAAAAAATTGCGCCAAATGCATAATGAAAAATGTTTTAGGTTATTTTGTTGCATATATTTTTTTATTGTTTGTATTTAGTTTGTAATTTTTGGATACCTGTGATTTTATATTTTAAAATTTAAAAAAGTGATGATATTTTTGTATAACTTATTAGTGATATTGATAATTGTTCTTATATATTTTTAAATAACTTAAATGGTCTTCATTTTATGCCTCTTACCGCATCTCGGCATATCGGCAAACGGAAAATACCTTTTTAGAATAGTATCAGAACCACGTTATTTGAAATTAATATTAAACTAACACTTTTGTCTTTGGCTGTATATAAGAGATATATTTGATTGTGTCCGAGTTGTCGTAGAAAAAACAGAAGGGACAATTCGGACACGGTGTCCGAGTTTTTTGTGACCGAATCGTCACTGACTCGACTCAACTCACCATTAGCAACCGCCTTACTTATTCAAAAAAGTATTAGGGTTGTCACAGGAGTATATTTTACAATCTCTCTCACTTTATAAATATTTCACAAATATTTGCGAACACAATTATATCAATATAATTTTAACTCAAAGATATTTAAGTCTTATGAAAAATATTTTGTCATTTGGCATTATTTTTATTTTTTTATTTTTGCAGTTATTCGATATATTTTACTTTCACAAATCTTTTTATGAACATCCAACAAAAAAATATCAGGATGATTTCATATTAAAATTTAGTATTATCACAAAAATTAAAAGATGGAGACCCACAAAAGGAACTCGAAATACCAAAGAATTTTCAACAAAGTATTTTATACGTCAGCATCCTAGTAACAAAATGATTCCAGTTTGTTTCAAAAGTTTTCTTACTGTATTGAGATTAAAAAAAAAGAACGAGTTCAAGGCGTACTGAAGCGGTATATGCAATCTGGTCAAATGGCAAAAGAATCACGTGGTGGCGACCGAAAAACACGTGAATTTGTATCACGAAAAGAAGCAGTTGAAAATTTTATTAAGTTTTTAGAAACGCATTATTGTCGTGGCAAGAACCGTCAGCGAGTTTATTTACCTTTATACTTGTCTATTATATGTATAAAGACCAAACTTTGCCGGGGTCATCTGTTACAGTTTCATATTTGAGAAAAGTGTTTAACCTTTAAGTATGGACGTCATTTTTTCTTAACACTACTGTGGACGTGTAGTCTCACAGGCTCCTATATGAATACACTTTTTTTTTTGGAATTTGATATAAGATCGCTTTAAAACTGATTGAATATTAAAGTTATGGGATTTAGCAATAAAATAAAGTGATTCAATTATTAACTTTTATTTCAAAAATTATAGAAATTTTAAAAATCAAAAATTATGGCACTTTTCAGTCTAAATCTACTTAGGTAACATTTTTAGGTATTTAAAACAGCCAAACCTATTCATATAACAAAGTAAGACTTTTTTTCTCAAAATATAATATACAAGCAATAAAAAACACAAAACACCTACTTCAGGTAACAAATAAAAAAAATTTTGACAACAGTCTAATAACGTAAATTTACTGGCAGTCAGTGCACAAAGGTCTAGAACATTGGAGACACACAGGTTTGTTGCACCCAACACAAACATGGGTAGTCATCCTATGTTTTTTCGCGGGACAGATTCTACATGCTCTTCTGGTTCCTTGACTGGTTTCTTGATCCTGGACATCTTCTGTAACCATATCATTACCTAAAATTCGAGACATGGTCAACCTCAGCTCTCTTGGCAAACGTGTGTTTATAACACGTCTTTGCATATGAGGCACCACAAGCACACGTGCTAATTTTTTTAGAAAATCTCCTCTCTCCGCAGCTTTTGATTGGTGCATGTTATATAAAATGTAAGCATTCATGGCACTCAAGTCTAGGACACGATATAGCAAAACCATAGGCCATCTCCTTGTTCGACGGCTACTGGAGTAAATCGAGCATTTTTTGTCAGCCTCATCGACGCCCCCTTTAGTTGAATTATAATACATTATAATATCAGGTTTTTTAGTATTTTCATCTACCTGGTTACTATGATGCATGGAAGATACAAGCATCACAGCTCTATTCTTCTTTGGCACGTATGAGCATAAAGTTTTTGTGCTCGTAAATCCAAATAAAGTTGAATTTACTTCTCGATCCTTCTTTGCTTGAAATTCAATGGGAATTTCCCTCTTGTTCTTCTTCAGCGTCCCTACATACGTCAGCTTCCGTGATGATAGTTCGTCTACGAGCTCTATAGATGAAAACCAATTGTCAGCCGTCACGTTACGGTTGGTTCCTTGTATGGGTTTTGTAAGGCGTAGGACACACTGAGTTGGAACTAGAAATTTCTTTTCTTGTGCTGTCAATCCGATACCATCCGAGTCTTTTCCACAGTAAATATACCCATTATAAAAATAATAGTTATTGGCATCACATAGTGCTCGTATTATCAGTCCATATTTACCAGGCTTTTTTGGCATATATGATATCATGTGACTTCTTCCTCGAAATTTGACGAGCATTTCATCCACTGTGGCACATTCGCTCAATTCATACAACTGTTGAGAATTACTCACAAACTTATTGAAAATAGGGGATATAGCAGCCAACTTATCAGTCTTCATCCTCTCTTCACGATCATCTGGGTTGTCAAATCGTAGACACAATAACAAAACCAGAAATCTTGTCTCTGACATTCCGCACCTAAATATCTCACAACCTGTGCCATCTGAAGCGAACAAGTAACTCGTGTTTTCATCATTTGATTTCAATACAGCTGAGTAAAACAAAAGGCCAATAAAAGCTTTGAGCTCAACCATGTCCAAATCATTCAATTCAGGTCTGTTATAACGGACAAAGTTGGTTCTGTAACTAGAAATTCTAACATTGGTCCAAGTTAGAATGCACTGGAGCATTTCTTCATCGAAAAGCTTATTCCAAATACTGTAGTGATCTTTACCATCTTCAAGAGTCAATTTTGAAGAACCTGCACGAGATGTTATAATATTATGTTGTGGGGTACGTACCCTAGCCGAAGGCGGCGTCTTGGCCCATTTATACCTATTTTTGCCGTAGTAATAGTTAGTTGTCACTAAGTCCGATAGTGGAAGATCGTCCGAACTATCACTACCCGATTCTTCTCCTAGGTCCTGGTCCTGATCTTGGTCTTGATCTTCATTCTGATCTTCGTCATTGTCACTTTCATGTCGATTTTGTATCAGTTCGGACTCCAATATAAAAAATTCTTCAATATTCTCTTCATTGTCAGACTGATCCGAAGCTAACAACAACTCACTCACTTCTTGTTCGAAAGAAGGATCTCCTGCACGAAAAGTTTTTCTCGCAGGGCCCTGAACAGAACTCGTAGATGGTCGTTTTGATTTATTAGAACTACCGGCTTTATTGTTTTTTGACATTTTGTATTACAAAATCTGAAAGAAACATAATCGTTCTTATAAAATATATCATAGGGCAATAATGGACGTGTAGCCTGACAGGCTCCGGTGAATATTTTGATGGTCATTACTTACGTGATATTCATCGGACGACGCAACCTCCTCCCTCGTTGGTAGTTTTACAACTAAAACAAAAGCTACTGAGCCGCTCAATCGCGGGGAGTGGGGGGAATTAGGTAAAACTAAGAAAACGAAAACATCGAGTAGCCTGTGAGACTCCACGTCCATACTTAAAGGCACTTCATTTAATAACGGATTTGGTGCCGTCAAGATGCATGCTCTATATGCTTTTTATCACCTCTATACTCTCCAAAGTTATGGAGAGCATGATTAACACTCAGCTCTTACGATATCTCGAAGATCACCAATTGATCAGCGACCGCCAATACGGTTTCCGTCACGGACGGTCAACTGGTGATCTTTTACTATATCTGACCCATCGCTGGGCAGAGACCGTAGAGAGCAAAGGTGAGGCCTTAGCAGTTAGTCTGGACATAGCGAAGGCTTTTGATCGGGTCTGGCACAAATGTCTTCTAGCCAAATTACCCTCATATGGACTACCCGAGAGATTGTGTAACTGGATCACCAGCTTTCTTACTGGGCGGAGCATTAAGGTTGTAATCGACGGTGCATGCTCTGACTCCCCGCCCGTAAATGCTGGTGTTCCTCAAGGCTGTGTGCTCTCCCCAACATTGTTCATCTTGCACATAAATGATATGCTGCAAACCAGCGGTGTACATTGTTATGCGGATGACAGTACCGGAGATGCACTGTACCATGGCCAAGCCAATCTCAGCAAGGAGTCGGTTGTCGAAAACCGGAACAAAAGTTTGTGTTAAAAGTTGAGGCCTCTCTAGACCTGGCCTCCTTGGGTAGCGGTAACTTGGTCACATTTAACCCCCTCAAAACACAAGTTTGCGCGTTCACCACAAAAAAAAAACCCCATTCGTATTAGCCCCTACATTTCAGAACACTCCTCTTTGTATAAAGCCTATGATCGAAATCCTCGGTGTCGGCATATCGAGCGACGTTCAGTTTCATAGTCACTTGGAAGACAAAGCCAAACTGGCTTCTAAAAAGCTTGGAGTGCTTAACCGAGCGAGACAGTATTTCAAACCGGCCCACCGCCTTCAACTATACAAGGCACAGGTGCGGCCCCATATGGAGTACTGTTCTCACCTCTGGGCAGGAGCACCTCAATGCTTACTTCTTCCATTTGACAAGATACAACGTAGAGCGGCTCGAATCGCCGGCAACCGAGCTCTTTCTGATCGCCTCGATTCTTTGGCCCTGCGAAGAGATATATCATCTCTTTGCGTTCTGTATCGTCTATACAATGGGGAGTGTTCTGAAGAATTATTCGACCTTATACCAGCTGCACAATTCCACCACCGCACCTCCCGCCACAGATTGAAATTCCATCCTCACCACCTGGATAGCTGGCGCTCCACCACCGTCCGTTTCGGGCGGAATTTTCTGCCACGCACTACGCAGCTGTGGAATGAACTACCTGCAGCGGTATTCCCGGCTACATACAACATGGGGCTCTTCAAGTCGAGAGTGTATTCCCACTACAAAGGTCGGCAACACACCCCCAACACCCACAGTGTTGCGGGTAGTCATGGGCGGCGGTGATCATTTACCACCAGGTGACCCGCTTGCTCGTTTGCCCCCTATTAATATAAAAAATAAAAAAAAAATGCTTGCAATTTACCGAAAATATAAAAGTGGAAAAAAATACCGCTAGAAAAAAAGAACTTATGATACAAAAAAGAATACACAATTTAAGAGCAAAATCATTCTTCAATCATTTGAGAGAGCAGAAAGAAGGACTACTTACTATTTCTTTTGATTGCCAAAAGAACTTGCCAATGCCGAAAATTCCTGACCAGGCAACATATTACTCCCGGGAAATATACCTTTATAATTTTACTGTAGTAACTGTGTCGTCCCAGAGTTCTTTGCAAAAAGATAATATTATATTCGCTTATTTGGACAGAAGACGTTGCTGATAAGTCCACCAATGAGATATGTAGTGCTTTATACCATGCGCTATCTTTATTAGATGTCAGAGGTGTTACTAGTATTCGGCTTATGGCTGATGGCTGTGCTGGCCAGAACAAAAATACTATGATGGTAGGAATGTTAAGTTAGTTAAGTGGTTTAGCACAGCTCCACTGCATATAAAAAAAATTGAGCTTATTTATCCAGTAACCGGGCATTCATATATGCCACCGGATAGGGTTTTTGCCTTTATTGAAAAAAAAAATGTCGGTCTCGCGAAAATATAACGAATCCATCAGAATATATGGAAATAATATCGGAACATGAAACTTTAGGGCACCTAGCTACCGAAATTCCGGTTTTTGACTGGAGGACCTCTGTAAGAAATGTGTTAAAAAAACCTGATCAGTTACATTTTTAAATCAGCTCTGAGAAAAGAATTGTAATAGCGCGTTCAAAATCGTCCACACATATATTTATAAGGGGAGAAATCTCATATAAATGCGATACGTCTAAAAGCATTTTAGCAAGAGGAAAAAGATTAACACAGTTGGAACCGGACCGTTTACTTTGTGGAGTTGCTGTTGCTCTAGCTAAGTTGGCGGACATGCAAAATCTTTTAAGGAAACATTATGGCGAACAATGGAAAAATGGTAATAACCTAATTTTTTTCAAAAACTTATTGGAAAGAAATAACAATATACCGCAGCCCGACAACGAGGACTGCCAAGGTCATGAAATGGAAGAAATTGTTGATTTTGTCTAAAGATATTTTCGTTTTTGCCCCCCGAATCAAGAGCCATCAGACTTATCTATAATTTAATAGTATCATTTAATGTTTTTTGTTTATTTTTTCAAAATTTCGATATTAATTGTTTTTCTTTTATTCACTAGTGACGACCCTGATATTAAAGAGTGTGGTATAGATTTGTAAGCATATATAACAACATGCATCTGAATATGACATCGACTCTAAATAAAGTCAGTATTAATCCAACCATCGGCCGTTTCATTACGTCTCCCCTGTCACCACCTTACATGGCGACCCTGCCAGGATTGGAGGATTGGTGTCAGATTCAAATTAATAATTCGATTTAGTAAATAATCTATTAGTGCTAAACGTCAACTCTGCCAACTAATGGAAAGCTTTGAAAATGTGCCGTTCGACGCCATCCAGACCACAGATGCCTCAGGATATTAATACTCAAATTGGATATTACAATCACATGAGCACAACAAGTGTTGAAACACACGTGGGCATGATTTCCTGGTTGATGCTGACGTTCCTGCTGATTTTCCTCCTGGTTGGAATCATCATCATCGTGCGCTACTGCGCAAAATGCTTTAATAAAAGAGTTGAAAGGAGCGTAGACGTTGGAATGCTGCGACTACAGAAAGTATCTGCCTAAGCCTCTTTTGCTGCTGCCGAGCGATGTTCTGGAGCCTCCCAGTATGTGAATGTGTGTGTGTTCGTGTCAGTTTTTTTTGATATGTCGAATAGTTAAAAAGTGCGCGAGTGTTATGTTTACCAATTGAATAAAACTTGAACAATGACTCTACATTTAAGAATATATTAGATGAAAATACATATAAAACCATACTCACTAACTTAACGTAAAATTTATATTATCCCGTAAAACAGGTTTTTATATAAAGGTATGTATCGAAATGTTTAGTGCGATTTTATGGCCAAGTACATTAAAAAACTTAATGATGATTTGCTAAGTATAAGATCATATTTAATTAAAATTGGACCTAAGCGTCAGCAGGGTGAGATAACTCAAAAAAAGTTACTCGAAGCCGAAGAACTGTCTAAACAGTTCAATGTTTTTTTAGAGTCAATTAGTAGAGTATTGCAGTTTAAAACACAATCTGAGAAAAATTTAATTCACGACTATAGCACAAATTTTCGAACATTATTTAAGGAAATTCATGAATTGTGTACCGAGTCTTTGAGTACTAATAATTTTTTAACTGAAAATATGGAGAAGTTTGATCTTAAAGTTGGGCTTAGCCTTTTACCAGTAATGACGGACCAAGAGGTCAACACAAAGGAATTAATTGACGGAATTGAATACTATGGTTCTATATTAACTGATGCTGAACCTGCTAAATTAATTTCTTTTGTTTTGAAGACCCGTTTATCTCAGTCCGCTAAATTAAAATTATCTAATAAATATGATACTATTGCTGAGTTACTGAGAGATATGCGCAAATTTTTACTAGTGCGAAAAGCGGCACCTGCAATTCAATCAAAATTGCAAACCGCAAAACAGTACGAACGAACCATATCCGATTTTGGTAAAGAAATTTCCGAGTTGTTTGTGGATCTTACTATTTCGCAGTCCGAAGGCAATTCAGAACACTATGACATTTTACGTCCTTTAAACGAAAAATACGCTATTAAAAAATTTGCCGAAGGCCTTCGAAATCGTAGGATTGGTACTATAATTTCAGCCCGAGACTTTTCTTCGTTAAATGACGCCATACAAGTTGCTCAAGAAGAGGAGGTGACAGTTACGTCTTCAGGTTCAACGGAAGTTGTAGGTATGTACCACCAACCGTGTAGATTCCCACCCCTTCGTAGAAATAATAGGGGACCCAGAGTATTTCGTGGACAGCGATACGCAAGAGGAAGTTCCAATAACAGGTATGTCTCTACACAAAATTTTACAGGTACTTTAAAGCCTTGGTCCCGCGGAAGACCTGCAAGAGGTAGGTACAATAGGGCTCATTTCCAAAATTCACGGAAAAACGTTCATACCATGTCGCCACAGATCGACGTGGGTGGCGAACAACCAAATTCAGATTCGCTGAATCATTTTTTTCGTGCCTAAATATGTAAATGTTTGCAACAGCTTAAATAAAGTTTTGATTAAATTAGGTCATCGCTGTTTAGATTGGCTAATTTACACTGGTGCATCAATTTCAGTTGTAAGACATGACCAAATAAAAAGTTTACGAATTCCTTTCCATACCGAGAAGCTGCGTATTAACGGTATCGGTGGAAGTGTACAGTCAGAAGGATATGTCTATTTAAATTTAAATTATAATGATACATTTTTTGAACACAAATTTTATGTTTTTCAGAAATTACCTTGTAAAACAGTCGGTATACTTGGACAGGATTTTCTTAGGAAATTTAAAGCTAGTTTGGACTTTGAATTAAACATGATAAAATTATGTAGCGACAGCAAGACAGTGTCGTTGCCCATTGAATATTTTTATAGTAATAATTCATCTTATTTAAATATTCCAGCTCGTAGTGAAACTATTCAATATTTTGAAACGAATATTTTGGACGATTGCGTTGTGAGTTCACAGGAACTATGTAGCGGTGTTTTTATTGCAAACTCTATAGTTAGGCAACGTAATGGGAAGATACCATACAAAATAATGAATACAAGAGATAAGGAAGTTACTTTGAATTTTTTTAACTTACATTTGACGAAACTGAGCGACTATCATATTTGTCAACATATTAAACCAGTAATGAATTCTGAAAGGGTTAAATCATTATTTTCTGTTTTGAATTTTAATGGAATGAATGAAGAGGAACAAAAGTCTATTGAAAATATTTGTGCTAAGTTCCCTGATATTTTTTATTTAAAAGGTGATAAGCTCACCACAACTTCCTTGTATCATCAAACTATTGAATTAAAACCACATAACTCTCCATCTTATGTGAAGTCATATAGGCTTCCACATTCACAAAAAACAGAAATTGATAAGCAAATTAAGGAAATGTTAGATGACGGAATAATTGAGGAAACTAGAAGTGCATGGTCAAGTCCGCTATTGTTAGTACCAAAAAGAATTGATACGACTGGTGTTAAAAAATGGCGCGTTGTAATTGATTATAGAAAATTAAACGACCAGATTCAGGACGATAAATTCCCTCTTCCAAATGTAACTGATATTCTGGATTCTTTGTCTGGTTCAGTTTATTTTACTACCTTAGACCTTTATCAAGGGTTTTATCAAGTTAATTTACATAAAGATAGCAGACCCTATACAGCTTTCACAACTAATAGAAATCAATACCAAATGACTAGATTACCAATGGGGTTAAAAACTAGCCCAAGTGCGTTTTCGAGAATGATTACAGTAGCCATGTCTGGTCTTAATTACGAGCAATGTTTGGTATATCTTGACGACTTATGTGTTTTTGGACGAAATCTTGATGATCATAACAAAAATTTAATGAATGTTTTTTCTCATTTACGAAAAGTTAACTTAAAGTTGAATCCGGTGAAATGTAAATTTTTACAGAAAGAAATCATTTATTTAGGTCATGTAGTTTCAGAAAGTGGCATTTTACCCGACCCCGATAAAATTAAGTCGTTAGAAAATTACCCAAAACCACAAAATCCAGACGAAGTCAGGCGCTTTGTGGCATTTGCAAGTTATTATAGAAAATTCATCCCTTCATTTGCAGAAAAAGCTTATCCTCTAAATAGACTTTGTTGTAAAAATTCTATATTTAATTGGACTGAAGAATGTGAACAATCTTTTCAAAATTTAAAATCAGCACTTATTTCACCACCTATATTGCAATATCCAAATTTTGACGAAAACAACGAATTTATTCTCCAAACGGACGCTTCAGGAATGGCTATCGGATCGGTATTATGTAATAACAACAGTTTGCCAATAGCATATGCCAGTCGAAGTTTGAATAAGGCAGAAAAAAATTATCCAACTATCGAAAAGGAATTGTTAGCTGTCGTTTGGAGTGTTAAATATTTTAGACCGTATTTGTACGGCAGACGATTTAAAATTCAAACTGATCATCGTCCTTTAGTTTATTTATTCGGAATGCGTGATCCAACTAGTAGGTTAACCAAATTTCGATTACAATTGGAAGAGTACAACTTCACTATCGAATATATCAAAGGAAGTAACAACTCTGCAGCTGATGTATTATCTCGAATAACTTTAACTTCCGATGATTTAAAACAAATGAATGAAAGTATTGTGAGTGTTATGACTAGAGCGCAAGTGAGAAAAATGCAAGAGATTAGTGAAAAACAAAATAAAAACGACATAAATTTGCCGGCCGATAATTATTGTCGCCCTAACTGTAGGCCTGATCAATCGAAAGTTGTGGAGATAATAAAAAAACCGACAAATTTAGTTGAATTACGTTTATTAAATGAATGTAAATTAAAAAAATTGCAAAGGGAAGGTTTAGTAACTAGAATGTCAAATAATTATGCTTATGTTCCAAGTAGGTCAATTATTTACATAAAAGGATTTTCTCGATCAACAATTACGCGAGACGTATTGATGAGAGATTTGTCTGATTTTTGTAAATCACTTAACATAAACGAAGTGTGCATAATAAGGAACGAACATAATGAAGAATTTATTGAAGGAATAATTATTGAAATTAAAATGAATTTAAATTGGTCCGGACCAAAGATTTATATATTAAAAGGAGTTACTAGGATAAATAATATCGATGACAGACGTGTCATCATAAATGATTTTCACCTTTTGCCCACAAGTGGCCACGCGGGTATAAGGCGAATGACTAATAATATAAAAAAGTTTTATTACTGGCCTAGTATGGAGAAAGATATTAATGATTTTGTGTCTAAATGTACTTTATGTCAAAAGCATAAACATAGCTTAAAAATAAAACAACCAATGGAGATAACGACAACATCGAATTATGCGTTCGAAAAAATTTATCTTGACATTGTTGGTCCACTGCCTAAGGATGAGTTAGATAGTTGCTACATTCTCACATTACAGTGCGAATTATCTAAGTTTGTAGAAGCGTACCCTCTACGTACCAAGGACGCGACTACAGTGGCACAAGCGTTTGCTCAGAACTTTATTTTACGGTATGGGATCCCCCGTGAAATAGCAACAGATCGCGGTACCGAATTTATAGCAAACACTATGAAACAGGTATGTGAATTACTTAGCATTAAGCAGATAACGTCGACCGCCTACCACCATGAGTCAATTGGAGCGCTTGAAAATTCACACAAAACAATGGGTGCGTATTTAAGAATAAATTGCGAAAGTCGTCCACATCTTTGGAGTAGTTGGATTCCCTATTGGTGTTTTGCATACAACAATACGGTACACACAGAGACTAAATACACACCCCATGAACTAGTTTTCGGTAAGTCTTGTATATTACCTAGTAATTTTAATTCAGGCATCGATCCTTTGTATAACTTCAAAAGCTAACCATTAGAGTTTAAATATAGGCTCCAGGTAGCGCAAAACGATGCCAAGCAAAATATTATAGCTAGTAAAGAGAAAAGAAAAAAATATTATGATACATATACTAATCCTATATCTTATTCTAAGGGAAAATATTTACTTTTAAGAAATGAAGTCGGTGATAAGTTAACAACTCTATATTTAGGCCCATTTTTAATTTTAGAAGACTTAGGATGTAACGTAAAAATTTTAAAAAATGGAAAGCAAGAAATTGTTCATAAAAATCGCACAAAACCATTTAGGTAACAAAGAAACTTATTATTATATTACTTAAGTACTTAAGACTATTACTAATACAATACACTTAGCATTATCATAATTGTTATGACATGTTTAATTAGGTATAAACAATAACTTAGAGGTGTAAGATAACATTTCCTACCTAACTTTGTACTTGTATGATTGCTATTTTATTGTAGCTACCTATTATGATTGCTAAACGATGCAAGCATTTAATGTTTTGGATTCTTATTGTATTTTTTTTATAAAATAATTTAGTAATATTATTTTATTTTCCCTTCCATAGGAGGTGTGGTATAGATTTGTAAGCATATATAACAGCATGTATCGAATATGACATCGACTCTAAATAAAGTCAGTATTAATCCAACCACCGGCCGTTTAATTACGTCTCCCCTGTCACCACCTTACAAGAGTAACTACATAAAATATCAAAAATGTAAATATCCACGTACTTTTTTTTTCATAATAATAAAAATCCGTGCTTGCATAACAAACTAAGAAAAATCCAGATTAATTATGCGTATTTCTTGTAAAGTTATCCAAATTAAGGTATTTTTTATACTTTACTTAAGGATATCTATTGCCGACAGGTATAATCACACTATGATGAATATAGCTAATCTAGAAATAATTTGATTTCTACACATTTTTTCTTTATGGATTTTTCCAGTTTTGTCGTTTAACCGACACAGATATGAGTCATATAGATGCAAAGGCAGCATTATCCAATTTTTTCATGAAAGCAACTTTGAATGCAGTCTGTCAGCATAAAATCAGTTTAATTGGTTGATTTATTTTGTTTGTAACAAAAGTAACAATATCCCGTATAAAATTACCGTTAACATTTTCGTTTTGAAGCAAAAACAGCATTATCCATTTGAATAATGCCATAGACAGCAACATCTGATTCCGCCAATCCAGGTGTCTGTATTTGGCCACCATGACGCTTTAATTAGTATGACGATTACTGTTTAGTTGTTCTTTGATGAGATAAATATTTCCGTGAAATTAAATAGTATTAGGTATATTTTTTCTATTAAAAGGTGAAAAACAACAAGATGGAGTGTTTTCCATGTGATAAAGAGTCTAGTAGAAAAAAGCAAGCTGACCCCGATAAATGGAAACAAACATTAAAGATGTTGCAAAACGCGAGTGGGTGTCGTAGTGTTAATATCAAATTTATTTCGAAAATAGCTTTAATTTTTGAAGCGGTAAATTCTTATTCGATTTAATTGCATAGGTACTTTTGATACTTTAAATGTGGCTAAAAAAGCGGTAAGTTATAGTGTGTTATAGTTGTAATTCAACGTTTTTGATCCTATATGTTTTAGATGATATTTTTAATTTGATAGTGTTGTACCTAAACTTTATATAATTGTAATGTCTTCGCAGATCACAATCACTTACCATCAGGTGACCCGCATGCTTGTTTGCTCCCTATTTTATTTATAAAAAAGAGGCAATACTAAAAGGCTTTATTTGCCGCCAGAATTATCAATAAAAAATGTACATAAAGATTATAATTCTACATAGTTGAGGATTGCCTTAAAGTGAAAAAGTCTTATTTCAGGCATGTGTTTAACACAAAATATAATCTTTCATTTGGTACTCCGCGTACTGACGTATGTGCAACTTGTATAAAATTCAACGAACAAATGAAAAGTGAAAAAGATACTAGTAAAAAAATGATTTAATGGTAGCCCAAAGGTTACATAAATTAAGGGCGAAAGCTTTCTTTGAAATTTGTTAAAGAAGAAAACGAAACTTTAAAAACCTTTTCCTACGACTGTCAAAAAAATCGAAACTTGCTTAAAGGGCCGGATCAGGTAGCATATTACCTAAGAAATGTGTATTTATATAATTTTACTATAGTAGAAGGATCCTCCAAAAGCAAATTGCTTCCCGATGACGTGTTTGCTTACTGTTGGGCTGAAAATTTGTACCCCAAAGCTGCAAATGAAATCGCTTCAGCCCTTTATCACAGGCTTAAACATTTAGATCTGGCATAAACAGAAACAATTGCAGATGGATGCGCTAGTCAAAATAAAAATACAATCATGTTGGGAATGTTGTCGAAGTGATTAACTGAAGCTCCGCAAAATGTCAAGAAAGTTGAGCTTGTGTTTCCAGTTGTAGGTTATTCGTTCGTACCGCCTGACAGGGTCTTTGCCCAGATTGAAAAAGAAGTGCGAAAACATGATTAGCGGTCCTCAAAAATATATCGACATAATTTCGAAAGAAGAATGGGCAAAAATGTATGAAACCTATGACCAGATGACCACCCTCCAATAGCAATAAGATATATATCGTTGGATAGGTCTCATCAATTGGAATAACTATTTCTATGACAGCTTTGTTGTAACAACTCCGTTTTGAGTAATTAGACATTTATAACCTATGAAAAATAATAAACTATTTTTAAGTTTAGGTTTAATATCTTATATAGCTATGTTCTTTTCAGATATAAAGGTTATAATTAAATACTTTTGAATAGAAAAATAGTAAGATCACACAACATTATTAAATCGTTTACTTTTTTAAACTGTTCTTAGGGGTTATCTGTAATGATATCATTAAAAATATTGCTGGTGCATTTAATCCTGCATAGATCGCATAAGTATCCTAAACTACTAACTAACTAGGTAAATAAAGTAGGTATAATTACAGATATAAACAACTGTATAACTAACTTAAAGATACATTCTTATATACAACATAGCTTGGGAACATAGTTTGGGTGCCATGAAATGTCCAAACACTCTTATAAAATGGTAAAAATAAATACAACACACTCACCTCTAATAATGCATGTTGCTGTAATTATGCAGCAACCTATAGTCGCGCTCTAGGGAGATTGTCTGATAAAACGTGTTGCTGATATGTTCCGCGATAGAGATTTTTAGACGAAACAGAGAACCGAGAACCAACAAAAGGTTTATGAGGGGTGAGGGCTGCTCATGCCTAACGGTAAGCGTACGCACGTTCGTTCCTAGTGTCTAAGCGAAATAAAAAGCACCTACGTATAAATATATTAAACATAACTAAACTTGAAAAGTAGTATTTCTTTAGTCTCATAACTCGAAACGGACAGCTCTTACAACAAAGCTGCCATAGCAATAGTTGTTCCTATTGAAGAGACCTATCTAATGACATATATCTTATTGCTATTGGAGGGTGGTCCCAATTTGCCCATTGTCCTTTAGTACTGTTAACGACTTAGGAACTGACTTTGAGGTATTTGACTGGAAAACAGCTTCACAGGAAGCAAGCATTGCAAACGTTTCATTTTAAAGCGTTTTGAAAGGCCTGGAAACGTTTTGATCCAGGGACATCTACACTATAATACCGATGATGGAGTTTTGAAAAACGTTTGTAAATAAAAGAAACATCGATGATAAATTCAAGAAATAATAATAAATGCTTGACGCCGACACCTGTTTCATGTTCTTTACACCAATAGTATCAAAATTATTCAGTCTGATTATGACCTCGAATCTGTGGTGGCAAATGCAGCAATATCCCAGATATTTGACTGCAAAGGTAGCAATATCCACGAGTTGGGTGCAAAAACAGTCCGTAGCCGAGTCGGAATTTTGTGATACCAAAAGTTACCTGCACGATGTGGCTTGGGTTCTAATCCCATCAAAATTCAATGTCTTTTTTTAGAGGAGGCTACATCTAGGGGCAAGGTTGTTATGGCGGTGTCACTAGACATAGCCAATGCTTTCAACACCCTGCCTTACAATTGTATCGACGAGGCGCTTCGTTATCGTCGAGTGAGATTCAGTGTCAGACAGTTCTTTATTTGATGATAAAAATGTAGATGACATAAAAGTTCATATAAAAAGTATGCTAAACCAATATTTTTTTGGGCTTTTGCTATTTGAGACAGAGTTGAACAGGAAATTGATAACTTAACTTAGTTAAAGGTGAAGTATTAGTTAAAGTAGATAACAGTGAATATGCAACTCCAAAAACACCTGCAATTAAAGCCAATGGTAAGGTTAGGATATGCGGTGATTACAAGATTACAATCAATCAGCAACTAGTAGCTGATGAACATTCTTTACCTACCTACTTCTGAGGAATTATTTAATGGCTTAGCTGGTAGTAATACTTTTACAAAGACTGAACTGCGGAATGCATACTTAAATTAGAAGGTCTGAGAGGCTCAACACTTGTTGACCTTGAATACACATAACGGGTAATATAAATGTACACGCCTTATGTTTGGTTTGAATTGCGCCCCAACTAAGTGGCAAAAGAAAATTGAGAATTTCCTAAAAGGAATACCAGGTGTTCATTGCTTTATTGATATCATTAGTATAACTGCACCAACTGAGGAAGAATATCTGAAACGGCTTGACTTATTTTTTGCAAAATTGTCAGAGTACGGATTAAAAGTTAATTTAGAAAAATCAGAGTTCATGGCAAACCAAATTGAGTGTTGCGGTAACAAAATTAGCAAGAATGGTATTCATAAATCTGATTCTAAAATAAAGGCTGTTACAGAGGCTCTTAATCCTACAAATTTCATTGAGTTACAGGTGTTGTTTATATCAAATGTCAATGTCAAAGTCCATATAAGGCATTCCCGCCTTCTGAGTATTTATTCATGTCGTTGTTTTTCATTTTGAGTCAGCTAATAAAGGTTTCTTTAAATATAAAATATTATTTAATTATAAAACATGGCGCAGTCGTAATAGCCAAGTTTAAGGTTGTGTTTGTGGCTAGTAAAGTGTCGTATGAACAAAGTTTAAGGTTGTGTTGTGTTTGTGGCTAGTAAGATGGAAAATTACGTCAAGCTACCACCAAATTTTGATATCAGGGCTTCTGTCGCTGTAGCTGTGTACTGGAAATTTGCCTTCGATGATTACCTCATCAGCATTGGAAAAGAAGATGCAAGTGACAAAATAAAATTGTCTTTGCTGCGCAATACGATGGAGCCGGAAGCCGGCAAAACAATTATGAATTTGAAATTGTCAGCCGAAGATTGTACTGAGTATGAGAAGGTCGTGCGCGCAATCGAAATGTATTTATACCTAAAGTATATTGACGTATTTGAGAGATTTAAATTCAACGAGCGCATCCAGAACGAGTTTCACACTTTCGAAAACTTCTACACTTCACTTAGGGAACTTATGTCAACTTGCAAGAAAATTTGCTCAAAATAGAAGGACTTACACTTTCCAAGGTTGAAAATATCTGTCGAGCAAGTGAAAATTGCTAATATATAACTTAAATGTTTATTATGTACCAGGCAAATTGCTACATTTTGCAGATATGCTTTCTAGAAATTGTCTCAATTTTTGGTTGTTGATTCAAATTATAAGTTTGTTTCTATCGACGTGGGTGCATATGGAAAGGAAAATGATTCTTCTATATACGGAAATTCGACACGGTACAAAATTTTAATTAGAAATGAATTACCATTGCCTTATCCTCAACCACTTGGAAATGATCATAATAACGAGCCACTTATCCCATATGTACTTGTCGATGATGAAGCTTTTGGCTTAAGTAAGTATGTATTGCGCCCATATGGCGGACAAAATCTCAATGTGAAACAAAGAGTTTATAATTATCGCCTCAGCAGAGCTCGTAGATACGTGGAATGTGCATTTGGGATCATGGCAAATAAATGGCGCATTTTTTATAGGCCAATTGATACAGCATATGATTTAACTATTAATATTGTAAAAACATGTTGTGTTTTACACAACTTTGTCATACAACACTATGGTTTACGACAGCAAGACAGTATGACAATAAGTAGATTCTCACAATTGAGACCCCTTATCAATGAAGAATCATTACCCGAAAATTTTATCCGAGAACAATTTGCTAATTACTTAATGAGCCCAGAAGTGGCTATGGTAAGGCAGTTGAAAAAGATATAAATTAACTTATGCATTGAATTTACTAATAACATAATAAATAACAACTCACCAATCGGCAAGGTTTTTTGCTAAAGTATCTAAACTACTGTACAAAAATTCTTCTTCTTATATATCTTATGTTTATATTTTTACCATTAAAATTTATAGATTTAGAAAATGAAATATATTTTTCTTTGTTTTGTGGAATTATTTGTATGCCACCTTCTTTGAAATTTAGTGCATGCACAATAAAATGTGCATAATAATTAATTACTCAAATTATGCAGCACAATTGGTATGATTTGTATGTTATTATAATTTTTACTGCAGATTTCATGAGAAATACCAACAAAATCATCGGTGTACCAATTATGATCGAAAAATTGTTTTGATGTTATTATTTTCTCGCAAATACGATTCTTCTACTATTTTTTTTTTAATTGGGTGAAGTAGGAGGTGTTTTGGAAACTTATAAGTCGATATATGTTTTTTATATCTTCAGATTTCTTTTGCATGAATATTTCAGCATAATTAGCACCGGTATATGTTTCATATTTTGACAATCTATCATCGTATGAACATTTGATGCAATATCCAAAACTGTAAACATCATGTCTTTGTATATTTGTTGTTGATGATATTTTTGGATTATTAGAACAACCCTGAATTGGTTTTAGGAAAGATTCAAAATCCGCGCAAATAACAAAAGGAACTTTTTGTTTCTTATCAATTTTTATTTTATTTTAATTTACAATTTGTTACTCTTTCAACCCACCAGTTTTTTCTTATTAAATGAATAGAAGGGAGATCAGTTCTGATACGAACACAATTATTTGCTTTGTGATTTATCAATCTTTCATGGGAAGTAAAGTGTATAAGACACCCATTACAAACATAAATTTTATCGTTTCTTTTGCTTATTTGTCTAAGTAGCAATCGATTCAAATTTTTTATATAACGATACTGATTGTTAGAACCATTTCATAATACATTAAATTTACACGACGTGTTGTTTTATGAGACTTGGTAAAATAAAGTGGTCCAACTACCCCATGTTTTTGGTTTTAAGAATTGTACTCTAGACCGAAGACATTAATGCTTAAGATATTTTGGCGTTCAACTTTATAAATATCAGATAGTTTAACTGGAAAAGGTATTCCACTAAAATTTAATTTTGCTTCATGTTTTGAATAGGGGCTTACTCTATCGGAATTTTTATTAGCGGGGTATACTGCAGATAGTAAAGCCCATTTTAAGCATTGATGGTCACTATTTCGAACATTGATTATTGCACGTTTCATTTTTATATCATGAGGTATGTCTATATAAGAAGATCCACGAAGCGGATTATATTTATTGAAGTTTATGTCTATGCTCATAATTTTTTCAACGCTCCAACCACTATCTTTTTTTTCGAATTCCCCAATTTTGATTGTTAGGGTCTCTTGAGGGCATTACAAAAAGTTTCTAAATTATCGGAATCGCTTAAGATATAATTTGGTGTATGAAAATCAAAATCATTAAAAATGTTTTTGTTTGTTGTACAAACTTACAATGTAGTATAAAATTTGTTTTGATATTTCTAAATTCCACTAAACTTTTGTTTACTAAACATATAATTATATCCTGAATATCATCAAAGAATGAATCTTAATCATTACAACATCATGAGTAAGGTAGGGTTAACTCTGTAGGTTCGAATTCGTTGTCCAAACGCAGTCTCTATTATTGATACATTAGGAAAACTATAATCAACACTTATTTTGTTATTTTGATGTTGTTTACTTCTATAATGATTGTAAAGGTATCTTTTTTTTAACATGAATATTGCGATAATCACACATAACTTATTGTGTATCTATAGACGTAGAAGTTACCTCGTTCGAAGTTGTAGATTTACTCAATCTCGGTGATTTAGAGTTTGGCTGTTCAGTAACATTTTGAGCTAGCCGTTTTAAAGTGCCACCCCCTCTTTGATGTTGAAAACTGAATGATAGAAAAAACAATTATAAGTACAAAGTAGACACAAGAACCACACTATTTTAAAAGTTCATTGGTATACATACTTACTTACGTATCATCGAAGTTTCCACAAAAAAACATATAGCAATTTATTTGTCCCTCGTGTTGGTCAATTCATTTTTCTCGTATTTATCGCCAGTGTCACGTGGTTGCATCTACACTCGCATGCAGACCAATCGACTCAACGATTCAGAACACACAGTCTGTTTTTTTCACTTACGGCTTAACCTATCCACCCTAGACCTAACTTTTTTGAAAAGCTTCGTCTTTCAACTTTAAAATGAGACCATTAAATTTAAAATCTACCTATGAATTTAGAATTTACACAAGCTTAAAGCTTGAGCTAAAAAAACCGTAGTTACTTAAATAAAATTCAGGGATGTTGAAAATTAAATAAAACATATATCGTTTAATATATTTTTTTATTATTATATTTAATAATTTGTGTTACCCCCTCTTGCCCTTATTACCGCTCTAAGGCGGTTCCTCATGGAGCTGATGAGCTTTTTCACTACATCTTGAGGTATTCCTTCCCACTCCTCTGAAAGCGCTGTCTTCAACTCTTCGACGTTATCAGGGGATTCCTGGCTCGGACCCTTAGTTTGAGTTCATCCCAATAGGTTCAATGGGATTGAGGTCAGGGCTGAGTGCTCGTCTAGGAATTGACGAGTGGCTCTTGATGTATGGCAGCGGGCATTTTCATGCATTAGAATAAAATCATCGCCGATGAAATTTTTGTAGGGCACAACATGCTCAAGAAGAATGTGTTCCACATATCTCGAAATGTCGTCTTCAGAGCGTTGGAATATACTTCCCAGAAGCACAGAAAACCTAGAAGCGTTGCAAATTTAGCTCGACAAGAAAAGAGACCAAAAGATCTAATATAAAATGTTCCCAATGTGGTGTGTCACTTTGTGTTAAAGAATGTTTTAAAAAAAATCATTTAGCTGAAAATTCAGAAAAATAAATTCTCTTTCAATTTTATTAACTAGATGTTTTTTTATTTTCCTATTCAAACAATGGTCATACAGTTGCCACATTTGGAAATAGTAAGCAAACAATGGTATATGATATATTAGCCACCTTAAAAAATGGGGGACTAACCCCCCCCCCCCCCCTCTTTTTTTGAACGTAAGGATATCTTATTAAGAATTCAATTAACCATAATGAATAGAAAAACCTGCCATATCACCCCTATTAGCTCGTATCCGATTAAGGGTTAAAACGTGTAAATATAGTGGTGAGAGTCAGAATGGCGGGTGTACCTAAACAGATTTGAACGAGTCATATGTCAAACTTTAGTACTTAGGATGTACTACTTTGTACCCATCAAAGAAATTGGTGTACCTCCTTAAGAGCAGAGATATAACCGAATGCGAGTACACCCGCCACATTTACTGTCAGAATGGCGGGTGTATCTCCAGTTCTCGGTTATAGACATGTTGGTGACTTATTTTAACTATACCAAATTTCTGTAACTTTGGTGTACCTAACATAAAAGAGCACCAAATCTCAAAATATTGCTTGATTCCAAAGAAATCCAAGATTTTGGTTTTAGAGACTTTGTAGCGACATAGATGGCGCTTATCGTCGCCAACATTCTTCCCGGCGGTACGCATTTACACAGATGACTCGTTCAAATCTGTTAAGGTACACCCGCCATTCTGACTCTCACATATAGTGAATATATAAATTATTTTTTCGTACCTCCCCGCTTAACATAATTAAAGTAAAAAAATATTAAAGTGCTAGTCAACTAATTGAGGAAACTTCCCGCGCCACAATTCGGAACCAGAGTCGACCGTTTCCCGAAGGCGGCACCTGATCACAGGTATGACGTGTGATCCAGCCATCGTCCTACTCAACCATATTAGAGGGAGTTGGGCGACCCGTTATACACAACGCCACCGCCCCAGTAACTTTCGAGGCTAGCATGACTACTCTGGGCCAAACAAGGCACTAAAGAACCTCACAAAACTAATCAGTTAATTAATTGGAATCACCTGCATAGAGATGAGTTGTACTATGTAAATTACGGACTAAGGGCCGGTATTTCAATGTAACCTTATCTTGAAATGATCCAGGATTAACTTTAAGTATGACTTATGTGTATTTCATTGTAGGATTAAAGTTAAGTGGAACTCAAAGTCCATCCTAACTATGCTAAATCTAAGCTAAGAAATTCTATCGCTTAAGTTCCGATCCGAGATTACCGTGTGACAAAAATATTTATTTTGGAGTACACAGATGCAACATACGCACTATTTCCTCCTTAAATTATTATTAATAGACCTTGTAGGGACACATGAATTATGTACTTTTATTTGTTTTATACCAATGTGGTATTTAGTTTGTAGCTGCCTAATAACTTTATCTACCTAGTGCAACGTTAGGGTTAGGAAGGATTCCCACGCAACTCAGCACATTGCGTCTACCGTTTCACGCAAATTGCCTCTACAATTACCGACAGTTCTCTTTAACGAATTAAGTTTACAACTTTGTTTCTCTTTAACTACATTTCATTCATTGATAATATTTTGCACAAATTGCCACGTTTGTTCCTTTTTACTCATTGTTGCTCTTTTATAACCTATACACCATTGTTTACCTTTTTATAACATTTGTCCCGTATATCCCTCCCAATTAGTATGTCGCTTTACTTTACAAATAAATATATTCCCATTCCTATTTCACAACCGAACGGACCTGTATACAGAAAATGCACAGTCTTCATCCCCTAACTATTTTATCCCAAGTCCGGCAGCAACTACAACAAGCAGCACAAGTAGCATGGGATTCTACTCCCTGGAGCCCAACCCAATGACTGCATCAAGCGACAACACCATGAAATTTTACCCGCCAGAGGTTGCCGAGCCTGCCACTAGCAACAGCTCTTTAGGATTTCACTTTACCTTTACCTTGTCACACATTTCTAGTGTCGCTTCGCTTGTCACCTCCAGTTCAGTAATAAGTTCATCAAATTTAAGGAAATGCTCTTGAAGCGATGACGAAAAATTATGTTTAAGTCCCAGAATCCTTTTCGTTATCATCAATTTGCTAAAAACGCTTTTTCTTTCAAAAAAATTCTCTTCAATCCCGTAACATGGCGGCGGCCGTTTTGCTCTTCTTTATAATTTCTAAATATTTGTCAGCGACACATTGTGCTATTATGGATCTTGCTTTAGCGTCCATTTCCTTAGTCTTTTTGTCGTCAAAATTGGTTGCTTTCAAGACATCAAGAAGCCCTCTTTCTTCTAGCAGGAGTTTGACTCTAAATTTCCAATTTGCAAATCCATTTGA
This sequence comes from Emmelina monodactyla, assembly GCA_916618145.1. Taxonomy (NCBI): domain Eukaryota; kingdom Metazoa; phylum Arthropoda; class Insecta; order Lepidoptera; family Pterophoridae; genus Emmelina; species Emmelina monodactyla. Next base: position 7,769,011 of record OU745316.1, read on the forward strand.
TCTAAATCTAAAGAAATAGCCTGTCAAGTCATCCTTACACAGAGTATTTAACAATTATTACACCCTCAGGTTTGAATTACAGCACCACGGTCAACGAAGAAGCTGAAAGTGAAAATAACACTGCTGTTAACACGATTATGCGTGCCTATGAAAATTCTTAATACTATTTTGATGTTGTATTTCTTAATTTTCAAATAATTTAATAATAAAAAAATTCTTACCTTAAAATGTGTTTTTAGTGCCGTATATATTGCCCAGCACACTTCTGGTATTAGTTGGGAAATTGCTGGTTTTGAGACACGATAAAAGTGACTAAGGAACCGATAGTACATTCCTGAAGCCAAAAATGTCAGCGTTATTTCCAGTTTAATTTTGGTTGGTAAAGCATCTCTCATGAATGTATCATTATTTCCAGTTTAATTTTGGCTGGTAAAGCATCTCTCATGAATGTATCATGTCGTTGAATAGAGCTCGATATCATTGACAGCAATTCGTCAAAATTCTGTGGTGACATCCTCATAGCCAGTTTGTACTCCGCAGGATCTTCAAATCGCAATTGCTTCAGCAACAAAGCAGAGCCACCAGTTTCGTTTCTATCGTCAATCCATTTTCTTACCCATTGTCGTTTATTTTTAGTTATCTCATTTTCTACCATTTCTATTAACTCATTCAACAGAAAAATTGATAAATTTTGCAACAAATAATTGAGACCGTGAGAAACGCACCACTACTACTTACTTCATTGTAAACAGTTAGTCAGTCGCGGCGCCGACATTGGCGCTGCGACTGACTTGTCTACTGACCCTGTGCAAATCAGCCATTACTTTGACTTCTCTCAACTCTACAACGAATCTATTCGTTAAACCCTAATAAGTCCTAGTTGTGGTGCGTTACGTTGTGTAGAACTTTGTTTTGTGGTTTCTAACTGAAATTTGAAATGAAGAAATTCATTTCATCATGGAAAAAAAACGTTGTGCTAATTTTAGTGCAATGGAAATCAATCTGTTAAAAGATATAGTTATAAGCAAAGCACATATACTAGAAAATAAAAAAAGTGAAGGCGGAAAAGAACTGCTGGGAAGAAATTACTAATTTATATAACAGCAGATCTTTGAACCCAAAAACTGCTGATACTCTTCGAAAAAACTGGGATAATATGAAAAAAAATGTGCGAGATAAGATGAGAGGCCAAAGGCAATATGCTTTAGGTACAGGGGGAGGTCCTCCAATGCCTCCTCCGAACCTCACCCCGCAAGAAGCTGAAATATATGGAATTGTCCATGTCCAAGCGGTTGGTACTGCATCTGTGTGTGAGAGTGACTATCAACCAGGTACTCCGGTGCAAGTTCCAGCTCTAAGTACAGATGAGGACGAGACCCTGAAAACCGTCACAGTGGATGTGACCGATGTGACTTCCAACTATATAGAAAATTTAAATGACACTGAGGTAATAATAAAAGAAATTTTTATAGCTTATTAAATAGTACTTAAGTCTAGGTACTTAACTTAACTTACTTGATTTTCCTCTCCATTTACACTATCACTTTTAGTTACTGGCATGATCTAATTAGTTATTATTTTTTCAGAATATGTAAAAAAATGCTGACCAACTCAATAATTGGAGCGACTACACTCCAACAACATTACGCACAAAACCAAGTCTGGCCAATGATGAAGACAAGGAAAATCCATTCCGTAGATATAGGAAACGTCATCACACTGGTCAGTTGACAAACAAGGCCTGGACGGAATTGGCGAACAAGAAAAAGGACCTGTGTGATCTTAAAAAAGATCTGAGGTCACCTTTAGAAAAATAAGTTTACATTACTATTTTATTTTATAAATATAATAAGAACTATCATAACTTTTAATTACCTTTGTTACTAACCAATATGAGTGTCTCTTATTATTAAAAAAAATTAGGTTTATTATTATTAACATAGGTTTTAGAAAATAAAATACTTTATGTTAATTCATAATGGTTTGTTTAATTCCCTTTCTACAAATTGTTGAAATAGTGGATGTATGGTGAGACATGAGGAGAAACATTTTGGCTGCTTCTATATAATGGATCTACTGCAACATTGCTTGTTTCCAAAACTGCTTGTTCAATCACTGGTAGATTAGGAGGTGGGTCACCATTTTTCATTTTCACTGCAACATTGTGCAATACAGCACAAGCTACACATACATGCTGTACTTTGGTGAGCGATAAACGAATACCAAGTGCAAGTATAGGGAACCTTCTCTTCAAGACACCAAAAGTCCTTTCAATAGGATTTCTAGTTCAAATCTGCGCTTCATTATACAATTCTTCTGCGTCTGAAGAAGTCTGTGCAAGTGGTGTTAAACAATTATTTGTAACAGAATAGCCACTATCTGCCATTAGAATAGAATCATTAAATTCTCCTGCTTCAACTCTTTCTTTCACCAGAATGCTTTGGAAAATTCTTGAATCATGAGCTGAGCTGGGCCAGCGGGCAACAATATCTTGAATGATCAAATCAGCTGAACATATGGCTTGAACATTCAGTGAAAAAAATTGCTTGCGGCACCGAAACGTCTCAGCCTGTGCACCACCTAAAATTAAAATAAGTAACAGTTTAATTTTCAGCAGAAAACAAATAAGAGTAATTTGTACTAATTTTATCAGAATGATGTGTATCTAGACTGTATTTATAAAGGAAACTTTAGTCAACAATACTAACTGCATTGGAATATTTCCATTTCTCTATGATAAATAATATGTTACTGACCTGGAAACTCAAGTTTATATGTGTGCAGTCTAGGACTCCAATCACATTTGGGAATTTAGAAATTAAATAAAATGCCTTTTTTACAACTGCTGTATTTTGGGTAGTTGGCATTGCTATAAATCTTAAAAGAAGTTTCACAATTGCTGTAGATTTATGTATGCCAGTAAAATCTCCAGTGCACAGCAAGAAACTGCCAGTCGCCAAAAACTTCAGGGTAACATTTGAGATGGTGTTAGTGCTTTATTTCTGAAACAAAGAACAGAATAAAACATTCAACACAACATGAATTGTGAGGATTGTGAAAAATTTATTTTTGTATAATGTACAGGTATAATCGGAAATAATACCTCGTCGTAGGCCATTGGTTTTCGTGCTTTATTTGTTCCAAAACAATGTATGCAGTACTTTTGGTTATACGAAATCGATCGTAAAATTCGCCTTCATCCCATTTTTGAAAATGATTCTCTCTTGTTCGGTAAATTTGCGGACGTCGAGGAGTTGTAGAATAATTAATAAATTCAATAATATCTTCATCATCGCTGCTAGGACTTGAGTCATAATATTAGTTACTGGAACTACGAACATTTAAGGTTACTTTTGGTGGCAAAATAGTGTAAAATGCAGAAGCTATGAACATGGTTTGTAGGTACTTACGTTAAACTTCTTAGCTGTGGTAACGAATTCATATTTGCAAGTTTAAATACTCGATTTTAATACAATTTCAATTAATAATACAGTTGCAGTATATTACACCGACAGCGACAGCAGTGTCAATGTCAATGCCAAAATTGTCAAATGACAGCAAAACCATAGACAATTACCGTATTTTAATTTTGTTAAGTTGCAAACTTGCGTTTAATCTCAGATTAGCTAAGGCGAGGAATATCCAGATTGAAATACACTTGTCACTTCCAAAAGTGATACTTAGCTTAAATGTGATACTTAACTTAAGCTTTAAGCACTAAAAAATACCGGCCCTTTAGGTGCACCTATTCCTAGTATTTAAAAATACGTGATCCAAACACCTGTTCCAACTAGTATAGCGTATTCTGCATGTAACTTACTTAAATACGCAATACGCGTAGTATCTGCCTTGTAATTTGTTAAAACATTTTATTTTATTTTAATGCAGTTTATTGTAGAAAGGTACTTTTACGTTTATTGTAGAAAACATAATGAAGTTTAATACAAAAATTGATGTCATTCCTTCGTACTTCTACAGGCTTAGGACTGTAACTTGCGATTGCATTTTTTGTGTATAAATGATAAAAATATAACTATTTAAATATTTAAAATCAAATTTGAAATCATGTGAAAACTATGGGCCGTTATGCAGTTGTGGCGCAAGAACAAACCAGAATAAGCTTTTAATTATTATGATGTAGGAAAAGAGGGTCAACTTTACAGTAAAAAAATAAAGAAGATACTCAAAGTTAGTAGATATTAAATAACTTCCTACTTAGAATTTAAATTAAGTGTAAAATTAAGAGTAGCAACAATGGTCATACTAAAAGTCAAATGCTTATCGATGAAGCCGAGATTCTATGAAGTTGATCTTCTGTGTTAAACTATTTCATTGACAAGTACAAACTGGTTTTCAACTGAGAGTGACGGGTGAGCGAGTAATAAATAAAGAGAAATAAAACGCTAGCATTGTCCCGTTCTACTTTTCCGTGCGTAACTAAGACAGCAAGACAGTGTGAGTGAGTAAGGATGTGATATAATTTGCGGTTCCACGCCGAGTCAAATAATAGGTGGGACTAGTATTTGATAAAGTAGAATAGGTACAGACTAGTATCGTAAAATATCTAGTACTCATATCTGTTCTAGTATACAGGGTGGAATTTTTGAACACCACCTGGAGGGAAAGTACTGTAAGTACAATTTTGCTCAAAGGAAACATTCCTTTATTTTTAAAAATAAAAAGAACCGCATTCACAGCTTTTCGAAAAAATTGTTTGCCAATCCCAGAAATCGAACCGGCTAAAATCTGAAAAAAAACATCCTGTACTTTTATGACATCGATCGATAGAGTCAACCATAAGGATCAAATCTCTCTAACAAACATGGTAAATTAAACACATGGAAAGTACTTAATCCAAATTTGTAGGTGATAACCTACAACAATCATTTTTGGCGCATTAAGAACTTCTACTATTTGAGATTCACTTACTACACTAATATCTTATTCATTTTCTTTAAGATTAGTTTTGGTTTTATCACGGCTTCTCATTGCCATAACTTCAATCTCTTTGCCTGATATTTTTTGGACAATGCAAAGAAACTTGTGAAATATCTTTTTTCCAGGAAAGTTAATAATTACATGCCATACCAGGCGTGATCTTAAGTTCCTTATCTTCTTCACCTATACAAATTTTCTTCTTCATTGTCAATCTCATGCTAGTCAGTTAGATCATCTAAGCTATCTCCAGACTATCCATTCATCTTCAGTACTAGAGTCACTACGCAGTGACGCAGATGGTACAATCAGGGGATCTGCACTGCTATTTTCAGTTATTTTAACTGGTGTTATTAAGTTTTCATTTATGGTATGGTTGTCATCTGAAATTATAGGCACTGTCTCTGAAGCACTCTCGGGTTCTGGTTGTAAATTTAGATGGTTGTCATTTATAACTATTGTCACTGTCTCTGAGGCACTCTCTGGTTCTGGTTGTAAATTTGAATTTGTCTATATTTGTCACCTTTATAGGTGTGGCTGTCATGAATAATTATGGGCTCTGTCTTTGGATTTGTCAAGTTTTTAAACATGTCTCGACATTTTTGTAGAATTTGAATAATTCTTCGTCTTCTTTGGGTCCCATCCATACCTCACAATTTTGAAACTTGGTAATTTTGTCGTTATCTACGTACTTATCTATTTTTTTCCCAATTCCATTTGTCATTTAATTTTTGCCATTTTTTGAATCTGTGTTAATTCAGTCGATTCTTGGTTTGAAAGGTTTTGAATGCAGCACACTTCATCGGGATTCCATGGTACTAAACCGCACTTACGAAAGCCATTTTTGAAAATAGAGTGTCCTACCTGTGTCAGGTGATTGTGGCACATCCCTATTATGTTTAATCAATGGCACATCTCTAGTGTGCTAGTGATCTAGTGTGTCTATGCTACTAACTACTTTGTGTATCTGACTGTCGTGTTATGATTATTTAATATAATTGTATTTCAATACACTATAACTTTGTGTTTAACTTTACATGGCGCTGAGGACAAAACAAATATCTAACTATTGTGAAAAATCTTTGTGACTTCGTGTATTCTGTTTACTAAAAATGGAAAACCTACGCCCGCCTCCGCCATTAGTAATGGAAGGCAATCTAAGAGACAATTTTAGTATGTTCAAGCAAAAATTTCAACTTTATTATGAAGCGAGTGGTGCAGCAGATCGTTTATCGGCAGGGCAAAAGAAGGCATTATTGCTTCATTGTTTGGGAGAGGAGGCTCTTGTGATTTATAATAACTTCGAAAATTCAAAAAATTTGACGTTTGAAGAAGTATTATCAGGAATGGAACAGCATTGCTCACCACCTCAAAATGAGACATTTTTGCGTCATAAATTTCTGATCAGAAAAAAAGAAGAAAATGAATTTGACAGTTTTTTAACTGACCTAAAAAAGTTGAGTAAAGATTGTAATTATGGTGAACTCAGGGACAGCCTCCTGCGAGATCAAATAATTTTAGGCATCATTGATATGGGTTTGAAAGAGAGATTGCTGAAAGAAAGTAATTTAACATTACAGAAATGCATTGATATGTGTCGGGCATCGGAGGTAGCTTCGAGCCACATTAAGGATATGGAGAGTAGAGTTGATCTTATAAATTTCAAAGAAAAGAACCCTAACAAGAAAAAAATTAACGTGAGAGCTTCGTCGAGAGTGGAATCAAGTGCGAGATCAACTTCATTTAGGGGCAGATCAACTTCTTCAACTTCAAGTGACAAAATAGATGGTCAGAGAGTCAATATGAAACAGGAATCTGAATCAAACAGCTGTGGTCGTTGTGGTATGTCCCACGGTAGGATGTGTCCGGCTTTCAACAGAAAGTGTGCTAACTGTCAAAAGTATGGTCACTATGCTCGTATGTGCCAGTTCAAGAAATGTGACTTAGTTGTCACAGGGTCAGGCAATGACACTAATGACATTCAGGAAGACTTATTTGTAGGAGCAGTGACTCAGCAGCATGAATGGTATGTTGACTTGGTGTTAAATAATTTGATAGTTAAATTTAAAGTGGACACAGGATCTCAAGTGAATATTTTACATAGTGATATTGCCAAAAGATTAAATTTATGTGTTGTGAAATCTAATATGAGGTTAAGAAATTTTGATGGTTCAACAATTAAGTTTTTAGGGGTGACCAGGGGTATCATGGAGTACAAGGACATTAAATATGAAACAGAATTATTTGTGGTGGATTTTGGTACACCTTGTATTTTAAGTTATAAAACTGCTATAGTGCTAGGTTTGATTAACAAAGTAGACAGTGTATCTAATACTAAATTGAGTGATTCTACTATGTGTATAGTTAAGAAATATGATAGTTTATTTCATGGTCTGGGTGAGCTCAATTATGAGTATAAAATAAAATAAACACCAGAAAATGTTCCTATTGCAGAAAGACCAAGAAAAATTCCCTTCAAGATTGTCAAAAAAGTTAAGGCTGAATTGGACCGGCTAGAAAAATTGGGTGTAATTAAGAAGGTTAGTGAGCCTACAGAGTGGGTAAATTCAATGGTAATTGTAAAAAAAAGTAATAATCAAATTAGAATTTGCCTAGATCCTCAAAATTTGAATAAATTTATTATCCGTGAACGACACAAAATTCCAACATTTGAAGAGTTAACGGCTCGCATGCCTAAGGCTAAATATTTCAGTGTTTTAGATGCCAATAAAGGATTTTATCAAATCAAGCTATCAGAAGACAGTCAATTACTCACTACCTTCAATGCCGGTCAATTCGGTCGATACTGTTATAAACGTTTGCCTTTTGGGTTAAACTCGGCACCAGAGGTTTTTACCAGATGTTATTCTCAGATTTTTGAAAATCTTGAAGTAATTGAAATATACATTGATGAAATCTTGGTCTGGGGGGAAACTCTGGAACAGCACAATGAAAGGTTGAATCAAGTTTTACAAAAAGCTTCGAAATCTGGTGTTAAATTTAATTCTGATAAATGTCTATTTGGCGTGAGAGAATTAAAGTATGTAGGTCATATTTTAAGTGCTGATGGGTTAAAACCAGATCCAGAGAAAATTCGAGCTATAGTGGACATGAGAGAACCTAAAAATAAGCAAGAACTACAGACTGTATTAGGTATTATCACTTATGTATCAAAATTTATTCCTCATGTTTCAAATTTAACTGAATCTTTAAGACAGTTATTAAAGAAAGATACTCTTTTTGTGTGGGGCGACAAACAAAAATTAGATTTTTTAAAACTAAAACAATTGTTGGTTACAACACCTGTACTTAAATACTTTGATATAAATAAACCTCTTTTGTTATCAGTTGACAGCAGTAGTACTGGTCTTGGAGCAGTCCTGCTTCAAGATAATCTTCCTGTTGCTTATGCTTCCAAAAGTTTGACTGATAGTCAACGATCATGGGCTCAAATTGAGAAGGAATTACTAGCAATTGTTTTTGGTTGCGAAAAATTTGATCAGTTTATTTTTGATAAACATGTCATTGTTGAGACAGACCATAAGCCACTGGAATATATTTTTAAGAAGCCGATGAATGATATAATTGAGACTTCAAAGATTGCGACTTAGAATTCAAGGATATGACTTGGAAATAAGGTACAAACCGGGTAAAGAAATTCCAGTAGCTGATGCTCTGTCAAGATCTAGCTTGTCAGATAAAATCTGTGATAAAGAGTTAGATAACACTGTTGAATTACATGTGTGTTTAATAACTGAAAATCTCAACTTTAGTGAAGTAAAACTAAGTGAATTTCAAAAAGCAACTTCTCAGGATGAAGAATGTAAAAATTTGATAAATTACATACAGAATGGATGGCCTGCTAACATCAATGATTTACCTATTAATTTGAGATATTATTATTCTATTAAGGAAGAGTTATTTGTCGCACATAATCTAATTTTTAGGAATCATTGTGTATTAGTACCTAAATCTCTCAGAAAAGAAATGTTAAATTTAATTCACTATAATCATTTGGGTTATGAAAAATGTAAAAATAGAGTGAAAAATGTTTTGTTTTGGCCATTTATGTTCAAAGAGTTGAAAGATGTTATTTCTAATTGTGAAACATGTTTAAAATTTCAGAAAGCACACACTCATGAACCTTTAATTTTAAGAGAATTTCCGGAAAAGCCCTGGCAAATATTAGCTGCTGATATGTTTTTTTTTAATAATCAAATATATTTACTTATTGTGGATTATTTCACAAAATATGTAGAAATTGTAGAATTAAAAGATCAAAGTTCTGAATGTCATATTAAAGCTTTTAAGTCAGTGTTTGCAAGATGGGGAATTCCAGAAAGACTGTATACGGATGAAGCTTCTCAATACAGTAGTCATTTGTTTAAAAAATTTCTCAAAGATTGGAAAATTGAACTTAAGACATCAAGCCCATACTACCAACGATCAAATGGAATGGCTGAAAGGTATGTCCAGACTGTAAAAAAAATTTTCAAGAAATGTACTTATGATAATAAAGATCCGTATATTGCCTTGATGGAATACCGTAATACTCCTATAGATAATGTAACACCTTCGCCGAATGAGTTGTTGATAGGTCGTCAAGTTAATTCATTATTACCTACTACTATAATAAAAAATGTTGATTTAAGTAAAGTCAGGAGCCATTTACAGGTTAAAAGAGAAGAATATAAATACTATCATGATAAAATAAATAGGGGAAAAGGTGAAGAATATATTAATAAGCAAAACATTTTTGTAAGAGACAATAAAAATAATAATGTTAAAGGTCAAGTTGTAGATAAATCTGAAAATCCAAGAGCTTATAAAATCAAACTGGAAAACGGTAAAATTGTTACAAGAAATAGATTTAACATTTATAGAGCATCACCAAGCACTAAGTTTGAAACAATTAATCTATGTGATGATCCTGTTGATGATGTGTCTACTAATCTTAAAGAGTCTGTTTGTAATAATGATGACAATACTTTGTTAGAATCTTCTGAACCTATTAGCAGGAGAGTAAGTTTTAATGTGCCTGAAGAAACTAACTATAAAACCAGATCTGGTAGAGCTATTAAAAAGCCATCTTATTTAAATGATTTTGTTTAGTTTTTATTTAAGTTTGGACTAAGTAAAAAAGGGAGATGTCAGGTGATTGTGGCACATCCCTATTATGTTTAATCAATGGCACATCTCTAGTGTGCTAGTGATCTAGTGTGTCTATGCTACTAACTACTTTGTGTATCTGACTGTCGTGTTATGATTATTTAATATAATTGTATTTCAATACACTATAACTTTGTGTTTAACTTTACAATCTGTTAACACTTTGTTTAACAAAGGACAAAAATTTATTTTCCGTAAAATAGGCGAATCAATATTCTCTAGCCGCCAAAAATGCACTGCAGCTTTCCATGATCCCTTAAGGCTTCTAAAAACTGCGTCATCCACTGGCTGGAGTTAATGCGTCGCGTTTCGAAAAAATATATCAAAATAATGCCATTTTCAGAACAAAATTTGCTTACGTGATTTGAACGGTGCAAGGTGTGTCCATCGATAAAAAGTATAACTGGTTTTGGAATATTGTCCTAATCTAACCATTTGTGTAAAATATTGCATATGTATTCGTAAAACGTCTCTCTAGTCATCCAGCCATTATCTGACCGTCCAATACCCCAAGAAGTGGGTACTGAAAAATTTAACTCTCATGGTATCTTCTCGTATTTAAAAATGACCATTGGAGGTAGAACATCTCCAGCAGCATTTCCACCTAAAAGTACGTTAAAACATTCTTTTTCATTTATTTTAAACATTAATGTTCTGGTACATACTTTGGAATTTAAGAAAAAAGCGGTCTCGTCCATGTTGAAAACCCGCTTGGGTTCATTAAGTATATCTCTATGGTTATTACTACTTAAATAAGTGCTTACTTCTTGAAACCAGTTTTTGAGTTGAGATACCGTTATAGATGCTCTGGAGGCTGTCAAATTTTGGGGTTGCCTTGTTATAAGGTCAGGGTGACGCTTTAAAAAGCTGTTGTACCACCGCTTCCCAGGTCTACCGTTCTTGAAGGGGGTTTCAATCTTAAGATCATCAACTATTTTCTTAACGCTATCTTGCAAATTATCTTTTCCTATTGGAAACACATTTTACCATAGCTTTTGCCCATGTTACGAGTACTTTTTCTATATCTTAAGTCACATAACAGCTTCTTCCCATTTTACGTCTAATCGGTGTTTTCCCCTTCACTTTGTTTAGTAAGGTTACTCGTGGAACTCCAAATTTCTTCGCCGCAGTAGCTGTCGGAACGCCCCGCCTGCATAAAGTGCGTCAGTGAAGCTGTTGAATTACAAGCAACTCTTCCACGACCACGTCTAGAAGCACGACCACGTCTAGAAGCACGACCACGGCTAGAACCACGACCACGACTAGAACCACGACCACGACTTCGATTTGGAGTACCTTCAGAGTCAACCTGGTTTGCTACTTTTTTTTATTTTAACCCTTTTGGCATCACGAATACATTCCAGTTTTTTGTAATAAGTTTCCAAAAATCGCGCTTTTTTATTCGTTAAATAGTTTTCTATTATACTTGTTTATTCATACCATTAAAGAAAAAAACTAAAATCTTCCAATAAATCAGAAAATGTAATCGTAAATCCTCGAATGTAACTAAACTTTCCGAAGTAGACAGTAAAAAATTGGGATTCGATGAAATACGCGGGAGTGAGCGACGTGCGAGCGAGACGAAACTATACTTTCGAGTATTTACGCCACACGCGCAACAGTTAGCGGCAGCTAGCGGCCGATCCTTGAGATGTCATTGCGCGAGAGTTTCTGTAAAAACAATGAATAAATACAAATTTAGATCCTCTAGGTGTAAAATATTTCATTTGTTAAATTTGGAGAGTGACGCTCAGCAAGGAATTCAATTCACCTAAACCCGGTACAGGGGGAGGGAGACAAGGAAGCATGGACTTACAAACACAGCAGCAGTTAGTAATGCACCTAGGCCCCGTGGCACACCACCGAAAGCAGTCCGCTAATAAGAAGTAAGAGGATCCTGTCACACTTGTCGAGACGACTTCATGGACAGAGGGGGAGAAGCATCATAGAATCAAGTTTGCCACAAAATGTTTTTGAATACTTTGTGCATTACCGATCAAATAATCCGTAGTGCTCATACTAAATTAAATCAGGAAGGATCCCGATTCCTCTATCATCTGGCAAAGAAAAACACCATAATCATCCTGTTGTACGTACCACTGAAATGATAAAAAGTGTCTGTGACCATGTCGCATCATTCCAGCCAGTTACATCACATTATATAAGACACAGCAGTAGCAAAGTGTACCTAGACAATAATTTGAACGTGAATAAAATGTTCTCCTTATATTTTATAGAGAATGGGACCAACTGAAAAATTACGAGAGCAAAGCTTGAAATTAAACTCATTTTAACGGGTTTTACGCGTTTATTTTACTATTTTTGATTTTCCGACGGGTAGACATAGTTTAATTTCAAGTAATAATAATCGCGTAAGTCTAAGAAGAGAGCAAAGCTCTTTCGTTACACCAGTACACTGATATAGTCAATAAAAACTTGAATATTGTTTTTTTTGTACCAAAAAAAGATATTTGTGATAAATGTCATTCATATTCAAACACTACAAACCCAACTGTTGATCAAATTACTGATTATACAAAGCACATTCAAAACAAGAAAATTGCGAGAGAATTTAAAGATAAACGAGTAGCTCAGAACTCTTGTGAAGTGATTTCTGTGACATTCGACTTCCAAAAAAATTTAAATTCTCCTCATGGAGATGTAGGACTTTTATAATACAAACGTAAACTGTCCTGTATTATTTTATCATTATATTATTATATATTTTTTGACATGGCAAATAAGGCAGGGTTTTGCCATATGTGGACAGAATGTACAGGAAAGAGGGGAGCCAATGAAGTCAGCAGTTGTTTGATTAAGTTTATGAAAAATCATATTGACATATATAACACCCAAAATGAGTGTGATACCGTTCTTGCTCTCATTGAGAAAGAGTCAAAGAAGAAGTTGTTTTATACGCCCGACCAGTGGTATGCATTAGTGCGATGGGCCAAAACCACTGGTAGACGCTATAATATCATTGAATTAACTCAAGAAGACATTTTTGATTTTAAACCTTTACAAGATAATAGAAATTGGAAGAAGGATACTAACAACTGTGAGGTAAAATGGAACAAAATTAAGGAAATCAGAATAGGCAAGAATGTTCCTAACTGCCTTTTCTTTAAATATGGTTTAAAGAGTGAGCAACATTGTTTAAACTTTGTTGTTCGAGAAGACGTGGGAGGATTAACAATGACGAATTAAAAGTGGCTTATGCTAATACAAAGATCTTGTTTCTTTATTTATGGAGTATCATAGATTTTATAAAAACATTAAGCATGACAAAAATACAGACGAAGATGAGTCAGATTAAAAGCATTATGGTAGATAGATATTGTTCAATAAGAAGAGTTATTTTTACTACTATTTCGATCTCAGATATTGTATTCGTAGGATTATTATTGCTTAACAGTTGTTTACTTAAAAGTTTTATTTATTAGAACATGTTATTTTTATACGTTATTTTTTCCCATTTTGTTATCATATTGATAAAAGAGAGGACGGAAGAATATAGGTAAGATTTAGTAAAAAGTTTTTTTTTAATGTTTTTATCTAACTTAGTTCAACTCAAAGAGTTTTAGTTTTTTTCTACTAGAAGTTTTTTATTTTGGTTTATTAAAATTTGTAGTCTTTTTATTATTTTTTCTATTAGAACCTGATTAAAATTTATGTTTCGGTACTACTATGTTCATGAGTACCTATTACAATTACAAGTTAGGAGAAAAATGAATTATAAGACTTTTTTTTTTTTTGTTTAATAATAATAATAATGCATTTATTTACTTTTGTGTTAATCAACCAACAAATTCAAAATAGTGTACACAAATATTTTTTAACAATACAAAACAATTGGGTTATTAAATAGTATTACAATTTTTTATATTAACAAATATCTGATTAACATACTCATTTCCATAAGGCTATCGGCACCTAAACTAGAAAAATCTGTATTATAGATGCCGACACTTCCCTTTGTTCCATTTGAAATCTCAAAGCATTTAACCTATCATTTACAAAAAGAAAGTGGGTAATTCACAATCAAAACAAGATCGGTCCTCATAGCAACTGTGTTCGATGTGTTAGTAAAGAGACAATGGAATTTGAGGACATTTACATCGTACGATTTGTATAAGTCATATTAACCGGAACATAGAATTAAGTGTAACAAAAAATAGCAGGATATTAAAGAATAAATAGAACTATAAATTAATTAATTAGTTGAATGAAATCAAGATAACTTTATTGAAATGTTATTATAACTAATTTAAGGAGAAAAAGGAATAAGACTTAATAAGAAAGAAAGAAGGAGGAGAAAGAATAAGATTTAATTGAAATGTCATTCTATGTGATTATTAGTGCCATAATATTGCATTTGTTATGCAAACAAACAACAAAAACGTGTGATTTTTCATAAAGTTAGTTATATTACATTCGGATTTTTCGTTAAAGGTAATAAATAACCTTATATATTATTTCTGTGGGTCCTGTGAAAAGTGATATAAGTCGACTTATATCGAATTTGATATTAATGTAACATCTTGATCAGAAGAAAAAACTCTATTTTTCTGTCTAATTGCCATTTTGATACTTTTATTGGTTTCCGAGATCGTGTTATACATCTAAGGCGAAATGACGTGTTTTGTTGAATATATTTGTGTAAATAAAAACATGATGACATGCATCGGTTACAATATTTAAGTTATGAAATAAAATAATGTGTATAAAGATGTATCCCAAGTTATATCATTATTGACTTAAATTTATTACCTTGTTATAACGTGCCATCTGATACATCTTTAACTAAAATAAATTTACACAAAGTAGATTCACACATTGCATCGATACAACTAAACTTGTATTATTGCACACAAACATAGACTACCTATATTTTCTGTGTAAAGTGATTGAAGTAGAGTTATACCAAAAATAACGAAAAAAAAATTAAGGTATGCAAAAAGTGATATATGATCTGAACGCGGGGGTTGCGCAGGGTGCCGGGGACGTAACTGCGGGGGGACCGCCGTCCGCGCGGGGTCAGTGGCGCACACACCGTCGAACGAGGTGTCTGCGCGCGCTGACACAACAATCCAACATGGCGCACAACGTACGTAATCATTTTACACAAAAAAAAAATTCGTATATTATTATAATAACAAGGACTAACATCAATGTAAACAAAAAAATACTTTAGTTATATCAAAATACACTGAAACTATTTATTGTGTTTTTTGTACTTGAATGCTGTTAAGTACTTGGTATTATACTTGTTTATTATTCTTCTTTGTAATTTACGTTTAATATTAGGATATGGGCGATTTAATAATAAGATGATAGGATAAATCAGTAATTAACTTTATTAGAAAACACTATGTATGTGAACAGCAAGAACATCAAGGTTACAATATACAATAATAATATGGTATTGCCAACTCCATCTGCTGACAATATTAGGGTTGACATAGGTAAATTTTCTTATTTTCAACATTTAATAATAGTATATAAAGTCAAATAATATTGTTTTAGCGTTTTTCTTGCCGTGTACAACGCATCTTGGATATGTTAGATATCCACGAGAATGCAAAAGATGATGTTTCCGTGGACGTAAATATTCCTTATACATCAAACATCCTTATAGAGTCAAATTGCAAATTGCAAACATTTAAGGAGCAGGGGTCCTTCTCTTATGTATTCTCCTAAGATGTCAATATGCGACGACGGGGATAGTGGTTCATCTCCTTATGGTGATTTTGGTTGTTCAAGCAGTGACGAATATATACCTGGTTCTGATGGATATAGCATTGACAGTTCCTATAATTCCATAAGCCGTAGACGGCCCTGTTTGTATGGATCTCTATTAAGATCAACAACAAAAAAGCACCTATAAGAATTTCGACTTCTGTCAGTTTATGCAGTAGTACCAGTAGTGAAGATATAATTGCTATACTTCAACCGAAAAAAGATACAATGGTATTCTAAATAACTTACCTGATGAACTAAACCAATGCAATAATATAGCACTGACTTATTTACGCAATTCATGCGATTCCTTAGAAGGAAATAATGTATAAAATAGTTAACCGGAGCTAAATATAAGTGATGATTTTAACAACCTAACAGAAGAACCAAATCAATACAGTGATGCAGTACCATCTCGTTCATTTTGGGATAACAAAATCGTGACTAAAGAAGGCCGTAAGAGGAAAATAAGAGATGCAAATAAAGAACGAAGATGTGAAAGACTTGCACGAAAAATTTCTAGGAACAAAGGAGAAGAGTATTTTTCTAAGACTGGCAAATTGAACAAAGGCAAAGAATTAAAAGAGTTACCGGAGTGTAGAGCTAAATGTAAGGAAAAAATTCACAAGCAGGTATTAGAAAATATTTTCACAGAATACTGGAATTTAGGCTCGTATGAAAAAAGAGCAAATTACATAAGTAGTTTTATAATTATTGGTAAAAAGAAAGTTTCTAAAATTGATCCAAAAAAGAGAAGAGAGCATGCTAACAAATATGTGGTAAAATTCGATAACAGTGTCTATGATATATTTAACACCTGTTTTTATTTACTTATCTACTTCGTGAGGTAAGTTGTGGTTTAAGTATTCGTTTTCGTAACGAAAAGAAATTGAAGCTAACCAACCACACACATTTTCTAAGTAATTAAAAAGAATGTTACTTACTTTCATATATTTAATAACTACAACAATAAAAACACTACTAGTATTTGATATACCCTCCCCTGTTATTAATAACCGCAAGCAAGCGCCGTCGCATTGATCCGACCATATTAGAACAAATCTCCGTTCCTCAAAAATTTTCCCACACTTCCATACAGTGCGCTACCAATGCCTCTGCTGTCCTTTCATGGTTCATGTCCCATCGCTGCACCATCAAGCCTCATAAATTTTCAATGCGATTTATATCCGGTGACTTTGATGGCCAGGGAATCACATTTATGTCGATGTTTTGCTGAAACCATTCACTAATTGAGCTCGATGGACAATTATCATGTACAAATGATAAATGTGGCATATCAATAGCTGGATACACACATCGCAAAGTTGGTAGCATACTATTCTGTAACACTTCCACATAGTGAGCAGCTGCACCACGTCCTGCTATCGGCACTATTTCTCGAGGTCCGGCGGCACACATCCACCCCCACAAGTTTACTGATATGCATCCAGACTCCATGTTTGGGATAACGTTTTGACTAAAATAACGGGTATTATTCTTTCGCCATAAGTGAAGCCTACCATTTTGGCATGACATAAATGACTTCTCATCCGTAAATATAGTATCGACAGCCTACTTTGTGTATTTCCGTTAGGTAGGGTTTTTTTGCTGGCTTCCTGTGGTGTATTCCCTCAGCATGCAGAGCTCGACGAACAGTATTTAAACTTGTGTCAAACATAATAGCGATCTCAGCAGTCTTCGCTCAGCCATTTGATTCATATTGTTCCACCATGAATCTCCGGATGATAGTCGCAGTAAACGACTCAAGTCCATTACCGAATCCTGCAATATCCACATACTTCCTTCGATTCTACCCATTTCTACCCCAATTCAAACCCATCTCTCCTTGATCTTTGTATGGTGTCGTCTCCCCAACATGTTTCCTTATTTGGACAGCATAGCGCTGAAGCGTTTTCGTATCACGATCTCCTCTACATGTCCTATAAACTCCGCTGTCCAAAACCTAAACCTCGTATCCTACTGCAACGTAGCTTTGGTAGAATGGACCCATCACAGCTTGCTCATGACGCTGCCCAAATCGATTGGAGTATGGTTGAGAAGCAGTCATCCGTCAATGATCAGGTCCGGATTTTTAACAGTCTCCTTACTCATTTGTTCAATATACATGCACCTGTCAAATCAATTAAAGTCAAACATCTTCCTGCTCACTGAATCACTGGTGTCTACAAGAAACCGTGCCAAATCTTTATTCAAAAGGAATCCCAATGACAATAAACGTGAAGTGTATCGACTGCTACGTAATCGCTGCAATACAGCTTGCAGAGACGCACAACGACGCCATATCCACAACTCTATTGATAGTCCAGATCCCAAAAAGGTCTGGAAATTTCTCAAATCACTAGGTATTGGTATTCTTTGTCACCAAACTTAAATATTGACGCTCTTAATCAACATTTTGCAAGTACTCCTTTCTGTACAGATCCTGTTAAGACTGCTACAATAGCAAATATTTCTTCACTTCCATTACCTAGTTTTCCTCAATTCCATTTTCAACAGTTTGCTGATTGTGATATTAAGAGAAATATCTTAAGTATCACGTCTAATGCCGTAGGTTGTGACAACGTAAGTCGGAAAATGATCCTTCCCATAATTGATATCCTCACCCCTGTCATAACCAAAATCCTGAACTTTTCCATAACAACCCACACTTTCCCTGACATCTGGAAAGATGCAGAGATTATTCCTCTACCAAAAATCAACAAATCCTACTTCCTTTGCAGAGTATAGACCGATATCCATTTTACCCTTTTTATCCAAAGTCCTAGAATGGTTGGTGCATCAGCAGTTAAATAGCTTCTTGGTGTCCAATAACCTACATAATCCTTTTCAATCTGGCTTTCGTCCGGGGCATAGTACAACTACGGCATTAGTTAACATTACTGACGATATACGAGCAGCTATGGAGAATCGACAGCTTACTGTTTTGACTTTATTGGACTTCAGTAAGGCTTTCAATACTGTTGATTTCGACATACTGCTTGCGAACTTACGTTCTCTTAATATATCTCCAACAGCTATAGACTGGTTTCACAGTTACTTGCGTGGACGCCGACAGCGTATATCTATTGACAAACAATCCTCGTGGTGTGGATTGAACTGCCGTGTTCCGCAAGGTGGCGTGTTGTCCCCACTCCTTTCCACAATTTTTATAAATTCTATAACATCTCACATATCTTCTCTCTACCATCTGTATGCTGATGACCTGCAAATTTACACACACGCGTCATTGGAAATCCTTAACTCAGCAGTTGCAAAAACGAATACTGATTTAAGTTTAATAAATGATTGGACGAAACAGTTTGGTGTCATGGTAAATGCTTTGAAGACTCAGGTAATTATTTTAGGGAGTAGGCAAATGCTAGCAAAAGTGAATCTACAGCAATTACCTGATGTTTACTTTGACGGAGTCAAGATTCCATATAGTACTGGACAGCACACTAACATGGAATTTATAGGTCGAGCAGGAGGATTTTTGCTGCAGCCGGTAGTTTAAGACGACTCAGGAATGTGTTACCCATTGCTACCAAAGTTACTCTTGCTCAATCCATACTCCTTCCCATCCTTGATTACCCCGACATATCATTTGTTGATCTGAGCGAGGAACAACTAAAAAAGCTGGAGCGGCTCCAAAATATGAGTATCCGCTTCATTTTCTTCATTTCGGGTGTTGGCCGTAACATATATAAAATAATGTTTTTCTCCTAATCAATCATAAGAATTATTTTGTTTTTATTTCAAACTAACTTCACATATACCTATACACACACACACACGCCTTATTACTAACATTGAAACATGGGTCAATCGGGGACATGGCGAGGTTAACTTCTATCTCACTCAGATGCTTTCCGGCCACGGCTGCTACCGGGAATACCTGCACTCATTTAATTACGAGGACTCTCCAGAATGCCCGACGTGCAGCGGAAGTAAAGAAAATGCCGAACATGTGTTCTTTACATGCCCAACGTACAAAGAAGCCCGGGTCGCCTGGGAAACCAAAGTTGGAAGACAAATCTGCCCAGAAAACCTCATTGAGGCGATGCTGACATGTAAGACGGCATGGGAAGCAACGAGCTCCTATGCAACGGATATCTTTAAAGACCTAAGAACCAAAGAACGGACTCGAAACGCAACTAGAGCCAATTGAGAATTAGCCTTGTGCTTATCATCCCTTCGTGAAATAAAGCCTCGCGGCCATTCCACGGAGACCCGGATGCACAGAAGAAAGAGGGTACGTTTTTTAGTCGGTAGAGGCCTATGGCGACATACGAGGTCGCACATCTAGACCTTATGATACGTAAGAGTATTTTTTCCCCTCTGTTAATAAAAAAAAAAACACACACACACACACACGCACACACATACATACATACACACGCACATACAAACATACACACCCACAAAACGCAGAAGATATTTAATAGCAGGTGTTTCTGCCACACAGGTACATCCTAGTGCAAACACCTACTTAAAATGTATACCTACTTTATGCTTTTAAATATAGTTTCATTTCATTTGTTTTGTTTTGAATTTTCTATTGTATTTCTTTTTTACTGTTGTTTTGTAAAATGTGTAATGAATGTTTTACTGAATAAAGTTAATTATTATTATTAATAGTAAAAGTTTGTCTTTTCTCAATCGAAAGAAGTCTAAATCTTTATGGTAGCATAATTTTGAGATTTACTGTTTGTACATTATTTATTGACTTATTATGCTACAATGCCTAATGTTAAAAAGTTGCCTTACGTGAAAAAGTTAAATAAAGAGAGAACTCTGGTTCGCTTAGGCCCATCTACTTCCGGTGGTCGTGTTGCTTATGCGGGAGACCCTGTATATTTTGAACAATGAGTGCCGTGTGACTATAAGATATTTTTGTGATTTTAACATTGTCAGTAGGTAATAATGTAATGATCACTTACCATTGAATTTTAATCCTTTTTTCATTACGTAATTTAATTATTGTTAAAGACATTAGCAAACATTTTTGTATCATCCTTGCAAATAAGTTAGGTGAAATGAAAACTGTTAGTGAAATAGATGCCTGATGAGAAAAATAAAACAAAATGTAAAAAAAAGTAATAAAATGTAATGCATTTTCGGATTGCGCAAATTCGATCACATCACGGAATACCGTAACAGACTTGGTTGGCTTCCCATTCGGCTTCGCAGGAATACTCATATCCTATCCTTCCTCTACCGGGTGTTGTATGATTCACATACTCCGAAATATCTCAAAAAACGGTTCACCCACTGGCCATGAGAGACACAATCTTGGCCTGCGCAGTACATCTTCTCTGTTGTTAGCAACTCCAATGAACCACTGTAACTTTTTTTAATAGTTCATTTACTGTGCAAGCCATTAAACTGTGGAACTCTCTTCCTGTTGCAATTCGTCAGTGTAAAACACTGCATCTATTCAAAAAGTCTGTAAACGAATTCTTGAAATCTAATCCTGATCCACGTTGAGTTATAATTCTTTCATATTTAATGTATCTATTTATATGTATGTTATGTAAGTATATTATTGTGGGATAGATTTTAGAAATAATAAGTCATATAACTTGCTAAATCTTTTTTATTTGCTTCCTCGTCTTTACAATACGCACGCCTTCCACCTCAAGAAATCGCCATCTTAATTATTAACTTTCTATCTCTTTCACTCCTATGCATACGTCCCTTTCTTACTAGCTTTTACATACCTTCTCTTTCATACGTCACACTTTCTAATAATATTGTCTCATTCACACAGTGTTGCAATCCCACATTCGGCCATCCTGCATCATGGATGTCCTCAGCCATGCTCATTTACACCTCTCAGTCATACTCCAACATTTTAACTTCTTACTACAATAATCAAACAATAGGTCATATAAAGTTACAATGCTTAGGTGCAAACTAACTTAAATTAACTTTTAAACAAATCAGCAGGGCTTTAATTACATAAAGTGTAAAGTAACTGTTTACCAAATGCTATTATTCTATTACATGACTTAAATCTTAACACAATGCTCATTAGTTGCACTTATTTTACAATTACCAAATTATAAAAGAAAAAATAGAACAAGTTGAAATAAACACTAATGTAGCACAATATAATACCATTAATACCTACTAACCATTAGGTAGTTCCTTCATGTAGTCTGCACAACTAGAAGTGTTAACTGGGCCTTCTTTGGAACTGTCTAGCTTAGCTACATCATAACAATCATTTCGTTTTACTTTAGTTACCAAGTAGGGACCAAAGTACTTCTCCTTCAATTTAAGACCGGTGCCAAACTGAGTTCGCTTTATAGCCACTCTGTCCCCTTCCTTATACTTCCTACTCTCTTTCCGTTTCTTGTTATAGTTCTTTGTATTTTCTTCCTGCACTCTTAGGATGTTTTCATTAGCTCTACTTCTTAACTCTTCTCGTTGGTTTACATACTCATCTACATTTTCCTGTTGTAGCAAACTATAGATCTCTATGTCTTCTTTAGTCTTCATTTTAGTTCCCATCATTACTTCAAACGGTGTCATACTTATACTTCTTTGAAAGGTGCTATTAAGAATCTGTTGCAAACGACTTACATGCTTATACCACTGTGATTGATCTGATATACAAAGCTTGGTTAGTACCGATATAATCGTCCTGTGAATACGTTCGACTTGTCCATTGCTGCGGGGTACTCCAGTCGTAATGGTGATATGTTGTATATTCTGCTCAGCACAGTATTCTTTGAAGTCATTGCTAGTAAATGATTTTCCCCGATCTGTAATTATACGAAAAGGATTACCAAATGTCTGTTGATGGATTTTTAGCTTATTAAGGGTCTCTGTAGTAGTGGAGCCTTTTGTAGGAAATATCCAGACAAACTTGGAGAAACCATCAACTATTGTGAGGATATAGTTATACTGTTTCCTGGTCTGCGTCAATGGGCCTATATGATCACAGTGTAGAGTATATAATGGTAAATCATACTTATCAATAGGATTTAAAAATCCTTCTTGACGTCCTTCTTTCCTCGTGGCTAACAAACAGGGTATGCAAGTCAGCAGAAAATCATCAATCTTCTTGTTTAAATCCTTTATAAAATAGTCTTTACCAATCAACTCCACCATTTTCCTTTTTGAAAAGTGTCCTCGTTCATGAACTCTTCTTAGTATTTCAATGTCCATGCCTTTGGGAATTACTAACAGTTTCTCATTACCTTTGTATAAAAATCCATTCTCTAATATATAGTCTTCATAGGGTTTTTCCTGTAAAATATATTTTATTGCTTTTAGTCCTTCATCTAGATCTTGTGCACGTCTGATTTCATCATGTAGGTTCACCACCAGAGTCGTGTAGGGATTTCGGCTCAATGCATCAGTATGCTGCATTCTGGTACCGGACCTGTGCTCAATCTCAAAGTCATATTGATCAAGTAGAAGCACCCATCGTGCTACTTTTGCAGATAAATCTTTTTCATCAAAGTCATTTTAAATGCTTGGCAATCTGTCACTATTTTAAATTTAATACCATACAAATAATGATGAATTTTTTTCACACCTTGTATGATTGCCAGGGCTTCTAACTCATAGCTACTGTACTTACTCTCCGCATCAGTTGTTCTTTTGCTCATGTAGTATATAGGATGTAATTCACCAATTGGATTCTTCTGCATGAGGATAGCTGCATATGCTATACAAGAAGCATCTGTATGAAGCTCTGTGGGCAGTCTTGGATCAAACAAGGGTAACACAGGATCACTTGCTAACTTCTGCTTTAACATATTAAAAGATGTTCTGTGTTCATCTGCAAAAATAAAGTTTATGTTTTTCCTTAACAAATCTGTAAGCTAAAAAGGCATAATCTTGAATGTATTTCCTAAAATAAGATGTCAACCCAATAAAACTTTGCAACTGTTTAAGTGTCCTGGGTTCTGGGTATCTCATCACTGCATCTGTTTTGTCTGGTGCTGGTCTCACCCGTCCACCTGCCACCAAGTGTCCAAGGTACTCAATTTTTCGACTCAATAAGTTAACTTTCTTCCAATTTATCTCCAGACCATAATCAGAAGCAACTTTAAGTACACTTTTTAATCTTTCCAATGCTTGCTGTTCATCCTCGGCATAAATGATTATATCATCAATAAATATCATCATAATTCCTTGTGCGATCAAATCTCTGAAAATAATAGTCACAAATCTGGTAAAATATTTAGGACAAATGGACAAACCAAAAGGTGCTCTTAAAAATTCGTATTGTCCATGATGGGTAACAAATGCTGTGTATTTAATTGAGTCTTCGCTAACAGGTAAGTGGAAAAAGCCATTCTTCAAATCTAAAACAGTAAAAATCTTTGCGTCCTTCAATTTATCTATTAAATCCTCAGTCACCGGTAATGGGTACTCGTCTTTTACCATCTTCTTCTTAATATCCCTATAATCCACACAAACACGTACCGAACCATCTTTCTTTTTAGCTAATACTAACGGACTGGCATATTCTGAACTAGTGGACGCCCGCGACTCCGTTCGCGTGGAAGTCGGTTTCCCGTGAGAATGAGAAGTTTTCCCGCGGTAAAAAGTACCCTATGTCCTTTCCCAAGTTCAGTTCTTTCTTCATACCCAATTTCATCAAAATCGGTTCAGTGGTTTAGGCGTGAAAGCGTAACACACAGACAGACAGAGTTACTTTCGCATTTATAATATTAGTAGGGAAGTAGGGATAACTCACCCGAACTATTCCATTATTTAACCACTCCGTTACCTGGTTTTCTACAATCCCTTGTTCCTTCAGTGATAAACGTCTTGGTCTGTGGCTAAGTAGTATGTCATCCTTTAGAATTATTTTCAGCTGGATTGGTGCCTCTTTTATTTGAACAGGTCGATAGTTATCCACACATTGTTTGACATCCTGTTGAATATGGAAACTGCAATCTTGGCCTATAACAAAGTTAGAATGTGCCACACAATCTATTTTCTTAAACCAATCAATCCCCTTTATCTGTTAACTTAATTAGACCCCCCCTGAAAATAACAGTATAATCACATAAAAACATTTGCCCCAATATAACAGAGTATGGCATGGTGCCATTAGGAACAATATGGAAAGTTACATTACAAAGTTTGTTATCAATAGTAATAGGTAAAATACACTTTCCTAATGATTTCACTTTACACGAGTCCTGTTAAAGTCAATAACTCATCACATTTCCCGTAATGTTTCACTCCGTCGTAGCTTTTCTCGTCAATTAGGTTGATGGCGCTTCCAGTATCCAGTAATGCTTTAGCTTGATATTCATCCATCGATATAGTAATTGTCGGTTTTCTGTCTTCGATCCCGTTGTTTACATCGTTTACAGACAATGAGGTTTAGTCTTGTCATTGTCAAAATAGCCAGTGACGTTAGAAGACTCTCCGAACATCGCGCGTTTCGTTATTGGTCCGTTGACGCCACCGCAGTATTGCCGCTCGTCATTGGTCGGTTGCGTCGCATATTGTCGCGCCTGACCGAACGCAGGTCGACCGCTGATAGCTTCACTCCGCTGCAGCACGAACCTTCCGTTTCCGCCGCCCGCGCCGCCATGATGCTTGCCCTTATTGCATGCCGATGCTATATGCCCAAACTCGTTGCAGTTGAAACATTTTAGGCCAGCTTTTTTGTGTCGGCACTAGGCGTCTTGAAGACCTTGACGCGAAACGCCAATTACGGAAAACTAAGCCTAACAACTCCTACATCTGTACATACAACTCTTCTGGTCAGTTGTACTGCGCGTCTTGCAACCGAGTCTTTAAGACAAAGTTTGCTTTCGCTAGCCACATTAGAGCCCATCGTTATAGAGACCCTAATTAAATTTAATTAAATAATTGAATAACTAGCAGGAGTCGCCGTCACCGAGCACGGTGTGGACGAAATGATGATGATAATATTTCATTAACAATCTAGACAAAATATCACTGAAAATTATTATAAAATCTGTAGTTCAGAATGCGGTAGACGCTGGTCTCATAATTGTCAGCACTGTGTGCTTCCAAAGCCAAGTTAATGTCGGCGCAATCACAGAATTAGTCAATGACACAGATGCCATGTTTTTGCGACACGAAAGAGAGTAGAAACATGATATATTTCGCGTGAACAAACAAAATATTATACCACTGTACGATTCACCTTATCTCATTAATGGATTTGATTTATACTTCAAATGATGAAAAAAAACATCAAATGAGACTACTACTAAATGATATATGAGGAACATGTCAACCCAGATAAAATAAATAAGATGAGGGTGAAGTCTGCAACACAGTTGTTTAGTAACAGTGTTGCTGTTTTGACTGAACACTTGACAACAAGAGGAGACCTTCCTGTTGAGTGCAGGCAATTAATAAATTTCACAGTGTTAGTTGATAATCTGTTTGACACGCGAAATGATGGTTCATTAACTGTACCAAATGGTAACGCATGATCAAGCCATGAACATCTTATTCTATCGTAGAGATGACAGCGCTAGATTCGATTGTGACATTTCCCTCTCCACCTCCTTCACTTCTTCACCCCACCATCGTCCGCGTCCGCGTCCGCTATCAAGCCGCCATATTGCTTGTTTGTGTTGATGAGTACAGTAATAACGCGATTGAGCTTTATTGTTTTGACGAGAAGTGTTTGCGTTGATTAAATTCCGCCTCTTCAAATCTACGAATAAAGTGATTCCGACGTTTTCGACGATGTATCGAAAGTGTTGTGTACCAGGGTGCAAAAGTTTACTACAGGACGTTAAATTTCATGAATTTCCTAAATCGGAGAAAATGAAGAGAAAGTGGCTTCAGTGTATTAACTGTGACTTGTCATGTGAAACAAGAAACATGTTTGTATGTCACTAGCATTTTGAAGCAAAGTTTATGAACAAAACAGGTCGTCTGAAGTTGGGTGCTTACCCAAATTTACTTACATACTTGGAGACAATATCAGGAAAATCATTGCTTGTCTCTTGCAAAACAGGTACCATACTACTCTGATATTAAGCCTATTAACCTTTAATTATAAAACTGCCAACTATTAGCCCGGTCAATTTAGATCAAAATCTAAAACTAGAAACTAAGCACAAATTGCTTAGTTTCCCTCCTTTTTATTGTTCCAGGGGTTGAAATTTATGAAGTCATGAATTTAACGTTTCATCATTTTTTATTTGAAAACCGAATCACAAAACTTCATCGACCTGAAAATAAAAAAATAATTAATAAATTATAATTCTGCTATATTTTTTTTTCATATACCAGCATGATGGGGATTTTTGATATATTGTTTTTAAATATGTTTCAAATATGTTGTCACTTTCCAGCTTAACCTCAAATGTCTAAATTGACCGGGCTATATGACCTTTCCTGATAATGAGATTTGATTGTATTTAAATCTTAATATAAATTTTAAAATCTGTTTTTAGATAATTGCTGTGACCACACCTATCACAGAAAACGCCACTTAGATCACAGTTATGCGATACCACATTACCAAAGACCAAACAAAACAGTGAGGAGTGAGGTGTCTCGTAAGTATATATGTAATAAATGTAATAATGATAAAGTGATAGTTAATATTTTAGTCTGTCTGTGCTTACAGCAATAGATACAATTGTAAAAAAATATTGAATTACTTATTTGTACTTGACTTTTACCATTACATACTTATAACAAAAATAATAAGCAGTTAAATGTGCAGTAACCTCAAAAAGACTTTTGATACAGATTCAATTTTATCATTGCCAATGCAGGATCAAGATCAACCCATAGTTGCATCCACAAGCTCTTCACAGGTTACTTTACCACCAATAGCATCTACAAGCGCTGCTCACAATATTTTACCACAAATTGCATCCACAGGTGAATAAAAACAATATTATTAAACAAAAATGTTAATTAATATTGTTTTGTACTCATCAGTTTGTTAAAGCTTCTTCTTCAATTATAGTATTATTCTTGATACAAAAACTTAACATTTGATTGTTTTCTTTTCCGGTTTTTGAGAGTGGTAGAGTCTAGCTGTAGGCTGTGTCTGCAGCGATTACTGGGCTGACTCGACCGGTGAAATACCACCGTCGCACAGAAAACCGACAGTGCGATATCCGGTGCCCAATTTTCTTAAAGGTTAGCAACGCACCCTCAATGCATATGTAAATGTGGGTGTATATGGGCGGCGGTGATCACTTACCCTCACGTGACCCGCTTGCTCGTTTGCTACGTTATCTTATAAAGAAAAAAAATTTGGAACTCCTAAAAAATTGGTCAGGAGAAATCTTTATCACCACGATGTCAATTTCTTTATAATAAATATAAAATAGTAAGACACCAAAACTATTATAATATAAGGGTAAAACGAGCATTAAACTTTACTAAAAACCAGTCTTTTGAACACATAATGAAAAAAATGATCCCATTGGCAAGAAAGGTTCTTGAGATGCAAATGAAACTTTGCATGAAGAAAAAGATGGTTCGTAGATTTACTACAGAAGAGAAACTACTAGCCTTTTCTATATATAAACAAGGACCTAAGTCATATCGGTTTCTACAAAAAATATTCATACTGCCATCAAAAACTACTTTGAAAAATATCATGAGCCAGTTAAATATTGGTGTTAATATAAATTTGCTAATATTGGACCTTATAAAAAACCAGGTACATATAATAATTAGATATGGTATGTTCTTGGTGATATTACCAAGATAAATTTTGAAAAATTTATGATGCTACTATTTTTTCCAGATAAAAGACTGGGATGCGAATAAAAAGTTATGTACAATTATGTTTGATGTGATGGCTTTGGAAACAGCAGTTACATACTCAGCAAAAAGAGATGACATTGTCGGATTTGTTAATCTAAATGAAAAGAAAAGCGACTTTGCTGACCATGTTTTAGTGTTTATGTTACGTATAGCAGCGTATAAATGGCAGCAACCGTTCGCATTTTATTTTTGTGAGGGTGCAACCTCAAGCTCTCAATTGATACCTATTATAAATAGAAGTTGTGGCTGCAGTTGCCAAAACAGGAATGGAGCCCTTGTGTGTTCGGGGCACAAGTTTTCAATCTTCACTGAACTATTTATTAGAGGAAAGCAAAGGAAACCAATTAAGAACTGGAGAATCATTTGGTAAGTCAATAATTTTTCCATTATTTAATAATGTGTAAATTTATGTTAGGTTAAATTTTCATGAAAAAAAAATGTACCTATTTCATTTAGATGTAGACAGTGCCCATTACTTTCAGATAAGACAATTAATATCAATGAAAAAAAAAGTATATTTGATGATCCTCCACACCTAATAAAGGGGATCAGAAATAACTGGATCACAAAAGATATGATCTTTAAAGGAAAAGTTGCCAAATGCCAAGACATTGTTGATGTATACAATGCAGACTGCAAACATGGGGAATCCAGAATATTGCACAAATTAAGTGATCAACATGTCATACCTTATAAAATCAAGAAAATGAAGGCATGTCTACTTAGACAAAAATAAAATGAATTAGAACTCTACCTTTGACTCGTAAATTATAATTATACCTGTCAGCAGCACAATGAAGAACACAGCAGAAGCCATCGACTTCTTTGACGATGTTTTTGACAGTGCAAATCGAAGTGCAACACCAGAAGAAAAGCATTATTCTCGGCTGTAAGTGCAAATACTGTAAACCATAAGTTCTGGAGGGAGTCAATACAAACTGTGCAAAATATAAAGTTTACCTCTAAGGATGGTGTAGCAAAAAATGTACCAAGTTTAAAAAACTGGGTTGTAACTCTTAAAAGCTTACAAAGACTGTGGGGGTCCTTACAAAAACAAAATATTAAAATTATGAGACCAAGATATTTTAATTCGGACTCACTAGAAAATTTTTTTGGTCAAGTGCGTGCTTACAGTTATAGGAGTAACGACCCAAGTCCATATGCATTTATAAATACATTCAAATCGTTATTAATAACTAGGTACATGTGAAAATGAGTCGAGCCACGAATTATTAAATATACAAGCTTAATTTGAGAAAAACCAAACTCTAAATACTGCAACAGTTGATGAAAATTCAAATGAAGTTTCTAAACAAGCAACTTTATTTGAACTTGAAGATGATAATTTTATAGCACAAGTCAGACGGCAAAGTTTAAACATCCATTTAAGGGCTTATACTGTAGGATGGGTTACGAGAAAAGTTTTAATGAAAATAAATTGTGATAACTGTCGTACAAATTTAATAACAAATAATGATAGTGAAACACGTACTTACATAAAACAAACAGAGTACAAAACATTGAAAGAAAGAAACCTAAAGTATCCTACAGAAAATGCGAAAGGAAATCAAAACTTTCGCTGAACTCATGGAAAAAGGGAGGCATTTGGAAAGTTTAACCTCTGAAGACTCGGCAGTACAAACTACTAAAAACAAAACTTCGAAAAGATATTCTTTTTGCAATAAAATGGGTCATAGCTTCGATGAGTGCCGCAACAGAAAAAGAGGAGCAGAAACGCCGGCATGTTATGGATGTGAAGCCCCAGGCGTGTTCCGGTTGAACTGTGCTACATGTAAAAATAAGGAAACACCGCCTAAATCAGTTGCTTTTTACATTCAGCAAACCGCCGTCCAGACGATTGTTAAGATATCCACAATAAAAATATCAGTATTAGGAGACGAAGGATATGCTCATATAGATTCAGCCGCTCGGACAAGCATAGCAGGGACACAGTTATATAAAAAAATAATAAGAAACGGTGTGTCGTTCACCCATCACGCTGCTGACATATCACTTGCAGATAGTTCTATTAAGAAAACAAAAAATAATAAGAAACGGTGTCTCGTTCACCCAACACGCTGCTTACATATGACTTGCAGATGGTTCAATTAAGAAAACCAACGTTCTATCAACAAATATTGACATAGTCATCGGTGGACGCCTCATTCAAATTTGCTTTTCTGTCATACCAGAGGGGAATGACAACAGAACTCTCCTTGGTATAGACTTCCTAGCCAAGGCAGGAATAGTTTTGGATCTGGGACAGCGCAATTGGTACTTTGTCGAAAATCAAAAAACAAGGGTTGAAATATTAAACCTGTCCAATGAACCTATAACCTTGAGGGCAGTAAAGTCAATATCATGTAAAGAAGAAATTACACCGTCGTCACCCCGAATCAATTGTAAAATCCATAGAAATTCGCTTTGCTGGTCCAGACCTAGTAGTTATGATCGAGCTAAATAACTTACGTGGACTACCGAAAGTCGGAAGGGACACCAGCCCTTCTACCGCGTAACTAGCGTCGATTTGAACTCGATGTCGAAATCTGTTTTCATAGGCTAAATTGTTAACAATGGCGGGTCTCTAGCCAATGAAAACAGATTTCGACGTCGAGTTCAAATCGACGCTAGTTACGCGGTAGCCCCCCAGTTCTTTAGCAATTTTTGCAGCTTAGGTCAAAAACTGCGTAAGCGTAATTAATTTATTGGGTAGACTCTACCCGGTAGAGACTTTTATAGACATTAAATGTTCATGATGAATAATACTTCATTTCTTCATCTTCTTTCTATATTCATTCCCCTGAACTCATTTATGTTTTAGTGTCGAAATTAAGTCCGTTGCTGCAGAACAAGTGGGTGGATTATGCGGCAGCGTGCAGTGTTCCCGGTCAGCCGCTGGTCGAGGTGTTCACGCGCTTTCTCGAGGATGAGGCAGATAAACAATCTCGCTTCGGTCCCTGCGAAGTGCTCACTGCGCCACCTCAAATCGAGAAGCCTCGGTTTGCGTTGCCGCAAGACCGGGGACCGACCGCAACATATTCACGAACCGCTCAGCTGCACCACATTGTCACACCCATCCTACATTCACACTCCATCTGTAACACTTAAATTTCTTGCATTATCTTATTCGTCTTTATTTACAAACAAATGTTGTTTTTTTTCCCTCGTTGGTCAGAGCAGGCAAAGGAATTGACGATCCAGCCAATTTTTTTTTAAATTATTTCTTTTATTAATTGCGATTGATGTTTGTCAATCACCGTGACCGCTTAACTAACAATTAACTGTACATTGTTAATTAACTCTTTTATAAATTAATCATCGATTAAGTCTCCACTTGAGTAGTCAAAATCCTAAGTACCCAGAGCCATTTCAGGAATTAAGAAAATGCAGTCCCGGGGGCTGCCTACAAAATGTTTACTTTAAAATTGCAGGAACATACGAGGGTGCGTTTTTAAGTTCGCGGAATGAGAGGGTTGGAGGGGGGTGATTAGGCTCATTAGGACCGTAACGCTTTCAGTGACTCATAATTAGTATAAATACGAGGTTTCATTGTTATCAGACAATTAGTCTTTGAGCTATCGTCAACCAAGCAACATAATCGGGAGTGAAAAGTCACGCCGCCGCAAAAACAACAACGCGTAGAGTGTTCACGTGCATTTTTGGACCTCTGCAGTGACGACAAGGATGGTGTATTGAGTCGAATTGTTACTGGAGACGAAACTAGGGTTCATCATTATGAACCTGAGTCGAAACAAGACTCCATGCAGTGGCATAAAAAGGGCACAGCACCCCCCAAGAAGTTTAAGGTGTCACAGCCAGCTGGGAAACTCATGGCAACGGTCTTTTGGGACTCAGAAGGAATATTGTTGATCGATTATAAAGATAAAGGTGTTTCTATAACCGGAGAATACTACGCTTCAATATTAGAGCGACTAAAAGAAGCCATTAAAGAGAAAAGACGGGGAAAATTGACGAAGGGTGTGCTGCTTTTGCACGACAATGCGCCCGTCCACAAGAGTCGCGTTGCGTTGGCTGCCCTGCATAAGGTGGGCTTCGATATTTTAAACCACCCACCCTACAGCCCAGACCTAGCCCCGAGTGATTATTACCTCTTCCCAAAAATGAAAAAAGAGCTTCGGGGTAAAAAAATTACCACCGATGATGAAGTTAAGGAGGCAGTTTCAGCGTATTTTGAAGACAAAGATAAAACATTTTTTTATGAGGGTATAAATAAATTAATTGAAAGGTCTGAAAAATGTATCCGTCTTGCAGGTGAATATACTGAAAAGGAAAAATAATTTGGTTTTTTTATTTCCACCCCTTACCCTCCATTCCGCGAACATAAAAACGCTCCCTCGTATTTCATGGTAAGACAAAGAGTCGAAAAAAAGGTTCTTGGTGTCTAAAAAAAGGTCTTTCTTTTGGTCTAGTTGATAAAAAAAAAACTTTGTTTTCTCTGAGTGAAATGTGTTATGGTTGGATCAAAACGCTTTGAATTTAAATATCCTTCATATAAGCTTGCTTCTATATATCTAAAGTTCTGGTAATTATTAATTTCATCTATTAATTTAATATGGCTATTTAAAATTAAACCATTGACATTGGAATAGCTAGGAATATATTTTTGAAACATGTCTGAAAAGTGGTGGTGGTTTCTGAATTTTGCAAAAAATTTAGTTTCGTTTTTCCTCTGTGTATATATTCAAAATTAGTTAAAATCGCTTAAACCCATCCTAAAAATGGATGGGAATGAGGATATACCTCGCAATCCTAAAGTGCGTAAGAAAACAGTGGAGGAGTCACCAAGTGAGGACGCCGTTATTGAAAACCTTACATAAAGCCGAATTATAAAAGACTTTATCCTGAAAATGCAGACATATGTGACTTTAAAGTATATGTAACACAAGAAAATGAAAGGTTGGGAAATAAAAGTCTAGTTTATTTAAACCATATATTGACATCAGAGGTAAAGGGTGTGGTAGCCAAAGAAAAGCACAACCACTTTATTATCAATTTTTTCTGATGAAGTAAACAGTCATTTGCATGGTCGCAAACATGTCCTAGCTCTATTCATCGATTTTTCTCGGGCGTTTGATACCCTAGATCATACCAACCTACTCACCAAAATTGAAAACTCTGGTGTTAGAGGTCCTACACTAAATTGGTGTAGTGACTATCTCAGAAATCGCTCGTATTTTGTCAAAGTTGGTAACGCGACTAGCGATATCCTGCCATCTACGGAGGGAACGGCGCAAGGCTCAGTTGTTGGCCCCCTCCATTTCTTAGCATATGTCAATGACATGAACGATGTCCTTCAGCACTGCACATCATATCAATTTGCTGATGATACATGCCTAATTGTTGCGGATAAAGACCCCAATGCTGCTCTCATAAAACTACAGCAAGACTTTGATTCACTCAATAAATGGTGTCACGATAATAAACTGGTCCTCAACGCTGACAAGACTAAACTTGTTCACATCCGATCTCCTTATGGGAAGACCTATATTGAAACCAACAACATACTAAAAGCCCATGACCATACTTGTTTTCACAAAAAAAGTCGTACATGTCATTGCCCAACAATAGAATCAGTAAAACAACATACATATTTAGGGTTAATAGTTGATAATCACTTCAATTGGAAACAACATATAAATGCAGTATGCGACAAATTACGCGCGTTTCTCGCAAACATTACAATTATAAAAAGAAGAATCCCATATAAAGTTTTACTTATGCTTTACAATGCCCTAGCCGACTCAATTTTATCTTACGGCATAACAAGCTATGGTAGAACATATAAGACATACCTAGAAAGTATTAAGGCAATACAAATAAGAATATTAAAACAAATTGTATCACCAAACATCAAAGAAACATATAAAAATAACTATGAACAACTTTTTAAGCATTGCAATGTATTACCTATTCAACTTAAATTCAATCTCAACATTTTAAAAGAACAATTTTTTAATAAACATATTCAAAAAGAAATCAAACACAACACTTTCACCCGTAAAATTAAAAATAGACAGTTAAATATAACAACTTCAATAAATAATACGTACGGAGAACGACTGACATCCTATATGGTTCCTCGTTTAATAAATAATTTAGATTTAGATCTTAGAAATAGCATTAACTCAAGTAATTTAAAAGATAAGTTAAAAATGTATTTTCGGAACATACTGTGAACGCCCAGGACAAACCGGTTTGAGAGCTATCTTCACCTACAAGTCACAGTACAAGCAAGAAGTCACAGAGCTAACCGATTTGCACACGGACAAGTCTTGGTGACTTAAGTGTGTAATTTTAGTTTAATTAAAAATTGTATTTTATTATTAAATAAATAAATAAAAAAAAAAAGATATTACAAGGTTAAATGCATTTAAAATTGCTGTCAAATTCAAGCAATATAATACTGCCAACAATTTTATTAACAACAATAGCTTTTTAGAAAAAATAAAAATGAAGGCATATACAGGGTTATTTGTAATTAGCGCATCACGTCTTGCAGGCGGCTTCCTTACATAAATGAAGATCCATCTTCTTAATGTAAACGATGTGCATGACACGTCATATGTGTGGTTAGACACGTGGTTAAATTAAACTTTAAGTATTTGTGCAATTAGTCTATAATTAGCTTAAGTAAATTAAGTGCTAACCCTTTGTTATATCTTAGACTGTAACTTCAGTAAATTTAAATTTCTTTATTAATTTGCATAGTTGGTGGTTTAATATCTTTGTCGGACCTCCTCTCCTGAGCTAGTTCAAATAACTGCCACCGTACTTTTATATTTTGTTAGTATGCTTATTACTTGCCTCTTTTGATAATAAAAATCTGTGATATGTATAACTACTAACCTGTGTATTCATTAATTTAGATAAACAGTTAGGTAGAACCTTTCCTTATATTCCTCAGGTGAGTCTAGAGTGTTTACGCCCAGAGTATATGAAATGATTCACACTGGGCAAATCAACAATCTCCTACCAAACAACAACGTTACAAGCCCTGGTACAAACATTAATCCAACTAGGTAATAAAAATGATGATGTTCCAGTAACAACATCACCCATTAAGGAAACACTTGTTAAAAATCTAAGAAGTTAATGGATTTAAGTCCTAATAACACAACTTCACATTTACGTATCACTCAATATAATATTCAAAGTGCTAATAATAAAAAAACAATTATACTCGCGCCGAGTCCTCGAGATTAGTAGCTACCTATTTTAGTTTATATTACAATGTAGTAACGCATACGTACTACCACTCTTGCACTTTAAGTTCAAATTACCCTTATATTTTTATTATTTTAAATGTAAATTTCAAAAGAGTAAAAAAAAAAATATATTTTTGTGGGTAGTTTTAAAATGTGTGACGGGGGAAGGGGAAGTCCCCGCGTCGGACAGGCCTAGCTTCTTACCTTCTGCCTACTCCTCATTCGCATTTAAGTGCTCAACCACTCAACACTCTCATATTTAAAATTCAATTTTCAAATTTGTTCGTTATTTTTAAGCGATAAATAATTAGATTTTACTAAAAATGCCAAAGCGGAAACGCTCAAAGGAGTCAAGTAAAGATCGACTCCATCGCAAAATACGCAAGTTACAACAAAAATTAAAAGATTTTGATGG
The DNA here is from genome assembly GCA_916618145.1 of Emmelina monodactyla. Taxonomy (NCBI): domain Eukaryota; kingdom Metazoa; phylum Arthropoda; class Insecta; order Lepidoptera; family Pterophoridae; genus Emmelina; species Emmelina monodactyla. Next base: position 7,805,254 of record OU745316.1, read on the forward strand.
AGAACGTAACTCAAGCAGTGAAACTTTATCCGACTTGGAGGAAGTTGTGCCAATATTGGACATTGACCCAGGTATGTACTACTCGTACATTTTAAAGGACTACGTACGTACTGAACTATGATATCTAGCAATAAAAAATTTGGTTGGCGTTCCTTCCATTGGGGATTGTAACCTAACCTATAATTAAAAGTATATACTTTTTAAGAAATATTGGTTGGCGTTCTTTCCGTTGGGGACTGTAACCTTACCTTAATATAATTTTGACATTATTTAGTGCTAAAATACATTTATATGCTTAATTAACAAGCATGGTGTTTTATAGATGCACCCGCATTAACGCCTAGCGACTGGCTTGTAGACATGTCGCCTGACGTCATCGGCAATCTCAATCATCCGTCATTTCCGGATATTGTAGACACTCCGGCCCAGGCGAACGTGCAGGATATCCCGCAGCCAGAACCTGGCCCAACTCAAGCGCTGCTGCTGATGCTCAACAAAATGTCACCTCGCACACCCTGCATCGCTCTAGATTCTGAGGTTCTAGAAATTTTAGGAGACGAGCCTTCTAATGCCGTTAAAACCGGACCATCTGTACATAGTGAGATAGCAAACCGTTTGTGTTATATAAACAACAAACGGCCTCAGCAAAGACTCTCGTAAGGAAATGTTTTCCAAGTACCCTACGCCGTCTATTAATTCCGTCTTAACTTAGAAATAAAAGCCGCCATTGCGGAGTCTCACAGCAAGCGCGACAAAGGCATCGAGTTTAAACAAACCCAGATGGCAAGTGCCATTTCCTGCCTCAGTGAAATCATTAATACTTATATAACGGATAAATCAAGAAATAACGAAATTTTGCAAAAACTTATGGACATAAGTAGAATTTTATGTGATATTCAATATAGTGACTAAATTACAAGAAGAAATTTTATCCTGTTCGCACTCAAGAAAAACATCCAGGAGCATTTAAAATTGACTAAAATAGATACTTATCTTTTTGGAGATAACTTAGCAGAAATATTAAAAAATGCAAAAACTGTGTATAAAACCGGTTCGGAAATGAAAGAGGACTTCAAGACATCACAAAGAAATGATAAAGGGTCAATTCACACGTACCACAACCACACCACAACCACAACCACACCACAACAACGCCATGTGGTCGGGCGTATATTTTATATCGATAATGAATATAACAATTTACACGTACCACATTTTGCCGTTGTTATCGCCCACCTGTGTAATACGACCACATCGCAACCACATCGCGACGGCAACGCCACCACCGGCGGCAGCACCGCGGCCACATCGCCACGACATGACGTCATCAACAGCGCGCGCCTAGCTGGCGCCTGCGCTCCCCCCCTTTCATTCTGCGTTGTACTGAGTTGCCGCGTGGTTGTGCGAAAAATTAAAATGTCCGACTCCGAGACTTTTGACACGGATTTGTTTATTGAGGAGATTCGCAATTTGCCATGCATTTGGGATCAAAGGACAGAGGAGTATTCCAATCGCATATTAAAAAACAAAGCATGGGAAAACCTTTGCATGAAGTTTTATGAAAATTTTGATAATAAGGAAACAAAAGAAAAAAACCAGTGTGGTAAGTTTATGAATTACTATTTATTAAATCGAATATACCTAACAACACCATTCACGCTTTATCGTACTGCCACGATAATTCACCTCCAGGGCTCACAAAATAGTCGGCAAATTCATTTCTAACAGAATCTGCTCGAATCCCGTCATGATTTTGATCAAAGGAATGCATTCGTAACAAATTTGAAGTTATCGATAAAGTGTCATCGAATTTATAGCCATCTCGCTTGCGTACTATATTATGTAATACGACACATGCTTTCACTATGTCTGTTGCAAATTCAACTGACACGTTAATTGGCCTATGCAATATTCGCCATTTGTTTGTCAAAATTCCAAAGGAACATTCCACATATCTTCGTGCTCGTGATAATCTATAGTTAAAAACACGTTTTTTCATTGTTAATTGTTTGCCGCTGTATGGTCGCAGCAAATGTTTGTGTAATCCAAAGGCTTCATCGCCAATGAATACCATAGGCAAGGGCCTACCTACAGGTGTAATTGCTTGCGGTCCAGGTAGATCTAAATCATTTCTTTCCATTGCATCATATAAACTGCAGTCCCTCCAAATAGTTGAATCGGAAGTTTTACCGTAGGCTCCTACATCAACATACACGAATAAATAATCGGCGTCACATACGGCCATTAAAACAATAGAAAAGAAATGTTTATAATTAAAGAATAATGAACCACTGCGTGGCGGATGAATAATCCTAATATGTTTCCCATCTACAGCCCCTAAGCAGTTTGGAAAATTTGCTTTCTTTTTAAATTTGTTCGCAATATCAAGCCACATTGTTTTATTACATGGTGGTAAATGAATAGGCTGTAATTTATCCCAAATCAGGCGGCATACGTCGTGGACAATTTTGCTAGCCGTTGAAGTACCACATTTAAAAAAATCGGCGAGATCTTCAAACGAACACCCCGTTGCCAAATATCTGTAACAAAAAAAATATATTAATAACGAAAATAATAATGAAATGGAATTATACAGGTGTTACAAAAGGTTGAAATAAATAACACTGGGGTCATTGTACTGTTCTCATGAATATGAACAACTTTTACTATGGGGACACATACGCAATCGTAAAAAATCAATTGTTTCATACATTTAGGTCGTGTAGGTATGTGTCCCTATAATAATACAATAACGACCCCTTAAATTATTAGGTATTTCAACCTTTTTTAACACCATTCAATAGGCTGATGACATTTTGGGAAATGATCGATCTTACATTATACTGGACTAATGTAAAATAAATCCAGTTAATTTTAATATGGTTAAATTAAAAAAGAAAAGTAAAATATTAAATACCACTTATTTATATATTACATAACGTGTAGTCCACGCGAGTAGAAAGCTAGTACATTAAATAATTATATTACGGTTTCAAAAAGCGCTTATGCCACCGGTATAAGAAAAACTAATCATTTATCAAACCATATAAAGATGCTTGGCTGAGTTGGCTGTCATAAATTTAAGAATAACTTGAAACTATTAACATTGATATTAAAATATACAGAAATTATCTTCCATTCTGAGTTCATTATATGATCTTATCACTGCAATTTCGATATTGTAAAATATTATCATTTTATATGTTATTTACAAATTTAACAATTAATTTTTCAGCTGCTAACTTACAAAGAAAATGGAAAAGCTTAAGAGACTCTTTCAACAGAGACCTTAAAAAACAAAATTCACAGAGAAGCGGTTCAGCAGGTAGTTCAAAGAGATACTACTACTTTAGCCAATTATTATTTTTAAAGCCATTGTCTGAAAATCGAAATACAACAGCGTCTCTACCAGTACAAAACAAAGACGATGACATCGAACAAATCGATAATGAAGACGATAATACTACTGAAACGAGTGACTCTGAAGTTTGGAAGAGACCAAAAAATAGCCAAAGAAAAAAAGACGATGCAGAATACGGGTTAATAAAAAAAATAACAAGTCATTTGAGCGATCAAGTAACTGCACATACTCGTACACATGAACCTGACAAGTCCTGCGACAGTGATATGCATTTTTTGCTATCTTTATACGATAGATTTAAGACCATTCGCGATGATTGGAAACTGAATGCTCAGATAGAAATATTGAACGTAATTCAAAAATATCACGCACCTACAACTACACGTAATGATAATTACAATGAATATGGACAGGGGTATACGACACCAGCGTACCAACCGTACGAGCGACCATCAACGTCTAGGTATCGGCCGGATATGGAAACAGGCTCTCCACAGCTTCTCAATTTGCGTACTGCATCCACACCTAGAGATATTTCAGTACCAGAATCTCCACACAGCGTCTCTTCTCAGGCTTCAAACTATAATGATCCGATTATAACGGATATTTTCGGAGATTAACTGATTAATTACCTACTCTGTTGATTTTTTAATGACAAAATAAATAAAAATATATAAGTACGCTCTTTGTTTTCGCTTTCCTATCCGCCCTACCACAGTTACAAATTAACTCCTTGGCAATAATAAAGGTCTGAGCACGTAACGTACAGTCAGCGACAGAGCGACCTAGAAAAATCTGTGAAAAAACCACACCTGATGTTGATCTCTATGCGTTTGAAATTAGGTTGAAATTCAGTTTCAGAAATTTGACAGATAATGGTAGGTCGATATGGCACTGACTGTACATGCATACTGTTGTAATAATAGGAAACTATATGAAACGTGCCCACAATCATAATTTTTACCTTTTATTGTTAATGAATTAAGAGCCGTAGGTACCTAGTTTTGCTCGCAACACTAGCGCCACTTTCATTAAAATAATAATATATTTTTATTTAAGGCATAGATAAAAAATCTGTACTTACCAGCCAATTTGAATATATATTAATATATATTTGAATTTTTAATGAAAGTGGCCCTAGTGCCGTGAGCACAGGGTCAGGTACGGCCTCTTAATTTGCACCTGTATTTTATATTTTATAAATTAGTTTCGTCTGCCCGGTGAGTCTGTCCCGGTAGGTGAAACTAATCATATTTTCTAAATACTTAAAAATAATTAACAATAAAAATAATTTACTCACCTCAATGTCATTGCCAGACGTTCAACAGATGGTATGCTTTTTCTCATGGCTGTATCTTTTTTTTTCAACTCACTATTCAGTTCGTTTAACAAGTAGTCAAATGTATTCTTGTTCATTCTAAATTTTTTATAAAATTTGTTCTTGAACCTTCGAAGTTTAGGGTAATCAGTACGAAATTGGCTTTGAATTTTGTTTTCCAATAAAGGATGTACCCAATAAATTCTATTTCGACAAATACGCTGCTGTCGTCGTCTTCTTCTTATTAATAAAAGCCATAACAAGGATAGCAACAACAATCTTTCCTCCATGACTACGTTCAGTCAAGCCGTGTTGCCTCTAGGAAAGCCGGAGTATAACTGCACATGACCACGTGGTTACCACATCGCAACGACAGCGACAACGTAACCACATCGACATTTTGTCGGTACCACAACGCAACTGCAAAAAGCCGCTGCGACACTATTCACACGTAAACACAGCTTGACCACATTTAGTCGCTGCGACGTGGTGTGGTTGTGGTACGTGTGAGTTGACCCAAAACGAACATGCCACGTCATTTAAACCGCAGAGCTCCGCCCCAGGGTCGCAGGACGCCAGGGACCGCGCCGCCGCCACCGCCACCGGCGCCGGCGCCGCGGAGCCGCCGTCCTGCAGCGCCTCGAGCGCCCCCGCCGCCGCCGCCGCCGCACGGGCACTCATTGAGGACATTGCCGCAACAACACCCCCGATATCGCCGCTACTAAGTACAGTTAAGTACGCAGGTCGCCTATCTTTGTTTTATGAACAATGGGCCCAAGTTACAAATGATCTGACAGTTTTGTCTTGGGTCAAGGGCTATAAAATTAATTTTAAAGAACCGGTAGTACAGCGTTACGTACCCACAGATATATTATATTCAGATAACGAAAAGATTCGTTATCTCGAATGCATTAATAATTTACTTAACATAGGTGCTATTACAAAATGCGATCATTGTGAGGGTGAATTTATTTCTAACATTTTTTTGGTACCTAAACCAAACGGGAAATTCCGTTTCATTTTAAACTTAAAGAAATTAAATGCCTTCATAGAAACTAGCCATTTTAAGTTAGAGGACTTCAGAACAGCTATTAAGTTAGTTACAGAAGGTTGTTTTATGTCTACTTTGGACCTCAAAGATGCTTATTTTCTGATAAATATCCATACAAGTTCTAGGAAATACCTACGATTCAGTTTTGATAATCAACTTTATGAGTTTAAGGTATTACCGTTTGGTTTAAATACTGCTCCCTACATCTTTACTAAAATAATAAAACCTATTGCTAAATTATTACTCTCAGCTGGCTTACTTTCGACTGTTTATCTGGATGATTGGCTTTTATTTGGTAATGATTATAAAAATTGTTTATATAACATAAACTTAACAAAGAAGCTGTTGACATCACTTGGTTTTTTGATCAATTATGAAAAAAGTAATTTAAGACCATCAAACCACTGTAAATTCTTAGGAATGATCATAGATTCACAACATCTAGAAATACATTTACCATTAGAAAAACGATTACGCGTTAAGGATCAATTAAAAACTTTCTTAGGCCGCAAGAGATGTAAGATTAGGGATTTCGCGCAATTGCTAGGAACATTAGTATCTGTTTGCCCAGCCATCGAGTATGGATTTCTACACACAAAAGATATGGAAAGGTGTAAATACCTTAATTTACTGGGTCACGACGACTATAATCGATATATGGATCTCCCTCCGTCACTCCAACCTGACATGCAATGGTGGTTGAATAATATCGAACAGTCAGTTCATCGTATTCGAAACGATAACTACTGTATCGAGATTTTTTCTGACGCCTCAACGACGGGATGGGGGGCAGCCTGTAACGGACAATCGGCAAGCGGTCTGTGGTCATTAACTGAACAACAAAAACACATTAATTATTTAGAGCTCTTAGCTGCTTTTATAGCACTCAAAGTTTTTGCACGTGACCTACACGATTGTCAAATTTTATTACGTATAGATAACTCCACGGCATTGGCATACATAAATAGGATGGGTGGAGTTCAATATCCCCACTTAACCCAAATCACTAGAGACATTTGGGATTGGTGTGAAAATCGAAGATTGATAGTAGTTGCGTCATATATAAGGTCTCGAGATAATATTATTGCTGACTTTGAATCACGTAAAACTCATCCTGACATTGAATGGGAGCTAGCAAGTAGGGCATTTGACAAGTTGACAGAAGCCCTAGGTTGTCCCAGTATAGATTTGTTTGCATGGCACCGGGACCCAGACGCTTTAACAAATGATTCTTTTACCATTTCATGGAGCCGCTTAAATTTTTATGCTTTTCCACCTTTTTCGATTATACTAAAAACTTTAAGAAAAATAATATTTGATAAAGCCCAGGGAATTATGATTGTGCCTTTATGGCCAACTCAACCGTGGTACCCTGTCTTTCAGTCTCTTCTTATATCAGATACAGTAACCTTCTCTCCCGCTAGCAATGCTCTTTTATTTCATTCTAGCTCCAGCCACATACAGAAGTCGATTACCCTGGTGGCAGGGAAGTTATCCGGTGCGCACTATCGAGGAGGAGCATACCAGCTTCAGCTGTAAATATAATGATGGCATCTTTATCCCCCAACTCTTTTAAGCAGTATGACACTTACCTAAAAAAGTGGTGGTTGTTTTGTAAAATTAATAACATACATGTGTACGAAGCATCAATACCTAACGTAATATTTTTTCTCACACAATTATTTAATGAAGGGTGTCAATATAGGACTTTGAACTCCTGTAGATCTGCCATATCATTGATATTAGGTCCCAAAGTTAGCAAAGATGATAGATTGCAGCGATTTCTTAAAGGTGTTTATCGTTTAAGACCTACGCAGCCAAAGTATAACTTAACGTGGGACACAAACATTGAGTTATCATTAGAAAAAATAACATTAAAGACTGTAATGTTACTCGCTCTCGCAACAGCTCAACGAGTCAAAACTCTGGCTAAGATAAAGATCGCAAACATATTTCTTTTATCAGATCGCATTGTCATTAAAGTACCTGATTTAATTAAAACCTCTCGTCCTGGTTCAAAACAACCTATTTTATACTTACCTTTTTTCACCGATAGACCAGCAATATGTCCAGCTAAAACCTTACAATTTTACATTAACCACACTACTTCCTTACGAAACTTAGAGTATTTATTCATTGGTTTAAAAAAACCTCACAATTGTGTAGGTAGTCAAACACTCAGTCGGTGGGTGAAGCGTACGATGAGCGCGTACGGCATCGACGTGAGCGTGTCAGCGCGCACAGCACTCGCCACGCCGCCACGTCGCGCGCGCACTCGCTCGGCGTCAGCGTCGACACCATCCGTGCCACCGCGGGCTGGAGTGGGCGCTCTGACACCTTCGCGCGCTTCTATCACCGATTAATCAATGATATTGATGAAGTAGCATTGGCTCGATCAGTTATATCCTAAATTTCATTTAATAAAACTATGTTCTCCTAACAATATACCTAACTGTAATAGCTATTATAATGAATAATTATTTATCAGTTAGGCATTGATTTATTTGATTTGTAATCAACATACTTAGACGTAAACAATTATGTTTTTTCTTTTGTTAAGTTACATATATTTTTTTCCGTGGAATGGTATAATTATTAAACAATATTTACCTACACTATCCTTCTTTTCATTGATGCTATTCCCGTCGCAGCTCTCAACATCTACATTGTAATATAAACTAAAATAGGTAGCTACTAATCTCGAGGACTCGGCGCGAGTATAATTAATGATTAAACGAACTTACCTGTAAGCGAAGTTCTATCATAATTATACGAAGCGCCGAGTCCAAACGGATTGAAATCCATGCGTACAGGCCAAATGGACGTCATCCGCGGCCGTCCGTCAATGACAGAAACGTGCGCCACGCCATATGGAAGCAGTCCGAATTGTTTAGTTTATGTTTTGATGTCGATGTGTATTTGTCAAGCTTTATAAATTTTTTTATTATGTCTTTGTCCGCGCGTGACTTTGTGTTGGAAGTAATAGAAAAATATAAATCATATCCATGTTTATGGCAAGTGAAACATCCTGATTATCACAACAGAGAAAAGTGAAATGCAGCGATGAATGCTTTGTTGGAATTGTTTAGGTTGGCTTCTGGATCCTTTGTTTTAGATACGGTTAAAAAAAAGATTACCACTTTAAGAGGCCTTACGTTTTTTTCTCCACCGAAACGCAGTTATCGTGATTTTTCATACTTTTCGACGTTCAATTACAAGAGAATGGTTAAATTTGTACAAGTAAATATTAGCCTAAAGTGTAGGAAATTTATTCGTCTAATGAAGTGACAGAGAAAAAATCAGGTTTTTTTCTTATATTATGTGTATTAACTGTTTTTTCACGTACCCTTTTCGCAGATTTAGAAATTATGGTCCTTTATGCCGTTCGATAGGTACTAAAGTGATAAACTTGAATTCAAATAAAAATATGTATTAAATTCTTCATACAGTGTTCCATTGAAGTGACAGAGAAAAAAATACAAATATTTATTGTTTCATTACTAAAATAATTGAATAAATCAGTCGATATACGTTAATAATCGTTCAACTTCATCGCGATGTTTGACATATTACAGATATTCCATAAACAATGATTTTAATATATATTATACATTATAATATGGACAATCTAAAATGAAAATAAAAATATTGAATTAAAGTCATTATATTTTTTTAACAAATACTTTCATGAGCTCCTTATTACCAAGCGCATGAGCCGCGTGAAATCAGTCCCGGCCGAGGTCTTCAGGAGAGAGGACGTATCGCTTCGTTTCCCGCGCGCCTGTTACGCATTCCGGCGTGCTTTTAAGTTATCTGCCGCTCAACGTTGTTTGATACTTGGGTGAGTAAAGTAACAATTAATTAATGCATGTGACTGAACTATGATTATCAGAAAATGAAGATAATTGTATTGTATTCTAAATAAATATTAATTAACGTGTGCAATGTTTATTTATTATCTATACTAATATTATAAAGCTGAAGAGTTTGTTTGTTTGTTTGTTTGAACGCGCTAATCTCAGGAACTACTGTTTCGAATTTAAACATTATTTTTGTGTTGGATAGACCATTTATTGGGGCTAAATAACATCACGCTGCAACTATTAAGAGCGAAGAAATAATGGAAAATGGGAAAAAAACGGGGAAAATTATTCATCCTTGAGGGCTTCCGTTGCGTGCGCTGCGAAAACGGTTCTAGAAACCAAAAATATATGTATGAAAGAATTAAGGGAAATTTTACCGCGGGAAAACTTCGCATTCCCACGGGAAACCGACTTCTACGCGAACGGAGTTGCGAGTGGCTTTTTACTTAATTTAAGTGTTATGCTTGTAGGTATCAAAACTGAATCAGAATGGGCAATAAAAGAACAGAGTTCAAGTTGAAAAGAAATAAAGGGCAAATCGTGAAATTCTTAATCATGCAAGATATATTAAAAAGTTAAAAAAATCTCATACGGATAAGCTACCCAAAAATGCCACCAACACAAACAGTATTCAAGTAAGTATTTATGCGAATCCAAGTTGAGTAAGAGTGAGACGGCGCTATGGCGATACGGCATCACGGCGCGTGAGGTCATCGTCCTCCATGGGACCGGCGCGTCGCGCGGTGGAAGTGGGGTGGCGGCGAGTAGCGTGCTGCGATGGAGCGCGTAGATTTTATTTCGACTATTGACACTATTGACTAGTACCTACCTACTCATACTTAGTATTACATAATGTTCTTTCTAAATATGTACAATTTTATTTCATTTCAGCCGAACGAAAAAGATGCTGAAACTAACAATGATTTCGCCGTAAATGTGCCTAGTTGTCCTGACTTAGTTGATGACTTGGTAAGTATTGACACTATTGACTAACCTACCTACCTACCTACTCATACTTAATATTATGTAATATGTATGGTGGTGAAAGGTGGAAGGTGGGCTGTGGATGGTTAAAGATGGGAGGTGAAAGGTGAAAGGGAGCAGGGAGTTGGAAGGTGGATTCTATGTATTACTAAGTAGCTGCAACATGGTTGTACTCTGTGTGTAGTTTTACCATACAGATATATAGTTGTCTTTTACACCCAGTATAATAGTTAGTACCCTAATCTAGTTATTATAATTTAATAGAACAAAACTTTATTTGCAGGTGCCAATGGAGAATACAGATTCAGACCATGAGTTGACAGTAGAACCTGAAAATGACGATATCGAATTTACGGTAGAGGGTAACAGGATTGTTGATTTCGCCTATATTTACAAGCAATTTATAGAAATTTCCAACCACAACTCAGCCCTAGGCTGTAACTTGAGCTGTTTGAAAATGACTAAAGAGATCAAGAAAGGGTTTCTTTCAAAATTTTGTTTTACTTGCCGAATGTGTAATGAAAAATTAGAACTAAAAAATTGTGTAGGTTCAGATTGCCCCACAGAATTAAATATAAATGATAATGCAGTGAGCAGTTTTATGTCGATAGGCGCAGGTTATTCAGGTTTGGAACAAGTTTCGGCTTCTCTTGATATACCATGTATGTCCAACACTATGTACGCAAAATGCCATAAAAAAGTTTGTAAACTTTGGGAATTAGCTAAAGAAAAAAGTATGGAAGAAGCGGCTAAAGAAGAATACGAACTAGCTGTACAGAATGGTGAAGTCGACGCAAATGGAGTTCCAATGATAACGGTGGTTGCCGACGCATGCTGGTCTAAGAGGTCTTACAGAAGAAATTACAATGCCTTATCGGGAGCAGCAGTGATAATAGGGTACAGGACAAAAAAGGTTATTTACATGGCAGTTAAAAATAAGTACTGCATGGTTTGTGCTAGAGCTGAGAACAAAGATAAGTCGATACCAGATCATATAGACCCTGTTAAGCAGAAAGGTGTTAAGTGCCAAAAATCGGATATTGAGTTAAGTATATCACTGTTTTTGTAAACATATAATCTAATTGTACGCAAAAAATTAACTCTCCAAAAATTATATATTTTTTGTTATTTACAAAAAATAGGTTTTGCAAATTTCATTACTCCACCTTTTGAATTTTGCATAACAGTGTTATGTCAAAAAGTTCAGTCCTGCATATTAAGAATACGTTGGAAGCCTGATGTATTGTAAGATTCAAGTGCAAAACCTTTTAGAAAATGTTCGTAACTTATTTTTGCCATAAATTCTTAAAAAAATATTGTCAAGTGCGAGTCGGACACGTGCACGGAGGGTTCCGTACTATTTTTATCTATAAAAACGGTAAAAAATAAAATGTTTTGATTTGGTGCCACCCTTTAATATGAATGTTATTGACATGCAATAATTCATTTTTACAGTGAATATAAAACTGAATATTTTGTGAATATTTCAAACGTCTATCAGTTGTTGTTAATAAGATCAAGAAAAAAAATTCCAAATAAACACCCTTGGTGTACTTTATTTAATTGGTAGTGTTTGTTATTATAGCGGCAACATAAATAAAATATGTGTGAAGAACTTTCTAGCTATCACGGTTCATAAGGAGGCTTAGTAATAGGGTCCAGTTTTTACCCTTTGGGTACGGAATCAAAAATGAAAGATTGGACTTAGCTAATTAAAAGTAAATTGACACCTTTTGTTTAATTGCTTCAAGCGCCACCGAGAAGCACACTTGGCAGTGTTACCAAATAGGTACAGACGTTGTAATAGTAGGGTAATATTATAGACGTTTTGGTATTTTTTACCCGTCTTAGAGCCGGTTTTTTAATAAACAAATAAAATGGAAAATATTGAACTGTCCGATAGCTTTAACTAAGACGAAAAATAAAGTTTCAAATTTTCTCAGTGGTCAGATTGCCCTCTGCTTGCTATCCTAATGATTTTTGTGATTAGCTTCACATTAACTCTGTGAGGTCGAGACATTCTTTAGTATTTTAAGGTTGTTAGAAAAGGTCAGTTATCTTTCAACGGATACGGATTTCGCCTCGGTCAGAACTAGATCAAATTGGCATGGAACCACACGGAAAGCACCATCTTTCGAATAAAAAAAATTATCGAAAGGGCCTTCTCCCAGTCGTAAGCTCTGGGGTAACAAATATAGGCAGAGTAAACCACCGCCTTTGGGAACCTCCTCTCAAACAGTCATACACTTCAGTTCTGGAACAGTATAAAGAGGGCTTTACGGTTTCAAAACGGTCCTTCCCAACTCGAGTGAATGATTGGGGCATACCTTAACGGCAGGCGCCTAACACATTATCGACGACATGGAAAAGAAATGTGGTACCCATAACCTGCTGCTTTCCACAGGGCTCAGTTTCGAGCTACTCTTGTGGAACGTCAGGTATGATTGGGTTCCTTGAGGCGTACTCCTCAGAGGCTTAATCGTGATCTGTGACGCCGAAGACACCCTCGTTATGGCAACATAAAAGACAACTGCCCGTCCTGCAACCGCTGGTGTGGCCACCGTTGTCGGGGGCCGGCAGAATATTGGGCAATAGGTGGCCCCAAACAAAACAGAAAACATCTGCTGTGTGCGAATTGTGGTTTCGTGAGTTTGGATTGATGTTGATTCTTGGGGTTCGTCCGTCCGTACGTCCATCCGTCTGTCTTTCTATCTGTAAACAAGCTGTATCTCATGAACCGTGATTGCTGTGAAATTTGCACAGACGAATATTAAAAACATTATAAAATAGTTAATAAGAGGTGCGCCCATACAACACAGTTTTTTTTTATATAATTCTCGAATTAGTAAAGACAACTGGTAGAAGTCTTAAATATTCACTTTAAATAAATAAATAAACTCGTTTTTACATTACCTGGGATACCAAATAAAAATTAAACAATAAAAAACGTTATTTTTACCGTTTTTAATCGATAAAGGTACGACGCCCTTCGTGTACGAGTCCGACTTGCACTTAACCGGAGTTTTGACATAATAAGATTAAATTGAAGACAAGAAAATTATTAGTTAATTAAGATTTCCTTATTTCCCACATAGTCAAAACCAAACTTACTGTAATATTCAATTTTGGGCCTCACCGCGAAATTAGCGTAGTATTAAGATTTTCTTAAATTATTTTTAATTGTTATAAGTTTATACACAATAATAGTACAAAAACGCGAGTGAACACGAAAGTAAAAATATTACCAATCCAATTAACATTGTTTGGAAGTTCAAGTTTGGTTATTTTTTTCATAAATACTTTTAATCTTCCTATATACGGGGCTTTTTTAACGTAAAACTTAATTTAAAAGTAAGAATTAATGAGATTTATGTTATTTCTCTATTTTTTTATCTTCGTACTTAACTTTGCAAAAGCGATTCAAAGTGACTTAATGCTTTTAAGAAACATATTTCGAAACATAGAGCATTAAACCAAAAGGTGTTAAGTGGTATTTTCACGATTATTTATCAAAATTAGAATTTCTATTCAATAATGTTTATGTTGTCATATAAACAATACTTTTTTATAGGTGTAAACAAATTTTTATAAAATAACATTTATTAGTTACGCAGCTACACGTTATGAATAACCAGCTGATGTCAAAAATCTTTAATCGCGTCTAGCGAAAAACGACAAAAAAGCACTTAACACCTTTCTGCATAACAGTATCCATATATGCTTTAAAAATTACACAGGATCTTCTAGTGGCATGGAGTCAACAGCTCTTGCAGAAGGTTTTAAGACATCAGTAGCCACTCAGGGTCTTATATATTCAAAACTGATAGCTGACGGTGATTCAAGTACATATAGTAAAATAGAGAAGGCGAAACCTTACGGAAATTTGGTAGTTGAAAAAATAGAATGCACAAATCATTTATTAAGAAATTATACCACCAAATTGGACGATCTAACAAAAAATACTCGATATCCACTGAAATACCGGAAAGCAGTACAAAATAATATAATGCGCTTAAGGCGTTCCGTTACAGGGGCTGTAAGTCATGTTAAGGGGCAAGATAACCAAAGTTTTCACCTAAAAACTGTAGAACTTAAGCAAGACTTGTTGAATGCGCCACACCATGTTTTTGGTGATCATAGCTCGTGCAAATCATACTATTGCAAAAAAAAATCGGCAAAGGATGCATCATCTGAAGAAAATTTGGTTCCAGGAATGAAAAGTACGGAAGGAGGTTTTATTTTCGCAGAAATAATGAAGATTGTGTACAGATTGGTCAATAATGCAACAAGTCTCGTACATAATGTAAACAGTAACATCGCTGAAATTTTTAACAGTGTGATAGCCAAGTTTATTGATGGTAAAAGAATCAATTACTCCACAAGGCAATCATACGGAGGGCGATGTGCAGCATCAGTAGTATCTTTTAATTCAGGACAAGCACAAACGTTTCTGTGTAAAAAAGTTTTCCTACGAAGTCCTAGCAAAGGAGATTGCGACAAATTGGTCCTTATGACCAATACACAAGTAATATTTTTTTTGTGATAGAGCATAACATATACCTAAACAAAAAAAAAATAAAAAAAAAATAACCAACCGGGTTGTACAATCGCGTGGAAAAGTTATTTTTTATATAATTTGGACATTTTCTTCAAATATTTTATTCGTTTTGAATGAATTTAATTTTCAGCTTTACTATTATTGCTAAATATAGGCGTAAAGGGCAAAAATGCGATATGATTTTAATGAATATTCAATAAAAATATAAAAATAACATTAAAAAGAAACAAAAATATATTCATTACAGTTAATCATGTTTTCTATAATGCATACGTGACGCACAGCAAACAACACGCCTAATCGTGAACATCAGAGTTTTTGAAAAGGACATAAATATATGACTAGTTCCTATGTGAAAAAGGGAGGGCAGTATCCTATTGTGTTAATGAATAATAGAGAAGTGTACAAACGAGACGTAGAATACTGCTGCAAATACGCCAGAAAGAGAGGGCAAGATGTTATCTCCGATAAGAGCATGTCCCGTGCCGTACAAACAAAGAGCCGGGGTCCGGCGTCGGCGCTGTCTATTCATTCGGTCGGTAGTACACTTACTGCCTATGATTCGCTCGTGTTATATGTGTTTATTTTTAACTTGGCCTTTGCGTGATTTTGGACTCCGACGATTATCCCTAATACGAACTGACCTTGGCTATTATTTTGGACTTCGATTGTGCTTGTGAATGATGAACGAACAACGTGCGTGTGTGTTATGTTCCCGTTCTACATATAGGCGTAGGCAAAATCATGTTTTGTCAGCAAGCCTTTTGCAGACGCATCCTGCGCATGTGTCTTACATACGAGAAAATGCTGTGAGACAGGTGAGTTTAATTTTTGTTATTTAATTAGTTGTAATAAAAAACTTTGTGACGTAGACGTTACTCAAGTTAGGTAGGTTGTCTACTTGACGAATCAAATATCAAGCAACCGATTGTCTAATCGTGGTTTAAAACGAAAAGATGTTTATTATTATTCTCGTATTTTTATTTTTTTACAATTCTCCACTCATTACAAAATCTCAGGCCCTTGAATATCGTTAAAATATAAAGAGTTTATACTAAATCAGTTTTATTATAGTTAATATTTTAACTGATTAAGGGCCGTATTATAGAATGTAACTCAGTAATGAATTTAGTTTTAAAACTAGTTTTAAGTAAAGCTTTTATTTTAGAACCGCTCTTGAAACGAAATTCGTTGATCAACGTTCAATTGAGTATTTTTATATTTTGAATTGAGTTTTAAGTTGAAATCGCCACTCAAGCGAGGATTTGATCTATGATCACGTAAATCGTGTCAACACCACTCTTGAGAGTAGATTGAACTAGATTCTGTCAAAAGTCTGTAGCTGTAAATATTGTAAACAACAAATATTTTTTACGACAATGCCTAAAATATCATGGATTGCCTAATATTGATGGTGCAATTGATGCACACATATAAAGAGTGTCAATACTGCTGAAGTGCAGCATCATGAAGTAAGTATTCAGAAACATATGCCATACATTTCGGTGTCATTTGTATGCGTACCGCCGGGAAAGAATGTTGGCGACGATCAGCGCCATCTATGTCGCCACAGTATAAAAGGTTTTTGAAATTCTACACAGAACAACAAACAGTTAAATAAAACATAAATAAAACTATTTATTACTTGCTTACACTGTTAACATATTAATCAGTCTTTAATTTAGACTATGCAAAAATCCAGTATTCTAAACTTTGTGTTATAAAATATTTATATATTTTTTAAAACACAATAATGTGTAAATGAAAACCAACTTGAACCATAAACAATATGAGCTTCGCTCAAATCGCCACTCGAGTCAAGTTTCACCTGAACTGAACTTAAAATGCGTTTTATAATAAGATCGATTCTTGAGTGGTGATCTGTGTTTAAAACGAATTTTGACTGATTGAAGTTCAAACGACGCTTGAGTCGCCTTCTGTAATACGGGCCTTAGTATTTATGTATATTTCGATTCTCGGCAAAACGGCGGAACCGAGTTGATGAATTGAAGAGATATATTGAACCTTGGCAATTGACATAGGCTATTTTTAACTACGGGAAAATATCTCATTTCCATGGAAAAATCATTTCTAGCGTGGACGAAGCCGTGTTTTGGAAAACTAGTAGGTAGATCTGTAAATAACGGTCTTATTTTATTTTCAGGTCGAATTGGATAGCACACAAGCGGTCTGTCATCGATGTTGGCAACGGGTTAACCACATTGTGTTACATCCAGAAGAACAGGAGAACGTACAAGGAGTGGACGTTGAAGACCACAACGTACAAGAAGTTGACTTGGAAGTTCCCCGTAATGAACCGCAACAAGACAATAGACGGGATGCACACGATAACGAACTTTTTGTACCTTCATATAAAAGAGCGCCAAATACGTCAAGTCACTGTATATTTAATTTTTGTGGTAGTGACAGCCGTTGTCGTATACCTAGAACTATCAAAGTGTCTATGATGACTGAACACCAATTGTATATTCCTCAACATGCGCGAGTATGTTCGGAACATTTGCATAGCAATATGTGGGATGAATTAGTAGATTACTGCACTATTTCAAATTATTTTACGGCAGAACATTTTAGCGATGTATGTCATCTATTGACTGAAGCAGTTTTGCATGGCTGTCAATATGATTTTGAGACAATGGTCGGGCTTGACGATGGCAGCCTGCACTATTGGACTGGACTCAACAGTGAAGAGTTTAACACCGTGTTATTAGAAACACCAACTCTTCGTGAACATAGAGACGCAAGAACCATACTTGGCATATATCTTGCTAAATTGAGAACTGGTGAGAGTAACGAAAGGCTTTCAAACCTGTTTAAAATGTCACGCCGAACATTAGAGAGGAAACTGGCAGTTGCTCGGCAATGTTTATTGCAAGATTTCGTACCTCTCCATTTAGGGGTAGACCACATTACCAGAAACGATGCGCTTCAAAGAAATCTATCCATACCTAAATCGCTTTTTGGAGATGAGAGAAATACAAAACTAATATTGGTTTGTGATGGAACGTATATATATACAAAAAAGTACCAATTTTCTCTTTCAGCGCCAGAGCTACAGTTTGCACAAGTTTGACAACTTGCTCAAACCATTTTTAATAACTACGAGTGATGGTTATATAATTGATGTGTTAGGCCCTTATGCTGCCACAACAAGCGATGCTACCATATTAAATATGATTTTAAATGATGAAGAACACCCATTACATATGTTTCTTATGCCTAACGATGTATTTATTCTAGATAGAGGATTCCGTGACTCCCTTGAGAATCTCGAACCCTTTGGGTACGAAGGTCATATACCTCCTACAAAGGAACGAAATGCCCCACAGTTGACAACAGAACAAGCCAACAAGTCTCGGCAAATAACAATATGTCGTTGGGTTATCGAAGTGGTCAACGGACGCTTTAAGCGTGATTACAAACTTCTACGCCAAGAGTACTTTAATAGAGCTTTACCACACATGTTCGGAGACTTTAAAGTCTGTGCAGCACTTATAAATAAATTCCATCCAGCTGTTATGGACAATGAACGAACCCCTGGTATAATAACTGTGATACAACAAAAGATTCACACACCAAACTTGCTGCGAACTTATGTAGAACAAAAGAATCTGAACAGACAAAGAGTTCCATTTGTCAGATTAGAAGATAGCGAGGTTGAAGATTTTCCACGTCTGACGGAAGAAGAAATAATACTCTTTTCATTGGGAACTTACCATATTAAACTGGCAAGATCGTACTGCAGCGAGCACATACAAAATGGGGTTTATTCTATTGAGCTGTACAGACAAGAACGATTGGATGATTTATCGGAATTTAATATCTTACAAAGAAATGTATTTCTGATAAGAATCCGCATACAATCGAGACATGTGAGGGCACGACAGTATCATGCCTACATATTAATTGATAGAGACCAAACAGGTAACCAGTCAATTGTACAATATTACTGCACGTGTCTTACAGGCAGTCGCACGTTGGGGAGCTGTGCGCACGTATTATCTGTGATTTGGTACATGAGTTTAGCACGTCACGAAGGATTTAATCCTCCAGCACTTTTTTTGAATAATGTGATTGTTGATGTAGACCATTAAAAAATAAAATTCTTATTACCTTGATACCTGTCACATTTTTATTTATTGCCTCTGTACATTTAATGAATTAATTAGTATTATGTATATAACTGTTAACGACCTTTTTCTGAAGTAGAAACTCTTATAAAATATAAATCTCAAGTAGAACATTATTTTCATTATTACAGTTTGATTAACTTTTGTCAATGACTGTACAAATACCCGGTTGATTATGAAAAAATCTTTTTTGTTTTTTTACATAATATCATAAGACCTATCAAAAGACACAAATCTCATGTGTATTGATAGGTAGGACCACCTTCCATACATATTTGCCCATTGTCCTTTCGCGCAAAACTTTTTAATCCAAGGAACACTGCCATTAGTTCCAAGTAGTTGATGTGGTAATTGGTTTCATCATTTTTCCATTTCCCATTAACTCTAGAATTATTACAGAATGCACCCCAGCCAGATCTGGAGGCATCTGTGAAAATTTCTAATTTATATTGATTGATTTTATTTAGGGCTGATTTAATAGTGAAAATATTTTCGCACCACCATTCTAAATCTTCTAGAATAGCAGGAGATGGGATAAATTTGCAATTATATTTTTTATATTTCATTAAAGCTAGATACTTTTCACGTTCCAGTCGCTTAGTGTATACCCAGCCATAATTAACTGCTGGACAGGCTGACGTGAGAACTCCGATCAAATGCGCAAATTCTTTAATCGTACAACGAGGTAATAAATTAAATTTATGTGCGAGCCTATAAATTTGTTCTCTCTTTTCAAAAGGAAGCGACATTGACATTTCTTTAGTATTAAAAATAAATCCTAGATACTTTATTGTCTGCACAGGTGTTAATACACTTTTCTCGAAGTTAATGACAAATCCTAAGGATTGAAGCAAATTAACTGTTTCTGTTACATTTTGTAAACATTCTGTATAAGTACGACCAATGCACAATAGATCATCTAAGTATATCACAGATAGAAAACCGCGTTGTCTCAGGTAGGTAACAACCTCCTTCATAATTTTTGTGAATGTTCGTGGCGCAGATGATAATCCATATGGCATACCATTAAACTCGTAAGTAATATCTTCACCATGTTCATTCTTGATTTGAAATCTTAAAAATTTTCTTTGTGAAATATTTATGGGTACTAAAAGATAGGCTTCTTTTAAATCTATAGACGCCATATAGGCATTTTTGGATAACAGTTTACAAGCCGTACGGTAATCTTCCATTTTGAAATGTGCTTGATTAATGAATTTATTAAGTGATTTTAAGTTTAATATAAGGGGCAGCGCAGACGGCACACTTTTTGTGCGATCGAGTCTGCGGCGCTCAAAAAGTCTGCATGGCGCGCAAAAAGTCGGTCGCGGATTTTTCACAGACTCAACGCACACGACGCACATCTTCGATCATTCTGTCGGCGGAGCTGTAGGGACGTAGTCGCTATGGAAATCGTGCAGAGATCGCGAAGTATTATTTTGTACATAAAGTACAGAAAAAAAATAAGAAACAGAAAATTTTGGGTACATCCTATACTTTCGGAAAGATTACTGAAGGGACAGTTCCATACTAAACATTCAATTCTGAAACAACATCCGGAAAAATTTTTCAAATGTTATAAAATGTCTGTTACTACATTTGATGAGTTGCTATTGATTTTAAGACCTGCTTTGACTCATTCAGAAACAACAATGAGGAGGTGCATTGGTCCAGAAGAAAGGCTGTCTGTGACACTCAGGTAAGTAAATAAAATATACCTATATATTTATATAACATAATTAAATGATTTATTATATCTCTCAGCAACAAACTAAGTTTTTTATTATTTAAATGACAAATAGGTTTCTGAGGTACATATTATTTAAATCAAAACATTATGAACAAACAAAGATTTTCTTTTATTAATTAGGGAAATACTTGTTTAAAAAATAACAAAACATAAAAAATTATAAGAATTACGTTGATTTTTATGGCAGCAAATTTTTAAGTATGTTGTACTTTTAAACAATAATGTAGGTACACAATAATATCGATCTATTACAAGTGAATTGTCACTTATATTATAAATTTAAATTAGGGGCTTAACTACTAAATCACGATTATTATAGCAGATTAGTATTATTAATTTAGTATTATTAATTATTAATCACAATTGGGAGCTTAATTACTAAATCACAATTGGGAGCTTAATTACTAAATCACAATTGGGAGCTTAATTACTAAATCACAATTGGGAGCTTAATTACTAAATCACAATTAATATTGCTGATGTTATTATTATACCTTGGGAAATTAAGTCTTTTGATTGGTGGTGTATAATTAGCTTAACAATTTGGTACCTAACTAATTTTCTAAAATCACGATCAGCCTTTTATCGATTTTTTTTTGGTTACATTTTTATAATATACCTACTTTACACCTCGCCAACGTCGACGTCGTCGCCAAGAGAAAAAAGCGATTCATTTTCGGGAGAAATTATTGATGCGTAATCTCTATGAACGGGTGAGGGTGTATAGGACGAGCCGCTTGGCCTGCTTGAGTTTTGTAAAGAGATTGGCCTGGGAACGTATTCCGAATCTTCTGCAATGTCACTGTAGTTAGGGGGCTCAGTACTCGGTCTCTCAGCAGTGTCATATTGGTTAGACATAATATTTGAGTCCGTCGATGGATCGGTTACAATTACTATTCGTTCATTAGGTATATCCAATACTTGTTGTGTTTGGTTGTGAATAGACGCTGAACTGCTTAAGGACTGTTTAAAATTTAAAACTGTTTGTAGTAATTGTATTCTTAATTGCAACTTTTGGTCTGATGAAAATTGTTTGACATAAGGCAGAAGCGACCGCAGAAATGATTCATCTTCATCAATATCCCCTAAGATTGTTCTGCTTTCTGAATGACGTAAGTTGTTGTTTTTCATCAGCTGATTGCCTTCTCTTAGTATTTCTAAATACTCCTCATCGTAACAATTAGTCTTGCTCTTCGGTTGCGTCTTTGGTCGTTTAGAATCAGTTGTTCCTGTATCTGAACTCTGCACTGTGACGTTAAATATTTCGGCACTTTGTTCGATTTCGATAGAAGATTCATTATTCTCTACCACTGTAAATGGCAACAAAAATAGCAGTGAATCAAAGTAAACATATTTTCTCTTCTGTTTTCTTCCGCTTCCAGAAGGAATATTCTTTTGAGCACTGAGTTCCCTACGGAAGCAACTTCTCAAAGAGTTCCACTTCGTCTGTATATCTTTTCCTATAAAAAAAGAAATAATTATATTTATGTAGGTTACTAAAAATTAGGTATTCATTACAGTTTATGAACTATTTTTTTTTGCAGGTATTTAGGACGAGGGTCATCGTTCGGCGAACTCGAAGAAGATTATCTGATTGGCGCATCTACTATTCGTTCTATAATTAACGAAACCTGTACATCAATATGGGAACTATGTAAAAGTCAATGCTTTCCTGCTTTTACGGTGCAGAGATGGCTTGAGATTGCGAAACAATTCCACGATCGAACTCAATTTCCTAATTGTTTAGGAGCGATAGATGGGAAGCACATACGTCTTAAGATGCCGCCAAATTCAGGTTCTAATTACTATAACTACAAGTCATATTTTTCTACTGTATTGATGGCAGTAGTTGATGCCGATTACTGTTTTACATTTATTGATGTTGGCGCCTATGGAAAATTCAGTGATTCAAACATTTTTAAAAACTCGACACTTGAGAAAGGAATTCTGGATGGTAAAATAATTCTTCCGGATAAACAAAAACTTCCCGGTGATCTGAATGGACAACCAATGCCGTTTGTTTTTGTGGGAGATGAAGCCTTTGCAGTTTCATCACACATAATGAGACCTTTTCCTGACCGCCATTTAAGTGTCCAACAGCGCATTTTTAATTACCGGTTGTCAAGAGCACGAAGAATGGTAGAATGCGCCTTTGGAATTTTGAGTAGCAAATGGAGAATATTTCAAAGAGGTTTAGACGTGAATATGCCACTAGCCATAAAAATTATAAAAGCAGGGTGCATTCTGCACAATTTTGTAAGAAAAAGAGACGGTATTTGTTTTGAAGACACGTTGTATAACTGCCCTTTCGAAGATATATCTAATATTGGTGTGAGAGGGACAGATAATGGAATAGAAACGAGAAAGTATTTTACTAACTACTTCACCACTTCTCTGGGAAGTGTACCCTGGCAGTATAGTAAAGTCACATGAGTAAAGAAACCGTACACTCCGTACAGATACAAAGCTTTCATACAGCGCGCTGCGATAAGTCCACTCACACAAGCGCACGGCGTGTATGTGAGCAACCACTGGCGGCTGGTCACGTACGCGCCCGCCAGTGGTCAATCTCAGGGCGCGCAACGCGATGCAATGTTTAAAATCTGTAACAGGTACAAAAAAAACCTACCTACCTACCTACTTTATTTTTGTACTTTATTTTTTTTATTTTTGTACCTACTTTATTTTTATTTTATCCGACTGTGACAACCCTACCAAAATAGCCATACATTTTGACAGCTCCCTAGAAGCTTGGTCTCTGTACGGTTCTACTCATGTGGTAAAGTCTAATAAAAACTTAAACTTACCGTATTTTGTTTTTTCTTTAGACGTCATACATGTCCAAACAGGTGCGGAATAAACATTACAGCACACTTCATCCCACATTTTTCTTTTTAAATGTCTATCATGATATTCTGCCTTAGAAGTATCATAAATTGCTGGTCTGTTTTGTATTTCTTGAATTAATATCGTTACATCGATCTCTGGCGCCATCATTGCGTGCGTTACGTCCACCCCTAGCAAATGCAGATAGCCGACTAAAGTGTGCGCCGTCTGCGTTTGCGCGCGTTGAAGCAAACGTTCTATTTTTTTCACACACTTTTTGTGCGGAGCGGCGCGGCGCGGCGCGGTGCGGTCTGCCCGAATACACGGATTTTATGTGTGCCGGACTTTTTTGCGCGTTGTGTGCGTTACTGCATATAATTGCATAGGTTCTATTTTCACAGACTAAAAAGTGCGTCACGGATAGTCTGTCGTCTGCGCAGCCCCTTAATCTTTTGCCGCCATTTGATTTTGGGGCCAAGAAAACTTAGATACATATTGATCTTGTTGTAAGGAACATTGCCGTATTGCACCTAATTCTAATAACTTTTTTACAGCTATTAACATATCATGATTTTCATCAGCGCTAAACGAGTTGCACGGTATGTTGCTTTGAAAGACGGTTTTGTTAAAGTCGATAGTGTAACCATTTTTGATCCAATCTAAAATGGTTTTGTTTTTCGTGACGTTAAGCCAGCAACGATAAAAGTATTGTAATCGGCCGGCATGTACCTGCGGTTCTATCTCCTTGCGGTTTGCGCCCGCGGCCGGTAGTGAGTGGCGGCGCGCGCGTGGGCCGGGGGCGCCGGCTGCTGGCGTGCTCGCCGCGCCGCGCTCGTCGCCATTGCTCGGTGCGGCCCTCCCCGCCCCCCCCTGTTCGCCGAGGGGTACCGAGGAGAGCCCGTCCCGTTTCCCGGAAACGAGCCCCTTGTAAATGTTGAAGTCCCAGGCGTTGGTGCATTCTTATTTGCAGATCTTCTTATTGTCGAACCTTGACGTTCGATTACTTTCGACGCTTTTATTGTTTCAGATAGTTTATCACCGAAGAGTGTTTCATCTCTCTCTTGGTTAAGCAACGGTATCAGAGATTTATCAAGAGAGGGCATCAATAGTTTTGTTCTGATGTTTGTTTCGGTATAATGAAGGTCGGCAAGGATTCTACAGCCGTCGGAAAGTAATTTTAATGATTGAATTTTGTCGTCTCCAAGCAGAATAGTTGTCATGGCTTTGTTAATGGCAGTAAGTCCGAGACCGAGTTGGTCCTGTTTTGTTTGAATGTTTTTGTCTCGATTTGCTGTAACATCTGATACAGCAGCCTTAATTTCTGGGTTAAGTGATGGTGCTTTTAAAAGCTTGCAATTCTCTGGAATCTGGTACAGCTGTAATAATGCTTCTTTTACCTCCTTGCCAAGTCCCTTTTTTAATATTGGAGTCCAACGCTGCGCTAAACTCTGGTGTATATTTTCACCGTATGTTGGAGGCTCATCAGCCGCATCGCCCAGCGCCGAAATCAGCTCAGGATTGAGCTCGGTACTCTCGCACACTTTGTCAATACTCGTTTGTACTAAAGGTGCAGGATCATCTACGACAGCTTCAGAGTGCAGTTCGCACGTGACGTCATCATTGCAGGTTCCGCCTGAAACGTACATTATTTCGTTATAGTAACGAATCATTTTTGTATTTATATTAATACCCTCGTGTTGGGCCCGCAGTCCAACCTCCAGGTTAATAAAATTGCATCATGTCATGCCATCGTGATATCATACTCGTGATATCCTCCAGGTTAACTAAGAGATGCTACTTTTATGCTAATGTGCACTAAACTTTTAGAAAACGTTTCTTTCCTTGCAAGATTTAAGTAATAATTACAGGTCATGCTGACCTTGACACATTTATTCACTAACACGTGCGAAAAAAATGTTTTAAATCTTACCTTCATTTGTCTCGGAATCAGACGACGAACTTATCACTCTTTTGCGGCCTTTATTAGTCTTCCGTTTTAATTTTTTAAGTTTTTCTTCATAATAGGTTATTTTATTTTCGGCACTGCGTTTAGGCATTTTATCTTCTTGTACTATTGGACGGAGTAAAAGTATGATGTAATGTTGAGATGTGTGTTCGTTGCCGCGCACAATGAAAGAATGAGGTTACCTGAGGCGGATACGGACGGACGGAAAAAGTTGAAAAAAAAAAAAAAAAACTATTACCCTCCATCTAAATAGTGCGAAGTTGCCAGTGCAATGGGAGTACTACATGTGTATTGAATTATCTGAAGAATGAAACGTACGAAATATAAATATTTATTTTATTTATTTATTTATTTATAAATTTATGTATTTACACACAATTACACACTAAAAATTATAAAACTGATAACAAAATTAAACGTAAATACATAGGTACTGCTTATTCCAAAAGAAATTTCTTCCAGCAGACCTGTAGTTGAAGAGATGGTACGGAAAGCAAATTTTGCGTGTCTACACATACATGCTAACAATACATACATACCAATATAAACTACATACAAATAGTTACATATTATTACTTAAATATAATATAGAATACATAGATAAATATGAAAATAATATTACACAAAGACTACTACATGGAGAGATATAAACTTTTCACTTGTTTCTTAAACAAGGAAATGGATTTTAATGCTCGAATATCGTGGGGCAATGAGTTCCAGAGCCTGACAGCATGAACAGTAAAGGAATAGGAAAAGAAATCAGTGGAATGGGGAGGAACAGACAGTAGATGCATTTTGAGGGGTCTGCAGATCACATTAGGTGGGTTTTTAAAGGTGAAGCGATCGCGTAGGTAGGATGGGTAGGTAGGATTATGGAGTACGTTGTGGAGGAGACATAATATACGAGTGTTCCTACGAAATCGGATTGGGAGCCACTGGAGTTGCTTGCGAAGATGTGAAACATGATCGTACTTTTTAAGATCAAAAACAAATCTGATACAGAGATTTTGCAAGCGTTCCAGTTTGTTTAACTGCTCCTCTGTGGCATCAAGGTAACAAACATCCGCATAATCGATAATAGGTTGGATAAGAGTTAAGGAAAGGGAGATTTTAGTCGCAAGCGGCAGATACCTTTGGAGACACTTCAGCGAGTGGAAGGAGTAGTGAACTTTTCGACTGACCTCGCTGACATGCAAGCCCCAGTTAAGGTAAGAATCTAGAGTAACTCCTAGGTTCTTAGCTGATTCCGCGAAGGTGATCGGCGTACCATTTAGAGTGACAGTAGGTAATGTAGACAAATCAATACGACTGCGCATGCACCTGCTTCCAATAATTAAGGCTTGCGTTTTACGAGGATTTATGACCAGACCAAAAGACAGAGCCCAGTTAGAAATGCGTTCCAGATCTTCGTTAATAGCGGCAATGGCGGCAGAAATATCGGACACAAAACAAGGACGGTAAATCTGAAGATCGTCAGCATAAAGGTGGAATTTGGAAGAGATGACACGGGTTACAGAGTTAATGAAAATGGAAAACAGTAAGGGAGAGAGGACACCCCCTTGAGGCACACCTGCAGTAAGGTCAGACCAATCCGAGTTAGACTCATAAAGGCGAACACGCTGCGAGCGGCCACGGAGGTAGGAATCGAACCAGGATAAAGCAGGAGAGGAAATATTCAAGGATTTAAGGATGCCAAGAAGGACGTCAAAATCGACAGAGTTGAAAGCATTACTAAAGTCAAGTAGAATGAGACACGTTAATGAGTGCTGACACAGTGCTGTGGCCAGGACGGAAGCCGGATTGTAAGGGATTGAGGAGTTGGTAAGAAGAAATAAATGATGATAGCTGGCCATGCACCAAATGCTCGAGGACTTTGGAAAGAACCGGAAGAATGGAAATTGGTCGGAAATCAGCTGGAGTAGCAGGATTAGTTATTTTTGGTAGAGGAATCACTTCAGCGTTTTTCCAGGAGGAAGGAAATGTAGAAGAGGATACAGAATAATTTAGTAAATGAGTTAGGACAGGAAGAAGATGTGGAAGAATGAGAGTGATCATTTTCGAGCATAGGCAATCATGGCCAGCGGATGTAGAGCTTATAGACAAAACTGCTTTTCCGACGTCCTCCTCAGAGAAATGAGAAAAGTTGAAAGGTGGGTGAGAAGGAGAGGCATCAGCAAGGCTCTTCAAAGTTAAAGATTTAACATTAGGGTCAAGAACAATAGGAGGAGTAGAAAAATGATTGTTGAGTGATCCTAAGTCAAAATCTTTAGCCATATCATTAGAACATTTGCCGATGCCAACGGATTTAAGGAAATTCCAGACTTCAGCGGGGCTGCGATTATGTAACGATTCATGAAAATACCGTCTTTTTGCCTCACGACACATGCGGTTGCACTTGTTGCGTAGATGTTTAAAGTGAGAAAGATTCTCGTCAGTGGGACAACGCTTATGTCGTCGTTTCGCTTTGTCTCTGGAGGCCATCATGTTTTTAATAGGGTCAGTAAGCCAGGGTGCAGGTCTGTGCTTAAGTTTAACTAATTTCAGCGGCGCATGCACGTCGTAAAGATCTATCAACAACCTTGTGAAAATGTCGACCTTCTCTTGCATATCAGAACTTTCAGTGACCAGATTCCAATCGACGTTGCCAGCATCACGCTGAAGTGCCGCCAAATCTATGCCCCTGTAACTGCGGAGAAGGATGGATTTTGGCTTACGTTTAGGAGGGCGAATACGGTAGGAAAGGAAGATAAAATCATGGTAGGAAAAGGAGGCCGTAAGTTGTCCATGGCTGGACACATTACTGGGAGAGGAAACAATCATAAGGTCAAGTAAGGAAGGTACGGAGTTTGGAGAATGATGAGTGGCGGACAGTGGAAGTATATTAAGGTTAAGAGAAGAAAGAAGAAGATGAAGCTTTCGTGTGCGTGCGTCATTTTTAATGAGACACGTATTAAAATCCCCCATTAAAATAGCGTGTTCATAAGATGGACAGAGATCACTGAGAAGATCTTCCAGGGTGGTAAAATAGTCTGTATGGCAGTTGGGACTATAAAAGACTAAAAGTAGCACCTTAGTGTGGTTCAGGGTAAGTTCAAGCGCCAGGTGTTCAGCTGCCCCGGAATAGACAGGGGGCGAAGCGCTAACCACCTTGTAGTTAATACTACTACGGAGGTACATAGCGACTCCACCACATCCCTTGCCTAATCGGTCGTTTCGAACTAGAACAAACCCTGGCAAAGAGAATTGGGTAGAAAGGAGAGTAGGTTTAAGAAAGGATTCAGAGATTAAAAGTGCATCTAGCGGAAGGTTACTAAAAGATGCCAGAAGATCAGAATAGTGGCTAGCAACACTCTGTATATTAATGTGTCCAACGTTGAAGTTGTTTGGAAAATTCGATAGTGAAGAGGAAATCTGATCATGTAATGTCAGAGAGGGAGAGGAAGTACTGTCAGCACTGCGGAAACTACACGACGAAGACGAGCATGAAAAAAACTGTCATCCATTGGTAACATACCTATGAAATTAATTAAAAATGTATAATAATAAATATATTTATAAATCTATGAATAAACTAAATATGTATATAATATATATTTATATAAATAGAAAATAAATAAAAAGTTGTTTAAATAAACTACTTATAAATAAAATTGCCGAACTCTTCACTCTATTCGAGAAACAAGAAAACAAAAAAAAAACAAACATAAATTTAAATTAGTGCCGTACCCAGAGCCAAAAAATAGTATTAAATTTTACTTAAAGTTAAGGCACTCAATCAAAACTCCCAAAGATTGACAGATGTCGTCTTGATATTAAATAAACAAAAGTAACTAGGTTAAGTGAGACAACAACAACACAAAAACGAGAGAAAAGAAAAAAATATAACAATTACCGACTTTTGAGTGATAAAAGAATTTACAAAGAAAAACAATAAAAGAAAACTAATTGAAGCACTAAGTGGCTGGTGCTCATTGCCGTCTTCTGGTCTTTCTCGGCGATTTCATCTTAGGGTCCGATGCTTGCGTAGAGAGTCCAGTGTCGACACCAATGGCAGGAAATTTGAGCTGCAAAGCTTCGAGAGCACCTTGTGTGTCAATCTTATGTCGGGATTTGTCAGGCAGATTAATTATGATGTTCCCATCCGCCGACCAGCAGTTTTTGACCCCGAAATGTTTCCTCGCCGACAAAAATATGTTATGCCGTGTCTTGGTTAGGAATTCAGATAAAGTGATGCCAGTACCTTTAAGTGATGTTTTGCTATCCCACACAAGACGACGATGCTCAATGTCGAAGAATCGTACCAAGATTGGTCGAGGCTTATTTTGGGATGTCCCAAGACGGTGGCAAACATGCAGGTTAGTTTTACTGACTTCGGTAGTTTTCATCTGGTCTGTTAATATTTTATGGACCACCTCCGGTAACTTTTCATTTTGTTTTTCAGTCACCCCGTGAAAAAGCAGCACCTTTCTGCGCATGGCAGTTTCATGTCTGTCCAGCCCGAGAGAGAGAGTTTCCACTTCTTTCTGCAGTCTAGTGAACATCTGCCACACGAGCGACTTGAAGTCATTGAAGTCACGGGAGAGAGAAGTGACATCCGAGTGAGCAGCATGAGCCCCAGCAACCTTCTGCAGCTTGTTTTCATACTCACTCATACGGGACTCGAAAAATTTGCCAAGTGCCTCCATTTCAGATGTGTTGTTGTGTTGGAAAGAAGGAGATATAAGTAAAGAGCACAGGAGTTCAGCAATTACATTAATACATTTATAACAATTAGAAGTTATTGAAAATTAATTATTTATTTATTTGACTGTAAGACCACAAAAAATGCGTGTAAACACCGCGAGATCTACCCGCTATTTTTTTTAATATTTACTTATAACTAATAAAGTAATTATAAAATACAAGCATGGACACTCATTTCAATATATAACACGTGCGAAAAAATTGTTTTAAATCTTACCTTCATTTGTCTCGGAATCAGACGACGAACTTATCACTCTTTTGCGGCCTTTATTAGTCTTCCGTTTTAATTTTTTAAGTTTTTCTTCATAATAGGTTATTTTATTTTCGGCACTGCGTTTAGGCATTTTATCTTCTTGTACTATTGGACGGAGTAAAAGTATGATGTAATGTTGAGATATGTGTTCGTTGCCGCGCACAATGAAAGAATGAGGTTACCTGAGGCGGATACGGACGGACGGAAAAAGTTGAAAAAAAAAAAAAACTATTACCCTCCATCTAAATAGTGCGAAGTTGCCAGTACAATGGGAGTGCTACATGTGTATTGAATTATCTGAAGAATGAAACGTACGAAATATAAATATTTACTTATAACTAATAAAGTAATTATAAAATACAAGCATGGACACTCATTTCAATATATAACACCCATGTTCCGAGGACAAGCAATGAGGTTTTACAATTCATAGAATTGTATCGACATGAAGGAATAATTTGGAATCTACGGCATGAACTACATAAAAATAAAAACAAAGTAAGTTATTAAACACATTTATAATTAAAACATTTCCATTAACAGATACCTACTATTTGTTTGACATTGTATTGTGTACAATGTCAATACTGCTTGTTGTGGTGTTTCCAAAAATGTTTTATACTTATTCTTTAATGTGTGGTTAACTTGCAACTAGTTTTTTTTTATATAATATAGGCAGCAAACGAGCATGCGGGTCACCTGATGGTAAGTGATCACCGTCGCCCATGAATACCTGCAACACTGTGGGTGTTGGGTGTGTGTTGCTGACTTTTGAGAAAATTGGGCACCGGATACCGTACTCACCAAACGAAACGCAGGAACATCGTCCCTACTTCACGTCGGTTTTCATCGGACATCCATTCGCTCGCAGATTCAGGCATCTGAAATAAATAAAAAATAAACAGATATCACTTTTTACTACAGGATTCGTCATCGACACGTGACTACAAAACAGAGGCAGAAACCGACTTAAATCGTCTCGTTATTGAAAGTGACACATCTCAAGATGGGAATACGAGTACTAAGTCAAAAGTTACTGCTCCTCCAACTCAAAAGCGCCGTTCGAAAAATCCACCATAGTTATTAGAGGCCAGCAAGGAGGTGGCAAATGCTTTTGGCACATTAAACAGAGTGCTTGATAATAAAACTGCAAGACATTCACCACACTACCGACCCAACTCAGCACAATCCAACCCTCCAACTGACGTTACTATTCCCAATCAATCTCCGCATAACCTACTTCATTTACCGCAGTATGTTTTTATTAGTAACGTATTCGGATATTGTCTAATGATAAAATATATTCACAACCACAATTAATACAGTCTTCATCTGCTCAAGGGCTACAAACATTATCTGCAGAACTACCTGTTGAACTTAATTTACCAGAGTTCTCTGATAGAACGTACATCCGATCTCAGTCTTTAGAGACTCAAAATATAATATAGCATATGAAGACGCATAAAAAAAAAAAAAAGCTCATACGAGATAAAACAAGCCCTTAAGCAACTAAAGAAGCTCAAAGCTCCGGGCGAAGATGGCATTTCGGCGGAACTACTTACGGCTGGTGGAAACATAGTGCAAAGGGAACTCCGTTGGCTGTTTAATGAAGCACTTTTCACTGGTGAAATACCGAAAGAGTGGTTAAACAGCCTAGTAGTCTTGTTTCATAAAAAAGGCCCAAAAACTAAATTGGAAAACTATCGACCAATTGCGCTCCTAAGTCAGGTCTATAAGGTGTTTTCCCGAGTTCTTACATCTCGTATATCTAAACGACTGGACGAACACCAACCTAAAGAACAGGCGGGATTCAGAAAAGGCTATGGTACGCTAGATCATATCTTTACACTGAGGCAAGTGATACAAAGAACTACCGAATACAATAAACCGCTCTACCTTGCCTTTGTAGATTATGAAAAGGCGTTTGACTCCGTCGAACACTGGGCAGTTTTCGATTCGTTACAGCGCTGTAGAGTAGACTACCGATACATCACTTTGCTAAAAATTTGTACAAGGACGCTACGTTATATACTTTTTCGGGTAGGAGTTGAAAAACCAACACAGAAAAAAAGTGCTCTATAAATTTAAATCAATTTATTGATTAATATTGCTTAATTTATGATCAACATAAGTGGTTAATAACTTTACCTGCCCGCAGCACTGAATTTTACTTCTATTTATCACTTTATCACTACATAAACAATGGAGTCAGTTCAACAATCCATCGAAGACATGGTTCAAATGTTCCACTCACAAATGGCAGATTTCCAGCAGGAACTTCAAAAGGTTTCAGTAAATAGTACCACAACTACACTTGAAACCCGCTTTGCCACCTTTCAAACTTTCCTCCTTGCATCTGTGAAGTCGCTACAGCAGCAAGTGCAGTTGATTGCTCGAGACTGTGATCGTCTCGAAATGCACAACCGGCGCAGCATACTCTTGCTTCACGGAGTTCCTGAGACTGAGAAGGATGTTCATGTTGCAACAGTCAATGTTCTCACTGAGCGGGTCCAACTAGTGAACAACAACAAGGCTGGATTGACTCGGTGTCATCGAATGGGAAGAACTATAGTTCCAGGCAAGCCACGCCCAATCCTGGTTGAGTTCCGTGATGTTCAGCTCCGTGACAAGGCTTGGGCCAGCAAGACGAAGCTCAAGGGTTCTGGGATCACGCTGTCGGAGTTCCTGACGAAGACTCGACATGACGCGTTCATGGCGGCACGTAAAAAGTTTGGCCTGTCCAGCTGCTGGACAAGGGATGGAGCGATTTTCGTGTTGGACACTGCAGGCTCTCGGCATCGTGTTCTCTCTGTCGCAGAATTGGAAGCCATTCCCGATGTGCAGCCTGCGACTTCACCCAACCGAGGCACCGTTGACAAGATTCCAGGCAAGATTAAACCATTGCCTAAGCAAAGTCGGCGTTTACTTGCCAAAAAGTAATTCATTGTAACTGTCTAAATCCATCCATCCTTTTTCATTATTTCTAGTTTTAATTGTATACACTGTTTAATTTTATTTTATGTAATTAATGACAGGTTTTCAACGCAAATGCCATTATGTCAATGTCACTTTAGTTACCGTCAACTGTCAGTCGTTTGTCTATCTATGGGTGCGTTCCACTAAAGGTCAAAGGAAATTTGTCGTTCCGTTGTTAAAATTTTATTTTAATTATTTCACCCTAGATACAAAATAATTATGTATTTTTCTTTTTCTTATTCTTATTGGTCCATGTTATTGTAGTATGTAGTGTATACATATTTAAGTAGTAAGTATATACTATCTATTGTACTGCTGCTGGTAGGTATTATGCTGTATTATTATATATATTTTCAGATAGGAATATTAAAATTTATTATAATTATCGTATATTTATATTATTAGTTTTATATTATATATTATATTGAATGAGTAACTCACCCGATGACAGTTTTCGTGATTCTACAGATTCGTCATTTATGTCCTGTTGTGATATTTCGGAGACTGATGACAGCTTCCAAAGTACTTCCTCCTCCCCTGATAAATTCTTGCTCTCTTGTTTTTCCCAGTTTCCTAATAACTTTAACATCGTCTATATTAATGCCCAGAGTATTCCTGCACATTACGCTGATCTGCTTAGTACCTTTAATAACAATAATTTACATGCCATTCTTGTGTCGGAATCCTGGTTACAGCATTGTTTGCCTTCTACATCTTATGCAATACCAGGGTTCCACATGATAAGAAATGACCGTCAAGGTCGAGTTGGTGGTGGTGTTGCTGTTTACCTCAGGGCCAATATACCATATTCCATAGTCCGATTGTCGGATGCAAGCTCTCTGGTGGAATACCTATTTATAGAGGTTACTATCTCCCACTCTAAAATCTTGTTAGGAATCATGTACAGCCCATCAGCAACAATAAACTATTTTCCTGTACTCGAGTCACTTTTAGAGGATTTAATGCCGACGTACCAACATGTTGTTCTGATGGGAGATTTTAACACTTGCCTTCTCAAAGATGATAGTCGCAGTAAACGACTCAAGTCCATTACCGAATCCTGCAATATCCACATACTTCCTTCGAATCCTACCCATTTCTACCCCAATTCCAACCCATCTCTCCTTGATCTTTGTATGGTGTCGTCTCCCCAATA
Source organism: Emmelina monodactyla (assembly GCA_916618145.1). Taxonomy (NCBI): domain Eukaryota; kingdom Metazoa; phylum Arthropoda; class Insecta; order Lepidoptera; family Pterophoridae; genus Emmelina; species Emmelina monodactyla. The sequence continues at coordinate 7,840,210 of OU745316.1, forward strand.
TGTTTCCTTATTTGGACAGCACAGCGTTGAAGCGTTTTCGTATCACGATCTCCTCTACATGTCCTATAAACTCCGCTGTCCAAAACCTAAACCTCGTATCCTACTGCAACGTAGCTTTGGTAGAATGGACCCATCACAGCTTGCTCATGACGCTGCCCAAATCGATTGGAGTATGGTTGAGAAGCAGTCATCCGTCAATGATCAGGTCCGGATTTTTAACAATCTCCTTACTCGTTTGTTCGACATACATGCACCTATCAAACCAATTAAAGTCAAACATCTTCCTGCTCCTTGGCTTACATCTGAATTAAAATCACTGATGTCTACAAGAAACCGTGCCAAATCTTTATTCAAAAGGAATCCCAATGACAATAATCGTGAAGTGTATCGACTGCTACGTAATCGCTGCAATACAGCTTGTAGAGACGCACAACGACGCCATATCCACAACTCTATTGATAGTCCAGATCCCAAAAAGGTCTGGAAATTTCTAAAATCACTAGGTATTGGTAAGCAGCGCAACAATTCTTTGTCACCAAACTTAAATATTGACGCACTTAATCAACATTTTGCAAGTTCTCCTTTATGTACAGATCCTGTAAAGACTGCTACAATAGCAAATATTTCTTCACTTCCATTACCTAGTTTTCCTCAATTCCATTTTCAACAGTTTGCTGATTGTGATATTAAGAGAAATATCTTAAGTATAACGTCTAATGCCGTAGGTTGTGACAACGTTAGTCGGAAAATGATCCTTCCCATAGTTGATATCCTCACCCCTGTCATAACCAAAATCCTGAACTTTTCTATAACAACCCACACTTTCCCTGACATCTGGAAAGATGCAGAGATTATTCCTCTACCAAAAATCAACAATCCTACTTCCTTTGCAGAGTATAGACCGATATCCATTTTACCCTTTTTATCCAAAGTCCTAGAACGGTTGGTGCATCAGCAGTTAAATAGCTTCTTGGTGTCCAATAACCTACATAATCCTTTTCAATCTGGCTTTCGTCCTGGGCATAGTACAACTACGGCATTAGTTAACATTACTGACGATATACGAGCAGCCATGGAGAATCGACAGCTTACTGTTTTGACTTTACTGGACTTCAGTAACGCTTTCAATACTGTTGATTTCGACATACTGCTTGCGGTCTTACGTTCTCTTAATATATCTCCAACAGCTATAGACTGGTTTCACAGTTACTTGCGTGGACGCCGACAGCGTATATCTATTGACGATAAACAATCCTCGTGGTGTGGATTTAACTGCGGTGTTCCGCAAGGTGGCGTGTTGTCCCCACTCCTTTTCACAATTTTTATAAATTCCATAGCATCTCACATATCTTCTCTCTACCATCTGTATGCTGATGACCTACAAATTTAAACACACGCGTCATTGGAAAACCTTAACTCAGCGGTTGCAAAAACGAATGCTGATTTAAGTTTAATAAATGATTGGACTAAACAGTTTGGTGTCATGGTAAATGCTTTGAAGACTCAGGTCATTATTTTAGGGAGTAGGCAAATGCTAGCAAAAGTGAATCTACAGCAATTACCTGATGTTTACTTTGACGGAGTCAAGATTCCATATAGCTCTGCCGTTAAAAATCTTGGCATTATCATGGACAGCTCACTAACATGGAATTTACAGGTCGAGCAGATGAGCAGGAGGATTTTTTCTGCAGCCGGTAGTTTAAGACGTCTCAGGAATGTGTTACCCATTGCTACCAAAGTTACTCTTGCTCAATCCATACTCCTTCCCATCCTTGATTACGCCGACATATCATTTGTTGATCTGAGCGAGGAACAACTAAGTAAGCTGGAGCGGCTCCAAAATATGTGTATCCGCTTTATTTTCGGATTGCGCAAATTCGATCACATTACGGAATACCGTAACAGACTTGGTTGGCTTCCTATTCGGCTTCGCAGGAATACTCATATCCTATCCTTCCTCTACCGTGTGCTGTATGATTCACATACTCCGAAATATCTCAAAGAACGGTTTACCTACTGGCATGAGAGACACAATCTTGACCTGCGCAGTACATCTTCTCTGTTATTAGCAACTCCAATGAACCACTCTAACTTTTTTAATAGTTCATTTACTGTGCAAGCCATTAAACTGTGGAACTCTCTTCCTGTTGCAATCCGTCAGTGTAAAACACTGCATCTTTTCAAAAAGTCTGTAAACGAATTCTTAAAATCTAATCCTGATACACGTTGAGTTATTATTCTTTCATATTTAATGTATCTATTTATATGTATGTTATGTAAGTATATTATTATAGTAATAATATTGTATGTAATTTATATATGTGCATGTATGTATATCCATATATATTTATTATATGTATGTATTAATTATTATAAGGGTTGACTATAGTTTTTACATGTTTAAGTTTATTTAAGCTATCTATATAAATTGCACCTATCCGATTAATTCTTTGCCTTCTATTTTTAATTAAAGGTTTGCCTGGCAGAGATTGCTCAGAGCAATAAGGCCACCTTTTGCTTTCTTGTACTGACTCCTGTAAAATTAATTTTTCTGTGCAATAAAGAGTTTTTATTTATTTTATTTATTTACCTTGACTGTACAACACCAAAGCAACACGGCTACTGTAATGATTAAGCGAGGAGTTCGACAGGGGGATGTTATCAGCCCGAAACTATTTACAAACGCCCTGGAAGATGTATTTAAGACACTGGACTGGAAAGATTTAGGTTTAAACATCAACGGAAAACATTTGAACATAGTCTTGATTGCTGAGACACCTAAAGATCTAGAAAAAATGCTTAATGACTTAAGCCAAGCCTCCTTAAACATTGGTCTCAAACTAAATTCTAGCAAAACGAAATGGATGGGAAATAACACCTTAGACAACGTTCACGTGGGAACCTCGTTGATAGAAAAAGTTGAAGAATACATCTACCTCGGGCACAAAATCAAACTGGGCAAAAATTCGTTAGAGGCAGAAATTGATCGACGAATACAGCTAGCTTGGGCCGCTTTTGGAAACTTGGAACATGTATTTCGATCCAAAATACCACAATGCTTGAAAAAGAACTTATTCAACCAGTGCATTCTTCCGGTCATGACATACGCTTGCGAGACATGGACTCTAACTGCAGGGCTAATACACCGCCTAAGAGTAACCCAGAGAGCGATGGAACGTGCGATGCTTGGCATCTCCCTACGAGACAAGGTCCCAAACATTCTGATCCGCCAACGCACCAAGCATACCGACGTCGGTAATCGGGTTGCAAGACTTAAGTGGCAATGGGCCGGTCATGTTTGTCGTAGAGATGACGACCGATGGAGCTACCATGTCCTACACTGAAGACCTCGAACAGGTAGAAGAAATGTCGGCAGACCACCAGCCAGATGGTCGGACGATATTTTAAAGACGGCAGGGCCGACCTGGACCAGAACCGCCGCTTCAAGAACCATATGGAAAACCCATCAAGAGGCATATGTCCAACAGTGGACTCAATGATGCTGGAAAGAAGAAAGAAAAAGAAAGAAAAGATGAAGACGCATAAAACATACATGAAAAGTTTATGTGATGCTAAACATTGTTTCATGATTCAAGTAATTGATCTATCCATGGTAAAATTAAGACTTGAAGTGTGAGTGTTTACGCGTCTTTATTATGTATGTGTGCGCGCACCGTTTTTAGCCAAGTAAGCTCCTTTACTTAAGAATTATATTTTATTTGTCATTGAATAAACAGGTCTAATGGGAGACAGTTGTTTCAGTTAATATAATAGAATCCCCAACATTACATGGCGACCCTGCCACGGGCCCTGCCAAGGGGCATTCTTTTTGTCAGTAACAGTTTTTTGTGAAAATAATATACTATTAGCATCCCAGCAGCAATCTACCAACCGGCCACGAACACTATAAAAGCGAACGCAAGCCAGCGCCGCGGCTATTTTCCCAACGGTCGTCAGACCGAACACTTCTCTCTTTGCATATTTCTTTGTTATTTGCTTTCCGCACTGCTTACTTTCTGCTTTCATATTTGGATTTGTACTTATGTTTTACATTAATTTTTTGTTAAGTTAATTATCTTTGTATGTAATTAAAACTTATATTTTTTTATTGATTATTTTATTTGTCGCTAAATTCAGAAGTAGGATAGGCTCCATAGCCTATCTTCATTATCCTGATAGACAAATTAGGAAACAGAAAATTATAACCTTAGTAGGTCATGGCCGACCGTTCCGCCCCTCAAACTAGAGCCAGGAGCAGACGTGGCCAAAACATGGATACAGGTTTACTCAACGAGACACTGGAAGCCATTCTAACCCGCCTGAACGCGCTGGAAAACAATGCATCGGGTGCCAGCGCCACGTGCGTTGAGTCACCGCCGCCGCCGCGCGCCATTGTGGCGCCTGACACGCCGCTGTCCCAGCCGCCCGGGCCGCCTGAGTCCGGTGCCAGCACCGCGGGCGACTCAGTGGCGGGGACGTCTACCACAATGGATCAAACTGACCGCCTCATTGGTGCGCTAAGTGCGCTCACTAAGGTTAGATCTACCCATTATTACATTTCGAATTTCGACCCTAGCTTGCACGATATCGATTCTTGGTGTGAAGAAGTTGAAAGGGGTCGTGTTATAAATCAGTGGGACGACAATGAGTGTTTGGCGAGGATTTCTATAGTTAAAAATTTATCACTATCAGCATCGAAAAATTAACGGGGATAAGAAAATATTTAATTAAAAAGGGACAAAGTAGGTATAGTTGTAAAACTACAGAGTTAAAATTAAATGAGGCATGTATTGTGTTCGAAAAATGACAGGAATTTTATTCCATTTTAGTAACAAATAAGGATTAAAAGATAGTTTCCTCGGCTAGGGATATTTTACAAAAAAAAAGAATTATTGTTTGGGGAAATAAAAGTTTTCTGTACGGTTCCTATTTCTGACTGCAAAATGGAGTTTGGCCTCAAAGTGGCGTGTAGTTTGATTCCAGCCATGGACGATTCAGAGCAGACAATTAAGAAAATGATTGACACCATAGAAATGTATGCGAACATGATTGACGAAAATGGTAAGTTACTGTTGATTACTTTTGTTACAAAAAGTAGACTATCAGAAAATGCCAAACTACGTATTTCCAGTAATTCAGATGTATTTTATGTTGCTGGTGACAAATTAACCACTACGAATATTTATCAGCAGTCAATTACCTTAAAACCAAATTCTTCTCCAAGTTATGTAAAGCCTTATCGGCTACCTCAAGCTTTAAAGCAGGAAATAGCAAATCAAATAGATAAATTACAGAAAAATGATCATAGAAGAGTGTAATTCTGAATGGTCAAGTCCTATTTTATTAGTTCCCAAGAAAAGCAAAGAAGGTCAAAATAAAAAATGTAGGTTAGTTGTAGATTACAGAAAGTATTAATTGCTGATGATAAATTTCCGTTACCCAATATTAATGAAATTTTAGATTCTCTCTGGTGCGATCTACTTTACACATCTAGATCTTCATCAAGGATATTATCAAGTAACTTTGGATGCTGATAGTAGAAAATTACTGCATTCACTACTAGTACAGGACAATAAAAATTAACCCTAGTACGTTTAGTCGCATGATGTCAGTTGCAATGTCTGGTCTTTCGTTTGAAAAATGTTTTATATACCTAGACGATTTGATTGTGTTTGGTCGTAATTTAAGTGCGCATAATCAAAATTTAATTAGCGTTATGGAAAGACTTCGAAAAGTAAATTTAACCCTGAAAAGTGTGAATTTTTGAAAAAAGAGTTATTGTATTTAGGACACGTTGTTTCTGAAAAAGGCGTATCACCAGATCCAGATAAAACTAATGTATTAAAAATTATTCAATTCCGAAAACTGCCGATGAAGTTAAACGTTTTGTTGCATTTTGTAACTTTTATCGTAAATTTATAAAATCTTTTGCAAATATAACATTACCTTTGAATAAGTTATGTCGAAAAATGAACCATTTAATTGGACCGACGAATGTCAACACTCATTTCAAATTTTAAAACAAGCTTTGTAGTACGGGGATGGGGATGATGATGAAAACGACTCTTATGCGTAGCAGGCCGGATATATTTGAGGAGACTTTTTATATATACATACACAAACGTAGCTACGAAGTACTACGAACCAGTACCCAGCAAGGGTGGATGCCTGCCTGGTAGTACTTTAAAGCCTTAACAATATGACGCTTAATCGAATCAGCGAGGTGAGTGCGGTAAGCGTGCATATGCTAAGCCCTAGGAAGCGATACAATGCAATAGAAATGCAGCAGAGGTCATTATTTGGTTGCGTACAACGTCAGCGCGATTTAAAATACAGCTAGCGCCATCTATCCGCAGCCTTTGTAATTAGTATTGTGTTACAGCTTCTCCCCCTCTGTCCATGAAGGCGTCTCGACAAGTGTGACAGGATCCTCTTACTTCTTATTAGCGGGCTGCATTTGGTGGTCTGCCACGGGGCCTAGGTGCATTACTAACTGCTGCTGTCTTTGTAAGTCCATGCTTCCTTGGTCTGCCTCTCTTTCTAATGGGTAATGTGGGCTTCGGTGTAGTAGTGTCTTCAGACCGATAGCGAACCAAGGCTGAGGCATGGTACACCCCAACAGGCGTTTTACAGTCAGTGTCTGCGATTTCAAATGAGCTGGCACCTATGCGACGAAGAATAACATAGGGTCCGTCACGACGTGGAGCAAACTTGGAGCTGAACCCTTGGCTTGACTTGCTCAGGGCATGTGTTTGGACCAACACAAGATCTCCAGGTTGATAGTCAGGACAAGGCTGCCTCTGTTTATCAACATATTCCTTTCGTCTCTCCTCTTTCATTTCTTGTATCTCTCGTGCTCTCTTTAACGTATCAGCCATCATAAGCAATCGTGGCGTTATCTCCTTGATAAAGCTGTCATTCATGATTATCTCTGACAAATCGTATTTAACATCGTCGGGTGTTCTTAGTTCACGTCCGAATGTAAGGTACGCAGGAGAGTAGCCAGTGGAACACGATGTGGCTGAATTCATGGCAAAACGTATACTGGCCAGCTTTTCTGCCCAGGTCGTATGGTTGTCTTCAACCAAGATAGCCAATTGCGTCTTTAGATCACGGTTTCGCCGTTCGACGGGATTCGTTTCCGGGTGATATACAGGTGTGAATCCATGGTCGATATTTAGACTATACGTCAACTGCTGCATGACACTACTGACAAATTGAGTGCCATTATCACTAAGGAATCGGCGTGGTGTTCCGTATCTTAGAATTATCTCCTCCAACAGTATTTTAGCGCATTCCTCAGCAGTGGCTCGTTCTAAAGCGAAGAGCTCCACCCATCTCGAGGCAACGTCTTCAACAATAAAAATCCAATTATGGTTGTCTGCAGTTCGGGGCAACGGTCCGAAAAGGTCAAACGCTATAACTTCAAAACGCTGATTCTGAGTTGTGGTTTGGAGTAAACCAGCAGGTTTCTGATTAGACGGTTTGTAACGCTGACATTTTAGGCAATTGTGGACGTAAGTTTCAACTTGTTTTCTCATGCCTTTCCAAAAATAGCGCTTGGCAATGCGGTCAAGAGTCTTCTCTACAGCATAATGTCCGGCGGTTGCATCGTCATGATAAGCAGCGATGATATTAGTATGCTCTTGCTTGGGAATAACTAATTGGGCACTATCTACATCAGCTTCTGAATTATACCAATACAACAGTCCATTGTTCATGACGTAGCCTTTCTTAATCCAGTATCTTGCATTTTCTTCGTTATTGCTTTCCAAACTTTCTACTATCTTTACAATTTCTTCATCTTTATGCTGTTCCTTTCTTATGACCTCTTTACTTTTTGCAGGCAGGTCTACTACCACCGTACAAATTCCACAGTTTTCTTCTGTTTCGGGGACACAGCTAGGGCGCGACAGAGCATCAGCAACGACGTTAGTTCGTCCAGCAATATATTTGATGGTTATGTCGTATGGCTGCAGGATCAATGCCCATCGAGCTAGGCGTCCAGTCGGTGATTTCAGTGTCATGAGCCATCGAAGAGCTTGATGATCAGTCAATATTGTTATCTTAGCGCCTTCAATGTAACCTCTAAACTTACTGACAGCCCATACAACGGCAAGAGCCTCCCTCTCCGTTGTAGAGTAATTGCGTTCGGGTTTAGATAAGAGCCGACTGGCGTATTCAACGGGATGTTCCTTGTCTCCCTCCCCCTGTACCAAAACTGCACCGAGAGCATAGCTGCTCGCGTCGGTCTTAATTATGTATGGTTTGGTATCATCGGCTTGTACAACTATCGGGGAGGACACCAGTAGTTCCCGGAGCTTTTGGAATGCATTTTCCTGTTCTTCTTCCCACTTCCAGGCAGCGTTCTTTTTGGTGAGGCGAGTAAGTGGCTCAGCAATTTTAGCAAAACCGGGGATAAACCTTCTATACCACGAGCACATTTGTATAAAAGATAGCAAGTGCTTCAGATTTCGCGGAGGTAGCATTTTCGTTATGGCACTAACTTTGTCTGGATCAGGCTGCAGACCTTCAGCAGTAATATAATGACCAAGGTATTTCACTTTCGAGCAGCAAAAGTCACATTTTTCCTTATTGGCTGTCAAGTTGAACTCGCGAAACTTATCAAAAACATATTGCAAGTCTTGAAGGTGGTCTTTAAATGTAGATGACATCACGATCAAATCATCTAAGTAGACTAGTAACTTGATATGGCTAAGCGAGATGCGAAAACGATCCATCATTCGCTGAAACGTAGCCGGGGCATTACGTAATCCAAACGGCATCCTTCGGAACCTGTACGTTCCAAATGGAGTAATGAAAGCGGTCTTGTCTCGGTGCTCTTCGTGAACACTTATTTGCCAATATCCGGAACGAAGATCTATTGTGCTCATATAAGGCGTAGGTTTGGCACTATGAAGCAAGTAATCGATTCTAGGCAGTGGATATGTGTCGGGAACTGTAACTGAGTTTAGTTGGCGATAATCGACGCATACTCTTACTTTGCCATCTTTCTTAGGTACCATAACTACAGGCGCGGCCCACGGTGATGAATAAATAAAAATAAAATAAATAAATAAAAATATGTTTATTTTATAAAAGCAATTACAAATAAGTTGCCGGGGCTTCCCAGTAAGTAATCTAATGATACTTGTGTTGGGAAAACCTCGCTCTTCCGGAGTTATGAACAAGGTTCGATTATCTTTTCCGTTAGCATTTTATCAAGCTCTTTCTTAAGGATCTCAGTTCTCATTGGGGCAGACGGTACGGCGGAACTGAGATTGGATTATGCTTCCCTGTGTCGATGCGATGCTCAAAGTTTTTAACTGGCTTACCATTAGGCGTAAACACATCTTCGTTCTTATCTAAAAACTCTTTCAGGTCCGTGATGTCAATCGATGATATTGACGTCTTTGGGAAAAGCGTGTTCGAGTAATCATCGAGGTCATCATTTTCATCATAATCCTGAAGACTGTGTTTGGCATCTTTGTAAAGCGCATCCATGATGGGTGAGTAGCCCTGAGCGAGCCTCGTATGGGATCTTTTCCTAGGAGGCGTTGCAATCTCTAGGGGAATCAGGGGGCCATAAGGCCGTGTAAAGCAATTTTCGGTATTGTTCTGCTCAGGCAGAGAAGGTGACAAAGAAACGTCATCCGTTGTCATAGTAGCCAATGCTACTTCTCCAAATTTCACGAAGCTTTCTTCATAAAGTTCGTATTCCTCATTAGGGTCTTCTACGAAATGCCAAGTGCATTGAGGCAGGTTGAGTACGATGTGAGCGTCTTGTAAGAAACCAACTCCAAGTAGTGTACGGTTTCTGCGCGACTCAGGCAGAACCAGGAAGGTCGTAAGTACAGTGCGTTCATTGACCTTGACCGGAGCATGGGTGACGAGCACGTTTTGAAGTTTCTGGACACCATCGGCGAGCGTAATACCAACGCCTAACTTTTTGAAGATATATCCCTTGTTGAGTAGTTCGCAGTATAGAGAATATGAAGCAACACTTGATTTTGCACAGCTGTCTAAATATGCGGCACCAGCTACTCCTCCGATTTCCACGTAGATGACTGGCCTATCTCTGGCATCGGGGGATACTTCTACTGCACAGAATCCAACATCTGGTACAGGACTATGAGCTTTCGATGCATGACATGTAGGGCAGCTACTTCTCACTACTCCAGGAGCACCGCAACCATAGCATTTTATCTTAGGAGAAGACAGTGACGGGCCTTGAGTAACAGCTCCCATTGTCTCAGTCTTAGAAGCTTTGCTTACATTCTCCTTCTGGTTTAACTTTCTACAGACGTCTGCCGAGTGGCCATAATTTTTACAGTATCGGCACCGAGGTTTGCGTGTTGGTACCGATCTGGACTCAGTCTTTACAGAGTTGCATCTATCCTCTTTTTCTGGATCACAAAGAGTCTTTGAGTGTGCTGTAGTGCAGTCTCTTTCTCGGAGTATTTGTTCCGCAGCTAAGGCAGCTTTCAAGAGTTCCTTGAAGTTGCTTACGTCTGCTCGTGGAACCTTTTCCCTGATTTCAAGTCGAAGGAGTCCGAAAATCATATCAAGCTGTTGGATTTCAGTATGACCTGGCTTTGGTAGTTGAGAAAATAGCAATCTCTTGCGTCGCACAAACTCTTCTGTTGTGGTACCCTCCATTTGCCTCTCCTGGGTAATGTCAGAGTACAAAAGATTACATGCCCTCAAGCGTTCATAAGTTGCTTGTACATGGTGCAGATATAATTGAACATTTTGGTTTAATACCAATCGGCAAACTATCGGAAGAGGCATCAGAAGCTCGAAATAAGGATTTCCGAAAGTTTCGAGAACATCATTCCGGAAAAGTAAGTAGGACAGCTACAAATGAAGATATTTTACATCATTTTCTTTTGTCATCTGATCCCAAACTTACTTTTCTAAGACCTAGAATGGCAAAACAACGGAAAACCGCACTTTCTCCGAAAGCAATCGAGCTTTTGATGTCTCATCCTAATGAATCGGAGTTAGAATATATAGATAGATATAGATAAGTTACAAGATAGCGAAAGTGATTAAGTGTATATGTTACGGCTAATACCCGAAGTGCGGCTACACCTAGTTTTTGCCGGTTAGAAACATCAATAGGTTAGGTTAGTTAGGTTACTTTTTTGATACCACCCAGAAAGAGGAGTCCCGCTCGACTCATGATTCAAGCTAGTTTTAATATACATGGGTATAATTTTTTTTTTACATATATATTAAAACACTTCTAACCGGCTAAAACTAGGTGTAGCCGCACTTCGGGTATTAGCCGTAACATATACATGTATAAATTTTATTAATTTAAGTTTTCCCCTATTTTTTACATTAAAATAGGATTATATTTCATTTTTTTTATTTTTGTGTTATTGTTTAGTTTTATAGTAGATATAATATGTTTTTATTAGTATACATTAGTATTTGTAACCAGTCCAAAGATAGTTTTTTTTTTATAATGTTATTATTTTTATACTGCATTTTAATTTTCTAACCTATTATTAAAATTCTGAGACTTGAAATTACCGTTTTATTGGATTTCCTCGTGCTTAAATTAAAAATTCATACATTAAAAATGAAAAAAATATATTTAAATTTATATACTTTTTCAAATGTCACTATATGGCGAACGGGCAAGTTTGGGCGGGCGTGAATAGGACGGGCGGGTATAGGATTACAGGACAAATGCCAAAGATTGATGCTTAAGCAGTTTTACTGTGGGAAAAGTTAAGAATAGGATGTTAGAACTCATTAAATGTTTTGTTCCATACAAAAAAAAACTATTTTTTTCCAACCAAACGGATAGTTTAAGACAAAATCGTGTAATAACCTTTCTTCATGAGAATGTTAAGATCTATCGATTGGTATATTTTAAATCTACAATTTGAGGCAAAAGACCCTAAGTCACTCAAATAGCAATTGTTGCCCACTGTGCGCCGGTTGTCCTCCTGAAAGAATTGTGATTCGCCAATTAGCTTATCAGTTTGCCGATAAGTTGGGATTAAAGCACAACTTTAACAATGAGAGTAAAATGGCTGGAATAGTTTTGAGACAAGCTGAGGGCTGATCAATTGAAAGAGCGAAGGGTCTCAACAGAACAGAAGTTGTTAATGTTTTCAAACTCTTAACAACTATTTTAACTGGTAATAATTTGCTGAATAAACCAGACAGAATATTTAACATGGATGAAATCAGTGTCCAACTCAATAATAAAATTGGTAAAGTAATAGCTAAGAAAGGTGCTAAAGCAGTGAAATCATTTACTTCCAGTGAAAAAGTGGAAACGATTACTGTTGTTGCTTGTTGCAACGCTATTGGCAATTTTCTTCCACCGGTTCTGTAGGGCAAGTCACTAAAATCATTTCGAAGCTCACAGAGCGGAATCCGCGGTGAAGTTTCGTATTCTCGTAACTCGATAACGAGACTCTCGACACACCGCTTTAAGTGAAAGTGTGTTTGGCTAGGTATGATTGTGACGTCACGTGTATGGGAATGTTAAGTAAATGGTATTCAGCAAAAAATCTTGATAGTGAGTTCGAAACTTCAAACTCATACTCACTGTAAAGTAATAAGTGATCGAATTTCGTTCTAGTTGTGCGTGTTTTCGTAAAATGTCTCGTTTTGTTTTTTTGTTGTGTGTCTTAGGCCCTTTGCACATGGAGCTACTTAAAAATAACTAGTCACAAACTTAACTTACTAACGAGTTGCCTGAGCGTCACAGCCCATACATACTCTAGTTACTTACTGGTCAGTAACGCGTTAGCAACCGATCACACGCGACGCGTCGTACCGGTCACCACGCTACTGGTTTCCCGAGTGTTATAAAAATGAATGAGCAAACATTAAATATTCAATTTGTAAACGTATGGATCTATCTAGAACGCCAAATTTCTCAACCATCATACCAAATGTACATTCAACAGTCTTTCTTCCTCGACTCAATCTATAATTAAACACTCTTTTTATATTATTCAAAGTTCGTTTTGGATATGGTCTCATCAAATAGCGTAATAATGGAAACGCCTCATCACCTACGAAATAATATGGAAAATCTTTGTCGTCGTTAGGTAATCTTCGTTTTCTAGCCAATGTTTAAAAGCTGAAGCACGAAATATTTCACCATCACTATTTCTCCAAGCGTAGCATTCAATTAATGTAAATAGCCCGTCAGCATCACTACACGCCATAAAGACGACAGAATGAAATGATTCGTAATTAAAATTACTTGATCCTGAATTAGGGAATTCCTCTATTCGGATATATTTCCCATCTAAAGCAGTTTGGTAAATTCCACAACAGACTATAGCGCTCTGATATATTTTTCTATTGGGCTACATTCGGGATTGGCAAATATCTATTAGAACTTCCCTAATAATAACTGTTATTATAGCGATTATCTGTGCCACTGTATTGTCTCCTCTAGCAAAATATTATCCGATATTCACAAACGAATCGCCACTTGCCAAGTACCTATAAAAAAAGAGTAAGTTTATTAATTTTGTTTCAGCAAGCCAATCTAAAGAAAAATGGAAAAATTTGCGTGCGGTTTTTGTCCAGCACATTAAACCAGCTCCTAGTCGATCCTCCTCAAAAAATAGGAAACGATATTATTTATCCGTTGCGATGCAGTTTACAATCCCATACATAAAACTCTGAACACTACTATATCAGGGAGTCTTCCTCAAGAAGCAGTTAATGAAGTGATGGAGCAAGAAGATAACGAAGAAGCAAATGAGTCGCAATCCATATTACAATGTAACATCCCACCATCGCAAAGCATTCCATCATCTGAAAACATCCCATCACCCATGTCATGCACTCTAAGTGTATCTTCCCCTATATCCCATCAACCAATCTCTCCCATGTCATGCCCTTCATCTGAACCAACTGCTTCCAGTACCAACATCCGCTCTAATCGTCGTAAAGGAAAATCATTTGCAACTGTCGATGATGGTATCATTGACTATTTCAAAGCCATAAAAGTGTAACTTTTAGCTATGAATCAGTACCATTTCTAATTAATACAAACAGTGATTCCGGTGCTATTATAGAACTGAATTAAAACTGCATTTACGAATAAAATACTAATTTGTGACTAAGCTGTGATATTAACTGTACCAAATTTAAATAGCTATCTTTGGACAATCTATAGAATCCTATTTTTTTTTATCTGTTTCACGGAGCTCTCGTGCTGCAACTGATAATCTGCAGTTAACATTATTTCGAAAATACAGATGAACCCAAAACCTGCGATTATTCCTTCGACGTCTATTATGATAATAGTACAGGGTGGACCAAAAGTCCGTTTAAATTTAAATCGGTAGCTGCGGCGGGCAACGGCAACGGGGCGGGGCGGGAGGGGTACGAAGCGCTAGAGCGGCGAATAGGAATTCAGTACCATGGCGTCGTTCAGCGATAAACAACGTGCGTTCTGTGTACGTGAGTACTACCGCAACAACGATTCCTTCACGCTAGCGCAACGGAAATTTTGCGTTCATTACAACATACGGCGTAGAAATGAAGCTCCATCGGTTCAATTGATTAGAAAATGGCTACAGAAGTTCGAGGAGACAGGTTCAACAAAAGATCAACCACGTTCCGGCCGACCTAGAACATCAAGAGGCCCGGAAAACGTAGAGCGTGTAAGAGCGTCTGTTCGTGAAAATCCCGGACTCTCTACTCGGAAGCGGTCTAACGCCCTAGGTGTGTCCAGAACAACTTTAATTCGTATTCTACACAAAGATTTACATTTACATCCGTACAAAATTCAAATGGTACAGGAATTGAAGCCCCAAGATAAAGCTAACAGGCTTCAATTTGCAAACGAAATGTTAGAGAGGTTTACCAGCTTTACCAACATTTTTTTCTCAGACGAGGCACACTTCCACTTAAATGGGTATGTAAACAGACAAAATTGTAGATACTGGAGTGACACTAATCCTAAATTGAAGCATCAAAAACCTCTACACTCACCCAAGGTTACGGTATGGGCAGCTTTGTCTGCAAGAGGCATTATTGGCCCATACTTCTTTGAAGATCAGCGAGGAAATGCTGTTACAGTGAATACAGAGCGGTATATTGCCATGCTACAGGACTTTTTTACACCAGCACTACAGGATTTCGATGGTTTTAATCAGCGGACGTGGTTTCAGCAAGATGGCGCCACATGCCACACTTCCAATGACTCACTGAGCGCTGTACGTGAAATTTTTGGTCAAAAAGTGATCTCCAAAAGAGGTGATATAAACTGGCCACCTCGTAGCCCGGACCTATCCCCAATGGATTTCTTTCTATGGGGATACCTCAAAAGTAAAGTTTTCAACAATAACCCGGCGTCACTTGAGGAATTAAAAGTCAATATTCAAATGGAAATGAGAAACATTCCACGAAACACTTGTGTGGCCGTCATTGAAAATTTTCGCTCCAGATTGCAGCAGTGTCAAAATAGTGAAGGATCACATATGGACGATGTGATTTTTAAAAAATAAAATCCCCATTTGTGTATTTTAGAAACAAATAAATAGATTTTAACTTACTTAACTAATTTCATTTAAATCATCGTTTAAAATGTAAACGGACTTTTGGTCCACCCTGTATAATACAATATCGTCGTCGTCCTCGCTCGATCCAGTTGATATGGTTACCACTTGTTAACAGTGTGCTTTTGTAAATATTTATTTATTTATTTGCACCTTAAATTACATTTCATAATTTTGGATTGTCATAAATACATTTCCAAAAGAGTTACAAAATTAAGAAGTTAATTAATAAAGTAAAATTTTTCATAATATTATTGATATAAAATGGATTAATCAGACAATTTTGTAAATTTATATTTGAAAATGAATAAAGTTGATAGAATAGGTACCATTATTATGAATAACTTACATATGTCAAATATTTAATTAAGGTCATAAAATTTGCATGCCATATACTCTGAAACACAATAAAAAGGGCTGCTTTCGAAAAAAGATCGAATTTTAGATCTAAATTCACCAAAAGCAAGTTATCTTATAGATGAGGGTAACTTATTATTCATATCAATCTTAAATGGAAGACCTTGTTTGTGTGTTTTAACCAATCTAGTTCTGGATGTAATAAGCTTGTCTTTATTTCTAGTATTATAATCGTGAATGTCCATTCGTTAAGGAAGTTGTGATCTATTTTTGTGTACTTCTAATAGGGAGTTAAATATATATAAAGATATGATAGTCATTATTTTAGATTTTTTAAAGATGGCCCGCACAGATGTCATTCAACGCAAATTGAAGATAGTTCTAATTGAACTTTTCTGAGAGATAAGTACCCTATTTATATTTGCCGAATTTCCCCAAATAGTTTATCCATAATTAATAAAAGAATGACAATAACTGTAATAGATAGCAATCAGAACTTTTCTTTCAACCATTGTTCTGAGTTTAAATAGCGCACAATTGGCACTTGCTAGTCTTTTGCATAGATTTTCTATGTGACTTTCAAAATTAAGTGTAGAGTCAAGTATACAACCGAGAAATTTTACTTCGCTTATTAGGTTATCATCATCATCTGTGTTAGTTTTTTTGTGTCTTCTACAGCTATAATTCATAATTTTTGTTTTTTTTTTCGTTGACGACGATACCAGTCTTTTATTATATTTAACACTATCTCTGTTTTTTCACTAAACCTTGATCATTTTTGTCATTAATCCCCTAATGCGTATCATCTGCGAAAAGTGTTATGATTGCCTATTCAGGCATAACATAAGCTAAGTCATTTATATAAATAAGAAAGAGCAGTGGACCCAATATCGATCTTTGTGGTACTCCTATCTTATTAATAATTTGGTCTGAATTAATAGTTCCATTTATACTAACAACTTGTGTTCTGCTACTAAGATAAGATTTCATAATTTCTAGCTCTTTGTCCTCGAAACCGTAGAAAGCCAACTTTTGGATGAGAATATCAATAGAAATAACAGAAGTGACTGAAACCTTACAACTGGAGTAGCATCGTGTGCGGGATACAATTTCTAACTGGTTTGTAATCGTAATTACTGATTAGTTCAGACATTTTTATAATAATAATAATAAGAGGAGTGCTGAGAAGTCTTAAATAAGGTGTGAGTGTCGTTGTTACGTTAAAGTTCGCAACAATTTTCATGTCTGCTAATACATCTGCCGGTGCGCGCATCTCACGTCCATACATGAGGAAGGCTGGAGAATATCCGGCACCACTTGTCACTGCCGAGTTCGACCTTAATCCTATGGACCGCAAACTCAGTTGGTGGACCTTCCGTGGCAAAGCGGTCGGCTCTTTGTAAAATAAATTCATCTAAACGGGCTCTCTGTTCCAAGGTCAGATTTTGACCTTCATTTGACCTTAAACTAATGGGATTTATTTCGGCATTCATCAGCTGAGTAGTGTGGTCAATCAAGTTATATGACGTTAAAAACTTAAACGTTTGCCCGTAATCGTTGTTAAAAAACCAACAACGGTCGGGTAAATCTAATATGATTCCCGCATTCATAATAAAATCTCGTCCAAGCAGTGTCTTAGGATCGGTTTCCAGCAAAATCAAAAATTCGGTAGGAGGTCCATTCCTACCGAATTTTTGATTTTGCCCCTGTATAACGATATCCACCTTTGCAGTAAGTACTTCGCGCGTCTGTCGCAATCCGTCCGCTAAACCTAATAAACGCACGGTTGGAACTAACTCTACACCTTTCAAGGTCAACATTTTAAACAAAAATGTACTAGCAACGCAATTCAATGCACCCGTTTCTATGGTTGCGACTCCCTCTTTATCCAAAATGAAAATTTCTACCATCGGATGTGCATTATCGTCATGTATATTATACAAGGTGTTGAAATTAACTTCTTTTGTTGACTGTACTTCACCTCTACACGTCGTACATCTCGACCTGTAGGCCTACCATCAACTTTTAGTTTGCGATTCAATTCCGATGCTATCCAGTTTAGGACCTAAACTGAATCGCTTAGATTCGTACCATGAAGTGTTTAATGGTGAGTGGCGTTTGAATCCTTCCCATAGCATCCGCAACGT
The DNA here is from genome assembly GCA_916618145.1 of Emmelina monodactyla. Taxonomy (NCBI): domain Eukaryota; kingdom Metazoa; phylum Arthropoda; class Insecta; order Lepidoptera; family Pterophoridae; genus Emmelina; species Emmelina monodactyla. The sequence continues at coordinate 7,858,268 of OU745316.1, forward strand.
GTTGTGTCCTCATAAACTTCCAGAAGGCGCTGCTTCAGTCCGCTGTACTTGTTGCTGTTAGGAGGCATTTCGAGTATATCCACTACTTGTTGGATAGCCTCCTTGCCCAACCTAGGTATCACTAACTGGAACTTGGCGTCTTCTGACAGATCAAACCATAACGTTGGCATATCGGTCCAAAAGTCCGGTAGGCGTTCTTTAACCGACACTGCATTTACTGTACTTGGAACTGTGTTTTCCGGGGTGTTTGTATTAGGCACAGACACCACGGGAGGCGCAACATACGACGGCGACGGTATAAATTTTTGTTCCGGTTCTGTCATATTAAAAGTTTATAAGTCCCACTTTTTAAAACTTGACACCGAAAAAACTGAACTAAAAACTGTTCTTACGCGGGGTCACCAATTTAATGTCTATGGGGTTGTTCGTAAATAATACGACGAATTGCATATAGCCGTTTATTGATAGCGTGCGTCGCTAACGGCGTGTGGATACGCACTAACTACGTAACTGATGTCCCTACAAAAGAATGAACTATTTCAGATGAATCGCTTACAAACTAGCGACCCAATTTAGGTTTGTTTAAGTAACGTTGTGGTACGAATAAGCGAAGCAGTTCAGTTTAGGTCCTAAACTGATTCGCAATAAGAGTTCATGGTAGGCCTCCTGATTACCCCGGGTTGTCCACATCCGTAACATTTTAAAGTTGTGGAAACGTTACTAGATACGGCCCGAGATGACGATGTGTTATTCTCACAAAATACTTTTTCGCGATCCCTTTTGATCGGAACCGGTGTATCACTATGTTTCGCGGTAAAATTATGACAATTTTCGATAGTGTTACCAAACCTGCGACAGTATGAGCATCTCGTCCTATTTTTATGCGACTTTGATTCTATTATGGCAGTCGACTTCACAATCGAGTTTTTATAAAAAAAACTCGTGGTAACGCAACATTCGAGTTAGCGGCACAAATCGTAGGGGGTTTCCCGGAATTTACTAAATTACATTTTTCACTTATTTGTTGCAAAACTTCAACAAGTTTTAGTAGGTATTAATTTATTTATTTAAAAATTTTAGGAGAACATACAGCTAGGAAATAACAATAAAATTCAAGTTTAAAAATAGTAGGCCAATTACACGTTCCCACATTTAGTTAAAATGAGTTTACACTTAAAACAAAATTCATAAAAGCTAAATACTTACACAAAATACAAAGTTACAGAATACAAAATACAAAATTAAGGATTTACAGTAAATTAACTATTTTTAAAAAATAATTTAGCGATGCCGGACCTCACACTTGAGATGGTGGTATAAAATGGGTCAACATCGATATCTCGTATGAGTTGGTTGAGATGGTCGCTCGCTCGGAGCAGGAAGGAATGCTGGCGGTATGAGCTGTGTGCTAGTGGGACATGGAACAACGATGGACTTCTCAGAGACTTAGTGTGCGTACATAACCCGATCTTGCTTAGTAGTTCTGGACAGTCTATTTTATTTTGTAGTATTTTGATAAAAGTTATAATATCTGCTGTGTTACGGCGTATGTACCGGAGAGTCGTAATGAGAATTTAGTTGCCATATTTAAAAAACTATGTACCGAAATCAAAGTACCGATTGAAGATGCGCAAGTTCAGGCCCGCAGACGCGTTGCTAAGATGGATACTTCATCAAAACGACCTCGAAACATTTTGGTGACTTTAAGTAATCCTCGATTGCGCGATACTATTTTATCTTCATCAGCGCGTTTTAATAAGGCCCACCCTGAAGTTCCTCTTAATTCTTCTCATCTTGGTTTCCAAGGTGAAACCAGTAGAATTTATGTGGCTGAACATCTATCTCCGGAGTGCAAGATTTTGCACAAAAAGACTAGACAATTGGCTATGGACAAAAAATATAAATATTTTTGGGTTAAGTACGGGCGTATATACGTGCGCAAAGATGACCAATCTGGGACCATTCTGATTAAAAACGAGGATTCTCTTTCTAGGTTGTTAATTGTAGTGTAGAATAATTAAGCTTTAGTTTTTGGTTGTTTCTTAATTTCTAATTATGATTATTTACTATCAGAATGTAAATAGAATTCGTACAAAAGTTGATGAGCTATATGTGAATATTTTGAATTGCAATTACGATCTTATTTGTCTGACTGAGACTAACTTTAATGATAGTGTTTTTGATGCTGAAATTTGTGACTCCCGTTACAATATCTTACGCAGAGACCGGAGTCTTGCAACCTCGAAAAAAAAGACGGTGGTGGGATAGCAATTGCAATTAAAAAGAATATAAAATTCGTTCGTCAAACTACCTGGGAAAGTAGTGTTGAAGATTTGTGGTTGAGTATTCAGGATGATTCTCTAAATAAAGTTTTAAATGTTTGCCTTTGTTATTTGCCACCTTACATTTCCATAGGTGCACGTCAAGAGTTTTACGACAAGTTGTATAATATTATTTTGCATGCCGATGATATTCATGATTTTATTTGTATTGGGGATTTTAACATGCCTGAGATTGCGTGGACTAAGTCGATATCATCAAATGTTATGTTACCCGGTGATCCTAAAGATTTTACGTCTAACTTACTCATTGATACAATGTCTCTTTGTAACTTGAAGCAGTTCAATCATATTCCCAATTGCAACAATCGTTTGCTGGATCTTGTACTGTCCAATCACTCTAATCTTCAAGTCAAGCCTGCTGACCTTTTGATTCGTTTAGATAAACATCACCCGGGCATCTTGGTTGATATTGACCGCGTTAGTTATTCAGAAAATGTAATGAAACCCCGTGCAGTTAACAGTACAGTTGCAGTTAACACTTCTGTATGCTGACGACCTTAAGATTTTCCATACTGTTGCTAACGAGAGTGATGCAATGTTACTCCAACATAACCTTAATATTGTGTCAGACTGGTGTGCCAGAAATTTTATGTCTCTGAATGTGAAAAAATGCTACGTTATTTCTTTTACACGTAAACGCAATAGGTTTGTTTTTGATTACAAAATTGGAGACCACAAAGTTGAACGGACGGAAACGGTGAAAGACCTTGGAGTTATCTTTGACAATGAACTTTCTTTTCGAAATCACTATGATTATATTGTTGCAAAGAGTAATAGATTGTTGGGTTTTATATCTAGAAGCACCAAAAGTTTCCAAAACGTTCGTGGTTTTATTATTTTATACTTTGCTTTAATAAGGAGTATACTCGAGTATAATGCAGTTATCTGGTCCCCATATTATAAGGTTCATATTGATCGTATCGAACAGGTTCAAAATAGATGTTTAAAAATAATTTCGTTCAGATCCGGTAACCATCGTAAGTTGACTTCATACACTGACAGACTTAAGCACTTTAACTTTTCCTCTTTAGAGTCACGTCGTAACGGTTGTGATTTAATATGTTTATATAAAATAGTAAATGCTCTTATTGACGCTCCTCCACTTTTATCACTCATTAGTTTTAACGTAAGATACAGATCACGCAATCCCACGCATAGGTTGTTTGCTTTAGAGGCTTATAAAAATAATACTTCTTATTATAATCCCATAGTTAGAATGTGTAGAGAATATAATGAACTGGTTCTCAACCACAGATCCTTTGATATCCTTGGTGACACTTTGTATTCTTTTAAAAATAGATTAAACAAAATCTAAAAATGTGTATGTTGAACTTCATTGATTGTTAGTGTTCTTTTTGTTTACTTGTTTTTATTATCTCTGATTACTTTAAATTATTAACTCATATATAATGATGTTTTTTCTTAATTTTAACTTGCTGTATACACATGTGTTGAATTGTTGCCTAGCTTACTATATAGTCAAATTATTTTGTATAATTTTGGTGACAATTTGTTTTGTGTATCTACTAAATAAATAAATAAATAAATAAAATAAAGTATGGTCAAAGGTAGCGTATGGTGTCTTTGACATCGGTTCAAATAGTCAGGTTCGAAAGTTTTTGTTTTGAATTGCAAGTAGCGCATAAAACGTTTCTGAATCGACTCAATGCGGTCTATATAGATGACATATGCTGGGTTCCAGACAGGAGAGGCGTATTCGAGGTGGCTGCGGACGTATGCGCAGTACAGAATTTTGATTACTTTGATGCTACGGAAGTCTGATGACAAACGGATCACAAAACCCAGTGCACGAGAAGCTTTCTTAATTATAGTTGAAGCTATAATTAAGAAAGCTTCTCGTGCTTGTCGAACAATAATTTCGAGTCAAATACTACTCCCAAGTCATTCATTTGAGTAACTCTTGATAATTTAACGTCATGTAACGTGTAGTCAAAAAATAATGGCTTGGGTTTACGGGTGAAAGAACAAACGAAACATTTAAGTATGTTCAACTCCAGTCTATTTCGCAGACAGTAGCGTTGAAAATTTATAAGGTCTCTTTGTAACATTAAGGCGTCTGAAAAATTATTAATAGACTTTAAAATTTTCACATCATCCGCGTACATTATTATTTTAGACGCCTCAAAACATGAATAAATATCATTTACGTATATAGAAAATAATAAAGGTCCCAGTAGTGAGCCTTGCGGAAAACCTAAGGGTATATCACGTGATCGAGAACAGTATCCATTCAGCGCCACTATATGACATCTATTTTCAACATAAGAAGTGAACCATCGTAAAAGATTGCCTCTAATGCCAGCCAGTTGTAGCTTGTGAAGTAATATTTTGTGATCAATTTTATCAAAACACTTGCACAGTATGTATAGATGACGTCCAACTGCGAAGGTTTTGACATATTTTCAGTTATAAAATCAGTGCATACCAAAAGATTGGATTCCGTAGATCTACCCTTTACAAACCCGTGCTGGTGCACAGATAACAAAGGTTTCAGTGCAGCATACATTTGTTGATAAATAAGTTTCTCAAATACTTTTGCAAACAAACATAACTTTGAGATCGGTCTGTAATTTACCACGTCATTCTTTGAAACTTTTTTGTAAATAGGCGTTATAAACGCGCTTTTCCAAGTAGATGGGACCTGTCCTAGTTCTAATGATCTGCGAAATATAAGTGTTAGAGGCAACATCAGACTTTTAGCGCAGTTTGTAATAAAAATAGGGGATATAATGTCGGGTGACTTGCTGACATCTAATGCTAATAATAATTTTAAAACGGCACCCTCATCCACTTCAATATTTGTTAGATCACAGATTGATGTACAAGAGCTTGTGTCATGGTTAGAGTTAAAGGTATTATTTAACTTGAGGAATTTTGAGAAAATGTAGAATAAAAATAGTCACTGAACATGTTGCAAATGCCTTCACTTGTATCTGATGTGATATTGCCGTAATTCATCACTGAGGGAATGCTAGAGTGTTGACGTCGGCATTTGACGTATGACCAAAAGCATTTTGGATTTTTTGCAATATCAGTTTCAATTTTCTTAATATACTGCAGAAACAAATCTCTTTCCATAGTTTTAGCGCGATCTCTCAGAATAAGGAAGCTTTGATAATCAGAAGTATTATTGTATGTCAAATATTTTCTATAGAATTTATATTTTTCTTTCAAATTTTTTTTAAGACATGAGTTAAACCCAGGAGGATGTGATCTATGAGAGTTAGTTACTATAGTAGGTATGAAGACGTCTCGAATTGCATTAATTTGATCATAAAAAAGTTTTAAAGAATGGTCCATTGTACCTGTTGTCAGAATATCCAACCAATTAATTTTATCTAACTCACTACATATAGATTCGTAATCCCCTTTATTATACAAATAAATAGTACGTTGCGGAGCTTGCAAAGTGTGTTATTCAAGAAAATCCGCCGAAACGTAGAATGCTTTATGGTGTAGGTCCAAAGGAACAAGTGGGTCAGTGCATTCATGTATTAAAATGTCATCATTACTAAAAGCTAAGTCCAGGATTCTGTTATTAATATTCATCAAATTATTATAGTGATTCAAATTACATACATCTAAGTTGTCAAAGAATAAATCCTGATTATTGGTCATATTACTTGGAATTAAATAATTAAAATCTGCACTAGGTGTCCATGTCACATTGTCATTTAAAATAACCTAATATTAAAAATCTGTCACATGGGTTTTCTGCGGTCAGATCGGTAAGTTTATTAGAGAAAGTTCATTAATTGCATTTCCATGGAGTTACCATTTTTTTGTGCACAAATATATACAACGCCTAGATTCATAGTGTAGGTAATACGCGGACGCTTACGATGCAGACTTAATGACACCCCGATATCCTCCGCGGAGGAGTACCGCTCGGGCCGACAATATGCAGTCAGCTCACGGCGCACGGCAATAAGCACCCTGCCGCCGTAACACTGATCTGTGTTGTCGTAGTCCCTATCGCGCCTCCACACAATATAACGGTCATCGATTACCTCACAGCTCATAACACTATCCAACAACCAGGTTTCAGTTAAGCAGATAACATCAAAATCTTCGACCAACAAATTTCGCAAAAAAGTAACAGTTTTCGTCCGCAGTCCCCTTACGTTTTGGTAGTAGATTTTAAGCATTTTTATTGGCGTTATAACAACCGCATGACTCGACGTTTAAGCGACCAATTTTAATTGACACATTCTGCACCGAAACTACTAATAAAATAGACTTATTTGATACAGTATGACCTTTGCGGCAATAAATCCCAAACCTAAGCCCTGAACGCAACAATAAATGCACTGGAAAAGACACGAAAGTATAACTTATAGCATTTTCATACTCATAACCGCAAGTAAACAGAGGTGTGCGCGCTGTCGGCGCCGTTAACAGACTGAGCGGCCGGCCTGGCAACACGGGCGGGCCCATGCATCGATCGCCTGCGCATTGTTCTGGCGATAACGGTATTCGTGACCGTTGAGTGCGCGAGCTGACTTATTGCTTGTTAAAGACTTATTGCTTACCTCTACTTCCAAGATCGCCTCTTCTACTGGCCTTGCCTTATGAATCAAATTGTCGATCGTCGTTGTCGAGTCACGCGGTAGAAAAGACCTAGAAAATAGGCACCGCACTCGCGTAATAAATATTTCGGCACGTTCACTCTGTTGTTCACACGTAAACACCTCGCGGAACACTTTGTAGGCGGGGCGCGGGGAGCCGTACATGCCACGTAGCGCGGCTACTGCTGCATCCCACGTACTGGTCGTCGCCTTCACTCTTTGCCACCACACGGCGGCAGCGCCACTCAGCAACATCGGGAGGCCCTTCAGTGCGTGCTGGTCCGACACGCTGGTGCACTCCTTATAAGTCTCCACGACGTCAAGGAACGCGTCGAGTACTTCTGCGCTGTTTTCTTCGCCGGTGAATCGGGCTGTGCATCTTGCAAACAAGCCTGCGGTAGGTCCGAAACTAACCGGGAACGCGGCGGCGCCACCGTCGGGGCCGTGCGGCGTGTCTACTGGGGTAGCCGTTGCCATCCGAGAGCACAATATATTTTCTATGAGTAATCTGTTCGCCTCGGCCTGTGTTTGTGCCATGTTAGTAAGGATGGGCGATAGCTGTTCTTGCGTCATCGTAATAGAACCGGCGGGGGCGGCGGCGCCGGGCGGCAGGCCCTGCGCGGCGTCGGCGGCGTCGTTCGCGGTGACGGTTATATTCGCCTCGTCGCTTTCCTCGTCTGTGTCTGCTGCATTGGCACGGGTGGTATATTTTGCAGCGGCATATTTCGCACCGAACTTTGGTTGCACACTCAACGCACTTATTGTTTTTCACTCTCTGTCCGCAAGTTGGGCGTCACTTGTAATGGTTTAATATCACTTTTTATTGAAAAATGAATATGATACAGTTAAAACAAGGTAAATAGGGTTCGGTACAGAGAAATTATTAACAAAATGAACAACTATCACGTGGCCTGACAACAAGGAGCGCGCGTGATGCGTCTCATAGCAATGCGGAAATGCAACTGATGCAATAATTCAATCAATCGAATGAGCGGGTGAGGGGCGCCCGCGGCGGCATAAAGTCCTGGCACGCGCGAGAGTAGGCTATTCTGGAAGTAGGTAGTAGAGATGGGGTAGACGTGTGTTATACTATTTAAAATTAACTTTTAACACAACTTAAGTAATGGAATGTGACCGCCTTAAGGATATAATAAGTGAAATTTGAAATTGCAAATATTAAAAAATATCATATCAAAATTAGGACCGCTAAGAATAAACGAACAAATGGGGCAAAGAAAATACAGTGAGGTTGAGAAATTATAAAGTGAATACCTGTTAATTTTAAAAAGCGAAACCTTAGTTGTACATTTACAAATTTCCCAAGTTAAAGAGTCTCAAGTAAACATTTTGTGTGCCGAAATTCAAAAACTGTATATATTAAAATTTATATGTTTAATATTCTTAGTTCTGAAGGAAACTATGGCAAAGTTTGACTTAAAAACTGCAATAAGTCTTATCCCAATAATGGACGGTGCCAAGAGCACAACAAAATGCATTATTGAGTCAATTGATTTAAACAGAAGTTTGATCGATGGAACCTAACATACTGTTCTCATTAAATTTGTTTTAAAAACTCGCCTGACTGAAAGTGCGAAGATGATACCATACACGGAATACTCTGTAACAAGATGAAGCTGAATGAAGTAGATAAGTTTGACCTTCTCGTCTGCCACCGCCTTGGTTCATCTCAGGGCAAAGCTCGACCTGTTTTAGTTCGGTTCCGGAACATGGAGGATCGTCATCAAGTGTTAGACAGTAAAACGTCACTCAAGGGTTCCGGAATAACCATTTCGGAGTTCTTGACCAAGACAGGCATCTTTACTGCGACTCGTGCACACTTTGGTGTTAAGAACTATTGGTCAGTAGAGGGACGCATAGTAATAATTCTTCCGGACAAAACGCGTCATAAAATTTATCAAACAGGTACGATAGATGAAACAGAAAGATCGTCATGTGAATTTAAACGCATTTTAACGGGTTTTACGCGTTTATTTTATTATTTTTGATTTTCCGACGTTTCGGCATTTTTACAAATGCCGTGGTCACGGGGAGACGACGTTAAAATGAGTTTAATTTCAAGTAATAATAAATGCGTGAATCTAAGAAGTTAGATCGTCATGTGACTGGGTCGATGTCTTACGCAGCGTACGTTCGTTTCTTTGTTTTGTTAAGTGAATTACTGGACTGGCTCTACGTCTTCGTTAATTAAGCTTATAATTCCTATTATTTTGACTTCACTAGTGATTGGAACTTTGGTGATTCTACGACGACCTTAGCTATTTTAGCGGACTTTGTGTTGTCAACATGTCGCGATACGTTTATACGTCTCAAGAATATGCTAATATGCACGTTATCTATGGGGAATGTAGAGGTAATGCAAATGCTGCTGCAGCTCTTTACCGCGAACAGTATCGTAATTCACGTCATCCAGATTACCGTATTTTTATTAGGGTTAATGGCTGTTATTCCGAAGGCAGAATACCTGGTAGCGGTCTAGTGGTGCTGGTTCCGGAAGGGTTGGTCGCCTAGACGTCAAAGTAGATGTCCTCAATGAATTTGAGCTCCTGCTCTTTCCCTACGATCTCCACGCGAAATCGTAGGGTCGCCGCAGGGGAATAGACTAATCAACCGTGCACAATGTTTTAAAGAAAAACAGATTCCATCCATTTCATTTTACACGCGTGCAAACTCAACTTCCAAGAGACTTTCTACTAAGAAATCAATTTTGTCGTAAGATGTTAGAAAAGATGGACGAAGATCCGCAGTTCTTTAATAAAATTCTGTGGAGTGATGAATCTACTTTAAAGAGATTGATGGCAATCTGTTAATATGTCTATCGCGGTATTAACAGATTGCCAACAAATAAGTCACATTATCGCAGAGAACAGTGTGCAGACGCTAAGTTTCTAAGGGAAGATATGACGTTTTCCAAAATTTATGAATTATATTGTGGAAAAAGCAGGTGTAAAATGTTTGTCAAATTCTAAAGTAAAACAAATTCTTCTAACAAAATTTAATTTACGAATTAAACCTTTAAAAACAGATACATGTAACAAGTGTGATTATTATGAAAGCAAAAAGTTAACTGCGTCTTATGAATATAAAACTGAGATCGAATCACATCATCTAGCACACAAGCAAGAAGCAGAAGCTCTCCAGAACTTGATGAAAAAAGACTTGCAGCTTGCTAAAGAAGATCATAGCGTTGAAACAATAACTGTTGATATGGAAAAAACTTTACCTTTGCCCCGCATTCCTACCAATATCGTTTTTTACAAACGCCAAATATCCCTACTAATATTATAAATGCGAAAGTTACTCTGTCTGTCTGTCTGTTACGCTTTCACACCTAAACCACTGAACCGATTTTGTTGAAATTTGGTATGAAGAAAGAACTGAACTTGGGAAAGGACATAGGGTACTTTTTACCGCGGGAAAACTTCTTATTCCCACGGGAAACCGACTTCCACGCGAACGGAGTAGCGGGCGGCCACTAGTGGGTTTATAATTTGGGTATTCACACCGGGAGCAATGATGAAGCTCATTGTAATGTGTGGATAGAAGGCGAAGCCGGTCGAGGAGCGGTCGGCTTCTGTTTGATCAAATATTTTTTGATAAGAAGTTTTGATGAAATTATGTAATGATAATAACAAGGAAATATTTGTATGTGGTGATTTTAACATTGATTTGTTAGAGAACTCATCAATGAGTAAAAAGTTACTAAAAATATTTAAATGTCATAAACCTCACCAATCTGTTCTTTGAACCAACTAGAATAGACAAGACAACTGTATTTACCGGACACAGTACACGGAACGCTTCGACATCGACACGATACGCAAAGCTGCTGGATGGTCGACTAATTCACAAACATTTGCAAGATTTCATAAATTAAATATAATTAATTCAGAAGGAGATTTTGCCAATTCAGTGTGTTTAGGATTTCATAATAAATAAATTGTTTTGTTGGTACTTACTATTAAACAACAATATTTATTGGGCTTTAGATTAAACATCTCTTTAAATTAAAATGAATTAATAGAAAATACAACAGGTAGCCGCCATTAGATTCAATCCAAATCCGCGCCCAACGGCAGTGACGCCAACCAGTGATGTCCATCGAATGCTAGGGATGTCCAGTTACCGATTACTTTTGTTTTACCGCTAACATTACATAGTTACCTACTTACCAGTTATTGTTAATTATATTATAAGTAATTAGTCTTAATCATTAATTAATAAGAAATCAATAAATACTTAAATTATATTATTTCTTCTAACTGTTGTTTCTGTTCGCGCCTACAACCGTTCAATAGCAAATAAGTAGATTAAGTAACTTGATAATATAATTCATATGTTAAATGTATTGAGGGTAGAAAAATTATTAATTTCTGTTCTAATCTCGCATTACACGACGTCACCTTGAGCTGCTGTTTTATTACAAAATTCCTGAAAATACGCAACGAAACCCAGTTCTACAACTTGTGCACCAAACATAAGTGTTTTGGCGACCGTGACAGGACAGATTTGCAAAAAAATCTCGAAAGGTTACTACGAAATACGAAGAGTGAAACTCGCCACTGTGAGAACAAAGGACTGTTACGTGACTTGCAACTTGTTTGATTGGAGTCAAGATATTTTGCTACTGTGAAGTGGTGTGCCGCCTCCTTGGTCAACCAGCATCAAAAGTTCGTGCCGAGCAGCAGTGCAGCATCCGCATTTACAAAAGTTAAGTTGCCCTTCCTTTGTTCCCCAAACTACCTACCATCAATATTTTTTTTCCACAATTACATCTCATTTTCCTCATTTATCCCTAATTTAGCTATCTACTTGTGCTCAATCTATTCAATTATACTAAATTCATATAAAAATTTGCCGATTTTAGTTCCTTTACGCTATTCTTTACCACTTCAGGTACTTATTACCTATCACCATAATACCGTCAACCCATTTTGACCAAATATAATCAGTAGTTAGGTTATAAATTCACATAGTGACCCGATCTTGCCGAACTGATTTCAGCCTGGTGCTGCCTTTTGGCCGCCACAGCGCAGCGCCTCCGCTACCGCCAGCGCAGCGCCTGCGCACACCGGCGACCGGGCGCTCGTTTCGCCACCCGCCCGCACGTATCGCCGAAAAGGGAAGCGTGAGAGTTTAAATCTTATTACTACATCACTAAGGTAACTTCAAATCTTGTTGATATAATTACCGTAAATAGGAAAGTGCACTTACTTACTTACCTTTGTACTTACCGACTTACCCACTTATTTATTTTTTTTAACTTTGGTGATAAATTAAAATTAAATTACAATGTCTCACGAGGATAAATCTTTAAAAACATTAATTATTAAACGCAGCTCAATTAAGGGCCAAATAACTAAGTTCAAAAACTACATAGATAAGGTATCGACGCAGTCAGAAATATCAAACATTGAAATTGCTGAATTAACATTGAAACTTTCTAGAATTGAGAACTTATCAACAAGATTTGATGATTTGCAGACTGAGATCGAGATTTTAAATTCACAAAGCATACAATTAGAATTGGATGAACGTGAACGCATCGAGCATGATATTATTCAAGCTATAGCGACTGCCAAAAGTCTAATACAAAGTTATGAAAGTCAAAATTACGGTGAAGACGAAAAACGTCGTATGTCCATGCCCGGTGCGTACCCGGCTCTCCAGGATGTAAATTTTAAATTACCGCAAATACAAATTTCTAAATTTGATGGATCACATTTCCGTTGGCTTGAGTTCCGTGACACATTTATGAGTTTAGTCCACACAAATGAACGTATTCAAAATATACATAAGTTTCATTATTTGCTATCATATCTCGAGGGTGACGCGGCTCGTATCATTTCAAATCTTGAGGTTTCCTCCACCAATTATGTAGAAGCATGGAGCTTACTATGCGAACGCTATGATAACAAAAGAATGTTGATTAATTACCATTTGGATTCATTATTTAATATACAAGTTATAACAAGGGAATCCGACAAATCGTTGCGTTTTTTGGTAGATCACGTGACCAAAAACCTTAGAGCTTTGGCAAGTCTAGGGCAGCCTACTGATCATTGGGATTTACTTATAATTTATATGTTATCGTCTAAATTAGACAATCACACATTAACTAAATGGGAGGAATACCGCAACACACTACAAGAAATACCAAATTTAGTACAATTTAATAAATTTATTATTGATCGAGCGGATGTAATAGAATCTCTCAATAGAAATAAATATGGTCAGAATAATAACAATAATTATTTGCCAAGGCCACAGGTCGTGCCACGTCCTTACTATTCAAACAATCAGTATAACTCCATGCAAAATAAATCATTTAATAAAAATGATCGTCTTCCGAAGTCATTTACGGGCGTAGGCACCAGCAACCACACATCTCAAAGGCAGGGAGTGTTTCTTTGTGTTGTTTGTAATGGCAATCATAAAATATATGATTGTCCTACTTTTAGGTCAAAGAGTGTCAGAGAGAAATTAGAAATTATCACGAAATTTAAGTTATGTAAAAACTGTTTGAGGCAAGGTCACCCAGTAAGTGAGTGTCGCATGGGGCCCTGCCGTCAATGTAACGAAAAGCATAATACTCTCTTGCACGATCCAAACGTATCTACTAATTGTAATGTCGTGGAAACTGATTCTGAATTAACCGTGGCTTTCTCACAGCAAAACACAAATCAGGTCATACTTTCTACTGTTATGATCAATGTATACAATCCAATTAATAATAAAATGGAAACTGTTCGAGCACTCCTTGACAGCGGCAGCCAGTGTTCTTTCATAAAGAGTTCCCTGCAACAAAAATTAAATTTAAGGATTATTTCTCAAAATGCGTTAAATGTCATAGGAATAGGCAATAATAATTCAAACAAAATAACACAAAGTTGTCTTTTAAATCTAAAATCTATTGATGATACTTACCAAACAGCATTACCTTGCTACGTTCTCGATGATTTAACAGGTGACCTACCAAAGGCTCACATCGACATACGTAACCTAAAAATACCTAAAAACATAAAATTAGCTGATCCAAAATTCAATTCTCCTGCTCCAATCGAGGTGCTCATTGGTGCAGACATTTTTTGGGATGTTATAGGAAGTGAACAGCATTCGTTAGGTACTAATAATCCTAAACTGCATAGCTCTAAATTAGGTTGGATAATTGCTGGTCCTATAACTTCACAAAAAATGGTACTAAACAAAACACTAAATACGTCTAATATCCAATGTAATCATGCAAAATTATCGAAATCCAATATAAATGAGATGTTAACTAAATTTTGGGAGTTAGAAGAGATTCCACAAAAGAAGTCTCTCAGCTCCAATGATTTGGAATGCGAAAATCAGTTTCTAAATACAGCAACTCGTCTTAGCTGTGGTCGGTTCTGCGTAAGACTTCCACTAAAGGAGTCTCCAGACTGCCTAGGCTCATCTTATAATATAGCAAAAAAACGTTTATTTGCTTTAGAAAGGCGTTTTCGAAAAAACCCTGAACTAAAGTCACAATATACAGAATTCATTCAGGAATACGCACAATTAGGTCATCTCTCGGAGTCGCCTGTAGCTATTCCTTATACATCGTACTTCTTATCACATCACGCAGTTTTTAAAGAAAGCGAATCAACCAAAATCAGGGTTGTTTTTGATGGCTCGGCTCCCACTTCTTCAGGATATTCCCTGAATGATATCCTCATGAAAGGTCCAAACATACAAAGTTCTCTCTTCTCCATTCTAATCAGAGCGCGGCAATACAAGTTCATTTTGACAGGTGACATAAATAAGTTCTATCGCCAAGTCGAAGTACATGAACAAGACCGCAATCTCCAACTGATTCTGTGGAGAGAAGATGAGCAACAACCTATAAAAACCTTGAAACTGAGTACTGTAACTTACGGAACCGCAAGTGCCAGCTATCTCAGTACAAGATGTCTATGGCAGGTGGGAGAAGAGTGTAAAGATATTCTAATAAAGGATATTATACAAAATGACTTATACTGCGATGATTTAATTACAGGAAGCAACGATGAGTCACAACTTAAATATATACAGACTGAAGTATCTAAGGCATTAAATTCAGCCTGTTTTCAACTCCGTAAGTACAAATCTAATTTACAGTCACTCTTTCTTAATGCTGACTTTCAAACAAATGAAAAACTCACCATTAGTGAATCAGCGAGCACCCTCGGTTTGGGGTGGGACCCAGTTCACGATCTCTTTAACTTTCCTATAAAGGTAAAATCAGACAATAGAATCGTCACTAAAAGAATTATAATGTCAAATTGTTTCCAAATATTTGACCCCCTAGGCCTATTATCTCCATGCATTATTCAACCGAAAATTTTACTTCAAAAACTATGGCTAGCAGGCGTAGACTGGGAGGAACCTGTCTCCGAAGAAATCACCAAAGAGTGGAATCAAATTCAAAGTAACTTACCTTCAATCACAGAACTTAAGATTCCTCGATGGGTTCTCGTCGATTCTGCAAGCACGATTGAGCTTCATTCATTTAGTGACGCCTCTCAAAGTGCTTACGGGGCCTGCATCTATATGCGATCTGTTAACGAACGCAATGAAGTTCACGTGAGCCTACTGTGCTCAAAATCAAAGGTTGCCCCTGTAAAGCCCACCACCATGCCGCGCCTAGAGTTATGTGCAGCGCTACTAGCAGCTAAACTGACTAAATCTGTACTTACCTCGCTCAGATATACTCCCACGCGCGTAGTGCACTGGTGTGACTCCAGCATCGTATTGTGTTGGATAAACAGCGATCCTGTAAAATTAAAAACATTTGTTGCGAATAGAGTAGGTGAAATAACGGAACTTACCGATCGTCGCTCATGGCGGTACGTACCTACCGACTGCAACCCGGCAGATTTGATCTCCCGGGGGGTGAACGGGAACCTGCTCAGTGAAAACACGCTGTGGTGGAAAGGACCACCTTACCTGCAAGAAAATGAATCAAAATGGCCTAACTTAAATCTAATAAAAAATAAACTTAATGACTTACCTGAAGTTAAAGTTAACACTATCACATTACTGGAACCACTCTACGATTTTAAACGATTTTCAAGTTTTACAAAATTACTGAGGACTTTTGCTTACGTGTTACGATTTTTGCACAATTCTAAAACTTTAAACAAAAATAAAAAAATAACAGGATTTTTAACTACAGATGAACTAAATAACGCATTTATTTTTATTTGTCGAATCGCACAAAAGCAATCTTTTACAAAAGAATACAAAACACTTTTGGAAAAAAGGGAGTTAGAACCAAAATCTAATATCTTATGCTTATCACCTTTTCTGGATCCTAAAACTAATTTAATACGTGTTGGTGGCAGATTGGATCTTTCTACTTGTCCATACGAACGGAAACATCCAATACTCTTAGACTCAGCTCATCATATAGTCAAAATATACTTTGAACGAGAGCACATACAACACCTACATGCCGGTCCCCAACTATTATTGTCCACCGTCAGGGCTAGCATTTGGCCCATTAACGGTAGAAAATTAGCTAGAAGAATAGTAAATCAATGCAGAATTTGTGCAAGATTTCGAGCTCAAACTCATCATCCGACGATGGGGCAACTGCCTCATTCTCGGGTGTCAGTAGGGCTCCCATTTAATTCTGTTGGAGTTGATTATGCTGGTCCATTTTTTATTTTGAGTAGAAAGGGACGTGGTGCAAAATTACAGAAATGTTATTTATGTTTATTTGTATGTTTACGTTTTAAATGCGTTCATTTGGAAGCTGTTACAGACTTAACAAAAGAATCATACTTAATGACACTTCGCAGATTTGTGGCGCGACGAGGTCGGCCAGCGGAGATTTGGTCCGATAACGGTAGAAATTTTGTTGCTGCGGCGAAAGATATTAGCAATTTCTTAAAAACAAATCACGAATCTCTTTCTGAGTCTGCATCTCAAGAAGGAGTTACATTTAAGTTTATACCTGCGTACGCTCCCCATTTCGGCGGTCTGTGGGAGGCTGGTATTAAATCGGCTAAGTTTCACATAAAGCGCGTCATGGGAAATTCCCATTTAACCTTTGAGGAATTGAGTACTCTTTTTGCACAAGTGGAAGCTATTTTAAACAGTAGACCCTTGTGTCCCATGTCGTCCTCTCCTAATGATTACCTGTCCTTAACTCCCGGGCACTTCTTAATTGGAAGACCACTAAATGCACTACCAACACCTGATGTGACCGAAAATGTGGAGACCAGTCTTCAAAGATATGCGCGAATTGAGAAAATCCACCAACATTTTTGGAAGAGATGGCAAGCGGAGTACCTTTCTGAATTACAGAGCCGTACAAAATGGCGTCTTAGTAAATCTAAGCTAAAGGTTGGAGATCTAGTACTCCTGCAAGAAGACAACGTTCCACCTCTGCAATGGCGTCTCGGGCGAGTTGCTCGACTGTTCCCAGGCAAAGACGGAGTGAATCGCGTTGCAGAAGTCAATACACTTCGAGGCTGCGTGCGTCGAGCTCTTGTGCGTCTGTGTCCACTGCCATCTCCAGAAGACCTTCACGCTTGAAAGCCCATGCCTTTCAAAGGGGGGAGAATATGTTCGCGCCTACAACCGTTCAATAGCAAATAAGTAGATTAAGTAACTTGATAATATAATTCATATGTTAAATGTATTGAGGGTAGAAAAATTATTAATTTCTGTTCTAATCTCGCATTACACGACGTCACCTTGAGCTGCTGTTTTATTACAAAATTCCTGAAAATACGCAACGAAACCCAGTTCTACAACTTGTGCACCAAACAGTTTCTTTTTTACAAAAACCTACATATTAGTAATGAGGTAGGCAGGTATTACAAAATACTAGGTATAGTCTCTAAACATCTACATAGTAAATTAATTTATATCTGAGAATGAAATGACGAAATATAATATAAGATCAAACGAACTTTCCAAAGAAGGGAAGTTCGATCGTTATTATGTGAGTCATTTCATTCGAAAGATATAAACAAAATGTAATACCTATCTTTAAAACGAATGACGAGAAATACCAACGTTAAATTCAAACCAATGTCGACATAAACATTTTTTTTTTCACTTTAAATCTAAACGTGCGATGTTGCTAGCGCAAGAAAAGGGGAACTACAAAGTAAATTAATTTATATCTTTCGAATGAAATGACTCACATAATAACGATCGAACTTCACTTCTTTGGGAAGTTCGTTTGATCTTATATTATTAAATATGCCACCATCAGATTTTCTGCCTTTTGCTCCTATATCAATGTAGGTAAAACAATAATCGTGACCAACACACGCTAGTAATACAATACAGAATGTACTATTGTAATTAAAAAAGGTCCGACCCAGTACCAGGGGGAATTTTATATTTTTATGTTTGCCATCAATAGCACCAATGCAATTGGGGAAATTCCATCTCGTTAAAAAGCCTCTTCTAATTTAATTCCAGTGCTCTTCAGAATTTGGAACCTTTAAAATAAATAAATAATTTCATCTTTTCAGAACGAAACATTACAGTCATCACAAGATAACATACTTTTAGATTATGTTGACAATATGGAAAATAATCCTGTAACAGTTTCAACGATTTACATTCCCGATAGTTTTTTATCTCCAATGCTCAAAAAAGCTACCAAAAACGCATCTCATACTCAAATAGCTTTAGGCAAATTGGTCAGTATTGAGAAAAGTGCGAAAATGGAAAAACCAGATGACGATTTAGACAATATTTTGCAAAATATACCTCATTATTGCGAAAATTAAATCCCGAACGTATAATACACGCACAAAATGAAATACAAACAGTATTATCGAAAATCAAGCTACAGGATCTTAAAGAAAAAAAACGCCAAAAATCTACCCCTATGCCAGAATGCCAGAATCCCTATTCAATACAAGGCAGCGATGACGTGTGGTTGGCGACTTTGTGACTTTATTTTGGAACTATTATTTTTTTATAATTGTATTTGATTCCTTAATATGGTTTCGATTCGATCGAAACATTCGATTTTGAAAATGGTTTTCTTTCGTACTTACTTTTATAAATTCTTCCAATGCTGAAAAAATGGCTTGAAGTACTTTATTGTTAAAAGAAACAGGTTGTTGGATTTCAAACGAAAGAATAGGTCTTTATTTTCTGACTTTGACAAGTACATCAATGATTAGAACAAATATTCAACACTAGATGGCGCTAGCATGTACATTTTGATATACAATTTTTAACACCCCCACTATAACAAAATTCCAAACGATACAAATACTGTTTACAAAAAAAAAAAAAAACATTAATATGGAACAATACCAAGAATTTGCATAAATTTATAGTGTTTTATTTCTGACAATCCCTTAGTTAATAAGTCTGCAGGCATGTTAGCAGTTGGCAAATATTTAGTTTCAACTAAACCGCTATTAATTACATCTCTGATAAAATTATACCTTACATCAATATGTTTTGATCGTTTATGAGATTGGTAGTTATTTGCCAGTTTTAATGCACTTTGGCTATCATTATACAATATAATTTATGGTTAATTGAACTTACCTAAGTGAACTTCAACCATAATTATACGAGGTGCTGCATCCGTAGAGATTCAAGAAACCTGTAGTACGTTTTCTGCTGTACTGCATCATCACACGATTTTTAGATCCTATTTTAAATAAAAATAAAATCGAATATTGACTCAATACCCACTCCCTACTACGGTAGCCGGTGACAGATGGCGCTGCAATCATTCGTTTTAGAGTTAACTTCTGCAATGATTTGGGGGTCTACGCAGGGAGGGTTGGGTAACTGAATCTCTACGGATGCAGCACCTCGTATAATTATGGTTGAAGTTCACTTAGGTAAGTTCAATTAACCATAAATTATACTTCGTTGCTGCATCCTACGAGATTCAAGAAACCTGTAGATGTTTAGAACGTCATTGCAGATAAGAAATAAACTGTAATTGTATGTATCAATATACAATGACGTCGCCAGTCACTGGAGGTTGATCGTGTGACACTACCATTGACACGAAAAGAAGAAGAAGAATATACAATGAAGTTTCTTGTAATTAATTTAAACAAAAAATAATGACTTCATAATAGAAGCATATGTGACAATAACAAATAATCATTCAAAGGATTTATAAAATATGGTAAATTATTCATGTATGTTAAACACCGCATCAGCGAAGGCTCTTTATTGTTCTACACTGTGTAAGGGTAGATTGTAAAACTTAGCGAAGCAGAGGGATGAGCCAGTCCAGCCGGCTGCGCGTTTGATGACGTCTAAAGAGACGCCCGCGCGCCTCGCGGCCGACGTCGACGCATATCGCGTGCTATGAGATGAATAATGAACGACATTAATCCCGCTATTTTTCAAAACTTGTTTTAATCCAGCGACTAATTGATGGGCCACTAGCGTTCCGAAATGGTTATTTAATAGTTAAAAATAACCTATCTGTATTTGTAGTTTGTCGCTGATCTTTGGTTTTCTCAATACAGACAGAGAGGGCCTTCGCTGGGCATATGCCAGGTTGATTAGGGTAGAATGGAATAATCAATTTGGAGTTTTTCCTATTAGGAACGGATGTTTTTACTAATGCGTCTAGGACTATTTCAACACCTGCTACATTTAGTGAGATATTACATAATATAATTAGTGACAACGTCTGTATGTCCACAGGACAACGCAAGTAGGGCTGCGAGTTTCATGGTGATCATTTCCAAAGGTATTTGGTACTCATTTGGATATTTATCTATTAGATAAGACAGAACTATATAAGGTTCCCAAACAAAAGTTTTGATATTTCGGTAAATTCGGTCTTATTTTTTTTTTTTTTTTAAACTCCCTTTAAATCCTATTTACACAATGATTTACACATATATGTTTACCTAACACTAGTGATAGTGCCGATCTAAATTAATTTATAGTACTGTACTTAGCGCCGTTGTTAAATCTTTCAGTAAGAAAATTAACTAGGCTGTTGACACATTTAAACAATCTAAATTATAATTTCTGCAAAATTTTACCCATAATTTGTATGTAATATCATATTGATTAATCGTATTATTAGATTGGGATCGAATGATAATGTCGATGGTGTCGTCACCTAGTGATTGTTTGGCGAACGCTTGCCGGATAAAGTTGCGCACACCAGGGTAAGACTGGCATAATAGGTGGTTCTGAAAGTAGAGAGAAGCAAGTTTTCATCTGGTCCAAAATATAGTACCTAATTCTGAAACTGTCGGCGAAATATAATATAAGTTTTTTGAAACATGATTCATGCGACTCCCATTTTGTATCAATGTTTGATACGCGCGAAGCTCCGCTTCTACATTGTCGCGTGACTTTATATAAGACGTATAAATAAACATATTTTACACACTCACACCACTGCCATCTTTCTCGATTTGATTAAGATGTGGGAATTTTATCCCAACATACACACACATTATTTTGTAGTCGATTCTTAATAGTAATTCTGAATTTCTGCGGTTTTTACAAAAGCATTTTAACCCCATAAAAGCAGCTAAGAGCTCTAAATAGTTAATGTGATGCTTTAGTTCTTTCTGGGACCAATGACCGTTAACAGATTCCCCATTACAAAAACAGATAAGGAAGAGATGCGTCTGAAAAAAAAAAAACTTCTAGACAAAAATGACCTGTACGAATAAGATTATTAACATACTTAATGTGTTTTTGCCACCAAAGAAAATATTCTTTAATTCTAAATTTACTACTCATCTTTGCGTCATAATCTCGGTATTTTGTTAAAGCGAAAAATTTCTCCCTCTCAAAATGCTTAGTATGCTATTGCCGGGCAAACGGCTATTATGTACCCACAAACTGAGCAAAGTCCCGTATTTTAACTGTTAACCTGGTGGCCATATCAATATTCAATATATATATTTATATACCTATATATAGCAACTAGCCATTGGCCTTCACAACGTTAGGCAGCAAGGGCAGCCAATATTTTCGTAAAAACAAATGGGGCCGAAGACAAACCAATTGGCAAGCAAGTGAATTCGTACAGGATATCATTGAAACGGATGCGTAAATAATACTTTCTGTATGATGTATGTACAGGTACCTACTTATGTAGGAATTGTAAGATAAAATTTGTAGCCGTGCGAATATCCTCCATATAAAAGTGTTGGTATTTTAAGAACTTTTTCAGTGCTTTTAAGTTTAAGATAAACCTAAAGGAACCGTTACTTTTTGGTATCAAAAATATTGGCGATATAAACTGACCGTTACTATTAGAACATGGAACAATCGAGCCTAATTCGATATTTTTTTATTTTTTTTTAATGGTACTTGGCATGTTAGTTTTGGAACCTGGTGAGTTACGTGGTTCAAACTTCATTTATATCCTTTAACTGTATCCAAAATTTGGATGTCGTTAGTAATGAATACGGCCAGGGTGCGGTACCTTTAGCGTCGAGTACGTCGGTCCTGCGGCCGGCTCGGCGGCGGCGGGCGACGGCGCGGGGGCAGCGGCGGCCGGCGCGCACTCCACGGCGGCGGCGGGGGCTGTGTCGAGATGCTAAGACGTCTACGATTCATTGTCTCTTCATAGTGAAGATTCAGCAATACTTGATTTATCTCAGAAAGCTGTTTGATAAATTCATATTTTATTTAAGTCTTTGTTTATCTGATGTTAATTTAGGTATACCAGCGATACAGTATTTTTGCTAATAGTGTATCCTTTTGTTCTCTTGTCAAGCCCTCGATTAGTATTTTCCCCCCAACGTTTAGAGACTTACGCAGGAATATTCTTACCAAAGATATCTTCTGACTCTTTTGCTTCACCCAAGATGGATAAAATCTCCGAAGATATTGTATTTTCTTCACTCGCGTGGTTGGTTCGCGTGGGGCACTGAGGAGGGCGCGATTTTTATTTTCTGGATGACATCACGTGCCACCCCATTAAGAAAATAAAGAAGTTATTTCCGGATAACATCACGTGTTACCCCTTAGGAAATAAATTTATAAAATGTTAAATATGATTAAATTTCTCAACTTAGTTCAATTTTTATTTTCTGGATGACATCACGTGCCACCCCATTAGGAAAAAAAGAAAATATTTCCGGATAACATCACGTGTTACCCCTTAGGAAATAAATTTATAAAATGTTAAATATGATTAAATTTCTCAACTTAGTTCAATTTTTATTTTCTGGATGACATCACGTGCCACCCCATTAAGAAAATAAAGAAGTTATTTCCGGATAACATCACGTGTTACCCCTTAGGAAATAAATTTATAAAATGTTAAATATGATTAAATTTCTCAACTTAGTTCAATTTTTATTTTCTGGATGACATCACGTGCCACCCCATTAGGAAAAAAAGAAAATATTTCCGGATAACATCACGTGTTACCCCTTAGGAAATAAATTTATAAAATGTTAAATATGATTAAATTTCTCAACTTAGTTCAATTTTTATTTTCTGGATGACATCACGTGCCACCTCATTAAGAAAATAAAGAAGTTATTTCCGGATAACATCACGTGTTACCCCTTAGGAAATAAATTTATAAAATGTTAAATATGATTAAATTTCTCAACTTAGTTCAATTTTTATTTTCTGGATGACATCACGTGCCAGCCCATTAAGAAAATAAAAAAGTTATTTCCGGATAACATCACGTGTTACCCCTTAGGAAATAAATTTATAAAATGTTAATTATGATTAAATTTCTCCACTTAGCTCAGTTTTTATTTTCTGGATGACATCACGTGCCACCCCATTAAGAAAATTAAGAAGTTATTTCCGGATAACATCGCGTGTTACCCCTTAGAAAATAAACTAATTAAATGTTAAATATGAATAAATTTCTCAACTCAGATTTTTTTTTTTTTTTGGATGACATCACGTGCCGCCCTATTAAGAAAGTAAATAATTTCCGGACAACATCGCGTGTTACCCCTTAGGAAAAAATTAATAAAATGTTAAATAAAGTATCAAAAATATGCGGGTAGGTAAAAAATATTTCCGGATGGCATTTTGTGCCACCACTGAGGAAATATATTGATACGTTGAGATATTTTATCTCTTTTAAATTTAGCCTTCAATTAACCGTTAGGTTTCGAAAATATGTTTGACAAAACTACATCGCCGTATAATTGTTTTTCAACACAAAGTTTGTAATTTACGAATCGCACAGCCCACTAGGTAGCATCATATTTAGTTTTCGAACGTACATAATTAAACGTTACTAACCTTCTGTTTGGTAACCATCCGGAGGTTTTTGACGTCACAACTCACTTTGCAATCGTTTAATTTTCTTTTTTATTTCATCATCTGTCTTCTCACTGGTTCTTTTACCAATTTTTATAACAAATATGATAGAATTTACTTAATTTCACTATTTTTTAACTTAATTTTAACAGCGCACACGCGGATGATGCATCACACGGAAAACGAATGATTGCAGCGCCATCTGTCACCGGCTACCGTAGTAGGGAGTGGGTATTGAGTCAATATTCGATTTTATTTTTATTTAAAATAGGATCTAAAAATCGTGTGATGATGCAGTACAGCAGAAAACGTACTACAGGTTTCTTGAATCTCGTAGGATGCAGCAACGAAGTATAATCATGTTGTAACAACCTGTTAATTCATACTCCAAATTTCTTAAATAAATGGCCTCCCGACAAGCTTCTGACAAAGCCATATATTCAGCTTCACAGCTACTGAGAGCAACAGTTCTTTGCTTTTTGCTTTCCCAAGAGATGGCAGATCCAGATTTAGTAAAACAGATGCCAGTATAAGAACGTCTATCAATGCTATCACTAGCCCAATCTGCATCTGCATACCCCTCTAGTTCTGTTCTCTCTTTAGAGTATCTTAAACAATAATGCTTTGTTTTTAACAAATATTTTAAAACTCTCTTAGCATAATTCCAGTGAACATGTGAATAGCAATTATTGAATTGACTAAGGTAACTGACTGAATAGGCAATGTCTGGTCGTGTCAAAACTGCCAGATACATCAAACTACCTATAAGATTTTGATATGGCAAATGATCTTCACAAATATCAGATTTCTCAATATTTAATTTAGTCTCTATCGGAGTACTAACTGTATTACATTCAGACATGTCAAATTTTTTAATTAGTTGCTCAATATATTGCTCCTGATCCACTGTAATAACATTTGCATGTTTATCAATATTAATCCTCATGACTAAATATTGCTTTACCTGACCCAAATTTTTTATCTTAAATTTATGTTCCAAAGCTTCAATTAAAATATCAGTTTCTGACTTGTCATTTGAAAATATTATGAAATCATCAACATAAATTCCAACAAAAGTTTTCTTACCATTACTATGATTTTTTATAAACACACAAGGTTCCAGTTTACTTTTGTTAAATCCTAAGTTACACAATGTTTCTTCGATTCTCTGATACCAGGCCAGTGCAGATTGTTTTAAACCATACACAGCCTTTTTTAATTTTAACACTTTACTGGAATCTTTAACAGGAAAACCTTCAGGCATATGCATATATATACTTTCATTTAAATATCCATTAAGAAAAGCTGTTGTAACATCTAAGTGAGTTATGTTCATATTGAGCTGAACACTTAATGCAAATAGTAACCGCAAGGTCGAATGTCTAATCACCGGCGAGAAGGTCTCTTGATAGTCCACACCAGCTTTCTGTGTAAAACCTTTGGCCACTAACCTTGCCCGATACCTCACATTACCATCACACTCATATTTTCTTTTTAAGACCCACTTGCACTGCACTACACTAGCACTTTCTGGAGCATCAACAATCTCCCATACTTGGTTCTCTTCGAACGACTCCAACTCCTCTGCCATCGCCTGCCGCCACTGCTGCTTTTCTGGACCACTGATAGCATCTTCATATGTCAGCTCGTCCTCTCCTGTGGATCTAGTACACATATTAACAATACCGTACCTTGAAGGCTTTTTCTTCTGTCTTTTCTCTTTTATTTCATCAACTGGTTGAGGGGCTTGTGGTGAATTATTGGATTTTGGGTCATTTGTTTTTTCGGGTGTATTGACTTCTTGCAAGTCATTATTATGTTCTACACTCTCTACGTCCAGGAATTCCAAGTCATTAGAGCTTGATTCATTAGAATAATCTAATTTCACCACAGATTCCACCATTGAATCCCCCACTGAATCTGTGTTCTCTACATTCTGTATAGAAACTGTAACTGTTTCCTCTTTCTTTGGCTTTTCCATAATTACAACATCTCTACTGGTTGTAATATGCCTTTTTATTGGATCATAAATTCTGTATCCTTTTACATTCTCACTGAAACCAACAAGTATATGTTTCTTTGATTTTTTATCCCATTTGGTTCTTTTTTCCTTCGGTATGTGAGCCATCACGGTGCTACCAAATATACGAATATGTTTAAGGTTCGGTTTAATTCCAGTCCATGCTTCATATGGAGTCTTTTCAATTCCTGAGGCTACTGACCTGTTTTTTAAATAGACAGCTGTGTTTGCAGCTTCTGCCCAAAATTTTTTGTCTAAACCAGCATCAAAAAGAAGACATCTTGCTCTCTCTACAATGGTTCTATTAGATCTCTCACTTAGCCCATTCTGTTCGGGTGTGTAAGGATTTGTTTTTTGATGTATGGTGCCCTCTGATTTCAAATAATTCTCAAAATTATTGCTGCAATACTCCCAACCATTGTCTGTTCTCAAGATTTTTATCTTTTTATTATGAAAATTCTCCACCATGGACTTAAACTCTTTGAAATAGTTTAACGCTTCATTTTTTGTTTTCAAAAAATAAATGAAGGTCATTCTGGTATGGTCATCAATTAATAATAGAAAATACTTTGCACCGCCAATTGACTGGGTCTCCATCGGCCCACAAATATCAGAATGAACAATTTCTAGTACATCTGTTGCTCGGGATCCAGTACTGAATGGCAATCTTGACTGCTTGCCTTCACAACATATCTCACAATCTGATTTGCTTGTTGTAAACATGTCAGGATAATCTAGTCCATTCACTAATCCGCAACGCTTCATTTTGTTCATATCATTGCTATTTATATGGCCAAGACGCCTGTGCCATGTTTCCCCACTCACTATGGTAGATGAAGATGATAATAAACAGTTCTGTGTTTGTAAATTCAATTTATAAACACCATTAGCTAAGTTTGCTTCAGCAACAAGTTCACCTTTATTGTTTTTAATTAAGCATTTATTTGGTTTAAAGATGACACTGTTACCATTTTTTATCAACTCACTGACAGATAACAGATTTGTTGTGAGACTCGGCACACACAACACATTCTTCACTGTTATGTTGAAATCGTAACTTGTTGTAATTTCCACGTCACCGGAACATAAAACAGGCACCTTCATCTTATTTGCAATTATAATTTCAGGAAATGAAGATGAATACTGGGTATTTGTCAACCAACTTTTATTCGCGGTCATGTGCGCACTTGCACCTGAATCAGTTTTACTGAATTCACCGCTCAAAAATACGACACTAAAAGCATTACTTTGGCTTTTGTTTTTGTCCAACCCTTTGGCCGATTTATCTTTTAGTAATGGACACTGATTCCTATAATGACCAGTATTTTTACAATAATAGCAAGTTACTGTTTTTGAGTTCTTCGTTTTGTTTACATTTGAGTTTGAAGTATTCCCTAAGGTCGAAGTTGGTCCGCCATTTTTATATTTCTTCTGCCAACCTTTAACGACAAATGCGGAATTGCGTTCCGTTTCATTCACATCAACAGATTCCATATCAAGTAATTTTGTCTTGATGCTGTCTGTGGTAATTTTAATGCCAGAATGTTCTATGGCCATAATCATAGGCATGAATCGCTCAGGTAAACCGGCTAGCAACAAAGAACCGATCCATTCGTCACTAATGGCGAATCCTGTTCCTCTTAAACGTTGAGACGTTTCCACTATTTGTGTCACATAATTCGTCATGTTTTCACTGTTTTCTAACCTTATAGATATAAGATGACGAAGTAAACTAATCCTTCTCGAAAATCCTGAATCGTCGAACAAAGCACGCAGCTTTTCCCACAATTCTTTCGTAGTCTTCGTTTCCTTTATGTGCACAAATAAAGATGAGTCTATATTCAAAATCAGCTTAGCTCGTGCTTTTGTATCTGCCGCAGCCGCTGCTGCCTCGGTTCCTTCTTCTTTAATGAATTTATCAGCGCCTTCCAAAACTAGTAAGTTTTCTACAGCGAACGCCCAATCCTCGAAATTTTCGCGTCCTTTCAGCTTCGGCACGTTTGTAAGATAACTGGAACTCATTTTTCTGGCTTGCACGACACTTAATACTACAAATAATACTATTTTAGCAGGTTTTTTAGCCCATAACCTATTGTTAAAAGAAACACGTTGTTGGATTTCAAACGAAAGAATAGGTCTTTATTTTCTGACTTTGACAAGTACATCAATGATTAGAACAAATATTCAACACTAGATGGCGCTAGCATGTACATTTTGATATACAATTTTTAACATACTTCAATTAGAAATGTACTTATAGTATACTTGGGTACTCTAAATAATTGGGACATTGTACCCAACGAATCACCAGTTGCCAAATATTTTAATGTTATTTCTAGTTTCGTTCGAGCAGGTATAGCATTTCGCATTGTTGTATTTTGTTAATGAATAGAAGAACCAACTTTAATTAATAAATAGCAAAACTGACTTCTGTTCACTCGAAACATGTTCTAAAAATCTTCTTCATTTTATTTGCAATTCTACACATAGATTATTAGATGGTCCGAAAAGATCCCTTCGTGCTATCCATTTTCTGACCCAACACCTTTTTTTCCGACGTTTTCTCAATATTTATT
This sequence comes from Emmelina monodactyla, assembly GCA_916618145.1. Lineage (NCBI taxonomy): Eukaryota > Metazoa > Arthropoda > Insecta > Lepidoptera > Pterophoridae > Emmelina > Emmelina monodactyla. The sequence continues at coordinate 7,887,045 of OU745316.1, forward strand.
GCCTCAGAAGAGCAGCAACGATCAACACGCCCACACACAGCGTTCATGATTGTGAAGTAAGAAATCTATTGAATACAAGTATTGCACAAGAAAATATTGTATTAAACCGAGAACATTCATGAATGCAAAACTTGCCTAGTAGAGAAAGCATATGGCATGTTGTTTATATTAAATATTTCAGATCGAACTTCTTCAGTTAATTTTGAACAATACATAACTTTACCACTGAAGCATTTTGTTGACATACATTTTGGATCTATAACTCTTGCTGGCTTAGGATTATTCTGAACAAATTTAGTGCCCTCTTTTTAAATCCAATGTCCCCTTTTCCCATCATTCTCTGTTTCTTATTTATTATTCTCTTCCAATTCTCTGTATCTCCTTTGCGTCTTTTTATATTTTCTTTAATTTCTCTTTCAGGAAACCACTCTATTCATTCTGGCGATAATGGTTTTATGTTTGTAATGTCTGATAAGTTGACATAAGAATGATCATCAAACATAAAATCAATGTCACTATTGTGATTTTCTGCCCCATCGTGAGATTCAATCGGTGTAGAAATATTATAGTCACCTCGGATGTTATATTCTCAGAAAAAGGTATAAACTCTGGTTGAATTCCTACTTGATTTTGGCAATTCAATCTATTTAATATTTCTCTCTTCTTCTGTAAAAAATTTTTTACCATTCCGATAGCTCTCGCAAAGTTACGACGTTTTCATTATTTTCCGCATTTTCTAAAGTAAACATATCTTGGTCCTCCATCATTCGGATATATAGGTACTTGAGAATGCAAGAATCTGGATGAAAAGCATTGGTCATAAATATAACTTCTTTTGTATCTTGCCAGATAACAAAAGCCACATTCTCCTTCACTCTCCATTTGTACTGCCCTTTTCTTAGTTTTAGTTTTCTTTTAGATTTTAAAAGTTTCGGTAAGTCTGCTGTTTGCCTGCGTACAGTACCGCTCGCATGAATCCCATTTACATATAAATAATTCATTAGATCAAAACCGCAAAAAAATTGTCTAATGTGACATGCACAGCTGCCATTCCTTTCAATTTTTCCGTTAGTTTCGTGACCACTTTTCCACCTAAATTGGTTTCTACTCTGTCACCATCTCTTCCGGTATATATCTCAAATTCTTACAGATAACCAGTGGTAATGTCACAGCGGCACCACACCTTGAAACCCCTTTTTATCGGCTTCATAGGCATGTATTGCTTCAATGAAGACCTTCCTTTGAAAAGGATCATTGATTCATCTATAGACTGGGATGAAGAGTTGTGTGCATTTTCTTGAAAAGCGGTGTTGATAAGCGTCAATAATGGCCGAATTTTAAATAATTTATTATACTCGGGACTAGATGTAGCAGGTTGTTTAGCATTGTCATTAAGATGCAAACAACGTAAAATTTGCTTGAATCTTCGTAATGTCATGGTGGAGGCTATTTTTTCAACTCTAAATTCGAAATCTGATGACCAATATAACTCGAATGTAGGTAAAATATTGTATCTCATAATAATGAAGGTGCCTAGAAAAGCCTTCAATTCTATAATATCTAGTACTGTAACAGCCTATTACGTTATTTTGACTCGCATATCGGTTAGTTTCTGTAAGTATTAGTTCAAAAACTTCTTGAGTAAACAGTTTTTCAAAATAACGGATAGGCCTGGCATTAGATGGTAACACGCTTGTCGAAGTCATAAGAACACTGTCTAAGAAGTCAAGATGTGGCCTTACATCGGTCCACATGGTTTTCTTCCACGCTTCTTCATCCCTGTCAGAATCACTCGCATCTGACTCTGCTTCTGATTCTGGTGACGCATTTTTTTCGGATGAATCGCCGTCTTCGTGTCCTGAACTTTGTCTAAGGCTTATATTCCGCCGTATGCCTCCACTCTCACGTCCTGGTCCAGATCTACGTCCTGTTCCTGATGTTCGTCCCGTTCCAAATCCACGTTCCGCCCTAGCTCCTCGTCCTCTTACAGGTAAATCACGTGAAACAAAAGGCTCAGCAGATGGCAGTACAGCTAGTTGCGGCACAGCAGGTAACGGCACTGCAGATGAAGATGCAACAGGTTCTGACACATAAGGTGGAGGCATAACAAGTACAGGCTCAGCGCATGGGACCTCCACATCAGATGAGGTAGATGGTTGAGGCGATAACGACGCTTGTATTGTTGCAGTAGATCGAAGGTCTGGTTCGTCTAAATCCCCTAAAATTCGCTGCAGTTTCGTGACATTGTACGGAACGTCATCTTCTTCCGACTCTTCGCCATCTTCAGACTCTTCTGGTTCAGACAAACCAAACATATCGCACAATTCTTTCTCAATTTCGTCATCTTTGATTATTTTCATTTTCTATCAATCTGTAAGCAAAAAGCAAAGGCCATGCAAAAACTACACCAAAACAAAAAGGAACAAAGACAACCATCATAATGTTGCATTAGTGTTGTCAGGTCAGAAAATAAAGTTACAAAAAGAAACTTTGATTTTTTTATTGGTTTTAATTGGTGGGAAAAATATTCCCTCTAACTGGAAAAGTCTATATCAATACCGCGTAAATACTTGGAGGTTATACTAGTCGGAACTGTTAAAATAAAGCATAATTACATATAATTTTAATTTTCACATTCACACATTACAAACGAAAAATAAAACAATTAAAACATTCCTACACGGTGGTTAATCACGGCAAAATAATTATTTTAAGGAGCAGAGATTAATCGCGTCACATTTTTCTCACAACTGTAGTAAATACGCGCACTTGCTTCCAACTTCAAGCTACCACTGTTCCGCGGTATTGTTTCGATTGCACAACTGACGTTTTTCATTGGATAATTCAAATCGGGTGAGGTCCAAGTATAAGCCAACAGGCGTTTAGAGTCGTCTGGCACGATATTTCAATTTTGCGCGTTTTGCAGTTCCGCGGTATTTACAAACTGCTCTCACGCGGATTCGCAAGCGCAGAGACGTTATGTCTTTAGCTATCTAACGAGATAAAAAAGTTGGTACTTTGTTGCACAATTGTAAAAAAACAAAAACAAAAGACTCAGAGAAATTCTGAGAAAGGGTTTTAGACAAAGGTAGCCGATTTAAATGCATGCTGTTCGCACCTGGTTTTGTTTGTTTAATTAGCAACGTTAAACCAGTCTGCTCTTGCGATTCGTACAGTTAAGACGCTCACATACTTACCCTTTCTTACGATAAAACTTTTTTATCTGTGATTTGGCTAGTGAAGTGGATTTTGACACTTATTGCTTTTCCGTGGACTTAATCATGGCTGCTAACCATCCGCCTCGTCTTCGAGAGTTCACAAATGAAGAGTATGCGGACATACTGTTTTGCTACGGATATGCCAACGGCATCGCTACACATGCTCGTACGGAGTATAGCACAATTTAGAACTGGAAGCTAATAAGATATTACGGTTAGTAGATGCCTATACTACTTTTACAGGTTCTTTATCTCTTGCAAACACTGCTTGGTAGTCGAATTGGTAGGCACTTACGCCATGCATAAAAAATAGGCGCCATGCAATTACGAGCAAACTACGTAAGTATGTATCAGGTAAACTATAGACCTAGCACATGTAACAAGATTTTAACTTATTACAATATCAGAACCAATGATATATTACTCCTAGATACCAAGTCCGACACTCAAAAGCGCCCCAAAAAATAAGCTACCAAATACAATTTATACGTACATCCTACGTTAGTGTCCGTCGTACGTATCCTACGTATTTGTTCCGTCAAGCATTATTATAAAAATTTTAATAAAATGTTCAATTCTTCAGAATTTTAATACAGTCGAAACAGAAAAGGTAAAAATCTATGAGTTTGCGATTTTGTAAGACTTATTATTGTAAAACACGGTCTTAATGTCCATTTATATGAAATTTTAGAGGTGACTTCAAGTTTTCTTTCTATCGAGCAAAATTATTCCAATCGTGTTTTTTAAACAGTCCTCCCATCACATTTACGTTCTTTATTATATATTTGAAATATCAGTGCGAAAAATCATATTTTTTGTAAGTAACAGCTAATACAAATCGGCCAATTCTGCCGTTTTCAGTTACTAAGGGCGTGTGTGTCGTGACAACTTTTCGTGTGAATTTTTTCCGCTTTGCCCCCTTTCATAACGCGCGATAAGGAACTTAGTTCCAAAAGTGATTACTTTGATACTAAAAACATTTTGTTTGTTTCAGACTTTCATTAGTTCTCACACTGATGATACAGATACTGAGGAAAACAGTACTGTGGGGATACTTTTCGTGAACCTACACCTCCTCCTCCACCTCCAACAAAAAAGAAGAAAATCACTCAGCTCTCGATTATGGTCAGCCAATTAAAACATATAACAAATACTACTAGCTCTACGGTCGAAGAAAACGAGTTTGAGGTCTTCGGTGAAGACCTCGGTCTTCAACTGAAATCTTTGCCCTTACTATTGGCATTAGAAGCACAGGAGCACATTCAATCTTACGTAAATAGAATTCGACGTCAAAACCTTTAACAAAAACAAAACAGAATGAACAGCACTCCACTGTCGTCGTATGCTGCAGAATCACCATACAGCAATTGTTCAATAAATTATAATGACACCAGTAACTAATATTAGGAAGAGCAAGCAACTGAATGTTCCTCGTACGCTTTAACTACACATAATTCTGAATATGTCGCGCCTTCGTCTAATATGTCAAATGACTTAATTTTAAAAGCAATGCAGAGTGCTACTGTTGATGGCCTAACAAATTCTAACAATGTTTAAAATTTAATTGAAATGAGTCTCTTACTTAATAAGGAAATACATATTTTTTATCTGATATTATGTTTATTAAATCTTACCTTGATAAATTCCTTTAATGATTCATAGCTTGCTTCACAAACTTCGATGATGAATTCGGAATCAGCTGACTTTCCGATTCTAAATATGTATAAATTCTAAATGTGTATTTGTATAAGAGTGTCCTTAAACTACACCCAGTAGCTAGAAAGTATAAAACTACTTGTAATTTTGTGATTGCAGGAATCGCGCTTCTAAGAAGGGTATCTTTACGCTGAATTTGAGATTGTATTCTCATTACCAGAAAATTTACACATCTTTCGGACATCCTCAAAGTATCGAAGTTTTCTTTGGGATCTTCTAATTCTAATTCCTTCAAAAGACAATTATTAGCTCCTTGTTTATTTCTTCTATCGATCTATTTTCGTACCCATAGCTTCTTTTTATTAATCACACAAATTTCCTCGTCCACTTCTTCTAAAATAGCCGCAACGATTAGATTATACTCCGCGCCTCGTCCTCAAGATTAATGTATTACAACACATGTAGTTACACATTAAGTAACGCCACTCCAGCACTAAAGTTTAGATTTTTAACATTTAATATTAAAAACCTCTTATTTTTCTGTACTAAAATAAGTTTTCACGTTGGTATCCCCAAAGGTTTCCTGTTCCGTCGTTCCCTCTGACAATCATTCACTAGTCGCCTACCCTCATTTAATTTTATATTTTTTCAAAATTTCACAATAACGAATTTATTTCACAATAACCAATTTATATTTTAAAAAAATAAAGATGCCTAAACGAAAATCTTACGAAGACAAGTAAAGAACCTCTTCCCGGTAAGTACCGAATAGAATAGTATTTTAATATGAGTGAACTTCTTTTTTCATCACTATCATATATGTCATTGAAATCATTAAAAGTATGTTATCTGAACAATCACTGGGATTGTTTCACTGCATACTATGTTGTATAATAGCTGTAAGACATTTTTAAATGTTGGCAAGAAGGGTGCAACCTGAGCGGCCACTGGGGCCGTTTTTTCACAGCAACCTTTAACGGCAGAATATGTTAGGAAATTATTAGTACTTAAATAAAACCCAATGCTTATTTTAAGAATGTTTCCCACGCGATATTTAAAATATCGGTCAAAAGTATGTACTCTGAGTAGTCACTGGGACTGTCTCGACACATGCTTTTGGAATACAAATCTTAAATATTTTATTTTCTACTTAAGATGCCTTGTACATCCTTAAACCGTGGCAAAAATTCTTTTTTTAATTATACAAAAAACACTACAAACTTACTCACACATAATCTCACACAAATATATTACACTTTATATACAGAACACCAAATTCAAATTCAATTCAAAATTGAGTTTAATGTTTTGTTGTTTAACTAATGGTAGCTTGATAACTAAAATTACATTTTAGATTCAAATTTGCTAAAATTAATCGTCCTTATTTTAGAAAAAGTCAAGAAACCAAGAACAACTTTTAAAAAAGTTAAGTCTTATGGCAATAAAAAGCGATTTTCTAAAAAAAGTCCAAATAACGTTACGTACAAATTACATAAAAAACTTCCCCACTTCATTAGCTATTCAAAAAGGTACATTTGTCATAAACTAAGTATTTGATTGACAACTCTGGTAATAAAAGAAGTTACCTTTCTCTTAGAACGCCTCTACATAGTGGTTACCGCGCACTTTTGCAGTGTTTTCTTTGGTTGATGTCGACGTCTTGCACAGGGATAATGCAATAAGATATCCCTGTGCAAGACGTCGACATCAAGATTTCATCATCAGATTATGTGTGAGTAAGTTTGTAGTGTTTTTTGTATAATTAAAAAAAGAATTTTTGCCACGGTTTAAGGATGTACAAGGCATCTTAAGTAGAAAATAAAATATTTAAGATTTGTATTCCAAAAGCATGTGTCGAGACAGTCCCAGTGACTACTCAGAGTACATACTTTTGACCGATATTTTAAATATCGCGTGGGAAACATTCTTAAAATAAGCATTGGGTTTTATTTAAGTACTAATAATTTCCTAACATATTCTGCCGTTAAAGGTTGCTGTGAAAAAACGGCCCCAGTGGCCGCTCAGGTTGCACCCTTCTTGCCAACATTTAAAAATGTCTTACAGCTATTATACAACATAGTATGCAGTGAAACAATCCCAGTGATTGTTCAGATAACATACTTTTAATGATTTCAATGACATATATGATAGTGATGAAAAAAGAAGTTCACTCATATTAAAATACTATTCTATTCGGTACTTACCGGGAAGAGGTTCTTTACTTGTCTTCGTAAGATTTTCGTTTAGGCATCTTTATTTTTTTAAAATATAAATTGGTTATTGTGAAATAAATTCGTTATTGTGAAATTTTGAAAAAATATAAAATTAAATGAGGGTAGGCGACTAGTGAATGATTGTCAGAGGGAACGACGGAACAGGAAACCTTTGGGGATACCAACGTGAAAACTTATTTTAGTACAGAAAAATAAGAGGTTTTTAATATTAAATGTTAAAAATCTAAACTTTAGTGCTGGAGTGGCGTTACTTAATGTGTAACTACATGTGTTGTAATACATTAATCTTGAGGACGAGGCGCGGAGTATAATCTAATCGTTGCGGCTATTTTAGAAGAAGTGGACGAGGAAATTTGTGTGATTAATAAAAAGAAGCTATGGGTACGAAAATAGATCGATAGAAGAAATAAACAAGGAGCTAATAATTGTCTTTTGAAGGAATTAGAATTAGAAGATCCCAAAGAAAACTTCGATACTTTGAGGATGTCCGAAAGATGTGTAAATTTTCTGGTAATGAGAATACAATCTCAAATTCAGCGTAAAGATACCCTTCTTAGAAGCGCGATTCCTGCAATCACAAAATTACAAGTAGTTTTATACTTTCTAGCTACTGGGTGTAGTTTAAGGACACTCTTATACAAATACACATTTAGAATTTATACATATTTAGAATCGGAAAGTCAGCTGATTCCGAATTCATCATCGAAGTTTGTGAAGCAAGCTATGAATCATTAAAGGAATTTATCAAGGTAAGATTTAATAAACATAATATCAGATAAAAATTATGTATTTCCTTATTAAGTAAGAGACTCATTTCAATTAAATTTTAAACATTGTTAGAATTTGTTAGGCCATCAACAGTAGCACTCTGCATTGCTTTTAAAATTAAGTCATTTGACATATTTCAATAAAACCTCGTGAGGTCACATGTGACCTACGCGGCGGTGTAATACTTAAAAGTGAATATTCGTTACGGAGGCGCCGTATAGGTCACGCCCCCGGTCACCCGCATACCTCAGTCGCCCGCAAGCGCTTGCACCTAACGGTTGTTTTGTTCAATGTGCGTGGTATTTACTGAATCATGGATATATCAGATCTAAACATTGACTTAGATATTTCGCAGGAAGACTTACGAGATATTGACGCCTTAGAAGCTAGTATTTTTAGGGAGATAAATAATTTGGAGTCAAAAATTAATTATTCCGAAGAAGAAAATAGTGACGAGAGTATCCTACCGACAAAAAAACGTCATCGTCGTCGTATTATTGCAAGTAGCTCCGAAAGTGAGTCTGACTCAGTTGAAAATTATGTCTCTAATCAAATTGCTCATATAGAAGAAACATCTAATACGGTACAAAAGTGGACACGACCACGAGGACATCAGCCATCCGTCATACCATTCACGGAAACAACTGGTAAGTATTACTTTTTTTTAGCTTTAATTAAAATAACCGCTTTTTACTAAATGCATAATCTATAAGTATACTATTAATAAAGGTTGTCTGGAAGAGATCGCTAATAGCGATAAGACCGCCTTTACCCACTCTTATGTAATTATGGTTTATTTTATAATTTTGTTACCTTTTGTGTGAGCAATAAAGAATTCATCTATTCTATCTATCTAATATAAAGGTGTAGAGTTTGTTTGTTTAAATTTATTTTAGAATTATAAAATAAACTGATTTTTCAATGTCCAAGTACGGCAGCCAACGCGCATGCCATCGTTGCGGGCACAGCTACTCTTTAATATTATTTATTTATTTGTTTCTTGCAGGTATGAAGCTACCATATGCAAGAGAATTGAAAAACGGTACAGAGGGAGAATATTACAGTCTTTTGGTTCCAGACAATCTTTTCGAGACTATTGCAAACGAAACAAATTTATTTGCACAGCAATCTCTTTCAAAAACATTAAAACCTAAGTCTCGCGCGAACGAGTGGAAACCGACATCAAAAAATGAGATAAAACATTTTTTTGGGTTAGTACTGTATATGGGACTGGTGAAACTTCCTCAAATTAATTTATACTGGAGTAAAGACAGGGTATTCGGGCAAAGCTTTCCAGCTACGGTTATGAGTAGGAATCGATTTGAACTGCTTTTGAGAATGATTCACTTCACTAATAATGAGACAGCGGACAAATCCGACAGAATTTTTAAAATACGACCCCTCATCAATGCTTTGAATGACAACTTCAAAAAATATTATGCTCCAAAGGAAACTGTATGCGTTGATGAAAGTAAAGTGCCATTTAGAGGGCGCATCATTTTCCGGCAATATAACAAGAGTAAGCGCCACAAATATGGCATGAAACTATTTAAGCTATGTACCTTACCTGGATACACCTGCAAATTACAACTATATGCTGGTAAAAATAATGAAACGGTTAACACAACACCTACAAATGTCGTAATGTCTCTTTGTGAAGATATATTAAACTTGGGTCATACAATAGCTACCGATAATTGGTACACCAATTTGGACTTGGCAAATCAACTACTGAACCAAGACACCCACCTGATTGGAACAATTAGAAAAAATAGAAGGGGTTTGCCGATAGCAGTAGTCGACGCCAAACTGGAAAAAGGCGAATCCATAGCTATGGAGAATGAACGGGGTATTTGTGTTCTCAAATGGAAGGATAAGCACGATGTGTTAGTGCTTTCGACGAAACACTCAAGTGGTAAACGAACGGTTTTAAAGAAAGGTAGAACTGTTACTAAACCAAAAATAATTTTTGCCTATAACGAAGCAAAAAGTTCAGTCGATATGAGTGATCAAATGACCTCATATACATCACCACTAAGAAAATCTGTTAAGTGGTATAAAAAGCTAGGCGTCGAGCTTCTTTTGAACACGGCGCTTGTAAATGCCTGGATTATGTTTAAAGAGAACAAAAATACTAATCCAAGTATAGTGCAATTCAGGCGTCAATTGGTGGAGTATCTTGTGGATTCAGGAGTCGACAAAGAGAATTTGGAACCGCATGAGAGACCTAAAAGGATAAAACATGAAATGCTGAAAAAAGAGGGACCAGTTGCTAAATTAAGACGTTTCTGTACCGGTTGCTATAAAGAAAATGTGAAAAATTATGGATCAAAAGTAGCTCGAAACAAAACTAAGAAAGTCGTTACATACTGTAAGAACTGTCCCGGTGAAATATATTATTGCTTGCAATGCTTCAATAAATCTCATCGTTATTTGTAGAAGTTTTTATAACAATTTAGTAGCCAACTGATACTTTTTTTATTGATTCTTATGTATGAATAAACGCGATTAATAAAGAATGCCTTTTTATTTTTTCATTTCTTTGCAATTTCATCCACATTTTCAATAAATTTATTATCACCCATAAACCACACTGAAGGATTGGTCTACAGCGCCGCTCCGGTCACCTTATATAGAGAAATGTTCGATAAAGACGGCCTACGGCTCACAAAGTAGTTTCAAATTCAGGTCTACCTTGAGGTCACTGATGACCTACGCGGCGTCTCGATCCAGTACAGGTGAGGTCACTGATGACCTACGCGGCAGAGAACGTGTTAATATTAAATGAGCAGTTTGGTTTCAGGGCAAGTCATTCTACTGTCCATCAACTAGCCAGAGTGTCTGAAAAAATAGCTCACCACCTAAATTTAAAACAATCAACCGGCATGTTTCTACTAGACATTGAAAAAGCTTTTGACACTGTGTGGCATAATGGACTTTTGCATAAATTGATTAATCTCAACATTCCCATGTCGTTGGTTATTCTTATTCAATCTTACCTACAAAATCGATCGTTTAAAGTTGCTCTGAATGCTAATACTTCAAGGCTTTATAATGTACCAGCTGGAATTCCTCAAGGATCTATCCTTGGACCATACCTATTCATACTATACATTAATGATATACCTATACAACCTCGTACCAGCCTTGCTTGTTTTGCTGATGATACCGCTTCGTACACTTCTCTTAAGGATGTCGACCTTATAATTGACCGTCTTCAAATGTCACTAGATTCCCTACAAGAATTCTTCGTAAAATGGAGACTAAAACTCAATAATTTAAAAACAGAAGCTATTTTGTTTACTCGTCAGCGTGAGCCACCTAAGCGACAACTAAAAATTGAAAATTACACGATTCCGTGGAAAAAATCAGTTCGATATTTAGGTGTTACTTTAGATACAAAATTAAATTGGACTAAGCATATTGACAATATTCGAACAAAGGGTGCACAAGTGCTAGGTTCCCTTGGTCCAATCCTAAATCGGAAAAGTAAGCTAAGCCCAGCTACAAAGCTTCTTTTGTACACATCTTTTGTAAGGCCATGGTCTAACGTATGCATGCCCGGTGTGGAGTAGTACATGTTTGTCCAACTATGAGCTTCTACAAACTATACAAAACAAGGTTCGATAAAAATTTCTTTTAACACTCCATTTAAAACCAACTTAAAAAAACTTCATTTATCAATCAATTTTCCCTTTTTAAAACAATTCATTTTTAAATTAACATATAAATATTACACCACATTAAAATACCACAAAAATGTATTAATCTCCAAAATGTGTCCAACTAAATTATCAGAACTAAATTACATCGACAAATACAAAACATATCGCTTGCCGCATCACTACATGTTGTTCCCGCCTGACCAGTTTAGTGAGAGCGGCGTGTAGCCGTACGGTCCCCTCGCTCGCCCTACTGCGGTTTGGCAGCGGGGGACGGGGCGGCTCGCATCGCTGCTCCGTTCGCTGGTCGGTTTGCGTGTTTACATCTCGAATTCCTTTGCAATATTTTGCAACGTACCGCCAACTTTTTTATAAATACATAGCAATAAGCAAATTTTTACCAAAAAATTGTAAGCTGTGTCACATTGTAATAAATTACTAAATATCGTTTGTAAACACTTAAAATCTTTTATGTCAGTAAAAATTTTTAGAGGCGCTGTTAGCCTGATAAAATTTTATGTATAGTACCAATGCTCTGTATTAAATATAGTATTTTGTACATTGTAATATCTTTACAAGACAATAAAGACACTTTAAAAACAAAACAAACCCTACCTACCAGAGAACAAAACTGCCTCGATCATGTTAAAACTAAACTACAAAAAATTAAAGGCAACCATATTAATTATACATACTACCATTACAGACCATTTTACAATATTACTTTCAATATCTAACTTAAAACACCTACCAAGAGAAAAAATAGTCAAAAACACAACAAACTTACAGGACGCTCTAACACTTTTACAAAAACGTAATTTATCTCATTTACTTTTCTGTGATGATCCGCTTGCTCTCTCGAACTTCCTTATAGAGACACTTTCTGACTGTATCGAACAAAGTACGACACTATCATGTGTTTCTAGCAGTAAAAGAATTATACAGCCATGGATAACCCCGGGAGTTCTACGCTGCATTAAAAATAGGAACTAAATGCAAAAAAAAATACGTAGCGACCCCCACAATGAGATTCTTAAAATTACCTACCGGCGATACAGAAATTATTGTAATAATCTAGTAAAAAAGTTGAAAAGTAAATATTACAGAGACAACATAACAAAGTCACTAAATAACAACAAACAGCTATGGAAGAGTATAAAAGATTATACTTATACAAATAAACGACACAATTCAAATACCGAATTACTAAATCTTAAACCTACGCCTTTGGAATCCACAAACTTTATTAACGATTATTTCTCCAATATAGGCAAACAGCTAGCAAATAAAATTCAAACATCATTAAACCCAAATAATCTGCCATCAATAAATAAAAATCCGACGGCACATTCCTTCGTTCTATTGTATACCGACACTAACGAAGTTAGAAACATAACATTAAATATGAAAGCAGGTAGTTCCCCGAGATGGAATAATATACCCAGCGATTTTTTAAAAATTGCAGTTGAGGAAGTGGCTCCAATTATTGCTCATATGATCAATATATGCTTCGACCAAGGTATATTCCTCACGCCGTTTAAGCAGTCTTTAGTTACACCTATTTACAAGGTTGGCGATAGAGAGGACATAAATAATTATAAGCCTATACTGCCGTCCACTAACTAAAAGGCCGTTAAGCCACAGTTGGCCTATTTTCACTTTTTAATGTAGTCTTATACAACTTTAGATGCTCTACCTATTGGTCTAAGATTCATTTTTTCTATGATTAATAGTTTTAGAGATACAAAACATTGCTTAGCAGTTAAAACACATAAATTTCGTTACTTCCTTATTTAAAAAGCGGCTAAGCCACAATACTACTCTAGAAAGTCGTTAACATACTTCAACGGCAAAATACATGTATATTTTTTTCTAATTTTACATAACTAAAAGTACGTTATCTAGTCATGCTTGACTAAAAAGCAGTTAGGCGTATTAACTACCTTCTAGTATTGTATCATACAATTAACCATCTCAACATCGTATCTTAACTATAAAGCAGTTATGAAGAAAAACTATACTAGAAAGCAGTTATACGCCAACAGCGGCTTTTAAGTTATGTATTGAAATTAGTATTAGATAAATATCAATCGTTAGAGAACAGTCAAACGACAATACTAGACTAAAAAGCAGTTAAACGCTTTTGATTTTCGTTTGCGTTTTAAGGCCTATTCACAACAGAGCGGATCCTTTACCCGTTGCGGTAGCGGTAATACCCAAGCGGTATCCCGCTGGGTATTTTGTATGGAAATACCGCAGTTGTCGCGAAACCGGATCCTCGTACCCGAGCGGTACGCGAAAAGTACCGCATGTGCGGCGAAACTGGTTTCCCCCCCCCCCCCTTAACCCCCCTCAGCGCCACCGCCCGCGTCGCGCGCGCTCCTGCTCTGCTCGCTCGCTCTTTCTCACTTCCGCCCCGCCCAGTCAGTCAAGCGGTCGTTTTCTGTTCGCTGCGCGTGAGCATTACGAAATTATTTCCGAGTGCAATTAGGTACTAATCTACTGCAATGTCAAAGCACATAAGTACACTTCAAATTATAGAGATAGTCAAGTCTCATCCAGTTATCTATACATATAATAAAGCTGAAGAGGATGGAAAGTCTGTACATTAAAGATATTCGAAAAAAAAAATATTGGGGATACTTAAAATTGATAACAGAACACGTTCCAATAGTTTTTAGAATTTTTGCCTGTTTATCTGTTTGTCTGTTTATCTGTTTATTTGGCTGAGCATCACGCGAAAACGGCTCGACGGATTTTGATGAAACTTTTACTATTATGTAGAGAAAATTATGGACCAGGTTATAGGGTAAAAAAAACAACCCCTAAAAGGGGGGGGGGGGTTGGCAAAAACTTGAAATACGTTTGCACGTGAATTTCATAGGGGTGCGTGGTAGTATGATGTGCAAACTACACTGAAACCGAGATTTAAAAAAGGACCAACATAATTATAATATTAACCTATCTAATATCTTATCTAATCTAATAATAATATAAATTCTATAATTTTCGAAGATAAATAATGATAATACACACAAACATCCAAAAAACTATAACAATATTACGAAAAATGAAAGGAATACTCGTAAAACATGTGCATTCCTTCCGTCCTTCTTGCTTCCATCTTGCTTCATCTCCATCCATTGCGCATGCGTAGACTTTTTTTTTTTATTAAATTAAGGCATTGACATCTGGGTCATCAGCCTAAACATGTTTCTCATTTCTTATTCTTTCTTTATTTTCTTGTACATTTTCATATTGAACAGTGTTGGATAGGAGATTTTCCTATCTATAATCCACCCACAGTAACACGATAGTAATGAAACTGCAGATTGTTGTGACTTCTTCAATCACTGTACACTTTCACAGGTGTTTGCTACTCATTACACTATCACTAATGTGAATCAAACCCCGAAATATACATAAATTTAAAATTTAACAACAAGCACGACATCACTTGACGAACTCCCGCCAAAAAGCCCCGTGCGCAGACAAAGTTATTTCGTTATAGGCTAAACCAACATATAAATTCAAAATAAATAATATAAATTCTATAATTTTCGAAGATAAATAATGATAATACACACAAACATCATAAAAACCATAGCAATATTACGAAAAATGAAAGGAATAAAACATGTGCATTCCTTCCCTCCTTCTTGCTTCCATCTTGCTTCATCTCCATCCATTGCGCATGCGTAGACATTTTTTTTTAAATTAAATTAAGGCATTGACATCTGGGTCATCAGCCTAAACATGTTTCTCATTTCTTATTCTTTCTTTATTTTCTTGTACATTTTCATATTGAACAGTGTTGGATAGGAGATTTTCCTATCTATAATTCACCCACAGTAACACGATAGTAATGAAACTGCAGATTGTTGTGACTTCTTGGAAAGCAGCCCGGCAAGTGGCTATGCTTTTTATTGAATTCTTCAATCACTGTACACTTTCACAGGTGTTTGCTACTCATTTCGGTGTGGTCTTGTGTGGTTCAGAAGTGGTCTTTTTACACCCGTTATATACGACAAACTTTTAACATTGAGGTTAACAATCCCATAGCTGTGCCCCGTGGTTTCGCCGGCAAAATGAAATACTATTGAAAAACTATTTAAACTTTTGCGTAACCATCACCGTTCACGCAGCAATTCGAACCAGTAGGTAGATCCTGAGATTAGCGCGTTCAAACAAATTAAAAAATAACTTTAGCTTTCTCATATTAGTATGGATTTAAACAACACGTTACAATCAATCAACCTTTTCAAAGTTTTCATCTAATACCGATTCATACAATCACTACATAGTATAAAACAAAGTTGCTTTCTCTGACCCTATGTCCCTATGTATGCTTAAATCTTAAAAACTGGGCAACGTATTTTGATGCGTTTTTTTTTAATAGATAGATTGATTGAAGAGGAAGGTTTATATGTATAATAACGTAGTATAGGGAAAGGGGTTTTACTCCGACTTTAACGCGTGCGAAGCCGCGGGCATAAGCTAGTTTATGATATGACGCACCCGGAATTCAAAAATACGTTTTTGAAAAATAAATTACGGGAAGAAATTGGAGGACAACTAAAAACAGATGGTGAGTTTAATTTTTTATTATATTATAATATTATGTAATATTTGTTTTATTTACATGCTAAGTGCATGTAATGCGACAATTTAATTTCCCGCTTCAAGGGTACTCCCTCTAGCTTGACGGGGGGCACGCTCCCTGGACATTTGATCCCGGCTTTGAACAGCATAAATTCGCTCTACTTTGCATTGTATTTAAGGCCATGACGGCGTGCAAAGTCTTCACAGATGCTTACGAGCTCCCTAAGACCGCCAATCGACGCGCTAAGCAGTACCATGTCGTCTGCATAGCTGATGTTATTAAAGCAGGCTCCGTCAATATGACACCCGACATGGCGGCTGCTAAGCGCGACTACTAGAATCCATATATTTATTATTAATCTGTGTTTGAATTCGGAAATACCGACATTCGTTAGCTACCGAAACGCGTTACTGAATACCGATTCTGGTAATTAGACGCGATTAAAAAAATCCACAAAATTTTCCCGCACGTTTTGGCCTGTTTCTCTGTTTACAATATGATTGTTTCTGTTTACATTTATATTATTATGATGATTATCTAGGTTGTTAGTATGATACAGTTTTGTCAAATATTGCGTAGTACATGTTTTCGATCGCAAGAAATTATGTAGTATGCATGCTGCCTTTACAACCTTCACAGATTTAGACACTTTCAATGGAATGGGCCGTAAAAATATTCTCCATTTTTGAGCCATTATACCGAATGCATTTTCTACAACACGTCGAGCACGACATAAACGCTTATTATATCTTTCTTTGCGTCTGTCTCTTAAAGATTCTCTTTGATTAAAGGGTTTCATCATAAATGTATTTAAAGCGAACGCCTCATCTCCTATTAAAACATGTGAAGTATGAACGTTGTACCCCGGCAATGGTTTGCCCTGTGGTATGGCCATTGTTCCATTACAGATCTTGCGACCCATGACGGAGTTTTCGAATATACCACCGTCACTATTTTTACCGTAGCCGCCAACATCGATGCATAAATAATTATATTGCGGCCCAACTATTGCCAGAAGTACTAAGGAAAATTTCTTTAGGTAGCAAAAATAATTACTACCAGAATTACGAGGACAAACTATAGTAACGTGCTTTCCATCTATGCTACCAATACAATTTGGAAATTGCCATAATTCATAAAACTCTTCCGATGTCAGTTTCCACATATCTTCGGTGGGATGCTTCATGTATATTGGTTGTAATCTCTTCCAGACTGCCTCACAAACTTCTTCTATGATTTCTCCTACTGTAGAATATCCGACTCTATAGCTGTTTCCAATTGATTTAAAAGAATCTCCCGTCGATAGATAACTGTAACAAAAATATTACAATGCAAAAAGAGAGTAGTATACTACCCGGCTTAGAAGAGGATACGTTGGTGGTAAAGCGGCCGCTGGCGCGGTCTCGAACCCGGGCTTCTCGACTCGAAATTCAAGCGCACTAACCGCTAGACCACCAACGCTTCTCAACAAAATGTATGAAATATATTTTTATATTAATACATTTTGAAATATACTTATATTTTCATACATTTTGACATTTACTGTCGGCCCGTATGTCCAGACGTACCTATATCAGTTTTGATAGTGATAGATTGTCATTTTGTATGAAAAAATTCGGTAGTATCACTCGACTCCCGACTTTCGGCGGAGCCCAATATACGATCTCAATCCATTTTTAGATCCAATCGGAGCCAAATTTTCTCAAAACTGTTGCAATAAACGATCTACAGATTCTGGAACCAACCCAAAGACGCAATCGATCCATGGGAAGCAAGCGATCTTTTTTCTAGCATATTTGTTTGAAAATGGTGCCAACCGTCATCCCAATAACCGATCTATTAATTTTGACACATCCTTTGAATCAATTTTTGCGAACCCCGGAATTGGGCAGTTCGATCTTTTGTTTGAGTGACTTTTTATGTCAGTCCATGTAAAACAAAATCAGTTACCATAGCAACGTACATTGATCTAAAACTTTTAAAATCTAAATTTTACAAGAAGTGCCTTTACTGGATGTGCCTTCCCGTTAGATGTGTAATTCAAAATTTATGTTTTCGATTAAATTAAAATCACTACATAGTATAAAACAAAGTCGCTTTTTCTGTCCCTATGTCCCTATGTCCCTTTGTATGCTTAAATCTTTAAAACTACGCAACGGATTTTGAAGCGGTTTTTTTTAATAGATAGAGTGATTCAAGAGAGAGGTTTATATGTATAATAACATAGTACAGGTAAAGCAGTTTTACTCCAAATTTAAGGCGTGCGAAGCCGCGCGGGTAAAAGCTAGTGTTTGTATAAACACAATGCAATTATTGCAAAAAAACAGCAAAGATCAGGACAAAAAATATATCCGGCCATTTTTCCAAGCTAATTACATAAGATGTATTTATTTATGTGTATTAAACTATTTTCAGACAAGTTAATAGTTAAAACTAAGGCATAACTTTTTAAATATTAGTAAAACTAACTTTTTATTCACAACGAAGAGATCGATGGACGATCTTTTTGCATCACTGACATCGATTGCATATAATTGTTATTGGGACGCAGATTGGAGATCGAACCGCAGATCGTGTACAATCTCAGATCGTCCCAACTCTCGGATTCAGGATTCGATATTGGGCTCCGGCGTTTTTCCATACAAAATGACAATCTATCGCTATCGTTTATTTGACAATTGACACTTAAACTACAAGCACATTATACATTTTTTTATTACACAAGCACATTAATAAAGGATTTTGCGATTGTTGCAGGTGAATCTGCAAGAAATAAATGGAAAAACCTAAGAGATTCCTACAGTAAACATTTAAAAAGCTTAAAAACAACTACAGGACAAAGTGCGGCTAACACAACATCTTATGACCGCTACAGAAAATGGCAATGGGCATCAAGTATGGAGTTTTTAAGAGACCATATAGGCTTTGCTCCGACTGATACTAATGTCACACCGGATAATGAAAGCGAAACTCAAAATACCCCTGACACTTTTGATTCTAGTTCCGAACATACAACATCAACTGATCATTCCTCAAGAGTATCTAGAAAAAGGATTAATCCCAGCGACGACGGTGAACGTGGAGTTGATAAAGTAATAAATTATTTATCTGCAAAAAACGCAAACACAATGACACCAACAGAATATGTTATGCTTGGTTATGCGAAGACGATGAATAATTTTTCCGAAAGGCGAAAAATATTGACAAAAATGAAAATATCCCAGATTATAATGGAAGCGGAATTAGAAGAGCAAGAGGAACGCAGTTATATACAAGGAACTTCATTAACCTCTGGTCGTACTACAGCGAGGTCTTACTATAACAATCTATCCTTCGATCTTTTAGACGTCGGAGAGAAAGAAGTGCAAGAACACCCTTATACACAATCTCGTAGCGTACCAGGAACATCTAGTAACACAGGACAAAACATTCGTTCTCAACAATCGTCGACCGCATACGAGGATCTGGATGGATATACACAATCAAGTGTACCAGGAACATCTAAGGACAATAGAACACTAAGGAACACAAGACAAAACATTCGCTCTCAACAATCATCGACCGCATACGAGGATCTGGATGGATATACACAATCAAGCGTATCAGGAACATCTAGTAACACAGGACAAAACATTCGTTCTCAACAATCATCAACCCCATACGAGGATCTGGATGATATTGATTTTGAAAGCCAGATCGATGATATTATCAAATGAATATTATATAGCCTTATTATCGTACGTGCTCAGTTAACTAAGTACCTACCCATCAAAATTTATGTTTTTTCCTGTTTCAAATAAACAATGTGAAAATAATGTTTTTCTTTTTAACCGACTTCAAAAAAGGAGGAGGTACTCAATTTGACTCGTATTTTTTTTTTTAATTATGACAAATGATTTCATTCTTTTTAGTGTTAGTTTACTTCAGTGTTACTTCAGTTTAGGAGTCGGTTTTATTATGTGTTACCTACCTTAAAGTTATAGCTAGTCTTTCCTCCGGGCCAATTGGACGTCGAAACGCAGTTGACTTTCTTATGTCTGGCTTGATCAGATTTAATAATTCATCAAACGTTTCCGTATCCATTCGAAATTCACCAAAAAATCGTCTTTCATCCTGTCGTAGCTGTGGGTAAAGCGTGTGAAATTTCCCGTAGATTTCACGGTCTCTACAAATGTCATGGATCCAAATTCTTGCCCTGTCGAAGAGAAAAGATTTATAAAGTCAATTCATTAATAATTTAGGAGCCTCTAGCAAAGAAGCAGCAATTAATAACGTGAGATGAGCCCGAACAAAAGTGACATCAAAATAACATCTGACAGGGGAACTCGTAAGCTGAACGCTCTCTAGCTATAACTTGATACTAGAGTGCGTTTAGCTTATGATTTCCCCTGTCAGATTCATTTTAATGTCAGTCTAAGCCTTGCCGCTTGCTATAACACATAGAAACTATTATCTATAATAGGATAGAATCACATACCTTCTTTCATCCTCAAGTAATGCTATTAAAAGCAATGCTTCTTCTTCTTCTTCATTGATAGCGTCCATTGCAGTAATTGTACTCAAATCATGTTATACAAAATGCAGCACACAAGATGGCGACGGCGACGACACAACACGAACAAAGACGAGCGCTCTGCACGGCACACAGCGGTATCGCTACCGGCATGGGTAGCGGATACCGCTGTGTTGTGAACACCGCGGTATTCGCATACCCATCAGGATACCGCTACCGCCACGGGGAGAGGATCCGCTCTGTTGTGAATAGGCCTTTACGAGGTCCGGATATTATTTCCTTCCTTTTCACTTCGGGTGCTCTCCGCGGACGGACGTGCGTCGCGTCCCGTCTTGCTTTTTGGCGCCACAATTACGAGAATGGCGCAAAATAGGCAAAGGTAAGCTGATTACATTATTACATGTAGTGAATAGTTATATTATGTAATATTATTATAAATGGGAAAGTATGTTTGACTGTAATTTGTAACTCTTTTCAGCAAAAACGAATGAATGGTTTTTTAATTTATCTAACTCATTAAATACCTATTTTTGTTAACATACATTTTTCTGTATTTCGCAATACTTGCACAAATAAAACGTGTGGAGCTAGTTTTCATTATGTACCTAGCTATTTTTAAAGTACCTACTGTTTTTAAGTTCATCGTAATTGTTGTAGGTACCTGTTTCTATTGTTGATTGTTTTATATCTACTAGGTAGTGCGAAGGACACAGTCATGTGTTGTATAATTAATTCCTTAAACTGATTATATTTTATTGTATTTTAGACGTTCCTGTGTATCATCAAGGGTCCAAACTATAATGAATAGTGTGTTGGTAGACCAGGAATTTTTAACTGCACGACGCCCTGAAACTAACAGTATGCCATTTAGACGCAATTCCACCTGCTCTAATATCCGCCAAAAATCAAAGTATGCCCACATGAACAATAACGATTTAGTTAATCTTCTTAACCAAGAACCTTACTCGATGACATCAGAAGTGTTTCAAAAATTTAATGAAACACAAATAACATATAATAACAGCCAACTAGAAGACACTCTAAAGCTTACAATAGAAACATTAACACAACAACAGCTTGAACCGCATTCTTTATACTGCCTCGAATCGATACCCCCCTTCTCCGATGCCATCTTCTTCTTATTGCATTATACCAGAAATATTAGACTATGACAGTGATGACTCCGTTAAGGATAAGGACTACCACTAACCATGTGACGAAGTTTTTAGTGATGATACTGAATATGGTTATGACATGCAAAGGCAAAATACAGGTTCAAACACTAAAATTACCCCAATATTGAAAAGAAAAACATCAATAACTACTTTTCCAAAAAAAATATTAACGCGACGACATACTCAAGAATTTTCAAGAACAGAAGAGATTATTGGACATCGGTTACCTAAGAAAAGACGTGCATCTTTATCTATTATTCATTGTTCTTTTTCTACAGATTTAGTAAATTTAGCACCACCATCATCCACAAAGAGAAAGAAGTATAATACCAGCTTGAAAGATAGATTAATTGAGAAGAAAAAGGAACGCAGAAGCAAGTACAATGTAAAAACAGGCTGTGATAAGAAGTGTACAAAATGTTGTTCAACTATATTTACTCCCGAAGAACGTTTAGATATTAATAATAAGTATTGGATGATGACACATTCTGAAAGATTATTTATAAGAAGTAATTATACGGTAGCAGTTCCTAAGAGAAAATATGTTCAGGAGCCAAAGAGAAATGCAAAAAGAGCTTTTACTTTACAAAAAAGTGATGGAGTTTTAATAAAGGTATGCAAAGTATTTTTCTTAACTACTTTAGGTTACTGCAAAAAAAAAGATAAAATATTGGTTAATTCTCTTAACCCCGACAAAGATATTGATAAACGGGGCATTCGCATAAAGACTCCAGCTTTTAATAGAGATATTATTACGGAACATATTGAATCTTTCAATCCAGCTGCTCCGCACTATCGTCGTGAACACGCTCCTCATCGACTTTATTTGCCGTAATAGGAGGTAGTTTCTCCAACTGTTTCGCAACAAAAACAGGTAATATTTCAGGGTCTGTAGATTTGAATAAACATATTATATCCTCCATATCTCGACTTTCCTTTCCTTTTCGTTTTCTTTGTATTTCGCGGCGATCCGCCGGTACCGCACTGAACAATAACGATTTGGAGTTTTTTATTTCTTAACTAGTGAATGCCGACACACAAATTCTCACTAATGATTCCTCGTCTATTACCGATATTTTATTTTGGATATACTATAACAACTCGTCTATTACGATATTGCAAACATTGCACTTAATGACATCCATCATAGTTAATACGTCGCTGCGATAGCTCCGTAACAGATAACACGCCCGTCACATACCGCTGCGCGCGCGCGACTGATAAGAGGCGTGCAAAAAAAAAACTACAAACAGCCTGTTGCTTACTCTTTCTGTGCGTCCACGACTTAAACAACTTAAGCAAGTAATAAGAAAACTTCAGGAAATTGGTTTGAATGTCGTTGCAACTATTTGTGACCAGGGCGCAACAAATGTTAGCGCTTTGAATTGGATGATAACAGAAACAAAACAAAATAAGCTGAGAAAGGGCGAGGAACTGAAAAAAAATGTTTTTGAAATTGATGGTCGGGAAATTGTACCTCTCTATGACCCTCCACATTTATTTAAAGGTATCAGGAATAACCTGTTGCAGAAAAACCTTCAAGCAAATATTAATGGCAAAGAGAGGGTCGCCCAGTGGAACCATATAATACAATTACATAAAGAAAACCCAGCATATCAAGGTATAAGGCTCATACCTAAAATTACTGATACGCAAGTAATCCCTGAAAAGATTTCAAAAATGAAAGTAAAGTGTGCCACCCAAATATTTAGTAGAACTGTTGCTGCAAACATGGGATATTTAGCAAGTAAGTATTTTTTTTATCTGCGGCATTATCATAAGTCCCCTATATTTACTTGATTTACTTCATTGTGTACCTACTAGTTTTTCGTTTTATTTTATTTTAACTATGTTTACATTTTTCAGTGATTTCAATATATCTTGTAAAAGTTGACTCACTTATCCCTACTAATATTATAAATGCGAAAGTAACTCTGTCTGTCTGTTACGTTTTCACGCCTAAACCACTTAACCGATTTTGATGAAATTTGGTATGAAGAAAGAACTGGACTTGGGAAAGGACATAGGATTCATTTTACCGCGGGAATACTTCTCATTCTCACGGGAAACCGACTTCCACGCGAACGAAGTCGCGGGCGGCCACTAGTCTTAATATAGTTCTTAACGTAAGGGTTAATGTAAGATATATTTCGTTTCGTTCGTATTGTTTTTCTGATTGTATAGTTTAAAAGGTGTCCCAATTACTTAGTGGTTGAGTAGGTACTGGCATCTCAATCGAGAGATCAAAGTGCGCGCGCAGTTATGTGCGCATTTATCACACACAAGCTATAAATTCATGAGGAAACCTGCATGTTTTGTGTTAATCAATGATGTCTACCCACCAACCCGCATTAGGCAGCGCGATGAATCATTTATTTTCCCACTGTGCTCAACAATAGCTATAAGTATATAGTAATAATAATAAATGTAATATATTGTTTTACAGGTTTGGGAGTATTGCCTACGGAATGTCAAGAAACAGCAGATATTTTAATTTTCTTTGATGAATTGTTTGATTCGATGAATGGAAGTTATGAAAACTTTAAATCAAGAAGTGGAAAACCACTATTAGGTCCAGTCACTCCAACCTCAATCCATAAAAAAAAGCGGATGGAATTCAAGACAATTTTAAAAACAATGGTTTTTATAAAACAGGGAAAATCTGTAATTGTGCCCTCACTAAAAAATTGGCTACAAACAATAGAGAATATCGAGCATCTTGTTGATCAACTGAGAACAAAATATAATCTCACGTCGCTTTGGATGCGGCACTTAAATCAGGACCCAATAGAGAACTTTTTTGGCTGTATTAGAAGTCATGGTTACAGAAATACAAACCCAACATGTGCAGGCTTCGAAGCAGCTTATGCATCTTGTTCGCGCCAATACTGGCGCTTTAATATTTCCAAATACCTACCCTCTTAATTTTTATTTTTCGCTGCAAGCCGTTAAATTGGTATAGTCTCGATCGATCTGTGCTACCTGTCGGTCGGTTCTCATCGCACACCGCTGTAACTCATAAAACGCCTATAATCGCTGGAGAATCATCACGCTGGTGATCTCCTACCACCGCTAACCCCCGCCGAGATTGTGAATGGTGCCTAGTGAAGTGTACCTGCTTACCAAGTGAATACGAGCTGGCCAGCAAGGACGTAAGGACTTTCGTGCATAGTGAGTGAATCTAACGAGCTAGCTAACAAGTCTTGCAGCATCAGGTATCTGTAGCGATCTTGTGTCACCCGCTGTGACATTTCTTTTTTTTTATATATTCCCAAATCACCGCTTTATCCATCATTTTTGGTCCTATTCGAGCCGTATGAATCAGCGTTAATCTTTATCTAATAGTATTTCAATCGTTACTTCGCAAATTCGCTATAATAAATATCCTAATTATCCGCTCCGCTCCGCTTCGCCATCTTGTTTAACAAGAACGCTCTTTTTTCCGTTATAAATTAACGGTCGAATCCTAAATTAGCTACCCTTTTATTTCACTAATATTAAAAGACTTTTCCACATTAACTTAATATTTATCTATATTACAAACTACATTCTTTAAAATAACCTACCTAAATATGGCAAATCCCAAGATTAAAATTAACGAAGCCAAAAGACAGGCTATTTTCAAACAGTTGAGTTCATTATATTCTAAAACTAAAACGATAGGTATGGCAGATACTCGCAGCAAGTACGAATTTCTTGCTAAATCGTCAAATATAGACAGACTTTATGATCAATACAATACTTTGTGTGACGAATATAACATGTTGTGTTTGGAGGAGGACCTAGATTTCGGTATCAATTATCAATTATGGACTTCTTTCGAAAATGTTTACTCGTCGGTGAAATATTTTAGATCGCAAATAACTGATAGCTGTGAAACAAAGGACGCGCAGCAGCACCGCGGCGTCCACGAAACTACCTACACTATCAAACTACCGCCGATAGATTTACCCTCATTTGATGGGAGACCGGAGAACTGGTCTTTATTTTATGAAATATTTAAAACTAATGTCCACGAAAATTCTAAATTATGTGATTCGCAACGTATACAGTATTTGGTAGGTAAATTAAGTGGTAAGGCGCTTATTATTTTTGCCGGTGTTGTACCAAACGCCGAGAATTACCCCGCTATTTGGACGGCTTTGGTTTCCAAGTACCAGGATAAACGAGCCTTAGCTGTTCTATATTAAAATAATATTTTTGAGATAAAAAACGTTAATTCAAATTTAACACAATTAAATAATTTTATTGAAAAATTCTCATCCTCAATTACCGCTCTTAAACAACTCAACTTAGAAGATTTAACAGATTTTATATTTTTATTTATTGCTCAAAAAAGATTAGATTCTAGTTTAATACAGAACTTTGAACAAACTATGCGGTCGACCGATATACCTACGTGTACGCAACTTATAGAATACATCAGACATCATGTCAAGGTGCTCGAGCGCACGGGTAGCAATTGTACCGAAAAGTATAATTCGATGAAACCATCAGGTAGTAATACAACAAAGAATGTTCAACATTCAAAGTCGCACACTTTTGCTTTAATGTCAAATAATTCATAAAAAACTTTGCCCTGTTTGTAAAAATAACGAACATAATCAATTATATTTGTGCCCAGAGTTTAAATCATTAAAGGTCAATGATGGTCTCTTGAGTGGTAGAGTCTAGCTGTAGGCTCTGTCTGCAGCGATTGCTGGGCTGACTCGACCGGTGAAATACCACCGTCGCACAGGAAACCGACGTGAAGTAGGAACGATGCTCCTGCGTTTCGTTCGGTGAGTGCGGTATCCGGTGCCCAATTTTATTTATTTATTTATATATTTTCTTAAAGGTCAGCAACACACCCCCAACACCTACAGTGTTGAGGGTAGTCATGGGCGGCGGTGATCACTTACCATCAGGTGACCCGCATGCTCGATTGCTACCTATATTACATAAAAAAAAAAAAAAAAAAAAATGACCGATTCGCTTATATAAAAACTAACAAATTTTGTACTAATTGTTTAAGTTCGCAACATACTAACTCCAAATGCAATTCTAGGTCTACGTGTCGTATTTGTAAACTTTCACATCACACGTTGCTACATTTTGATAAGCCTAACTATAATTTAAATAGCAATAGTGCCGCGGCAGATAATTTGACGTCTACGGTTCGGTCTCATTGTCAACAACCGGCCGCTAACTCCGCCACCGAACGTAAGTCGCTTGATTCAACTCGCTCGCAACATGAATCTATAACTATGCATGGGTCGCAACCATATAATAATTATAAAACTACAACCGTGTTATCGACAGCTAAAGTACTAGCTTACACCGATGTAAACAATAAACATTTAATCAGATGTCTTCTTGACAGCGCGTCACAAGATAATTTAATAACTTATAATTGTTGTAAACGACTTAAATTAAAATTGTTACCTTTTAATAATACTGTGGTGAAGTCTGTAGGATCCACGAGTTGTAATATACTTGGTTGTGTTTCACTAAGTATTCAATCCCGCTTTACTAACGATGTTTATAACAAAGTTTTTAGTTATAAATAACATCGTCGATAAATTACCTACTTGTCAAATTAATGTTTCATCCATGCCCTATTTAAATGATTTGCCCTTAGCGGATGACACCTGGAATATACCTAGTGAGGTAGACGCCATACTGGGTGCACGACTATTTCCCTTGTTATTGTCTGGCGGTCATAACATGAGTTGCCGCCACTTAAAGGTCAAGAATGACCCTGAATGTTTTCCCCCCAACAAAATTTTTTCTATCTCCCCAAATTTTGCTCCCCAAAATAAAAGTTGTAATATTGATACCATATCTAACGCTCATATTAATACTTCGAATAGTTCTAATTCGCATAGTTCGCCTTCTCATTCTAATTCGAATCCGCTCCCTATATTCGAAACATCGCTTGGTTACGTTGTAATGGGTGAAGTTCCAACCAACCCATGCACCAACGTCACCTGGTCCTTCGGTCCTGTCACCAATGAACAATTAAATGATAGTTTAACTAAGTTTTGGGAATCGCAAGAATTATGCTCAACGCCGGTTACTAATCCCGATGATGTTAATTGTGAAAGCATCTATACCGCTACTACTACTAGAACTTCTTCTGGTAGATTTATGGTCTCGCTACCTTTTAAAGGTGATCCGTCATCACTTGGTGACTCTTCAAA
Source organism: Emmelina monodactyla (assembly GCA_916618145.1). Classification (NCBI taxonomy): domain Eukaryota; kingdom Metazoa; phylum Arthropoda; class Insecta; order Lepidoptera; family Pterophoridae; genus Emmelina; species Emmelina monodactyla. Next base: position 7,915,056 of record OU745316.1, read on the forward strand.
ATGTGCGCAGCGTAGACTCGCCTCGCTCGAACGTAAATTTCGCACAAATCCGCAATTACGCCTCGCTTATAATGAAGCCATAACTGACTATTTAAATAAAGGTTACTTATCCGAAGTCCCTTTCGCTACTGATGGCTATATTATACCGCACCACGCTGTAGTACGTCCCGATAAGGCTACTACCAAAACACGTGTAGTTCTGGACGCTAGTGCCAATACTAGTACTAATATATCTCTCAACGATCTTTTACACACTGGTCTCAACTTGCAAGCAGATTTATTTGCACTTCTTTTAAAATTTAGGCTGTTACCTGTTGCAATCACCGCTGACGTACAACAAATGTATCTCCGCATTCTGGTTCACGAAAATGATCGCAAGTATCAGAAAAAATTATTTCGTTTTAGTGAATTAGAACCTGTTCGTATGTTTCAGTTTAACTCTGTTTGTTTCGGTCTGCGCTCAAGTCCATTTTTAGCCATGAGATCATTGCTACAGCTAGCAAAAGAGAATCGCAGTGCTTTACCTCTAGCAGCCAATGTGGTTGACTCAGATATCTTCATGGATGATGTGACAACCTCTGTAATGTCTGCTGAAGACGGTCTCGCTCTATTTCAACAGCTTGTTGAACTTTTTCATATTGGTGAATTTAATCTCGTCAAATGGGCAAGCAACTCTCAAGAATTAATGTCGAATATGCCGGAATCGCATCGTGCTTCTATCGAATTTTCTGATACTGATAATACCAAAATTCTTGGTTTGAGATGGCTTCCAGCGTGTGATGAATTTACTTTTTCCGTACAATCCGCAGAACAAGGCTGCACTAAGCGAATTATATTATCAGTAATCGCTCGCCTCTTTGATGTGCTAGGATTAGTTGCGCCAGTCATCTTATATGCTAAGTTCCTACTGCAGGAGTTGTGGCTCGCTCAAATAGGATGGGACGAAGATGTTCCTATTTCTATTGCAGATAAATTTAATCAATTTAAAACTGAATTACCGCTTATTTCTCAACTTAAAATTCCACGACATTTAGGAGTCGTTAAGAATTGTATTGTTAATCTCGTAGGGTTTGGTGATGCTAGTCTAAAGGGTTATGGATGCTGTATTTATTTACATATTACGCACCCTAATGGTGATATATCGCTTACGCTCGCTTGCTACAAATCAAAGGTGGCATCACTCAAAGTCTCTTCGCTCGCTCGCTTAGAACTTTGCGCAGCTCTGCTGTTGTCAAAAGTCCTCCGCTATGTTTACGATAATTTTAAGGATCGCTATCCTATCGTTAATATTTTCGCTTTCTCTGATTCGACAATCGCATTATCTTGGATTAATTCATCGCCTCACCGTTGGCAAGTTTACGTTGCTAATAGGGTTAGTCAAATCCAGGAGAATATATTGCCAAACCGCTTCTTTCATATTGATGGAAAAGAAAATCCAAGTGATTGTGCATCACGTGGTCTTCTTCCATCGCAGGTACTGAATCACCAACTTTGGTGGCATGGTCCATCTTGGATTCAGCGACCAGTTAGCGAATGGGTAATAAAACCATTTAAACCCGCTAATGAAGAAACGTTACCTGAAATTAGAAAATCACTTACCTTTGCTGCTACCGTTGAATCTGAGACTTCACCGCTTTATGACCTCGCTCTTAAAACTTCGTTCTGGTTAAAACTGCTTCACATTATTGTTTATATTTTACGCATGCTAAAGAAACTTCCACGTCATAATATTATTAAAACTTCCGACTTGGAAGTAGCAGAAACCACAATACTTTCTATCTTACAACATAAATATTTTGAAAGTGAATTTAAAGCTATCAAAAATAATAATTTACCTTCTGTCACTCTTCGCAAGTTGCATCCTTTTATTGATGAGAACGGTTTAATTCGTGTTAGTGGCAGATTGACTTATGCTGATATTCCCTTTGAGAATCGCCATCCAATATTGTTACCGCGCAAGGATCATATCATTAATTTAATAATTGATCATCATCACCAAATTAATTGTCATACGGGTTCGCATCTAAAACCAACCTATACCCCCTCGCGCCCCTCACTTTGGTGGGCTTTGGGAGGCGAACATCAAGTGCGTCAAAACCCATCTATATCGGGTCATAGGTCAACAAGTATTATGCTATGAAGAACTGTTAACTGTACTCACACAGATTGAGTGTTTGCTAAACTCTAGACCTTTAGGACTTCTATCCGATGAACCGCAACCAGAAATACTAATGCCCGCTCACTTTTTAATGACATCGCCATTAAAGAGTTTACCCGCTCACTCAGTTGACGATAACGCTTCTATATTTAATCGCAAACGTTTATTGGATAGTCTGGTTGAAAGTTATTGGAAGAGGTGGCGTATAGACTATTTACATACCCTTCAACAGCGGATGAAATGGTTAAAGAATCGCTCTACTATTGAATTAGGCACAGTCGTTCTAATAGCTCAAGATGACGCACCCCCGCTGCAGTGGCCTCTTGGCATAGTGGAAGAGTCGTTTCCTGGCCGCGACGGAGTTGTTAGGGTTGTTTCGGTACGCTCGCAAGGGAAGTCGTTTAAACGTCCCATAGTGAAGCTGTGTCCTCTTCCAACGCAATAGTATTTATATTATAATAACCAATCGCTTAGTTTATACGTAAATTAGTTATATTAGGTTTAATTACGCATGCTCCTAAAGTGTCTGTCTGTATTTGATGCTTAGCAATATTTCTTTATTTAATTATAACGCTGAATTCTTATTATTTCTTTGAAATCCTACGGACTTTCAAGCCGGGGAGTATGTTCGCGCCAATGCTGGCGCTTTAATATTTCCAAATACCTACCCTCTTAATTTTTATTTTTCGCTGCAAGCCGTTAAATTGGTATAGTCTCGATCGATCTGTGCTACCTGTCGGTCGGTTCTCATCGCACACCGCTGTAACTCATAAAACGCCTATAATCGCTGGAGAATCATCACGCTGGTGATCTCCTACCACCGCTAACCCTCGCCGAGATTGTGAATGGTGCCTAGTGAAGTGTACCTGCTTACCAAGTGAATACGAGCTGGCCAGCAAGGACGTAAGGACTTTCGTGAATAGTGAGTGAATCTAACGAGCTAGCTAACAGGTCTTGCAGCATCACCTCCTGTAAGTAATCTGTGCCCATTTACTAGGTATCTGTAGCGATCTTGTGTCACCCGCTGTGACATTTCTTTTTTTTATATATTCCCAAATCACCGCTTTATCCACCACATCTCTTTTAATAAATAATTTTAGTAACATACACTCGCCGGGGTCCAACTGTGAAGATGATTCATGTGCCGCATTCAAATCCCTTAAGACAATGTTTTTCCAAAAACGAAAACCTGTAGATTATTTAACAGAAATAAATTTCGATGACATACAGGTTGATAATTTTAAAAATATCGAAGAAAAGTGTGCAAACCATAAAATTAAAGCACAACTTGAATATGTTGCAGGCTATGTTTTAAAAAAATTAAAAATAACTTGTAGAGTATGTTGTAATGATTTTTATAATAAGGGCAGTGGAGGTGTTATCAAATACAGAGAATATTTTACAAATAAAACTTGTCTCCAATATCCATCGTCACGGTTGATTGAAATATTTTCAAAAATACAAGACATTGTTATAAAAATATTAAGGGATAAAAGCGATTTAAAAAACATTGAAAAATATATTAAAACAGTATTAACAATTATGCTCGATTATTCTTTTATTACTTGTGATGAACACAAAAAAGATTTGATTAGAAAAATAGAAAATATTTGTATAAACATATTTTTATATAATTAGTGTAAGGACACCAACAAAATATTAAATGGGCACAGAACAGATTTTGATCCCCAGGATACGGTTCAAGAAATATCCTTTAATTATTGTAAGAAGAGATGTAAAAAACAATAAAACCTGTAAAATTTTAAATACTGTTTTATTTTTTTGATTTTGTACAAAGGCGGGTCAACGAAATGTTTATGTATTTATGTTTACCTGTCTTTGTATTAAATTTTTTTTATGAATCCTATAAAAAAGTGGATTAAAGATGTTACCAAGTTACAGAATCAAATTTATAGATGGCGTTACTACCATTTTTTCGTGAGTGAAGGCTCTATATAATATATAAAATGTACTCTGTGCGTAGACTAACCCTTCCAAATACAGTGTGCTGGCTGATGGTAAGACATACAAATCTTGTTGGAATTCGTATTTCATCATTGTTGTTATAGCTGCTTCCATATGGTTTATAAGAGTGAAATTCAATGCTTTCTATTGACGTATCGTAGACAGGAGAATTAGTTATATTAAGAATACTCATTTTAGCAATCCTATATTTTTAAGAAACTCTTGATTTTCAGCGCTTAATTTGGTTTTATTTTTTCGAAGCGTAGTTGCTTTGAGGGTGGTCGATTTACAACTGTTTATATTTGCAGTTGATGGCTTATTTTTATTTGATATCTTTAGATATTTTTTCTAATATTTTGTTACTGGATTAAGCCGAGGATATCCGATGTAGTTAAAGTTAATCATTTCTTTTCTTGATATGGAGATACAATTGAACTTCTTCACCACGTAAATTTATTAAATTGTTTTTATGATCAATTAATTTTATATTAATATTACTTATATCACATTGATTCACTGGAAAACATATTATATTTTTTGGTATTTCAATTATTCTATATCCAGGTGGCACATTTGGTGCGAATTCGTAAATTGTGTGACTTGGTTTACCATTAATATAAGAACCACTAATAATATCACATTCAACCCTCACAATGGTTGTTGATAGAATGTTAACGGGTGACGATGACTCGTGTAATTTATTAGCTTTCAGAGTAAGGCCACTGAACCCTAAAATTGCACCAAGGGAATTCTTTTTTTTCAAAATGAACATCTAATGTGCAGTACAAAAATGTTTTCAGTGTATTATTATTACAGTAGAGGCTAAATGAACACACTTTGATGTTATTTTTTAAGTAATCACAGATATCCTGAAATTCATAGGCTCCTTCTGGAATTTCCACAACTTCATTGGTTCCATAATGAAATTTGTTATTTGTTGTATCTATATTCGGGATCGAGTTAAAAGTAGACAGATAAAGTAAAGCGCACTCATAATGACCATCTAATAGTAAACTTGGAGTGTGTGTGCTTAATAAAGCGGGAGTATTGCCAGTTATTGATAGTGTGAATGACATTGTAGGTATGATGAAAATAAAACAATAAGTCTCAATTTATTCAAATTTTATTCCAATAATAAAAATTCTAAGCACAGATGTCCACAATTTATAGAATTAAATGTTTGATGTCTCTCATAATTATATAAAATATGATAGTTGTTTAAATATTGAATTATCTCTTTCGGTGGTTTCAAATCACCGTAGCTATCATAGTACTGACAGTAATCACCGAGTTTAACGTAGGCTACCCAATGTGTACCTTGATTGCTAGCATTGTCTTAGTTAACAATACCGCACTCAATGGGTCTTATCTTTTTTGGTAAAGTATCTCTCATAAATACTCCTCTAAAATGTGGTATAAAATCTTTTGCGAATAATTTGATATCAATATCGGTTAGAGCACGATTAGGAAGCCTGTTTTTCAGTTTTTTGGACATTGAACATAAATTCCATGTCCATTTTTATAAGGTCTAACATATAATCCTTTTCCTATAGCAATTGCCTTAGTTGGTTTTGGGGTAGAATCTGATATTTGCTTTTTAACGGTCAGGAAATCATTTACAGTTTTGGCAATGGCAGAAGCACCTCCAGCTAAACTACCTAAAGCAGATAGTCCAGCGAAAATAGGTATTAAAGGTAAAATTCCTCCAGACTTTGGGACAGGTATAACACGCGGAATACGAAAATCGTTTTCTTTACCAACTAATTTCTTTGCAGCTGAGTAAGCATACTTGATGACTGATTTACTACTTTTATTTTTCAATTTCTTAATCCCTCGACGTAGCTTGGAAACTAATGACTTAAATTTCTTGACATCTGCGCCTGTCTTTATTTTTGCTTTCATAACTTTATTAACAAGCCACTAAGCCATTTTTTCTCCTCTACTTGCATCTTGCGATCGGAGTCTTTGCTTAGCTTGCTTCATGAGTTCTATATCAGCTTTGTTTCGGTCGTCGCTATTACTAAATACACCGTACGCGATATCGTGTTCCTTACAAGCTTCGTCTAATAAATTTATTCCTTTATCTCCTCTTGCTAAGCGTTTTTTCAACTTAGTACCTGGGCCACAATAATTGTATCCAGGTAAATTAAGCTCTACTGGTAATTTATCTATGAATGAATTAACAAGTCCTTCTCCCTTCATCGCTCATTTTGCAATAATGCAATACAGAGTCATCCGACAATTTATACTACTAAAGCACTTTTATTAATCCAACTGTTCTCCTTGTTACTAAAGCCCAACCATTTCACATATAATTTGTTTCCTTTTCTTTTAATAACTTTTTCAATCAGGTAGACTTTCGGACATTTGGATTTTTGTAGTTCTTTTTCATAAAATGTACCAGATATCAATTTATCTTTAGATCCTTAAATGTTTCTTTAGATCCTTAATATAAAATGTTAACGGACCCGTCTTGTTTACTTTAAAAATTTGAAAGATTTCGGTAGACCAATTTGGTGTTTATCCTTTTTCGAAACAACTTTTGTATTAACTTATTCTAACAAAATCGCCTACTTTTAATTTGGATTTAGGTTCTTGAACACACTTTTGTGATTGAGTGCGTAATTGGATTTAACATCGATCGGTTTACACTTAATTGTTCGGTGAACAGTAGTATTGTACGTTACATATACGTAAAATACAACTGCAAGGGAATTGTCCAAGGGTGGCCCTAGCTTACCATCAAAAACAGATGTATTTGAAAAATTTTTGGTGGAAGGAAGGAAAAAAGGACTTAGCAACTGCGAGATAATTAAATATCAAAAAGACTATGTTTCAGAAGAACTAGAATGTTTGTCAATGTACAAATTAGTGCTCAAATATAAAGTTCTTGTGATGCATTTTTGAACCAAATTATCATATCTGATGCAGACATCAAAAATATAGAAAAAGAGACACGGGATCAACATGAAAGTAGACTTTGGCATGAATTAAGATTTGGCAGAGTGACAGCTTCACGAGCATTTGAATTAAGTCATTGTAAAACTTTTGATGGAACACTGATTGCTGTAATAATGGGTGGAAAAATTCCAGACACCCCTGCAATGAAACGTGGTAGAAGAATGGAGGATGATGTTAGGAAAACTGTTAGTGCCAAACTGGGAAAAGTAATTAATAAGTGTGGACTGATGCTCCCAAAAAAATATCCCATGATAGCAGGTCACCTGATGGAATTTTTGAAGACAACATCATAGAAATAAAGTGTCCAATGTCAGAAAAAACTTTCAAAAATTATTTGAGTAATGGACAACCAACGGACAAGTTTTATGCTCAGCAGAGCTATTACGAAACTCGAAATTTCGACAAACGGAGAGGTTTAGAGAAAGAACGGGTACTCCGTCAAGCAATGACGTCATCATCACAGTGCAAAAATCACTTTTGTTGGGTAGTAGCAACACTTGTTAGTCTAATCACTGTCACTGTCATCAACGACTGTCATTGCTGCCGTGCCAACACTATCTGTAATAGTCATAGTTTATACTAAAATAAATAAGTTTCATTACCAACGGTCGCCCTCTTTATTATCCTGCCATCCTGCAACGTCATATGGTGTCAGAAGTTAAGGAGCTGTCAAGGGAAAAAGGTACTTTCCGTAACCGCGTGTCGTCGTGTCGTCGCCGGGTGTGGTGCACAAGATGTCCGCTCCAAAGCCGCCGCCGCTTTCATCTAAATCGGACATGAAGTCGTCGAGATCATCCAACATCAATGGATTCTTGCCACCATTGAATATGGACAGTCCAAACATGCCTTTCGCGTGGAAAAACTGGCTGACGCAGTTCAGAATATATCTTCGAGCAAACAATCTGGAGAGCGAAGCAAACTCGCGAAAAGTCGCGATTCTTCTACACTTAATTGGTGCAGATGCCCTCGCTACTTTTTATTCATTCAACCTAGATATCGACACAGTGGACCTTGACACGCTAATTCAACAATTTAACAACCATTTTCTACCACAAGTGAATGTCACTATGGAAAGACATAAACTGTTCAACAGAAGACAGGGACCGACTGAAACTATTGACAATTACATTACAGATCTAAAAAATATAGCAAAACAATGTGAATTCGACACACTGGAAGACAGTATTCTTCGAGATATCTTCAGCTTAAACCTCAACACGAGCAATCAGTACATAAAGGAAAGGATTCTCTCTGAAAAGCCGTCTACACTAGATAAAGCAGTTCTTTTGGCCAAGTCTATTGAGGCTACCAAACAGCAAGTACAGTCGCTGGAAGAGCCACTGATAGGTCAAGTTTCCAGGTCCAACCCATCATTCCGGCAGAGTCACAACAAACGACAGTCATCTCGTCTACCCAGTCGATCGAAGTCGCAGGCATCATTGTCATCTGAGCCATGTCACCGCTGTGGTCAAGTACATAGAAAAAGATGCCCAGCCAAAGGAGTCAGGTGCAAGAAATGCAAGAAATTCAACCATTTTGCACAAGTCTGCAAGAGTATACAAAATATTAATATCACAGATGATAATAGTAACTATAATAATGACAACTCTTTATTTTTAGGTTCTATTAGTATTAATACGGTCACTCAGTCATGGAAGACATCTTTGTCAGTTAACAATAGGAATGTAGAATTTATTTTAGATACCGGTGCAGATACTAATATCATTTCAATGGAAACCTTTAAAAATCTAGCTATTTCTGAAGACATTTTACAAAAAAGTAAATACAGGTTATCATCTTTCAGTGGAGACATCATATCTACTGTAGGTCAATGTAATTTACTTATCAAACACAATAACAACACATACAACTTAAATTTTCTAGTTGTTGATTTACAGTGTCAAAATATAATAGGCAGGGATTCATGTAAAACTCTAAATTTAATAAAAAGAATTCATAATGTTGATTTCGTACCGCAGCTTCCTAATGATCTAACAGACGGAATAGGTTGCATCACAGATGTAGAAGTCGAGCTCAAACTAAAGCCAGATGCCACTCCGTGCGTCGCAGCTTGCAGACGTGTACCGTTTCAGCTACGCGAGTCACTGAAGAAAGAGCTAGATGATTTGGAAAGCCAAAACATCATCAAAAAAGTTGAAGAACCAACAGAATGGGTAAGTCCAGTTGTTCTTACTACCAAAAAAGATGGTAAAATTAGGTTATGTATAGACCCTAGTAAACTTAATGCAGCCATCATGAGACCCCATTATCCTTTGCCAACTCTAGATGAAATAAAATCAGAACTTGCCGGATCAAAGTACTTTACTACTTTAGATGCCAACAAAGGGTTCTGGATGTTGAAGTTAACAGAAGAGTCGTCCAAGCTGTGCACTTTCATAACTCCTTATGGCAGGTATAGATTCACACGCTTACCTTTTGGTATCACTTCAGCTCCAGAAATCTTTCACAGTGAGATGGTAAAGAGATTTAGTGATATTAAGGGTGTTAAGATGAATGATGGATGATTTTCTTATTCATGCAAAAGATATAAAAGAGCACAATGAAATACTTCAAAAAGTCATCGAAAGGGCCAGGTATATCAATTTAAAATTCAACAAAGATAAATCAAATATCTGTGCTACTGAAGTGAAATACTTAGGAAATATTTTCAGTCAGGATGGTGTATGTGCAGATCCTACTAAAGTTGAAGCTATTTTCCACATGCCAAGTCCTACTAATATCACTGAATTACAGAGATTCCTCGGTATGGTTAATTATCTCAGTCCATTTATCAAAAATTTATCTAAGGAAATCTCTCATCTCAGACAATTGTTAGGAAATAAAAATGAATGGTTGTGGACTGAAAAACATGAGTTAGAATTCAATACAGTCAAGAATCTAATAAGTTCATCACCAGTCCTAACATACTATGATCCCAAAAAAGAACTTACATTGTCAGTTGATGCTTCTAAAGATGCACTAGGTGCTGTAATTTCTCATATTAAACAGCCTATAGCCTATGGTTCAGCTTCACTTAGTACTTGTCAACAAAACTACTCACAAATAGAAAAAGAACTCTTAGCTATTCTATTCGGATGCACTAAATTCCATCAATATGTCTATGGTAGAAGTCACTGTAGAAACAGATCATAAGCCACTTATAACCCTATTTAAGAAATCTCTCTTTGACATTCCAGCCCGTCTTCAAAGGATCATGCTGAGGTTGCAGCCCTATGATCTAAGTGTACAGTACAAACCAGGGAAATACCTTTACATTGCAGACACACTTTCACGAGCAGCACTGCCAGCAGGTACCTTAACAGACCTAGAAGAGGATCTTGATCTACATGTCAATCTGTTGACTTCTAACCTAGCAGTAAGTCCAGAAAAACTACAGGAAATTCAGCTTAATACTAAAAATGACTCAACTTTAACTAAAGTAATGTCCTACTGTAAAAATGGTTGGCCTGAACACAAAAAGTCTGTAGGTCAGTCTATAAAATCATACTTTTCGTTTAAAGATCAACTTCATGTAGAAAATGATATTTTATTCAAAGGAAATAACATAGTAATTCCAGAAAACATGAGAGAATACATAATAAAATTAGTTCATGAAGGTCATTAGGGTATAAACAGTTGCATACGTTTAGCAAAATCTACAGTATTTTGGCCTCAAATAAACAATGATATTGAAAAATATATTCAACAGTGCCACATTTGTTTAACATTTAGAAAAAATAACTCAAAAGAACCTTTAATGCACCATGAGTATTCTTTCAGACCTTTCAGTAAGGTAGGTATTGATCTTTTTGAGCTAGACAATTTAAAATACCTTATTTTAGTTGACTATTTCTCTAAATACATAGAATTAGCATTATTAAAGTCAGATTCCACTGCTAAAACAGTCATAATACATTTGAAATCTATCTTTGCAAGACACGGCATTCCAGAAGTTATGAATTCTGATAATGGCCCCCCTTTTAACAGCAAAGAATTCAAGGAATTTACTTCCTCATGGGGTATTAAACACACCACTTCCATTCCATATTTGAGCAGGTCAAATGGAATGGTAGAACGTGCGATAGGAACTATAAAATCAATTTTCAAGAAGTGTAAAGCAGACAATACAGATCCCTATTTAGCGCTTCTTATGTATAGAACTACACCAAAACAGTCAGGATATTCACCGTCACAACTTTGTATGTCTAGGCAACTACGCACTAAATTACCTATTGCAGAGCTTTCACTTGAGCCTAAAACTGTAAATTTAGAAAATTTAAAGGAAAACATTGAAAAACCAAAATTTAAAACATCACTTTATTACAATAAAAACACTAAACCACTTTCAGAACTAAAACAAGGTGACAAAATTTACTTTAAACATAAACCACAAAGCACTTGGATTCCCGGTATGATTTCACATAGTGATGATCATCCTCGTAGTTACGTTATTAAGTCACCTCAAGGCATTTTTCGTAGGAATCGCGAACATATTCTGAAACCCTCAGGTTCTCCTTCCATGACTGATTTACCTGAAACAGAAAAACAAATTAGTAATGAAAACAATGTAATTAGACCTAGTGAACCATATAGAACTCGTTGTGGACGTGAAATAAGAAAACCTCAACGTTTCAATGACTAATTATGTAATTTATTTCAGCATAATCTTAAGTTTCAGCAGAAAAATAGTTTGTTTACATGTATCAAAGAAAGTAAACATGTATGTCATCAATATCAATCATTGGTTGTCAATCGAACATTTTTTTTTTTAAGTTCCGAAAGGAAAGGAAATGCTTGTTAAAGTTTTCATGGCATTAAAATAAAAGTCAAATAGAATTAATTAAATATAAATCCAAGATACTTACTTTTGAAGCCATGGAATCTTATTATTCTAAGTTTGCTGTTTAGTCTTATTCTTAGTTTCTTTTAAAAAAAGGGAAGATGTTGGGTAGTAGCAACACTTGTTAGTCTAATCACTGTCACTGTCATCAACGACTGTCATGGCTGCCGTGCCAACACTATCTGTAATAGTCATAGTTTATACTAAAATAAATAAGTTTCATTACCAACGGTCGCCCTCTTTATTATCCCGCCATCCTGCAACGTCATAACTTTCAAACCCGTTATTCGGACGGAAACCCATAGACTTACATTCAACACCTCTATAAGCTCTATACATCTTCAAAAAATGACACTAATCCATAGTGTATTTTTGGTAATTGCCATCCTACCATATTCTAAAACAGTTTTAATGCCTTGAACTCCTACTAAGTAGTCCTAATGGTAGGAGCACCAAGACACCTGTGTCCTGATGCTTCTACTTCATGGAATTTCCAGTAGGAGCACCGAGACATTATAAACCCTCCGGCCTTGTGCTCCTACTAAGTAGTCCTACTGGTAGGAGCACCAAGACACCTGTGTCCTGATGCTCCTACTACTAAGGAAATCATGGAATTTCCAGTAGGAGCACCGAGACATTACAAATACGAAATTACACATAGACATACTTTGAGTCAAGTACACCTATCTATAGTGTCACTTCACGATGAAAGTAGGTAGATGCCTTGTAAGCTATAAAATCTCCTTTTGTTGTTGATTAGGTATGGCCGTACGTACTATGACGGTTATTTTATGTATTTAAAAAAATATATATTTTGTCATTTGTGTTATCCTTTATTTTCCGTCCGTGCAAGTCAAAAAATCTGTATTTTATCTAAAATTAATTATATGTACCTACTAAAATGAGTGACTTAGAAGAAAATGTTCCCGTCTTCATTAAAAGAAAACGCGGAATTGTGAAAAGGGAGGCAATATTATAAACAACGTGTTTATAAAAATCTTAATGTAATATGGCAGTGCAGTATGATGAAAAGAAAGTCTGAAATGAAATGTCCGGGAACCGTTACTATTGCGGTAAGTTTAGAAACTATGTTTTAGTAACATGTTCTGTTAACTGCCGTTTGGATAGGTGCAGGTATGCGCTAGTTATCGCATATAGTTATTGAAAAAGGAAATCTTCATCTAGGCAGGCAGCCACCCTGAGACCGACACGAGACGTATTACATCTTGTTATTGTGCTTAAATCGGTTTATTTTTCTAGGATAATAAAATATTAAAAGAAGTTAATCATACTTGTCAAGAAAATCATTTGAAAAATGAAATCGACATGTGTGTAAATTCTGCAAAAGTAGAAGCCTCGACATCTGATTTACCGATACCACAAATTTATAAAAACCACTTGGGACCACTATACGATCGTGGTGTACATCTATTGGAAAAGGTACCATCACTTCCTAGTCTTAAAACAAATCTATAAACAAGCAGATATGATACCTTAGGTATTGAAAAGTTAATATGTAAACAGTTAAAAGAAGTGATAATTCCTTCAAAATTTGAAAACTTTTGTATCGGAGATTATTCTTACAAAGATTCTCGAATCATTGTTTTTTGTACCGAAAAAGCAAAAGAAATTATGTTAACCGTCGATGAATACTTTATTGATGGGACATTCAAAAGTTGTCCTAAGCCGTTTGGACAGTTATTAATAGTTCATGGTGATATGGGAGGAACTACAGCAGAAACGAACACCGTTCCCTTAGTTTTTGCACTATTACCCAACAAAAAACAAGAGAATTACATAACTGTTTTCGAAATAATTAAATCGCAAATAAGGACATGGGCGCCAAAAAAAATTCACACTGATTACGAGAAAGCCATAATTAATGCGGTAAAAGAAGTGTTTCCTGAAGCAAATATTAAAGGCTGCTTTTATCATTATACAAAATCCTTGTATAAAAAAGCAAAATGTTTAAATATAAGTAATAAAGTTGAGCGCAGGTTCGTTGGGTTGTGTTCCGCTCTAGCGCTTGTGCCCGAATCTTTAATTCAAGAAGGCTGGGAGTATATTGTGTCTATGAGTCAATCATTCCCAGAAAATACAAAGATCATTAAATTTTTGAAATATGTGCGTCAAACTTGGATGAAGGGAGATTTTAGAAAACAATGGTGCATTTATCAAGAGAGGCATCGCACTAATAATGTAGCAGAGAGTTGGAATACAACGTTAAATAAAGCACTCAGTAAAAATGTAAACATTCTACGCTTGATAAATTTTCTCTCCAAAGCAACCGAAGAAAGAGTCAATACACCGAAAAAGCGACGTAAGGAGCAAACCGAAAAGGACCATATAATTTGTGAAACTCAGTTATCTCTACTGCATGGCAACATAACTGTGGGTCATTTTTTGGAAATTCATAGATAAACAATTTCCTCTAATAGTGTTTAGTTTTAGTTGAAAACTGGTTTTTTATTGTATGACGGGAATTATTATAATAACAAGTTTAAGTTTTAGTTGAAAACTGTATCTTTTTTATTTGAAAATTACATAATTTAGTTTACTGGAATTCGATATTTTTTTCTAAAGGGGCGAGGCCGGAGGGGTATTTTTTCAGTCACTGACTGTACCATATGTAATGCGATAGGAGCAGAAGGAATTAAATCTTGAAACTACTTTATTCCTCTTTGTTTTAACGTTCAATAGGAGCATCAGGACACAGGTGTCTTGGTGCTCCTACCAGTAGGACTACTTAGTAGGAGCACAGGGCCGGAGGGTTTGTAATGTCTCGGTGCTCCTACTGGAAATTCCATGAAGTAGGAGCATCAGGACACAGGTGTCTTGGTGCTCCTACCAGTAAGACTACTTAGTAGGAGCACGAGGCCGGAGCGAGCTGGAGTCACACTGATGAAAATGTTAATGCCCATGAACGTGACAATTATAATTAATTATTACTCCACTAGATTTCTCTAAAAACGCCATACATCTTCCATTACGATGCACACTTATAAAACGTAGTGTGTCCGCTTGATCGCGATAATTATCGCTATAATATTATGATGTGAAATATTCAGTAAAAATAATACTGTCAATACACACATCACCATTACTTAAAAAAAACAACTATTCATTTGACATGACTTTTAATGTCAAACCATAATCAAAACAAACAGTTTTGATTTTTTTTCATATTTCTCATTTCTTATTTTACCAACTTTTCTTACCTGCTAATATATTACAAAATCAATTGCACAACAAAAAGGAATAGGATTTCAGTTCTAAATATGTTAAACAAAAACTTTACATGTGTAATCCTTAACCATCTTCTATCTAAAGAATGAGAAGTATCCTATTTCTGATACAGCTCAAATACCGGCAATAGAGAAGAAGAATGGTCTTAATTTAGTAAACTAAAGGAGGCAGCTGCTATAAAGTGCAATTGAAGATAGCATCAACGAGGTAAAGGTATCGTATTGTTTTATTATAATGAGTTTGTTATGTGAAATAATTTGCTTATGAAAACTATTCCTAAGTTTTTTAAATAACCTTAGCGAATTTATATCTGTGTTTTGTCCATATTTACAACTATCTAGCATAACACGTAGGTACTAACAAAAAACTATATATTTTTAATTTGTTTTAGTTTGTTATCATCAAAGGATTAACCTATAATCTACACGAGGCCGTGCAAACAGCAGAATTATCAAGTATTCTGAAGACAATTGAGATGGAGTACACAGGATCCTATATAAATATTATACCTTATTACGAGGGCCAAACTGAAAGTTTTTAGAACTGGCATTTTAAAAGCATTATATTAAAAAAATAAGTTGAAATTTTGAAAGTAGAACTCTTTACCAATAATATTGAGTATACATTTCATTCATTTGTCATTTGTTTTACGATTTGGCGGCAAATTGAAAATTGTCTGTGCACGTCAGAATGAATTTAAGCCGAGAAAATTTTCGTGCAATGATTTTTTATGACTTTCGATGTCATATAAGTCAACAAGAAAGTTATGATAGACTTCGATTTGCTTTTCACGATGAAGCCCCATCTCGTGCCACAGTTTACAACTAGTTTAATGAATTCAAACGTGGTCGAACTAATCTCACCGATGATTTGCGTGAGGGACGGCCTTCTACAGCGACGACTGAAGATAATATCAGTGTTGTGCGGCGTATGATAGAGACTGACAAAAGAGTGACCTATCAGCAGATTCGGACAAGTCTAGGCATAGGTATGAGTCAAGTGCACAAAATCCTCCATGAACATTTAGCGGTCAGGAAGCTTTGTGCCCGCTGGATACCGCATAATTTGACCGAGGCTCAAAAACTCCGCCGTGTTGATTGGTGCCGAGAAATGATCCAAAAATTTAACGGAGGTGACTCAAATGCTGTGTTCGACATACTAACGGGTGACGAAAGCTGGATTTACTGTTATGATCCGGAAACCAAAAGACAGTCTGCTCAGTGGGTGTTTCCTTCCGAAGAGTTGCCAACTAAAGTGAAGAGAGGTCGAAGTGTTGGAAAAAAGATGGTGGCCTCGTTCTTCGGAAAGACAGGTCATTACGCGACAGTTGTCTTAGAGGATCAGAAAACGGTTAATGCAGAGTGGTACACTAACAACTGTTTGCCACTTGTCTTGGAAAAAGTTCGAGAGAAACGATCTCGCAGCAGGATCCTCCTTCATCACGACAATGCCTCGTCGCACACCGCCAGGCAAACGATCGACTATTTGGCGACCTCAGACGTGGAATTACTGGGTCACCCGCCGTATAGCCCCGACCTCGCACCCTGCGATTTTTATTTATTCCCGAAAATACAAGAAAAACTTCGAGGAAAACATTTTATGGACGCCGAAGAAGCAGTGGCTGCGTTTCAAAACGCCGTCGAAGAGACCCCTAAGGCCGAGTGGGCAAGGTGCTTTTCTCAATGGTTCCATCGAATGCAGCGATGTATTGATGTAAATGGGCGCTATTTTGAAAAGTTATAATAAAACTAATAACTTGCTAGAATGCTTAGTTTTTGATTTTCTAAGAACTTTCAGTTTGACCCTCGTATTTTAAATGTTGTTGCGACCGTATCGTTTTATTTTATTCATTTTCTATAGATTTTTAAGTACTTACCTATGTTCATTACCTTTCTACAGTCTTATACTTTTTCATAGAAATGAAGTTCTTTTTAAAGTAAATATCAATTTATTTAAGTTCAAAATTTCTTTAACTACTTACTGCTTTTTCAGTGACACGTTTTAAGATTACAGTGGTACGATGTAAGTACCTCCGAACTTCACACTAAACTAAAAAACTAAGGAACCTAACCTATATTAACTGCAAAATAAAACTCTTATACCTCTAATATTAATTTTATTTCAATTAATAATATTTATTTTCTAAATGCGACATTTTATATGTTCAGATGATACATGGATCATCAGAATAATAAACGAGTTGTTATTTTTTACTGCGAAACTCCAAATATTTCCAAAGTATTCTGTAATATTTATTTCCATTTAAACAATTAGCCAACTAAACAATTAGCCAATAGCCATTCTGATGGATGGTCTTTCCCACAGAACACCAATTGAAAAGCGGCAGCTGTAGCGACTGAGAATCTGTAAGTCTTGATACATGACAGGTTTATGCGCACCTCAGCACGTTGATCTCTGAAAACCTTTCGATGTCGATGATTTTCGGTCCCTATGCGAATGACAATTCTTCATTTCCAAGTTAAAGACACTACACTACTACAATTTTTTGGCAAAAAACAGCTATTTGGACTGGGATAACATAGTTAATATATAGATAACATAGTTAAAAACCCAAAATAGAAATATAAGGCGCCACCTGTAGTTGTCAACGCATGTGAAGCTGCGGGCGTTTTACTAGTACAACATTTATGCTAATAACAAAAAACACAAATTTATTGATCTTTTAACTTTATGTTGGTGGGAAAGCTACGAATTACACTTACTGTGCTACGGAAATTCCAATAAGGAATAGACTTTTCATGTAAACCCCATAAAACTTAAGTTAAAATGCCTAACAAGTTTTTATAAAATCTGTTCAGCATCATAGGAGAGAAAAGATACTCCCGCATTGATAATGTTTATGTGAAATATAAACGTGAATTGATATTGAAAGTACATACCTAAAATATTTGAATAAGCAAATAACACCTTCACGCATTTCGTACCCAATTTCGAAGGAGGCTAATCGGCGGCTTGCTGGCCCATATTTCTCATTTTGATCTCCTCTATATGTAGCACAGTGCATATTTTACGCTTAAGCTTCCTGAAACAGGCTTAAAAATGCTATTCTATAGTAATGCAATTACCCAGCTGATACTGGGGATCTCCACCAACACGCCTTTTTAAAAGTGTGTTGTACCTAAACACTAGCTGGAGGGTTAGTGACATGGGTTCTGTGGTAGAAAAAAATGGATATTACAGAAATAATCCTAACCTATGTATTTTTTCTTTGTAGGTATATAAAATCAGTCCAGTTTTTTAAAAGAATTAAATCTTTCTTTGCCCTTTATAATAAAGTATAGGTTAATCTGAAGTAAAGTTAAGTTTAATACTAGTATTTCATATGCTAAGACTAACCAAAATCAGTCCAGTAGTTTAAAAGTACGCTCCACTAGGCTGGCTCAATTCGGGTTAGAATTACAAATAATCAAACCATGTGGGTTTCCCTCATCGTAAGTTAGTGATAAATCCTTACTTCCTTACTTTAAATGTGAAAATAGTACTTGCTCATGCAAGGGCCTATCCTGTTTTCATTATACCTTAAGACAATCATTAAGATTAACAAGGGGAAAAAGGAGTAACTTATTTCCCTGGATCCAATCTAATTAGGTAAACACTAGATTGATAGATAGAAACAAACAGTTTGCGGCACTAACATTTCTTCTTCCATAGTTGAACGATACAGAACTCGGACAAACTTCAGTATCGTGCAAAAGATTATTGAAGCACATTACAATAAAAGTGTATTCTTTGAATAAATCGTTTTTCATTTTAAAATATAAGTAAACATTTATAAGGGTCGTTTGATGGGAAAAGTCAGTTTTGAAATATTGTCAAAGTGTTTTTTTATAGCTCAAGTGAGCGGTTAGAATCTTTCGGAGTGAATAGAAAAATAATGGCGGGTAATTTAAATTTAAGAACACAAACAAATCTTAAGAGATCCGTCCGAAGCTCGAAACATTTTCGTAATAGCAAGCCAGATAGATGTGTAGCTCATTGGGACTACAGTACAAATAAGAAAGTAGAAATAGTGAGGGTTGAATATGATCCAGAATATGTATTAAATTTACTTAATATTATAATAGTACTATGGAAAGATAATATTTATACTAAAATATATCAAAGTGTGTTGTAGTTGAATATAAATAAAGTCATTTTTATTATAAATTTATTTAATTTAATTAATGAATCTTGCAGATAAATCAAACCGCAGGCAATAGTAATGACATCAAGTACTTTGACAAGATTAAGATTGATACATGAATGTGGCTTTAACATATTAAATTCACGTAGACGTCGAATCACCCTCTCAATGTGTATTCTTAAGCTGGCTATTTGTTTTGTTTCTCTTGCCTCACTTTTAGATAACTTAGTGCCAGCTGTAACACTTGGAGGCCGTACTAAGGGCCAGGCCACAACAGTGCGTTGCGGCGTCGCATCGCAAAAATCAACGACGTCGCACAACGCATCGTGGAAATTTCCGATGCGCTGCCGCAACGTACAAATCTGCGATGCGACAACGCGTTGCCGTTTAGTCGGTGTCCATACTTTGAACGACCTGCACGTGTTTTTTAAGTGATATGGCGGAGTACGATGTCGACCACCTGATATCTTTAATTTACGAACGTCCCGTCCTTTGGGACAAAACTATATCACATTACAAAGACAAATTTTTAAAAACAGAAGCATGGAGGGAAGTGTGTACAAGTTTATATTCAAATTTTGAGGAGTTAAATAGTGTTGAAAAAAGAAAACTCGGTAAGTACATATAAACATTTATATTTTTGTTAACTGCCAACTAAGACCTCCAATGTTACTATTAAAATAATTACAAAATTCGTTTCTGATTATGTTAGCTTCTGTTCTACTTTCATGTGTTGTTGCACTCATTCCTGTTATATCCAAAATATTTGAAAAGCATATTTACAAGGAGTTATACAGATATATTGAAAGGAAATCTATTTTATGTATGGAACAAAAAGGGTTCAGAGAAAATGTGACTATCAATAATGCCATTTATGATTTTTTATATAATGTCATGACCAATGTTGACAAAAGGACACCTGTATGTGCGATATATTGTGATATGACCCAAGCATTCGATTACGTTAAACATGACATTCTTCTAGAAAAACTTGAAATGTATGGTGTACGTGGTAACATATTAAATCTATTACGTAGTTACTTAGTTAATAGACATCAGTATACAGAGATAAGTAACATCAACAGTATAACAAAAAAAGAGCACATATATAGATCTACTAAACGGACATCAATATACGGAGTGCCACAAGGGAGTGTCTTAGGGCCTCTCCTATTTATTATCTATATCAATGATCTGCCTCAATGCATCAATCAACCGATAACATTATTTGCCGATGACAGTACAATGACAATTTCAAGTAATGACATAAATAATTATAAATTTAATATTGACAAATCTTTGACATCAGCAATTTCATGGTTTGACAACAATAATTTAAGACATAATATGAAAAAAACACTACTAATGCAATTCAATCAAAGACCCGATAATAATCCAGACATTCAAATTGAGTATAATGGTGAGACTCTCAGTGAAGTTGATTCCACTAAATTCCTCGGCATCATAATAGACCAGCAATTAAACTGGAAAGTACACACAAACACTGTATGTAAAAGAATAAGCTCATCGGCGTACTGTTTATTCAAGTTAGCGCCAGAACTTAATACAGACGCATTATTAACGGCCTACCACGGTCTGGTAGCTTCCATCTTACGATACGGCATTATATTCTGGGGGAACTCCACAAATACAGACATGGTTTTTAAGGCTCAAAAAAGGTGCATAAGAGCAATGTTTTACTTAAATTCCAGGGATAGCTGCAGGCCGTTCTTCAAGAAACATAAAATCTTAACCCTTCCTTGCCTCTACATACTAGAGACAGTAGCGTTCGTAAAATCGAACCCCAAACTTTTTGAGAAGCTGAATGATACCGTGGTCCGCAATAGACGGGATAACAGCAAATTACGCATGCACACTTCACGAACTGCTCTGATGCAAAAAAGCGTTTTCTGCATGGCTCCAATTATGTATAATAAACTTCCGAAATCAATTAAAGCCGAAAAAATAATGATTTTCAAAAAAAAGGTCAGAAATCTAATTCTTGACAAATGCTACTACCATGTAACGGAATTCTTGACAGACTCTTTAACCTAAGTGACTTATTATATAAATTGTTTGTAATTTCATATGTAAAAATGACTTATGTGAACTTAATGACTTATGTGACCTTAGGTCATAGACCTATAATTAAACAATATTTGTGCGCTCTAACGAGCATAACATGTTGATTCATAAACCAATTACCTGCTGTATCATGCTATGCTAAACACACATGTTATATACAAATAAATAGTCTTTGTCTTTGTCTTTGTCTTTGTCTTTCGTGTAAAATTTGCAAAGAATCGTCAATAATCATTTCTTCAAATTTTTGTCGCCATCTCGATTCAATACAAAGTTGTGTAATACACAGCATGCTTTTATAATGTCTATTGTGAAATCGTAAGAAACATTAATGGGTCGGTGAAATATGCGCCATTTATTTGCGAGTATGCCAAAAGCGCTCTTAACATATCGTCTGGCTCGGCTTAAACGATAATTAAAAACTCGTTTTTCTATCGATAAAAACTTCCCAGAATATGGGCGCATTATATTATTAGTCAGTGGTAATCCTTCATCCGCCACGAAGACAAAAGGAATTTCTTTTTGAAAGCCTGGTAACGGTTTTGGCGTAGGTATAGATAATTGACCTTTTTTTAATAAGTCGTATAGATTTGAGTTCTGAAAAACAGTGGAGTCACATTCCTTACCATATGCACTTATATCGACGTATATAAATTTGTAATTCGCATCAACAAGTGCTAATAGAACAATGGAATTATAATTTTTATAATTGAAAAATAGGGATCCACTGTGATCCGGGCTCAATATACGAATGTGTTTTCCATCTAGCGCTCCTATACAATTAGGAAAGTTGGTCTTTTTTTCATACTCTTGAGCAATTTGTTCCATCAGCTCTGTTGTAATTTTTGGTAATTCCAACCTTTTAAGAATGTTCCATAAAATACGACAAACAAATTTTACTATTCCTATTATTGTAGATTTTCCACGATAATATGTGAAATGCATATCTTTAAAAGTATTTCCCGTCGCCAGGTACCTGAAAGAAAACAAAATAAATCATTATTCTCCATATTTTTTTAGGTAACGATGTCATAAAGAAATGGAGAGGATACAAGGATAATTTTACAAAATACGAAAAAAAATTAAACGAGCAATGTAAATCCGGAGCTGGGGCCAAAAAAATTAAACAATATCATCTATACGACCAGCTCCTATTTCTGAAAAAGAATTCTCAAAATAAAACAACATCAAGTATTGACGATGAAGAAATTAGACCAAGCACCTCAACCCAACAAAGCCAGCAACCTGTCATGCCACGTTACCAGCCTGCATCGCGTAAAAGAAAAATTGACGAAGACGAATTTGAGAAGAATATTATAGCTGCTTTAAAAACACCTGAAAGTAGACATTTATCTTTTTTTAAAGGAATTTTGCCATCATTGGAAAAATTAAATGATAATCAAACAATAATTTTCCAAAGTCGTGTCCTACAGATATTAAGTGATTTACACCAACCATCATAATATCCCAGCCACTATCAAACTTCACAAACATCCGTCCAAGCAAACTATCAAACATCTCAAACAACTGTTCAGACTGGCTATCAAACAGCTCAAATGTCTATGCAGAGTGGTTACCAATCAGCTCAAATGCCTATGCAGAGTGGCTACCAAACATCCATTCAACGCAGTGCCTTCCAAAGCGAATGCGAAACATCACCGGCACCTATGCAATCGTCTCCACAAACGCCAAGGAATGATGATGAAAATGAGCCAGAACAAATTCATTTCGATGAGGAATTAACAAATTTGACGAATGACACACAATCGGAATACGAGTTTTGAATAACACTAAATTATTAAACAGTATGATTATAGTAAAAATAGTTTTTTTTTTCTTACCTTAAAGTTAATCCCAGCATCTCCAAAGGTTCGATGGGTTTTCTAAATATGTATTTCTTTCGTAAATGAGGCTTTATCAAACTAAGAAGCTCTTCAAAACTTACTACACTCATCCTAAAGTAATCGAAAAATTTAAACTCGTCCACTTTTAGCGCCTCATATTTCCTTTTGAAGTGGTTACCATCTTTATTCATAATTGTCAGTAATGGGTGCACCCAGTACTTTCTTTTCTGTTTCTTTTTCTTAATACGCCTTAACGCAAGCAGAAGTAGAACACGCGCAGTGCGGTCCATGTCTCACTAGAAACTGAAACGTTGGTTACCGTCTTTACGTACGATGTCGTATTCGATAAAAATTTTGCGTTGCGACATCGCATCGCATAGCTGACCGATGTTGTTTTTGCAATGCGACGCCGCAACGCACTGTTGTGGCCTAGCCCTAAGTGTACTCCCTGTGTTCTTAAGTATTGTTCAACATGTTTGAATCCTCTGTCTGCCATGACATACATACCTGGTTGCAGACTTTTTAGGAAATCACATGTTTCAGTGATACGCCCTCCGTAACCTGGTGAAATAAAGTTTACCAAACCGTTTGGCGTGAATGACAACAGGTATTTGATAGTGTTTGCTTTTTTATACTCGGACCATGAGAGAGCTTGATTCTGTGCCTTTGAAGGCTTTTGCACCTCAATTTCCCGAAAAGCCATAGGCAAAGTTTTTTTTATCGAATCTTTATCTAATGATACAATAAAGGGTCGCATAATAACTAGCTATTATAGGTATAGTTTTAATAAATATTTTGCTGGCTTAAGATGGAGAAATGGCAAAATCATCCGCAAGCTCTCTAAATGGGTTATTTAGTCTAATTTTTTTTAAACACATTAATATGTGATTTGCAGGTATTCTGGCATGTTCTTTAATTAATTGTATTAGAAAATAACAGCTTTTAGGAACCCCAATATATGAACGTGGATTTTTTGTTATCTTCAGCAGCGTATATTCCAAAACTTTTGATGCCTCCTGTTTTTTATCTTCTTCAATGAACTCGCTGCAATCTGAAGTTGATCTCGTCAGGAGAGATGCAGTTGATGGTGGTGATTCTCTAAGGCCCAATTCCAATTGCAGGGAACGTTTTAACCTCGGGTTAGCTTCGGGTTAGCTAACTCAGGTTTAAATGGCGCCACAATAGATTGTAACTACTTCTTATTACAATCGATGGTGGCGCCATTTAAGTCTGAGTTAGCTAACCCGAGGTTAAAACGTTCCCTGCAATTGGGCCTCAGTGTTGTAGAAGGTGTATAAGAAACATCACTGTCAGATTCATCTTGAATATTAAATAATTTCTTAGAAGTTTTTTTTATGTTAGACGTTGACGGTTTGGCATGAGAAGTTAAACTTTTAATTTTGAAAGGTGATGTTGAAACAGATTGATAAAATGATTTCACTGGAGATGTCATCTGGTTCACTATATTAATTTCTGTTTGAATGGCTTTACTCCTGAACTTTTTTGTTATAAGTACTTGAATGCATTTATTTGCTGCCTTCTGCAAGTCTTGTGAAATATTTTCTTGCAAACCTAAAAAAAAGAAAATAAACATTAGTCCCAAAAAGACTTCTAAGTACTCAATATGAACCTAAGAAAGACCTTTTATAAAATATCAATTAATAGTTTCAATTTAATATTGTTCAGACTGCCAGCTCCAGACTAAACATATTGCTTTTACTATGAATATTGGATAACGGAAACACATACTTGAATATGAATAAACATCAAAGACTCAAGGAGAACTGTTCATCTTCATCACACTATAACTAGGTCCCTAGCAGGATTCAAACTCACGCCCATGGGTTTCGTGGCTAGGGTCACTAACCACTGGACAAATTGGCCCGTCAGATAAATATTAATGAAAGGTCACTTATTAGGTTTGGTGAGCTAAAAGTAAACTAAATCAATTTGTATAAATACCTTAACTCCCACATGAAGGCTCTCAAATTTCCTAGTGTTTTGAATCAGCAGTTTTTTTCTCTTTTATTTCTTTCTCACATTCTTCAATTAACATCTGTCTTTGTTTTTTGACAGCAAGTGGTCGTTCTGTGGTTGAATCCAATGTTCGCTTTCCTCTTTCGGATTGATATGCAAATTTTGAAGGCATACATGCTGGTTTCATGCGAATTTGTGACACTGACCCCATTAAATGATACTCCATATAATTTTCCATATCATTTGGCAACTGCAATTCAAATAAAATACCTGTTAATAAATTAATATGATATGATAGATTTGAAACACAGAACACTACTACTCTCTATTTTTCGAAATAAAATGAATTAACCTAACCTCAAAACATTTATTCATTTTTTTAGATTTGTTTATTCATTTATTTCTTCGAACAAGGACTTTATGTGTTCAAAGTTGCATAAATACTTACGTCAAAGTGATCTTCTCAAAAGTAAAGCTGAGTTGTGGGCGAAATTCCTGTTATATCACGTCTTGCAAGCCTCGTATTGTTTTTTGTATGGTACGAACGAATACAAACAACTTGTTAGGGGTTTTAGTTGATGTGTTAGTTAGTTTTTACACAGAGGAACCATTCACACACATATGATTTCGAATTCATGTTTTAAACAGGTAAAATAACTTTTAATTTGGAAGAACGTTTGTGTTTGCACTGTGTTTACTCTAACGTGACGTCAAAATCGACGCCATGACACTTTGGAGCGTTTTGGTGGGAATTTTAAACATAAAATTTTAAATTGATTTTTTTCATATAAATCAAGCTTTTTTTCCGAAATATGATATTTTTTACAATAAGTATATATTTCTGAATATGATACAGGGTGGCGCAATAGAACGTGCATATTGCGTCATCATTTTTCGCGGGGTCAACGGTGCGCGGGCGGGGGGAGCCTAGCGTGGTTAGATAGTGGCACTCGTGGAGTTTTAGTAGCCATGCATGAGTCACTTCGACGGGAAGCGTCGCGCTTTTTGTGTTCGCACGTTTTACGAGAACGGTCGTTCATACATCTCTACAAGGCGACTGTATTGTTCTGAATATGGATTAACACACATTAATGAAGCTCCGAGTGCAAATTTAATTAAAATATGGATAAAGCGTTTTGAAGAGACCGGTTCCACGTTTAAACCACCAGCAAAAGGTCGTCCAAGAACGTCTAGGACAATACTGGGTGTAAAAGAACTGCTTCCGAAAACGAAAACTGGGTATTGCTGAGGGGGTACCAGTTACGATTAGAGCAAAAAAAAAACCAATTTCCGACATGATATTTCAATTTTTTTTTTTATTGATTCATACTCAGAATCATGTAAACAACCAAATTATGTGATTATTTCAAATCAAATAACGTTTTGGTGTTATTTTTATTAAAACTGCAATCTAATTCTAACACCGCAATCAGCTGATTGGAAAAGCAAATGACCTCGAGCGGCGAGACGAGACGCTGAGCGGGGCGGGGCGGGTGACAACAAGCGGCCGCGGGTGGCAACAAGCGCCGAGCGATTTCCCGCCAAAACCGATCTCGCGTCCGCCCGCCGTTATTTCCAACCTACCTAGTCCGCCAGCCAATTATCCTACGTTAAACATTTGTTTCTTACAATAGCCATGTTAAAAATTATAAATTTTACCAAAATAAAAATAAAATGCCACAGTAAAGGACTCAGATACGCATATTAAATTTTATACAGACCTTTCTTTCTTATGTCTATTTGTTCTGAGATTGACACAGCAACAATTGAAAGTAAAACTTCATAACTAAAATACCTACAGGCTTATAAAGGCAACAGCTTTATAAATCACAAAATTATTTGACCATAGGTAGGTAACTTAACTGCTTAAATTTCAACCACCCTTCTTCTTCCACTATCAATTAGGCCTTTGTTTGATTAGTTGCAAACCCTACCTACAACTTAAAGAATTACGACGTTTTGTTGTTAACCCTTAATTTGATTTTGGCCGCTGTGGCGGACAAATACTTTTAAAAAATCCTGTGTGTTTTTAAAACATATAGTTAAAAATTTAATTTTATTTTTTGTTACTAAAAGACCTACCAAATTGGTAGAAAAAATAAAATTTGCGAGTTGCAACACTGAATCGTTCATTCTGACACAAAATGTCGTCGCGACGCAAGTCATCTGTTTTGCTCATGGTAATTTTAATTTATTTTTATAGTTTTCTTAAATTATTGTGGCATGTTTTTAATTTTCTAACATAACAAGATAATAACTAAAGGGATGGCATGCAATTTTTCCGGGTTTCATTTGGTTTGAGTTATTTTTTTGCGTTAAATATTGTTTGTCCGCCACAGCGAACATTGCCAAATACAGTGAAAAGAACGTTTATTTGGCAATGTTCTCTGTGGCGGACATTGTCAAATGAGTGGCACAATAATAAATTACTTTTTTATTGAAATATTTTTGTTAGTTTGAGTTTTAATTTGCTCTAACATATTGATTTTGGGTTGTTGCTTAGTTTTGTTTTGTTTTCGCTTGTTAACAGCCTAGCCGCAGTCAAAAAATATTGGCTTTAGTCCCAAAAGAACATGCTGCATCTGAAGGAAGTGGTACATCCGATTCAGAATGTGAATTGCCTACTAATGAAACTAACCCTGACAATAACACGAACAGCGGCTCCTCATCGCCTGCTCCTTCTATTGGGTCTCTCGAAGACATGAACATTGTTATTTATGGGCCTAACTCTGGGGATGAAACTGACGCTGAGCTAGAATCATCTTATAGAAACTATGAAGTTCCTTTGACACCAATTCTTCATGAAATCCAGAGTGGTAACTACGAGAATGTGCCATCAAATGTATCTGACATACCTTCAGTTCCTGATACTTATCCTGCTTTAGCTCCTGGTACTCCAGCTACAGCTCCAGATAGTTCTGCTCCAGCTCTTGATAGTCCTGCTCCAACTCCTGGTACTCCGGCTCCAGCTCCTCGTACTCCTGCTCCAGCTCCTGGTACTCCGGCTACAGCTCCTCGTGCTCAAGTTTCAGTACCTAGTACTCCGGCTACACCTCCTCGTGCTCCTACTTCAGCTCCTGATACTCCGGCTACAGCTCCTGCTTCAGCTCTTTGTAATTCAACACCAGCTGTGGCTTCAACTTCTCGTATTCCGACTACAGTTACTAGAAGATCAATGTTACGGAACAAAAGATCCAAGCAATCAAATCTGCCACTCCCCAAGAAAAGAAAAATTGTAAAGAAATTTCAATTGAATTATAAATGGAAAAAAGGACCGTTTCGTCACACAGCAATTTTAGAAGAAAATATTGACAAATATGTAAATTTACCCGACAGTGCATCACCTTTCGAATACTTTCAGTTATTTTTTTCACCGGATATTATAACAGATATTATAGACCAAACAAATTTTTATTCAATACAAGAAACCGGGAAGTCAATTTTACTTACCGAGGAAGAATTTGGAGATTTTTTGGCAATACATATAATTATGGGAGTCGTGACCATGCCCTCATATCTTGACTACTGGTCTAACAGATTCAAGTATGCGAAAGTTGCCGAAGTAATGTCACTGAAAAGGTACCAACAGATACGCCGCTATCTTCATTTTGCAAATAATAACCATGACAATGGAGACAGATACTATAAAATACGGCCACTTCTAAAAAAAGTGCGAAAGAACTGTTTGAAATACCAATGCATGGAAAGTAGATTTTCTATAGATGAGATGATGATAGCATATAAAGGTAGCAAGGCAGGAAAAAGAAAACAATATATGAAGGATAAACCTACCAAGTGGGGCTTCAAAAATTACGTCCGAGCTGGTGTTTCAGGAATGATTTACGATTTCATTATGTATGGTGGAGAAGATACCTTTCGGTTTCATAGATTTACTGAAGATGAATCTACTCTAGGTTTTGGTGCACAAATTGTCATAGCTTTATGCCAAAGTATTGAACAAAAGCCAGCAATTGTCTATTGTGATAATTTTTTCACTTCACTGGAGCTTTTGTACATCCTGAGGCAAAACTATGGCATCTTTGCATTAGGAACCATCAGAAGTAATCGTATAAGAGGAGCAGAAAACGTTTTACTGACAGACAAGGTGTTGAAGAAGAAAGAAAGAGGTTGTTTTTCACAAGTGGTGTGCAACGATAATCGTTTGGTTGTAGTTCGATGGAACGACAACAAAGTCGTCACGCTAGCTAGCTCTTTCATTGCAAGCGAACCTGTCGAAAAAATTCAACGCTATTGCAAAGATGTAAAAAGGAAGACCAACGTTCAGTGCCCTCAAATAGTTCGACAGTACAACACGCATATGGGTGGGGTCGATCTGGCCGATATGCTTATCGCGCTCTACAAAACACCTTTCAAAAGCCGTAGATGGTATCTAGGCATCTTTGCACAGATGATAGATATTTGCCTGAATAATGCCTGGCTGTTATATCGATCTTCAACCAAGAAGAAATTGAGACTGAAAGAATTCAGATATGCCGTGTACGAAAGCTTTCGAATGCAAAACCGGAGTGCTCAACGTCAAAAGACTGAAGCCTCCACTGTTCAAAAGCCTCGAAAAAAACCGCCACTTCCCGAAAGCCCTGTAAAATATGACAATGTAGGCCATTTTCCTTCCACTATGGATGAAGGTCGTTGTAGGTACTGCCAAAAAAAGACAGTTGTCTTTTGCATCAAATGCAAAGCAAGATTGTGTTTCGTGACGGGGAAAAACGAACGAAACTGTTTTTTAAACTTTCACACTAAATAAATAAGCTAAATTTGATTTTTGTGTTTTTCTAATAAATATAAGTTTTTGATTTTATTGTGACTTGTGATTTTATGTTTATCCCTATTTTATAAAAGAGATTTAGAAGAGAATTGTTGTTATCATAATAAAAACATGGTTATAATTTGGATACATACAACATAACGTAAAATATATGTCCATATGTTGTTAATGGTGTACCTTGCAACATAATTTATCAAAATTGGTTCAATAGTTTAGTGCCATACCTACTTTTACACTTTTACTTTTATAATATTAGTATAGTTGAAAAAGTATAGCAGATTTGGCAATGTCCGCCTGGACGAACACTCGATTTCTCGAAAACTATAAATTGAAGAATTTTATTTTTATTTTTTAGGGGGTCCTTGATGACATTTGGACACAAAAATATTAAAATAATATCACGTAACAAACTTTTATATTAATGCCAAATTAAGGGTTAAGCATAGCTTCTGATTACATAAGTTTCCAGTTTTGAAACTAAGTACCAGGCAATAAGGTACCTAATAACCTCCCAACCTACAATCTATTAGTATACTGCTCTATTGTAAGTAAGTAGATACCTCCAGTATTTTCTAAAAAATAGATTTCTAGTGACGTAAAATTCCTTCTTAAACTATTAACATAATAAGCTACCTACCTAAACTAACAAAACTATTAGGAAACTACCTTAAAAAGTCAGGACGCACTAGTAGATTCATAATCAATCATAACCTTACTTAAACCAATACTATTTAATTTTCTAGGTAGGTTATTTCAATCCAATCAATAGTTTATAAAGGTTTTAGGTACATACCTACTTATGTTGACAGTCAATACGAAGCATTTAAGCCAGCAGAATCGGAGCCTCTACACACTACCCACATGAGGTAGGAATATCATTAAAGACGAGAACTAGGTACTTTAGTACCTATTCGGTGACACATTAACTGCACTTCCACACTATCATTGATTGAACACTATATATTTATAAGCAAGATACAGTTATAAGCAAAGCACATATACTAGAAAATAAAAAAAGTGAAGGCGGAAAAGAACTGCTGGGAAGAAATTACTAATTTATATAACAGCAGATCTTTGAACCCAAAAACTGCTGATACTCTTCGAAAAAACTGGGATAATATGAAAAAAAATGTGCGAGATAAGATGAGAGGCCAAAGGCAATATGCTTTAGGTACAGGGGGAGGTCCTCCAATGCCTCCTCCGAACCTCACCCCGCAAGAAGCTGAAATATATGGAATTGTCCATGTCCAAGCGGTTGGTACTGCATCTGTGTGTGAGAGTGACTATCAACCAGGTACTCCGGTGCAAGTTCCAGCTCTAAGTACAGATGAGGACGAGACCCTGAAAACCGTCACAGTGGATGTGACCGATGTGACTTCCAACTATATAGAAAATTTAAATGACACTGAGGTAATAATAAAAGAAATTTTTATAGCTTATTAAATAGTACTTAAGTCTAGGTACTTAACTTAACTTACTTGATTTTCCTCTCCATTTACACTATCACTTTTAGTTACTGGCATGATCTAATTAGTTATTATTTTTTCAGAATATGTAAAAAAATGCTGACCAACTCAATAATTGGAGCGACTACACTCCAACAACATTACGCACAAAACCAAGTCTGGCCAATGATGAAGACAAGGAAAATCCATTCCGTAGATATAGGAAACGTCATCACACTGGTCAGTTGACAAACAAGGCCTGGACGGAATTGGCGAACAAGAAAAAGGACCTGTGTGATCTTAAAAAAGATCTGAGGTCACCTTTAGAAAAATAAGTTTACATTACTATTTTATTTTATAAATATAATAAGAACTATCATAACTTTTAATTACCTTTGTTACTAACCAATATGAGTGTCTCTTATTATTAAAAAAAATTAGGTTTATTATTATTAACATAGGTTTTAGAAAATAAAATACTTTATGTTAATTCATAATGGTTTGTTTAATTCCCTTTCTACAAATTGTTGAAATAGTGGATGTATGGTGAGACATGAGGAGAAACATTTTGGCTGCTTCTATATAATGGATCTACTGCAACATTGCTTGTTTCCAAAACTGCTTGTTCAATCACTGGTAGATTAGGAGGTGGGTCACCATTTTTCATTTTCACTGCAACATTGTGCAATACAGCACAAGCTACACATACATGCTGTACTTTGGTGAGCGATAAACGAATACCAAGTGCAAGTATAGGGAACCTTCTCTTCAAGACACCAAAAGTCCTTTCAATAGGATTTCTAGTTCAAATCTGCGCTTCATTATACAATTCTTCTGCGTCTGAAGAAGTCTGTGCAAGTGGTGTTAAACAATTATTTGTAACAGAATAGCCACTATCTGCCATTAGAATAGAATCATTAAATTCTCCTGCTTCAACTCTTTCTTTCACCAGAATGCTTTGGAAAATTCTTGAATCATGAGCTGAGCTGGGCCAGCGGGCAACAATATCTTGAATGATCAAATCAGCTGAACATATGGCTTGAACATTCAGTGAAAAAAATTGCTTGCGGCACCGAAACGTCTCAGCCTGTGCACCACCTAAAATTAAAATAAGTAACAGTTTAATTTTCAGCAGAAAACAAATAAGAGTAATTTGTACTAATTTTATCAGAATGATGTGTATCTAGACTGTATTTATAAAGGAAACTTTAGTCAACAATACTAACTGCATTGGAATATTTCCATTTCTCTATGATAAATAATATGTTACTGACCTGGAAACTCAAGTTTATATGTGTGCAGTCTAGGACTCCAATCACATTTGGGAATTTAGAAATTAAATAAAATGCCTTTTTTACAACTGCTGTATTTTGGGTAGTTGGCATTGCTATAAATCTTAAAAGAAGTTTCACAATTGCTGTAGATTTATGTATGCCAGTAAAATCTCCAGTGCACAGCAAGAAACTGCCAGTCGCCAAAAACTTCAGGGTAACATTTGAGATGGTGTTAGTGCTTTATTTCTGAAACAAAGAACAGAATAAAACATTCAACACAACATGAATTGTGAGGATTGTGAAAAATTTATTTTTGTATAATGTACAGGTATAATCGGAAATAATACCTCGTCGTAGGCCATTGGTTTTCGTGCTTTATTTGTTCCAAAACAATGTATGCAGTACTTTTGGTTATACGAAATCGATCGTAAAATTCGCCTTCATCCCATTTTTGAAAATGATTCTCTCTTGTTCGGTAAATTTGCGGACGTCGAGGAGTTGTAGAATAATTAATAAATTCAATAATATCTTCATCATCGCTGCTAGGACTTGAGTCATAATATTAGTTACTGGAACTACGAACATTTAAGGTTACTTTTGGTGGCAAAATAGTGTAAAATGCAGAAGCTATGAACATGGTTTGTAGGTACTTACGTTAAACTTCTTAGCTGTGGTAACGAATTCATATTTGCAAGTTTAAATACTCGATTTTAATACAATTTCAATTAATAATACAGTTGCAGTATATTACACCGACAGCGACAGCAGTGTCAATGTCAATGCCAAAATTGTCAAATGACAGCAAAACCATAGACAATTACCGTATTTTAATTTTGTTAAGTTGCAAACTTGCGTTTAATCTCAGATTAGCTAAGGCGAGGAATATCCAGATTGAAATACACTTGTCACTTCCAAAAGTGATACTTAGCTTAAATGTGATACTTAACTTAAGCTTTAAGCACTAAAAAATACCGGCCCTTTAGGTGCACCTATTCCTAGTATTTAAAAATACGTGATCCAAACACCTGTTCCAACTAGTATAGCGTATTCTGCATGTAACTTACTTAAATACGCAATACGCGTAGTATCTGCCTTGTAATTTGTTAAAACATTTTATTTTATTTTAATGCAGTTTATTGTAGAAAGGTACTTTTACGTTTATTGTAGAAAACATAATGAAGTTTAATACAAAAATTGATGTCATTCCTTCGTACTTCTACAGGCTTAGGACTGTAACTTGCGATTGCATTTTTTGTGTATAAATGATAAAAATATAACTATTTAAATATTTAAAATCAAATTTGAAATCATGTGAAAACTATGGGCCGTTATGCAGTTGTGGCGCAAGAACAAACCAGAATAAGCTTTTAATTATTATGATGTAGGAAAAGAGGGTCAACTTTACAGTAAAAAAATAAAGAAGATACTCAAAGTTAGTAGATATTAAATAACTTCCTACTTAGAATTTAAATTAAGTGTAAAATTAAGAGTAGCAACAATGGTCATACTAAAAGTCAAATGCTTATCGATGAAGCCGAGATTCTATGAAGTTGATCTTCTGTGTTAAACTATTTCATTGACAAGTACAAACTGGTTTTCAACTGAGAGTGACGGGTGAGCGAGTAATAAATAAAGAGAAATAAAACGCTAGCATTGTCCCGTTCTACTTTTCCGTGCGTAACTAAGACAGCAAGACAGTGTGAGTGAGTAAGGATGTGATATAATTTGCGGTTCCACGCCGAGTCAAATAATAGGTGGGACTAGTATTTGATAAAGTAGAATAGGTACAGACTAGTATCGTAAAATATCTAGTACTCATATCTGTTCTAGTATACAGGGTGGAATTTTTGAACACCACCTGGAGGGAAAGTACTGTAAGTACAATTTTGCTCAAAGGAAACATTCCTTTATTTTTAAAAATAAAAAGAACCGCATTCACAGCTTTTCGAAAAAATTGTTTGCCAATCCCAGAAATCGAACCGGCTAAAATCTGAAAAAAAACATCCTGTACTTTTATGACATCGATCGATAGAGTCAACCATAAGGATCAAATCTCTCTAACAAACATGGTAAATTAAACACATGGAAAGTACTTAATCCAAATTTGTAGGTGATAACCTACAACAATCATTTTTGGCGCATTAAGAACTTCTACTATTTGAGATTCACTTACTACACTAATATCTTATTCATTTTCTTTAAGATTAGTTTTGGTTTTATCACGGCTTCTCATTGCCATAACTTCAATCTCTTTGCCTGATATTTTTTGGACAATGCAAAGAAACTTGTGAAATATCTTTTTTCCAGGAAAGTTAATAATTACATGCCATACCAGGCGTGATCTTAAGTTCCTTATCTTCTTCACCTATACAAATTTTCTTCTTCATTGTCAATCTCATGCTAGTCAGTTAGATCATCTAAGCTATCTCCAGACTATCCATTCATCTTCAGTACTAGAGTCACTACGCAGTGACGCAGATGGTACAATCAGGGGATCTGCACTGCTATTTTCAGTTATTTTAACTGGTGTTATTAAGTTTTCATTTATGGTATGGTTGTCATCTGAAATTATAGGCACTGTCTCTGAAGCACTCTCGGGTTCTGGTTGTAAATTTAGATGGTTGTCATTTATAACTATTGTCACTGTCTCTGAGGCACTCTCTGGTTCTGGTTGTAAATTTGAATTTGTCTATATTTGTCACCTTTATAGGTGTGGCTCTGTCTTTGGATTTGTCAAGTTTTTAAACATGTCTCGACATTTTTGTAGAATTTGAATAATTCTTCGTCTTCTTTGGGTCCCATCCATACCTCACAATTTTGAAACTTGGTAATTTTGTCGTTATCTACGTACTTATCTATTTTTTTCCCAATTCCATTTGTCATTTAATTTTTGCCATTTTTTGAATCTGTGTTAATTCAGTCGATTCTTGGTTTGAAAGGTTTTGAATGCAGCACACTTCATCGGGATTCCATGGTACTAAACCGCACTTACGAAAGCCATTTTTGAAAATAGAGTGTCCTACCTGTGTCAGGTGATTGTGGCACATCCCTATTATGTTTAATCAATGGCACATCTCTAGTGTGCTAGTGATCTAGTGTGTCTATGCTACTAACTACTTTGTGTATCTGACTGTCGTGTTATGATTATTTAATATAATTGTATTTCAATACACTATAACTTTGTGTTTAACTTTACATGGCGCTGAGGACAAAACAAATATCTAACTATTGTGAAAAATCTTTGTGACTTCGTGTATTCTGTTTACTAAAAATGGAAAACCTACGCCCGCCTCCGCCATTAGTAATGGAAGGCAATCTAAGAGACAATTTTAGTATGTTCAAGCAAAAATTTCAACTTTATTATGAAGCGAGTGGTGCAGCAGATCGTTTATCGGCAGGGCAAAAGAAGGCATTATTGCTTCATTGTTTGGGAGAGGAGGCTCTTGTGATTTATAATAACTTCGAAAATTCAAAAAATTTGACGTTTGAAGAAGTATTATCAGGAATGGAACAG
This sequence comes from Emmelina monodactyla, assembly GCA_916618145.1. Classification (NCBI taxonomy): domain Eukaryota; kingdom Metazoa; phylum Arthropoda; class Insecta; order Lepidoptera; family Pterophoridae; genus Emmelina; species Emmelina monodactyla. The sequence goes on from OU745316.1 coordinate 7,951,292, forward strand.
CATTGCTCACCACCTCAAAATGAGACATTTTTGCGTCATAAATTTCTGATCAGAAAAAAAGAAGAAAATGAATTTGACAGTTTTTTAACTGACCTAAAAAAGTTGAGTAAAGATTGTAATTATGGTGAACTCAGGGACAGCCTCCTGCGAGATCAAATAATTTTAGGCATCATTGATATGGGTTTGAAAGAGAGATTGCTGAAAGAAAGTAATTTAACATTACAGAAATGCATTGATATGTGTCGGGCATCGGAGGTAGCTTCGAGCCACATTAAGGATATGGAGAGTAGAGTTGATCTTATAAATTTCAAAGAAAAGAACCCTAACAAGAAAAAAATTAACGTGAGAGCTTCGTCGAGAGTGGAATCAAGTGCGAGATCAACTTCATTTAGGGGCAGATCAACTTCTTCAACTTCAAGTGACAAAATAGATGGTCAGAGAGTCAATATGAAACAGGAATCTGAATCAAACAGCTGTGGTCGTTGTGGTATGTCCCACGGTAGGATGTGTCCGGCTTTCAACAGAAAGTGTGCTAACTGTCAAAAGTATGGTCACTATGCTCGTATGTGCCAGTTCAAGAAATGTGACTTAGTTGTCACAGGGTCAGGCAATGACACTAATGACATTCAGGAAGACTTATTTGTAGGAGCAGTGACTCAGCAGCATGAATGGTATGTTGACTTGGTGTTAAATAATTTGATAGTTAAATTTAAAGTGGACACAGGATCTCAAGTGAATATTTTACATAGTGATATTGCCAAAAGATTAAATTTATGTGTTGTGAAATCTAATATGAGGTTAAGAAATTTTGATGGTTCAACAATTAAGTTTTTAGGGGTGACCAGGGGTATCATGGAGTACAAGGACATTAAATATGAAACAGAATTATTTGTGGTGGATTTTGGTACACCTTGTATTTTAAGTTATAAAACTGCTATAGTGCTAGGTTTGATTAACAAAGTAGACAGTGTATCTAATACTAAATTGAGTGATTCTACTATGTGTATAGTTAAGAAATATGATAGTTTATTTCATGGTCTGGGTGAGCTCAATTATGAGTATAAAATAAAATAAACACCAGAAAATGTTCCTATTGCAGAAAGACCAAGAAAAATTCCCTTCAAGATTGTCAAAAAAGTTAAGGCTGAATTGGACCGGCTAGAAAAATTGGGTGTAATTAAGAAGGTTAGTGAGCCTACAGAGTGGGTAAATTCAATGGTAATTGTAAAAAAAAGTAATAATCAAATTAGAATTTGCCTAGATCCTCAAAATTTGAATAAATTTATTATCCGTGAACGACACAAAATTCCAACATTTGAAGAGTTAACGGCTCGCATGCCTAAGGCTAAATATTTCAGTGTTTTAGATGCCAATAAAGGATTTTATCAAATCAAGCTATCAGAAGACAGTCAATTACTCACTACCTTCAATGCCGGTCAATTCGGTCGATACTGTTATAAACGTTTGCCTTTTGGGTTAAACTCGGCACCAGAGGTTTTTACCAGATGTTATTCTCAGATTTTTGAAAATCTTGAAGTAATTGAAATATACATTGATGAAATCTTGGTCTGGGGGGAAACTCTGGAACAGCACAATGAAAGGTTGAATCAAGTTTTACAAAAAGCTTCGAAATCTGGTGTTAAATTTAATTCTGATAAATGTCTATTTGGCGTGAGAGAATTAAAGTATGTAGGTCATATTTTAAGTGCTGATGGGTTAAAACCAGATCCAGAGAAAATTCGAGCTATAGTGGACATGAGAGAACCTAAAAATAAGCAAGAACTACAGACTGTATTAGGTATTATCACTTATGTATCAAAATTTATTCCTCATGTTTCAAATTTAACTGAATCTTTAAGACAGTTATTAAAGAAAGATACTCTTTTTGTGTGGGGCGACAAACAAAAATTAGATTTTTTAAAACTAAAACAATTGTTGGTTACAACACCTGTACTTAAATACTTTGATATAAATAAACCTCTTTTGTTATCAGTTGACAGCAGTAGTACTGGTCTTGGAGCAGTCCTGCTTCAAGATAATCTTCCTGTTGCTTATGCTTCCAAAAGTTTGACTGATAGTCAACGATCATGGGCTCAAATTGAGAAGGAATTACTAGCAATTGTTTTTGGTTGCGAAAAATTTGATCAGTTTATTTTTGATAAACATGTCATTGTTGAGACAGACCATAAGCCACTGGAATATATTTTTAAGAAGCCGATGAATGATATAATTGAGACTTCAAAGATTGCGACTTAGAATTCAAGGATATGACTTGGAAATAAGGTACAAACCGGGTAAAGAAATTCCAGTAGCTGATGCTCTGTCAAGATCTAGCTTGTCAGATAAAATCTGTGATAAAGAGTTAGATAACACTGTTGAATTACATGTGTGTTTAATAACTGAAAATCTCAACTTTAGTGAAGTAAAACTAAGTGAATTTCAAAAAGCAACTTCTCAGGATGAAGAATGTAAAAATTTGATAAATTACATACAGAATGGATGGCCTGCTAACATCAATGATTTACCTATTAATTTGAGATATTATTATTCTATTAAGGAAGAGTTATTTGTCGCACATAATCTAATTTTTAGGAATCATTGTGTATTAGTACCTAAATCTCTCAGAAAAGAAATGTTAAATTTAATTCACTATAATCATTTGGGTTATGAAAAATGTAAAAATAGAGTGAAAAATGTTTTGTTTTGGCCATTTATGTTCAAAGAGTTGAAAGATGTTATTTCTAATTGTGAAACATGTTTAAAATTTCAGAAAGCACACACTCATGAACCTTTAATTTTAAGAGAATTTCCGGAAAAGCCCTGGCAAATATTAGCTGCTGATATGTTTTTTTTTAATAATCAAATATATTTACTTATTGTGGATTATTTCACAAAATATGTAGAAATTGTAGAATTAAAAGATCAAAGTTCTGAATGTCATATTAAAGCTTTTAAGTCAGTGTTTGCAAGATGGGGAATTCCAGAAAGACTGTATACGGATGAAGCTTCTCAATACAGTAGTCATTTGTTTAAAAAATTTCTCAAAGATTGGAAAATTGAACTTAAGACATCAAGCCCATACTACCAACGATCAAATGGAATGGCTGAAAGGTATGTCCAGACTGTAAAAAAAATTTTCAAGAAATGTACTTATGATAATAAAGATCCGTATATTGCCTTGATGGAATACCGTAATACTCCTATAGATAATGTAACACCTTCGCCGAATGAGTTGTTGATAGGTCGTCAAGTTAATTCATTATTACCTACTACTATAATAAAAAATGTTGATTTAAGTAAAGTCAGGAGCCATTTACAGGTTAAAAGAGAAGAATATAAATACTATCATGATAAAATAAATAGGGGAAAAGGTGAAGAATATATTAATAAGCAAAACATTTTTGTAAGAGACAATAAAAATAATAATGTTAAAGGTCAAGTTGTAGATAAATCTGAAAATCCAAGAGCTTATAAAATCAAACTGGAAAACGGTAAAATTGTTACAAGAAATAGATTTAACATTTATAGAGCATCACCAAGCACTAAGTTTGAAACAATTAATCTATGTGATGATCCTGTTGATGATGTGTCTACTAATCTTAAAGAGTCTGTTTGTAATAATGATGACAATACTTTGTTAGAATCTTCTGAACCTATTAGCAGGAGAGTAAGTTTTAATGTGCCTGAAGAAACTAACTATAAAACCAGATCTGGTAGAGCTATTAAAAAGCCATCTTATTTAAATGATTTTGTTTAGTTTTTATTTAAGTTTGGACTAAGTAAAAAAGGGAGATGTCAGGTGATTGTGGCACATCCCTATTATGTTTAATCAATGGCACATCTCTAGTGTGCTAGTGATCTAGTGTGTCTATGCTACTAACTACTTTGTGTATCTGACTGTCGTGTTATGATTATTTAATATAATTGTATTTCAATACACTATAACTTTGTGTTTAACTTTACAATCTGTTAACACTTTGTTTAACAAAGGACAAAAATTTATTTTCCGTAAAATAGGCGAATCAATATTCTCTAGCCGCCAAAAATGCACTGCAGCTTTCCATGATCCCTTAAGGCTTCTAAAAACTGCGTCATCCACTGGCTGGAGTTAATGCGTCGCGTTTCGAAAAAATATATCAAAATAATGCCATTTTCAGAACAAAATTTGCTTACGTGATTTGAACGGTGCAAGGTGTGTCCATCGATAAAAAGTATAACTGGTTTTGGAATATTGTCCTAATCTAACCATTTGTGTAAAATATTGCATATGTATTCGTAAAACGTCTCTCTAGTCATCCAGCCATTATCTGACCGTCCAATACCCCAAGAAGTGGGTACTGAAAAATTTAACTCTCATGGTATCTTCTCGTATTTAAAAATGACCATTGGAGGTAGAACATCTCCAGCAGCATTTCCACCTAAAAGTACGTTAAAACATTCTTTTTCATTTATTTTAAACATTAATGTTCTGGTACATACTTTGGAATTTAAGAAAAAAGCGGTCTCGTCCATGTTGAAAACCCGCTTGGGTTCATTAAGTATATCTCTATGGTTATTACTACTTAAATAAGTGCTTACTTCTTGAAACCAGTTTTTGAGTTGAGATACCGTTATAGATGCTCTGGAGGCTGTCAAATTTTGGGGTTGCCTTGTTATAAGGTCAGGGTGACGCTTTAAAAAGCTGTTGTACCACCGCTTCCCAGGTCTACCGTTCTTGAAGGGGGTTTCAATCTTAAGATCATCAACTATTTTCTTAACGCTATCTTGCAAATTATCTTTTCCTATTGGAAACACATTTTACCATAGCTTTTGCCCATGTTACGAGTACTTTTTCTATATCTTAAGTCACATAACAGCTTCTTCCCATTTTACGTCTAATCGGTGTTTTCCCCTTCACTTTGTTTAGTAAGGTTACTCGTGGAACTCCAAATTTCTTCGCCGCAGTAGCTGTCGGAACGCCCCGCCTGCATAAAGTGCGTCAGTGAAGCTGTTGAATTACAAGCAACTCTTCCACGACCACGTCTAGAAGCACGACCACGTCTAGAAGCACGACCACGGCTAGAACCACGACCACGACTAGAACCACGACCACGACTTCGATTTGGAGTACCTTCAGAGTCAACCTGGTTTGCTACTTTTTTTTTATTTTAACCCTTTTGGCATCACGAATACATTCCAGTTTTTTGTAATAAGTTTCCAAAAATCGCGCTTTTTTATTCGTTAAATAGTTTTCTATTATACTTGTTTATTCATACCATTAAAGAAAAAAACTAAAATCTTCCAATAAATCAGAAAATGTAATCGTAAATCCTCGAATGTAACTAAACTTTCCGAAGTAGACAGTAAAAAATTGGGATTCGATGAAATACGCGGGAGTGAGCGACGTGCGAGCGAGACGAAACTATACTTTCGAGTATTTACGCCACACGCGCAACAGTTAGCGGCAGCTAGCGGCCGATCCTTGAGATGTCATTGCGCGAGAGTTTCTGTAAAAACAATGAATAAATACAAATTTAGATCCTCTAGGTGTAAAATATTTCATTTGTTAAATTTGGAGAGTGACGCTCAGCAAGGAATTCAATTCACCTAAACCCGGTACAGGGGGAGGGAGACAAGGAAGCATGGACTTACAAACACAGCAGCAGTTAGTAATGCACCTAGGCCCCGTGGCACACCACCGAAAGCAGTCCGCTAATAAGAAGTAAGAGGATCCTGTCACACTTGTCGAGACGACTTCATGGACAGAGGGGGAGAAGCATCATAGAATCAAGTTTGCCACAAAATGTTTTTGAATACTTTGTGCATTACCGATCAAATAATCCGTAGTGCTCATACTAAATTAAATCAGGAAGGATCCCGATTCCTCTATCATCTGGCAAAGAAAAACACCATAATCATCCTGTTGTACGTACCACTGAAATGATAAAAAGTGTCTGTGACCATGTCGCATCATTCCAGCCAGTTACATCACATTATATAAGACACAGCAGTAGCAAAGTGTACCTAGACAATAATTTGAACGTGAATAAAATGTTCTCCTTATATTTTATAGAGAATGGGACCAACTGAAAAATTACGAGAGCAAAGCTTGAAATTAAACTCATTTTAACGGGTTTTACGCGTTTATTTTACTATTTTTGATTTTCCGACGGGTAGACATAGTTTAATTTCAAGTAATAATAATCGCGTAAGTCTAAGAAGAGAGCAAAGCTCTTTCGTTACACCAGTACACTGATATAGTCAATAAAAACTTGAATATTGTTTTTTTTGTACCAAAAAAAGATATTTGTGATAAATGTCATTCATATTCAAACACTACAAACCCAACTGTTGATCAAATTACTGATTATACAAAGCACATTCAAAACAAGAAAATTGCGAGAGAATTTAAAGATAAACGAGTAGCTCAGAACTCTTGTGAAGTGATTTCTGTGACATTCGACTTCCAAAAAAATTTAAATTCTCCTCATGGAGATGTAGGACTTTTATAATACAAACGTAAACTGTCCTGTATTATTTTATCATTATATTATTATATATTTTTTGACATGGCAAATAAGGCAGGGTTTTGCCATATGTGGACAGAATGTACAGGAAAGAGGGGAGCCAATGAAGTCAGCAGTTGTTTGATTAAGTTTATGAAAAATCATATTGACATATATAACACCCAAAATGAGTGTGATACCGTTCTTGCTCTCATTGAGAAAGAGTCAAAGAAGAAGTTGTTTTATACGCCCGACCAGTGGTATGCATTAGTGCGATGGGCCAAAACCACTGGTAGACGCTATAATATCATTGAATTAACTCAAGAAGACATTTTTGATTTTAAACCTTTACAAGATAATAGAAATTGGAAGAAGGATACTAACAACTGTGAGGTAAAATGGAACAAAATTAAGGAAATCAGAATAGGCAAGAATGTTCCTAACTGCCTTTTCTTTAAATATGGTTTAAAGAGTGAGCAACATTGTTTAAACTTTGTTGTTCGAGAAGACGTGGGAGGATTAACAATGACGAATTAAAAGTGGCTTATGCTAATACAAAGATCTTGTTTCTTTATTTATGGAGTATCATAGATTTTATAAAAACATTAAGCATGACAAAAATACAGACGAAGATGAGTCAGATTAAAAGCATTATGGTAGATAGATATTGTTCAATAAGAAGAGTTATTTTTACTACTATTTCGATCTCAGATATTGTATTCGTAGGATTATTATTGCTTAACAGTTGTTTACTTAAAAGTTTTATTTATTAGAACATGTTATTTTTATACGTTATTTTTTCCCATTTTGTTATCATATTGATAAAAGAGAGGACGGAAGAATATAGGTAAGATTTAGTAAAAAGTTTTTTTTTAATGTTTTTATCTAACTTAGTTCAACTCAAAGAGTTTTAGTTTTTTTCTACTAGAAGTTTTTTATTTTGGTTTATTAAAATTTGTAGTCTTTTTATTATTTTTTCTATTAGAACCTGATTAAAATTTATGTTTCGGTACTACTATGTTCATGAGTACCTATTACAATTACAAGTTAGGAGAAAAATGAATTATAAGACTTTTTTTTTTTTTGTTTAATAATAATAATAATGCATTTATTTACTTTTGTGTTAATCAACCAACAAATTCAAAATAGTGTACACAAATATTTTTTAACAATACAAAACAATTGGGTTATTAAATAGTATTACAATTTTTTATATTAACAAATATCTGATTAACATACTCATTTCCATAAGGCTATCGGCACCTAAACTAGAAAAATCTGTATTATAGATGCCGACACTTCCCTTTGTTCCATTTGAAATCTCAAAGCATTTAACCTATCATTTACAAAAAGAAAGTGGGTAATTCACAATCAAAACAAGATCGGTCCTCATAGCAACTGTGTTCGATGTGTTAGTAAAGAGACAATGGAATTTGAGGACATTTACATCGTACGATTTGTATAAGTCATATTAACCGGAACATAGAATTAAGTGTAACAAAAAATAGCAGGATATTAAAGAATAAATAGAACTATAAATTAATTAATTAGTTGAATGAAATCAAGATAACTTTATTGAAATGTTATTATAACTAATTTAAGGAGAAAAAGGAATAAGACTTAATAAGAAAGAAAGAAGGAGGAGAAAGAATAAGATTTAATTGAAATGTCATTCTATGTGATTATTAGTGCCATAATATTGCATTTGTTATGCAAACAAACAACAAAAACGTGTGATTTTTCATAAAGTTAGTTATATTACATTCGGATTTTTCGTTAAAGGTAATAAATAACCTTATATATTATTTCTGTGGGTCCTGTGAAAAGTGATATAAGTCGACTTATATCGAATTTGATATTAATGTAACATCTTGATCAGAAGAAAAAACTCTATTTTTCTGTCTAATTGCCATTTTGATACTTTTATTGGTTTCCGAGATCGTGTTATACATCTAAGGCGAAATGACGTGTTTTGTTGAATATATTTGTGTAAATAAAAACATGATGACATGCATCGGTTACAATATTTAAGTTATGAAATAAAATAATGTGTATAAAGATGTATCCCAAGTTATATCATTATTGACTTAAATTTATTACCTTGTTATAACGTGCCATCTGATACATCTTTAACTAAAATAAATTTACACAAAGTAGATTCACACATTGCATCGATACAACTAAACTTGTATTATTGCACACAAACATAGACTACCTATATTTTCTGTGTAAAGTGATTGAAGTAGAGTTATACCAAAAATAACGAAAAAAAAATTAAGGTATGCAAAAAGTGATATATGATCTGAACGCGGGGGTTGCGCAGGGTGCCGGGGACGTAACTGCGGGGGGACCGCCGTCCGCGCGGGGTCAGTGGCGCACACACCGTCGAACGAGGTGTCTGCGCGCGCTGACACAACAATCCAACATGGCGCACAACGTACGTAATCATTTTACACAAAAAAAAAATTCGTATATTATTATAATAACAAGGACTAACATCAATGTAAACAAAAAAATACTTTAGTTATATCAAAATACACTGAAACTATTTATTGTGTTTTTTGTACTTGAATGCTGTTAAGTACTTGGTATTATACTTGTTTATTATTCTTCTTTGTAATTTACGTTTAATATTAGGATATGGGCGATTTAATAATAAGATGATAGGATAAATCAGTAATTAACTTTATTAGAAAACACTATGTATGTGAACAGCAAGAACATCAAGGTTACAATATACAATAATAATATGGTATTGCCAACTCCATCTGCTGACAATATTAGGGTTGACATAGGTAAATTTTCTTATTTTCAACATTTAATAATAGTATATAAAGTCAAATAATATTGTTTTAGCGTTTTTCTTGCCGTGTAAGTACAACGCATCTTGGATATGTTAGATATCCACGAGAATGCAAAAGATGATGTTTCCGTGGACGTAAATATTCCTTATACATCAAACATCCTTATAGAGTCAAATTGCAAATTGCAAACATTTAAGGAGCAGGGGTCCTTCTCTTATGTATTCTCCTAAGATGTCAATATGCGACGACGGGGATAGTGGTTCATCTCCTTATGGTGATTTTGGTTGTTCAAGCAGTGACGAATATATACCTGGTTCTGATGGATATAGCATTGACAGTTCCTATAATTCCATAAGCCGTAGACGGCCCTGTTTGTATGGATCTCTATTAAGATCAACAACAAAAAAGCACCTATAAGAATTTCGACTTCTGTCAGTTTATGCAGTAGTACCAGTAGTGAAGATATAATTGCTATACTTCAACCGAAAAAAGATACAATGGTATTCTAAATAACTTACCTGATGAACTAAACCAATGCAATAATATAGCACTGACTTATTTACGCAATTCATGCGATTCCTTAGAAGGAAATAATGTATAAAATAGTTAACCGGAGCTAAATATAAGTGATGATTTTAACAACCTAACAGAAGAACCAAATCAATACAGTGATGCAGTACCATCTCGTTCATTTTGGGATAACAAAATCGTGACTAAAGAAGGCCGTAAGAGGAAAATAAGAGATGCAAATAAAGAACGAAGATGTGAAAGACTTGCACGAAAAATTTCTAGGAACAAAGGAGAAGAGTATTTTTCTAAGACTGGCAAATTGAACAAAGGCAAAGAATTAAAAGAGTTACCGGAGTGTAGAGCTAAATGTAAGGAAAAAATTCACAAGCAGGTATTAGAAAATATTTTCACAGAATACTGGAATTTAGGCTCGTATGAAAAAAGAGCAAATTACATAAGTAGTTTTATAATTATTGGTAAAAAGAAAGTTTCTAAAATTGATCCAAAAAAGAGAAGAGAGCATGCTAACAAATATGTGGTAAAATTCGATAACAGTGTCTATGATATATTTAACACCTGTTTTTATTTACTTATCTACTTCGTGAGGTAAGTTGTGGTTTAAGTATTCGTTTTCGTAACGAAAAGAAATTGAAGCTAACCAACCACACACATTTTCTAAGTAATTAAAAAGAATGTTACTTACTTTCATATATTTAATAACTACAACAATAAAAACACTACTAGTATTTGATATACCCTCCCCTGTTATTAATAACCGCAAGCAAGCGCCGTCGCATTGATCCGACCATATTAGAACAAATCTCCGTTCCTCAAAAATTTTCCCACACTTCCATACAGTGCGCTACCAATGCCTCTGCTGTCCTTTCATGGTTCATGTCCCATCGCTGCACCATCAAGCCTCATAAATTTTCAATGCGATTTATATCCGGTGACTTTGATGGCCAGGGAATCACATTTATGTCGATGTTTTGCTGAAACCATTCACTAATTGAGCTCGATGGACAATTATCATGTACAAATGATAAATGTGGCATATCAATAGCTGGATACACACATCGCAAAGTTGGTAGCATACTATTCTGTAACACTTCCACATAGTGAGCAGCTGCACCACGTCCTGCTATCGGCACTATTTCTCGAGGTCCGGCGGCACACATCCACCCCCACAAGTTTACTGATATGCATCCAGACTCCATGTTTGGGATAACGTTTTGACTAAAATAACGGGTATTATTCTTTCGCCATAAGTGAAGCCTACCATTTTGGCATGACATAAATGACTTCTCATCCGTAAATATAGTATCGACAGCCTACTTTGTGTATTTCCGTTAGGTAGGGTTTTTTTGCTGGCTTCCTGTGGTGTATTCCCTCAGCATGCAGAGCTCGACGAACAGTATTTAAACTTGTGTCAAACATAATAGCGATCTCAGCAGTCTTCGCTCAGCCATTTGATTCATATTGTTCCACCATGAATCTCCGGATGATAGTCGCAGTAAACGACTCAAGTCCATTACCGAATCCTGCAATATCCACATACTTCCTTCGATTCTACCCATTTCTACCCCAATTCAAACCCATCTCTCCTTGATCTTTGTATGGTGTCGTCTCCCCAACATGTTTCCTTATTTGGACAGCATAGCGCTGAAGCGTTTTCGTATCACGATCTCCTCTACATGTCCTATAAACTCCGCTGTCCAAAACCTAAACCTCGTATCCTACTGCAACGTAGCTTTGGTAGAATGGACCCATCACAGCTTGCTCATGACGCTGCCCAAATCGATTGGAGTATGGTTGAGAAGCAGTCATCCGTCAATGATCAGGTCCGGATTTTTAACAGTCTCCTTACTCATTTGTTCAATATACATGCACCTGTCAAATCAATTAAAGTCAAACATCTTCCTGCTCACTGAATCACTGGTGTCTACAAGAAACCGTGCCAAATCTTTATTCAAAAGGAATCCCAATGACAATAAACGTGAAGTGTATCGACTGCTACGTAATCGCTGCAATACAGCTTGCAGAGACGCACAACGACGCCATATCCACAACTCTATTGATAGTCCAGATCCCAAAAAGGTCTGGAAATTTCTCAAATCACTAGGTATTGGTATTCTTTGTCACCAAACTTAAATATTGACGCTCTTAATCAACATTTTGCAAGTACTCCTTTCTGTACAGATCCTGTTAAGACTGCTACAATAGCAAATATTTCTTCACTTCCATTACCTAGTTTTCCTCAATTCCATTTTCAACAGTTTGCTGATTGTGATATTAAGAGAAATATCTTAAGTATCACGTCTAATGCCGTAGGTTGTGACAACGTAAGTCGGAAAATGATCCTTCCCATAATTGATATCCTCACCCCTGTCATAACCAAAATCCTGAACTTTTCCATAACAACCCACACTTTCCCTGACATCTGGAAAGATGCAGAGATTATTCCTCTACCAAAAATCAACAAATCCTACTTCCTTTGCAGAGTATAGACCGATATCCATTTTACCCTTTTTATCCAAAGTCCTAGAATGGTTGGTGCATCAGCAGTTAAATAGCTTCTTGGTGTCCAATAACCTACATAATCCTTTTCAATCTGGCTTTCGTCCGGGGCATAGTACAACTACGGCATTAGTTAACATTACTGACGATATACGAGCAGCTATGGAGAATCGACAGCTTACTGTTTTGACTTTATTGGACTTCAGTAAGGCTTTCAATACTGTTGATTTCGACATACTGCTTGCGAACTTACGTTCTCTTAATATATCTCCAACAGCTATAGACTGGTTTCACAGTTACTTGCGTGGACGCCGACAGCGTATATCTATTGACAAACAATCCTCGTGGTGTGGATTGAACTGCCGTGTTCCGCAAGGTGGCGTGTTGTCCCCACTCCTTTCCACAATTTTTATAAATTCTATAACATCTCACATATCTTCTCTCTACCATCTGTATGCTGATGACCTGCAAATTTACACACACGCGTCATTGGAAATCCTTAACTCAGCAGTTGCAAAAACGAATACTGATTTAAGTTTAATAAATGATTGGACGAAACAGTTTGGTGTCATGGTAAATGCTTTGAAGACTCAGGTAATTATTTTAGGGAGTAGGCAAATGCTAGCAAAAGTGAATCTACAGCAATTACCTGATGTTTACTTTGACGGAGTCAAGATTCCATATAGTACTGGACAGCACACTAACATGGAATTTATAGGTCGAGCAGGAGGATTTTTGCTGCAGCCGGTAGTTTAAGACGACTCAGGAATGTGTTACCCATTGCTACCAAAGTTACTCTTGCTCAATCCATACTCCTTCCCATCCTTGATTACCCCGACATATCATTTGTTGATCTGAGCGAGGAACAACTAAAAAAGCTGGAGCGGCTCCAAAATATGAGTATCCGCTTCATTTTCTTCATTTCGGGTGTTGGCCGTAACATATATAAAATAATGTTTTTCTCCTAATCAATCATAAGAATTATTTTGTTTTTATTTCAAACTAACTTCACATATACCTATACACACACACACACGCCTTATTACTAACATTGAAACATGGGTCAATCGGGGACATGGCGAGGTTAACTTCTATCTCACTCAGATGCTTTCCGGCCACGGCTGCTACCGGGAATACCTGCACTCATTTAATTACGAGGACTCTCCAGAATGCCCGACGTGCAGCGGAAGTAAAGAAAATGCCGAACATGTGTTCTTTACATGCCCAACGTACAAAGAAGCCCGGGTCGCCTGGGAAACCAAAGTTGGAAGACAAATCTGCCCAGAAAACCTCATTGAGGCGATGCTGACATGTAAGACGGCATGGGAAGCAACGAGCTCCTATGCAACGGATATCTTTAAAGACCTAAGAACCAAAGAACGGACTCGAAACGCAACTAGAGCCAATTGAGAATTAGCCTTGTGCTTATCATCCCTTCGTGAAATAAAGCCTCGCGGCCATTCCACGGAGACCCGGATGCACAGAAGAAAGAGGGTACGTTTTTTAGTCGGTAGAGGCCTATGGCGACATACGAGGTCGCACATCTAGACCTTATGATACGTAAGAGTATTTTTTCCCCTCTGTTAATAAAAAAAAAAACACACACACACACACACGCACACACATACATACATACACACGCACATACAAACATACACACCCACAAAACGCAGAAGATATTTAATAGCAGGTGTTTCTGCCACACAGGTACATCCTAGTGCAAACACCTACTTAAAATGTATACCTACTTTATGCTTTTAAATATAGTTTCATTTCATTTGTTTTGTTTTGAATTTTCTATTGTATTTCTTTTTTACTGTTGTTTTGTAAAATGTGTAATGAATGTTTTACTGAATAAAGTTAATTATTATTATTAATAGTAAAAGTTTGTCTTTTCTCAATCGAAAGAAGTCTAAATCTTTATGGTAGCATAATTTTGAGATTTACTGTTTGTACATTATTTATTGACTTATTATGCTACAATGCCTAATGTTAAAAAGTTGCCTTACGTGAAAAAGTTAAATAAAGAGAGAACTCTGGTTCGCTTAGGCCCATCTACTTCCGGTGGTCGTGTTGCTTATGCGGGAGACCCTGTATATTTTGAACAATGAGTGCCGTGTGACTATAAGATATTTTTGTGATTTTAACATTGTCAGTAGGTAATAATGTAATGATCACTTACCATTGAATTTTAATCCTTTTTTCATTACGTAATTTAATTATTGTTAAAGACATTAGCAAACATTTTTGTATCATCCTTGCAAATAAGTTAGGTGAAATGAAAACTGTTAGTGAAATAGATGCCTGATGAGAAAAATAAAACAAAATGTAAAAAAAAGTAATAAAATGTAATGCATTTTCGGATTGCGCAAATTCGATCACATCACGGAATACCGTAACAGACTTGGTTGGCTTCCCATTCGGCTTCGCAGGAATACTCATATCCTATCCTTCCTCTACCGGGTGTTGTATGATTCACATACTCCGAAATATCTCAAAAAACGGTTCACCCACTGGCCATGAGAGACACAATCTTGGCCTGCGCAGTACATCTTCTCTGTTGTTAGCAACTCCAATGAACCACTGTAACTTTTTTTAATAGTTCATTTACTGTGCAAGCCATTAAACTGTGGAACTCTCTTCCTGTTGCAATTCGTCAGTGTAAAACACTGCATCTATTCAAAAAGTCTGTAAACGAATTCTTGAAATCTAATCCTGATCCACGTTGAGTTATAATTCTTTCATATTTAATGTATCTATTTATATGTATGTTATGTAAGTATATTATTGTGGGATAGATTTTAGAAATAATAAGTCATATAACTTGCTAAATCTTTTTTATTTGCTTCCTCGTCTTTACAATACGCACGCCTTCCACCTCAAGAAATCGCCATCTTAATTATTAACTTTCTATCTCTTTCACTCCTATGCATACGTCCCTTTCTTACTAGCTTTTACATACCTTCTCTTTCATACGTCACACTTTCTAATAATATTGTCTCATTCACACAGTGTTGCAATCCCACATTCGGCCATCCTGCATCATGGATGTCCTCAGCCATGCTCATTTACACCTCTCAGTCATACTCCAACATTTTAACTTCTTACTACAATAATCAAACAATAGGTCATATAAAGTTACAATGCTTAGGTGCAAACTAACTTAAATTAACTTTTAAACAAATCAGCAGGGCTTTAATTACATAAAGTGTAAAGTAACTGTTTACCAAATGCTATTATTCTATTACATGACTTAAATCTTAACACAATGCTCATTAGTTGCACTTATTTTACAATTACCAAATTATAAAAGAAAAAATAGAACAAGTTGAAATAAACACTAATGTAGCACAATATAATACCATTAATACCTACTAACCATTAGGTAGTTCCTTCATGTAGTCTGCACAACTAGAAGTGTTAACTGGGCCTTCTTTGGAACTGTCTAGCTTAGCTACATCATAACAATCATTTCGTTTTACTTTAGTTACCAAGTAGGGACCAAAGTACTTCTCCTTCAATTTAAGACCGGTGCCAAACTGAGTTCGCTTTATAGCCACTCTGTCCCCTTCCTTATACTTCCTACTCTCTTTCCGTTTCTTGTTATAGTTCTTTGTATTTTCTTCCTGCACTCTTAGGATGTTTTCATTAGCTCTACTTCTTAACTCTTCTCGTTGGTTTACATACTCATCTACATTTTCCTGTTGTAGCAAACTATAGATCTCTATGTCTTCTTTAGTCTTCATTTTAGTTCCCATCATTACTTCAAACGGTGTCATACTTATACTTCTTTGAAAGGTGCTATTAAGAATCTGTTGCAAACGACTTACATGCTTATACCACTGTGATTGATCTGATATACAAAGCTTGGTTAGTACCGATATAATCGTCCTGTGAATACGTTCGACTTGTCCATTGCTGCGGGGTACTCCAGTCGTAATGGTGATATGTTGTATATTCTGCTCAGCACAGTATTCTTTGAAGTCATTGCTAGTAAATGATTTTCCCCGATCTGTAATTATACGAAAAGGATTACCAAATGTCTGTTGATGGATTTTTAGCTTATTAAGGGTCTCTGTAGTAGTGGAGCCTTTTGTAGGAAATATCCAGACAAACTTGGAGAAACCATCAACTATTGTGAGGATATAGTTATACTGTTTCCTGGTCTGCGTCAATGGGCCTATATGATCACAGTGTAGAGTATATAATGGTAAATCATACTTATCAATAGGATTTAAAAATCCTTCTTGACGTCCTTCTTTCCTCGTGGCTAACAAACAGGGTATGCAAGTCAGCAGAAAATCATCAATCTTCTTGTTTAAATCCTTTATAAAATAGTCTTTACCAATCAACTCCACCATTTTCCTTTTTGAAAAGTGTCCTCGTTCATGAACTCTTCTTAGTATTTCAATGTCCATGCCTTTGGGAATTACTAACAGTTTCTCATTACCTTTGTATAAAAATCCATTCTCTAATATATAGTCTTCATAGGGTTTTTCCTGTAAAATATATTTTATTGCTTTTAGTCCTTCATCTAGATCTTGTGCACGTCTGATTTCATCATGTAGGTTCACCACCAGAGTCGTGTAGGGATTTCGGCTCAATGCATCAGTATGCTGCATTCTGGTACCGGACCTGTGCTCAATCTCAAAGTCATATTGATCAAGTAGAAGCACCCATCGTGCTACTTTTGCAGATAAATCTTTTTCATCAAAGTCATTTTAAATGCTTGGCAATCTGTCACTATTTTAAATTTAATACCATACAAATAATGATGATTTTTTTTCACACCTTGTATGATTGCCAGGGCTTCTAACTCATAGCTACTGTACTTACTCTCCGCATCAGTTGTTCTTTTGCTCATGTAGTATATAGGATGTAATTCACCAATTGGATTCTTCTGCATGAGGATAGCTGCATATGCTATACAAGAAGCATCTGTATGAAGCTCTGTGGGCAGTCTTGGATCAAACAAGGGTAACACAGGATCACTTGCTAACTTCTGCTTTAACATATTAAAAGATGTTCTGTGTTCATCTGCAAAAATAAAGTTTATGTTTTTCCTTAACAAATCTGTAAGCTAAAAAGGCATAATCTTGAATGTATTTCCTAAAATAAGATGTCAACCCAATAAAACTTTGCAACTGTTTAAGTGTCCTGGGTTCTGGGTATCTCATCACTGCATCTGTTTTGTCTGGTGCTGGTCTCACCCGTCCACCTGCCACCAAGTGTCCAAGGTACTCAATTTTTCGACTCAATAAGTTAACTTTCTTCCAATTTATCTCCAGACCATAATCAGAAGCAACTTTAAGTACACTTTTTAATCTTTCCAATGCTTGCTGTTCATCCTCGGCATAAATGATTATATCATCAATAAATATCATCATAATTCCTTGTGCGATCAAATCTCTGAAAATAATAGTCACAAATCTGGTAAAATATTTAGGACAAATGGACAAACCAAAAGGTGCTCTTAAAAATTCGTATTGTCCATGATGGGTAACAAATGCTGTGTATTTAATTGAGTCTTCGCTAACAGGTAAGTGGAAAAAGCCATTCTTCAAATCTAAAACAGTAAAAATCTTTGCGTCCTTCAATTTATCTATTAAATCCTCAGTCACCGGTAATGGGTACTCGTCTTTTACCATCTTCTTCTTAATATCCCTATAATCCACACAAACACGTACCGAACCATCTTTCTTTTTAGCTAATACTAACGGACTGGCATATTCTGAACTAGTGGACGCCCGCGACTCCGTTCGCGTGGAAGTCGGTTTCCCGTGAGAATGAGAAGTTTTCCCGCGGTAAAAAGTACCCTATGTCCTTTCCCAAGTTCAGTTCTTTCTTCATACCCAATTTCATCAAAATCGGTTCAGTGGTTTAGGCGTGAAAGCGTAACACACAGACAGACAGAGTTACTTTCGCATTTATAATATTAGTAGGGAAGTAGGGATAACTCACCCGAACTATTCCATTATTTAACCACTCCGTTACCTGGTTTTCTACAATCCCTTGTTCCTTCAGTGATAAACGTCTTGGTCTGTGGCTAAGTAGTATGTCATCCTTTAGAATTATTTTCAGCTGGATTGGTGCCTCTTTTATTTGAACAGGTCGATAGTTATCCACACATTGTTTGACATCCTGTTGAATATGGAAACTGCAATCTTGGCCTATAACAAAGTTAGAATGTGCCACACAATCTATTTTCTTAAACCAATCAATCCCCTTTATCTGTTAACTTAATTAGACCCCCCCTGAAAATAACAGTATAATCACATAAAAACATTTGCCCCAATATAACAGAGTATGGCATGGTGCCATTAGGAACAATATGGAAAGTTACATTACAAAGTTTGTTATCAATAGTAATAGGTAAAATACACTTTCCTAATGATTTGTTTTTTTTTTTTGTTTTTAAAAAGTCTTTATTTTCATAAATATGTTAATACAATAACCAAGAAATATGACTTAATTGGTAATGTAACTTACAATTAACAAATTTTACCAGGCTCGAGGCCTCCAAAAATTATTTAATACATACATTTTGGTAGGGTTTTGCATCATATATTCATATAAAAACTAATAATCTAAAATCAATTGCAATATTTTTAGTAAAATATGCTTTTTACAATACAAAAATTACAAAGAAATGTAGGGTAGGATTCCCAAAATAACAAACAGATGACAAGACGCACGTTACTCGCGCTCTTGTGATTGGTCAGGCGGGAACAATACGTAGTGATGCGGTAAGCGATACGATCCGTATTTGTCGATGTAATCTAGGTCTGTTAACTTTGTTTTACAAATGTTAGAAATTAACTTATTTTTATTAAATTTATTTAAGGCATAGAATTTAAGTGTTAGTTTATATATATAGTTTTTTATAAAAGGAAAATTTATTTTTAAGTGAAGTGATTTAAGATTTGTTTTGAATTTTGTGTTGTAGGCTATTTTAATAGCCTTATTTTGAATGGTTTGTAGGAAATCGTAGTTTGTTAAACATGTACTGCTCCATACTGGACAAGCATAAGTCAAGCATGGGCGAACAAGGGCAGTATAAATGGTCATTTTCGTAGAAGGGCTTAGTTTGCTTTTACGATTTAAGATAGGCCCAAGTGAACCCATTGCTTGGGCTCCTTTTGTACGCACATTGGACACATGTTGTGACCAATTCAATTTAGAGTCTAGTGTGATACCGAGATAACGCACCGATTTACTCCACGGTATTTTTAGATTTTTGATTTTTAAATACCGTACGGGTTGTTTACGTTGTCGTGTAAAAAGAATAGCCTCAGTTTTTGAACTGTTTAGTTTTAATTTCCATTCCGTAAAATAGAACTGCATATCGTCAAGAGCAAGTTGGAGTCTATCAATAATTAGGTCTACATCTTTGGAGGAAGTAAAAGCAGCTGTGTCATCTGCAAAGCACGCAAGTTCTGTTCGTGGTTGCTTTGGTAAATCATTTACATATAAAATGAAAAGAAAAGGCCCAAGAATTGAGCCTTGGGGTATTCCAGCTGGTATTGGAAGAAGGGAAGAAGAAGCCTGATCAATGTGTACTTTGAAGTAACGATCTGATAAGTAAGATTGTATTATTTTGACCAATGGTAAGGGAACATTTAGCTTAATGAGTTTGTGTAATAGGCCCTCGTGCCAAACAGTGTCAAATGCTTTTTCTATGTCTAGCAAGAACATTCCTGTAGACTGGTGCATGTTGAGGTTGTGCGTAATATGTTCAGCAACTCTTGCTAGCTGTTGAGTTGTTGAGTGCGAGGGTCGAAAACCAAATTGCTCGTTTATCAAATTATTTTTTGCGTAAGTTACGATTCGCGTATATATTACCTTCTCCAGCAGCTTTCCAGTTGAAGGAAGTAGGCTTATCGGCCTATAATTGCTGGGTATTGTGTCATCTTTACCAACTTTTTTTATAGCGATAACTTTAGCTACTTTCCAACAACTAGGAAAATAACCGAGAGATAGACAACCATTGAAGATTTTTGTCAATAGAACCAGTGACTTTTGCGAGAGATTCTTCAGCAATATGTTGTGTATGTCAT
Organism: Emmelina monodactyla; assembly: GCA_916618145.1. Classification (NCBI taxonomy): domain Eukaryota; kingdom Metazoa; phylum Arthropoda; class Insecta; order Lepidoptera; family Pterophoridae; genus Emmelina; species Emmelina monodactyla. The sequence goes on from OU745316.1 coordinate 7,971,665, forward strand.
CATGGCCCGGAGATTTGCGATTTTTAAGTGTTTTAATGATCTTACTAATCTCACGAGGAGTTACTGGCTGAAGCAGGGTATTAAAATTTTCATTAAGCTTGGACATTGATTCCTTTACTTCTTGCTCGCAATGATCGCTGCTTCGCCAGTTCAAAGTCAAACACATGTTCGAATAGAACGCACGGGCCAGTTCATTGGCTTGATTTTCCGAGGAAGAAGCGCGGGTGCCGTCAGAACATTTGAGTGTAGGTATGATAGTAGATTTTTGCTTAAGGGACCGTGTAATGCGCCATAAGTCCGAGACACTATTATTAACCTTTTCCATTTTCTTGTTCCAGATTAAATCCAAATGACTCGTGATTGCAGACCTAATTAGAGTTTGTAAATTATTAATGATTGATCGCCAGTAACGTTTTAGGTGACAAGGGGTGTATAGATTTTGTTCTTTTCGACGCAATAAGTTCTTAAACCTTATTAGCTTCTTTATATTTGCTGGGAGTTTTAACGGATTATCATGTAATTTAACAATAGGAACACAAGCTTTACGTGCAGCCAAGATGCTATCACAAAGCTGAGCAATCGAGGAATCAATATCATTTTTATTATTTATTAATTTATTGTTGAGAGTTATGTTATCATCTAAAAGGGTTCTGAATTTTTTCCAGTCAGTTTTATTATAGCAATGGAATTTTACTTCGCGATGTACGGACACTGACCCTGATATTTTAAAATAAATAGGTAGGTGATTTGAAGATAAAGCTGTCAAAGCAAAAAGTTCATCAATGAGATTTGGTTTGGAAGCTAGCACGAGATCGGGTGTTGTGGGATTTAGCCCTGCCCGGTAGTTAATTTGGGTTGGCGTCAAGGGTGCGAGGATATTGTAATCGTTACTGATCATATGCCTAAATAAACTACGGCCCCTAGTGTTACAATAGCTACTATGCCAGTATGAGTGGTTTGCATTAAAATCCCCGCAAATAACAACTCTAGGCCCCAAGTGAAGTAAATTATCAAGGTCGGAGTGGACTAAAGGCAAATTTGGAGATTGATATATTGCTATAATTAGGAGCTCTTTACCAGACAAAATAACTTTGATTGCAACAGCTTCCATATTTATTAAGTTGGGTATTACAACAGGTATATGCATGATGCTTTTTTTTAACAAGTAAAGCAACACCTTGACCTTTGTTATTAGTATTTTTATCATTTCTAAAAACTACATACCCTGGTGCGTTGAGCTTAATGTTTTTTGACAGCTTAGTTTCACACACTGCAATTACATCGACAAAAAGATCGGCCGCTAGATCGAGTAACTCGTAAACTTTGGTACGAAGACCATCAGCATTCCATGATATAATATTTAGTTTAGACATGTTGACCAAGATGTTTAAGAACAAGCATTACTTTATCTAGCATTGAAGTGCATGATTTGAATTCTTTTTTAATTTTCCTAATAGTCTCCATGATCGCAAGTATTTCGCTAGTAGTGGAACCATCATCAGCATCGTTGTTCTTGTTTATTTCAGCAGGATCTTTATTGATGAACTTTTCATCTGTAACTTGTTGAGAAGATCCAGTTACTAATGCCGCCCACGATTTAGTTGGCTGATCAAGTCGTGTAGCTGCTACATTGTTGATTTTGTTGGAAAATTTAACTTTGAGTGGAATATCACGATCACAGGATTTCTTATTTATTAAATCGATGTAAGCTTTCCTTGTCTTGCATTCACGGTAATTTGCCGGATGATCAAGACCACAGTTGCAGCAACGTGCAGGCTCCTGGCGATCTTTCTTTGGACAATCAACAGTTGAATGGTCATCGGGGCATTTTACGCAACGAGGAGGCATGTTGCAGTTTTTGGACGAGTGTCCAAAGTTTTGGCATCTGTAGCATTGAGTTCCAATGGTACGGTTCGGTTTGAACTTCTGGATGTTGATGACACAGTTGAAGAGGTATTTCTGCTGCTTGAATTTTGCAATATCGGCGCCTGTTTCCAGTTGAACTAAGAAAGGTGGAAAGGATACATTCCTCGATTTTAACATTGTTACTGAGATGACTTTAAATCCTGCCTTATTCAGTTCATGTGGTATCTCTTCTGCAACATCAGCGGGTAAGCCGCGTAAAACTATTTTTGGAGTTTTTTCATCTTTTCTGGAATAAGTAAGAAAGGCGACATTTTCAGCACGTAGACCATCCTTGAGAGATTGATGTGCTGCTGAATTATGGCACAAAACAGCGACTTTATTTTTACCTTTGTATTGTAAATGAAATTGATTACTATACTTCTTCAACATAGTCTGAATAACATCGTGAGTCCAGTTATCTTGAATAGGTAAAATAATGGGAGGTATGCGTCCGGGGCGCACATTAGGTGATCTTGATTGGTTTTTCTTCCTAATGATTTCACTTTACACGAGTCCTGTTAAAGTCAATAACTCATCACATTTCCCGTAATGTTTCACTCCGTCGTAGCTTTTCTCGTCAATTAGGTTGATGGCGCTTCCAGTATCCAGTAATGCTTTAGCTTGATATTCATCCATCGATATAGTAATTGTCGGTTTTCTGTCTTCGATCCCGTTGTTTACATCGTTTACAGACAATGAGGTTTAGTCTTGTCATTGTCAAAATAGCCAGTGACGTTAGAAGACTCTCCGAACATCGCGCGTTTCGTTATTGGTCCGTTGACGCCACCGCAGTATTGCCGCTCGTCATTGGTCGGTTGCGTCGCATATTGTCGCGCCTGACCGAACGCAGGTCGACCGCTGATAGCTTCACTCCGCTGCAGCACGAACCTTCCGTTTCCGCCGCCCGCGCCGCCATGATGCTTGCCCTTATTGCATGCCGATGCTATATGCCCAAACTCGTTGCAGTTGAAACATTTTAGGCCAGCTTTTTTGTGTCGGCACTAGGCGTCTTGAAGACCTTGACGCGAAACGCCAATTACGGAAAACTAAGCCTAACAACTCCTACATCTGTACATACAACTCTTCTGGTCAGTTGTACTGCGCGTCTTGCAACCGAGTCTTTAAGACAAAGTTTGCTTTCGCTAGCCACATTAGAGCCCATCGTTATAGAGACCCTAATTAAATTTAATTAAATAATTGAATAACTAGCAGGAGTCGCCGTCACCGAGCACGGTGTGGACGAAATGATGATGATAATATTTCATTAACAATCTAGACAAAATATCACTGAAAATTATTATAAAATCTGTAGTTCAGAATGCGGTAGACGCTGGTCTCATAATTGTCAGCACTGTGTGCTTCCAAAGCCAAGTTAATGTCGGCGCAATCACAGAATTAGTCAATGACACAGATGCCATGTTTTTGCGACACGAAAGAGAGTAGAAACATGATATATTTCGCGTGAACAAACAAAATATTATACCACTGTACGATTCACCTTATCTCATTAATGGATTTGATTTATACTTCAAATGATGAAAAAAAACATCAAATGAGACTACTACTAAATGATATATGAGGAACATGTCAACCCAGATAAAATAAATAAGATGAGGGTGAAGTCTGCAACACAGTTGTTTAGTAACAGTGTTGCTGTTTTGACTGAACACTTGACAACAAGAGGAGACCTTCCTGTTGAGTGCAGGCAATTAATAAATTTCACAGTGTTAGTTGATAATCTGTTTGACACGCGAAATGATGGTTCATTAACTGTACCAAATGGTAACGCATGATCAAGCCATGAACATCTTATTCTATCGTAGAGATGACAGCGCTAGATTCGATTGTGACATTTCCCTCTCCACCTCCTTCACTTCTTCACCCCACCATCGTCCGCGTCCGCGTCCGCTATCAAGCCGCCATATTGCTTGTTTGTGTTGATGAGTACAGTAATAACGCGATTGAGCTTTATTGTTTTGACGAGAAGTGTTTGCGTTGATTAAATTCCGCCTCTTCAAATCTACGAATAAAGTGATTCCGACGTTTTCGACGATGTATCGAAAGTGTTGTGTACCAGGGTGCAAAAGTTTACTACAGGACGTTAAATTTCATGAATTTCCTAAATCGGAGAAAATGAAGAGAAAGTGGCTTCAGTGTATTAACTGTGACTTGTCATGTGAAACAAGAAACATGTTTGTATGTCACTAGCATTTTGAAGCAAAGTTTATGAACAAAACAGGTCGTCTGAAGTTGGGTGCTTACCCAAATTTACTTACATACTTGGAGACAATATCAGGAAAATCATTGCTTGTCTCTTGCAAAACAGGTACCATACTACTCTGATATTAAGCCTATTAACCTTTAATTATAAAACTGCCAACTATTAGCCCGGTCAATTTAGATCAAAATCTAAAACTAGAAACTAAGCACAAATTGCTTAGTTTCCCTCCTTTTTATTGTTCCAGGGGTTGAAATTTATGAAGTCATGAATTTAACGTTTCATCATTTTTTATTTGAAAACCGAATCACAAAACTTCATCGACCTGAAAATAAAAAAATAATTAATAAATTATAATTCTGCTATATTTTTTTTTCATATACCAGCATGATGGGGATTTTTGATATATTGTTTTTAAATATGTTTCAAATATGTTGTCACTTTCCAGCTTAACCTCAAATGTCTAAATTGACCGGGCTATATGACCTTTCCTGATAATGAGATTTGATTGTATTTAAATCTTAATATAAATTTTAAAATCTGTTTTTAGATAATTGCTGTGACCACACCTATCACAGAAAACGCCACTTAGATCACAGTTATGCGATACCACATTACCAAAGACCAAACAAAACAGTGAGGAGTGAGGTGTCTCGTAAGTATATATGTAATAAATGTAATAATGATAAAGTGATAGTTAATATTTTAGTCTGTCTGTGCTTACAGCAATAGATACAATTGTAAAAAAATATTGAATTACTTATTTGTACTTGACTTTTACCATTACATACTTATAACAAAAATAATAAGCAGTTAAATGTGCAGTAACCTCAAAAAGACTTTTGATACAGATTCAATTTTATCATTGCCAATGCAGGATCAAGATCAACCCATAGTTGCATCCACAAGCTCTTCACAGGTTACTTTACCACCAATAGCATCTACAAGCGCTGCTCACAATATTTTACCACAAATTGCATCCACAGGTGAATAAAAACAATATTATTAAACAAAAATGTTAATTAATATTGTTTTGTACTCATCAGTTTGTTAAAGCTTCTTCTTCAATTATAGTATTATTCTTGATACAAAAACTTAACATTTGATTGTTTTCTTTTCCGGTTTTTGAGAGTGGTAGAGTCTAGCTGTAGGCTGTGTCTGCAGCGATTACTGGGCTGACTCGACCGGTGAAATACCACCGTCGCACAGAAAACCGACAGTGCGATATCCGGTGCCCAATTTTCTTAAAGGTTAGCAACGCACCCTCAATGCATATGTAAATGTGGGTGTATATGGGCGGCGGTGATCACTTACCCTCACGTGACCCGCTTGCTCGTTTGCTACGTTATCTTATAAAGAAAAAAAATTTGGAACTCCTAAAAAATTGGTCAGGAGAAATCTTTATCACCACGATGTCAATTTCTTTATAATAAATATAAAATAGTAAGACACCAAAACTATTATAATATAAGGGTAAAACGAGCATTAAACTTTACTAAAAACCAGTCTTTTGAACACATAATGAAAAAAATGATCCCATTGGCAAGAAAGGTTCTTGAGATGCAAATGAAACTTTGCATGAAGAAAAAGATGGTTCGTAGATTTACTACAGAAGAGAAACTACTAGCCTTTTCTATATATAAACAAGGACCTAAGTCATATCGGTTTCTACAAAAAATATTCATACTGCCATCAAAAACTACTTTGAAAAATATGATGAGCCAGTTAAATATTGGTGTTAATATAAATTTGCTAATATTGGACCTTATAAAAAACCAGGTACATATAATAATTAGATATGGTATGTTCTTGGTGATATTACCAAGATAAATTTTGAAAAATTTATGATGCTACTATTTTTTCCAGATAAAAGACTGGGATGCGAATAAAAAGTTATGTACAATTATGTTTGATGTGATGGCTTTGGAAACAGCAGTTACATACTCAGCAAAAAGAGATGACATTGTCGGATTTGTTAATCTAAATGAAAAGAAAAGCGACTTTGCTGACCATGTTTTAGTGTTTATGTTACGTATAGCAGCGTATAAATGGCAGCAACCGTTCGCATTTTATTTTTGTGAGGGTGCAACCTCAAGCTCTCAATTGATACCTATTATAAATAGAAGTTGTGGCTGCAGTTGCCAAAACAGGAATGGAGCCCTTGTGTGTTCGGGGCACAAGTTTTCAATCTTCACTGAACTATTTATTAGAGGAAAGCAAAGGAAACCAATTAAGAACTGGAGAATCATTTGGTAAGTCAATAATTTTTCCATTATTTAATAATGTGTAAATTTATGTTAGGTTAAATTTTCATGAAAAAAAAATGTACCTATTTCATTTAGATGTAGACAGTGCCCATTACTTTCAGATAAGACAATTAATATCAATGAAAAAAAAAGTATATTTGATGATCCTCCACACCTAATAAAGGGGATCAGAAATAACTGGATCACAAAAGATATGATCTTTAAAGGAAAAGTTGCCAAATGCCAAGACATTGTTGATGTATACAATGCAGACTGCAAACATGGGGAATCCAGAATATTGCACAAATTAAGTGATCAACATGTCATACCTTATAAAATCAAGAAAATGAAGGCATGTCTACTTAGACAAAAATAAAATGAATTAGAACTCTACCTTTGACTCGTAAATTATAATTATACCTGTCAGCAGCACAATGAAGAACACAGCAGAAGCCATCGACTTCTTTGACGATGTTTTTGACAGTGCAAATCGAAGTGCAACACCAGAAGAAAAGCATTATTCTCGGCTGTAAGTGCAAATACTGTAAACCATAAGTTCTGGAGGGAGTCAATACAAACTGTGCAAAATATAAAGTTTACCTCTAAGGATGGTGTAGCAAAAAATGTACCAAGTTTAAAAAACTGGGTTGTAACTCTTAAAAGCTTACAAAGACTGTGGGGGTCCTTACAAAAACAAAATATTAAAATTATGAGACCAAGATATTTTAATTCGGACTCACTAGAAAATTTTTTTGGTCAAGTGCGTGCTTACAGTTATAGGAGTAACGACCCAAGTCCATATGCATTTATAAATACATTCAAATCGTTATTAATAACTAGGTACATGTGAAAATGAGTCGAGCCACGAATTATTAAATATACAAGCTTAATTTGAGAAAAAACAAACTCTAAATACTGCAACAGTTGATGAAAATTCAAATGAAGTTTCTAAACAAGCAACTTTATTTGAACTTGAAGATGATAATTTTATAGCACAAGTCAGACGGCAAAGTTTAAACATCCATTTAAGGGCTTATACTGTAGGATGGGTTACGAGAAAAGTTTTAATGAAAATAAATTGTGATAACTGTCGTACAAATTTAATAACAAATAATGATAGTGAAACACGTACTTACATAAAACAAACAGAGTACAAAACATTGAAAGAAAGAAACCTAAAGTATCCTACAGAAAATGCGAAAGGAAATCAAAACTTTCGCTGAACTCATGGAAAAAGGGAGGCATTTGGAAAGTTTAACCTCTGAAGACTCGGCAGTACAAACTACTAAAAACAAAACTTCGAAAAGATATTCTTTTTGCAATAAAATGGGTCATAGCTTCGATGAGTGCCGCAACAGAAAAAGAGGAGCAGAAACGCCGGCATGTTATGGATGTGAAGCCCCAGGCGTGTTCCGGTTGAACTGTGCTACATGTAAAAATAAGGAAACACCGCCTAAATCAGTTGCTTTTTACATTCAGCAAACCGCCGTCCAGACGATTGTTAAGATATCCACAATAAAAATATCAGTATTAGGAGACGAAGGATATGCTCATATAGATTCAGCCGCTCGGACAAGCATAGCAGGGACACAGTTATATAAAAAAATAATAAGAAACGGTGTGTCGTTCACCCATCACGCTGCTGACATATCACTTGCAGATAGTTCTATTAAGAAAACAAAAAATAATAAGAAACGGTGTCTCGTTCACCCAACACGCTGCTTACATATGACTTGCAGATGGTTCAATTAAGAAAACCAACGTTCTATCAACAAATATTGACATAGTCATCGGTGGACGCCTCATTCAAATTTGCTTTTCTGTCATACCAGAGGGGAATGACAACAGAACTCTCCTTGGTATAGACTTCCTAGCCAAGGCAGGAATAGTTTTGGATCTGGGACAGCGCAATTGGTACTTTGTCGAAAATCAAAAAACAAGGGTTGAAATATTAAACCTGTCCAATGAACCTATAACCTTGAGGGCAGTAAAGTCAATATCATGTAAAGAAGAAATTACACCGTCGTCACCCCGAATCAATTGTAAAATCCATAGAAATTCGCTTTGCTGGTCCAGACCTAGTAGTTATGATCGAGCTAAATAACTTACGTGGACTACCGAAAGTCGGAAGGGACACCAGCCCTTCTACCGCGTAACTAGCGTCGATTTGAACTCGATGTCGAAATCTGTTTTCATAGGCTAAATTGTTAACAATGGCGGGTCTCTAGCCAATGAAAACAGATTTCGACGTCGAGTTCAAATCGACGCTAGTTACGCGGTAGCCCCCCAGTTCTTTAGCAATTTTTGCAGCTTAGGTCAAAAACTGCGTAAGCGTAATTAATTTATTGGGTAGACTCTACCCGGTAGAGACTTTTATAGACATTAAATGTTCATGATGAATAATACTTCATTTCTTCATCTTCTTTCTATATTCATTCCCCTGAACTCATTTATGTTTTAGTGTCGAAATTAAGTCCGTTGCTGCAGAACAAGTGGGTGGATTATGCGGCAGCGTGCAGTGTTCCCGGTCAGCCGCTGGTCGAGGTGTTCACGCGCTTTCTCGAGGATGAGGCAGATAAACAATCTCGCTTCGGTCCCTGCGAAGTGCTCACTGCGCCACCTCAAATCGAGAAGCCTCGGTTTGCGTTGCCGCAAGACCGGGGACCGACCGCAACATATTCACGAACCGCTCAGCTGCACCACATTGTCACACCCATCCTACATTCACACTCCATCTGTAACACTTAAATTTCTTGCATTATCTTATTCGTCTTTATTTACAAACAAATTTTGTTTTTTTTCCCTCGTTGGTCAGAGCAGGCAAAGGAATTGACGATCCAGCCAATTTTTTTTTAAATTATTTCTTTTATTAATTGCGATTGATGTTTGTCAATCACCGTGACCGCTTAACTAACAATTAACTGTACATTGTTAATTAACTCTTTTATAAATTAATCATCGATTAAGTCTCCACTTGAGTAGTCAAAATCCTAAGTACCCAGAGCCATTTCAGGAATTAAGAAAATGCAGTCCCGGGGGCTGCCTACAAAATGTTTACTTTAAAATTGCAGGAACATACGAGGGTGCGTTTTTAAGTTCGCGGAATGAGAGGGTTGGAGGGGGGTGATTAGGCTCATTAGGACCGTAACGCTTTCAGTGACTCATAATTAGTATAAATACGAGGTTTCATTGTTATCAGACAATTAGTCTTTGAGCTATCGTCAACCAAGCAACATAATCGGGAGTGAAAAGTCACGCCGCCGCAAAAACAACAACGCGTAGAGTGTTCACGTGCATTTTTGGACCTCTGCAGTGACGACAAGGATGGTGTATTGAGTCGAATTGTTACTGGAGACGAAACTAGGGTTCATCATTATGAACCTGAGTCGAAACAAGACTCCATGCAGTGGCATAAAAAGGGCACAGCACCCCCCAAGAAGTTTAAGGTGTCACAGCCAGCTGGGAAACTCATGGCAACGGTCTTTTGGGACTCAGAAGGAATATTGTTGATCGATTATAAAGATAAAGGTGTTTCTATAACCGGAGAATACTACGCTTCAATATTAGAGCGACTAAAAGAAGCCATTAAAGAGAAAAGACGGGGAAAATTGACGAAGGGTGTGCTGCTTTTGCACGACAATGCGCCCGTCCACAAGAGTCGCGTTGCGTTGGCTGCCCTGCATAAGGTGGGCTTCGATATTTTAAACCACCCACCCTACAGCCCAGACCTAGCCCCGAGTGATTATTACCTCTTCCCAAAAATGAAAAAAGAGCTTCGGGGTAAAAAAATTACCACCGATGATGAAGTTAAGGAGGCAGTTTCAGCGTATTTTGAAGACAAAGATAAAACATTTTTTTATGAGGGTATAAATAAATTAATTGAAAGGTCTGAAAAATGTATCCGTCTTGCAGGTGAATATACTGAAAAGGAAAAATAATTTGGTTTTTTTATTTCCACCCCTTACCCTCCATTCCGCGAACATAAAAACGCTCCCTCGTATTTCATGGTAAGACAAAGAGTCGAAAAAAAGGTTCTTGGTGTCTAAAAAAAGGTCTTTCTTTTGGTCTAGTTGATAAAAAAAAAACTTTGTTTTCTCTGAGTGAAATGTGTTATGGTTGGATCAAAACGCTTTGAATTTAAATATCCTTCATATAAGCTTGCTTCTATATATCTAAAGTTCTGGTAATTATTAATTTCATCTATTAATTTAATATGGCTATTTAAAATTAAACCATTGACATTGGAATAGCTAGGAATATATTTTTGAAACATGTCTGAAAAGTGGTGGTGGTTTCTGAATTTTGCAAAAAATTTAGTTTCGTTTTTCCTCTGTGTATATATTCAAAATTAGTTAAAATCGCTTAAACCCATCCTAAAAATGGATGGGAATGAGGATATACCTCGCAATCCTAAAGTGCGTAAGAAAACAGTGGAGGAGTCACCAAGTGAGGACGCCGTTATTGAAAACCTTACATAAAGCCGAATTATAAAAGACTTTATCCTGAAAATGCAGACATATGTGACTTTAAAGTATATGTAACACAAGAAAATGAAAGGTTGGGAAATAAAAGTCTAGTTTATTTAAACCATATATTGACATCAGAGGTAAAGGGTGTGGTAGCCAAAGAAAAGCACAACCACTTTATTATCAATTTTTTCTGATGAAGTAAACAGTCATTTGCATGGTCGCAAACATGTCCTAGCTCTATTCATCGATTTTTCTCGGGCGTTTGATACCCTAGATCATACCAACCTACTCACCAAAATTGAAAACTCTGGTGTTAGAGGTCCTACACTAAATTGGTGTAGTGACTATCTCAGAAATCGCTCGTATTTTGTCAAAGTTGGTAACGCGACTAGCGATATCCTGCCATCTACGGAGGGAACGGCGCAAGGCTCAGTTGTTGGCCCCCTCCATTTCTTAGCATATGTCAATGACATGAACGATGTCCTTCAGCACTGCACATCATATCAATTTGCTGATGATACATGCCTAATTGTTGCGGATAAAGACCCCAATGCTGCTCTCATAAAACTACAGCAAGACTTTGATTCACTCAATAAATGGTGTCACGATAATAAACTGGTCCTCAACGCTGACAAGACTAAACTTGTTCACATCCGATCTCCTTATGGGAAGACCTATATTGAAACCAACAACATACTAAAAGCCCATGACCATACTTGTTTTCACAAAAAAAGTCGTACATGTCATTGCCCAACAATAGAATCAGTAAAACAACATACATATTTAGGGTTAATAGTTGATAATCACTTCAATTGGAAACAACATATAAATGCAGTATGCGACAAATTACGCGCGTTTCTCGCAAACATTACAATTATAAAAAGAAGAATCCCATATAAAGTTTTACTTATGCTTTACAATGCCCTAGCCGACTCAATTTTATCTTACGGCATAACAAGCTATGGTAGAACATATAAGACATACCTAGAAAGTATTAAGGCAATACAAATAAGAATATTAAAACAAATTGTATCACCAAACATCAAAGAAACATATAAAAATAACTATGAACAACTTTTTAAGCATTGCAATGTATTACCTATTCAACTTAAATTCAATCTCAACATTTTAAAAGAACAATTTTTTAATAAACATATTCAAAAAGAAATCAAACACAACACTTTCACCCGTAAAATTAAAAATAGACAGTTAAATATAACAACTTCAATAAATAATACGTACGGAGAACGACTGACATCCTATATGGTTCCTCGTTTAATAAATAATTTAGATTTAGATCTTAGAAATAGCATTAACTCAAGTAATTTAAAAGATAAGCTAAAAATGTATTTTCGGAACATACTGTGAACGCCCAGGACAAACCGGTTTGAGAGCTATCTTCACCTACAAGTCACAGTACAAGCAAGAAGTTACAGAGCTAACCGATTTGCACACGGACAAGTCTTGGTGACTTAAGTGTGTAATTTTAGTTTAATTAAAAATTGTATTTTATTATTAAATAAATAAATAAAAAAAAAAGATATTACAAGGTTAAATGCATTTAAAATTGCTGTCAAATTCAAGCAATATAATACTGCCAACAATTTTATTAACAACAATAGCTTTTTAGAAAAAATAAAAATGAAGGCATATACAGGGTTATTTGTAATTAGCGCATCACGTCTTGCAGGCGGCTTCCTTACATAAATGAAGATCCATCTTCTTAATGTAAACGATGTGCATGACACGTCATATGTGTGGTTAGACACGTGGTTAAATTAAACTTTAAGTATTTGTGCAATTAGTCTATAATTAGCTTAAGTAAATTAAGTGCTAACCCTTTGTTATATCTTAGACTGTAACTTCAGTAAATTTAAATTTCTTTATTAATTTGCATAGTTGGTGGTTTAATATCTTTGTCGGACCTCCTCTCCTGAGCTAGTTCAAATAACTGCCACCGTACTTTTATATTTTGTTAGTATGCTTATTACTTGCCTCTTTTGATAATAAAAATCTGTGATATGTATAACTACTAACCTGTGTATTCATTAATTTAGATAAACAGTTAGGCAGAACCTTTCCTTATATTCCTCAGGTGAGTCTAGAGTGTTTACGCCCAGAGTATATGAAATGATTCACACTGGGCAAATCAACAATCTCCTACCAAACAACAACGTTACAAGCCCTGGTACAAACATTAATCCAACTAGGTAATAAAAATGATGATGTTCCAGTAACAACATCACCCATTAAGGAAACACTTGTTAAAAATCTAAGAAGTTAATGGATTTAAGTCCTAATAACACAACTTCACATTTACGTATCACTCAATATAATATTCAAAGTGCTAATAATAAAAAAACAATTATACTCGCGCCGAGTCCTCGAGATTAGTAGCTACCTATTTTAGTTTATATTACAATGTAGTAACGCATACGTACTACCACTCTTGCACTTTAAGTTCAAATTACCCTTATATTTTTATTATTTTAAATGTAAATTTCAAAAGAGTAAAAAAAAAAATATATTTTTGTGGGTAGTTTTAAAATGTGTGACGGGGGAAGGGGAAGTCCCCGCGTCGGACAGGCCTAGCTTCTTACCTTCTGCCTACTCCTCATTCGCATTTAAGTGCTCAACCACTCAACACTCTCATATTTAAAATTCAATTTTCAAATTTGTTCGTTATTTTTAAGCGATAAATAATTAGATTTTACTAAAAATGCCAAAGCGGAAACGCTCAAAGGAGTCAAGTAAAGATCGACTCCATCGCAAAATACGCAAGTTACAACAAAAATTAAAAGATTTTGATGGAGAACGTAACTCAAGCAGTGAAACTTTATCCGACTTGGAGGAAGTTGTGCCAATATTGGACATTGACCCAGGTATGTACTACTCGTACATTTTAAAGGACTACGTACGTACTGAACTATGATATCTAGCAATAAAAAATTTGGTTGGCGTTCCTTCCATTGGGGATTGTAACCTAACCTATAATTAAAAGTATATACTTTTTAAGAAATATTGGTTGGCGTTCTTTCCGTTGGGGACTGTAACCTTACCTTAATATAATTTTGACATTATTTAGTGCTAAAATACATTTATATGCTTAATTAACAAGCATGGTGTTTTATAGATGCACCCGCATTAACGCCTAGCGACTGGCTTGTAGACATGTCGCCTGACGTCATCGGCAATCTCAATCATCCGTCATTTCCGGATATTGTAGACACTCCGGCCCAGGCGAACGTGCAGGATATCCCGCAGCCAGAACCTGGCCCAACTCAAGCGCTGCTGCTGATGCTCAACAAAATGTCACCTCGCACACCCTGCATCGCTCTAGATTCTGAGGTTCTAGAAATTTTAGGAGACGAGCCTTCTAATGCCGTTAAAACCGGACCATCTGTACATAGTGAGATAGCAAACCGTTTGTGTTATATAACAACAAACGGCCTCAGCAAAGACTCTCGTAAGGAAATGTTTTCCAAGTACCCTACGCCGTCTATTAATTCCGTCTTAACTTAGAAATAAAAGCCGCCATTGCGGAGTCTCACAGCAAGCGCGACAAAGGCATCGAGTTTAAACAAACCCAGATGGCAAGTGCCATTTCCTGCCTCAGTGAAATCATTAATACTTATATAACGGATAAATCAAGAAATAACGAAATTTTGCAAAAACTTATGGACATAAGTAGAATTTTATGTGATATTCAATATAGTGACTAAATTACAAGAAGAAATTTTATCCTGTTCGCACTCAAGAAAAACATCCAGGAGCATTTAAAATTGACTAAAATAGATACTTATCTTTTTGGAGATAACTTAGCAGAAATATTAAAAAATGCAAAAACTGTGTATAAAACCGGTTCGGAAATGAAAGAGGACTTCAAGACATCACAAAGAAATGATAAAGGGTCAATTCACACGTACCACAACCACACCACAACCACAACCACACCACAACAACGCCATGTGGTCGGGCGTATATTTTATATCGATAATGAATATAACAATTTACACGTACCACATTTTGCCGTTGTTATCGCCCACCTGTGTAATACGACCACATCGCAACCACATCGCGACGGCAACGCCACCACCGGCGGCAGCACCGCGGCCACATCGCCACGACATGACGTCATCAACAGCGCGCGCCTAGCTGGCGCCTGCGCTCCCCCCTTTCATTCTGCGTTGTACTGAGTTGCCGCGTGGTTGTGCGAAAAATTAAAATGTCCGACTCCGAGACTTTTGACACGGATTTGTTTATTGAGGAGATTCGCAATTTGCCATGCATTTGGGATCAAAGGACAGAGGAGTATTCCAATCGCATATTAAAAAACAAAGCATGGGAAAACCTTTGCATGAAGTTTTATGAAAATTTTGATAATAAGGAAACAAAAGAAAAAAACCAGTGTGGTAAGTTTATGAATTACTATTTATTAAATCGAATATACCTAACAACACCATTCACGCTTTATCGTACTGCCACGATAATTCACCTCCAGGGCTCACAAAATAGTCGGCAAATTCATTTCTAACAGAATCTGCTCGAATCCCGTCATGATTTTGATCAAAGGAATGCATTCGTAACAAATTTGAAGTTATCGATAAAGTGTCATCGAATTTATAGCCATCTCGCTTGCGTACTATATTATGTAATACGACACATGCTTTCACTATGTCTGTTGCAAATTCAACTGACACGTTAATTGGCCTATGCAATATTCGCCATTTGTTTGTCAAAATTCCAAAGGAACATTCCACATATCTTCGTGCTCGTGATAATCTATAGTTAAAAACACGTTTTTTCATTGTTAATTGTTTGCCGCTGTATGGTCGCAGCAAATGTTTGTGTAATCCAAAGGCTTCATCGCCAATGAATACCATAGGCAAGGGCCTACCTACAGGTGTAATTGCTTGCGGTCCAGGTAGATCTAAATCATTTCTTTCCATTGCATCATATAAACTGCAGTCCCTCCAAATAGTTGAATCGGAAGTTTTACCGTAGGCTCCTACATCAACATACACGAATAAATAATCGGCGTCACATACGGCCATTAAAACAATAGAAAAGAAATGTTTATAATTTTTTTTTTTTTTTTTTTTTTTTTTTTTTTTTTTTTTTTTTTTTTTTTTTATGTGATATAGGTAGCAAACGAGCATGCGGGTCACCTGATGGTAAGTGATCACCGCCGCCCATGACTACCCTCAACACTGTAGGTGTTGGGGGTGTGTTGCTGACCTTAAGAAAATATATAAATAAATAAATAAAATTGGGCACCGGATACCAAAATACATAATTAAAGAATAATGAACCACTGCGTGGCGGATGAATAATCCTAATATGTTTCCCATCTACAGCCCCTAAGCAGTTTGGAAAATTTGCTTTCTTTTTAAATTTGTTCGCAATATCAAGCCACATTGTTTTATTACATGGTGGTAAATGAATAGGCTGTAATTTATCCAAAATCAGGCGGCATACGTCGTGGACAATTTTGCTAGCCGTTGAAGTACCACATTTAAAAAAATCGGCGAGATCTTCAAACGAACACCCCGTTGCCAAATATCTGTAACAAAAAAATTATATTAATAACGAAAATAATAATGAAATGGAATTATACAGGTGTTACAAAAGGTTGAAATAAATAACACTGGGGTCATTGTACTGTTCTCATGAATATGAACAACTTTTACTATGGGGACACATACGCAATCGTAAAAAATCAATTGTTTCATACATTTAGGTCGTGTAGGTATGTGTCCCTATAATAATACAATAACGACCCCTTAAATTATTAGGTATTTCAACCTTTTTTAACACCATTCAATAGGCTGATGACATTTTGGGAAATGATCGATCTTACATTATACTGGACTAATGTAAAATAAATCCAGTTAATTTTAATATGGTTAAATTAAAAAAGAAAAGTAAAATATTAAATACCACTTATTTATATATTACATAACGTGTAGTCCACGCGAGTAGAAAGCTAGTACATTAAATAATTATATTACGGTTTCAAAAAGCGCTTATGCCACCGGTATAAGAAAAACTAATCATTTATCAAACCATATAAAGATGCTTGGCTGAGTTGGCTGTCATAAATTTAAGAATAACTTGAAACTATTAACATTGATATTAAAATATACAGAAATTATCTTCCATTCTGAGTTCATTATATGATCTTATCACTGTAATTTCGATATTGTAAAATATTATCATTTTATATGTTATTTACAAATTTAACAATTAATTTTTCAGCTGCTAACTTACAAAGAAAATGGAAAAGCTTAAGAGACTCTTTCAACAGAGACCTTAAAAAACAAAATTCACAGAGAAGCGGTTCAGCAGGTAGTTCAAAGAGATACTACTACTTTAGCCAATTATTATTTTTAAAGCCATTGTCTGAAAATCGAAATACAACAGCGTCTCTACCAGTACAAAACAAAGACGATGACATCGAACAAATCGATAATGAAGACGATAATACTACTGAAACGAGTGACTCTGAAGTTTGGAAGAGACCAAAAAATAGCCAAAGAAAAAAAGACGATGCAGAATACGGGTTAATAAAAAAAATAACAAGTCATTTGAGCGATCAAGTAACTGCACATACTCGTACACATGAACCTGACAAGTCCTGCGACAGTGATATGCATTTTTTGCTATCTTTATACGATAGATTTAAGACCATTCGCGATGATTGGAAACTGAATGCTCAGATAGAAATATTGAACGTAATTCAAAAATATCACGCACCTACAACTACACGTAATGATAATTACAATGAATATGGACAGGGGTATACGACACCAGCGTACCAACCGTACGAGCGACCATCAACGTCTAGGTATCGGCCGGATATGGAAACAGGCTCTCCACAGCTTCTCAATTTGCGTACTGCATCCACACCTAGAGATATTTCAGTACCAGAATCTCCACACAGCGTCTCTTCTCAGGCTTCAAACTATAATGATCCGATTATAACGGATATTTTCGGAGATTAACTGATTAATTACCTACTCTGTTGATTTTTTAATGACAAAATAAATAAAAATATATAAGTACGCTCTTTGTTTTCGCTTTCCTATCCGCCCTACCACAGTTACAAATTAACTCCTTGGCAATAATAAAGGTCTGAGCACGTAACGTACAGTCAGCGACAGAGCGACCTAGAAAAATCTGTGAAAAAACCACACCTGATGTTGATCTCAATGCGTTTGAAATTAGGTTGAAATTCAGTTTCAGAAATTTGACAGATAATGGTAGGTCGATATGGCACTGACTGTACATGCATACTGTTGTAATAATAGGAAACTATATGAAACGTGCCCACAATCATAATTTTTACCTTTTATTGTTAATGAATTAAGAGCCGTAGGTACCTAGTTTTGCTCGCAACACTAGCGCCACTTTCATTAAAATAATAATATATTTTTATTTAAGGCATAGATAAAAAATCTGTACTTACCAGCCAATTTGAATATATATTAATATATATTTGAATTTTTAATGAAAGTGGCCCTAGTGCCGTGAGCACAGGGTCAGGTACGGCCTCTTAATTTGCACCTGTATTTTATATTTTATAAATTAGTTTCGTCTGCCCGGTGAGTCTGTCCCGGTAGATGAAACTAATCATATTTTCTAAATACTTAAAAATAATTAACTATAAAAAAAAATTTACTCACCTCAATGTCATTGCCAGACGTTCAACAGATGGTATGCTTTTTCTCATGGCTGTATCTTTTTTTTTCAACTCACTATTCAGTTCGTTTAACAAGTAGTCAAATGTATTCTTGTTCATTCTAAATTTTTTATAAAATTTGTTCTTGAACCTTCGAAGTTTAGGGTAATCAGTACGAAATTGGCTTTGAATTTTGTTTTCCAATAAAGGATGTACCCAATAAATTCTATTTCGACAAATACGCTGCTGTCGTCGTCTTCTTCTTATTAATAAAAGCCATAACAAGGATAGCAACAACAATCTTTCCTCCATGACTACGTTCAGTCAAGCCGTGTTGCCTCTAGGAAAGCCGGAGTATAACTGCACATGACCACGTGGTTACCACATCGCAACGACAGCGACAACGTAACCACATCGACATTTTGTCGGTACCACAACGCAACTGCAAAAAGCCGCTGCGACACTATTCACACGTAAACACAGCTTGACCACATTTAGTCGCTGCGACGTGGTGTGGTTGTGGTACGTGTGAATTGACCCTAAAACCAGACAAGTCAAGTGTGCCGCGTAACGTACCAAAAAGAACTAAATGAAAGATTTCTGCACGTGCGATCGGTGTCTAGATCAAAGCAAGCCGCCGCGCTGCCTCAAAATCATCGAATTGATTGATTTAATTATGGGTAGGTAGTCGATAATAATTAGTCGATAACAATAAAAATAGGTATGATATTTATTCAATTAGTATCAAAACATTTACTAGCAAAGCTAATCAAAACAGAGGACAGTATCTACCTACCTTGTTTCTGGATTCAGCGCAAGTTAAGATTAGATAGTTTACAATGAGAGGTTTCTGTGTTTTTGTGGTATTTACCTCAAACAATTAATTGTTTTATTAGTAAATTTTATGGGTTTAATTTTATCTGGGGTGTTTAACAATCTTGTAAGACTCTCGTATTGCGCTGTGCTCACGTGACTTTTGACACTTAGATTAATTGGTATAGTGCTTTTCTTCTTCAAGTGTATTTCTTTGTTTCTAAAATTACGTAAACTTTGCCTTCTGCCGGAAAAAAACATATCGATACCACACCTACCTTTATGAATGCATCTCTAACTGTGTTTTAAGAATACTGCAAATTGTTTGTAAATACGACCCTATACCTAACAAATTAAGTCTAAATCTGTTTGTCGTTTTCGACGATGGCGGCGCCTTTGATGTCGGAAGATGTTTTTATTTTGTCGCAATGTCGCTTCCTTCAAAGGAAATTACTACAAACTGTAAATTCAACCCTATCGCGACGAAATAGAGTCTAGATCGGTTTGTCATTATACGACGACGGCGGCGTCTTTATCGGTGCACTGTCTTAGGGTGCGTCCGCACAGAGATTTTTCACCGCGAGGTTTTGTTCACGCGTTTAAGATTCCGAATTACACCTAGTACGTGCCGCGGATAATATTCCTACGATTTTTATCTGATATTACATGTCTCTGGTGAGAGGCACGACTGAAATGGACTGCCGAACTAAAAGGTTTGTTTATCTAATACTAAAGCGACTTAATAGACGTATCAAACAAAAGATACTTTATACTTTGATACTACACAAAACATTCGCGCAAAAAAATTACATCGCATTGCGCTCAAATTGTTGTTGCAACAGTTTTTTTACCCGCGTGCGTTTTTTAACGCCTGTGCGGATACATGCATAGCATTACATGTGTTTCAGAATAGCGAAAAAAAAACCTCGTTGTGAAAAACATCGGTGCGGACGCGCCCTTATCCCCACACGCGCCGCTCTACCGCGGCAAGGTTACCGACATAAAAATTTTCCCCTAAATGTAAGGAGTAAAACGGCAATGGTGGGTTTTCAGGGCTTAATTCTTTTAGGGGTATTGTAAGTGTTTAAAAAACAGCTGAAAAAATAACAAACTTACTACTCCTTGTAAACAAACATTTCAGTGCACCTGTGTCCGTGACCAAGGTATTAAGTTAATTAAAAATAAAATAAAACAAAAATTTTGTTAAATTCAATCAAAATAGTAAAAAATAAATCGTGTTAACTTTCGTTACATGTTTAAATTTAAATGGTATAAATTAAAAAACATGTTTGAGGGATTTTGTCTTAAGCATTAGGGACAAACGTTTTTGAGAGTTGGTAACACTGCCTCGCAGGCGCCGGGCTGTCTAGTCTCTCTTTCTTTAGCTTTAGTTTAATTCGGCGCGTGATCATCATTGTTGTTTTTTGTGAAATTCGTAGCTAGTTTAATTAATTAGTCATGTCATGTCAATTAATAGTGAAATTCAACGGTGAGCGTCTTTACTTCACTGGTGTGTTTAGTGTATGTGCGGGAATAAGTATTTTTGTTAAGTAAGGAAAAAAAGTTAAGCGTGTCATACGAACATAAATCTGCCTCAGTTTAGAATTAAATAAGTCTAATTAATAAATAAACTCTACTAAATACCGTAACGGAGACGGCAGTTTAATAAAAAGGTGTGATTATTTTTTATTAAAAAAGAAACTTTATTTGTGCTACAATGTGAGGCTATTTGGTAGCTTTATTAGAATAGCTGATCGCTCAATAAAGGTACGTGTAAACATGTGTAAAAAAGTGATTATTAATACGACTACACTAAGGCCCTTGATGAAATTTGTGTCACCTCAATGATTAAGCTCGAGTTCGATATTAGCGTTGAGAGTGATTTATAAATGCAGGCCTAAGAGGCTGGCTGTCACTCGCCAGTCATTTGAGGGGGCTGGATTGCGGCGCGGGTGAGGGTGCTATGACAACCATGTCGCCGCCTGGTTATTAGTTGGTGCGCGCGAACTGAATCACACGCTAGATTTTCATATCCTCTAATAAATTGATAATGCCTTTTCAGCATCTCTGTCTTAAATAGAAATTTGATATACCAACCGGTACTAGGATATCTGCTAGGAAGATAGTTGCAAACAATTGCCATCGGCGTATTGGTAGGTAGGTAGGATTAGCCGATATCTTAAAATCACTCAATTAACGTAAACACAGTTTTAAAATGTATGCTTCATGTTGCGCTGATGTAACGAGGGGCGCGGGGGGCGCACGGGGCGGGCGCGGGGAGCGGGGGGGGGCTAAACAAACAAACAGCGATCAGCTGTTCTCGCGTGAAAGGTCGTTGCTCCCGCTGATATACATTGCTTTAATGTATGTTTTATTTTTTTTTAAATTGAGGTTCTGGGGCATTTTGATGGTGGCTTTAGTTAGTGTTTAGGTTCAATAATACATGGTTTCTGGCTTCGGACATGGTCTTCTTACACGCTGTATTGAGAGGGTGAAGGAGTCAGTACGAAAAAATCCGCAAGTGTCTACTCGGAAGCGATCTGCGGCTTTAAACTTGTCGCGACGAAGTTTACAGCGAATTTTGAAGTTGGATCTTAAACTGCATCCTTATAAGCTCCAGTTAACACAGGAATTAAAAGATTCCGACTTCGGAGCAAGGTTGGCATTTGCTGAAAAAATGCTTAGTCGATTTTCCACTTTTGACAACATCCTTTTTTCTGACGAGGCTCATTTCCATTTAAATGGGTTCGTAAACCGACAAAATTGTCGTTATTGGACGGACGAGAATCCAAAAATGAAACATCAAAAACCACTGCATAGTCCGAAAGTAACGGTATGGGCAGCAATCTCAAGCAAAGGAATTATTGGCCCTTTCTTCTTTGAAGATTCACGAGGACGAAACATCACCGTTAACACCGACCGCTATGTTGCGATGTTAGAGGGATATTTGACTCCAGAACTTGCGAGATCAAGAATAGCGAATACGAGGACTTGGTTCCAACAAGACGGAGCGACCTGTCACACATCAAATGACTCTATGGCGGTTGTGAGACAGATGTTCCCTGCAAGACTAATTTCCAAAAGAGGTGATATCCCTTGGCCCCCACGTAGCCCTGACTTGACGCCTCCAGACTTTTTTTTATGGGGATATCTCAAACATAAAGTCTACATGAACAATCCGAGGAACATCAGTCAGCTAAAGGAAAATATCCGTGGCGAAATGGCAGCAATCACCCCAGTTTTATTGACAAAAGTTTTCACAAATCTGCGTTCGCGTTTAGAGGAGTGCCGTCTTCAAAAGGGCCGTCATTTAGATGATGTTATTTTTAAAAAATAAACTACATTTAATTACCTAATCATCCTGTCTTTTATTTCAACTATACCTTTTGTATTTATTTTTTTAGCCTATACTTAATAAATGCACGTTCTATTGCGCCACCCTGTACAACAGTTTTTCAAAATCTGTCATCATGCCTATTACCAATGATCGTACAATTCTTTCATGGATTAACCTTTTGCACGCCACAGTCTCCTATGTTAGACAAGCTCTTTCGGGCTCACGACGCCAAAGTCTCCATATGAAGACCAAAAACCCGACCCACAACAATCAGAATTAAATGTGTTTAAAATATGTTTCTGGAATTTGTTTTTGTACTATCGGAAGTTGAAGATGAAGTGCACGATTTCATCGAACTGGTGTTGTGTTTCAACGCTACGCATTATGATAATTGCCTCAGAGAGGACTTTTTGCAATGTTCAGATGAGATAAAAGATGTTGTTAAATCGGGATCGAAAGGCAGCCAGCGGTACATAGATCTGTCAAAAGAATAAAATTAAAAAAAAGATGTCACGGGACACCCCTACATTCATCAGCAATAGCCGTAGTAAACCGAGAGAAAAAGCTGGCGGAAAAACTTTTAACAAAAAACTTGATTTAGTAAAAAAATTGTAAAATTTTGCTCCACTTAAAAAACGGAGCCCTTGATATAACGTTTTTCTTTTTCTTATTTGTTTCGATAATTTGGTGTAAGTGAGACAAAAACTAATCAATATGTGACATGAAAAAATAAATAACATTTATCTTTCTCTTCACCATCAGATCTCGCATAGCTTTACAATTGGAGGCAAATGTTCCGGAGTAACTGTGCTACATGCAAAAATAAGGAAACACTTCCAAAACCAAGATTTAAAAAATTCATATCTTTTTTTGTAGTACGTATTTTGCAGTTTTTTTTTGTGACATGAATGCCTTGAAACATTCAAGTATTTTAATAAAAAAACTCAGCTTCCTGAAATAACTCAAATTTACTCAAAAAAGACTTGAAAGTTAGAACTTTAATTTTTAGTAGGATTTACTGATTTTGCGGACAGCTCTAGCAAACGCGTCAGCGCATGTGGTTCAAGCTCGATGGTGCACCCGCGCAATTTTCTTGAGCAGTGAGAAAATATTTAAATAATAATCTATCGGTCGTGGTGGTGTATTAGAGTACGTGCGTACTCTTACACATAATTATGTATAATGTTCGTTTTCTAACTGTATCGTTTGTTATTCGTACATATCTTTATTTCGTTTATTACACAGGATGTATAGACGTCAAAGATTAAGCGAAAGATGTCTTTGTACTCTAGATCAGTGGCTCAATGCTAAGATACGCGTCGAATCAGGTGAATCAAATAGAGCAGTTGCAAAATCATGGGGGATGCATGGAGCCACTTTAAGGAAGAGACTGAAAAGGTCGTCTCCAGCGTCAAACTTGGGTAGATACTCCCAAACATTGTCCGACAAAATGGAAATTGAGCTGTATACTTATATCAAGAAAGTAGATAAAATGTTCTATGTACCTAAAAAAGTACGAGAAGTCACTTATAATTTTGCAGAGAAGAATAGATTAGACCTGGGGTTCCCTAAGTTTGCGCCGCGGCGCCCTGGTGCGCCGTAGAAAGTAAAGAGGGGCGTGGTGAGTCACAAATATTGGCGGGTCCCTTTTTGAGTGTTCGCATCGGAAACGAACATAGCGTCGTAGAAATCTTTTTTCGCCGTCGCGTCGCCGTCTTTCACTCGCCAAAAAGTGCATAGTCGCTTGAAAACCGTTAATTACCCGCCTCTTTCTTACACGTCTTTCTTTACAAGTGTTTTTATGGTTTCATAGGTGGATAGCAGCGCTCACTAACAACCGACTGGATTTTCGACATCTCAACAGGGCTTTAATAGAAATCGTGAACCAGGGCCAACATTTCAATGGACTACGGAATCAGCGACACCCGAAGTTCCAGTTTTCGATGCTGAAAGTTCCAGTTTTCTGGTTTTAATTTGGAGCTATCCGTAGATATTAGTGTAATTAATGTATTTCAATATTTTGTAGATAGTTCCTTTATATCCGTGGTTTGCAAAATGGCCAATATGTTTCACAATTACTTTGTGCTAAATGTGGATTTGCGCTTACATTCACGTTTCCGAAAGTGGCATTATGTAACATGTAAGAAAAATGTTCATTTTTTTAGCTCTTATGATGCTAATGACAACAAACCGTCATTTATCAATTGAAGAGCATTGGTCTACTGACATATTACTTGAGACACCTATATTTTCAAAAGTGATGTCAAGGAACAGATTTTTCATGATTCTGGGAATGCTACATTTTACGCTTAACAGTGAAGAAAATCATTTATTATAGAAGATAGCAAGATACGTAAGACACGCAAGACAAAAGTTGCATAACGCCCTCAAAGAATTTGGTTATTGACGAAAGCATAGTACCTTTTAAAGGTCGATTATTGATGAAACAATATCAGCCAAAAAAAAGAAACAGATTTGGCGTCAAATTATTTGTTTTGTGAGACGCAGACACCGGGGCAACAGATATAATTTACCCCTGTAATTAAGGCGTTTATCTTTAATAAAAGACTTCTTTGGGTCTAATCGACATTTATGTGTTAAAAATTGGTACACAAGCCCTACTTTATTTAAATATCTTCACGAGCATGGCATTTTGCGGCACAGTAAAGAAAAGTGGAAAAAGCATGCCAGTATTTAATACTAGACTTCTATTGAATGAATGAAGGTGAAATGGAGGTGCAGTATTCTTCGCCATTGATGGCACTAAAATGGAAGGACAAAAAATATATGTATATTCATATTATCTACCACCCATAACAATTGCATGGAGCCATCATTAAGAGAAAATAGGGATACTGGACTCCCTGTAATGAAGCCAAAAGCTGTTTTAGATTACAGACAATATATGGGAAGTGTGGATACGACAGACATGCTACTTTCGTCACTGCAGTGCATACGCAAAACCATTAAGTGGTATAAGAAGTTATCTCTCTACATATTTGATATGCACGTTTTAATTTCGTTCTGCTGTTTCAAACGATTAAAAACATATCGCAAAACAGTTCGAAGCATGAATATATCATTTACCCATTTAGGCCATGAAGAATGCGAAGAGTGTGCTCTGTTTAAGATACATAAAGATAGTTCCGAATGCGAAAAAGAACCCTGCGAAAAGTGTGTCCAATATGAAAAGCACAAATTTCGGTAAAATACTACTAGGAAAGAAAACAAAAAGGATGTTGCATTATCTTTAACCGAAAAAGATCATATTTATTACTCGGTCGAATTACAAAAGGTCATGTTACCTCGAATGGATCAATACAAAAGCGCAATTTTCAAATTTTTCTAAGACCAACAAAAACTGCACTAGGAGTCTATCTATTAAAACAAAGGTCAGGTGAACCAAATACACGAATAGCCTCTCAAATAGGTGTATCTCGTAAAACGATTAGTATTTTATTAAATACTGCAAGAAACTGCTTGACTCAAGACTTTGTTGTCCCTCATTTGGGTTTCAATCATATTAGCCGTGATGAAATTATAGCTCACAGCCTTACAGTGCCATCATCAATCTATATCAATCCTACCAACCCAGTGGCTATACTTATTTGTGATGGTTCTTACATATACATATGTACCGAAAAGTAAAAACTTTTAGTTTCAAAAAATGACTTACAGTTTACACAAGTATAAAAACTTATTAAAACCATTTGTAGCGCAACGGAAGCCCTCAAGGATGAATAATTTTCCCCGTTTTTTTCACATTTTCCATTATTTCTTCGCTCCTAATAGTTACAGCGTGATGATATAGGGTGTCCCAAAACTCGACGTCAACCCGAAACCGGGTGACAAGGCAAGTCATGCTGGTTATCAGAAAAATGTTTAAAAAAATCTAAGTCACGTGTTCTCAAAATTATTGGCATTTTAAAAAAACACGCAAACATTCACACCCTGTGACAGTGTTTTTGCTGCTGTTGCCACAAATGTTCACTTTTGGAAACTTTTTTTTTTGATATGTAACCCTGAATAATGCTTCTCTAAACTGTTATCAACATTTCAAATCTAGCTCCTCGAGATTGCATAAAAATAGGACTTATTTCCAAGAAAAAAATTAAAAATTAAAAATGGCCTAGTTTTAACTGTCTGCATTGAAAAAAAATTGTATTACGCGAGTTTGGCAAGTTGTGTCAAAAGTTGGCGCATTTAGTAAGGATCCCAAAATGGTATGACACGTGGTAAATTGTAGTTGCTATCATGAACAAAAAAAAAAATTCGTAAAAATCCAGTGTTCAACAATTTTTTCTTACCTGGTTAAAAAATATTCTAATGGGCCCAAGGTTTTCCAAAGAGTCGTAAATTGTAAGTAGTGACAAAGGAGTCTTTCTAGGAAGTGTAAGCGAGATAGTATTTGTGCTAAAGTGATTGATTGAGACGGAGAGAGTCACCTTCTCAAGTGCGAGCGAGACAGGTATGGACGCTAAAGTGACTGAGATGGAGAGAGTCATTTTACCAAGTGCGAGAGAGACAGAGAGTGACGCCAGGTATTCGCTATTGTAGATACACATTACAAACCAGTCAGTACGTTACGTTCCTTCGTTTACTGCGCTTGTTTTCGTATTCGTTTGTGTTGATTTCGTACTGTTTACTTTTGGCTATGTTTATGGACTTGTGATTGCTTGCGATTTAGATTCGGACTGTTTGTTTTCTCTTAACGACGACCTTTGCTTTCCTCTGGACTATTGTGTGAGTGTGTGACAAGTGCCGAGATGTCTTCGTATACCACTCGCGAATACGCTAATATGCACCTTATTTATGGTGAGTGCAGGTGTAATGCCAGTGCTGCTGCCAGACTTTACCGCGAAAGGTACCCAAACGCTGCTCGTTACCCCGATTATCGGGTGTTTACGAATGTGCATCGGTTGCTCTTTTCAGAAGGCCGCCTCCCAAATCAAACGCATGGTGGAGGCAGACCCACCACCAACCCTATGGAAGAAGAAGTTCTACAGGCTGTCGAAGAAGACCCAAGTACTTCAGTAAGAGCTATTGAAACGAACACCGGAGTGCCCAAAAGTTCAGCCCACCGTATTTTAAAAAGAAATGACCTACACCCATACCACGTACAACGAGTACAGACATTATTACCCGGTGACTACCAAAATAGGGTGAATTTTTGCCGGACGATATTGGAGAGGTACAGAGATGACCCACTTTTTCTAACAAAAAATTTATGGTCGGACGAATCAACTTTTAAAAAGGACGGCTACGTGAACATGCACAACCTGCATGAATGGCGTGTTGAAAACCCTCATTTAACGAGACAGGATCGGTCCCAGTACCGATTCAAAGTTAACATGTGGACCGGAATTTTGAATGGCAAAATAATTGGTCCTTTTGAGTTGCCTGATGCATTAACTGGCGAGGTTTACTTAGACTTTCTTCAAAACCATCTTCCAAATTTATTAGAAGACGTGCCGCTAAGCATTTACAGAGAAATGTGGTTCCAACAAGATGGGTGCCCAGCGCACTTTGCTCGCCCCGTAAGAGAGTACCTCGATGAAGAGCTTCCTGGGAGATGGATCGGGCGGGCTGGACCAATCTCGTGGCCGGCCCGTTCACCGGACTTGAATCCTTTAGACTTTTTTTACTGGGGAGCTGTTAAAGAAAAAGTTTACGAGAAGCCCATTGGGAGTGAACATGAATTACGGCAGAGAATAGCTGAAGCAGCTCAATTTGTAAATAATGGACGATACAATAGAAAGATAGCTCGATCTTTTTTAAAAAGATGTCGCGCTTGTATTGCCGCCGAAGGAAGGCATTTCGAACACTTATTATAACATTTTAAGAATTATTGTAAATTTTATTAATAAACATTGGTATTAAAATTTTGTTTTATTTAAAATTGAAACCTTTAACAATAAATGCTTATTCCAATGCACACACTAAAAAAAATAAATTAAAAGTGAACAATCTGTTCATTCAATAAAGATAGACGAGTACATCAGTACAATGTACAATTCAGTTAAATTTAATCAGTGTGTAAATTGGAAGCGGCTCCAATGTAACCAACGATAAGCTTTGCAATTTTAACCAAGTAAGAAAAAAAGTTAAAAATGGGTTTTCATGGAAATATTTTTTTTTGTTCATGATAGCAGCTACAATTTGCCAAGTGTCATACCATTTTGGAATCCTTACTAAATGCGCCAACTTTTGTCACAACTTGCCAAACTCGCGTAGTACAATTTTTTTTCAATGCAGACAGTTAAAACTAGGCCATTTTTAATTTTTAATTTTTTTCTTGGAAATAAGTCCTATTTTTATGCAATCTCGAGGAGCTAGATTTGAAATGTTGATAACAGTTTAGAGAAGCATTATTCAGGGTTACATATCAAAAAAAAAAGTTTCCAAAAGTGAACATTTGTGGCAACAGCAGCAAAAACACTGTCACAGGGTGTGAAATTTTGCGTGTTTTTTTAAAATGCCAATAATTTTGAGAACACGTGACTTAGATTTTTTTAAACATTTTTCTGATAACCAGCATGACTTGCCTTGTCACCCGGTTTCGGGTTGACGTCGAGTTTTGGGACATATAATTCTTGGTATAGCCTAGATAAAGCCTTCCTCGATAAATGGTCTATTCAACACAAAAAGAATTTTTCAATTCGAACCAGTAGTTCTATCCAATTTGTAATAACTTATTTTGAAGGTCAATGCGTCAAAACCGGTTAGTCCCGCTATGGTATGGTCCCGGTATGGCACCCTCTTAAAATACCTATCAAAAAGTCCCGCTATGGTACCCTTCAGTTTTTGGTACTGTTGTAAAGAAAAGTTATACAATGCGTTAAGAAAAAAATAGTATTAATAAAAAATATCTTTTCTTAACTATTATAGTTAAGCAAGATAATATTTATTAATACTATTTTTTAAACAAATCACGCTCGGTAATTGTCGTTTCACTTCAGGTAGTTACCTGACCAACCGGTTTTTTCGTAAAACAATAGAGACGAGCCCTTCCTCGAATTCGTATCTAGCTCTTCCCTTTTGTTTTTATGAAAATAGAGAGAGACAGTATTATTCCGGGTTTAGTTTGCTATTTGCAGCTGTACTTTTGCGATATGAGTAATTAGGATAGCTTGTTAGTTTATCTATTGCAATGTCTGGGTCAAGTAGTTCACGTGGTGTAAATTTAATAATTATTGACAGTCGACGCGGTGGAAAAACTTTATTACGTGCCGGACATAAATATATTAAACGCAGAGAAAATAAAAATTCAAGTACTTGGCATTGTGTAAATAGGAGAAATAGTATTAAATGTAGTGGATATATAACTATTGAGAATACCAATAATACAATAATTAAAGATTATAAACACAGTGATCAGTGCGTGCCACATTTTGAAGACAATGAAGTTCAAATGGCTATAAGTGAGTGCAAAAAAGAAGTAAATTCAAATTACGGATCAGTACAGAAAATTTTCGAAAAACACATGGGTAACTTAAAAGACAAAGGGTTACACCTTACAGGAAATGTTCCTGACTATAAAAAATTAAAAACAGTATTATACAGACACCGAAATAAGTCGTTGAACGTACCAAAAACACAATTTAAGAATGTGGAAGAAATTATAATACCAGAAGAATTTAATAAGTATGTATTGGCTGATTATTGTAATGAAGACTGTAATCGAATAATTATATTTTCCTCGACAGAAGTAAAGGAATATATAAAATGTGTAACGCATTACTTTGGTGATGGCACTTTCGACGGCTGCCCAAACCCATTCGAACAAGTTTATGTCATTCATGGAGACATGGGAAGCACTGAGTTATCCACGAATGTAGCACCATTATTTTATATTCTGTTAAAAAACAAAGAAGGGAAAACTTATGAAAAAGTTTTCGAATTGATTAAACAAACTTTGCCTGAATGGCGTCCATCGAAATTTACCTTCGATTATGAAATAGGAGTAATAAATGCAGCAGCGAAGATTTTTCCTGATATCAAAATAAATGGATGTAACGTACATTTTCAAAAGAACGTTATCAAAAAAGCGAAATCTTTAAATCTCATGGAACACGAAGAGTCCTCGAACCATGTTAAGCAATGCATAGGCTTGGCGTTTTTGCCAAAACAAGATATTGAAGACGGCTGGCTGCATATAATGGAAAATAGGTATAATATCTTGGTTACTTTCCAAAATGATGTTTGAGTACTTAACTCTAATTATATGGCAAAAAAGTAAAGAACAACAATATCAGTAAGGACCTGTTAATTTCATTGCTTTACAAGTACGAACGTTTAATAAGTATTTTTTTCAGTTTCGACGATGAAGCTATGACCAAATTCAATGACTATTTTGTCACTCAGTGGCTTGAATATCCAGACCTCATTTGGTGTTGCCATAATGAACGCCATAGAACAACTAACTTGGCGGAATCATGGAATGGCAGATTCAACAAAATTATTGGAAAAAATCCCAGTTTATTATTGTTTCTGCAAACAATTGGCAACGACACATGTCACTTTGATATAAAACAAGCCAAGTAAGTTGTATTTTTTAGACAATATTTTTAAGCAGATATAATATTTTTAAAAGCAGATATATATTTTTTTACATAATACGAGTACATAGAAGAATTTGAAAATGGATTTGATTTTATTTATTTTGGTAGATATTATTGGTTGTCGCCTTCTATTACAGACGGTTACTGAAAAAAATATAGCTTAACTTAAATAACTGATGATTTTTGTTATAGCTTTCGACTAAAAAGATCACCCATAAATTCAAGAAAAAGAAGAAGTATAGAAATCGACCGCCAGATTCAAAAGCTAACAAAAAGTTACGAAAATAAAGCTATCTCCATTGGTGATTTTCTGATTAACATATCAAAGTCAATATTTCGATCAGAACATTTAAAAAAATAGTTTATTTTAATTTTGTTTTTAGCCTATTAAAATGTTTAATACTTTTTCTCGATGTTGATTATTTTTTGTAGTTTATGTTTACAATTTGCGCCTTTTTCTCCATGTTGATTATTTGTAATTAATATATTTGTCTAGTTGGTTGTTGATTATTTTTGTAGTTTATATAAATTTACAATTACTGCCTTTTCTCAATGTTGATTATTTGTAACTAATATTTATGTCTGGATGTTGTTTTTATTTGTAGTTTATAATATTTACAGTAATACTTTTCTGAGATGTGGATTTTTTATATTTTTTTTATTGTTGATTATTGGTAATTAATATTGTTGATTATTTTAAAAATTACATTGCAATTAATATTTCGTTTTACTGTTTGATATTTTTTTATAAATATTTTGAATTAATAAAAGACTGATTTAATATCGCAAACAGACGTTTTATTGATACACTCCTAAAAGTATTTATTTATAGATACACTTTTCTTTTTAGTTGTACCTTCTATTGTCTAACGTAGATCTAAAAGATGGGTACCATAGCGGGACTTTTTGATAGGTATTTTAAGAGGGTGCCATACCGGGACCATACCATAGCGGGACTAACCCGTCAAAACACACCGGTGCAGGTACTAAAGATGTATATGTACCAACGATATGGTATTATGGCAGCTTCAGTTTTCTGGAAACTACCACAGAATCATGCCGTTCAATCAGGGACACAATAGAAGATTAGGTATATTTTATTTTAATTATTTATTAGTAGGTACAGAATAAATCATTTTATCTTGAAACGCAACTTTACCAACCGAGTTGAAATAATTAATGAATGTGTTTCGAACTTGGTTTCCTTCTTCATTACGCTGACTTTTACTTGTGTTCTTTAACGAAGTCAATACATCAGTATGTTTTCTCCAATCCCCTAGACGTATTAAGTCTTGTGAAGTATTTGATCTATTCATTTTCTGGTAATTTAACCAGACTCCAGTTTTTTCAAATAAGAGCCAGTCCACACGGCGCGTTGCGTCAGCGTTGCGTCGACGCAGCGCTACCACTGCGTTGTTTTACATACAAATAACCAAGGTGTTCACACGGCGCGCTGCGTCGTCGCAACGCACACATGACGGACAGCAGCCCCCGAGACGAAGCGGGAGGGGGTGTACTCGTGCGACGTCGGAGCGTCAGCGCTCAGTTGCTTGTGCGTTGACAGAGAGGATACACGGAAGCTCATTTCGTTTTACGTTTACGTTTTTGTATTTAGTTTTATTTGCAGGGTAAAATGAATACCATTGAAGAACTTGACATAGATTACTTGATTACATTGATACAGGAAAGGGAAATTATATGGGACAAGTCAAACGTAGATTTTAAAAATAAAATTTTAAAAACAAAAGCCTGGGAAGACATATCAAAAGTTTTATTTCCTGATTACGAGAATTTCACAGCTGAACGAAAAAACAAAGTTGGTGAGTTCACAGTACAGATATTTATGTTTTTTTTATTTAAGAGGGCTTTCAAGATTTTCTTGCACCGCCAATTCCGCGATCAGTACAAAATTAATATCTCGACACTCTAAAATTTTAAAACTTAGGGAATTTAGATTAGCGTGAGTACTATTTTATTACTTAGCTCAAAACTAACCTAGACTACGCTGAGTAGGTATAAAATATTATTTTTTTACTGATCGCGGAATTGGCGGTGCAAGAAAATCTTGAAAACCCTCATAATACAATTATACCTTATTTAGCTGCCAAGGCAGAGTTCCTCTAGTCATAAAATAGGTCGCATATTGCTGTCTTATGACATTCGGTGCTGTCTGTTCTTCATGTACGGGTTGTATTGGGAGAAATTCATCAACACTTATAGCAAATTTATCTCTTTGTCTAAAACCATCTCGATCAGCGACAAAATTGTGTAATACACAACATGCTTTTATAATGTCAGTAGCGAAGTCATAGGACACGTCTATCGGTCTGTGAAAAATGCGCCATTTGTTAGCCATAATCCCAAAAGCGCATTCGACATATCTTCTGGCTCTGCTTAGACGGTAATTGAAAACCTTTTGTTGTAAGTCGAGATTTTGACCGCCATATGGACGCATAATATGTTTGCTCAGTCCAAAAGCTTCGTCACCCACAAATACATACGGGGTTGGTATATTGCTACCAGAGAGTGGCTGGGGTTGAGGTAGTGGTAAGTTGTTGTTAATCATTAGCTCGTACAGTTTAGAATTTTGTAATATGGTTGAATCGCATTCTTTTCCGTATGCACCGATGTCGACAAATACGAATTTGTAATTTGAATCCACAATAGCTAGCAACACAATCGAAAAAAAGGCTTTATAATTAAAAAAAAGTGAGCCACTATTTGCAGGATTACACACGCGGATATGTTTGCCGTCGATGGCACCAACACATTGAGGAAAATTTGCCTTTACATCAAAACCCCTCGCTATTGTTTGGAAACTTTCAGTTGTCAGTTCAGGGATGTTGTCTCGAAGAAGATTGGTCCATATAGCACGACAAACTCTTTGTATTATATATGCAATAGTAGATTTTCCCCGTTTGAATTTGAAATGTAAATCAGTTATTGAATTTCCACTTCCTAGGTATCTGAAAAGAAAATAATTATTATAATATGCATTTATGAGATAGATAGATACCCGAAAAAAAATACTGACATATTCAGACATCGATAGCAAATAACTTTCTCTATGTAACCAATTAATTCTGGAATCGCGAAAAAAATAGCAGCTGTTGCATACATTTTGATTCAGTAGGTATTGCTTTTTGTATGTAACAGCTGTTATATTTTCACGATTCCAGAGTCGGTCACATAGTGTTTGTTAACGATATCTGAATATGTCATTAAATTTTATCGAGAAATTCACTATGTATAAATTATTAAATCATGTTTACTATTGGTTTTGCAGGTAATGATTTAATAAAAAAATGGAGAAGTGTAAAAGATAATTACTTCAGATATTCAAAAAAATTAAAAGAAGCATCAAAATCGGGCTCGGGCGCTACGAAACTGAAGAAGTATCATTTATACAATCAACTCCTTTTTTTGAGAAAAGTGGAACAAAATGCCACCGAATCTAGCTTAGACTCGCCTAGAGAAATCAACAATGAATCTACGTCTACAAATGATGACATTACCACAGACAACACTCCGCGCTATGTTCCAGTCGCGCGCAAAAGGGCTATGCAAATGGATGAGTTTGAAAGAGAAGGACTAAAACTTCTCAAGGAGCCGGAAAATCGCCATATGTCCTTTTTCAGAGCTATATTGCCATCTATTCAAGAATTTTCCGACCGAGAAACTCTCCGTTTCCAAAGTAAAGTTATACAAATTATAGATGAAATGCGGTATGGACAAACATCATCATATGTGAGTGGCCCATCAACGTCTCACCAACCACCATATGGGTATCAAACAGTAAATTTTCAAAGTACATACATTTCTGATTATAATAATTCAATTACATCTCCAGAAACATCTCAAGCAAGTGAAGAAACTGAATACGATTTTTCTAATTTGTAATTACTGGATGATATCTCTCTTAAATAATGTCTAAATTTAAAATTATGACAATTGCTGATTATTTGTGAGTTGATTACTAATTAAACAAACCAAAAAAACTGTTATATTTTTATTACTTAAATATATTTATATAGTTACCTTAAAGTGATTCCCAGCATTTCTACTGGTTCCACTGGATTCCTCATATTAGTATAGTTTTTTCGTATGTGTGGTTCTAAGGACTTCAATAAACATTCGAAGCTGGATACACTCATTCTAAAAAAATTATAAAACTTCTTTTCGTCTAATAGCAACTCCCGATATTCTAAAAAAAAAAACTGTCCATCACGATTTCTTAATGAAATGAAAGGACTGATCCAGTACCGTCTTGTGATCTTGCGTCGATTTCGGCGGTGACGTAGTAACAGGAGCAATGCTAGACGTCTTTTCCGATCCATGATTTGCTATAGACTGACTGCGAATTTTTTTCAAAATACTTGCCGCAACTGTGCGTCGCCGCTGCGCCGACGGAACGTTTAAGACTGCGTCATAGTAACGCTGCAGCGCCCGTGTGGCCGGCTATGCGTCAAAATATTTGCGTTGCGACGACGCAACGCAACGCAACGCGCCGTGTGGACTGGCTCTAATTGTGTAGAGAACAACATGCCCATACCACGGCATTCTCCACCACTCTACTCAAGTGATAGTTAAATATTCTTCTTTCAAGGCCTTAAACGGATATGGTTTTATGAATATATATAATAAATATGGAGCTGTGATGGTACTTTGTAGATTCAAAAACGGCCGCACCATTAACGGAACCATTGGTACCAGTTTGAACGTACATGAATTCACAATTCGCATTGACAGCAGCAAACATTATTACGCTGAAAAATCCTTTATAGTTGTAAAATAGAGACCCACTTCCAGGCGGTTTTTCGACGCCAATATGTTTAGCATCGCAGCTCCAATACAGTGGTTGAAGTTACATTTGTTTTCGAATTCAGCTACTACTTGTATCCATTTTGATTCTGTTTGCGGCAACTGAAAAATAATTATATAATTTATTTATTTTCAGTATTCTTCATTATCTTGCATAGAAGATACTCAGATGACAAATTCTACCAATAGTGCTTCCAATAAAAATGGGTTTAAGAAATAAGAGAAAGAAAGCTCCTCTACAACAACAACAGGAAATTCTTGAAAAAGCTTCCGGATTATTGAACACGAAGGAAGAAGACTGGGAAATCAAAGATCTATTGGAATGCAACTGAGAGATTTTATGCAACTTTGAACAAGTTGTCTGAAGAATCATTTGTAGGTTTAACCCATGGATCACATGTTTGTCAGTGGACATGCTGCCGGTAATTGCAAATCACCATCTATTAGTTTTTTCCAAAAAGTACACTCCTTGAATATTGTCGAATCGCATTCTTTTCCATACGAGCCCACACAGATGTATGTAAATTTATAATATGAATCAACCACTGCTAATAATACGATGGAAAAGAAATCTTTGTAATTCATAAACATGGAACCACTGTTGTTTGGCTTTTTTATCCTAATATGTTTACCGTCCACTGCACCAATGCAATGGGGAAAGTTTGCTCTAGTATTAAATCCATTGGCGATATATTCCCAGTCAGATATTGTGTTGGGTAATGTCATAAACTCCCCATGCAAATTGTTCCAAATAGCATTCGTTACTTCCTTAATAATGTTACTGATCGTAGACACTCCGACTCGGTAGGCGTAATGTAAATCCTTGTATGAACACCCAGAAGCCATATATCTGCAAGTAAATTTAATTATATTTTTCAGCTAAATCGATCGTAAAGAAGTGGACTAATATTAGAGACAGCTGGATGAGGAGTATTAATGAGAAAAAGAAATCAAAAAAATCAGGATCGTCTGCGACATGTCCGAGAGCCTACGTTTAT
The DNA here is from genome assembly GCA_916618145.1 of Emmelina monodactyla. NCBI lineage: Eukaryota > Metazoa > Arthropoda > Insecta > Lepidoptera > Pterophoridae > Emmelina > Emmelina monodactyla. The sequence continues at coordinate 8,008,714 of OU745316.1, forward strand.
CATCGTCAAATGTTGTTCTTAAAAAAAATTGTGTCGCCAGCTGACACACATGATAGTGCAACTATTGCTACACCAAACCCAGCAGACGATAGTACAGCCGCTTCAGTTACATCAGATGTTACCCATGACAGTGCGATGGCTCAGGACAATTTATTCGGTGAAGATGTCGCAAATAATCAAGATGCTACAGATGAAAGTCAACAAGAAAGTAATAATGAAAATTTAGTAGGTGGTTCGAAAAGAAAAAAAAGCAGACCATCGAGGCAGAATTTAAACGTGTTTGATAAGAAAATGAGTGAGTTTATAGATTATCAAATGGAATGCAAGAAGAAAGAAGAAATGAAAGAAGACCGTAATTTGTTTTTCTTTAAAAGTCTACTTCCATCATTGGCAACGCTAAACGATAATCAAACATTAGAATTTCAATCAGGCGTCTTAAATTTATTGCAAAATATAAAGAACCGAAATGAATGGTCTCCTGCACACTCATCAACATACAACTATCAACCAAATGTGGCACAATCACAAGGCTATTTTACATCGCAGTACAAAGCATCACCAGAGTCTCAAAGTATTCAATCGAATGCTTCTGATTTACCAGACTTTCATAATATGTAGTTGGGAAACTTCAAACTGTGTACCTACCAAGCGATTGTCTATAATATCTTAATCATATTTTTAATAAATAATTTAATTATAATAAAATACAGTATTTCAATCTTACCTTATACATATCGCTAATTTTTCTTCTGGTCTAATGCTTTTCCTCATATTTGTATCACGCTTTTTCAAATCTTTTTCCACTTTTTTCAAAAGATTATCAAATGTAGGTATAGTCATTCTAAAGTAGTTAAAAAATTTTTGTGGATCATTTCTTAACTGCTGCATTAGAGTTGTAAAGGCACCAACTGTTGATCTTCTTTGTACTATTGGGTTTAACCACAATCTTTTTCTACGACGCTGACGGCGATAATACCAGTAGGTATAGTATAGCAAGACTGTTCACGTCCATCGCTTCCAAATCAACGTGAGGAACTGTGCGCGCTCTTGCTAATAAAAGCCGGATGGTGAGTTCACACGAGATCCCGATACGAGGCCGTCGGATACGGCCAAGCAAGATGTGCTGTGTGAATACAACATTCGGTTTTTCCAGATCCGATGAAAATAAGATTCGGCAAATCGTGTCTCCGTGTGAACGTACCGTTACGCGGCCAGTGGTAAGTGTGCGAGCAGGAAAGTATTCGGATAGAACGGGATGCACGCTACAATTTCGAATTTTTTTAAGAGTACCTACAGGTGTTCCAAAGAATAAATAAGTTTCAGAATGCTTAGAATGAAAATGATCAGTATTCACGCAAGTAGTATTATGATTAGGATAAAATGGTAAGGATAGGTAGTAGATGTCATATTAATTCATTCTAGTAAGTATATATTATAATATTGATTACTTATATGGTTTTAAACTAATTACTTAGGTACTATTATTGTACATTTAGTCATTATATTTCTTAAGTTTTTACAAGAAAAAATAGCAAAAAAGTGTTCAAATATCACCCTTTTAATAAATATTGTAGCCACTTTTAAATATATTTGAAACGTGTAAAAAAATTCTACAAAGCTAATAAAATAATATAAAAATTGTAGGTACTTCTTACCTACTAATAAAATAAAAAGCCTTCGATAAGAGTTTTGTATTACTTACCAGCCCGAATATCTCTGAGAGAGATGATGAGAGTAAGTATTTACTAGCTGTGCCCGCGACTTCGTCCACGAGGAATAGTAACTTTGGAGGTATAGTGACGTTCAGGACTTATTTATTTATTTTAAAATTTCTGTCATCAAACATACAAACGAACTCTTCAGCTTTATAATATTAGTATAGATATCACGTGTACAATTTAATATGAGTGACGAAGATACAAATTATTCTAGTCCGAGTAACGAGAGTTTGAGTCACAGATCTAAAAGACCCAAAAGCAAATTTGAGGAGTTTTTCGAAATAATTCATGCATCCCAAACTGCCTTATGTAAATTGTGCCAACATAAAAAGATTGAAATAAAAATGAAAAACAGAAACACTTCAGGCTTAGGGCGCTTGTACACGCTAAGAAAAAACGCCGGGCCTACCCAAGAATTCGTGTCGTAACTAGAAAATAACTGTGTACACTGCACGCAGCGGTGCACGAAAAAAATCTTGTCTGCGCAAGACACGACGCGGCGAACGTTGTTGCGGAGCGGCGGGGGGGCGGTGTAGTAGGGTTGAACCAGCCAGGTAGTTTTTGTTGTGCGTTTGATGTGGAAGTGTATTGCAGCGTAGAGTACAAAATGGCTGATGAGTTACTTATAACTTTAGTAGAAGGACGACCGGTATTGTGGGACAAAACTTTAGAGATATACCGGGTGTCCAGGAAACAATGGATAAGCTCTGAAGGGCTAATAGTAGAACTAAAGGCAAGCCTAAAAAATAATTGATAAAAAGTATAACCCTTACACTGCTAGAAATATGGCGCTTCAAAAAAAAACTTCATATTTTTTTGACTGTGTTCATATTTTTACTCGTAACGAGGTCAAATCACTTAATAACATCATTATTTCTGTGCCAAAATAATTAATATTAACCGCATCAGTGAATAACTATCAAATAAAATGGCTAACTAAAGTATTTTTCTCAAAAAATAATGTTAAACTTTTGATTTGTGTAAAATTTCTGAAGAAATATTTTTGATGCGCAACTTTGAACAGCTCTGGTGTAAAAAAAATATATGAAAGCATTAGTGGCCAATGATTTCAAAATATTCCTGGTTTAATAACGTTTTTAAAAAGATGTAATATGTCGTTATTGTAAAGAAAAAATATTGAACAAATGGTATTAGTGTGTAAAATGGGATAATTATTTAGTTCTAGCAAAATTAAAAAAGTACAATAAAACTAAAGAAATATGATTTTCAATTGACATTAATTGCAAACCCATTGGAATAATATAGAGTAACTTTTCAAATTGTCTGTCCCCATCCTGATGCAGACCCTGCATCTACGAATAAAGGATCTTCAACGAAATCAATTTAACAGGAGAAAGTGATCCAAATTTTCTTCATAATGACTTACCCAATTTATTGATAGACGTGTCCGAAGAGCTTCGCGACACATATTGGCTTCAAAATGAAGGCTGTCTAGCACACTATGCTGTTGCATTATGTGCATACTTGACGAAACCTACCCTAACAGATAGGCCGCCTAAACCTAAACGCTTTAGACTTTTTACTGGGGGTATTTTAAGGAAGAGTTTTACCGGCAACCAGTAACTTCATTAGAAGATCTACGAGCTCGTGTTCAGGCCGCTGCAATCAATGATCGACGACACGCGCGATTTTTTTGAAGATCCTTTATTCGTAGTTGTAGGGCCTGCATCAGGATGGGGACAGACAATTTGAACAGTTGCTCTCAATTATTCTAATGTTTTTGCAATTAATATCAGTTGAAAATCATATTTCTTTAGTTTTATTGTATTTTTATAATTTCGCTAGAACTAAATAATTATACCATTTTACACACTAATACCATTAGTTCAATATTTTTTCATTACAATAACGACATATTACATCTTTTTAAAAACGTTATTAAACCAGGAATATTTTGAAATCATTTGCCACCAATGCTTTCATATAATTTTTTTACACCAGAGCTGTTCAAAGTTGCGCATCAAAAATATTTCTTCAGAAATTTTACACAAATCAAAAGTTTAACATTATTTTTTGAGAAAAATACTTTAGTTAGCCATTTTATTTGATAGTTATTCACTGATGCGGTTAATATTAATTATTTTAGCACAGAAATAATGATGTTATTAAGTGATTTGACCTCGTTACGAGTAAAAATATGAACACAGTCAAAAAAACATGAAGTTTTTTTTTAAAGCGCCATATTTCTAGCAGTGTAAGGGTTATACTTTTTATCAATTATTTTTTAGGCTTGCCTTTAGTTCTACTATTAGCCCATCAGAGCTTATCCATTGTTTCCTGGACACCCTGTATAAAGATAAAAGACACACATACGAAGCATGGAGAGAAATATTTATTATCTTTAACAAAGACTTCGACGAAATGACAAATGTCAAAAAAAATGAATATGGTAAGTACCTACAACATATTACTATCTTTTTACAATTTTCAAAAATACAGATAATTAGGTATATTCTATATAGCTATAAATTATTATAAATATTAATCATTGTCGTTACCCGCATTAAATACATCTACAATAAAAGATTTAAGTTGCAAGCAATCATAAGTTCAATAGCGCTAAGTAGCATACGACAACGGCTTTGCTAAAAACGATAATGACTAATACTTATAATAAAATACGTATAAACATGAAATGACATGTAATTGTTTATTTAAACAATATGGCAGGCCTTGTTTCACACTTTTTGGAATAAAATTTAGTAGTCGGGTTTTAGTTTTAGAACTTATTTTTTATGTGTATTTATCTTGCCATGGCAGTGATCCTTCATCAGAGGAAAAATATTCAGTATATTTTTGACGAATTTCGTCTGCTGTCAGATTATTGCCTTCTAAATGCAATCGACTATTTGATCGGTCTCGATTGATTAAAGGCTCAACGTGACCTTCTTCTGTATGAATAAAATTTTGCAAAACGCAAGTAGTTTTTACAATAGCAACTGTTAAATCGAGACTTAAGTTTAAAGATCGGTGCAGAATTCTCCATTTGTTGGCCATTATTCCAAATGCACACTCGACGTATCTTCTTGCCCTTGTCAAGCGATAATTGAATATCTTTTGTTCTTTTGTGAGTTCGTTACCACCATAGGGTCGAAGTACGTTAGCATGAAGTGCGAAAGCTTCATCAGCTACAAAAACATATGGTAATATATAGTTAGTATTTGTTGGTATGTTTAACGTATTGTCAACAAGTTTTTTCCAAAACTGTGTTTCTTTGAAAACATTAGAATCACATTCTTTACCATACGACCCTACATCAATAAAAATGTAATTGTAGTTGGAATCCACTATAGCCATGAGAACAATAGAAAAGAAATGTTTATAATTTAAAAACATTGATCCACTTTCTTCAGGTTTAATTATTCTAATATGTTTCCCGTCCAGTGCTCCAAGACAGTGTGGAAAATTGGCATTTATTTCATATCCCTGTGCTATATTCAACCATTTTTCTTGTAGTGGCATTCGCATATAAACTGTAGATAATTCTGACCAAATATGATGAGTAACTTCACGTACAATGTTCGCTACTGTTTTTATTCCGATTCGAAAATCGAAATGAAGACGTGCGAAGGCATCTCCAGTTGCCATGTATCTGTAAAAAATTGTAACAATGTCTTACAATGAGGTCATTTCCTTTTTTATATGATGTTTATGTCTACTTGCAATAGATAGTACTTGTCAAAAAAAGGCGATTGACACCGTTTTTTTTTTACTAGTGCCATGTAGTAACTTTGAACTCGTGAGCTTCGAAGATAACTCACTAACATGACAAAGGTTTTTTTCTACACATCAACATCACTGTTAAGACACATTTCCTGGAAAGCTTAGTCCTTAGCTTTCTTACGGTAGTTCGTTTTTTGTTTCAGCAAAGTCTATAGCAAAAAAATGGACAACTTTGCGAGATAGGTGGATGAAATGTCACAGAAGACTTAAAGAAATGAAATCGGGATCAGGTGCTAAGAAGATTCGTAAATGTGATTTTTACGACGAAATGTTATTTTTGACAAAAATTGCAACACACCGAGACACTGAGTCAAATATACCCGAAACAACAAACGTGGAAAAAAGTCCCGTAGAACATACACCGATCGCGAAAAAAAAGAAACAGGATGTTAGCGAGGTGGACAAAAATATGGCAGAATTTATAAAAACTGTTACCAAAGAAGAAGAGAGCCGTGCCATGTCATTTTTTAAAAGTATAACTCCGGGTGTTGATAAGTTTAGTGATGAGGAAATGGTGGATTTCCAGTTTGAAGTTTTAAAACTTGTGCGTGCTACGCAACAACGAAAGGCAAGTGATGTTCAGCATCAATGGAGTACTGAGTATTACAGAACAACGCAGCCTTCTACGTCGTCATTTAACGTATCCGGCCCATCATACTCGACTCGACCAGGTTACAGTACTCAAAAATCTACATCCATTGAAATTGACACCGAAACTATTAGTAGTGTTGAAACATCGCATACAGATGAATTTCACTTTGACTTTTCTAAAGAATATGAACATTTGGAGTCTGTTGAATTTGGAAACATGTAACACTTCAAAGACATTTATTATTGTATAACGTTCAAATCAATATGCTTGAAAAAATTACTTACCTTAATGTTACGGCCAATCTAATGTATGGAGGAATACTTTCTCGCATTTTGGTATTTTCATGTCGTATATTATTTTCTATACTTGTCAAAAGCTTGTCAAACGTAGAAATTTTCATGCGAAAATAATCCACAAATTTTTCCTCATGTTGTCGCATGACACGGTAAAGGGTAATGAACCCACCAAACTCATTTTTCTCTTGTATAATTGGATGAACCCAGTAAAGTCTCTTGTTTTTTGTTTCCTTTTTTATTTTGTTATAATAATAATATGCAATTATCATTCTTTTTTGCTTTGTAGTTAGCATTTATATAAATAAACGAAACTCACACTGATTATCGCACTTGTTATTATTTGCGCGCCCTACGCTCGACTGACGACTGCACGAAAAAAATCGTGTCGTGTACACGTTTCGATTGGTCTTATCTGCGGAAGACACGAAAAGTTTTCGTGTATGGAACAGACAAAATTCTTGTCGTCTACACGAAGTATTTGTCTTGTCTGCCGCAGGCACGGTAAATTTTCTTAGCGTGTACAAGCGCCCTTAAGGAAACATCTAATATCTTTCCACAAAAAGGAATCAGAAATATTTCTTCCTGTTAAAGGTAGCCTTTGGAACTAAGCGTCTATAGCGTCAGTGGCGCCGCGACTGTGACGCCGCGACAGAGCGACAGATAGATGTTCTATGCAAATGTATGAAACTCTAGGGAACGTCATTCGAGCGCAGCGACACTAACGCGGCGTCAGTGACGTCACAGTGCCGCTGCGACCGCGTCGTCAGACGCCCGCGTCAGTCGCTCGGCTGCGCTTGCAGTGTCGCTGTATTTTGAGGTTACTTTTTCCTTTTTTTACAAAAATGGCATCTGTTGAGAATTTTAACGCAGAAGAAGATGAAATGTTAATTACATTGGTGTCTCAGCACCCATTGCTTTATGATTTAAGCGTGGAAGATTATAGGAATACCAGAAAGAAAGACAAAACGTGGTCTGAAATTGGGATAAAATTAAATAAAAGCGGTAAGTTCTTTTATTACTAATCAGTTTCACTATATTTTTATTTATTTAACAATAGTTGTTTTGCCAGGATACTTGACCCATTTGGGAATTAAAAAATAGTTTTAATTCGTTTCTGACATTAATACCGTCGTGTACGGTACTTGTGGTAGCTGCCAAATCAGTCATATTATCGCTGGTATTTTGTTTTTCATCGCGTATGTAGTACGGCCTGTTATTAATTTCCAAATAACCATCGCGTAACAAATTGTGAAAACAACACGCCACTAATATCAAGTCTGTGGAAGTATCCGGTGCGATCGCTATTGGTGTATAAAATACTCTGAACACTTGGCTCAGGAGCCCGAATGCGTTTTCTGCCACGCGACGAGCGCGACATAATCTGTAGTTAAAAACCTCCTTTTGGCGATCAAGTCGGGATCTTCTGGAATAAGGTTTCATCATGTTCTTGTCTAAAGGAAATGCTTCATCTCCTATCATAAAATGAGGCAAATTGATGTTGGTTCCTGGCAAAACCTTAGATTCTGGAATATTGAAATCGTTTCTTGCAATCTTTTTTCCAATCATCGACTTCCTATATATGTTGCTGTCGCCTTCTTTTCCATATGAACCAGCGTCAACAGCTACAAACTTGTAGTCGGCGTCAACTAAGGCCAGCATCACAATAGAAAAATAGTCTTTATAATTAAAAAAAAGGGAACCACTATGTTGTGGTGCTTTTATACGCACATGTTTACCATCAATGCTAGATACACAGTTTGGCATATTCCATTTCTCCCACATTACTTTCTCAATTCGTTTGAAATCCTGTGTTGTTGGAGGTGGCATTGCGATTGGCATTAATTTTTGCCTAAGCAGCCTCAGAACTTTTCGTATGATTGTTGAAATATAACAATCTGATATCCGATAGGCGAATGATAGGGATTTATACGTCTCTCCTGTCGCAACGAATCTGGAAAAGAAAAATAATACATTTGAATTTACTTGCAGGTGACAGCTGCAAAAAGCACTGGAAAAACCTAAAGGACACATATTTGCGTCAGAAACGCAAAAGCAAGAGTGGGACTGGATCTGCAGCACCTAAAAATCCAAGATCTAAATTTAACGCTTATGTTAAGTTGTTTTCCTTTTTAGAATCGGTACCAAACGAACGATCGACTATTAGCAACGTTGACCTCCACGACAGCACTACACAAGAGTCTCAAAGTAGTCAAACGTCGACCCAAGATAGATCCACTTTACAAACGGAAACGAACTTGACCAATGATTCGTCACAATCCCTAAGTAATGTTTCACGAACACCCTCACCAGCCTCATCATCAAGCCTTTCATCTTTTCCAAAGAGTAACAAAACACGTACAAAGAAGGATGATATTTTAACGTACCTGCAGAAAAGAGAAGTGTCTCGCCAGAAAGTGTTAGAAAACTTAAGAAATAGAGATGAAGATGACGATTTGTCGTCTTTTTCCGAACACGTTAAAGCAGTTTTAAGAAAGCTGAAACCTTTACGGAAATTACAGGCGAAAAGAGCAATATTTGATGTTCTCATGACATACGAGACATTAGATGTTGAGTCAGCAGATATAGAAAGTAATCGCCCAAGTACATCAAGCTCATGTGTTTCAACAAATATTGACTGTAATACACCTGAGTCACCGGATACACCAAACAATGACAATGTGCTGGAATTAGTCTCGAATAGTAATAATTTAAATAATAATTTACCTGTCTATTCACCTGTATCACAAGACAATGAAAATGAACCTACAGACTTAACTCTCGCACAATTTATTAAAGAGTCTTTCTTCGAGGAATAAATAAGAACACATAATACTAATTACTTAAAATTTAATAAACATACCTTAAAGTCATAAATAGTTTTTCTTCTGCACCAATACAATCCCTTTTTGTTTTTGGAAGTAACTCTTCTTTCACTATATTATAAAAAAAATTGAATTGTTGTTTATTAAAACGACAATAATCTCTGAACATTTCATTGTTCGCATTTAGGTGTCGTTGTATTAAGATCTTGAAGTAACCTTCTTCATTTCGGAATTGGAACATCAAATTGGTAGAGGCTCTTTCCAAACTGAGGTAGTATTGAAGTAAAAGATCATCATCTTCTTCCTCTTCTAGCAAAACAAGTTCCAAATCCATTATGTTTTATGATAACACTGTATAGATCAATACAGTCAGGATGGCGCGCGGCGAAACTGTGATGCGACTGACGTGGGTATCCAAAGTCACCAAAGCGTCTCTGTCGCGGCGTTAGTGACGCGGCGTTGGTGACGCTATAGACGCTGCGTCTGTGACGCTAAGTTCGAAAGGCTACCTTAAACCAAAATTAAGTGGAGATATCACAAGCTTTTTAGTAACCGCTGGAAGAAGTGGACAGGTAAGAATATTTTTTTAACAGTTAAAAGAATTTTAACCCCGCGTAGCTATTCATGCGATACTTTCAAAAACGCCATTAACTTACGTAAGTATTTTTGAGTTAGTGGTGTTTTCATCTAGGGGTGCGACATATTAAGTATGTAATTATCGTCTTAAATATTTTTTATAAACACCCATATTTTCATTTAATCGGCCAGTAACAACTAAGTACTTTATTTTGGTAAATTACAGTACAGTGCAACCTTAATATAACAAATATCAATTTAACGATTTTCTCGATTTAACAACAACAAACCTCCTCCTCTTATACGCTCAAACCTATTATGTTTTAAATAATAACACAAGATTTATTATTTTGTTTCAGTCGGAAAACAGCAGTGACAACATCACGACAGCTACAGTTGATTGGGTGGTGAAAAAATATCTTCCCTTCTCATTTTTCGATGACGAAGGTACACAAGAATATTTTCGACGTATTTGCCCTAATATGGTGTTTCCAAAAAGGTCTACACTTAGAAGGAAAGTCAAAGAGCGATTTGAAGAGCTCCAATTGAATCTCAAGGAACGACTTCAACAATTATCATCTAAAATGTCTTTTACCATTGATGGGTGGACGTCAATTGCTGGTAGGAGTTACTACGGGGTTACTATTCATTATATAGACAACGAATGGAAGTATCAATCTGTAGTTCTTGATTTTATACCATCAAGCGGTCGACATACTAAGACATTGCAACGATTTTCCATGAATGTTTATTGGAATATGGCATAATTGATAAAATACAAGGTATCACGGTCGACAACGCCTCTGCAAATACCAAATTTATGTATGAACTGGGCAAACAGCTGCCGCCACACTTTGATTCAGACAATCAACATTTCCGGTGCTTTGCTCACATTTTAAACCTTGGTGTACAAGATTTATTAAAGACCTTAGCATTACACTGTGAGTCTGACACTAACGCACAAGATCAGCAGTACGAAGACTATGCAGACGAAACTGAGGATGAGGAAGATGAAGAATCTGCACCAAATATTGCTGACTCGCGTACATCTGTAACAAAGTTACGCAGTATTTCCAGTAAAATAAAAAGAAGTGAGATAGTGAAGAAGAAGTTTCAGTCTGCTTGTGAAGCAGCTGGCGTGCCATCAAATCTAAATGCCATTCTTGACTGTCCAACGAGATGGAATTCCACACATGATATGATTGGATTTGGTCTAAAAGTTAGAGCGGGAATTGACATATTGTGCACTTCTGTCACCGAATTAAATGATTTTCAAATCACCGCTAATGAATGGCAGGTAATTGAAAAATTACATAAATTTCTAATAAACTTTAAACTTTTAAGTACAAAACTTGGTGGAGACAAATATGTTACATTACCGCTAGTCATTGTATCATTCAATCTTTTGCTAGATAAAATTGAATCCATGGTAAAACAGTTAGATGAGAAACCTAATCGATCTGAAGTGGATGAAAGGCTCGTTCTAGCTTTCCAAGCAGCTCGAGACAAAATTAACTTAAAACAGAAAGTCTGCTCAAGTTCAATGAACTTTATGAAGAATATAAAAGACTCACTGAACAAATCTCTGGAATTACCAGAAAAAGAAAATAAAGTATGTGATGAAGATGAAGACGTAATAGACTTTAATAAACTCTATGAATGTCCCTCGACGTCATCTGGATCTTGTCTTCAAGGCTTAGTGATAGACGAGTTGGAGGAGTACCTGGGAAAACCAAGAACTGCCAGCTCGGAAGACATTTTAGATTGGTGGAGGACGCATGAGACAGAGTATCCGATTTTATCGAAAATGGCCCGTGATTTTCTCTCAATACCTGCAACTTCAGTACCTGCTGAGAGGTTATTTTCTAAAGCATCATTAGTAATTAGAAAACATAGAAATAGGTTAAGTGATGAGTCAGCCAGATGGTTACTTTGTATTAATTCTTGGTCAAAAAAAATTATATAAAGTATCATAACCTAATGATAAAGCTGTTGATTTGTGTTGTATTTTATTTTTTATTCAAATAAATGATAAATCGTAAAACCCTTTTATTAAATTTCTTATAAGTTGAGGGTTCAATGTCTTTCTAGACAGATAAGTATTGTTCTTTAAAATACAGTCAAGTTATTGTAATTAATTTGTTTTTTTACATAAACAGTTACTTCCATGGAAAACGACATATAGGTCAGTTGATTTTTCGAATTTCTTATCAAATCTTCAGTTATTTATTAATCTGCTTGATCTTTACTATGGCTATGTTAATTCAAGCTCACAATGTTCCAATTCTAATACGTTTTTCTAAGATTTAAAGTAAACTTTAATAAATAGTAATAGTCTAGTAGGTAAAATAATATTGTAAGACTTGCAAGACTCTTGCTGCAAGACCAAGACCAAGACTGGCTAAGTCTCGTCTTGTTCTTGCATTTGGGCAACACTACTTATGTTGTATACCCTACACCTACAAACGCATTAAAAACCTATTTTTTTTTAGCAGTTTAATCATTAAAAGAGGCTGAGTTATGCACTGGCAGTGTGGCATCTTTATGGGAAAATAATAATGGAGAGAGGAGATATTGCCCTCGCCAGATACAGATTTCTGAAATCCGCGAAAGAAATAAAAAATTGCGACAAGGTCGTCTTTCTAAATGAGACATGGCTGAACGCCAATCACACTGTCAATAAAATGTGGACAGATGATACTACTCACGCCTCCACAAAGGTACCAGAGGGGAAAGGTGAGAGATTAATTATTTGCCATGCGGGAATTTCAAATTTAAATCTAAAAAGACGAACGAATATCATGAAGGATGAACTCAGAAAAATTCGAAGAATGTTTTTTGACACTTCTACAAAATCTTAATGAAATGAAATGAAATTACTTTATTGTATGTAGGATTAAAAACTAATCTCTTATACATTGTCAAAAGCGTTAAATAAAAGTAAAAAAAGATGTCACGGGACACCCCTACAGTCATCAGCAATGGCCGTAGTAGACCGAGAGAAAAAGCTGGCGGAAAAAACTCTCGGCACTCTTTTCAAAATTTTTACCGTTTAATACAATGATATATTATATATAAAGAACCGAGTCTTATAATAATGGACAACGCGAACAACCATTCTCGACAAGTGAATAAACCACCAACGTCACAAAGCAACAAAGCGACGATAGTGGAATGGTTAAATAATAATAACGTGGTCGCCGACATGACACTGGTCAAAGAAAATCTCTTGATACTACTACTAAGAGAACATAAACCCTGGTCAAAGAAAATCTCTTGATAAGAGAACATAAACCACAGACACCCACATATTATTAGGGCGATATGGCCAAGGAGCATGGACATCGGGTATTAAGATAGCCTCCGTAGTGTCAGTGTTAAACTGCAATTGAACTGGTTTGGGCATAAGTTAACGGTAAGTTAACCAATTAATGTCCGGAGTGCTCAAAAAAGAATGTATCTATATACTGGGTGTAAAAGAACTGCTTCCGAAAACGAAAACTGGGTATTGCTGAGGGGGTACCAGTTACGATTAGAGCAAAAAAAAAACCAATTTCGGACATGATATTTCAATTTTTTTTTTATTGATTCATACTCAGAATCACGTAAACAACCAAATTATGTGATTATTTCAAATCAAATAACGTTTTGGTGTTATTTTTATTAAAACATCAATCTAATTCTAACACCGCAATCAGCTGATTGGAAAAGCAAATGACCTCGAGCGGCGAGACGAGACGCTGAGCGGGGCGGGGCGGGTGACAACAAGCGGCCGCGGGTGGCAACAAGCGCCGAACGATTTCCCGCCAAAACCGATCTCGCGTCCGCCCGCCGTTATTTCCAACTTACCTTGTCCGCCAGCCAATTATCCTACGTTAAACATTTGTTTCTTACAATAGCCATGTTAAAAATTATAAATTTTACCAAAATAAAAATAAAATGCCACTTGCCACAGTAAAGGACTCAGATACGCATATTAAATTTTCTACAGACCTTTCTTTCTTATGTCTATTTGTTCTGAGATTGACACAGCAACAATTGAAAGTAAAACTTCATAGCTAAAATACCTACAGGCAACAGCTTTATAAATCACAAAATAATTTGACCATAAGTAGGTAACTTAACTGCTTAAATTTCATCCACCCTTCTTCCACTATCAATTAGGCCTTTGCTTGATTTGTTGCAAACCCTAACTACAACTTAAAGAATTACGACGTTTTGTTGTAAAGCATAGCTTCCGATTACATAAGTTTACAGTTTTGAAACTAAGTACCAGGCAATAAGGTACCTAATAACCTCCCAACCTACAATCTATTAGTATACTGCTCTATTGTAAGTAAGTAAATACCTCCAGTATTTTCTAAAAAATAGATTTCTAGCGACGTAAAATTCCTTCTTAAACTATTAACATAATAAGCTACCTACCTAAACTAACAAAACTATTAGGAAACTACCTTAAAAAGTCAGGACGCACTAGTAGATTCATAATCAATCATAACCATACTGAAACCAATACTATTAAATTTTCTAGGTAGGTTATTTCAATCCAATCAATAGTTTATAAAGGTTTTAGGTACATACCTACTTATGTTGACAGTCAATACGAAGCATTTAAGCCAGCAGAATCGGAGCCTCTACACACTACCCACATGAGGTAGGAATATCATTAAAGACGAGAACTAGGTACTTTAGTACCTATTCGGTGACACATTAACTGCACTTCCACACTATCATTGATTGAACACTATTTCCTAAATGTATCAAACAGGTAGGTTCTAACTATGATATTAAACACAACTTAAACTTCACTTTATCACTTAAACTAAAAAGTAAGCGTAGGTAACTAAAACCAGGCAAGTCAAGTGTGCCGCGTAACGTACCAAAAAGAACTAAATGAAAGATTTCCGCACCTGTGGTCGGTGTCTAGATCAAAGCAAGCCGCCGCGCTGCCTCAAAATCATCGAATTGATTGATTTAATTATGGGTAAGTAGGTAGTCGATAAAAATTAGTCGATAACAATAAAAAAATGATATTTTTTCAATTGGTATCAAAACATTTTATTTTGAGGTTTCTGTGTTTTTGTGGTATTTACCTCAAACAATTAATTGTTTTATTAGTAAATTTTATGGGTTTAATTTTATCTGGGGTGTTTAACAATCTTGTAAAACTCTCTCGTATTGCGCTGTGCTCACGTGACTTTTGACACTTAGATTTAATTGGTAGCTTTTCTTCTTCATGTGTATTTCTTTGTTTCTAAAATTACGTAAAATTAGCCTTCTGCCGGAAAAAAAACATATCGATACCACACCTACCTTTATGAATGCATCTCTAACTGTGTTTTAAGAATACTGCAAATTGTTTGTAAACAAATAAAGTCTAAATCTGTTTGTCGTTTTCGACGAAGGCGGCGCCTTTGATGTCGGAAGTTGTTTTTATTTTGTCGCAATGTCGCTTCCTTCAAAGGAAATTACTACAAACTGTAAATTCAACCCTATCCCGACAAAATAAGAGTCTAGATCGGTTTGTCATTGCACGACGACGGCGGCGTCTTTATCGGTGCACTGTCTTAGGGTGCGTCCGCACAGAGATTTTTCACCGCGAGGTTTTGTTCACGCGTTTAAGATTCCGAATTACACCTAGTACGTACTGCGGATAATATTCCTACGATTTTTAACGGATATTACATGTCTCTGGTGAGAGGCACGACTGAAATGGACCACCGAACTAAAAGGTTTGTTTATCTAATACTAAAGCGACTTAATAGACGTATCAAAAGATACTTTATACTTTGATATTACACAAAACATTTGCAGAAAAAAATTACATCGCATTGCGCTCAAATTGTAGTTGCAACAGTTTTTTTACCCGCGTGCGTTTTTTAACGCCTGTGCGGATACATGCATAACATTAGATGTGTTTCAGAATAGCGAAAAAAAAACCTCGTTGTGAAAAACATCGGTGCGGACGCGCCCTTATCCCCACGCGCCGCTCTACCGCGGCAAGGTTACCAACATAAAATTTTTCCCCTAAATGTAAGGAGTAAAACGGCAATGGTGGGTTTTCAGGGCTTAATTCTTTTAGGGTATTGTAAGTGTTTAAAAAAAGCTGAAAAAAAACAAACTTACTACTCCTTGTAAACAAACATTTCAGTGCACCTGTGTCCGTGACCAAGGTATTAAGTTAATTAAAAATAAAATAAAACAAAATTTCTGTTAAATTCAATCAAAATAGTAAAAAATAAATCGTTTTAACTTTCGTTACATTTTACATTTTAAATTTTAATGGTATAAATTAAAAAAATGTTTGAGGGATTTTGTCTTAAGCATTAGGGACAAACGTTTTTGAGAGTTGGTAACACTGCCTCGCAGGCGCCGGGCTGTCTAGTCTCTTCTCTCTTTCTTTAGCTTTAGTTTAATTCGGCGCGTGATCATCATTGTTGTTTTTTGTGAAATTCGTAGCTAGTTTAATTAATTAGTCATGTCATGTCAATCAATAGTGAAATTCAACGGTGAGCTTCTTTGAGTCTTTACTTCACTGGTGTGTTTAGTGTATGTGCGGGAATAAGTATTTTTGTTAAGTAAGGAAAAAAAGTTAAGCGTGTCATACGAACATAAATCTGCCTTAGTTTAGAATTAAATAAGTCTAATTAATAAATAAACTCTACTAAATACCGTAACGGAGACGGCAGTTTAATAAAAAGGTGTGAATATTTTTTATTAAAAAAGGAACTTTATTTGTGCTACAATGTGAGGCTATTTGGTGGCTTTATTAGAATAGCTGATGGCTCATTAAAGGTACGTGTAAACATGTGTAAAAAAGTGATTATTAATACGACTACACTAAGGCCCTTGATGAAATTTAGCTCGAGTTCGATATTAGCGTTGAGAGTGATTTATAAATGCAGGCCTAAGAGACTGGCTGTCACTCGCCAGTCATTTGAGGGGGCTGGATTGCGGCGCGGGTGAGGGTGCTATGACAACCATGTCGCCGCCTGGTTACTAGTTGGTGCGCGCGCACTGAATCACACGCTAGATTTTCATATCCTGTGATAAATTGATAATGCCTTTTCAGCATCTCTGTCTTAAATAGAAATTTGATATACCAACCGGTACTAGGATATCTGCTAGGAAGATAGTTGCTAACAATTGCCATCGGCGTATTGGTAGGTAGGTAGGATTAGCCGATATCTTAAAATCACTCAATTAACGTAAACACAGTCTGTTTTAAAATGTATGCTTCATGTTGCGCTGATGTCACGAGGGGCGCGGGGGGCGCACGGGGCGGGCGCGGGGAGCGGGGGGGGCTAAACACACAAACAGCGATCAGCTGTTCTCGCGTGAAAGGTCGTTGCTCCCGCTGATATACATTGCTTTAATGTATGTTTAATTTTTTTTTAAATTGAGGTTTTGGGGCATTTTGATGGTGGCTTTAGTTAGTGTTTAGGTTCAATAATACATGGTTTCTGGCTTCGGACATGGTCTTCTTACACGCTGTATATTTTTTATAAATAACAATTAAAAAATGTTAATATATAATATATTATTAATCAGTTTTTTTTTATTTTAGGATTTGCTGCAAAAAACAACACCTCACCTCCATTTACGGCAAACAAAATGTTGACGTTATTGGAAACAGCCTGCCAACACGTCACTGGTGAAAATTGGGCGAAAGTAGTAGAAAAGACAAAAAATACAATTTCAGAAGACTAAGCGCTACGTCAAACTAGATCGGTAGAAAGACCAACTTAAAATAAATGTCGGCGATAGCTCTTCAAGCGATTCTGAGGCCCGTATTACAGAAGGCGACTCAAGCGTCGTTTGAACTTCAATCAGTCAAAATTCGTTTTAAATACAGATCACCACTCAAGAATCGATCTTATTATAGAACGCATTTTAAGTTCAGTTCAGGTGAAACTTGACTCGAGTGGCGATTTGAGCGAAGCTCATATTGTTTATGGTTCAAGTTGGTTTTCATTTACAAATTATTGTGTTTTAAAAAATATATAAATATTTTATAACACAAAGTTTAGAATACTGAATTTTTTCATAGTCTAAATTAAAGACTGATTAATATGTTAACAGTGTAAGCAAGTAATAAATAGTTTTTTTATGTTTTATTTAACTGTTTGTTGTTCTGTGTAGAATATCAAAAACCTTTTATACTGTGGCGACATAGATGGCGCTGATCGTCGCCAACATTCTTTCCCGTCGGTACGCATACAAATGACACCGAAATGTATGGCATATATTTCTGAATACTTCATGATGCTGCACTTCAGCAGTATTGACATTCTTTATATGTGTGCATCAATTGCACCATCAATATTAGGCAATCCATGGTAGTTATTGTCGTCAAAAATATTTGTTGTTTACAATATTTACAGCTACAGACTTTTGACAGAATCTAGTTCAATCTACTCTCAAGAGTGGTGTTGACACGATTTACGTGATCATAGATCAAATCCTCGCTTGAGTGGTGATTTCAACTTAAAAGTCAATTCAAAATATAAAAATACTCAATTGAACGTTGATCAACGAATTTCGTTTCAAGAGCGGTTCTAAAATAAAAGCTTTACTTAAAACTAGTTTTAAAACTAAATTCATTACTGAGTAACATTCTATAATACGGCCCTGAGAGTGATTTTTCATTAACTTAATAAAAAAAATTACTTTTCAAATTCTGTTTCATTTTACCGAATAATACTGTGTAAAACATACATTTAGTGCATTTATGTACAAAAACTTTCAGTATAATACATACACACAAATTATATTTAAAGTTTTGGTAGTATAATAAAATTGATTTCATTTCCGTATAAAGTACTAGTGGCCGCCCGCGACTCCGTTCGCGTGGAAGTCGGTTTCCCGTGGGAATGAGAAGTTTTCCCGTGGTAAAAAGTACCCTATTTCCTTTCCCAAGTTCAGTTCTTACTTCATACCAAATTTCATCAAAATCGGTTCGGTGG
This sequence comes from Emmelina monodactyla, assembly GCA_916618145.1. Lineage (NCBI taxonomy): Eukaryota > Metazoa > Arthropoda > Insecta > Lepidoptera > Pterophoridae > Emmelina > Emmelina monodactyla. The sequence goes on from OU745316.1 coordinate 8,027,428, forward strand.
TTTAGGCGTGAAAGCGTAACAGACAGACAGACAGACAGACCGACAGACAGACAGAGTTACTTTCGCATTTATATATTAGTAGGGATAATCGATTACAAAAAACATTCAGGAATTATTTCATTGTAGGACATAACTACAATTGTTGAACTGTCACAGGGATCATCCTAGTTGAAATGGACTATAGAACTCCATCCTAAACCAAAACAAACTTTATGTCTGACAAACGATGACCAGAAAGACCATACCAACAAAGAAATTGATACCTTTAATAAACAAAAGAGTACAAATTAACACAAGAACTGAAAAAAAACTAGTTCACAAAAGCTTAGACACTGTTTAAAAGCAATATTGACATATTTGTTGTCAATAGTGTTTCTAAATTGTGCATTTTTTTTATTAACCCATGACTACTTGTACTGACTATAAACCATTGATTTTTTGTCAAATCCTCAAGCACTAAATTCTATATTAAGGAAGATTTGAATATGTAAATGATTAATATGCAGCAAATGGAATAGAGTAAGTGAAAAGTAACTAAGTAATAACCAAATATAGGATATGCAGCTGCAAACAACACTGTTGAAGTTATAGATACCAGAAAAAAGATAGCATTCTAAATGCAAAATTTGTATTCAGAAAGACGGAGATGCTGTATTACAGCGAATTGCGGAGATTAAATCTCAAAAAGGTTTTGCTGGTCACCTTGGATGTAGACAAAACAGATAAATGATTTGGTTGTAAGCAGTATCTCTCTAAACATTCTGGTAATTAACATGACTCTCTTTATCCAGCAGTAGGTAACTTGTGGATGAAGAACAATAACATATTCATTACAATTCTTCAAAAATCTCAAGTAACTTCATGACTATAAGAGCCACTTTCAAGCAACTTCATTATTTCTTGACTAGCACAATCAGCATCAACGCTGGACATATTATTTAACCGTTCTGTCACATGTCTTCCGAAGAACCAATAAGTTTCATTTCTTCGTATCTGAGTTGACCCATCAACAATTGGTTTGATAGCATCTATCAATTTGTCTATAACTTGTAAGCATTTTTTGTTTTCAGAGATACATGTTTTTTCAGCTTTTCTGGGTCTTTGGCGAATTTCATTGAATAAATTATCATCAGGTACTTCATTCTTGATTGTTAAAGGTATTTCTTGGTTGTCCTCAACTTCATTTATGGTGTGCACCTGAAATTATCACAGAGAAAAAGTGTCAATACAAAATAACAATGTACAGGATTATTGACTACAGAAGGAAGTTTTATTTGTATGATTATATTAAGTTATTTAGTAAAAAAATATGGATGGTGTAGAAACATCACTACATAGTATAAAACATGCATTCTCTGCCTGTATGTATGCTTAAATCTTTAAAACTATGCAACTGTTTTTGATGATTTTTATAGATGGAGTGATTCAAGAGAAAGGTTTACATGTATAATTACATAGTACAGAGAAAGGAGTTCTACTTCGAATTTACCGGGTGCAAGGCCGCGCGGGTAAAAGCTAGTTATATTTAGTTAGCTAAGAGTAGCTATATTAACTAATTACAATTAAGTAGTATAGGCACTACTGATACCTTGATATAAAATTAAATTATTTTGAACAAATACTAGTGCAATTAATTTTGCAGTATTATTTTGCATCATTCAATACTTATTCTATAATATACCTAGCAATGTAATATTTCAAGTTACCTTTTGATCAATTTCCCTCTTAGAAGCTTCTCTAAGAAATTGCAGGGCACCCCATAGTGGCCAGCAAGGAATATAGACCTCCTCTACTGAACTAACGGCAGCCTTTGACCTTTCAACTTTCCGAAGATTTTGGTTAAAAGTGCTGCGTATATTCACCCATCGATCTCTGACAGAGCGAGCTGGAAATCATAATGTTATTTACTAACAAAATAACAAGCCTCTTTTATTCTTCCCGCTTGTACCCTGTCTACGCTAGTACATATTTTTTTTGTATAATTAAATTGGTTCTTGATTTTTTATCTAAGCAACAGATTGATGTTGATGTTTTTTAAACTCCTTTTTTTATTAAAAACTACCTAAGTACCTATTGAACTAATGCAGTTTTATGATAAGGTAATGAAGCTTATAATACAAATTAATAGATTTTCACCTTTGAGAAAATTGTGTTTTCTATGTGCAACAAGAAAAACCACCTTCTTTTATAAAACAGAGGTACTATGCAATCTCAAAAGGGCTCATAGCATGATATCCTGGTAAGAATAACATCTTTAAAGTAAGCTTATGCATACAAAGAAAATAATGATCTAGATGAAAATGTGCTGCAAAGTGCATATTCATCACACAACGAAGAAGATCTGCGCATGAACAATGTGAAATACTTAACTTAATATAACGTTCGGTCTATTGATTAAGTTAAATTGCTTGTTTAATCACTTACAATGTCATTTAGTGTAAGCTAATGATATTGCACATTGTTAATAAATAATCTCAAGAGATAAAAATAATCCTTGGAGGATCATGGTCGTTTTCAGTTATCTCTGTTAAAAAAAACATAAAAAAGTGACACATTTTCAAGCGTGTAAAGCCGCGGGTGGAAGGCTGACAGAAATAACGGATGTTCGTACAAAAGGTGCATAAATAAATGTCCACCATTTTGTTCTATAATATAAAGAATTACAACATACCTGTGAATCCTTTACCAATTTTGGCAGCAAATTCAGCATAAGCTTTGTATTTCATTTTAATATGGTAATTCGTATTGCCGTATGGCTTCCAAATGCACTCCTTTTGTCGCACGAATTCAACTAATTGCATCTCCATTTTTCGGGTCCAAAAGCATGCTTTACGAGGCATGTTTTTAAAATATGGCTCTGTTCAATTTGTAGCGTTGTTATATGGTAGGTAAAAAAATTCACCACCCAATTCAACCAAATAACAATTTCCCGTAAATCAAAGAAGAAAAAGACCACATACAGCACTGCACGACCATAGACAGACTGACACTGACAGAATGAATGTTCCAATCCAAATTAGGCATGTAAAAAATAAACGATTTTTTACGATCGATTTATTTTGTAAATTAACCGATTGTTTAATAAATCGATTATATAATTTACACTGTTCGTTTTTTTATATTTAAGTTTTTGAGACGATTAGTTTGTGGTTTTGTTGGGATGCTGATTATTTCATTATTATTATGATACATAACAGGAACCTTGTCTTTGGTTTTTAGTTTTGAACAGCTGGATTATTATTGAAGCTTACGGGAATCAAATGTCACTTTTTAAACAATTCTGCATAACGTTAAAATTGATGAAATATAAAGTGTTTTTGGTATTATTAGATAGATTATCAATGTCGCCATCGATTTAGCCCAAAATCATGATGATTTTCATTAATTTTAACACTTTACAAAATTGTTGAAAAAAAATGACATTCGATTACTATTGGCTTACATAATACCAGCAGATTTTTGTGAAAAAAAAAGTAGTGACATAAACCTATGACACACTTCTCTTTTAAATTCAACTTTATACATTAATATTATTTGTGGCCAGTAACTACCTACGTAGTCGACATTGCACTCTCAACAAAAGCAAGTACTTTGAATAATACAATAAAAATCGATTTTATTTATTCTATTTTTTTTCATTTACTTCACATCCCTATTCCAAACTACCATACCATCAGGGTTGCCAGATGTTATATTCAAAGTTTCGCCAGATTCATTAATTATAATTTTTGGCTAAAATGAAATGTTTATAAAAAAGCCAATTATTATACTTCTTCTTCTTCTTCTTCAGCAGCATGTTTTAGCCCACTGCAGGGCATATGCCTCTCCAATATTCCTCCACTCAGTCCTGTCACCGGCTTTTCTTGTCCACGCTGTCCCGGCGTGTGATCGAATGTCATCGGACCATCTGACTGGTGGTCTACCTGGGTTTCTATTTCCCACTCTAGGTCTCCATTCGAGTACGGATTTGCTCCAGCGATCGTCCCCTCTTCGGCAAACATGTCCAGCCCATGCCCATTTCAGTTTCGCAATACGGTATCCTACGTCTGTTATTTTAGTGCGTCTTCTGATTTCAGTGTTGCGCACCTTGTCTCGCAGGGATATCCCGAGCATGCTCCTTTCCATGGCTTTTTGTGCTACCTTCAGTTTAGTAATCAGGTACATAGCGAGTGGCCATGTCTCCGATGCGTACGTCATAACAGGCAGAACACACTGGTCAAAGACTTTGGTTTTCAGCGACTGTGGCAATTTTTTGGATTTAAATACCACTTTTAACTTTCCAAAAGCCGCCCAACCCAGCTGGATCCTACGACTGATTTCTGCCATCATAGAGTCTCTTCCCAGTCTAATCCGTTGTCCCAGATAAACATATTCTTCCACCTGCTCGAGTTTCTGATCCTCAACTAGTATGGAGTTTTGGCAAGCATTTGTAGAGAACATTACTTTGGTTTTTTCCATGTTCATTTTTAGACCTACATTTCGTGACACATGATATAGTTGGGTTATCATTGTTTGTAGTTCTGTGAATGATTCAGTGATTATAACTATATCATCTGCGTATCTTAGGTGGCTTAAATATGTACCGTTGACATTGACTCCTTTTTCATCCCAGTCGAGCGTCTTGAAGATGTCCTCTAAAGCGTTGTTAAAGAGTTTTGGTGAAATTACATCTCCTTGACGAACACCTTTATGTATCGGGATTGGGTTGGTATTTTCGCTTAGTTGTACAGTCATAGTCGCTGAAGTATACAGAGCTTTCAGGATTTGGACATATCTGTTATCTATGTGGCATCTTCTAAGAGAATTTGTGATTGCCCAGTGCTCAACGGAGTCAAATGCTTTTTCATAGTCTATAAAGGCCAGATATAGTGGTCGATTGTATTCTTCGGCTTTTTGTATTACTTGCCTGAGCGTAAAAATATGGTCAGTTGTTCCAAATCCCTTGCGGAAGCCTGCTTGTTCTCTAGGTTGGTATTCGTCTAGCCTTAGAGTGAGCCTAGTTGTAATTACCCTAGAAAAGACTTTGTACACTTGACTTAGCAATGATATTGGCCGGTAGTTTTTTAACAGAGTGTTGTCACCTTTTTTGTGAAAAAGCACTACTAAGCTACGTGTCCAGTCTGTGGGAACCACTCCTGTAAACAGGACCTCATTGAAGAGCAACCTAAGTTCTTTGATCACCGCTGACCCTCCAGCTTTCAGTAATTCGACCGATATACCGTCTTCTCCTGGGGCTTTGTTCTTTTTAAGACGTTTTAAAGCCTGCCTGATTTCGTACGAACTAAATTCCGGTATGTCCTCTGTGTAGTGCCTTCTTAGTGGAGCACGGTTGTCATGTGTACTTTCCACTTGTTCCCGTTGTTTTGAGGTGTATAGATTCGCATAATAGTTTTCGGTGATTTCTTTTAGCTCCTCGATGTTAGAGGTCGATGCACTTGCTGTATCGCATCTGAGCTTTATTGGGTAGTTTCTGGTGTTTGATCTTTTAAGAACATTTAAGCCCCTATTTTTCTCAATGACCTCTTTTATTTCGTCAACGTTTCTTTGTCTAAGTTCGCGTTTGAGGGCTTTGTTTATGCGTTTGTTGAGGTCCCGATGTCTCGTAGCATTAAAATTATCGGCTACTATTTGTCGTCTTTCGGCCATGAGAGCTTTTACTTCACTTGAGAGGTCTACCATTGACTTAGATTTTTTTGTGAAATTCTTACCCGCGGTTTCAGTTAGTGTTTGTATAAACCGGGTGTATTTAGTCTGTACGTCGTCTTCAAAGTGTTCATACGCATGTCTCTTAAGAGTGTTAGATAGGTCTTTTTCGAATTCTTTGCATATTCCTTCCGGGACATTTAGCTTTCCGATGTTATTTCTAAAAAGTTTTCTCCTCTCGAATTTGGTATTTATTGAGATTTTTGCTCTTACAAGCCTATGGTCGCTTCCGGTGTTGAATTTATTTAGAACGGAGACGTCTGATACAATGTGCTTTTTGTTTGCAATGATGTAATCAATTTCATTTTTTGTGGTGCCATCAGGTTTAACCCATGTCCATTTTCTTTTTGGCTTCTTTTTGAAGAAAGTATTCATTGCATACAATTGATTGCTTTCTAAGTAGTCAACCATAGTCTGTCCCCGTTCATTTCTTTGACCCAGGCCATAGAGTCCAGTGCATGATTCGTGACCTTTTTTGGCTCCAAGTTTGGCGTTAAAGTCACCCATAACTATCTGAAACGAGGTACGTTTACCAGCAGTCAAAGCTTTCGAGATATCTTCATAAAAGGTTTCTACCTCTTCGTCTTTTCCTTGGCCACTGGTTGGTGCATATACTTGAATTATTTTGATGGCGTATCTACAGTTTAAGCGCAGAGTTAAGTAGGCAACTCTTGTCGATATGTTTGTGAGTTCTATGATGTTGTTAATCAGGTTCTTCTTAATTATAAAGCCCACACCTCCATATGTTTTATTTGCTTCGCCCATGTAGTAAAACAAGTCGCCGGAGTTCAATGTTAGGGTGCCCTCACCTCTTCGCTTTACTTCACTTAGTCCAACAATGTCGTATTTGATATGTTTAAGCTCTTCCTGCAGTTCTGTCAGTTTTGTTTCTTTTCTCAGTGTCCGGTTATTAAGTGTCGCCAAGTTTAGTTTTGTATGACAGCCATGTCCAACCCAGTGATTCTTCGCACCCCTTGCTCTACTGTTTTTCTGACCGCTGTCGTAATCAGGACAAATAGAGCTGCTGGGAACTAGGGGCCTTCTATTTGTGGAACTTTCCATTGGAGGTTAAATAGCCCGGTACTCGCCACGTCGGCAACACGTCTTGGCGAGTTCCACTCTTTTGAAGATTATTTAGACCTTCAGGTCTGTGGTGACTTGGTAGGGTTATTTACCGCCGCCCATGCTCGGCGTTGTTTCTCGATTGGCACCACCCAGGGGACACGTGTAGGGTAGCAGAGGGTAAACTCCTACGGACGCGAGAAAACACCATCCCCCAATAATTATACAACTAACTTTAAAGACTTTTTATTTTACTTTATCAAATGAAATAAAAGAGGATACATTTAATTGTTAAATATTATAATTGAATTGAACCATTAATAATTTCATGCTTTTTGAGTTTTTACTTTTAGTTTTGCATTTAAAATGCTAATTTATTAATTTTGAAGTTTAGATACTGGAAAAAGGAACGCGGGTGTCCAAGCATTGCGCGACTGGGAATCGAACCCAGAATCGATTCCCAGTCGCGCAACACTCGGAGACCCGCGTTCCTTTTTCCAGTATCCATAACTTATGTTTTTTTATATTGATTTTAAACACTGAAAAACCTCTTAAAATTATAACATCACTTCATTTTACTCCCTTAATTTACTGGGTGAAACCTTAAGTTGGTAGCATTGTCCACAGACTAAGAAGAGATACTTCGTATTAGGCAGCCGACTAGCTAAAACGCTCGTTAAAGAGATGAGCCGTTAGTGATGAAGTCAGACTGCTTAGAGACGTGCAAACGTTGTCTTCGAACCGACTGTTGGGCGCTGATTGCTATTTTGAACCTTAGCAGGAGATTATGGAGCACATGACAGACCATGGAGCATGTAACTTAGTAGGGAGTCACGTAGGCCCAGACAAATGGCGCCAGATGAGGATTTCAAAAATGCATACATACTCCAAACGGATTATTCAACAAATAATCTTATTAATTTTCCGTCTTAATTACTGCCATAGATACAATAGGTTGGCCAAACTAGCTGTAAGTTTTTCTAATATTAAAAAACCGGCCAAGTGCGAGTCGGACTCGCGCACGAAGGGGAAATCATTTTCTACCTGTTTATTAAGATCGAGTAAAAATTGCTTAAAATTACGTTTGTTGTGTGCTTTATTGTTATTTAATTATTTATTAATGTTTAATTATTTAGTAATATACCTACAAGTAAATATTTTGTGAAAATTTGAAGCATCTACCTGTTACTGTTTTTAATATTGAGCAAAACATACAGAAAAAAATAAGTGGTTTTATCAAAATGAAATTTTGTAAGCTTTGTATAAATATTTATTTATTTTAGGGGCCCCATAAGTACTACACCCATGTAATTATGTGACATAATATCTGACATAACAAAAACAATAACTAAGTATATAGAGTAGTCACTGTGTTAAAAAACTTGCAGGGGTCAGCCCTAGATGTCCTTTATTTTGCAAAAACGATTAAAAAATAACATTTATGCAGCTGTGTGTTTTCCTTTTTGTCAAACTTGGAAATTTCAACGTATTATTTGTTACTCAGTAAAGCTAATGAGTACATCAGAATAACACATAGGGTACTTTTTACCACGGGAAAACTTCTCATTCCCACGGGAAACCAACTTCCACGGGAACGGAGTCGCGGGCGGCCACTAGTTTGTTATAATATAACGTTATTATCCTGAGTACCCTCTAAAGTCCGTCAAACTAGTATAAAAATTGATGGTGGACCTCAAGCGGAACGTAATCGAAGAAAGATAGATTATAAAAGGTAGGAAGTAATAATAAAATATCATTTTAACATTTAGATAGAAACTTTTTTGGTCCATGTAGGAATAAATGGCTGTTTTAAGTATCCAACCACATACTCATAGTTAAATTTGGTATTACGTATGAAGCATCATGAAATAGCGATCATTTTGTCGCATTACCAGCTTATCGCTCAGTGGTGTACGAGCTTTATGCCTTCCGTTTCCTTTTAAACTGTAATCTGAATACCACATTTGCGGTATGTAGAAGTAGGTAATCATTTGATAGTAACTCAACTCAGGTTTGCAACAGATTTTCAGGTTTACTTTCGAATAATATTTGGGAAAAAGTGGTATATGGTCGTAGTCAAAAATATAAACGTTATGGATGCCTCAGATCAGTTCAATTATATTCTGTGAGATTGACTTAGGGATTTTTTGAACAATTTAATTTTATTCACATGATTATCAAAACTTAGGTATAATATTGGTAATGCAGCATCCAACTAATATTAAAGTTTGTGAGTATTTGTATTTGTTTGTTTGTAACTTTTCACGTGAAAACTGCAGGACGGATATGCAAGTTTTTGAAAATGTTAAATAAAACAAGCTTTTTAATTTTTATTTACTATTAAATAATTTCTGAAGTAATGAAATAAACGGTTTTTATTATAAACCTATAGCTTCTTCTTCTCTATTATTTCTATTATCTTTTTTATTATTTTTGTCAGTTTTTTATATGTTTGTGGTATTGTTACTCTAAGCAACATCTTAAAAAGGGGTCGATAACTTATATTTTTACACCCAGAGTAAAACGAACAACATAAATAAATTCTTTCATATATTTTTTAAAGCACTTTGGATTTTGTTTCATTAACTAAGTACCTAGTTACAAATATAAATTTTTACACATTGTCTTGTATATATGATACGGCTAATACCCGAAGTGCGGCTACACCTAGTTTTAGCCGGTTAGAATCAATCAAAGTCAATAGGTTAGGTTAGTTAGGTTACTTTTTTGATACCACCCAGAAAAAGGAGTCCTGCGTAGCGGGACTCCGTCGACTCATGATTGAAGCCAGTTTTTATATACATAGGTATATATTTTTTTTTACACATTTCCATATTAAAAACACTTCTAACCGTATATTTTTTTTACACTTTTCCATATTAAAAACACTTCTAACCGGCTAAAACTAGGTGTAGCCGCACTTCGGGTATTAGCCGTAACATATACCTACATATAAAACTTCCAATTTACGTTGATTTTTATGGTTTGAAATTAAACAACTATGTACTAACTGTTTGTGTAGGTATGATTGCATGTTTATTTACTATGTGTGTAATTGTAGCAAATCGTTTTACTTGGTGAAGTCGATTTAAATTACTTGGATAGGGTCCCTATTCCGTATTGATGTTTAATCAACGATTGTCCGCTATAAAGGCAATATGTTTAAAATGCCCAATTGCAAATGTTTTAACTGCAGGTTTCAACAATGGTGGAAGTCGCGTTTGTTTTTAATAGTTATTTTTTTGTCCTAGCTGCCCAACCTGGGGTATGCCTATAATGTTTTTCTTTATGTATAACATTTTTATAAACCTTGGCGTGATTAAAACAACTACAAAAAAAAAGATTTTTTGTCCATTTATTCTGCTTTAAAATATATGAAGTTTAATAAATAGGAGATTCAAATTTTAGACACATTTAATGTTATGTAGGTATGTTTTGTTTTTATAATTTATATCATATGCCAGGTCTGCATGAAGGTAAAGCTTATCGAACCTTGCTTAATTAAATGTTTGTTGTTCTCTTGTAAACAAACTTATCAATTTACTATATATTTGTGCAATAAAAATATTATTATTACGTCAACCATACAAGTTCTTTTAATCAACACGTAATAGCCCACCCAGGCCAGCTGTTCTCAAATCGGTGCTTGTGAACAAGATTCCCAAACTTTGTTCATTAAGCGGAACAGTCGCTGACCTGCACTCGGACTCCAAGTCTTTAATTGTTTAACTGTTCCTATAAGTTCCTATAAGTATCGTGTATAGCAACCTTACCCTGTTTTATATGGCTGCAGTCTGGGGCCTACAGTATTAAGACGATTTTGTGGAAAAGCATTGTAGAACTTATTACGGAGGGATTTGCAACTAGAAAACCATACCTAAGATTTCAAAAAGCTAATCAATTTAAAAAAATATTGTAATCGATTGTCAAGTTTAGAATATTTCAAAATTTGAGTTACTAAAACCAACTTATTGTTTTTTTTGTTATCAGCTTAGCTGTAAATTGATTGAATGAATTGTTGACCTTGTTGATTGCTATATAATTTTAAGTTGCTTGGAATTTGACAAATTATAGTTACGTACCTATTAATATTTTTGATATCTTTTTAAATCTATCTTTTAGGTGCGTGGTAGCCTAGTGGCAACAGGAACGGTCTACTATACCGAAGGTTCCGGGTTCGATCCCCACTAGGGTGTACCACTAATTTGGTCTTTTTCAAATTATGTACATGTTTATCACGCACTAACGGTGAGGGAAAAACATCGTGAGGAAACCCACATGATTGGATGATAATCCATCATGTGATCCACCAACCCGCACCGAGCCAGCGTGGTGGATTACGGCTCAAACCCTCTCGCTATCCGAGAAGGAGGCCTGTGCTCAACTATGGGACATATATAGGCTATTTATTTATTTATTTTTTATTTTTTTAAAATTTACTAAACTTACTTAACTACTATCGGTTTTTACTAGTTTTAAGGAAACTTATTCAAGGCATAAAATGAATGAACGATACGGATGGCCGTGTCACAGCAAAAAAACAGCGCGAATTTGGTCAGTTCCATTTTCTTCATAAATTAGCAACGTACCCTCCCTATCTCCACAAACGTATCTAGCTATAACCAGTTAAACGTAATTAACACCAACCCATACAAATACACAGTGTGGTTTCCAAGCGCCTATACTGCGTCGTTTTACTACTATACGTACGTAAAAATCAGTTTGGAGGCATCCCTAGGCTGAGTAAGACGTCAGGCGCGCCGCCATTTTAATTTCAACTCGCGCCGCACCGGACTTATACTACGCGACTTTTGCCAAGCGTGAAAATTAAAAAGTTAAATCTTGTGTTTTTTTTCTGTGCCGTGCTCACAGGCCCATTAAGGAATTGTGATTTAAAAATAATAAAATAAATATACTGAAGTGATAAGTGAAAGTGTATTAAGTGATTATAAAATTATAACGCATAGTGAAAAAATTGTACCGTCTTAAGCTGGTGATAGTGATTAAGGATTTGTTACTGAGGGTAAGTAATATTTTCTATTGAGTGTATGTTTTTTTTGCGTGATAACGATGCAAAGATTTGTAATGAAAAATGGAACGTTTAAAATATAAAAGTATTTTAAATTTGCGACAACGTCAATATAGTATGTCGAAAAACTTTTTATTTTCACTACCAGTGGAAATGGAATGGAAATTCCTTAATCTTCTTTACCTAAGCGTAAAATAAGATTAATTTAAGTTATTGAAATATAACTGAGAAACAGGATATTTACTCAAAATAAAAAATGAGCGGAATTAAATTTAAGTTATTTAGCAAAAATGTAAGCCGATCTATCACCTTCATATGAAAACATTTAAGCTCGCTATAAAATAATTTTGCGCTTAAGCAAACTTTTATAGATCCTATTTAATATGTTTTTCTTTATAATACCCCAATTATCCGTTACGAGGGTCCAATTTGTGACATACTCATAATGGCGGACAACAATAAGCCTCTTAACTTGTTTATTATTATTTATTTTTCATGAAATCCCTCTCCGTTTTTCATGAAAAATTATAATGAATAGCGGAGGAATTTTCTGATTTTGTGTTTAGCATCTACTTAAATATTTAACCTTTTTTAATTTAAAAAATATATACTAAGTAAATAAGCACTCTAATTAGGTGCAAATGTTCAAAAATCTAACATATTATTTTATTACTTAAATTAATCATATCCAAAAATTGCACAATTTAAAAATCTGAATAAATAACTGAAAAAGCAAACTTTGTTTCCTACGTCAAAGTGATACGACACTAGGTCCGTCAACCGGAAATAGAATCCGGTTTATTGCCGGATCCGATCGCTTGTCCGGTTTGCCGGATTCGACCGGAAGGGTTGTTTCAACTCATACAACGAACTAAAAAAGATTAATGTCCACTCGGCTTTATTTTGAATGTCCCTTGTATATTCGTGAGTATTTTCGTGTTCAATTAAAAATACGTTTTTTTTGTAGATAAACTATCCTTATTATAGGTATAATATACTGGTTACTAGTTATTAACAAACAGTCAAATGAAGTTTACTGAAAACTATTTCCATTCGTTTTTAAGACTTTTTTAACCTAACAAAGAGCAAGTTCAAAGAGTTCAAAATGTATTGGCTGGTTTGAATATTAAGTGGTCCTATAAAAACATTAACCTATCTATGTTATTAAAAAAAAAAATTATGTTTAATTTTCCTACGATACGGAAGTAAAATTTACCTCTTGTCAGCATTTAAATAACAAATTACATACAAAAAAAACAACAATGTATTAATTCAGTAAATTAATTCAAAAAGGTAGACATTCTACCTTTCAGGTCAAAGAGAATTTCAGTTTATAGCGGAAATGTATATAATGTTGCTGTAATTGCCACATTTGCATTACATGAGTAAGGGTATTCCGCGGATTCAGTTTACCGGTATTTTTAATTAAACCCAAATCGGTTGGAAGAAATGTTTCAATATGTTTACATTTTCGTTTGGTTATTTTATTTTTAACCTTTTATTACTACCTTTAGTGGCTTCAAGGTCATTAAGTCGTTAAATAATAGAAATTATCGTGTTTTTGCTATAATATATAATTTGAACTCTAAGTCAAACGTCTTTTAATAATTGATGCCTTAAAGAAAAAAATAAAAGAAAAAAAACGGAGTATTAACTAATCAAAATTTTTTGCTCGTCATCAAATACAACCTATTACAATTAAGTAAATTAAATTCATAAGTGTGGCTATTTGTTTTTTTAAGGCTGATCAGAATGTCCATTACTTATGTCACGAATTTTAATTAAAACGAAACAAATAAAAAAATATGCCTATATTTAACACGTTCGCGTGAGCAACATCGAAGGTAATTCGTGCAGCTGGGGCGCACCATTATCTCATACAAAATTTTGCGACGTCTAAACACGTTGCGCCGTAATATTATTAACTAATTGATATGAGACGCGGCGCAACGTTCCTTAACGTCCAACGTCTATACACGTCTCCACCACTACGAATACCTTACCTAGCATCCTGACCGACGGAACGGTTATAGACGTCTACTTTGATTCAAGAGATGAAAATTATACAATTGAGTAAGAATAAAAGTTTAATCAAAACTTAATACTTAGTAATAAAGGCACGAGTAATTTTTAACTTATGACTAAAATCACAATTAAGTTTGTACCAATTTTCTTAAAAATAACACAACTACGACATTTCTTTGGTCGTGACAAAATTATAAAAATCAACTAAGAATGACAGTAGGACCTCTAATTTTAACCTATTTTCTAATTAACAATCACATTTCAGTCTAATCTCGTATCATAAAAAAATATATGTAATTAAACAGACTTAACTTTGAATAAAAATATCAAAAATGGAATTACAAAATGTATTATCAATAATTTAGCTAACTTTGAGTAGCTATTTGATTGTGCCAATCTTCAAAACAAGAAGGACACAATGCTGGCTTGTCTGGACAACCCTTGCATCTATAACTACTCTCTCTTCGAAGCTTATTTCTAGTACACATCTTACATTTCAAAAATGTACTCTTTTTGTCGTGTTGGTTTTTCTTTGGTATCTTTTCAGGCCAGTGACCAGTGGAAACAGATGGCGCTTGAAGATTTGATGATGAAGATGGTACTGATTCCGCTCTTATTTTTATACGATTGTCATACTTATGATATTTTATCAGGTTACCTGGATTTACCGTTGGATCTATGTCTATAAGAGTCAAAATCAATTTTTCGCGGAAATCTACTAATCCATAGCTCTTAGCATTTTGTTTTACATATTTTTTATAAATAAAAAAGCTATTCCAAACGGCAACATCAAGTATATGAAAAAGAACTTTTTTGTACCATCTTACTGTCTTACTCGGTGATGAATAGTAACAGACCATCTGATCGGAACGATCAACGCCAGACATATATTTATTATAGGTGGCGACTTCCAGAGGTTTGTGTTTAGTTTGTCCATATCTGTTGCGATCCGTAACCATACGAGGATGATTCAGAGTGGTAATCATGTGGACTGGCCTTTTATCTACCCATTTAGACACATATATTTTGTTTTTCCGTGCCCAAATATGCTGGCCTTTCTTAATTTTCTTTGAAATAATCTCTTTAGGATTGTCTTTTCTATTCGTCCGTAAAGTTCCGTTGCTGTGTGTTTTCAAATCTAATAATCTTTCAGACAAGGTTACAGAATTGTAATAGTTGTCCATGTACAACTCATGACCTTTCAGTAGATAAGGTCTCATGAGATGAAGGACAATTTTTTGTGTTATTTTTCCTCTTTCAGGTGGTTCATTATTTTTTCCAGAATACATCATAATATTTAGAACAAAACCATCTGCTGTCGCTAATTCGTAAAACTTTATGCCATACTTAGCTTTCTTGCCTTTTATGTATTGTCTAAACTTTAATCTTCCTCTAAACAACAACAACGACTCATCTAGTGATAGTTCTTTGGTGGGTTTGTAACAACTTTGAAATACTCTGCACATATCACTTATAAAATTATTAATTTTAGCACTTCCTTTAGCATTTAAGTCGGAAGCGCAAATACAACGTAAAATTTGCTCAAATCGTCGTTGAGACATTGTGTAAGGGAATATCGGATGATAATATAGAATGTCCGAATAGGTAAAAAGCTTTCTTTTTTTAGGTATAGATATTTGACCTTGTAATAAACACAGCCCTAAAAATTTATAAAATTCTCTTTCGTCCATATCTTTGAACAAATATCTTCGACTGTTTCTTGTCATCGGCCTATTTTTATTACATAAAGCTTTGCCATAGGCATTGGTGTAGTCAATAATTTTATGGACAATTTGCGGCGGAAATACTTGTTTGAATACATCAATAACAGATATATTGTCATTTATAGGAAACTGTACTCCTGTTGATGTAAAATCGAAATCGAATTCTGGTATATCGGCTGTAGTGTTTTCCCAGTTTATAATGTCAGGTGGCGTTACAGGCCTAAAATGTCTTTGAGATGAATTGCTTGTACTTGGTGCAGGGTCTTGAATTGGTATATTGGGAACATTGTTATCGATTGGTAGTGTAGTGTTAGGCTGAAGCAATATTTCCGATTGCGTTGATTCACATGAAGTAGAATCGTTCAAACTACTAGCAACATTTTCCAGCAATGGAACAGACTGTACATTTGGAGACCTATCATTGATAGCCTCAGATATTTGCACATTTTGAGGCCTAATATTGTTAGTGTCAGATTCTACATCGGATGATAAAGATGATGACGAAGAGCTTGAACAAGAGGTACTCACTGGAGGTTGAGATCTGCTAGCAGCACCAAGACACGTTTTATTTCTGGAGTTCTTTCTTTCCAGGTAAGCACTGTTGTCACTACTGACATCATCATGACGAGGGTCGTAATCTTCATCGGATCCACACTGACCATCGTCACTGAATGGATCATGTACACTCCCTGATGACGCCTCTTCAAAAAGTTTCATTATACGCTCTTCTTCTTTATCCATCTAAAAAAATGCATAACAAGCCTTTACTAAAGCAAACAGCCATCCAATAAACATTATCCATGAATATAGCTGACCACAACCACGTTTTTGACATAATTTATTATTAGTATTTAGCGTTCAAAATCAGTAAATATAAAATGCATAGAATAACATAAATTCAAATATGTTTTTTGCAAAAACAGAATTATCTACAACCTTTGTTCATACTCACTCGCATGCAATTTATCATTTCAAATCAATATAATAATCAATACAGTTGTTTTTACTTACTTTTTAGCCAAAATATTACGTAAACTGTTTCAATTGCACGAACTTCTCAAAACTAACACGTAAGCTCTCGTCACTGCGCGCAGCCAGACTGCCTGAGGGGAACGCGATACATGCGGGGGCGGCATGCGACGTTGTGCGTTTATCTGGGCGTATTTTGTATGTGTGTGTAGTCATAGAAACGAAATGTGTTAGTGATATATAGCGGCGGTGTAAATTACAGAAATCTTCTCTGTCGCGGCGCAAAAAAAACGTGCCAAAGGATTTTGTTCTTTTGTTAGACGTCATAAGGTGTTCCACCGAAAAAAAGTACGACTGTTAAAGGACGTCGGGTGACGTTGCGCCGATTAACAGTTAATTGAAAACGACGTCGTAATACGTTGATCACGCGAACGTGTTAAAAACTTGTACATCGTTATATTCTCGTTTTATACGTCTACTGTATAAGGAAAAATCTTAAAATAGCCCGGTTTAAATCCCCCGGGGCAGGATAATCTGTTTTCCTTGCCAATCCTATCACTAGCCTTTAAGGCTATTAAATGTTTTAAGGAATCCTCCTAAAACCCTTGAGATAATACGGTTATTCTCAATTTTATAGTTCCCCCTAAGTACCCGTTTTTTTTAATGGTATTAAAAGCAGTAGGTTAATCTTTTTGCGTAAATAGAACTCTGTCGTAAAAATGTATGATGTTATTGAAAAAACAGTTATTTTCGATGATATTTTGGCGGTCTTTTGTAAAAGAACCTAAGGTTTGAAAAGTATGACAATTCAGCGATTTGTTAAAAACGTTCATTCTCTAAAGCATTTCTTTATTCATATTAATATGACCAGTAAAATTACGAATTTCAAGTAAAATGGTGCCATTTTAATAACCCCTCGGTATTAAGTGCTTTTTAATATTGTTTCTGTGAATCGATGTTACATTGAAAAATCCACTGTTTTGAATTTACAATTCTTTTTTTACTATAAAATGTTCCGATGACCTTTGCCTCTACCAGAGGGTGTAAAAATTACAATTTTCCAACAATACTTTTTATTTGTCCATGATTTTTATGGTGAATAGTAAACAAAACGCAAAAGGATCATAAAATAAAAATACCAACAAACGTAGCACAAAAACGGTGTTATTATTTGTGTGATATAACGGGTGTAAAAAGACCACTTCCGAAGCCTGAAACCACGTATTCTTGAGCCTCAATAGTAACTAAATTCACTAATAGCATACCCAGAAAACTCAATTTAAAAAAGTTATTACTTAAGTATCGAAAAGTCATATTCGCCGCTTGAAATCATCGCTCACACATCAACTGTCGGTTCAGGTGCAATTATTTACATTGCAAATTAAATTAAACCCTATTTAATTTGAAATCATCGCAAAATCTGACAGTATTTATGCAATTTTGGAAAATTACGTAAAAAAAATTTTTTTTTTTCGTGATCATAAAAATATTTTTTTTTGCCCAAAACGTATCCAGTACCCCTCCAGCAATGCCCAGTTTTTGTTTTCGGAAGCAGTTCTTTTACACCCAGTATATCATTTTTACCCTTATAAAGCAATGCTTTACTAAGAAACTACACGATAAAAGCTGTAAATCAAAGCAAAATAAACATAAGTTCAATTCAGGTATATTTTAAGTTTTTAAAGATAAAGTTTTAGGCATGTACGTAAATTTAAGTCAGATTTTTTATCTAGTTGAGTATAAATAAAACTAACGTTTTGATTTGTTTAAATTAATAAACTTTATAAATTCAATATATTAAACTTACTCTTAATTTAGGTTTTTAAAGTTATAGGCATTAACATCATAATGTTAGTGAGTTTTTTAATAAAACAGATACAAATGTGTGCTTAACAATTTTTTCTCACGGTAATGCTAGGAAAAATTGCACAGAAAATATGCAAGAAAGAAGAAGTCGGATATTTCTAAAAATAAAAAAAATCGTGTGACAACCAAATTTGTTGTCTCACCTGGTAATACCTTAAAACATTATTTTGTAAAAATGCCGAAACGTCGGATAAATAAAAATAATTTAATAAACGCGTAAAACCCGGTAAAATGAGTTTAATTTCAAATTTATGTTTGTATTTTAACACATATAAATTGCATTGCACTTCAGAATGTTATCTTGTATCTATTTAGTTCACCTAATATGTATACCTAAAAACAGTTGATATTTTAAATTAAAATCTAGACTCTAACGTAAGTTTTGACAGATCATGTCATCTCCTGTCGTAGAAAATAAGGCTTTTTCTTATCTGAAATTGAATGTACCAAATATGAAGTCTCCTTATAGAACGGTTCTTTGTCACACGTGTGTCTATGTTTAGTGACACCTAATATAATTGCTATGGATGTCTACATCTACATAAGAGGCTTATGCGTAACTAACTCTTCTTCGCTCGCGTTAAATTCGGAGTAAAACTCTTTCCCTGTACTATGTTATAATACATGTAAACCTTCCTCTTGAATCACTCTATCTATTAAAAAACCGCATCAAAATCCGTTGTGTAGTTTTAAAGATTTAAGCATACAAAGGGACAGAGGAAGCGACTATGTACCCCATTCTTGATTATTAGGTTTTTTACAAACCAAGGTTTTTTAATCCGTTCAGGAGTTTTTGCGTTATATAAAGAGTAACAATCACCTATACCCTCAAACTTTCATATTTATATAAGAAGTAAGATAAAAATGTCGGAGCTTTTGTAAACCATATATTAAGCTTAAGTGATTTCTGTAGAATAATATTTTGTTTCTTCTTCTTCTTTCGCGTGATGAATATACACTTTTGCAGCACATATTCATCTAGTGTCAGAGTTTTTGGGAACCATCTTGTTAGGGCCTCTGACGTGGTTCCTGTAGGTTAGTGGCCACCCTACTCTCATTATTTTTCAAGCCACCTGACTAGTTACTAGACTAGGCTATAATTTATTTAATATAAGTTTAAAAGGTCATATTCATCACAAGATAAGGAATATATTCAGACTATAAAATTCTTATATTTGCAATAAAATTTACCTACACCATATTTAATAACATTATAACAAAAATGACCTTGAACATAACAGTACATTTCTACCATAGAACGTCATAACACCTACCTATGTAATACAAATTTACGTCACGTATAGAAAATGCCGACGTGAGATGGCTAGTGATAGACATCGAACCCGGGAACGCGCTATGCGGTCACTCGTAAAATCATATTACTCTAGATAATGAAAGTATAAGTACATTGTGTCGTTTTGGTGCTATCAGAGATATTATTGAGTTACTCTGAACTTTTGGTGATAGGATAGTCTGGGTTATAGATTTATACTACTACCACGTTGTTCTATAGAGAAAATAAAAATGTTAGCAAAAGAGTAATATTGCCACGGTGTTGTTTATTTTTACTATAGTTATTACCACGGTTTCGGAATCAGCTTGTTTTGAAGGTATCTTTAGTAACAGATTTAACGAGGGGTCAATGGTTAGTCTATTATTAAAAGTATTGGCGCATTAATATCGGTGTATTTAATTGGCAACATTAAAAGTGTGGGTAGTTAATGATACACTGAATGTGCCGTTTTTAGCACCAACTTACAAAGATTAAGCTATTTTAGCTTACTCTTGGTAGCCAAGATTCCGCTGCTTGTGCTCTCCTATTTAATAGTACTTTAAAATAAGCTGTAAGAGTATTTCTGTTGGTATAAGAAGTAAGTAGTCGTATTTTTTTGTAAAATCGCACTGCGAGAATACTATAAGCATAATACTTGCTACTACTAATCTGTGGTAATATTTTTCACATACGGTAATAAACAGAGTTACTATTGACATCGGAACCGAATCCCTAAAGTATCTAGAGACGAGAGCGCAACTTAAAGAAATCAAAAAGCATCCTTATGTGCAACTAAATTAAGTTAAAATTATTTCTGAAAAAAACATTATCGTTCGCATGAATTTTGAACGGCGGTGACAATACAATCTCAGTAAAACTTAAGTACGATATTTTGGTGACCATTGTGAGTCGTCAAAACTACTCTAACTAACTTTAAACTCTAACCAAAGAGGTATGAAGTCTAAAGTTGAATTGAATTATAAAGTCTTCAATTGTTTATTCATTTTGAAGTTAGTTTTAATTACCTAACTTTATAATAATACCTTTGTTGACTTAAACAAAAGCGGACGTCAATTATAATCAAAATATGAAGTAAATAGGGTCGTTTGTGGGTAAATTACCTTTAATTATGTATTCCTAGGTAAAGTTGGCAAAGTTTTGGTTTAAGGGTGTTTGTCTCTTTCTGTTAAGGTATAAGGTAGTTGTGTTTGAGCGAGACGGATAATTTCTTTGCAAAGTTTTGAAAAATATATTTGATCTAATTAATAATTGAACTATATAATTGAACTGTTGATTGAACTGAATATACTTTATTGATAAGTAATATTATAAAGGGATTAAGTTTGGGAGTTATATTGAAAATAAAATTTAAATTGGCTTATTCAGTCGGCGAAGCGCCAAAACCGAAGTTCTTTTTTACGAGTAACTAATGAAAACCAACAATTTTGTTTTTTTGCCTTAAGACAAAAATTCAGAGCCAGTTAAAATACAAGGGTTTAATTTTCAGCAGTAGAAAGCTACGCAATCAGTCAGTGACATAAATTACTTTTACTCAGGCTTCTTCTACTTTCCTGCGATTGACGCCACGGACAGAAAGTTAGTTTATCTTTGAATTTTTAGTAAATATAATATAAAAATGCAGAACACATAGTTCATGGTGTTCTGTTGATGAAGAGTTCAGAATAAAAAAATCGTATTAATAAAAATGGTAAGTAGTTTGATAAGGAAAGTAAAGGAAAGATAACATGAATATACTTAAGCAATGTTTTAATCTGAGTATGATTCTATAAAATAACTATTTGGTATACATATAAATAATATTTTTTTAAGCAGTTTTTTACTTCGTAATCAAGTTAATATTGCATTTCATACGCAGAATTTATCAAACGTTAAAAAATGTAAAAATAACAAACAGAAAGTGTCTCCCACACTGGCTGTCTGCCAAAACACACGTCCAAATATGGAGCACATGAAAAAAAGGCTAAATTCAGAATATTAAAACAGTTTTAAGGCTTTATAAATAATAGAGGCCGCCCGCGCCTCTGTTCGCGTGGAAGTCGGTTTCCCGTGGGAATGAAAAGTACTCTATGAGTTATTCTGATGTATAACCTATATTACTGTAAAGTTTCATCAAAATCCGTCCAGTAGTTTTTACGTGTAAGAGTAACAAACATCCATCCAAATCCATACATCCATACATACTTTCACGTTTATAATATGAGTAGGATAAGATCAGGTAAATAAAGACTAGGTGTACATGATGGATAGTTATTAAAAATGGAGTTGATATTTCTCGTTTTTATAACAACGTAAAAAAAAGTGAAGGCAGTATTATTATCATGTAGTTTGAAACTTGTAAAATAGCAATTGAATCCAAAATTATTTTTAGAAACTTGAATAAAAAGAAACGTTTCGACAAAATTTTACAAGTATGTATGTTTTGCAAAATAGGTACTAAGGTAGAAACCTTTTGGAAATGTGTCCAGTTGGTGTTAACTCTATATTTTGTATAAATAAATATAAATCATAAGTAATAAAAGCAATTTATTTTCTTGAGTTTTTGTTTTTAAAACTTTGATTTTTTGTGATACTACGCCGTAGCACTACCACTACGGCGTAGCATGTAGCATACTACGTAGGAGATTTGTGATTGAATTTTCGGCGTCTATATTTTTTCTATAAAATAGCTTTAATAAATGCCTTCTAAAAATCATAGCTAAGATGACATTGAATACTGATTTAAACTTTAGTCACGTGCATATAAGAGTCATTTTTAAACAGTACAGTGGTAACTTTATTATATCTCCTAGAGATTACGTTGTTAACAAAAAATATTTGTTTAATTTCAAAGGACGTGTTAAGTGTGAATAAAATTCTTTTCTCTTAAAAATACTAAATAATTCAACAACCTAATTCTAGATTTCTATAAAAAAGCAAATAACAGATTGATCATAGATTAGGCAAAGGCTAAAAGTTTTCACCTCCTGTGACCTTACATAATCTTTAATAGTTTTGTTTTAGGGTACCTTATAAAAGGGCTTTGAGAAAACTAAGGATACAAATATTACTTTTTATGTTTTTTTTACTTTTAAGGAAAAAAACAAAAATGGGATGATTTTTATCAATTTTATTAAAAAATAAAAACTCAGCTTTGTTTTAAAAGGGCAAGCAAAGAAACAAAATTAACTAAAACTGATAATTTGAAAATACAACTTTAGGACACAAAATATAAATTTAGTAGATGCGTAATAAAATTTGTGGAAAAATTACTATCTAAAAAAAAAGGTGATTGCGTAAATCTAACGTAAAGTTACTTTTTTTTTACTTCGTTTTACTAAGTTTTTTTTTATTTAAAAAAAATGGTTGGTTGTGGCTTCTTTATTTCAAGGGTTAGCAAACTGTTTTATTTGTAGTCATTAAAAAACAGTTAAATTTCTTAACACATAAAAAATTGGTCATAAAAATCCTCGCTTCCATACTCGTATAAGACTTCAGAGATAGATTTATTGTGAAAAATAGAATGGGTGCTATTTCTATAGATTTTTGAACCTTTCAGTTGTCAATTGTGATAGACAAATGCTCATGCCGTCATGGACAATGGTGCCCTATTGACGAACTTTTCACGGAAAAAAAAGAAAAAAAATATGCCAGAACTTTTGTCATACCAAAAGTGTAACGCATGTAAAAATACTGCTTCCGAAGCCTGAACCCAAATATTTTTGAGCTCAGATAGTAACTAAATACACTAACAGAATACCCAGAAAGCTCTAAAAAAAATATGTTGAGGATTCAAAAGTGACGTTGGTCGTTTGAGACCATCGCTCACACATGTCGCTCAGCTGTTGGCCCAGGAGCGATGGTTTTCATTGCAAATAAAACTAAAACACTAACTAATTTGAAATAATCCAGAAATTTCATTATTTAAATGGCAGAATTAGGTAAAAATAATAAAATATTAAAAAAACGAGTTCCGTTCTAGCAATGCATAGTTTTCGTTTTCGGAAGCAGTCTTTTACACCCTGTATACTGTATGATTCAGTATGATCTCTATTATTATATAATTACTATACTTAAGAGGGGAAGCTACAAGATTTTTGATGAAATAGTATTTTAAATGTAATACTTGTTTGAAAATCGATAGCATTTATAAATACATAAAATATCCAAATATATTTTTACCTTATAACAAGGGTAGGGTAAAAAATACGGAATCGGAACCTTAGAAACTATTTCTGTCTTAACCTCTTTACTCACGTGACCAGTTAAGTGAGCCAAGTTGGCCTAATAGGTGCTATGACCTTAGAAATATTATGGCGATAACGGACTCAATTATTATTTTTTTGGACTCAAATAAAAAATTCCTAGCAGCTTGGCAAGTCACGCGACGTTTTGACCGACTGTGGAAAGCGTAATTATTGGTAAACGCTAGTTTTTAGGCAATTGAAAAGGCTATTATTTTTGTAAGAAAGAGTATTTCTGTGTAACACAAAGACAGAAGAAACTTACTTAATGGTAGAAAGGTTTTACATACCTACATGTTAATTAAAGATGTCTTTATAAGAACATAGGTTGTTACGTTTCGCAGTTAATTAATAATAGCCAGAGTTTATTCAATTTAATGTTCGTGGTTTAATATAGTAAGTTAATATTTTATTTACTAGTAATGTCATTTTTAAATTAAATACATTCATATTTTATGTGATACATTAAATCATTCATCGTAAAAATCATTGAATAATGCTACTACATAAAAGAATGATTTATTGATTTGTATCCGAAATTTTTATATGTTTTTATTGTTTTAAAAGCTTTGAAATTTCATTAGTCGTTTCGTAAAGAATCCAACTGCGTTAGTTCCACTATTCTGACTATTTTTTCACCTAAACAGTTGTCTGTGTGCCAGTTAGAAGTGCAGGATAGTCAGAGTAATGACTGTCACCGAGACCGAACATGTAAAGTGTGTAGACTCGACACAGTGAGTGTAGCTTAATGCTGCACGAGTCTGTACATGTTGGTTACTTTGTACAATAACTTACTCATTGGTGGACTCATCGCATAAAAATACTTACTAAACCTTAAATAAAGCTTTATACATATGTTAGCTTAAAACAAAGCATATAGACAAAAACTAAACGTACCAATATACTGGCTTTTAGCCAAATCCACATCAAATTGGTCAATGCAATATAATTCTTGTTACAAAAGGAACAAGGTACAAAAAGATGTCACCCAATAAACTTGCCTAGTGGACGAATAAAATCCTAAAGGTAGGGTTGAAACGGTTTTGGATTTGCCCGCGTTTTCAATTCAGAAAGTTATTGTGTTATCTTGGATTTTGTGTTTTACAAAGTTGTACATTTGTACTATTGTTTGAATTCAAGCAAAAAATTTGTATGGATTTTTAACTTTCTTGTTTAAACTAATGGAATTGACTTCACCAAATATCGATTAAGTACTAAGTAGCCTATTGGAGACTAATGTACAATAGTAATGGTGTAGGGTAAAATAATTAACTATTCCTAAGGAAGTCTCCACTTCAAAGACACATTCCCTCGTTAGGCACTTTTAATGGGTTATGAATATGTGCTGCAAAGTTTATCGAAATCACACGAAAGAAGAAGAATTGGTTAAGTATTTGATGCGACGAAATGTATATGTTACAGCCAAAGTAATAAATCTGGATATTATATATACTGTCTAGCCATTATATATAATGTCTACTCAATTTAGATAAAGTGATAATTAACACAAAATTAATCACATTAACTGGCTATTTTATATAATATCTTCGAAGACTTGGATAATGTAATAAAACAAGTAGATATTCGTTTGTGTTACGGCTCAAACCCGAAGCGCGGCTGCACCTAGTTTTAGCCGGTTGGAAACATCAATAGGTTAGGTTAGTTAGGTTACTTTTTTGATACCGCCCAAAAAAAGGAGTCCCGCGTAGCGGGACTCCGTCGACTTATGATTGAAGCCAGTTTTTATATGTATATGTTACGGCTAATACCCGAAGTGCGGTTACACCTAGTTTTAGCCGGTTAGTAGACTTTTTTATATGGAAAACTGTAACAAAAAATATATTCCTATAAATATAAAAACTGGATTCAATCATGAGTCGACGGAGTCCCGCTACGCGGGACTCCTTTTTTTGGGCGGTATCTAAAAAGTAACCTAACTAACCTAACCTATTGATGTTCTAAATACGGGTATTAGCCGTAAAACAAGTCGGCTAGGCCATATTATTACTTTGGCTAACTTTGACACGCTATTATGAATAATGTCCAGATAAAGTGATTAATTTATTACATTGTCTAGTCAATTTGGCTATTATAAATAATGACCAGTCATTATGTATAATATCCATTTAATCACTATGACTGTAACATATACACTCGAAACTTTTAGACGGCTGATGAAAACGGAGTAAAGATTCTCAAAACAATTTTTTTTTTTGATTAAAACACTATTTGCCTGTTATTCAACAAGGTATTTATTTGAATTTAATCGATCACATAACATTTTACATGATACTTTTGGGCGTCTTTTATCCCGAAGCGTATTGATCATATCTAAACAAAATAAGCAACAATAGACTATTACACCGTCTGTGTAACTAAACAGATCCTAAACTAAACGCAAAGTATTATAAGCACCACAAAATAGAATAAGTAAGAACCTAGTTACACCCACACAATATAGAATAAGTAAGAACCTAATTACACTCAGGCACGAACTAAATACAAGAATATAATTTCTAAAATTGGTTTGACTCGTGAATCGAACCCGGTACCATCCGCTTAAAGCGGATCGCTGTGTCACAGAGGTTGCTCTAAGATCATCGTTTGAAGAGTTATTTGCTTTGGGTCAAACTTACTTACTAGTGGCAACCCGCGACTTCGTTCGGGTGGAAGTCGGTTTCCCGTGGGAATGAGAAGTTTTCCCGCGGTAAAAAGTATTCTATGTGTTATTCTGATGTATAACCTATATTACTGCAAAGTTTCATTTAAATCCGTCCAGTAGTTTTTATGTGAAAGAGTAACAAACATTCATACATCCATCCAAACATACTCACAAACTTTCACATTTATAATATACGAGCGACCCGCCCACGCTTCGCAATGGTGTAATTTTGCCGACTTGCTCGCGAACCCTTGCATTTTTGCTAACTTAAAAAAACTATTTCTAAACGTTCTTTATTTACATATGTAAATGAATAAATACCCTAAAATATGGAGAAAACCCCATTTAAATCCGTTACGTACCTACTTTAGGAGGAGTTAGAAGCCAAACATACAAACAGACAGAATTAGCGACTTAGATGTATACTATGTAATGACTAGTGGCCGCCCGCGACTCCGTTCGCGTGGAAGTCGGTTTCCCGTGGGAATGAGAAGTTTTCCCGCGGTAAAAATTACCCTATGTGTTGTTCTAATGTATAACCTATATTACTGTAAAGTTTCATCAAAATCCGTCCAGTAGTTTTTACGTGAAAGAGTATTAAACATCCATCCATACATCCATTCATCCATACTCACAAACTTTCACGTTTATAATATTAGTATGAAGTAGGATTCGAATTGGAGCATGAAAATCGTAAAATTAAATTTAAGGTCGGGCTATTTGCGGTATTCCCATATGATCATTTTTCGAATCGATTTTTTATAAATACGGTTTCATTAAATTCTGATCGAATTCCCTCGTGATGTAAGTCTGATTTTGGGTCCGTAACAATGTTGATTAAATTATTTATTTCCACGCAAAAAATCTATTTGTACATGAACATATTCAACAGTAGATACACTATGGATTTGGACTTGTAGTAAAGCTAGCATTTTGGTTGACAACGAACTTCCATACAAGTTTAGTACCCTTTTTGTAAAAGTAGGCCATACTCTTGATTAGTGCAATATATCCTAGTGACAAAAGGAAATTATTATCCATAATGCATCCCCCAACCCGTGCTGAGCCAGCGTGGTGGATTAAGGCTCAATACCTCTCGCTATCCGAGAAGGAGGCCTGTGCTCAACTAGTCGGACGTATATAGGCTGTTATTATTTATTTGTTTTCTGCAAAAGTCACTTATTTAAAAAAATAAAATCAAATTTAAAAAAAAAATATTTATTGTCGTTTTTTCCACATAGGCAATTGTAATTGAATCCGTACTTGTGACCCGGTCACGCTTCACAATGGAGTACCTAATATTGGCTGAATTGTTTACGAAAAGCGCATAAAAATCCGTCAAATAGTTTAGGAGGAGTTATAGGACTGCTTTATACTAATGTCTTGATATAAGAAATTCTATCGCCCTCTACAATTCTACATCTTAATAACAAATGACTTTAATTTTCCATCAATAAACATTAACACACTCAACAATTCCGTCTTAAGTTTAGTGACATGTCTGTAACTCAACTAACGAAGGATCGGCGGTTTCACCAAAAACAACGTGACACGGCCTTGCTATCGGCCGCAATGCGGTTCCTTTTAATAATTTACCTCCACCTACCTACGGCTACGTATTTATACGGTAGGGATGTGACGTGGTGATATCGATTGGTTAAAAACATATTTTTATTTAAATAGATTATGTTAATGCTATTGGTTTTGAGAAGAACCCTTTTCGATTTTTGAAAGCTAACTTTTTATTTGGAAAATATAACGATTATTTTAAATTGTACAAATTAAGAGTTTGAACCGCATAAAATCAATGGTAAAGCAAGAAGCGGTCGTTTTTTAATAAGAAACTCAAAACAAAAAGAGTCTGTGAGTGTACAAGCTCAATTAAACGGAAATTTAATTGAAAAGTAATGAAATAACTAAAACATTTTTCTATAATTTTAAAAATCATTTAAGAACAATCGATAAGGTAAACATGGTTTTTTATCATCCCTATTAGACGGTAACTCCTTGGAGACTTACAGCGCGGAACGATGGTTAAGTATAAAAGTTTTTATTCCGTTAGATGGTAATTTTTAAAATGTTTATTGTTTTTATCTTGGTGAGAGACTGTTTATGTTTTGATAGATGTAATTTAATTAAACCATTAGAATACAGTAGGTACCTTCCTAGTTTCAAAAAAAACGACTTTTGTATAATTTAAGAAGAAGGCTTTTTAATAAATGGAAAAAGATAAATAATGATTGCATTGAACTAAATATCTGTGTGTAGTTAATAAAAGGGCGTTAAGTGGAAAACTTTAGTGATAAAATTGTTTTTACATTTTGTTGTGTTAAATTGGTATCACTTACAGTTTGACTTAAAAACAACTGACATTTTAATTAAAATACACCGCCGTACTGTAGTTACAAGGTAACTACAAAAAACAATTTTCAATAACAATAAAATAAATCACTTGTCATAAAAAAATACGGCATATAGGCTAATAAAAGAGTAAACGAATGCATTTTTCAAACAGCCCATTTCGTATACAATACGCTCTTAATCACATATAATTAACATATAAACAAGGTTTTTTTTATCAATAAAAATAGCGTGACCGACCTCATTCCACGTTATGGAGTCTACAGGCATATTTATGACTGTTACGGTGGTTCATTCTTTTTGGTATTTCCGCTTATGTATAAACTGCGCTAATCTTATTGACGCAAAACTGATTGCTTTTGGTCTGAAGGTTGGAGTGAGGTTTTGTTTATTTAATATTGCCTCTATTTTACTTAATATGAGTTAGTTTTACCGCTTTGTCAGTTCGATTTTTGGTTTTGAATTTAATAAAAGTGATGATTTGTGTTCATTGACCATCTTTTTGGTATACCTACGTTATAAATTAAATATAGTTTTTATGAATCAGTGTTTGTATCAGATTTTAATACAAATTTCTCGAAATTCATATGGATGGCGTTGCATTTGGTGCAGAAGGAGTTCAAACCAGAATGAGCAGAAATCTGCCATAAGAAAGTCCTTAGATTTAAATTAACATATTAATCTCAAATAGTAGTTTTTCCTACTATAAACTTTTGAATCACGGTTACTGAAATCCTAATAACTTTCTGAATCTTCGTGATTATATGTGCGAATACATAATAAAGTTATAATAAATTATAATTTATTATTTTTACAACAGTATTGTTGAATAAAGTAACTAAAAGTAAATTTAAATTACGTGTTAAGCATAGATACACTATGTAAAAAGGCTTATTATAAAGGTAAAGATTATTTAGATGATAAAAAAGCGTGGGATTGATGTCTTTTTTTTTTTTTTTGATAATCCAGGAAAATGCCTACGCATACCCGTCCCCTCCAGGGAAAGGAGACGGGTTATGTCGGACTCGCACCGACTAAAAACCTGGAGTTGTCCTTCAGGCCGTCGTATAATGGCGGGGCCGCGGGAATTACCTGTTGAGGCCCTCGCCGCGAACCCCACCGACGGCTGGCCACCGAGGCAGCCCCCTCAAGTTTGGAGGCGCGCTGGGACAAACCGCGGCGCGCCTACCCCCTCACGTTCCCTTGATTGGCTACCGACCTAGCCCTGTGTCGGCAGCTTGGGAACCTCCCCAGGGTCTTCGGCCGTCTGCCGACCTGGGGCCTCACCGGCTGGAGTCGCCGACGCGCCACTGCGGGGACAGTGGCGCGCCGCCGAATCTGCCCTGGGCCGAGGAGAGGGGTTTCCCCACCACCCCTTCCTCAACCCACCTCCAATCCAAATCGCGGAGGATCGGATGCCGCGGCCGCCACGCCGCGCCACCCGACCCACCACGATTACCCCCCTGGGCGCTCGACAGAACGAGGGCCAAAGGCCCTGCTGGAGCCTCCCCTCCTGGGGTGCAACTGACCGAGTGCCCGGCCAGAGCCTCCCCTCCGGGCGCATCAGCACGCTGGGCTTACGCCCAGCTGGAGCAGCCCCCCTCTCGTGGGCCGGTCTACCTCACGACCGGCCCCTTGTGGGACCACTTAGCTTCCCCCAGTAGCTGGCTTGCTACGGGGTACTAAGCCCCCCCGCCGCGGCAAGGCGCGATCCCTTGGGGGGGTGGGATTGATGTCTGGCTGGACAGGCTATTTCTTTAGATTGTATCTTGTTGTAACTATTAACTACTCTGTAAGCATCTAGACCATGACATGTCACAAGAATTAGTAGTTGTATTTTCTTGCTTCAATTTAATGGTCTTGTGACTTTATGTTTTTATCTTGTCTTGGTGTAGTTGTATGCCTTGATTTTGTATATTTGGTGATGGACAAAAGAGTGCCGGGTTTTTTTCCGCCACCTTTTTTCTCTCGGCCTACTGATGATAAGCTGATGATCGATATTTGACTTTCATCGAATGTAATTAAGTTACTTAATGATGAAATAAATGATTTTTATTTATTTATTTATTTTTAGGCGATTGTATTTGTATAAACTTAGATGTTTCGATCAGGTCGTAAGCTAAGTCTTATTAACGGAGTTATATGTAGCTCAATCAGATTGTTGTAAAGCAAACGAGAAACGTACTCGTATTTTAACTTTGATTGATCTGCATTAAAACTTCTGGATAATCTTTACTTTAGTGAAGGGGTGTATGGAATAATTTATTTAGTGTTATAGTGGTAAAACCGGGTTAAATTTCCAAATTCAGATAGTTTAGGAAACGACTGTTATATAGTTGTTATTAATTTTGAAGATGTTTTATGTTAAACATTTTTTGTGTATGCCTCCTGTCGAACCTTTGTTTGGTTTTGTTTGAAAATAAGTCAGTGGTGGAAAAAACAACAATGAATCACTTCTTAAAATAACATTTTTGCTAGTAAAGAGTAAAGATACTTCATACATCTTCTAATAGTTACTTCCAAATAGAAAATAATAACGACTTGCTAAGTCCTCGCGTTGGTGGTCCAATTAGTGCTGAAAGTTTCTTAATTATACAAGTTGGCTGGCGTGTATAATTATAATACTTAGTCGCACTAACGTATAATTCAATACTAATTTAATTTCTAACGGAATCTGTAAGCGGGATTTCTCGATTTTCATATAAATTAATTTGCATACGTTACGGGCCCTTGGATTACTGGAATTAAACGGCAATTTATGCTTAGATTAAAATGTTGAGAACTTGATATTAAATAGTTTTTGAATTCATCAGAAGCATTAAATTTATATTTTTGTAAAAAGAATTTTTACTAACAATGACGATAAATATTTTATGAGTCAAGATAGACCTCTACAACCATGGACATAAAAGGGTGTCTATAAATATTTTTTTCAAAATTACTTGTCAGTTGAATGCAGTATGGAAATAAATTTTGTTGCTTCGTATGGACATTGAAAAGAAAAAAAGACATTGTTTTCAATAAAGGCTCTTTACTGTGGTTATCTATTGAAATATTTCAATGTTTTTTTCCTTAAAGAATCTCATATTCTTTCGTCGTCCCATAAAATAATAAGTTAAATGTGTCAAAAATGTGAAGTAGCTTGTTTCCCGTTACGAAGAAAAACAGGAAAATTTAATTTTCGCTTCTCTTGTTCTGAGAAATTTCTTGATAAACCGAAAAAGCGAATACCTCTGGTGAAATTTCATAAACAACGATGTTATGTAACAAGTGATGATGTCTTAGAAAATGCGCTGTAAAATTCCTGAGTGTTTTATAAAAATACAATTTATTGGAAAATAAAAATGAATGACCTGTGTAGGCGTAACGATGGGGCAGACTGTTGAAAAGGGCCAATTGATTCCAAGGGCGGGCTAATTATGTAAAATTACTTTTAAAAATTGATTCAAATCTTGAAGGTTTTATCTTAGTACAATACACCACAAATATTCTTTATGCACTTAAAATAAAAACAATGTCAGATTTTTTTATATAAAAAACAAGCAAAAGGTGGTCTTATAGCTTTAAGATATTTTTTCCCGCCATACCTTAGGTAGATAAAAAAGAAGAAAAGTGAAATAAGGTGCACATTATACATAAATGAACATAAATACAATGAACACATACATCTTATTTATAAAATTCTCGTGTTACAATGTTCATTCCCGTACTCCTCCGAAACGGGTTGACCGATTCTCATAAAATTTTGTTTGCAAATTGAGTAGGTCTGAGAATTGGCCAACATCTATTTTTCATACCCCTTAGTGATAAGGGTGGTGCACCACTATTTTTTTTTTCAAATATGGAAAAGCAACGTTTGCGGGGTCAGCTAGTATTACATTGCGTGGAGACTTGAAGACAAGCTCGCGAATAGTTCTGGGTAACTAAGTTTGTGTGAAACTCACGGGTTGGTTTTCGGTTTACTCACAATATCCAAGAGTGCTGGGAGTTTTTTTCCGCCGGCTTTTTTCTCTCGGTCTACGGTTAGGTAAAGTCGAAGTTTGTAACATTGGCGTTCATTATGTATATGTTACATATCTATGATGAATAAAAGAATTTTGATTTTGATTTTGATGGAGGCTCTTGCTCAACTAGTGGAATGTGTATAAGTTTTTATTACTATTACTATTTTCTATGTAGGTATTTATTTTCATGACATCTTATTCACAAACACAACGCTTGAATCTTTACCCTTTGTACTTAGTTCGTTATATGACAGCACCACTATCCTAACTATACTATCCTTTTTACGGGAATACTTAATAATCTTCTAACCTTGAGATTTTACTTTTTTTAGTTTTGCATATAAAATGTATTTTTTTAAATTTTAAAGTTATAGACACTGGAAAAAGAACGCCGGTCTCCGAGCATTACGAGACTGGGTATCGAACCCAAGACCATGGTCAGAGCATAAGACCGGTTATCTAAAGGTCCTGGGTTCGTTACCCAGTCGCGTAATGCTCGGAGACCCGCGTTCTTTTCCAGTGTCTATAACTTCAAAATCTTCTTACCTTGTTTAGTTATGATACTATAGTAACCTTTATGAGTATGTTTGTGGGCCAAAACAAAAAATATAGTAATAGAACATTTTTGAAGTTATAAATTAAAAATAAAATCTCAAAATAAAATCTCAAGAATTAAATATTAACAAAACGAGCAGTTTCCATTTATCGAGGTTTTAACTATAGCAGGAATATTGAGACAGGCACTATCCTTCAAGTAAATATTACCTTTGCTTTCAAAAGTTTACGCAAACAGTTGATGTATCTAACATTTAATAAAACAGAATCATACGTGGTTTCATGTTGATTCAAGGTTCATTATGAACTAAATTTAGGGTCAGTTTGTAACTGTACAGTCAAAAGCATAAAGATATTATAAGACAAGATAGTCAAAAATATCTTTGGGTGAAAAATTCAATTGTATGTTAGTGTCATAATAACCATATCATTGTAACCAAACAAAGTTGTCATAATATCATCGCAATAATTTGCAATTTTATATAACGCATCAAGATGTTCAATTTTATGTTGGCATAAACACTATTCATTGGTATCTAAGCATTTAATTTTTCTAAAATATCTTCGCGCTTAAGAAAAATAAACTCTATGACTTAAGTCACAGTAATCATCTTTATTTATCTGATTCATTTTATGCATGACGTCATTGACGTGGCTTTTGTTTAGAACTGAGTCTTTTATAATTAAAGTCGTAAGAAAATAGTTTTTTGAAAGAAAGCCCCGCCCGCGGTTTTATCTGAAATAACACTACTGGAAAATGTCAATAGTGTAATGGGAGGTAAAAATCTCCCATGGCACAACTAGTAGTGTCAAGCGGTAGTGCCTAAGTAAAAAACGTATTCATAACCATTAAACGAATTCACCGATCTCATTGACTAAGGGATTGAGTTAAAAAAGGCGAATAAATAACACCAATAATAACTTACAAAATCTAGTGTAAAATAATAATTACCTACAAAAAAAAGATCACTTCTCTCGTTTCTGTGTGATTTTAAATTTTCTTTTCTTTATATTTTCTGTTTTTTTCTTTACTAAGTATGTGCCATTAATGTTTAGTTAAGGTTAGAAATACACTCGCGTGCAAACCAATCGACTCAACGTTTCAGAACACACAAAGTCTGTTTTTTTCAGTTACGGCTTAAACTATCCACCCTAGACTTAACTTTTTTGAAAAGCTTAGTCTTTCAACTTTAAAATAAGACCATTAAATTTAAAATCTACGTATGAATTTTGAATTTACACAAGCTTAAAGCTTGAGCTAAAAAAACAGTAGTTACTTAAATAAAATTCAGGAATGTTTAAAATTAAATAAAACAAAAATTAATTTAAAAATTTAAAATTAAATTTTTTTTTATTATTAAATTTAATAATTTGTGTTACCCCCTCTTGCCCTTATTACCGCTCTAAGGCGGTTCCTCATGGAGCTGATGAGCTTTTTCACCATATCTTGAGGTATTCCTTCCCACTCCTCTGAAAGCGCTGTCTTCAACTCTTCGACGTTATCAGGGGCTGGATTCCTGGCTCGGACCCTTTGTTTGAGCTCATCCCACAAGTGTTCAATGGATTGAGGTCAGGGCTGAGTGCTGGCCAGTTCATACTGCGAATATTCAACTCGTCTAGGAATTGACGAGTGGCTCTTGACGTATGGCAGCGGGCATTATCATGCATTAGAATAAAATCATCGCCGATGAAATTTTCGTAGGGCACAACATGCTCAAGAAGAATGTTTTCCACATATCTCTCAGCAGTCAAACCGCCTCCACGACCCCCACCAGGAACGAAAACAAGTTCCGTTTTTCCTTCCGATGAAATGCCCGCCCACATCATACACGAACCACCGCCGAAAGCTACTGTTTTTGCGAAACAGCACTGCGCAAATCGTTCTCCTGGACGCCGGTAGACCCGACCTTGCCTGTCACTGCAATGCAGACACATTCTGCTCTCATCAGTGAACAGGACAGACCGCCATTGGTCGACAGTCCAAACGATGTGTTCGCGAGCAAATTGAAGACGCGCTTGACGGTGAGCTGCAGTCAGTTTTGGGCCTCTGGCAGGCCCTTTTGGGGTCAGGTTAGCTTCTCTTAACCTTCTTCTAACGGTCCACTGACTAACAGATACCCCTCGAACCTGTCTCAGCTGTTGCTGGACAGCAATGCCAGTCAGGTGACGATTTCTCAAACTTGTCGAGACAATAAAGCGGTCGTCTCTCTCAGAAGTACACCTCCGTCGACTGGTATCTGGTCTTCGGGTGAAGTTACCAGTCTCTTGAAACCTTCTGTACACTCTTGATACAGCAGACTGGCTAAGATCCAGTCGACGAGCCACTTCGCGTTGGCTAAGGCCCTCTTGCAATATGGCAACTTCTTGTGCAGCTTGATCAGGCGAGGTATCCATATTAATCGTAATCCGGTGGTTGTACTTGCGAGAGGTGTATTTAGGTCAATTTCTGATAAGCGACAAATAAGGGTGCACAAATTGCAGGGGGTTATATAGGGGGTAGCAACGCACAACTAGCGGCTACAGCGGTGAGTCGGTTCTCAGTGCTTGCGCTTATGTCACGATATCTTAAAAAGTTGTGGTGTGACATTAATTTCAATTTCATAATTTAAAAGCTTAATTAGTAAGCTTTTAAAAAAATATAAGTTTTGTGTAGATAGGTTAAGCCGTGACTGAAAAAAAAACAGACTTTGTGTGTTCTGAAGCGTTGAGTCGATTGGTTTGCACGCGAGTGTATATGAAGAGAAAATAAATTATTTAATTATTCATTAAATGAACCGACAAACCTATTTCTTTATTCTATTATATATAGGTAATCAACATGACCAGTGACATACATTGTCATATAATATATTTTTTATTGTATGTCTATATGACATAACTACGCAATGAAAATCTTCAGATAAGAAATAATTATTTTCAAAAGTAGATAGAACTTAATCGAAAAACCACTTTGGAATCTATAAACATAGATATCCAATAATAGTTCTGACATTCATGTAATTGTATTGCAAATTAATGAAATTGTACTGCAGAATATTTGTAAAATTCTATCATCATCGATGATCACCATCAATCCCGAACTTCGGAATCATTGCGTACGCATGTCATGCAAATATGGGAATTCCTACGAGGTGTTGATTTCTGTCAAAATGCTGTACTTCTAGATGTCATCGATGCAGAAGGAGGATACACAAGATTTTAATCCCAAGTTCAATATATATTTTTTATTTAAACAAAGGGTTTTAGTTTGGTTTATAATTCATATTTTATTTTTATTAAATAACTAACGCAATCTATGTAATAACGTTTTCTTCATGTAAATAAATTTTAATAAATTTTTAGGGCTACTACAAAAATAGTACATTAATACATAATATACGTTTTTCTTTTGATTAAGGGCACTTTTCCTGTCACGTTTTATTTTTGTAGTCAAGTTTTACACGATTTTTGTAGGATTCCACATGTTATGGCTACACTACTAGCTTATGGACATGTGATGATAAATCTTTGCAATGATGATTAATTATAAACCTAATTAAAATTGCTTGTACTATGTAACCGAAGATATTTTTGACTATTCTGGGCGCTTAGATACCAAAGAATGTTAGGCAGCCTATATAATACAGACTACTTTAAAAGATACGATGTAATTGGACATTGTCAACCCGCAGATTTATATGATTCTTAGACTGGTGACAATAATTTGATAACTGTATATGCCAAAATAAAATTGTAACTTTGTAACTAACATTTAATTGTAGACTCTGATACATTATATTTTTATGCTGCTGACTGTACGGATCTTGAAACGTAAATGTGAAACAAAAGGTCGGTTCTTGTATGGACAATGCTCTTATGAGCTTAGGTTGCATTTGTATATGAATACGTGTGTTTGAAGGCTAAATGTCAGAAGTACACTAGCTTTATGACAAGCTCAAACGTAGTCAAATGAGTTTTTTTAAAGGTAATGAAGTATTTATACTCGCGATCAAAATGATGAAATTTAAATGAAACGATGTTTGTTTGTGTTTATGTTTGAAGATAACTTGAAAATCCAGAGATGGTTTATCATTATATAATTTAAAAAATATATACGATTCCAAAAAGTCGGAAAATGCAAAGATTAACCGCTAGGTTAAAAAGACATAAGGCAATGTATTATGAAAAGAAAATTCTGTCATAGTAGCAATATACCACAAAAAATCCCTCAGGCGGTAAACAATGTGATATGAAATTGCGAAGAACTCTTTTTGAGCGCTCTTATTTAAGTAAAACGTTATAAAGCACTTTTGCTATTTCGAAATTGCGCTACATAATTGGCCTACTTAATTCCACTCGTAAGTTACTCCTTAGTCGGAAACAAAACCTTTGCACAAACTAACAAAATCCACTAAATAGGGCTTTTCTAATATTTAAGCTTGCAACAAGGGACATTTGCGTCTATTTTAGATACTTATGTATCTATATTAGGGTCGTATGAATACATTTTCTTAGATTGTGTATGTGTGGGTGTTTTTGTTATGTTATGCTAAATATGTAATGCTGTATTATTTGTTAAGGTTCCTTTCAGCACTTCCAAGAAGTGTAACATTTGATTTGAAATAATAGTTTTAGTACAGGGAGGTTCTGTGTACAGTGTGGTCACATTGTTGACGATTATATTAAGCATTTAAAAATGTATATATTAATAGTTAGTAAAATCGTTGAACTAAGCAGTTTTGAGCAGTTAAGATTTTTTTAAATGTATCTATCTATCTTGATTTAGTCTAAGATTCTTTCTCGTTTTCTGAAAACTGTTGATTTGTTTTAAATCTAATCATTAATAAACGTAATTTCTAAAAACTGAGGTTTATCTTTAACAATGTTAATGTACTGCGGAACTCATAAGAATTTAATTATGGACTTTAAGACTTAAGGTTTAAAAGTGTTTTTACAAAAAATCTAAAACCATACTATTCCTTCCTTATAAGAACTTTTTTCTCACTAGTAATACTACAGAATCAGTCTCCATATCAAAATAAAAACGCAAATAGATAATCTGATTTAGAAAACTGGCCTTTCTCTCGAAAGACATAAAGACAAAGATTCTCCGAGTATGCAAATAATATATGGTAATACAGTGTAACACAAACTTTTCTTTCACAGAAAGAGCAAAACTTTTTTCTTTGATCCAAACTTCTAGTATTGTTAGCATATTTCTCGGCCTGGAAAATAGGGCTTATTTACATAGAATTTGCAATAAATTTAAAATGAAATGATTTAGTTTTAGTTGAAATTATATATTTACTAGGAAAAAACTTAAATAGAAAGACAAAGTTAAACTTTCACAATTTTAAGTCTTTAATACGTTATTTAAAATTTACTTATTTATGGACTCAATTAGATTAATATTTTATTCTTTTGACAGTACTTTCAGCGCCACAAATAATACTCGTCACTATATTGACTCCTCATTTTTTGAAGTTGGTTAAAATCACACTAGCTAAATATATTGGTGATACCTTAAAAAAGCTTAAGAAAAAGCTAGTACATGTATAAGCGATTAAGTGTAACATGTGTAAACGGCTCTTTAAGTGTTTCTTCATGTAGATCTAGGCTAATGAGCCGGTATGAATAAAAAAGCCATTAGGCTTAAGCTTACTTTAGCTGCATTTCTTCCCTGCTTGGACGTTAAGCCGGCTTACATTATGTAGTATTACCATTTTAATTATTTTCTTTTAAGTTTATAAAGCGTGTTTGGAGCTTTGTTATTAATGGTTTTATACGAATGCGGTTCTAGATTTGTGGTATTTTAAGCTTTTGAATAGGTTAAGAAAGTTGAAAAAGTTAAAGTGAAAACTTTTAATGTCAGGGTTTTAGTAAATTTTATCTTTCAGTTGAATCGAGTTGTAATGAAAAACGAAAAATTATAATTTTATTTTTTAATGTTATAAAACTAAAATAAAGTATATCTACATCCATGCACAAGACAATAGCCAATTGACATCTTTCAATGCTGGTCAGAGGTCACATTCGAGCGGGCTAATACTGTTTAGCGTCTTGCCAAAGTATGAACTTTTGGACGTGTGGAGCGCGTTCGAGCGCAACACCCGAACGTGCTGAGCTATCATTGAGTACCTTTTAGTTTTTTTTTGTAGAAACTTAATTTTTTATCAGTTAAAATAAACCGTGGTTTTTAAAATATGACTAAACAGTATTCTGTGAACACAAAATCCGTCAATACGTAAAAACATCATCCACATTTGAATTTGAACCACAAAACGCCATTAATTTTATTTACCTAAAACAACAGGGTTCATTGTAGGCTTTTCAATTAGTTAATGTTTTACACTTTGGTTAACTAAGCCCCAAAGCTGTGGTCCTATCTTAAGGGTTAATAGGTGTTTTCAAGTTTTAGGCTATATAAATCACTTTATTACCTACTAGTGGCCGCCCGGCCGACGGAATGAGAAGTTCTCCCGCGGTAAAAAGTATCCTATGTGTTTTTCTGATGTATAACCTTTATAACTGTAAAGTTTCATCCAAATTCGTCCAGTAGTTTTTACGTGAAAGAATAACAAACATCCTTACATCCATCCATACATCGGTTCATACTCACAAACTTTCACGTTTATAATATTAGCAGGATCTAGCTACCCGACTACGCTTCGCAATGGTACAATTTTAGCCTACATGATCTGCTAACATTGAATTGCGTCTAATGTTA
The DNA here is from genome assembly GCA_916618145.1 of Emmelina monodactyla. Taxonomy (NCBI): domain Eukaryota; kingdom Metazoa; phylum Arthropoda; class Insecta; order Lepidoptera; family Pterophoridae; genus Emmelina; species Emmelina monodactyla. The sequence continues at coordinate 8,067,608 of OU745316.1, forward strand.
CGAAACTAAAGTATGTTGTCTCAGGTTCGATTTCCGGATCGGTTCAATTTAGTTAATTCGCTTGTCTCTGATAAATAGGTGCTCTCCTAGTCCTTCGTGTACGTAACTTAATTAATTTTCTAATTTTATTAATGTATTAAAATGAATCGTAATATACTGTTCCTGACGTCTCATCGCTGCCGAGCGGGGGCGCTTCTACGTCAACTACGCCTTCGTCCCCCGCTTCCCTTGCCGATGGGCCCTCGGCCATTCGGCTCTCACACAAAACCGCGCACACACGTCGGCGCATCTTATAATCTTATTTCATTTTTGTAAAAAATACAGTCCACTACATACATTCAGTCGTTTCATTCAAGACCACCAGGATCCTAAACTGGAGCTTGTTACTCAACATATACTTATTAACTTCTTATGATAGTGGGAACATTTTAAAATCAAATCGTAACTGAATATATTTTCACAAGCTTTTACCCGCGCGGCTTCGCACGCGTTAAATGCGGAGTAAAACTCCTTTCCCTGTACTGTGTTATTATACATGTTAACCTTCCTCTTGAATCACTCTAGCTATTAAAAAAAAACACCTCAAAATCTGTTACGTAGTTTTAAAGATTTAAGCATACATAGGGACAGAGAAAGCTACTTTGTTTTATACACAAAGACACGCATGTCGACCCTACCTTATAATGTTACTATTACCTACGACTTTCGTATGGGTATGAGACTTATTCCCGCGGTTAAAAGTAGCCTTATTATTTTTCAGGGTGCCAATTTATCGCTACTCCAAATTTCATTGAAATCAGTTGAGCCGTTATGACCTAAAAGCGAAATATGCAGACATATATACACATAGGATAAGGAGGTTTAGTGACGAATAATATGTTAAAATCTTCTTAATAGCGTTCAGTTAACATAGAAAAGACTTTTAATTTCTACTTTTAAACAAGAATTTAACCCCTGAAGTGTTATTTTAAGCTCGAAACGTTTAAAAGCTTCCTGAAAGACTCGGAGCTTTTAAAACCTAAGCTTCTAATTTAGCTGTTCTTTTTCCTTTTTAAATAGAATGTTATAGCCGTTTTGTTTTCATTTTAACGGTAATTTTGAAAAATCCCCTACTACACTACGAATAAGTATTATAAGAAGACTTTTTTTAAATAAAAGGTGTATTTGCGTGAAAACATTGATCAATTGCTTACAAACTTGTGTCGTTGCTCACTTCACTTCGTAAATTACGTTGCAAAGTTTAAAGTTAAGTTAGTGTTTTAAAGCGATTGCGATCCGTGTAAGAAATAAAAGACGACAACATTGTCCTAATGTGTTAAAATAAAATTAACAAAGCTTATTTACTTTCTGGTTAAGTGTGGCGAGTTTTGACATTTCTTGGACTATCATCATCATTACATAGTATAAATCCAAGTCGCTAATTCTGTCTTTTTGTTTGTTTCGCTGCTAACTCCTCCTAAAGTACGTAACGGATTTAAATGCGGTTTTCTCCATATTTTAGAGTATTTATTAATTTAAATTTGTAAATGAAGAAGGTTAAGATTTTTTTTAAGTTATCAAAATGCATAGGGTTTGCGATCTAGTCGGCAAAATTACACCATTGCGAAGCGTGGGCGGGTCGCTCGTATTATTATAAAATTGTTGTGTGTTCGATATTGACTTTATTATTAAAATATTAACGGCGTTTAAACCATAAGGAGGACGTTATACTCTTTGAAAACCGATAAAAAGTTTATGATGCTGCGAGGCTCTTTATACGACCTACTTTTTTGCATCAGGGCGTTCTAAATTAAATAATTTTAGTGGTTAAATAATATATTAATATTGAAAAATATTTTATTCAGAATGTGACAGAGTAAAAAAGTAACTTCTTAGATTTACACGATAACTAGTACTTGAAATCTGCCCGTGACCACGGCATTTATAAATATGCTTAAACGTCGGAAAATCAAAAATAAATCAAAAGACGTAATAATCCGTTAAATGTGTTTAATTAATCAATAATAATAATAAAACATCTCCAGACTTACACACCAATTATGTGGCCCTAAAGAAAGTTGCAAAAGCACTTGTGTTATAGGTACCACATAATGGACTAGGGGAAAACCTAGTTACACCCAGACACAAGCCAATATCGAAAAAAACCTTTTAAGAGCGCGCATAAACCTAGAAAAAAATCGAATTTCACCCGCGCGCCGCACACGCCCCTCTCTCGTCCCGTCGTCCGGTGACTCCGATGCTACCGCGTGTTTAGAGCGATCGCGCACATTATACCTAAAATAATCAGATAAATACCGGCTAAGTGAGTGCCGGATCACCTAGCTGTTGTTTGAAACGCTAAAAATACTTTTTGCTTGTAGTAAATAATACGCAAAGGTAAGTAAGTGTATAATATATTTTTTTGTAATGTTGTTTTTAGAATGTGCTTTATTTACATTTACTTATATTTTTTTGTTCAGAATTCGTTGACTGATTTGTACCTGTACAGTCAGCACCATATAGTTTGTAACATCCAATGTAGTCAAATACTTGAAAACAACCAGAGTCCTCTCTTTCAGCGAATTAGCCAGTGTCATCACATTCATCAGAACATTCAGGTTGCTCTAATTTATCGTAGCGTGCAGGAAGCCTTATAGAAAGTCGCATTCAATCCCGTATCAACCAAAGCGCCATCAGTAACGTAGCGCTCAGGGTATTCACAATCTTCGGTACAAAGTAAGAAAACAACTTTATGCTTCATGTAATAGAGGTGTACTTTGCTTGACAGGCAGCGTGTCTAGATGAAACTGTTATGACAGAAAACTTCATTTGATTAAAAAAATGTATTTATGAGATATAGAATAAGACGGGGTCTTAACTACTGGGCTCCCAGTTTTATAAAGAAGATATTTTGTTTGTAAAGGCATGCTTTAATACATACCTACGTCTGAATTGGATGGTATCCATATGTGTTTAAATAAATATGTTACTAGGTTTTCATAAGTAAGAAAGAGTCAACAAAATTATCCACTGATCTAAGACACGAGAATTTAATTTTAGATTCTGTTTGACAGATTGAAGTCTTTTTTAAGTTTTAGTGAAAATGTAAAGCATGTAGCTTAGTTTGTTTACTTCTAGCTGGCAGTGATGGTGTCAGGGCTGTGGCATCCGATAGACGATTCATGAGCATGGGGTCCAAAAGATGACTTGCAATGATTTTATTATTAAAAATCATTTTTTTATGAAAACTGAAAAAACATTTTATTTTCATCAAGCAATTTAAATTATCATCACCATTCAGAAAGATGATCAAATTGCATTTCAATTCAAAGATACCATTTTAAATCGTTTAAATAATAAACACATACTAGAATATCATAAATTGTCAAGAGGTAGTAAGAGTATCAGTAGTTGCAATAAATGAGGATCCGAAGGAACATGCAACGTACGTTTTTTTATGTATATAGTAAAAATATTTAAATTATTTTAGTTTTTAAGGACAAGAAAACTCATACACATTATGAAACTACTCCGCGATGGAGCCAGCAAGGTCTGTCAGCCAATTCTGGCTTACTGCATAAGTGTCTGGGGCGGCGCTCCAAAAACCACGCTTATTAGTGCAGAGAGGGCACAGAGGTCTGTACTCAAAGTCATGTTCTGCAAGCCACGCATTTTTTCCACCAAGCTCCTATACCAGGAGTCACAAATGCTTACTGTTCGGCAACTGTACATTCAGCGAGCCATTATTTCATTTCACAAATCATCGAAACTCCAGCAACTGAAGTCTGGTACGGGACGACGCCTAAATATCGGCGTACCCAGTGTCAAAACATCCTTTGCCAGGCGATTCGCTAATTTTGCCTTCCCACTCATCTATAATCGGGCACTCATGGGATGTACAGACTTAAAATTGTCTAACTTATATGACTTAAAAGACATTCTAAAAAAGTGGTTGGTGACCTTGGACTACGCTGACACGGAGTCACTGTTGTATATTGTCACATAATGTCTGCTAGCATTTAGTTGAAAGTTAATGATTATTGCACATTGTAATAACATACCCAATCTTTTATTTTACACATCACATTCATTTATTATACACACCATCTACAATCACAACACCAACACCAGCACAACTCACACATAACTACACTTTCTACACCACACTACAAATTAATTATACTACACAATTAATCTTCTGTTGCAAAAAAAAAAAACTATCGCACTCGTAGGTGATCAGATATATCGCTAAATTTATTTTGTATAGTTTTTAGTTTATTTCGCATTGTTTAGTTTTAGTTCCTATGTAGTTTTGGTTCTTGTTTAGTTTTTATTATTATCATTATTAATATTTATTCATTTTTGTAATTATTAGTGATGCAGCTGTGCGTATATGTGCCTAGGTTTTTGGTTTTTTCAACTTTGGGAGACTATTCAATGAAAAAGATGCGTTTCAGTTGAGAACAAAGAGAGAAGTTTTATTTTAAATTACGTACGTACATTTAACGAACTGTTAACATGACAGCTTTGATGTGTGACATTGACAGCGGTACATTGCCATTAAAACAAATAATTAAAACAAAACAAAATTAAAACGAATAACATGAATAATAATGCGAAACAATTAATGATATAAATAAAATAGTTAATGCGAAAATCAATATTTACAAATAACAAAAGTATAAAGAAATAAACAAGGTAAGACTCTAGGTACGGAACAATTAGCGAATTATGAACAAAAATTTAGTCTCGATTTGTATCTAATATTACTTTTTAGATAGGTTAGATTCTGCTAATACTTGCTTCGACACGACCAGTGAACTGTGTTTCTGTTAACTCTTCTAGGCCGCCCGCTATACAGGACCTACCTAGTGCGGGGACCAATGTATAAGTGTCAATTTGTAAATGTACTTTTTCTGAATAAATATTTTTTGAATAAAAATGAGTCTAGCAAAAAGTTAGAATGTTAACTGAGCTAACTATTCTATGTAACTTCTTAGATTTACGCGATTATTATTACTTGAAATTAAACTGTAAGCGTCGCTATACAAAACCTGCAGTCTGTGAGCATTCCATGGATAAGCCCAACCACTATCTAAGATTTGATACCGTTAAAATCCTAGCAAAAGAGAAACATTTTATTCCTAGGTTGGTAAGAGAAACTATTGAAATTATAAAACACCCTAACTTCAATCGAGAAGTCTTTGGGTTGGTTCCAGAATCTGTAGATCGTTTATTGAAACAGTTTTGAGAAAATTTGGCTCCGATTGATGGTTGTAGATGCCTAAAAATGGATTGAGATCGTATATTGGGCTCCGGCGTAAGAAGACATCAATCTCAGTCTACCATTGACCACGGCATTTGTAAAAAGGCCGAAACGTCGGAAAATCAAAATTAATTTAATAAAACGCGTAAAAACCCGTTAAAATTAGTTTAATTTCACTATTCCAAGGCTCACTTGCTAAAACGTTTTAACATGAAATGCTAGTACATAAAATTGATTGTTCGGCGCCGACTGTCGACTGGCGCCGGAAAACAAAAGCTAGAAAGTTTTTGAAGTTTGAAAACATAGGTTCTTACACACTTGTGCGTTCCTGGTTTATTTTTTGACGATTAGAAGAAGAAAGCGTATTTTTATATTTCGCTGGGCGCTTCGATATCGATGGCGCTTTGGTTGATGCGTAATTGAATGCAACTTTCTATAATACTTTCTGGACGCTTCGATAAATTAGTACAACGTGAATGTCCCGATTAAATGTGATGACACTTTTTGATACGATGAAAATGATGACTGGGTGTTATCAACTATTTGGCTACAGTAGTCGTCACGAAGAATATGATGCTGACTGTACTGCACTTTTTGCTGGTGGTAAATAATTCGCAAAGGTAAGTATGTAATATAATAATTTATTTATAATAATGTTTTTTTTACTATGTGCTTTATACAATCACCTTTTTTTCAAAATGCGGTGTCTTGTATCTGTACTGCAATAGACAGAAAGACAGAAAGAAACTGCAATAATATATATTGTGATATGATCTATTCATTGTAACTTGTCTTAAAAGCCATTAAAATCTATTTAAATTAGCCATGAGATAAATTTTTAATTTCTAAAATACTCTTTTGCTGCGTTTTTTTGCTAGCCATATTTTAAAGTTTTTTTTCATAGTCAAACAAGAATTAGAAATTAAAACGAAGATTTTTTCGGCCCCGGAGCACAGAAACACAGTCCTCTTGTCTCAACGGAGCGATCACAACTAAACCATGAAACAAAACATGCCTTAGATCCCAGGACAGGTGCGACAGACGAAAGCGTTCTGCGCGAAATAAAAACGTAGTAAGCGCCGAATAAGTTTTAATGTAATAACTCGTAAAGTATACATTATTTTTTAAAATCGCTAGTAGGGTCGCTGGGTAATATAATTTGATAGTATGTATTAAAATATTGGCTTAATAGTATGCATAATATTGGAAATAAATGAATAATAGTTGAAAATTAGAGCTAACTTCGTGATTTTTTTTTATCGAGAAAATTTTATTTTTTTATGTTTTCACTCTGATCAGTCCCTTGGAAATATGCTTTAATATCGATGGTTTTTTTTTCGGGTAATTTATGCTTTGTTTTCTAGGGTAAAAATACAAATTACGACTGGAAATTTACCTGTATACCCCCTCTTAAGAAATTGGCCGGATCCGGGGATCGAACCCGGAACCATCCGCTTAGCAGTCCGGTGTATATACCGCTGCACCACAGACGTCGTCAAAAATAGTTTTATTAAAACAAAAATAATCTAGAACATAGATTTTGAACAATATTTCCTCACGTTTAGAAAAACCACTAACCATTATCGATTTAAAATTCCATATAATAATACAAGAACTTCTCACAACTTGGAAGTAAGTTTTTCCTTCTATTATTAATACAAATTGATTTAACCCCTGGGCAAGTACAACATACCAACGGGTAGAAAAAGAAACATCTGTGGGTAGAGTGAAGAGAATGTTTCTAGTTTTTGTTCTAAGTTCGGAAAAGCCAAAACTAATAAGACATACAAGTGACACCTTTTATTAGTGATGCAAAATTAACTTGGGATTAAAATAAATAAATGTATGTTATTATTGAGTAGGTATGTTAATAGTATATTTGTTCATATTATCATTATTATGGTCACTTCATATTTTGTAGGTTTGACCCCGAAATCAGCCAAGTAAATATATAAAAAAAATAGCTTGTGTCTGCCTGTAACTAAGTGCTCCCTGAGTTCATTGTGTGATACCACAAGCGCTTGCTGCTTACTGGAAGGCCAAATAACGCTGTAGTCAAGAGATTTATTTGTTATTCACTTTCATAAATATAAGAAGGCATGGCACTTCTGTATATTATTACAACTAGCTTTCCGCCCAGCGGTTTTAAACACAGCTAAATTGTTTTTCCGTAGGAATTTCTAAAAAATCTTCCTTACTGTTAAAAAAACGCCTGTGCCAAATTTATTTTGCTCTTACTTAATAGTTTCACTCCATGATGATAAATCAGTCAGTCTGTCAGGCCTTGTTATTTTATAAGTATACCTACCTATAGATAGGTTATAATAGTACTCTATAAGTTTTTAGCTAGCTAATATAATAACAAGCTCCTGGGAATGGTTTAGGGATTTTATGACCAGAAATAACCCACATAGTACTTTACCTTGAAAACCTGTTAGTCTGGGGGTGAAACCGCGAGAACTAGTTATTTATCCCTGTAGGTTCTGTGTTAAGTCCAACTCAAGCAGCTTTCATGTGGTTTATACCTAAGACTTTATATAATTGACCTACATTTCAGTATGTTTCTTAGTTATTATCATGAAGTTTTGTGAAATTCAACCTTATAAACGAGTACAAATGATTTGATTAATATAGCACTTTTTTACCCTGCGGCCAAGACTATTTTTTACCGCGGGAATAAATCTTTTCCAAGAGAAAATCACGTCAGTTTTTGTTTTGGTTACAACTTTTATTAATTCCATACCGAATAGGAGTTGGATAAAGCTTAACTACTCAATTTTATTTTCAACTACCAACACTATTGACTAACTTCCCTAAAGTCTCAGTAAAATTTTGACTTCTCAGTCTTTTTTCTTAACCGCCAAAGTACGTATAAAGATAAAATATTTCTGGGTATTACAATCTAAGAAGCCCAGAAGGGTTCCTAAGCGACCCTACACCAACTGTTCACAATTTTTCCTAGCTTTTTGTTTATGTAGATGTGTTTTTTCCCCGTAACGTACGAAAACAATAGGATTGAGATTTGCGTGATATCATTGTTGGATTTCCTTTGATATTGCGACGTTTTAGCAAATCATTCGTGTTTATAAGGTTGAATTTCGAGGAATTATGTTTTCAGAGTACGTGAGGAAATGTAATAACTTTGGTAGTGAGATATTTTTCCACCATGAAAGTACATTTTATGGTATAAATTTATTCAATTTGGTTACCCTTTTGATAAGGAGTAACGTTTTTTAAGATATGTCTAAAAATGATTGTATTTTTATTATAAGTTTTTACTCTTACTTTTAATATGCGCTATTAGTCTGCTCACTATTCCTATTTTTTTTTATAAAACATATCATAAACCATATACAAAACAAATGCATCAAAAATAAAATTAAAACGTAGGCAGTTTCAACAGAAATGCTTGTATTAAATAAAATAAAGTAAAAAAGTCCAAGAATTCTTGAGCAAACTTCCTTACCACGAAGGTAGCCTGAAGCTATAAGACCGGGGAAAATAAATCAAAACCTACCCTCTAGAGAATAAAGTTCGTTTTCCTTTACTGCAGAGAATAAGATTAATTTCGTGGTATGTTTTATTTCATAGGATGGAAGGCTTTGCTGATGTGTTTAATTTTCAGCCTTATTTTTCGGTAGATAGAGTTGAAAATTGAATTAATGTTGGTTGCTTATGTACGAATCAAGTGAAGCCTTAGTATTGTAAAGAAAAGTGCCAAAAATGTTGGATATTGATGTGGAGAAGTTACCTGAATTGAGTTGTAAGTAATATAAATTACGTATAAGTAATTGTGTTCCTTATAAGGTACTTACTTAATACTTTATATTATAAATGCGAGAGTTTGTGAGTATTTATGTTATTCGTACACGCAAAAACTATTAAACAGATTTAAATGAAACTTAGAAGAAATATTTTAACCTGGAATAACCTTATTGGGTACTTTTTTTCCTTAGGAAAGTAACTCATTTTCACAAAAAAAAAACATTCATTTGCGGATTAAATCAAATAAATTTTTCTAATTCTAAATTTTAAAATATAAAATTTTATTCTCCTGCCAATGTAAATCATGAATACTAAAACTGCATTTTTCCTATTTTCCTAAATAAACTCAAAATTTGTATGCTTGGATCTTATTTTATATCAAATTTTTATCGGTTATAATTGTTTTCTTTAGCTGTTTTTACTGTTTTCTGTTAAATAAAAATATTTATTATTCACTCGCACAGTTTTATCCGGTAATCTTTCGCTTACAGATATAGTAAAAACGTGTTTTGTTTTTCATATACAAAATACCGCAATCTGATGAGAAAAAAGAATAAAATAATTTAAAGATATGTTTCTTATAGTGAAGGCTTTTGTAAGACAATAAATAAAACTGTTTTCTTTTTATATATTTTTTATATAATTTAAATAAAAAGAATCTGTTATTCAGCTTGTATTTGACTGAATTAAGTTTTGTTCAGTTAATGTTTGTGTTCTAAATTTTATTGCGTTTTGCAATTTCTTTTCCCGAAGATTTAATTCGCATCACATACAATAAAATATACTATGGAGAATGCCGCTACCGGAAAAAACATAAACCTTTTGCCGTAACTTTCAAATAAATTTCACCTTTTAATACTGTTATATTTGTCTCTCTAAATTTAGTTCACATCATTGTTAATTTAAACGAAATGCTGAGGCTATTCTAAACTTTGCTTGCGCCGTGTACTAAAATTATTACCCGTCCCGGTCTAAATGTATAATGAGTAAGTGATGGCATTTATAGTTTAGTTTAGAAAATCTTTACTTAGAATCGGTACTAATATTTATGTATTTACTGTATAAGTAAGTTACGGTATTATGATGCTACGAAACGTAGCAAGCGTAGCATATCTTGAGTACTAAGATGCTACGAATCGATTTTTTGTTTTTTTCTGGCACTGTAATTTAATTATAAACAATCTTCAAATTAAACTTTAAATTATAGCGGATTAATATGCGTTTTTTTATTTCTTACCTTCCAAAATTTGTGAAATTCAAAAATCCTGTGAATAGTTTAATTTAAAAATCGTTTTTTACTATACTTTATGTAGACGTCAAACATCTCAGTCTACCCGTGACCACGGCATTTGTAAAAATGTCGAAACGTGGGGAATCAAAAATAAATGCGTAATAATCCGTTAAATAGAGTTTATTTCAAGGAATAATGATCGCGTAAATCTAAGTAGTTACATAAAAACAATCTATTAAGTGCCTATAAAAACATGTATAAAATATTTATACGTTGCTAGTTTTCTTTTAATATTTTCCTAATACTTTTTTTATACTTGCCTTATCACCCCTTTAGCCCTTCACAAGATTTCTGAATCTATCATACATAGAAGCAAACTACACAATTACCCAAACTTTTGCCCTTTACTCCTGCCCTACATCACCGCCCTTCAATCAAGTACTAGAGGCCCTTACAATTGCTCTCGTTTCCTGAACGAACCTTTAATCCAAGATGCGGGTAACGCATAAATTTTCCATTCAAAGGGTGTAGAAGAGCCCTTATAGGACTTACTAGATTCACTCACAGCCAATAGCAAGCTGTTATAATAATGAAGGGATTTTCCGTTTCCAATGTCTGGAATTAAGAACTTCGATTTTAGCAGATTTAATTTATAATTAGTGGAATTATGTTTTGGCGCTGTCTCAGGTGTTGTTAACATATAAAAGAAAAATAACAAGATATTTTTGTATTAAACTTGGTATTAAGTAAAAAGTTATTTTATGCATATGTTTTCTAAGAAAAACAAAAAAAAAATACTGCTTTAAATAAACAGCGGATTTGAATATAAAAAATTTTTTTGAGGTAAAAGTGGAGATCCCCTAGTGCTAGTCAGAACATGTACAAGCGGGGCCACTGAGAAGATTTCGGAAGTCGTATATACGAGTATGTCACGGCTAAAACCCGAAGCGCGGCTGCACCTAGTTTTAGCCGGTTAGAACATCAATAGGTTAGGTTAGTTAGGTTACTTTTTTGATACCGCCCAGAAAAAGGACTCCGTCGACTCATGATTGAAGCCAGTTTTTATATACATAGGTATATTTTTTTTTTACAGTTTTCCATATTAAAAACATTTCTAACCGGCTAAAACTAGGTGTAGCCGCACTTCGGGTATTAGCCGTAACATATATACTTAACCGTGTACACACTTAAACAGTGCGATCTAGGATCGGCCCTGTATTTAGGTGTAATTTGTATGCTTTCCGCCGGGAAAGAATGTTGGCGACGATAAACGCCATCTATGTCGCCACAAATTAATCATACGACTTTAACGACCAAGACCTGAAAATCGTGTGAAAAATGTTTCCTTCAATCTTTTTAAGTTATTCAGGTTGTAGCCCCGGAATGTAGCCTTTGGGAAATACTGGCTAAAACTAGTTATGGTTTTAGGGGATTAACGGCCCGTCTGTCATTAATAATTTAACTCTACGTAGGGTGGGAGGTAGCTGCACGAAATACAATGTAGAATGGGAAATTAAATTTAAATTTTAGCGTATTATTGATTGTTTTTTAATAAAGTAAACACGGAAAAAAGTCAAAAAAAGAAGGTGAAAAGTTTGACAATTTAATATTTTGGTTTTATTAACTTATAATTTTTTCAAATGAAGCTGTAAGCTGGTAAGTAGCTAAAAATGCTAAGTTGTGTTTAAATTTTGTAGGGTATAATAATCCAATGTAAAAAAAAGGTAATGAATAACAACTTGTAGGTGTAAAACATGTCATTAAATATTAATACACAAAAGCTGCAAGAAATACCTCAAAGTAATCACCAGTTTAAATAATGTGTTACATGAAAAAATCGTTTTCTAAATTGACCCGACCCGGAAATTGTGCCCGGAACCTACGGTTTAACATTAAGGATACACGGAAGTCAAGTTATAATATGACAGTGAAAAATGAAGCCTTTGGTAATTTAAAATAAAAAAGTATGTGTTTTAATCCGAATTTGGGATTATTTTGTCTAAGTTAAGTACTTATAGTGTTTTGTGCAAGTTAAAGATAATGAACAACTTTTCTTTTACATTCAAAGCTTGCCATCACTAGTGATCAATTAAGAAAATTTAATTTTATATTTTTCCATATTCGAAGACAGCACTAAACTAATTTATTTGAAACAAATACAATACAAGTGTGTAATTAAATTACTGAAAATTATTCTATTCAACCACCATACTTTTTTCTGTGCCTGTGAATAAGAGCATAATACAGATCACCATATTTTTTCTTAAATAAGGGCATGTACAGTTGGTTCACGCTCTCGCCTTTCAAGCCAATATTGGTCGGGGTCCGATTACAATAGGATTGGCTCGGCTCAGTGTCGCAATTATATTCGAATAAACGATCGGACCATTTGATTACTGAACACTTGAGATGTGTATTAAATGAGTAATGAAGCTGATGTGGTGTGACTTATTGGTGTGAAATATTCGTGTATTGAAGTTAACAAATTTGTATCGTAATTTTACTGGGTTTTATTGTAGAGCGATGTATACATTGGAAACTTCACGTATAACCAGATGAAAAATCGTATAAATTTTTCTCAAAAGTAGTAATAAATTTTACTATTCCACGCTAAGTGGTGAAAGGTTTAGTGTTATTAAAGATTATTTTACATTTTATCAAATTTTATCCATAATTGGAAAGTAGTAAAAAGCTATTTACAAATTATTGCGATGAAGAAGTGTAATTTTGTATAAAAATTTTTTGACCTTTGACTTTTAATATCTTCAAACGTGTACACGTGGTTCTATAAGATATTTGAGACTTTTCCTTAAGCTACAGAATCAATGTTTATATGACAATACAACTTATTATATTTTGTTCCGAGATTCCCTTTACATAACTGGGCTTCAATGATATTATGATTTATGCGGAATAAATTAGACTGTGACATAAAAAAAAACTACAAAATATAACCTTTCGAAAATTATTAATTTCAAATTAACTACAAGGAAAGTCCAAACTAAAGATTTCCCATAACATTATAATACTACAAATAAACCATATAAAACGTAAAACTTATTAAAACCCCAGCGTATTTGCACAATGCGAAACAAACAGACGTACGTTTTCAAAGAAGGGAAATAAGGGAATTAGCCCTTGTAAATAATGCCCTTAACATCTTTTCATCTTCATACAAATAAAGGACAAAGCCTCCTCCGGATATTGCCATATGATAAAAACCCTATGACGTATAACAGAGCGGGGAAATGGAAAATTACGAAGGGAAAAGATTGTACGCAATGACGCGTTTGTGTTAAATTTTTTATTAAATTGTACAGGGTGTGTGTGAAGTGCTTATATGGGTAAAGCTGGTATGAGTTTCTAAAGCTTAGCAGTGGTTAGCTAGGAATCGTGTTTTTTTTTAATATAACACTACTTTACAGGTTAAACAATTTATTAATATGTAAGAATGTTCCCTTTATAACATGAATAATAAAGTGTAGTTAAAAAAATAATTTTAAAAATGCTTATCTATTATCATAACACGCCTTAAGATTTTTTTTTAATGTATTGTATAAGCACCCTGTATAAAGGAAGAATGGAATTTTTGTTAAGTATTAATACTGACGGCTCCGGATGTAAATTGTTAACAATTTGTGAAGAACATTTTCATACCTTTTGTTAATTTTTGATATATTTTTTCAACAAAATAATCTTGTACAAACGCTGAAAACATTTATTTTCAACATACTAATACAGAACGATATCTGTACAAATGTTTGGACAACTGGAACACAAAACAAATTCCATGTTCTAATAAACTTTAATTTAACAAACAGGGATTACTTATTTCAAATTGTTTCCGACAAATACCTTTGTTAACCGGGGTCGGTTAAAAATAAATAAGTTTCGAGAGCCCGAGGGTTTCGATATAACTTTGTTCTATACCCCTGGGGACATACGGGGTTGGAGAATGTCCAATATTTGTTTCATGCAATTGGTTAGATATCGGTTTGGATAGCGATCAATGATTGCATAAATTTGTGGTATATTGTTGTGACAATTGTATAAAATATCATTGTCCAAAATTGTAAAAGTCTGTTGAATAATCTTGATGCGTTGTCTGTGTAGTTTTCGAATGATATACTTCTTACCCTCAATAATTTTATCAAAACATTTTCAAAGTGAATGTTTATTAACGAATTCAAGCGTTAACGAATTTTATCATATTTACTTTCGCTTAGTTCTAACAGAGAACAAGCGCACACGAGTAAACTCTCTTACTATCTCTCCCAAGATTATATCTCTTTAAAAAAACATAACCGACTCTGTTATAAGCCTATATATAAGTAGTTTAGAAAACGATATATTAAATTACTTTTATCATTAAAAGGAAAAACCAGTTCAAGGCCAATTTAATTTACATTTGACGTCAAAGAGTTTTCATATTAGCACGTCAAAACAACTTACTTTTGACACTAAAAAAGTTATTTTTTGCTGTCCATTCTCCCCGCCCGTGTGTATCATTAATACCGGACCTAATTTCTAACTTCGCTTCAATATGAAACGATTCTTGTGACATTATTTGCTCGCCGTTCTTGATACAAGTTTTTTGACGTTCCGTTTTATTTGAACCAATGTTCAGCGATGTGATTGTTGTTGACATTCGATGTTTATGATGCTTTTGAACGTGTGTTTTGGAAATGCTTTTTTATTGGGTCAATGTTAGTTGTTTTCGTTTTTAACTGTACAAAATTTATTTAGCGGTTATAAAAATATTTTTTATAGTATGTATCTTCCTACTAATATTATAAGTGAGTAAGCTAGTTTAAATGTTGAACGCTAGCTTTCAAACGAATATAAATAATACTTTATGAATCTATAACGCGGAAATAATTTAGAGAATTAAGTAATATTTTAAAAATACATAAAAAACTTAAACTTACAACTACTACATATTTTATATTTTGATTTGAAAAGTGTAAACAACAACTATCCAAAGAATTACCCTTTAACCCTTCGTTTCACAATAACCAAAGAAACAATCTGGCATCATACAGGCTCTATTGTCCACTTCAAACTGACCATATCCCAGCAATAAAAATGTACTGACGAGAAAAATTGTAGGGGCTGACCCGCGGTAAAGATGCTGCTACACTTTTGTTGCCGCCTTTGGGAAACGGTCTACTCTGGTTCCGAATGGTGGTGCGGGAAGTTTCCTTAATTAGTTCGCACTTTAATATTTTTTAAACTTTTATAGTGTTGAGCGGGTACGTATGGTACGGCAAAATAATTTATATGTTCAATGAATGTACACGATTAAAATTCTAAATTATGATTGTATAATTTCCGAAAAGAGTGCTAGGAGTTTTTTTCCGCCGGCTTTTTTCTCTCGGTCCACGGTTAGGTTAAGTCGAAGTTTGTAACATTGACGTTCATTAAGTATATGTTACATATCTATGATGAATAAAATAATTTTGTTTTTTTTATTATTTTTTTAATGCAGAAGAATAATTATAATATAGCTAGAATATTTTAGATCATTTTTATTATGATAAATAATTTCATTACGAAGACATGTTGCTGCGGTATGTTAAGGACAGGAATGCTGGGTAGGCCCCAGGTTCGATTAATGGGTCGGGTCAATTAAGTTAATTATGTTTGCTAATTTGGATCGTGTCTGGGTGTAATTAGGTTATCCCTTAAGTTACACTGTATAGAGGATCTCACGCATTTCTCGTCCCATCAGACATTGCTCCTTCGAAATATGCTCCATTGAGGTATAGTGTGACCGTCGAGTTACTAACCTGCTATCGAAAATATATCAAAAATCTCAACTGAACAGACAACTTAGTAGAATATCAACCATATCAGTCACTTTTATTTTTCTACGGAATTCTTCAATATAGATTTGAACACTCGCAGACACGGAGGATAGACATCTGAATAATTTATTTATTTGTCATCTCGTTTCAAATCTAGTTAAGCAATTATCTTTAGAAACTGGAAAATATTCGACGAGAAATATTTGCGTAGTTTATTTACTCTGCTACCCCTAAAATCTTTAAGTAATACCTATTTTTTCTAATACTTGTTTATTAAAGTTATCTCTAAATCCGTATTCTCGTTGATTTTTCTGTTCAATTGCTCTTCAACCAACGAAAGCCTCAATTTTTACACAATTTTTATTTCCTTAAGTGTGGCTGAGCCCCAATTTGTACAAATTACTACGAAATGAGAAGGAAGCTCCTTTAAAGAAAGGCTTTGTTTCAGAACGGTCAGAGCTTTAAGTATTCTTTGTTTTTATTTCTGTTTGTGCGTGTGTTTGTTTGAATCTTTCTTTCTTTGCACGAGAAATTGCAAGTTCCAGTTTTAATTATAGTTGTATTTTTTATCTAAAGAAGATGTTTAGCGAAAAAGACTATTCATAACTATGACCCAATTTCAACCTTAACTGTTCTGTAATATGGCTTCCTTCCGGAGGACATAATGTCGCGGTTATAATACCTCTAGGTTATAATACTGCAATATAATTTCAATCAGAGAAAAATGACTAGTTATGACATTATATAGCCAGTATCAAAACTTTTACATAAGTGAAAACCTCTGGAAACTGTACGTTTGGTTTCTGTGACGTTTGATCTTTCGGTATCAACAGCTATTTACCATCGTTTATTGGCGTATAAAAACTCAGATATAAAGGTTATTTTAGTAACTGAAGAGACGAGTCAATGGTTAGTAAGTTATTGAGATTGGCCGTTAGTAGAATGTGTAATACTAACACAAAATTTTCGGACACAAAAAACTCGGACAAGTTGTCCGAGATGTCGTTTTTCAATCTTAATATTATTTTTTACCAAGGTGTCAGAGTTTTTTGTGTCCGATGACTCATAATACTACAGCATTAGGATGCAAAGGCGTGGTCGACTCTAGGTACTTTAGATATTCAGTGTCGGTGCCAGTAATTCTTAATATCCTAACCTTCTGGCCGGAACACAGTAAATTGTCTTGCGGTAGCAATATACATATTTATAGGGCCCAATTCCGAACACTCCCTAGATCTAACTAAAAATATTGCTATTCTATTCTCATAGTTAGTAATAAGACAATGTTAAATCGTATCACAACATTTTGTCCAAATTATTTGAAACTTGGACCAAATGGGCTGTGGATTGGTCTAAATGTGTCTCGAATCACATAAGTATTTTGCTGGACTAAATTAGTGATAGCAATAATTCGTTAAGGCCCAATTGCAGGGAACGTTTTAACCTCGGGTTAGCTAACTCAGATTTAAATGGCGCCACCATCGATTGTAATAAGAAGTAGTTACAATCGATGGTGGCGCTATTTAAACCCGAGTTAGCTAACCCGAAGCTAACCCGAGGTTAAAACGTTCCCTGCAATTGGGCCTTAGACAGCTTTTCCTTGAAATTAACACCATAGTCTTGTAATGGACAACGTTTTATCTAAAAACGTCAATATCAACAAAACGCCAATGTTTTCTCTAGAACCTTCTAAATAGATTGAATGAAACACTCCAGTTCATGTCTATGTTTCCAGATGTATAATATAAAACCAATAAACATAAGGAGCTACTTAGAATTAAGACGAATGTGCTCGTATAAGAAATATCGTAAAGTTTACAGCACCATCCCATCGGATAAAAGTCAAGGTTCGTCGTGTTTACCTAAGAATATGATTAAATAGAATGGTTATGGTGTAGATATTTGTCTATGAATATGAATATATATAATAAAGAATTAAAGATGATAAAGGACCTTCCTTGTTATTTAGCATACGACAAAACCAATATTACTTTTAAGAAACTTAAATGCTGTGACAATCACTAACGTTTTTAAGGCTAACGTTATTATGTCTGTATGTTTGATCATTAACTTTTGAAACGTTAACAAAAAAGGGGTGCTTTCAAAAACTGTCCAGCAGTGGATTTTTCACGGTGGTAAATGTTGATATTAAATACATTTTTGAACACAAAAAAGCAAACAGTGTTTCCATTTTTATTTCTTTGTACAATTGTTCAAAAACAACATACAAATTGCATTCCAAGCGGGAAATATAACTTTAAATATAACAAAACCAAGCCTTAGAAATTGTACAAAGAAAATATATATCTAAGAACCACGATAAAATCTGAACAAAGTAAATTACAAGAGTAATAACAAAAATCTCAAATGGTGAGAAAAAGGGTCGAGGATCATTATGAAAATGAAAAAAATATTTGAATAAGAAACTCTAAAAAAACACTCAGCAGGATGAATCAAAAGAATAAACAAAAAGGAACAAAATAACATCGTCCGACTGCAGGCGTTCTAATCTGAATTTTATTTGCAAGACGTTAAGATTTATTATTGAAATTGGGGCACGACATTTACATCTCAAAAGAGCAGCTGTTTACTTTTGAGTATTAAAATGTAATTAAAAATATGATTGATTGATTTTTGATCCATAAAAAATATCGGTTTATTAATGCTGCAAGAGTCTAAAATAATTGGACCTACGATCAAGTGGGTGAAACTGTATGCTTGTTCGGCGTCAAATAAATTAAATTAAAAACATATCATTTTTCTTTATTTGAAACTATATTAAAAAGCATTTAATTTCAATCACAAACAGCCAAAAAGTCGTTAATTTTATAAAAGGATTTAATCACTTAAGCACATACGAACCTTTGACCTTATTTGGGTATATTTTCTATTTGTAAACTGTTATAGACAAAACGAATGGATACGATCCTCATTTGCACTTATTTGTAATATAGTGCTTAAAACATTGGCCATTAAGCTGATTATAGCTTAAATAAATTGATTAGCTCGTGTTGGCCTCGGGGGCTGGGGCAAATGAGGGTTTAGCCAAAAGTAAAGTAATTGGTACAAAAATGTAATAAAGTCGAATCGGAAAATTTTAGTATCCATTAATGGAGATTTTAAGTATTATTTTGCCCTTGTTTTTGAAAGGACTAGTTGTATAAGAGGATGGTCAATGCCAGTATTTTAATAAAAGTCGTACCTAACTTTTGCTAGACACTCTTTAGTCAAGTTTGATAACAGTTGTAAAAAGGTCACTTCCGAAGCCTGAAACCATGTAGTCTTGAGCCTCTACTAAATTTAAAAAGTTATTAAGGATTGAAGAGTCATATTCGCCGCTTGAAATCATCGCTCACACATCATCTGTCGGTTCAGGTGCGATTATTTACATTGCTTAATTAAAACACTATTTAATTTAAACCATCGCAAAGCAGACCCAATGATATCAATCTAGAAATTTGCTATGTAAGCTTATTCCTGCCTATGTGTATGAAATGAGAAATGACAATAGTATTCAAGCCATGTCTAAGCTAAATCCGCAGATTACTCGCAGATATGACTATCTATATGTAATGGACTTATGTAGTGCTTGAAGGATTAGCGCAATTAATTGTATGTCTAGATATTAATAACTTGTGTGTTTACATTTATAACGCCAGTGCAGCAAGCTAATATTAATAAGGTGATGAAATAGACAAGCTTAGTTGCCAAGTGCAGTCTTGCTTTTTTTTAATGTAATGTGAAAGGATAATTCTCGAACTTATATCACCACTAGTGGCCGCCCGCGACTCCGTTCGCGTGGAAGTCGATTTCCCGTGGGAATGAGAAGTTTCCCGCGGTAAAAATATGTATGTCCTTTCCTAAGTTCAGTTGTTTCTTCATACCAAATTACATCAAAATCGGTCCAGTGGTTTAGGCGTGAAAGCGTAACAGACAGACAGACAGAGTTACTTTCGCATTTATAATATTAATAATATAGTAGGGAAGCAGGGATAGTAGGGATTAACGATTTTATGATGAATACACGATGAATGAAAGTAATTTTTGAGTAAGAATAATATTCATAATCTTCAATAACGCGCATGAAAGAAGTGTTCTTTTAACAATTTTTCATATAACACTCAAGAAAGCAAAAATAGTGCTAAATCCTTAAATAAATAAGCTAGAATTAGGTACAAGAAAAACTAATAGTAACCACGTCAATCAAGAACCTCCAAGAAATTGTAATAAGTAACCTAAAAATACTAAGGGTTTCTGGTGTATTTTTCCTCTCAGTCTTCCTTCTATTTTTTTATCGCCGAAGTGGTAAATAATTGCTTCAGAATACAGAATTTCATTAACTGCAAAGACCTTGTAGCTTAAATTACTCTAATCGTTTTCCATTCCTATACAATAAAATGTTTTAATCAATCTTGTTAATATTTTATAAACAACTAGTGGCCGTCCGCGACTCCGTTCGCGTGGAAGTCGGTTTTGTCTCGATAAAAAGTACCCTATGTGTTATTCTGATATATAAGCTATATTACTGCAATTTTTACGTGAAAGAGTAACAAACATCCATACATACTTAGAAACTTTCACGTTTATAATATTAGTAGGAAGATTATTCAAGCACGACTTTTCAACTTTAGAGCTAATTAAAAAAAAACTTGCACACGAAAATAAATCGTAAGCAATATCCATTACCCGAAAATAGTTGCATTAAATAGTCTGT
The DNA here is from genome assembly GCA_916618145.1 of Emmelina monodactyla. Classification (NCBI taxonomy): domain Eukaryota; kingdom Metazoa; phylum Arthropoda; class Insecta; order Lepidoptera; family Pterophoridae; genus Emmelina; species Emmelina monodactyla. The sequence continues at coordinate 8,088,370 of OU745316.1, forward strand.
TCATTTAATTCGTGTCACGTCCCACAATTATTTCGAAGACCGCATTTATTTAAATTCCGACTGTTTGTGAATTCACAACGCTTCGTTCAAAGCAATAGCAGCAGATTGCACAGTTATCGCGTCTAGACGATCATTGCTTGAGAATCGCTTTACAATCCGTGCATAGATGTAACAGTCGATACGATGCACAGAAATTACTGGAAAGCGATTTCAGTGACATAGTTGAGAATTAGCTCGGTTTAAGTAGTATTAGTTTGGATTTTGGTATCTGATTCGGGTAAATTTTTTGGAATCATTTTTGAAAAAAGTGGTTTTTGATTGTTTTTAGGTTTTAAGTAGGATATTTTTAAAAGAAAATATGCATTGAGGCTATCTTTTTTCACTCCGTTGTCCATCTGTGAGTATGTCAACGCAGGCATATAGTATAGCTTTTTATTCCAATTTCCATAAAAGTACTGTCAAAACTGTTGGTAGATTTCACTTGTATAAAAATTATATTTTCTCAAGTGCCGTTAAGGAATTTCAGAACTCAGAAAATTAAAAGTGACATATTAAAAATACATATTCGCCATTTTATAACAGTAGGTACCTATTACAGTGTCATAGCTATAAAATTGCAAGCTATTCCAAGACTTCCATTCAACACAACACAAACTATAGAGATGGGAGCAGTTTCAAAACATGGATAAACTTCAGACTTCCCAGAAATTCCTAACGAACTAGACGAAATTCTTCCTTAGTTACAACATCATAGAATTTTAAGCGCATACAACATAAACTGTGTAAAATATGAAGTTATTTGTAACAATAGCTTGTAAAACAATGCAGTGACGTCAAAAGGTTCATGAAATTTAAATAGCTTGTTATACCTCTAAGGGGGCACATAATAACACGCACACAGACAGACAAGATACGGGTGGTGTCGTTGTGTTTAAAGCAATGATAACTATTGTGGGACATAATGCTTACGTTCTTAGTTAGTTTTCAATATTGATTTAGCTTTTTGTACAGTTCGAATTGTTGAAATTTTATTTGACTAGTGGCCGCCGTTTGGAAGTCGGTTGTGGGAATGATAAGTTTTCCCGCGGTAAATAGTACCCTATATGTTATTCTGATGTGTAACCTATATTAATGTAAAGTTTCATCCAAATCCGTCGGTTAGTTTTTACGTAAAAGAGTAACAATCATCCGTACATACTCACAAACTTTCACGTTTATAATATTAGAAGGATTTAACTTTTAAGATTTATGAGAAAATGTTTTGCATGTCTACAAAGAGTACAGTTAGAGCTATGTATGACAGGGCCATCTAATTCTTAATGTTAGTTAAGCTAGTTTCGACGGCACAAGTGAAGCTGTACTGGAATGTCAAATCATTGTGTAAATAATAGTTTTAATTTAGTAACTATCAAATCCAAGCTAGTTACGGTAACAGCAATGACTAAACCTATTGCTATTTGATCCAAAATTGGTTATTTGGTTATAAAAAATGACAATTAACTTTCAATGTATATATTTTCAGGGAACTAATTTATCAGCATCTCAATACTCCTATAATAAGATGGTAAGAAAAAAATGAAAAACATTTCTTTAGAATGGAATTACTTCTCGGATTCAAAAAGCCCCATATGACGGTGCCTATTGTGTAGTCCTATTTCAAAGTACTTTGTACTAATCAAGTTGAGCTGGGTGCTCTCTGTAGGGTTAAAAAATAGTGACAGAAGGGAGCATGCATTCATATATTTACCTTGTCAGGGGCTTTGAAGACTGATGAAAATGTAATAGGAATGGGTTCTAGCAAGATATATTTATAACACCAAGGATTTATATTACTTTAATACGGCGTTATATATTGAAAAGCAAAACAATTCGTCCACTAATGACATTATATTAACAGATGACAGATGTAAAAAGCTTCGCTATTGGCTATCAAAAGCCAAAGACGTAATTGCGAACAACAGACGGACGGACAGCGAAGTCTCAGCTAAAGGGTCTCGTTCATACATTTTCGGTACCGAATCCCAAAAATAAGATTTTTCCAAATTTGGTGTATTAACAATGATTTGTTATGAATTCCACAAATCTAATTACTAAGCAAAGTAATAAATTCGACTACTTAACTGGGAACTACAAACCGTAAATTTAATGAATTCTTAACTTCTGTCGTCTTCACTTCTGGTCCACCCGTGTGTGAACGGCAACGATGGCATACTGCACTTGTTAGCCCAGACAGCGATTACAGCAATTTATGTAGTCAGGTAATGACTTAGCTCGGAAGCCCGGGCAACACAGAGGTGAAATACGCTTCTAATGAGAATACAGGAGGGTAGGTCACGTGTGTAGCTTCTTGTTTCAAATGATAATGCCCTTTTAAACGACTTTTAGGACGATGAGTTTAGATAGCGTGTGTGAGGAATAGTTTTTCTCTAGATCTTAGTAAAATATCAAATGGTTTCCTTCTTTAAGATAATAGTAAGTAATAACAACCAAAAATGTATATCCCACTAGTAGGGCACAGGCGATTTTATCGGAAAGCAAAAGGATTTAAGGCGTAATCCAGCAAGCTAGCTCAGTGCGGGTTGATTTTTACTTTAAAATACATCTATTATTTACAAGTATAAATAAAAAAACACAACAATATTCAATTTAAATTGATTAATTTAATTTTTTGGTAGCGATTTAAGTCCGCGCATATAAAGTCTACAATCCCACTTCTGACATTAGGCCCTTCGCTAGATTTTTTGTCGCACTCGTATAATTTACCGCCTAGCCATGTGGTCCTAGTAGAGAATTATAGCACTGCATATCCCTTTGTGAATGTCGTAAAATACAAAGGTGCTATTAGGTTAAGGTTTACGGTAGGAACAGAGGCGCATATAGGTCAACATTAAGAACTATGAAAGATGTAAAAAAAAGGCAAATTTTGTGTAAACGATATTGTTTTATCCAATATGAATGGAAGCTCTGATTTGAATTCTGTTAAAGTTCTATTCCTACAAAAATATAAGGAAACTTTATGTTATGTAAAATGTGTTTACCACTAAGACACCAACCTCGATACAGTATAAGGTAAACATTTTCATAAATATTGAATTTCATACAAAGTGCTTTGTGTATTGGTCTTATTTACTCACTTTATAGTGCACATTATCTGCCAAGTCTAGACAACACTTTATATTTGTAACATTTTACAAGTTTAAGTTTTCAACTAAGACACTTGAAGTCTCTAAAGACAGGTCAAGTTGGCTAAAGTTTGGATTCATGCCAGTGCAAGACACTTATCTTTTTATGTTTAATGTACCATGAATTTTAGTTTAGGTGACTAGACTACACCGTTATTGTAGTTCTAACATGTTTAGTTAATTCTATTATAAGAGTTGGTTTTATTCCCAAGTTAATGCCATGCCATTTCCAAGTCTTAGGGATCAAAACAATTAATAAATCTTCTAAAATTCATACCATAGGTGTTTCCTGAAACAAAGCGATAGATTGTAACATAGGGACCACACAATGCACTAGAGAAAAACCTAATTTCACCTAGAAACGAGCCAATTACGAAAATTCTATCTACTGAATTGGCCGAGAATGCTTAACAGTCCGGTATACATACCGCAGTCACTATAGAGATCGTTAATAATAATAGTCCGTATATCTATTTGTTAATCGTTTCTTGTTACTTTGTTGTATTTTTATATTAGCCTAAAGCTTTAGTTCCTAAGCGTTTATTTTGACAGTGTATATCTAGGTTTAGCGTAGTCTTAGGCCCTGTAGATAGGATCTCTAATAGGGAGGCTATTCTCTCGGGTATCGTAAGAGGCTAATAAGAAAGTTATTTACCTACCGTAGGACGGAGAGCAATGTCTAACACTATACTTCGCTAGTATTAGTATTGTGAAAACCTCCTTAAAAGGAACAGACTTATGTCCACTGGTGGACGAACTGTACCTTAATCGACAAGAATTTTATTTTAGTACCACCTTGTTCTATAAAATGCAACAGCAACGCCAGTCTACTTTGATCTGTATATTTAGGTCAAGTGAAATAAATGGATTTGCTCAAAACTCTACAATTTTTAAAGCTGAATCAGATATGACTGGCTGCCAGTCTAAATTGAAGCATTTGCATCAAAATTTGTGTACAGTCAGTAATTACATAATCTAACAACGATCAACTTTTGATGCCATGAAAAAAAAAACTAATCGTAATTGAAGCCAACATGCGGACCGACGGTATCAAGCAACTTACTTCGATAGAGCACCAATCCTGGATCGCACAATCGAAGTGTTTACGGAGTATTAAAAATGTTATACGGAGTTGTCCAAGAAATACAACTTCCGAAGTTATCTCATCGGCCTCGCTTAGCCCTAGATCCTTACTGTCTTCTCGTACGGAATTCTTCAATTTTACCGCCAAAAAGGAATAATGTGAAGGCTATAAACAGAATTTTAAAAGACTGTAGACATACCAAAACTTATTACAAAAACACCCTGTAAATCACTACCAACGCGGCCACGAAAAAAACGATTAGTCACACTGTAGAGCATTTTAGAAAAGAACAACCAAAACTAAGATTAATCTACTGACTGTACCGTGTCGAGTCCATGTTCACTTTTAATCCGGATAGCAACGTACCGGAACAATTAATTTGAAAATGCACCAGTTTATTCATGTGGTGACTGTTTCTATTCGTGAATGGTTTAACTATCTATGTTAAACGGTTTTGGGTCTTTGACTATACCGACGTCTAGGCTCGGATATATGATACTAGTGGCCGCCCGCGACTCCGTTCGCGTGGAAGTCGGTTTCCCGTGGGAATGAGAAGTTTTCCCGCGGTAAAAAGTAGCCTATGTCCTTTCCCAAGTTCAGTTCTTTCTTCATACCAAATTTCATCAAAATCGGTTCAGTGGTTTAGGCGTGAAAGCGTAACAGACAGACAGACAGACAGACAGACAGACAGACAGACAGACAGAGTTACTTTCGCATTTATAATATTAGTAGGGAAGTAGGGATTAGAAGATTTGGTATATGATTTGATGAATGTTGATGAAGGTTTATTTTTGCAAAGTTTAGCCAGATATGCCTTCTACAATGTATTACGAAGAAGTAAAGCTTTGCCAGTTTGGATGTAATGATGGAATATCCTCTGAAACTACTGAAACCAATCTTAAAGACCAAATCAATTTTAAAAACTTTCCTTAATTATCACTTTTATTTTATTTTTATATCAATTACTAGCGACCCACCCACGCTTCGCAATGGTGTAATTTTAGCCGACTTTCACACGAAATATTGAATTCTAGCTAACTAAAAAATCTTTTTCTGGATATTTTTTATTTACAAATTTAAATGAAATAATACCTAAATGATGGAACCGCATTTAAATCCGTCAAGTGGTTTAAGAGGAGTTAGCGGACAAACATACAAACAGACACAATTAGCGACTTGGATTTACACTGTGTAATGATGATGACTAATAAATTTCATGTTTTGTTTCAGAATGTCATGGTAATAAGCAGTTCATTGGATGTGTAAGTTAATTATTTTATTATTTTTAATATAAACATATACTTCAAGTTATCAGTACACGACACACTGTGTGTTCCTCTAGCTAATTTATCAATAAAAACAACGTGTGTTAAATCTGTAACATCATAACTGATCATTTAATATTTGCTTAAAGTCGAGGTAGTTTCAAACAATACTCTTTACTTATATCTATTGTTAACTAATTTTTAAAGAGTTTTAACGAAGTAAGTGACATGGAAAAATCTTTGAAAAAATCCAATAGCTTAAATATAAAAATAACTAATTATTTTTTCCATAATATATTTTAGTTATTACAAATATTTATTACGTTTTTACCTCTCAATGGCCGTGGACTAATTAACGTTCGAACAGAGGTCGATCATGAGCTATATAACTCGACTTATAAATAATTGACACACGAATTTTATTAAGTATTGTCCTTTTATCTTTTATTAATTATTTACATGCAATGACTTTCAAGTTGATTTGTAATAAAACTCCACAAAACACAATTTATTATCTAACAAATTTTAGTTACAATTTCTGAAAATCATTTGAATGTACAGAAGAATATTAAACGATTTAATTGTTAAACACTTTTAAAGTTGACTTCCTTTTTAGCTTTGAACTTTAAAATGGAAATGCCACATCTAATATAAGAATATTATTTCATTTGTCTTATCGTTTAGTTAGACGAACAAATATTTTTAGGTTATTTATCTTTTCAAGATTTCTATCCTAAGTGTTAAAACCAGCATATAAAAGATATATTCAAAAAACGTGTTACATAACCAATAAATCGACAGAGGCGAAACCTGGTTATGAGAACAAAAGTCGTTAAATCTCGTTGTAAGCACAAAAATCGCGTTTAAACATTTACTCAGAACGGTCCGGGGAGAGAAATATTGAATACATCGTCACACGTTCTAATATTCATGAGCGGGGTTTGGTCCAAAAATAACTTTAAAAGTTTTAATTTGACCTATTTCTTTATTTTGTTTTAACAATGAACATTTTAATAATAGGTGATATCCATGGTGATATGTCTGAAGGTTACCATCCAAACTGACCATTACTTTAATTTATACCAAAGTGATAGATGGCGCTTAGGTACTGTATTTAAAATCACAACTTCATAATTTTATCTCGTTGCGTTTAGTGTAATGTTACGTTTGTTTAGTGAAAGAGTACTATAACATTATGCAGATGAATATATTGTTCAGAAGGCTTTATACAAAACGAAGGCTATATTGTTCAAAATATCTTTCGAGCCGAGATAACAGAATCCGCAAACCCCCGGACCGTTTTAAGTAATCAAATGTCGTTTCTTTTATCATTACGAGAATCTCTGCCGCCCATCCGTTGCCCTGCCACCGAAATGGTAATGCTTCCAACCGGCACAATGACATTCGTTCCTCACACGACTTTCATGAAATCGCAACAAGCGTAATGCAGACAATAAACTTTCGATATATCGAACGCTTTCATATTCAACGCCCTGCTGTAAGTGATTCTAGTTCGCTCCGTACTTGTATAGTGGGGTAGGTGTGTATCTCCGTGTTTTCGATACTGTTGTTTTAGATTACTTTCGATAATTAGTTTTGGGCTAGCCTTGTGAAGTTTGGCTCGAATTTATCTATTGGAAACGACGGCACAAATAAAACCGATGGTCGAAATGGCCGCCCGTGGATGTAACAGACGTTTTTATTTATTGGTTCACGGGGTAATTTGTCTTTTAAGATAACTAGAAATGTAATGTTTACTTTAGTTTGTTTTAGTATTGTTTTTGTGTTTATTGTTTCTATTATCTGAAAATGATTAGATAGAAAAGCATTTGTGTTGCGTGTTACAGAGTTTTGATTGAAGTTGGTATGAATAATATATTTTTAGAAACAAAGTTACTTAATGTTAAATGTAAAACTGTTTTTCTCTAGACAAAAAAAATGAATGTATATTTTTTATGAATTAGGAAATATTTGAATGCTGTTTTCTCGGTATAAAATCCGTTGCGTGATTAGTATACAAAAGACCCTAAAGGACGATAAAATTTTTAAATTATTCTTTTGACATAATCAAAATCTGTATAAAAGGAATAAATTCCTGCAGCTAATTACAAGAACATGATACCGTTTTGTGGCCAACAAAAGACAGCCACGGGCTACCGCGGTATCCTTACACTAAAGTATTATTAAGGAACAAAAGATCATTCTGTTATATTTTGAACCGTAATTTATTAGGTTGTCTTGGCCTGCTTTATGTATTTACAGCTACTAATAAGGTTCTTGAATGCCTGGTTGATAGATTGTAAATGATGTTTTTATTGATTGATTTGAGGAAAGTATTTAAATGAAGGTCAATTAATTAGTCGGTACTGCAAAAGTCGGTTTTCGTTTAATTATGAATTGGCTTTCCTTCGCCGTCTCACCTTACCATGTAGGTGGTATCGGTATACCTGTTACGGCTAATACCCGAAGTGCGGCTACACCTAGTTTTAGCCGGTTAGAACATCAATAGGTTAGGTTAGTTAGGTTACTTTTTTGATACCACCCAGAAAAAGGAGACTCCGTCGACTCATGGTTGAAGCCAGTTTTTATATACATAGGTTTTTTTTTTTTACAGTTACCATATAAAAAACACTTCTAACCAGCTAAAACTAGGTGTAGCCGCACTTCGGGTATTAGCCGTAACATATCTATAAAATAGAAAATTAAAGAATTGTTAGTTTGCGTAGGGCTCTATAGTTTTATAACTCTAACCATTCGAGTATTAGTAATGTCACAAAGATTTTTAGCTGTACTGACCCAGGCATTTTTTTTTAAGCTTTTGGTCAAAATATCGAGTTTGCATCCCTACAAAACTTGTGGCACTAGTTCATACATTAACAACAATTTTAACACAAAAATAAACAAATAACATTAATCCACAGTATATAACTCGTCATCAAAACCTTGTTCAGTGCGAGATCAGTATAACTTTAGATTAAAACGAACGACGTCACAAACCCCGTACAAAGGATAGAAACGCACCGCAATTTATACTCAACTGAGTGGACTAACAAATTAATCTGACCGTCTCGTAAACACTGGGGTGATACCAGTTTGTATCTATAATTAGATTATGAGAAAAGTAATAATAGATTAATATTGTTGCACAAAACTACATCTAAATGACCAAATTTTTCAATTTAAAGCTACTACTAAAATTATAAGTAGAGAAATACTGTGGCAACGATTTTTAATAACACTGATGATATGATATGGAATTTTAGTGATGTCTCATTAAAAAAATATTTACCACTTTTTGCGTGCAACACAAACTTTTGTAAGATTATAATTGTTATGATACATAATATTTGTAATCTACGCATGAGTTGTAAAACTCACACTTTACATACTTTACACAAATACAGTTTATTTGCCGCAATAAACTGTCGTCAGAGATATTATAAAAAGTTGCTGGACGTCCCGAGAATGAGTTTTTCGTGAGTGCAGCTTTATGGTTTTAATTTGAAATACGTAGGAAAAGTTGTGACATACCAATACGTATTGTTTTTTAATATCGGTAAGTTAGCATTCGTCAAATTTTAATGTTGCTCGATATGAACTGTTTTTAGATTTGCCTTTACATGGACGTATGCAATATAAATCAGGGGGAAAAAAGGGTGAAAAGAAAAATAAGGAATTGGTCTAATCAAAGAATCCTAAATATGACTCGATTTCAGCTTTTACCACGTTACTAATAATATTCCTTCTTCCCTTTTTTTCTCTATAAAAAAACAGGAACTTTATCACCTCTTTCGCTATAAAACAAATAATAATTAAACCTTCGTGATGGAATTAGCCCGATCCCTTCTAACAAGCCTGCACTATGACCTCTCCCAGGAGAGAGCTTCGGGTCACTCCTCGAATTGTTCCTGGTGAGAGTATGGTGGATAATTATTGTTAGAGAGAGAGTAAGAAGGCTCTGGTTTATTACTTGTATACAAGGAACATGCCCTATAACCGTTTTTGTTAAGGCCTTCATCATGTTAATCAGTTTGTGGGTGAAATATTTACAAGTACAAACCTTTTTTTTATAAAATACTTTCGTTTTTGGCGTGATTGAGTCACAAACATCTAGAAATCTAAGCATCCATATATAAAAAAAAAACACATTTATAATATTAGTAGGATACTAAAATATTACTTAACAATAATTTAACCAAATGATCAATAAATATTTTATTTTTATTTATGGAATGCTTTTTGATAAAACATGGCAATAAAAACGAGTTACATGTGTTCACACTACACCTTTCAGGTCCAACTAAAGGGAAACGGTGTAAAATTATTAGTAATCATTAATATAACTAACATTGTTAAAACAAGATTTAAGGGTTCAAAAGTTGTCTTTTACAATTAATCCAAGTCAATCACTGCCTACGCAGATGCTTACGTTTCATCTTTCATATTTTGTCCAATATCAAAAAATCCAATTAAATTAAGAATCCAATTAAAATTAATAAAAAAAACAATAAGACGTTTCGAGAGTTTCTCAATATCTCGGGGAATAATTTTTTGATAAAAATCGCTAGGACAAAACCAAATTATATATCGAATATTATTCAGTTTTGGACTATGAAATAAAATACGTTGAATTCATTAAGATTTGGTATAAACGAAATAAAATTTATTTGTTTTGTCAAAAAATACAACACCTAAGAAACATTTCATTTGTTTGTTCTAATTGTATGTATTATGTATCATATAACATTACTAGTTGCTTTCTACTTTTTAAGGGCAAGAATGACCTAAGTGAGAGAATGAGTAAGTGTATGAGTGAGTGAATGAGTGAGTTAATAATTCAGCGAATGAGTGGGTGAAAAAGTGAGTGAATTGTTTTGAAGTATCTAATTTTTCAATAGCGCGCGAAGTTTTTCATTCCATTACAATGAATAAAATCGTTGAAGTTCTCAAGTTACGGCGTGACCAAAACAAGTAAGGATTCATTATTATAAATGATTTAAGTTTTTAGATTTTAACTCAAAGATAACTAAATCTTACAAACAAAATAAACGTAATGCTAAATCGATGTCCATCACTTATCAAGTGTAAAGTTCACTTGTTACCAGATCAGGTTTCTATCTCCAAGGAACCCGATAACTTATCCACTTAGACACAGTTCAGTGCACACCAACCCTTATACTATAATAATTGACCACTTCGGATCTCGGTTAGGATATTTCATCTTGTGATTGTTATTCAGTTCTACATTTTTATTTATGAATCTATAATGAATAGGATTAGGAAAGCTCTGGAATTATGGCATACTAGTGGCCGCCCGCGACTCCGTTCGCGTGGGAGTCGGTTTCCCGTGGGAATGAGAAGTTTTCCCGCGGTAAAAAGTACCCTATGTCCTTTCCCAAGTTCAGTTCTTTCTTCATACCAAATTTCATCAAAATCGGTTCAGTGGTTTAGGCGTGAAAGCGTAACAGACAGACAGACAGACAGACAGACAGAGTTACTTTCGCATTTATAATATTAGTAGGAATAAAATTCGTTTGTAATTTTGGAATTTTAAAAGCTTCTGAGTATTTCAATATTTGCTCCCCCAAGACAAGTGGCATGTGGAATCAGTGTGACTTAATTTTTTATCTAGCTAATTTGAAACACTAGCGAGAATATTTTACGAATAATTTATGGGGGCCGTTCTCTCTATGCTTTAATAAATGCTCTGGCGGAATGAATAATAAAATTATTTGAATTTAAAAACCGTCGTTTTGACGTTTTTTGATATTATAATAAACTAGTGGCCGCCCGCGACTCTGTTCGCGTGGAAGTCGGTTTACCGTGGGAATTAGAAGTTTTCCCGCGGTAAAAAGTACCCTATGTCCTTTCCCAAGTTCAGTTCTTTCTTCATACCAAATTTCATCAAAATCGGTTCAGTGGTTTAGGCGTGAAAGCGTAACAGACAGACAGACAGACAGACCGACAGACAGACAGAGTTACTTTCGCATTTATAATATTAGTAGGGATAAATAAATGTGGCCCTAAGTAAGTTGCATTAAGCACTTGTGTTAAAGGTACCACACAATGCACTAGGGGAGAACCTTGTTACACGCAGACACGAGCGAATATCGAAAAACCATTTTACGAAATTGGCCCGACCCGGGGATCGAACCCGCAACCATCCGCTTAGCAGTCCGGTGTATATACCGCTGCACCACAGAGGTCGTCAATTTATGAAATTTATTAGTTTATGTAGTTCGACAGTTACAGATTGCCTACACTCAGCTGAGTAACCTTTGAAATAGAAGAACGTGTGACGTAATGCGGAGACCGCATCAAATGCGAATGCAAGCGTTCATTGGTTGTAAATGCCATTGGATAGCTTCAATAGCTTGGCATAGCAAACCCTTGGCTATCCATTAGATTTGCAGTACATCGAATAGGCCTTTTAAAACGTAATTAAAATTTAACTTAAATTTTATTCAAAAACTACACGAACCTTATAAAAGTGTGTACCTAAATACACTTGCCTGCATAAATAGAAATTTTAACTTTCAAATTATAGTTAAATAGCTTAATGTAAATGCAATATGAGTGTTTAAATTGGTCTCTACTACAGAAATAGTAAAAAAAACAATAAAAAAACACACATCGATTTTGAATATAACACATAAAATAAATCTTTAATTCTGACTATAACTCCCTCCAAATCCCGATCTTTCGCCTCTCCTTGTTAATCCTTACAAAGTGTTACCAGAGCACTTCAAGACTTATTTAATGGTAGAAAAAAGCGTTTGAAAAAATAATCTAGTGGGCGAGGCACTCGAGACGGCGTGTAAGCCTTTTGTAGAGCCTATTATGAAATATATGTACATGGGCGTGAAATTAATTTTTACTGACTTGGAATTTTGAAACGTCTATAATAGTGCTGAATAACTTATTAAAAGTGAATAGGTAAATTAAAACTAAAGTAAGTCAACAAAAATGATAACTCCTGAAACTGTAGTAATTATGGAGTAACTAGTGGCCGCCCGCGACTCCGTTCGCGTAGGAGTCGGTTTCCCGTGGGAATGTGAAGTTTTTCCGCGGTAAAAAGTACCCTATATGTTATTCTGGTTTAAAACCTATATTACTGTAAAGTTTTATCAAAAATCCGTCCAGTATACATACATCCATACATACTCACAAACTTTCACGTTTATAATATTAGTAGGATATGTACACACTCTCGCTTTCCCAAAAAGAGGCTTGTGCTCAACTAGTGAGACATATATAGGCTGTTAAAATTATAATGTTAGCAAAAAATGAACTTAATTGCAAAGTCTCATTACTCTGGTAACTTAAAATTCTAAAAAAAATATTATATTTTTATTCTAATTGGTAGCGTGCAAAAAAGTTCTTTTATTTCGAAATAAGTAATCGGATATTTTCAGTAATTAAGAAAATATATTCAGCAATAATAATAAAATTTGCTTATGAAAATTTAGGAACACTCAGTTTTTATAAAAATTAAAAGGTAATCAAAAGTGTTTTTTCTATGTACTAGTGGCCGCCCGCGACTCCGTTCGCGTGGAAGTCGGTTTCCCGTGGGAATGAGAAGTTTTCCCGCGGTAAAAAGTACCCTACGTGTTATTCTGATGTATAACCTATATTACTGCAAAGTTTCATCCAAATCCGTCTAGTAGTTTTTACGTGAAAGAGTAACAAACATCCATACATCCTCTCATACTCACATACTCACAAACTTTCACATTTATAATATTAGTAGGTTGTGTATCTTCAATCATTTTTTTCCATGACCTTAAAGCGCTCTGCAAAACATAACAGACGAATTCGGACTTCTCTCCCACTCATTTACTTTTCATTATTAACAAACACATTCGATGCCTTCAAATACTTTGACATATAAACTCTTCCTCCGTTTTCTTGTAACATTCAGCCCGGAGCACACAGTGCAATTGGAAAGGGGATAAACGCCACGTGTGGACGCACCCTAATGAGGTTAATAGCTACTTGCGCGATTTCCGAGTCGAATTGCAAAGAATAGAGGTAAGGGTGTGTGTAAGGTGGTGAGGAGCGATTTTTATATTTTTTTTTAACTAATATGTGGAAGTAGGTAAAGGGTATATTTTTTATTTCAAAGGTATTTAGGTCAACAATAATAATGTCGATTGAATTTAAAGAGTCATATAAATAATCGATCGCCAAAATATACACGATTAAATAACTTCTTAACTTTTAGCTGAAATTTCGAAGAGTTTTTTTTAATCTTAAGATACATTACTTAATAAAATTAAACTTGTTATTTTACTTAATTTTGCTATAACTTGGTGAAAACCTCTTTTACTTTAAAAATAAGAGATCGCATCCTCTTATAACTTGACGGCGCATCTCCCAATGATTACATCGAAAATAAGGATTTGCCTAACGACTCTATATTTAGCTTGAAGACATTCCACAGCCTTGTTTCACTTCATTACACCCAATTAAGTAACGAACTGTTTGTCAAATTATTGAAATGTAACTAATAGTATTTAACGTTAAAATAAGTACCGAATTTGTAGCAATGTAAATATAATATGTCGTATAAAGGCCGGTCTCAATATTCCTACTATAGTAAAAACACTGGTAACTGAAAACTGTTCGTTTTGTTTTTGTGACGTTTCAACTATCTATTACTGACATATTTATATCAATAGCTATCTACCATAGTTTATTGCGGACAAAAATTTGAAAAAGGTAACTATAGTAACACATTTTACAAGGCGTCAATAGTGAGTAGAGTAGTTGCAAGATAGAGCAATAACTCATATAAAATTACCTCAATCTCTAATTTTAAATCGCTTCTTTCCCAAACCCAGAAATTTCCCTACCGAACTTTTTTCTTTATTCCCAAAGTAAAATGGACTCGAGTTGATAATTTCATAAAGTGTAAACGCTCGCAAAAATAATAAGATTTGACTTAAGACCGTAACGAATAACAATTTACTTGGGAGCTGTGTCTTGGCATTTTAAAAGAGTAATAAGTCGGGACACAGTGTAAATAAATCAGTGTTCCTATATTGGTAGTAAAACTGTCAATAGGAGAGGTAAGATGTATTGGTTGAATTTTTTGCTTTTGAAATAAATCGTGGAGGTTCAGATGAGATTGATTATTCTGAGATTGAAATTAGGTAGGGTTTTAGTTTATAACGAATTTATTTATGTAGAAAAATAATGACATCATAGTATTATTGGACAAAACGCATTATAGCTTGCGTCGGTCGTGTCAAAATGCAAGCAAAAGATATTTCTAAACCATTTTTTTTTCTTTTATTATTAATACAAACAAGATTTTTCAATTGCAGACGACAACAAGTGCAGCATCTAGAATAAATGCTTCAACAGTATTGAAATAACTAAATATTTAAGGACCTTAAAAAATCAATCATTTTACTCTAGTTCTGTTATTAAAACCATTTTTTTTCGAAACTAGATCAATCCAGCACAACTTTTACTTATTTTATTTTTTTATTTAAGTCCGTTTCCCGTGGTAATGAGGAGTTTTCCCGTGGTAAAAGTACTCTATGTATAACCTATATTAATGTAAAGTTTCATACATTTTCAACCAGTGTTTTTACGTGAAAGAGTAACAAACATCCATACATCTATACATACTTACAAACTTTCACGTTTATAATATTTGTAGGATGTAGCATTCATCCGAATGCAATATGAGACCACTGCCGTTCTGCACTGTGGTATTCAATGTAAATGTAACAGAAGTCCCAGTTTTTATGAATAATATTTAATCCAGTCGAGACGTATGTTAATACATTTTTCGTCAGGAATTATGAATCGCATTCACAAGTTAAAACGCTTGGAAAATTTCACGTTTATTTCCTACATTTTTAATTTTGATGCGGGAAGGTGGGAATTTTTCTCTTGTTCTGTTGCCGTTCTTTGATATGGTAAATAAGGCTTTCGACGGCTTATACTTTGTTTCTTCAAAAGCCTTATTTTGGGATACTTGGATGCTAATAAATTTTTAACTATTTTAAGGTGGAAAATGTAAGGTGTGTCTTATGTTGTTAAAAAAGAAGGTTTTTGATTGTAGGAGTTATGTAAATAATTTATTATTCAAAGATAACTTAACAATTCATCACAAAAAGGATTTTAAATCAAGTTAACTATTATTTTACATTACTCATCGTACTATTAAAAGAAATATATCAAACATCATAATTATACCTTATATAACGTTTCAAACATGAAGGTATAACGTTTTCTAATCCCGAATATCTATTACCATGCCTACAACAGCGAATACAAGGATCATTTCCCAGTAGCGTGTAATTGGAGTTTTTCAAACATTTGCTCCCATTACCTCTGTATTTAACCAGGGTTTGTTTATCTTGAGAATACTGCGTCCCCAAGGTTCAATGTACAATCCCGGTGAAGTTTTAACGGAATGCATTTAAACCAGAAAAAGTTTGGGATAAAGTTTTAGTTATTAAGGTGAAAGTGAAATTGGCTTATTAAAAAGAGGCTGGTTGGTAATGGCGGTGATTCTGTAAAATGTAAACTTAACTAGAATTTCCACTTTATAATGACTTAACCGATGGTTAAAAAACCTAAAAAAAATTAGAAAAAATTGAACACAATAATAGCATATCTAATTTTGATAATAATAAATAATGTTATGTATTTGTGTCGTAAATTCTCTGTTTCTTTGATCTTAGATGAAACATTTTATCGTCGTCATTGTGTGAAAAGCGATGAATCTCAGTTTTAGATGTCATTATTTGATAGTATCTTTTTAGTGTATCGGAAAACTGGGTTTTATAGCTTGAGAATAAAAAGTACGCTGTTAGCGAAAAATCTTCAGTTATGAGTAAATATGTGAAAAATGATGCAAATAAAGTGTAAAATTTAGTATTGTGTCTTGAAGTTTTTACAGTATTGTTTATTTGTGATACCTTTAGTTCTTTCTATCCCATATTACAAATTTCCAGTACAATGTATACTTACACTATTGAACAGTTTTTTTCTCTTTACGAGTATTTTATTATTGCTGATATTATAAACTTACTTTGCGCCTAGATTTAAGAAAAATGTTTACATAAAATACATGACCTGAATTTAATAACATTTGTACAATGTCCTAAAAATCGATATTGATCATGCTACTATTTCTATTGCATAATAGGCTTGAAATCTTTTCATAAATTTTAAGGAAAAACTCACGAGTTCGTGTAGAAAACCGCAAGTCAGCCTAGTACGTAGTATTGCCCATATAAAAAAATCCAGTCATAAAATATAATTAAGCAAATACATACGGGACCCAATTCTAATTCTAATCATTTTCAAATAAAACCTTTCATTACAACTCTGTAGACCATTTGTTGTATTTAAAAAACGCTTAAAAATTATTGATCAAGAGCGACACGGTGAAATTTTGTTTTAATATTCAAACTTCATTATACTTGGTCACGCTATGTCAGTTTTAATGGTTTAATTGTCGCCTGGGTAAAACCCCTTGGGTGACAACATAGAGGATTATGACTAATGGAAATAACTTATGCTCATCTTGACTGTCACGGGTAAGCTATTTATGGTTTACACTATTAATTCCAGATTTAAGAACGCTAATTACCAGCTCAAATATAACTTAAGTTGGAAACCTATCGTTTTACAAAGATAAGCAAGCTTTTTATACGTTTTAACAGTGAGGGTTCTTTTTTAGTATTTTTGTATGCCGTAAGCTAATCAAACGCTCATTTTGGTGAAGCGGCTGCTCATTACAAATTTGATAAAATCCTTATCAGTTCATTTAATAGTAATCTAATTATATCCTTTCCTTTTAAAATGATATCGAAGTGCTCTCCATTTGTTTATACTCCGTGGTTTGGGGTTATATAAAAAGGGTTAATGAAATGAAGGTACACTTTTAATTAGTTATCGCATGGAAAGTAAGATACGGCAACGTGCTTGTAGAAAGTCGATGGTAATACTCGATATTTGAATAATGCTTATGCGTTGGATGGAAATGTGGGTAGTTAAAAAATAAGTAGTAAAATAGGTTGAACATTTGCCCAGCAGTGGGACGAAGGGGTTTACAACAAGAATATCATTTCAGTAACTGGGTGCTGAAAGTGGGCTACCTACCTGAAAATAAATTACCATTAAGTTGTTTTTTTTTGTTTTTATCCATAATCTGAAAAAATAATCGGTATATTACACAATTTATTTGATACATTTTTCTGTGTGGATATACTATTATTATTATGAGTATATTACTACAGTAACATAACTAGTAAAATATTTAAGCTTTTGGGTTTGTTTTTCAATGAAAACTTTAGATTTATCCTGTATATTTAAGTGATACCTTACCGATTCTTGTTTAGTGTAAAAGTACAGTTACAAATTTTGTTTTAACTAAACATCTTAACCCAGACATATTTCAGTGTTACCTTCCGAACGCATTGCAATGCGGGCGTTAAGTGAAGTGATCGTTTGAAATAGACCGCGTTCTGTGTTTTTGTTACATGACCTGTGGAGTCGTTCTGTAACTTTCGAGTTTCAGTAAAACTATTATCAAAAATCTTCCATTATTTGTGTGGAAAATAGTACGTTTAGACGTTTTTTCTTAAAGCATTCATGGCAATTTGAGTTACAGAATCACCCCGTCAATCGACAATCATCAATAGACGTATTTTTCAAAGAAATTTCTTTTCACAACCCAGATTTAACTTTGTATTTCACTCAATATTCTGGTCCGAACATCTTTTAACCAAATTACGATCTCCCACAATGTACAACCACTGTGAAAAAATACCGTATTATTTTATGATAATGTAATCTTTGGGTTTGCGACCGCCTTATGAGGCCATCGACTTAAGTGTGTTTTTAAGGTATGTAGGGCAAAGTAACGTTTTTCCTAAGTTATGGGTTTTAAGGCTGGTGCGGGTTATTTTATTTTCTTTATGGGTTTGGGCTTCCTGTGAATAAACAAAAGAATGTTGGAGGTCTTTTAAAAGTTATATGATGACCGTCTGTAGAAAAAACAAAGGTTTGGTGAAATATGTGTTTTTGTAATTAGCTCGTGTTTGGACGTTACTAAGTTCTTCTTTAGTCCATTATGTAGAGCTTGAAGTTCAAGTTTGCTTAGTTAAGGGTTGTAGGGTGATAGTTAAGAAATCATTTGAGATGTTAACTTTCTCAAGTCATATTAATTATTAATATTCAGAAGAAAGATTTGTGTTATTATATTTACTTAAATCAAAGTTTTAATTAAGTATAAATAGACTTAGAATAAATAGATCGAGTTCCGATTACATTTGTTTTAATGCAATAAATCGAAAAGTTTATACGAGCAAAAATCGACTAGGTACTAAAATAACCCAGTTAATTTAAGCATGAATTACAGCATCTTACAAGATCGAAGCCAGCTTGACTCAGGATTACTGTTCCTAATTTACGTAAGCCACTTCACTACACAATATCTGGACTCCAGACAATAGCAACTTAGTCGGATTTACATACAATTTCCGAAGGTTCTTCGAAACAATTTGTAAGCTACAATAGAACAGCCGAGTTACCGGCTAGTGAAAGGGCAATAATTGTTTGGTGGTTTTTGGGCGTCGACAAATTCATTAGGGATTATTCAGAAATTTCTAAAACAAGACTTTCTTTCATTATTTCTTCTGCTGTTTGCATACGATGAGTGTTGCAAAATCTTTTCGATCTGTTGCGTGTTCTCACTAAACCCACAACAATCGCGATTTTTTCGTTGTTCTTATTATTCCTTTGCTGTTTTATTTCGCTTTGTACTGGTACAAATTACCACATACTTGTGTTATGGAGTTTTTATTCAGTACCTCATTGTAATCTCGAGTTTCGACACTCGATCGTCGAGGCTAAGCAACGTCAGCCGCGGTCAGTCCAAGGATGGGTGACCGCTAGTGGCATTATAGCCCGTGTTTCTACTTTGAAAGGCACGTTAAACACTTGGTACTCGTCAAGCCAAGTCAGTTGCCTATGAGACGACTAAAACAATCTGTTAATAGAATGACCACTACTCTACAGAACTTTCATTACTCTGTAACTAGCTGTTTTTAGCTACCAAGGCATATTTATCACACAATAAGAAAAAAAAACAAATACCTATAACTTTCCTTGCTTTTTTATAAATTTATATAACTTAAACTATAAGGAATATTATTTCACCATTTTTTTAAATATTATTACAACAAACTATAAAGCCATTCTGAAAGCTCCACCTCAGTTCTAAATTTAATTTTCACAAACATCAAAGCTTGAACTATACACTTGTTTATCAAATGTTTTGTACTGATCCTTCTATTCAGTTGAAGATAAGTTTCTTGTTAAAATTACGCTTCTCCCGTCTGTTTCCGACACACTGCTCGGAATTTTGATAAACTTTATATTCTTGATCTGTTTTTTTATTAATATAATGTAAGTTCTACAATCTATATAAACTTTTGCTTAATATATAGCGAGATACTAGTTGAATCATTTTGCCATTACTGTATCAAATCAGTCAAAATTTTGCTTTTGGCTTGAGCATGCAAAATGAATTAAAAAACACTAAGTACCACATAGGGATAGCCGTCGATATTTACTAAGAAATTATTACAAGGTAAGGGAAAAGGCATATCAATGTCACAATACCTAAACTTTTGTGGTTACCCCCAGAGGCAAAGCAACCTAAAACCAGTTTCAATTTTATGCTAATAGTTCTCAGATTTCCACAGCCTTGTAATTTAACTTGTCATTTCTTCAAGATGTTTCGGGAAGCCTGTAAGTTAGTTTCGACCCTTTTAGCTAAGCCTGTCTACGATTCGCTAACATGATACAACCTTTTCTGAGGGTCGAGTACCTATTTCTGGGTAGTGTAGATACTGTATAGATCGTGACGATGACTATCTTTATACAGACATTTCTAGTTTGTTGAGTTTGTCCAAGGTGCGAAAGAACACTATAAAAATATCTAGTTTCAAGAGTAGATTGCAGTTATATTGGATTGATTTTGTTTTTTTTATTGACATTGTGCGCAATACATAGGTACGTAGGGGATCTTTTCACTTTTGGTATGGTTTTCGTGTTAGCTAAATATTAGTTAGGCATTGACCAAGGGAAAAAAGATTATATTATACAGCATTATAGTATTGTTATAACAAGCTGCCACTGTTAAAGGTATTGCCAAGAGTGATTCTCTGATGCATTAAAAGTGTGCCATTGGCGTACGCCGCACTAATAATACGTGTCAAGATGTTAGAATTAGTGCCGATACTAAGCTAGGCTTCTGTACTAACCTATATTCTGAATCTGGCTAACAGTTCACGCCATACTCACTTTTTTTTTAACTTGTGTTAGTCAAGACTGGCTGGTAACATTTTTTTTGTTTTTTTTCCTAAAGACTTGTATATAGGCTGTATAATGTAGCTGACAGTGTGTCCCTCCGATTGTCAGAAGGGCTCATCTAAAACGGCTGTCATTTTTGGATTCCTACCCATTTACCGCCCGAACGAGCGCCCTCTTTTCAACAACTGAGAATCACCATCGGACGTTTTATTCTGAGTATTTCGATAAATATGCGGTATTTTTCGATTTGTTGGTCGATATTATATCGGTTTTGCAGTTCAGCAAGCAGCGGGTGCGTTTGTCGGTTTTTTTAGATAAGGTTCTTGGAAGGTAGAAAAGTGTATTGTGGTTTGAAGAGTGAAATGTATGATAAATAAACATATTTAGTGAAAGCATTATGAAACCTCTTGTATTTTTATTTGGTTAATGTTTTTATGTAAATAAATAAATAAAAATAAGTATTAATTTACAAAAAAATGGTGTTAGTACAATAACTCTTTTTTTTTGCCTGTCTTCTAGTATATGTATTTCATGACAAATATATTTGTTACAGTTTCGTTCATTATAGTCAAAAACCTTATCATGATCAAACTATCAAAAATAGTCTTCAAATGTCGATGTTTTTTAAATAACCCCCCACGCATTATTACCAACGGATAGAATTTTGAGTAAATGAATGGTGCTCTTTGAGTCAGACTCTATTGTGGCATGCCGATGGATGGATCTTAATTTATATTATATATTCGCTCTGAAAGGGGTAGGTATATAGCCTTATTGTGAACGAATCGATTTTATTCATCCAAATACTTTGGTTATACCAGTTACGTAACAGGTGTTTCGAAATAACTTATAAACTTTTTGTTTAGTTTCATAGCGTATTTTTTTTTCATTTTTGTGTTTTAATTCACGAGAAAGTATCACATAGCTAAAAAGTAATTTTATTTTAAATTAACACAAAAACAAAACATATTCAAAATAATTCCATTCTATTTCGCAGGTCACAATACATTATTGTATTTTAAAAGAATACACCCCCATTCTGGTGAATCTGATATTTTTACTGGCTGAAATACCCACCAAAAAGGTTGTACATTGAGGATCTAATCAATGATAAGCCTTCAGAGTGCGTATCAAACATGGTTTAAAAGCTTTTGTCAATATTTTGAAAAGGGATTCTGTCGTAAAGGACTTTGTTACTCAGATTATGAAGGGATAAAGGGTAATCACCTAATGCCAATATGAAAGTAAGAGTACTTTATCTCGCATAACTAATTGCTTTCGGTAATTCAAAACAGGTATGGTAAAGCTTTGAAATTTAAATGTGTTACTAATGTAGGTACTATTTTGTAATTGTTGTTCTTCTTCTTCTTCGTGTGATGAGTATGCACTTTGCAGCACATATTCATCTAGTGTCAGAGTTTTTGGGAACCGCCTTGTTAGGGCCTCTGACGTGGTTCCCGTAGGGTAGTGGCCACCCTACTGTCAGTATTTTTCAAGCCGCCTGTCTACTAGGCACCTGACTTGGCTTGACGAGTACGAGGTGGAAAAGTACCCGGGACCAACGGCTTAACGTGCCTTCCGAAGCACGGAGAAACTCGGGATGTAATGCCACTAGCGGTCACCCATCCTTGGACTGACCGCGGCCGGCGTTGCTTAACCTCGACTATTGAGTAGATAGACGAGATCGCAACGGGCCACCGAGCTCCTCTGTTTCTTGATTGTTCTGAGGACAACGTTATGAATTCGACATGTAAATGAAATAAAAAGTTTATTTTATGTTACATAAATATGTAACTTTGTTGTAATGGATTTTTATCTCCCATCTGCGCTTATTAAATAAGAATATACGAGAAGCTTAGCGAGTCGTTTTTTTTAAAATAAGGCTGGAATTTTCTATACGCGATGGTTGTTATTATTAAATATGTGGCAATAAAGAACGTTTTAACAAGCTGTTGAGTCTCTTTGTAACGGACGGACATATGAAAAACTATCAATATAGTTGTGGCATTTGTACTTTGTTTCTTTTTGGCATATCACCTAACATTTATTACTAAAATTGCATACAAGTGCGTGATGTGTATTCATTGTCATTAACTGCTGTAGATTAAACCTTATAAATAAAATAAAATAAAATAGCCTTTATTGCTGTTCAACTTACAATTAATACGTAAATGCCTTACTTAAACTAAATTAATTAAAAATTATAACTTGCACTTGAATGATCGGCAACTGGATGTTTGTCTGGAACAGCTTGTCTGTCGACAAAGGCCTCCTCTAAAGTTTTCCACGTATTTCTGTCTCTTGCTAAACGGGTCCACAGTGGACCAGCTACCTTTTTAAAGTCATCTTCCCATCTTTTGCTCTGTCTGCCTCTTTTTCTTTTGTTATCTATGGGATACCATTCAGTTACTAACTTTGTCCATTTTTCTATACTTTCTCTTAACATATGTCCCGTCCAACGCCATTTAAGCTGTCTGTAGGCTGTGTATGCATTTTTAAATTTTGTTTTCTTTTTTATTTCTAATAATTTCACCCTATCTTTTCTTTTAACACCTAAAATACTTCTTTCTATTGAATTTTGGCAAACTCTTAGTTTACTTTCCTGTTGTTCTGTTAGTGCCCATGTCTGGCACCCGTATAGTAAACATGGCATAATGCATATTTCGTAAACTTTCTTTTTTGCTTTCATTGGCATCTCATTATCCTTCATTATTTCCCTAAGAGACCAAAACCGTTTCCAAGTATTAGTTATTCTTCGTTCTATTTCTTTGTTCATGCAATCATCTGTAGATATAAGTTGCCCCAAATATATATATTCATTTACATATTCTATTTGTTCGTTGTTAACTGTTATTTGTTCGTTGGTGTCTGTTTGTTGGGAATTCGTCATAATCTTGGTTTTAGTTAGATTCATTGTCAGGCCCGCTTTAACACTTTCATCTGATAGTTGCTGCAACATTAGTCCTAAAGTTTCTGCGTCTTCAGAAAACAATATTAAATCATCCGCGAAGCGTAGATGGTTAAGATTTTCGCCATTTATATTTAGGCCATTTTTGGTCCAGTCTAGGTTCCTGAAGATCATCTCTAGCACTGCTGAAAATAATTTCGGGGATATAGGATCTCCTTGGCGTACACCTCTTTTAATTGCAAATTCTTTACCCGTAGATTCAAGTTTTACTTGTGCTGTGCTCGCTGTGTATACGTTTTTAATTATTCGAATGTATTTTTCTTGCACCCCTTGTCTTTTTAGGGCGTCCCATATATAATGATGTTCTAATGTATCGAACGCTTTGTTAAAGTCCACAAACCCTATGTAATACGTTTTATTGTATTCTTTATATTTCTGTAGAATTTGTCTTAGAGTGTGTATGTGATCTATAGTTGAGAATTTGCTTCGGAAACCAGCTTGTTCCTTGGGTTGGTTTTCATCTAGTGTATTAGTTATTCTGTTAAGTATGATTTTTGAAAATATTTTATAAATATTGGACATTAAACTGATCGGCCTGTAGTTTCCTATATTGCCCTTGTCTTCCTTCTTGTGCAGCAGTATAATTGTCGATTTGGTCCAATCTTCCGGGATGATTTCCGTTTCAAGTATTTCATTGAACAAATGTGTAAGTTTTGGTACTATAACTGGTAACGTAGTTTTTAGTAGTTCATTTGTGACTAAATCTGAACCAGGTGCCTTATCAAGTTTTTGGGTTTCGATAGATTTTATTATTTCTGCCTTCAGAATTGGTTTAATGTCTTCTTTGTTTACTGGATTATATTCAATTTTTTCTTGATCCTGATTACGACTTTGGTATAAATTTTGGTAGTATTCCGTAGCAATTCCCAGAATTTCTGGTCTTTGACACGTCTTTCTACTATCTTTATTTTTCATGTCAGTAATCCAATCCTTTTTGTAGTTAATTTCTTTAAGTGCCTTCTTTACCCCCCCTGTTTTTTCTATATGTTTCCTTAATGTTGTTAACCTTCTTATTTTACGATCTTTTCTTAATTGTTCGCTAATTTTTTTGCTTATTTCTGCTATCTTTGGACCGTTATTGTTATTATGTTTCCTTTGTTGTATAAGTTCTTTTCTTTCTTGTAATAATTGCTTACTTTTGAGTGATATCGTTGTCTTGCTATTCATGTTGGCTTTTTTAGTCTGTTTTATTAATTTTTTGATAAAACTGTTGTATTTTTCTTGGGTCGATACACATTCTTTTTCTCCACCTTGCAAGGATATTTTGAGGTTGTTAAGAAGTAAATCAGTACTGCCAGTGCACTCGATGGCTTTAACATTGCTGTGGAGTTGTCGTGCTCTTTTAGCACGTGTCCCTGACAGTTTTGCTCTGACCATTCTATGGTCAGTGTTAAAATTAAAGTTGTTTAAAATTGATAAATCTTTACACACTTTCGCATTGTTAGACATAACATAGTCGATCTCGTTTTTGTACCGGCCATTTGGGGAGACCCAGGTCCATTTCTTTGATGTTTTCTTTTTGTAAAAACTGTTAAGGATTCTTAATTTATTTTCAATAGCAAAGGATACTAGTCGTGAGCCATTATTACTTCTATTGCCAAATCCGTGACATCCTATGGTATATTCTTCTCCACTTTTTTGTTGGCCAATTTGTCCATTAAAGTCGCCCATAACTATTATATGTTTGCATGCATTTGCAGTGGTGGATTGTAGGTCTTTGTAGAATTTTTCGATTTTTGCTATATCTTCTTTTTTATTTGATTCGGTAGGTGAATACGCCTGGATTATAGACCAAACTTGTTCATCCTCTCCATCTACAGGTAATTTAATGTTTAGAAGTGCAATCCGTTCTGATATCCCTCTTAGTTCTTGTATGTTTTTAGCCAGGTTTCTTGTAATCATAAAGCCGACTCCGTATAATCCAGGTGTCTCCCCTATATGGTATAGTATGTATTTTCCGTGGTCTTCTATTCTTTCCCCTAATCTTCTCACTTCACTTAAACCAATTATGTCCCATTTTATTTCATCCAATGCTAATTCCAGTTCTTGTAGTTTTTCAAAGGTTCCTAATGATCGACAGTTTAAAGTTGCTACATGTATATCGTTATTTTTCTTTTTCTTTTTTGTTGTCTTTAGAGGGTCGTGGTCATATTCCCCCACGAGGACCAGTCGGCTTGGGGGAGGTTGGTGGTTCTTAGTTATTTGTTTTTCTATATTTTTATGTTGTTGTGTTTTCCGGTTGCCGATAGCTAATTGTTATTGCTTATTATTATCCGCCGAACAGGAGGAAAGAGAGTTGGATCTGCCTCTCATAACATCAAAAGCGTTACGCCTGTTGTTTTGTGATGGCTTCCAGACTTGTTGTTTTTTTGCTTGTGCATTGTCTCCCGGCGATGAAGATATTTCTCTCTTTCTTTTGTCATTGGTTGTATTATTTTCCACTACGACCAGCTTATCGTATTTAAGATATGCGATATTTCCTTTCATTCTTTCTTCTTTTAATTTAGATTGTAACATTTTTCTCTTCTCCAGTACTTCTTTAGAGTAATCCTCTGTGATATAGATGTCTTTGAGATTTTTCCGGACTTTCATTACCTCATTTTTCTTCCATAAATTGACAAAGGAAACTAAAATTGGTCTTGGTTTTCCATCTGTACTTTTCTTCCCGATACGATAAATGTTGTTTATTTCAAAATCCCCAATGTTTATGTTTAAATCTTCCTTGAAAACATTTTTCACCTCTTGCAGCAGTCCTGAAGTATATAATTCTTTATCTTTTAATCCAAAAATAATAATGTTGTTTTGTTTCTTATCTCTTTTTAGATATTCCATTTCTTTCTCAAGGTTTATCAATTTCATTTTTAAATCTTTGTTTTCTTCTAATATTGGTTTTATTTTTTCCTCAATTTTCTCCATGATTGAATTAGTTAAGGACTCTTTCAGTTCAGCGGTCTGTTTCTGCATTTCGATTTTCATTTTGTCAAACAAAATTTGAAATTGATTGTCCATGTTTACGTTTTGCCCCTGTGCGTAAAGTGGACCGCAGCGGTGCAATGGTAATTTTCGCTCTGGCAACACTTATGAGACAAATGACCCTGTCACTGTCAGGTTGACAGTGACTGGTAGTGACACTATGACGTTTCTAATAAATCTCTGTGGCAAATTTCTAACCTCAATTCGGTAATTGTTGATTCTTCTTGGTTCGTTATCAGTTTTATTTCCACGTTTTGGCACCAAAATCAAATGTTCCACAAATCCACAGCACTTAAGATTGTGTTTTCCAATAGTCACCGTATCCAACAGCTCGTTAATGATTTTTAATTGCAATAAGTTTGAGGACTGCACTACAACAGTGTTTACGTTTTGAGAACCGGAACCGAAAACCGACCGACCGATTAAACCTTAAGTAACCTTAAACCTTGTGTACTCTCCATTGATAATATTTACTCTACAATAATAATAACATAGTACGGAAGCCAGTATGTACATTGAACATCTTAATCCAGTGTGACTATAGACTTACATCCCACTGAGACCTGTAATACCATAATACCTAAATTTATACCACCTACCATGTTTGTACCATCTAGTAATATGCTATTCGCCTGCGGGTCTACCGGAATTAATTCAGTCAATATTAGCTCTTTTAACGAAGCTGATTAGGTTTAATTTAAACTGGAATTCGACGTGGAATTGTGAACTGTAATTTTGTTTACTGAAACGTCCTTCGTTGGGACGGGGAAAAGAATGTCAATTGAAATTGTAAGGTCGCATTGAGGTAGTATTGTAGCAAAATGTAATGTTTTAATGGATTAGGGATTACAGGTTTTTTCTCAATTACGGTAATAGAACAATGTGTTTTTGACGGTTCAAGTAATGGTATTTAAATAAGAAAATTATTATGGCTTGCACTAGCTGGGTTTATTAGGATAATTATATGAAGGGCTGATTTTTCAATTGTCTGATTATTTTGATTCGATTGAAAAGAGGTGTGTTTTCTTTGTCACAGCATACAGCCATAAGTATTGCACAGCACATAATTGTGAACGAAACGTGCAGAAAATATGGAAGAGAACTTTTGAAAATTTTGAATAATTTGCTTTGGTTAAGTAGTAAGGTTAATTAGTTTAAGTTGGAGGTAGAACTACGTTTTTTATTTGCTAAAAGGTTATTTGATTCAGAGAATCAATGATTTGAAAATATTAAGGTCGATTCAATTATCCAATCAACAGAATAGGTATAAAATTAAAATTCTCCCTTGAACTTTTACAAAGGAAAGTTATAGTTATTTTACAACCAGTGGCCGCTCGCGACTCCGTTCGCCTGGAAGTCGGTTTCCCGTGGGAATGGGAAGTTTTCCCGCGGTATAAAGTACCCTATGTGTTATTCTGATGTATGACCTATATTACTATAAAGTCTGATTAAAATCCGTCCAGTAGTTTTTACGTGATAGAGTTACAAACATCCATCCATCCATACGTCCAAAGATACTCACAAACTTTCAAGTTTATAATATTAGTAGGATGAAACAACTTTAATCCCTCACGAATAGTCGCTCTTATTGGTAACCTATTTCACGCTATCACATTTCTACTCATTCCAATGCTATTTTATGACATTTTATTTATGACACAGAACGGCGAAGCTAAACTATTTTTATTAGAATGTGCGTGTTCTCAATTGCGTGACAGTACTTTGACACATCGCTGAAGTTACAATGTGCTGGTTGAAAATTATATCGGAAATTTTTTATGTCAAGGTTTTTTTCGGAGAATTTTTGTGCTTGAAAACTATGAGAACTAAAGACTTCTATTAGTTATTTTGTACGGCAGTAAAGGAGAATGGTCACGGGCCATACAAAATTTACCCAGGCCCGACATTATCGAGACCTATCTTAGTGTTTTTGTAGTTGTATGTGTAACAAAAATATGTAATTATTATATTCAAAATCGGTGGCTAACATATAAATAAACTAGTGGTCGCCCGCGACTCCGTTCGCGTGGAAATCGGTTTCCCGTGGGAATGAGAAGTTTTACTGCGGTAAAAAGTACCCTATATGTTATTCTGATGTATAACCTATATTACTATACAGTTTCATCAAAATCCATCCAGTAGTTTTTAAATGAAAGAGTAACAAACATCATATGTATAACAATACCACATTGTTGTTACACAAGATATAAACAAAAAACTGAGGTAAGGTTCGTTCGTGTCGGGCCTGGGTCACAGATGACCATTCTTCTTTACTATAATTTATTCCTTTTAGAAAGACAATGTTGTTACAGGAACTGAAAACCAAAAAATTGTCAAATAGGGTCGAGACGGTGCGAGTGTATCTTGAAAGGTCCCACGGTGCTCAAAACCACGCACTGTATGGATAGGTTGTGAATAAAAATAATTAATCTACATCAAACCGCACATATATCGGCGCTTGTAATTAACTCTTTCTCAAAGTTGCACCGCCTACCAACTGCTTGTTTTAATAGTAATGAATGTTTTTATACGTACATTTATAAATTACAGCATATTAACCACTTTTCCGTATACCTACAAGTTGGTCTCTTTAACTGCTGAAGTAAAAAAAAGAAAAAAAAAACCAATGTTTTTATATTAAGTATAATGTCTGCAGCACAATATTCCTGTTCATCGTCCTAAAACTTCAATTTTTCATAAAAACCGATATCTTACCCCAAAAATGTGACCTACATCAACGATTCCATTAACGGCCTATCTTTTTTAATTTCATTATCCACCCCCAAACCGCCCCTATACAATCGGAGTCAGCGAAACCTTTTTGTATCCAGTTTTTATGTGGCGAATGTATTTTGTGACATTAACTTTACATTTTACGAGGTGAAACCGTGTTGGTTTGCGTGTTTGACGCCGATTTATAGACGTTAGGTTTTCTAACGTGTATAGAGTGCGATGATTTGTCGTGCGGTATAGGTATGGAAATTTACCTACGATAATGAGGACGCGAGTTACGGTGCGCGCGGTGCGTGGTGTCAGTGATGTGTTGGTTGGAGGCTATGTTTATGGATTGTCGTATGAAATAATATGTCAGTTTGTATGTGTATCTGGTTAGGCTTTTGATGCAGTTTAATATGTTTAAGATTTTCATACCTACTGCAAAAATAAGACTTATTCAACGTTAAGATCACATAACTTAGACCTGATTACGACATTTTACAAAAAACATCTTTAAAAAAATTATGTTATTATCTTAAAAAAAAAGGTTTTGTCCATTCTAAACCATTTACCACTACTTGTTGTTCATAGCGAAAACACCTTACCAGGAACTATTTCGCTATTACCTGGCACTCTATATGCAATTCCACTGACTGGCAGCTGTACTTACGCCTTAAAAAACTTACACGTAGGTACAGTCACGTGCATTGAAATGTACGCAGAGATAGAGTTTCAATTCTCTATATTTTTGCATGTGTAAATAATAATTATAATAACCAATATGAAGGGTGTAAAAAGACCCTGCAATGGTCTGAAACCACGTATTCTTGCCTATTTAGTAACTAAATTCACTAACAAGTATACCCAAAAAACTCAATTTAAAAAAGTTATTAAGTATTGAACAGTGATATTCGCTGCTTTAGGTCATCGCGCACACATCAGCTAATGGTTCAGGAGAGATAGTTTACATAGCAAATAGAACTAAAACACTATTTAATTTGAAATAATCCTATAATTTCATTTTTAAATTTTCAATTTGGCAGTATTAGGTAAAAAATTTTTTTTTTTGAAATACTGGAAAAAGGAACGCGGGCCTCCGAGCATTACGCGACTGGGACCCAGTCCCATAAATTAGCATTTATAATGCAAAATTTAAAGTAAAATCTCAAATTTTTTTTGCTTTTAACGTAACCTTCCAGCAATGCCCAGATTTCGTTTCCGGAAGCAGTCTTTTGATAGTCTGTATGTTCCAATCGTTGAGAATATTCCTCTTTCTCGGATAGCGAGAGGGTGTGGGTTGGTGGATGTACATGATGGATAATCATCCTATCATGTTTATATATTTTTGCAAAAAAGTGTACCTCCATTATTAATCTAATGGTAATATTGAATGTTTAGTAGGTATTATTAAACTGAATATTTCTTTTTAAATTTTGGAAGAATATTTGTTTGAAATTTTGTCCTTGTATACATATTATTGTACGTGACTGTACACGTCGTATTCATTGCTTGCTTGAATATTTTAAAGGGCTTTTTTTTATCTGGGCCGAGGGTATTTCAAAAAATCCTGTTACAGAAATTGTGCCTATGGGACAGATGGTGAAAAATGACGAGGTGTGTGTGGTGTCGAAAATTAAGGGTTTATGATTGTCGACAGTAGTTCATGCTCATAGACGGTTGTGTAGCGAACATAGCTTAAACTACCCTCGTAAAGAAAAAAAAATGATTAAGTGCGTTAAATGTAATAAAGTCATTAATAAAAAGATCCCAGGATTGCAGTGTGTGAAATGCTCTAAATGGATACATGGGAGCTGTGCTAATTTAACAACCGAGCAACTCAGTGCACTGTTCTCCACCGAAACTGCGGATTGGAAATGTCGCAACTGCGTTGGCAATTCTAAGCCAAAACGGCTTTCCTTCATCATGCCAGACCCAGAGGAAGACGACAACACGGACTCTGAAATGATATCGACCGGCAGCATGACACAAAAAATGCTTAACGACATCCGACGGGAAGTACGAGAGATTGTGCGCGGGGAGATCCAAAACATCTTGCAGTTCTATTCGGATAAGATTGACGAATACGAAATAAAGATGAAGTCATATGGAAACCAAATGATCGAAATAAATAATACTTGCAAAAATCTGGCACTGAAGAACGAAGTTTTAGAACAAAAGCTAAATAGTCTGGAGCAACTTCAACTTGGAAACAACCTTGAAATCTGTGGTGTAAATGAACAAGACAATGAAAACATACCTGCCATTGTGAATACATTATGCCTAAAGTTAAAAAAAGCCCCCGTCTACTATACAGAAAGTATTCAGGAAAAAAAATATAAAAGTGCGAAATGACCCAAGTAAACCTTCTCCAATAATAGTTTGCCTGAATGACGGAAGCCGGGACAAATGGTTATCTGCAGCTAAAAATACCACCATAAGCACCAAAGACTTAGGAGTAGGCGGAGATCAAAAGGTATTTGTCAGAGAACCGCTAACCCCAACAAATGCTTTCCTGCTATGGAAGACAAAGAACGTACTAAGAGACCCAAAACTATGCAAATATGTATGGTGCAAAAATGGATTGATTTTAGCCCGAAAAAGCGAAGACACTAAACCATATGTCATACGGTCGGTCGAGGACATAAAAAGGCTGCAGACTGAATTCAGTGGTTAACTATCATGCCTTACTCAACACTACAAATACAAAGGTCAACTTTGCCATAAAAAATGGCTAGCTCAAATATTATTGAAGTAACTGCAGATAACTGGAACGAATTCATAGAAAAAACTTCAGATTCACCTAATAATTTAATTATTCTTCATGTCAACATCAGATCAATGATTAAAAACTTTACTCAACTGGAATTTATAATAAAAAGCAGTGTAAAAACTATAAGTTTGATTGTGTTAAATACTTGTCAAGAAATAAAAGAAGCGACTTCGTTTATCACATTATATTAAATTATATTTAGAACAAAGTTTGTTACTCACGTACTTTTAACACAATTCCGTAACCACAATCACTTAAATTAGGTACACTGTTTTAAAGGGGCGTAAACTTCAGGACGGCAGAAAGTAGACTGACTCTTTATTCTTTTAATTTACCAGTTCCTCTTGAAAAATAGTTTTTACCGCCCTTAACCGTCAGTCTACTCTATGCCCGACAAAATACTAAAACAATTCCATAGACAAAACCAATCTTCATAACTTATACTTATTCAATAAAATTTAAAATACAATTAATAAAGTATTTGCTAATTGCTAATTTAAAATAAACTAAAACTATTTGCATATTTACTCAAAATAGGTAATAGACAATATAGAACATATTATAAGTGAAAAATATGATTGAATGACTGAATGATTGATGACAGTCGGCCATCCAAGTTACATAGTGCGTCCTCGCACGGTAGGTACTTGCATATCTATAATATAATATTAAAATACAAAGGAATAAATGAATCAACCTTCTAGTGTGTAACACAAATTTTGTACAATGTAAGGACCTGGGCTGTCCTGGATTATAACTACCAGTTATGAACATATAATTAACTAATAAACTAAACTATTCTTAATTTCAATACAATATATTTTTTTTATATTATTTTCTTTTTGTTAATAGATTATACATTTATATCGATATATAACACATAGATCATGATTTTTATTAATAGACCAGGGTTGTCCTTTACAAAAGGGACCAGGGTTGTCCCACAAGAATCAATAGGACCAGGGTTGTCCTTTACAATAGGGACCAGGGTTGTCCCACAAAAATAATAGGACCAGGGATGTCCATTACAATAGGGACCAGGGTTGTCCCATAAAAAATAATAGGACCAGGGTTGTCCATTACAATAGGGACCAGGGTTGTCCCGGAAAATATTAGGACCAGGGTTGTCCATTAAAGTAGGGACCAGGGTTGTCCCGTAAAGATTAGTAGGACCAGGGATGTCCATTAAAAAATATATAAAATGTAATTAAACATATCTGTATAAGAGAAATAATTAGCATTATGTTGAACAAGCCTTTTGTTTTAAATCATTTATAATTCGATTTTATTCATAATTATGTAGTAATTTAACTTATTCTTGATTTAATTATGACTTTGTACTAACCGTGAACTAGGAATCACTATCAGAAGGACCGTCAGTTGGTTGCACATCCTCCTCATGTGGTCTATTAAAGCTAAGCCACGGCCGGATCTTATCTATAGCTACAATAGTTGAGAACTTACGATTTCCCTTTTGAGTTAGCGGAGTATCTTCAATTTGGAAGCGATCATAGTCGAGTGCAGCGGTAATCTTGTAAGGTCCCTGAAATTTAGGAATGAGTTTTTTGCTTTGTCCAGTTGCAGGCACCTGACGCTCTACTCGAACTAAGTCACCCACAGTAAATTTAATAGGCTCGCAACGTCGCTTGTCAAACGCCTTCTTCTGCTTTTGCTGATAGGATTCAATATACGCATTCATTTCGTTTCTTACAGAGTATCTGTCACTACTACTGGAAAAATTATTGACTGCTACATCACCTATAAGTTCAGACAGGATTCTACTTTCATTTGACCCTAATGGCCTTACGCCAAACAATGCCTCCGAAGGTGTACGGTTAATGCCTTTGTTAAATGTATTATTAAGACCCCACTGAATATCAGGGACGTGTTCGTCCCACTTATTATCTGGTGCGCCGATTGATTTTGCAGTAAGAGAATCGACAATTACCTTATTATACCGCTCAACCTGTCCGTTCGCTCTAGGTGTTGCAACGGCATTGAGGATGTGTTTCACTCCTTTATCTTGCATAAACCTTTTAAATACAGAGCTGGTGAATGAAGTCCCTCTATCTGAAATTAACCTACGCGGAACGCCAAATATACCAAAATACTCTCGTAGAACTCGAACGCTAGTTTGCGATTTAGTGTTTTTGACGGGTTTTAAATAAATGTACTTGGTATAGGCGTCAATTACAACCAGTATGTGCATGTTTCCCTTACTGCTACGTACGAAGGGTCCAACATGGTCAAGATGTATAGTGTCGAAAGGACTATCTACCTTTTCAATAGGATGCAGGAACCCCGGTTGTTTTCCTCCCGACCCCTTTGAATAGGCACATTCAAGACATGAACGTACATATTTTCGTACGAACTGTCGCATTTTTGGAAACCAATAAGTTGATTTGATTTTTTCTAGCGTCTTGTCAAATGAAAAATGTCCTATGTCATCATGATTTAACCTCGTTACCTGCCAACGTACCCCTTTCGGAACTACCCATCTATCTCCTTCTGATGTAATTCTAAACAGCTTATCCCCCTTTAACCTATAATTATTTTTAATGTCTACTACATCATTCAAATCTGGATTCTTCAGTATTTGTATTATACGTTGTATCTCGGAATCTGCCCCCTGAACTGTAACTAACCAATTTTCCTCACAAACCTTTCTCACATCCATAGTACCCAATAGGTCTTCGTTTATGGGGTTTCGACTAAGGGCGTCGACATGAGTCATGGACGTACCTGCTCGATATTCGATGTCAAAATTAAACTCCTGCATTTGCTCCCACCATCTAGCCACTCGCGGTATCATATCTCTCTTCTGAAATGTCGCACGTAAAGAATTGCAATCGGTGACCACCTTAAATTTTATTCCGACGAGATATACCCTGAATTTTTGAAGAGTAGATATGACCGCCAGCGTCTCAAGGTCATAAGACGAGTAATTTTGTTCTTCCGGACTTGTCTGCCGACTAAAGTAAGCTACCGGCCTAAGGTTACCGTCTTTATCGCGTTGTAGAAGTATACCACCAACGCCGACCTTACAAGCGTCCGTATGGACTTCTGTAGGTGCAATGGGATCGTACAAAGCCAATATCGGTTTCTCCGACAGTTTCTTTTGTAGGTCTCTAAACGCAGTTTCCTGCTCAGCTCCCCATGACCAGGCAGTAGTTTTTTTTAAGAGATGTGTCAAGGGTTTTGCGATTGTTGAGAAACCCGGCACGAACCGTCTAAAGAAACTGGCTAACCCCAAAAATTGCCGAACATTATGCTGACTCTGAGGTACAGGAAAACTTCTTACTGCCTCTATCTTCCTTGAACCCGGCTTAATCCCATCCTTCGATACCTCGAACCCCAAATAATCTACAGTATGGCCAAAAAACATACACTTGGACAGTTTCAAAGTCAATCCTGCATTTAAAAACAGACTCAAAATATGCTCTAACCGCTGCATCCCTTCTTCAAAGTTTTTAGCTGGAATTATTACGTCATCAAGATAAGCCAACGCTTCTTTATGACGAGCAGTCCCTAACACTTGGTTCATTATTCGCTGGAAGGTCGCAGGAGCATTTGCGAGACCGAAGGGCATTCTAGTAAACTCGAAATGTTCGTCTGGCGTAACAAACGCAGTTTTGTGCCTGTCTTCTTCGCGTATTGGGATCTGGTAATATCCAGATGCCAAATCTAGCGTAGTGTAGAACTCATTACCTGCCAAAACATCGAGCTGATCGTCAATAAGAGGCATTGGGTAATTCTCTTTGACCGTCTTTTTATTAAGAGCACGGTAATCGATGCAAAGCCGATATTCACCAGTCTTCTTTCGCACTAACACGATAGGGCTGGCATAAGCTGAAGTAGATGGCTGAATAATCCCATTTTGAAGAAGTTCAGCAACCATGTCTCTTACCACTTCCTTTTCTTTGAAAGCAAGCCGATAAGGTCGATATACAACGGGTTGTTCATCAGCTAATGTTATAACCATTTCTCCCGCATTTGTGGTCCCCAATTCTGTTAGATTAGAAGCAAAACATTTTCGATATTTGTTCAAAAGCAATAGCAACTGCTCTATCTGCCTGGATGTAATTCCATCACCAACATTAATTTCAGTTTCGGTTATATGCGATTGTACCGTTTTGTCACTCACAACCTGTAAAACCAGCTTAACGGTCTCCTTGTCTTTCAACGCTAAATAACCACGAGCTAGCTTAAAACCTTTGCTAATAGTGATATGTTTGTCACTAGGGACACTAATGACAACCTTACCAGTTCCATCTTTGCCTAAACTAAACAATCCTGAAGGAACTGAAAACCACACATCCGCAATAAGACGTAGTCCTCCTTCAACATATATTTCGCCTTCCACGCTAGGTTCAGAAATAACGTCGACTATAGCTACTCCGGAGGTAGTAACAGATTCCTTAACAAATAAGCTCACCCTCGTGCTGGTTGCCGCTTCATCACAAGATTGAAACATCTGCAGTATATCACATGTTTTGTGAACGATTACATGTGATTGTTCTGTAAAAGACTGTCCAATCATGACTGATACTTGCATTGCATCATCTGGCACGATAAATAACTTTACGTCAGCTACAACCTCGTCGACTTTTATCTTGACACAGCGATGACCTAAGACTTGGACCACAGAATTACCAAATCCTCTCAGGCAAGGTAACTCTTCAGTTTCAAAACTGGGACTAATCTTGTTAAAATCAGACAATCTAATCATACAGCATTCACTGCCAAAGTCCACAAAAGCGTTGAATAAAATACCTTCAATGCTAACTAATTTCAAATATTTGTCCCCGGGCTTAGCGTTACTTAACACGGACATAACAGTTTTCTCAGGAATTTGCTTTGAAAAGCATTGCTCAGCGTCGTGACCAATTTTGTTACACCTACCACACTTTTTAACTGGCTGTGGACAATGAGTAACGGTATGTCCTTCTTGCTTACAGTTAAAGCATCTCAACCCCTTGGTTACCTGCTTAAATTGTTGTGGGTCTTGTGTCCTGCCACTAAATTGCGTTCTCGGCTGCTTACGTTCAATTTGTGGTCTACTATTCCTAACATTTCTTAGGTATGCTAGCAACTTATCTGGGTCTTCGTATTGAACCGCCTCCGCACCTAACCGAACTGCACGATCATCTAATCCATGCAGAATACACTCCACTGCCCGCCTACCAACAATACCGCACCTATTAACCAACGCAAGTTTATCATAAAAGTAGGTTTCCAATGAATCCCCGAACCGAGCACGCTTGTTTAACATATCACTAAGCATTTGACCGTAATTTTCATCTGATGGAAATGCTGCTAATAATTTTGACTGCCATTCTCCCCAAGAGAAAAGAACAGATGAGAGTCCCTCATACCAGCGTTGTGCGACTCCACGTAGCTTAGGCAAAGCAAAGTGAATAATATGTTTTTCAGTCCACCCATAAATTGATGCACATTCGTTGACTTTGTGGAGCCACATTCTCATCGTCTGTTCCTTTCTCGCGGGGTCAAATTCTGGTACAGTGTTTTGCATATTGCCTAATTTATCTATCTGATTATTATGACCTACCGACTTAAAAACATCAACTAGTTTATTAAAAGTAGCTGGAGTAATAAACTCTCTGTCCCGGCTCCTCGAACGATGATTGATTGGGCTCCGCGATCGATGTTCATTGTATGGGCTACGCTGATTTACCAAATACGAACTGCCGATTCGATGTTGACTGGTGCGGCTACGCGATCGACGGTTGGTCTGTTGTTGGGTACGCCTACCAGCATGGTTGTCCAGTCGGTGGCTGGACCGGCGTGGTGACCGTCAGCTGCCA
Source organism: Emmelina monodactyla (assembly GCA_916618145.1). Classification (NCBI taxonomy): domain Eukaryota; kingdom Metazoa; phylum Arthropoda; class Insecta; order Lepidoptera; family Pterophoridae; genus Emmelina; species Emmelina monodactyla. Next base: position 8,126,500 of record OU745316.1, read on the forward strand.
CGGCTGCCCGATCGATGGCAGGCTCGGCGCGGCGACTGCTGATCGCCACGGCTGCCCGATCGACGGCTGGCCCGGCGCGGCGACTGCTGACCGCCGTGGCTGCCCGATCGACGGCTGGCCCGGCGCGGCGACTGCTGACCGCCGTGGCTGCCCGATCGACGGCTGGCCCGGCGCGGCGACTGCTGATCGCCACGGCTGCCCGATCGACGGCTGGCCCGGCGCGGCGACTGCTGACCGCCGTGGCTGCCCGATCGACGGCTGGCCCGGCGCGGCGACTGCTGATCGCCACGGCTGCCCGATCGACGGCTGGCCCGGCGCGGCGACTGCTGACCGCCGTGGCTGCCCGATCGACGGCTGGCCCGGCGCGGCGACTGCTGACCGCCGTGGCTGCCCGATCGACGGCTGGCCCGGCGCGGCGACTGCTGATCGCCACGGCTGCCCGATCGACGGCTGGCCCGGCGCGGCGACTGCTGACCGCCGTGGCTGCCCGATCGACGGCTGGCCCGGCGCGGCGACTGCTGACCGCCGTGGCTGCCCGATCGACGGCTGGCCCGGCGCGGCGACTGCTGATCGCCACGGCTGCCCGATCGACGGCTGGCCCGGCGCGGCGACTGCTGACCGCCGTGGCTGCCCGATCGACGGCTGGCCCGTCGCGGTGACTGCTGACCGCCGTGGCTGCCCGATCGACGGCTGGCCCGGCGCGGCGACTGCTGATCGCCACGGCTGCCCGATCGACGGCTGGCCCACCGCGGCGACTGCTGATCGCCACGGCCGCCGGAGCGGCTGCGCGCCCGGCGCTGTAACCGCTGGCTAGTGCGGCTCCGCAGATTCAGTATCGGACTTTTCTCCATATTGCGGTATCCTCTTTCGGTTTGATGCGTTGGAGAGTACGCATCAACAAAGACTTGATCAAAAACTTCCACTGAAAATGTAAAATAAATAAAGCACAGTAAATTGATTCATAAATTTTAACTTTTGTTATTCACTCTTACTTTACTCCATACTAAGGGCTATTTGCAATGCTTTCTAATTAGATTTAACTGTATTAGAAATCGTTTTAAATGATACATTTTAATAAATAACATTTTCTTTGTCGATTTTAATAGTTACGAAAATAAAAGGTAAAGTAAATTAAAGAAAATGGCAAGGCTAAGAACTTATGATCGGATATTGTGAAATCAACATTTTATAAACTGCATTTTGCAGCAGTTAGAAATGCATAATAAATGAAAAGTGGATTGAAATATAAACGAAATCGCAACATCTTTTATCGTTTAATGGCTCTTTTGTGTCTAATGGCTCGATTAGCGAAGGACATTCAAACGTAAAAGAAAATTAACCAAAGGAAGTAAGGAAAAAAAAACACGTGGTCAGATTTTACCAGCAAAGAAAAATAATTTTGAATTTAACGTTTTATGAGCATGAATCCTTTAATCCCACTTCTGAGATGTTAAATACTTGTCAAGAAATAAAAGAAGCGACTTCGTTTATCACATTATATTAAATTATATTTAGAACAAAGTTTGTTACTCACGTACTTTTAACACAATTCCGTAACCACAATCACTTAAATTAGGTACACTGTTTTAAAGGGGCGTAAACTTCAGGACGGCAGAAAGTAGACTGACTCTTTATTCTTTTAATTTACCAGTTCCTCTTGAAAAATAGTTTTTACCGCCCTTAACCGTCAGTCTACTCTATGCCCGACAAAATACTAAAACAATTCCATAGACAAAACCAATCTTCATAACTTATACTTATTCAATAAAATTTAAAATACAATTAATAAAGTATTTGCTAATTGCTAATTTAAAATAAACTAAAACTATTTGCATATTTACTCAAAATAGGTAATAGACAATATAGAACATATTATAAGTGAAAAATATGATTGAATGACTGAATGATTGATGACAATTGTGATAACAGAGGCCAACATCTCACCACAAAGTGCTAACTTGTTTGAATTAAACAACTATAATATGTATCACGAGCTACGTGACAAACAAAAGGGAGGTGGTGTAATTGTTTACTGTCATCAAAACATAAGCTTCTCAAGATATCCAACTTCTACAATTAATTTTGAATGCATTACAGGTACTATAACAACAAACTTTAATTATACAACCGATCTAGTTGCTATCTACCGACCCCCAGACCAAAATAAAACTCTTTTTTCTATAGAATTATCAAATTTACTGTCATCAATATCACCAATTAATAATAACTGTCTGGTGTTGGGAGATATAAACATTGATTTAAAAAAGAAAAAATCGTATGTATCCTATTACTTAAATATGCTATGTCAAAAGGGATTTGAAACGGGTATCAGTCAATACACACGAATAGCTATGAAAAACGAACAAATAACTCAAACTTGCATTGATCATATTTTTGTCAGAAATTTTATTGAACCTCAAGGTCACTGTCGTTCGGTAAACACAGCTGTGATAAACAATGCGCTGGCCGACCACTTCATAACCGGTTTCGCACTAACTGATGACAAAATATGCACTACGAAGCAAACAAAAACGAAATTAATGTTAGACAGTAGTAAAGTTCAATCTTTGTTACGTTGTATTGACTGGAGCCCGGGCCTCGCGTACCATAACCCAAATGATGTCCTTAACTTTATATTACAGCAATTTCATGAAGTATATGAGAAATGTACATATGAAATCAAAATAACTAATAATAAAAGAGACACTTGCAAATGGGTAAATAATAAAATGAGATACATGTGTAAAAAGAGGCAGGAATTACTTAAAATTTGGCTTAAAGACATTAGCAACAAAAAAAACCATTTACTTTACAATAAATACAGAAATAAAACAAATAAATACATAAACTACTTAAAAAATAAATTTATACAAAAAGAAATTACGGAAAATTTTACGGATTCAAAGAGAATATGGAAAATTATTAATAATTTATGTGGTAAACTAACTAACTCTATAGACGATAATATTATAAAAACTTTTAATAAAATCCAATTAAATGACTTAGCTAATAAATTCGCGTATGAATTTAGAGAGAATTTAAAGAAAATTACTAACTGCTGTCAATTACCGTTGTTAAATGAATGTTCGTATATAAACACCCCTAATCTATCAATCAAATTAAAGAAAGCTACGGAAGAAGTTATTTTTGAAATAATTAAACACTTAAATTGCAATAAAAGCCCTTCTTGTGATAAAATTCGTGCCTCCGACATCGTGAGCATAAATACAAACATTACTCCAATCATAACGCATCTAATTAATAGTTCTTTAAAATACTCAATATATCCAGATAAGTTAAAAATAGGCACGATCAGACCAGTCTATAAGAATGGAAAGCATGATTGCATTAATAACTATAGACCAATTACAATCCTTTCGTGTATTGACAAAATAATTGAAAAATACCTAGGACAAGAAATAAATATTTTTTTGAGCAAACATAATATAATACATAAGAAACAATTTGGTTTTCAAAAAAACAAAAACACACAACAATTATTATGTCAATTTACGAATGAAAGTAACTCATATATTAACGATAAAAAACATGTCTTGGCCATATTTGTTGATTTCAGCAAAGCGTTTGAAACTTTAAAATATCCAACCTTATTCAGTAAGCTTAGTCAGAATGGTATTCAGGGTCCCCTGCTGGAATTACTAAAAAATTACCATCAAAATCGGTTCAATTCTGTTAAAATAGGCGATACCTACAGCGATTTAATCCTCACAGAAGAAGGAACGGCCCAAGGGTCGGTCCTCGGCCCGACTGAATACTTGTTATATGTCAATGATATGTACACTATCTTTAAACAGGCATCTGTATACCAATTTGCAGACGATACATGTCTCCTAGTGGCTGACAAAAATTTATCGACAGCAATTAGTGTCATTCAGAACAACTTTAACTTATTATGTCAATGGGCACACGATGTTGGTTTAACTATCAATTATAAAAAAACTAAATTAATGCACTTACACTCACCTTATCAAAAAACAATGGTAAAACCAACCATCGTAGCTCATGAACATACATGTATGCATAGTAAAAACATTAACTCATGCTCTTGTAATAACTTAGAACTGGTGACCCAGCATACCTATTTAGGCTTAGTAATAGACAGTCATATGAATTGGGAGGCTCATATAAACTACATCTGTAATAAATTAAGATCTATTATATCTAAATTGTCAATTCTAAAATTTAAATTACCTTTCAATACGTTAAAATTGTTATATAATGCACTAGCTGACTCAATTATCACCTACGGTCTAAGCAGTTATGGAAGAACATATAAAACTTATATTGATAAGATATACAGATTGCAATTAAGTCTACTAAAATTAATTATCCCTACATCCATCAGAATTAAGTTAAAAAGTGAAAGTGAAATCTTCAAATACTGTAAATCATTAAATATATATGATAAGTCAAAAATTGCCATTATAAGTGAAGAAATGAACAAATTAAACACTCTAAAATTCCTTCCGTGCACTTTCATAACTAAGTTTTGTTAACTGGTTAAGAAAAACCCTTTTTTATTATTGTTTTCACAACTGGTTTTTAAACAAGAATACGAAGTGTTCATTCATAACTGACAATCACAAATAGTTAAGAAACGAATAATTATGATTATGTTTTTATAACTAGCTACAGTCAGCAATAACATCTTTCCTATGAGGAAACGGATGAGGTTCTTATCTCAATAAATTATTATCTATTATTGATATGTAAACTGCAATGGCATGACATTGACATTGTCATTTTAGTATTATTTAGTTTTCTATTGCAATTGAGTGCAATTTATATAAAATAATATATAACAACCGAAAACTTAAGTGATAAACTATGTCGCTTTCTAAGCCCATCATGGAGTTCATAACGACAAAAAGGGATCGCGAGAAACTACTATACGACGGCCGTCAGTACCATAAAATTAAAACTTATGTGAACGAAAATGTTTTTTGGAAATGCTACAATAAAACCGGTTGTAAAGGTAATGTGACATTAAGCAATGAAAACCTTATAGTTAAAGAGGGCGTGCACGATATTGATTGTTTACCTAATAGTGCAAAATATCTAGTTTTGAAAAAAATGAAAGATTTGAAAACTAAAATAGTAGCTAATGTCGATCCAATACAAAAACAGTTTGAAGAAGTAGTATGCGAACTGGAAGACGATGGCGTGCACTTAGTTGCTGACTTACCAAAATTTGACAATATTAAAAGTGGTCTATACAAAGCAAGAAATAAGGCATTAGGAGTTTCTAAGCTCCATTTTGAATCACCAACTAAAGTAGAAATACCAAAAAAATATAAAAACTTCCTCCTGGCTGACTATAACGACAATGACACAAACAACAGGATTTTAATATTTTCTTCTTCTGATATAAAAACGTATTTGGACAATTTCGAACATTTCTTTCTGGATGGAACTTTTAAGTCTTGCCCTGAACCTTTCACACAAATATATACCATTCATGGACTACATAAAATAACAAAAAAAATTGTACCTTTATTCTTTGGTTTCATTCATAATAAAACTGAAAATACGTACAAACTTATATTTGAAATGATAAAGTCACAAATTCCTGAATGGAACCCCGTAAAATTGACACTGGATTACGAAATCTCAGCAATGAAAGCAATACGTAAAAATTTTCCGAATGCAGTAATGAAAGGATGTTATTATCATTTTTGTGCCAGCCTTTTTAAAAAGGCGAAACGATTAGGGATTAAATCTACAATACAAAGACGACATATTGCGAGATGTGCTGGCTTAGCCCGATTGCCATTGAGATATGTAATGGCAGGTTACAAGTATACAATGACCAAATCCCCGAAAACTGAAGCAGTGATAAAGTTCAACAATTACCTAAACCGTTACTGGTTCAGCGACGTAAATTTTATCAAGACTTGGTGCTGCTACGGCGAGGAAATTCGGACCACCAACAATCTAGAAGGCTGGCACGCAAGACTTAATAGAATGGTTGGACGCCAAAAACCGTCGCTAGCAACAATTCTGAATGTTCTTATTAAAGAAACAAAAATTTCAATGTCGTTCAAAACAAATAAAAACACATCGAACAAAAATTACCAAGAAATTGACCAAGAAATTGCGGATACTATACGTCTTTTAACAAATAAGTCTATCACTGTTGGACATTGTTTAGAAATAATTGCCCCATTTAAATATTAAGTAAAAATTAATTTACCTAAATTACATTTTGTGTTTGATTTAAGGTTAAAGGAAAAATGTTATTGCTGACTGTAGCTAGTTATAAAAACATAATCATAATTATTCGTTTCTTAACTATTTGTGATTGTCAGTTATGAATGAACACTTCGTATTCTTGTTTAAAAACCAGTTGTGAAAACAATAATAAAAAAGGCTTTTTCTTAACCAGTTAACAAAACTTAGTTATGAAAGTGCACGGAAGGCTAAAAATCTACACACTAGACCATGTTTCCTGCGACAACTGTCTTACTTACCGCGTTATATGTTACCGACTAATACTAATGTTTATGGTAAGCGTACCTCAGATTATTTGTTACCTTTTCTACTCAATGAATTATCTAATGATGTACATAAAAAATTAATAGAAAAACCATTAAAATGTAAAATTATATTGAAATCTGTACTTCTTGACAAATAAGTTGTCTATATAGGTAATTAAATAGGTGAGGCAGAAAATTAAAATGTCTTGTAAAATACCCAACGTCAAAAAACTCATACATTGTATATGATATATAAAATATGTTAATTATAACGAAAATGTAACTACCTACCAGTAATTAGAATAAGCAAGTAAAAACAGCAACACTTAAATCTAATTGGTTTCAGTTGCTGTTTGATTAATTGATGTACCTAATGTTTTTATTGTAAATAAATGAAAAAAAAAAAAAAAAAAAAAAATAAATTATGTGGGAATGATCTTTTTTGTGGGTGTGGAGCTATTTCATTTAGAAGGATTTTTAAAGAGATGAAGGACGCGTGTAAAGTTAGGTGTCATTTGAAGTTTTAAGCATTTTATTTTTTAATTTAAATCATTTAAATGAGGTCTTAGACTGTCATAAGTGCAGAGCAATATACTAGGAGAGAAACTATGACATTACAGCCAAAATAAGCTAATTTTGAATAGACTAGTATGTAGTTCCGTTTTTGAAATCGAAGTTCAGTAAACATATAACAAAGCTACAAAGTCATTTGTTAAGTACAAAATCTACAACAATATATCAAGGAAATAAAACTCATACCGCAAGCGTTTTCTGTAACAAAATACAACAAAATTTTCCTTTCAAAGTAGGAAATCCCTACGCGTCTAAGCTTACAGAAACCTTAAACGTATCCACATTAAAGGTTATAACGATCGAATAGCTAGTTTTAAACTCAATGTCTGACCTAGTAACTATTTAGGTTGTGTACACACAGACCTATCAGGTAACACAGTCAACACAAACTAAAATGTTGCAAGATACACAAAAACTGGGGACAGTGTAAATAGGGTTTATAATGTAAGCTAGGTGGCAAGTATCGCCTAGAATTTTAACATGGGGCTTGACTTCATGTAAAAAATTAGGTGACCTTATATTATATAGAAGGTTAGCTTCCGGTCGCTGTTTTACACGCTTGGCTCACTTTCTGACATTGGTAAAATAATTTAGTAGATTACTCATTTCATCCAAACTAATCAACTTTACAACTTTATGATATGATTTTTTAGTAATGATTGATTTAAATCATAATAATTACATCTTTTGTATGTGCTTTTTTGATAAGGAAATAAATTTTAATATCATTAGTTCTTAGTCCGTTCGTAGTCCTTGCATCAATAGTGACAAAATTGTTTTTTTCTTTATTTATTTAGTTTAGTATCTTTATTTATTCATACTCTAATTCGTATTCAACTCCCAATAAATCACAACCAAATCACAACACTAAATTATTGCATTAATATCCACGTACATGTTAAACATTTATTTATAACATTGTCACTAACTCAGATGACATGGGTTCGAGTCCCGGACAGGACATAAGGCTTTGTGAAGGATGATTAATGGCCCTATCTTAATTTCTTAATGGAAAATCTAACACTGTCGATAACCATCTCTGTTAAATTAATATGTCAAATGCATATTAAGGCTCTAGGAGTATATAAATTAGGAAGTCATTTTTGAAATAGCCTTAATTAAAACAAGATCACTGCAAAATATGAAATACTAGTGGCCGCCCGCGACTCCGTTCGCGTGGAAGTCGATTTCCCGTGGGAATGAGTAGTTTTCCCGCGGTAAAAAGTACCCTATGTGTTATTCTGATGTATAGCCTATAATACTATAAAGTTTCATCTAAATCCGTCCAGTAGTTACTGTTACACACAGTAAACAAACATCCATACATTCATGCATACATACAAACTTTCGCGTTTATAATATTAGAAGAATGGGTTGTCCTAGTCAATTAACAATTTATTTGTATTTTAGCTAACGTAGTTTTAAAGTACAATTATTCATATGGAGGAAAAGCCATTAGATTAAACATTCAACCCGAAGTTATAGGTTTGAGGGTTATTAAGTTGCAAAGACAGTCGGCTATATTACTGGTGAGGTATTTCATAAATGTATTAAAAGACATAAATGGTTGGATTAGATCCAATAGGGTCCTTTTAGTGCGATGCAGGAGAATTGTCTTCCAGAGAACAAATATTTACTTTTCCCTGACATGGCCTTTCAGACTTTCTTATTTAGCAAGGAATAATTGGGCTTTAAAATAATCAAATCAATAATATACATAATTATACCAACTTGACGTGAAACTGTTAACCATTTATAGGCAGACAGCCTGACAGACGTGTGGGCGAGTACAGCTGCCCAATTTAGAATAAATGCACCGATCGATGTAGCGACGTTGCCGGTCATTTTGACTGACACATTTTTTATAGGTTAGTTTAATTAAATGCAAAAGGATGGCTGATCGGTTGGGATAACCTTAAATTATGTATTACTACTGCACATATAGTGATAGATTAAGCAAATAGTAAATTAAAAACGAGCAGACAAATCAAGACACCGTCGTCAGCGCCTTTTGTGTTCTGAATATAGAATATAATGCAAAAATGTAAGTAATACAATAATTTGATTTGTGTGAAGGTACAGCAAACACACATACATACTCACAAACTTTCGAATTTATAATATATATAAGATTAATACTAACTTATGCAATTTCAATTTCATGACAGATTTAATTCCACGGAAACATATACATCTATCTATATTCCGACATGTTTGACTAGATTCTGATCTGCAAACATCCAATACTCTAGTTTTATTACGAAAACATACATACACAGCGCAGTGACAGGTCTGCATTCGATGTTTATAGGTTTAAAGATACCTTTACACTAAGAGGTAAAAATATTTAAACTTAATATGAAATCAGCATGTGTACCTATTATTTGCTACAGGATGGAAGAAAAAAATAAGTGTATTGCTTTATTAATTTTAATTTGTGGAAATAACGTAAAGTATATTTACATCCCTTTATTTGGCACAAGCGTAAGTACCATATTAACCTGCAGGATTGAGTGTGAAATCATCGAATCACTTAGACTCGCTCATAAGGTTTCGCTCGCCGTAAGTGCGTGATAAATACGTACCTAATGTGTTTGAAAAAACTTGACCATGCGATGTTTAGTTCCATAGCTGTCTATTTCAAGTTTTATTTACTCGTGGTAGACGTACGTCTATCATAAAAGTATGCTTTAAAGCTTCTTATAAATTCTGATTAAGTTTACATGGCAATCGTACCAATGATACAAGCCCTTATTGCCACATAAAAAGTGTGTTAGTGTAGGGTAAAAAAAATATATTTTTTAATTAAAAAAAAACGTATTTCCCCTCATGTAAATACCACTTTATCCAACTTCTACAGAAAGTACTCGATCCTGCAAGTACGCTTGCATTCCAACTCAAGATGGAACATTTCCGACTGTCACGGTTTCCAAAAGTTTAACATCAAAAACGGAGCGTCTCTCCTAAGATTTTAAAATGAAATATATTTTTACTCTACGTGATAAAAGGTGGCGAGGAACAGATTGATTGGTGGCCCTTAGTGAGATAGCCGGTCAGAAAAGACAAGCTGATTTATAAGGATTTTGCTCGTAGCGCGATCGATATGTTTCATTGAAAGAAGCTAGGCTTAGGTAGACGTATGTGTCGTGTGCTTGGGTAGACTTGTTCGTTTTATCAAGGGTTTAAATTGTTGTAGCCTTATAACTAAAGAAGCTTAATCCTAGTAATATTATAAACGTGAAAGTTTGTGAGTATGTATGGATGTTTGTTACTCTTTCACGTAAAAACTACTGGACGGATTTTGATGAAACTTTACAGTAATATAGGTTATACATCAGAATAAAACATAGGGTACTTTTTACCGCCTATCTACCTACCCGACTATCAGTGATGTGATATGCTATATTTATGATGGCGTCATATTACAATATCGTCAGATGCTTATGAGAAAGGCATATGTCGACAACAGGTGCGTAATTAGTCCGTCATTAAAGCACCAAATTATAATGAATATAGATTGTAACCGAATGTTAATTACCTGCTATACGACCAAAATAACTGCCATTGCGGCATATATCACTAACTACTGATCAATTTTAATTAACACTAAACAAATATTATGAAACATATGTTAACACTACCGACCTAAATATGAAGAGGTCTATGGAATATTATGAAGGAATGTAGTTAGGATGTTTGCTACCAGGCATCTGCACGCGTTTTTATTTGCTGTTTTTAGATAGATTTTTGGCTAGTTTGAGTGATATCAGTAAATGTCTGATGTTTATTGGGCCAAAGATTTAATAAATATAAAAATAACGGTAATATGCAAATATTTTGTTCAGCTACTGAGCTATTGAATATCCCCTCAATGGTAGAATTTGACAAAAACTCATTTTGACAAAAAAAGAACATGTAACACGAAATGTATGCAGATTATGTTAAAAAGGACAGCATTTAATAAAACGAACAAGCGCGAGGTGACAGTGGCATCGAGGGTTCTGCAGAATCCATTTTCTTTTACTCCTGATTTAGGACCTTGCTTCTAGCCATATTTATTAATTCTTAATCAACTACTTACAAGTTTGGGTTCCCTTGTATGTGAATTAATGTTAAATTTAAACTACATCTCTATACGCTTTTGGAATATGGACTTTAATTTTTTACATACAAACAAATAAAGAAGTTAACATTCAATCGTGAAGTCTTTAAATCCTTCAATCAGTAAATCTGTAAAACATTAATTCGCAAATAAAATGGAATCAAATGTTCTATTTTGCTTTCTATAGAAAAAAAAATCCCTTCAAGTTCGTAAGCAAAATATTAAACCATGTATCCTCTTTGCGCTAAATTATGTGTATGTAAATATGTATGTATGAGTTCGTCTATTAATATCTTGTCACAACAAAATACTATCTACTTTAAAAAAAAAAAAACTAAAGCTCACCCAAATATTATGGCCGTTTTTGTATTGGAATTATTTGTTGGTTAATTTACATACATTTACACACGTAATTGACAAAGATTTATTTATTCAACATGTCACCAGGTGGTAAAGTCAGTGAAATGATTACTATTTCAGTTTGTGATAAACTGAAAATATAATTTAGAGAATGTAGTAAAATTTAATGTGAAAAATTTTGAGCAATTTGCCGCAATCGTATAAAATCCTAATTTAGCACATTGTCAATTGATATTCTCATCGACAGTTAAGTTAGAATCTTCTTGCTGCATGTACAAAATAAACATCCTACTAATATTATAAACGTGAAAGTTTGTAAGTATGTATGGATGTTTGTTACTCTCTCACGTAAAAACTACTGGACGGATTTGGATGAAACTTTACAGTTATATAGGTTATACATCAGAATAAAACATAGGGTACTTTTGACCGCGGGAGAACTTCTCATTCCCACGGGAAACCGACTCCCACGCGATCGGAGTCGCGGGCAGCCACTAGTTTTCCATATGTGACAATGAAAACATACTACTTATAAATCGAATAGAGTTTATCTAACTATTGCAAAGTCAGTCTTGAAACTATCACACGATTTTCATTTGATTAAACAGGAATTAATTGATCATGTAACACAGTTAATGCCTTTACAATAGACAGACCTCCAAATAGATTAATCATAACCTATTTATCAACAGGATTATATCAAAAACTCGTATTTAGCGAAATAACGATAACATACGATTTGTTATATTAAGTGTAAAACACTTTCATTTTAAGCAATAATCACGCGACATTTCAACTCGATAATTAATTTAAATAATCGAATCAGCACAATTTAACACTGCTTTCCGATTTGCGGTGGATTAAATCGATAAAACAATGGATTCAGCTTATTCCGTATAAAATGGTTTTATACTCGCATTTATGTTGGTATGATCTGGGATCAATGCATATTTATGAGCTAGATTTACCATATTGGAAAAGAAAAAGGTGGAATTATAAAGTATTATAAGTATTTTTTTTTCCCTCTTAGATAAAAATAAACAGGTATCATTACATCATTAAGCATAAAAATAACTCAAACGAAGTTTATCTCAGTAGTAATAAGTGTGGGTGTAGATAGTTAGAATATCTTTAGCACCTTCTTTGTACGTGAAAGATTAAAAGTTTGTATTTTCGCTTTAAATAATAAAACTTATAACGAGGTATGCTTGCTTAAGATATGAAGTTTTCCCGAAAAAAATAATTCGAAAATATCACCTTACTTACCCAAAGTATTGGTCACTGCGACATAATTATTAAGGATTACAAGTAGTCCTTTGTGTCAATTAACTTAGGTTTACATAGTTTTTCATAAAATATTATAAGCTTGCGTTTGTGATTTAAACCAAGTCAAACTAGGGCTATTTGGAGTGGTAGAGTCTAGCTGTAGGCTCTGTCTGCAGCGATTGCTGGGCTGACTCGACCGGTGAAATACCACCGTCGCACAGAAAACCGACGTGAAGTAGGGACGATGTTCCTGCGTTTCGTTCGGTGAGTGCGGTATCTGGTGCCTAATTTTCTCAAAGGCTCAGCAACACACCCTCAATGCATATGTAATTGTGGGTGTATATGGGCGGCGGTGATCACTTACCATCAGGTGACCCGCATGCTAGTTTCCTCCTATATTATATAAAAAAAAGTTTTTCATAAAATATTATGAGCTTGCGTTTGTGATTTATACCAAGTCAAACTTAGGCTGAATTTAAAGTGCATACTATGCTTGCCCGACTCGTGCATAATATGGCAATGAAAATAGTAGTTCCCACGCTGCGTTATATGCCGCACAATGTGCTTTACGTTTGTCTTTTGTTTTAATCTGTGTGCGGTGCATGGTTACACACCAGTTTCAACAGGCACAAGCCCGTTTTTATATGTACCTACAACAAACTACAAGAATAAATTTCAAATACGAAACACACGTAGGCAGTAGAATAATATTAAAGATTTATACCCTAATAGCCAATCAATGCTTACCTATAATTGATGTTTTACATGGTACTTTTTGCGTGACGTTTTATTTTAATAGCGGTAGCTAATAGAAAGCAAAGATTTACGCAATCAATACTTGAAATTAAACTCATTTTAATGGGTTTTATGCGTTTATTTATTTATTTTAGATTTTCCGATGTTCAACATTTTTACAAATGCCGTGGTCACGGGTGAGCTTAATTTCAAGAAAGCAAAGATTTCACTCTCCCTTCTGCAAAACATTACAACGTGTTTAAAAAAAATCATGTCAATATTTTTCTTATGCGCGTTCTCATAGATTGTTTTTATTTTTAATAATATAAGTCTCTCCACTATTCTGATAAATGTAACAAAAGATACGTTGACCGTAATCCGGCATTAACTCGCAGGTTATCCAATTTAAAACACACTCGTTTCGGTAAATTTAATTAATTTACACTTTAAACTCACACTGTTATTTGTTAAATTAATTATTTTACATTTTATCCTTTGTAACTAAATAACGTTAGGTTGATACTCGGGAATTTGGTGTATTCCCAAAAACAAAGTGTTTTTACTGAGGACGAATAAAATAATTATTTTTACAAAATATTGATTTTAAATTCGCAAACGTGTAATCTACAGACGGACGTCCAATTCGGAGATTTTAATATTTAAGACAAAAAATAAAGTCTTAGTGAGAAGCGGAAGTAATTAAATGATTTTAACAATAGTTTTGTTTTGTTTCAGATCCTTGTAACTACATCTTCAGAAATAAAGAACTGTAAGTTTTAATACTTAATTCTAAATTATTCTTCTTATTTGATACAAGGTACGATTTTAGTGTCTCAATCTTAATAACAGAGTTATTGTTGTTCACATTTTTCCAAATACAAGCGCTGTTGTGGTGACCTTGCAAATAACATTAATTATATTATTATATTTTCTAAGAGTTAAATAGTCTAGCCGATATTTTCTTGGTAATCTACTAATTTTAGCATAGTTCGTATAAAGCCTCACTATTAAAAACCAGTGTTATCCAGTAAAACCTACTCCATGTAACATCGTCAAAGATGAAGCGAAAAAAATGGCGTGCGTCGGAAAAATCCACCATGAATACACTTCACACTAAACTAGAGGACCATTGAAAACTTGCACTTTATCACCGACAAGCAATATCGACTCTAACATCCAAGACATAAGACTGAAACTCCCCTGTAATAAGGTACTAATTATGACGCGACGAATTGGCACCGACGCCTGTAAAATTGTGTGAGCAATAACTTTTTAATGAAGAAATTCGCGCGAAGTTTTCGGTTGTTTTCGAAGTTTTTTTGGGGATTCGGGATCTGTTTGGGAGGTTAATCAACGGGACAGCGTTTTCATACGACGATGAGGTAAAAATGGGGGAAAATTTATTAGGTTTGGATGATAACTTAGTTTTTGGACTTGGACTTTTTGTGAGTTGGAAATGAAGTTTTTTATTAGTAGTGGATTAAATTAACTGCTATATAGGCAAATTTAGAGTATATTATCAGTAAAAAACCTCAATTCAAAAAGCGAATTGAGAGGGTTGTGTATCAGGGTTAACAAGGGTCTACCTACCTAGTTAAACTTTTAAGATGCTAGGCTACCTTTGTTATTGAGTGTTTAAGCTGTTAGTTTCCCATCTATTTATAAATTTTAAGTACGATTATTGTAGAGCGAACTCTCACTTAAAAGTTTTATACGATCGGTTTTAAAATGATACTTATTAAATTATACATAAAGCTGCTAATTATTTTATAAAGTCAAGATTCTAGGATAGGCTTTCTTTATTTAATATTGGTTTTTATGTATATTAGTTTAAGCTTGAACCCAATTAAACAATACAAATAAAATATTATGCATATTTGATGCGCCCCGGTTGGTAAATATTGGTACTGACGGAAAAAAAAATATTCTGAATAATTCACGGAACAATTTTCCGTAAAAAAGTATAACAAGTATCGTTAAGTAAAAAAAAATTGAGCTTGTTACTCTTTTTTGCGACAGTGATAATATTACTCTGAGTATTAAGTTTTTTTGAATTGTTATTTATTCATCGATAAAAAAACTGAAAACGAATTTCAAACGAACTTAAAACAATTCTGCCTGAAATATATTTTTTATTATAAACTTATAATATATTATTGCTTATAAATTGCGCCCTCAATGTTTTTATGCTACATTAAAATAAGTAACATTTTTGAGAGTGGTAGAGTCTTGCTGTAGGCTCTGTCTGCAGCGATTACTGGGCTGACTCGACCGGTGAAATACCACCGTCGCACAGAAACCCGACGTGAAGTAGGGACGATGTTCCTGCGTTTCGTTCGGTCAGTGCGATATCGGGTGCCCAATTTTCTTAAAGGCCAGCAACGCACCCTCAATGCATATGTAATTGTGGGTGTATATGGGCGGCGGTGATCACTTACCATCACGTGACCCGCTTGCTCGTTTGCTAGGTTCTCTTATAAAAAAAAACATACTCAAAAAGATTAAACCAAAAAATATAAAAAAAAAGATTTTTTATTTTATTTGCCAACGGTACACCAGATTCCCGTGTGTATTTTAATCTTCGTATTGAACGAAGCACGACTAGACTGGATTAGAGCAAAAATAGAGTTTTCCAATAGCGAAGCGCTAGTGCGATGTAGGCCTCGATGTATGGTCTTGTTCAAATATTTATTAGTTTGTTTGGTACTGGTTGCAAAATATTAGTAATATAATAAAAAATATTAGTGCGAACTCAAATCGAAACCAGTTCAATGATTTTGGCGTGAAATCGTGATATACAGACATACTTTTTAGTAGAATTTACAGGCCAGCATTAATTAATCAACAATAGATTTATCTCTGTTAATATTACTAAGCATATTTACAGTGCATGATATCATTATTGCCAACATATCATTAACATGTTACCATGAGTCTACTGAAAATGGTTGGTGATTTGCAATTTTCAGAATAAGCCATTAAAATACCACGTAATGCTACTTGATGTCAATATTTCAGGATTTGATGACTAAATTGTATGAAATATAATTTTATTTTATGAAAATTGGTTATGTTAGTGAAAATACTGTAAAAATAGTCAATTTTGTATAAGGGTAATTAATATTCGTATAAGTATTATTTTGAATGGCTGTTTGATATTAATTTACTTAATTATATTAGTTTATCGAAGAGTGAAAACATTATAAAGTGCCGTTTTTATATATACCTACTTATTTATCAAATTAATGTAATGTTAGGTATTGCGTTCATGATGCTTACGTATTTAGAAAACTAAGATCCTGGATACATTTTTTAATCACCAAAAAATGTTGAATATAGCCTACTTGAATAAATTTATTATATCATGTTCATTTTATATATCATATTTGTAAAACCTAATAAGAAAACCGTTGCACACTAGAAAAATCATAAGCGTATACAAACTGACGACCGACCATTTGTAGCGAGCAGACAACATACAGACGCGCAGACGCCGAGCAAGACCTTTTTACGAGTGGTAGAGTCTAGCCGTAGGCTCTGTCTGCAGCAATTACTGGGCTGACTCGACCGGTGAAATACCACCGTCGCACAGAAAACCGACGTGAAGTAGGGACGATGTTCCTGCGTTTCGTTCGGTGAGTGCGGTATCCGGTGCCTAATTTTGTCAAATGCTCAGCAACACCCCACACCCACAGTGTTGCGGGTAGTCATGGGCGGCGGTGATCACACACGGGTGACCAGCATGCTCGTTTGCTTCCTATATCGTAAAAAAAGACCGAACTCGTTTAAACCCGCCGCGACCCGCGCCTTGGGTCGCTTGTTTGCTAGACCCAGTGCTGCCAGCCTTATGAAACTAAATAACATCAGCATACCATTAAAAAAAACAGTAGAAAAGAGTAGGTAAAATAAAAAAGACAGATTTCATACGGTTCTTATAACGGGTGCAAATAGACCACTTTCGAAGCCTGAAACCATGTATTCTTGAGCCTCAATAGTAACTAAATTCACTAACAACACACCCAGAAAACACAATTAAAAAAGTTATTAAGTATCAAAAAGTCATATTCGCCGCTTGAAATCATCGCAAAATCTGATAGTATTAATGTAATTTTGGAAAATTAAGTAATATTTTTTTTTCTGTAGTCATAAAAAATTTTTTTTTACCCAAAACGTAACCAGTTCTCGGAAGCAGTTCTTTTACACCCAGTATAATTAAAACATTCACCTTATTTATCTAGTTCACACATTTATTGTTACAACATAATAAAAACCAAAAATAAAATTAAAGTTATTTTCCACTTCCACTCTTAATTGTCTCTTCGTCAGTATTTTCAGATTTTTTTCCTAAAAAAAAACTCTTCAATAAATATTTGTATATGTGACGTGATGTAATAGGTGACGTTGAACGCTTATTAGATTACGCTTAAACAGTAACAATAAGGAATGAAACAGAAAACAGGGACATCGATGTGAAAACATCGAATCTACTGATAAAACAGTAGAGCTGGCAACACTGGCTACACCCGTAGTGTGGCCGAAACGCGCGGATACGGACGTTTGAAAACACCGCGCGCGGTCCCGCTCGGTCAAGACTCCCGCCCGCCGCACTAGGCTTCCCGCCTTAGTCACTGCAGTGTGGACGAAAAAGCGCGTTTCATATGTTTGATATTTCTCGCGCGCCGCAGTAATGCTAGCATATCAAATAAAACAAAATAACTTATGACTTTGCTTTATGCTTCTAATGGCTGGTCTAAAATTGTAACTACAGTTTAAGCCACAATAACGGGTATAGTTTATGTTGTGCTTTTAAACGTAAAAACGTGGATTAAGGTAATTATTAATCTTTTTTGGGATGGCAACAGCTTACAAGGTTTTTTCTCTATGAGAAAGCTAAGTATCTTCTTAATTTGTAGCTAAAATAACATTGGGTTTGAAAATATCTCTATTGAGACTAATCTTAGGAGAAGCATTGCAACTGAAATCTCTTCTTACTTGAGCATCTTCAACCGTATCATCTAATAACACTCCTAATGATTTCGCAGCCTTATTCCAATCTGTTACCACCAGCTAACGCAGCTTAAGCTAACTTAGCTTTATCAAGCACTTCTCAATTGCACGTCTATGAGCGACAAACAATAATATCTAGTGGAAACCGAATTTCAGGCGTAAACCATGCGGAACTCAAATTAATTTTGGTGCTCTGGTAGCTTCACAGCTTGATTTTGGCGCAAGTCAGAGGATTATAGCGTGAAAATGGATGAGAGTTGCATGTGGTCTGGTGATAGATGGAGTTGTAAGCAAACGCAAGCAGTGAACTGAAACGAGAAAATTGAAACAGTTTGTTGGCACGTATCTCTAACATTTTTTTTTCTTGTCGCTGTTTATGACGAAACAACCTTACCTAAATATCATCATAGCCAGAAAGATAGAAAGCTGACTTTTAAAATAAAATGTAGATATTTCTAATTAAAAACTACTTTTCTTCAGCGAGAGCTTTGTACGAAAAAATTACGATGATGACGATTCTGAGTTAGGATTCTATATAAATCAACTATAAATGTAATACTAAAGGGCTTAAAAAAGAGACGGGTAATAATTTAAGACCAACATGCTTCTAATTATGTATTCATTTACACGACGCACGTAAAGACTAACTTTACTTCCACTATTACAATCAAACCAATACGCCCCTTTCTTCTTAAAGCATATAAGAGAAAGTGACGCCAATACTTTTAGTATAATCGTTTATTTATTGCAGTCTCTATTAATACCGCAGATCAAAACTAAAACTTGAACCCTAAAAACGCTGTCATCTCATACCCTGTCCCCCACCTCCTAATTTGTACATTCTGCGAACGATACCTGTCATTATTTTAGTTGCTCGAACACAAAGTTAGTGTTCAGTTACTCGCGCTTGTATCTGAATGCATGTGGTAGTTGTGTTAGCTTTGACTTGAACAGTTTCAAGATGTGAAACTGCTCATTTGTATTTAACAAAACAAACGGTTTGGGAGACTAATAGTTACTTTGTTGATCAGTCGATGGCGAGAAAATTTGCTACCAATTTTTCCTATGGATTTAATAATCGGAATCGTATGAACATGATTCTCTTCACGACTTTTAAATGAAATCCATTGCGTGGTGTATGTAGGGTTAGCGGACATCAGTAGCGACTTTAGTATTAGAAAATAAATCTTTAGTATTAAAAAATAAAAGTAACCACAAAATCAGTAAACCTTATGTAAAACTAATCATCAATCTCCTTTGTGCATGCATCTTGTCTATGTATTTATCTGTTTTATATTTGAATTCCCGTCATACTTAAAACTTTATAATCATTCTTTTTTCCATACAAACACGTAAAAACTCCCTATCCCAAATTAACCCCAAACTTCCCCTAAACGCGTTTCATTTTTCGTGTTCCCGCCGCAAAAACTTCGAAACTAAATTAATGGTCACCAGTTTTAACTGGTTTATACTGGTTTTCGGCGATAATTGTTCTAGTTTGATTGAGTTTCGTGAAGTTGGGTGTTTGCGCACGCTAGTTACAATGTTGTTTATGATTAAATGTTTGGTCGTCTGCTTTTTGAAGCGTTTTCGTTGCTTTAAAGCTATTAGCTGACATGGGAGGATAGTGGGTGTCTCTTTGTGGGGTTAATAAGCCGACACGAAGCTTAGTTAAAGCAATTTCGTGGAGCATGTTATCTTAAGTTAACTAGTTTGTTCACTGACAGCTTTTCTAAGCTGATTGACAAATAACGATGTCATCGTACTATATCCTATAGTCTATTCGCGTTAAGAAAATAGTGAGTGATCGTTGTCAGCCGGCCTGGCCACGCCCCCCAGCCAATTAAAATGATAGAAATTAAAAAGTCGAGTTCATAGTGACCAGTTGAAGTCTGACCTTCGAAGAAAACGTCCACGTTGAAAGAAACGTTGTCCAACGATAAATTTTGAAAAAATGAATACTTCACCAATTCCAAAGAATAAAAGTGGATCAATAATCCATAGTGGAGAGAGACACATAATTTACAATGTTTATAAGTACTTTAAATTGTGTGATTTAAATGCAACTGTGGAGAGCATAGTCATAGAAACAGCAAGTGCATGCGGCATGTCCGAAAATACTGTTTATAAAATTATTATTTTTCTTTCGTACTTTTACTCCACTGTGAATACACCCTTATCCTGTAGTTGTCACTATTTTCTTAACGCGAATAGACTATAGTTGTTTTTTTTACTTCCATCATCATACTGTTTTTATTTCATATTTATTAATAAGGCTTTGTTGCTCTAAATAATTATGTTTTTTTTTTGTATTATGTGTTTTCTTTATCATTAAAAGTTATATTAAGCTTGAGTCCCGCGTACGGACGAAACCTTTTAAAAAATCAATAGCTTAGCCTCTTTCAGAAGTACAACCATCTTTTCTTTCCCGCAAGTCTAATTCGATTCTGTCCACAACCTTTACGAGGCACTTTTTACAAAATAAGGCCACACGTCCATTGAAACACGCTTTCAGAATTTTAAGGTGGATGTCCACTGCTATTAATTCACAGCCGATCGGGTGGTAGACAGAGAGCCAAGGTTAGGAATCAAACCTTCTTATATCTTTATTTGTTGGCCTGTTTTATTACATAAATTTGCGGAAAGTATTTTTGGCTAGTATTTCAAATTTAACTCAATATTGAATAGGTAGAGTGTCATTTTTGTTTTAAGAAATTTTATTATATTTAAAATATAAAAGTTTTAATGAAGAGTTGGAAACTCAATCACGCAATATGGAGTTAATGGATTTATATTGAAATTTTGTTTGGGTAGTAGACCATCATCACTTACCATCAATTTCTTCTATCAATAATATATAGTAAAAAATACAAATACCCGAAAAATAACATAATGTGCATTTTTTTTACTTTACCTGAAATGAGTTCAAGTCATGACATGACAACTCTTGTTTACTAGGCGTTACGTATTATTGATGAAACTTTCAAGTTCCTCTTGGAATTTATTTCAACGATATTTTTCTTTTGTTTTTCCCCATTAAAAAACTCACTAACTTACTAGCAACTAGCTCTTGGTCTACTGTGGGCGTACAACCAGATATTTATCGAAGAAATTGGGTTCAGTAGTTTATCTCCCGTAATATTCCCCGCACGTAACTACTCCGATCTCATCGAATCATTCCGCCTATTGGGACATTGGTGAGGTAATAAACAAACAGATTCTAGTTACACTGAAACAGCCCTAATTAACACTGTGTTAGGGACTTTTTGAAAACTAAAAAAAAATCAGAAAGTATGTGTGGGAGTTGGAGGATACGTAGCGACAATATTTACGATAGGATCCTGAAGCTAAAACGATAGTAAGTCACTATGGATGACTGCCTGAAATGCAGTGGCTCTCAACCCGTAGACTGTGGTAAATTACAATAAGAGCCAACGATTTGAAAGAGCAACGCAATAAAAGAAAACGCCGTATGAGATTGACAAGTGACCAATATAACAGAGTAAAAGACGTATGTTTGGAGTTGTCAGGTAAGTCGTACTATTTATTTTATTTGCCACAGTTTGTCAAACTTGTTTATCTAATTTAAGGTTGGTTAAAGTTTGTCAAAGTTAATGTCATTCAATTCCGTTCCTATTATTGAAATAAAACTGGTCACTGGTCAAAAAAATATTGAAAACCACTGTTCTAGTGTAGTAGAAGCATCTTGGACGTTTCCAGTATCGAAAGGCACTTACGCTGTTGACCAGGAGTACTTACATTGGAATGTACTTTATACTAGTCTAGCTTGTTCTCTTACTTTAAGCGTTTGGACATTTTGTTCTTAAAACAAATATAAATTGCTCTAAGTCACAAATGCTCCGAGAAAGCCTGTAAATGTAGGGTAAAAACGATTATTACAGTGTTAATATGGTTGAAAATAATAATGTCTAGAAACGACAAAGTTTTAGCCTTCTGATGCTGTAGAAGACTTCAGGCGTTGGTATTAGGTGTCACAATTGCTTATTCACCTCGTTATGTAAAGAAATCATAAGTTGAACTTACGAGTAGTTCCCTTACGGTTGGGTCTGTAGAATTCGACATGGCGATAATATATGGAGATTCAACAATTTTCACTATTGTTCTCAATTAAGTTATGTTAATTTTAACGTTCCTTCCCGAGAAGATTTTGGAATAAACGTTTTTTTGGAATAATCAGTTTGAAAAAAAATCTTTTTGTGGTCCGAAACTAACCGCAAGCTTGTATTACAGGCACCACACAATGGACTTCGGAATCTAGTTACACCAAGACACGAACCAATTTCGAAATGACCATCAGCACAATTGACTCGACCCGGAAACCGAACCAACCGCAACAACTGAACAGGCCGGTATTTAGAAGGACGGCTACGGGAAAAGAATACCCATTAATAATTAAAGCCGCCCCAAAGTCTATAACTTTTCTTAGCAGTCAACGACACACATCAATTAACAACCTCAATCTTCAGGTAGCTAAAACTAATCAAGTTTGCTGCAAACATTCTTGAAGTTGCGGAATAGGTACAGAAAGTCATTAGCCAACTCCTTAGTTAAACAGTTTCAGTTTAAATCAAATACAAGTGTTTAAGCGTAATATGCTAAATTTGTTTGAAAGAGATGTTAAATTTAAAGGCTCTATTTACGGTGTGTTTATAGGTTTAAATATAGAATGTTAAGTTTAATTTTTTTTATGTAACTGTTAAAAAAAGTGTTTAAAGATATTTGAAATCGTGATTATTAAAAAAATGATACTGTGTGAAAAATTGTGTTTAAACACTTCTTCAATTATTTTGAACCTAAGCACAGATTTTAGATACAAGCAAGTTTATTCAACCTTAAATAAATTAATAATACATTTATTCTAAGAATTATTAACTTCCACAAACATAATACCTGAGAATCCGGGCTCGAATTACAGATTTTTTCATTTCATTGGATCTTTTGAACCAAAAAATTATGCCCGACAGAGCGATTCTGAAAAAGGTGACATTGTTAAGCGTTTCACAATTCAGTGCTTCAATTGTTTTACCCGGTGCTTTGAACTCGATATTGTTAGCAATGATGTCTGTGATTGGACGATTGGTTTTTACTACTGGGAAATAATGTAAAGTAATTTTGGTCTAATTGCTTAGGTAATATAGTGTTTTTTACTATTTCTTTTATCTAGTGTAAGAGATCTAAATCCACGCCGTGACCTTCTTAAAGGTTTCTTTACAGTCTTTTTGCTTTATTGTTTTATTTGTTCTGCTGCTGATCGCCGTATTCTATAAATGCTGGAAGATTTGCTAGGTTGTTTCCAGTTTTATTTTTATTAACCAAAGCTAGTGCATAAAAGCCAGTTTATTTTTAAACGTATCCGAGTTTGAAAAAAATCGTCTTCTGTCGGTTAAGTTAGCTGATCTAGGTTTATAAGTTTCATAGTCAGAGACAAAAAAATCTCATATAGGATTAAAATAAAGGGATAGGAATTTATCATCTTTTCACAGTGTATAAATTTTCACATATGTGTACGTATTACCCTACGCCTAACAGCGTGTGCCTTCCTCACTGACTTGCAGCTTGTTAATCTATTGGGAACGAGGTCAATTCGGTCCTCTTGTCTTAATTCTATCATTGTGCCTGTCTGGTTCTATGTATCTGCTAATAGCTAAATTAAATATGGCTTTAGCAATCATTTACAGTTAAAATTACCTTTATCAGAAAGCATTAACAGTGTTTTAATTTAAAACAGAAAATAACTTTATTTTGTGATAATACTCAAGTTCTGGTGGTTTACACGTGTTTATTTAAGACAAAATTAACGTTTGTAATAGTAACTTAACTAAAATTAGAAAAATATCAACAATTATTTTGTCTTTGTGAATTTTGACTTATAAATTGTGTGATTAGTTTGCTACGATAGCAGTTTTGACACAATAAATGGCAGTGAATGGTTTTTACTTTAAAAATGTGATGTATTTCCCAAGTAACTGAATTGCTAGCGCTAAAAATTAAAAGTTTTGCTTAACATGCATTTATTTCGGCTTTCATTCCTTACATTAAAATTGAACTTAGTAAAACATTTTCTTTGCACAAAAATTTGCTGCTGTCAAAGCATGCCATTCAAATTATATTAACAGTTTTGTCTGACGTCTAACATAGGCAGCTTATTATTTTCCATTTCAGTGTCTAGGGTTTAACTAAACTAAATCTTAAAAAGGAATTTTCATACCCTTTAACAAATATTTGACAGTGATCTGTCAGACGAAATTATGTTATTTTATTCGTGTGATTTTTGAAAGTCATTGTAAATGTTTAATTATTAATATATTAATTTGTTTCTTTAACCTATCAAATAGAGTTAATGTTTATAATTAAAGGTATTATTATTAACAGTAGCAAGTTACTTAATGTTTTCATATTCAAGTATTTTTATTTATTTTATTATATTGTTTACCAATTCAAATCAATCAATATAGACTTCTGACTTTTACATCATGTATAAACCCATTTCCCTTGCAATACATTATAACTCGGCCACTAATAATAATGTCAACCATCAAGAAACGTCAGATGTGTCGCACCAACTCCGTGCAACTCATCCATCATTGTCCTGCACCATCATGTCACGTGATCGATACTAGTGATGTACCCGATCCGGATGATTGATCACTCAGTATCGAAATAAATCAATCGAATTGAATTTAGATTGCTTCATTTTGACTTTTTAAATGACACCTCTGCGTGCTGGCTGTAATTATTTTTGGTTTCATTTTATCTACTTTTTTATTCGTGGGAAAATTTCGGAGGTTTTGTTGCTCTGGGAATTCAGGCAGGTTTATTAGAGTAGGATTGAAAGTTTGGGTTCCTCTTGAGGGAGTTATTTTATTTGCAAGTAAACCCTGTTTACCGACTGACAGCCTGACATGTGAATAGGGTGAAATAGCCCGACCTTCAACAGGATCTTAAGTACTTTAGTAAATTATAACGTTAAATGGAACTAACCTACTTCCTATGGAATCTTTTTATATTTATCGATACTATTTATAACTTCTTGATTGAAAAAATACTATTTTCATTTTGCAAATATGGACAAAAAGTAAAACATTCAAAGCCCACATACTCTCGTGGCATTAATCCGTCGTCTGTCAAAATGTCACAACCGCAGCTGTTTAACGAAATTCAGAATAAAAACCCCACATTTCTGATCGCAAAAACGAATTTTTAAAATTAACAAAGTTTTTGTCCTCTGCTATATTGAGTTTCAGTTTTTTCAGGCAGTCGACGCTTTCGACTTTGATAAAAGACATTTTTAGGAAGTCAAATGAACCGGAACGCTTTTAATGTAACGCCTATTTGCTCGCGATTGTGATTGATCAGTCGATAATTGATTGAAAAAACTTTTGTAGGCCGTCGTATTTTTAGCATACGTTTGCAAATTGTCGTACTGATCGGTACATTACTTGGAGATATTGTTACAGATTTTAAAGTAACTATTTAGTCGTAACGGTTGCATTTTTTTAAGAATAAAGAGCACCCGATAACTACTCTATTATAGTGATTCTCTTATTATGAATAAACAGTTTAACCAAGCATAACGTTTATTATGAAAAAAATATGCACGTTATTTTATGTTTAGTATTTTTCTTTATTTAGAAAAAAGGCGCTATAAGCTGGATCACTGTCAAAACTTACTTTTTCATACAAGCTTACTGTTTTTCTCTAGGGAGTTTGGAGTGCCTTATTAAAATTCCAATTAATTACGCAATATTCAAATTGCGGTAGCGTTTATTAGATCGCCTTTTTAAAATTGTTGTGTATTATCGATTACAAGTAAGTATAAACACGTTTATTAAATTAATACAATTTAACTTAAAAATATGTAATATTATTAGAAAAGTATTAAACGAGCCTCATGAGCTAGGAACTGAGCTTCCATAAAGAAGGTAACGGTTTGCACTAACTACAATTTTTTTATCGGTCTCCTGTTTAACACCTTCGTCGAGAGAAAACTCATATGCTTGGAGCATGTTTTTATCACGTGAATCTAACCAATATTGAGTCACCGTGGTAGATCACAAATCAATCCCTCTATTCGTGAAGGAAGCAACGGTATAAGACTCATATAGGTTGTTATTAAGTTAGTTCCTTCACTAGATGTTAAGTGGATTATCTTCGCCTAAGACTCCTGTAGCCTAACGATTCAGAAGCGACGAAGACTCTAGACTTTAGATGTTTGGTCTCAGTGTTAGTAATTGGAGTAGCACCCTCCACTTCAAATTGAAACACAGTCAACTGTATATTGGTATTAAATTAGCTGCAAGCTGTTACTAACACTTAACAAGACTATCACGTCAATAATGGATTCCTTAACAAAGCGCAAGATAGGATCCATATCCACCATATAATGGATTTGGGAAGAAACTAGTAAAACTCAGAAAAGAGCCAATTCTGAAAAGACTTTTTGAGTTGACATTAACCTTGTATTAAACACGTGTAACATTTAATTATTAGTAGTCTCGTTTTGTCTTATCATATAATTACAATACTAAATTAACAAAAGCCTTGACTTTGAATTCAATTTCTCTCCACAGCCCTATTCTAAAAATGAGGTCGATTTAATTCATTTTTTTATTAATTTCAAGAATCCGACTCAGGTGAGCATTATAAATGAAAAGAGAGCCAGTGAACCGGTAATAATTCGGCTTTTCTTATTAAAAGCTGTGTATTTCAGATGGTTATAAATCCGTAGTCGGCCAGGTATAACTTTAATCGGATTTGTCTTATTGGAATGCTTCGAGGATTATTTCATTCCTTTTGTGATTCAATTAAAATAGAGCTGTGAATTTGACGCAGAAGGAGACAGTATTTTTATGTTTTAGTACTTGTTAATTGGAATTTTATGTTATTTATTTATTTACTAAATCTGTCGTGATTCCATGGAAACATAAACATAAGAAAAAAAGGCCACGAAAAATATGTTTCTTTTCAATTGCCCTAACCATGGCTAAAAAAATGCAAGTAGTTAAAAGTTTTTATTTTCTATAAGTTTCATTTATAACACTTCAATATTGTTTATAGCTTGAAAGCCTTACTACAAAAGCAATCATAGTAAATCCAAATGGCCTACAAACCGTGAGCAGTAAATCATTTGTATGTAAACAGTGTATGTTACATTTTAAACGCCAGCGAATTTTTATATTCTCGCCGAGTAATATTTGTACACTTTATTTATTTTCAATTCCATGCCGACCCGCGTTCAGAAATGGCCCGAATGAATTACTCGACGATTTATTTATGAAATGTATCAATTTCTGATTAAGGTTTATTTGGTGTGGAGTAAATTTTAATGGACAAGGAAAACGATTGATCAATCGGATCGGGGTCGTTGACCGTTTGACAGTTCGAGGGCTTAAGTAAGTTGATTGTGTTTGAAGAGAGGTTATTGTTTTATTTTTTTAAGTTTTTTTATAATTTAATGTTGCAAGTAGCAGAGAGCTACCTTAAATGCACTCATTATTTTGTGTATAGGATGTTTCACATTCTATTTCATAGTATGTTCAACCTCAACCAAATGTGCATCAACAAATAATTAAACTTTTAAAAGACAAAAAAAGAGTCGGTCGAGTCTCTATTAAATAGCCTGAATAAAACATGATTTTAATTCTAAATTAGATAATGATTTGCTTCGTCGAATAACTAAAACAAGAGCCTTAAGTTGTTAAAATGCTCTCGTATAAATATTTTTTTTTAAAGTACTATTTCTGGTATACTATCAAGCATATCAATATGTCAAAATGCCAATTTAGTCACACATTACTATTGACTTAATCGATAGTTTGACATATGGCTGCATGCTGTGTCGATACAGAAGGAAAATGGCGACATAAATCACTTACTTACCTTCACTTAAAATTTAAAACCTTGCGATAGAGACAGAGTAGGACCAGTGTTTATTTGATTGATCAATCAACATAAGATTATATAAGCTTGAAAAAAATTATACAAAATTAAAGACTATTTCTATGTTAAAAGTAGTAGGTTCACTTGATGACAAGTTATAAAATAGTTTAGTTCAGCCCTTTATTCTGCGAACTCTCGGCAAATGGATATCATTTATTAATTCCATGGATTAACTGTTGAATAATTCATAATGTGAAAACTAATGACCGTCAATAAGTTGTTTGTAGTTGAAAAAAGATAGCTTCATAAAGGTTCGTACTTCTTAATTATTTTGATATTGAAGGTTAGTATAGTATTATTATCATCATCATCATCATTATCATAACATAGTATAAATCGAACTCGCTAACTCGTCTGTTTGTGTGTTTGTCCGCTAACTCCTCCGAAACGACATTACGGATTTTGATGCGGTTTTTGCCATCTTTTAGGTAATTAATTTATTCATTTAAATTTGAAAATAGAGAATATTCGAAAAACCTTTCTGTAAGTTGACTAAAATTCAATGATTCGTTTTAAAGTCGGCTTAAAATACACCATTGCGAAGCGTGGGCGGGTCCCTAGTATTATTATTATAATACTTACCTATTTAACTAAAATTACAGATTGATTTCAATTTCTATGATCTACTTTCTAATCTCCATTCCTATAATATAACGGATTAGTCAATTTCTTCAAAAACACTTAACAATCTTTCGGCTCTTTATCCGACTTATTAAGCATAACACTGCATATAATTAAAAATATCATCATTGACGGAAAAATGTTCTTTCTTCTTTCAAAATATATGTACATTAAGTTGAAAATGCCCAATTTTTACGTTCAATCAATCAAGTAAAGTAATTTGGTTCGGCCCAATCTCGGAGTTGTTCGGCACAATTTATTATCTTTTTTACTACTTACAATAAATTACTGATTCGGATTTTTTCCATTTTGCGGGTAGCCATTGATTTAAAATATTTGGGACAGGGTTTGTAGATATTGGAGGTAAATCAAGACCAACAGTGTTATTTTATTTGATTATATACTGTTTGTATTTTTAAACATAATGTTTAAGCAATCTAGACAGCAGTCTGAAATTGTAAAACTAAAAAACCTTAATAGTTGCATTATTGGAAACTTCATCGGAAACTTTACATAGATAATAATATCAACTGCGCTGTTATTAAAAAAATAACGTAGAATACATCCAATATGTTTCTATTTCCTCACATTCTTTACACATTCAATTTTAACTCTAAACTCCTTCCAATAAGTCTCAGAATTCATCGACTACCTCACATCCGTCAAGTCACATTCAATACGAATTACACTTACAGAATCAACCGTTGGAGAAATCTGATAAAGTCGTATTCAATTTTGCTCAGTAGTGTTCGATGTTTCGCCTGAAGACAAACGGCTCTGCAGGTCTGCAGAAAATCTGGTTGTTTCATAAATTTTCAATTTTGTACCAGTACCTACTGAAGTGTGGGTGGTGCAAGTTAAGAGCTTTTGTTGTAGTTCTAGAAGTTCAATACTAACTTTGATTTTAAGCTGAATTGATACTTTTAACAGCGATACTTTTAATCAAATGTTTTAGAAATAGACTTCAGATCAATTTGATGTAGGAATAATTTACTATGTGATTGAGTTGTATCTTCAGTTATGTGTAATTAGCAGTTATACGATTGATACTGTCCTCCTTGGTTTAGCTGGCTAACTAAATATTAGTATAAATATGTTTTGATTATGTAGGCTGCAAAACTTTAATAAAAAACTAATATAGGTTAACAAGGTTAAGTGGGAAAGTGTTAAAACTTCAAGGTGTCCAGTAATTGGTATTTAAAAACTAGAAATAATGTAAATTTGACTGTATAAAACGAACACTTATATAATTACTGAGAATTAATGTCTACCTAGTTATTATTTTAATTTTAAGTTGGGCACCTAAAGGCTCTAATCTAACCTGCTATTATTTTTTAGCTGTTCCGACTTTAAAATAACAGCCTACTACGTCCCCTAGTTAGGCATAGGCCTCCTTCTCAGATAGCAACTGAGCCGTAATCCACCAAACTAGCGCAGTACAGATTGGCAGATGGATAAAAATTTTACCATGTAGGTTTTTCCCGCAGTATTTCGACAAACTACTAAATAAAATTTACCCAGACTTAGTTATTTTGCAACCACTGAATTTCAAAATTTGTACACCTTTATCTTTCTCATTCCCTTTTTCGCTACCCGATATCTCTCATACATTGGAACACACATCTCTCGAGATATAAAGTACATGCTGTGGCGTAACAAAACGCGAAATTTCTTGGCCACTCTCCTACCACCTGATATTAGGTCATAAATCCAAACAAATATATTATTACGAGCAAGCTGTAACTTCAGGCATTACCGATACAACCTGTAATGGGAAGAAAACTAATAAAAAAACCAAGGGTGAGTGTAAAAGACAGGCTATGTTGAAGGTTAGTAGCGGTTAAACGTAGTACTTTTGACCCTTTTAGAGCTTCTTTTCAATAGGTTTTACGGTGTGTATCTTTTTAATAGGAGTTATTTTGATATATTTTTAATGAAGATAGGTTAAGTTTTAAATAATTTATTTTCAGAAAGAAGAAAAGGGTTGTTAACGCAGATTTGTTTTTATTTTGATTTTTTGCAGATTAATGTCAATGGATATCAAGTCAATGGAACTTCAAAAGTTAAACTAGTAATAATAATTTATTAAGAACTAGTGACCGCCTACGACTTCGTCCGTGTGTAACCCTTAACAACAACAACGTAACAATATTGTTAACATTAGAAACGTAAGAGTAGGCAAATAAATATAATCAGAAAGAGCCGCTAAGCTATCGGGAGTTACACGTGTTATTGTGAGTCAACCACAAAAGATAGACATATGCTGTCGTGGGATATTTTTTTATATAATTTTAAGAAGAACAATTCCGTCATACATGATTTCTGTGTAGCTTTTACTATTAAGGTTGCACACACGACGGAAGCTTAAAAAATAAGAGTAACTTCTCCCGTTTTCCCAACATTTTCCTTCCCTGCTCTGATCCTATTGATTGTAGCGTGATAAAAAGTATACTTTAATCAGCTCAGGAGTATGAAAAATAATTGTACCAAGTTTCGTTAAAATCCGTATAGTAGTTTTTGTTTCTATAACGGTTATGTATAACCGACAGGCAGTCAAAAATTTTACTGTTTGCTTTTTTGGCATCAGTATCGATTCATGTACTGAATTGAATTGACTCTACAGATTTATTATATGTATAGATTAAGGAAAATATATTATTTTTGAGTGGTAGTTAAGGTAGATACACACAAAGCGATATATTCATTTCTGTCTAATTATGAAATAATACAAACTCTAAGTACCTACAGCGCAGACAACATTAAATTCAATTCAATCCAACAAAGAATTTTATTAAAAATAAATATGGTTACAAAGTAAATTTATACGGCATTTTGATATACCGTATATTGTTTGTTTACGACTTTGATAATGTCAGACGTATTTGCAAGTCACTAATAAAAATAAACACGTTCTTAGGAAAATCTGGTATGACATTGTTATTTTCAGTAAACAATTTTCTTCGCATCTGCTTATGTTTGTATATTGTGTTGATTAAGAAATTGAAGTAGCAGCAATTTCATGTTTATTTGTTTGCATTATATTTTTTTGTTTATTAATTAATTATTTTTAGTAGAAGTATTATTTATTTTAACTGTAGATAAATGT
Source organism: Emmelina monodactyla (assembly GCA_916618145.1). Lineage (NCBI taxonomy): Eukaryota > Metazoa > Arthropoda > Insecta > Lepidoptera > Pterophoridae > Emmelina > Emmelina monodactyla. The sequence continues at coordinate 8,158,727 of OU745316.1, forward strand.
TTAATTTTTTGAGCATGTTCAGTCATATTTTTTGTTTGTAAAAGTACCTACCCATAAAAATACGATTCCAAGAAAAAAATTGATTGAACTAACCTGGATACTGTACGTTGGTTTCGGGTTGTTTTAAATTGATATTTAAGTAGTTAAAACGGTAATACAGAAAGTATAATGAATACAATCTACTTGAAAAAGACCCAAAAAAACTTCCTTAAAGCGCGTAAAGGGTCGAAGTCCCTTTTTCCTTGTTAATAAAACATTTACCCTAACTTGCTGTAAACAAAATACATAATACGTTGATACATTTTTACAGGTACTCGTCAATACGGAGTTCAATTTTGGTAAGTTTTACACCTATATTATTCAAACAAATGGTTAAATTTCACTTATTTTTATTTTAATCCGATATTTCATTAACGATTTTATATTACATATTTTCAAACATTTATGTCTCGAAGGTTTTATTTTTTTAAATATTTGCTCAACAATTTTTACATAAAGAAGTGGAAATTTTTAAAAATCAAATGTATGGTTGTTAATTTAAGAAATATCAAACTTCCTAATTTTAGCTTTTATTGTTAGTATTAGTTTTGCCTAACCTTGCTATATATAATTTTTTATTTGTTTTCTTCGTTTTACCAAGGTAAATAAGATACTTTAACAAATCTTAGTTCGTTTTGCAGACAATGAATTAATATATTGTTGGAAACCAAACTCAACAAGTTAATTGGTTGGATCGGAATTCCTCATGGTCAATTCCCGGATCGATCCGGTTCAATCCGCTCCATACCGGGTGCAGTGTTCCGGAAAAATACCGATCAGAAGTGGTTTCTGTACTATTATGATGTGTGTAGTGTGCGGGAGCCTTTATAAAATTACTGAGATAAGTTTTTTTTACTTTACTTTGTTAATTTCCATTGCAATAAGGTAAATGGTCAGTTAATTAATACTTGACAAATAAGTTATTTTTACACATTTATCCCACTAGTTTTACTCAGGCCTGTTTTTTATGAAAAAGGGAGAGGTACTAAGCCGTAATCCACGTTAGCCAAGTATGGTTTAACTGATCCAAACAAGTTATTATTATTCTCTTAATTCCATTAAAATAACCCTCTTAAATATTTCAATCCAAATTTACCGCTATCAGCCCCCGCATACTTAAATGCCTGCCACAAAAGCCCTTTGAAGTTATATTTTTATAATTTTCGTGTAATCTATGGGAACATTTCGTAATTCAAAACTTGTCAAAAGCCATTTAGAAGGCAAGCTACGCCACAGCAATTTGAAAAGGACCCTTCATAAGTTGGGCCATCAAAATAATTTATCGTCTAAGACTTTTGATATTATATTTGGAATCTTTTACTTCGTTACACATTTTTGTACAACCAAGTTTGCTTTTTTGTAAGTTTATTAACTTTAAGTTCATATTGATCTTTTAATAACGTCCTAATGTGTTTCGCGATTCTTATCATTGTGAAGAATTTTCATTATGACCGTGCTTGAAATATTAGAAAAAATATGTATTTATTTATTACAATGAGTGTCCTTGAATGAAACGCAAGTTTGTACAATGTTCACAATATGGACTAGGAGAGAACTTAGCTCTCCTCTAACTCTTCCTATAAATTGGTTTTCAATCGATTTTTTCATAAACTGAGTAAACCCAAGAGAAATTTTATAGCAGATTTGTTACATAAAGTAATGAAATAGATACTTAATACCCAAATAGAATATCAACTTTTTAAGTTCATGGTACCTTTTAAATCAAAAGCTACATAAATGTCGACAACTTCTGAGTACTTGTAAAAGTATTCAAAGAACGCCCTAACGGTTTTGAAATTCAGGAATAAAATTTTAAGCCGTGATAAGGCGTTGCGCGAGAGTCTAACAGCGTGGAAACAAGCTCGTACGTGCTTATTGTACGCTGCAGACTATTCCGGATCCTGAATAACATTATACGAGAGTTAATGTAACTGCGTGTTTGGAAGGCAATTCTGGGATTGGCTTGTATGTGGGGAAATTTTAAAGAGAAACTAGATGATGTTGATAGGAATAGAAGTATTGTTGACTAGTGGCCGAGACTCAGATCGCGTGGAAGTCGGTTTCCCGTTGGAATGAGTAGTTTACCCGCAGTAAAAAGTACCCTATGTGTTATTCTGATGTATAAACTATATTACTGTACAGTTTCATAAAAATCCTTCCAGTAGTTTTTACGTGAAAGAGTAACAAACATCCATCCATATATCCATACATACTCACAAACTTTCACGTTTATAATATTAGTAGGATTTGGTTTTAAATTGAAAAATGAAATTAGGTAACAGACAGACAGATTAGGAAAAATAAAACCGAAAACAATTGGTAGTCGGAGACTTTCTTGGTGTAGGTCACGGGTTACAACATTAATTCTAAAGCTTTTGAATCTAATTCAGTTAACTAAAATAAGAGTTAAAGTTATTCTGATGCTCCTTCAGTCCATTTTAGTGTTTATATAACAAGCAATAGCTTATGATAATGGAAATATCGTATTTTGATTCTATTCTATTCTATTGAGTTAGCGATAGTCAAATGCGAATCTAATTTATAAAGAAAAGATTGCTTTGTTTTGCAGTCGGGATTGACAAATTCAATTTCAATTTCAATTCAAATTTCGGGATTGACAAAAAAAAAATCGGGGATTCCAAAATATCAAAATATTAGTGATATATCCTCATAAGAGGTGTCATCGCTCCAGTGGTAAGATACATTCCAAGATTAATACATAATTATTGTAATGTAATTTATTAGCCATCGATTATTCATGAACAGTATCTAGGCTAAGATAATTATGCCTGTTATGCATGAGGCATAAAGTTCAACAAGAGTTATTTTCGCTTGTAGATATCGATGTGAATACGGCTGTTGCTGACCATCATGTTGAGTTAATGACATGCGATTTTAAACACTAATGAGTTGTAGTTAGATTGTTTGTATAGCTCAAACTAATCACTCACTTTACTTATTAATATTTAAAAGAAGAAGGTAAAAAAATAAACCTTAACTAGATTTCCGCACTACGGTTTCACCCGCAGCTAATTTTAGTTTCATACAAAATTTCATCACCAATTTTATCCCCTTGGGGGTAGAATTAATCCTGCATGCCAAATTACAGCTCGATCCGTCCAGCGGTTTGGGCTGTGCGTTGATAGATCACTATCTCAGTCAGTCACCTTTGAGTTATATATATTTAGGGCCGGTTTTTTAATAGTCAGATAAATTTTATCTGACAGAAAATCAGTATGTTTTTGTTGCACGTCGAACATAAATACTTAACATATGTATAAAGTGACATTGAAAACATACCTCTTATCAGTAAGCATTTATCTGACTATAAAAAAATCAGCCCTTAGATTAGTAAATATTTTTCAACATGTATACAATTGTACTGCATTCGGCAACACGTTTCCCAAGCGCGGGGAGAATAGGCAAATGAGATTCATAACAGTTTGTTGACAAATATTATATTTTAACTAGCTGTGTCCCGCTGTTCAACCCGCGTTAATTAGAGAATGAGCTATTTGATGCTTGCGTAGTTTTCGAAGCAGAGCGCGCAAGAGGAACCCTGAATCCTCTTTTTGTCGAAATGGATCTTCTATACATATTTTTTTTCTAATAGTTCCTGAAATTAGCGATTAAGCAGCTATTGATTCGAAATGTAAACTTTGTTACCATACATTCTTTAAGTACCTAGTATTATGTTTTTGTTATAAAATCAATTGACCTCTACTAGCGCGGGGAGAGGTAATAATCGCCGCTTGTAATTGGCTGCCGCTATTTGAAAGGAGAATGTGGTTGGTTCTATTTTCAAATCAAAAGAGCGCGTCACGTGCATTCACTGGCGTTTACTGCTATTGAGTATTTTGCTGTCCATTAGTTATTATAGTGTATACTGCGATAGCTTTTTGTTAAATTTCACACATTTATTGTTTAGAAAAGTCACGTTATACTTCAAAAGAGTAACAAATTTTACAGATGTAGAAGTTTGTATGGATTTTACTCTATTTAGCAAAAAAAAACTCTCTAGTTTAGCTAGCGAATGAAGGAGTTGGACTATAACCTAAAAAACACAATAGGCACTTCTATCACGGAAAATAAAACATAGCCACATGACATAAAAAACACTATAATTTAATCTCGTCCAAAACATTCGTTTTATTCAACCGTATCACAATGCAATAAAAGCGGGTACTTGAAATTGAAGCTGCACTTTTGTCGACCGCTATTTTCATTGTGGACTCCGAAAGCGGAGACTTAAAAGCCGACCGAATTTAATGAAGAAAGGAAACAAAGAAAAACAAGACCTTTACCAGTATTGTTCCTGAAGTTTCGCGGAATGAAGATCGAAAGAATGAGTCATTGAATGAAATGAACGAGTGAATGCGGCGTTCTTTGTAATGTGATTGCAGAGGTAATTGAACGGATAAGTTTTTATGTAGTATCCAAAACGAATGATTATTATCATAATAAATTAGTCCATTATCAAAGATTGTGCAAAAAAAAAGTTTTGCTACTTACAATTTAATCTGAAAAGAATTTATTGAGTTAAACTTGTGCGAAATTCGTTTAATTTAAGACTATTTTTTTACAAAACAACTGGATGCTTTACTAATGTTTTATATAATTTAACAAGTTCAGCAATAACATCAAATTAAACCGGTGTACAGTTGGCAGCCTTATTTTGGCAGCCAATATAATCCGACCAAAGTTGAATTTAAAAGCTTGAAATTATTTGGTTACTATACACAAAAATGAATAATAAAATCAATAAAAAAATTAAAAAAACATTTATATATTTTATTAAAAGTAACAGTTAAACCTTCTTCTTTACTTTACCGATTTAAAACTTATTTACGATTAAAGTAAATATGTTTTTTGTATATTTATTCTGTCTCTCACGTTTGAGCGTTTTCTTCTTAGGCATACCTATACACGCCTCTGCCTTTCCAACAAAACTAAATCTGCATACATTAGAATAGGGTTGAAGGTCTCTTTAATTAATAAAGAAATACGTCTTAAAATATCCATATATCATCTCAAATCTTCCCCAAAATCCGATAAAATACGAAAACCGGTACTAACTCGACTTAGCAAGTTGTTTCTCATTACCGTTTCCTTAACTGTTGCCAAATTTCTAGGAGACATCCGCAGCTTCGCTAATATCTGGTAATTAATTGATTAATCGGGATCCCTGGCTTGCGTCTCATTGGCAACTTCGGTTTAGGTTTCAGTAAGTCGATTTGGATCGGTCTTAGTTGATTTATCTGTAATTGATGACCTATGCCCATTAGTATAATGTTTACGGTAGACTAGAATATTTAGGAGTAGGTATTTATACCATGCTTTATGTTAGAGTTTATTAGTAGCGATTAAATTCCTAACTGCATCATCATTATCAATCTAAGTCGCTAATTGTGTCTGTTTGTATATTTGTCCGCTAACTCCTCCTAAACTACGTAATGGATTGAAATGCGGTTTTCGTTATCTCTTAGGGAATTTATTCATTTAAATTTGTAAATAAAGAATTTTTTTTTAAGTAGCCAAAATCCGATGTTTTGTGAACAAGTCGGCCAAAATTACACCACTGCGAGGCGTGGGCGCTAGTTATTTTATAATTATGATGAGGAAGACTCTGAATGCATCATTTCGATACTAGTAGGAAACCTCAAATATGATTTGTATTAAAATACAGCCAGTATAAGTATAAAAGAATATAGTGTGGTGCCTTCATATAAAACTTTTGCTTAGTTTACGGTACTACAAATACTGTAATAAAAAGCGATTATTATAGATCCAATATGTTGACCTACATGGCTAATTTTTATGGTTACAAAAAAGAAAAAGTACGCGGTAAAAAATAAAGTAATTATCTAACTACCACATACATTTTTAATTACCCACTGACATACGCACAATTTCCCACGACTTGAATTATGTATTGTGTTTCTTTGTATCAAATAGCCTTTTACGTATTATGTCTCAATATGTTATTACAATGACAACAAAGGAGTAAAAATGTTTTTCGATAGATGAAATACCAAATTATTGATATGGTAATACTATTAGTCAGAAAAACGTTTATATACAGTCAATACTTTTTTATTTATTTATTTAATTACACATCAATTAGGTATGTGGCCCCACGGAAAGCACAGTAAGTGCTTGTGTTTTAGGTACCACACAATAGACTAGGTGAGAACCTAGTTACACCCAGACACGAGCCTATTTCGAACCCGGGACCATCAACTTTACAGTCTGGTGTACATACTGCTGCGCCATGGAGGTCGTCAAATATAATGTAGTGATAGAGTTTGTAAGTCATCACTTAGAAAATAGAAGGAAATAACTACTAACGTGATCGAATAAGTCACCGTATGTTAAGTCTGTAAAATCTTAATATTTCAAGAGTCTGTATGCGTTGGTAACTAACCACAATTAACTACTGGAATAAATTTGTAAGTATTATTGAAATAGCTATACACCCTGCGGTTTCACTCGCAATATTTATTTTTTTTGCGTTGTAAAGAGGTTCTTTCTTGCGGTTAAAAGTTTTACACTTTGGTTGATTAAGGACATTGTAGTTTTTTTTATGTAATATAGCAAAGCAAACGAGCATGCGGGTCACCTGATGGTAGGTGATCACCGCCGCCCATGACTACATGGTTGTTGGGGGTATGTTGCTGAGCCTTTGAGAAAATTGGGCATCGGATACCGCACTCACCGAACGAAACGCAGGAACATCGTGCCTACTTCACTATGGTTTTCTGTGCGACGGTGGTATTTCACCGGTCGAGTCAGCCCACTAATCGCTGCAGACAGATACTTCAGCTAGACTCTACCACTCCAAAAAAGAATCCTAAGAGTGAATGATTTTATCAAATCGGTCCAGTGGTTTCAAGGCCTATTCCATTCAAACAAATAATCAAACTGTATATTTAAACAATGAAAGGTTTATTGAATAAATATTAGCATATAAACTGTACTACAGTGTCTGGGCACTATGCAGTCATACTCGCGACATCACAGTCGTAACAACGCAATTTAATTCAGAAACTCAAACCGTGTAATTACCATCTTCATACAAATTACAGTACTGAAAACATAATTGTAGCAAAACAATCAACTAAAACGTCCCTTTTCTAAAACATTTCATTAAAAGCCCTCGCTAAAAGAACAGTAAACCATGCAACTTTCAGCGTCTACAAAAACACGATAAATAATAAACAAAGATATTAACAAAACAAAAGCGGAATTTACGACAAAACTTTCGTATCCTTTCTTTGGAAAAAAAGAAGATTGAATGTTGGATAGCATCAAAGCTTCCAACGTTTACACCTGGGACTTGATCGAGTCTTTTTATTTGTGAAATCTTTCTCTTGCAATAAATGTAAATAGACATTCAAATATAGAAGATCGGCTTTAATAAATTGGCTTATTGAGTGCTTTTAGTAATCTATTATGTATTTTATTCTTCATTTTATGTGGATAAGTTATTTCTTTATATAAATTTGTTTTATTTTTCTGATACGTAGTATGTTTTCATTGTCCCTTAATACTTATGTTAAATGTCTATATTTGTCATGCAACAAGAATATCTACCTTTAACATTTTAAGGCCCAATTGCAGGGAACGTTTTAACCTCGGGTTAGCTAACCCGAGGTTAAGACGTTCCCTGCATTTGGGCCGTAATGTCTATTTCGAATTTCAAAACGTCTGTTTAATACGGCTAAAGTTTGATTTTAAAATCTTAGCCCACACGTTTAAAACATGCAAACGACAGTTGAAAAATCTAACAATATTTCCACCGCAGTCTAGCACTAAAAATTAATAAACTTTATCATGTGTCATACCCATTCGCACTGAGAAAACAGCACACCACAAATTAAACTTTAAAGCTCTGGCGTTAAATATTAAAATCGTTTAACCCCGCCGCAGTGCAGTCAAAACCTGGGGTACAAAAAATAACAAATGACGCTCAAGTTTTGATACAACGTGCACAAACAAGATAATAGTAGGGTTTTAATGGGAAGAAATGTGGTAGTAGGGTTTTTTAATAGGAAGAGATGTGGTTTGCAGTATTCCCACTAGAGGGCGCGGCGGTACGTACTAATTAAATGGCAAAAATCGACAAGAGCCGACTACGCTTGACCTAAATGTTGGCGAACAGTGGCGTAGGATACAGTTGGTGCAAGTTAAAATAAATTACTCTTTTTTCTATGAAATTTGGCGTATTTTATATGTGTTTTCATTTGTTTATAGGGAAAAATAGTAACCTTTATAAGATAAGCCTTTCTTACTGTCTATTGGAAGAGAACAAAAACAGGGAGCTGGATATAATGAACTTTTGGTAAAAACGGTTTTGTGTATAAGTAAAGGAAAAAATACAATAACTGTTACTTTATAGTTACAAGGCAACTAAAAACTTTGAAGCTATGTAGGTACGATTTTTACCTAATATTAAGAATTAGTCTAACTTCTTAGATTTAAGCGATTATAATTACTTAAAATTAAACTCATTTTAACGGGTTTTTACGTGTTTTATTAAATTATTTTTAATTTTCGGCATTTTTACAAATAGGGTACTGTCTAATAAAACGCGTAAAAACCCGTTAATTTCAGGAATTAGTCTGCTTATAGTTAATTTAAAAAAAACACATCGGAATATCAGCGTCGCAAGAGTTACGATGCAAATTTAAAAGTCTTTTGTATGATTTAATAATGAAATATACGTTTTTTTTACCGTAAAAGCTTGAACTTTGCACCACGCGGCCGTTCCCTCGCAAAAAACGTAAACCGGTCAATTCCAGCCACACGGCAATTAGCAACATTCAATATATTTCGCCCCTAATGCAGGAAGTTTCGTGCAAATTCGTAAAGTTTCACTATTTCAAGTAATTTACCAAGTTCCTAGGTTATTATATTTTGTTTCCAAAACGAAAGTTGTCGTGCGAAAGTTGTCAGTGTTGTTTGGCTGCGTTCAAGAATGTTCGAAGTTCAAAAAGTTTTTTGTTTTTCTTTTACATGTTTGCACTGCGAAGTCTGCATGGAAAAAGGTTGTATTTTGACTTTATTCAAAATTGAAGCTAGCGTGACTGACATTTGATATAAAAAATGCCGATGGTGTTTTGTTTATAACGTCATGATATTGAATGTGATTAAATTATATAAATCCCTATTTACGAGTACGTTATTTTTATCTATGTTAGGATCAGACAGAGAAATTTCGCTGGATAAGTTATTGTAAAATTGAAAATGGCGCTGTAGGTAAATTCAAAGAACACTTGCTTGCGTAGCATCAAATGTAATTTTACTAAAATGATAACTGTTCTGTTTTCTTTCATAGCGTAACAGCAATCAAAACCTTTTAGGTATTTCAGTTTATTCGGAATCCGGGCCCCTAAAAGGTTAAGGGCTTGTACATTGCTTGACTTTGAAACTTTATGAAAGTTTGAAAAACGTTTTTCTTAACTACTAAAAACTTGTCCACTTTCAAAGTCTGAAGGTTTTCTCATACCTGCTGTCTTTTTATTTATCTAGAGTTTAGTGCCTAAGGAACGTAACTCTTTAAGACGCATACTATCGAGTATCTTAACTTTTGAGCATTTATTTAGTTAGCTTTTCTGACAGACCAGCATAAAAGGAAATCGGTTCAATTAGTTCCGCCGTTCTCGAGTTTGGCATATAGCAACACATTTAGCGATCCTTTTTTATATGACTGAAGCAACCGAATTGATCATTACAATGATAATACCAAATATGAGTTGAGATATACAAAAAAATATATCGAAATTCGATAATATGGATAGTTTTATTCTGAAAAGAAAATAATTCTGAAACAGGAATTTAATTAAATTAGTATTTATGTTACAGTCATAGTGATTAAATGGATATTATACATAATGACTATATTACTATTAATGACTATTATACATAATGATATGATATATGACATATATTATTTTCTTTTTCATTTTATTTTAATCATTTTCGTCCACAAAGTAGCATAACATTTGGGAACAGTTTTCCACCTTTAAATTATGACAGTATGTTATTGTACTCACAACTGTAGCAGTTTTACTTGTAAGGTCGATTATGACCTATAAAAGATCAAAATCGACCCTAACAAGCAAAACTTCATTTCGATTCCATTCAATGCTATGTGCAAAAGAATGTAACCATACCTTCCAATAACACTCGATTAGTAAATCAAACCCATCACGCGATCTAGCCGCAACCCCATTGGCTGGAACATGGTTCAGTGGCTACAGCCATTAGGGATAGTAATTACCCCGTTGACCCATTTTATTTGAAGCTGTAAGGTGAGAGTAGTTCATAATTATCCAATTATGAATAATTAGTAAAGTGACGTATACTACGGTGTTGTAATAAATTAACGTAACTTAATTATGTAGGTGGCTTTTTTGTTCTGTAGTTTATGGTTTACTTGGTCTGTTTTGTTTTATGAAGTAAAAAAGGAAAATTATCAAAGGTTTAGAATCGATATCGATAAAAATCTTTTTTTTTTATTTATTAACAATAAATTTTTGATCCACCATTCGTTTTATATTTCCATATTTGGACATATATTTTAAAAACGAACACTGCTTGTAAGTAATTTTGGCTATAAAGTGATGACACAAATAGCTTCGCAGTAGAAATTTTTACAAACTCAAAAACCCATTTAAAAATTTAACGTCATTATGTTCCTAATTTATCTTACAGCTTCATAAACTGCAATCATAAATTTAAAAAAGCACGGTAAGTTTTACCACTAATAGGCTGTCAAGAGAAAAACGGTTTTAAAAACACATTAATAAAGTTTTTGCACCTGGCTACATTTATAAAAGAGGTAAAATGTGGTGGCAGCAACATTTTATTTCATTTTTATAAGTAACTAGTGACCCGCCCACGCTTTGCAATGGTGTTATTTTGGCTGACTTGTGACTAAACTCAAAATTTTGACCAACTTAAAATATTTTTTTCAGAATGTTCTTTAATTAAAAATTTAAATTATTAAATAACCTTTAAGATGGCGAAAACCGTATTAAAATCCGTTCGGTTGTTTAGGAGGAGTTAGCGGACAAACATATAAACAGACAGAATTGGCGACTTGGATTTATACTATGTAATGATAATGATGATGATAATGATGATGACTATTGTACCCAAGAGTATTTGTATATTTGGTAGGTATATAAAGATAAAATGCAGCTTGCCCTGATAAAGCAATATTTACTAAAATATTATTTTAGATGCTGCTACGACCTTGCATTTAAATTAATTTTGTAAAAGTTTAATGTAACATTGGCGTTTAAAAAATATGTATGTTAAAATTTCAAAAATCTGTTACTTGGTCTTTAAAAGACTTTATCCTCATTTCTAGCAACTATTTTAGGACCCGTATGCTAACCTAGTTAACCTACTTGAACCTAACTTAGTTCGCTCTTTGCTAAGGTTTAATCCATTCGTCGATAATATAACTCTAAGTTACTCGGAACAATGTAACAAAGTCTTAACAGAAGCTCGGTATGACACAACCCTGAAGCAATGGGTCAAAATTTACAACGAAGACATAGAACTAGTTATGTGGAAGAGATTTGTAGACGAGTTGCAAGATTTTGCAAAAGGATTTTCATTTAGAACGTGAATGTTCGTATTGCCTTATTTTTTTTAGTTATAATCTATAAAAAATATGTTTACCACAGTAATTGGCTTCTTTAACATCATTTCATTTCATTTCATTACAGATACTCTTTATTGCACATTAAAAAATATATACAAGTCCCTACAATTTTTTTTTGTTATAATCTATAAAATATATGTTTACTACAGTAATTGGCTTCTTTAACATACAAATACTCTTTATTGCACATTTAAAATATATACAAGTCTCTACAATTTTTAAAAGAATATGACTAAAGGTGGCCTTATTTCTTCCAGGCAAACCTTACCTTGAAGGATGCTAAATTAGATGGATAGATGCAATTTGATACAACATACCTCTAGTTTCAATTTTTATATTGCACATAGGTACATAAATTAATGTCTCGACTACTACACCAACATAGGCGTCACACATTAGACTATGGGAGAACCTAGCTAAACATTAATTCGGGATAATCATCTTTCGATTATATTAGAGTGGTTAAATAAGTGATCACAGTGAAAAGTGGCAACCCGTTAATAAATTATTTACACGGATATCTGAAATTGTATTTTTAATAATAATAAGCCGGCTTACTATAATTAATATTATCGAAAGCAGCAAAAGAAACACCCAGCGAGATAAAATTAATTAAAATAAATCGTCAATAAAATAACATTTGCGTTATTAATTATATCAGTTATTCGTATCGTTACTTTAATTTAAATTAAAAATACATTTTAGCGTCAGAAAATTTTATATAAGATTTTTCAGAATGTCAGGAAGCATTGAGTATGTTACATGGTATTTCAATCGGATTTTTTTCCCAGAACCTTTTGCGTTTATTCACTGGTTTCAATCGCTTTTAGAAAAAAGTTAATTAAGAAATTTGTTTATTAAAAATTATGACATATTCTAGAGTGGAGTGGTAGAGTCCAGCTGTAGAACTTGGTGAAATACCACCGTCGCACAGAAAACCGACGTGAAGTAGGGACGATGTTCCTGCGTTTCGTTGGTGAGTGCGGTATCCGGTGCCTAATTTTCTCAAAGGCTCAGTATCAGTAACACACCCCCGACACCCACAGTGTTGCGGGTAGGGCGGCGGTGATCACTTACCATCAGGTGACCCGCATGCTTGTTTGATTTGCTTTTTTATAATAAATAAAATATATGGTGCAAATTCACTGGTGGAAATCATTGAGCAAGTAGCTAATGATTCAATTACTACAGTTATGTAAAGAGTGTTTCTAAGTTTTATACGGCAAATAAGAGAACCAGTTGAAGTGATATAATCTTTTTTTTCTCTCCCGTGTATATTTAAGTATATTATATCTAAATTTTGACTTTCACCTATAACTGTCATTGTTTTAATTTTGTTAAGGGCTTATTTATAGGCCATATCTTGGCAGATTAAATCGTTTATTTATGAAAATATTTAAATGCGTAGAAAAAATATATTTAATTAAGTTATTTTTTTATAAATTTTGACAACTATGATATAAAAAATAAAATATTGTTCTAGTGGTGTAGGTCTTCGTTTTGTAATATACGAGTAAAATCATTGAAACAGTAACTTTTCGCTGAGATATCTACAATGTAGATACTAAGAGTGGCAATTTACCTTAAGATGAACTTAATAACTTGCTGAGTCAGGTAATAACTTTGAGTGATATTTACAGAAACTTTTAATTAAATAGGCTGAATAGAAACCTGACTTTGCTTTTCAGTTGTCAAGAGTTATGAACAAGTTAAAATTTTGGGAATAAACTGCTACAAGATTAGAGATTTGATTAATTTAAAGTGACGAGATAAAAAAGTTTTAATTTGAATTTGTGTGAAGTTTTCAGCCTAATTTTGGCAGCCTATATACAATACAATTTTGTACAATACAAATATTAACTCTTAACGCAATTAGTACTACTCCAGCAATGCCCAGTTGTCGTTTTCGGAAGCAGTCTTTTTACCCCCGTATAATAGTAGCTTATGCGCCTTTAACGGGTGTAAAAATACCACTTCAAAAGCTTGAAACCATGTATTCTTGAGCCTCAATAGTAACTAAATTCACAGAATACCCAGAAAACTCAATAATTTTTTTTGCTCACAACGTAACTAGTTCCCCTCTAGCAATGCCCAGTTTTTGTTTTCGGAAGCAGTTCTTTTACCCCGTATATAAGAAAGTTTCAAGCCCTGTATACCTATGCATACTTGTTTATTTTTGAAATAGTTCTTAAAGGATACTTGTGAAAGATTCTTGTGACTAAACTTCCACTGTTTTGCTAATAAATACATATAAATTTGCTCGTCTTGAACTAGGACAAACAATTGCAATAACCTTTGCTAGTTTCTTGAATCTTTCATATTGCGTAATACAAGTAAAACTAATAACGCAAAAGGCTTGAATATCGCAGAACATTAAATCACTCTTAATATAGTCACGCTATGGTAAAAAGTAAAGTGTGCTTAAATAAAACAAGAATTTATACAAAGCAAAAGTTTTTCATAATTCGAAATGAACATTTAAAATTTCTTTTATTTTTAGAAATATATGATATGCATTAGAACAACCTGCAAAGCTCAGTAATTTAATATCTTGCTAAATTTCAAAATTTACGTTTTTTCCCTGTCTATTTTTATTGATCGGGACTTGTAAATGACTTTTATTTCAAGTTTTAATTGTAGGCTTTTTTATAAAAACCAATTGCTACCCCATTTGAGGAAAAACTTTATCAAGGTTATAAATATTAATGAAATGGAAGTACCAACAACGCTGTCGATGTTAAAACTCTGTGACGTGGCTCTATTCTCAATTTTTTATAAGCTTCAATGACGCAGTTAATGTTCTACTATTTGTAGTCAAAGCAGTATCATTACTGTAGCTTTTAAGAGCGAGCTAATAAAGGTACAAAAATGGGTAGATTTTAACGAAATTTTGTTTAATATACCTACGTATCTAAGCGAAGCTTTGACTAAAAAAACTATCACCTTCTAAATAGGAATATTTGTCTAACTGTGGACTATAATTAAGGCTATAATTACTTCCTAATACGACACTATTTCGAAAATAAAAATAAAAATCTGTGTTTAAGATTTGTCCTTCAAAATAACAAGCAGTGTATAAGTCCTCGCGTTTTTATCGATTGTGTTCGTTATTAAATGTCGTGATATTTTCTTTTGCTAAGCTATTTAGCCTTTGCTTGTGTATTCAGAAGGGAAAAAGACCTTAAATCGCTATACATAAGGTTATTTTTAGATTGAATAACGGTTGTGAACTTATTGAATTATAGCTTAAGTTTTGCAAACGGGTTGAAATTAACGGTTTATTTTGATTTCAAGCCTTGAATTCAAGGATTCTAGCTAAGTAAATTAAAACCTTGAAACATTTGTATATTTTTTCCACTTATTTTAGGTTTTATAATATAAATAAGTAGAGACACACCCTATATTCATTTAGGTAACTATCATTTGTAATTTCTTCTTTACGAATAACAAACATCCATACATACTCACAAACGTTCACGGTTATAATATTAGTAGGATTAACAATAAATGTATATTTCCTGCCCATCTTCGGATTTAGTCCTAAAATCTTTTTCGTAAAATTACTAATCTTCTTGCATATTCACTAAGAATCCCACTAAAAAGATTAACATATCACCAAATAGCTGTAACTACATTCTACTGCTTCAGTGTAAAAAGCTTTTAAAAATGCATGCATCGTGTAGTAAAATAAGTTTTGTTTCGTATACATTGCACGCTAACAAATATATGGTTAGTATCCATTATATTTTCTGCAAGTTAAAAGCCGCAGTGTAGAGAAAACAAAGAAACAAAAACGCAACGATAAAGTTTAAAAGTATAACAAGCGAGGTTCGAAGAGTAAGAGGTACTGGATATGTTATGTGTACTTTTTAAACTTATATTATAAGAATAGTTTCTTTGGTTGATGTTATATGCTACAACGTTATAATGTATGCGGTAGCAAACAGCGCAAGCTTCGACTACATGTAGCTTTTGATGATACCTCAAAATATTTTAAACTATTTTTTTCAATGTGTTTTTTTTTTCAAACTGCCCGTACATCAAATTATTTATTTAACTATGGAATATATACAAAGTTAACATTGTGTAGTTTTTAATATAAAATTATACACGTTTTGAATTGTAGAATATGTAATACAATTGCATTCATCATTTTTTTATAGTTTTAATTTTAACCTTGATAGCCACTTCCGTCATCTATAATTCCATGTTAATATGAATTTTTCTCTTTCAGCTCGCTTCGTGGTTACAAAGCGCTATAAATTACGACTATCCCATACAAACTAATATAATTATCTCGTAGAATAAATACATTTTAAAGTTTTTTTAGAAGAAAAAAACCTGTATGTAAATTGTTTGGTTGTTTTATTTCAAAACAAAATAATGTTGGACGTAACTGTATGACTATTCAGTATATATTAACCGGACTGTTAAGCGGATGGTTCCGGGTTCAATCCCCGGGTCGGGCCAATTTCGTAAAAAGTTTTTTTCGATATTGTCTCGTATCTGGGTGTAACTAGGTTCTGACCTAGTCCATTGTGTGGTACCTATAACACAAGTTCTTACTGCAACTTACTTTAGGGCCACATAATTGGTGTGTTAGTCTGGAGATAAATGATTATTATGATACATTTTTATCACTGTAATAAACAAACGGAATATTAAATTATTTATAACGATTAATTGGCGTCTGTTTTTTTTATAAATTACAATGTTTTTTCTTTCAACATTTATTTGTTAGGTGTCAAATTCTATAGTTACTCTTACCATCAAGTTATTTATTTTCGATAGAGAAACGGAAAAAGTTTAACAAAATATAGTTCCTGCAAAGCTTTATTTCAGGGACTTCTGCGAAGCGAATGCTGTTCGTTTCAATGGATATTTCTTACTAACCATCAAAGTGAAATATGAGAGCAAAAAGTAAAACATTCATAAGCTGATGATCCTGTTTATTTTATCTGTTTAAAAACAGTTTAAAGTTTAACGTTAAGAATAAAAATTCAGAGTAACCGAGTTTTAAATATACTTTTACTAAAAACACATAGGTAATAAAAACCATGTTATTGAGTAAAATATGTAAGAATAAAGTATTTTGGTACAATACGATAACTTCTAGTTGCCTTAATAGCCAGGACCCAGCCACGGTGCTCAAAACTACGCACAATGTAGCTACGCATGCAGATCTACAATTACACTAGAAAATAAAATTTCAGTTTCTTTATTCATTTGAGTAACTGCACTAGATATATTTCTAGAATAACAACATATTTATTAGGATAATATATAGAATAATTTCAGATGTTATTTAACCGCTATTCCTTTCTAGCTGTAAACGTCTAGTTAAAACCACCAAAATAAGTTTATTTTCTCATATGGTGAAAGTACAGAAGACACAAATATATATAATAAGAAATAAAACAATTAATATACATGAAAGCCTTAACATACATTAAATACGCCATCTTGCTATAGAACCATATAAAAGAAATCGAATATCAGTATTTTATCAACTGTGAATTCAACAGCATTCGAAATTCGAATAACGTGTTAATGTAAGATATGAGATCAGCGTTTATTATTACTTCGACGGCAAAGAATATGGGAAATAATAGGCTGGAATTTATACCCACTGAGGAGCACTTATAGCGCTCAAAAATGAGAATAGGGGGTGGGCACCTGAGCCCATGTCCCAATAAATGGACGGGGAGTCTGAAGGAGGAAATGAAATGAAATGTAATTACTTTATTGTACGTAGGATTAAAAGGTCAAAGCATAAATTCAAAAATAAAAAAAAGATGTCACGGGTCACCCCTACATTCATCAGAAATGGCCGTAGTTGACCGAGAGAAAAAGCTGGCGGAAAAAACTCTCGGCACTCTTTTCGAAATTATACAATACAAAAATACATTTAAAACGTGTACATTCAGTGAACATAATATAAATTATTTTCTCGTACCTCCCCGCTCAACATTATTAAAATTAAAAAATATTAAAGTTCTAGTAAACTAATTGAGGAAACTTCCCGCGCCACAATTCGGAACCAGAGCAGACCGTTTCCCGAAGGCGGCATCTGATTACAAGTATGACGTGTGCTCCAGCCATCGTCCTACTCAACCATATTAGAGGGAGTTGGGCGACCCGTTGACACAACGCCACCGCCCCAGTAGCTTTCGAGGCGAGCATGACTACCCTGGGCCAAACTAGGAACTAAAAAACCTAAAGAGGCCACATCCATCATCCACATCATTTGACGACCTCTGTGGTGCAGCGGTATATATACCGGACTGCTAAGCGATCCAGGTTCGATCCCCGGGTCTAGCCAATTTCGTAAATATGGATTTTCGATATTGACTCGTGTCTGGGTGTAACTAGGTTCTCCCCTAGTCCATTGTGTGATACCTATAGTACAACCTTTGCTTAGTTTAGGGCCACACAGTTGGTGTGTTAGCCCGGAGATTTATTTATTTATTTATTTATCCTCTCCAACTCTCAACACAACAACTCTTCTCCTAGGGCGATTCGGGGGAATCTGCCGACCGCCAATAGGTCTCACTGGAACCCGCGCGCCATATTCGGCGCGCCTTCCGATGATATACTACGTGGGGGAGGTCTAATTTTCCCGACAAAAGAGAGTGGGGCCCGCGCGATCGACGCGGGTCCACGCCACCAGGGCTGATCTGTGAGATGACTAACGTATCCCGCAGCCCCGGCACTATGGCGTAATCGAAGGAATATCGACAGGTTTTTAGTGGGTATACCCGAAAGGGGGAGTCCCACACACGCCTCGCGTCCCCCCGCCCGGGAGATCGTATGGTGCGTAATGCATTTTACTGTCGGAAACAAAAAAAAGACTAATAACGACTTTACAGTGACATTCGCTGGTTCCTAAAGTTCTAAAATATCAAGGCATAGAATCTAAGCTACAAATAATTAGACCGTTAAATTACTAAGATTTATTACTGCCAAAAAACTACTTAGGTAATTTGTTGCTATTATAAGTAAACTTTAAGTAAGTAATAGTGGGCTAGTACAAACATATAGGATTAAGATCTCTTTTAGAAAGTGTCTAAGTCTGAATTGAAGTAAAAGTTATTTCTTTTATACACACGTGTTTAGTGTACTACCGTTTAAAAGAAATTTTTGAAAGAAATTTTTGATCTTTCACTCACAGCATCATCGTTGACGAAAAAACCGCTGTAGCAGAATTCCTACTAGCCCTGAAAATGAACACTCTACACCCCCTACTCTTAGCCGAAACAGATCGAAACGCGTCTCCAACATTATGAATACGCCTTATTGTGATCCAGGGGTGCTCAACCCGTCAATTCTCTGACGTCACACACTCCAGGGGTTGTCAAATACAGCCACTGCCGAATCACTGAACACAGTAATGGAGGACCGAAATTATCGCGCCACCCGTACCGTGGGAAATAAAACCACGATTTTTTCGTGATTGACACTATAATAAAAGTTCGATTTTGTGTGGGAGGGATCGGTTTTATTGTCTCGTTTGGGGTCATTTTTTTGGGGAGATGGCCTAATTTTGCGGGTAGATAGAAAAGGTATCTGTTTTTATATGACAAAACACGTATTCACCTACGTAAAATAGTTCTGCCTCTATATTATACTTTAATGATTAGTTTTGGTAGGTTTTTTGCATTTCTTTTTATGTCTAGGGCCAAAATCAAATTAAGCTTTTTTATGAAGCAATACAACACTATATAAAGTATCTGCCTTTTATAAACCACTTTTCAACGTCTCAAATACTCACTGAATATTTAGCATTTCAGAACGTTGAGAAGTAACAAAGTATCAAGGAAAGCAGTAAGTTAGTTACAGTCCAGGACGGGACGCAGAAATTGGTTTAAATGTGACTATCTCCTAAGAAGAAGGTTGTTCCTGAATCTGACGAATTCATCTTACTTTTTACCTTTACTATGCTAAGAGGAATAATCTTGCGAGTTATTTATAATTGGCCCACTTTTTGATATTTGTGGTTACCTTTTACCGTATACTTTATTATGTACTAGCTTTCAGGCTTGAGGGAAACCCTACGGCGTTAAATCAAGTTTCTTGTTGGAAGTCGGTTTTTTGTAGCGGTAAAATATGCCCGCTGTGTTATTCTAGGTTTATAACTATACGTATACATACATAGTTTTAACATTCACTTTTATAATATTAATAGGATAGGTCAATACTCGTCCCACAGATAAAATTTGAAAAGCACAGTGTGGTGTTTAATCATAGTAGACCTCTTGCAACTACAGTAGGGATTTTCTATTTAACAAGCTAATTATTCACAAAACGTGCATACCACAGCTAGTTTTACTGCAATCTATGAAAATTGCAAATATAATAATATGCTACGGTATGGTATAATATAACGGTATCAGCAACACGCGGCGATGTTTACCTTCCCTCCTTATGAATTGTTTATGAAACAGTAAGGTGTCCATTTATTCTAAGCAGGCTTTCCGTGGAGCTATTTAGGTTTTTTAGATATAGGCTTAAAGGATTAGAATTTCTTTATAAAAAAATAAGATCTGGGGTTCACGGGAATTTTTATAATTTATTATTCAGTATTTCTTAAATGCAACTTAAAAATGTTCTTATGTTTTAGACTATCCATTTATTAAACGGAACGGCGCGAATTTTGTCTATTTTTAAGGCCAGTTTAATAATACTGGCCTTTCGAAAGATAATAAAATCATAGCACGTCGATATGTCATATTTTAGTATACTTACTTTTAAATTTGGCAAAGAGTAGAGACAAAGTAACGGACTGAAATATCCTCCTGAAAATATTGCTCTAGAAATAATACTGCGATAAATCCTGTTTCAGTGACTGTTGCGCAATAATAAAGCTCAAATACAGTACTTAATGCAATATAACTGGGATGAAAGACAGTGCTCATAATTTTAAAATATCTGAAACTGTTGCGCGGGAAACTAGTGTTTATATTTTCAAATTTAAAACTGGAAATCGCTTGATTTTTTTTATTTGGTGCGAAATGTAGCTTACGTGTATGTGAAGGTAAGTCTCTGGTATTAAAATTTAAAAGAACACTTTTAGGTTTAAATAAATTTAGTTTAGATATTTTTTTTTATTAAAAGCGGAGTTAAAAACGTTTTTTTTGAATTTAGAAATATAAAACATTTCATAAAAAAACCTTCCCAATTTGTGTCATGAAAATTCAAACACGGTTTATCCATATTGTTGAAAGCGCTTTTAGCGTTTTATCTTCATTCAATTACTGTTTATGTTTATTTTTTGTACATTTTACCTTGTAAATTGTCATTGGGAAATATAGGTATTACTTTAACATACGTTTGATACGTAGGCAGCAATTTTATTTTATTTAAAAATCATTGACGCTATACTCAAATCCTATTCAAATAAAATTCTAACACGTTTTAAGGTAAAATTCGCGGTCTATTGGCGAATATCGAACTTTTATTAACTTAGGCTCTAGCCACTGCAAATATCACCTAAGCCATGGCTCTTACCACTTTGGAATAAGAGTTAAAATTGTGTGCACACTGGGCGGCTTTCAAATAAGATTCTTATTCCCAAGAGATTAGGTGCAAAATTGTAAGAACGGTGCCAAAAGCCGTTGGCTAAGGAAAAATGAGAAGTTACAACGTCATAGTAGCCTCGACGAGTAGGTATCGGACATTTGAAAATAGAACAACTTTTTTCTTTGTTGCCAGGATTTCTTTGTTAAAAAAAGTACACTTATTTTTCACGTTCAACAAATGAATCGTTATTTCGCCAGCAATACAGTGCAAAAGGTTTATTTCCGAGTCCATCAAACATAGAACAAAACTAAACGTAAAATTCAATCTACACCGCGATTCTGAAAATTTTATTTCGCTTACAACGCCCAACCGATCGAGTGCATCCTTTTTACTCTTTTGCTGTTACCAAAAAGGTTCTATTGTTGTTCTGCGTACAGATTGGAAATTTCGAACGTGGAACACATTCGATTTCCAATTTCTAAAAGACAATTCTTTCGATACAATGTTCGTCAGTTGTAGGGTTGGCGGCGATTTTCGCTCGGGATTTTATTGTGATTTCGTGGTGATAATTAAGTGAAAATTGTTGTGCTTTGTACGATATTGGCGGGTGAAAACACAATGGAATTGACGACGGCACTTTACGCTATTGAGGCTCCGATACAAGCACTCTACGTTTGTTCTTTTGTTAAAAAAGAGCTGCTATTTGCCTTTTTTTAACCGAAACGGTTAACGTTTTGCGCGTTTTCGAAATGCATTCGTAAGCTTTTACGGATAAATGGTTCGTAAGTTTATTTAAAAATGTACTTAATAGATATAGTTTTGATTATTTTGCAGGTTTACGAAGTTAAATTGAAAATAACTAATTAATGGGCCTATTATAAACTAACTTTATATAATTACAAATAAAATGTACTGGATAGATGCTACATTAAAAAAATACAAATGGGCAGATAATAAAAAAACTTGGAATATATAACAAGATTCATATTATTCCAGCTACCCAACAAAAATAACATGAACGAATCCCAAAAGTATTAAATTATAAATGTTATTTAAATCTAAACTTCCAATATAAAAATACAAACACACCCCTAAAAATAGCTCAAAGCCAAAACATCATACATATTTTAAGCACAGAGAGCTTCTAAAAAGCTGAATTTGCGAAGCTTTAAGTATTATAAATAGCAAGTTGGTGTTTGAAGCAGTTTTTCAAATTAACGAGGGAAGTTAAGACAAGGTGGATGTCGTTTATTATTATACACCACAGGGTAGTGCATAATTGATAGGGCTGCCACTGGAAAACAAAAAAAGTTTTTATAACAAGCCAAAACTGATGGTTTACTCGTAAACTTAGTTTGTTTTTATAAACAATTGTTTTTAAATCCATATTCGTATAATGTTGATGACACATTTCAGTTTTTTTTGTTTTGTTTATATTTCCTAAAACTTCCTCTTAATTTAATTATTTATATAATCTAAGATCAATTCATCAAAATAAAGAATACTGTTTTAACTAAGAAATTGCGTCAACTCTCTCACACATTAAAAAGTTAGTTCCAGAAACTCGACACCTCTCCGTCCTGTAATACCGCTTTATTTACATCAAAACAAAAGATTAATTACGAACTTTTCTTACAAAATGTCACTTCAAAATTTAAAGTGGAAAACTTGAATGTAATTTCTTTTATCCCGAACAAAAAAGTTGTAATTAAATTCAGTGGCAGCCCTGGAGTGTGGAGTGAAGTTATTGTTTTATGGCAACCCTAGTTGTTAAGGTTTTGTTGGGCAAAATAATGAATTCGTCTTGCATTATGCATTCTGTTAAATATTAAGTTCAGAAGTTGAAGATTGTGTTTTAATTAGTGATTATTAAGTGCTTGGGTTTAGGGTTTGCTAGGTTAGAATTAATTTAAAAAATATTAAATTTATATTTAGCTTTGATAATTATAATTAGATTTGGTAATAACACGATGTTAAGAGGTTTTAACAGATGTACCTAAGATAACTAGCATGATAAAAGTGCAAATAAACTTAAACAAAACATGGTTAATAAATTAAAGAAAAAATAATACATTTTAGAACTTTTCTTTAGGCAGATATAACCAAATTTTAATCAATTTTTTTAATGCACTTTTTTTTCTTGAACGGCGCGAGTAAGGTTTGAAATTAGAAAACCATAAATATGTAGTGACTTCACATGCTCTTGTTTTTAAAACCATTGCGTTACACACGTATTCGTTTTAAAATAATTAAAACTAATAACCGTTTTTTTAAACTTTCACTCCCAATAAATAACGCAGATTTTTTAAATTGAGTGGTACTTTACAAAATGCAAAGTCATCCAAACAACATGAACTAATACACAAATTGTCATTTACATATAAAACTTTTTGAACTCATGCACAGATCTGTGTTAGCACGGACCCAGCTCGTTATTCTTGCATTTGCAATGTGACACACGGCCGCCATAAATCACCAACAAACACACTGTTTTTGGCGCGAAAATTGAAGTGTTTTGGCGCGAGAATTGAAGTGTTTTCGCGCGAAAAAGTCCAAGTGCTTTTTGGCTTGTAACGTTGAAAGCGTTCCGGTTTTATTTCGTTTTGATTCGCAATGTGAAGTGAAATGTATGGGTGTTTTTACCGGTATAAAATTTATAGTCCCAATTTATGAGTGGTAGAACGTTGGAAATAGAGCACTTATCTTACTTTATGATAAGTACGGAAAGGTTTCGGAGTATTTACGACGGTTTTATAATAAGAAACGTAAGTTAGTATATTGAAGCATGAAATAACATTACTTGATGAGGAGTGTTAATGTTATAAAGTATTTCTGTATATGATATGAAAACAATTACAGTTTAACGCATTGAATTTCATGACATTCATATTTTTTAACTGTCATGACAATCCGAATTATTTTTCATAGTTACACAGTTAGTACCTTTTTGTCCTCTTTCTTAATTCTCACCGATTCCCAAAATTCATTCAGAATTTTCATCACACGCTTCTGAAACCAAACCAAATCGCGTCACACACGGTTCGCCATCCTTCCCCACCATGTGTCATGTGTCATAATAGCATAACCTCACTCCCAGGCCCGTACATATTTCACTCTTCATTCCAACGATGGTTACACTGAACCAACTTTTGCTCACAAAGTTCCCAGTCAAATGACGTTTGCACAAAAGATTTTTCGGTTTTGCGCCGGCGTCATTGCAAACAGTGAACAGTCTTTGGTAACGACCCTTAATATTGGGTGGTTGGAGTGGGGCTTTCAGTAGTTACTAGTTATAGATTTGAAGTCTTAAAGGTATTGTAGCAATTGTATTATACCACTGTATTGCCGCAATGCACTTTTAAGAGGTTAATGTATTTGGACTTTGTTATTCGATTTCTACCAAGTTGTGGTAAAAATAGTGTATACCTTCTACTAGTTTGCTGGTTTTGATTGTTAGTAAAGTATTAAAATAAACACTCCAAAAGAAATAAGCTTTCTAATATATACTTTACTTTTTAATATTTCTAATATTCCGAGAAGAAGCAAGTAATTTTTAGAAATTCTTTAAATGCTGAATTACTAAGTTTAAAAATATAATAAAGTCTTCTTTCATCAAAATATCCTATCTACGATATTTAAGGTGCTTTCCCTTGATGTACCGTAGTCTTGGGACGCCCTGTATAGATATGATAGGATACAAGCATTATTTTTTATGTTTGGTAGTTTTACGATTCGTTGCCAAAATAAATTTCAGATGTACCAATAACTTATTTAATGGTCTTCGATCCTCGATTATAAACAGTAACTGTAACAAGAGACGTAATGTTAAAAACAGCAATGGAGCCAACCAAAACTGTGATATAATTCCATTCATAATATGTAATAGCAACTAACCAAGTTTTTAAACTATTAAAAATAAGGTACTAACTTGATCACAAAGTGGAAAAACTTCCAAAAGAAATGAAAAAAACATTTTAATTCCATTGGTACGTAGCTGTTTTACGTTACGTAAGTCAACCACGATTGACGCAAGCTATATACGGAAAGGAATCATCAAGTAAATTAATCATGTATTCATTGACTATATCCATCTGACCACAAGAATCAAGAACACAGGGTGTCGTATTCTGTAACCGAGCCCTAACAAGGACGACCGCATTCATGGTCAATTGATACCGCTGAGCATCAGGTTACCTCGTACAATAAACTTGTTATTGGCATCGATTTATGTAGACAATTATTGTTTAATTGCTGATCTCAATATTCTTGAGTGAGTTATAATCTAGGGCGTGTTTGTGGCGTTAGATCGGTCTTTTGCTGCTTCCTTCTTTTGTTATTTTCATAACAATACCTGTATAGTTTGTTGTGACAAATACAAGGCGTCTCTGATAATTAGATAATTAATATTGGATTTTACTACTACTAAAGCCGAAGTTATAAAATACAATGAATAAATTTTCATTTTCATTACGTTTCATTTCATAGATTTCTTATTTATTGAGTATTGACATTGAGGCAAATTCAAGGAGATTGCCAATATTCATTGAGCTGGACAGCCGTGTTCATGCATGTGTTATTGTTAATGTTATAGGTAGGCAGTATGCTGGCCCCTTCTTTCACCTTAAGAGGCTATACCCAGAGGTAGATATTCACCAAGCAATAAGAAAAAAAGACGTTGTAATGGACGGGGTTGGTTGCCCTTACGTGTACTCCTTTTACGAAATCGTAAACTAAATATGACATGGTGAAAACTGAATATAATCACAATATTGTATTTTAACTTTACTTCAGATTCCATTTAAAAATTCACTTTTTTTTTTCAAACCTAATGAAGTCGGTCATCCATCACTTTTAATTGCTAAGGACACGTCTTGTGTGAAGTTTTTCACCTTATAGACACTAGATAGCCGACAAGTGCCCTAAATATGCTATTGCATGTGAAAACCTTCTTTACTAGGATCGTGTGGCACGCAAAACTACTTTTTACCGTCATTCTCTACACGAAAGTCATACAGTGTGAAGATACTATGAAACCACCAAATAAAACTACAGAAACCTTCAGGTTAGTTTGAATCTTAAATATATTAGGGTTAGGTTGAAATTGCAATGGTCGTGAACAGTTGTTGATTACAAAGTTTAAATGATTTCGATACAATCGTCGAGACAAGGTTAATAATTTGTTGGAAGGTAAACTATTAAGTGTTTAGTTCAGTGAACCTTGAATGTCTTGATACAATTCTAATTATAATAATAAAGCATTTAAGTCAGGTTACATAGCTACAGTTGTATTGTGATTAATAAAGAAGAAATAAAGCTAGTTGATCGATTTAGGTTATTACTAGTGGGTCACTGTGCCCACGCATCGCAATGGTGTAATTTTGGCCGACTTTCTCACCAAACATAAATTTTTGGCTAACTTTAAAAAACTTTTTCCAATTTCTCTTTATTTACAAATTTAAATGAAAAAAATACCTAAAAGATGGTGAAAACCGCATTAAAATCCCTCAACTGGTTTAGGAGGAGTTAGCGGCCAAACATACAAACAGACAGAATTAGCGACTTGGATTTATACTATGTAACAATGATGATGATGATGCTGATTTGTCTAGTCAGCAAAACTACGTATTTTGGAGCAAATTTATACAAAGCAGTATAAATTTAAATTGCATTCTAAAAATGCATGATTTACCAAGAACCAATAGGCATATTTATTTTTCTTATCTAAACTATACAGGGTTATTTGTAATTAGCGCATCACCTCTTGCAGGCGACTTCCTTACATCAATCTCAATAACATTTGTTCTACCACTTTTTGCAAAACTTGATATTTAACACAAAAACAAAAAACAAAAACAAATTTGCGCGCTCTGTTATTTATAACTCTGTATTTTGTAAGAAGTTCCTAAACCGGTCGCCTCCCCCCATCTTCGCGCCTGCTACGCCAGTTGCGTGCGCGTAGAGTATTGTACCGTTTAGATGAACCTAATAAATTTGTTTGGAAAAACTTATTTTTTTTTAAATATTAATTTTAATTATTCGTTGGTTAAATGTTGTTGAGATTGATGTAGAAAAGCTGCCTACAAGAGGTGATGCGCTAATTAGAAATAACCCTGTATATCTCATATTAATTGACATTACAAGTGAAGTATTACCAAGTAGGAAAGAAAAAAAAAAACTTGAAGCTTTAAGTCCATTTCCATTTATGGAGATGCCAAAATCGCACGCAAATTCTTTGCACGTAGATTTTACCAATAAGCGGGACCATAGTCAGTAAAAGCTGCGCTGTTCCTATCGAAACATCAGCCGAGAAGGCTTTTAGTGATGCCTGGACTGATGGGTCTACAACAAAAGATATCAGAAGCCGATATTAGTAATCGAGGGATTATTTGATGTTAATTCTCATCGGAATTTTCTTATGCGCCAAGGAAATGTTTATAAAAAAAACATTGTTTTCATTGCATGAATCGACAAACAAGAAGTAAATTTTATGGCAGTAGTCCCAAAAATAACTGTGCCTAAACTACTATTTTAACAGAAATATAGTATATGTGACGCAAGGCGCAAGAGATCTAGTATACCTATTTAATTAATTTACGGAAAAATAAACAGCATTTAATAAAGAATATGACAATATAAAAAGGTATCATTTACCTATACTTGCAAGAATATTTAGTACATTGGACCAAATATTCTTCTCCATTCCATTCTTCAAAGGGAGTCATTGCGTCTCCAATATAACCAGTTATCTCAGCATTAGCAAATTGAAGATCGTTGTAATCTGGTATCACTATCAACAACGGTAACACCGTTAGTTTTTCTGCAATGTAAAGATGTTCTCTGCATATTGGTTACTAATTGCATTCTTATTCCTAGATTTAATGTCTAAGGATCTTTTCAGATATCGTAATCATGGTCCACAAAGGGCCTTAGTTTTGGATAAAAAGCAGACTATTAACAGTTTATAATACAGTCGGTTTATGTAAAACGGGAATATATTTAATTCAGTTAATGACTTACTGAATTCAAAACCAGACACATCATTTAATTTAACTGCTTGTTTTCCATTTCTATTAAACCGGTAGTAATTCTGTTGAGAATTTCTTGCAACTCTTTCAAAGAACACGCTGAGAACTTAATTTCAAAAACATGAATTAGTCGCGGGTTGATGGATTTTTCTATTTTGCACTGGGAATAACACTGTAGGACCTGTATTAAGTGGAATGTTCACTCAAGTTTAAATATTTACAACTTTTCAGTGAAATTAATTTTGACAGATAGTAACTTATAGTATTATAATATTATGATGGTTAACAGGTTTTTGAAAATATCACTTACAATACTGAATACCCGCATCACTTAGTACGATAGGTTCTTTACCATTCCTAAGAAACTTGAAATAAGCCTAGACATCAGCAAATGTAACACTTTCAAAATACAAGGCTAGTACTAAATTTCCTGTTGCATGGTTAATACTACAAAAAATATGTTTAAATATTACAGGTTCAATTTTTTTGCAATATTGAACAAAATTTCAATTTATTTAAAGAAACTTACATAAAGTCTTGTATACGCCCTTTTTGAATTCCACCTACACTATTGTTCACAAAAGTTGCTGTTATATTTATTAAAGGTAAATTTGTATGTGATTCTGCTACGAAGTAAAGGTCATCTATAGGTCCAGAGGCGATATTGCAATTGGAATGTTCGGCAAAAAAATCTTTGATGCAGAATTTTTCATACCCTGAGCATGGACGTTCTATTAAACCGTATACATCTGTAAAATAAACAGTAACGGCCTTGCATTAAAATAAGGAATGATTTGGAAAAAAAAGGTCCATATTTGTAACTTAAACAACCAGCATAAGGTGTGGAAAGTAATATAAATACTCACCAGGGTTTCCATAGTCATCTTTGTCTCGACCATAAGCTTCTTCCTGAGCTACAACACTTATAACTAGAGAAATGATGTGAAAAATTTCAACATATTTATTCCTTACGTGTATTGTAGTACTAAAACAAGACCTACATACAGTAAAAGTACCACTAAACGATTATGTTATTAAATAATTGATTATCAGATAAATATTTCATGATTTGTAATTGATAATCGATTTGTAAATAAGGTCAATTTAACTTAACGCTTAAGTAGGCCGACAGTTAAATACATGCGTGAGTCTGAATAAGTCGGTCGTCGCTCATATATAGAGGTTGTGGGTACACGATTACTCTATCTGCTTTGATGAAGAAATTTTGGAAAATTTATAGAAATGGAAATGTGTCAAATTCAATTCGAACTTGTCGAATGCCTCAGAAAAAAAATTAAACTTATAAAATATAGCCGTACCTAAAATATACAAAGATAATATTTAACAAAAATGCATTTTTTAATCTTATGGACGCATATTAATTTATTTTCTTATGAGCAGAAACAGTTTCATCCCAGTAAATTCCAATCTTGTTGACAGGTATGCCGAAGTCACAAATAGATCTCTGCACATATATTTTTCCTAACAGAGGAGCAACGTTCAATAAGTTTTCTGAAGCGGCAGTTGGAACGTCAGCCAGCAGTGCCCGCACTGATGACTGGACATCTGGATCTAAAACATAATTAATTATATAAAATAGAATTTGCAGGCTTTCGTCTGTATAATTTGAAAATTCTCTCGCGGTTTGTTAAAAAATATTAAAATTAAATAGTACTATAGGTACTAATATAACACTAACACTTAAATACGTTTCTACTTATTGTAGCAAATATAAGTTAATATACCTGGATTGGCTATTACTTTCGGACCAATAACAAAAAATGGAAAACGATCTTCCGTAGAAGCTGTAATCTCAGCTCGGTCGAGTCTTAGATTCAAGTAATTCGGTATTACAATAGTCACCGTCAGTTTCTCTGTAATATGTTACAACACAAACATAGTGAATGCTTAAGAAAGTCTGCAGATTTAGATAAATGTGAAATTGACCATGAGATTATTCTTAAATTTATACACTTACTGTATTCAATAAAAGTAATATCACTCAGTTGTTTAGGTTCTTTACCATTCCTAAAGAATCTAAAATAAGTTTGAGCACCGTCTATAGTTATACTGTCAAAATATAAAACAAGCACCAGATTGTCTGTATATTTGTTGATGCTAAAAAATAATAATACATAAGTAAATTATGTTTACTAAACTTGGTAATTTGTAGTTGGTAACAACGTTAATAAATTTATGTAGAGCTCTTAATTTAATATAATCGTAATACTACCAAACATTTTTGTGCCAGAAAAAGCAGAAAGTTTCCCAACCAACGCAGTTGGGACAATAAATTTGAATTGTTTATTTTTAAAGTATCCTGAAAGTAAGTATATAAAGAAAAATTAACTTACTAGAAGTCTTGTATACGACCTTTTTGTAATCCTGTTACATCAGCCTCTGTTACGGTTGCTGTTGCATTAACCAATGATAAATAAACTTGTGATTCTGTCACATAGTAAGGATCATCTATGGGTCCAGTTGCTATTTTACAATAAGAATGTTTAGCAAAGAAACCTTTGATGCAAAATCTGTCGTACTCTGGGCATGGACGTTCAATTAAACCCCTATTGTCTGTAAAAACATATATAGAGAACATTTACAATTAACTGGCATAAAATAACACTTTACTAATTTGGCTTAAGTTGGCCTAAGAAATATTTGCCGTATAGATAGTAGCAAAAAAATTATTTAAGCGTTTTGGGCAGATACAGATAGCGGCATTTTTTCCTAATTTTTGTCTAGTAACATTTTTTTTTATATCACAGGATATCGTTAGATAAGAAAATACTCACCAGGATTTCCATAGTCTTCTTTATCACGACCATATCCTTCTTTCTGAGCTACAACACTTATAATCAGAAGTAATGATACGAAATATTTCTTCATATTTTATTTCAAAATATGTATAGCACGATTGATAACCAAGTCAATACTGAAGCTCATGTAGGTATTAATTAGAAATAATAAGTCTATTTTTAACGTAATTTTCTTGATAGTGCATAATTAAGTTATAATCAACTTAATCTACAGTTTAGAACATAAACATTTTTCTTTTATTGATTCATCGGATATGACGGGGATGTTTAAACAAGCAATCAATGACCTACCTAGATATAGACCTACCCCCGCATAGCTATAGGGTATTTTTCAGTTTGTGACTGATTCAGTGTAGCAACGAGCGTGTTTAGTTCCTTGATGTTGACAATGTTACATTTATCAATGCTAATATTATTTTTGGTTCTGCTACGTAGTAAGGGTCATCTTCAGGTCCGGACGCAATAGCAATGTTTTGCAAAGAAACCTTTGATGCAAAATTTATCATACTTCGGGCATGGACGTTCGATTAAACCGTAAACATCTGCAAAATAAAGGGTTAAAACTTGCCGAGTAAAAATGAGTGCTAGCATTTACTACGCCAGGTGTCTTTTCGGGGTTTTATATTAATTAAAAAAATAAGTATTAACTAGTAATATATAAATTAAGGTTAGTTAAGAAAATTACTTGTCTATGATTCAGTATTTTTTTAAATGTGCAGAAGAACATTTTCCTCAAAAAGACCTAGTCATCATCAAATCACAAGATTTAAGGAGAAAAGCAAACGCTCACCAGGGTTTCCAAAGTCATCTTTGTCTCGACCATATCCTTCTTCTTGAGCTACAACACTTACCACTAGAAGAAGTAATGAAAGATATTTCGACATATTGTTTCGTTACGTGTATTTTAAAGTTGATAACAAGATCAATACTACCAATCGATTATGTCAATGATTAAAAATAACGATTGTTATTCAATAATTAGAAATCTGATGCATATTTCGTGTTTTGTTATTTATAATCTGTTAATCGGATCAATGTGCCCGAGTTACTAGCTCTTTGCTCGCAGATTTGGTTGTGATAACTCTATCCGCCTTAATGAAGCAAAAATTGTGATTGTTGGAGATGGACCTAATTCACATTACCTAAACCACTAAATAGAACTTTTAGAATTTGCAGAAATTGATAGGTATAACTACATCAACATTCAATTCAAACTTGTCAAAAGCCTCTGTAATCGCTTAAAATAAATTAAATTAAACAGTGCTTAAAGTGTGTTACATCTAATGTCTCTAAAGCTATAAACATCAAAAAGAAAGTTATCGCAATTTTTTGGACTTGCTTGAGGCGTTCGCCACGGTTTCTATACCATTCTTAAACAGTATTTGGAAGGCTATGAAGGCTGAGTAGATTAGTAGGTCTTAGATTTTCTCAAAGACTTTACTTAAAACGAAAACAATGTGTCAAATCAGGTTCCCACTGTAGGAGAAAAATCTTAATGTATTACGAAGTTCCTCAGGGAAGTGTAGACTAATAAATCGCACACCCAGAACAATACTGTAGTATCTCAAAAAATCTTAAAATCGACTTATTTAGAAATTTGCCTAGGAATGCACATAGTGCCAGGGCAATTTCATATGGTCGCCACACTGTAGGTTCCACTCACATAACTTAGGAGGAAAACAAATAAAGCAGCAGTTTCGCTTATATTCTCGTTTTTATTCAATGTAATAACAATATTTTCACATCAATGTCCTAACTTGTTAACTGGTATTCCGAAGTCGCAAATAGACCTCTGTACGTATATTTTGCCGAGAAGAGAAGCAGCGGTTAGATAACTTTCTAAAGTATATGTAGGAATATCAGCTAGCATTACCACAAATGCAGACTGGACACCTGGTTCTATAAGTACATAAAATATATGGTATGGCCCACAGTTTCGAAAAGAATTTCAAACTTTAGGATATTAGTTCAATTCATTTTTAAAGAAGAGTTATATTTCATTGCCAAACTATTTAATACCACGATTGTAAGGTTAGCGTTGAAAGAGAGTTTAATTGATAACTTTGTTAAGAACTTTAGTTAAACATAAATTTACCTAGGCTGCCTATTACGTTCGGTCCAGTATAAAATGCCAGCAAATTGTCTTTACTAGACCCAGTTATTTCTGCTTGGTCCAGTCGCAGATTTAAGTAACTAATTTGGTATTACAATTGTAACTGTTAACTTTTCTGTAATATTAATTTTGGCAGTTAACATCTTATAATATTATGACATTTTCTAGGAACATTTATTTAAAAATATCACTTACTATACTCAATACCGACTACATCGTTCAATATGCTTTACCATTTCTGAAAAACTTGAAATACGCCTGGCAATCATCAAATGTTACACTTTCAAAATACAAAGCCAGTACTTAATTTCCTGTTACTTTGTTGATGCTAAAATAAATGTATAAAAAATTGGCCTTCATGAAAAGTTTACTTAAGGTTAAAACCTTATGCATTTCATATCAAATCAAATCAAAATCGTTTATTGCTTCAATATGATCACAGATGTCAAATGATATTAAATTAAGATTTCAATTAAAATAAAACTTACTAAAAGTCTTGTATTCGCCCTTCTTTAATTCCACCTATACTATTGTCCACAAAAGTTGCTGTTATATTTAATAAAGGTAAATTTGTATTTTATTTTGCTACGAAGTAAAGGTCATATAGGTCCAGAGGCGATATTGCACTCGGAATGTTCGGCAAAGAAACCTTTGATGCAGAATTTGTCATACACCAGGCATGGACGTTCGATTAAACCATATACATCTGAAAAAAGCAGTTACGGCCCTGCAGGTACTTTAAAAAAAGGAATGATTTGAAAAAAAGGTCCATATTTGTTATTTTAACTACTAGCATAAGGTGTGAAAAGTAATAAATACTCACCAGGGTTTTGCATAGTCATCTTTGTCTCGATCATAAGCTTCTTCCTGAGCTACGACACTTATAACTAGTAGAAATGATTTGAAAAATTTCAACATAGTTATTCCTTACGTGTATTGTAGTACTTAAAACAAGACCTACATACAGTACAAGTACCACTAAACGATTATGTGTTAATCAGATAAATATTTCATGATTTGTAATTCACAATCGATTTGTAAATAAGGTCAATTTAACTTAACGCTTAAGTTGGCTGATAGTTAAATACATGCGTAAGTCTGAATAAGTCTGAGATTTTACTTTAAATTTTACATTATAAATGCTAATTTATAGTGCAAAATTTAAAGATTTAAATTTATGCTGAATAAATCTGTCGTCACTCATATATAGAGGCTGTGGGTTCACGATTACTCTATCCGCTTTGATGAAGAAATCTTGGAAAGTTTATGGAAATGAAAATGTGTCCAATTTAACTCGAACTTGTCGAACGCCTCAGAAAAAAAAACTTATAAATGTAGCCGTATTTACAATATACAAAAACATATACATATTTTAAGCTTCTGAACGCATATTCATTTATTTTCTTATGAGCAGAAACAGTTTCATCTCAGTAAATTCCAATCTTGTTGACAGGTATGCCGAAGTCACAAATAGATCTCTGCACATAGATTTTTCCTAACAGAGGAGCAACGGTCAAAAAGTTTTCTGAAACGGCAGTTGGAACGTCAGCTAGCAGTGCCCGGATTGATGACTGGACATCTGGATCTAAAACATAATTAAATATATGAAATTAGATTTTGCAGGCTTTCGACTGTATTATTTGAACATTCTCTCGCGGTTAGTTAAAAATTATTAATATTAAACAATACTATACTAATATTACACTAACACTTAAATACGTGTTTTACTTATTGTAACAAATATAGGTAAGTTAATATACCTGGATTGGCTATTACGTTCGGACCAATAACAAAAAATGTCAACGGATCTTCAGTAGAAGCTGTAATCTCAGCTCGATCGAGTCTTAGATTCAAGTAATTCGGTATTACAATAGTCACCGTCAGCTTCTCTGTAATATGTTATAACACAAATATAGTGAATGCTTAAGAAAGTCTGCAGATTTATATAAATGTGAAAATGATTGGTTTTATATATTTCCACGCCTTTAAGACGACAAACATTTCAAAATAGACCATAAGATTATACTTAAATTTATACACTCACTGTAGTCAATAAAAACACTATCCCTCAGTTGTTTAGGTTCTTTACCATTCCTAAAGAATCTAAAATAAGCTTGAGCACCGTCTATAGGTATACTGTCAAAATATAAAACAAGCACCAGATTGTCTGTATATTTGTTGATGCTAAAATAAAAAATACATAAACTATGATTACAAAACTTGGTAATTTGTAGTTGGTAACAATGTTAATAAATGTATGTAGAGCTCTTAATTTAATATAATCGTAATAGTAACAAACATTTTTGTGCCAGAAAAAGCAGAAAGTTGCCCAACCAACGCAGTTGGGACAATAAATTTGAATTGTTTATTTTTAACTATCCTGAAAGTAAGTATATAAAGAAAAATTAACTTACTAGAAGTCTTGTATACGACCTTTTTGTAATCCTGTTGCGTTCTCCACTGTTACGGTTACTGTTGCATTAACCAATGATAAATATATTTCTGATTCTGTCACATAGTAAGGATCATCTATGGGTCCAGTTGCTATTTTACAATAAGAATGTTTAGCAAAGAAACCTTTGATGCAAAATCTGTCGTACTCTGGGCATGGACGTTCAATTAAACCCCTATTGTCTGTAAAAACATATATAGAGAACATTTACAATTAACTTGCATAAAATCACACTTTACTAATTTGGCTTAAGTTGGCCTAAGAATTATTTGCCGTATAGCAGCAAAAAAATTTTTAAACTTTTTGGGCAAGTGAAAATTTTTCAATATTTTTGTGTAGTAACATTGTTTCTGTAACTTTAAATATGCTTACTTGGAAAAATGTAAATGTTTATAATATGTTATATCTCAAGATATCGTTAGAAAAGAAAATACTCACCAGGATTTTCATAGTCTTCTTTATCACGACCATATCCTTCCTTCTGAGCTATAACACTTATAACCAGAAGTAATGATACAAAATATTTCTTCATATTTTATTTCAAAATATGTATAGCACGATTGATAACCAAGTCAATACTGAAGTTCATGAAGGTATTAATTAGAAATAATAAGTCTATTTTAAATGTAATTTTCTTGCTAGTGCATAATTAAGTTATAATCAATCTACAGTTTAGAACATAAACATTTTTCTTTTATTGATTGATCGGATATGACGGGGATGTTTAAACAAGCAATCAATGACCTACCTAGATATAGACCTACCCCCGCATAGCTATAGGGTATTTATCAGTTTGTGACTGATGTTACATTTATCAATCAAAAAGATAGTTATCGCTGTTTTTTTGGACTTGCTTAAGGCGTTCGCCACGGTTTCAATACCATTTTTGAACAGTAGTTGGCAAGCTATGAAGGCTGAGTAGATTAGTAGGTCCTAGATTTTCTCAAAGACCTTACTAAAATACAAAAACAATGTGTCAAAACTGGTTCCCACTGTAGAGTAAAAATCCCAATG
Source organism: Emmelina monodactyla (assembly GCA_916618145.1). Taxonomy (NCBI): domain Eukaryota; kingdom Metazoa; phylum Arthropoda; class Insecta; order Lepidoptera; family Pterophoridae; genus Emmelina; species Emmelina monodactyla. The sequence continues at coordinate 8,195,385 of OU745316.1, forward strand.
TATTGCGGAGTTCCTCAGGGAAGTATAGACTAATAAAATATATTAAATTATCCAAAAAAAAACATTGAAAAGTTAAAAGTTGGGTAACATGTCATCGCTATTTGACTTCTGCTTTCCTTTTCTTCATGCATTTACAAAATTGACACATTTTAATGTTTGTTTTACTTTTACTTTAAATACTGTACCTACTAACATTTTAAAATCAATTCAACCTAAGGTTTATTTTTTTATTAAAATGTTTGTAACGAAACAAAATGTATAGGCGTAGCAGTAGTAATATACATATTCTTTCCTCATTGGGTTTAGGATGACAGGACTAAGGAATGCACATAGTGCCAGGGCGATTTTATATAGTCGCCACACTGTAGGTTCCACTGACATAACTTAGGAGAAAAACAAATAAAGCAGCAGTTTCGCTTATATTCTCGTTTTTATTCTAAATAATAACAATATTTTCACATCAATTTCCAAGCTTCTTAACCGGTATTCCGAAGTCGCAGATAGACCTCTGTACGTATATTTTTCCGAGAAGAGAAGCAACGGTTAGGTAGCTTTCTAATGTGTATGTTGGAACATCAGCCAGCATTACCACAAATGCAGACTGGACACCTGGATCTATAAGCATATAAAACATATGCCCACAATTCCAAAAATATCATCTTAGGATATCAGTTCAATATTTTTTAACAAAAGTTTTTTTCAAATAATAATACATTGCCAAAATATTTTATTTATTTATTTATTCGAGCACACAACACATCACAACCACAATTAAAGTAATGTTTACAAAAAGTAAAACCTACGATTAATATACATTCAAGCTTGATTGTGACGAACACAGTATCCCACTATGTAATTGTATCCCACTAGCTTTGATAAACCCTAACTAATATTAATAAAACATAAATTTACCTGGACTGCCTATATTGTTCGGTCCAAAATAAAATGCCGGCGAAATGTCATCACTAGACCCAGTTATTTCTGCTTGATCAAGTCGAATATTTAAGTATTTTGGTATTACAATTGTAATTGTTAACTTTTCTGTAATATTAATTTTGACAGTTAACATCTAAAGTATAATAATATGACTTTTTCCAGGAACATTTGTTTTTAAAATATCACTGACTATACTCAATACCGGCTACATCGTTCAATATGATAGGTTCTTTACCATTTCAGGCCATCATCAAATGTTACACTTTGTTGATGCTTTAATAAATGTATAAATCAAATCAAAATCGTTTATTGCTTCAGTATGATCACAGATGTCAAATGAAATTCAAATAAGAATATATTATAAAACAGATTTCAATTAAAAAAAAACTTACTAAAAGTCTTGTATACGCCCTTTTTGAATTCCACCTATACTATTATCCACAAAAGTTGCTGTTATATTTACTAAAGGTAAATTTGTATGTGACTGTGCTACGAAGTAAAGGTCATCTATAGGTCCAGAGGCGATATTGTAATCGGAATGTTCGGCAAAGAAACCTTTGATGCAGAATTTGTCATACACTGGGCATGGACGTTCGATTAAACTGTATACATCTGTAAAATAAACATTTACGGCCCTGCAGGTACTTCAAAAAAAAGGAGTGATTTGTAAAAAAATAGTTCTATATTTTTGATTTTAACAACCAGCATAAGGTGTGAAAAATAATATAAATACTCACCAGGGTCATCTTTGTCTCGACCATAAGCTTCTTCCTGAGCTACGACACTTATAACTAGTAGAAATGATGTGAAAAATTTCAACATATTTATTCCTTACGTGTATTGTAGTACTAAAAACAAGACCTACATACAGTGCAAGTACCACTAAACGATTATATTATTAAATAATTGATAATCAGATAAATATTTCATGATTTGTAATTCATAATCGATTTGTAAATAGGGTCAATTTAACTTAACGCTTAAGTAGACTGAAAGTTAAATACATGCGTGAGTCTGAATAAGTCGTCGCTCATATATAGAGGTTGTGAGTACATGATTATTCTATCCGCTTTGATGAAGAAATCTTGGAAAATTTATAGAAATGGAAATGTGTCAAATTCATCTCGAACTTGTCGAACGCCTCAGAAAAAAATTAAACTTATAAGTGTAGCCCTAACTAAAATATACAAAAATAATATTTAAAAAAATATACATATTTTAAGCTTCTGGACGCATATTCATTTATTTTCTTATGAGCAGAAACAGTTTCATCTCAGTAAATTCCAATCTTGTTGACAGGTATGCCGAAGTCACAAATAGATCTCTGCACATATATTTTTCCTAACAGAGGAGCAACGGTCAAAAAGTTTTCGAAAACGGCAGTTGGAACGTCAGCTAGCAATGCCCGGATTGATGACTGGACATCTGGATCTAAAACATAATTAAATATATAAAATTAGATTTTGCAGGCTTTCGACTGTATTATTTGAACATTCTCTCGCGGTTAGTTAAAAATTATTAATATTAAACAATACTATACTAATATAACACTAACACTTAAATAGGTACGTTTTTACTTATTGTAACAAATATAAGTTAATATACCTGGATTGGCTGTTACGTTCGGACCAATAATAAAAAATGTCAACGGATCTTCAGTAGAAGCTGTAATCTCAGCTCGATCGAGTCTTAGATTCAAGTAATTCGGTATTACAATAGTCACCGTCAGCTTCTCTGTAATATGTTATAACAAAAACATAGTGAATGCTTAAGAAAGCTTGCAGATTTATATATGTGAAAATGATTGGTTTTATATATTTTCACGCCTGTAAGACGACAAACTTTTTAAAATTGACCCTAAGATTATACTTAAATTTATACACTTACTGTAGTCAATAATAGTAAAATCATTCAGCTGTTTAGGTTCTTTACCATTCCTAAAGAATCTAAAATAAGTTTGAGCACCATCTATAGTTATACTGTCAAAATATAAAACAAGCACCAGATTGTCTGTATATTTGTTGATGCTAAAATAAAAAATACATAAACTATGATTACAAAAACTTGGTAATTTATAGTTGGTAACAACGTTAATAAACTTATTTAGAGCTCTTAATTTAATATAATCGTAATACTACCAAACATTTTTGTGCCAGAAAAAGCAGAAAGTTTCAACTCCCAACTGGGACAATAAATTTGAATTGTTTATTTTTAAAGTATCCTGAAAGTAAGTATATAAAGAAAAATTCACTTACTAGAAGTCTTGTATACGACCTTTTTGTAATCCTGTTACGTCAGCCTCTGTTACGGTTGCTGTTGCATTAATCAATGATAAATATATTTCTAATTCTGTCACGTAGTAAGGATCATCTATGGGTCCAGTTGCTATTTTACAATAAGAATGTCTAGCAAAGAAACCTTTGATGCAAAATCTGTCGTACTCTGGGCATGGACGTTCAATAAAACCCCTATTGTCTGTAAAAACATAAATAGAAAACATTTACAATTAACTGTATAAAATGACTTTTTACTTATTTGGCTCAAGTAAGCCTAAGAATTATTTACAAAAAAATAATTTAAGCGGTTTGGCCGGATACAGATACGACTATTTTTCCAAATTTTTGTCTAGTTTTTTTTTTCTGTAATTTTAAATATGCTTACTTGGAAAAATGTAAGTGTTTATATGTTATATCACACGATATCCTTAGAAAAGAAAATACTCACCAGGATTTTCATAATCTTCTTTATCACGACCATATCCTTCTTTCTGAGCTACAACACTTATAACCAGAAGTAATGATACGAAATATATCTTCATATTTTATTTCTTAGTATGTATTGCACGATTGATAACCAAGTCAATACTGAAGTTCATGAAGGTATTAATTAGAAATAATAAGTCTATTTTTAACGTATTTCTATGCTAGTGAATAATTAAGTTATAATTAACTTAATCTACATTTTAGAACATCAACAATATTATTTTTATTGATTCATCGGATATGACGGGGATGTTTTAACAAACAATCAATGACCTACCTAGACCTACCCCGGCATAGCTGTAGGGTATTTTTCAGTTTGTGACTGATTCAGTGTAGCAACGAGCGTGTTAAGTTGATGTTGACAGGATTACATTTATCAATGGTAATATTATTTTTGATTCAACATTTTCCTCAAAAAGGCCTAGTCATCATCAAATCACAAGGATCGCTGTTTTTTCGCTTTGGCTAAAACGTTGGACATGCGTAGAGACCTATTCTATTTTTTAACACTAAGTTGGGAAGCTTTGAAGGCTGAGTAGATTATGAGGCCTTAGATTTGTTCAAAGACTTTATAAAAAATCGAGAAACATGTGTCAAAACAGGATGCCACTGTAGGGGAAAAATCTCAGTGTATTACGGAGTTACTCAGGGAAGTATATTAGGTCCTGCACTGTTTTTGGTTTACATAAACGACTGATCACTATTTACTTGATTACTGCTTTACTTTTCTGTATGCGTTTACAAAATTGACACAGTTTTATGTTGGTATTACTCATAGCCTTAATCGAAAGCTGAACAAAGTGATTTTAAACTTAAACCTAAATTTTTAATTTAAATATTTGTCACGAAACAAAATGTATAGGCGAAGCAGTTGTTATAATACATATTCTTTCCTGATTGGGTTTTGGACGACAAGAATAAGGAATGCACATAGAGCCTGTAAGATCCACTCACATAACTAAGAAAAAAAGGTTTTTACTGACGTTTTTTTCAGATATTTGTAATACTACCAAATTATTTTCCAATCTTGTTAACTGGTATTCCGAAGTCGCAGATAGACATCTGTACGTATATTTTGCCGAGAAGAGAAGCAGCGCTTAGATAACTTTCTAAAGTATACGTAGGAATATCAGCTAGCATTACCACAAATGCAGACTGGACACCGGGTTCTATAAGCACATATAACATTTTCCAACAATTCCAAAAAAAATTCTAATTGTGGGATATTAAAAAAGGAATGATTTGTAAAAAATAGTTCTATATTTTTGATTTTATCAACCAGTATAAGGAGTGAAAAGTAATATAAATATCACCAGGGTTTCTATAGTCATCTTTGTCTCGACCATAAGCTTCTTCCTGAGCTACAACACTTATAACTAGTAGAAATGATGTGAAAAATTTCAACATATTTATTCCGTAGTACTTAAAACAAGACCTACATACAGTACAAGTACCACTAAACGATTATGTTATTAAATAATTGGTAGTCAGATATGTAATTCAAAATCGATTTGTTAATAAGGTCAATTTAACTTGACGCTTAAGTAGGCTGACAGTTAAATACATGCGTGAGTCTGAATAAGTCTGTCGTCGCTCATATATAGAGGTTGTGAGTACACCATTACTTTATTCGCTTTTATGAAGAAATCTTGAAAATTGATAGAAATGGGAATGTGTCAAATTCAACTGGAACTTGTCATACGCCTCAGAAAAAAAATAAAACTTATAAATGGAGCCGTACCTAAAATATCCAAAAAAATATACATATTTTAAGCTTCTAAACGCGTATTAATTTATTTTCTTAAGAACAGAAACAGTTTCATTTCAGTAGATTCCAATCTTGTTGACAGGTAGGCCGAAGTCACAAATAGATCTCTGCACATATATTTTTCCTAGCAGAGGACCAAGGGTCAATAAGTTTTCTAAAGCAGCAGTTGGAACGTCAGCCAACAGTGCGCGGACGGATGACTGGACATCTGGATCTAAAATGGCATTAGTTATATAAATAGAATCTGGTTTAATAGGGTTTGAACAATAGTTTCTCTAGAGGGTTGATAAGAATTGTTGACGTTAAATAATACTGAGTTTTAAAATATACTGAAGATTATATGATTTATATTACTCATTTGAAACCATCACTTAAATACTTTTTGTTATTGGAATAAATAAAAGTTAATATACCTGGATTGGCTACCACGTTCGGACCAATAAAAAACGTTGGCAAAAGATCTTCAGCAGAAGCTGTAATCTCAGCTCGGTTGAGTCTTAGATTCAAGTAATTCGGTATTACAATAGTCACCGTCAGCTTCTCTGTAATATGTTATAACACAAATATAGTGAATGCTTTAGAAAGTCTGCAGACTTATATTTATATTTGACAACCTCTGTAACTCAACGGTATAAATTCCGGACTGTTAAGCAGATGGTTTCGGGTTCGATCCCCGAGTCGGGCCAATTTCGTAACAATGATTTCTATTTCGTGTCTGGGTGTAACCAGGTTCTCCCCTAGTCCATGAGGTACCTATATCACAAGTGCTTACTGCACGTACTTTAGGGCCAAATAACTGATTTAGATTTATTTTATTGATCTACCTCAAAATGTGAAATTTTGTATGATTGGTTTTTATATGTGTATATTTATACGCTTTTTAGATAACAAACATTTCAAAATTGATTATGGGATTAAACTTAAATTAAAATCACTTACTGAATTCAACAAAAGAATTATCATTCAGCTGTTTAGGTTCTTTACCATTCCTAAAGAAATTAAAATAGGTTGGAGCACCACTCATAGTCACACTGTTAAAATATAAAACAAGCACCAGATTTTCTGTTTCTCTGTTGATGCTAGAAAAAATAAGTTATGATTACAAAAACTTGGTCATTAGTAAATAGAAGAAACGCTATTAAGCTTATACAGACCTCTTAATTTGTTTATGCCACCAAACATTTTTATGACTGACCTGCCGTTCAAAATCGGGTGATAGGAAAAAATAGAAAGTTGTCAAACAAACGCAATTGGGAAAATAAATTTTGAATTGTTTATTCTTCACTATCCTGAAAGTAAATATGCAAAGAAAATTTACTTACTAGAAGTCTTGTATACGACCGTTTTGTATTCCTATTACTTCACTCTCTATAACGGCTGCTGTTGCATTAATTGATGTAAAATATATGTCTGATGCTGTCACATAGTAAGGATTTTCTACTGGCCAATTGCTATTTTACAATAAGAATGTTCAGCAAAGATTTGATGCAAAATTTGTCGTACTCTGGGCATGGACGCTCAATTAAACCCCTTTTGTCTGTAAAAACATAAAAAAATTACAATTAACTGCATAAAATGACACTTTACTTATTTGGCTTAAATTGGCCTAAGAATTATTTGCCGTATAGATAGTAGCAAAAAATTTTTTAAAGCTTTTTGGGCAGGTACAAGATAGCGACTATTTTTCCTTATTTTTGTCTAGTCATTATTTTTTCTGTAACTTTAAATATGCTTACTTGAAAAAATGAAAATGTTTATTTGTTATATCAAAAGATATCGTTTGAAAAGAAAATACTCACCAGGATTTCTATAGTCTTCTTTATCACGACCATATCCTTCTTTATGAGCAACAACACTTATAACCAGAAGTAATGATACGAAATATTTCTTCATATTTCATTTCAAAATATGTATAGAACGATTGATAACCAATTCAGTACTAAAGTTCATGTAGGTATTAATTAGAAATAATAAGTCTATTTTTAACGTATTTTTATGCTAGTGAATAATTAAGTTATAATCAACTTAATCTACGGTTTAGAACATCAACATTTTTTTTATTGATTCATCGGATATGTTGTGGATGTTTAAATAAGCAATCAATGTCAGATAAAATATCTCCTCAGACCTACCCCGGCATAGCTGTAGGGTATTTTTCAGTTTGTGACTGATTCAGTGTTGCAACGAACGTGTTAAGTTGATGTTACACTGCAAGAGCTGAGCGAGCGTAGCGAACGTTATGCGGCAGCAACCGAAACGCCAAAAATCTACGCTAAACGTATCTACTGAGTGACAAAATTAGAAGCTAATTGAACTACTCTTTTGTGTCATTTATAATTATGTAAGAAGTTTACTTGCTTGAATACATATAATAAATTTTGATAGACTCATTTTGAAACATGTTGTTTGTTACTGACTTTGTCTTTTAGAAGGCAATGTGAATTTTAAGAGGGGTAAAATGCAATTAAAAAGAAGTCGATTGAATTGCCACCCCTGGCCATTAGAACGATTTGCCTCAACGCATGGCTTAATTCAAATTATAGTTATACTATTAAGCTATTTTAGTTGCAAATAGTCTTCTTACTCTATATCTTTCTTGTTATTGTCAGTAAAAAAGCAGAAAGTACTCTGAGTTAGGAGGAAGTAAAGAAAAATGATAATAGAAAGGCAAAACTTTATTCAATAGAAAGTATTATTGTAACATCATTTTCCAATCTTGTTGATAGGTATCCCAAAGTCACAGATAGATCTTTGCACGTATATTTTACCGATAGCTGGAGCAGATGTTAAATATTTTTCTTGGCCCACAATTTTAATATCAACTAACAGTTGCCGAACTGTTGCCTGTACATCTGGATCTAAAATAATATAAATAGAAACCTTTATTAGTTTATCCGAGTTAATTTAGTGTAGCTGATGATCGTTGATAAGCTTTTGTAGCGCTCATTGCTCGACAAAATTTTAAGTAAGTATTAGCGTAAAATTATATTGACCCTGCCATTCTTATTTGACAGTTTTTGTAACTGACAAAGACAAAGCACGTTTTAGCTGTTTATAGGTCAAAGTTCGTTTATGAAAATGGACATGGAGACACATATACACTTCAAATTTGTAGTCATCATATGCGACACTCAGTTTGTATGGTTAGGTACGTCAACTTATCAAAAATATACCTGGATTGGCTGCAATAGCTGGTCCAATGAAAAGTATTGGTAAATCTTCACTCGATCCCGTTATCTCAGCCCGATCCAGCCGCAGGTTTAAGTAATCAGGTATTACAATCGTCACTGTAAATTTCTCTGTAATTTTTAAAGTACGAGTTTATTTTAATTTTGTATTTGAAATCACAACTATATTACGAGCAACTAGAGTAAGCGAAGTCTACTAATGTCTAAGAATTCATATGGAAAAAACGAACACAGGGATGGCTCCGATTCTCAAAACATTCTGTAAACCAAATTCAAAATATCTGTTCTTAGTAAAAAAAAATAAAGATATATTGGTCTCAGTTTATTTAGTCCGCATCATTGAAAATTTAACGAAATGCGCCGAGGACTAGTCTCAACTTGCCTTGCCTTGCATTGTATCTTAATGCACGCAAATTTAGTTTGAAAGGACCGAAATGATAACCTGTCTCTGTCTTATACAACCGTGAAGTAAGTGACGGCGATATTTCTTATTTGGTTGAGATTATTTTCAGAATCAGGGCCTATATCTTACTATACGTATCAGCTACAGTATCTCTTGGTTCTACAGGCTCCCGGCCATTTCTGTTAACTCTAACATACTCTTGAGCACTAGCTACAGTGACACTTTCAAAGTACAAGACAAGGACTAAATTGCCAGTAGCTTTGTTGATGCTGAAAAATAGAATTCCATTTAATTTTTTGATCAAGGTGTCATGAATAGCAAATGTCTTTTTAACAGAATATTTATAGTTTTAATTGCTTCTTGGCTGACGCTTAAATTGAAATAAATTTATATTAAAATAATTTCTTTACTAATACTTACAAAAAGTCTTGTATACGCCCTTTTCTTAGTCCACTGACGTTGATATTAGTTTTAGTATTCGTTGCATTAATAGCTGGTATGTATTGTTCTAATTGTGACACAAAGTAGGGGTCATCTACTGGTCCGGGTGCAATTTTGCAGTAAGAATGTTTAGCGAAGAAACCTTTGATGCAGAATCTGTCAAATTCGGGGCACGGACGCTCGATCAAACCGTATGCATCTAAACAGAAAATACAGAGACAAATAGAGATGCAAATCCCATTTTTTAAATTATTACAGGTTTAGAATTTTATAAGTTACTGACTATTTATAACATACAGGGTGATTGGTAATACGATACATTCCTTCTAAGGGGTTAAAATAGAGCTTATTTGCAGTCATATAAGCCATATCACACCATGTCCAAAAAAAATTCACAGCGTTCTATGATGGAGGTTACTTCTTTTATTCGTAGAGTTGTGAATCAAATACTTAGTTTTAGTATGACAAATGTACCTTTTTAAATAACTAATGAATTGGGTAAGTTTTTTGTGTAAGTTTTACGCAAAATTATTTGGACTTTTTTTAGAAAATCGCTATTTATTGAAAGACTTATCTGTTTTTTTTAAGTTGTTCTTAGTTTATTGACTTTTTCTAAAATAAGTTTTTTTAAGCAAATTTTAATCTAATATATCATTTTAGTTTTCAAGCTACCATAAAACAACAAAACATTAAACTTAATTTTTTTTTTTTTTACTAAAAGGATTCATTTGAATTTCAAACCTGTGTTTTTTTTATAAAAAAACTTAAATGTTGCATGTCTCAGAAATTATCAATTTTCGGAAATGGTATATGGCTTAATTAACTGCAAATAAGTTCTACTTTAACCCCTTAGACATAGCATTTTTTTGTCTATACTATCCTAATCTTACCAGGGTCTTCATAGCCATCTTTACCACGAATATATTCTTCTTTTTGTGCTTCAATGATTCCAATTAGTAGAAACAACAATAAATAATTCTTCATATTTAGTTCTTCTGCATGTACTTTTCAATCAACAACAAGTTCAATACTAACTTTAATTATAAGGTTTTACATAATGAAGGCTTAAACAATTGCATTAAATCTCTTAGTAGTATTTAGTGGTAAATCTACTGTATTGAAATAATAATAAATAACCAATTTTAATTACACGTGAGTTAGCTGATGATTATGTATAATTATTGTAAACTAGTAACCTGCTTTATCTTAGGCTTAGTTATTTCTGCTGTTTTTGTTTTTATAATTTAGAACTAATAGCTAGTAGCAATATAAAATTTAATTTGCTTTTTGTAGCAATAAGTCTTCTTGCTTTGAATGCTTTAGTTGTTGTTCGGCATGCTAAGTAAATTTAAAAAATAGGCGGAAGAAAAGGTAAAATTATGAAGCTAAGCAAGTCTTTATTCAAAAGAAAGCATTGTTTTTTTAACATTATTTCCCAATCTTGTTGATTGGAATCCCAAAGTCGCAGATAGTTCTCTGCAAGTAAATTTTACCAATAAGTGGAGCAGCAGTTAAGTATTTTTCTTGGCCCACAATTCTAACATTAGCCAGCAGTGCCCGCGCTGCTGCTTGAACAGCTGGATCTAAAATAATATTAATCATTATATAGTATAAATCCAAGTCGCTAATTGTGTATGTTTGGCCGCTACCTCTTCCTAAACCAGAAGTCGGAGTTAAATGCTGTTTTCGACATCATTTAGGTAGTTTTTTCATTAAAATTTGTAAATAAAACACATTCAGAAAAAGTTTATTTAAGTTAGCCAAAATTCAATATTTCGTGAGCAAGTCGCCAAAAACTACACCATTGTGAAGCGTGGGTGGGTCACTCGTATTTAATATAGCTTCATCACAATCACTGTTAATGATAGTGAATTTGTAAAAAATAAATCTAAATAACGAAATTTTATGAACTGGTGCCTCTGAGGTTTTCGTACCCAAGAGGGTAAAAATTCATAATCAGACTTTAACCAAAATTGGCGTAAATATTTTCTGTCTCTGTTATAAAACTGATGATAATATTATGTCTGCTTATAAAACTGACGGACACAACAACTGATCATATAAAATTTACCTGGATTGAATGCAATGCCTGGTCCAACGATAAGTATTGGTAAAACCTCACTAGATCCCGTAATCTCAGCCCGGTCCAGCCGCAAGTTTAAGTAATCAGGTATAACAATCGTCACCGTAAATTTTCCTGGAATAAAAAAAATGTGTCTTTAATATTAACTAATGTTATAGCGACAAAATATTCATTGTTTACAAAATCTAAAATTATTTATGTTTGACTTTCCTCCCTGCAGTTTTACCCGCCATTTAGGCCAGTTCCGTGTGAATAGGGTACTTGTTCTTCGTAAAAAGTATCAGGTGATGGTCAAAAATAGTAACACAAACATAAACCAAAACATTTGCATTTACAATATTGGCATAGAAAGTAAAAAGTAAGATGATTTAATGGAAGGCAGAATATCATCATCACGGTGATATTTTCAATTTGATAGAGAATGTTTGCAAAATCAGTGTAGACGGTAAATATTTGTATCTTACTGTACTCATCAGTCACAACATCTCTTGCTTCTGCAGGCTCCCGGCCATTTCTGTTAACTCTAATGTACTCCTGAGCACTAGCTAAGCTGACGCTATAAAAAAACAAGACGAGAACTAAATTGCCTGTTGCATTGTTGAAGCTGAAAAGTAAAATATTATATGAATAGTTAATCTTGAATCTTGTTAAAAGAATCTAAATTTCTTTTAACAAATACTTTAATATTACTTACTAAAAATCTTGAATACGGCCTTTTCGTAGTCCATTAACATTAATATTTGTTTTAGTATTTGTTGCATTAATAATTGCTATGTATTGTTCTGATTGTGTCACATAGTAGGGGTCATCTACTGGTCCAGGTGCAATTTTGCAGTAAGAATGTTTGGCAAAGAAACCTTTGATGCAGAATTTGTCAAATTCGGGCAGGGTCGCTCGATCAAACCGTATACATCTTAACAAAAAAATACCAAGAAGAAATTGCGATGAAATATACAAATATTTATATTTTCTAAGATATTTAATCAGATACCTATTTTTTCCAGATGATTGCTGGTTTTTTTTTAATTGTCACCCTTTACTAACATTTCATTACTTAGTTACTTGTAATAACTACTATCCTATTCTTACCAGGATCTTCATAGCCATATTTTTTACGAATATATTCTTCTTTTTGTGCGACAATGGTTCCAACTAGTAGAAGCAGCAAGAGATAATTCTTCATATTTGTTTCTTGTGCATGTATTTTTAAATCAACAACAAGTTTAATACTAACAACAATTTGAAATGTTTAACATAATGAATTCTTAATAAATGGCATAAATCTGCCATATTGAAAAAAATATGAAAAACAAATTTTAATTACACGTAAGTTAGCTTAAAATTATGTGTTAATATACACTAGTGACCTGCTTTTTCTTTAAACGGGTCCTAATTATTTAGATTTATTAAATTTTGGCCGGTAATTATTTCTATCCAGCTGCCTTAAACGATCTGTCGCTTGAAATTTAATTTCACGCCTAGTGCATGATGTTGCTACGAAAGAAATAATGTCGGCAGCGTCCTGTAGGGGAAGACTTTAGAAGAAGTTAAGTATTTTTTTCAAATATAATTTTAATACGGTTAATTAATTATTTTTACACGGTTCTTCACAGTAAAAACTGGTGTTCATGATATTAAAACTTTTGATGATTCAACACACTTCACAGAAAAAGTTGATATTTCATAACTAGCATATACAATTTTATAAATATCATTTTCCAATTTTGTTAAGAGGAACTCCAAAGTCGCAGATAGATCTCTGCACGTATATTTTGCCAATGAGTTGAGCAGTTGTCAAAATATCTTGAAGTCCGGCAATTTTAATATCAGCTGCCAGTCGCCTGACTGCTGTCTGAACATCAGGATCTAAAAAATAAATCACCATTAGCCTAGAATTATTTTAAGGACAGGCCATAAGTTAGTTATCGTCGTGTTAGTAACAAATAAGAACTCAATACACTTAATATCAATATGTACACATTGCACAGCTTAACTTGACTGTTAGTATTTTTCTGGTATTAAACTTTATCTGGTCCTTAATAAATCAAAATTTTCTGGCTCTTCGACCATATAGAAAGTTTTTATTTTTTTCTTATTACATGTCCTTGTTTAGAAAAAAACATTCAGTAAAAGTATTCATTGAGACTAATAAAATTGATCTACCTGGATTTGTTAAAATAGCGGGTCCAGCAATAATTATCGGCAGCACATCACTAGATCCCGTGATCTCAGCTCGGTCTAGTCGCAGGTTCGAGTAATTTGGAATTACAATTGTCACTGTAAACCTTTCTGAAATTTAAAAGCACATTATAGTCGTTATATATTCGTGGAATTCGTGTAATACATTTTACCTGAAGTTTATGCAATGAAGACAAAAATGTTTTTGATAAATTTAATTGTAACCTCCTACGAATTTGTTGATGAAATCCACAAACGACCGTTTTAGAGATATACAATTCGTCAACATTCCAAGGACGATTGGCTTTTATTGAAGATCAGTCCAGTATTTTATTTAACACTAAATGTTATTTCGTGTTATATTTAATACCAAATATTGGATGTGATGGAAAGAGATACTTTTAAATGTAAAACCATAACACAACGAGCTACTTTAGTAACGGCTTTTCCTGTATGTAAGTTATCGGCATATCGGAACCTACGTCCTACAACGTACACTATGGATGATGAGAGGATGGAATTTTTATAATAATTATACTACTTACTGAACTCATTAAGAACAGTGTCGCTCACTTGTACTGGTTCCTGTCCATTTCTGAAAATTCTTACGTATTCCTGGGCAGTAACAGTGGTGACACTTTCAAAGTATAAAGCGAGTACTAGGTTGCCAGTGGCTTTGTTGATGCTGTAAAGTAAAAGATTATGAAATATATGTCTAATCGACGAATATTTACAAAATATTGATTTATGCTTAATTCATTTAATGCGGTTGCTATTTGGGCTATTCAAGTTTTACTAGATGGTTTCAAGTAGCTTTTGTCTCGATTTGAATATGCTCCGATTTTTAGATGTGATTTTTCAGTTATCTAGAATTTTGATATACTAACTAAAAGTCTTGAATTTGTCCTTTCTGAAGTCCAATAATATCAATATCTGTTTTTGTATTCGATGCATTAATAACTGATATGTATTGTTCCAACTGCGACGCGTAGTAGGGGTCATCTACTGGTCCAGTGGCAATTTTGCAGTAAGAATGTTTGGCGAAGAAACCTTTGATGCAGAATCTGTCAAATTCGGGACAGGGTCGCTCGATCAAACCATAAATATCTGTACAGATAAAGTGTTTTGTGTAAACAACATTAAATATTAAACTGATGATAGAGTTTTGAACAAGTTCAAGGTTTGAGGTAGTCCAAGTGAAGCTTGACTTGAGACTAAACATCAAAAGACTCGTGTAAATGAATTCGAAAATCTTTTTTTACTATAGGCTCTATGTAGAAATCTACCCGTGACCACGTCGAATCGTCGGAAAAGCAAAAAAATATTATTGAACGCGTAAAAACCCGCTAAATTATCATTTCAAGTAATCAAAAGACTCTTTACACATATATATACCAAACATACAAAATCTTTTGAATTCAAAATGTTCCACATTATAAAGCTGTAAGAGGACTATGTAGGTACTTAGTACCTATTTAGTTCCTTATACCTTTCTTCTTATTTTCAATCCTTAGTTATTAAATAATAAAAAAGTCTTACCAGGATTACCATAGTCTTCGTCATCAATATATCCTTTGTTTTGAGCTACAACAGTTACAACTAGTAGAAGCTGCGAGAAGTAATTCTTCATGTTTGATTCTTCTTTGTGTATTGTTTGATTAACAACGAGATTGATACTAGCTAAAGTTAAAACAGATTATCGAAATTAAGACAGAATAAATTGCACTTAATGCATTGGTTGAATTTGGGTTACACTTAAATGGTGATCTTGAACTTTCATTAGGTAACTTGAAATCTAGTTTTTTGTTACAAGTGATTTATTTTTTATTTGTATACTCTTTGTACATTACCCGTCTCGAAAAATAAATGATTCTGATTTTGATATAAATGATGACAAAAATGTATAAAAAATCTCACTCACGCTTTTATTAAATATTACAAAAATACTTTCTACACCTATACACATTTACACACGTAGTTACATAAACAAAATTTTGATAGTTCAGTTGAATTAACTTTATTTCAAGTAAGTGAAAACAATTTCGTCAACATTAATAAATCTTTTTGTTGCATTCAAATAACAAAAAGTAAGTTTTCAAAATTAGGAAGAAATAAAAAGACTGAATAAGACTACGCAAATCTTTATTCAAAATAAATCATTGTTGTTTTTAGCATCATTTTCCAATCTTGTTGACAGGAATCCCAAAGTCGCAGATAGTTCTCTGCACGTATATTTTACCAATAAGTGGGGCTGATGTAAAGAAGTTTTCGAGTCCAACAATTTTTATATTGGCTGCTAGTGTCAGGACTGCTGCCTGAACATCTGGATCTAAAAGAGGAGATATTAATACAGATTTTTGTGTATTGCAACTATCTGCAACTGCAACATCTGCAATACCTGCTGAGTTAAAATTATTTGGTACATATTTATAATTAGGTTTCAGATTTATAAAATTATAGAAATACCTTTTAAAATGTCGTGTTTCTATTTCTAAATATGTCAACGTGCCCAGTTAAGTGAACTCATTGTCACGACGTAAGCTTATATTTGACTAGCTTTCTGCCTTGCGGTTTCAATCGCGGCTAAATCGCTTAGGAATTTCAGAAAATCTTTTCTTAATCCTCACTTACATCTCCTGTACCAAATTTCGTGGCCCTAACTTTAATAGTTAATCAGTCAGTTGTTAATCAACTTGTTGTTTTATAAGCATAGATTACAAATAAAAGTAGACATCTACCTGGGCTAGCTGCGATAGCTGGACCAACTACAAATCCCACCAACTCCTCACTAGATCCTGTAATCTCAGCTCGATCCAAGCGCAAGTTCAAGTAATTTGGTATTACAATCGTCACTGTGAACTTCTCTGTAATCCAATAAATATGGTATTGACATGGTTTCCGAAATACTGGATAAACTCAATAATTTTACAAGACTTGAGTAAAATAAAAATATAACGAAGGAACACCACTTTGTTTTAGCTCGATTATTTTAACTTTGGCTTATGAAAATGAAACATAATGATAATGGTCTTCTTAACGTATGTTTACTGAACAGTAGGACTAAAAGTTCCGAAGTTTCGAGGTCGGATCCTAGGATCGGAACCTTTCCTTTGTAATTTATCATCGAAATAGGCTCACGTCTCGTGGAGAACCTCGTTAGTCCATTGACTATTTGTGGTAATAGATGATTCGATAAGACATAAAGCAAAGTCGGTATCTGTGTATATTTATTAGTGTAGTATACCACTTTTACAATACATGTTATTTCTTACAAAGCTTTAGCTCTCTAGTTCAATCTAAAAAATAATCTTTAGGTATTTTTCTAATAAATCTACTTACTGAATTCATTGGTGACAAAATCGCTTACAAGCACTGGCTCCTTGCCATTTCTGAAAATGTTAACGTACTCTCGAGCACTTGCAAGAGTGACGCTTTCAAAGTATAAGGCGAGAACTAGATTTCCAGTTGCTTTGTTGATGCTAAAAAGAAATATATTATTAGCAGTCCCACCAAATTATTTCAAAGCACAACAAAAAGATCTATTATAATTCTAAAGTGACTAAACAAAGTCCGATGCTTAACATTACATTGGCTTAAAGTTAAACCTTGATTTGTTTGTAAACATATTTAATTATAACTTACTAAAAGTCTTGAATTCGTCCTTTTCGTAGTCCAATTACGTCAGTATCCGTTTTCGTGGTCGATCCATTAAAAACGGCTGCGTATTGAGCTAACTGTGTCGCAAAGTAGGGGTCTTCTACTGGTCCAGTTGCAATTTTGCAGTAAGAATGTTTGACGAAGAAACCTTTGATGCAGAATCTGTCAAATTCGGGACATGGACGCTCGATCAAACCGTAAATATCTGTATGGAGAAAAGTCCAGGTTGGAGGTTAACCAAGTTCTGGTTTAGAGACAAGTTGTTATTATTCACATTAATTAAGACTAAGCATCACAAGACTTACTATATCACACATGCAAAACCTTAAATTTAAATTATGTTATCATCCTAAAACTGCAAGAGAATAAAGGTACTAAGGAGGTAAGAAATGAATGATAAGAAACTTAATAAGTACTGATATTCTAATTAATAACACTTGGAACTTTGAAAATAAAAAATTCTTACCAGGATTTCCATAGTCTTCCTTATCAACATATCCTTTGTCTTGAGCTACGACGGCAACAACCTGTAGAAGTTGCAAGAAGTAATACTTCATATTTGATTCTCCTTCGTGTATGTATTGTATGTTTAACAACGAGATCAAAAATAACTATTATTAAAACGGATTACTGAAATTAAGATTAATTAGTTAAATGCAAATTAAATTGAACTTTAAACGTTGGATAAATTTGGATATTTTAAATTCTAATAACGATCTTGAACTAGGAATATTAAAAGGATATTAAATGAATTATTTAGCTACACGTGAGTGATCCGCCTGGTCTAAGCGCATAACGACTACTGTTTGTAAAATATCTTAATAATGGTAAAAATGGTTTGCAAATAAATGATTTGAATTTGAAAACTATTAAAAAATCTGGTTCCCTATCACAGTGGCTTACTCTTAAATGTTCACAATTTAGAATAAGAAACAATAATCAAAGTGGGCAGATGAAGTAAGAAAAACTTACGAGTAAATATATTAAATTTTATTAAGAACTACAACTTTTTTAACTTGTAGTTAGAACCCGCAACTTCGGCAAAGTGGTTTTATATTCGGTATAGAGTAAATGATTTTCCCATGGGAGTGGGATTTATACTCTCGGAGAAACGTAGCAGATTTTTTTTCAACTACTTGTATTCTAAAATTCAATAAAATCGGTTTAGCCTTTTTGACGTGAAATTGGAATGTACGGCAGAGAGACTTACACATTTATCAAATTAGTAAGAATGACACGTGGCATTAAGAGTAATACTCAGAAATGCTAAAAAAGGATCTCTCGAATAATTGACACTTGAATAAGGGCCGGTTTTTCAATAGTCAGATAAATTCTATCTGACAGAAAATCAGTATGTTTTTGTTGCACGTCGAACATAAATACTTGACATATGTATGAAATGACAATGAAAACATACCTCTTATCAGCCAGTTAGCATTTATCTGACTATTGAAATCAGCCCTAAATGTAGTAAAATTTTAGCAAATTTAAATGTCCGTGTATCCAAGTCTTGTGAGCATATTAAAATCAGTTCAAAACCCTTAATCACTAGTAATAAATAAATAAAAGTTTCCACATCCCAGTTTATCCTTTTATTTTATTTCAAGGACAACACAATTTCATCAAAATTTTCCAGACATTATTTTCCGATCTTATTGACGGGAATTCCAAAGTCGCAGATAGTTCTCTGCACGTATATCTTGCCAACAAGAGGAGCGGCGGTCAAGAACTTTTCTTTTCCAGCAAAAAGAATGTTAACTGCTAATCCCCGAACGGATGCTTGAACATCTGGATCTGCAATAAGGCATAATTAGTTGGATTTAGCTTGGAGTTGAGTCACTTGAAGGATTGATGATTCATATTTATTATTGTGATCGTTATTAACAAGTATCTTTTACAAGATAATACTTCTAATGCAGTATCCTCAAAACTATTGTTCATGTTTATTTAATTGTAAGAATCTAACTAAGATTATAATTCAATTCAAAAAAAAGTTATAGAAAAGCTGTGTTTAGGTTATGTAAAATTATGAGTTAGATTTACCAGGATTGCCAACAATACGTGGTCCAACTAAAATGATAGCTGGCACTTCACTAGAAGCTGTAATCTCGGCCCGGTCAAGCCGCAGGTTTGTGTAATTAGGAATTACTATTGTCACTGTAAACCTCTCTGCAAATAAATGAATAACATTGAAATAACATATTATAAGGTTTTATAACTTTGCTCTGCTTTATAAAAGAAATATAATTTAGTATTTTGCCCAGCTGCCAATCAATTTTAGCGTCATTTCATAAGCAACCTAAAAACGATAGCCAGTAAAGTTTAAATTCACTTACTGTACTCATCAGTGACGACATCGCTAAGTACAATTGGCTCCTGACCATTCTTGAAAACCGTAGCGTAAGTCAGAGCACTAGCTAAGGTTATGCTTTCAAAGAACAAGACGAGAACCAGATTGCCAGTTGCTTTGTTGATGCTGCAAAGAAACACAGTCACATCATTAAAATCATTGAATTTTCTTGATATATGACGTTAAACTTTAAAAATAATGTAATGAGAGTTCTTAGGTTTACGCGATCATTAATACTTTAAAATTAAACTCATTTTAACGGGTAGACTGTCTACCCGTGACCACGGTATTTGTAAAAATGTCAAACGTCAGAAGATAAAAAATAAAAATAATAAACGCGTAAAAACCCGTTAAAATTAGTTTAGGGCCGGTTTTTCAATAGTCAGATAAATTCTATCTGACAGAAAATCAGTATGTTTTTGTTGCACGTCGAACATAAATACTTGACATGTGTATGAAGTGACAATGAAAACATACCTCTTATCAGTCAGTTAGCATTTTTCTGACTATTGAAAAATCAGCCCTAAATCTGAAAAAAAAAACTTTAGATATATTTTAGTAAGAATTGTAGTAACTTACAAAAAGTCTTGTATACGCCCTTTTCTTAGTCCAATGACGTTAATATTTGTTTTAGTAGTAGTTGCATTAACAACGGGTAAGTACTGTTCTAATTGTGACACAAAGTAGGGGTCATCTACTGGTCCGGGTGCAATTTTGCAGTAAGAATGTTTGGCGAAGAAACCTTTGATGCAGAATCTGTCGTATTCGGGACATGGACGCTCGATCAAACCGTATATATCTGTAAAGAAAATTATATTAAAGAGATGACTAAAATTTAATATTGCGTAAGAAACATAAGCCTGACAGTTATTTGAAAGTTTACTTTAGCTTGCTATCAAAAATATATGCCTGTTTAGATTTACTAATTTGCATGCTTTTTAATTCGTTTTTTTATAATTAGGAAATCAGGTTTAATAAAGAAATTTAAAGATCCTTTTTATTTTAGGCAGTAAAGCCATAGACATTGTTAACCGCCTTACACTGAGTAAGCGATAAACTTATTCATCGACTATTATAAAAAGATTCTTACCAGGATTCCCATAGTCTTCTTTATCAGGGCCATATATTTCACGATCTTTTTCGGCTGCAACACCTACAACTAATACAAGTAACAAATAATAACCCTTCATATTTAATCCTTCAATATGTGCTGTACCAATAACAACGAGATTAATACTAAAGATAAGATCAGCAGCGTTAAATAATGAAGACTACATAAATTGCACGTAATATTTAGGTGTTAGTTGATTAACAATTTGATGATTAACTCTACGAAGTGTAATCGATGATGCATAATTTATTCGATGAAATATTTTAGTTACTGTTAAGTTAGTCTATAATAGTATACAATTATAATTAACTAACACGCAATGTTTGGTGATTAATAAGATCAAGTAACGAAAAGTCTAGGTTAAACTATTATACAATCCTTTTGATAAATCAAGACGTGCTTTATGATATATGTTAAGAATATAACTTTAACTGCTTACTACGTTACAAGGGTGTGATTTTAAACGATAAATGCTTTATATCTTTAAAAAGTTATGAAGACGTTTTACACACAACTTTTTAATAGTTGTTGGTCAATTGACGCAACTAGTTGGAACATTTGAAAGATTTGTCCAACAGATTGAGACAATCGAGAAGCGTGTCCATCATTTTAGCTCCCCAGACTTCTAAACAGCATCGATGATTTGAGTTCCGTTGCTCATAAATAATATTATCGCATAATATATCGCATAAATAAAATTTGTAATTTTTCTTCGTGCCTGCGAAAAAAGGCCTTCAGCAATCATTTGACCTCATTGGTCAAGGTCCAGTTGTAACTATTAATCGTAAACAATTAATAATCGAGCAATTATGAACATGTTATGCTAATGCTATGATTACAGTATTGAGCACTCATGCAAAACGGTTGCAGATGATTCGATTTTAATGTTATTACAAACATTATGCCGGTGATCGACGTTTCCAATTAGGAACAGAGTTCGGCTGAGATGGGAATTAAAAATCATTTGGTTACGACTAAGAAAAAAAAATGTAGGTTAGATTTTATGTTCACGTCGTCTACGCTTTAGATTAATGATAAAGAGTTGTTTGTTTATATCACAAATAATGCATAAAGAAACTATTAAACATATTTTAATGATAAGTTTTTTAACTTTTGTACGATAATTTAACAAGAGGTAACAAGTCAAAAATTATGTTTGATTTCTGAGTTGAAAAATATTTTTTCTTAGGTTAGTTCTATTACGTTTTGCTCATATTAAAATTGATGTTTACTTCTAATTTTGATTTGATAATGAAACCGAATTCTAAAGCTTTGAATAGCTACTAGAATTATGAATTTATAAATGTCCAAATTAAAATTTAACTGAAATTGTTCCTGTTCAAAAGGTCACTAGCATTACTAAATCAAGTTTATACCTTAGATTAAAATTTAATGAATGGTATCAAAGACAGGAACTAACGTAAACTCATAACATTTGCATAGCCTTTATATGCAGTGTTTAATGTTTTTATTGGCAAACTTTCGGCAGCTTTAGGTAATATGCATAATTCATAAGTCCATGAAATATTTTACTATGAGCCCTTAAAGCAAAATTGTTAGTTATTGTTGGTATATAAAGGTAATAAAGAAAATGCAGTGGAAAGGAAAACAAAAATATGTAAGTTTCAATTGTTTTGAAAATAGTAATATCATTACTAACTAAAAGTATCATAATAATATTTATTAGGTATATCATAATATTATCATACAAAGAAAAAGTGCTATAAAAATAAGCAGTAGATATTTAATATCTCTGATATGTGGCTGTCAGTGTCAAAACCAGTTACAGAATCAAAACTCTCCCTAATTATCTCCCGCATAAAAAAAAGACGACTTGTGCTATTTCTCTAAACAATTATTGGATTTTCTCTATTAAATTATGCTTTTTCAAAACCAGATAATATTATGAGGTTTATATTAACGATTCTGGCAAATAGGTTTAACAGGTGATTCGAGGAAAAAACCACAAAATAAATTACTTTCAGAGCCTGCATTAACTACTTATAAATCTGCAGTTGATTAATATGCTCGGTAAATTGAAATATTGTCATAAATAAAATTTGTACATTCTATTTACTGAGTTCACTATGTTGTTTTTGTGCAACAAATTCTCTTCTATTTTTTGGAAACTGTCGCATTTCTAACTGGCTCCTATAGGACGTGGTAAAATTCCAATGAAAAACAAATATTACGTCAAAAAAACCTTAAACCAAAATATTTTGTTTTTCATTGGCAAATAAATATGAAACAAATAAGACCACACTGGTGGAATCAGGATGCCATTATTTTATTTAAAAAATAGTTGAATTGTATCATAGAATACAAAAGTATTAATATTAGGCTTTCAACATCCGCATTAATAAAATATATAAATACGATAGAATCCTACTAATATTATAAACGTAAAAAGTTTGTGAGTATGTATGGATGTATGGATGGGTGTTTGTTACTCTTTCACGTCAAAACTACTGAACGGATTTGGTTTGCAAATTATAGGTTACACATCAGAATAACACATAGGGTACACTTTTACCGCGGGAAAACATCTCTTTCCCACGGGGAACCGAACGGAGTCGCGGGCGGCCACTATTAGGTAAATATTATGCAAGTGGTTTAAATTGCAACAATGAAGGATATCACTTATTTTATTTTCTAAAGTACTTCGCCAAATGCTCTGGCATTGCTATATCTGATTTTGCACAACTTATCGTCGTAAAAAACAGAAGTGAGTTATTTATGCTTTACTCCGATAACCAATGGTATGATTTTTAAGCAAATAAGTGATGCCACATCTTTGTATTTTTTACAATTTTCTCTCGACGATTTTTTTTACCTTTCTTCGACATAACTAGTTATTTGTACGTAGTTAGCTATTTGTTAGTTACGTCCCTTGTTTTAATCCTTCGTGAATAGTGCGTCTTTCATAAATTTTAAAATACTCAAAGCCCAACAAAACATCCTCATAAAAAATAATAATTAAATCTGTCTTTTTTTCCCACACGTCATTATATCATTAAAAAAATACTACAATATTTCGTCATTACGCCATATCATTATCTGCCGCGGCTTTTTCATTCGCGTTGTGACAGTAATTTGTAGTCATCACGCAGTTTCGACCAACTTTTCCTTTGATGGACGGTATAATAGCGGCTTTTTTTAATAAAAAGTAATAACGATACAGCCTACAGCCGGGGTTGTTATCCATTTTTTTATGTTATGCAGTTTTTAACTTTCCATGGCAATTGAAAGTTTCGTGATTAATGGCAAGTACTGTTGTGGTATGATGGATGGTCGGGTCTTTAAGTGTCAATTTACTTTTTGATTGTATAAAAAACTTCTGTTTAAATCTATGTCAAAAGGCAATAATCATAGTAAATAATCTCGTCTTAAAACCACGTTAGTTTTTGAATTTCAAAAACATAACAATAGCAACATTATTTTGATCTTCCATTATTTTTCACGCATAAAATTTATGATTATGAACCTCTCAACTTCTGAACGCGTAACGCTCAAGGAATAAGCGTTTTGATCTCAATGAGCGTTCAGAACGGGTCGTAAATTCGCTCTCTCAAAATCGATGCCCCATAAATTTATGGGTACTTTTGGAGAGCTGATTGTCATTAACCGAGATTAATATGGGTTTTGGTTAGATTTGCACGGACTTGGAGTAATAAATCGTATGGAAACGACCCTAAAGTCTTGAAATATTGACTCCAAGTCAAAGGTTGGTGACAGGGGAAGTGCCATGGTTAACTTAATTAGATACCGCTTTATTTGGGTCGGATATTTAATGAATTATTAGGTATAGTCAATGTCAAGTATCAAAACTTAAGATTTTTTATTTTATTTTAAATTAGTTGATTATTTTAACAATTGAAATGTTTAGTATTTGAGATTATTACTATACCATTGAAAAGTATTTAAGATAACGTCTTCTGCTTGGCCTTATTATTTACTAGTGACCCACCCACGCTTCCCAATGGTGTAATTTTTTCCGACTTGTTTACAGAAAATTGAATTATGACTAACTTAAAATAACTTTTACTGAATATTCTTTTTTTACTAATTTAAGGGAAAAAAATTCTTAAAAACCACATTAAAATCCATTTAGTGGTTTAAAAGGAGAAGCGTCAAACATACAAACAGACACATATTAGACACTTGGATTTATACTATGTAATAATAATTTATCTCGTACAAAGTTCGGTTAACAAGTTAATCCTACTATCCTATTATTATAAATGTGAAAGTTAGTATGTTTAGATGTTTGGATGTGTGTTCAATCACACAAAATTGCTGGTTGGATTTAGAATTCCTTGACCCAGAATTACATACTATAATAATAATTTTTTTTTTTAAATTTAATTTAAAAAATCATGATTTGAATAAAAAAAGTGGGCTTCACAGGTATTTGAAATCGGAAATTTAAAGTTGACGCATTCGAAGCTGCGGGCGTATTTTAGCAATTTTTTTAAAGTTTGAAGAAATTTTTTTATGATTCATGATATAGGTAATGAATCACACGTTATCAGCATGATTTCATGATTAATAAACTTATTTTTCTCGATCGACCCCAAACAAAACATTAATCATGCAGACTTGAAATTTGAACAAAAAAGCAAATTTCGCCCTTAAGTCGTACACCATGCAAGTCCACGATTGTACTTCAAAACGGTGGCATCTGCGGTCGCTATATAAACGTAAGGCTTGGTTTACAGAAGACCAACGCCAGCTGAGTCTCAACTATCAGTCTGACTGAATTTCTGGAACATTCGAGTCTCAAATGGAAGCAATTACGTAATAGGCAGGGAGCGAGGTTGCAGGGTATATGTTATATGCAATTGTAATTCGAATATGCCTATTGTGTTCGTGCTTATTATTTTCTCGACTCGCCTTTCACTGCAATTAATGGATTTGGAAATGTGTGTGTGTTGAGCCAGGTTTAGTAATATTTGTGTTTAACAAAATGTATATTCATTGTTGCCTTTGCCTCTTGCTCTAATTGTCTTGTGCGAAAGTTTGTAGTATTTTGACCACAGCAAAATTAAATATTTTTACTAGCCTTAACTCATATATATTTTTTAACCTCATAAAAAAATTCTTGTTAATCTTACTATATATGAATCTGACTGCTTTATAACTTATTTGTTTTTATGTAGTCTAAAAGGAGCAAACACTTTCCCAAACAAGCTATTAGCAAATATTGATGTAAAATAGTTATCAATGTCCTATCTGCAACTTAAGAAAACACATAAGTCGAGAAACTCTGAAAATGGTAAGCATATTATAAAGCTGGTATACGGCTGAGCGGATGGTTCTGGGTTCAAACCTAAGTTTTGCCAAAAAAGTTTTTCACGTCATTATATTTTTTCCCGTTTTTATATTTTATCTCAGAGGGAAATTATAACCATCTTATCTCCTATGCTATATTCCATCGTGTTTTGTTTCTTACTAAGCTGTAAATTCTTCCTCATTCTATCAGAATTTTCCAGCACCCGTTTTTAATAGGTGTACAAAGCAAAATATGCATTATGTATATAACAATAGAAAACACGCCCGAAATTCTTAAGTTCTGACAAAAGGCACATACGGAAAATAAGTGCCAAATTATTCTTTTGATGTACAAAACTGTTCTTTTATGTTACGGTAATATGGCGTGAAATTTCATGTTTTTTTGTGAAAAATGGGTGATATTCCCGTTACAAAGTAACGTTATTCTTTGTAGTATATTTGTTTGGGGATATTTTTACTTTTTCGACTATGACGAAACAAAAAATAGGAGTAACTGAACGATATTAAGTCATTATTTAAAAACAAATTATGGAGAAAAATAACTTTTTTTACAATTTATCTGAAAACAAATATGGATATGGTTTTAAAAAGACCCAAAAGACAACCAAATACCGTTAAAAGTTCCTCTCGTTTTTACTGCCACTGCAATTAAAAACAGAACACTCATTAGACTTCATTACTAAGTTTCATGCCGCTAATAACTTTAAATAACAGACATGTGCTAAGAATGGCTACTCGTTACTACACCGCTGGGAATCAAATCTGGGTCGTTGAGATTAAAAGCCTTTATTCTAAAATTACAAACACGTACAAATTTTCAAATATCTGTTTTATGGAAATTAAACCGTTGTTTATGTAGGTTCACGGATCGAATTCCAATATCAGCAATAATCTAGCGATTTATTTTATAGGTCTGAGTATATAACCTAATATTAATCCTAAGGTACGTTTTTTATTAGGGTCTCTTAATAGGTTCAGGGAAAATATTTAGAAAAAATGCCTGCAATAAAATGCTTGGAAATTTTGGATTGCAAAAGTTTGGAAAAAAATCGAACTTTGAAATTGGCAATTAACTTGAATATTTGTGGGGGTGTATTGTATTAACACTGTAAGGTAGTTAATCGTGTTATTAAATTGAATTTCTGATATTTTATGAATACTTAATGCAAACTTTTTTTGATTGTTATCTTAAATATTGCTTCTATTTTTGTTTTTCTTAAGAAAACTTTTCAATCGAGCTAAAAACCATACTCGATTTTTAAGAAAGTACATCACAGAAATGTTGACGATTATATCCACGACTATATAAGTGTAAATAACACCTTTATTGTTTTCTAAATAAGGAAGTAATTCATGATCGTCACAGATTCCAAGTAAAAATCTCTTAAATTCGAAACCTCTCCAATTGCGACAGAAACCCTCTTCAAGGAAAGGTGGGCGAAAAAAAAACATATGAACCATCGAATGAGTACACTTGTGAAGGAAAATCAAAGGAATATATGAATAAGAGTAGTTCTGTAACTTATGGCTGTTATTTTTTGTCATGAATAAGAAGTTGGGTTTGATTTATTTATTTATTTATTTAACACTTATAGTACTATTGTACATTGGCGTACTTAATGCCTATGGGCATTATCTCCCAGTCAA
The DNA here is from genome assembly GCA_916618145.1 of Emmelina monodactyla. Classification (NCBI taxonomy): domain Eukaryota; kingdom Metazoa; phylum Arthropoda; class Insecta; order Lepidoptera; family Pterophoridae; genus Emmelina; species Emmelina monodactyla. The sequence continues at coordinate 8,223,201 of OU745316.1, forward strand.
CCATTTGGCTAAAGTGGGAAAAACAATGATTTAACTCTTGGATTTTAACAACTACTTGCCTATAGGGCTTATATATTGATATGCGTTTTTAACCCGAATTTTTATCATATTTAATGTATTTAAACATACTTGTAATCATATTGATTGTGTTATTCCGACACTTTCGGACTTTACTTTCTTAAGCTAATTTTATACATTTTAGGTTACTGCGTTTCACACTATCTCTTAGATTAGTCCTATGCCGGCATTTTTGGTTTGGAACGAATCTAATTTATTTCTAATGATGCCGTTTTATTGGTTAGAGTTCTCTTAATGTTTTACAACTAAAGTATTATACGATATTTAGTTAAGACTTATCTTTAAATAATTTCATCCAGTATAACAAACATTTTTTAAAAACTTTAGATTGGACATCAATAATCTTTCTCATATTATCTGTAAGAAAGTAATGGCAATACTAAGTAAGACAGAGATAGCAAATTGGCTCGTAGCTTACAAAATTTATTAGTATCGGGGTTAATGTCCTACCTTCAGTTAACAATAGAAACAGTTTCAAACAAAGCTATAGTCTTCTGGCTAACTTTAAGACGTTTGAAGTTCTACAACATCGAACTCACTTCTGAGCCTGACTGTACTGGTCCGTTTACCTCGGCCACAGAGTAATTGTCAGTTGATATATTTATAGCCTCCAATGCATGCCTGGTTACACTGGCTGATTTATAGTACACTGTAACACGGAGAGTGTTCTTTTATTTTGATTTGAAAAAAGAATGGCCGCTAGCGCGTGGGTTGTGGAAATGAAATAGTGCGTGAATGTAGTCGTATTGCAAGGTATGTTAATATGCACTTAAAAGAAGTAGGTACTGAGTCGTTTTTACAATGAAAACTTGGTACTAGCTTATTCATGCTTTTCTTTTTGGTGTCATTTGGTATAGATATTGAATGTGTCAACTAGCTAAATCAATGATTAAATTAGACAGACGGTTTCTAAGATGACAATTAGAACTTTTGTTCAAGGATGTGTTTATACTAATAATATTTTACGATAGGTAAGTTATATGATAACAAAACTACGTAAAAACAGAAATATGTGTTGACAGCTACAAAGGCTAACCCAATAATAAAACATATTGATAAATAAACTGGTGTGGTATGATACCAACTTAGCTTTAAAACGTGTCCGATGATGTTTGATAGTTTTTAATGAATTTGGTTTAAGTCCACAACACACTAGTATAATTTTCATGACATTGACCCACTCGACATTTCTCAACCTAACCTGATTTTGTATGTACAAAGTCTAGGTTCAAACATAAAACAGCCTACGTACCTGTTTTACTATTCAGGTCTATGTTATCTCACTTTACTGTCTTTTTGTTACAGATGAGATGGCGTACCAGCGTTCTGTAGAAACAGTGTTTTGCTGTTATCACTTTTAGGTGAGTTTACAATGTTTTTAGGGTTTCGTACCCAAAGGGTAAAAATTGGGACCCTATTACTATGACTTCGTCCGTTCGTCTGTCTGTTGGTTACAAGCTGTATGATTTTGACTGTGATAGCTAGATTCAGTTAAAATTTCATACATTGACAACAAAGTTACTCTTTGCCGTTTTTGTCTAGCTCGCTCTTTACCGTTTTTTTTTCTAATGAAGCAGTTGGTTGATAAAATGTTGACAACATCTACGCACTACTGCAGCATTACGATGCAGCATAGTCAACTCTACACACTTTACATACTCAGTCTCGGTGAGAGTCATTAATCTGATTATTCCGCACTTTAACCTGGAATAAAGTAATACTGTTCAGAGCTAGAAATAATGAGGATGGTGGCGTTAATTCCAAAGTGTTCTATAATATTGTTTCAAAAGTTGGTAAAACAAACTTGTTTAAAGAAAACTTATTTTAAAGTGCTTTTTAGTGTTTCGTTTTTGAATATTATTATGTAAAAACTATATTTTACTAAATTTTGTTGGGAAAATTTCAATAAATCGACATATAACGCAATATATATTAAACACCTTTACTTTAACAAAACTTAATACGTTTGTTCCATTTTCATGTTTTTATGTCTGTTCATGCTATTCCACTAGTTTCATCAAAGTCAAAAACAAGGAAAATTTAACAGATGTGCAAAAAAGCGTATTACAAATAACCTTACCGCCAAACTAAAACCACCGTGTTATTTCCCCTTCCTATAATTTATCTACCTCTGTCGACACCTTCGTAACTTTTTCGATAATAAAAGGCACTCTACCTAATTCCCCTTACCCTGAATCGTCTAAAAACGTACAGTATGATACCAATAATAACACATACAATGAAATGTGTGTGTATGTGTATATGTGTGTGTATGTGGATGTGTATGTGTGTGTGTAGGAGTGTCGAACAGGTCACGCTATTGTAGGCAAAACAGTTTGTTGTCACGATATCAAAGAGTAAATAAATTTAGATGCGACTAGATTTGTATAGGAGATAGAAGGTGAAACATTTGACGGTTTCAAGGTTGGGTGATTGCGTAGTGGTGAAATAAGCTTTTGATGGTGTGAAGTGTAAGTTTTATGTATCTGTAATGCTTTTTCGTGTTATATGAATATTCGTAGAGTCGCCTTGATAAGCTAGCATGATAAGTTTTGATATCCAGGTATATTAATACACTGTAAATACATTTTTCGCCATTTTCAATTTAATAAAGTTGTGAGTAGCGACATCGAAACAAAAGTAAAGGCTTTATTGTTGTGTTTAAAGCATGATTTTGTAACGAAAATAACTAATTTTATAATGATGATGGTTCTATGTACTAATTTAATAGCACCTTCAATTTAGAAATATCTAAAATGCCAACAAAATTAAACGATTGCAAGGACTTAATTCATACATCACCATGGGTATAAATCCATAGACAATCGCATCTAAACCTTATTCTTTGCCTCCCAAGGTCATTCCGTGTTGGTAGAAGTGTTGAGGGCTTTTAAAGCAGTTTCAGTATTATAAGCGTATCTATACTATTTACATGTTTTGTGTATATGATTTATTGCCATACGCAGGTGGTTTTATATATAGAGGTGGCACGAAAAAGGAAAATTGCGATAACACAGTATTTTACTGGTAGCATTGTTAGTGTGTTTGGCAAGAAATAGATTCGGTAACACTCGATGATAAGGGACGTTTATTGAGCTGAGTAACGAAGGATGTTCTTCTGGAGGTATCGGTAACAAATGTTTTGTAGATAAAGGTATGTTTTTTTTATTCGCGAGTTGGTAACAAGGGGTTTTGTCGTAGGAGGTCGGTAACCTTTGTCGAGTTCAGCAAAATGAAAATGCTAGAAATTAGGAAATTAAAATTATTGTAACTGGGTTTGAATATTTTGGTTTAGATTATGATAATACAGTACAATTGATATCTGTTTATTAATTGTGCACATATTTATGTAAGAAATCATCGTGGAATCCCATATGTTTGTACGGTCTCCCATTCGGTTGGCTAAGGAATCTGGTACTTGGAAAGGACCGAGTATTCTTTTGAAGTTTAGGTTTTCGACGGGTCCCAAGAACAAAGTCGTATCTACCAAATGTTCAGTTTTCAGTACGCAGCTTTTAAGTTGCGAGCAAAGTAAAATGTCGTTTACTCCGTTACAAAAACTATTTGAGTATGGAATTTATTCAAAGGTTATTTGTTTTATTTAATTACATTATTTTCACGTTCTTATATTTAGTAATAAAGATTATTTCTGTAAAACTCGGTTCCTATAATAAAATCGGATTTTGTTTTATGGAATGAACTAAGCACTAACTGCACATACGACTTTGTTTAATGAAACCGCAGATGTCTTAAGTATTTTTGCGATGTTTTACTTCGTAATTGTTACATATAATTACGTCGTATGTTGGCTTTGCCTTTAAATTATATAGTAATTGAATGTCAAAAAATCTACTAAAAACTTTTATTTTTGTTTATATTGTCATTAACATAAAACAAAATAAAACTAGCAACTTAATAATATACTTTCTTGTTGTGATATTACTATATATTATAATAAACTAGTGGACGCCCGCGACTCCGTTCGCGTGGAAGTCGGTTTCCCGTGGGAATGAGAAGTTTGCCCGCGGCAAAAGTACCCTATGTTCTTTCCCAAGATCAGTTCTTTCTTCACACCAAATTTCATCAAAATCGGTTCAGTGGTTTAGGCGTGAAAGCGTAACAGACAGACAGACAGAGTTACTTTCGCATTTATAATATTAGTAGGGATGATCATCACGGATTTTTAAATCAAATGTAATATTTTTTTATAATGTTCAAAAGGTAAATCATAAACTGTGTTTTAATTAATTAAAAAGTATCTTTCTCATCGCAAAACTACTTTACATTTTTGAGTAACATTATTAACCAGTTCCTATTAGTTCACACCAACATTGTCTTCTTCATGATGATTATCTTCTGAATCATAGAGTAAGACTTTAAAATATAAACCATTAATTAAATTAACATTATAACACCAATATCTCACATGCTTACAAATTTTTTATATTTTACTTTCGTTATTGTCAAGTCAAAACTTTTTCAATGACAGATACTGCGGTAGCAATAGATTCACTAGATTCTATTGCCTCATGTTCAAGTTTTTGTTTCAAACCCCGTGCAATTTTCTTGGCTTTTTTACAAGGCTCTCAAAGCTCTGTATTTGATCATTGGTGAGCTTAGAGATACTGCGATGAGCACGGCATATTTCACATTGATGTTTTGAACATATTTTGCAATATTAGGTACTCCACTGCTATTCTCGACTCCCAAGCTTTCAAAACTTCGTCAAACATTTCAATAACTTCATCATAAATAAGTTTCTTATTTTTGAAACAGCTCTTATCTAAATTTTCAGTTTTCATCCCTTTACGTCAGACTTATTATCCAACACTTAACATTTCCTAGTCTTTTTTTCCGAGTTGGTGTTATTACCTAGGACTTTATGATCTAGACATGAACAATGAATGGGACAAAGATCATTAGATTTTTTTTTGTGTGCATTTAGTAGAGAAGGCATAGGCGTAGCTAAAACCATATGAGAAGGGATGGAGTGGAAGCTAGAGTTCCTTTAAATTCTTCCAAGTGCATTGCTGGTGAGTTATCAAAACTAGAGGGTATAATATAGGATATAATAAAGGTGTAATCCTACTTATTTCATATACATGAATGTTTGTTAGTATGGATGGAATGGATGGATGTTTGTTACTCTTCCACGTAAAAACCACTGGACGGATTTGGATGAAAGTTTACAATAATATAGGTTATACATCAGAATAAACCATAGGGTACTTTTTACCGCGGGAAAATATCTCATTCCCACGGGAAACAAACTTCCACGCGAACGGAGCCGCAGGCGGCCACTAGTAACATGATGATTTGTGAGTTGATGAAGTAAAGGAATAGGCAAAGAGGAGGAGTACTGTTATATGTTACTTGTGTTTGCTGCTGTGATATTTTGGTACTATCATCACACATTTTATCTAATATTTAAGCCTAAAGCGATACTGGGGAGTTCAAGGCAGCGTTATAAGAATCTTCGGGTTCTGTCATGAACCAATAAAAATTAATAATGAAATATTCAACAAACAAAATACCATACTTATAAGGAAATTATCAATGTGACTTTTGTTAAAAAAAGTTTTATATTTATTAAGTTAATAGTAGAACAAAATCGTATAATAAAATTAATGCCAAGGAACAAAAACTTAAAATTACATGCGTTATTTATTTTCAATAAGTTTTCCATCGTACAATGTCGGATCGGCGCAAGCGATAGTAAATTTTGAATGCATTTTAGGACAAAAAAGACGTATGTGAAAATATTTTATTTAAAATAAAATATTTAGTATCTTAGTTAAAATTCATATTTAAAATAACTTAATTATATTTAACTTCAAAATAATAATAAAAAAATTGTTATATGATTATTTAAGATTTTCTTAGAAAAACATCTAATAATCACAAACGACAGTAATTTACGGTTATTGGTACTTTCCAAGTAAATAATGTATTGAGTTGTACAAAAATATTTTAACGAATATGTAAATTTTTAATGTGAATGTTTATATCATTACTCATCTAAATTTAAGTTTCTTCATCTGTTTTTTCACTTAGAGTTGAACGAAGGTGTTTTTTTTTTTTTTGGATTAAGGGCTAAATTCAAAATTCTTGGGTTCGTTGATAAGGCCGTAATTGTATAAAATGTAATGAACAATAAATCTTAACTTTTGATTGACATCAATTGGAATTGTTAGAGAAATAGCCGCGCCCTGCAAAAAAGACCCCGCCCCGAGAACAAACCCGCGTCTGACGATACACTGCTGCGCGCGAGTTGCGAACTCAGAGGAACAAGCTTGTACATGTTCATACTGTATTGTTCTTTGAAGTAAAATTCAAATAGGATGATGTTCGTTTGGGTATCTACTAAAGTATAAGTTTTATAAAAAAAAATTAAACATATTTATATAGCTAATATGATACCAAATACAAATAAATAATAAAACTAATTTTGTTGTATATTAGTATAAGATTTTGTTCTTGGGACCCGTCGTTTTTTTAAATAATATAGAGAGCAAACGAGCATGCGGGTCACCTGATGGTAAGTGATCACCGCCGCCCATGACTATCCGCAACACTGTGGGTGTTGGTATGTTGCTGTGCCTTTGAGAAAATTGGGAAATGCCCTTTTTGCAGTTAACACTTCATATTCATAAGCATCTAAAGTAAAATATAATTTAATGCTTGTTAATAACGTACGTATAATAATGTGTCTGTAATAACTCAGCCTATACGGCACTTGGAACCGGAACACAGTGGAATTGTTCAGCGGTAGAAGCAGACAGGACGGTGCACCGTTAATTCTAAATGTATAGGTAATTGAAGTTATATTGGTCCTTCTACGTAAATACATTTATAATGTTATGATTATTACATGTAATGATTTTGACACAACATACATTATACAGTTACTAAGTACACTACTGTCTAATGTCAAGATGCTGTGCTAAAGTTTTGCATGTTTTAAAAATAGTAAAAAAAATGCAATGTTATACGAGTATATTTATATCTACACTATCAGGGTTCGAAAATATGCGATTTTATTAAAAACTAGCTTTTACCAGCACGGCTTCGCACGCGTTAAATTCGGAGTAAAACTCCATTCTCTGTACTATGTTATTACACATGTAAACCTTTCTCTTGTAACACTAAAAAAACGCATCAAAATCATTGCGTAGTTTTAAAAATACATAGGGGCAGAGAAAGCGTCTTAGTTTCATATAAACTATGTAGTGATATCAAAATATACACTTATGGTGTTGCTAGTGGCCGCAACTCCGTTCGCGTGGAAGTCGGTTTCCCGTGGGAATGAAATGTTTTCCCGCGGTAAAAAGTACCCTATATGTTATTCTGATGTATAACCTATATTACTGTAAAGTTTCACCAAAATCCGCTAAACTACAATAATCATTAAAGTTTATTTACAGACATTTTCAATGCAGATTTTAAAACCCCTTCTGAATTTCAGCAACACTGGGTTTACTTGTTAATTAGCGGTTGCTGATTGGTTGGCGTTTCAAAAAACTATTTTAATTGGTAACCCTCGACATGCCCCCATTTGAGGCTATACAAATATAGTGTTATATTGTTTCTTATAATTCTATGTGGTTTATAAGATCTCAAGGTGTAATCAATCCCTTCTTAATATTATAAATGCGAAAGTAACTCTGTCTGTCTATCTGTCTGTCTGTCTGTTACGCTTTCACGCCTAAACCGCTGAACCGATTTTGTTGAAATTTGGTATGAAGAAAGAACTGAACTTGGGAAAGGACATAGGGTACTTTTTACGGCGGGAAAACTTCTCACTCCCACGGTAAACCGACTTCCATGCGAACGGAGTCGCGGGCGGCCACTAGTTGTTTATAATCATGATTTTGTGAAAACAGACGTATAATTTGTATGACATATAATTAAATTGTGTCAATATAACGAATGTGGCATTATGTATAAAAGTGAGCAATTTAAGGATCAAACCAGTAAACGCAATTATAATAGACCAAAATAGATATGTAGTGTCAAGTGTGTGAAGTCTTTATCTTCCTATTTACCTTCTTTAGTCTATTTCAGAAACGTTTATAATGACTACTTTGGAGTAACTTAAGGATTTTTTTGATAGAAGCTATACAAATTGTAGTATTTTTAGCAAATTGAATTCGTTTCTGGCGGCGTGAGCGTTTGCAATGCACACGTACTTTTAAAATTATGCCAGTAAACAGACGTGATGATTCTTATCACGCTTCTTGCTAAATTGTATGTATATATGTATTTTTTTTGTTCAAATTGATTTTAGAGAGATAGCTGTTGTTTTTTTAATGTTAGTAGTAATATAAATTAAAAAAATAAAGGAACCCGTTAGAAGCCTTAAACAGTGTTTATCAGAACTCAGATACCAGATCAATATGTGCTGCATAGACATAATCAACACACAACACAAAAAGAATAAACTAGACTGAGTGATTCGTTTAAAAATAAAATATGTTTATAAACTAATACATTAATAAAGTTTATATTGAAATTCTTTTTAATTTTTATTTAATTTATCAACACGCAAGTAAATTTACCCATAAAATTAAATTTGTAATCAATACAAGTAACTTATTGATACAAACGTTAATTATGTCAAGGCAATGCCTACTCACAACAAATACAATGGACGTACAAATTGAAATTTACAGAAATTGGTACACATTCAAGTAATACAATATTTATAGTAGGTCGTTATAGGTAATTGATTTTAGATATTGAAAAATTTCATGAAATATTTTATAACATAGCAAACAAAGGGTTTTAATTAAATGAACGTTTGTCATGATACGTTTTTAGCATTTTTGCTATTGTTTTGATACTAAAAATGATCACGTGGTTTAAAAAGACAGAACCTATGTTATAAGTGAATGTCAAAAAAACATTTTTTCCATATTAATACATTCTTTAGTTAAATATCACTCGCTCATTTGAGACCCCTTCAGAAAAAAACACACATAATTAATTTAATGAAGAATATCATTTTATTAAAGACGTAAAACTTAATTCCCGTATAGTTCATGTGACATTCTTACCATACTTTTCGGGAACATTTAGTTTACACGTACACAACATGACGACTTGTCTATCAAGAAAACCTGCTGTAAGCGGTTTAAATCTTTTTGCATTCCCCAAACTAGATAACCTAATCCGATTAATACCAAGCTGTATAATTAACCTATAATTTACCAAATAATACCGCCGCAGCCTATTTTCTGCATTGCATTAACTAGTGACCGCATTAAAGTACTAAATTCTAGCGAAATTGAAATCTACAAAGGCCTGTGGAATTACAAAACGACTGGGTTGTTGGCAAATTAGAGATTTTATCGGAATACCTCGTCTTGTGTTATTAAAGTGTGGTTATACGCTGCGACGGGTTTTAAAGGCTATTTGGTTTCGGTTATGATAGAGAATGGGTTAACAAAAGAATAGTTGGAATGACTACAGTTGGCTTCCGAATTATTATATTTTAGATAATTTTGTGAATATAATGTTTTATATTTTTATATTTAAAGGGATACTTTGTATTATACTTATTTTATGTGTTTGAAGCGCACTGTGTTTTTCATTCATTATAGTTAGTATTTCTTTGCTTTACCCGTAGGCTATCGATACTAAATAAATATTAAATAATACTATACCTTTAAAAATCATTTAAGGATATGTTCTATTCAGCTCTTATTTTATTATTTCTATTTGATTTTACCGTAAGTTTTTCACTGTCGTGCTTGAGTCGATAGTTAACCAAACCAAATCAACAAGATGTTTCGTATATGCACTTAAGATAAATATTTTTAAAATACAAAGTTTTAATTGAAATTGTAATAACTTTGTTCACAATATTTGACCATGTGCTATGTACCTCGCGTCCCGTTTCCTCTTCACCCTACACCGACAATCAACTCCATTTTTTGTTATTAAAAGCAAATCCTTGAAGTAAAAATCATTTCGAGCCAATTACTAACAGACTAACAGAAAACAGGAGCTATTAAATACCTACTTTACATTTTGATCTACAAAATTCGCCGACCACTGCACCAGTGGTAACAGCGCATTAGGTCTCATTTAACAAGTTTTTGCGGTTAACTGCAGTTCCAAAATGGTTTCATTCTATTTCATTGTGTTACAAAAGTTTGAGCTAGTGTGGTAGTTTTGAATAGGGATGACTAGTTACGTCTGTGGCTGAAACTTGGGCAAAGAACAGTAATGGTTTAGTGCTTTATTTCAATTTAGGTGTAAGTTCGAGGTTATTTTGGGTAGGAGGTTTATGAACAGTGCTTGATGCTTAAAAAAAAGTGTTTTAGGGTCACTTTGTTTTCTGTCTGTCTGTCAGTTGTAGATAAAATCGCGGGTGCTTATGCTACCTTCGAGCTGAGCAAAGCAGCGAGCTTTCTCATTCTTACTTAATTCTTACCAATTTGTGAAAAAGTCTATCTGTTAGTGTTTTTTTTTTGGATGTGCCATGATTAAATATATTTGTAACGTAGTTACAAAAACAACGTGGATATACTCACGAACAGATACATTTGGCGACATTCACACAATGTAAGGATAGAGATAAAAATTTCATTATACGCCTTTTACATTGTTCATTCTACTTTGGATAATACATTTCAAGCGTGTGTGGACTGACCTAGATAAGGACAGCAGGATATACCCATCTCAAGTCACGTAAGAGCTATAAATCTACACTTAACTGGAAAAGCTGGGAATCCAGTGATCTGACGTTACTTATGTTACTACTTAACTGCTGATGGTGTCGGGTTTCCATGAATAAGTGTGAAAGTAGATATATTGTATCAGTGGCTAGTAAGAAGTGTGGATGCTTCGTACGTGTCTATGATTTAAAGACTTTTCGTTTCAGAAACATATTTGACTTTTCCTGATAAACCTTACTTTAAAAATTTAATCGAAAAAATACCTAAAAGATGGCAAAAACCGTATAAAAATTTTGTTTGGAGGAAGAGTTAGTGGACAAACATATAAACAGACACGTATAGCGACTCTGCTTTATTCTATGTAATAATGATGATAATTATGTTGATAATCATATGTTATATAATATGGTTTTAAACAAATGCATGAAGTATATTTATATCACTGATTATGGGTATTGAGAAGGGCTTGCGTTGTATTTATTTAAAAAGGGATTAAAAGTGACATAAATACTCGGAAAGAATACTTATGACCTATTGTTTTTCAGTAGTTATTTAATGTTTATGAAGGACCATATAATTATTTTCCCAGTAACACAATCTAAAAAAGTAAAGAACTACAGCGTAAAAACATAAACGCAAATAAAAAAAACAATTTCTTTTTTTGTTTGCACGCTACCACATTCGATCAAACTTCCAACATAATTATTATTCAGTTTAAAATGTATTTGTTTTATCCCCGCAATAAAACGAAATAAGAGTCGCCCGATTAACGCAAATTTCGCTAAACACTGTGACAAAAAAGCCCCCTTTCATACATGTGTCTCGAAGCTGGCGTCACTTATCAAGCAATATGTATTCGGGCCACGTCAGATTAAAGCCCTTTTACTTAGGAAATATTGTGTCGTTGACTTAAATTGCAGGGCTCAGGGATATTGTTGTGTATTCAGGGCCCTGAATTGTCTTAGATCAAGGGGCCTGAGAAATTAGAAGTTTGTGTGTGATAAGTTATTTTAGTTGTAATAACAAAGCAAAATCCTACTATTATTATAAAGGTGAAAGTTTGTGAGTATGTATGGATAGATGTGTGGATGGATGGATGGATGTTTGTTACTCTTTCACGTTTAAACTACTGGTCGGATTTAAATGAAACTTTGCTGTAATATAGGTTATACATCAGAAAAACACACTTTTTAATGCGAAAAAACTTCTCATTCCCACGGGAAACTGACTTCCACGCCAACGGAGTAGCGGGCAGCCACTAGCTACGAATAAAATGCTTGTATCAATGTATATAAAAAAAATTAACTATCATTTTTTTTTCTAGAAACGATTCCAGGGATTCAAAACCTTCATGAGAAATAAAACACCGAAACCTGATTAAAGTTCTGACTATGTTATTGTTGTAAACGTTACTACGGGTTCCCTTCATCCCTACTAATATTATAAAGGCAAAATTAACTCTGTCTCTCTGTCTGTTACGTTTTCACGCCTAAACCACAGAACCGATTTTGATGAAATTTGGTACGAAGAAAGAACTGAACTTGGGGAAGGATATAGGGGAAGGACTTTTTACCGCGGGAAAACTTCTCATTCCCACGGGAAATCGACTTCCACGCGACCGGAGTCGCGGGCGGCCACTAGCTTTCCGATAAATAAACAAATTATCGAGCACAGCCAACAATAAGAACCGCGTTTTACATTTGTATTACCTTCAGCAATTTAGTAAAGTGTAACTTCAAACTTTATTTTGTATCGTAAAAGTATTTTTATGCAAGCACTCACTCAAAAAGTCTGGCGTTTTACATTTTTATGTCAAAACAAGTTCGTTTTGCGCAATTTTATTATCAGTCCAGTTTTACAGCAACTCGTTTGCATAGTGTTAGCAATTGTAAATATAATAAAATTTATAAATTATGCTGTGGAATGAAATAATTCGTTTTTTATGTCAGTAAACGGATGGATGGATAAGTAATGCTTGGATATTAATGATCAAAGAAAGGTATAAGATTACAGATTATTCTATAACTAGCTTTTGCCCACCGCTTCGCACGCGTTAAATTCGGAGTAAAATCCCTTTCCCTCTACACAGTTTATACATATAAACCTTCTCCTTTAATCAATCGATTCCGTAGTTTTAAAAATTTAGGCATACATAGAGACAGAGAAAGCGATTTTGTTTTATACTATGTAGTGATATCTCATTTTGTCATATAACATATATGTAAATTATGATTAGAAAAGAGTGCCGAGAGTTTTTTCCGCCAGCTTTTTCTCTCGGTCTACTACGGCCATTGCTGATGAATGTAGGGGTGTCCCGTGACATTTTTTTATTTTATTTTTGGTTTTATGCTTTTGACAATGACTAAGAGATTAGTTTTTAATCCTACGAACAATAAAGTAATTTCATTTCATTTCATTACATGTATTTGCAGCAAATATTATATACGTTATTTATCTAATGTCGGAGTTCTGGGAAACAAAACCTGCAACTCCGAAAGCCTGAGTTTTGTATGAGTTTTTCTTTCAAACCTATGAAAAGGCACTTGAATAATCTAGTACGCTACAATAATTTAATCGAATATTATTACAACGTACTTCCGGACTCTGATTTAAGAGCCTTAATACTTAAAAGCATCATTTAAAATTGTTGTCTTTTGTAACATGTCATTTGCATTTTAGTAGTTTTAATTATATAGTGGTTTAGAAGTTTCCATCCAACCAAAGTAGATATGGGTTCACTAAAGGTGTGATTATGTTCTACTAGGGGCCACCCGCGACTCCGTTCGCGTGGAAGTCAGTTTACCGTGGGAATGAGTAGTTTTCCCGCGGCAAAAAGTACCCTATGTGTTATTCTGATGTATAACCTATATTACTGTAAAGTTTCATCAAAATCTGTTTAGTAGTTTTTACGTGAAAGAGTAACAAACATCCATCCATACATACTAGCAAACTTTTACGTTTATAATATTAGTAGGATATGCTACGTACACATAATTAAGTAACTTAACATACAATTGTACAATACACAAAATGGAATATTACTAGACACTTAAAAGTAACATTTATTATAAGGAGCAAAAAAGTATCAACTGAATTCCTAAACATATACAGGGTGTAAAAAGCTGGAGGGGTACTGCCCTTCTGAACTCGACGTCGAAATCTGTTTTCGATACCAACATCATTGGTTTCATAATTTCGTACCGCGCAATTTAAGGGGCGTGGCTAAAGCAACCGCCGATAACAGACCGAATGAATAAATGACCGTCGAATAGAGACCCGCCAGTGTTAACAATTTAGCCTTTCGCCGTCGAGTTACGCGGTAGCTGGTTACGTTTTGAGCAACACAATATCTTTTTACGATTTAAAAAAAAAAATAAGGAAATTTACAAAATTGCATTTATACTATGAGATTTTGCGATGATTTCAAATTAAATAGTGTTTTAATTTAATTTGCAATGTAAATTATCGCACCTGAACCAACAGTTGATGTGTGAGCGATGATTTCAAGCGGCGAATATGACTTTTCAATACTTAATAACTTTTTAAATTGAGTTTTTTGGGTATACTGTTAGTGAATTTGGTTACTATTGAGGCTCAAGAATACATGGTTTCTGTTATACAACAATTCGTAGCATCTGACCTGCAAAATAAAATTTTTTTAACAACATCTGACTACATTTTGAGTGTTGACAGATCCCAACAAAAATTTCCTGAGAAAATGCGCAGGGAAGTGTTAGTCAAATTACGACCCTTTGTTTTATGGCGTAAACTCCTTTATCGTATAACGTTATGATGGACGATTTGTTATAAGCGCTATGGCTGGTAAAAGATAAAGAAGTTATTTATATTTCTCTTCGTGTTTAGGAATTTAGGGAGTTAAGAGGTAGTGAAATGTATGTTGGTTTTTTTATGTGATTATGCTGAAGGTTTATTGTTTGAGAAAAAAAGGCTTTTGTTAGTATGTGAAGGAGTATGTCATTGACTAGAAGAGAACCTTTTGAGAACCACACATTAGCAGATTCCGTGATTTTACTTGGTTTGAATGCTGTATGTAACTTAAAAATTTTCTTATAATCTAAACCGAGCCAGCGTGGTGGATTAAAGCTCAAACCCCCTAGCTTTCCGAAAAGGAGGCCTGTGCTAAACCAATGAGACGTATGTAGGCTGTTCTTATTATATTAATTAAAAAATGCCTGTAACCGTAATGTACCAAATAAAAAATACGTCCGGTAAGTGTTGTCAAGTATTCAAAGTTACAAACATGATCGATTTTTATTAATAAAATGCTTTTATTAAACACTCCATCTTAACTTATCTTATGTCAAGTCTAAGCACTGCCAAGACACAAATTTGAAAATAAGTTTTAAGTAGTTATTAGTTCAATTTCTATTCAAACTCACAAATATTTGAAAGCTTTGTAACAATCGTAAAAAACACTATGTCTACAAGAATTTCCCTTTGAACTCATTACTTCAACTCCGAAAGGTCACAAAGGGATAATTATGGACACTAATTATAATGTTTTTTTATTTTATTTTATTCCTAATTTGTCTTCCGTCCGTTTCCAGTTTCATTAACAAATGAGTACTGAATACTTAATATGAAAGGATACTTCAGTAAATTAGCTTTTAAACGGTGTTTTAATAATGTTTTGTTTAGAATTGGTTTTGACCACGAAATTACTACGGTACGGTCGTCTACGAAAGTTCTACGAAGCTACTACGCCGTAGCATAGTTTAGTCAAATCACTGATTTTGGAAGTTATTTTTGGAATCATCGATTACTTTAGAAATAACCTATTTTTATTAGCCTATGATTTTGTATTCAAGTCATACAAAAGATAAAACTAAAAGATATTGATTTCAAAATAAAAAAAAGATTTTTTTCGTCTATTTACTCCCTAATTTTTTATACCTACTAGCTAAATATACTTTCGCCTACATCATTATACCTAAAAATAAAATAAAAGGTACTACATCTGATGAACGTAACCCATTTCAAGCTACACTTCCATACCTATATCAACGTTGTTTTACCGAAATACATAAAACATAAAAGAACAACCAGACCAAATTGCTTCAATCACAAAAACTTTGGACTAAAGAAGACATTTTCTTGCTGAGTACAACCTACAACACATATAGAACCACACTTTCTATAATAATCAAAATAAGTAAGGTAAAATATGAGGAGGTTGTTGGCTAGGGTACAGCATTTTCGTCGCCAGAAGCAGAAAAAGCGATTTCTTTCTGACAACACCTTTATAAGTAAGGATGGTGTAGAGTGGCCATGATTATCAATTAATTTATGGACTTTCGTTATCAAGTTATATGAGTGCATTACAGGTTTTTCAGTGATTATGTTTTTTTAATCTTAAAGCTAATACTTTCAATTTATTATTGATTGACGTAAACCATTATTTAGTTAACGGTGAATAAATAGACCTATAAAACATGAAATGTATAAAAGTAAAGTTTATTTTTCTGTGAGAAAATACCAAAATGCTAACGGAAAAATATTTTATTTATAAAAGTAGGTTAGTAAAATATTGGTCTTTATGTTCAGAACATACACAATATTTTCGTAAAGCAAACATTATTTGTTAGGTCAAGGTCATTAACCTACATGTACATAATAATACACTCCTATATAAAGACTTTGCGTTAATGACCGTCGTGATCCAGCAGAATGTGTTTTCCGTAACATTTTCGAAAATGGTTTATTTCTGCCCATAACCTAATGTTTGGTCATAATAATATAAACATGCAAGACATAAGGTTGACTCCGGCTTCTAAAGTCAACACAAAATTCAATGTCAACCCCTCTCCTTTTTCACTACAAGGGTTTTATTTCTAAAAATTCTTTCTTAGTCCTTCTGCTCATAAAAGGAATCTCTGCACCAAATTTCAAGTTTCTAGGTTCAGTAATTTCGGCTGTGCGTTAATTTATTAGTCAGTGAGTAAGGTTTGCCTTTTATGAATAAACTTCTTATATGTCTTTTCGTCCACCTTTTGATTTGTTAGTGTTTATTTCGCAATACACCCTCATATGATGGTCACCCTGTTTTATAAAGCACTTTCTACGTGAGATTTCAGTTAAGGCACGCGGTACACAATTCTGGCTCATACGATATCTCGACTCGAATATTTTGTATATGTTTGTCGTAATTGTATTATTTCACATCCGCTCTGGCTTTTAAGAATACATCGAATTCGTTTTTAAATGATTAATCAAATGATTTTAACTTTGTATGTTTTTGTATCAAAATCTAAAAATGTGTAATTTATTTGAACGGTCAGTTATTAATTCAGAATTACCTTTTAATACCTTAATACCAATTTTCTCTAGTATTAATGTTGGTCCGCATTTAAAATATCCTGCCAAATGACTATAAAGTGTTTGGGGCAAAAACGCAGAATAGAAAGAGTAACTACAGGTACCGAAACCAAGCATCTAAAGTCTATAAAGTTGACTCATCTATATGCTATAGTATCCTATATTAATTAGTGGGTACCCTCCAATTCGTCTGCAAAAAGTGATTTTCCTGTGGGAATGAAATTAATTCCCGTGGTAAAAAATAGCATAATAGATAGGATTATGTCCGTCTCCTGGTTTTAAGCTACCTCTCCACCAATTTTCAGCTAAATCGGTTCATCCGTTCTTGAGCTATAAATATTGTAACTAACACTAATTTCTTTTATACATATAATATAGATATATAGATTTCAATTGACAACTATTTCAGTTGACACATGCATTGAGAAAAACCTCGACGACTCATTCAATAAACTAGTGACAAAGTAAGCACAAGATTTATGTTTGTGACACTATGACCATCACCAAGATTGCCCCTTCCTGTGTTTTTGCTCTAACCCCATGATTTGTCATGATTCCAAGCGTAATTTTTCTTAGATTTCCGACTACCCACATTTTTATTACGGCCCGGGTTATGTCTGTACGTTTGTGTAATAAATCTTTATTTTTGTAATAAAACAAAAGCTTATTTAATATATCTTGTCCATGGGGGACATTATTAAATAAGATTAGATTTTATGGGTCTGCTGAGTTCAATACAGTTATTTATCTTTATTTTTTAAAATATAAATATTTAGTACGTCAATAGCTACTAAAGCTTATCTTTAAAACATCTCTACCAACAATATATAGAGTAAAAAGTAAAAATTAAATTACGAGTACAATAAAAAAGACTGCTTTTAGGTTTAAAATTATATTAACCCTTAAACTATATAACTATATAGAAACGCAGTTTGTTGTTAATAGCCAGAAAATTTAAAATGTTATTGTTTCTAGCTTTCAGAATAAATACGTTAACATTCGCACAATAAGAACTTCTATTGACAACTTGAACTTCAAAAGAAAGCTTAGATATTCGGGGAAGACTATGCTTTGACTCACTTTGTTAGGAATTTCATCTACATGTTCGAATTTTGCGTGACAAAAGACCTACAATTACAAAGTTTGATGTCATTGTGCTTCTAAAAATAAAGAAGGAACCTATAAAGGCTCTACAAAAAAGGGAACTTGAAAATACTTTGTTAATTTACACAAGTTTTTTTAAAATAGCTTGAATTATAAACACTCCAATTATGAAAGGTCTTTTTTTTCGTGGATTTGATATACAATCACCAACCTTATAGCCTTGTTATAAGTTTGATATACTTCAACTGTTTTGTTTTACATATTGATAAGATCGACGGGTGCGGTGGATTTATGCGAAACTCTCAAAGTTTACAACCGTGTTCGCTTTTAAAAGTTTGAAACCTTTGACGAAGTAGGCGCTTAAAGTTTCACCAATGATATAGGAATACTTCTGGTATACCTTTTTTTTCTTAATCTCCTAGACATAGAAAGTTAAATACTGCTATATTGTTGGGTTTAATTTATGGTAATATTGGGGTGCGTTCAGCTGCATAGCCTCCAATATTATTTCTTCAGTACCACACTCTATTTGTCATGCTTATTTTTAAATGTAAAATTTATTTGTTTGTAACATAATCAAATTTAGAATTCCATAAAACTGGATTTTAGTTACAAAATAAAAAGCTCTAACAATGAATAGTACTTTTTACAAGACTAATTTCTAAATGGCATTTCGAAGATGATGTCTCATGAGAATTGATCTGTCACTGAGTTACAAAATACCATGCTATATCCAAATTAATTTTCCACAGAAATAGTACCTCAAGGCCGTCATATATTTAAGCGTAAATGTCTTCACCTTTATTCGTGTAGGCAGTTCTCATACATATTGAAATACGAAAAAAGTTTATAAATCTACTGCGAAGCCTAATGAAAATATAATGAATGTGGGTGATATTATAATTTCGAGGGTAACATTAAATAAGACGTTAAAATATTCAAATTCCAGTTTACTCTTTACTGAGCAGGTTAAGCGGCTTTGCTGTTGAGCTTAAAATTTAATTTATCCACTTAAAGTAAGAAGGTCTCGTAATTTATGTAAGAGGCATAATAAAGTTCCAAAATTTTTAATTAAGTTATTAAATTGCAAATCTGGAAAAAGGTTGACCACCTCTTGGGCAGAACCTGATTGTTCGACCTATTATATCCAACTTTGATATTAGAGATCAAATGTCACTTTTATTATCGTTCGTAAACCTTGACCTATTAAGCTAGTTTTATAAAATAAGTTAAAATATTTTTCTTTGTTTCAGCACCCGTACCAAATGACGGAGTCCCGCAAGCCTAAGGCATGTCTGCACACGAGGCGATGACCACCACAAAACCAAAATGGCCTATAGACACTGGGAATCATGGATAAACTTGTCACTTACGTCCATTCTACTCCTGGCCACTACCGTCGCTGATTTCACCACAGAATGTCAACGACCATGTGACTGCAGATGGCAGTCGGGTAATAAAGCGGCTATATGCTCGAATTCAAGCCTCAAAACAATACCCACAAACCTTAGCAGTGACATCCAGATCCTAGACCTCTCCAATAATAACCTACTCCAATTACACCAGGAAGCATTCAGAAAAGTTGGCCTAAGCAACCTCAAGAAATTGTTCTTAAGAGAGTGCAGCATCGAAGTTATACACAAAGCAGCCTTCACGACTTTAGCAATAATGATAGAACTCGATTTGTCTAAGAACCGCATTCGATACCTGCACCCAGACACTTTCAAAAGCACAGAGAAACTAAGATTGATAAACTTAAGCAACAACTTCATCGATAAGTTGGAGGATGGAGTATTCCGCAACCTGAAGTTCCTACAGAAAGTTGAACTCAGTAATAATATGATTGCACGAATCGGCACCAGGTCCTTTGTGAACTTACCGCAATTAAGGATATTAAGGTTCGACGGGAACAACCTAAATCATATGAAACCTGAAACTTTAATGGCACTTCGGAATTTGTCCAGCCTAGACTTGCACAACAACCCGTGGAGATGTGATTGTAATTTGCAAACATTTCGAGATTGGGTCATCAGTCATAACTTGTACACGGCCCCGACGTCATGTGCCGAGCCAATAGCGATACGGGATAAACTTTGGAACGAATTAGAATCGTCCAACTTCGCCTGCCGGCCAACTATACTTGAGCCACTCCCAGATTCGACAGTCAAAAGTTTTGACGAGAACGTTACCCTCACGTGCAAAGTTGTGGGCAACCCTGCTCCAGAGGTTGTTTGGCGGTTTAACGGGAAATCAATTGAAATGAAAGCGTTCGGCGATTTCAAATACAGTGTGGTAGACAACACAATCGATTTGATTCGTTGGGTGAACCTCACTATAATCAACGCTAGGTATAGCGATAAGGGGAACTATACGTGTATTGCTGAAAACCCTGGGGGTCAAGATGAGAAGACGCTTTTTCTCGTTCTGTCCAGATACGGCTATGGCACCATTGCTGGTATGGACACTGACACTTTTGCTGTGATGGTCGGCTGCATCACAGCTATTATTATCATCATTGCGGCAGTACTAACAATGTGCTACTACGGCAATCAGAACGGCGAGTTGAAAAGACTGATCAAAAACGAAACCAGAACTTCCAATGGGGAATCTCTTATTGAAGGCTCTGTGAGTACAGAACCGGAGAAAATTCTCAAGAATGACATCAATCCGGTGACTAAACCTCCCAGGAAGTACGAAGCGCCACCGTCCCTTACTAGTGAGGCTACAGAGATGTCAGAACTTAATAGGACACTTCTAGACAACGATTCTATTTTGGGTAAGTTTTTTGACCTTTATTTACGTTTCTATTTTGTATTTATTTTATTTACGTAATAAGTAATTCTGTGTCATTTCAAGTAAATTACGTTTAAAGCTGTTTCATATTTAATCGTTATAAAATAATAATAAGTAGTTGCCACAATCATTTAGTATCAATATTTGGCCTAAAGCTTCTAAAGCGATACATTATAGAAATTTACTGCGGATGCCGTCAAATTATTTGACTTATTTCACCACAAAGCTGCAACGAGGGAATTAATCCTTGTTATTTATTGCTGCGAACTATTTTCAATGGAAACTGTTAAGAGAAATACCCACTCAACGTTAATAGTCGGTTGTTCTACACCGGGTGAAAAAAATTATTGGGTAATACATATTTCAATCAAAATCCCATTTAAGTTACTAACCATAAATAAAACAAAAGGAGTTGAATTAAGTTTTAATTAGTTTTGAACTTTATCCGGTTTCTAATTTAATTAGCAAGACCTAATACTGTGTTATTTACGTGTGAACGTAAAAACAATATTTTAGCAGTCTGTTCAGTGGGCATCTACCTTTGTAAAGGCTTGTTTTGGCTCTTGGTCTATGAATTTAATGAGGTCTACGCTCCTTTGTGCCAAACTCCTTTGACTTCACAATATAACTGTTTCGTTGCCAACATTTTATTGGAACATCAAACAATTTGGATGAGTATCTCCTTTTAGAGATAAATATTATGGTTTCGAAAAGCCTCTTTAGGGAAAGATTTTTTAGAAGCCGTCGTAATAATGGTATGATTACTTTTCGAGGAAGCGAATATTTGTCATTATAAGTAGAGAAATGAAGCCATAACGGATCCGTAGCTTTTCGATGACAAGTAATATCGATAAAATCTGATTTTCTTGATAAATACACGACCCTTTTTCTCTCGAAAGTTAACTCAAAAATGTTCATATTTATGACGATTAAGTTTTTAATTATATTTTATTTGTTACCAGCATCCAACGACGAAAGCTGTCGTCAACTAGAAGTTGAGCTGCCTAAAATAACTAAAGAATCCTTGCTCATGGACCGATTAACACAGGAACAGGCTTATCCACCTGACCTCCTCTCATTCCCTCTAAGAGGAGGAACTCAGATATCACCAGGACTACTCCAAGAACGAAGAACCTCCGTAAATAGTCCAGAGAAAAATGGATACATGGTGACATCCATCAATCCTTCACTTTACAACAGATTCACGAACTTCGAAAACTCGGTTTCTCCAGAAACGTCCAAAGGGTACGTGACTCTTCCGCGCCGACCAAGACTTCACGGAGTATCGGGTTATTCCAAAGGATCCTGTGCTCAATTCTACGATAATTTTAATATGAAGCTTTTCAATCATGACGGTACTTACTACAGCTTGAACAGAAGTGAGTTAGGCTTGGGTTCCAGTGGGCAGATTGGGGATTTCCGAGATTCAGATGACCTGGAACCTGCTCCATCTCCTGCACCAGGGACCCCTCAAGCAACCATCCCCAGATCAAGTATCAGCTCTCCGAATATCCATAATCAGTTGCTGACACTCCAAGCATCCAGCATGACATCTACCAGTAATGGGAGGTACCGATCAGAGCAAAGACCTTTGAAGATATCTGTGGGGCAGTGCGATGATTACGTTAAGAATTCGATTAAAGATATAAGGATAGGTTATGGTATGAATGTAAGTGGACCTGTCAAGAAAAATGGTCCGAAACCGCCACCAAAACCAAGAAAACATAACTCAAGTGAACTTATTGAGCCATTTTTATTAAATACTAGCGAAAACGCGACTCAGGTCTAAAATTAATTAACAAATAATCATGTGTTTGTTTGTCCTTAGTGATTTTAATTACAGACATACAATCATTTGAATAGAATAACATATAAGCGGAGTAATTAAATTTCCGGTTTAACTACTGTGACAATATATTAAATAAATACTAACAACGTATAAATAACACATATAAAGTTATAAATTTAATTTATATTACCCTTAATTTTCTATTATAATAATACAGAGCTATTAAAATAATCATTATAATACAAATATTATTCGAAATTTTATTTACAAAACGACTAGTATTTGTAATATTGGTGCTTACGAAAAAAAGAGAATATTGCATATTAATGATATGAATAGAATACTTCTTCCAATAACTTTAAATGGCTTTATTTCAATAATAATGCTTTAGAAAACAGATTAAATGATATATCCACATAGATCTTATTGTAAATATTCTAGAAGAATTTGTAAACTATTAAAATTAAAGTATATAACAAAAAACTATTGTAATGAAACAATTTGTTTTAAAGGAAAGTTTCTTGTTAAAATATAGAGTATGTAATATATGTAAATAATAGATAATTCAAATTATATGATTCTGTGGTCACGTAGAGAGAGTTATAGGAGGACCAATAGAATGGATGCGAATGATTTCATTGTAACAGTTAAAATATAACTTAAGAATAAAATTGAATTTTTATCACGATGTGCTTTTTTATTGCCAATTAAATAAATTCCAAGAAATAAGTTTAATACATCATAGGTTATTAAGAAAAGACGTTACAGCGGCTTATTCGCCTCTTTGTTTAGGTATATTTGTGTCTTCTTACAAATTACTACATAAAAAACCGTACCGTAAATAAAGCTTCATTAGAAATTATGAATAAAGGATTAAAAATATGTTATGAAGTTATATATTTTGGAAAAAGGAATGCGGGTTTTCGACCATTGCGCGACTGGGAATCGAAACCAGGATATATAACTTCAAAATTAATAAAATAGCATTTTAAATGCAAAACTAAAAGTAAAATCATAGAAATATGTTCCTGAAATATTAATACCTTTTACCTTGAACATCATGACATATTACATTGGCTTTCAGCTGTCCAAACGTTATACATAATGACCTCATAATTTGACCGACACATTAAAATTGTCAAAGTCACTGTGGATAATCTTTTATTTTGCGAATTAAAATGTGACAACAAAGGCTAATTTTGTACAACGTAATAATACCTCATTTAGTGGGGATCTGCTAACCATCAGTCCGTTTATAATAAATCATCGTGTCAGTGCGTGAAATCTAGTTAATTTAGAACGTCCTACTTAATATTATAAACGTGAAAGTTTGTGGGTATGGATGGATGTATGGATGTTTGTTACTCTTTCACGGAAAAACTACTGGACGGATTTTGATGAAACTTTACAGTAATATAGGTTGTACGTCAGAATAACATAAAGAGTACTTTTTACCGCGGGAAAACTTTTCATTACCACGGGAAACCGACTTCCACGCGAACGGAGTCGCGGGCGGCTACTAGTTTGTTTTATAAGGGGCTGTGTTGTTTTGTTAATCGTTTTGTTTTAGGTTACTTTTGACCATAACCCATTAATTATTTATTTTTTATCTCCAAATTATTGAGTATTTTGTTAGGTTAGGTAAGGTTAAAAACTACAAAGCTTAGATAGTCTAGGTACATATTCCCATCCCTTTCATTCCTACCGTCATCGACTTATATCTCTATCTCTTTCACTCGTACAGGGAAGGGTAGTTGCGCATTGGCAGCGATTGAAGTTACTTCGACGTATGCACTATTACTATCAAAACTGATATAAATCCAAATAATTAAGTGTTATTGTGACGTCATATATGTGCAAGAGATATCTCTAATGGATTTCAGTGCGTTTGGATCTTGGATTGAGCGCAGGGGCATAGGGTAAGTCGTCTTTTTTATTCTTGCATGTCCCGACCGCTCGTCCAGGGTAGTCTTACTAATTGGTGTAAGTGTTAAAAATCAGTCTGAAAAGTGTAGGTAAATTTATGTCATTTTTGATGGTGAACTGTGTCTTATAACTACGGCGGCAGAAAAGGTAAGTAAAGGAGGTGGAATAAGAAGAATTAAGTCGGCAAAAAAAATTGAGGGTAGGTAAAAATAATTTGTTTGGTTTTAGGTTACCAGTCCAGCTAGTTAGTTATTGTTTTAAAACAATAAATATTTTATAACATTAGGAAAATAATTTAGAACACACGTTGGCATTAAATAATTACTAATAATAACAAATTACTGAGGCTTCTTAGGGAGAATAAATAGTAATTTATTTTTGAAGGGTAATTTCCGTAAAAACAATTTAATTATAACATTCATGAACAACGCTTTGTAAATGTGGATAAATTTCACTCTGTATGTATGAAGTATCGTTAACACGTAGTTTTATTGCCTTAGCCACAGAAATATATTTTGACGACCTCTGTGGTGCAGCGGTTAATATACCGGACTGCTAAGCGGATGTTTCCGGGTTCAATCCCCGGGTCGGGCCAATATCTTAAAAATGGTTTTTAACCGACTTCCAAAAAAGGAGAAGGTTCTCAATTCGGCCGGTATGTTTTTTTTTTATGTATGTACAGCGATTACGTCGAGATTTCTGAACCGATTTACGTGATTCTTTTTTTGTATTTCGATATTGGCTCGTGTCTGGGTGTAACTAGGTTTTACCCGAGTCCATTGTTTGGTACGTACAAGCGCTTACTGTACTTACTTTGGTGCCACATAATCGGTGTGTTAGTCTGGAGATTAATTTATTTATATTGTCAGTAGTCACTTTGCCATAGAGTCTGTAATCAATTAACGATACACCAGTACTCTTTGAAGTAAATCATCTTAAAGTTTGGTACCATACCTGGAGGATATATAAAATACTAATGATAATTATCTAAGGCGAAGAAAACAATTTTTATGATCTGTGTATGTTGTCTTAATGTATTGACGTACAACATGTAACCATATCTGTTAATAGTAGTTAGTATTTGACTAAGCAATGAGGTAAGTAAAGTCGCATCGACTTATGTTAGAAATTGGCAACACAGATTGTCTTGTTGTGAGCCTATATGATCTGTGTCAAGATGGTAGATGTCCGTGAACTTTAGTTTTATTGAAACAGATATTACAATAATAAATAGGAGTTCGTGAGTGGATGCTTTCAAGAAAAATTCCAACAACTTAGTTTACATAATATTAAAAAATAATGTTATTGGCATATACCTACAATGCTAAGAGACTGTGTAGTAAACAAAACAACAAGTAAAATTAGATAAAACTAAGGGAGTTTCGTTGAGTCATTGACTTTTCGGACACGAAAAACTCGGACACCTTGGTAAAAAAATATTCCGAAGTCAATTACTCGTTTCGTTTATAACCTACCTTTTTGATCCTATATGTATACTATATATAGGGTAATTTTATGTATTTTTCCCTTGGCTGTGCGCATTCATAAAAAGTATTAACCATGAACTTAATACTTTTAATCAATTAAAAAACAAAACGTTTACATCGATCGCATAGTTTTCTTTCCATATGAAAAAACATACCCTGTACTTGCCCTAATTTCATCAAAATAAGGTCTGATGGTAAATTTGTTTTGTAAAACTTTTAAACTGAATTTGTAGATGTCGCTACAGTCTAGACATAGCACAAACAAAGCTAAATGTACGACAAACTCTGATTATTTTGGAAAAACTTGTAAACTTATTTTGTAAAATCTGTTCTTTCAGCTTAAGATATAGGATTTGTTTGCGAACTCAATCCTGATTGTGAATTTCTAAGGCAAACTTAATAAGTTGTTGAGGTGGCAAACAAGATGGTAAATAGGCGGTGTTTACATCAAAGAAGACTAAAGGAAAGCAAAAAGAAAGAAGAAAATATAGGAATAGACTGGTTTCTACCTGACATCGGTGAAATAAATTTACTTCAATTCAAATGGTTTGAATTCTTACTAATTAATGATAATATAAATGCGAAAGTTGAGTATGTTTGTTTGCTATTCAATAACACAAAAACCACTCAACGGATTTGGATGAAACTTTGGTATGTATAAACTATATCGTGTATTACACATAAGATTTTACCGCGGGAAATTACCTTCTTCTCAGGGGATAAGAACTTAACTGTAACTGCCCTTAAAAAAAACCAAGGCCTGAAGGTAAATGTAAAATATAAATTTAGGATCAGACATATTTTATTTCTGGCCTTCCGCCCAGTGGGTTTACTGGGAGTTAAAACAGATTTAAGAAAAAAAAAAAACAATAATTTGCGGTAAAAAGTACTAAATTGTGTGATTCTAACTTATATTTTACGAGCGACCCGCCCACGCTTCGCTATGGTGTAATTTTGGCCGACTTGTTCCCGAAACATTGAATTTTAGCTAACTTAAAAATATTTTTTCTGAATGTTCTTTATTTACAAATTTAAATGAAAAAATTACCTAAACGATGGTGAAAACCGCATTCAAATCCCTCAACTGGGTTTAGGAGGAGTTAACGGCCAAACGTACAAACAGACAGAATTAGCGACTTTGATTTATACTATATTTATTAAGTAACAAACATTTACAAAATTGGTAGATTTTCTATTTTCTATCGGACAGTTTTGAAAAGAGAAAAAGACAGTAAAGAAAACCAACTTTTTTGTTCACTTGAGCAAGTTTCAAAGAAGTAACAGTCTTCGCTTTTTCTTAGATTTTGTTGAGTTTAAACGTAAAGGAAAAAAATAACAACTTTTAATATCACAAACGGGATAAAACAGGACCTGGATCTCAATTTTGTTACCTTTGACATAAAACCACTAGGTCTGTATAAGCCGATATTAGTAACGTTTTTGCAATGTTTATACAAATAAATAATAATATGTACCTATAGCCTATAATAGTTGAGCACAAATAGTCATACAAAAACTAATGACGTGACTCATGCTAGTCACCACTTGCTACGATTAAAGTAAGGCAAGATATAAGTTAAGTGATGACGTTCGATCGCTGCAAAACCAGGAAAGATATCTTTTTTTGTTTGTTAGTTTTATTTAAAATGAATAGGCTCCGAAACTACTGGACCGATTTAAAAAAAATCTTTCACCATTCGAAAGCTAGATTATCCACGAGTAACATACATTTATTTTATTTTGGAAAAAAATAAAGTTCCGTAAGATATTGCCACGGGAAAAAACATTTAATTGCGGATGAAACCGCAGGGCGGAAAGCTAGTTTGTTAAAAATAATAACGACTATACCTAAAATCAATACCAAAAATTGTTTCACGGTTAAGACAGATAATATTTTTACATCAGGAGTTCAATAGAACTGTACCAACAGGATATTTCAATAAAGAAGTCTACTGCTACTTTTCTATGAAACGTTTTGAAAAATATTCTTATAAAAATATGCGATTAGTTTTGAATGGGAAAAACGAGGTCACGATTTGTATGAACGAAAATTTACTACAAATCCCAAATGAAATTCATACAAAAAAAGACCAACAATATGGACCTTAAACAAGCTTCTCCTTATATTTTTTACAAACCACAAACAAGCTTTCGTACAATCGTTATGCATCCAAAATTACCCGGTCTAATAACATAAGCAAACTTTTTTATCTTTTCCACCTTTAAGCCACTAATAATACCGCGGCTCACAAAACCTTAGCGGTCGAAACGTTTTAAGAAAAGAAAATTTCACAATATTTCCTCGGCTACCTTCCGTGAAAACAACTTCAGGTTAATTTATTCAAAATTCAACATCTTAAAACTTGGAAGCCCTGTTTTTCTAAAGGGCCGTTTCTTGCCTTTAAATGAAAAGAGCTTAGAAATAATTTGCGTTGGACAGTGTTTAGCCTTGTTTACATGTTGGTTTTATTTATATTTTTTAGGGGAAAGTGTTACTTTCGCCACGCTCGTTTGTTTTTGCATTAAGCTTTTAAGCTAAATAAGTTTTAGCCGAACGAATTTGTTATAACATTGGTTTTTTCAAAAGAATAATAGGTACTACTAACACCACGTTAGTAACATCAGAATATTATGACTAATTTTTTGTCGGGACTGCTACATCCTACTAATATTATAAACGTGAAAGTTTGTAAGTATATATGGATGGGTGTTTGTTACTCTTTCACGCTAAAACTACTGGACGGATTTGGATGAAACTTTACAGTAATACTGGTTATACATCAGAATAACTTTAATAGTAGTTTTTACTGCGGGAAAACTTCTCATTCCCACGGGAAACCGACTGCCACGCGAACGGAGTCGCGGGCGGCCATTAGTACTAACATAACTTTAGTATAAGACAATGGTGTAAGTTATTTATTCTTGCTGAAGTGAACAATAATATATTAATAGTAATAATAACAAATAATAATCCTTAAGAGCAAATACATACTACAAGTTTAAAAAAAACAAAAAATGTTTCTTTAACATTTAACGGAAAATATCAAAACACGGCATTCATTACCATGATGTTTTCCGAGGAAGGAAATTTACGAAGACAATTTTCTTTGGTTAAAACAAGATTTTTATCCTTGTTAAAAATCGTATCAAATCGTTAAAAATCAAGGTAACGATCATCATCATCCCGAGACTACTTATAATAACTAACTAGACTACCTATACTACCTAAAATAATTTCAAATCTAACCCGAACCCCTAAAAACAACCCTTTTTATTCCACCCGCTTTCACAATCCAAGCTTTCGTGTAATTACCCGAAACCCGCATTATTATACTCGAAGCCGAAATATCAAAAACATGAAACTACATAATGCCTCCACGCCACAGACCAAGTACATTAAATACTCATTAGAAATTAGTCCCAAACGTACATTATGGTAATATAACATTCATTTAAGACGGAAGTATGCGGAGTTTTTTATATGGGTGACATCTATTAGTATGGATATTAATATTTAAAGATGAAAAGATGAGTTTGTTTGTTTATAAGTGAGTATTGGAGTCATTTAAAGATTATTTTATTTTTTGTATTTGTTTTATATTTATTTTATGTAAATTTTTGTTTACCATTTTGTTTATTATGACTCAAACATGGCTGAAAACACATTTATAACAAAACTAGAAGACATTAACATTCTTTAATAAATATCCGAATTAAATTTTGCGTAAATTTGCTTTCGTTATTTAAATATATTTACTAAAAATTGTTTGTTAGACAAGTAAAAAGGGAGTTAATCGTATTTTCAAAGTAAACTTTGTTTTTTATTTATATAGTTAATAGTTAAATAAAGTATTGTTAATAAATCGGATATGTGTAAATATCTCTAGTAAGATAACATTAGTAAAAAAAAATTGAATAAAATACCAATAAACAGTAATGTTAGTATCATCATGTTTTTATTAAATTCTGCCGAGTTATCGATCGTGTATTGCCGCTTCTTCGAAATCTTTCAGTAGTAGGGAACAAGAAAAAAGTGTCCAATTGTTGTTGATAGTTAAATTAAATGTTTAACAAGTACGAAAGTTCTATAAATATACTAAATCAAGAATATTAACTTTTCAGTGACGACATAAAAAACATGAATAAACAAACACGAAGCGCGGACTTGCGTTCAACTAAAACCGAAATTAAGTAGTTCCATAAAATATTCACTACATTAAGCCGGGCTCGGTAAAACTGTAACGTAAAACCACAAACAATTTTACTATTAAGGGATTTATAGCTTATCTTTATAGCCGTTTGACCTATATTAGCTTGGCAGCTGATTTTAATATAGTCATTGACGTCAACTAGGGATGGATATTTTGAGTTATTGATATTTATAATGTATGGAAATACTCCAAAAATAAATTACTATTCATAAATGAATAATTTCTGGCAGCTGTATTTGTATGTTTTTTATATTCGAAAATATTAATACGAGTAGGTACCTAAGAATTTAAATGTAAATTTAAATATTTTCAATATTTTAAGGAGTTCCTTAAGCTAGCTTGTAAAATCAGACTATAGGATGAGTTTTAGCAAGTGCAACTGTTCGTTAATGCCAAAGAATATATTTAAAAAATTGATTGATTTTGAGCCGTGCACTGTGTAAAGGAATTTTTGAAGTCAGTTTCACTTTTTGTGTCATATAAGTACTCATAACTATCATTCATAAAATACGTGTAGGACACAAATTTAGGCATTAAATGCAAGGTTTTATATCTTTTCCCTAGCTCCAGAATAAATCTGAACAAAATTTCATCAAAATCGATCCAACTCTTCAGTCATAAAACATCACAGCCACATTTATAAACTAACGTCCAAGCAACAATATAAATTCATATACCATGCCTCACGTAGCACATTGCTCAGTCGATTTCGCCTAAGCCGATGACAAATATGTCCAGTGCATGAGTAATCTTACGGTAGTCGGGTAGACGCGTGGTGGCCGTCTGCTTGAAATATGCCAGAGTGCGAACTGGTAGCTGAGAGAGTGTGGTAGAGGAAGACGGGGCGATTTCACGAAAATAACGAACCAAATCGTGAAATATGAAGATGGTCTAATGAATTAGCTTGGGATGTTATTGAAATATCTAGGCGTAGTCTTTGAAGGGAAGATAGAGTTCTCTTATGATGATGTCATTGAATAAAAAAGGTATTTACTTTTACATTACTATGTTTAGTACTCTAGCGAAATGCAAGCACGGAACTTTTAACGTTTCGTTATTCTGACATTTTTTTAACGTCTATGAAAATTTACGATGAGAACTGTCAAAATAGCGATATTAACGCTCGTTAAGAGTTACATGCTTTTACTACAGCGTAGCCATAGTAAACTGCTAATTCCTGAATTGCTTTAAATCTTTACAGAAACCAATAAATTTATTCCAAATATTCTTAAAACTCGTTCCTCTGGGAACTAGCCTCCATCTTATATTTTATGGTTCACGTAGAAAATATTTCAAGGATGCATCGTAGACAGCATGATAAGACATCCGGCAGACAACCCAGTCTTATGGTGAGATGCTACTGAAGCGAGCAGTGAATATGATTACATACTAAACATGGAGTCTTGTAGCATGGAAAATACCGGTACTTTGTTCATAACGATACTAACGAAAGTTAAACGAAATGACAGATCATGTTATTTTAAACGATATAGTTAGTTAAGCTAAGCCAAAAACTTTGTTTATGAGAGCCTTTTTTCCGTAAATAAAATTCATTGAAATATAAAAATATTTTAACCCTGTCATAATGCTCAATGATTGTTTTAGTGTAGAAAGCATTTCTCACTAAATGTAAATATGAACAATTAAAAATAATTATTGCACAGTGAACCTTAACAAAATACCGATATATTTATACAGTTAAAAAAACATCTTAGCTGTATTTACTCCATGTGGTACCTTCCCTTAAGAGTTGTTGTTGAATGTTCATAACGAGCTACTTGTCACGTCTAACGTTCCTCTAGAAACAGATATATTTACTTGGGGCATGCAGTTTGACAGCGGGAAATATGGCGACGAGAAAACGTCAAGTTTC
Organism: Emmelina monodactyla; assembly: GCA_916618145.1. Lineage (NCBI taxonomy): Eukaryota > Metazoa > Arthropoda > Insecta > Lepidoptera > Pterophoridae > Emmelina > Emmelina monodactyla. Next base: position 8,255,480 of record OU745316.1, read on the forward strand.
TTGAGATGTTTCCAAGCACTCTTGGGGCGAGGTTGTTATGTGATCTTTATGTTGAAGCTGTTAAGGTTTGTTATTGAATGGATGGAGGATTAAAGTAGCGGATTAAATTATGTGTAATTGTTTGTAGAAGTAGGAAAGTACGTTTTTCTTATAGTAGAGAATTTAAGATCAGCTTGCAATAAAAAGTGCTAATAGGGCACTGGCTTCCTTCTCAGCTAACATGAGTTATTAAGCCGTAATCTTTTATGGGCATTCATATGATACATGCTTTAGATACAAAACCTTTTTTATTGCTACAACCTTACTTTAAAACGACCATGTGTTTTTAAGAATACACAATGAGTAAAGTCACTTTGTTAAGAAATTCAGATCATACTTTATTTAATCATCCAAGATCTAAAGACATTTTATTATCAAATCCAAAGTTTAAACTTAATGGCGGAACAAATCCACATTGCAATAAGGTATCGCCGTACCCACTTGGCCTTACAATAAACTAGGAAATACATTTCATTTCGTGCCTCATCGAAATATATCACAATGCAATAACAGCCACGATCGCCGCTCTGAGATCTAGAGATCCATTGTAAGGAAGAAAATTAAATAAAAATACGTTTATTTTTACAGTATTAGCAATTGGTAGTTAAATTGACACATTGGCGTGATCAAATCTATTTTTGAACTGTCCATCGACCTTAAGAAACCTGTGGTAGAGGTCTTATTGTAACATACTAAATAACTCCTACACAAGCTAACAATCACTATGTATCAAATAACACATATAAAACGTTAACATCAAAGAAAAATCTAGAAAGAACCCGTACGCTTACTACCTCGTCTCGTTGTCGCAATATTTTTTCTTCATAAAGCGACACAATATAAACCGGTTTACTTCTCCGGCGATATTAGAGAAGCTTTCGCCCGTAATGCAGTGAACTTATGCATTTTTGATGTAAATAGTTTTTAGTAGTTCTTGCTGAGTGAAATGCAAGATGCTGGAGAATTTTTAATTCCATCTTGCGGTCTGAGTTTGGAAGTTTTAAGACGGTGTTATTTGGGATGGGTTGAAGTCTGGATTGGTTCTTATAGTTAGTTATGGTAAAGACGATTGAATGGAGTGTTGTGATGGAGCTTCGGGTTATAGATTTTGATTAACGTTTGGTCAAACTTATTTAAAAAATGTGTTGATGAAGTAAACTTTTGAGAGGAAGAAACTTATATAAATCGTTTTCATAAAATTTAAAATGTTTCAATAATTAGACTTAACACTAAATTTCATCGTCAAAAACAGTTTTTTTTAAGTTCAAATATTTATTGGGTGAAGCTTTTAAGCTGAATATATTAGTCTTATCGATTTGGTAAGCATATACACTACCTTTTCACCTTACGATGTCGCCCATGTGTTATTCCAGGCTATTACTAATTTCATCCAAATCTGCTCAGCACTTCTATCGTAAAATATAACAGACACACATACCTGTAAACGGTCGCATTTATAATATAAGTAAGATTTAACACCCTGTCCCAAATATCGCAAAGGTAGATGTTACGAAAATCATGTAAACAACCGGTTTCACCTTTGTCACTTATATGAACATAAGATCGGCTAGGTACACATTGTTTAACCGACATCAATATTTACAATGTAACGACAGTGGGTACGCACCCTTATCAGGGTTTAATTTCCGTGATTTAAGCAGACAGGGTGTAATAATACAATTTGGTACGGCTGAACTAACTGACACGGGTGAAATGTATTTTAATTTTAATATCGAAGATAAAAACATAGTATGGACACTTGTTGTGTATATGATAAGTAGAGAGATTTAAAAGTAAGCTTGTTTTTTGGTATTGCTGACATTTTGATAAAAAAAGCTAAAGGACTTGGACACTAAACTTTCTTACTCACTAAGAGTTTTTGTGTTTTTTTATTTATTCTTTCGGTAAGGCCTTGTTTTGTTCTAATAAAGTCATTTTCATAACTTTTTCACCATGAATTTTAAATATATTAGCGTTTGGTTTCCTATGTTTGTGTAGATTCCCTAATAAGTTAGTTTTTTTTATAGCTTTTAAGAATTCTAATTTTATTCTTTCACTCTTTCCAGAGGAGATAAGAATTGATTTAAAAATAATTTAAAATCAATTAAAACTAAGATTAACTCTAAGTCCAACAATGTGAAATCAACTTACTTACCTTACATCTACTTTTCGCTATATTCATTACGAGAGACTGAAAATTATTAACATCTGTAATTTCAACGCTCTTCTACGTAGCCTCCAGCCTTTAGTAGTGATGTTAAAATATAATCGACTTTAAAAATGATAATCAATTTTATTTTTCAAAAATTAAAAAAATGTTTCGTTAAAATATTACAGTATTCATGTTTTGAAATAATGAATAAATTAATACAGATGTTTCGTTACATACTTATGAAAAATAAGGGTTATTGAAAATAAATTTATAAACGAAAATAGATACAGAGATTTAAAACATTTTTTTACCACTCGAATGTTTTTAAAACAAGAATCGATTCCGTTATAATCGATATTCTCGCAATTACCCATCCCCAGCCTCTAGGTGTCGGGCGCAATCGATACTTTTAACATAATTTTTGACGCGAATTCCAGCTCATTTAAAATTGAAATTATTTGTAATTGAATGGGGAATGCGCTGTGAAATTTTGAGATCGCTAATGAAGTGAGGCTGGGTTGGTTTCTTGAATGAAAATTAGGTTTGAATCTGAGAAAGTACCAGATTGAGTACAGAGGTTATGTAAAATTTTTGTTTAATTTGTAAAAAAAAACTGAGCTGCTAGCTTATACTTTAATGTAGATTTTAAATTTAAATATGCACCTTGTGCCTTAGTTATAACAAAACGTGTGATTGACCGGTGGTAAATTATCGTTGTCCCTGGCTCTTATCAACAAGCCATTGTAACGGATTTGGTGTCAAAAGGTACGGTACGGTCTCTTTACGGTTATGTACCGGTTATGTTACGGTTATGTACGGTTATGTTTCTTTAAACTAAGCATGTTAGAGAGTAGCCTGACAAAGTCAGACTTTATGACTGCAATTTTTGAAATAAGCTGTGGATTATTACTATATCACCAGACACATTTACGCATAAGGATTTTTCAAACCGTTTGTAGTCTAGTATCAATTATTACTGTTCAGAAGCTGTTCCCCAAAAATCTGTTTCCATAACAGCTGACGCTACTTTAAATGAAACAACCGACAAAAAGTTCCTCATAATTCATACAAAACAATATTAAAACCAAGCGACAGTAATATCACATTGTTTGCCCCAGAACCCCCACTGGACGTATCCATGTTGAAATCAGAACCACACAGCAGCCTGACATTAATTTTAATGCATTCCAACATTTTTCAGTCCACAACGCCTGCATAATTATTCCCCCACATCATTATTTACAACGTTCCAAAAACCAAGCCGAAACACTCTGGATATGCGTACGGAAACTTTCAAGCTATTTTACTATCTGTTACCTTGCTTTTAAGGGTGGAAATCGCATGAATGAGAGCAAGTCTAGAAATCCCTTGAACGCCGGCTCATACCACCTTATCTTGCTACGTGATCGGAATAGACGTATCTAAAAGTCAGAGACCAATGGTTTCTGGACACCGCAGACAGAATGTGCAAAGGGACAATTTGTAAGGACTGTTATTATGCTGTCAGCTTAATATAAAAGGATGAAACATTATTATTGATGAAAAAAATAAGCAGTACAAAGCTTTTAATCTCACTACCCTCATAGAATTCAATTTAGTATCAAAACTTTAATTCTACTCAGTATGTGTCAAAAGCACCATAATTAAATATTAATCATAGGATGCAGAAAGCTTCTAGTTCTAATAGCTTATACTAAAAATAAAAATAGTAATCCGGCCACTTTAATTTGGGTTTGATAAAAAATAATAATTAAATAAATAGCAGTGTATGGTTTAAAAAACTTTATTAAGTTACTTTTTCTTTCTGCCTAGTAGAATGTCAGTACTGAATACAAAAATAAAGAGGATTTCGTTAAGAGTGAAGATCTTCTTTGATATGTTACGTCGTATGAAGAATAACTAAGAGAAATGCTTACAATTTCAATAGTCATTTTAATTTTGTCGCGCCCTCCAACCCCCATGTAATCCCAGCCAGAAATGCTTCACGGTAAGCAAGTATGCGCTGTGGGCTGGAGCAGAAATTATATTGTGATGGAGTGTAAACAAAGAACCGAGTAACTGTGATTTTCTACGACTATAGAGTAAATAGACGAAACTGCACTCTCGGATGAGGAACAGTGTTGACTTATGACGTGCTTGGGTGTTTCAGGAATGAGAAGGTTTGTGTTTGAGTGTCAAGTGTAATGGTTTAAAGATAGTAAGTTGATCATTAAAATGAAAGTTATTCAGTAAATGACTTAAAGCGTTAAAGTATACAGGGTAATTCAATAGGGGTATTCAACCCAAAGTATTTTTGTTCAAAGCAATATGGTGGATCTTCTTTTAAAACTAAATTGCAAATGCTCAATGCTCTGTTATTTTTTACGTATACATTTCTACATGTAATGTTTTTTATTTAAATATTTATGGGTCTGTTTATTGTGAGTTAACAATGAAACTATTACTAATTGTTGTTGTTCGTAAGATGATGCAATCGATTGTGTTTTCAAGTAATAAAAACTGGTAACGTTGGTCCACAATTGGTTTTGTTAAGAAAAATCCTAATTAATTAATAATAGGGCTTCTTAAAGTAATTATACCAACTAATCCTGGATGGATGTTCGTTACTCTTCCACGTAAAAACTACTGGACGGATTTTGATGAAACTTTACAGTAATATAGGTTACTAGCGACCCGCCCACGCTTCGCGATGGTGTAATTTTGGCCGACTTGCTCACGAAACATTGTTAGCCACTTAAAAAAACTTTTTCCGATTGTTCTTTATTTACAAATTTAAATGTAAAAAATACCTAATGGGTGGTGAAAACCGCATTAAAATCCCTTAACTGGTTTAGGAGGAGTTAGCGGCTAAACATACAAACAGACAGAATTAGCGACTTGGATTTATACTATGAAATGATGATACATCAGAATAACACATGGGGTACTTTTTACCGCGGGAAAACTTTTCATCCCACGGAAAATAGACTTCAACGCGAACGGAGTCACGGGCCGCCACTAGTTGGAAATAATCCCATTACTAAACTTCAATATGAAGTTTTTTTTAGCTTGTTACAACAAAGTAAAGTAACATTCTTTGCAAGAAGAAAAGTAAGTTATGTTCCTAGCTTCTTATATTATTTTCGAAAGAAGATGTTGTCTGATACATTATAAACGCTTCAATTTACATAAAAAATACTTCAATACATCAGAAAATGTAATATGAACTAAACACCGAATCCTTATACTTAAAATTTAAAAAATAAAAATTCGTTAATATTAAAAAAAAAGCCGAAGAAGTTTTTTTTTTAATGCAATCATTACTAAATAGATACCTTCTATATCATCATTACATAGTATAAATCCAAGTCGCTAATTCTGTCTGTTTGTATGTTTGGCCGCTAACTCCTCTTAAACCAGTTGAGGGATTTTAATGCGGTTTTCTCTATTATGTAGGTAATTTTTTCATTTAAATTTGTTAATAAAGAACATTCAGAAAAAGAATTTTTAAGTTAGTAAAATTTAATGTTACAAGTCGCCTAAACGAAGAAGAATTACACCATTACGAAGCGTGAGCGGGTCACTAGTTTAAAATAAAAACGAAATTATATTATACATTATAAGGATATCAAGAAGCAAGTAAAACCACAGGCGGACACAGCCCTGTAATACTTATGCAAAATGCTTAGTGTTCGAAAGTTTAGTAGGTCGACACAACACTGGAGGCATCGCGAAGTTTAAGACGTGTAGTGTTACTTAACATTTCATGTAAATTCTCTTGAAGACGTGGCCTTTGAATCGATATATTGGGATTTATGAAAGTTTAAACCTAGATTTACGAACAAACAGCGATTTTTCTGCGGATGATGGTAAACCACAGAACAGGAATTGGAAGAAAACATCAATTACTAGGGGCCGTTCGCGTGGAAGTCGGTTTTCCGTGGGAATAAGAAATTTTCCCGCGGTAAAAAGTACCCTACATGTTATTCTGATGTATAGCCTATATTACTGAAGTTTCATCAGCATCCAAGTTTCAAAAAAAAGTAGTTTGTACGTGAAAGAGTAACAAACATCCATCCATATATCCATACATACTCACAAGCTTTCACTTTTATAATATTAGTAGGAAGATGCCTTTGAGGTCGTAGCCTTTAAAAAAAGGCTTTAACTTATTGTTGACCATATTGGCTTGCAACAATTTAAGTCATAACTTGCTTTTACGATTTTAAATTCGAAGTAAAACTCCTTTCCCTGTACTATGTTATTATACACGTAAACCTTCCTCTTGAATCACTCTACCTATAAAAAACCGCATCAAAATCTGTTGCGTAGTTTTGAAGATTTAAGCATACTATGGACAGAGAAAGCGACTTTTTTTATACTATGTAGTGATTAATAAGTGATTAATCTTAATCTTTAATCAACATCATCATTAGCCACTAGACGTCCACTGCTGGACATGTGCTTTTCTTATGTTTACGTGAGATGATTGATGAATTACAATAACTGATGACAATCTTCTTATTTAGCATCATAATAATATTTTAGCCCGTATTTATAAATCGCTATCAAGATCGATCTCAGGTGACGCTTTCAAGACTTTTCTAGTTCCCTTCTATTTCTAATTTGTCATCTAAATCGGTCTTAAGTTCAATCGCAGAGCTGAGAGGGTTTTATAAATACGGGCCCATGTTTTGCATCTGCCAAGTCTTTGGTCTCAAACTAAAAGGTACATCCTTATTTGAAGGTTGAAATCAGCTGTTTACCATTTACATTTACAGTAATCAATTTTAGTAAAGACCTTCAAGCATAGCTAAGAAAATTGTTTTTGTAAAAGGCAAAAAATATTAAATCAGATAAGGCGATGACCCTCAAAGGCATGCACGAAAACATTTTCATACTCAAAACAACATGTTTTCACCGCGTTATTAGAAAAAACATGTTTTCATTAGTTTCCCGTTAAAATCAATAGAGACGAGAATTTATATTCTACCTGGAGGAAACTTTTCGAGGCTGAATCCGTGATTAGTTTGTCTGCAGCTCGCCACAACAGCACGAATAAATTTCCTGGGAACTCCTGAATTAACTAGTTTTTATCCTGGCAACGCGGCCTGGGCCGGTTTGTAATCCCGATTTGGTTGTTGGTTGGCAACATTCAAAAAGTCGGTGAAGGAAATGTCAATCAACAAATAACAGAAACATTTTTGCGGAACATTTTGAATCAACAACTACTAGACAGTTAACTAAGAAAGCTTATTTTGTAACTAGTGGCCGCCCGCGTAAAAGTTTTCCCGCGGTAAAAGGTACCTTATGTGTTACTCTGTGTATAACCTAGGTATATTATTGTAAAGTTTCATCTAAATCCGTCCAGAAGTTTTTACGTGAAAGAGTAACAAACATCGAAATGAAATTACTTTATTGTATGTAGGATTAAAAACTAATCTCTTATAAATTGTCAAAAGCGTAAAAGAAAAAAGAAAAAAAGATGTCACGGGACACCCCTACATTCATCAGCAATGGCCGTAGTAGACCGAGAGAAAAAGCTGGCGGAAAAAACTCTCGGCACTCTTTTCAAAATTATACAATCATAATTTATATTCATTTAAAATGTGTACATACAGTGAACATATAAATTATTTTCTCTACATCCATCCATACATGCATACATACATCCATACATACTCACAAACTTTCACGTTTATAATATTAGTAGGAAGTAGGATGCCACTTAGTATATTTTTGAAAGGGAAGCGGGCTGTCACTGAGGTAGTTATGTTAAAATTAACAAACTACGAACGCTTAGTATGAAATCTTTACTTAATTCAACCGGTCTATATGAAAACCTAGGATATCATAATATAGTTGAGCGACTTTGGATTGATCCAGAAAGCCTATAAATTGAAGTATTGCAGCTACAAAGCTAGTTCCAGCTTTGACGTCGTTTCATCTTGGTTGACTTTGATAGCCGTGTAGTTAGTTCGGAATTCAGGCATTAGGCTTACAGAGAAACATGTATTGAAAATGTAACCTAACAAGCTGTTAATAGGCAGCTAGGTTGAAATTCCTTTGTGGTTTGCCACATTGTATGAAGTGAAAGTAAGTAAATATTAAGAGCCGTTCCCACGGTGCGACGAACTTAGTACATAAAGTTTGGTGTTTGCTAGCTAAAATAGGCTTTATTGTTAGCACCGATCTGTGTGCAGTCCTCATAACATGCCTTGCAGTACGATGGATCGACGACCTGAAGAAGAGGCCAGGCATCAGATAGATGGCGCTTTTTGAAGAAGCAGCCTTCCAGAAGAAAGTAGCTGGTCGAACTGTAGACGGCAATTGGCTCAATGATGAAATCATACTAATATTATAAACGTGAAAGTTTGTGAGTATGGATGTATGGATGTTTGTTACTCTTTCACGTAAAAACGACTGGATAGATTTTGATGAAACTTTACAGTAATATAGGTTATGCATCAGAATAACATATAGGGTACTTTTTACCGCGGGAAAACTTTTCATTCCGATGGGAAACCGACTTCCACGCGAACGGAGTCGCGGGTGGCCACTAGTATAATAATGTAATAATTTAATGCTCAAAGCTTTATGAAGTGCGGGTTTGGTTAGTGTTATGTTTAACTATCAATAAAAACGAAGGGCTCGGATAACTATATTGCGCATATTTAGAAGCCACACAAATGCTTGGAACATCATGCAGTTTAGTGAAACTATAAAACTTTAAATCAAAAATTAAAAAATTTAAAGTTCCGTAAAAGTTTTTTTTGCCTCTTAACTTTAATACTTATATGTAGTCAAATAAAATAAATCCTAAAAAAACAAACCAAATTACAAAAACCAAGACTTGTTAATAAAACTTGAGCGTTTCAACCTTCGCAGCAATACTGAACAACTTTTTGAGTTTAAACCACAGAATAACATTTAAACTTTAAGTAACAAAATGTAAAACGTAATCAGCACTGCAGTAGTATAAAAGAACTATACTGTCTACAGTATTGTAATTCAGTTTACAGAGCAGACATGAACAGAGAATACAAAATATTTAAAAAAATCCTGCGTGGCTCATGAAATTTTACTAACTAAAAACTACTGGACGGATTTTGATAAAACTTTACAGTAATATAGGTAGTACAGTAATGTACATCAGAATAACACATAGGGTAATTTTTACCGCGGGAAAACTTTTCATTCCCACGGGAAACCGATTTCCACGCGAATGGAGTCGCGGGCTAGTCTAGCATATTAAATAAACTAAAAATAACCAACAAGGAAGGTAAAATTAAGAATTAAATTAATAAGTAAAGTCCTTCATAAAAATGAAGGATGTCGTATTTACTTCATGCTATTTTACTTTTGAGATAACAAACCATTTCAAATAACCTTACCACACCAACGTTACTTATTCACTCGGCCCACACTCTATTTCTATAAAACACTTCATCCATTCAATGGAACATATTTTCTTTCCTAAACTAAGGTAAATAGTTTGCAGCCGTCAGTACGCGCGTCACGTATTTCGTACCACGGGGATTGTAAGTTCAAAGGTTTACTTTATTTCAACTGTACGAGTTTTTGTCACAAGACTTGTTGTTTTTATTTAGGGCAACACTACACCGAATCGATCAGGAATTTGAAAGCTATTTTTAAATGGATTCCGAAACGTTTTTCGAGATTTTTATAGCGGTCATGGTGCAAGTTGATGCTGATTACGTGTTGTTTGTTAAAGTTTAAGATAAAAGACAAAAGAGAACTTAAAAGATCGTAATTGTGTTTTTTTATGGAATAGGTAGCAAACGAGCACGCGGGTCACCTGATGGCAAGTGATCACCGCCGCCCATGACTCCCCGCAACACTGTGGGTGTTGCGGGTGTGTTGCTGGCCTTTGAGAAAATTAGGCACCGGATACCGCACTCACCGAACGAAACGCAGGAACATCGTCCCTACTTCACGTCGGTTTTCTGTGCAACGGTGGTATTTCACCGGTTCAGTCAGCCCAGTAATCGCTGCTTACAGAGCCTACAGCTAGACTCTACCACTCGTGATCTACATTTAAATTTATGTAGCATCATTTTGTAGTCAATTTTGGGTCTTTAAAAATATTTTCGATCTTTTTTCAGTCTCTAACAACTCTCTGGTCGTCGTCTACTCTGTATTCTTGTTACCACAGTGCCGTGGCGTAACGACTACTCATTTACTCGATTACTCTGCTACATGAAACTCATGAAGTAATGCCTCATTAATCTTGAGCATTAAACACCCTTTTGTACTTTGTTTAGCTGTACTCAGAATATATAATTATTCAGACGCCGCTTGTAGTCTTTGACGTTTAAGCTTTGACAAGTTTGAATGGGACGCTTGGGTAGAGTCTGGTTAATTATTACCTTATTTTAGTTTAAGACAAGTATTTTTTTTTTAATTATTCCTGGTAATAATAAAAACAATTTATTTGATTTTCAAGTTGAGAATGTATAAACGATTGGTCTTGAATTTTAGTGCAGGAAGCCGGGAACACAATAACAAAGTACATGATTTATGTACGCGTATAATATAAGCTACTGAGTTAATAAAACGCAAATTTCAGACTTTAAACAAAAAAATGTTTTGATGAAAAAAAAATTTTAATCAGATTAATTACGTAAAATTTTTTTTTTAATTAAAAGTTTAATTAATATTTCCAAATATTGATTAACCTACTTTTAAACATTGCATCAAAGTATCCATTCTCAAATAGAAAATAACAAAAGCAGTGAAGACTAACAGTTTTGGTAGCGTAAGTCTACTGCTTAATAATTCAGAGAATTTCAATTATCGTAGAATTTTAAACGAGGAACCATACAAATGCTTTGCGTTGCTCTAATTCTGTTTTCTCGTCGTGTTCTATTCACTCTTGGGTATATTGAAGGCAATGTATTATTTAAAGCTGTAAATTAGATGCTGTGTTTTCAATTGATACTACGATCTTAGATTGTCTTTTTACTCCTTATCTGCATGTGTTAGTTGTAGTTATACATATAGTTATTAAATGTATTCTTTACTACTTATTTCATACACCCAATTGTCAACTGTCATTCATCATTATTACATAGTATAAATCCAAGTCACTAATTTTGTCTGTTTGAATGTTTGTCCGCTAACTCCTCCTAAACTAGTTAACTATAAATAATGCGGTATCCACCTCTATAGGCTCTTGTAAAAAGGTGTCGTGTCTACTGTTAACTAATGTTTAATCTTTGTTTAACCCTTGAGGTTTGTACGGATTTGATGTTTAAATCGTGAAAGGGGAAACCGGATTTTAATTACAGTAATAGAATTGTATTGTTCTCAGTGCGGAAGTCATTAAGAGATTGCTCCTTAAGTTTGAGTTCCCTACTCAAAGAAAATTAAGTTTAAAACGGCTTACGTGTTCGGTTACTTATTGTAAATTCACGCCTGAAGCTGAAACTGGAGATTAAACTTAAGACTACTTGAGAGGCTGTTTTACTATGTATTCAATCTTGGTAAGCTACAACACTATTATTAAAGAAGGGACTTACAGAGTAAGGTTATATCAGCACGATTTTAAGACGATAAGCAAAGTAATCAGACGCAAAGAAGTAGGTAATGTGATAAAATATAAAGCATCGGTTTTTTCATAAACACGGTTTTGTTTATTTTTATCTACATAGTATGAACTAAAACTAAGAATAGATGTTTGAGAACACCTGTTTTTTGCATATTTTAAAATCAATTAAATTTGGGCTACGCGATTCAAACTTCCTTGTTATTCATTTAAAAATTAAAAGCATTCGTTTCGAATCACTTCCAAAATCCTTTCCAGCCAGTGTTTTGTCAAAAAAAAGAAGAAATTTAATACCATCTATATTCAGCCGGTCTCAAGGGATGGGAATCAGTTACCAATTTGTGAAGTGTAGTGTAACTGAAATAACCGAATTGATGGTCCTACGGGAGTTGGCAACACAGATTTATGTATTGCCAACTCCTTGGACTTGGTGATCTAAGGTTCTAGAATTATACATGGAATATTGGTGTGACGTAAAGAAAGGTAGTGTCGCGATTAATAATCTGTATGGTAAAAAATTTTTTTTTTTTAAATAATAGCAACACCAGTGCCAAAATTTAGCTATGAAGTCTTTGCCTTTTCCATTTCTGTTAACAGTAAAAGTTTGAAAAAAGCTAGGGCGAAGAGAAACGGCTAGTTGTTCTGTAATTTTGACGGCGGGCAGCAGCAGAGAACATATCTTGTCAGATCCTGATTATTACATGTATAAGTTTGAGGAATATAAGTTGTACAAGTTAGCTTAACGTCTTTAAATTCATCACAGTATTAAAGGAATCCATTATAGTTTGTTTAAACTTCTAACCGGAGTGTAGTAAGTAATGGTTTCTAAAGTGTGGAAAAGCTATATTTTTGTTGAAGTTATAAAAAATATGCGTAATAATAAAAGATAAAAGTTTACTTTTTGTCCAAGGGACGATATCACGTCGTCTGTTTTTTTTACACATTATTGAATCTATAATTATAAATATAATGCCTAAATAAAAAAAATCTTTACCAATAAAACAACACTAATTACCCACGAAAAACACCACCTTATTTACACCCTGTCTCGGAATAAACAAAAATGATATAATGCCGCTATCATAATTCGCGTCACTGAGATGGGGCAATCCATCATGGCCACAGTGACGTCACTTGACATGAAATTGCTTCTCTTGTGCCTGGATATGTAGCTTGAAAGGCCTAGATTATAAAGGAAATGTATAGAATGAGTGGTATTGTAACTTTTGGTTTACGATATAAACATACATTAAATTGTAAAACTAAAAAAATAAAATATAGCGATCAAAAAATTTTTTTAAAGTAAAGAATTTAATAATAAAATAATGCAATTTTAGACTCTATATTCCTACTACTTTATGAAGCGATACGTGTAGTAGTCCATAATTTTATAATTTTGTTAGTAAAACATGATTCTATTTTACACGCGAATATACAGACAAAGTAAAAATTCCACTGCTTTGAGTGAAGGTAGGAAATTACCTCATGTCTTACATAGATATAGTCACCTAATGGAAATGATAACAATATTTTTTTTTCCAAGTGGTACAGATATTTAAGGTGTTTAGTAAAACTGTCCTGAGTATTTCTTGCTTTGTATATGAGCTTAAAGGGCAGGATAGATGGTTACTGACATGCCGAGACCAAACATCTAAACTGTGTAGAGTCGACAACGTGAGTAAATCATTATGCTGCAGGCGTAAATAGTTAGTAACTATCCACCATCAAGTCAACTAAATGCTTGTTTGTCGCTTTATGGTATAAAAAACTGACTTAATGAATAGACCCCATTTTTTAAATCCAGTTGCCATTTTTTTATTTTCTAGTACTTATTAGTATTGATAGTGTAAATTTAGATATAGCTAAACACTACCGCATGCGCTCTCCATTTATTTTATATTGCATGTTACGGCCCATATAGTTTACTTCTAAAAATTCCCAGTTTTGCGGCACTGTCGCATGCACTCTCTATTTATTATATATTCCATGATATATACCTCTAAAAATACCCTGTTTTTCGCCTGTACATTGTCCCAGAATTTAACATCCTGTGTTTAATTAATATGAATGTCAACAAGTTATTTAAAACAACGTGTGAATTTGAATTCGCATGCACGTTTCAAACGAAGATAAACGGAAGCCTTGTTGGGGGGAAATTTTCAATGTAGATGTAATTATACCCTTAAATTTCAGTTACGCTAGTATATTTGCTGAAGTGTGTACAGTCTGCAAAAAAGAAGATGATGAAGACAAGATTTTATATAATATCCAATTCAGTTTGAAATATTTTGTCAAGCTTTTGGAATGGAAGTTTACGAATTAATTTTCATGTTTTTTCATTCGAACCGAGAAAATGTTTTTTTACAACTAACTACGCCGGATTTTCTTATTCATTTTCGTTTGCAATATAAGATGTTTGCGTTAAATAATAACAAGACATTTATTTAACATTTATCCAAAGATTTTACTTTGTGTAAATTATGACTTCACTATTTTAGATCATCTGTTGTCGTAAATTAACTAACCATACACCAGACAACTTTTTCCTTTTCAAAACTATATAATAAGTATATTATAATATGTAACTGTTCTGCTGTCTGTACACGTTGGACGAGTCCCAGGACATCTTGTTATACCGCGACCGGGAACCGAATACGCTACGTATACACGAGAGACCAACGACCTATAAATATACGGACGTGACTAAATAATGATCCGAGTGGTTCAAAACTGGTGGTATGCACTGTTAATTTAGGGTGGGAATTATATGACTGATGTTTCTTTGTTTTTGAGTCAATGAAACGAATGATTGTGATGGCAGGTTATAAGAATCTGGTTGTGAAGACAGCTAATATTGTTCATCAAACTTTGATTTATAGTTGCAAGTTATTGATACATGAATGTAAGAAATAAAGTATATTGATAACATAATATAATGTCATAATTTATAAGTGGAATTTGGATTCTCTATACGTCATTTTCAATAAGTATTTGTAAAACGCAGGCAGGTCATGTCGCTAGGGCGACAGACGGGCGCTGGAGCGAACGGATCCTTCACTGGTATCCGCGCGACGAGGTGCGCCCGCGCGGCCGGCCCCGGCAGAGGTGGCGCGACGACATCGTGGCGACCGCCGGACCGACCTGGACGAGGCTGGCGCAGTGCCGACAATCGTGGAAACACATGGAGGAGGCCTACACCCGCAACTGGGTACCCCAACAGCAATAAATTTTCGTACAATAAATTGACTTATTTTAATGATTATTATTATTGTAAATTGACATAAAATAATATTCTTTGACAAACGACATAAATTATAGATTATTGACATTGTATCCTTATATTATATTACTATTTACTAAATTAAAAATTATATCCATTAATTTATTTAATCTTAATTGTAAAATTCATCAAAAACTTATATATTTTTTTTAACGTATTGATCTGTTATTTTTTTAATGTAATTATCTGTGTTGGGAAATAGAGGCTTTATTATTATTATTATTTTCAAATTTGGTAATTTTTACCCTCGGCACGAATACCGGGATTTCGATATTCACAGGCCTAGGCCAGGCGAACATCGCTTTGATGATTACCTAAAGTTTGCTCACACTGTAAAAACTTACGTACAATGCGGCATGTATTTAAGATGACGGATTTTTGAATGGTTACAAATAGGTTATACGGTAGTTCAAGAGTTGAGAGAGATTGAAGCAGAGACTTGGGGACTATGCCTGTGCCAGATATTACTATGGGAACTATACAGACTGATTGAAGGTTCCACATTCTTTTAATTTCATCTTTAAGATCTATGTATTTAGAGAGTTTTTCTGATATTGTTTTTAATAGATTATGAGTATTAGGTACAGCTATATCTACAATGATTGCGGTCTTTTCAATTTTGTTTATGATAGTTATATCTGGCCTATTAAAATGAACTGTTTTATCAGTGAGTATGGCTCGATCAAAATAAATTTTGTGTGTGGAGTTCTCTAAAACAGTTTCCGGGTTGTATTTATAATAAGGAGTGCGTGGAGGAGAAATGAGTTTATATTTTAGTGCAAGTTCTTGGTGAATAATATTGGCAACCTGGTCGTGTCTATATTTGTACTCGGTTTGGACTATAGCCTTACAAGACCCTATAATGTGTTGTATATTTTCTAATGGACTATGGCATTTACGGCAAACATCTGTAATGTTTGGTAGTTTCATAATGTGTTTCTGATAGTTGCGTGTTTCGATAACTTGGTCTTGTATCGCAAGAATAAACCCTTCCGTCTCAGGGAACAGCACTCCACGTCTGAGCCACTCGTTCGACGCTGTCTTGTCGACATGTGGTAAGTTCAGATCGCGGTAGTGCCTTCCGTGTAGCGACTTCTGAGCCCATTCATTTATTTTTGTCTCTTTTTCTACTTGCGTTTCATTATTTTGAGTAGTTTTATCATTAAGATTCAGCGGCGTATACTTAATGTCATTTTGGGCTATTGCAATATGTAATGTAGTTGATTTATTGTGAAAATAAGATCTTAGTGTTGATATTAGTTTATTGTTTAAGTTTTTAATGTCGATTAATCCCCTGCCTCCTTCACGACGTGGTAAAGTCATTCTTTGCACACAAGATCTTGGGTGGTGCTTTCTGGCCTTTGTCATAGAAGTGTTTATAAGTCGTTGCAGATTTTTAAGATCTGTTTTGGACCAGTTTATGATACCGAATGAGTAAGTTAGTACAGGGATAGCGTATGTTATTATTATTATACGTCATTTTCAATAAGTATTTGTAAAACACAGATTTGAGACGTTAATTTATTTTTTTTGTAACTCAGAATATACAAAGAAATATTTTGTAAATGTAAATATTTTATACCAATTCTTTTCATAAAATATGGCAACACTACAGATCTGCAAAGTGATTGGTTTCAAGTTTGTTTCAGACGCCGTAAATTGTTTTATACGTGTGTTGCTATTTGCAATAACATTTTACAGGATTCGAAAGCTGACGCGAAGTTACGACTGTTCCAATACAATTGACGGTATTATGCTGTTTTACAATTTTTGTTGGATGTTAAAGTGTACAGATATTATTTCAGTTACTTTAAATAAGGCTGATAGGTTTTGATCGGGTCCATATTGGCTCGTCTAAAGTTGTTTACCCGAAAATGATCTTACTACCAATTTGTAATCGGAATGATCGAATAATCATATCGATCATTTCTAAAATTGTTCGTCATAAAGTTTTCATTAATACAATTTGAAGCACTACCGACGATGTTCATAACACTCATGTTTCCGAAACTTGATATTCATAATATCACTAATGTATAAACATTTGAACGCCTAGTTTTGTTTTTTATAACGCTGTTATTCCTAAACATAATTTATATGATTATTTTTACACAATATCAACATCAAAAAAATGCATAAATTACAATAATGCATGATTTATTGATCTCAATTAAAAAAAAACGTAAAGTCAGATGGGTCATATATGAAAGTAATTGTATGTGTGTACAAATAAAATTTAGAAAAAAGGTAAGTTTGTTTGCTTCGAAGAATCTAAATACTTTTCACTTTGCAAACCAATTCTTATGTTACCAATTTAGCGCTTTGCCGGGTGCTGCCTATTACTGATTCAACTATTTGTATCACAACTAGGTTATCTATTCATTGTTGGTGATTATTATACAAAAAATAAAACATTGGATTAAAGGGAAACCGTTAGCTTCCTTAGCTCTTACCACTAAAAACTGTAAATTCCCTTTTTAAATCAGTACCCGTTACCCTAAATTAAATGAGGCTTCACTGATAGTAAAATTTACCAACTTAGCATTAAAACTCTTATTTCCTACTAGTGGCCAACCGCGACTCCGTTCGCGTGGAAGTCGGTTTCCTGTGGGAATGAGAAGTTTTCCCGCGGTAAAAAGTACCCTATATGTTATTCTGATGTATAACCTATATTACTGTAAAGTTTCATAAAAATCCATCCAGTAGTTTTTACGTGAAAGAGTTACAAACATCCATACATCCATACTCACAAACTTTCACGTTTATAATATTAGTAGGATACAACTTATTTCCTCCTACATTCTACGCAGCATGTTTTAAAGAAACGACTGCGGATACTTCTTTTAGTCTTGTTTGTCAAACAAATGTACCCCGCTGGTAGTTTCACGCACGTGGCACGGCTCGGCCGCCAGTTATTTGTGGGGTGTACTAGAAAATATTGTATTCGGGTGCATTTCTGAGGAAAATAAGTCGGTTTAGATGCGTAGTCGTGAATTGCAAAGTGTTTTAGTTTAGGATGGTAAATAGTTATTAACGTATAAGTATTTCAAAATCGAGAAAATAATTTAATGGTGTTTAAAAATGTTGTACCTTAAGATCTTAGTAAAAATTACCAACTGTTAAATAATAACATACATATATGTTATTACCTAAGATTTAAAAATATTTTTTTTCAAATACACATATGTTACCTAACTATATCAACTGCAGCGAGAATTAACCTACACAAAATAACAATATTAATATTCTTTATGGTAATTTTAAAATATCAATGTTACAGTTAATAAAATAATACAGGAATTAAAAATGGCGGCCACATCGCTTTGAGCAATCACATACAAATGCGCATGAAATGTTTTACATAGCTTTAAATAAAACTAAAGGTAATGAAAACACAGCATAAATTATTAAATCAAAACTTCATACAACAAAATCAATTTCTCTCATCCCACATTCAAAAACTATTACTCCCAGAGTGCAAGCACTAAAGTTATACCCACTAACTTCTTCCGAAGCTCTACTTTATAAGAGATAAGCGCTATAAACTGTAAATTTATTTGAGAATTGCAAGTTATGGTCCCAAAAGTGGGTAAGAAGTTATCTGGAAGCCCACAATCAAGCGGTTCGCATAAACATTTTGTTTTACAACTGAATTCTCTTTATATTTTCTCGTTTGTACAGTGGATTGCTGTGGGTGTAGGTATTCTTTTGTGCCTACGTTTTCGACGAAATCTTATGAGTAGTTTAGCAAGCTCTAGCTATCTTGATTAACTTTTGTGAGAGAAGATTAAACTATCACTAAAAAGTTGAATTATAAACGCTTACATCACTCAGAGATAAATAAATATGTACATAATTTGAAAAACCCAAATTATTAGTGCACACAAAAGGAAAAAGCTATGATGGTTTTGGTAAATAATTAAGCAATTAATCCTACTAATATTATAAACGTGTAAGTTTGTGAGTATGTATGGATGTTCGTTACTCTTTCACGTAAAAACTACTGGATTTGGATGAAATTTTACAGTAATATACATAGGTTACTTTTTACCGCAGGAAAACTTCTCATTCCCACGGGAAACCGACTTCCACGCGAACGAAGTCGCGGGCGGTCACTAGAATCTAGTAAGATTAGAAAATGTACAGCTATAATCAATGGCAAACAAATACACAGTCGCGACACTACACACCAATATATCAGAATTAATTAATCTTCTGACTTTCATATAAATTACTCCTATATAAATAAATTACGCTTTAATTATGAATATACTGAAATGTGACCTTATTTTTGTTACCCGAATATTCGATATACACTCGTATATCACAACATAAATATTTTATTGTTACAATGAAAACAAGCACCCGGATTATTATTTATTCTTTGCCAAAGCATTCATTTAATAGTGCCTTTGGGAGCAAGTGTTGTGAACGTAACCGAAACAATTACTAATGTAAGAGGTAGATAGACTGTAATTTACTATTTCCTTGTATTTCGTTGTAAAATTTAGATAACAGAAGTAAGATGGGGCTCATTAAAATCTGTAGTAAAATACGCGGAAAGTAAAAATAGGTGAGTTTTATAATTTACTTATCGTTGAGATGTTTTAAGCGTATCAAACAAGTGTGTAAAGCTTTTTACATAGCAAAATTTTTTTACGTAATTGTACTAAATTGCATTTATACTATCAGATTTTGCGATGATTTCAAATTAAATAGGGTATTATTTTAATTTGCAATGTAAATAATTGCACCTGAACCAACAGTTGATGTGTGAGCGATGATTTCAAGCGCCGAATATGATTTTTCAATCCTTACTAACTTTCAGAAATTGGGTTTTCTGGGTATACTGTTAGTGAATTTAGTTACTATTGAGGCTCCAGAATACATGGTTTCAGGCTTCGGAAGTGGTCTTTTAACACCCGTTATTTCAAAACTTAAACGGTCCATCGATGCTGTTTCTAGGCCAATCTTCTGAACATCAAACCAAATTTTTACCAATCTCAAAAACAATTAACCCACAGCATCCATAGTAGGCATACTCCCCTACAGACCAATATAAGCAGATAAATGAATTCCCACTCCATACCACCATCCCAATTTAATTTGTGTCCAATTCCATCGGTTTACTGGATTCGGTAAATACTCGATGTTATTTCGGCTCGGCAGGGGGCAACCTCAATGTCAATCGGTGGCCAACAATAAGGTTAAATGTAATGTTCGGAAAATACCGGTAATTTTAAAGGTTGGAAGGCTATGAAAAAGTTACGGGTTGGTAGTAGGTTTTTTGTAAAAATGCTAATTTGGTTAGTGATAGCTTAAATTGCGCTTGGTTTGATAGCTGAAGTGCGTTGTAGCCTAATGGCAACAGGAACGGGTCTACTATACCTACTGAAGGTGTCGGGTTCGATCCCCACTAGGGTGTACCACTAATATCACGCACTAACGGCGAGGGAAAACATCGTGAGGAAACCCACATGACTGGATGATTATCCATCATGTGATCCACCAACCCGCACCGAGCCAGCGTGGTGGATTAGGGCTCAAACCCTCTCGCTATCCGAGAAGGAGGCCTGTGCTTAATTGTGGGACATATAAAGGCTATGGTTTGTTTGTTTTGTTTTTGATAGCTTTAATTAAGATATTATAACCGAGCGTTAAAACTAAACACGTGATTTATGTACCTTTATATAAAGTATGTGTAATAATATTATGTTGCTAATGTTTGGCCAAAATTTGTTTTCGTAGTAAATAGCTAAATGCTTTTTGTTACAAACATCTAAACATGATTATCAGCTTTCAGGTAACCTAAATATTAAAAAACAACACTAGTTCATTGAACTGTATATCAATTAATGAGTTTAGGAAATCCCAGATTACTTAACGAATGTAACTTCTTAGATTTATGCGATCATTATTGTCATCAAAATGTCGAAACGTCGGATAAATAAAAATAATTAATAATAAACGCGTAAAACCCGTTAAAATAAGTTTTATTTCAAATATTTAACGAATGTTTAACATTTTTATACTACTTTCATATTTGAGGTAAAAGTTTATTAGTTTGTTTTCAGTGTTAATCTATTACGTAAAATAACTCTTGTGGCAATGAATTTGCATGAAGAATTTGCCTTAGAGAAAACTCAATAAAATGTACGTAAAGCTGCAATTCGGACAGACATAATAATATGACAAAAAAACAGCAAAGTAAAAAAGCATAACAATTAAAAGTGAAAAAACATACTTATTCCGAAGCAACACAAAAGAAATGAAAATAACAACCTTAGAAACTCTAAGCGCAAACTTTTAATAGCCAATTATGTTATGCCTTTAACATGAATCGTTTATATAAGAGTAAAGAAACCTATCTTGATGACAAACGCTTTCAACGGTAAAACTGCGCTTTCCTGGGAATTAACTTCTTTCATGGATTCGAGGGACTATTCTAGAAGGTAATGAAATGGTAGAAACTGATAAACAAAAGACGACGTAAACAAAAGCGATGGAATTGGGTAGCGCCATCTAGCGGTAGCGGAAGCTAATTTGAAATAATCATGATATTCGAAGATCTAATTAGAATCATAGCTTTAAGACGAAATTTTGTCATGATCCTAAAATATATACTGTTCTTACTTACAAAAAGGTACTGATAGATAAAAAAAATCTAAAAAGGAATTTTGGATGCAATTAGGTTTTATGCTTCAGATCGCATCTTAGGCTTTCACCAAAGGTGCCTATGAGATATTCAATAACATAACACAGATTTATTGTACCGACCCTAAAGCTAAACTTGCTTTTCTTAAAAAAAAAAAAAATACTTAATTTTAAATCATTACATTAGATAACCTTTTAGCTCTTTAAGTAAGTTTCCATATTTTCCCTATTAACAATCAAGATTCTTGTTGAATTTGTATCTTTTCATCAAAATAACTTAAATGCGAGAATAAGGCGGTACCCACGGTTCATGTTATTGGAAATACGAAGTTTTCTAAGCTTACTGAAGTCGAACGGTCGATTAAAACAGCCTTTCTATTGATTTGATAACTTTTATAAGACGTTTATTTATCAACTTGAAAGGTTCTTGAGTTGTTGCTATGTTTTTAATTCTAACTGTAAATATTAATAATATATCTGGATAATTTACAGTCAGTCTTACGTTCGATTAGTCTATTTTTCTATCGTCTTTTTTGATATTATTTATCGAAATAATGTTGTAAATGTGGTTACTGTAATAAAAAACTACCAGTCATACCTAACTCACGTACAAAAATGCTAAATGTTTCCAAGAATTTACTTTGATTTTTTTATTATTGAAACAAGAACCTATTAGAAAAAATATATTTAAAAGAGATTTAGTGATTCATGACTATCCCACTCCTAACTAATATTTTAAATGTGATAAGATGTTTGGATAATAATCATGGAAAGAAATTAGAATTATTTTTAATAATCTCACCATCATAAATCATTTTACGAAATATATGATAAAATCCCCAATATTAAAAGACACATTTCCACAAATCGTGCAACTTAATACAAGTCGGCTAAATTGGTCGATTTTTTTCAGACTATTGATTGATACCAATTGAGTTTCAGCATCTGTGCGGGCCATCAATCACTTTTTTATTTTATTTTTTTGTATAAAAGGAAAGCGGGTACAGTCAGCAGAAAAATGGTATCATTAGTCCTGAATTAGGGAGTAATGGTGACATAAAAAAACGAGAATAGTATGACTACTGTTAATTAAAAACAAAATTAAAAATGATTAAATTATATTACCTAATTTATATTTCATAATTTTCACAACCTATAAGTTAACTTAGCACAAAAGTTAATCATTCATTTAAAAATAAAAATGTGTCATTTCTTCTACATGCTTTAACAAATTTTCTAACTTAAACCAAAACAATAATTTAACCAAATCGCAATCGACTGTACCCAAACATTTGAAGAGCGCAGATAATCCCTCCAAAGCTTTATCTGCTCGACTGTCCGTTTTGAGTGAGTCGTTTCGAAACACTTTTGACTAAGCAGTACTCACCAGTACTTCCTGCTGTAGATAATACTCGAGGGTTTCGAATATGGGATTTTAAAGGCCTCAATATGGACCGTTCCGCTTAATATGGCCATGGTATACAGTGGGGGACAACTAAATCGGAATAGTTTTTGGTTTGTTTTATTGTTATTAGGGTTGTCGCTTGAAAAATGTGAAAGCTATATTATTCTACTTGAATATTGCATTAGTATTTGAGTACAAAAAAATCAAGAAGATTAAACGTAAGTAGCATTAGATTTTATGGGATCTTTAATCTCATCAACAAAATCATACAAAACTAAATAAAAAAGTAAAGTTTTTTTTTTCTATGCAAAACAAAAAGATTTTAAATGGGCTGGAGTGAACCTTAAAATCTAATTTAGTACAGAAACATTACAGATTTTCAAAATTATCGTCATGTTTTTGTGGTAAGAAATTCATGAGATAAAAATATAAAAATAACAGCGTACAAAATGTCCCACTAGTTGAGCACACGCTTCTCGGATACTGAGAGGGTTTAAGCCGTAATCCACCACGCTGGCTCAGGGCGGGTTGGTGAATGCACATGATAGATAATCATCCAATAGTGTGTGTTTTCTCACGATGTTTTATTACCACAAAAAAATAATTGAGAAAATCAATTCATACTACTAATTTCTTGCACCGACCTGTAACAGTGTTGCTTGCAATGTAAAATTTATCTTTATATTTTATAACTAATAAAATTTGTTATAAAACATACGTGTAAAGTACTTTACGATAAACGGACATGTTTGTGTACCTGTACAGGTTAAAACTGTAATAAAATCGTTGTAGGACGTTAGAAATGTAATAAAATACAAATATATTAATATAAAGTACAGTTAGAACAAGATATTTAGATAAATATTAAACGTATATAAATTACCTACTGAAAATCCAGACCTACATAAAAGCATACACAATATTTTACAAAAAGATGCAAATGTTTGTATTTTACGTCATTTTAATACTTGGATATCTGCATGTTTGTAATAATCACACAAAAAAACTTGAATAGATTTAAATAATATTTTGTTTGCAAATATAATATAATGGAAAACCCCAATGCCCACTAGAACTCATTTATCTGAAGCTAAAGCCGCGTACCTATCATATCCTAATATATTATAATATATTTATTAAAAAAATAAAATAATTTTGGAGTGGTAGAGTTTAGCTGTAGGCTCTGTCTGCAGCGATTACTGGGCTGACTCGACCGGTGAAATACCACCGTCGCACAGAAAACCGACGTGAAGCAGGGACGATGTTCCTGCGTTTCCTTCGGCAATTGCGATATCCGGTCCCAAATTTTCTCTAACGCTCAGCAACACACCCTCAACACCCACAGTGTTGCGGGTAATCATGGGCGGCGGTGATCACTTACCATCATGTGACCCGCTTGCTCGTTTGCTAGTTTGTCATAAAATAATAATAATAATAATATTACTCTTAAATATATCTTTTATAAAAGCTAAGCTATCTACGTCGCTATCCACATTAAATAAAATCCCAAGTATTATTTCCCCTTTCAATTAATCTACAGTTCAACACGAACAAACGTACACCCATTTGTAAGAGCTCTTACACCATTTTCGTGGCCTCTTTTCGGATTTAAACATTACTAAGACAAATTACTACTATCTGAGAAAATCTCGACCAGAAGAATTCTTTCTCTACCCCTTCGTGGTATAAATTGTGCTATTTTCTCTACTTAAAACGAATTGCAAGTGTTTTGTGTGCAAATGTGCTGGCTCTGTAACCGTTTTTGAGGTTATTTTTAATTAAGTTAATTATCTGCCGTATTTAAATTATGGTACAACTTTAACCAATATTCTTCTTCTTCATCGTGTGATGAATATGCACTTCGCAGCACATATTCATCTAGGGTCCGAATTTTTGGGAACCGCCTTTTTAGGACCTCTGACGTGGTTCCTGTAGGGTAGTGGCCACCCTACTGTCAGTATTTTTCATGCCGCCTATCTAATAGGTACCTGACTTGGCTTGACGAGTACGAGCTCGAATAGTTCACGGGACTAACCAATATTAAGCAGATCACTCAGATCAGAATACATCTAAAAATAAAATTTGGTGCAGGTAGAGTTGCAAAATGAAAATCGACAACATTTTGCTGTAATCCACGAACATTTAGGTCTATAATCCTTTCAATACTCAAAATATAGCATTAGCAGTTGGTGTTCTTGATAGTAGTTAATAATTACAAACTCGATGCCTTTCCTCAATTGCCTTTTCAACCAAAACAAGAAAACTGTTTAGCGATAGAAACTGAAGAGACGATTTCTGTAAGCCATTTTAGAAATAAATGCAATCTTATCCACATATACATCTTTATATTCTCACCCACTTCAAGCACTATTTGAGCGTACTTGCATCCAAACAATAACACTGGGACATAGAAAATCAATCCGGTTGTATACCCTAAAGCACATACCTGAGGATTTCTACGTGATATTTCCACATTCAGATAGCTTTACGTATAATATTGAAGAGATGACACGTACCGAGAAAGGTATATGGCGCTGGGTAAGGTATACGCAGTGCTGGGTAAGGTGTACATTAGTGCTGTGTAAGTTACTGTAAAATATACCGATGATGGAAATGTAGAACACATTTTGTACGGTTTTAACTTATAGGAGATAGAAATATTGAAAGAGTACTTACAAACATTTCAATTAAGTATTGGCAAATCCTAGTTATTCTAGATATTTTATGTAATTGCGTTTTTTTAATGGTATGTCTTATGGAGGGGATATGGGAGGTATGCAAACATAAATAATTGTGTTAAGCTTACAAGTAGTGTACAAAAAAAAATTGAGAAAGCAATTTTTCTCCGTTATGATAGAGACTTTAAGAAAAAGTCAAAACAAATGATGACTTTTCTGAAACTTTTTATAGACAAAAAATGTAAACGATTGGTGTTTAAGTCGATAAATTAAAAAACATGGACATCCCTAGCGCACACCTGACATGCACAATAGTGACGAGTAAGGGAAATAAAATATTATCTAATGGACCAGCCTGAATTGGTGTTTCGTGTTAGAATTTGAATTGCTACGCGAAAAAATATTTTACAAAATGCACCTCTGAATTTTGTTTAGGGTTTAAGACAGAGTATTTGTAAAATTACAATGAATTTGACACAACTTAAATACTTCACAAATGCTTATCTAACGTTACCACAGCTTTTGTTGGTCAAGAGCATACTTGTTAGTATTTAGTTTTTATTGTAAGAAGGACAAATTATAATGTTAAAAATAAAATTAACACCTATAATGCATGTAAAGTAGGCATTTACAGAAGAACAATCGACTTAAGATAACCTTAAAAGTAATTATTACTGATAACATTTTTTGATGGAAAAGTTTAATCCTCTATACGAAAATTGATCACAGACATGATGGATGAGTTTAAAAACCTAAATAATTTCATTAAAATACGTCAATATATGAATCAGGTAATCGATAAAAATATCTTTCTTTTATCTCTATTACAATTCAATATTTAAGAATAATAAGCACATTTTATCATTATTGTATTCAAAAATAGTTTGCATGACTTAATAATAAAGAATATAATTAGTTCAAAATAATGAATGTACTTTTAATGCAGGACTTAGTTTATTTCAGGCAATCAGGCTAAAAGGCCCACTTTTGGCTTAGCCAAAAAACATAGAATGGTTTACCTATTTCATTATCTTCCCCAGTACGTGATAGTTTTAAAAAAATCAGAGCTTTGCTTTTACGAATTTTGAAGTAAGTCTAGACTTTTAAATTAGGTTACACAAATCTAATTGCTTAGCTCAATAATGATTTCTTTAATAAAATAACTGCGAGTTATGTGAAATATTAAAATAATTCTTGAATTAAGTTAGAGACAAAGGGACTTTTTAAAAAAGTCTGGCCAAAAATAGCAATTTCAATTATCTGTGACAAAAACAACCGGTATTTTCTCTATATTTGCCTCTGAATAAACTATAGTAGATAGCTGTTTATATGTAAATGGCAGAAACAGTTAGATCAAACGTCACAAAACAAACCAAGCAGTGCCAGTTACCGAGGTTTTTAACAGAAGTATTTTTGAGGCTGGCGTTAGTAACCTTTAGGATCCCGGTGGGACTCCTGAAGGCCGATTCATGAAGCATTTAAAGATTTTCACCAACAGTAAAAATCTTTAAATGGTTCATGAATAAAAAAAGAAGAAACCGACGGCAACAACATATAACTCGACATCTGCAATTTTAGTAAAAATCTGTTTTTGACTCGTACATGGTTAAAAAATCGATACTTATATTGTACGAGTCAAAAACAGATTTTTACTAAAATTGCAGATGTCGAGTTATAAAATGTTGCCGTCGAAACATAGGTACATAAAACGAGTTTCAACTCATTTATGGTTAGAGTGCCGACCCACCATATGCCCACATTCATGGAAGAGGACTTCTGGCCGCAGGGTGACGTGTTTCGGAAGTTTTGAGGCCGGTTGCCTGCTGATTCAGCACTACCGAAACTATTAGTGTAGTGTTAGTTTTAAGTATATAATATCTATCTGTAAGGTATATATGATATGGGCCTCTGTTAACATATTTAAGATCTTTTATGTAAATATTGCCTGAAATAAATGAATAAAATAAAGAAAAATTAAAAAAATAGGTAAGTTCCTAAAATATAGACATTTAGGTAAAGATATTCGGCTCAAGCGCAATAGAAGAACAATTAATGCAATAACCCCTCTACCAGACTACCATCAAGAGCCCAATACTTATCAAAAAATACAATTATCAGCTTGATAGCCAAAACGCAATTAATTTCCTCTTATCGAACTCATTGAGCATATTGATATAAAGTATTTAATATAATAACTGGAGCACTACTTGTTCTGTGAACTTGATGAGAGGCAGTCATGTTCAAGTGGGTAGGACTGGTGTTACTGCTGGGCGCAGTCTGCGCTAAACATGAGATTTATGAAGGGTAAGTGGCAAATGATATAAAAAGTTACGCAACTTGTGATCCTGATGAGAGTAAACTCTTTTAAAAAATAAACTTTTCTTCTTTATGATCATTATTAATGAATTAAGATTTTGTTTGTTTTGCGATAAGCTTGTAAACGGGCAAACTGGTCACATGATGGTAAATGATCACTGCTGCCTCTTTTCATCTACAAAAAACATTTGTTGAGGGAATGCATCGAGAAATTTGGCACCCGATATCGCTCTAACCCAACGTAACGTAGGATACCCTGCTTCACGTCGGTTTTCTGTGCAATGGTAGTATTTCACCGGTCGGGGCAGTTCCATTACTGCAGCTAGAATGTACCCCACTATAAAAGTTTTAGCTTGGGAAACTAAATACCTGTCATCAACCAATCCATATCTACTACTTTTTTCAGCTACACAGTCTTCGAAATCAGCGTGAAAGACGCCGAAGAGATCCAGTTCATCAATAGTCTGGAGAGCCAGTTCAATCTGGATGTCTGGTCCCACAGTCTGCCAGGAAGGCCAGGACTTGTTCTGATCCCAGGAGACAAGAAGGCTTTGATTGAAGAAACTCTTGCCTTGAAGGGAATAGAGTACAA
Organism: Emmelina monodactyla; assembly: GCA_916618145.1. Classification (NCBI taxonomy): domain Eukaryota; kingdom Metazoa; phylum Arthropoda; class Insecta; order Lepidoptera; family Pterophoridae; genus Emmelina; species Emmelina monodactyla. The sequence goes on from OU745316.1 coordinate 8,284,143, forward strand.
AGTTGAAGTCGAGAATGTCAGAGAGTAAGTTTCAAATTGAAAAACGACAATGTTAAGAACGTAAATCTTTAAAAGGGTTTGAAATGAATTTACTAAAGCAAATAAAAAACAAAATTAAAAAACTTACTTCATGGGTAAATAAGCTTTTAGCAACTGTACTTGAGTAATTCAGGATAGTATCTAGTTTTTTTAGAAACTTTTTTTCATTAATTTGAAAGTGTATTTTGTTTGCGTTGACTTAGAAAAGCAAGCAAAGCTATAAGCAAAAGTACTTGAAAATGCGACTTTTGAAAATTTTAATCGGTTTAAGATAACCATATACGATGACTATACGAGATTATACTTTAATCTGTTACAATAATATTAATAACGTCATGGATTTTTAAATCTGTGTAAAACCTTGAAATTACTGATATGATTGATAGTAAAAATATTTCATTTGATTATCAATAAAAGACTCACTATTTAATTTAGCTATGTTAATATATCAAATTTAACTAAAATAATATAGCTTATTTCAATAGTAGAAATATTATTACGATATTATTATTTAGTTTCATTTGGAGAAGTAGAAATTAAATAATTGCTTTTTAAATACTTGAAATTCGTCGACGTTATTAATTAAATGCTAAGTACTTATGTAATTATTTATTTCAGGCAATTGGAGCTAGAAGACCAACTGTTGGCTAAATCTAAGAACAAGCCACATAGGTCTATGAAGAATGGATTACCTATTGACACTATCTACACTTATGATGAAGTACGTAGTAACTGAAAAAAATTATTAAAATTGTACATTAATTTCTACCATAGTAGTGAATTCAAAAATAAAAGAGAGCTTAGTATTCAAAAAAAGTATTTAAGGTTATACGCACAAATCTCAAAGAAGGACTTTAAAATACTCATTAACATTTTACTAAAAACAACAAAAGTTTAAATAAAAAATTGCTTTTGAATAATCAAGGACTATAATAATTTCAGATTGACGAGTACATCGAAGGTCTTGCTAAGGATCACTCTGATCTGGTAACCTTGGTCAACGCTGGCAAGACCATTGAAGGTAGAGACATAAAATATTTGAAGATCTCCACTACCAACTTTGAGGTAAGTACTTTAGATGTTATCATCGTTTTATCTTATGTATCTAAAAGACTAAAGATAGTCGCATAGTAAGATGGATAAAATGATAACGCCATTAATATTCTGAAAACTGAATTTATTAATTAATAATCCCCCTTAAACCGCTATTGTTGAATTAAACTTAAGAAATATCGTTGTCCTCTAATGTAAAAGGGTGTTTTAGTAAAAATAATTATTTCATTGTGATAACTATGGCAATTCAAAACATAATTAAATACTAACATCATACTTTTCCCAAGGGACAGTAAACGTTGAAAAAAGCTTTTAAAAATGGCCCACTTTACAACTTTGTTACTTTTAGATTATTATTTTTGTTATCACAAAGATAAAAAGTTGCAGTTCATACATACAATTTAACACTAGTAAATTCCAAACCCTGAATGGAAAAAAAAACTTTCATCTTTTTTAACCGTCCCATCTCTCTTTTTAAGGACAAGAGCAAGCCCATAATCTTCATCGAGTCTCTCCTCCACGCTAGAGAGTGGGTAGGCCAACCCGCCACACTGACAGCCATCAAGAAGCTGATCTTTGACGTCACCGACTCAGACGCTTTACAAGACTTCGACTGGATCATCCTGCCTATTGCCAACCCTGATGGATTCCAGGCTACTCATGAGAAGGTTTGTAAGACAGACATAAGTTAAGGGACGCCACATTTTTTATATGTAATGGATTCCTATGTACAGTACTTTGACAATTTATTTCGTACTCGCCAAACCAAAAATAGGTGCCTACTAGACGGTTTGAAAAATCCTGACTGTGCCGAAGCCACTATTCTCCTGGAATCACTTCACAAGTCTTCAATTTAAAAAAGTGGTTCCTAAAAACGAAAAATAGAAGAGTACATTTTGCCTCACTTTATTATAACATATATTTTCTAAGTAAAATCAATTTTCTGAATCGTTTTGTTTTGTTAGGTTCATGAGACAAAAAGTTCGCTGAACCAAGAAACTACACAGGATGATTAAAGGTTAATGTAATTCTGCAAATAAATATTATATTAACGAAAAGTAGAAATTATCTTGATATACAATTATCTAATAATATTAAGTCTTTACTTTCGTCTAGACATTTATTCTGTACCCTTTTCAAACAATTTTAGGTTTAAGATCCAAAGTAAAGAGAAATTGTGATCAAAGTAATAACATCACAGACCAAAGCACTATTCAAAGTTTGTTATTGCATTAGAATGAATTACTTGGCTGAACTTGATTTTAGTTTATCTATAACGTCAATTACTAAAAAGGTTATATACCCTTCATTGAAATCAAATTTTAAGTTTGCTTTACCACTGTATAATTCAACTAAATAAGTTTTCAATAACGAACGATTTTTCATTGTCACTAAGCTTAAATCAGTGGGCAATTCACGTAAGGAACTTAAACAATTTCTTGGCGAGAAATGGCTAAAGTTTATTAGGCAGCTTTCTGCAAGTTTGATAGTTTTGGGTTTCGATTTGTATTGTCTTCTTAGGAAAACATTTCAACTTGTTTAAAAGATTACGAGGTATATTAATTTTCTTTAACTAAGTTTTTTCTCCGTAAACAGGATCGTTACTGGAGGAAGAACAGGGCTACCGGCTACATGATTGGAAACTTTTGCAGTGGCGTAGATTTGAACAGGAACTTCGACATCAACTGGAGTCAGGCTTCCAGCAGTCTTGTCTGCTCGGAAACCTTCCATGGTTCTAAACCAGCATCCGAACCTGAGACCAAGGCTATCCAAAAGATCATAGACGACAACTTGGACAGAATGGAACTCTTCATCGACATCCATAGCTTCGGAAGCTTGATCTTATACGGATACGGCAACGGCACTCTCTCGAATAATGGCTTGGTTGTTCACATGGCTGGTGTTGAGATGGGCAAGGCTATCGACGCTGTCAAAGAGAGCTGGAACCCTAATTACACTGTTGGAAATGTTGCTATGGTTCTGTACGCTGCTTCGGGAAGTTCTCAAGATTATGCTCAGTCTGTTGGTGTCCCGTTGTCGTACACTTTTGAATTGCCTGCTCGTAGGAACAGCGGTGGAACTCTTGCTGGGTTCTTGGTAGATGATAGCTTCATTGAACAAGCTGGGTATGAAACTTGGCAAGGTATCCTGGCCGGAGCAAGGTTCGCTCGCAACAACTTCAGAATGAGGCGTGGACTTTATTAAACATCTGAATCATACCTCTTTGTAAATAAATAATTCTCAAAAAAAATAATCCTCTTCCCCCCGGACCTCTGCACAGTGTAGACGCTTTTTGGCAAGACCTCTTTAATAATTTAAAATAAAAATTTCAATAAACAAAACTTTCGTCGTAAATTCAGTGAAGTACCAGGAGTGCATAGACGTACCATAGCAACGCATCGCCGAGCCCCGCCTGTGACTGTGAGTCACTGCAACGCGGCTGCCTGCGCACGCGCAACTAACCCCACCACCGAGTAACTCCACCCAGGCCACGCCCCGATCAACACTGGTATACGCAATTTGCACCGCCCTCTATCCCTAAGGTTCTTTTTGCTGCAAATAAACTACACCTTGCCGTCGTACTCACCGGAACATTTAGGCCTACATTTAATTTGTCGCTGATAAATATGTCCGTCAAGCGTACTCCGCCGACCTCAACCGCTCAAAATCCCTTCAATTTATTGTCGGTTCCACAGGATTCAGATACGGCTTCCTCTGAAAAAATTTATTCAGATACTGAAATAGATATTCCACTTGTAAACCGTCGTTATAAGAGGAAACACGGAGATTCTAACTCACAGGAAATCAAAGATATGATTTCTAACTTGCAAACGCAACAAAACCGGCAATTTCAATTATTCAAGGAAGATATGCTTACCATTAAGGAGCAAAACTCTGAAATTAGACACTCGATTGACTTTATGTCGCAGAAATATGACGAGTTATTAAAAAAGTTTAACCATGTACAAAAGGAAAATGAAAACTATAAGGTTCGAATTCTGTCACTGGAACGTAAAGTTGATTTCTTTGAAAGAAAAACCGTAAGCTCGTCGATAGAAATTAGGAATATTCCATCACAAAAACAAGAATCCAAAGAAAATCTTTGCAATATTGTAAAAAACATCGGTGATGTAATTAGACAACCTATTTGCAACTCAGACATCAAGGAGATATATCGCATCCAAAACAAAGCAAGTAATAGTAACCACAGTAACTCGCCCACAATTGTTGTGGAATTCCTATCCACCATAAAAAAAGAAGAGGTTTTAAAGACATCAAAATTATATAACAAAACCAACAAATTAGACACCTCTCTCTTAAAGGTTGAAGGGCCCACTAAACAGGTTTTCGTTAGCGAGTCACTTACTCCACAAGGTCGCCGTCTTTACTTCTTGGCTAGACAATTTTGCAAAGCACACTCAGGCGCCAGCAGCTGGACTTCATATGGGAAGATTTTTCTGAAAATTAACGATAAAGCTAACCCAAAATTAATTGCCTGCGAGGAAGACCTAGACAAACTTTCGAACACTGAATGACTAGTTCACCATATTTCTTGCTACCTTTTTGTAAATAATAATAACTTTATTTTTCTATTTAATGTGCACACTATACTGTATTTTGTTAATATTTTTTGTTTTTTAAACACAAAATGCAGAGTAAAAATTAACAACACACACACATATTACACTCAACAAATTAAACAAACCTTTAAAAAAAGTAACATGCCGATACATAAAAATTACTCGATATTGTCTTACTACTTCAACTTATTTTTATATATACCACTTTACTATTTAAAATTTGTATCTATTGTCTATGCAATGCCACTACACATAATGTGTTATATAATATCTTTCACATTTATTTTATATACATATTTTTATAATTCACTGCTTACAATAATCAATTACAAAAATAATATTCTACGCATAAATTTGCGAACATATAGTACTGACTTCAAAAAAATCAAAAATGCCTGACTTTGAGGACATTCATGATGACCTTGACGCCCTTAGCTCGACGAACTCATTAACTTGTGATGTGGAAGACTGCCACTCTTTACTGATTGAGTCAGGATTTACCTTTCTACATCAAAACATTAGAAGTTTAAACTGTAATTTCTCGGGATTATTACCAATTTTAACGACATCCAAAGTAGATTGGGACTGCATATTTTTAACTGAATGTTGGCTACACTCAAACAACAACATACCTGAGTTGGACGGCTATTCTCACATACAAACCACAAATAACTACACACAAAATGAAGGGGTTGTAATATACTTTAAGAGCGATTTAATTTTACACTCGGAGGAACCATCCTTAACAGAAGCAAATTGCTTAATGTTAAAACTAAATAATAATTCAATAGCTTTAGGAATCTATAGGCCACCGGGCTATAAAAATACTAATTTATTTATTCAATCTCTTAATGAACTTCTTTTAAATTTAAATTCAATACAAAATATTATAATTATAGGTGACATTAATATAGATATTAGCAGTAATAGTAAGGACTCTTATAAGACCTCATACCTGGATATGTTGGCTTTTCATGGCATTTTTCCTGCATTTACTACCTGCACCCATAATAAGACTTGCCTCGACCATATCTTACTGAAAACTAAGCTACCTGCCAAATGTCTCATTATCCAAACCTCTTTAACTGACCACGATAGCATTGCTCTGTATATCAAGCACAATCCTAAACATAGATCACCTAGACCAACATTTAAAATTGACTTCGAAAATATTGAATCCTCAATTAAAATCATTGATTTCAGTTCAATCTACTGTTGTACTGACGCCAATGAAGCCACAAACATTTTAGTCGACCGCTTGTCTGAACTAATCAAAAACAACACAACAGAAATAAGAAAGCCAAGGCGTAAGCGAACTTTTAAACCATGGATCACAAACGGTTTATTGAAATGTATGAGAAACAGAGACAGTTTATATAAAAAGACTAAAAAGGATCCAAATAACGAGGTACTATCAATAACGTATAAACGATATAGAAATTTCTGTAATAATATTATAAAGAAGGCCAAGATAGAGTATGAAAAACAACAACTTGACAAGGCAAGTAAAAATAGTAAAGATTTATGGAAAGCTATAAAAGAAATAACAAATAGTAAAATACATAGGGAAAGTGGTCAGGAATTACTACAATCAGTTTCCATTAATGATATTAATTCATTTTTTGCAAACGTAGGTCGTAATTTGGCGGAATCTAATAGTAATAATAACCAACATTATCTCAATAACTTAAAAAGTTGCAATTACTCCTTTGGATTTCTCCAAACTGATCACAGAGAGATTGAATCTTTAATCCACAATCTTAAATCAAACTCATCTGTCGGTCTTGATATGATTTCTACGGACATCTTGAAGCGCTTCTCTCAATTATTGGTCCCACCACTTACATTTATTTGTAACCTAGCCTTTTCGACTGGAGTTTTCCCTACAGCTTTTAAAAAATCAAGAATCCAACCAATATATAAGAATGGAAACAGAGATTGTGTCAACAACTATAGACCAATTTCTATATTGCCTACCTTGTCCAAAATACTGGAACGACTAATGAACAAGAGACTGACAGTGTTCTTAGAAAAACATAACCTTTTATCTTCATCACAATTTGGTTTTCGAGCGAATAAATCTACAGGAGATGCTGTCCATGTGCTAACAAATCATGTTGTTGAAAATTTGGATAGTAGGAATAAAGTCATTGCTCTATTTCTTGATCTGGCAAAGGCATTTGACACCGTCTCTGTACCAATCTTGATAAAAAAACTCGAATGTATTGGAGTAAGGGGCCTCCAGCTGAAATTGTTTAAGGATTACCTTTCTAATCGATCACAATGTGTTAGGATTGGAAATGTGCAAAGTGATGAAGTCCCAATATTTTATGGTGTTCCTCAGGGGAGTATATTGGGACCCACCTTATTTCTAATATACATAAATGACCTTTGCGACCTAAAGCTCCCAAATACTAAAATTGTGACCTTCGCAGATGACACGGCACTATTGTTTTCGGGGCCAACCTGGGATGAGGTATTCGAGACTGCTCAAAGAGGTTTTGATTCAGTTTCCAAATGGCTTGCTAATAATATACTTAAGCTTAATGTTGAGAAGACCAAGTATCTTACATTCTCCAAAAAACCAAACGAAGAACTTGACCGCTTTTGCATTCACGCCCACACTAGCTCTGAACTTTGTTCTGCTATGTGCGTTTGTCCACAAATCCAAAAGGCTTCTTTAATTACCTACCTAGGCGTTCAAATTGATGACAAACTTAACTTTAATTTTCATTTAGACCTTTTAGCTGCTAGATTAAGGAAACTTATATACATTTTTAAAATTTTAAGACGCGTTGCTAGTAAAGATTTAATAAAATCTGTCTATCTAGCATTGGCCCAGTCAATTATATCTTATTGCATCACGTCTTGGGGAGGAGCTGCTAAAACACATATGTTAAAGGTTGAAAGAGCTCAGCGGGCTATCCTCAAGGTCAGTCATTTTCTTCCATTTTATTATCCTACCAACAACCTTTTTAAAATATGCAAGGTTCTATCTGTTAGAAAACTGTTCGTACTGCAAACTGTTATGAATAAACACTCCAGTCTTACATATGATTCTGCGCAGGTAAATCTAAGAAGAAGAAGAGACCTTGTGTGCCCGACTATAAAGCTGAATACCAGGTTTTCTCAACGTTTTTACATCTTTCTTGGAGGCTTTCTTTACAACCAAATTAACAAAGCTACGCCAATCTATTCTCTTAATAATTTTCTCGCTAAGAAGAGAATCTCTAAATGGCTGCGTACTTTAGATTACGATATGACTGAACAGCTTTTAATCTCTTTTTAATATACATTATGCCGGAACACACCTATATACTACACTTATTATTTTTTATTTATTATATATATTGTATGAAGTAGTAAGCTATTTTTTTATTTATTTCTATCATAAACCACGCTATTCACACTCCAACGTTACTCAACACATACAATATATATTTATCCCTAACGAAATGTACAATCATTACATTAATTGATCATAAAAAGCCTTATTTCAATATTGTTTAACTTAAACTAGTTCTATTCTATTATAATTGTAATTGTTTCCTATATTTCCTGGGTAAAGAGCCTGGTGATCTGTAGTTCAGGCCAAGGCCTATATCAGACACCAGCTCCTTACTTTCACTTGGGCAAAATTATGTCTTAGGCTTATTGTAATTTAAGAAAACCCTAGATTGTCTAAGTATTGGAAAGGAGAAATAAATGATTATATTATTATATTATTATTATTAATTAATTTGATTTTTTTAGTTTGAATTCCTTAATTTTGCGGTGCAAGACATTTTAAATAAACTAACGTATAGGGATTAAACCTTAGCTCTTTTTGGTTTTAAATAAATAAAATTAATGCTTTTTTCAATAATTATGACAGTTTATTTTCAAATAAAAAAAATCAATGAAGTAATGGATTATTATTAATTAATTTTGGTAGTCACGTCAAAAAAACCTCTTATCATATAAATGATGATAACAGTTTATCTAACAATGATATTAATTATCTACCAACTGTGAAAATAATTAAGGATCCTAAGGTTTTTGTTAGGTAATGTCCTTAATAAGTTCATAATAATAAAACTAAATTGAAATTCGGTACTACATGTTTTTTGCATATTATATATTATTTACTAGTTATTTTATGGAAACTGTAGTACATGATTTCATTGAATTAACGTAGAAATTTCGCTAGTAGGTATTAGTAACTTAATACTTCCTTTTGATCAGTTAAACGTAACGGGCTTTATGCAAAATATAAATTATTCTAATAACGTCAACCCTAACGTAAGGTTTTCTTTTTAAGTCACGGAACCCACAAAAAAAACAGATTAAATAAACTACAGTTATTATTTTCGGATTGCATTTAAAGGTTCCTTTGAATTTTATATATTAACTTAAATCTCGCTTACCAAGAAGGAGGCCTGTTTTCTACTAGGCGTTTGTATATAGGTTGTTATTATTAATATTATTGTTTTTTTCGAATTAATTAATTTTGCGTAATTTATTGATTATATTACTGATAAGCTTTTCAAAAACTGTAGGCAAGTTTGCAACCGAACATTTCAAAACCAACAGACACAAAATAACAACTCTTTAACACAAAATTATCGCCGTGGCTTAATAGCGCAAATATGTATTTTAAAATTAAATTTAAAATTATTTATTATGCCTAAAGCTGAAGAAACATTATCAAATTATGTAGATTAGATTTGATAGCTAGAATGTTAATAATTTCATTACCTCTGGTTGTTTACAGAATATCATATCAAAATCATGTTGTTTACATTAAGTATAATTTTGTGCATATTTTCTAGAACTTGTGACGCTAAATATGAGGCCTATAAAGAGTAAGCTTTTGAATTAATATTTCGCTTTACAAAAATATATTTCTTAAAACCAGAAAGTTTAATTTGATCTGAATGCTTGTGTATAAATCGGTTTCTAATCGCAATATTTTTTGCAGACATAGGGTATACAACATCAAATTTACAACCAGACAACAGCAAGATGAATTGCACAAATTGAAAATAGATTCGGCAGACTTTTGGCGAAATCCTTCTTTTGATAATGGTGTGGGTGGTAGAGTGATGATACCGCCTACTCAATTCAAGATATTTGAGGGTATAATTGAAGAACTAGGAGTTGAACAGAACATTGAAATTGAAGATCTGTTTGAGTAAGTGTACAAATAAAATGGTAAATTAAAAAAACTTTTGCAAGTTCATATAACAGTACATTACAGTACATAACATAAATTTTGATTTCAGATATTTAAATGAAAAAGATAAGCAGCTGCCAAGAACGTTATCCCGCGCAAGTGAAGAATTTGGATTTGACAGATATTTTAGATATGCGGAAGTAAGTTTGTACCTTTAATTCAATTATCGTTAATAACTTGAAATATAAACAAGTAAGTTACTTTCAGATTTTAGAACATTTGAATTTAATTTACGAATACTCGAAAAATGTTACCGATTATGTAGAAATTATTACATATGGAAAAACGATGGAAGAAAGATCTTTAGTTTATTTAAAAATAAGCAACAATAATGGAACAACTAAGCCTGTAGCTATTATAGAAGCTGGTATTAATCCAAGAGAGTGGATAACAATTCCTGCAGCAGTGAACATTGCCGAAAAGTTATTAAATGAACAAGAACTCTTGGACAAATTTGATTGGATAGTTATTCCAGTTTTGAATCCTGATGGCTACGAGTACACTCATACCAATGTAAGTAATAATTTAAATGAAATCAAAATTAATAATTTTAAAATTATAAAATAAACATTGTTGATTGATTTTAGTTGAGGCTTTGGACAAAATCGATGAGTCAGAACAGTAATCTTGGAATGATATGCCCTGGAGTCAATCTCAACAGAAATTTTGATATTGACTGGCTAGTATCAGACTCAAGTTCAAGTCCATGCAGTCATCTTTATGGAGGAATAGAGCCTTTTTCCGAAGTTGAAACACAGCTAACCAAACATCTGCTTGAAGAGTATGGTAATAGAGTAACATTTTACATATCTCTGCGAAACAAAAACGGTTTCGTGACTTATCCATGGCAATTTGAACAAGCTGCCAGTGGTATGTTTAGACAACACTATTATTTAGGTCTTGAGATGATTAATAATAGCAAATACAATTACACGTTAGATGTAGCTTCAATAGCTGTTGCGGAAAGAATTTCTGGAACAAGCACTGACTATGCTAGACAAAATGGAGTGCTTTACCCATTTAATATAGAAATTATTGGGAGAGGGGATGACTTTGTATTTATACCAGAAGAGGAAATCAAAGATATTGTTGACGATGTTTGGATGATGGTTTCGGCAGCTGCTAAAAAAATATAAGATTATTTTTTTATTGTAATTTACTTATAGACCTTTTATTATTACCATTTATAAAAATTTGATTATTATTGTGTTTGCATAAGTAAGAGCATTCTAGTTGCAGATTTATGTCTAAATGGATTTATCAAATTAATATTTCTCGACCATTTGGCCGTTGGTAATTACTTAATTAGGTAATCTCCTCAAAGTCAATATTATGTTCTTATCTAATTACCATTTCAGTGGACTATTTTGGTACTCCCATCAAGTTGGAATAATTACTTAGGAACGACAAAGCCAAATTTACAAATAATTACTTTGTATAATTAGTACTTTGTAGAAACCAGTGTAATTCTTTATAGGGGTGCGCGTGGGATACCTTCTCATGCGGCCGTCCTCTTTCCGATTCATGCTCCATTGCCCCGGGGCAGTTATACAATTTTTAAATAATTTTAAAATCATTCCCCACTGACCCGAGATGTCGAACGTATGCTCCATTGCCCCGAGTAGCGAACGTACAGATAGTTACAAATTTGTTAAGGTGACGTAATAAAACAATATATTAAATCAACAACATTATTTGTTTGCCATTCGTTCTTACAATCATTCATTATTAACCACTACTCAACATGAAAAGTTAAAACATCTTTAATTAACTAGCATAAAAGATATTTAAATAAGAAATTCTTATTCTAAGCCTTAATTACGAGACGGTTATTTTGTGACTCTACATATTTTTTCTAAACAATGTCCTAAAGTTATTTTCCCTTTTAAATTATCTTGAATTGAATCATTAATTATAGTATACTAGTGGCCGCCCGCGACTGCGTTCGCGTGGAAGTCAGTTTCCCGTGGGAATGAGATGTTTTCCCGCGGTAAAAAGTATCCTATGTGTTATTCTGATGTATAACCTATATTACTGCAAAGTTTTATCCAAATCCATCCAGTAGTTTTTACAAACATCCATCCATCCATCTATCCATACATCCTCACAAACTTTCACATTTATAATATTAGTAGGATAATTCAATATTGTTTCTATTTTTAGAGATATAGGACACCTTTTAGAAAATTATTTACTTTCATTTTATAAACAGAAGCATCGTTGTACAAAATTTCTAATACCTTGAAAATAGTTGGATTTGTATTAAACATCTTGTTAATTTTAGAATGCCAACCCTTAATGATATTGGTTGTTTTCAAAATTTCTTCATAGAATGACCATTTACCTAAGAAAACTTTATGCGCCATCTATGTTTTTACAAAATAATCATTGAATTTCTCAATATTTTTTTTATGATCAGGACAATCTTGCATTATATTTATAGAAAAAACATCTTCTACCAATTTATTTGGTAATAATGTTAAGGCACAACACAACGCTACATGATTTTTAGGAACTGGTGATTTAGTTAATAATATTTGTTGCGCTTCTTTTATGAAACTGATAACCCGCGCGAAGCTAAATGAGGCCTTTTCGTTCAGAGTCCACAGAACTAAATTCACTAGGAGATGAACTGCTGGGTTCACAATCGTTATCCCTATTCATTTGCCACCACTTGGTTACAATGCTTATTGTTTTATACCAAGTTACTACCATAAATTCAACAGCTTTGACATCATCGAATGCCGACGGCTAGGCCGATACAAGTTAAACTTGACACTATTTTTTAAGACGTTCTGTTCAGGACTGTACAAAATTATTATTGATTTCTATTAAAAATACGTCTCGGGTCAGTGGGGAATACGAATTCGGGTCAGTGGGGAATAAAAAATTTTAACTAATAATTCGGGGCAGTGGGTAATAGAGATTCGGGTCAGTGGGGAAAAAAATATATTTAAATAAAATAATAAAACTGCCCCGGGGCAATGGAGCATGAATCCTCTTTCCTGCTCTCTGAAATACTTGTGTTCCACAGGGCTAATTATTAATTTTGAAGTTATAGACACTGGAAAAAACGCGGGTCTCCGAGCATTACGCTAATGCAAACTATAAGTAAAAATCTCAATTATTAGCTTGTTTCATCTTAATTACTAGTCAAATATCCTGTAAAGGTATTTCTGGTGAAATGAAGAGGCGGAAATTCCTCTCATTTGATGGAATAACGACAGCTTTATGACGTAAGCACAAAGATACTGGAGGAAATTTCGTTAGTTTGCCGTAGCGGCGCGGTAGCTCAGTGGTCAGAGCATTAGACCGGTTATCTAAAGGTCCTCTGTGTTCGATTCCCAGTCGCGTAATGCTCGGAGACCCGCGTTCTTTTTCCAGTGTCTATAACTTCAATATTACTAGGTTATTATTTGGTTGTCTTATATTTTCTACTGGTCGTCCTATAATTACGTATAATTTTAGATTTCATGTCTTTCAAATTGTAGTTGAGAACATTCAGTGTTCCATTAGTACCTATTAAAATTTTCCATTGATAATTTTTCCGAAAGCGATTCCAACAAGTAAAATAGGCGTTTAAAATCGAAAGCTGAAAAGAAACAATAATTAACTTTTGTATTTTTTATACATATTAAATTAACTAAGTAAATTTATCGCTATGTAAATCAGAAATAAATAAAACAAACAATTTTGTAATAACCTTTTTCTGTTCAGTTAACATGGATATTTTTAACCCAATCAAAACATTTGCATGTGAAATACAAGCCAAAGCTAGTTGTACACTAGATGTCAAATGCGTGCACATTAGAGCGGCTGTCAAGTCGCACAGCGTGATTACTAGCGTGAAATGCGCTTTTACTGCAAACGATGTAAGGATACCCACGGGTCCATAGTTTAGAGAGCTAAATCCTACTAATATTATAAATGTGAAAGTTTGCGAGTATGTATGGATGGATGTATGGATGTTTGTTACTCTTTCACGTAAAAACTACTAGACGAATTTTGATGCAACTTTACAGTAATATAGGTTATACATCAAAATAACACATAGGGTACTTTTTACCGCGGGAAAACTTCTTATTCCCACGGGAAACCGACTTCCGCGTGAACGGAGTCGCGGGCAGCCACTAGTAATATCTAGCTTTGGTTTACTGACTCGCAAAGTGTTTTCTAATAAAATTGTAATGTGCAAGATAAAATATGTACAAGTCTTGGACAAATACGTTTTTCTATAACTGTTCAGTGGCACATTTGTGTTAGTTTAATTAATTAAATACTGGAACAAGATACGTAGTCTTCTTCCTTCTTATAACTTCATGATTTGCCCCGTTGTAACCTGCCGACGAACTCTGTGGTACAGCGTTATATACACCGGACTGCTAGTTAGATGGTTCCGGGTTCGATCCCCGGGTCGGGCCATTTTAAAAATGGTTTTCTCGATATTGGCTCGTGTCTGGGTTTAACCAGGTTCTCCCCTAGTCCATTATGTGGAACCTATAACACAAGTACTTACTGCAAATTATTTAGGGCCACACAATTGGTATGTTAGTCTGGAGATTTGTTATTTATAAAAAAAAACTAACTTTACTAACTACTCACCAACTAAAACGATGTTTTTTGCAATTCACCATGACCGAATCATTTTTTTAAAGTTCAGTATGTTTTTAATTCCATCAGTCTGTATATTTCAGCATTCCCCTAGCTAATCGCGTATCAGATAAAGCCCGTTGCCCACTGCACTGTGAGCTCAGCTCAGCTCATTCTGCTTTGGCGACACGTTTGCGTTGAGTTATGAGCTTTATTATTTTAAAGCAATCCTTTTATGTGGCAGAAATGCAAATTTTAGGGTTATAATGTTTATCTTTAATAAATAACACTAAGTTTGAATTCAGTAGACTAAGCACTAGATTGAATTGTGAAAGTCTATTATTTCATGAAACTACTCCCATGGTTGTATTTATTACATTTAGGTAAAGCAATACTTACTATTTAAGTAGATAGGTAAAAATAGACCTTACGCAGCACTCCTTAGAGTACAGTACTCGTCTTCCTCTTTTGGCATCGAAGAAGTAGATTTTGTTATGAATTGCTTAAGTAAGTATTCTAACAAACTATTGACATTCTGAAAGACAGAGAGCAAATTCTAAAAACAAATTTCCAATTCTTATAAGAAACAAACAATATTTGCATATTTTTTATTTTAATTATTAATAAAATGCCATTGAAAATAAAGTCTTTGTTTCGTATTTTAATGCATAGATAAATTTGATTGCACTCTATTAAATTGAAATAAATAATGTAACAATTCACGTGCTAACAAATAATAATGCTATCACTTCAGACAAAATCTGCTGATTAGAAAGTTATACAATATAAGCTCAACAGCAACGCTTAACCTAACTCAGCGGTGGGCAACCCGCGGCCCGCGGGCCGCATGCGGCCCGCCGACGTCTTCTTTGCGGCCCGCGAATGTATTAAAAAAAATATACATATAAAATAAAATTTGACATAAATAAAAATAAATAAAAAATAGCCATGTCCCATAGTTGAGCACAGGCCTCCTTCTCGGATAGCGAGAGGGTTTGAGCCGTAATCCACCACGCTTTCACATGTTTATTAAATTTAAAACCATTGAATTTTTTGTTGATATGTTATTATCACAAGAGTGGCCCGCCTTTGGTCGATTTTTTCACCATGCGGCCCTTGCCTGCTAAAAGGTTGCGCCCCTGCCTGACCTAACTCATTTTTTAGCACTTAAAAATTCCGACATAGTTATTGAAAAATATAGCCAGGAGTTAGACACGTCTAGTTATCTTTTTACAGCACAATTTCAATAGAAATAAAAAAAATACCGAAAAATTGTGATTATCATATTTGTACTTATACTCCATTTTATAAGTTCAACTTTTATTCAGGATTTACTCACACAAACAAGACGCCATCCATCCTGTACCTTCTGTTGTATACCCAGGTATCAATACAAAAGTTTAAAGGTAAACGAAATCTATCTTCGTAAGACAGTTTTTTCCTACACCAGTTCTCTGGAAGTTTCCTCGTAAAAAGTAAAAAAATAACTATCAAACAACTTTTTTACATCAGTAGCTGCAGGAAAGTTTTTCAATGTTTCACTGGATTACAAAACAGGAGTAACAAAAGGTTTTTATTGTAAAGTTGTTATTGGGTGACGGCGAAGTAAAGCACTAACTTTTTATTTGCCGTTCAATGAAGGCAATTATGTGTTTTTTAGTCTTTTATTGATTTCATCGCACCTGGTGAAGTAGGATAAAAAGGAAGTAAAATATAAATTCAGATGTTATAAAAAAAAATTGATCTGTTCCACTATGACTTCATTTCAATTGTTATTTTTGTTTGCTTCGAAAAGCTCATCTGGGTGACCATAAGCAACTAAGTGCAAAAACTTATTTAAGAACCCATAATAAATTTTAAACAGACATATAGATAGGAATACGCAGTAAAATATAAAAATTACAACCAGTTTCGTAAATTTACATTATCAAATTATATTTTTTATCATAAATTGCACACAACTATGCAATATGCTCTCCGATTGGAGTCTCACAGCAGATTCATATTAATGTTTAATTAAAGAACTTCAAATAACTAAAAACCAATCATCAATAAGCATTAAAAGACAATTAATTAACTTTTTTCTATACCTTATCCACCACAAACTTTGTAAACACAATATCTAGTTACTGGCTTCCGTTTCCTTAGTAATTAATCATGCGGTGTTACTCAGTAGGCTTCTAAATCATTACCCGGGAACAAACAATCAAGAACCTTGGTAAACGAATTTAATTTTATTGTTTTAGAACCAAGAAAATTAATCACGACATTGAAGCATTTTAATAAATAAAGTTTAGGACTTCATCGGCATTAAGAGTAATGCGGGTTTGTAGATGAAACTGATTCAATTACGTCTAAGGTGTTTTCAATTTCTCTTTCAATTTTTTTTATGAGGTGATAACAATTATATGAAATACGTTTTTTTTCTTTCACATTTTAAATCAAGCATTTCAACCTAATATAAATAAATACACAAAAAATGATAAAAAACTGTGTAAAAATTTTAAGATTGGCTTTAAACAATCACTATAAAGTATAAAACAAAGTCGCTTTCTCTGTCCCTATGTATGCTTAAATCTTGCAACGGAATTTGATGCGTTTTTTTTAAATCGCGGGTAAAATATATTTTTCAATAAAGTTAATATTGCGAAAAAACTTAATCCATTCTATTTCAACCTTTGAGAAATTGCAATCTTTCTCCTTTTATTAAGACAAGGTATATTTAAAGGAATACACAATATTACAGTAAAGGTAAAAAGGATCTCACGTACCTAGAATTATCTACCGTGTTATTCTTTGCAAAATTTACATATTTCTTAACTCCCCTGCAGTGCATGTAAAGTTTCTGATTTTAATTGGAATTTTCTCATCATTCTTGAGGGAAACTTGAATACTTCCTTAGGATCAATTTCCAATTCTGAACGTACCCGGTAGTAGGATTTCGAAGTGATGAGATTTTAAGCGGTTTTTAAGAATAACTCCGATGGAAATTTATTTCTAGAGCTCAAATAGGGTTAAAGTTATAGAGGAGTTTGAAAATAGAGTAATTAGGGATAACGGTTTCAAATCAATTTACAAACTATAAGCTGACGTGGTTTTTTGTAAGATCTATATTTTTAATTGGATTCCATCGTGAAGATGTTTTAGACAAATGGTATCAAACCTAAAGTTAGGAAAAATATTCGTATTTCTTCTATGAATTTGTGTACCAATAAAATTGATACCAAATTTTACTTCACCTTGAATTAACTTTCAAACTTATTCTTGTTAGGATAAGTGGCTCAAAAATAAAACTGCTAACAATACTTTGTAGTCCGTCCGTATCTCTTTTCGTCGTTTTTTTGCCAAAATAAAACTGTTTTTCCAATAAAAGGTATGTTTGAACGGAACAAATAAAATGGGTATAAATTGCTATAGGAATATGTAGCATATCTCTTAGGAGTGCATGTTAACCTTTAGGGCAACAAGCGTGTATTTCAGCGGGCTATAAAGGAAATAATTAGAATATTTACCTGGGAAGTTACAAGTTGTAAAGTCCCAAGATACGAACAATGTTTGGTATGAGTAACGATTTGAATAGAACCTTCACTTTAATATTGTTTACCTACTAATATACAAACATTTACAAACAGTGGATTCTTGATGCAAGGTTTCTTTCTTGACGATGAAGAAGATAATAATGCAAAGTCTAAGAAAATCATTATTGAAGAAAAACTTTGCTTTCGTTTATTGATACATTTTAATAATACGGGTTTAGAATAAGAAAAGTGCATCACAACAATATAGAAAATAAATTAGAAGATACCAAAACAGAAAGAAGTAATAAGAACAAGTTTACATATGATTATTGAAGTCGGTAAATAATGACATACTCGTATCTGATATTGCCATATTCTTTGTCATCTCGCTATTACTTGATCTAGTTAGTTTGTGAACTTAGGCGAACATCTGTTGTGGGTTCAAGTATTCTGTAATTACCGACGTGTTTGTCTGGAAATTGATAAAGGCTAGATGGACATATGAAATGCTGAAAATTGAGATCAGCGATGTCTTTGCCTTTAGCAGTACAGCAGAAGTTTTTTTTAATGATGATGAATCAATGTTAGATAAAAATCAACAAAGCCAAAGACCGCTAAGTTATAGCTTTTCCTAACACATTATTATACTTTACAAGCCGCGAAGATAATTCATAATTATGCACTTGAGATTTTTCCAAAAGATTCTGCAACATCTATGTTTTTACTTAAAATTAACTAAGTTTTTGTTCCGCATAATATTTGATACTGTACTAAACTTATGATAATACTAGTGGCCGCCCGCGACTCCGTTCGCGTGGAAGTCGGTTTCCCGTGGGAATGAGAAGTTTTCCCGCGGTAAAAAGTACCTTATGTGTTATTCTGATGTATAACTATATTAAGTTTCATCCAAATCCGTCCAGTCGTTTTTACGTGAAAGAGTAACAAACATCCATACATCCATACATTCTCACAAACTTTCACGTTTATAATATTTGAAAGATTAGTAGGATTATATTTAGCTGGTGCATTTTACAGTAAATGAGCTCAATTTTGGAATTTCCGGATTGGCGGTAGTTTCCGAATCTACTTTGAAGGGAGGTGATTGGCTGATTTGATTTCAGAATTCGAACGGAATCAACGTCTTTGATGTATTTAGATAGAATGTATTTGCAATATACGTTTGCGACTATATCATTATATTTATAAAGACTTAAATGACTATAATATCTTAAATTTATAAAGACTTAAAATTGACTTCACCAATGGTGGGGCAAAATTAATTTTAAAATAAGTAACTTAAAATAATTGATGGAGAAAAAGAATTTTGAAAAATACTCAAAACCTATATAGAATCAAGACGTTATACAATCTCACATCAATAAGAGAGAAAAGTAGTTTTTATTGTAGTTCTGAAGCAGGCATTAAATTTAAATCAAACATTTAGGAACATCTGAAATCTGGCATACCAACACATCAATCGATATAACCTAGAAAGATATAACCACGAATGCACTTTTTGTTAATTGGCTCCAAAAACTCCGGGAAAAGGGAAAGAAAGAAAAAAAATAACTAAACTATGTTATTCAACTCAAAATAGAACTAGACTTGTCTTTATCTAACGACTAACTGGGTCTTTTGACTAATGTCTAAATTATCCAAATGACTGCGGCACATACATTAGCGCATTAAGCCATTTGTATGATTAAGGCTGCATCTCCGATTGCTGATTCAGATCTCAAAGTGAAAGCCTTCGCAAAGCTCTAAAGATTAGAAACGATTTTGATGCCGTCCTAGTACTAGAAATTCGGGGACTAGGCACCCGAGCAAGTAACTTTAGATATTGCTTTTGACATGAGAATAAACGAATAAGGTGAATTAACAATTTGTGAAAATGATGAGGCTGAATTAGATTTTGCAGATGGAAGAGAGAATGATTATGCAATAAAAAAAATACTGGTTGATTTATGAGGGTTGGAAATTGTCAACAACAATATAAGTATTTATGAAAATTTCCTAATTGCAATAAACAGTTATTTTTAAGATAACCTATCTTTTCTGATATGTATAATCAGACTTCTGAAACTGATATCCTATTATTTGACATTGTGTAAGCATGTCTTCAATGAAAATTGAACCCTCTTCCCTTGGATTTAAGAAGAAAAATAATTCACTGGTTGTTACCACAGAACACATAACGATCAGATATGCCACTTGGAGACGCTCCCAAATGAGAAATTTTAATGAATTCTTGCCATCTTTTGATATACAGGGTGTCCCAAAACTCGACGTCAACCCGAAACCGGGTGACAAGGCAAGTCATGCTGGTTATCAGAAAAATGTTTAAAAAAATCTAAGTCACGTGTTCTCAAAATTATTGGCATTTTAAAGAAACACGCAAAATTTCACACCCTGTGACAGTGTTTTTGCTGCTGTTGCCACAAATGTTCACTTTTGGAAACTTTTTTTTTTGATATGTAACCCTGAATAATGCTTCTCTAAACTGTTATCAACATTTCAAATCTAGCTCCTCGAGATTGCATAAAAATAGGACTTATTTCCAAGAAAAAAATTAAAAATTAAAAATGGCCTAGTTTTAACTGTCTGCATTGAAAAAAAATTGTACTACGCGAGTTTGGCAAGTTGTGATAAAAGTTGGCGCATTTAGTAAGGATTCCAAAATGGTATGACACTTGGCAAATTATAGCTGCTATCATGAACAAAAAAAAATATTTCCATGAAAACCCATTTTTAACTTTTTTTCTTACTTGGTTAAAATTGCAAAGCTTATCGTTGGTTACATTGGAGCCGCTTCCAATTTACACACTGATTAAATTTAACTGAATTGTACATTGTACTGATGTACTCGTCTATCTTTATTGAATGAACAGATTGTTCACTTTTAATTTATTTTTTTTAGTGTGTGCATTGGAATAAGCATTTATTGTTAAAGGTTTCAATTTTAAATAAAACAAAATTTTAATACCAATGTTTATTAATAAAATTTACAATAATTCTTAAAATGTTATAATAAGTGTTCGAAATGCCTTCCTTCGGCGGCAATACAAGCGCGACATCTTTTTAAAAAAGATCGAGCTATCTTTCTAGCGTATCGTCCATTATTTACAAATTGAGCTGCTTCAGCTATTCTCTGCCGTAATTCATGTTCACTCCCAATGGGCTTCTCGTAAACTTTTTCTTTAACAGGTCCCCAGTAAAAAAAGTCTAAAGGATTCAAGTCCGGTGAACGGGCCTGCCACGAGATTGGTCCAGCCCGCCCGATCCATCTCCCAGGAAGCTCTTCATCGAGGTACTCTCTTACGGGGCGAGCAAAGTGCGCTGGGCACCCATCTTGTTGGAACCACATTTCTCTGTAAATGCTTAGCGGCACGTCTTCTAATAAATTTGGAAGATGGTTTTGAAGAAAGTCTAAGTAAACCTCGCCAGTTAATGCATCAGGCAACTCAAAAGGACCAATTATTTTGCCATTCAAAATTCCGGTCCACATGTTAACTTTGAATCGGTACTGGGACCGATCCTGTCTCGTTAAATGAGGGTTTTCAACACGCCATTCATGCAGGTTGTGCATGTTCACGTAGCCGTCCTTTTTAAAAGTTGATTCGTCCGACCATAAAATTTTTGTTAGAAAAAGTGGGTCATCTCTGTACCTCTCCAATATCGTCCGGCAAAAATTCACCCTATTTTGGTAGTCACCGGGTAATAATGTCTGTACTCGCTGTACGTGGTATGGGTGTAGGTCATTTCTTTTTAAAATACGGTGGGCTGAACTTTTGGGCACTCCGGTGTTCGTTTCAATAGCTCTTACTGAAGTACTTGGGTCTTCTTCGACAGCCTGTAGAACTTCTTCTTCCATAGGGTTGGTGGGTCTGCCTCCACCATGCGTTTGATTTGGGAGGCGGCCTTCTGAGAAGAGCAACCGATGCACATTCGTAAACACCCGATAATCGGGGTAACGAGCAGCGTTTGGGTACCTTTCGCGGTAAAGTCTGGCAGCAGCACTGGCATTACACCTGCACTCACCATAAATAAGGTGCATATTAGCGTATTCGCGAGTGGTATACGAAGACATCTCGGCACTTGTCACACACTCACACAATAGTCCAGAGGAAAGCAAAGGTCGTCGTTAAGAGAAAACAAACAGTCCGAATCTAAATCGCAAGCAATCACAAGTCCATAAACATAGCCAAAAGTAAACAGTACGAAATCAACACAAACGAATACGAAAACAAGCGCAGTAAACGAAGGAACGTAACGTACTGACTGGTTTGTAATGTGTATCTACAATAGCGAATACCTGGCGTCACTCTCTGTCTCTCTCGCACTTGGTAAAATGACTCTCTCCATCTCAGTCACTTTAGCGTCCATACCTGTCTCGCTCGCACTTGAGAAGGTGACTCTCTCCGTCTCACTCAATCACTTTAGCACAAATACTATCTCGCTTACACTTCCTAGAAAGACTCCTTTGTCACTACTTACAATTTACGACTCTTTGGAAAACCTTGGGCCCATTAGAATATTTTTTAACCAGGTAAGAAAAAATTGTTGAACACTGGATTTTTACGAATTTTTTTTTTTGTTCATGATAGCAACTACAATTTACCACGTGTCATACCATTTTGGGATCCTTACTAAATGCGCCAACTTTTGACACAACTTGCCAAACTCGCGTAATACAATTTTTTTTCAATGCAGACAGTTAAAACTAGGCCATTTTTAATTTTTATTTTTTTTCTTGGAAATAAGTCCTATTTTTATGCAATCTCGAGGAGCTAGATTTGAAATGTTGATAACAGTTTAGAGAAGCATTATTCAGGGTTACATATCAAAAAAAAAAGTTTCCAAAAGTGAACATTTGTGGCAACAGCAGCAAAAACACTGTCACAGGGTGTGAAATTTTGCGTGTTTTTTTAAAATGCCAATAATTTTGAGAACACGTGACTTAGATTTTTTTAAACATTTTTCTGATAACCAGCATGACTTGCCTTGTCACCCGGTTTCGGGTTGACGTCGAGTTTTGGGACACCCTGTATAAGTAGATTGCCATGTTGCTAGAAGTGGCTTATTTTCTTTATCTTTTATCTGTTTAGATTACATTTTTATCAGCGTATTGGCTTTAGATATTAATGCTATGCACGTGACATATAACAATTTATTTAATATTTTTGCTAAGAATTAAAATAATACCTACATTTTGGAAAGGAAACTTAACACTGAACATAATAATGCTTTTAAAACTATTAAGTTATTTTTCATTTTATTCTAGCCAATTAAAATGACTAATAACTTTATAATATATATTATTAATAAATTATATATAATTAAAAATTAATATTACCGTATTGTTTATTTTTTTTTAAATACAAACTCCAGTAAAATACTGAAAATTATCAACACTACTTTCTAAATTTATTTTTCTTCCTTTTGTCATTTCCAGAATTAGTAACCCTTTGTGTCATCCCCGCAGAGTAGCAGGTAATTAACTACTGGAACGATTTTAATGAAAATTATTATTAAAAGAGACTTCCCAACTGTTTGCAGATGATAATGTGACCACTTCTGTCGAGGAAATTCTGAAAAATAAAATTCAAAGGGAAAATTCATAGTTTAATTCAGTTCTTGCAATTACTCTTAGTTTTGAAATGATGCGAGCGTGTTTTAAGGAAAATATCGTTGCAAAATAAATGGATGTAAAAGTGTCTCTTAAGTAACAATCGATTCAAAATTAGAGATATGGTGTAAATGTGACATGTACATGTGTGTAGAAAAGTGCCATCCATCTGCTCTTGGATTATGCAATATTATCAAGCCTGTAAATATAATGTGTGCCTGAAAGTTGTTAATTAACCTTATAATTAATAAAAATTTACAACTACACCTCTGCCTTTAAGAACAACAATTACAGATAAATAATTTTAAAACATCTTGATACTTTTGTTTCAACATTTAATGCTTTATGAAGCACACAGAAGCCATTTTCGACACAACATTTAAACTCTGAATTTTAATAAAATATTTTATTTGTCAATTATTCCAAGGTTCGCCAAAAAGACATTTTTATATTAAAACTAAAAGTTCATTCTTTCCAAATAGAACCTTAAGATCTCTTCAATAATCGGGAAAAAAACTTTTTAAAGGAAAACCAGGCTCCTAGTATTGGTTCAATTTCATAAAACTTTATCCAATCTCAAACTTCATTCGAGAAAATTATGTTACTTGTCGATGTTATTTTGAGAAAGAAAAAATAAAAGGTTGTGTTGATATACGAAGTTTTATTTGTATGAAAAATGTGATCTTTTGATTCTTCAAAAATGCATTTATTTTAACTAAAGTAATAAGTCTTTATTCTAATTTGGTTTAGTTATGCCAATATTTTTCATGTCATCTATTTCATGGCCTATGTTGTAAGGCAAAAGACAAACAACTATGTTATCAAATAATGGTATAGTTATAGTCATCAGATATTTTTACGGTACTGTTAGAAGCCCTATTATAAAATGTATGTCTATTTTACAAAAACAAAAGAAACACATTCGCTTAATTTTATTTCACAAGAAATTTGAAGAAACCACAATTAAACCCAAACAATTGGAGGAGCTCTCAGGAATAATTTCACGATCCTAAATGATCCCCTTTTCACCTTTTCAATTCGTTGAGGATTTGAGAATATCTATTGAATTTGAATTAAGTGAGAGGAATGCCTTTAACAATTCGTGAAAAAAACCTTTGTATTTTCACACCTCCCTGGCTTTTACATTATTAGGTAACCCATTTTTAGTAATAATAGAATCAAAATCATAAGTGGTTATACCTCTGTTTATAAATTTGAGTGAGGTTATATAAATCACTTGTCGTTCGTGCACCCGCCACGATGCCAGCCCAAGTCTCAGTACATACTTGCTGAATATATTTAGGATCTAAATGAAACCCATTTAACCCATCTGCTAGACCAGGCAGTTCTATATTATAGGATAAAGGAACTCCAATCATATGAGCATAATCATCTGAAGCTCCCGCTGCACCGTAAAAAAGAATAAGGGCAGAATTTCCTACCATATACTTCGGGAAATGTGGCAATTTGTTTGCTTCTATAGCCTTTGCCATAGCATTCGCAACAGGTCGTAAAACTTTGATATATTCTGAAGTTGAGCCATCGTGACCCCAAGGATACAGAATCATACTTCCATAACTATGCAAACTTAAGTATAGGGTTAGTCTATTTAAATTATCATGAAGAATGTCACGAACTGCTCTTGTTTCAACTTCAGAGAATGCTTTCCTACCGGCGTATGTCTCATCACAGGGACTGGAGCTCGTTCCAACAGTATTCCAGAAGAAATCAAAATTTCTGTTTGCATCAACTCCTGTGCAATCATTTTTATGCAAGTGTTGGTTAGTAGATCGGGTTTTACGCCAAAATCGATTCTGAAACATTGAGTTAATTATAAATATTCAGTACGTTATTTATTATTTACGTATGCTTGTTTTGAATCGTACTTACCGTAGTAAATGTAAATTCATAACCATCAGGGTTTACAACGGGAAATAGAATCCAATCAAATTTCTCTAGAAGATCTGGTTCTGTGATATTTTCAACCAATTTATGAATAGCCCAAGTGACCACAGGAGGAGTAATCCATTCTCTAGCATGTATGCCTCCATCAATAAATATTATCGGTTTACTAGTATCATTAAATTTTGTAGTAGAAATCTTTAAATATTTAATTTTACGACCTTCAAAGGACACGGTAGGTTCCACAAGCTCAACTGTATTAGGATATTTTGCTGCTATATCATCAAGATATTCGTAAATCTGTAAATCATTATTATTAAATTAATTTCAGTATGTTCTCCTATTTATATTATATTTTCATTTCTTCATTGTGTATAATTTTATAAACACTCTGCTCGTCAGCCTTACTTTGCTGGTAGTTTTCAGTGTGATAAATCTGGGGTTTCTTTTTTATTGGCAAAAATTTTAGATTTTGTAGCAATAAATAATTCTGAGTATTGGAAATTATAATAATTGTTCTCACTTGAATTTGCTTTATCCGCATACTTCATATACTTTTACATAGATTATTTGTTTTAAAATAAATTATATTCCTTCTCATTATTTCTTAGTAAGCAATAAATAGTTTTTATTTCATAGAAACTTACAAAATCCAATTCTTGATAGCTGTTGTATGGAAAAACTTGATTTTGATCCCTTACATCAATTTGCCTTTTTCTTCGAGTATGTTCATCAGAATCCAGAGCTCTGGAATTCAAGTTCAATAAAAAATAAAGCTTATTGTATAATTAAATATATATTTTACATCGAGCTACTTCATAAAACGAACCTTTTCACGTCGGCTGAATGGTACCTATATTGAATATTGTTTGATTTGAGGAACTGACGAAAACTATCTTGATGTAATGGTTTTATTAAATAAACGCCTTCCCGACCGATGTACGGTTGACTTAATATATCGATATCAATAAAGACATCACTTTTTAACTTTGCAAGTGCTATTAGTTGCGACTTCGACTGCGGTGTAACATAATAAGACTTCCATCTGTAATGTAATTATTTATCATTTAAAGTAATTATTTATTTATGAATTTTATTTGTCAAGCAAAACTAAAGCTAAGGTTATGCTTACCCTTTATATATTTCATTTTTACCAAAAACACTCACTATTACAATGAATAATACAAAATACTTCATCTCAGTATTAGCAAACTAATTTTATCAGTATGATTATATCGGGTAAATTTCAAGTAGTATTGGTATAGATAAAGATGGATATTTGATATAGGTTAGACCTATTTTGACATATCTCGTTCAGTTAGAGATACTGTTCTTTATAAAAAAACTGGATTTTGAATGTTTGCAATTTACTTATTATGTGTAGGTTTATTTAGTGCGTAATGGAATAAAAAAGACACTTTTGTATTTTGTTTGTAAAACTTTAATTAAATTAGTTATAGACCATGAAAGTCTTACTCTTTCTTGATGTTTGCAAAGTAAGATTACTTCCTCAACAGATCTCCAGCACGTCTAGCACCTACCACAATGCCTTCCCAAGTCTCGGAAGCCACTTGCTGAATGTATTTAGGATCTAGATGGAAAGCATCTAAAGACCAGCCAAATCCAGGCAGTTCAATTGTGTAAGCTAGAGGAACTCCGATGCTGTGAGCATAATCTTCGGCAGCTCCTGCTGCCCCGTACCACAGAGTAAGCATAGAGTTGCCAACAGTATATCTAGGGAAGTTAGACAGTTTCTTAGCATCGATAGCGTTAGCCATAGCAACACCAACAGTTTGCAGAGCTAGAGCGTTGGGTGATAGGGTACCATCATGACCCCATGGGTACAAGATCATGCTGCCGTAGCTATGCATGGTAAGGTAGAGAGCAATCCTTTCAAGATTATCGTTCAAAATGTCTCGAACGGCTCTGGTTTCGGCCTCAGAAAAGGCGCTGGGTCCAGCATAGGTATCATCGCAAGGGTTGCTGCTGCTTCCAACTGTGTTCCAGAAGAAATCGTAGTTGCGGTTGCCGTCTACGCCGGGACATCTCTGGTTAGCGTTTGGGGTTCGGGTCTTGCGCCAGAAACGGGACTGAAAGATATTATTGCGTAATATTATATAATTGTAGCTGTGAAACAGAGGCTTTAAATTTTAGGTGTGATTTAATATTAGTACTCACGTCAGTAAAAGTGTATTTGTAGCCATCAGGGTTGACCACTGGAAGGAGAATCCAGTCAAATCTGTTAAGAAGGTCGGGTTCGGTAACGTCTTCAACAAGCTTATGAATAGCCCAAGTGACTACTGGGGGAGCAATCCATTCTCGGGCATGAATACCACCATCGATGACAATAACAGGTTTGCTTTTGTCTTCAAAGTTGGTAGTGGATATCTTCAGATAACTGACTTTGCGACCTTCTGGTGTAGTAGCGCCCACAACAAGTTTGACTTTGTCAGGGAAACGCTTAGCGACATCTTCCAAGTAAGCTTGAATCTAATGGAAATTTTAACAGTTTTTTAAATCATAAACTAAAATATTATGAGATACATAAGATATAATAAATTATGAGATTTTTGATGGTTTTATCTTTAAGAAAATATAGAATAGGAACAGAGGACCATCTCTACATAGAATACTCACAACTTCAAATTCTTGATAATCATTGTAAGGAATATTTTTGTTGCCTCTGAGAGTTCTCCTTGCAGCAATTATTTCATCTTCTTTTTCGAGAGCTCTGTGAAAAATTATCATAATTTAGTTTTGAAATAGAATTCTCAAAATAGCTATATAGTGTAAATAGATAACATACGCTTTGAAATCTACGGAATGGACTTTATGCGGGATTTGGAATGCTTCAACAATTTCCATAAACTGCTGTTGGCTTTCTGGTTTTACCAATACTAGACCTTCGCGTCCTGCGATTGGTCGAGACAAAAAGTCAAGGTCCAAAGTATCCGTAGCTAGTCTCAGAGCTTCAAACTGATCTGGGGTCTCTGGTCCAAGTTGGAAAGACTTCCATCTGTAAAAAGAATTATTCGTAAGAACGGTCTAGGCAGATTGCAGTCACAACTTGTAGTTTGAAAATTTTTGATAATCAAAAATGAATTGACTTACCCTTGGTACATCTCATTTTTGGCAAAAGCCACCCCAATCAAGGCTAAAAGCAGCAAGACCTTCATTTTGACAATACCGATTGTCTAAATGGTACTCATTCAATTATGCTGTAATTTATAAACTTTTCCTCAATTAAGGATAAGATCTTTGATAGAGATTAACTTGATTATAATGACACTAGCTTTGCGCTCGTGATTATCAATGCATTCACTTTATTGTGTTATTTTATAAATTTTAGTAAAAAAGATACCTACATTATCCGATTTCTCAGTAACAGATGGATTGTTTCTAATAAAACGCTTGATTGTGGCTTATTCTCAAGCGATAAGTAATGCAGATGTTTTTTATATCTAAAGAGATAAATAAATTCAAACTCTATGGTTTTTACGTAAATTTAACAATTTAGCCGAAGCAGGTAAAGCAGCATTGCAATGATTTCTTCTCCGCCTTGTTTAAGAGTAACTAATCAAACTCAAACTATGTTTCTTTTTGATCGTTTTCAATTTTTTTTATCGCAAATGTATTTGCGAATTTGTTGGTTACAAACAAACAAACGAACATATTTGCTTATCTATATTACTAGTGCTGATAAAATAATTTATACCATTATCGGAAATCAAAGACAACATTTCGAGCACTGATTTGATATTATTATTTTTTCATTCTAAATATTTGATTTATTCAATAATCGTTAAAAAGTTATGCTAGCTCGAAAATTCTTAACCAATAATTTTATTACGGATTCTTCCTAAAATATTTATATTGGAGTACTCAATAGCACTTCACAAGCTTTTAAGGTCAAAAAAATAAGGTGAATCTTCTTTGACCTTGAAAACTTAAGACTAAAACATTAGAATCTATCAGACTTTTACCCATCTTTGCAGATGTTAAATCCTAAGGTTACTTAGGATCAATAGAACTAGTAATTCTTAACTACTACTTAAGTAAGTATATACATTTTACAATAATGAACAGAAATATGTTTTTACAAAAGGATTTATTATGTTTCCTTATACTAGGTTTATATTATTTTATCCTTTGTTTTGCAAGCCGACTAATTGGAGCCCCACAGTTACATAAGAGTTACTTCGCTCTATGAAAGAAGAAAGCCTTTGTAGACTTTTTTTTTAAATACGTAGTACTGCATATTCAAAGGTTAAAAATAGCTCTCTAGATTAAACAAAAGATACGGTTAGTGGTCGTGACATAGTCTTACACAAAAAGTGTAGGTTATCATAAAAAAAATCAATATCATAAAAGATTTCAAATGTTTATTAGTGTGCTTATTAGAAAAACCACCCAGTTCGTGCCTTGAACATATTTTTTACACTTCTCGTATAGCGAGAGGGTTTAATCCGTAATCCACCACGCTGAATCAGTATCCAGTTTTAGTTTTTAAAATATGTCTGTGTTAATAAGTAGATGTTGCGATTTGGCTATCGACTTGGATGGCAAACGCACGCTCAATATCTTTATGGGATTTGCAATAAGAGCTTATGTGTGATATACTATATAATTAAATAAATAACTCTAGAATAAAATGGTCAAAAACAAATTTGCTTAAAATGCCCCTAAAGTTCAATTAAACATGAAACTCGGAATTTGTTTTATAAGTAACAATCCATAAAAAAATCATAGTATAATTAAAAAGTTCAAAATTTACATGAAAAAATATTTTATTTCTTCGAAAATAAGTCACCAGCTTTGCGAGCTCCAACCATAATACCACCCCAAGTTTCTTTAACAACTTGTTGGATATACTGAGGATCTAAATGAAAACCATTCAATCCTCCTGCAAGTCCTGGCAATTCAACAGTGTAAGCTAAAGGTACTCCAATACTGTGAGCGTAGTCTTCAGAAGCTCCTGAGGCCCCGTATCGAAGAGTCAGCATAGAGTTGCCAACAGTATAGTTAGGGAAGTTTGGAAGTTTCTTGTCTTCAATGGCTTCAGCCATAGCAACACCAACTAATTGCAAGGCCAATGCGTTCTGAGAAAGAGTTCCATCATGACCCCACGGATACAAGATCATGCTGCCGTAGCTATGCATTGTAAGGTACAATGCGATTCTTGGAAGGTTTTCATTCAAAATATCTCTAACAACCCTCGTTTCAACTTCAGAAAAGGCTTTGGAACCAGCATAAGTGTCGGTACAAGGGTTGCTGCTGCTTCCGACTGTATTCCAGAAGAAATCGTAGTTCCTGTTTCCATCAACTCCAGGGCAAATGTTGCTCAAAACTGAGTTATCAGTAGATCGGGTTTTACGCCAGAACCGGTACTGTAATAACAAAAATAAAATATAGAAAACTTAACCCACTTTGCGTTATACACGAAGTTAAGCATTTCTCTAACGTACCGTAGAGAATGTATATTTGTAGCCATCAGGGTTTACCACTGGTAGGAGAATCCAATCAAAGCTTATTAACGCATCTTTGTCAGAAACATCTTCAAGAAGTTTATGTATAGCATAGGTGACAACTGGAGGTGCTATCCATTCTCTTGCATGTATTCCGCCATCAATAACAATTACAGGTTTCCTCTTGTCTTCAAAGTTCGTAGAAGAAATTTTCAAATAACGTATAACGCGACCCTCTGGTGTCTTTGCAGCTTCAACCAACTTGACGGTGTTAGGGAAGCGCTTCGCTATATCGATAAGGTAAGCATCGATCTAAAAATATTTTTGAATAGTGTATTAATTTGATATAAAAAGTTTTGTATTTAACATTTTATGTAGTAAGAGTAAAGTTTTATAAAATCATTCAATGCCTTACATATTCAATTTCTTGGTATTCATGATACGGAAAATTAAATTCCTTAGAGGCTTTTCTGGCTGCCAAAACTTTATCTTCTTCATCCAGGGCTCTGTAAAAATATTTGAGTAAACATATTTTTCCAACGTAATTATAATTTCACTTAAGTATTTTCTTACGATTTTATATCATCAGAATGAACTAGGTGGGGAATGTTAAATTCGTTGAGAATTTGCATGAATTTTTCTTGACTCTCTGGCTTGACTAAAACTAGACCATCTCGGTTAATAATTGGACGAGATAAAAAATCTAAGTCCAAGATATCAGTAGCTTCTTGAAGAGCTTTGAACTGCTTGTCAGTGGATGGCCCCACGTAAAACGATTTCCATCTGTAAATAAAAAACAATTTTTAAATCCTCAAAATATAGGTACTCCGAAAAATAAAATTTTTTGTACCATAGTTATTATTATAATCTTAATATCTCTAGATAAGATACACGTCATAAAAAAATATCAAAACAATTACGATTAGTAATGGGAATTACCTACTTGGTGAAATAGATAATAAAAAAAACGTGCCGATGTGCGTTCTGATTTTTGTTATTATTTTAAATCAAGGTTGAAAATACAAAATGCCTTTCGTTAATACGTATAGGCTTTATAGTTTTGTGCTTGAGCAATATAGTTTTGAATAAGTATTCGCGCAAATATTACAAAGCAAATATACCTATGATAATTGTAATAGACACAAATGTTGAAACAGACCTAGACTCAAGGTAGGTATATTAAAAAGGTTGCTTGATTATTCACCAAGTTAATAGAATGAGTAAATAAATTAGTCTTGTGCTCACATTCTGTAATAAATATAACAAACTCATAGTCTCTCCGCCGCTGTCTTATAAATAAAGCAATGGTTACAAATACACATTTAATATTTGACAGTTGGTTTATTCCTTTAAATATAAAAATGTTCACGACAAGCTCAATAACTTACCCTTCATAGACTTCGTGTTTACCAAAAACCACCCCAATAAGGACAACTATCACAAGGATCTTCATTTTGGGTCTGGGTATATTATTAAAGAATTGTTTTATATTATAACTTGCTATCCGATTAAACCACTTAATTATCTTATCACAATGAATATGCATACATTAACACTTATAGCTGGAGTTTGAAGTTCAGGAGAAGTACAGTTTAATTTGAGTACTTTTTGTTATTAATATAAATTTATTGAACTAAATAACAATAAGTCTCCAATCTAAAATAAAACGATTGTGGTCGTTAACTTAGCGTAAGATTCTATTCTTCGTAGGTTACATACAATAACACTTACACTTAGACCATTTCAAAGAGACACAAGAAACAAATCGGCTCCACCCGGCAATCGAACTCGCAACCTACTGCTTAACATCCGTATACATACACTGAGCCTGAGGAACTATCCGCTTAGCAGACCAGCATATCTACCGCTGCAACACAGAGGTCGTCGTTACTTATCTGTGCCTTATCCTACTAATATTATAAATGTGAAAGTTTGTGAGTATGGATGGATGTATGAATATGGATGTATGGTTGTGTGGCGACATAGATGGCGCTGATCGTCGCCAACATTCTTTCCCGGCGGTACGCATACAAATGACACCAAAATGTATGGCAAATCGTATATCGCGCTATCAACATTTTCAACGCAGTTAACTATATATACAACTTCTGAAATCATCTCAGTGGCCCCGCTTGGCCCTAGACCCGTGTCCTGTCTAGCACTGGGAGATCTCCCCTTTTACCGCCAAATTGGTGACCCCGACGTGATCTAATGTTGGCGTCGGTATTCCTCTCTTCGCCCTAGTCCCGCAGCTCGGTCGTAGGGTTCATACGTATCGTGCAGATCACGAAAACTGAATCCTAGCCACAACACCTCCGCACATCCCGACTCACCGTGGACAGCGTAGTAGGTACATAAGCGCAACACGGACAACCTCAGCCACCTCATCCCGACTCACCGTGGATATGGCTTATAGGTTAGATCCGACCTCCGGTCTTCGGAGGGGGCTAGTGTGGCGACATAGATGGCGCTGATCTTCGCCAACATCCTTTCCCGGCGGTACGCATACAAATGACACCAAAATGTATGGCAAATCGTATATCGCGCTATCAACATTTTCAACGCAGTTAACTATATACATATACAACTTCTGAAATCATCTCAGTGGCCCCGCTTGGCCCTAGACCCGTGTCCTGTCTAGCACTGGGAGATCTCCCCTTTTACCGCCAAAGTTGGATGTTTGTTACTCTTTCACGTAAAAACTACTGGACGGATTTCATCAGAATAACACATAGGGTACTTTTTACCACGGGAAAACATCTCATTCCCACGGGAAACCGACTTCCACGCGGACGGCCACTAGTATGCTATATTACTATCATTATCATCACAAGTTATATCATGTTATTTTAATAAATAATTAGTTAGTATGAATAAAAATTACTAGGCAATAGTGTGTTTCTAAGGGAGGACCAGTGTTACAGAAAAAGAATCTCCAGACTACCACACCAACTGTGTAGCCCTAAACTAACGCCCAGTCCCAATATACGATCTCAATCCATTTTTAGGCATCAAAGATTGACATTCTGATCCAAATATTCTTAAAACAAAAAAACAAAATAAAAACAGTAATAATAGCAACCAACATTGGATCTTAAACTTTTTAGTTACAAGAAGTGCCTTTACTGGAAGTGCCTTCCCAGCACATGAGTATTTTAAAATTGAAGTTTTGGCTACATTAAAATATTTGTATCAACATAATGTTGATTTCGATTTCGATTACGATTACGATTGGATTGCGATTGCGATTGCGAATGCGATTGCGATTGCGATTGCGATTGCGATTGCGACTGCAACTGCGATTGCGACTGCGACTGCGACTGCGACTGCGATAGCGATTGATTACGATTGATTACGATTACGATTACGATTACGATTACGATAGCGATTACGATTACAATTACAATTACGATTACAATTACGATTACGATTACGATAATTACGGTTACGGTTACGGTTACGGTTACGGTTACGGTTACGGTGACGGTTACGGTTACGGTTACGGTTACGGTTACGGTTACGGTTACGGTTACGGTTACGGTTACGGTTACGGTTACGGTTACGGTTACGGTTACGGTTACGGTTACGGTTACGGTTACGGTTACGGTTACGGTTACGGTTACGGTTACGGTTACGGTTACGGTTACGGTTACGGTTACGGTTACGGTTACGGTTACGGTTACGGTTACGGTTACGGTTACGGTTACGGTTACGGTTACGGTTACGGTTACGGTTACGGTTACGGTTACGGTTACGGTTACGGTTACGGTTACGGTTACGGTTACGGTTACGGTTACGGTTACGGTTACGGTTACGGTTACGGTTACGGTTACGGTTACGGTTACGGTTACGGTTACGGTTACGGTTACGGTTACGGTTACGGTTACGGTTACGGTTACGGTTACGGTTACGGTTACGGTTACGGTTACGGTTACGGTTACGGTTACGGTTACGGTTACGGTTACGGTTACGGTTACGGCTACGGCTACGGCTACGGCTACGGCTACGGCTACGGCTACGGCTACGGCTACGGCTACGGCTACGGTTACAATTGATATTGATATTGATATTGATATAGATATTGATATTGATATTGATATTGATATTGATATTGATATTGATATTGATATTGATATTGATATTGATATTGATATTGATATTGATATTGATATTGATATTGATATTGATATTGATATTGATATTGATATTGATATTGATATTGATATTGATATTGATATTGATATTGATATTGATATTGATATTGATATTGATATTGATATTGATATTGATATTGATATTGATATTGATATTGATATTGATATTGATATTGATATTGATATTGATATTGATATTGATATTGATATTGATATTGATATTGATATTGATATTGATATTGATATTGATATTGATATTGATATTGATATTGATATTGATATTGATATTGATATTGATATTGATATTGATATTGATATTGATATTGATATTGATATTGATATTGATATTGATATTGATATTGATATTGATATTGATATTGATATTGATATTGATATTGATATTGATATTGATATTGATATTGATATTGATATTGATATTGATATTGATATTGATATTGATATTGATATTGATATTGATATTGATATTGATATTGATATTGATATTGATATTGATATTGATATTGATATTGATATTGATATTGATATTGATATTGATATTGATATTGATATTGATATTGATATTGATATTGATATTGATATTGATATTGATATTGATATTGATATTGATATTGATATTGATATTGATATTGATATTGATATTGATATTGATATTGATATTGATATTGATATTGATATTGATATTGATATTGATATTGATATTGATATTGATATTGATATTGATATTGATATTGATATTGATATTGATATTGATATTGATATTGATATTGATATTGATATTGATATTGATATTGATATTGATATTGATATTGATATTGATATTGATATTGATATTGATATTGATATTGATATTGATATTGATATTGATATTGATATTGATATTGATATTGATATTGATATTGATATTGATATTGATATTGATATTGATATTGATATTGATATTGATATTGATATTGATATTGATATTGATATTGATATTGATATTGATATTGATATTGATATTGATATTGATATTGATATTGATATTGATATTGATATTGATATTGATATTGATATTGATATTGATTTTCATTTTCTATATCTCTAGGCAATTGTGTGTTTCTAAGGGAGGACCAGTGTTACAGAAAAAAAACCACCACACCAACTGTGTAGCCCTAAACTAACGCCCAGTCCCAATATACGATCTCAATCCATTTTTAGGCATCTAAGATTGACAATCGGATCCAAATGTTCTTAAAACTGTTTCAATAAACGATCTACAGATTGTGAAACCAATCCAAAGACGCGATCGATCCATGGGAGACAAGCAATCTTTTTTCTGGCATATTTGTATGAAAATGGTGACATTGTATGCTATTCATAAACTTATTGTTGATGTCACCGATAAAGATCTTGTAGAAAACATCGATTGGATTATCATACCGATCGTTAATCCTGATGGCTAAGAATTCACACACGAATACGTAAGTATATGAAATAATACAACTTTTAAAAAAATCGACATAAATTCACTTAGCAGCTTATTTAATAAACTTCTTAAGGCAGAGTCGATTTTGGAGAAAAAATCTAGCAAATAGCTACAATATTTTTTGCATGGGAGTTGATTTAATCGTAACTTTGACTACGACTGGGGATCAACCTCAAGCAGCATGCCTTGCTATAATGATTTCCACGGAGGAAGCGCCTTCTCCGAACCTGAAACTGCAGCAGTAAGGGATCTCACGAACCAATATGGCAACGGTGATAGAATCAAACTATTCTTGGATATTCATAGTTTCGGAAGCTACTTGCTGTATGCCTATGGAGATGGGAAGCTTCCTTCAAATGCGCTCATACTCCAATATGTTGGAGTGTTAATGGCTGATGCTGGTTGATCATAACAAATGGCCTGAAAACCGAAACTACATTGTTGGTAATTCTGCTTAGGTATTATATCCTACTTCAGAGACTACTCAAGATTATGCACATTTGGCTGGTATCCCATTAGCTTATACTATAGAAATGCCAGGGTATATAAATGGTTCGGGTGAAGATGGTTTCTTGGTGGATCCTAACTTCATTGAGCAAGCTGGATATGAAACTTGGCGAGAATCAAAGTTGGTGCCCGATATGTTTACAATAATTACAAAAAATAAAGGGATTGCTAATTTTATTTTATGGTAATAGATAAGGTAAAATATTTGCTACTTAAAATATAATAAATGTAATAAAAACATAGCCCACATTTTATTACACTAGAATTTTCGTTCCGTAACTACTTTTATAAAGATGCAAGTTTGTGAGTTTGGATGATAATTGGTTATCTAAGCAACGACCTAACTGATGTAATTTTTTTTTTCACTTAAGAGAGTGAGAAGATAATAGAAGTTATCGTTCTTATAATGATGATATTATCATCATGCTGCAATATGATGTTATTAAGTCTCCTATTTTTTAAATTTTGTTTTAGTTTAAGTACACAATTACTAATAGGTACTCCAATTTGGTGAGTCAGTGAGTTAATCAGCATCGATATAATTTAATCTTTGAAAAATAAAATTAATAACAATTTAAGATAATCGCGTGTTCTAATCTAAAAAGGGTATGCCTTTATTAGTTGTTTTTGTTACCACAATCAATAAATTGGACTATTACTTACTTTCTACGTAATTCTTCATAATTTTAATAATAACTATGACTGATAATTTATTAATAATCTTCACTAGCTATCTTGGACTACAACTATTATCAAAACTTTTAAATATTTTGCCATATTCTTCCGTAAGGATTCTCAAAGTACTTCCATAAGATTTATTGGGGGAGTTTTAGTTTTAGACTAGATAAAAGATTAGAGTGAATTTTCATTCAGTTCATCTATCATCTATACGAACTTTAAATAAATTGTGGCATACTATTTGACATCTAAAGAACTACATAAATATCCGACAAGTATATTCGTCTTGTCTAAAATACATTATTATCAACACATTAATAAGATTAAATCTAAAAAAAATCTACTTAAATTAAGTAACTTACAACTAACATACCTCAATCCGCGATACTTATGCAAATCTCGAGCAATTTAAATTCAAGAAGTTTCCAATGAATTTGGATCACCACGCGGCGTTGCAGCAAATACGGTTTTTACTAAGGTTCATTTACAATAGGAAGTTAGTTTTATCAATAATAGAATTAAAGTCTTTTTTTTATATAATAC
This sequence comes from Emmelina monodactyla, assembly GCA_916618145.1. Lineage (NCBI taxonomy): Eukaryota > Metazoa > Arthropoda > Insecta > Lepidoptera > Pterophoridae > Emmelina > Emmelina monodactyla. Next base: position 8,322,500 of record OU745316.1, read on the forward strand.
TAATGGCCGCCCGCGACTCCGTTCGCGTGGAAGTCGTTTTCCCGTGGGAATGAGAAGTTTTCCCGCGGTAAAAAGTATCCTATGTCCTTTCCCTTTCAGTTCTTTCTCCATACCAAATTTCATTACAATCGGTTCAGTGGTTTAGGCGTGAAAGCGTAACAGACAGACAGACAGACAGACAGACCGACAGACAGACAGAGTTACTTTCGCATTTATAATATTATAATTGTATATAATTGTATATAATTGTATATAATTGTATATAATAGTATATAATAGTATATAGTAGGGATAGCAAACGAGCATGCGGGTCACCTGATGGTAAGTGATCACCGCCGGCCATGACTCCCCGCAACACTGTGAGTGTTGGGGGTGTGTTGCTGATCCTTTCAGAAAATTGGGCACCGGATATCAATTGTCATCTCAAGGTTAATTATCAAAAAGGTTAAATGTTAAAGAAGAAATATCTCTACATGAGAGTGAGTTAGAGAAGATGATACGGTTTCAAGGTAAGTTAAATTTGGGTAAAAAGAAATAGTGATATTTTCAACTATAATAAAACAAATATTAAAAATATACAATAAGAAAGATTAACTTCATGTAAAGGTGCTTTAACTAAGGTTTGAATTTCAATCGACTAATTGAATTGAGTTTAAGTTTTTCTCCAAACTATTTTCTTACAGAAAAATAAATAGGATTGGTGTAATTTACTGAAAGCGTTTCCGCTTGCTGTGCTTCCTTTATTTCTTTTATAAATAGCATTAGAAGTTATTGGAAATTGTGCTGCAATTTCTAATATCGATGTAGTATTTCATTTTTTACTGGTTGATCGAGTCAATTTCTTTTTAGTTTTACGTCGAAGTAAAATTTTTATATCAGAAGTTTTATTGTTAAAAAAACTTGAACCGAAATTGAGAATCGTTGCTAACTAATGACAGAAAAAACATATTGCCTCAAAAAAGTTATTGGTAGAAATATCTTCGAATATTTTTCAGTCGATTGTTCTATCCATATCCGTGATTCATATATTACAAAGTTGTTGTTTTTATTGTTTACTAGGGGCCGCGCGCGACTCCGTTCGCGTAGAAGTCGGTTTCCCGTGGGAATACGAATTTTTCCCGCGGTAAAAAGTTCCCTTTATTCTTGCATACATATATTTTTGGTATCTAGAACCGTTTTTGGCAGCGCACGCAACGGAAGCTCTCAAGGATGAATAATTTTTCCCGTTTTTTTCACATTTTCCATTATTCCTTCGCTCTTTATAGTTGCAACGTGATGTTATATAGCCTAAAGCCTGCCTCGATAAATGATCTATTCAACGCAAAAAGAATTTTTAAAATCAAACCAGTAGTTCCTGAGATTAGAGCGTTCAAACAAACAAACAAACAAACAAACTCTTCAGCTTTATAATATTAAGTATAGATTTATGTATCATAATTTTGTATTTTTTTCATTATTTTTACCATTACTACGTCATCTTTAAGTTTATTAGTAAAGATCATCACTATGTTATACAGTTATTAAAACTTACTTACAACAAACTGGTAAAATACCTATTTCGTTAACGTTAGTTCGGACAAGTTACTAATTTCGAATAGTTGTCAAAAGTTGTTGAGAGAGTTACCTTCAGTCAACCTTCGAGTCAAGAATTTTAAACTCGCGACCCGCAACTTCAAATTGTTGGTGACTTGGGGTCTTTTGTAATTTGTTAATTTTCTGCCAAGTTTGATCTACAAAGGCTCTTAATAACATACATCAGGAAAATGTTGGTTAAGACTGTGTGGGAGGCCAAAGAGGTCAACTACAAAGGAATAGCTACTTTCAGACAATTCCATTAAGCTCCTTTTTACAACAATGCTTCTTAATGCGATATTCGTAAGCGGTTTACAAGTATAATAGCCGTTTAAAAGACATCACAGTTTTATTTCAATGTTTATTTATTTATAAACTATACTGTTCATCTGAAAAACAGACGCTGATAAAGGGGAATTCCGTATTGTTTTTTCCGTTCACTTAAAGAGCAATGGCTTTTGGAAGCCGCAACGTTTTTTTATTATTTTCAACTGACGTATTAAAATATTAGTGGCCGCCCACGACTCCGTTCGCGTGGAAGTCGATTTCCCGAGAGAATGAGAAGTTTTCCCGCGGTAAAAAGTACCCTATATGTTAATTTGATGTATAACCTATATTACTGTAAAGTTTTATCACAATCCGTCCAGCAATTTTTGCGTGAAAGAGTAACAAACATCCATACATCCACCCATACATCCATACATACAAACTTTCACGTTTATAATATTTGTAGGAAGTAGGATTTAGTACATCGGGGGGGCAATTCTTAAACTTCCAACGTGCCCAGTGGTGGCGTGCGTGAAACGTCACTAGTTTTGAATGACAATCTGTACAAATGTGGTACAAATATTGCAAAAACGTCACAGCCGATATAGGCCGATGTCGAACCATTGGCTACGTGTCAAAAGTTACAAAATTGAGGCCTTCAAAGGGGGATGATGCCTGTTTGTATTATTTACGAAAATGGAAGACCATTACTTATACAATGCATACAGTAGAATTTAAAATATTTTTTCTGCTTTTTATACACTTTTTTTTCCCATGTAGATAGAACGATCTTTAATGTTGTACTAGTGGCCGCCCGCGACTCCGTTCGCGTGGAAGTCGGTTTCCCGTGGGAATGAGATGTTTTCCCGCGGTAAAAAGTACCCTATGTGTTATTCTGATGTATAACCTATATTACTGCAAAGTTTCATCCAAATCCATCCAGTAGTTTTTACGTGAAAGAGTAACAAACATCTATCCATCCATCCATCCATCCATACATCGTCACAAACTTTCACATTTATAATATTAGTAGGATTACTGACATAAATAATCTATTGTATCATGTAGTCTGAGAGTTCAGGTAAGCATTAATAATATTGAATGGAACTCATCGGATGCCTCCACGTCCCGGCTTTATTAGGGTTGCCAGTAGCAGGAAATAAAGAAAATAAGGAAATAGCAGTCGCACATAGTATTTCATTTGTTTGCGAATGGCATCACCAAGGCGCTATTACTGAAACGATGATGTAAGTCTATAAGGTAATAAGGGACATAGGAGAATAAATACGTGTTTGATGCTACTGAATATTTATACTGAAGAAATGAAAAGTGATCCTTTGAGTTGCTTCGTTCTGAAAGCAAAATGTGGAGTAATAAATAGCTCTTAAACATTTTTGCTATTTTAAAGTTTGGGTTTTATTCTCATTGGAGTAAATCAAAGTATTTTACAAAGTATTTTTTTAAGCGAGAAGTAAACTTTTCCGTGCTTAATGAAAAGGAAGCATACACAATAAATTATATGATACAAGTCTGGCATGCTGTTTTCAGGAATTAGGTTGTTATTTGAAATTTGTTAAAAAATAACTAGTTACCTTAATCATCCATCTTGTTGTGATTCCACTTTGTGTTGCAAGCCACAAAAAATCATCCTGTACATTTCCTACATTTTCTTAAAACTTCCACCTGACAGCCCTATAGAAGTTCAGTTCAAAAATAGGCAAGCAGGGGCTGTTCGAAGGAATATTGCCCGAGGGTTAGACGTGATGGTGGAACAGGCGGGCTGGCAACCGCTCAGGAGTCGAATCCAATCGTTGTTTTATATAGCAACTGGATTTGTAGGCACTGGAAAATAATATACACTAACCTGAGTAAAAAAAAATTCAGTTCTATTTCTGAGAAATGATAGTTATCATTTTGAAGTTTTTTTATCCTTATTTAAGAAACTTATTGAGACGAAACTAATTTTTCTAACTATCAATTAATAAAACAGCATTTTTATCACTCTTATCATAATTATGGGCTTTTCTCCTAAATTGTCCAGTCTTATTTCAATAGCCGGATCCCCACCGGACGATCCAAAGCGCTCCGATCGCGCGCGGCACGGATCGCGCCCCACGGAGCGTGAAGTGTAGGCGGAGAGCGCGCGCTCCTTGCCGCGTGTGACCCATGTGTTGTCAGTTTTATGGTCAGGCATTGCTGTTGGATCGGTCAGATCCACACCGGACGATGCACGCTCCACGCATCACGATCTTGGATCACGGATCGCAGGATCGCCGATCCATTTGGATCGTCCGGTGTGGATCCGGCTATTCAAATCACTTTTGTCATATTCCTGATCCAAATATACATTGTTTGATTTACAATAGTTTAAATGGAACATTAATATTAATAGTAAAACAAATAATTCAAGCATACCCAGTAAATTATCATTGAGATAACATAATTTGATTGCCAACTAGAGTGGAAGTAACATTATTTAAGATTGATTCCCGGAAAATCAACGTAAATGATGCCAAATAGAAATTTGCTGATAGTACGTTTATCCGTTCTTATTGCTTATTTGACGAGAAAATTATTTTGGTATACTGGCGTATAGATGGAATAATGTTAGGTTAGCAAACCGTGAATTATTGTTCGCCATTGCTACTTGCAATTGACTATTTAATTTTAAGATTAGTTCGTTTTTTTGCGTAACTTTTTCTATACCTAATCCAAAACATCAAAACTGCTGGTAAAGTACTAATAAAATACGGAAAACTAAGTAAAATAATAATTGTATGGTTTACAAATTGTTGAAAATCGCATTGAAAAAAAAAACAAGTCCTTTCTTGTCTGAATGTGCAAAAAAGTGCAGACGGTCAATTATAGTTACTTATCATACAATTTTAATACGATGATCAAATTCAGACGTGTTATGACGATATCCTAAGTAACCATATTAATCCGTATAGATACAAACGCAAAACATAGCTTTCAACTTATGAAAATTTCTTCCTATTCCTTTCCTACTACCTGGTTGTACAATGTTGCCAGAGTAAAAAAACAGAGTTCCCAGCAGGTAATGCGCTTACTAATAGTGATGTATGAGAAAATCTAAAGAGGTCTCGAGAACAAAGGAGCTATTGTAAAATCGATATTCGATGTATTCGATGCAATTTCTTTGAAATCACCAATAATTCAGATGTAGCAGATTTGAATAAAAGTTACATCGATACAGTATTATAATGTGTATATAGGTATATAAAGATAAAAATCGGTTATTGTAAAGAGAAATATTGCTGCAAAGCAATTAACAATCTAAGGTCATCATGTCCGTCTCGAATGTTTTAATTCTTCTCGTATTAAAAGTAAATTATAAGAAAATACTTTAATTTCTAAACCGTACAGTAAAAATTCACTTTTTATAGATTTTAATTCGAAATTTTTATAGGTTTTAATTCACTTAAAAACATCAATGAATAATTTTTTTAGTAATTCGCTTTATACGTCTTTGCTTTAGACCCCAATATTCTGAGAGAAATATGATAGGTATTCCACAAATTTATTCAAATCCATAAAAAAAACCTCAATTCGAAAAAACTTTTTTTCCTTCGTTGATACAAACAAGGTCTGAAGTCTAATACTTTTAAGAGTTTCTTAAACTCTCAAGAATATCATGCAAAGAAAGCTCCCGGCGTCGAGTATCATTATTGAACCTCAAAGAGCCGAAATTCGAATCGCATCTTCTGAAAGCGGAAATTAAGGGCAATCGCCAAAATGACTTTTCGATACACTTTGACGGCTAAATTGCCGTTTAGAAGACGCTCATTTGCACCACGAGTTGAGATAAACTTGCGTCTCTGACTGCATGGGGTTTTAGACGCGACTTTGTATTTAGTTGGAGCAATTTAGGGACGATTAGACGTTTTAAGGCCTACAATGACACAAATCCTGAAATTAATTTGTAAAAATCAGTGAACTACGTTTAATTTGTACAGCAAGTTAGATATTCTTAAAAAAACTATTGATTATCAATATGTTCTTATACAATAAATATTTTAAAAGAACACCATTAAAAGTTATTGGTATCTGTATAAAAGCACATTGTTATGGTAACTTAATGAATACGGCGTCCAAAATACTAAATGCGCTAAGATTTTTCTGGTGTAAACCAGAAAATTCTGCCCTAAACCGGGTCTCATCATCTTTGAACCGCTTCAAACTAGTATCTTGCTTGAACGTTTTAGTTCTTAAGTGCTTATAAGCTTTTTTAATTTGCAATCTCTTTTACTTTTAACTTGATCCTGTAAACTAATTACGTCTAGATTTCTTTGGGGCTTTTATTAAAAGTTGCAAGTTTTTACACTTTTAGTTTTGAAGTTTTTTAAGGCACGAGAGTCTGAGTTTTGAAGTGTTTTTACACTTTGTAGATTTTTAAAGGTTTTCAAGTCGTTTCTGTTTGTTAGACTTGGTATCAAAACATTAAACAACTGATGTATAAACGTCAAAAACAAATTCTAATACCATGACCACAGAACCATGAAACTTTGATTCGGGGTTTAAAGCTCGTAAAACTTTTTTAATAAGAAGAATTATTTTTTTGCCGCTAATGTAGAAACCAGTCTTATAAAAGGTATTTAGCCTTTTTCAGCGTATTTTGACTTTGTTTCGCTAAATATTTAGGAAAGCGTCAAAATAAGGGTTACTTAGTTGAAGCTGCCATTACAGACTGTTGGTGTTTTAATATTGTTTTACAAAGGCTTTGTTATATATTCGGTGGATTCTAGAGTATTCAGCTAACACCTCACCAACAAGTCTATTATCTGTTTTATATGAAAATCGTATTAAAACATTATTTTGTTTTTAAGAAACAGATCAGCATAAGTTAATAGAAAACAAAAAAAAGGATTTTACAGCACGAAAATACCTAATTTAAAAAAAAAACGAATTACAGGTATGCCTTTATATGAACACGGAGCCTTCGGTATAGAAGTTGCACTTGGTCGCTTTTATAAGTTACTAGCGACCCGCCCACGCTTCGCAATGGTGTATTTTTGGCCGACTTGATCACGAAACATTGAATCTTAGCTAACTTACTTAAATAAACTTTTTTCAAATGATCTATTTTTACAAATTCAAATGAATAAATTTCATAAAAGATGGCGAAAACCGCATTAAAATCCGTTACGTATAGTTTATGAGGAGCTAGCGGACATACATACAAACAGACAGAATTAGCGACTTGGATTTATAATAAACCGGCCCATTCAGAATCAAAAACAAATAAAAAAAACAATAAATTTAACCTCTTTTGATTAATCATTTGTCTACCAAAAAGTTACGATGATTTATACATTTGCAACGTTCTGTTTTACAAGTGCGATTCAACACGTAATTAAAATTAATGTCTGGCTCCGTACATTGAATTAAAGCTGCAATTACCCGCATTTTGGTCGGATGTGGCAGTTTTATTGCGATCCGGACGATTTGTAGGCGTTTGGTTGAGTAATTATTAAATAACTACAGTAGATTTATTAATACCTCATTTCTGATGATCTTGTGTTATGTTTTGGACTTTTTTTATGTTTCTAGAAGGTTCTGCAAGTAAGGAAGATCGGCGGTGGTACTTCCAGTAAAATACTTTGTTCTATTCTATCCAAATTTTATTTAGTTTTAATTATAAATTCATACGCTGATATCAGTTACATAGAACATAGTGCTTTAAAATAAAGAAAAGCCAAATAGAAATTTGGCATCGTACAAAAGAAAGGTAGGGTTAACCGTGAAGCTTCATTAAGATTAGTAAGTAAATTATAATAAACTCCGAAATATTCGTATTTGTAACTAAAATATGAAAACTAACTTCATCAAATCTAGTAATAAAATATGTCTGAGTCTTAAACATTAATTAATGTTAAAATTACAAATACAAATCTACTCGAAATCTAATTAATTAAATTTAGACTTGAACCACTTTTTGTAATATTTATATTTGTCTATGTAGCAAAGCTACTTGGATCTGTCTATGTTTACCATGGCAAACTATTGACTTACACTATATATTGACGCCCTTTCAATATATTCTTTTCGTTTACTCACCATTTATATACAAAGCTATACAACCTTATTAAATATTGAAGAAAAGATACCTCCTACACAGTTTTGTTCCGCAATGCGGCAAATCCACTTACCCCAAGATCTAGGTTTCAGTTTGTCCAAAGGTAGGAGATCTAATTCCTAAAATCTAGAATTAGGTAGATACACTAAGTCATAACGTCATATCTTGGCTGTCGCAAGTCGGTAACCAGGATCGAGCACCCAAAGGACGCGGCAGCTTAATGAGATATAGGGGTATATTTTGGGGGTATTAGATATATCTATGGAGTATAAAGTATTATGTACAAATGTAACTTTTATTATTTATTCTAAAATTTTATAAATCTTATTTAAAAAAATGTGTTGAGAAGAATAGAATCTTGAAGTTAAGCTCATTTTAACGAATTATGATTTTATATTTGACCTCGGCAATTGTAAAATTGCCAAAATTGAAAATGGAGCGTTTTTTCCGACAATTTTTTTGGTATTACTATGCTACTGTCAACAAATGAAATTTGACAAAAATAAATTTGGTTTTACGTTTCTTTTTGCCATCATTAGAGAGTGTTGCTCAAGTTCTTCGTCCAATCTATTAATTTATTTTTTTATTGACGAGAAAACTGTTGACTTTTTCTTATTATTACTATAATCTGGCCACCGAGAGATTGCGTTTGTGACACATGCCAGTAGTGTTGGGGTAAAAAATAATATTGACAAATATTTTTTCAATCAACATTAGTAAAAAAATTAGTTTATCTTATATCTATTTTACTTGTATAGCAAGAAACTCCAACTGCTGCCTTTTTTCAAAACAAATATTTAGGTCTACAATACAATAAGTACTAAAACTAAAAGTAGGTAATAAATACTTAAAATAATAGATATCGCGCTGGTATAAATTTAATCAGATTCCGATTCGCTTGAGGAGGTGCTATCATCATCTTCTCCAACATTTATAATTATGTTATTATCAATGATCGAATCAATTCTAATATCTCGATCAAAGTCTTTGGTAATAAGATTTTTTGTTTTTTCTACCGCCTTCGCCCAGTCTTCCTTCGTGATTTTTTCGCAAGCTTCTTTTAATAGAGCCATCATCTTTTTTGTGCTAAAAGGTGGGGACGTATTGCGACGGGCTGCATAACCCTTAATTTGAGCCCAAATTAATTCAATAGCATTGTATTGGCAATGATATGGTGGAAGTCTCAGCACCCGATGACCGTACTGCAGAGCTAATTCATCTATTTCATATCTAACATTTGCCGATTTATTTTCTTTCACTAACCGTAATAATTCTGCTTTAAGCATGTCCATATTTACGTCGATATCATGTTTTTATAACCAAGCTACTTATTCTGCTTTTTTATTAGAAATTGATTGATAACTTTAAAATTGACTGATATTTTTAGCACATCCCTACGAAAATATGATGTTGTTTACATTTTTAAAAATACATATTTTATCAGTAATTATTACCCTTACAGTAAGCCATCAGTTATAAAATTTAAAATCAGTGTGTTTTAATATCATTTTATTGCTTATTATTTGTTTGTAGGGTCAAAATAGACGACTTTTTTTTTGTTTGTTTTCGTAGACGGCCTGTCAAAGTTACCTCGTTATGTCAAACACAATGTGTCAGGAACGCATTCTCTCGGTGGCCGGACAATAACAATTTATATTCGACCACACATTAATATAATTTATTATCCTACTAATATTATAAACGTGAAATTTTGTGAGTATGGATTGTATGTATGGATGTTTGTTACTCTTTCACAAAAAAATTACCGGACGGATTTGGATGAAACTTTACAGTAATATAGGTTATACATCAGAATAACACATAGGTTACTTTTAACCGCGGGAAAACTTCTCATTCCCACGGGGAACCGACTTCCACGCGAACGGAGTCGCGGGCAGCCACTAGTTAACTTATACAACTATTCTAAGTTATCTGCAGACGTTATCAAGACATTACACTTTCGATATATCGAGGGCGTTGAAGCAAAAATAGGTTAACTAGGGTTTTTGCCGAAATTGAGTTATTGCCATTTCCTGAATGCCCAAAGTATAACGCATCTTTTGGTATATAACAGGTTTCGATATTTGACAAATTGATTAAATTATCATTATTTTTGTGAAAAAAAATGAAATTAAATATCTTGCATGCGATGCAAAAAAGGTTCAGGAAGAAATAAATAACTTGCTGAATTGTAAATAAAATAAAATGAAATTTGTTTCTAGTCGTGGATAAAGTGAATAAGTGCAGTTATCATTTTCTACAACAGAAATATTCTGCACATTGCCCTGACCACGTCACGGAAAAAGTGCATAAGTATTGTTATTTAATTTTACTCTAAGAAATTTTCCGATATGAACTTTTTCTTTTAAAAATGTGCAGTTATAATTTTTTGACTTCAGTGAATTTAAAAAAAAAACCACTGTTAGTTTATATAAAAATATGTAATTTCCCTACTTGCCGTACAGGAACATAGATCTAAGATTTTACATAAGGTATTAAAAGTTCTATCGCCGAAATTTCTAACTGCGGTGTTAGGACATCTTACCTAACGGAAAAGGATTTAGCATCAATATTTACAATACTGCCACAATCGCTGAAAACTGTTATGACGTACGCATTGGAAACATGGCCACTCACTAAGAAGCTAATTAGTAAACTGAAGGTAGCACAAAGAGCCATAGAAAGGAGCATGTTTGGGATATAACTATAACTATAACTAAGGATATAAGACAAGGTGCGCAACACTGACATCAGAAGACGCACCAAGTTAACAGATGAAGGATACCGCATTGCGAAATTGAAATGGACATGGGCTGGACAACTGTGCCGAAGAGGGGACGATCGTTGGAGCATATCCGTTCTAGAATGGACACGCGGAGAACTAGTAGTAGTAGGAGAAGTAGAAACGCAGGAAGACTACCAGTCAGATGGTCCTATGATGTAAGATTTCACGCCGGGACGTCATTCACGGGGGCCGATATACAATACCAATATATTTCAGTGACAAAGCCTTAGTTTTATATGTTACAAAAGCATCTTGATCAAGTTATCATGCATAACTTTAAAATAATAGCTTGTGCTCGTGTTGAAATGGGATATGTACCTACTCCACAAAATAGTTTGCTTATAAGACTCCATATCCACGTGGTGTCTTTTCCTCGAATTTTCTTCAGTGTTCAATGGTGAAAGTTTACCTTATCGAAATGTTAATCATATTGTAATACTTGTAAGCGTTAATTTTGCCGTCTGGATTTTTACAATGACTCAGAGGGCGTGATCTTGTTAGAAATTAGCAAAATTAATCTAAGCAAACTATTAGGTTGAAGAAAGAAAATAAAATGAAAGTTAAGGATTGTCAAACAATGCCTTACCTAAAATATGCCTCATAAGTCTCCCAACAAGCAGTTTAGTGCGCAGTGCAGTGCAGTTGCCCAATTTTTTTCACAAAGAATCACTTCATTATATAGAAAAAATGCTACTCTTCAATGGCAAATAAAGAAATCTTTCAATTTTAACAACGAGTAATTATTTTAAATCCAGTAGTAACCAATTTCAGGCGATGACAATGATCTAGTTTGCTACCTTGTTTTTAATCTACATGGTGTCGAAAAATGTAATGTTATATTAAAAGTTCAATCACCATTGTCCAAGAACTTCCACATATTTAATTGGGCTACCGCTTGTTCTTCTAGAACAAGAAATTCGAAGTTCTTTTTGTTAAATTATACTATGAGTCCCTGCTAGCAACGAGTATGTCGCCCACCGTAACGTTATAATCCAGGCAGCTCTTCATCCATTGCCTTCTAGCCGCCTTCCGCAAGTCGTTCTTCCATTGAATTAGGGGGCGCCCTGCTTTTCGAGACGTTTATTCCATTGCAAAACCTTTCGACCCCAGCGGTTGTCAGTTCTTCGACTTATGTGGCCAGCCTACTAAATCTTCAGCTTGCTAATCCGATGGGCTATGTCGGTAACTTTTGTTCTTTCCCGTATCTAACATGGCCCTTTATTTTTTTTTCCATATCATGCTGTGTGAGCCTCAGTCTAAAAGTCAGGACTAGCTCTTTTGTTAGGGACTACATCTCAGCCCCAGTCTAAAAAATTGATCTTCAGACGTTGCGGGATTATTTTCATGAGTTTTAGTGAGATTAGTCTTTTCATCTTCCAGAATAAACTGTTTCGTTTTAATAATGACACAATTCGTTTTAACATAACAATATGGTCGGACCAAGTGATAGCTACGACTTCTTTTTGTTTTACTGCTACTTCTATAGGAGCTACCACTAATACAAAGTGATAGAAGGGTTGTATACGAGAATATTGTTGACGTAGTTTTGTGGACGAGGAGTCTGACACATTTTTATTTGAGCGTATTTGCCTTAGGACTTTGGACAATATCATAACATTGAAGATACAATAAATGCATCATCACAAAGACGAGTATAATAATATAATTGAGCTCAAGCCTTCGTAAAGAGTGATAGACAGTAATAGGTTGTTACTCTGTCCATTTCCAATAAGGAAATGCCTAATATATATTGATTATCAACTAAAAAATCATCAAATTAAAACAATTTTTGTCTTGCAAATCCTAATAAAACTTTGTTTCTTCCATATTAAGTTGAAGGAAAGTTAAATAACTGCTATTATGTTTGAAATAATTGGTCTCTACCACCAAGTTGAGTTGTGGATAAAATCAATAACTAGTCAAAAAGCGTACATAACTCAGATGACAGTATGAGAATGAGTTGTGGCAAAACTAAATAGTTGCTTTTTAACAATTTATTTTATTTATATAAGTATAATCATTTCAAAAGTTAAGCTACCGTAAAGATAATAAAATTTTAGATAACATATATGATTTCCGACAGTAAAATAATTTACCCAAATAAAGATATTTGAAAATTAACTGAAAAAAAACACTAAATCGCGATTATCTCGGAAGTATGAAAACACTAGTTAATTACTTTTGCTTCAACGCCCTCGATATGTATATCACCGAACCTCAGAATGCAACACAAGATGTCAAGTCATGCTTATTTAAGGCTTTGGCTGCCAACTCCGTCCTGCAGGTGAAATTAGCTGCCGACCGGAATTACTGAATTTATTAGTGACGGAATTCATTTTCAATTTGTCTTTACTAAAATATCACAGAATATAAGCAAAAGTTGCTCGGATCGATATAGAAGAAGATGCTTTACTTTTAAAAACAAAATAGAAACACATTAAAGGGGGGTTTGTTAGTAGTTTGTTAAGTCGTAAAATAGAAGAAGGTTATTAATGAGATTGTGTCTTTAAAAAAACACTTTTAGTAAAACGTAAATATTCCAAAAAGAATTAAAAAAAAACATAGATAATTATCTGTTACTTCAAGTTACACAAGAACAAAGTAAAGTTTGTATTTTCTGTATCTACTGGGATTACGACGAAAAAGATTTCGAAGTAATGGAGATTCAGAAGTAATGGATAATATTGATAATAAATTTTCTCTTAAATACTTCGTTAGTAGGTATTATTTAAAATTTTCCTAGAACAAACTTCGGAGCAATCTGTTAGAATAACCAAGCAGGTTGATCAAAGATATATACTGGCCATCTACAATCACCTCAAAATGAAAAAGAAAACAAAATATTACCATTTATTATTTAACACCTGCAGAAATCCGATCACCTTATCCATACAAAAATACTCCACAGTCCCGCCCAAGTTCCTGGTCCCATAAACTGTATACACTGGAGTCCCGCGGCCTGCAACGTCGGTGGGCATACAACATCGGCCTTACGCACCGCAGTACGTGTGTTCCGAACAGATAACCACGGTAAACAGACTATTACCTGGGACTTACGGGGGTGGAGAGAGGAAAACATACAGGATGGATGATTTGGCGAGAAAAAAATATTTAGTTTAATAGCTTGAAAGGGAGTTCCCTGGTGATACGATCGGAGGTTAAAAAAAAGTATTAAAGATTGACCTTCTCTTTAGTTATTTGAGTACAAGAATGACCTTGTAATAGACACACAAATACACCGCAAGTAGTATTTTTATGAAAAGTTTAGTTAAAGTAATTTTAAACGTTTTACTTTCTTGTCTTACAACATACGAGTACCTCCACAACTAGCCTTTGCAAACGCTGCAGTTAGTGATGTCAATTATAGTGTTAAACCAGAAGTATGGCAATTAGCCCTTAAACAGACCTCGTGAATTCCGCCAATATTGTCCACAAAAATTTATTTCAAATAACAAAGTGTAGCAGACTTCATTTTCGTTCTTACCAACAGTAACGCTTACAAAATGGTCCATCAGAATTTTAGATTCGAGATTCCAATTTCGTATTCAACCGTCCGTTTGCTTTCCATCCTTCAAGCCAGTATGCCACATGCATAACTAACTTCCAACCTACACCATATACCGACAATTCATTAGCATAATAAATCGCAAACAGACGCCTGTTATAATTAGGGGCTATAACAGTGAGGGGCTATAACAGTGGAGGGTTATAACAGTGAGCTACGATAGACATAAAATGGTACCGATCCATGACGTTATGTGATGTGCCATTCAGGTTTTCAGGTCGAAAATTTCGGTGGACTTTTTGAGGTTGGAAGTTGGTGCTGTTTTCAATGTAGAGGAGTGCTTTTGATTATTATTGTCTAGTTTAAATTTCCTTTAGGTATTGTAAGAATATAAAAAAATGACAAGATCTAAACTAAACTTGTATAATGAGTATCCCATAGTGAACTTAGGGAAAGATATGAGTTAATATCATAAATCAAATTTTCCTTCTGATCACAAAATACGAATTACTCATACACATAAAAAACTCATCGATTGCAACCGCTCTTATTCAAAATCAAAATACAATTTTGAAAATTTGTGCTATTCCATCTAGACTGCTAAAATCATAGTCCACAGCAAATTACGATCTGTCTACATCATCCAACGAACTAATCCACCGAAACGCCTAAAATCAATAGCACACAATCAAGCATACCTCGGAACGTGAAAACCCACAAGCGTTTCCAATCTAAATGCGCTTTGGAGTCTAAAATGGGTCCTGAAACGGGTCATAAAAGGGGTAGTGCCACTAAAAGGGGGTTAAGACCACAACCTGTAAACTATGGCAGTCGTATATCTAGTGCCTATGGGATTTGAATAGGTACTAGATCTATTTATTGATTCTCTTTGTTAAAGGAGTGGAGCAGTGGAGACTTCAGGAAATGGCCAATAGATTGATTAACTAATTTTAAAAAATTTGAGTTTATCAAAAATTTCATTCATGTGACTTTTTTTGAAATAATCATTTCCATAATGATGACAATCATATTGATAAGTTTTTAAGTTTGGTTATTTTAAAATTAGAATACAAGCTTGATTCTTGGATAATCATCGAAATAAATTTCAACAAGATTTTTAAAAGGAAAGAGGATTTGGTTATTCTGGCCTCTTATTATAAGCCGATGTTGAGGTGTGGATGGTAAAATATTATTAAAGCATGTAGTACATGTGATGAAAAATATACCAAGATTTTTATTTAAGGAAATGAAGTGTGTAAAATTAGTATATTTGGTTAACGAGGAATAGAAAATCACAATTTAATTCCACCAATAAATTTCAATACAAAAGGAAATTCAATTAAACTTGCCTGAACGAACGGGTTTTAGTGACTAACAATTAAATTCTGACTTGCATTTTGCATCGATAAAGAGAATATGATTTTGCAGATGAAGTATCACTCATTACCAATACGCCTATACGTTTATTATTGTTTTCGAAATGAAATAGGATTATATGTTTACTTATTTGACTACCATAATTCATAAAGGGATAACATAAATAGTACGTAATCATACTATTCAATAATTTAGCGTAGAAAATAACTAAAATATAAATTGTACGGACTGCCTTTGAGTCATATTTAATAAAAATCTTAATTGAGAAATCTTTGTAACGTTAAAAGTTGATTCAAAGTTACAACGTCACAGACAGACACCCAAATCCTTTCATCAAACAAAACTGCTCTTTTTAAAAGAGATGTTAAACATTATAATACTAAGTATAAACATTCCTGTGGTCATCAGTCAATTATTCCAACTCAAAAATCAAACAGACTTAAATTAAAAATAGCCGTCAGCACACAGACATACAAACCCTTTCTAATTACCGCACTCTTCATCTCGACCCTTGCAAAGAAGCGCCATCATAAACAGTTTAGCATGTGTCATTACCGTCTACGTCACATCCTCCATCCGGTTTTCATGGCTCGTTCCATCCGGTCGCGTATAAACACTGATTACCGCTCAATTTCGCGGTAAACGTAAGCCTGAATCAGTGGGTATTATCCGGGCGTGAGGTAGCTGGTGTATCACTTATCTGTTTTGTCAGCGGTAGGGGTAAATATTTGGAAGGAATGAGTGCGTGTCGGTGTGAGTTTTTTGTTGTTTTGACGCATGACTACAACGGTGTTGGTGATTCTAGCAGGGTTAAATTTAGACGCATAAAAGATGGGTTTAAAAATATACAAAGACAAATATGTCGTGATTTTGTTTGTTTTATTTGCAAAATAGGTAGCTAATATATAAAAATTTATGCAGGGCATAAAAATTTACCATTTTGTCTTTACTACTGCAATATCATCAAGACTAGTTTTTTTGCCAAAAGAATCGTTTTTATTTTGCCAATGAAAATAGTTTCTGCCTATTGTTTAAATTTGATTCACTTAAGAAAGCTACTAAAAGTTATTGTGTTTAGTTATCAATAATAAATAAATAAAAAAAAAATAGCCTTCTTCTAAATTCACACCTGTCAAAACATTTATAAAAATAAGTAGTGGTCGCCCGCGACTCCGTCCGCGTGGAAGTAGATTTCCCGCGGAATGAGAAGTTTTTCCGCGGTAAAAAGTACCCTATGTGCTATTCTGATGTATAACCTATATTACTGCAAAGTTTCATCAAAATCCATCCATCCATACATCCATACATCCTCACAAACTTTCACATTTATAATATTAGTAGGATTTGTAGGAAGTAGGATTGATTTGTATAAGCAAAGGTGTAGCCACCCCAAGTTTCAGAGCGACCTATCCATTATGGTCCGCTCTGGGACGACGACCACCCATGATTGCATGTTGTTGCGATTAGACTGTTCACACAATATTTTACAGGGTGTTTTAGAAGACATGATTGTTAAAGACTTTTTTAAATAAGAAATGATTTTATCGGTTTCTAGACCAAGAAATTTTTTATTGTTTTTTTCTTCGATAAGTTAAGATGGGTTAAAGGTAAACACTTGAAGAAATCTGTTTCAATTACATGGGTGGACAAAATTTTTGGACATGAGAAAAAGTCTGTTCGTGAAGAAATGTCACAACAGTACTACTTTCTTGCTTACTATTAGCAAAAATCTGGTATATTAGTCTCATAAAATTTAGAATTGCATATAGGCTCAGTGTAACTTAAATAAATTAATAAATAAAAATGTTTATTGTTAAAACTGTGAACATTAAGGTGTTATAATGGGTAATTACTTATAATATACAGTTTGCACTTTCGGACGTACATTAATTTATAATGATAAAGTAACTTGCTTGTGCCATATCACAATACATGCTAAATGTTACGTTGACAGGAGTAAAATTACTACCCGCCTCTGTCCCAAACTACTACTGCTGAGTAAGTGATAGCAATATTTATAATTCGGTTTAGAGAGTCCTAACTTTTATCTCTGCGGCCTTTTTTTGCGTTCCAGGTAATGATAGGCAGAAATAAATATCTTAAAACAAAAACCTCTTTTTGGTAGTAACTTTCTATTCAGTGACCTGCTTAACAAAAATTTACTTTAATAATTTGATTTTACTTTAAAATTGACACAATTTACCAACTTCAATTAGCTTTTGAGAGTGGTAGAGTCTAGCTGTAGGCTCTGTCTGCAGCGATTACTGGGCTGACTCGACCGGTGAAATACCACCGTCGCACAGAAAACCGACGTGAAGTAGGGACGATGTTCCTGCGTTTCGTTCGGTCAGTGCGATATCCGGTGCCCAATTTTCTTAAAAGCCAGCAACGCACCCTCAATGCATATATAATTGTGGGTGTATATGGGCGGCGGTGATCACTTACCATCACGTGACCCGCTTGCTTGTTTGCTAGGTTCTCTTATAAAAATTAAAAAAAAAGCTTAGGTCTAACTACTACAGTACTAGAAAAACTTAAAGAACATCAAGCTTTTACAACAAAACTAGTAAAAAACGATAAGCAGGCTATAATTTATCATGAAATCGATGACCCCTCCAAATCGCTCGCAGCTACCAGCCTATTTGCTGAGGTTTCAATTCACCCTGAACTTTGTACAGGTTTAAAATTTATTTGGAAACCGCAAAACTTCCTACAACACGCTGTATGGACCTATGGTCAGACAAAAACATGGCATCGACATTATCCGGGTACAAACGTCCTTTTAGTGGTCTTTTTAGGGTTAAATTTTGTTTGCTGTCCTTATATTAAGGTTATCTATTATCCTATAAAGATTGGGGTTAGGGAAATGTCGGGTTTGAATCAGCGGTTCTTTTTAAACGATTGTAGGAAAGTGAAACTTTTTTTTTTGTTTTAAAAGTTGCGGGAAAATATTTAATAACCCATATTATTATCAGATTTGTGGCTGTTGATTTATATAAAAAGTGTAGGTACTAATAATTCTTTTTGGATATTTCTTTCCTACTAACATTATTAGTTGCGAAAGTTTAGATGTTTGGTTGTGTACCACGCAAAAACGGCTGGTTTGATTTGGAAGATTTTTTTTACTTAGATAGTCAATACAATAACCCAAAATAGACACAGCTTAATTTAAATTAAATATAATGCAAAGTTCAACGTAAAATTTATAAGATATTTATAAAAGTAGAAGGCACCAAGTGTGATGGTCAACGCAACGGGCAAAATATTTAATAGTTTCGTTAATTTCGTTAATTTCGTTAATTATTATCGGCCACGTTACACACTTTTAGAATAAACATTTTCAGTTAAAACGTTAGTGTTTATAATAGTATTATGAACCTGTCATTAATAAAACAAGCGTCAATATTAGCGGGATATTGATATAATGACTTTATTCACTGCAAATTGAGGTTGTTTTAATCAAAATGTTAGTTACGTAGTTGGCGATTGTTTTGCGGTAATTTTGACGTGTAGTAAACTAATTCTACTAATATAATAAACGTGAAAGTTTGTAAGTATGCATGGATGTATGTATGGATGTTTGTTACTCTTTCACGTAAAAACTACTGGACGGAGAAACTTTGCAGTTATATAGTTTATACATCAGAATAACACATAAGGTACTTTTTACCGCGGGAAAACTTCTCATTTCCACGGCAAAGCGACTTCCACGCGAACGGAGTCGCAGGCGGGCACTAGTCTATTGTATTCTTTAATATTGATAAATTGAATATTGCATTGATAAATTGGATATAAACACTGGTTTTATAGCATACATTATAGCAAGTCAGCCAAATGAAGCGATTAGGTTTTTACCTATCTTTTTACATTTGCAGATGCAGGAGTCGATATCTGTATTCGACTTTATGTTTAAAGTTCCTTAGGTTGATATCAATCCACATAAGATCCAAGAGCATTTTTTGTAACCTATTCTAACGTAAGTATAAAAAACTCGTTTTTTATAATATCTTTTAACTGATACGCATTTTCATATTTATGTTTTTGTTTCTACAGCAACTAGAGATAGTAATTAGGCAATGGTTACTTTGAAATGAAGTACCAAAGCTACCAAAGTACGAGTATGGCAATACCGCACTGAACAATACCTATCAAACTAACCTATTTAATTCATTCAAAACATAAGTAATCAACCACATACTGATCGACATTCGTTCTTGGAATAACTACCCGTTGCTTTGACTACTAACGGACCGTCACATACAGCCATAATCAAAATGCTTCAAATCAAAAGGAATCAAACTCCCAATAAATTGTCTACAAACCAATGATGTGCTGCTAATTCTCCTATACAATATTCTACATTCATCCATTATATTCTACTAGTGGCCGCCCGCGACTCCGTTCGCGTGGAAGTCGGTTTCCCGTGGGAATGAGATGTTTTCCCGCGGTAAAAAGTATCATATGTGTTATTCTGATGTATAACCTATATTACTGCAAAGTTTCATCCAAATCCATCCAGTAGTTTTTACGTGAAAGAGTAACAAACATCCATCCATCCATACATCCATACATCCTCACAAACTTTCACATTTATAATATTAGTAGGATGATATACATGCATTCATAAATCCTACTTAATATTTTAAACGTGAAAGTTTGTAAGTATGTATGGGTGTTGGTTACTCTTTCACGTAAAAACTACTGGACGGATTTGGATGAAACTTTACAGTAATATAGGTTTTACATCAGAATAACACATAGGGCACTTTTTACCGCGGGAAAACTTCTCATTCCCACGGGAAACCGAACCACGCGAACGGAATCGCGGGCAGCCTAGTCCATTATATTCTATGATATACATGCATTTATAAATAGGATATAAACACTAGTTTTATAGCATAAATTATAGCATGTCAGCCAAATGAAGCGATTAGGCGCTAGGGATTGTACGTTAATAGAACGAAATATAGCACGACATAATCGTCTTGGTACTTGATTTGATGAAAATAGTTAGATAGATCGATAGATCAGTGTTTTATTGCACCGGTTAACTAATGAAATTGTAGAGATTAGTGTATAATGCTAAAATGGCTTGATTGCTAGCAGCGATTTTTAAGAGACAACCTAAGTGCTGTTGTGATCTTCATTAGTTTATTAACTCAAAAATAGCCGGATTGATATAGAAAAACTCAATTATGCCAATTCTGGAGCAAATTGCATTTTGCTATTGTATTTTCTTCAGCAAAATTTTTTAAGCTATCGAGTTTTGATTTGCTTAAAATAAAGATAAATTTACATTTCTCGAACATAAATGGGAATTAAAAAACGAATTGAATTATATTAATAATAATACACTTCAGCCGATATTCACGAAAATAAAAAATATGAAATTTCATGATGTCTTTTTTTACAACTTCAGGTTTTAAGTATTGAGCCCAATTTTAATAAATAACAAATTCCCACAATTTTACAAGTATCAAAACCACTTATTAATATGACAATGACATCAGCATGCCTGCACTGGGCCGCATTTGGCGTGACACGCAGTAGACGTCCTGCCAGAATTAATTACACATACGACTGTGTGTATGTCTGTTTGTATGTGCTATGGTATTTATTGGCTTGTGGATCACCTACGTTGATATTCACAAAGGACTGCGAAAGGAGTGAGTGAATAATTACCGAAGGATACTAATTTGATTAATAATGTAGGGTTTGATTAAGAGAGCATGTTTCTCAAGTTTATAGTTATTATATAAAAAAAGGTTTTTGTTTTGGACGTGCACTTTTTCTTAACAAATCTTTAACTTCTGTAACATAAAAAAAACTGCTTACATAATAATTGTTTAGCTATTCTTCTGAAATACAATTTCATGTTCGTTCTTAAATACAATTTCATCTTAATTATTCCATGCAACCTTTTTGAATGCATTGGTTTATTTCATTCTACAGTTCTAGACAAAGAAATAGCTTGGAAAGGTATGACGCGGGCCTTTATTTATTCAAACACGTTTATTAAGTTGTCTGCAGGAACTGGCATGAGTTAATATTACATTGTTTATTGAAGAGCACATAAGTACCAATAGAATCATCAACGTTTACATATGAAAAAATATGTGGTTTTAGCATCATTCTCATTTTTTTTTGGTTTTTAAAACTGTCTAATACATACCTGTCTTTTTTGATGAGTACAAAGAGCTTCTTAAAAAATACTTGAAAACATGACTCAAAATGCCCGAGGCAAGAAATCTTGGGGTATTACATAACGTGACTCTTTAAAAGCATTTGACCTGAATTAAATAAATGAGACCAATGTAAATAAGGATAAAATTTTATGCAATATAATAAGAATGAGGAATAAAAAAAAAAAATTATTTTGTAAATTAATATGTCGGTAAGAATTCATTATAAAATTCTTAAAATTAACGTGATACACAAATTTTCACATATGTTATGCATAAAAGCAAAATTGTTTAAGAGTTTAGCAAAAAAGAATTTTAATCTATTTTTCAATTCGATAAGATCAAATATTATTCTTACATTTTTTCAAAAGTATATTTTTTATATAACGTTATTTTCTGTAAAATATTCTATTATTAGCGTTCATTATAGGCTTAAACACCCACGAAACCTAAAAGATTTTGTTTATATCAAACCTACCTCTTTTATTAAATTGTTTGCGTCAAACATCTAAAAATAAAGCATCGCATAAAAGCTTACTACACTGCTTAAATTTAGCCATTTTAACATAATTATAATTAACTTCTATTGTAGGCTTGTAAATATGCAATTCACAATATCATCAAGCCTCACCTCTTACACTCTGCATTATTAATAACCCAACTATTTAATTACAACAAATAAATTGAAATCCCGCGCAATTTCCTTTTCGCGCCATAACTCACCCGCCGCCATTTTGATGCAGTATGCACCGGCTGTGACGTCAGACGACGCCAGCGCCATCTACAAAGAGCAGTTAATTTATAACTGTGTTAATTAATTAATTAGTAAGTCAGCTTAATATTTCGAGGGTGCTCAGTAATTAGGGTAAGTGCTTAATCATGGTAATTTATAGGAAAGTGAGGTTTAGATATTGTGTTATGATTTTAATGTGGTTTTATGTTTCTAACTACATTTTGTTAATATTATTTGCGTGGTGGATTAAAGCTCAATCCTTCTGAGACAAAAAACCAATTTTTTTTACGTAGAAACTTTCTGGAAAACTTTAATTAAATGAAAACTAAAAACTAGTTCCCACTTACCAACGCTGTAATCATACTAAAGATTGTATCCCAAAAAATACGACCACTCAAAACTACATAGAAAAACTAACCTCCCCATTAACCCATTACCACCACATAACCCCAATTGCACCGAAACAATCCAATTAACCCTTTACCTGAAGAACTATTCCAAATTACGAACCACTTAACACCCTCGCTGTCCAACAAAGAGTCGATTTAATTTCCGTTCCCAAACGACACACGCGCTTACCGCTTCGGAACAACGCCATCTAGCGGCGGAAACCGTCAGATACGACGCAAATGTCGGGTCCCGATAAACGCTTATCGCTGGAACGACGAGCGAGTCGCAGCGAACGTTCGCAATGGAAGGGTTATGTAAAAAAAGCGTGGTAAAAATAAAATGATTTCGGGATTTTTGAGTGAGGCACTGACAAAATTTGTTGTATGAGTAAACTAGATATGTGTAGGTATACGTATCTGAAGGAACGAAATAATTAGAATAATTCCTTATTAAGGAATTGTCTCGTATTTTCAAGTTATAATTGTAGAGAAGCTAAGAAAGATGAGAATTGACGTACCATGAAAAAATATTGAATTCAATTTTATAAAGGATATACCACTAGTAAATTCGGGTTATTATAGCACTTACAGTGACAGTTACCTACATAAAAAAAATCAATGCAATGGTTTTCAATTCCTGCTGGTAATCCATCACGTGAATACACCAGCCTGTATATAGCCTCCATGGTGGATTACGGCTTAGTCCCAGTGGTTAATTAAAACGAATTAGTGAACTGCGTCCACTGTATTTTTCTAAGTTATAATTAATCAAACATTATGTTACAAACGACAACAAAATATATTGAGGAAAAAGAATGAGCTATCTTTTTCTTTAGAAGTATTTTATGAATAACACGATGTTTATTAATTAAATTAAATAACTCCATAAACTTAACTAGCTGTCTTAACATTAAGTATTTACATCTTGTTCCAGTCATTAATATGGACGTAAAATTTAATAATTCTCGAGATATTAACTTTTAACTTTCGAAACTCATCCGTTAAGTTACGCCAGTTAAGTTGGCTCACTCCAGTAAAATAACTTAAAGCATTAAGTTATGAAAACGTTGTTATGATATCTTAAGATCCAGTTATTTGTATTGAAAGGAAACTTCGAATTTTATTTCTAAAGCTTGGATACAACAAATAAGTTTCAAGATTAAAGTTAATCTTTCAATATTTTAAGCAGAAGCAGATCTCGGGGTTAGATAGACAAGTTTTTTTTTTATATAGACAAAGGCTTCACCAGTTTTTTTATACCAAAAAACCTACAAGATGGCTTTCAAATGCTGACAAAAGCCATATCGTCACACAATTATTATTGACCAAAAAAATAATAATTCCCAGTCGCGCAATGCTCGAAAACCCGCTTTCCCTTTTCCAGTATCAATAACTTTAAAATTAATAAATTAGCGTTCTAAATGCAAAACTAAAAGTAAAATCTCAAAAACAAAACTAATAATTCGAGATGCAAAACTTTATTTTAATGTACTAAACAAGTGGCCTAGGAATCTATTAAACGAGTGGCCGCCCGCGACACCGTTCGCGTGGAAGTCGGTTTCCGTGGGAATGAGAAGTTTTCCCGCGATAAAAAGCACCCTATGTGTTATTCTGATGTATAACCTATATTACTGTAAAGTTTCATCTGAATCCGTCAAGCAGTTTTTCCGTGAAAGAGTAACAAACATCCATACATCCATTAATACATACCTACTCACAAACTTTAACGCTTATAATATTAGTAGGATAGAGACAGACTTTTTAAACAGAAAATTTAATTCACCTCATATCCGAACCCGAAAACAAAATTGAAATCGCCACCGAACATAAGTTCGCAATTCGAAAACACCGTTAAAATCTCTTTATTTTCCGTTCTTAGGGGAGAGTCGGGTAATGAGTTCATCTAACTAAGGAAATGAGGAGGCATCGACTTAACGACGGCGCGATATCAGATGAAAACCGAAAAGTGATCATTTGGCGTCCACTAATCGAATTAGGGGAGAGTGGGGTTAACTGGGCCGCGCGGCTAAATGAAAACAAAAAGCGAAAAATGTCAGTTCGGTTTGTGTTTGAAAATGTTTGTTTTTGGTTTTTTTGGTGTGTAGCGGATGCAAGGATTAGCGTTTTTAGGTATACAGCTATTTTCTCGTTTGTAGGTAGTGTGTAGGGGCTTAATGCAACCAGGAATAATTTTGCTGAATCAAAAATATCCAGGTTTAAATTCCACTTTTTTTCTAAACTATGAATTTCTGAAGTTGTTATACAGGGTGTCCAGGAAACAATGGATAAGCTCTGAAGGGCTAATAGTAGAACTAAAGGCAAGCCTAAAAAATAATTGATAAAAAGTATAACCCTTACACTGCTAGAAATATGGCGCTTTAAAAAAAAACTTCATATTTTTTTGACTGTGTTCATATTTTTACTCGTAACGAGGTCAAATCACTTAATAACATCATTATTTCTGTGCTAAAATAATTAACATTAACCGCATCAGTGAATAACTATCAAATAAAATAGCTAACTAAAGTATTTTTCTCAAAAAATAATGTTAAACTTTTGATTTGAGTAAAATTTCTGAAGAAATATTTTTGATGCGCAACTTTGAACAGCTCTGGTGTAAAAAAATTATATGAAAGTAACAGTGACCAATGATTTCAAAATATTCCTGGTTTAATAAAGTTTTTAAAAAGATGTAATATGTCGTTATTGTAATGAAAAAAGATTGAACTAATGGTATTAGTGTGTAAAATGGGATAATTATTTAGTTCTAGCAAAATTATAAAAATACAATAAAACTAAAGAAATATGATTTTCAACTGATATTAATTGCAAAAACATTAGAATAATTGAGAGCAACTGTTCAAATTATCTGTCCCCATCCTGATGCAGGCCCTACAACTACGAATAAAGGATCTTCAAAAAAATCGCGCGTGTCGTCGATCATTGATTGCAGCGGCCTGAACACGAGCTCGTAGATCTTCTAATGAAGTTACTGGTTGCCGGTAAAACTCTTCCTTAAAATACCCCCAGTAAAAAGTCTAAAGCGTTTAGGTTTAGGCGGCCTACCTACGAGTACCTGTTAGGGTAGGTTTCGTCAAGTATGCACCTAATGCAACAGCATAGTGTGCTAGACAGCCTTCATTTTGAAGCCAATATGTGTCGCGAAGCTCTTCGGACACGTCTATCAATAAATTGGGTAAGTCATTATGAAGAAAATTTGGATCACTTTCTCCTGTTAAGTTGATTTCTTTGAAGATCCTTTATTCGTAGATGCAGGGTCTGCATCGGGATGGGGACAGACAATTTGAACAGTTACTCTCAATTATTCCAATGGGTTTGCAATTAATGTCAATTGAAAATCATATTTCTTTAGTTTTATTGTATTTTTTTAATTTTGCTAGATCTAAATAATTATCCCATTTTACACACTAATACCATTAGTTCAATCTTTTTTCATTACAATAACGACATATTACATCTTTTTAAAAACGTTATTAAACCAGGAATATTTTGAAATCATTGGTCACTGTTGCTTTCATATTATTTTTTTACACCAGAGCTGTTCAAAGTTGCACATCAAAAATATTTCTTTAGAAATTTTACACAAATCAAAAGTTTAACATAATTTTTTGAGAAAAATACTTTAGTTAGCTATGTTATTTGGTAGTTATTCACTGATGCGGTTAATATTCATTATTTTAGCACAGAAATAATGATGGTATTAAGTGATTTGACCTCGTTACGAGTAAAAATACAAACACAGTCAAAAAAATATGAAGTTTTTTTTTAAAGCGCCATATTTCTAGCAGTGTAAGGGTTATACTTTTTATCAATTATTTTTTAGGCTTGCCTTTAGTTCTACTATTAGCTCTTCAGAGTTTATCCATTGTTTCCTGGACACCCGGTATATCGTTATATCGTTAATATCGTTAAAACCCAAATTGCATGCTTTACCATTAAACTTTAATTTATAACGATGTCTTACAAAAAAAAAAAACCTTAAAAGTTGGCTTTTGTTTTATACAGACAGCACATGGAAGAGTCATAAGGCTTTCTCCAATTTTCTCAAGATTATTGATACATTCTTATACAGTTATATATTTAACAAACCATGTGACGATCTTTTAAATTAAGTTCATTTTGTCACAATCCATTCCAAAGTCGCAATTTTAAGATCGAGTAGTATTGTCTTTACTCCAATAATCATAAGGTCGGCTATTTTTTATAAATATTATTAAATTTAGGTTTATATTAATGAAAGGTCTCTTATCATAAGATATTTCGCTTGTATTTTCTGTTTTATACCAGCCTTAAAATATTTTGATAGGACCATTTAGTGTCCACTTCATTAGATTTCCCTTCGGTTAGGATTTTTTTGATTTTATTAAATGTAAACAATAGAAAAAACTCGAATTTGAAAATAAAATATAATTCTAAAAGTATTCTGTGAACATAAATCAAATAAACATTTTATGAAATAATGGAATGTGAAATACCGTGCATATGTTTTCATGAACAAAAAGTGAATGAAAAGAATGAATGTTTATTTACTTAGGTAAAAAAATATTTTGGTCCAAAAACTTTTGTTTACCAAAAATATTATTGTTAAAATATGTAATATTAGATATAAAATTAGTCACGAAATACAAATAGATGTTAATCATTCATTTCGATAGCAGCGTAAAAAACAAAGCTCAAGGCCATGACGTAGGTAAACAAATGAGCAATCCAAATTTATTGTAATTTGACACATGTCCACATATCCCGTATGGTCTAGTGGCTAGGATACCTGGCTTTCACCCAGGAGGCTCGGGTTCGATTACGATACGGGAGTCGATTCGAGTTCGGTACGGGAAAATACCTTTTTAATGTGTTTTTTTTAAATTTTACATATCTTCTTTATTTTTATTATTATTGTAAAATTTAAGGCAACAAAATATATATCATAAACATGTTTCATTATACCTTCACATTAGACCGCCGTCTTGGGAGCGTTGGGACGAAATTACTTTATTTATGAGCCATAAATAATAATTAATATCTAGAGGCTTTAATTACTTTACGTTCATGTTTTCAAGGACAATGCTTCTAAATTGACTAGCTAGACGATTGATAAGAGTTTAATATCTAAAGGTTTAAATCGAATAAAAAAATTTTATAGCAAAAATTTCAGAATTCATGTATTGCTAATGAAATACATCAGACAATAAAGCCTATACTGGAACCCCTGTATACAAGAAACGTCACTCCTCTGTGTTAATGTTTTTAACGATGACTCTTAATGGTTATTTAAAAAACAGTGACGTCATACGCAAGGTGACTAAACATTTTGATAAATTATATTATAAAAAGTAAGAGCAATTAACCTTCATAATACAAATGCCGGCGCAATTCGTTTTGCGGCTGATTTGTGTTTGTAAATAACATTTTTTTTGTGCAATCTTCGAGCTTAGGCTTACATTATAGTTATGTCTTTGCAATGACTTTTGCAGAATAAAACCAGTAACAATTCAATAGCAAATCCATACTTTTTTTGTAACAAAAATAATTCAAGTTATTATTTAACTTGAAAGTTAATGTGTCGACTCTACACACTTTAAGGCCTATTCAAACCTGAGCGATATTCGCTGCCGCTGTGGGTAGAGGTACATACCGCGCGGGTTTCGCTCAGGTATTTAGTATCAATTACCTACCGCTTAGGTCTGAACAGTATTACTACCGCATACCCACTGGGTTTTCTCTGCCGCAGACGGTAGCGAATACCGCTTAGATCTGAATAGGCCTTTACACGTTAGTTCTTGATGACAGCCATTACTCTGACATGCAGGATGCATTTCAAACTGAATCTCAGGCTTTATAGCTGTAGAAATAGACAAAACCAACGTAGTTGACCTTTGCCCAAAACATACCCGTTTTTTTTTATTTTAAACGAGTCTCAATGTAGATATTTACTTAAAAAACGTATTTCCTCATTTTTAGGGTTCCGTACAGTAAGGTTAAAACGGCACCCTATTACTAAGCCTCCGCTGTCTGTCTGTCTGTCCCCAGGCTGTATCTTATAAAACGTGATAGCTACAAAAGCTGAAATTTTCACAAATGATGTATTTCCGTTGCCGTTATAACAACAAAAAAGCGGGTAGGACTCGCGGCGTAAACACGCAAATTCTGTGTGCTCGTTAATTTTATTAATTTTAATTATTATAAAGTAACTACTTATATTTAAATGCACTAAATAAGTTGCGGAATTCACTAGTGCTCATATCCACCATAGTCTCCTACTTAGTTCACACTAATAATCGCACAACACTCATCACCATGAACACCTGCACTTTGGATTCACTGAGTCAGTTCTTCGAGTCCCGAATGAGTGATTATGAGAAGAAACTGCTGAATGTAGCTGGAACAACGTCTGCACATCAAGATATTTCTTCTCTATCACAGGACTTCAGTAAGTTTAAATCT
The DNA here is from genome assembly GCA_916618145.1 of Emmelina monodactyla. Taxonomy (NCBI): domain Eukaryota; kingdom Metazoa; phylum Arthropoda; class Insecta; order Lepidoptera; family Pterophoridae; genus Emmelina; species Emmelina monodactyla. The sequence goes on from OU745316.1 coordinate 8,351,869, forward strand.
CTTGTGTGGGAAATGTTTGCTCGTATGAAGACTGAATTGGAGGCAATATCTCTTGGTCTAGACAGACATGAGACCACAATGAGGCGCAAAGTTCTACTATTTCATGGGATAGCTGAAAGGCAAAATGAAAAGTTAGATATAGAAGTCCATAAAGTAATAAACGAACAGATGAAGTTGAAAGATATTAGCAAAACTACCTTGCATGTATGCCACCGCCTCGGTACTTCAAAAAGCAAAACTCGGCCTGTACTTGTTCGATTTTTTAATGTTCAGGATCGAAATCATGTCTGGGACAGTAAAACTTCCCTCAAGGGAACGGGAATTACTATATCGGAGTTCTTAACGAAACCAAGGCATAATGTTTTTACAACTGCTCGCTCTCACTTTGGGGTTAAGAACTGTTGGTCGGCGGATGGGAGAGTTATTGTCAACCTTCCGGACAAATCTCGAACCAAACTGGAGACCATGGCTTCCCTTCAAGATCTCATCAAGAAATTTCCTTGTCCTGCTGAAAACATTGAGCCAGCTCCAGCTGCAGAGCAAGTCAAGACTGCCATTAACAACTCCCCTAGGAGAACACGACGCCGCCATTAGATATCTCTTCTTTTTTATACTTTTTTTTTTTTTTCTACTGTTCAATTGTCGGTATATTATTAGTTGTAACTTTTAATTTGTAAAATCTTTGGAGGTTATTTAAAATTACTTTGCTTGTTATGATGTAAACAATGACATATTGACATTGACATTGTTGTGAGGCATGACGTATGTCGTTTAAACACTTTTTAATTTCTTTTTCTTAGAATAATGTTGCCAGTTTTTATTAATTGAGACAATAATCTTTATTAGCTGTGATCTTTGTTAAATATTGAGTGCGTGAGTTCTGCAACTACTGATAACGTAGTATTAGGTTGTATATTTATTTTATGTTATTTCATTAACGTTTATTTGTATTTATTTTCTTGTTGGTATTTCTTTAATTTTATTTATTTTTTTCATATATTTATATATATATATTTTTTATGGATATTGATACGTTTGATGACAGTTTTTTCTCTTGTTCGTCTTCGGCCAGTTTCACCAGCGCAGAGGGTACGCGTTCTTTTCTTTCCTTAAATGACCAACTGGCATCTATCCTCTCAAACTATCCTCTAAACCTCAACATTGCCCACATAAATGCCCAGAGTGTTCCTAGCCACTACTCTGACCTTCTGGCATCTTGTAGCGACTTACCACTCGATGCTCTTTTGATATCCGAGTCTTTTCTGAAGCCTTCATTACCATCAACCCAGTTTCCTCTTCCTGGCTACGTACTTGTACGTAATGACAGGACCGGAAAAGGCTGTGGTGGAGTGGCGATGTATCTCCGCGCGGAAATACCGTATAAAATAGTAAGTAGCTCTTCATCGCTTTATACTGGAGCCGCCGAGTACCTAGCCATCGAAATTTCACTAAACCACACCAAAATACTGCTGATGGTGTTTTACAGTCCCAATCTTAATGTGGACTATTTTGATTGCTTTGAGACACTTTTGAATTCCCTTTGTCCCCTTTATAAGCATGTTTGTGTAATGGGTGACTTCAACACATGTTTACTCAAAAACGACCACCGATCTCGCAAACTTGAATCCTTGCTCTCCTCGATAAATCTCAGTATCTTGCCCCTCTCTCCTACCCATCATTCTCCCAACAATACTCCGTCCCTTCTAGATCTCATGATAGTTTCGTCACCTACGAATGTAGACTATCATGGGCAATTCACCGCCCCGTTTTCCTACCATGATCTTATCCTCCTTTCCTATCGTGTTCGTCCTCCCAAACGTAGGCCTAAGACTATTGAGGTACGCAGTTACAGCAATGTAAACGTGGAGGTTCTGTTGCAAGATGCTGCTTTATTAGATTGGAAACCAGTTTACGACTCCGAAGATTTAGATTACAAAGTCGACTATCTCACTAACTCCATTTTAAATCTCTTTGACCATCACACACCTCTTAAACGCATCAGATTCAAACACAACCCGGCTCCCTGGCTCTCAGAATCCATCAAAGATCTGATGGCTTCTAGAGACAAGGCAAAACGCAGGTACAAGCGATGTCCTTCTGAGCAAAATCTTGTAGCCTTTAAAGATCTTCGAACTCGTTGTACTCGAAGGTGCCGTGATGCTAAGAGGAAATACTTCCACGATTCTCTTAGTAACCGCAGTTCATCGGAAGTATGGCGTTTCCTTAGGTCTGTGGGCATCGGCAAGAGTTCCTCCACGTGTGCCAATGATCTCGACTTAGGTTTACTAAATAGTCATTTTTCTTCCCCTCCTGTCCTTCTTGATCCTAATATCAAAGCCAATACTTTGAATGAAATCTCCAATATCCCAAAGTTCCATAAATCCTTCAATTTCACTTCCACATCCGAGGAGAATGTTAAAAAAGCGGTGCTTTCTATTAGCTCAGCAGCAGTTGGTCATGACGATTTGTGTTCAAGGATGATCACTTTAATCCTTCCTGTGTTACTTCCAGTCCTTACCCACATACTCAATTTTTCACTATCATCATCAACATTCCCGTCATCCTGGAAGTATGCTCACATAATCCCTATTCCTAAAGTATCCAATCCCACAACACTTTCTAATTTTCGCCCAATTTCAATCCTACCTTTTCTTTCCAAAGTACTTGAGCACATTGTTCATGGTCAGTTATCTGCGTTCCTGTTTTCCAACAACTTACTAAGCACATATCAGTCTGGTTTTCGACCTGGCCACAGCACTGTTTCCACTCTTATTAATGTCACTGACGATATTCGCTGGGCCATGGAAGAAAAGCGGCTTACTTTGCTGGTTTTGTTGGATTTCAGCAACGCATTTAACTCTGTAGATTTTGATGTTCTTCTCGGAATCCTTAGATCGTTGAATTTGTCCCCCTCCGTCCTTACCTGGTTTAATTCCTATCTTCGTGGCCGTTCTCAGCGGGTTCACATCAGTGAGACTTTTTCTGACTGGTGTGATCTAGTTGCAGGCGTGCCACAGGGCGGTGTGCTCTCTCCTTTACTTTTCTCCATATTCATTAACTCTGTAACTAGAGTCATAACCTCCAGCTATCATTTATATGCAGATGATCTGCAAATTTATACCCATTTTCCTACTTCTGACATCAATGCTGCGATCGCTTTTATAAATGATAATTTAAGATGCATCTGCAATTGGGCTAAATCTTATGGTCTCCTGCTTAATCCCAATAAGAGTCAAGCGATCATCATTGGGAGTAAATACTTTCGTGGTCGTCTTGATGTCTCTTCATTGCCCTCTGTTTGCATCGATGGTATTCCCATAGTCTTTTCTGAGACAGTAAATAACTTGGGTGTTACTTTTGACACCGTCCTTAACTGGAATGCCTATGTTTGTGCAGTTAGTAGCAAGGTTCACTTCTCCCTTCATTCCCTAAAAGTTCTCCAATCCTTTCTTCCTTTAAAAACTAAGATCTCCCTTGCTCTGTCACTCATTCAGCCCATTATAGATTATGCCGATGCATGCTACTTAGATGCCACCGAGGAAGTTCTTAACAAGCTGGAGCGCTTGCAAAATCTGCTGATCCGATTTATTTTTGATTTGAGGAAATTCGACCACGTCACTCAGTTCCGCAAACAGCTCCAGTGGCTTCCGGTCCGCCTTCGTAGGAACACTCGCATCCTGTGCCTCCTTTACAATATCCTACATAATCCTTGTTCCCCTTCCTACCTGCGTCAGCGTTTTTCTTTAGAACACGCTGAAGATGCTGACTGCAGAGCGCATAAGAAGACCCTTTTATCCACACCATCCCACACCACTGACTTCTTTTCCTATTCCTTTACTGTCCATGCCGTTAGGCTGTGGAATTCCTTGCCCTCGGATATCCGAAATTCCCTAACCATATCTGGCTTCAGAAGACGTGTAAGAGAATACTACTTGTCTCAAAGCTAATATGTATATATATATGTGTAATGTATGTATATATGTATGTATATATATATATATATATATATGTATGTATGTTTGTATGTAATAGATATGTATGTGTATATATTTATTATTCATTGCATTATATGTGTATGTTTATGTACATTTAATATATGTATAATGAAATATATGTCTAATATTTATTTATTTTACACAGCAGCACAGAACTTGCTTTTGTACCACCACTCCGATCATAGGTCTACTGTAAGAAATTCCTTTAAGGGATAATTAGTACCTTTGTACAATGTTTTTTTTTTTGTATTTTCTTTATTTTTGTATACATTTTTACTGTGCACTGTACATAAATTATTAATAAATAAATAAATAAATAAATAAACAAATACTAAATTTAAAAAAATAGGTAGATATAAATGGCCCCATACAGTAAACGTGTTTTTTTCGTATTTTTTTGCTCGATATTAAAAATGGTAACAGGTAGACGCTTCAAATTTTCACAGAATATTTACTTATATATTACACTTCAAAATAAATAATTAAATAACAATAAAGGGGGTCTCCCCAACAACAAACGTATTTTTTAAGCAATTTTTACTCGATCTTAATAAATAGGTAGAAAATTATAGTACGGAACCCTTCGTGCGCGATCTCCGACTCTCACTTGGCCGGTTCTTTATCCTTTCCGCCTATTGAATGCCTATAAATATAAAAAGGAACATAAACCCTTCAATATAAGAATGTTCCTTTGGAAATAATGTCATTTTTATGTCATCGTAAATTTCGTGGCTGTTTGACCGTTTTAACCCTTAAATTGGCAAGATGAGTTAAGTCCAAATTTAACTTTCTTTTTGAACTTTCTCGATTGGTTATAACCTAAAATGCATAAAAAAAATACAAAAAAAATTCCTACATTTTCAGTTTTCGCGAAAATGAATGTACTTCACGAATGACGTTGCCAGTTACTGAGTAAACTATCTATGTACTTGGAGGAGTACGTTGCCATGAATACGACAAAATTCATTTATTTATTTTTATCATTATTTATTAAAAATAATTCAATTATCCTTAATAATATTACTTATAAATGTGAGAATGTGTATGTCTTTTTGTCTGTATGTGTGTTTCGCTTTTAAGTAAAAACGGCTGTACCGATTTTGATGAATTAGGAATAAAGGTAGGTCGACACCCTAAAAGAAATTAGGATACTTTTTCCCGCAGAAATAAGCCTCATTTCCACAGGAAAAGTCATTTGGATGAAACCGCAGGGCTAATTTTATATAAAATTGAAGAAAACAATATAATTTTGGCTTTTGAATGGCGTCCTGGATAGTGAGATCAGCATGTCCCAACTGAGGGTAGTCGACTACCCCTGTCTGCCGGAACCAAAGCTAAAATCTTGTGCGAGCGTCTTAACATTAAGCACTGTAGATAAATCGAACATTTAAATAAAAACACCCCTTATGTGGTGTTATACAACCACAAAATAAATAAAAACTTATGTATAGAGCTTGGCAATGTACTTCGTGAATACCGAAGTTTGTTAAGTGTAATTTACTGCTTATTTGGCAATGGTATTTACGGAGTACACAAAATCTTGCGCGCCAATAAAGTCATTATTATGTAACTATATCATAAAATAACTATAGTAGGCACCCACGTATCTCTTTAGCATGCAATGTTATTCCAAATAAATATTATTTACCAAAAAAATCGTTTAAAAATATCAATAATACGTCCCCGGTTCGCAGACACAACGGGCCACTTCGCAGAGATTTTGATTTTTACAGTTTAATATAAATGCTACCACTGATAAAATTAGTTTCTAACAAAATTAGTGAAATTTCAAGTCATACCATATAAAAATATTTAATAATTTATAAATAAAAAATGTTGTAGATTTTTTTGAAATCAGTGTACTCCGTGTATACCAATATCAATTTAAGGGTTAACGTCCAGTTGATAACCTTTTTGTTTTATTATGAAAATAACTTTGTTTCCATATACACGGTGATTGTTTAATTAATGTTTTTGAACTGAAGTGTATAATTATGTTCTAAACAAAAGACAACCCTAATTATACGTAACAAGCGCATGTATATAATTTGAAGGGTTTTGAAATAAAAGTTTCTCGGTTTTTTTTTCGGGGTTGATATAATATAAAATGGAATATAGATGATGTAAGTTTCTTTTGAAAAGTATTTATACGCTTTAAAATTATGTATAGTTCGCGAGGTTTAAGCAGACCTTTGCATTTGTATGAGTGCACATAGATACAGTTGATGTGGTATTAGGCCTCAAGAGCGACGCGTTCATGGCTTGGTTTAAGTCGGTATATACCGCATTTTAATGACGAATCCCCTCCACCTCCACCTCCCGTTCGCAGCGTAAAGTGTTAAATGAGTTTAACATTTTATTTTTGTCTTCGATTAATTAGTGAAAGAAACCCTTTCTCCTGAGTGTTAGTTGTTACAAAAAATATCTATCTTCGAAACAGCTGATATTAAATACTGATATACAGATTGCCCCCCGTAAAGCTGATATACAATGTTGTAGCAACACAATGTTTGATACCTTAATACGAGCCAAATCCAATTGTGTACACAAAGCAAGCCTGGATAATCGGGCTTAAGAAAACATTAGAATATATGGCTGGAAAGCTCATTGTGTGATTTGAAACATTAATTTTCATTTCCCTGAAGTACTGTGGCTTCGAATTTTATGTAACTTTATTATTAAAGCGTTTGGTTTGGTTAGTTAGTACTAACGTTAATGATGAGATAATAAGAATTCAAAAAGCATAAGGAAAGGTGTAAGTAATCGGTAAGTAGAGTTTAGGTAAAATATGAATATACTAGTGGCCGCCCGCGACTCCGTTCGCGTGGAAGTCGGTTTCCCGTGGGATTGAGAAGTTTTCTTGCGGTAAAAAGTACCCTATGTGTTATTCCTATATAATTGTAAACATTCATCTAAATCCGTCCAGTAGTTTTTCTGTGAAAGAGTAACAAACATCCATACATACTCACAAACTTTCACGTTTATAATATTAGTAGGATATTTATTTTTTTTCTCTTTTAATGGTTTATCACAGCTTTCACTACTGAAAGTGACAAAAAATTAACTGGTAACATTTGAGCCCTCCTTTTAAACTCTTTTAGTAAGATTATCAAATAAACTAAGATATAAAATTTCCTATTTTGTATTAATTTTGTTAAAAAGAGATAAACTATTTAACAAGATTCACAGAGGACTTATTTTATCATTTAAAACGAAACTTTCTTAAATAAAACCTTAGTATGTTAGTAAATAAGGATCATAATAGTTCTGCAATCAACAAAGATATCCAGTAACATACCAAATACAGGAAACATATTCGATTTACCTTTGAATTCAGTTAAGAAATGGAATAAACATTTTGATGGAATATCGTATTTTTGATGGTTGCAAGTTCTTCTGTGATATGCTAGACCACAGTCTAAGAAATACATCAAAATAAATACTTTTTTAAATGATTGAGTAACAAACGCTTAAACATTAATGAGCATGTTCATAACCGCACTTTAGACCTACATCCTACTAATATTATAAACGTGGAAGTTTGTGAGTATGTATGGATGTTTGTTACTCTTTCACGTAAAAACTACTGAACGGATTTTGATGAAACTTGACAGTAATATAGGTTATATATCACAATAACACATAAGGTACTTTTTACCGCGAGAAAACTTCTCATTCCCACGGGAAACCAATTTCCACGCGAACGGAGTCGCGAGCGGCCACTAGTAAGTTATAATATTCCTTGTCACTTCCAGTCACAAAAACTGACACATAAGACTGACTGGACCAGAAAACAGGACATTTTAGCAAATATTGGTATAAAGTTCGATTATTAATGTGAGGGACAAACTTTCAAATCTATATCTCCAACAAAACGATTTTTAAAGGATTCGTCGCTTTAGTCTTCATAAATATTAACATACCCTCATTACTCAAAAAAAACTCAAACAAAAATACTCTCCAAAAAAACTTCTCCGACATAACCCGAGGACGCCCGAATGCGTATAATAATACTCGTGATCTTACGCCACGTAACTTACGCTCCATTAACGTGGAAACGTGGGAAAAGCGAACGTGCGTGGTCCTTCGAACACCATTCGCTATTTGGTATGGTTCTAGAAATTTCTGGGAGAATGTAACTTTTGAAGGTTCCGCAAACCAAGAATCGATCAATTTCTAGAAGGCCAGCAACGTAGTCTTAACACCGATGTGATTGTGGGTGTGTATGGGCAGCAGTAGTCACTTACCATCATGTGACCCGTTTGCTCATTTGCTTGCTTTATTACCATTAAGATTATTATTATATAAATTAATCACTGTCGCTAATCGTGTCTTTTTGTTGGTTTTTGGTTTTGATCAACTTATAGGTTATTTTTACTTAAATTTGGAAATAAATGAAAACGTTTTTTTTTAATTAGCCATAATTCAATGTTTCGTTAACAAGTCGGGCAACTTACAACGTTGCGAATCGTGGGCAGGTGGTTAAAAAAAGGTTATTTTGTTTGTGTGGTTTTTTTAATGTAATTAGGCGCTTAAAAACTTTGCCTTAATAGATGGTAGATATAATCTTCTAACATTTATGATCTCGTGCAGAATTAAGCTACACTCTTGGTGTCGACTATACACACTTTACATTTTCGGTTTCGGTGACAGTCATTACTCCGACTATACCGTTGTTCTAAGCGGAATGTGGTTAACTAAAACTGGCAGAACCAGATAAGGTTGAAACCTGCAGCTGAAAAAGCTTTTTGCCTGAATCTGCAAATAACTTAAAAAACAATGCGGTGTCTTATTTTTTATCATGTATGAAAATTTTATAAAAATTTGCAGTGTAACCAATGCGATTTTTATGATTTCAAGGTCATTTGTGTACTGATCATTGTGTATGTTAATGATAATCAAAACTCAAAAAATATTGTTATATGACGACCTTTTTGAACACCGTTTTTGGCGCAGCGGTATATATGTTACAGTCATAGTGATTAAATGGATATTATACATAATGACTGGTAATTATTTATAATAGCCAAATTGACTAGACAATGTAATAAATTAATCACTTTATCTGGACATTATTCATAATAGCGTGTCATAGTTATCCAAAGTAATAATATGACCTAGCCGACTTGTTTTACGGCTAATACCTGAAGTGCGGCTACACCTAAATTTAGCCGGTTAGAATATCAATAGGTTAGGTTAGTTAGGTTACTTTTTTGATACCACCCAGAAAAAGGAGTCCCGCGTAGCCTCCGTCGACTCATGATTGAAGCCAGTTTTTATATTTATAGGAATATAATTTTTGTTACAGTTTTCCATATAAAAAAGTCTACTAACCGGCTAAAACTAGGTGTAACCGCACTTCGGGTATTAGCCGTAACATATATAAAAACTCCTTTTTCTGGGCGTAATCAAAGAAGTAACCTAACTAACCTAACCTATTGATGTTTCCAATCGGCTAAAACTAGGTGCAGCCGCGGTTCGGGTTTTTGCCGTAACACAAACGAATATCTACTTGTTTTATTACATTATCCAAGTCTTCGAAGATATTATATATAATAGCCAGTTAATGTGATTATATTGTGTCAATTATCACTTTATCTAAATTGAGTAGATATTATATATAATGGCTAGACAGTATATATAATATCCAGATTTATTACTTTGGCTGTAACATATACACCGAACTGTCAAGCGGAAGGTCCCGGGTCCGATTCTCGGGTCGGGCCAATTTAGTTGAAATGTATTTTTTATACTGGCTCGTGTCTGGGTGTAAAGGTTCTCCCTTTGTCCATTGTGTGGTACCTATAGTACAAGCTTTTCTTAATTTAGGGCCACACAGTTGGTGTGTTAGTCTAGAGAAATAAACAAATAAATCTACACATAACACGAAGTTCGAAAGTCTGTTTTTCAAGTTCCGTACTTTGTATTATTCCGTTGCCAATAATCCAATTTATAAATACTTTGCACTTTATAATGTTTGTTATGTAACACGACATAACTTTTAAATTTAAAAACACATTTCGCAGGAACAAAAATACCAAATTGCCTTTCAAATTACCTACCAATATTCTATTGATATTAAACTCGGCGTCATTTTATTAAAAGTTGAATCTTTTCAGCAAAGTACACGTACCGTACCGTAACACGTGTGAATTTACTCCTAATATAGATAAACAAGTGGACCTCGGCACCATTTTCAAATACGGTGTAACCTAGGAGCTATGGATATTTTATTGGAATTCCAGTATCTTCACTTTTTCATTTGTCTATGAATCTAACAAACAATTTTATAGCAGTTGTAATAAATAACTTATGTGTGTAACATGGTATCTCCTATAGTCCATTGTGTGGTACATATAGTAATTTGCTTTATAGGGCAATCAATATTTTATGTTGATCAAAAATTATAGATACAATTTTATTTCGAAGCCAGCCAATTTTTAAAAGAACCATCCCATGTGTATCTATATATTTTTATTATCAATTCAATTCTTTTTTGTCCTTAAAACCGTCGTCCATATGTTTTTCAAGCTCAACGTACATCAAACTTCCGTATTGTGGGAACATAAAAGTAAATTTCTAAACGAGCAACGTAACTTTGTAAAGCAATTTTGTCTCATTTCGAGTTTTTAAACTGTAAATGACGTGCGTTTGATGTTATTAATTTTCTGGATACCCTTTTTAGGAAGTTTTATGAGGTTATCCGTTTAAAAAAAAACTCCCAAAAAAAATTTTGACTGTCAAAAATTTTAAGTAAAATACATTTTTTTAGAAAAGCTAATATTAATAAAACAATTAAAGTAGTAAAAAATAATTCATATTAGGAAGTGAAAATAATAACTTTTTGACCAATATAAAGTTAACTTTCGGTGCGTAACATGGGCTATACAATGCTTAAAATTCATGAAAATATAAAATTAGTCAAAATTCGCAATAATGAAACGTTATTTATCAAAAGTTTTCCGGTAAAAAACATTATTTGACGTTCGCCGAAAATTTAAAATTATAAAAAACGTTGATTATAACTAAAATAATAAAACCATAGGTCCACCAAGTTAAAATGAATTATTTGTTAGTAAAATAACCCTTATATATTGCGTTAATTTCTAGCAAACGATCTCTCTCTTTATATTAAAGGTAATTAATCTGCAGTAACCAAATTAGTTCAGAACAATGATTGTCGTTTCCACCTTGAATGGAAATGAAAATTACCCTCTTTTGTTTTAAAATTACAAACAAAGTCTAACCTGAGTTGGGTTTAAATTTAACTTTCGTATATTTATCCGAAGTTAACATAAGTTTTGGGAAAGTTAAATTAGCAAGATCATTAATAAAGCCATTAGCAATAATTACGCTAATTAAAGAAAGTGCGTGATCAGTTTTCTGTGTTTTATTTAATTCCTTGATTTTTTATTAAACTTCCTTTTAAATTTAATGTGGCACTATGTATTTTTGTTACGCAAACATCCAAAAACGGCAGATTTTTAAGAATTTAGTGGATAATGGATGAGTTATAATTATACTAATAGCATACGTGTTAATTCAAATTAAGGTTCTACGGTGCTTAAAACCACTCACTGAATCACACACAGATAGACCCTTTGGGTTAATTCTGCGTCGAAGCACGCCCCGTGGATTATTAATATTATGCAGAAAATGCTTACGGTTCGCCAGCGACTCAAGAATCACCCTGTATAAAACTAAAACGCAGCCAAACTAAGGTAACTTTTCAATAACAGTAGGTCCCTAAATACTGACCAACTTTCATAAAAGAGCATATTTCTTAGTCAAAGCACTTTTATAAAGTTTACAGCAAGGAAAATTCATAACGTGGGACCAAAAAGAAAGGTTACTTGGGTAGTCTTTTTTACTAGCAAAGGTTAATAAGTATATTTGGGTTAAGAATTTTTTTAAACGTTTTTTATGAAGGTAGATAGAAGGCTTGAAGTTAAGATGTTTTAATAAACTTGTGTAAAAAATGAAAAATAATATTTTTTTACTTGACTTGTTATACTCTGGTATAAAACAGATGAGGAAAGATTTTAATGTTAAATTTTAATTTTTGTTTTTGTGCATTACGCATTGGCGTTTAAACTAAACTTTATTTGAGCATTAAATTTTACACATATTAGATACACTTAAGTCTCAATAAGAGACATATTTTAAGCCGTTATCTATTACGTTGATTATATGTAGTACTAGTGGCCAGCCTCGACTCCGTTCGCCTGGAATTCGGTTTCCCGTGGGAATGAGAAGTTTTGCCGCGGTAAAAAGTACCCTTTGTGTTATTCTGATAACCTATTTTACTGTAAAGTTTCATCCAAATCTGTCCAGTAGTTTTTACGTGTAAGAGTTACAAACATGCATACATCCATTCATACTTACAAACATCACGTTTATAATATTAGTAGGATAGTATGCTAAACGTAATCTTAAACTGCTAACGATGCGTTCACACACCTTCCGATTATATCGTTAACAAGCGACACACTGTCGATAGATTATAACTACTCGTTTCATCTGTTTAGATTTGGACCAAACTCGGTATACAGATGGGCTATTAATTAAACACAACAAAATACCAAATTTTCATAAGAAGCCTTTTTTTGAGTGCAATAAGGTTGTTGATACATCTAAGTAGGAAAGCTTTCAATATTTTATATTGTTACTAACAGACTCGGCCACGCGTTGTTGTGGATAAGGCTTTTGTTATATTATATTTTGCAATAAAATATTGCGACCAAAAATTGAGATAGATAATCGCTATCCTATATTTCAAGTTAGATCAAACTTCACACGGTGTGCAAATTTGAATCAAATCGGTTAAGTAGTTTAGGAGTCCATTGCGGTCAAACAACCTAATTTATATATATTACACGTTCTGTGAAATAGTAATTTAACTTTAAATTGTAGATAGCCGCCAGTTATACACAGCATAACTGAGATAATATTAAATTTCATGCTTTTCTCTAGTCTTAAAGTTGGTTTTCGCTTAATTCTTGTTGTTTTTGCATAACCAGGGAATCTAGGGAACTTTTAACTTCGAAGTTAACGCAAGTTGTTAAGTTTTAATTTTGGTGTTATTGCGAAATAGTTAGCAACTTCGGATAAAGGAACTGTTAACAATAAAAGCTGTGTTTTTTATTGAAAGTGAGATGAACATTTAATTGATTTAGGCCATCAGAAATGTTGTCGGCACCTTTAGTTGTCTGGTTAAATGTTTTGAATATTGCTATTGCATACTTTAAATTACAACGTTTGTTTAAAACATAGTTGCAGGTTCAAGGAACTTTGCAATTAGCGGTTATCACGCATAATGATTTTTTTATTGAAACACACAATAACACAACGAAAACAAATGCAATGAGACTACAGTGACGCAAGCCAGTTTTAGTGGCACATCGCTAGGGTAGGGTTTCAATTTCTCAAACCAAATCGAAAAGGAAACGATTTTATTGCATCCATAGTTTTATGGATGCAATAAAATCGTCTAAATAAACATGCAGTAGTTTTACTGCATGTTTATTTAGACCTGAGTCCTATTATCATTAGTTGAAAATTAGTATTCAAATATACTGCTAGTAATAGACTTTTCGTTTTAGTTGAGTGATTTTTCGATCACTTAAAAAAAAACTTAATAAAGAATATATTGTAATCAATTTATATCGAACGACATTTTGGGCATCCCTATGGAAACAGAAATTATAATTTAACAAAACCAGAAAAAATATTTAAATAAACCTTAACTAATTTAAATATACATTTTCTTTGTTTTAGCTTTATTATTGTTTTTATACTATATATTTCTGATATGCTTCGTAACTTTGTCTACGGTAATCGCTACGCGACCCGCTAGACAACTTTAATAAAAAGTAAGCTATAACTGCGTTTGGAAAAACTTTCATTTAGTCTAAGATCCCGCTATAGAACGACCTTCACCAAGTTGGTTAATGGATAAAAGATATTTTTTATCAAATAAAATATGTCCATAAATATAATGGGTTTTATGAAAAATGTTAGTCCAGAATATGATAAATTATCAATTAAAAAATAAATCTTTTGGTTTTTATTTTCCGTTCCGTTCCAATCGAAAATATGAAGCCTATAGAATATACAAATGTTAGGTTGACTATTTATTTCCCGTCACAACTCTTGGTTAGGCAGGTATTAACACGTAAATCGATATTTGTAACTTACACCGGTCTGACGGGAATTTATTAGCCAACTTATTTGCCATATATTTATTGACATATTTTTATTTGATAAAAAATATTTTATCCATTAACCAACTCGGTGAAGGTCGTTCTATAGCGGGATCCTAGAATAATTGTCAAAGAGTAAAAGCATAAATTAGATTTTACAGTACATTTGCAAAAAAAAATAAGGTTGTGTGTAAAAAAATCGTACGGCTAATTCGTTGGGTTTATTTTGTAGAGCAACAAAATAAAAATGTAGAAAGTAATGTCCTTTAATATTACAGTTTTGATTTATTTTTTGCAAAATTTCCACTAAATACACTCACATCTCAATGAACTCACGTCTGACAGCTATAATCACCATGTTTTGAAATTCGAAACTGCCAAATTGCAAACAGCTTACTCTAAACTTTTGCCACCAAGTTGGCACGTGTTTTGGTTCGCTTGTCTAGACATCAATATTTAGTGAATTTATGCAAAGAGCTTGTTAAATACTACTTAATATAGTATGTATGGATAGAGTATGTATGGATGTTTGTTACTCTTTCACGTAAAAACTACTGGACGGATTTTGATGAAACTTTACAGTAATATAGGTTGTACATCAAAATAACACGTAGGGTACTTTTTACCGCGGGAAAACTTCTCATTCCTACGGGAAACTGACTCCCACGCAAACGGAGTCACGGGCGGCCACTAGTAGTTTATACAATATTGTTGGAGTAAGTAGTGGAAAAGTTTTTTGGGTAAAACCTTAAAATAAAGATCTTAAAATAAAGATATGATATGGAGAGTTTGTAACAAAAAGAATAAGTGTTTAAAAAAAACTTAATTTCTAAATATTAATAAATAAATCTCCAGACTACACACATTATGTGGCCCTAAAGTAAGTTGCAGTAAGCACTTGTGGTATAGGTACCACATAATGGACTAGGGGAACCTAGTTACACCCAGACACGAGCCAATATCGAAAAAAACATTTTACGTAATTGACCCGACCCGTGGATCGAGCCCGGAACCATCTGCATAGCAGTCCGGTATTTATACCACTGCACCACAGAGGTCGTCATTGCGGCATATACCAATATTTTTTTAAAACATGTCATACTGCAGAAACCGTGTAAAAATTGAATGCAAATTTTAAAAATAGTTGGCGGATACTCATATGAACCGACATAGGTAGCCATTTTGCTTTAATATCATTAACAGTTAACTTAAAAGAGCTAAGTTATAGATACCTACTGAAAAAAGGAACGCGGGTCTCCGAGCATTGCGCGACTGGGAATCGACTGCTCGGAGACCCGCGTTCCTTTATCCAGTATCTATAACTTCATAATTAATAAATTAGCATTTTAAACACAAAACTAAAAAAGTAAAATCTCAAGGAAAAATATGCTAGATGACTTTTTTTGTCTCCAAAATCGACCAATTTATTTAAAGTGCTTACTTTCAATTATTTTACTAAAATTTATTTATATATTTATTTTTATTATTGAATAAAAACAACTTAACTGCTGACCCAGTTCAAAACCTAACATCATTTACCAAACCCGCTAAACAAATGAATTATTTACAACACCCATTGAGACAGTTCAACTTCATAATTGTCTAATGGCGAATCGATGTTTATACTTAATTATTAAAGGAAAATAGACCTAATGCCCTATAGTAACGCGGTGGAATGACTGGTAATAACGCCTCTGTCTGATTGTCGACGTATAAAATGTATGAACGAATAGGGTTGACACAAAATTTTCTATTAATAAAAAAGTTATGGGCAAGATTTTACTTTTAATTTTGCATTATAAATGCTAATTTATTAATTTTGAAGTTATAAATACTGGAAAAAGGGTCATCGTAGCGGCGCGGTAGCTCAGTTGGAAGAGCATTGGACCTGCAATCCAAAGGTCCTGGGTTCGAGTCCCAGTCGCGTAATGCTCGGAGGCCCGCGTTCCTTTTTCCAGTATTTATATCTTCAAAAGTTATGGGCAACCCTAAAAAAATTGTCTGAGCATTATAAGGTTACAGGGATGCTGCAAAGTGCATACTCATCACACGAAGAAGAAGAAGAAGAAGGTTACAGGGACGCTATAGTTATTATAATAAGGTACAGTTGATATGTGAACAACAAATAATTGGTTACAAGACTTCTTTTCAATTTGTTAAAAAGATTGAGACATGCATTGAAAATAATAATTTATGTACTTTCCCTCAGGATATTTTCCATGCTCGCAAGTGCGTTATAGATGTTTTTTCTTTAAATGTATACACCATGGAATCGAACATAAATATAAAATGGTGAGATTATTCACTAATCATTTTGATAACATATGTTTTTGATTAAGTACATGTCTATTTGTGTATTCGGTAAGTAGACTATTTCCGAAACTTGCAACCTGGGTATGGTTGAGCCTTAACTAGATTCACTAACAAATAATCACATCCACCATTTTTTAAATATAACTGAAAAGTTTTATGCCCCGCTTGAGTCCAACGCTTTCACGTTGTCCCCAGACAAAACCCGAAACCTCAGACAAAACATACACAAGTTCTGATAAAACTAGTGTCGCCCATAACTGCACTTTTACATGTGATCCATAAAAACCGACCCACCTCAGTTGTAACATTTTTATCACGCGAGGTGCCAGCCCTAGATTGAAACACATGTTACTGCCTCTTTTTATTGTCAAGAAAACCATATGAGAGACTCGTCATGTGAAAATTTATTGTTACGTCTTATTCCCTTTTTATTTCCCTTCTCTGGAGTAAGGTAGGACCTTAAGGGCTATAGCTACGCGTCATGGTGGGAATATTAAAAAAAACATGTTTATGGACTGTTTGGGCTTGAGTCTCGAAAGCAAGGTAGGCAAAGTATTGTATCAACTAAATAAATCTCCAGACCAACACACCAACTGTGTGGACTAGGGGAGAACCTAGTTACACCCAGACATGAACCAATTCCAAAACTCATTTTGACGAAATTGGCCCGACCCGAGGATCGAACCCGGAACCATCCGCTTAGCAGTCCGGTATATATACCGCTGCACCACAGAGGTCTTCAAAACTGTAATATAGTTTCAGGTATTCGAAACTGCAAGCCTAGCAGTTTAGCATAAGGTTCTGACGTAAAATCTGCTTACCTTCCGAAAATATGTTTTAGATTCTAAAAAAACATAATTTTAACCAAATTAAATATTGCTATGACTTGCACACACTTTATGATTGATCTAGATTTGTCAGTATAAAGTCCTAAACGATGAAACCTTTTTCGCAGTAAAAAAAGTCGTGTTATAGTATATCTTTAAACCTAGTTTCATCTGTATCCGTGAAACGTTTTTCGTGAAAGTGCAACAAACACACACACATACTCAAAAACTTACGCATTTATAATACTTGTAAGAAGTAGTAAGTAAGAAAATCTTTTGACTGCAGCCGTGACATTCTACTTATACATATGTATTATAAACGTGAAAGTTTGTAAGTATGTATGGATGTTTGTTACTCTTTCACGTAAAAACTACTGGGCGGATTTGGATGAAACTAATACTGTAATATAGGTTATACATCAGAATATCATTTAGTACTTTTTACCGTGAGAAAACTTCTCATTCCCTCGGGAAACCGAATTCCACGCGAACGGAGTCGCAGGTGGCCACTAGTACTTAAAATATAACAAGACTGGGTATCTGTCTACGTCATCAAAAACAAATGACATTCGCGCACAATTTCTTCTTTTCCACCCCTAATTGTATATATTCTCTTTTCATGTGACAGGACACGTCAAAAATAAGCCTTGACGAATGAATCGGCGGTTGTCTTCGGGTAACTAATGCCCTTGTGACCTACCTGTTACTTGGTGACAAATATATCTACTAAAGGTATTGTGTAATGGAAATTGGGGTTAAATTGGGTTGGTGTGATAAAAAAGGATTCATGTGCAATAATTATTTTGGGGACAGTTAAATTTTGGCAAAAAATATTTATACAAAATTTTGATAGAATTTAGTGTCGTTATTTATTTAGCAAGATTTTTAGAAATAAATGTTAAGTAATTAATCAAATTTATATTTTTTACACGGTTGTGGTTTTCTGTATTACTTTAAAACTCTGTGTAAATAATTATATTTATACATACCTCAGATTATCACTACACAGTATAAAACAAAGTCGCTTTCTCTGTCCCTATGTATGCTTAAATCTTTAAAACTACGGAACGGATTTTGATGAGTTTTTTTAATAGATAGAATGATTCAAGAGGAAGGTTAACATGTATAATTACATAGTGTAAATAAAGAAAGGAATTTTACTCCGAATTTTAAAAGCATTTAGGATCCCAACAACTCTACAAAACCAAAACTATGCTTCTAAACCTTTCAGCACACTCCAGCGAAGTTTGTCAATCGCGAATAAATCGAAAACCAAATACTGTTAGCTTTTTACACGCGCAAACATTTTACACAAACCTTCCACTGTATTAAAAGTAAAAAAAAAAAACGGAAAAATCCAAATCGAAAACTGGGACACGGTTGTCCCATGCCTGAAATATGTCTCAATTTCGTTGCACAATTTCGTTTTGCCTATAAATGGGACTGTGGATACTTCTGACAACTGGTACGTAGGTCCTTGATTATTACGGGCCATGGAATATATACAATAGTGAATATTTTGCCGACTTCTGTAGCTCAATCATTTGTATAAATACTATGCTGTTATATACAAGATTGGGCCAATTTGGTTAAAATCTCTCTTAATTTTAGCTCGTAATACTACTCGCTCGGGTGTAACTAGGTTCTCTAATATTGCACTTAATACAAGATAGATTCACGTGGAAGTCGGTGTCCCGTGGGAATGATACGTTTTCCCGCGATAATAAGTACCCTAAGTGATTTTCTGATGTATAACCTATACTTCTGCAAAGTGTCATCCAAAACCGTACAGTAGTTTTAACGTGAAAGAGTAACAAACATCCATACACACTTAGGTACAAAATATCACGTTTTTAATATTAGTAGGATATCCCATTGCTCTCCATTGATTTTGATACTCCATGTTTCGGGTATATTCGACTTGGCATACACAAAGTTTAGCGTATTATATGCTGGTTTCGAATGAGTTACGACTAACTAAGATTGGAATTGGTCGCTTTGATTTTCTTTTGTGTTTTAATTTGTGTATTTTTGATGAGTTAGATTTTGATGAACTAATCAGTAAAACAGATAGTTTTCAAGGTCTTATCGACTCAAAGAGTTCCTTGAATTGATTTTTATACAGTTGTAAATTAATTGATTTTTTAAACAAAATTGTTGCTTAGTAGCTGAAATATTTCAACGAGTAATCACGATTCTAAATACCTATAATATTTCATAAAAAAATACGTACGTGGCAAAAATTCATAAGTTTCTTCAAAATATTTAAACTTACGAATTGAAATAGGCTCTAAGTTTTCATGTGTCTCGGTTGAATTTTAACAACAGTCCGATTGTTTTCATTATATTTAGTTCTTTTCCAAAGTATTAGGTTACGGTGTAGCTTATGTCAATAAAAAATGATTACAAGAGCCTTTCAACATTTCGTTTTAACCCGTCTCATTGAAAAAATGCAGTCGTTCTTAAAAACACTATCCAAAGTAAAAAAGGACTTTCGTGTTTACCTTGCAAGTGTATTTGGAATAAACTCTGAAAGTTAACGCAATTGCATGTTTAAGGTTCATTGAACCCTGTAATTCGTGCACCCCAGTAATACAGCCTTAGGTAAAACGGAACTAATCACAGTCTAGGACAACCTAATAGTTATTCCTTCATAACTACGTAGGTATTATTTTTGAATTACATTGCATTTCGTCATGGTAGCTGTGTAATCGATTATTAAATCTGGGGTTTTGGCCATGCAAAAAAAAATATTTTTTACTTAGTTACTAGCCTATCAACAAGCATTGAATTTATAAATATTAGCAACGCATAAGTTTATTTGTGTTTTCGCTAACTTCTAAATCACACAATGGTTAAAACGCTTTTTATCACTCTCTCTGTAGTATAGAACAAAGTCACTTTCTCTGTCCCTATGTATGCTTAAATCTTTGAAACTACGCAATGGATTTTGATGGGTTTTTTAAATAGATAGAGTTCAAGAGGAAGGTTTGTATGTATAATCACATAGTATAGGGAAATGGGTTTTACTCCGAATTTAACGCATGCGAAGCTGCGGGCAATAGATAGTTATTTTATAAGTTCAGCCTTTTATAAGTTCTAAACTTCTAACGGAAAAACGGAATCTTATAGCATTATTTATTGTGTTGCCTTCTGTCCATCTGTCTGTTTGCAAATGCTACCCCCTTTTTCAGGAACGTGAACTGATGCCTGTGAAAAATTCAATCTGTTTTGTCCATCGTATCGAAAGATTGTGTTTAATATTTTGTACATTCGTAAGTTAATCAAATACCTAAAACTAGGGTACTTCTTGTGGACTTAGGACCATGAAATTTTGCCTTAAGCAAGATTTAAAAGCTCAAGTACGGCGAAAAATTAAAACCATACATTTGTTGTTACAATGCTAAAAACTGAGTTAGAAGATTATCCCATTTTTCGGCATTTTTACAAATGCCGTGGTCACAGGTAGACTGAGATGATTGACGTCTACATAGAGTATTGTTTAAAAAAAAATATTCACCGTCATTCTGTTCCGTAATTTTCTTGCATAATTTTCCGGGTTCACACAATAATATAATTACAAAAACATAACAAAATAATATAATTTAGTAACATAAACACGTGAAAC
Source organism: Emmelina monodactyla (assembly GCA_916618145.1). Taxonomy (NCBI): domain Eukaryota; kingdom Metazoa; phylum Arthropoda; class Insecta; order Lepidoptera; family Pterophoridae; genus Emmelina; species Emmelina monodactyla. The sequence goes on from OU745316.1 coordinate 8,372,834, forward strand.
CCGTTAAAATGAGTTTAATTTCAAATAATAATGATCGCGTTAATCTAAGAACTCACATGAGTCTTTTGCCTTCCTTTCTTTCCTTTAATTTCTTTTTATGATCTAATAAACATAGAACTTTGTACAAAACTTTCACAACTTTGCCTTGTATTCCGACACTTCAACGGAATTATAACACCTTTCTCTGAACCTATACACAAGTTTATGACTTTATGCTTCATCAGCACTTTTATTGAAGTCGACCGCAAGACACCATTATCTGTTGTCCACATTGAACACAATGGCTTGTTCCAAATAGGTTGCACTTTAAGTGCTGGGGTTTCAAGACTTTCTTGTGACTTTGTAAGGTAACGAGAGTGGAGTATGTAAGTAATGGAGAGCGCTTGTCACTGGTTTTTGGACCAAAATAGAACCAAATTTTGGGTTGAATCCAAAAAAAAAACTTGGTTTGTCAAAAACATAATATTTTTACATATTTTATTGGTTAACACATTAATTAGGTTCGTTTAATTACAATACAGCCACGGAATGTTTACAATTTAACTTACAAGTAAAATTTTACGTATTTTCTTTTTTTTTAGAGAAACTATCAAACGAGCAAGCGGGTCACGTGATGGTAAGTGATCACCGAGCGCCGCCCATATACACATACAATTACATATGCATTGAGGGTGCGTTACTGGCCTTTGAGAAATTGGGCACCGGATATCGCACTCACCGAACGAAACGCAGGAACATCGTCCCTACTTCACGTCGGGTTTCTGTGCGACGGTGGTATTTCACCGGTCGAGTCAGCCCAGTAATCGCTGCAGACAGAGCCTACAGCTAGACTCTACCACTGCAAAATCGCACGAGATTTACAATACCTACACAGATCAACGTTTGCAATACGGTCTATTATAACTACAAAATACTTAAGGTATTTACGAATATTTAAGCAAGGTACCGCAGTTTGTTAAACCCTAAGGTGATTAAAACGTATGTTTAAGTCAGTAATCAGAAAGTGGCGCCACAGCGGTTCTATACCTAGTTTGTACTAATGTTCGATAGATGGCGCCACTGGTAGATTAAATCGCGCACGTTTCTATTGTGCCTGACGAGGCAATGTACTCGTATGTTTAAAGTTTTAAACAGTGTGCGTGTGCGTGTGTTTCATTTCTCCAACTAGGACGTAATCGTATTTTTACCTCGCCCCCGCTGACGTTTGTTCTCTCCACTGGTAACATACTCAATGGTGACTAGGAAACTATTGTTAGCAGTTGGGTTAAGTGAAGCTCGGACAACTGTCAAGTGCTGATAGAACTGCTGTTTAAAAGAAGTTTGTAAGTATAAGGAGGCGGTAAGTCGAACCTGTAGCTTTTAGATTGTTGTTAGGATATTAGTAGTGATAAACAGTGTATTGTGTAAAAAATATTTAAAATTATGAATGAAAGATATATTTATGTTTATAAAGAAGTCTAAAAAGTTTTCCTAATGTTACTTACTATTAAGTTTTACGCCATCATTGCTTCAAATAAAACTTAAAATAAATCTCCAGACTGACACACCAACTGTGTGGCCCTAAACTAAGCAAAGCTTGTTCTATAGTTGCCACACAATAGACTAGGGGAGAACCTAGTTACACGCAGACACGAGCCAATATCGAAAAACCATTTTTACGCAATTGGCCCGACCGGGAATTGAACCCGGAACCTTCCGCTTAGCAGTCCGGTATACATACCGCTGCACCGCAGAGGTCGTCTATTTTATTAACGCCTTAATAGTTATTAATAATATAAAAAAATCTTAAGTTAATTCTACTGCTAAGTTTATTTCTACTGCTAAGTCTTCAATACCAGAAAAATATATCTTATCAACAAGCCACAAAAAATACATTTCGATAAATAGCTTCAAAGGTCAGGGCGGAGTAAAAAATAAAGTGAGACTTTATGAAATTGCAAAACAAAGGTCTCAAGTTCACATATAACACATTTTCATCAACGAAAACATTCATTTGACTGAAGAATAAGGTCAGGATCTTCATTGGCGACACGTTGTCTCATAAATTCAATTGTAAAGCTGCGACCTCGGAATGAGAAGCATTTCTTACTGGCAAACTCTTATTGCGACGGTATATTATTAGATATTCATTCATCCATATGTGTTCTCAAGTTATATGTGTGTACATTATGAAGATAAAGAAGAAAATTACAGTTGAGAAGGTTTTACTTAGGTTTATTTCTTAATGTTAGGGTTCACCTCTTAATTTGAGACTAGGTGCCGATTCTACATTAAAACTCTCTAAATTAAACTATCAATATTGCTATCACTGACTCCCCAATAGTATACGATAGAGACGCGTAATCATATTAGTCCTGTCAAACTAAAATTTGCGTTAATTATGAAACGGCGCAAGTTTTACTGAAAACTGTTACAACAAGCCCCGGGATTTTGTTACAACTTACCCCATGGTATGATTTTTAACATTTATCAAGATAACTAATTAAACAATTTAGCAATCATAAAAACTGTTACACAATATCAGAGATAGATAAATTTGAATGGAAATAAGAAGTAGAAAATTTGAAAATAGGCAATATTAAAAACACAAACCAAAATTTTACGACAGTACAATTTTATATCACCTAGCAGAAATGAAGGGAATGCTCACATTTGCTCACTGCGCCAACCGGCGGAACACTGGCTATGGCAATATGATGTGGTGCGGTTTATGGGTTAAATCGAGTCAAAGATATTCGTTAATAGTGTTGAAGATCCTGGTGAAAAGAGCCTGTTACTACTTACCCCTGTAACAACAAGCCCCTCGCTCCCCTACTAAGCGCATTTCGTCTTATTTTACAGTGATATAGACTAAATTTAGTAGGCATGGTGAGGCCAATATACCTGTCTTTACCTGACACTAAGCATAAAAAATTTACAGCTATATTTTTAATTTAGTTTAGAGAGTGTTCTCAGAATCGGGGCCAATAAGCTTTTAACTCGTATTTTACTTGAAATTAATCATATTTTTGTTTCAAATTCATATTAGCGTTCTATGTAAAACAATATGTCTTATTAAATGTCATTTTGCATTTCAAGTCCAAATTGTTTAAAATCGGTTTGTAGTTTCATCAAAGTGACTCAGTTGATCTATTTATCTGATTTGTATAAGCATAAATATAAGTTTTTTTTATCACAAACTAAAGATTAAGTTTTTAAAGTTAGGATTGCTTTCGCCAAGTTTTCTACTAAAGCAGGTGCCAAGTTGGAAAGATACCGTGTTCTATTGACATTGCTTTGTTAGACTTTTGACTCGAGTTTCAAACAGTTTATTTCACAACGTTTAACGTAAAATTTTACTGAAGTTTAATTTTAATAACATTATATATAAATAAGAAAAAAAAATGTTTTATAGGTTTCAATATCGTTTTTTTTTTTCAGGATAAGCTCAAAGCTTATGAAAATCAACGCGCTAGGATAAGATTATTGATATCAGAGAAAATTCAAGGCAATTTTTACAAATCAGAATTCATTTCAATAAAATACTGTTTTCAATTTAATCAAACACGATATCATACAACTGTATTCCAGATCAATTATTACAAATCTATTTCAGAATGTGTAAGGCTTATGAAAAAATGATTTTTTGGTTATTTATGAACAAAACCTACTTATCAGATTTGTATAAAGTTTGGTATAACCGTTGTTTATGGTTTAAGGTATATAAAATGTGAATATATTTATGTGATACGGACATACGAAATAAAAACCATAAGCAGAAATACAGACCACTGAAGACTGAGCCACAAAATACATGAACCGCAAAATGAATTTTACATACCCACAAAACTCTATAAAACCTATAATTACTGTAATTTGCACTCTCAAACTGCCGCAGAAGCTTTTCTCCGAATCAAATGACACGATAAAAGATAAAGAAGATTAATAGCATCTTTGGAAGCATTAGTAATTAAATCTCTGTTTGTTAACAGTAATCGAGGTTGATAACAAAGGATTAGTCAAATGATAAGAGTTTCTCCGAAAGAAGGCGTTTTACAAATGGTTGGGTGAATCCGTTTGTAAAATCGGGCCAAATTTTGTGGGTTTCGGTGAAGGTGTCTTAATACACCGCGATTCTTAGTAGCATTTAAAACATGTAGCAGTAGATTTATTTTTATTTATTTATTTAGACTAACACACCAACCATGTGGTCCTAAACTAGGTAAAACTTGTACCTAAAGGTACCACACATTGGACTAGAGAAGAACCTAGTTACACCCAGACACGAGCCAATATAGAGAAGTCATTTTTACTAAATTGGGCTGACCCGGGAGTCAAACCCGGGGCGTCTGCTTAGCAGTCCAGTATAAATACCGCTGCGCCACAGAGGTCAGTGGACGTGTAGTTAAATTAATGTTGGTTTTAATAATGCGTGCTGTCAATTATATAGAGAATTTAATGGATCCCCCTGTATTCATATAGAATTCGTAGTTTATAGTTTAGATTACTTTATATTTCATAAAGTAAAAAATAAAATCAATATTCAATGAAAAAAAGTTAGAAAATATATGTATCGCCCAAATGCTACTATTTCGTTTCTATCGTTCTACAAAACCTTTAAAAAACACGATTTTTTATATTTTAAATTGATTCTGCCCATTGTTAGAGCGAGTATGCTATTCCAAGTCAAAAGCCTATAAAAACAACATGTTATAGCTGATATGAGTTTGAATTTTTTAAGGCACTCGCAATTAAAAAATGAACCCTTTATAGATTCCGTTTTGCAACTGTTCGAACTCGAAAAAATATGCCGGGTTTGAAATTAATTCATACAGACTGTATTCTTGATCTGCTATTTTAACCCCAATCAATTGGTATAATAGTTAATTGAAATTTTAATAACAAACATATTTTCTTCACTCATTAGTAAGGTTGGTTTTCAAGTCTTTTTTTTCGATTTTACACCTCCTTATGTTCTTTATGACTTAATCGGTTCTTAAACACAGTCAATGTTATAAATAAGGTAACAAAAAAAATTTGCACTTGTTTTATTAGGGTGATAGTTTTATAATAACTTCCTACTAATATCATAAACGTAAATGTTTGTGAGTATGTATGGATGGATGTTTGTTACTCTATCACGTTAAAACTACTAGACGGATTTGGATGAAACTTTACAGTAATATAGGTTATTCATCAGAATAACACATAGGGTACTTTTTACCGCGGGAAAAAATATAATTTTCAAATTTATTCATACTCATGTAAAGTTTTAAATAAATACTTTATCTACATATAAACAAAATCAAACACAATGTACTTCACAGAGATAACTAATTATACGCAGTCCGCTAGTGTTTGCCCCCGACTTTGCTTGCTTAGCTCTCGAACGGTGCGGATTCGCTCATGTAGGGTAAAGTCAACATTTACTGACCGTCCATAACTGGCTTGCAGTGACGGACATTTTATTACGAACACCCTTTATATCGATTGAGAATTATTTAAACGCAAATGTGTAGTGTAAGTTGATAAATTATAAAATTTAATAAATTTTTAAGATCCGTAGTAAACAAATAAAAAAATAAAAACAAAAGTACAAATTATTATAATTTATTAAATTTGGTACTCAATTATGAAACAAAGCTTATGAAATATTTTGTTTATTAATATTAAATCAAGTCGAGTTCAATAAAGTTACTTAACTGTTTTTACTTGCATCTGACCGTTATTTTAATAGAGGATTACACATAATTATTTAATGAGCGTTTGTTAAGTAAACGTTCGTTTCTTTGGCAACCATAAAAGATACCTTTAAGTTGACAGCCAAAAAACCACCCCAAAATATCACTTTCAATTGGAACAAGGTTATAGCGGAATCCTTTTCCCCATCAACTTAATAACGTAGCTGTCAAATGTGACAGCTGACAAATGTCAGAATTACGAATTGAATCAGTCGAGTGCGAATACCCTTCTTTACCTTATTTTGTCACAAACTTCCTACGAAACTAGGTCAATATGACCTATCCTAAACTTAACAAAACACCTTTCCTATAAACAATATTTAAGGCAAAATATGTTCTAAATTACGTAGATAGCTTCAAATTATTATATGAATTTTCTCACCTGGCATTCTATCTTGTGTAGGTAATATTTTGTTGCACAGCTATGGCCGATTTTCATACCTTCATACAAAGGCGGGCGAAATTTAAATTTGAAATAGATTTAGTCTGCACCGCGAGGTAAACTATGCACATAGTTGTGTTTAGAAAGGAGGCGTCCCAGTTTGTATGAAAATCTGGTATTTTTAACCGATTTTTTTAAAATTCAGCCGGTATTTTAGGGTTTTTAGACAGACAAATACTGGATTTATCCGGTAACAGGTAAGAGCAAAATGCTTTTCGGATGTAGCTTTTTCAACGGTGAGGTGACCAGATAGACATATAAATATTTTTACCCAGAGGTAGTTTTGATGTTATAGTCATTTATTTAAGTCTTTTCACTAATATTAATAAAAATAGATTCTGAACCTTTCTACTACCATCCTTTAACATCTAATAATACTCGTCCTAGCCTGGTAATAAACTCTTAAATGTTTCTTCCATGAATTAAGAGGCACTCGCGTCGTTGACTCTACAGACTTACATAGGTCTCAATTAGAGTGATAATTGTCTATTACTCTGTGTTTCCTGCACTTCTTCATTTCATAGTTTTTAAAATAGGTCGGTCAATAAATATGACATCATACATTATGTTGACAAAATTATTATAATGTTAACTAGGGTAAACGGAAAACCCCCCCCCAAGGGATTGTGCCTTGCCGCGGCGGGGGGGCTTAGTACCTCGTAGCAAGCCAGCTACTGAGGGAAGCTAAGCGGTCCCAAAAGGCTGGAGAGCCGTTAAACACTCCTGAGGGTGGCATGTGCGCAGCACACTCAGTATCGGGCTGGGGCCGATGAAGACCTAGGTGTCTGAAAGGGCTCAGTTCTGGGCAGCGGTCGGCGGGGATCCTTCCTCTGGTGAACCGGCGGGCGTACTGCAAACTGACGAAGAAGGGTAGAGGTATCATGGCGTCTTGTAAAAAGAATTGTAAACTACCCCAGGGGAGTACGTCGGCTTCGGCCGGGAAATCTCCCACCCTGCCCTTGAGCAGGGTTCAATGTCCCATGTATTCTGGGGGGGACAGCACTACGTCATTGCTACCACAGCATGAAGATGGAAGAGGAAGGAAGAGTGAGAGCGAGAGCGAGAGAGGTGATAGGGGCGGAAAGCCTAAAACAAAAAACCTGGACCTAAGTCCAAACAACACACGGAGATGACAGATGACCACGCATTGTCCGCGGTTTCAGTCAGGGACTCGGATTTGGAGTACCAGATGGACATGGCGGCATCGTTCGATGCACCGTTACCGGCGCTTGGACGAAGACTTGCGTCGACAAAACGAGCGGCTAAAACCGCCGAACACTCGAGTGGCAGCGAATCTTGTACGAGCTCGATTCAATCGGAGGCCCGAAACAAAAATGCGCCTAAGCGAGGCCGAGGGAGGCCACCTAATACTGGGCATTATACTGGGCGCGCTAAGGCCAAGGAGGCTCTTCTAGCCACCAGACGCGCGGAGTTCGGACTGGACTCTGAGGCTGAAGTGGTGGAGGCCACCAGGCAGCTTGCGGCAGTACCTGCGGACTGCTTACAAGCACAAGTGAAGGGCAGCGTCAAGCTGATCATGGATGTGCACGACAAGTCGAAAAACCTCAAAGGCGGCTTTAAAGGTGCCCTGAAAGCGGTAGCGTCGCAACTTGAAGTTACGCTGGCGGCGCTTATGCTAAGAACGGCGGATGAAGAGGTGAAGGTTCTGCGCGCTGAGAACGTAGACCTCCGAATCCAAATGGAGGCTCTTCGGCAGGAGGTGGTCCACCTAAGGGAGGAACAAGAGCGTGTCAGAACAGAGACAGCAAAGGTGCGTGCTCGTCCGCAATCACGAGGTGGAGAGGACAGGGAGGAAGAGAGGGCGGCACTCCTGCGAGAATTCGGGTTCATGGTGGATGCCAAGTTGGCGGGTCTCGACGACCGCCTGCTCCCCGCGCAGAGAGTGCGCCCTTCTCTTAGGGCGGATGCCAAAAAAGTCAGTGTGCCAAGTACAGCTTCGGCTGGAAAGAGCCAGTGGGCCCCACGGCCAACTGCCCCTGCACCTAATGTGGGCGAAAGTAGGGAGGAGAGGCGACCACAACCAACCGACTCGTGGACTGAGGTGGTTCGCCGGAAAAAGAAGTCAAAGAGGCAGAACATCCAGCCTCTTGCGGGCCCTTCTGGTCCTGATCAGCGGCCTGGGGGACGGCCTCCGACGAGTCATGTAGTTGCTACAAGACCGCACGGACAGGCCACGCCCAAGCAGGCCAAGCCCAAGCAGGCAAAGCCGGCTAGGGCCAAACTGCGCCCACCAAGATCGGCGGCGGTTGTTATTACCCTATCGCCGGAGGCCACAGAGCAAGGCCTTACCTTTGACAAGGTGCTCACGGAGGCACGAAAAGGGCTTGATCTGACTCGCCTACAAATTGAGGACGGTCTGAACTTTCGCACGGCGGCTACTGGAGCTCGCATACTCGAGATCCCAGGTGCGGAGAGCGACAGTAAAGCGGATTCCCTAGCTGAAAAGCTAAAGGAGCTCTTACCTGCGTCCGTAAGAGTGGCCCGGCCTATGAAATGCACTGATCTCAGTGTTTCGGGGCTGGACGACTCAGTGACGGCAGAGGACATTGCAAATGCAATCGCGGCGAGAGGAAACTGTTCGGCCCAGCAGATTAGGGTCGGCCCGATTCGTGTGGGCTTATTCGGAGCTGGCAGTGTCGTGGTACAGTGCCCTATTGCGGCGGCTTTGCCGCTTGCTGAAAGTGGTCGCCTCTTGGTTGGTTGGAGTGCGGCCAGAGTAAGGACACTGGACCCGCGGCCCCTGAAGTGCTACCGGTGCTTCGAAATCGGACACACCGGGGCCCGATGTCAGTCTGGTGTAGACCGCAGCCGGAATTGTTTCCGGTGTGGTGAGGAGGGCCACATGGCAGCGTCTTGCACTGGCGAACTAAGTTGTCCGATCTGCAAAGCAGCAGGGAGACCGGCCAACCATACGTCTGCAGGCCGTAAGTGCACACAACCAAGGAGGGGCAAGAAACAGGCTAGAAGGACCCTAGCCACTCGGAATCAGACCACGGAGCCGCCTGGGGAGGCGATGGTGACCGGTCAGTAATGGCTGCTCGGCGTCGCTTCCTTCAGACAAATCTGAACCACTGCCTTGGTGCCCAGGACTTGCTCCTGCAATCCATGCTGCAGTGGTCAGTCAGTATGGCGGTTGTTGCCGACCCGTACTACGTGTCTTCCCAGCCAAACTGGGTGGGGGACATTGGGGACACCGTATGTATTGTGGCGGCTACAGGTCCGGACTCTCTGCCTCTTAATGTTAGGGACCGGGAGCCTGGGTTGGTTTCGGCGGAATGGGGCGACACCTTGGTTGTAGGGGTGTACTTCTCCCCCAACAAACCGATTGACGAGTACCTGTCGTGGCTCGACAGAGTTGCGGCGGCTGTGCGGCGGGCGTCTTTGCGCAACATCATTGTGCTCGGCGATTTTAATGCCCATAGCATGATGTGGGGATCTCCGGCGACTGACGATCGCGGAGAAGCGGTGGAGACGTGGGCGGCATCTTGCGGCTTGATTCCTCTCAACCGCGGCTCCATCAACACGTACGTGCGACAGTGGGGTGGGTCCATAGTAGACTTAACGTTTGCTAACCCCGCTCTCGCATCACGCGTGTTGAACTGGCGGGTTCTGGACGACGTGGAGACCTTATCGGACCACCGATATATCAGGTTCGAGGTCTCCACCTCTTTCAGTGACGGTATATCCCGTCGAAGGGTGGAGGATCGGGCTTCCTTCCCGAGATGGGCCCTGTCACGTCTCGATGGGGAGGTACTGGTTGAGGCCGCAATTGTTCAAGCCTGGACTATGCAGCCACTCGATTCAGCCGAGGTGGATGATGGGGCGCTACGGTTCCGGAGGGCACTGACGCGTATTTGTGATGCGTCTATGCCACGGGCCAGGAAGGGAGCACCGAAAAGGGAGGTGTACTGGTGGACTTGCGAGATAGCCGAACTGAGGCAGGGCTGCATTGCGGCTCGTCGCGAGTACACCAGACACCGGAGGCGTCGCATTCGGAGCGAAGAGACCGAGGAACTGCTGCATAACACCTACCTTGAGGCCAAAAAACAGCTCAAACTGGCCATCAGCAGGTCTAAGGTCTCCAAACGATTGGAAATGCTCCAGGCACTGGATGGAGATCCGTGGGGGCGCCCATATCTCGCGGCGCGTAATAAATTGCGCGCGCGTGCGCCCCCGGTCACGGAAACTATGCAGCCTCAGCTGCTAGGGGACGTTTTGGCGGCGTTGTTTCCGGACGGGCCGACTCATGTTCTTCCGACGATGGTGGAGGGCACAGTCGACGAAGACGGCGATGTCGGAGAGGTCCCTGCCATCAGGCAGTCCGAGGTGGCCATAGCGGTGCAGAAGCTTCGGGCTAAAAATACTGCCCCAGGGCCAGATGGAGTTCCAGGACGGGTTCTGGCGACAGCGCTGGGCGAGTTGGAGGCCCACCTTACCAGGCTTCTGAACTCGTGCTTGTCGTCTTGCCAGTTCCCGTCCTGCTGGAAGGAAGGGAGACTTGTGCTCCTGAAGAAGGATGGGCGCCCGGCAGAGTCTCCTTCTGCCTACCGCCCGATTGTGCTATTGGATGACACGGGAAAGCTCTTTGAGCGCATTATAGCGTCCCGTGTCATCGAACACCTACGTGGGAGAGGTCCAGACTTGTCGGACTGCCAGTTTGGGTTCCGGGAGGGCCGGTCAACCATTGATGCTATATTGTGCGTCAAGGCTCTTTCGGAAGAAGCGATTGCGGAGGGTGGCGGGTTGATGGCAGTGTCTCTGGACATTGCAAATGCCTTCAACTCGCTACCATTCGGCTGCATTGAGGAGGCGCTCAGGTACCATCGGCTGCCTCTGTACCTGCGGCGATTGATTGGGGCATATCTGCGGGATAGGTGGGTCCTGTATACGGGGCGGGATGGTCGGGTACATCGAAAGCCAGTTAGGTGCGGGGTTCCGCAGGGGTCGGTCTTAGGACCACTCCTGTGGAATATAGGATTCGATTGGGTCCTGCGGGCGGATCTTCCTCCTAGCGTGGAGATCGTGTGTTATGCTGATGATACACTGATCACAGCCCCGGGAGAAGACTTTGAGGAGGCGTCTTCGCTTGCAACCTTCGGTGCTGAGGAGGTTATAGGACGCATAACGATGTTGGGCCTAAGGGTGGCCCTCAATAAAACCGAGGCACTGTACTTCCACGGTCCTCGGAGGGGGCCTCCTGCAGGTGCCAACATAGTGATTGGCGGGGAAACGGTTGAGGTGAAGTCCCAGATAAAATACCTCGGACTTCACCTTGACCCACGGTGGACCTTTAGGGAACACTTTTCCCGACTGGCTCCGAGGCTCATGAAAGCCGCAGGGGCTTTGAGTAGGCTCCTACCGAACATTGGAGGGCCTAGTAAGGCCTGTCGGCGTCTGTACGCAGGCGTCGTCAGGTCAATGGCGCTATATGGTGCACCCGTGTGGGTTGGGGCCTTGACTGGCCCGAATAAGGCCAAGCTGTGCCAGGCACAGCGGGTCATGGCCATCAGGGCAATCCGCGGTTACCGCACGGTGTCGCACGGGGCGGCGTGCGTTATCGCTGGTATGCCTCCCTGGGACCTGGACGCCGAGTTTCTGGCGGAGGCATACTACCGAAGGAAAGAGGGCGAGGACCAGATGAACGGACCTCGATGGAGGCGACGAGCACAGGCTCGGCTGCTTCGTAGGTGGGAGGAACGGCTGCAAGAGCCGTCTGCTGGTGGTTGGACCGTGGCGGCTGTCCGCCCGGTGCTCAAAGCCTGGGTGAACAGGCGGCATGGCTCGCTCACTTACAGGCTGGTGCAGATCCTGTCGGGGCATGGAAGCTTTGGCAGGTATCTGTGCCACACGGCCCGTAGAGAGCCTTTGGCGGTGTGCCATCACTGTGGCTGCAGTGAGGATACTGCCGATCACACGCTGGGGGCGTGCTCGGCGTGGGCAACGGAGCGGGCGGCTCTTGTCGCCGTTGTTGGAAGGGATCTCTCCTTGCCGGCCGTGGTTAAGGCCATGGTCGGTGACGAGAGATCGTGGGAGGAAATGGTGGCCTTTTGCGAGTCGGTGATGACCCAAAAGGAGGCCGCGGAACGGATGCGGGAGAACGACCCCCTCTCGGATCCGATTCGCCGGAGAAGGCTTGGGCGGCGACGACGGGCTTACGCAGCCACAATGGCTGCCGTCTAGGCGGTGACCCTTTGGGTGGTGGAAGCGGGGGCTCCTCCACCTGACTGCATGGGGTCGCGACGGTAGTGGTCTTCCTAGTGTTCGGTTTGACCACGTGAACCACGGAGTGTAGGGTGGCGACTTTTGCCGCCCTACCCCCCTGGAGGTTCCGCTCAGGCGGATGCACCCGCGGCTCATGGAGGATTGCGCAGGCGTACCCATGAGTCGCCTTTATGGGTGGCGTAGTGTGAACCGCGGTGGTTTTAGTGGGTATACCCCTGGTCGGCAAGCCAGTCGCCCAGGAGCAGCGCCCTTTTCAGGGCGCCGGGAGTTCCACACACGCCCTTCACTCCCCCGGTGAAGGGTATGGTGCCTAAAGCATTTCCCCGCGTAACCAAAAAAAAAAAAAAAGGGTAAACGGAAAACCATTGATATGAATTCAAAATGACCTTTATATAAGCGTGATTTTATGCTCATAGTTTATTCACAGAGAATGTTGTTATCGGTGTGACTTTTTAGATTAAAGCGATCATTATTACTTAAAATTAAACTAATTTTAACGATTTTTACGTATTTATTATTATTTTATTTTTGATTTTCCGACGTTAAAAAATACTTTCTTCTTATTTTTTTTAATCTACCAACTAGTAGAAACCCTAACCGAGTCTAGATTGATGTATACAAACATATTTCAGCGGCTATTTTACAAAACAGTCATTATGTGTCGGCAGTTTCTGCGAAGTTATTTGATGCATTCGGAGTTCAATTTGTGGGTATGTTTATAGCAAATGTGTAGTAAATATTTAGGGTAAAAGAATATGTGTTTTATACAAAAAAAAACGTTTGGAATTGGCTTGATAAGCAAGTATGAATTTTAAATAAAGCGGATTAAATGTCATATAATAAACAATTAATTACTTCAAAATAAAACGATTGAGTTCGGTTCGAGTTTACGCATTTCGTTTAAGACATAAACGCATAACTTTGAGTTGCAATTAAGGAAATGAAATTATATGGGATCACAAAACATACAAACCTTTGAAATTAATAGGAAGGTTTTTTAAGATTATGTTTTAAAATTACTACCTTAATACATTTATTACTTAACCCAATTGCTATAAAGCGACGTTATGCAGAAAATCTTTCTCGACAGAATTTTGTTTTTCGCCCTACGGGGCTAAAAGTTAAACGTGCTAATTCCTAAAGTTTCTTACGTTAATGACGTCAGTTGAACACGTTAAAACTCGTTTTATTTTACACGTGCTGACTCGGGAAATTTCTTATCACCAAACAATCAATTAATGGCGTGTTAAGTTTTAGCTCTACTGTAATTCTGATTGTTAACGACGTAACTGTTTGAATAAATAAGTTTTTTACGTCGATGTTGATACAAATATCCTCTAATCAATAAAATGTCACTGTATAACTAATCATAGATGGCGTCAATCATTTTGACCGTATACGTAATTTGTTAGTTTTTCTTTTTTTACTTTGCTGTTGTTGAGATTTTGTGCCTATAAATTATTTATTTAAAAAAAAATGTTGGTGATTTATAAAATATTTTAATAGTTGTTCTGCTATGCTGCTATTCGATTCGGCCGAGACAAAATCAACAAAGCCTAGATAGATATATATTTAGGTTAAAGTGTGTTCAAAAACCAAAATTCTTTTGTTTTTTTCCATAGCTACGATCAAAAACTTATTATATTTTTAGATGCAAAGTGTGTTCAAAAACCTTAGTTAAGAATATCACACAAAGTTTATGAACACACCCAAGTTTTATCCTGAAGAAACGAAGAGCATCACGCGCTTGTTAACCGATGTTTAACCAGTTTCCAATTGAAACTTTCATGGTAATTTTCTGTGGAGTTTTTACGACTTGAAGACGAAGTTTTTTTAAAAGAAGAAATGTAAATTTTTATGTTATTTCTTAACGTAGAAAATTAGTTATCTATTAGTGTTAAAATTAATGAGAATAAATACAAAATAACAGATTCCAGGCATTGCAGTTTCTTAAAAAGCCTTTTATAATATAATACATAATAATAAATCTCCAGACTATTACACCATCTGTGTGGCCTTAAACTAAGCAGAGCTTGTACTATACGTACCACACAATGGGCTAAGGGAGAAGCTAGTTACACCCAGACACGAGCCAATATAGAAAAGACATTTAACTAAACTGGCTCTACCCGGGAATCGAACTAAGGACCTTCCGCTTAACATATACATACCGCTGCGCCACAGAGGTCGTGTGGCTTGCAGTGCGTGTATGTTTATCAAGTACCATTAAATTTTGCAAGTTTCATTTGACTTCCTTCTCGGTTACCGAATGAGCTGAAATTTGTTATACATGCTTTTTTATGACATGATATTCAATTTTAATTATTATAGCGTTAGGAAAGATTTTTATTGAAACTTACAAGATAACAACAGATATTATTTTTCATTAACCGACAGAAAGTGTTGTTAATATTCGAGTCAAAGTTTGACTTCATTCATAGGCGTTTTAATAAAAAAACCTTCGAAACATAAGTCTTACTTAAATATTATCTACTTCATGTTTAAATCCAAATTACGCAAAAAAAACAAAATAGTGTAACTTCTTAGATTTACGCTATCAGTCCTACGTTTCGGCAGATAATCAATAATAATAAAAACAACGCGTAAAACTCGTTAAAATGAGTTTAATTTCAAGTAATAGCAAAATTGATCGTCTTAAACCTCTTAAATGCTGTGTATAATATAAAATAACACAATTATATAGGTTCTATACCGTGTGAAATACCTCATTCCCACGGGAAACGCTATATATAAACCGGGCGCAACCGTAAACCAAAAAGCTAGTATTTAAATAAACTTTGCACAATAATTACAAAACTTAATTCATAATAATTACGAAACTTAAGCTATAAGCTTCACGTGTACTAGAACTAATTAAAAATTCACACAGTTAAGCATAACTTTAAACCTCTTTTTGTAACAAAATAGGTAAAACAAAAGATCAAAATATTAAACCATTAACGTGGAAAGTTTGGAAGGAAAACATTTTAAGCTTTTGACCTGAATTGACCTTATTTACACCGAATAAAAAACTTAACAACGGAATATTAGAAGAAGGCAAGCTTACAAAATTTTCAATTGAACTAAATATTAGAATTATTTTATAAGTAGCTTAAATTCTTCAAATTGAAAACCCTTTGCTTCATATAAATGAGGGTTCATTAGTGTATGAAATAACAAGTACTTTAAGCATAACAACTTATATGTTATTCGCTTTTTACGAACGGTAGGATGTTAAAAAGACACAATAGAAACCATGTCTTCTTGAGCCTCAATAGTAACTAAATTCACTAACGGTATACCCAGAAAACTCAATTTAAAAAAGTTATTAAGGATTGAAAAGTCATATTCGCCGCTTGAAATCAGCGCTCACTAATCAACAGTTGATTCAGGTGCGAATACTTACATTGCAACTTAAATTAAAACACTATTTAATTTGAAATCATCGCACAATGTGATGGTATTAATGCAATTTTGTGCAATTACGTTAAAAAAAAAACTTCATAATAATTTTTTTTTTTGCTATAAACGTAGCTAGTACCCCTCCAGCAATGCCCAGTTTTTGTTTTCGGAAGCAGTATTTTTACACCCCGTATTTTTATAGTCGAATCAAACAACACTTTACCCCTACAGTGCAAACGCGTCCATTCTACTCAGCTTCGCCAGCGCGCTTCCTTCTTCAAACGACATATTCATATTTAAATTTATGGCCAAAGTTTCAATAGTAACGGCAACACTACGGCGAAAGTTGGTTCATATTGTTCTATTTTGCCCGAAGTTACAGCATTTACAGCCCTACGTGTTTATGAGTTGAGAAAACCTAGACTTGGGCTAGATACATTAAGGAATGTTAAGTTTGAGTGCGTTGTTTACTAGCTACTACTAGTAGCTTTTTATGTGGTAATTTTTTATGGAAATTAAACAAAAATGATAAGTTTGTGAGACAAGAGACTTCTCTGAAATCGTCATCATACACACCCTGTCAAAAAAGCAAACCGTAACGAATTTGTCTATATCGTCTGACACTTCTGTCAAAAAAGGTAACCATAACGAATCTACCTACATCGTCTGACCTTAATAATCATCCAACTATGTTGCTCTGAAGTTAGTGCAGTCTAGAGAGCTTGGTGCCCATTGTGATCTCTTCTATCAAATCAATTGTCGAGGTTAAACAACGCCGGCCGCGGTCAGTCCAAGGATGGTTGACCGCTAGTGGCATTATATCCCGAGTTTCTCCGTGCTTCGAAAGGCACGTTAAGCCGTTGGTACTATTCCACCTCGTACTCGTCAAGCCGAGTCAGGTGCCTAATAGGCAGGCGGCTTGAAAAATAATGACAGTAGGGTGGCCACTACCCTACAGGAACCACGCCAGAGGCCCTAAAAAGGCGGTTTCCAAAAAACTCTGCTAAGTGCATATTCATCACACGAAAGAAGAAGAAGTGCAGTAAGCACTTGTGTTGTAGGTACCCACAATGGACGGGGGAAAAATACTAGTTATAAGCAGCCAATTTTGTAAATTCATTTTTACTGAACTGTACCGACCCGGGAATCAAAACCCGGGACCATCCGCTTAAAAATTATATACCGCTGCGCTACAGAGATTAATTCAAGTACCTATAGAGTAAAGTTCGAATTATAACAAAGAATAAGAAAGAGAAAACTCATGCAGTCTTAGTAAAATACCACCAGCTAATATAATTATAAATAAACTTAAATTGCAATCTTGAATTCTTATAAATATATCCAACTGTTATCCAAGGGCAAAATAAACAAAATGGATATCACGACAGCGAAATTAAGCGAATAGTTTATCTGCGCTCCTTGCCAACTTTTATCGGGCCGTGTTTAGTTAGATTATTGCGACAAATATTTTCTACTGGGGCTTTCCGTTATAAGACTACTGTCAAAATATGTCCTACATTTGTGTCAAGTCTTTGTTTTTTTTTTTGGTTTTTGGAACTAGGCTTCTTGTACCGAAGGTTTTGGGAAAGATACCTACTGGGGCGTACCTTTTATTTAGTATTTTCCAAGTTATGTACGAGTTTGTCACGCACCTATGTTGAGGAAATGCATAGTGAGGAAACCCCATGTAGTTAGGGGTAAACTTTTAACATATATGTTACGGCTAATACCCGAAGTGCGGCTACACCTAGTTTTAGCCGGTTAGAAGTGTTTTTTATATGGAAAACTGTAAAAAAAAATTTATACCTATGTATTTAAAAAACTGGCTTGAATCATGAGTCGACGGAGTCCCGCTATGCGGGACTCCTTTTTCTGGGTGGTATCAAAACAGTAACCTAACCTATTGATGTTCTTTTTGATTCCTTACTTTTTCAGTTTTCTTTCGACTTTCCTTCCACTTTACAGTATTCCACTTTAAAAAAAATACCTTGGAAAATCACTAGCTACTGTAGATATGAGATTTATAATTTTTAAATCATATGTATGTATGTTAGTTACTATAAAATTATTATAATTTTACTGTGTATCGGAAAAACCCCCAAACACTGAATCAAGTCGGTGACAGGAAGTACTAGTTGGAAAAATGGCGGCGCTTCCGGTACAGTAATGGCCGCTAGCGTGACTTTAGAGAGGGTATCCGGAAACGGAAACGTAAATATTTAGAAAAGTGTCTCAAGAGAAAATGAGAAAAATAGTTTTAAACTGTTGCGACGTATGTATGTTTCTTTGTCTGTTCAGAAGTTGGTCGTTTATGGTCGATAAAGCAGCTGTGCGGTTAGGAAGATATAAAATGAATCAGAAAGAAACTCAAATCTAAATGTTTTTAAATTGTTGGAACGTTTTTGTGCTTAGCAAGACTGCGGAGATAGCACTGCCCTATGTGTTTTGATTTTTAAATAGTAGACTGTTGGTAAGAAGAGCAGAATAGTCAAAGACTGTCACTAAGACCGAAAATGTAAAGTGTGTATGTGTGTGTAGTCGACACAGTGAGCGTAGCTTAATGATAACAAGGTTTGGCAGTAAAAGGGGAGACCTCCCAGTGCTAGACAGAACACAGGTCTAGAACCAAGCGGGGCCACTGAAAAGATTTTGGAAGTTGTATAAATACTTAACCGCGTCAACACTTTAACAGTGCGATCTAGGTTCGGCCCTGTATTAAGGTGTCATTTGTATGCGTACCGCCGGGAAAGAATGTTGGCGATGATAAGCGCCATCTATGCCACAAAGGTAACAAAGGCCATGGTTGATGAGCTAACTGTAAGTTAGCTATTCAAGGTCTTAAAGCATGTAATAAAAACCTTGTATTTGTTTAAACTTAAATTTTGATTACAGTCTAAATATTTATTTTATTAAAATACCTGTATTTAAAAATAAAATTTATCTCTATGAATGACAAAGTCAAAACGAAGTTTGAACACACTTAATTTATTTGAATAAAATCGACTATAATAATCGATAAAACCAGCTTCATTTTTCAGTCATTATACCAACTTGTTGAATACTCAAATATCTAAAAACTTCTCATTAACCTTCTCATTAAACTACCTGATACCTCATAATCTTGTCAAGAGCCTCCTCAACCCTACACCGTACTAACATTCCAAACTAAGCCTCTCCAACGAATATGTCACAGTATACTCCGTGTTAACCATCAAGGAACAATACAATCTGAGAGACCCTTTGACTCAAAGCAGAAAAACCTCCAGAGGACCACTTGAGGAATTGAGGGGCGCTTTTATTTGTTGTGACTATTGTTAAGTGTTTCTTTGAGTTCATATTAAGTCGTTTGAACTTAGTTAGTCGGTGGTTAAGAGTGTGTGAGAGAGTATTGAGTAGTTGTAATTCTAGATGGATTTAGTTCGGTTACTCGTTTGTTGTGTACCTACTAGTCTAAATAACATACTATTTAAATTGCCTTGAGATTAGTAACAGGATAAAAGTATAGTTACATACCGCGGGATTTTTTACAGCCTACTAATATTATACACTAGTAAGTTTGTTAGTATGAATGGATCATGAAGATATGGATGGATGTATAGATGTTTGTTATTATTTCACGTAAAAACTACTGGACGGATTTTGATCAAACTTTACAGTAATATAGGTTATACCTCAGAATAACAC
This sequence comes from Emmelina monodactyla, assembly GCA_916618145.1. NCBI lineage: Eukaryota > Metazoa > Arthropoda > Insecta > Lepidoptera > Pterophoridae > Emmelina > Emmelina monodactyla. The sequence goes on from OU745316.1 coordinate 8,392,325, forward strand.
ATAGGGTACGTTTTACCGCGGAAAAACTTCAAATTCCCACGGGAAACCGACTTCTACGCGAACGGAGTGGCGAGCGGCCATTAGTATTATACATATATTTATACTTGTAGAATTCATAGTTCTCGAATTATATCAATTATATAAAATCTTGTACTATATGTACAATAAAAATAATTAAAACCGGTGTAGTAAAAGTCTGAAATGTCTGTTTGTAATGTCTGAAGTACTTTTTAATCAACTAACAAGGGTGTTCGAAAATTAATACAGAAAAAATTCACGGGGGCGTAGATGCGAAGCTTATAAGTTCATACTATTACCAGTATAACAACTTCGAAACATGCAGTCTCTCTTTTACATAAACTAAATATATGTATCTCTTTTACGTTGAAAAAGAGATAAATAAATTTGACCATAGCATTTTTAGAGTTAGACCTTATATGACCACGACATATACAAAACCCAATTTTTTATTTCTTCGTCACTTCGCCTACTACTTCATATGAAAAACCAGTGAATTCCTTAAATAAAAACCTGTCACCATAAATTCGGCTGACCTACTTTCGTTTGAGTAATGGAGTAAAAAATGTGGGATGTCTCACAGATTTCAAAGTAAATTGATATCCTTTAATGTGAGTACATAGGAGATCGCTTCGACGTTTAATCTACTTACTCTTTTTTGGATATAAATCACTTTGGTTTTGGTTACAGTATAAAGGGTGTAGTGGGTTTTATAAGTAGTTTAGCTAGTTGATGGGCTATCTACTTAATATTATAAACGTGAAAGTTTGTATGTATGTATGGATGTTCGCTACTCTTTCACGTAAAAACTACTGGGAGGATTTGGATGAAGCTTTACAGTAATATAGTTTATACATCATAATAACACATAGGGTACTTTTTACCGAGGGAAAACTTCTCATTCCCACAGGATACCTACTTCAACGCGAATGGAGTCTAGTTTTTATAAAAATTAAAGTAACAATACTATATATTAACATGTAAGTGGCCCTAAATTCGGCATGAACTTTTATTTATAGAGACTAATGGACAAGGATAAAACGTTTTTACAGTTAAATGCGAGATAATTTAGAAAAACCCATTTTTGAAATTGTACCGACCCGTTATGAGAAATTCAAGACCTAGATAGTACAAAAAAAGCAATTTAACTTATTCAACTGTAAACTGTAACATTGCCTCATACATATAAATAAGTCTTGAATTAATTGTAATTTAATCTTTAAATTCCTTTATAAATCTCATAGCTTCTGTATTTTTTAATATATCAGGAAATCTCATTACCTCCACGAATTTTAAAGCTTCCATGCCTCGTTCACCTGAGTGGCTATAAGCGAGGAAATTTCACAATAAAATAAATATTAATTGCATCATTCTACTGTATACGTATACACGTATATGTGCTCTTAAAACACAATTATTTGCACGCTGCAGAAATGACCGGTCGGGGATACAAACGGAGTTGCTTAAACACTGTATTTGAAGAAATAATTAAATTGTTATTTTAGAATCTTATAATAATAATTTATTGGTGAAAGGTTAAGTGAAACTAGAAAATTTGTAAGATCTTAAACTCGATAAAATAAAGAGCTTCTTGATGAAATCATATTGTAGCGCAAATATCTGTAGACTCACTAAAACAAAGTCTAGAATATTTAATGAAATTAAATGTTAAAATGATTTCATTAGTATTATTTAAACTCTAATACCTACCAAACAAATATTTGCTATACTCGTCAAGCCAAGTCAGGTGCCTATTAGGTTAGCGACTTGAATAATACTGACAGTAGGGGGTTCTTATAGGACCCACTTTAAAGGCATTAAAAAACTGGTTCCCAAAGCCAAATCAAATGAATATGTGCTGCAAAAAGCATATTCATCACTCGAAATGGTAATGATTTGTTAGTTATCCAACATTTTTTAGAATTCGCCAGTTTAAAACTGAAAATAACTCGCTTATTCATATAAAAACAATTGAGAAGCGTTGACTAGAGTAATTGTTTAAATAATTCTGGCATAGAAGCCAAATCAACCAAACACTTTAGTCCAAACTTTGACGACCCAAAATCTGTAGTTGAAACTATGACTAGTTAAGTTGCAAAATTTCGAATCTTTTGTTGTAACAACTCATTATAGATACCATAGCATTCGGCTCTACCCGCATTCAGCACTCACACACTCAACCAGATAAGTTTCAATCATTTTCAGTTGCAGGCGCACAGTCAGGGCGCACTTTGATTGCAGATGCATCATTATTAGCAGTAAATAGGCTTTATTTACTAATGTGTTGCGAGATAAATAAGAGTGACTTAATGGTGTGTATTTAGGTTTAAAAGTAATTGTTTAGTATGTTTTATACATATATTCGACTACTATTATAGTAGTGAAAAAATAGAAGTTGACAATTTTTAAAGAAAAGGTTGTTCGTTGTTTAGTTTAAACATAATTCCCTAAACCCAGGTTATGACAAACTCTGAAGCCAAATCTAAATAATAAAGTTTCAATTTCAACTGCTTTGTTTTTTAATCTTTCAGTAGTTCAGTTTCAGTCCTTCTTTAAGAGAACATACATTAACCTCAGGTGACAAATTCAAAGTCAAACACCGTCTAATTCCTGATAATCACTAACCAGATCAAACCAACAGCGGCCTAGATCGGTTGATGAAAACCGCTATTTGAAAACCGAACCACCGCCTCTAGCTTCGACCAATCACATCGTTCGAACGCTGTTATTGGCAGAATTCAGTTTGCTCATTAACTTGATAGATGGCGCTGACATCCTGCGGGAGTCCCCTACCGTTTGTTTACGCACGAAATTAAGTTTGTCTCCAAAAGTTGGGGCTGTCCATCAAAATGGTAGACTTCTGGAAATGGGTGAATAATGTGGCTTGGAAGAGGCGTGTTTCGTATAATTAGGATTGTGGAGTACACGGGCCGTGATGGAGCGGAAAGTTTCGAATGAATAAGGGTGGAATAAAATCCATTGGTTCTGGTTTAAAAAGCTACGTGAAAAAGCGGTGAATAAGTTACCTTTGGTAGAATTTTTATGGGATTAAAGAACGTAATGTTTTTGAATAAGATGTAAGTAGCATTGTTAACTATCAACTGTTGGTCTGCTGATTGGTCATTTCAGCTTCATCTGACTTGCAAATTAGTGCTAAAAGGGCCACAGTGGTAGATCCTATTCTTGCTTGAAAGCGTATTTCGTCATCGACAGGGTTTCCCCGGAATAAATCGAATATGTGCATTGTTTTTTACAAATCTATACTGACTTACTGATGGACTGATGACAAGGGCCATTTGGTTCAGACATTCCTTCTATTATATAAGTGGGCACAAAGGAATTTTAGAATTTCTTACGGAAGAAATAAATTTTGCTACGGGTAAAACCACAGGGCGGAAAGCTAGTAAAAAATAGTCAAAAATACATACGAACATGTAACAAATCTAGGTCGACATTTTATATTCGAAATCAATTGATATGTTTGTTACACCGGCATTTATGTCGCTATGATATTGTTGATGTTTTCATGAATTGATAGGCAATTTCTGTCTACCAGCTATCAGTCATAAACCTACCGTTGAACCGAGATTGATGAAATTTGGTGTAGTGATAGACTTACTAGACCTGTGGAAGGGAAATTATAAATCGGGAAAAACTTTAAGTGGTTGAAACAGAGAATTTAAGTTTGAATGTATGTTACTTATTATTAATGGTAACATAAAACGTTGTATTCAGGCAATTGGTAAGAAGTAACGTATGCGAAGCTGCGTACAAAAAACTATTTTTTATATGTTGCTGTCATTATTCACAGTCATTTTCAAAGGCTGTGAAAAACGAAGATGTACTACGTGCTTTAATAAATAAGCCTTTTCCCTGATCGAGTATAAATGCCAATTGGTGACACGAAACACGTAATAAAAGCACAGTCCGTTTCAGAAAGTGTTGTCAATATATCTTCTAAGTGTTTCAGTCGCGTAAAATACGTTATACCATTTTTTTCGAAAAACAACCATTAAAATGCGAATAGCGTAGCAACCCATTAACAATGTTGACAATCAATAGTGATGTGCCTGTTTTGTCGATGTCGTTCAATAAAGTTTACGGTATTTTAAGGTCTTTGCGGTTTTGAAGTGGGTGACAACTATGTTTCAGGGAGTAATACATTGTTCTGATAGATGTAATTTTTTGTTACCCAACTAAAGTCAAAAATGGTCTATCTAAAATTATTGGTCATATTATTAAACTCAAATATTCACCAACTTTTTATTATACTTCATTTCTAAAATTTCATGAATAATATTAGATTAAGAAGCATTTGTTTTCACTATAAAAGCAATAATACCTATAGGTAAAACTATTAAAAAGATAATTACTTTTTTAAAAAATAACTCAACCACGAGTTTTAAGAAAAAGGTTTTAAGTTGTAAGAATAAGATGAAGCCATGAGGAAAAATAAATGTTCCTAAAAAGAACTTCATCCTCAAAATATAAAAAATAAGCGGAAACCATCCCACCTATTTCCATAAATCCTTTTTATTTGTATATCCATGAAACAAACCCTTTACTATTATTATAACGAAGTGCAGCCGACACGTTTGCCCGGGGCTAGAAAAATTTCGATAAAAAAGGGGTGTAAAAACATCGATAAAAAAGCACATCACTTTTTGCGTGAAAGAGCGTTTGGTATTTGACCCAATCTCACTCGAAACGATAATTTACATGCACACCTTTCAACCTGCTACATTTTATAGTGAAAATCTGGGTTCATAGTAAAAAACCGTGAGTATTTTATCGTTTAAACCAGTTTTTTAGTGGATCTTTTGTTTTTTTTTTGTGTCATCGATTAATTTTAGCGACAGATATGTATGTTAGTTGACGATCGCAGAATGGTAGTAGAGAATATGTCAACTGAGTTTGTGAAAAATATATTAAATTTAAATGAATTGCGTATTTTTAATAGAATGATGGTAATGGTAAATTATTGAGAGAATTAGAGATAGTCGCACTTGAAATCCATATTACTTAAAAGTTTATATATAGATATACCGTTTTTGATTATTAGGGATATTGAAAATGAAGTTATTTATTGATGTATGACAAATTATAACCTTTAAACGGATAATTACCTCTGTCTAATTGTTTGTTACTTTTGCGCGCTAAAAAAATTTTACTGATTGCCATGCCATTTGTAAAAAATAAAAGCCGCTATGTTATTGGGAAAATACATAAACTGTTCTTTATCGCGAAAAAAATTATGAATTATTTAGGGAACAAAAGTTTTTAATTGTAAAAGATAATAGTAGAAGAAGGTACCAAATAAAAAGTGACGGAATGTAAAACGTTCATAAAACCTAGTTAAAAATAAATGAATCTCGCACTTAAATAATGTCAATAGAAACTGTAGCACAATTAACCATTGTGGTTAAAACAGATTAATGGCCTAATTATTATAATAAAAACCTGAATGGATCTGTATTCAGTTAAAATACAGTCATACAAATAAATCGACCAGTTAAAGCCTGGATCTGTCGCTTTCAGTAAAAAGGCGAATTAGTAAAAAAAGGCAAAATCACAATGACCGCAAAAATTTGGATTAGTTTGAAAATTTGGCATCCTCGTTAATATGCAAAGTAAGCTCTACATACTGACGAGTATGGATGCAAATCGATTGAAAGAGTGCGAGATTAAGTAAATATTTTAAAGCACGCGGATGTTTTTTTATTTGGCTTCAAAGTGAAGAAAAGAATGGGCGAAGTTAAAATTGTAGCTATTGCTGGCCTTTGAGAAAATTGGGCACCGGATACCGCACTCACCGAACGAAACGCAGGAACATCGTCCTTACTTCACGTCGGTTTTCTGTGTGACGGTGGTACTTCACCGGTCGAGTCAGCCCAGTAATACAGCCTACAGCTATACTAGCTAGACTCTACCACTCGTAAAAGTTTCTTATACATTGAAAGTATTTCTAATGTGGTTTAATACCACGAATCTCATTTTATTGTTATTTATTCCTTATGTGACCCATCACTAAACGCAGTTGAACAAGGTAGAACAAAAGTTACAGAGAGTCACTGCGGCTTACTCACAGGAAAGGTTTTTATTTTATCTGATATAATAATGGATTAATGGTCTGAAATAATTGTTTTTTTTTTAAATACCTACCCCGTTCTTATTAAATTCCGTAAGTAGCCTAATAATAAAGTTTGATTATTGACTTCATACGAACTACTGCAAGTTTGATGAGTAAAATAGTAGACAGGTTAAAAAACATTTATGTTGAAATACAAAGACAAACTCTACAGACTTTTTAAGTGGATTTGCTCTTTAACTTCCCTTTCATCTAAACCAAAAGAAATTTATGAAGATCACAGATTTTATTACAGTTTTTTTTAATATAGGTAGCAAACGAGCATGCCGGTCACCTGATGGTACTGTGGGTGTTGGGGGTGTGTTGCTGGCCTTTGAGAAAATTAGGCACCGGATACCGCACTCACCGAACGAAACGCAGGAACATCGTCCCTACTTCACGTCGGGTTTCTGTGCGACGGTGGTATTTCAGCGGTCCAGTCAGCCCAGTAATCGCTGCAGACAGAGCCTACAGCTAGGTTCTACCACTCTCAAAGTTGTAAAGCTTACGAACAATAGGTACGACATACAACTTTTATTTTTATGAAATATGCTACTAACGCCATCTACACTTTTTCAGTTGAAGCATTTTCAAGGCAGTAAAGAGTAGAGTCCTTTTATAATATTTTTAGAACCTTTCTGCGGTGGTTCAATTACTACGAGTATAAAGAAATGTAAAGAAACTTATTTTTTGCAGTTAAATTATTTAAGACTATTAATAGGAAATAAAACAATCAACTTGTTAGTTCTTCTTAACCCAGTAAATATTACTTATAAACAAAATCTAAGGACACAGATATGCAGCGACATCTATGGCAAAAATGTAATAACACGCAGGGTTTTAGAATTGTTCAAAAACTGCCCCAGATGTCACTACTTGTATACTTTTGAATAGAAAAGGTAAACGTAAGAACTTTTCAAAATAAGCCGAAAAAACATTACAAAAATCAACATACTTTTTTATTTTGTTATGATTAATTTTGCTTTGTAATTGAGAGTTTAAATAAGTTTTTAGAAGTATTATTTTAGTGACTACCTATGTATGGTTATTTAGTTAGCTGAACTATTAAGGGTCCAAACTTAAGAACCGAAAAATAACTATCTTGTTGTCTGTCTGTCTGTATTTTACAAATTCCATTAACGTTTTTATACTACTATGACAAAAATAGGTTTGCCTATATTTTAACTTTTCTATTATTTTAATTATTAGTAAAATTTTATATGATTAAGTACCTACGTTTAATACCGATAACGGTTAGTTTTGGCATAAATGCGAATCGTTTTTCACATAAATATAAACCTTTCAGGTATCGGCTGATAAAAAAGTTATTTATTAAATAGAAATATAAAATCAAACTGTCCCAATTATCTTTTTCATTACGTAACAATAAACACAACCACAAAAAAAGTCTAAGAAACGGCAGATAATCCTACATTTTCTTGGCAGTGCCTTTTTTATTCGGAAAGGACTACAGAGAGCCTATGTTCGCCTATTGTTTCTAAAGCCTTTGACCAACAGCACTAATGAGCTGGTAGAAACATGGTCCACCAATCACAGCGAAGCGATAGGCAACGGCGAGATCTCATTGGCTAATATTCAAGACTACGCTTGCCACAAAATTTAAAAGGTGTTTCTAAGTTCTTTATAGTTAATTTACTTACGGCTAGTCTAAACTAGTCACGGAACTATGAAGTGTAGAAATCGTCTAAACCTTGGTAACCGGTAGAGTTTTTATTTCGTTTTTCCGAGTTTAAATCGCTGTTTTTTTTCTTTTATTTACAAATCATCAGTTAGTGATGATTCTTGAAGCGTAAAACTCGGATATAGCTTATGGTGTCAAATTTAACAAGTCGTAACAGATATGTAGAAAATCGTCACTGACGTTAAGTACCTAATAAATAAATAATAAATCTCCGGACTAACACCACAATTATGTGGCCCCATGGTAAGCGCATTAGGCGCTTGTGTTACAGGTACCACACAATGGACTAGTGGAGGACCTAGTTACACCCACACCCGAGCCAATGTCGAAAAACCATATTGACGACCATCCGCTTTACAGTCCGGTATAGTAACCGCTACGCCACAGAGATCGTCGTCGAGGTTAAAACTTTGTTTAAACTTTTCAAAAATCAAGCATGACAGAGCTTTGTGGCTTATCACTATCTACTTGATCCGAACGTTGCTGCGACGTCCATAGTCAGTTAAAAGAAGGGCGATCAATAGTGATTTACATTTTGAGTTTCCCGTTCTTCGAAAGACGAGTCAAGCTGTTGGTTCCGGGTATTTTTCCTTTCAAGGCAAGTCAGTCGCCCATGGGAAAGCTTAAAATTGTAGAATCACGTTGTAACCTTAAATGGCGGTTTCTAGAAGTAATACTATATCAATAGGTCCTAAAAAGACAAATTTTAGGCAAAACAAGGAAAATATCGGCAGCGATATTCAAATGGAGACAAAAAAAGAAAACTAAGAACCCAAAGAAGAAAGGGAATTTTAAGTCCTTTTTTCACTCTCGTTAAAAATAACACTTGTCTTCTATTCAAAAAATGTTCCCATCCTAACACAAATAAACTTAGTAATGAAGCAATTTTTGTGTACATTTTAATTTTACCAACTTTAAAATGAACGCAAAATACAATTTCGCGAAAAATACCGCCTGGACACGAGCCAAAGAAAATAACATAATTTTCACTTTGGCATGCATTTTTACCTACAAACCGAGCCGTGTGATTTAACCCAATTTATGCTACTAGTAACATATTGTACTCGTTTATCTTCTTTACGTAAAAATGAAGGCGGAAGCCGTGTCTGTTTGTATGTTTTTGGTTTATTTCTTGCTTTTACTTGCTTCTTCTAAACTTTGTAAGATTTTAGTGTAATTTCCATTTATAACTCTTTTAAGAATAAATTTCCAAGTTTGTATGGGTTTATTGTATTTTGTTAGAATTTGCACAGAATCTGCCCGTTATAGGAAGTACCTTTCCGATCAAAGGCTAAGAGATTTCTTTAAGGGATAAGCAGTTCCTTTTCTACTTATGCTTTGAAGTTTATACTATTTTTGTAGTTATTTTTCCTTAACCACATCATACAATACAAAGTAAACATTGCACATATTGTAAATTATAATTATTCATATTCATTCATTATAAATAATTTATATTTCATGTTAAAAATATTCCAGTCAAAATGCAAAACCGTTCACGTTTTACTTTTTTTAAAACAACAAAAAAGAACATAGCTTGTATCATGAACTGGACTGAAACCCCAAAACAAAGGCTTATAAGGATTCAAATTCGCGTTTCATTAAAACCACGAGCGCTAAAAAAAGATGAGTGCCACTCAAATATTTTGAATCGACTTCACTGCCAAAAATCTTGGATAATACTCCTACCGAGATACTTTTAAAATGGTGAAAAATATCTACTTAACCTAGTTTCAGAGCTGGATAAAGTTTAAAACACCTATCTTCTTTAGAAGTGGTATTCTCAAATATCCAAGGCTATTTACATACTCGAATTCCCTAGATAGAGAACGGTTCGAGAAATATAGTGTTATTGTGGTAAGAAAATAGTTATTGACACTTCTAGGTGGAAGTGTAGTATAAAGAATAGCTGCTGAAGAATTTCTTTGAAGTAGTACTCATGTACAGAAGACTGGGCAGCTTTGATTATGTCTAGATTGTCAAAGCTAAATGTGATTCAGAAAAAGGACACTTACTTTTTTATGAGTTCGTTGCAGAATTCACGCAAACTAGGACACTGGACAAAGACAAACTCTTTTGTCGTAATCGTTTATTTTTTGGAGTGTGTCACTCAACAAAGCATACCTACCCATATTTATAGATGAAAACGAAAAAAGATGGTTAGTGACTACTAAAAGGCCTTGCACGTTTCAGGCGGTGACCTGTGGTGCCTTCATTGTTAATTAAACTACCTCGTGCAAGAAAATTATGAAAGATCTTTGTATTTTGTTAAATTCAAAACATAAGTTAACGCGAAATGCGCCAACTACATGGAATATTTCAATCAATCGAAAGACCTTGATGATATTTCGAAACTATAGTTTAATTCACCACCTTTTACCGACAATGCCTATAATTATAATGATAATACCAGAAAACGGGTGAATCACGCGCTTTTTTATATACCTTACACCAAAATTGGCAACTGGTTTTTAAATACATCATGCTCTTCAATTGGTTTTTTTACTCTTACATATGTCAGCTATGCAAGTGGTATCCTTTATAACAAGGGATGGTCTTGTATGCAAGTCGCTCGCTTTTATCCCATCTTGTTCCAAACATATGGCACGATTGCTCTGTCTGGACAATTTTGTCGAACGAATTGTGCTAGTAGGGAAAATCCACGTACGCTCAAAAACGTCTCTGTACAGATGGTTAAAGATTAAAGATTTTCGCATAAAAAATTTGGTAATATGACTGTACTACATTAAAAAAGATATTAATAGGTTTTTAAACCTTTCTTGATTCTTTTAAAATTCGTAACGGTTTTTTAAATAGTTTATCTACATTGACGAAAATAAACAGCGCGCTTGCCAAAGAAAAAAAATAGATTTTAAGGGAAAATTATAAAATGCGATGATTTTATTCTCAATTTGAGTTTCTTCTACGTTTTCTTGCTGCCATTTAAAAGCGTTTTATGAATTAGGTACTGAAATTGAATGAAATTATGTTTCCAATGCGAACTACCTAACCTTTAAGGTTTGAGTTCAAAATCGGTGGTTATATTATTTTTAATTTAGAAAATTAATGTATTTTACAATGTTTAAAAAATATACACGCACTTTTTTCTCTCAGGAATGTCCTTCAAAGGACTTTAATTAATTTTTCTCAAGTGTAATGAGTTTTATCTGATGATAACACTGAAAATCAACTAAAAACCAACACAAGGGTTCAACCAAAACTCTCTTTGTTTTCTCTTTTCCCAATATCTATATTATTTCTGACATACCGTCACATCAACGAAGAACACCGCATCTCGTAAAGATATATTATCGATCAATACACTCGATTACAATTCCCTGAAGTTCACTAGTGATGTAGAATAGTCGATGAAAAATAATAATAAAGTATTTAAAATAAAACGTCGATCGGATTGGAGGGGCAATAAAATCTTATCGACAATAACAGAAGCATGGTATGTAAGCAGAATACGTTTAATGCAAATTTATAACCTAATATCCGATTCGATGCAGCATAACGTTTGCTAAACAGAATGCATTTGTAATACTTATAGTTACAGCCACAAGTTATTTACTTCCAGGCAAGGACTGTCCTCTTTAGTAAATTTGTTTAATTTGTTTGTTTAGTAAACCAAAAACATACAGATTAGGAAATATTAGCTCACGAATATTATCTTTAATATTTATTAAGGCTTTTTATTCGATGTCTTCTATTAATTTACCTGTTATGAAGCTGAAATATAATTCAATATATTATTCTTAACAGTAGCATATAATAATTCTAAAGGTGTTGTACTTATGAAACAGTTTACTAAACATCATTTCAAGACCCAACCCTAACGCTTTGTGAAGCAATCTGCCAATTTACGAGCAGCGCAGTCTATTAAATCGATACGGTACACACTGTCACCTGAATTAATATCGATTATGTTATCGATATAGGAACATCACTATGCCATTACCTCTCGTATGGTGAGACATGATTAAATTGTTTATGATAGAGTTATTCTCGAATAAAGTTAGCAGTTAATTTTGTAGCTTAATAGCTTGTCTTCCTATTTTAAATTATATGGTTTTCATTGTCATAAGTTGTTTAATACCACATATTTATGTTGACAAAGTTTGAAATTAGTATTGACACAAAGAGGTAACTGGTTTAGTACTTGAGTAAAATTGTTCTTTACTGCAAAATTTTCTGGCTCCTGGTTTAAGAATGAGCGTTACATTTTTACTTATCTGTTAGTACGTGTTCATGTGTGTGTTCGTTCCTATATATTTTAAAAAAGTGTTTAAGATTTTATAAAATATCACAACATCCCCAAGACCAACAATTTATTAGATATTTGCATCTTCCAAACAAAAAAGCCCTCACTTGTTTAATTTTCCAACATAAACGATGCAAGAAGCAATAAAAGTATACATACAAATATAATTTTATAATTTACGTTTGTGGCTATAAAATGCACACCTTCCAACCTTGTTGAGAAAATCGTATGGAAGCTTACTGAATAATCAGTGTTGAAGAGGCGGGAGGGTATTTCATGTCGCAGTTTTATTAGAATGTTCCGTGTTTTATATTGGTTGATTTAGTAGTCGTTTGTGACAATAGAGAGCTAGAAATGGAAGTAAGCATCTTCCATAGATTTGTTAAACGGACTGTCAGAAATATGTGAAGTTATAAAGTAAATATATCTAAACTCAATTCCGCAGCCCCCTATGCAATCTTTGTGTCAATTGTTTGAAATTATTGAAAGCCCTTTTAATATGTATCTAGAATATGTACAACAGACCACTGTAGATTTTATAAAATCTGCTAGAGAAATATACAAAGACAAACACAAGCTGTACCGCTACATTCTGTCAACAATGTACCTAAATACTTCGCTCTCTGAAATCTGTTCCAGGCATGGTAAGTATTGGCTAGCCATGGGCTATTGGAAGATCAAACAACTTGTGTTACATAGAAACACGTTTCTACTGGCATTTTACTATTATCCTGTGAAGAGAGCCTAGCCAGCAGTAAACAAGCTATGTGTGTGATTTGTTGCCATACACAGGGCACCATGTCATAAAACCGAATCGTAACTAATTGGTCTAAATCGCCTCACCTTTATAACTACGTCGGTTCGCTTTTATTAAATATTTAGGAAAGAGTTAAACCGGTTTTCCTTCAATCCTGAACACTAAAAGTGACTAGCTGATATAGACGTTTCACGCTAAGACCAACGGTCTTGAATACTGTTACAGCCATATTTTCTATATTGAATCGTTTTTTTTTCTATATTGAATCTTTGTATGAACAAACGCATGTAACAGCTTGCTACGTCATACCCCCCAAGCCGAATGCTCGGCTCATCTTTTTTGCAAACATCAAATTGTTCAGAAAAATAGACTTACACTGAAAAAGTTTGATTACCGCGGTGCCGAATTGGATTTCTTTTTGATTTCACCTTGGAGGTATTTCAGAGTTTTTATGGACTGGATTCATTGTTTTGACAAAGTTTTTGTGTGGATCTTGATTCTTAAAGGTAATAGATGTGAGAAGAATGCCCATGTTACGGGAAAATGGGGTATTTTAGGGAGAATGATATACTGAAGATTGTGATATTGATTCGGTTTTCTTATCACCCTGTTATTTGGCTGCTATAAAGTAGGTATCTGATGGTGGTGATGGTAAACAGAGAGACGAGAAAAAAGTAAAGTAGGGTAAGGGATTTCACGATAAATCTTTAAGGCATTTCAGAATTTGATTTGTTGCTACTTCCAAAGCTGAATTTAAAGTCGCTTATGTGAATGTATTAAAGAGCACGAAAAATGGTTTAAAATCATAGTTAATACATGAAATTTGAGTTACTGTACAATATGAGACACAATAGACGTGGAACAAGAATTGGCAACATTAGTATGTAATCATATGATTTTTAAATTACCGAAGTTACATAGGGGAAAAGGACCAGGCAAAATGGTATAGCTATTCAAATGCATCGCAACATGGCGTAAGACAAGGAAATAAAATTTCTCCTGAATTGTTTACCAGAGCTTTTGAGTAAGCATAGCTTTAGAAAACACTCCATTTAAAATGTTTGTGAAATCTTCTTATCTGAAAGCATATCAATAAATTCACATTTTTGTAGTTTTTTTTTTTATAAGAGAACCTAGCAAACGAGCAAGCGGGTCACGTGATGGTAAGTGATCACCGCCGCCCATATACACCCACAATTACATATGCATTGAGGGTGCGTTGCTGGCCTTTAAGAAAATTGGGCACCGGATATCGCACTGACCGAACAAAACGCAGGAACATCGTCCCTACTTAGTAGTTATTTATTTTTAACATTAAACCGGCAAATATATTGTATAATTTTACTGTTCATAAATTTAACTCCGAAATAAGGCAACATCATTTTCATTGCAAACAAAATAGTAACCTATTAATTTATAATTAGAAGCAATTTCGATCTTAATTGCTCATAAATAGTTTACCAAAAGGGAGTTTATTTTGTGTGTATTATTGAATTCTATATTCAAAATAAATTAAAAAAATCTGGCGGAGACCGAAGAAGCCCCCTCTAATCTTCTTGTATTGCTTTTTAATAAACATCATTAATATGACTAGAACTAACCTACCTAGAATAAACAATCAGAAGTTTATTTATTAAACTGTAGTTAAACAAACAATTTAGTTGGAAACTAGCCCCAAGCAATTCATCATGTAAGAAACATTAGCTAATGAACATTGTGCTAGGCTTGGAATAGACTAACAACACTGCTATGATTTACACAATGTAACTCTGATTTCTGGTAGTGCTCTATCCTTGGAGGCGGTCCCACGGTGCCTGAAACCGCGAACCGCAGGAAAACGCTTCTTGTAATAAAGTCTATTTTAGCTTGCAAACCTCACATCGGGATCAACACGATCCCGCACCGTGGGACCCCACTGTCAGGTGTCAGAAAGAAGAAAATATATTAATAAAATAAGATAAAGAAACTTGATGCCAATCCACGTGACTAATGAAAAGCTATTTTGGACTCTAAACATTAATAGTTCGTAACATTATACCAATAAACATATTTTTTATCTCATTTTTATTAGAACCTTATTTTTCATGACAAATAAATAAATTGTATTAACTAATAAACAGCAGTCACTTTGAAGTAGTAATATCTAAAGTAAAAACCTTTCTAGCAAGCTTTCATGGTAGCGATATTCCTTTCTGAAGTGCCATCCATTAAAATTGCGAGAGTCCTTGATTTTATTAGACATACAGGGTCTGTCGTAATGAATGGATAACCCGTTACCTACAGTTGATCCGGATGTGAGGCTATAAGAAAATGGTGTCTTCTTGCCAGGGTTGTCAACCATAAGAAAATGGCGTAGACTTTTAAACTTTTTTATAAATTTCGCTATTTTTTTCATTTATTCCGCTGCCATTTCTTCAAATTTTGATGTATTTGTATAATTCTTTTAGTATTATACTGCTTAAGACGTGTATTATGTAATTTAAATACAATTTTTGGTGTTATTCACGTTGAACATTATCAAAATACTCATTTTAAGAAAAATATTTCCAATTTTTTTTCTTTATGTCAACTTTTGATCATCTCCTGTGGAAAAAAATAGTATGACGTTATAGCTGCCCATGATCTCAATAAATTGTCTAGTATGTGTTGATTCTAAAAAGGTATAACGATGTGTACTTTACAAGCAACATTAAGTTACAGGAGCGAGAACACTAATCAAGGTCGGAATTTTTATTTTTCATGTTATGTTATAAATGGTTGTAAATGGCGCTATCAAGATACTTTGCACAAACACTATCGGGCCACTACTAGGATATTCAGAAGAAAACCCGGTTGTTTTTGGGAAAAAAATAACATTACTTCACGATAATAATGTAATGAAAATGTACAAATGAAAATTGTTGTGCTCTAATAGTTACATGTGACAAACATGTTGCGACAAGTTTATTCGAAATTGAAACGGATTTAAAAAATCGAACAAGACCGCATTACAAAGAAAAGTGGAAAAAATTAGAAGGAAATCGTCCTTCCATAAATGCATTGTGCACTTTAATGAACACACGGTATTCAGGATGTCGCACATTTGGATATCTTACACGATAAACACTAGAAGCTCTATTGGTGCTGCCATTACATACACCGTAAATGTAATGCATGTTCGCGTATTCGACCGGCGTATACTGTTGCGGCATGATACACAAACTACACAAAAAGTTTTCCAAAACAACAAGTTCAATCGATAGCACAACACAATGTCCGTAAATGTGAGCAAAGTCATCAGTATCACCACGTTATCAAGTCCAAATCACAAGGAAAATCATAGTCAAATATTAGAAAGCAGTAACAAATTGACGAAAATAGTGACACTTTCTCATGCTTCGTATTAGAACAAGACAGGTACATTGGTCTCACTAAATTTAAGTCCACATCATTGTGAAATTGAACGAAATGCGCTGAGGACTAGCCTAAAATTGCCTTCGCCGTGTCATATTGCACGTACATTTTAGTTTGACAGGACTAAAATGATTACCTGTCTCTGTCTTATTGATGTGTAAGTGACAGCGATAGTTTTAGTTTAGTTTAGAGAGTGTTTTCAGAATCGGGGCCAATGTGAACAAAAGGACATGCGATGGTCAAAATCACACTGATGTGATGAGTACCCTTTTCTTTGTAATGCGGTCTTGTTCGATTTTTAAAATCAGTTTTAATTTCGAATAAACTTGTCGCAACATGTTTGTCGCATGTAACTATTAGAGCACAACAATTTTCATTTGTACATTTTCATTACATTATTATCGTGAAGTAATGTTATTTTTTTCCCAAAAACAACCGGGTTTTCTTCTGAATATCCTAGTAGTGGCCCGATAGTGTTTGTGCAAAGTATCTTGATAGAATAAAATCATTATGACGAAGTTTTACAACCATTTATAACATAACATGAAAAATAAAAATTCCGACCTTGATTAGTGTTCTCGCTCCTGTAACTTAATGTTGCTTGTAAAGTACACATCGTTATACCTTTTTAGAATCTACACATACTAGACAATTTATTGAGATCATGGGCAGCTATAACGTCATACTATTTTTTTCCACAGGAGATGATCAAAAGTTGACATAAAGAAAAAAAAATGGAAATATTTTTCTTAAAATGAGTATTTTGATAATGTTCAACGTGTATAACACCTAAAATTGTATTTAAATTACATAATACACGTCTTCAGCAGTATAATACTAAAAGAATTATACAAATATATCAAAATTTGAAGAAATGGCAGCGGAATAAATGAAAAAAATAGCGAAATTTATAAAAAAGTTTAAAAGTCTACGCCATTTTCTTATGGTTGACAACCCTGGCAAGAAAACACCATTTTCTTATAGCCTCACATCCGGATCAACTGTAGGTAACGGGTTATCCATTCATTACGACAGACCCTGTATATTAAATGTGTTGCAGTGACCTAAAAGCTGATAGACTAGTTGATAGTAGATGGTTACTAACATCTATTAACTCTTGAAGCACCCCACCACAGAAGTGTCATTAACTCCACAGACTTTGTATGTTTGGTCTCGATGCATGTCATTGCTTTGTACCTATATCCTGTAGTTGCAGCATGTAAACGATCGTTAATAATGTTATTTTGACAGTTAATGTTTAAATAAATAGACAAAACAAATGTGAAATTAACGAAAGCAACAATATTTATAAGGTTCTGTGCTTGCAGTTCTCTTCTTATTAGAATACTATCAACAGTTAAATGAGAAGGCCGATGGTACGAACGCAGTTGGCTGGACGATGAAGGACAATGGCAACACTCAATCAGAAACGCAAAAATCTGTCAAATTCAATCCAAAACGCGGAATTTGACAACGGTCCATCTCAAAGTCTATAAAATTTTGATTCCACTTGAAGCGGAGTCCATATATTGTACAAAGTTGCCGTAATAACCGTAACCAGGAAACTGAAGGAGTTTTACGTCGGATTATATTTGAGAATGTAACAAGTTCGATTGGGAATAGATTTTATATTGTTTTTGGGATTGGTCACTAGGGGCGTAGTTAAGATTTAATTCTATTGGCATTTGCTGGGATTCGTTTTGGACTAGGTATGTGTTTCGTGATATGACAAAGTAAAATTTAAATACACATTCATGCAGCAATCAATTAACTGAGGAATTTTTCCCTATTTTTTTGTCTTATGCAAAGAATTGTTCTCCAATGTCTAAATTTAATAAAAACTAGTTTTATAACAAAAATATTATAAAACCTTTTCCAAAATTATTAGTTTTCTTTTCTTCACAGTTATTCTTCTAGCATTTTTTACACCCTTTAAAAACACTTCCAAACGAGAGTGTTTCCACTGACCTCCTATTTCCTGCTACCAAAAGAAAAACTAAAGAAAATAACAACCCAGTGTTATTGCAATGCGATACGGTTGTGTGTGTCGGTTCTGTACAGCTCACATAAGTATTTATACTGCGATCTGATAGAGGAGGTACTATAGGGATAGGCTGAAGCGAGAGGATTCATCCTACTTATAAACGCGAAAGTTTGTGAGTAGGTATGGATGTATGGATGTTTGTTACTCTTTCACGTAAAAAAAAAGGATGGATTTTGATGAAACTTTACAATAGTATAGGTTATACATCAGAATAACATATAGGGTACTTTTTACCGCGGGAAAACTTCTCATTCCTGTAGCCTCTGACATTAACC
Source organism: Emmelina monodactyla (assembly GCA_916618145.1). Classification (NCBI taxonomy): domain Eukaryota; kingdom Metazoa; phylum Arthropoda; class Insecta; order Lepidoptera; family Pterophoridae; genus Emmelina; species Emmelina monodactyla. The sequence goes on from OU745316.1 coordinate 8,410,905, forward strand.
CGACTACATATTTGTAACTTTTGTAATGTTTTAATTTCTGAACACTACTTATCTTTTCGACAAAAAATGCTATGCTCTTGTCTATAAACGCACCTTTGGTCACTTTGTTTTTACTTCCCCAGAACTAACCAAGTTACAAAGACGAAACTAAATATTTGCTCGCGAAGTTTAAACTCCGAGTATACCGCGCAATTCTTATTTATGGTCTTTTAGTTAGTAACTTGGTTTATAAAGTTGAGATCTTAAAGACAAACTCTGGCGGTTTTAATGCTAACCTATATTAAGGTACTGAAACGGAAAGTGCCATTTCGAAACCTTCTGTTGATTCAGAAAATTAAGGATACGAGGAAATGCTGTCGATAAGCCAGAACTAAAAGGTAGTTTGGTTTAGTTACATATAAATTTTAATGTAATATTGATTTTGCTGGAACAAGTAACTACTAAATAAAAGATCACTTATATCATAAAATCACTCAGTAAAGCACGCTGTAAAAATAGTTTCAAATTTTCTTTAACGTTCTCATCACCAGAGATTAGCCAACGGTAATCTTAAACCTCTGTTATTATTAACCTATCTAAGCCTAATAAATCAAGACACTCTTTTCATCTTCAACCAACCCTAATACCTAGTCAATAACCTATCCTCCTAAACCTTTCCTAACTTAAACCTCGTATTCGTCACGCCGCCTCGCCATTAAGATGCTATCTGACTTTCCCCACACTTCACTATCTTTATAAGATTCCTCCGATTGATGTATGGAACCCTTGAGACTGCATTGATGTCAGGACGTACTGACGCGTTGGATACAAATGTTGGCTCTATATTAGATTAGCTAGTTTTTATGGCAGGATGGGGAGCAATGCAGGCTGTGAGTGCAGGCTATTTTTACTTGGGATTTATATGGAAGGACTTAATCAGAAGTGGGATCGGTCTGTAGGTATAAGTCTATCGAATTTGTTTTTTTTTGTATGTATAATTTAGCACTCATAGTGATATTAAGTGATGTGATGATGAAATGTAATATTTTGCTAAAAACTTAATCAAAAGTTTAGGAAGGCAAACCCTTAAAGGATACAGAAATACAAGTTTGAAAGGTGTCGTTTAGATTGTGCAAAAACTTCTAGTCTGAATTGGATTTTAGACAGAAACACAGAATGCAGGAAATGATGCCTGACTTTTCGAATGCAGCGGAATTTAAAAATAAAAATATCACGTCCAAAGTTAACAACTAGGACAATCGCACTTCTGGGAGTCACCTGGAAATTCTTCGATTTTTAAAAACGGTGTGGCAGTTTCGTTTATACTTTGGAAACACGGACGCTTTGAACTGTATCCTTGGAAAATGTTGCCGTGTTTTTCAAACTGACTAGATTTATTGAACTGGGTATAAAGGTTATATTTCTAGTGTTTTTGTACGAAACTGCAATCTTCTTTATGTTTATATCAAGAACTTTTTTACCATCTTAACTTTTTTCATTATGGCAATCCACACATACCGTTAAAGCATACAAATGGAGCATTCTATCGCAGCGTCACTTTTTCCTCCTACCTTGTTACTGTCAAATTAGTTTTAGTCGTTCACAAAATTACCTACATTTTATAATTTAATTGTGGAATTAATTAATGAAGCTATGTGCTCTTGGCAAACGTCCAAATCCCAATGTGCGCTCAATTTCACAGTTGATTCAATTGTTTTTCGTTTGTCTTTGAATGAGAGAGATAGATGTATGTTTTTGTATAGCGCTGTCTCTTTCATGTGTGGTGTATATAAAGAATGGTATGTTTTTGGGTAATGGAGAATGCGCCATTTGTCATATCGTATTAAATAATGGTCACCTGCCTGCCTGGTGTATCGACGTAAATATAATTTACTGCTCAAGATATTGATTCATATGGGTTATATGTATTACGATGTAGGTTTAATTTAAATTGTTTCACAATTCTTACAAAAATAGACCCAAAGCTTTAGCGATGTCTACAGTATTCTTTATATCGTGCTGGAAGAGTTGACGAATAGTATGGTGAATACATTATTTTTTCTTAAATGAAAAAAATATACAAAATATGCATGCATGCATTCTTACCAAGGGACTTTAGTGTTAAGTAAACAGATAAAATTATACAGGGTGTCCCAAAACTCGACGTCAACCCGAAACCGGGTGACAAGGCAAGTCATGCTGGTTATCAGAAAAATGTTTAAAAAAATCTAAGTCACGTGTTCTCAAAATTATTGGCATTTTAAAAAAACACGCAAAATTTCACACCCTGTGACAGTGTTTTTGCTGCTGTTGCCACAAATGTTCACTTTTGGAAACTTTTTTTTTTGATATGTAACCCTGAATAATGCTTCTCTAAACTGTTATCAACATTTCAAATCTAGCTCCTCGAGATTGCATAAAAATAGGACTTATTTCCAAGAAAAAAATTAAAAATTAAAAATGGCCTAGTTTTAACTGTCTGCATTGAAAAAAAATTGTATTACGCGAGTTTGGCAAGTTGTGTCAAAAGTTGGCGCATTTAGTAAGGATCCCAAAATGGTATGACACGTGGTAAATTGTAGTTGCTATCATGAACAAAAAAAAAAATTCGTAAAAATCCAGTGTTCAACAATTTTTTCTTACCTGGTTAAAAAATATTCTAATGGGCCCAAGGTTTTCCAAAGAGTCGTAAATTGTAAGTAGTGACAAAGGAGTCTTTCTAGGAAGTGTAAGCGAGATAGTATTTGTGCTAAAGTGATTGAGTGAGACGGAGAGAGTCACCTTCTCAAGTGCGAGCGAGACAGGTATGGACGCTAAAGTGACTGAGATGGAGAGAGTCATTTTACCAAGTGCGAGAGAGACAGAGAGTGACGCCAGGTATTCGCTATTGTAGATACACATTACAAACCAGTCAGTACGTTACGTTCCTTCGTTTACTGCGCTTGTTTTCGTATTCGTTTGTGTTGATTTCGTACTGTTTACTTTTGGCTATGTTTATGGACTTGTGATTGCTTGCGATTTAGATTCGGACTGTTTGTTTTCTCTTAACGACGACCTTTGCTTTCCTCTGGACTATTGTGTGAGTGTGTGACAAGTGCCGAGATGTCTTCGTATACCACTCGCGAATACGCTAATATGCACCTTATTTATGGTGAGTGCAGGTGTAATGCCAGTGCTGCTGCCAGACTTTACCGCGAAAGGTACCCAAACGCTGCTCGTTACCCCGATTATCGGGTGTTTACGAATGTGCATCGGTTGCTCTTCTCAGAAGGCCGCCTCCCAAATCAAACGCATGGTGGAGGCAGACCCACCAACCCTATGGAAGAAGAAGTTCTACAGGCTGTCGAAGAAGACCCAAGTACTTCAGTAAGAGCTATTGAAACGAACACCGGAGTGCCCAAAAGTTCAGCCCACCGTATTTTAAAAAGAAATGACCTACACCCATACCACGTACAGCGAGTACAGACATTATTACCCGGTGACTACCAAAATAGGGTGAATTTTTGCCGGACGATATTGGAGAGGTACAGAGATGACCCACTTTTTCTAACAAAAATTTTATGGTCGGACGAATCAACTTTTAAAAAGGACGGCTACGTGAACATGCACAACCTGCATGAATGGCGTGTTGAAAACCCTCATTTAACGAGACAGGATCGGTCCCAGTATCGATTCAAAGTTAACATGTGGACCGGAATTTTGAATGGCAAAATAATTGGTCCTTTTGAGTTGCCTGATGCATTAACTGGCGAGGTTTACTTAGACTTTCTTCAAAACCATCTTCCAAATTTATTAGAAGACGTGCCGCTAAGCATTTACAGAGAAATGTGGTTCCAACAAGATGGGTGCCCAGCGCACTTTGCTCGCCCCGTAAGAGAGTACCTCGATGAAGAGCTTCCTGGGAGATGGATCGGGCGGGCTGGACCAATCTCGTGGCCGGCCCGTTCACCGGACTTGAATCCTTTAGACTTTTTTTACTGGGGAGCTGTTAAAGAAAAAGTTTACGAGAAGCCCATTGGGAGTGAACATGAATTACGGCAGAGAATAGCTGAAGCAGCTCAATTTGTAAATAATGGACGATACGCTAGAAAGATAGCTCGATCTTTTTTAAAAAGATGTCGCGCTTGTATTGCCGCCGAAGGAAGGCATTTCGAACACTTATTATAACATTTTAAGAATTATTGTAAATTTTATTAATAAACATTGGTATTAAAATTTTGTTTTATTTAAAATTGAAACCTTTAACAATAAATGCTTATTCCAATGCACACACTAAAAAAAATAAATTAAAAGTGAACAATCTGTTCATTCAATAAAGATAGACGAGTACATCAGTACAATGTACAATTCAGTTAAATTTAATCAGTGTGTAAATTGGAAGCGGCTCCAATGTAACCAACGATAAGCTTTGCAATTTTAACCAAGTAAGAAAAAAAGTTAAAAATGGGTTTTCATGGAAATATTTTTTTTTGTTCATGATAGCAGCTACAATTTGCCAAGTGTCATACCATTTTGGAATCCTTACTAAATGCGCCAACTTTTGTCACAACTTGCCAAACTCGCGTAGTACATTTTTTTTTCAATGCAGACAGTTAAAACTAGGCCATTTTTAATTTTTAATTTTTTTCTTGGAAATAAGTCCTATTTTTATGCAATCTCGAGGAGCTAGATTTGAAATGTTGATAACAGTTTAGAGAAGCATTATTCAGGGTTACATATCAAAAAAAAAAGTTTCCAAAAGTGAACATTTGTGGCAACAGCAGCAAAAACACTGTCACAGGGTGTGAAATTTTGCGTGTTTTTTTAAAATGCCAATAATTTTGAGAACACGTGACTTAGATTTTTTTAAACATTTTTCTGATAACCAGCATGACTTGCCTTGTCACCCGGTTTCGGGTTGACGTCGAGTTTTGGGACACCCTGTATAGCTAGGAAAAAAAAATTCTTACGTGACCGAAACTGCGGTTTAAACTAATCACATTAAAATTCAAAACAAATTAGAAAATTCGTAGTATTTAATTATTTTATTTTGTCTGTGAAGATTTTTTTTATAAAAAAAAAAAAATTACAAACTTGGTATCGCTCTTAAGTCATGTTCAAATAATTAGGAAAATATTTTATGGATGTTTCTTAGAAATCGACATTTCGAGTCTCTTTGATCTTTTAGTATCCCCAGAGATATTTTGTTTACAACCTAATGTGTGGTTTCACGAAGCATTCTCATGATTCTAACGCTAGGTAAGCAAGCTTTGAACCACTTAAATTATTTTTACGAAATAAATACTTTCAAAACCACGCAGAAGCATAAAAATACTAAGAACTGGCCTTTTATCTGTTGCTTCTTTAACTTTTAATTTAGATTGGTAGTTTATAAAATACCGTCAAAGGAATTTAAACTCTATATAGCTCAGCAATACGTGTTATTTTAATGTATAATAAGAGAAAGATTTTCAGTTTTTTTTAAACCAAATAAAATGTTTTGATCGTAATGAAAAAGGAGCAGTAAAATATAGCCTGTACCTAGTTATTCAACGTATTACCTTTTCTGAATTTGCTTATTTCATTATAAATATAACGATGTACTTATATTATATAAAGAATTTAGCATAGATTTCTAAATTTATGATAAATTTCCAAAGTATTTGTTCACCTGCTAAATAATTAAAAAATTAAGTGCTCAGGGCTTACAAATACTTTAACACTGTTTTAAAAATACACTTCAAAAGAACTACTTCTTTTAAAATAATGACAACAAATATTTTATTACATTTCCTATAACATGATACCATGATCTTTTACACATCTGCTTGAAGCATTTAAACTTTGTGTGCATTATAATTTAATTTGAACCCAGGTTAAGTTTAACTCTTATGACTTAATCAGCAGTTGGCTTAAGCTGCATGTAGCTCATTTTTAGGACAAAGGTGGGACTAATTGCAACACAGAATTCAGCTTTCATTTTAGAGAAAATTACGACGCGCATTCTCGTGTTTTTCGTTCTGAATTATCATGGTTTAAGCTATTATAATTATAATTAAAAGTCGAATAATGTTTGTTAAAGTATTTAAAAAATGTATAAGTTGGTAAGTAAAGTTATCTTACATGGGAAATTTTCTATTATTTTGGTTTATATCCTTTATATAGATTTAAAAATACTCTGCTGTCATGATAGGTTACTTACTTATGTACTTTTAAGATTAAATAGAAATTGGAATCAATTGATGAAAGTTTTATTTTTATTTCATACACCTACAGAAAGTCTAATTTTTTTATATTCTTTATTTACTAGGATCACGTATTGCATTAAAACAAATTAAAACATATTAAGGCACGGTTTGCTTTAAGGACCGTCGCCACCTTTTTTCTCAGAAACGCCCGAAGGTACAGAATTGAAATTGATGCCAAATACTCACATCTGCAATTCTCTGATGCTGTACGTGAAAGAGTAACAAACATCCATCCATCCATCCATCAATCCATTCATCCTCACAAACTTTCACATTTATAATATTAGTAGGATTAGTAAGTAGTAATTGAAAATGGCAAAGCAAACGACAGACAAAATTATGCAGTAAGTTTTAATTGAACCATTGTTATAAACTTCTAGATGTACTTAACAAAGAATAAATAGCCTAGAAAGAGCAGTCAGTAAAAGTTAATATGCGTTGTTGAGATTAAAAATGACATCATAATTAGTTATTATATTAACACTGCGAGATTGTAAACATTGGGCTTTCTGACGAATTTCATCTTAATCTATTGGCACAATTTAAAATATGATTCAAATGGTAATAGAGATTATGTATGGATGCAATCTCTAAAATCAGAATTGGAAGAAAAGTTTTACTTATCCGTTTATAGATTATTATCGCTAGTTGGCTAAAATTGTGTGGATAGAATTATAATTAGTAACAACAAAAAAAATACACTTTGCATAACAAAAAAAACACTGCGACTAAGCAGATGTCGTTTCTATTTTACATGCATACTAGTAAAATACAAGAGTTTAGGTCACATACTTTTATAGTGTCATTTCCAGTGATTTTTCACGTCGCAATCCCTTCAAACATCTGTTGCTTCTGAACTCATTTCCATACTCTTTGACCCGCCTATTAAAGCCTGTTTTCAATTGAGTGCGATCTTTATAAAATAAACAGAGGAAGTTAAATTAGCACCCTAATCCTTACACAAGGGGTGAACCGTCCATAATTTATAATAATCTTTGTTGGGAAGTCTTGGAATTGATTTCGAGAATAATAACAAGAAAACAAAAGGATGGTACTGGTTTTGGTTTAAACGTGGGTAATTAGTGGGTTAAGAATTATTTTATATTATAATTATAAATAACGAAATATATATTTTCATTTATGAGATAAGGCGAATCAGGTTTTTTTTATTATATTAAGATTAAAGGTTTCTTGGTAAAGGTTTCAAATTTTGAAGTTATAGATACTGACGAAAAACAATTGATTAATTTTATTTGACAATATCTTATTAATATTATAAACGTGAAAGTTTGTGAGTATGTATTGTTAGCGGTAAAACAAAAGTAATCGGTAACTGGACATCCCTAGCATTCGATGGACATCACTGTAGGGATGTCCGAAATGCAATAAAGTATCGATATATATTTTTGGAAAATATCAATATCGATATTGATATTATTATTAAAAAATATCGATATATCGGTATAATTTGACAGAGAATATTCGTGATAATCAATAGACATCATTTTTAATAAATCAAGAACAACTATTAAGAAATTTTAATTATTGTTTAATCAATCTAATATTTATCTGATACAGACATAAGAAAAACTCTCACTGTTATAATAAAAAAGTATTCCTTTCTAGGATTTTTTAATCTTATAACATATGTTTCTTGGTCTGAAAAAAATATCGATTTTCATACTTTTTCGATACTTGGAATTTTATCTCGATACATCGATTTATCAAAGTATAAAATATCGCTCAAAAATATCAATACATTGAAAAAATAATATCGATATTTCGATGTATCGATATTTTTTCAACAAGCCTACATCACTGGTTGGCGTCACTGCCGGTGGGCGCGGATATTATATTGAATCTAATGGCGGCTACATGTTGTATTTTCTACTAATTCGTATTAATTAAAGAGATGTTTAATCTAAAGCCCAATAAATATTGTTCTCTTATAGTGTGGACGTTTGTTACTCTTTCACGCAAAAACTAACGGACGGATTTTGTAAAAACTTTACAGTCATATAGGTTATACATCATATAGGGTACTTTTTACCACGTGAGACTTCTCATACCCACGGGAAAACGAATTCCACGCGAACGGAGTCGCGGGCGGCCACTAGTTATTTATAAAGTGGAGTATTTTTGCCTCTTTCTATTGTACATATACAGGGTGGAATTTTTGAACGCCACCTGGAGGAAAAGTACAGTAAGTACTGGAGATAGACAATTTTGCTCAAAGGAAACATTCCTTTATTTTTAAAAATAAAAGGAACCGCATTCCCAGATTTTCGAACACCCTGGAATCGAACCGGCTAAAATCAGAAAAAATAGCACCCTGTACTTTTATGACATCGATCGATAGAGTCAAGCATAAGGATCAAATGTCTCTAACAAACGTGGTAAATTAAACACAAGGAAAACCATTAAATCTTAACTTAAAAAATAAGCTTCCATTCAATTAAATTGTTCTTTATAAGCCACTAGTGGCCGCCCGCGACTCCGTTCGCGTGAAAGTCTGTTTCCCGTGGAAATGAGAAGTTTTCCCGCGGTAAAAAGTACTCTATGTGTTATTCTGATGTATAACCTATGTTACTGCAAAGTTTCATCCAAATCCGTCCAGTAGTTTTCACGTGAAAGAGTAACAAACATCCATCTATCCATACATCCATACATCCTCACAAACTTTCACATTTATAATATTTGTAGGATTATTATCACAATGAGCTGGCAAAGAAAAAAAAAATATAATAAAAATGTGAATAACAAAAGACTATTGCAGGGTGTTCTATTTCACTGTTCTATTTTCAAATATTCCATATTTAAATATTGTATTTCTAGCCAGCATTACGAACACTGGCCAAATGCAATCTTCTTAAAAAATAACTAAAAGTGCTTTATCTTATCCCATTGAACATAAAAGCTTAGATTTCATGGTTTTCCTTGTGTTTTATTTACCACGTTTGTTAGAGAGATCTGAGCCTTGTGGTTAAGGGGTGTTAATTTTTTAAATTTCAACCGTCCAATTCCCGGGTGTGGCAAGCAAGTTTTTGAAAATCTGTGGATGCAGGTACTTATATTTTTAAAAATAAAGGAATGTTTCCCTTGAGCGTAATTGTCTATCTCCAGTATTTAAAGTAACTACTTTCCCTCCAGGTGGCGTCCAAAAATTCCACCCTGTATAATGAAACATCTAAAGCGTTATTTTCAACGAAATTTTGAATTAAACTTAATTACAAACAAGCTCTCTATGTTGTTTAAGTTCACTTAAATCGATTAAAATTGTAGCTAATCACCAGAATAGATAAGTACGCAGACAACTTAAGGACACAACTTCTAGTCTTAATTGTTAAATTGTTAGTTGTCTACAACGCAACTGCCACTAATGCTGACAACAGAATCTATTTTACATCAATAAAAAAAACAAAAAAACTAGCTTAAAAACTCCTTTGTTAAATTCTTTAGTCCAAAACCATTACCTACAAATTTATCAAAAAAAACCCTTAAATACTATTAAAAAAAACCTGTATTTAGTCGGCAAAAGCACGTCTTTTTTGCAAACTTATATCAAAACGGTCTGCACTTTACAGTACCTAGATAAGATCTAGTAAGCACCTTAGGTCCTAGGTACGTCCTACGTCACAGACGATCTGTCAGTCTGTACGTAAGAGCCGGCCATCCGTCTGAAGCGGGCTTTTTGTAAAGCTCACTGTAGACGGTGCTCGAACAAGAACTTTTTGCAGTAGCCATTTTACGGGGAAAAGTTGCTATCTACAATTATTTTTTTCTTGGAATACGGTTGGATGTTCTGAGTTAAGGTAGGGTAGAGTGTCTAATTAGGTATTGCGTCCATTTGAGGTGATACGTAAATGTTTTTTTCAAAAACTTTGGCTTGTAGGTAATTTTTTCTTAAAACTAGATATTTTAATTCTGTGAGTTTGATTATTTGATTGAATCACGAGTCAATTATGCTTTTTGGTATTTTTGGATTTGTCAACTTAATTAATTTATACCTTAGGTTAACAAAAATATCAAATAAACAAAAGTGGATGAAATTAAAATTATATCCTATAATAATCAAGCAATTTAATCATATTATAAATCTTACCTTTTAAAAATATATTAACACTTTATCGATATCTTTTTATTTATTATAACATTGCAGAAAGTCAGTTCTATTGACTTCGGTGAAAACTAAACTGGATGTAATTTTGTTTCTAACCTTTGTCAAATTGCACCCAGTACTATGGGACCTAGTCCGAATTATTAACATTGTATGTGTCTGTTAATCGGTCAATTTACAGATTTACAGGAATTCAGTTTCTATACGGGATGTAAAAAGACTGCTACCGAAAACAAAAACTGGGCATTGCTGGAGCGTTACTGGTTTAGAGCAAAAATTAAAAAAAAAAAGATTAAAATAAAATGTTTTTTTTGTAATTGTACAAATTTGCATTTATACTATTAGATTTTGAGATGATTTCAAATTTAATAGTGTTTTTATTTAATTTGCTATGTAAATAATCGCACCTGAACCAACAGTGGATGTGTGAGCGATGATTTCAAGCGGCGAATATGACTTTTCAATCCTCAATAACATTTTTAAATTGAGTTTTCTGGGTATACTGTTAGTGACTTTAATAACTAATTGGGGTTCAAGAATTCATGGTTTCTGGCTTCGGAAGTGGTCTTTTTACACCCGTTATAAAAAATTCCTTTTTTACGAAATATTTCCTGGTTTCCCAATCCTGTTAGTTAGTTTAGAAAAAAAAATGCTTATTTTTTATTTTAATTATTATAGTGTGATAAAAATATTTTCTAAAGAAAAACAAATTTTAATATTTGGATGAATGAACCATTTTTTATCATCCTACTTTTATAAAAAAGATCAGAAAAAATGCAACATCAATTAAATGTATATTTCATCAAGTAAATCTAATACATTTTATCAACTTGCATATTTTAATCTCAGTGATCCATTTTTACGCAATACATATGTGTGTTTGGAAAACCAATGTCTTTTAAACGGCTATTTTGATAGAAGATGCATGCAAGTTAGTAAAATGTATTTAAATTTGACGACCTCTGTGGTGCAGCGGTATATACACCGGACTGCTAAGCGGATGGTTCCGGGTTCGATCCCCGGGTCCGGGCCAATGTCGTTAAAATGGTTTTTCGATATTGGCTCGTGTCTGGGTGTAACTAGGTTCTCCCCTAGTCCATTATATGGTACCTATAACACAAGTGCTTACTGCAAATCACTTTAGGGCCACATAATTGGTGTGTTAGTCTGGAGATTTATTATTTATTAATTTATATACTTTATGAAATATACATGTTAAATGGTTACTTAAAATTTTAAGTTCAAAATTCTTCTCCAGTTTTGAGCAAAATGTGGCAAGTCGTAGAGTAGTAAACTTTCAAACCAAACTTTTGTGTACCAAATTGTGACACTTATTACAAAAAGTTTAAGAATTATGTGGTTGCATTTTCTTTCAATTTAATTTCAATGAAAAATGTGCACAAACCATCGTCAATTGCAAATATTTAAAAGAGTTTACTGTTTTATTTAATTGTGAATTGTCTATGGGTATACCGATAACAGAATTAAAGTTTTAAATAAATGCGTTTATTTCGGCTACATAAACACCTACAGTGTAAATTTAAAGTAAAAATTAAACTTGTATTTTAATTTAGAAAATAAGTCTCATTGACACGGCAATAGCCGTATAGCTGCGGGTGAAGCCGCAGGGCGGAAAGCTAGTCTTAATCCTAATATCCATAAATTTCGTGTCTCGTTGTTTATCCGCGATGGAAAAACGACTTAACAAACTTAAATAACTTAAAATCGGCAGTATATCCAACTTGAAAGATAGGATAGCGTAAGTCTAAAAAACCTTAGCCGAGTCTGCTTGTGTTATATAAAAAATACATAACAAGCAGAAGCTCGCTAGGAAAGACTTATTTGCTTTAATTAATTATACGCTCACATGCATCCACTGTGGGTTTGATGCTAAGAAAGTGCAATGAAAAATATGGTAGCGAAATTTGCAAAATATCAAGAGTTTAATTAATTTACATGAGAAAATTAAGAGAAGCTTTTATATTGGGTTTATAAGATTTTATATTTTGAGAAAAATCCAATTAATATTGGAAATGGATTCAAATGTATATATAATTTATTTTTGTTAAGTAAATAAAACTATTTATAAACAATTTGTTCCGTTATTTAGTCGTGGGGACGACTCACGACATCGGCCTCTTTAAATGAATAGTCTTTATAAAATCATAGAAATAAACTATTTCGTTTCTCTGGGATCATATATTTGTTTTATTACTTAATAGTTTTATATAATACTAGCGACCCGCCCACGCTTCTCAATGGTATTGTTTTAGCCCACTTGCTCACGAAACATTGAATTTTGGCTAACTTACAAAACTTTTTCTTAATGTTCTATGTTTAAAAATTTTTATGAAAAAAATATCTAAAAGATGCTGAAAACCGCATTTAAATCCGTCAACCGGTTCAGGAAGAGATTAAGGACAAACATACTAACAAACACAATTAGCGACTTGGATTTATACTATGTAATGATAATGATTATATGTTTGTGCATATATATTTAAAACCTAGAAACGTGATTATCAATGTATTAATGAGTTTCAATTAAACTTTTAAGATCTCATTTTAACGGATTATAACTCTAGCAGACACTATTAGCCTTTTGTATGAACCTCGGAAATTATGCGAGAAAATTAATTAAAAAGATAGCGCTGTAGTCGACGAAAGTAGGTTTTCCTATAGTCGGTTTCCTGTGGGAATGAGAAGTTTTCCCGCGGTAAAAAGAACCTTATGTGTTATTTTGATGTATAACCTATATTACTGTAAAGTTTCATCAAAATCCGTCCAGTACTTTTTACGTGAAAGAGTAACAAACATCCATCCATACATACTCACAAACTTTCACGTTTATATTATTAGTAGGATTAAACAGATATAACAATTAAAAAAATATAACATTATTCTAACACCTAACATTACTCGACAAACACATTTTGTGGGTAAATATAAGTTTTGGATTGGGCGACACTATAAATATCTGGTTAAAGTTTACATAATTCACTTTGGGAAAAATGTTGCTGTGTGTTACTGAAGGTTCCAAACGTGGTATCTTTAGTTATTAACTTATACCGTTATATTAAGTAAACAAATCCGACATAGGACTGACGTAATTCCGAAAATTTCAGGTTTTGTCACCGCTGTAGGGTTAAATTTGTGGACAGTTCTTGTGGGGCCATGAAATAAACGTAAATATTCAGTTTATTAAAACAGTCTTACTAGTTTAGAAAATTTTAGGAAGCACACAATATATACAAAAACCAAAACAAAAGAGTTTTACTATTTCAGTACGTTGCAAACATTGTACGTTGAGCATTGATTGTGAACATTTCTAACACATTTTTTGTATTACATATAACTTTTTATTTATCATTTAAATTTATACATGGTCTGATCATTTTAGGTTTTTTGAGTCATTCATACGTTTACATGTCCTAACTGATAGATATTACGAAAATAATATGAACATTGGAAAGCACTTTGTACGCCTCAAGCCAAGTTTCTTCCAGAAACCACTTAAAGGTTTAAACAGCGGCTGATCGATCCCTGACTCTAGATCAATATGTGCTGCAAATCATACACAAACAATACATAATATAATTGTTCAGAAAGACAGCAACATTTTACATTAACTGGGATAAAACGGAACGCACCGCTGAAGGAAGCGCCTGAAAGAATCCTGTGAAACTTAACCTCTAATTTTTTGACAACTTGCTATTGTTACATTCATTAAAAACCACTGCAAAAATAATCTATATCTTGCGGACAAAGGTAAAACCGCATCGGATCGTCCGCCACAATAATAGAATCAAAATACCTATAGGTACTACTTATAAATCAAATTGGCCATCCGCATATTACGAAAGTACGCAATGTTGTTTTTTACAACTAAAGACAATTCACAATTTTATTATTATTATTATTATTATTTATTATAAGATTTGCCAACAGGTTGACATTTACAGACATATTTTAAGTATACAATATTTATACATAAAAAAGTTTCTTTTTCACACTCCACCGGTCATCATTTATCGTAGTTAAAAAAAACTCATTTTTCCTGGCTCGACTAAAGGGTTGGTACAGTCAGCCACACTTAATTAGTGAAGCTAAATGACCCGCTGTCCCCTCACTGGACTTGATTGTACATACCTACTTGAGTTATTTAACTCGGTTTCAGTAGTAATATAAACGTCAGGTGAATTAAACGATTATTCTTAAGTTGCTATCGACCCAAAATAAACATGCTTTGATCAATGGGCAGAAACTATTTTCATTTTTACGTTTTTCTTTATTAATTTGTTTTTTTCCGAGATTTATTTATTTTATATTAAAATTGCAGAAATTTTTACGCGTAATAATATTCTTTGAGTAGGTATGCGTCAAAGGTATGTGTTTTGACGATCACTGTCAAGGGCGGATCCAGCTTTGGCGCCAGGGGGTCACACAGTAGTGGTTAAGTCATAATACACACTTTTTACGAGTGGTAGAGTCTAGCTGTAGGCTCTGTCTGCAGCAGCGATGACTCGGCTGACTCGACCGGTGAAATACCACCGTCGCACAGAAAACCGACGTGAAGTAGGGACGATGTTCCTGCGTTTCGTTCGGTGAGTGCGGTATTCGGTGTGTGTGTGGTGCAGTGATTTGTACACGGGCTATTGAGTGGAAGGTTCCGCGTTCGATTGCCAGCTTGCGTCAATTCGGTTTATATTCGCTAGTCTATTGCGTGGTGGTGACTGTAATTCGAGTTTACTTAGTTTTAGAGAGGGATCTGTGATAGACCGGAAATTCATTTTTAGTTTAATTCCATAAAAAATAATTATATGTAAAGTTCACATTTTATTACACAAAAAAAGTAACCAGATTTAAATTGATGTGTTGCTGTCATTAATATATATGTATAATAGTAGGTATTAAATATTAATAAAAATATTTCAATTATTTTATGTGTAAGTATAAAAAATAAAAACATCTTTCTTCTTTTTCTATGCCTATTTAACAGAAAAATTATAGAAATATCATAAATATAAATTCAAAACTGCAATCACAATTACTAATTAGGTATATTATACAGATGATACGAATCTAAGATACTATCTACTACCAAGTTTTAAACTATCACCTACTCTACTTTTAAATGCAAATCTTCTTCGCAACAGTTATCTATTGTTTTTCAAATATGGCGTCAATAATCGTTTAATAATACAGTTAAGTGGCATTTGTCTATTCCGTATACGGTACTTAAGGGACTGGTACCGTAACTGAATCGGGTCTAGACTTTCTATTGTCTTTAAATAGGCGAATCTAGGCTAAATATAAGGCGTAGCATTGAAAGCATTCCAATTGTGCAATAAAGTTACTTTTTTTACGTTAAAGATTATATTTAAAAAGAAATAAGTTCACGGCTCGAATCATAAATCACTTTTTAGGTTGCAAAAGTAGCTTGCTAGCAACGTTAGATAGCAATTTAGTAAGTTTTATAACAGAATTCAGCACTAGGCTATTTTATTTTAATATAATTAAAAGAAATATAAGTTAAATGTTTTATACGTGTACATAATGAAAATTTAATAATAAATTAAATGAACATACAAAAACTGAACGTAGGTAACTAAAATAATAATATGAAACGACCATCAGTGGTTACCGATGGGGATGTTAAAAATAATCAATTTTTAATAAATTGATTGTATAATACACTCTCCGATATTTTTTATTATTTGATTAACATTTTGGTTTTTGAGACGACAAGTTCGTCATTTTGTTAGGATGCTCATTATTTCAGTATTATCATTATAAATAAAAAAAGTATTAAAGGAACTTTGCCTTTGATTTTTAGTTAGGAATTGGTTATAATTTTGATAATAAATGTTTAATATGAAAATGTTAGTTTCATTATTGGAATATAAAAATACAAGAACTTTGAATGTTGACTCATCGATTATTTTTTATTTATCTCATATCTCTAGTAGTAAGTAACCGAACAAATCTTTTTAAAAAATAAAATCTTGTATCATATTTTAATAATTATTTTATTGTTTAGGAGGCAAATCGCTTCACCCGAGCCACTCGCAAAGTAGGCGAGCGATCCGAGGACGACCTTTACCTTTCAAAACTTCGTTCGCCCTATTTAGGACATAGCCAAGATGTTATCAAGGCCCAATAATTTCCTTACTCATTAGATTGAGGCACGAAATTTGCATGTGCAGAGTTAACGTGTGTAGATTCTGTTGTAAATAGTGTCAGCGCGGTTTAAAATACTAGTGGTGACATCTAGCGGATGAGCGCGTAAACTTTTGAATGTAAAATAAAAACTTTTTCGGGGTGTGAAATTAGTAAAAAATATTTAAAAGTAAGTAAGGCAAATTAAACTTTTATGGATATCTTTTGTACTAGGGTGATAGCGATAAGATATTTGGGTCGCAGCATATTAAAAAATATAAAAATTAGTGTATGATTTTTAAGCAAAAAAGATTCATATTTGTAATATTATTTTAGAGTTTAGTACAGAAATAAAAATAAAAAAAAATAAAAATCATTTATTTCATCATTAAGTAACTTAATTACATTCGATGAAAGTACAATTTTTCTATTGTATTAATTCACTTCTAGTGTATTTTTCAAACTTAAATAATCATGTGGTAAAGTTTATTTAAGCTTAGCTAATCGTTATATTATTTGACAAGGTGTTTTCATCGAAAACACTTTCAACTTACAACACAAGTTTTTTTTTTTAACCAGCAATATAAAAAAAAAACTATTGTTTTACCCTCAAGGAAAACATTCATAAATCCATTTCAATAGTCAAAATAGATCTAAACCCACTGATAAATATACAAGACCGGTTACACCAAACGCCAAAATAAACCTTCTACACTGTATAGAAAACACAGTTATACTGACACCTAATTTATTTTTTACCCATTTCCTAGGTCTCCGATTCAAATCCGTATTTTCATACATGAACGGTACCCTGAAAGCCTTCTTCGAATCTTGCATACACAGGGCGGATAATCGGTTTACCCTGTTCCCTTTTACCCCTTTTAAAATACTTGCACGTTCCTTCAACTAGTATTATTAGAAGGTTTTACCTAGGTCGGCACTTTGAAAGGAAAAGGGTTTACTGGTATTCGCTTTTTAAAGTTAGTCTTTTTTATTTAATATTGAAACTTTTCAAGTTATCTATACTAATATTATAAAGCTGAAAAGTTTGTTTGTTTGTTTGTTTGAACGCACTAATCTCAGAAACTACTGGTTCGAATTGAAAAATTCTTTTTGTGTTAAATAGACCGTTTATCGAGGAAGGCTTTAGGCTATATAACATCACGCTGCAACTATTAGGAGCGAAGAATTAATGGAAAATGTGAAAAAAACGGGGAAAATTATTCATCCTTGAGGGCTTCCGTTGCGTGCGCTGCGAATACGGTTTTAGATAATTACCAAAAATAAATAATATGAAAGGATTAAGGGAACTTTTACCGCGGGAAAAATTCGTATTCCCACGGGAAACCGACTTCTACGCGAACGGAGTCGCGAGCGGCCACTAGTTATGAAATAAGGGACTTTGCAAGATTTAGTTCTTGATGATTCTGTAACAATCTGCTTAATTTTCTTTAAAGAAATTAATGTTTTAAATATCTTAACACGATGAAATATATTTAATCTACGTTCATATAAAACTAAACTACAAATATTATAAACGTGAAAGTTTGTAATGTAAGTATGTATGGATGTTTGTTACTCTTTCACATAAAAACTACGGGACGGATTCAGATGAAACTTTACAGTAGTATAGGTTATACTCGTACATCAGAATAACACAAAGGGTACTTTTTACCGCGGAAAAACTTCTCATTCCCACGGGAAACCGACTTCCACGCGATCGAAGTAGCGGGCGGCCACTAGAAGAAAAAAATCAACGAATAGGCATTATTTTTATGGACGGCTAATTTGCGTTCTCACAAGCTTAAAATGCTACAAGTAGCTCCTGACTAAAAATATCTAAAATAACATAGACGTATCCATTACCAGACAGACTTTTAAATAGAATAACTTTAGTCTAAATTTAACTTTCAAAACAGATGTTTTACGAATAAAGTAAGCTACTTAAAGTTAATGTATGTCTTTTATTTTTGATGACATGCGTAACGCAGCGGTATTTTGTTTTTTTGTGACGTCAGTTGGTGTCTGGGTGTAAATAGGTTCGTATAGGCATTTGTAGGTATAATACTTTAGGAATACTTAGTTTAAAGCCTGATGCATGGAGATCTTTATTTGGGAGATTTATTACAAATTGATTTGTTTTTTTTAAATTATTTAATCACAAAACAGGACATAGTCATATAATAACATATAAACTTCAACTTTATATTTTTTTATCTAAACTATATGTATCCCTAAATATGTGAATACAACATGATTAGTACGAAAGCAAAACAAGTATTAGTATACAGGGTGGCTCATTCAAATCGGTCAGTATGGGAAAGTCTGAAACTATAAGACATACGAAGATTTGTTCTGAGGAACCATGTCACCAATTTTGATAAAAAGAAAAACTGCATTCATACATTTGAAAAAAAAACTGTAGGTACCCAGCTAGGGAATCGAACCCGGTCGTTTTAAAAAATTAACTTACACTTATTCTATTTAAATATCGATTGTATAGGTCTTGAGCTGAAAATGGCTCTATAAAACATGATGATGATGTCTAAAATGAATAAAATGCAAGGTCACTTCGGACATCTATTAAATTAAATTTGAATTATGTGAAAACAATGCAACAACAACATTTTATTCATTTTAGACATCATTTTTCAAAACAACCGGGTTCGATTCCCTAGCTGGGTACAGTTTTTTTTTTCAAATGTATGAATGCAGTTTTTATTTTTATCAAAATTGGTGACATGGTTCCTAAGAACAAATCTTCGTATGTCTTATAGTTTCAGACTTTCCCATACTGACCGATTTGAATGAGCCACCCTGTATAGAGTGGTATTATTAAATCTAGGACATTAATAAAAACGAAATGCAATCACTAAGAATAACAGGTAGGAACCTAAGCAATAAATTACTGTTTTATAACACTGCGAATGACTAGGTAAATTTCTTTAAACTGACACTGAATTTCACCAAAAATTAGTATTTTGTAAAAATAAAAATTAATAATTATATTATTTAGACTTTAAAAAAATATAGAGATCGTTTTTAGTTTTTGTTTCCAAAATGACTCTTTCAGATGTTCTTCAGTACAACAAAATACTACCTATTATTTATAACCTGGATTATATTGTCAAATGAAATTAAGTATTCCTTATTCTTAATATAAACTTTAAAGCTAATATTATACGTCTTACATAAACAGAATAAATTTAACCCTGCTGCCTTTATCTTGGCCACCAAACCTTCACCCGGGGACCTTTAACCCAGTGATGCCGTAACGGGTCATAATGACCCATAAAACAAATTTTAGAGAATTATGTCCCCCATTAACACGGCTACGGTAAACTAATAAAATATGAATATAGACTGCCGATAACATGTTAGTGTTTCGCTTAGTTTGCGTTTGTGATTCTGAGTTGACCTGTGGTAAGAAGATTATTAGTAAGGTTAATTTAGTAACATAAAATTAAAAATAATAAATATCTAGCTTCTACAACTAACCTAACAAGACTGTTTAAAAATTTATAAGACAAAAAAACGGTTAAACTCGGTGGCTAAAATTGTTAACATGTCTCAACTCAAAGGGTTGGTTTTCAATAGTCTGATATATTCTAACTGACAGAAAATCAGTATGTTTTCTTTGCACGTCGCATATAAATATTTTACATGGTATGTAAGTGACAATAAAAACATACTTCTTTTCAATCAGATGGCATTAATCTGACAATTAAAAAATCTGCCCTAAAGTAGGTAAGACAACATAAACTAATACTTCATTTAATAATAAATTAAACAGACACCTAAATAATCCAACGGCTTCATAAATTATTTTATCACAAAAACACCGAAGCCGGTACGGAGGGAGAAAATGAATTATCGTGTGAATAGAAATGATTTAATATTTAATTATATAACCCTGAGATTTATAGTCTTGGCGCCCTACATACCTACATATAGCAAGAGATGTTATTATAGATTTTGAACAACTGAAAACACATTATGGTTACAAGACATTTAAAATAAAAGAAAAAAAGAGACCATTTTTAAAAAGCAACCTAAAGCACAGTTAAAGTATTTTATTCGTGTTTAGCAATAAAAATAAAAATATATGTTTGTTTTTAATGAGTTAACAATAACAAATTAACAATTTGGTATTGTCTATTATTTGATGATAAATCAAATGTAATACTTTAATATCAGACCTTTAAATAAGAGTCCGTTAATTGATATTACATCAGAAATATAATTCAGTATAATAACTGGGCGACTGACCAAGTTACAACTTTGAATATTGAATCAAAGCTAAGCAGTACAAAAGGAATTTCTAATAACTGAACAACTAAAATAGTCCACAACTTCATAACAGGTGTACAAGTTTGGAATATTCAGGTTATTTTGTTTACGAAAAATAATTTTACTCGAACTTAGTTTTTTTTTTCCACTTTTTGTATTATATTAACGCGTAATTTTAAACTGTTGCGCTTAATTTTAATTATATGTAAGAAAAACAATTTTTTTATGTTAAAAATATATTGATTATTTAAAAAAAATAAAAAGTTATTGGTCTGTAATGTTTGATATGACTGGAACAAGAAATGCCATCTTCGTACCGTAAACCTAAAAGAAAGAGGATCAACTGACCTGGTTTTCCGGCACTTTTACCGCAAATATCGTTTTCAATTCATAATTCTGAAAGGCTTCTTCTATACATTACACTCTCGATTATTTAAGTTTTACAGGATTTTGAAATGAATGAAAAAAATGAGGATGCAAAGGCGCCATTTCTCTCACGTAAAATGTTGTAATGAAGTTTTAACAGTGACAGCTCACTTAATATGTAGGTAGATGGTTGAGGCACAAGCATTTGTCCTGCCATTCAGCCTATCGACCTTGCTTAGTCGGGAATAAAAAAAATAGATACCAAAAAATATAAGAGGTAAAGTTTGAGCGTTTGGATGAAATAGGTACTTTTTGGAACTACTTAGCTATATTTTTTATTTCTTTTACCAATAGATAACTGCTTTATCACAAGTATCACAAGATATTGATTTCAAAATTTTAATTTTATTATATTAAGTGGACTATATTAATGTTATCTTCAAATCCAAGCTTTAAACTAGGTTCAAACCCCATGATACATATTGATTTTAACTGTACTTATTTAAAAAAGGTTTCAATAATTCCATTAGCCAGTGTTCTAACAATCAGGCACGGAATAGAACAGAGGTCAGTTCTCTGTTTGTTTACAAGCTTTAGGACGAGAATTGCTCTGCGGTCTTATAGTGGTGTACTACTTATCGATTGTAATTTGTCGATAAAATAAAGCTACTGATAAAAGTTAAAGTTAGTACCTTAGCAATTTTTAAGGTATTCATCATAATTATTGCCTCAGTTTTTACGTTTAGTTTTCTCTATTAAGCTTAATGCTGTCTGTGTCATAATATTTATAAAATGACTTTCTTTGCAATACGTCATTTATAATTGATTGAAAACGCAATAACTGTTCAGATAATAAAATAAAATTCACGATAAATAACAAGATACCGCTCAAAGACTGAGCCGAGGTAAGCAAACAAATTGAAAACGAATATAAATTGTAATCATTTCGCTATGTGACAATCAAGAGAATAAATTAAAATGAAAAGCGTACCAGCCAATGCTTGTTTTAATGCTTTCCAAGTAAATAATGATTTAATATATTTACACGCGTGTCCAGAATTGTAATGAATAGTGTCAAAAATCTGTAATTAACGAAAGTAGGTTGTATAATGCAATTAATTGCTTTTGCGGCTTAATAAGGTTTTGTATAAATATTGCTAATGTGATGTATTATGGATTTTTGTAATTGATTTCGAACGGATTATGTTAACGTTGTAAATTATGGCAAAAAACATTGTCGATAAACATATCTTTTAGAAATATATTATTTGTGTTTAAAGTTGAAGCACCAATAAAAATATTTTGCATTGGAATAACTTTTATTGCAATATTTTTCTAATGGTTAATTAAAGAGATTAATCTCTGCAATAAGAAGTTTAATTAAAATGTAAATAATAATTGTATTGTGAAACTACATTTTACTTCTAAAATATGTTTTTCAAGCATTGCTTTTTCAACACATATTGTAAAAACCGAAGAGTAATGGTTGTTTTAAGTCTTTCAATAAAAATAATCACAAATTTCTATCGACAATATTTCCCACCCTTGGTCACGTATTTACTGCTACTGTGACCAATCGGCGAGCATCCCTTGAGAATCGTACTGCAACTTCCGGTGAGCTAGTTTTAAATTTTAAAGTTTTTTTTTTTAAATTGAATTTATGTCAGCAGTAGCATAGGTAAGGATTATGATGTGAAAAACTACATATTATATAAAATGTATATTTTACATGTTCCAGAGAAGGTGATACACATTTAGTAAGTTAACAGCGATTATCGCTAATATTTTCAACTAAGATAGGTACTACGATGTTCTTCTATGGTTTTTAATTTTGACGAGTGAAATGGTATCAAATCTATTAACTAAGATCCGTTACAATGAATATTCTTGACTTTTATTCTTTTGTTTTATCTTGCAGAATAAAACCTTGCAATATTTTTTATTCCTTTGTTGTGCTCTTCTCGTCGTGTTTTTTTAAATGTTTTTTTTTGTATAGCAAGAGTCGTTAAATATGCACTTTGGACTAGTATAATTATTTTTTATATTACAATGCATATAAAGCTACATGGTTCTGGGCGTCCCCAGCAATTCAAGTTAAGAAAATGAAATAAAACTTTTATTAGCACTAGGGCCCGCCCGCGACTCCATTCGCGTGGAAGTCGTTATTCCGTAGGAATGAGAATTTTCCCGCGGTAAAAAGTACCCTATGTGTTATTCCGATGTATAACCTATATCACTGTAAAGTTTCATCCAAATCCGACTAGTCGTTTTTACGTGAAAGAGTAACAAACATCCATAGAAACTTTCACGTTTATAATACTAGTGGCCGCCCGCGACTCCGTTCGCGTAGAAGTCGGTTTCCCGTGGGAATGAAAAGTTTTCCCGCGGTAAAAAGTAGGTACCCTATATGTTAATCTGATGTATAAGCTATATTACTGTAAAGTTTCATCAAAATCCGTCTAGTAGTTTTTACGTGAAAGAGTAACAAACATCCATACATCCATCCATCCATCCATCCATACATCCTCACAAACTTTCACATTTATAATATTAGTAGGATTAGTAGGATTTCATCTGACAACGACTTAATTTATCTATATCCACTTGATATATGCTTGCTTACCAACGAATAGGCCCCTGCATCAAGATGCACTCGCGTCGTCGACTCCACAGACAAGCTCGGTCTCGGTGACAGCTTGTACTCTGCTTGTTCTAGCTTTAATTCAGAAAACAGTCAACTGTTAAGCTGCAGAATAGGTACCAACGTTTTTGCAGTAACAGACTTTTTGAGTTCTTTAAATAAGTTGTTCAGATTCTAAAATCAAACAACAAAGCATATTAATACTGTTGTGTTTTTTTTTTAGTATCAGAAAAAGATTAGCATAATCACGGGAATCCGACTTCAACGCGAACTTTCACGTTTATAATATTAGTAGGATGACTACATTTTTTCTTTTTGCTGTGTCCCATACAAAATATTACCAAAGAGAGAACGTCGTTTATGTAATCACTTGGCATGAGCACCGTAATTATTTTTTTCTTAAAATTGGTAATTATATTTTACTAGCGACCCGCTCACGCTTCGCAATGGTGTAAATTTTTTAAACTTGTTCACAAAACTTCGAATTTTGGCTAAGTAAATAAAACTTTTCTGAATGTTCTTTATTTACAAATTTAAATGAGTAAATACCCTAAAAGGTGACGAAAACCGCATTCAAATCCGTTACGTAGTTGAGGAGAAGATAGCGGACAAACATACAAACAGACAGAATTAGCGACTTTGATTTATACTATGTAATGATTTGTATGATAAAGATAATAGAATTAAAGTTATTTAAGTGATGATACAGTAAGTCAATTTAAGTCGAAAATCGAAATAAAATACATAATATTAATAATATAATATTCAACTTATTATATCCTTGTTTATGAGCTACTAGTGAGTAACTACCATCGCACTGTATTACTATCCGTACATACCCAAGATGTAGTCTTAAGCATAGCCAGAGGGGAACAATTTCCCGCGTGGTCGACTGCCAACCGAAAAGCGCTGAACATCTCATGTGCTGGATTGCTATAGCTCTTATAGACAGGTGGATAAGAATCTTAATTGAATTTATCATTCAATTGCATAGCGATTCTTTAGAGACTTTCGATCCGAAGCGAAAGAGGTCTTAAATAAATTTTTAAACTGACAGATTTATACTATACGCAGTGAATAGAATCAATGTTAAAGCGTAAAATAAAATTGCAATTGGTATTACTGGCATTTTTGATTCATATCATCAATACAAATAATAAATTCAAAGCGCTTATTGTGTTTGTATGTTTGTCCGCTATCTCCTCCTAAACCAAACAACGGTTATTAATGCGGTTTTCACCATCTTTTAGGTAATTTTTTTACTCAAATTTGTAAATATCAGCCAGTCAAGTCAAGTGGCATTCGCTAATTGTCGATTCGTATTCTATTCATATTGACGAATGAGCGCTTCCGATTTACGCCTAAACAAGTTGTCATACAAATATTCCTTAGAATAGAAAAGATCGGAGATAGTTATGACTTTTTGCCTTTTCCATAAACTTGACCCTTTTGCGTAGCCGTGTGGCAATTTTGACAAGCGTTTCGTCTTGTAGGATAACTATTTTAAGCATTTTCATTGTTAATAAATATTTCTCTTCTTGTGTACAATTACTATAGGTAGGTAGTTCGTAAGTTAGGATAAGTTTCTTTCTTTGTAATTAGGTTAATTTAACAATAAATATATAGTAGGTTACATAGGAAATGAGATATAAAAGTAAGGTGCTCTCTTTACGGTATTGCTCAAAGGAGGACCGTAAAGAAAGCTCTCTTTACGGTATTGCTTCGAGGAGGAGAGTAAATCAAAGGGGCTCTCTTTAAGGTAATTCACGAGTTATTAGATCTCGTCTCATTTCCTAAGAAACTGTCGTATACGTAATCAAGATTCCGGCTTCTTATTTCAACCCATCCACACAACCCGACAGTGGTGACCACCGACTAAGAAATGGAACAAAACGCAAATCTGGAGTCAAACGCTAGCAAGAGTGAAAACATCGCTGCCGTCTCAATACACTCCAAAATATTACCATTTTGGCGAGAAAACCCTCGATTGTGGTTTGCACACTTCGAAGCTATCGTCGCGTACCAAAAAGTTGGCGAAGAACAAAAATATAGCTACGTACTCGGAACATTAGAACAACGCGATATAGAACAAATAAGCGACTTGATTATCAACCCACCGGAATCAAACAAGTACATTGCGCTTAAAACACGTCTGCTATCGGTGTATGAAGAATCCGAGTCAAGACAGCTACAAAAGTTATTAAGTGGCATTGAACTGGGTGATCAAAAGCCGTCACAGCTTTTAAGAAGGATGCGTGATTTAGCAGCGTCTCGGGTGCCTGACGAAACACTTCGTGTGATGTGGATGGGACATCTACCTACGTATGTTCGCTCCGTGTTGTCGATTTCTAAAGAAGCAAAACTCGACGAACTATCTTCAATGGCCGACCGTATGATGGAACAACACGAACCTATTACGGTTGCTTCAGTATCGAATACCGACACCAGCATCAACACCGATAACAAGTACGACCAACTCATCGCTCAAATCAGCGAATTGAAGTTAGAAGTTGCACAACTCCGCTACAGAAGGCAACCGCAACGATTTCGCTCCAGGTCACGTTCACGATCTCTAAACAGGACACACAAGAACTTTGGTAAACCTCACTGGCTGTGCTATTACCATCATCGTTTCGGAGATAAAGCACAGAAATGCGTAGAACCATGCGCTAAAAGGAAGTCGGAAAACTAGAGAAGACATCTTCAATGGCGGGCGTCGATGTCAACTATAAGAAAAACCGCTTAAGAATAACAGACAAGGCAAGCAACGAATGTTTTCTAGTTGATACAGGAGCAGAGATATCAGTCCTAGCAGTCAAAAGAAAGCAAAGATTGATACCCAATGACTTCAAACTGTATGCAGCAAACGGAACGGTTATACAAACATATGGAGAACGCACTCTTCAACTCAACTTAGGCCTTCGTCGCAACTTTACGTGGAAATTCATTATTGCTGACACGAAACAATCAATTCTCGGTGCTGATTTCTTGCAACATTTCAACTTACTTGTTGACTTAAGAAGACGAAGATTGGTAGATGGAACGACAGATCTGACCGTCAAGGCAACGACTACCAACATCGACACACCTACGGTATACATCGTCAACCAAGCTCATCCTTACTACGAGCTCTTGACGAAATACCCAGAAATACAGCGACCTCTATCACTGAAGACACCACCGCAGCATGAAGTTCGACACCATCTAGAAACAACCGGTCCACCTGTTCACTGCAAACCAAGACCACTACCACCAAGCAAATACACTGAAGTCAGGAAAGAATTCCAACGTATGGTTGAAACAGGAATTTGCAGACCGTCAAACAGTCCATGGTCAAGTCCGATACATGTTGTATTGAAAAGCAACGGTCAACTTCGAATTTGTGGCGACTACAGACGTTTAAATGCTGTCACCGTTCCGGACCGCTATCCAATACCAAGAATCCAAGAATTCACGTATCTACTCTACAACAAAAAGATATTTTCGAAAATCGACATAAAGAAAGCTTACTACGGAATACCAATGCAAGATGACACCGACATTCAGAAGACAGCCGTTACAACACCATTCGGTCTGTTTGAGTTTACTGCCATGCCGTTTGGACTCAAAAACGCGGCACAGACATTTCAACGGTTCATGCATCAAGTTCTACGTGGATTGGACTTCGCATTTACATACCTCGATGACATCTTAGTATTTTCTTCAACTGAAAAAGAACACAAAGAACACCTACAACAAGTTTTTCAACGTCTAACAGAATACGGGTTGAAAATCAACTCCGATAAATGTGAATTTGGAAAAACACATCTCAACTTTCTTGGCTACAAAATATCACAAGATGGAATACAACCACTTGAAGACAAGATACAAGCAATAAAGTCATTCCCAAAGCCGAAGACAATCGAAGAACTCCGAAGGTTTCTCGGAATGATTAACTTTTACCGAGACTGTCTTCCTCACCAAGCTGAAAAACAAGAAAAGTTGAACAAATTACTTCACAATACTAAGAAGAAAGATAAAACTCCAATCATATGGACACCAGAATTAGAAAATGCATATGAAGAGTGTCGTTCAAGCATTACACAAGCTGCCATGTTGACTCACCCCAATCCAAACACAAAGTTATGTTTGATGACAGATGCTTCAGATTGTAGCATGGGTGCCGTCTTACAACAACAGGAACGCAACATATGGAAACCTATTGGCTTTTATTCGAAGACATTGAGCGACACCCAACGAAAATACAGCGTGTACGACAGAGAACTACTTGCCATGTACACTGCTGTCAAACACTTTCGCAAGTACATCGAAGGAGTTGAAAATATAACCATATATACCGATCACAAACCATTGACGTACGCTTTGCTACAACCATCGAATAAGAACGATACACCGAGAAGACAGAGACAACTACACTTCATTAGTCAATTCTGTAACAAGATCGAGTACATTCAAGGACATGACAACATAGTTGCTGACTCACTATCAAGAATAGAAGAGATCTACCTATCCTCAACAATAGACTTCGAACAACTCTCGATACAACAAGAAAACGACGCAGAACTCAGAGAATTAAGAAAACGACCGAACTTACAATTTGAAGACAAATACCTACCGGATATTCAAAAGCCAATCACCTGCGAAATGTCAACTTCCAGCCCTCGACCCTACCTACCTGCTTCAGTTCGAGTTAACGCTTTCAACGCTATACACGGACTGAACCATCCAGGCATAAAAAGTACAAGAAAACAAGTAACTGAAAAATACTTCTGGCCAAGCATGAACAAAGATGTTAGTGTTTGGGCTAAAACCTGCTTAAACTGCCAAAGAAGCAAAGTGCATCGTCATATAAAAACACCGCTGGGACAGTTCGAGCGCAGCGGAAGGTTCGAGCACATCCACGTCGACATCGTCGGACCATTACCTCCATCAAAAGACTATACGTACATAGTAACAATGATCGATCGTCTTACCAAATGGCCTGAAGCAGTGCCGGTGCGAAACATCACTGCAGAAACAGTTGCACAAGCTATCTACGAAGGATGGATAACACGATTCGGATGTCCGCTTCGACTAACTACGGACCAAGGACGCCAGTTCGAATCATCATTATTTCAATCGCTTATGAAGAAGATGGGTGTCACACGCATACGAACTACCGCGTACCATCCTATCGCAAACGGGCAGATTGAACGATTTCACCGCACTCTCAAAAGCGCACTGATGGCACGAGAAACTAATGTCAACTGGGCAACTGATTTACCGACTGTACTATTCGGTATTCGCGCAGCACTTCATAAGGAAACGAAGCTAAGTCCAGCACAACTTACTCTGGGGACGCAAATACGACTGCCAGCTGATTTCTTCATAGAATCACGCGTCGAAGACAACATCACCGAGTATGTCAAACACCTCTCGAAAACGATGACATCACTAGCTTCAAAAGTTCAACAATCAAGCTACCAGAGAGAAACGTTCTTACACAAAGACATTACTTCTTGTTCACATGTGTTTGTTCGAGTTGACGCCGTACGAAAACCACTTAGTCCACCTTATGAAGGCCCGTTCGAGATCTTAGAACGTCACGACAAGTTCTACAAAATACAACTTCCTGGCAAGACTGCAACAGTTTCGTTGGATCGACTGAAACCTGCATTCATCCTGAACTCTGAAGAAGCAGAACCAAGGTCTACAACATACCAAGTTCCTGAGCCTGCTCCAGACAAGCCCTATGTCACACGCTATGGAAGAACTGTTAATCGTAAAGTACGCTTTACTTGACGGGGGGTAATGTAGGATAACTATTTTAAGCATTTTCATTGTTAATAAATATTTCTCTTCTTGTGTACAATTACTATAGGTAGGTAGTTCGTAAGTTAGGATAAGTTTCTTTCTTTGTAATTAGGTTAATTTAACAATAAATATATAGTAGGTTACATAGGAAATGAGATATAAAAGTAAGGTGCTCTCTTTACGGTATTGCTCAAAGGAGGACCGTAAAGAAAGCTCTCTTTACGGTATTGCTTCGAGGAGGAGAGTAAATCAAAGGGGCTCTCTTTAAGGTAATTCACGAGTTATTAGATCTCGTCTCATTTCCTAAGAAACTGTCGTATACGTAATCAAGATTCCGGCTTCTTATTTCAACCCATCCACACAACCCGACAGTCTTGTTAGAATAGAAAATGACGCGTACCTTCATCAAAACCTTTTAGATAACGCCACAAAATGGCAGCTTCTTCGATCAGCTGATTGCGGTTTTAGCTGTGTTGAAAAGTTATTTTAAATTGATTCAATTAATGTTTGTATGAATGTCAAATACAATAGAATATTTATTTTAATGGTATACCGTAATAAAAATATGGTTTTATTTTAATTTCATAATTTATAGTTGTAAAAACCTTTGTATGAGTTATCAATACCTACGTTTTCTATAATGTTCATAGCAGGATTAGGTTTTAATATTCTAAGGGAATGTAATTCTTATAACACGCTAGTACTTGATACATCATCAAACGAATATTATAATGAGAATGATTTGTTTCTTATTAAACAAATCTTTAAAAAGACAATCAAATGACCAATTGATTTTATTTGAATTAATACGCATGGAAAATCTGTAATACCTTATCGACGAAGCAAAAGTATTATAAGCGCGATTTAAAAGACTACTTACGCCATCTATCGGCAGTTAGAACGTAGCAAACAAGACAAGTTGAGGCCAACACTTACCTTTATAAAATTGGTTGCTTTTCGACAAATTATGGCAACAAAAACAAGTTACGGGGCGGATAAAAAATTTGGTATCAACATTATTAAAAGAAAAATCTTATAGGTAGTCAAATATCTTTTTACGAAAATCAAAATCCTATTAATATAGACACAATTAACTCCAATCAAACCCAATTGTGATATACCCGTAGTTACGTTGATTTCTTCCTTTATCCGTTGGTCACGAGTAACTTCCACATTGAAAAGCACTTTGTACTCGTCAAGCCGAGTCAGGAACGTATTGGGCGACTTGATATAATCCTGACAGTAGGCTGGCCACTACCCTAGGTACTGTATCAAAGGCTTTAAACAGCGATTCCCAGAACTCTAACACTAGAATTTGTACTGCAAAGCCTCTATTCATCACACGATTAAAAGAATGCCTTTATCTGGTATATAAAGGCATCCTAC
Organism: Emmelina monodactyla; assembly: GCA_916618145.1. NCBI lineage: Eukaryota > Metazoa > Arthropoda > Insecta > Lepidoptera > Pterophoridae > Emmelina > Emmelina monodactyla. The sequence continues at coordinate 8,441,863 of OU745316.1, forward strand.
TAATATTATAAACGTAAAAGTTTGTAAGTATATATGGTTGTTTGTTACTCTTTTGCGTAAAAACTACTAGACGGGTTTGGATGAAATTTTACAGTAATATAGGTTATACATCAGAATATTACAAAGGGTACTTTTTACTGCGGGAAAACTTCTCAACGAACGGAGTCGCAAGCGGCCACTAGTAGAATAATAATCTAAACAGAATATAAAAAACGAAAACAGTAAAGCTCTCTTTAATGTTTATTCCATATCAGTTGCAAGTAATGATTAGCTTCTTATTTCTTTTTAACAAAAGACACGAAATCTGTGGATGACGTCACTCGTTGTCCTAATAGAGCAAAATTATCAGACACTTTCTTACCTCCCCCCCTCCCCTAGCCTAAGTTTTTTTTTATAATATAGGTAGCAAACGAGCATGCGGGTCACCTGATGGTAAGTGATCACTGCCGCCCATGACTACCCACAACATTGTGGATGTTGGGGGCGTGTTGCTAACCTTTGAGAAAATTGGGCACCGGATACCGCACTCACCGAACGAAACGCAGGAACATCGTCCCTACTACACGTCGGTTTTCTGTGCGACGGTGGTATTTCACCGGTCGAGTCAGCCCAGTAATCGCTACAGACAGAGCCTATAGCTAGAATGAATGACAGAAAAAAAAAGAATGACAGCTTGCTGTTTGAAATGTATGTATGTGGCCAAATTTTATGTATTTCTTTACGTTTGCCGTGAGATAGATGTATGCGGTGAATACACTTTGACTGATTACAGTGCAGTCTAGACTAGACTTTGGGATTAGTTTAGTGTTAGTATAATATGGACGTTTATTCGATTACTTTCTGATATAATATCTGACTGAAGTAAGGAGAAATATAAATGTTTTGGAGTTATATATTAAAAAAAAAATACAATATTGGTCGTCCAAAATTGTTTGTTCATTTTATTATTTATTGCTTATTAAGTTTATTATTCTCGTTAGCCTAACATAAATGAAGTAAAATAAAAAAACCAAATATTCCTATTTTATATATTAACGGTGTAAAGGTGCTACCTTGGCGTACACCGTGTAAATTCCGACTAAATCACATGTTTTCGAACTCAAAATCAATATTCACAATCACCGACCTAATTAACCAAGTAAAGGTCGCCTATTTACTTATTTATTTAATAACCGATTAACATAAGCAAAGTTTTCGTTCCGCGCACGCACTTCCCCAAACCTAATTTTGTTTTTCACATTGGCATTCCATAAAAAACATGGCGTGAATAATTCTTTCTTCGTGCTCCAAGTATAAATGATTTCATGCGGGAATAAAGTTCGCTCGTAAAATGAGGTGTGGGCACAGGGGGCGAGGTCAGCGGATAGCGGGTAGATGAGGGAAGCGGGTAGAGACAACTATATCATATTATTAAGTGAACCTCTTTGGACACTCAGAGTTTTTAAAAAGATGTAGGTATTCCTGTGACGTACCGATCTTCTTTTGTTTTTTTTTTCATTGGTTGTCAAAGACACACGTCTTGCGGCAACTCTGTGTTACGTGAGCCATTTCGTTTTATTATTGTGCACAATTACTTCTTTGATTTATTTGTATTTCTGTTAATAATATTTGAATAAGTAAACCGATGTTATTTTCTGACGTTGTTATTTATGTAACTTGCTTCCTATATCTTCGCTAAAAATATCATATTATAAGTTGGTTAAAGAGGCCGCATATCTTAAGTGCGTGTTTTGCATCATTGACTCAATATACAATTAGGCAGAAAAAAACCTAGATGTTGATGTGCTTCAATAAACCTGTACATTGAAGACACGATACAATAATCTGATGAAAGTTGGTGTTTAATTTAAATACTGTTATAAGGCGTACAGCAAAACTTCACTCTACAGTTCGTGAAACAAATTTATAACTTTTGTTAACACTCATAAAGTGTTTTAGTAGGTAAAGGCATTAGAGACCTACGGTAACTAAATCGCGATCTGAAGAAATGAAAAATATTGAAAACTAGTTTTCCGCCCTGCGGTTTCACCCGCGACTTAGTGGTTTTTCCCGTGGGAATGAGGCTTTTTCCCGCAGTAAAATTATCTTTTTTTCTACCTCTATTCCAAAAGTAACTTTTCTGGTTGACTTTTTACACCTTGTGTCCGAAAAACCCAAATATCTTACGGAACCCTTTTTTTCCAAAATAAAATATAACGTATGTTACTCGTGGATAATGTAGCTTTCGAATGGTGAAAGAATTTTTAAAATCGGTGCAGTAGTTTTTGAGCCTATTCGACACAACCAAACAAAGTTTCCCTATTTATAATATTAGTATAGAAAAACGTATAATTTAGTACGTAACGATTTCAAGTAAACTAGTGATAGTCAAAGTATCACAATAGGCTATTCACCTTGCGTAAGAATAAATGATATTTGCATCTAACTTGTCGCTATCGCCTAAGCGTATACTGCGACCACACCCGACCACCGCGGGTGAAACTAAAAACTAATTCGTTCCATTGTCGTCGCGAAACTTCTGTGATTGCGTTTCTTTGAATTAATACAAGAAAAAATAAGTCTTTTGCGGATTAACATATTTTAAACTTGAAACTGTAATTAAAAAAATACTTTCAACTGCTTCGGTTTTGAAAAAAAAACATTGGTTTGACTAAGGTTCATTGAACTTTTGAAATTTTATTATTATCTTCTACTAACAAACTACAATGTATATAATTACGAAAACTTAGCATAATTCATTATTGTTTGGATTATCAGAAGTTTTATTGCTACTTAAATATTACTTTTTTCTTAAATCGTATCTTCGTAAAATCTTCACTCAACACAACCGCGAGAAAACTGCGATGAAACATGGTGAGTTATCCATCACGTGAATCCTCTTACCCGCGATGAGCCAGCGCGGTGGATTACAGCTCGATCCATCTCACTATATGTGAAAGAGGCTTGTCTTTACAGTGCTAGTAGATTATATAGTACTAGTGGCCGCCCGCCACTCCGTTCGCTTGGAAATCGAGTTCCCGTAGAAATGAGAAGTTTTCCCGCGGTAAAAAGTACCCTATATGTTATTCTGATATTACTGTAAACCTATATTACTGTAAAGTTCCAACAAAATCCGTCTCTAATAGTTTTTACGTGAAAGAGTAACAGACATCGATACATCCATAAATACTCACAAACTTTCACGTTTATAATATTAGTAGGAAGTAGGATAAAGACAACATCGGAATAAGGTGTGTCAGTTTTTAAAAATAAAAAACTTCGTTTAAAAACAAATCACTTCTAGAACTGAAAGAGATGTAAGCTTAATTTACTTACTCAAAATCGATGCCTACTCTAAGCAGGTAATTTTCTATTGCAAAGTATGAACTGCAAGCTAACACCCGCATCATGCATAGGTTTTATAAACCTCCCGTTAAATAAAAAACAACTTAAGCCTATTATTTATACTTTATTCTTATCAGAATCCGTTTAAGATCATCACGGTATCTGACTGGAAAAGATAAATGAAAACAGTAACTCAAAGGGAAATCTTTCATCTTTAGACCCTCCGATTAATTTATTATCCCTTAGATTTGGAGTGAAAAATGTTTTTTGGAATACCGTGGACGAGATGGAAAAGAAACCATTATTAAGTTAAGAAAACGAGAAAAATGGCCTAAGAGACATGCTTGTATAACTATGTATAACTAGTGGCCGCCCGCGACTCCGTTCGCGTGAAAACGGTTTCCCGTGGAAATGAGAAGTTTTCCCGCGGTAAAAGTACACTATTTGTTATTCTGATGTATCACTTATATTACTGTAAAGTTTTACCCAAATCTGTCTAGAAGTTTTAACGTGAAAGAGTAACAAACATCCATCCGTACATACTCACAAACTTTCACATTTATAATTTTAGTAGGATTGGTATCTACACATTATTTTTAGATAAAAACAAGATAAATCCATTTAGTCTATAGTCAATGGCAGTCACAGTAAATGAACGCTTATATTTACATCATGCACTAATCTGAAATGACAAGAGCAACAAGTTCGACGATTTGCCCACAAGACATCAACTGAACATCAAACTCTTTCATAGACTTACTTAAAGTATGTTTGCTATCGTATATACAAGTATATACAACGACGAACCAAGAGTGGCTGAAGGAAAATCAATATTTTTTTTGCGACCTGCGGTTTCAGTCTCAATAAAATTGTGACATTAAGTCGCTGTTTCTCATGCTTTAAATAAGCCTGTAGAACCCAACTACTAAATTCCATTTGTTTTGTATTTTATTCAAGAGTTGTAGTCACCTCACAAAGTTAGGTGTTAAATCTTAATTTGCGTATTTTGAGGAGTTGTCTTCCGGCATTTAAAATTAAAATGCTTTCTTTGTACAAAGGAGAAAGTCTTATCCTTTTCATGCTAAAGTATTTGGGAGGATTTATTCTTTTTTGAAATTGACTGAGCGATGGATTGATGTTTTTTAAGTTACACAGAAAAAAGAAACAACAAAACCGAGCATTAAAGCGAGAGTACAGAGCTATCTATACTAATATTATAAAGCTGAAGAGTTTGTTTGTTTGTTTGTTTGTTTGTTTGTTTGTTTGAACGCTCTAATCTCAGGAACTACTGGTTCGAATTGAAAAATTCTTTTTGTGTTGAATAGACCATTTATCAAGGCAGGCTTTAGGCTATATAACATCACGCTGCAACTATTAGGAGCGAAGAAATAATGGAAAATGTTAAAAAAAGGGGGAAAAATATTCATCCTTGAGGGCTTCCGTTGCGTGCGCTGCGAAAACGGTTCTAGATACCAAAAATATATGTATGAAAGAATTAAGGAAACTTTTTACCGCGGGAAAACTTCGCATTCCCACGGGAAACCAACTTCTACGCGAACGGAGTCGCGAGCGGCCACTAGTTTGAGATAAAATGCCTTACATACGGATTACTTGCTTAGTTATATATAAGAACTGAACAAAGGCCTTTTATATGTAAATCCTAAACGAGTTTGGACTTAAAACGAAGAGATATCGCTATCACCGTAGCCTGTTAGGTTTTTTAAACTCAGACACTAGGAAAGAAACATCAATTTTTCCAAAAATAAAAAAATTTTACTATTAATTTTTATAAAAAAGCGAACACATGTAAATAAGCCAAAAGAAATCCACCATGCTGACTTAATACATAATAGTGGACACAAATGATGGAAAGTCGTCTTGCTATGTTTCCTCACGACGTTTTCCCTCAACACTGCAATTTAATTCTATTCTACCCGATCTTTTTATTGCATGTAGAACAGGCACATGACATAAAAAGCTCGTTTATAAAATTATCACGTATTTGTACATACCATAAAGAGTAGCGTCAACAAATCCTTTTAATATCATAAAACAAAGCTCACATCAATCTTGTGTTTACTTTTAGAACGATTCTGAGAGCAGACGATATTACATCGCATTTTAAACATGCTTAGCAAATAAAGTGTGTTTGATTAAGATAGGTTTACAATTTACGAATAGAAGTAAAAGAAATGAAATAAGTTAATTAATTTAAAACATTATATATAATGTATAACTAGCGACCCGCCCACGCTTCGGAATGGTGTAATTTTAGCCGAATTGCTCACGAAACATTGAATTTAGCTTACTTAAAAAACTTATTCTGAATGTTCTTGACAAATTTAAATAAAAAAATACCTAAAAGGTGGCGAAAACTGCATTTAAATCCGTTACGTAGTTTAGGAGAAGTAGGTAAGCGGACAAACATATAAACGGCAGAATTAGCTCCTTGGATTTATACTATGTAATGATGATAACTATTTTGCGTTACTATTTGACAAATAAGTAAAATTATTTAATTAGTGTAATTTTAATACATTACTTCGCTCGCCGGTTTTTAGTTTTTAGTAATGGTAACCTTATGTTAATTACACTATTAAAAGTTGACAAACAAATAAATTTACCACAATTAGTTGGTTTGTAGTTTCCTCGTTAAACATGTAACTACTGTTTTTAATTAGATCTCGTCGTTAGTCGCATACATAATGCGTTCTATAAATATTAGGTCAAAGTAGGTATACCTATGTATGACTTCAACACACAAAAAAGGGTCAACGGATTTGGCTCAAATTTTACTTTCATGGATATTAATTTCTCACAACGGCTGTTAAGCCCTGAATGAAACTAGTAGACATTATGATTTCCTAAAAAGCCTTTATATCATATCACCACCACTCAAAATACGGCCCTTCCATATCGCACAAAATATATTCACCGACGCAAATCCTCCTTGAAACCCTATTCCACATTCCTTTTGTTGAACAAAACTGAAACGCGATCTTTGTTTCAGGCGATCCACCATTTATAGCGGACCGGAAAGGATGTGGGGAATTGGTTTTAAAATCATGTGAAAAATAGAGGTTTTTTGAGGTGTCGAGTTGTAGTAAATATTTGTTAGTATAGGATTATGATAATAATAATAAATAATAATAGCCTATATATGTCCCATAGTTAAGCACAGCGGGTCAATTACCGTAATTTTATGCAGTGCTGCTTCATTGCGTTTGCGTCTTAATCTCTAAATCCGTATTACCGTAATGACAGGAAAACCTACACGTCACGTTTAAGCGTTAAAAACTTTGCGAATCCTGCTCGAGCTATTTCGTAAGAAAAATGCACCAATGCGTTTTAATAATCGCAAAGTCACGGTATTATCACATGAGTAAAGAAACTGAACAGAGACAAAGCTTCTAAAGAGCTAGCAAAATTTATACCTATTTTGGTAGGGTTGGCACAATTGAATAAATTAAAAATATAAATGTACTTTTTTTTCAAATTTTTTATTAAAATAGGTTTTTTTTTTACAAATTACATACTCTAAATATTTTTTTTTTATTACTTTTGGTTTTTAATAATTTGTTGTGTCTTAATCGAATGATAAATTCTAAATCTAATATAAAGTTTTTTCAAATAAACCAATGGGAAACACTCACATGGCATATGAAATGTACAATCTTGCAAACGTGCTAATATTTCATTACCAATATTAACATTTTTAATATGAAGATCAAAATATTCGCGAAATTTTTGCTCAAGCAATTCAACAAATTCAATAAAATTGTCAGGAGGTATTATCAAAAAACCTGATTTCACACTACCTTCATTAAAGTCCTTATAATGGCAAAAAAAAGAATCTTTTCCTTTATTTTTAAATACTTTTTAAAAACTAAAACAAAAGTAGGTATTACTACGTATTATGTGAGAAACTCGAAAACAAAAACAAAACACGCACAACGTTCGAGCGTCGCGTCACGCCTGCACGCCCTGAGATTGACCACTGGCTGATCTAGTTTGAAGCGGTTTCGGCTCATACGTGACAAGCGGCCAGTGGTCACGCACACACACGCGTTGCACCTGTAGTGATGTACCTGTCACAGCGCATTCGTATGTAGCTTTGTCTCTGTTCAGTTTCTTTACTCATGTGGTATTATGGTAAATTTTGACGTTTGGTAAAATCGAATGAAATGTCATTTTGAAACGCATTAGTGAAGCGTTGAAAGCGTCATTCGAGTGTTACTTTTGCAAGACGTACAAGATTTATTTAAAGTTTTTTTTGTTAACAATCTCAATTGTAAGCATTGTAAGTATATTATATACATCTATCATAATCTATTTTTCGATTTCAAACTCTTCAAGAAAATAGCTATTGTTAATTTGTTTCCCATGTTTCGGGTACCTTAGTGAAAATGAATCAACTTCGTTTGGAGATATTTGAATTAGCCAACACGGAAGACCGACGCCGACGCCGCATTCAAGGGAATCGGGCTAGACTTCTAGCTCGTGACCCTTTCCAGCACATGTCGGAAAGGCAGTTCATAAAGACCTTTCGCTTGTCTAAGGCTGTGGCTCGTGAGCTGATATCATTATTAACTCCGGTGATGCCTCAGGAAAGAAGAAACGATGCTCTATCTGTAGCTATGAAGGTACAGTATCTCTTCTAAAACCATCAGCATTATTAACCTGGCTACTTTAAATTATGTACCTAATGTTTCCTCTTGCAGGTGCTAATAGCATTGGCCTTTTATGCTACTGGGTCTTACCAGACCATAGTAGGCCAAAGTAGATTTAATGTGTCGCAGCCTACAGTCTCAAATGCCCTTAGGCAAGTTACTATGGCCCTGAATACTCCACATGTGTTCAGGAGACATGTCCAGTTTCCCATGAGTCAACCCGGCAGGGACAGAATCAAACAGAGGTAAGATTATTCGAAAAATGTAATTGCACTTATAATAGTAAACACTTCTTGTGTTTTTAATATTGTAATCTTTTTAATATATAATTTTTGTTTTAGATTTTACAGAAAATTTAAAATACCAGGAATTGTTGGAGCTATAGATGGGACACATGTCCGCATCATAAGGCCCAGCGTTCAAGAGCATCAGTATTTTAATAGGAAGGGACATCATTCTCTTAATGTTATGATTGTAAGTAACTTTTAATGTACCTGCTAGATTAAAATCAGAAGTTTATTTTGAACTAGTAAACTATTTATACTAAAGAAGATTTATTATCATTATTTTTTATTTCAGATATGTGATTCTGATTTAAGAATATTATGTATTGATCCGAGCCATCCTGGCAGCACTCATGACAACCTAGCTTGGCGTACACACCCTCTGAATCGGTACCTTAATGATTGATATGATGAAGAGCATTTAAGTTTACTAGGTAGGTATATAACATCCACTATTCTATCTCAACAATAAACTTCAAAAATGATTAAGTTTTAATAGATAATTTTCTATACAGGTGATAGTGGGTATGCCCTGCGTAGGACTTTGATTACGCCACCCACAAATACCCAACCTGGCACGCGTGAAGCGCATTTTTATCACCTTCACATGACAGCACGCAATGTTGTTGAACGGTGTATAGGAGTTTTGAAGGCGCGTTTCAGGTATTAACTTTTCCTGAAAACAATTTCTTCATATGTATTACATGTTTATTTAGTAATAAATAACAGGAAAATTTTGATTTCAGGTGTTTACTATCTGCCCGAATGCTCCATTATGATCCGGTGTATTCTGGACAAATAGTAAATGCTTGTGCTGTCCTTCACAACATTGCGTTGAAGGCACGTATTCCACCAGCGCCACGTCTCACACGAGAAGAACTTGCGAGAGAGGCTTCCAACGAAGTTCGTAGACTGGCGTTAGAGACAACACAAGCCTCAAGTAGACGCGTTAACATTGCCCTAGTTGAAGGAAGGGCTGTTCAGCAAGCCCTCATTGACAGGACATGGGAAGAAAATGCAGAAAATTAAAATACTTAACAATTTTAATATTTTTTTTATTAATACCTACTATTTACATACATAACATGAAAATATACAAATTAAACTAAGATAGACGGCGGCGGCGACGACGGTCATATTGTAGCTGCTGTAAACAATAAAAAGGTATCAATCTAATGCTCACAAACTAATATCTTAAAATAGTAAAAAAGACTTATTTACCATTTTTTTCCTATTAGCCATAGCCGAAACACAATACTATTAATTGAAGTTGTATGTTAACTTTGTAGTGTGACTTTTAGTTCTTAAAAAAATATCAAGACATTAACCGCAAACAAAAGTGAGACGTTTGTTATTGTTTACTTTACTTACTTTTTTTTTAAGACAAAAACAGCTCATCTATTCTGCCTTGAAGATGAAACATTGCATTTTTTTAGCTTTTCTGCTTCGTTTAATGATTATTTCAGATCCCGGTTGTTTAAAAACATTAAATTTGGGATTAAAAGTTATTGTTTGTCATCAAAAACTAACTTTTTTGTAAAAAATAATCGATACTTTAACGAAGAATCGGTAAATTTCTCATAGTCGCAATACATGTTCGTCTTTGCGCATTCGTGCAGTTGACGTGCGATAAACGCAATAATTAAATTTTACGGTAATACGAACGGTGTCCTCTGCTTTGCGTTGACTTCACGTGTGCGTCAGTTTCGCGAATGCGTCGAATCCACGTCTTATTATTACGGTAATTGACCCGCGGGCCTCCTTCTCGGATAGCGAGAGAGTTTGAGCCGCAATCCACCCTGGCTCGGTGCGGGTTGATGAATCACATGATGGATAATCATCCAGTCATGTGGGTTTCCTCACGATGTTTTCCCTCACCGTTAGTGCGTGATAAACATGTACATAATTTGAAAAAGGCCAAATTAGTGGTTACACCCTATTGGGAATCGAACCCGGAACCTTCGGTATATTAGACCCGTTCCTGTTGCCACTAGGCTACTACGCACTAGTATAGAATAGAAAAATATTTTTGAGTTGTTTTAATTGTAAATAATAAATATTAGTAAAATAAATGGCATTCAATGTCTTTGTCTTTATTACCTTATAAAAGTAAAAAAAGTTTCTTCATTTGCTTAAAAACGCGAATACCTTTAACATAGCTTTAGCTTTTAGAACTCAATAACCAATATGTAGTACGAATAATCAAAGAAATAAATTTCTTTGATGAGTAAAAGAGAGCAAACAAGCAAGCGGGTTGAGCGGTAAGTGGAATATTTTTTCATTTAATTTATTTACCACATTCTGTACAGGTACTAAAGTACGAATTCTTCTTATTTCTACAGCTGAACAGTTGCCTGTGTTCCGGTTAGAAGTGCAGAATAGTCAGAGTAATGACTGTCACCGAGACCGAACATGTAAAGTGTGACGAAGATAAAGTCTAATAAGTCTATAGGCATTTGTTACATACCTTGATAAAATAGACCAACTGTGCATCTACTAATCACATACATTTATTTATTTTTTGACTAGCACACTAATTGTGGCCCTATAAGGTAAGCACACAATGGACTAGGGGAGAACCTAGTTACACACATCGCATAATAACATTGGATATAATAATCCAGTTTTAAACTTATTATATTACCACAACTGTCACAAGAATTAATAAAAAGGTATTGAATATTAAAATTAAATTTAAAGACTGCACTTAATCTTTATCTACTTGTAAATAAAGTTCAATTTTGTATGTGTATAAAAGGGTAAGTTTGGATAACAGTTGGTTAGGGTTGTGCAGGGTTAATTGTACAATTAATTCTATTGTAAAGAATTTTGAGACTGAATAGTTTAGTGGTCAAACTTGATTGAGTGACAAATGTTTTTTTTCTCCATTATAACAAGTATTTTGTAAAAGAGTGCAATTCGAGCTTTAGGTACTTGGACTTCTTGTAATAGTTGGCGGAGTTTCTATCATTTCATTATAAACATTAAAATTTAGCAGTAGTTTATGAATTAAAATCGTACCTTTAGATTAATTGGATTATTGTTTTTTCCAAAGCGTTTTCAAAGTTGCATCAAATTAGTACTTAGTTTCAATGTAAAAAAACAGTTTTGAGCACCATCTACAGGCTCTAGTAGTAATCCAACCAATATTATAAAAGAAAGAATATTATAAACGTGAAAGTTTGGGAGTATGAATGAATGTATGTATGGATGGATGTATGGATAAATTTGGATGAAACTTTACAGTAATGCAAGTTATACATCAGAATAACACATAGGGTACTTTTTACCGCGGGATAACTTCTCATTCCCACGGGAAACCGACTTCCACGCGAATGTAGTCGCGGGCTGCCACTAGTATTATAATAGGCTAGCTTTCTGCTCTGCGGTTTCACCCGCAGCTAAATAGTATTTCCCGTAGAAATAACCACTTTTTCGCGGTAAACAGTACTGCATGTGTTTTTTCAGAATACAGTCGATCTTTATACACCAAGTTTCATCCAAATACGGTGAGTTGTTCCTGCATGGAAAAGTAACAAACAGGCATACCTAGACACATCTTCGCATTTCTCTATTTTTAGCAAGTTATAAAAGTCTGTAAATTGTTATAAAAATCTTTTTTGTGCTACCAACTGCGTGAACATAAACTTAGTTTAGATTTATTAAAAGGCAATATGATAGACACCTTTCAGTTGAAATTAACCGTATAATAACAGGTTTTTGAATGGCTCGAATTACATTTTAAAGTTTTCCAAGCAATGGATATTTAACGAGACACAAAATAACTTATCTGATAGGTCCATCAGATAGATCTTATTCATTCGTAACCAAATAGTTACTTAAAAGCTTTCATAGATATTAAAGTACCTCAAGGTACTTTATTTAGGATTTTATTTTAAATAATATCTATTTATTTAATTATAATAATAATAACCGCCAAACAACATCCCACTAGTTGAGTATACAGGCCAACCTGTTAGAATCCACCACTCTGGCTCAGTGCGTGTTAGATTATTATGAATGATTATCCGTATATGGTAGAAAAACCACACGTTTGTTTACCACTCACAATTGAATATTTTGTGATCTTCTGAAAATTGCATTACTGAGAAACGGAGTTTCGCTTGCTTTTTTAAGACTGGTAGTGTCTTCAAGATACAAATAAAAGGCTTTACAGAATAAAACCAACCGTTATTCTTTTGCGATCAGTATCTTCTAACCCATCACTGCCCTAACGAGGTAAAGATAAGAGCTTGACATATTTTAAAATTCATACCACACCAGTATTTCAAGTGTTGGCCCAACGCCAAACAGTTTGAAACTACACTCGCTTAGGTTTTGCCCAATAACCAAGTTTGGCTTTATAGTCTGGACTGGATGTAAAGTGTGGCTCAGATTCTCCGGAGTAGGCCGGATTAAGGAAATTATTAGGAGGGAATTATGCAAATGAAGATTGTGAATAATTAGGTGTTTAGGTAATGTATGACTTTTTATGCGCTATGCTGTTGTTTTATGCTGTGAGACAATAGCAGGCCTCACTGTGTCAATTTTAATACTTTGAATATACAGTGTTGATATGATGAAATCCTTGCGAAAAGGTGCTTCGACGCGGGTGTGTTTTCTTTTCTTTTTTATATGTAGAAAGTATTTATACTTACTTTTCAAATATTAAAAATAAATATAAAAGAAAATAAAACGTTTGCCTAGCAGTAGCAAAATTAATCTAAATGGTAATAGAGTAAGATCCCAGACTCGTAAGACACAACTTATTTTCTGAAGAATAGATTTTTCGATTCTAAGTAGTCTTTTCATGTACTTTTAATACCTGCACGTTTGTGAGACTTGCCCGGTGACACCTCCGCAGGTACCAGGTGGGAAAGGTAACTAAAAATCACAGTTACTTAACTTATTTTTTTATGACTGATTTTGATATATATTTTGTAGAGTATTACTCTGAAGTCATATCCGAGAAGTCAGACGCTTTCCATGGGCCAGAACTTTTGTCAGACGCTTTAAAATTCTATGATTGTGTTTCTGATTAATTTAAATAGCAAAAATGTAGACAGAAAATATTTCTCTCTAAATTGTAAGCCAGAAGTCAAAGTACTCGTACGGTACCTGGTTTATAAAGCGTCTGACAAAAGTTCTGGCCCATGGAAAGCGTCTGACTTCTCGGATATGACTTCAGAGTAATACTCTACAAAATATATATCAAAATCAGTCATAAAAAATTAAGTTAAGTAACTGTGATTTTTAGTTACCTTTCTCACCTGGTACCTGCGGAGGTGTCACCGGGCAAGTCCCACAAACGTGCAGGTATTAAAAGTACATGAAAAGACTACTTAGAATCGAAAAATCTATTCTTCAGAAAATAAGTTGTGTCTTACGAGTCTGGGATCTTGGACTATAAATTTCGAAGATATGTGTGTATATACGTTAAACTTATTTCATTTTTCTTCTTATATCGTGGGCTAAATTGCTTTGTGTAAACATATTATGACCATAAAACAACGCAAACTTTATGTCTCTTATAACAAAATATTTACTTTCGTTTTTAAGTATCAATAAAACTAACATGTCTCCGTCTAATAAACTCTAGAATCCTAATCTAACTTCTGAACTCATTCGACCTGAACTCCATAATTCATGAACCTTAAAAAATGATGTAGCTGCTACCACTAAGGGCGCGAAAAATACTATTCCTGGCCCCGATATTTCACCCATAAAGTTCACGATGTTCATTGTTATTTTACTGCCCAAAGCAAAGGATCATAAAACTGGAGCTAAAGACCTACAAACTGAGATTCTTATTTTCCGAAGTCGATATTTTTAACATTGTTTTGAGACTTTTACGATTTATTGGTCGGTGTGCGTGACCGTTTACGCACGTGTGTGAAATACAGAAATGTACGAACGGAATGAGTTATCACAGCATTTAAAATCAAGGCTTTCAGTGGCTATATAGCGCGAAGGGTCTGATAAAAATATTGGAATAAACATAATCCAAGTCATATTGCGGCAATTTTGCGTGTGGTATCCAAAAATCAAAAGCTAGTGTTTCTTGGACGATGACAGCAAACCTGCGACTTACCTAGACTTCTCTTGCTTAGACTGGCGTATCACTAATGAAGATCTACTTTTCATTGGTAACACAGCAACCAAAAAACTTTAAATGTTTTCTAATACTAACCACTATAAGTGGCTCTTAGTGTGAAGAAAGCTTTCCTGGATGGGTGTGTGTATGAGGCGCTCCACAGGTATTGTATGAGAATAAGGCCTGAATCTCTTTGTTGAGCTAATATTTTGGTATTAATGATATTATAAATTGATATCAATTTTTGAATAGATGGTTCAATTCTTCAAAGTCCAGTCAAATACCTTTAATCAATTATAAAAATATGCCAGGAAACACCGTAATAATGCGGACTATGTATGCATTTGTAGTAGCTTAGGGTTAGGTAAAAAGGGGAAGCACTCACTGTTGCAGCAGATGAGGAGGGTCTAGGCGGCAAAGCCAGCCCAGAACACACAAGTCCTTCACACGAGGTTCTACCAACTCATACAATTACAAGCAGGCCTACTTTTTTCGATGTCTGGTGTGAGCACAATATAGTTACAGTTGCACTTAGTAAAGAAGAAGAAGTTTTATACAAAGATTTGCTGGGTTAGTGGTTCCGCACTTGCTGGTCAGCCTTTAAGAATATATTGTTCACGAGACGTGAGTGTCCATCGGCGAACGGCGGCGTATTATCTCCTTCAGGAGAGGGTAGGAAGAACCCAATGTAAGTGTGGGTACTAATAAAAAATAAGCTAGTAACGGATCAACGAAACTCAAAACTGGAATTGGTAACTTGTGTTTAGTACGAAATCCGTCGATATTGGCTTAGTCTAAAAAATTTATTAACCCCTAACTTACAAAAGCTGTTACATAAGAATAAATAATAATAATAAATCTCCAGACTGACACACCAACTGTGTGGCCCTAAACTAAGCAAAGCTTGTACTATAGGTATCACACAATGGACTAGGGGAGAACCTAGTTACGAAATTGGCCCGATCCGGGGATCGAATCCGGAACCATCTGCTTAGCAGTCCGGTATATATACCGCTGCACCACAGAGGTCGTCCAGATAGAAAAAGGAAGTCAGATACTTACCAGAAATGTACTGCTGTGAAGTGCGATTATGAATATAAATTATCTTTATCCATGAGCTGACGTCTAACACCGCAGCTAAGTATGCAAAAGTAAAGTGGATCTATATAACTGGAGTTCCTCAGTTTAATCGTGTTCTGATATACCTTTACAGTTTACAGTGATCAATCATTAAGAATGGTTCATTAATCAATCTATCACTGTAAAAAGGCTGTTGGAAGACAATCCTCCTCAAATAGTGGCTACTATCGACGACCTCTGTGGCGCAGCGGTACTATACCAGACTGTAAAGCGGATGGTTCCGGGTTCGAACCCCGGGTCGGGCCAATTTCGTCAAAATGGTTTTTCGACATTGTCTCGTGTCTGGGTGTAATTAAGTTCTCCCCTAGTTCATTGTGTGGTACCTGTAACACAAGCGCTTAATGCACTTACCATAGGGCCACATAATTGGTGTGTTAGTCTGGTGATTTATTATTATTATTACTACTATACCGATCCTAGGCGGCCCGCAGTCATACTGGGTGTTTCGTCGTTTCGCCCCGGTCCTGAAAGCACCGCGGTGCGAAACGCACAACGACGCTTTTTGAATTGGCCGATTCGCCCCGCGGTGTCAATCGGTGAACAACTTTTTTCGACTTCGTCGTTTGACACCGCTATTTTATAAACCAATGATTATGTACAGTTAAAGACAAAAGTGAATCATTTGTGTGAGTGGGAGGGAGGGCTAAGTCCATCTTGCTCACACCATATTTCTTTGGAGACTACTTTGTAGAGATTCCGATTCCTTTACAAGTTCTGCGTTCGGTTTTCGGCAGGAATGATTATAAAAAGGCGATATAGGCCGCTTTTCTCTAATTGGTTCTCGTTTAGGTTCAAATTTGTTAGTTTGCTATAATGTAGTGTTTATAACGGGAATAAGCAATTACTGTGGTGGTTTGAAGATTGTTTAAGTATGGTGATTCTGACTGCAAGCTTCACATTTATTTAACTTATGTAGCCACGGGGTAGAAATCTAGTTGAATATTACATCAAACATTAATAAAGCCACGGCCAACAAGTCGAATGCTGTATGTGGATCTGTGTATTTATAACAATATACGCCTCTGTGGCTTTGTAAATAATAAGCTCAGTGGTTTTTATTGTATTTAAATTTCGATAGAACAAATATTGCCCTAACTCCATTGAAGCTTCATTTCGCTTTCATATCTCATTCGTGGAAATTATTCACAAGCGTAAACAAAGGAATTTTAAAAATATTTTTTGAGTTTTTTCCTGTGGAAAGATGTAAAAAGTAATGAGTTCAATGCTAAATGAGTCCCGTGAGCACAGTAAGGCGAAACCTCATAAACTTTGGAATTTTGAATTCGGATCATTCAAACTTCGGAATTTGGGAATGATAAAGACATTTTTATGAAATATAGCTTTAATCAGTTTATAATAATGTTCGTATTTACAACAGCTCTTAAAACTATGCAGAACTGGATTCCTAGCGTAATTTTGTAAAATTACCGTACCTACACTGTACGAATACATTGTTAAAATAATAAAAAGACAAAGCATATAAAAACAACACAACATAATCCAACCATTAATAAAACATTTCATGGTATACTTAAACAAATTTGTCATGTACATGTTGTGACTAAAATGCTTAAAATGCAAATAATTATACAAAAATAAATATGTTGCTCTTAAAACTTAAGCACCGAAATGTAACAGCTAACATGTACGAGTAGGCACGTATTAAATACAACAGAATTTGTGTTTTTACAACGTTAGGAACTATTTGCATTACAAAAAATGTTATTGAACTAAAGTCTGAGGATATTGGTATTCTAAAACAAATGCTAAATAAGACAAAGTAAAATTTTAAAAGATTTCAGACATATATCTTAAAGTCACTGTTAGCTCAAATTACGTAACGATGGATAAACTAGTATTTGACACGCCATACATCAATTGAAACAATACGTAATGTCAAAGTTGATACGCATAATAATTGACACAATAATAAAATACAAATCAACTGAGATGAAAACAGTGACCACAAATCAAGATAAAACGAAGCTTGTGTTGAAGAATGAAAAATACAGTTTGTTGCTAAGCAAACTTTATAAACTTCAAACAGAGGGTGACCCTTGACGTTTAACTATCATAGATAAGATAACAAACGCTTTAAGTTAACTATTGACGTTATCAATAGCTCAAAAGCGACGAGTGACCATAATGAATCAGTCTTCCAAATATATGCCTAGTTATATCCAAAGGTTAAAGTGCCTAGTCAAATGGAATAAAAAGTTCGAATCAGGAATGTCAAAAAAGCAAGAGTTAATTTAGAATAATCAGTCTTGAAAATGGATGAAGATCATTTTCACTACGTTGGCAAGCTTATTTCATATCCAGCTACCATTATTGAAATCACTTAAACACTATAGTATCTACTACAAAAATAATAAATACTTAAAACATACAACGCAACGTGTACAATACTTTAGTCAACTTATACACATGATGGCATATAATGGTAAATGAATCCTTAAATACGAAATGTACAGTATGGTCTATAATTATTAATTGTACGTAAAGGTATAAAATCTAGCACGAACTTTATTTACACGAGCACCGCAAAACATAACAGGAATCGATTGCACTAAGTCGTTTTATACGTCACTGATATCACCATTAATCACTAAAAGCTCGTTGGCACTTTGGTAGTATCTGTTCATTGTTTATGGTCTAACTACACTTCGGTGCCATCTTCTCCTTCGTCTTCGAATAGAGGTTCGTTGGGATTGGTTTCAACAGGTGGTTTCTTCTTAGGCTTTGGCGGCGGCCTCGGTGGAATCTTTCCACTTCTTCCTAAAGTTCCAGACTGGTTAAATGATACATTGCTATCGTTCATTTGAGAAACATTTTTCGATGGGGAGCTAATATCTTCCCTATTCTCCTTTCTTGGATTTCGTCTCAAAGATCCGGTCTCTGGTTTGCCTCTTCTACTCAAGGTACTTGTTTCCGAAGTTTGAGAGAGCATATCCGAATTTGCATTGTTCGGGAATAAATTCTTCCTTGGTTCTGGTTGGGGCGTCGACGTCGTTTTAGCTGTCCAACTCATTCTTGGGTTAACAGGCTCTTGAGGACCCGGAGTGGACATTTGGTTTGACAACTGTGACGCAATGCTGTTTCTGTGATTTGGGCTGAATGCTGGTGGAACAGGTGAGGGGGCCGGCTCCTGCTCTTCTATTGGAGCGTAATAAACTTGATGGGGGCCAGCGTAGTTAGTTGGAGTAGCCGGCAAAGGCCTGTTCCTCATAGGTGAAAATTGTGGTTGTTCTACTCCCGTTTTGTTTAGTGACATAACTGAGCTCCCATCAGCTGTAGTCCTCAAACCCAAATTATCATACAACGGTTCCTGAGCTTCAGTACTCGGTAAAATTTGAGTGCTGGCAGTACTAGACCAACTTGGCACTCTAGGTCTTCTTGGAATGGTAACGTATCCTTGTCGTGGAGTAACCACTGGTGGTGTTATTGGTGCAATAAATGGAGACTGTGATCTCGAGTACGGTAAAGTTCGGAACAGGTTCTGGTTAGTCGATACGCCATATATTGGGGAGTGTATTGGGCTTACAGGATTCAGTTGTGGTGGAAGTCTCGTAGTGTCAGGTACAGTTGAAGCGTTGCTAGCAGCTGGGGATATTTGAGCAGCTCTTGCCGGGAAGGAGAGAAGATCAGGTGGGTAAGCTCGACCGTCGCCAGTGCGTCCGTATTCAACATTCAATGCATCTTGAGACCGCTTCGATTGATGATCGAATTCAAGGGATCGTTTCTCGTCGTCGTGATGAGCTGTGCCTAAAATTAAACAAAAAGAGTATTAGAATGGTCATTTTACTGAGTTCACTTTAATGTGTTGATATTTATCACAGTTATTTAATTAAGCTAAAAAATACTTTTAAAAATGTAACTTGGTAATGTTAATATTAAAATTAATATCAGTTCAGAATATAAAGGGTTTGTTGTTTAAAAAAACTGATTTTTCTTTAAAATACTAAGTTAGAGGTACACAAAATATACGTACCATAAACAGAATCATTGTCCAGCAATGTTTTGTTTAGTTCAGACATCTCAGTGCCTCTACTTGTAATGGATGGTGGGACATCGTATCGCCTCGGAGGTTTTGTTACAGGATTAACAGCGGAGATAAGACTCTTTTCCATTTCTGGAATAACAGAGCCTTCGATAAGAGCCTCTCCATTGGAGGTATCTGCTTTCTTCTTTTCTGAGCTTCGTTTTCGACAACAACAATAACATAGGATTACTAATATAATTAGTAATATAGCAGCAGTGCATGATACTCCTATTAAAACAGGCATCATATTGTTGTCCATACCAGTAGGTATAGGTACAGCAGGTCCTTCACTACTTGTTATAACCAACGTTACACTTTGCTCTTCTACTCCACCGGAGTTTTTAGCTACGCATAAATATTCACCATTATCCGTCACTGAAGTGTCTGCTATTGTCAAGTTAACCCATTTCGATGTATCTAGAGATGATTCAGTAATATTATACTTTTGGTATTTGTTCGTTGAATCTATAATTTGCGAATTTAACACCCAGTTGACTTCGGGCAAAGGGTTGCCGTTTACTTTACAAGATAAAGTAATGTTTGAATCGGATGACCTCATTGTGGTGCTTGTTGTAGGAAACATTATTGTTGGTCTGCAAGCAAAGTCACTTGAGTCTAAATCCTTCCAGATTTTGCCTTGGATCTTAGGAGGTTCCGCGCAAGCTATGGGTACGGTATACAAATTCTTTCCAAGTACCCAGTTTCTAAATGGTTGTAAGTAACAGTCGCATCTCCATGGGTTGTCGTAGATATCTAAGTTTGACAGCGAAGTCAAGCCACTGAGGGCATCAGTTTTCAGATGCTCTAATTTGTTACCATTCAGTTTCAAAATATTTAACTTGGGAACATTCATGAATGTCTTCACGCCAAAAGTCAATATTCTGTTATTACTTAAATCTACTTTTTGTAAGAACGGTAGATTGCTGAAAAGTCCGTCTTCAAGTTTCTCCAACTGGTTATCATTCAGCAGAATCCATCTTATCTTTATTGTCTCTTTAAACGTCTCGGAGTGTAGAGCTGTGAGGTCGTTTTTCGATAAATCGAGTTCGATCATTATTGCGAGACCGCTGAGTCCATTTTTGTGAATCGTTATCAGTTTACAGTCTCTTAAAAATAGCTTCTTTATGTTTATCAAAGTTGCGTCCTCGAAGGCGTGTATTGATATTTCGTAGAGTGGATTGCCAGTAAGGTTAAGGTTTTGAATGTCATTGCTTAGCGTTTTGGGTATGACGTTAAAATTTGCGTTAGAGCAGTCTGCTTGCTTGTTGCCACTGGCCCAAACGCATTTACATCCTTGTGGACAGTTTTCAGTGAAATCTCCAAAAACCAACGCCAGTAGACTTAGACCGAGCAGGAACTTGAGTGTTGTCTTATCCATCGTGGTTCAAATCTGTAACAAGAGTAAAAATATTTGAACTATTGAATTTGAAAGCTAATGCATTAGAGCTATTAAACGTTTGATCTTAAAATAGAGAAATGGTAACACGCGCTGTTTATTTACGGTTTTTTTAATGGGGGTGTTAAAGATAGAATTGTTATTATGCACTTTAAGAGTAATAAATACGTACGACTGTTTATTGACCGTTGTGTTGGATGAAGATATTTCAGTGTATTAACAAAATGCAATATTTCCTTCGTTTTGAACATAATTTCTATTATATAGCTATTGCTCTAATGTGTATTTTAGTTTTAAGTCGTATATTTTTATTATAATAATCATTTGCTGTAACCCAATACCAAACCTTAAAACCGTTCCTGTTAAGCAAATAAGATAGGTATTATTTAGAGAATAAGCCTCATATTTGGGGAAACGAGAGGTTTCGTCAAATTTCCTTTAAGCCTGCATGTTTGTAAGCTAAATCTTCATTAAGCATCTAATACTCAAGGCGGGATAATTACGTTTTAAGGTAAAGGCACATAAACCAGAACAATTTAGTATAAGTGCGTTCCGCTGTGTTCTCTGCCTTATGATAGCGGTGGCGTTTGGCTCAATTCAAACACTTACTAGGGTTTAACAGATTCAGATGTCATTTGAAAATTAGTTAATTAAACTGGAATGGAAGAATTAATAGCTCATAGGGACATAAGTTTCATGTTAAAGCTATTAAAGATATACTTTTGGAGAGTTAATTGCTATGAATATGCGTATCGCGTGCTGGCAACTTGCTTTAAAACAAATATATTTACTAGCATTATTATGTTTTTTAGCATTTATTTCCACAAATCTTTTGATACATTTCAAGCTAAAAATTGTTAAAAGTAAATATTTTTTAAAGATATTAACTGGATACATCAATCGTGAAAGAGAAAGAGTTTATAAAATAATTGTGAGTGTAAACTGCAAGATTAGGTCCACTTATAGACTTTTGCGTCAGATACTACAAAAACTAAAGAACTAGCTCATACTAATATGACTTTAAAATTCTTCATATCAACCGATGAAAATAATTCAACAAATCCTAAAAACATTTTTTGTTAAAATATCACCTAGGTAGTTTTAATCGCTTCAACCTATAACTTGGACCACAAGCAGAATATAAGGCGTCTACAAGCGCGTAGGTATTTCTTGCGATCTTTCTTTACATGGTACGTTGTATAACAATTGCGTTATTGCTGCCAAGATGAGCTCCGTGCCTCTGCACTGCGCTTGACATGACATCGTATATTTGTCACATTTATATTTTAGACTTCAAGGTTGAAAACTATACTTTAACCAACTTTTGCCGGCGGCTTCGCACGCTTTAATTTCTTTGCCTTTATATGTTACTATACATTACACCTTCCTCTTGAATCCTCTATCTATTAGAAAAAAACGCATCAAAAATTCATTCATCATTAAAGGCTTGTAGACGAAAGTTTAATACTTATAATAAAAAACTGTTTTATTGAAAAAAAGCTATTTTTATTGCATTTTAAATACACAAAAGAGAGCTTTAGCATTAAAATTTACAGAGTTTAAACGTTTTTTTCAGATTAAAAGTACATCAATAGTTCTTATGTAAAAAGTTATCAATAAATGCATACAAAACTAAGTAAATAATTAAAATTTATCATTTTATACATCATAACTTTAGTTATTAAAGAATACATTGTTCACTTTATCGACTAGCCCGTATCATATAAATAACATTATAAAGGCGCCTTCACACTACCACATAAAGCTAGTGTCACACTGTAACAGTGGTGAATTGAACGCGTCTTATTAATTCAAAATTATTAGGGTTAAACTTTGTTGACCTGTTCAAATAAATAGAATGAATGAATGGTTATGAATGAGTTGCATAGTGAATGGAAGTAGATGTAACTGCTTACAGTGAATATCCATCAATCTCTATTAGTTTAGGTATCAATTTAGAAAAAGAAATGTTTTTTTTCTTAAATAAATTTTCTACCGTAATGAGGTAAAAATCGTTGTTTTGTTTAATTGGCAGGTTGTTTACCTTGTAAATTTTTATTTTAAAAAAAATCATGGAAATATCCATATTCCTATAAAAAGAAAAAACATCGAAAATGCCTAATTTTTTAAGCATCTTGCTTTTAGGCAAAAGCGGCTTAAGAATCTTCGAGTGTAAAACGGATAAGAATCCTAATTAAACATTTATAAATTCCCAGAAAAAAAATTTAAGCAATCAAAATCATTATAGGATTATCCGTGTAGATTTGAAATTTAATCAAATCAGCAATTGGAAAAGTTAATAAAAAGGAATCGAAAAATTCTGTGGTTTTAATTAATTAAGGGTTATTTTAATTAATTGTGACCGAAGGGAGTTCTGATGGAACCTTTCAATAAGGGAGTCAAGAGGTGGTTTTTTTGAGTGGAAAATCACTTACGATTTGTTTGCTTATAGTTGACGAAAAAAAACTTGTACCGTACAACGAATCAAAAGAATTACCCGTTAGAATTTTGGGCTACTCCATACTTTTTTTTATTTGTTTTGGAATATAAACTGAACATCAGTAGCAATCTATTTGCTTTGTTGTTATTGTAGGTTATTATTTAAACGTCAGATCAATATTTTATCGATATTATCAAAGTCATCTAATTAGTAGCTGGGTTCTGTAAAAAATTTAACCCACATTTTAATCCCTACTAATATTCTTAATGCGAAAGTAACTCTGTCTGTCTGTCTGTCTGTCTGTCTGCTACGCTTTCACGCCTAAACCACTGAACCGATTTTGATGAAATTTGGTATGAAGAAAGAACTGAACTTGGGAAAGGACATAGGGTACTTTTTACCGCGGGAAAACTTCTCATTCCCACGGGAAACCGACTTCCACGCGAACGGAGTCGCGGGCGGCCACTAGTTCTTAATAAATATAGTCACCAGGGTAATGACTGACACCGAGACCGAACATGGTAAGAGTCTGTAGCATCGACGACATGAGTCTTAACACATTAGTAACCAACCATCAAATTGACAACCTGCTGTTTTTTTTTCAACACTTGACAACAAAACATTCTTGTCAAGTCAAACAATAATTATCTTATTTTTCCACAGACTAATAGGCACCAACGCTAATTACCTTCCTAATTATAAATAGGTTAATTATAAGTAAATATCCGATCTATTGACCTAGTAAATAATACTTTGACATGTCCAATTAAGGGCAGTGACACATCCTTTGTGGTGTTTGCCGACTCTTTGTCTATTAGCTGCCGAAATGTAATATTTACCTACTGATATAGTTAATGTATGAAAAATGATTACAAACGATGACGTAAGTACTTTTTTTCATTTTGTCAATTGTAAAGAGTTATTTGTTTATCGAAACCTTGAAATACAATGGTAAGGTAAAAACACAATGACACGTTTAATTCTACAACTGAAAAGCTGATAGCTGTATTTTTATGCTTCATTATTTTTTACAGAAAGCTAAAAACTTTTAGTTTATGTTTTCCAATTTCAGGTTATTCGAATTGTCACTGATATTAAAGTCTGGAAGTTTTCATGGAAAATATCAAGCGACGATAGTATGTTGTGAAGGTTTTAATTACAGCATAAATTTTTTGAATAAAAAAAATAAAAATGAAAATGAAAAAGTATTTATTTAGAAAATCGTTACACATAATAACAATTCCAACTGATACCCACTGTAGGTTGCCCTGTGGTGTGGGTAGCAGGCTCAACCATTATTATTGTTATAAAGTTTATTGTTTTTCATAAGTTTGTCTGTGTACGCATCCATGAGTGTGTTTGAGTGAGTGTGTGTAAAGAAGAATAAGAAGACAGAAGAATGTTATAGACCTAGCTAACAAGATTAAGGCTCAGTCCCTCTCGCTAACTGCTAGCTAGACAGTGGACATTAGGTATAAACGTTATTATTATTATGCCAACTTAAGCATCATGTTCTATCAGCGTGTTTTTTTATTAATTTGAAATAAACATTACCTACTTTTTTTAGTCTCTATTCACATTATATCCCATAGTTAAGCACAGGCCTCCTTCTCGGATAGCGAGAGGGTGAAAGCTGGCTCGGTGCGGGTTGGTGGATCACATGATGGATTATCATCCAATCATGTGGGTTTCCTCACGATGTTTTTCCCTCACCGTTAGTGCGTGATAAACATGTACATAATTTGAAAAAGACCAAATTAGTGGTATACCCTAGTGGGGATCAAACCCGGAACCTTCGGTATTGTAGACCGTTCCTGTTGCCACTAGGCTACCACGCACTAATAAATAGATATTAAAAAACAAAAAATGTTCACGTCAACAAAAAGTAGGTACGCTACTATTTTCAACAAAAAACCTTCGCTCCATTCAGCATATTAATAATTCTGTTTACTGTATAACACCACAAGTGGCGGGCATTTCCAAATTATCGCTTTGTTAAATTAGAGCACTTTAATTTACTTCAAACACATCATAGCCTAAAACAACGGATGTTTAGTTGATGATACTAATCACACGGTGACCTAAATTACAGTTAAATTCAGAAGAGTTATTGGTCGATGGTATTGGTTGCCTAAAGCAAATGCGAAGTGATTTTAGAGGCATCTATCCTAAAGCTGTATTATTCAAGTATTTATAGTCATATAAAATATTACTTATATGAAGGAAAAATGATGAAAATTATTATTTTTCTTAACAAATGCAGTAAAAAAATGCAAACTAAAATATTGCTTTATATTATATACAATTTAAGAAAGAAAGAATAGTTAGTTATTCTATATTGATTTTGTAATATTTAGGTATGCAAGCAATGAAGACTAGTGCTCAAAGCTAGCGATCCTATCTTACAATCATTTAAACTTAATTTTGTATACCAACAACCCACAAATATCCAAAATTTGCTTTTAGAAAGTGATAAAGCATATATTTTTTTCACCACCAGCTAAATGTTTTCTCCCTATTCGGGCTACTCTCCCGCGGTGAAAACCTTTATAAAAGGTTAAACAATGTCTTACACAAATCCGTTAATAATAGTTTTCGTAAAATACTAACAAATACTCGCAGATTATAAATTATAATATTGGTTTTTATTTTATTTCATCGATGTTTCCAATAATCTGATTAGTCAAAAGGCTCGTCGATCTTTTGATCGTACACGCGTAACATTATCCGCTCCGTTTCAATGAAACCTTACCCTTACTTGTTCACAAAATAAAAGGCAAGCCCTTTGTTTTGATACCGAGGCAAGGTATTTTAATAAAAATCCATTGTTACTGTTAATAAGATTGATGGATATTTTTACATCTAGGTTTCATGAATTAATTTTAGTAGATGCGTGTGTTTTCTTACTATATTTTTATAGTTAAATATTTCAACAAATCAAAAACTATAATTTGCACATTTTTTCTTTTTTTCTTCAGCTGACAAGCAAACAGTTATTCCATTAGAAACTGGATATTTACCAAAACCTATAAACTCGTGCAGCATTAAGCTACACTCTTGGTGTCGACTCTACACACTTTACACGTTCAGTCTCGGTGACAGTCAATACTCTGCCCTGCACTTCTAACCAGAACATTGTCAACAGTTTAGAATAAAGGCAGAACGATGGTACAAACTAATATACTTTTATTTTTCGTATGAAAATGAAAGTGCTGCTAGAATACTCAATAGGTTTTCTTCATAGCATAATCCTCATAAAATGGACATTTAATTTGTTTTTTAGTTAGTTTAACGACAATATAGTTAGGTGCGTAGTTTACTACCATATTAATCGCTATCAGATTGTTTTAATAACCGTAGATCATAGACACTAGACCATGGATATGCGTTTTAATTAAACGCTTTCTTTTGTGTTGAAAATACTCATGAACTTATTTATAAAAGAATTGGTTATATATAATAAATTAAGATTTTTTATATCCTTAATAATTTCCAACTGAAATATCTATGTCTTTTACAAAACACCATTATCTGTATATATGCCACATCCACCAATTTTCTATCCTCCATACCACTAGCTATTTACACGGATATTGGAAAAGTCATCAATGAACAAACTTTGTCCCTTGGTCCCCTTGATATTAATAGTATATATTATCTGAAGTAGAGTTTATTCTACCTATTAAAGTTGTTTAGAATCTGTTTTATATATTTAATAGATACCTTTAGGAGATAAAAATGTATTTACGTGGTTTATATTAATGATGTTTATTTGAAAGAAGTTTTTTTTATGCCAATAAAAAACCTTTTGCGTTTCAGCGTTTATTTTGTCTAACTGATTTTACCTGACTTTGTAGACTATAAAATTTGGCGTAATGCTTTGAAGGTCTTTCGACTAGTAAGCAAGTCGTCTTTTTGTAACTTTTGCTCAAATATTAATAGTAAATCGAATTCAATTTCTTTATTTGAAGCCTTTTTGTCAGTACTCAAAGTTATATTTTCATATTGCTTTCAATTCACTACAATATTGAATAACAATTATTCAATAATTATTAGTTACGAGTAATTTAATTACAATTTCAATCCACGGTTTATTACATGCCTTGATATAAACCAACTTAAATCTGCTAACTCTACGACAACTTCCTTTTACTCCACATAGTCCTTAATTCAATTACATAAAGTTCATAGTTGCGTGGCTGGTGTCAATTTATTTTCAATTTTGTTGGAACTCCTAAGGGAGACGTCTTCAGTCATTAATAATGAGGTATTTTATTAGATTTTTTAGTAGTCCTTAAGGAATATTGGATATATATTCGATTGTCTTTTTTTCGATTGGTTTTATTGGTCGTTAAAAGATAATTTTTTAGGTTCTGAAAAGCTATTCAGTGAAATTAATAGTAATATTAATAACAGTCTATTACAATGGGGTACCACGATGCGCGTAAAGTGCATAAAGTATCTAAATTTTGATTTTAGAATCTTAATTTGTATTACAAGGGTCTAAACATACAGGGTGCTATTTAGTTTTCTAAAACCAATATCAACTAACTTTATACGTGATCTTCAAATTACACCAGCCGAAAGCCTTCCCCACTACTTAGGAACTTACTACTTTATACAATATTTAGGGTAGGGTTAACGACGCTTGCCCCCTTGTCTTACCCGGTAACAGCTGGACTCAGTAACTTATAGTCTAGGCTGGACAGTACACAACACAACCCACCACAATGCGAGCAACCTAGCTAGGACTTGAGATTGCTATTAAGATAAAGGTTATAAGAAAGGGATAACGAGTTGGGAGTATCTTTTTTTAATTAAAAATAAATGACATAAATATTGAAGTCAATACGTACGCAGGTTTTTTTTTAATCTATCTATCTGCTAGACTATTACGAAGGATATTGAGATCGGTGGTAAATAAACGAATAGTTTGACTCATTACTATTTTTTAAACTTATCGTTACAAAAAAATCATTCCTATACAAACGTCTAGTTGAAAATCCAACGGCTAGTTCCTTATAATCGCAAATTGTTTAAGTCTATCTTAGACGACTGCTTTCGCTAACAGAGTCTAACATATTTCACCCATCATCAGAGTTGTACTTTTAAAAACTGCATAAAAATCGCAACGCATTCCTACCCAAATGAAACGCAACACCGCAGCCCTACGTGCCTGGCCGTTGTCGCTGTATGTTTATTTTGACTGGGCAATTTGTTGTATGCATGTGTGATTTGTATGTGAGTTCTGACAAGGGGTCGTGTGAGCTTCAGTTTTCGGTATAAAAACTGTTGAATGCGTAAATTATGAAAGACGGTGTACAATTTACGTAAGGATTTAATAATTAATTTTAAAAGTCATCGCTTCGATTTAATATTATTTCATTGATTTTTAGTTTGTTTTATGAATAAAATGAAATGATGCCGTCAAGAATATTTGAAAAATTGGGGCCCATAAATAACCTCATTATCTAAGAACGATAAAGAGTTACTACTTTCCTAGTTTAACAATTGCAGTGGGTTACCCGCTTCCGCTAATATTATACTCCTCTCAACGTTTCAACATCAATTAAAATTACCGAGAATGATTTTAAAATACATTAAAGAACCACTATAAGTTAACCAGGTCATGTAAGTTAATAAGCTGCCCTTGACGATTTGAGTTTCTCAAATACACTAAAACCGCTCACAGATGTGTACCACGGTAAGCGCGCGCGCGTATGTGTGTATGTGTGTTTTTTGCTCACATTGTTTACGTTCGAACGGAAACAGCACATGCACATGCTGGTGTGGTCTCTAATTGAACTTCGCTGTTTTGATTGTTCGTTTATTTTGGGAATTAGCTGCGGCGAGCGCGGAGTAGCTCGGTTTGCAATGGGTTATTCCGCTTTGGTGTTTATAGTTTTTTTAGTAAGCGGGCCAAGTATAAGGTATGAAAGGGTGTGAAAGTTTTTGAGTCTGAAGTGTATGGTTGTGGTACATGTAAAATTTGAAAAGGAAGATTAACAATTTTGGAAGTGGCAGAAAAATATGATTATTAATTACCAGCATGTCACTATAATGTTGTTATTTCTTACAAGTGACCCGTCCACGCTTCGCAATGGTGTAATTTTTCCCGGCTTGCTCCGAAACATTGAATTTTGGGTAACTTAAAAATACTCTTTCTTAATGTTCTTTATTAAGAAATTTAAATTAAAAAAATACCTAATAGATGGCGAAACCCGCATTAAAATCCTTTAAGTTGTTTAGGAGGAGTTAGCGGACAAACATACAAACAGACACAATTAGCGACTTGGATTTATACTATGTAATGATAATGATAATATACACCGTTGGAATGGATGTCTACACAACTTCAAAGGTAAATAGTGCCCTGTTTTAAAGAGATTTTTAGTACTGTTATTTAATTGAAATAATTTACACCTATTAAACATGCTCTTTTAAGTAGATAACAGCAATTTACATCTTTCAGTAAACGGGGTTGAAATGGTTCTAAGGAATATTTAGTCAGTATAAAAACCAGTATAAAAAAGAGATTATGCTATCTTATCTGATATTACTATCAGAATCCATACTTAACTAGTGAACGGTAACTATATTCGACAAAAAGTCACTTCTTACTAACTGTTCTGTTTTAATTTGAGTTTATGTCAATGGTAACGCAATCAAAAAAAACAAGTAGGTAAGTTAGCTTAAGTATTTTTTTGCCTTTTTAGTCAAATAACAAATTATTGGTAGCCAAAAAGTTTCGTATTAGCAACTTCAAACTAAATATCGGTAAATATCTACGCCTCATTAATTAAGTACTGCGGGTCAATTACCGTATTTTATGCAGTGCTGCTTAGTTGCGTTTACGTCTTAACCTCTAAATCCGTTAACCGTAATGACACGAAAACCAAAGGATTCACAAAGTTTTTAACGCTTAAACGTAACGTGTAGGTTTTCCTGTCATTACGGTAATACGGATTTAGAGGTTTACACGTACACGCAATTAAGCAGCACTGCATAAAATTACGGTAATTGACCCGCTGGACTTAGACTTAATCTAAAGTAGGTCAATTATCGTGAAAATAAATACAGCCTAGATAACCTAGAGCAAAGTATTATGTTCCTGATATTTAATACTGTAAACTGATGGTATAATGTTATTTATCAATTCTGTTGTAAGTTTCAATTTACTATGATTTATTTATCTAATTCTTAGAAATTATACTTAAGCAACGGATAAATTTTTATTATTTGTGAGCGTTAAAAACAAGGAAATTTTCTACATTTTAATTGGAGGTTTAAAACGTTTCCGTCGGAAAAATACAAGAACAACATCGTTTAATCTTAATAAATTGTTAGATATCTTATTTACTTTATTTTGTGTATAGGTATCACTGTTTTTTTTTTTGTAATTGACTGTATTTAAAGCAAAAAGATTTGAAAAATCAGTAACAATTAAATTAAGTCAATCAATTCTGCATTTAAAAACACGATTTCTAACATACTTTACGTTAAGCTAACCAAGTCAAATACTTCATAATAAAATTATAGTTTTTGCACTCATGTTACAAGTTTTTCATTATCTGCGTTTTCAAACTCTGAGGAGAATTCTCTAAATTTTGACGACATTTCCTAACTTAAATAACATATTTATAAATACGGTTATACAAAGACAATTGTAGACTTAATGTCGAATCTATTACAACATTAATTTGCTTTTAAGATTACACTAGTAAGGAAACTAATTTCTAATTCTTAGAAATGATACTGATACGACTGTGTTAGAAGTTTGAGCAATTTTCTTTGTTCATTACCAAATAATTTATAAACACTATTCAAATATATTTCAAAGCGTATTCTTCAACATTCGTCCAGGTTTTTTAAAAACCTTTTGACTACGATATTTCCGTGCAAAAAACATGTATTGCAAGACCGTCTCCCTTGTGTTAACATTACTAAAATCCTCATGCGAATGAAGATCACATTTGCATGTAAGCTTTTTGGTCCGTCGGTGCCTTGTGTTGTTTTCAGAGAAACAATGGAATATTTAAACTTACTTGGCTATAGTTGTGTTAAAGATTTATCTATGTACATAAGCTACTTTATCCTTGAGAAATGAGGGTGTGATGGTAGGTTATGCGAATGTTTGCAAAATCTAAAACAGACGTACCTAAATGTTGTGCTGTATACTACTAAAACTGAAATAACACAAAATCAAGAGTATGTCTTGAAATGTAAGTAGGCACAAAAAAAATAAGAACTAAGGATCACCCGCCAATTATTAAAACATAATTCTATTTTTCGTTTATCACTTAAGGAGATTAAGGTAAGCGCTTCAAATATCAATAAAAACTTGTGAGTAGTTACTACCTTTTGCAACTAAAGGTTGCCTGCTGAGCACAACAGCAGTCTACTTCAAAGAATATGATTAAAACAAATTTGTTATTATTATGTCAACGATAATGATCGAATCGTTTAAAGCTGCGAACCCTTAGATACGAAATAACACACCGCACAATGATTGCTGCTTGAAATCAGGCCCTTCTTAGCAACTAAAACTTAACTTTATGTAGATAATTAGTGCGTGTTATCACATTGTAAGAGGAGCGAACACTTGAATATCGGTCAAGTTAAAAGCCTAAAACGTGACAAAATCTGTTTGTTATCAGTTTTGAAAACGTCTATATCTCTCCGCTATTTTATAACTTTTGCGATACCTGACCCATCGAAATTTTGGTCGACATCAAAACAAAGGCATGTTTGTTTGAAAAAATCCTAGTCCATACTTTACGACTGTTTTAACAAATATAAATATATCTTTCTCTTGTAATTCATAATACACAAGAAGAGCAATTTCTCCCTTTCTAATTGTGGAAACTACTATAGATCCACGAAATTATAGAGTTGGCTTTCTGCCTAAAATGTGGCTATCAATCCTTGTTATAGCGAAGACGTAATATATGACCAATTTTATAAAGAGCTCGTCTCGATTTTTATTCATATCTTTGGCGATAGAATATTTTACTTGGTTTGTAAATAATAAGGGTATTGAACCTTGTGGCCTTTGGTAATTGATAGGAAACTAAATATTATCAAAGTCAATAGTATTAATTAGGTAAATACTGGCTAGATTGAAATTTAAAGAAGATATTAATTTGTGTTTATACCTACTTGCTTGCTTTCGAATCAGGGTAAACAAAATATTACGGTCTATAACTAAAGATGCTTTCTCGTTTCTTTTTATAATTGTTTGTCGAAATATTCCTAACGAGAAATAAAAATGACGTAATAAATATAATATACCTACTCAAATAATATAATTTTGAAATTTGAATTACAATAATTTCCCTCTTTATCGCAGTTTTGAGTCATATCTTATGATTATTAAAAAAAAAGAAATTTAGTTTGAAAAATAAATCTACTGACTCATTTTATACATAAGGAAAAGTAAATATTTCCTGCTATTGGTATAAATTTTATCATGATAGCGTAAACCCAATTCAAAATGAAACGCGACAAAATACATTTGTAGTGACTTATCTCGTATTAAAACTGGCAACCTGTTAAAACGGGGCCCTCGGATCTGCCAAAAAAGTTACAGATATAAACGCCAAAAATATCCAAAACAAGAAGTAGAAATTGCATCCGTTATGCATTTGGCGACGTAAAAGCATGATGATTTGCTTATATCAAACTAGTGGCCGCCCGCGACTCAATTCGCGTAGAAGTCGGTTTACCGTGGGATCATTCCCATTCATGGGAAGTTTTCCCGCGGTAAAAATTACCCTATATGTTATTCTGATGTATAGCCTATACTATACTACTGTAAAGTTTCATCAAAATCCACCTAGTAGTTTTTACGTGAAAGAGTAGCAAACATCCATACATCCATACTTTCTCACAAACTTTCACGTTTATAATATTAGTAGCATGCATCCAAAAATTTACCTACTTAAGTTATCCAAATGATATAATATAAGGCGTATTAATTATATGTGAACTTCATGTAACTTTTTGATTTTGTTACAGTTTTCACCATTACAAAAGGTTTATAAATTTAGTCCTTACGGAAAGGGTTTTTAAAAAAGCCAAAAGAGTGCAAAGCTGGTCGTTAGTAAAATATTTTTTTTTACAATTATACCATCGGATATTTTATAACCTTCAGTTCCTAACTAATAAACTAACTAATTCTTGCTAAGTTATTTGTAACAATAATTAAAAGTGGCGTGAATCATACGTATAAGTCTTTCCTAAACTTTTTTGAGACATTTTCGCCTTAAATTTACTTTACACCAGTCATCCACAAGTTCACAGGTTACCCACTACAAAACACCATAAATAACACATGTAGTTTCCTACACAGGTGTTCAATCACATGACTTGAGGAAAAATGTGATGACAGAGTAGTTGTTACCGAAATAACTCTATATTTGGAGTTCTGAACAAAGGTTCTATATGTTTTCTTGCAGAATAAGAAAAGCGGAAAAACTGTACTTATTAATGGAGGAAAGAAGAAGCTTGTAAAAAACCTACTGTACAATTTTAGGTGTCAGAGTGTCTTCAAAACCAAATTTTGATTTACCAATTTATACCCCTTTCAGTGCCTTTTTTAATATTATCAAAAAAAATATAAAGCAAAGCATGATCCAAATATTAAAAAAAATTTAAAAGAATCGGAAGACACCATTGTCTTTCATATAACTTCACATCCCTGTCAAGACGTATTTGTTGAAAAAGCTAGAAGAAAGGGGTACTTCAGGGACGCTTTACCCCAATTCCCTTCTTAATAGCTCCAAACTGCTCACATCAGCCAAATTGCTTCTTAAAGCTTAAAACCAGTAATTTTACCTAAGTAACTCAAGCTTTACCCGAAAATAACAATGTATTTGACCTTTTTCTGGCAATTAGAGACTCGATGCTACCAATTAGACGGTAGGAAAAGTACCTCAAGAAACTCCGAAAATCGTCTGATTAAGATTTTCGCTGTAGTGGAGCAACGTGTATAAAATTTACCTTAAGTTTAATCTTTGGATCCTAATCTTTACTTGAATTACTAATAGTTTAAGTAATTTAAGTTAAGATAAAGTTTACTTAGTTGTCGTTATCAAGGTTTTTTTATCTAGGTTATAAAAATAGTTTCAACACTGAAAACAGTTTTTAAGCGTTGGCATTACAATGCCAATAGTGTTTTAGTGAAAATGTTACTATGACATTAATCAAACAGCTCTGCCAAAAGCCACTTAGCAAATAGTTCAAAAAGACTAAAAACTCATAAAGCGAGGAAAATTTGAAAATTATTTTGTTTTGACCACCATGATTTGTTTATATGATTGTGAGCCAATCTCAGAAATCGTTGGCCTAATTACCATGATATTTGGTTCGTAGGTATGCACATGCGAATTAACATGCCTGCATTGCACGTGCATTGGTTTAGGTAGGTAAAGAAATGTCAGGTGTATCAAGTATCAGATTTTGTTATTAAATTGCTGACATCATATTATTATTGTTTTAATTATAAATATAATTACTATTCAATCATTACACACACAGGATACAAGCTGTGGTTACCGCAACGTAATACCGCAAAGTAATAATAAAATTACTTCGAGTAAAAAAAAATAACCTATAAAACATAAATTTTTTGAAAAAAGTTTTGTTTAAAGGTTTTTTTATTTTAATATATGGCATACAAAGATTATTTACAAAATTACTTATTAGTAGTAATCATACAAAGACTAGCCATTTTAAATCATGCTTCATTAATCCAGTAAACCATTCATTCAATCCACAATAACATCTCATTCATTCGTTTTTTCATTCACCGAAACAAAACGGTTCTCATTCGAGTTGCCATTTGCAAAATTTATTGGGTTTTCAATATATTTCCTCCATCGATGTTTTCTTTTGAAGGAAGGGCTACATTTCGAACATATCATTCAATCACCATCGTGCAGATGTTCCATCTTCAG
Source organism: Emmelina monodactyla (assembly GCA_916618145.1). Classification (NCBI taxonomy): domain Eukaryota; kingdom Metazoa; phylum Arthropoda; class Insecta; order Lepidoptera; family Pterophoridae; genus Emmelina; species Emmelina monodactyla. The sequence continues at coordinate 8,477,210 of OU745316.1, forward strand.
ATAGCAAGACCGATCGATGTCCCTTAATGTCCTTTTTATTGCGGCTATAAAAATATTATACGACATAATATTATTTATACAACATCATATGCCATAATATTGTGTTTATACCAGTTGAGTCTGAAACTTACTTTATCAGTTTACTTTAGTGAATTATATATTCAGAATAGGTCTTCTCGTGAAAAGACGTTTTGTTAATCTTGAGTGATATTCAACGACTATTTTCAAAGTTAATTAACCGCTTTGCTCTTTGCATGATTTCCTATTAAAATGTTTACCTAGCTACGCAATGAATGAGAAAATGTTGGTTTCATATCCTTGAATACAGTTTTCATAGTAAAGCAGCTGACTAGAAGTTATTCGCATAGCTTTAGAAGTCCGCTCTTCTCTTGCAAACTGGTATAAAGTCAAAATTCGTGGAAGTAACTTGCATTTAAAGCTTAATTTGAAGAGCTTTACATATCGCAACTTGTAGAACTCCAGGGCAGAATTTTAAGCAACACATGACTGGCAAAAGCTGAATAAAAGACTGTTGTGTTGTATAAAATCTGCTAAATTTTTAGATGACTACAGTGGCCAATGGAATATGAATTGCAAAATAGAGACATTATGTACAGTGTGCATCTTTCAAGAAAGAATTTAGAAAACTGAAACTCGGCATTAGAAAAAGTTAGGCTGCTCCATTGAGTATAGTTATTCCTTTTTTATAACGGTTGTTTCATCAACTAGTTGCAACTTTAAAAGCGGGACATAGTCTCGAACCTATGTAATAGGCTGCCACTATTTTAAAAGAGCATTTATTAACTTACATTAATATTGAAGTATTAGTTACGAAAAACTGCCTTAAATTACCTGACTCATATTAGACAACCCCGTATGTGTTTTCCGTTGCCGAGTACTCTTTGGGTTGTACTTTGCTCGATTCCATCACCAAATTTAACCTAAATATAAATTCAAATTCTACACCTACATTCTCAACAATACTCAAATCAAAACCTTACCTAACCATAATCCTTCGTCCTAATCAAGCTTCACTGAATTGGAAATACAACTTCAAAAGTATATCCATACACTGAACACTATACCAATCAGATTTGCTTAACCCTAGATACGGCGCTTCGGGCGAATATGTCCTCTAGAGTAAACTTTAGGACGTGTGCAGGAGTACTGTACGTTTTGACATTTAATAGTTTGTCTACGTACTCGTGAACGGATTTCTTGGTTTGTATTTTTCCGCATCGTGTGGTTGGATTTAGTTGTATCTTCAGTTTGGTTTGAATCGATTTGTTAGACGGTTGGAGATATGTGTTGGTTGTGTTTTTCGGTATGTAAAATTTTAATAAATTAAATAAAGAATAAGGTTTTTGTTAATATTTAAAAAAAAATATTATACAAATACACAAATTTAAGGTGTAAGGTACGTACGTTAAAACAAAATTGGAAATGAGTAAATTAAATGCATTCTATACCAATGACAGACCAAGACATTAAAGTTAAAACACCAATTTCGACAAGTTCGATTAAAAACTCAACAAAATATCGCTGAATGCGCTCATGTATTATAACCGAGCTTTACCGCCAAACTGATTGATTACAATTGCTCGTGTAATTAAGGTCTATGTTTGTATACAGACAGGAACGAACACAAATTGACGTTTCCTGACGGCCGCGTCAGTGAGATGGGGTTTTGCCAAAATTGACCCAATTTTGTTGACCGAATCGGGTCATTGAGACCCAAATTAAACGCAGTCGATTACGGGTTAAAACTAGTTGACAAAGCAATTTCCTGGAATGTAAATTTTGTTGTTCGACTTAGTTGTTGAAAGAATTTTGTACTATTTGTAGTATTTTTATGTATGATACATATTTTTTTTCTAACTCTATACCACAAAAAGATTTCAAACTCCTCTTTTTTGGCAAACTTTAAAAGCGAATATAAAATCTACGCTGAAATTTTAAGCCTTTCAAACACTAAACGTATGTTCCGACTGTTTTAACCTGCTTTCAACTAAATGTCAGTAAAAACTCAACTTTTGCTTTAAAAAACCCGCCGGTATTTCAATGAATGAGGCGACACATTTTTTATGACAACTATGCATTGTTGAGCAAAGTTCGTCCGCTGTTTTTATTCTAGTTTTGTTTTAGTTTTGTACATTGCTACCTATGAAACATATATCACTTTTCATTAAGATGAATTTATCGAAGGCTTAGAAATAAAAGTTTATTTTAATAAGAGAGTAGGTTTAGTTCCTGTCTATGTGTTTAACAACCTTAGTTAGTCACCCATTTCTTACCTTAACCTTACAGTACTTAGTTAGATACTGAACATCAATTTTCGTTGCAATACTTTGACAGCAAATATAATGAAAATAATGTCATCCTTTCAACGGTTTAAAATATCATAATGAAAATGAATCCAACCAACCGTATTAAAATGATACACAGTCTACACAATTCAGTGTAACCACAAATCACATGCTATCCTACGTCCCTCTGTGACAGAACACACAACCAGTCCACAGATTCACTACAAATCAGACGAGACGTACATTCGAAAGCTGCATTCGAATTCGCATGAAACTATTTCTGCAGACAAAATAACCACGTTTCATCCAAACGAAGGCAATGAACTACAAATGCAACCCGAAATAGATTATAGAGTTATTAAAATATTAGACATGACGCTAATTTTGTTTATGTTGAGATTATTTAGTAATAAAACGCTGAGTGCGGTTTGAGTGTTAATATCTTAACGAGTGAGCCGTTTCGGATGAAATTTAATAAAAGGTGTAATAAATCTTTCGTGTCTGGTTTGTTTTGACGTTCAAGTGAATCTTGAAGAGAAATGGTGTTGATAATATAAAATGACTCGAATATTCACTTTTAAGAAATGAAATATTGTTCTGAATACTTTAATTGTACAGACAAATCTTGCTTATGTATAAATGTTTGAAGCCATCATTGTAATAAAAAATAAACAAAATACATTAACAAAAGTACAAATTATATACTCTTCATAATAATTTGTATTTAACAGATTAGCCCTCAAAAAAGGAGAGAATGAACGAAAAAATACTTTACACGTTGGGTCACATACTCTCGTTTAATTTAATACTTCTAAATATTTATAGCTCTACCTAATTTCACATTAGCTTTACGTCATGCAGTTAAGTATTTATCTAATTATACTAACTGTCATATGACATGCATTACTGACGTCATAGATCTTGCTGTATGACGTCAGAGGGTCGTATGTTACCAAACAGATACTAATAATATGGAGACATTTTTATAGTGTGTCGTACATACTATTACGTGTTTGCTTTTTCCTTTTTAAGAGTGCATAGATTATTTTTACTCAAATCCATATTAGCCCGCTATTTTTGATATGCAATATAAATAAAATTTATATAGAAATTCATTTGTATCAGAATTCTAATCCTTGATGAATAAAACCTGCAAAGGCATACTTAACACAAAAATAAAAATGTTTTTTTTTTAATATACTTTCATACATTTACTGAATTCTATTATACATATGTGTATTTAATCAATTATTTAACTACCAGTCCTCTTGAACTGCGGTCTTCGCCATTTTTTTGGTTTTTTTTTTATTTAAGTTTGTGAATAAAGAACATACAGAAAAAGTTTTTTTAAGTTAGAAAAAATTCCGGGTTTCGGGAACAAGTCGCTCAAAATTACACCATTGCGAAGCGTGGACAGGTCACTAATATTATATAAAAAATCAATTACAAAACATAAATACGACATTATATTTAACAACACAAACCGCTGACAGAAGCGGTAAACCTGGGACGTTTTATTTGTCGGTTCAAAAACGCGTTTTACTGTTTGCACAAGTCCAGTGTGTTTGCTACATATATATATATAAAGATAAAGCTACAAGGCAGGGGAGGTAGCGAGGTTGTTAGAAAGATGGAAAAGACAATATGCGCTGACATTTTGTTTCATTTTTTAATTATGAAGATGACCTTTGTACTGCGATGGTGTTTAACCATAGGATTTGGATACACAGTCAGATCAATTTACTTAAAGGTTTTCGAAATGAGCTTGTCTGAATGAACTAAGTTCTCCTCTAGTCCATTGTTATAAGTAAAAACTCACTTTAAGGCCACAGTTAGTTTGGAAGTTTGAAGATTTATGTCATTAAAGCTAATAAATAAAAAATAAAAAATTTTTTTTTTGTTTTTAAAGTTTGATAATAATTGACAATCGCTTTAATAAAACTCCAAAACGCTACAACCTCCTAACTTGTACCACTGACACTTGACACCGGCAGGCTACCACTAGTCCGTTTTTTTACAGAACAAACAAGCGACAAATAATAAAAAAAACGCACAGAAACATGCTTGTGAAACGCTGTTTTCAAGCAAAAATGCAACGTAAAGGCGGTTTTACTCGTATATTGTACAAAATTCTAGTTATTTGTGTCATAATATATCAAAGAGTAAGTAGTTGATCTTCAAAATATGTTAAACTTTAGGATGAAATACAAAGTTTAGCTAAAATTTTCAGTTATTCCTTGATCGTTTTTTATACAAATTGTTAGTTTTCAGTATTCGAAGCTTCTAAGCTAATCGTTCTTATAAAGTACAATTGGGTGAAAATTAAAAAGAGCTTTTTTTCCTTCAGGGTAAAGATAATGGGTATTCATAAATAACTAAACTATTTAATTGGTTAGTAATCTATTAACTAAAATCCTCTAACCATGATATGTAAGATAATATTAAAATGTAAAGCTAAAAAGAAAATAATAGCCTATATATGTCCCAATAGTTGAGCACAGGCCGCCTTCCCAGCTAGCGAGAGGTTTGAGCCGTAATCCACCACGCTGGCTCGGTGCGGGCTGTGAATGCACATGATGGATAATCATCCTTCCATGTGGGTTTCCTCACGATGTTTTCCCTCACCGTGAGTGCGTGGTAAACATGTACTGGTCATGGATCATCCTACTAATATTATAAATGTGAAAGTTTGTGAGTATGTGAGGATGTATGGATGTTTGTTACTCTTACGAAAAAACCACTGGTCGGATTTGGATGAAACTTTGTAGTAAAATAGGTTATACATCAAAATAACACATAGGTTTCTTTTTACCGCGGGAAAACTTCTCATTCCCACGGGAAACCGACTTCCACGCGAACGGAGTCGCGGGCGGCCACTAGTACTACATTTTTTTTTTAAGAAACATGGTTTTGTTAAAATAATTAAAAAAATAGACCCTCTACGTTAATCAATAGAAGTAATTGCTTAAAATCTTAAAAAAAAGAAAGCATTCCCCAAATTAGTTCCCACAAACCCAGAGCAAGATTATCAAATTTCTTTCGACACAAAACAGCAAAGGAAAGCCTATCATATTTCAATGTCACTTAGATATCAAATTGCTTGTACCGCTGAGTTAGGTTTCTCTCTTTTTGTGAGAAAAATATTAGATTGATAAAAGGGAATAAGTTTTGCGGAAGTAAGATTTCAATTTTTATATGTTTCATACATTTCGCTGAGGTTTTTAGTTCTGTCAGTCATATTTTGCAAACTTTGTCTCTGAAGTTGCCTATGATTGAATAAAATCGATCATATTGTGGTTATTTCTAGCGTTTCGTTTGCCATCTTCTATTCGAAGTTTGATAAAAGAACCAACCGACGACCTCTGTGGTGCAGCGGTATATATACCGGATTGCTAAGCGGATGGTTCCCGGTTCGATCCCCGGGTCAGGCCTATTTCGTCAAAATGTTTTTTCGAAATTGGCTCGTGTCCGGGTGTAACCAGGTTCTCCCCTAGTCCATAGTGTGTTACCTATAGTACAAGCTTTGCTTAGTTTAGCCACACATTTGGTATGTCAGTCTGGAGATTTATTATTATTATTAATCCTAGCTATATGCAGATCAGTTACATATTTATAAATCAAAGTATAAATAAGCAAAATAGTTAAAGAAAGAATTCTGGATCACCTGCACGCTATTCACGCCAAAAAGTGCTCGAAAGGTATTTTATATATTGCATCGTAAGAAATAGTTTTTTAAAATAGCCGAAATAAACCAAGTTTCTTCATTTTTTATTTTTTTTAATTATTTTTTTAACTAATCTACGAGCATGTATGAAGAGATTGATGTGTGTGACCTAAGTATATGGCGATCCATAGTCTCTGCCTACCACAATGGGAGACAGGCGTGACGATATGTATGTATGTGTATGTATTTTTTTAACTAATTCAAACTATCCATTCTAAACTTAAATCCAATTACCAATGTTGTTCATCCCTGTGTCTATTTATTTTTAACCCCCTGTGTAAGGGTGGGTAAACATCAATCAAGATTAACAAATTTAGTTCTACGCGTCGGGGAAGCAACAAAATTAGTCGAAAAACTAATTATTCACTTTAATTAGGAAGAATAATGGTGATCGTCGAACGGCGTGCATTTTAAGAGACGAATATTTTAAAAACAAGTAAAGATGATTATAGGAAATTAAAAATAAAACAGTAGTAGGTTTTGACCCGAAGCGTATAGGTATGTTGGTTGGATGCAGTATCAATTTTGAAAAGTAGGTAGGTACATATGAAACTTTACACAAACAAAAAGTTTAATCTAAGTCTAAATTATAACTTTATAGGAGTAATCTTTTTCGTACTAATTAACATTCTTATTATCCTACTAATATTATAAATTTGAAAGTTTGTGAGTATGTGGGTATGTATGGATGTATCCAGGATGTATGGATGTTAGTTACTCTTTCACGTAAAAACTACTGGATGGATTTGGATTAAACTTTGCAGTAATATAGGTTAGACATCAGAATAACACATAGGGTACTTTTTACCGCGGAAAAACTTCTCATTCCTACGGGAAACCGACTTCCACGCGAACGGAGTCGCGGGCGGCCACTAGTTCAAAATAAATTTACGTCATAAAAACCAATTGTCAAGCGCCAAACTCTCCGCCAGTTTACATAACAGGCACAATGAACATGGTTACACCCAGGCATGAGCCAATTTCAAATAGATCATTTCCTAAATTGGCCTAACCCGGAAATTTCGCATAACAGTCCGGTAATATGCCGTTTTAACGCGAAGGTATACTTTTATTATTCACTATAGAATATAGCGAAAAGTAGTGAAACTTTTGTGAAACAAAAAGCTGTCATATGTTCTGGTTAAAGATTAGTAAGATTTTCTTTGACTTGCTTGCACTTGGACTTCTTAAATTGTTTTATTTGGTATAGTCCACAAAATTAAGAAGAAAGCAGTACTTCAACAGCTTTAGCCCTAAGAAGGCCCAGGAAGATATTTGCGGAGAAGCAAATTTTGTTTTTAAAAATTGTGTTAAAAATGTCTAGATCTGTACCATTTCCCCACAGCATGGCCTATATCGTTACTCTGAGGAAATCTTGGAATGACGACTACTCCAGTCAAAGTCGGTCAAGCACTACTAACCGTACTAGACAAATATTTGAAAAGATGTCCGTAAAAAAGTTTTTGGGTGGCTTATAACGTGGCCTTTGCCCTGAAACATAGACCATGTAGGCAGTTCTCGAAATTAAGACACCAGATGAATATGTCGACGGGTCCCAAGAACAAAATCGTATACTAATATACAACAAAATTAGTTTTATTATTTATATGTATTTGGCGTCATATTAGCTATATAAATATGTTTAATTTTTTTTTATAAAACTTATACTTTAGTAGATACCCAAGCGAACATCATCCTATTTGAATTTGACTTCAAAGAACAATACAGTATGAACATGTACAAGCTTGTTCCTCTGAGTTCGCAACTCGCGCGCAGCAGTGTATCGTCAGACGCGGGTTTGTTCTCGGGGCGGGGTCTTTTTTGACAGGGCGCGACTATTTCTCTAACAATTCCAATTGATGTCAATCAAAAGTTAAGATTTATTGTTCATTGCATATTATACAATGACGGCCTTATCAACGAACCGAGGTATTTTTAATTTAGCACTTAGTTAACCCAGAAAAAAAAACACCTTCGTTCAACTCTAAGTGAGAAAACGGACGAAGAAAACTTAAATTTAGATGAGTACTGATAAAAACATTCACATTAAATAATTACATACTCGTTAAAATATTTTTGTACAACTCAATACATTATTTACTTGGAAAGTACCAACAACTGTAAATTACTGTCGTTTGTGATTATTAGATGTTTTTCTTAGAAAATCTTAAATAATCATAAAACATTTTTTTTATTTTTATTTTGAAGTTAAATATAATTAAGTTATTTTAAATATGAATTCCAACTAAGATACTCAATATTTTATTTTAAGAACAATATTTTCACATACGTCTTTCTTCTCCTTAAATGCATTCAAAATTTACTATCGCTTGCGCCGATCCGACATTGTACTATGGAAAACTTATTGAAAAAAAATGACGCACGTAATTTTAAGTTTTTGTTCTTTGGCATTAATTTTATTATACGATTTTGTTCTACTATTAACTTAATAAATATAAAACTTTTTTTAACAAAAGTCACATCGATGATTTCCTTATAAGTATGGTATTTTGTTTTTTGAATATTTAATTATTAATTTTTATTGGTTCATGACAGAACCCGAAGATTCTTATAACGCTGCCTTGAACTCCCCAGTATCGCTTTAGGCTTAAATATTAGAAAAAATGTGTGATGATAGTATCGAAATATTACAGCATCAAACACAGTAGTAACATATAACAGTACTTCTCCTCTTTGCCTATTCCTTTACTTCATCAACTCACAAATTATGATGTTACTAGTGGCCGCCCGCGGCTCCATTCGCGTGGAAGTCGGTTTCCCGTGGGAATGAGATGTTTTCCCGCGGTAAAAAGTACCCTATGGTTTATTCTGATGTATAACCTATATTATTGTAAACTTTCATCCAAATCCGTCCAGTGGTTTTTACGTGAAAGAGTAACAAACATCCATCCATCCATCCATACTTACAAACATTCACGTATATGAAATTAGTAGGATTACACCTTTATTATATCCTAATTTTACACCCTCCAGTTTTGATAACTCACCAGCAAATCACTTGGAAGAATTTAAAAGAACTCTAGCTTCCACTCCATCCCTTCTCATATGGTTTTAGCTACGCCTATGCCTTCTCTACTAAATACACTCAAAAAAAAACTAATGATCTTTGTCCCATCCATTGTTCATGTCTAGATCATAAAGTCCTAGGTAATAACACCAACTCGGAAAAAAATACTAGGAAATGTTAAGTGTTAGATAATAAGTCTGACGTAAAGGGATGAAAACTGAAAATTTGGATAAGAGCTGCTTCAAAAATAAGAAAACTTAGTGATGATGAAGTTATTGGAATGTTTGACGAAGTTTTGCAAACTTGGGAGTCGAGAATAGCAGTGGAGTAGGTAATATTGCAAAATATGTTCAAAACATCAATGTGAAATATGCGGTGCTCATCGCAGAATCTCTAAGCTCACCAATGATCAAATACAGAACTTTGAGAGCCATGTAAAAAAAGCCAAGAAAATTGCACGGGGTTTTAAACAAAAACTTGAACATGAGGCAATAGAATTCAATGAATCTAATGCTACCGCAGTATCTGACTTTTAAAAAGTTTTGACTTGACTATAACGAAAGTAAAATATAAAAAATTTGTAAGCATGTATGATATTGGTGTAATAAGGTTCATTTACCTAATGGTTTATATTTTAAAGTCTCACTCTATGATTCAGAAGATAATCATCATGAAGGAGACAATGTTGGTGTGAACTAATAGGAACTGGTTAATAATGTTACTCAAAAATGTAAAGTAATTTTGCGATGAGAAATATACTTTATAATTAATTAAAACACAGGTTATGATTTACCTTTTGAACATCATAAAAAAAGATTAAATTTGATTTAAAATCCGTGATAATTATTATAATATTTAGTAATACCACAACAAGAAAGTATATTATTAAGTTGCTAGTTTTATTTTGTTTTATGTTAATGACAATATAAACAAAAATAAAAGTTTTCAATAGATTTTTTGACATTCAATTACTACATAATTTAAAGGCAAAGCCAACATACGATGTAATTATATGTAACAATTACGAAGTAAAACATCGCAAAAATACTTAAGACATCTGCAGTTTCATCAAACAAAGTCGTATGTGCAGTTAGTGCTTAGTTCATTCCATAAAACAAAATCAGATTTTATTATAGGAACCGAGTTTTACAGAAATAATCTTTATTACTAAATATAAGAACGTGAAAATAATGTAATTTAATAAAACAAATCACCTTTGAATAAATTCCATACTCAAATATTTTTTGTAACGGAGTCAACTCACATTTTACTTTGCTCGCAACAAAAAAGCTGCGTACTGAAAACTGAACATTCGGTAGATACGACTTTGTTCTTGGGACCCGTCGATGTGCTATAAAAAGCCAAATAAATCACACATAAATATGTTCCGAAATCAAATCTCAAATATTCTATTTTTAACCATCCGTAATTGAAATACGACCAGAAATCATACGTAGATATTTCCTTAACAAAAATGTATGAAAAAGCTTCATGTAATTTCATATCTTCCCTTTATTGAAAAATCTGACAGATGCTATGTCGACTGACATAATACCATATAGCAACAGGGCAATAAAAGTCTTAGGAAACACGTATTTTTTCCCCAATTACTCAAAAAAATAAGATTATTTTTCATCCATATGAATAACATTTCATCCATATGTCCCACTAGTTTTCCATCCATATAACTTTCCATATTTTAAATTTAATTGCAGCATTAATAAGGTTATCTCCTCCAAAATATAACCCTAAAGTTTAATCTAGTGTTACTATCGCTAAACTACCGCAGCTACCCTATACAAGTATTAATAATTAATGTGTGTAAGCTCACAAGGTGTAATATAAAAGCTAACAATATGCATTGTTTGTTCAGGAGGCTCTACCTATCCTACCTTGACAAATGGCAATTTGTGTAGGAATCAAGTTGGAGGAGATAGCGGTTTCGCTTCGTTTTTGGCAAGATTAATGAGTGTATCTTTTCCTGCGTTACGATGTATTCGTGTGTTCGTCTTTGGAACTGTTTTAAATTTTACATGTTGTATTTGAAAGTGACTTTATTGTGCTTTATTTTAATGCATGTTACAAAATGATCACTCATTCAGTGGGTGTGTCACAATTAATAATATAAAACTAGTTCTGGTTTTTAGGACTCTGTTAATAAACGAATAAGTGCTAATATCCCTTCGCTTCTCCCAATTTAAAGAACCCCCGTTCCTCTAACTCCCTATCGCTATCATCCTATACCTTATCACCAGGTACTGTAACATCTCATTCCACACAACCGACGGGAGCATACATCACGCCGGCTGATCCATCCGTATCGCAGAAGCAATCTGTTGGAGTGATGAAAAATCAAGGTCACGCGTAGGACCGCTTGGGGATACAAGTCGCTGACGAATTTGAGTTGGTTTGACATAAATATAAATACTGGGTTCAGAAATAGGGCTTAAGACTTCGATGGGCTTGATAATAATTTGAAATTTGGTCTGGGTTACAGTTTTTAAACGGTTGGTGTCGTGGAAAATGTTGTCGGTCGAATAGATTTTGGATGAAGTCACTAGCGTGTCGATTGATCGCGGCTTTACAGTGTTTCCCAGTAGCTATACCCTGCATAAAGTTGGACAAAAATGTTTTTAGTTTAATATTAAGCCTAATAAGTACCAATCAAAGTTAAAAATATACTTTGGTGCAAGCAAATTTCTGACACTTCCAGCTAGAAAAAAGGCGACTAACCACATACCGTGCTTCCCCAAAGAGACACTTAGATTTAAATACAAGCGTCGACCCATCCGTGGAGTGACCACCTTTGTCCTATCATAACGATGGGAATAACTTTTAGGAAAGCAGTTCCACTCAACTCACAGTCAAAACAAAAGTTGGAATGCTGATTTGGTAACGCAAAGTCTCGGTAAACCAATCAGATATCTACAAAAACAGATGTGATTTTAGGTTACTACATTTCGAGTAAAGACAAACAACAATTTCCTCCGTATGGAAACTAAACTTACCCAAAATTGAAATTGAAAGACCTTATGACCAGGTTTTTCAACTAAATTAAGCCATAAAAACCTTAATTATACATCCAATTCTGCATTATTAATATCAAATGGCGGAACTATATACGTTTATTATCTACTATATTCCCATACGTATTCTCTATAACAAACCATTATTAACATCCTCCCAATATAGGGATATAGTTTAGTGGTTTAAGTATCTATTAAACTGAAAGATAACTATCTTATATATAATAGAACATTTGACTGCTTATTAACCCTTGTAACTTACGGAACAGTAGGCAGAATTGGAAAACAATTATATAGAGGATAAAACTTTATATTGATTTAGGGAAGGACCATAATACTGTACTTTAGACGCAGATACTGAAGACGTTTAGAAATTAACATTAATCATATATTTTTGACCTTTGTAAATTTATGTTTCAGTGCCACGCAACAATCTCGATAAAAATAAATGAAGTCTTTCGATACGTATTAATAATTGAGCACAATAAGGTGTGATGGAGACAAACATAAGGAATTTAATAGTACCTACTTGGATACATTTAAATAATAATACAAAGGTCAAAAGAAAGATCAAAAGGTTAAACGAAGCAATAAATTATTTTCTCAAAATAAGTTTTGTAATTAACTGAGAGAAATAATACTGGAGATTATTACTAGACTTGGGCATTATTTTTGATAATTATATTAAGCTAATAATAAGAGAAATATGAAATTAATGTAGTTTATGCGTATATTTGTTTTTATTTATTTATGCATAAACAAAATAATATAAATAAAAAAGTTTTGTGTTCTTAACACTTAATTAACTTAATTAAAAACTCCTGGGTACTTGAAAAAACGTTTTTCCTACCTGTCTGACTGTCACGATCGCAACCTTCGGTCTGATAATAGGCTCACACTTACTTACCCTCTTAATCATACGAATTACTATAGCAAATCTTTCACCATTGAAGCTATCAAACTCTGGAATATGTTACCCATAACTGTACAATCGGCACCAAGCATCTTAACTTTTAAAAATCGCTTGCATGAACATTTTCTTTCTTTATGTTAAGTATTACTGCGTATTATTTGATATATATATATTTATGTCTTAACTATTTATTATATGAATATGTATGTATAAAAGTATTTATTATAACATAGAATTATGTATTTATTCTGTGTATATACGTAAATGAATCTAGGACTCTAAATATATATTTTTATTTTTAATTATTTTAAATTATTTATATTGCATTCCTGTACCTGACCGCAATTACTTTTAATTATGTTCTTCTTCCACAACCGGCTTGTCAGGAAGAAATCGCTTAAAGCGATATGGCCGCCTTTTGTTTTCCTTTTTTTGTTTAATCTTGTGTAAATTTCTGTGTCTTATGCAATAAAGAGTTTTATTATTATTATTATTATTAATTAATGAAAGTAAATTTTTTCTTACCTTATTTATCGCTTAGTGCCAACTTTGTTCCACGGTCAAAACGGTACATCTGGAAAAGGAAAAATAACTCTATTAATTCCTGACCCTGAGTTAACCTAGTATTTTAATTTAAAAACGACCTTATTTTAAAGCCAATAAAAGTTTAAATTTCTATTGTCTCTGAAAGTTACCACAACTGCCACATAACATTGACAAAGGAATAACATGATTTAACTGACAAACGTTTAAAATACGCGAAATAAACACATTACACTATAAATAGACGAATATGAATTCCTTTGTTCTCCCTTAAATCAATACCAACTCCATTCAAACACCCATCAACATCAGTGACATCAGCATTTCACTATCGATAACTTTATCGACGTTTGCACATCACTATCCCATGTAAATGTGCCTTTTCGGTCACATTGTCAATTCTGTACGATCCGGGGGACTCGATGCTCGTAATTAATGCTCACACACGCGGGCAGACTGTGATTGTGTGCTTCTAGCATTAGTTCGGCTAACATACAGTTTATAATTAAGGTCAGGGAGGGGTTGAGGTCAATTTTATCGATGGTTTAATGTTATGGGAAATTAAAAGCTTTAGATCTAAAGAGACTTGTAAAAAAGTTGTGTTGTAAAATAAAAAGCTATTTGGTTCTTACTTAAGTGTTAGAAATTAAATGTAAGTACTTCTTGAGAAATATAAAGAAAAGGAACCAGTATTAAAAGTTAAGTTGGTTTGATTATAGAGACGCAAATTCTATTCAAGAAGTAACTATGAACATATGTTTTAGTTAAGTAAAATTAAGCATTTATTTGTTTAATAACTTAAATAGCTTTAGTTTAAAAATTCTGCCTAAACCGATTTTAAATATCAACATACGTATAACGTTTCATATTTTATATCATTCATACGTATAAGAACAAGACGCATTAATACTTCTGCGATAGCTAATATAAGCCATATCCGTCAAAACAGAAACAAGCAAAACGCCTAAATAAGACTTCATGAGTCTTTACCTAATTAGGCACAGACGCATCTCAAAACTCTCAGCCCCATACGGGAAGTCCGATCGCTTGGATTCCCGCTAGTCTAAAAATATACTAAATCGCAAATGCTGGAGACGCCCAGACGTCTGAATGGACATAATTAAAGAATTCCTTAAAGGCGAAAGGAAGATTAAACTGTCAAGTTGTATTTCGTAAGGGTTTATAAAAAAAACGCTTGTGAAAAAGCGAAAACCAAATTCAGTTTACTTTACCCTAATTATCAATCTTTTTATTTTACCACGGCTAAGATAAGTTCCTATAAGATAATATAATGACAGTACTTGTACCACAAGACAATTATAACAAAAGACAATTTAATAAACAAAAGCACATTTTTCGTCCATTTACTATGTCACGATCAAAACAATCAAATCCCGAACCAAGATAACAAGGATCAGCAAAAAATGTGGGCAACAGAAAAAGCTTGATACTACAAACAGGCGTGGTTTACGCCGATATATTGTATACCCATTGCGGAAGTATGGAAGGTATAGGATGAAAAGGAAAAGAGTATTACGATATAACCCTTTTAAGTAGTGAAAAGCAACTGAGGCTTGAAGATATAGACCCTTATTCAGACCAAAGATAAAAAAAAAACTATATTAAAGTTACTAGGTAACCAAGTAATGAAGCATTGTTTGAAAGTAGGTGAGAAGTCGAACGTACAAGTCAAGTAGGTATACTTACGAAAAGCTTTGGATTGATTTAAATTTCAAATTAAGTTTGGGCTTCTTCCAGTGTGATATAGATTCTAACTTTTGACGCTCTCATGTAATAGATAGTCAAAAAAGGGCAAAGTTCGAACTACCGTCATTATTGCTATCATAAATTAGCCTCCAGTTAACCTTACATGTTTGTTTTAACCGAAACGCGGCAGTCAAAACTTTTGTTTGCGTATCACAACCTAAATAAACGGAGCATAAAAAAAGCCTTTATAAACATTGTACCCAATAATTTTCGAGCAAACAAAAACTTTTGTATCCCAAAAATTAGATGTAACATTTTCTTGTTACAAGAATAAAGAGGGGAAATATCCATTAAGGCTTTGGATAGGTATAATTTATCTAAGGCTATTGAAGCCCTTACAGGGATTGTTATCGACAACTTGGCAACGAGTTTCGGTCGCCTAATAATTACTTGTAGACGGGCCCTACCAGTGGTGTTAAAAGTACCTACTTAGTAAGAAAGCTTTATTTGTTAGGATAAAGAAGAAAAAGAATATTTATTGGACAAAATACAAAAATTAAGCTTTGAAATGGATTTAAATTTGTCTAACAATTAAGCACCAAGTATTTTAAGGTTATAGAGATCTCAAAAATCAATTATTTTTAATTCCTATCGTGAAAGCTAAAATTGTAACCCAGTTTTACAAGCAGAAATAGCAATATTCAAACAGAGGCTTCAAGCGCAAAAATAATCAACGTTTTGCGTAAAACGTCTTGCGAGTTAACCGAGTTGTTTAATATCGGAAGTTATGACTGTAATCTCGAAGACATTGTGTTAGATTATTGTTAATTAAGCACCTTATTAAAACCATAGTAACTCATATCAAGCCACGCGTAATAAGACAACTATGGTAAGTCTTATTAATAATCTCGAAACGTGAGACAATCGTGTAATTTGGTTATTTAACTTGATTTTGATCCTGAATTTTGATCGCTTTGAATAATATTTTAGGGTCTGATAAAAAGCTTGTAATTTCAATTATTTTACTATCAAATTCATATATATTTCAGAATGGGAAAAAACAAAAATGTCTAATGGTAGATCACGGCATCATAAACGTGCCTTCAAAGCTTAATTTATTTATTTATTCATGAAGGTTTGAATTATGATCCTGTTATTTTTGTACATATCTTTGCATTATTTCTTCCGCTACGCATTTTTCAACAAACATTCGACATGCTGGAAACTACACATATTAATTAACCTTGACATGTTTTTTCATTAACTGTATAATGGACTTTTTTCATACAATGACTGTCCTTGAGACGAACCGGTTTGTAAAAAAAAATGTAATTTCTTAAAAGGCTTTCATAATTTTATCAAATAATTAATTAGGAAATGGTGTCTTATAATTTTATGCTTACACACATAATCAACTATCAAAAAGAACACAAATGCAAGAAAATAAACATGATCACGAATTTTATTGCACAAATAAAATTATTTAGACCGAATTCTCACAGTAGTTCTTAACAACATCTAGACACGAACCAATTAAGAAAAGTCTGCTTACGAAGTTCAAACCAAACAATCATGAACTCTGTGTGTCTATCACGTTAAAAATGTGTTTGAAAATATATTAGCCGTTAGATCACTAATTTTAGATAATTTTAATTTATAAAAAATATTGAAAATGCACTTTACCAGCAGCCAAAGTTATAGCTTTAGACACCACATTAAAAGGTTCAAAGTTTGTATACGATATCTTCGTTTCATGTGGTTGCTGTTTATATCGTACGGAGTTGAAAAGCAAGTCCAGTATATTTTATCCGATAGACCTCATTAATGGTAGCCTTTTACTTAACGCACGACTGTTTATGGTCATTGAAGTTATCTTCTAAGTTTTATTTCATTGATTCGTTATTTAAACCACGAACAAGCCAAAAAAATCTGATTAGTTTTGTCTTACATGATCTTTCAAGATCCCATTAAAGGATTTAAAAATGCGATTTTATTCATTTATTCATTTTTTCATTTTATTTATTGACGGTTTTTGCACATACAAAATATATAATAAAAATAGTAAAAGCTAAATTTTGTACAAAGGTGCAGCTTATTTCAGGATGAAATTTCTTCCAGCTGACCGATGACTGGAGAGTTGGATGCAGAAAGCAATCTATTCTAGTGTATTCATATTTTCTAGTGGTGATATTTGCTGAAAATAACAGAAGAAGTTCAAATGTTAATTTAAATGCTGTTATTCTCTCTAAGTGTACAACGTTCATCGGGAACTAACTAAATTCAATTCCAAAAGATTGTTAATGGAATCTGAAGCCAACTTTACAATTTCATTTATTTTCCCCAACTTTACGGTAACTCTCAAGTTTCTTTTGCCAAAAGTCATAAACTTTCGAAAGTCCCACGCACGGACTGAAATTCGGATTTTGTTAACATTAAAAACAGATTTGCGGGTGGTACTATCATTGTAGTTTATTTTCTCAGAAATTACGAATAGAGATGGGTGTTTTATAGTTCTTAATAACTTTATCGATACTAAATATACAATAACTAGTGCAAAAAGCCACAAAATAAAACAAAAATATAATATATCAACAGTTATTGATTTGCAAATATTTTTTGTCATTTTTATCATATACTATTAAAAAACATATTTTTTTGGATACTATAAAAGTATAGGTGCTTCAAAAAGAACAAAGAAACCATTCAACACTGACAATCAACTGAAAAAAGGGTTTTTATAAGTATATACCCTCATGTTTGCTTTTCAATACAGAAACACGATCCCAAATTACACTATTACCGTATACTTCACATAAACCCTAAATAAGGAGAAATATCTCCCTCATCCCGAAACAATGCTTTCGTAGGATGTACGTGAGCGATTTTTCAAACGACTGGCGTATCTGAATTTCATTATTCTATGCCCAGCTCGTAGGTTATTTGTAGTATTTGTTAGCTGATTTTTATATCGATATTTTATTTTATTGAAAGGCGAAAGGTCATCGTTGGGTTGTTATCCTTTTCTATTTTCTGTGTAGTCCACCTGTGTCTAATATCACACACTTATGAAAAGAATTTAGTTTAAAAGATATACTTGTACATGTATTCTATGTGTAGGAAAAATTAGTAAACGTTTAACTACACTATCGAATTTTTATTTAATTTTTTCATACATTTTTTAAGGATAATATACAGTATTATAATAACAATCGATATAATAATCGACAAAAAACATCACTATTTACTTCAGCTTTATTTTTTCTCGGCTATTTTCGTTGAATATCATATTACGGTTGATCTACGAGTAGGAATGAATGTAAGTCTGAAAAATGATGAACTTCATTTTTTATTTTGGCCAACACTTGAGTCAACCCTCGTCTACGATATAGGAGGTGACATTTGTGAAGCAAATTAAATGAATTCTGTACATTTGTGTTATATTTTACATTAACCCATTTATTTATAAATGTGTTATAACTTATGTTTATTTAAAATGTTTTGTATCCGTCAATTGTTAAAAAAATAGGTTGGTTCATGAAATAGATTTGATGTAGAAGACCGTATACTTGATGGCTCCCGCACTCAACTAGGCTTGTGGATTACGGCTCAAACAGTGACCTATGCCCAGTTGGACATATATAGGCTGTTATTTGTTTTTGAATATATGAATGTTTATAATTATAAATATTATGTTGAATTTGTTAAAAGCGAGTTTGTTAAAATAATGTGAGTTTAACTTGTTTATCTTTAGAGCAGCGGTCGGCAACACGCGGCCCGCGGGCCGCATGCGGCCCGCCGAAGCCTTCTTTGCGGCCCGCGAATGTATTAAAAAATATCATTACATTACATAGTATACCTAAATCCAAGTCGCTAATTCTATCAGTTTGTATGTTTGGCTGCTAACTCCTCCTGAAGTACGAAACGGATTTAAATGCGGTTTTCTCCATATTTTAGGGTATTTATTTATTTAAATTTGTAAATAAAGAACGTTCAGGAAAAGTTTTTTTGAGTTAGTAAAAATACAAGGGTTCGCGTGCAAGTCGGAAAAATTACACCATTGCGAAGCCAGGGCGGGTCACTAGTATTTATATAAAATAAAATTTCACATGAATATTAAATTTAAAACCATTGATTATTTTTTGTAATATTATTATCACAAGCGTGGCCCGCCTTTGGTCGATTTTTTCACCGTGCGGCCCTTGCCTGCTAAAAGGTTGCCGACCGCTGCTTTAGAGTAAAACAACAAGTCTTAGCACTTTAAAAGAGTGTCTACTTACTTACCTCTTAGAAATTTCAGTAAAGTAAAAACACTTGTCCCAAAAAACCCGAAACTAAAATTAATACGAAAACATTATTTACCACTTTTGATTAAGTGACATTTGCTTTTATATAATACCTGCACGGCTAAGGAAAAATGGACTTAGGAAGGTAGTGTTAGGGTAAAAGAAAGTTTATTTTTTATATAAACCTGACGTTGCTAAGTTAGTATAAATTGTTCTGTAAAAGGAAAACCTGGCTATAAATAATATAAAGGTTTTCTTTACCTATAAAGTCACAAAAGAAAAAACAATAATGGTTAAAATATCTAGTGTTTAATGTCTAAGAAGAAATACCTTTACTGTTTTCTTAAGATTTTCTATTAAAAGGCAGCAAATCGACTCGAAAAGCGATAGTCATTCAAACTAATTTATTTAATTACGACTCACTTAGCGCTGCAAAATATTTTGCTCGAAATTTCAAAGGAAACATCTTGAAAACGCAAATTAACAGCGAAAACTTCATTTTACAAGCACTCCGAATAATCCCTTTGGATTTCTGTAACAGCAATTGCAAAGACGGATCAATTAATCAAACTAAAGCAGGAATCGTGATTTTGAAATTTGGATTAGAGATGGGATAGCAAATCGAATATTTGTAACTCCAAATTTTTTTAAAATACCGGTATTTGAGCACAATTACTGAACGATATAGCAACGAGTAAGCTTTACATACAATTTCGATAATTACTAAATTCCAATCGATACTTATACTTACGATGTGGCCATTAGATATTCTTAGATGCTTTAATTTATTTAGGGACGAAAAAGGTAATTGATAGTCATTATTAAATGGGCGTTAAAAATCACAAAAAATCCAATGTCATAAAATGTGCGATAAAAAAATATCGATATGTAGCCCAACACTAGTGCGTACAAATAATCTATGGTAGGGTCTACAAAAGTTTTAATAACCATTCATTTATCTTTTGAATACGAAATGATTTACGATCGTTATGGATAAAACCAATAGACGGAATTTAAATGAAAACCGCGAATTTACACTTACCTACGTTTTAAAACAAGGCTTACATCATTATTGATCCCGATATGATTTATGTTAATCTTACTATGACATTAATAAATACGGAAATTATACTGCTAAGTTATTAAATATTGTTTGTTACATGTTTAATTAAATCGCATGATGGTTTTCGTACTTACCTACATAAGGGTTGGTATAAATGTAACAATTTTAGTAATAGATAGAAGAAATAAAGAATACGAGCTGTTAGCGAAGTTTGTAGGTTTTGTTTGTTTAATATTCTTATTGGTGCATATATTTTAACTGGTTCGAAATAATAAGAAAAACAAACGTATAACATTACCACCGTCACAAGACGCATTATTGTTAACTCTCCCTCTTAAACCTATGGTGCATATTTTTATTTCCAATAGCACGAAAAACACAAAAATTTGCTTACACATTTAAAACCACACCAGATTCTATCTCAAATAAATCGTGACCAAATCCGCATTTACAAAACGAACTACTTTTCCCACAATAAAAATAGCGTTTCTTATCCTAATTTCGATCTATGGTGTAAAAAAAAACTTTTACCGAACCCGTTATTGGGGCCCGATTTAAAAAAGGAACGTTTGATCGTACAATAGGGTTGCCGAACCTAATATTGCCAATTTGTGAAGGACAAATCGGTTTTTGCTGCTAAAATAATATCGGTATAGGGATGTACGTACGTAAAGTTACCGGTTTTATGATACGAATAGTGGCAGGGTTACGGTTATTCTAGTAACATTTAGTTTTATTCATGTTGAAAAGTTTCTTTTGGGTTAATCCCGGTAAGATTTTAATTCAAGAAACAACCTTTCTTTTGTTAATTTTCTAGTCATGTGCAAGTAAACTTTTCATGGCTGACACAATTAGCCATCTATGAGGCGTCATTCCATAAAATATGGAAATTTTTCTATAGATACTTCACTAAAGGCCCTTACAGCGATTTCATAACTCTGTCACAAGATGAAAAAAATATTAAGATGTAATATATTCAACAAAGAAAAAGGTTATATAACCATTTACACTATGTTACTATCGAAGTAGATATCTGTAAAAGTTGTACAAACTTTTAGGTGCTTACTCTTAATACAGAATAAATTACCCGCTTCTAAGATATTCCAAACATTGCCAACTAAATACAAACAAAAACTTTTACTATTACACATAGAAAAATAATGTCTATTAAGAACCTTTGTACACTAATGGGAATCTTATCTCTAGGGGATAGAGTTGAAAATGTATAAAGACAAAAGTTTCCCTTAATGTTAGTGCGTAAGGCTAATTTCGAGTTTGCTAAGAATTTTCAGGAGGATCTGATTCTTAGAAACACATTTGTTTCTATAAAGAAACTTTTCTTATTAGAGCTTCAAGGGATTCCATTTAAGTGCAAAGAAATAGTTTTAGTCTATGATATTTATGAAACGAATGAATAAAATGTAACAGACCGAGAAAGGCTTTTAGAAGTTGAAGTGCTAAGTCTCAATTTAACTAAACAGACTTTACAACTCATGTTTTAACAAAAGTTACAAGTTACAAGCTTGGTCGTAAGTTTTAATGCCTACTTGGGCCATAGTGGCCATTTAAATTTGACACGGGCTTCGCCAATTACTTTTAAAATTTTGTTTATAACCAATGTCTATAGAATCCTGAAGCATTAAGATGCAGGACCGATGATGACTGTACAGACTTTAGATCATGTTTCTTTGGTTTTCCGCTTTACATATCTGTGTCTTCAAACCGGAATTCAGTAATGTTTAGGGACAGTAAGTTTGACTAAAGAAATACACATAGGTATGGCAAGTGCCCATTATCAGTATGGGAAACAATACGCAAGCAGATAAGTAGAACAAGATAAATAGAATAATATAAGTCTTTAAAATTATTCTATTCTACTAATATTATAAATGTGAAAGTTTGTGAGGATGTATGGATGGATGGATGGATGTTTGTTACTCTTTCACGTAAAAACTACTGGATGGATTTGGATGAAACTTTGCAGTAATATAGGTTATACATCATAATAAAACATACCGCGGGAAAACATCTCATTCCCACGGGAAACCGACTTCCACGCGAACGGAGTCGCGGGCGGCCACTAGTAAATAATATATCGTTCAAAAACTAAGTCTCTCTGTTACCGCAGTTTTTGAAATGGCGAAAGGTCGGGAAGTAAATTATAAATCAAATAAACCTGTAAAAATTTGCTAAAACTGAGTGTTATTGATCGTTTATCATTACCTCCCATTCTATTTTATCAGTTACATGACGTTTGAATCACACATAGTTTTAACTAGGCAATCCATTTACAAAGGTAATTCGGAAAGTGCAAACTGATAAACAGAGCCTAATCTACATGTGGTTTGTGGTGTTAGCAATTTAGGACTAAGCACTGTTTACTATTAATTAGTAATCAATGAAAGAGTTACAAATATATTGAATTCTCTCGGTTCTGTGGTTGGAACGGCTCCATTATTTTAAAACGCATTTTCAACCTAAATTAGTTAAAATGTTTTGTGGTTATATTGACAAAACCATCGCAAAAAGGGTGTTTGATAAATGAGGAACCCTTTTCCGTCTGTCTATGACATTATTGATTACAAATAAATGATTGAACATTCTTTTTTTGACAAATCGTGACTGTTTTTTTTTTAATTGAAAAAACATGTAGGTATAGTCTTAAACTGTAGGTACCTACTTTTAATGATACCTAATCCCAATTCATGTTTAATAAATATAACGTTCATAATAATCTTCTACGACAATTAGTCCTTCAAACTTAAATCTCTATAAATTATTTGCACCTTTTCAACCATAAATTTACACTAGCGTTGAACAATGTCACTTTACCACCTATGTAATAGCACCCTTTGGATTACCTGCGATTAAACCACACATTTTGTAATTTGCGTGTTGGATACATAAATATTAATAAACAAACTGTGAAATAATTCAAAATTGTACGAAACTACCGCAAATAAGCTTTAATTTCGCAATGGACAGTTGCGTTGATAGTGGCGCCTCTGGCGGCCACAGATTGTACTAAGACCACTTACTATTAGGGTTCCGTATCTCAAAAGGAAAAAAAACGGAACCCTTATAGGATCACTTTGTTGTCCGTCCGTCCGTCCGTCTGTCAAGACCCTTTTTCTCAGGAACGCGTGGAGGTATGAAGCTGAAATTTATATCAATTACTCAGGTCTACTGTCCCTTGAAGCTGTGAAAAAATCAAACTTCTAAGCCACCACAATCAAAAGATACAGCCGTTTATGCCGCAACTTTTCGACACTTGCAAGGGAATCAAAACCTACAGGGTGCTTCCCGTGAACTCAGAATCTTGAAATTTGGTACGAAGCAACGTCTTATAGCATAGATAAAGGAAAAATTACGAAAACCATAAATTTTTAGTTATATCACATAATATATTTTTTTTAATAATTTTAACCTTACTACCCATTTCCTCATAAACGCGTAGAGGTATTAAATTGAAATTCATACCAAATACTCAGGTCTATAATACCTTTAAGCTGTAACAAAATCAAACTTCTATGTCAACGCAATCAAAAGAAACAGCAATTTAAGCTGCATATTTTGAAACTCGCAAGTACTCGCAAGGGAATCAAAACCTAAAGGGTACTTCCAGTCGACCTAGAATCTTGAAATTTGGCATGAAGCAACGTTTTATAGCACACATAAAGGAAAAATTCCGAAAACCTTAAATTTTTAGTTACATTACAAAATATATATTTTTTAATAAATATAAACTTATTACCTTTTTCCTCATGAACGCGTAGAGCTATCAAGTTGAAATTCATATCAAATACTTAGATCTAATTGCCTTTAACCCGTAAAAAAAAAACTAAGTCAACGCAAAACGCAAAAGTACAACCATTGATACCGCATATTTTGAAACTTGCAACTACACGCACGGGAATTAAAACCTAAAGACCACTTCCCGTTGACATAGAATCTCGAAATTTGGTAAGAAGCAATAGCTTACAGCACAGGTAACAGAAAAATTCCTAAAAACTTAAAATTTTAAGTAGTTTTTGCAGGTTTGTACGGAACCCTCGGTGCGCGAGTCCGACTCGCACTTGGCCGGTTTTTATTTATTAGCAAATGGCTTTATTAGCAAAGGTAAAAAAACATGGTTGATATATGTTGATTTGTGTTTGTTACATTTTAATACGGTTAAAGTAAACACGGTAACTGAAAAGTGAGTAAATTATAACCCAATTTTCTTTTTTGATTTCGCCTACTTTTAAATCTTCGATATTAGGTAAAGCCTATTGATAAACCCTTTAAAACTAAATACGTTACATAATTTCTTTGTTTAAAAAAACTATTCAGAAACCTCATAATTTCTAGAAATGATATCAACTTAGGATTAGCAATTACATCATATCGTTCTGATATTCATAATCCTAACTACTGCTTTCCTCTATGCTTATATAGGACACTACATTTCTTGCTCTTTTGATACCACACAAATACGCAACGCCACAGACTTACATCCTCAAAGATTTCCCGCTTAACCTCCGCGTAAATACCAAAACATCCCCGCCGTCACAAAGTCTGCTATTCTCAAACACCCCCTGTTTTATCGCACCCCTCATCTACGTTAGGGGTTGTTAGACCCCGTGGCAAATCCAACAATTCCGCTTGGTATTTTGAAATGGCTCAAATTTGATGAAAAGCGTGATGAATTTATTTGAATGTTAGTATTTAGAATCAATGAGAGATTCGAAAGTATTGAGTTCGAAGGCTGGTCTGTTCGCGTTTGAATAATATGATAAAGAAAGTTTGATAGTATCAATATCGACATACAATTGAAATGTCTAAAGAAAGATATGAAATATTTCACGAACAATTTGCAACATCTTTTGACGATCTTTCTGAGTACTTTAAACCGTCCCAGTTAACACAATTTCATACCGATACGTATTTCAAAAACACGATTTTCAAATAAAGGCCTTGTCCCAAACAGCCTTACAAAGGCATCAAAATAAATCTTTCGAAAATTTCGCCGGACCGAGAGTGAAATTACTCAAAAACACGTCCCGTTCCTTCGGCTATTTGTAATCCCTTCGTCCCTTAATCCCCGCCCTGGAATTTAACCGAAAAACACCCTTACAGTTTTCATCAAATTCAACCCCAGCTGTTATATGCACTTTAGGGGTAGTTTTGAAAAGGGAACGATAATGAAACGGCCGCCCGGTGGAGTGCAGACCGAAGCGGAGCGGGATGCGTTTTGACAGCTGCTGTCAACTGTCAAAGTCACGCGAGTGATTAGCGTTCTAAGTTTAAATGATTTGTTTAGGAAAAAATATATTAAAGAGAGCAGCATAAGAATAACACATTCTCTGACACTATTAAAAAATGGATTCTTAAGTAACAACGATTATAAACCGGAGAAATCCTCTAAAAGCAGTCCAATGCAGGACATACTTAATATCGATTTTTTTTTTATAAGAGAACCTAGCTAACGAGCAAGCGGGTCACGTGATGGTAAGTGATCACCGCCGCCCATATACACCCACAATTACATATGTATTGAGGGTGCGTTGCTGGCCTTCAAGAAAATTGGGCACCGGATATCGCACTGACCGAACGAAACGCAGGAACATCGTCCCTACTTCACATCGGGTTTCTGTGCGACGGTGGTATTTCACCGTTCGAGTCAGCCCAGTAATCGCTGCAGACAGAGCCTACAGCTAGACTCTACCACTAAATAATCAAAATCGATTAATTTATTTAATCATACCTAGAAAAGTTCTAGGTATTTGCACATCGAGTTTAGGCTGGACAATCCATACACCACAGTACCTGTAACAAAAAAAAATATGTTAAAAAGTCAAAAATGCGTTTTTTAAATATCTAATAATATTGCAGGAACATTTTAGAGTACCGATCAATCTAGGTGGTACTAATTAGGAATAATATTTAGATAATCTTACCAAAATAAGGCCAAACTCATCAAGTAACAGATTAAGTTGCCACTCGAAATAATTAGCTTAATCATAAACTCTTGTAAATTTAACGATGATTACAAACATTGGTTTAACGCTGGCCCATTTCCGATGCAGTTTAAATAAATAGACAGTACAAACATCACTAATATTTGGAATTGAACAAACAAATGTAACAGGGTTTGAGTTCATAACTGATGATTAGTGCATTCTAGTTTTGTTTATAGTGTGATAATCATAAGTACTAATACTATTGAGTCCATATTTAGGACTCATATTTGTATAGACCAATAGTTAAAGTTTTTTTTTTTGTTTTTTTTTATTAAAAGCAAAAAGGAAAGTTGCTTCTTTTGGAATAGCTTATGATCACCCTCTGCTGAAAATACAAAAGATAGAAAAGAGCTTAGTGCAAATCCCAACACTAATACCACCGTCCTGTTGATTTTTAAATTACAATAGCAGGATACCCAGCCTTCAAGATCAATCATCTAAAGTCTCCGCTACCATGCTAATGCCACTGAAGACTTTAGGCGTGGGTAAGCCTACAACATGAGAGTTATTAGCTTATTTCACGAAGCAATGTAATAATGAACTCTATTGTAAAGAAACGACAATCGTTTTTGTCGAGTATCGTAAAACATTTTTGTCACAACTAGTCTAATAAAAAGCGGGGTAACCATTTGCAGATCTAACTCTCCAAGAAACGACTACAGAAGCTATTTCATGTTTACATTGAAGCACGTGCAAAACATATTAACCCTGCAAATGTCTCGTGTCGGACTGTTAATGGTGATCGTCAGGAGCCACAGTTGCCATTAAGGGTTAAATACTATGTTATTCGGTCGTATGTGAAAAAAAGTTAGCAAGGTATTTTTGGCTGCGTTTTCGTTTTTTGTCTTTTTGCAAGGCTAGCTTCTACACATTGCTTTAATTAAATGAATGGATGAAAAAACAAACAAATTGTGTTATTTTGTTGAAATTTACATGACATAATATTTCCTCCAAATTCAACAAGAAAAACATAAAAAGTTATTAAACAAACTCCAAAACGATGTTTTAAAGATTTCTTTAATAGTATAAACAACAAAGATAACCTAGTAATTTTGATTTATGCATGGGATAACCTAACCTAACCACCGGTTTTTAATGTCATTCCAAACAACTTTACCCTAACAAATCTAGTCTTGGCCGTGAAACTTGACAGCCAAATATATCTTTAACGGAGTGAATTCACGGTGGCTGCTTCAGAGTTTTAAAGACAATCACAACTTGAAGTAGGTTACATTGTTCTTAAGTTCTCTAATTGCTTACACTCGAAATCACAAGAGACTAACGCAAGACAACAATTTGAAGACCCAGTTACAACTGAGTTAGCTAGACTATTGGCGTTGTCAGTGTTGGGTAGTGTACGACATGAAGCGACTGAAAACAGTGATAATACAGAAGACAACAATTAAGCGACAATGATGCTGATGTTAGTTGAGGAAGTACATCTAACGTTGTTTGCTGTACCGTGCCGTTTACTATCTAATTAGTAATTTAGGATAGACGATGCTTTTAATACTTTATGAAATATGACATAGAGTGTGGCTATCCTTATTGGGTTCTTAAGCAATAAGGAAATAGAACATACCCAGGAAATATGATCTCTTAAGATAAGGGAAGAGTTCACTTTAAAGGTTTATCCAACTCGACAATCTTTTCATTCAGGTTTTTTGTTCTAGGTATGTCTGTCGGGTTGAACAAGAGAAAAAAAGTCTGAGACGACACGTGTTAAACCATCAGCTAGTATATTGAAATCTAAATGGTGTATTTCAACGTTTGATAGAAAGATAGTCCTGTCTTTATATGACTATGTGTGATCCCGTACTTAGTTCAAATTTTATAGCTTCAAGCAATTTAGATTAACAAATACGAAATATAGTTAAAATAGATCAGAAAATACGAAAATACCATCAAGGATTTTCTGCGTTGCAAAGTCGAATTTCCATTTGCCAAAATTCATTAGAAATTCGGACATTTTAAATAGGAACCCATTCGCATTGATTGACACCTTTATTAATTTATAAATTACAAGCGACCCGCCCACGCTTCGCAATGGTGTATTTTTGCCAACTTGAACACGAAACATTGAATTTTGGCTAACATGAAGAAACTTTTTTCGAGTGTTCTATATTTACAAATTTAAAAAAAGATTCTTAAAGATGGAAATACCGCATCAAAATATGTTACTTTATTTAGGATTAATAGCGGACAAACAAACAGACAAAATTAGCGACATGGATTTATGCTATGTAATGATTTACCAGGAAACCTTTCATTTAAATTATTTGAGTAATCTACGAGTAAAATTCGTTGTTCACCTTTGCTGATATTCCCGCAGGTAATTTGAGTCAATCTATTCTTAGGTTTTCATTTGATTGTTTCTGCATCATTCTATACATCTTTACAGTGATTCGGTTTCTTAATAGCCATTGAGATGAATTTCTGGTGCAGTCTATCTTTACAAGAATGTAGGAATTCAGGGTGTTGTGTTCTGTAGCCTACATATTTTAAAAATATTCTAAGTTTGAAGTTCTAGAAGGGAAGGATATGCTTCTGTTCTGTTGAGCATTGTTCACTTGAGATTTGAGAAACAGGAAAATTAAGTCCGTGATGTTTTGAGATAGCGCCTTTGGGTGAATTTCACTTTGAAGATGGAAGCGTTAAATTGTGAAGATACTTTTTGTGTGAGAGTAAAATTTCTGTGAATAGAAGTATAACACCTACCTGTAAGTGATATAACAAAAACAAGTGTTGAAAAATATTATAGAATCCCAAAAAAAACTATTGGCTAAGGAAAATATCTCCATTACATAAAAGCAAGCGTTCAAATTCTCAGTTTTATTATTTTAGTTTCCAAATTAATAAATCCTGCAAGATTTTTGACATCTTTTTGGATGTATTCATTTTGAACCTATCGTAAGCATCGCCAATATTTATCATCAACCCTTGTATTTTATAGCGTTATTTTCTCCTTATTCTATAAAAATTTCCACTTCCCCTTTTTTTCTATCCGACCTGCTTCCGTTCATTAACCTGTAGCTTCTGCTTTATCGTCGAAGTCTCGGTCTATCATTAGTCTAAAAATATACCACTGCCCACGCCGCTGTGAATAAAAGATATTTAACAGACCACCTCAAGATATAATTAGATGAGAAATAACATGTTTTACCACGACATCCTTCGGGGTTAATTACTTCAAATTAGTAGCTACTGAAAAAACTTGAAATTCTGCTACATATTAGTTTATTTCTCTGTTTCAATAACAATTTAGATTTGAAATTAGTTGAATCATATTGGAAAACAGTTGAAAACTATGTATTTTGTTATGAAAAAAATATTGTTTGATACTTTTGAAACTAAGTTTAGACGCCACGTCTTTTATTATTTCAATTTCTGAATATGTAAAACAAACTCTAAAGTACGAGCGTTGCAAAGATTTAAATATAGTGAACTTTTTTTATAAAGTATAATGTTTGGTTTGATTAACAAAGATTTTTTGTAAAAACGAGTAGGTACATAACCTTAAAATAAAAAACCTGGCGGATGACATAAAATGCCCTTACAGCATATCTCTTTACGGTTTTGAACTTAAGCGATGAAATTATGAAATGTAGTTTTATGTAATTAAAACATAGCAACCGATTTTACTCCATATACGGCAGTATAGAATAAAATAATCTTATTCAAATACATTCTCAAATCTTTTTAAATTCTTACTGGAATAACGCAACTTAATTTTTTGATAACCTACAAAATCTACGCTGTTACTTTCTGCTTCCCGCTCTTTATTCCTACTTCTGGTAAGCTTTGACTTTATCAGACTTCTGCTTATGACACTTTTCGTGAAATTTACTTGAAAATGTCCCGTTTTCAGTCGAAACATAACTTCCTCTTTCCGTGGCTTACATCCGGCCACCGCAACTCTGGTGTTACCAAGTTATAAATAAAGTTTATTATATTCGTAGTTTTATGCAGTGAAAGTTTTCATGTGACCATTGTTTCGGTAACTACTTCATTAAACTAAATAAGTAAAAAAATCTTTAATTTTATGCATTTTATTCATGTAATCTTTAAACAGTTTTTCTTCTCTTCTTTCTATAAATGGTAAGCTTAAACCTTAAGCTGGTAACCGATTGAAATCTCGAATTTCTGTTACCCGAATCTAAAAACCCCAAAACGGTTAATAGAACTTTTAAAAGCCAGATGTATGAATGACACCTCTTCGACAGCTGCTTTGCGTCGGGGAGGTTCCCGAAAGTGTGGAAGGAGGGGGTGCTGTGCCTCCTCCGAAAGGAGGGTCGGCCGGAGGATTCACCCTCCGGCTACCGGCCGGTCGTCCTTCTGGACGACGCGGCGAAGCTCCTTGAGAGCGTGATTGCGTCGCGCTTCAAGGAGCACCTGGGGGGGACCGGCCCCGACCTGTCCAATGCCCAGTACGGGTTTCGGGCGGGCCGGTCCACGGTGGATGCGCTTCAAGAATTGAAGCGCATCACCAAAGAGGGGGCGAGGCAGGGGGGAGGAGTGTTGGCGGTGTCGTTCGACATCGCCAATGCCTTTAACTCCATCCCCCACGCCACAATATTGGAGGCGCTCCGATACCACGGAGTGCCTCCATACCTGCGGGCCCTGCTGGCGGACTACCTCCAAGGACGGGAGGTATTGTTCGTCGGCAGGGACGGCCGCATGAGGCGGCGGCCGGTGGAGTCGGGTGTTCCGCAGGGGTCGGTCCTAGGACCACTCCTGTGGAACATCGGGTACGACTGGCTCCTCCGGGGCGTCCTCCCCGATGGCGTGGGTGTCATCTGCTATGCGGATGACACCCTCGTCACGGCGCGGGGGCGCAACTTTGGGGAGGCGGCCGCCCGGGCGTCGGAGGGGGGGGACCCTGGTCGCCCACGTAGAGGTGGCGGGGCGGCAAATTGTGGTGCAGGCCCAGATGAAGTATCTGGGCCTGATCCTGACGGGCCGGTGGAAGTTCGCGGAACACTTCCGCCGGCTCGCCCCGCGCCTCCTCAAGGCGGCGAGGGGCCTTAGTTGGCTCCTGCCCAACATCGGGGGGCCGGCTGCGGCATGCCGGCGATTATATGCCGGTGTGCTACGCAGCATGGCCCTGTACGGGGCGCCCATATGGGCGGATGACTTGGGGGTGGCCAACCGTACCCTCCTCCGTAAGCCACAACGCGCCATCGCTCAGCGAGTGGCGCGGGCTTACGGTACGGTTGCCCACGGCGCGGCCTGTGCCTTGGCGGGCACTCCGCCATGGTACTGGGAGGCCGAGGTGTTGTCCGCCGTCTACCACTGGACGGCGGATAAGCGGGCGCAGGGGGAGCGCCCCGCACCAGAGGAGAGGGTCGCCGTCTGGCGGGGGGCCCGCGAGGACATGCTCCGCCGGTGGACGGCGGAGATGGCCAACGCGGAGTTCGGACGGTGGACCCTGGACGCCGTTGGTCCAGTCATTGAGGGCTGGATCGAGAGGGGGCATGGGTTCCTCACCTACCGGTTGACGCAGGTTTTGTCCGGGCATGGTAGCTTCGGGCATTTCCTGTGTCGTATACGGAGGGAGGAATCCACGGCGTGCCACCACTGTGGCGCGCCGGACGACACGGCGCGGCACACCCTGGCCGAATGTCCGGCTTGGGATGTGCAGCGCCGTCGCCTCCAGGCGTCCGTAGGCCCGGACCTCTCGCTGCCCGGCTTGGTGTACGCCATGCTGGGCTCCGAGGCGGTCTGGGTCGCGGTGGCCTCCTTCTGCGAGGACGTCATGTCGCAGAAGGAGGCTGCGGAGCGGGAGCGTGAGAACGATCCTCTCGCGCCCCCGCACCGCAGACGTCGAAGGGGCCGGACGAGGCGCGATCGCGACCAAGTCCAGCCTGGTGGTGGCCAGTGGGCGGGTGATGTGGGGACACACCTGCCCGCATTGCACGGACCACCACCATCGACGGGTGGGAACGACCGGGCGCTCCCGGTCGCTCCCACAGGCCCCCCTTCACCGCGGGGGGGGTCCGAACGGGCCCGTCGTGCAGTAGACGGGCCATCGCTGGTGGAGTTGTGGTGTAGGGCTTACGGCCGGTCCCATGACTCCACCTCAAAGGCGAAGACGGAGCGCCGCGGGGTTTTAGTGGGTAGTCCCCTGGGCGACATGTCAGTTGCTCAGGTGGGAGTCCCACACACGCCCCCCGCCGCCCTGGTGGGGGGTACGGTGCGTAAATGCATTTCCCCGCGAAAACAAAAAAAAAAAAAAAAAGATGTATGAATGACAACTTTTTAAATTCCTTTTTTATTTTTCCAGATGAATCAATTTCCAGATACAATAAAACCAAATTTTGAAAAAGTATTTTTATGTTTCCCATATTCTTATTATCCAGACATAGTTATACCAGATTCTCGAAATACTTTTTTTTGTTTCCCATCGTACCATTTTCCAAAAAAACTACTTCCAAATTATAAAAAAAAGTTCAAACGTTTTCGGGATATTAAAATTCGGGATTAAGATAGGTAACTCAATCAGGCTAGATCGATAAAAAGGTCATTTCCTCTTCCTTTTGCGTTCGAAAGCAAAACGATTGGTTCTTTTGCGTTATTAAAGTTTGCTCATAGATATTTTCCCCATCGGTATCCAGTTTATTTACCAAAACTTTCCGAAATAAGAAACAAAACTGTTCCGACTTTCGGAAAACTAAAAACAGTAATAAAAACGAAATCAGGCCTCGTGTAACATTACCATACGGAATATCGTTTGTTTATCTTTTCTTTAGAGTTTTTCTATTCTACGAAAAAATACAGTAAAGTTTTTACATCTGGGTTAGAAAAATACTGCCTGACGACTAAAATATATAACGACACGTATTTTCTTCCTTGTCGGAAACTTTGTATTTTTATAAGCCTAGTAGGTAAGGTCCCTTATTGGTAGTTTGAAAAATCTTGACGTTAGTTAAGCCACTTTCCTTCGCCGAGCGTGTGGTCTTAAGATGGATAAATACTTATTCGACATCGTACAATACTCTGTAGACTATGATTCAAATCTTTACTTATAAAATAACAAGTCCTGACTGACTGACTGATTCATCTTCGCTGAGCGTAAACTCTTAGTGTTAGTGCCATGAAATTTGGCACCGGTGTTCCACACTAAACTAGCAAATCATAGGGAGGAAAGCTACTTTAGTTAATAAAACATAAACTTATTTCGCACAATACTCACGGCCTAAGGTGACTCTAGAAGCAAATATACCAACTGTTTGCATCCCGTAGCAAGACAGAGTAGATGGAATTGTAAATGAAACAGTCTGCAGATGGCAACAGAATTTCTAACTACCCGCCATTTGGCGATGTCAGATTTGAAGCCACTTCCCAAGTGTTGGTTTAGGTACGAGGTGACCCTAATGTGATTCTTTATTTTATTTGGTCCTGTAATACAGAAAATATAAAGTGTTATGTTAAAAGGTTCTGACAGTATACATACTACTTTTATTGTAAAAAGGTAAAGTAGTCACTCTGTTAACTAAACTTAGAGCTTTAGATAAATTGAACAAGTGTATGTTTAAATTTGTTAGGAGGAACTAGCTAGCGAATTCGCTTTCTTTTTCGACATCAAAGTGAACTCAGAATCCATTATCGAATATCCTGGTTGGTATACCAAATCTCGTTCCACTATTAGAAAAATAAATATCAGGTGGTTTAACTAGAAACGTTCAATAAAAGCTATGGATTTTTGAGATTTGGATTTGGCTAGTCAATCAATTCCTTCAACAAACTAACAATGTGGTAAACCACATCTCTTTGATGCTGATTATCTATTTACACACGTTAATATTAATTATATACGATCGATATATCCGCTAATGCCGATTAAAGTGATGTTTGGTTAATTGGATCCTATTGTAAGCACTAGGATTAGTCTGAAGGTTGATTGAGGTCGATTGTTCGATTCCTTGGGGGGAGGGAATTTTTAGCTTCGCTGGAAAACAGACTGCTGTAATACGGATTATGTTTGGGATTAAGACGTTAGCTCTCAGGTCATTTAGAGGTTGTAGACTAAGAAATGCTATTAGGAAAATATAATAACAAAGATATTTACATAGTGGCGGCAAACAGTAAAAAATTAACCACCAACAAACAATATCCATTACTTTTTTGGCGCATAAGTAAGTAAGAAATTTAAATAATCGTTACTTTACAAATTAAACTTAATATGTACTAATTGAAACTATTTTTTCTATTTTTATTTCCTGAAATATTGTTTTTTCAGCTCGATCATTTATTTATTTGGGATGATGATACTCGTAAAGGCCAAACCTACTTTTGTTAGAAACACCAGGAGTTTTTATAGCACTGGTAAAAGTGATCTCTTTTTTAATTGAGTCCATTTTTAAATATAAAATGAAGGAGATACTATGGTAAAGAAAATATTTTTTATAAGGCGTGTTAATGGAAGCATCTTGCCGTGTACTTTTTTGCAAGTTATGTAAATGTTGCACTTTGCAAGACCATTTATTTATAACTTTAACTAAGCTTTTCGCTAAGACTGGGTCATTAATCTTTAATGTATTGCTAGCTTTCGATGTCTGAAAACATTACAAATTTATGTCCAAAAACAAATAAAACTCAGGTTTCTAAACTTAAATTTATATCCTCAAAAATTCTGTTACAACAAAAATAACAGGAAACTCCTCTGTTTTGTCCCGTAATTTAATTAAGATTCCGTTTTCGCCTCAATAATTAATATTTTCTCTCTGGGGTCGTGGCTGATAAAAATTTAGTCCGAGAGGTTTTTAGTAATTAAAAAATAATTTGTTTGGGAGTTCTTACAAGAACAGTGGGTAGGTAGACATTTAAATAGATCGGTATCCGCTAATTAACTCTTGTTAAAAGTGAATTAAAATGTATTCTACTTTTCCCTAAATTTCTAATGGGTGTGTAATATTCGGAATATTAAGCGGTTGAGTGGTTTAATGCCTAGATCAGGCTATTGAAGTAAATATGTTTTTTAGGAATTGGCTTGTGTCTAAGTATATCTACGTATAGGTTCGCCCCTACTCCAATGTGTGAAACCTAGAACACAAGCACTTACTGCGCTTGCTTTAGGGCCACACAGTATGATAGTCAGGAAATTTACTATTGTACGTACTATACTTTTAACGTTTATCCAAAATTACTTATTTGATCGATGGTTTTGTTATTCCAATAGTCTGCCATTGTGATAATTTCCTCGAAAGGTAGATTTCAAAAGTAGCTCAAGGATAACCAAAAGACTGAATGTATTTCATCTACTGTTGCATTCGACCACTTCTTTGCCAAGTACGTTTGAAGGGTCTCATCAAAAACCTAAGCCATTTCCAAACACTCTAATTTCAGATAAACTTATATAGATTAAGAGATGTCTAAATATTTTACCTGATTGCACATACCTATGCGAAACCTCTCACATTTTTCACAATGGGAATCTCCGCTTCAAAGTGTAACTAGAATCTCGACTTATCTTTTGAAGTTCAGAAGACAGTGCCCAAGTTTAAGGCTTCAAAACTAGGTCAGCATCAGTTTCTGCCTTGCTGCGAGCGGAGTATGTTAGCTTCATACCAATTTATCGCCCTTAAAGTTGGTAGCGGTTTGGCAATATTTCAATGGGTTGGAGTAGGCAGTTTATCCTAAATTTTTTAGAGGTAAACATTTGATCTGAGATAAGACTTGATTTAAAAAAAATCTTTTAATAATCGTGTTTTATACATATTAGGTACAACTTGAAATAACTTCACTGTTTTTAATTAATGTTTGTGCATTGCTCAATACGCGTATGTCAACATTATTGAAAACAAAAAAAAACAATAATTGCTTGTCCAAGCACATAACGTAATGCTTCTCATTTTGTCTGTAGGCACAATCAAATTTCAGCTATTTTATGGCTACGGTCTCTAACTACAATGCAGCAGCTAACATCAAAGTCTTAACATAATCTGGTCGTAAAAATCAGAATGACTTTTCTCCTCCAATGCGCAATTAAGCTGACTCTCTTAATTGAAGGATTATTGTAAGAGTCGTTAATTTAACCGCCCCTTTAGATAAGGATGTGGACACATGTGAATTGTTTACTCTCCGTGGTCTAAACATTGAAAAACTAAGTAAGATAGAAAACTGATTTACTTAAGATGAAAACGTAGCACGAAATTCCAACCAAAACTCATTCATCTATTTGATACTACGATGCTCTAGAAATGACACACACGTGAAACTAATTTACATCTGTATTTTCGCGTGGTTTTAAAAGGAATGGTTAAACAGGAGTAAATTTAGACCAACACTGGTTTACTTTTAGTTGAACTCAGTTGCAGAGTTCAAAAACTTGTGCAAATATGGACTTTACTGTTGCTTGTGTATATCTAAAATTCCTGGGTTAAATTTCGGTTTCAAGTCATTTTCAGGTAACTTACTTCAATTACTTATTTTACTGTTACCGACTATGTTTGGTATGAACCCACTGTGTCATTTTAACTGCTGGAATGATTATGAAACTGTGTTGAGTACCAATATGCAGAAGCCCGGACTACTTATACATTTCTAGAACTTCTAAGAAGTCTCTCTTGATATTTTCCATATTATTTCACGTAAACTTACTAATTTTATTGTTAAAAAGAAAACATCTTACTTTATTAAATTTCTTCAAGCGCACGGTGCAATTAAGCAATGTCAGCTACGATCAGTCCTTGGGCGAATGACTTCCACTGTAGCGTCTTCATGCTTTGGAAGGTACGCTAGCTTTTGGTTCGAAAACTCTCACTGAAACGTACTTTAGACTCTTCTTCGTTACTGGTCAGTGAAATATGATAATTTCTGGAGTGTCTTCCAGTACTTGTAGTAGTAAAAGTATATACTACGTAAATATTATATTTAATCGATAACGTCCATTATGTTTAGATGAATCCATTAACTAAGTACATTAATTATGCGAATACCTACGTTGTTATATTAATCACCACCGATCATATTTTTTTCCGACATTAGATTAATCTTTCGCATTTCACGGTTCATTACCATCCCCTGTGGCCACACCTTTATATTTCCACCCCTTGTCAAGGGTGCATTCTTAATGACAAAGTTTTGTGGAGCAACTTCTAAGGTTCTACTAAGCGAAGTTTCATATAAGTAGGTACCTACTTTAAGTATGAACCTTCTTACTTAGTTGCGCAAAATCTTTTGGTTTTCTGATATAGCCAAATACTTAAGTGTGTTCAGACAGTGATTATGACTGAAATGCGTAATATAATGTCAAGTACAGATTCTTTTATGCTATATTTGTATTAGTAAGTTTTAAACTTCAATATGGTTAAAAATCATGGTATAAACTCAATCAATAAATTTACCAGGTTATTATATACCCCTTTAAAAACATGGTACCTATAATGGAGACTACACACACATTAAACCACACTATAACCTGAAATTCACCACTTCTAATGAACTTTATAGGCTTCCTGTGTACACTATCCAATTTTAAGAAGCTTCCCCTCTAGCGATATTCCTATGACCCAGCCGTATCCTTTACGCAACAGGAAAACCTACTCTTCCCATGTTTCATAATGAAACAGCCACTAAACCAACAAACAAGAGAGAAGCGATATTAGCTAAGCACTCGATAGTCCCTAAGCGTGATGCTTTCCGTCAATTGATGTGATGAAATTGCAAAGCCTTTATAAACCTCTGGTTAGAGTGAATACAGGGGAAAATGAATCTTTATTTAACGTATTTAGGTGTATAATTACTATTTCAAAGCGATATGTTGCTACTGGTGTTTTTGTTCGGTGTGCCAGACATTACCGCTTTTGCATAATTGTTTTCTGTTTTGCATGTGATCGTTATGCACTAGTCCGCGAAGCTTTTATAAGGCGTAAGGTATTTAGAACGAAGTAGTTCACTTTCAGCACCCAGTTTTTCAGCACCTGCTCGTTCAGCACCTGGCCTAGTTCACTTTCAGCACCTATCAATAATTTCGGCAGGTGCTGAAAGTAGACACAAATGTATTTTTACATTTAAGTTCACTTTCCGCACCTACAATATAGCAGCCTAGTGCTGGCTGCCTAATGGTTTGTTAGACAAGACGATATTAATAAAATATATCGATAAAAACCACTTGAACATGTATTTATATTTTTTCTACAAAAATCTTATTGCTTTTAAAGTTAGGTATTATCAACGACAAACAATTTGTAATAGTTGGCACTAGTAAATAGGGATGTAAAAGTGTTATTAAAAATCGATACTTTTTAAGATTACTTTTTACATACATACATTTTAGCCAGTGTCTTAGTTTTTTATTCATGTGTTACGAGGTGATACTATAACTTTGTTTTGCTAATCCAGAGTACATATGTCTGTAAAAAAAAAGCTATTCATTTTTTTCCAAGTATAAAAAAAAGGTTGAACTATGTTTTATTGGTAATAAAATATCTTCAAGTTTTGCAGTTAATGTAATATTAGGTCTGAAGAACCAAAAACACAAAATCCAAAAGAGATTGCTATTGTTTTAAGAGTGCTACAGAAGAACTGTAAGCATTATGCGGAAATTCGGGCAAAAACTGGCACATATAAATCCAAAAAAATTGCTAAAATAAACTAATTTTTATACTGCATAATAGAGGATACTGCATACAAAAGGGGCTATATTTCCCTTGGCCACTGTATAGAAAAGCTGCGATTTTAAGCTGATTCATCACATTATTATTTAAAGTTATTAATAACTTTAGATATGCGCCATCAATAGCCAGTAGCGAAAGAAATTTACACATATAATTTGCAGTAAGGCACTACTTTAACTTTGTAAGATTCACTCTATTATGCCCTTTTCTGTAATATTATTATTATGCACGAGTGGGTTATAGATCGGTTTATGGCCCTAGAAACGATGTGATAAAGCTCACTTTCTTAGCAAGTGTGTTTAAAATTTGGTTTAAATTGCATTTGTTGCTGTGTAGGAAAACTATTTATACAAAAAATAATTGTTTTTCCTCGCAAGTGTATTGAAAAAGTGCGTATGGTACTTGTGAGCAACATGTTCATTATACACTTGGCTGATTTACTACAACCCTCAGCCTCGTGTAAAATGAACTACTTTGCACACTTGTATCATAATACATTATATACTAATATGGCGACTGATAAAAATAGAATGAGTTATTGTATCTTAAGTATCGATTAAAGCTGATTTGCTACTATATGTTGTCAGAAAGAGAAAACTGATACATTGAAAATAAAGAGTTGTTAGTATGTTGAAATTTAAAAATGAGTTTTTATCGATATTAGGCAGCCAGCACTAGGCTGCTATATTGTAGGTGCTGAAAGTGAACTTAAATGTAAAAATACATTTGTGTCTACTTTCAGCACCTGCCGAAATTATTGATAGGTGCTGAAAGTGAACTAGGCCAGGTGCTGAACGAGCAGGTGCTGAAAAACTGGGTGCTGAAAGTGAACTACTTCTTTAGAACGAAGTACCTAAGTTAGCTTATGCGATAAATGTGGCTTTTGATTTCTTGTCATATTGATTCCGGTCTACATTAAACCATACTCTATATTCCCATAGGTATAAAGGAATCACTAACCATCGGACGACCAGGAGTATCTTATTTTGTATAAAACACTACACTTACCAACAAATATACTGAGAGCGGTCGCTCTTGCCAAATCAGTCCATCTAGTCCAATTTTCCTTATCGGATTCGAACGTAAGTACATAGAAAAAAAGACGACGACATTTGATATTAATGGTTTCCGATTTCACTGTAGAAAGTTGCCAGGATAGTTTTCAAATAAAAATATGCGTCTGCGCTTATCCCAAAACAAATAATATCCAAATATGTTTATTTCCCTTTTTATCAGACTTCAAGGTAATAAAAGAAAACAGAATGTAATTTTTACAATGGTAATACAGTAAATTTACCATATTCCTAACAAACGCGCTGTAAAACTAATGACAGCTCCCGGCGTCGTCTGCCTTATGTCTCTGAATTTGCATGCGACCCCTGTTGTTTCAGACGCTATGATAAATCGTCAGTACGCACGATCGAATACTCCGACTAAAGATCTT
The DNA here is from genome assembly GCA_916618145.1 of Emmelina monodactyla. Taxonomy (NCBI): domain Eukaryota; kingdom Metazoa; phylum Arthropoda; class Insecta; order Lepidoptera; family Pterophoridae; genus Emmelina; species Emmelina monodactyla. Next base: position 8,517,866 of record OU745316.1, read on the forward strand.
TGTACATTACAACAAGGTTGGGATTGTTAAGGGTGTACGATTATTTACTTTGTGCGTTTGAGTTATCAATTTAATTTACCAAGAAGATGATAAGGAATTTTAAAGTGTTCTTTGGCTTCTAGGCCCTGTAGATGAAACATCTCACGGAATTTATTAAAGATTACTCAACTCTTTTACTAACTCGAAAACCTTAATAAATCAAGAATAAGTAATTTTAAGGCAATGTTTATAATCTTCAGAATAAACAGCTCAAAGCAAGCTGCTTTAAACTCCCGACACAAAGTTTTGGACAACAACTAATCAGGGTTCTACCCTGCTTTCCTTTTGTTTGTTATTGGTTTCACAAACGTGTCAAAGTCAAGCTTTCAGAGTGGAAATTTCGATCAATGCACAATCAGAATCATGGTTCTTTTCAAGTCTCGACTCAAACAGGAGTAATAAGTTTGACTTGTGCATTTGAATGTGTGCCTTTCTTTGGCTTTTTCTTGCTGTGAATATCTTCTGATAGTCAAACTTAAGATTTGCTATTGTTACGAAACTCCTTCACTTTAAACTACCGAAGGCTTTCTTGTAACTGTTAGATGTAACAGAATTTAGGAATAAAACTGTCTATTCCACCTTTTTCTTTTTAAAAAATTTTACTACGCTCTAAGATAAAGTTCATTTCGTTATTGTTTGTCTCATAATAAGCACTCAATATAAAACAAGATAATATAGCTCGTAAACTTCAAATTTGATTATGAATAAGGGGTAAGCAAAACGTCACTTAAGTTTTCAACCTGTCTAAAGGTTTCAATCTTGCTTCCCTTGTCTCTTGTTATTCATCAACATTGGGATCTAAGGATTATCCTATTACCGCAAGCAGGAAAATCAACAGTTATCGGACACTGCTTTATAAAGTAACTTGTAGCCGCCCGCGACTCCGTTCGCGTGGAAGTTGGTTTCCCGTGGGAATGAGAAGTTTTCCCACGGTAAAAAGTACCCTATGTGTTATTCTGATGTTTACCCTATATTATTGTAAAGTTTCATCCAAATCCGTTTTCGCATCGATACATCCATTCATACTCACAAACTTTCACGTTTATAGTATTAGTAGGATAAAGATTCTATGAATATATAAATAAGAAAAAAAAAAAAAATATCAAGAATTGTTTAAAAATAAACTTGTCCCCAAAACTTCGTACTGATGTAAACAGTAAAAATAGCCTCTCTCAATACAGGCAGTGGAACTATGTCTAATCCAAAATTCATTAAAATAAGTCTAGCCGTTTCGACGTGAAAGTGGAACATACAGACTTACAGGCAGATATACAAATTTTCACATTTATAATATAGGAAAGTATTTATACCGGTGTGTGTAAAATGTCCTTAGTAACTGTACGATATCATCGATAAAGGCCTATTTACATCTTACATGTCTAGATTAGCACCTTTCAGAGCTGTCCCCTTTTAGTACTAATGCATATTCATGTAGGCAGTAATTTAGTGCCTCCTGTGTTTTTATTACTGCTAGGATTTATAGCTCTATTGTTTTTGCTTTAATATTTGTATAATTTAGAGGCAAAGCTTTTACAAATAAGCCTAAGATTTAGGTAACGAGTTTTTCTCTGGGTATTCTTATTTCTGGAGAGTTATTCAGTGGGGTCTTATTAAAGCAGTATATCTTCAAAACATATAATTTTTGGTCAGATATTCGTTTTGTTTTTGGACAACAGTTCACTGTAGCAATTTAACTGACAAATTTTCGGCTGAAACCGGATCGCAAAACGTTAGTAGTTTATTAATAAATTAAAACGCTCATAATCTAAATCTTTTTATTTTTAACTCAAGGACGCAATTCAAAGGTCAGGGTTAAACGTAAAGCCTTTTACGTGATACATTTGATTTCTAAGCGTTACTCTGTTAGTACTTTTCCTGAGGCTTTGTGCCTGAATGTACTTAAAATCCTAACTTCTAAGGATTAACGAAGACAGGTGTCCACAACATTTCGGCCCATCGTTCCACGAAAGCGATTTAGTTTTAAGTCTTCCCTGACCTTCTGTCGCATCTGTCAGTTTGACAGGCGAAAGTAAGCTTAATCTTTTCGGCAGTAAAGTCCAAAATGCCAAACGGTTTATTAACATCCGGTGTCAGTTACGATCGTGGGCTGTGTCCTAAGAATTTTTGTTGTTTTTTTTATTTGGGTGAATTCGGGGTTAGTTCTGAAATTGCTTGGTATCAAATTACTTCATTTGCAGCCTTAAAAAAAGCGTCTGTATGATCCCATAGTAACAAGGACTATTTTACTTTGGTTTCACTTTTTTTATATTAATACTCAGGCTTAGAAACTATATTAAGTAAAAAGGGTAAGAAATACCTTGTGTGTAGAAAATTAACAAAACGTTGTTTCCTACTTACCTTGCTTAAACCAAAATGTTGTACCTGTTGCCAAGCTTTAAATCACAAAGGTCCACTACCAAAGTTGTAATAGCCCTATTATGTCACAATAAATATACAAGTCGCTACCAAGTAACCACAAGTAACCTAACAAATCTAACTTGAACTGCCTACCTCTTCTATCTGCATGTTAGGTTACACACTCTACGTATCTTGTAAGTTGGGTGATCAAACAAAAAGTGGCTCTAAGTAGGCGGAGTGTACCAAAGTTGGCAACCCCTGAAAAGTTCCAACATTAAACTCTTGCGGTTCCAACTCAAAGCTAACAGGATCTTCAACATTCGGTGTTGTCAAAAGGTTGCATTCAATGTGTAGAGATAAAGTAAATCAGCTACGCAAAATAAAGTCTAGGTGCTTTTCAGGTAAAAGAGTTTTAGTATCAAACCAATCCTAGGAGGAGTTTTTAAGCGTTGGAAAGCGTTAGTTGTCGAATGCACCAACTGATTGTTTTACCTTAGTTCATTTGATGATGACAACAGCTGCTGAGTTGTTCAATTCAAAAAGATGTCATTCTTGTCAATCTTGATATTTTAGATTTTTTTTCAAATGTAACTGCACTTACAAGTAGAATAATGTTGGCAAACGATCATTTTCCTTAGGCCCATTATATTATTACCTACTACGGCAATGCAGAAGTTGTCTATTCTAAAAACACATTTTCTTTCTAAATGCAGCTGTCAAGAAAACAATTTTCACCCAGACATATGTCGTGTCGAAAACAATTTATCCGAACCCTTCGTGCCATTATTATTTACGATTTGTTATGACGCTCAACTTATGTCATATTTGCGGCCGGGTCCCGGCACAATAAAGTTTTTCCATAGAAATTGGCTAGCTAAAGTTTGGCGCAACTTTTTGTATGAAAACTGCGCTACCAATAGGTAAGTGGGGGGTACGTGACTTGGTTTTGTGATTGAGTAGGTTCTAAATCAGACGTAAGCCAACCAATTTTTGCTGAGGTAGTTTTATTATTAAGTTCGGTTGTGTTTTGTTACAAGAATATAAAATGCTAGTGGCCGCTCGCGACTTCGTTCGCGTGGCAGTCGGTTTCCCGTGGGAATGAGAAGTTTTCCCGTGGTAAAAAGTACCCTATGTGTTATTCTGATGTATAACGTATATTTCTGTAAAGTTCCATCCAAATCCGTCCATTAGTTTTACGTGAAAGAGTAACAAACATCCATACATCCATCCATACATACTCACAAACTTTCACGTTTATAATATAGTAGGATATCGGATAATTTTTGAAAGAACTATTTCTTTCGTACAAATAATTTCGAAAGACAAAACAGCTTTCGTATTATACAACTATATTTTTACTAGTGGCCGCCCGCGACTCCGTTCGCGTGGAAGTCGGTTTCCCGTGGGAATAAGAAGTTTTCCCGCGGTAAAAAGTACCCTATGTCCTTTCCCAAGTTCAGTTCTTTCTTCATACCAAATTTCAACAAAATCGGTTCAGTGGTTTAGGCGTGAAAGCGTAACAAACAGACAGACAGACAGACAGACAGACAGACAGAGTTACTTTCACATTTATAATATTAGTAGGGATATCAAAATGTTGTTGTTACTCTATTAATCTATTACAGCCACATTACAGCTATTCAATTTAGAATCAATTATTGTTGTATACTAGAGACTCTTTTTGTTGGATCATACATATACCGGCAAGTCTGGAATGATGTTTAAAGTTCTAACTTGTATGAGGTCAAACGGCGACGCAGGAGTCCCTTAAAAGATCCACAACAGAAGCAGTCATAAAACTCAAAGAACTGAATGTTAAGGGCGTAAGTATTATCAATACTCATTTTAAGAATATTTAAGTAAACTTTGTATAGATTTTATTAATATAAAACATGAAACTTTGTAGCAAAGATGCTGGTGTTACATTGAGTTTTATTGGAATTTAATTTTATTATGAACTGTAAATGTAGTGAAATAAGGTTTAAAATACATTATACATCAGAGGCGCCATTCGATACCGATTTACATTCTATAGTTGCTTACGATTAGAATACAATGGATCTTAGTTCAATAATACACACATAGTTTATTTATATTGCAGTTATATATCTTCATACAAGATTATTTGTTTTTAATCGGTATAGGTTTTATTAGACCGTCCTCATGTGCGAAGCATGCAGTTATGTGGTTCTTGCTAAATAATTTACGATAAAATTGCATGAAACATAAAAACTTAAAGAAAAACTAAAAATAAACGTTTACAATTTTACTCTTTACTTTTGCCTTATGTGTCAAAGTAAAAGGTCCTCGAGGTCAATGACCCTATTTCCATTTACAAAAGTTTTAAAGATCGCTCCTATTAGAAACTACAGTCACACCACCACCACACCACCAAAAAAAAACAATTGAAAATAGCACACACAAATAAAACAAAAAATATTTATCTTCGCTGCTATATGCCCTAATTTCGTAAGCCTCAGCCTAATTACCGAATGCGTCAAAGGTTCTATTTGATATTTCGCAGAACCCTCGTCAAATGGAAGATGTGAGGCGATTAACGTCACAAAACAAGGACACGGCCTGTTGTGTGGATGTGACGGTTTTTAATTTAAAGCTTCGGATTTATGATTTAATAGCTGTAATAATGCTGTGTTGTATGAATTTTTCTTTATGGTGTTACTAGTGGCCGCCCGCGACCCGTTCGCGTGGAAGTCGATTTCCCGTGGGAATGAGAAGTTTTCCCGCGGTAAAAAGTACCCTATGTGTTATTCTGATGTACAACCTATATTACTGTAAAGTTTCATCAAAATCCGTCAAGTAGTTTTTACGTGAAAGAGTATAAAACATCTATACATACTCACAAACTTTCACCACGTTTATAATATTAGTACGGTCTTCTTTTCTAAGGTTGTAAAATTTAGCCAAGCAGAAGCTCGTATTATAGGCATCACAAAACACTTTGTAAGAACCCAGTTATAGTAAACACCTCCGAAATACAAAATGGTATTCTTTTACAATAACAAACTGCTGCGTTAGGTCGGTTTGAACTTTGGTTTGAACCAATTTTGCATTGGCGTTGCGCGTGTATGACTTTTATATAGAGACGAGTCATTATGTACACCAAAGTGCTATAAGCGCAAATTTATTAATTCTTTAGATACATTTCTGTGCATACGAGTAAACATTAATTTGAGCAATCAGGATATTTCATGAAATTTGTAGCAAACCTTGAAATTGTTTTTGGCACGCAGCTTGAAATGTAAGTAGGTAAGCAATTTTGCTTGATTGAAAATGATTTTGATTAGGGTTTATCGTTAATTTGAGTAGACTTAGTGCTGTAAGCAAATATACTACTTTTATGTACCTTTTCCTTCAATTGGTTATTGAAGAGAATATTGTCACTTTATCTTTTAATACCAATATCCATCATCTAATCTAATAGCCGGGTCCATAAAAAACAGAGCTATTTAGCAAATACTTTTTTCGACATATCGGTTAAGTGTAAATCGTGCTAACTGTTGTCTGTGTATTATAAAATAGAATATTGCATTAAAGTAACCCGGTTAATATACGACTCTGAAGATAGCTACGAGAGTCGTGAGCGAGCGACGAAAGTACTATCGGACACGAAAACCATTTCGTTGAACAAAATACAAAAAAAATGAACAAAATAAATAAATGTTTTTTGTGAATCCGTGTTTTTAAGTTACGGTAAATAATATTTATAAAGGTTTCTTTTTTAGTGTTGTCTAAAAATAGATTTACCAAAAGTAAAATTATGTATAGAACTAATTGGATGTTACCTCGTTAGGCGTCTACTATGTTGAAAGAAAGACGTGGGCGTTACCTGAAAAATGAAATAATTGTATTAGTTAAAGTAACATTTTATAGTAAAACCAAATATATAGAAGTAGATTGAAAAATGATTTTTTGAAGTCATAGAGATAATAATTATCTATCGCTCTTGAGATAAAGATGAAAGCAAATGGTAAAAAATATCATGTTTAAATAAATATTTATATATTAATTACAACAAAATTTCTCAATTTTAGAAATAACTAAATCAAATGACTGCTTATAATTAATTAATTTTAAAAACCATGCCTTTTCTCCCCGACAGTCCAGATCTTATCTGCATATTTTGACCTCTAGCTATCTTGGAGGTACGGTACTGGCGATGCCAGTTGCCTGAATCATAATTGCATGCCACATAACGGAGGTACGATGGACTGTTTTCTACAGCTAGTTTTGTTAGCAAAAGAGATGAGTAAGTTTTAGGTTTTGACTGTTTATGAGGTGTCAAGCTTAATTTTTATTTTAAGTTTACTAATAATGGGTTAGTATGTGTTTTGAAAATTTGTGAAAAAGTATTTTTAGTGGGCAAATATTAGGTATATCTTAAGTTCAGCTACAGTGCCAGGAATCGATACAAAGGTTATTGTTTCGTAGATGGCCGTACCCACAGTGGCGAGGTTTCAAGTTTAAAAGGATTAAGATGTGGTTCAAAGCAAGGTATGTGATGGTTCTCTTCATAATTTTTTAATCTCTTGTGATTGTTACAATAAACGCTATCAGGGATTGAGTCTTGTGCTCAAGTACTGGGACGTTTAAAGACTGAGATTAAACTTAATAATAAAAGAAGTTAACGTATGAAAATAAGTTTTACACATTGTTGACAATCAACAAGTTTAAAACATACCTATGCAACTAAATTAAATAAAACATTTTGAATATAGCAATATTTTTTTATTTTTATTAAATTTTATTTACACAATAATAAACAAACATACATATAACATATAACACAATAACGAAATCCCTCTTAATTTTAGGCCCATCAAGGCCCATATATTACAAAACCGGTGACAGTCAAGATAAATCTAATTTACAATAAATTCCTTGGCAAATTGGCGTAGACATGTTGAAAGCACATTGTTTCAGTAAGTACAGTCTAGCTCATAATTATATACGTACAGTCGGAGATATAAAAGTAGGTAATATAGTTGCATAATACCTAGATTCCTTTTGACTACCGACTCCGAAAATAAATGAAGCTGTTAGTTAGTGTGTGACTTTACAATTGTGGAAAAAATATATAAAAATAATTAAAAAAATCTTAAACTTTAATTTTAATTAAATAAATTTTTAAAATAAATTGTAAATATTTAATTTTAGCAAACGTTAGCATGTTACCTGCGCTTCTCAATAAATTTTATTTATTTTATTTATTTATTATTCTTTGGAACTACAAACAGTGCTAACATTAAATGTTCAGAATCCTAGAAACTGAATTTAAAAAAACCAATCAGAAAACTTTTCCAATTCTCGTTTTTCTCATTAAAGTTCATGTTTTTATAAAGTTCACAAGTTCTGCGAATAAACTCACTTTATCTCACTGAAGTGTAAAAATAATTTATTGCTCTAAAAATTCTGATCAAGAAATGTGAAAATAACTTCCTACTTTATTGATAGCGTATAAATATATTTTCAGTACTTAAGAAAAAATACATTTTTTAATAAATTCCAAAAAAAATCTACAATTATCATTAAATATAAATATCTTTTTAATAGTTTTTAGAAAAGTATATGTACTTCAAAAACGTATTATGTAACGTTCACTATTTTAATAAATAAAATGTTGTCATCGACTGTACCACTCACAAGATTTGTTTGAACACCCCCGTTCTTACATAATTAAGCAGGATAAATATAACTGTGAAGCTCTGTCTTTAGAAACATTACTAAGTGTAGCCGGTTTTAAAATACTTATCCAGGAAAGTGACGTTTTCTAATAGGAGAGGGAAATGAGAATCATGGCTGGTATGTTAATTATACAGTGACAAAGGCATTTGCTGTTAATTATCTTGTTTATGGTATTGATGACGGTAATTTTTATTGTAGTTGCATTTACACAAAATGATGTACAATAAGTAATGCAATTCGTTATTTTTATTTTATAAATGATCTTGAATTTAAAGAACGTAAGCTTGAAAAGATTTCGTTTCAGCCCGGATAACGGATCTTCTGACCTCTGTTTAAAACAAATATGCATAATTCACTTTTACACTTTAGGAACGTTAGCCAACTGTTTTCATTTCGCATTCTTCTATTAATAAATTTATAATTACCAATCAATTAGAACTTAAACCAAGTGTTTCAACTACAGCCAATTGCTCTGATTAAAAATCGAGTTCCGAAACAGTCTGCAAACTTCAGTCACCGAGTGCTAACAGCGAGACAATGGTAGCGGTAACATAAACTGTAAGAAGGTTTCAGTGGCATTTAACTACTAAAATATACAACAGCGGATGTTCCTGGTCCTAACTTCGGGTTGGAACCATTATCTGTAGTAATTTTAGGTTGGAAATTTGTGTAGTGGTTTGGGGAAGTTAAAATTGAAATTGAGGAGAACACACTGGACATATAGAAGAATAGGATACTGGTCAGGGAAGTATTTATTTCATGTAGAAATACTTTTGGATTGATTTTCCCAAGTTATAGTGCAAAGAACGGAGTGCAAAGTTATATCCAAAACTGGGTTTGTGCTATACTTCTTATACAAATTTTAATCTGTCTAAGATCGAGAAGCAGGATATGCAGAGTTATTGACTGACATTAAGACCATGTTCCAATAAATCTTCTGCATCATAGTGATACAAAATAGTCTATAGGCATTGGTAGCACCTACCATAAAACGCATTTAGTCCGTTAATCTTGACCAAAAAGCAAGTCCCTTAAAACGGCCAGATAGCTTAGCGACATATGCAAATGTTCCCTCTACTTAATGCCATAAGTGCATATAGCATCTAATGTCCTTCCAAGTAGTTGCAGTCTGCCCAAGGGACAAAGTTCTAAGGAATATAGCCTAAGTTCCAACCAAAGTGGAACACAATAACTACTTGTTTGAAGTTTGTTAAGTGGTAATGATAGTAACGTAAGTATTGTATGAACATCTCTTGCATATTCAGCTTTTAAACCTTTAATTTTTTTAAGTTTAGTTTAGATATTACATTAAAGCTTGTACATTTTTCAGCTATGAACAACTCTAGAGACCTCCTGAAAACCTCACCAACACCACCAGTTAGCGAACTCTCAAAATTAACCGAAAATTCTCTTTTTGAAAATGTTTATCTTAATTATCCATAAACACTGAATCTCCATCAATTTATCAAAACACAAGACAGCTTCCTCCTTGACTAAGCTCACAATGGAATTCGGTAAACAAATGCTCCAATCAACCGATCAACAGTAATTGACTCGGCAGTGAGCGTGTGTGAGAGTGTGTATTAATAAATTAGTGTGAGAGTGTGCATGTAAATAATCTTAGGAGGAGAGGTGGTGTGCTATATAATAAGAGGTGGATAGTAATAAGATACTAGGGTGTAGCAGGTTTGCGATTTTCATAGTTAAAAATCAAATACAAATATCAAAAAGAGCATTCCTATTAAAAAAATATTTTCGTTGATGACTATTCCACATTATTGAAAAATATAGTCGTTAACGAAACATCTAGGTATGTTATCCATAAAAGTTTATCGTAAAACTAGAAACACATAGATTTATGTTTTGGCTAAACCCATTAAAAAGTTTCACGTCTGGAAACACATTTAAAACTTGCATTCGCATGTCTACATTCGGAAGTCTTTACCCCTTCCTCACCCAGTTAAATTATGCAAAGTGTAGTAAATGTCGTTTATAAGGCGACAACGTTGGGATGATACGCGCCGCGCCGGAGCTAGCAGTCACGAATAATCTTCTTAAATTACCAGGGTTATAAAGGCAACATGGCTGACTTGCTCGAGTTTTTGATGCAGTTTCAGCGACGACTGAGGTTGGTATTAAAATTTGTTGTGAGATGATTAAATACAAAAATTGTGACTACTAGGTCAGAATTGTATTGTATTATAAAACAATAAAAGAATAAATATTTATGAATAATTATTATACTTCAATGACAGCAAAATTAGGTTTACATGTAACTATGATTTTAGATAATCTTCGAAGCGAAATCTACATTCTCACTCCAATAATTAAACCGATATAAGATATTTATCTTTTCCGTACTTTACCAAGAAAAAGCTTTACCGTTTTTTCTTTCAAACTCTGAGCTTTTGTGCTTCTACTAAGTTTTTTTTCCATTACAGTTAGAAGTTTTTTTTCTATTACAAGCATCAATTGAAATGCAATTGGAAAGATTTATTTACCCTCTACATTGCGTCCAATTAGAATTGATTTCTGCAGCTGTTCCATAAATCTAGTTCAACCACCACTAAGTGATGTTAAAGAATTTCAATATATCGCAAACTTTGTCTTTTGCTTTTGAGGTAGGTGGTATTCAGAGTTCCTCTTAAACGTGGTGAGGAAACTAAAAAAACTGTAAACGAAAAAGCAATACTTAAAGAAGGTTATAATATTTATTACACAATAAACCAATGTCATGATTAGTAACTTTTAATAAACAAAACACGAAAAATACACCACACTTAAAACGATAAACTTGTAAAAAAAAATCGAGATTTTTACAAGCTTTTATTTGTCTTGCCGTGTTCGTTAGTTTGTACGGGTGAAATCTTGGAAGCAAAATTTGCGCCACTTATCGATTTCCGATTGATCTGAAAATACTTTTGCATTTTTCTCCACTATATTAAATCTGAATGAACCAATCAAACGTCGACATTCCACCATCCATAAAATCTTTGCTCCACAAAAAGCCTTTGTACTTTTTCCCCCGAACATCGACACAAATTCTGCGATGTCTCTTATATCATGTATGAAAACGTCATCAATAAAAATCACATAAAAGTGGCGTATAGCCTCGTAGGAATTCTATTGGACACAAGTAGTCGAATAAAACATGTATAGCGGACAATTTGTACGTGGGGGTTCTCAGGAGTCTACGGTTTATATTCTGGATATTTTCTTCCTTTCGTGTGACAAGTATCACTTCAGCACATATTTTTGTCTGAAAGTTTAGAGAAGTGTCAACCCTACTATAAGGATTATTAATCCGTTTAGTAGGTAAGCTTAACAGGCTAAGCTTGCCTTCCAAAGCATAGGAAATTTTTGCATGTTACATTTTGTATATTTACCTATATTTAACATCATATTTTTATTATAAACGTGAATCCATTTTTCTTTAATTTTACTATATTGCTTTAGTTGATAAATGAACATAGTTTTTTTAACGAAGAGTAATAGATATTATTCTTTGGAAAGAGAAATGGACGTTAATATAATGATTCTGTACCTTTATTCTTGGAATACCTTTTATTATTTTGATTAGAACAAGAAAGAAACTCTCCTTAACTTAACAAACGAGATTTACTTATTACAGTTATTATTTTTGATACTATTAAACAAGAACGTTGAATAAAACTTTATTTAAGTAAATTCAATTTAATAGCTCGTCAAAATTTACAAATTGTTGAATTTTTTCACTAATTCTTAAAGTCAATGAGATTTTAAATAGAATTTTAATAATACCTTCTTTCATTTTATTCCTTTACGAACGTGCCTATACTAGAAAAATGTTTTTCCCCGTGGTCCTCCATAAAAAAAAATCGTAAAACCCTACCCCCACCTGGACGCTCTAATCAGCCCTTATTATTTAAAGTACGGGGTGCAATCATCTCCTTTTCTTGGGGAAATACACAAACGCCCATGATTGTCGAGATATTACAAACCAGGGGATATGAAATATGGTGAGAGAAGGGGCGTCGTAAGAGCGGTCGATATGTGCTGATTGTGTTTTATGTTAAGTTTATTATAGGAAGTTCTATAAGGTATGTGGGTGAAGTCATAGGCAAATAAAGGAGTTTTTGATAAATGTGGTTAGAAATTTATAGGTATATAACATCGCAGATCCTCTGTATTCCTCCCTAGGAGAAAAAGAGTAAGTAGATTTTGTACCTATGATAAATATTGGTTCCGGGTCAGTAGATTTAGTCACACCATTAGACAATGATATATTATAAAATGTATGTCTTACTAGTATTACTGTTAAATAGGTAGTAGGTATCTAATATAGACCACGCTCTTACATAGAAGCATCATCCCTCCATCTTTACACAGGACTTGACTTATTGTTAGGGACCCTCCTCATAAGCAGGGGAATGTTCAACAAACTGAGGGTAGACGCAAATTTATAGGTGATATTCGCATTTATACCGTGCTTGAATGGAAAGCTCAAATTCTTGACAAGAATCGATGTTTCCATCCTTTTCTTATCAATTAGTAGAGGGAGATAGACGACATATACAAACTCAACAGTCTTAAAACTCTAGGTTGTAAAATGGAGACATGTAAAACATTTCTGAGAACATCTAACATTTGTTGGCCTAATTTTATGACTTGATGTAGGAACAGTGACATCAAAGCTAAGTAATTTTGTCAGTATGATCCATGTTTACGTAAACGTAAAGGCAACACAGCCTGTGGCAGATAAAATCTTACATAGACCCTAACCTGAAACTGAAAACACCTAAAGAACAAGACTTTGTTATACCCTTGTTGTACTTTATTTTCACAATTTGTTAAAAAAAGTTATAGTTGTTTGATTTTTTAGGACTGAGTTAAATTAAGATTATAATGTTTCGTTAAAATATAAATGTTTCTTATAGATTGGTTAGAACCCTATTTGAAGAGTTTACAAAATATGAAGACAATAGCAGTTAATATTACTTTAAAATTAAATTCTTGAAAAACAAAAAATAATTAAAATAATAACTCACTAACCGTACTTAGCACCTCCATTTATAAGCAATATAAAAAACGGTAAATTTAACATGGAACATCATATTCGATGAAGACAAGCTTTCACAAAGTTTCTCGTGACAAATTCCACCCTTAATGGTTAGGGTTGGATCTTCTAACAAGAGGGTTTGACAAACCCTCAAATAATATTCCAATCTTTTTTGCAAATATCTATTGAATACCAAATCTTTCTTTACGATCGTCATTCTTATTCAAAACGATACAGAACCGAGTTCTAATGAAGGTCTTTAGTTTAATAATAATGTTTAATGCTCTAACAAAGCTAATTATGAAACGCTTAACACTAACAATCCATTACGTAATATCGTAACACCTACAATTAAAACTAATAAAAATAACACTAACAAGTGTAGCGGTAACACTCTATTAAACAAATGACAAACAGTGTCGCCTATACTAATAAATAATAATGTTAATGTAGTAGGTGTTGATTGCATAACAAGTTATAGTTAAGTATGTAAACATATTCATAATACACACGTGCATATTGTAAGCTAAAGTCACGAATCGAATGCGCATGCGACGATCGGCTTATGATAAAGGAAGTTGACGACATGAAATTGCATTTAATTAAAATGACAACTTCACTTTGAAGTTTAACAAAGCTGCCATGTTAAATATTAGTTAACAGTTAACAATGTATTTGGTTTAATCTTAAGTCAATTAATCTTATATTTATTTTTATTTTTCAGATCGATACAACACATTTTTTAACGACATTATAGGTTTTAACACAAAGGAAAACCTATATCCAATAATTCATTTATTCCAAAATATTCAGACATGGTACATTTTTACAGTGAGCAGTTGGTTTACTTGCTGTAAGTTTATAACCAACATCTGAGATCCTGCAGTATAAGGATACAGAAAATATCTCTAATGACTACATGTTCTGTCATTCTACCAGCAATTACTTTACCTATCCATTGCAACCGGAACACAATCAGACATTGACAGGATAAATTGGCAGGTGGATGGCACCAATACTTTCTAACTATTAGTACTACATATTTCCTTTGTGTATGTAAGAGACCAAAGTAAACGTGTTCGTGGTAATAAAATATTTACAGTTTATTAAGCAGTAAATAAAAATACAGTTCTATATAAACCTGAGATGCGACCCGTCGCTAAGGTGCTTGCTAATCAACAACTTTTTAAAGTCTTAGCAAGGGTTCTCAGGTGCCCCGCGCTTTCTGCCAGATCTGTCGCCAACAGTGTCCACAGTATGTGTCTAATAGTAGTGTAATAAATAAGATGACACGCAAAAAGCATGCTCCACTGGTCGATTGTAAAATTCCAAGATAAATTCTTGCAGTCGTCTTAGGTGAGCACTTAAAAATTATTTGATCAAATTTTTATTTATCCAAACTAAGCTTACAAAACTAATAAAATCTAACCACTAAACAAATAAAAATACCTTCTAAACTTTCTAATCAACGTTTGAAAATTAACGAACTCCTGTAAGATCTTAACACAATAATCAGTTTAACAACAAATTCTAACTCGAAGAAATTCTTGCTTGACTTAATCTCATCCGTAATAAATTTCAACCCTGGCCACGTTCTTAAAACCAGGCTATCTTGATCCCTAAATTACGTTGAACGAATTAGTAATTGAAGATCAGAGAAAGCTGGGTAACTTGCAAACTATTATAGAAGAACCAGCGTTTATTAGATCCCTGGGGAGTAACAAATGGATTAGTTAATAGGGCTCACACTAAATTGGTTTTAAATAGTCGTGATCTAAAGTTGAGGAGTGCTGTTTGCAAGTACTGCGAAGTAATATTCAATGCACAAACTAGGGAGATTCTGATAAATATTAAGGAGATAATGGACTAAGGACGGTTAAGTGCTAAACCCTGACCATTGAATGATTAACAAGAGGTTCATCTTGGATTCCGAAGTTTAAACATCAAACGGTTAATATTATTTTCGGCAAAGCTGAACAACTTGAAAAAAAGTATTTTCTTCAAGTAAATTATGATTTAATTCTGTATTTTAAACGCTGTACTCTGATTTCTAAAAAAATAATTTGAACAAATCAATTCATAGTAGTCCTTTTTTAAAGTAAGCTAACATGTTTTTTTACTAACAAAAAAACACTTTGCTGGTGGTTCGTACTCTATTTTTTCCTAAATTAGTTGGCTTTGTGTTGTACGTGCTTAAGACACAATTTCTTAGATTTCTATAAATTTAAAGACAAAGCTTCAGTATCTTTCAGACTTATTATTAAATCTCCACGGCAACGTACCAATTAATTCATTCATTATTATTATTGTGTTTACGATAATGCTTATCGCATTTTGGGAAGTCCTCATCGTATCAAAATCAGAAGTTAATTTAAACTAGCAATCTTTAAATTATTGAGATACTGTAATTTCAAATCTCCCACTAATGGAGTTCTGTGGTCCCAGAGACTAATTTAGGAGTCTATCTTTTTGATTGGATTGAGTCTGGCTGATTCTATCAAAGGTGAGGACTTGATTGTAATTAAAGTAACGAGGTAGCTGACGAAGGTTTTCTCAAAATGCAGTATCGCCTGCTGAGATTTTCAGCAGATGGTAGTAATTATAAATGCAGGTGAAAAATAAAAAAATACGTATTTAAATCGAAATTCGGCAAAATATAAGAACCAATTTGCAGTAAAGGAAAGCCAAGTTAAAGATATCTGGAATACTATCTCCAAGCTTTCAGGCTCGCATTTAGAACAAAATTTAATTACTGAGAAGTAATCTCTTAGCTTCGGCGTAAGTAAAGATGTACCGTTCGAAAAGACCATTCCACCCGTATAATCGAATTGCAAGATGCCTACATTTTTAGGAAATACGAACGTAAAAGAATCTGACGAATGAACGTTACCCAATTTACTTTTTGTAAAGGTTATAAATGATGCAATGACATTTGAAAAATATGTCGCAGTGCAGTCGATGTGTGACAGGACTTCGTCCCACTTTTGGATTTCGATAAATTCGGAATACCTTCATCGGTGATTTGTGGAAATCTGACTCGGCATTCTTTTTCTGTAACCCAGTATTCATATGTTACCTCATTTTATAAACGTAATAGCTATTAACGGCAGAAATTTAGACTAGACTTTTTGAATGACAGATGAAAGAACTACATAATTAACTCATAATTTTAATACTGAAAAATCTTTAACAGACTTCAGAATAATATTACGTAAGAAGTAACGTCATAATTGCTGTCCTTAGTTATTAAATCGCGATTAACAGCTACAATAAGTTGTCCCCAGCCGTGGTAATAATGACATTACATTCCTCAGTACCTTATCTAGCCTTGCAATGTTATTTGCTGATAGCTTAGAAAACTACCTACCTACAAATAGAAATATTTTTACAATTTCACCTCATATTTCCGGAAAATGTATGTAGGAACGCGAGTATAAGCTTCGTTAAAAAGGGTGTCATTTTATACAGGAACGTCCTTGGTCTGTAATAGAACCTTATTGTAATATATTCGTATGGTGGGTACTTCCGAATAAAGTCAGTCTAAATTCAATGGTGGTTTATATTGTTAGCTCCTACATAAATTATCCGAGATAGACTAATTGGCGACGAGTTAACCCTTAAAAATACGTTTAATTGTTTCGGGGGAGAGCAATTATCACGTACAAGTGTTGGTGTTAACAAGTGATGGCGGATTTAAGTGCATTCAGAGAGTTTAAGTTGCACGTCGACCGGTGGTCAACCTACGTTAGCAGATTGCGGGCGTGGTTCGAAATAAAAGATATCAAACCCGCCGAATACTCAAGACATTTAATTGCTGTCGTCGGTACGGAAACATTAGATTTAATAATCGATTTGTGTTATCCCGAAAAACCGGAAGATGTTGATTTTAAAAAAATAGATAAGTTGGTCGAGGAGCATCTATCGCCAAAACGTTCTGTGATCGCTGAGAGAATGATATTTCGATCGTGTAAACAAGTTCAAGGTCAATCAATCAACGAGTATTTGGTACAGTTGAAGCACCTGAGTAAAGCCTGCAAGTTTACAAGCAACGATAACTTAAAGGAGAATCTTCGTGATCAGTTCGTCTATGGCTTGTACAACGAACGTATTCGTCAACGCTTACTGACCGAGGAGGAGCTGACATTCAATCGAGCTACGGAAATGGCACTGTCGCTGGAGGCGGCGGTGAGGGACTCGAGACCTGCAGAGGCGGGCGACGGTGGTGCGGGCCGCGGCGAGGCGGCTCCCGTGTACGCGATGCGCGGCGGAGGAGCGCGCGCGCGACCCGCGGCCAGGGGGCCGTGGCTACCAGCCTCGAGGAGGCCTGGGAACCAGCGCTGCTACAGGTGTGGCGGCACCCATCTAGCGGATCGCTGTCCGTTTGTCAATTGTGAGTGCTACGTGTGTGGTGAAAAAGGGCATTTGGCTAAAAAGTGTCGGTTTCGTAAAAATAAAGCGGTTCATGGTGTTAGTGACGTGGACTATGAAAATAATAAACCCGGTGAGAGGTCACCCGACTCGTCCCAGTCGTCGGATTATGAAGAGAAGCCCCTCTGCGTCTATCAGTTGAGTGATGACGATTCTGACAGTCGTTGGCAATTAAACGTGACAATCAATGGTATAAAACTGTGTATGGAAGGCGACACCGGATCAGCTATAAGTATTATTTCATTTGGAACTTATAAAAAGCATTTTAGCAAGTGTCAACTACTACCTTATTCATCAACCTTGAAAATGTATAGCGGACAACAGGTGAAGCCGATCGGTAAGATTACGTGCTCTGTTACTTTAAACGGTCACTCAGTCGATGGCTTGCACTTAGTTGTAATAAATAATGAGTTTAGTCCATCTTTGCTAGGTAGGAATTGGATGCGTGTTTTTAAAATTAAATTTCCAATGATTAATAGTATCGATAGTTTAATACCGCATACCAATGAACAAGTACGTAAAGAATTATTAAAACTTTATCCACAAGTGTTCGCTCCAGGCATAGGTACGTTTAATAAGGGTAAGATAAAGTTAGAGGTAGTAGAAGGCACGACACCGGTGTGGCGGCGTGCGCGGCCCGTGCCGCACGCGCTGCGCCCGGCGGTAGAGGCCGAGCTGTCCCGGCTGCAGCGCGAGGGCATCGTAAGCGCCGTCGAGTGGAGCGAGTGGGGCACACCTGTCGTGCCGGTGCTCAAGAAATCGGGCGAAGTGCGTCTTTGTGGTGATTTTAAAACTACGTTAAATCCGGTTTTAGTCGACGATAAATACCCGATACCTAGGATAGAAGATATATTTTCGGCTTTGCAAGGTGGAAAAATATTTAGTAAAATCGATCTCAGTCACGCGTATTTACAATGCGAATTAGATGATAATTCAAAAAAACTGTGCACGATAGTCACACAACAGGGTATGTTTGCATATAATAGGTTACCATTTGGCATAAAATGTGCACCGAACAAATTCCAAAGATTGATGGAACAATTGTTTAGAATGCGTTACGTAACTTGTTATCTCGACGATTTAACTGTTTGTGGTACTGATTACATTGATCACTGGAAAAGGTTAAACGATGTTTTTAAAATATTAGCTGATTGTGGGTTTAGAGTGGCCGAAATGTGTTTTTTTTAAAGAATCAATATGTTATTTAGGATATATAATTGATAGGCAGGGTTTACATACAGATATAAATAAAATTGATGCGATTTTTAATACGCCAATACCACAAAATTGTAAGCAGCTTAAAGCTTTTCTAGGGCTAGTAAATTACTACGGTAAGTTTATACATAACTTGAGTGATAAGTTGTCGCCACTGTACAACCTTCTTAAAAAGAAAAACGAGTTCCAGTGGTCCCAAGAGTGCGATTCTGTTTTTAATAAGGTAAAACGTGAACTCAAAAATGCCCCAATTTTGGCCCATTTCGATCCTTCATTAGAAACGCGCGTAACGTGTGACGCGTCGCCGCGCGGCGTGGCGGCCGTGCTGGCGCAGCGGGGGCGCGACGGGGGCGGGGGCGGGGGCGGGTGGCGCCCGGTGCTGCACGCCTCGCGCACGCTCTCCGCCGCCGAGGCCAACTACGCGCAGATCTGTCGGGAGGGACTGGCACTCATCTTTGGTGTCACTAAATTTCATGATTACATTTATGGCCGGGAATTCATTTTAGTTACTGATTGTAAGCCGCTGGCGGCTATATTACATGAAAACAAGAGTGTTCCTTTGATGGCTGCCAGCCGCTTGCAGCGTTGGTCTATTATATTAGGTGCGTACAAATATAAGGTTAAATGCATAGGATCAGAGGAAAACTGTGTCGCAGACAGTCTATCGAGAATACCCGTGGTTGAAAATGAGATTACCTCGCGTGTTGATACATACTTGAATTTTGTAGAACAGTATTTACCGGTAAATTGTAAGGATGTAGCCACCTTCACAGCCAAAGATGCGATTTTAACTGAAGTTGTCAACTCAATAAAAAGTAATTGGCAGTATTGCAATAAATCCGAGTTGAAACCATACTTTGAGATCAAACAATATCTGAGTATCGAACAAGGTTGTATACTATTTGGGCATCGTGTCGTTATACCGGAGTCGTTGCGTAGTAACGTTCTCAGCCAGCTTCATAGCACTCACCAAGGCATAGTGAAGTGTAAAAGCCTAGCCCGCAACTACGTGTACTGGCCCGGCATTGACGCAGACATCGAGCGCACATGCCGCGCCTGCGACACCTGCGGCCGCGAGCGCGCCGCGCCCCCCGCCGCGCCGCTGCACCCGTGGGAGTGGCCACAGGAGCCCTGGTATAGGCTACATACCGATTTCTTTATCCTGGATAACAATTATTATTTGGTGGTTCTTGATTCACACTCCAAGTGGATAGAAACATTTAAGGTAGCGAGCACGTCTTGCGAGGTAACGAAGTCGAGACTTCGGTTACTATTTAGTCAGTTTGGGTTACCTCGTGAAATCGTGTCAGATAATGGACCACCGTTTAGTAGTCATGAGTTCGCGCAATTTATTAAATCAATGGGTATCCACCATATTCTAGTCAGTCCATACACGCCGAGTAGTAACGGGGCTGCTGAAAATGCAGTAAAAATAATAAAAACTTGTTTAAAAAAAGCAAAACACGACAATGTTAATATGGATAAAGCTTTACAGGAGTTTTTATTAGTGTATCGTTCGACGCCGCATAGTACAACAGGTAAATCACCAGCTAATCTGTTGCTAGGCAGAAACATTCGTACTCCATTCGACCTTATGCGGCCCTGCACTAAGGATAAAGTAATGAATAAACAATTAGAACAAATACGTTACAAAAAAGGAAAGGAACGTCAGTTTTGTATTGGAGATTCTGTTTATTTTAAAGTTCATAGGAAAAATAGTTTTACCTGGGAACACGGAATAGTTGTAGATCAGTTGGGTCCGGTATCATATAAACTATCACATAATGGTAAGATATTTAAAAAACATGTCAATCAAATGCGTTTAGATGAAACCCTAACAAGTGATGTTATGGTAGCTAGAGGGGAGTCATCGACTGAGCTGGTTGAACCATCTATATCATCACCGACGGCGTCGTCGGCGGGCGGGGGCGGGCTCGAACCCGTACTTACGTCCCCGCTGTCGCCGCCGCCGTCCGCTGAGCCGGTGGAACCGCCAGCTGCGGGTCGTAGTAGACGAGCACGTATTCCTACTGCAAGGTTTCAATTACAAATAGATTAATGTAATTGATTGATCTACTTACCTATTGTTATGTTTTTATTTACAGTTTTTTTTATATTGTTTAGAGCCTCATGAGTAGCAGGTAAACATATTATTATTATTTTTTTTTGCCCGACT
Organism: Emmelina monodactyla; assembly: GCA_916618145.1. Classification (NCBI taxonomy): domain Eukaryota; kingdom Metazoa; phylum Arthropoda; class Insecta; order Lepidoptera; family Pterophoridae; genus Emmelina; species Emmelina monodactyla. Next base: position 8,538,823 of record OU745316.1, read on the forward strand.
GCGCTTGCACGAGGAGGGTTGTTACTGGTAATAATATTCTTGTTGTGAGTTGTGCATTATATCTTGTATGTACTTTGTTCCAGAGTTTACTATGAGTTAACGTATAAGTTAATAACCTTATAATTGTAGCTGTAGGTACATGCTTTTGTAATTATTTTTAAGACAGGGAGGGAAGAATGTAATATATTCGTATGGTGGGTACTTCCGAATAAAGTCAGTCTAAATTCAATGGTGGTTTATATTGTTAGCTCCTACATAAATTATCCGAGATAGACTATGTGTGAAGATGTGGCTTGAATTTCTGCAATTATGGTTATCACATTCGAAAATTATAATATCTTGCGTTACTTTCATCAACCCAGGAAGCTTTGACTTCCATAAGCCTTTGTTAAGCCAATTGTAAAGGGTAGAAGCCCTAAGAAGCTTAACTGGTAAACGTGTATTAGAAGCTTTATACAAAATACTAAAACATATTACTAAAATGATAAAGCTTGTACATGTGAAACCCGAGTTTTTGTAGGTGTATAACAATCTAATGAAACCTGAATACAATTTGCCCCAGATATTCACACTCCATGCTGAAAAACTGCTAAGTCAACGTATTTATAATATCTACTCAACACAAATGTTCCAAGTATGAACAATATTGCAAAATCTAAACATAATAACGTAAAAAACCTAACATACCTATTAAAACCAATGTTATTTTTGCTATCTTACAAATTACATAGAACTAAGCATTTGTATCAGTAGAAGCCATGGACCAGAATATACAAAGCAAGATGGCGTATGCAGACTTCAGTTCATAATATGTGGTTTTTTTTTTTTTTTTTTTTTTTTTTTTTTTTTTTTTTTTTTTTTTTTTTTTTTTTTTTATGTACTATAGGTAGCAAACGAGCATGCGGGTCACCTGATGGTAAGTGATCACCGCCGCCCATGACTACCCTCAACACTGTAGGTGTTGGGGGTGTGTTGCTGACCTTTAAGAAAATATATAAATAAATAAATAAAATTGGGCACCGGATACCGCACTCACCGAACGAAACGCAGGAACATCGTTCCTACTTCACGTCGGTTTCCTGTGCGACGGTGGTATTTCACCGGTCGAGTCAGCCCAGCAATCGCTGCAGACAGAGCCTACAGCTAGACTCTACCACTCAGAGAAAAAAAGTGGTTGCACTCAAAGCAATATTTTTGAGTGTCCTTAGAGAATATCGGAACGTTACGCAAAAGCCTACTAAATTGTGATACGACGTGTCACGACGTCAAAACATGTCGTGAAATATCATGAGATATTTTGAGTATCGGAAACAGGTGCTTTTGGATTGATTAATTTTCAGGGTAGGGAAATCATCGTGGCGAAACCTACATGGTTGCATGATTATATCATATGAATTCAGTTACCCACACTGAGCTTACCAGGTGGATAATGGCTTAGTCCCTCTCGTTTTCTATGAAGAAGACCTGTGCCCAACTAGTGGCACCATAATAGGCCGTTATAATTTAAACTGAACACAGAAATCGCTTGGTAATATGAATAAGCAGGACAAAGTTATCAACGCATTCGAGAGGCATTCAAATCCCTATCACCTGGCTATTTTAAACTCAAGTTTAAGTAGCAAAACATTATTCAGCTAATAAAATAAGCCGATGTTACTACAGTATCAAGGTAAAGGACAATTTATTCTTATCATTTTTGATTAATGATTCAGAACGAAAAACCGTTCTAAATTCCATTAATAAAAGTTACTTTATATCTTTCAAAGATTACTTTCATAAAGCTCTAACACTGATTAGATTGAGACATAAAACGTTGCTAAAAAGCTTTTATTGATTTTAAATCAAAGAATTTACGTTAGATTGTCGGCGAAAGTGAAAATGATCGTCGCCTGCTTTATGTCTTTGTAATTTCATCAGGGCTCGGGTGACAAAAGGGATTAGGAATTAATGTACCCAATGTTCTTGAAAAGATAATGAAAAAATACAGAACCTTTATTAAAGTCTAATTTGAAATCGACAGATAACCAAAAACTTTCTGTAAACATGGACATTAACACAACCGCACGTAATACCATCATTGATGCATATCAGCTACCATCAGGAGCGACCGCCATTAATTATTTTAGCCTTGATGCGCAATCATTACGATGTCACACGCAGAATATGCGGGGTTCAAAATGAATGGCGAAAAACGTAGCTCCTTTTGTGGATGAGGCAGAGATGAAATGAGGTTTTTAGGAAGAAATTTGGGTTTGGAGAACGGTTTTAAGCTGGCAACTGCTTGTAGGAGATGCTGTTAAGGTGCATAAGAAGTAGTAAACTATTTTTAACGTTAGGGAGAAATGTGATTTTTACAGATGTTTTGGAGGTAATATTCCATTTCTTGCAAACGTTTGATTAAGGTAATCATTTTTTTAAAAGTATTTTAATGCTTAGTTGTTTTTGAAATTAAAAGAAACACTTACGAGATATATACAATGGTATAAATAGCAAAACTGATTTCACTTCAAATAACGTATGATATTGTTACCTGTAAGCTTACCTTCCAATGTAATCCAACCAATAAAGGAAATGAGAAAAACAAATACATTATTACACAGGAAAAATACCGAAAGTAAGTATTTTCGCTTTAACTTGTCATATTCTTCGTAGAATTGCGTTTTATTCAGCAATTTAAATGCTTAAGCCATTATTTTGTGGTGTATATGTATTTACGCTTGTTTCAATTTATTATTCTTACACATTAATGCATTTGTTTTCTGATCGTAAAATCTTACATCATTTTTTTGTTTTTGTTACTTAAAATTTTTAGTTAAATAATACCTATTAAGTAGTATAATGGCAATCACACAAGTTTTTTTTATATACCTTTAGGTACTTACTTACTTATAAGCTAAAAAGAAACTCACTTAAACCGTTTCAATAACCACTACACTCTCCTAATAAGAGAAAAACTTGAGCTTTTTCTTTTTTTTGTTGGTAATTTTTTCATTATTATTTATTTCACTGTAAACTGTCTTACCTATTTTTTTTAATTATATTTAATATAAGTAGAAGTTACGAAAGATAATATCAAATTGTTCTGACAAAAGGAGTCGCACTGCTTCCTACAAAGGACATTAACCGACTCCTTACCACCATCATTTTTCGAGCCTTCCCCCGTGGCCCCATACAAAATTCAATGACATGCTAGTCGCGTCACGGGCCCTCCTAAATGATGACGCACCTAACGCGTCGTGGGCCACTGGTGATGTTATTACGCTATTTTAGGCAATTTCGACTAAAATAATACAAAGTGAGACCTGTTATTGTTTGTTATGTTTCATTTATTAGTTAAGTGTATTTTAAAGTGTCGATCTACGTGTTTTATACGAGATAGAAGGTAAGTTATAGATTTCCACCATTGGTTGTCAACCTGTGGGAAGTATTTTATCGCAAATCAAAAATGTTCCGTTTTTACATCTAAACTATTCATTGGTGTCCAAAACATAGTGATTATTTTTATAGATTTGCTAAGTTCGAAACCTGGCTTTAATAATAACACTTTTCAATAATTAGTACGATAAACAGTTACCTGTAGGTAGGCACCCTATGGTTGACAACCACTGGCAATTTAATTTTCCAAAAAAAAATAGTGGCCCTTGATATTGGTGTTCCTAATGAGTTAATTTTTATATAAAATAAGATATTTTATTGATTAAATCAAATAAAAATTTGAATTGCAACTATTTTCTAATGACGCATCTCTCGCGTCATGGGCCTCCCTGAAGGTTTCTTCATGACGCGCTAGGCGCGTCACGGGACAGGAGTCGGTTAAGAAGCTCCAAATGCAATTTAGAAATATTTGTTAGCCTAATAAAAGGACTCTTTGGCACAGCATGGTGTCCTTATTTAAGTGTTTTTCGCCTTCTTTGAGCATATTTTTTGTAATTTCGTCTCGCATTTCGTCTGCTATTGAAGTGGTGCAAAAAACTGTGAAAGTTAAGGAAACGGAATTTTTAAGTGTGAATTCAGGTACTTTAAAAGCTGTTTGCGGTTTTGTGGCTATATTTGTAATTTAATCTTACACTTCCAAAGATATTATAAAATTTTATGATTCAGTAATCGAATTCGTGTTTTTTAATGTTATCGATGTAAGAGAGCTTTTTAATGCAAATGTAGCTGACCTTTATGGCACAGATAAATGAGGCGTCTTTCTATTAGAATTCATCACGGTACACAACTCTGCAGAGTTTCTAAATTAACGACAATTATCTACATCTGCCGGCTGTGACGACTCCGGTACATTGCATGGAACACATGCACATGGACACCGCAGTGACCGCTTCGATTTGAAATTCATATCGGGAATGTCGGTGGCTGTAACCACTCGGTTATGCGCCATTAGTTTTGGTTTTTCGAATAAACATCGATTGTATGGAGATAGAAATCTATTATTGAATACACTTTTATTTCTAAACTGTTTTGTTATCAATCAGATTTTTTTAACAACAACGTTACAAGACAGTTTTTTTAGACATATAATGATTAAACCCCTTTGTAGGTAACCTACCTACAACGATGTCTTTTTTTATCATCAAGAAGCTATCTTAAATTTTGCAAAACGCACTTTTTATTTATCTAAAACTCTTCACATAGAAATTGGATGCCGAATTTACTATAAATCTAGATACATGTTAGAATTTTGGCACAAACAGAATAGTTAATACAGATAAGTAAACTTTTATTGTATGTCATTATTTTATCTTCCAACGTGCTTTCAAACAGTTTTAGTTTTCCCATTTCAGCAACTGGTCCATATATCTCTAAAAGGATATGCTTAAACAGCTCTGTTTTTGCTATTTTATTTTTATTTTATCAGAAAGGTTAGTCATTGTATATTCCCTGCGACACCACAATTTAAGCTTGCGTAACGTCCCAAAGATGATGACTTGACTTAAGATGAGCCAAAGCACAGACGACATCTATCTACCCTATTCATTCTAAGAGCTAGGAATTAAGCGGATTATACACAGAGCAGGGAGATGATTATTCCTAGGTTGTGGATGGATCTGAACCAAATTCCTGAGTATTGAATTACAACGGCCGGCTCACTGCTCTGCGGCCACTGCAGCATGTGATATCTAATGTTATTTAGTCACCTCTAGAGAAATTTGCATTCCATCTGGAAATAGTATGACAGCACAGGAGAGGATTAATATAAACTTGAGTTATTGGAAAATAAGAAATGAAAAAGTGGGTTTAACGGTTAGCAAAGCTATCGTTAATCAAATTTCTTGTTTCAAAAGCCTTATGCAATTAATATTTTTGAGTAAGCAGATTCATATAGTGAATAGTTGTAGCAGATAAAATATGTTGCCTCAGTTTTTCATGGCATTAGACACAATATAGCCCTTCCGTGAATCATCACACATGACTCAATTATAAAAACTACACGCTCGCTTGCGCCCGCGCACCTTTCTCTGTCTCTCGTATATCTCTGTCTCTTTCTATGACAGATGTCTACGGTTCGCACCTGGTGGTGTATTGTTTACTTTTATTGTAAGTATGGGCTTGCCTCTTTTATCCGATTGCAGCTTCAGTAAGGTAATGATCAAAAGTTTATTGCGTGCAGTTTTTGCGTTTTGTGCAAGTACTTCGATGTCATGCTTGTTGATATATTCAAGTTGCATGTTAGAACAAACAGATTTGTAGGACACGGATCATTTTTCTTTTTAATATTGGTTGGGTAGGTTACACATTGATTTTTCGTTTGATTATAATAATGGTAATTATTTACGTTGTCTGCAAACTATTTATTTATTTTACACTTTGTTGAACATACAAGTAAACTATTAAAAAAAAGTCTAAACAAGCTACAAGATTAAGCAGGAAAATGATTGTAACAATTTCTAATGGTAGGTTATGAAACAATATCAACAATCAGTTAGTATTTGTGGATATGCATTCAATGTTATAGTAAAACTCTTTTCCGGTATATAAGTAATGTTTCATTCGTTATGGAACAGTAAATCACTTTGGCTACGTAATATTAATGGCAAGCACTCATTTGGCACCACATTTTATTTGACTACAAATTATATTGATTATGATTTCACTTTTGATTGACAGCTAAAAATTAGTAGACACAATAAGTGAACGAAAGTTGGAATTTGTATGCAAAGCAAGTGGAAAGTTTTTACTTTCACTAATATAAGTTCATTTTTCTTATGCAAAAGAAATATTACGTCCTTCAAACACATTTTGGAACTCTCAAGCTACATAACCGAAAAATTTGGCCCCGAAATCACGTGACATAAGCCTTCTTTTATATCCAAGAACCCACCTAACGGAATCGCTTTTAAAAATACACCATTACATTTTATCCAATATGGCAAGTAACACAAAAGCCTCAAGATTGAAATTGGCTTGGCACCAGCATAGTTTGAAAGCTTGGTCTTAATCCTTTGTCATGTTTTGAACGGGGCGGCGGCAAAATATTTCGAGGTATTTTGTAAAAAGTTAAGTTGTAAGAGGGTATTATGACTAGCTACCAAAATTTTTACGGTAGATGGCCAAATTCTTATTATAAAATAAGTTGGTTTTAAAGTTTGTGGAAAGGATCCCGTGAACGATTTGTTTCGGAACTTTAATACATTATGTTGTTGGAAATATAAATTTCTTCTAGCTTAAAACAGCATTTTATTACCTTTAATTAGGTATGATAATTTAAAAAAAAATTAAGAAACAATCAAATATTATTACCAAGATAATCTACTAACACCAACCAAGTACTATACTATAAACAATAAACATACATATTACTAGAAACAATAAACATAGGTAATATTTTTTTTTATTTTTTTTTGTATCTTATGCTTACACTACTTGAACTGATTTTCATTTATTCGTGGTTTTATACCAACTCAAAGAGCTATCAAGATTGGAAAAAACACGATTCAATGACCAGGATATCAGATATCAATAAGAATCTCGATGCTCACAGAGTTCAACCACCTATTAGCTAATCAAAACAAATGAGACACGCGTAAAACAATGTCCCATATTGTGCGATGCGAAAAGAGCATAACTTTACACTATCAGAAGCACCCCTTTATATTTCATGCGAGCCTGGTACAAAATGCGATTAAAGCTACACAGTAACTTGTTAAAAAGCTATGCAGCTAGTAGCATTGTTAACTTTTCCCGTGTGCTTGGTTATTAAAAAGTTTTAGCTTAATAGCTTGCAACAGCAGAGCTGAATATCTGCTGGCATAAATGATGGCACATTTTAAGTATATCACGGCCTTTGTTATAAGGCTGCTTGAACATAAAACTCTTTGTGTAGCTGGAATCTGTTTAATTAGAAGATCTGAATAGAAAGATTTGTTGCCACAGCCATGCAAAAATATCGCCTAGAGGACTCTAATTTAGCCGTTCACTACGTTCCAATTTGGATTGAGGTTACCAGTAAAATTAGGTGTAGCGTAAAGTGAGTAGGTACCTCTGAATTTACTGTAATACTGCAGTCAGTATTTTCCATGCTGAAGTTTGCTCCAAATGCCGCCATCTTGAAATTGCAGTTTGTAAACACTTCTTAAAATGTTTTCGAGAACGGCTTAAGCCCTATTACTTTTAAAAGCGTTCATCTAGGCAAGTTGTTCAAAGAACTAAAAATACGGCTTGAACTTAAGTTTTTTAGTAATCTCAGCTTTAATGAAATAGTTATGAAGTGTTCCAGATTAAAACTGTATGGCAAAAAGCGTGTATATCAGTGCATTGATGGGATTTGCTTACCTAGTTTTGTTTTTGAATAAATATTTTACAATTAACTAAGTATGTACTTTTTTAAAAAATCAATTTAAATCGATACAGTGACAATATGAACAACCGACACTAAGCTTAGCGTCGGGTCACCTGTCTTAATACCTCCTATAATTAATATTAATTAAATAATTTTAACCACAAGCTCCATCCCTATTAATTTGCAAATAACTATACGAAAATCTCCAGGATATTGCCTCACCCGATTTGCCCCATCTGTCTAAATTGACTGACCACAACACCATCCCGTTTTCAGCTAACTAACCAAGTTTCGTTATAAATTATGTTATCAATAGTCCTCAGCATCTCTCTATTTTCTTCCAATAGAACATTAATAATTGAACTAGACAATGTTGGCTCCAGAACGAGTACGGAAATCCTAATAAATTATTGAATGTGCGCAGCCAATCGAAAACTAGGGAGTCTGAGTTTAAAACAAGTTTCGAACTGTTAATGACTAGCTTGTGAATTGTTCTTGATGAGATGTGTGCCTAATTTTGCATCATTTGCAACGGCAATTCAAAAACTACAATTTGATAGTGACGATGATTTTAATAATAGTGAGAATTCTGAAAAGGAAGACAATAAAGTAAAACCAGCAGTAGAGAATTCTAAGTAAATAAATAATATCAAGCCTCGCAATAGACTGTAGTTATTGCACCCTCGAGATCTTGAAAAATACAATTTGTGAAAAACACCAGGTGAGCCCGGAGACGAAGTCCCGGAGAATTAGCTTTCAACTATATTAAATTTACTTTACTTGAGTGTTTTTATAAAGAAGGCTTGAATTAATTTATCAATTTGGGAAACTCACTTACTTGCTCAGTCATATTTTCGCAGAAAAAATATTAAAATACCAAATGTGCCTACACTACATTAGATAATGTTTAAATATGTATAAAATATGCCAAAAATTAATGATTTAAAAAAAGGATCAGTCTCTTGATTTTTTAAAAAATGAAATGGAATATTAATAGTGCGTGTAATTGAATACAACATTACAGAAGCGTTTGTAGTTTTTTTCTTAACTGGCTCACGGAGATAAAATAGTAAGTAGGTAATGATAGGTAATGGCTTAGCGATTAAGGACAAAATTGCTGTAGTTGACGTGGCCATCTGCGGATTATTTATGTGTTTTTAAATGGATGCTGGGTTTCTCTGGAATTTTGTTAGGACTCTCTGAATAATAATTTCACTAACTAAAATATTGAATTTAGAGGGTTGACCTTTAGAATTTATTATACCTTGCTATGAAATACGAATTTTGCCTATTCAGTTTTTTTTACTTATGTAAGATCATTTTTATAATATGTACTTCTTTCTGATTTTATTTTAGAAATGAGTTTAGAATTTCCTTTACAACTGAATAAACAATGAAATTTCAAACATAGTCAAGAAACTAAAAAAAACAACTACTACGAATAGCCGTCCACCTATGAAACATGAAAATCACGGACATTTGCTGAATTTGACAGCAGACCATTCTGCGGTTTTTAACTGGACGCAAATAGGTAGTGTACCGAGAATATGGCCTACGGGTAGTAATCAACATAATACTGTAGACAGCTTGATAATCGCGCTGTGCAGACCAAAACCAGCTCTATCCCGAACGTCAGAAGTCTTAAAATGTAATGACGTAATGCAAACACTTTAAAGAACAGCATGATCCGTAAATTTGAACCTTAATGAGAAGGAAATAGGGTCCAGTTTTTTAACGTTTCAGACACTTATGTTCTTTGGGATCAGAGACTTTAGAAACCGGTAGGACCAGTGTCCGTCCAGTCTTACAAAGCAGTTGCTCTGCATAGCAAAAATCTACTCGGAGACTGAACTGTATGAGAATTTTATTATCTGTATGAAGTTTAGGAATTTATGATCCAACCAGAACTACTGCCAAAAATGAAACACACTCCTAAAGGCCATTGGCATAATATGTGCTTACGTCGTGTAAATTATCCACAATTGTTATTTCTACTGTGACCTCATCTGAAGTATTTGACCTTTTATATTGCCGTGACGATTAAAAAGTTATAATCAAGCCTTAATATATGCGATTCTTAATCCGTAATGGTTTTAATTTGAATAGCTTTTCCAAATTCGTTTCATTCATTCGTTGCGCCAAAAATAGGTTAAGCCACGTACAGTGGAAGTATTTGAGTTTGATTTAAAACCAATTCAATTACGAGCCCGGATTTTGCTGGTTTTTTCACTTACGTTATCCCATTTTCTTTATTCAACGCGTTGACTCTTAGCTTGGCTTTTGAACCGTATTTTTGAACCCTAGAAAAAATTTTAAGATAAAAGCCTCTTAAAACATCTTAAGCCAATAATCTGATATTATCGGATTAAATTATTATTTATATAATCAGACAAAAAACAAACAATATTTTGTGGCCCTTATTTTCAGAGCAGCTTCACAAATATCGGCTTTTATAATTAATTTTGAATCTCTCAATCGTCTTGTAGACACAAGATACGAGTAAACTAGAAATTCTTTCCCACAACCGACCAAGATTCTTGTGCAGCAATTATCTGCTGTAAGCTTAATCGTTTTAATACAAACTTTCTTGGCCACGTTAGTTGTTCTCGGGCGATTCTTTGAAGATCTTTTGTGGTTATACTACCTAAAGTTTGTCCTTTTGTTTACAATAATCTGTTGTTTACTTACAATGGGGCTGATAATATTATGGATTTGTGTGGAGCTTCGTCTTCTGTCGTAAACGTTATTGCCAATTCAAGGAACTTAATGTTTAGTTGTGATGAATAAATTTGCTCCTTTAAATACTTTATTTCTTAGAGTATTTGCGTATTCATTTTGAATTAAATCTCTGAACAAAATTGCTGTGTTAGAATTTAAATAGCTTTATATTTTGATTCAAAAAATAATAAATTGCAATCTACAGACATCCAAGTTTCAAAACACTACATTATTAATTTAATTAATAACTCCAACTTCAGATTCATTGTATATTAAGTTTGAAATGAAATTAATATTTAGATTTAAATGAACTAAACATTTTCTAGGTCATTGCCCTGTCTGAGTCCTATTACGAGATTTGTATTTGTTTATTACGATAAAAGCGTCCGAATATGAATGTCTCATATAAATAAGTAGATAAAGCGGAAATCTGTGATTTATTCGGAATCATAGGAACCATAAATATCAAAGGAAAAATTTGGAAATGTCAGCTTTCTTGTTATTTGAAGATAAGAGAGTTATTAATTTGGATGTTCGGCTTTATATGACCGGGAACTCTCCTCATAAAATAACACGTGTAGATTGGCTCCTGGGAATCAATTAATAATGAAATGGGAAAACAAAAAATAATTGCCAATTTATTTCATACAGTATCAAACTGACCCACATAAGAGGATGATCATAAAATTATTACACAGAAAACTCCCAAAATGACAAAAGCCAAGCCAGTCCCCAATAAAGTACACTAACTAGTACAATTTGTAGGAAAAACTACACAATATACAAGGAAAAAGAAAGAAATACAAGCAGTTATTTCAGATTACATCGCAGATAAACTTACGAGAGTGGTTATGTGTTTCTCTAGCTAAGAATGTTCCTTCTGTTAAAAAGCCAGGAACTACAGAATCGAACAGACATAAAGTTTGTATTGAATTCTCGTTTACTTTTCCTTCATTGCTTTTGCTTCATTGCTTTGAAAGAGTACACTGAATCGTTTCTTAATCTTACTTTTTTGTAAGATAAAAAAGTTATGTCGCAAAAACAGTACGGAAAATATCTCAAACTTTAAATAAAAGGCTCGGTTTCATATAAACAACGTATATTGGTGCACAAGCCGCGTACGCTTCCAGGCTCATTGTGGTGGAGTATTTATTTTCTATTGTGTTTCGTTACATTATAGTTATTGTTGTGCTTTTGTCAGCGAATATTGGAGCAATAACTTTTCTGGTATGAAGTAATAAATATTTGGACGACGTTTTAGCTTATCTTCTCGAAAAGGGTCATCGTACCGAAGAAAGTATTAACCGCTGGAGTTTCCAGCTTTCGTAGTGGTTTTCTGAAGACTCGCTTCTTGAAAGGAATTTTGTCGGCGGACTAGTTCATACTACAAACGCTCCGGCATAGCCTTTGAATCGAAAGCTAATATACCGCCGGCTTCCTTTCATATTTGGTTTATATTTTCTGGATTAAATTGTAAAATTTTCCAGGCCTGGCCACCTTGGATTATTCCTCTTGCAGTGATATTGATGTTTTTGTGCAGAATCGAATTTCTGATAAGCAATTTATTTAGTCCATCCGTGCGCGACGAAGCAAATAAATTAATTTTAATATCAAGAGAAATGTGACCCCGCGATATGAAAGGTCGTATTATTGCGCGGTGTGAAATTATCTGTATGATTATGTGTGTTAGTTTACGTGTCATATAGCATATTTACGTAGCATAACCAAATAAACATGATTAATCATAATTAAGGTAAATAACGTATCTTAACTTCCTAAAAATATTCAAAATACCCATACATTTATGATAAAATCATTTTTTTCTTCTTCTGGGCAAAGGTTCATTGATTATTTTGCCTTTTAATTAAAAAAGAGAAAAACTTAATTTCATCATTAATTAAAAACTTTCCGTTGTGTTAAGGAATTAGGTAACTAATAGATATTATCACCTTATTTTCTAATTGAATACATATTTTAAAGTTTATTTCAAAATACACAAAACATAACTTTTGAGTTTTTAACGTAGCTTTAACAATTTATTTCATATCGGAGGCTCACCGAATTGTTTACAAATATTTTTCTATGAATAGATAACACTTTGTTTGGTAATAAATAACTCTTTTTTTCTTTGTTGCATTAATAGACACTATGATCATACTTGCAAAACGAACTCAAATTTCACAATCTGATATGTGTTGCAACGGGGTTAGATTACCACTCCCTTTACCATATCGTCCCAAAGTAAATTGTCTAATCTAAGTATGCAGCACAACAATATATGTTACTATATCTTCGTCAGAGATCATTGAGCAGGTATCAACAAAAGTGTTGTTGTTTGTACAACAATTTGTTACAATAAAACTGGTTTTATCATTAGTTATCGAACCGTTATCGATGCAAGCACAGATACTGAGCACATTGAACGTAAGCCAAAGAGTTACGATGTGAAATTGAACAAAATAATTTTGATCAATATGGGTTCTTTGTCGTTAAAGATTATTCATAAAAAAAAATATTAATTTAAGATTGTTAGCTCACTTTTGTTTAAGACGAAAGATAGTCAATAAGCAGTAACTTAGTTTTGTCGTAAGTCTACGGTAGGTGTTTTTTTTTCTTATGGTCTACCAATTAATTATCATTATCTAAATTTAAATTTGTAAAAGACCACATCTACGAAATGTATATACCAATATGTTCCTGAATAAATAAATACATTTTGTTTTCATTGTTTCAATGTATCCATTAATAAATACGCATCATGGTACCGTCATATTCAACTTGAGCTTTCATTCCAATTTGCAAGAAATCTCCATAACAATTCTGCAAACAATCCAGCTAAATATAAACTCCTGTATTTAAAACTTTTTATACTCTTTTATTATTCCACTGAATATTTATCGCGCAAATACTTATTCTGTAACTTTTCTAATTACACCAACACCAAGTTGTTTTCGGAATTTATTAAATTTGTACACTGTTGGCTTTTCATTATCAAGTATAATGAGATCCATTACATTTTTCAGTGTTTGCTCTACGCAGGTGCGTTGTTTTAAAATTAAACACGTGGGGATACAGATTATGAATAGTAATGAGGTTTAAAAACATCAGAAATGTCAATGTTTATTACGATTACTACATTCGCAAAAGCAGCTTTTTGAGCTAACAACATTATGAAATCATATATTCTAAGTAACAATCAAATTAAAAGCATTGGTATTTTCTCCAAAACTATGAGAAAGGGTAAAATGGACAGTAAATTGAATTATCCTTGTACAGCTGAAGTGAAGGTTATGTCACAGGCTTCTATTGGCGTACTCTGAGGATATTACATTCTATGATCGATATATTTGAGAATTCTGAGAAAACATTTGCTCTCTTATTTCCTTTTTGTATTCGAGGGAATTGTTAAGGGACTTCCTTTGAAAGTAAATCCAATCCTGAAAAATAATAAGCATCAAATGCAAAGCCCTCCTACAATTGAGCAAGACAAAAACGAACAAATCCATGGTTTTTATTGTCCTAATAAAAATGATTATTTTATTTCATTATGTTAATCCCTAATCATTATTTTATCCGGACATTAAAATAATTGAAATGCCACAAAGACCATAGCGGTATACAAAAGTTTTATCACGAATTTCAATAGCACAAAACTTGTCCTTTGTTCCCGGAACAATAATAGAAAATGAGCGATATGAAATATCTGGATGTCTAGATTCTACTCACGAAGCACGTTTAAGCTTTCCGAAGTCACCAACGAAACTTTAGCTATAAATTCTATTTAAAAATCTTTAGGGCTGCAGATATTAAGTCAAGTTTCGACACGGTAGCATCTTGAAGTAAGTGGATGGGGACTTGGAGTGAAGGCATCATATCGACACTTGGGCACGTTGGAGCAAAAACTCCCTAAAGGGATCTTGAGGATGCCTCATAAATAGGAGGTTGGATGACAAAAACACTTGTTTTAAGCTGTAGCCGGAATTCTGTTTGTATTGTTCGTGAATACTGAGTATTTTTTCATTCATTGTTTTCTTTTAAAGGGAGTTATAACCCTAATAATATTATAAGTATTTTTAATAAGAATATTGATAAGTAATTCATAGTAAGTAGCATTATATAATCCTCAAGCTTATATTCCAATATAGTAATATGACTTCTGTGAAGATAATACAATATTGCACATTACAAGTCCCTCTGTTGGTGGTCTTGCAGTCTTCGCATTAATACAAATTGCAGTTCCATTTCTCTAAGAAATAACAAAACGAATACCTATTGTAAATAAGTCAAGATATTTCGAAATTTATTTTGTATAAACCCAAACTGACTGTTTTGCTGAAAATGAATCAAATTCGTAGTCTCTTACTGAGAATTCTCTGGAGAATTGCGTAAAGGAATAAAACCATGTCATTTATTTGGCAATTTTTACAAAGGCATTTACAGAAATTTGTCTCGTTTGAAGCCGGCTCGCCTTCGTAATTGGAAGAACCGAATGAAACTAAGATACTTAAATGAAATTGCATAAACAAAAAACAGTCTAATAAACATTTAAATTTGAGTCAATTTATATTGGCAGCAGCTGTTTTGCTATAAATATCTCTGCACTGTTTTTCCAAATTGAATACCATTTCCAGATACCGATAATTTGTAAATTTCTGAAATATTTTGATAATTTTGCAAAACAAAATATGCCATTCGAACATAATTTGACAAAATTGTTACGAACATTTTATGTTTTTCACCGACATCTGCAAAAATATCAAATATCACTTTGATTGTTAATAGCATCTTTGCTTTGTTATTCGTTCCTTCAATAGAAGTTATTATGATACCGTCATATCCAAAGTGTTTATAAAGGAAGTAATTTAATGCTTGTCAGTGCTCGCCTTCACTGTGGGCGGAAAATAAGAAACTACTGCTTCTTTGTCAAAGAGGAGTACACTAAATACAGGCAGGACACGTAATTTAATATCGCACAATTTAGGACAAGTTTTCTTACCTTTTACCTCTTTATGAATGTTGTATTCTGCCTTTTCTTTTGTTCTTAAGAATTTTTCTAACAAAAGTTGCCCTAAATATGTTCTAAGTGGATAAAATACTACTTCTGTCAAAGTTACTAGAATGTAAGAATTATAGACCACAATCTATAATGAAAGGCGTGTTCTTTTCGATAACAGAATCGTGATCTATGGCAATAAAAATACACACAACAGCGCGTGCTCACTCGTTCTCATTAAAAGGTAATCTCTTTTAAATTGTCTTTGGTTCACGGTCTGTGTCTTCGGAAATGAACCTCGAAGCATTAAACTTATTAACTTCAAAAACATGGCCATAGTTACGAAGTTGAGGCAATGCCACATCTTCAAAGATGTAACGATAATAAGGCTGCTGTTGGTATTTTGTTTTTGAATGAAAATAACTTCCGTTTTTGCGGTGACATTCTACCTTTTTATTTTGGACATTCCTGGCCACCCGTTTCCAAGACTATTGGAATTTACCCCCCAAACGTAAGATATTTCGATTAAATTTGTTTGATTGAAAGGACACTTGATTATCAGTGTCCTTGCTATGATCGAAATACAAAAGGGTTTGTTATTTTTTATCTGTTCAATTATTATGATCAATACATGCCTTTATTTTTTGGATCACTTATCTATATAAGTGGTATGGACATATAATGTTTTATCCATACTTTGTCGTTCAGTGGTTTGATGTATTTGAAAATATTTTTACTCAAGCAACAAATATAGCTCAAAAACTGCTAACTCATATAAATAGCAAGTTCATAGTTTTTGTCGGTGATATACAGTCATTATTCAAATACGAATTCCGTAGTATTCCGTAGTTAGTTTATGTTGAACCCAAAAACTTTTTTAACGCTATATAATGACGTAGGGGATCGAAAAGGGGAGCAGATAGAAATTTCCTATTTCGAACAGGGGTGCTAAGCAATGCAATAGGGGAAAGATATCCTCTATCTCTTAGTAATCTATACATAAATATCTAGGTAGGTTAGTTTGTTTCGTTGCATTACTTGATACAAATGATAGTAGACGTTTTGTGGATACAACTGCAATGAGACCAATATCCTTTTTGAAATCTTACTAAAAAGGTTAGAAAGAGATTTATAGTCCCTTGGTCAATAGGAATGTTGTGGTTAATTTGGAATGTTCTAATTCCAATGCTCGTGACTCACATTACACAGATGCATGTGTCATAGATTGCGCGCAATGGACTAAGATCTAAGTGATTAATCTGCCCAGAAATGGACTGTTGGTATTTGGGAGGATTACTTGGTTCAGTAGACTCCGGTTTGACTAGTTATTTACATACAAAGGTATCTACGTATTTTATATTCTAATTATAGATACGTTTTGCTACTGAGTCCTTGTAGTGGACACTAAAATCAAATAATAGTAAAATAAATGAAACTAATACACTAGATATGTTACTGTGTAGGTATACTTACTGCAAATGCCTATAGAACTATGCTAGACGATAATTTCATAAATTTTACGTACCTGATAGATAATTAAAAAACTACGTCATAGGTAAAGGTACGTACTACTTTTATGCTAGGTATTTGTAGTTAAAGAACCGCTAATTTCCTTTCTTTTTTAATGAATAAATAGCTAACCACATGATATATAATAAATACACTTACAAACGTCAAATGAAATGAACTTACCTTTTTTTACAACCCAAAATAGTTATTCCAGTGCCTTTCGATTCTTCGACACACAAAAAATGTATCGGCACCATTAAATTCTTTTTGTTACACACACAAAACTTGAAGCATTCTCCCTCCGACACAAAACTTCTTGTTTAACTCAGATGATTCACAAGTTATCCACTAGTTGTCGTAAGAAACACAAAGAAAAACATCCACAAGACCAACTAGAACAGCACATTTATCACTTAACAAGACATTCGTATCGTTTTTACCACACTTATCGCATATTTGCGAGCGAGATAAAAGTTTTTCGACGACGAAATACGGAGACGCGGTCCCGCTTCGAGACTCGGTAAACGACTGAGCGTTTGACAGCTAAGTATAACCTAGCAAAGTTGAAGAAACAACCTCGAGCACGCACTCGACAACAAACTGTTGCGCGTTTTAACTTTTGCAGGTTATCACGTTTGTTGCTGCAGTAACTTTACTTCGTTTGTTTTGTTTTACTGTGTTTACCAGAAAAACTGTGCAGTATGCGTGTTCAAAACTAAATTTCGATTGTAAATAGGGTTTGTGTTTACAATAAAGTCACGGACTTGCACGGGTTTGTTTTGCGAAAAAGCAGCGTGAAGTTGGTTGCATTATGCAGTCTGCTCGATTTCGTAATGCAGTGTTATGTTTCTAACTTCAGTAGTCTGAGTGGGGAAATATACCTGCTATCTTTTCAAGCTAATCTCTAATAGATCTTTTTGTACAATGGCAAACTAGGTATTTAGATATGATTCTTTTATGCAAGGCATTGTTTTATCAACAAGGGCTTAGTTTTTGTTTGAATTGCTTTTGTTTAGCAAAGCTTTGGACAGTAATAAGAAAGAACCCCTTCGTAGGTAAGTTTGTATTATTTTTGCAGGTTATACCTTCTCACAAAGTTTCTTAGCAAAATATATGTTGGTGTATTATTTTGACTGTATATTTAATTTACTTACATTATTTTATTATATTACATTATTTTATTTTTATAGGATGTAGGTAATATACCTACATTATTCAGCTAATCATAAAGTATACACGCTTAACACGCTTTGCTTTAAATAACTACATAATTATACCTGCCCAATGAAATAATTTCCGAAATATTGATTTATAGTAACCAACGCATAAATAAGCTTTTGAAGTTTACTAGGTTTACCCATTATGAAGCAACTGCTTCAGGCAGCAAATTTTTGACGAAATTTTAGGTTGCTTATTATATTATAACGGGTGTAAAAAGACCACTTCCGAATCCTGAAACCACGTATTCTTGACCCTAAATAGTAACTAAATTCACTAACAGTATACCCAGAAAACTCAATTTAAACAAGTTGTTAATGATTGAAAAGTGATATTCACCGCTTGAGATCATCGGTCACACATCAGTTACTGGTTCAGCGTGGCCAATGCTAATGTCATATTTTCAACAATTCTGGAAAGGGTTAAAATTAATAAAAATCATCACGGTTTTGGGCTTAATAGATGGCGACATTGACCTGTAAATACAAAAAAAAACTTTATATTTCATCAATTTTAACGTTATCCAGAATTGACATTCGATTTCCATTGGCTTACAGCCCCGCAGGAGCGATTGTTTTCATGACAAATAAAACAAAAACACTATTTAATTTGAAATATTGCGAAAATTCGATAGTTTATATGGAATTTGGCACAATTTAATAAAAAAATTAAAAAGTAAAATAATTATATATTTTTGCTTTTATCGTAACGAGTACCCCTCCAGCAATGCCAAGTTTTCGTTTTCGGAAGCAGTCGTTTTAGACCCTGTATGTATTTAGTTGTATATTTAACATTCCAGTATTTCTACCCCAGCCACCCTTGTTAATATGACAAACGTGACCACTTTGGTAGAATAATAGTCCTGATTCTGATAATGACATATCATTAATATGATGTTATATAGATAGGTAAACGCATATACCTTTAATTCTACGAATGAATCATATTGGGGAAATCAATAGATGGCTTTGTACTGTAATCGAGTTCCTAATGCTGACATAATGTGGAAATCATGAATTAATGCTGATGTTTCAGCAGAGTATATTGCAATTAGTTCTGCAACTGAAATTGATACAGATAGATAAATGCATTTGGTAGCTTACGAAAATTACGTGATAAATGTTCCTAAAAATTACTTTAGTTACCATTAAAATCTTTAGAGGATTGTAACTGTCTTTAAAAAAAGCGTTAATATGAAAGTAGATAACAACACTTATACCAGCAGTGTTAAAACATTATCTTAAAAAATAAAAAAGGTATCTTGGTTAATCTTTGCCTGAGACCCTGCTAATATAATGCAGCAATGTTTCATTCTGTCAATATAGCTCGTAGAAGATCCCAATTCAAAAATCACCGACAGTACGAATTAACTTAATAACGATGTTGTGAGATGAGAAATAACAAAACAAAAATATAAAAAAGTACTTTAATATATCACAGCAGCGTTTTTTAATGAGAATAAATATAAAGACATATTTTATTCTAGAGGACTAGAACCTCATTATTAAAGAAGAATATTAGAAATAAGAAATTCTTAGAATCATTAGTAAGCTTAAATATTATATAGTCAGCACAAAATTCAAGATCGGAAATTCTGTTATAAGTGTAAGTTTCCATTACAAATGTTTAATTTTCAAGAGAATTTGAATAAAAAATTTGATGAAAAGAAATTAATTTACAGATATTATAATCTACCAAAAAGCATATTGAATAAAACTTTCACATTAAAGATTACCTTGATTGAGATTCCACGGACAAAACTAACATTATTTATAATGCATAAAGTGCTTTGTTCTAGAGACGCTGTTTTTTGGATCACAAGTAGAAACAAAGTCCTTGTTGTCCTAGGTTAACTTATAAGTGAAAAGTTTTGACTTACACCAACTGAACCTCTTCCAAAACATAACATATATCTCGAAACTTGATCTCATGCTTTTAAAATACGTGACATGGCAATACTTGGGTTATTATTTGTTGAAGCAAATCTTGTTGTATTCCTCATGGGTTAAGACGTAGTTTTTGGTCAACTGGGTGAAAGTTTTCAGGTCGCAGTACCCGTCAGGGGAGCAGCCGGTGAAGCGCAGGACTTCGGGGGTAGAATCACCGGCTTTGGGCAGGTAGACCGGCTGTGGAAGACAACAGTGTCAAAACATATCAATGTGTAATACATATCCGTGTTTATTACGGAAATTGTGGGTTCTAAAGCTATGATGCAGTGTTAATGCCAACTTTATGTGTCGCTCACGATAGTGCATATATTTTAAATTATTCTAATATTGACGTTTGTGGCACAGTGGTACGTATGTACGGACTGTTAAGCGGAAAGGCCCCGGATTCGTTTCCTGGGTAAGGCCAATTTAGGAAATAGAAATTTGCTCTATCTGGATGAGGATCTTAGGTTCTCTACTACTCTTGCTTACCTTTGTGCTAAATAATTGGTGTGAGTCTGGAGATTTATTTATGCTATGCTTATAAGTTTGTTTTGTGGCTGATATGGCCAAATATAAAAATCTTTGCAACCTTTCTTCAATTGACAACAGGACATATCTTTCGGTAAAATTAAACTTTTGAATTTATTTTTGTATTTCTTTCAAGACAATATGTGGCCGTAAGAGGATCTTATAGGCCAATTTAATTTAGGCGTGTAAGTTATTTATTTTATAATAATATTAACATACCAGCACAGAATAATCTCCTCTACTCTTCGACTTGTACAGTTCCAAAGCGAACAGAGATCCGTATTCCGGGATACCAGAAGACTTATCAGCGACGTTTGTGACTTCCATCAAAGACCCCAAATTGAAGTCGTGAGCAGAAAACATGTACAGTTTCTTCTGATGTGTCTTTCCACATGACAGATCTGAGGCAGCCTGCAGGAAGTCGTTGAGGAGGACCCCTGAAAATTTTAAAAGGTTATTTTACTTGACTTCAATGTTTCAAGTTGTACTCATGGAGTTTACGAAATAACCGGTATTTGTTTTTAATATCTCAGTGTCTACATTTATGATATTATTATTAATTAAAAGCAATAGGTTAAATTATCACAGAATATTGTACCTAGTTGGAGTCGTAAAATGGTTTTAATCGTTGGAAGAAAAGAAACGGATGATAATTTAATGGGTCGACGACATTTCGGACACAAAAAACTCGGACACCTTGGCCAATGTATGGTAAAAAATAATAAAAAAATTGAAAATCCATACATTGGCCAAGATGTCCGAGTTTTTTGTGTCCGAAATGTCGTCGACCCAATTTCATTAGAACAGTCTTAATTATTAAATGACGCAAACAAGTTAATAAATTAAAGCTCTCAATTCACCCTATCAAAATTTTACAATTTAGGTAAACTTTCAAATAATTCTTATAAAAACATTTTTCACATTATCATAAACACATTCTTAAGAAGTCATCTTATTATAATTCAAGTAAAAAGGTTGAGTTTACCTCCGCCAATCTTCTTCATCTCGTCAGTTCTGTAGTAAAGCCTGTACGCCCTCCTAGCTGCTTCGCCTAACCTTGGCAGCAGGGGTTTCGCCCATTCTGGTATGTCGAGTCCTAAAGCAGTCTGTAAAAATATATGAATATCATATAATATGTTTTTTGTGGTATACTTAGTCAACTGATGAAGTAAAAACCAAATTTCAGAAATTAAAGATAGCCCCTTGAATTCTATTATTTATCTCGTACGAAATTTCAAGAATGTGTAGGTAAAATGAACAATTTATTTTTTTAATTTAGTTACACCAACCAAAACTCATAAAAGTAGGAATTTAAATAAATTATAATTAAAAGATAAATCATGTTCTGTTTGCTCGCTTATTACAGGTGTAAACAACATTGAAATCAAATAGCTAGTTAACCTATAAATAAAGTCACATTTACTTTAGTATCTATGGTTATAGTAATTAATTGTTCTGCAGTTTTTACTAACCTGACTCTTATACAAGTCGAAAAGAGTTTGGAATAACAGAACATTAGACGTGAAGTCTTGTCCAGTTTTCTCCTTGATCAAAGGAATCAGATCTAGAAATTCTTTGAATTCCTTCTCAAGTGCGTCTTGTTTCGCCTTGGCCATCAGCGTTTGAAAGGCTTTGCAGTTGGAGTAATACCGCAACTGGAAGTTAAAAGGAAATGTTAAAATTGTGGCGCTCCATGAAAGCTTCACTTTATTGCGAAACCTTATACATACTAATAAGTCTGAACGTACATTATTTTGGAAAGTTTAGGCATAGGTTCTGTTTGAAATGAAATGAAATTTCTTTATTGTATGTAGGATTAAAAACTAATCGCTTATACATTGTCAAAAGCAAAAAATCAAAAATAAAAAGAAAGATGACACGGGACACCCTTACATACATCAGCAATGGCCGTAGTAGACCGAGAGAAAAAGTTGGCCGAAAAAACTCTCGGCACCCTTTTCGAAATTATACAGTTTTCTTTTAAATATATCTCATATCTTTTAATATGTTGGTGATATAGTTTGGTTAACTAGAATATATCTTAAACATGCATTAGTTCCGTATAAAATGATTGCTTCTACAAGTGATAAACATCCGTGCATGATATGAACTTTTCTGCTTTTAATTATAATTAATTAAAAGTAGGAAGTAAGAGCAGTGCAAATATGAAGCGTCAAAGTCCATGACATCTTTATTTTCTTTACTAGACTGACGTATGTTTATGTAAGAATTAAGATAACATTTCTAAAATAGCGGATATAAAGATAATGGTTGTTATAGTACTATCATAAAGATATGATATTTATAGTAATAAGTTTTATCTTAAGGTGGTTTTAGGTCAAAGGTAATTTCTATTAAGCTAGCTACCGTTTTATCGTCTGCATTTGTGCTAACAATATCCTAATATAAGAAAATCTGCTGTCCCGGCAAATCTCTAAAATTATAATAAATATGAAAATACCTACAAGTAGAACTGCATATTTAACTTATAATCTCTTTACAATGCGTTGATAGATATGAAAACATAAACAGGTCAAATGAAAGATTACTGAAAGTCATGCTTATTACTTCTAGAGATCAATGCATTATTATCATTGTTATTGATTAACTAATTAAATGCTTCGTAATGATATTCTTTGTCTTCGCATTTTCTTAGCATATTGATTACTATGTGGCGGAGTTAAACATGCAAACAAAAGTAAATTGCGTTTTACGAAAATAACTATATTCACAAGAAGAAGTTAGTTTCATTGATATCGATACACAAATGTTTTAATGCGTTTCCTGTCCTCAATGTAGTTATGTTACATGAAAGTAATTCAAAGTATATAAAATCATCAGTTTATGATTACTGCTCAATTTACTTTTCATTAGTTATGAGTTGCTAACTAGCCTTATATTCTCTTCTTATGACTCTCAATATCATATTGCTTATTTACCTAAGACTTGGGATTCCCTTATCAATGCTCTCAACTGCAAACCGTTAACTATCTGAAATCCCTCCACTTTGTTTTAAATAACGTCATACTAATATTATAAACGTGAAAGTTTGTGAGTATAGATGAATGTATGGATGGATGTATGCATGGATGTATGGATGTTTGTTACCCTTTTACGTAAAAACTACTGGATGGATTTGGATGAAATTTTGCAGTAATATACCTAGTTTATACATCAGAATAACACATAGGGTACTTTTTTAAAAACTTCTCATTCCTACGGGAAACCGACTTCCAAGCGAACGGAGTCGCGGGCGGCTACTAGTTTAATCTAAGTCATCACACTCACATAGTCTTCACTCAGCGGTAGACTGCTATACGGCACCGGCTGCCATATCTTCCCCACTTTACCATCCCACTGCTGCTCAGGCTCCGGGGGGTACACCGCCGCCATAGCTACCATCGCCGTCATCTTAGTCCTGTCTTTGTCAGTGGTGCGGATGGCTATCTCCTGGGGTAGGTACAGTTTGGACAGGATGGCGTGGGGGCCTTTGCCGTAGCGGTCGCGGAGGAACTTCCCGAGCTGGTAGGCGCGGCGCTTGCCGGGCTGTGTGAGATTTGTAAATGGAATTGCTATTACTTTTGTATATTTATGTCAAAATTATTGTGAAATTGAACGAGAAGACCAAAGGACTAGACTTAACTTTCTTATATTGTCAATTATTTTTTCGAAATTTTAGTATTACAATAAAATAGAATGCATACAAGTCGTAGGTAAGAAAGCTAATTACGGTTGTTTGTAAGTAGCGAAAGCAAGTTACAATTGTTTGTAATTTTCTGATCTATTCGAAATTTTCAAGCTATTCATCATTAAAATAACAAAATATGATAATTTTGGTTATGCCAGTTGACCTGAATTCTTCCTACTTAAAGGTTACGCTTAGAAACTCATCAAAATATTAGGTTTAGCTTTTAGCTTTGTCGTAAAACGTAACAGTTGAAGTGTAAAACTGGATGCAACTTTGTGAGTTATATGTTTGATTGATAGTGTTCGATTACCGCCCATTTTACTACCTTCTTTTAGCGAAAATTAAAAATTTCGCACTTGAGTAAAAATTTACATCTTACTTTTAGTATATTTTCTTTATATCTACATAAAATTAGGCATTAAAATACGGCTGCGGAATAAGGAAATGTCTCCGCTTCCTGCTTGCTTACAATTAATTACGTTCTTTATTTATTTTGGCTTTTATTTTGAGAGTCCCTTTAAAGTCGCTTTTATTAAGATGTGCATTTGAATTAGATACCTTTTAAAGGTTACTTTCAAAGCAAGTAATCCTAATACCATAGAATAAATCAAAGTGGCTGTGTATGTTATTTTACTAACACGTTCAAAAGTACGTTTTGTTCATTTATATTTAAAAATAAAAGTTTTTATATACAGGGTTAATTTAATAAGCGCGTAATGTAGGCAGCTTTTCTACATCGATCCCAACAACATTTAACCAACGACTAATTAAAATTAATATTTTAAAAAAAAGTTTTTCCATTCAAATTCATTAGATGCCTATGAAAGGTCAAATACTCGTAGGTAGATACTTTACGCGCACGCAACTTGCGTGGGGGGCGCGCGGGCGACTTCTTACAAAATACAGAGTAATAAGAGATAACAGAGCGCGCATATTTGTTTTTGTTTTTTTTTGTTTTTGTGTTAATTATCAAGTTTTGCAAAAAGTCGTAGAAAAAATGTTATTGGCATTGATGAAAGGAAGCCGCCTGCAAGAGGTGATAGGCTAATTAAAAATAACTCTGTATAGGTAGTTTTTTTTAAAGTGTTCAAATTAGACCCGTCTAAAGCTTAGTCGCTTATAAGTCACTAGTTATTAAAAAAACTTTTAATTTACAAAAATTCTTACCAAAGTAAGCCCTTCGAGCCCTTCCAAATAAGTCAGGTTCGCAAGTTTGTCCTGCACATCCGACAGAGATAGCTCATCGGCGTCGGGGGACCTTTCACCATGTCTGTTGACCTAAAATTTGAACAAAATGCTTTAAAATTAATTTA
This sequence comes from Emmelina monodactyla, assembly GCA_916618145.1. Lineage (NCBI taxonomy): Eukaryota > Metazoa > Arthropoda > Insecta > Lepidoptera > Pterophoridae > Emmelina > Emmelina monodactyla. The sequence continues at coordinate 8,564,504 of OU745316.1, forward strand.
AAAAAAACTACTGGACTGTATTACCTAAATGTATAGATTGATGTATCCAAATAATAGAACTATTAGTTTCCGGTGGAACTGCATAACAAATCATAACAAAACCTTAATAAAAAAAAGACCTATTTAAAAAAATTGCTGTTAATTCGACTTCTATCACCTATTTTCAGCTTCTCATTTCTTGGGATTTTGGCTATTTAAACTCCTTGGTACTAAACAAATTATTTTACTATCAAATAATTATATTTCCTAGTTTTAATTTGTATTGGAGGTGTATCTTCTAATATACAATCTCACCATATTATATAATATACCATCTTTTGCCCGCTGCTTCGCACGCATTTAATTCGGAGGAAGGAAAGCCCCTTTCCCTATTCTATGTCATTATACATATAAACCTTCCTCTTGAATCAAAGTGATCAATTAAAACAAACCCCATCAAAATCTGTTGCGTTATTTAAAAGAACTATAGTCACACAGATTGCGGAAAGCGAATTTGTTTTATACGAGTACTATGTAGTGATATTTATAACATATATTTACCTACACAACTATCTATATTATAAGGTTAAAAACCAGACACACCCACTGATAATTTTATCTCATTTAGTTACCTATGTACCTATACTTTGATAGGTTGAAAATAAGATTAAAATCATTACGCAATTATATAATATGAAAAAATGGTGGATGGTGGCGTGTCACTTTAGATCTAAAGGTCAAAGAGACTAAGACACTGTTTGATATATTAAATAGATTAATTAATTATTTTGTTAAAAAAATACTTGTTACTTTAGTAGATACTTTTCTGTGCATATTTAAAGACAGTAATATAAATTAAAATTTAAATACGCGTATTATTATTTTATGCTTTAATAACAATTCTTCTATTTATATTTCTCAGTGCTTCAAACTTCCAATTCCAACTGTAATTAAGCCTAAAACAATAGACAATTCCAAAAAGTCACTCACCGTAAATGCTAATACTAGTTCCTTGTCATTTAATACTTCGTTTTGAATTATGTATTCAACAGAGAGACAGATCTGCGTTGCAAAGTAGATGAAAAATAAATAGCGTAACATCTTCTGGAAGAGACAGAAAGTAATTTAAGTTACACTTAAATAAATGACGGGTGGAGTAAGCAGCTGTAAAATGAGAAGTGTTTGGAATTAGGAGTCGATCGGTTTGGAGTTAATAATCGTTGTTTTATCTGGTTTAAATCTTGACAATCATGTGCTTGGATATGACACCCGAAATTTTTGAAATGTCAAATGTCAAGTTTGGCGTGATATACACCTACGAACTTGAAATGTATGGTTTCGTAAAAATATTGAAATATTCGCTAAGTTAATCGAAACTAAATAACGATTATTTAGTTCCGAAGTTAAACAGCTCGCAAAACGAATCTCGATATTAAGTTGCAAACAAATTTGGAAACCAATAGTTATTTTTAATCTTACTATGTTTATTCTGTTGTTATAAAATCAAAAGTCCAATTATCAGTTTAGGTTAACAAAATGTAGACTTAAAACTTCATAGCAATTGATTCATATTGAGATCCAGTAAGCTTAGCATCAAATAACAATTTATTTCTACTAGCCCTTGTTTTTTTTTCTTAAGTTTAACGTTACTTTGCGTTTGTTAAAAAAAATAAGCCTAATGTACACATTAACAACAAATCGTTAAAGACGTCCCTTATCCTATTTCCGAACTCGCTTAAAACGACAATTCCTAACATAAAATCAGTTTTAAAACCTCTCGCGACACTCAACCAAAAACGGGCATTCTCCATTTTTCTTGAACATCAAATCTTCGCTTTTACAGCGGATAAAAATATGATCCCTTGTGAAAACATGGGTATACATTAAAATTGATGACGGCACCCGGCCCGTAATGAAAACGATTTTTTAAGCTATAACAGTTTGTGTTACAAACATAATGAATGGCGATAAGGGTGGGATTCCTTCGCATGGATTTTTGGTGAATTAGGTTAAATTTAATTTGACATGAGGATTGAATTGAATATACTTTAGACATATTTTAAGAGCATATAAAAATTAGCTAAAATGTATCATAACAAAGGGTCAAATTTAAGAGGTTCGTATGGTGCTAATCTAGGCTATTCTAGGTATCACTTTAAGACCTTAAGTAAATGTGTAACTACTATTAACTTAGAAGGTTAATGTTATTGCACGGTAAATTAATAAATTTACAGAAATAGTGTACACACAACTTTCATTTTAGTTTTTTTTTTTTTATCAAAATCTATAAAGTTGTTAAGAAAGAGTAAGTAAGACGACATAGAACAAATTGATGCGCCTAACGAATTTGTAATAGAGTGATCAGCGTTGATATAAATAAAGAACAATAAAACTTACGATTAAGAAGTAAACAGTATATCTTCTAATAACATCCCTATAAAACTAAAAAATAATACCAACGAACAAAATAAAAGAAAGAACGACAGGCTAACATAAAAGACAAGTGCTATTTATTTGCGCACCATTAAGAGCAATCTCTAAATTAACTTTATCAGTTCATAGAACATATGTTTCTCTAATCCATTTCCTCATAATGATATTTACAAGTTGACTATCTATGCACATCCTAGGCACGTGTCACTATTGTTTTGATGTTAGAAGCATTTGACCCGGTTATCTTAGTTAAAGTTGAAATTATGTATTTCGGAATTATCAGAGGCTAGTAAATTATGGTCGGATTAATACTAGTGTTCTGAACAACTGTTTTTAGATTCACGCGATTATCAATTGGAAGTAAACTCACTTTAACTACGAGCATTACTAATTTATTATTTTTTATTTAATTTTTCGATGGTATTTAAATTTTAGACCAATACACGGAGACGTGGGTAATAATACAGAGATATTTGATGTCTACATAGATAATAGTAAAAACAATTTTTATCGACTTCGGTTTTTTAATTTTCTCGCATAGTTTTCGCTATTTTTCTGTTATGCCTTTAAATGACGTGAAAACTGTCGTCTATAATTTAACATCATCATTAGGCAGCACGTTTACTGCTGGATATAGGTGCCTCCATAGATTTCCAGAATAACCTCTAGGAGGCAGCCAGCATCAAGCCTGATTTAAATATCTATCGGTTATTATTCTATCAGTCTAAATATGTCTAGTATCTGATTTAAATATCTATCAGCGACTAATGTTCGCACTATCAATAACGAAAACTAAAACGAATCATCGGTTATCCCTTACATTTAACTAACCTTGTTATTCGACTGGAACGCTTTTTTATAGGGTTAAAAAAACGCGTGTTTACGGATGCATAAAATCGTTTAAGTAAATCTATTTACCCTTCGCTATCGAATGTTTGTAAATACAGATTACAGATATGCCTGCAAATCAATAAATTATGTATGTTACTTGATAACTAACTTTATTTGTTTCCGGGAATACATAGATCAAGCGTTAGTAACTTTCAGTTACAATAATCACTTATAAGCTTAAATTCGTCAGGTGCAGCCCAATAGTTCTGTATATATTTACGTAAATATTTATCATATTGGAAAAACCTCGCAATCTTACATTTATTATTTTACTTTACGAGATAACCTGCTTATTTTCAGGTAGGGGATTGTCAAAGTAATAGGCATTGCGACTGACCATCGAGGCAACAACGGTCCAGTCTTTTTCTACTGCAGTAGCTTATAGATATTGGTAACCACCTAACATTTGGATTATGGCCTTACTACCTTAAAAAAAAAGGTAGGCCTTACTATATCCTCAGGAAGAGTCAAAAAGGACCTTTGATCTCTTTAAGAACTACTTCTTGTTAGACGATTTTAGTTATAAGTAAGTTGGTAGTTCTTTTTATAGAATATCTGGTGTAACAGGTACCTATGTCTAATTATAGATTATGCTTGTACACATAATTTGAATCAGAAGTCGTGTACATTATGAAGGGTGATAAAAAAGTAAGCTAGACGTCCTACCATACAAGTTCGTACTTGCCTATTCAAAACTTTATAACAAGCCAGTTTTTTATCAATGAAAACGATAGAGTTCATGACTAGCTTAATTGACACCACCACCACCAATTAATTTTTTGAGGGCAAAACCTATATTACTACCAATTTCACAAGTATGTATTTACCGCTTTTATATTGTTATATTCACGTGTTAAATATATACCTTTGATGTTTTGCTCTAGTAAGTAGGTATTTCACCTTTAATGGCTAAGTCAAAGAGCCTACCTTGTTTTTTCTTATATATTTTTCAATTATAGGTATTATTCCCATTCATTAGAGAATTATGTAACAGTTCGTACTGAGAATAAGATAACAAAATAAACTAAATAAAGAATCTTAGGGTGGGTTGTATCACAACTACTTAACGTCTCTGTCAACGTTAAAAATGGCGTTAACCACCTGTCATGCTAGAAATGGGTTGTTTCACCAACGTCAGCCTTTAACGGACGTTAAAAATTAACAATTACGTTGACCGGCTTGTTAACGCTCTTTTCTCTTGTGTTGACAGGACATCTTTGATGAAAAGCTTTTATCAATACCTATGGATTCTGTTTATTTTCATATATTTTAAATGATTAGTAATGATTTACTTTTTAATAGCAATTCGAATAACATTGACGAACAATTTTATTTGTTTCGAAACAACGCTTTGTATTTGACGTACGTTAAACATCTGATGTAATCGTCAAAAAGTTACGTACCTACGTATGATACGTTAACCAACTGTTTGATACAACCCGCCCTTAATATTTTTCAAAACTTACATTGATTTGAGTGAACAAACATATCTACATATTAGTTTACAGTAGCGATTGAATATTTTATTTATCACAAAGTTTTTTTCTCCAAATTGTTCCTATTATTTATCAACTTATGTAAATTTAACCAGTCCTATCTAATGCGATTAAAAAAACGTCGTTAATGTATTTATAGATACTATTTTAAAGGGAACTAACTAATCTTTGTTTACATATTATTAAATAGTTGTGTCGTATGTTTATCGTTATGTGCCTACTTTTTTTATAGAGCAAAATAAACTTCAGGATGTTTAATTAATGAGATAATAAATGTTACGTTTATTAATCTCTAATACATACTATTGTTATGGTTGTTTTCGTTTTAATTTCTTGTGTATGTGGTTCAGTAGTGTGTAAGTTACATACAAAGTTAAACTCATGGTCTGGGGTGACTTGGCCAAGAGTTAACCTTAAATAGCATAGGTACCTACTTGATGTTTGTTTATGCCAAAAATGGCTCGTGACACCCCCTCTTTCTGTGACGTCATCTTATCACAAAATTAAATGAAAGCAATTATTTACAAAAAATTGTTACTTGTTTTTGGACATAAAACATGTTTTTGTAGACCATATTGAAAATTACTTGATGGTCCGATAAAACCAATTGTGCTTGTCATTTCTGTTCATTGATACCGAGTCTTAGACTGACTTGTAACTTTATCCTTAAGTTTTATCACTTTTAATGCCTTAAAACGATTACGTTCCATTATGAATAAGACATTTTGTATAATTTCCGATAAAAACACCTACTTATTTGCAATTCAACCTAGGCGTTTTAAGGTCGACGTGACAAGAGGTTATTCAACCTAGGAGAACTAACTAGGTAGAGTTAACTACCCAATTATTGGCAGTTTAAGCACTTTTGTGACTTAATTAGTAATAAATAAAACTTTATTTATACTTTAAATCGTGCTTATTAACAGTATTGAACATAATTTTAATATTCATTTTAATAATATTGGTTAAGAAATTTGATTTAAGTTTAGGCATTCGTTTAAAACTTTAAATATAGCGATCGCAAAAGCAAAAGTGTGCCAAAATCAAGTATCTACTTAGCTTTTATTACAAATGGTAAATATGACATTTTTAACCGACTTCAAAAAACGGAGGAGGTTCTCAATTTGGCCGGTATGTTTTTTTTGTAGTAAGGCGATTTACCTTTAAACTTTTAATTTGTATCGAATCGATACCTTTCAAGGACGTAACATATAAGATAATAAGTTTATTATATAAATTATATTGTTATCATTCTGTTACTTATTTAAATTGAATGATAAAGCAAAATCTCCAATAATTTTAGGTTTTTATGGGTATTCAGGTATATCAGCTTACTCTTTTGGAACTTTGGCTAAAGTATTCAGTATTATTTTGTTTTTTTTTCACATAAGGTATTTTTCGACTGTCAATGTTTGTGGAGCTGTTATATCATGTTTCTTCACATTCCCAATCAATAAAAGTAACCCTTAATGGGTGAGAATTTACAAACGTTTGTGTGTACGCCCTTCTTCTTTTGCATTTAAAGGATATTATATCAAAAAAAGTAAGTACTTAGTTTCATATTAAATTTTATTATTTTTTTTTAACTTAGCTAATCTTTCTCAAAAAATATAATTTGTATCGTTTTGCACCTTTTGAAACCATTTATTTTGGCACACAACAATGTAACCGAACTACATCTACAAAAAAAAGTAATCGATACAATGTGTTTTATTACTTAACAGGAAAATCGTGATATGTTCCGACTTATTTATCATAAAAAAACTAGTAGTAATCACGTGTATTTTTAATAATTATGTTTTACTGCATTCTTTTTTGTACGAACGTCATGCTTTAAATATGTAGACATTATTATGTGATTTATGCCAGTTCTTATGCATACAAAGTTGTGAAGCCTTTACTGTATAGATACTTTTTTATAAAAAGGACGTATACATTTTTTTTGAACAGATAATTACAGGTTTACAGTGATACTGTAAGAATGTAAAGATTTTCATAATTTAAACGCAGAATAAAAGACATATACCTACAAAGGAAGATACATAAACTAAAAACAATTACTGAAGTACATTACAGGTAAAATGTTTCCTCAATTATTTATTATCATCTCGCTATTGTATTATTTGCGTACAAACTAGTTATACCTACCTACCTTTTATATTACAGTTCAAATGGAACAACCTTAAATTGCAGAGTGTAAAGAACTCGCAAAACTTTTTTTATATCATGTATATGTTACGGCTAATACCCGAAGTGCGGCTACACCTAGTTTTAGCCGGTTGGAACACGAATAGGTTAGGTTAGTTAGGTTACTTTTTTGATACCACCCAGAAAAACGACTCATGATTGAAGCCAGTTTTTATATACATAGGTATATATTTTTTTCAGTTTTCCATATTAAAAACACTTCTAATCGGCTAAAACTAGGTGTAGCCGCACTTCGGGTATTAGCCGTAACGTATATAATTTAAAGTGTTTGAAAAAGGCTTCAGTAGGTACCTACGTAAAAAGTTTAACGTCCTCGCCAAACAACTTAGTTTTATTGGAGTTAATAATGTAATAAATATTTAATATGAATATTCTTATCATAATCAATATTTGTGAAGATAACAAAAAAAGAATAATGTCATATCTGCATTATGCAAGCCTTTCATAGTACCTACTTATTTCAAATTACTTTATTTTTTTATTTTATTTTGAATGTAAATGTTCCATCTTTTAGGTATAAGGCTTATGTAAACAGGGTATTAATAAGTTAAAGATATTTAATTCATTATTGTATTATGCAAAAATCGTAATAGCTGTAGAGTTTTTTATTGCAAAACTTTAAAATGTTACTGATAAGCCACAAACAAAACGACTCCGAATTTCCAACACTTCACACTAATTAACCGAAAAAATACGTACTCAAAGCAAAACATAACAAAAAATACTTACGTCTAGCAAAAATGAACCTTAATGTACACTAATAAAACTGAGTTTAGTATAAAATGTGTTTGAAGCGTGATGTCTGCGCAAAGGCAGACTTCTTAGTGTGGCATCCCTCGATCGAGGCAAGTATCAAATAATCAGATCTGCACAATGATACATTGAAACAGTAGGTTGATTTAGTACTTTATTGCTTCAACTTCTATTTACATTATTACTATTAAATTCAAATATTTTGGCGAAGATAATGAAACGTGACTTTTTTACAAATATTGTTTTAAAAGTTTTCGTATACGATTGATCAATTAAATTTAATTATTTGTTTGATAAGTTTCTTGCTATAATGTGTGTATCTTGTGTCTAGCAAAACCAATATGTATATAATATAAACGATGTTTTTGATTAAAAAAGCAGACTAGTTAAAAATATTGGTTATGGTTAAGTTTCTCATAAAGAATATTGAATTCAATCTAAAATCATTTCTGCGAATATCATTGTTTTTTGTATATTTCAATAGATGTTATAGTTTTTTTTTTTTTTCAAAAACAAAATTCAACTCGGATGTTTCTTTGCAAATTGGAGAACATATTTTTTTATCACGTTTCATGTTTTTTTTTAGTATCTTAAATGGAACTGACTTACTGTTTTTATATTTATCAACAACCTGCTAACCTTTGAACGATATCAGTCATGATTTAGTTTCATGTTGGTAAAATGTAAATAGGTACCTAATAACTGATTTTAAATTATCTGCAGGGTATTGCTGAGTAGTCATTTTTTTGAGTTTACCGGCAAAAAGCTATTTACTTTTATATCTTCTCATATATTTTATCTTTTATCTTTATTTATAATGTGAAATAGAAACATTTTTAGGGTAGCCAATGCATAACCTTTTGGTTTTATTACATTTTTTTCCTGTTTTGTGTTAAGTTAAAGTAAACCACATCCCGCAAAAACCCCTATTACGTTTGTACCTTAGTTTTGACATATTTTTTATCCCTATTTAACCATATTGAGGTAATTTTTAAAACTATAGGTATATGTTGCTTTAATCTTTCTTTAATTTGTAATATAGTTTAAAGTGATTTAATTACTGGCGTGCCAAAATTGGAATAAAAATTTAAAATAACGCATTTGCTAAATGTCAAGATATACCTAACCAATTTAATTTGCAAAAAGGAAGACTTCTAATTGGGCAAAAACACTTATACAAAGTCAACAGAATCGTAATCAATTAAATTATTATGCTCATGAATAACTAAAATAGAGGTAAATACACCTGAAACTATAACAGTAAGGTCACACATTTTTATTTTAAGTTTTAATTATTGTTTTTGTTAAATTAGGATCTGTCTTCTATCGAGTGTCGAAAATAGCTTTGAAGTACATATACATCTAAATTTGTTTGGCATTTTAGGCCGTTTCCTGTAAGCTTAAAAATCTTATATACTTAGTTTAGAATCACAAGATGATAGTAAATTAAAGAAAGAATCCTTATAACTAAATCTCAAACTTTGTCATCGGATAAATTACGAGTTTATGCAGTGGCCGCATAAGTCGCCGAATAGAATTAAAAGTGGAAAACAATTTACCACCAGCTAGTTAGCAATTAACAAAACAGTTGTAATGCTTAATATATAAACGTTTTTACTAACTCAATTTTCGTTTGCACTCTTGGCAAGACTAAGAAATATTGTTTGTTGGGTATTCATTATGTGTTATAAGAAGTGAGACTTATATAATACTAGTGACCCGCCCACTCTTCGCAGTGGTGTAATTTTAGCCGACTTGCTCACTAAACATTGATTTTAGGCTAACTCAAAAATACTTTTTTCCAATGTTCTTTAACTACAAATTTAAATGAAAAACTTACGTAACAGATGGTTAAGACCGCATTTAAATCGGTTTAGGAGGAGTTAGCGGACAAACATACAAACAGACAGAATTAGCGACTTGGATTTATACTATGTAATGATTCTTCATATACTTATCCCAAATACTCCTTAAGTTTTGAGGTATCTGACGTAGTATTTGGAAGAAAGTGGCTTTTATTCACTACTAGGATTAGGTAGTTATTTTTCTCGAGTGACTTTACACGTCTAAATTTATTTCTTTGGATGACTTTATTTAGGTACATTTGGACGATTGTTCTCATAGAGAATTTGAGTTACAGAATCGCTCGGCTGGTGTTTCAAATTTTTGATTCTGTTGGGCTTAAGCTGTCGTAGAAACACATTCGTGCAAAGAGACCTGATTTGATATTTTAAAAACCAAAAAATAACTGAAAACCTTCGACTTTAGTTTTTCGATCTTATTTTTATTTGGTATTCTGACCTTTACCTTTTTGAATCTGCTTTCCTTTTATTTTGATTTTGCTTTGCCTGTTTTTAATAAGGCACTCGCTAAACTGGTTTTTAATTATACCTCAATTCCTAAATTTAAATGGCCTGTTAAATATACTGTCGTACCACTTTTATAAATAGATTATTCATTTGATTCATACGGTTTTACTTATTCAAGGTGGAAAGTTTACTATCACTTCACCCGAAGAGTTTATTTACTGTTTGTATCCAACAAGTATTTCATTTAAAACGGGGAGTGATATTTATTAACCTGACGAATTATATGATGTCTTTGCAAACCTTTTATCAGTGGTTTGTCTACTTTCAATTCAGTTTCGGATATCCTACTATCCTACTAATCCTACTAATATTATAAATGTGAAAGTTTGTGAGGATGTATGGATGGATGGATGGATGGATGTTTGTTACTCTTTCACGTAAAAAAAAAAAAAAAAAACTACTGGACGGATTTTGATGAAACTTTACAGTAATATAGCTTATACATCAGATTAACATATAGGGTACTTTTTACCGCGGGAAAACTTTTCATTCCCACAGGAAACCGACTTCTACGTGAACGGAGTCGCGGGCGGCCACTAATATTATAAACGTGAAAGTTTGTAAGTATGTATGAATGTTTGTTACTCTTTCACGTAAAAACTACTGGACGGATTTTGATGAAACTTTGCATTAATATTAGGATTAATATTAAGGTTATACATCAGAATAACACATAGGGTACTTTTTACCGCGGGATAACTACTTGTTCTCACGGGAAACCGACTTCAACGCGAACGGAGTCGCGGGCGGCCACTAGTACAATACACTCGTAATTACTCGTACCCAATTCGATAATCTAGCCAATGCCAAAATTCTGGTAACAAGATGTGTAAAAATAACTAGTTTCATAGATTTAAAAGTGTGTAAGTGGATTTATAAATCTCCTGCCTATAGGAGGGCATCTAACGGCACCTTTCTATTTATATCGGTACTATGCCATTATAACATTTATTAGTTGTGCTCACTTCGACTGCTAACGAGGTTCCAGTGGTAAAGCTCTTCACTTGCGTTTCAATATTAGGTAGTAAATTTTTTACCTACGTTTGCGAATGCGAATTCAGGAAATAAATCTAAAAGAACTATTCTCTCTCTCATTCTTTTCACTATAAAACAAGGACAAAATTATAATTAACTTTTTCCAAATTAAAATTAGATGAAACTTTCCACAACATAGACCACGTATCAAAGGTCTTAAGTGGCGCGGAAGCTTTTTAATTGAAAACGAGCTTTGCACTTTGAATACTTAAGTATCTATTGCGAAACTCTCACTTATTTTTATTTAGTACAGCTCCAGTTTTACTTGAAGGAATTTTTGTATACTAATTTTAACTCCTTTCATTACCTATTAGGGATTTTTATAAGCCTTACATAGGTTTAAGAAAAGATGTAAGCCGAATAAGTTAATATGTATTCTATGTCTCTTTCTTAACCACCAAACAGGTTTTAAAAAACATTGTAATGATGGTCTAGGGCATTTCTGAGATAGTTTTCGTAGTAAAATTAAGCATAATTTCAATTTATTCAAACACAATTCTACCAACGGGTAGGTATCTATACTTTTAATAAACCTGTAGAGAGGTAAATTCTGTACATGAAATTAATTTCCAAAATAACTATCAGGGGGTGATTAGGTATCGATACTGATGCCAAAAATGCAATCACTAACATTTTTGTCTGTCTGTCTGTCTGTCAGTATAACCGTTATAGAAACAAAAACTACCCGACGGATTTTAATGAAACTCGGTACAATTATTTTTCATACTCCTGAGCTGGTTATACTTAGTATACTTTTCATCACCCTACAATCAAAAGGAGCAGAGCAGTGAAGGGAAATGTTTGGAAAACGGGAGAAGTTATTCAATTTTTAAGCTTCCGTCGCGTGTGCAACCTTAATGGCTTCACAGAAATCACGTGTGACGAAAATGTTCTCCTTAAAATTATAAGAAAAATATCCCACGACAGCATATGTCTATCTTTTATGGTTGACTCACAATAACACGTGCAAGTCCCGATAGCTTAGCAGTTCGAACCTTTCTGATCATAATTGTCTACTCTTACGTTAATAACACTCTCAGTCATCCATAATTAAAAAAGGGAACATTTTTAACCTCTTCATTAAAAATAATCAATAATCTTCCACGCGAACGGAGTCTCGGGCGGCCACTAGTTATTAAATAAAGTAAATGTTTTCCTTATACCCGCACCAATTAAATTATATACGTACTAGTGGCCGCCTGCGACTCCGTTCGCGTGGAAGTCGGTTTCCCGTGGGAATGAGAAGTTTTCCCGCGGTAAAAAGTATCCTATATGTTATTTTGATGTATAACCTATATAACTGTAAAGTTTCATCAAAATCCATTAAGTAGTTTTTACGTGAAAGAGTAACAAACATCCATACTCACAAACTTCAACGTTTATAATATTAGTAGGACTAGCTTTCCGCTCTGCGGTTACTCCCAAAGCAACGTGGCTTTTCTCGTGGCAATGAGGAACTTACCCGCGATAAAAAGGTACCCCATGCGATATTCCAGGTATATCTACATAAGTACCAAATTTCATCCAAATCCGTTCAACTTTCGCATTTATACCTACAAAAGACCGAAACGCTGAAATTTACCAACTAGCCTCAAAAAAACAAACGAAACCCAACAGTCGAACAGTCTGCGAATTTCAAACGCCATTCGAATAGAAGCTTAAAGTTTCGCACGAGTTAGTGTCGATTTTCGAATTCGCATATCGGATTGGACTATCGACACCGAGTGATATCGATTCTGTTGTAAATTGGTGTAACAAATACAGGTTGCGTTTTCACAGTTTGTCATGCAGAGATCAGTATTTTCGGATAAATTGGTTGTGGCAACTGTGCTGTGATTTTGAATATAGAAACAAACTGTGGAAATAAATAGAATGTAACTTTTATATAAAACAGAAAAAAGGTCAGTGGCCAGTCGAAGTTAGTGATCAAGAGTAGAACTTCTATTCGGAAATTTATGATTTCTTATTAATTTCGTTTCAATTCCTGGTAGACCTACATTTTAAATATTTTATTTTTAACACAAATATAAAGGATACGGCCACTTCAAGACTTTCCATAATAGAAAATAAAATAAGAAACCTATTAGGATAGTTATTTACTTCGGATAGTTATATGTTTCCTCACATTCCCTAACAAAAACTTTCGTTAATCGTTTACCAATATTTGTCAACTTACGGTGCTTACAAAGTTATGCCACGGTAATAGATCAGCAACTTTAAATACGCAGGGTAAAAGCTGTTTTTGATATACCATGTGTAAGTAAGACCATTTTTAAAGCGTGAAAAAATATGAATGAGTAACGTTCGTCGCTTGAAGTCAACTCACACACATTAATTGATGGCCCAGGAGCCATGATTTACATTGCAGAATAAATTAAAACACTATAATTAGTTTTTGCTCTAAACGTAACGAGTACCTACTTCTCCACCAATATCCAATTTTCGTTATGGAAATCAGTCTTTTTACACCCCGTAAGTTCATGGAATTGTGACGCAGCAGGCTCTACAACAAAGCTGCCCTAAGACAATGTGAGGCGCAATGCACCGGATTACTCAGTGATTTATGTAGCTTTCCTATCACAATACAGTTTGGTAAGTTGTCTTACAGATAGGCATATGGACAATGGAGTGATGGCCTTTGAGGTTTCATGGAGACGGGTTCTAAAGCTCTATAGTTTTATAACTTTATCCTTAGTTTAATTGTAGGTATCAATGACAGTACAATGTTACAGACAGGGGCAAACATAATCATAATCATTATTTATTCATAATTTAAATATTACATGTCAAATAAAGGGAATACATTTACAAGATCAATAATAAGTTATTAAAAATTAAATAATAATAATGTCAAAGCAAATAAAAGAAAATACAATAATAAGAAAACAATGAAACTTCAAACAATAATAGATACCTATAATAAAAATATTAAATTAGGTCACGTTTTTAAGTCATAAAAATAAATGTCAAATACAAATTTATGTCTAAAAACAGTTGCTTAATTACTAACAGACAAAAATTCGCTGTTCAAACAAACTGAATGGTGTATCTTAGACACTAGCTTTCCGGCCTCGGTTTAACCCGGAGCTATTTGCTTTTCCCGTGGGAATTCTAAAGATCCTTTCCTAGTTCTCACTTACGCTTGTTACTGGAACGCTTGTACCAAATTTCATGGCCTGAATTAAAAAAGTTTTCGCTCGGCGATGTTAAATCAATCAGACAATCAAGAGTTGCTATTTTTTTAATATAGATAACTTCATCCTTAACTTTTAAAGTGTAGATATTAATGACAGTACAATATTATTGAAAAACTAAACTGTGTTACTTTAACTCATGTAGATGTTGAAATGAAAGTTTTACAGTGTATTTCTGGGATTAACTGCAGCATAGTCTTACGCGTTAAAGCGAGCCAACCAAACAATACATTTGTCATAATGCGTCGGTTTGCTGCAGATCTGTGGCCGGACTTGTTTGTCAGTCAATTGGTTCTCGTACTGGGAATGAGTATAACTAGAGAAACAAGCAATAAGTGGTATACACTACAGGAATTCAAAATTTGTAGGTATAACACCTTTAGCTCCAAAAAATATTAAATCTAACAAATAAGTTATCAATCAATTTCCTAGTATTTACTAACAAAGAAATGTATTATTTTAATGTTTGGTAGTTTAGATAAGTTGATAATCATACGACTAAATAGTGCACGGGGCTTATCAATGCCTAACTATTCTATTAAAATTTAACTTATTAAATTAAAAAAACTTTTTTTAATTGTTTTACAAATCTTTCGTCTGATTTCCATTTATTACACTTATACTCAATCCAATTACATCACGTGTACGTAGATCTATCTAGATTCTAGATAATAAACTCCATATTATATTATCCTCTAGATAAGCTATCCCAAAAATCGATGTACCACTTCACCCGCATCTCCCCTACAACCTGCAACATTTACGTTGCATCCAATTTAAAGGTATTAGCGTGGACGTTTACTACGCTATAAATTGAACAACCCCTACTTCCCCTTCGGTTATTTGGTACTGCATTATGTGCATTTCCCAAGCGACCCGCGTCTCCCCTCGATAAATTTTGTCAATTTTTGCACGTCTTGAAATGGACACATATCGATTTGGTACGTTTTATTTGAATACTGTATAGAGAACAAACGTTCTGGGTATCATTTAGAATTGTAGTTCGCATTTGGAACAATATTACATGGCTTTCTTAAATCCACGACCATAAACGTAACATACCTACAATGATTGTTTTTAGCATCGTTGTTTTAATTTAAACGAACTGTTAAAAGTATAGTTAACTTTTAACTTGTAAGTTCCTAGTTTTTTTTCAGACTTGCAAGGGAAAGTCGTCATAATCATTCGGGTTCTAAATCAACACACGTTTGCATTTTACCTGATTCAAGAGTACACCCGATTCTAAAAAACAGTTCAACAAGCAATATCGATCCAAATTAGTTGCAACTAAGTATCATGAATAACTTATTATCATTTATTGGCATGAAAAACGCAACGCACAAACTTAATTCAGTAAGTTTCATCACCCTTTATGATAAGTGCCGGTTTTTCAATAACAAGAAGTAGAAAATACCTAAAGGTACTTGACAATACTATCTGCAATCGGAGGAACGTAAATTGTATTTCGATACGAAGCCTGCCTTTGAGGCTCTTCCATGCAATTTGAACTGAAAATAACGATGTGCATTTGTTTATAGAATTCCTTTCTTGGCTGTGATCGGTTTTCGTATAAAGTGGGTTGAGGACTTTGTGTATTAAAGTTTGTATTATAAAGCGCTTTTGCGGTATAAGGGGAGACTTCCCACCCACTGCTAGACAGAACACAGGTCTAGAGCCAAGCGGGGCCACTGAAGTCGGAAGTCATATTAACCGCGTAAACACTTTGATAGTGCGATATAGGATCGGCCCTGTTTTAGGTGCCATTTGTATGCGTACCGCCGGGAAAGAATGTTGGTCCAACTGCCATAGAATATCTGTTTCTATGACATAGACAGGACCTGTAAACTGAGAAAGAAATGCGTGATTCCTTCTACGTTTCGTAAAGCCTTAAAACACCATTGAAATAAATTATTATTCAGTTATTAAGTAGATATACCTACTGACTTACATTTTTTTATATGAATCGTTTTTTATTAAACGATTACCTACATAAAAAATATTAATTACGTTTAAGTTTTAGAAATTTGGTTGTATCCTTATTTATGCAATAAATATTATAACCTGCTAATGTTAAATAATATAAACCCTTTGCCATTTCAATATCCATTAAGGAAGAGTTATAGAAATAGAACTTTTCAAGTAGGTACCAACCCATTGACAAAACGTATCTTTTGTGGTATTAATTTTTTTTTGCCATCTTTTACAGACTCAATATTCAAAGTGAATTATTATATTAACTAAAAAAATTGGCTTTAAATCTATAAATGATTAATTTGAAAATAGTGTTTTTACATCGCTAATCAACAAAAACACATTAATTTACAGGGCTTAAGTGGCTTAAATAAATAACATAACTAATAGGATTTACATGAAAACTATTCAACAAATTTTTCAAACGTTTTCATAAACTCCTTTCATTTCTGCTTACAACCTTCATTGCAAGCTTACATTTTTTTTTTTTTTTTTTTTTTTTATATTAATAGGGGGCAAACGAGCATGCGGGTCACCTGGTGGTAAATGATCACCGCCGCCCATGACTACCCGCAACACTGTGGGTGTTGGGGGTGTGTTGCCGACCTTTGTAGTGGGAATATACTCTCGACTTGAAGAACCCCATGTTGTATGTAGCCGGGAATACCGCTGCAGGTAGTTCATTCCACATCTGCGTAGTGCGTGGCAGAAAATTCCGCCCGAAACGGACGGTGGTGGAGCGCCAGCTATCCAGGTGGTGGGGATGGAATTTCAATCTGTGGCGGGAGGTGCGGTGGTGGAATTGTGCAGCTGGTATGAGGTCGAATAATTCTTCAGAACACTCCCCATTGTATAGACGATACAGAACGCAAAGAGATGATATATCTCTTCGCAGGGCCAAAGAATCGAGGCGATCAGAAAGAGCTCGGTTGCCGGCGATTCGAGCCGCTCTACGTTGTATCTTGTCAAATGGAAGAAGTAAGCATTGAGGTGCTCCTGCCCAGAGGTGAGAACAGTACTCCATATGGGGCCGCACCTGTGCCTTGTATAGTTGAAGGCGGTGGGCCGGTTTGAAATACTGTCTCGCTCGGTTAAGCACTCCAAGCTTTTTAGAAGCCAATTTGGCTTTGTCTTCCAAGTGACTATGAAACTGAACGTCGCTCGATATGCCGACACCGAGGATTTCGATCATAGGCTTTATACAAAGAGGAGTGTTCTGAAATGTAGGGGCTAATACGAATGGGGTTTTTTTAGTGGTGAACGCGCAAACTTGTGTTTTGAGGGGGTTAAATGTGACCAAGTTACCGCTACCCCACAAGGAGGCCAGGTCTAGAGAGGCCTCAACTTTTAACACAAGCTTGTTCCGGTTTTCGACAACCGACTCCTTGCTGAGATTGGCTTGGCCATGGTACAGTGCATCTCCGGTACTGTCATCCGCATAACAATGTACACCGCTGGTTTGCAGCATATCATTTATGTGCAAGATGAACAATGTAGGGGAGAGCACACAGCCTTGAGGAACACCGGCATTTACGGGCAGGGAGTCAGAGCATGCACCGTCGATTACAACCTTAATGCTCCGCCCAGTAAGAAAGCTGGTGATCCAGTTACACAATCTCTCGGGTAGTCCATATGATGGTAATTTGGCTAGAAGACATTTGTGCCAGACCCGATCAAAAGCCTTCGCTATGTCCAGACTAACTGCTAAGGCCTCACCTTTGCTCTCTACGGTCTCTGCCCAGCGATGGGTCAGATATAGTAAAAGATCACCAGTTGACCGTCCGTGACGGAAACCGTATTGGCGGTCGCTGATCAATTGGTGATCTTCGAGATATCGTAAGAGCTGAGTGTTAATCATACTCTCCATAACTTTGGAGAGTATAGAGGTGATTGCAATAGGCCGGTAGTTAGTTGGATCTGAGCGGTCGCCTTTTTTAGGGATCGGATGCACTAGTGCTGTCTTCCAGCAATTAGGGACTACGCCGGTGGAGTACAGGAGCCGAAAGAGCCGCGTCATGGGAGGAGCTAGCTCTTGAGCGCAGACCTTTAGTACAATTGCCGGGATGGTGTCAGGCCCGCTCGACTTATGGATATCCAGGGAAAGAAGAGCTCTACGTACGGTGCGTTGCAAGAACCGTATATCTGGCATAGAACTCTGACATCTCAGGATGTTCGGAGGTGTTTTTCCCTGGTCGTCCAAAGTCGAGTTGGATGCGAAAAGAAGGCCCAGAAGATCGGCTTTTTCTTTTGCAGTGTGGGCAAGCGAACCGTCATCCCTGCGCAATGGTGGAAAGGTCGACAGACAGAAGTTGCCTTGTACCGCTTTGGCTAATGACCAAAATGCACGAGACCCAGATGGGAAACGCACAAGTCTGTCGCCAATTATGCGGACGTACTCGGCTTTCGCCCTAGCAATGGCCCTTTTGCATGACCTGGAGGCAAGGTTGTACTTCTTTTTTAGCGATACGCTATTGGGATCTCCAGTTGTGTGAGCGCAAGCCCAAGCCCGGTAACATTGCTGCTTTTCAGCAGTGGCTGCCTGGCAGGATTTGTTAAACCAGGGCTGGGATCTGCCGCCGACGGGTATCACAGAACTAGGAATGTATAATTCCATACCCTGCAACACGACATCGGCAACCGATTGTGCACAATCGCTGGGATCCAATGAGAAGCAAACCTGTCTCCACGGGTAGGAAGCAAAGAAAGTACGCATTCCATCCCAATCTGCTGACTTGTAGTGCCAAACACGCCGACTTCCAGTAGATCTAGGACGGGAGGGGCAAGTGAGTGGCAGTTTTGTCCGTATCAGGCAGTGGTCCGACGACCCGAGAGGGGTATCGACCATCACCTGATAGTTATCGGGGTGTGAGGTCAGCAGAAGGTCCAGCAAAGAAGGTGTGTGGCCTTCAGCATCTGGGATTCGCGTGGGCGAAGTAATCAGTTGCTTAAAGTCATAAGCCAGGGCGAAGTCCCGAGCAGTTCTTCCCGCGTGGTCGGTTTTGTTAGAACCGAGCCAATCAGAGTGGTGGGCATTGAAGTCTCCCAACAAAATGACTTCGGCGGAAGGAAACTGCTCAAGAATGAGGTCTGTCGCTTGTTGGAGACGCTCAAAGAGTCGCTCCGTCTCACCGTCACCACTGTGTGACCTGTAGATACACGCATAGATGCGGGGGTGGTCGTCGCAGTCTACACGCAACCATAGAGTGGACAGGTCACGGGCTTCAAGATTCCCAAGGCGATGGTAACTAATATCCTCCCTAATGTGTACGCATACCCCGGCATGAGGCAAAAACCTATGCTCAAGCGTGTAGCCAGGGTAGGTGAGGTAGGATGATTCGGGTGGGGAGGATATTTGTGTCTCGGTTAAGAAGAGCATGGCCGGCTTTGCCGTCTCAAGGTGTTGATGGACGGCAGCTAGGTTGGAGTGGACCCCTCGAATGTTACAAAAATCCACTGATAACGTGGGAGGGGTCTTAGGCATGCTCTTGCTTCGTTTGCCCCGGGAAGTATGTCGCGGTATTGTGCCCACCCCAGAGTACGAAGGGCAGCCCGAGCTGGGGGGCTCGGGGAAGGATTCTCCTGCTCCAAGAGAGCAGGTACCTTCCTGGGGTACCAACTCTTTAAATGCCGCTGTCATACTTAGGGTGGGAAGGGGGAATGGGCACCGGAAACAGCACTCACCAGACGAAACGCAGGAACAATGTTCCTACTTCACGTTGGTCTTCTGTGCGTAAGTGGTACTTGCCGGTCGAGTCAGCCCAATTTACGCTATAGTCTATGTGACTACAGCTAAACTCTACCACTTTTACAGTCCATTTGGCACTACCCAGGGGTCACGTGTAGGGTAACTAGAGTCAGGAACCCCAAAAAAAGGGGTTCGCCTACGGACGCGGACAGTATTAACCCCCAAAAATACATTACACCTAGTTTCCTTTAAGGCTTAAGCATAAATAATTTATGCTCATTACCTTTGCACCTCACTGCAGCCCATTAACCTACTTCTGTAAAAAAGGTTGGCAAAGTATCAATGTATCGTGATCCCGCTACAACAACAACAAAACAAATGAATACGTAGTATAGTGTGACAATCAATCTTGATCCTATACATGCTGGACATTGGTTTCACTCTTTTTGTGTTCAGGGTTCTTTGTATTTGGTTTTGAAACGATATTATAAGACTATAAGTAAAAAAAGTGGTTAAGTACTAGCTTTTTGACCTATTGTGTGATAGCCTAGTGGTTAAAACTGGCTTACCGTACAGAAGGTTTCAGGTATGATCCTAACTGGAGGGAACCACTAATTTAGTACTTAATTTTCAAGTTATATATTCATCACGTACCTACTTACAGTGAGGGAAACATTGTTATGAAGTCCATGATTGGATGATTATCGAGATAAGCGACATATCTGCCGTAGCTTTGCATTGGTATTCCCCGAATTAGCGACATAAATTTCACTTATCGGGGCGCCCGCCTCATCCTATGAAGCTGTAAACCTTAGAAGACTTAAGTAAGAACTAATTTGATAATCTAACGTCTTAGATTTACGCGATCATTATTACTTGAAATTGTTAAAATGTCGAAATGTCGCGTAAAACCCGTTAAAATGAGTTTAGGTAGATAATTTAAAGCAATTTGACAAATCATTTTGGTTCAAATGTTTATTTTAAAAATATTTGACAAAAAATCACTTAACCTTTTAGAATTCCTTATGATTAATACAAGATCACGAACTTGAAGACAGTTATTAATTTCCAACGTCATTGAATTGCATCTCCGCAAAGCTTAACTCATTAAACTATACAGAACCTTCACAAACTCCGTCAAACTAGCACTTCTCCACAGTTGATTCCTACAGCAGAGAGCTAATCTATCTCCTTGCACACCAACCATGAATAGCACCTGTGGATTTATTATATGTATAACTATATCTCACTTACACTGCCATAGCAATATGAACCTTAGGTTCATAGACATAAAATCTAAGCGAGGATTAATAGTTTGTCTGACATAATCCATCAGAGGATGACGTTTTCATTCGTTTTTCCGACAGTGACGGTTTCATTTCGTTTTTAGTGTTACGAAATTGTAGACGGAATTTGAAAAATCCTGGGTTTTTGGGACTAGGATCAAAATTTGTTGTGCTCTATATACAAGTTTGAAGTTCATTCAGGAATTATGGATTAAGTTTGTACTTTGTTGTAGTAAGGTTAAATGTGGAGAAGGGATTAGTGATTCTCAGTTTTGATTTCGGCAATTAAAGTAGGCATCTCTGAAATGTTTTGTTACCGCTAAAGAGATGAAGTAAAAACATCGAAGTAAAGATGGTTAAAAAAGTTTCGACATTTCTACTAATTTCACGTTTAACGATGGAGAAATTACATCGATACCAAAATGGCAGTTCTTTTTAAGGTTATATATAAAGGATGTTCCTATAACAATTAAGTATTCAGAACTAAAGAAAATGTTAGCACATTTTCTTTGGAATCTTGTTCATAAGTTTAGTTTGGTTCACGTTTAATTAAACTTGACCTACTCCATCAAGCGGTTACAAACAGACACACTGACAATACCATAACTATAAATCCTAATGTTAATATACATATGACATTCACACCCTTATGATCTGTGTATGACATACATGGTGCAATAATTTTAAAGTAACATGCTGCGTCTGTACTGAATAGCCCCTTATGAGCACTTGGCCACTGCGCAGTGGACAACGAAATAATTACGGCAGCGTTAGGTTAGGACTGTTATACAATGTACAATGCGGGTTGGAGTTTATTTTATTTTTTGTTTCGAGCTCGTTTTAATATTTGAATTTGCTAGTATGGCTGGACTGGACATAGTTCGTAGGAACGCAATAAAAAATACAAGAATCCATCCTCCACATTTAAAAGTGTGGTCCAACGGTGCGGTAAAACCATAGACTGCACTGAATAGAACATCGATCTATGATTTTGAAATAAGGAATCTTACAGCTACTTACTAAAAACAAAGTTTAGAACTTGATCGTGGGATGGTGTGGAACCCCACTGTAAAAAATGAATTCCCTGCCTAGTGTACGTACCCTTATACTAAAAAAACGTGTAGGTAGGTGCATATCTATAAATGTAACAAACCGATAATTCAAATTTTATCAAACCGATATTTTCCGGTTTTTGAATGAGAAGGGGAGAGATACGTCGGGGCTTATTGCAATCGAATTGTAATAAATGGGTCAGATTACAAATTATGATTGTTTTTCTATGAATACCTACCAAATAAGTTATTATAATAGGATAAATATCCTTCATAGGTTGAAAGTTTAGAATTGTATAAACGGTATTCAGTTAAAAAGACTGACGTAA
Organism: Emmelina monodactyla; assembly: GCA_916618145.1. NCBI lineage: Eukaryota > Metazoa > Arthropoda > Insecta > Lepidoptera > Pterophoridae > Emmelina > Emmelina monodactyla. The sequence continues at coordinate 8,587,185 of OU745316.1, forward strand.
TGAAATATTATTTTGTAGTAAGTATAACCTTTAATATTTTGTTTAAAAATACTGCTAAACAATGTAATTATTATAAACTTCTTTTTAAAGTCGGTTTTAAATACAAATCACTTTGCTAGTGTCATCTAGTGTGTAAAAAGCTCACTATGATACGTATTTTTTAATGAATATTGCATGATTATTAGTTTGACGTCTAATTGATAGATGGCGCTTCTAGCAATCCCTTAATAAAAAAAAAAAAATCCTTAGTATTGGTTTGAATTTCATATTTTAGGCTAATTGCGCCTGCATAATTTGAGGTTATCGGGTTATAAAGAAATTTAATTTCAATTTCAATTTTCTTTTTTATTTATTTTTAATTTTCTTTCTTCAGTAAGGCAGAATGGAACGCTTTGTCAATGACACAAGTTTATAAAAAAGTTGACACAAACAACCAACATGGTGGATCAGCTGTTTTCGTTTTTCTCAAGCCTAAGTTTGTTTTCCTAAAAACGGTGGATTGTTGCGGTTTAATAGCCATGTGTGAATTAAAATGGGTTCCATCGCTTCAGTGCTGCAATGGCATTGTCAGACGTGCGGCCAAATCAACCCAACAGAAAGTGTAAAGTGTTTGAAATGTGGGGTAAGGCGAGTATCGAGTCATGACAGAGAGTCACAAAAACAGTGCTTTAAAGGAGATTCTTCGCCAGAAAACACTTGTTCTACTACTAAACTTGGAGATAGTACACCTGGCTCGGATCCCATTGACATACCACTCACAAATAACTTCAATAGGTGAGTTAAAACTGTGTTTGTATTGGAGTTTCATTGTTGTGTGAGACCGTCGGTAGATATCGATTTTCCGTGACCCTTCTATAGGTTAGAAAATCCATTGTATTTCACATCGAGTAGATTGTAAATGAAGTTCATTATCAGCACAACAGTTGGATACAGTTTTAAGAGAGGTTGTGTGTTAGGTTTCGTGAGAAAATGCGTTTCGAATCGTAAGACTCCATTGTTGTGCCTGAGGCATACAAGGTACATAATTGATTATATTTTTAGACTTGTTTCATACACAAACCTACTCATTAGACTAAGCTTTCATCAGTATGAATGACATGATGTTGAAAATTTTGAAATTTGGCCATGAATTACCATTTAAAATTTCTGTAAAAAGATACCAATATTTTATGTTTATTTACTAACTTCTATTAACTTAAAATTAACACACAGAGTATTTAGATTTATATGATTAAAATAACATTTATTTAACATCCATCCAATCGCTAAACAGCACCTGAATTATAAAATAATTAAATCTTTTGAATAGGTATGTCCTTTATTAAAACCCGAAAGTAATTGATTTTTTTTCTTCTCATTTGATGTCATTACATAAGAAATAATACTAATCAAATGTGTAAATAATATTAATGAATACAACTACAAAAGCTTACAAAACTTAATCATAATTTGACCTAGTAAGAACTAGAAACCAAATTATTTCCAGCTGTGAACCTCCATATAAAATAGGTCACTGTTTATTCAATTCTATGAAATCTATATCTATGTATAAAGTAATGAAAATGCTTTTAGACATAACACAGTTGAGTCATCAAAAGTATTATATTAATTATGTGTACTTATTCCATTAAAAGTAGGATTACGGAAAGAGATATTTAACTATGTAGGGTGGTTGGTTGTGTTTTTGTTAGCATTGTTTGAAAAATATAAATGCAGTTCTTTTCTTTTGATAAATGACATAAAAGCTACTTAACCTTGGGTATGTAAATAATCTGATAGAATCAGTTTTAATTTATCTGGTGACCTAATATTTTTCATTGTGTATAATTATAATAACATACTTAGTATATTACACATGATATTTTGAAGCCAACATCCTGCCGAATCAATAAGATGTTTTTTACCAGAGGTTGAGTTTGGTAGAAAGATAGTACTGGGTGGTTTGGTACCACCATCCTGCCTATTTCAACATCCTAACAGTGACAATGAGTTTTAAGACATTATTACAGGTGTTGAGACTGAGTATCTTAATCTAAGATAAAAAGGAGAAGCGATGTTGGCACCGCTCAAAATGTAATAATATTGTGCATCATCCAATACATATATTGTAATGTTATATTACACATTATTTTGCGAATTAAAAATTCACCGCCAGTAGTCTATTCCACATACTAGGTATAAAAAATATTCAACTATCTCTCACAGTTTGAGCCCATGGTGCACACTGGTGCTTTAATTAAGTGCTCTTTTAGCTACAAAAAACTAACTTTAGGTACTTTGTACACTGTATAGGAAACTGTAGGACTCCACCGTTTAACTTTCAACTTTTTTTATTTTTTATTATTTATTTATTAAACATCTAGATACAGTAGGTACTTAGCTAAAGTCATCCTCCTTTAAAACATATCTCCAACACAAAGAGCTCACAAAGTGTCACTACCCCTGCCCAGTGGATGGTCGTGCGTCGGCTCGGCGCCTGACGCGAGCCGCGTGTGGCGATGCGCGTGCGGCCTGCGCAACGTGTCCGCGTCGTGGCGCTGCGCCGCCTGTGACGTCATCGCGCCGCACGCGCCGGTCTTCAGGTTGGTGCATTAAACTAGTCCTTGTGACAAACCATTCTTTGATAACTTACTAAGGCGTAAAAATATCTTTAAGATGGCGAAGACCGCATTAAAATTAGTTGTAGATAGCGGACAAACATACAAACAGACGGAATTAGAGACTTGTATTTAAACTAAGTATGTATTGAGTAGTAGCCGCCTGCGATTCCGTTCAAGGGGAAGTCGGTTTACGGTGGGACTGAGAAGTTTTCCCGCGGTAAAAAGTACCCTATGTGTTATTCTGATGTATAACCTACATTACTGCAGAGTTTCATCCAAATCCGTCCAGTAGTTTTTACGTGAAAGAGTAACAAACATCCATACATCCTCACATACTTTCACATTTATAATACTAGTGGCCGCCCGCGACTCCGTTCGCGTGGAAGTCGGTTTCCCGTGGGACTGAGAAGTTTTCTCGCGGTAAAAAGTACCCTATGGGTGCGTTCGGGGAGTCGCTATCCGCGCTATCTAGCGCTAAAATTTGTTCACGGAGCTCGACGGTGGTGCTATCAATCGTGTTCGTGACGTCATCAATAATGGTGTGTGACGTCATGACAATTCACTGTCAATGCAATTTTTTCCGAGGTGGTGTGATGACAGCGTCAGTGTTTGCGAACTCTGTGAACTCGAACGCTATCACTACTCATCGTGGTCCTAACCTCCTTCGTTCTTCGAGCAACCGGCATTCTGACAGCAAAATGGACAATTCCGTCGAAATGGTTTTTCAAGATCTTGATGTTAACGAAGAGTACACGTTATCGTTAAAATTCGCAAGAAATCACTACGACCCTCCATCACCTCCATGTTTCACTCAAGCACAGTGCAAAGTCCCGCGCAAATGTGTCAAGATGGCCGAAGGCGATCACGCAATCGCAACGCAAATAGCGTTCGTGGAGCTTGCAATCGCTGACACGCAATTGGCTCTCCGAACAGCAATAGTAGCGTTTGGGTTTTTAGTGCTGATAGCGACTCCCTGAACGCACCCTATGTGTTATTCTGATGTATAACCTACATTACTGCAAAGTTTCATCCAAATCCGTCCAGTAGTTTTTACGTGAAAGAGTAACAAACATCCTACATCCTCACATACTCACAAACTTTCACATTTATTATATTAGTAGGATGTTAGTTATATAGGGTTAAGAAAAGTGGTTGTAGTGTACCAAAACTGATAAAACCGTCGTAGCTGCTGTAGAGGTATTATTACCATGCATTTTTACAGCGCAACAGATAGTACTTACATACATTACAAGGCGATCAAGTACATATATTTCTCATTAAAAATAAATGTTCTAATGTATTCAGCGTGTATATCAATTTAATATGTACATTATTTTGATTTTTAAAATTTTCAAATTACAAACAGTTATATTACCTGCTGGATTAAAGCAGATTTAATTAAATTCATACATGAAATCAGGTCACAGAGTTAGATGTTAATTGCACAAGACATGCAAGTCTCGACGTGGGTCTTGAGATATCTAATTAAAAGCGACACGGCTACGTCTCATCTAATCTCTTGTATTACATTGTTCGTCTCTGAAAATATGATTTTAAATAGTGAATTAATGCGTTGATATTGTTATGTTATAGGTTATCTGATGACGAGGACCAATCTTCAGGGATGACGGATAAAGAAAAGTCTGCCAAAGGTTTGTTAGCCTTATTATAACTCTCCTGTAGTTAATATCGGATTAGAGACTCTAGTGTCCCTTTTTGCCTTTTTCAGACAGTACCATGATAAGATCCAACACCCTGGCCGTCCCATCATACAAACCTGCGTCGAGCTACTCTGATGGTCGTCGATTAAAACTCGATCTTCAATCGCTACGTTTATCGCCGACTCAGCTCACAGACCAAGCGCATGGCGTCACCAGATCTATGTCTCATGGCTCAGTGATCAACTCTCAGCATAAATGGTGGAATGTCGACCAAACCAGAGGCACAATCAATCGCCCAACAAGTCTGATGGTCTCCGAAAGATACGCCTGTAGCACTGCCCAACAAAACCCTAGAGAATCGTTCTTACGGAGCCTACACACTGTTACGCGAAGACCGCAGAAGTGCAACGAAAGCAAATCCAATTGGGAGTTGAACTACGTGAAAGAGTATCAAAGAGAACAGAGCAGAGCCTTGCATCTTAAAAAGTGGGCGTGTACTCGCTGTACGCTTGAAAACTCTGGAATTAGAACAAACTGTGAAGCTTGTCTTTCTCCGAGAGTGTCGCCTTTGGCAAGGATTTCAAATACTCGAGGCCTGAGCGTCACGACCTTAGGGCGTCATGATACCTTTAGGAACACGGAGGGCGCTACGTCTTTACCATCGACTGGTGGCGTTATGATCACGGTTCCCGATTGGCCGCAGAAAGTGGGCAGCAGAACCTTGGGATCGTCGTTCCACAGATCGATCAGCGCACAAAACTCACCCGAAATCCGTCCGACCTACAGAAGATCGTTTTCGGAACAGACCAACGCGGATTGTCGTCCTATAGGAAAGGTGGTCTCCAGCAGACGTAGTCTAAACGACTATCAGCGTAGCCTTGCTAGTTATTGCGGCAGCCTACCCAAGCAAGAGGACAAGCGACTATCAGACGAGTCCAAAAAGATCGACGAACAAAACTCCGAGTTTATTGATAAGGAGTGCAGTTGGGACACGAATGCCGAAGGCGTCATCTACGCTTTGCCGAACAAAGGAAAATACAAAGACTTGAACCTCCAACTGCAAGTGAATAACAACGGCACTCGATACTCCTACGTCTCAGTTCAAGATACCAAAACCGTCATGAGCAATTCGCAAAACGAGGCTTTATATTCGAACGATTTAGACGGTGATTACGCACGAATAGACGAATTGTTAGGAGCCGAAAACTGCATATCTCCAGTGAATGACATCGGTGCGAGTAATATTAGGACTTCCCATATCGGAGCGACGAAAGAGTCGACGCCTAAAGTATTCAATATGTTACCTTCAGTTGGAAAAGTATCACACAATGTTCGAGAACCACCTAAAGTGCCTTCATCGCAACCTAGGTAAGTTTTATTTATAGGTACATAATTAATTATGTTTTTCAGGTCGCTAGTCAATTATTTTAATGAGCTTGCTCACTGAAGCACGGAATAATACGTTGTTCTGTAATTATGTTTCATATAAATTATACATACTCCAACAATCAAGTAATTTATAACCAAGTTTACTACACAAATTTTAAATATTGGTTTTGTACGGTACCTACATGAAAAAATGAATCTTCAAATTTCCTTTTACCTAAACTTGTAACCTCTTACAAATATATGTGATCTTTTGTCCCTTTTCTTAACTCCTTTTCTTACATAGAAATGGTCTCTCCCAATATTTTGGTTTTGTTTTCGAATATAATATATTTTTGTAGAGATTTTTTCAATATCTGTGTATCGATTTGTCATCTTCATCGTAACCGCATGGTATCTTATCGTTTGGCAACTGTTTTATTTTCTATCCTTCTCTTCTTTCGATGCATGTGTCATTAATACCTCTTTATTGTTTTTTGGTTTTTGATCTTGATTTCTCTTGGAAACATTGTTTCTTTTCTTCATTTGACTTTCTTTATTCGTTCCTTTTAAGTTAGTACCCCTGTTTGTTCACCCCTTCCGACAATTACCATTGTCACACTCCTCAAAAAAAACTGATTTCCGCCATCCCACGTCTAAAACCCCATTATTACCGCCATCCCACGTCTAAAACCCCATTATTTCCGCCATCCCACTTCTGAACCCCATTATTTCCGCCATCCCACTTCTAAAACCCCATTATTTCCGCCATCCCACTTCTAAAACCTCATTATTTCCGCCATCCCACGTCTAAAACCCCATTATTTCGCCATCCCACTTCTAAAACCCCATTATTTCCGCTATCCCACTTCTGAAAGCCCATCTTATTCGCTATCCCTCTTCTGAAACCTTCGGTTATCCCTCCCAGTCGCATGTGGCAGTGCGCGGCGTGTCGGTTCTCGTACAACGCGCGCTGGGCGGCCGCCTGTGATGTCTGTGGCGTCACGCGCGCGCCGCATGCCGCCGTCACGTTGACAGCTGAACACCATATTAGGTAACGCATGCAACAAGTGGGTGTGAATATTGGGTTTCTAAAGTACGTTTAATGTTTTAAAGATAGTTTGCTTTAGGTAGGATAAATTATCATTAGATAACGCGCATGCAACAAGTTTCGATAATTACGTCACCTACGACAGCAATCTTGAAAGACTTGTTGGAACCCCGTTTTATTCATGGGTTACTTATTCTCATGAAAAATGCGAAGTAAATGTGTTGTGCATCTCCCTAAAGGCCCATCAGGAAGAGTACATAACCGCTTTGGTATATAAGTATATAATCTCTTTTTAATTCATACACACTCCTTCACAATTTTACACAAATTCTAACTCGCCTATACGTCCCCAGCCCCAGAACATCAAACCACGAAGCAAGCAGTAGCAAGCCAGAACCGACCCGAGAACCACCGAAGAAGCTGACGGTGCCTATAGCTTCGTTGGACCATGATTTAAACAGTGATGAATTGCTGTTTGCTGTTGGTAAGTCATCTATGTCATCCTATATCTATCCTAATATTATAAAAAGGGAAGACGTGGTTAGTTTGTATAGAATAGGCACCATAACTACTGGACCGATTTGAAAATATATTACAGTATTAAATCCTACATTATTCCTGGTAAACAATTTTACCCTGTTAAGAACCCCCCAAAATACATTTGCTGCGAGTTAAACTGCAGAGAAGAAAGCTAGATGTTAATATTTAGACAAGACTATATAAATATTATATAAAAGTAGCCGTAATGAACGCGTGCTAGCCTGGCACAAGGCTTCCTCTTGAACAAACAAGACAGACATTATTGTAGACATCAGCTGATTGTTGAAGTAGCTGCCTGTGTGGTGTGACTGCTACTACAATGTAACAATGGTGTATAGTAAACTCCGCAGACAGTGGTAGCGCCGCGTGGTCGTGTGCGCGGTGCACGCTAGTTAACAAACAAGACAGACAACATTGTAGACATCAGCTGATTGTTGAAGTAGCTGCCTGTGTGGTGTGACTGCTACTACAATGTAACAATGGTGTATAGTAAACTCCGCAGACAGTGGTAGCGCCGCGTGGTCGTGTGCGCGGTGCACGCTAGTTAACAAACAAGACAGACAACATTGTAGACATCAGCTGATTGTTGAAGTAGCTGCCTGTGTGGTGTGACTGCTACTACAATGTAACAATGGTGTATAGTAAACTCCGCAGACAGTGGTAGCGCCGCGTGGTCGTGTGCGCGGTGCACGCTAGTTAACAAACAAGACAGACAACATTGTAGACATCAGCTGATTGTTGAAGTAGCTGCCTGTGTGGTGTGACTGCTACTACAATGTAACAATGGTGTATAGTAAACTCCGCAGACAGTGGTAGCGCCGCGTGGTCGTGTGCGCGGTGCACGCTAGTTAACAAACAAGACAGACAACATTGTAGACATCAGCTGATTGTTGAAGTAGCTGCCTGTGTGGTGTGACTGCTACTACAATGTAACAATGGTGTATAGTAAACTCCGCAGACAGTGGTAGCGCCGCGTGGTCGTGTGCGCGGTGCACGCTAGTTAACAAACAAGACAGACAACATTGTAGACATCAGCTGATTGTTGAAGTAGCTGCCTGTGTGGTGTGACTGCTACTACAATGTAACAATGGTGTATAGTAAACTCCGCAGACAGTGGTAGCGCCGCGTGGTCGTGTGCGCGGTGCACGCTAGTTAACAAACAAGACAGACAACATTGTAGACATCAGCTGATTGTTGAAGTAGCTGCCTGTGTGGTGTGACTGCTACTACAATGTAACAATGGTGTATAGTAAACTCCGCAGACAGTGGTAGCGCCGCGTGGTCGTGTGCGCGGTGCACGCTAGTTAACAAACAAGACAGACAACATTGTAGACATCAGCTGATTGTTGAAGTAGCTGCCTGTGTGGTGTGACTGCTACTACAATGTAACAATGGTGTATAGTAAACTCCGCAGACAGTGGTAGCGCCGCGTGGTCGTGTGCGCGGTGCACGCTAGTTAACAAACAAGACAGACAACATTGTAGACATCAGCTGATTGTTGAAGTAGCTGCCTGTGTGGTGTGACTGCTACTACAATGTAACAATGTTGTATAGTAAACTCCGCAGACAGTGGTAGCGCCGCGTGGTCGTGTGCGCGGTGCACGCTAGTTAACAAACAAGACAGACAACATTGTAGACATCAGCTGATTGTTGAAGTAGCTGCCTGTGTGGTGTGACTGCTACTACAATGTAACAATGGTGTATAGTAAACTCCGCAGACAGTGGTAGCGCCGCGTGGTCGTGTGCGCGGTGCACGCTAGTTAACAAACAAGACAGACAACATTGTAGACATCAGCTGATTGTTGAAGTAGCTGCCTGTGTGGTGTGACTGCTACTACAATGTAACAATGGTGTATAGTAAACTCCGCAGACAGTGGTAGCGCCGCGTGGTCGTGTGCGCGGTGCACGCTAGTTAACAAACAAGACAGACAACATTGTAGACATCAGCTGATTGTTGAAGTAGCTGCCTGTGTGGTGTGACTGCTACTACAATGTAACAATGGTGTATAGTAAACTCCGCAGACAGTGGTAGCGCCGCGTGGTCGTGTGCGCGGTGCACGCTAGTTAACAAACAAGACAGACAACATTGTAGACATCAGCTGATTGTTGAAGTAGCTGCCTGTGTGGTGTGACTGCTACTACAATGTAACAATGGTGTATAGTAAACTCCGCAGACAGTGGTAGCACATGAGTAAAGAAACTGAACAGAGACAAAGCTTCTAAAGAGCTAGCAAAATTTATACCTATTTTGGTAGGGTTGGCACAATTGAATAAATGAAAAATATAAATGTACTTTTTTTTCAATTTTTTTATTAAAATAGGTTTTTTTTTACAAATTACATACTCTAAATATTTTTTTTTTATTACTTTTGGTTTTTAATAATTTGTTGTGTCTTTTAATCGAATGATAAATTCTAAATCTAATATAAAGTTTTTTCAAATAAACCAATGGGAAACACTCACATGGCATATGAAATGTACAATCTTGCAAACGTGCTAATATGTCATTACCAATATTAACATTTTTAATATGAAGATCAAAATATTCCCGAAATTTTTGCTCAAGCAATTCAACAAATTCAATAAAATTGTCAGGAGGTATTATCAAAAAACCGGATTTCACACTTTTTAAATACTAAAACAAAAGTATTACTACGTATTATGTGAGAAACTCGAAAACAAAAACAAAACACGCACAACGTTCGAGCGTCGCGTCACGCCTGCACGCCCTGAGATTGACCACTGGCTGATCTAGTTTGAAGCGGTTTCGGCTCATACGTGACAAGCGGCCAGTGGTCACGCACACACACGCGTTGCACTTGTAGTGATGTACCTGTCACAGCGCATTCGTATTTAGCTTTGTCTCTGTTCAGTTTCTTTACTCATGTGGTGGTAGCGCCGCGTGGTCGTGTGCGCGGTGCACGCTAGTTAACAAACAAGACAGACAACATTGTAGACATCAGCTGATTGTTGAAGTAGCTGCCTGTGTGGTGTGACTGCTACTACAATGTAACAATGGTGTATAGTAAACTCCGCAGACAGTGGTAGCGCCGCGTGGTCGTGTGCGCGGTGCACGCTAGTTAACAAACAAGACAGACAACATTGTAGACATCAGCTGATTGTTGAAGTAGCTGCCTGTGTGGTGTGACTGCTACTACAATGTAACAATGGTGTATAGTAAACTCCGCAGACAGTGGTAGCGCCGCGTGGTCGTGTGCGCGGTGCACGCTAGTTAACAAACAAGACAGACAACATTGTAGACATCAGCTGATTGTTGAAGTAGCTGCCTGTGTGGTGTGACTGCTACTACAATGTAACAATGGTGTATAGTAAACTCCGCAGACAGTGGTAGCGCCGCGTGGTCGTGTGCGCGGTGCACGCTAGTTAACAAACAAGACAGACAACATTGTAGACATCAGCTGATTGTTGAAGTAGCTGCCTGTGTGGTGTGACTGCTACTACAATGTAACAATGGTGTATAGTAAACTCCGCAGACAGTGGTAGCGCCGCGTGGTCGTGTGCGCGGTGCACGCTAGTTAACAAACAAGACAGACAACATTGTAGACATCAGCTGATTGTTGAAGTAGCTGCCTGTGTGGTGTGACTGCTACTACAATGTAACAATGGTGTATAGTAAACTCCGCAGACAGTGGTAGCGCCGCGTGGTCGTGTGCGCGGTGCACGCTAGTTAACAAACAAGACAGACAACATTGTAGACATCAGCTGATTGTTGAAGTAGCTGCCTGTGTGGTGTGACTGCTACTACAATGTAACAATGGTGTATAGTAAACTCCGCAGACAGTGGTAGCGCCGCGTGGTCGTGTGCGCGGTGCACGCTAGTTAACAAACAAGACAGACAACATTGTAGACATCAGCTGATTGTTGAAGTAGCTGCCTGTGTGGTGTGACTGCTACTACAATGTAACAATGGTGTATAGTAAACTCCGCAGACAGTGGTAGCGCCGCGTGGTCGTGTGCGCGGTGCACGCTAGTTAACAAACAAGACAGACAACATTGTAGACATCAGCTGATTGTTGAAGTAGCTGCCTGTGTGGTGTGACTGCTACTACAATGTAACAATGGTGTATAGTAAACTCCGCAGACAGTGGTAGCACCGCGTGGTCGTGTGCGCGGTGCACGCTAGTTAACAAACAAGACAGACAACATTGTAGACATCAGCTGATTGTTGAAGTAGCTGCCTGTGTGGTGTGACTGCTACTACAATGTAACAATGGTGTATAGTAAACTCCGCAGACAGTGGTAGCGCCGCGTGGTCGTGTGCGCGGTGCACGCTAGTTAACAAACAAGACAGACAACATTGTAGACATCAGCTGATTGTTGAAGTAGCTGCCTGTGTGGTGTGACTGCTACTACAATGTAACAATGGTGTATAGTAAACTCCGCAGACAGTGGTAGCGCCGCGTGGTCGTGTGCGCGGTGCACGCTAGTTAACAAACAAGACAGACAACATTGTAGACATCAGCTGATTGTTGAAGTAGCTGCCTGTGTGGTGTGACTGCTACTACAATGTAACAATGGTGTATAGTAAACTCCGCAGACAGTGGTAGCGCCGCGTGGTCGTGTGCGCGGTGCACGCTAGTTAACAAACAAGACAGACAACATTGTAGACATCAGCTGATTGTTGAAGTAGCTGCCTGTGTGGTGTGACTGCTACTACAATGTAACAATGGTGTATAGTAAACTCCGCAGACAGTGGTAGCGCCGCGTGGTCGTGTGCGCGGTGCACGCTAGTTAACAAACAAGACAGACAACATTGTAGACATCAGCTGATTGTTGAAGTAGCTGCCTGTGTGGTGTGACTGCTACTACAATGTAACAATGGTGTATAGTAAACTCCGCAGACAGTGGTAGCGCCGCGTGGTCGTGTGCGCGGTGCACGCTAGTTAACAAACAAGACAGACAACATTGTAGACATCAGCTGATTGTTGAAGTAGCTGCCTGTGTGGTGTGACTGCTACTACAATGTAACAATGGTGTATAGTAAACTCCGCAGACAGTGGTAGCGCCGCGTGGTCGTGTGCGCGGTGCACGCTAGTTAACAAACAAGACAGACAACATTGTAGACATCAGCTGATTGTTGAAGTAGCTGCCTGTGTGGTGTGACTGCTACTACAATGTAACAATGGTGTATAGTAAACTCCGCAGACAGTGGTAGCGCCGCGTGGTCGTGTGCGCGGTGCACGCTAGTTAACAAACAAGACAGACAACATTGTAGACATCAGCTGATTGTTGAAGTAGCTGCCTGTGTGGTGTGACTGCTACTACAATGTAACAATGGTGTATAGTAAACTCCGCAGACAGTGGTAGCGCCGCGTGGTCGTGTGCGCGGTGCACGCTAGTCAACGCGCGGTCCGCGGCCGCGTGCGCCGCCTGCGCCGCCGCGCCGCCGCCGCCGCAACTTAACCACTGGTGAGTTACCTTACATACTATTTAAGGTAATACATAGTGTACGGAAACGTCGTTTAAAGGTGGGTACTGACCAACGTTACGAGGTGTAATGTATTGTGTTACACCGCGAGCATTCGCGCAGTCAGTACGTCGTCGCTCGCTGGTTTCCCCGGAGTACGACGTACCTACTGACTGCACGAATGCTTGCATTACATTACACTTCGTAACGTTGGTCAGTACCCACCTTTATGGTTTTGTTTGTATATAGATTCGCCCAACTTCCCCGTTACCACGTTACGTGATTTTTACATAAAGTACATAAAATAAATGATTTTAAATAAAACAAATAAAGAAAGAAATTTGCTTATTCGCTAAACTTACACATTGGATTATTTTAACGTAATCAAGATTAGCTTATTTTAAACTATATGAAATAGTTATCGTCGCCATTGCATGAACTTTTCTGGAAGATATTTTTCAATAAAACAAAAATATGCTTCAAAAAATGATTTATTTTTTATAAATCGACATTATGTGCTTGTTTTTGTTTTACTTTTATTATTTGATTTCACAATTTATATGCTGATTTCCCCTTGAAAGAATGTAACTTCTTGTTTTTGCCATATTGTGTCACTAACTCTATTCTTCTAACCATAGGTCGTGCAGTTCATGTACACTACAAAACCCGTTGTCTGCGTCGAATTGCCTCGCGTGTAAGACCCCGCCCGTGCCGAAACATGGCGTCGCCAGCAGTATCGAAGCTAACCATTCCGGAGGTAACAAAGTAGATTGGACCTTAAGAGCCTGCGATTAAAAGTGGTGTAGAGGTTAGAAGTTAGACTTAGACAAATATTATTAACATACTTTTAAAAATAGATTCATTTTCATCTACTTAAATTTCATTACATAGTATAAATCCAAGTCGCTAATTCTGTCTGTTTGAATGTTTGGCTGCTAACTCCTCCTAAACCAGTTGAGGGATTTTAATGCGGTTTTCACCATCTTTTAGGTATTTTTTTTCATTTAAATTTGTAAAAAAATAACAATCAGAAAAAAAAGTTTAAAGTTAGCCAAAAATCAATTTTTCGTGAGCAAGTCGGCCAAAATTACACCATTGCGAAGCGTGGGCAGGTCGCTCGTGGTTCTACAAAGAAATGTGTTTTATAAAAACTATATTGATTTTGACAGTTGAAGATCGGTCAAAACGAATCGAATTGGTAATTTCATATTTACCTTCACACAATTACTCGACATTAACAGAGCTAAGAGAAAACTAGGTTAATATTTTTTAAGAGCTAAAAGTAAACTAGATTAAGTTTTAATTTGCCTCGGCTTACCTAAATACAAACAATGTTTATTACATCAGGACGAAGCCCATCTCCACGTCGGGCTGTGAGAAACACACCAGCATTGCCCAGACGAGGCTCTAGACATAAAACTCCGCCGCCTGAACCTAAGTAAGTTCTATGACAAAATAAAATTAGTATGAAATAACCTTCGCTAAACAATTTTTTTTTAAAATAAACTGTTTTAGTTTGATACTGGGTTATATGTTAATTTTCCAAAAAAATCTTTGAAATAAAAGATACAATTTTCAATTTGTTTTTGTGTAACCTGCCAGTGCTTTCGAAAAATACAATAAAGAGGTTAAGGTTTGACTTACCCCCATACTCATAAACACATTTGATCTTCGATCTTATTCTTATGTCACAGATTTCGTACCTGACAAGAATATTTTAACGAAACTAAAACCTATATTGGTTTAAACGTTTATGAATAAAGTTTATTATTGATTATTGCATTTTGACAGCCTATTGTTCTTTCTCAGGCCAGAAACCCTAGAATGGTCGTGTTCCGAGTGCACGTTTATGAATTCGCCATCCACCAACAGTTGCGAGATGTGTCAGTCTCCTAAAACTAGGATATTGCCCGCTGCGCCTGACCAACATAGCATGGACGATGATGAGTCACGTAAGTTATATTATTATAAATAACAAGGGTATTTCAACAGCCTTTTTTATATGGCCAACATAGTAACACATGTAGTTTTGACATTTAGTTTTTTAAGGTTCCGTACCCAAAGGGTAAAACGGGACCCTATTACTAAGCCTCCGCTGTCTGTCTGTCTCCGGGCTTTATCTCATAAACCGTTATAGCTAGAAAGCTGAAATTGTCCCCATACAATAAACGTGTTTTTTTCGTATTTTTTTGCTCAATATTAAAAACGGTAACAGGTAGATTTTCCGACGTTTCAACATTCTTACAAATGCCGTGGTCACGGGTAGACTAAACGTTAAAATGAGTTTAATTTCAAGGTATAATGATCGCGTAAATCTTAGAAGTTACATTCACCACGCTAGTTAATTGTCATTTGGTAGATTCACATAATATTTAAACATCGAACTACGTAAGTTTTCTTACGATATATTTCCTCACCGTAAATGCATATAATCATTAATCAAAATTACTCTTTTCTCCGTAACTCTACAACGTTTCATAAATGCCATTTATCTAACTTTTTACCTTTAATATACTAATATATAATTTATCCACAGCCGACGGTTCAGAAGGCGAGCGTTTCCACAGCGGCGAGCTGGAAATATTACAAGGCTGCGAGGACAGCCACGCGTGGTCGCAGTGGCAGGAAGTACTAGCGCATTGTGCCACGGTGAGTGGGGAGTGACAGGTGTCAGTGTCACTTTGACAGGTGGCGCTGTGATTTTGACAGTTAATGTAGTAATGGAAGTCGAAGTGAAAAGAAAATATGTGATATTAAAGTTTAAACAAGATGTATAAAGAAGTCCAATATCAATAAAAATAGTTTAAAATGTTTAAAGTATCATTTTGGTTTGATCTGCTAGACTTTGGGAATAAAAATTTGAGCCTGATGAAGTTCACTAGTTCAAAGATGTTTGAAGATAAATCTCCATATTATCTAGCGATATAAGGGCTCTATAAATTATTTTAAATTTATCTTTCAAAGTGGTAGCAAAGGTTTGCGTAATTAATAGAAATGTTTAGAAACAGACGTCACTTTAATTATTATCGAGGAACAGAAAAGTGTAGTATTATTTGATCAGTCTCTCCGCTCTCTCTGCTACAGAGATACTATTTGTTCTGTAGTAAATTAGACAAAAGTTCAATTGTGTACTAACATTGAATTGTTGAAAGGAATCATAAATTGTTATTGTTAGCCCAAGTTCTTTTGCCTACTAACACGTATAGACTGGACTTCTTTCTGAGATAAATATGTTTTTATTGATTATTAAAGACCATTCTGTTTTATCTAATATGTCTTTAATTGGGGTGAAATAGCAGAGACAACTGTTTTAAGATAAAAGATGTGGATTAACTTTGTATGGTATCTATAACACAAGTGCTTACTACGCTTACGTTAGAGCCTCAAAATTGGTGTGTTAGTCTGAAGATTTGATATCCTACTAATATTATAAACGTGGAAGTTTGTGAGTATGGATGTATGGATGTTTGTTACTCTTTCACGTAAAAACTACCGGACGGATTTTGATGAAACTTTACACTTATATAGGTTATACATCAGAATAACATATAGGGAAATTTTTACCGCGGGAAAACATATCATTCCCACGGGAAACCCACTTCCACGCGAACGGAGTCGCTGGCGTCCACTAGTTTCTTTTATAAATTTGGAGATGCAGAACTTAACTTAATAACTTAATGAATGCTTTCTTACTTATTTAACCTCTTTTGACAAACAGAGTTTAACCATTAACATCCCTTCTCCCAGACAGGTTCTGACAGAATACCAGCGTTGCTTGCTAGCAACAGCAACACTAAGCTGAGTCAGACTCCGATTTAGCCAAATACCTGTGTACCTTACTTTTTATAGCGTTTAAGTTTATTTTCTGTATGTTTTAAATTTAAGTATTTTGGTTAAATAAAAACCTATTCTATTCTATTCTAAAAAACCTATTCTATTCTATTCAGACGGGCGAGCCCTACGTGGACCCGTCGTTCCCCCCTTCCCTCCGCTCGCTGTACTACGGCGGCGCGTCAGAAGGAGGCGCGGCGGCGCGCTGGCTGCGCCCGCATCAGATAACTGTTGACAATAGTGACATGGCGTGCCAGCTGTTTAGGGACCCGGCGCCGAGCGATATATCACAAGGTATGGGGCTATATAGAAATGGTTTGTGTAATTGTATAGTTGGTAGTATGGTAGTGAAATATACTTAAAATATTGGTTGAAGTTAATTATACTCTTTAAGTGTGTTCCGCGATGCATATGTAAGAATAGACATAGATGAATCGAAAATATTGGTAATTATGAAAATACAATATACCGGGGTGTAAAACAACTTCTTCCGAAAACAAAAACTGGGCATTGCTGGAAGGGTACTGGTTACGTTTTGAGCAAAAAAATTGTTTTTATGATTAACAGAAAGATTTATTTTTTACATAATTGTACAAAATTTAGGTTTCTGGGTATACTGTTAGTGAATTTAGTTACTGTTGTGGCTCCAGTATACATGGTTTCAGGCTTCGGAAGTGGTCTTTTTACACCCGTTATATAGTTACACAAAAAAATATTAAAACTGAAGATAGACTCAGATAAACTCTGATCTAAATGATTAACAATATTTTGTCCAAATCGTAAGGAGGATCTTATAAGACACTTATTCAGAACCTATGATTATTTATTATACACATTTTGTTCGGCTCATTATCATCATTGTTACACGGTAAAATAATTAGTTCTAGGCCTCTTTTGTGTATAATATGAATGCAGTATAAATTTCAACTCAATGTAAAACATAGCTGGTAAAATCAGAAACGGAGAACTACATATACATTTGTGTGTTTTTATAAGCGCTACTAGGTAATAACACTACTAAAAACCTATTCTTCTTACTCAGGAGTCCTCGGCAACTGCTGGTTGCTCTCCGCCCTGGCGGTCCTCGCGGAGAGATCGTCGCTAGTCCGCGGCGTGATCCTGCGCAGCGACCCGCAACTAGGCGCCTACCAACTGAGGCTTTGTAAAGACGGACGGTGGCTGACTGTGGTGGTGGATGACCTGCTGCCTTGTAATAAGAAGGGGCATCTGGTTTATTCTCAGGTGAGATTTGAAAATAGTATGG
The DNA here is from genome assembly GCA_916618145.1 of Emmelina monodactyla. NCBI lineage: Eukaryota > Metazoa > Arthropoda > Insecta > Lepidoptera > Pterophoridae > Emmelina > Emmelina monodactyla. The sequence continues at coordinate 8,604,925 of OU745316.1, forward strand.
TGCCTCCAACTAAGAGCGTATTAACTGAGAATATGCAAGAAGGGGCATCTGGTTTATTTATTCACAGTATGGAATTGGCAGAATTGTTTTATTTTGTTTGGTGGTAGTTTTTTATAAATATTTTGTGGGGATATAATTAAAAAGAGAGGAACGGAAAAACGTTGTAAATGTTCTTGCACTGTGTTTGAAATCAAATATTTTTTCAGGCTAAGAGAAAACAGCTGTGGGTCCCGCTAATAGAGAAGGCTGTAGCCAAACTCCACGGCTGTTACGAAGCCCTGGTATCCGGTCGAGCTATTGAAGGTAAACTTGATCCTATATTACAAACTATTGAATTACACCTCAAGTAATTATTATCATCGTCAATACTTATTAACCTTACAATAGTGCCGATTCTGATTTAACTCTCCTAACTAGACTATAAATGTTTTAATAATAGACAGATCAGGATATTAGATTTTCAGTAAGCGTACCGCGTAAACATTTTTGCGTCTTCAAGCAATGGGACATTATACAATGATTTCGACAAAATTTATTGAATCATAGAAAGAAATATACATAGTTTGGTTAAGAAAGTCTTTCCATGTCGTATTCTTTTGAGTTATAATTTGTGAATTTCTTTATGATTTGGAACTATAAAATCACCGTTAGTGTCTTCCTCCTACACTAAGTATGAGCAAGTAATGGCAATATTTTTAGTTCGATTGTGAAAGTATTTTCAGTATTAGTTGTATATCCTACTAATATTATAAACGTGAAAGTTTGTGAGTATTGATGTATGTATGGATGAATGGATGTTTGTTACTCTCTCTCGTAAAAACTACTGGATCGATTTTGATGAAACTTTACAGTAATATAGGTTATACATCAGAATAACACATAGGGTACTTTTTACCGCGGGAAAACTTCTAATTCCCACAGGAAATCGACTTCCACGCGATCGGAGTCGCGGGCGGGCGGACCACTAGTGTTCTAATAACTTTGGTCTTTCAGGCCTCTGTACCCTGACGGGCGCCCCGTGCGAGTCGGTGTCCCTCCAGGCGGGCTGCGCGGGCGGCGGCGGCGCGCCCCTCGAGCGGCTGGACCGCGACCTGGTGTGGGCGCAGCTGCTGTCCTCGCGGCAGGCCTGCTTCCTCATGGGCGCCAGCTGCGGCGGCGGGAACATGAAGGTGGGGTTATGTGGGAATTTTGGGGTTTTTTGGGAATTTTTGGGGTTTTTTAGGGAATTTTTGGGTTTTTTTGGGAATTAAGGTTATTTGGGAATTTGAGGTTATTTGGGAATTTGAGGTTATTTGGGAATTTGAGATTATTAGGGAATTTGAGGTTAGACCTGGTGTGGGCGCAGCTGCTGTCCTCGCGGCAGGCCTGCTTCCTCATGGGCGCCAGCTGCGGCGGCGGGAACATGAAGGTGGGGTTATGTGGGAATTTTGCGGTTTTCTGGGAATTTTTGAGGTTATTTGGGAATTAAGGTTAGTTGGGGATTTGGGGTTATTTGGGAATTTGAGGTTATTTGGTAATTTGAGGTTAGACCTGGTGTGGGCACAGCTGCTGTCCTCGCGGCAGGCCTGCTTCCTCATGGGCGCCAGCTGCGGCGGCGGGAACATGAAGGTGGGGTTATGTGGGAATTTTGGGTTTTTTTGGGAATTTTTGGGGTTATTTGGGAATTTTTGGGGTTTTTTGGGAATTAACGTTAGTTGGGAATTTGAGGTTATTTGAGAATTTGAGGTTATTAGGGAAGTTGAGGTTAGGCCTGGTGTGGGCGCAGCTGCTGTCCTCGCGGCAGGCCTGCTTCCTCATGGGCGCCAGCTGCGGCGGCGGGAACATGAAGGTGGGGTTATGTGGGAATTTTGGGGTTTTTTGGGAATTTTCGCGGTTTTTCGGGAATTTTGAGGTTTTTTGGGAAGAGGTTATTTGGGGATTTGAGGTTATTTGGGAATTTTAGGTTATTTGAGAATTTGAGGTTATTTGGGAATTTGCGGCTATTTGGGAATTTAAGGTTATTAGTAAATTTGCGGCTATTTGGGAATTTGAGGTTATTTGTAAATTTGCGGTTATTCGGGAATTTGTGTTTATTTGGTATTCCCAATCAGTAATTATAAACACAAACATAGCAACTGTATGGCCCCTAAACTAATCAAAGCTTGTTCTATAGGTACCACTTCATATACTTATAGGTTTCATTAACATGTTCCCCACTATACCCCCCCCCCGGCAGGTGGACGAGGAGGAGTACCAGCGGCTGGGGCTGCGGCCGCGGCACGCGTACTCCGTGCTGGACGTGGTGGAGCTGGCGCTGGCGGGGCCCGCGCGCCTGCTGCGCCTGCGCAACCCCTGGGGGCACTACACGTGGCGGGGGCAGTGGGCGCACTCCTGTGCCAGGTGGGGGCTGTTGAGTTTATATAGAGTGTCCCAAGACTACGGTACATGAAGGGAAAGTATTACTAAGTTTAAAAAATAAAATAAAGTCTTCTTTCAGCAAAATATCCTATTTACGATATTTAAGGTACTTTCCCTTCATGTACCATAGTCTTGGGACACCCGGTATACTTTTTGGATTCAGATAGTCAAACTGGTTTATAGGATACGAGCGTGGGCGGGTCACGCTTCGCAATGGTGTAATTTTGGGCGACTTGATCACGAAACATTGAATGTTGGCTAACTTAAAGAAATTTATTTCAAATGATCTTAATTATCAAATTTAAATGAACTAGTGGCCGCTTGCGACTCCGTTCGCGTGGAAGTCGGTTTCCCGTGGGAAGGAGAAGTTTTCCCGCGGTAAAAAGTACCATATATGTTATTCTGATGTTTAACCTATATTACTGCAAAGTTTCATCCAAATCCGTCTAGTAGTTTTTACGTGAAAGAGTAACAAATATCCATACATCCTCACATACTCACAAACTTTCACGTTTATAATATTAGTAGGATGGAAGCGGCAAAGAGAATTTGAAAAGAAAGAGGAGAAAAAAAAGAAGACCAATCAATGTCACCATTGCAAAACAAAATAAAATGCGCGGAAATAAAAAAAGGAGCATTAAAATGACTTACATTAAATAGTAAAAGAATTAATTTGTGTTTTTCGTTTTTACTTATTGAATCACCTTCGTGGACAGTTAATTTAGAGCATTTTGTCAAAAAGCGATTTAGAATATTGTTGATCACGCACAACAATTTTTGACCAAGTATTTGTTTGATGCCTTGTTCAATGTTTAACTATGATACTTTGTCCATGTGTTTGCGTCCCGCTAAACTATAGTAGGTAGCTGTTGATATAATGATTACAGAAAAACGTCACAAAAATAAAACAAGTTTTTAGCTTTAGTTGGGATATTGAGACCAGCCATAACATCTTCGTTAAATTTTATCAAACCAAGCAGAAAAGAAAAAAACGCCAGTTAAATTCCTTTAAATTAAACCAAAACCAAAGAATGCACCTTATATGTCTAGTCTAGACCTTTTATGTCTCTAGAAGAGCTTTAGAAAGTAACTATTTTTAATATGCTTAAACAATTTACTAATAAATGTTATATCTATTAACAATCAGATGGACAGAAGAAGCGAAAAGGGCGGTCGCGGCTCAAACCGGCAGTTCCGATGCAGATAATGATCAAGGGGTATTCTGGATCAGTTTTGATGATGTTCTTAAGTAAGTATGGCTTCTTAATCTTAGTTTCTAATTAAACATAATAAACTGACCCGGAAATTTGAGCAGACTGTGTTGAATATTTTATTAAAATATTGTGCCTTATAATGCACCTTATTGATGATTATGAGCTGCTTTGCTTAGCATTGTAATGCTAATTGTAAACCTTTTCTCAAAATTATTCCTACTTAATTATAATAAACGCTATTTAAAACAGATTTTTGCTTGTTAATCTGTAATGTTATATGTCTATCTCTCTCCCTCAGGTACTTCGACTGTATAGACATATGTAAGGTGCGACAAGGATGGCACGAGGTCCGTCTGGCGGGTATTTTGCCGCCGATGTCTTCTACAAGACATTTGACTTGTTTACTATTGACTGCTATTCAGCCTACTGAAGTCGATTTTACGCTTTTTCAAGAAGGACAAAGGTTAGTTTTATTTTTATAAAGTAGTAAGTTTTTTTTAATTCTTTGTTTATTACAAAGTAGATACTCAGTATAACATACTTTAAAAATAATTAAGGATAATCGAAAAAACATGAATCTATTTCAATATTACGATAAATATCACAAGCTCCATCATATAGGTATTCATAAAATGAACCCTATGTATTTGTTTTAAGATCTCAATTGTTTTAATAGTACTTTCGAGTTACTTTGTTCATTGTTAATGTCACTTACTTCTTAAAGTAACTTTAAAATTGCAATAATTTAATTTCCCTTCTTTATCAGGAACTCGGCCAAAAGTCAGCGTTCTCAACTGGACTTGTGTGTGGTTGTGTTTAGAACTAAGTCTGGCCCCAACGCACAAATCGGGAAACTAGTCGCACATAGCAAACGACAGGTATGTAAGAAATTGTATTAAGTTAAATTTTGTACACCAACGTTTCTTGGTCGAAAATTGAGATCCATCAACTTTATATACCAATTTTTTGTCAAATAAAATGATGATTTTATAATTATGAATCTTGAGCGAAAGTGAAAAATTGTTAAAGTGATTTTTTTATTACAATTGAGAATTATTAGATTGAGGGACAAATAAGGAATGTTTAAAATGTGATATTAAGTAGTCTGTTTCTTAGAAAATTACATTATTATTATAGTTAGTAAAATTACCATAAACACGGATTTTTATGAGTTTAATATGGTCATCTATACATTTCACTTTATTTCCATCTTCAACCGAAATGAGTATTCAAAAGAGCGCCTAAAGTTTTTCTACCAACTTTTATTTCTCTGCCTAGCATTAGAATTTCGCAACATTAACAATGAAATTAACTGTTTTCACTCTATCCGGGATTTCGCACAGTAATTTTTAAACAAAAAGGTAACGTACCTCTTTGCCCAACCTTTCGACAGGCTTACACCTATCGTGGTCGAATAAACGATAGGCATAAATCCCGGATAGATTACAAACAATGAGTTCAACGCGCGTTAGCTTAAAACCAATAAAATTAACCATTCTAATTCGGTCCTTTCCTTAAAAAAAAAAACCTTATATTTTCCCTCTAGGTGCGAGGCTTCGTAGGCTGCCACAAGATGCTAGAAAAAGGCTTCTACCTCGTCGTCTGTCTGGCCTTCAACCACTGGCACACCGGCCTAGAGTTATCCCCTGCCAGTGTGTGGCCGCGGCATGTGCTAGCGGCTCATTCGTCGAAGACACTGACGGTTACAAGGCCGCCGTTGCATCCGCATGTGTTGGCCGATGCCATTATAGGTAATATAAGCGAACAATATATAGCCTATATATGTCCCATAGTTGAGCACTTGAGTATATTGCGGTGTAAAAAGACCACCTCCGAAGCCTGAAACCATGTGTTCTTGAGCATCAATAGTAACTAAATTCACTAACAGTATACCCAGAAAACTCAATTTAAAAAAGTTTGAAAAGTGATATTCGCCGTCTTTTTACACCCTGTATAATATGAACAGAATAAAAGTAGCAGTAAGTAAATAAAAGGAATATGGTATAAGTTTATGTAAATAACTAGTTGTATACGGTTAGATATCTTTAATGAAATTATTGGTCATAAAGTTAGTAATGATAAACAGTTTATTTGAGAGTTCGAACGAGTCCAGAAAAAAACAAAGATAAATATTCAACGTTAGTCTATATCTTAGTTATTAACGGTCCCGAGGCCGCCGCTGCATCCGCATGTGCTGGCCGATGCCATTATAGGTGATTGTTGATTGAAAATGTGAATGAGGTTGTAGCTACAAGTTACAGACGGTTAGAAATATTTTTTGGCATGTGGGTTAAATATGGGACCCTAATTTTGCAACCTTAAGATCAATATCATATAATTATATCATATTCATACGGTCAATGAAAATAATTTGTTATACTTATGGGTGTCTTACGCGCTTAATAGTATTCAACTTTTGCCTATTGTAAGGCAAATACCTTGGTGTTACTAAGAGTTTTTTATGCTGGAAGAATTTAGAAAGAAAGAACAAATACACACTTCTACAGCAACCTTAATTTATCTGTATCTTAATTTTCTTAGAAAAAATCCCGTATTAATATTATTTTATTGTAAGTTATTTTAGAAACGCTAAAGTTTATTGTTTTACAAGAAAGTTAAGATTAAAGTAATATAGCATATGAGTGAAGTACACAAAACAGTTAATAATTAATCAATGTCTTTGTTTTAGGTTTAACTTTGGCACGAGGTCAAAGACACGAAGGAAGGCAAGGAATGACAGCGTATTACTTAACTAAGGTAAACTATATCTATAGTTTTATATTTTTATAATTAAATACTGTTTAAGAAAGGTTAAATTTACTTACTAATGATGTTATTTTTAAATACCTGTGATAAGATAACATAAGAAAAATTGATGACTAGCGTTTAACTGATATTTATACTCATTAGTTGGTCATTTTTAATGTTAAATAACAACATTACAAGTATATATTATACGTAGTATGTCTATGTAGTAAGTTTATTTAAATCTTTTAACCTCTTAAAGTAGGTATGTACAGAAGTTGCACTCTCCTCCTTTTCAGTATTCCGATCTCAGGGCTGCTGGAAGAAATCCCTTTAAGGAATAAGCAGTACCCATTGTGCTTGCATAGTTTTAATTGTTATAGTTTTAAGTTTCCTTTCTTTATTTATGTACATAAATTGTAAATAAATAAAATAAATAAACATTCAAGAACACATATTCACTTGATTTTACTCGACATTTACTTTACTTATCATCGAAATCAAATATTTTACTAATTTCGAACACATACTTAACTCTAACAGATACTTTTAAAAGTAAAACATCATTAAATATATTTTTCTTTCCAGGGCTGGGCGGGCCTAGTGGTGATGGTGGAAAACCGCCATTCAGACAAATGGATCCACGTGAAGTGTGACTGTCAGGAGAGTTATAACGTGGTGTCTACACGAGGAGAGTTGAGGACCATCGACTCCGTGCCGCCTTTACACAGGTGGGGGCCTATATCTATACTTCTATATAACTTTATATATATTTTTGAGAGTGGTAGAGTCTAGCTGTAGGCTCTGTCTGCAGCGATTACTGGGCTGACTCGACCGGTGAAATACCACCGTCGCACAGAAACCCGACGTGAAGTAGGGAGGGACGATGTTCCTGCGTTTCGTTCGGTGAGTGCGGTATCCGGTGCCCAATTTTCTTAAAGGCCAGCAACGCACCCTCAATGCATATGTAATTGTGGGTGTATATGGGTGGCGGTGACCACTTACCATCACGTGACCCGCTTGCTCGTTTGCTAGGTTCTCTTATAAAAAAAAAATACTTCTATACTGTTAGCGGTAAAACAAAAGTAATCGGTAACTGGACATCCCTAGCATTCGATGGACATCACTGGTTGAGGTCACTGCCGTTGGGCGCGAATTTGTATTGAATGTAATGGCGGCTGCATGTTGTATTTTCTAATCCTACTAATATTATAAATGTGAAAGTTTGTGAGGATGTATGGATGGATGGATGGATGTTTGTTTGTTTGTTACTCTTTCACGTAAAAACTACTGGACGGATTTGGATGAAACTTAACAGTAATGGTTATACATCAGAATAAAACATAGAGTACTTTTTACCGCGGGAAAACTTCTCATTCCCACGGGAAACCGACTTCCACGCGAACGGAGTCGCGGGCGGCCACTAGTAATATTATAAAGAGGAAAGATTTGATTTTTTGTTTGTCTGTTTGAAATGAATAGGCTCCGAAACTACTGGTCCGATTTAAAAAAATCTTTCACCATTCGAAAGCTACATTATCCACGAGTAACATAGACTATAATTTATTTTGGAAAAAAATAGTTGCGGGTGAAACCACAGGGTGGAAAGCTAGTATTCTATATTTATCTTTTGTTTAGGAATAAATAATTGTTTAATGGTCGGATGTTATCCAGATTTAATTAGACTTTAGGTTAGGTTAGGATATTAACTCAGAAAATAGAAATTAGCATTGATAAATATAGCTTTGACTTTGTTGGGTTGTAAAAAACGATTAACTACTAGATTTAATATTTGTTTCAGACTTTTTATTTCATAATACGTCCATAAATATTAAATTATTGATTGATCAAGAAAATATGTAGGTATAACCTTATGTTTGTATTAATGTTCTCAGTGAGAGAACTTCTCATGGTAAAGAAAATCATAAATAGGTGATTTTAGTCCTACATTATTGATAACAAAAACCAATGTGTATTATTTGAATTGTTATGACTTAATTTGATACTTATTGACCCGGTATTGTTATATTTTTTGTTTTATCGACCGTATTATAATTACACAATTTAGTTTAAAAAAAATTGGTAGGAAAGGGTTGGTTTTTTAATATCATAAGCAAACATTCCCTAACCATCATCAAAATATATTTATATTTTTTATTTACCTCCTGATTCTTGTTAGATGAATTTATGTTGATTGAATAGGAATAGATTGAAGAGGATGTATTTAATAAAAATACTATTTCCACTTAAATATTAAACCATGCAAAATGTTTTTTTGTATAAATACTTTTTTACCACTCAGCATTCTCAATACAAAACTTTACAGTATACAGGGCGTCCCAAGACTACGGGACATCAAGGGAAAGTACCTTAAATTCAAGATACTATGTTACTTAAGAAGAATTATTACTTTTAGTTTATTCTTTCGATTGGCATCATAAAAATAGGGGTGATTTTTTTTCATATTTAAGTGGGTTCTGTTCCCAGACGAAGCAAGTAATGATAGAAATTCTTTAAATGCAGAATTACAAAATTTAAAAAATAAAATAAAGTCTTCTCTTAGCAAAATATCCTATCTTCGATATTTAAGGTACTTTCCCTTCATGTACCGTAGTCTTGGGACGCCCTGTATACGTTGTTTACGACCTAATCACTGTTAAATTAAAATTAAAATTAAAATAATGAAATAAAACGCACATCTGCACTGATCGAGTGTTGCAAAAAGACTTTTAATACGAAATTTACACCTATTTTATTACCTATATTCACGGAAAATAGTGTAAGCGCGATTTAATATTGTTATAGCGCCATCTATCGTAAAACTTGAGTTTTCTTGAGTGGTAGAGTCTAGCTGTAGGCTCTGTCTGCAGCGATTGCTGGGCTGACTCGACCGGTGAAATACCACCGTCGCACAGGAAACCGACGTGAAGTAGGAACGATGTTCCTGCGTTTCGTTCGGTGAGTGCGGTATCCGGTGCCCAATTTTATTTATTTATTTATATATTTTCTTAAAGGTCAGCAACACACCCCCAACACCTACAGTGTTGAGGGTAGTCATGGGCGGCGGTGATCACTTACCATCAGGTGACCCGCATGCTCGTTTGCTACCTATATCACATAAAAAAAAAAAAAAAAAAAAAAAAACTAGTTTAAACTTACGTACTTATCATGTAACTAGATAACTAAATACGTTTTCACAAAAGTTTTTTCTATCCATTCTCCCCCACAGACAGGTAATAATCGTGCTAACCCAGCTGGAAGGCTCCGGCGGGTTTTCCATAGCGCACCGGCTCACCCACCGGCTGGCGGCGGCGGCGAGGCTGCACGACTGGGCTGGCGGAGAACCCCGCCACGCCCCGCCGCTCACGAGGACCACGCATCAACTGCACGCGCCGAGGCGGATCGCTTGTTTGGTGAGAAAATATTGATTGTGACTCAATGAAGCGAATAAATAATAATAATAATAAATTCTTTATTTCAGGCAAGAAACCCATATACAAAGTATAATTAAAATAATGGGAAGAGACATCTTTAACTATTTTTTTTTGTGCACTAGTTGTTACGGCTTTGCCTTTAATAGCTCGATAAACCCTTACTGCCTTTTGGTTAATAATTTAGAGTACTGGGATTGAGCGATACTATGGGCTCTGTGTATAGTATTTCTGATTTTCACCCCAAAAGGTCAATTATAGTTTATTTGTTGAAATTTAATTCGCATTGAAATTATATCTCAACTTGCTTAATGTTTTTTTGGCATAAACGAGCGCAAATCAGTGATTACAATATGACTTCTACAAAATTAAAAAACATATTTTCGATTATCTATTTGTATACTTAATATATTAACAAATTTATCAAAATGTATGTTATACTAAATTACTTATTTGTTTACAGGTAAACCCAGATTGACCGGTTTCAAAAGCGACAAAACACAACATCATGGTCCTAACATAAGTATTACTCTATTTATTTAATTTTGTAGTTAGTAGGCGTCGCAGGTAATAAAAATGATTATAAATAAGACAACTAATGCAGTTAAAAACTCAGAAACGTGTTGAAAATATTTTAATAAGAAACAATTGATTTGGAAAAAGTTTTTTTTTAATACAACGTCGAATATCATGTAGTTTAAGTATTGGATCGATATAATTTGTTTTTCTGGAATCCATTGGCTAAATATCAATTTTTGGATACACTTCATGAGATTCATATTTTCTCGGCGTTAATAAATACGTAAAAGTTTTTAATTTTAATTTAATAATTTTTAAGTTGTCATTTTTATTGTAATGTCTTGAGTGAAAGAAAAAACGGGTTTTTAGATTATTTTCAGAAGCTAATTTTGTATTTTTAGATGTATGTGATTAGTATTATTATTTGATATCGATTTTTAGGTATTTTTAATGTTTATTATGGGTTGGGGTATATTTTTATTTAGGCCAATTAAAGTTTGTGCGTAGTAAAGGTTTAAATATTATAGACTTAATTTTCAAACATATTCTACTTCTTTTTATAAAAGATTGAATAAGCAAATGAAAAATTTTTATTTTGCAAAAGTAGGTAAATACATCTTTGTTTAAATTATATTATTCATTTTTGTTTACCTATAGATTATTTGTTACGTACTTTCATAATGAAATATATTTGACAACTCATAAACATAATTATTACTTAAAACATAATTTGAAGGATCATTATTTTCCAACGCACAAGACGTTTATCTGAGCTCAAAGCTCTTTTTATAAATTAATATCTTATTTTTGTTTATCTTAAAAAAAGACAATATTTTTATTTCTCAAATTCGTTAAGTTTTTAAATCATAAATACTCATTATTTTATAAGTTATAATCTGGCCACCGAGAGATTGCGTTTGTGACACATGCCAGTAGTGTTGGGGTAAAAAATAATATTGACAAATATTTTTTCAATCAACATTAGTAAAAAAATTAGTTTATCTTATATCTATTTTACTTGTATAGCAAGAAACTCCAACTGCTGCCTTTTTTCAAAACAAATATTTAGGTCTACAATACAATAAGTACTAAAACTAAAAGTAGGAAAATCGAAACAGTATTGTTTTATTGTAGGAACGTAAATAATTAGATTAAAGACTAGTGGCCGCTCGCGACTCCGTTCGCGTAGAAGTCGGTTTCCCGTGGGAATGCGAAGTTTTCCCGCGGTAAAAAGGTCCCTTTATTCTTTCATACTTATATTTTTGGTTCCTAGAACCGCTTTCCCTGCTCACGCAACGGAAGCCCTCAAGGATAAATAATTTTCCCCGTTTTTTTCCCATTTTCCATTATTTCTTCGCTCCTAATAGTTGCTGCGTGATGTTATATAGCCTAAAGCCTGCCTGGATAAATGGTCTATCCAACACAAAAATAATTTTTAAATTCGAACCAGTAGTTCCTGAGATTAGTGCGTTCAAACAAACAAACAAACAAACTCTTCAGCTTTATAATATTAGTATAGATACTTGTATAACGTTAATTTTGAAGCTAAGCCCAAGGTCGAAAAGAACTAGCAAGAAAATCCAACTGCTGCCTTTTTACAAACGAAACTCAAAAGCATTGTATTGGCAATAATATGGTATAAGTCTCAGCACCCGATGACCGTACTGCTGAGCCAATTCATCTATTTCATATCGAACATTTGCCGATTTATTTTCTTTCACTAACCGCAATAGTTATGCTTCAAGCATATCCATATTTACGTCGATATCATGTTTTTATAACCAAGCTACTTATTCTGCTTTTTTATTAGAAATTGATTGATAACTTTAAAATTGACTGATATTTTTAGCACATCCCTACGAAAATATGATGTTGTTTACATTTTTAAAAATACATATTTTATCAGTAATTATTACCCTTACAGTAAGCCATCAGTTATAAAATTTAAAATCAGTGTGTTTTAATATCATTTTATTGCTTATTATTTGTTTGTAGGGTCAAAATAGACGACTTTTTTTTTGTTTGTTTTCGTAGACGGCCTGTCAAAGTTACCTCGTTATGTCAAACACAATGTGTCAGGAACGCATTCTCTCGGTGGCCGGACAATAGTGATGTTAGTCTTGCCATGTTAAAGTAAGATAATTTTTTATTACTTATAAGTATTTTAATGGCCTATTTAAATGTGGAATACTTACATTTATTATAATAATATCCATTCGAAAAAAATATTTTTTCAACATGTTCAAAGAATCAGAATCTCCTTTATTACTCATTTTGTAAGAAAACCGGATAATTTTTGTAATTGAAAACTATATTGACATTAAGTATAACTAAAATTAAAATAACAACTGTTTTTGTTTCATATTTTTGCATTTACAGTAGAAAATCAAGTTACAAAAGTTTGCGTTTTGAATTATTTCATCATTTAAATGTGCAGCATAAATGAATAAAAAAACTTAGGCGTTTATAAGTGCACCACTGTAATATAAATATATAAAGAAACTAGATTAGGCATGTATGCATTTAGAGTGCGGTACTTCGACCCTGTATTTTTATGATCAAGTTAAAATGAAACTTAAGTATATGTCAATAAGAAACACATTTTCATAACGTTGATGTTTGTATCTCACTTAATGTATGTAAATCATTTATCATTCGTATGTACTCGGGATATGTATATTTTTATGCGATACATGAAATATAATCAAGTTTTGAAACTATGAAAAACAATAATGGTATTGGTGTAAAATAAATAGTAAAGTCATTTTCTCATATTTGCCTAACCACAAATTAAAATGCAAAACTTCTATACATGTGTCTTTTTTTCTTTTTATGTAATCCGACAGATAAACTCGCGAAAAAAATGGGCGATACAACTAAAATTGACTTACTTACCATCCTATTTTACCACACTTCAATAGTTTTACAAAAGTACCATTTAACAATCATTAAATATAAACCATAATTAGTACCATCATTGTAAATTGAAACGTAAATAATTGAATGCTTTTATAACGCAAGTCGAGATGGCCATTCGCACAAAAAGAAAACAATAAAAAAACACTTTACACGTAGATTAAATATTGATTTCTTTCCTATGCCATTTGAATATAGGCATTATGTTAAAACGCGTGCAATAAAAATGTAAAAACTAAAATGTATGTATAAATTAAATTGGTTATAATAAAAATATCGTGCCATAAACAATATCACCATGAAAATAAACATATAACATATTTTTCTGGAATTGAATGCATTGAAACAAAACGGAGTTTTTTTTTAAATTAAGCCTTACTCATCAAGAAATACGGTTCATAATTTATGTATAACATCATTTTATTTTCCATTAAACGTTACTATGACATTCTGACATGTTCGACATAATGATTGAATATCTAATTTCCTGTCTTTAATAAAAAATAATTGGAAGAAAAATACGTATAATTTTTGCTACTGAATCCACAATTTTGAATAACTTATATGTTTTTGTTGTTTTATATATTGAATATGTCAGGATAGCATTATTAAAGATAAGTAGTGAAAGAATGCTTACTATTAGTTATGATGGCGTGAATGCATGTTATATTTATGATAAGGGAATAAAAATATTTAAATTTTATATTGGTTTTATTGTAACCCATATATGGTTTTGCAAAACACACGATCTTTGCTCAGTGGCAAAAGACCCTAATGAATCAAACATTGTTCTAAAACGCCTATGAAGAACATTTATAAAAATGATTAAAATATGTATTTAGACTTTATTATAAAAACAAAAATTAAATACCTAGACAAAAAATTTAGTCCACTACAAAAAAAAATGATAAATATCTTCTTTAAAAAATACAAAATATCCTACATGTCTAAGTCATACTAGTGTTTGGCTCAAAACCCATTAAAGAATCACACTGTGCAGATTTCTACATCCTTTTACATCAAGCAAATTTAAAAATGCAAAGTCCTTTCTAAAACGTTTGCACCAAAGAAATGTAATTGCATCTGCGTTTGCTCGCCCACGCCATAGTTTTTCAATTCAAAAGAAACTCATCAGGGATTCGTTCCCGCCTTTTTACCGGAGCTACTAACTCAGAGCGGAAGCAGACGATTCCAAGATGGCGCGTCATCAACGTGTCATATCCGGAGACCATCTTGGTAGTTGGTACTTATGTAAAAGTAAAATTGTGGTGGAAACGTTGGTAAGTAAAGTAAGTTCAAAGGACTTTCAGACAGTGGAATAAGGGTTTTCAAAATAAGTTATTAGGATGTAGGTAAATTGGAATCAGATTGTTGAGCGGTTGTGTGGGGATAGTGAAGATGCAAAAAGAATAAAGGGTAAAGAAAAGTAGTATAGGTAAGCCTGTAATTAACAAGATTTTATACATAGATAAAATACAACAGGTACCTATAATAAAATCTGCCTTGCTGACCAGCCTGATCTTAAAAAACGCATGCAAACTTCGGCGAAGTTTCTATGCGAAATTTGTTCGACAATTATTTAAATATCCTCCGTATGTTCCGTTTGCTCGACAAATTTCGCACAGAAAAATTTGTTTGCTAAGTTTGCAATCGTTTGTTAAAATCAGTTTAAAAAAAAAAAACTTTTTTTAAACGTACCTACTTTATTTACAAACTTAAATGAAAAAAATACCTTTAAGATGGCGAAAACCGCATTAAAATCCGTTAAGCGTTATAAGCGGAGATAGCGGACAAACATACAAACAGACGGAATTAGCGACTTGGATTTATACTAAGTATGTAGGCTATTATAGCATCCAAGACTTTTTAAATGATAAGAAAGCTTGGGATTAAAACTCTTGCAGGTTTCTTGTAGGTAGGTATTACATATAAGACTATTTATACTTTGTATAAAGATATTGGTTGACGTAATTGTACGTGCATCATATTTTTTTTTACCTTATGTACCTTGACGATACGTAACTTTAAGTATGTACTTTTATTGTTTTTATTTATGGTTTTAATTATTCATTTTACTTTTTTCTGTACTGTTTTCTCGTTCCTCCTGTCTCTGTTTTAACTTATTGTTTCCAATAAATTAGCTGTTTTGTGAGGTTCCTTAGTGCCTTGTTTGGCCCAGAGTAGTCATGCTCGCCTCGAAAGTTACTGGGGCGGTGGCGTTGTGTCAACGGGTCGCCCAACTCCCTCTAATATGGTTGAGTAGGACGATGGCTGGAGCACACGTCATACTTGTGATCAGGTGCCGCCTTCGGGAAACGGTCTGCTCTGGTTCCGAATTGTGGCGCGGGAAGTTTCCTCAATTAGTTACTAGCATTTTAATATTTTTTAACTTTAATAATGTTGAGCGAGGAGGTACGAGAAAATAATTTATATGTTCACTGTATGTACACATTTTAAATGAATATAAATTATGATTGTATAATTTTGAAAAGAGTGCCGAGAGTTTTTTCCGCCAGCTTTTTCTCTCGGTCTACTACGGCTATTGCTGATGAATGTAGGGGTGTCCCGTGACATCTTTTTTTATTTTCATTTTACGCTTTTGATAATGTATAAGAAATTAGTTTTTAATCCTACATACAATAAAGTTTTTCTTTCTTTCTCTTTCTTTAGGTAATGATAATGATGAAGACGGTTAAGTAGTATTTTTTAAATAACGTTGCGAAGTCGGCAATCCATTTTTTTTTAATAGTAAACTATAATCTAAATAATACCTATATGGTTAGGTTAGAAATGTACATATTTATGAATATATTTTCGCGATTAGAATAACTTCAAAGTGAACGTATGCGATGTATGATCTCAATAAATTTCCTAAGGGAGATCAACTGACGATGAAAAATATGAAGGAAAATGTATTCCACTATGTAAATATATGGTGATATTATGACGTAAATATTATAACGAGATGTGAAGCGAGCCTTAATTGCTATTTATTATAAGGATTTACGACGGCTACCTATTTACATATAAGTAGTAGGTAAGGTAGGTACATTGCGTAAATAGTAGGTACCTAATTTTTGGGTGGGAAATCGGATGTGCAAGATCACAATTTTTACCTACATAGTATAAAGCAAAGTCGCTTTTCCAGTCTGTTTGTATGCTTGTTCTTAATACAACTTGTTCTTAACCCACTTAATACAATGTACCTAAAGTAACTAAGGGCGGATCACTAAAAATAAGTACAAAAAATTTTTGTAAAGATACTTATGTAAAGAATAGTTAACAAAAAGTTGAAGTAGAGTTATTTTAATACTAGTGGCCGCCCGCGACGGCGGTTTCCCGTGGGAATGAGAAATTTCCCGCGGTAAAAAGTACCCTATATGTTATTCTGATGTATAACCTATATTACTGTAAAGTTTCATCCAAATCCGTCCAGTAGTTTTACGTGAAAGAGTAACAAACATCCATACATACTCACAAACTTTAACGTTTATAATATTAGTAGGATAGGATGAAACTCAAGAGCTTATTGACAATCTTTATTGAAATAAAAAAATATAAAAGTTCCTTTTGAATCACTAACATAATGATAGATTCATACGTTAAGGAGAGTTGTGACACTTTCCTACTTCTGAGAGACATTACACATGACAAACTCATTTGTGGTTAAAGGTTAACAGGACAGAGACCAATCTGTATGATTCTAGATTTGGGCCACTGTTTTTCCTCCAAAATGTCAATAGCCCCGATTCTGAAAACATTATCTAGACCTAGCTAAAAATATTGCTATTGCTATCACTATCTCATACTTAGTTCAAGAAAAAGACAGGAATATTGGTATATCATTAATTTCTAAAAAAGCAGTGCCGACAGCTTTTCATCCCTACTTCCCTACTAATATTATAAATGCGAAAGTAACTCTGTCTGTCTGTCGGTCTGTCTGTCTGTCTGTCTGTCTGTCTGTTACGCTTTCACGCCTAAACCACTGAACCGATTGTGATGAAATTTGGTATGGAGAAAGAACTAAACTTAGGAAAGGACATAGGGTACTTTTTACCGCGGGAAAACTTCTTATTCCCACGGGAAACCGACTTCCACGCGAACGGAGTCGCGGGCGGCCACTAGTATAAAATAATTTTAGAAACTAGGAGAAATAATTACTATATGAATGAAATACAAAACAACTTTAAAAATCCTAAGAAGTTATATCAGATTATAAACAAAATGCTTGGACGAACTACATTGTCGATCGATGAGGCGGTCATTAAAGCCTTTGAAGGTCAAGTATTACCAACCCAAACAATTGCAAATAATTTTATGAGCGAGTTCATTACAGCTGTCAAAAAAAATTAAACCCCAGTGTGATTCCAGCTTACTTGACCAAACCAAATACAATACTCATGCAAATTCCAGTATTTTATTTCAGAAGGCTACGGGAGCCAAAGTTGCAAAAATAATAAAAAGTCTTAAGCCCAACAAATCACCCGGTCTTGACAATATAACGGTACCAGCTATTACGGCTGCAGGAGCTGACTTCTCAACAGCTATGTCAAATCTAATTAATTGTAGCGTTACTTCTGGTATATATCCAAATGATCTGAAGATTGGATGTATCAGACCTGTACATAAAAAAGGTAAACGAGATGATTATCAAAACTATCGACCAATCACGTTGCTTTCCATAATTGACAAAATAGTGGAAAAATACGTATGTCAACAAATTCACACCTTTTACTCTAATCATAATATCATATATCAACACCAATATGGTTTTCAGCCAGGAAGAAGCACTTCCCAGTTACTAAACAATTTTGTTGATGAAGTTAATGAAAACTTGAATAATAGAATGTACGCGCTGGTTTTATTTATAGATTTTTCTCGGGCATTTGACACCCTCAACCATCAAAAACTTATTGCCAAGCTCGATGACTGTGGCGTACGTGGTCCTTTATTAAAGTGGTGTATCAACTTTTTATCGGACAGAGCCTCTACAGTTAAAATAGATGACACTTATAGCGAAAAGTTCAAAGTTACTGAGGGCACAGCACAGGGTTCCGTACTTGGGCCCTTGCACTTTCTCTCGTATGTGAATGATATGAGCAATGTAATTACTAACTCAACTTGCTACCAGTTTGCAGATGACACTTGTCTAGTCATCGCTGATAAAGATCCAAACAAAGCAATTGAGCTATTACAGCTTGATCTCAATGCTCTTAACTGGTGGTGCCATGATGCTGACATTGTTTTGAATGCTCTGAAGACCAAACTGCTTTTGATAAAATCACCATACATTAGAGAACAAACTGTTAGACCTCTAGTGGTTCATAACCATTGTTGCCTCCATACTACTGCACCCTCATGCACTTGTCCTAAAATTGATACTGTCACTGAACATACTTACCTTGGTCTTCGTATAGACAGCAAGTTTTCCTGGAGCTACAACATAGAATATGTTTGCAAAAAATTACGGCAGTTCCTTGCTAATATCATCGTTCTCAAGAATCGCATCCCTTACAAGGTAAAAATTATGTTATATAAGTCTTTAGCTGAAGCATATATTCTATACGGCCTAAGTTCATATGGCAGAACTTATAAAACATATCTTAATCAAATAAATACCCTCCAATTACAAATACTCAAAAACATTGTGTCTAACAAATTCCGCAATGAATTTGCGAATGACCATTATGGGTTATTCAATCACTGCAAGGTCCTACCGATATTTGATTTAATCAAACTTACGCTGTTAAAGAACTATTTCTTTTCCTTTAATACAGAACGTAAACTCGAACACTCTGTGTATACGCGTGCTTCTGCTCAAGGTCAACTACGCACCGTGAGAAGCAACAACTTTTACGGTGATAATACAGCCTCTTATATTATCCCAAGACTTATCAATCAACTGCCATCTGGGCTACGTGACAGTGTAGAACCAAACAATATTAAAATAAAATTTAAAAAATATTTTCTAAATAATCTAAGTAAGTTTCAATGATTGTATATGTATTCATTCACCATCTCCCCTAATTAAATACCTAACCCTAAATTAAGTTTTTAACTTAGATTAAGTATTTAATAATAAGTACTTACCTAATGTTGCTGTATACCGTCGTAGACTTAAGTTTAGGTACTAATCTATAAACCTAGTTGTTTTTTCTAGTGCCTGTTATTGTAATATATATATGAAATGTTTTTAATTGATAATAAAAAAAAAAAAAAAAAAATATCAATAACGCTTGTAATAATGTATTGGTATCTTTAGGTATATGGAAAAATCCATGTTGAACTATCGAATTCTGACTCTAGAAAAGTTTTCACTATGATTCACACAAAAGCTAGCTTGAATTTAGTTTCAACAAATTCGTACAAGGATAAAAAACCTCTTAGTCAACCAACAATTTCGTCACATCAAAATAATTTAACTCCAATATTTTAATTAATTTACAATTCGATGAAAATCGGTTCTTCTCACAGTGTTGCTTGCATGACCAATCGATCTGACAAGATCTAAACATAAAGATTGGCTGTGTTTATATTGCGATATGATTGCAACAGGTAAGACTGGCATTGGGTTTTTAACCCTAGGACATTTAAGTGCTAAAAGAGAAAATGGTCCCTAGTTTGTCGGTTATTTGCATATTTTACGTTCGATAAGAGTGCTGAGTGTTTTTTTACCGTATCTTTGTCTAGGTTACTTACCAATTTTAAGGCCGAGTATATTGACATTTATTAAGTTCAATCTTTTGATAAGTTCTTTATTTTGTCATTGTGGTTTTTGTTCGGTTATTAATAAATGTTGAGGTAATCTTCTACCCACTCACGTACTTAAAACAAATTATTATTTTGCAAATCTTACTTAAAATATCAACAAACCGGTAAAAATCTCAAACCGTTTACAGGTAAAGGCGGTGTTTATGCTAAGAGGGCTTGTTTCCGTAGGAACCGTTAACCTTGGAGTATTGGTAACTAACCTAACCAACAGTTAAAATTAACATTTGAACTCTGACTATTTCACTTTGGTTGTTTGTCGCGTATTTTACGCTTAGTCAACTGTTTTAAAAGGGTTACCGTGAACACAAGATCAAAGTTTAACACTAGCTAGCCATTAATTGTATTTCTCTACTGTAAGATGCAAATAATTACTTTACTTGGGTTTGGAGGCATTTTAAATAGTACGGAGCATTTAAAAGACGTTTGGACTAAAGAAACCTGAGAAAATGAATAAAGTAGTGATATACCTATTTAATGGCAGAAGGATTTAAAATTTACAGGATTAAAAAGTACGTAGGCATTGATACATCAGTTATGATGTAATGACATCTTGTAATACTTCTTGAGGGCTTATTCATTAAAAATAATAAAAAACTAATACCATTGTTTCAGAAGATTTTACGTTAAAGGTATCTTACTAGTAGACAAATGTCATAATTTAATATATAATCGAGAATGTTTTTGTTATGAGAATTTAAACGGATGTATTTAGCTAAAACAATTATCACAATCCTTTATCATAATAATATAACACGATAACTAGAATTAATAAAAAATATACTTGGAAACCCTTTTCTGTTTAAGGATATACCTAATGAAGATAAACATTGAGATTCTTTTATAATTTTACTTCATGCTATTACGACAGATGTAATGGAAAAATTAATCAATATAAGAAAGGGTTTGCAAAATATTATTGATATAAAATACCTTTTCCAACTAGGGTAGGTAATTATTAAGTCTAAAAATAATAAAGTAAATGAAAATGTATAGGTAACACATCTTTTTTAAGTATTAGTTAGTTAAGTAAGTTTTAGTGAAATATTACTTTTACGGTGGTAATTTTAATTATTTAGAACCATACCAAATGTACACAACTACTAGACAGGCAAACGTGATAATTTAGTAATGAATAAAATGCTTAGGTATGTATGTATCAAACTTTAAATTATGTAGGTAACTCTATAAAATTGTATCCAACAATTTTGTAGTTATACATACAAGTAAAAGGAACGCTAGTCTCCGAGCATTGCACGACTGTTATCTAAAGGTCCTGGGTTCGATTTTTCCAGTATCTATAACTTCGAAATTAATAAATTAGCATTTTAAATGCAAAACTAAAAGTAAAATCTGTATCTATCATGTAGGATAACTAGTTTATGTGTTTTTTTTGTAAATAAATATTTCCCTTGTTGTTTCTCTAAAGGTAGGTAGTTCGTAACGTAGAATAAGTCTTTTTATTTGTAATTAGGTTAATCCTACTAATATTATAAATGTGAAAGTTCGTGAGGATGTATGGATGGATGTTTGTTACTCTTTCACGTAAAAACTACTGGATGGATTTGGATGAAACTTTGCAGTAATAAAGGTTATACATCAGAATAACACATAGGGTACTTTTACCGCGGGAAAACATCTCGTTCCCACGGGAAACCGAGTTTAACAATAAATATATAGTAGGTAACATAGGAAATGAGATATAAAAGTAAGGTGCTCTCTTTACGGTATTGCTCCGAGTAGGCGAGTAAATTAAGGGTGCTCTCTTTAAGGTAATTCGCGAGGTATTAGAACCAATCTCATTTCCTATGAAGTCGTCGTATACGTAATCAAGATTCCGGCTTCTTATTTATACCCATCCACACAACCCGACAATCAAAACATTTGATTTGATTGCTCTGTGTATTTTATTAAATCACCAAATTAATACCGTTAAATCAATCAATCAATTGCAGTGTTTGTGGAAAAAACTGACTCTTCGATCGACTTCCAAATAAATCTTTAGTTCTTTGACCCCTTGCACCAAAGATGTCACAGATTAACAAACAGAACAAACGCGACGGCCTTGGTGCGCGGTAGACGAGCGGTTTTGTGGCGTTGAAAGCGCTGAATGGTGAAATGAGTACTAGATAAATGCGTATAATACATAATCGTGCGTATATTTTATAATTTTGTAAATGCTAAGTATATAATTTTTTTATGAATTTGCTAGTGACCTTCCCAAGCTTCGCACATTACAAAACCTTATTACCCTTTTTAAACTACAAAATTGAGGCAAAAATGCACCAAAAATTAATAGTGACATTATTCAAACAAATATAATTCGATAGCGTCTTTGCTTTGTATTAAAAAAATGAATACAAGAAAAACACCCATAAAACGTCAGTATATACATTTGTTCCCATTAATACGATTTCTGAAGTACAAACATAAGTATAAAAGCAATAAATTGAATGATCTCCTAATTATTGACTTCAACAGCTTTTGCTCCTATATAAGTAGGACATATGTCATCAAGTCAAGCTAAGCACAGGAGACCATCTGTCAGACTCGTCTGTATGGACGTTGCAAGAAAAACACACAATTTCACGGTGACTTGCCGCTCTGATTTTATTTAGGAAGGAATAGTATGGATGCGGACATAGTTACGAATTGCATCAAACTTAGTGATGTTGTTGATTTAATTTAGACATAAAAAAACCTGTGTTTTGAATTTTGAGTATGTGAAATCTTTTTTTATAGGAAAAAGGGTGTTTATATGAATTTATGAAAAAACTTTATTTAGCTAAAAAGTGTTTAGAATATTATTCGGTGTTTTGGCTTTCATGTACAAATTAGAAAAAGCATTTTCTTCTCGAAAATAAAAGTTGGTATACTTGGCTTGGAATGACTTGGTATACTATCTATTTGTCATAACAAAGTTTAGGTACGAGTTTATAATTAAGATTTAAATAAATTGCTTTGACAAATGTATTTTTTTTTAAAGAACTATTGCATAACAAGAACGTCTTTAAGGATCCTTGCCTTTATATAGTTTCCACTTATACCTATTCTACACTTTATTTAAAAAAGCTTATCCATAACAACCTTCCATTTAATGCACCGCGAATAACAATGAGATTGATTCGCAAAGAATATAAATAATACTAGTCGTCCAAAGTAAACAGTTTGATTCGCGCGCCGGTACCTCTCACACCGATCGAGACGGTGAGACTCAACATGAAACATATTAACTATCCACTCATTACTGTACTTATACTAGCTTGCACACAATCACATGCCAGGACATTCAGTGACGGAAAAAATGTGACCAAACGTGACAGTGACTTCTTTCCCGACTGGGTACCGTTCAAAAACAAGCAAGGTGAAGAACTAGGCGAGTTTGTGGCAGTGAAGAAAACCAAGCTTAGAAAAAGACTAGCGCCTCCAGCCAACTTTTTATTAAGAGCAGTCGCCGACGGTGATGATTATTATGACAAAGACCAAGGCGGGGGAGATACGGAAGACTACTTCGATAAAAAAGAGTGGTCAGACACAAACAGGCCAGTGGAAAATGATAAAAAACCACATAATAACACTGAACTTGTTGATATAGAAGGAATAAAAACAGTAGTACCACACAAACCTATAACCAAACGAACACGAGATCCGATAAGAAGTAGATCTAGAAAAACCAATAGGACAAAGAGTTCTAAATCTACAACACAAGCGCCTAAACCTAAAAAAGCAGACTATGATTCGGATTATGAAGACAACGCTAGTTCCAACACTGACAATGACAAATCGAAACCATACATATCTGAGGAAAAGAAGAAAGAAATTGAAGAGGAAAAGAAACGAGAAACCGAAGAAGAGAAAAAGGAAAACGAAGAAAAACGAGCTAAAATACTCGAGAGCGTCGATAAATTAAAAGCACAACATGCAGCTGAACAAAATGTCTTAATTGAAAAAGCTAAAGAAGAAGAAATGTTTCGAGAGGAGCAACAACGGCTGTTTACTGCCGAACCAAAAGATAAATACGATGCCGAAGGTGATCCTAAGTTAAGCACTCACATGCACACGTTTCTAGATGACTACGACGATAAAGGAGAAGCAGATAAATACATCAATGATAAATACTCAGAACTCCACGAAACATCACCCGAACCAACATCTACAGAGTTTCACAGAACCACGCCAATGACCAAGCGAACGACGACAAGTCCAAAAACTCGAGTCACAGTTGACACTGGCAAGCTATCCGTATTCCGGAACCCCCAAGCTTACATGGTATACGACTATGTAGACGCCAGCGAAGAAATAACCCCAATAACAAAACAAACAACAACCACAACCGAGAAACCCCGAAAAGTTAAGAAACGACCGCAGAAATACAGCAGCCAGACTAAGAAAACAACTGAACCGCCTACCTCGAGCCACGAAGAACTGGCTCTTGTACCTGTCACTCACGTGGATCCTGACGCACCAGCGTTATTCTTCCCCAAACCAAAGAAGAACAAGAAAGGTCGCCGACAGACTACTACTCCTCGATTTATAGAAGTTGATAACATGAATTCTGCCGAGCAGCTACACGGGACGATAGCTGTGACAGATTCGGTGCCGTCTGCGGCTGATACTGCTCCGTCAGCCGTGGACTCGACAGCTTCCAGTAAGGAAGTGTATATAGACCCTGATCCAGAGTCCACCAGTCATCAGAACTACAAGGCGGAGAAGATACAGGAACCGAAGAAACATGAGAACCATGAACATGAAAAAGGTTAGTACAATTATATTTGACTTGGTATTTTGTTGTAAATTTATTATTTTTTTGTCTTGAAAAAAAATCCTAGGAAACACACGAAAAACGGGGATTAAAATGAACATAAAAGAAAAAAAAATCTAACTCATAAACATTTTATCATCTTAAGCGGTTTCAAGCTTTACATTTGTCACAACCTGACGAAAAAACTACTTAGAACTATTAATTTCTAAAATAATTAAGAATAAATAGATTAACAAATTAAAAAAATTGAATATTTTAATTAAGGAGGATGTAGGCAAGTAATTCGTAGTAAATAATATTGTTATCAGGTCATTAACCACATATATCTAAGCTTATCTTGAAGGAATAGCGGTTACAGGTGTTTTGTCCGGCTTTTACTTAATAACTAGTAAATAACCATATTTAGTTTTATAAATTGCTTAAAGCAAGGCATGGTGATCATAATTTATGCATTTAGTCTTAACTTTTGAAATTAAACTCATTTTAACGGGTTTTACGCGTTTATTAAAATATTTTCATTTATCCGACTTTTCGGCATTTTTACAAATGCCGTGGTCACGGGTAGACATTCTAAAAATAATTTAATAAACGCGTAAAACCCGTTAAAAAGATTTTAATTTCAAAAAATAATTATCGCGTAAATCTAAGAAATTACTTAACTTTTGAGTTTACTAACTACATGGAAGATCGAGCAACGTTTGATTTTTTACAACCACTGTGTAAAAAACGTATTTTAAAATTTGACGCAGTTCATTTAAACTTTTTAATCAGCGAGTTTGGTCCCTCTGTTACCAACTAGGGTGCAATAAGCGAAGGCAATCTTTCTCTATGCCTAGTTTAGAAATACAATTCCCTGAGGTTAAGGTCCTATCTTTTAAAAAATATCCACGCAAACAGCTTACATTAAGTTAATTTTTTATTTAGTTTACATAGATTTTCTTCAAATGTACTCATGTGTCTACTTAATGACTTTTCAGAAACCAATTTTAACTTGAAAATCACATCAACCATAACTTGGTAATAAACAAGGACTTGATAAATTAAACTCGATTTTCCAAGTAGGCACAATATGTGTACATTATACGAACACAAGTTGACATACAGTTGGTCAGTAATTGCAGTACCTATATTTCCATCTAACCGCAGTTGTCTGTCGGTAATATCTTATCATTCCGAGGCGGTGGTACAATTATTATTGGGTGTAAATCAATAATAGCGTAATCTGCAAAATTACTTTCTAATATTCATCTTCATCTCGCTATTACATCATAAAATGTATAACTAAACAATTTGCCACAAAACTCACCGCGACAAATCACAGAGAAAACTGAAAATCGGTTAAATTTAAATTAAACACGGACGGTGTAAAGAAAGCTATTTATTAAATAACCACAACATTGTAACTGGAGAAATTTTATTAAAATAAATTAAAGAATAATAGAGTAAGTTAGAGCTATGAGTATACTGCCCCCCAAGTCAAGTGGCAGGTGAAGTTTTCGTTAACGAATGAATAGAATAAAAATGTATGAAACTGTCAAATTGCAAGCTTGACAAGAATGACGGTTTCATACATATTTTTTCTATTCACTCGCTAACGCAAATATCACCTGCCACATGACTTGGGGGCTGGTCTAAGATAGACCACCGCACCGTTGAGTCACTGTACTGAAGGTTTCAGGTTGACAGATTTGCTTTTTACCCTGCTATTTAATCGCTTACATTAATAACATATGCCAGCATATTATATACTTCAGTTTAACTCGCTATACGAGAAGGAGGCCAGCCCTTCTACCGTGTAACTAGCGTCGATTTGAACTCGACGTCGAAATCGAAATAAATCGAATCGAATCGACGAATAAATCGAAATTTAAGGGGCGTGGCTAAAGCAACCGCCGATAACAGACCGAATGAATAAATGACCGTCTAATAAAGATCTAAAGGCGGGCCAGTGTTAACAATTTAGCCTATGAAAACAGTTATTTACGCGGTAGCCCCCCTGTACCCTGTGCCCTAGTGGGATTCTGTCATTTTAATTTCCGTTTGTAACATAAGGGAAGCACTAACCAAAGGACAAGCAGCGTTCTACTTAAAAGCAGTGAGCTAAAGCTATATTTAATCATTTTTAGGGCTGTAACCGAATTGTGGTGATTTTTGATTATAACCATAATACATTCACGCTTGCCTGGAAAACGATAGTGATAGACAGACAACATAGTAATGCAAAAGAGATTCGATTTAGACCGAAAAATCGAAGCTTAATAGCAATTTAACCTTAAACCTTTAGCTAACCTAGCTAAGCGGTGCATTGTGTGCTAAGCTAAGGTGTCTATTGTCATGTTATTACAGATGGTTGGATCGAATTATTACGCTTGACCCGTCCAACCACCAATCAAAATGACGTGTTACTCCGATCATGATTGTAACACCGCAATACAACACGCACGATTGGAGATATTGATGCATTGAGTAGGAGAATTAATCCTACTATCTGCTATGTAACTTAATGATATCTAATGTTATCGATGGTGATTAGAAGAAGTACATTTTTTATCCGAAAAGAAGAAAATAATGCAAAATGATAAAAAAAGGACCAATTTAGTTGATAGGTATAGTTTAGTTATTTATTTTCGGATTTTATTTTAACAAGACTTCATATAAAAGCAACGATATTATGAACTATATTATATTTAACCAATAAGCGACGAAATTAAAGTAGATTTTATTATTAAACTATTGCGCTTAATATGCTTTTTAAAACGCTAGGTAATACAGGAACATTTTACGATGTTCATAACCGTGACCATATAAGACAAACGAAATAAAATTATAAGAAATGACTATTTAATAACTATCCATCGCAAAATAGTTGCTGCAACGATACACGATGTATCGTTACAGATATTTTGCTAAAACTACTCACACTATTTTTTTATAATTAAAACGAATTGTTCCCGTTTAATAGCATACTTTTAGTCAAAGGCCACATAATTCCTTTAAACAGACACCCAAGAAACACGACCCCTATTTTTCTCAACACTACAGAAATGGGTCAACGTCTTCCTGACAGAAATAAACGCAAAATATTTGGGTTCCGTGGTTCATAAGGCTTATTTACTCGTAACCGTGGTTTATTAAAGCACTAGGGTTTTGTGTAAAGCTACAGTAATGTTCGTAACTCTTGGAGAGAGAGTTCTGTTTATGTATTTTTGAGTGGAAAACTTAGGGTGCTGAAATCAAAATGAGTGAGTGACGATTTAAGTGACTTCATTAATTATTATTAAGTTCAGCTGTTTAGGTAAAGTCTGGGGATGAATCAAATAGTAATGAAGAATATATAACCAGTCTTTACGTAATCTATAATCGCCTAGCTTTTTCTAATACGTAAAACTTAATATAAATACAATTATTTTTCATACAAAAACTTATACCACCGTTTCATTTATAAATAATCCAATAAGTCACACACGAACTTCAATATTTCCATATAATTCGGCCACAGCTTTCACTTTAAATACCGCTTATTAATGAAAACCTGATGACGATTCAATTTCCACGTGATAGTTTTACGCAACGGTTACGGTAAATTTCACGGTCGTTGTGGTTCAAAAGATTCTTGCCTGTACGCAGATTAGTTTTCCCTTTCTACGTATTTTCAAATTTAGTTATAGTTTGATGACGAATTGTAGGTTGTTTTTTACACGTTTGAAAAGCTTTTAATAATTACCTACCTAATGATATTACAACGCGGTAGGTATATGATGAAGCATATATTTTTTAAAACTAGTTAGATATGAAGTATATCGTTTAAAGTAATTGAAGGGATAAAAAAGGGCTTCTATGCTATTTCTTCTAGTAGCAAAGCAACAATTTATTTCCCAGTAGGCTTTCTCCGAATGTGAGCATATGGAAATTTGTCTCTATTTTCATTGACACAATCAAGAAACTTAAGCCCAGTATGTAGCCTTAATTAAACCTACGAATAATGTCATCAGTTATTTAAATTTCTTACGACATATTTTTTCCTTCTCGATAAATCTTCTCTTGCACATACCTGGCACCACGTTGACAACCACGGAACGGAATAAATCTTATTTTATTTGAAAAACAGAAAATATTGGTAAATATTCGAACTGACAAAAACTATAATCATTTTATTTTTCTCATGTAGGTAAAGTTTTTCACCACCCCACCTTATACATTATGTAAATCCCAACAAATTGCATCGCAAATCTGCCCATAAACTTCCCACGTCCAAATTAATTAAAGATTAAAACATTCCGG
Source organism: Emmelina monodactyla (assembly GCA_916618145.1). Classification (NCBI taxonomy): domain Eukaryota; kingdom Metazoa; phylum Arthropoda; class Insecta; order Lepidoptera; family Pterophoridae; genus Emmelina; species Emmelina monodactyla. The sequence continues at coordinate 8,633,958 of OU745316.1, forward strand.
TAAACGACGGTACACTAGTTAACAACCATGTTAATCCCCGTATTGACAGTTAATGAGTTTACAATCCGAATTCGACCCACACGGTAAACCCTTGTTGTGTTTTGTTAATTGTTGATAAATGTTACGAAATTGTGGTTTAATTTGTGCAATTATGAAAATTGTATATTTGGTGTGCTCAATAACTTTGCCCTTTACCTTTGAATAAAAGTTGGATTGAATTTATTTCACCACAACAAAATCTAGACTCGAAAGCCATAGTCAAATAAAAAAAAGACTTGAATGACTTAAGTACTTTTGGCCGCCGCGTCTAGATATTTGTACAGGTATTTTACAATGTGTTAGTTTCATATATTATAAAGGGTGTAAAACACTGCTACCGAAAACAAAAACTGGGCATTGCTGGAAGAGTAATGATTAGTTAATGGGAAAAAAAAAAGATTAAAAAAAATTATGAATAACAAAAAACATTTTTATACATAATTAGCGCCGAATATGATTTTTGAATCATTAATAACTTTTTTAAATTGAGTTTTCTGGGTATACTGTTTGTGAATTTAGTTTCAGGCTTCGGAAGTGGTCTTTTTACACCCGTTTTATTCTATTCACGTACTTAGGTATACGTAAAGTTTAGGTACATATCCCATGACTGGGGCTGGTTATAGGATCACGGAATAAATTACACCAATATAGAACACATCGGCATATAGAAAATATTGCTATTTTCTGCTTGGGAAGATAATAGATACGCCATTTGTAGAAATCATAAAGGCGTCATGCTCAGAGTGAGAGACACAAAAAAAAAGTTCTGTCAAAGAAAATAAAAACAACTACTTTTTTAAAACTGAATTTGTAATTGTTTCCTCTTTGTGTACCCATTACTTACCTCTTTAAAGCCATAGTTGTAAGAAACGAATCTTGATTGTACGTATAAAATTAATCTATGATAGATTTTGTTTTACACCGTCCACGTTTTCCGACGATGTGAACATCAACAAAAATAACGTATTAATAGTGTATCTTTATGTTGATTGAATAAACATGAATAAATCGGATCACTAAATTGTTATGTCTCTTACTAAAAAAATTTTTTTTGGTTGTTCATTATCTAAAATTTGAAGTAAATAAATTCCCTAAAAGATATCTAAAATCTTACTAAAATACCTTAAGTAGTTTAAGGGCCAGTTTTTCAATGGTCAGATAAATTCTAGCTGACAGAAAATCAGTATGTTTTTGTTGCACGCCGAACATAACAACTTGACATATGTATGAAGTGACAATGAAAACATACCTCTTATCAGTCAGTTAGCATTTATCTGACTATTGAAAAATCAGCCCTAAGAGGAGTTAGCGAACAAACATACAAACAGACACGATTAGTGACTTGGATTTTAAACTACGTAATGATAATGATGATAATAATTATGATACTGATAATGATGATATTTATTTTGTTTCAGGCGAAGGTAAAGAGTACCACGCGCATCATGACGACGAACGCGGCGAGCAAGGAAAAAAGGCGTATGAGGCAAGTATTAACAAAACAAAACAATTACAAAGCACTTGATCGCTTAACTAATTGCCGCCATACCCGCTAGTAATTGAGTTTTATGATAAAATCGATGTCGTTGGAGATTGATAGCTGATTGGGTTTATTCTACACTGTGCAAAGCGATGCTAAACATATGCCTACTAATATTGGATTACAAAGCATTAATGAATAAGGTGGTTAGTTTAGTACGAAAATGAACTATAAAGATGATAATTATGTAAATGCCCAGAAGCCTAATACATTTATAGCCCCACACATTTTTATAAACAATTTACCATGTGATTACTTATAACAAGAGTTACAACGTAAGCCCATGGTTGATTACGTCAAATAAAAGAACTAAACCAACTCATTTGTAGTACCTATAGTATATTTTCATATAAACTTTGAGAAAATTTTATATATCTATTCATTAATATTAACAACTTTAATCAAAGTAAACAGAACGGAAATTATACACAAAGAGAGCATACAGGGTCTGTCGTAATGAATGGATAACCCGTTACCTACAGTTGATCCGGATGTGAGTCTATAAGAAAATGGTGTTTTCTTGCCAGGGTTGTCAACCATAAGAAAATGGCGTAGACTTTTAAACTTTTTTATAAATTTCGCTATTTTTTTCATTTATTCCGCTGCCATTTCTTCAAATTTTGATGTATTTGTATAATTCTTTTAGTATTATACTGCTGAAGACGTGTATTATGTAATTTAAATACAATTTTAGGTGTTATTCACGTTGAACATTATCAAAATACTCATTTTAAGAAAAATATTTCCAATTTTTTTTCTTTATGTCAACTTTTGATCATCTCCTGTGGAAAAAAAAAGTATGACGTTATAGCTGCCCATGATCTCAATCAATTGTCTAGTATGTGTAGATTCTAAAAAGGTATAACGATGTGTACTTTACAAGCAACATTAAGTTACAGGAGCGAGAACACTAATCAAGGTCGAAATTTTTATTTTTCATGTTATGTTATAAATGGTTGTAAAACTTCGTCATAATGATTTTATTCTATCAAGATACTTTGCACAAACACTATCGGGCCACTAATAGGATATTCAGAAGAAAACCCGGTTGTTTTTGGGAAAAAAATAACATTACTTTACGATAATAATGTAATGAAAATGTACAAATGAAAATTGTTGTGCTCTAATAGTTACATGCGACAAACATGTTGCGACAAGTTTATTCGAAATTGAAACGGATTTAAAAAATCGAACAAAGACGGCATTACAAAGAAAAGTGGAAAAAATTAGAAGGAAATCGTCCTTCCATAAATGCATTGTGCACTTTAATGAACACACGGTAATCAGGATGTCGCACATTTGGATATCTTACACGATAAACACTAGAAGCTCTTTTGGTGCTGCCATTACATACACCGTAAATGTAATGCATGTTCGCGTATTCGGCCGGCGTATACTGTTGCGGCATGATACACAAACTACACAAAAACTTTTCCAAAACAACAAGTTCAATCGATAGCACAACACAATGTCCGTAAATGTGAGCAAAGTCATCAGTATCACCACGTTATCAAGTCCAAATCACAAGGAAAATCATCGTCAAATATTAGAAAGCAGTAACAAATTGACGAAAATAGTGGCCCCGATTCTCAAAACACTCTCTAAAACTAAATTAAAAATATCGCTGTCACTTTCTCATGCTTCGTATTAGAACAAGACAGGTACATTGGTCTCACTAAATTTAGTCCACATCATTGTGAAATTGAACGAAATGCGCTGAGGACTAGCCTAAAATTGCCTTCGCCGTGTCATATTGCACGTACATTTTAGTTTGACAGGACTAAAATGATTACCTGTCTCTGTCTTATTGATGTGTAAGTGACAGCGATAGTTTTAGTTTAGTTTAGAGAGTGTTTTCAGAATCGGGGCCAATGTGAACAAAAGGACATGCGATGGTCAAAATCACACTGATGTGATGAGTACCCTTTTCTTTGTAATTTTGTTTGTCGGTCTTGTTCGATTTTTAAAATCCGTTTGAATTTCGAATAAACTTGTCGCAACATGTTGGTCGCATGTAACTATTAGAGCACAACAATTTTCATTTGTACATTTTCATTACATTATTATCGTGAAGTAATGTTATTTTTTTCCCAAAAACAACCGGGTTTTCTTCTGAATATCCTATTAGTGGCCCGATAGTGTTTGTGCAAAGTATCTTGATAGAATAAAATCATTATGACGAAGTTTTACAACCATTTATAACATAACATGAAAAATAAAAATTCCGACCTTGATTAGTGTTCTCGCTCCTGTAACTTAATGTTGCTTGTAAAGTACACATCGTTATACCTTTTTAGAATCTACACATACTAGACAATTGATTGAGATCATGGGCAGCTATAACGTCATACTTTTTTTTTCCACAGGAGATGATCAAAAGTTGACATAAAGAAAAAAAATTGGAAATATTTTTCTTAAAATGAGTATTTTGATAATGTTCAACGTGAATAACACCTAAAATTGTATTTAAATTACATAATACACGTCTTCAGCAGTATAATACTAAAAGAATTATACAAATACATCAAAATTTGAAGAAATGGCAGCGGAATAAATGGAAAAAATAGCGAAATTTATAGAAAAGTTTAAAAGTCTACGCCATTTTCTTATGGTTGACAACCCTGGCAAGAAAACACCATTTTCTTATAGCCTCACATCCGGATCAACTGTAGGTAACGGGTTATCCATTCATTACGACAGACCCTGTATATGTACCTATGTTATATATTAAGTCCAAATAACATATAAATTAAGTATATCAATATCAAAACGTATACCTTCACTAAAAAATGACACTTGGCTTCGTTGAAAAATATGGTTTATTAATACAATCAATTGACTGAAAAAACCTTCGTAAAAGTAATATTTAATAAACTGAATACTAACGCCTAGTGGGTCAGGTCTTATATATAAAAAAAATAAAAACTAAGATACGCAATACGTTAAAGAAATTGCAAAAAACTAAGTTAATACTATCTTTATTGATAATAATTAAGCGACAAATGAGCACTTGCACTTAAACTAATAAGTTAAGACGATAAGGAAGTATATGAAAACAATATTGAGATTAACATAGGAAAGCTTGAATTAAATGCACATGCGTTGCTGTTAGTGCTTTTTGCAGCTTTTTGCACAGCCTTCGTTGTTTTATGAGAAGATTGCTTGGAAACACACTTAACCTTAGGTAAGCTTGATCAATTTTTATATGAATGAATCAACAAAATAACAAAAAATACAATATAAATTAATTAATAAAAATGATAATAATCATTAAAATAATTATTTTGATAAGGATGAGCATGAGGACTATTCGGCGGAAGATTCTGGACTTTCCGATAAAAACATTTGGTACATTATTGCCTTATATTGTTTACGTAAGTTCATGTTTACTGTTTGTGTGAAATTAAACAGTAACAAACCAACTAACTGACATTTTGTTCGTAACTACTTTGTTGTTGAAAATGTTTAATATTTTTTTGAATTTATGATAATAACTAATTACTTTTTTTTTAAACTCATCTTTACTTTTAAAATGGCTGACTCACTGATATCACAGAGCGAAATTCGAAACAGGCATTTCTTTTATGATGTTAGTGATCACTAAGAAAGGATTCTTCAACACACTTTTTTGCAAAGTGAGCATTATTACAACGTTTTAGGGCTATAAATCAACCTATTACACAATTGTGCATAATAATATTACACACTAGCTAGTGCGTAATATAACGATCCCTACAAAGTTAAGGTAGAGCCTTACTGAAAATCCATTTACGTATTTGGAATAAATAAATGTGCCCATATTAGAAAGAAAACATTATTTTTTATCTAATTATTGATATTAAACACTCATATGTAACAAAATAAATTGTATTTTATTGCAAAAAATATATTTTGAAGTAGGCTGTTTGGCATTTACACTTATAGTGCAAAAAAAAGTCGCGTGCCATTTTTATAAATTTATCATGAAAAACCTAAATCAAATAATTATACAACGAAAATCAATAAAAAATCATTTCAAGCAATACATCGAAATAATAATTTGCGTTTGTGTAACAATATTGGAATCATATCAAGCACTTCTGAAAGATACTATAATAATTTCAAAGTATTTTTTTTAAGATTCCTATCTAACCGCGAATAATCTAATTAAGAAGCGTTATAACCAACTGTATCATCGCGATATAAAATTATGTTTTTGATTTCAGTTCATATTGTTAACTAAAACAATTGATTATAAAAACTATTCACCCGCATAGATAATGTGTTGTTTATGATCTGGTAGAAATGTTTTCCAAACATATTGTGAGATTATGTAGAAAAAGTAATGAGCGGTTTCCATTTAGTTAATTACTACACGATTTTAGTTCCACGATAATTGTTTCTTTAAGTAAATAAAACTATTTTCTTGTGTAGGTAAGTAGGTAGTGATGGTAACAAAAATACAAAAACAATGAAAGAATAGCAAAATACAAAATAATCACATCAATAAATTAGATCTCTGTGCGTGGTAGAGTCTAGCTGTAGGCTCTGTCGCAGCGATTACTGGGCAGACTCGACCGGTGAAATACCACCGTCGCACAGAAGACCGACGTGAAGTAGGGACAATGTTCCTGCTATTCGTTCGGTGGGTGCGATATCCGGTGCCCAATTTTCTCCAAGGGCGCAGCAACACACCCATGGGCGGCGGCGGTGATCACTCACCATCAGGTGACCCGCATGCTCGTTTGCTACCTATATTATATAAAAAAGATCAACAATTGTCACTATTTTTAATTTACTACGAGGGTCAAACTGAAAGTTCTTAGAAAATCAAAAACTAAGCATTCTAGCAAGTTATTAGTTTTATTATAACTTTTCAAAATAGCGTCCATTTACATCAATACATCGCTGCATTCGATGGAACCATTGAGAAAAGCACCTTGCCCACTCGGCCTTAGGGGTCTCTTCGACGGCGTTTTGAAACGCAGCCACTGCTTCTTCGGCGTCCATAAAATGTTTTCCTCGAAGTTTTTCTTTTATTTTCGGGAATAAATAAAAATCGCAGGGTGCGAGGTCGGGGCTATACGGCGAGTGACCCAGTAATTCCACGTCTGAGGTCGCCAAATAGTCGATCGTTTGCCTGGCGGTGTGCGACGAGGCATTGTCGTGATGAAGGAGGATCCTGCTGCGAGGTCGTTTCTCTCGAACTTTTTCCAAGACAAGTGGCAAACAGTTGTTAGTGTACCACTCTGCATTAACCGTTTTCTGATCCTCTAAGACAACTGTCGCGTAATGACCTGTCTTTCCGAAGAACGAGGCCACCATCTTTTTTCCAACACTTCGACCTCTCTTCACTTTAGTTGGCAACTCTTCGGAAGAAAACACCCACTGAGCAGACTGTCTTTTGGTTTCCGGATCATAACAGTAAATCCAGCTTTCGTCACCCGTTAGTATGTCGAACACAGCATTTGAGTTACCTCCGTTAAATTTTTGGCACCAATCAACACGGCGGAGTTTTTGAGCCTCGGTCAAATTATGCGGTATCCAGCGAACACAAAGCTTCCTGACCGCTAAATGTTCATGGAGGATTTTGTGCACTTGACTCATACCTATGCCTAGACTTGTCCGAATCTGCTGATAGGTCACTCTTTTGTCAGTCTCTATCATACGCCGCACAACACTGATATTATCTTCAGTCGTCGCTGTAGAAGGCCGTCCCTCACGCAAATCATCGGTGAGATTAGTTCGACCACGTTTGAATTCATTAAACCAGTTGTAAACTGTGGCACGAGATGGGGCTTCATCGTGAAAAGCCAATCGAAGTCTATCATAACTTTCTTGTTGACTTATATGAAATCAAAAGTCATAAAAAATCATTGCACGAAAAATTTTCTCGGCTTAAATTCATTCTGACGTGCACAGACAATTTTCAATTTGCCGCCAAATCGTAAAACAAATGACAAATGAATGAAATGTATACTCAATATTATTGGTAAAGAGTTCTTTTTTCAAAATTTAAACTTATTTTTTTAATATAATGCTTTTAAGTTGCCAGTTCTAAAAACTTTCAGTTTGGCCCTCGTAGGTATCATTTAAATTGGTGATTCGTTAAAAAACTAAGAAGCAAATATCCCTGAGAGATAGGTACCATAGTCACAAGATGAAATTGTTAAGTAGTTTAGGTTAAGGAAATAATAAAAAAACAAAACTGTTAATTGGTAGATTACACAATAAAATACTTTTATTCAAATGTGAATTCATTAAGATTTTCCATTATTGTCTCAATTAAATTTTGAAGTCCTAAGTAAAGTATTAATAATATTTACCCCCAATCAGAAATACTTTTCAGTAGAGTACGTATTGATTGTCATTTACAAAAAACGATCATAATTTTCTTTTTCACAACGTATTTTACCCCTATAGACCTATTGTTATAGGTTTTAAATTATTTTATTTTGGCATTACCATTTTTATTCGAATATAGTTATTATTTTTGTTGTAATTTCGTTTTTACTTTTATAAAACAACGACATAAAAAGTATGATTGCCTATATAAAAAGAAACACTATACCGAAAAAACATAACGTACTTAACTTAAAAAATAGTTCGATTTACAGTAGTACTAGTAGGTATTATAAATTTATCATTAATTGTAAATGCTTATTTAATTGTTGGTTGAACCTCCATCATGTTTGATTTACCTATACAAATTTTAATATTAATAATTATGTTGTTCTTATATATGTTTGTTTTTGATCTATTTGTTTTCAGCTTAATTTCATATGAATAGTTACATATACGTATGATTTACGTGTATGTTTAATTAAAAAGCACACGTAATTTTCTATAAACATAAATTACATATTAATTTATTTTTTAATTTTTAATTGTGTGTTTCATACCCTGTAATTTTAATTAACTTTGTTTCATAATGCTGAATACAACTACTGCGTTGCTTGTACTTGCCTTCCGCTTATGTTTCCTTTTCTATTTCAGAATACCTAAAACTACAAATTACCTCTTATTCATTAATCACAAGAAACTGTATCAAACTTAACTCAGTTTATCAGAAACTCTTAGTTTAGAGAAACTAATCTCAAAAGTATGATTCAAATCCTATCTAAGAAAAAATCTTTAAGCCTTAACCTAAATTGCAGGGATTTCACAAAGATCAGAAGTCAGCTAAGGGACATCATGATAAAGAGGATCATCTCGGGAAGTACGATGACCACGGAGGGCTTGACAAGCGCCATCATGACGAGACTGGCCACTACGGGCAGCATGAGCACGTTGAGCAAGGGAAGAAACACGCACAGGTACCATTTGTTTATCTAGTTCATCATCATTATCATTATCATCATAACCATCATCATTATTATCATCATTATCATCATTATCATCATTATCATAATTATCATAATTATCATCATCATCATTATCATCATCATCATCGCATGCGCCAATTTCTCAATTTTGAAGGTAGCAGTTATTAGGTAGATTTTTTTTTTACTTTAATTGTTAATAAAAAACATTTAGAAAAAGTTATTTTAAGTTAGCTACAATTCAAAATGTCGTGAACAAGTCGCGAAAAATTAATCCATTACAAAGCGTGGACAGGTCACTAGTCTTAATTAATATTGTATAGAGGATAGATTTCATTGTTTGTTTGAATAGCCTCTGAAACCACTCGACCGATTTGAAAAAATCTTTCACCATTAGAATCCCACAATATTACCGGTGAACATAGGCGTTCACTTTTTACGGCAGGAAAGAACCAATTTCCCATAGCAAAAATAATTTTGCTTGAAACTGCCGGGTGGAAAGCAAATTTAACCATATTCATAACGTTTGGTGCTGAAGAAACTAGAGTTACGAAGAATTTTTGTTTTGGGATGCAATAAGTTTTGTGTAGGATCGTTTTAGGGAATTAATATCCTACCCTACTAATCATAGATTAAGAATAGGTCTTCACCTAGCTAGTTAGAGCTCTCTGCAAACAACAGCTTCGAAATCGCGGCAACTTAATTCTATGTTCGGGGAAATACACATACTATTTGATATATTGCTTGCGAATCCGTTCCATGTTCACTGAGTCGTACACTGAATTGTAATTGTGTTTCTATTGGTCAAAATTTTACGCTATAAAGGAAATCTTTAAATTATCTTCCTATTTGGATCAGATTGGCTCGAATACGCCAATTTCGGCATACTTTTTATGACACATGTTTTTAAGATACTTGTGCTCAATTCAGGAGGAGCGTGCGAAAGCCTATTCTTAAAATTTGTCAGAAATTTAGTAAATTAGAAAAATTTCAATCTATACATATTTTTGTTACTCAGTCACACGAAAATGGCTAACAGATTTGAATGTAACTTGGCATCCGGATAAACTAACTATAGCCAACAATAACATCACAAGTACTTTTTACCGCTGGAAATAAAACATTCCCACACAAAAACTTATTTTACTACGAGTGTAACCTATGAGAAAATAGTTTTACATAATATATAAAAAAAAAACATTCATAGGTCTTCCTGTATGTTTGTGATCCTAGATTCATATTTTGAATTGGGTTTGTGCCTAGGTATGATATCTGGTTGGGCTTAGTTAAAAATAAATAAATTAAAAATATATATTTACTTAAATATTCACTCTTTTTGAATTTATTGATGTATTTATTTTCGAATAGATGTAATTATACTACCTACTTACTTGTTTTTGATATAATGTATTTTTGCCTTGTTAATTTATTTGATGCGGAATAAATTGAAAGGAATATGAATGGGCAGCAGTTTATGTTTACCTTCATTACTATATATGTAACAAAGGTCATCTATAAAGGAAATAAATAAAACAAACAGGTTCCTTTTGAAACCAATGCGATTTGTTACTAATTAAATGGGATCATCGCTGTCATTTCACGAAAAGCGCCTTAATTTCTTTTGCAATAAGAACTATTTTTGCTTAGAAAATACGAATTCTTTTGATTGAAAATGGCAGGATAGCGATAAGAATTACGTAACATTGTTTTGGGGGAGATTTCGGTTCCCAAATAAACAATTATCTAAAAGACTAAAGATCTTTCAATCTGTTGTAGGAGGTAAGTTCTTAATTGGCTTACTTATACAGGGTGATTCATTAGTGGTTCTAGTCTAGAAGCATATTTTCTCTAAACAATGGGACGCTTTTTTTGTTTTGTTTTTTTGACAAAATATCTTTTAAACTTTGATAATCTTGCAGTATACGAGCGCAACTAAATGTTTTTAAAATAACTTTCTTACAATATAAATTAAACGAAAATTACATATTTTTTTACGAAATGATTAAAATGCAACCACATTCCCGTGTAAAAGCCACCCTTTAAGCATGAAGAACTACTTTTGAATACCGTTGTATACCCCTTAGTATTTATTTTATCCCCGTAGTTTTTAAGGTGAGTAGCAAAAGTTTCCATCCTACTAATATTATAAACGTGAAAGTTTGTGAGTATGTATGGATGTTTATTACTCTTTCACGTAAAAACTACTGGACGGATTTGGATGAAACTTTACAGAAAAATAGATTATATATCAGAATAACACATAGGATACTTTTTACCGCGGGAAAACATGTCATTCCCACGGGAAACCGACTTCCACGCGAACGGAGTCTCGGGCGGCCACTAGTCTACGATAGTTTACTTACTTTATGTAAAACTGATATTGTTAAAGGGCTATAGGTACTTATTTAATTGTGCTAGGTATATTGTTACCTACTGTACTGAACGCCTAGTTACAATTAGTAACCAATAAAACAGATGCTATCAATAAATTGGTGTTTATAACCAATTTAACAATGAGATAAACAACGAAGATAATATATAACATGGATTAGTGAGTGATACGTGGAATATTATCTATCTAATATGTCATTCAGTATTTTATAACAGGCAATAGAGTGTTAGATTATACTTTCACAGTTATTTTTAGAAAAAAGATATAGTTTACATTAAAAAAACACGTATTTGATTTGCGTAGACCGTCCGATAAGATATGTGTAAAATCACGTTTTAGTTAAAATAAATCGTAAAGAGTTACCCACAATTAATACCAAATTTTCGGAAGTTGTCTTTTTACACCCTTTATTACTATAACAGGTGTGCCTCGCAGTTTCATCTGCGTTACTTGGAGAAATAACCATTAAAAAAGAATCACGTAAATCCGTTCAGAAACCTCGACGGAATCGGTTTACATATCTACATTTTAAAAAAACCGGCCGAATTGGGAACCTCCTTCTTTTTTGGAAGTCGGTTTAAAATCGAGTTTAGTAACGTCACGCTTTGATCAGTAATAAAAATAATTATAGTTCCTTCCTCTTATTTGCTATATGTTTAACTGCTGCTCAGCTCATATTCGTTTTTAAAAAAAATAGCCTTCCTCTATAAATGGACTATACAACGCAAAATATTTTTTCAAACCCGTAGTAGTTTCTGAGATCAGCGCGTTCAAACAAACGCATGTTTCAGTTTTATAATATGATATAATAAACTAGTTTTATTGAGTCTTTTTTAATCAGTTATTTAAGTAACTCCTATAATTTACACTAACCCTTTTCCCTTCCAGTATGAAGAGTCTGGTAAACATTCTAAGGGACATAGCACTAAAGGAAGCCACGACATCCACAAGAAAGAGGAATATGAGAAAAATGTTGTCTTCTTCGAAGAAGATGGAGACTCGGCCGAAATCGAGAAGCACGGAGGGTTCAAGGAGAATAAAAAACATGAGAGGGTGAGACTGTACTGGGGCTCGTGACATTACTTGAGAGCGTGCTTGAGTTCTAACTTAAAAGTTCTGGATTGTACTATTTTTACTTTTTTTTTTACCAGACTAACACACCAACTGTGTGGCCCTAAACTAAGCAGAGCTTGTACTATAGCTACCACACAATGGGCTTGGGGAGAACCTAGTTACACCCAGACATGAGCCAATTTCGAAAAACCATTTTGACGTAATTGGCCCCACCCGGGGATCGAACCCGGAACCATCCGCTTGGCAGTCCGGTATATATGTTACGGCTAATACCTGAAGTGCGGCTACACCTAGTTTTAGCCGGTTAGAACATCAATAGGTTAGGTTAGTTAGGTTACTTTTTTGATACCAACCAGAAAAAGGAGTCCCGCTACGCGACGTCCGTCGACGTCGACTCATGATTGAAGCCAGTTTTTATACACATTGGTATATTTTTATTTTACAGTTTTCCATATTAAAAACACTTCTTACCGGCTAAAACTCGTATTACTTGGAATTTTGCCATTACTTTCTGACACTTGGTTTTGAAAGACGGATCTTACTGACTACTTGAGTTTGAGTGGTTGCGCTTGATGCTAGACTTAAATTCTATGTGGCGTCTAAATACAAACGGTTTGTAAGAAAGTAGCTACTTGAGTTGCTCAGCGTGTACATTTAGGCTAAAGATGCCTATAATTTACGTGTTTTTAAGCGAGGATAAATAAATTAGTACCTAAAGGTAATAACATACCTAATAGAGGTTTGGAGTTAGGTACTTGTAATATTAATAATACTTGCTCCACTATTTAAGTATTACATCTTATAAATATAAATATTATCATACTAAAATTATATAGCAGAGCGTTCCAAATCTCTGATACCATAACTTCAATAATTATAATAAATTGAAGTATTTTGTAATTAGTGTCACTTTTCCACGCTTTCCAAAATATACTTTCATTTTGTCATTCGCGTGGCATTTTTAATGCTATAGGATTAAGTAATACATTAAATTATAGTCGTTTTATAATACTACACTTTTCAGCAATAAATGAACTTAAACCCAGTTCTTTTCGGAGGTAAGTAAGGTCTTTCTGCTTTGTGAGTTGAATGGACAAATATAGTGTTCCAGTTTTAATGTAGTATTTGTGCAAGGGCAGTTTAAAAAAATATATTAAAAAAACATAATTTCAAAAACATGGGTATGCAACACAATTTACGCAAAATTTAACTTTTATCGGTCTGACTAAGGGCCCACTAGACAAACATAAATACTACTTAAATACGGACTTCGGACTATAGTCATCACTTTACCCAAATAAGATATAGCGTAAGTTACCTTTTTAGTACCGACTGACGGACTTTTACTAATTTTGTGAAGTTAAACTACAAACTAATATCATTTTATATAACAGAAGCTCACTTTAGGCACTGCGTTACTTTACTATGCAATTTTGTAAGCATTTAATCATTACGCGTGTTTTATGGACAAACAGTGAAATCGTCGCGTGCCTTAATGAATATTTAATCTATAATTTTTCGCAAATCTTGTGATACGATCATTATTGTTTAATTTATTGTTTGAGTGCAAGTGCTTATTTCAAAACGCGTTAGTTAACTTATAATTAAATTATAGGTGCTAAAATTGTTTGGGCAGACAGCGATTTTTTTATGATTATTACTTGTAGATATAGTCATTGTGTTTTTGAGATTTTACTTTTAGTTTTGCATTTAAAATGCTAATTTATTAATTTTGAAATTATAGATACTGGAAAAAGGAACGAGGGTCTCCGAGCATTGCGCGACTGGGAATCGAACCGACAATCTAAAGGTCCTGGGTTCGATTCCCAGTCGCGCAATGCTCGGAGTCCCGCGTTCCTTTTTACAGTATCTATAATTTCATTGTGTTTTTATTACTTAACGGTCAAAAAATATGCTTAACCTTCCACATAAAACATTAACATACCCTCATATGACTCCTAAAATAGCAAAAATACACCCTTTCTTTATGGCCTTGACGAAGTTGGGTAAAAAAGGATTTGAATAAACTACTAATTAAGATTTCATTTTACTTAACTCAAGGTCGGAAAAATAATGAAAACTCGTATAATTGATTATATTTCAATCATTTCGATAATTAGGTAACTGTTGTTTTCTCAACTGGGAAAACTAACAGCTGTCCTTAAGAAATTTGTATATATATTTTGTTATATAAAACTTAATCATGGTAAAAATGTACAAAAATTTATTGTCAAATTTTAAAGAGTTACAAACCGAAGTAAAAAAAATTATTAAACGAATTGTTTGTAGATAATTATAGCCTTAATTATTCCCCCACGCTAGATCAACGCGGGTTAAATTGATACAATAGAAGACCATATATTAAATTATAATAGTTTTTTTCAATTCACCGTCAAAATATAAAAATATACCTTTTCAATTTAAAGTTACACTATATTTAAGTTGAACTATCAACATATTTTTATACTGACTTTGTACAATAGAAAATAATTTATATATCTGGAAACAGTGAAAGTCGGAATCCAAATAACATCATTATAAATCGTGATGGAACAACTACAATAAAAGCTGAAGAAATAAATTTCCCAGGAGGGCAACGTGAAAGGGTTTAGTACAATAATTGTATTATATTTGAAATTGTAAATTGTATTTAAAAAACTTTGTAAGTTCAACATAGGCTTTATACGTTGATTAAAAAGAATGGTATATAACGAGTTACTTAGATCAGTTGTTAAATACGAATACTAATATTATATTTAGTTAATTACGTAATTCCTTTTGATTATTCAAAAAAGGGAAAATACATAATAACTATTATATCATGCACTACATAAAAAAAAAATTACCTTCTCGTAATTTTTAGCGTATTTAAAAAACACGATCATGATCGCCCGTCTAAAATTTTTCTCCAGTTTTTTCTTCTCAAAAACAGTTTACTTGTTTAATCTCCTTTTTTATTATTTCTTTTTAAAAATGACAGCATCTTTAGTTTTAATCGAATTTTATTTGTATCTTAAACAATTCATCGTTTTATTTAAAGCCATCTTCTTTAAAATATTTTATGATTTATAGAAATTATATTTTCAAACTTTCCTTTAACGTTATTTGTTTGTTATAATATCGGATGGACGCTAGCGGCTATTTGAATTATGTTTTTCGATTAGGCTCGAAACTAATTTGTCTGTGATTTTTTATAATATGATTTTTTTTGGAAGCTATCCTAGTTTATAGATACGCTAATATTGTGATTCTATATATTAACTTTTAATGCTCATACGTATATATTTGATACAAAAAGTGTTAGGTGTATTTACTTTATCTTACTCTTAGACAATTAGAGATATTGTCAATTGCTTTATAATCGACACTTAATATCAAAACAATGAAACTTCGGTAATATTAAAATCCAACTGAATATGCTTTTAAAAATATATACAACGTTTAATATAACAATTTCCTCCCATATTACACCCATGCCATAGTTTTTGAATCGAAAGCTCCTCAAAATTCCAGTATAACTCCTAATAATTTCAGTATAACTCCTCAAAATTCCAGTATAACTCCTCAAAATTCCAGTATCACTCCTCAAAAATTCCAGTTACCAATTATTATAAAACATCACCTATTTATCGGCAGAGAGGTGAATTCGCTAACGGCAAGTCCAAGAGTGGGCACGAGGCACACGACCGCGGCGAGACCGGCAAGTCGCAGAAGGGGGCACACGCTGAACAGAACAAGGTAAGATGGTTCAAGAAAACTTTTTGAGAGAAGCTAGCTAACGAGCAAGCTGGTCACGAGATGGTAAGTGATCACCGCCGCCCATGACTACCCGCAACACTGTGGGTGTTGAGTGTGCGTTGCTGGCCGCCGAGAAATTGGGCACCGGATATCGCACTCACCGAACGAAACACAGGAACATCGTCCCTACTTTTCGGTTTTCTGTGCGACGGTGGTATTTCACCGGTCGAGTCAGCCCAGTAATCGCTGCAGACAGCCTACAGCTAGATTTTACCACTCTGTATTCATATAGTAGGATATTCTGGGTCTATCAAATCCAATGGTGGTACACTTATGTAATAGAAGAACCTCGGAGTAAGCTAGCGAAGGAAGTTTTCCGGAAATGGGGACAAACTGATCTTGGCGGTGGTAAGAACGTGCTGATGCGGGAAACTACATGCAGTTCTTAATTAGGCTAAAAAAAAATTACTGATAAGATATTCAATGCTGCAACGTTGTTGGAATTGATCAGCATAATCGTCTGGTTTCTCGGGTTATTTATCTCTGAGGGAAGCATTTACTTAAATTGGCGCGGAAGTAACAACGACCATATTAACCCTCGATCACTCGCGCGGGGTGGTGACAGCACCTTTTTTGAACGTAAAAACGAATAGTAATTTCTTTAGTTACGAATTTGCGCTTCTGAGTACCTTCAAGTAACCTTTAAACGCGTCGACACGGGATGAGAGGGGCAGTGTGACGCAACCTATGGCTATAGCCGTGATAACAGTCACACACTGCAGCATAACAAACTTATGAGCATTACAAACCTTTATACCCACAGAGCTTAAAGACAACGGCAGGCCACGATCGATTTGGGAGGCAGTACACCCAGAGCAACACATCAGGGTCTGGAGCTGGTGGCAAGCACTGGATATACCATCATGGACTGCCAGCGAAGACTGCGACCCTCACCGTCATCGACCGGAGAAAGGACACTACACGACCTATTGTCTTAGGGATTTAGGATAGACTTACATGTAATGTATCAGAAAAATTGATCATATAATAATAGAAAATGATTGCATTTAATATAAAGTTCTTCAAGTTTTTCTTCTGTTCAAGGTTTGGCTTTATCATCAATAAGTTTTTTTTTCCTTTAGGTATAATTAAAGAAGTAATAACAGCGGCCGAGACCAAATCTATTTTTCTCTAGATTATTAAACTTATATGGCCCTTTCATACAATTTGATGCTATTTTTTTATTTGTTTATCTGATTCTCACCAATATATTTATTTTGTTGAACTTAATTAAAATGACGATGTGGTTTAGCAGAAGTGATTGGTATATCTATGAAACTCACACTTTACAAAAGTTAGAATCTAATAAAACAAATATAACAATTGTGTAAAATAGTTATTATAACTGCGTGAATCTAAAAATACAATGAGATGTAGTCATTGCTGCTGTTACTTTCCTTCGCCACCTCTTATGTTAAAAAAGGTAGCTCTATTCTTATCCGGGTAGTGGTTATGTTGGCAAAAACCTCCTAAAATATTCATTTACTAAAAAAACTTTTTTATATTTTATGTAAAAAAAACTAAATGTAATGATTTTTTTGACAATTTTAACTCTGTTACGTTAGCTAGGTACAAATCGTAATAAGTTGCTCAATAAATGTATCTTTTTGTGATCTTTTCTTTACCGGTAAGAAACTTAATTGACATATTTGTGAGTTTTTAATTGAATCAATTTCAGTTTTGTTCTGTTTTTTTACTTTAGATTAATTTAAAAACATTATTTTATTTATTATTAAAACTTTTGTTGCTATTTAGAGTTAATTAAATGCTTTCTGAGTTGTCAGTGTAAATATTCTATATTTTGTAAATAAAATGTCCATGAATTAAGAAAATAACGCTTGCAGTTTAATTTGTTCTATTTTGAATAAGATCAAGGAAAAAAAAATAACGTTACATTTTTTAATATCTTTAAAGTTCCTACGTATTTACCTTTTAATACCATATTAATATTTCTATTAAAAGAAGACAAAATTAAAACTCAAGTTTTTGAATATAGTTTGAGTTTTTGTTCTCCAACAAAATTTAACTATTTAAACTATTGATTCCAAATTTAAATGATTTTTCAAATTTTGTGAACAAATTCTTCCTATTTCATATCCTTAACGACTGTAACCCTGTACAAATGTCCCAGGAACTAAAGCCCCATTTTCTAGTTGCTCGCCATTACGTGTGAAGTGTTTTGATACTATCGCACCCTCCTAAAGTGGAAGATTTTCTGGAAACACGATACGGCTGGTAAATTGGCTTTGTTTGGCAAACTTTTGTGTTATGTAAGAATTATGAAAACAGATCTTTATGGAATGCTACCGAACACGTTTGTTCAAGGCCATACTCAGTTCTGGAATGGAATGGAAAATTTAATTAATAGACTTTTAACATTCCCTTATAAGTAATGGGTTTGTTTTTGACTCCAATTTTGCAAAAATCAAAACTAAGGTCTAGGGTACCCTAAAGAAATTTATTTTCGAGCTTGAAAAATTCAGTTCTGAAGTGATTAACAGCAAAAATAATCATTTATTGAAATATTAACAAGATATTAACAAATGGGTACCTAAGTAATTAAACCGACTTCATTTTGATAGCATTTTCTGCCTCTAATATTCATATTGCTTTCTAAATAACTAAGTCAGCCACAATCGACACCTTTAAAATATTCCTATATTAGCCACTAGTTTTTATTGTTATAGAGATATTTTAGGTTATTTCTTAGCATCAAAATTAATAATATGCATTCAAGCAGTAAACCTTCTTAATAGTTAATAATAAATAACAAAAGAGTAGTTCAAATCAGCTTCTAATTTTGCAACTAAGCAGATACGATAAAAAAATATATAATGAATGCCACCTATTTCAAAACTTTTTAACGGCAGCAAGTAGATTTTTGGCTATAGTGTCAACATCAACCTAACACGCTCGTCGCTGTACACCTCGCTTACCTATATTTACTTACCATAATGGTTCTTATCCACTAGCTGAGTGTGGAATCAGTCTAATGAATGAATAAAAAAAAAATTAAGATCCTCGCCGTAAATTGATGATGTGGTGTAAAGTCTGTGGCTGAGTTAGTAAATTAGGTGGCAATAGATGAAGGCGAAGTGAAGAATATGAATTATTTTTTTAAGAGCTATTTTTTTTTTCTCGTGGCTTAATTTAGAAGTTTCATCATGTGGCCAAAAAGAACTCTGCGGCTTTACTTATTATTATATCCCTTAACAAAAACATTAAAAACTTTCACAAATACCTATAGACAGAGCTGAATATAAAGTCGAATATGGTCGAGCAATCTAACATGAATCTTGCTCACTGCTTTTTCATATTTTAGTAGAATATTTTGAGATACTTGTTGCTGTTTTACTTATATGTTTCTATCACCTCAAACTAAAATTTGGAAAAAAAAACGTACATACCGTAGAAATATATACCGTATACTAATATGTGTTAAAAAACAGTGAGGGTAGTTGTTAGTTTGTTTGTGTAGGTGTTGGGGTATAAGAAATGGAATAGAATAAAAATGTCAACTTCAAGTGTGTGTTTATTTGTTTAGGTGTATACATTTACATACATATGTACATTGTACATGAGTATGTAGTACACTTTAACGTCTTTTGCCATTCGGTGAGTACCTTTTTACCTTAGTTTCACTGTTCTTTGCTATTTTTTTCATCCAAAGGTCTTGTTTACTACAAATATACCTAATCTCGATTTTCAACCTTCTTAAAAATTTTAATACACTCTTATGTTTGAAATTCCTGTGTCATTGCCTATTTTAATATAATACCTTATCCATTGCGAACCCTTTCAAATGGCAAATTAAACTTTTCATCTCTGTTAACGAAGTGAAGCATTTGAGATGGATCGCTAACATTGTTTTCTGATTAATTTACCTCTAAGTACAGTATCTAAATAGTTTGGAAGGTCGGTTAACCTTTGTTAGGGCGGCTCATTCCTATAGTATTATTATTTCTTCAACTGAAACTCGCTAATAGCACTTAGGAGGTTAAACGCATAATGTTCGGTATGAGTGTTTGGGTAATGAGATACCTAAGGTCTGCTGCAACATGGCTACTGCTACAGTACTGATCTGCTACAGCCTGCGGTTCCTGGTGGTCGTATGTCAATTTGGCTTTGTAGAAAATAATGCCTGCCTTCCACTCCGCTCCAATTGATTATTTCTCGCTCATTTTTTTTTTTATAAGAGAACCTAGCAAACGAGCAAGCGGGTCACGTGATGGTAAGTGATCACCGCCGCCCATATACACCCACAATTACATATGTATTGAGGGTGCGTTGCTGGCCTTTAAGAAAATTGGGCACCGGATATCGCACTCACCGAACGAAACGCAGGAACATCGTCTCTACTTCACGTCGGTTTTCTGTGCGACGGTGGTATTTCACCGATCGAGTCAGCCCAGTAATCGCTGCAGACAGAGCCTACAGCTAGACTCTACCACTCTCAAAAATTTACGCAGTGGAAGGCGGGCATAAAGCTTGTGGTTTCTTACTGATATTTCTCGTTTTATTTAAAAAAAGTTATTAGTGTTTTTTTACTCATTAGGTAAAGTACTTTCGATATCAGTTCTTTGATATAAGTTTTTTGATATCTGTAATAGTTACGGAATAATCACCTGTGCACTTTAACGATTACCTACACTCTGTATATGAGATTTGAACGTCTTTGTCCATTGGTCACTAAGTAGCGTCTAATAAAACGTTAAAAATTTAAGTTCCCATTTAATAATAGGTAACTAGGTAATGAATTTTTGCACTGTAATTTCCAACGTAAATAATTACGATTACTTACATGATTGGGCATTTATGTTATTCCAATTTTATTATTTTCATATTTTCTCTTTCATTATCCTGCAAAACTTGTATCATAATATAACAAAAAAAATATCATCCTTGCCGTCTTTCTAAGTGTTATTTCTAGTTTAATTACATAGATATTTTGTGTTTCATTATCTCGGATACTTCTTCTTGATATATTGACGGATATAATATACACCTAGGTGCAGATCAAGAAATTATTGATAATAAATATTTAAAGGGAAAGAATGGAAGAAACATGCATATCTGTCATATGTTTAGTTTTGGTCATCATACTTTTCTTCACATTCTTCTTCAACCGACTTCAAACATTTTTGGAACAGCTGATCGGAATAATATGTTTCTAATCATCAAACAGTACCTATTTATCTAATTTTATCATTATTATGTACCTACACGCCTCTAACATATTGGGCAATGCCATGATTTACGGCAACTACCTACTAACTTACATGTCCTAAAAACATGATATATTCAATAACGTTATTTATTCGGACCGTCATGATGTCCCAAACTCATTTCATTCATTCTCGTTAGTTAATGCGACAGTAAAGCATCGAAACGTAGCTGGAACTTTCCGTCAAGACGCATTGAGTTCAAGGCTGTTTCCTGGATACTAGCTTTTAGGCCGCAGATTTTCATACGTTGACTTCCGCTCAAAAACAGTTCTTTTTCATACTTGTTATATGAATGACGTTACTTCAAGCTCACAATCGTTGTATTGCCAAAAATATCTGTGTTAATATTCTGTTGTTAAATAAATTAAAATCTGTCCAGTAGTAGGTTTGAAATAAGCAAGCAAACAAATGTTATATTTTACTTATTTTTGTGTCAACTGAATGAGTATAAATAACCTTACCTAGTCTTCTTTGGCAGAGTTCGAAACATGTATCTTAGCGGTATTGTTGTTTTGGCTGTGGTCAGTCTGATCCTCGGAGGGGGGGCTGCTCCTTCTGACGTCACAGATGTTACCACAGATACTGAACTTCTCCTGGCGTTTATGGTATGTAATTAGCACTTCTTGAAAAAGATCTTGTTGCTTGATATTTGAATTATATAAATATTTAGCTTATACGAATGCACAGTTCTTCAAGGTTTAATAAGATAATTCCGTTCCGTAAAGCCGAGTAAACATTGGCCGCATTTTGTGACAATCGTCACAAATGCTTATGGTAAATCGAAATAAGATAAACTGTCCGAAATGTTAGTCCCTTTAGTTAACTCACAGATATTTGATTTGTCATTAGATACATCGTCATGGAGATAGAACCCCGATAAAAGCTTCAACAATAAAAAAATACAGCACTAACCCAGAACTACTGCTTGCTAAGACAGAATTCTACGGATATGGACAACTGACTGATGTGAGTCTCAACACTTTATATTATATCTCTAGATTAAGTTTGTCACCAAAAGCAACCTGTTTGAACCGAGTTGAACTTTAACAGCAAGGCAAACAGCGTGCCTATAGAATGGGACAGTTTATCCGCCGGCGTTACAATGACCTCCTGTCTCCGAAGTACAACGAGTCAGAAATCTACATTCAGAGCACTGACGTCACCAGAACAAAAATGACAATTTTGTCGGCTATGGCAGGAGTGTATCCTCCAGTTGCTGGCGACTCCTGGAGTGAATCCATCAACTGGGTGCCTGTTCCGTATACCACTATAAGTGCTCGATATGACCCTGTAAGTATTAAAACAACCAAAACTACTGTTTAGCGAAATTCAAAAATTAAAGATTTTAGGCAACCAAACTCATAAATAAAACTTTTCACAGAATCAGCCCCTGAGTAACTGTCCAACTTATATCAATTACCACCACAATGTCTTAAATGAACCATCACAAGCATTGGATGCTTATTCCAGTATTTTAGGTCAAGTATCGGAATCCTTAAATCTTACTTTCAAACTACAAGATAGACCGGTTTTAATATTCGAGGTTCACGACCTTTTAAGAAGTCAGGTTAGTAAAGATGCACAATTATCCTTATTAATATTTATTCATTATTATTAATGTGAAAGTGTGTATGTCTGTATGTTCTGCTTTCACGTCGCAACGGTGAAATAAATTTAAATGGATTTTAGAAAAACGGGAATGGGTTTCATTTCTAATTACTAGTAACTATTATTTACCAATAAAAATGTATACAAACAAAAATGTAATACCAAAAACCAATGAACTTGAAATGCTGTTTTTTAGGTTAATTTAGACATACCACTATCAGAAAAGCTCGAAGCAATTTGGCCAGAAATTAAAGAAGCAGGTGATATTGCCATGGACGTAATTTTCGGCAATTTAGACTACGTTAGTTTAATGTCAGGTAAGACATATAACACACCACAGATTTGACTTTGTAAGCTTTGTTGTAACTTTTGTGGTCTTACGAGAAAATTGTTACAGGTGTAATTCTGAAAGAGTTCTTTGAGTATTCCGACTTGATACTCAGTGGAGCAAATACTCCTAGAGTAAGAGTATACTCATCCCATGACAGGAACCTGTACTCACTTGAGAGTGCGCTTCAGCTGACTCCAAAACAAGGAGTTCCACGATACTCCTCACTCTTGAGTCTGGAGTTAAGAAGAGACGCTGGTGGCAATGTCTTTGTTTTGGTAAGATTTCTAATATTTTAAATGATTCGTTCAAAAACTATTCGGGACACACTTGCATATACAGGGTTATTTGTAATTAGCGCATCACCTCTTGCAGGCGGCTTCCTTACATCAATCCCAATAACATTTGTTCTACGACTTTTTGCAAAACTTGATAATTAACACAAAAACAAAAACAAATTTGCGCGCTCTGTTATTTATTACTCTGTATTTTGTAAGAAGTTCCTAAACCGGTCGCCCCCCCCCACCGTCGCCCGCGCGCCTGCCACGCCAGTTGCGTGCGCGTTGAGTATTGTACCGTTCAGAGGCATCTAATAAATTTGTATGGAAAAACTTATTTTTTTATTAATTTTGATTATTCGTTGGTGAAATGTTGTTGGGATCGATGTAAAAATAACCCTGTATAATTGTTGCAAGTTGTAATAATTCTAAAGATTTTTAATATCTACAGCCTGTCTACCTTCCTACACCTGAAGAACCAGAAATATATCTTCAAGTGGAAGGCTGTGGTGGTCTCCGTTGCAGCCTTGACCAGTTCACGAATATCACATCCAAATATGCCCTGGATTTAGGATCTTGGCGAACACGTTGTGGATGGTCTGACATTATTTAAATACTTCTTTTTTATGTAATGAATGTATTATTGGGAATACTCATTATATGTAAATACCCTGTAAGGTTAAATAAAAAGAATAAATCGACGGGTCCCAAGAACAAAGTCGTATCTACCGAATGTTCAGTTTTCAGTACGCAGCTTTTTAGTTGCGAGCAAAGTAAAGTGTCAATTACTCAGTTACAAAAAAATATATATCAAATGCATTTTATTTAAAGCTGATTTTGAATTTAATAGCTTTATTTTCACGTTCTTATATTTAGTATTTAAAGATTATTTCTGTAAAACTCGGTTCCTATAATAAAATCGGGTTTTGTTTTATGGAATGAACTAAGCACTAACTGCACATACGACTTTGTTTAATGAAACCGCAGATGTCTTAAGTATTTTTGCGATGTTTTACTTCGTAATTGTTCCATATAATTACGTCGTATGTTGGCTTTGCCTATAAATTATATAGTAATTGAATGTCAAAAAATCAACTAAAAACTTTAATTTTTGTTTATATTGTCATTAACATAAAACAAAATAAAACTAGCAACTTAATAATGTACTTTCTTGTTGTGGTATTACTATACATTATAATAAATAATCATCACGGATTTTTAAATCAAACGTAATATTTTTTTATGATGTTCAAAAGGTAAATCATAAACTGTGTTTTAATTAATTAAAAAGTATCTTTCTCATCGCAAAACTACATTTTTGAGTAACATTATTAACCAGTTCCTATTTGTTCACACCAACATTGTCTTCTTCATGATGATTATCTTCTGAATCATAGAGTAAGACTTTAAAATATAAACCACTAGTGGCCGCCCGCGACTCCGTTCGCGTGGAAGTCGGTTTCCCGTGGGGATGAGAAGTTTTCCCGCGGTAAAAAGTACCCTATGTCCTTTCCCAAGTACAGTTCTTTCTTCATACCAAATATCTTCAAAATCGGTTTAGTGGTTTAGGCGTGAAAGCGTAACAGACAGACAGACAGACAGACAGAGTTACTTTCGCATTTATAATATTAGTAGGGAAGTAGGGATTTAGTAAATGAACCTTATAACACCAATATCACACATGCTTACAAAATTTTTATATTTTACTTTCGTTATTGTCAAGTCAAAACTTTTTCAATGACAGATACTGCGGTAGCAATAGATTCACTAGATTCTATTGCCTCATGTTCAAGTTTTTGTTTCGAACCCCGTGCAATTTTCTTGGCTTTTTTACAAGGCTCTCAAAGTTCTGTATTTGATCATTGGTGAGCTTAGAGATCTGCGATGAGCACGGCATATTTCACATTGATGTTTTGAACATATTTTGCAATATTACTCCACTGCTATTCTCGACTTCCAAGCTTTCAAAACTTCGTCAAACATTCCAATAACTTCATCATCAATAAGTATTCTTATTTTTGAAACAGCTCCTATCCAAATTTTCAGTTTTCATCCCTTTACGTCAGACTTATTATCCAACACTTTACATTTCCTAGTCTTTTTTTCCGAGTTGGTGTTATTACCTAGGACTTTATGATCTAGACATGAACAATGAATGGGACAAAGATCATTCGATTTTTTTTTGTGTGCATTTAGTAGAAAGGGCATACACGTAGCTAAAACCATATGAGAAGGGATGGAGTGGAAGCTAGAGTTCCTTTAAATTCTTCCAAGTGCATCTGGTGAGTTATCAAAACTGGAGGGTATAAAAATAGGATATAATAAAGGTGTAATCCTACTAATTTCATATATGTAATCCTACTAATCCCTACTCCCTACTAATATATAAATGCGAAAGTAACTCTGTCTGTCTGTCGGTCTGTCTGTCTGTCTGTCTGTCTGTTACGCTTTCACGCCTAAACCACCGAACCGATTTTGATGAAATTTGGTATGAAGTAAGAACTGAACTTGGGAAAGGACATAGGGTACTTTTTACCACGGGAAAACTTCTCATTCCCACGGGAAACCGACCTCCACGCGAACGGAGTCGCGGGCGGCCACTAGTTTCATATACGTGAATGTTTGTTAGTATGGATGGAATGGATGGATGTTTGTTACTCTTTCACGTAAAAACCACTGGACGGATTTGGATGAAAGTCTACAATAATATAGGTTATACATCAGAATAAACCATAGGGTACTTTTTACCGCGGGAAAACATCTCATTCCCACGGGAAACTGACTTCCACGCGAACGGAGCCGCAGGCGGCCACTAGTAACATCATAATTTGTGAGTTGATGAAGTAAAGGAATAGGCAAAGAGGAGGAGTACTGTTATATATTACTTGTGTTTGCTGCTGTGATATTTTGATATTATGATCACACATTTTATCTAATATTTAAGCCTAAAGCGATACTGGGGAGTTCAAGGCAGCGTTATAAGAATCTTCGGGTTCTGTCATGAACCAATAAAAATTTATAATGAAATATTCAACAAACAAAATACCATACTTATAAGGAAATTATCGATGTGACTTTTGTTAAAAAAAGTTTTATATTTATTAAGTTAATAGTAGAACAAAATCGTATAATAAAATTAATGCCAAGGAACAAAAACTTAAAATTACATGCGTCATTTTTTTTCAATAAGTTTTCCATAGTACAATGTCGGATCGGCGCAAGCGATAGTAAATTTTGAATGCATTTTAGGACAAAAAAGACGTATGTGTAAATATTTTTTTAAAAATAAAATATTTAGTATCTTAGTTGGAATTCATATTTAAAATAACTTAATTATATTTAACTTCAAAAAAATAATAAAAAAATTGTTATATGATTATTTAAGATTTTCTTAGAAAAACATCTAATAATCACAAACGACAGTAATTTACAGTTATTGGTACTTTCCAAGTAAATAATGTATTGAGCTGTACAAAAATATTTTTACGAATATGTATTAATTTAATGTGAATGTTTATATCATTACTCATCTAAATTTAAGTTTTCTTCATCTGTTTTCTCACTTAGAGTTGAACGAAGGTGTTTTTTTTTTCTGGATTAAGGGCTAAATTCAAAATTCTTCGGTTCATTGATAAGGCCGTCATTGTATAAAATGCAATGAACAGTAAATCTTAACTTTTGATTGAAATCAATTGGAATTGTTAGAGAAATAGCCGCGCCCTGTCAAAAAAGACCCCGCCCCGAGAACAAACCCGCGTCTGACGATACACTGCTGCGCGCGAGTTGCGAACTCAGAGGAACAAGCTTGTACATGTTCATACTGTATTGTTCTTTGCAGTAAAATTCAAATAGGATGATGTTCGTTTGGGTATCTACTAAAGTATAGGTTTTATTAAAAAAAATTAAACATATTTATATAGCTAATATGATGCCAAATACAAATAAATAATAAAACTAATTTTGTTGTATATTAGTATAAGATTTTGTTCTTGGGACCCGTCGAAATATATCTAACAAAATCCGCTCGAGCTCTTCAAATTTCTTATTACTCATAAAACTATACCACATAATTGGTTTTTCTTTAAAATGGGTTTATTTACAAATATCAGCAAAAAAAAAAAATTAAGACTTTAGGAACATTTATGGGAGTCATATCCGAATATAGAAAATAAACGTGGGCCTAGTAATAAACCTTGCACACCGAAAGGCACCTCGTTCCAATTTAACATGTGTTCATTAGAAAGCTCAGTTCGTATAGGATGGTCAATGTAAGTGAACATTTTGTGAAAAACGATAACCATTAAGAAACATGTTACTTTCATTAAATGAAAAGTTCCTAAGGCTTTTAAACTGGTATTCCAATCTCTTATTAAACAAGATTTTTTAATCTGTCAGTTATAGTTTTGCCAATGAATTTAAATTAAAAAGTTAAGCATTAAAAAAAAATTATTTTTAACGCATCAAGAAAGTATCGAAAAAAGTTTATTTTATAAAACTCAAGACTAAGCTTTATGAAAGTGACGCAATCAAATTCGCATTCAAATGTTTACTTTTCCATCCATCACACAAGGATATAATTGAATTCCCCTTTTCTTTCATTTTCATTGGAATACTTTAATAATTTTAATATTCAGCTTTAGTGAAATCTTTTCACCAATCTTTTGTAGAGGTAACGCAATCTTTTTTTCGGTTCCTTATTAAGGTTTGTATTATATGTATTTTTATTAGGGAGATTTTAAGAATAAGGTTTCCACCAAGCTTACACACCCTCCTATCTTTTTAAAATTATAAGTGTAAAAAAAATAAGATTGTATTTTCGTTACTCTTTCACGCAAAACCACGATCGTGTTTAGATGAAACAAGAAAAGGATGGAATCTATCCTAAGACAAATGTGAAAATGGGAATATGGCGGGAACATACCTCATTACCACAAAAAAGTCATTTAACTGCGAGTGAAACCAGTCCCAAACCACGGATCACGCTAATAAATTATTTAAACCTACTTAGTTGAAAACTTCAATTTCTAAAACTACCGAATCGAAATGGAAGAACAAATTAAAATTCCAGCACTCATAAAATTTTACGATAGTCAAAATGACAAAAAAGCCGTTATCAAGTTACAAGTCAAATACTATCCTTCTAAAAGTATTCGGGCGTGTTGAGTATTTAGGTTTTGTATACATTATATCATGTTGCCAATTGTTCCAAGAATGGTACTAAATACAAGAAAAAGTTTAATTCCTCGCTTTTTTAAAATTTATTTTTCACTTTAATATGTGTATTTGCTAGGTAAATAGAGATTAATAATGGTTAAAGATGTGACCCCTGAAGCACTTTCACCTTCGAGTTAGGTTGTTTCTTTATTTATTTGAAACCAATTTAAAAGTTTTACATTTCAACAAATTGACAAGGCTATAAGAACTGTAATTCTATTTAAGATAAAACCAAGCTTTCAGGGCAATGAGCGGGCACAAGTTTTAGCAAAGAGGTAGCGCGTAAGACTATAAATATTCCTTCTGAACTAAAAAAATCAAAGACAAAGACAAATCAAATGCGAGCGAAGGGCATAGGGAAACGAGAAAATTAACTAGCTAGATCCTAACTATTGGGACCGATCCAGCTAGTCTTGAATCGCTACCAACTACACCGACAAGCATGTAAGCGCGTGCGACGAAATAAAGCAACACTGCGGTACTACTACGCGGCAGCTACAGCGCCTGCTACAAACCCTTCTTCGACTGTGCGCCTGCTTATATTCAATAGCAAATCTGTCAGTTCAAATAAGCATTTTTTTATGTGTTTTAGGGAGAATTTTGTACCAAACTCAACATCAGATGTTTGCATCTATTGCTTCGAATTAGATTTTAAAGATATGGTTACCTTCGAAGGGTTAAAGCATGCATGCTTAAATATTCCAACATCAGCACAACTAAGAAAAATAGAAAACATGTCAACTCAGTAGTTAATTGTAAATATTACGCAGTCATATAAAAAATGTTCTTATTATTAGAAACCAATAATTTCAACAAGCTGGCTCGGTTCAAATAAATTCACATGATGTACAAAAACAAACCAACCATAAAGATTTCCTTTTAACGATCAGTCTCATCGTAAGTTGGTAATAGATGTGTTAATTTTATTTTTAAATACCTAATTAATTTTTAACCAAAAACGGACCTAAAAAACTGAGATTACTAATGCTTTTAATCTTATAGTTATACATGGTATTAAATGAAATAAAATGAACGGTTGTATATAATCTGTTTATGTAACAAAAAAATAACGTAAAAAATAATTTATACATGAGTTTATACATAATCTTCCCATTGACAATCAGATCTCCAAGTTTCTAGATTTGTGGCATACTTAGATGTTATTTGCGTAAATTCATCAAAGCTGCAACGACAACTACTGCAATCCTTCACTTGAAGATAAATTTCTGGTTCTTCTGGAGTTGGAAGGTAGACAGGCTGAAAAAAAAACAATTTTTAAAAGTTGCCTTAGGAAAGAACCTTACAAAAGTTGTAAGCTAAATTCTTACCAAAACAAAAACGTTTCCCTGAGAGTCTCTCCTCAATTCCAGACTCAGGAGTGAGGAGTACTTGGGGACTCCTTGCTTGGGTGTCAGTTGCAAAGCGCTCTCCAATGAGTAAACGTTAGCGTCATGTGACGAATAGACCCTGACTCTCGGAGTGTCACCTCCGCTCAGGACCAAGTTAGAGTAGTCGAAGAACTCTTGCAACAATACACCTTAAACAAAAGAATGTAACAAAGCAAATTTCAATTTTGGAATTAATATCACAAGGTTGCAAAAATAAGATGCATAAACAATGGTGTTACTGGTTCGGTGGCTTTTGCCAGTTTCTACTTTATAGTCACCTTAAAAGTCTCCTAACTATCCTTTTCATAGTTTCTAACCCAATCAGTATTTTCTAATTAACTAATATTATTACCCGACATCAGATCAACGTATTCCAAATTCCCAAAGGCAACTTCAAATCCTGCATTAGCTGCTTCTTGAATTTGTGGCCAAATCTCTTGCAAATCCTTTGGCAAAGGTATGCCCAAATTTACCTATACGACAATGGTAATAACATTAACTTACTTAGGGTACAACCGATAATTTGCAAGTATAAATGATCTGGAAAATGATAATAGTATCGAATGATTAAATTTTTGATTTACTTTGTTACTTACCTGACTTACTAAAAGGTCATAGACCAGGTAGATATAAACAGGAAAATCTTGTAGCGGGAATGTCATATTTAAAGAAGTGGCAACTTGGGTAATGATATTGGAATAAGGATCCATAGCTGCTGATGGGCTAAACATAACGCTGCCGAAATATTTGATGAAAGTCGGACAGTTTCCCAAAGGCACGTTCTGGAAAAAAATGAACAAACATTAATAATAAAAAAATAGTAACACTGTTGACAAACTTTAATCTTGATAGTTGGAAGTTATAGACTTATTTCTAAAAACAATCAAATTCAGAGTTATTTGGACCTATCTTATCTTTATCTAAAACCTGGTAAATTATTGGAATCAGTTAAAATTTTGGATTTTTAAATATAGGCAGTATTTCATCAATGCATACAGGGTCATATCTGACAGCGTTAGTGGTGTATGGTACGGGCTCCCAGTTGACAGTGTCACTCCAGATGTCCCCAGTTACTGGAGGATACACGGCTGCCATGGCTGCCAAAACTGACATTTTAGTCCTGGTGACGTCAGTGCTCTGAATGAAGATTTCTGAGGCATTGTACTTCGGTGATAACAGGTTATTGTAACGCCGGCGGATAAACTGACCCATTCTGAAGGCACGCTGCTTGCCTAGCTGATAAAACCAAAATGTTGGAAATAAATATACATATTGTAAAAACGCAGATAGATTAGTTATAAATATATTTATGGCATGTAAGATAATGTCACTATTTAGCTAGGATATTGAGTTAACT
The DNA here is from genome assembly GCA_916618145.1 of Emmelina monodactyla. Classification (NCBI taxonomy): domain Eukaryota; kingdom Metazoa; phylum Arthropoda; class Insecta; order Lepidoptera; family Pterophoridae; genus Emmelina; species Emmelina monodactyla. The sequence goes on from OU745316.1 coordinate 8,665,500, forward strand.
ATATTTCAAAATTAAAAGAAGTGAGAAAGCTAAATCGATTGAACGTTGATAAGTATTTCCGTGTAAGTTTTTTGTTTCCATTTGTGTTCTTATGTTTATAAATGAACTAGCTTATACCCGCGCGGCTTTGCACGCGTTAAATTCGGAGTCAATCTCCTTTCCCTATACTATGTTAATATACATGTAAACCTTCCTCTTGAATTACTCTATCTATTAAAACAAACTGCATTAAAATCTGATGCGTAGTTTTAAAGTTTTGCATACATAGGGACAGAGAAAGTGACTTTGTTTTATACTATGTAGTGATGATGTTTACATTAGTCAGTTGTCCATAGCCGTAGAATTGTGCCCGATTATTCAAAGCGCCCGGGTTGCTGCTAAACGCAGCGATAGAAGCGGGGGTTTCCGGGGTTCTATCACCATGCCGATGTATCTATTGAACGATAAAAATAAGTAAATAATTTGAGTCTAATAGTCTAAATCTTGTAGAGCGCAGGTAATTTTTTTCTTAAGAAGCTCGAGTCGAGTGTGATTTAGTAAATTTATAAGATAGACGTTTCTGTGAATTTCCTGATAATCTTTTTAAAACGTTATTTCAGCTTATTGGTCAAAGTGAGGTAAATTGGTGTCACACATAAAAAAATGAAGGTCAAGTAGTACCGAAGTTCATAAAATAAAAAGAGGTGATTATTAGTCTATTAAGCCTCAAAGAAATTACCATAAAAGCCAGGAGTAGTTCAGTATCTTCAGTAGGATTGCTGGCATCAGCCCTCCCACCCTGGATCAAGACAGCCAACACAACAACACACAAAAGATACATTTTACCACTCAAGCGCAGCCTTGCCAATCCCTACATTTATACTTTCCTCGTTAGTTCAGATAAAGCTAAAAAGATAACACATTTGTCAAATTTATATCTATCTTCTAATAAACGTGTCGTTTTATGGATTTTTAACAGTTTAAGTGGTATCAGCACGTGTACGTGAAACCATAAATCGAATTGGTAGGTATCTAATGATATGAATAATGAAGAGTTTGAATGCGACAGTAAGTAGTGATGTTAAATAAGTGATTGGACTATAGAAAAGCATTTTCTCATCCTGATCATAATAGTAAACTACTTACTTGAAAATTTAACAACATAAATACCACCAGCCTTTATTGCACAGTGGGGCACAGGACTTCTCCTTGAATGTTATGGATGATTGAGATATTATCCAACTCAATTTAAAAATTGCCTAAAGTCTTAACTAAGGATGATCCCACATTGATCGTAAGTGTTCCTGGAGCGTGCTAGCATGCAACGTCCGCCATCAGTTCAACATACAGACAGACATACACGTTGTCACATCACTACATAGTATAAAACAAACGTCGCTTTCTCTGTGCCTATGTTCCTATGCATGTTTAAATCCTTAAAACTACGCAACGGATTTTGATGCGTTTTTTTTAATAGATACGTACTCGTACGTGTGATTCAAGGGAAAGGTTTACATGTATAATAACATAGTACAGGGAAAGGAGTTTTAGCCCGAATTTAACGCGTCCGTGTGTTATAACATTCGGATATCTTGTTGCTAGCTTGGTAGTCCTGACACTATCTATATCTCTTTTACCTAATAATATAACTAATAATAGAAAAGATAAGTAAATTAGTTTCACTACATTTAGCTAAATTACTTGTAATATTAGATAGACTGAATTAAGAACTGTATGTTTTAGTATCTATACATGCATCCTGCAGAAATAAAATTAATAATTAGGTAACACTCTGTCTTGAATTATTGCTAAGTAACCAATTTTTGGAGTTGAAAAATGCAAAATCCAATCAATAACCCGTGGAAAAGTCGTCCCAAATTCTTACACGTTGACTTCTGGCGAGGAGATTGAATCTTTAGGGCCGGAAGCTACTTATAAATACTTAGGATTTGAACAGGCGCAAATCATTAATAACAAAACCACAAAAGATAAAATATCAGCTCTATTCAAAACCAGATTAAATAAAATATTGAAATCGGCCTTAAACTCACGCAACCTCATCAAAGCTATAAATACGTATGTTGTCCCACTGCTGACCTACTCTTTCGGTGTTATTCGTTGGTCAAATACAGATTTGATAAATCTCCAGAGAAAAATTAATACGTCCATGACTAAACATCGCAAGCACCATCCTAAATCCTGTACACAAAGATTAACCTTATCACGAAAAGAAGGTGGCCGCGGTCTGGTCGACATAAAAAACCTACATAACCGACAAATAACCAACCTGCGTAAATATTTTCATTTTAAAGCTGAACATTCAGAAATACACAACCTCATAGTAGAATTAGATAAAAATCTTACTCCTCTTCATCTGCACTCACGCCAACCGCAACCCAATGAAACAATAGTCTCTAAAGAGCAGAAGTTTTCACAATGGAGAGAAAAATCGCTTCACGGTCGACACCTTGCAGATCTCACAGCAGCTCATGTCGATAAAGAAGCATCAAACGCGTGGCTGAAACAAGGAGAACTGTTCCCAGAGACCGAGGCGTTCATATTAGGAATCCAGGACCAGGTTATAAACACTAGGAACTATAAAAAGTTTATTCTAAAAGAAAATAGTGTAGTTGACGTTTGCAGACGATGTAACTCTGCAAGTGAAACAATTCAGCATGTCACTGGTGCTTGTAGAGCTCTAGTTCAGACGGACTACAAGCACCGACATGACCAAATTGCGGCCATTGTTCACCAACATCTTGCACACCGGTATAAATTCGTAGACAGAAAGATGCCCTACTATAAATACAAGCCCGACACTGTCCTTGAAAATAACTTAATCAAATTGTACTGGGATCGTACCATAATAACAGACCGTACTATATCTGCAAATAGACCAGACATTACCCTGTATGACAAAGTTAATAAATCCATTTACCTTATAGATATTGCAGTTCCCAACACAAATAATGTACAAAAAACAATAAATGACAAACTAAACAAATATCAAGATCTTGCAATAGAAATCAAGCGACAGTGGCGAGCAGACATAGTTCATACGGTCCCCATCGTTATTTCATCAACTGGAATCGTACCCAAGACCCTAAAAACTAGTCTCAGTGTAATAGATCTGCCACATAACACACTTTACTTAATGCAAAAGGCAGTCATTCTAAATACATGTCGCATAACCCGCAAATTTTTAACGCCATTAGCACAAATCCAATCTGAAAATACTCAAACACCTCTCTGAAGCGCCTGGCTTAATAGCTCGCACAGAAGAGAATAAAAAATCCCCCCTAAAAGGAGAAAAAATTATAAATAAAAAGAAAATAATAATAATAATAAAATTATTTATTGAAAATCAGTGAAAAGTACAGAAGGCATTAACTTAAACTAATACAAATGGTGGTCATATCGCTCTAAGCGATCTCTGCCTGACAAACCAAATAAAAAAAGGGAATATACTTAGTAAGAATGCTTGCGGATAAGTACACTTACACTAAAGTACAGTCATACTATAAACTACATATCAATGAAGTAAATATTACATATGACGAAGACGGCAGGATACCTTCGTCATCAGAGCCGTCTTCAGGGGCCGTATAGTAATATAACTTGTGTGGGCGTACGTGGGTTATGTGTTAGACTCAAATAAAACCAATAGAACTGTTTCAACACTGTAATTATCTCCTCTTGATAGCACTCCGTAGGTCATTCGATTAATTCACAAGAAGGCACGGATCACGGACAGTTTCTACGCAACCACCAAGCATTCACATTTTCCAACCGCTCTTAACCAAGACTTGAGACCATCTCCGTCACTCTGACAGCTGCTCGCTCGATGTCACATAGACTCTGTCTAGCACCATATTTGGTACTGGCAATCCGCACTCTTCTTATATCAACCATAAGCATAGTCGATCTCCGACACATACATAAAATTAGTACACACAAAGTTAAATATATAATCAATATATAGATATAAATATATATCATAAATACATAAATAAATAAGTACATAAAATATATATAAATATATAGATAAGTATCTAAAATAGGATTGATGTTATCACAATTAAACATAACTATTAAAACGTTTTAGTGACTAAATTTGTGCAAATAGGGAAAAATAAGTCGAATCTTCTGGATTTATACACACTGAGAGAGAAAGTGGTCTAGTAGAAGTTTGACAATATAATGTGTGATATAAATTGAGTCTTAAGTATGACCTTGTATTCGCCACTTGCACATAATTTTTAGGTAACTTCTGTAACTACTGTATCAATTAATTAGCATTTACTAATTTAATAAGTATTAACATAGTTTCAGTGATAAACAGGTTTTAACCCACAATTGAATTAAATAGAAATAGTATATTGAATATGTTCTGAAGAAAGTATACTGTTTAATTGTAAACTTTTAACAAAGTAATAATAATATAATATAATATTACCGCTTAATAATGTCATCAACGCTACCAGTTTATAAGAATAATACTTCCTATATAACCCAATCGTAAGGATGTGTCGTCAATGCAACGAAATGTCCAAAGAACACCATAATTCAATCGATATTTTCAACCAAACGCTTCCCAAATATAAAATAATTTTGAAGACAATTATTTTTACCAAATACTAATTTTAATGAAATTCAGTGTCAGTTTAAAGAAATTTTGTCATATGCAGTGTTATAAAACAGTAATTTATTGCTTAGGTTCCTACCTGTTATTCTTAATGATTGCATTTAGTTTTTATTAATGTCCTACATTTAATAATACCACTCGATGTACTAAAACTTGTTTTGCTTTCATACTAATCATGTTGTATTCACATATTTAGGGATATAACTAGTTTAGATCAAAATATTAAAAGTTTAAGTTCATATGTTATATGACTATGTCCTGTTTTATGATCAAATAAAAAATAAATATAGAATTTTTTATGGGGAACCAGCGGAATTACCTACTACGGATCCTAGGAACCTCTGTAGTTCTGCGAAAAAAGTTGTGTCCGTCGTTAAAAAATCGTAGTAAAATTATGCTGTAAAAGTAGTTTTGTAAAGGCGAAACTGTTATAACAATTAGATTAAGATATCATGTAAAATTTTTGATATTTTGTATAAGCTTTGCTTCTTTCAGAGTTTTGAATTTTGTTAGTACGCGCAAGAGTGGCTAGATGGCGTTAGTAGTATATTAAACCGCGCTTACACTTGTTTACGCGTTTCAATAGGGTAATTTTACAATTTCGGTTACGGTCATACAAACAGACACGATAGCGACTTGTTATCTAGTGACTCGCCCCGATTTCGCAAATCGGTGTAACTATTTTTGAGGAATCAGGCTCATATGAGTTTAGATTCCAATTAGTTATGAAAATATTTTCTTAATTTTAACTTACGGATATGAAACAAGCCAGCGACTTTTTCTAAAGTTCATTGATGACTTAGGGCCGATTTTTCAATAGATAGTTAAAACGCCAGATATCGAACAGGCAGATAGCTTTAACTGAGACGAATAATAAAGTTTCAATTTTTCAATGGTCAGATAACCCTCTGCTAGCTATCCTAATGATATTTGTGCAAGAAAGAGACATTCTTATATATTTTACAGTTGTTAGAAAAGGACTGTAAACTTTCAACGCATTGACAGCGGGTGTCCCAATTGACAAAAAATTTAGGTATGACATCAAGACTTGCCGTCAACGATAATATATAGTTTTAGGAACCAGAAGTGGTGTTAAATAAAAAAAAACAATGATTTTGCTTAAACTAACGATTTTACTTTCAAAACAATTCAAATTAACAATTTAACAATCACTTTCTAACAAACAGCCATTAATTGAAATAATTATAACAAAATAAACACGATAAGTAAATACGATAGCACTTACTGCAAATTGCACCGACACCCTTCAACCACCTCTGTGTTTGAATTCCGAACGACGAAAAAGCCCGGCCTGCGGCAGCGCAACGGCTTTTATACCTTAGTGGTGGGGTGGCGCCACAAATTGCAATAAATGCTTGGGGAATATCCTAATACGGCCTCTCCTGATTATGCACCGTCCTCGGCTGCATTAGCAGATGCGTTCATGTGGTGGCTGCTCTCATCATTCGAAGGGGCCAATACTGGTGACGAGTCGGAAGCTTGGTTCTCATAGTCATCCTCATTATCGGAATCTGTCAATTGAAATAACTTTTAAAATCATAACATAAGTAAGGTGCCTAATCTTTCATACATCACACAGTCGTTTCACATTTGTACAACACATTCAGACATAACTATTTATGAACTGCTAACAGTCATCGTAATTTCATACATCTGCGTTCAAAGATCACTCGGTCAATCTCATACATGTTATGTACGTACACAACCCCCCACATGTTAAGCATGTCTGCGGGACCGAAGTCCAGATATACACTCAATGAGTGTCTGCGGGACCGGTGTCCGATTATACACTCCGAGAGTGTCTGCGGGACCGAAGTCCAATTATACACTCCGAGAGTGTCTGCGGGACCGAAGTCCAATTATACACTCCGAGAGTGTCTGCGGGATCCAGTAAGTGTGTTGCCTTCATCTATACCGCGGTGGCTTTCTTGATGACAAGTAAACCACAATTACAGTTTATGTATTAAGTCCACATTCGGTATGCTCATAGTCAGGTATACACTCGTCCAACCATCATACATGTGGCACCTTGAAGGAAACTGTAACATAATAAAACATGAGTTAACAATACTTACGCTCAAAAAATGCAGCGCAACTCTCGGGACACCACTCTCCTTTCCATGGCACCATGTACTGGGCTGCCGCTTGGTGATTTACCTCGTGCTCCACTTATCAATTTTAATTCGTAGCGGTCACTTGGTAGGACTTTAATTACACGGTAAGGGCCTCTCATTCCCGAGTCAAGTTTTCCAGTTGATTGGGATTGTTTTATCACAAACACTTGATCATCTATCTTGTAGACTTTGGGAGGCTGGCGATGGCGATTGACATGAGAGTCTTGTTTATGTTGGTTTTTCTTCAATAGCTCTCTAGCACGACTTCGACTGATCTCTCTAATCGCTTCATGATTGGAGTGGGTACCCTCAATTGCAACATCTCGGACTAGCGCGCGTATCACCGGGGTAGTTGCATCGGTGCCGATAAGTAAATTCAAAGCTGATGCCTGAGTAGTCTTTTGCTTGGTTATATTGAGCACCAGTTGTATTTTAAATAATGCTTCAGACCAAGAGGCGTTCTTGTTGTAGCTTTCGACTCGAATAAGGTTGAGAACGGTTCTTATGTAGCGCTCGGCTTGTCCTGACTTAATGAAAAAAGTGCGTCCGCGAGTGTTCGAGTGGAATCCACATGACGCGGTGGCGTAACATTATAACGACTAGGCGTTTCGGTGCTAGCAGGAGGTAATGGTGTCTGTGCGGTACTCGCATTGCTCTCTTCGATGGCATTTAACCGGGCCATGATAGTTCCTAACGCTTGTTTCACCGAATCGTTACGAGAACGCGACCGAGAACGAGAGCTAGTCACACCGTGTTGACGAGATTTATGATGGTGTCGGCGCGATTTGCTACGAGCCCGTTTTCGGCGGACATGCGATGACTCATTTGATTTAGCACGTGAACGTGAGGATCGAGGCATGTCAATAACAATTAACGGCTGTTTATTTTTGTATTTTCAAAAGCAAATACTCGAAACAAAATAAAAAATTATGGAGGTAGTTGTTAAAACTTACAACGCGGATTTAAGGCAAAGTATGGGCAAAGGCCGGTCCCACTTCTGATTTTAGGAACCAGAAGTGGTGTTAAATAAAAAAAAACAATGATTTTGCTTAAACTAACGATTTTACTTTCAAAACAATTCAAATTAACAATTTAACAATCACTTTCTAACAAACAGCCATTAATTGAAATAATTATAACAAAATAAACACGATAAGTAAATACGATAGCACTTACTGCAAATTGCACCGACACCCTTCAACCACCTCTGTGTTTGAATTCCGAACGACGAAAAAGCCCGGCCTGCGGCAGCGCAACGGCTTTTATACCTTAGTGGTGGGGTGGCGCCACAAATTGCAATAAATGCTTGGGGAATATCCTAATAATAGATATACCGAAAACTAGATGGAGCCCACCGAAAAAAAATACAAATAAAAGTTACAAATACAATATATTTTAACATGTGTCTGTAAACTTTGAGAAAGTATTTCTATCTTATTATATTGATTGCTAAGAATATGTTTGATGTTTTTTAAAAAAATCGATTTGGTATTTCATATACTCAGAGATACTTTATGTTACTGTATGTCTTAATAACTACTTAGTATTTTAATATAATTCTCAAAAAATCCTCATTTTGATATAGCGTATCTTTAGCAGTGTGTTATTTGTGACACGCACACATCAAACGTATTACTCCATCTAGAAATGTATACATCTGTGATGTCAACAATAGCTTACTGCACAGATATTCAAAATTAAACCTCTTGTGATATATATTTTTGTCCCGTTTTGATAACTATACATTATTCATATCATGTCTTCAAATAAAGTAAAATATCCATGGTTTTACAAAAAATAAGCAAAACACAAATAAATTATCCTATATTTACATACGCATGATGACAGAAACGTCAAATAATCTGTTAGATAACTGCTTAACTGAGGCAAAAAGAGGCAGCTAAGTTTATCCGCCAGTTATCGAGTTTAACCTTCTGTTAGAGCTTATCCGCCAATTGAAAAATTCACAATCTTGCTATCCATAGAATAAGTCCTATCTGAAGGCTTAACTGACTATTGAAAAATCGGCCCTTAATTAATTACCCCTACCAATTACAATAATTTTATTAACAGATTGAAGACCTTAAGTGTAAATTACGTATGTATGTTAACTATACACGGCATAATTTATCTACCGACCGAATCATATAATTTATCTAATAAATAATATCAAGTTGATCTGCTACACTGAATTAAGACTGCAACCCTAAGGCCCAATTGCAGGGAACGTTTTAACCTCGGGTTAGCTAACTTAGATTTAAATGGCGCCACCATCGATTGTAACTACTTCTTATTACAATCGATGGTGGCGCCATTTAAATCAGAGTTAGCTAACCCGAGGTTAAAACGTTCCCTGCAATTGGGCCTAAGAAGTTTTATTATACTTCAAATCTACACGGAATAGCCACTCATCATGTTTTATTTACATCGAAGTACATATATAAGATAGAAATCTATTTTACGTTAAATCAAACAAAGTGACCATAAATAATCATAAAAGTATCTGAACTATGTAATATTTCGCGACAGTTAATATAATTTAGTCAAAATTTTATAAAGTCAATGTTAACCGACAATATTAGTCCTTTTGTAGGCTAACGAGTGAGATACTACCAACATAGTTCTTAGGTTTAGATTACAGAACGTTGAATTTAAATACAATGTCATGATTAACATTTATGTATGTATTGTAGTTAAAATGTGTGTATTGTTTCATAGTTAAAGCAGGTAAGTAATAACTGTTCAGTAAGTATGTAGATAGCTAGATGGCTGTAGTAGTATATTAAATGGCGCTTACTCTTTTCTCGCATATTTTATAATGATCCGTTTTTTGAAACTAGTTTGACAGACGGACGGACCGAAGGATTCCGAAAAAAAACCGTAGTTTTTGGGGAAGGGAAGCTTTCGAGAAAATTTTCTATTATAAACAATCAAATTTTGATGCCATGGTAATGCCATGCCAAAGAAATGCCATGGTAACAAAATATAAAGAATTCGGGAAATGGCGCGCAATTGTAAAAATATTAGCGGTTACAGTTGATGAAAACGATCATCTAATCTTCTCAACGCTTAATTATGTCATCAACGCTTTTGCATCCTTTTCTCTCAGAGGACCTGGGACACAAAAAATGAAACACAATTGCTATTAGCGAATTCTAATGTCGGCAGAACAAAAAAAGCACAGATATCTTTATATTACAATTTATTTTACTATATTCGTATGTCGCTATTCTTACGTAATAATCATATAAGAATTCAGTTTTGGATATTTATTATAGGTATATTGTCACGTGCGGTTTTGACAACGACTGATATAGTTAGATATGAAGTCGTAATTCTAGACAATAGATTAACGATTAGTAACGAGCAATCGATAGCCAATACTAAATAGTTGTTAAATAACGATTTGGTGCCAATTTTAAGCGAGTCGACAATCGTTTGATTAGATAATACTTACCCTGCATATTTGGATGATAGAAAAATGTTTACATGGACGATCCATTTAAGAATTAAGAATTTTTATAAAAAATCATATTATAAAAGAATTTCAGTACCTTTATTGACTTTTACCTTTGATGCATGACCTCAGTGTCTAATTTAATAGGTACAGAGTAGAGTTAATCAATCTCATTTCCTAAGGCCTGTAACAGAAGTCAAATTATTTATCACTCTAATCCATTGAACAATCAATCGAGAGGGATGGAAAGTTTGTAAAGCCTTTATAACAATCCTTCCTCTTAATACCTGCATTATGTGAAAATCTTTAAGCGATGTTGATTTTGTCCTCATAAGAAGGCTAACTGCTACGCTCCTGATATAAAAAACGCGGTACCTATTTAGCCGCCATAAAATATTAGTCAAAAATTAAATGTAAAAGTAAATGTTTGTAAAGAATGTATATTTAAGAAACAATATTATTTAATAACATAGAAAATAATTTAAACTATCGTTTAGCCATTGACCAAAGGGACGGAGGAGTGACTGATGAAGGGATGCCAATAATTTATCGACTTGATGCAACATCTGTCGCTTGGCAAAGAGTTCGCCAGGTTTCTACATCCAGGGCATATTTGGATGTGATACTCGTGAACTGGCCGAGGCTGCAACGAGGACCACCACAGCCTTCCACTTGAAGGTATATTTCTGGTTCTTCAGGAGTAGAGAGGTAGACAGGCTGCAACAAAAAAATATAGTTTAGTTACCTAGTAAACATGAAAAAGAAAAATCCCTGCAGTCGACCCATAATGAAAATAGAATTAAATATTGGTTGGAATTTGTGAAAAATACAGGCTATATCATTTCTTTCAACTGCTTGCCTGTTTTCCAAATAATAAATAATTAAATAATTCTTACCAAAACAAAGACATTGCCACTGGCGTCTCTTCTCAGTTCCAGACTCAAGAGTGAGGAGTATCGTGGAACTCCTTGGTTTGGAGACAGCTGGAGGGCTCTTTGTAAAGAGTACACATTGACGTCATGAGCTGAGTACACCCTGACTCTTGGAGTGTCTGCTCCAGTGAGGATTGCGTTGGAGTAGTCGAAGAACTCTTTTAGAAGTACACCTACGAAAAACTATTTTATATAAAAGTCGAAATTATTGTTCGGTTAGTTTCTAAACAGATTTTTTTTATTAGACATACGTAACGCTGTTTCTAATAGTCTTCTACAAGTTTCTAATGTTCAAAACTCTTTTTTGGACCTTAAAATATTATATTACAGTATTTTTCATTGACAAGTCATTATTATATTGAACTAAGTAGATAAAAATTTAACTATAAATATACTGTTTATAAGAACACTAGTTTAAACAAAATTTTATGTGGAATCTTAGTTTATATATTTCGTAAATCGGGAGTAAGATCTTACCAGACATCAAGTTTACGTAATTTAAGTCTCCGAAAGAAACGTTCATTGCTTCACCAGCTGCATCTTGAATTTGAGTCCAAATTTCTTCAAGTTCCTTAGACAGTGGTATGTCCAAATTGACCTAAAAATATTTTCAATAATTTAACATTTATATTTAAATAAATATTTATACGTTGAAAAGTCCATTTATAAGGGCCAATTTTTTACTGCTGAAAATTCATGATAACTAGAATTTTATTATAAATAATCTACTACTAAATAAAATTTGAAGCCCTTAAATAATTGCATCCATTTTGGTTTAAAAGACTGGTTGAAACCTCGTGACACCCAGACACAAGCCAATTTCGACATCAATGTGTGCAGTAATTGGTTATCGACCATTAAACCATTCTTGCTTAACTTACCTGACTCCTTAAAAGATCGTAGACTTCGCAATCAGAACTGGCTGATCCTGCAATTGGATTGTAGGGTTTAAAGCGGCCGCCACTTGAGATATGATACTAGAATAAGCAGCCATTGCATCTGATGGTCCATTTAAGGCATTGTTTATGAAATCACTGTAAGTAGGGCAACTATTCAAAGGCGTGTTCTGGAAAAATAAAAATGACAATAGTTAGGTAATGAACGAGGAAATAATGAAAAAAACAATTGTATAGAATATGGTGATTTTTCATATTCTGCTACATCTTATTGTTGCACAATAAATATGTTTGAGTAAAAGTTTAATAAGGAATTAGTTCTTTAAGAACTTTTTACTTACTGGATCATAAATTACATTATTCGTGGTGTAAGGTACAGGCTCCCAGTTGATTGTGTCGCTCCAGGTATCACCTACAACTGGAGGATACACCGCTGCCATGGCTGTCAAAACTGACATTTCAGTCCTGGTGACGTCAGTGCTCTGAATGAAGATTTCTGATGTGTTGTACTTTGATGACAGGAGGTCGTTGTAACGCCGGCGGATAAATTGTCCCATTCTATAGGCACGCTGTTTGCCTTGCTGTTAAAATTCAAGTCATTTTAAATCAGGATTTTGTCTAGGGTTGTTTAATTTTGAGTTTTAATACAAAGGGTTAAGACTCACGTTAGTCAGTTGTCCATATCCGTAGATTTCTGCCTGAGCGAGCAGGGCTTCTGGGTTGTTACTGAATTCGGCGATTGTAGGTGCATCTACCGGGGTTCTGTCGCCGTGACGATGGATCTATAGGCAGAACAAATTTTGAAAACGGTTTACTTTATTATGGGAATTTAGGATGTCTTTGAATGTTCTCCGAAATAAGGTCATTAATACTGCTCTAATGTCTGATGCCAAATATCTTGACAAAATCTAAGATGACGATTCTCAGGATGTTTATTTCGATTACCTACAAATCAAATCCTTGATATTCCGTCGATATCTGCTTTTGTCTTACTAAAAATACCCTTTTGCCGTTCATCAGGTTATTTTACGTCATGATGAGGTTCACTATGGTCAATACAAGATATCTTGCTATTTAGATAACTAACCTCGATTTTTAACCCCAAATTAGACTTACCGTCAAGTAATTCCTCAGAAAGACAAAATTGCCGAATAGGGTGTTTTAAGGTAGTGGTTTGTTACGTACCATAAATGCCAGGAGAAGTTCAGTATCTGTGGTAACATCAGTGACGTCAGCAGGAGCAGCCCCCCCTCCGAGGATCAGACTGACCACAGCCACAACAACAATACCGCTAAGATACATGTTTCTAACTCTGACAGGAAAAACCTAATCGAAGGCTTTTATACTAAGGTGAAAATTGGCGAATTTAGATAAAGATTAAGAATACATGCGTTGACTAAATGTTGGTGGAAACGTGATTTTGATAATAAAATATGTTTGTAATGAACGTATTATAAATATTATCTAGTAATTACGTTAGCTATACAGTAGGTCAAATATTTATTAAAGGACTTAAAAGGAGTTTTGTACTCTACAATGTCTATAACGGGTGTAAAAAGACCACTTCCGAAGCCTGAAACCATGTATTCTTGAGCCTCAATGGTAACTAAATTCACTTACAGTATACCCAGAGAACTCAATTTAAAAAAGTTATTAAGGATTGAAAAGTGATATTCGCCGGTTGAAATCATCGTTTACACATGAACTGTTAGTTCAGGTACGATTTTTCACATTGCAAATTAAATAAAAACACGAATTAATTTGAAATCATCGCAAAATCTGATAATATTTATGAAATATTGACCAATTACGAAAAAAAAATTAAAAAAATCTAATGATAAAAAAAATTTTTTTTGCTCAGAACGTAACCAGTATCCCTACAGCAATGCCCAGTTTTTGTTTTCGGAAGCAGTTGATTTACACCCAGTATACGTTACAGTATTTCCATGAAACATTAACGGATCCTAAAGATAAAAGGAAAGATATTAGGAATACTTACATACTATACGTAGTAGACTTATACTTAAAAAATGAGCCTAAATTTAACCACATCATTTTCTATTTAGTTTTAAAGTAGACCGAAGTTAAATTTTTAAGTCGCTCTTCGTTTGCGTATTTTGAGGATCCTTATACATAAGTACTTTGTATTGATCTTTTATTGTTTTTGTAACAAACTTTATACTGTCAATTGTTGAACCATACCATCAACATTTCAAACTTTTCTTTTAGTTTATGAGGATCTCTCGTTATCTGAGAAACAAGTCTGTTGTGTAGTGGGACGTATATCGGCTTTTTTATTATTTTATGCCGACCCCTGTGGTACAGCGGTATATTTACCGGACTGCAAAGCGGATGGTCCCTGGGTTCGATCCCTGGGTCGGGCAAATTTCGTAAAATGTTTATTTCAATATTAGCTCGTGTCTGGGTGTAACTATACTCCCTTATGTGGTACGTATAACACAAGTGCTAACTGCAACTTATTTTCGGGCCACATAATTGATGTGTTAGTCTGGAGATTTATTTGACGCAGATCGCATTATTATTCGTGACCAATGCATACATGTAAACATTCTTGGGCAATGATGTAAATCGTATCCTTAATATTTTCCGCTTGTTTATTGGCAGATTGACAGCTTCTTGGACTAAGTTAGTAGTTAGGCGCTCGAACAACAGAAAAGTTTCCGTCTTTGCTGTCACATTCCTTTTATATTGGACTAGCTTTCCGTCCTTCGGTTTCACTTGTATGCTCACTTATATCATAAAAGTAACGCCAAATTTCATGGCGCTAGCTTAAATAGTTTACGATGATGAATCAGTCAGTCATGATTTGTTATTTTATAAACATAGGTTTGTTAACTTAGGAGATTATGTTAAAATAAGAGATTATGTTCCCAACGCTGGCTGAATTATGCGTTAATTATTCTTGCATATTCGACATATAAAATTATATTATGTTTTTGTCGCGTTGTATTATTCAGTCCATCATGAACATTTATCATCTTTATGCTTGTGACGTTGTACCTGCATACAGCGGGTGTGTTAGAGACGTGCATGATAACAATACAATTGATTATTTATCTTTAATGATTAGAATTGAAAAAATAACAGGCGTCATAAAAGAAATGGATGTTTGAGACAGTCTTTCTCAAAGTAGAGATAAGAATAGTAGTAGAGTTGAAGAACCTTCATACAAGTAAATTAAAATAGAGAGTTAGTCTATTGCTAAGTCTGCATTTTTATATTGCATATCAATAAACTTAGAGCTACTAAATACTTAACAAGACCCCTGTATAACTAACTCTAAACTTGTAGAGTTCTAGTTTTTATGGAATCAGCCAAAAACACTTATTTTAATAAAAAAAAAATCTAAAATTATTCTGAACAAATCCGCTTCCGTACGAGAGCCTTAAACTCAAACGAGGCATGTCCATACTAACCTTATTCCTTGAGTAGGATATTCATAGAATCCTTCCGTTTCCCACGTTCTAAACCAGAGTAAACAGGATTTCACTATTCCATGGACACACAGCTCCAGAGTTTTTTCTTTTTTTGAAAACGTAAACACTGTGTTTGCAGGCTTTTGAAACTTGCAACGCTCATGCATATGCGTGCGTGCCCAGTAGTTCGAGGGATGGAGGTTCCAGAGAAAATATTAGTACGCATAACAATAAAGGAGTAATTCTTATATTTTTGCTACGTGGTTTTTAACCCACGTATAAAAACTGTATCGACAGATATATTCAATGATTCTTAATTGCAATTTATATATTTTTTCTGATGTATTTTAATTACAGTAACAATTTACGCGCCTGTTTTTTGAACACATTTTTCTTTAATCATTTCATACCCATTTTGTTCTTGGATATATATAAAGCATTATTTTTTTATTATTAAAATAGTAGCCCAAATCTTTTTACCAAATGGGTATATTTGGTAAAAAGCTTATTATATTTCTAGCTCTAACAAAGATGTTGTACGTATGCACTCTTGGCAGGTACTTCTTATATAAAACTAGCTGAATACGCAAACGTTGTCTTACCAAATTGAAAAAAAATATTGGGGGTGGACAACCCTTATCACGTAGGGTTATGAAAAATAGATAGTAGCCGATTCTCAGACCTACTGAATATAAAATTAAGTAAGGTAACTAACATAATGACACGACAATTTTATATATAAGATAATAATCTGCTGGCTTTTATCAATATTATGTTCTAATACTACGATTAATTTAATATTTTTAAGCTATTTAATCGAAATCATTCAAGTTTTATTGCAGCGTGCAGATTGTCTGAATGAGTGAGTAAACAACGTGATAGTATTTTTAAGGAAATAAATTGCAATAAGATAAATATTATCTTTATAATAGTGATTGATTTTTAATACTAAGTCTCAAGAATCTATACTAATATTGGATGCGCCGCTCACCAAGGAGGCAAGCCACGATCCACATGTGATTTATATTAATTAAGTGGACTGTATTTCTGTGGTTTCACGCCCTAAGAAACAAAAGGAGGAAGTAGGAAAGGGTACACTGACTGACCTGGTGATCCTCAATTGCAATCCAAGGGGTATTACAGCACAAAGATGGTGGTATGCACTGCGTGGTAAAGTTTATGTGGTAATCACTCGACTAGCGCGCGGTTCTGGCTGATGCCAGAGGAGCAATCCTCAATGGATAGATCTCCTGATGAAGATGAGTTAAGCAATCTAGAAGTAGGGGATGTTTCGCGGCAGCAGAGCTGATGTATTTATCATATGCGTATGCGCGGCGACCCAATTGCACTTCCTAGACGCGACTGGTGGTAGAAGTCGATGCATTCCTATAGGTGCGGCCGCGGGGTGCGGGGGTGCCTTCTAGTTCCTCCTCATGCCGTGGTCTCTGCTGTCAGTGTATTTGACGAGGAGAAGGGATAGGGCGCGAGATTTAAAATTATAAACTAATGAGTTAGAAGTAGATGGCGTTACCATTTCCCTCGGCCTTAAAGCGTCGACTTTAATAATTCCTAAATTACTTAACTCTACTTAAGCGGAAGTTAAATTATGTACTATAATTAATACGAGGACTTATTTGTCCTAATGCGGTATACTAACTTACATACTACAGAAAAAACGCGGAAATACAACTATTTAATAACGCGGGAACGCATGTAGCGCTACTTATTTGATAAACTTAATCGTTAATACCTTATCTAATGCGGGTAAATTAATTATAAAATTACTGGTTTGGAAGCGGACACAAACGTACGACAGGGCGAAGGAAAAGTCCCTTAGAAGTTCTGACGGTACACACACGGATGGTGCCGTCTTTAGACGCGTGAACCTGCTCTACAACACCTAACGGCCACGACAACGGCGGTGCATTGTCCGTGCGAATTACAACGATGGTACCGACTGTTACAGGTGCGGTGGGTGTGTTCCATTTTGCCCTAACTTGCAAACCGTGCAAGTACTCAATACTCCATCGCTTCCAAAACGACTGTACTAAACCATCTACGAGGCTATACCTATCTCTCAGTGACATGCTAGTGTCGACTGGAGGCGCGGGAAGAGAGTTAAGAGGTGCCGTGTGTAGAAAATGGCTTGGCGTTATAGCTGAAGGCTCGGACGGATCCGAGCTCAACGCGCTTAGCGGTCTAGAATTAAGTAAGCATTCTACTTGCGCGAGAACTGTAATTAGTTCCTCTAATGACAATAGTTGCTGCCCGATGACTCGATAAAGATGAGATTTTACTTGCTTCACCATCGATTCCCAACAACCACCGAAGTGGGGTGAAGCAGGGGGAATAAATCTCCACTCTATATTATTTTCTCGAAGTTCAGTTTCGAAGTTATCTTTGTAGGTACCTAAAAAGAATTTATGTAATTCACGAAGGTACTTGCTGGCTCCTACGAAGTTCGTACCGTTGTCCGAGTACATTACTTGCACCGGACCGCGGCGAGATAAAAATCGTTTTAAAGCCGATAAAAAACAACTAGTGCTTAGATCTCCTGCCACCTCTATATGTATAGCACGAGTCGTGAGGCACGTGAATATACATATGTACGCCTTGTGACTCGTAGCTCCGCGTTTACGAACAGGAACATACGATATTGGTCCGGCGTAATCGCACCCAGTGTAAGCGAACGCTTTCACGGATGGAACAACACGTATGTCTGGGAGGTCGGCCATCAAAGGGGACGAGGACTTCGGCTTCAATCTAAAGCAAATGTTACATTTGTGTACCTGCCTTCTTACAACGTTACGCGCACCTAAAATCCAATACTTCTGTCGCAGTATAGACAGCAAAAGTTCGGGACCGGCGTGTAGGTACTTTATATGGTAATATTTAATTAAAAGACCGATCGCGGGATCGTTACGGGGCAACACTATTGGATGCTTACTAGAATAATCTAAGGTGGAATTATTCAAACGGCCACCAACGCGGATAAGTCCATTCGAGATGAATGGGTTTAATTTTAAAAGTGCGGACGAACAATTTTTATTTTTGAGTAAATTTAAATAATCCTCTCTAAAATATTTATTTTGTATAACTGAAAGAAGTTTATTTTCAGCGTATTCAAAATCACTAGCGGTGATATTTGAAGGCTGGCGGGGCGGTAAAAGTTTAAGAAAACGACAAACATAAACTATTACTCGTAGAAGCTTAGTCCACGAGGAAACGCGGGAAAATAAACAATGAATTAAATTATCACCTTCGGTAGGTGACGTAACAATATTAACTACCACTTTTTTCTCCGGTATTTGATCCTCAATGGCAACAAAATCTACATCTATAATAGGCCATTGTGATGAATTCATGGTAAGCCAAGGTGGCCCATGTAACCAAAGTGGATGATCGACTAACTGAGAAGGTGTGAGACCGCGGGATAAACAATCTGCAGGGTTCTCAACTCCGCAGACGTGAAAAAACCTATCAGAAGAAATGTTTTCTATAATCTTGACAACCCTGTTAGCAACAAAGGTCTGCCAACGGTGCGGAGACCCCTTGATCCAACAAAGTACGACCTTGGAGTCTGTAAACGCGAATAAATTTATTTTACATTGATTAGAGAAATTTTCAAAAACTAATCGTAATAGCTGGGCGAGCAATACGGCTGCGCACAGCTCAAGTCTAGCTACCGAAAGCGACTTCATCGGAGCGACCTTTGACTTGGCGCAGGCGAGCCTTACTGTAGTACATGCAGCGGACGAGACATGTACGTAAACTACGCCGCCATACGCTGACTCGCTGGCATCCGCAAAACCTACTAGGGTTATTTCAGAGCCATCGGCGACCCCTAAATGACGAGGAATTTGGAAGCTATTAAGCAACGGTAATTCGTCATAAAACTGCCTCCATTTCTTTTCGACATTACTAGGCAGGTCATCATCCCAGTCGACCTGCAGAAGCCAGAGTTGTTTAATTATAAGCTTGGCGTACAGAATCACCGGCGCAGCAAAACCCATCAAATCCCATAAACTAGCTATGGAACTGAGGATGCTGCGCTTGGTCCACCCTTCGTGCGGGCGGTGGCTGATCTCGAACCGAAACATGTCAGTGTCCGTTACCCAACGTAGACCTAGAACCTTGTGTTCATTCGATTTATCAAAGTCGACTACCGCGGGGAGTTTGTGGGACTCCGGGATGTCACTCAACAAATTCGTTGAATTTGACGTCCACTTAACCAAATCCAGCTGAGCTCCTTTGAATAAAGAAATTAATTGGTTAGCGACAATGACAGCATCTTCCTCGGATGGTACAGAAAATACCACGTCATCCATATATAACGATGACGCAACTACCTCTTTGGCGCGCGGATACCTATCACCATCGTCGGTTACCAGCTGCTGAACAACGCGAAGCGCATGAAAAGGGCTGGACTTGAGACCGAAACACACTCTGTTAAACTTATACAACAACAACGGTTCTTGTGGGTTAAAACGGTAAAAAATGTTTTGAAAGCGTCGGTCGCTTTCGCGAACTAATATCTGTAAAAACATTTGTTTGCAATCAGCAGAAACTGCGACGCGATAAAGTCTAAACCTTAAAATGATGCTAAATAAATCGCCTTGTAAATTCTGCCCACAATGCAGAAGATCATTTAAAGAAACGCGGGTGCTAGTCTTTGAACTAGCATCTAAAACCATACGACATTTAGTCGACACCTTGTCAGCGCGGACCACACCGTGGTGAGGTATTATATAACGCGGCGGTAATGATTTATCGTCCTCCTCTAACGACGCGGGTGATAAATAATTCTTATCAATATATTCGCGGATAATATTATCATAAGCTATACGCAACGCGGGCGCAGCTTCTAGTTTTCTTTCTAAGCATAGAAAACGTCTATACGCGGTATCGTAGGACTCGCCTAATAAGTAGGGATCCTCGCGGAATGGCAAACCAACAGTATACCTACCATCCTGGTTACGCTCTGTGGTTGCACAAAAAAATATCTCATTCTCAAAATCATCGGGACTTTGAGTCTTAACGCGGGGCATTTCTTCGATCTCCCAAAACTGTTTAATTAAGTTATCTACCTTTTGTTCTTCTACCAACGCGCAACAAGAGGTAATCGAAGAAATATTACTCATGTTTAATGTAGGTACGGAACCCATTAAAATATACCCGAGCACGGTTTCTATCGCGGGCGGTTGACCTACGTCACCGTGAACTACGCCAGGTAATAATAAATGCGGAAACAAATTAGCACCTATCAATATATCTATTTGATTCGGTGTTCCAAACGCGGGATCTGCGAGCGGCAGATTATGTAAATAACTTAACGCGGTCATGTCTACCTTATCCGTAGGTAAACAATCCGTAATACGATCAACAATCAATGACGAAATCTGAAACTTATTATTTCGATTAATATGCGAACTAAAATAAAATGTTGCCGACCCCTTTGTGCATTTTTCCGAACCCCCAATACCCGGGAACAATCATACTTGATTGTTCCCAAGGAATACCTAACTTATAACACAAATCAGCTGTAACGAAATTACATTGAGACGCAGTGTCTAGTAAACATCTAACTACGTGTTCATTTCCCGAGACATCGCAAACTATTACTTGCGCCGTTGCCAATAAGACTGTGGATCGCTGTAACAAAACATTTGAATGAAGCGCTCGCTGCGTATTGCATAAAACAATGTTTTGCGGCGCGCGCGCATGCCGTGAGTCCTCGGGCGCGGCGGCCACATGACTACTGTTGGTATTTTGTTTTGTACTGCACCCTGCAGGCGAACTTGTCTTGGGCCCGGTATCTGACTCGCGGCGGGGATTATAAGATCTATCAAAATGAAGAGAAGTATGATGTTTCGATTTACAAACCCTACAACAAGTATTTGAATTACATAGTGAAACTTTATGCTTTAGACTGAGACAATTCACGCAGGAATTATGCTCCTTTACACACTTATATCTTTGTTCAGGGTTCATACTGGAAAAGAGGGGACATTTATATAAATGAGTATGCACAATATTAGTACATAAACATTTTTGCGGCGTATTACTAACGGTACTCACGAACGATTGATAGTTAGGAGGTTTCGAACGCGGGCGTTGATCCGACTTCCTATTGTTTACGTTATTAGGTAAACAGGAATTATTATTAACGGAACTACGTTGCAATATCTTAACTTGTTTATTTATAAACTCAACTAAATCGTCGAATGCGGGCATGGTTAAAGAGCTACTGTGATAAACGTACGGTTTCTGAGTCTAGTTTTTTAAGAGCAATATGTAAAATAATAAAATCATTTAAATTATTTAATTTTAAGTGTTGCAAGGCCTTAACTGATGTAACAAACTTATCGGTAAACGACTCGAAATTATTCGAAGAGGCACACTGCATCGGTTTAAATTCTAAAATCTGGTTTAGGTACGTGGCAGCAAGCATGCGTTTATCCTCGTATTTATCAATTAATGTTTGGAATAAAAGATTATAATTTTCTGCGCATGGTGTAATACCTGCGCAGGCAGACCTAGCTTTGCCGGTGACTTTACCTAGTAAATAATACAGCTTCTCAGAGTCTGAAAGCGATGGGTTATCGTGCACTGTCGATTTGAAGCTAGCATAGAATAAGGGCCATTGCTGAACTTGACCATCGAAAGAAATTAACTCGATAGGTGGTAGGCTCGGTCTAGACTTAGACAACGACTGCGAAGTACTTGGTTTATTAGTTAACTGAGCACCTACTCGCTTAATACACCCATACAACTGCTCGACAGCAGTAACGGCACTAAAGTTAGGTGCTGCATGTGGGTCTATAGACAGCAGGCGTTCGTTATACTTATCTAACAATTCATTAAACTTGTCATATAAAACATCAACGTTAGTATAAGAATTAAGGAACCTTTCTCTCGCCTCATCGTTCGTATCTATTAATCTTGAGTTATCATAAATTATTTGTATATTTTGGAAAATAGTATTTCGCTTCGCTTCCAAAAGAGTTAATTGCGAATCATGTGCCTGGGCGTCATCTAATTTCTTACTGCGAGTAGTCATAATTATCTACTACAAAAGACTTTAGCAAATATGTTACGTACGCAATTGACAAACTACTGTGCAAGATGGCGCTTTGTAAAAGGAATTTATGATATGAATAGCGAATATTTAACCAAGTTATTACTAATCACAATAGCAAAAACACAATTTTTATTGCGAAATATAACGTAATATATTTAAAACTGAATATTATAAAGTATAATACTTATTAATTTGCGATATTTCGCTCACTGTTCGCACACGTAATGGCGACGATATGCGACACGTGGGCAACTATGCGGTATAAATTAGCCGAAATATTCGTAATTTTACAACGAAATCGCGAAAAGCCTATTAATTAAGCTACAATATATTAAGACGCGGGGAATAAAAATGGTAACTAGTCTAATCCGACTCGTATGGACCAAAAATATGGATGCGCCGCTCACCAAGGAGGCAAGCCACGATCCACATGTGATTTATATTAATTAAGTGGACTGTATTTCTGTGGTTTCACGCCCTAAGAAACAAAAGGAGGAAGTAGGAAAGGGTACACTGACTGACCTGGTGATTCCTCGATTGCAATCCAAGGGGTATTACAGCACAAAGATGGTGGTATGCACTGCGTGGTAAAGTTTATGTGGTAATCACTCGACTAGCGCGCGGTTCTGGCTGATGCCAGAGGAGCAATCCTCAATGGATAGATCTCCTGATGAAGATGAGTTAAGCAATCTAGAAGTAGGGGATGTTTCGCGGCAGCAGAGCTGATGTATTTATCATATGCGTATGCGCGGCGACCCAATTGCACTTCCTAGACGCGACTGGTGGTAGAAGTCGATGCATTCCTATAGGTGCGGCCGCGGGGTGCGGGGGTGCCTTCTAGTTCCTCCTCATGCCGTGGTCTCTGCTGTCAGTGTATTTGACGAGGAGAAGGGATAGGCGCGAGATTTAAAATTATAAACTAATGAGTTAGAAGTAGATGGCGTTACCAAATATTATAAAGCTGAAGAGTTTGTTTGTTTGTTTTTTTGTTTGTTTGAACGCGCTAATCTCAGGAACTACTGGTTCGAATTTAAAAATTATTTTTGTGTTGAATAGACCATTTATCGATCGATAACATCACGCTGCAACTATGAAAGAATTAAGGGAACTTTTTACCGCGGGAAAACTTCGCATTCCCACGGGAAACCGACTTCTACGCAAACGGAGTCGCGAGCGGCCACTAGTATAATATATTTTTATTCAGTTTTTTTTTGTTTATGTTTTGCAGTTTGTCAAGCACTATTTTTCATAGCGATATAATTAGGTATCTCCCATAGCTTTTCTAGGTGCGATGCCGCCCAATTTTTTTGTTCTTCCGTTTAGAATTGAAAATTAGAATCTCGGGTAACGTAAAACTAGGCAACTTGGTAAAAAATAATATTAAAATTGAAAATGTATGGAACATTGGCCAAGGTGTCCGAGTTTTTTTGTGTCCAAAGTCATCTACCCAACGTAGCATATTCCTAATTGAAATCCATATAAAAATAAAAAAGTTAATAAGAAAAAGTATCATACTTTTCCGATAGAAAGCCAATACTTTCCATAATATCTTCGTTTTGTTCTTGTATAATAGCTTGAAGTTCTCGGAAACGCCGATCCTGCTGGGTGGACAGTGAGCTAAATAATAATAATAATAATAATGTAATAATAATATATTTATTTCCTTTGTGTTAATCAAACTAACAAATTTAAAATAGTGTAGAAAAAAAATATTTTTAACGATACAAAAATTGGGTAGTTAAATAGTAACACAATAAATTATAATATCTGATTAACATACTCATTAACATAAGGCTATCGGCACCTAAACTAGAAAAAATCTGTATTATAGATGCCGACACTTCCCTTTGTTCCATATGAAATCTAAAACGCATAACATCTACCATTTACAATTTACAACCATTTTGCGGGTAATTTACAAATTTAACAAGATCGGTCCTCATAGCAACTGTGTTCGATGTATTAGTAAAGAAAACAATGGGATAAAGTACGCATTTCCATCATAACATTCGTTGCACTCATACTATTAGGCGTGCTTAAAGCTCGTCTCTTATTTGTTTTACGAGACACATAGTCATATTCATTGTTATGTTCTTCTAAATCAGGTTCAGATTCATGTTGTAACACTGTATCAGGCTCTTTCAGCTTTTCTGTGCTTTTTTGGGGCGGGGAGCGCTTTACTGACATGTCTGAATAAGATACGAGCACTAGCGTTTACTAGGGGAATATGACCCCAGAGAAGATTAGTGTCAGAAAGCGCAGCAGTATGCAAATTATCTCTTCTAAAAGAGGCGTTTCACCGTTTATTTTAAATTGGAAAGTACCAGGTTTACATGCATACAGTGCAGGTCAATTTAGCTCGATACAGGCAATTAATAATAAGTCACTAGGGATGTTACGGATATGGAATTTCGGTTTCGGTTTCGGATACGGATATTGTTTTTTTTTATATCGGTTTCGGTTTCGGATACGGATATGAAATTATTTCGGATTATCCGGTAGTTTCGGATAGTTTCGGTTACGGATATTAGATTGTAGGAATTTCAAAAGTAATACAAAAAAAATAGATAATAAAATGGTTTTATTTATATAGAGGAGGACGATGGGTGAGAACGATGACGTCATAAACACCGCTACATTGCGCTCAGAGAGAGAACCATCACTTTGGTCACAGTTCTGTAAGCGGTTTACGGAACGCAGCCAAAAACAACTTGTCGTAACGTGTTTATTTTAGATTCCGCCACTATCCGAAATTATCCGAAACATTTATTTCGGTTTCGGTTACGGATATTTTTTTGTTTCGGATGGTAGTTTCGGTTACGGATACGGATATCCCTAACATCCCTATAAGTCACGAATAATTAAGTCCGGAATCCAGGGCAAAGTCCAGGGCAAAGGCTTTCCAGTAACACATCTTTACTATACCAGTACACATTAATACTAGGACTTCATGAGTATTTAGAAGGTGTATCGTATGTGAAAAAACAGTATGGCCAAGACTAGGTAAGATAGATGTTGTTGCTCTTTCTTAATTTGATATTAATAGTTAGATTCGAAAGTACTAGGTGGCCATAAAACTGTAGGGAGCAAAGGGTGCACACTAATAAAAATGTATACACAAACAACAGTGTATACAGTTTAAAATCTCTTTTTTTCACCTATGTATTACGCGTCATTCACGTCCAGTAGTATTAGGCTTAATTCCAGCAAAAGTACCAGGCGGCCATAAAGCGGTAGGAAGCAATGTTTGCAAACTTATAGGAATGAATGTCTCACATATGCAGTTGGTACGGCGCAAGAACAGGACAGCGTTGTATTAAATAATTTTATCCCTTTTCATCTATTTTTTTATGTAATAGCCGGATATACGTCACTTCCAAGTGGTTTTAGAGCCGTATAATGACGTAATCCACTGAAGGTATACTATTTGTCAGCTGTGTTCGTCCTCACGTAACAGGGGAAAGGGATTCCGTCAAGATGGGACTCGCACCATGCAGTATCCGGCCTCTTATGCAAACCTATTTTTTGGCACTGAATTTATTCTGTCTTTTAATAAAATTAAGTACAGTTTAGTAAAAAGCTTCCACATTGTGCGGGGGGGTCCGGAGGAAGAGGATAAAACTAAGAACGTGATGAAAACGCAATAAAAAGAAATCATTAATTACTTTATACAAATTAATTAGTTATTAACTCTATTTATAAGTTCGAATATACGTTATATCAATAATTTTGTGTTTTCGTATCTCAGTTATGTGATTATTTAGGATTATAAACTAGATCTAAGTTAAAGATTATCGGAACATAAGCTGTATCTAATTACAAATATTAAATTAATGAACCAGTTTAATTAACCACTACTGATTATCTATGTTATTAGTTATGTGTTACTTCTAATGATCAAAGTTTTAAACTAAGAGAACGAACTTAAGATTTTACTTTTAATTTTTGCATTAAGAATGCTAATTTATTAATTTTAAAGTTATAGATACTGGAAACTTCGTTGGGTTACCGTAGCGGCGCGGTAGCTCAGTGGTCAGAGCATTAGACCGGTTATCTAAAGGTCCTGGGTTCGATTCCCAGTCGCGCAATGCTCGGCGACCCGCGTTTCTTTTTCCAGTATCTATGACTTTAGAACTTACTTAATTTAAATACTTACGTACTTATTAAAACAATGAATAAGTTATTAAAGACACTACTCTCAGCATAACCATAACATTAATATAGATTATTCATTATCATTACATAGTGTAAATCCAAGTCACTAATCCTGTCTGTTTGTGTGTTTGTCCGCTAACTCCTCCTAAACTACGTAACGGATTTCAATGCGGTATTCGTCATCTTTTAGGTAAATAAAGAACATTTAGAATATTTTTTTAAGATTTTACTTTTAATTTTGCATTATAAATGCTAATTTATTAATTTTGAAGTTATAAACACTGGAAAAAGGAACGCGGGCCTCCGAGCATTACGCGACTGGGACTCGAACCCAGGACCTTTGGATTGCCGGTCCAATGCTCTTCCAACTGAGCTACCGCGCCGCTACGTTGACCCACCGAAATTTCTTCCAGTATCTATGTGCTTTCGTCATATAGCTGATGTTATTCCATCAAATGAGAGGAGTTTCCGCCTCTTCATTTCAGTAGAAATACCTTTACAGGATATTTAACTAATTAAGATGGAACAAGCTAATGATTGAGATTTTACTTTTAATTTTGCATTATAAATGCTAATTCGCATTCGCGTAATGTTGGAGGCCCGCGTTCCTTTTTCCAGTGTTTATAACTTCAAAATATTTTTTTAAGTTAGCCAAAAAACAATGTTTCGGGAACAATTCGGCCAAAATTACACCATTGCGAAGCGTGGGCGGGTCGCTAGTAGGTACTTGTTAAATTTGTAATTATTAATTTTTTTCATTACTTTGTTAATAGTTTCTCAACACTTTGCATGTGTCTTTTAAAACACCTGTCTACCAAAAATTTATAAATTTCAAGGAAATTATAATTATTTGAAATTTGAGCCAACCAGAGATCTCCATTTGTAAACCTCATTAGCTACTTGTAATTCCAAAGATCACAGAGTAAGTAATAAATGGAGAAAATATTTTAATAAGTTTTATTGTAAGAGGGCGGGATGAGGTAAAAACCGAAGAATTGAAAGAAAAATAATAAAAAATAAACAAGTTATGGGCTGACCGACTTGAATTGATTTTTTATATGAATTAAGACACATATAGAGCAAGTAAGTGTTAAGTGAAAATTGTAAATTTTACAATAAATAGACTTTTAGTATGACCAATGAATATACCATTTAAAAAAAAATGCCAACAATAATATTTGTTACATTTAAAACCTTTTTTAATAACGAGTCAATGTTTTGTTACAGTTTTTTCACTAAAGGTCGTGTCTGTTGTGAATACGAACGCCATTTTCCTCTATTCATGAAACAAATAACTCATTCTACCAAGTTCCCACGCTCCCTCCATTGGACACTCACTCCATGTAAAGAGCAAAGGCTGTGGTTGTGACGTCACACCCGTGGGATGGCTGTCTTCCTACGCTTTTATTTAAAACCATGCTATTGGTTGCTACAATTTACATTATGTGATTGAAAAGGTCAGAGGTATTTTGAATTTTTTTTTGAAGTCGTTTTCCCGTAGGAATGAGAAGTTTTTCCTGCAGTAAAAAGTACCCTATGTGTTATTCTGACGTATAACCTGTATTACTGTAAAGTTTCATCCCAATCCGTCTAGTAGTTTTTAAGTGCAAGAGTAATAAACATCCACACATACTCACAAACTTTCACGTTTATAATATTAGTAGGATTTTCAGTACTCTCCTAATAAGTACTCATTATATACTCTAATAATATACAGGGTGATTGGTAATGCGATACATTCCTTCTAAGAGGTTAAAGTAGAGCTTATTTGCAGTCAATTAAAGCATATCATGCCATGTCCGAAAATTTATAATTTCTGAGATATGCAACATTTAAGATTTTTTATAAAAAACCCCATTTTCGAAGTTCAAATGAATCCTTTTAGTGAAACATTTTGTATTAAGTTTAATGTTTTGTTGTTTTATGGTAGCTTGATAACTAAAATGGTATTTTAAATTAAAATTTGCTAAAAAAACATCATCCTTATTTCAGAAAAAGTCAAGAAACCAAGAACAACTTTTTAAAATAGTTAAGTCTTATGGCAATAAAAAGCGATTTTCTAAAAAAGAGTCCAAATAATGTTGCGTACAACTTACATAAAAAACTTTCCCAATTCATAAGCTATTCAAAAAGGTAAATTTGTCATACTAAAACTAAGTATTTGATTGACAACTCTACTAAAAAAAGAAGTAACCTCTCTCTTAGAATGCCTCTACATTGTGGTTACCGCGCACTTTTGCAGTGTTTTCTTTGGTTGATGTCGCCGTCTTTTAAGGGATAATGCAATAAGATTTAAGATCTGTCGTTAAATAAATAAATTTTCTGAAAAGCCAAGCCTTCAAGTGTGTAGCTTTTGCGGTTAATTAGAAAAAAGAGTATGCTGAGTGCGGAAAAAGTTACTTCTATTAAAAGAAAGAAAGCTAACTACATCTTTTACATTAATGACTACACATCACTTGTTGTATTTTATTTGGTCGATGTCGCCAGGTCTTGTGGTGGTTGCTAGATTTCTGCAAAAAACATCTATCACTTCTTCGTCTACTTCGCCAAACTCGAGGTCTACTAGATTCACTTGTTCGGGCGGATACAAGCCATATTTTTCTGAGACGTCGATACGTCCCCGAAAACACTCTAACGTTTGACACACGTCGATTACGGAAACGCAACAAGTACTTATTTGCTGTAACAGCGTTGCCGTTACACAATCCGTAAATAAGAATAATGTCTGTGTATTCTTCATTACAAAAGGCCCTCGCCCACAGAAACTTTTTGTAGCTATGCTGTCGTGCGTTCCCATCGATACCGTGTACTAGCAGTCGCTGACTGTGTGCCTTCATAGTCACGATTCAGTCGCGATGCGTTGGTATTGTCTTTGCATCGATACAGTTGCGATAATGTAGCGCGTTGCAAATGCGACTAACATGCGTTTACTTAACGCGCGACAGCATCGCTACAAAAAGTCTTCGTAAGCTAGGTTCTTAAATTCATTTCAAGAGTTCTTAATGAAAATATGAAGTTAGTTTTCTTTTAATAGAGGTCACTTTTCCGCGCTTAACACATTTTTTTTCTATTTGACTGCAAAGGCTGCACACTTGAAGCTTTGGCTTTTTACAACATTTATTTATTTAACGGCAGATCTTAAATGTTATTGCATTATCCCTGTGCAGACGGCGACATCAACCAAGGAAAACACTGCAAAAGTGTGTTGTAACCACAAAGTAGAGGCATTCTAAGAGAGAGGTTACTTCTTTTATTAGTAGAGTTGTCAATCAAATACTTAGTTTTAGTATGACAAATGTACCTTTTTGAATAGCTTATGGATTGGGGAAGTTTTTTATGTAATTTGTACGCAACATTATTTGGACTTTTTTTTAGAAAATCGCTTTTTATTGCCATAACACTTAATTTTTTTAAAAGTTGTTCTAGGTTTCTTGACTTTTTCTAAAATAAGAACGATTATTTTTAGCAAATTTGAATCTAAAATATCATTTTAGTTATCAAGCTACCATAAAACAAACAAACATTAAACATAATTTTGAATTTTTCACTAAAAGGATTCAGTTGAACTACGCAAATGTTGTTTTTTATAAAAAATCTTAAATGTTGCATATCTCAGAAATTATAAATTTTCGGACATGGCATGATATGCTTTAATTAACTGCAAATAAGCTCTACTTTAACCTCTCAGAAGGAATGTATCGCATTACCAATCACCCTGTATAAATAGCAGCCTATGTAGGGCCTACTAGTTGGGTATTGACCACCTTTTCAGATAGCTAAAGGGATTAAGCTGTAATCCACCGCGCTGGCTCAGTGCAAAACGCATATAATCGATAAACTTCGAACTATTGCCGGTGATGCAAAATCGCCGTAAGTGCATGATATTGTGTAATTTGGAAAAAAAATAATTAGTGGTGTTCAAACAAGATCTAAACTATAAGGCATTTTTTTTATAATCTCTATACTAACACACCAATTATGCCCTAAAGTAAGTCCAGCAGGCACTTATGTTTTGTAGAACCATACAATCGGCTTATTAATCTAGAGAAGAACCTTTTTCAAAAAATATTCATTCCATTGGTCCGACCGGGAATCGGACTCGAGCCTATCCGTTGAACAATCCAGCATACATACCGCTGCACCACAGAGGTCACGCATAAAATTGACAACATTGTCAGCCCAGAGTTTAATAGAAAAATACCAAAGAAAGCAAAATATTGTGTTCTAGTTTTCAAAAAATATGAAAACCAGCAACACAATATTTCACCAGCAACTTCGCTACGGTAGCTAGTAATTGAAATTCCGAAAATTCTTGATTCGCATCCCCAAATAAAGAAAAAAATATTTTTCATGTTAAAAATTTAAGTCTATTCCGAACATGTACACTTCCTCTGTGTGAAATTTCATCAAAATCGGCACAATGTCAAAGATACGAGCTCACATTTACAACTTAAAATAAAGTTAACTTTCACTCCAGAAACACGGTAAGTTTTGCTCTACGAAAAGTACCCTTTTAAGTTCAAGAGGGCAGATTCCATCGAAAGAACTAAATCTATAAGAATTTTAAGAACCATCCTATTGACCTGGAATGGAAGATTTTCTTCTGAAACAATTGAAAATCTCAATCGCGGTTTCTTCTTTCTTAGAATAGTTTAACAAGCTCTCAAAATCTTTAGATAAGTTTGAAAGGTTCTATTTTAGTAATATCAGTTTCTAGTAAAACTCTAGTGGTCAATGGAAGAATCTTTTCACGGAAAAATGATTTTATAAGCGCGCAGAAACGAATCATCTTTTTTGTTTTGTTTATTTGAAATAATTTTATTTGTCAGAAATGTATTTAAGAAATTAGAAAACAAAGTTAATTAGGTACTGTTTTATTAAAATTACTAAGCAGCTATTCAACTGATTAATTACGTAAATATACACAAATGAATAAATAGTTTAAATAAAACCTATCACCAAGGTTTAAATAACTTTTATGTTTAATGCAATATAATTATTTTTATACAATAATTTTCTGTTAGGATTTTCACTTTTATAAAACTTAACCATGCAACATATTCCTCCGAATCCATCCATGAAATTTTATATAA
The DNA here is from genome assembly GCA_916618145.1 of Emmelina monodactyla. Taxonomy (NCBI): domain Eukaryota; kingdom Metazoa; phylum Arthropoda; class Insecta; order Lepidoptera; family Pterophoridae; genus Emmelina; species Emmelina monodactyla. The sequence continues at coordinate 8,697,310 of OU745316.1, forward strand.
AGCATCTTATAACTAAAAATCAATTGCTTCTTTCAAATATGTTTTGCAACGTAACAAATATTACATTGATTGAGTGCCGTGAAATTGTCTGTGCTTCCAAACTGACAGTTTTTCGATCTACCCGCGAAACAGGCTCAAAAGTAATGGACCGGGAACTTCATACTGAAAATGAAATGTCATATCGATAGATTCTATCATGTTAGGAAATTGTAATTATTAAAGTGATGAGGAAATGAAAAAATTGAGCTATTTGATCGATTAGGAGAGTTCGATTAAGGTGCGGCAGCGTTTTCGATTCTAGAGCTTTTTATGTAGGTACCTATTAGCTGTAAGTCAGTTTTAATAAATGGGTTTTCGGTTAAACAAAGTTCAAAATACAAATAAACTGTCATTAATCGTTGTCTTACAAAGTGGTTTTAAAAACAAGAAAGCAATTTTTAAAATAAGAATTCAATGTTAAAGTGAAACAATGTAACCATTTTTATTAAAAGATATGTGTAAAATACCCTCCCATTGCTTTGATTCATAGTTGAAAACACTTTCCATAAAACTAAATCATGGTATTGGGAGTTACAAGTTTCAGAGATTCGGAACTATTCAAATTCATAACGCAACTTTGTACGTCAAAAGTAATGAATCACGATGTTCATCGATTAACATCAAGTCATAAAAAAGTTCGTAATAAAAGAACTAGACTTAAACACCGATGGTTGGTTCCGTGTTTGACCTTTATTGCTACTGATACTTATCTAGTACTAGCTTTTACCCGCGCGGCTTCGCACGCGTTAAATTCGGAGTAAAACTCCTTTCCCTGTACTATGTTATTATACATGTAAACCTTCCTCTTGAATCACTCTAAAGAAAAAAAATCCTGACTTTTTCAGTTGGAAAAGGCCAGGATTTTTTTCTCACTATCAAAGAAAGAGGCCTGTGTTCAACAATTCGATATCTTTATTAATTTATAAGTACAAAGCCAAAATAAAACACACTTATGTCAAACAAAAACTAATCTTACACCAAACTCTACAACTACTACTATTCTCAAGCAAATACCTAATTTTTCCCTCTGCCTTTATTGCTCATACTTCCCGTAATAATATAAATCACGTATTAAACAAACATGGTGGAAATTACACCATAACAATTGTTCTAACCCGTACAGGACCATTGACTTTGTATAGCCCACTTAATGTGGTCACACTCCGGTATTCATATGCAAGTTACTTTGTATGTTTGTCTGTTTGAGCTTTTATTTTACTTGGTAAAATTTTTGTATGAGTTTTCAGTTGAATTATAAAACTGTAATGTTACTCAAGTATAATATTTACAGAACTACAAACGAAGTAATAAGTTAAGATTAAGGGGGAACACTTTGGCTCAACATCACTAAATATTTTAAGATAAACAAAAAAAAAAGATTTATACTTTTACTTTTTTTAATTATATCAAACTTTTCATGTGATATCTGATGTGTTTTTAGCTTACATATAGAAAATGGTGAATAAAAATCGAGAGTCGGGGTAAGCACTTGCATATCATATCCCTTTATTGTAATGGTGGCATTAGTGTTCCATTGTTAGTATTTTAGATACTGCGGATAGAACTTACATTTTCCAAGAAGCGGTTATTTCTCTCCAGGAAATTACCAAAAATATCCTGGTTTTAGTTCAAGTAACTGTGTTTATTTAATAATAATTCAATAAAAGTGTAGTAGTTTTACGACCCAAAAGTATGATAACTGCATGGCATTTTAAAAGGTAGAGCTCCTGAATTTTGTTTGTATATAATTACTAGTGGCCGCCCGCGGCTCCGTTCGCGAGGAAGTCGGTTTCCCGTGGGAATGAGAAGTTTTCCTGCGGTAAATAGTACCCTATGTGTTATTCTGATGTATAACCTATATCACTGTAAAGTTCCAACAAAATCGGTCCAGTAGTTTTTACGTGAAAGAGTAACAAACATCCATACATACTCACAAACTTTCACGTTTATAATATTAGTAGGATGAAATGTATAATCAAATAGTACAAAACGATATAGCAAATAATCTTAATACACCAAGACGAGAGTTACTTTTTCTGAATATTAATATTAAGATTCCAAAATAGAACATTCTGCTTAAAAATACGATATTATTATACAAAAGTCGTCTAAACTAAATAACATTAGCATGAAATATAATTAAAACTGTACAGAAAACAGCAATCATTTGTACTAAAAACTGGTGCAGTAAAAACCGTGTATTGTAGTTGCCCTTGAAAAAACATGTCACAATCCCTACTTCCCTACTAATATTATAAATACGAAAGTAACTCTGTCTGTCTGTCGGTCTGTCTGTCTGTCTGTCTGTCTGTCTGTTACGCTTTCACGCCTAAACCACAGAACCGATTTTGATGAAATTTGGTATGAAGAAGGAACTGAACTTGGGAAAGGACATAGGGTACTTTTTACCGCGGGAAAACTTCTCATTCCCACGGGAAACCGACTTTTACGCGAACGGAGTTGCGGGCGTCCTCTAGTGTTATATAACGGGTGTAAAAAGACCACTTCCGAAGCCTGCAACCATGTATTACTGAGCCTCAATAGTAACTAAATTCACTAACAGTATACCCCGAAAACTCAATTTAAAAAAGTTATTAAGGATTGATAGTCATATTCGGCGCTTGAAATCATCGCTCACACATCAACTGTTGGTTCAGATGCGATTATTTACATTGCAAATTAAATTAAAACACTATTTAATTTGAAATCATCGCAAAATCTGATAGTATAAATTTTTTAATCTTAAAAAAAAAGTTTTTGCTTCAAACGTAACCATTACCCTTCCAACAATGCCCCGTTTTTGTTTTCGGAAGCAGTTTTTTTACACCCCGTATAGATAGCATGCACATTCATGTTTAGTTTATAAAATTCAGATAATAAACCTCAACTCATCTACAATATACCCGAATCTTCTTCCAATTGCTATTTCAACCCTGAAAGCAACGCATCGCAAAACCAAATTGCCAGCATTGCAACAAATTGCAATACACCGACTCACCAACATGTCGGAAACCAATAAACAATTTTAAAGCGACTTATCACAAAGTTGCAACCAATACAGCCGTGAGAAAAACAAACAAAAAGTTTATAAAATGACCATTGATATAGAAAACCTATGGATATGGAAAACTACCTTTGTCTTTTGTTGTCTCACCCGTAGTAGAAACATTAACTTTTCTTGTAAGAATGTCAATTTTCCCTTGGTAAAAATTACAGGTGTCGTTATAACAAGTTTCTATCGATATAACAAGTTTCATTTATATCCGTTTTGTAATTTTAACGTGGAAGAGTAACCAACATACCTACATACACATTTTGCGTTGACAAACTTTCGCATTATTAGTAAGGTAATCAATAACCTTTTTAAACTAGAATTATTGGGCGGCCACATTAATTTTTGTATGACATATAGTTTAGTTTAAATACTACTATCAGTATCAAGGTAATTATTTTCGATTAATTCCACTGAAAAAATGTACTTTTTTATTAGATGACTTTTCTATTAGTAATCTCTTTATAGTATTTTTATTTGTTATTACTCAAGCCATATCCATCCATTTCGTTCGTCAATGTAAAACCCCCACTTAGAGTTGACAGTGACATTTAGAACTTTTCCCATTTTGTTTTTATCCGCAAGTTTTTTTTTAATGCGATAAAACAAAGTATTTCGAAGCTTTTTTCTGGTTACAAGATTATAAATGGCTTTTAAATAACGAAAGCTGGTTTTGTAATTTATGAAATAATAAGATTGTTTTTTGTTTTTTTTTTTGATTTTACAATTTGGATTTCATGAGGATATTTTTAAGTGCCTAATGAGAAAAATATTTTACTTAAGTAAGTACTTCTCATTTAGTTGATTCTATTGTTTTTATCGTCGTAAAGTATTGAATTAGAAGTGAAAACTATAGTTTCCAGAGCCGCATATTTTTTTTTATAATTTTTTAGTAAATTGGATCTACTATGAAAGTTCTGTGAGTTTTTGATTACCTTACCATACTTACTGTGCGGTATTTAATTAATAAAATATTGTTATTTTACCATAGTAAAAAGATTTCATTCCTTTTCTTATAAAAGTTGATTTTAAGCTAACTTTTCCAATATTTTTTTAATAAAATATTAAAACCATATAATTTATAATTATTGATAAAGAGTTGAAAAGTAAAGCCGTACTAGAGGTAAAGTATTGATAGTAATTTGATAAACAGATTAATAGAAAAGTTTTAAAATTCAATTATTTTTCTGAAGGTTGTTGTGAGCGTTTTTTAGACTTTCTTTTTGTACCTGCGACCAAAATCTAAAAAAGACTAAAATTAATTATTTAATGCATGTCTAATAAACAATAATAAATGATTTGAGATATTGCCCCAACTGTGTGAAACCAAACACGATCACATTGTAGGCATCATAGAATTAACTAAGAGAAAGCCTCATTAGAACAACAAACAAAATTTAATACATTTTATTTTCCCGTTTCTGTAATCGAATTCCTTGGTATGACTCCTTGACTCCTGGCATTTTTGCTTCAAAGTCCTGTATACAGCTGCACCACAAAGGTCGTCATTTTGTTCGAATATATAATACTAAAACAATGCCAAATGTCATGACAAATTGGCAACTTGTTGAATTAATTCCCTTATCACAACAGAAACAAGAAATAAGCCGATTATTAACTGCAAAGGTATCATTTATTCTTTTGAGACATTTTAACGTCATTAATGGGGTTAAAATAAGAAAATCTTATTTAAAATTATTCGATAATGTAGGGACATGACAAATGCTTGCCTTTGTCGCATACAGTAAAAAATGAATGGAATTAATGCAAATTTTTTGTTTAACACTTTATAAATTTTAACGTTGTAATATAAATTATCATTTTATGCACATGCAATACTTTTGACTAACTGTAAGGTTTGGCAAATCTTTGATATCCCCATAATATATATCAACGCTTTTAACTTGCAATTTATTAAAATATTTGGTTTGGTAGCATAAAATATTAACCTCCATATTTTAGATTCTGAATCATTTAAAAGTTAAAAATGGAGCCAGAAGTGAATAAAACAGCTAGTCTCGATGAAACCTATTGTCTAGATTTCGAGTAAAAGCAACAAATAAATATTTTGTCAACTAGTACATTAACTAGTCGAAATTCTGGACTAGCTGACTGAGCGACAGATATCAATCTACAGACTGATAGTATCAATCGATAAGGTCACAGTAGATATAGGTACTGTATCAATCAGATATTGAATAAATCTGGACTTTTTCGTAGGTTTACTTCTTTGGTTTTTGCAAAGTTTAACTGCATTAGTTTAACTGTAGACAGGCGGCTTGAAAAATACTGACAGTAAGGTGGCCACTACCCTACAGGAACCACGTCAGAGGCCCTAACAAGGCGATTCCCAAAAACTCTGACACTAGATGAATATGTGCTGCAAAAGTGCATACTCATCACACGATGAAGAAAAAGAAGACTGCATCAGTACTATCTATTTCTACAGCTAAACAGTTGAATGAATGCCAGTTAGTGGGCAGAATAGTCGGAGTAATGACTGTCACGGAGACCGAACATGTGAAGTGTGTAGCGTCGACACCAAGAGTGTAGCTTGATGCTGCACGAGCTAAAAACATTACCTGCCTTTAACTGTTTGTTTGTCCCTTTAAGGGATTAAATAAAATATGTTTAATTGTTAGGTATGAAAAACCTTATTTAATTTTTTTTCTGATAGAACTCTTCATTTTGAGAGTTGATTTCAACTCATATGCTAAGCTACCCTTTTTCTTATCATCAAACGATACATATTTATTAGGTTTAAAAACTTTTAAACTATTATAATAAATATATAAGGTTTAAAAATAATAAGCTGTAAACCTATTAATTCAGGGCCCTATACCCTTACATGGACTAACGTACTTTATTTTTTGTCAAAACCCTTATAAAGGCCGTAAATCCTTATTTTAGGGTAACGTGACCTATAAACTATACGCGTGTAAAATACTATGATAGATAATATTGAAGGGTGTCTCTCCCTTAGGATGAAGATCTGTTGTATACTAAAAACAGAAGATAAAAAATGATATAAAAAGCCCTATTGTTTAGATTTAAGTTTTCAATGGGAAACGACCTGTGAGTGATTCTGTAACTTTCGAGAGACATAAACTACATAAAACGTCAAAATTCCACAATTTGTATGGAAAAATGAACATTTAGACGTTTATTCTCATTTATAGCAGTCCATGACAATTTGAGTTGCAGAATCACCCCGCTGAACTTTCAAAAATACTATCTATCACCACGTAACAATGTAAAAAAGGCGGAAAAATGTTCGATGTAATATGTTCGTAGTTTGAAGAATTTTATTGTAGTGCTGCTACGCTTTGCTACGACGCCGTCGTAGTCGTATCGTAGACAAGACGTAGACAGTAATTCTTTGATTAAATTTTAAAGTACATTTGCTTCCAACTTCAATTGTCGGTAAATAATTACGATGCAACATTATTAAAAAAAAGAATAATTACTTAAAAATTCTGCAGCATAAAATGTTTATCAATTATTCAGTTAAGTTACATTGTCTGTATATCTTTATGATAAATAAATAAACAAAAAAGTTAATTTCTGAAACTATTGTTAACCTAGTTTGAACTAATTGCGCAACATTTTCTAATAATGTTAATGCTAGTATACTTAGTAATGGCGGCGTAGAAGGTAATTTTTCTTGAGATAATCTTTTTAATCCAATTTGTGGGTATAATTAAAAAAAACATAGTATCTCGCGAAACATTACCACGCAAACGAGATAATGTTAACTAAGATAATTAACTATTTTATTTATATTTAAGCAACAAGTTTTGTATTTTAAAGCGAATCCAATCAGAATTTATATATGGTAATAGTTTTTTTTATAATACTCATATTTTTTTAAAGCTATAGGTATGAAATTTAGAATTTTTAAGTGTACAACTAGTATTTATTTATTTTTGATGATTCGAAATATGAATCTTGTTTAAAAAAATATAAAAAAAAGCTTATCGTGGCCTCCACAACAACAAAGTTCACATATTTGGATCGATATGTTATATTCTTTCTCTTATATTTTAATGTAAAATATAAACCCCAATGTTCCGAATTAAGTATATTCCCTTTTTCCCATAGTAATCTTGCTTACGCCTTTAGCCGACTATCTAAACACGCGGCAGCGTGTCAAACCAAGTGCAGGCTGACAGCGCGCTATGTGTATATTTACCCGAACCATTTGAAGACACTTTTGTCCCTTTCATATCTTTAAAACTACTGCATATCACTACTGTTTCTACTAACTCCGTATTAACTTGACCAAAAACCGTTTCCTCAAACAAACGTATATTTTTTTGGAAAAACACTTTATTTGTATCATAACCTTATCAATACGAGATAAAATTTGTCCATTTATATACCTATAAGGAAAAAGAAATTGTTCTTTCTATTACCAAAATTGATTTCAATACGAGTAATGGACCTTCATAGAGTAGAATGGTTATCTTTACAAATATAGCTCCTTAAACTACGCAACGAATATTATTCTTTGAAAACATTTTAAACTTAGAACATTATTTATCAAAATCTAGAAGAATGTACGAAAATTAAAAGTTGAGTACGTAAAGTTCTTAAAAATAATCTCAAGCGAAGCAAGAAGAAGTCACCATTAAAATATAGGGACTAATTCAATATCGTCCTTTATTCCAGAAACTACATTTAACCATACTTTAGTAATTCCTCCACTATGCACTACTAGTATTAGTAAATCAACAAGTCCTCTTTCCAGAACCATATTTTCCAAATGTTTCCAGAAATTTCCAGATTGTTCTAGCTCTTACCTTTAACTGCATCTGTCTCGCTCTGTTTTCAAAACCGTCAAACGTCACCGCACACGTCACCGCTGCCCCCGTGGATCGTCATCGAGATAGGCCGAGAGCTGGTTGTACGATGATTGAAAAAAATCTTCTAGGATCAAATATCCTAACTTAGCTGCGGTTAATTCTTTTTCGTTGGGGAATAGGAGTGTTTTTTGAGCAAGACAACAACAATTCAAACATTTAATTAAGGCAAATATTTGCGACTTCAATCATGAATGAAATCAATTCAACATCAAGTTACCAAAATTAACCAATTTTCAGACCCTGAAATTTTCATTAAATTAGTTAACGTACAAACTCTATAAAAAAAACGAAACAAAATATATTACTAACCCCCAAAAACGTATTTTCCAAACACTCTCTCAAATTCAAACCAAAACATCACCCGACTCTTACCCTACCACCCCATACAAGCCGAAGCCCCGCCCGCCGTACCTTCGGATATAAGCTTGGATCCGCCCCACACCGTGACAGTAGCCGCCACGACCCGACCACTGGCGCCCGCGACCGAGCTACGACCACTGATCAAGTAAGTTTTATATTATATTTCAAATTTCGAAAAAAAAAAATAAAAAAAAATTTTTACTATGAAAAAAAAAAGTTGGATGTTTTTTTTTTTACTTTTTAAATTTGGAGGAAGAATTAAGTGATTGAGTAACGGGAGAAAAAAGTTTGGAAAAGTTTTCGATAATGAGTTTTAGGTTAAATATTAAAGTTAAGGCGTTGAGTGAAAATTAAATTAAAAGTTGATTTGATTAAGATTAAATTAAAGTTAGTGAAAATTATTTAATTAATTCGCAAATCACTTTTAGTTTACCTTAAAAAGTGATTATTATATTATGAAATACTAAAAAAGTCACGTTAGTTTTACAAGTTTCACATTCGAAAGTATGAGAAGTTCGTTAAAATCATGAAAGTATAAACACCAATACAGCGTGGAGAGCTTTCAACACATAGTTAATTTTTATATGTTTATTACTTTTCAAAGTCTAATAAAATAACTAGACACCAAAAAAAATTCTCTACTACTACTAAAATGATAATAAACGTCGCACAAGTTGGCACTTTGATAGCGATTGAGCTGTAATCCACCACGCTGGCTTAGTTTGGTTGATTCACACGACGCAGATAACGTTGTAATTGTAAATACAATTAAATTAAAATAGATTTTTTTTTAAATATTTTCGGTAATAATGCGTAATATTTCTTTATATCAACCGCAAAGTTATGTGTTAAATCATTAAACTAAATAATACGTTATATCTCGTAAATGGGTATTAAGTTAAGATTTTAATTATGATACACCAAAATTTTCCACCAACAGAATGTACGGGTGTTAACTATCATAATTATCTGAAGACATAATAATATTTCAGAACGAACATTACATGTTTAATCATCGGATATAATTTATAGTCTCATAAAAAGTAACAAATACTTTAGGCCAAACTGTTGCATCAACAAGTAGATATATTATTTAATTCAATATTAATAAAGTTCAAATTAAAAATAAACGCGACTTAAGTTATTCTGGATTCAAACATGAAATAATTAGCGTTAGTTGTTTGAATATACTGAAAGTTGGAAAAACCTGCTTAAAGTATTAGTAAGCTCTTAACAATATATGTACCTTCAAACTTTGATATTAACTTAGAAAATAGCTTAAGGCTTTTTTAAACCTTAAACACTGAAACAGAACTTCGGAAATTAATAACAAAACATATCTTTTAAAGAATGTTGCACCCAGACTATTAAAGCACTTGAATATTACAATTAAGGTGTTTTTTTTAATTAAAACTATAAAATGCAAATGTTGCAAAGATTGCAAGACACTTTATAAAATCTGCAATAAACGACATAACACATTTTTTTATTATTATCGTTTTTCCACATTCTAAATTTTTATATTTTTTTCGTCGATGTGACGTGGATCACTATTACCCCGGGAAACAATCACAAATTGGAAGATATACCCCAATTTCCTATCAAAGTAATGTACATCATTATTGAAACAAGGTAAACTTCTTGTTCATTGGCTTCACCAATTACGAAATAAGAAAAATAAAATACACAAGGAAAGATTATTTTCTTCTGGCAAACATTTTCTATATAATTTTATGGTAAGAATTCGAATTTGTGTACCTTCCTATCTAAAATACGCCATTTGAAGCTGTAAATCGATATTAAATACTTTCTTACAATCAAATAGAATTGTGCAAGCAATTAAAAAAATTACACTAGATTTTCCCCGCGCGGCTTCGCACGCGTTAAATTTGGATTAAAACTCCTTTCCCTGTTACTACATGTAAACCTTCCTCTTGAATCACTCTATCTATTAAAAAAACCGCATCAAAATCCGTTGCGTAGTTTTAAAGATTTAAGCATACATAGGGATATAGGGACAGAGAAAGTGACTTTGTTTTATACTATGTGATTACTCTACTGCCATATTATTTAAATTCACTGTTGACCAAAACTACCCGCATATCAGGCTATGTGAATAACTTTCAGGCCTTTTAAAGGTTAAAGTCTCGTATACCCTTTTAGGGTTAACGTTTGTGGGTGTGCCTGTAACAAGTACAGTACTATATTTTGTAGTTTACAAGCGATTATATATTTTTTTTTTAAATATTCGTTAAAATCTATATATGTCTTTTTATTATCACAAGTTGGTTTTCTACTTGACAATATTGCCCGAGAGCAAAGATGTAATTAGCATTGACGCATCAAATTTGTTACAATAGTAAACGTTATCTGTGTTTTTGCGTCTTGATAAACTAGGTAAGTTATTTATATAAAAATGATCAAAAAAACTTCTTCTATTCATCATACTCATAGATATGAAACATATACTTAATGAACGTCAATGTTACAAACTTCGACTTTACCTAACCGTAGACCGAGAGAGAATAAAGCCGGCGGAAAAAAACTCCCATCACTCTTTTCGGAAATACAATTACCTATAATTTTAATTTAGATACAAATAGTCACAAAAAGAAACAAACGGTTTCCAGTTACAAAGGTTTTAACTAAAGTAGGAATATTAGCAAGTTTAGATAAATCAAATGAATTCTTGTAAAAAAATAAAACATAAAATTATGATAAAACGCAAAGTTTTGCGTTGGTGCTACTTTTTACGACTTGATAACAGGATGTTTAAATTTAGCATATAACTATAAACAATCCTCTGCTTAATGTAAAAGATGATCTTTACCGTGAGAATAAACCTTATACACGGGAAATAATAGCGTTAAAAAAGCGGAAATATAATAATAATAAAACTCCAGACTGACACACCAATTCTGTGACACTAAAGCACAGCCCTAAAGTAAGTTGCAGAAAGCACTTGTGTTATTAGTACAACATAATGGACTAGGGGAGAACCTAGTTACAACTAGACACGAGCCAATATCGAAAAACTATTTTTACGAAATTGGCCCAACCCGGGGATCGAACCCGGAACCATCCGCTTAGCAGTCCGGTATGTATACCGCTGCACCACAGAGGTCGTCAAATTTTGTTTCAATAAAAATATATCTATAATATTGACTTGTTTTATAACTTAAATACGTATTACTCTAAGCTCCTTAACTGATAAATTCTTCAACATTATTTAGTAATTACTGTAGATATTTAATATTTTACAAGGTTGAGTTACCTTGAAAACCTACATTGCCCGTATTCCCTGAGGTATGAGAAATAAACATTTATGTTAGAATTGCATTATTGTGAACTAATAAGGTAATTACCAAACTTTAGTAATTAAATAACCAAAATTTCTTTATAGATTCTTCATACCAGTTACTTTTTTATACAATAATGAACATACACCCTGCATTTGTGCATTTTTAGTCAAATAACACACTTTGAAGGTGTGATTTTTTCACGATTTTCAAGCGCTAAACGGAACAAGTCATTATTAAAAGAAAGAAAAACGTACATACCTGATTTCTTAAAAAAGAAACCACTGACATAAAAGTGCAAAAAACTACGTAATTATATTTTTTACAAAATCTTTTAAAATTATTTTCTTAACACTCTTCTAAATTTTTTTCTACACAGAACACATATCTTATAAGCGATTAGGACTTACGGTCGTAGCGGACTGTTCATACCTCAATGATTAATACGATATAATCTTCTAAATAGGCTTTGAATTGAAATACTACGACGTGTTCAATAGTTTCCATTCAATGCGGGATATGATCTATCTAGTTAGTACTGCTTCGTATACAGGGTGTTCGTGCAATGGTGATCATGGAAAACTTACTAATATAATTATAATTTTTATCAGTTTTTTTTTTTAAGATTGATTAATGCCAATCATAGCACCTAGTTATGTCCTAATTGTTGAAACCAAGCATTTATGAGGCTGAAAGTTTCCTCTTACGAACCATATACGCCTAGGTATATAAAAATACGAGCGACGCGCTCACGCTTCGCAATGGTGTATTTTTGGCCGACTTGATCACGAAAAAATGAATTTTGGCTAACTTAAATAAACTTTTTCTGAATATTTTCTATTTACAAATTTAAATGAAAAAATTACCTAAACGATAGTGACCGCATTTAAATCCATCTTTTAGTTTAGGAGGAGATAGCGGACAAACATACAAACAGACACAATTAGCGACTTGGATCTATCAATGTAATGATGATGATAATGAAGTTGCTGTTTTTGTCATCCCAAAAGTGGTATTAGTATTTAAAGTACTAATACTGTAACCACAATCAAGTTACATTAAACTTAACAACCCAAACCTTCATAAATTTTTAAAACAATTAACAAAATTACATTTTAAATTTCCCAACCGTACTTCCTTTAAGACATTTCTTACTTTAAAACTGAAACACTTATCCTAAGACATGTTTACTCTGAAACTTTTATCCTTTAAACTGACAAAAAATCGACTACAAGGAACCCCTTCTCAGAATCCGTTTGTAACATTCCTTACGAGCTTGCAATACCACACATGCCATTGTGAAATATGTCGAAATAGAATGGACTTTAGAGTTGAAAATTGAAAAATGTGTCTTTGAGGCACGAAGAATGCATTTTTAATTAACTTTGGTGATTCGAATTGTTTCGGAGGGTTTTTTTAAGTTGTAATTTGTTGTAAAGCTAATTAATGTGTAACTAAGTATTTGAAAAGTTGAAATAGTTGCAGTTTTTAAAGTATATAATTAGATTATCATTGTTAAAGGTAATTAAGGTAATGCGGTAGCAGCATAGTTTGATTTTCTATAGAAAATATACGTAAATTCATTAAATTTTACAAAACGGCTCACGACATATTTTCACTTCCATTAACCATCTTCCTAGTTATATTACTTTTTACTGAACAGTTTTTTCCTTTACAACATTAATTAAAACTTTGTCAATGTTTTTTCCTTTTTAATACGACTAGTTTTTTAACAATATTTATAGGTATGTGTATTTTTTAATTAATATCAGAAACGGATGATGCAATTTTATAATATTTTTTAATCTTTTTATTTTCGAGATTTTACTTTTTTAGTTTTGCATTTAAAATGCTTATTTATTAATTTTGAAGTTAGATACTGGAAAACTTATTATTTTCTTCAGCAGGCCTACCATGAACTCTTATTGCGATTCAGTTTAGGACCTAAACTGAACTGCTTCGCTTATTCGTACCACGACGTTACTTAAACAAACTAAAACTGAATCGCTAGTTTGTAAGCGATTCAGCTGAAATAGTTCATTATTTTGCAAGCAAATGCGTACCATGACGTGACATTTAAACCTAAACTGAATAGCTTAAATGTCAAATTAAGCGATTCAAAAAAAGTTGCTTCTTTCGTTGCGTGGAGTGAATAGTTTTGTGAATTACTTTTTAAAAATAGTGAGAATATACGTATTTCAGTTCAATATTTAGTGGGTTTTAAAAGTATATATAAATAAAGGGTAAAAATTGTGATTAGCAGAGCTTTTATGAAAATATTTACGGCCCTAAAAAAATTCTTCGAGCTAAAAGCCCTAAGTTGGCAAGCTAGGAATAATACCTGTCAAATCAAATATGAGTGAATGTGCGCTCAAAAACGTATTTTACTTATTTTTAAGACAACATTAAACAGACTATTAAATAAATTACTATCATTTAATTAGTGCTAAAATTAGTTTAATATTTGATGCTAACTAGTGCAATTTTAAAATGTATTTTGTAATTTTTTTCATAAATAAAAACCTTTACCAACCGGTATTACTAGGTTTCGAAACGCAATTTATTTACATCGAGTGAAAGAGATAGAATTAAGCAACGACTGTAGAGCGTCATTTCTTTCTCACATTGCGGACCACAGACAAAACTCGTTCATTCGTTCCTCCGTGCGCGATTCAAACGCCACTCACCATTAAACACTTCATGGTACGAATCTTAGCGATTCAGTTTAGGAACCTAAACTGGATAGCATCGTAATTGAATCGCAAACTAATAGTTGATGGTAGGCCTACAGATACATGCATACGATTCATAATCATGGAAACCAAATCTTGGGTTTCTTCTCTAAAACTAAGCCGGAATAAAATATTATCCTTATTATTATCTGATCTTTCTTTGAACTGTAAAAAAATGGGGATTTTGGTTTAGAATAAGGCTATAGTCCCGTGGGTATCGTATTGGAAAACCCAATAGGTCATTTGTAAGTGAATAGGCCTTGAATCCTACTTGTATTTAAAATGTGAAAACTTATTAGAATATCACTATATAGGTTATACATCAAAATAACACATAGGGTACATTTTACCGCGAAAAAAATCTCATTCCCACGGTAAACCGACTTTCACGCGAACGGAGTCGCGGGCGGCCACTAGTTAGTCATCATTTATGTATATTTCATACAAACTACGTATCAGTTACAAAACAACGAATATTTTTCACTTTCACACCAAGATTTATAAAAAGTTGCACAAAATACAAAACAGACCGACGTAATCAAGAGGGGAAACGTAATTTCTATGAATCTTTTAGCTTAATTCTGTAAGACATGACATGAATAAGTATTTCCATTGTAACGGAATGTTGGGTAAAAATATTTCGTTTTAATATTTAGGTCAGATTTCATCAAGTGTTCCACTGAGTTAAGAGCTTCAAGCAAACAAGTTTATACTTACACTGTTTTTATTATTATTATTATTTGGTTCGCAAATCAAAGTAAACACAATTAATGGTATAAACAAAAAAACTTAAAACTACTAACACGGTGTAACTTTAAACAGTGCTATTTTATAAACATTCTCCGTCTTCCTATCTAATAAAACTATGCATGAAGAGTAAACTATACTTTTCAAATCCTCGTAACAAAAATAAAGGTTTTTTTTAGTTTTGTTTCTCGAAAAAAACCCTTCCTATAAAATTAAGCAGCCCAATACAATAATACACTTGAAACTCAAAACTCAGTTTATATTAGTGAAATGCGGAGTCGGTAACTTTCTTGGAAATGTTCTATTATATTAAATTTCATAAATAAAAAAGGCTTCGAGTTCAATTAAAGTTGTGAAATCTTAACCCAAAACTTTCTTTCGCATTTAAAATCTATTTTTCTTTCATTTCTAGTAAAATATTTAATTTATTTCTACAAATATTTCTTAAGCCACTTAATCTTATAAGATTTGTTAAGGCCTCTAAATCCGACGATTCAAGACGACGTTTTATTAAAAGCCATGAAAAAAATATTAAAATAGCTCGAAATTGTGGTAGGAAATTAATATTTTTATACTCAATTACTTTGAAAGGGTTCTTTTATTTCCTATAGCTGTTCAATGAAAAGCCTACAATCAGGAAATCAAAAAAGGGTGTATTTTGTTGCCTGAGGTTAACATATTTCAATAAATTCATTGACTTTCCTAATGGTATTAAAATGTAACCAAGAATTTTAACCGTACCTGAATGTATTGCACCATATTTGTACTTTTTTCAGAAGGCACGTAATATCGTTGTTTTTTGTTATTATTCTATAGGAAACTCTCTAGGTAAGGAAAATCTCACACTTTCACTTTGGAAATTGGCCAAAACGATTTAAATTAATTTTGGTATAGAGATAGTTCGACACCCTTTGGAGAAAATATGTCACTTCTTACTACGGAGGCTGATACCCATGGTAAAATGACTTTTATAACACCAAACACAACGAATTCACGGGTACCAATTAAGTAATATTTTTTAATTTAAATAACATTGTCATCCGCAATAAATACCATAAATTTAAACGTCATTTTAGATTTTTCACAAATTCGAGTTTAACTTGCAAAGTCAGTTTTTACCTACATTGCTTTATACCTTGAAGTAACAATACTTTTATACTTCCAAGAAGTATTATCAACTTCATTTGTAGCAACTTTGTCTCAACCCATTCGTAAACTTCTTCACAAAGTGATGGAGTTACGTGTCTTTTCGATATTCTGATAATTACAGCAAAACTCCTAAAAGTTGTATAACTGTTTAGTATTTGCTTCTGCTAGTGGTTTTGTATATGTTTCATGAAATAGGCAAAACTAAATAACTGCGTGTTCAACAGGTAGTTAGAAATGGTTGTGTAGGATATTATATATTATAATATTGATTTAATGGTGGCTTCAGACAAGTTGTAAATAGGCTTTAAAATGCCTATAGGAAGATTTTGAATAATTAAGTAAAATAAAAAGATTATTTTTGTTTATTTAATTTTGTTTAATATTTATTTAAATAGGAAAATACGTAGGTGTCTGTAGTCCGACACAAAATTTTAACGCCATTTTATTTAAGAAAGACACATTTTTTAATACAAAAGTTAAAAAATATCATATCTCCATAACATTATATTATAATACATAATAGATTTATATGATGATACCTTAGCTTCTAAATCGAAACCCATTGAAGAATCACGTATATTTCTTTCTTTTTCTGATCTTATAACTCTTCAACAATAACTTCACGTCAGTCGAATCAAGTTATTAGCAATTGAAACTTTCAAAACCCGGACTTCTTTCTCGACTTTCATGAACAAAGGGATGTTTAATAATGAACTTTTATTTACCTCTTTTTACCCTTCTTTAAATTGACATTTGCAGAAATCCTTGATTAGAATAGTATCGTTTTAATTAAAGTATAGGAACAGTGTTACCGTTTTGCTACCGCGGTAGCTCAGTGGCACATTAGACCGGTTATCCAAAGGTCCTGGGTTCGATCCCCAGTCGCGCAATGCTCGGAGACCCGCGTTCCTTTTTCCAGTATCTATAACTGCAAAATTAATGAATTAGCATTTTTAATACAAAACTAAAAGTAAAATCTCAAGTGTTACCATTTTAAGGGAAATGACTTTTAGTCACCTACTATACTGAAATTTCTAGTTAGTTTAATCGGTTAATCTCATATGTTGGCCAACTAACTTAGAAAGGCGAAACTTTAAGTTTATTCAATCTGATAATGAATTAAGACAGGTACAGCCGGCTTCTTAATTGAGATTTTGCAGTTGAGTAGTATTTAAGTACGGTATTTGAGTATTTCACCATATAATTCTTTTTTGATTTATAGATACTTAAGTATTCAACATATTTTTTTTATTTTGAAACCGTCAGTCTACAGAACAAGTTAAGGCCAGGTTTTACTTATGAACAATAGAGTTAAGAGCTCAACCATTTTTATTAATTTATGTTTCATCATGTAAAAGAAACATTGTTTTTATTTTTGTTTTACTATGTGCATGGCTTAGTTATCATATAGGTATGTTTTTATCACCTTTATTTACCTAGTTTTTTTTATAAACGTTAAAATCAGCAAACGGCTGCAAATACGTAGAAACTCGACTCCATTATAAAAACAACATTCAAAATGTTCATACGAAAATAGCATACATTCAGTAAATAAATAAACCTATTTATTGACTTTGATTGATGCAACTTATTTAATATTTATACTTATTTTATGTTTATTCTCAATTATTAGGTTAAGCTATGCAATAGCCATACCCATGGCCATAAATTTTATTTACGTAAGTCTACGCGGAAATATAAGAATAATTTCACACTTTAAGAAGTTTATTGGTGGCGTTCGAACTTAGTCTTTAATTCCAGCAATTTAAATATCCTCAAATTTATTCAAAACCGTCATTCCTACAATCAAAGTAATTTCTATGTATAAGATGCACACCTTCTTTTTTTATTACAAAGTATTTTTGGCCATTCTTATTAATATTTCAGTTCAAAAACATCTTTGATTAAGACCTAAAAAAAATACTTTATGGAAGTCTTCATCTTGAATTTGAATTATTGATAGCTTTTATAATCTCAGATTTCATTGGATTTCAGTCAAAATAAAAACTTGATTAGTTAGATGATGATGAAGTTAGAAGACTGTTAGCAAATATGATCTAGAAAAAGATCTACAAATTAATGTGTGTCATTACATTATCATATTAATGACTGACAATCACTCCTCAGGCCAGTCTTTCAAGATCTTCAATATTGTGAAAGTTTAGTAAGCATTGTAAAAGAAAGGTAATTGTTTAGTATTGATTGCCATCAACAAAAATGCTGACTATCTGTCATAAAAAAAAAGTGTATTATTTCCGGTTCACACAAAACACTATAGCTTTCTCTCTCTTATATATTATATTTATATATTCCTATCCCTGTCTTGTTCACGTGGGGTTGGGAAAAACGCCTTTGATTGGAGGAGAAATTTGGACGCTACTTCCGGAAACGAGCTAGACTTGTGCGTGCGCCTTGCTCAATAAGAAAATCTTAAAAACTTAATAAAAGTGAAAATACAAGTGGTATAAGTTATCCAGTCTACAAAGTGGGGTGAGTTTAGGCTTTAATTATATTTTATATATATATTTAGATTCTAGACTCCTGCCATCACCTCTTACAACAATTTACAACGACGATAAATATTAATAAGAACTTTCCTTACTAAACGGCCAACATTTCTTGGTCCATTCGAGCCACGGATATTTGTATTATCGTAGTTGTCAGTTGTTGTATTTGACAAAACTTGTTACACACCCCCGTGTCTCTACGGGGCGGGACGTGGTCTGCCTTTTGCTCTAGCAGCCATATTTAAATTCAAAAATACTTTTCATTTAAACTCACTTTGTAGGCATTATTATATCACAGTATTTATGTCCCTTGCCCTCTTTATGGTTAGCGGTTAGGTGTATTGTTTATTGAACACAAACACACATTTCATCAAGCACCCGTTTTTTCGGTTAAAGTTATAGTTTACTCGTTTGTTTCACTTGATCGGTCGGTGGCGACAGTACTAAACATTGCATTTTGGGTTTGCTTGGTATTATTTCATGTTTTGTCAGTGAGGGATTTGTAAGTTAGGCAAGGTGCACATTGGAAGTCAAGATTTTGTAGAGCATTAGTCTACCTTGTGTTTTGCCACTTACCTTGTGCTTAGTTAGTTTTCCAATAGGAATATTTAAAGTGAACTCTGTGGATCAGGTTCTCATATTTATAACTTAGATATTGTGTTAGTGTATGACTGAGTGCGGTCCAGTTATACTCTGCACCTAATTTGTTGTTTGGTAGCAACTGGTAGTGGCCTAGTTTATTTTATTGTATCTTTCCAAAGGTACCTACATAGTTTTCAGTTCAGACAAGGGTTTCTGACTGACTTTTATATCGGTTTTAATATAAATAATTTGTTTCCACAATGGTGGGCAAAAAAGCAATTAATAAAGTCAAATATGACATGGTGGTTTCCAGCTTGGAAGAGATATATACTCTTTCCCAGGTAGTAGCTGAGAATAAAACTAAAGTATCATTATTTAAAGCAAGATGTGAAGATATTGATACAGTTTATCAAAAATTTTTAGATTTACATGTTCAGTTGGCTTCGGATACCACTGAAGATTTAGATTTCAAATTATATACTGACAAGCATAAAACTGTAAGTAATTGGTATTACACATCTAAAGCAATATTTTTGGAGTTGTTTCAACCTACTGAACCTTCTTGCTCTACAGGTAGTAGTAAAATAATTAAAAGTAATGTTTCCCTACCTTCAGTACAAATACCTACCTTTTCAGGTAACGTGGAAGATTATGCACACTTTATAGATATGTTTGATTCTATTGTAGGTAATGATATGAGTCTATCGGAGACTCAGAAAATGTATTATTTGTATGGTTCTCTCAAAGGTGAGGCCAAATCTTTAGTTCAACATTTATCCATTACCGGTGAAAACTATTCTGTATTGCTAGACATATTAAAGTCAAGATTTGGTAATAAAAGATTGCAGGCAGATAAGTTACTTCATAGTTTGTTGTCAATTTCTCATGTGAATAAAAGTTTAAAGTCACTTAAAGAATTTCTAAATACTTTATTAGAGTGTACTAAAGGCTTGGAAAAGATAGGTTTCCCTGTTCATGAGTGGTCATACCTATTATTATTTATAAACTTAAATAAACTTGATAATTCTTTAAAAAGGCAGTTTGAAGATAGGTATTTTAGTGAAAGTACTTCTGACCTACCTACCTTTGATAATTTCATTTCATTTTTGACAAGAGAAGTTCAAATTTTAGAAACTACCACTGACACTTCAAAGCCTTCAACTTCACATAGAGTTCATATTTCTTACAATCAGGGTAGTAATGACAACAAACAGAAGTTATTTAATATGTGCATTTATTGTAAAGGTTCACATTACATAAATAAGTGTGAGAAATTCATTTCCTTAGATATTTTAAATAGAAAAAGGTTCATTATAAATAATAAATTATGTTTTAGGTGTTTAAATAAGCACCATATAAATGTTTGTAGGTTGAAATTAACATGTATTACTTGTCAGTCTAATAAGCATCATTCACTTCTACATTTTCAAGAGCGGCTTGAAAATAATTTAGGTAAAGCTGTTAACCCTTTAGCAGCAGGTAACTCTGTTAACCTTTTATGTGCGGGTAATAATTCTGTCAACCCTATAGCGGTGGGTGACGATTCTGTTAATAATTATATGGGGAGCAGCAATTCTGCTCAAACTTTACTGAAGGGCAACAATTCTACGCAAAC
This sequence comes from Emmelina monodactyla, assembly GCA_916618145.1. NCBI lineage: Eukaryota > Metazoa > Arthropoda > Insecta > Lepidoptera > Pterophoridae > Emmelina > Emmelina monodactyla. The sequence goes on from OU745316.1 coordinate 8,718,257, forward strand.
TTCAAAAGGAGGCGATTCTGCTAACACTTTGACACCACCAAATGTTTTACATTCAGTGTCGGCAAACACTCATAGGCGTTCTGTTTTGCTATCTACAGCGGTTGTTAGGGTTCTTGATAGGAATGGTATTTATCAAGAAGTTCGAGCGCTCATAGACGGCGGTAGTCAAAGTACGATTATAACGGAAGAGTGTGCTTCAAGTTTAGGTTTGCGCGCTAATCGGCCTGGTTCAGTTTCGGTGGTTGGTTTAGGTGGTAACGCCCTGCAGGATTGCAGAGGCTCTGTTGTTTTGCGTATTAGTCCCAGACACATGGAGCGGCCTGTGTTGGTGACTACTGGGCTTGTTATTAAGAAGATTTCTGATAATTTGCCTTCGTTTTCTTTGCCCTCAGATATTGTTAAAAATTATAATAATTTGCGTTTAGCGGACAATAAATTTTATGAAAGCCGCAAAATAGACATGCTTATCGGTGCGGATTTGATAAGTGATGTTCTTTTAAATGGAGATGTTATCAAATTTAATGGTTTGCCCTCTGCTATTAACACAGTTTTTGGATATATTTTACAGGGTCCTTGCACTTATGGTGATGATAACATTCATTCATTTTTTGTTAATACACATAATACGGATGCAATTTTAGAAAAGTTTTGGGAGATTGAAGAAATGCCTGTTAAAATACAGAGTCCTGCGGATATGGAATGTGAAGCTTCATTTTTAAATACCTTTCAACGTGACGGCACGGGTAGGTTTATTGTGCGTTTGCCATTCTCATCCGAAGCTCCGGAACTTGGAGACTCGAGCAAACAAGCTCTTCGGAGATTTTACTCTATGGAACGGCGTCTTCAATCTGATGATTTATTAAAAATAAAATATGTTGAATTTATGAAGGAGTATCAAGACATGGGTCATATGTCTCCTTATAAAGACTCACTGGAGCATTGCTATATTATTCCCCATCATGGGATATTTAAGTCAGGTACTGACAAATTAAGGGTTGTGTTCGACGCAAGCTGTCCCACTTCTACAAGATATTCCTTAAATGACTGTCTCCATGCTGGACCTAATTTGCAGCGTGATATTATGCAGATTATTTTGCTTTTTAGGCTTCATAAAATTGTATTTACTACGGACATCCGTATGATGTTTCGTATGATTGAAGTCCACAAGGATGACAGGTGTTTCCAACTCATTTATTGGAGAGAGTCCCCAGACCTTCCTTTACAACTCTACGAACTGAAAACCGTTACTTATGGTATGAAGTCTAGTCCCTTTCTGGCGATGAGAGCTCTGCGTCAATTAGCGGATGATGGTCGGGAGAAGTACCCCAAGGCTGCAGAGATTCTTCAATCGTCAGTTTACATGGACGACATTCTAGGTGGAGCGGCGAATTTAGAGGAAGCGGAGGCCCTTAAACAAGATTTGATCGGAATACTCTCTGAAGGCGGTTTCGAGTTGCGTAAATGGGTATCTAACGACAAGCGGTTGCTAGAAGATATTCCCCCTGAATACCAAGAAAAGCCTCATGTGTTTAATTCGGATGGCCCGGAGTTTGTTAAAATCTTAGGTGTTCAGTGGAACCCGGTTGCGGATAATTTTACTTATCATACTCGTCTGGATGCTGAGCGAGAATGTACGAAACGATCCATATTATCCACTTTAGCTAGGATGTTCGATCCGTTAGGTTGGATTTCGCCTATTATCATCAAAGGGAAATTGCTTATGCAGAAACTTTGGGCCCTTCAAATTTCTTGGGATAGTGAACCACCTGCAGACGTGATCGAGGAGTGGAGAAATATACTGCAAGACCTTCCTCTAATACAACAGCTTAGTTTAGATCGTTTCGCTTTTTCTGGTAATTCGCATTTTTTGCACGGTTTCTCAGATGCGTGTGAACTCGGCTACGCAGCTGCAGTTTATCTTAAATCCGTCGACGGCGACGGCAATGTAAAAATTAGTTTATTAATGGCAAAGGCCAAAGTAGCTCCTGTGAGATCAAAATTGACCATACCCAAGTTAGAGCTTAGCGCAGCGGCGTTGTTAGCTCGTATTTTAAAATATGTTTATGATGCAATTTCTAAGGAAATTCATATTTCGGATATTGTGTGTTGGATTGACAGCACCATTGTTTTATCATGGTTGCGATTGTCTCCTCATGTTTTACAAGTGTTTGAAGGAAATAGGGTTTCACAAATCCAAAATATCGGTTTGGATGTTTCTTGGAGGCATGTGCCTTCGGAATTAAACCCAGCTGATGTTGCTAGTCGAGGTTGCAAAGCACAAGATTTGTTGTCACATTCTTTGTGGTGGGGACCGCCTTGGTTGGGCGATGAAAATCTTTGGCCCAAAAACACAGTTAATACTGCGGTTGACCTACCTGGTATGCGAAAACAGCCCGTTAAGGTACATGCTGTCACAGCGGTTACGGAATCGCCTTTCATTGAAAAATACAGTCCACTTTCGAAGGTGATAGCAATTCTTGCGTATTGCAAACGTTTTATTTATAATGTTCGTAATCCTTCTTCTAAAACATTAGGCCCTCTGACTGTCAAAGAGCGCGACGAAGCTTTAAAACAGCTGGTTAAGATTGCTCAAGCGGAGGTTTTCTCGGATGATATAGATAACTTAAAACGTGGTAACCAATGTTCCACTAGATTCAGGCGTTTGACACCTTTTATTGATTCTTCGGAGATAGTTCGTGTTGGTGGCAGACTCGAACATTCAATTTTATGTTATGATGCCAAGCATCCTATGGTTTTACCGAAGTCACATACATTAACTTATTTAATTATTGATTATTATCACAAGCTTTATTGTCATGTAGGACCTTTAGCTTTGCAAGCTATTTTGCAAAACAAATTTTGGATTTTGTCTGCTCGCCAAGTAATTAGAAGTCGTATTCATAAATGTTTATTTTGTTTTCGAGCTAAGGCTAAGTCGGAGCAAGCTCCTCTAATGGCAAATTTGCCTGCAGATCGTATTAATTTAACTGGTGTATTTCATACAGTCCAAACGGATTTTGCAGGCCCTTTTAATGTTAAGGCATCACGTCTGCGAAATGCAAAGGTTTCGAAGGCGTATCTTTGTGTTTTTGTATGTTCTGCTTCTAAAGCGGTACATTTAGAAGTAGTCGGGGATTTATCCACCGAAGGTTTTCTAAATGCCCTGTCTAGGTTTGTTTCTCGACGAGGTTTGCCTAATTCAATCCGTTCGGACTGTGGTACAAATTATGTAGGTGCGAGTAGACATCTAAATGCAGTTCAGAAATATTTAAATTCTTCTCATGTGCAGTCTGATTTAACACATAAAGCTAGTGAAAAGGGGATTACTTGGAAGTTTAATCCTCCTGCTGCTTCCCATTTTGGGGGACTTTTTGAAGCAGCTGTCAAGTCTGCTAAATCATTATTAAAACGACTCATAGGAGAACAGGTACTTACGTTTGAAGAACTTGTTACAGTATTTTCACGGATTGAGGCGGTTTTGAATTCAAGACCTTTATGTCCGCTTTCTCAGGATCCTAAAGAGCTTGACGTGTTGACTCCAGCACATTTTTTGATCGGGAGACCTATTCTCTCTATTCCAGAATATGATTATTCACATATTCCTGATAACCGACTGAATAGATTTAAGTTGTTGCAAGCAATATCACAACGATTTTGGAAACTGTGGAGTGATCAGTATCTTCACACCTTGCAAATGCGGAATAAGTGGTCTTCACTTACAGATCCTCCGAAGGTGGACGACTTAGTTTTAATTAAAGACGAAAATCTTCCATCTTTGAAGTGGAAGATGGGTAAAATTCTAGAGCTGCTACCTGGAAAAGACGGTATCGTACGAGTGGTCAAATTAAAGACTTCGTCAGGTACCCTTGTCCGTCCAATTGTAAAAATCTGTAGGCTGCCACTACACTAGTTTATTTTTCAGTAAAATTCATAAATACAGTTTTATTTTATTTTAGAGTAGAAGTTTACTTCAGATTTTTTTATTTTGTAGTGTCTTTATTTAATTAAGTGTTGATAAAGGCTTTAGCCTTTCTCGGGGGGGAGAATGTTTAGTATTGATTGCCATCAACAAAAATGCTGACTATCTGTCATAAAAAAAAAGTGTATTATTTCCGGTTCACACAAAACACTATAGCTTTCTCTCTCTTATATATTATATTTATATATTCCTATCCCTGTCTTGTTCACGTGGGGTTGGGAAAAACGCCTTTGATTGGAGGAGAAATTTGGACGCTACTTCCGGAAACGAGCTAGACTTGTGCGTGCGCCTTGCTCAATAAGAAAATCTTAAAAACTTAATAAAAGTGAAAATACAAGTGGTATAAGTTATCCAGTCTACAAAGTGGGGTGAGTTTAGGCTTTAATTATATTTTATATATATATTTAGATTCTAGACTCCTGCCATCACCTCTTACAACAATTTACAACGACGATAAATATTAATAAGAACTTTCCTTACTAAACGGCCAACAGTAATATTACGATGATGGACACACAACCTGTCACGAGATGTGTCGATAAACTGTCCAAGCTTTTATACTTTGCATAACCATATATCTAGACATAAAACATAAAATAGTGAAAACTGCCTCGTAAGTGCCATTAACGGCGATAAGTCTTGGTCAAGCACAATGGGTGTTTCGTCGTTTCGCCCCGGTCCTGAAAGCACCGCGGTGCGAAACGCACAACGACGCTTTTTGAATTGGCCGATTCGCCCCGCGGTGTCAATCGGTGAACAACTTTTTTCGACTTCGTCGTTTGACACCGCTATTTTATAAACCAATGATTATGTACAGTTAAAGACAAAATTGAATCATTTGTGTGAGTGGGAAGGAGGGCTAAGTCCATCTTGCTCACACCAAATTTCTTATACAATAATATTATTATTGCAAGACTGTACCGAAAAGGGTGTTTCCGGTGATATAAGTTTTCTTTAGTTTTTTCTATTTAGAGGCTTGATTCCGACTGAGACATCGGCGCTCTCTTCGGCCTGTTCATATTCTAAACCGAGCAATACCTTAAAGAGAGCACTGTTTTAGCGAATTATTTTGACTATCATTTTCACTATCCTAATCGTCGAAAATCGTAGTTCGTAATCGTATCTCTCAGCGCCACGAATCTTTAGTAATAAAATTTAAACATAATATGATAGATATTTATATAGTTGTTGAAAAACTTAAATCTATACACTATATATGAATATTAATAACAAAAAACTTAAATCTAAGATTAAATATGGTCGTCGTGCACAGGGTGTCTTCCGTTAATTCGTTATATTTTGGTAAATTAAAACATTTGTATGTAATATTTTTTTTACAATATGCGTTTTTAGAGTAGTACCTATACGTAATTACATTACAAAACGTGAATTATGAATATCACCATTAACAATTTGATAACTCCGAATACTTTTCGTTTCTATGTTTAATCAAAAATGTATTTATTACTTACGCAATATGTAACTACGACTAAATTGAGTTACATGTACGAATAATTAGAGAATATTTAAATAAACCCTACCTACCTATTTAATTAACAACTTACTTGTGTACTCAACTGTACAAAAATCAATAATAAGAATTTTGGTGGTGGTGCCAACTGACGTAGTCGAAAAATGTTATTCCAGTTTGACACCGTTGTTATTATTAACTAGCACCGCGGGGCGAATCGGCCAATTCAAAAAGCGTCGTTGTGCGTTTCGCACCGCGGTGCTTTCAGGACCGGGGCGAAACGACGAAACACCCGCACAATTATCCTCAGAAATTGCAACTGTATTTACGGGTAGGTATATAACCTACAAGCCGTATAATTATTAGGTAAATATGAGAGATATTTTTAAAAAATACTCGGATAAAACAAATTTTTTGGGGTAAAAAAAAGAACAAATTTATTCATCTGTTTCAAGCTTTAATGAAAGATATACCAAAGAGCAAGCTTGTATTATTAGAGACACCACACAAAATTGACTAAGGGAGAACCTAGTAACACTAAATTCTAGCCAATTTCGATAACAATTAACTGAATTGGCCCGACCCGGAATTGGACCTCCTATTTAACAGGCTGGTTTACGTAACTACAATATATGCTACAAACTTCAGTCAAATACGTTTTCATATCCCCGTTTTATAAGGTTAAAACTTATTTTACTAGGATTTCGTGATTCTGAATTATTTAACTGTAGTGGAGTTAACATAATAATATTTACGGAACAAAGTTTAACATTAAATAGTTACGTTTCAATTATAAATGACTACTGTTAATTAAATATGCATGTTGTAAATTTTCTTCAGCAATTTATGCTAACCAATAAATCTCAAATCGCCCATGATGTAACGCTACATTTTCATTTCAAATCACTCGAATATGAAGTCGGTATAATCCGACAAAATTGAAATGCAGTGAAATAGGCCGGCAGATGACGCGGTTTACCTGCGGGGCAATTTTGTAGCTGTAATTATGAAATGATACACACTATTTGCGTAGTTTTTTGATATTGTTTTGTGTTTGTCTTGTTGTTTTATATGTTCTATACTATATTACTTTTAGTTTTAAAAAATAATGTATGCAGGTTGAAAAGTTCAGATCGAAAATCTTGCAGAACTAGGTAATAGCAAAAAAAAACAACTAAGATACTGGTGAAAAACCTAACATATACTTTTCAGAATTAGCGCCCTACAATATTTAGATGTAAGAACATATTCGCCCTTGGTTGAGAGCCATTGAATGAATAATCGTATCTCTAAATAACCTAGGTATGTAAGAAAACAATATACCGAAGATTTAATATAACTTCCTACACAAACAAAAAACTGAAAACTAGGTACACTAAAGCCTTAGCTTAACAAGTTTTAAACTAGATAACCACATAACTGGGCTATTATTAAAGTTTCTACAATACCCACGTAAGATCGGAACCCCCGTGATTTATTTCGATGTCCATTGAAGTTTTTATTAGATTCCACTTTCTTAGAACGTGCAGCAAACACGCATTGGAAAACTAATAGCGAAGTTAAATAAATAAGTGTATAAAACTTCTTGAAGCAGTCGTATTTTATTTGTTTTCTTTATTGTAGGAAGTTTAGCTTATCAGAAGGTATCATGAAAATAAACTATCCAGAAATAGAATACTAGGGCCCAATTGCAGGGAAAGTTTTAACCTCGGGTTAGCTAACTCAGATTTAAATGGCGCCACCATCGATTGTAATAAGAAGTAGTTACAATTGATGGTGGCGCCATTTAAACCTGAGTTAGCTAACCCGAGGTTAAAACGTTCCCTGCAATAGGGCCTAGGAGGTTCATAAAATACATGATTAAAGTGACGTTTATAAAATTAAGAAAATTTGGCACAGCTTCTAAAGGTTTAGTATTTATTTTTAAGTATTTAATATTAACACATAGGTACAGGATACTTTTTTGATGTAAGAGTACCAACAACAATTAAGATTAATAGCCAGCAAAAGAAATAGGCAAATACTACCCATATTTCAATGTACTTAAAGCTCTTTATCATACTCAAAGCCTTACAAATACTTCAACAACAATGACTTTTTTTACAGCATATGATGACGTCATCACCCAAGATCTATTGTCAAATTTATGGCTAAGACCGGCGGTGTAAAAAAGTGCAAAACTGTGATAAATATTACGACATATTAAACATTAAAACGAGACCTAAGGTTATGATGACAGCTCTGCTATCTTTTTCTTACTTAACTGTGATTTTTATTTGAGATGCGGGATCATGTACTTAAATAGATTTGGCTTCAAAATTTCGATGCTTTTAGATAATCTGTATTGAAAAAAGTTTTCAAATGTTAACAATATTTGGGTACTAAAAATCGCTTAATTAATCTAAGAAGTTAATAATTGTCTTCCCTGACCTTATCCCACTTCAAGTGGTGGCATGTTTCTTCTCTCCATTTCTCTCTATCAGTCATCTCGGCACTCACCAAAAAGAAAAAAAACACGCTTTGCATATTAATTCAACCTTAAAACCTTGGATTTCACAAACTGCAACTCACAATTACCCACTCTTGTCTTGCAACAACAAGCCTCAATAATAGATGCATCCCTACCACCGTCACTCATGTAGCATCCCTTTGAAATTCCGAAAAGGGCTCTAATTGAGGCGCTCGTACCATGTTGTGATGCTACGAATTTCGCCGGCATTTCGAGTGCAGGTCATTTTGACCGTAAATTCGCCGGCTACTTACGCTCGGGTTTCAAAAGGCACTACAAAGCTTTGGTCGTGCATGAGTGTGTCTAAACATTTGAAAAGTATACACTTAAGTGTAGTAAAGGGTACGTACGGAATTGTAAGCAGGTAAACAATAACAAGGTTGTTATAACTAGCAAAAATAAGGCAGTTTTACGTGGTTGTAGGTCAGAATCAGTACAAAAGTTTTTTTTTTCGGTTTCTTTACAATTTTTTAATTCACTGTTGAAACAAAAAATCGTGAAAATAATGTGTTATGTCGTCAATTAAAGACAGGCTTTCCTTTGTTTTTAGCACTGGAGGCCTTTTCTTAGAATAAAATTATTATTCATACAATTAAACCTCCTATTTAAAGTTCATAATACATTTTAACATCTCTTCAATACTAGCCTACCGCCCGCGGCTTCTTCTTTTGAAAAAAATATATTTATTTATTACATAAAAAAACTATAAGCCGATTACAGAGCTTTTTTCTTGTTTAAAATATACAAAATCTATTTAGAAGATCGACAGATTAATCCGAACATTAAAACTTTACCTCTTTATACTTAAACTATAAGATATTACAAGATTAAATGTATGCGTAACACTAAAAAAGTGTTGGTATAAAAAAAACTTGTTTGCTTATATGCTAAAAAACTGATTGCCTTTTTCGGTAAAAAAATAAAATGTAAAAATTAAAACAAATTCAAATTTTATCCTCGACTGAAAAATTTTCACGCGTGCGAAGCTTACACTGCACAACATCAAACATCTCTCATTTTACCTATCCATAACTTCCCCTCCCACCAGTTGCTGTACAGTACAACCGCATCGTACAGTAGGCACGTACATCCACACAACAGATAAAACTATGCAGCTCTGTTTCCCGGTGCCGCTCGCTCTCATTTCCCGGGTTCGCTTCCCGTCGCCGCTGAACTTGACATTGTGGTAACTAGCTGGGGTAATGGAAATCTATTATTATGAGGGGAAAGTTGTTTTTCGTTTGAGCTTGGGGAAAGTTTTTTAACAGCTTGTTTTGAGATTTTGTTCATGGTAAAATGTTTTTTTATTTGATAAAATCATTTTTGTGTTAGGTAGGTACTTATATTTACTCTTAAATAGTCAAGCAAGGTTTTATAGTACAAATATCAAGTTTTAAATAAATAATTAAAACAATATTGACAGTATTTAAACCCTTCCAAATGATTTTTTTATCGAAAACGCATCAGCTCTCAGCCTATCTCAAATACAATTTCATATAACGCCGTTCAATCGAAACCCGCAGTTTTAAGGATTTCCTACAATTCTCTAGGAAATTGGACGCCTATTCATGCTTTCAAATCATTGAACCGGAATCGTTCTCACAATGCCCATGATATTATGTTTCAAACGATCAAAAGTCAGTGGTCAATTTTACATTATACTTATACTAGCTTTCCGCCAGCGGTTTTACTTGCGTGAAAACAAAATAGGCGTCATTAAATTAACTTAGGTTACTCCTTTTTAGGATTCCGTACCCAAAGGGTAAAACGGGACCCCATTACTGTGATAGCTTAAAAGCTGAATCACAAATTATGTATTTCTGATGCCGCTATAACAACAAATACTAAAAATTAAAAATAAATATATATTAAGGCGGGTCCCCATACAATAAACGTATTTTTTTGCTCAATATTAATAACGGTAACAGGTAGACGCTTCAAATTTTCACAGAATATTACCTAACTTGTATATTACCTTTCAAAATAAATAATTAAATAACAATAAAGTAAGTATTAAAGGGGAGCTCCCATACAACAAACGTAATTTTTAAACAGTTTTTACTCGATCTTAATCAACAGGTAGAAAATGATAGTAGGTACGGAACCCATTGTGCGCGAGTCCGACTCGCACTTGGCCGGTTTTTACGTTACTCCTTGATAACGTAGCTTTCTACTGGTGGGGAAATTTTATATTACTCCAAACAACCAAAGTCGCAAACTTAACCTCTTTATAAATAAGTAGAGATTGGTTTTCCAACATTGTTCAATGATTCTGAATTTCGTAAAGTTTCCTTTTACGATCCTGGTTCTTAGCCTAAGGGCGCCGTTTTATTAAAACAGTGTACCTATATAATAATAATTAAAATAATAAATCTCCAGACTAACATACCAACTGTGTGGCCCTAAACTAAGCAAAGCTTGTACTATAGGCACCATACAATGGACTAGTGGATAACCTAGTTACACCAGACACGAGCCAATATCGAAAAACCATTTTGACGAAATTGGACCGACACGCGCGGATCGAACCCGGAACCATCCGCTTAGCAGTCCGGTACAAATACCGCTGTACCACAGAGTGTACTGTGTCTATAACTTGTTCTTTAGCATTTTTTACCCACATTATTTTTCAGTCTTCTTACATATTTTAAACGTGAAAGTTTGTAAGTATGTGTATAGATGTATTGATGTTTGTTACTCTTTCTGAAAATTCCTTGTGTTTTGGCCACTTTCCTCTAAGAAGGCTTAACACGGCGATTCCCAGAACTATTGTTCAATTAATATTTTATCACACGATAAAAAAGTAACCACATGTGAAAACACACTTTTTTATTTTTTGATTTCTTACTCTAAAATATAACAAAATGAGTACTCTCACCTGTTACATGAAAAATTGTAAACAAACAAAAACAATGGCATAAACCCTTTAAGAATGTGCCCCACAATCTAGAAAGTATTTCTCATTGAAATGTTACTTCTTCAGCATCAGATAGGGTTTCATTTCAGAATTTTAATCTTCATTGTTTGAGTCGTTGTCGACTATTTTGAAATACTCAGCAATGCAACACGATTAAAACAAGAGGAATTTAAAAAATCTAGTATAAAAGAGTTCATTTTATGAAAATTTTGAATCGAGTTGTAAAAGAACTGCTTCCGAAAACAAAAACTGGGCATTGCTGGAGAAGTAGGTACTAGTTACGTTTTGTGCAACAAAAACATTTTTTATGATTAAAAAAAAAAAAATTTCTTTAAACGTAATTTTCCAAAATTACATTAATTCTATCAGATTTTGCGATGATTTCAAATTAAATAGGGTTTTAATTTAATTTGCAATGTAAAGCCAAAACAAAACGGACCATGCGCAACGCGATCCTTCACCAAACTTTGAAGCATAATCACTGAACTTCAAAGTTGCAAACTGTAATGCAACGCTGATTATAACCCTGCAAAGGGTGCAAAGGGCCGGAAAGAGTGCTTAAATATCTACGTGGAGGCTTAAAGCCTTTGACTAGAGTTAGGATCAAGTGACGGCTAATTCAAAGAATTTCCAGCTTGACTTAAATACGGTGAAACATAGGCTGTTTAGAATCTGAGCTGTTTTAAACTGTATTTTTAGGGTTACATATCCCAAGGGTAAAAACGGGACCCTGAAACTACGTCCGTCCGTCAGTCCGCCCGCCTGTCTAATATCATTCTGTATCTCATGAACCGTGGAAGATAGACAGTTGGAATTTTCACTAATTGCTATGAAAACAGGAAAATATTTATTTTAAAAAAATCTCATACTACAAACGTGATTGTTGCAGTTTTTAAAGATAATATGTAGTACGAACCCTTTGCACTCGCACTTGGCCGTTTTTTTTTTTTTGATGACTTCTGTGGTGCAGCGGTATACTGGAATGCTAAGCGGATGCTTCCGCATTTATCAATTATCACATTATATGTATTGTTTATTCAGCAAAAATAAAATAAAATAATCCTAACGAACCTTTGACATCTGATTTATTATCAGAGACCTTTCAGTTATTAAAAGCAAACATTCACCAAAATCGACAGAAATAAATATGATTTTTATTAGAAATCAATTTATATGCAAATCGTTCGAAATCTGCTCAACAATGTAAGTTGTTGTTAAGTATGTTATTATTTGATTAACGCTTTCATTTTTTTTTATATGTTATTTGATTGAAATTCGATTGACGAAACATTTATATTATTAAATACAAAAATATGCCTCAATTAGTTTTAATGCCTTAAATTAAATTTGTTATACATATTAAGAACAATTAAACAACAATTTTATAATTAGTTTTTTAATTAATATTTTTTAGAGTGGTAGAGTCTAGCTGTAGGCTCTGTCTGCAGCCAGTAATCGCTACAGACAGAGCCTACAGCTAGACTCGACCGGTGAAATACCACCGTCGCACAGAAAACGCATATGTAATTGAGGGTGTATATGGGCGGCGGTGATCACTTACCATCACGTGACCCGCTTGCTCGTTTGCTTGTTTCTCTCAAAAAAAAATACTACATTTTTTTAACAAATTAAATAATTACACCTTTATAAACTTGCTTACTTTCAAAGATCCAAACTCTTATATTAAAATGTGCCAAAAATAATTGCATCTTTATCTCTTCTCACGACTAACCAAATTTCACTTGAAATTTACCAAAATAAAGTAAAACTAATAAATTTAAGTCTAATTAATATTTCTACCAACGGTTCACTATTAATAAATAATATCAATGACGTCACCTGCCTTGGTTCAGACCGCAGGTTACAGACCGCGGGTAGACAGTTCACAGTCAAAGTAACCAGTTAATTGCGACAACTTATTGTATATTATGAATATCTGTTTTTTGCAACGTTTCGTTTCTGCAAAAAATGATCAATAAGAGAAATAAAATGGGTGGGTCGTATTGCAAGATTGTTACTGAATCTAAAAATATTTCCAAAATCATCACTTATTTTTATGTTCTTCCGAAATTTAGACTAAACAGTTATCTTTATGTTAGAACCTTTTTTCTGTCTCATTTACAAAAAATCATATCAAACCTATCCCAAGTTCTTGACAAACCAAAAACCCAAAAGAACTCAATTCTCTATGCTACGAGTAAATCAGTGAATGCAGTTCCATTTGTCTACAATAAATCAAGTATCACTTCACATTTTCCATTACCTCTCTTAAACTTCAAGCTACACATCTGAACCACAATGCCCCACACACCCGTATATCAATACGTACGTTTCATATTGCCCTGTCAGCACGTGACCTAATACGACAACTAACAGGTTTTGTTCTCAGGTTCTGAGGTACGTAATAGATAGCTTTGAAACGGCAGTAAGCTGAGCTGTCGAGTGTAAGCAGTTTTGAGGTTATGTTGCGTTGGAATTCAATTTTGTAGGTTAGGATTTGAATGTAAGGAAGTGTTTGATAATGTAAATATAGGGGAGTTTTGAGTTCGTTTGTTTTGATTTTAAGGTTAATAGTTGGTTTATATTGTCGCTTTGTCATCCAATCACTAAAATGTGTAGGTTTAGCTAGCTTGTCAGTGATCAAATTTCAATTAAGTAATTTGGCATAAAAAAGCTAATTTGTGTCCAGTATAATTTGACAGTGGCCCCGATTCTGAAAACACTGTCTTAACTAAACTAAAACTATCGCTGTCACTAACAAACTATAGATGTATAACCTATATACTGTAAAGTTTCATCAAAATCCATCCAGTAGTTTTTACGTGAAAGAGTAACAAACATCCATACATCCATACTCATAAACTTTCACGTTTATAATATTAGTAGGATTTTATATACCTTGTTATTTAACATACAGGCTTTAAACATAGTTAACACGGCGGCTAGCAAACCTCATCAATCACATTCACTAGTTGCGCAAATCGTGATACCAATTCAGTATCACCCATCATATGTTGGTATATGAGGTGTATAGCTACTTTCGCAAACTAGGGCTTGTTAAACCAACACTATCTGATTGGTATCGATGTTTCATAGAGTCGAATGTACGAGTCTTACTAGCAAATTAATGATTTACGGACATAGGAAGAGAACAAGGTTAAATTTTAAAAACACTTTTTAGGCGTCATATACGTAGTGTCATATACATACACACCATAAATAATTAGATAAATAGCACCAGTTTAAGACGTATAATAAAAGTATAAGTAAATAAATATACCCTAATGATAAAGGCCTCTAGTAAGTAGGTAAGCCTTTTATGATTTCCTTATTTTTCTACTTTTAAAAACCAATAAACAAACTAAAAATAGCACCTGCCAGAAATAGTTTGAGGCGTGAAAATGTTATTTTATGATTTTACAACTGAAAACGGAAAACGGTTGTAAATGTCTATAAAATTATGACAAACTGCTCGTAAATAAGTCGTATGGAATGCCAATTTGTTACTTACTAAACACGGCAGTGTTTTGCATTTACATATTACAGTAAAAGAGCCTGTGTGGTATATTGGGATTTATTCGAGCGGTGTAAGGAATTTATTTATTTATTTAAATACAATTAGAGCCACAGTTGAAACAACTGATAATTCCCCTATCTTTGTTCACAGTGGAATAATTGAATTTTTAAGGTTTTATTTTTTTATGATGTTTAATGGAAGATGTAGTGAAAGTGAAGATAGAAGAATAGAGTTTTCAGATGTCTGATTTTGTTAGCCAAACTTTATTTTACCATCCGGCCAAAAATGTTATTACTCTAGCAATCTGCAGCTTATATTTTTCCATTAAGCTTAAAATATTTTGTTTCGAACAAAACACAATTTAACCGCGATCGGGAATATCGAACTATCACCTTTTTTCAAAATTCTCGTTCAAAATGTGAAATTCTGGATATGCATACTTTGCATCTTAAATACTTACCTAACGCCAAAATGATTTAATAAAAAGATTTTTTTAATGAAGAGAAAGGCCTACAAAAACAAAACGGATACTATTTACTGTCTAAACACCAAATTCCCACAGAAAACTTCATATAACAGCGAGTGAAACCTCAAAGTGGGAAGCCGGTGGCTCATGTACTCAGCAGGATGCAAGTATCCCTGCTCGATGTTAATCTACCGCTTACGAGCAAATCTGCAAACCATCTCCTGGTCTATACCAGTAATGCTTGGTCTATACTAGGATATAATATTTCCTGAACTTAGAATCGTTACAATGTAATTTTCGTTGCAGAGGAACGACTTACAATCAATAAAGAATATTAAACGCTTAAAAAACATAGTTTCCGTAATGTAAATTTGTTTTCAATTATAATATATTAAAATGATTTGCTTTACTCAAGTCGGGTTAGCACGATGTATTAAAAGTACTAAGATAATATAACTATATATTTTACAATTTTACAAAATAGCTTTTATACCCAAAGATCGATACGCTGAAAGTTTGGAATAGAACAAAAAAGTGATGACTTTAAAAATGCCATACTCTCACGTTACAAGCTTATCAAAAGAACTTTCAATAAGGATTTTTCTTCGAATTATACTTTTTGAATGCCAATGTCATGTGAATTGTTTCCCCAATGTCATTGACTCAGATACATAGATATATACTAACTCATTTCCGTACATTTTAAAGGTCCATTTCAATTAATCCCTTCTTATCAAGGATCATTAATAGCCATCCAATAGGAAAGGGTTATTGAAATTATAGGTTACAAAACGCGAAATTAGTAGCCAAGAGTTATTAGTGAACTATGTAACCCTTTCGAGCTTCAGTTAACTTTCATTTGTTCCTGGATTGTTACAAGATATTTAATGATATTAAAGTTATTTAGGTTAAGTGTTGTGAAAGGTAAAATTAGTAACAATAGATTTTATATTTGTATTTGTTGGTGACTTTACCGGTGTTTTGTAGTCCTCAGTTAACTTTCGGGACAAACAGATTCAAATATCTATTAGAAATTATAAGCTTTGAGAATAGGAATCTGGTAAACACAAATGATTTTGAAAGTTTAACAACTGCGTTACTTATCTGATTTACAATTAAACAGGTTAGATAGAGCTACAAAAAAATATAAGAACAATTTTATTTGAATATTAAAACTTCTGAAAAAAACAAAAATTTGTATAATGAATGTTTGTGAGTTTTACAAACTCTAATGTATATTCTACCTTTCTATGCAAATTTTATCCAAATCAAATTATATCATTTTTAACATTTAAAACATTTTTGTAGTTCCAGTTCCCTCTTTTTTCATTTCCGGTTAAAAAGTAGCTTAAGTTAATTTTTGACTCAGCCACTTAAATGGCAGGCGTATCCTAATATTGTTAACTGTAAAGTTAAAGTAATTTATCTTAACGAACTTTACTAACTTAGTAAGCTTAGGGCAAGTTTCGAGGTATTTTTCTTTGAAAATCAATTAGTATAGGATACGGTATAATACTCGTACTTCTTGTAGGTGATTTAATTAATCACAATTTCTGTTTTAAAAGAGATATTTCCGCTTTAATAATAATGTTGTTCAAAAGAATAACGACGACCTCTGTGGTGCAGCGGTATATACACCGGACTGCTAAGCGGATGGTTCCAGGTTCGATACCCGGGTCGGGCCAATTTCGTCAAAATATTTTTTCGAATTTGGCACGTGTCTGGGTGTAACTAGGTTCTCCCCAAGTCTATCGTACAATCATTGCTTAGTTTAGGGCCACGCAGTTGGTGTGTCA
This sequence comes from Emmelina monodactyla, assembly GCA_916618145.1. Lineage (NCBI taxonomy): Eukaryota > Metazoa > Arthropoda > Insecta > Lepidoptera > Pterophoridae > Emmelina > Emmelina monodactyla. The sequence goes on from OU745316.1 coordinate 8,734,912, forward strand.
ATCTGGAGATTTATGTATTTTAACAGTTTAATATAAACTCCATCATTTGTGAACACGCTTTTAATCACAAGATTTAGATTACAAGCTACCGAACAAAACTCTTAGACTTTGCTAACGGAAAGAAACGAAGTCATTCGACATTAGTTGACGCACCCCCGGATGAGAGGTGCTGTGCGTAACGCATTTTCCTGTCGTTAAACAAAAAAATTAAAAAAGGTTAGGTTAATGTATACATGCCTTATTAATCGTTAAGGAATTGATAATCAATCTGATTAAGACAATCATTCCTTAAAAATAATATTTATTGCTTGACACGCTCCTATTACAGTCAGGGTATGACATATTGTTGTAGACAAAGACCTTATACACTGTGTAGGTAAGTGACCCTGTACAGGTAAACCCAAGAAGAGCATTTCATGTTATTGCAAAACCTCATAATCCGACGTGATTTAAGGGTCAAGAAAGCCTTAATATTCTAAATTGGTAATACCAGTATTAAACGATCTCCTTAATTTGCATTTTGCATATGTTTGAATTGACCATGAAAACTACAAAGTTTTAAAGTTTAAATTAAGGTTTTATTTGATGTCATGTAAAATAAGGATAATTTATGCATTGAATTAATTTAATGTGATCTCGATAGCTTTAAGTTGATCGAAGGTTAGTTTTTAATGTAATCATGGATAGACCGTGACCACGGCATTTGTAAAAATGTCGAAACGTCGGATAGTCAAAAATAATAAAATAAACGCGTTAAAACCCGTTAAAAGTAATAATGATCGCGTAAATCTAAGAAGTTACGTTACTTCGAATACAATTTACCCTTTCGAACTTACATTTAAAAATACAAATATACGTGAAGTTAAATATGGTTATACTAATGAAAAATGCGTCAGATAGATAATAACACATTAAAATTGTTTCCATAAAAGGTAATTCAATTGAGCGTAAATTCCGAATTACTATTATTTACACAATAGCGTTCGTGTATGTATTTGACAGGTTTTCAATGATAAGCCAATGAACGGACAGACTGTTGTGTTGTTTAATGTTACACTATAATGATGTATTTATAGGTTATCCTACTAATATTATAAACGTGAAAGTTTGTGAGTATGATGAAACTTTATATAGGTTATACATCAGATTAACACATTGGGTACTTTTTACCGCGGGAAAACTTCTCATTCCCATGGGAAACCGACTTCCACGCGAACGGAGTCGCGGGAGACCACTAGTAACATTTAATAATTTCACATATTATTTATTCTTCCATTTAAAATCTAACTAACAACAGCTTAAATCTGAAATGTTCTTTTCTACTAAAACATATTTTTACAAAAATATTTTTTATTGTTAAAAAATTAAAGTCCACATCAAAAGATTCTAAACATAAACCCTATTTCTATGAAGGTATTACTAAAACAAACCTTCCATTTATCCATGCGGGTTAAAAGTATTCTAATTTTCTATTTTATTTTGCTTTCAACCCCGGATTAAGGTTTTATCATAAAATATAAACAAAATAGGACCTTTTTACTCATATTCTTGAGCATAATGCATTAATTTTACGGAAAATTTGCTCGGATAATAGTTTATGTTTTGGAAAAATGGGGATTTAAGAAGTGATGAAATGATATGGGAGATTACGTTGAGATTTGTATGAATAAATAATACAGTGTATACTTTAAAGTTAGGGCAAAAAGTTAAGGGTTTGTTTACCGCGCCCTATAAGGTTTATATACAAAAGTCTATCTTTATCTAAACTGAACTGGATTTATGGTTAGTTCTTAAAGTTTCAATAAACTACAGTTAATGTAACAAAAACATTTAATAAAGTGTTTAAGCTGGAAATCATACTTATTAGAGGGTTAAAAAGGGTATGATGTACGCTGGTATTGACATTTTTCGGTTAATGTGATTGATGTGTGTACAGAAACCATAAAAACATATTCATTTTGTACCTTATGGGTTACACAATACTTTATAAATTTCACCTTGAACAATGCAAATGTTAACATAGCGAGTTTTAAACGTTGTTTTTTTTTAAAAAAATAAAGAGAATCAAATCACCCATTTTTTATAAATCTGGCAACTAACTAAACCAAAATCAAATAAAAACAATATTTCTATTAACAACTTCGTGTTCTAATTTACACCAAACACAGCCCACGCACCAATATCTCGCCTCTGATTGGTCGATGTAAAACTACTTCTAATTTTGAAATCCGTCGTTTTTCTGGCACATGCCACGCGCGTCTAAGCCTCAATAAAACCTATTAATATGCAAATCTATATCGACGCCTTGTCATTTGTCTTCAAGGAAAATTGGACTTTGGACGTCTCGTAGATATTTTGATAATTAAAATATGGTTATTAAAATTGACATGAAAATTTTGACGGGTAGATAAAAAAATAGTAAAAAAAAAACATTGTGAATATTTAGTGGTATGAGACATACGACATAATCGTGTTTTTTTTATTACAAAAAAAAACTTTTTTTTGTAAAATTAATTTTGTATGAAAACTTTTAAATGGACTAAATTACTTTTTGCTAATGGTGTATAATTATTTCTGCATTTCTTTTTTATAAAATAATAAAAAACTTTCGTCTTATTCATATTTATAGTATACAGAATCATTTTTTTTATATAATTGTATTCAATCGTTGAAACGAAAATTTCTATGTTATTAATGATCATATAGATTTTAATTCTTCTTTGCGGCCACTTACGTGTATCATATTCAAACGTACCTCAAAAGAGGCCCTTTTTACATTACCGTGTTATCCGTCTGTCACTTAAAATCTTTTGTTTAAGAAACTTTATACAATTAGCGGCGCATTTTATGCGGCGCTACTGTGCCAACATAAACATCGCGTAGTCTGTTTATATTGAAATTAAAATACTTAAAAGACCAAAAATAGCCGTGTGTCTAGCTAAAAAAGTCAATTATCGCAAAAAGACTCTGTGAAAATGTTTGCAAAGTGAAAAATAAAACTTCTGTGAAAATAAACTAGAAATACCATGTGAACTTCTACATACAAATTCAGTGTAGTTGTGGCGAATAAACAGTGACTGAAGCGTAAAACATCAACAGAGGCAGAAAGATATATACTTCTATGGACCATTTAAATACTCAAAAGTTAGAAAAAATAGTGTTTTGAAAACAATTATACAATGAACAATTGACGGTACCGACATCAAAATTATCATCATTCTTAACGTCCGACGATACATTTCAAGCCTAAACCAATTTCAACACTGTAATTATAACGCTGGGTGGACTGTTCAGACTAAGGTTTCGGCTTCTATACAACGACGCAGGGTTCAAACCCCGGATCAAGACATCATTTTTGGGAAACGTAATCTTATGGAACAGATTTAGATTTACTAAAAATTAACAGCAAAAAATAAAATACAGTAAAAGAAATTATAGAAACAATATTTTAAGACAAATAGAAACGTGGTAGAAATAGTGAACACAAATTTTAAGTTCACCACTTGTAATAGTTTAATTGCACGCCAATAGAGGGCAGTCTTACGTAACAAACATTTAAAATGGAAGGAATATTATCGATATTAGAAACAATACAACGTGATTTAGCGGAACAAAAGAAAGACATAAAAAGCCTTGAGAAAAATATAACTTTGAGCATCAATAAGAATATAGACAATAAATTTAAAATTATCGAAACAAGAACCTTAAACCTAGAAAAACAAGTGGAACAACAACAGAAAACAATTGAGTATTTAGAACGACAAGCAAAAATTAAAAACGTCATATTTTTTGGAATTGAAGAAACTGAAACAAAATACAATGATTTACAAGAAAATATTTTAGAAATTTTGAATAAAGTAATGAAACTTCAATGTCAACAAAACGAAATAGAAAATGTTAGACGACTTGGTAAGAAAAAAGATACATCTAGGCCTGTGGTTGTTACACTGTCAACGGTGGGTCGTAAAATTGATATTTTAAAGAAAAATAGGTTAATTAAAGGCATGAATATGAACGTGAAACCAGATTATACCCAAAATGTTTTACAAAAACGCAGGAACTTACAGGAAGAGCTCAAAAATAAACGAGAGCAGGGTGAAAACGTGGTTCTACGCTACGATAAAATAATAACCTTGAACAACACAGAAAATAATAAACAAAAGAGAATGCAGAAAAGAGATTTATCAGAGTCACCTGAATGTGTAGACCACCACAGCCCTAAGGAAAACGAAGGAAGTAGGATCTACCAAACCCGTAAGAAAAACAAAACCTATGATATTGCTACCTATATGAGAAGATCTACAGAAACACGAAATAAACATGACTCCGAATAACAATTAGCACGCCTCTCACAGCATCCTCTAGGCCGGCTAGTCCCCGGAACACTAGTTGAGGATCTAGACTATAGCCCCCCAATTAGAAAACAGAGTAAAGATATATCACGATATTTATATATTGCAAGTTTAAACGTTAGAACTTTATTGTCAGATTCTAGGATTACCGAACTAGACTATGCTACACACAATATAAAATGGGATATAATTGGTCTGTGCGAAACAAGAAGGAAAAATGAAGTAATAGAAGAATACCCTGAGTTCATCCTATATCATACAGAAAGTACCCTGGGCCAACACGGGGTGGGATTTATGATAAAAAAGTACTTAAAAAATGACATTGTCTCATTCAAAAGTTATTCTGATAGAGTAGCTAGTCTAGAAATAAGCATACCAAATAAAAAATCAATGACAATTGTTCAAGTTTATGCTCCGACCGAAAAGTGCACAGACGACGAGCTTGATAAATTTTATTACACACTAGAAAAAGTCATAGAAGAAGCAACAACAAAAACACTTGTAATTATGGGTGATTTTAACGCTCAGATCGGAAAGTTACAAAGTGGTGAAGAACTGGCGTTTGGCAAGTACTCCAACGGCAAAAGGTCTAAACATGGACAAAGACTGGTCGAATATGCTCTAGAAAATAATTTAAAATTTACAAATAGCATGTACAAAATAAGGAAAAACAAAAAATGGACATGGCAATCACCAAATGGTTTACATCATAACGAAATAGATTATATTCTTGCAACCCATCTCGTGAATGTTAATAATTTTAATATTATTCAGAATCTAAATTTTAATACGGACCACAAAATGATAAGATGTAAAATATCTATTGGAATTACGAAGAAAAGGACATTTATCAAAACTAACCAGAAATACACAAGAAATTTATCAATACTTCCAGATGATATAAGAAAGAAATGGGAAGAAAAGTTTACTGAAGCAATAATGAAATCTCCAGACATACAAACACAATACAACAGCTTTGAAGAGGAAATGACAAACCTACTCTCACAAATACCCAAAATAGAATTTAAACAAAAACAGGATACGAATTCACATATAAAGAAGCTATTCGAAGAAAGAAAACAACTATACAACAAAAAGAGAACTAAAGAAATCAAGACTCAAATCACCCAAATTAGTAAGCAAATCAACAAACAAATTCGTGAAGGTAAAAAGACGCACAGAAAAAACACGTTCGAGAAATTTATAAGCAAAACAGGAGCTGTGAAAAAAGCCTATAAAGAACTCTGCGTATCATCCAGGTGGACTTCAAATATAAAAGATAGAGAAGGAAACATGAGAACAAAGAGACAAGACATAATCAAAGAAGCTACATCTTTCTATAAACAACTCTACTCTACAAACCTAACATCAAACTTTGACATATGCAGCTTAGAAATTCCAAAAAGTTCAGATGTTATCCTCCCTTTACTACTTTCAGAACTAGAATTTGCTATCAAAACCCAGAAAAATGAGAAATCACCTGGAGAAGATCAAATAACCAATGAACTTTTAAAATCTTTACTGGAACTCTTACTAAGACCCCTGCAAACTATGTTTAATAATATAATAGAAGAAAAATCAACTCCAAATCAGTGGTCTAAATCTACAACAATTCTTCTACACAAAAAAGGTGACCGAGATAACCTTAATAACTATAGGCCAATAAGCCTTATGAGTAATGTCTACAAAACTTTTTCGAAAATCATCCTTAATAGACTTTCTACCGTCTTAGACGAGAATCAACCACATGAACAAGCAGGATTTCGGAAGGGATTCTCAACAGTTGATCACATTCACGTTATGACACAGCTAATAGAAAAATGCAACGAATATGGTAAAACTTTGTACATATGCTTAATAGACTTTACAAAAGCCTTTGACTCTTTAGAACATCCCGCCATCTGGAAGGCACTATTAGAACAAAATGTAGACAGAGGATATATAGAACTCCTAGACAGCATTTATTCCAAAATTACGAGTAAGATAAGATTTGAGAGGGAAGGACCAGAATTTCGCATAGAAAAAGGAGTCAGACAAGGAGACCCACTCTCGCCAAAAATATTCTCGGCAGTGCTTGAGAGTGTTTTTAGAAATATCAACTGGGAAAACCAAGGAATAAATATAAATGGCGAGTACATGAGTCACCTACGATTTGCAGACGATGTTGCTATCTTTGCAGAGCAGAGCATACAACTAGAAGTCATGGTCAACGATTTGGCGAGGGAAAGCAAAAAAGTCGGCTTATCACTGAATGCGACTAAAACTAAAATTATCTCTAATGGTCGACAAGAAGAGATAAAAATTGGCGGAGATATAATTGAATATGTTACAGAATATATTTACCTCGGTCAATCAATTTCGTTCAAAGATCAGACAGCAAATGAAATTCACAGACGAATTGCGATTGCTTGGAAAAAGTGATGTGAAGAATATTATAATCTCCAGACTTACACACCAATTATGTGGCCCCATGGTAAGTGCATTAAGCGCTTGTGTTACAGGTACCACACAATGGACTAGGGGAGAACCTAGTTACACCCAGACTCGAGCCAATGTCGAAAAACCATTTTGACGAAATTGGCCCGACCCGGGGATCGAACCCGGAACCATCCGCTTTACAGTCCGGTATAGTTACCGCTGCGCCACAGAGGTCGTCAAGTATTGGTGTTTAAAAGAGATAATGAGAAATAAAGACATTAGCATACATATAAAAAGTAAACTGTATAATACAGTAATCTTACCATGCCTAACATACGGTTGCCAAACATGGTCTCTGCGCAAAAAAGATGAAAAGAAATTAGCTATACACCAACGTAAAATGGAAAGAAATATGCTAGGCGTCAAAATTTCAGATAAAATTAGAAATGTATCAATAAGGAAGAAAACAAAAGTAACTGACATTATATGGAAAATCAGAAACCTAAAATGGAATTGGGCAGGCCATGTGTGTAGAATGACAGATGACAGATGGACTAAGAAAATTTTAGAATGGACACCAAGAGAGGGACAAAGAAGAAGAGGTAGACCAAAGAAACGATGGGAGGATGTATTTAAGGAAATATGTGGACCAGACTGGAGAAGACAAGCAAGGGACCGAGAACACTGGAGGAAGCTGGGGGAGGCCTACGCCCAAGAGGCGACTTCCACATAATTTAGAATATCGACAGGACTATTTTATTTGATTTTGTTTATTTATTGTAATTTTAATTCATAATTTTTAATACCTGACATCTTGTAATTTGACATTGTATGAAATTTGTGGTAGAATAAAGGCTATTTTTATTTTATTTTATTTTTATTTATACAATTAGGTTCAAAGTTATCTAACAATTTTACTGCCAACTCCATAGTGAGGGTACGGCCGATTTCGCCATAGTTTTTAATAATGGCCACGGAAAAATAAAAAGAAGCTCTAAAATAACACAACAACATCGTGCCACTTAACTAAGTGTAGGCTAGTATTCAAGGAACCATGCAATGTACTTGGAAAACTTAGTCACACAACAGATACGAGCCGATATCGAAAAGACATTTAAACCGAATCGGTCCGACCTACCGCTTAATTGTTCGTAACATAATTGTGCATAATTACAACGCCCTATTCGATATCAAAATCTGTGGTGTATTGTTGCACTAAAACAATAATATCATAAGCAAAATTTAATTCTCATGCTTAAATGTGTCTTTAGTTACTTAACATAAAAACAAGATGGAAAACATTGATGCAGACTAAAAAAATAAAAATATATGTTTCTTTATTTCTTTCCATAATTTTAGTAACACACTTAAATATAAATAATGTAAAAGCATATAAAACGATGCTCATCAAATGAGGTGTTATATTCTTTATGTATCTCTGTACTCTTTCGTGTTAACATAAAATAATACATTAGCAGAGATTACTTTATTCCTAAAAGTATGGTATTTTGTAGTAAAAGCATTTTAAGAACCTTCCTCTTCTGTTGGTAGAGGATAAAAAATAGGTGTTTCGTAGTAAACACTTTGCTTCCCATAAAGCTATACTGTATTCATAAACTGTCTCACTTATTTCTCCCAATTGATTAATACGTGGTTTTTAAAAATTGATGTGATATTTACATCGAAAAGACAGTATTTTGTGTAGGTAACGCCGGTGTTTTGACATTTTTTGATAATAGATAATGTAACTTGACAGTTACAGACTACTTCTGCAGAGTAGTCAGATTAATAATAACAATAATATAATACAAATGATGTTTATTGCAGGCAAAGTCCATATAAATAACAAAAGTAATACATAACATAGTTTTTTTTTAATGATTGTTACGGAGACCGAACATGTAAAGTATGTAGAGTCGACTCCAAGAGTGTAGCTTGATGTTGCACGAGACTAAATGCGTTAGTAACTTATCAAGTGACCCAACTTACTTGTCACTTCATTTCATTACAAACCGAATGCGAGTTAGTACTAGTCAAAACCTAAATGTTCAGGACATTGAGTTTCATTCAATACTAAGCATTTGCAACCATATTCTATAAATTATAAAGTTTATTTGATTAACTCGGATTCTTACAAAGCTTTGCTTGAAGAATATTTAATGCCATTGGGACGTAAACCTTCGCGCACACAATGTAATAAAATGCGACGTTTCTTCTTTAGAAAACGAAAATATTTTGAATTATTTATCACAGAGTTGACGTAGATTTCTAAGATCTGAGTAAGAGAGTGAAAAGATTTTCAATGGGTAGAAAGGTGATGAATTGGTTTAGTTGTTATGTTGTGATATGTGATAGCGTGTCGTAAGAAGTTTGGTATATCCTTACGCTAAGTACTCGTAAATATGTTTTGAAAAGCAAGATCAAGATACTCTGTTGAAATAAAGTTTTATGGGATTAAAAAAATACCAAGAAATATTTACTATCTGCACATTAAAAATAAAATAAACTACCTTGTCTCGCACTCTAATATTTCTAAACAAACTAACGACTATAACGCAAATAATTTAATGTAGAAACGGGGTAAATCCATTGATTCTATAAAAACGGAGCTAAATTAAATATTGCAACTATCAGTCGAACTTTCTACCAGTAAAGGTAGTTGATAAACTATCCTACTAATATTATAAACGTGAAAGTTTGTGACTATGTATGGATGTTTGGATGTTTGTTACTGTTTCACGTAAAAACTACTGGACGGATTTGGATGAAACTTTACAGTAATAAAGGTCATCATAATACACAAAGGGTACTTTTTACCGCGGGAAAACTTTTCTTTTTCACGGGGAACCAACTTTGGCCTCTAGTTTTACAATATTTGTCAGCTTTCAATTTTAGAAATAATAAAAATAGATAGGAACAGTGATGTGTGACGTTTCGTCGAATGGCAACTGGTACAACGGCATGTTCAAATCTATATTTTATTTTGTTTTTATCGGAGTATGTTAGTTTGGATCCCTGACAAACTAATTCCAACCGTTTTAGGCTTGGAATAAAGATGTGAATGGCTTTTACTTTAGTTTACGATCTGCTTTTAATAAAATCACTGTATATCAAACTTTGCACGGTGTAACCGTCTAATTAAATGATTGACCATTTACTTATAAATAAAACTGTTTTGAATGAATAGTATGTTATTAAATATCACCTATGAAAAACAATCAAAAATTTATTTAAAACCTCTTTTTATATAAATATACAATATTTCAGTCATACTTATTAAAAAAAACATATTTTACGATTTAAGGCTTATGATAAAGTAATGAATACGGATTTATATAATTTTTTGAAACTAAATCCTAATACTTAGCTATAAAATATTATATAAAGTAAGTAAATCCAAAAAACTAAGTTTTCACTAAGTTTATTGTTCCTATTCGGAAACTTATTTATTATTTTACGACTTTGTAAATGGTTTTCTTCAAGATTAAGCTTAGTTGACAAAATTTTGCTATTCTAAGTTAGTTTAAATGTCCCTGCGGAATCGTTTGGAATATTCATAGAGCATCATATTTTAGATAAATCCTACTTTTAGTATATTATTTTAGTCATAGTTATAGTGATATAAATAAAATCACTCAACAAGTTTGCAAAAAACATTTTTCTAGATACGGTAGCCTTTTTTTATTCCCTGTCTGGCCAATTTAGCAAATATTATTTTGAAAATTATAATAATAATAAGTTTCATCTAAATGCGTCCAGTAGTTTTTACGTGAAAGAGTCCATCCAAACATCCATCCATACATCCATTCATACATACTCACAAACTTTCACGTTTATAATATTAGTAGGATGAATTAAAGAGCTTAAATTATGGTATTTTTTTAATTTAGCTATTTATTTGTATGAATCAACTTTTCATGGATTTGTTTGTTTTTGAGAGCTTATTTATGTGTTTGGATAAAAGTGTATTCGTTAATAATTTCGAAGATTGTTTTTCAATCTAAATCACAACCTTAAAATACTTTGTTTTTCCTGGCACTAACTTTTTGTTCATTTCATATAATTAGTGTTACTTTAAAAAACAGTTTTATTTATAGAAATAAACAACGGTTGTTTCTCAACGTCTTCCTACACATTAAACGATAGAAAAATACAAAAAAAATGTTTTCTTTATAAATATTTACCTTCAGATTTATCTAAATAAAGTTTTTGTATTATTGTTCCTATTAATTAATACAGAGGTATTTGATTAAAGACGTAATTTCACAAACTTTGAAGGATATTTGTGAAATTTTACACTCGTTCAAGTCACCGTAGTATCGGATATTGTTTGTTAATCAATTGAGAACTTTCATACTTACATAATTAAGTCGAGTTTTGGTTGAATTAACTTGGGTGGTTTAAGATTTGGTAATTCAATAAGAGATGAATGATATTGTAGTTGTTTATTATAAGTTGATTGTTTTGGCTTTGTTCGGGTGTACTAATGAAGGAATAACGACCTTATAATCTTTATATTAAGACAACATTTAAATTAAATATTAAAATGGTCAATAAAACAGAAAGGTAAACGAACCCTTAAAAAACTAAGATCGTCCTACTATCGGTTTTTTTAATTGTTTGCTTTTATGTAAATAAAATATTTTATTATTATATAAAGCATGAAATTCTGTACGTAGCTCTCCACTCCATGAGAAAGCTCTGTAAGATGTCTGAAACCAGGTTTCCTTCATTTCCATAAGTATTTGAACATCTTATAAACCACTGAAGTAGGAACGCATTCTTTCAAGTTATTGGCCGGAGATGCTTTTTACTATTGAAGTAAAAATGCTTTTTACAAGGAAAGGTCGAGTCTTTCATAATGTATAAACTATTCCTTTTCATGATAATTTTATGCAAAACCTGTAGTTTCAATAATTTGAAAGCATTTTTAATTTAAGAATATATGTTTTTAGTTAAGACTTAAATGTAAAAATAAGCTCGAAAGTATTCGGATTAATGGATAAAACAGGGTAATAAATTGTTTCCCTATATTTTATTTGTTGAAAATAAAGTATTTTTGTTCAGCGAGCACTAAATATCTATTATTATTTTTAAAAGAACCTAAATCTATTCAGTTATTTATTTTTTTTCATCTTTCTGCGTCGAAGCATGCAGCTACTACGAAAGTTTGTAGTAATTTGCTACGAAGCATTTATATACTTAAATAGCTTTCGAATAGTTTTTCAGTAGTTGGATAAATTCTATTTGACAGACTTGTGAAATGATAATGAAAACATACTACTTATTAGTCGAATGGAATTTATCTGAAAATTTAAAATTAGACTCATTATAATAAAAATAGAATTGCCAAACTAATTATTAAAGGTGGATTATTTAATTAACTAATTATTGGAATTGGGTCCCTATGCGTGGGTTTATCTATAAAAATGCTGACGAAGAGATTACGCTCAGTTACAAGAACATATAAAAATTCAAACATCGCAGTTTGTACTATACGAAAATATTTGAAGAACCATTTTAATATAAAGAAAAACTATATCATAAGATAAAAATGAAGTGTATTTTATGTTACTTTTGTTAAAATTATTATATATAAATGGGGAATAAGGCTACCCGATTTAGATTGTTACCCTTATCACACTCCAATACTTATTTTACGTAACAAATGTGTTTTTTTGCAACTTTTTTTTAATAACTTATTTCTTTTGAAAACTACTTCGGCTGTGTCGCCAAGACTTTATTTATATGCTAAGATAAGACTTAAAATCTGTTTTCCTTTCTTACCATCGAATTCCTGTTACATTTCATTATGTGACAAATCTCACATATGATATTTTTATTTATTTTTATTTTATTACATCGCGACATCTACCAGTTATCTAGTCTCGTTCCCATCTCAGGATATGTAATTATAAGTAACGTGCCTTATCTTTATCTGGAGCGTGTGACGCCGGGCAGATCGCACCGATTAGAACCAGATTAAACCGGTTTTAGACGGGCTAAAAATATACACTACTCGTGTAAAGCTTACTTTAATATTTAAGCAAAAAAATTATTAAGTATAGTGACAAAAAGATTTTGGAAATTAAAAAAGTGTGATTCAGACTCGCCTCTCATTATCTATTTAAAACTGCAAAAAAATAACGATAATATACCGGTAATAAAGTAGGATTACAAAGTCAATTGGTGTCTTAATACATTTTCAGTTTTCATTGCACATTATACAATCACACTTACCTAAAACTTTGGTGATACAGCGTGTCCACAAGAAACATTACTTCAATCTGAGTCATAAGTAAAGTAAGTAGCATGCATCCCTTAGGGACCAAGCCGTCCTTCTGAACACACGCAGAAATCGCGGTCCCTTTTCTTATTACTGTGATGTCGACTATGATAGGACATAAATAAAAAAGAAATAGTTCGAGAAAGTTGAAAGAGCACGGTTCTTGTAGTCGACGAGGCGTTGATGGTTTACTGACGGATTCCCGGAATCTTTATTACCGAATGAGTTTAGAATTTAACTTTTTTCTTAAGAAAATGAGGAACTTATTTACACAAATGTAAGATTTAAGAATTTTCTTCCTTTACTGTCTACAACACCACATAAAATAAACTTAAAATTCTTATTAAAAAATGAACCTTACCGTGAATACATTAGAGAACATTTTAAGTTAAAACTAGTGTAATAAAATCTTGGCACAATTATCTTCTTGTTTATCTCTGATAAACAGTGAAATTTCTGACACACTACAAAAGAAACCCGGCACAAACTACCCACGTAAAGTCGCAGAAATACTCTTAACTCGTCTAAAACTGGTTTTGCATTCTAAGATTTAATTTAAGTGCGTAAAAATGTCTGGACAAAGCTTTCTACGTGTTTTTTTTTGAAAATATCCGTTTATTGAGTGACAGTATTTTAATAGTTAGTTATATCTGTCAATTCAATAATTATTTTTAATTGTAAAAGTCCTAAATAGGGTTTAATATTCTTGCTGTCTTCAAAAAATTGGTTTTTGGTTCATATTTGTTTAAAAATAGTAAATAAATAAATAAATAAAGCTCCAGACTCCAGACCATCATGTGTTTATGTATTTTCAGTTTAAAATATGTTAAACATCGATACGTCATTATTATTTATTTCAAGTAACATATTTGAGTTATACCAGTTTTTTTTTACAAACTTACAACCTTCTTTCTCTTCTGCAGTACCGTAGTAACATACAGGGTGTTTCAACTACTTTTATTTAATTCCGCGCACAAAAGGGACATATTTTCTTCACATTGTGCTCAGTAACAAAGCTCTTTGTGCTAAATTTTAATTTTCTTCCTGAATTTAAAAACGCTCGTGTATAAAATCTGGTTTCGAAAAACATACGCGAATTACATATTCATGTAATCTGGCTTTGTAACTGTGTGGTTTTTATGAGACCAAAGTAAATAAAATTTGTATAATAGTTTAACTGCAGATGTTAGAAATAGAAAAAATCCTACTAATGCCTACTATAAACGTGAAAGTTTCTAAGTATGTATGGATGTTTGTTAATCTTTCGCGTAAAAACTACTGGACGGATTTAAACGGAACTTTACAGTAATATAGGTTATACATCAGAATAACACATAGGGTACTTTTTACCGCGAGAAAACTTCTCATTTCCACGGGAAACCGACTTCCACGCAAACGGAGTCGCGGGCGGCCACTAGTTTACAATAAATGGCTTACTGCAGCCTAACCACAAGCCTTATAGCGAGACACAAACAGCTTTGTTTGGATTTTTCGTACCATGAGTTCTTAATTTGCTTGACACAATCAAGCCTTTTAATTACTGAAAGGAATCGTAATATAATTGTAAAGCTTTTGGCCCCAGTTTCCTGATCAGTCAAGCTCGATGATGGCTCGTCGGCTTCGCCAAAGTTAAGAAGCGCCGGCCGAGGTCAGTCCAAGGATGGGTGACCGCCACCAAAGTAGTTTTGCTGAATTTTCTAAGCCTGTTTTATGGTTATAAATAACTTTGAAAAGGCCAAAATCTTTTTTTACAAGGACAAAATTTTAATTAGTCTTACAAATTCAAATAAACTTATTCAAATTTTTATTATAACACCAAAATATCAATTTAACCAACCGCAGTTAACACTTCGGTTAATCTTAACAATAGTCGATTGAGGAATTTAATTTACGAGAAAATTAATGTTAAAGACGTGAATTATTTCATCACACCGTTACTTGATGCCGTTTTAATTAAGTTATCAATGTGCCTATTATGAATGAGAAATGTGTGACATAATAAACGGTAAAGTTAATTATTTCATATATTTAGTAATTGTAAGTAAAATATTTATTCCAAAATTTCCCTCGCCAGAAATCTAGTCTAATCTTTTTTTTTTTAAAACCAAACTGATACTGAAAAATTGTTTCTTTAATATAATTGTCTTTCTGATTTTATTGAATATCTTTCTGCAGCAAAATATTTTCCTATAACTTTGCTTTCCATTGTTTAAGCAAATTGTGTTTGTAAGAAATCTTGTGAAGCGCCAAGCGGTGCGATTAGAAAACTTTTGCATACTTATATAAAGCGGTTCCACATATTGCATCGCACATTTCTGCAAACAACGTGCTAAACAAACCGGTTTTAACTGGATTGGAATATGTATAACTAAAATTTTGAGAATGTTTTTTTATATCTAGTTTGACATCGATATCAAATAATTAACATTCGCATATTTTTCCACGAAATATCGACAGTTATAAAAATTAATGTTTCATGTGGAAGCTATGCAAAAATAATGTAACAATTTAAGTTACTTAACAGTTTTTATTTCACAGAAAAATATTTCTATCAAACAAAGGGAAGTAGGGAACCTATTTTTTTTTCTTAAATATTTTCTCACTAAAAATGACTATTTTTCTTCTTCCTTCATTTTATATCTAAAGACAAGTAAAACTAGTTTTTTTTCATCAAACTACACCACGTAGTGTCCAAACCTGCATAAAGTACGAGTGTTATTTCAATTCATTACATTAAGCCGGGTGTGCGGTTTGTTTTCATCGTGTGACGTCATAAACTACAGCTTGCTCCGACTCAACGTACGCATTGAATGCGGTTTATGAACCGCGCTCAATGAAAGGAGGTTTAGTTACTTGAAGTTTTGTTGGCAATAGAGAGGACCGTTTTTGTTTTTTACTGTTTTCGAATTATAAGAACACCAATTTAGCATTTTTCTTTTACTTGTGCTATAATACCTCGATGCATGGCAAATTTCATGGTCCATGGGAAGTATTTACCCAATAAGTTTTTGATTTTCTTTTAAATATGAAACTTAAATGTAACCGATTGATAATGCAAGCGTACAAAACCTTTTTTTCACAGTTCCATATTACAAAGATTCATTGCCTGCAACTGTTAGCTACAGATATTAATTAAAAAAAAAGGGTCTTCATTCAACCTAAACTCTAAAACGAATACACATGGGAAAGAACTTTCATAACCATCGGGATTGAAACTCATTATAAAATTAACCTAACTTTAACTAATCGCTTTCTTACTCATCTAAAGCTTTCCTTAATAATCTACCGTTGAGTTTCATTATTTATTCAGCACCTTCAAGCATTTACCGCCCAATTCACTAATCAAGGATTTAACTTATAATTAAATTTAAGTTAAACGAAGAATAGGAATTAGCTGTAACAAGAAAAGTTAAAATTCCATGAAGTTGACTGCGACGGTTCATGTCTCAAGTTTTTCTTTACGTGACTTGTATGGCAATTATTCGAAATGATTCTCAAAAGACTTTTGACCTGATGCTTTGGTACATGCTTTAAACAATGGGAGAAATCGATAATTTATGGAGAAGTTCAAAAACTTTTTTGTTAGAAGATTGTTTCATTATCGAGCGGCTAACATGCGTAGTTGAAAGATTTTAGTCTCCTGCATAAAACATATTTTTCACAGTATTAAAATCAACGGCCAAATTCCTATACATAGGTATATAAAAGATGATTAACTCATTGCAACATTGCGTGTGGGCAAAAAATGCTTGCAAAAAAACTTGGCCACTTTTTCCAACGCCAGAAAAATAAGTTAGAAGTCATCCTACAGATTTAATAAAAAGTTTTTCTTTTGTCATTACCTTAATAAGTTACCTAACACACTTCAAATTCTCACTTATGAAACCGGCGTTATATCACTGTAAGTGCACGACACAATCATTGAAATTACTTAATTAGCTTATTACTGAATCATTATTTTGGGAAGTAAATACAAACCATTTCCTTAAATTCAAAGGTTATACTCGTGTTTATGAATTTCTACGGTTTATCTCGTCGTTAATGTTAAATTATTTAATAGGTTAATTATTAACATTTACATCAACTGTGTTAACACGTGATGGTGTTATTAGGATTAAAGTTTGATATTAAGTTGAAATACTACTACTAAATTGCATAGTATTTGATTTATAGGTCGACCTGAATGAATTTTGAACTATCTAAAATAATTATTCTTACATTACAATGCTTCAGTATAATTGACTAGTGGCCGCCCGCGACTCCGTTCGCGTGGAAGTCGTTTTCCCGGGGGAATGAGATATTTTCTCGCGGTAAAAAGTACCCTATGTGTTATTCTGATGTATAACCTATATTACTGCAAAGTTTCATCCAAATCCGTCCAGTAGTTTTTACATGAAAGAGTAACAAACATCCATCCATACATCCACACATCAATACATACTCACAAACTTTCACGTTTATAATATTAGTAGGATTACATATTCTTATCAAGTTTGAGAAATATTTTTGTTTTTTAGATTTTGTTGAGTAATTAGCATTTAAATAAAACCTGCAGAGGACAGCCAAACTGCATATCTAACTTTACCCACAATCATGCTTAATTGAACACAAAAAACACTCATCAACTTACGAATCCAATTTGCCAAACTGTCAAAAATCCAAAATGTTGTTTCACTCAAAAAAACGCGTTAAGAATAACTTCTGTGCAATTACCCTGATTTCCATATCGGAGACTTCTCGTCACTTTACTGATATTTAAACGGGAAATTTATCTCGAAAACCTTAATATTCCTGAGCATAAGTTATTAAATAAACCTCACTTGATGTGACAATGACTTCGAGGAACTCCTTATACCTTCAGGAAGATTCGAGTCTTATTGGGAGTTCAAAATCAACTCAAATATGAATTGGATTATAGAAGTACTAGGTTTTGGGTTTACAGCTTCAGTCGCGGAATAATAAGTTTTTAGGAATATGGTATCCTCCCACAGTAACTTAAAAGTTGGTATTTTTAGGCTTTGCATCTGTCATTTTAACTTTCGTTAGCATTAATCCCACGTGATAGAGATAGATAGCATTAGATGAAAGAGACATCATCCACAATCAGAACCATCATCATCAGTTATAAGCCGTCCACTGTTGGACATACTAAATAGTCTAAAAGATTAAAAAGTGACTGTATAAAACGTTTTCATATAAGTGGTAGATTTTTTTATTAAAACGACATGCTTTTTATTTATGACTTTATGTGTGTTAATTACTAAGCAAGCCATAAACATAAATTTAATGCAACTCTGTCATTCAAATTATGCATGCAAACAATAAGTTCAAGATATAGCCTGGTTTTATAAAACTATGGAAAAAACAAGGTTAACGTTCAATTTAAGTTAGTGAATAGTTAAATAAATGATGTCTTCTTGCCAGCAAATAAGACGTAAAAATATGAAAAAGTCTGACGTCTATTTCGTAAAAATATATTTCCCTACGACGTTCGTTGATGGGTGATTATTTTCCCATCTTTAGTATTCACAAACGGTTTTCCTCAAAATTCCCTTAAAAATGTATTGGCATTTGCTTTAAGAAGCCAAATATATAAGTTAATCCCGTCGTCGACAGATGGCGGTAATGTCAAATACTTGTAATTTGCATTGTGCGTTTCTCAAGCGGAATAACGATATTTTCTGATGTTCCATTAACAAAAAGTATCCCTCTCGAATCTTATTGTGTGCCAGCATCATTAACTTCCAAATATTTACCTTCTTATTGTTTGAAATGCTTCGATATTTAAATTGACAGGTTTTTTTCTGAGTGCGACCTTTACGGACCTTTTTTGACTACAAACGCTAATGATACTTGAATGATATTTATGTTTTCTCTTTCTTTTGTTGAAGCTTTCATTGCCTGTCAGTTTTTATATTTCGAACGTCTGTGTTTTTAAGTATTTCTGATACTCTGAGGGTAACCAAAAAATATTGTTTTTCATCCAATTATGACTGACGGAATTCACTGAGCTCTCGAAAACAAAATAGAGCAGAAAATCGACTACTTTTATTCATTCAAACAGTTTTATAATTCCTGTTCTTGTTTGCAAAGGGTTTTGCCCCATTCCTTAACGACAATTTTAAGTTGATCCCGCGTTTTCGCATGCTTATTCAAGCTCAGAGTTCTTATTGAGCCAGCTGCAATTCGTATTCAGATACATTGAAAGGGTGCAACCTGTTTTAAAATTCAATCGTGCGGTTTGTTGTAGACACGAGATATGCTGTTTTCGAATACTGGCTCTAGGTTTGAAGTTCTATTTATTTCAAAATAGCTTTTGCCCGCGCCACGCGTTAAATTCGGATAAAACCCCTTTCTCTATGTATATATCCTTCCTCTTGAATCAATCTATTTATTTAAAAAAAACATCAAAATTTGTTGCGTAATTTTAAAAATCTAAGCATACAGACACACAGACGCCGGAAAGCCACTTTATTTTTTTTATTATCATCATCATACACCTTTTTTATTATTGTAGTAATAACGTATCTACTTAGTACATAGCAAAAATATAATTTAGATGGCAGTAACGTACAAAATACTTATAAACAGCCAGGTAAGGTAGTGCCCCCGCCAAATCGAGCAAAAAAGGTGCACGGCCGGACTATCTTTTTCTATCTATAGCCATGACACGTCTTCCAAAACCATATCAAAATGCCAAACGATGGCCTCTTAGACCTGTCAATTTCTCTCTTAAAATGAAGACCCTAAGCTAACATTGGCCTATCTGCTGACAGGGGTAAAACATCCCTCACCCACAACTATTATTACCCCTGACAACGTTTGAGTTAACCGACGAAAATATGATGTTAACTTTACCCCAAGATTCTAGCCTCTCAGGTTAAAATGTTGCCCATATTCATACGAAGCCTAGGCTTATAATGGACACCTAACACATTAGATCAAAATAATGGTGTAATTATTTAAGCTTAATAGGGTAAACATTAATTTCTAAGACTCATTTTAAATTTATTTAAATTGAGGGAATTAAAGTGTTTCTTTTTTGTTTCGTAAACGGTTTCCCTTTTTTTTATTCTATAAAAAGTAATTACGGATTTTAGACATTGAAATATGAATGGCCGGTTGAAAATATTGTTTTTTTTGTGATTCTACGTAACAGATGCGAACTCGTAACTTAGATCTTTTTTTCTTTTAAAATTTATTGCAACATAATTTCTTAATGGCTTTTAAACGAAAATTATCTACCTATAAAGACCCCTACACGTCGCTTTCAAAAAACTTATTTAAAATTTAGTTTTATAAAAATGTCAGACTGAATTATAAAATCAACACTTTTTCTCGAATTCAAGCGTAGGCGAGCGAAGCCGACTTTAATCGAAGTGGACCATTCAAACAAAGTATTTTCCCCAGCTAGCACATCGCAAAAAAGGAAAAACTTTTGTTTAATTACTGTTTGCACGGACTCAAAAACGTTTTTTTATCTTTCCAGAATGTTCTACCAATCGTTACCTGTTTACTTCCTGGTGATTGGCGCTGCGTTCTGTGCGCCTGAGCAAGTCCGGCCCGATCATGAAACACAAAGTCCACGGGACTTAGCGTTGATCCCTGAAGAACACCTATCGCCTATAGAGAAAAGGGCAACCGATTTCGATCATAACATGGCTAAGAGGGCGTATAGCTACGTGTCGGAGTACAAACGACTACCCGTTTACAACTTCGGCCTTGGAAAAAGGTTGGTATTAAAGAAAAACTCTGTGGTCAACTCTATCTAAAGCTTCATAAATTTCAAAAAATAAATTGTTCGTTGATTTGCAGATCTCGCCCGTATTCCTTTGGACTTGGCAAGCGATCGGTTGATGAAACACAAGTAAATGGCAACGAAATTGATCAAGACACCCTGGCTGACCTTATAGAGCAGTACGATATTGAAGATTCACCTGGTAAACTTCATTCTACTATTTTTTTTGCCACATACATAACAATTAAATTACAATTATCGTCGAATTTTGAGATGACTGTAAATACAAATTTCAAAGACTAGTTAACATTACCTATACCTACGAGGCTTTGAGCGTAGCTACCAGTGACGGAGCCTTTAAACTGTATTTTCTGTGTAGGTAGACGAAGAGTTATAGAGATAATTTTTACTAACGTTGTATACAATGTGTTAGGGTTCCGACTTTTGATACTTTACCTACGTGATATACATCAAATTTCATCGACAAAAGTCACCTTAGGGGGGGGCGCACCCCTCACCCCTCGTGATGGGGGTGATTTAAAAATTTCGTTTCTCTGGTTTGCTTTAAGTTCGTAAAACCATTTTTTTTTCATATTTATTGTGTGTATCTTGTTGAATTACATCTCATTTTAAAGCTTATTAAATTTACCAACTTTTGATACCACATTCACTAAAAAGTCATAAGAAGAAAAGAATTAATTTTAATGACTTAGAAAAAAAATCTTACTTTTTTGTAGTATTTTTTTAGTTTTTTGTCATTAAAAAAAAAACGAAGCCCTTAACAATGCATTTTTTTCTTCTTAACTAGTACTATTTGAGTTTATCTTTCTAACGATGCCAAAATTTAGGCCCGGTTCAGTAATTAGTTAAAAGGAAACACGAAATTAAAATATCAAAAGTTTATTTTACTAAGGTAATACGTCCTAGTTACAAAATTTAAGTACTATCAAGACTCGCGAGTTAGAGCGCGCGCGCAATGCGGTAGCAGGTTGCTTCAGGTTTTCGCCTAAATTTTGGCATCGTTAGAAAGATAAACTCAAATAGTACTAGTTAAGAAGAAAAAAATGCATTGTTAAGGGCTTCGTTTTTTTTTTAATGACAAAAAACTAAAAAAATACTACAAAAAAGTAAGATTTTTTTTCTAAGTCATTAAAATTAATTCTTTTCCTCTTATGACTTTTTAGTGAATGTGGTATCAAAAGTTGGTAAATTTAATAAGCTTTAAAATGAGATGTAATTCAACAAGATACACACAATAAATATGAAAAAAAAATGGTTTTACGAACTTAAAGCAAACCTGAGAAACGAAATTTTTAAATCACCCCCATCACGAGGGGTGAGGGGTGCGCCCCCCCCCCTAAGGTGACTTTTGTCGATGAAATTTGATGTATATCACGTAGGTAAAGTATCAAAAGTCGGAACCCTAACACATTGTATATATTTTGTTTTTATGTCTCAAAATGCATCGATATTTTATAACACTTTGTTTCAAAGCACCATACACCAGACTTGTAATTTTTTTATTTCTATTGTTTTAGGCTATGAAGTAAAACGTGCTAGACCCTACAGCTTTGGACTCGGCAAACGCTATGCAACTGAAGATTCCTCAGAGGACAAAAGATCTAAAATGTACGACTTCGGTCTCGGAAAAAGGCTACCTATGTACAATTTCGGCCTCGGCAAAAGGGCTAAAAGCTACAGTTTCGGCCTCGGGAAACGACTCACCAGCAAGTTCAACTTCGGACTCGGGAAAAGAGAACGAGACCTCAACCGATTCAGTTTCGGACTCGGCAAAAGGTCAAACGACGACAGTGATAATTACTACGACTTGTAAATTAAATTTTGTTAATAATAATATACTTCTACAATTGTGATAACTTGCGTGGAAATTTTCTTTTATATAGTTATATCATGTTAATTTTAATTTTATTTTATCATATACTTCAAAAACATTATTTTAGTAATTTTACAATCTAACATGATGTTTCATGAATGAAAATACCTACCATATCTATTATAGCAAGATATTTTTCTGTGGAAAACCCAGCCAATTTCCACAGTAAAATACATATTAAAGTATCCGATTTCTCATTTCCTACCAACCTTAGTTGAATAATCATATTGTACGCATTAAGTTAAGTAGAATTCCGCGTAAGTTTTCCACAATAAATTGAATGTATCTTAAGAATTACGACTGGAAAAATCATTCAATTACGATAGATATGAGATAATACGTGTTTAGTAAAATAAATAATCAAGTTAGGAGCTTGAATTTAAACACTTCTTGTATAAAACGAGAAACTTTTAAAAATCGTAAATTTTAAATTATAATGTTTTGTCTAAACAACTGATACGAAACATGTATATTTTTGATTTTTATGGAAATTTCAAATTGACATTGTATAATATACTGTTAAACTTGTATGTAGTTATTTATGTAAAATTAAGAAAAATAAATTTAAGTTGAGAAAATATTTCTTGATCGTTTTAGAATTAACATTAATGCAGAGCTCTGATTATATTTGAAAAAACGAATTACCAGTTGAATCCTATCAAATTAAAACTTATAGACCATAATAAAACATGAAACGTTTTATTTGTCCCAATTCAAGTAACATTGAACGTAAAAAATACATCCTTTCTAATCAGAGCTCTGTCGCTAATGAAATATAAAGAATATTTAAGTAAATAATTAAGACTTGAACTACTTGTTGTTTTGAATATAACCATTGAAATATACAAAAGGAATTATACAATTCGTAGTGGATATTGCATCATTTAATGTTTCCTTTTTTAGAACTTATCTTCACTTTCTCCCAACATTATTGCGTGATTACTACTATTTGTAGGTGATTTTTTACACGTTACGTAGCCACGTTTCCCAGTTTCCTGATCAAATTTGGATTGAACATGGAATATCATAAAAAACATACTTAGAAAAACGTTAAGTGAAAAAGCACTTACTAGTTTTGAAAGTTTTTATAAAATAAACCCAAAGTGGTAACGATCTTTCAAGTAGAATAAAACAAACGCACTTAAGGCTCCCTTAATATGACGTGAGATGTTACTAGAATATTCAGAAAAACAGGAAACCATTTATAGTCTCAAAAAAGCAGTAGGTACCTTGTAGAGAGATAGGTAGAAGAGTGTGCATGAAAAATACATACAAATACAAAATCTGTCAAGTATGGACTGAAAAATATTGTCAATATGTAGGTAGGTACTTAAATAAACATCACCGTCATATTGCTAACCACATATGTTAAATATTAGCGTATTTATCTCATATTGCCATAATCGTTTAATCACACGTATTGGCCATTTGTAAAGGTATCGAAATACAATCAATCGATTTATGGCCTTCACAGCAATCAATTAGCTGAACAAACATAATTTACCTGCCTACTTGCAGTCACTATGGGGATTAGAGTGACCTATTTTCAAATATGCCGAGAATTACCTTTCTAACTAATTATGTAGCTAACATGAAAATGTGTCAGTGCTGAGCTAAATCAGTAAGTTTCGGGTAGTTTCTATGATGATATGATATAATGCCTAGACAAACCTTTGTTTAAGGGAGGTAAAGCGATAAAAAGAAGGAGGATGAAAAAAAACTAATTTAAGAGAATTTAAAGAATATTCCTTAAGTTTTTTTTTGGATATAACTTTTAACGAGTGAGTGTAGGTTTAACCCAACAGCCACAGCAGGATTATCAACTAACCGAAATGAGAAGAATCGGTACCTGTGACATTTCTTATATCACGACATATAAACAAGGCATACGAGCTGAAAAAACCTTACTACTGCTGTGTAATGAAAAATATTAGGCAACGTAAGATGAGACTGAAGATAAACTATCTGTAGAGTCTATATGAAAGTGCATTTGAAGAAGATTTATATTTTTAAGAAGGCAGCAGAAAATTATTTTTAAAGTGTTTTCGGTATCAATATTAGGCAGCATTAGCTAATATAAAATAAAACCGTAGTTTAGTGCTTGTTGTCCATTATATTTATTACGTACGTTAAATAAGCGAGTAGGTAACAACTACGAAAAAACTGTATTTGTCATTTAGATAAAATAATATATGTGCATACCATTATAATGAAGGTTTTTTTTCATGTTATTTTAGCAATCATCTGAAATATATTTCTACAATATTAAACTAAATCATAACTAATGAACCACTAATTTGACCAGCCGACGAATTTAATATATTTTTCAGTTCTGAGTTAAATTCTAGGTACAATTCTGCGAAAGACGTGGTTAGCATTGTCCATGAACTATTAGAACTTAAGCAATAAGCAAGTTATAGATAATTTACGCGATCAAAGACTATCAAGTTGCTGTTTTGTATTGTCTCTTCAAGAAATTTCAGACTATAGTCTAAAAAATAATGCTGTGGAATAATTTCTTGTACTGTTAAGCAAATAATCCTTCGATTGGCATTTCTGTCTAAATTAGTTGTCTTTTCGACATTGGCTCGTGTGTATGCATGTTTTTTTATTGTCTATCTATTTGAAAAGTAGAATGTAATATATAATTTCAAATATACTAAGCCTGAAGTATAGTAGTTAAATTTTTAGCCTAGGCAATGAGTTCTATTTTCATATTTTATCGTACTTACGTAAATTTTTTTGAATTCTGGCATTTAAGGAAAATATTATAAATCTGAACGCAACAACTTAGTTTTTTTATAAAAACGAACATCGTCTTCGAAATTATTTTTTTCTTACATTTTATAAAAACAAACGTTATTAATAAATTACTCCTATTAATTAATTAAGTATAATAGGCCAACTTTTCTTTTTCTATTAATTATACGCAAAGTTTACCCTTGTTTAAGTTACAAGCCATCAATGTGACCCAACCACGATAAAATTACCTCATTTTCATGCCAGACAGAACTGAATTTCATCGCCTATGACAAAAAACAACTTGACGGCTGCTCATTATGCTGCAAATTAACCTCATTCTGGTACTTCGGTAAGCAACTGGGTTTTTTCTGGAGCATATTCTTTGACATATCTAGAGTAATCCAGACAAACTCATTAGAAATTAATTAATTCATGGCAATTATAGTGGGCTAGATAATATGATAAAAGTTAATATGATTTCAGTTTGTTTGGTAAAAATACAATAAAAAGTAGGTAGTAATTAAAACTCGTTATTCCTATTTAAATTTAGAGTGATGTTTAAAAGGTATTTAAATAAAAAGGTATTTAAATACATATGAAAAATAAAATAGCTTATGAAAAAACCTATTTCTAATAGAAATGTGACAGTTAAATCAAGCGAGATAAATCCGGCTCGAAGTACCGACAGCAAAAGGGGTGTATTTAACAGGATTAAATATTACTACGATATTAGTTTATAAAAAAACTTATACAAATAACGCTTTGGTATCGTAATTCGGTATTCCAAGAATTAATAAGACTAACATCCACATTCTGAGAAGTTTTCGTTAGTTTTTTGGTTTGAAAGATACTATTCAGTGGTCTGGTCAATAAAATGTCTTAAACTTACACATATTTTTATAAATGAATCAAAACACAAGAAAGGAGCTTTGTGAAATTCTGTGATAGCACGTATATTTCCGAACGTGCTACCTTCCTTGAACTAAGAATGACTTGTTATTGTTGGCTATTGTTGTCCGTGTTTATAAGTGAAAAGTAACCAAGACAATATTCTATACTCTTTACTGAATTTATTTAGATCCATGGAAACACATAAACGTTTTTGTGTAATTGAGTAGCAAAAAAAAAATTCTGCAATCATAAGAGTTATGGTTAAAAAGATTTATGCAGCATTTATAGGGCACAAATTAACTCAATAACTAGGGCTTTAATGGAACATATTTATCTATAACCTTCTAAAAGCTGGATAATAAATAATAACTTCATACCTAAAGAAATACCTATTATAAGAGATATTACATATATAAGGGGTTACATTTCTTAATCGAATTCGTATTAAGCTAATCTACTTGTGCAAAGATTTTTTTATTTGTTACCAAGATACAAAACTACAGAACAAAAAATACCTAATTTACAAAGCTAAGCTAACACGAACTAACAAGGTCATTTTTCCGAAAAAAGATAAGCTAACGAATAAGTGATTCACTAATTCACTTTATCATGCATTTTTTTTATTTTCCCAAACATTTACCGAACCCCGACCTAATTACTTATGTAAATATACACAGTTTCTTCATTCAAACTCCTGAATATTAACATGAGTATTAACGTTATATGACTTCATAAATCTTGTGATAAATTTGATAAGATCATCACACGGCATGTTTTAATATCGAGTAAGCTTTACATAACATGACTGATAATTTATAGGGGAGTTGTAAATGTATGATGAAAGTCGATATTACGTATAGATTATAGGGAAACCATAAAGTTTAGTGCGACACGCATATTGGGGTTTAAGGTGAATGTAAAAATATATTGAGTTATTAATATTTGTAGGTCTACCGAGTGGGTGTTACAAGGTTCTCTTCTAGGATGATGTTATAGTGAATAGTTCTTGAAGTGAATCAAACATATTTCATCAATGTGTTGTTATTTTTTTTTTGAATTAACTAATTTTATCTTTTAATACTCAAGATCAAAAAACAATTATTGTTAACACTTTCTACTGAAACTAAGCTAAGCATCAATAAATTATCTAGACTAGATAAAATATAAAGCAACGAAATCATAACCAGAAAAAATATTTTTATTCGCGTTTCTAAATTGAGGTAAACTCTTAAGAGTAAGTGTATCATTTCAAATATGTATTTGATATATGGAAACTCAAGAACTTCTGACATTCCATTTAATAACATAAACATATTTGTAATAACGTTCCTTGTTGAGAATTTTCCAAGTTAATCAAATGTTTTTCTTTTCCGGAACTTAGAATAGAAAAATCCTTTTTATAGGAAAAAACGACTATGAGGACAAGTTGATGATTTGTATATGTGTATAACAATTACTAAAGTAATTCTTCTATTTACGGTTTAGTTTATTAAGACCTTTTAAAAGTAGGGTGGAAATAAAACATTCTATTGCTATCGCGCACTTTCTACCACTGCTCATCGCTATGTGAGAATGACAAACGCAGTTAGAATTTCTAATGCATTTTTAAAATCTGTTGAATTCTTCACTTAAAATCTAATCTAAGATCTAAACATAAATGGTTCTTATGTCTATGGAAGCTACGAACCAACACTTGTGTGAAAAAGATTTATGTTAATATTTGTCAAAAACGGTGAAATAAATACTAATTACACCTCAACTAATGAGTTAGTTGAAGCCTCGTGAGGGTCACAAATTTCAGTTACATTTAACAAGTTTGACCATAGACTTAACATGTTGTAACTTCTACACAAATTCAAGTTCAGGGTTTAAACTAATTAACGCACAATTTACCTAAAGTTTGTGTTGTAGCAGCAAAAATCCTACAAATAATATATAAAGCCTCCAAGCATAAGTTTTTATGCTTGGATGCTTATTACTATTATTTGTGTATTTTATCTTGTAATCGGTTTAATTAATTAATTGTAATTTATATATACTATTTTGTTAATCTTAAAATATGAGTCTTTGTTACTTGAAATAAATAATTAATTAATTCATTCATTCATTGCTCAATCATGCTAAAACGGATGATTTTGAATTTTACTTTGTAAATAAATTAAATCAAAACATAGAATACACAACAAATCACAACGCTCATTTAAAAGCCTTCATAGTTAAATATTCTTCCAAATTGGAGGGCACTATTAACAATCGGAAGTCGGTTGACGCATGCGAAGCAACATTTGTCGGTAATAATGAATAATAAATTTAAAGGTTAAATAATGGCTAAACTTTTTACAGCAAAATTTTAGGTTAAACCTAAATACTACTCTACTTCAAATTTTACATCGCAAACCATTGTTCCTAGATTATTATGCAGTAAAAGCAGCAATTACGAACAGACGACAAGCAATAAACAGGCACTTTATAGTGAAATAAAAATGAAGGAAAACACTGACTTAATTAACTAAACAACTGGAGAAGACATACAAACTCCCAACAAGCAATGGCGGAAAATGAAAAATAAGAAATTAATGTTAAAATATTGGATGCAACACTCGGGTCTGGTGTGTTTCAGAATTCTTAGTGTTCTATTGTCGTAGCTTTTGACACGATAATAGTTTTTATAAGGTTTTACAAAGCTTTTGTACTAACATTCTTACAAGGTTTTTTTTAATGATGAGGAAAGTTTTGCCTTACGTTAATGTGACATGTTAGGTATAAAATATCTTAAGTTCGTGATGGTAAATTATATTATTAGGTACATTCAGAAGTTTGAGGTAGCGTCTCTAATATGATATGATAAGTTTGATTACTACCAGTCGGATTGGAAAACAGTAGCTGCAAACCGACAGACATAGAAAAACGAAGATAAGGCTTTGCTGGATTCAAAATGATTTCAGCAAAGTTACATTTGACTTCATCAATCATTTCAAATTTAGGAATTGATTCCACCTCTGAAAAATTGTAATACCCGAGGTCAAAGTTCGCAAAGACAGATTTTACTCGTATTTTAAGCCAGCATTATGGCAAAAAGAAAGTTTTCATTTTGTATTAATTTAATGAAACAAATTTAAACTCTTTAATAAATGGAAAACCCACGCAGTAAAAGGCGCAATCGTTTGGATTACAGAGTAAACCTTGTTAATTCTATTAACCTAAACGTGATTTTCCCTGTAGTTAATTACAATATAAACGTTGAATTCAAAATCATTAGCTTTTAAATATTCACTGCCCGAAAAAACATGGTTAGGGAGGTGCGGGATAAATCAATTGATGTTTTAATCTTTTTTAAATATAAGGGTACATATTTGTTAATCAAAAAAGGGTTTTTAAGTTTTATTAATTATAAGTAAATTAAAATCCTAAATATTATTGTTATTATATTTTTTTTGATGATTGTCAACGTTCGAACACTCTTAAAAAATAATAATTAAACGCAGGTACTTATACATACCTATTGGTATTATAGGTAAAGTATCCACCTATTTACTGCTCTAACATAACATTGAACAGAAATCATCATCAATCATGCGGTAATAACGTTGCACAATGACAATCGTAGTATAACCGCATTAACGCGTTAATTCTCACGTGAAATATTTCATTAATAATTAAATATGCAGACTATCAAACCAACTACACTGTAAAGAAAGCGCTTTTAAGAATGGTAGATTCTAGCTGTAGTCATCGACTGCAGCGATTAATGTGCTGACCCGATGAAATACCACTAGTGAAGTAAACGTTCCTGCGTTTACTTCGGTGAGTGCGATATCCGATGCCCAATTTCTCGACGCCTAACAACTGACCCTGAATTGATGCGATAGTGAGTGTATGTGCGGTGGTGACTATTTACAATCATACGACCCGCTTGCTCGTAAATGTCGTTGTATATTCAGATTCTAAAGTATACTGTTTAAAATTAAACTGATATTTAAATCTTCAACGAAAAAAGACTACAATTAAAAAAATGGATTTTGGTTTATTCAGTAGAACAAAAAACGTAAAACATTAACTTTCGCCATGGTAATTGATAATTAAATGCAAAATTCACTGGAGAATCCCAAAGGTTTTGGTGAAGCAGCTGCTATTCAGAAAAAAAAAAACTATACAAATGCCTAACACTTATAAAGTAAGAAAGCAGGATTGGCCACACTACATTTCGCCTGAATCACTCTTAAAATGGATGTAATACGCTGAGGACTTAGTCTTAACTTGGTTTGCAGAACTAATATAAAACAAGTTTCTGTCTTATATTATTGCTGGGCAAATTAAAACATTATTTGTAAGTTTAGCGAGTTGTGCAACTGGCACCAATTTGTAAGACACTTTATGTTTGCTCAATCTGAATCTATATTTCACATTTTATCGAGCTGCATTTAACGGGTAGTTTTTTACTTCAGTTTAGAAAATCTTTACTCAGCCAATGTCTGTAAAATACCTAAACATTCACAGCAAAAAGAACTCTATTTGATTTGCAATAAATGCCAGCCTTCTTCCGCTCCCATCAGGACTGCTAACAAGGTTACATCCAAGGACCCGATGTCACACTTTTTCATGCTACCCTCACTTTAATTCGGTTAGTGTCTACTGCGTTTTGCACTGACTGAAATGTAAGGAGCATTGCGTTTGTAATTGCATAGGACTTTTTTAAAAGACGGGGAATTCAATAAATTGTAAATTGAAACCGACATCGATTTTAAAATTTGTGGAGGACATTTTTTGGCATCTGAACTTAACAACAAACAATATTGGACACAAAGCTTTAAATATTTTTGGTTATTTAATTTAACTTTTATACGAATCAAAGATATAATATAATATCAAATTTAAACCTACCCACTTATTGTAACAAAAAGTCATTTCCTGAAGACGAAACCACAGATAGGTGAATCTCAACGGATTCGAAACTTTCGACTCAAATCGAGTTATTTAATTTATTTTTAGCAACTTTCTTGATGTTTGAGATGTTTTCTGTGAAGGATATGAAGTTATTTTCCTGTAATCTTTCAAGTTGTATGTAGGTTAATTTGATGAACTCTGTCTGTCAAGTCTAAAAATAGAACTATGTTTGAAATACATGAAGAGATGATCTAGATACATAAATAGCCTAGCGACACACATTTGTTTAAGTTGTTGTCATTATTCTTCATTTGAGACCAAGTTCATAACAAGAAATCTTTTTGCATAAATTAAGCTAATTAAAGCGATTTGAAATCAATTTGATAGCTAGGCATCCGACTAGTTGGGCAAACTCGGATAAAGAAAGTAGGAAGAAACAAACAAAAAAATATTCCATATATAGTTTATCTCAAGAACAAAAACTCAGATCAATGCACTCAAACTTCATATGTTCCTCAAGTAAAAAAGGTAACATACGACGCAATAAGACAACTTAATTAATCGTTAGGGTCCCATATTAATTTCAATCTGTATAAAAACAACAAAACCACAGAATCTCCCACAACCTTTTAATCCACCATCTCGGCAGAAGGGTAGTCTTGTAGATAGTGAAAGAATCTCCAAAATAAGCCTCTAATGGGATTTGTAATGAAACCAATATTCTCAGGACAAAAGGATTCATATATTCTAAAATAAAGCTTGTAAACGCTACTAGCCGTATGAAAATACTATCAGCGCGATTTAATATACGCACAGAGCCATCTATCGGCAATTAGCCAAACTAAAAGAACACTTACTATTACTTTACTACTCAACATTCCGCCCACCATGGACAGAATGTCCATATAAGAATATACATAAACAGAGGTATGTGCCTTATGACTAGCAACATACCCAATACATAATATACTTAAAACTTAAGCTCTTGTTTAAAAATTTAAAAATTACAACAAACTACTAAAATAAAAGCAATGGACTGTAAATATTGTAAATACTAAAAGCTGAACCCAAAACGATTCAATTGACATGACTAAGCATTACATGTCACAACTTAGTTACAAGCAACATTTTGTGACTAAGAACAAAAAAACAATTTCTAACTGTAAAAGTTAAAACAATACCATCTTTAAACCTTAAAACTATATCTTAAAATTGTAGCAAAAACATTTCAAAATGTATACAATATTGACCTTAATTAGTCACTGGCAAAATACACAGTTTAGATATAGGCCTTTTTATTACATTATTTTTGCATCTGAGGCTAACCACACGCGTAAGATTGTCCAAACCAGGGTGCTTGTCTATTATAATGCCGTAGAGCCATTTTGCAGGCGGAAGACCATCCTCTTTTATTAAAACAATATCACCTATTTGCGGTTCGTTCTTTTGAGAACGCCATTTATGTCGCTGGTGAAATTGAACCAAATATTCACAAGACCAACGTCGCCAAAAGTCCTGAACTAATCTTTGCGTAAGTTGCCATCTTCGCAAGGAGCCCACGTTAGAGTTTACAAAGTTGCGGTCGGGTGAAAGGACCAGCGGCTCACCAATCAAGAAATGTCCCGGAGTCAACGGGTACGGCTCGTTCGGATCGATACTTACCTTGGAAAGCGGTCTTGAGTTAAGGCAAGCTTCGATTTGCGACAGTACGGTCGACATTTCCTCAAAAGTGAGCTTATTCTCGCCAATAACTCTCTTGAGGTGGTGTTTTGTCGACTTCACACCTGCCTCCCACAATCCTCCAAAGTTTGGAGCATGCGGAGGAATAAAGTGCCAGTTCGTACCGTTGTTACCCAACCAATCAGCAATATCAGTAGCGACGCTACCTTTTTCCATTAAGAAAAGTTGTTTCAGCTCGCGAGCGGCACCTACAAAATTTGTCCCATTGTCGCTCCAAAGATCTGCGCAATGTCCCCGTCTCGCAACGAACCGTTTAAAGGCTGCAATAAAACCTTCTGAGGTCAAGTCACTGACTACTTCTAAATGTATAGCCCGAGTAGCCATACACACAAAAAGAGAAATGTAACCTTTGTACGACGAATGACCTCTACCTTTAGACGTACGAATGCTAATAGGACCAGCGTAATCAACACCGCATTGATAAAAAGGGCGACAAGGAGTAACTCGCGATGGCGGCAGTTGACCCATTAATTGTTGAGGAACTTGAGCGGCATGTTTGACGCAGGTAACACATCTGCGAAAGAAATATTTTGCACGGTTACAAACGGTTGTTACGGTACGCAAGTAATTAATCATTAGCTGCGGTCCACCGTGTAATGTCTTCGCGTGGGCGTCTCGCATTACTAAGTCGCTAAAATGACACTTACTTGGTAACAGTATCGGATGTTTCATAGCCTCAGATATATCTGCATTATTTAAACGACCGCCTACTCGTAGGATTCCATTAGCATCAACAAACGGGTTAAAGCCAAAGAGTTTGCTGTTTTTACCAATCTTTGAATGCTTAGTAAGACTCCGAAACTCTTCACTAAAGCATTCGTGCTGGAAATGACGAATGCACACATTAAGAGCTTCTTGCAACTCATCATGGTTTAACCAAGAAGTTTTTCTTTGACAATTAGCTGTTTTTCTTTTCAAAAATCTTCTACAATAAGCAATTATTCTAACTAATTTACCCAGAGATGAGTACTTTGTAAAGAAGGACCCTCCCCCTTCTTTAGCTATTGCTGTGTGACAAGCCTTTTTCCTTTCCTCTAACTGTGTGTCTTTTCTTTCTCTCTGTTTGTAAATTATATTTCTTTCCCATAACCACCTAGGCCCTTCAAACCACAACCTATGCTCTACCAACTCTAGTGTTTTCAAGCCCCTAGAAGCACAGTCTGCCGGATTATCTTCTGACCTCACGTGATGCCACTGCGAGCTCTCCCAAACTTGTAGTATATCCGAAACTCGATTTGCTATAAAAGTTTTCCACCGGCTTGGGTGACTACTTAGCCAAGCTAAAACTACAGACGAATCGGTCCAAGCAAATACATTTTCCTTAGTTATATTCATAACCTTTGCCACTTCAACCAGTAGTTTAGAGAGTAAAGTGGCTCCGCACAATTCGAGACGTGGAATCGAGACTTGTTTTATAGGAGCTACTTTCGTTTTGGATGTGATAAGACTGACAACGACTTCACCGCTTTTTTTTATCACACGCAGATATATGACCGCTGCAAAAGCGTCGTTTGAGGCGTCACTGAACCCGTGCAGCTCTCTACAAATATCGTCGTCATTGGTGCCATTCCATCTCGGAATTTTTAATTTACTCAATTGAGGTAAACCTTGGCGATAAAGTAACCAATCGTTCAATAGTTGAGCTGGTACTTCCTGATCCCACTCTACACCCGACATCCATAATTTTTGGATGAACATTTTCGCCACAACAATCGTTGGGGCTATCCAACCTAGCGGATCGAATAGCCGCGAAATGTCTGATATCACCTTTCGTTTGGTGATTGGTGTAGAGATGTCAGGAAGTGTTACAGAATACTGAAACGCATCTGTATTTTGATCCCAACCAAGCCCAAGTATTTTTTGAACTTCATCATTTTTGAACTCTACCCTTGAATTACCTGTCTTACCAATTATAGTTTCTGATAATTCCTTGCAACTACTCGACCATTTTTGAAGCTCAAATCCACCTAACTTTAAAAGCTCTGACATTTGCTTACAGATTTCTATGCCTTCTTCCACACTCTTACAGCCAGTCATTAAATCGTCCATATAAAACTCATTTAAAACTCTATGTTTCGCTAATGGAAACTGATCGCCCTCATCGTACGCCACTTGATGCAAAGCTCGAACTGCTAGATACGGAGCCGAAGCGGTTCCAAATGTAACTCTCAGCATACGATAGTGTTCTATTTCAGCTTCAGGGTTGTCACGCCAAAGGACTCTGTGAAAGTTGACGTCATCTGTAGATATTTTTACCTGCCGATACATTTTTATAATGTCTGATGTAATACATATAGAATATTTACGCCAACGCATAACTATATGACGTAAATCGGGCTGTAGAGTTGGACCTACCATCAAATCCTTGTTGAGAGAGACGCCGTTAGTTCCTAAACAGGATGCATCAAAAACGACACGAACCTTAGTTGTAGCTTTATCCTCTCGGATAACAAGGTGATGAGGTAAATAAACAACTTTTGGTTCGTTGCGTTGTTCTTGTGGTACACGTTCCATGTGACCTAAAGAGATATATTCCTGCATAACTTCCGAATACCGAACATGTAACTGAGGATTCCTTAAGAACCTTCGTTCTAGTAAATAAAAACGCCTTGTAGCAATATCTCTCAAATTACCATTAAGACATTGAGGTACTTCTTCGCGAAATGGCAATCTAACTATATACCTTCCGCTTTTGTCTCTTGTTGTTGAAGCTGTGAAAAGCTCTTCACATCGTTGCTCTTCCTGTGAAAGAAGTGGTTCGTTTGCAACAAGAGAAAGGTCGGACTCTAACTCCCAAAACCTTTTTAGCAACTCGTTGTCGCTAACTTCAGCAGTATGTAAATTAATCACCGATGCTGACCTACCAGACATATTTTCAGAATTTACGCTACCGGATAAGATCCAGCCCAGTCTAGTATTTTGAGCTATCGGATAGCCAGGTGGGCCTCTATAAAAACCTTCAATGAGTATTTGTGCGTAAACTTCTGCTCCTAATAACAAATCAACCTTATTAGGTTGATAAAATGTAGGGTCAGCTAATCTAAATTTAGGATATTCCGCTAAACATTTTAAATCAATCTTCCGTTCAGGAAGAAATGTTGTTATCTTACTCAACACGTGAGCCTTAACCTTAATAACAAAGGTAGGATCTTGGAGCGATTGAATGTTTATATAAACCGCCCACCGTGAGGACATAGAGCTGCCCTCGTCGCTACCAAGACCTGATATCTGACTCTGGTGTGGTATTTTCCGCAACCCGAGTAACTGCACCGCTGACTCCGTGATAAATGAAGCCTGCGAACCTTGATCAAGTAATGATCTAAACGTAAGCTCACCTGCCTTTGGCGACTGCACCTTTATCAACGCTGTAGCCAGCAACACTTGGCTAGAGCTGGCCGCAAAGCAGGAAACTACGTTGGGTGACTCGTCCTGAGACGTCGTAGCGACGTTAACGACGTTGTTTTCAGTTGGTTGCATAAAAACCGATGAATTGCCAACTGAATTAGAGACTGACTTAGGATGAAGTAGAGAATGATGTTTCTTTTTACAAATACGGCATTTTGTGTTTTGACGACATGAATAGACAGAGTGGTTGGTACCAAGACAGTTATAGCAAATGCGATTGGTTTGCACAAAACTACGATTAAATAGCTTATGTGATTCGGAACAAAATTGACAATTATTGTCAGTGGTGACATGAAGAGATTTATTAAGTGCAACATTTCTATTATAATGTTTAGGTGACTTACTATCAAGAAACTCCAATGATCTGAACCTTTGCTCTAAAAACTCTTTAAATTGAACAAACGTAGGCAACATGTCAACTGAATCACTTATCTTGCTCTCCCATTGTTTTCTGGACTCTGGATCTAATTTAGATGCAATCAAATAAATAACTATAATGTCCCAGGTTGAAACATCGATACCTATATTCTTCAATGCATTTAGACATTCGGTTGTTGTGTCTAATAAATCCTTGATTGCATTTGAACTCTCGATAATTAAAATCTTTTGCCCTAGTAGCCGCTTTAAAATGGAATTAGACAAATGTTTTTTATTATTATATCGACTTTCAAGTTGATCCCAACAAACCTTATAATTACTTGAAGTGATAGAAACATGTCGCAAAAGCTGTTCTTCTTCCCCATTTAAGTGAGCTTTAAGGTAATGCAGTTTCTGTACATCATCTAATGACTTGTTGTTATGGACAAGAGATGTAAACAAATCGCGAAAACTAGTCCATTCATCGTATTTTCCAGAAAACATTGGAATTGATATTTTGGGTAACTTAACCGGACATGACTGAACCCTTTCCGAAGTTTGTGATGTACTAGGAGCCGAGACAGGTTGCAGTTTCATGAGAGCCTCTCTCAGTTCTGCTTTGTGTACAAAATAACATTCTTTAGTAACACCATATATATCCTGAACATAATAACTGGATTTCTCATAAATGTCTTGATTAATCTCACAAATAATTTTACTGTGATTATCATTAAATGTACTCCACTGTTCATCAAGATTTTCTAAACAAGATTCTATGTAAAACTGTGTTATTCTAGCTTTAGCTGTTTTCTTAAAATTAATAACATCCTTTTTAATTTGTTTTTTTAATTCTGATTGCAATTTAT
Source organism: Emmelina monodactyla (assembly GCA_916618145.1). Taxonomy (NCBI): domain Eukaryota; kingdom Metazoa; phylum Arthropoda; class Insecta; order Lepidoptera; family Pterophoridae; genus Emmelina; species Emmelina monodactyla. The sequence continues at coordinate 8,772,485 of OU745316.1, forward strand.
CCAAATGAGCCATCTTAATTTATTATAATAAATGAATGAATTAGCAAATAATATTAAACACAGAAATATACCTTAAAACTGTCAATATAAAACTAAAAATTGTAAATAAAGTCTTATTATACCACAGATTACAACACGTTACTCTATTCACTTGGTTGTTGAATTCTTCTAAGATCTCAATTTCTTCAAAAAATATTTTAGTTCAATTTTGTTCAGAATTTTTCTAAGTGTTTAGACTATTCTGGCCGAATTTGGGCATGGATTCCCCGTAGTTTCACTTTTTGCCCTAAATCCGACTAAGTCCTAAACTGACACTTAGAAAATTCATGCATGAACTATTCTCAAATTCTTCTAAGTCGAAGTAGGTATAATAAAGTACTCACAGTTAGTCTTCACTCACTACACAAACACTGTCTTCATCCGTTGTGTGATACTACCGCAGCGCCCCCTGGTGTCAGTTGCCAAAAGCTCCAACCTGCGACCACTCGGTGAAGCGCCCTCTCGATCGACGGCACTTTGCAGCAACTAGCCAGCTTCAGCACTCGGTTCACTCAAAACTTAACAGCCGTAATATCCGGCTCGAAGGACCATGAAAGAATCTCCAAAATAAGCCTCTAATGGGATTTGTAATGAAACCAATATTCTCAGGACAAAAGGATTCATATATTCAAAAATAAAGCTTGTAAACGCTACTAGCCGTATGAAAATACTATCAGCGCGATTTAATATACGCACAGAGCCATCTATCGGCAATTAGCCAAACTAAAAGAACACTTACTATTACTTTACTACTCAACAGATAGTTAGAAGCAAAGTCACTGATTCTGTCTGTTAGTATGTTTGTCTACTAACTCCTGGAGTGGTAGAGTCTAGCTGTAGACTCTGTTTACAGCGATTACTGGGCTGACTCGACCGGTGAAATACCACCGTCGCACAGAAAACCGACGTGAAGTAGGGACGATGTTCCTGCGTTTCGTTCGGTGAGTGCGGTAACCGGTGCCAAATTTTCTCAAAGGCTCAGCAACACACCCCCAACACCCACAGTGTTGCGGGTAGTCATGGGCGGCGGTGATCACTTACCATCAGATGACCCCTTTGCTCGTTTGCTTTGCTATATTATATTTAAAAAAGAACTCTAATACCATAATAATAAAACCACAGAATCTCCCACAACCTTTTAATCCCACCCCACTAATAGTTCAGCGCACAGAACAACGCCACGGCCCGCTTGATCCAGTGCGCCGGCGGCTTCCTGGTGGCCAGCTCTATCGTCATCACGTAGTTGGTGCTGTGCCCGGTGGTGGAGAGGGTAACCAGTGTAGTTTACATGATAGCAACGCCCTAAGCCGAGGTCGTCCCATCTGGGAACCCTTAGGCAGTTGCACCTTAGGTAGGGCCAAACTACTTGCGGGCTGAGCGCCTTAAGCGCTCGCCATCCAAGCTCGGTGAAGCTGTGAAAGCCGTCAAGTGGCTAACGGCAATCAACAGTCAGAAAAAAAAACGTGGACAGCGTCCTGCCGCAGCAGCGTTTTGTAGTAGTTTGAAGCAAAGTCGCTGATTCTGTCTGTTAGTCTGTCTACTAACTCTAATACCATAATAAAACCACAGAATCTCCCACAGCCTTTTAATCCATGTGCATCTGCATTGAGTGTTCTTTTTTTCAACTTTTAGTAAAAGACGTGAGATTTTGAAGATATTTAGTAAAAAATAGTAAAAACTCATAGCACTAAGTTAAAAATTTGTAAAAGTTAAAATAAAACTATTACAACCCAAAAACTAGAACACTCAGTTCAGACGTTTGAACCAAATGGCAAGATCTCAATCTCAAAAAGTACTAACTCTGTGCTGATAGTTTTTATATTAAGATTTAGTAAAAAATTAGTAAAAAACTTTAAAGGAAATTACAAGTTCCTAGGTTGTGATCCTACAGATTAATCTGGGTTTCAATGGAACACTCAATTCATACGGCGTCTGAACTGAGTGTTCTCCAAAACATGAGTTTAATCAATGAATTACATAAATATGATACATTTATCTTATAGTTTGACTCTTAAAACAATTCGTAAAATAGAAATTATGGCTCAAAAGTTGTTCGTTGAAAAATAAACGAAAGTACAATTTTTCCAAAATGTTTGAACTGAGTGTTCCATTTAAACGGTTTAACAGATTATACTAAACTTTGTACACTGATGCAGATTATGATAAAAGTTTTTACTAATTTTTTACTAAAATATGAAATATCAACGGTTTTTCTAAGTATAATACTTTAATAGAAAATCCACTTTTAATGTTTTCATACAAGAAATGGTTGTAGGGTAGACATATTTTTTTTACTTTTTAGGACAATTTTATAATTTCGCTACATCCCATCCCATTATTATATTTGCTTATATTGAATGTACTTAAGTGTAGTCCAATTGTGAAATAGTTATTTCTGTAGTATTAATTTATTATCAGTATTTCCGTTTTGCGAAAACCATGTAAGTACCCTATAAATATATATTTTTTTTCATTAAGTCATATGCATGATACACTAATGTTTGACTAAACAACGAAAGACAAAATTATCATACCCTTAATTTTGCAGTGCAAGACGCGTCATACAAAGGATTCAAATAAATCTACAGCCCAAATGGAATTGTGTTTAAAAATAAATAATTCTAAAACTTTTCTTTTGCGTCGGAATATATATATGTCGGAGATCAACTATGCTTATGGTTGATATAAGAAGAGTGCGGATTGCCAGTACCAAATATGGTGCTAGACAGAGTCTATGTGACATCGAGCGAGCAGCTGTCAGAGTGACAGAGATGGTCTTGGGCTTTGGTGAAGAGCGGTTGAAAAATGTGAATGCTTGGTGGTTGCGTAGAAACTGTCCGTGATCCGTGCCTTCTTGTGAATTAATCGAATGACCTACGGAGTGCTATCAAGAGGAGATAATTACAGTGTTGAAACAGTTCTATTGGTTTTATTTGAGTCTAACACATAACCCACGGACGCCCACACAAGTTATAGTACTAAACGGCCCCTGAAGACGGCTCTGATGACGAAGGTATTCCTGCCGTCTTCGTCATCAGAAATGGGATGATCCTGTGTTAGTTCAAATGAAGAAAAGGAAATTGACCGTTGCTATGATCTGTGTTAGTTCAAAATTGAGAAGAAGAAAAAGTGAAATTGACCGTTGCTATACATTGTTTGAAAAACAAAATGAAAACATACGCGTTGCTATGCATTGTTTGAAAATCAAAATTAGAACATGCGCGCGCAGATGTACCGAAAACAATTGCATGAAGTAACCTGATTTCAAATTTGGAAAAGAAGGACACGGACGCGAGATCATGATGCGCAACTGTAATTTGTGTTTTGAGAAAACTAATTAAGTGGTACCTAGTCAACATGTCGTCACGATAAACAATGAAAGAAGAAAATAGAATCAACGTGGTTGTTAAGGATTGCATACCAAGGAATGTCATAAAATGAGATTTAAATTCTGTTCATAAGCCGATTTACTACTACCAAACCAAAACCTGCATAATCTCAAAAAGCTGCTGTTGTTGTTGTTGTTTTTAAATTCGCTCATATTACGAGCAGGCAAAGGAACTAAGCCATACAGCCTTGTCTTGATTTTCGGAATTTCACTAACAATTTTGGAAGGAAGAATGAGTCAAAGTCAAGGAGTCAAGTGTCAAGATGTGCAAGTGGGTATGACAAGATGTATTGTGCGTAGAGTTAGCGCAACCAAGAGAATACCAGTGGAGTCGGAGCCAATTGAGATACTGCGTCACGCTACCCGGTGAGAGTTAATTGCTTTGAATAAAAGTTTGCCGAGCTATGTGATACTGTGTGATATAATTTGTTTCAGAAAAACAGTATACAAATAAACCAAGGTTGGAGCCGCGATGACGAGATGTGCCGACATGAGAACCAAACCCGCAGCATACAGCGAGGGCGCTGCTTTGCTACAAAGTGTCGTGCCGAGACATTTCGCGGCCTGGTGTAGGAGCGGTGGCGGCGTCGTGGAGGTTGGAGTTAGACGCGCGCACACTGAGTTGCGGGTCGACTTAACCTTGCCACGGGTTACTGTGAGCACAAGGTGAACCGTATTGTTTCTCTTATGATTCTGGTGCTGAATACTCATTGGTTAAAGAAAGTTTTAAGGCGTAATTTAATGGTAAACGATTTGACAAAGTGGCTGCTATAAACGCGTATTCAGCACAGAAGTAGTTAATGTCATGTGACGTTCGATACTCAACCTCTTGAGATTTTACCTCATTGTTTACTGAATAATTGTTTTAATGGCTACGTTACAATAGATCGGTCAAAAATGATTGACATTGTTGGTAGGTCATGTACCAGATGAAATTGATAATGCGTTGGTGATGTTTAATTATTTTTGTGTAAACGCGAGTGAGAGCTCTATCTGACGGAGGTCGGGGTGGTGGCTTAGGAAAAGCGTGGAGGCTTTTGAAAAGCGTGGTGGCTTATAAAGTGGTGGGAGCAATGGTGATGTTGCTGGTCGGCCGAGGCCGTGGAGATAAAGAGGTGTTCACTCGTGTCGTGGAGTGTTTCAATGATTGATTTGTGGTGATAAAGTGATGACCTTTATCGATGGTACATGATCTATACTGACTTTGGTGTTGTGATATTACTGTTTTATGATATTCTGATTTACTTAGACAAGGAGTAAAAACAATAGTTCAGAAATTGAGTTTAAATTTTGGTTTGCGTGTGAAGTTGTCTGATGAATGTTGGTCAGAATTGGCCGAGCGGAACAAGTAGATACTGTCGTGTTGTGTTTGTCCACAGTATAATACACGAGGACGTGTACACGCAGGATGGCCGTGTCGGAGATCAACTATGCTTATGGTTGATATAAGAAGAGTGCGGATTGCCAGTACCAAATATGGTGCTAGACAGAGTCTATGTGACATCGAGCGAGCAGCTGTCAGAGTGACAGAGATGGTCTTGGGCTTTGGTGAAGAGCGGTTGAAAAATGTGAATGCTTGGTGGTTGCGTAGAAACTGTCCGTGATCCGTGCCTTCTTGTGAATTAATCGAATGACCTACGGAGTGCTATCAAGAGGAGATAATTACAGTGTTGAAACAGTTCTATTGGTTTTATTTGAGTCTAACACATAACCCACGGACGCCCACACAAGTTATAGTACTAAACGGCCCCTGAAGACGGCTCTGATGACGAAGGTATTCCTGCCGTCTTCGTCATATATATTATTTATTTATTATAAAGATATACAAATATTAATTGGTAAAAAAACTACGTTCCTAGAATTCTGGGTATATGAACACATATTTATGAAAATATATTGTATACTCATAAAAATATTGATAAATATACAACGCGAAAAATCGTGTCGGAAATTGTTCTGTAAGAACTAGGCAAGAGAATAAATAAGCGGTCCCTAATCATAGATTGGCGAAGAGCAGTAACTAAATCGTTTATTGGTATGTCGATACATATTTATAATAAAATCCCAGAGTCAGTTCAATCCTTACCTTTTAATAAATTTAAATTGCATGTTAAGCATACACTATGTAAAAAGGCTTATTATAAAGTTAAAGATTATTTAGATGATAAAAAAGCGTGGGATTGATGTCTGGACAGGCTATTTCTTTAGATTGTATCTTATTGTAACTATTTGTGTCTTATTGTAACTATTAACATTGTAACTATTGACTGATAACAAAAGAGTACCGAGTTTTTTTCCGCCGAAATAAAAGATTTTTATTTTTTCTATTAATTTATTTTTAGAGTGTTATTACTAATTTAGATAAGTCACCCCCAAAAAAAGCCTGCAAAGTTACCTCTAACTTGAATTATATGTGATTCATGGACGTATAAAAACTGGGACAAAAATTTAGGTACCCATGTACCACATATGTTTCATCGGACAGGAAACCTGTTAAAATGGAAATACTTAAGTGGTAAGTAATAAGAACATTACTAAGTGTAGGTATAAGTTATTTAAATAAAACACGTTTTCAAATAAACAGAACGTTTTTCTATAAAACGTGATAAATTGTGGTCACCTTACAATATTTGCTGGTAGGAAACCATTAAAATTTATTTTTCTCCTAAAGTAGGACATTTAGAAAAACCGTTGATATTTCATATTTTAGTAAAAAATTTGTAAAAACTTTTATCATAATCTGCTTCAGTGTACAAAGTTTAGTTTAATCTGTAAAACCGTTTAAATGGAACACTCAGTTCAAACATTTTGAAAAAATTGTACTTTCGTTTATTTTTCAACGAACAACTTTTGAGCCATAATTTCTATTTTACGAATTGTTTTAAGAGTCAAACTATAAGATAAATGTATCATATTTATGTAATTCATTGATTAAACTCATGTTTTGGAGAACACTCAGTTCAGACGCCGTATGAATTGAGTGTTCCATTGAAACCCAGATTAATCTGTAGGATCTGATAATAAATTAATACTACAGAAATAACTATTTCACAATTGGACTACACTTAAGTACATTCAATATAAGCAAATATAATAATGGGATGGGATGTAGGGAAATTATAAAATTGTCCTAAAAAGTAAAAAAAATATGTCTACCCTACAACCATTTCTTGTATGAAAACATTAAAAGTGGATTTTCTATTAAAGTATTATACTTAGAAAAACCGTTGATATTTCATATTTTAGTAAAAAAATAGTAAAAACTTTTATCATAATCTGCATCAGTGTACAAAGTTTAGTATAATCTGTTAAACCGTTTAAATGGAACACTCAGTTCAAACATTTTGGAAAAATTGTACTTTCGTTTATTTTTCAACGAACAACTTTTGAGCCATAATTTCTATTTTACGAATTGTTTTAAGAGTCAAACTATAAGATAAATGTATCATATTTATGTAATTCATTGATTAAACTCATGTTTTGGAGAACACTCAGTTCAGACGCCGTATGAATTGAGTGTTCCATTGAAACCCAGATTAATCTGTAGGATCACAACCTAGGAACTTGTAATTTCCTTTAAAGTTTTTTACTAATTTTTTACTAAATCTTAATATAAAAACTATCAGCACAGAGTTAGTACTTTTTGAGATTGAGATCTTGCCATTTGGTTCAAACGTCTGAACTGAGTGTTCTAGTTTTTGGGTTGTAATAGTTTTATTTTAACTTTTACAAATTTTTGACTTAGTGCTATGAGTTTTTACTATTTTTTACTAAATATCTTCAAAATCTCACGTCTTTTACTAAAATTTGAAAAAAAGAACACTCAATGCAGATGCACATTTTTAATCCCACCCCACTAATAGTTCAGCGCACAGAACAGCGCCACTGCCCGCTTGATCCAGTGCGCCGGCGGCTTCCTCGTAGCCAGTTCTATCGTCATCACGTAGTTGGTGCTGTGCCCGGTGGTGGAGAGCGTCCCGGCCCGCAGCAGCGTCTTGTAGATAGTTTGAAGCAAAGTCGCTAATTTTATCTGATAGCATGTTTGTCTACTAACCCTAATAGATAGTTTGGAGCAAAGTCGCTGATTCTGTCTGTTAGTATGTTTGTCTGCTAATAAAACCACAGAATCTCCCACAACCTTTTAATCTACCATCCCCACTACCTTTTAATCTAGGGACGTCCCGCCGCAGCAGGGTCTTGTAGTTAGTTTGAAGCAAAGTCGCTGATTCTGTCTGTTAGTTTGTCTACTAACTCCAATACCATAATAATAAAACCACAGAATCTCCCACAAGCTTTTAATCCACCATCTCGGCAGAAGGGTCTTGTAGATAGTTTTAAACAAAGTAGCTAATTCTGTCTGTTAGTATGTTTGTCTACTAACCCTAATAGATAGTTTGAAGCAAAGTCGCTGATTCCGTCTGTTAGTATGTTTGTCTACTAACTCTAATACCAGAGTAATAAAACCACAAAATCTCCCACAACCTTTTAATCCACCATCTCGACAGAAGGGTCTTGTAGAAAGTTTAAAGCCAAGTCGCTGATTCTGTCTGTTAGTTTGTCTGCTAACTCCAATACCATAACAATAAAACCACAGAATCTCCCACAACCTTTTAATCCCATCCCACTAATAGTTCAGCGCACAGAACAGCGCCACGGCCCGCTTGATCCAGTGCGCCGGCGGCTTCCTGGTGGCCAGTTCTATCGTCATCACGTAGTTGGTGCTGTGCCCGGTGGTGGAGAGGGTAACCAGTGTAGTTTACATGATAGCAACGCCCTAAGCCGAGGTCGTCCCAACTGGGAACACTTAGGCAGTTGCATCTTAGGTAGGGCCAAACTACTTGCGGGCTGAGTGCCTTAAGCGCTCGCCATCCAAGCTCGGTGAAGCTGTGAAAGCCGTCAAGTGGCTGACAGCAATCAACAGTAGAAAAAAAAACGTGAAGAGTGTCCTGCCGCAGCAGCGTCTTGTAGATAGTTTGAAGCAGTTACTGATTCTGTCTGTTAGTACGAGTATGTTTGTCTACTAACCCTAATACCATAATAAAACCACAGAATCTCCCACAACCTTTTAATCCCATCCCACTAATAGTTCAGCGCACAGAACAGCGCCACGGCCCGCTTGATCCAGTGCGCCGGCGGCTTCCTGGTGGCCAGTTCTATCGTCATCACGTAGTTGGTGCTGTGCCCGGTGGTGGAGAGCGTCCCGGCCCGGAGCAGCGTCTTGTAGGTCGGCGACTCGTAGATGCTGCTCGGCGTGCGGTGGAACTGCTCCGGCTTCATGTAGATTATGGGCATCTCTGGGGAAATGAGGAGATGGGGTAGGAGGGAAATGGAAGAATAATAATAATAAATAAATAAACCTCCAGACTGACACACCAACTGTGTGGCCCTAAACTAAGCAAAGCTTGTACTATAGGTACCACACAATGGAGTAGGGGAGAAGCTAGTTACACCCAGACACGAACCAATATCAAAAAACAATTTTTACGATATTGGACCGACCCGGGGATAGAGGTCTGCACCACAGAGGTCGTCAAAAGAAGACTGGTAGGAGGGTAATTCAATGCTGTTGGGAACTTGGGTTAAGATGGTCTAGACCAAATTTTTTAGTTGTCAGATTTATTCTATTCGACTCCGAGTCACTTCATGTATATGACAGTTATTTTTATATTACACGTGCAACGAAAAGTAGGTAGTAGGTGCTAGAAATCCTTACTCAAAAGCGATTTATAGAATGTGGCTAAATTCAAGATTATACACCTTTTAGTTTTTATTTTTTTCAGTTGTACTATTGACACGTTCACACGCACGCAGTGCCACAAATGTGAATGGTTCTATACAAACGCTCTTCAGTCAAAAAATGCAGGTAAAGTCTCAATACAAAGCATGCTTCGCTAGACTGCAACGGGTTCCAACTTTAGTTCGTACGGCGACGCTATTGTTTCACGTACGACATTAATTCTGTTTCTAGATTTATGCTTAGTCTATTCTTTGATGGAGTAAAGTTTTCCAGGACCGTCTTCAAAGTATTTTAATTGTATTTTCTGTTAGTATACTATAAATATTAGATCAACTTGAACGCATAGTTTTATATATCAAAGATAGTATAATTATGTTGAATGTCAAAAGCTTTCACACAACCTGGTATAAACACATATGTTAAAAACCCTCACTATCTTATAAAGAATCTATGAAGATCAACCACCAAACATGATTGCTCAATCTACAGAATCAACCCACTGACCAACAAACAGTTCTTTAGGCTTGCTCTCCTCTAGCACACCGTCGCCGAGGTTCCATCTCGCTCCCTCCAGATACAGCCCTCTCACGCAGCAGCCGTCCTCAGGCTTCTTCATCGGAGGGTTCGGTAACATCTGACAAATGAGGGGCAAGAACATTACTAGTGGCCGCCCGCGACTCCGTTTGCGAGGAAGTCGGTTTCCCGTGGGAATGAGAAGTTTTTCCGCGGTAAAAAGTACTGTATGTGTTATTCTGATGTATAACCTATATTACTGCAAAGTTTCATCCAAATCCGTCCAGAAGTTTTTACGTGAAAGAGTAACAAACATCCATACATCGTCACATCCTCACAAACTTTCACATTTATAATATCAGTAGGATTTAATTAAAAACTTACTTGAGTGTGACGTTTGTGTAATGTGCTCACTGAGGTGATTTTTTGACATTAAAGGTCTTTACTCGTGCGTAGACCGGAGTTGCGTAGTACGTTTTTTTTTCAGTGCGCTTGGAGGAAGTTGAGTGAAATCGTAATTACTAAGTCCTTGACTGGACAAGAACTTAATTTTCTTTAAAACTTGGTTAGATATGTATAGTTTTTTATTTCAATTTGATAAAGGGTTATTGACGATTACATAACGGGTTTTTTTTTCAAATACAGCAATATCTGTAGGTACAGTAAGCAAAATAGGGTAACAAGGTGTAAAATTTTTAGTTTTTTAAAAAATGTTTTTTTTTTATTGAAATATCCAGAGGGGAATTTTTTTATTATTTTTCTGGTTACCCTTGTGACCATCCCTACCACCCCCCTTCCCAGCTATGTAACCTTTTGGGACACGCTGAATACTCGTAGATACAAGGTACCTTGTCAAAAACCGAACCGTAACGAATTGGTCTATATCGTCTGACCTTAATAACTACAAAACATTTAAACTTAGAAACAATTGTGTCATTTTTAGAGTATAAAGTCAGCTTGTTTTAATATCAAATATTAGGAAGTTAATCTGGTTTTCTTTCAATCTTAAACACTATAGACGTTTCTCGTTAAAACCCACGGCCGTGGGCACCGCTTCAGCGCTACCAATTTTTTTTCTGTAAATTTTAACAAATGATAAAAAAAGTATGTTCTGTTTTAGTATTGACATGGTTTTCATGGCGAGTCAAGAATTGTGACCGCTAAACTGGATGTTAATATTATGCAAGATTCACGTGGCATATCGGAAGTGTAACAAAAAAACAGTGGCAACATATTTGCTTATTAAGATTCAGTTATTATCCGAAACCATCCTTTATTTTCGCGACAAATAAGGTAACTGATATATTTTTATTATTAGGATATCCGATAGTTTCGGTTACGGCGCTTCATAACATCCCTGAACATTAATATTACATTGTTGACTGCAATTACAATGTTCTTAATTCTTTTGCATATTACAGAATTTTAATGTTTGATCTCAATGCCACTGCGTGTTCTGCATTTTCAAGTGGATTACAACAAACTGTTTATCACAAGACATTGTCAGAAAAAACTTATGCAAGTCTTATTCTACTGCTATTTCTTTGTATTATAATACTAGTGGCCGCCCGCAACTCCGTTCGCGTGGAAGTCGGTTTCCCGTGGGAATGAGAAATTTTCCCGCGGTAAAAAGTTCCCTATTTGTTATTCTGATATTACTGAACCTATATTACCGTAAAGTTTCATCAAAATCCATCCAGTAGTTTTTACTTGAAAGAGTAACAAACATCCATACATCCATCCATACATCCATACATCCATACATCCATACATCCATACATCCACACATCCACACATCCACACATCCACACATCCACACATCCACACATCCACACATCCATACTCACAAACTTTCACGTCCATAACATTAGTAGGATATCTCAAACCTCAAAAGCATACGCGATGGTGTCGATCGCCACCACGTTCTTCCTGGCGTAGTTCTGCAGCGCTCCCGTGAGGAACGCCTGCGGGAAGAAGAACCCTGATATCCAGAACACCTTCGGGATGCCGTGAGTGGACCACTCCCGCATGAAGTCGACTCGCTGCAGCAGGTCCTTCACCCAGGAGGCTGCGGAGGGCGAGGGTTTGGAGACGGTTTAAAAGAAGAAAAAAAATTTTTTTTAAAGTGTAGTATAAATAAATCTCCAGACTGACACAGCAATTGTGTGGCCCTAAACTAAGCAAAGCGTGTACTATAGGTACCACAGAATGGACTAGGGGAGAACCTAGTTACAACCAGACAAGAGCGAATGTCGAAAAAACATTTTTACGAAATTGGCCCAACCCGGGGATCGAACCCGGAACCATCCGCTTAGCAGACTATTAGTGAATTACTATTATAATTATTATTCTGAAGAATATTAGTAAAGTTTATTTGAAAGTCCAATAAAAGAAATGATATTTGGGATTGACAAAAAAAGAGATAGATTGTTTGTTTAATAAAATTACAAATAATATTTATTGACGTGGTAGGGACTTTGTTTTGATATGCTAATTGTTATCAAGTTAAAACAACATTTACGGCTTTTTCCAATCGTACAAAATTACATACACAGCGCAATTCAGTTTATTTTTCTACCTGCCGAGTATTTTTGTACCGTATTTAGTTTATTCAAACCTTTGATCGAACCTTTTTTATAACTTAGTTACGTTAAGGCTTTGATGTATGTAATACAACTCTTTTTGATACCCTTCAAATCACCGATTTTCGTAATCAAATTACACAATTTGGAAAAAACTTTTTTTGTAACAACTTTTACGCTTCAGAAAATATAATACGGACATCTGATTGCCTGTAACAAAATTGGCGGGAACACGGTTTTTTATAGGAATTTGATATGATTAAGCATTTTACGTACATTAATCATAATTATTCTTTACAAACTTTGTCATATGGACTTTTGTAAAGGCATTTCACTTTGTAAATTGTATCGTCTACGGTGTCTACGGAAATACTACGAAAAGTCGTAGTTCGTAGCAACCCGTAGCAAAAGCAACGCTTTTTTAAGCCGCACACAAAAGATATTAATTTTGATGTTTGCAAGATAGTCTGTAGGTAGAATTTCTAGAATTTAAATCTGGAATAGAATTTAAGGTTTAGTTATCTAGAAACGACTGTTATAAATTCTAAGTTTGATTTAAAGAATAGTAAGTTTCCCTAGGTTTTTTTCATGCTTTAAACGGGTACCTTTACATTATTACGTTTCGATAAAAAAACATCACAAATCTTCAACTATCACACTAAGAATCTTTTATTGGCTCCTCACAACAGATTAGAGGAGTACCTAGTTATATGCCTTGAGAACTCACCCAAAGGCTTCAACGAGGGATACGCCTTACTGGACCAGTTCGGAGGCACCTCGTTCACGGCGAGGCAGTCCGACATGTCCTCGAGAGCCTCCGACATCACCACCAGGCCCTTCAGGGCTTTAAGCAGGTCCCTAGGGAGACAAGTTGTGAAGAAAACGAATATTAAATGGTAAGACTGATGATTTATATTCTTCCTTCTTTTGAAATCTTTAATGTGCCCAGATCAAAAGGATACTAAATTAACATAAAATACAATTTTTATTTAATTTTACTTTGATGTAGTTGCATAATTTGTAAAAAAATAAATTTCTCAAGTGTAGGTATAAATCTCAATACAGAATACGTCCGCTAGCGCTAACCTAGCTTGACGCCTACATTTTCTGTTTTAGTATATTTTTAGGTTCGTCAAAAAAGAGCTGAGAGTTTATTTTCTCCATTTTTATTCTCTAACGGCCGAAACCAATATCTTACCATAGTTTTTGAAAAGTCGTAACTATTAGTTATTCAGTGACGTTTGAGGTAACTGTTACTGCCGTCCCAATATTAACTTTTGCTGCATGAAACCATTAGTTTTTGATTACCGATGTTTGTATATTGTACCCTTAAAACTAAACGCTTTTGAAAAAAAAAAACATTGTACCCTTAATTATTACTTAGATATACTAATTTGACTTCACAGTCCTTAAACTAATGTAGTTAAAATTGATATAATATTGTATTTTTAATGTATATTCTCTTTAAAAAGATTTTGCAAACATTGCCGATACGAAGTAACGAAACGTATTTTTTACATGTGTCAGCCTACGTCTCTATCTACAGAGTACTTCATGTATATAATATCATATAACTGTAATGAGCTAACAGCTTAAAAAAACGCCCTCTATACTTTTTATCTTTAATGTAATTGTTTATTCAAAAGGCAGGTTCCAAGTTAAGGTAGGTTCAAGTCGTAAACGTACAAAACCTATGAGCTAATGCTTATAAGTAAGCGTAATATTTGTAAAAAAAGCATCCAAATGCTAGAAGAGACTAACATAATGATAAAATACAATTGATTAAAGCGACCTCTTCGAAAGTTGTTTGTACCCTTAAAACAATTTGAATTTTCCATTATCAATATAACGTAGTTTCTACGTAGGTACTTACGTAGTTTTGACATTTGTCAGGTTCCAATTTGTTTATGTAAATAAACCCAAAAAAATAAATCTTTAAAAACACATTTTACTGCCACAAAATATCTGAAATACTGTTTTCCTGATGGAATTAATATCTAAACATGAAGTCTTAACATGTAACTAAATCAATAAATGCCACTCGAAATAAATTAAAAGAGGAAGATGCTTGAAAATCAATTTCGCAGAAATTCAGTGCCGTTAAAGTTAAAAATCATCGTTCTGATCAACTACGTCTTAGATGGGGTAATTTAAAAAGGCGGCAAAGAATTGCAGTGCTTTAATAAGGCAAAACAGTTTAATGGTTTGTAATTCTATTGTATATTTCTCCATATGACCTGAGCTTCTAGGTTATAAAGTAACGAGTATAAACCCACAAACTACGAGTATAAAATGAAAAATGTGAAAGAAACACTGTGTGTTTGTGTGCCTGTCTGTTTCGTTTTCAGAACTGCTGAACCAATTTTAATGAAAGCACTTGTTTAGATTGCTGTCTTTAAAAAAAAAGTTTTGAAGTCAAAATGCAGCTGTTTACAGGTATAAGCTAGATGTTTTTATTTGCAGACTGAAGGTGGTGTTGGCTTAACTCCCTTGACCAGTTAGGAACTACATGTATCTACTGGGTTGACTACGCACTATGGTGGTGATAGCCAAGACATATCAGAGATAGTGAAATCATCTGTTGCCCCACAAATGTCAAGGTGTGGTAAAAGATAAAGATATTTTAATAATGGCTCCAATACTGTATAAAAATGTATAATAAATATTTTAAAATATGATATTTTGATTTTAATTTTTACCAATACCTACCTTACTATGTTATCTTTCGAAAAGGTTTCAGATAATATACTCAGGGGCACATTTAACCGTCCACTCATCTTAAATGTCCTTTCGATTGTTTCTGTTAACTTGAGTTTTGACTACTAGGTGTTACTTGATAGGTAGGTATATCTTAAACATGAAGGAATGAACCACTGGGCACATGCGTGGCTAATTGTCGGGAACTAATAACGAAAACCAGGGACAGATCGAAAAATCTTGACAAAATTTAGGTGGCCGGTTAAAAGTGCCCCTGAGTGTAGTTGAATACAATAGACTTTAATAATAAAACAAATTATCAGAATATTTTTTTATTTGCAGGTCTTAGTTTTAGTAGCAATATTTTAAACGAAAATTATCTGAAAAAAAATGTTTAACAAAAATCATAATAACATTTCATAAACCTTTATGTATGAGCTTAAATAATTATGTATCGAATTTTGTCTAGCTGCATGATGTTGGTTACCCATATCTTCGGCAAGTATAGGGATAGTATCTTCTGCCTCTTATTGCTCTATTGTCTTGTTAATCTAAAAATTAAATAAACCTTTATTCGTGATTCACAGTCAGTACGTAGTTAATACAATAACAGTTTTAAAGAGATTGGCAGGCAAATATAACCATATACATAAACACAACTTACAGTCATTGGCACGTGTGGGCAGTCAATTACACCGAGAATTTTAGGAAAACGTACCATGCTGTAGAATCCTTGCTGGGCTTTGTCCTGTACGTTGACGTCGTCCGGATACAAGCCAGCTATTGCTCGGGACACATCAGCCACAATCTGCTGGCTGAAGCCGTAGTAGTAGTAGTGTAAAGTAGTAGCCACAGATACCCAATGCATAAAATCGCAGAGTGAGCATCAATTGGTGAAGTGGTTCCTTGAATGTTTTGTACATATTAGTATATTTAAAAAAACATAAACCTTTCAACATTTTTTAACAGAATCTTTATTCAAAAGGAACCAAGTAGTTACGAATTAAGCTAATTAATGTTGCTTACCGGGAGCACAACACCTTCAGAGATGGTGATATTTTCATTAGGATTTCTTCGGTACATGTTTTTTTAATCATAATCGGGATGTAACTTCCAAGTCTGATTCAAAATATACTTAAATAATTTGTTCGACTATTTATTTTGCGTTTAAACTGATTTTTATCACTTTCGTCAATAAACAATTCTGTTTACATTTTTATTTTAAGGTTATACTAGCTCTTTTACCATAAGTTTATCGCCCAATTTTGAAAGATAGCAATGTCATAACAAATAGTTACATAAAATAGATAAAGATAACTAATAGTTATTTATTGATACGCTCAAATATTTTTTTCTATGCATTTGACAAACTATGGTAAACTCATTGGTAGATCAAGCAAATGGTTAGTAATCGCCCTTTACCAGAGTTTATTGGGACGCAAAATCATAGGTAATGTTACTAATAGTTACAGAAATGACAAGGCGTCAAAGGTTAGTAGGTTATTGGTTTCGGCGGTAACCGCCGTGTTAGTCTACCGATTGTTTCAGACCGATGATTCTAAATAATAGATGTCCTTTCACTGTATAAAAGTATTATTTTTGTACAGTTATATATTTTTTTGTTTTACTTTATATTAATAATTAAGTTGCAGCTATATAAGCTTTAAGGAGGTTATATAACTTACTGCAAAGTTTGTTTAATGACCACCAGTAGTTTGTTGTATCGGATTGCTTCTTGAATTAGGACAGTGTTCAATGACTCCTTGTATGACACTGGATACCTGAGTTGTACCATGGTCACTATATTAATTATTTGAATGGCGTAGGAGGCTATTCTAATATTATATGGGAAAATAATTAATGATCTAATTTGTAAAGCCTAAACCTAAACTTTATAATAAATTTAATAGCCATATCAAATAGCATTTTCAAATTTTGAATATTTGAACTTTTTTCTTTTGATACATAACAAATTAGGGTTCATTTTAACTTCAGACTTAGATTTTGACCCTTCAACAAGCCCTTTTTAAACGAAACAACCTACAGCTGCTACTTATCTCATCACATATCTGTTTTCATAAATAAATCTCCAAATCCCAGACTAACACACCAATTATGTAGCCCTAAAGTAGTAGTAAGTTGCAGTAAGCACTTGTGTAATAGGCACCACACAATGGACTAGGGGAGAACCCAGTTACACCCAGACACGAGCCAATATCGAAAACCATTTTTACGAAATTGGCCCGGCCCGGGGATCGAACCCGGAACCTTTCGCTTTGCAGTCCGGTATATATACCGCTGCACTCGGAGTTCGTCAAGACATAAGGTCGTCGTCAATAATAAAAAAAAGACGTGTGGCACTCGGAGACTGCCGCGGTAAAGCTATTGCAAGCATTTTTTAACAACTTCTGTAAAGATTTATTTATTTTATTTATGCAGTATTTTTTTCCTTTTTTCCTGAACCGACGATACACGACTTTCCTGCACCGCTGTGCCTGTTGGAGTGGGGGGTGTTAGGTTTTTTCGTTACGGAATTTTTACATTCGGTCACCGCGCTCGGAGCCTGAGATAAAAGCTATGCAATAGCTTAAAAACTCATAATACTTACACAGTGGTGATATACTTGATGTCCAGCACTTCTGGAAGTACCTCCAGTATCTCGAGCGCCGCTTCCTCCGTCAGCTCTTCAACAGTCTTACCTCCTTCCGCGATCTCCTCCTTGGGCTGCTGGTCGCGGATGGTCACTGGAAAATGGACCTTATTTAGAGGTTTTTAGACTGTTATTCCATTGATTATGAATACGCTTAAAACCTTTTGTTTGAGTATATCAATTTATACAAGTGTAGTTTTTGTGATCGATATTGTTTTCTGATTCAGTTTTAATGTGGTTTATCAGTTTAATTTTTATATAACTAACTAACCTTAACGATACTGAAAATGTCAAGAGATTTTTTTAATACACTTAGGTAGTATGATATTAAACACATACATTGAAAAAACATTGCCTTTTGTAACACTCTACTACTTCAACACTTTTTATTTTTACAACACTACTACTCCTAAACTTACATAGACATTAATAAAAAATTCTACTTTCTATGCCAATGCGTGTAAATACATGAATTGTAAATAAATAAATAAATAAAAATGTATGAACTCAGCGTTAATGTTTGTCTCCAATCACAATCCTACCAACTACACCAACTGACCTAGCACCATCTCAGTTTCGTTCATGGCGTATTTGATGTTAGCGTTGGGGTGCAGGCCGAACATCGCGGGGTCGTCGTTCAGGGGGAGGGTGCGGATGTACGCCGTGTACTCGTCGAGGGTGGCCGTCGGGGGTTGCTGCGAGGGGGTGCAAGGGGTAGAACAGTGTGGTCGTAGGTGGATGTAGACTTAAATCTATGACTTAGGGAAAGAAAAACACTCTATACAGGGTTATTTTTAATTAGCGCATCACCTCTTGCAGGCGGCTTCCCTACATCAAACAAAGACAAAAGACAAAGTCCTCCTTCAATCTCTCTCAAATACAATAAAGCATTTGAAAGTATGTTTCTCTTTAAACTGTAAAGACAGTAAAACAAGAGTAGACGGTAGTTTACGGTCTTGTCTTACTGACAGAAAGTCAGTATATTTTCGTTGCGTCGTAGAATATAAATATGTGACATATGTATAAACATACTTCAACATACTTCTCTTCAGATCCAGATAGCTTTTCCCCGACAGTTGAATAATTTGCCCTTAATTGTATTTCTTTACTTACAAAATCAAAACAACAAAATAGTTTTATTGACTAAAAATCCATGTATTAGTCACAACCCATATTAATTTTGAAGTTATAGATACCGGAAAAATGAACGCGGGTATCCGAGCATTGTGCGACTGGGAATCAAGTCGTTCGCTGGGTCATCGTAGCGGCGCGGTAGCACAGTGGTCAGAGCATTGGACCGGTTATCCAAAGGTCCTAAATCGATTCCTAATCGCACAATGCTCGGAGACCTTTCCCTTTTCTAGTCTCTATAACTTCAAAATTAACAAATTAGCATTTAAAATGCAAAACTAAAAGTAAAATCTCAACGGGTCGACGACATTTCGGACACAAAAACTCGGACACCTTAGTAAAAAATAATATTAAACTTGAAAATCCATACATTGGCCAAGGTGTCCGAGTTTCTGTGTCCGAAATGTCGTCGACCCATCTCAACAACCCATATTGCTTTTCCCCTACTCCTTTAACCCTGTATAAGCTACCTGTTTATAAGCGCCCGACTCGTCGAAGGCGTGCCCCTTGGCCAGAACTGCCAGGTTGTAGTAGTCGGCGAGCTGCGTGAGCAGGCAGCGCCGGTCCCAGTCGTCCGTCACGCGCCCGCCGTAGTTGATGTGCCCCGCCGTGTACGTTAGCATCTGTTGAGTTCGTTGAGTTAGGGTGGGTATATTAATAGTGGTAGAGTCTAGCTGTAGGCTCGGTCTGCAGCGATTACTGGGCTGACTCGACCGGTGAAATACCGATAATAGAGTACACCGAGAAATATCGACCGTCGCACAAAAAACCGACGTGAAGTAGGGACGATGTTCCTGCGTTTCGTTCGGTGAGTGCGGTATCCGGTGCCCAATTTTCTCAAAGGCTCAGCAACACACCCCCAACACTAACAGTGTTGCGGGTAGTCATGGGCGGCGGTGATCACTTACCATCAGATGACAAGGATGCTCGTTTGCTTTGCTATATTATAAAAAAAATAAAAAAAGGGTGGGTATATGATGAAATGATAAAGATAATGCCGTGTACGTTAGCATCTGTTGCGTTTGATGAGTTAGGGTGGGTTATATGATGAAATTATAAATATGATGATGTGTACGTTTGCATCTGTTGCGTTTGATGAGTTAGTTGGGTGTACGTGAAATGGTGAAGATGTAGATACTTATAATGATGATTCAGTTGGTATGTAAGCATCTGTTGCATTCAATAGGTTAGGATATATGTTTAAAACGATAAAGAAATGGATATGTATAAGGATGAAGATTCAATTGGTTTTAAGTACACGGAGGAATGGTATTTCGGAAATGGGGTTTTTTTGAAGTCCTTGTATAAGTTTGAGAGCCAAATTAATTAGATAACATAGAGTTCAACTTAAACGGTATAATATGATTGTATTGTGAAAACACGGTTTAATAAAAATTTAAAAAAAAGTATCTCCTTGGAATAAATTATTTGCGACAGAATTATGGGTTATTATTAATTTACGGTGTTAATAGCTAACAATGATTGTTGTAACCAGAAATCACTTTGGTAATTTCACTTATTTATCAGAATATATTGAACAAACAAACGTTTAAGAGATGCATTTATACTAACACCCGTATTTTCATAATTTAAGTGGCATCTAACGACACTTGAATACACGTAATCTGACCCTAAAATTGGCTGGATTTAAGGGATACACACTAATAAATAATCGTAAATAAATTTAGTAGTACTTTAGTTGTACTCCTATATTTGTTAAAATCCCTTGAAATTTCCGGAAACGTTGGAACAACCAACTGTTAGAATGGATCCAACGATGATCACTAATTTAGATTTGCCATAGGAATGTTCAAGCATATTGTAAATAAAATGAGAAATAAAAATTTATTTTATAATATAATCGAAAAGCTGCAATAATCGCTTTAATTGATTAAGTTATATCAAATACGAGTAAATCAAAATTTACCCTTATTTCTTTATAAAAAAACACACGCAAAATATGTAATGTCTTCCTACGACACACGTAAATAAGGGTAAACATCCCGTAATCAGCCACCAATTACAAAAGATATGAAATATCGTTAACTCAAAAGTAATCGTATCAAATCCGTTTAAATGTAGGCGTTTTTATAACAATGAAGCTCCGACGTATATCCGACAAACCCTGCAATACCCTTTTATCACTCCGACAAAAAACTGAAACAATAGCCGAAAACAAAAGATGGAAGTCCAAATTCGGTTAAACAAAAACATTAAAATAATCATGTTAAATGAATTCGGATACTCACTTAACTCATTATCATATTAATTTGTCTTTGAAATTTGTTGTAACGCTGTTAATAATTTGCAGACTGTTGTATTAAAGCTTGGTTTTGTACGATTGAGGAAGGAAACTAACGTAGTGGATATGCCACCTCCATAAACCGTGACATAAACGAATATGTTATTTAAGAATTATTTTTGAAACATAGATATTCGGTGCCACTGCCTTTCTTGTGACTTAAAAAAGCTACCAATATATGTAGTAGATTTTACAGTAGGTATTTTTTGCCTACACACGTTCGTAGCCCCAGAAGCCCGGGGCCCAAAATAACTGAGACGGCTGCAAGTACGCCCTTGCATAAAAATTACTAGATGAATGACACTAGCTCGGGTAGGTTCGAGTTTTTTCTTAATACGGTAACACGCGGCTGATTTTACCTCGCCCCTCGCAAAAACTACATTTCGTTTTTAGAACAAAAAATTGTGGTTCGCTCCATTTGTTACTATATTCCATGTTCTATGCTAAAAGGTAAGTTTTAACCATTGCGTTGTCCGAAAGGTCAAAGGGTTAGTGTTCAAAATTGTGTTTTATGTTTACACACAGTAGACATCCATTAAACTTGAATATAAAAAATACATAAATAAAAAATTTCAAATAACTAAAGTACCAATTTTTTTTGTTGTAACATAACTACTTTTAAAAATTATTTTAAAAGTAAAATTATTTTTCGCGAACACGATTTCTGTGCTAGCTAAAATGCCATACCAAATTGTACTTTTAGGTTTGACTGGAACCTAAAAGAACCTAGAATTAGGTACCACTCACCCTCAAAGGTACTTCAGCGTACTCAGTCAGGAACATATGCAGCTGCGACAGACATATCCTCAGATCCCCGTCAGTGAACTCGTAAGGAATGTTGAATCCCAGAGGACCGAACTTTCGACGCTCGAGTATCACGCCGTGGAAGAGGCTTAGCGAGAAAACTAGCCACTGTTGGTGGAAAAAATGAGTTAGGAACTTTGGTAGTGTAGTAAAGAAACATGTAGACTGGGCGGGAAATGGAAGGCGGCAGTTCGAATTGTGTTAAGTAGAGACTTAACGTTATATTCTCGCAATCATTGTATAAGACTTAAATAATAAAAATATTTATTATTATTATTTTTATTTATTATTATTATTTAAGTCATTGTAATTGGTAAATTACACGTTTTTTATTTCAATTTTACAAGTTTCTTTAAAACTCGAATCCTATTAGGCGGAACCAATTTGTCTGTATGTACCAGATTTTAAAGACGCAAAACTAAATTTTATCCTATTCATGACTCATTCGGACTGTGATACGTATCTTTTATTGCGTTTTCGTCCAGATTTGACAAATAATGTGAGCGTTAGGAACTGGGAAAGGTATAAGGTAGGTTTAAGGCTTTCGCAGAAGTAAAGCTTAATGTGAAAAACGAAATCAGGTACGCAAAAGTAATTTTCGTTCTATCAAAAGAATATCAGTTCTACCTAATACACTTTAGAGACTAGTTGCTCTTGTACAATATACCAGGTGTAAACAGACCACTTCCAAATACCAAGATAACACAATAAAAAAATGAAAAAAATATTGTAAAGTAATGTTCGCCGCTTGTGGTCATCACTCACACATCAGCTGATGGCCCAGACAGGAGCGATGATTTACATTGTAGAATAAATTGAAACACCATTTGATTTAAATTTATTTCTAAATTTGATTATTTAAATGCAATTTTTAAACTGTTGTTTTCGGGATCAGTCTTTTTACACCCCGCATATATTTCTCAAACAAAAAAGCAAGAGTCTTTAATCGCTCTAACACTGCCTTAAAAAAGATACCTCCTTCATTTGATAAGTTGGTAAAACACGTTCATAATAAAGTAGCTAGCGCCATCTATGTATGGATGTTTACAACAAGCAAACCTTAAAATTTGGTACTTTCAAGTCCTCAGAATGGAAGTACTCGGCGTACTCTGGAATTTGGTTGTTGTAGGCTTTCAGCAAGTTCGCCTTGATACCCCTAGGTGGCTCTATTGTCATTTTGTAACCTATATAAGAGAATTATAATTAAAATATTATTTTATTTTACTAATGAAAATTGTAACTTTTATTACATTATGTGAAAAAAATATATATATTTCAATGAAGTTAAAATTATACCAACTTATTTACTAAAAAGTTAATAAAAAACGTTCTTTTTTAATTATTTTAAAGGCGTGCTTCATGAAAACCTATCCTACCTATCGATGCTGCAATATTTAATATCATTGTTAAAATATACTGAAGTAAAAAATAAATGACGCTTACTCAACACCTCCGAAGGAAAGTCCAACAAAATCAAAATTTAAACGCGATTTTCTTATTTATTTTTTAATGATTTATGTGCATTTGGCACAGTAAAACAATAAAAAAAGTAAAAAAAAAACAAAACATTGTACAAAGGTACAACATATCCCTTAGAGGAATCTCTTACTGTAGTCCTATGATCGGAGTGGTAGTAAAAAAGCAAGTTCTGTAAGTACTTTTAATAAAATAAATAAATACGAATAAAATGTTCATAAAAATACACATATAACGTTATGAATAAAAATATATACAAAAATATCTAGATACATAAAAACACATACATATACATACATATTACATAATATTAGCATTGAGACAAGTAGAATTCTCATTTTCTCATCATATTCAAAGAGTATACCGTTCTGCAGCAGCGCGACCGGGAAGAACGGCGACGGCGTGGACGTGAGCCACAGCCGGAAGTCCTTGTGCACCGTCTCCGGGATGATCTGCTCCACGTGCAGCTCCAGCGTGGGCATCCACGACGGGGACAGGTGGCAGTTCTGCCGAGGAAGGTGGATTTGATGATGATGGGGTAATGTCACTGATTGTCCAGGTACAACGCAAAAAATTGTTTTTTTTTTATAATATAGGTAGCAAACGAGCATGTGAGTCACGTGATGGTAAGTGATCACCGCCGCCCATGACTACCCGCAACACTGTGGGTGTTGGGGGTGTGTTGCTGAGCCTTTGAGAAAATTAGGCACCGGATACCGCACTCGCCGAACGAAACGCAGGAACATCGTACCTACTTTACGTCGGTTTTCTGTGGTATTTCACCGGTCGAGTCAGCCCAGTAATCGATGCAGACATAGCCTACAGCTAGACTCTACCACTCTTAAAAAATGTATATGATGTAAATGGGGAAATGCTAAATGAATATACGGGGAAATGTCACTGGTTGTCCAGGTACAACGCAAAAAATTGGTTACTGATGAGTAAGAAAACCTAATTAATGGAACTAAAGCTAGGAAGTACCGCTCCAATATTAGGGTCTGCAGACATACTTGTGTAGTTTAATAATATATCTGAACCAAACTAACTAAATAAAAGCTTAAATTCTAATCCAGGATAAAAAAATATGTTTTGAATATTTGAAAACTCTATCTCTAAATCACTTACCTAATGGATATGGATGCTGGTGACACCATCAACAGAGTTTTCAACTCACCTGGAAGAACACCCAGTTTCCAACTCACCTGGAAGAACACCCAGTTTTCAAACTCACCTGGAAGAACACCCAGTTTCCAACTCACCTGGAAGAACACCCAGTTTCCAAACTCACCTGGAAGAACACCCAGTTTCCAAACTCACCTGGAAGAACACCCAGTTTCCGAACTCAGCGCCAGTCTTCAGCATGTTCTCCGCCATCGGTCCCTGCCCCTGCCCCAGCGAGATGCTCTCGAACCTCTTGGCCATCTTCATCTTCTCAGCAAACTTGATTAAATCTGGTGATATATTAAATAAATAAATAGCCTATATATGTCCCATACTTGAGCAAAGGCCTCCTTTTCGGAAAGCGAGAGGGTTTGAGCCGTAATCCACCACGCTGGCTTAGTGCGGGTTGGTGGATCACATGATGGATTATCATCCAATCATGTGGGTTTCCTCACGATGTTTTTCCCTACCGTTAGTGCGTGATAGACATGAACATAATTTGAAAAGAGATATATTACTTCATAATAATATTAGGTAGCAACCAATCAGAGCAGACGATGAACCGGTTCCATGGTAAAATTTGAAAAGGGCTTTATGATTAATGATTTTTTTTTTTATTTTTACTTAAAGCTCTTGCTTCTTATCTAATAACATGATACTGCGTCGACAGAAACTGTCCTCAAAACTGTTGATTTCCTCGGAGTTCATTTGTAAATTCAAGTATTTAACTTCTAACCTTAACATGTTAAAATAGTTTTATACAACAGACATAATTATAAGAAAGAAGCAGTCTTAAACCTTAGACTGCTTCTGACTGCTATGACGACCTCTGTGGTGCAGCGGTATATGTACCGGACTGCTAAGCAGATGGTTCCGGGTTCGATCCCCGGGTCGGGCCAATTTCGTCAAAATATTTCGAAATTGCCTCGTGCCTGGGTGTAACTAGGTTCTCCCCTAATCCATTGTGTGGTACCTATAGTACAAGCTCTGCTTAGTTTAGGGCCACGCAGTTGGTGTGTTAGTCTGGAGATTTATTATTATTAGACTGATCAACCAACTAACCAGCAGCAGGGTCAGTGCCGGTCGACAGCACGAATATGATCGGCGCCGACGGCTCCGACTCCGCGTAGAGCCCGACCAGGTCCGCGGGCTGCGGCTCCACGAACCTGGCGCCGATGCCGTGGACTACGTAGTCCTGGGGAGGCAGGTCTTAGAAGGTGAGTGCCTGGTTGTTTTTTTTTTTATAAGAGAACCTAGCAAACGAGTAAACGGGTTACGTGATGGTAAGTGATCACCGCCGCCCATATACACCCACAAATACATATGCATTGAGGGTGCGTTGCTGGCCTTTGAGAAAATTGGGCACACCGGATACCGCACTCACCGAACGAAACGCAGGAACGTCGTCCCTACTTCACGACGGTTTTCTGTGCGATTACCGTTCTTGCTTGATTTTGATAACACCGTTTTATAAGGTTACGGTCATGATTAAGAAATTTAAGCATCCTTCTAATTTTATTTATTTTTTATCACGTATTTTGAACCTAGAAAAACTCGGTATACTGAACTCAATTAATAGAAACTCGCCGAAAAAGGGCTTTTTAAAACACTTTAACAATTTGATGTTAAACAATAAATCAAAATATGCATCGAAGAATCTTAAAAATTTACCTGTAACGCTGGGATCAATTTATCCGGTCGCATGCACCGAAGAATCAATAGCTTTTGAAAATGATCGAGCTTGCCGTCTATTGTTTTAGGGTAAGGAAGCCTGCCAATTAAGATCTCATTTAAATAATTTAAATATACATATTTCTATCTCATCTCTTATCTAAATTCTACATAAAAAGAAAAATAAAAAAATAACAATCCAGTAAGTACAGAAGCGAAAAATACTTTCAAGTTTACAGTGGCAGCTATATCATGTCTCAGAATAAATTCATTAGGTCCCTTAAATAGTGCTTGGTTAGAAGCGGGTTTATATCTAATCAATACAAACATCAAACAATTTTCCCGGCCATAAAATGTTACTCTAGTAGTCTAGTAAGTACTTACTTATGCGGTGACATAGAATCATAAAACGTTTTGAAAAACCGCATATTCGCTGGGAACATATGAATAACAAAATCCCTCATCGTGGGGACTTGCAACAATTCCAACAGCTCGTCCCATAGACGAGGCGTCACCCATTTGGGATCAGGATTATCCAATACCTAAAAGTGATAAAAATAATATATTGAAGAAAGAGAATCCCTCTGGCCAAGAGGAATATTACCACGGAGATGAAGTAATAACTTGGTAGAATTAAATAGTGTATCTAAGTCGCTATATAACTAACTAACTAACTTAATGATTATACAGGGTTATTTGTAATTAGCGCATTACCTCTTGCAGGCGGCTTCCTTACATCCATCCCAATAACATTTGTTCTACAACTTTTTGCAAAACTTGATAATTAGCACAAAAACAAAAACAAATTTGCGCGCTCTTTAATTTATAACTCTATATTTTGTAAGAAGTTCCTAAACCGGTCGCCCACCCCCCGTCGCCCGCCACGCCAGTTGCGTGCGCGTAGAGTATTGTACCGTTCAGATGCATCTAATAAAATTGTATGGAAAAGCCTATTTTTTTTTAAATATAAATTTAAATTATTCGTTTGTTAAATGTTGTTGGGATTGATGTAGTAATGCTGCCTACAAGAGTTGATGCGCTAATTAGAAAACACCCTGTATAATTAAGTTGAAAAATAAATGAAATTTAAAATATACGGCAAAATAAGACAAATTTCAAAATAAGTTAAAAACGAGAACGTGCTAGAACCATTTCCTCTAAATACATTAGAACACCATCTACCTCCTCGATCTTTGCGCCGTTGATCAAACAATTGAACTCCGTATATCGAATGTACTTCTTGTCCAGCAGAATACGAGCGCAGAGAAGGAAAGCAAACAATAGCTTGTGCTGCTCAAACAGACTGCGACACACGTTTTGGTATAGCAGGAAAGTGAAATGATCAATGATAACTTCTACACGTTCCACTATGTCCTCTGTAAAGATATCATGCATAGATTATATTATATTATTTAAGAAATCGATTCACAATAATGTGATTTTTATCGCTTTCATGTGGCTAGCGGTTAGTGGTCCAAAACACATATCCTATATAGATAGAAGGGCGTGTCTGCGAAGTTTACCACTGCAATTAATTACAAAAAAAGAACTTTGTTGTATCATAACTATCACATACCATTAGGCTCGGTCTCGGCCATGCTCCTTATGAATAACTTCACGAACCACTCCAAAGAGTATTGATACATCGGATCCACGTTAGCCATTCCCGACAAACAGAAGAACAATATCTGACCACGATTAGCTACAGGCACATAGTCTGCTCGGGCCACTTCTATCTCTTGTGTTGTCTTCTCTATGTCTACGACTTTAACCTAAAGAATATCATATCTATAGATAATAGGAAATTTGTAGAGCAGTTATAAGGTAAAAGCACCTAATTCCGCGGGGTTCTTAAAATGGAACCCAAAACCGCGGTAAATAGAAAAACTAAGTTTTTTTTATAGTTTCCGTCATATATTTAGACTTTTTAGTTCTTCAGCCTTAAGATAATTTAATTTAAGAACAGATTTGAGTGCTTATATTATTATAAACACGCAAAACATCCCTACTAATATTATAAATGCGAAAGTAGCTCTGTCTGTCTGTCTGTTACGCTTTCACGCCTAAACCAATGAACCGATTTTGATCAAATTTGGTATGAAGAAAGAACTGAACTTGGGAAAGGACATAGGGTACTTTTTACCGCGGGAAAACTTCTCATTCCCACGGGAAACCGACTTCCACGCGAACGGAGTCGCGGGCGGCCACTAGTATTAAATAAAAAAGTATTTCGCTGTGGCGAGCGAGGTAAAAGAATGCGCCATACATTTTCACGCCATTTCTCCGTAACGTTCAATTTACAAGAGGAGTGATTATCATTCTAGTTCTAACAGGAAAGGTCGGTTTTTAAATATTAATTCAATAGTCAAACGTTTAATCTTTAAGTTTTTGTTAAAAAAATATGCATTACTAGCTTACTTTTTAAGAAATTTTGTGTTGAAAATACATCGGCATTACCGTCCATTTTTTAAAGCGGTTCCTTATCCCGTGGTATACCTCGGAATAAGGAAATCATGGAGTTCATTTCATTTTAATTTTTCACGTGATTGTTATAAGCTCAACTTCGTTTAGGCAATCAAATTGAAAAAATTGGTTAACATTGGGTTAAAAATCCAATTCCGTGTTAGTGTTTTGAATATATTTCACACTAGTGGCCGCCCGCGACTCCGTTCGCGTGGAAGTCGGTTTCCCGTGGGAATGAGAAATTTTCCCGCGGTAAAAAGTACCCTATGTCCTTTCCCAAGTTCAGTTCTTTCTTCATACCAAATTTCAACAAAATCGGTTCAGTGGTTTAGGCGTGAAAGCGTAACAGACAGACAGACAGACAGACCGACAGACAGACAGAGTTACTTTCGCATTTATAATATTAGTAGGGATATTAAATAGGAATCAAAATATATGACCAGAGTAAAATTCGATGTTTTTTTCCAAAACGTAACCAACATTGGAATTGTTTTAATCCTATGTTCTAGTAACAATTTCTTTTCAGAATTATCATTTTTAATTCATTTTTTTATATTTAATAAAATAATCACTTTGATTTTAATATTAAAAAACATGTATTACTCGGATTTAGAAATATTAATTTTCGAGTAGGACCGTTATTCCGAGGTATATACCACGGAATTAAGTTATATGTGAAATAAATCTTAACGTAATGCCGTGCTACTTTTCCAATGTAATGAGACCAAGCATAATGAATAAAATTATCAATAGTTTGTTTACTTATGGCTCTTATTTATATGAACTTTAGACACCTAAATAAATTTAAAAAATATTGGCTAAAAATTATATCAGCAAATATGATAAATATTATTATTTATAGAATTTTTGTTAATAATTCCGTAGAATCAATAAGCAGAGTACTCGTAAGTCACGTAAATATTTCATCATAATTTGCATAATTTGCTGCATAAGTACATAACTATTAAAGCGGGCTTTCTCTACAAATCCATACCTCGGAATTAGGTGCCCAACTACCGCGGAGTTAGGATTTTTACCGCGGAATTAGGGTTTTCTGGCTTAGCCTACATTTTGCTTAATTTGAAATATAAACCCATTGATAACAGAAAAAGTATTTAAATATTTGTAAAGAATATTAGATCGTCCATCTTATAAAGTTATATTATTACCTTAAACCGCGTTTTTTATCCCTAATATCACTGTTCCTTTTTTGATGCAAAAATACCGCGGAATTAGGTGCTTTTACCTTACAAAACACCATTATTAATATTAAAACTTGTTGCTTTAACGTTTACATTAAATGGCATAAAGAATCCCTTACCATGATCTCAGTACTCTTCACTTTAATGGCTTCCAGAGTCATAATCAGCGGCAGGTCGTCCACGGGCGATCCCTCACTATTCGACAGCCCATACAGGATGTCTTCCTGCATCTCATGCAGCTGAGATCCGAGTTGCGCACGCGACACTATCAGCTGGCCGCGGAGCTCCTCGAGGTCGGGACGCTCTTGGGCTACCACTATTGAGAGCAACTGCTCTGCTAGACCACTGGAAGGTGAAGGTGAATTGAAGGTCGTAAAATCGGGTTTAGAAAATTTTCCAACTCAAAGTAATAGCAAAAAATGCAACTTTTAAAGCAAAGGGAATCAATTCATATGATCATATGAATCGCAAAATATATAATATTAGTGGCGCGCGCGACTCCGTTTTCGTGGAAGTCGGTTTTCCGTAGTTCTTTTTCATACCAAATTTCATCAAAATCGGTTCAGCGGTTTAGGCATGAAAGCAACAGACAGACAGACAGACAGAGTTACTTTCGCATTTATAATATTAAGTAGGGATTATAAATGTGAATATGTACTGTCAGTCGCTTTCACGTCAATACAGCGGAATAAATTTTGACAAATTTTGGAATAGACATAGTTTGTCAGCCGCAGATGAAATTAAGTTATTTTTTACCGCTAGAAAAATTCTCATTCCCACCGGAAAAATCACTTTTATCGCAGACAAAGTCGCGTATCCTAAGTAGTAGGTATACAGGGTGTCCCAAAAGGTTACGTAGCTGGGAAGAGGGGTGGTAGGGGTGGTCACAAGGGTCACCAGAAAAATAGTGAAAAAATTCCCCTCTGGATATTTCAATAAAAAAAAATCATTTTTTAAAAAACTAAAAATTTTACACCTTGTTACCCTATTTTGCTTACTGTACCTACAGATATTGCTGTATTTAAAAAAAAAACCTGTTATGTAATCGTCAATAACCCTTTATCAAATTGAAATAAAAAAAACTGTACATATCTAACCAAGTTTTAAAGAAAATTAAGTTCTTGTCCAGTCAAGGACTTAGTAATTACGACTTCACTCAACTTCCTCCAAGCGTACTGAAAAAAAAACGTACTACGCAACTCCGGCGAGTAACTTAAAAAAATAGGTAATTTTATTGCAATTCCAAAATGGTATAACACTTATTTGAAAAATTCATACTAGGACATTTAAAAATATTTTTCGGGAACAATACTCATGCAAAAATAAAAATATCAAAAAACAATAGTCTCAAATTCGTACGCAAATACATTTTTAAATGTCTATTCTGTTGCTTTGATGTTACTGCCCGGTATAATTCTCAAGATTGGAGTACAAACATACTTCAAACATTCAAGTACAGTCTAGGCTACCATTTGTGCGTACCACCGTGCGTGTCACGCGGAATTTTTTGCCGCGCACTACGCAGATGTGGAATGAACTTCCTGCAGCGGTATTCCCGGCTACATGCAACATGGGGCTCTTCAAGTCGAGAGTGTATTCCCACCTTAAAGGTCAGCAACACACCCCCAACACCCACAGTGTTTCGGGTAGTTATGGGCGGCGGTGATCACTTACCATCAGGTGCCTCGCATGCTCATTTGCTCGTTTAATAAAAAATTAAAAAGTTTATGAAAAACCCATCAAGGACTTGGTTGACTAGAGTTCAATTATGATGCTCATTTTTAAAACGACGCTGGGCATGTATTTATGTTGGTGGTAGACATTTCGAGCATTTTATTAAAATAATAAATTATAATTTTGTTTTCTTTCGAGTTTCATTTAAAACCGCAACTGTAATGTCGAGTAAGCTGTGGCCGTTTTGAAACTAACTAACCGAACTTTTTTTGTATGAAATAGGATTTATTTTTATTTGTTATCACAGCTTACCTAGTCTTAGACTTTACCTACAGGGTAATAGATGTCTATGGCCTATACTGAAATTATGATGAATATTACCAAAACTATTTTAGGGATGAGCTGAAAGTATTAGTTAATAAGCCACTTTTAGGTAAGAGACCAGTTAGATAATCAAATCTATCAACCTTTGCTTTTGTACAGACCAGACAAGGTGAAGCTTGATCCTTTACATCTTTCGTTTACTTGAGTAAATGCAGTAAAGATTATTTTCCCTGGCATATGGAAAAACTTAATCTAGCCTTATTCGAATGTTTGAGGTATGTCTGTACTCCAATCTTGAGAATTATACCGGGCAGTAACATCAAAGCAACAGAATAGACATTTAAAAATGTATTTGCGTACGAATTTGAGACTATTGTTTTTTGATATTTTTATTTTTGCAGGAGTATTGTTCCCGAAAAATATTTTTAAATGTCCTAGTATGAATTTTTCAAATAAGTGTTATACCATTTTGGAATTGCAATAAAATTACCTATTTTTTTAAGTTACTCGCCGGAGTTGCGTAGTACGTTTTTTTTTCAGTACGCTTGGAGGAAGTTGAGTGAAGTCGTAATTACTAAGTCCTTGACTGGACAAGAACTTAATTTTCTTTAAAACTTGGTTAGATATGTATAGTTTTTTTTATTTCAATTTGATAAAGGGTTATTGACAATTACATAACAGGTTTTTTTTTTCAAATACAGCAATATCTGTAGGTACAGTAAGCAAAATAGGGTAACAAGGTGTAAAATTTTTAGTTTTTTTAAAATGATTTTTTTTTATTGAAATATCCAGAGGAGAATTTTTTCACTATTTTTCTGGTGACCCTTGTGACCACTCCTACCACCCCCCTTCCCAGCTACGTAACCTTTTGGGACACGCTGTATATACAAATTGCTGGTCGCGCTTACAGCCAATTACAAACTACTTACCTGGGCACCAGTGCAAAGTTAACTATTTGCACTTTGACAGAAACTTCTGGCGCATATTTAGGATTCGGCAGCTTAGTGGTCATGTATAGACGAAACCCTTTTATGTAGGGGATAAGTGAGTCTCCAAGTTTGAGTACCAGTTGACCAGCTTGTCGGAAGTATTGACGCTATAATGAAATAGAATTGGTAAATGCGAATTTTATACAAAAATACCTAATTTCTTATATGGTACTTGCATTCTGTAAAAATACCTTTAAAACAGGATCCAAAGCGGGATCTAGCTCTTCACCAACATTTTCCAAAAGTATCGGCTTTCCAAATCTGAGAGCCGATTCGAAATTTCGCAACAAGTCTCTATCATTCGGTTTGACCACAGACAGACCTTCTATTTTACCCTAAAACGTATTCCAAATCAACATGTAACCAAATTTTTCAAATAAAAAGCGCCTTGATACTATTTTGATACTTTGTTATTTACCCCTTTTTTTACAAAAACTCCCTATCATCTGTAGTAATAGTAGCGCACAAACCATAGCTCTAATCCATTTGTTTGCCTGTGTTTGAGGATCGATTATAAGAGGCCATCTTCTGGAGTGAGACATTAACACTGCCGACTCTACCGACAGAGGATCTCGGGGCAGACCATACATTTGCCAGTTCCTTAAGAAAGTTATATAAAATAATAAATAGATAGAAACCTTGATTATTAATGTGATAAGAATAAGACATACCTGATTTGTACAGCATCACCGAGAATTGAAAGAGGTGTAGCACCTTTGGTATGAGGGAGCTCTACCTCCTAAATAAATAAATATTATTTTTACTTTTTTGATTACACTTTCTTTTTAATATTTTTAACAAAGGCGTGACATAATTGACCTTAGTATGCACTAACGATAATCGATTAACAATAACTTAGTATGATAACTTTCATAATCTTAACTAGAAAAAGACTATAGTTAGTATCAACCTAGGCTTTCCTTGCTCATAACCTTACCATCAACAACAATATTTATATAATATGTGAATAATAAACTAATAAAACAAAATCAGGAACCTCAACATGCTTAATCCATTCGCTTAACAACATTCGACGGTACTCATCTGTAAACGGTGTAATGTAGCCAACTCCACCTGAGGATCCAAAATATGTCTTAATACTAATACTTTGAATCAAAAAATAATAAATAAACAAAATGAACCACTGTAATCTACAGTTTTACATGATTGATGATGAAGTAAAAAGTATAAAGTATAACAGTTATTAAACATACATGCACAAAGCAAGATATCTCCAATTAAGTTAGTCTTTGCAATATCCAATTCTTTGATAGTTTTGATCCAACGGATTCGCTCATTGGCCAAACCATTCAACAATCTGTCAACATCGTAAATCAATAAAACAAATAAATCTAAAATACCAATAATGATTCGGTATTTTTATTAAGTCAGGCTTTTGACAGTTGTTTTAACTGCTTGCCTGACTTGAATAATAATAATGACCTTCTTTTTGCGTAGCGTTTTATACGTCTACACCTATTTTAAAAATCAAAACTTTTTATTACACTACGATATTTAAGATAAAGATTTTACAAGTTAACTTACTCAGAACATCACATACAGAAAATTTTCTCATGAATATATCAAATGAGAACATTTTTAAATGGATATATGTCTTTCAAATATTAACCTCATAGCTCGATCCATTCTAGCCACACACTGTGCAATCTCTTCTTCCATTCTCTTTTTCTCCTCTTCCTTTTCATTTAGATATGCTTTCAATTTGGCGATACCATCGATCAAAGCTTGCATCTTTGCTCTAGCATTCGCAAGCACCGCTATAAAGTCATGTAAACAAATTAGATATTTAGAACTACAAAATATATTAATTCAACCTTCAACTTAACTGATTACTTTATGTTGTCTTTTTAGACTTTTCCAAAACAAAAGAAAAATATTTTTAACTCTCAACTACATAAGTATTATATTCTTGTTATAGTTTTACAATTGGAACATCACCTTCAACAGCTGCTAATTCTTCTCTTGCTTTTCGTAATGCCTCTTTCTTTGGAGCCACTGCTTTGTTAACGTGATAGAATTTAAACATCGCATGAACCCACATACACAGTGACTGGCAAGCTTTTGACACCTAAAATATTAGAACATCAATAAACTTTCAAAAATCGGATGTTACTCATCACATCGTAAAAGCTGCAATAATATTCAAGTATCGTATTAATTAACTCAAAAACTTAGAACTAAAAATCAAGTGGCATTTCGTGTTGATGCCTTTTTTTTGATATCTTTATAATCTCTTTTGTACTAACCTTCACAATTTTAATCGGATCATAGCTAGGGTTTACAACAAATCTCTTCAATTTCTTAATCATATCTTCAGTGATGGATTCCTTGTCAAATTTCAGTAGGGAATCCAAAAATTGCGTTGGATCGGATAACATCAGAGAACCAGGTTTCCAGTAGTTTAAAATTTTAGCTCCAAATTTTTTCGGATCATTTTCCTAGAAAATAAACGTTTTAGGCCAAAAACTACTTTGTGTCATCGAGTATAATTATTGTTTTGAATTAAAATTAACTTTAAAGTGTTATTTTTTTCAAAAATTACCAATGATTAGTTTGTGCCTAAAGTTAATTTGCAGTACTTACGCATCTAATACTTCTTACTCCTGAGCATCTTAGCTACCTACCTTGACTGGTTTAATATCAAATACGACGCAAAGTGATTCTATAACTAGCACCACTCCAGCCGGGGGCTTCTTCATAGCTTTCACTTCAACAACGTCATTACGATTTAACTCTTGCAACGCTTTTTCAGCTGCACGCAATGCTGGTAATGCTTCCTCTAGTAATTTAATCTTAGCATTAGTATATACCGATATCTTTAGTATCATTTTAGCAGGTTTTAGCCTAGAATCTCTTTTCCTTCTTAATTTATCTTTGTTGTTTAACTTACCTAAATCTTTTTGCGCATCTGCAGCCATTGCAGATGTTTGCGCTGCTAGTACCTCAGCAATAGCTTGTTCTTTTTCAACGTTGATACGTGCTTCTTCAGCTATTTCCTAAATTACATATTTCAAACAGTTATTGAATGTACGTTATCGAACTATAGTCCGTTCGCGTTAAGTAAATAGTGACAACTACAGGATAAGGGTGTATTCGCAGTGGAGTAAAAGTACAAAAGAAAAAAATTAATTTTATAAACAGTATTTTCGGACACGCCGCATGCACTTGCTGTTTCTATGACTATGCTCTCCACAGTTGCATTTAAATCACACAATTTAAAGTACTTATAAACATTGTAAATAATGCGTCTCTCTCCACTATGGATTATTGATCCAGTTTTATTCTTTGGAAATGGTGAAGTATTCATTTTCAAAATTTATTGTTGGACGAGTCACGCAAAATACACGACCGTTTTCTTCGGAGGTCAGACTCACAGAGTACCTTTTTATATGGTCAGACTTCAACTGGTCACTGTGAACTCGACTTTATAATTTCTAGCATTTTAATTGGCTAGGGGCGTGGCCAGGCCGGCTGACATTGACGACTCACTATTTTCTTAACGCGAATGGACAATAAGGGCTGCCGCACATGGGCCACAGACAACGGGCCACAAAACGCCGCCACTGGCATATTTCCTGTTATTTTCACACATTTTATATGGACTCGCCGCACACGGTTGTCGCCGGTGGCGGCCACACGCGGCTCAATAAAATGTATGCCAGTGGCGGCGTTTTGTGGTTGTGGCCTGTGGCCCGTGTGCGGGAGCCCTAAGGAGCGTTTGTTCTGATTTTTGGTTTTTCAAGTTTGTGACTATTATATTTTTGCTTCAACGTTTTTGTATCAAATTTTCAACCACTACCAAACGACAAAGTTATTACCGTATCAATAGCAATTTGCTGGATCACTTTCCTTGTCTCCTCAGCCGCAGCTTCCATCAGTGGTTTCAATTCAGCGAGTTCTATTTGCAGCTCTTTTACTTCCACTTCAGTTTGGTTCAGCTTCTCTAGCCCTGTATTTAATTTAACAAATTTGTTTATGCTCATTTCTATCAAAACAAACTCGCGTTATTTAAACTACATTATCAAATAATGTAAAAGAGTCTCCTTATAAATTTGATGAAGTTGTAAAATACGCAAATTCAGTTCCAGAGAAAAGTTTATAACTACGATGACTAGTTTTTTTTTTTTAAATAGTATAGCAATAACCTGTCGTCAAAGCATTAGACTCTTTCAAAATGTCCTTCTGCTTCTTCTTGTACATTTCGTCGTACGCTCCCAACATCTCCAAGTAAGACATCGGAGTGACGTAGTTGAGTCGGTTCATTTGAATTAAGAATCGAGCGCTGGCATCCGTCACACTTTGATGAGCCACGCAACATAACGACTGTTCATAGATAATAGAAATATTTAAGGCAAACTAATATAGTTATAATTTGGTTAATTTAATATGTTTAGGGTAATCTAAGTTTCGAAACAATAACAATAACAGCATGTATTATATTAATTTGATAGGCATTGCTTTTCTGTTGTTCACCTGTGTGCATAGTTCACCAGTGAAATTTGTAAATGTACCTATATGATAAGTTCAGCTTTCTTGGCGATATTTTTCCGTAAATTGATATTTGAGTATTATTTATGTAATACTTATTTAGGAAAAAGCAGCCAGAAATCTTCCTTGGGATAGCCTAGTTATATAATATTGCTTATTGAATGGGAAACCAAAGAATAATAATCATACAAAACTCTACTTACAACCATAGCGCGTAAGATTTTCTGGTCCTGGTCCAACATTTCTGGCATATTCTCAAAGAAGTTCATAGCGACCGATTCTAAAGCTGATTTGGGCCACTCACTGTACCAGTCGATAGTACAACAGTTCACTAAAGATGGGAACTG
Source organism: Emmelina monodactyla (assembly GCA_916618145.1). Taxonomy (NCBI): domain Eukaryota; kingdom Metazoa; phylum Arthropoda; class Insecta; order Lepidoptera; family Pterophoridae; genus Emmelina; species Emmelina monodactyla. The sequence continues at coordinate 8,810,144 of OU745316.1, forward strand.
ACGGAGACGTGCCCGGAATATCTAAAATGTTAGAATATATCGTCTATAATACGCATACTACTAACAAATTATGTTAAAAATTTAGTTATAAGATACCAAAAGATATTTCGAAGCTATTGCTATCTCATTCGGCATGCTGTTGTTCAGAACTGTCAGAAATTCACAAAATAGTTACTTCTAATTCCGTATTTGCCCTCCTCACCTATTCAAAATCCTATATATAATATCATAATTCAAATAGAAATCCTACTACCCACGTTACAGGGTGTCTTTAAAGCCAATATACTTTTATCATGTTTCTGCCACTTTCAGTATTTTTATTTTATTTTGCCTAGTCGTTTATTTTTCTAGATAATTAGATATTCTCACCTCTCCCACAGGACTCATCACTATGATGACGTGTAAGTTAGTTCTCACTCTCTTCTGATAGCAAGAGAAAAGATTTGTTTTCGTTGCCGTCAGACCTTTTTTAAAAAAAAAATAGTTATAAATTTAAAAATCTAAATATACCACTACGTAAGGTTACTTCATTAAGTGGTACATTACCTTGTTCCATAACAGCATGTCTAACTGATTGATAAATGGCGTCCATGTCTTCGATTTCATAAATATTGGGCACATCACCCGAAGAAAGAATGTTGTTTATATCTTCCAAGAAAGACTCCATCTTTATCTGTGTTTAAAAAATTAAATGCTTTTAAAAGCCAAGTAATAAAATCAGATGTTTATTCTTTAACAAAACAATATAGCGAGACTTTCGGACTTTTAATTTAAGAAAATTCCCTACTAATATTATAACTTTCACGCTTAAACCACTGAACCGATTTTAATGAAATTTGGTATGAAGATAAAACTGAACTTGGGAAAGGACATAGGGTACTTTTTACCGCAGGAAAACTTTTGATCCCCGCAGAAAACCGACTTCGACGCGAACGGAGTCGCGGGCGGCCACTAGTGTATAATAAGTAAATCTTGAAGACACTTCTTACCGTACCCATATTGAAACTTTTTTAATCTATACTAATATTACAAAGAGGAAAGATTTGATAAATATTGAAATGAATAGATTCCGAAACTACTGGACCGATTTAAAAAAATCTTTCACCATTCGAAAGCTACATTATCCACGAGTAACATAGGCTATATTTTATTGTGGAAAAATTATGGTTCCCTAAGATATTGCCAAGGGAAAAACCATTTAGTTGCGGGTGAAAGCGCAGGGCGGAAAGCAAGTAGTTTTTAAAACGCGAATAATTTAATTTATGCTAGCATGCACGATATAAAAAAAGGCTAACCTGTGCATCAGAGAACAAAAACACGCAGCCTCTATTCTCCGCGCCAGCCTTCAACATTGTCTTCTTGAGGTCCTCCTTCCATTCGGATTTTCCGTATGCCTTGGTGATCTCAATCTGTATGCAGATCAACTCCGCCATGTGAGTGGCCAAGCGCGAGAGGGATTGACGACCTAGGAATAAATGTCGTATCAAACTATTAATACCTACATATGCATAATCGCACATTAAGCCTACATTAAATAAAATATGCTTTGTCTCTTGTCAGTTACAAGAGCTGTCACGTATAATTGACAAAGACAAGACATACTTTAGCTAATATTGGCTTAAAGGATATTTTAAGTATTTTTAAGATAAAGCCAAATAAGTAAATATTAAAGACAAAAAGCAGGTACTTGGTATTAACTTGGAGCTTACTTCATTACACCGCTTTATACCGAAATAAATATAAACTGCAGATTATCTAGCGCATGAATTTATTGTCACATCAATGCACTAAACGTTTTTTTACACTAAATATTACAAGAATCGTGGTTGTCTTCGGTGAAGCCTTATTTTTTTTCTGATGAGCCTTGTTTCTACAAGAAAAAAAAATATATTTTACCAGATCCGCCCATGCCCAAGAATAGCCCGTTAGCCATCGGCTGCCTTATGATCCTGGCCACTCGGCACAGATGTCGCACCGCGTCAGGAAACAGCACCAGATCAAGAGGAGCCGTCGTGCTTAGATTGTAGTCTTCTAAATAATGGGTCAGTATCTCCAACAACTGCAAACATGGTGCAATTTAATCAAATGCCTCTAAAAAATTTAAACCGAAAAGTTTAAGCACTGTTTTGGGTGTAACAAAATTCTCTTTTGGGACATTTCATGCTGTTTGTTGTACAAGTTTGCGCTTAGCTTATGGATTAAAAGTTGAGATGGTAGTCCCTAAATAAAATAAATACAGTATTTGAAAAAAAACTGGACTAGATTAACTGATGCACACAGTATGTTTTTACTTTAGAGACCATAAACATTTAGGATACTTATGAGTTATAATTTTAAGAATACCTACCTCTTCCTCATCATTGATTTCCACGTATTTAGTCTCGTCAGCCCCGGGGTCCATGAAGTCGCCGTAAAGCATTAGGCGATCACCAACTATTTCTTCTGGCTTTCTCTTGAACTCTATCTCAAAGTTCTTGTGAAGAAGCCTAAGGTAGAAAAAATTTAAGATGTAGTAAACAAAAGTTTCTGTACCAAATTTTTTCATAAGTATGTATCAGATCAACATAATATTTAGTTCTTACTTCTTAAACCATTCGCGGTCATCATTATTCACCAATCTGTCTTGATAAACTCGCAAATGTTCATGATACCAGATTCGGATTACTTCTTCTTCTGTCTGTTTAACATAAAGTAAACTCTGCATTTCTTGGAAGATTACTTTAATTGCAAAATATAAATGTATATATCTTATGAACAGTGTAATCTTGCTAAATGGAATACAAAGAGTCTGTCTAACATCATACAATGAGCTAATCTTATCGATCTATCAAAACTATGAATATCTCGAACGATGACTAAAAAGATGCGTATTCATTATAATGCTACGCAGGTCTGACATTTAAACCAGATAAAACTTATTTCTTATATTATAAAATTCAATATCACCTTAACAGCTTTTGCATCCAACATCAACATTCCTTGGTAAACAGCGCTTAGATCCCTCAAGTTAAAAGTATAGTGGGACTTGGTAGGGGTCGGCAACAGTTCTTGGACCAAGGTATTAAATATACTGAGAGAGGCCTGTAAGTAAGGCTTCTCGTCTATGGTGACTGGCTCTTTGAGGTTGCGTGTCCAAGAACTCAGTATGGTACTGAATATTGTGTACTGAAAAGTAAACAACAATTCCAAATTTGTAAAGTTCCACGCGAGTAACTTGAAAGCTAATTTATATGTCAAAATCATCGGTTTTTAATCAATAGGAAAAACAAATATTTTACGGTTGTGAGTTTTTATTGTCACAGTTTTCGTTTTCTACCTCGAGATAGCAGGAAGTCATTGTAGGAGTGCATGTCACGTCACACAAAATGGTATAATTAATACCCATGAACAACTTCTACTATTGCGGTTTCAAACTTTTTTTCATTGAAACTATCAATTACCATTACAGTTCCAATAAAAAGATACTCTCGCATGTGCGCTGCATTAATTATTATTTTTTTAAACAAACCTTGCTTGCATACTCCATCTCTGTGAATGAGATGTAATGGAAATGCCTCATTAACCTCATAGTGACAGGATTTCTACCTCCACCAGGAGGACCCATAGCTGCGACGAAGTTCATGTCTATTAGCGACTTAAACTCTCCAATGTTAATGCGGTCGTACCAACCTATAGAAATAATATTTTTTAAGAACTTACACCATGGAAATATTTATAAAGATTATTTAAGCAAATACCGACCACTGAAGTCCATCCATTGCCTAAGCAATTCAATTGGCGGTTGAGCGCCGAATACCTTAAAAAAAGTTTCATATTTATTAAGCGTATGACAGTTTATAGGTATCTACGAATGAACGCATGTTATTTTACCTCTAGAGCAGGCATATTCAGATCATCTATAAAAAACACTAGTCTTTTATTAGGTGGAGGACCAAATACCCCTCGTCGCCTGCGCTCTAGTTTTCCATCTATCAAGTCCTAAAATAATAATAATTCCAAATTTAGCATCAAATTTATATAGTTAATCAAGTCAATTTACTAAAATACCGAGACATTTTTATTCTTACCTGAGTCTGATTGGCTGAAGTTCTAGCCGAAAAAACAATAAACTCGCACACGAACTTCTTGTGCAGCCCTTTAGTAAGCTTAGTGTTAATAGTGACCGTTTTACCAGAACCCGTAGGACCGATGCAAATGGCATTATTGAAGTTAAGGATTTTGATGCCGAGAATTGCCGCAGAACGAACGTTGTCGAGTGTTGGCACTTCTATGTCTAAATATATCAACAAGAAGTTAGAATCCATCCTAAAATACTTAGTCAAACAAGCCTTAAGTATGGTGACTTTACCTGAGTACCGTGTTTCAGGGTCTACCACATATTTCTCTAAGTTTTTCATCCAGTTATACCAGAACGGATCAGCTGGCTCACCGTCTTCGGTAGGGTCCGTGAATCCACCATCATTTAAACTAACCATAATATTGATACTATTAGTAAGATAAAAGGTAATTCAAAGGACATTTCCATAGTCAATTTAGCCATAATACGTCAACTACCTGAGTATATTCCCAAAAATTTACAAACGTATTAACTTATTCTAAAACTCACGTGTAATCATAAACCCTGCCTTCGCTAGGAAACTTAGGTGACATTCCATTTTCAGTGGTCAATTCCCTGATAAGATCAGAAAACAAGGCTCTCCCATTGTGATCACAAGTAGCTCCAACCGACCAGATAACAGCCCACACCACCCATAATGGTGCCAGTTTTTCTGGAAACAGAATGCAATAAATAAAATGTAGGTAAGTATAATTTATTAACGAAAAATAGCAGGACTTATTACGATCAAGAGCGTATTACGCACTAGGCTTGATCCTCTACAATATATATAGTATATAAGTCAGTGTAGTAGTTGTGAAGTGTGTATGTGTTTGTTATTTACGAATATATAATAACGATTCGGTTTGATCGTTGTTCAACAAAAGTAAATAGGTAATATTTTTAACTTTCAATTGATAAAAAACATTATTCTCAAAATTTATTGTCTTTTAATTTTTAAATCGGGGTTTAAGACGTTCGTCCGAATCTAATAACACAATATCATCGTAGAGAACTAACGCATATGAATTAGAAAATTTGGAGCAGGTGGAGGCTTGTCATCTTTCCCCGTGATTGGCCTCAGCCTGAAGTCCAGCAGTTCTAGAAACTTCAGTGTTAACGCTGAGTCTAACGATACGACAATCTCGGTCAGCTTCGATCGAAGCAACTCAAGTGCGGGATATAGATAAGTGTTGATAAGTACCGGCAACATCTTTCTTATAGGATCAGCCATCTAGTAAAAAAGAAAGCGTGTTATTTAGAAAAAAAAGGATTAATATATCAAATTAAAATAAAAACTTTCAATCTTTAAGCAAATTTTCATACAATAAAAATAAATATTATTAATAAAATTACGTACCGGTGGAAGCAGTCTTAACCATGCATTAACAAGCGGTGGAAGCCCAACCACACTCGTGTCCAAGTAGACCATCCCACATCTAGACACGGTGGCAGGCGAGGCTACAGCCAAGTCTGCCACTTCAAAGATCATGCGCTGCCGGTCTGTCAGCTTCATTATCTCTCCACTAGAGAGACATAGCTTCTTATTGTCGTCTAGCACCTGTTTACGAAAAACCATGAAAGCATAGTAAACGCATAACGAGTATTTTATTATATTTGTCATTTGACTTTGTACTCTATGCTTCTTGTAGTTAAGATATACTAACAGTATTCATATTTTCAATCCACACAGCATCAACAGGCCCATCGAAGATGTACCATCTTTTATCCAAATCGTCGACAGCAATACCAGCTCGAACCAAACTCGAGAGGATTCCATCCGTCCTATATTACATGACATTTATAGAAACGAATATAACAAATCACTATCGACATTATGTCCCTAGAATTTCATTGATCTCGTATATTATTAAAAACGGTCCAACGCTTAGAGAAAAAGTAGGCAGGCCCTTTGCACTTCTCTTGACTTTTCTTAACCTACCGTATCCCCAAATACATAAAATAGATGTGTTTTCTTACCATTCATGAGTTTGCAGATCAAACTCCCCATACAGCTGACCCATAGTGATAGACTTTGGGTTAACAACGAACGTGTGTACGGTTGCGAATGGAAATCCATCGGGCGCAGGTTTTCCTTTTATAGCTGTTAAAGCATCTCTCAAAGTCTCGTAGCACTAAGAATGTTTGAATAAAGACACAATTTATATGCGTTCACTCTAGTTTTAAATCCATTATTAAATTATTCTTGCCTACCTTTGATTTTCCGACTCCTGCTGGTCCTACTATCATCAGGCCGTGTCGCACAACCGTTGTTTCATATAACTGAATTACTTTGAATATGAAATCTGAAAACAACCCTCGTTGTTATATGAACATAGCGAACAAAACATATTTAGTCGAATTGTTGTACTCAAATTGCACTTACTGTAGAGGTCATCATAACCTTGTTTTATTAGCATATTTCTGATTGAAGTTTCCATAATTCCGTAGTCCACGACGGGTATTTCCACGCGCGGAAATAAATCCGATATAATTCCTAAAATTATCTTAAAAAGTTTAAATTAAGGTACTTTAATGCAATAGCTATAACGTTAGTTTAGTTTTCGAACAATAAGTTAATTTCAACTAATAATAATAATTTACCATTAAATAGAACAAGGTCATCTGCTAAAAACTTGGGCACGTTGACATCTCTCAAAGCTCTAAGACAGATCTGTCTTTCATCAGCGTCAGGCATCTGACGAATCAAGTTGCCTGCCACAAGGATCACTGTTTTGACCGCTCTCATTCCAAAATCATAATGGTCCTAAAATAAAATTTGGATTTTGGGGTTCAAAAAAGGTTAAACGAAAAACAACATAAAGTTTTGTAACAAAAGATCACTCCTAACATTGAAAGTTACTACTTTTTACATCGATTTTAAATGTAAAAACCTGTGTTGAAAGCTGTTCCGAGCTTAATCTGAAAGTAGTAGTTATCTTGCCAGCCAATAACTTGGCTTCATAGAATCCGTATGAGAATAGTGATATTTCTGCTATTAAAGCATAATCTGGTACCATCATAGCAATTGGTCTGAATAGAGCTTTTAGATTATCTGGCAGCTCGGTACGACCTAATAAAGGGATAAACTTATCAAAGGTTTTAAAAAACAAACAAAGTGCTGTTTTACCAAGGTAAATAATGATAAATGCTTTATATTAAAAAAACAGATGACCTACCCGCATATCCAGGATTCATAGTAATAAAGACAGAACAAGATTCTTTAAGCGGTAACTCGATCCCTTCAAACATAAACTTGTCCAGATTTAATTTCTGCGCTTTTTGAATCGTCGCCACCTTCAATAATTAGTTCATTTTAGCTTACATACTTTTTATATAAGTAACAATGAGGCTGCATTGATTAATAAATACCTGTTGGGCTACTACAGATAATACTTCAATATCAATTCTGTTGAACTCATCGAAACATGCCCAAGCTCCAGAACTAAAGAATATTTCATTTATTTTTATCAATGTTATTAATTAATAGTGTTCAAGTTTTGTATACTTTCTATGGAGACAGAACTTACGCTGCCAAGCCTTTGAAAAACTTCCCCATGGCCCTGTAATCTAACTGATCTGAACAATTGAACACCACACACTGTACAGCTACTGCTTTTGCCAAATCCTTCAAAGATAAAAATATTAGGAATATCATTAACATAGAGTATTGTATCGTATAGAAAATTCTGAAATCAAAAATATGTAAACCAAGACGTCAAGTGGCAAATGAAAAAAAAATTGAAAACAAACAACATAGATTTTGAATCTAGTATAGTATATAATAATAAAAATAAATCTCCAGACTAAACACACCAATAATGTGGCCCTTAAGTAAGTGCAGTAAGCTCTTGTGATAAAGGTCACAATGGACTAGGGGAGAACCTAGTTACACCCAGACAATAATCTTACCTTGGTAGTTTCAGTCTTCCCCGTGCCCGCGGGGCCGGCGGGCGCGCCTCCGAAGTTGAGATGCATCGCGCACATCAACGTGATGTAGCAGCGGTCCGTCAGGGGGGTGATTACTAGACGACCGCTGGGTAGGAAGGTTTATGTTGTTCATTTGGTGATTTTTTTTTATATTATATGTAGCAAACGAGCATGCGGATCACCTGATGGTAAGTGGTCACCGCCGCCCATGACTACCCGCAACACTGTGGGTGTTGGGGGTGTGTTGCTGACCTTTGAGAAAATTGGGCACCGGATACCGCACTCACCGAACGAAACGCAAGAACATCGTCCCTACTTCACGTCGGGTTTCTGTGCGACGGTGGTATTTCACCGGTCGAGTCAGCCCAGTAATCGCTGTAGACAGAGCCTACAGCTAGAGACTCTACCACTCTAAAATTGTGATTGTAAATTGACTGCTGTTAGAATGATTGGTAAAGATGCGTCTCGTACTTAAAAAGACACTCAGATAGAAGAACATTTGGGAGTGATGTTACCACGAAGATTTTTTGTTTTTACGCAATGCGCAAACCTTAATAACGTATGGCTTGGTTAAGATATGAAATTGTTTATAAAACAAATTAAAGGATATCTAAATTTTGAGTATACAATGAAATTGGTTACCCAGCACATAAGAGTAAGCTATATCAAATATATTTGTATTTTATTAAATTATATATTCCTCAATATCATAACGCACTATAGTGCGTCTATAGACCTACATAAGAAAATAGGTTTTCAGTAAGTCAGTCTCAAAATTTGTTACATCAAATTTACAAAATCAAATAATATATTTACGAATGTACATCATAACTTACCTATTTCCCAAGTATTCGTTCTGATACGTAAAAACCGAGTTCAAAGCTTTGACGTCACATTTATTCAAACTGTATTGTCTGTAGAAATTGGACGTATCCAGTTTGGATTCCGTTTGGTAGATTTCAGGAGTTTCATCGTCATTCAACGGGTTCATTGGAATTACCACTTCGTAGTATCTGTGCGGATAAATATTATTTACAGATTTTTAATAATTATAAATAACTAATAAGTATTTAAGGATGCAATCTTAAAAACACAAATTACCGAAAACTGATCAGTTACCTTAATCCAAAGCAAAAAGACAAACAAGGAAATAAAAATATAAACGGATGATCCGAGTATTTTTTTAGAAGAAGAAGTCTCAATCCAGAGTTTTTTACGTGTTTATTCGAAAATCTCAGGTTCATGCCAAACAGTTATAGGTTATTATAGGATAGGTCATAACACACAGCGTATTTTATCTACATACCAAAAACATATTGATCCTACCCATTTCATTCTACAATTTCTGCAATCAATTTAAAAGAAAATAAATCGTCTACCCTTAACCTACCTCAACTGCACAATCCACTGGAAATCGGTGACATTCTTCACATTTTCGTCCACCAGCACCCTGGTGACATCTCTGGCGTGTACTTCTACCACTATGAGGGCACACAGCACCTCCCGCTGGAAGAATGTCAGCTCTCCCTTCACGAGGGCACGGAGGGTGTCCAACTAGATGACGAAATATGTTAAGAAATTGTTATAAATATAAGAGTTACAGCAGCGGTGGTTGTGATAAGTAGTGTTTTTTTTTGAAATTTTGAATAAAGAAATAGTAGAAAAAGACCTATAGTCCATTCGCGTTAAGAAAATAGTGAGTCATCGTTTGTCAGCCGGCCTGGCCACGCCCCCCAGCCAATTAAAATGCTAGAAATTAAAAACTCGAGTTCACAGTGACCAGTTGGAGTCTGACCTTCGAACACTTTTACTCCACTGTGAATACACCCTTATCCTGTAGTTCTCACTATTTTCTTAACGCGAACGGACTATATTTAATGAATTACGAAGCGAGATAATTCAAGTGCTTTCTTTGATTTTAGTCTGGCTACAATAAATGGTTCGTTTTTTTCATATTTGAGCCTCAATTCGGCACGCAAAAACATGTTAATCAATAAAAAAATGGAAAATATTAAGAAAAAACAACAATATGTACTGTTGAATAAAGAGAAGATTCACCATTTGTAAGTTTTTCTCGTAGAAGTTGTCTAGCTCTGACTCTTGGATCGCGTTTTCGACGCCTGCAGTCCATGCTATCTGACTTCCCGCTATCACCACCTGAATTTTGTTAGATATTGTTTATCCAAATGATAATGATTACTTGAAAACTATGATTTAATGTCTACAAACGGTAATTTTTTGGTATATCTTATTGAAGTCAGAGCAATACATTTATTCTAGATAATAATGCCAATAAATGTAAATACTAACTTGTCCTGGCCACCGCAGCACCCAGTCAGCTCTCGGTATGCTCCATAGTTCCTCCATACCGGCAATCAGGGTCAAACGAACTAACGAACATTTGAATTGAGATGTTGAATTTAAATATAAGGAAGTCTAATTCAGTTTGAAGTCATTGTTAGAATGATTTAAAGTAGGTACTAAAAAAGATAATTGAAATTGATTATTAACTTTCCTCAAAAAAAACTACCTATGTGAAATCAGTTTTTAAAAAGTCATTTTGGCACTACTAACTTGATTTTAAAATTATTATTTATTTATTTCTCTAGCTAAACTAACACACCAACTGGGTGGCCCTGAACTAAGCGAAGCCTGTACCTAATGGACTAAGGGAAGAACCTAGATACACCCCATGGGAAGTATTATTTAAAAACTTAGAAGGCTTAGAAGGCTTTGAAACTAGGGACGAAATATACATTAAGACGCTGATTCGTTAATAAAATAGTTCTCACTAGTGTGCCTCATAGTATCTTCCAGCAGCAGCAGCCACTGCTCCACGTTGGTGGTCGGGTAGATCTTGTACACGAGTTCAACGACCTCTCCTTCGCTGGAGTGCATTTTTGATATTTGAAGATCCTCTTCGAAGGTCACCTGTCATAAACAAATAATTGGCTAGACATGACTAAGAATGACCATTAAAGCGCAAAAAGACATCCCCGTTTGTAAGAAGTACAGAATGTCAAAACAGTTTCTTCATTACATAGCATAAAACAAAGTCGCTTTCCGTCGTCTGTGTGTCTGTATGTTTAGATATTTAAAATTACGCAACAGATTTTGATGGGGTTTTTTAATAGATAGAGTGATTCAAGAGGAAGGTTTATATAAATCTCCAGACTAAATACACCAATAATATGGCCCTTAAGTAAGTGCAGTAAGCTCTTGTGTTAAAGGTACCACATAATGGACTAGGGGAGAACCTAGTTACACCCAGACACGAGCCAATGTCGAAAAACAATTTTTTACGATATTGGCCCGACCCGGGAATCGAACCGGGGACCATCCGCTTTGCAGTCCGCTATAGTTACCGCTGCGCCACAGAGGTTGTCAAAATGTATAATAACATAGTATAGGGAAAGGGGTTTCACTCCGAACGCGTGCGAAGACGCAGACAACAGCTAGAAGTGTATAACTTAAAGAAAATTATCTAAGTATGATCTTACTCTAGCAATAGCTTCGAAGCATTTCCTGAGATGAGGCTGCACGGCGCGCGGGTTGCGCGACTGCGACAAGATCTCCAGCAGCTCGTCGTCGCTCAAGAAAAAGAATCTAAAACACCAAATAAATAAAAAACATTTAGGCCCAATTGCAGGGAACGTTTTAACCTCGAGTTAGCTTCGGGTTAGCTAACTCAGGTTTAAATGGCGCCACCATCGATTGTAACTATTTCTTATTACAATCGATAGTGGCGCCATTTAAATCTGAGTTAGCTAATCCGAGGTTAAAACGTTCCCTGCAATTGGGCCTTAATGTTTGGGATGAGATTTAAATCTTGAATACAGCCAATTGTGGCCTTTTCCCAAAATATGGGCACCGTCATTGCAGGCTGTCAACACTTTATTGGCAGTTTCTTAAGAATTTAAATGACCTTAAAATATTGTTTAAATTATACCTTGGGAAGCGTAATCTCTTCAATTCCATATATTCGTTGAGTCCCCGACCCACCACAGCTAGGAGATGTATCGCCTCGCTCAAACTGTCCAGTAACCGACTGTCTGGGCAGATTATCATAATCTAGACAAAAACACTGTTTATATAAATATAGATCCAATACAAATTTCATGTTGTGTCTAAAGTGTTTCAAAAGCTCCTGATAAAAAGCAATTGAGAGCAAATCAGATAAACAAAAAAGATATCACTGCAAATTTGCTTTTTATAACGTGCCTAATTTTTTTAGTACTAGGGATTTCATTATTTTTAATATCTTTTTTCTTCAAATAAATAAGACAAAAAGCCTGATAATTTAACGCAACTAAGAACCACTAAGTAGTTCTATGAGACCTGCTGATTTCCTTTCAAGGTACAATTCCCTGAAGAATAACAATACAAATCTTACCTTAGGACAAGCGACGGCCGATGACATCACTCTCCTCCAGATTCGCTCCATGGTGCCGTACTTCTTTGCCTCTTGAGGCAGCTGACGTGAAATGTCCTCGGATGTGAAGATCGGCTCCAGATACATCCATTCTCTATTAAATTGTAACGAATTAGCGAGTATAATCAGAAAATGATACAAAAAGTTTTATTTACAAGGTTGTTAAAGTAACGGAATTCCGATCTTACATTTTGATCATTGTAATAAAACAACCAGTAAAGGCTTCATTTCTTTTTTTGTGCAAGAAAGAAGTTTATCCTAATTTTTACGCATATTGTTTTTCTCCCACCGAATCTAATTCCATACCTAAACTAGTTTGCGAAAGCATCATTTTTAACTAAGAAGAAGATAAAAGGAAACCACAATTAAAATAAAACAGAATTACACAAACACACTAACTTCTGGCACTCGATCCACTGGTCGACGACCTTCTGCGTGAGACGCAGCTTATCATCCCACTCCTGGATCCTCAACTCGAAGGCCGCCTTGAACGGACTGAAGCCGAGCTGCTGGGTGCCCAGCAGGTGCTCGTCGAGAAGCTGGAGGGTCTCGTCGGGGATCTTCATTATGTGTGTACCTGTCGTCATGACAAGTAGGGGTTAGTGAAGGTAAGAGAACGTAAACGATTGATTATGAAGACTATGAGAATAATCATGTAAGTAGTAAAGTTAAAAACTTAGGCTATAAGGCACTTAGTGACCGTCTAGTTCTAGTCTATCCACTTAACCAAGTTCCAATTTCATCGCTATCAAACTCGTTTTAAAAAATAAAATTGCCTTAGAAAGAAAAATTGTAGAAATTATTTAAGATTTACTAACTCAAGTTTACCAGTGATTTCAACGGCTTCTTTGATATCTTACCCGTAGTCTTATAAGCGGACAACTCCAGAGTTTTGTTGGCCCAGTCCGCTTGCATCCTATCTAGGGACTGTTCAATGACGTACTCCTTGCTGGCCAGCTCCCCAATATCAGATATCAGCTGGCCATGAGCGGCCACGCCTTGCTTCAGACACATTTGGAACGTCTGCTTGTCGTTCATTGTTATCATTATTCCTGGATATTGTGAAATTGATTATAATTCCTAGTTATAAATGCGAACGTAACTCGGTTTATTTGGCTGTGTGATTCGCTATCATGACTAAATTATTGAACCAATTCTGATGAAATTTGTTACAGAGATAGACTCGACTTAAGAATTGGACATATTATATTGCAAAAAATATTTCATCTCTTATATTAGCGTCCTTTTAAACATATGTGGAGCTGTGGGCAAAAAGCTAGTGCTATTTTTATTGAATTGCGAAATTCAAAGAATCAGCATCTTTACCTGCGCGCTCCATAAACTCTTGCCAATGTCGTTCCTTCATTCCCGGGTTTTTAACTGCTTGCAAGATGGGAATTAGTGGTCTAAACTCGTCCATTAAATCCTGTTTTATAAAACCATGATTATTATATATCAATTATTATACTTAGGTATGAATCAGCACTATTATTCTACTACTTAATAAAAAAAATACTAATGGTCAATAGTTTAGCAAACATCTTTAGGTCGATGTTTGTTTAAAATGACAAAGAGTAACCCCTTATATAAAAGTATTTATGTTACTTTTCCAATGGTAACACTAACCCGAATAGTGATAGCAACTTGCTGTATCTTTGGCATGTCACTAAATGTCCGAATACACTTTATGATGGTCTTGTAGTATTCGTTGACAAGCGGTTCTATGGAGTCTGCGTCTACGTACATAAGCGGGTTGTCTAGCCAAATCTCTCTCGCTTTCAAGAAATCTGTCCAGAACAGAAGAAACCAAGTTTTAGTTATGTTTAATGATTTCAAGGTCAAACTCTATACTTATTTTTACACAAATGCTACGATCGTAAGATTAATATTTTTTACAATTATAGGTACCGTGAGATGCCTTCTTCTATGCGAAAATACTGATCAGATCTTATCACATATAAAAATATAACCTGAAGCAGTGATCCATAGATTCCTATATGGCTCGAACTCTTTGATAAGCCTGTTCAAATCCACGAACGGAACCACAGGCTGTCCGAACAACTTCTGCCTCTGATTCAGAACTCGACCCCAGTCCTGCGACTCTTTCATACCTTTCCAAGCCTTTTTGATATCGTTTGCAATTTCGTGTACCTGAATTGTCACAAAATCAAAAATATTTTGCTATAGTTCTCCATACATCCTCACTATTTTACTACAGTAATCAACGTTATTAAAGACCAGAGTCGAAAATCTAATGGACAAGCAATTTATTAAAAATGATGCAGTATAAAAGTACCTTAGAAAAGTCGTTCTGTAGCGTAAGAGACATACACTGCGCACTGTACATATCTATTTTATCGAACAGCGCTTGTTCATCTTGCTGGTGAAGCTTCCAGAACTTTTCCTGCTCTTCTTCGAGAAACTCATAAGTAGCATCAGTCTAAAATAAAACCAAATAAGAAAAGCATTTAAATCTGATCCTTAAATATTTTGAAATACGGTAGTTATTCAAACGCAGTTACTTGGTTATTGATTTGTAGCGGCCATCCGATAGCTTCCCACAGAGCGTTGAAGTCCTCATTCTCCAATGGAGTGTAAAACTGTTCAAGTACTTCGTAATCCTTAAATTAAAGAATATCATCAGTTTTTTTTTCAAAATTAAACTGAACAATTTGTATAAGACTCATTTTAATGGGTTTTACGCGATCATTTTAAAAAATATTACCCGACGTCTCGACATTTTTACAAATGCCGTGGTCACGGGTAGACTGAGATATTTCACGTTTATATAGATAATCAAAAAAATTTAATAAACGCGTAAAAACCCTTTAAATGAGTTTAATTTCAAGTAAAAATGATCGCGTTAATCTAAGAAGTTACATGATTGATACTTACCGTATGGACCTTCTTCATAATATCAAACTGAAGCGACAAAAGGTATGGAATTGATTCCATCCACTCTCTAATTTCAAAGATGTGTTCAATAGTGTTAGGTTTTTCCCCTAACTTCCTCATAATAGACTTGTACGCTAGAAGAACATCATCTATAACTATACGAATTTCTTCAGCCCACATTAGAAGAAGCGCTTTCATTAAGTCCGATCGTTTTGTAACCAGCATGTACTGAAATACACATGTAAATACTATACAAAATCTATTTAATTACGTAAGTTCAAAATCAAGTCCTTACTATTATTATAAAGAGGAAACATTTATTACTTTTTAAACCATGATTTCCCTAACTAGACCATAAGATTCGAGAAAATTTACTTCTTTTCATGACTAAATTTAGTTATACAGGAGAATTGCTATCGAAAATTAACTTAGGCCCATGTCTAAAGAATTACATTACCTTCAAAGTATCAACATTGATGGTAAACGGTCCAATGTTAATTATCTGGGGCAGGCGCCAAATCAAGTCCTGCTTTGCATCGTAGTGTCTCTGGAGTTCATCACGGATTTCACTGTGGTTGTGCTCCTCTGTACGAAAACGCCTGGAAATGTAGAAGATAGAGAGAATATAGAAGATATTTATGTACGAAAGGAACAGCATACCAGCAAGCGGGTCACGTGATGGTAAGTGATCATCGCCGCCTATTTAGGCATACACACAATCAAATGTGCGTAGCTGGCTTCCAAGAAAGCGGTCTTGAAACTTGCAGGGTCATAGCTAGTCGGAAATATTGCTACCGGAAGGTCATTCACAGTAAGGGTATATAAAAAATAGATTCTAAAAGGGGCCTTCAATTTTAAAAACATATAATAAAAACTTCTGAAACTCTTCAAATTTAAAGATATCAAATAGGTACTGTTGATAAAATACTGCAATCTTTACATGAGGCGAAGTTTGTAGACACTTACTCAACGTATTCATCGATTTCCAAGCAAAATATATCCTTATAGCGTTCGTATTGTCTTTTGTAGGCGTTTAATGGAATTATTGACTTCCTGTAAGCCTTTAGAAGACGGTCTCTGAAGTCAACCACATTCGGTTCCAATAGACCTAAAAAAATATGTTTACCAAATAACATAATTAAATGATATACCAGTAACAAAATGCAGGAAAAAACATCAGGAAGAAAGGGAAAAGAGAGAAATTCTCATAAAAGTACTCTTTATTGAATTTAACAATATAATTTAGGTAGCCTAACAAGTATGGGTTTGTAGTGTGATAACTCGCTCTAAAATGTAGGAAGGAGCAAAAATTGTCATCTGGAAAAAACTTGGATATGTGTAGTTACAAACTGATTTATTCAAACTTACCAATAGACGTGAGATAGAGTTCCTTATCGAACACGAGGCCGGTCATGATCATCGGATGCACTTGACGAATGTAATGACATTTCAAAAGCATCTCCCTGAAAAGGCGCTGGATCACTATCTGCAAAGAAATTACTTTTCGTTTTTAAATTTATTATAGTCATGTTGTCTTCCGGTAAGCAGAACAGATAAACAGAGTTATGAGACCTTGTTCAAACTCAATAAGTTGAACGACTTTTTACGATTTTCAGTTTATAAGGTAGGTAGATGGTCCACTTAATGGGACCAGACTGTTTGTCTACTTATAACTTTAAAAACGTTAATTTGTTTGGTTACTACAAAAAGTCTAGTCTAGTGTAAAATATTGATCTTGAAGTAGGAAGTATTTTATGAAAACATACCGATTTATACGACCTCTGTGGCGCAGCGGTAACTATACCTATATAAAACAGATGATTCCGGGTTCGATCCCCGGGTCTTGTGTTACCATAAAACCACATAATTGATGTGTTAGTCTGGAGATTTATTTATTAACCCTTTACCTCAAACTGAGCTGGATCCGTGCTGTAGTACGGTCCTTCAGGAGACATCATGAGATGGAAGTAGAATAGCGTCGTCGATGGCGACCTGAAATCATAGCATTAAATTTGTGTTATCAAGATATCAGTGGAGTAAGACATACTTTTTTAAGCGAAGAGAATATAATCATTAATATAAAACTAAAAACAAGTGCCTGTTTAGATGTATAAAAATGTAGTGTAGGTAGGTAGGTACCCCTACATCTCATTTTCTTTACAGTTCCTCGTTATTTTTGACGTGAAACGACTTAAAACGTTACCATGTCAGAAAACCAAACCGTAACCAAACGAATTGGTCTATATCGTCTGATATTAATAACTACAACACTATTCATCGTAGAAACATTAATTGTGTTTTACTTTCAATCTGTACCACTAAAAGCAAATTGCTGATATAGACGTTTCAAAACCAACGGCCATGTGCACGGTTACAACCTTACCCGATTTTTCTTATAACTTGTCAATGGATAAATTGAGTGCCTACCTAAAAGGCGAGTTGATAAGATCGCTAGAATCCCACTCCCAGTCGTCGTCGCAGATGAAGGTGCACAGGCACGGCGTCTCGCACATGCTCACGAACATCGTCATCGACTGCTCGATGCAGTAGCGGAGGGCGTACTGCAGGGCACATATGTTGGAGAGGGAGTATTGGTAGACGATGTTTATGAAAATGGGTTTTGGAACTTGGGATTTTAAGAGTAACAGGAGTAGACGGACAGAGACGAAGAACAGACACATGGGTAATACTTTCGTCAATAGAAGGTATTCCTATAAATAAAGAATTAGATTTATTTAGCGTGGCGTGATATTATATAGCCTATTGTCTATCCAAACAAGCATACTCTTCAGCTTTATGTTTTACTATAGATAGTGGAAAGCTTCACATTTATTGTTAAGTTATTAAATCATACCTGCATCCGAAATCGAACCAGCTGCATGAAACGACACAACTTGCTTACTTCATAGAACCTCCACTTCTTTTCGTAAATGTTAAACCAACTGTCGGAGATAATTTCATTACGAAATTAACCTTCACATTAAAAATTTCATTGAAAAAAGTAAGATTCTGTTTCCTTTACTTACCCTTTGCCAACATCTCGAAAAGACATGCGGATAGTATGAGCCGTGTTTGTCAACCAAGTTATGGTTAAATATTTCAACATCTGGAAGTTCAAGACACTGTTTTAAGAATTAATCTTATAAGAACGAACTTCGAAACTGCTAGATTTATTATAACAGTCTGTAAAGCCTAGCGAGAGGAGCTGAGCCGTAATCTTTCGCATTTTCTCAGTTTGGGTAAGTGGATTCACACATTAATGAGATACAACATGTTAGTAGCAAACTACGACGAAGAACTTAAAAAATCTAAACTAGTGTAAACTCTAGTTGGAATGTAACTGTACTATTTTGAGTAGCTCAGTTACTTCTACTGCCACTATTTTGTGCTTGTTTATTTGCAAATTGATAAAATAATACCATAATAGTAGCGTGCTGCTGAGCCGAGTCGAACTCCGCTAAACTTGCATTCCTTCCATAATTCAAGGTGAAAAATGACATGCTCTCCACCTAGATAACATTTAAAATATCTTACAAAAAATTTAAATAAGTAATTGAATTTAAAAAAAAAATGATCCACTTATGAGCAGACTTATGAATGAAAAACTAAAACAATGTAGAGCCAATTGGATAATGATTTAGTAACCGTTATTACGTAGGTGACCGTTAGGCATGCAAGCTACGAATATTCTCTGCATCATTTTTAAAGGATTCATAGTAATACAACGAGTAGCAGCGAGTGACCGTTTTGGTAATATCAATGGTTAGCAAGAAGCAGCAGTAAAAAGTGATGCAATGTGAACAGCAAATTATCGCTAGGCATTCAGGGCCGTAAGCAGGTTGTGGCATTATAGAGCTATGTTCTACCTTAATATCTCAATCGCAAAAAAATTATCACTAGGAAATTAGTTAGGCTTAAGTAGACGAAAAAGCCTACCTTCGAAATTCCACTTTATCTACGGCTTTGCCCTATATATACATAGTTATATACCGACACTATGAATCGCAATAAACTCGAATAGCATACCTTCAAACATTCTTCGACAACCATATGGATACAAGACACGCTTTCATTTAACACGTATAGTGAGTACCACTGGTTGAAGACCACTCTACCAGGGAAGTCATCCATTATGCACGGGTGTCTGCCTGCAATATTGAATGTTCTTGAATACCTATGACCGTGCTAACAGCACGGCTTAGTTATTAAAATATCGTTAATTCTATAAATGACCTTTGTGGCGCAGCGGTATGTATACTGGACCGTTTGGAAAGTCCCGGGTCAGGTCCGATTGATAAAAATGATTTTCTAAAACGCGTTGTGGTTTAATCGTGTTTTTCCTGAGTACTCTATGTCTTAGTTCTATAATATACATGGATTTAATATACATGCTCATCAACGTTCGCATTCCTAATATTAGTAAAAAAGTTCGCGTAGGATACCATTTAAATTCCCCAGATACGTCCATTTCAGCTATACATTCAGGAATACTAACCATAAAACGGTACAGGCGCTTCATACTCTTTAGTTGGAATATTAATAAAATTGTACAACTCAGGGTTTTTCATCATGGTGTGGATAACTCTCATTTTGCACTCCATCTTCAGATACTGAGATTCCACCTGGAATGTTTTTTAAACACCTGTCGTAATGTCAATTTTAAAGCTGGTAAACCCTTAATCTTATGGATATTAATGTTATACTTGGATTTTCGTGACAGTACTTGTGGTCACTTTAATGGAAGTAGCTATTATGATTTAAACCACTTAAAGAATACCAAAGATCGCTTCAATTTATAAAAAAAAAATAGTAAAAAGAAACTTTTACACTGTTATTATGTATCCATAGCACCATTTACCTCATATTTTAGATTTTTGATAAGATTATTCTCATCCTCTTTCGTATGTTTCACTAATTTCATAATTTGCTCCATGTAGCGTATAGGTTGTAAGGGCAATCCATCACTCAGCGAGCAGTCTAGGTACAAGTAGAATCTGAAAATAATACACAGGTAATACGTAGCTATGACGATAAACAACGTGTAAATAGACTATTACCGAAACCTAAAATAAATAAAAACGTTTTCATGTGCTCTAAACGTTAAAAATACCCCTCTGGCAATACCCAGTTTCCGTTTTCGGAAGCAGTATACACCCAGTATATGCAGGGACCACAGCACTTGTATAAGTATAAACCAGCTTTCCGCACTTTCATCTTTGGCTACGTTAACGTTAATGTACCATACATTCATCCACTTCGAAAAACACACGCAATTATAATACTAGTAGGATTAGCCATACCGTATATTGTTTTCCATTTCGGCCCGCAAGTCCACGGCGCACTTGACACGCTTCGCAAAGTCTTCCGGATCACCTGCCTTGAAGTAGAGACGAATTCTTGGCACCCTACAAAAAAAACGTTTCAATTAAATAAAGGTGAGAAAACAATTGGTTGAGTCATTTCATCAAATGAGATCAAAGAATCAAAACACTTACTAACCATTAGATTTAAAAGGTTAAATTCCAAATGCTTTTATGACGTTCGTAGAAAATATATAAAACCAAATAATAAATAACGCTAACCTGCCTTCAAGACAGTGTTTGTATTAACTAAAACCTTACTTGAACTTTCTCTTGGTGCCGTCTAGTGCCATTACGTCCCAGAGATCAGTACTCTTATCGTAGGAAAATGTCGCCACGTTAGTCCACTAGAAACAATATTTAACTTAAATCAAAGTTAAATAAACTATGTGATCATTTAGTAGCTTTTATCCAAAAGCAGTGATAAATTAAAAAAGAATTTACGATAAAATGGGGACTCTTCGTATTCCATAATCTTGATATTCCGTTTTAGTCCACGGGCGGAGGGCCACTTTTAAATATACCAACTGAAACTCAAAAATGTGTTACCTCATACAAGTTATTCAACGCTTGTAAATAATTGCCAGGGGTGCGTTGAGATTTGGAATCGTCTTTTGGTATAAACGCCAACGCTGGACACGGGTATTGCTCCCCGTCAATCAAACCTAGACTCATCCATTCTTCAGGAATTCTAAAACAAAATCAGATTTTATATTCAATAACTATTGCATAAAGATTGAGTCATAGTTAGAGCAACAGGAAATTTAAAAAAAAAACGTTAAATATCCAACAAAGATGGCCAATGGAAAAGAAATACATTAATGAACGAAATAAATTACATTCAATGTCCAGATTATCACACTTGCTTGGCTTGTTCTATGGAAACCACCAAATAGTCTTTATCCTTTGGTCCTTTTATATTTATAGGCACAAGAGAGCACGCGTAATACATATGATACGCGAAATCCCTATTTACCCGCGATAAGCCTCTACGGAGTTTAATCTACGCGCTTTGAAAACAATTATTCATTCAACTCACCTGCTATCCAAGTCGTGATCGTCGAACATCTGTAGTTCTAGTTTCGGGTAGATGCTATACAGGGCGTACCATTCCCGATCACTCAACTTGTATTCCTCTGGTGGAAGCAACATGTACGGCTGTACCCCTTCCCGACGAAGGAGTTTCTGGAAGCAATTTTGGGCGGTGAAGGGGTGATTTCCCGTTCTAGACAGTACACAGGTCTAGAACCAAGCGGGATCGGACAGATACGCTACAGAAGCTGTATTTATACCAGGTCGCGTAAACACTTTGATAGTGCGATCTGCGAATGGCCCTGTATTGAAGTAAATTGCTTGGTACCGCTGGGAGGGGAGTGTTGGGGTTGGCACGTAAGTGGCACACAATAGTATCTTATTTTTATTGCAATCAAATTGTTACCATAATAACAAATTTTGAAAGGTTGTCTTTTCAAACTTTTCCCCTTTAACATTACCCTTCCGGATATTGCTACTAGATTCAAAATGATGATGTGCGTAAATCTTAAAGCTTAGAATTACAATAAATAGTCTGATCGTTATATTTTTTGTTCAAGTATTAATTATGTTATTTGAAATAGAGTTTATGCAATTGAATGGAGAGAATACAGCATGTTTTAGTTGTAACATTAAACAATTGTGTCATACTAGACACTTACTCTTTTTATCAGATTTTAGACTGACCATACTTATAACCCTCATTAACCTCATTGCTATGAATGTTTGTTTAGATTAACAGTAGAACAAATTATTTATCAAATAGTAACAAGATACCTTGATGCTGCAGGACAGGAACCGGCGCCGGAGCCTCTCTATCTTCACGAGGCGCGGGATCTGCTTCGGCAGCACCACGCTGAGGAACTGCAGTTTCGGCACGAACGTCTCGTACGGGAATTGCTGGAAGAATTAGGGTTTATTTTCAGTTTTACTGATTGATAGTATGACATCAGTCTTAAGAGTTAAATACGTTAAAAGTTTCTGCTTAACAAAAATATCTAGCTATAAATATATCTCAGGAGTGCCATAAAAATTTCGGACTGTTAGAAGGATTCAACAAATGTGATGTCCTGATTTAGGTGACTGCCCTTTAAGTAAGTGTTTTTTTCTTTTCTGGCAAAAAACATACTTAAAAAAAACGCAGGTGGTCCTTGCAGTATATTGGTCAAATAAGACTTACAATGCTCTCTTCTTCCCTGTACGTGGTCCAGCGACCCGGAGGCAGCAGCAGCCGGGGTCGCTGCGGCTTCGGGACGGACATCAGCGACGGGGCGCATTTGTCCGTTTTGGCCTAGAATATTAAGAAAACTGACACTATGCTGTGTGTTTAAAGTAGGTAACTGTGTTTAGTTTTGTTGGATACGTAAGAAACGAATATGAGAAAACGGGCTACAGCGTATCATGCGTTGCGCAAACGAACTCTACCAAAGCGGTGGTTGTAGGAAAATTCCTCAAAAAGAAAAGATATGGAGGATGCACATTACTAGTAGTAGACCTCTATAAATCTTCCGATTATTATATAAGCAGTGTTGATTGAAAGGTTTGTATTTAGAAGTGGCATAACAAAACTAAGGGAAGATTCCAGAAGACACAAGTAAATTTAGAACAGACTATTGAACAAATTCGACCTATCCAGTAATCCAACCTGTACCTTAAGGCAGGGGTTCCCTAAGTGTGCGTCGCGGCGCCCTGGTGCGCCGTAGAAAGCAAAGAGGGGCGCCGTGAGTCGATCCTCTTATTATTGGACACCACAAATATTATTATCAATGTGGAGCCAGAAATGAGAGTAGCAGTGTCAAGTCTTATTCCCCGCTTTAAAAAACTGTGTGGAGATTACCAAGCTCACCCTTCACATTGATTTGACTGAGTAAATATCGTATTTAATTTTAGTTTTTTCTTAAGTCTTTCTTGTGGTTTTCCTTTTAAATTCTTTTATAATAAAAAAAGTCATTTTGTATTGTGGTGTTTTAACTTTCGTTACGACCACCTAACCTAACTATTATTGTAGGTACCTATTTCTTTCGACAATTTTCTCAAATAGTTAACTAGGAGAGGGCGCCGTGAAAAAATATTAAACTTGTAACTGCGCCGCGGGTTACAAAAGATTGGGAACCCCTGCCTTAAGGTGTAAAACTAAAAGCTGGGACAATACCTAACTGATGAGCAACCGGAGAGCTGTAGTCAGCATTCGAACCTTATCTTGACTGTGACTAATGAAAATATGCCCAACCTGCAATAACAATTTCATCCGTTTCTTCGAGCATGTTTCTCTATTAAGCTCCTCCTTGGTCATATCGGCCACCAATTCTGAATAGTATCCTCTTTTAGGAATCTCATCGCGAGTAACATTATCATATGTGATATCATATCGCCTTAGTGTCTTCTTCTTACTATACATGCCTAGAACTAGTTACAATATTTATATTTGTAAATATGTTTGTTTACTGTAACTTGCAGCCGTCAATAGTATGGTTCTGTCAAAACGGGCCACGTTTTTTTATTTCGGTATTCATGTGAAGGAAAAGGATCGATAAGTTTGAAGTTTCTAAGCTAAAACCTTTTTTATATCTTTTTGATGATACAATGATACACCATACAAGAAGCTTTCTTTACATTTGACTTTATTTGTTATAGTTATGAACAAAAATGAAAGTTTTTATTTAACAATGATTACTTAGATTCAATTTACTAGATATCGTTTTTACACATGGAAGTATAGTGCAGAAAATGTAAGCTGAACTTTGCATTAGTGTACATGTACACAGATAGAGTTGGTGTGCTTGGTTCTTTGCCTGGTTTAAACCGGTTAATTCTGCTTTTTGGCTACACCCGCGTTTTAGGAGCAGTAGAGTCTAGCTGTAGGCTCTGTCTGCAGCGATTACTGGGCTGACTCGACCGGTGAAATACCACCGTCGCACAGAAACCCGACGTGAAGTAGGGACGATGTTTCGTTTGCGTTTCGTTCGTAAGTGCGATATCCGGTGCCCAATTTTCTCTAAGGCTCAGCAACGCACCCCCAACACCCACAGGTGTTTACCCAATTACCATCAGGTGACCCGCTTGCTCGTTTGCTAGTTTCTCATTAAAAAAACGCATCCACCCCGCGCACGCTCCGCGTTTCACCCCCTGTACTGATAGCAGTGTACATTTTTTATTTCTTTCTTTCTATAAAATTTAATGTATTAATTTTTTTACTAAAATGGCTGCCAACACAAGTAAACTAAGGATATCTCACTCTTTGCTTGTTAATCTAAATACGGGTTGGTTTCTGTTCCGTTATGATTTTAACGTTCCTCGTCCTCGTTTGTACTCTAATCCTTTAAACCGACATAAAAGAGGAAGGAGGTTCTAAGGCAAGATTTGTGTATATATATTTTTTTCGAATAGTTACATGGTAGTTTGATTTTGATAATTTATTAATCTAACTCTGATAGTTTTTATTTAAATTAAACTATTTTATGCTTAGAGCATCCAAATTTTATGTCAAGCTAAATTGTTTTTTTTGTCTGACTCTTCTTTTTACCACGCACACTAATGCAAAGCTCAACTTACGCCTCGCGAACTATACCACTATTGATAATAAACAAAACCATCCTATATTACCCAAATAAATAGCAAATGAAACAATTTCAATTAAAATAAAGTAGTTGTTTTGAAAGTATTTTGGCGATTGGACCTAAATATCATAAGACGTGTTATTTTATGAGACTTGAAAGAATTTACGAGAAAATAAAGGTTTATAAAAACTTAGAACGCCAAAATAAAGGTTTATAAAAGTTTTCAGTTTCTTATCTGAAAATCGAAGAAGAAGATATGGGTAGAAAATAAAAAGTGACATAGATAAAATTGTTTACTACATAACCTACGACAAATTTATTTTATATTAATAAGTAATTTCTTAATATGAACATAACTAAGTTAATGATAATATTAAAGATGTTGAAATTCACCGGTACATAGCTTCTTAGAAATCAGTGAACAATACCCAGTCTTTAGTTACAAATCTAAAAGTTATTTATATTTCTTTAATTTAAGTAAGTAGCAAAAGAAAACCCTTAGGTAATTGAGTACTAAACCAGGTTAAACATAACAATGTTAAGTATTATTTTTATCTAAGATTTAAAACTTATTGCCACAAAAATACAAAAATGTAACAAATACCCTTTCACATTTTCCATTTGTTTTTAAATTTTTAAATAATATTAACAGACAAATCACCAAAATAGAGGAATGTACGTGTTCACAGGTTTTTCTTCATCTTATTGAAATGATTTTAAATAGATAACAAAATATTAACATTATTATTTCGTTACACTCTTCTCTTCTTTCTATCTCATTCTCAACTCTAGTTGTGCATTAGCCAATCGGTTTCGCCTCCTCCAATATTGATGATACATGTCTCTCGACTTTCTATTAAATAGCGCAAACAGACATAACGGCAGGAATCTAAAATCCAATATTTGTCCTATCAAGTCTGGAACATCAGTTTTCACTAAGGCAATAAAAACAGTTATACACAAGATGCCTGATAGGACATCGCTGACTGCGCCTACTCCCAGTAGAGCCAGCAAGTGCCGGCCGGAGCGCCGCGACATCCTCTGGTCCAACATCACTGAGAACACTATACGAAGGTACCAACAAATATTCAACACTACCACAATACACACTGCGAATATAACAATAAAAAAATAAGTAATTAAGTAATCAAACGCTACACTCAAGGCAGCACACACTATTATACCATATAGGTACACAACAACAGTCCATTTCCTTAGTTCAAAGCTCGCCGTCCCGTGAGTGATCCACACCAGTTTCATGTAAGCATGTATCGTCGCACTCAGGCTCCAACACTCGGTCACTATTTGGAAACTACTCGTAAATGCAAAATGAATACGAAGAGGACTGATATATGATTCTTTGGAAGGATAAAAATAAATAGCAGATTGATTGGCCAATTCAAGAAAAACTCTTTGTATAACAGTGTAGTTAGTGAATGTTCTCCACAGAGGGAATTTCCACCACACCACTAAAATTATTATTAATTCTATAATTGTCACAGCAAGTGCAATGTCCATATTTATCAGCACTAACGCAGTACCAGACTTTACAGATAATAAAAACGAAAATGAAACATTTTTTGTGGTAAAATAATAATGCACTAATTAACAATTTGATAGCACTAACAAGGTCCAAGGAAGCTAAAATGTCAAACGGTTTTTTTACATTTTGGACCAATTATTAATCTATGCTTTGTTATTTAATGTTAGTGCTTTTAAGTATGACGCAATCAGTAATATTGAACTAACGGTGAAAAGCACTTGTTATTTTAGAATATTTTCTTTCCATATACCAAATTCAAACAAAATCTTTTTTTTTATAATATTAATATAGGTAGCAAACAAGCATGCGGGTCACCTGATGGTAAGTGATCACCGCCGCCCATGACTCTCTGGAACACTGTGGGTGTTGGGGATGCGTTGCTGGCCTTTGAGAAAATTTGGTCCCAGATACCGCACTCACCGAACGAAACGCAGAACATCGTCCCTTCACGTCGGTTTTCTGTGCGACGGTGGTATTTCACCGGTCGAGTCAGCCCAGTAATCGCTGCAGACAGAGCCTACAGCTAGACTCTACCACTCTAAAACTACCTGTTACTTAGCAAATATCCAAATGTTTATTTGAGTAGTGTTTATTTTATTTTAATTGATTAATTATTTTTTGATACTCTAAAATGTTTCGTTTCCGGTAACCCTATAACGTTTACTATTTGGCTTGCAGTGTATATTATTGGGACAAACAATTGTAGCATTGAGTGAGTCACAGTGTTACTTAACGGTTTTTTTTTACTGATGTGTAACACTGTTACACAAATTGGTGTGACACAATGGGAATAAAGGCATTTTTTCAGTAGAAAAGATGATAACCGTAAAGTTGCTGCCGTGAGATGCCCATTTTTGCCAGTTTTATCACAGTCTTAGCACAAGATTAACATAAATTCTATGTCTAATATTCTATTTGAGAGCTGCGATTATCCGAGGCTTGTTGGCAAAATCCCCCACGTCTTCAATGCATGCATGAAAATGTGTTGTTTCAGCAATTCTCCTGACTCGTGGTGTGTCTTAGGGGCCAGATACCTTGCAACTACTAGTTATCTTGAAAACATAAGAAGGAGGAATGCGATGAACCAAGGAAAGTCTGGACCGCTCAGTACGTAAATGCCCTATTCCGGAAATGGACACCGAGTGCTGAAAGGACTCATTCCTGAAAGGACTTGTTCTTATAACGACTGATTCCGTAAATGACCTAATCCGGAAAGGACCCATTACTATAACACCTTATTCATAAAAGGACTCATTCCGGAAATGGCTTAAAATGGTAACTGATAGAATAACCAATAAAGCAATTTTAACTATGCAAAAAATTGCAGTTAATGTTAAAGATGATTTATTAACTCTGTGTTGAGACGAAACGCAATTACTTTTCAAATTAATCATCCAAACGCAGGTAGTTAACACTACATAGTATAAGCACATGAGTAAAGAAACTGAACAGAGACAAAGCTACATACGAATGCGCTGTGACAGGTACATCACTACAAGTGCAACGCGTGTGTGTGCGTGACCACTGGCCGCTTGTCACGTATGAGCCGAAACCGCTTCAAACTAGATCAGCCAGTGGTCAATCTCAGGGCGTGCAGGCGTGACGCGACGCTCGAACGTTGTGCGTGTTTTGTTTTTGTTTTCGAGTTTCTCACATAATACGTAGTAATACCACATGAGTAAAGAAACTGAACAGAGACAAAGCTACATACGAATGCGCTGTGACAGGTACATCACTACAAGTGCAACGCGTGTGTGTGCGTGACCACTGGCCGCTTGTCACGTATGAGCCGAAACCGCTTCAAACTAGATCAGCCAGTGGTCAATCTCAGGGCGTGCAGGCGTGACGCGACGCTCGAACGTTGTGCGTGTTTTGTTTTTGTTTTCGAGTTTCTCACATAATACGTAGTAATACTTTTGTTTTAGTATTTAAAAAGTTTTTTTTTAGTATTTAAAAAGTTTATTTTGATCTTCATATTAAAAATGTTAATATTGGTAATGACATATTAGCACGTTTGCAAGATTGTACATTTCATATGCCATGTGAGTGTTTCCCATTGGTTTATTTGAAAAAACTTTATATTAGATTTAGAATTTATCATTCGATTAAAAGATACAACAAATTATTAAAAACCAAAAGTAATAAAAAAAAAATATTTAGAGTATGTAATTTGTAAAAAAAACCTATTTTAATAAAAAATTTGAAAAAAAAGTACATTAATATTTTTAATTTATTCAATTGTGCCAACCCTACCAAAATAGGTATAAATTTTGCTAGCTCTTTAGAAGCTTTGTCTCTGTTCAGTTTATTTACTCATGTGGTAATACTTTTGTTTTAGTATTTAAAAAGTTTTGTAAATATGGTTGTACATTGTACTGTGTGCATGAATAATAAGTTTTTTGATAATACCTCCTGACAATTTTATTGAATTTGTTGAATTGCTTGAGCAAAAATTTCGCGAATATTTTGATCTTCATATTAAAAATGTTAATATTGGTAATGACATATTAGCACGTTTGCAAGATTGTACATTTCATATGCCATGTGAGTGTTTCCCATTGGTTTATTTGAAAAAACTTTATATTAGATTTAGAATTTATCATTCGATTAAAAGACACAACAAATTATTAAAAACCAAAAGTAATAAAAAAAAAATATTTAGAGTATGTAATTTGTAAAAAAAAACCTATTTTAATAAAAAATTTGAAAAAAAAGTACATTTATATTTTTAATTTATTCAATTGTGCCAACCCTACCAAAATAGGTATAAATTTTGCTAGCTCTTTAGAAGCTTTGTCTCTGTTCAGTTTCTTTACTCATGTGGTATAAGCCAAAGTCACTTCCACCGTCTGTGTTTGTATGCTTAGATCTTTTACGATATGAAGCCTATAGAACATACAAACGTTAGATTGACTATTTTATTTCCCGTCCGGCCGGTGTAAGTTACGTGTTGCCTACCCAAGAGTTGTGACGGGAAAATGTCAACCTAACGTTTGTATATTCTATAGGCTTCATTTTCCATTGGAATGGAATTTGTTCATTAACCAAGTCAGAGTAAAAAAAAATTCTTTGATTATTTATTACATATATTCCGGACTGAAATTTTTTAGACAACCCATTATTATTTTATTTATCGACATTTTATTTGATAATATATTTCATGCATTAACCAGCTCGGTGAAGGTCGTTCTATAGCGGGATGCTACACTAAGATGCAAAGTAGACTATGATGTTAAAATAAGAATCTAGGAATTGATCATCACGACCCGTTGCAAATAAACTCAAAACCCTACAAATAAACAAAAGCTTTAATGATGTTACAACACTTTATTTTCTAAAACACTTGCACTGAAATTTAAAATTAATTACAAAAATATCTGCATGATCGAAGAGAAAGCCATTTTTTATCCAACATGAATTTTACGCAAATGTCGCTTCTGTTTCTATCCTGTCAGGTTCGTTAGTCGCATTTGTGTACTTTGAAGACTTCATCGCACGGTTTCAACGGGCAGGCCGGCGGGGGACAAGAGCTGGTTATCTCTCGGTATGGGAGACAGATCACTTCTTCAGTCTTCTCCTCTTCCTTCTCGGTCTCAGTGAGATAGACGCATTTGGCGTCTTTGAACCCGAGGAGTTCAGCGAGGATGTTGATGTCCTTATAGCTGGGCTTGGCGCGGATTATCTGTGGGAGAACAATAAAATTGTTAAGATACTTCTTATCCTTTAACTGGTTCCAGATTGTAGCAGCTTCAGGCATTTTTACTGGGTTCATTTGCTATTAAAATGTGGATAGTGGGTTTTTTCAAATGAGTACCGGATTAATCTCAATAATATACTAACATTGACGCGTCTTGAAAGATCTTAAGTACAGTCATTTTGTTCAAAGGTAAACCGCAATTCAAAAGACCGTAACCTTAAGCTGTTACTTTGCGTCCTAGCTTTGAGTTGATACAAAAATGATCAAACGACACAACAAAAACGCTGCTTACAAACCCCGAGGTCATAACTATAGTCAAAATTAAAAAAATACCAGCCATTAGCGAAATTGGCTCCAGTCTGTGTGTAAACAAGTTCTTTCTTCCATTGTGTCTTCAAGGCCCAATTACAGGGAACGTTTTAACCTCGGGTTAGCTAACTCAGATTTAAATGGAGCCACCATCGATTGTAACTACTTATTACAATCGATGGTGTAATTCGCCATTTAAACCTGAGTTAGCTAACCCGAAGCTAACCCGAGGTTAAAACGTTCCCTGCAATTGGGTCTAAGAATCTTGCCTGCCTGCCTTCCTACACAACCCCTCGCTATCCACCTCCCACGCACCTCGGTGGCGACCCCCCTCCGGTCCTCCCTGCTGGGCACGTCGGGCGCGTAGTTCCAGTACACGACGCCCACCACCGTCTCCTCGCGCAGGTAGAACACCACCCCGCGCTGGTACAGCTTGCCTGCCTGCCTTCCTACACAACCCCTCGCTATCCACCTCCCACGCACCTCGGTGGCGACCCCCCTCCGGTCCTCCCTGCTGGGCACGTCGGGCGCGTAGTTCCAGTACACGACGCCCACCACCGTCTCCTCGCGCAGGTAGAACACCACCCCGCGCTGGTACAGCTTGCCTGCCTGCCTTCCTACACAACCCCTCGCTATCCACCTCCCACGCACCTCGGTGGCGACCCCCCTCCGGTCCTCCCTGCTGGGCACGTCGGGCGCGTAGTTCCAGTACACGACGCCCACCACCGTCTCCTCGCGCAGGTAGAACAGTACTCCGCGCTGGTACAGCTTGCCTGCCTGCCTTCCTACACAACCCCTCGCTATCCACCTCCCACGCACCTCGGTGGCGACCCCACTCCGGTCCTCCCTGCTGGGCACGTCGGGCGCGTAGTTCCAGTACACGACGCCCACCACCGTCTCCTCGCGCAGGTAGAACACCACCCCGCGCTGGTACAGCTTGCCTGCCTGCCTTCCTACACAACCCCTCGCTATCCACCTCCCACGCACCTCGGTGGCGACCCCCCTCCGGTCCTCCCTGCTGGGCACGTCGGGCGCGTAGTTCCAGTACACGACGCCCACCACCGTCTCCTCGCGCAGGTAGAACACCACCCCGCGCTGGTACAGCTTGCCTGCCTGCCTTCCTACACAACCCCTCGCTATCCACCTCCCACGCACCTCGGTGGCGACCCCCCTCCGGTCCTCCCTGCTGGGCACGTCGGGCGCGTAGTTCCAGTACACGACGCCCACCACCGTCTCCTCGCGCAGGTAGAACACCACCCCGCGCTGGTACAGCTTGCCTGCCTGCCTTCCTACACAACCCCTCGCTATCCACCTCCCACGCACCTCGGTGGCGACCCCCCTCCGGTCCTCCCTGCTGGGCACGTCGGGCGCGTAGTTCCAGTACACGACGCCCACCACCGTCTCCTCGCGCAGGTAGAACACCACCCCGCGCTGGTACAGCTTCTTGTACTCCTTGCCTCTGTAGTAAATGCCGTGGTGTGACAAAGGAATTTGAAAAGGAAGGGTAATATTTAATTTTCACTGAAATTGTACGGTATATTTTTTATAGTACGTAGTAACAGCTAGTCTCTCTAAAACTAATCTCATCCAGAACAAACATACTTAGTGCAGATTTTTCAATTGTCATGTAAAGAAGTACCTAACAATGAAAACATGTTTAACAGTCGAATATAATTTAATCGACAATCGTCGACCAAACCGAATATAAAAGTTTGCCTGGAAGTAATTGCTCGAAGCAATAAGGCCACGTCTTGCCATAATGTTTCTTCTCCATGTGTTATTTTTGTTTTATTGTGCAATAAAGTACATTTATTATTATTACAACAAAGAATATTTATCTAGAACGCTTCTTCCACTAATTTTTTCGTGATCATTTAACACAACTACAAAGCTACCCTCAACCTTCACACGCCATCAACCCAACACTACACTACTCCAACTAACAACCCATCAATACTACACTATGCACTAACTTCTCGAAGCACTGCAGCGCGTCTCCATCACCCTTCTCTTGCGACTCGGCGTCGTCGCCGGCGCACGGCTTGTACAGCCCGATGGTGGGCATGCACGCGCCCGCCTCGCCCACCACCTGTGTTGTAAACACCAGAGATGTTAGGGACCTCCGTAACCAAAATTATCGGATATCCGATATAAAAAAATATCCGTATCCGAAATCGAAACCGAAATTAAAGTTTCGGATAGTATCGGATAGGGACGGGGCCTATTTTAGTCAAGTTATGACAAGTTGTTTTGCCGCGCGGTAGGTGACAAAGGAATTAAGGAAAGTAATTAAAATTCCTTAAAAATCGAATATCCGTAACCGAAATTATCCCAAACTAACGGATAATCCGAAATTATTTCATATCCGTATCCGAAATTTTATATCCATAACATTCCTGGTTACTTTTGAAATTACTAGAATCTAATATCCGTAACCGAAACTATCCGAAACTACCGGATAATCTGAAATAATTTCATAGTCGTATCCGAAACCGAAACCAATATAAAAAAAATCCAATATCCGTGTCCGGATCCACATCCGAAATTCCATATCCGTAACATCCCTAGTAAACACCACATGTACCATATAAATTATCCATATTTAACGTCAGCATTTTCCTACTAATCAAATAGATAACTAAATTGGCTATTATGAGTATAGGTCTGAAAAGGTAAGATTTTAATCCGGGTCACTAGTAGCCCCTGCTGGAACTTCCCAAGTGTGCAATCGCAATTTATTTATTGACTTGTTTTATTTAAAAAACAAGTTTAACAAAAAAAATTGAAAAAATCTCATCAAAATAATCGTTTTGTGGGAGTACATTAAATCAGACATGGATGGATAGCAACTTCGCTTGATACCGATACCCAATGATACTGTAATTATTATGATGATAAATGATTAACGGCCGAAACCAATAATCTACTAACCTTTGACGCCTTGTTATTTGTGTAACTATGGTAATTATTATCCATGTTTTTGCGTCTCAAACTATACTAAATACGAGTAGCTTTTGATATGGAAATGACAAACACGTCACAAAAAACAAAACTAGCAGTTTCCAATTACCAAGGTTTTAACTATAGTAGAATATTGGTTTCGGCCGTTAGATTGTTAAATCATACTGTTGATAGTTAAATGATAAAGGCTGACAGAATCATATGAGAATTATGTATAACGCTACACCTACCTCAAACTCCAGGTGTATATGAGAATGATGTATAACGCTACACCTACCTCAAACTCCAGGTCGTCCATGAGCCGCACCCGGTAGCCGGGCTCGTTGTTGTTGGGTATCCAGTAGCCCGCCATGTTGGCGCCGGCGATGGCGCCCTGGTCGTCGGCGCACGCCCAGTGCTCCAGGCGCATGCGCTCGTCCTTCATCTGGTAGTACACGCTGGCGGCGTCGCCCGCCTGGACGGGGGGGAGGGAGGTTGGTACGTACGAGTACGTATAAAGCAGTCTTATGAGTCTTTTGTGCAATATCGAAATGGTTAAAAGACGGTGTAAGTCAACATGAGGCTAGAGGAATATGTGGCGATAAAGTAAGATAAAGCAAAGAGAGCGCAATGAAAATACTGAAGTTTAATGATATTGGCAAAAAAGTATTTATTTATATTAATAAATAGATAATTTTATATCAAACAGAAACTGCAATTTATGCGAAAGCTTTCTTCGCGGTTTAAAAAGTTTTTTTCCAAAGTTTCTCTTTGACACTACTACACACCAAATACGTTCAATATGTGCTATAACTTCAACAGAACATTCAAGAAACACAGTCAATCTCCTCTACAACCTAGCCTATCTAACGACCAGTAAATATAATCGCGCTGGATCCCTCTAACTCTGCTAGGGAGGCCTATATCAAAAATTTGACAAAAGAGGCTAACGGATAAAGTAGAACTAGTTGAAGAGGAAGAAGAAGCAGAAGAAGTCAAAGATGAAGTCAAAGATGAAGTCAAAGATGAAGTCAAAGATGAAGTCAAAGATGAAGTCAAAGATGAAGTCAAAGATGCAGTCAAAGATGAAGTCAAAGAAGACGCGTTAGAAGCACGTACGACGTATAGATGCTTGCGCGCCTCCTGCTCGGTGTTGACGAGGAAGCCGCCGTTCTTGTGGTCCAGCTCCAGCATGGCCGCCTCCGCCAGCGACGTGCGCGGCTCCGCGCCCACGCACACAAACACCTGCCAACAAGCAGGTACCATTGACTTGTTAATGTGTAGCTATGTATTTTCGGATTACAGTAACCTATTATTTCTAAATTGTTTACAAGTCTGAGTTAATTTATATTATTCGTAGAGTTAACATGACAAAGTTCATTTCAAGCGATAATAAAGTGAAATGAGTCGGATCATCGTAGAATAGAATAGAATACTCTTTATTGCACAATAAACAAAATAATATACACGGAAAAAAAAAAAAAGCAAAAGGTGGCCTTATTGCTCTGAGCAATTAAAGCTGATGTTCAGGCTTTGTTCTCTGATGCGTCTCATGAATTCTCTTGAGGAAATGGTTGGGTTTTTTAAGAAGTACTATGAAGAAAATACCTACACAAAAAAGATTGCGATAACGATTTAGAAATGCTCTTACATAGTCTGTTTCCAAAGAGTGCCCGTTTGAGAGGGTCAGTTCCAACTTTCCTTTCTCGTTAAGGTAGCCATCATACACTTGCGCTGTATAAAAATCAATTCCTTTTATGATACATCAAGAAAAATAGTGAGAAGCAGAACAAGAAAACTTGTCAAATTTTTATCTGTGCCGGTCAAGTAATGAAATAGATAAAGGTTCCACCAACTTTTATTGATGACCTCGACCCCCTGGCACCGGATGAGCTCGCTGGCCCACCGGCCCAGGTACTCGGGCAGCGTGTTGCCCATGATGCCCTTGTCCTTGATCACGTGCGTTATCTTCAGGGGGGCCTCGTCTTCGTCGTGTTCTACCATCTTGTCTGGATCACAAAATAGGCGTATAATAGCGTGGGCTGACCCGCGTGTTGATATTATACCTGCACCTACTACAATTTATATAAAATGGATTCAATAAAATGCTTGCACCATTTTGACGATCTACGATTAGTCGGTTAACGTGAGGAGTTTTTTTTAGAATCTACAACTATTAATAGGCAGCTATATTAATGTCTAGAATTTACATATACCTCTAGACACCACCCTAGAATAAACTTTGTTGAAATTAAGAAAGACCCTCAGAGATTCTTTAGGCATGTTACGAGTATGACAAAATTTTTATCACCATCTACTTAACTTTTAAGCTTCAAACTCTTCCTTCTAAATGTAAACAATAAAAATGGCCGTGCTTGAAAAAACTTGTCAAAACTAAAAAAGCAGTAGCTTACTGCGCCTGCCCAAGTAGTAAGCCAGTTCAGAGCCGAGCACGCCCCCTCCGATGACGGTCACGTGCTTGGCGCTGGCCACGCGGCCGTACGCAGCCTCTAGATCTCTGACGGTGCGCAGGAGACAGACTTTATCACGCACGGCCTTCGGGGCGGTCTTGAAGAACGGCAGGTTCTTCGGCCGCGAGCCTGGGGTATAGATAGTAGACTATTTGGGTATGTTGTATGTGGACCAGGATTTAGAGAAACTTCATTACATAGTATACATCCAAGTCGCTATTTGTATGTTTGTATGTTTGGCTGCTAACTCCTCAACCACACAACGGATTTTAATGCGGTTTTCGCGATCTTTTAGGGAATTTATTCATTTAAATTTGTAAATAAAGAACATTCAGAAAAAGTATTTTTAAGTTAGCCAAAATTCAATGTTTCGTGAGCAAGTCGGCCACAATTACACCATTGCGAAGCGTGGGCGGGTCGCTTGTTATTTATAAAAAAAAATACTTAAGTTTACTAATGAGACGGTAACTTAGGATTTTCAGAAAAAGTCGATAAGGCCGAAAGCAAAAGTGTCGGCGAACGAACCGTTTTTGTACGTAACCTTTTCTTTAGTAAGCTGTATCTAATACTGATCTGTATCACATACAGTATACCTACAACCTCGGAAAGCAAGGAACCTAAGGTCGAACTAAAATTTTCGAACCAAATTTGACTTCTAAAGCAATCTTACCGGGAGCCAGTAAACATCTCTCGTAGTACATGGCTTGTTCCCCACAAGTAGTAGATATGTAGGCCACGTGGTCGTCCGGGTCTAATCGCACCTGTAGTTTAATTTTATATATCACGCCCGAGTCTTATTGTACCCAGATAAAAAAATTGCCGTACCAAATTGTCAAAGAGTTAAAGGTTTAATAGCGCTTAAGAGTTTGATAGAAGCTGATAAAGAAAATAATTTAAAAAAAACAATTTCTAACCACACAGTAACCCGTAGCTATGGACACCGCTGGGCCGGTTTTTTTCTGATAGAACTTTACTGGATCCATGAAATCCCTGCACGTTGCTAAGTACATTCTACAAAAACAAATAATATACATTAAAACAAACTTCTCCCTTTGGCGTTTGAAGCAAATGAACTGAACTTACGATTGTCTTTTGTGGTTATCGACGTAGTTTAAATATCGGATGTCGGGTGGTTCCGGATTGAACCACATATGCTTGGACATGGGTGGGCGGACGTAGGGGTACACGTCTTCTTGAGTTATCATAAACACCTTAGAATCAAACAAAAAAGGATCAAATAATCACCATGGAATAGGAAAATATGGATGCAATTCAAGTGAATTTCTAAAGAAGTGTGTATATTTCTTAACTTCATTTAACTTGGGTCTAATCTCTGTCAGCTGGGTCGCGTTTAGTAGCAACAGGTTCAATTGATTGTTTCTTAATCGTGTGACTTTGTTTTCCAACTGCTATTGTTCGTTAAATGAGTTCTCATGAGTTAGTAAGTGCATCCTACGAAATGCTGCTCGTGTTTAGTAGGGCCGCAAGCTCAGCTAAACCTAATGGAACTCGCACCGTACACAAACCTTGGCAGTTTTGTCGTTCTCCATGATAGCTCTGTACCCCGCCCAGCCCGCGGCGCCGGCTCCGATGATCAAGTATTGGACACACGCCGGCAGGTCGCCAGGGTTGATCGGCTTTCGAACTTTGCGGCGTGGTGCGCCTGGAACAACAACGCTGGACTGGTAAATAAATAATAAATAAATCTCCAGACTAACACACGAACTGTGTGGCCCTAAACGAAGCAGAGCTTGTACTATAGGTACCACACAATGGACTAGGGGAGAACCTAGTTACACCCTAGTTAAAAGTTATTCTGTTTGAGAAAAACTATGTGGTCCTAAGCTTAGAGCACGCGTATTTTGTGTAACATTCAATGGGCTAGGGCAGAGAAGAAACTACTCGTACCCCAAATTAATTCGAAAAAACTTGCCATTATTGGCATAACTTAGGGTGTTTTTTAATTATGTTTTAGTTAGGTATAATAAAATATAGAATAGTACAACAGGGCGTTTTTTACTTCTTGAAAATACCTCATTTAGCATCGGGCGCGACCACGGGGCAGAGAGCTAGTTTGCAGTTACAAGGAGAACGACAGATTCGTCTTACGGGAGTTGCGTTAACAATCATCTGGAGGTTTACTCTTCTTCTTATCCGGTTTACCTGAAATAGGGAGCTTGCGTGAAAATTAACCATTAAACATTCAGCTACCTACTTTAGTCGCGATATGCTTTTCCAAAACTAAAACAAATTAAAGGAATATTGTGTCGGCTACTGTAATATTGTGTCGGCTACTGTAATATTGTGTCTGCTACTGTAATATTGTGTCGGCTACTGTAATATTGTGTCGGCTACTGTAATATTGTGTCGGCTACTGTTATATTGTGTCGGCTACTGTTATATTGTGTCGGCTACTGTTATATTGTGTCGGCTACTGTTATATTGTGTCGGCTACTGTTATATTGTGTCTGCTACTGTTATATTGTGTCTGCTACTGTTATATTGTGTCTGCTACTGTTATATTGTTTCTGCTACTGTTATATTGTGTCTGCTACTGTTATATTGTGTCTGCTACTGTTATATTGTGTCTGCTACTGTTATATTGTGTCTGCTACTGTTATATTGTGTCTGCTACTGTTATATTGTGTCTGCTACTGTTATATTGTGTCTGCTACTGTAATATTGTGTCAGCTAATGTAATATTGTGACTGGTTCTGTAAAGGTGAGTGAGCAGCTAAAAACGATATTGCTGAGACTTCACATAAGTAATATAAAGGTTTAATTATTGCGGCTTTATAAAATAGATACTTACAATACCATTTTTTCGGTTTTTCCCGTTGATTACCAAACTTTGAATACAACTATAACATTAAAATATAAATACAGTTATTTTAAAAACTGGATTTTGCATGTGTGTGGGTGTGTGTACATTTAGTTTTAGGTTTGGAAATGCATGAAATGTATAAGTGTATCGTCAATTCTTTATCCCGATTTAACTAAAGTTCGGTCTTTGATTCGCGCTCACGCAAGTTCCCGGTGCAAAGTTTCTATTTACAAAATTAAAAAAAAATGCCTTTACTTACCACCATGACGGTGGTGGTCCTTGTGCTTTTTTTTCGAACACATGCATTTCCAGACCTGAAATCAAACATCACTGGTAAAAAAAAGAAAAATACCCGCATACACATTTTTACATAAACTTTGCTTCATAGAAAAACATTATTTAACAAAATCTTTTCTCGCTTGATAGTCTTTAATATAAGCGCGCAAATAGCTAATTATATATAACACAAAAAACTGACTTCCCATAAAACTGACTAATGTTTCTTATAGCTGTTCGGCGCAAATAAAAACATTTGGATGGATATCACTATTTCCGTCAATGGATAGAAGTGATGGATCGTATCTTTGTCGACGCGCTTTTGTTGCCATGGAAATAGTGGAAGAATCTGTCACAGCATTTCCATCATTGTAAATACATAAGGGAAACAGTGGGATTCACCCAAACATTTAATATTATGTCGCTAATAAGAAATCCTACATACAAACTTCGCCAAACGACGTTTCTTTCGTATGCCAAACGTATTTTTAGAAAGTTCTCACAGCCAATCTCAACCTATTTATCTGTTTTCATTTTCATATTAACCAAAGTATTTGACGCAAAAACGTGGACTATTGAGATTGAGAATGGCGGTAAGAATATGCTTTAAACTATATCAAAGATATGTCTGTAGTAGGTAGTCATATGTTTTAGGAGTGTGTTTATCTCAATCTCTTATAGCAAGACCTACACAGCCAGCCTACTGCTGTACCTGGATCATACGACGTAAATACTCTTTTCTAATTAACAAAATGCAACATTTGGCAAATTCAGCATTGTGGTCCAAAAGGGAAGTAGCGGACCAAAATTCCTAGGTTCACATACCAACTGCACTAAAATATAGCAAGTAGGTAAGGCCATAACAGTTAAAGATAAACTATCAACGGTAAATAGTAATGGTACTCTACCAGTCCAGCCAAGCCGAGCATAGCTAAAGGCACCAATACATAAAGCCATGGGAACGGTTTCTTCGGCGGTGGACAGCAAGGAGGCGGCGGACACTCGGGCGCCGGACAGCAGTGGCTTTTCATCGAGGCGCAGTGTAACATGGGCTGGTGGGAATATCAGGCGAGTTGGTATATCAGGCGAGTTGGTATATCAGGCGAGTTGGTATATCAGGCGAGTTGGTATATCAGGCGAGTTGGAATATCAGGCGAGTTGGAATATCAGGCGAGTTGGAATATCAGGCGAGTTGGAATATCAGGCGAGTTGGTATATCAGGCGAGTTGGTATATCAGGCGAGTTGGAATATCAGGCGAGTTGGTATATCAGGCGAGTTGGTATATCAGGCGAGTTGGTATATCAGGCGAGTTGGTATATCAGGCGAGTTGGTATATCAGGCGAGTTGGTATATCAGGCGAGTTGGTATATCAGGCGAGTTGGTATATCAGGCGAGTTGGTATATCAGACGAGTTGGTATATCAGACGAGTTGGTATATCAGACGAGTTGGTATATCAAGGCTTTCGAGGGCGTGATAAACGCTTGGTCAAATGAGTATAAAAGACCAAAAGATTGTGTATGATATGTTCCCTAGTAGATTGTTTCTGGAGGAGAAAATAGGTTTTTTCTTGTTACCCATGGGAGTCATCTATTAGCGATATTGAGCGATATTGAGACTTAACAGTTTCCCTGGTTCCCGGTTCTAATGAATCATATGTGAACAAAGTTAGAAGTAATTTTTCAAGCTTTTTTTGGGGACCTGGCTTATCAAATTAAAAAATTCTCTAAGGGCCGATTTTTCAATAGTCAGTTAAGCCTTCAGATAGGACTTATTCTATGGATAGCAAGATTGTGAATTTTTCAATTAGCGAATAAGCTCTAACAGAAGGTTAAACTCGATAACTGGCGGATAAACTTAGCTGCCTCTTTTTGCCTCAGTTAAGCAGTTATCTAACAGATTATTTGACGTTTCTGTCATCATGCGTATGTAAATATAGGATAATTTAT
This sequence comes from Emmelina monodactyla, assembly GCA_916618145.1. Classification (NCBI taxonomy): domain Eukaryota; kingdom Metazoa; phylum Arthropoda; class Insecta; order Lepidoptera; family Pterophoridae; genus Emmelina; species Emmelina monodactyla. Next base: position 8,851,454 of record OU745316.1, read on the forward strand.
TTGTGTTTTGCTTATTTTTTGTAAAACCATGGATATTTTACTTTAATTGAAGACAATAATGTATAGTTATCAAAACGGGACAAAAATATATATCACAAGAGGTTTAATTTTGAATATCTGTGCAGTAAGCTATTGTTGACATCACAGATGTATACATTTCTAGATGGAGTAATACGTTTGATGTGTGCGTGTCACAAATAACACACTGCTAAAGATACGCTATATCAAAATGAGGATTACTTGAGAATTATATTAAAATACTAAGTAGTTATTAAGACATACAGTAACATAAAGTATCTCTGAGTATATGAAATACGAAATCGATTTTTTAAAAAAGCATCAAAAATATTCTTAGCAATCAATATAATAAGATAGAAATACTTTCTCAAAGTTTACAGACACATGTTAAAATATATTGTATTTGTAACTTTTATTTGTTTTTTTTTTTCGGTGGGCTCCATCTAGTTTTCGGTATATCTATGTATTATCGTTGACGGCAAGTCTTGATGTCATACCTAAATTTTTTGTCAATTGGGACACCCGCTGTCAATGCGTTGAAAGTTTACAGTCCTTTTCTAACAACTGTAAAATATATAAGAATGTCTCTTTCTTGCACAAATATCATTAGGATAGCTAGCAGAGGGTTATCTGACCATTGAAAAATTGAAACTTTATTATTCGTCTCAGTTAAAGCTATCTGGCTGTTCGATATCTGGCGTTTTAACTATCTATTGAAAAATCGGCCCTAAGAATACAAAATTCAAAAGCGAAAGAGAAAAAGACGCCGGGACGTAGGTAGGCATCAATTTTTTTTTTGTGTAGAGTCAGGGAATCATAATGTTATGTTAAAATGTAGTTCAATTGATCGACTAGACCTAAGAAACAAGACAGATGTGACTACATATTTATAACCAGGGAGAAAGGAATGAATATTACCATAGACAGGCCAGCGGGGCTTTTGCGTAAACCAATGGTAATCGAATGGATAACGTTAAAATTGATCGACATCGTACCGATTCTACATTAAAAATCTCAAAACGCAACTAAAATATTGCTCATCACTTACTCCGCAGTAGTACCTATACGATAGAGACGTGTGTCCTGCGTGACTAACTAAAATTTACGTGCATTTTGATACGACGCAAGCAAGCTTGACTAGTCCTCAGCGCATTTCGTCCAATTTTAATATGGACTAAATCTAGTGAGGCAACAAATCACCCCCAAATAGATTCCGCATTAGAGGCGACGACCTATGTTTCGCCACTATGCCATTGAAATCATAGTGCAAGCCTGGGTCGTGATGATAACCCGTTACCTACAGTTGATCCGGATGTGAGACATGTGCAAGAAAATGGTGTCTTCTTGCCAGGGTTGTTAACCATAAGAAAATGGCGTAGACTTTTAAACTTTTATAAATTTTGCTTGTTTTTTCATTTATTCCGTTGCCCCTTCATAAAATTTTGATGTGTCTCAATTCCTCTGATTAACAGTTTCCATATTTCCACAGTCTTTAGTTTACGTACTTTTCATAATGAATACGTCTGAAAACGTTCATTTACTTAAACTGTTTATTTCCTAAATTTCCCAAATTTTGGAATGCTCACACAAAGGAGAAAAAAATGCCGATTCTCGAATTCAATTTACACTAGGTATTTAACAAGTTGAAAAAAAAATAGACGAACTATCGAAATACGATGAGTAGTTCAATTTGTAAGACTAATCGGTAAGACTACTAGGAACTGGGGGCAGAAACCTACTATAAAATAAAATTGGCGAACTGGGAAACTGGTATAATGGACAAGTACGTTAGTAAGTTTCCAATTTGGAAAACAAAAGTGAATTATAAAGATTCTAACTTATTTTAAAACTGACAGTCAAGATTGAAAAGCTTACTGCACGATTTTCCTCGTCAAAACCCTTAATGAACTGACTGAATGGAATAACCAAAATATTTATAAAGCCCCTTAAATTTAATTTCCAAAGTTAATGAGTCTACCTATACCCTACCAATAAAAAAATATGACCCGAAAATAGTTTTAAAATATTTTATTTAACGCAGAAAATGATACAAGCATAAATAATTAGATGAGACTCGTCGCCCTTCGAAGCTTTGTTCATTCAGGTATTAAGTTCTAAACAAAGATGTGCTTTGTGCGCGCCAGTTATGGTTTTCTTTCAGAAATATATCTCAGGTACATAAATCTCACACGCAACCCACAAACTTGGTACACTACCTATCGAGTCGAGCGTTAGGAAATCAGAGCCAGCTACGTTGCTGTTATTTGTTTTTCAGTGGATGGGATGGGTTCGCCCTTTTCTTCTTTGTCGGCCTGGTCTAGCAAGGACAAACGGTCCAGTGGCCGCCAAGGCTCATGAAAAGCGAACTTCAGCTTCATTCTTCCATGGTAACCCAACTTGCATGTCAGTTTCTGGGGATCATCTGCAGACAGCCTAGTCCTCCCCTTCCAGTAGTCCCGATGAGCAATGGGACTGAATTTCAACAAATCCACAGGAATCTTTACATGTGAACTCCTTCCTTGGTCGCCCTGCCGATAAATTTCGAGTGTACAGTCTCTGCTTTTGTGGTAAGTGCGTTTGACGATTCAGGCACCGTGAGGATTTCGGCCCGAGTTTGGAGTAGCTTACCGGCTAGAGTTAATAATGCAGCTCATGCTCATCGATGGCTCGAGTCTCGTTTTTGCGAAAGGCGTTTTTGAGTTTTTGCAGCAATTTCCCAAATACGGATTGTGATTGTGATTGTTGTTGATTACAGCATTCTGATTCCGCCTGCTGCTGCTGCTGATCTTGCTGCTGCTGCTGCTGCTGGTGCGTGTAAGACTGATTCGATTGAAAGTCTTGTTGAGGAGGTTGGTTCTGGTCGGACCTCACGTTCAAGACACCCATCCACTGACGAACAAAGCACAAGCTGGATTCATTAGATCTTTAATTCCAAAACGCGGGGCTCTGATTTCGTCTAACGCACTTAGAGTAAAAAAAGCTCGCGATTGAACTGAATAGTTAAAATTGTGATATGGTAATTTAAGGTCTATCAAAGCACCGAGCAAAAGGATCTAGCACCTACACTTTAAAGATAAACGTTTAGGCGTTGTAACGAATCAAAAAATTAAAAAAGTCCCACGATAGGAAAGTAGACTAAAAAATATAAAATAGTAAGTAAAATAAAAAAGGAAGGTGGAATTCTTTACCTTGGCACCGCTAGGAGGCAGAGGTGGCACCGCATAGTCTGGGACCTTTATTCTGTATGGGTCGTAGTTAGGAGGCTGGACTCCCAAGGGGGCACAACAGTCAAAATTGGGAAAGTTTTTTTCGGGCGACGCATCTTTTACATCCTTACAATCGGCTCCCAAAATAGTCTGGTCGATGCCTTCGCGGCAACATGCGTCCCCCTTACGGTTGCTCCGAAGACGGATTTGGTTGTCTGGAAGTTAAAAAGCAGGGGTGAATACTCATTCTACATCAATTTAGTGCAGAGTTGCAGCCAATAAGAACGCGTAAAGGCCTAATTTTTAACGATATGAACAGCTGTGTTAAATTCAAAATAAGGTAAGTAAATCGATAGAACTTTCTCAACGTTACTAGATTTTTTTTATTATTTGACGTTGCCATGCAGATTGCGGATTTTACATGGGTAAGACGTAAATGTAATAACTTTTTGCAACGAAGCATTAATTAACAAAAAACCACAAGGGAAATCAAGGCTACAAACTCACCAGAGAAAATCAATGCAACCGTCTTTTGGTTGGGTAGAATTTGCTGCTTCACGCAAGCACTGCGACGCAACGCAACTCCAAACATGACGAATTTACACCAAGAATTTATATAAACCTAAATATTGATGGTAATTTAACGGTGTTTGTAAAAAAAAACTAGAATTTCAAGGATTGTTTGTCATTTTTTTGCTTGAATCAGATCTGGTTGTAGGTGATGAGACTAAATTATTTGTGACACGGGGTTTGAATTTTGGAACGAGGTTGTTTTTTTTTTCAGAATCGCGACAGAATTCCGAAGAAAAACAGAAGAGGTTTTTGAAAGGAGTTTGTTAAAGATAAGGTTTAGTTTACATGACGAAAACTTACTTAGACTTTTGTGTTTAATAATTGCAAATTATGCTTAAATACCAACTGAAAAATAAGTAAGTAACTAAACCAATAGGTCTCGCTTAAACTCGAAAACAACTTGACCATTTTTAATTCAATTAATTGTCGTCTACAAGTTATAATTAAAATCTTTTTAGGTTTGTACGCAGTTACGGTGGTAATTTTCTTTGAAATATATTATATTTTATGTTACTATGAAAAAACGCGGTCAAGTTAAAATGGCCACTCACACACTCACAATGCACCTTTACGCCACGAAGAAAGGGAAAGAAAGACGCTAATTTTGTTCGCTCTGCACAATAATGCTCATCTCTCAGTGCATGCCTGAAGCGAGATTTTTTATTCTATAGAAACAGCTTTCTTAACGTTAAATTTTTTCATGTAAATTTGCCTCTTATTTCTTATTAGGTACTAAACATAAACTTTTATTAACCATATTACTGTAAATTTGCATATGTGCTGTATAGAATGCAACATGAGGAAATTCAATTACCTACCTAACAACATAATTACATTTTAAAAATAAAACAAGCAAATTAAATACTGTACAACGTTTATTTTTACAAAGGTCACTTCATATGATACCACTCTTTATATCATATTATCAAGAGTAACAAAAAACTTATATAATGTTCACTCCAACGACGACAAAGACAGCGCTATACGAATTATATTATTAATGTTATATTAAATACCTTCTTTTTACATTAAAATACTTGACATTGATCATATATTACGAAAAATCTGAATATCACAACTTTCAACACACTTTTATAGCTCCTCGAATGTAGACATAATCAAGAATAATTAAATAAAAAAATATATATTAAAAGAAACTATACAAAAACATATGCAAATCAAATAATTGAACAACATTCTCAACTCGGTCGCATTGCCATAACACGACCAAATTGAAAAAATGCAAACTGGCTCTCACCCACTTTTTATACATTACATTACCCTAACTTGAATACACATAGTATGTTTACAGTAGTACATAGTATGTTTACAGTCTCTATTTCTAACACTTTCAACCAAAACCGTTAAATCACTACAAAATTTCAGACCGAAACGGCTTCATCAAAACACTGTACTTGATCAACGCACTAATCATTGCATTTTATTGTCCATCACAGTTGTTTCTTTATTCAAGTCCCAACTGTCCATCACAGTTGTTTCTTTATTCAAGTCCCAACTGTCCACCACAGTTGTTTCTCTATTCAAGTCCCAACTGTTCACCGCAGTTGTTTCTTCATTCAAGTCCCAACTGTAGTTTCCAGGTGCAGTGCTATTCCAGGCCGAGCGCCCAGTTGATGCCCTGCGCCAGGAACAGGATGAGCGGCTGCCACGCCACCAGCCAGCGGATCCAGTCCAGCAGCTGCCCGTACAGGATGTGGGGGCGGTCCCAGCTGATACATGTTCAGGATATTAAAGGGAATGTTCAACTTAGATTATCCTGATCGTCAATCCTACTAATCCTACTATCCTACTAATATTATAAATGTGGAAGTTTGTGAGGATGTATGGATGTATGGATGGATAGATGTTTGTTACTCTTTCACATAAAAACTACTGGATGGATTTGGATGAAACTTTGCAGTACTATAGGTTATACATCAGAATAACACATGGGGTACTTTTTACCGCGGAAAAACATCTCATTCCCACGGGAAATCGACTTCCACGCGAACGGAGTCGCGGGCGGCCACTAGTTGAGGATATTTGAGAGAATAGTGGTAGATTGCTTTAGTTATTAATAAGAGGTAAAGTTTGTGAATTCGGGAAGGTTTAGAAACTATTGATTATGAAATGAAGAGTGAATTAGGTTGATTAATGAGTAATGGGTGAATGATTGAATGAATGATTAAATAAATAGATAGATGAATATATAAATAAGTAGATCGATAAATTAACAAAGAGGTAGTTTAATTGATAAATGAATATTTTTTTATTTTGACATATCAATGTATGAACTAACATTTTGACAGATAAATGAATGAGCATATAGACTCATGGATTATTGTCCGGCCACCGAGAGATTGCGTTCCTGACACATTGTGTTTGACATAACGAGGTTACTTTGAAAGGCCGTCTACGAAAACAAACAAAAAGAAAGTCGTCTATTTTGACCCTACAAACAAATAATAAGCATTAAAATGATATTAAAACACACTGATTTTAAATTTTATAACTGATGGCTTACTGTAAGGGTAATAATTACTGATAAAATATGTATTTTTAAAAATGTAAACAACATCATATTTTCGTAGGGATGTGCTAAAAATATCAGTCAATTTTAAAGTTATCAATCAATTGCTAATAAAAAAGCAGAATTAGTAGCTTGTTTATAAAAACACTAGTGTGCGCGCGCGACTCCGTTCGCGTAGAAGTCGGTTTCCCGTGGGAATGCGAAGTTTTCCCGCGGTAAAAAGTTCCTTTAATTCTTTCATACATATATTTTTAGTATCTAGAACCGTTTTCGCAGCGCACGCAACGGAAGCCCTCAAGGATGAATAATTTTCCCCGTTTTTTTATATTTTCCATTATTTCTTCGCTCCTCGTAGTTGCAGCGTGATGTTATATAGCCTAAAGCCTGCCTCGATAAATGGTCTATTCAACACAAAAATAATTTTTAAATTCGAACCAGTAGTTCCTGAGATTAGCGCGTTCAAACAAACAAACAAACAAACTCTTCAGCTTTATAGTTTTTTTCCATCTTGGGCTTAGCTTAAAAATTAACGTTATACAAATATCTTTAATCTAATTATTTACGTTCCTACAATAAAACAATACTGTTTCGATTTTGTTTTTTATTATTTCACCTTGATTTTAACTCGTAACAACATAAAACTATTTTTATATTATAAATAAAATTTAAATAAGATGAGCAAGTTTTTTTTCTGTTGATTGAAAAATAAGTTATCAATGTTGTTTTTTACCCCAACACTAATGGCATGTGTCACAAACGCATTCTCTCGGTGGCCACATTATAAACATATTGATAAATGAATTAATGAAGACAGAATGAATGAGAAACGGATCTGTCTCCGCGATTAGTTCATTCCGGCGGTTGTTTTGATTGTTCTTGTTGCTACAAGATGCAAAGGATACGGGTTGGTGAACATCCGCTTGAGGTCCACCTTCTCCTTGCAGTAGGGGCAGGTCTGCTTCTTGCCCACCATGCACCAGCCGCGGATGCAGAACTCGTGGAACACGTGCCCGCACGTCAGCTTGTACGTGTTCTCTGGGGGGTACGTGGAAAATTGTGGTTTTGTAGGTCCTGAATATAGTAAGCTAGCCTTAGGGCCGCGAGTTCGAAAATAAACGTAAAATAAATAAAAAAAATTATACTAAGCTTTTACTATTGTGTATTGAGCGTATGATACGTAACGTGGGTTAAATTGGTATTCAATGGATCCCGTCCCATGTAGGGGTCATAGGCAACGAGATAGCCGACAATCTTGCCAAAGTAGCCCAATCAGATGGTGTTCCTCATGATGTAACCCCAAATTATACAGGTTATTTACCAAATGTAAGAGAAAATGTTATAATCAATGGAAAACATATCATGATGATAGCTCAAGAGAAAAGGGTATCTGGTAAAAATCGTTAGTAGCGCAACCTCCGCAATTTCCAGGTTTTCAAGCGTTAAAATTAACAGAAGAGACCTTGTAACATGTTTAAGATTACGATGCGGTCATGTTCCATTGAACAAGTTTGGTGACCTCATGCATAAAACTAAAAGTCAGAACTGCGTTGTTTGTCAGAAGGAAGAGGATTGTAACATATTTGAGATGACGATGCGGTCATGTTCCATTGAACAAGTTTGCCTACCTCATGCATAAAACTGAAAGTCCGAACTGCGTTGTTTGTCAGAAGGAAGTGGATCTTTTTATTTATTAATGGAATGCCAAATTAATGAGTCGCTTAGGAAAAAGTTGATGATTGAGTTACAGTGTCCAAAATTGCAACTGGTTCCGACTGTCAGCCCTCGCCTCCGGCTGTGCCTCGGCTCGGGTAGACATTTGTCGGGACTCGTTGCAATGACTGCCACACTTAAATATACAATATCTCACCGATGACCCCCTCCTCGTTGACGGCCACCAGCAGCGGGTTCCCGCACACGGCGCACACGTTGCTCTCTAGTTGTCGCGTGGGGATACCTTCTTTTGTGTAGTACTGGAATATCATCATAATTATTATCATCATCATTATCATTATCATCATTATCATCATCATCATTGTCATCATCATTATCGTCATCATTATCATCATCATTACATAGTATAAATCCAAGTCGCTAAGTCTGTCTGTTTGTATATTTGGCCGCTAACTCCTCCTAAACTACGTAACGGATTTAAATGTGGTTTTCGCCATCTTTTAGAGTTTTTTTTTCAATTAAATTTGTAAACAAAGAACATTTAGAAAAAGTTGTTTAAGGCTAGCTAAAAATTAGAGATGCGCCGAGTAACACTTTTGCCGAGTACCGAGTATTACTCGGTTAAATTTTTTTTTAACCGAGTACTCGGCCGAGTAACTCGGTTCTATCAAATTCCCAATTTCGCGCGCGTAAACAAGTACAAACGAACACAAGTATATTTAGAAGAAAATTTGTTGGCAAATGGTGGACAGGGCACCAAACAAGGCATCATAATTTACATTTATTAAATTTTACTTTTTTGTCTCACTAGTACTCATGCATAAGCATAATTTTGATTCTATTACCTGAGGGTGTCAAAGATTATCTCAATCAGTATGTTTTGATTTACACTGTTGTTTCAATTATATCTACCTAAATATATTGCTTTCTTTAAACAAAGTATATTACTTTTTTGGTACTCGGTACTCGGCATTCGTATACCGAGTTACTCGGCCGAGTACCGAGTACCAAAAAACCTGCCGTGTACGCCGAGTACCGAGTATAAACCGAGTACTCGGCCCATCTCTACTAAAAATCAACGTGCCGGGAACAAGTCGCGCAAAGTTACCCCATTGCGAAGCGTGGGCGGGTCGCTAGTAGTTTATATTAGTAAAGGGAAGCTAATGTAACAAATAATATCAAGAGGTTAACTTTGTGAATTTAGATGGTCTGGGCAATCTTTAGTTTGCCACTGGGTACATTGTCAAGGAGTAACATAACACAAGGAATTTTACTAAGCAAATTTTACATGCAAGTGAAGCCGCAAACTAGTTTCCATTGAATTTAACAAAAGTCAGATAAGTAAATTCAGATATTCCAAATAGACGAAGACATTTACAAGTAGCCAATAAAAAAATCAAGCCCTTAGCCTTCACAGAGTAGATACACTAAGAACAATTTTGTTTATCGACACTAGCGCCACCTATCTCAAGCCCCCCACACTCACCCCTATCGAAGCCGCCATCTTATCCGTGCAATACTCCGCCACGTCTCGCCCCAGCACTCCGAAGTACAGTCCATAGAACAACAACACTAGAGCGACATCTAGCCATTGATGTGGGGTCTGACCGAACAACATGTTGACACCGACGAACGGACCCATCATTATAATGTAGCCGACCACACCGATGACGCACGACGCTTTGTATATTAGGTAGAACCATTTGTATACTAGTCTGGAAGGGTATTAAAAGGGTCAGTAATTAGTTGGGAGACGAAGGTGAGAAAGATTTAGGGCTGTTGTATTGTCAGATAAGTTCTATTTGAGAGGTAAGCAGAATGTTGTTGCAATATCTAAATACATAGTTTGATAATAACATCGCTTTGCATATTTCGTTCTATAAACATTGAAGTAATAAGACCACTAAGATTATAAGTGTATTTTTAACTTAGATGTTTAAAGAAATCTCAGTTTTGAGTAAATTAAACGAAATCGTAATTTTAAGAGGAATTTAAGGACCATTAAAAATAACTGAAATGTCAATCTCTATTAAAAAAGTTCGTTTATAAATGCGTAGTTAAAAATAAACTTTAAGAAAAACCCATAGAGTAGCAATTCTTTTGACTCTATAGCGTAACGCACATTTGTTTTGTACGATTTTAAAATAACTTCTAAACGTTATATATTTACCTAGGCGTTGTAGCAGACATAGGCTTGATTGACGTTTTCCTCATCACCACGAATGTAAGCAACGTGAACACAGCCCAGATGACCACAAACCTCCACCATTCGTTCTTTACACTGAGAAACACTGGGATCGACCACATGGAAATCATCGTGAAGAACTGGAAGGAAATATTCATTCATTCATTCATTCATTAATTGAAGATTTAAGTTTGGGGTTTTTTTATGTGTTTATGCATGTTACGTTACAGAATGTTTGTTGTAAGAATAACTGTTTATATACACTCAGGGGAACTTTTAACCGGCCACCTACATTTTGTCAAGAATTTTTCGATCTCGCCCTGGTTCTCGTTCTTAGTTCCCGACAATTAGCCCCGCATGTGCCCAGTGGTTCATTCCTTCATGTTTAAGATATACCAACCTATCAAGTAACACCTAGTAGTCAAAACTCAAATTAACAGAAACAAACGATAGGGCATTTAAGATGAGTGGACGGTTAAATGTGCCCCTGAGTATATTTATTTATATGTAAGATGACCTCTGTGGGGTATGGGAGTGTAAACCCTACTACTATGTGGAAGGTCCCGAGTTCGATTCTCGGGTTTGATTCCAGGGTTAGGCCGATTTCGTCAATTGAGTTTCTCCCCTAATCAATGGTGCCTATAACACTATCTGCGTATACTTAAGGGTTACACAGTTAGTGCGAAAGCTAAAGATTTATTAATGACATCCTAACATAATCATTACTTTGTATTCCTTATGTTAAAATAAATGTTTTTTTTTAAAATATATTGTGTTAATAAATTGAGGCAGTACCCAGCTACGTTCACTACTACAGCTAGCAAGTCAATAAAATAATGTCTCAGTACCTAGCGATAACAAAGATAAGAATCGTCGTGTGTAATTCATAAAATTAACTGTCTTGTCTTCTATGTCAGCCTTGTTTTGGTAGCACAGTCATGTGTTACTTTTATTTGTGGTAATTCTATAATCGAACTGTTATTTACAAAAAATGATTTAGGGATTTGTCCAAAGCAACACAGACTGACTTAACCCTCGATCACTCGCGCGGGGTGGTGACAGCACCCCACGCAGTTTTGAACGTAAAAATGAATAGTAATTTCTTTAGTTACGAATTTGCGCTTCTGAGTACCTTCAAGTAACCTTTAAACGCGTCGATACGGGATGAGAGGGGCAGTGTGACGCAACCACTTGCAGTGTAAGGATCTTTCAAAGTTTGCGTGGGGTGGTCCACGACACGCGAGCACTCGTGATATACTTTTTCGTAGGAGTATTTTTGTATGAAAAATTTTTTTTTGTTTAAATTTTTATTTCATTGTGTTAATAAATCCTTATGTTGATGTTTTTCAACGAGAAAGTTTATGTAAAGAATTAAGAAGTAAATATTTTTTTGTTTCTTTGTGAACTGATCTCAATTTTACGAATAAAAAGGCAGATTTTTGTAATGTTTCGTAGAATACAAATGAAGCCGATTATAAAATCTACGTTTTTTATTTTCATACATCATGTAATACAAAGTAATAAAATGCTGGTATATTTCCATTAATATAATACGTTTCGAAAAATACTTTGAATACGTGGGGTGGTCACAACACCCCGCGAGTGCTCTCGAGGCTGAAAATCGCGCGAGTGATCGAGGGTTAACATGAAAGTCTGTAGTCAAATATTTTTATCCTACAGGTGTGTAGTATATTAGCATACTTATCCCTTAATGAAAACTTAAGATTGTAAATTGTGAACTAACAAATTCACCTCACCGCATAAGACTTATAGTGCCGTTTCTTCCATTCCACTACAATTATTTGGGCGACGATCAAAGTGCCAATTAATATCATAACCATTGAAGAATGCATTGACTCATGACCTTTGTGCATCTCATGGATCTTCTGATGGTCATATCTGGAAATAAAATAGAAAAATATCATTTTTACTATCAATAGCAATATCTATAGTATTGGGTTGTAAATGTACCTCAAATTTAATTTGTGCTAAAAGAAACCTTATTTTGTAGGACCAGACCATTATACAATATAAAGAAACTCCCCATTTACGCAATAATTATTAATCTCATGGCAAAAAACTATACCAAAGTATTTAACTGACTTATTTTATAGTTCTTCATGGTATAATTTACCTTACTTTTGAAAATGCGCACGAATGAAGACGACAGAGCCGTAGCATTGTGGTGGGGCAATGTTTTAATATTTCGTGGCTACCCTTACTATATCTTTTAGACTTATTCTATTATTTTTTACCTGACTCCTAATGGCAACTTTCTACTACTAAATTTCTGTAATGGACTGAATCTAAGCAAGTATATTTTTAACACAATCTGATAAATAAAGTATCATCACTGGCCATTTCCTGTTAATTGGATAATGTAATATGTTTATATTTTTAACAATTGAAAGCCTTTGAGTTTTGGAATCAGAACTTCTCCTCCAATTATATTATGAACATTTGTCCATCACAATGAAACATTTTCATATTCAACTTTAAATGAATAATAAGACATTCAAAACTGAAAACTTTCTTTCTGTGTGTTAATTTTGGCTATCTTAAATTGCATATCCATCACATTTATCTTAAAAGATATGATGAAACAAGTTGATTAAACAATGCCTTATGAGCAGACTATTTAATATAACATGTCATTTAAAAATATTTTTATAAAATATTTCATAACTTTAAATATAAACCAGCTGTTAATTATGTGTACAACAGCTTGATTTCATAAAGTCATACATTATAAAGTAGATAAACACAGAAACTATAAAAATAATGTTCACTTCTCAGTGAGTAAAAATGTGTAGTTTCTCAAGTTTATTATTTGTTTTGGTAGCTTGCTATACGCAACTAAACATATATTATACATTGTTAATATGCGCTAAGTAGTAAACTGTGAAGTAGTATTTAGTCAATTACTGTTAGGCTAAAACCTTTTATTAAAATAGTAATTCCTAACAGTGAATAATTGGTACAATTTAATACATTATGTGGGTAAAATCAACATGACACAACAAACATACACGAGTAGCAATGAAATTATTAATAACGTCACTAAGAACTGGGCTTTCTAAATCAATACCTAACGATAAAAAATTCGTTGTTTTACTTAACCTAATAAGACGACGGTAAACAAAAACGCATGACTTACCGAAGCTTTTCTTCCGCTGTAAGCTCTTCATATGTCTGTAATGACAATAATTACGTTAGAATAGGGTCTAGTAATTATTATTTCTCATTCATAAGGAAACCTTAGATGTTCAAACTTTACCTTGTTAGGATCAACCGGTCGATGGAGATCCATATTGATAGATATTTGTCACTGAATCGAAATATAAACGTTGTGGACAAGAGATTGTGCTATTTCAGCACTAGCAAAAATTATCAATACAATATAGAAACCATAATTTTGCGAATTTCAACCCGATACCACTCGAACGAACGAAGCAAGGGGACACAAACCAATCCAATAAAATGACGTTGACAAATTTGACATGACAATCAGTCAAGCAAGATTGACAAGACAAACGGGGGTGTGTTCCGAACACGGAACAGAGAAGTAGACTTCTACTTCTCTGTTCCGTGGTTCCGAACTTCCGAGCATTAGGTTAAAACGAACGGTTTTTTATATCCTCGCTCCAAACCTCTGAGTGTGCGTCCACACTGCGAGCCTAACGCGGTTGCGACGAACGGGTACGAAGTATCAAACATATGAAACGCACTTTTGCGTCCATAGTGTAGTGACTAAGGCGGAAAACTAGTGCTTCGGGAAGCCTCGTGTCCGCACTTTCCATACTACGGGTCTAGTCAAGAAGCGAGTTAATGCGCGGGTAGTGCGGTTTCAAACTAATTTGTTCTTATCGCTCGGTGTTTGCGCATCTGTATGATGTGTGTCCGCTACGAAAAGTCGCACATCAGTGTGGACACCACACGCCGCGCTCGCCGCAAACGCCTCAGGCCTAAGCCGCGCATTTAGTGTGGACCCACACTGGGGCCCTTTGAGCTGGGGCCTTACCACAAGCTCTTATAGCAAGACCTAAACAAAAAACTTTAAAATAAATGCCAAGAATCATGATAGATTTCGAAAGTTTATGGGCCCTGCTAACCTTTGAGAGCCAACATACAAAATAATTAGAAGGCTCAAAGCCGGATTGAACACTACTGTGAAGAGAACTGTCAGAATAAAAATAACCATCTCCTGATAGCTTAGAGCATTTAACCAAAGGAGATGGCATAGCAGGCCTTTCCCCTCAGGCAAAATCTTGGTCATAGTCGTGAACAAAAGTACCACGCACGGTACTTGATCATTCTGTGTCGCTCTGTCATGTGTTTATGTGCTCCACAAAATGGTGATTTGTTCGGTTTTGTTGTGAAAACGACGTTCAGAAACTTCGAATTTACGTTTACATGGGATTTCATATCACCTGTTAGTATTCTTGGCAATTTACTACACTATTTATTAATATTTTCGAATTTTAACATTGATCGTAACGACACTTTAAACGATAGCAAATGTAAACAACGAATACTATATTAGGGAGACAAGTTGTCAACGCTGTCAAAGCTGACAACCACTGTGATGAGATTTCTTTTTAATTTTTTTTAATGTCATTTTTACAGGCCGGGATGGGATACAGTGATGGGAAAATAAAAGTGAATTGATTTGAATGAATGGTGGGATGAATGAATAGTTCGAAAAATACAAAGTTTAGCAGACATATATTACTAAATAGCGCTTACAGGTTTTAAGCTAAGACTTGCGAAGATGCGGACTAAAAAGACTAAAGTAGAAATACCTTCACAGGATATTTCACTACTAATTAAGATGAAACAAGCTAATGATTGAGATTTTACTATTAGTTTTGCATTTTAAAAATGCTTATTTGTTATCTACTGTTATAACTCATTAATAAAACAATTATTTAGAACTATAATGATTGTAATGTATTTTGCTTAAATTCTACAAAAGTAAAAGGATTTATTTTAAACTGATGCTACCCTAATTAGACCCTGTTAAGCAGAAAGGTGTTAAGTGCCAAAAATCGGATATTGAGTTAAGTATACCACTGTTTTTGTAAACATATAATCTAATTGTACGCAAAAAATGAACTTTCCAAATGTTTTACATTTTTTGTTATTTACAAAAAATAGGTTTTGCAAATTTCATTACTCCACCTTTTGAATTTTGCACAACAGTGTTATGTCAAAAAGTTCTGTTCTGTTAGTAAGATTCAAGCGCAAAACCTTTTAGAAAATGTTCATAACTTAATCTCATTTTTGCAACAAACTCTTTAAAAAAATTGCCAAGTGCGAGTCGGACACGTGCACGAAGGGTTCCGTACTATTTTTATCTATAAAAACGGTAAAAAATAAAATGTTTTGATTTGATGCCACCCTTTAATATGAATGTTATCATTTTTACAGTTAATAAAAACTGAATATTTTGTGAATATCAGTAGTCGTTAATAAGATCAAGAAAAAATTGCCAAATGAACACGCTTGGTGTATGGGATTCCTACAAAATATTTTAACTTTATTTAATTGTTAGTGTTTATTATTATAGCGGCAACATAAAATAAAACATGTGTGAAGAACTTTCTAGCTATAACGGTTCATAAGGAGGCTTAGTAATAGGGTCCAGTTTTTACCCTTTGGGTACGGAATCAAAATAGAAAGATTGGATTTAGGTAATTAAAAGTAAATTGACACCTTTTGTTTAATTGCTTCCTGCGCCAACGAGAAGCACACTTGGCGGTGTTACCAAATACGTACGTTGTAATAGTAGGGTAATATTATAGACGTTTTGGTATTTTTTACCCGTCTTAGAGTCGGTTTTTTAATAAACAAATAAAATGGCAAATATTGAACTGTCCGATAGTTTTAACTAAGACGAAAAATAAAGTTTCAAATTTTCTCAGTGGTCAGATTGCCCTCTCTGCTAGCTATCCTATTGATTTTTGTGACTAGCTTCACCTTAACTCTGTGAGGACGAGACATTCTTTAGTATTTTACGGTTGTTAGAAAGGGTCAGTTATCTTTCAACGGATACGGATTTCGCCACGGTCAGAACTAGATCAAATTGACATGGAACCACACGGAAAGCACCATCTTTCGAATCAAAAACAATCATCGAAAGGGGTCGGTGACATTTCGGACCAAAAAAACTCGGACACCTTCGTCAATGTATGGATTTTCAATTTTAATATTATTTTTTTCCATACATTGGCGAAGGTGTCCGAGTTTTTTTGGTCCGAAATGTCACCGACCCATCGAAAGGGCCTTCTCCCAGTCGTAAGGTAACAAATATAGGTAGAGTAAACCACCGTCTTTGAGCACCTCCTCTCAAATAGACATAAACCTCAGTTCTGGAACAGTTTAAAGCAGCGGTGGGCAACCCGCGGCCCGCGGGCCGCATGCGGCCCGCCGACGTCTTCTTTGCGGCCCGCGAATGTATTAAAAAAATATACATATAAAATAAAATTTGACATAAATAAATAAATAGCCATGTCCCATAGTTGAGCACAGGCCTCCTTCTCGGATAGCGAGAGGGTTTGAGCCGTAACCCACCACGCTTTCACATGTTTATTAAATTTAAAACCATTGAATTTTTTGTTGATATGTTATTATCACCAGTGTGGCCCGCCTTTGGTCGATTTTTTCACCATGCGGCCCTTGCCTGCTAAAAGGTTGCGCCCCTGCCTGGTTTAAAGGGTGTTTTACGGTTCCAAAACGTCTTTCCCAACTCGGGTGAATGATTGGGGCATACCTGAATGGCAGGCGCCTAACACATCATCGGCGACATGGAAAAGAAATGTGGTACCCATGACCTGCTGCTTTCCAGGGCTCAGTTTCGAGCTACTCTTGTGGAACGTCAGGTATGATTGGGTTCCTCGAGGCGCACTCCTCAGGGGCTTAATCGTGATCTGTGACGCCGAAGACACGCTCGTTATGGCAACATAAAAGACAACTGCCCGTCTTGCAACCGCTGGTGTGGCCACCGTTGTCGGGAGCCGGCAGAATATTGGGCAATAGGTGGCCCCAAACAAAACAGAAAACATCTGCTGTGTGTGAATTGTGGTTTAGTGAGTTTGGATTGAGGTAGATTCTTGGGGTTTGTCCATCCTTACGTCCATCCGTCTGTCTATCTATCTGTAACCAAGCTGTATCTTATGAACCGTGATAGCTGTGAAATTTGCACAGACGAACATTAAAAACATTATAAAATAGTTAGTAAGAGGTGCGCCCATACAACACAGTTTTTTTGCTTTATTGTTCTCGAATCAGTAAAGACAACTGGTAGACGTTATTCACTTTAAATAAATAAAAAAATAATTAAACATTAATGCTTACCCATATCTACAAAAACGTTATTTTTACCGTTTTTAATTGATAAAGGTACGGAACTCTCGTGTACGAGTCCGACTTGCACTTAACCGGAGTTTTGACAAGAAAATTATTAGTTAATTAAGATTTCCGTATTGCCGACATAGTCAAAACCAAACTAACTGTAAAATTCAATTTTGGGCCCCACCGCAAAATTAGCGTAGTATTAAGATTTTCTTAAATTATTTTTAATTGTTATAAGTTTATACACAATATTAGTACAAAAAAGTGAGTGAATACGAAAGTAAAAAATATTACCTATCCATTTAAAATTGTTTGGAAGTTCAAGTCTGGTTATTTTTTTCATAAATAACTTTTAATCTTCCTATATACGGGGCTTTTTTAACGTAAAACTTAATTTAAAAGTAAAAATTAATGAGATTTATGTTTTTTCTCTATCTTTTTATCTTCGTAAAGTAATTTGCAAAAGCGATTCAAAGTGACTTAATGCTTTTAAGAAACATATTTCGAAACATAGAGCATTAAACAAAAAGGTGTTAAGTGGTATTTTCACGATTATTCATCAAAATTAGAATTTCTATACAAAAATGTTTATGTTGTCATATAAACAATACTTTTTTATAGGTGTAAACAAATTTTTATAAAATAACATTTATTAGTTTCGCAGCTACACGTTTTGAAAAACCAGCTGATGTCAAAAATCTTTAATCGCGTCTAGCGAAAAATGACAAAAAAGCACTTAACACCTTTCTGCATAACAGTATCCAATTCATCTTTTACTAAACACTTACAAATTTACAATTGTAGTAGTATTAAGAAGAAAAGGTAAATTTAATAATTAAATTGAACTAAAAAACTTCATTCGTTCAATAAAAATACCCATTCATTCTTATTGTTATTGTCACATCACTTCCTCGTCCCCCACTAAAAGTGCCTTAAAAAATATGTTCCTGCTAAAATGATCTTGTCATCTCCTTTGGTTAAATGCTCTAAGCCTGATAGCTTAGAGTTATAATAATGGTTGTAAACAGTATGAAAAAGCTTTTTGTCCACAAAGACGCATTATGTATTATCAAAAAAAAAGCAAACAAATGACACTAAATTGTCAAACTTGCTTCTGTCAAGGTCACAAATTGAAGGCTGTGTTCCGATTAGTCTTAACAAGCTCGTTTTGTTATTAACACACAAAACGACATCAAAGAAATCATCGAATAACGCAAAAACCGCACACACAGCAAATGATTAGGTGTAGTAGACGTATAAGCGCTTTTAGATATTTTGTGTTGGCATGTGCTATTGGCGACATTTAGCGCTGACAGCAATAGGGGATATTCATGTTTTTTTTTCTTGCCTTAAATTAATAGTTTACAACATTATAACATAGAAAAAATATAAATAATCTTCAAAATACTCTAGATATTTTTAAAAACAAAAAAAAGTCCAGTGGGACTTTACTATGAACTTTTCAGTTATTTCATACATAGGTATTTACAGTTTTAATAGCTTTAAAACCATGGAAGAAGCCAAAAAAATATCTTATAAGTATTGCATAGTACCGGAGTGCACAAATACTATACGAAAAACACCCGAGAAAGTGTTTTTTTCGTATTTCAAGTGATGCGAAAATACGAAGACGGTGGTGTAAGGTGATGAGAAGGGATAATATATCTCCTAAATCTTGTTTATATTGTTGTGAAGATCATTTTAACGTAAGTATACTTTATTTATATACAGCTTAATGTGAATTAGTAAAGAGTAAGTTTTGCGTTAGGTATTAGAGAATTCGGTATAAAATTAACCTACCCTATAGCACGGGAAACCAACTTCCACGCGAACGGAGTCGCGGGCGGCCACTAGTGCTATCATAAATGCACCTGTTCTCGGTAGATTGTCCTAATGTGCTATGACAGAACCAGCTTCAGTCATCGTCAAAGATTCACTACCAATCTAAACTAAACTTCATTACAATCAGCACAAGAATATAGATTAAATTTTTTTTTTTTTTCACAAAAACTTGTAAAACAGTATAAGTTTCGACGCTGATGAATGCAATGTCGTGTCAGATGACGTCACATTACGTTCGACCAATGGTGGCGCGTTTTGGAAGTTTGAATTTCGCTCCCTTATTTTGCACTTTTTAAATATTATTTTAGGGGTTTAAATAATAAATAAATAAAAAAAAAACTTTTGCATTATAATATAACGATAATAAGTATTCAAGAAAAAAATACTTTAGGCCATTTAAAATTTTATGCATATCCCCTATTCGGAATTAAGCTTACCTACATATTAATATGTGAGCGTTGTTTGCTGAATCGGCACGAGGCAAATATGTCAATTGTCAAAGCAAACGCGCAAGTGTCGAAATGTTTGTTTTGTTTGTTAACTTTACAGTGTTTTCGTTATAAAACAATACTGCACTAGTTTTTTATTACCACCAAAACATGTTATTTCTGTGTTTCTATGATATAACCTGATTTTTATAGGCAATTAGAAACGCAAAACTTCTTATTCGTAAGTTCTTGTTAAGTGCCAAAACTACACTTTCTTACCATACCATGGAGATGGGTGTTTATTGTCGGATCTGACGTTTTTTCCAGGGTGTTTCATCACGTTATATGGCAGTATCAAATGGCGTCGAATGCTAGCCAGCCCGGCGGCAAAGCAGCTCTGAATGTTAACAAGAATGTAGTTCCAAAGGTAGGTAACACAACAAATTGTTTTTATGATAAGTATTACAGTGCTGGTCTCGTAACTTGACATAAGCTGGATCTCCTACATGTTGGAAGCTATAATTATAATAATAACAGCCTCTAAATATTGCTCTAGAGGCACAAGCCTTTTCTTGGAAGGTGAAAAGAACTGAATAGTTGCCCACCACAGTCACCACACTAGCTCTGTGAGTTAGTGGGTTTTTGCGAGCTACCTGTAGTTATTTGTTACATGGTTTTTTACCCAAATGTGTAGAACTTATTTTAAATTATGTGATTCAAGTTAAAAATCATTATAAAGCAGTAGAGGGTAGAGGACATAAACGGGATTGTAATTTGTTTGGCGTTAGTGCTATTGGTTTAGCATTTTTTTCCCATTGCAGTATGTCTCATATCATAAACAATACTAAGTAAACCTTAGTAAATAATTAAATAAAATAACAAACACACATCATAATCTATTATATTTATCAAATAGTTCATCAATATGTTTCACTAATGGTCTATTCACTAGTTTGCCAACATCTTTTGCAAACACAAAGTCTAGATGGTTAAACTTGGGCCATGAACAGCCAGGGTGAACTGACTCCAGCATCCCTGTCTCGTTCATTGCTTCTGCTAGCCTCATGATTTGCTGTAAAAGAACATAAACATTTTTTATTCCAAAATTTTTATATTACACATTAATTTTTTCCCAAACAAATTTTAATTTTTAATTTATGTACCAATGAAATGAGTTGTTTATAGGATTTTTTGAAAACAACACTAGATCTATTTAAAAACAGAGTAAATACCCAAAATTGCTCTATATGACATATTTTTATCAAGTTTTTATACTAATAGTGATAGACCATGATAGACTTACAGATTTCTCTGTCAGTAAGTCATTTTCCCCGTACAGCAGGGTCACAGGAACATTGACATTAGTCAAGTTGTATGGTCTTATTGCACCGTCAAGACCATCCTCCCATGCAGTGAATACACCTGGTAATAGAAGGACAAAATTAATATTAAAAAAAATACATTATTTATATTGCCAGCATTATGCCCTGATAGCCATACCGCAATTTTAAGAGACTCTGCGTTAACAAATCTATTTTTCACATCTAAATGAAGTTAGATGGCGCTGCGCGTATATGAAATTGCGCCTATGTTTGGTTACTTCAAAATAACTCATTTTTTTATGTTCGTTTCGGTCGGTTTCGGTTTCGCAGCGGAGGTGTGCTACTGGCATATGTGGGATGTAGTCGCGACATTTCCAAAGAAAAACTTATTTATCTCAGACATAATTTACTATTTACCTGAGAGAGAGATCTTTCCGAAGTGTTCAAGTTGTCTCCACGACGCCGGCTGAAATCTTGCTATGATCACTGATGACATCTCCTGAAAACACAAACAATTCAATAAGTAACATTTTCTAAAATGATTTATGGGAGCTTAGACGTGTTCTGTAAATACGTAAAGGATATTAAAAAAAAGGGAGATAGGTTTCACTATGACAAGACATGGCTGACGTAACTATAGTTCCTGTAATGACTCGAGATTCGCTCAATTTTTTTTGTAACCTAAACTAACCAATCACTAGGAACACGTACCAACGTAGGTACGTGCCGGGACTGATTTGTGCGAAGGCTCACGCTATCCCGCAGCCCCGGCACTATGGCGTAATGGTAGAAACATCGACTGGTTTTTAGTGGGTATACCCGAAAGGGGGAGTCCCACACACGCCTCTCGTCCCCCCGGGCGGGAGGTACGGTGCGTAACGCATTTTCCAGTCGTAAAACAAAATAAAAAAAGGAACACGTACCAAATCATACTGCTCGTAGTCTTCGCCGACGATCTCGTACATCACCCTCATGCACAGGTCCTCCTGAGGCCTCTTGACGTTGCACACGCTGCCGACCAGGAAGTTGAGGATCTCGGGGCGAAGGTCCGCCGAGAGGAGGCCACGGGAGCGCATGGTTTTCTGGATGGATAGATATTTTTGTGATGAGAATTGAGGACATGGTTTTGAAGTCGGCTTTCCCGCTTAACGAAAGGCCAAAGCGTTTAGACGTTTAGTAATGAGTCTTCGCCATCTAAGCTAACTGTAGCTATCTAAGTTCATAGTCATGGCAACAAGAAGAAAAATCTATACAAGCCAATTTCGACTTAAAATGTCCTTAATTGGCCTCGGATTTAGACCTGAAACTTTCTTCTACGCTTCGAGCTATGAACCTATCTGAAAGTCTGAAATAACTTTGCAAATACTTACAGGCACATTAATTGTCTTCAACATAAACGTTGCCATAGGCCGTATGTTGTCCATAAAAACAGCTGGAGCCATTCCGACGAACGCCATTATTTTCTCATTGTACTCTGGTCTTTCTGACATCAAGGTAAAGAAACTGGTGGTCCCCATAGAATACCCCAAATAAAGCACCTTTTTCAGCTTAGTCACGCTTAGGACCTTGTCGATCATTGCTGGAATATCATATTTTCCATGCTCGTGAAAACTGAAATAGATAAAACATGATTATATCCTGGTAGTATAAAAAAGTTGAAGCTTTTAGCTATGGTAATTGTAGTGACTCAGCTATTGTAATGCTTCTTTGGATTTGTTACATATTTACGATCAAGGAAAACATTGTTTGGAAGCATACCAACATGCACATAACGTGTATGCAAAAATTGCCCCTTCTACCTGGCATTGTTAAAGTTTATTAACTATTTTAAATACAATTGAAGAAATAGTTGCTATCTTAACGTGTAAGGTAAGTCCTAATATATAATTCGGCTAATTTCAGTTGCTAATTACTAGCTTTTTAAATTTAACAAATGGGTTGTGGTTTTGTCTTTCAGTATTTTCAAACGATCGCTTTGCTTACTCGTATGTTTCATGACCGCAACTAACTTTTAAATCAGAAACAGTTTTTTTTGTTAATGGATTATGAACTTTATGATGAGTGGTGTGATAAGAATAAGTGGATTACCTGTATTCCCAAAAGTCTGGGTCGTTTCGTGTCAAATTCTGGTGAGTGGTGTACACATTGCCGCGGAGGTTGGCCAACCAGACGTCATAACCTGCATCAGCTAGGAGATAGGCTGTAATGATAAAAAAAACCTTTGTGATCTCTAGAGTAAGGTTGCTCAGTCTTTGATGATTTCCCTATAAATTTGAGTTGATAGGTTCTTTGCATACTGTTTACTTGGTCTACGTGCTTATTCATTTACCATCTAAGAGTAACTGCTTCAAGTTCCCCCATGTCTTTTGTTCCGTAGTCAACAGCTTGTTCTTACCTATGCTCCTCTCGGGCCCCATGATGATAAAGTCGCTGCTGCTGCCCAGCAGTCCGTGCACGACCAGCACCGCCTTCTTCCCCTTCCCGTTGGACCCCTCTGATCTCCTGGGCACCCTCCTGCCTGCCGGGATCCTGTGCATCTGCAGGATGTAGCCGTCTTCTGTTCTGGCGCGGTGCTTCTCTGTTGGGTAGCCGGCTGCTGTTATGAGCTGGGGCTGGAATGAAAGGTGTTATTTGTTCAGATTTGTGTGGCCTGGTACTCCTTGGTATGATGCTGGCATTGTATGGTTTGTTTAGGGAATGCATATAATAATAGGTTGACGATAATCAGGGTTGTTAGGTGGCGTCGGTTCTTCAGCTCTCATGGTTGATGTTTTTCTGGACTATGTACGCTAATAGACTTTATTACGTTACGGCATAGGATTAGCAGTTTTGGTACCATTACAATCTTAATGCGCTCATCGAGATAATACGATTGTTCACCTCATTCATACAGTAACACGTTGATTACAATTCCAAGAATAAGCCTTTACCATTTAATTGATTATTACCATTGTATTGCAGAAAAGAACATCATACATTGTATAGTACGGAATATCTCCATAGAAATATGTTTAATTATGATACTTATAGAGTAACAACACGTGGAGATCACGCGATGTGAGGATTCTAACATAAAAAAGAGGAAAAGCAGCGTAATTACAATGATGGCTGAAATGCCTTTCTATTGGGCACGTGAGTTGCACGTGACAGGTTTTTTAAACCTTCGTTTTCAATATTTCTATGAGAAAAAAAGTGCTCTAAAAATCCTCGGCGGCGGCAAGAAATCCATTTTAGAAAAAGTTACCTGAAATTTATTTGGGCGTAAAACCTCTTACATAGATTTTATGGTGTTTATTTACAATAAACGAAGAGCATCTTAATTAAAAAACAATAAGTTCCGTGGTGTTGAAACTAAAATTAAGAATGACTTGATTGATCACAAGTGCATCGGAACGCTCATAGATACGAGGGTGCGTTTTTAAGTTCGCAGAATGAGAGGGTTGGAGGGGGGTGATTAGGCTCATTAGGACCGTAACGCGTTCAGTGACTCATAATTAGTATAAATACGAGGTTTCATTGTTATCAGACAATTAGTCTTTGAGCTATCGTCAACCAAGCAACATAATCGGGAGTGAAAAGTCACGCCGCCGCAAAAACAACAACGCGTAGAGTGTTCACGTGCATTTTTGGACCTCTGCAGTGACGACAAGGATGGTGTATTGAGTCGAATTGTTACTGGAGACGAAACTAGGGTTCATCATTATGAACCTGAGTCGAAACAAGACTCCATGCAGTGGCATAAAAAGGGCACAGCACCCCCCAAGAAGTTTAAGGTGTCACAGTCAGCTAGGAAACTCATGGCAACGGTCTTTTGGGACTCAGAAGGAATATTGTTAATCGATTATAAAGATAAAAGTGTTTCTATAACCGGAGAATACTACGCTTCAATATTAGAGCGACTAAAAGAAGCCATTAAAGAGAAAAGACGGGGAAAATTGACGAAGGGTGTGCTGCTTTTGCACGACAATGCGCCCGTCCACAAGAGTCGCGTTGCGTTGGCTGCCCTGCATAAGGTGGGCTTCGATATTTTAAACCACCCACCCTACAGCCCAGACCTAGCCCCGAGTGATTATTACCTCTTCCCAAAAATGAAAAAAGAGCTTCGGGGTAAAAAAATTACCACCGATGATGAAGTTAAGGAGGCAGTTTCAGCGTATTTTGAAGACAAAGATAAATCATTTTTTTATGAGGGTATAAATAAATTAATTGAAAGGTCTGAAAAATGTATCCGTCTTGCAGGTGAATATACTGAAAAGGAAAAATAATTTGGTTTTTTTATTTCCACCCCTTACCCTCCATTCCGCGAACATAAAAACGCTCCCTCGTACAATAATGACATCACATAGGCTAAATGTCAGTCTGTCCCATCGTAACTCTTTACCGGCTCAATTAATTCTCTTTTTCACTAAATCACACTTTGCAAAATAAAAATAACTATATAAAAACAATTATAACGAAATAAAGTCAATTGTCTATGAGCCTAAAATTCTAATGTGATATGACGTGTTAAATTCCTTAACCTTGCGCTTGCAAATGCACTGCCCTAATAAGCCCTTTATAAGATGTAAGTCTCGGCTAACCGTGTAATAAAATCAACATAAAATATAGAAAATCTATTTCTATGTCAATGGCGACAGGATTGATATTCATTTGTAATTTATATTACACACTTACTGTATAATTAAATTGGCCATGACCTATGGGAATATCACCACTATGTGGATATAATATTCTTTGATTTTTTTCATTGAAATTACTTGGAAACCATGTTTGTGTTCGATAACCAACACCTTCGATAATAAACTGAAGTTGAAAAATTAGATTGGCCTATTTTGAAAAACCTAATTTTAAATTCCCAAAGTCGTCTGTTTTCAGATCTTTTTGTTCTGGTAATGAAGCTAAAATGAAACATTTTTTTAACAAATTTTGTAGGATTTTGAAGATGTTAATTTTTATCTACTAAATTAAGGATTTAATCGGTTCGAAATATAAAATCGATTATTTATTTCGCTCTACATTACATTGACCTAGAAGAACCAGTTAGATAATACATAGTTGACATAATTTTATCTGTACCCCCCCGAACTTGTAAAATACCGAATATTGATAACATACTGTAAGTCTGAAGTTTGTTTTGAAGATAACTTGACCTGACGGGCGTGCGAACAATAAAGGTACATAGCTTTTTTTAATAGCATATATCGCGTATATTTTTCAATTATTAAATATGTCTCTGAAATAAGGACTTTCCCGGCTCAAAACAAGTGTAACGCCATTAGCAATCTTCACTTCTTACATTAATGTAAACACGCTTCCGTCGTTATACAGGGTGGCCAAAAAGTCTTGGATCAAACACAACTAGGGGTTAGTTGGGATCATCAGCTCCAAAAAGTGGTTCTACGAAAGGTCCTTAAGGTCAACCACTGCAGAGTTATGATTTGTTTTGTATTTATGAGAAAATTGACTTTTTTTAACTAATTCTTATTAAAATTCGAAAAATTTACATCCTGACTAACTAACTACTAACGACTTATCAGTACCAATCTAGTGAATATTATAAAAAAGATACAAAATGTTAATTTTTTCGAATTTTAATAAGAATTAGTTAAAAAAACTAATTTTCTCTTAAAAACACAAAATAAATTATAACTCTGCCATGGTTGACCTTAAGGACCTTCCATAGAACAACTTTTTGCAGCTGATGACCCCATCTAACCCCAGTTGCGTTTGATCCACGACATTTTTGCCACACTGTATATTTTTGAGGGTGCTTTGAGGTGTCTAACATGCTAAAAAATATCCAAGTTCCAAAAAACTTTAACTTCAAACAAAAAAGTAATGTAGAAGTGAGTTGCTCAATAGAAGTTTATTTTGTATGATACCCAAAATCTACAACAATTTACTTGACTTGAGGATATAAAAACAAATGATAATTCATTATTTTTTTATTCAAAAATAAACTTAAATCTTACCTAAATTATATTATAATGTTATCGAGATCATCATCTTTGCGAGATTTTTAAATTCTAAATGAATTATTGACCTGCTTTTAACAATGCAATCTAAACGGTCAAGTACTCAGTCAAGCTTTTTTAAAAATGATTGCTAAAAAGATTGTATTATTACAGACACGATCGACACGACGAATTAACTGAGGTTTATGTTAAAAATTTTTAGGCCTCCCGCAAAACAGGGTTTCCTAGTGCGGGGACCAATGATAATCTGTAATTTTGTGTAATGTTTAATTTGTCAATAAAGCTTTTGTATTTTGTATTTGTATAGATATGAAAGTTTTATTTAAGCTGCTAAATACTTAGGTCCAAAAAACTATGCGTCTTTGAACTTGTCAGCGTATAATGCGAACCTTAGTTAATTAAACAAATGTTATAACGTTGACAGCCGTGAACTTTAATTATCTGTTTCGCCTAGAACTAAAATGTTGTGTAATGTTGACCATTTCAGGTCGAGCTAACAGTACTAATTTCCTAACCAAGGCATTTGAACTTGATGCCAGTTGCTTACGATCATACCTTGTTTGGATCTAGTTTGATCCAGAATTATTATAAGCTTTTGTTATTAAAGAAGCTTATCGGTTGTTAAAAGTAGCTACTCGTCTAAGTGTAAATAATTCTTCTTAAGAAGAAAAAAATAATTTCTTTTAAACTAAAAAAATAAATCAAATTTTTATTGTTTCGGAGCACGAGAATAATTTTTTGGTCGCGGTTTAAAACATTTCATAAATCCCTAATGAATTATTCTTATTTACTAATATTAATTTTACACCTAGGCATGAGTCAATTTCCAATAGACGTTTTTAACTAAATTGGCCCGAGAAGAAAAGCGTACCGAAAACCTCTCCGCTATGAAACTACTATTGTCAATAAGCTGATTATTCAAACAATGTTTACATAAAGTAAATCATAGCTTCATGGCCTTCTAGACATTCAGTTAATAAAGGTAACTAACACAGAACGATATGAAAGAGGCGTACCGCCTGTCAATCTTAAACTGTTTATCAAGTGACGTAACCGTAATGGAAATAACAGAAGGGTGTTGAACGTTTGTAAGCACCGCTAAGTTTAAGAACATTAGATAAATTTCCTTTTAGAAATGTAAGTATAAGTATATAGGGTTAAATTTGGGGCTTAACGAAACCTGCAAGTTAATGTAGGCAAACGCTAACTTTACCAATTTTTTTTTTCCAAAATTAAATTACCCTGTAGGTAATTACTTTTAAGCGACGGTTTAGGGAGATGCCTGGGTTTGATTGATGCCAGGGTCAGGCCAATTTGTTTATTAAAAATGTTATTCCGAAATTGGATTTTGTTATGCTTGGGTGTCACTAGGTTCTCCCGTCGTCCTGTGGTACCAAATATACAAACTTACGTTTAGCATAATGTAATATTGCTGGTGTGATAATTAGAACTAACTAAGGACTAATTATTTCTATTCTTTTGTTGGGGTTTTTCATAGAACCAGAAACTTTATAGTTCATTTAATATAGGTAACATAAAATAGGTAGTTGCATTCCGATTAGAATGACAAAACAATACACATGAGATTTAATTTGCATTACAGTACAATAAGAATAAAGATGCTACTAGAATCTAAATTCACCTCATTGTAACCCAATCCCTTGTTTATAAAAACATGATCAGATAATAAAGCAACTAACAAAATAGCAAATACTTGTGGAATATTAACATGGGTCGTGACGTGATACGGACCTGCGATGCAAACTTGAAACAGGAAAACGATGGTCACATTGTGATCTAAATTATACTGATGTAAACAATCGCAGCCTATCTGCCAAATTATGAATTAAATGTTAAAATAACGGGTGTAAAAAGACCACTTCCGAAGCCCGAAACTATGTATTCTGGGGCCTCAATAGAAATTATATCCACTAACAGTATACCCACAAAACCCAATTTAAAAAAGTTATTAAGGATTGAAAAGTCGAAGGTGCGATTATTTACATTGCAAATTAAATTAAAACCCTATTTAATTTGAAATCATAGCAAAATCTGATAGTATTAATGAAATTTTGTACAATTACGTAAACTTTTTTTTTCTGTTAGTCATAAAATTATTTTATTTTGCTCAAAACGTAACCAGTACCCCTTCAGCAATGCCCAGTTTTTGTTTTCGGAAGCAGATCTTTTACACCCAGTATAATATTT
This sequence comes from Emmelina monodactyla, assembly GCA_916618145.1. Classification (NCBI taxonomy): domain Eukaryota; kingdom Metazoa; phylum Arthropoda; class Insecta; order Lepidoptera; family Pterophoridae; genus Emmelina; species Emmelina monodactyla. The sequence continues at coordinate 8,880,765 of OU745316.1, forward strand.
TAGGGATGTAATGTCCTTCTTGAATAGCGAAAATGAGTGAGCCGTTATCCACCATGCTGTCTCGGTGAGGGTTTATTCACATCCAACCACTTCGAATTCCTCTATGTTGTCTATTTCCGAAAAGAGTGCTGGGAGTTTTTTTCCGCCGGCTTTTTTTCTCTCGGTCCACGGTTAGGTAAAGTCGAAGTTTGTAACATTGTCGTTCATTAAGAATACCTTACATATCTATGATGAATACAAGAATTTTGATTTATATACTATAATTGGAAAAGGCCAATTTAGGAGTACAATTTCGGACCAAACCCGGAAACGGATGAAAACAAGTTCAGAAATCAAAACGCATTTTAATTAAACACCTTCAGAGTCATCGTTTAATGTTCACAATAGCAGTATCTAATTAACCTGTAATCACCCGGCTATTATACACTTCTATAGCAATTATAGCTTGATATTTTTTATATTAACAGATTGATCATCCTCAAATGATGATAACTAAAGAAAACAATAGAATTATATCATTCTGTGCACGTTCATCCTGATTATGTCAAAGCGGTGCGTGCGAATTCCAAATTTAAATTAATGTCACGTGCACGCCATCTTGGATTATATGTCATGTATTTATTTCCTTGAACGCCGATATACTTTAGGGCGCTGTTTAAATGTGGAATCGTTTGGGTTTTAATGATTCTTGATAAAAAAAAATTTTTTTGATGAATAAAAAATAGCTTTTTTTGCCGCCTTATAAATACTACCACACTAACTGTGTGGCCCGAAACAGAAAGTGCAGAAGCAAGTTACGAACTAATATGAAACGTAAAGAATTAGTATACCTAGTAGGTAGCTTGTAGCTTTACTTTGTTACTTTAAAAATTAGCCATACAATCAAGCATATAAAATTATAATTAATGAGATCAGTCGTTATAAAATTGTAGTGTCTGATACTATCTCTTGAGGTAATTTGGTTTCAAATTACTACACTATTAATACCACTTCATATAAAATATTTTGCCCATGAACTTGTCATGTTTATCTAAAGCATTGACATGGAAAATTACCATAATTTTGATTGTATTATTATTATAGTAATTTCCGGAAAACCGTGTATTAAATAAAAGTCGATTTAATTTCACATTGTAACCTAATCGATTGCCTACAGATTGTGTCGATATGGAAACGCTGTCCATTATTATTATATTTTATTTTAATATTTCAAACATATAAAAATAAGTATTTTTTATATCTAGCAAAAACAAATATGGGTCTATCTCAATCGCTTGAATATGTATGAAAAACTTATACAAGTATATAAGTGGCGTGGGAAAACATCGTGAGGAAACAAACCTGCACCGAGCCAGCGTAATGGATTACGGCTCAGACCCACTCGCCATTCGAAGAGGAGGCCTGTGTCCAACTAACCCTGAGTTAAAAACATATTTTTTAATATATAAATCTTATTTTATTCAACGCCTCAATTTTTCTAATATTATGAAACGAATGAAAAAATTTTTTTGTTTCAATGGTTTTGTAAAATGTGTTTGTAGTTGTAGGTAGTTCAAAACATTTACTTTTAATAAAACACGCCTAACTGCTAGCATCTTATTTATTATGGTCTATTACGTGGCATTATAAACATACATTTATTAAATAATAACCTTTGTCGATAAGTGATTGTGCAGTTTATACTGCTCGTATTAATAGCCTATTTTTACAACTTTGGCAAATAATAACAAACAATTCTGTGCAAAATGTACAAATTATTATTATATTTTTTTCTTAGTCTGTTAACGCGAGATATTTTTTATTTATTTAGCTTCTGGCACTTAGAAGAAAGATAATTGCTGAATTGTAACAATTATTTCGCTTCTTATTAAAAGTAAATTACGACGTAACCATTTATGTAACTATGGTAATCCCCTAGTTCTCCCCTAGTCCACTGTGTGGTGCTTGTAATACAAGTGGTGACTGTGCCTACATTAGCGTCACACAGTTGGCGTGGTAAGTTTTTCCTTCACTGTGGTTTTCCTTAAATGTGTCCGCTTTTTCTTTAAGACTATCATTGCATAATCATCTATATCAGAAGGATAATTAAATTAGCGTTATCTATGCGTATTACATGCTCTTAACAATACTATAGTGATTATGCAAGACAGTAATACGATAATAGGCTGCTGATTGTTGCTGCTGCCTTGTTTTGTTGCAGACGTATACAGGGGGTAAAAAGACTTTTTTTTTTATAATTTCATTTATACTATCAGAGTTTGCCCTGATTTCAAATTAAATAATGTTTTAATTTAATTTGCTAGGTAACTAATCGCACCTGAACCAACAGTTGATGTTTGAGCGATGATTTCAAGCGGCGATTTTGACTTTTTAATCCTTAATAACTTATTTAAATTGAGTTTACTGGGTATACTGTTAGTGAATTTAGTTACTATTGCGGCTTAAGAATATATGGTTTCAGTCTTCGGAAGTGGTCTTTTTACACCCGTTATAAAAGTACGATACAGTAATTGCGAAAGAAAATTATTTTATTGCGATATAAAGTGAAACTGATTGAAACATTCTTCTACATTACAGTTACAGTATAGTTAACGTTCTGTATTATCTATTTTAAATTGTTTTTAGGGTTCCGTACCTCAAAAGGAAAAAAAACGGAACCCTTATAGGATCACTTTGTTGTCCGTCCGTCCGTCTGTCAAGACCCTTTTTCTCAGGAACGCGTGGAGGTATGAAGCTGAAATTTATATCAATTACTCAGGTCTACTGTCCCTTGAAGCTGTGAAAAAATCAAACTTCTAAGCCAACGCAATCAAAAGATACAGCCGTTTATGCCGCAAATTATGCCGCAAGTCGACACTTGCAAGGGAATCAAAACCTACAGGGTGCTTCCCGTGAACTCAGAATCTTGAAATTTGGTACGAAGCAACGTCTTATAGCATAGATAAAGGAAAAATTACGAAAACCATAAATTTTTAGTTACATCACATAATATTTTTTTTTTAGTAATTTTAACCTTACTACCCATTTCCTCATAAATGCGTAGAAGTATTAAATTGAAATTCAAACCAAATACTCAGGTCTATAATACCTTTAAGCTGTAACAAAATCAAACTTCTATGTCAACGCAATCAAAAGAAACAGCATTTAAGCTGCATATTTTGAAACTCGCAAGTACTCGCAAGGGAATCAAAACCTAAAGGGTACTTCCAGTCGACCTAGAATCTTGAAATTTGGCATGAAGCAACGTTTTATAGCACACATAAAGGAAAAATTCCGAAAACCTTAAATTTTTAGTTACATTACAAAATATATATTTTTTTAATAAATATAAACTTATAGTTAAGTTGAAATTCATATCTAATACTTAGATCTAATTGCCTTTAACCCGTGAAAAAAAAAATCTAAGTCAACGCAAAAACGCAAAACGCAAAAGTACAACCATTGATACCGCATATTTTGAAACTCGCAACTACACGCACGGGAATTAAAACCTAAAGACCACTTCCCGTTGACATAGAATCTCAAATTTGGTAAGAAGCAATAGCTTACAGCACAGGTAACAGAAAAATTCCGAAAAGCTTAAAATTTTAAGTAGTTTTTGCAGGTTTGTACGGAACCCTCGGTGCGCGAGTCCGACTCGCACGTGGCCGGTTTTTTTTATTATTAATTGATTGAGTGAATATTAAATAAGCAAGCAACTATGCAAAATATGGTTTAAGTTACATATATAAAACGTTTACTTGACAACTGGAATTTAATTCTTAATTAAAAACCGCGGTAACGGCATAATTGACCGTTTAAAATTTCCCAGATCACATATCATATAACCAAGTAAACGTCAGATAAAATCAATTAATCTAAAGGTTAAATCTCGTCACAAGAATACCTACATGATGGTTTATTAATGACTTTCGACCCGAAGCGAATAATATGCTTGACAAATCGTTTCCAAATTGTAAAAGATAAAATGAAATTCGAATTTCCGAATTAGATTTATTTGAATTTATCTCAAGCCTAATATTTCTAGCAGTAGACAAGTGAAGATGACAGATTTTCTCGATACAAAAAAAACAACACTAATAGTGTGGTAAGTAAAGGGTTTAGAGAAAGTAAAAATCTACTATATTTCCATAAATGACTCATACTACAGATTTGAGGTTAAAAGCCACAAAATAATGTGTACCTACTTCTGACCCACTGTTTGTTATTAACGAGGAAAAATAACTTATAATTGGCGGTTCAACTTTATAACAAAACTTAAAAGGTACCTTCAGGGTGACTTTGATAAACAGGTTAACTGGCCTAAACTGGTGTACAGGCATGTAGGTTTTTAACCCTATTAAATATTAGTAACCAGATGCAAGGGCAATCCATTTTTGAGATTAGGTAATTTTTTTTTATTTTAACCTCTGAGTTAATTTAGGATTCATTAAATCCAGTTATATTCGGTTGTAACAAGATTATTGGTGTCCTTGTAAAGGTTGGGCATAATGATACAGAAACTTGGGATTTCATTTTACGGGTTATTGAGAGTTTTATTTATTATTTTAATTGCTGCCGTTTTGGTATTTTTTCAAACACCGTGAAACTCGAAACTTTTTTATTATTAAAAGTCCAGCAAGTTTCAAATATTCAAACGGCGAGAGGAAACATGGAGGATACCCACAAGATTTAATAAGGATAATCCATCCTGTGCATCATTTTTAGAGTGGTAGAGTCTAGCTGTAGGCTCTGTCTGCAGCGATTACTGGGCTGACTCGACCGGTGAAATAACACCGTGTCGCACAGAAAACCGACGTAAAGTAGGGACGATGTTCCTGCGTTTCGTTCGGTGAGTGCGGTATCCGGTGCCCAATTTTCTCAAAGGTCAGCAACACACCCCCAAGACACACAGTGTTGCGGGGAGCCATGGGCGGCGGTGATCACTTACCATCAGGTGATCCGCATACTCGTTTGCTAGCTTCTCATAAAAAAAATCCATCAACCCGCACTTAGCCAGCGTGGAGGATTACGTCTCAGAGAGTTGCCATACGAGTGATTTCAACGGACAGAGTGCCACACGGGTGCTGCGATGTCGCAACGCAACAGTCCATGATTTTCTTTAACATACTGCGTTGTCGCTCCGTCGTCCGCTTCACGCGCGTTCCGTTGCCGCACGCTGTTTTAACGCACGTGTGGCTTGGGTTAAAATGTATACATATGTAAAACTACGGAGCGTTATCGCTCAGTCGACGCAGGGTCAAACCCTATTGCTTTCCGAGAAGGAGTCCAGTGCCTAGTGGAGCGTGTATAGGCTGTTATTCTTTTATAACATTTGAATTTTTAAGCAATTTTTAATAACGCAGCTCACAAAAGCGGTGAATAAGACAATTAATTTCCAAATATTTTGCAGAAGAATAGGTTAAACGTTCAAAAGAAAGTTTTTTTTTAATAAAGCTGAAAAATATAGTAATTTTTCCAGGAATATCATATGCTTAAATTGATACGATATAAAAATACATAGCCGCAAATTACGTAGTATGCAATTTTCCGAAAAGATATTTCATCAGTTTCCAAAATCATAACATCTTTTACGAGGCAAAAAAAGTTTAACGTATAAAAAAGTTAGAGTATAAGCTTCTCGGATCACGCAGCAATCTTTAATCTTATCATTACTGTCGCTATCTGTATATGTTTGTATGTAGACATATATTAACATGCTTTTTCAAAAGCACTCAACGGATTTTCATACGTTATAAGCAACGTACAACCAATTAGACGACCACTGTGGCTCAGTGATTCTGTAATATGCCGGCCTGTACCGGCCTTAAATCCCGGGTCGGGCTAATTTAGTAAAATTATATTTACAGGTTCTCTGAGTAGAAATATTGTCTGATAGATAGTAGTTTATCTGTTGTATCTGGGCTCTCTCCTAGATGTTTGTTTTGTAGTTTGCCCATAACCCAAGCGCTTATGATGGTTTAATTTTAGAGATGTAGATTTTCAATAATCAACTTCTTTCTTCTACGTAAAGTCGTACTAAGTAAACTATCTATATTTCAAAAGTAGGTATGATGTCAAATTTTCTAGTCTTTTACGCGACAGATATATTTTTTGTTCTTCATATAGTCAAATAACATCTTATTAATCAATATCAATCATACAAAAAAAACAGCGAATTTTCTTTATACTTACTATTAAAAATAACTGTAGACGCTACTTGTGAGTTAGATAATTTAGTACGTTTATTTCAATTATTCAAACTAAATATTTTCAGTCATGCTACGACTGTAAACTAAATATCCCAAAAAATATTTCTTAGACATTTTTTTTGTGTGAACAATATGGAATACTTGGTTTTTATTTTAATTTTGTAAGGCTGTTTGTTAATTCAATTTAGCCTATCTATGCATCTATGTTTTAATTTTTTTTTTATATTTATAACTATTTAAATTTTATTTATTTTACTTTTATTTATTGTGTTAAAACAACATCGCAACGTTTTGCCGTCATTACATCCATATCTTGCTTGACCATTATAATAAATGAGTTTCATTCGCTACGTTAACTCTGTAATTAGGAACGGGGGCGGTTCGTATAATTTTATATTATAATCATAATCATATATAATAAATGCAAAACAATACATAACAAATAATAATAATCTCCAGACTGACACACCAATTGTGTGGCCCTAAACTAAGCAAAGCTTGTACTATAGGTACCACACAATGAACTAGGGGAGAACCTAGTTACACCCAGACACGAGCCAATTTCGAAAAACCATTTTGTCGAAATTGGCCCCACCCGATCGAACTCGGAACCATCCGCTTAGCAGTCCGGTATATACCGCTGCACCGTAGAGGTCGTCAAATACATAATGCTTTCATTTATGAATAAATAAGGGTTTTTAGAGGGTGAGTAGCCAAATGAAAATGGTGGATAGGTTTATTATTTGCTATTTACTTCGACTTATTAAATTGCATTTCGGTTAAAGTTTTAGATTTTACTATAAGTACATATTTTAAAGATTTTCCTAAGAAAATCCCCGATTTTTGCATTAATAATCCAGTTTTTTATATTTACCTGTATATTCCCCATAAATATCTAATAAAAATATAAAGAGCGAACCCTATCACATTTATTTGCAAATAAAAAAATGAAAATTTTTTTAACATCCATACGGGTTCATATGTACGGGGGTACATATGAACTTTTAATGAATGGAAACCATGTTTTGCGAAAGCATATTAAAATTATATCTAAACGGTTATTGTTTACAATAAACTAAGGATGCCACGATATAAATAGTGGTGATTTACATAGTTCAATGTTTAATCTACACATTTATAATAATTGTTTCTTTTATAGAAAATGATGAGTCTAATAATTATGGCTAAGTTTACGATATGGCAGTTCTATGGCAAGACTGGTCTTTTATTATGTGTTATTTTGTTATTTTATATTATATATAGGTATATATTAATAAACATATTATAAAATGTGAGTAAATATTAATCTTGACTTATGTTATAAATAGGTAAAGTTTCTGAGTTTGCATGTTTTGGGTAGTCTTCGGAACTACTGATCCGATTAATAAAATGATAACATCAGAAGAAACTTATTTTATGAGCGAGTAGTTTTGTAAAGGCCTAATTTTAGGGGGTGAAGGTTGTATGGAAGTTTTCGAATTTCTGGAATTAGCTGTATGAATATTGATAAAGTCTGGATCCTTTTATATTAGTATTTTTTTATCTAAGGGCGCCAAGTTTATTTAACATGGAAATAGGTGGACGCATGCTTAGCTGCGGGCGATATTCTAGTAATAATGAATGAATGAATAATATGTATAAGTAATATGTATAAGGCAATTAATTACTTACCACAGTTTTGTAATACATATCACTTTTCTTTTCCGCCCCCGTGTTTACCAGAAGCACCATCAAAACACACCCCAAAATGCACACTTTCATACTCATCGTCACTGGTGATTTACAAAAATCTAAACTAAAAAAAAATATCTGTATATTTTTTTTAATTTTTAGATATACTTCTATCGATGGCCAGTGCCCGAAAAAAAAAAGAAAAACGCGTTCGCGCGGCTTTCAATGTCAGTGTCAGTGTGGGAAAACGCGGGAGCAGCGGTTGGTTTTATCGCAGTGCGAGTGACGTAGCGTCTTTGTAGATCATTGCGTGCGCGCATCCTTTGGTACGGAAGTCGAATAATAAAATCAATTGTTGTTTTACATGTAAGTGCGGTTGAAGATGTGAGTTTTGGTTGAGTCTAGTGTGGGGAGTTGTGGATACAGTTATTGAAGGAAGTATAGAATTTTGTTGCATAGCTATTTAAGCGAAAAATATTTGCACGCAGAAAAGAACCAACACAAAGAACAACCTTTTTTTTCTGCGTACTATATATTGAAAATAATTATTTACATGTATAACCACCTAATTGAAAACAAAAAAATGACATCATTATATTTTATATATTATTGAAAACTGAATGCTTTTTGTTATACTAGTTGCTGCCCGCAACTCCGTTCACGTGAAAGCCGGTTTCTCGTGGGAATGAAAAGTTTTCCCGCGGTAAAAAGTACCCTATATGTTATTCTGATGTATAATCTATATTACTGTAAAGTTTCATCCAAATCCGTCCAGTAGTTTTTACGTGAAAGAGTAACAAACATCCATACATACTTACAAAACTTTCACGTTTATATTATTAGTAGGTAGGATAGTAGGATATCCATTTAACATGAATATAATTGTATTAATGAATTATGTCATTCATTTAAACATTGCCGAAGCTTTGAAATTAGCGTTTTGCTGTTTTTTTTAATAATAATTATTTGTAATATTCAGTAACTTTGAATTTTCCCTCTCTTATTATGCCAATTCTCTCCACTTCAGTTATCATAATTTTAATTATTAACATTTTACGACATATTATGTTTAGAATATCCCAATTATAGTAATATTTTTTAGGGTTTATTAGGGTCTTATTCGCGGTCACGGTTATAATTAGGTTCAGAATAGGTACCTACAGTTCCCGAAGTTTCGACCGAGTTGCATCGTGGTCGCGGGCAAACGCCATTAATGCACCTTTAAGGTTTTTTATACGTTAGTTAAAGTTTCGGAAAAGGATTTTTAAATGGATTTTAAATAATAATAAGTAATTTTTGATGAGGAGTAACTTAAAGAAATTTCTAAATCAGGTAATACGAAAAAACTTAGGGTTTATTTTCATGAATATGGGATAACATATCAAAATTATATCGTCGTACTCATGGTCCAATTTACAAAGTCGATAAAAACAGAAGCAAATCAGTAGTGGAGGTAAAATATCTATACTTAAATGATCTTTCTCTTCATGCAAATATCTTCAATAGGATTATCTTCTTCGGAGCAGAAAACTAGCGCAAATACATTAACAGAGTCTCACGGTATCATAATTTGTGTACCTACAGTATTAATATTACAAACAAAATTTATCCATATAAATAAAAATCTGTGCACCAAATTAGGAAACATATTTTTTTTTGTCATAATCAGGATAATTTATACATGTATTTTTTTAGCGCCAAAAACTTGTTATTTGGTTAAAAGTATGCTAGCCGACTTAGAATTTAGAATCCTACCAAAAAAAAAAATTCAGATATAAATATTTCCATAAACCGTCAAACGTCATAACAAATTGGTGATTAAAAACCAATCAAATAAAAATTTCGTTAAACACGTAGAATGATCTATCCGGGTTATAATCATGTTTATTTTAGGATATGGCTAATTAATAAAATTAGACTAATTTTAACTTAATCTTAAAATATTATTAATAATAAGGGTAAGGTCGACTTGAACTTCATAGTGGGGTGCGCGATTCGAAGGCCAAAGTGCCTTAAGTTTTAGATTTAGTAGCTAAAAGCGACTTTATAACTAGAGTGCTTAAAGCGCCGATTTGAGTGCAGCTTTACGATCATTAGCCTATTAAAAAAAATAGAAATAAATTGTTGATTTTAAAAGCCTTATACCATTTTACATTCTAGATTGGTACTTACTTTTAAATATAACCTTCGAATGTGCAAAAAGTTGCAGTGCATTTATTATATAAACTACTTAGTCCTTTCAGTAAGGAATGTTTTCAATATATTTATAATACCAGTTTTTAAAAGGTATGCAGGTATTATTTCCCTAAAATAAGTGTATTCCTTTTTGTAAAAAATCTTTTGTTTTCTTTGATCATCAAAAAACAAAAAAAAACCTAGGAGTATTACGAAATTGAAGCTACAAATAACATTATGTTTTTTTTTAATTTGCAAAAAGTAAATAATAATATTAACTTTCAAGTATATCGGTAGCAGGTTCGCTGCCTCGACTGATTGTGGCGCCTCTATTTTCATTAAAATTTTGCTTATTGTTAATATAAAAAATAATGTAACAATAAAGCATTTTTAGTAATAGCGCGTTAATATTCTGGTTTACAGTCAGTCTATTCACAAAATTTCATCCAAAACCAACCAGCCGTGTTTACGTGATTGAGTAACAATCATCCAAACACAATAATAATATTAGTAGGATTATACCCCATTTTAAGAGGTAAAATTACACAAATAAAACGCTACAGCGCAGCAAATTATCTAACATATCTATTATTATCCAGCAAAATGAATACCTCAATCATATGGACATAATGCCGCTATACCCCCTTATGGATATAAACGACAGTTAATGCCACACTAACCTATAAATCTTTACCTTCTTACATCTAGTCTAGACCTCTGTATGTCAACAACATTGAGAATAAAGAAAATACGCGACAGTGAATCACGTTGGAACAATGCATTCTTTTACGGTGGCTAAATATTTAAATGACATTTAATATGGAAGACAAGATGTAAATATTACAAACTGGGAGTGTGTTACTTGGACTTGGTTTTAGTAGGTTCCGTATAGTTTTGTCGTACATTATTCGTATATTATTAAAATACGATTTAATCTCGTAGACACGTTCATCGTCTGTGTTAAGCGGATTTGGGATTTACACATAAACAATTTGAACCATTTACAGCAGTTAAGTTGCTCTTGTAGTTTGTAAAAAAATATCATAGAATAACGAAATACGCATTTAGACATACAAAATGGAAACAATTCGATTCAATTGTAAACTTTGTTAATATTTTTACTAAAAATAAACGTACTTAAAATTAAAAGAACATTAAATTGTTCGTAAATTTAAACTATGTTTTAAAATAACCGACAAAAATTGTGAACATAACTTTAATGAAACTAAACGATTTACTTTTTAACTAACTATGCAGGAATATCCTTAAACGCGAAGGAACCCTAAAATCTGTCAAGCTTGTCATCTGCCTCTGTTGTGTCGGGGTAAACCTATTATTCCGTTATATCCTATTCTTTCATTTAAGAATAAATTAACGGACACATTCCACGAAAAAATCATGTTTAAAATTTCGCTTTGTTTCGGAAATTCAAGGTGCTGTGTGCATTTTGAGTAGTTTTGTTTGTTTTTAGGAAATAAGGACAAAAATACTAATATTGTTTATTTATTTAATAGAATATGTCTATGTTACACTTTGAAACTGCTAGTTTTATTTTAAGAAATAGTTATGTTAACTGTGATTCGGTTAGAATGGCAGCATCTAAACGTTGCAGATGTTTTTAACATTTAGTCATCTAATTATCTGACAGGCTTACTACCACATGTAATCGAGGAAAACTTTACGAAACCGACCCACTACATTTCCCTATACATACATCAACATAAAACAAAACAACATCTACCATTATCCGTCTCTGTCTTTCAAGACGTGTGCGAAAGAGACGGCCATGTCGCCGACAGCGCCGTCTGTCGACGCCGAGCGGACGGAACTGCTGGGTTCGCTCACCACAGAACAGCAACAGAGAACCAGCGCAAGAGTGATCAAGAAACTGAAGCTGGAGCCGCAGGGTGAGAAGAGGAAGCGGACTGATGGTAGTGAAGGTAAGGTCTGCTTTTTTCTCTCGGTCCACGGTTAGGTAAAGTCGAAGTTTTTAACATTGACGCTCATTAAGTATATGTTACACTAGTGGCCGCCCGCGACTCCGTTCGCGTGGAAGTCGGTTTCTCGTGGGAATGAAAAGTTTTCCCGCGGTAAAAAGTACCCTATATGTCAATCTGATGTATAAGCTATATAACTGTAAAGTTTCATCAAAATCCGTCTAGTAGTTTTTACGTGAAAGAGTAACAAACATCCATCCATACATACTCACAAACTTTCACGTTTATAATATTAGTAGGATATCTGTGATGAATAAAATAATTTTAATTTTGATTTTGTCTTGATATTTGAAAGTAGTCGCAATTAGCGTAATGTTTGTGGGTAAGTTCGATAACTCCTTTGTAACTAAGCAAGGGATTTTGATACGGTTCTTTTCCATCGTTTAGATAATTTTATCGAGAGTTGAGTGAATTTAAAACCTTTTATAAGGACGGTTTTCATTGGATCCTACTAGCCTGTTTTGTTTTTTAATGCCAAAATTTATTTTTTATTTAATTAATAATTTGGGCTCTTGGATAATTAAAATGTCCACACGAAGCTAGATCTCGAAGTAAATAAAAACTCTTTCGCTATAACTCTTCATATTTACTATATACATATTTTTATACAGACGTCCCCGACTGCGACACCCCCAACAAGCCCGAAGACAAAGAGCCCAAGTTCCCCACCGTCAAGCAACGCATGCCGAAAGCCCTCTGGTCGGCTGACGAGAAGCGCCTGTTCTTTGAAGCACTGAACGAATTCGGCAAAGACTTCGATGCGATCACCACGTTCATATGCGCCAAGCTGAAGAAGAAAGGAGTGCAGGATGCCAATTTGAAGAATAAGACGCAAGTCAGCCATTTTTATTACAGGACCTGGCACAAGCTGTCGAAACATGTGCAGTTTGATGAGAGTAAGTTGATGTGGTGTTATGTTGTATTTAGTTCTTTTACGTGAAGTAAAAAGTTAGAAGTACTTTTTTGGTATTGCCATAAGTGTCAAGAAGTAGGTAGATTATAAGTTTTAACTTTCAAAGTATAGATGTCATATTAGAATACAAATGGACTCGGCAAAATATTCAAAACTATATAATTATGCCCCAAAATACAAAGCATTGAAATGATACGAAAAAATACGATTTAAAATTTGTATTGAAATCCCCTAGTTTATCGTCATCTACTAACTTTCCCGTTGATTGTCTTTTTCATAAATTAATATATTTTTATCAAATTTACATATACTTTTATTAAATTAACCTTTCCAATTAAATTCCACCAAACCAAGTTAGGCTTACCTTATGAACATCTAGCCAAAACAATTTCTACCCCACTTAATTAAGTATATCCGATAAAAGTAGCTACCTATATTGTCACATAAAATAAACAAATGTAACTTTACATGCACTTATGTGGTATAAGTGCATTTCCTATAATTTAGCAGATTGACGCACACCATACATAACCTATGTACCGTGATTACATAAATCGAATGAAATATTAATGTCTACTGTCACTACAACGGTTTTGTCATATTATTGTATAGTATTAAACTGTTTAATAGGAAATTTACCGAGACAAGACATCTCACGGGTAGACGAGATTAATAATATCAATTTGATGTTGTGTGTTATAACGCTTATCGTGAAATAGAATTTTCGAAATGGAGTTTTATTCGAGTTAATTAAATATGATCTTTAAAGGTATGAAACACACATTTTGACGACCTTTGTGGCGTAGTGATTTAAATAATGGTCTGTTAAGCTGGAGATCCTGGGTCGAGCCAATTTAAATCGTTTAGATCAGCGGTCGGCAACCTTTTAGCAGGCAAGGGCCACATGGTGAAAAATTCGACCAAAGGCGGGCCCACACTTGTGATAATAATATTACAAAAAAAAATCAATGGTTTAAAATTTAATAAACATGTGTAATTTTACTTTATATATATTTTTTTTAAACATTCGCGGGAAGCAAAGAAGACCTCGGCGCACAGTGGACTGGATTTGAAAAAATGGAACTTAGGTTTTTTTTTTCGAAATTACGATTTTTCTACGTGTCATTCGCTGGAGGCTACTAATACCATCAACATTTGTGATATAACTTTTTTTCGAGAAACGTATTCTTAATGAGTTTTGGCAACAAATGTGTTTTTTTACTATGGAACGATACCTTACTTGCCTCAGATCTCCAAGTGGGGCACTTATCCAGTATTCTTACTACCTGAACCTTATTCTGTGGGTGTTTAGCTATCCATTGCCTCTTTCGTTGAAGGCAAAAGAGCTTCTGGTGCCTCTTCCTCTTGACCCTAGTGATATTGAATTTATTGATGTAGATCTTGATGATTGAACCTTGATTGTTTGAAGAATAATGTGGAATCTTTCTATTAAGTAAGATCGACCCCAGTAATCCGAGCCGAAGTCTTTGAATCGCCAAAAACCAGCTCTTTGTTTGACCACATCAAAGATGAGACCATTGATTTTTAAATGCAGCTTGAATGCTGGTCTTACGTGCAACGTTTTCTTTATCTTCTTCTTAAGCCTCCTACTGTTTGATTCAATTTTACCGGGCAAAAGTGTCAATAAAATTACTATCTCCGATCAAACGTTCATCTTCGGTTCAAGTCATTACCAAAGTAAAAATATGTAAAAATTAAATCAATAGACTTCAACGAACTTTTCATAATTAGTCAATTATGAACAGAAAAGAAAGTGATTAGTCAACTAGCGACTATATTTAAGCCTCAATTTCTTGATTATTTCATTTCCTGGTAGCCGTTAAATGCTAAGCATGTATGGGAAAATAACGAAAAAAGTACCATGTTTCGAAAGCTTATATCGGGCAAGGTGGCAGCTATCCTGTTGTAAAAAATATATACCAATGGATAGCTAAAAACCCACAGAATAAGGTTCAGGTAGTAAGAATACTGGATAAGTGCCTCACTTGGAGATCTGAGGCAAGTAAGGTCGTTGTATAGTAAAAAAACACATTTGTTGCCAAAACTCATTAAGTATACGTTTCTCGAAAAAAAGTTATATCACAAATGTTGATGGTATAAATAGCCTCTAGCGAATGACACCAAGAAAAATCGTAATTTCGAAAAAAAAACCTAAGTTCCTTTTTTTTCAAATCCAGCCCACTGTGTGGCGGGCCGCGTGTTGCCGACCCCTGGTTTAGATCTTTAATCATAAATTTAGAAATTGGCTCGTCTAAGTGTTTTTTCCTAGACTTTTTCCTACTCTATAGTTGATCGCATACTTTTCTTACTTGAGGGTCATATAGTTGGCGTCTGTTTGGAGACATAGGTATTTCTTAATTTACAACAATCCTAACAACCAGTGTAGTTTATATTTAAAACAGTTTCTCACGGCGCGTAATATAGCCATTTAAGCTTCGAATATGTTGATTGGCGTAGTATCTAAAATGTTATATTAAGGCACAATTTTCGTACTAATTTCGCGAACCATGGCACAAATATTGGTCAATTCGTTGATTCTTTGCTCTATGATTTCTTAATATTCATTGCTCTATCATAAATGACGTATATAGAAACCTAATGTCGTATACATGACAACTACTTATTTTCTGTCCCTAAAATCAAAACGTACTTTCTTCCAGACGTAAAAAAAGTAGTCCAAGAGCTATACGCACTTATAAACTACGGCGAACTCCGCCGCAAACTAGTATCCGTGAATGAGAAGACATGCGCAAGATTGGGAGAAATGGTGAACAACGGCAGCATCGTGGTGCGAGCGAGAGGTCGCAACCTTAGAGTGAGAACGCCGATGTGCCGAGCGTTGCGGAGGCTCAACCAAATTACTGGTGAGGTTTCTTGTCTTTTTACTTTAGATGACTTTGATATTTTACTCTACAGGTTTTATGATGGCACTAGCTTACTCATCTACTTCACATCTGGCTCAAACCGGTTTAGTGGATGCACCTGGTACATCATTGTGACCTCCCACTCAATATTTTTCTCTTATTGAACTTAAACATCTTGGAGAATATTTAAAAAGTAGCCTAGTAGGAAGCGAACACAGAATCGTCGGTATAGTAACCCAGTTCCTGTAGCCACTAGGTTATCCCGATTATCTTACTTAGAGCGTGTGTTGGTCCGCGGGGTGTGCGGGCGCGCGTGGGTCACCCTCTCGTCCAGAGATGTGGCCTCTTTTACCCGGGTACAAGCGTCATTAGAGTCCATTCGCGTTTAGAAAATAGTGAGTCGTCATTGTCAGCCGGCCTGGCCACGCCCCCCAGCCAATTAAAATGCTAGAAATTAAAAAGTCGAGTTCACAGTGACCAGTTGAAGTCTGACCTTCGAACAAAACGGTTGTGTATTTTTCGTGACTCGTCCAACAATAAATTTTGAAAATGAATACTTCACCAATTCCAAAGAATAAAAGTGGATTAATAATCCGTAGTGGAGAGACGCATAATTTACAATGTTTATAAGTACTTTAAATTGTGTGATTTAAATGCAACTGTGGAGAGCATAGTTATAGAAACAGCAAGTGCATGCGGTTTGTCCGAAAATACTGTTTATTAAAATTATTATTTTTCTTTTGTACTTTTACTCCACTGTGAATACACCCTTATCCTGTAGTTGTCACTATTTTCTTAACGCGAACGGACTATATTTATTACTAGTGGACGCCCGCGACTCCGTTCGCGTGGAAGTCGGTTTCCCGTGGGAATGAGAAGTTTTCCCGCGGTAAAAAGTACCCTATGTCCTTTCCCAAGATCAGTTCTTTCTTCACACCAAATTTCATCAAAATCGGTTCAGTGGTTGTGGCGTGAAAGCGTAACAGACAGACAGACAGACAGACAGACAGACAGACAGAGTTACTTTCGCATTTATAATATTAGTAGGGATTACATAGTATAAATCCAAGTCGCTAAATCTGTCTGTTTGTATGTTTGGCCGCTAACTCCTCCTAAACCATTTGTTTTGAAAACCAGCGGTTTTCATCTTCCTTTAGGTAATTTAATCATTAAAATTTGTTAATAACGAACATTCAGAAAAAGTTTTTTTAAGTTAACTAAAATTCAATATTTCGGGAACAAGTCACCTAAAACTACACCATTGCGAAGCGTAGGCGGGTCCCTAGTTAATAATTTGGTGTTGAGCGCTATCTGACAAGCTCGGTACGTGTTCAGAGCGTGTGTTGGTCCGCGGGGTGTGCGGGCGCGCGTGGGTCACGCTCTCGTCTCGTGACGCGGCGTCGTGGGCCCGGGTTCAAGCGTTAGTTATTTATAATATTCCTGGTGTTGAGCGCTATCTGACAAGCTCGGTACGTGTTCAGAGCGTGTGTTGGTCCGCGGGGTGTGCGGGCGCGCGTGGGTCACGCTCTCGTCCCGGGACGCGGCCTCGTGGGCCCGGGTTCAAGCGTCATTAGTTATAATATTCCTGGTGTTGAGCACTATCTGACAAGCTCGGTCCGTGTTCAGAGCGTGTGTTGGTCCGCGGGGTGTGCGGGCGCGCGTGGGTCACGCTCTCGTCCCGGGACGCGGCCTCGTGGGCCCGGGTTCAAGCGTCATTAGTTATAATATTCCTGGTGTTGAGCACTATCTGACAAGCTCGGTACGTGTTCAGAGCGTGTGTTGGTCCGCGGGGTGTGCGGGCGCGCGTGGGTCACGCTCTCGGCGCGCGACGCGGCGTCCTGGGCCCGGGTTCAAGCCGCGGCGCACAATCCTAGAACCATCATAGCGTTACCGCTGGCTGTCACGCTGCATGATATGCTGAAGGCCTTGAGTAGACGGTGGAAAGCTGATGTATCCTTTTTGTAACTGGTTTTGGAGATGGAAGAGAAGAGTAGGGCAGGTTTTGAATACAGAATTTTATCACCACAGGTTATTGAGAGCAATTAATCGTGTATTGTTTATAGAAATTAGATTTTAAATATGAAATTTTGTATCTATACAAAAACACCTATAAGTCATCTATTACTTCTTACTCCCAAACTGCACAATTTCATTCGAAAGTCTTCTTCCATCAATTTTCCTAAACCACACCACCAGTACAATGTAAAACTTGAGACCACTTCAAGCGATGCCGACATCAAAGTGGAAGACTATCCTCTGAAGGAAGAAGACTGTAAGAATGTTCTAGAAGAAGCGGAGATCAAGAAGAACCTGGTAGAAGATGGGGACAAGGGGGAGGAAGATCATCTGAACTTGGAAACTGACAGACTTATACTTGAAGGTAGGGTAAAAGTTGTCTTAATTAATGACCACTTGTAGTGAAACCATAGTTTCTTTTCCATTAGGGTTTTAAGCAAACTTTTCTTTCAACCATTCTGATGATGTTCTTCTTGCCTTACTTCTGAAAAGCAGTCTTTACGTAGGTAGCTATCTACGTAAAGACTGTTTTGTCAGCTTTGTGTCTAAAATATTTACCTACTTCTTCATTAGTCCATCTCTGGGGTGTCTTGCTGCCACAGTTGTTAAACATTCCTTGAACCTTAAAAAATGATCATCTTGCCCTACTTCTGGATAGCACTCCTTAAGTAGACACCAGCTTTGAGTCTTTAATAAAAAGCCTCCTATTTACTCCATCGAAACTTCTAGTTCTGCTAAATTGAACTCTAACCCCCGTATTTTAGAGTCCAAACTCCCCCAACGCCCGGTTCTTCACGTGGGCCCGCGGCCGACGGCACAAATCCACCTGCCCGTGGTGAGTCCCAGTGAGCAGCTGTCGAGTCAGAAGATATGCTTCTCGTCTTACCTGGAGCGGATGCGGGAGAAGAGTGGGGGCGGTGGTGAGTAGGAAACTAAGAGTCAATGTTAAAGTACTTGAATGGTTTATTTAGATTAGTGGGCAGCTGTCGAGTCAGAAGATACGTAAACGTCGTACTTGGAGCGGATGCGGGAGAAGAGTGGGGGCGGCGGTGAGTAGGAAATGTGGAGTGGATGTTAAAGTGATAAGATGGTTTAGATTTTACTTTGTAGTTCATAACTTCAGAATGGTTTATTTGGGTTTTGTTTGCAACGGATAATTTACTGGGATTGCTGGATATATATTGTGATAAACAAGTTTGTTTCGTGTAATTTTATCTGAAAGTTCGTCTATCATTACCCATAGAAGAAACAAAAAATGATGTTGTTCATTGTTGTGTTATATTTAAGTTACTATGGCTTTTTCTCACCCAATGGTGTGGCCTTTATTTAATAACTTAAACAACATATTGCCACCAATTTGTATTACATTTTTTGTTAAATTTTATTCGCATATTTCAGTAATTTATAATGTTCAATTATATTAACGAATAAAAAAAATTAACACAATATAACGAAATGCTCCTTTTCTATTAGTATCGCCTTCCAATTAATAATGCATTTTAAATAAAGTTTACGCACCGTTTCTAGCTAAAGCTCGTACCACAAAACGTCAAAGGAAAGACAGCACAATTGACAAGGAAATAGAGTCCAAAAAGTTTAAACTGGACGAGTGTGTGCCCACGAAGCTAATGCACATCGAAGAAACGGCCATAGACGGGATTGAACTGATGGCGAGCTACAAAATAAATCAGGACGACGATGATAAGCAGACGGCCGCTTATACGTGAGTTGAATCACTTTGAAATAAAAAATGATGTTTTTTTGTAGTGCATGAGGTGGTTCCTAGTCACAATAGACCACATTTTAACAAGTCTATTGTGACTATACTAATGACATTTTGTAGCTCAGAGATCTAAATGATGCTGTTCCATTGCGTTAAATATTTTAGCAACTAACTAATGCCATTGCCATCTTCACTATTTCTATTCGTACATATACAGGGTCTGTCGTAATGAATGGATAACCCGTTACCTACAGTTGATCCGGATGTGAGGCTATAAGAAAATGGTGTCTTCTTGCCAGGGTTGTCAACCATAAGAAAATGGCGTAGACTTTTAAACTTTTTTATAAATTTCGCTATTTTTTTTTATTTATTCCGCTACCATTTCTTCAAATTTTGATATATTTTGTATATTTTTTTTAGTATTATACTCCTTAAGACATTTTTTATGTAATTTTAATACAATTTTAGGCGTTATTCACGTTGAACATTATCAAAATTCTCATTTTAAGAAAAACATTTCCAATTTTTTTTCTTAATGTCAACTTTTGATCATATCCTGTGAAAAAAAAAGTATGACATTATAGCTGCCCATGAGCTCAATAAATTGTCTAGTATGTGTAGATTCTAAAAAGGTATAACGATGTGTACTTTACAAGCAACATTAAGTTACAGGAGCGAGAACACTAATCATGGTCAGAATTTTTATTTTTCAAGTTATGTTATAAATGGTTGTCAAACTTCGTCATAATGATTTTATTCTATCAAGATACTTTGCAAAAACACTATCGGGCCACTAAAAGGATATTCAGAAGAAAACCTGGTTGTTTTTGGGAAAAAAATAACATTACTCCACGATAATAATGTAATGAAAATGTACAAATGAAAATTGTTGTGCTCTAATAATTACATACGACAAACATGTTGCGACAAGTTTATTCGAAATTGAAACGAATTTTAAAAATCGAACAAAGTCCGCATTACAAAGAAAAGGGTACTCATCACATCCTGGCAAGAAGACACCATTTTCTTATAGCCTCACATCCGGATCAACTGTAGGTAACGGGTTATCCATTCATTACGACAGACCCTGTATAATATATTAACTAGGGCAGCGTTTTTATATGATGTCATTAAAACTTATGCAAAGTTTAGGCAGGTCTATTGTTACTATATTATTAGTAGGATTATGTTTACACTATTTTATCACAATTGCAGTACCGAAGAAGAAAAAGAAATGAGATCCGAAGAAACAGCAGAAGAGGAAGCCGACAAAGAGATAGATGGAGACAACATTATAGAGAAAGACAGAGAAGCAACTATCTACAAAGATTTGAAAGACAGAGACGGTATTATAGACAAAGATCTTATTGACAAGGACAGAGATATCGCTGAAAAAGAGAAATGTTTGTTAGAAAAGGACAAAGATATGTCGGAGAAAGAGAAAGATAGCTTCTCGGAAATGGAAGATGACGAGAAATATAATAAAAGTGATAGCGATAATGAAAGTGATCATGCGAAGAGTGACAAAACTGAACAGGACAGGAAGTTTAACAATTTAAAGGTTGGTTCTTTAACATTTCGCGATTGGTTTTTTTAGCAGAGTTTCTCTTTGCTTTATTGTACCTACTAGCTTTCCGCCCTGCGGTTTCACGTGCATACAAATACTACTAGTTTTGATAACATCTAGTTTTGATGTTTCCTAAATAGTTACTGAGGTAATTAATTTGTATACAGAGTATTGTAAAAGACTTATCTGCTTCTTTATTTTCTCGCACAATTTCCCAGGTTAACACAATTTTGTGAAAATGTAGAAAAAAGCTACATTAATAAACGATTACCAATTCGTTTAATTTAGTTTAACTTCAATAAACTTAAATTAACTTAACTACATAAATAGTTAATCTAAAATGCAATTTAGTAAGGCGAAGTCAATAGCTAATACAACCACTTTCATTAGGCTACTGACCCTTTAAAAATCCTACTAATATAATAAACGTGAAAGTTTGTGAGTATGTATGGATGTATGGATTTTTGTTACTCTTTCACGTAAAAACTACTAGACCGATTTTGATGAAACTTTACATTTATATAGGTTATACATCAGAATAACATATAGGGTACTTTTTACCGCGGAAAAACTTCTCATTCCCACGGCGAACGGAGTCGCGGGCGGCCACTAGTCCTTTATAACTTACCTTACTTCTCCAAAACGTGTCAGGTGAAATTCCGCATCCGCCCCAAGAAGCGCGGCGGCAGCGAGTACACCCTCGTCCTCGACAAGGACCCTGAGGAGGGCAAGGAGGAGCAGCACCAGGACCTGGAGCCGCAGGAAGACAGGCAGGTAATAATAATCATTACATAGTATAAATCCAAGTCGCTAATTCTGTCTGTTTGTATGTTTGGCTGCTAACTCCTCCTAAACCAGTTGAGGGATTTTAATGCGGTTTTCACCATCGTTTAGGTATTTTTTTCATTTTAATTTGTAAATAATTAACAATCGGAAAAAGTTTTATAAAATTAGCCAAAAATCAATGTTTCGTGAGCAAGTCGGCCAAAATTACACTATTGCGAAGCGTGGGCGGGTCGCTAGTAAATAATAAAAACTCTTTATTGCACAGTAAAAATAAATATTACAGGAGTCAGTACCAGAAAGCAAAAGGTGGCCTTACTGCTCTGAGCAATCTCTACCAGACAAGCCTCGGATAGGTGCAATTTATATAGCTTAAATAAACTTAAACATGTAAAAACTATAGTCAACGTTTATAATAATTAATACATACATATAATAAATATATATGGACATACATATATACAGGTAGACCTGGAACATAATGAGGAGAAGCAGGTAGACCTGGAGACGGCGGTGAGGCAGGTCAAGAAAGGCTGGAGTATCTATGATTGTGGGACGCTGACGATTGGGGATCTGTATCTTATGGTAAGGTTAAGGGTCAATCGCCCCGATTCTGAGTACACTCTCTAAACTAAATTAAAAATATTGCCATCACTTTCTCATACTTCGTGTCTGATAAAGGTATATTAGTCTCGCTAAATTTAGTCTGCATCATTGTAAAATTAGACGAAATGCGCTGACGACGAGTCTAAGCTTGCTTGCGCCGTGTGAAATGCACGCAAAGTTTAGTTTGACAGGACTAAAATGATTACCCATCTCTTTCTTATACTATTGCTGAGTAAGTGATAGCAATATTTTTAGTTTAATTTACAGAGTCTTAATGTAGAATCGGCACTAATGTCGATAGGTTATTGACCTTTGAGGCCTTGTTAAAACTGAGCTCGTAATGTATCAGATGTTTTTTGTCACCAGTTTGGTTCTCGATCCAAAATCGAGTTGGACTACTGGTGGGCGCCCCCCACCGCACCGCTCCCGCAAAAGCCCAACAAGTCCGTCGACAAATCGACCGACGCGGACAAATCGTCGCCCACCTACAACGAGAAGATCAACAAGTCGGACAAAACGCCCGACAAAGTCGACAGTTCGGTTGAGGATGATAAGAACGATCATGATTTGATGTCGCCCAAGAATCATTACAGTCAGGATAGTAATGATGGGATGTCAGGGGATGAAAGGAAAAGTAAGTTTTAAGAATGAAATTATTAGACAAACAGACAAACTATGTTTTGAATGTGCTGTCAAAAACGACGAAGTAATTAGACTTGCCTTGAATTGTTATTAGCTTCCAAATAGTCGGTTAAGAACACCGTTTAAGCATATCTTTTTTAAATAGCATATTAAATTCAGTTAAGTTAACCACTTTTTCCGTAAAAGTTATCTTATTTTAATATTTTTTCAACAATTTATGCCCACACCTATTCTTTTAACACTTGACTGAAACCAAAATGGCATAAAAACGTACATTTCCTTCAAATGAATCACAGCTTTACCCCCTTACTAATAAAGTGTAAAATCCCATACCAGACGAGAACACAGCCTCCCCGGATCACAAATCTTCGTCTATCAATTGTTTTATAACACAACTTAGCCTTTAAATTTCAAGTTTAACACGTAAAGCTTTTACCCCCCTACTAATAAAGTACAAATTCCCCCATCAGACGAGAACACCGCCTCCCCGGACCACAAATCCTCTTCTATTAATTGCAACGCGACCATTAAGCTCGTTTCCAAGCTGGTAAACCGACCGACCGAGCAGAGGAAAGATGGCGCCGGGCTCGGTCAGCTGAGTGACAGGTGACGTTGACAGATTGATCAATCGGTGGCTTATTTAGAGCCTGAGTTTAAAATTAGAGCTTTGTTATATATCAGTAGCCGCCCGCGACTTCGATGGCGTAAAAGTCAGTTTCCCGTGAGAATGAAAAGTTTTCTGATGTGCAACCTATATTACTGTAAAGTTTCATCAAAATCCGTTTTTACGTGAAAGAGTAACAAACATCCATACATACTTACAAACTTTCACGTTTATAATATTAGTAGGATAGCATGATTCTGTATTCACGCGCGATGGCTTATTATTAGCGTATTTCATGTATATCTTTGGTGTTTCTATACCGATTTCTATTATTCTTTTTTATGGAATAGTTAATAGTGTAAACTTTTTTTATTAGGGATGACTGAGAGTGATATAAAATATAGATTAGTCGCGGACAGCCACTAGTTATAAATATAGCTTTAATAATAAGCTAAAGCTTATAATCAGGGCAATACATAGGTATTGTTTGTATCAGGTTGAAGCGCCTGCTAGCGTTGGTCGGCAACCCGCACGTGACGTCAGCGCCCGGCGTGGCGGGGGCCAAGTGCGAGTGCGGACACGTCTGCAACCAGAAGAAACACGCGCAGATGGTGAGATATACAGGGTTCTTTGTAATTAGCGCATCACCTCTTGTAGGCAGCTTTTCTACATCGATCCCAACAATTAACCAACGAATAATTAAAATTAGACAACAGAGCGCGCAAATTTGTTTTTGTGTTAATTATCAAGTTTTGCAAAAAGTCGTAGAACAAATGTTATTGGGATTGATGTAAGGAAGCCGCCTGAAAGAGGTGATGCGCTAATTAAAATTAACCCTGTATACAGGCTGTCCTATTACCCAATGTTAAACTGATGTATAGCGGAAGGCTATGGTGTAAAAGCTAACAAAAAATATAGTAAACATCCTGGTCGTGAAGTTTTCAAATTGTATAACAAACACTACCCCGATTGCTGGAAGCGTTAGCTTTTACAGTTCTGTCACCATGAATAACGCTTTTGTGACTCACAGTTGAAAAGTTAAACATAACTAGGTATCTCATTTTCAATTAAAAGGGGTAAAAAACCTACGCTATCGTGAAAAGTTTCTTTTTAACATTTGTTTTAATATGTCATTGTTTAAAATTCTATTTATATTACTATTTCAGCAAGATAGTATTGTTCTTTTTTATATACTTTTTTTGAGGTACATTAAGTACCCATAATAATATTTGCTATACAAATTAATCCCGTATTTTCACCGCAGTAAAGTCTATAATTAAATCTATAAATCATTGTTATGTACGCTAGAAGCCATCAGAGTCGCAGCCTCGTTCGGACGCCACAGTTTTCCGACATCCCACTCCGTTGCAACAACCTACTACTGTCGACGTAAGTAACTATATATCGCCTTGTCTGTTTATCATTCTACCATCTGGTAAGGTTTGAAAAGGATAGATGCAATTTTGAAGCTTCATAATTGCAATTTCCCGGTTACCGATTGAGCTGAAAGGTATACACACATTTATTTGGAATTTGATAAGCTTGTGCTTTGAAGTATGTAGTTTTCTTTAAATTTTATAAAGGACTTATAAAAATTTAATTTAGCAATATTTTGATGTGTTCTAATTGGAAAATGTGAAATTATTAAATTACATTCTCTAAATACAAAAATAGTAAAATAAGAGGAAATAGAAAATTTACAAATGAATAATAGTGATTACATAATCATATCAACGATTGGCATTTTAACTCAATGTCTTTGAACTTTGGTCAATTATTTATAATGTCAGATAGTTTGTAGTTATGGCAAATTGGTGTTATCGTTCCATCATACAAAAGATTTTTATTAGGTATATCCAGCCAATTTTATACAAATATTGATTAATATCAGTTTAGGAAATGACATCGACTTTACATAATAGACTTTAAATTATTTGCTTCCTTGTGCATTTACATATAGTAGCCAAAAGGCTTTGATACTTGTAGTCTATTGAAAACTTTCTTCTTTTAAAAATCAAAAGTTTTGCATTTAAGAGTTGATATTATAAATATACCAACGCAATCCACATTATTTTTACTAACTTCGTTTTTTTATATCAAATTATACTTGTACACAAATTAAATCCATATTTTTAGATCCACCATTAACCAATTATATACAGCAGGTGTAAAAAGACTGCTTTCGAAAACACAAACTGGGAATTGCTGGAGGGGTACTCGTAAGAATACGATTTTTTTTAACCTAATTTTGCCATTGCATATAAACTATCAAATATTCGCATAATTTCAAATTAAATAGTGTTTTAATTTTATTTGCTATGTTAACCATCTCTCCTGAACGATAAGCTGATGACCTCAAGCGGTGAATTTAACTTTTCAATCCTTAATATCTTCTTTAAATTGAGTTTTCCGGTTACTCTGTTAGTGAACATAGTTACTATTAAGGCTCAAAAATACATAGTTCCAGGCTTCGGAAGTGGTCTTCTTACACCCTGTATATTCTGTCCTTACTTATAACATCTTTTACTTTTATAGTGTTGAGAAAATAATTTTATATGTTGACTGAATGTACACGTTATGATTGTATAATTTCCGAAAACAGTGCTGGGAGTTATTTCCCGCCGGCTTTTTTCTCTCGGTCCACGGCTAGGTAAAGTCGAAGTTTGTAGCATTGACGTTCATTAAGTATATGTTACATATCTATGATGAATGAAAGAATTTTGATATTCCAGAACGACAAGTTCAGTCTCGAAGACCTGCCCGCCCGCAGGAAGCGCGGCCGACCTCGCATCACTGATAGAAGAGTGGTCGTACAGAGACTACTGCCTTTGCTGCCGAAACTACCGCCGCCTAATAGTGAGTGATATGGGGTTATAATTTTTTGAGTAATAGTGAGTGATATGGGGTTATAATTTTTTTAGTGGTAGAGTCTAGCTGTAGGCTCTAGCTATAAAAAAAAACTCTCATTGTGTTAAGAAGTTGATGATTTGGAAAGTAAACTTAACCTATCCGTTTTTTTTTTTTTTTCAAATTTTAATTAATTAAAGTATGAATTGGTTGTGAGAGAATTTTGAGAAGTGTGAATTGTACAGGATGATCATTCGTAAAAAACTTAGAGGAGATGTATAAATAAAGTGTTAATAGTATTTATCAATAAAATCCTTTTAATCTGTTTATGGTGGCAGTTCCAATTTAATACTTGCTTAAGTTAACTGAAAATAGTGCTATCACTTTCTCAGCAAACATTTTTAAATAACTATTCTTAAAAAAAATTGTTTAGTTTGCTCTTAAAGTTGTGGGTTGTCAAAGAAAGCCCCGTCATTGATAATTGAGTATGAACTCTGTTGCAGGCAGTTACCTGCAAGTAACAGCTCCGGAATGTTACAAATTAATATTGCATTCGGGAAATATGTCAGTGTATATTATTATTATTTGATACGATACACTTCTGACTTCTAATGTTAAGATCTCTGAATCATATAACTTCAATGTGTTCTTATCGCACTAAACACTGCGACGCTTAAGTGTGTTTTTAATGTCATCCTATTTAGCTCAAGTAGGCTTTAAACGCTCTCATAAAAGGAGTATTACTTTTTAAATTGGGTGAACCTTTCTGATTATTCTTTCTTAATTTGAAAGCTGCTTCCGGTGTGTTCATATTTCATTTTTTTATCGATTGAAGTCGATATTTTTAAAGTTATTTGTGCCGTATTTTCAAGGACTACTGTATTTTCAAGGATAACTGTGTATGTAAAGGTGGGTACCGACCAACGTTACGAGGTGTGATGTAACGTGTTACACCGCGAGCATTTGTGCAGTCTAGCAGAGAAACCAGCGAGCAACGACGTACTGACTGCACGAATGCTCGCGGTATAACACGTTACATTACACCTCGTAACGATGGTCAGTACCCACCTTAACACGTCCATCACCTCAGTGACTGCAAGTGGTATCCTCCCTCGGTATATATATCGGGTTCGATCCCCGGGTCCCGTGTCTGGTGTACCTAGGTTCTCCCCTCGTCCATTGTGTGGTACCTACAGTCCAAGCTCTGCATAGTTTAGGGCCACACAGTTGGTGTGTCAGTCTGGAGAACTGCCCCCCTACCGCGTAACTAGCGTCGATTTGAACTCGACGTCGACAACTGTTTTCATAGGCTAAATTGTTAACAATGGCGGGTCTCTAGCCAATGAAAACAGTTGTCGACGTCGAGTTCAAATCGACGTTAGTTACGCGGTAGCCCCCCTATTATAGTACAAGCTCAGCTTAGTTTAGGGCCACACAGTAGGTGTGTCAGTGTGGAGTGTTTGCTACTTGTGCAGACCTGCTGCCGGTGCGGCTGCTGCGGCCGGGCGCGCCGCGCTACAGCCGCATCCTGCCGCGCCCGCCCGCGCCGCGCCCGCCGCCCGCCGCCAACGAGTGAGATACACACATCTTTCACTAGACATACTCATCTTTTACTAGAAATACTCATCTTTTAGATATACTCATCTTTTACTAGACATACTCATCATTTACTAGACATACTCATCTTTCACTAGACATACTCATCTTTCACTAGACATACTCATCTTTCACTAGACATACTCATCTTTCACTAGACATACTAATCTTTTACTAGACATACTCATCTTTTACTAGACATACTCATCTTTTACTAGACATACTCATCTTTTACTAGACATACTCATCTTTCACTAGACATACTCATCTTTTACTAGACATACTCATCTTTCACTAGACATACTCATCTTTTACTAGACATACTTATATTTTACGAGACATGCTCATCTTTTACTAGACATACTCATCTTTTACTAGACATACTCATCTTTCACTAGACATACTCATCTTTTACTAGACATACTCATCTTTCACTAGACATACTCATCTTTCACTAGACATACTCATCTTTTACTAGACATACTCATCATTTACTAGACATACTCATCTTTCACTAGACATACTCATCTTTTACTAGCGACCCGCCCACGCTTCGCAATGGTGTAATTTTGGCCGACTTGCTCACGAAACATTGAATTTTGGCTAACTTAAAAAAACTTTTTCCGATTGTTCCTTATTTAAAAATTTAAATGAAATTGCTTTGATTTATACAATGTATTGATGATGATGATAATGATGATTTATTTATTTGTTTATCTATTGAACTAAATATACCTGTAGTTACACTGTTAAACTGCATTAAAATCCGCCGATACACGATTTAGGTAGAGTTAGTGAACAAACATTTAAATATACACGAATAGCGACGTTGCTTTATACTATGAAATACTGATAATGATATGCACTGTTACTTTGTGGTGCTATCCACATGTCATACTCATACACACTTCTTTTGCTATCGGAAGCCACTTACCACTTATAAATCACAATATCAAAAAAGGATCACAAATTTTTTTCACACATCCTTTGTATTTTAAAAGACTTTAATATCAATACCCCAAAAGAATAATTGTCTAAAACGTCCTAAGTTCTATATGCAATCTTTAACAACTTATGAAATCAATTGACTATCGCAATTAAGTACAGTAAAAATACCCGTCATGCTATGCTAAGTTATAATATTAGTTTAAATCTGTCTTGAAGATAATGCTTGAAATAATAATATACGTATCTACATACATCCACAAAAATATAATATTTAGTATTATAATACTAGTGTATCTTTAAGCTATTGTAAAATGTTTTTATCCCCCAGTCTATCATTCTCCTACGTGCTCCTCGTTATCCTCATAAACGACACTAAATCACTTGAAATTAAACTCATTTTAAAGGGTTTTACGCGTTTATTAAATTATTTTCATTTATCCGACGTTTCGGCATTTTTGCAAATGCCGTGGTCACGGGTAGACTGAGATGTTTGACGTCTACATAGAGTATAGTAAAAAACTATTTTCGAATTTACCGCCTGTTCCGTAATTTTCTCGTATAATTTGACACTATTATCATATTCTTATTAACTCCCAGTCTATCATTCTTCTTATGGAGTTTTTTTGTGAAAAATAATATACCCCCAGAAACTAAATTAAATCATATTATTACCACCCCCCAGTCTCTCATTCTTCTACGTGCTCCTCATAAACGACACTAAACTATCATGTTATACCCCAGTATATCATTCTCCTACGTACTCCTCTGTATCCTCACAAACGACACTAAATCACATTACATGACGACCTCTGTGCAGCGGTATATATACCGGACTGCTAAGCGGATGGTTCCGGGTTCGATCCCCGGTTCGGGCCAATTTCGTAAAAATGGTTTTTCGATATTGGCTCGTGTCTGGGTGTAACTAGGTTTTCCCCTAGTCCATCATGTGGTGCCTATAACGCAAGTGCTTACTGCAACTTACTTTAGGGCCACATAATTGGTGTGTCAGACTGGAGATTTATTATTTATTATTATTACTACCCCCAGCCTCTCGTTCTTCTACGTGCTGTCGGAGTCGAACGGGCAGTTCTACTTCCACGACGGCGAGCGCCGCATCCCCATCTCCGCGGCCGCCGACACCGAGGCGCACGGTGGGTAGCACACTGATTATACAGGGTCTGTCGTACATCACATTATACCCCCAGCCTCTCGTTCTTCTACGTGCTGTCGGAGTCGAACGGGCAGTTCTACTTCCACGACGGCGAGCGCCGCATCCCCATCTCCGCGGCCGCCGACACCGAGGCGCACGGTGGGTAGCACACTGATTATACAGGGTCTGTCGTACATCACATTATACCCCCAGCCTCTCGTTCTTCTACGTGCTGTCGGAGTCGAACGGGCAGTTCTACTTCCACGACGGCGAGCGCCGCATCCCCATCTCCGCGGCCGCCGACACCGAGGCGCACGGTGGGTAGCACACTGATTATACAGGGTCTGTCGTACATCACATTATACCCCCAGCCTCTCGTTCTTCTACGTGCTGTCGGAGTCGAACGGGCAGTTCTACTTCCACGACGGCGAGCGCCGCATCCCCATCTCCGCGGCCGCCGACACCGAGGCGCACGGTGGGTAGCACACTGATTATACAGGGTCTGTCGTACATCACATTATACCCCCAGCCTCTCGTTCTTCTACGTGCTGTCGGAGTCGAACGGGCAGTTCTACTTCCACGACGGCGAGCGCCGCATCCCCATCTCCGCGGCCGCCGACACCGAGGCGCACGGTGGGTAGCACACTGATTATACAGGGTCTGTCGTACATCACATTATACCCCCAGCCTCTCGTTCTTCTACGTGCTGTCG
Organism: Emmelina monodactyla; assembly: GCA_916618145.1. Taxonomy (NCBI): domain Eukaryota; kingdom Metazoa; phylum Arthropoda; class Insecta; order Lepidoptera; family Pterophoridae; genus Emmelina; species Emmelina monodactyla. The sequence continues at coordinate 8,911,791 of OU745316.1, forward strand.
GAGTCGAACGGGCAGTTCTACTTCCACGACGGCGAGCGCCGCATCCCCATCTCCGCGGCCGCCGACCAAGAGGCGCAGGGTAGGTTGTAGCACACTGGTTTATAATAATAATACGAGGGTCAAACTGAAAGTTCTTAGAAAATCAAAAACTAAGCATTCTAGCAACTTATTAGTTTTATTATAACTTTTCAAAATAGCGTCCATTTACATCAATACATCAATACGCTGCATTCGATGGAACCATTGAGAAAAGCACCTTGCCCACTCGGCTTTAGGGGTCTCTTCGACGGCGTTTTGAAACGCAGCCACTGCTTCTTCGGCGTCCATAAAATGTTTTCCTCGAAGTTTTTCTTTTATTTTCGTGAATAAATAAAAATCGCAGGGTGCGAGGTCGGGGCTATACGGCGGGTGACCCAGTAATTCCACGTCTGAGGTCGCCAAATAGTCGATCGTTTGCCTGGCGGTGTGCGACGAGGCATTGTCGTGATGAAGGAGGATCCTGCTGCTAGGTCGTTTCTCTCGAACTTTTTCCAAGACAAGTGGCAAACTGTTGTTAGTGTACCACTCTGCATTAACCGTTTTCTGATCCTCTAAGACAACTGTCGCGTATTGACCTGTCTTTCCGAAGAACGAGGCCACCATCTTTTTTCCAACACTTCGACCTCTCTTCACTTTAGTTGGCAACTCTTCGGAAGGAAACACCCACTGAGCAGACTGTCTTTTGGTTTCTGGATCATAACAGTAAATCCAGCTTTCGTCACCCGTTAGTATGTCGAACACAGCATTTGAGTCACCTCCGTTAAATTTTTGGATCATTTCTCGGCACCAATCAACACGGCGGAGTTTTTGAGCCTCGGTCAAATTATGCGGTATCCAGCGGGCACAAAGCTTCCTGACCGCTAAATGTTCATGGAGGATTTTGTGCACTTGACTCATACCTATGCCTAGACTTGTCCGAATCTGCTGATAGGTCACTCTTTTGTCAGTCTCTATCATACGCCGCACAACACTGATATTATCTTCAGTCGTCGCTGTAGAAGGCCGTCCCTCACGCAAATCATCGGTGAGATTAGTTCGACCACGTTTGAATTCATTAAACCAGTTGTAAACTGTGGCACGAGATGGGGCTTCATCGTGAAAAGCCAATCGAAGTCTATCATAACTTTCTTGTTGACTTATATGAAATCGAAAGTCATAAAAAATCATTGCACGAAAATTTTCTCGGCTTAAATTCATTCTGACGTGCACAGACAATTTTCAATTTGCCGCCAAATCGTAAAACAAATGACAAATGAATGAAATGTATACTCAATATTATTGGTAAAGAGTTCTATTTTCAAAATTTAAACTTATTTTTTTAATATAATGCTTTTAAGTTGCCAGTTCTAAAAACTTTCAGTTTGGCCCTCGTATTATTAAGAGGAAAGGTTTGATTTTTGGTTTGAAATGAATAGGCTCCGAAACAACTGGACCGATTTTAAAAATTCTTTCACCATTCGATAGCTACATTATGTACGAGTAATAAAGGCTATATTTTATTTTGGAAAAAATAGGGTTCCGTAAGATATTGCCACGGGAAAAACCATTTAGTTGCGGATGAAACCGCAGGGCGGAAAGCTAATATAATAATAATATTAGCCTATATATGTCCCACTAGTTGATCACAAGCCTTCTCGGATAGCGAGAGGGTTTGAGCTGTAATCCACCACGCTGGCTCGGTGCGGGTTGATGGATCACATGATGAATAATCATCCAATCATGTGGCTTTATAATTATAATGTGTAAAATTTTTAACGGTTTTTTTTTACTATTATAAATGAGTAAAGTAACCTGTTTTAGAGTTCTGTACCAAAAGGGTAAAGACGTTACCTTGTGACTGATACTTTGCTATCCGTCTGTCACGAGGCTGTATATCATGAATCGTGATAGCTAAACAGTTGAGGTTTCCACAGATTATGTATTTCTGTTGCCGCTATACTTAAAACAAAGTAAAATTAATATATTTATGGGTCGTATTAAACAAAGTAAAATTTAGTTTTTTTTGCCAATATCTCATACAATGATAAAGAAGTCTGATAAAGAAAGAGTCTAGATTAACTATTTTAAACAATAATAAACTCTGACTGTCGTTTTATAATACGACCACCAAAGCTTGCATGTTTTATATAAATGAAAACTAGTAATAGGCTTTTGATTTTAAACTTTAATTTCCTATATTATTTATCCGTATTTTCCCCTAAAATCTGTTAACAAATATATAAAATAAATAAAGACGAAGACGGCAAAGACGAGGAGGAAGAAGAGCGGGAAACAAAGATGGAGACGGCCGCGAGCCCCGCGCGGGAACCGGACACCAGCCAGCCCGGTGACGTCACCGGCGCACACGCAAACAGTGAGTCGATTAGTTTACTTACTTAGATTTTATGTTAATTTGTGTTGCTTTGCTTACAAAAGCGGAAATATTGAACAAGAGTGCCGTTTAATAGGATTGATAGGGGTTTCTGGGTTATTGATAAAAACTGTTAAATGCAATATTATACAGGGTTTTTGGTGGGTGAGTAGCCAAATGAAAATGGCGGAAAGGTGAGGCTATTTTTTTATTAGGATTTTGAAGATTTTCCTAAGAAAATCCCCGATTTTGTCATTAAAAGTTCATTTTTTTTTTAATTTACTGTTAGAACCAAGCGATTTTTTTTTAATTTAAAGCCTAATACTGTTTTATTCAGATGCAATCATTAATTCATAAAAATCATCTCATAAAAAGTTACAGTGTTTAAAGGTTACAAGTTTCTGCACAAATATGTAGCTCTTTTTGCATCGTTTTTTGTATCGTCGCATGTTTTTGACCGGGCTAGTATCTTGCTACCCCGTGATCGACGAGTATGTCCTACATTGTCATCACGCATTAAACCTGATCGTCGCCTACCTCAGACTTCCTGCTGGCGGAGTCCCCGTCGCAGTCGCCGTTGATGATAATGATAATGATAGTTATGATCACTGCAGACTTCCTGCTGGCGGAGTCGCCGTCGCTGTCCCCGTCGCGGCTGCTGCGCGCGGACGGCTGGCTGGACGCGGCCGCGGACTTCTCGCTGAGCTCCTTCCTGCACCACCTCGACGACCACCACCAGCACGCCGCGGTGAGTTACTGTAGCGATCAACAACATGATGCGGAGAGTGTCATATACTGTGACGACCACCACCAGCACGCCGCGGTGAGTTACTGTAGCGATCAACAACATGATGCGGAGAGTGTCATATACTGTGACGACCACCACCAGCACGCCGCGGTGAGTTACTGTAGCGATCAACAACATGATGCGGAGAGTGTCATATACTGTGACGACCACCACCAGCACGCCGCGGTGAGTTACTGTAGCGATCAACAACATGATGCGGAGAGTGTCATATACTGTGACGACCACCACCAGCACGCCGCGGTGAGTTACTGTAGCGATCAACAACATGATGCGGAGAGTGTCATATACTGTGACGACCACCACCAGCACGCCGCGGTGAGTTACTGTAGCGATCAACAACATGATGCGGAGAGTGTCATATACTGTGACGACCACCACCAGCACGCCGCGGTGAGTTACTGTAGCGATCAACAACATGATGCGGAGAGTGTCATATACTGTGACGACCACCACCAGCACGCCGCGGTGAGTTACTGTAGCGATCAACAACATGATGCGGAGAGTGTCATATACTGTGACGACCACCACCAGCACGCCGCGGTGAGTTACTGTAGCGATCAACAACATGATGCGGAGAGTGTCATATACTGTGACGACCACCACCAGCACGCCGCGGTGAGTTACTGTAGCGATCAACAACATGATGCGGAGAGTGTCATATACTGTGACGACCACCACCAGCACGCCGCGGTGAGTTACTGTAGCGATCAACAACATGATGCGGAGAGTGTCATATACTGTGACGACCACCACCAGCACGCCGCGGTGAGTTACTGTAGCGATCAACAACATGATGCGGAGAGTGTCATATACTGTGACGACCACCACCAGCACGCCGCGGTGAGTTACTGTAGCGATCAACAACATGATGCGGAGAGTGTCATATACTGTGACGACCACCACCAGCACGCCGCGGTGAGTTACTGTAGCGATCAACAACATGATGCGGAGAGTGTCATATACTGTGACGACCACCACCAGCACGCCGCGGTGAGTTACTGTAGCGATCAACAACATGATGCGGAGAGTGTCATATACTGTGACGACCACCACCAGCACGCCGCGGTGAGTTACTGTAGCGATCAACAACATGATGCGGAGAGTGTCATATACTGTGACGACCACCACCAGCACGCCGCGGTGAGTTACTGTAGCGATCAACAACATGATGCGGAGAGTGTCATATACTGTGACGACCACCACCAGCACGCCGCGGTGAGTTACTGTAGCGATCAACAACATGATGCGGAGAGTGTCATATACTGTGACGACCACCACCAGCACGCCGCGGTGAGTTACTGTAGCGATCAACAACATGATGCGGAGAGTGTCATATACTGTGACGACCACCACCAGCACGCCGCGGTGAGTTACTGTAGCGATCAACAACATGATGCGGAGAGTGTCATATACTGTGACGACCACCACCAGCACGCCGCGGTGAGTTACTGTAGCGATCAACAACATGATGCGGAGAGTGTCATATACTGTGACGACCACCACCAGCACGCCGCGGTGAGTTACTGTAGCGATCAACAACATGATGCGGAGAGTGTCATATACTGTGACGACCACCACCAGCAGGCCGCGGTGAGGGATCACTTTACAACACACTTACTAACGTTTGGGGGAAACGTGAAAGAGAATAAATGCCATTGTTGCCGCTTAAAATTCTACTTGAATAATATAAAATAATAGCTGCCAGTATTCAAGCAATAAGTCTCCTACATAGTGCTTATGCACATTACACACTTGCTCAGAGAGTGAGCCTTATATCATCGTTTTTAGGGGTGTAAACCGAGCCATAACCCATCGTGCACCGAGCTATAACCCACTCGTGCAAGTCGTGCCTAATAATATTACACACACGCCCGTGCGTAATAAAATGAATCCTACAAAGTTAAGGTAGTGCCTTACTGAAAATTATAGGTATGCTAGTTACCAGAACATTTTTAATTTGATCGGGTTATACAGTTTCTTTTTGTGACAATAAAAAGGTTTTTATGCCGCTGAAAATCCATTTATATGTTTAAAATAGATAAATGTGTCCATATTAGAAAAAAAAACTTTGATTAGGAATTATCAAATTTATGATAATATAGATACAGTAATTTGTTACAGAATTCTTTATATTTTGCTTCATTGCATGTTCATTTGATACACTGGGCTGATTTACGCCCTCGCCCGCGTGTATAACGAACAACTTTGCACACTTGTATCATAATATACTATTAAGGGTCCGTTCTCATACACCGGCTCGTAGAGAAACTGCGACCACGCCCACGCTTTGCAATGGTGTAAGTTTGCGTGACTTGTTCACGACACGTTGAATTTTAGCAAGCTTTAAATAAGTAGTTCTTTATTGACAAACTAGTGGCCGCCCGCGACTCCGTTCGCGTGGAAGTCGGTTTTCCGTGGGAATGAGAAGTTTTCCCGCGGTAAAAAGTACCCTATGTGTTATTCTGATGTATAACCTATAATACTGCAAAGTTTCATCCAAATCCGTCCAATAGTTTTGATGTGAAAGAGTAACAAACATCCATACATACTCACAAACTTTCACATTTATAATATTAATAGGATTTAAGTTAATAAATTCCCTAAAAGATAGCGCAAACCACATTTAAATACATTACGTAGTTAAGGAGGAGATAGTGGAGAAACATACAATCAGTACCCGGATTGAAATCTAACAATGGGATTTTCATTTTTGTTTCTATTTTTGGTTCTAAATTTTTGATAAGAATTCTAGTGCTATTTTAACAAAACCTTGATATTGGCCCCGATTCCGAAAACACTCTCTAAAACTAAATTAAAAATATCACTGTCAATTTCCCATGCCTTGTATTAGAAAAAGACAAGTACAATGGTCTCACTAAATTTAGTCCACATCATTGTAAAATTAAACGAAATGCGCTGAGGACTAGCCTTAAATTGCCTTCGCCGTGTCATAATGCACGTATAGTTTTTTTTGACAGGACTAATAATATTTCCTGTCTCTGTCTTATACTACTGATGAGTAAGTGATAGCGATAGTTTTAATTTAGTTTAGAGAGTGTTTCCAGAATCGGTGCCATTACCTTACTTGTTGCCAAATAGCCTCATAGGTTGGAAAATCTTATCTACAATTAAACATTTATTTTTATTTTATTCTTTAGTTTATGTTAATAGCCTATTGATATGGTTATAACACTGAGCAGAATCCGATAAAAAAACAATAAACGCGATAAAGCTAATATGTAATTTTTTAAAAATATTTACGCGCATATATTTATTAAATCGTCTAGACTAGGGTGTAATCGTTAAGTGTGCACAGGCGATTATTCCGTAACTATTACAGATATAAAAACTTTAAACTGATATCGAAAGTAGTTTACCTAATGAGTAAAATAACACTTACAACTTTTTAAAAATAAAACGATAAATATATAAATCGTTATCGTATCGTTTTAAACACTTAACGATTACACCCTGTATACGACCCACTAGTTGAGTAGAGTAGAAAAATAGGCCTCCTTAAATAGCGAGAGGGGTCGAGCCGTAATCCACCACGCTGGCTTAGTGCACTTTGGTGAATGCACGTTAACGGATAATCATCCAGTAATGTGACTTTCCTTACAATGTTTTCCCTTTAAATTTAGTATGACCAAATATGTGATACATCTCGATGAGGATGCAGCCATGGAACTTTTGTTAGGTTTTCCATATCCCGTAGACTACCACACTATAATGTAATGAATTTAGCTAACATCGACTTAATACCTAAACTAATAAGGTGGTTATTACAATGACACGATAATCATCCAGGCACAATTAAGGGGATAATTAAAATTTTTTGAGAGTGGTAGAGTCTAGCTGTAGGCTCTGTCTGCAGCGATTACTGGGCTGACTCGACCGGTGAAATACCACCGTCGCACAGAAACGCGACGTGAAGTAGGGACGATGTTCCTGCGTTTGTTCGGTCAGTGAGATATCCGGTGCCCAATTTTCTTAAAGGCCAGCAACGCACCCTCAATGCATATGTAATTGTGGGTGTATATGGGCGGCGGTGATCACTTACCATCACGTGATCCGCTTGCTCGTTTGCTAGGTTCTCTTATAAAAATAATAATAATAATATTCATTTGTGATCCAGGTGGACTCGCAGCTTCGCAGCCTGCTGGGCGAGTCCAGCGTGGACTACGTGGCCAAGTTTGCAGACCTGGCGGCCGAGGTCACCGACGACTCGCAGCATAACAATAAAGATTCTACCTAGATCAGTGTTTCATTTCTGAGGTGTACAGGGTGTTGGCGGAAAGCTTCCGAAGCTTACCGGCCGAGGTCACGGACGACTCGCAGCATAACAACAATAAAGATTCTACCTAGATGAGTGTTTCATTTCTGAGGTGTACAGGGTGTTGGTGGAGTGTTTCCGAAGCTTACCAAAAATTGAGAGCAAAAAAAATAGTTTTTTTTACGTTATTTATTCAACTTCATGTTGCGTTTTTTTTTAATTATTTAGTGTTTTTTCTGTTTTTTACTATGAAATACTTCTGTTTGAAATCTCAACGTAAATGCCTCTTAATATCCACACGCTTATTTTGATAAAATTTCTAAGGAAGAGTTATTTATGTGGTGTTTTGTAATTTAATTCAATTCTACATTAACATTACTTGCTTAGTTGTTTATTCTGTTCAAATATTTTTTATCATTTAATTAACCAGCATGTTACCAACAGTTAATGTTAAAACTTGATACAGTTGATATCATTTTGGTGATACGCACTAATTAATTAATCTCCCATTATTTATACTTTAAATTGTTTTTAATTTAAATTCTGCGTTAGAAGGTACTGCCTCAATATGTTCATTTTTGTTATTTCGAGTGTTTTTTCAATTTTAGAGCTGATCATAATGTTAGTTGTGTGGTGGAAATTCCCTCTGTGGAGAACATTCACTAACTACACTGTTATACAAAGAGTTTTTCTTGAATCGGCCTATCTATCTGCTACTTATTTACGTCTTTACAAAGAATTATGTTTAAATCCTCTTTGTTATCGTTGTGTAGTTAGTCTCCTAATAGTGGCCGAGTGTTGGAGCCTGAGCGCGACGATACATGCTTACATGAAACTGGTGTGGATCACTCACGGGACTGCGAGCTTCGAACTAAGGAAATGGACTGTTGTTGTGTACCTTTATGGTATAATAGTGTGTACTGCCTTGAATGTAGTTTATGAAGACTTATTTCTTACTTATATATCAGTGTGTATTGTGGTAGTGTTGAATATTTGTTGGTACCTTCGTATAGTGGTCTCAGTGATGTTGGACCAGAGGATGTCGCGGCGCTCCGGCCGGCACTTGCTGGCTCTACTGGGAGTAGGCGCAGTCAGCGATGTCCTATCAGGCATCTTGTATATAGCCTGGATTTATTACACAATGAAGCGTCATGGAATCGAAATCCTCTTGTATATTGTACTCAGATTTAGATTCCTGCCGTTATGTCTGTTTGCGCTATTTAATAGAAAGTCGAGGGACATGTATCGTCAATATTGGAGGAGGCGAAACCGATTGGCTAATGCACAACTAGAGTTGAGAATGAGATAGAAAGTAGCCATTCTTATATCAACTTCAAGTATAAATAATCTTTGATCTTGATGAATATTCAAGTGTGCTTGCTATGCTTTACTACTTAGTTATTCAACATATACGTATGTTAAATAAATATGACAGAATCTTCTTCTTAAGAGCAAGAGCGAAGATAATAAATCTATGCTTCTTATTTATCGTGTGATGAATATGCACTTTGCAGCACATATTCATCTAGTGACAGAATTTTTGGGGAACCGCCATTTTATGACAGAATGTAACATGGTGACTTTAACGGTCGACCTTGGGGCTTATCAATGAATTACGTCACACACATTTAAGGTGCTTTTTTTCTTCAAAACCTTCCTTGTTGTAAGACTTGTTATTTTTTGTGACATTTGATTTATTTTATTGAAAATAAAAATCCCAAACCGAAGGACTTTTATTTTGCATAAAACATTTTTTTGAGCCGCTACAACGCCCTCTACCCTTTATCTGTTTATTACCTACGCCACACCCTGTATACAAACCTTCATAGTAGCTCAACCCACGGTAAAATTGATAGAATATTTCGTGATAGAAATACTAAAAAAAAACATTTTCATACTTATAACAGTAAAAAGATCACTTCTGAAGCATAAAAGCCTATAAATGTAGGTACCTATTTGCGACACGCTCCTTATAAGGAATTCTAATTTTTTCAAATGAAAATACCTACGTCTGGAAAATGGCTTATTGTCGAAAATGGTAAATTGATTCCATAGCACTTTGAATACTGGCACGACTAATTAAAGTTGCTATTTCAATAAAATAATTTACCAGGCTATTTATTTTTGAAGAAATGTCGATGAAAAACCATAATTGGTCCAGCGTCGTAATTGGTGCTCTTACCCACGGAACAGAGAAGTAGATGGAAATGCTATACGACAAACTTACTAGCGGAACCGCTGTCGCCAAAACTCACACATGGAACTGATGATAAACATAGTCACTACATGTAAACAATTGTTTTTATTGGTATATGCGACCAAGTGCCAGTATGACTTTTTTTCTAAATGCTGCCAAGCAAAAACACACCTTGTCAGTGAAAAATAGAGTTTACTTAACTGAAACCCATAATGTATTTACAACCTTCCGCAACTTACTTCACGTTCGCGTTGACATACAAAAAATTCTGTGAGAGTCAGAATGGCGGGTGTACCTTAACAGATTTGAACGAGTCATATGTCAAACTTAGTACCTATAATGTACTATTTGGTACCCATTAAAGAAATTGGTGTACCTCCTTAAGAGCAGAGATATAACCAAGTGCGAGTACACCCGCCGCATTGACTGTCAGAATGGCGGGTGTATCTCCAGTTCTTGGTTAAAGACATGTTGGTGAGTTATTTAATAAAGCATACCAAATTTCTGTACCTTTGGTGTACCTAACATAAAAGAGCACCAAACACCAATATTGCTCGATTCCAAAGGAATCCAAGATTTTGGTATTAGAGACTTTGTAGCATATCGTCATCGACATAGGTACATCGCGCTTATCGTCGCCAACATTCTTCCCGGCGGTACGCATTTACACATATGACTCCTAAATACAGGGCCTCAAGTCTGGTATTTTAAGTAAGCGGACTTTTTTATTATCTATAATGAAGTGCTTGTCATCATTAAAATTTGGATTTTTTAATAGTTTGGTGGCAAAATTTTGTTTTTCGGCTTATAAATAAACTTTGATTTAAAATTTTAATAAGAGAGGTGAGTGCTTACAAAGTTACAAAAATAGCTGTGTACCTGCTTATTAAATTTGTCGTAGAAGATCTGTGAGCGTTGTAGTATTTTAACAATATTATTGTACACGAAGATGTCTCTTAAATATTATTACTGAACGGTCTACAAATTACAAGTTCAAAAGATTATTTGAAGGACCATAGCACTTAAACACACGGGAGTGAAAGAGTGTCGCCAGCGTTGCCAGATAGGGTTTTTTTTTTGCCATTTTGTTGAAAAATTATGACCCTGGCGAGATTTTGGCGAAATCAATAACTAGGCGAAAAAATTGCCGAAAATAAATTGTGTACACCAAAGGTACAGAAATTTGGTATACTTTTTTTTTTTTTTTTTATGTAATATAGGTAGCAAACGAGCATGCGGGTCACCTGATGGTAAGTGATCACCGCCGCCCATGACTACCCTCAACACTGTAGGTGTTGGGGGTGTGTTGCTGACCTTTAAGAAAATATATAAATAAATAAATAAAATTGGGCACCGGATACCGCACTCACCGAACGAAACGCAGGAGCATCGTTCCTACTTCACGTCGGTTTCCTGTGCGACGGTGGTATTTCACCGGTCGAGTCAGCCCAGCAATCGCTGCAGACAGAGCCTACAGCTAGACTCTACCACTCAAAAAACTACTACTTACTTTAAATAACTCACCAACATGTCTATAACCGAGAACTGGAGATACACCCGCCATTCTTACAGTCAATGTGGCGGGTGTACTCGCATTTGGTTATATCTCTGCTTTTAAGGAGGTACACCAATTTCTTTAATTGGTACCAAATAGTACATCTTAGGTAGGGATGTTACGGATATGGAATTTTGGTTTCGGTTACGGATACGGATATTTTTTTATTTCGGATATCCGGTAGTTTCGGTTACGGATATGGATATCCTTAACATCCCTAATCTTAGGTACCTACTAAAGTTTTACATATAACTCGCTTGAATCTGTTAAGGTACACCCGCCATTCTGACTCACACAAAATTCAACTTTTTAACAATAGGTGGCGTTCCTACATTTAACAATGTAAGTTGAACTTTATTTCTTGGCAAATAAAGTTCATGTTTACAATTGTTATGTTTTATGTTACATTAGAATTAGAACAAATATGAATTGAACTCTACTGCTTTAAAAATAAAGTCGATATTAGATTAAGAAAACGCAATACGATTACAGCAAAACACAACCGAACACGACACTAAGACAGGTACGACTGAGGTATGGGTTTGCGAGCCTCCGCTTACTAGTGGCGCGCGTGCCCCGCCTACTTCACACTTCCATCTACTTCTCTGTTCCGTGCTCTTACCTTATACCCAGAAAACTCGATTAAATAAGTTATTGAGGGTTGAAAAGTCATATTCACTGCTTGAAATCATCGCTCACACATAAACATGATGGTTTAGGTGCGATGATTTACTTTGCAAATTAAATTAAAACAATGTTAATTACAAATCATCGTAAAATCTGATAGTATAAATGCAATTTTGCACAATAATGTAAAAAAAAATTAATTATAAAAGCGAAAAATGTCAGCGTTGGACGATGTCATCAGACTGCTTGGAGACGTGCACTGCACACGAAGTGTTTAGGAATCGCAACTGTTTGCATGCAAATACCGTATATGGGCGCAGAAAGGAATGTTGAACCGCAGAAAAGATATTTATACTGGTCCGAAATTGCTGTCAGCGCGCTTTCTGCACTATTTGCGTGCAAACGGTCGGTCCATTGATACGAACGTTTGCATACTCTGTACAATCACAAGTACAATCACAAGTACAATCTGACATCATTAGTGACGTCACCGTTCAGTGCTAACAGTGCAAACAAAAGATAGGTAGTGCACTGTCTGCAGCAATGTCAGATGAATGTCAGTCAATGTCAAACTGACAACTGAATACTTTAATTTGTAAGATCTAAGCTTTCGGACGAGTTTTGTTGAACTAATATTGTTTAATTTAAAGATATTAAGCAGATTCATCGGGAAAACCCCAACCTGCAATCTTACTGACACTTATTAAACCTCCTGTCATTTTGAGAGAACGTTCTTGCATATGTTCGTACCAATAAGTGGACCAAATTAGACCCTGTTAAGCAGAAAGGTGTTAAGTGCCAAAAATCGGATATTGAGTTAAGTATACCACTGTTTTTGTAAACATATAATCTAATTGTACGCAAAAAATTAACTCTCTAAATATTATATATTTTGTGTTATTTACAAAAAATAGGTTTTGCAAATTTCATTACTCCACCTTTTGAATTTTGCAAAACAGTGTTATGTCAAAAAGTTCAGTTCTGCATGTTATGGATACGTTGGAAGCCTGATTTATAGTAATATTCAAGTGCAAAACCTTTAAGAAAATGTTCATAACTTAATCTCATTTTTGCAATAAATTCTTTAAAAAAAATGCCAAGTGCGAGTCTGACACGTGCACGAAGGGTTCCGTACTATTTTATCTATAAAAACGGTAAAAATCAAAATGTTTTGATTTGGTGCCACCCTTTAATATGAATGCTATTGAAATGAAATAATTTATTTTTACAGTGAATATTAAACTGAATATTTTGTGAATATTTCAAACGTCTATCAGTTGTCATTAATAATATCAAGAAAAAAATTGCCAAATAAACACGCTTGGTGTATGGGAATCCTCCTAAATATTTTAACTTTATTTAATTGTTAGTGTTTATTATTATAGCGGCAACATACATAAAACATGTGTGAAGAACTTTCTAGCTATCACGGTTCATAAGGAGGCTTAGTAATAGGGTCCAGTTTTTACCCGGAATCAAAAAAGAAAGATTGGACTTAGGTAATTACAAGTAAATTGACACCTTTTGTTTAATTGCTTCCTGCGCCACCGAGAAGCACACTTGGCTTGGCGGTGTTACCAAATACGTACGTTGTAATATTATAGACGTTTTGGTATTTTTTACCCGTCTTAAAGCTGGTTTTTAATAAACAAATAAAATGGTCAATATTGAACTGTCTGATAGCTTTAACTAAGACGAAAAATAAAGTTTCAAATTTTCTCCGTGGTCAGATAGCCCTCTGCTAGCTATCCTAATGATTTTTGTGACTAGCTTCACATTAACTCTGTGCGGACGAGACATTCTTTAGTATTTTACGGTTGTTAGAAAAGGTCAGTTATCTTTCAATGGATACGGATTTCGCCACGGTTAGAACAAGATCAAATTGACATGGAACCACACGGAAAGCACCATCTATCGTCTAACACATCATCGGCGACATGGAAAAGAAATGTGGTACCCATGACCTGGGGGGCTACCACGTAACTAGCGTCGATTTGAACTCGACGTCGACAACTGTTTTCATTGGCTAGAGACCCGCCATTGTTAACAATTTAGCCTATGAAAACAGTTGTCGACGTCGAGTTCAAATCGACGCTAGTTACGCGGTAGGGGGGCAGCTGCTTTCCACAGGGCTCAGTTTCGAGCTACTCTTGTGGAACGTCAGGTATGATTGGGTTCCTCGAGGCGCACTCCTTAGGGGCTTTAATCGTGATCTGTGACGCCGAAGATACGCTCGTTATGGCAACGTAAAAGACAACTGCCCGTCTTGCAACCGCTGGTGTGGCCACCGTTGTCGGTGGCCGGCAGAATATCGGCAAATAGGTGGCCCCAAACAAAACAGAAAACATCTGCTGTGTGCGAATTGTGGTTTCGTGAGTTTGGATTGAGGTTGATTCTTGGGTTTCGTCCGTCCATACGTCCATCCTTTAACCATGCTGTAACTCATGAACCGTGATAGCTGTGAAATTTGCACAGAGGAATATCAAAAAACATTATAAAATAGTTAATAAGAGGTGCGCCCATACAACACAGTTTTTATGCTATATTGTTATCGAATTAGTAAAGACAACTGGTAGACGTCTTAAATATTCACTTTAAATAAATAAATAACTCGTTTTTAAAATAACTGGGATACCAAATAAAAATTAAACAATAATGCTTACCTATATAATTGTATACAAAATACGTTCTTTTTACCGTTTTTAATCGATAAAGGTACGGAACCCTTCGTGTACGAGTCCGACTTGCACTTAACCGGAGTTTTGACATAATAAGATTAAATTGAAGACAAGAAAATTATTAGTTAATTAAGATTTCCTTATTTCCAACATAGTCAAAACCAAACTTACTGTAAAATTCAATTTTGGGCCCCACCGTGAAATTAGCGTAGTATTAAGATTTTCTTTAATTATTTTTAATTGTTATAAGTTTATACACAATAATAGTACAAAAAGCGAGTGAACACGAAAGAAAAAAAAAATACCTATCCATTTAAAATTGTTTGCAAGTTCAAGTCTGGTTATTTTTTTCATAAATAATTTTTAATCTTCCTATATACGGGTTTTATTTAACGTAAAACTTAATTTAAAAGTAAGAATTAATGAGATTTATATTTTTCTCTATCTTTTTATCTTCGTAAAGTAATTTGCAAAAGCGATTCAAAGTGACTTAATGCTTTTAAGAAACATATTTCGAAACATAGAGCATTAAACAAAAAGGTGTTAAGTGGTATTTTCATGATTATTCATCAAAATTAGAATTTCTATTCAAAAATGCTTATGTTGTTATATAAACAATACTTTTTAATATGTGTAAACAAATTTTTATAAAATAACATTTATTAGTTTCGCAGCTACACGTTTTGAAAAACCAGCTGATGTCAAAAATCTTTAATCGCGTCTAGCGAAAAATGACAAAAAAGCACTTAACACCTTTCTGCATAACAGTATCCAATTGATTTAAGTGCTAACGTTTGTGAGTAATGAAATCTTTTTTGGTCCACGCATTTGCACGCTCACCAACGTTTTCACGTATTCGATTAAAGGACCACGACAATTGACGACACGTCACTCAAAGTTACAATGACTGATGGCTTGTCAAAAGTAAACCTGTCACTGTCTAGGACGTGTGTGTTTTTCTCTTGTCGTGGTTGGTGCTTGCAATTTGCATTATTTTCTGTGATCTAAGAATAAATAGAACTGTATTTGTGATTTAGCAAAATGTAAGGTTAAAATCATGTTAAATCTGTTGTTTTGTTCATAAACATAGATTTTATCATACTTAACACATTTTTTTATTTTAAAGGTCCAAAGTAACTTTCAAAATAACGTTAACATCGGATCCAAAACTGCCTTTCAAAGTGTAAGTTGTCCTTGTTTCTATTAAATATTCACTGCTGTTTCAATATATGTAACTTCAATGTAGATTCACCTAGAATTTTTACAAAAGTCTATAAATTGGAAGTCAAAATAAATACAAATAGTGATCACTTGTTGTCAACAGATGCTGATGTATTACGGTGGCTACATTGAAGTTACAACGCTTTTTGTTCTGAGAAATGGAAAGGGCAGTGGTGCAACAATTCCTGAACTTCTTCCAGGATTTCCTAAATGTCTGTCAAACCGAAAATTGGCCTAGTAAAAGCACAACTGAAGAGGAAATAAGAAACGCGTTTATTTCCTGCCAACATATCATGAAATGCATAGAACGATTACAAAAGAAAGATATTTTGAGTGAATTCTTTACTCTGTTGCACAAAAACAATAATTCAACCATCACAAAGTGTCTTGCAGACCCTTCAAAGGTCATTCTACAAAAAGTTTTGGTTTCAAATACCGAAACCTCAATTTTGGACATGGGTTTTCAAGTATTTCTTGAACTTTACTCTGAGGAGAAACTGCAGGACTACTTGACTGATTTAATGCTAGAAGCAGCTTCTCAGAAAACATTACTTGATGGCATAAATACCTGTGTTTCACATGATGGTTTGGTTGAATTTCAAAGTACTTTACTACTACATGAACTTGACTTTAATCCGCAATCAAAAGATTTTATTCTTGCCTTATTAAACAATTGTAACAAGGCTACTCTTGAATTACTTATTGCTAGTTTACACAACAAAGACTATAAATATGAAAAAGCTACAATTGATATTCAAAATGCATTAATTGATTATATGTTAGTAAAAACTGTTGCATGTAAGAAATTTTGGAAGGATTTTTTTGCTGTTGATGAAAAATATTTATTGAAAATGTATTTAGATCATGCTGAAATTTTTAAGGTTATTGCTAATGTTTTATTAGATTGTGGGAAATTGCTAAAAGAGAATATGTCAGCAGAATATTTTTACATAGATTTAACTTATTCACAAGTAGTTTTAATTGTTCGAAGTATTTGTAAAAATGAAAACTTACAAATGGAATTTTTCGACTTAGTAAGTGAAAGCCACAGCGATTTACAATTTTGGAAAAATATGATATCATGACTTTCTATTGTTATTGCAATATATTTTTGCACACAATTGCAATAATAGTTTTATTTAATTAATAATTATTCTGTCTGCTAACTAAGCTAAATAAAAAAAATAGTAAGTGTGCTTATTTGCTTGGTTAAATGTGCAAACTCAACATTGTGTTATTTTAGTATACAATAAAAAAACATAACAAGCATTTTAATCTAATAACATTCTAATTAATCATTTTAGATCTAACTGAACTCCTATTTCGCCATTACTACTATAGATGCGAAAGTAAAATTTATAGTCTGTTACGCTTCCACCCCTTAATAATTAAAACAATTTTAATAAAATTTGCTACTGATAGACTAGAAGTTTAATACAGTAAAAAAAGGTTGTTGCCGATAATACTTAATACGCATCGTTTTCTCGAAACAATGACAGATCTTAAGCAGGCGAAAAGCTGTAAGGTATATATTATTGTCAAACACACTTAAAAACAGCGCCTTTGAAATCAGCCCGTGTACCTTAAGATGACCTTCCTAAAGGCAGTGTCCCCATAGGCTCAGTGTCCCCGAGGCGACGCCGTTCACCGCCGTGCTGAAGTTCGCGGCCGAGGAGTTCCGCGTGGAGCCGGCCACCAGCGCCATCATCACCGATGACGGCATCGGCATCAACCCGCAGCAAACCGCGGGTAAATATATGTTGCAGAGAACTAAGGCGTTAAAACCAACTAAGCTCTAACTAGGCAAAAAGCGTGCTATCTGGAAACTGGTTTTTACTGCGACACCTATACAATGGTGTCGATTCTGGTAACGACTATCTAAACTTAACTTTAAATATTGAATGAAGTAATTTTTGTATGGCAAACCTACTTAAAAGTTTAGGCTAGACCTTAGCACTTGTCCATTTTTTTTATAATTTAGACTTACGAGTATGAGTCCAATTTATCTATCTTTTCTAATAGTATGTATGAGAAAGTGAGTAATAATTTGTAAAAATGTTCAGCATTAGTCGCGAAAATTACATTTATATTAAAAGGAAATATACTTACCAATTTTCCTGGTCGAACTTATACCATAGTCTATGGGTTGTTGTAAGCAACTAAAGAATCACAGTGTATTTTTATTACCTACCTACATACTGAACTTGTTTCAGGTAATGTTTTCTTGAAGCATGGCTCAGAACTACGACTCATCCCGAGAGACAGGGTTGGAAACTCCACATAAATTGTACATTCCTCGTTTTTTTAAGTTTAAATGCATATTATACATTTTATTTTATGTTTTTATATAAATAAATAAAATCAAAATCAAACTTTGGTATAATTTATTAAGTAACATTAAATTAGGCTTATCAATAAATGGAATTGCATTAGTTAATCTAATTTGAAAAGCGGTTCTGTGGCGCGAAGGAATGACTTTTCGAATTCTAGAGTTGAGAACCTGTCGACTGATGCCCTGTAACAAAATGTCGTAATAAACACGATGATGTTATTTTTGACGTCACAATTACAACAGCCTAACAGGTTGGGGCTCCTTCTCAGAGACAAAATCCACCACGTGGGTTTAGTGCAAATACATACCGAATACTATATTTCAATGGTGACAATCAAATTTTCGATGGTAAAAATCGCATCAAAATCCGTGGCGTAGTTAAGAAACTGACTAACTCGTCTGGTTCGGCTCCAACAGACAGCCCACTCTATAAATTATCTACCACCTCTGTGGTGCAGCGCTATATATACCGGACTGCTAAGCGGATGGGTCCGGGTTCGATCCCCGGGTCGGGCCAATTTCGTAAAAATGGTTTTTCGATTTTGGCTCGTGTCTAAGTGTAACTAGGTTCTCCCCTAGTCCATTATGTGGTACCTATAATATAACAAGTTCTTACTGCAACTTACCATAGGGCCAGATAATTGGTGTGTTAGTCTGGAGATTTATTATTTACTAGTGACCCGCCCACGCTTCGCAATGGTGTAATTTGGCGCGACTTGTTCCCGAAACATTGAATTTTAGTTAACTTAAAAAAACTTTTTCTGACTGTTCCTTATTTACAAACGATGAAAAAATTACCTAAAGAACGGTGAAAACCGCATTAAAATCCCTTAACTGGTTTAGGAGGAGTTATCGGCCAAACATACAAACAGACAGAATTAGCGACTTGGATTTATACCATGTAATGATGATTATGTTAACCTGGCGGCGTCGCGCACGGCGGCCGCCTCGCCCGCGCCCATGGCCAGCACCTCGAGCACGGCGCGCGCGTCCTCGTCTCCACAGACAGTCCTCCTCTCTGTATACACACCTGGCGGCGTCGCGCACGGCGGCCGCCTCGCCCGCGCCCATGGCCAGCACCTCGAGCACGGCGCGCGCGTCCTCGTCTCCACAGACAGTCCTCCTCTCTGTATACACACCTGGCGGCGTCGCGCACGGCGGCCGCCTCGCCCGCGCCCATGGCCAGCACCTCGAGCACGGCGCGCGCGTCCTCGTCTCCACAGACAGTCCTCCTCTCTGTATACACACCTGGCGGCGTCGCGCACGGCGGCCGCCTCGCCCGCGCCCATGGCCAGCACCTCGAGCACGGCGCGCGCGTCCTCGTCTCCACAGACAGTCCTCCTCTCTGTATACACACCTGGCGGCGTCGCGCGCGGCGGCCGCCTCGCCCGCGCCCATGGCCAGCACCTCGAGCACGGCGCGCGCGTCCTCGTCTCCACAGACAGTCCTCCTCTCTGTATACACACCTGGCGGCGTCGCGCACGGCGGCCGCCTCGCCCGCGCCCATGGCCAGCACCTCGAGCACGGCGCGCGCGTCCTCGTCTCCACAGACAGTCCTCCTCTCTGTATACACACCTGGCGGCGTCGCGCGCGGCGGCCGCCTCGCCCGCGCCCATGGCCAGCACCTCGAGCACGGCGCGCGCGTCCTCGTCTCCACAGACAGTCCTCCTCTCTGTATACACACCTGGCGGCGTCGCGCACGGCGGCCGCCTCGCCCGCGCCCATGGCCAGCACCTCGAGCACGGCGCGCGCGTCCTCGTCTCCACAGACAGTCCTCCTCTCTGTATACACACCTGGCGGCGTCGCGCACGGCGGCCGCCTCGCCCGCGCCCATGGCCAGCACCTCGAGCACGGCGCGCGCGTCCTCGTCACCACCGACAGTCCTCCTCTCTGTATACACACCTGGCGGCGTCGCGCACGGCGGCCGCCTCGCCCGCGCCCATGGCCAGCACCTCGAGCACGGCGCGCGCGTCCTCGTCTCCACAGACAGTCCTCCTCTCTGTATACACACCTGGCGGCGTCGCGCGCGGCGGCCGCCTCGCCCGCGCCCATGGCCAGCACCTCGAGCACGGCGCGCGCGTCCTCGTCTCCACAGACAGTCCTCCTCTCTGTATACACACCTGGCGGCGTCGCGCACGGCGGCCGCCTCGCCCGCGCCCATGGCCAGCACCTCGAGCACGGCGCGCGCGTCCTCGTCTCCACAGACAGTCCTCCTCTCTGTATACACACCTGGCGGCGTCGCGCACGGCGGCCGCCTCGCCCGCGCCCATGGCCAGCACCTCGAGCACGGCGCGCGCGTACTCCTCCGGCTCGGCGGCCAGCAGCCCCGCGCGCGCGCCGCCGCCGGCACACACGATGTCGCTGAGCGGGCCGCCCGAGCGGTGCGCGATCACGATCAGGCCCGCCGCCATGCACTCCACCACGCCTGACGAGCAATCGTTACAATCTTCTTACTCCAATTTAACCGTCTTGTGACCTTACGTTTTTATCTTGTCTTGGTGTAGTTGTATGCCTTGATTTTGTATATTAGGTGATGGACAAAAGAGTGCCGAGTTTTTTTCCACCAGCTTTTTTCTCTCGGCCTACTCATGATAAGCTGATGATCAATATTTTGACTTTCACCGAATGAATTAAATTACTTAATGATGAAATGAGTGATTTTTATTTTAATGTTGCGTTCAAATTGGTGAAACAAAACAAAGGGCCAATAAATCCTACCGTAAGGATTAACCTAGAACAAACGCAAGCTTTTATAATAGGCACCATGGATTAGAGCGCTTGGCCGTTATAAAGAAATAGAGAAAACCTAGTTTCCTAATCCCCATTCACTATTGTCACTCTAACCAGGCGCAAGCAAAATTAAATTGTTTAACTATGTAAATTAACTCAAGCCCGAAATTTTACTAATGACAGAAAAATCTGTAAAACTATATTTATTATTAATAGCCTTTTATGTGTCCCAATAGTGGGCAAAGGCCTCCCTTTCTCTTTTCCAATTGCTTCTGTCGGATGTAAGATTTTCCCAGTCTCTTTTGAAATGATCTAGTTCATCGCGCCATCTTAATCTGGGCCTACCACGCCGTCTTTTGCCTGTTGGGACCCAAGAAGATGTAATTTTTGTCCAAGAATTTTGAGGCATACGACAAACGTGCCCAGCCCAATCCCATTTAAGCTCTGCAGCCTTAGTGACAGCATCAATTATTTTTGTTCGAGAACGCAGCTCGGAGTTTCGGACGCGGTCAGTCAATTTAACTCCGAGAATGCTGCGTTCCATAGCCCGCTGGCAAACCCCGAGTCTGAACTTTTGGCTTTCTGTCAATGACCAAGTGTTTCATCAGATCTGTTGGACATTAACTTGGTTTTTGCCATGTTTATGTTGAGTCCAACCTCAAGGCTTGCCGCGTAAAGATCTTCTATCATACTGTTCATTTCTAAGGCTGAGTGGGAAAAAAGAACTATATCGTCAACAAAACGTAGATTTGACAGTTTTCTACTACCAATAGTGATGCCCACATTCTCCCAAGCAGGTGCTGTACGCTTGAAAACTTGTTCTAAAGCGCTATTGAAAAGTTTCGGAGAAAGTGGGTCCCCCTGTTTTACTCCTTTGGTGATATTAAATGGTGGTCCTTCAGTATGTAACTTAATAGAAGCTGTGCTGGTTTTATACAGGGTCTGTCGTAATGAATGGATAACCCGTTACCTACAGTTGATCCGGATGTGAGGCTATAAGAAAATGGTGTCTTCTTGCCAGGGTTGTCAACCATAAGAAAATGGTGTAGACTTTTAAACTTTTTTATAAATTTCGCTTTTTTTTCCATTTATTCCACTGCCATTTCTTCAAATTTTGGTATATTTGTATATTTTTTTTGTATTATACTCCTGAAGACGTGTATTATGTAATTTTAATACAATTTTAGGTGTTATTCACGTTGAACATTATCAAAATTCTCATTTTAAGAAAAACATTTCCAATATTTTTTCTTTATGTCAACTTTTGATCATCTCCTGTAAAAAAAATTAGTATGACGTTATAGCTGCCCATGATCTCAATAAATTGTCTAGTATGTGTAGATTCTAAAAAGGTATAACGATGTGTACTTTACAAGCAACATTAAGTTCCAAGAGCGAGAACACTAATCAAGGTCGGAATTTTTATTTTTCAAGTTATGTTATAAATGGTTGTAAAACTTCGTCATAACGATTTTATTCTATCAAGATACTTTGCACAAACACTATCGGGCCACTAATAGGATATTCAGAAGAAAACCCGGTTGTTTTTGGGAAAAAAATAACATTACTCCACGATAATAATGTAATGAAAATGTACTAATGAAAATTGTTGTGCTCTAATAGTTACATGCGACCAACATGTTGAGACAAGATTTTTCGAAATTGAATCTTGAATTTTAAAAATCGAACAAAGTCCGCATTACAAAGAAAAGTGGAAAAAAGTGGAAGGAAATCGTCCTTCCATAAATGCATTGTGCACATGAACACACGGTAATCAGGGATGTCATTTGGATATCTTTCACGATAAACACTAGCAGCTCTATTGGTGTTGCCATTACAGACACCGTAAATGTAATGCATGTTCGTGTGTATTGTTGCGGCATGATATACAAACTACACAAAAACTTTTCCAAAACAACAAGTTCAATCGATAGCACAACACAATGTCCGTAAATGTGAGCAAAGTCATCAGTATCACCACGTTATCAAGTCCAAATCACAAGGAAAATCAAAGTCCGATATTAGAAAGCAGTAACAAATTGACGAAAATAATGAGAACAAAAGCACATGCGATGGTCAAAATTACACTGATGTGATGAGAACCTTTTTCTTTGTAATGCGGTCTTTGTTCGATTTTTAAAATCCGTTTCAATTTCGAATAAACTTGTCGCAACATGTTTGTCGTATGTAACTATTAGAGCATAACAATTTTTATTCGTACATTTTCATTACATTATTATCGTGGAGTAAATTTTTTTCCCAAAAACAACCGGGTTTTCTTTTGAATATCCTATTAGTGACCCGATAGTGTTTGTGCAAAGTATCTTGATAGAATTAAATCATTATGACGAAGTTTAACAACCATTTATAACATAACTTGAAAAATAAAAATTCCGACCTTGATTAGTGTTCTCGCTCCTGGAACTTAATGTTGCTTGTAAAGTACACATCGTTATACCTTTTTAGAATCTACACATACTAGACAATTTATTGAGATCATGGGCAGCTATAACGTCATACTAATTTTTTTCACAGGAGATGATCAAAAGTTGACATAAAGAAAAAACATTGGAAATGTTTTTCTTAAAATGAGAATTTTGATAATGTTCAACGTGAATAACACCTAAAATTGTATTAAAATTACATAATACACGTCTTCAGGAGTATAATACAAAAAAAAATATACAAATATATCAAAATTTAAAGAAATGGCAGCGGAATAAATGGAAAAAAAAGCGAAATTTATAAAAAAGTTTAAAAGTCTACGCCATTTTCTTATGGTTGACAACCCTGGCAAGAAGACACCATTTTCTTATAGCCTCACATCCGGATCAACTGTAGGTAACGGGTTATCCATTCATTACGACAGACCCTGTATATGTTGGTTAAAATACTGATATAAGTTGAATGGATGCCCTGGGTTTGTAATGAACTAAATATTGCATTGTGCTTAAGGCTGTCGAAAGCTTTAGAGTAATCGATAAAAACGATGTAGAGAGGAAGATTAAATTCGTTATGTTTTTCTATTATCTGGTTTATTGTGTGGAGATGGTCCGTTGTGGATAACCCTTTGCGGAAACCCGCTTGCTCCGGAGGTTGCTGTCGATCTAGTTGTATAGTAATCCTTTGTTCTATTATTTTTATGAAGGTTTTGTACAAATGCGAAATTATACTGATTGGCCTGTAATTATTAAGATCGTGTGTGTTACCTTTTTTGTGGAGCAAAATTATATTGGAGTGGCAGAAGTTTTTTAGGAAAAGAACCGGTTTTCAAAATTAAATTAAACAATTTTGTTATATGGGGGAGTAAAGAATCACATCCAGATTGTAAAGCTTCAGTTGATATGCAATCCACACCTGGACACCTGTTGTTCTTTAATAAATTAACTGCATTTTTAACCTCATCTTCAGTTATTAACGGGATTACTTCTGAGAAGTTATAGTTTGATGATAAATTGTTAATAATCGAGGGATCATTGTACAAATCTTTATAGAAATTTGTACAAATTTCTAGTATTTTGTTTCTATTATTGTGCTTTTTTCCATCTGTATCTTGAAGTGTCGTTATAAATGATTTAGATTTAAGGATTCCCTGGCAATTTTTAATGATTGGTTGCGTTTTATTGCTATTTCAATACTATTACAGTTGACTTTTCTTACATCTTTTCTAATATTTCTTTTAACAAAATATAATTTTGATATTTCTATAAACTAGACTAGTTGAAGCTGTTTTTGTTTTTAAGTTTTATCGTTGTTCGATTAAATCTAATGTGTGTTGAGATAGTTTTTGAGTTTTTTTAGGAATATTTTTTAATTTAAAGTTGCAGTTTTAAGTGATTTTTGTATTCCATTGTATATAATATTAATTTCATTAGTATCATCTATTTTTAAATTGCTGAAACTATAAATAATGCCATAATTTTTTCGGCAATAATATAAGACAGAGACAGTTAGTAATTTAAATTCGGCAAATCTAAAATGTCGCATGCACTTATGACACGTTTGAATAGTTCTCAGCGTGTGCAATTTTACAATGATTCAGAAAAAAATAGCGAGTGAAATAGTTCTGTATTTTTCTTAGACTTTTATGTATGAAAAACTGATACCAATTTTAGATTAGTTCAGAGATTTCAAATAAAATATGCCAAGCAATATTTTAAGTTTATTCAAGAGATTTCAGAGTCAGGTCAGGGCCAGTTAAAAATGTGTTAGGATAACAAATACCAAATTAAAAGCTTGTATTATCATAACAATCCAAACTTTAAAGTGCCAAATTGGATTTTGTTATTCATGTTCATCTGCAACTTTATACATTTAGTACATTCCGATTAATTGTTTTTTAACCTTAAAACTAAAAAACT
Organism: Emmelina monodactyla; assembly: GCA_916618145.1. Classification (NCBI taxonomy): domain Eukaryota; kingdom Metazoa; phylum Arthropoda; class Insecta; order Lepidoptera; family Pterophoridae; genus Emmelina; species Emmelina monodactyla. Next base: position 8,936,962 of record OU745316.1, read on the forward strand.
TACTGATTCCGAAGTGTTCATTCCACATTGCATGCAGTCCTATAGTGGACGTCTGGTAGAGTTGCAGTAACCGGGCGTAGGGCGCGTTCACTACAAACTCTACGTTGTCCTCTATAGACAGATGTTTGGCCAAGTCTTTCAGGTTTTTCACTCTTTCCTGGTCATCAGCGTTGCGGCATGAGCCGACTAAAACTAGTTTTATCTAGAAACAAATAAAATAATTCGAGACAAGATGTAAAAAATAGCAGGCCTTTTACACCACATACTGATATCAAAGCTATAACCTAATGTACAATTAACAACTATAAATATCTTCAACAATGCTTTTTATCAGGGATATTAAGGATATCCATATCCGTAACTACCGGATATCCGAAATAAAAAAATATCCGTATTCGTAACCGAAACCGAAATAAATGTTTCGGATAATTTCGGATAGTGGCGGAATCTAAAAAACTAAATGAGACACGTTACGACAAATTGTTTTTGGCTGCGTTCCGTAAACCGCTTACAGAACTGTGACCAAAGTGTTGGTTCTCTCTCTGAGCGCAATGTAGCGGTGTTTATGACGTTATCGTTCTCACCCATCGTCCTCCTCTATATAAATAAAACATTTTTATTAACTATTTGTTTTGTATGTTACTTTTGAAATTCCTAGAATCTAATATCCGAACCAAAACTATCCGAAACTACCGGATAAACCGAAATAATTTCATATTCGTATACGGATCCGGATTCGAAATTCCATATCCGTAATTCCACATAAAATACTTATCACCTTTACAGGCACTTTCTTCACTTTAATACCTTATTCCACAGTAACTCATTCTTAATGAGTAGATTCCTCAGCTCGTACATAGACTGTAACATCAACGGATGGTCCTTCTCCGGTCTGAACTGAGCTACGGACAATATCCTGATGGGATCTGTGTCCCGCACTAGAGACCTGAGTTTCTTTAATTCTGCCACCTGAAAAATGTATACTATTTAATTTAAACCCTAATTTAGATGAAAAAATGTGTCATATAGTTGAATACAGTTGTTGGTTTGTAAATGACTATGAAAAAATCAGGGATAATGGATGAACAGTTTTAGATGAAACTTGGAACATGGGAGACCTAAATCACATGAAAACTAATTTTTCATTTGCTGATAAAAATAGTATATTTATGTTATTTACCTCGCACGGAGGGTAAACTCTGTGAGTCTTGAACGGTATCTCCCACAGATCATTGATATGATCTTCCGTCCATGTGCCGTTTACCATCACGATGTCGGCACACCGGCCCACTATACCATATAGCTGAGAATACAATGGGTCATTAGGGGAGAAAAGTATACAATAGCAATTTAAAAAATTACGAAAAACTCCTTTTTCACGCAATTTGTTACTGAAAAATCGTTTTTATGTACAATGTGAAACAACTGTTTGCGATCTATCATTTACAAATTCTTAAATTATTACATTCAAAACAAATTGTGTTCCAGGTACTTGGCAGTCAGAACTTTTTGGTTTTGTACAGTTGTAACAAGTAAACAATATAAAAGAATTTAAACTTACCCATCCAAAAATCTTATAGTACAACAGCTTAATCCACGTAAACAGTGGATTCCTCGCAATCAGACTTGAGTTGTTGTACGACACAACTCTGTGCTTGACTCGTCTCATCATAGCCTTAGTGATTGTTGGATAGTGTGTGTATGTTCCAACTGGACATTGAGCGAGGTATCTGAAGATGGGGTATGTAAACGCACAGCCCATTGTGTCTATGTAGATATCTAGATTATGTTTTTTGAATATTAGTCTTGGGTTTTTTGAATATTAGTCAAGGCATAATTATTTTTAAGCAAGTAAACTTATGTTATATGAATGTCATGACGGTGATTGTTATCAGTAAATAGAGTCAATATTTTTAATGTTATTTCTGGCTCAAGAATATGATGGTGTGTTTTTATTTAACAACATAAAGAGAATGACAAGAAGAATTCAATTGAATGGTAGATTACCTGGATTGAACTTCATAAATGCCTCCATCCCCAGCACCATTGAACCAAGGCTCTGCATCAGTAATGTAAAGTACGGATACGTCTTAGCTTCAATCGCTTTCCCTGTACACAGCCGTATAAAAGTAATTTTCTCAGCCGTTACTTTTACATTGAATTGATTCTGGACTTTATCTAGAATTGTTTGTGGCTCGGCTGTCTCAACTGTGTAGATATAAATATTAGTGTCTGGATACCTGTAAATAAGTAACAGTTAATTATTTTATCAACATAAAAAATAACAAAGGAATAATACTGGAGATATAATGACCTAGATAGTAGAGCCCTCACAGCCACCCAGAGCACCCTCTCCCCACCACCCCCTCCATTGCAGTAGGGGTGGAAAAAGGCCAAATTCGCACCATCACGCTGCCGACGTTGCAACTTTCGCTCTTTAATTTTCATATACCAGGACGCAAATATAAAAGCAAATGGCACCACAACGAATGCGCCGAACAATAGAACACCCAAAAATATTAACGGCAGTGCCGTTATTGCTCTGGAATATAAATATTTTTGATTTGAATTGCACTTAGAAATGTTAAATATGTTTTTGATTCAAACTTACACCAAATACTGCAAAAACATTTTCGGTGAGTTATATAGTGTGTTAGTACTTGTGTTGATATTCTAAATGCTTTTGAAAGTAAATTAACATTATAAGAAATGCAGTTTATCAGTAACTACCGGAGAAGAGGAGACAAATAAACATAACCTCAATCAGTCAATCGATCTTATGACTATTGATTGATAGACTGACAGCGACAGATAAAAAAGAAAAGACAAATGTTTTAAAGTACCGGGGAAAAGTTCGGAGGATGGAAGGTAACAAACAAAAGGAAGACTCTTTAACAACACTGATTTTCTCGATTATTTAATTGTAAAATATTTTTGTTTACCGCTTTTCCGTTCTAATAGGCTGAAATCGAATATGAAAGTGTTAATGCAAACGACCGCGATCGTTAAGTGTAACGTAACTAGGTAGAACTTCTACCTAGTTACGTTCTACCGTAGAAGTCAAAGCCAGCTGATTCTACTGTCAGTCAGTTTGCTGTCAAATATTGTCAACAAAACAGTGGGTTTCTGAGATCGATCAATACTTGTTTTGGTGCAAATAAAATGAAAAATTAAATAAAATGTTAGCAAAACGTAATTTACTTCAAAATGTGTCAATAATATCATGCAGTGGTGCAATTATCTGTATAATTTTACATTACGTGACTGATTTATGTCCGCTAAAAGGTGTGTGGTTCCTCGCCTATTTATTATCTGTTTTTTTATTTTCCATTCTGTTTAGTTTCAAAGTTTTGCACTGGCTTTTGCATTTGAATAAGCCTTTGAAGTATGATTTGGAGGGTTTCGTCCGTGAGTATCCGTATTTGTCGTTTGTGGCTGAGGTTTTGCCAAAAGTTCCGAAGAGGGAGGTAAAGGAGTGTATTGAGTACGATACGAATGAGCTGAGTGTGATCACGACGGTTTTGGAGAGGAAGTTAGTGTCGTCATGGTACGTGCCGTATATATCGCAGGAGATCAGCTTCCCGTTTGCCTGCAAGCAAATGTTGGACCAGATGATTGGAAAGGCATTCCAGGTAATTTATTTAATAAGTTTTAAATCGTTTATAAGTTGACAAAACAAATATATTGTTGTTAAAGTCATCTTTCATTGCAGATATGCAACAAAATAGAAACCAAAGATGTTTACATAGATGTTTGTGTTATACTTACATCACACTTAAATGAATATAAAAAAGCTTTAAAACGACATGAAAAAGCTCCTACAAACTCCATTGAATACCTGTACAAGACATCGCACAACATTTTTGATACCACAAAGAAATTATACTCAGCTGATCACTGCACTAATATTTTGAGGGTAGTTCTAAAGTATCTTGTTCCTTGGGAGCTTTGGGATAGTCCACAATCTGAGTTATTAGTCAGAATTCTGGCTAAGAAACTTGACAGCTTCATAGATACCAGTCTGGCTGATCCTGCATGGCTCAATGATCAGCTGCTGAATATTTTAAAAGAAAAACCAAAGGACACTAAACAAAATAATGCTGCAGAACCACCAAAAGAAAATACTCAGTCTGTAAAAGTTAAAGATTTGAATATAAATGCTGAAGAAACAAAAGCTGAAGCTGTTGCAATTGAAACTTCAAATAAAAACAGTGCAGAGACCAAAGAACCTCTAAAAGTTGAACAAACTACAGTAGAATCAGCTCTATCGTCCATAACAACTAAAACAACAGCACCAATTCTTCAAAAACCTAACACTGATGAGTTGGTAGAAAGTGCCGAAGAATCTCAAGAGACTGTGCAAGATGGGAGCAAACAGTCTAAGGTGCAGGAGTCTGGTACCAGTCAGCCTGTTGAGATCAAGTTGACTAACAGTCCCGTGTTACGTCAGAAACGAGGCAGACAGGGCAGGAACGAGGTTAAGATTTACGACAGGATTATTGAAGGTAAAATTAAGAGCTAATTTTTACAACTAGGTAATAATGACTATCAGTAATATAAACAAATGAACTGACTTTGCAATTTTATTAATTACGAAAGAGTGTATTATCAATACGAATCAATTAAGGTTAAATATACTTATAGAAAGAGGTGTACCTAATACTTTTCTTTCAGTCTTCTTCTCACTTCAATTCCACATCCTACTAATATTTTAAATGTGAAAGTTTGTGAGTATGGATGTATGGATGGATGTTTGTTACTCTTTCACGTAAAAACTACTGGATGGATTTTGATGAAACTTTACAGTTATATAGATTATACAACCGAATAACATATAGGGTACTTTTTACCGCGGGAAAACTTCTCATTCCCACGGGAAACCGACTTTCACGCGATCGGAGTCGCGGGCGGCCACTAGTATCTTATAATAATCTCCTTTACATTTACTTCTAAACCTGAATCTCCCCTTTCCTCTCCGCACAGGCAGCATCAAGACCTGGGAGACGGACCTGGACCTGCAGTGCATCAGCGTGGGCCAGGACCTGCTGGCGCAGCTGGACGGAGAGATGACGCTCAGCCGGCTCTGGGGGCAGGATAATGATGAAGCCAGCCCGAACCCGCCGCGGGGCGACCCGGCGGGGCTGTGGTTCGGTGGGTTAATCACTGAATGTACGGATTATCTGACGACCTCTGTGGTGCAGCGGTATATATACCGGACTGCTAAGCGGAAGGTTCCGGGTTCAATTCCCACTCGGGCCAATTTCGTAAAAATAGTTTTTCGATATTGGCCCGTGTCTGGGTGTAACTAGGTTCTCCCCTAGTCCATTGTGTGGTACCTATAGTACAAGCTTTGCTTAGTTTAGGGCCACGTTGTAGGTGTGTCAGTCTGGAAAAAAAAAGGGGGGTATTTTATAAAGATGATAATTTTTATATGTCCCTCGAATTGCGTAAAGGCCTCTGTTTAGAAAAGCGAGAAAAACAAGTGTAACTAAAATAATAACTTAAATAGAGACAAGTAGGGTGGTTAATATTTCGGTAGGTTTTTTCACTAGCTTGCAGGTTCAAACTATCTCTTTAATTTTTTTTGTTAGAAGTTACGGAATATTGGCTTTCATTTTGTGTTCGATACTGAATAATTACTATTTATTTCTTATATATCTTTAAAAATATTAAAATAATTCAATAGATCAACACAGAAATATTCCAACTTTTAACCATTCTCTTGACCAAAGCTTAAATTCCTCTCCAATAACTAACCCAGGTGAAGACGAGCTGGACTTCGAGCTCGAAGCCTCCAAAGAGCGAAGCCCCATCAAGAAAGACTGCAGCCCGAAGCCCGCAGACGCCATCCTCAAGGACATCCAGACCACGGTTAACCAGGCTAAGACCAAGATAGGAGACCTTCAGGTCGGCCCTATAGATGTGCCCTGCAAGCGAACCTGTGGTGTATGTCCCTTCTAGCATGCCCTATCTAGCTTTATTCTCGCTTTTTATGTATAGAATGCATTTTATTGTGTTGATTGTTTATTTACGAGAGGTTATTAGTTAAAGATCGGATTATCTAATTCATAGCAGATGCTGCGAACTATAATTTTCTGGCGGTTTTTTACATAAAGTATTTAAAAAGCATAAGTATTTATTGATTTTACAGTGTAACGAAACTCGGGTGGTGAAATACTAGCACTTTAAGTTTTAAACCTTTAAGCCTATTTATTAAGTAAATACATAAAAAAACATAATTATTTACACCATCGTCAAATAAACCATCTGATGATTATTTATCGGAGAATTAGTTTTAACATTTACATTTTTCGGTTTTAAAATTAACTGACCTTACTAACCAAATAACTTCACAGTTTGTTTTATTTGTTGTATGACACAGAAAGTGATTGCACGAGTGTGACCTAGTGGGCCATCAGAGCATGAACTAACGAAACTAGCATGCCTGCTTTAACTGCATTTCTAATCTATTTTCTTTCTAATCTAACTTTCTTAACAAGTTTTGGGAAATATAAACTTACAATTTCACTAATGAGCACAGTAAATTGAATTTGAAATAACACAAATGGCACAGAATTTGTAAAATAATATTATTACACAAAAATACCTTATTAGCATGTTTCTTAAAACAATGTTGGTTCTGGGAGAGGTGGGGGAAAACATTAATTGGTTGGATTTATAGAAATACTTTCGAAAAACATTATCTACAAGAAAATAATAAATGATGGTGAAATCCGCATCAAAATACATTATTTAGTTCAAAGGAGTTAGCGGATAAACTTATAGACAGACTAACGGCCGAAACCAATATTCTACTAACCTTTGACGCCTTGTTATTTGTGTATCTATAGTAACCATTATCCATGTTTTTGCGTCTCAATAATCTATGGTAGATAGCTGTTGATATGGAAATGACAGAATCACGTCACAAAAAACAAAACTAGCAGTTTCCAATTACCAAGGTTTTAACTATAGTAGAATATTGGTTTCGGCCGTAAACCAACTTTGTTTTGTACAATGCATCATAACGCTAATGACGATCAGTTCTCATCAATAGCGAGATTACTTCTAGGACGAAGCAGCAGGAATGATGGAGGGTCTCCTGGACTTTGGCATTGCGGGCTTGAAGAAGGGACTACGGTTCACAGGACTCGGAGACGATCAGGTAGGCAGGATTTGTATACCAACTGGTGGTAAATTTATCGAGGTTTTTTTCCGCCGGCTTTTTTCTCTCGGTCTACGGTTAGGTAAAGTCGAAGTTTGTAACATTGACATTCATTAAGTATATGTTACATATCTATGATGAATAAAATTATTTTGATTTTGATTTTGAGGCATTGGATACCTTAAAATGTCTACAATGACTAAAGAAACATGCGCTCATGCATTTACAGATAATTAATAGAAAAGATTAAAACATCATTAATATAAACTTACAGTTTAAATTGAACTATATATCTTATTCAGTTATTAGCAAGACTTTTCTTTTAATAACATCTTTATGTCTTAAAATATTGAGTGCTGCTTACGTTAATGAGAAGCAAATAGAATTGACGTAAACTTCCTGAATTATAAGTAACAAATATCCTTAAAGATGGCAAAACCCGCATCAAAATCCATTACGTAGTTTAGGAGGAGATAGCAGCCAAACATACAAACAGACACGATTAGCGACTTGGATTTATACTATGTAATGAAATGATGAAGAACACCGTTGGCTACTTATATGGTTAATTTATAGGATAAATCTCCAACATCACAAACTAAGGACCGGCCGGTCGACCGACAGTCGCCTCCTGAAGCATTGAAGAACGAAGCAAACGACATCATTCTAGGAATGAAAGGTAAACTCAATTATCAAGGGAAATAAAATGTTTGACTTAAGTTTATGATAAAATGACCCGCTTTATGTTACGATATTTATGCAATTTCATTTGTTAATAACTTAGTTTTAAATTTTCCTATTTAACGTAAAACTATTTTCATTGCAGCTAAAGGAAGATTGTTTTTACTTTATTTTAATCTTTTACTTGAATCTTTCTTTAGGAAGAAATAAATGTAAAATATTATTTTTAGAGCTAAATGGCAACGGAGTACCGCTCCTCGTAAAGCAAAATCGCGTTACATCCCAAGACAGCATGGTGAGTGATTTATTCTTTACCATTGCCCTAACTATTTGACCACTAAACTTTTAATTCTATTCGTTATAAAAGATATTTATAAAATAAATATTTAGTGTTGAATATTCTTCTTATTAAAGACGGCTATAGACTTTTATTTATTGCCAGAAAGTATCCGATTGTCACGGACTTGTTGATCCATCAATTGTTTTAAAATTGTCACTATTCGAGTATTATTTAATTTTGTGTATACTTATACTTAAACGTGAAGCTATGTATCATTCAAATAACGATAATCCCTACTAATATTATAAATGCGAAAGTAACTCTGTCTATCTGTCTGTTACGCTTTCACGACTAAACCACTGAACCGATTTTGAAGAAAGAACTGAACTTGGGAAAGGACATAGGGTACTTTTTACCGCGGGAAAACTTCTCATTCCCACGGGAAACCGACTTCCACGCGAACGGAGTCGCGGGCGGCCACTATTTATCCTTCAATATAAGTGGTCATATGTCGGTGTACACTATACAGGGTGTGTCGGCGTGGACTATTTATCCTTCAATACAACTCGTCATATGTTGGTATACACTATACAGGGTGTGTCGGCGTGGACTATTTATCCTTCAATATAAGTGGTCATACGTCGGTGTACACTATACAGGGTGTGTCGGCGTGGACTATTTATCCTTCAATACAAGTGGTCATACGTTGGTGTACACTATACAGGGTGTGCCGGCGTGGCGCGCGGAGTCCCCGGAGCCGCAGTACGAGGAGGCGGCGGACCTCACCGCCAGCATCGCCAAGCTGCGGTCGCTGCTGGCGCACGAGCCCCGCGAGTACATGTAAATACTTCATAATAGATTTATTTAAAAAGAAAAGTTTTATTTATCTAAATACCTTACTAACCATTTCTACAATATTATAAATAACTAGCGACCCGCCCACGCTTCGCAATGGTGTAATTTTGCCGACTTGCTCGCGAAACATTGATTTTTGGAACTTAAAAAATCTTTTTCCGATTGTTCTTTATTTACAAATTTAAATGAAAAAAATACCTAAAGGTTTTAGCAGATAGGAAGAGTTAGCAGCCAAACATACAAACAGACAGAATTAGCGACTTGGATTTATACTATGTAATATAATAATACTATGTAATGATGGACATAGCTTTTGGGTCTTAAGTGACCAGCAACTTTATAAAAATAATTAAACAACATACATTGCAATGCGATTGTTACTCTTACAAATTTTTACCTATTTAACTGATTTAGATAATTTTCTTTTTGTATTACTCTGTTAAGAGTCTGCTTACATCAATAAGATTTGACTATCTCCTACATTAATTAACGACTTTAATGTTTATCACTATAATTTACTTAATCACCCACAAAAACCTTTGCCATCACCAACTTACATACAACTTACTTAAATTCTCAATCTCGTGTACCTTTATCGACCCATCCATCTAATCTATACTATATGTTACGGCTAATACCCGAAGTGCGGCTACACCTAGTTTTAGCCGGTTAGAAGTGTTTTTAATATGGAAAACTGTAAAAAAATATTTATACCTATGTATATAAAAACTGGCTTGAATCATGAGTCGACGGAGTCGACGGACTCCTTTTTCTGGGTGGTATCAAAAAAGTAACCTAACTAACCTAACCTATTGATGTTCTAACCAGCTAAAACTAGGTGCAGCCGCGCTTCGGGTATTAGCCGTAACATATATATGTAATAATACCAACATTGTGTCCGTCAGCCCGTCGCACACCAGTGACGAGTCGTGGTGGGAGTCCTCGCGGATCCATGACACGCAGGTCGACACCGCCACTCTAGCAGGTCTGTATGTTATAATATTGTTAAAGTACTAGTAAATATACAGAATACCGTTTTTCAAAGTTGTAAAGGTGTGTATGACAAGAAAAAAACATTTCAATAAGTTTTTTTTACTGTTGTTCCTTATCATTATCTTCTATCCATCCCACTAATATTATAAATGTGAAAGTATGTGAGTATGTATGGATGTTTTTTACCCTCTCACGTAAAAACTACTGGACGGATTTGGATGAATCTTTACAGTAATATATAATAGGGTACTTTTTACCGCGGGATTTCCACGCAAATGGAGTCGCGGGCGGGCAATAGTTTTTTTTTTTGAGTGAAGGTAGCAAACGAGCATTCGGGTCACGTGATGGTAAGTGATCACCGCCGCCCATATACACCCACAATTACATATGCATTGAGGTTGCGTTGCTGGCCTTTGAAAAATTGGACACCGGAAATCGCACTGATCGAACGAAACGTAGGAACACCGTCCCTACTTCACGTCGGGTTTCTGTGTGACGGTGGTATTTCACCGGTCGAGTCAGCCCAGTAATCGAGGCCCTCCAGCCGGCCTTGCTGGAGGAGGTGGTCCGGGGTCTCTTCCCGGACCGCTCGCCGGACTTCGACCCTCCCCGGATGGCCCCGCTCCCGCGAATGGGCCCTCCGGCCGACGCCGGGATTCCCCCGGTGTCGGAGACGGAGTTTGCCTCGGCGGCGGTTCGCCTCCAGGGCAAAAAGACGGCGCCGGGGCCAGACGGCGTGCCGGCACGGGTGGTGGCGATAGCCACCGCCCAAATGGAGCGACGTTTTCGGGACCTCTTCGACCGCTGCTTCGCGTCGGGGAGGTTCCCGAAGGTGTGGAAGGAGGGGGTGTTGTGCCTCCTCCGAAAGGTGGGTCGGCCGGAGGATTCGCCCTCCGGCTATCGGCCGATCGTCCTCCTGGACGATGCGGCCAAGCTCCTTGAGAGCGTGATCGCGGCACGCCTCAAGGAGCACCTGGGGGGGACCGGCCCTGACTTGTCCGAGGCCCAGTACGGGTTTCGGGCGGGCCGGTCCACGGTGGATGCGCTTCTGGAGGTGAAGCGCATCACCCAGGAGGGGTCGAGGGCGGGGGGAGGGGTGATGGCGGTGTCTTTCGACATTAAAAATGCCTTCAACTCCATCCCCCACGCCACAATATTGGAGGCGCTCCGATACCACTCCGGGCCCTGCTGGCGGACTACCTCCAAGGCCGGGAGGTACTGTTCGTCGGCAGGGACGGCCGCATGAGGCGGCGGCCGGTGGAGTCAGGCGTTCCGCAGGGGTCGGTCCTAGGACCACTCCTGTGGAACATAGGCTACGACTGGCTCCTCCGGGGCGCCCTCCCCGATGGCGTTGGTGTCGTCTGCTATGCGGACGACACCCTCGTCACGGCGCGGGGGCGCAACTTCGGGGAGGCGGCCGACCGGGCGTCGGTGGGGGGAACCCTGGTCGCCCGTCGTATCGGGCGGCTGGGGTTGGAAGTGGCGCTCCCCAAAACCGAGGCCATATACTTCCATGGGCCTCGAGGGGAGCCGCCGCCGGACGCCCACGTCGTGGTGGCCGGGAGGAGGGTGGAGGTGCAGGTCCAGATAAAATATCTGGGCCTCACCATATCGTGCCGGTGGAAGTTCGCGGAGCACTTCCGCCTGCTCCGCGAACGCCTCCTTAGATCGGCGAGGAACCTTAGCTGGCTCCTCTCAAACATCGGGGGGCCTGCTGTGGCATGCCGGCGCCTTTATGCCGGCGTGCTACGCAGCATGGCCCTTTACGGTGCGCCCGTGTGGGCGCACGATTTGGGGGCGACTAACCGTGCCCTGCTCCGTAAGCCCCAACGCGCCATCGCACAGCGAATGGCGCGGGCTTACGGCACGGTTAGTCACGGGGCGGCATGTGCCATGGCGGGCACTCCGCCATGGTACTTTGAGGCCGAGGTGCTGGCCGCCGTCTACCACTGGACGGCGGACAAGCGGGCACAGGGGGAGCCCGCAGCACCTGAAGAGAGGGTCGCCGTCTGGCGAAGGGCCCGCGAGGTCATGCTCCGCCGGTGGACGGCGGAGATGGCCAACGCGGAGGACGGGCGGTGGACCCTGGACGCCGTCGGTCCATTCATTGAGGGCTGGATGGACAGGAGGAATGGGTTCCTCACCTACCGTCTGGTGCAGGTCTTGTCCGGGCATGGCAGCTTCGGACATTTCCTGTGCCGGATCAAAAGGGAGGAATCCACGGCGTGCCACCACTGTGGCGCGCCGGACGACACAGCGTGGCACACCCTGGCCGAGTGTCCGGCCTGGGATGTGCCACGTCGTCGCCTCCAGGCGTCCGCTGGCCCGGACCTCTCGCTGCCCGGCTTGGTGTACGCCATGCTGGGCTCCGAGGCGGTTTGGGTCGCGGTGGCCTCTTTCTGCGAGGACGTAATGTCGCAGAAGGAGGCTGCGGAGCGGGTGCGTGAGAACGATCCTCTCGCGGCCCCGCACCGCAGACGTCGAAGGGGCCGGACGAGGCGCGATCGCGCCCAAGTCCAGCCTGGTGGTGGCCAGTGGGCGGGGGACGTGGGAATCCACCTGCCCGCATTGCACGGTCCACCACCGTCGACGGGTGGGAACAATCGGGCGCTCCCGGTTGTTCCCACAGGCCCCCCTTCACCGCGGGGGGGTCAAAATGGGCCCGTCGTGCAGTAGACGGGCCCATCGCCGGTGAAGTCGTGGCGTAGGGCCGCCGGTCCGGGCCCCACGGCTTCACCACTAAGGCGAAGACGGAGCGCCGCGGTGTTTTAGTGGGTAGTCCCCTGGGTGACGTGTCAGTTGCTCAGGCGGGAGTCCCACACACGCCCCCCGCCACCCCGGTGGGGGGTACGGTGCGTAAATGCATTTCACCGCGAGAACAAAAAAAAAAAAAAAAGTCAGCCCAGTAATCGCGGCAGACAGCTAGACTCTACCACTCTGAAGTTATTAATAAACTAGCTGGTGCCCGCGAACTTCGTTTCGCCAACTTAGAAGAAGAAAATAAGTCTATTCAAGTAATTGTGGCACTTTACACACTAAAATACAATAGGTACTTACCACAGAGCTTTCTCGATAAGTTAGATTTTTTCTGTGAAGGCATTTTCTTAGAATTTGTTAAACCTTCTACGCGACAAAAAATTATTTGAAAAAAGTGCTAGGAATTTCCCGCCAGACGTATATTTTTATATAAATTTGTCTTTATTAAGGCAAATGAATTAATTTATATACAGCCATAGTCTTTTTTTATCGTATTGGTACAGCTTGGCCAAAAAGTGTTGACACATATTGGCTGCGAATTTTACCAAACAACGAATATTTTATCGGAAAACAATAAATACCTACTTTCGAAAACTTTTCTTATTATGGCAGTTTGAATGACGTTTGACACTTGCTGCGGTGGCATTGCGATATGAAGAAAAAAATTAGTTTCAGTTTATTTAATATCTGCACTTTCATGCCAAGCTATACTGAACAGGCAAGGTACCATACAGCCTTGTCTTAAGTTCAAAATTACGTTCCATATCTAAAAGATTCGTCACGATAATTATTTTAAAAATCAAAATAGGTAGGTATGTTGGTTTAGCCTATAACGAAATAACTTTGTCTACGCACGGGGCTTTTTGGCGGGAGTTCGTCAAGTGATGTCGTGCTTGTTGTTAAATTTTAAATTTATGTATATTTCGGGGTTTGATTCACATTAGTGATAGTGTAATGAGTAGCAAACACCTGTGAAAGTGTACAGTGATTGAAGAATTCAATAAAAAGCATAGCCACTTGCCGGGCTGCTTTCCAAGAAGTCACAACAATCTGCAGTTTCATTACTATCGTGTTACTGTGGGTGGATTATAGATAGGAAAATCTCCTATCCAACACTGTTCAATATGAAAATGTACAAGAAAATAAAGAAAGAATAAGAAATGAGAAAAATGTTTAGGCTGATGACTCAGATGTCAATGCCTTAATTTAATAAAAAAGAAAAATGTCTACGCATGCGCAATGGATGGAAATGAAGCAAGATGGAAGCAAGAAGGACGGAAGGAATGCACATGTTTTATTCCTTTCATTTTTCGTAATATTGTAATGGTTTTTTGGATGTTTGTGTGTATTATCATTATTTATCTTAGAAAATTATAGAATTTATATTAATATTAGATTAGATAAGATATTAGATAGATTAATATTATAATTATGTTGGTACTTTTTCAAATCTCGGTTTCAGTGTAGTTTGCACATCATACTACCACGCACCCCTATGAAATTCACGTGCAAACGTATTTCAAGTTTTTGCCAACCCCCCCCCTTTTAGTGGTTGTTTTTTTTACCCTATAACCTGGTCCATAATTTTCTCTACATAATAGTAAAAGTTTCATCAAAATCCGTCCAGCCGTTTTCGCGTGATGCTCAGCCAAATAAACAGATAAACAGACAAACAGATAAACAGACAAAAATTCTAAAAACTATTGGAACGTGTTCTGTTTTGAATTTTAAGTATCCCCAATAACTTTTTTTTCGAATATCTTTTATGTACAGACTTTCCATCCTCTTCAGCTTTATTATATGTATAGATAAATTATTTTTAGATTTTTCGGGACTGTACCCTGAGTACGGCAAATAAAAAAATGCGTTGACAAACTTATCTGCTGCTAGATAGAGAATAAATATAAATAAAGTTTCATTTAATTCCGTCCTGTAAAAATATAAATAAAAGTCATAAAAGATGTTTCAAGAAAACTTGCCTATTTTTCACATATTTTTTTTCTGGTATCCTGTACTTATTAAATTAATTGATATTAAATAGTTCTATCCCTTTAGACTCGTCACATTGTATGTATTAGATGCTGGCGTTTGAGGGGGGATTACATCAAACAATAATTATTACCACAATGAGTTTTAAGAATTAAGATTTTCTTAAAACATAACTCGGGTATGAACAATTTCGTCTTACACTTATTATTTTTTGACGTTATTTATGTTTTTTATTTAAACAGTTATTTGTTTTCAGATGAATATGACATCAACACAGAAAGAACGTCACCGAATCAAACGTCCAATAATATGCAGAGATTTGACAAGTAAGTGAATTGTATCTTCGTCTGTAGTTAACAATTTAAAAAAAGGAAACATAGATATGGAAGTAAATAAAGTCTTACGAAAGAGATTTTGGTTCACTTTTAAGCGAGACTATAATGATGATTATAAAACTATAGAAAGTTTGACATGCTTTCAATACTTTTAATAGTACTTTCAACTTGTTCTATGACTTGTGTTTTTTACTTTCAAAAACGAAAATGGCATAAAAAACAATATGTAACTGCACTATTTATGGATGTCGAAGGCATTTGAATAAGAGGTAATTCATTAGACATAATTAAATCTTTTTTAACGGACCTAATTCATTTCATTTTGGGCCCTTTATTATTTCTAATCTATAGAAACGACATTCCGAAATCAATAAACCACCCCATGGCAATATATGCTGATGACAGTACAGTTTATTTTATTGGAGGAGATCCTGATATTCATAAATTTGAAGTTTTTTTTTTCAATTCCTCTGTACCTTAAAAATATTTTTTTTTATATTTTAAATGCTTACTTTTGTCACCTATAGTACTGATATAGTGACTGAGTTTTTACCAAAGTATCGTTGCTATTGTCACACCAAGACCCTACAGTCATTGCTATCCTCATACTAAGACACTACTGACATTGTTATCACTACACTAAGACAACAACAGACATTGCTATCATCGCACTAAGACACTACAGACATTGCCATCGTCACACTAAGACACTACAGACATTGCCAACGCCATACTTAGACACTACAGACATTGCACTCGTCACACTAAGACACTACAGACATTGCTATCATCGCACTAAAACACTACAGACATTGCTATCGTC
Source organism: Emmelina monodactyla (assembly GCA_916618145.1). Classification (NCBI taxonomy): domain Eukaryota; kingdom Metazoa; phylum Arthropoda; class Insecta; order Lepidoptera; family Pterophoridae; genus Emmelina; species Emmelina monodactyla. The sequence goes on from OU745316.1 coordinate 8,952,840, forward strand.
ACACTAAGACACTACAGACATTGCTATCGTCACACTATGACACTACAGACATTGCTATCGTCACACTAAGACACTACAGACATTGCTATCTTAACACTTAGACACTACAGACATTGCTATCGTTACACTTAGACACTACAGACATTGCTAGCGTCACACTTAGATACTACAGACATTACTATCGTCACACTTAGACACTACAGACATTGCCCTCGTTACAGTAGCAACAGACATCGATGTTGTGCGTTAGACTAACCACATTATATCGTGGTTCAGTCTGCTAGCCCTCACTCTGACTGTTCCACCCGCCTACAACCATTGTTCTCGTGGTTCAGACTGCTAGCCCTCACTCTGACTGTTCCACCCGCCTACAACCATTGTTCTCGTGGTTCAGACTGCTAGCCCCCACTCTGACTGTTCCACCCGCCTACAACCATTGTTCTCGTGGTTCAGACTGCTAGCCCTCACTCTGACTGTTCCACCCGCCTACAATCATTGTTCTCCCGCGCATCAGACTGCTAGCCCTCACTCTGAATGTTCCACCCGCCTACAATCATTGTTCTCGTGGTGCAGACTGCTAGCCCCCACTCTGACTGTTCCACCCGCCTACAATCATTGTTCTCGTGGTGCAGACTGCTAGCCCTCACTCTGACTGTTCCACCCGCCTACAATCATTGTTCTCGTGATTCAGACTACTAGCCCCCACTCTGACTGTTCCACCCGCCTACAATCATTGTTCCCTCACTCTGACTGTTCCACCCGCCTACAATCACTGTTCTCGTGGTTCAGACTGCTAGCCCTCACTCTGACTGTTCCACCCGCCTACAATCACTATTCTCCCGTGGTTCAGTCTGCTAGCCCTCACTCTGACTGTTCCACCCGCCTACAATCATTGTTCTCGTGGTTCAGACTGCTAGCCCTCACTCTGACTGTTCCACCCGCCTACAATCATTGTTCTCGTGGTTCAGACTGCTAGCCCTCACTCTGACTGTTCCACCCGCCTACAATCATTGTTCTCCCGCGCATCAGACTGCTAGCCCTCACTCTGAATGTTCCACCCGCATACAATCATTGTTCTCCCGCGCATCAGACTGCTAGCCCTCACTCTGAATGTTTCACCCGCCTACAATCATTGTTCCCGTGGTTCAGACTGCTAGCCCTCACTCTGACTGTTCCACCCGCCTACAATCATTGTTCTCGTGATTCAGACTGCTAGCCCTCACTCTGACTGTTCCACCCGCCTACAATCACTGTTCTCGTGGTTCAGACTGCTAGCCCTCACTCTGACTGTTCCACCCGCCTACAATCATTGTTCTCCCGCGCATCAGACTGCTAGCCCTCACTCTGAATGTTTCACCCGCCTACAATCATTGTTCCCTCACTCTGACTGTTCCACCCGCCTACAATCACTGTTCTCGTGGTTCAGACTGCTAGCCCTCACTCTGACTGTTCCACCCGCCTACAATCACTGTTCTCGTGGTTCAGACTGCTAGCCCTCACTCTGACTGTTCCACCCGCCTACAATCATTGTTCTCCCGCGCATCAGACTGCTAGCCCTCACTCTGAATGTTTCACCCGCCTACAATCATTGTTCCCGTGGTTCAGACTGCTAGCCCTCACTCTGACTGTTCCACCCGCCTACAATCATTGTTCACGTGGTTCAGACTACTAGCCCTCACTCTGACTGTTCCACCCGCCTACAACCATTGTTCTCGTGGTTCAGACTGCTAGCCCTCACTCTGAATGTTCCACCCGCCTACAATCATTGTTCTCCCGCGCATCAGACTGCTAGCCCTCACTCTGAATGTTCCACCCGCCTAATCATTGTTCTCCCGCGCATCAGACTGCTAGCCCTCACTCTGAATGTTCCACCCGCCTACAATCATTGTTCTCCCGCGCATCAGACTGCTAGCCCTCACTCTGACTGTTCCACCCGCCTACAACCATTGTTCTCGTGGTTCAGACTGCTAGCCCTCACTCTGAATGTTCCACCCGCCTACAATCATTGTTCTCCCGCGCATCAGACTGCTAGCCCTCACTCTGAATGTTCCACCCGCCTAATCATTGTTCTCCCGCGCATCAGACTGCTAGCCCTCACTCTGAATGTTCCACCCGCCTACAATCATTGTTCTCCCGCGCATCAGACTGCTAGCCCTCACTCTGAATGTTTCACCCGCCTACAATCATTGTTCCCGTGGTTCAGACTGCTAGCCCTCACTCTGACTGTTCCACCCGCCTACAATCATTGTTCACGTGGTTCAGACTACTAGCCCCCACTCTGACTGTTCCACCCGCCTACAATCATTGTTCCACCATGGTTCAGACTGCTAGCCCTCACTCTGACTGTTCCACCCGCCTACAATCATTGTTTCACAATGGTTCAGACTGCTAGCCCTCACTCTGACTGTTCCACCCGCCTACAATCATTGTTCTCCCGCGCATCAGACTGCTAGCCCTCACTCTGAATGTTCCACCCGCATACAATCATTGTTCTCCCGCGCATCAGACTGCTAGCCCTCACTCTGAATGTTTCACCCGCCTACAATCATTGTTCCCGTGGTTCAGACTGCTAGCCCTCACTCTGACTGTTCCACCTGCCTACAATCATTGTTCTCGTGGTGCAGACTGCTAGCCCTCACTCTGACTGTTCCACCCGCCTACAATCACTATTCTCCCGTGGTTCAGTCTGCTAGCCCTCACTCTGACTGTTCCACCCGCCTACAATCATTGTTCCCGTGGTTCAGACTGCTAGCCCTCACTCTGACTGTTCCACCCGCCTACAATCACTGTTCTCGTGGTGCAGACTGCTAGCCCCCACTCTGACTGTTCCACCCGCCTACAATCATTGTTCTCCCGCGCATCAGACTGCTAGCCCTCACTCTGAATGTTCCACCCGCATACAATCATTGTTCTCCCGCGCATCAGACTGCTAGCCCTCACTCTGAATGTTTCACCCGCCTACAATCATTGTTCCCGTGGTTCAGACTGCTAGCCCTCACTCTGACTGTTCCACCCGCCTACAATCATTGTTCTCGTGGTGCAGACTGCTAGCCCTCACTCTGACTGTTCCACCCGCCTACAATCACTATTCTCCCGTGGTTCAGTCTGCTAGCCCTCACTCTGACTGTTCCACCCGCCTACAATCATTGTTCCCGTGGTTCAGACTGCTAGCCCTCACTCTGACTGTTCCACCCGCCTACAATCACTGTTCTCGTGGTTCAGACTGCTAGCCCTCACTTTGACTGTTCCACCCGCCTACAATCATTGTTCTCGTGGTGCAGACTGCTAGCCCTCACTCTGACTGTTCCACCCGCCTACAATCACTGTTCTCGTGGTGCAGACTGCTAGCCCCCACTCTGACTGTTCCACCCGCCTACAATCATTGTTCTCGTGGTTCAGACTACTAGCCCCCACTCTGACTGTTCCACCCGCCTACAATCATTGTTCCCTCACTCTGACTGTTCCACCCGCCTACAATCATTGTTCCCGTGGTTCAGACTGCTAGCCCTCACTCTGACTGTTCCACCCGCCTACAATCACTGTTCTCGTGGTTCAGACTGCTAGCCCTCACTCTGACTGTTCCACCCGCCTACAATCGTTGTTCTCCCGTGGTTCAGACTGCTAGCCCTCACTCTGACTGTTCCACCCGCCTACAATCATTGTTCCCGTGGTTCAGACTGCTAGCCCTCACTCTGTCTGTTCGACCCGCCTACAATCATTGTTACACCATGGTTCAGACTGCTAGCCCTCACTCTGACTGTTCCACCCGCCTACAATCATTGTTCTCGTGTCTCCGACTACTAGCCCTCACTCTGACTGTTCCACCCGCCTACAATCATTGTTCTCGTGGTTCAGACTGCTAGCCCTCACTCTGACTGTTCCACCCGCCTACAATCATTGTTCCCGTGGTTCAGACTGCTAGCCCTCACTCTGTCTGTTCGACCCGCCTACAATCATTGTTACACCATGGTTCAGACTGCTAGCCCTCACTCTGACTGTTCCACCCGCCTACAATCATTGTTCTCGTGTCTCAGACTACTAGCCCTCACTCTGACTGTTCCACCCGCCTACAATCATTGTTCTCGTGGCTCAGACTACTAGCCCTCACTCTGACTGTTCCACCCGCCTACAATCATTGTTCTCGTGGCTCAGACTGCTAGCCCTCACTCTGACTGTTCCACCCGCCTACAATCATTGTTCTCGTGGTTCAGACTGCTAGCCCTCACTCTGACTGTTCCACCCGCCTACAATCATTGTTCTCGTGTCTCAGACTACTAGCCCTCACTCTGACTGTTCCACCCGCCTACAATCATTGTTCTCGTGGTGCAGACTGCTAGCCCTCACTCTGACTGTTCCACCCGCCTACAATCATTGTTCTCGTGGTGCAGACTGCTAGCCCTCACTCTGACTGTTCCACCCGCCTACAATCATTGTTCTCGTGTCTCAGACTACTAGCCCTCACTCTGACTGTTCCACCCGCCTACAATCATTGTTCTCGTGGTGCAGACTGCTAGCCCTCACTCTGACTGTTCCACCCGCCTACAATCATTGTTCTCGTGGTTCAGACTGCTAGCCCTCACTCTGACTGTTCCACCCGCCTACAATCATTGTTCTCGTGGTGCAGACTGCTAGCCCTCACTCTGACTGTTCCACCCGCCTACAATCATTGTTCTCGTGGTGCAGACTGCTAGCCCTCACTCTGACTGTTCCACCCGCCTACAATCATTGTTCTCGTGTCTCAGACTACTAGCCCTCACTCTGACTGTTCCACCCGCCTACAATCATTGTTCTCGTGGTGCAGACTGCTAGCCCTCACTCTGACTGTTCCACCCGCCTACAATCATTGTTCTCGTGGTGCAGACTGCTAGCCCTCACTCTGACTGTTCCACCCGCCTACAATCATTGTCCTCTCGGTTCAGACTGCTCGCGCGCACGGTGACGGGCGTGTTCAACTCGCTGCGCGGCGCCGTCGCCAGCGACAACACGGACACGCGCACCTCGTGGAACTATGTCTGCTCTTCAATGGAACTAAGTGTCAGTAACTATACATTGTTAAATACTGCTATAGATATAGGCCTAATTGGAGTTACCTACTTAGTTGAAGTTTAGAGTATTGTTGAGAAAATTCGAAAAAAAAGCGAATCAACTTTATCTTTTAATGTTGATTCGCTTGATGGAACCTACGCATAACTATAAGTCTCTTGTAACATTAAAATACAGGATGTGAATGTTTTTTAAGGATTTAAACATGTATACACGCAAAAACTAAACCGATTTGGATGAAACTTATTAGGTTTATGAATCTTTTTAACTTTGTGAATGAAACGGCAAGATAGAAAGCTAGTTGATAGTATGCTATGGTTTCCACACAACACAATTAAGTGGTTTGATTCTCGAATTACGCCAATTCAGACTGACGATCGTCAACGGTTTGTTGCTCATATACCTTGTAAGTTCTCCGAGGTGTTACCTGTGTGTATGTAGCTGTGTGTGAGCGTGTCGCGGCTGCTGGGCGCGCGGCGCGCGGCGTGGCGCGTGGACGCGGCGCTGGACTCGCTGTCGCACCTCCCCCCGCCGCCGCCCGCCACCGTTGTCGGACCAGACGACTTCGGTGAGTGACTGACTGACTGACTGACACACTGACTGACTGACACACTGACTGACTGACTGACTGACTGACTGACTGACTGACTGACTGACTCAAAGCCGAGCGTAAACTATTTAATTCGGTGAGTAGGATAATGTAATAAGGCTCAATTTCCGAGCAAGTGTATTGAAAAAATTACTAAGATTAACTAATTCTAACATTCACAATAGAACAGAGAATAGACAAGATATAGGAAAAAATCTTGATGAGAAATTATTATAACATCTAATCCATTGGATATATTACTCCGAGTAATATATTACTCCTGTAATCCTTTAATGATTATTAACAAGTGATTGTATCTGTTCGTCAGACGAGTGGTGCTCGCAGCTGGGCGGCAGCGTGTCGTCGCTGGGCGCGCTGCTGGTGGCGGCCGGCGTCGCCAGCTCGCACGTGGCGCAGCGGATCCTCACCATCCTCACTGCCGGTCAGTTACATCATCGAACAGCATACCATACTCACTGCCGGTCAGTTACATCATCGAACAGCATACCATCCTCACTGCCGGTCAGTTACATCATCGAACAGCATACCATACTCACTGCCGGTCAGTTACATCATCGAACAGCATACCATACTCACTGCCGGTCAGTTACATCATCGAACAGCATACCATACTCACTGCCGGTCAGTTACATCATCGAACAGCATACCATACTCACTGCCGGTCAGTTACATCATCGAACAGCATACCATACTCACTGCCGGTCAGTTATATCATCGAACAGCACACCATACTCACTGCCGGTCAGTTACATCATCGAACAGCATACCATACTCACTGCCGGTCAGTTACATCATCGAACAGCATACCATACTCACTGCCGGTCAGTTACATCATCGAACAGCATACCATACTCACTGCCGGTCAGTTACATCATCGAACAGCATACCATACTCACTGCCGGTCAGTTACATCATCGAACAGCATACCATACTCACTGCCGGTCAGTTACATCATCGAACAGCATACCATACTCACTGCCGGTCAGTTACATCATCGAACAGCATACCATACTCACTGCCGGTCAGTTACATCATCGAACAGCATACCATACTCACTGCCGGTCAGTTATATCATCGAACAGCACACCATACTCACTGCCGGTCAGTTACATCATCGAACAGCATACCATACTCACTGCCGGTCAGTTACATCATCGAACAGCATACCATACTCACTGCCGGTCAGTTACATCATCGAACAGCATACCATACTCACTGCCGGTCAGTTACATCATCGAACAGCATACCATACTCACTGCCGGTCAGTTATATCATCGAACAGCATACCATACTCACTGCCGGTCAGTTACATCATCGAACAGCATACCATACTCACTGCCGGTCAGTTATATCATCGAACAGCATACCATACTCACTGCCGGTCAGTTACATCATCGAACAGCATACCATACTCACTGCCGGTCAGTTATATCATCGAACAGCATACCATACTCACTGCCGGTCAGTTACATCATCGAACAGCATACCATACTCACTGCCGGTCAGTTACATCATCGAACAGCATACCATACTCACTGCCGGTCAGTTATATCATCGAACAGCATACCATACTCACTGCCGGTCAGTTACATCATCGAACAGCATACCATACTCACTGCCGGTCAGTTATATCATCGAACAGCATACCATACTCACTGCCGGTCAGTTACATCATCGAACAGCATACCATACTCACTGCCGGTCAGTTATATCATCGAACAGCATACCATACTCACTGCCGGTCAGTTACATCATCGAACAGCATACCATACTCACTGCCGGTCAGTTATATCATCGAACAGCATACCATACTCACTGCCGGTCAGTTATATCATCGAACAGCATACCATACTCACCGCCGGTCAGTTATATCATCGAACAGCATACCATACTCACCACCGGTCAGTTATATCATCGAACAGCATACCATACTCACCGCCGGTCAGTTATATCATCGAACAGCATACCATACTCACTGCCGGTCAGTTATATCATCGAACAGCATACCATACTCACTGCCGGTCAGTTATATCATCGAACAGCATACCATACTCACTGCCGGTCAGTTATATCATCGAACAGCATACCATACTCACTGCCGGTCAGTTATATCATCGAACAGCATACCATACTCACTGCCGGTCACTTTATATCACTGTGCTACATCTGTAACTCCCTAACGACACATGTATAAAACTCTACTTCTTAGAAAAAAAACGACTAAGCAATATAAGTATCGATCGGGTCTTTTACAAATCATAATATTCTTAAAAGCACAATCTAATAAAAAATAAAGTGTAATTCGAGACCATAATGATAATTATTAGCCAAACAGAAAGGGTTCTAGCTTATTTAAGTAAATAACAAAAATAAAATTCGTAAACAAAAATTTCGTCAAAATCACTCCTACCACTCATTTCCTAACTTTTAACTTCCATAATTAATTCACCAGATGTGGTAGAGGACCTCATCAGCGTATGGCTGGACCGGCTCACCGAGTGGCTCAAACAGCAGATATTCACCTCTTTCGAGCAAATGTCCGAGGAGCCGCAACCGGCGACCGACGCGGAGGGAGCCCGGGAAGTCGACCTGGATGTCACGAGCCACGCGGTGGTGGACCAAATATCTAGTACGTTCTAGTTTATACTTCACTAGCGGACCGCCCACGCTTCGCAATGGTGTTATTTTGGCCGACTTGCTCGCGAAATATTGAACTTTGGCTAATTTAAAAATAACTTTTTTAATTGTTGTTTATTTACAAATTTAAATGAGTAAATATCCTAAAAGATGGCGAAACCCGCATCAAAATCCATAACGTAGTTTAGGAGGAGTTAGCGGCTAAACATACAAACAGACAGAATTAGCGACTTGGATTTATACTATGTAATGTAATGATTATCATTACCTAGCCAAAAGCAAAGTCATGCAAGTCGTTATTCGTGTCTGCTTGTCCACTAACTTCACCCTAATGACGTTATAGACATTAATGCGTTTTTTTACTGACTTTTAGTTATTTTTTTCGTATAGGTTTGTAACTAAATTACCTACATTTAGAAAAAATACGATAGAATATTGATATCTTGACGCATTATTTAATCCATTAATTTTTCATCAAATATTTCCTTATTTACCACTTCATTATTAATAATCTTTAATTTATTTTTCCCTATTAATATCATAATGATTCCATTCCAGATCTCCAATACATAGTCGGCGAAGAAGAGCTTTTCTCCGCCGTCAAACAGGTTCTAACTAGTTTCACCAACAAGCAGATCAACAAGGACGTTATATACAGAACCCTGGACCTATTTGTGTTGCATTTCAAAAACTCAGCTGGACTGAGGAACCCTAGTTTTGATGTTAACTAAGATGGATGTTGAAATAATAAGAATAAACCTAGATTGATGTTATTTATATGCTAAAAAAAACTTTATTGCTTTTATCAATATTAAGTATAAAGATGATGGTTTAGATTTGTATGAAACACACCTTAAGTTGCTAGTGGTACCTAATAAATACCTATCTTTTTTTTAAGATCATGTTTCTATGAAACATTGTGTGAAAAATTAATTACATTGTGAAACAAATTACCTTCCTGAAAAATATGTTTAGTGTTGATTGTAAACTTTACAACAAACCGGGTAATGTTTGCATTCCTTAAATTAAACCATATGTCATTCTAAAAAAAGAGATTTATTTTTCTAATTGTTTCAGTACTTACTGAATTCTTATTTTCTACTTTTTATATACTTCGAATATTCCAAAGAGGTTTATATTAAACCATTAATCTAGTTAAGATTTATGAGTAAAATAATAACCCCTTTATTTATAATCGCACTTTAAACCTACATTAACTAAAATATCTTTTGTCTCTGTAAATCGCATGTGATAACTTTGGTAACTGACAGACAAATAATAATTTAAGCTTATGTGGGTTTCAAGTGCAATTATGAAATAACGTGGGTAAGTACGTAATAATAATATTTGTTATATTGTATTATAAGATCGGAAGTGGAAATAGACTAAAAAAACAATATTAGCGGAAATACACATCTACTTAATCAAAAAAACTAATCTTTTATAAAATATTGGGCTATTGAGGAACGGATTTTCATATTTCACAAGTAACACAAAATAAACACAGAAATCAAAATAAAATCGATGAGAAAATAATAAAGTTGAAAGAAATACGTAACTCACGCTACCAAGTCGACACCAGGAACGCTCGAGCAAAAGTGTGCGTGCGACGATGCGCTTTGCCTTTTATAGGTGTCCACTTGGTAGCCCGAATCACAGAGGGGAGGTCTCCTTATAGTATCTATAAGCTTCTACATATTTTGATCTCATTTTTGTATCTAATGTCTATTATAAACAAAGTTTATTGTCATTTTTTTATGTATATAAGCTGGCCAAGCTTTAAGTTATGCCAAGAAATATATAAATAAACAGTTAAATAGTATTGAAACGCGTTTTATTATATAAAATATTTATTGTAAATAATAGCATTTAACAACGAACTTAATTTTCCGAGTCTGTAAAGATTTGAATTATACAAAACATTTAAACCAGGCAGGGGCGCAACCTTTTAGCAGGCAAGGGCCGCATGGTGAAAAAATCGACCAAAGGCGGGCCACACTTGTGATAATAACATATCAACAAAAAATTCAATGGTTTTAAATTTAATAAACATGTGAAAGCGTGGTGGATTACGGCTCAAACCCTCTCGCTATCCGAGAAGGAGGCCTGTGCTCAACTATGGGACATGGCTATTTATTTATTTATTTTTATTTATGTCAAATTTTATTTTATATGTATATTTTTTTAATACATTCGCGGGCCGCAAAGAAGACGTCGGCGGGCCGCGGGTTGCCCACCGCTGATTTGTATGGTAATAAAAATTCATATTTGACATTTTGATTGAAAATTGGGCATTGGGAATTTATTGGGAATTTAGAATAAAATTTATTATTATTGTCTTAAGCACTAGGACATAAGTATTTAGTTATTTCCAATATCAACTAAAAACACTGCAGCTGAAACCAATTATTACAGACTCAGGTTTCGTACAGAAATATATTTTTCATTGTTTATTTACATAACTCTAAGTTTAAAATTAAAGTATTTACAAAAGATTCATGAAGTGTTTACTTTTGAATAAAATAAATGAGAACTTTTCATTTATATCACAAAATTCAATATCGTGCTTTTATCCATTTTAACACTGTTAACAAAGAGTTGTTAAATTTATTGTGATAAAATATTAACTTACATAATTTAATTTTGAGGCGTCATTATTTTAACCCTATGGAAAATAATATACTACTAATAGAACCCTCAAAAATATTTACTTTTTTTCACAAAAGCGAAGCTAAATATTTGTTTGCAGTGGAAATGCACAATCTAGCAATCACTACAAGTTACCGACACGATGTAATAAAAGTTTAAAGATACCAGAGTATGTAGCAAGGACGAGCTTAAAACTCCGAGGCACATGGTTTTAAAGTCAATTATCGCATTTATTAATACATATTTTTCTATTGAACACAACATTTTTAGAATATGTGTAGAAATGTGTAGTGTCATTGTTGTAAAATTTACACATACAGGGTGTATTTAAAGGCCGCACAAAAACTTTTTTTCATTAATATTTATTTTTAAATTCTACGCAAAAATGGTACGATTGAAATTTTCGTACAACCGTTAAAAAACACTCTGTAAGCAACACACATTATTGTAAAATCTACACACACATAGTGTACATTATTGTAAACTCTACACATAGTGTTGTGTACATTGTTGTAAACTCTACACATTTTTTGCGCACTTTGTTGTAAACTCCACACATTTTGTTGCGTACACAGTAGTAAACTCCACACGTGTGTATCTATTCCCGCCGCAGGTTGTCGAGTCTCGCTTGCAATTCCGCGTCGGCGTCGGCCACGGGCGTGGGCGCGGCCGGCTGCTTGCCTGCAGACATTTACCAATTAGTATATACAACTGTAGGTTAACAATATACTAAGATACATTTACTACATGTTACTAGTCAATATACACAACTCTTATCTCTTCTATGCTTAATTTAAAAAGTCATCTCATCAATTTGCATGCACCGAAAACTAACTTACTAAACCTTTGACGTAAAAAACTTATCAATTCAGACTTTCTTCCGAAATAGTTTTCTCATCTTGTCAAAATTCATTAGATGTGTTTATAAGTATGATGAATTCATCAATAAAAATGTCGCTCATAGTAGACTACCCAACCACCTAACTAATTCCTATAAATATAACACATACTAGTGGACGCCCGCGACTCCCTTGGCGTGGAAGTCGGTTTCCCGTGCGAAGTTTTCCCGCGGGGTAAAAAGTACCCTATATGTTATTCTGATGTATAACCTATATTACTGCAAAGTTTCATCCTAATCCGTCCAATAGTTTTTACGTGAAAGAGTAACAAACATCCATACATCCATTGTTACATACATGTTACTCACAAACTTTCACATCCTACTATCCTACTAATATTATAAATGTGAAAGTTTGTGAGGATGTATGGATGGATACATCAGAATAACATATAGGGTACTTTTTACCGCGGGAAAACTTCTCATTCCCACGGGAAACCGACTTTCACGCGAACGGAGACGCGGGCGGCCACTAGTTCATCAATAAAAATTTCGCTCATTGTAGACTACTCAACCACCTATCTAATTCACATAAATAAGGTGATAATTACTCGTACCGGGCTGCGAGAGACTCGCCGCCGGCTGCGGCAGCCCCGACAGCGTGCCCTGCAGCTGCAGCCCCAGCTCGTCCAGGATCTGCGAGACCACCGCGTCGCTGCAACCATGGAATAAATAATAAATAAATCTCCAGACTGACACACCAACTGTGTGGCCCTAAACTAAGCAAAGCTTGTACTATAGCTACCACACAATGGACTAGGGAACCTAGTTACACAAAGACACGAGCCAATATCAAAAACCATTTTTACGAAATTGGCCTGACCGAGAATTGAACCCGGAACCTTCAGCTTAGCAGTCCGATATATATACCGCTGCACCACAGAGGTCGTCAAATGGAAGCCATGTTATTATTAACATAGCATACAGCAGTCGTTCTTTGAGCCAATTTGTTAGTTTCAGACAACTCTTTCTAAACAATGCGCCAGATTTTAACGACGACCTCTGTGGTGCAGCGGTATATATACCGGACTGCTAAGCGGAAGGTTCCGGGTTCAATTCCCGGTCGGGACAATTTCGGTAAAATAGTTTTTCGATATTGGCTCGTGTCTGGGTGTAACTAGGTTCTGCCCTAGTCCATTGTGTGGTACTTATAGTACAAGCTTTGCTTAGTTTAGGACCACACAGTTGGTGTGTCTGTCTGGAGATTTATTATATTATTATTAGAGATGCGCCGAGTAACACTTTTGCCGAGTACCGAGTACCGAGTATTACTCGGTTCAATTTTTTTTTAACCGAGTACTCGGCCGAGTAACTCGGTTCTATCAAATTCCCAATTTTGCGCGCGTAAACAAGTACAAACGAATGCAAGTATATTAAGAAGAAAATTTGTTGGCAAATGGTGGACAGGGCACCAAACAAGGCATCATAATTTACATTTATTAAATTTTAAATATTGATTATTTTTATTACTGTTCCTTTAATTTTGTCTCACTAGTACTCATGCATTAGCATAATTTTGATTCTATTACTTGAGGATGACTAAGATTTCCTCAATCAGTAGGTACGTTTTGATTAACACTGTTGTTTCAATTATATCTACCTAAATATATTGCTTTCTTTAAACAAAGTATATTACTTTTTTGGTACTCGGTACTCGGCATTAGTATACCGAGTTACTCGGCCGAGTACCGAGTACCAAAAAACCCGCCGAGTACGCCGAGTACCGAGTATAAACCGAGTACTCGGCCCATCTTTAATTATTATTAATGCGAGCTTCAAAAATAGTCTATATGTCACTTAGTAAGTTATGTTAGTTTCTGAAAATCAAAAATCAATTTCTTTTTTTTTTCATCAATTGGAATCTTTGTTATCAGGAAGTGACACTATGTTGCCAATTTAATTTTCAATTAAGTTAGTGACAGTGAGTGATGTAACATACCTTTCCTCTTCGTCATCATCAGCCTCCATGGCATCATCGATGGAATCATTCATCATCTCCTCTTTCATGTCCATTATTTCTGATTGCTTCTCGAATTCCTGTCAACAAACATTCACTTGAATAAATACAAATGTTGATATGACAATTTTTTATATTCTTAAAACCACATTTTTACAGCAAACTTGATAAAAACACCAATTCTGCCTTTTATCAAAAAATATAACTTCAGGAAGTTTGACAAAGACAACTCTGTGCTTGACTGGTTATCAACAGTAGATTGCTAAACTAAGCCATAGGTCCTATTGAATGAACAGAACTGAGTTGCAAAATTGCAGCATATTTCAGTTTAAAAAAATACCTATTCATATTGCTAATATTGGATGTAATTGTGAACACCAGTTTTGCATCATATTTAGTAACACTTAACTCTGGATATGTATGTGTAGAGTTTGTAGAGATGAGAGCAGAATGTTGTAGTATAGTTGTATACAAGTTGCAAGTACAAGACCTGATTCTTAGACATGCATGAACACAGACCCAGGACCCATAGCACTGGATATTTAAATTAAAACACAGTAGGCTCATCTAAACTAAAAGCTACAATGTTGATGACTATATAACTTCATCATACCTCATTTTTGCATTAAAATAAATAAAAACCATATAATAAAATACCTGTAATATTTTCTGTATTTGCGGCATGTTTAGCTGCCGGTTCATAGTGGACATGGCCCGAGTGACCCCCTTCATAGCCTGCGCCATGGTGCTCTGAGACTTGAGCGTCTGAATCTTGAGCGACACAGCCTGGATATTGGCCTTCATCAACATGAATTTACGGACGTACCTCCGTGTGCGTACTAGGTCCTTGGCCATTATTTTAACAGCATCCTGAATGGATTAAAAACTTTTTGTCAAATTAATGTTAAAATTAAACTAAGCTGTCTAGATGACCTAACTACCCAAATGCAATAAATAAATCCTGTATCACAAGAATTGTTTTGTAATTTGTGTGACTTCATTGCAGATTTAATGATGTACAAATAAGAATTAAGCTTAGATTAAAAACAGCAATAATACAAACATACATGGACACCCAAAATTTGAACTTTTTTAAATAAAATTAGAATTGAATCACTAAACGGTATAAATCAAACAAACCATCTGTCCATCCTTGGCCAGTTTCTTGATGTCGTTGATAACTTTCTTCTCTTGCAGCTCCATCTTCTGTCTCTCCCGGTCCAGGTCCCGCATAGCCTTGTTCAATGCTCGCTGGTTCTTACGCAGCATCTCATCGGGAGTCATCCGATGACCGAATAACCACTCCATTTTGTGTCTAAAGCAAAAGCGACTCAAAATACTTACGAAAATATAGCGTAATTATTGTTGCACTAAAGAAAAAGAGGGCAGTTAAACTGAAGGCAACCTTTTGCTGTTGACTTTGTATAGTAACAAAAACAAATTACCTTTTTGTAAGTGGAATGAACTTGAAAACAACCAACACCTATTTGGGTTGATGATTCACCCTTCGTGAATATTTAAGCACAGTGACTTAATACTTGAATTTGATAAACAGTTTTTATAAGGAGTTCTAGAACTTAGAAACTAATGCTATTTTATTGTGATTAGGGATGGATATTACTCAAATATACAACAAAAATAATTATTGTTTACAGAGTCCGTGACGTGACGTGACCCCTTGCAAAAATGACAATTGGTTGATTCAATTCATTTGACATTTGATTGACAGCACAATGAGTGATGGCAAACGAGAGAATTGAAATTGGCGGATTTGGTTCGAAACCGAAATAAATAATAGCTTTCCGTGGCGTTGGATAAGCACCGTATAGCAGCATTTAATTAATTTCATCAATAAAAAAATATGTTTCAAATAAACAAGTAGGCCATTTCTATAGAAAGGAAAAGGATGTTTTTTTGATTGATTGTCAAATCGTCGATTTTGAACTTGATTGACAATATTGACATTATTTGACATTGACAGGACAACCAATTACAAATCATATCGCGCGCGTGAATTTATTTAAAATTATTAGATCTTTATAATTGAAAAGCTAATACAATCTAAAATGAGTGACGACGATGTTACTATAATGGAGGTCGACGAAGTAGAACCAAAACCTTCCAAATCTGCTCCTGTAAAGTCGACCGGACACTTGCCATGGATTGAAAAATACCGGCCCCAAACGTTCTCCGATATTGTCGGCAATGAGGACACAGTGTCGCGATTAGCAGTTTTCGCTAAAAATGGGAATGCTCCGAACTTGATAATTGCTGGTCCCCCTGGTGTAGGCAAGACTACGACCATACTGTGCCTCGCACGAGCACTACTCGGACCGGCTTTCAAGGATGCTGTGTTGGAACTTAACGCGTCTAACGATCGAGGTATCGACATTGTAAGGAATAAAATCAAGATGTTTGCTCAACAGAAGGTATGTTATTTATCTTGCTACTAGTGGCCGCCCGCGACTCCGTTCGCGTGGAAGTCGGTTTCCCGTGGGAATGAGATATTTTCCCGCGGTAAAAAGTTAATCCCTTAATTCTTTCATACATATATTTTTGGTATCTAGAACTGTTTTCCCAGCGCACGCAACGGAAGCCCTCAAGGCTGAATAATTTTCCCCGTTTTTTTTCATATTTACCTTTATTTCTTCGCTCCTAATAGTTGCAGCGTGATGTTATATAGCCTAAAGCCTGCCTTGATAAATGGTCTATTCAACACAAAAAGAATTTTTAAATTCGAACCAGTAGTTCCTGAGATTAGCGCGTTCAAACAAACAAACAAACAAACTCTTCAGCTTTATAATATTAGTATAGATAATTAAAAGTCTATCATTTGAAACATATTTCTCAAAGTGTAAACTTTTGTAAATTTTAGGTGACACTACCAGCCGGTCGGCATAAAATCATCATTCTCGATGAAGCAGACAGTATGACTGAAGGAGCACAGCAGGCTCTCAGACGCACAATGGAGCTATTTGCTGCCACTACAAGGTTTGCGCTGGCAGCAAACAATAGTGAGAGAATTATTGAGCCAATCCAGTCAAGATGTGCAGTACTGAGATATTCAAAGCTCACTGATGGCCAGATATTAGCCAAGGTAAGACTGATAAATCCATTTATTCAGTTCATTTATTTTAAGAGAAATTAGTAATGTTAAGCTTCTAATTAGCACTATGAATTAAATGACTGATAACTCATATGTTTTAAAATGTCATATTTCAGGTAGTAGAAGTATGTGAGAAGGAAGGAGTGCTCTGTTCTGAGGAAGGAGCAAGTGCTGTGGCCTTCACCGCCCAGGGAGACTTGCGAGCTGCACTGAATAATACACAGGTTTGATGGGAAAATGGTGTAGCAAATCATTGTAGTAGTGAATGGTCTTCATTATAAGTGAATTTACATTATTGTCATTAAATTGACATTGGGGAACATAACCTGACTAGATTTTTATCTTCTCAACCTCAACTATAAACTTAAAAAAAAAAACTTAATTTCAATAATGAACTTGATAAATTATAACATTAATCATTACAATCCAATAGCATTAAATTTTGAGAAACAAGTGATTATGTAACTGATTTCTATCCAGGCAGCAGCAAGGGCCGGTATGGGACACATAACTCCTGAAGCGGTGTTCAAGGTGTGTGATGAACCGCATCCACTGCTGGTGAAAGGAATGTTGTTGGCATGTACCAGACAGGATATACATGAAGCCTATAAGGTAGGAATTGTTCAAATGTTATACTTTTTGTTTAAGGTTTAAGTTTTATTTTTGACAGTTACATAGGGTAAATCTACATTTGTCCAAAATAAGCAAATTAATTTTCCATTTAATTAATGCCAACCAAAATGTACAAGCCTAACTTACATTGCTTATAGATTCGCAAATAGTAAGAGTTTGAACAAATTGTCGCTTCTTCATAATTTGGTGTATGTATCTCACTTTTTATTTATCTTTCTAGGTAATAGCCAAGCTCGTCAAACTGGGCTACGCCACCGAGGACATCCTCTCCAACATCTTCCGGGTCTGCAAGACTCTGGACGTGAGCGAGGACTTGCGACTGGCCATGATCCGAGAGATCGGTCTGTCGCAGATGAGGGCCGCGGACGGACTGACGTCGCCGCTGCAGCTCGGAGCACTGCTGGCCAGGATGTGCCACGCGGCGGGGGGAGGGGAGTCCACGTGGTGATAGTGGGTGGTTACATTGTGAAGTGATATTACATAGTGAACAACAGATCTGTGAGTGTGTGTGCTCTGTGGGGACAAGACTCAGTTATAGAGTTACCTAAGAGTAAAGTGAAATGGATTGATACTATGATCAAAACAGTTACTGGTTTTCAGTGTGGAAAACAATAATTATAAAGGATGTTTCATGTTCATAATTTTAACAGGAAACATAGCTTTTATGATAGGAAGAAAATTGCCAAAATAAAAAATCAATAATGTTTAGAATAAATAAAACCTTGTTGTTACAATATAAATTTCTTTATTGAATAAAATCTTTACATTTCAGAATATTTGATTAAAAAAACTTAACAATAGGTAAAAATGCTTTACTCTTACATTCAAAATGGAATGTTCTATGATATTTTGTGGATCAGTTTGTTGTGCTCGCTCATGAGACTCTGTAATATTAAAACATTTGTTTTTATACTGAAGCCATGAGTGTTATTACAATGATAAATATAAAAATATATTTAGAAATTGAGTTACAAAACAAACTCATTTGATAGAAGTACTAAAAATTCTATCTAAGTTATGCTGCACTTTACATGAACTAAATTCGAATATATAATATGCTAAATTATTTTATTGAAAACTAAAAATATATAACTTCGTAAATAGGTATCTATCTTAATAAGGTGATGGAACAAAACTCACTCAAGGTTGCCAATTTTCTTTAAAAAATATATAAATATTTAGTGTAAATATTTTACACAGTTTTTTATCATCATTATAACAAACATATCAAAATAAGGCACACATTTAGAGCAGAAAGACCCTTAATAATGTTATGTTGGTTATTTAATTCTTAGAACAATATTATATAAGAAACGAAAAATTCATTTTATTGATATATTATTTGTATATTTGTTCAATAGCCATTGGCACTAAGAGCGGGTATCCAGACAGATTAGAGCTCCTTGGAGATTTCTAGATTGAAGTGTAAATTGACATCTAATTATGAAGTCATTTATTCCAAAAACATTGCCTTATTTATGCTATTGTAGCTTCTATAAATTTTCAGAGTTAAGACAGATTTATTTTAAGAGTAATTTAGCCTGATGGCATAGTTATCAATGAATGGCACGCTGCTGGTGGGCGGGTACGATGGCGATCATCCGTGTGTGCTCCTCACTCAGCGCCTTTACACAAACACACACACATTCAACACATACAAAAAAGACTAATAAAGTTTGGTAATACTTTACTGTAATTTAGTGGTATGCTTTCAACCTCATCTTAATGGTGAAAGTTAACTCTATTTGTCTTAATTTAGTTAAAAAATCAACTTAATGATATTTGAGAGTATTTAAAATAAATGAATGAATAAAAAATTAAAGAACAAAGTTTTGCAGCTGAATATTACCAAACTTAAAAAAGTTTATAAACGAAACCAAGCCCTTTTTCCCATCCATAAGTTCCACAACCCATTCAGCCAAAGTATACATACATAAAGAATCTGTCACCAAAACTTAAAGCTGTTTAATAACAAATAGAAGTTATATACACATATTTTGTCTTTAAAGACGCTGAGAAAAGGCACTCATTACCACACATTAAAAAACAGATCACCACCACCTTTTATCATAACAAAAAAGAGTAATTAACAAAACAATTTGCTTGAAAAGTATATTTACATAGTTTCATATTTGAACTCTGCATGCTATAAAAATAAGAATCACACATTAAACCCTGCTAAATCCATGTTATATAAACATCCCAACCTTTTGTCCCGATGTATGCTACCGGCCACCACTATAACTCACATACCTTGAAGTACTTGACAGTCTTGACTCTCAGCTCAGCGGTGGCGTCATCATCGCATACGAACAGTGTGTGAGGATGGAGTTGGAAGGCGGAGACAGTCCACATGTGATTGACTCCTTCTTCTACAGCCTTAGCGAGGGCTAGGGCTTTGTGGGCTCCGGTTATCAGGATCATTACCTAAAAATATAAATGAAAACTTTAAAAATCCCTGCTAATATTATAAATGCGAAAGTAACTATATCTGTATGTTACGCTTTCACGCCTAGACCACTGAACAGATATTGATGAAATTTGGTATGAAGAAAGAACTGAACTTGGGAAAGGACATAGGGTACACTTTACCGCGGGAAAACTTCTCATTCCCACGGGAAAACGACTTCCACGCGAACGGAGTCGCTGGCGGCCACTAGTATAATATAAATATTAAGGAGGTATGGCCAAAGGATTATTAGGTAATTTCGCCAAAGTTACATGAGTTTTAAATAGATAAGTTAGCTCGCATGATTTGGCTATCACAACTGTTAGTTACTCTTTTGTCATTGGTTACCTCCTTAGCATCCATGACGGTGGCCACCCCCACTGTCAGCGCTTGCGTGGGCACGCGCGCGATGTCGTCCCCGAAGAACCGCTTGTTGGCTTCCAGCGTGTCGCGCGCGAGCGTCTTCACGCGGGTGCGCGAGGCGAGCGAGGAGCCGGGCTCGTTGAAGGCTATGTGGCCGTCGGGGCCGATGCCTGGGGTTTACAATGTTAGGGCATATTACCAACTTTGGTATGTTTAATAACTGTGACACAGTTCTGACAATTCTTTCGCCAACTAGATATTATTATAATGCAGCATTAATTATTATAATGTATATAAAGTAGTGCAGGTGTTTTCTAGTGAAGTTATCTACATTATTATGACTCAACCTACACTAAGTACTAAGAGTAGAATCTATTTTTTTTTTCTTGTCAACTTAGGCGATTAAATTTGTGAGGATCAGTATTACGGTTGCGGTAACAACTGCAAACGTGGTAAATGAAAAAAAACTCGTTTCCCAATTAGGACCGAAGCTGGAATCGAACCCGAAACCCCATCTTAACGGGCATTAAGTAATCTTGTGATTAAGTTCTGAAGTTCATCACATTATCACATCACGTTATCATAAAACTTAAAGGCCCCTAAACCAAGTAGAAGTGTAAGACAATCCTAACTTAAAAAATAAAAAATCTTCAAATCTAACAAAACCTACCTCCAATAAACAGGTTGACCCCGCCCGCGTCCTTGATCATCTGTTCGTACTGGTCGCACTCGGCCACCAGGTCGGGCGCGTTGCCGTCCAGCACGTGGGCGTTCCTGGGGTCGATGTCCACGTGTTTGAAGAACTCGTTCCACATGTAGTAGTGGTACGACTCCGGGTGGTCGCGGGGTATGCCTGGATGTGTGGTTGTGGTTGAGGATAGCAAATTACCTAGTGTGCTTCAGTTTCCGAACTACCAAGTTCATCAGAGATGATTTTGGTGATTGTAGCTGACAAGCAGATAGATCTTAACTTGCTGACATTTTGCTGCTAGGTTTTGAACTAGCGGAGAAGATGTTCACTTTAACCACTAGTACTTAATTTGTGGCTAATTACTACAACTAAGTATATAGGCTTTGTTGCGGGTTGTAATTATGTTGTTTTAGCTTATAATCAAAAGTAAATTATATCTCTCTATAACTAAGGCTTTTAGATTTTTGGTTATTTATTCACAGGGTGGATTCCATAAAAGCAATAATTTTCGTGTGATTTTGCGTGCGTCGCCTTACCTACATACTCGTCCATGTTAAACGTGGTAACATATTTGAACGACACCAGTCCTTGTTTATGGTAATGTATCAGTTTCTTGTACATCGGCAGTGGGGTGCCGCCTGTGGGTAGTCCTAAAACAAAATGGCGACCCGGGCCCGGCGCGAATTGCGATATTCTCTGCATGACGAGCCGCGCCGCCCAATCGGCGACCGTTTCGGTTTCTTCTAAGATAATCAGACGCATCTTGGTGGTTGTTCAGACTGGAATAAGGGAAGCATTGTAAAAAATACTCAGTAAGCAATTGTAAGGTACGCAACTACGTACTGTAGTAAAAATACCTACCTATGTAAAATTATAAAACTCTTGCCTTTGTAAAGCTTGAACGATATGTTATCTCGACTGTGGGAACTGTCGTCGGTCAAGTTGTGTGTACTAACAACGTAATCTACAAATTCTAAAGTCGAATACATTTGATGTACGAAGCAGTTGATTCTGTACTAGAAATTTATATTTCTGAGTAGGTTCTTCTTTCGTGAGAAGAATTATGTACTTTGCAGCACATATTCATTTATTGTCAGAGTTTTTTGGGAACCAACTTTTTAGGGCCTCTGACGTGGTTCCTGTAGGGTAGTGGCCGCCTACCTAATAGGCACCTGTAGGCTTACTCTGGACTCGATCGAGTTCGAAATCAAATTCGTTTGATTTGGTTGTGTCATTAGGTACTCTTGAAATCGTAACTAGCGCTAAATCGAACATAATCTGACTTGGCTTGACGAGTACGACTGAGTAGGTAACTAATATTAAAAACTTGAAACAAAATAACTTTTTTCCTTTAGTTTTGTCGTCTTATTTTAAACTACTTGAATCAATATTGTGTACTGTGTAAGGTTAAGTAGGTAGTAGGATATAGTATGAACCTACTGTGGCTTACATAGAACTTGAAATTTTCGCTCAACCGACAATCTTAGCACACTTGACTGCAAGCTGACGTAATTGAGTAAGTAGACACCGACTCTTAAGGTCGATCAACTGACATAGTTATAAAGCATTTTCGTTGTAATTATAACGATAAAATGTCAATCACGTTGTGTGCCCTCTTAGATATTTCGCAATCAAGTCTCAACAATAATACGATAAAAAGTCGTCGCCCCAGTTAAAATAAATAAAAAACAAACAGAAAGCAAGTAGGTAGGTACCTAGTGGTCGATACGAGGTCAATACGCCCCTTGGCGACATGCAAGATCGTTAACGTTGCGTTGGAGCCCAAATATTTTTGGCTAAAGCATGTGAAATGTCGGTCCTTACTGACCGGTATAATATTTTAAGAAAGTAAGTTTCCATAAATGTTGATTGATATATTT
The DNA here is from genome assembly GCA_916618145.1 of Emmelina monodactyla. Classification (NCBI taxonomy): domain Eukaryota; kingdom Metazoa; phylum Arthropoda; class Insecta; order Lepidoptera; family Pterophoridae; genus Emmelina; species Emmelina monodactyla. Next base: position 8,975,756 of record OU745316.1, read on the forward strand.
ATGATTATTTTAAGTAAAAAATTGAATTGATGAGTAAACAGTGCTCATAGAGGATACCTAAAAGTAATAAAAGGCGAAAAGTTACGAAAGTCTACAGAGTGTACAAAGATTTTCCTGTTTATTACAAGGGTAACCTAGTTATTTCAAGGTTTCTATAAGTGTCCACATCACAATGAAACTTAACTACATTGAAAATGAACTAAATATTTTGGTCACAAAACAAATACCATACCGCTGACTGTACTTGCAAATTGCGGTATCCAAAAATGATAGGAATTAAGGTATTTATATAGTTGTTAAAAAAGTTAGGTATTTAAAAACTGCATTCAGCTGTAATAACCACAAATACTCTTGTAATCACCAAACAATCCGGTATTTGGGCTGTCATTCACCTTTAGTAATGGGGTCACTCACCTCTTCTCTCGCTAACGCTATTTTCTTCTCAAAAGGACCTTTTTTCCACTTGAATTTAAAGTTATTTATTTCAATAGTAGACTTCTCTGCTTGATATCCAATTGTGTTATGTTTTAAATAATAATAAACAGAAAATGCAAGCCGATGCTTGCGGCTCACTGGATAAATGCGATAAGTCAGTCGTTGTCAAACTGACACTGACTGCTGGTTGTCAATATGACATTGAAACTTTAATGTTGCCAGTTTATGTTATCTATAGTTCAGAAAGAAAAAAACGTATTTCCAATAACTTTTATTTTTAATACGACTTCGTAATGAGATTATCTAAAATATGAAGTACGAGAAACTATTACACGATTAATCAAATGCCAGCCCACTGCACTAAAAATATCTACAGCAGGTATATACATGAATTTTGATTCTGTAAAAGTTAATTACAATCATAAGTATTTGTGATGGATCCAAGAGACCAATTTACCTCAATTTGCTTGGCGAGCAATCACAAGTTTAAGCACATTAATTTAGAAATTACAATGTCGCATGCTTATTTCCCTTTCGTAAAACATTGACTTATATTTACTAAGCAAGGTTTGAATTTCTCATAATGTTTGGGTAAAACATTTTACTGTCTGTTCACGACGCCACCCAACGGTCATTGTAAGCTTGGTTTGCAAACAATAATTTAGATCGGCGATAATTTATAAAACAAGTTACAAATAGTACCACATGTGTGCCACGTTGTAAACAAACAATATTACATTTTGCGTAATAATTATTTGATTTATTTATATAAAGACAAGGAAGGTTCCTTTAAGTTCTTTTTTTAATGCCTCATTTCGCATATTTTTATGGTTCTCATTTAGTTTTTTGAAATTCCTGAAATATTTAACTGAATATGGTAATGTAAAATTAACAGGACCATCATTCAATCAGTCTTCGTTCACTGAAACAATTTAACACCTTTATATAAGTCATCTAAGAACTTATATTTCAATATAATATAACAGCTACTATATTTATGTCCTAATTATAACATTTGTGCCTTAAAATTAGATGTGATTTTTCCAATCAAAGAATCAAAACAATGCAATTAATAATAACACGCAATTTCTTTAATCTCTAATTTTGAGAGCTTTTTTAAATTATTATCATATTTTAAAACGTTATTTCGTTTACAAAACAATTACCGTTATTTTTTCTTTACAAGTTTTCCGCTTAACCAGCACATCATTTTCTATAAATGTAGAAAAAAAACAAAAACATTTAGTTGGCAAATGGCAGTACTATTGCATTTCAGTTAAATTTAAACTTGTGCGCCTCTTCCCTATTGCTAATTTTTACGCACAATAAAGGAACTTTTATCATCATATTAGAAATATGACGGAAGCAAATACCGAGTACATTATAATGCTACAAAATGTAGGTAAGTAGTTCATTTCGACAGTAGACTTCAAAATACAACGAAATTTTTACTAAGTGCAGTAATTTCTCATTAAGTTTATTCGTATTCTCTGTTCTACACAAACATTTGTAAATAAAAATTAAGGCTATGAGTTTATGTGTTTAATACTAGAAATCAAAATATCTTTAAGAGCATCCAAGAAATTGGCGTCACTTTTTATACTTGTAAAATAAGCATCATTTTATTGAAAACGTATTATTCGTACATTCTTTTGTCGTGGGGTTAAATTTTATTAAATTATACCCGCAAATAAGATTTTACTCTTTCACAGATATTTTATGTAAGTAAATTGGTACTTACATTTAACAGAAAGTATGGTATTTAAAAATACTTCTTAATATATTATATTATATGCAATTGATGTAATGTTATATAAAAATACCTAAATACTAAGTACCTATTTTTATGTTCATAACACATTCAATTGTTGCCTTTTTAAACAGTTTTGACCAACTGAAAATTAATATTGTCCATACCAATACATACAGATAAAATGATTCACTGTTTCTTTCCATTTACCTACAATTTTGTTTTCACTGTGGTCCAGTTAAGATATCTTTTTACCAACAAAACATATCATTACTCTGCTACATATAAATGTTGAATCCAGAAACATAATCAGTATTTCCTCCACAAATATTTTAAAGCAAACACAATGTTTTCTTCTTGATATTCTGTATACCTATTTGGTATGTTTTTCACAAAAACTAAAACCTTCCCTCTTCCGTACGTCAGTGTCAGGTGTCATGTGTCAGATGTCATGTGTCAAAGTCATGCGTCCACGTGAACCCCGGGTCTCATTGCCGCATTCGTTTCTGCGGGGGCTCGTGCTCGCTCCAGTAGGCATGTTCTGGAAACCACTTCTCTAGTTGTGCCTCGAAGAACTCTTCGAGTCGCTTGGCGTCCTTGTGGAATTGCGAATCAGGCTGCGGGTAGAAATTAAATGTTAGAGTAGGATCGTTATGAAGTTTAATTTAAAGGGATTTTGATATTAATTTTAAGCACACAGATGATATTTAAGGGCGTTTTTTTTAACTCCTTTTTTTTCGTAAACAAATACTGAACGCCCACCTACTGGAATTAGCCATTTGGTATTAAACTCCCAATGGTAGGGATACCATAAGCTACGTCATTTCAAATCAATATCTTCATCTAAGAAAATCACAATATTAATAATGTAATAAATAATAAATCTCCAGACTGACACACCAATTACGTGGCCCTAAAGTAAGTTGCAGTAAGCACTTGTGTTATATAGGCACCACATAATGGACTAGGGGAGAACCTAGTTACACCCAGACACGAGCCAATATCGAAAAACCATTTTTACGAAATTGGCCCGACCCGGGGATCGAACCCGGAACCATCCGCTTAGCAGTCCAGTATATATACCGCTGCACTGCAGGTCGTTATCTCATTATAATCAAGATCCTCACCGGGTTGTAACTCTTGGCATTGTTGAAGACAAGTCTACAGTCGGCTATGAACTGTTCGACAGTGCAGTATCTGTTCTCGCTTGAGGGCTGGAGCTTCATTCGAATCTGATCCAAGCACATCGGGTTGGATATCTGGAACAATCGTTAGAATATGTTACATAATTTTTAACTAAAGGAGTCTCTAACCATGACTGATAAGAACTTCTAATAAGGCGAAGGCTTTAATACAGTCAACAGAATTGTTTTTCCCTTATTTAGATAACTTAAATAAATAAAATAAATAAAAACTTTTACTAACATACGTGGAAGCTAATTTCGTGTGAAGTAGCGAAAAAAGTTTTTCTCATTTTTACTATTTTTTCCGTGAAAATGAGAGTTCTTTTCACTGTAAAACAAGCCTATTCCCTGCAGGGTACTATCTCCATTTTTCAATTTCATTAAAATCGTTTTGACGTAAAATCTGAACAAACACACATTTTACACATGCATACTATTAGTAGGAAGGTAAAGTATCTTGAAAAATAAATCTTAAAAACAAATTATTAGCACAACCACTTACCTTACTATAGTAATCTATATTCGCAATCGGCACCGGCTCTCTGAACGCCAAACTGATTTCATACTGACAGTATAGCTCTAACGTCAGCCGCTCCATCAGCTTGTGTTGTCTGGGGGAGATCCCCGCCGACAGCGAGGGCGGCTCGGGGGGCAATTCCGCGAAGTTTACACACAGCAGGCATTGCCAGGTTTCTGTCTCGCTGTTAAAGAAAAGGATACAATTAATATTGATAAAATATAAGCCTAAACTATGTAGTTTTAAAGTGTCTTTGAACCTACAAGCTATCTTTTATTTTGGTTCAATATCTAAGTTTAAAAATCTGAAATTTCGGGAATCGTAGAGAAGATATTTCGCCTAACAGCCCATTGGTACATCCGACAAAAATATAAGAAGCCTATAAACATTCTAACACACATTTGGACTCATATTAATATTTGAAAACTGATGAGTTCCATTAATATTAATAACATGCTTATTTGTAGTTTTATTCATAGTCATAACTAGGGATGTTACGGATATGGAATTTCGGTTTCGGTTTCGGATACGGATATTGTTTTTTTTTATATCGGTTTCGGTCTCGGATACGGATATGAAATTATTTCGGACTATCCGGTAGTTTCGGATAGTTTCGGTTATGGATATTAGATTGTAGGAATTTCAAAAGTAATACAAAAAATAGATAATAAAATGGTTTTATTTATATGGAGGAGGACGATGGGTGAGAACGATGACGTCAAAATCATCGCTACATTGAGCACAGAGAGAGAACCAACACTTTGGTCACAGTTCTGTAAGCGGTTTACGGAATGCAGCCCAAAAAAACTTGTCGTAACGTGTTTCATTTAGATTTTTAAATTCCGCCACTATCCGAAATTATCCGAAACATTTATTTCGGTTTCGGTTACGGATACGGATATTTTTTTATTTCGGATATCCGGTAGTTTCGGTTACGGATATGGATATCCTTAACATCCCTAGTCATAACATAGATTTTTGAGGGCATGTCATGGGTTAGGTTTTCACTTCTTTTGGTACAAACCATAATGCTTTTTTGGCTTTCCATCTCAAAATTTCTTAATATGAGTCAAACACCGATGTTATGCAGGATATTTTTGAAGATCAATAACCAGCCACCCAAGTCAAGTGGCAAGTGATATTACAAGAAAAAATATGTATGAAACTGTCGAAAGTTTGCTATTTGACAGTTTCATACATTTTAATTCATTTTTTTTTTTATTCACTCGCTATCGCAAATTTCTACTGCCACTTGTCTTGGGGGGCTGTCGATGGTGGGTGTTCGCTCTTTATAGCATATTTTAATTTAAATTCACTAAGTTGGCAACATTTTAATTATAGGATTTTCGGTTGCACTTTGGCAACACAGTTAGTTAGCAAGTCGTTCAAATCAAAAATCGTATCCCAGTGTAACCGCGCTATTAAATTTGTCGTTTTTGTCGTTATTTATCGTTGTGTATAGCCTGGTCTGAAGCCCAGATCCTGGATTCCTGGAGACTGCACTTTGCCACCCTCTGGTCAGGTATTTGAAGGCGCGATTTTGGTAAGTCGAGCCAACCCTTAGTCGTCAGTCCGACGGTACCTGTATTGGAGTGGTGCTGCAACCCCGTCGCCGTTCTCAAGGTGAGTCCAGCTATTTGTGCTTTAGCATTAGGCCTATACACTCTTTTTCCGAATAGCGTAGTTACTGTGGAACTGTCGTTGTCGCTTTCGTTTCCGTAAAAATACAGTCCACTTAACTATCGAAGCCCATACTAAATTAAACCTAATTAACATCCTAGGTCCTTTAATCTACAGTGGGTATGTGGCAGTACTGGTGGAACACCTCGGGGCACTTGTCCTGGTTGTTCATGTGTACACTCACTCGGGCAGCTTGTCGATGGTGGGGATGTGGCAGTACTGGTGGAACACCTTGGGGCACTTGTCCTGGTTGTTCATGTGTACACTCACTCGGGCAGCTTGTCGATGGTGGGGATGTGGCAGTACTGGTGGAACACCTTGGGGCACTTGTCCTGGTTGTTCATGTGTACACTCACTCGGGCAGCTTGTCGATGGTGGGGATGTGGCAGTACTGGTGGAACACCTTGGGGCACTTGTCCTGGTTGTTCATGTGTACACTCACTCGGGCAGCTTGTCGATGGTGGGGATGTGGCAGTACTGGTGGAACACCTTGGGGCACTTGTCCTGGTTGTTCATGTGTACACTCACTCGGGCAGCTTGTCGATGGTGGGGATGTGGCAGTACTGGTGGAACACCTTGGGGCACTTGTCCTGGTTGTTCATGTGTACACTCACTCGGGCAGCTTGTCGATGGTGGGGATGTGGCAGTACTGGTGGAACACCTTGGGGCACTTGTCCTGGTTGTTCATGTGTACACTCACTCGGGCAGCTTGTCGATGGTGGGGATGTGGCAGTACTGGTGGAACACCTTGGGGCACTTGTCCTGGTTGTTCATGTGTACACTCACTCGGGCAGCTTGTCGATGGTGGGGATGTGGCAGTACTGGTGGAACACCTTGGGGCACTTGTCCTGGTTGTTCATGTGTACACTCACTCGGGCAGCTTGTCGATGGTGGGGATGTGGCAGTACTGGTGGAACACCTTGGGGCACTTGTCCTGGTTGTTCATGTGTACACTCACTCGGGCAGCTTGTCGATGGTGGGGATGTGGCAGTACTGGTGGAACACCTTGGGGCACTTGTCCTGGTTGTTCATGTGTACACTCACTCGGGCAGCTTGTCGATGGTGGGGATGTGGCAGTACTGGTGGAACACCTTGGGGCACTTGTCCTGGTTGTTCATGTGTACACTCACTCGGGCAGCTTGTCGATGGTGGGGATGTGGCAGTACTGGTGGAACACCTTGGGGCACTTGTCCTGGTTGTTCATGTGTACACTCACTCGGGCAGCTTGTCGATGGTGGGGATGTGGCAGTACTGGTGGAACACCTTGGGGCACTTGTCCTGGTTGTTCATGTGTACACTCACTCGGGCAGCTTGTCGATGGTGGGGATGTGGCAGTACTGGTGGAACACCTTGGGGCACTTGTCCTGGTTGTTCATGTGTACACTCACTCGGGCAGCTTGTCGATGGTGGGGATGTGGCAGTACTGGTGGAACACCTTGGGGCACTTGTCCTGGTTGTTCATGTGTACACTCACTCGGGCAGCTTGTCGATGGTGGGGATGTGGCAGTACTGGTGGAACACCTTGGGGCACTTGTCCTGGTTGTTCATGTGTACACTCACTCGGGCAGCTTGTCGATGGTGGGGATGTGGCAGTACTGGTGGAACACCTTGGGGCACTTGTCCTGGTTGTTCATGTGTACACTCACTCGGGCAGCTTGTCGATGGTGGGGATGTGGCAGTACTGGTGGAACACCTTGGGGCACTTGTCCTGGTTGTTCATGTGTACACTCACTCGGGCAGCTTGTCGATGGTGGGGATGTGGCAGTACTGGTGGAACACCTTGGGGCACTTGTCCTGGTTGTTCATGTGTACACTCACTCGGGCAGCTTGTCGATGGTGGGGATGTGGCAGTACTGGTGGAACACCTTGGGGCACTTGTCCTGGTTGTTCATGTGTACACTCACTCGGGCAGCTTGTCGATGGTGGGGATGTGGCAGTACTGGTGGAACACCTTGGGGCACTTGTCCTGGTTGTTCATGTGTACACTCACTCGGGCAGCTTGTCGATGGTGGGGATGTGGCAGTACTGGTGGAACACCTTGGGGCACTTGTCCTGGTTGTTCATGTGTACACTCACTCGGGCAGCTTGTCGATGGTGGGGATGTGGCAGTACTGGTGGAACACCTTGGGGCACTTGTCCTGGTTGTTCATGTGTACACTCACTCGGGCAGCTTGTCGATGGTGGGGATGTGGCAGTACTGGTGGAACACCTCGGGGCACTTGTCCTGGTTGTTCATGTGTACTCACTCGGGCAGCTTGTCGATGGTGGGGATGTGGCAGTACTGGTGGAACACCTTGGGGCACTTGTCCTGGTTGTTCATGTGTACACTCACTCGGGCAGCTTGTCGATGGTGGGGATGTGGCAGTACTGGTGGAACACCTTGGGGCACTTGTCCTGGTTGTTCATGTGTACACTCACTCGGGCAGCTTGTCGATGGTGGGGATGTGGCAGTACTGGTGGAACACCTTGGGGCACTTGTCCTGGTTGTTCATGTGTACTCACTCGGGCAGCTTGTCGATGGTGGGGATGTGGCAGTACTGGTGGAACACCTTGGGGCACTTGTCCTGGTTGTTCATGTGTACACTCACTCGGGCAGCTTGTCGATGGTGGGGATGTGGCAGTACTGGTGGAACACCTTGGGGCACTTGTCCTGGTTGTTCATGTGTACACTCACTCGGGCAGCTTGTCGATGGTGGGGATGTGGCAGTACTGGTGGAACACCTTGGGGCACTTGTCCTGGTTGTTCATGTGTACTCACTCGGGCAGCTTGTCGATGGTGGGGATGTGGCAGTACTGGTGGAACACCTTGGGGCACTTGTCCTGGTTGTTCATGTGTACACTCACTCGGGCAGCTTGTCGATGGTGGGGATGTGGCAGTACTGGTGGAACACCTTGGGGCACTTGTCCTGGTTGTTCATGTGTACACTCACTCGGGCAGCTTGTCGATGGTGGGGATGTGGCAGTACTGGTGGAACACCTTGGGGCACTTGTCCTGGTTGTTCATGTGTACACTCACTCGGGCAGCTTGTCGATGGTGGGGATGTGGCAGTACTGGTGGAACACCTTGGGGCACTTGTCCTGGTTGTTCATGTGTACACTCACTCGGGCAGCTTGTCGATGGTGGGGATGTGGCAGTACTGGTGGAACACCTTGGGGCACTTGTCCTGGTTGTTCATGTGTACACTCACTCGGGCAGCTTGTCGATGGTGGGGATGTGGCAGTACTGGTGGAACACCTTGGGGCACTTGTCCTGGTTGTTCATGTGTACACTCACTCGGGCAGCTTGTCGATGGTGGGGATGTGGCAGTACTGGTGGAACACCTTGGGGCACTTGTCCTGGTTGTTCATGTGTACACTCACTCGGGCAGCTTGTCGATGGTGGGGATGTGGCAGTACTGGTGGAACACCTTGGGGCACTTGTCCTGGTTGTTCATGTGTACACTCACTCGGGCAGCTTGTCGATGGTGGGGATGTGGCAGTACTGGTGGAACACCTTGGGGCACTTGTCCTGGTTGTTCATGTGTACACTCACTCGGGCAGCTTGTCGATGGTGGGGATGTGGCAGTACTGGTGGAACACCTTGGGGCACTTGTCCTGGTTGTTCATGTGTACACTCACTCGGGCAGCTTGTCGATGGTGGGGATGTGGCAGTACTGGTGGAACACCTTGGGGCACTTGTCCTGGTTGTTCATGTGTACACTCACTCGGGCAGCTTGTCGATGGTGGGGATGTGGCAGTACTGGTGGAACACCTTGGGGCACTTGTCCTGGTTGTTCATGTGTACACTCACTCGGGCAGCTTGTCGATGGTGGGGATGTGGCAGTACTGGTGGAACACCTTGGGGCACTTGTCCTGGTTGTTCATGTGTACACTCACTCGGGCAGCTTGTCGATGGTGGGGATGTGGCAGTACTGGTGGAACACCTTGGGGCACTTGTCCTGGTTGTTCATGTGTACACTCACTCGGGCAGCTTGTCGATGGTGGGGATGTGGCAGTACTGGTGGAACACCTTGGGGCACTTGTCCTGGTTGTTCATGTGTACACTCACTCGGGCAGCTTGTCGATGGTGGGGATGTGGCAGTACTGGTGGAACACCTTGGGGCACTTGTCCTGGTTGTTCATGTGTACTCACTCGGGCAGCTTGTCGATGGTGGGGATGTGGCAGTACTGGTGGAACACCTTGGGGCACTTGTCCTGGTTGTTCATGTGTACACTCACTCGGGCAGCTTGTCGATGGTGGGGATGTGGCAGTACTGGTGGAACACCTTGGGGCACTTGTCCTGGTTGTTCATGTGTACACTCACTCGGGCAGCTTGTCGATGGTGGGGATGTGGCAGTACTGGTGGAACACCTTGGGGCACTTGTCCTGGTTGTTCATGTGTACACTCACTCGGGCAGCTTGTCGATGGTGGGGATGTGGCAGTACTGGTGGAACACCTTGGGGCACTTGTCCTGGTTGTTCATGTGTACACTCACTCGGGCAGCTTGTCGATGGTGGGGATGTGGCAGTACTGGTGGAACACCTTGGGGCACTTGTCCTGGTTGTTCATGTGTACACTCACTCGGGCAGCTTGTCGATGGTGGGGATGTGGCAGTACTGGTGGAACACCTTGGGGCACTTGTCCTGGTTGTTCATGTGTACACTCACTCGGGCAGCTTGTCGATGGTGGGGATGTGGCAGTACTGGTGGAACACCTCGGGGCACTTGTCCTGGTTGTTCATGTGTACACTCACTCGGGCAGCTTGTCGATGGTGGGGATGTGGCAGTACTGGTGGAACACCTTGGGGCACTTGTCCTGGTTGTTCATGTGTACACTCACTCGGGCAGCTTGTCGATGGTGGGGATGTGGCAGTACTGGTGGAACACCTTGGGGCACTTGTCCTGGTTGTTCATGTGTACACTCACTCGGGCAGCTTGTCGATGGTGGGGATGTGGCAGTACTGGTGGAACACCTTGGGGCACTTGTCCTGGTTGTTCATGTGTACACTCACTCGGGCAGCTTGTCGATGGTGGGGATGTGGCAGTACTGGTGGAACACCTTGGGGCACTTGTCCTGGTTGTTCATGTGTACACTCACTCGGGCAGCTTGTCGATGGTGGGGATGTGGCAGTACTGGTGGAACACCTTGGGGCACTTGTCCTGGTTGTTCATGTGTACACTCACTCGGGCAGCTTGTCGATGGTGGGGATGTGGCAGTACTGGTGGAACACCTTGGGGCACTTGTCCTGGTTGTTCATGTGTACACTCACTCGGGCAGCTTGTCGATGGTGGGGATGTGGCAGTACTGGTGGAACACCTTGGGGCACTTGTCCTGGTTGTTCATGTGTACACTCACTCGGGCAGCTTGTCGATGGTGGGGATGTGGCAGTACTGGTGGAACACCTTGGGGCACTTGTCCTGGTTGTTCATGTGTACACTCACTCGGGCAGCTTGTCGATGGTGGGGATGTGGCAGTACTGGTGGAACACCTTGGGGCACTTGTCCTGGTTGTTCCTGTGTACACTCACTCGGGCAGCTTGTCGATGGTGGGGATGTGGCAGTACTGGTGGAACACCTTGGGGCACTTGTCCTGGTTGTTCATGTGTACACTCACTCGGGCAGCTTGTCGATGGTGGGGATGTGGCAGTACTGGTGGAACACCTTGGGGCACTTGTCGCAGCACATGAGCTCGCCGCCGTCCATGCACACGGCGCACCAGTCCTCGTTGGGGTCGCCGGCGCCGGCGGGGGCGGCCAGCAGGCTCGCCGGCTTGCCTGGGGAATAAAACATTGGATTTAGGGCCGGTTTTTCAATAGTCAGATAAATTCTATCTGACAGAAAATCAGTATGTTTTTGTTGCACGTCGAACATAAATACTTGACATATGTATAAAGTGACAATGAAAACATACCTCTTATCAGTCAGTTAGCATTTATCTAACTATTGAAAAATCAGCCCTTAGTAGTGCTTTAGTTGGGCTATTCTGTATTGTAGCTTTCCGAAATGCGATAATAGGCATGATGACAGATTTTGAAAAACTGTTGTATCATATTCAGAAATATATACTTATTGTAAAAAATATCATATTTCGGAAAAAAAAGCATGATTTATATGAAAAAAATCAATTTAAAATTTTATGTTTAAAATTCCCACCAAAACGCTCCAAAGTGTCATGGCGTCAATTTTGACGTCACTCTTGAGCAGTGTTACCAACTCGAATTTTTATAAATCCTTCCGTACGACTCTAAAAGTTGGTAGTTTCTGACCAAACTCAATTCGAAAAGTAGGTAGATCTACCAACTTATTTTTTTCAAGATTTAGAAGGAATCTGCACGGTCGTATAATATCTATAACCGATTATTTTAGTAAAAATAAATTATTTTTCTGACTATTTTTAAAAAAGCAATAAGAAAAAACTAAATTGTTAATTTTTAGAATAAAAACAAAATAAAAAAAAATCCCATCCCACTAATTTACCCCCTAAATTTGGGGGGAAAACCCCTAAGTTGGGAACCATGCTCAATAGTGACGTCATTCGCTCTGATTGGCGTTCAGAACATCATGGCGGACTGTAGTATTTTGTAGATTTATTTTTTAAAAATATTAATTAATCTCGCTTTAATTATAATAATACCTTGTTATTTTTTAATATTTTATTTACGTTTCATTAGATGGTAGCATAATTTTTGTGTATTTTATTCACAGTCATCATGCCTATTGCCATGTGTATTTGTAACAATTGAGCACAAAACTATTGGTTTGACTTGGATTAAAGGACAATGGGCAATTTGGGCCACCCTCCAATAGCAATAAGATATATGTCATTGGATAGGTCTCTTCAATAGGAACAACTATTGCTATGGCATAGTTATCGTTACCGTTTCCAGTTATGAGACTAATTGCGGGAAAGACGGAAGTGCGGGTCTGTCCCTGGGAGGGGCGGGGGCGGGGGCGGATGGGGGGCGGGTACCTGCGTGCGGCGAGGTGGAGGAGTGCACGGCGGGCGCGGGCGAGGGGCGGGGGCGGGGGCGGGTACCTGCGTGCGGCGAGGTGGAGGAGTGCACGGCGGGCGCGGGCGAGGCGCTGCCCTCGGCCACCACCTGCACGCCGTTGGAGTCCAGCTTGGCGATGGTGGCCATCAGGTCGCGCACCGACTCCGCGCACACCGCGTCCAGCTCCGAGGCTGAACCCTGGGGGGTAAAGACAGCTGTAAGAGCTATATCTGGATTACACTAACGCCGGAACCTTAATCCGAGAGTTGGAACGATCTGAGATCGCACACGATCTGCGGATCGATCTCCAACCTGCGTCCGAATAATAATGTGTAAGGTGCATAAGCTCGCTAGATAGGAAACTTATTGCTTAAATACTGGCAGCTATTATTTTATATTATTCAAATAGATTTTGAAGAGGAAACAATGGCATGTTGACGGTATCTTGGTGCTCGGAGTATGAGCACGTAACATTAAAATCAATTTTATGCTTTACAATATAAAGCTATTTTAAACACAAGTGTTTTGATTCTCTTTCACGTTTCCCCCAAACGTTAGTCAATGATATGCAATCGATGTCAGTGATGCAAAAAGATCGTCGATCGATCTCTTCATTGCTAATATTTAAAGTTCACTAATATTTTATAAATAAATAAATAAATAAATTTAAAGCTAATGCTTAAGTTTTAACTATTAATTTGTGTGAAAATAGTTTAATATACGTAAAAAACATACATCTTATTTAATTAGCTCGGAATAATTGCCGGATATATTTTTTGTCCCGAACTTTGCTATTTTATTGCAATAATTACATTGAGTTTATACAAACATTTTAATTTTGCCAAAACTTTAATTTTGAATTACATATCTGGTGGGAAGGCACATCCAGTAAAGGCACTTCTTGTAACTTTAGATTTTAAAAATTTTAGATCAATGTACGTTGCTATGGTGACTATTTTTGTTTTACATGGACTGACATAAAGTCACTCAAACAAAAGATCGAACTGCCCAATTCCGAGGTTGGCAAAAATGGATTTAAATGGTGTTCAATGGATGTGTCAAAATCTATAGATCGGTTATTGGGATGATGATGTGCCACCATTTTCATACAAATATGCCATAAAAAAGATCGCTTACGTCCCATGGATCGATTGCGTCGTTGGATTGGTTCGACAATCTGGAGATCGTTTATTGAAACAGTTTTGAGAAAATTTGGATCCGATTGCCAATCTTAAATGCATAAAAATGGATTGAGATCGTATATTGGGAATGGGCGTAAATAAGTACCTAGTACTAGTAACCTGCCCATGCTTCGCAATTTTGAAATTTAGACCGACTTGTTCATGAAACATTAAATTTAAGCTAACTTAACAAAACGTTTTCTGATTGTTCTTTATTTACAATTTTTAGTGGCAATACCGACAGGATGGCAAACATCACATTTAAATCCATTATGTAATTTAAGAGGAGTCAAGAGGATAAACGTACAAACAGACACGATTAGCGACTTTGCTACTACTACACAATGTATTGCTACTACTCTGCTATTACATAATGATGATAATGATGATGATAATAATGATGATGATAATTATGACGATGATAATAATGATGATGATAATAATGATGATGATAACGACGATGATGATAATAATGATACGTACATTAAGCAGCGGACTGGGCGACTTGGGATTAGTGGACGTGACGGCCGGGACGGAGTGCTGGCGGCCGAGCGAGATCTTGTAGTCCACGCCGCCGCCGCCGCACGCCTCGTTGTTGGATACTCCTGCAGAAGATATCAATCATAGATTGAGGATAGGTCTTCACGCGTTTTGGCTAGATGAAGTGCTAACTGAAAACAACAGGTCCTAGATTGCAGTGATCGTTTTTGTAGTACGTCTGCACCATGTTATCGAAGCGCGGAAGACCTATTCTTAATCTATGAGTATAAGTTACCAAAATGAACATTCGTAACTGAGTGGGTTGAAGTAATTTACACCCTGTATTAATTTTGTAAATGTTTGTTTATTAATCGTTCCGAATCGTAAGGCTATAATAGAACAGATATTGTCGTTTCAATTTTTGATGTGAAAAATAAAACTATAAATAACGTCTTCGTTTTTGTTAAAAGTCGTAAGTAATCCTTTTCCATTGCTTCAATGTTATAATGATGATGATCCTTATTGTTTTCGCTTTTACCCGTAGATGCCAAACGTACTTTTTCAATATTTATACTCGTAGATGCAGTTACCTTCAGTTATGAGACTTACCCTTGTGTGTCAACAAGCGCTAGCTACCGCTCCTATACTTGCACCTTTTAACCAAACTCAGCTTTAGTACCAAATGCTATGTTGTACGCCTATAGCCGCACTTACCTTGATGAGCCAATTGCGAAGCTGTAATTCCTCTTATAGCTAGCTATAGTAACTGCCCTGCCCCCCAAGTCAAGTGGCAGTAGAATTTTGCGTAAGCGAGTGAATAGAATTCAAATGTATGAAACTGTCAAATTGCAAGCTTGACATAAATGACAGTTTCATACAAATTTATTCTATTCACTCGCTATCGCAAATATCACTTGCCACTTGACTTGGAGGGCTGTTCATATATCTACATCTTCAATACCAACCTTGATGAGCCATCTGCGGAATGTGCCAGCGCGCGGGGGCGGGCGCGGGGGCGACGGCGGGCGCGGGGGGCGCGGCGGGGTAGCACGGCGGCGGCGCGGGGGGCGCGGGCGAGGGGGCGCGCGGGGAGCCGCGGCGGCTCAGCGAGCTGTACGCTTGTGCGTTGTAGTTCAGCACTGGGCAGAAATTAACACGATGATATAACACATGGAGGATTGCTTGTTAACAATTGAATTTACGCAAAACAGATTTGGATGAAATTTTGTATATAGATAGACTTTAACTAGAATAATATAAAGAGTTCCTTTGATTGCGCGAAAAATACTTCTTGCTTACGAAAATCGCCATCGGTGTTTGAGTTATAAGTTTATCTATCTACATATGAATACGCAAAGATACTAACTTCATGATTTAACGACGCACTTGATTTTAGTGTTTTTCTTGGTAACGATGATAAGTTAGTTCTTTTTCAAACGTAAAATTTTACTTTATTGAACCAATTTGTTATAAATATCACCCTTATAAAGATCAATTACAAAACTATATATGTACTAAACTATACGGGGTGTAAAAGAACTGCTTCCGAAAACAAAAACTGGCATTGCTGGAGGGGTAATGGTTATAAAAAAATATACTTTATTTTCCGAAGTTGCATTAATACTATCAGATTTTGCGATGATTTCAAAGTAATAAGGGTTTTAATTTAATTTGCAATGTAAATAATCGCACCTGAACTGACAGTTGATGTGTTAGCGGCGGCGAATATGACTTTTCAATCCTTAATAACTTTTTAAATTGGGTTTTGTGGGTACACTGTTAGTGAATTTAGTTACTATTGAGGCTCAAGAATACATGGTTTCAGGCTTCGGAAGTGGTCTTTTTACACCCGTTATAGTATAACAACGTACTATGTTGCGCGTAATGATGGTGCTGCATCCGGGGCGAGGCCGCGCGCCCGCCCGCGTTCAGTAGTCCGCGGAGATTCAACTCACTCATACCTGCACAGATGTTAATACTTACCAATTACTTACTTGTACTGTATTGTGTGGTGTTTGTATGTTAATTGTGATACTGAAATGTCTAAACTAGGGTAAACTTATTGTTCGCAAATGTCGAATTACAAAAATAGGTAGATTGTTTTTTTTTTAATTAAGTCAAAATTCTATTAATAAACTAAAACAAACTTACACTGCACTTATTAATATGAAGGAAATGAACTAGTCTATAGATATGATAACGGACACAAAATTTTAGGTTAGCTGGACTTAAATAACTTTCTAATGCTGGTTTGATGTACGCTTAAAATGTATTCACGAATGAGGGGATAAACATCTATCTAAGTACAAACGCGGAAGACGGCGGTCGACCACGTGAAAGCCAAAGTCGATTGCACAAGGCAGCAGATATTTAGAGAACAGTCATTCATGGCTTTCCACGAACTTCCGCGAACGTACGGTTAATTAGGGCTCATTTTAATCCATAGGGCTATATATTTTTATGTAAACTTTTACTTAAACATTGACATCAATGAGGAGCAACTTAATAAGCTCGAGCGGCTTCAAAATATGTGCATCCGATTTATATTCGGGTTGCGCAAATATGATCATATTTCCGAATTTCGCAACAAGCTCGGGTGGCTCCCAATTCGCCTTCGCAGGAATACTCACATCCTCTCCCTCCTCTACCGTGTTCTACACGATCCTAAAACTCCGAAATATCTGAAGAATCGCTTTACGTACTGGCATGAAAGCCACGATCGTACCCTGCGCAGTGCTACCTCTCGGGTACTTGTAACGCCTAATAACTCAACGACCTTCTACAGTGAATCCTTCACTGTAAAGGCAATACGTTTGTAGAACGCTCTGTCGTCTGAAACTCGGCAACAAAAAACTTTAAATAGTTTTAAAAAATCTATTTATGAATTTTACAAATCCCAAATTTAGTCTATGTATGTTGTTTATACTGTTAATTATTCATGTAGATTTATTTATTTTTGTAGTTAATATGTAGTACTTAGTGTGTTTGTTCATGTATTTGTGTTACTTATATATTGTTATGTATATATTATATTATATTAATGATATGTATGTATTTATTGTATTTATGTATTTGTATGTTTATGTATGTATAATATGCACCTATCTAATTCTTTAACTTTTCTTTTCTTTTACCTACCTAAGGTATGTCAGGAAGAAATAGCTTAAAGCTATAAGACCACCTTTTGCCTGTGTTTTATTTAAAAATTTATGTTATTGTTTTTTATTTCATGTGCAATAAAGAATATTTGTATTGTATTGTAAACTTAATCTATAGATCGGTAACTGCTAAAATTAGCTGTTGTTTTAAACAAAGTTTCTAAATAGTCCTATAGAGTTCAATAGGCCCTAAAACTGTAACATATTATGAAATGATGCATGCACAAACATTTGACAGAAGCGACATCTTGTCCGTTCATTTGTTTCACCACCACACATCTTGTATTACCATTTGTTATTGTACGGCCCGCTATAAATTGTAAGATTTTTACTTTAGTCTATAATCTTTGATGAGAACTAAATTTGACTTGGAACGATCTAGATATTTTAAAAAGCTATAGATTAGGGCAGTTATAATTATAAATCGCAATAAAATTGACAAATCAATTTGCACACATTGACATTGGTTTTGACAGCTGACTTGCTAATATTTCTTTCTTCACATTATGATATGTCGTAATCGAAACTAAATAACTTTTTTCACTTGCGGTTACTTAATAAGGTAACTAATTAATTACAATCACAAATATCCACAAAACTACCTTGCAATATTATGGATATCGTTACCTTGTAAATGATGTGGATGCGTAGTAGAGGACACGTGTGGATGTGTGTGTCGCGGTTGTAGCGCGCCCACCGCGTTGAGGTAGCCGCCGCCGCTCACGAACGACTGCTGGTTTTGACACCATGTCAATTGACACACGTTTTGACAGAGACGATTTTGTGACACAGAGGCAAATAATGGATGTAGCAATTGATGTGCAATTTCGAAGACGACACGATTTGTTTTTTTTGAGTATTTTCGTTTTATAAAATGTGCATTTTAGAAATTGCATATCTTTTTGAGCGTTGTTTTATGGTATTTATAACAGTAAAAGCTGCATGTACAAAAAAGATTAACCAGTTTTTGACACAATGCAGTTATATAAAACAGCGTTAACCTTTTTTGTTTTAACATCCAATTACAACAGTTAAACATTTAAACAGAATTAAATTGTAAGCTACCTTAATAAGTCTCGCCTTCTATTTCACGTAAAAGGAAAAAAAAAACTTTAGTAACCAACGAAATTCACTAAACATTCGAAGCTAATTGCTTATAACCATGACCATTTCATCTAAATATCTATATCTCATGCTGAGTTTACTATAATAAGTTTCCTACCTATTTTATACAGGTTTATACAAAAATCTGACCATGCAACAATATAACGTATAAATTAAACATTATCAAAGAAAACGAACAACATCTAGAGTCAAAATCTATTGAGTAGAACATCTATTTGCACTAAAAAAATAACGGATCAGCATTATTTATTGAAAGTAAATAATTTAATAACATTCATAGCCAATTGAGTGATAGACTAACCTGATACCGCGCCAAAGTCTGTGCGTGCAACGATTTATATCATTGTGAATTTTTATAATGAATATTCATGAAAAACATCAAATTATGAATTTATTGTCTCAGTTTTTTATGAGTGTCAAAATGTCTAAACTTAATATTCATTTGGGTGGAAAAAAGTGTTTTAATTAAAATTAATGAGTTAGACTTGAGCTTTGTACTTTCCTGTCAAAATATATGATAGATAATATCGATTTTGGAGTTAAATGATGTATTTAAAAATAAAAACTTTTTTCTCATTTAATTATATGACGTGACTCTATATCCTTGACTCTGAACTCTATAAGGCAATTTTTACTTGTGAAAAGTGTCAGTTCACCAGTATGTTCCCAAAGCAAAGTACTTCTGAATAACATATTTAATAAGTGCTTTATTTCATTACATAACTTTATAAAAAATCTAATAAAATAGAAAAGGTACAAAATTCAAACAAAATAACTCAATACAAAAAACGTCACTTTCTATCAAACGATTTTACGTCGACCACTTTTGCATCAACTTCATAGTTTTCGTCTCCACATTTACTTTACACCATCACTAGTGACCCGCCCACGCTTCGTAATGGTGTAATTTTGGCCGACTTGCTCACGAAATATTGAATTTTGCCTAACTTAAAAAAACCTTTTCCAATTGTTCTTTATTTACAAATTTAAATGAATAAATTCCCTGAAAAATGGCGAAAACCGCATTGAAATCCGTTGTGTGGTTTAGGAGTGGTTAGCGGCCAAACATACAAACAGACACAAATAGCGACTTGGATTTATACTATGTAACGATGATCACAAACATACCTGCATAGCGTGCATATTCTGCAGTTGTAACTGCTGCTGCTGCTGGTGTAAGTTGGTGGGATGGGCGGGGTGAGTGGGATGAGTGGGATGTGTGGGGTGAGCGGGGTGGGTGGGGGTGAGCGGGGGGTGGTAGGGGCCTTGCGCCGCGCCGCCGTCCACCTTGCCGTCCACCACGATGTTGCCGATTGTTGACACCACTGGAAGATGTTTGTTTTATTGTAGCGTAAGAGTGGTCGACTTAATAACACGATGCCACAAAGGCGATGGTTTTGACAGATAATTTATACATTCACACAGTACATTGGATCAAGTTCTTGATCGATCACTAATTATAGGAATTCTTCTTGTTTTACTAGGTTTAACTAGGTTTTCCATAAGTCTATTGTGTGGTAGCTATTACACAAGTCTGCGCTTGGTCTAGTGCCACTCAGTTGGTGTATTATTAAATATATTAAATAAGTATATATTATAAAATTAAAGAGTTTGTTAGCTTGTTTGAACGCGCCAATCTCTCGAACTACTTTTTCGAATTGATATCTTATGTTGAATAGTCCATTCACTGAGAAATGCTGTAGGTTGTAGTAAATCACGCTGCAACTTACAGTAGCGGAGCAGTATCTTGCATCTTTCTTTCTTGATTGCTACTGACCATAGCATGATCTCCCTGTAAATAGCTATAGTAGTAAGTCTCACCCTTGAACCATAGCGTGGTCTCTCTGAAACTAGCTACAGTATAGTCCTCACCCTTCAGCAGGTCGGGCAGCTTGTCCATGTTGAGCGCCACCAGCCACTACTGTCTGTGTCAGCCACTCACCCTTCAGCAGGTCGGGCAGCTTGTCCATGTTGAGCGCCACCAGCCACTACTGTCTGTGTCAGCCACTCACCCTTCAGCAGGTCGGGCAGCTTGTCCATGTTGAGCGCCACCAGCCACTACTGTCTGTGTCAGCCACTCACCCTTCAGCAGGTCGGGCAGCTTGTCCATGTTGAGCGCCACCAGCCACTACTGTCTGTGTCAGCCACTCACCCTTCAGCAGGTCGGGCAGCTTGTCCATGTTGAGCGCCACCAGCCACTACTGTCTGTGTCAGCCACTCACCCTTCAGCAGGTCGGGCAGCTTGTCCATGTTGAGCGCCACCAGCCACTACTGTCTGTGTCAGCCACTCACCCTTCAGCAGGTCGGGCAGCTTGTCCATGTTGAGCGCCACCAGCCACTACTGTCTGTGTCAGCCACTCACCCTTCAGCAGGTCGGGCAGCTTGTCCATGTTGAGCGCCACCAGCCACTACTGTCTGTGTCAGCCACTCACCCTTCAGCAGGTCGGGCAGCTTGTCCATGTTGAGCGCCACCAGCCACTACTGTCTGTGTCAGCCACTCACCCTTCAGCAGGTCGGGCAGCTTGTCCATGTTGAGCGCCACCAGCCACTACTGTCTGTGTCAGCCACTCACCCTTCAGCAGGTCGGGCAGCTTGTCCATGTTGAGCGCCACCAGCCACTACTGTCTGTGTCAGCCACTCACCCTTCAGCAGGTCGGGCAGCTTGTCCATGTTGAGCGCCACCAGCCACTACTGTCTGTGTCAGCCACTCACCCTTCAGCAGGTCGGGCAGCTTGTCCATGTTGAGCGCCACCAGCCACTACTGTCTGTGTCAGCCACTCACCCTTCAGCAGGTCGGGCAGCTTGTCCATGTTGAGCGCCACCAGCCACTACTGTCTGTGTCAGCCACTCACCCTTCAGCAGGTCGGGCAGCTTGTCCATGTTGAGCGCCACCAGCCACTACTGTCTGTGTCAGCCACTCACTCTTCAGCAGGTCGGGCAGCTTGTCCATGTTGAGCGCCACCAGCCACTACTGTCTGTGTCAGCCACTCACCCTTCAGCAGGTCGGGCAGCTTGTCCATGTTGAGCGCCACCAGCCACTACTGTCTGTGTCAGCCACTCACCCTTCAGCAGGTCAGGCAGCTTGTCCATGTTGAGCGCCACCAGCCACTACTGTCTGTGTCAGCCACTCACCCTTCAGCAGGTCGGGCAGCTTGTCCATGTTGAGCGCCACCAGCCACTACTGTCTGTGTCAGCCACTCACCCTTCAGCAGGTCGGGCAGCTTGTCCATGTTGAGCGCCACCAGCCACTACTGTCTGTGTCAGCCACTCACCCTTCAGCAGGTCGGGCAGCTTGTCCATGTTGAGCGCCACCAGCCACTACTGTCTGTGTCAGCCACTCACCCTTCAGCAGGTCGGGCAGCTTGTCCATGTTGAGCGCCACCAGCCACTACTGTCTGTGTCAGCCACTCACCCTTCAGCAGGTCGGGCAGCTTGTCCATGTTGAGCGCCACCAGCCACTACTGTCTGTGTCAGCCACTCACCCTTCAGCAGGTCGGGCAGCTTGTCCATGTTGAGCGCCACCAGCCACTACTGTCTGTGTCAGCCACTCACCCTTCAGCAGGTCGGGCAGCTTGTCCATGTTGAGCGCCACCAGCCACTACTGTCTGTGTCAGCCACTCACCCTTCAGCAGGTCGGGCAGCTTGTCCATGTTGAGCGCCACCAGCCACTACTGTCTGTGTCAGCCACTCACCCTTCAGCAGGTCGGGCAGCTTGTCCATGTTGAGCGCCACCAGCCACTACTGTCTGTGTCAGCCACTCACCCTTCAGCAGGTCGGGCAGCTTGTCCATGTTGAGCGCCACCAGCCACTACTGTCTGTGTCAGCCACTCACCCTTCAGCAGGTCGGGCAGCTTGTCCATGTTGAGCGCCACCAGCCACTACTGTCTGTGTCAGCCACTCACCCTTCAGCAGGTCGGGCAGCTTGTCCATGTTGAGCGCCACCAGCCACTACTGTCTGTGTCAGCCACTCACCCTTCAGCAGGTCGGGCAGCTTGTCCATGTTGAGCGCCACCAGCCACTACTGTCTGTGTCAGCCACTCACCCTTCAGCAGGTCGGGCAGCTTGTCCATGTTGAGCGCCACCAGCCACTACTGTCTGTGTCAGCCACTCACCCTTCAGCAGGTCGGGCAGCTTGTCCATGTTGAGCGCCACCAGCCACTACTGTCTGTGTCAGCCACTCACCCTTCAGCAGGTCGGGCAGCTTGTCCATGTTGAGCGCCACCAGCCACTACTGTCTGTGTCAGCCACTCACCCTTCAGTAGGTCGGGCAGCTTGTCCATGTTGAGCGCCACCAGCCACTACTGTCTGTGTCAGCCACTCACCCTTCAGCAGGTCGGGCAGCTTGTCCATGTGGTATAGATTTGTAAGCATATATAACAACATGTATCGAATATGACATCGACTCTAAATAAAGTCAGTATTAATCCAACCATCGGCCGTTTCATTACGTCTCCCCTGTCACCACCTTACATGGCGACTCTGCCAGGATTGGTGTCAGATTCAAATTAATAATTCGATTTAGTAAAGAATCTATTAGTGCTAAACGTCAACTCTGCCAACTAATGGAAAGCTTTGAAAATGTGCCGTTCGACGCCATCCAGACCACAGATGCCTCAGGATATTAATACTCAAATTGGATATTACAATCACATGAGCACAACAAGTGTTGAAACACACGTGGGCATGATTTCCTGGTTGATGCTGACGTTCCTGCTGATTTTCCTCCTGGTTGGAATCATCATCATCGTGCGCTACTGCGCAAAATGCTTTAATAAAAGAGTTGAAAGGAGCGTAGACGTTGGAATGCTGCGACTACAGAAAGTATCTGCCTAAGCCTCTTTTGCTGCTGCCGAGCGATGTTCTGGAGCCTCCCAGTATGTGAATGTGTGTGTGTTCGTGTCAGTTTTTTTTTGATATGTCGAATAGTTAAAAAGTGCGCGAGTGTTATATTTACCAATTGAATAAAACTTGAACAATGACTCTACATTTAAGAATATATTAGATGAAAATACATATAAAACCATACTCACTAACTTAACGTAAAATTTATATTATCCCGTAAAACAGGTTTTTATATAAAGGTATGTATCGAAATGTTTAGTGCGATTTTATGGCCAAGTACATTAAAAATTTAATGATGATTTGCTAAGTATAAGATCA
Source organism: Emmelina monodactyla (assembly GCA_916618145.1). Taxonomy (NCBI): domain Eukaryota; kingdom Metazoa; phylum Arthropoda; class Insecta; order Lepidoptera; family Pterophoridae; genus Emmelina; species Emmelina monodactyla. The sequence continues at coordinate 8,999,398 of OU745316.1, forward strand.
TATTTAATTAAAATTGGACCTAAGCGTCGGCAGGGTGAGATAACTCAAAAAAAGTTACTCGAAGCCGAAGAACTGTCTAAACAGTTCAATGTTTTTTTAGAGTCAATTAGTAGAGTATTGCAGTTTAAAACACAATCTGAGAAAAATTTAATTCACGACTATAGCACAAATTTTCGAACATTATTTAAGGAAATTCATGAATTGTGTACTGAGTCTTTGAGTACTAATAATTTTTTAACTGAAAATATGGAGAAGTTTGATCTTAAAGTTGGGCTTAGCCTTTTACCAGTAATGACGGACCAAGAGGTCAACACAAAGGAATTAATTGACGGGATTGAATACTATGGTTCTATATTAACAGATGCTGAACCTGCTAAATTAATTTCTTTTGTTTTGAAGACCCGTTTATCTCAGTCCGCTAAATTAAAATTATCTAATAAATATGATACTATTGCTGAGTTACTGAGAGATATGCGCAAATTTTTACTAGTGCGAAAAGCGGCACCTGCAATTCAATCAAAATTGCAAACCGCAAAACAGTACGAACGAACCATATCCGATTTTGGTAAAGAAATTTCCGAGTTGTTTGTGGATCTTACTATTTCGCAGTCCGAAGGCAATTCAGAACACTATGACATTTTACGTCCTTTGAACGAAAAATACACAATTAAAAAATTTGCCGAAGGCCTTCGAAATCGTAGGATTAGTACTATAATTTCAGCCCGAGACTTTTCTTCGTTAAATGACGCCATACAAGTTGCCCAAGAAGAGGAGGTGACAATTACGTCTTCAGGTTCAACGGAAGTTGTAGGTATGTACCACCAACCGCGTAGATTCCCACCCCTTCGTAGAAATAATAGGGGACCCAGAGTATTTCGTGGACAGCGATACGCAAGAGGAAGTTCAAACAACAGGTATGTCTCTACACAACATTTTACAGGTACTTCAAAGCCTTGGTCCCGCGGAAGACCTGCAAGAGGTAGGTACAATAGGGCTCATTTCCAAAATTCACGGAAAAACGTTCATACCATGTCGCCACAGATCGACGTGGGTGGCGAACAACCAAATTCAGATTCGATGAATCATTTTTTTCGTGCCTAAATATGTAAATGTTTGCAACAGCTTAAATAAAGTTTCGATTAAATTAGGTCATCGCTGTTTAGATTGGCTAATTGACACTGGTGCATCAATTTCAGTTGTAAGACATGACCAAATAAAAAGTTTACGAATTCCTTTCCATACCGAGAAGCTGCGTATTAACGGTATCGGTGGAAGAGTACAGTCAGAAGGATATGTCAATTTAAATTTAAATTATAATGATACATTTTTTGAACACAAATTTTATGTTTTTCAGAAATTACCTTGTAAAACAGTCGGTATACTTGGACAGGATTTTCTTAGGAAATTTAAAGCTAGTTTGGACTTTGAATTAAACATGATAAAATTATGTAGCGACAGCAAGACAGTGTCGTTACCCATTGAATATTTTTATAGTAATAATTCATCTTATTTAAATATTCCAGCTCGTAGTGAAACTATTCAATATTTTGAAACGAATATTTTGGACGATTGCGTTGTGAGTTCACAGGAACTATGTAGCGTTGTTTTTATTGCAAACTCTATAGTTAGGCCACGTAATGGGAAGATACCATACAAAATAATGAATACAAGAGATAAGGAAGTTACTTTGAATTTTTTTAACTTACATTTGACGAAACTGAGCGACTATCATATTTGTCAACATATTAAACCAGTAATGAATTCTGAAAGGGTTAAATCATTATTTTCTGTTTTGAATTTTAATGGAATGAATGAAGAGGAACAAAAGTCTATTGAAAATATTTGTGCTAAGTTCCCTGATATTTTTTATTTAAAAGGTGATAAGCTCACCACAACTTCCTTGTATCATCAAACTATTGAATTAAAACCACATAACTCTCCATCTTATGTGAAGTCATATAGGCTTCCACATTCACAAAAAACAGAAATTGATAAGCAAATTAAGGAAATGTTAGATGACGGAATAATTGAGGAAACTAGAAGTGCATGGTCAAGTCCGCTATTGTTAGTACCAAAAAGAGTTGATACGACTGGTGTTAAAAAATGGCGCGTTGTAATTGATTATAGAAAATTAAACGACCAGATTCAGGACGATAAATTCCCTCTTCCAAATGTAACTGATATTCTGGATTCTTTGTCTGGTTCAGTTTATTTTACTACCTTAGACCTTTATCAAGGGTTTTATCAAGATAATTTACATAAAGATAGCAGACCCTATACAGCTTTCACAACTAATAGAAATCAATACCAAATGACTAGATTACCAATGGGGTTAAAAACTAGCCCAAGTGCGTTTTCGAGAATGATTACAGTAGCCATGTCTGGTCTTAATTACGAGCAATGTTTGGTATATCTTGACGACTTGTGTGTTTTTGGACGAAATCTTGATGATCATAACAAAAATTTAATGAATGTTTTTTCTCGTTTACGAAAAGTTAACTTAAAGTTGAATCCGGTGAAATGTAAATTTTTACAGAAAGAAATCATTTATTTAGGTCATGTAGTTTCAGAAAGTGGCATTTTACCCGACCCCGATAAAATTAAGTCTTTAGAAAATTACCCAAAACCACAAAATCCAGACGAAGTCAGGCGCTTTGTGGCATTTGCAAGTTATTATAGAAAATTCATCCCTTCATTTGCAGAAAAAGCTTATCCTCTAAATAGACTTTGTTGTAAAAATTCTATATTTAATTGGACTGAAGAATGTGAACAATCTTTTCAAAATTTAAAATCAGCACTTATTTCACCACCTATATTGCAATATCCAAATTTTGACGAAAACAACGAATTTATTCTCCAAACGGACGCTTCAGGAATGGCTATCGGATCGGTATTATGTAATAACAACAGTTTGCCAATAGCATATGCCAGTCGAAGTTTGAATAAGGCAGAAAAAAATTATCCAACTATCGAAAAGGAATTGTTAGCTGTCGTTTGGAGTGTTAAATATTTTAGACCGTATTTGTACGGCAGACGATTTAAAATTCAAACTGATCATCGTCCTTTAGTTTATTTATTCGGAATGCGTGATCCAACTAGTAGGTTAACCAAATTTCGATTACAATTGGAAGAGTACAACTTCACTATCGAATATATCAAAGGAATTAACAACTCTGCAGCTGATGCATTATCTCGAATAACTTTAACTTCCGATGATTTAAAACAAATGAATGAAAGTATTGTGAGTGTTATGACTAGAGCGCAAGTGAGAAAAATGCAAGAGATTAGTGAAAAACAAAATAAAAACGACATAAATTTGCCGGCCGATAATTATTGTCGCCCTAACTGTAGGCCTGATCAACCGAAAGTTGTGGAGATAATAAAAAAAACCGACAAATTTAGTTGAATTACGTTTATTAAATGAATGTAAATTAAAAAAATTGCAAAGGGAAGGTTTAGTAACTAGAATGTCAAATAATTATGCTTATGTTCCAAGTAGGTCAATTATTTACATAAAAGGATTTTCTCGATCAACAATTACGCGAGACGTATTGATGAGAGATTTGTCTGATTTTTGTAAATCACTTAACATAAACGAAGTGTGCATAATAAGGAACGAACATAATGAAGAATTTATTGAAGGAATAATTATTGAAATTAAAATGAATTTAAATTGGTCCGGACCAAAGATTTATATATTAAAAGGAGTTACTAGGATAAATAATATCGATGACAGACGTGTCATCATAAATGATTTTCACCTTTTGCCCACAAGTGGCCACGCGGGTATAAGGCGAATGACTAATAATATAAAAAAGTTTTATTACTGGCCTAGTATGGAGAAAGATATTAATGATTTTGTGTCTAAAAGTACTTTATGTCAAAAGCATAAACATAGCTTAAAAATAAAACAACCAATGGAGATAACGACAACATCGAATTATGCGTTCGAAAAAAATTATCTTGACATTGTTGGTCCACTGCCTAAGGATGAGTTAGATAGTTGCTACATTCTCACATTACAGTGCGAATTATCTAAGTTTGTAGAAGCGTACCCCCTACGTACCAAGGACGCGACTACAGTGGCACAAGCGTTTGCTCAGAACTTTATTTTACGGTATGGGATCCCCCGTGAAATAGCAACAGATCGCGGTATCGAATTTATAGCAAACACTATGAAACAGGTATGTGAATTACTTAGCATTAAGCAGATAACGTCGACCGCCTACCACCATGAGTCAATTGGAGCGCTTGAAAATTCACACAAAACAATGGGTGCGTATTTAAGAATAAATTGCGAAAGTCGTCCACATCTTTGGAGTAGTTGGATTCCCTATTGGTGTTTTGCATACAACAATACGGTACACACAGAGACTAAATACACACCCCATGAACTAGTTTTTGGTAAGTCTTGTATATTACCTAGTAATTTTAATTCAGGCATCGATCCTTTGTATAACTTCGAAAGCTACCCATTAGAGTTTAAATATAGGCTCCAGGTAGCGCAAAACGATGCCAAGCAAAATATTATAGCTAGTAAAGAGAAAAGAAAAAAATATTATGATACATATACTAATCCTATATCTTATTCTAAGGGAAAATATTTACTTTTAAGAAATGAAGTCGGTGATAAGCTAACAACTCTATATTTAGGCCCATTTTTAATTTTAGAAGACTTAGGATGTAACGTAAAAATTTTAAAAAATGGAAAGCAAGAAATTGTTCATAAAAATCGCACAAAACCATTTAGGTAACAAAGAAACTTATTATTATATTACTTAAGTACTTAAGACTATTACTAATACAATACACTTAGCATTATCATAATTGTTATGACATGTTTAATTAGGTAAGAAGTATAAACAATAACTTAGAGGTGTAAGATAACATTTCATACCTAACTTTGTACTTGTATGATTGCTATTTTATTGTAGCTACCTATTATGATTGCTAAACGATGCAAGCATTTAATGTTTTGGATTCTTATTGTATTTTTTTTATAAAATAATTTAGTAATATTATTTTATTTTCCCTTCCATAGGAGGTGTGGTATAGATTTGTAAGCATATATAACAACATGTATCGAATATGACATCGACTCTAAATAAAGTCAGTATTAATCCAACCATCGGCCGTTTCATTACGTCTCCCCTGTCACCACCTTACATCCATGTTGAGCGCCACCAGCCACTACTGTCTGTGTCAGCCACTCACCCTTCAGCAGGTCGGGCAGCTTGTCCATGTTGAGCGCCACCAGCCACTACTGTCTGTGTCAGCCACTCACCCTTCAGCAGGTCGGGCAGCTTGTCCATGTTGAGCGCCACCAGCCACTACTGTCTGTGTCAGCCACTCACCCTTCAGCAGGTCGGGCAGCTTGTCCATGTTGAGCGCCACCAGCCACTACTGTCTGTGTCAGCCACTCACCCTTCAGCAGGTCGGGCAGCTTGTCCATGTTGAGCGCCACCAGCCACTACTGTCTGTGTCAGCCACTCACCCTTCAGCAGGTCGGGCAGCTTGTCCATGTTGAGCGCCACCAGCCACTACTGTCTGTGTCAGCCACTCACCCTTCAGCAGGTCGGGCAGCTTGTCCATGTTGAGCGCCACCAGCCACTACTGTCTGTGTCAGCCACTCACCCTTCAGCAGGTCGGGCAGCTTGTCCATGTTGAGCGCCACCAGCCACTACTGTCTGTGTCAGCCACTCACCCTTCAGCAGGTCGGGCAGCTTGTCCATGTTGAGCGCCACCAGCCACTACTGTCTGTGTCAGCCACTCACCCTTCAGCAGGTCGGGCAGCTTGTCCATGTTGAGCGCCACCAGCCACTACTGTCTGTGTCAGCCACTCACCCTTCAGCAGGTCGGGCAGCTTGTCCATGTTGAGCGCCACCAGCCACTACTGTCTGTGTCAGCCACTCACCCTTCAGCAGGTCGGGCAGCTTGTCCATGTTGAGCGCCACCAGCCACTACTGTCTGTGTCAGCCACTCACCCTTCAGCAGGTCGGGCAGCTTGTCCATGTTGAGCGCCACCAGCCACTACTGTCTGTGTCAGCCACTCACCCTTCAGCAGGTCGGGCAGCTTGTCCATGTTGAGCGCCACCAGCCACTACTGTCTGTGTCAGCCACTCACCCTTCAGCAGGTCGGGCAGCTTGTCCATGTTGAGCGCCACCAGCCACTACTGTCTGTGTCAGCCACTCACCCTTCAGCAGGTCGGGCAGCTTGTCCATGTTGAGCGCCACCAGCCACTACTGTCTGTGTCAGCCACTCACCCTTCAGCAGGTCGGGCAGCTTGTCCATGTTGAGCGCCACCAGCCACTACTGTCTGTGTCAGCCACTCACCCTTCAGCAGGTCGGGCAGCTTGTCCATGTTGAGCGCCACCAGCCACTACTGTCTGTGTCAGCCACTCACCCTTCAGCAGGTCGGGCAGCTTGTCCATGTTGAGCGCCACCAGCCACTACTGTCTGTGTCAGCCACTCACCCTTCAGCAGGTCGGGCAGCTTGTCCATGTTGAGCGCCACCAGCCACTACTGTCTGTGTCAGCCACTCACCCTTCAGCAGGTCGGGCAGCTTGTCCATGTTGAGCGCCACCAGCCACTACTGTCTGTGTCAGCCACTCACCCTTCAGCAGGTCGGGCAGCTTGTCCATGTTGAGCGCCACCAGCCACTACTGTCTGTGTCAGCCACTCACCCTTCAGCAGGTCGGGCAGCTTGTCCATGTTGAGCGCCACCAGCCACTACTGTCTGTGTCAGCCACTCACCCTTCAGCAGGTCGGGCAGCTTGTCCATGTTGAGCGCCACCAGCCACTACTGTCTGTGTCAGCCACTCACCCTTCAGCAGGTCGGGCAGCTTGTCCATGTTGAGCGCCACCAGCCACTACTGTCTGTGTCAGCCACTCACCCTTCAGCAGGTCGGGCAGCTTGTCCATGTTGAGCGCCACCAGCCACTACTGTCTGTGTCAGCCACTCACCCTTCAGCAGGTCGGGCAGCTTGTCCATGTTGAGCGCCACCAGCCACTACTGTCTGTGTCAGCCACTCACCCTTCAGCAGGTCGGGCAGCTTGTCCATGTTGAGCGCCACCAGCCACTACTGTCTGTGTCAGCCACTCACCCTTCAGCAGGTCGGGCAGCTTGTCCATGTTGAGCGCCACCAGCCACTACTGTCTGTGTCAGCCACTCACCCTTCAGCAGGTCGGGCAGCTTGTCCATGTTGAGCGCCACCAGCCACTACTGTCTGTGTCAGCCACTCACCCTTCAGCAGGTCGGGCAGCTTGTCCATGTTGAGCGCCACCAGCCACTACTGTCTGTGTCAGCCACTCACCCTTCAGCAGGTCGGGCAGCTTGTCCATGTTGAGCGCGATGCGCACGGGCACGTCGGGGTTGGGGATGTCGGCGCGCCGCGCCTTCACGCGCGCCAGCTGCTGCAGCAGCGAGCGCCGGCAGGAGAGGAGCGAGGTGTCGCTGCCGCGGAGCGCGCCTGGGGGGAACCATGGTAGCAACGGTGTCAAAACAAACTTAATCATTGTAGGAGACGTACAATGGTCAAAATACTAATTAACACTGTCAATAACGTACTAATCGTATAATACGTTTCATAGAAACGCTGGTAAAACCAAGCCTAATCATTTAGAGACGTATAGTGGTCAAAATACTAATAAAACACTGTCAAAACCCAAATAAATCTTTATGTAAAACGTGCGTAGTCAAAATACCAATAAAACGCTGTCAAAACCAAACTTAAACTTTATCAAAAACGCACGATGGTCAAAATGTTAATAAAATACTGTCAATACCTAACAAAATCATTTTAAGATACGTAGGATGGTCAAAATACTAATTAAAACCGTCAAAATTAAACCAAATCATTCTGATAATGATTTATAATAACGGACGATGAATAAAATACTAATAAACACGACCAAAAACTTAACTAAATCATTGAGAGAAACATACGATGGCCAAAATACTCAGTGTATCTCTAAGATACTTGTAATGACTTCTATTTTTAAAAAAAACTTCCTAAACTTAATAATACATATTGCAGTTTTGATCTTAGGCGTTGAGAATAAGATGGATACTAGTGTATTGGTCTTAGTTCATTAATTTCGAATTTTTCTACGACTGGACGAAATGCGCTGAAGACTATACGTATCTTAATGCGCGTTAGACTTTTGGTGTGCAGGATTAAAATTATTAGCTGTAGGTATCTCTGTCTTATATTATGACTGAGTAAGTAATAGCCACATTAAAGTTTAGTTTAGACAGTAATAACTTGGAATGGCGTTAAAATAAAAATAGTCTCAATAAATGTAGCAGGTACAACTTTGGGTATTGATACCATTGATGTTGATATTTTAATATTGACCTTTTTGAAAAACACAAAGTTCAGTTTTGTTATAAACCTATTTTAAACTTCATACAGCGAGATAAAGTTGTATTTCGTTCACAGAAAATCATGTTTAAGACGATTTGGATATAGAAGAGGTAAATTGTCGAATAATTTTTTTTTTAATAATTTGGGCACCGGATACCGCACTGACCGAACGAAACGCAGGAACATCGTCCCTACTTCACTATGGTTTTCTGTGCGACGGTGGTATTTCACCGGTCGAGTCAGCCCAGTAATCGCTGCAGACAGAGCCTACAGCTAGACTCTACCACTCTAAGCTAGACTCTACCACTCACGACACAATGTTGACAATTCTACAGCTGCATTATCATTCTGATGTGCATTTTGCTTTGCAGTTGGTCTTTCTTGCAATACCTATGCTACAAAAGTCTCCCAGGTTCATTTTCCTTTTAACGACAATTTTGGGAACATTAAGTTTTGCCTTTGTCTATTTTAGTGCGAGACCGAAACCCTAATCCTATATTCTTATTTATAACTATTTGTTGAAGATGCTCATTCTATGTTAAGGTACTCTTAATTTAATATTTAGCTACATTTATTTTCACAACACTGTTAAAAAAGTCAATCATTATGGTAAATATTAGGAGATATAATATTTACCATAATGATTGACTTTTGTTGTTTTCCGATATTTAGGCAGTTTTATGTGCCATGGACAAGGAGTAACTAACAAGACTAAGCGAGTAGGTAGTAATAATTGACAAGTATTACAATCTGTCTTTTAGGATAAACTCTACCGGACACAGTTTGAAAACTTATACTTGAAAGCTCTCAGCCCTGCGGTTACACCCGCAGCTATATTGATTGAGTGGGAATTTTAAAATATGTTCATGCCTTAACTTTCATAGTTTATATGCAGTCAGTTGTTATTTTATAGTTACAGATTTAAATGTCTATTTCATACGTACCGTCAGCGAACCGCACGCAGTGCTGCGTGACCTCGGCGAGCTGCTGCAGCGCTTCCTTCTTCTCATTGAGGGTTCTCTGCTTCGCATCGCAGACTTCATTCAGTCGGAGGACGAGCTGCTTGCCGCGCGTGTTGATCGCGTTCGTTAGTCTGGGGGAAAAAATTACGCTTAGATAAGTAAACATTTAATGTAAGTGAAACTATGAATGTCTATTGTACAATAATAACATTATGTTGCGTTCGTACCCCCGACTTTTCTGATTTCGACTGTACCCCCACTTACCTGACAACAGTGGCGTTGACATCCCACTTACTTGACGACGGTGGCGGTGATGTCCCACTTACTTGACGACGGTGGCGGTGATATCCCACTTACTTGACGACGGTGGCGGTGATGTCCCACTTACTTGACAACGGTGGCGGTGATGTCCCACTTACTTGACAACGGTGGCGGTGATGTCCCACTTACTTGACAACGGTGGCGGTGATGTCCCACTTACTTGACAACAGTGGCGGTGATGTCCCACTTACTTGACAACAGTGGCGGTGATGTCCCACTTACTTGACAACAGTGGCGGTGGTATCCCACTTACTTGACAACAGTGGCGGTGATGTCCCACTTACTTGACAACAGTGGCGGTGATGTCCCACTTACTTGACAACAGTGGCGGTGGTATCCCACTTACTTGACAACGGTGGCGGTGATGTCCCACTTACTTGACAACGGTGGCGGTGATGTCCCACTTACTTGACAACGGTGGCGGTGATGTCCCACTTACTTGACAACGGTGGCGGTGATGTCCCACTTACTTGACAACGGTGGCGGTGATGTCCCACTTACTTGACGACGGTGGCGGTGATGTCCCACTTACTTGACGACGGTGGCGGTGATGTCCCACTTACTTGACGACGGTGGCGGTGATGTCCCACTTACTTGACAACGGTGGCGGTGATGTCCCACTTACTTGACAACGGTGGCGGTGATGTCCCACTTACTTGACAACAGTGGCGGTGATGTCCCACTTACTTGACAACGGTGGCGGTGATGTCCCACTTACTTGACAACAGTGGCGGTGATGTCCCACTTACTTGACGACGGTGGCGGTGATATCCCACTTACTTGACGACGGTGGCGGTGATATCCCACTTACTTGACGACGGTGGCGGTGATGTCCCACTTACTTGACAACGGTGGCGGTGATGTCCCACTTACTTGACAACGGTGGCGGTGATGTCCCACTTACTTGACAACAGTGGCGGTGATGTCCCACTTACTTGACAACAGTGGCGGTGATGTCCCACTTACTTGACAACAGTGGCGGTGGTATCCCACTTACTTGACAACGGTGGCGGTGATGTCCCACTTACTTGACAACGGTGGCGGTGATGTCCCACTTACTTGGCAACGGTGGCGGTGATGTCCCACTTACTTGACAACGGTGGCGGTGATGTCCCACTTACTTGACAACGGTGGCGGTGATGTCCCACTTACTTGACAACGGTGGCGGTGATGTCCCACTTACTTGACAACGGTGGCGGTGGTATCCCACTTACTTGACAACAGTGGCGGTGATGTCCCACTTACTTGACAACAGTGGCGGTGATGTCCCACTTACTTGACAACAGTGGCGGTGGTATCCCACTTACTTGACAACGGTGGCGGTGATGTCCCACTTACTTGACAACGGTGGCGGTGATGTCCCACTTACTTGACGACGGTGGCGGTGATGTCCCACTTACTTGACGACGGTGGCGGTGATGTCCCACTTACTTGACGACGGTGGCGGTGATGTCCCACTTACTTGACAACGGTGGCGGTGATGTCCCACTTACTTGACAACGGTGGCGGTGATGTCCCACTTACGTGACGACGGTGGCGGTGATGTCCCACTTACTTGACGACGGTGGCGGTGATGTCCCACTTACTTGACAACGGTGGCGGTGATGTCCCACTTACTTGACAACGGTGGCGGTGATGTCCCACTTACTTGACGACAGTGGCGGTAATACCACACTTACTTGACGACGGTGGCGGTGGTGTCCCACTTACTTGACGACGGTGGCGGTGATGTCCCACTTACTTGACAACAGTGGCGGTGGTATCCCACTTACTTGCCAACAGTGGCGGTGGTATCCCACTTACTTGACGACGGTGGCGGTGATGTCGTGCACGAGCCCGCGCTTCTTGTCGGCGATGGCGGCCTGGCGCTCCTTGATCACCTTCATGGCGGACCCGAGCAGCACCCGCTTGTAGCTGACTTCCGCTAGCAGGGAGGTTATGCTTGTTCGGGCCTGGGGGGAGATAAATAATAGTTTAGTCGTGAATAGTTGTTTCGTAAGAGCAAAGAAGTTAATAAAAAAAAAGGTGAAGTGGGAGTAGGGTACGCGCTAAGAGGCTTCCTTTTAAATTGTTAGCATGTAAAATAGTTCTTCCATAAAAAAAATATTGATTAATTTTTATGGTATTCAAAAGTTCAAATGCTGAACTGAGATTAGCCATAAATTACATCACACACAAAATATACTTATTTTTGGTGTGACGTCAACTTTGTTATAATATGTTATACAACTGTCGTGTTTTACCACTTGCATCTATGCATTTTGGAAAGTACCGTCATAAAATTCAGAAGTCGTTTCCTTGCCAAGATATCTTATACTTCATCAACATTTCATTCTTTTACATGAATGTGCCCTAATTAATGGCTGGTCCATAAGTTATTTTAGGCTAAAAGTCGGCTATAGTTTAGCAAATTCGACAGACATCAGTATTTAAGTGCATCTCATCTCACCTGCTGCGCCATCTCAGCGCTGAACTGGTAGCGATGGTCGCGGTGCTGCGTCAGCTGGCAGTCTCTACACGTGAGCCGCTCGCACGTCTCGCAGAATAGTGCCAGGCGCTCCTGTTGGGGGGAGGTTTAGTGTTTTACTGTTGTCATACGACATATGTATTCGAAAAATGTAATACTAGTGGCCGCCCGCGACTCCGTTCGCGTGGAAGTCGGATTCCCGTGGGAATGAGACGTTTTCCCGCGGTAAAAAGTAGGTAGTTTGGTAGGTTGTCCCCTTTATGTCATTCTGATGTTAATTCTGGTGTAACCTTTATTAGTGTAAAGTTTCATCAAAATTCGTCTAGTAGTTTTTACGTGAAAGAGTAACAAACATCCATACTCACAATTTTTCACGTTTATAATATTAGTAGGATAAAATAGGGTAAGACTTGTCGTCAAAAAATTGCACCCGTAACTGCTTAAAAACTATCTGGAACGCATTGGTGCTGTATAATTAGCTAGAAGAGAGCTCTGTTAAGCGAGACTAAGGTTGCTGTTTGTTTAATTACTAAATTACGCCGGTTCAAGCATCAAAAGGCTGGATTAAATTTGTACAGACAAAAGGTGCCAGGCCCACCTTGAAAAATACCTATTAGATAACATTTACATACATTAAGATCAAGACACAATATAATTTCGAATCATAGTTAAGTTTCCCATACAATAGTACCTGCGGATGATCCCTGCAGTATATGTCGTTCCGGCGCGTGCCGCTTGCCGCTTGGAGCTCCGCAATCGCCTCCTCTTTTGACTTGATCGTGTGGTCCTTGGTTATTTTTAGCCTGGCAATAGTAATACATCAGCAAATTGTACAGATCGATTTACTGTTCGGATAAGTTCAGCTCAATATTAAAATCAACGGATGGAATTGTCAAGCTTTTGACAAATCAATGACAAAAACACAAAATGTACTATTTTATATGGACAAAATGTTGCCACACATCGTTATACTACTTATGATTTCTTGCTAGTGCTACTAATAGATGGAATTTATTATTACTAAATTCATTTTAAGTTGACCGGTGTTTGACACAAAATTATGAAAGTGCTAATTACTTCCATAATTTTAAAAGAAATCGTGGTATTAAAGTTAGATCTGTTTTGTACAATAAAATCTATTGTCCGGCCACCGAGAGAATGCGTTCCTGACACATTGTGTTTGACATAACGAGGTAACTTTGACAGGCCGTCTACGAAAACAAACAAAAAAAAAGTCGTCTATTTTGACCCTACAAACAAATAATAAGCAATAAAATGATATTAAAACACACTGATTTTAAATTTTATAACTGATGGCTTACTGTAAGGGTAATAATTACTGATAAAATATGTATTTTTAAAAATGTAAACAACATCATATTTTCGTAGGGATGTGCTAAAAATATCAGTCAATTTTAAAGTTATCAATCAATTTCTAATAAAAAAGCAGAATAAGTAGCTTGGTTATAAAAACATGATATCGACGTAAATATGGATATGCTTGAAGCAGAATTATTACGGTTAGTGAAAGAAAATAAATCGGCAAATGTTAGATATGAAATAGATGAATTAGCTCTGCAGTACGGTCATCGGGTGCTGAGACTTCCACCATATCATTGCCAATACAATGCTATTGAATTAATTTGGGCTCAAATTAAGGGTTATGCAGCCCGTCGCAATACGTCCCCACCTTTTAGCACAAAAAAGATGATGGCTCTATTAAAAGAAGCTTGCGAAAAAATCACGAAGGAAGACTGGGCGAAGGCGGTAGAAAAAACAAAAAATCTTATTACCAAAGACTTTGATCGAGATATTAGAATTGATTCGATCATTGATAATAACATAATTATAAATGTTGGAGAAGATGATGATAGCACCTCCTCAAGCGAATCGGAATCTGATTAAATTTATACCAGCGCGATATCTATTATTTTAAGTATTTATTACCTACTTTTAGTTTTAGTACTTATTGTATTGTAGACCTAAATATTTGTTTTGAAAAAAGGCAGCAGTTGGAGTTTCTTGCTATACAAGTAAAATAGATATAAGATAAACTAATTTTTTTACTAATGTTGATTGAAAAAATATTTGTCAATATTATTTTTTACCCCAACACTACTGGCATGTGTCACAAACGCAATCTCTCGGTGGCCAGATTATAGTGTTAATCAAATGCGGTATTAACGTTAGTCAGCTAATGAACTTCATCGTGGTTAGAACTAATTTACACGAGAAATAAAGAACAAACATTAAAGTTTAACCGCCGTATTCATGAACATTCGTTACACAAATGTCTTTCTCAATCCTATGCGACAGTATAGGTAACCGGTAGAGACAAATAACATTTAAAGTAATGTAAGATTTAACTGCTTTAAGGAATAAAGAGATAGCGATTTTAGTTCAAGATTTTACTTATTCTTCCTATGGTTAAGTCGCTAATAACACATAAGTCATTAATTTTTCATTACGTAATATTCATCACACAAATCCTTGTCTTAACGTCAAATTAGACCGCAGTTATCATCTGTAATGCTAGAGATTACCTCTGATGTGCCTGTACACACGACGCACAGATAAACTCGGCACAATCCACGCAATACGATGTAGCCGACTCGTGCTCCTCACAGCTGTTGCAGAGTTGGTTGGAGGCGACTGTACCTGGGTGGAGTAAGGGATATTGAACTCTGTGTTGTAGGTGGGGAAGGTTATAATGTAATGTAGGGAAGGTGAGGTCAATGAACTTTGGGAGTGAAAAGTTGTGGTTCTAGAAAATATTAGAGATAAAAAATGGTTTTGTTTCAGACGAAAGGTTGGTGTTAATATACTGAAAATACAGATATTAGGTAAAGCAATACAGTAGGAATTTAAAAATTAAACAGTCAAGGTACAAAGACAATCAAGAGCGACTTGGTTGATAGTGGGAATCGAACCCAGAGCCTTCTGCATATTTGCCTAAAACTCAAACGACTAAATCCCATATTTCTTCCAAATAAAAATAAAAACACTCGCAATTTATTTTTTGCGACAGTTTTTGAGCTTTCATTTTATCCAATCTATCTCTTATTTTTAAATCCGCTGGATATATAAAACTTAATATTACATCAAGTCGGGACAAAGCATGAACATAATGGAACGGTAGGTAATAACGTTTTATGACTGCAGTGAACGTACACCAGAGAACCATTACGGTTGCTTGTGTAAGTTAACGCTGAACTGGAGTACTATAGAGTTCAAATGTACGGCAAACTCTGAGTAAAGTTGGCTGTCAGAGGCATCGGTTAACAATTTCAAAGTAAAGGCCTTGGGTAATAAAAATGAAGAAGAGAGTAAATTCGCTTTTGCGAAGTCGGAAAGTGATACTAATAGAGCTTACTCAATGCGAGGTTTAGTAATTTTTATTCTTAAAAATTTTGCTAGAGATTTTACTTTTTTAGTTTTGCATTTAAAATGCTAATTTATTAATTTCTGAAGTTATAGATACTGGAAAAAGGAACGCGGGTCTCCGAGCATTGCACGACTGGGACTGACTTAAAAATTTGGTTACTTTTCACGGGTTTAAACATTTCTTAGATGCTCAATGACCTAATGGTGCTTTATAACATCGACAATTACCTTAGCTTGGGGAAAACAAGTTAGTTCCTATAGTGCATGGGTAACAACCCGAGTACACATCTTAGATTAATCCTACAAAATCAAGTAAACCAAATAACTCCCGAAGTATAACAATATAACTGAGTTAAGATCGCGATTGTTATTCAAATAACTATTATGCTACGTGCAAACTCACTACGTTTCATTGAGAACGATTGAGATAAGAAACAACCACAACATAGCAAAGTCAGTTACGTAACCAGACAAAAAATACAGGTATAAAGTGCATGCAATAACTTTGGAAATGCAAATTGAGTTTTTCAAAGGAAATTTTTTATACAAGACTTTTATACATGAAATACTCACTAAGAATATACACTTTTATGATATTTCTGGTGCAGTCAATAGCCTGTCTCAACGACTCCTAAATGTCTCGGGTTGAGTAAAGTAATTTAGCAAAATGGGGAAAAGCCACAAAGAACATTTAAGGCATCTGTGCCGAGGCGGTGAGCACGACTAGACTAGTACATAACTTATTCTTATGTACTTACAGTACTTCTCAATATTGATGTTATCGTCATTCAAACATTTACAACGAATTTTCAAATAGGTCTTCCATTTTACAAAGACTATTATTGATGATGATAAAAATTGAGAAGTATTTTCCAAATTTGTGTAGAAATTTTATAGTTTTGAAATTATGGTCTTAGCCACTATCCTGACCTCCCTAGGCCATGTTTATTAAATCGTCATTACCAACAAACTATTTTATCAAATTTCCCGTCAAAAGCGACTGTACCATTATCTGCCTAAGAATTTCTTAATCTATACTAATATTATAAAGAGGAAAAATATGATATTTTGTTTGTTTGTTTGTTTGTTTGTAATGAAAAGGCTCCGAAACTACTAAACCGATTTAAAAAAATCCTTCACCATTCGAAAGCTACATTTACGAGTAACAAAGGCTATATTTTATTTTGGAAAAAATAGGGTTCCGTAAGATATTGCCAAGGGAAAAACCATTTAGTTGAGGGTGAAACCGCACGGCGAAAAGCTAGTTATATAATAATGTTACATTACTTACTTTAGTATAGTACTATAAGTTACCTTGTGTAGAAGCCTGGTCAGCAGCGGCTTTCTCCATGACGAAGCGCTGTTCGATCATGTTGGCCATCGAGCACTGCAGCTTGCAGACCGGACAGGCCACCGACACCGCTCGATCCATACCTGAGGGCAATTAGAATACATTTCATAATTAAGCTTCATTATTAGAAGTAATATAGGCATTTTTGATTTTAGTTAATTAACTATTGCAGGCGGAAAAATGTTACCCTGCTGAAAAAAATGATTGGATGATGGTAACTTAAGTCTAAGTAAAATAATAGTTTTTTGAATGCAGTTTGTTACAAACCTATTCGGTAAAATTACCTAGCAGATGGTGAAAACAGCATTAAAATCCGTTATGTGGTCTTGGAGGGCAAAGATACCAACAGGCACGCATGTAGCGACTTTGCTTTATACTATGTAATGATGATGATAATGATAATGGCACGAACACAGTAAAGTAATTCTAGTACTCTTGGTCGTGTTATCACGACAAATTAAGCGAATGGAAGTGCACATTTGACCCGAGACTTTAATTGCTGTGTCATATTTGCAAGTTTAAACAATTTAATGAGGTGTTTTTAAAAAAGAGCTTTACATACTAACTAAATAATTTGCCATTATTCCCTAGTGTTGGTTTGGTGGACAGTGCTTATTGTTCAAACTTAAAATCCAAAAACACTTTGTTGAATTCACCTAATTTATGCAAGCTTCTTGCATTATGGTTCTTATCACGAACTGTTAAAAAACGCATTAGTTGTGATGGTGAGTGAATGAGCCCTTTTGAATATAACTAATTGTCCCTTTTAGTAAAGGTATTTTAGTGTATTAGTCATCAAAGAACTATTGGTTGGCACAGACTAAACAAGCAATCGTCAACAAAAAATCATAATCTTACGGAAACCAATTTAATAGTAAAAAAAAACGTTTCCTACGTTGAAGATCATTAAAAGGTTTCTTGCCAAGAAAGATATTAGATAGGTTCTGTTTAGTGACAATTGCTTGGTAAATTCCTAAATTATCGGACCAAAATCTGAAAAATGAACTGTTTCATTAAGGTTCTGCTTTGGCCCTAGAACTGCTTTGTAATAAAATTTTACTCTTTTTTTGCAGCTTATCTTCGTACGTATTAAAAAAATATATTGTATAAGCACACACACTAAATCAACTAATTTAAATGCACAAAAAAGCATACAATGTGCAATATATAACGCTGTTAAAGTGTATTGTGGCAGATTCAGTCTGATCTTTTACACGGTATAGCGAAGAACTCATTTCACATTTAAATTACCGGTCATTCATAAATATGAAGCCTTCACTGCGGCTGCATTTCAATTTAACCTCAAGCACTTTGCTACATCGGTTGATTTTGCAAAGTTTATTTTTACATATTTTCAGCATGTAACCGACGTTTTTCGAATTGAAAATTAGCACTAAAGTACATTTAATTTAAACTCAATATGGTTAAAATAAAATTGTATGGTAAGTAATTCTTAAGTACTAGAAATATCTATTCAGAAACTGGCGGTTGTTTTAATATAGCCCAAATATAATCTTGAATTTCATTATTTTTACAACGTCCCAAATAATACTCGTAAAATTCTTATTTTTTGCGCTGAAAGCGAATCTTCATTTGACACATCACATCAGAAAAATTGCACCTAATGTTATTTAACTACGTTTTAGTGTTAATTTTTATCAAATAATTTATTGTTCCATTTACTACCTTTTAGTTTATAAAAAAGAATTAGCCTTGTGTCCTTACTTTTTAAAAAAATATAATATAGGTAGCATGCGGGTCACCTGATGGTAAGTGATCACCGCCGCCCATGACTACCCGCTACACTGTGGGTGTTGGGGGTGTGCTGCTGACCTTTGACAAAATTGGGCACCGGATACCGCACTCACCGAACGAAACGCAGGAACATCGTCCCTACTTCACGTCGGTTTTCTGTGCGTTTCTTCTTAAAAGTATGTTTAGTCATTCGACCGCCCATTCGATCCATACCACTCACCCATGACACCATCCAGCTTGGCCTTGAGACACGCCTCGCACAGCGAGTGGAGGCACTCCATCAGCAGCGGCGTGCCGTCGGCGGCGACCAGCGCGTGCTTGCAGAACACGCAGCGCGCGTCGCTGGCGGCGTCCGCGGCGTCCGCGCTGTCGTCCGGCTTGGCTGCGCCGGCGCATGCGGCTGGAGGCTCGGGGGCAGCCTGGGGGAAATAGTATATCATTATCATCATCATCATCATCATCATTACATAGTATAAATCCAAGTCGCTAATTCTGTCTGTTTGTATGTTTGGCTGCTAATTCCTCCTTAAGTACGTAACGGATTTTGATGCGGTTTTTGCCACGTTTTAGGGACTCTAGACATTTGAATTTGTTAATAAAGAACATGCGATAAAAGTTTTGTTAAGTTTGAGAAAATTCGAAGTTTAGTGAACAAGTCGGCCAAAATTACACCATTGCGAAGCGTGGGCGGGTCGCTAGTTGTTTATAAATAAATCTCCAGACTGACACACCAACTGTGTGGCCCTAAACTGAGCAAAGCTTGTACTATAGCTACCACACAATGGGCTAGGGGAGAACCTAGTTACACCCAGACAAGAGCCAATATCGAAAAACCATTTTTGCGAAATTGGCCCGACCGGGAATTGAAACCGGAACCTTCCGCTTAGCAGTCCGGTATACTGCACCACAGAGGTTGTCAATGTTATAGATAGAGTTATGCTTCGTGCTTGGGAAGGAATGATAAGCTGTTGGTGCCTGTTATAACAAACATGTCCATGAGGATGGAAGGAACAATCGTGTCGAGTAAAGCGACTTGACAGTGAGAGGCCACTCCTCTACAGGAACTACGTCGGATGCGTTAAGCGGCTGTTTCAAAAACGTTAGCGAATACATAAAAAGATACGCGGTTAAGTAATAAATTTATAACTTCTTTTTGGAAAAGAGATCATAAATCTATCTCATTGAATCAAATCTAAATTATGAGACCAAAACGATTAGAAACACTCACCATTAATAAATAAAATAAATAAATATCTTTATTATACCGTAAATACACTTTATTTCTACTGGAAACCTCATTAGGCCGCAGGCGAAAGGGCGTAGCAAAATACTGGTACATAAAAAAGAGTAATAAGGGTCTGTATACCCTTGGATCCTTAATAATCTCGTAAAACTGGCGGTGAGTAAAAATATATTTTGCCTTTGAGAAATCCTTACAACGAATCCCATTTAACCCTGAATTTAGATTTGCATTGATTACGAAAAAGGTTCCCGAAATTTAACCGCACCCAAGTGTAATGGTTTCACACAATAGGTCTCACACTTGAACCATTTAAAAAAAAAATTTTTTTTAATAGTGCAAATAACTTAAAATTGAAAATAAATAAGAAGGAGATAAGATAAAAACGATATTTGGGTGATTATCAAAAACAGAGTTTTCGTCTTGTCCGAGGCCTAAAATCCATGAAATTTTGTCTTCTTATCATTGATATTTTTTTTGTAGAAAGTTTTAATACATAGACACTTAGTGCCATACAGTATTTAAGCAAAATCTATATAACTGGATTTAAAATATTTTTTTAAAGGTAAATTTTCTAAGCTCTTTGGCGCGTCCTTTACTCCCTTATTTTTTTCTGTGAGTTGTAGTATTCTAAATTATTAAAATAAGAATGTGATTTTGATATCTTTTATTTGTAATACATCTGATGGTATTGTGAATTAATTTTAATACGTAAATTACATAAACTTTCGATGTAATGAACGAAATGGTTTTGTCCGAGCAAAAAACCCTAATTTCTTTGGCGCGACAAAACCGTTGATTTATCACTATTAAAACACTTCGCTACTAATTCGAGTGAACACCCTCGGAACTAGCTGGTCATCCGTCAATAAATCGCAGGAAGCAGACGTGCGTTGTGCGTGACGCCGATAAATTAAAAAATTTTTTCGTCTAGATTGTGGAGTTTCGGCAGGTAAGTGCCTAATTTCTTCGATATACATTTTCATGCTACAATATTTACAGATTGCTTAAATATTTTTTATATCTATAGTCTAGCTCAAATGGCATGCACCTGGCAAAAAAAAGTCATTTTACCGCCAAAGGATTTTTAGAAAAAAATCGAAAACATGTGTTTTCTAATTTCATTGTTCCTAATTTCTATGTATTTCTTTGGCTTCCCGCGCCAAAGAAATTAGATTTTGTACACAGAAATTATTATTATTATTATTATTTGGAAAACAGGCAAGCAGTTGAAACAACTGATACAGCCTGTATCTAATTATTCAATTAGATTGATTCTCTTTTAGAAAAATATCCAGTTTGTTTTTGAAATGGTTAAGGTCTTGTGCTGATACAACTTCCTCTGGCAGTCTGTTCCAGTTTGTGACAACTCTGTTAGTTAAGAAATTCTCAAACGGTTTACTGTATGCACGGCGTAGTGAGAGTTTAAGATGGTGACCTCTTAACTGTGTGTTTATGTTCCGTTCAAATATATTGTCCAAGTCATTAAGATCATAATGTCCCCTTAATATTTTGAAAGTTTCAATTAGGTCACCTCGTTCCCGGCGGGCTTTCAGAGTTGTTAGGTTAAGCTTTTTTAGTCTTTCTTCGTAAGGAAGCTTTTTTAAATGCCTAGGAATTTTGGTAAAAGATCTTTGCACCTTTTCAAGCTGATTTATGTCTTTTAAAAAGTAAGGACTCCAGATTTGGAAAGCATATTCAATGATAGGTCTTATGTAAGTTTTGTAGATTTTAAGCATCATTGGAGGTGAGAGTGTCCCAAATGCCTTTCTTATAAGGTAGATTGTGCTTTTGGCCTTTTTTGAGATGTTATTTATGTGCTCTTCCCATTTGAGATCTGCCGAAATTGCCACTCCTAAGTCTGGCTGTACCTGAACTGCCTCAAGTTCAAGATCGCAGAGTGTGTACTTTAAATGTGGATTTTTTTTCCCAATGTGTAGAACTTTGCATTTTTTTGCATTGAGGCTTATGTTCCAATCCGATGACCACTGGACAGTATTTTTGAGGTCTACTTTTAGCTGGTCATAGTGGGTGTTAGGATTAGAAAATATTTTAGTATCGTCAGCAAAGATACTGATTTTGCTCTGTATGCGTTGGGGTAGATCGAATGTGTAGATTATATACAGTACAGGGCCCAGTACAGAGCCTTGCGGCACGCCGCTCGTGATATGACGTTCTTCAGATGTTTTGTCCCCAATTTTAACGCGGAATGTTCTATTTCTTAGGAAACATTCAATCCATTTTAGAAGTTTTCCTCGTATACCGATGAAATTTAACTTGTGCAGTAATCTAGCAGTAGGCACTTTGTCGAAAGCTTTTTCGTAATCAAGATATATCACGTCTGTGGGTTCTCCTCTGTTAAAGCTACAAGTCCATTCGGAAAGACATGATAGTAAGTTTGACACGGTTGAGCGTTTAGGGTAAAAGCCATGCTGTACCTCGCTTATTATTTTATGTTTCTGTAGAAAATCCCGTATATGTTGGACAATTACTTTCTCCATGACTTTGCAGGAAATACAGGTAAGGCTGATGGGTCTGTAGTTAGAGGGATCTAGTTTATTTCCTTTTTTGAAAATTGGCGTCACAATAGCGGTGTTCCACCAAACTGGTAGTACCCCGGTGTTATAGGAAGTCTGCATTATGTCAGCTAGCATATCTGCAGTGTCGCATTTCTGTAGAACTATTGCTGGTATTTCATCGGGACCCGGTGATGTGCAAGCCTTTACTTCGTCTAGTGCTTTTTTAACCTTTTCTACTGTGAAGTTTAAGTCCTCGATGGTGTCCGTAACTTTGTAGTTGGGGTCCAAGTCGGGTAATCGGCCTTGAGGATCTTTTTGGTATACAGAGGCAAACTGTTCCGCAAAGGTTTCAGCAATTTCATTCGCTAGTGTTATTACTTGACCACTATTGTTTTGCAAAGCTGAAGGAGTATTTATTTTAGATGACAACTGTTTTCTTATGTACGAGTAAAACTTTTTTGGGCTAGAGTCCAATAGTCGTGTTTCGTATGACCGCCTTTCAGATTTTGTAAGGTTACTAAGTTTGTTGTTTGCCTTTCTGTAGTCTTGGTACGCTTCGTCGAGCCCTGTCAGTTGATATCTCTTCCAAAGTCCCAGTTTTACATTTCTTAATTTCAGTATTTTTTTAGAGATCCAAGGTTTGTTACCAAATTTGTGGTTTGTATTTAAATATGGAACGTACCGTTCTGTTGCTTGCTTGACCGCTTTAATAAACGTGTCATATTTGTTGTTTGCGCAATTGGTATCTAGCATAATTTGTGGCACCGAGTTCCTTAGTTCCGTGTTCATTTGGGTGTAGTCTGCTTTCAAATAGTTCCATTTTCTTATCTGGTGCACCTTTTGGTGTTTTATCTCACTCTGTATAGTTGACACTAAACAAGTATGGTCACTTTTTCCAATTGGTGCCTGGTAGTCAATGTGGGATATAAGTGATTCGTCGTTGGTCAGAATTAAGTCTAACAGAGATGGCTGATTACCTTGCCGATATCTAGTGAAGCTATCGACAAGCTGGATTACGTTGTTTTCATTGTACCATTGTACGAAGTTTTTCTCGCAGGGTGTTAAGTAACCACTTGTAGTAAGAGGCCACGATATATTGCCAAAGTTAAAGTCGCCCATGATAAGTACCGTGTTGGACTCTGTAGACTTGTTGAGTAGGTCAAGTAACATATCATCTTCTTCAATTGTTGATTCGTGTCCTCTGTACAATCCACATAACAGAAATTTATTGTCACCAATTTGAACGTCTAGCATCAAGCATTCAGAAAAGGTGAACTTCTGGTTGAAGTTTTTGTTTAGTTTTGTAGTTACAGCAGAACTGTTATTTACAGTATATATAGCTACTCCTCCACTGCGTTTTCTTAACCTATCGTTTCTGTAAATATCATATCCAGGAATTTTTAAGAGAGAGTCATCAATATCAGGTTTTAGCCAAGTTTCTGTAATGATGATTATAGCCGGTTTCACGAGGTTGATCCTTGCCATAAATAAGTCAATCTTTGACATTACTGATTGTATGTTCGTATATAATATGGAAAACTCGCACAGAGAAGAAATCATTTTAATGCAGGTGTGTGTTGTAGGAGTCGTTGTAGTGGGTAGCTGGGGTAAACAATTCAGTTTTTTTGAGCTGTAATTTTAGTGATGGTTGGATGCCCTTGTACATATTTAATAGTTAGATCCAGTTCACCATTGTTTTTGCGTTTGTCAAGTTCTTCACGAAGGTAGTTCAAGTATTCGCGCTGCAAGGGCGTGAGGTCTGACTTTACAGCGGAGGGTTTAGCCAATTTAAATTTGTTGCGAAGAATTTCAATTGCATCGCTTTTGGATTTCAGTACAAGTTTTATCGGGCGGGATTTGCCGTTGGTTCCAGCTTTTAACGCTCCTAGGCGAAAGATTTTTGCATCGTTACAGTTTACTTTATTTGTTATCTGTTTTATAAATTTGGTGGTCTCATTTTTATCGTGCTCCTTTCTTTGTTCCGCATCATCACTCGAGGACTCCAAAATATCATAAATGATGACGTTCTTCTCCCTGCTAGCTCTGTCTGAGATTTCCCGTATGGCAGACTCGGTTGCAATCATGTTTTGACGCATACGTAGCTGTTGGACTTCTTCAGTTAGTTTGTTCAAAGTTAGCATTATTGTAGGCAGTTGGGCCAAGGTTGATTTGCAGTCGCTGCATAAATAGGATACGACCCGTGCTACGGTTTTAAGTTCAAAAACTCGCACTTCAGTGGGCGAAAGCCCATGGCAATCTCCACATAAAAGGCTTTTGCATGAGTCACAAGTCACCGATAATTTTTTCTCGTTGGGTGTCTTCTTGCACTTAATGCAATTTTGAACGTTGGAAGTAGGCGATTTTTTAGCATTCATTTTATTTAGTTTAAGAACACTATCTAGTAACGTCAGTTATCACTGTCAGATGTCAACTTGTCACTTTGATTACTTGAATCCCACTCACAAATGTTACTAAATTGAGGGTACTTGCAAATAATTATGTACGAAAAACACTTTTAATGTTTTGATTTTTTGCCTAATTTGGCTCGTTTAAGTTCAGATTTTAACTGATTTCACAGCACAAGACACTTTCTCACTTGATTTTAATAATTACGGCTTTCAAAATAAGGTTTTAAGTATTTTACGACAATAATATCGGTGAGCACAACAAAACACGACTTAGCAACTTTGACGTTCTGTTTATTCTATCAATTATAACAAGAAGGAAAAAGAAAAAGTTCTGTCTATTATAACAAGAAGGAAAAAGAAAAAGTTATCAGTAAAGAAAAGCTGCGAAAAGGACTATATAATTTTTATAATAAATATACTAACTGTGATTATTCATGTTTCAAGAGAAAATAAATGAAATTTAAATGGAAACAAAACTTAGTTTTCTTTGTTTTATTCTTGTTTTTTTAGGTGTGGTTTGAAAAAATATACCTGTTTTTATTATTATTATTAAAGCTAGAAGTGTTACTTGTTTAATATAATATCTGAAAATATGTTTTGCATTCTAATTATATTTTTTTAGGAGAAAAACCTAATTTCTTTGGGCATCCAAATTTTAAAATGCTAAAACATCAAAATTACTGGATAAATTTTAGGGCCAAAAAGATTAATTTGTAGCTTTAGACAACATCTACAATGTGTGTTATTTATTATGGAATAATTATGAAAAAAAAAATGTGCCAAAGAAATTATGCATTTTAGGCAATTTTCTGATAATCACCCATTTACATCAGTTATCGAGACTTAGTAGGAGTAGGCATGAATGCTGCGAATATTCATGCAGACACTGAGTAGACATTCTTATATAAGTACCACTTCTTAGCAGAACTTTAAATTAAATTCAATTTGTTATAAAAATAGAATAAAAAAATATTTTTTATTAAAATGGTGTTTTGATCAACTAAGAACAGACACAATATACACACGTCTAACTTTCAAGCCTTACACATATCGTTTCACGTTTAGGGTTACTTAAAAGTACTTTGTATTCCTGAAATACAGTTTGACCAACGTTTGTTTATCTAACGTAACCCGGGATCCAAAGCCTCGGC
Organism: Emmelina monodactyla; assembly: GCA_916618145.1. Taxonomy (NCBI): domain Eukaryota; kingdom Metazoa; phylum Arthropoda; class Insecta; order Lepidoptera; family Pterophoridae; genus Emmelina; species Emmelina monodactyla. The sequence goes on from OU745316.1 coordinate 9,025,323, forward strand.
ACAACTGAGGCCTGGTTATTATTCATTTAAGTCTTATTGATAAAGCTATTATCTATTTACTTAAATCAAGACCGGTCGCTTGCGCTTCAAAATTAATTAATTGTACCTGGTCATTAGAACTGTCCGCGTATTGGTACTTCTTCACAAGTAAGTCTCTTAAAGTTGTCATTATCACAATTAAAGATACACACGACTGTTTCATAAAGGAGTTTATTTAAAACTAGCACCAAGGCAAGGCTATATGTACAACACGAAGGGTTAAAGTCCAACTTAACAGCGTGAGTCCAAAGTGTTTTTGACATTGAAATTTAAAGATTATGAATAGGATAATAAATAAACGACAACGTAACATTGATACAGATGGTACGGTAAACAAAAATAAATAATCTTGATCACAGATACGTGATGCTTTTTTATTTTATCAGCTATCTATTAGTTTTATTATTTTAATTAAAATAGAGAGTAAACAAGCTAAGATAGGTGACTTGATAACCATTTTTCTACAATGCAATATGTTATCGCAAATTATGATTTGATTTGTGAGGAAGTGGGATGATAAAGAACCTTAGTACGTAAAGGTGCGTTCTCACGGTGGTGCACGGGATTACGTAACCTGTCGTAGAAGCGCAATGATAATAAATAATCATGTGACTATTAGCCTTAAGCCCTGCAAATTACTGATAGTCAAATGACTTTCCGTTTCCGCTGGAATTAATATGTACATCTTCCATGTATTATATCTTCCCGAAGTAAAATTATAACTTATTAGTTTTTGCAATAACACGTAGTGTATTATTTGACCTGCGAATCATATCCCAGACAGATTTTAATCAAATTCTCGCAGTTGTTTTTACGTGAATAAATAACAAAGATCTCTAGAAACCACCCATCTACGATTGCTAACTAAAACGTTAATAATATTTTAGGCATCATAGGATCAACATTATGCCTATTGATCTCGTGTAAGAGTTCTCAGAATTGCCTTATAGCTGTTGCCACTGACGTAGGTTCTTTACGGTAGTTATAGTTCTTTTGAAGTTATAAACACTGGAAAAAGGAACGCGGGCCTCCGAGCATTACGCGACTGGGACTCGAACCCAGGACCTTTGGATTGCCGGTCCAATGCTCTTCCAACTGAGCTACCGCGCCGCTACGTTGACCCACCGAAATTTCTTCCAGTATCTATTGTGCTTTCGTCATATAGCTGACGTTATTCCATCAAATGAGAGGAGTTTCCGCCTCTTCATTGCAGTAGAAATACCTTTACAGGATATTTAACTACTAATTAAGATGAAACAAGCTAATGATTGAGATTTTACTTTTTAATTTTGCATTATAAATGCTAATTTATTAATTTTGAAGTTATAAACACTGGAAAAAGGAACGCGGGCCTCCGAGCATTACGCGACTGGGACTCGAACCCAGGACCTTTGGACCTTAGTTAAATATCCTGTAAAGGTATTTCTACTGCAATGAAGAGGCGGAAACTCCTCTCATTTGATGGAATAACGTCAGCTATATGACGAAAGCACAATAGATACTGGAAGAAATTTCGGTGGGTCAACGTAGCGGCGCGGTAGCTCAGTTGGAAGAGCATTGGACCGGCAATCCAAAGGTCCTGGGTTCGAGTCCCAGTCGCGTAATACTCGGAGGCCCGCGTTCCTTTTTCCAGTGTTTATAACTTCAAAATTAATAAATTAGCATTTATAATGCAAAATTAAAAAGTAAAATCTCAATCATTAGCTTGTTTCATCTTAATTAGTAGTTAAATATCCTGTAAAGGTATTTCTACTGAAATGAAGAGGCGGAAACTCCTCTCATTTGATGGAATAACGTCAGCTATATGACGAAAGCACAATAGATACTGGAAGAAATTTCGGTGGGTCAACGTAGCGGCGCGGTAGCTCAGTTGGAAGAGCATTGGACCGGCAATCCAAAGGTCCTGGGTTCGAGTCCCAGTCGCGTAATGCTCGGAGGCCCGCGTTCCTTTTTCCAGTGTTTATAACTTCAAAATTAATAAATTAGCATTTATAATGCAAAATTAAAAAGTAAAATCTCAGTTATAGTTCTTCAAATATATCCAACCATAAATAGGACAAATTGGCATCATCATCATTATTACTAGTATAAGCAAAGTCGCTAATCGTGTCTGTTTGTATGTTTGTCCTCTAACTCCTCCTAAACCACACAGCGAAATTAAAACCGATGTTTGCTATTCTTTAGGTATTTTAAACACAAACATTAAAGTAATAATTCAGTAAAGTTTAAGAAAAGTTCGCAAAAATTCAATATTTCGTGAATAAGTCGGCCAAAATTGCACCATTGCGCAGCGCAATGAAACTTTACAGTAATATAGGTTATACATCAAAACAACACATTGGGGACTTTTTACCGTGGGAAAACTTCTCATTTCCACGGGAAACCGACTTTCACGCGAACGGAGTCGCGGGCGGCCACTAGTATTTTATAAAACTATATGTACTTTCCGTTTGAGAGTAGTTATTTATATTTATACCATATGCAGTCCTATCTATCCTAGGACTGCCTGTAGTTTACATTGTTTTGTTTACAGAAGTGGAAGTAGATTTTCGAGATCTCTACAAACCAGCGAAAATTAACCATGTTTCCTAAATGGGATAGATAGAAAAAAACACAAACCGTATGTTTTGGTGTAAGGAAATAAAGCCTTGCCATTAAATGTTATGAGCAGGAAATCATCTTATTGAACAGTATAGGCTGTCCCAATTCTGCATCAGAATGATTTTACTTATGTTTCGCTTCTTAAAATCTAAAGTATTTTATATTTTTTTCTCTCTTTCTTGCAGGCATTTTTCATAGACAGAATCATGCATCAAAACAATCTTTAAATGTGATGTTATGAACTTATTCCTAAAAAAATATTTTATTACTTTTTAATCCTCTGTTATTTAACAAAACCTAAGCCCTAATGAAGCCTTTTGATTTGTATATGCTTGATTCATGGTTTAACCAGTCAACCTATAGGTACCTGTATAAAAGTCTACAAATGCAGTTTTTTTTTTTTTTTTTTTGTAAAAATGCTTCTTTACCTCCATTTTGCATAGCCATGGGATAAGTAATAAGTATATAATACTTGCTTTATTGTAAGATTTAATTCCGCATGAATTTTTCGAACTTGTACTGAAAAACTTTTCGAACTTTTTTCGAATTTTCCTAACAAATTTCATTAAACATAAATTTGATATTCGGACAATTGGAAAAAAAAATTTTTGAATAAGTTTGAACTTCTTTTTTGCCTTTGGTGTGGTGAATACTTTACAGCACATAATTGTGTTATTACAAACTCTTTTGTGTATACGGTATTCAACAACTGAAAGACATTGACTTTGAAGTGTAAATAAAAAATTATCTTGTCACATGTGTCGTAAAAAAATATATTGTGTTTTTGGATTGTGAGATTTTTCTTTCGTAAATTCTTTAAAAAAATATAACCACGCTCTGCTACCACATTAGGTTATGGGCCCAGCACGAATATGGAGTCACTAATTGGAAAAGTTCAAATTGGTTTACTAGAGGATAAAACAACATGGGATACTTGGAAATACAAAGTACGCTGCTTATTGAGCACCGTTCCGAAAGCGCTCGATGTAGTAGACGGCTCGTTCCAAAGACCCACCGCGCCCGCATCCGGAGCAGGCGATGCAGAACAAGCAGCATATAACAGTACTTTGGAACAATTTACTAAAGCAAATGCAGCTGCTATACTACTCCTCACGACCAATATGAAAGAGACCACATTACGTAAAGTTATGCGATTTTCGAACGCTAGAGATATTTGGCTTGAGTTACTTCGCCTCTTCGACGGCAGCGACGAGGACAAAGCTTATAATTTGTGCATGAGCTTCTTTGGTTACAAAAAAGATACCGCAGATGATGTAGCTAGCCACCTGTCCAAACTAAAAAATATTTGGACACAGCTTAATATAGAATTAAAAAAGGATAATAACAAGGAGCTACCGGAACTAATGCTTATATGCAAAATTCTAGATACCCTTGACGATTCATTTTTTGCATTCAGGAGCAGCTGGCTATTAATTCCAAAATCCGAAAGAACCATTGAAAGACTCACTACACACTTATGTGCATACGAAAGAGCTGTTCAAAGCAACAATTCCTCAACTGCACAACAAGAAGCTCTTGTTTCGAACTCAAACCAACCTTCTACATCTGCGACCACACATAAGAAGGGCAAAAAGATTAGGTGCAATTACTGCAGAGCCGTAGGACATCGCGTCAAAGACTGCAGAAAGTGGATAAACGACGGGAAACCGCCTAAGAGTTCAAATCCAAAGCCACCTACGCCTTCTGCCTCGAACACAGCGAACATGCTTTTACTAAGTGTTGAAAATACCGAAGCTTTCAACATCGTAACAGACACTGAGAGCTGGTTTGTAGACAACGGAGCCACAAGCCACGTCACAAACAGAGCCGACGTTTTTCAAACCTACGAACATTTCAAAGAGAACTATACTGTTACAACGGCTGCTGGCAATGAAGTCCGTGCCAAAGGCAAAGGTACAGTACAACTCAGAGGATATGTTAACGGGAAACAAGTCGACATCTGCCTGCAAGACGTCTGGTATGTGCCAGCAATCAGCAAGAACCTCTTCTCCGTCCTCGCACTTCACGATCGCGTCCCAAATAGCATCTTTTCATCCAGGACAAACGTATGCAACGTCACTGTCAACGGCAAAATATGCCTGATTGGGAAGAGACAGAAACAAGGTGGCTTATATCGACTGGAAGTAAAACCCGTACTACCAGAAACACCACCCGAAGTCTTTGCAACAATTACAACGATGCAACTCTACCACGAGAGACTCGCACACCAAAACAAGAGGCACGTAAAAGCCACAGTTAAGCGAGAACTGGGCCTCGACCTACCTCTTGACAAGGATACGTGTGAAGGCTGCATCTTCGGTAAGGCGCATCGACTTAAATTCGGTACAAGATCCCGAGCAACCGCGGCTGGAGAAATTGTACATACTGACGTTTGTGGACCGTTCCAACCAAGCTTCTCAAACTATCGTTACTACGTTCTGTTTAAAGATGACTTCACCGGCTACCGCATGGTGTACTTTCTACGAAAGAAGTCTGAGGTCAAAGACAAGTTAGTTTTGATGATCGCTCAAACAAAAAACAGTCGGACACACCATAAAATGCCTTCTGAGTGACAACGGTGGTGAATTTGACAATGCATCCACAAAGAGTATTTTAGACACTCATGGAATAGTACAACGACTCGTCACGCCGTATACACCAGAACAAAATGGAGTTAGCGAAAGGGAGAACAGAACCCTACTTGAGACAGCGAGATCGATGATGTATGCTCACGAGTCATTGCCTCAGACGCTATGGGCAGAGCTCATTAACACAGCGACCTACATACTAAATAGAACTGGTCCCACAAGTTCGAATAACAAATCTCCACATGAACTTTGGCTTGGAAAGAAACCAATAATAAAACACCTGCGAATAATAGGATCGACTGCCTACGTCCATATTCCAAAGCAAAAGCGGAGAAAACTAGACCAAAAGGCGATTAAGGGTAGACTAGTCGGGTACAACGAGGATTGTTACCGAATTTGGGTCACAGACGGAAATCATTCGACGCTCGTCCGCTCTCGTGATGTAATCTTCGACGAAAAACCTCTTCCTGTCTGTAACAGCACAAGGCCTAATACAGAAGAAGTTGAGACAAGAGAATACCCGATCACCTTAAGGCCAGAAATAAATCTAGAGAGGGAAGTTATAGGTCCAGGACCAACACACGTTCACGAGGGAGATGCAGTATCCGATCCAGTGATCTCCAGCGGCAATGGTAATGCTCTCGAGGAAGAAGAATCGGAACAAGTCCTCATTGAAGATCATAACCATGTCACCGAAACAGCTCCGGAAGAATTTTACGACGCCGAACCAGCGCCAACCGGCTATAATCTTCGTGATCGCTCTCAGCTACGTCGTCCGGAAAGGCTACGAGATTTCATCTGTGTCACCGAGACGTTTCCAAACAACTTCGCAGATGCGATGAAAAGGGACGATCATGAAGAGTGGCAAAGGGCAATGGACAGCGAATTAAAATCTTTTGGAGACCTGAACGTGTGGACGCCCTGTACTCTGCCTAAAGGAAGAAAGGCGCTTCCGTGCAAATGGGTTTTGCGAATCAAACGACATCCGGATGGTACGATCGACAAGTACAAGGCTCGACTTGTCGTAAAAGGATACAGACAAAGGAAAGGAGTGGACTACGACCAGACCTTTAGTCCTGTGGCACGCCTAGCTACGGTAAGAGCACTACTCAGTGTCAGTGCACAGGAAAATTTGTACCTGGTACAATTCGACGTCTGCACAGCCTTTTTGAATGGCAAGCTTAAAGAAGAAATTTACGTGCAACCTCCAGAAGGATTTGCCCCTGTAGAAGGAACGTCTACTGTCTTCAAGCTTAACCGAAGTCTGTATGGCCTAAAACAAGCACCAAGATGCTGGAACTCTTGCTTTCAAGAAATCCTAGTGAATATAAACTTTAAACAGTCGGAAGCTGATTGCTGTCTATATTCAAGAGAAATAGCTGGAAAGAAGATACTAATAACGTTATATGTCGATGACGGATTAGTAGCTGCCACGGATGAAGACACGGCTAATACCTTCTTAGACGAATTAAAGACAAGACTACGCATTACTACAAAACCTGCGACTTATTACCTCGGTATTCAAATTCATCGAAGTAAAGATGGCTCGATCTTCATCAATCAAGAAGCCTACGCAAAGAAGGTTCTAGACCGCTTCCAAATGAGTGAATGTAACTCTGTCTGCACACCGATTGAGAGAGAGATTCCTCAAGAAGGGAAAGTAGTCTCAGAAGACTCCTGTTTCCCATACAGAGAAGCCGTTGGTGCTCTGGCCTACCTAATGGTCGGTACTCGCCCCGACATTGCTTACGCCATAGGAGTTGTCTCAAGAAAGCTTGATAAACCATCTAAGGCAGATTGGCTCAAGGTAAAACGTATCTTGCGCTACATTAAAGGATCCACCACATTTGGGATTCTCTACAGAGCAGGTCTAAAAGTAGGAACCTTAGAAGGCTTCAGTGATGCCGACCATGGTGAAGATCCGGATACTGGACGTTCGACAACTGGAGTGGTTTGTCGATACTCTGGAGGCACAGTTTCCTGGATCAGCCAGCGACAAACATCGGTCGCTATTTCTACCACAGAAGCGGAGCTTGTTGCCGCCAGCGAAGCATCCAGAGAGCTATCATGGCTCACCAGAATCTTCCAAGATATGGCAACTTTGTGTGAAGTCCCAACTCTTTATGTGGACAACGAAGCTGCTGTTCGTCTGGCGCACAATCCAGAATTCCACAAGCGGACCAAGCACATTCGGATACGACACTTCTACGTGAGGGAGTTGGTCTCTGAAGGAGCGATCGTGGTTCAGCGAATAGGATCAGCAGATCAAGTGGCTGACATACTGACCAAGGCACTTCCGCGAACAACTTTCCACACACTCTGCCGTGACATGGGTGTCCGACCAGCTGTTGAATAAGGGAAAGTGTTATTACAAACTCTTTTGTGTATACGGTATTCAACAACTGAAAGACATTGACTTTGAAGTGTAAATAAAAAATTATCTTGTCACATGTGTCGTAAAAAAATATATTGTGTTTTTGGATTGTGAGATTTTTCTTTCGTAAATTCTTTAAAAAAATATAACCACGCTCTGCTACCACATTAAATTGTCTAGTATTAGACTAGGTTCCTAGGGAAATTGCACACTCTGTCTTGCTTTCAGTTCCAATATTTAGTTCAATTTCAAAGTTGCTTCCACCTCAAATCATTGAAGGATAAATTGTCTAAACAAGTTAATCAGTTCATGACTTATGTACAACTAGGGATCAATCTGAAAAAGAATAGTCCACCTCCTTACATCTCATCAAAAATCAAGAAGAAAACGGAATACAACCAGAGGACAGAACGCAGTTTACTAAGTGAAAAGTATAAATGTATGGTGATCCTTAATTTGTCTAATGGTGAGCATAAACAAAAACACACTCTTATAATAAGAGGCCTATGTCCAGAAGATGATAAATAATGTTTCCAGTCAGAACCAGTAAATTCAACTTACATTATTAGAAGCAGCCTGACCCTGAGCGGTTTCATCAGTGACCTCCTCCTTGATGCTGACACCTAGCAACGGCCCAAGGTCCAAGAGCGCGTTCTCGATCGCGTCGCTCCCGCCAGCTCCGAAATTCACGGTATCCATTGTGAATCAAACTATAGCAGAGCACAATCACAAACTACACATTTCACCTTCCTAACTTTCTCCCGTCTCACAACCTTCGACAAAACATAATCACTGCACGTTATTCTTTCATCAACTGGTAATGGTTAGGGCTTAACCAAAGAACAGCCTTCAGACTTTATCAGTTTTTATCTCACTTTGACCACACCAAGAGTAAAAACACATAAAAGTGAAATGGTTTTTCTCTTTTTTTTAGCAAAAACGCGTCTCCGTCGGCTACTCTCAAGCTGTCCAATTTTTTTCACTTTTGGGCTGCCATGCAAACAAAAAAAATCTTTAAAACGAGGAAAGAAAGAAAAATATATCCAAGTCTATTCATCTTTCAATTTTCCCTATTTAACAAACTAATTTTGAGGTACAAACATATACTGCAAACTTTTATTGGCTTTGTAATTTTTTAAAAGTTAAATAGACAAAAATATGTTGATCTCTTAAAAGCCAGTAAAATCTCAAAAACGGCAATACAAATATTAAGATGTCAATGTCAGAATTAATTTTTATTTTCTATTATAGCAACACAACGTTAATAAAAATATTAACTAATTCTTAAAATAAGTGTTAAAACAATGCATGTTATTAAATTTTTCAAGACTTCACTTTATGAGCGTAAAAAATTCCATGGATGTATTGAACCTTGATTTTTCAGTTAAAAGAAAGTGGTTGTTGTTTCTTGATATGGCAATCTCGTGAAATGACAGTGACATACCCATGGTGAGTTGACAATTCAGTTGACAGATTCAAAACACGTCGAAAAATGGCTGACTCCGGACCAAGTAAAAGCGATATTGAATCAGTTTTTCAGAGATTACGATCAATTGCATCAAATAAAGTACGTATAATCACTTATCCGACATAGCTGATGAGTTTGTGCATAAGCAGAAGTAACTTTTATGTGGTTGTAGGTATGTTTTGACTGCAATGCAAAGAATCCTACGTGGGCAACGGTGACGTATGGAGTGTTCATCTGCCTGGATTGCTCAGCGGTGCATCGGAGTCTGGGTGTTCACTTGACGTTTGTGCGGTCTACGCAGCTTGACACCAACTGGACATGGAAGCAGCTTCGAAACATGCAGCTGGGCGGGAACATGAACGCTGTAAGTTGTTCTTTTTATAACTTTCATGTCTTGACAAAGTTATTCTGATGCTTCGGAGGCGTAGTTGGAGATGTATTTAAACTACGTTTGACAAAATTGAATTTATTTCAAAGCTTTCATCTATTATAGAAACATTATACCTTGTTTTACAATATAAAACAAAAAATCTATATGAAGCGTCTTCGAAAACAGACCCAGTTCTTCCGATCCCACGGGCTGGTGACGGATGATGCAAGACAGAAGTACAACTCTCGAGTGGCACAATTGTACCGTGAGAAGCTGGCTGGTCTATCAGAACAGGCTATGAAGACTTATGGAAACAAAGTAGGTTCCAATATTTTAACAAAACATTATTATAATAATGTGATTTTGTTTGTGTTTTAATTATATGACACAGCAAGCAACTGTGTCAATAAGAAAGTACATAATATAAAAAAAAATATCTAGATCTTAAATGTATTAAAGCCATAATTATTTGGTTATTTCTCTTATATTATCAGAATAAAAAAATAATTTTAGCATTTGACTAGGCATTTATATAAAAATGATTGATATTACATCAGTTTTACCCTGGTTTCTAAACTACTGAACCAATATGAATATTATCTCTTTGAATCAGCACTGCATTTATCTCCCATTTGATATAACTTGATTGTGTACCAGCTGCACCTAGACCCTGCCCCCGCGGAGGCCCCCAAGCCGAAGGAGACTGAGGTAGACTGGTTTGCCGAGCACACCTCCCCGACCAACAATAACACTAACCAGCTTGATTTCACCACGCAGGTACACACCGCACCTTACTACTGCGGATACATACCATTTAATCATTTTATGACTAGGAAAATTATCATTTTATGTCATTATAGAAGAAAAAAGATATTTTACAAGTAGTGTGTGTAAAATTTTCCTAGTCATAAAATCCTAATTATTCATGATTGTTTTCAATCTGTTTTTCTTTGCAGTGTGTTTTTGTTTTGTTTTTAAATTAATAGTGTAAATTACCAATGTTTTTATTAATAGTTTTACAAAATTTGCAGGGTGAGTTGTTTAAAAATGTTTGTTTCTAATTTATATCAGCTGGAATTTGTAGTTGATTGGAGTGATTCATTTCCTAAAGACTTATTTTCCATTTTTAATACAGTGACATATTTCTATAACTTTACGATACTTTTGGGGAAATCCTGTTTGCTCAACAATTAAATGTCTTATCTCTCTTGTTTTAGGTTTACTTGTTGATTGGGATATATTTTGTAACAACAGATAAAACATGTAATCTTCTGCTCTTTACATTAGTTTCATGTTCACATAATCTATGACTCATTAATTCATGAATTCTGAATACCTACATGCAAGAGATAACAAAAATAGTAAATTCATATAGATATTTTAAACCATTGTGGAAACTAATATAGTCATATAAATGGAAGGAATTATGTTGGTTAAAACGTTTTCTTATGGTATAAAAATACCACCACTGAGTTTGTTTTCCAATTCAGTTAATTTGGGAATCAAACTTTGTTTATTAGATAAGATATTAACGATGAAAGACAATGATTTCTTCGGAATATGCTCTCTCAATTATAAATCACATGGATAATTATATTGCAATATGCATCAGCGGCTCCTGTTTTACATCGTATTTATAAGTAAATTACCTATTTAAAAGCCAAAAAATTTTATGGAACCCGAATGTAGTTCACTTTACTCGAATAAGTAGTTGAGTCACACTCATATGGTTGATTACTCAAATATGTAATTAAAACTAAAGAACTATTACAACTGAACATGGTTATCAGTCTAAATCAAGCTTATTCATTTTTGTTCACTGAAGAATTTAAACTGTTATTTCTTATTTATGTCACAGTTAATCGTTTTCCCTAGTACGAACTGTCAAATATCCTACCATTACCTAGGCATACTAATGCCATATAAAAAGTAGTTCTAATAAAGGAAAGCACTTTCCATCTAAAAACTAGTTATAACTGTTATACCTATAAATTTCAAACTACCTTCAATATTTTGTAATACCATTCTATAAATAACCAGTATTATAATTGTAAAACATATTTAGGAGCTACCAAAACAAGAGTCGGTGAGTGCGGCGGCGCGGCTGTGGGACGCGGGGGACGCGGGGGGTGCGGGGGCGAGGAAGGTACCGGCCAAGAGATCAGGGGTGAGCTTTTTTTATTACTAGTGGCCGCCCGCGACTCCGTTCGCGTGGAAGTCGGTTTCCCGTGGGAATGAGAAGTTTTCCCGCGGTAAAAAGTACCCTATGTCCTTTCCCAAGTCCAGTTCTTTCTTCATACCAAATTTCATCAAAATCGGTTCAGTGGTTTAGGCGTGAAAGCGTAACAGACAGACAGACAGACAGACAGACAGTGTTACTTTCGCATTTATAATATTAGTAGGGACTTTTTTAATAATTATTGTTTCAATAGAACACTTAAGGTGAAGGTGTGATGGTATTAGTAATATGACGACGAAAGTTTGTGTACTTGGAAAAAAAAAGTTACTTGCGAGTAATTCTCCCAAAGTAATCATTAACAGGAGTCAAAACTAGGATATGCTTAGCTATCTTACTAATATTATGAACATGAAAGTTTGTGAGATGTATGGATGTTTGTTACTCTTTCACGTAAAAACTACTTGACGGATTTGGATGAAACTTTGCAGTAATATAAGTTATACATCAGAATAACACGTGTTGCTGAGCCTTTTGCTCACTAATGCAATTATTCATTATTTCTATTTTGTATGAAAAATTTACAATAACAATCTCAACATTTTCCTTTCTTATTTTAATATTTTTTGTTATCATTGAAAATATTTGATAATAGTTGGGAGCTCGTAAAGGTGGTCTGGGCGCCACTAAAGTTGCTGCCAACTTTGATGACATCGAGCGAGAGGCTATGCAGGCAGAGAAACTTAAAGTTGAGGTGAGAGACACACTTGTATTATAAGAAAAAATATGCCATTGTTGTTAATAATGTTTTTTATTACAGGCTAGTCTTTGTCTGTTGTTTGTTGTTTTGTAATTAATGTGTGCTTAATGACCTAGTGGTTTGGGACTACTGGTGACTAAGTGGAAATAATAATTCAATTTTTCCAGTATCTATAACTTCAAAATTAATAAATAAGCATTTGTAATGCCAAATTAAAAGTAAAATCTCAAATAATAATTCACTTTACGTAAGAGAAAATCGTTGTGAGAAAACACACAAGGTTTCAGTGATAGACTCTGTCCCTTTTTTGCCGTCCGAAACCTCTATTATTTATTACTGGCACTGAAAAAAATAATGGTAATATTAAGTTTGAATTTTGTATCCCCAGGCAAAAGAGGCAGATAGCAAAGCTACAATAGACACAGTGGAGCAAGAAGTGGCTTCTCTAAGACTGGCTTACAGAGACCCCGCCAGCAACAAGAAGGACGCGGACAGACTCGGGATCGCAGGCGTAGCTAGGAACCCGCAGAGGTCAGACAAATTACACTCTTACTGTGGTAAAAAGTAACAATGTTTTGTTTCAGGTTTTAAAATATACGTATGCCGAGTTTCATCCAAATCGGTTTAGTCGTTTTTGCGTGGAAGAGTAAATAATACAAATTTTCACAAATATAGTGTTAATAAGGTTAACAGTCTTGTGCAATGAGTATTTTTGAATAAATTTGTTTTGTAACAATTCAACAATTAAAATAACATAATCAAGCTTACAAAACATACAACCCTGCAAAGCTCTAATGACTAAAACAACTGTGTTTCGTAGTTTGTGACAAACATACAAATCGATACTATAAACGACTTGCTTTACACTATGTAAACCGACGTGAAGTAGGGACGATGTTCCTGCGTTTCGTTCGGTGAGTGCAGTATCCGGTGCCCAATTTTGTCAAAGGTCAGCAACACACCCCCAACACCCACAGTGTTGAGGGTAGTCATGGGCGGCGGTGATCACTTACCATCAGGTGACCCGCATGCTCGTTTGCTAGCTATAACATAAAAAAAAATGTAACAATTATAATGTATGACGACCTCTGTGGTGCAGCGGTATGTATACCGGACGGCTAAGCGGATGGTTCCGGGTTCGATCCCCGGGTCGGGCCAATTTCGTAAAAATGGTTTTTCGATATTGGCTCCCCTAGTCCATTATGTTGTGCCTATAACACAAGTGCTTACCGCAGCTTACTTTAGGGCCACACAATTGGTGTGTTAGTCTGGAGATTTATTATTATTATAATTCCTAGCCGCGTGTCGCACTCGGCGCTGGGCGCGATGCAGGTCATCGACCAGATCGACGCCGAGCCGCCGCGCGACGAGCTGGAAGACTTCAACTCAGTCTTCACCATGATCAGGTAACCATCATTCATATTGAAGTCAGTTTCCCGTGGGAATGAGAAGTTTTCCCGCAGTAAAAGGTACCCTGTGTAATTTCCCAAGTTCAGTTCTTTCTTCATGCCAGATTTCATCAAAATCGGTTCAGTGGTTTAGGCGTGAAAGCGTAACAGACAGACAGAGTAACTTTCGCATTTATAATATTAGTAGGGGTTTATGTATTTGTACTTTGGGCGTGGAGTTGGGAGATATGGCTATCATTCATATTGGTACTAGTGGCCGCCGGCGACTCCGTTCGAAGTCAGTTTCCCTTGGGAATGAGAAGTTTTCCCGCAGTAAAAAGTACCTTATGTCCTTTCCCAAGTTCAGTTCTTTCTTCATGCCAAATTCCATCAAAATCGGTTCAGTGGTTTAGGTGTGAAAGCGTAACAGACAGACAGAGTAACTTTCGCATTTATAATATTAGTAGGGATTTATGTGTTTGTACTTTGGGCGTGGAGTTGGGAGATATGGTTCTGACAATGAAATTGTACACGTTAAGATTAAGTGTGTAAATGTGTTATTGAGTTATAAATAAACTTGGATTTCTTAATTTGATAAAAAGAACGTTTAAAAAAGTTAACTTGTACGTTATAAGTGTCAAAATAGATCCAACTGTTTTCAACATCTTTAAATTCATAATATTGCCACATTCGCAATTGCTTGATATTTTCCCTTAAACCTCAAGCAATTGCGAACTTAAACGAATTTAAATCCTATTCAACGTAAGAAATAATGAACAAACCTTTATTTTTTAAAATCCAGTTGAAAACACAAAAATGAACTCATCTTACCTCATTCCATCTTATTCTTAATACCTAACAATAACATAAATCTACTTCCACCAGAAACGAACCCTACAGCAGCAGCAACCGTAACTTAGACTCCCTCCTCAACGACAAGAAGCCCCTCTCTTCCTCGTGGGAGGAGATCTCTCCGGAGCCAGCCCCGGCTGTCCGGACCATGTTCACCCCGAGCTCTCCAACCAAGAACGAGGCTGCTGCAGCATCACAGCCCAGGAGCAGCAGGAAAAAACAGGAGGTTGATGATGAGTCAGCGGTGAAGAAGTTTGGGTCCGCTAAGGCTATTAGCTCGGCACAGTTCTTTGGGGATCAGGTGAATTAAAATTTACTTTTGGACTTCTTCCTATTACTAAGTGGTTGGGTTATATCATAGTACATGATAAAAAAGTATAAACTCTTGCAGTAGTAAGATGCTGAAGTGATGAGGGTTTTACAGATTTCAAATACCCAGTCCTGTTGCCAGTCATGCCTCTAAAAACTTTGAAATAGTCCTAACCTAAGAAGTTTACTAATTATGAACTTAACTTTTGCTTTATCAGCAACTTAAGAATACTTTAAGAAAACATTATGATTTCTGAATTTAAAATCTGAAATCTCTATTAGACAATGTTGTTGTTTTTCTCTTATTTCCATTTTGTTCTCATAAACCATAATGGCCCCGATTCTGAAAACACTCTCTAAACTAAACTAAAACTATCGCTTTCACTTACTGTTCAATAGTATAAGACAGAGACAGGTAATCATTTTAGTCCTGTCAAACTAAAATGTGCGTGCAATATGACACGGCGAAGGCAATTTTAGACTAGTCCTCAGCGCATTTCGTTCAATTTTACAATGATGTGGACTAAATTTAGTGAAACCAATGAACCTGTCTTGTTCTAATACGAAGCATGAGAAAGTGACAGCGATATTTTTAATTTAGTTTTAGAGAGTGTTTTGAGAATCGGGGCCATTGCCACTGGTTATAACTCACATTGGTTGCCAGAGTGGCCCCGGCGGCGCTACGGAGCGGCTGTCCCGGTTCAGCGGCAGCGCCAGCATCTCCTCCGCCGAGTACTTCGGAGACCAGCGCGCGCCGCCGCCACCAGGATTTAATGCACCAGACCTGGACGAGGTATGAAGGAAACAAAAAAAAAATATTCAAAAAACAAAATACTAAACATTTTTTTACAATGATTTCCGCACTAGGCATGCCTGCCCCCCAAGTCAAGTGCCAGTAGAAAATTGCGATAGCGAGTGAATAGAATAAAAAATGCATAGATTTAAATCGTTAGATAGGCCCTTACCGCAGACACCGCGCCGTGTTGTTCCACAGTCGAAGTGAGTGAGCTCACTAACCTGGGAGTGCACGAAAGAGAAAGTAGTGTTTGCAACTAATGTAGGAGAAAAAGAGATGACACTATTTTCTCAGTACACTTGTTGTGTATAGATTGCAAAAAAACAATGCCACAGTTTTTGATGTCGGGGCCTATCTAACGATTTAAATCTATGCATACAAAGGTATCAAATCAAAGGTACCTATTTACAACTATAAATTATGAAATTAAAATAAAACCATATTTTTGTTACGGTTTACCTTTTAAATAAATATATTTTTTTACATTCATACATACATTAACTGAATCCATTTAAAATAAATTTTCACCAAAACAAGTAAAACCGCAATCAGCTGATCGCAGAAGCCGCCATTTCGTTTGTGGCGTTATCTACAAGGTTTTGATGTACGCTTCATTTTCTATTCTATCAAGGCGAATCGCTTGTCAAAATTGCCACATGGCATGGAAAAGGCAAAAAGTCATAGCTACGATCTTTCAGTTTCTAAGGAACATTTGTATGACAACTTGTTTAGGCGTGAATACGAATCGACAATTAGCGAATGCCACTTGACTTGACCCCCTGATTCATAATACTAGGAGGAAACAAGTCGCAATTTCCTCTGGTGTAATAGTGTTTTTCCCGTGGGAACGAGATGAGAATTATGATTGGGGGTAAAAGTAGCCGATTTTTATCCCAGTTTGTTGAGCTTGTTTGGCTTTTGATTGTTCAAAAATTCATTAAAATCGGCTCAGCCGTTTCGAAGTGTAAGCGGAACATATTGACAGACTGACTCGTTTTCTCATTTTAGTTTAGATATAGTTTTACAAGTTACGAAGAAAGTTAGGCAATTTTTAACTGCTGGATCAATCCACATTCCCACCGGAAAATAACTCTTATCTACTCATAATAATAATAATGTCTATTCCCCAAGGTTCGTGAGTCAGTCCGCATGGGCGTGACCCGCGTGGCCGGCAGACTGTCCTCGCTGGCCAACGGAGTGGTGTCCTCCATACAGGAGAGATACGGGTACTGATACATGCTGCAATATATACATGTGTGTACGTGTGTAATATGGTGATGCTGACTACACATATACATGTACATGTGTAATGTGATGCTGACTACACATATACATGTACATGTGTAATGTAGTGTATAGGTGGGGTACTGGGGGGTACGGTTTCAGGAGAAATTTGGATTGTGTGTGTGGTGAAGTAAACTAGTTATTGTTATTATTTTGAAAAACCGGCAAGCAGTTGAAACCACTGATAAAAGCATGTATCTTCTTAGCAATATAATTTGATTAACATTTTATAGGGTGTTAAGACAGGAACCACATGAGTGGTTGTATTTTGTCTCGAAAAACTTGCAAAATCTTGATTGATAGGTTTGTGCCAAAATTCATTAATGTTGATTGCTCACCAAAATTTACTCCGTTAACAAAAAAAAACATCACACTATTTAGTATTACATACTAAAATGTGATACATTAGTTTACACTAAACACATACAATTTGAATTTACTAGTTTCTCCTGAAATCGTATTTGGCCAGTAGAATATACACACATTTGCAATCTAAAAGCAAAAGCAATTCACATTTGACAGATAAAATCATTTACTCGATTTTGTATCACCTTTGACATTGAATTGTTTATGTCTATGTATTGTTTTTGCTATTAGTTTGCAAAATAGAAATAAAACATCAAAATTTACTTTCGATTTAATCCAGTTTTAGCAGGAACCATTTTATGTTTAGTTAATTCAACTTTTTGTTAAAGTATTTTTTTGTGATTATTTTCCTATTTCAAACTTTATAAAGAGAGCTATGTATAATAGAATAATAGATATTTTGAAATAAATTAAATGTTTGATATTAAATTTGAGTTGTCATAATGTATGTGAGTTATTATCACATTTACAAATCATTTGTGTTCTAATTCTTAATCTTGGAAACAAAAAAGGTAATTTTTTCCGTAGAATTTGATAAGAATATGTCTATTTGGAGTCTATAAAATATATTTATATATTTTATTATTGTTATCATTATCTCAAACCTAACGACATACTTCCTTTCACATTTTATTGTTCTAAGTCCAAATATTTATCAAATATTAAAATTGTAACTTACCTTTCGATTGAATGTCGAAAACTGATTAGTGCAGACAATATTTAATATGTTTTTGTAGTTTCAAATTAAGCTTTGTATTGTAAATAAAACTTTACAATAATTAAATTTTCAATTTTAATTAGTGATGTAAATATTGTAAATTAAAATCATAACAATCAGCTAACTTCACTGCAATTTATTAAAAAAAACCTTTTGTTAAAAAAGTTGATGTCACACTATTCGACTTTACAAAGGTTAAATAAACACCCTATATAAGGTTTGATTTATTATAAAACGTCATGTTAGATACATAGTATTATTGTTAATAGTTTTATTGGTATATATATTTTTAATTATATGATATTTTTGTAGTAAATAAAAATGACAAGCATTCCTTTATCATTTTCATTTGTAACGCACAATTCATTAATTAATATTGTTTTCTTTTCAAATTGGAAAGTGGAGTGATGGGGCATTTAATTTTTTTATTGTTTAGTTTAATTGCCATTTTGTTTTAGAACAATTTCTAATATTTAATTATTAAAGGTAACAAATGGGTTAATATCATTCTTGAAACCAAAATGAAGAGTTAAATTATTACAAAATTGTGTTTAGTTTCTGGGCGTATATTAGATCTATCTAAGTTTGTAAAATAATAAACTTATTGTAAGTAAGGTAAATAAATAAAACATGCGTTTTCAACTTGTTGTTTTATTCCTAAAATCATAAAATATTAAATCTTACGACTACATTGCACACATGTCCAAATAAATATAAAACTATATCTTTTTAGCAACGATACACACATTTTCCAAAGACACTGAAGTACTAACATAGTAACACAGGCTGGCATCGAACCCCTTCTCTCTCAGATACAAAACCCTACCCCAATCTATCAACAGCTTCGCTTTCCTTCCCACCTTTTCCCTGTACTCCCTATTCTTCAACTTGACTTCCATACTACAGTTTTCAATCTCTGTAATATTAAGACTAGGTATGATATCCTGGTTTTCGTCGAGTGTAGAATGAATATTGCGCAGTTCCCGGCTTCGTCCGTCGCCGCAGGTGGCCCACGATACCACGCCGAGCATCGTGTTCAACTCTTCACTGGATATTCCTAAATCCTGTTAATTGATGTAAAATATAAAACTTTTTAAGATTCACATCTAAATCATTTAAAGATTCTGACCAGTACAGAAAAACCCTTTTTTGTAGACAAATAAATTACGTTTGACGAAAACAAATGCATTAGTCATCTAAATCGCTTCAAGTGTATAGAATTTGTACTTCAATTACTCAAGGATTTTATCATTCAAGGTCATGAGAACTGATGTCGATAGGACCAGAAAGAAGGTATTTTTTACATAAAAACAAACATTCTAATTAAATTACCAGCAGATGTCTATTGGCGACGTAAGGGGCCACATCGCACCGGTGGTGGCAGCACGTTGCCAGCACTGCGCCCGCGCATCTACTCAGTACTCCCGCCGATGTTATACAACGGAGCGCGTAGTCTGGTGGAAGACAAGCCGAAAATTATAGTGAGAGTCATGTGATGAATGCATGAACCATTAGTTAGCTAGGTATAATCTTTGATATATGTAATTTCATCCAAATCGGTCAAGCCATTTTAGGGTGGTTTTGTGCGGACATTAAAACTGATTTTTTTTATACTTTTGATAAAAAAAATGACGTTTTTTTTAGTTAAATTTAGGGACTGTTTTAAAAATCGAGAAAATTTCTTAAATGAGGATTATTTGTGCTTTGTGCATTTTTCAATATTAACTCTGATAACATATATACTTTTAGTAGGTACTACCTACTATATTTTTTGTCATAAGTCTCACTTACCAGTAGCCACCCCACACAAATGCTTGGCAAACCCCACCACCTTCCTGCAGCTCGACACCACCGGCACCTTTTCCAAAGCCAAATGAGCTAAATCAGCTCTCAACCTCACTGCCACTTCATCATTATCTCCTTCGAGACTTCTGGAAGCTTCTTCATCATTATTTTTTGAAGATTTCTTAACTGTTCTACCTGCTTTTTTACCACAATTTATAGAAGCTTCCTTATTACTCCCCGAAAGTCCTTTGTTTCTGGTAGCTTCATTATTATTTATATAAGTTTCTTTATCATTTACAGAAGCCTCCTTATCTTCATAACTTCCTGAACCTTCTTCATTTCTTAAAACCTCTTTATTACTTCTCGAAGCTTCTTTATCATAGCTTCTAGAAAATTCCTCCTTAGTTCTGCGTTCAGACCGCAGTCTGTTGTCCCGCTTGTGCCTGAGGGCGGCGCGGTCGACGGACAGAACGCGGCTTTTGTTGTTGCACCACGACACCCCGAGGTAGTATGACAGTTGACCTGGTAATAGGTAGGGTGTGAATAACCAGAGAGAAAGCATTTCTTGCTAAGTATCTCTATTGCTAATGAGCGGGAAATTGGTAGATACTCTAAATCAGAAAGGAGAGTGTTTCCTAAAATTAATTGAGCTTAACATTTAATTAATCTAGTAAGTAATATAAGTACTAGATTTTATAAGGCAAATAAATAACTGTATTTAAAAAAGTTTACAATTTTACAGCAAAGTTACGTTGCATACGACAAAAATCAAGTAGGTAATGATGATCTAAACAAAATTTAAGGGCATGTTTTATTCTAAACGAAAAAAAAACAATAATGTAGAGAGGGATTAAAAGCTACATTCTAATTAGAAAAAGGACAATATGGTCAGTACATTTCAATTAAATAAAATACCTTTCCCGGCTCCCAACTCCACATAGCATGTCTGGTCCTCCACTAACCCACTAGACTCAGCGATATGCAGTAAACTAGACACCTGCCGGAGATGCCGCAGTGAGTTCTCTGTCCGGAAGCTCTCACCGAACTCCGGTAGTACGGACGAGTGGATAGGCTGCGTGGGTACTGTGGTTATTTGGTCCTTGATGTGCACTAAAATATTAGAAACTGGGTTTAAACCTTTTGCTTTTATTTAAAGTGTAACCACTTTCAAAAATGAACTGATGTAACCACTTTCAAAAATGATCTGACACAGAGTAATTTTAAGTTAGTGACAGTTACAATTGTTATAGTTACTTTAGCTAAGTTTAAATCTTCCCAGAATAGGCACCAATGCATTTTCAATGTTAAAAGATTTAATAAGACTTTACTTACTGTCATACAATTTGTTGATTTTCTCAACCACCTTCTGAACAGTGTCTCTTGGAATGTCACTCAGCAGCAGTCTTGGAGGCTCATTTACTGGTGGTGGAGCATTTATATTCTGGATCAAGTACGGAGGCACATCACCTTGCTTGGCATTGCAGATGGACAGGTGTTTCTCTAATTTGCTGGCGTAGCAAGTGCTGAAATTGCGAAATAAGTTAGAAGTCCTTTCTTACTAAATTTTAATATATCAATAGTTAGATTATAATAAGTATTGGCTAAATTTAAGTTTATATCCAGTTTAAAAATAAAGTAAGACCAAATAATAATAAATATAAAAGTAAGTAACTTACTGCTTAGAATCTAAAGGGCAAGGTATGCGTGTATCATCCTGAAAATGAAAGAATTATGGTGAACATGTAGAACACTACATTAATTTAAAGTTAACTATTTTGATGACGTGCCCTTACCTGACCGTCTTCAGTTTTTGGCTTGGGTTCATGCTCACCGCAGTAATTTCTATTGGGCTTGACCGTCATACGACAGAATCTCTTTTTTCGTAATACATAAAAATGACACTGGCCTTCCCCTAGCCCATCAGAAGAAGGGATTACTACAGTTTTTGTAGATTTTGCCATCACTTTTCCAGAGGTTTGTTTACTATGATAATAAATTTTTGAGGTTATCGTTCAAAATTTGACAATAGATAACAGTTGTTAGATGGCATTGACAGCTGCTGACAGACTGCCTACGCCGCTATTTGCGACAATAGTTGCAAGTTGAAAAAAATACTTTGTCTAAAAAAGTTTGTTTCTTAGGGTCGTCTGAAACGATTCTAAATATTAAAATATCGATAGCTAAAAAAGTAAGAAATGAGTTAGAGATAAGTATAAAACTTATATTAGAAGTAAGTAGGTACAAATATAATATTTAATGTGAAATTATCTAACCTAATTTTATTCCCTAGATTATAGCGACTGTAGTTGTAGCATGTTATTCCTAAGCTTATTTCTAATATTTAATGTGAATAACTTTGTAGGAGCCTAGATGTTCCACATACAACGCCGCATCATAGACTGCGAAGTGTCTCGCACGCGCGTCGATTTATATTTACGTGTGTGTGAGAAAGAGATGGCGCTATACGGACTTCAGCTTAACGCTGATTGGCTAGTTTTTAAGTTTGCATCTCAGTGTTTTAGTTAGTTATTGTTTACATTTAATTTTATATAAGTATAGGCTAAGTTTTCGTAAAATACACACTTCTACTCTGGCTCCTGAGTTTTAATCAACAATAAGTAACCAGCCCTAGGAAGACCCCACATTGGTGACCTGCCGACTTCAGAGCAAATAAGAAGAAAAAAATTAAGAAAAATATCAAGATGGCACAAGAGCCAGTTCCTGTACCGACCGATGTCATGAAGACCCAGGAGCTCGTCGACATCGCCGCCGTCTCCGTGCAATCACGCTTGCTGCCATTCTGGAGGGACATTCCGAGGGCCTGGTTTATCCAATTCGTAGCCACCGTCGACCCGCTAAAGGTTTCAGACGACCAAAAGTTTCGCTACGTGCTGCAACAGTTACAATCAATAGATCTGCAACAAATCACCGACATCCTGTACAATCCGCCCGCTACAGATAAATACGCCACACTCAAGTCCCGATTACTAGCCGTGTACGACAAATCTGATGTGAAGAACTTTCAGAAGCTAATCAACGAGCTGCAACTCGGTGATCAGAAACCATCGCAGCTGCTGCGGAAGATGCGAGAGCTGGCTAACGGAATGATGACCGAAGAGGGCCTGCGCATCGAATGGCTGAACCACCTGCCTACACAAATACGCGTCGTGTTATCAATAAACACCGTATCTACCCTCGACATGCTCGCAGCGATGGCCGACAAGATGGTGGAATTCTCCGAACCCACAACCATAGCTGCAATTACGCATCCGAATCCAGTGAGCCCGGCAACAACAGAACAATCGGTCCTTACAATGCAACTCGCCGTGTTATCAAAACAACTCGAGACGCTGTCGCTAGATGTCGCCTCTTTGAAACGAGAGCGAGGCAACGAAAGATATCGCCGTCCCTTTCGCCGTTCCCGATCAAACTCGACGCATCGCAACAGGAGCAATTCGCGGCCCGGAGACTCAACATGGGAGTGCAGATACCACTACAAGTTTGGTGATAAGGCGAAAAGGTGCGAATCGCCGTGCAGTCGACGCAACAAAACTCAGCCGACGTTAAACTAACGTCGACACCGACCGTGGCGGACGTCGGTGTCCCCAGTACAAGCAACCGCCTGTGTGTCTTCGATCGCAACACCAGAGAACGTTTCCTCGTTGATACTGGCGCAGATATCTCCGTATTAGCACCGACAAGTCGACATAAGAAACAAAAAGCGGGCGCCTACAAACTTTACGCAGCAAATAACACGCCTATCAACACTTACGGAGAGAAAACTTTGAAACTCAACTTCGGACTTCGACGCACATTCCGCTGGACATTCATCGTGGCTGACGTAAAAACTTCGATCCTGGGAGCAGACTTTTTACGGCACTTCAAGCTGTTGGTCGACCTACACAAAAAGAAGCTCGTAGATAAAGTCACCGACCTATCAATCGACGCATTCGAGGTAGCTACCCACAACGAAACTGTGCACGTAATCGGAAGCGATCAAGCCTACTACGACATTCTGAAACAATATCCAGATGTGCTGCGACCCATGTCTCTAAAACAACCGGCAAAACACAACGTCGTGCACCACATCGAGACATCCGGTCCCCCACTCTTCGCCCGGCCACGCCCACTTCCGCCCGACAAATACAAGGCAGCGAAGGAAGAGTTCGAGCACATGTTAGAACTGGGCATCTGCAAACCATCAAAGAGCCCGTGGGCGAGTCCTCTACACGTCGTGAAGAAGAAGGATGGAGGCTTGCGTGTGTGTGGCGACTACAGACGACTCAATGCAGTAACATTACCAGATCGCTACCCAATACCACGCGTCCACGATTTCACTTACCAACTGCACAACAAGAGGATTTTCTCGAAGCTAGACCTGAAGATGGCCTACTACTGGATACCTATCTCCGAAGAAGACGCTCAAAAGACAGCCATCATCACACCTTTTGGGCTGTTTGAATTCAACTGCATGACGTTCGGTCTACGAAACGCAAGTCAAACGTTCCAGCGATTTATGCATGAAGTTCTGCGCGGCATAGAAAACTGCTTCTGTTTCGTTGACGACATCCTGTTGTTTTCTGAAGACGAAGAACATCACAAGTTACTGCTGCGACAAGTCCTGGAACGTCTTGAGAAGCATGGCGTTACACTCAAAGTCGAAAAATGCGAGTTTGGGAAAGAATCTATCAACTTTCTCGGCTACGAAGTTTCTGCGAATGGCATCAAACCGACTGAAGAACGCATCGCAACTATATCGAATTTCCCGCAACCGAAGACCATCCTCGAGCTACGCAGATTCTTAGGCATGCTAAACTTCTACCGCGACTGCCTACCTAACCAAGCCGACCTACAAACAGAACTCAACAAGTACCTACACAACCGGAAAAAGAATGACAAGACACCCATTGAATGGACACCGCAAGCTGAAGAAGCATTCAAAAATTGCCGCCAAAGCATTTTAGAAGCTACAACATTGACACATCCTGTTTCCGGCTCTAAACTCGCCATTATGACTGATGCATCCGACTACAGCATGGGCGCCGTCTTGCAGCAGAAGGTTGACAACAAATGGAAGCCACTCGCATTCTTCTCAAAAGCAATGAGTGCTACGCAAAGACGCTACAGTGTGTACGATCGCGAGTTACTAGCGATTTACACAGCTGTAAAACATCTGAGGAGGCTCATTGAAGGATGCGACATCACAATATACACCGACCACAAGCCGCTTGTCTTCGCTCTCAGTCGCACACCGAGCAGTAGCGACACCCCGCGACGCGAACGGCAACTTCACTTCATCAGTCAATTCTGCACCGACATCAAATACGTGCACGGGGAAGAAAACACCGTCGCCGACGCACTCTCTCGCATTGAGGAAATCGACTGTCCAACAGAGATTGACTACGACAAGCTGGCAACTGACCAAAGCAACGATGATGAGCTGAAACTATTGAAAACCAGACCCAATCTACGCTTCACTGAGATTTCGCTACCCGGACTACGACAACCGATTACGTGCGAAACATCGACTACGAAGCCCCGCCCCTTTTTACCTACTAACTACAGACGGGCAATCTTCAAGGCGCAACATGAAATTAGTCATCCCGGCGTGCGCACAACCAGAAAGCAAATCACCTCGAAGTTCTTCTGGCCCAACATGAACCATGATGTCGGAGTTTGGACGAAGGCGTGTATCAGCTGTCAACGAGCAAAAGTAACACGCCACACTGTTACTCCACTCAGCACGTTCCCGCCGTCGCAACGATTCGAACATATTCACATCGACATCGTTGGCCCGCTGCGAATATCAAATGACTACCGATACTGCGTCACCATCATCGACCGCTGCACCAAATGGCCTGAAGCTGTACCAGTTCGAGACATCACCGCCGAGACAGTCGCCAAAGCACTCTACGACAACTGGATCACTCGCTTCGGCTGTCCGCTACGAATCTCAACCGACCAAGGCCGACAGTTCGAGTCTACGCTCTTCGCTTCGCTTATGAAAAAGTTTGGAATACAACGAATCCGTACCACAGCTTTTCACCCACAAGCGAACGGACAAGTCGAGAGATGGCACCGCTGTATGAAGGCAGCACTGATGGCACGCGAAGCTACGACGCAATGGTCCGACGAGTTACCTACCGTACTACTGGGGCTCCGAACTGCGCTACGACGAGACAACAACCTAAGCCCGGCTATGATGACCTATGGAGCTACGCTACGAGTACCGTCAGACTTCTTCGTGCCTACGCCCTCTACCGTCAACGATGCAGACTACGTACGCCAACTGACAGATGCAATGGCTACGTTAACTTCGACGCCAATCAACTCTACGCAGCAACGAACGTTCGTGCACAAGGACCTCGCCACTTGCACACATGTCTTTGTGCGTAACGATACCGTACGCGCACCTCTTACGCCACCATACGACGGACCGTACGAGGTACTGCAGCGCTTTGACAAGACCTTCAAGATCCAGCTACCATTACGGACGACTGTGGTATCGCTCGACCGATTGAAGCCTGCCTACATCTGCAACGAAGATGAAGACCCGCAAGTTACAGCTAGACAACCTTACGTCACGAGGACCGGGAGGATAGTCAAGCCCTCCGTACGCTTCGCTTGAGGGGGAGTGATGTAGGAGCCTAGATGTTCCACATACAACGCCGCATCATAGACTGCGAAGTGTCTCGCACGCGCGTCGATTTATATTTACGTGTGTGTGAGAAAGAGATGGCGCTATACGGACTTCAGCTTAACGCTGATTGGCTAGTTTTTAAGTTTGCATCTCAGTGTTTTAGTTAGTTATTGTTTACATTTAATTTTATATAAGTATAGGCTAAGTTTTCGTAAAATACACACTTCTACTCTGGCTCCTGAGTTTTAATCAACAATAAGTAACCAGCCCTAGGAAGACCCCACAACTTAGTGAAGTTATTTGCATCATTATTCTTTGATACAGGAAAGTAAACAAATATGTAGTTGATTGAATTTTTGTTGCGTTCTCCAGACAAGGCTGTGTAAGTTTTTAGAGTGGTTTCATCTTAATAATTTACTTTTTCCTTATTTACCACTGTTCTTAGTTTTGTTTTTTCAGTTTAAGGTAATATATTAACTTGCCATCCACGCTTCGTAATGGTGTAATTTTGGCCGACTTGTTCACAAACATCAAATTTTGGCTAACTATATAATTTTTTTTCTGTATGTTCTTTATTTACAAATTTTAATGAAAAAATAACCTTAAAGGTAGTGAAAACCGCATTAAAATCCGTTAAATGTTTTTGGAGGTGTGAGAAATGTATTAACCCAGTAAAATACAGGAGAAAACTAATGATGTTTTAATAGCAAACATTTTTACAAGAAGAATTTTATATGACAGTCAACAGCGAAATCGGTTGCCTAGCTACCGGTTTTAGTTTTTTATTACTGGTCGACATAGGAAGAGTTTGACATCCACTCTTCACAGGAGGAGATAGCGGACAAACATACAAACATACAAACAGACAGAATTAACGACTTAGATTTATACTATCTAATGAAATGATAAACAACGAAAACTGATACAATTAAATATTTGTTTAGATATTATTACATTGTAAAATTTTACTTTGGTAAATAAATATTATTATTATTATTTAAAAAAAAAACAAAAAAAAAAATATTATTAACTAATCGATATCAAATTTTAACTTTACTCACTATGTTACTACACTATCGTCAAACAAACGTCAACAAAATTTTAGGTTAGGCGTCGCATAGGTTGTGTTATTTTGGGTTTTCTTCGCGTATTATGTAGTATAGAGCTTCAAAATGAGTTCGCCAACCAAAGAAATGGAGGAACCATCGTCTAGTGACGACGTGGTTAAAAATGGTGCGTCAGGAAGCGGTGGAGAAGGTACTGCGGCAGAGGAACCGAGACCGCCCGCCAAGCGTCCACTTTCGACCGCGGTTATTGAGATTTCCGACACTGAGAGTGACGATTCGGACATTTGTGCTGTGACTTCGTATCAGGCGACCGCTGACGAGGTGAAGAGGATCCGAGGAGGTTGGTATTGCGCAGAATTACTACTTCAACTTGTTGTTTATCTGCGCGATTGCGCGGGAATTTCGAAATTGTATGCATAAAATGAAAACAGAAAGTTGGTTATTAACTTAAGACTTTCTATTCTAATATAGTTGATAAACAACAATGTGGCTTATTTAACTGTATGTAAATAAAGTTACTTATCAGTCAACTTGTATCGTTTTTGTTTAATTTTTCAGCAGATTACTCATCAACATCTTCATCATCGTCATCGGACTATAGTTCAGACTCTGAGTCTCCCTGGGAGGATGACTCCATAGTTCTGCCTGATGAGAAGGTTCATGTTAAATTACCAAAACCACAACTAAATCCTCGGGCTAATCGAATGGATGAACCAAAAATTAACCCTAAAATATTAGTAAGTGGAAATAATATAATCATTCTATTAGTGTTATATTTTTTCTTTATACCAAAATATTGTTCATTACATATCTATTGAATATCCAAATTTGACAATATGGGCATATAGTTTTTTATTTTACTTGCTTACTTGAAAAGTAAAAACATTTTCATTATTATTTGAGTACTTAAATGATATATGTTTCATTGTTTATTATTAACGTCATTTTTTAGGCTCAAGAACTTATAGACAATGTGTCAGAACACTGGAAAGACAGCAAAGAAATATCATCAGACGAAGTCACACTAATCTGTGACCCATTCCGAGTGTGCCTTCTACACGACTTACTTTCTAACGTAGAAATTATAAATAATATAGTTGATGACATGAATACATTAGACTGGAATAGAAAAAAGATGGATTTGTATGAGTTCCATCAAACGGCAGATCTAGCAAGCCTAACATGGCAACGGAGTATAAGAGGCATTTATGAACTGCTTAAGACTGAGGTTATGGGATGGGTATGTATTATTTATTTGTTGTAATAATTACAATTCAATATTTTACCATACTCAACATTCTGATTAAAATGAGGAAACTAAAACATGCTGACCAATATCAAAGATTGAATTTTGCCGACACAATCACTTAAAATAGATTTTTCCCTTTTCACAAACCTTTCATTTCATATGTATATTTTAAGACTCGAAATCTGTTACGTATTTTATAAAATACAAACTTACAAAAATTTCTTCACTTTATATAAGAGACTTATTTTCATCCGCAGGTATCAAAAGTAACTGGACTAGAACTAACATCAGTGTCGGCGTCTTGTTCACTGTATGGCCCCGGAGACCACCTGTTGGTACATGATGACTTGCTCGGAGACCGGAGAGTGGCTTTCATACTGTACCTAGCCCCGTGGAAGCCACGGGTGAAGCCTGACCAGCCTATTGAGATTAATGGAGCTGGAGATTTTGAGATAAAGGTAAAATATAGGGTCATTGACCTTTCGGACACAAAAAACTCGGACATCTTGGCCGAGTTGTGGTTTTTCAATTTTAATATTATTTTTACCAAGGTGTCTGAGTTTTTTGTGTCCGATAGGCAATGACTCAAAATATGAGTAGTTATGAGACTCCAACTAGCAATCATCCAAGCACAAATATAAAGTTTTAATTTAATTGGTTGGCCTCTAAAAAAATTAAGACCTTCCATCTTACAGTCTTGTATCAATACTAGTGTGTCACAGAGGTGATTAATTCTTAACTTTTCCCTGACCTTATCCCACCTCAAGTGTGGTCGGCACCGCATGCTTCCCTCTTCCTCTACCTTAAAGGTGGGTACTGACCAACGTTACGAGGTGTAATGTAACGTGTTACACAGCGAGCATTCGTCCAGTCAGTACGTCGTTGCTCGTTGGTGAAGCGGTATATATACCGGACTGCTAAGCGGATGGTTCCGGGTTCGATCCCCGAGTCGGGCCAATTTCGTCATTATGCTATTTTCCATATTGGCTCATGTCTGGGTGTAACTAGGTTCTACCCTAGTCCATTGTGTGGCACCTATAGTACAAGCTTTGCTTAGTTTAGGGTCACACAGTTGGTGTGTCAGTATGGAGGTTTATTATTTACTAGTGGCTGTTCGCGACTCCGTTCGCGTGGAAGTCGGTTTCCCATGGGAATGAGAAGTTTTCCCGCGGTAAAAAGTACCCTATGTCCTTTCTCAGGTTCAGTTCTTTCTTCATGCCTAATTTCATCAAAATCGGTTTTGTGGTTTAAGCGTGAAAGCGTAACAGACAGACAGACAGAGTTACTTTCGCATTTATAATATTAGTAGGGAAGTAGGGATAGGAACAAGCGACCCGTCCACGCTTCGCAATGGTGTAATTTTGGGCGACTTGTTCCCGAAACATTGAATTTTAGTTAACTTAAAAAAACTATTTTTGAATGTTCTTTATTTACAAATTTAAATGAAAAAAATATCTAAAGGATGGTGAAAACCACATTAAAATCCCTCAACTGGTTTAGGAGGAGTTAGCAGCCAAACATACAAACAGACAGAATTAGCGACTTGGATTTATACTATGTAATAATAATGATAATGATGATGATGATGGTGATGATGATAATGATAATGATGATGATAATGATGATGATAATGATAATGATGTGGTTGTCCGCAGCCGTCGCTGGCGTCGCACGGCTGGGCGGCGGACATGGGCGGCGCGCTGCAGCTGCTGTCCCGCGACGCGGCGGGCGCCCCGCGGGCCGTGGCGCGGCAGCTGTACCCCAGGAACAACATGATGGCGCTGTTCCAGGTGTCCAGCCACTCCTATCATCAGGTGGGTGATATTACATTTTTACAAGTTTTTTTTTTATTTTTTTTTGCCGAGATTGGTTTTTTTTTGTAAAATGAAGTAAGATGTCTGGATGCTTGAATTTATTTAAAACTAGTGACTCGCCCACGCTTCGCAATGGTGTACTGGGCAACTTGTTCCCGAAACATTAAGATTTAGTTAACTTAGAAAAACTTTTTCTGTATGTTCTTCATTTACAAATTTAAATGAAAAAATTACCTAAAGGATGGTGAAAACCGCATTAAAATCCCTCAACTGGTTTAGGAGGAGTTAGCGGACAAACTTACAAACAGACAGAATTATACATATAAGTATTTAATATAAATACTTATCGAAGGCGGCTGGAATACCACCTTCGACATCAGAGCCGTCTTCAATGGCCATCTATTAGGTGTTGGCTTACGTGGGTAGTTAGTTTAAATGAAAGAAGTTATTCTGTTTCAGCACTGTAATTATCTTCTCTTGATAGATCTCCGACATACTTATATGTATACAAGGCAAACAGGAATAAGAGATAGGCAATCAAAATCGGTTTTTTAACAACACTGATAATTTAAAATTAATGAAAACATTTTATTATAATGTATTATAGACAGAAAATCGCGAAAACCTTTCTTGAATGTTCTTTATCACTACATAGTATAAAGCTGTCGCTTTCTCTGTCCAATATGTATATGCTTCAATCTTTAAAACTACACAACGGATTTTGATGCGTTTTTTTTAATAGATAGAGTGATTCAAGTGGAAGGTTTAATTTAAACGACATTAAAATTGGTTAAGGTGTTGTATAGCAGTTACCGGACAAACTGACACCATTATAGCGACTTTGCTTTATACTGTGTACTAGTGGCCGCCCGCGACTCCGTTCGCGTGGAAGTCGGTTTTCCGTGGGAATGAGAAGTCCCCGCGGTAAAAAGTACACTATATTGTAATCTGATGTACAACCTATATTACTGTAAAGTTTCATCCAAATCCATCCAGTAGTTTTACGTGAAAGAGTAACAAACATCCATACTCACAAACTGTCACGTTTATAATATTAGTAGGAAGTGTTCAGGGCATGATAGTTTGAGCCTACTAACGCCATCTACCTAACGATGGTGTCAACAATCAAAAAAGTGTAATAATGCTATGTTCCCAGGTGGGTGAGGTGCTATCATTAGAGCTGCCCCGTCTGTCCATCAACGGCTGGTTCCACGGGCCCGCGCCGCCCGGTGACGTCACACCCGAGCCCGTGCTACCCGAGGAGGAGGACCTCAAGCCGAACAATGACGTGGTGAGTGAAATTTCTGTAGTTGAGGTTGTAAAGCTAAGAGTTAGTTAGTTTGTACGCGAATGTGTTGGTGGTCCGAATTGTAAAAAAAACGTTGTGTTGAATAGTCAATTTATTGGAGGAAGTTATGGATTATCATGTTTCGTTTAATAGAAGCGGACCAGCAATGAAGAATGTAACAAAAACGGAAAAATATATTTATGTTGGCTCGTGTCTGGGTGTAAAACTAGGTTCTCCCCTGAGTCATTGTGTTTTACCTATAGTACAAGCTTTGCTTAGTTTAGGTCCACCCAGTGTTATTCTAGAGTTTTTTTAACTTTTATTGTTTATCCGCAGGTGGTGATCCCTCAATGGCTGGAGCCCACGTACATGTCCCCGCGCAACCGGCTGCAGATCCAGCAGCAGATGGCGCGCGACTCCGAGGTGTGCCTGCACGAGCTGCTGCTGCCGGACCGCGTGGACGAGATCGTGCAAGCGCTGGACGACGACGGTGAGTGGGAAGTGACTTGACCTGACTTGACCTGACTTGACCTGACTTGACCTGACTT
Source organism: Emmelina monodactyla (assembly GCA_916618145.1). Lineage (NCBI taxonomy): Eukaryota > Metazoa > Arthropoda > Insecta > Lepidoptera > Pterophoridae > Emmelina > Emmelina monodactyla. The sequence goes on from OU745316.1 coordinate 9,057,803, forward strand.
GACCTGACTTGACCTGACTTGACCTGACTTGACCTGACTTGACCAGACTTGACCAGACTTGACCTGACTCGACTTAAATTGGCTTGTAAAAAATTGCATTTATTCTGTTAGCTTGTGCGACGATTCCAAATTAAATAGTGTTTTAATTTGCAATGTTATCATTGCACCTGAATCATCAGCCGATGTGTGAGCGTTGATCTCAAGCGGCGAATATCACATTTCAATCTTTTTTTTAGTTTTCTGATTGTTCTATTAGTGAATTTAGTTACTATTAACTTGTGATGCAACGAGTACCACTTTTACGAATACGAATAGCATTTTCACCATTCTGCGAATACGAATAATCGTATTCGTTTCGTTGCATCACTACATCAGAATAACACATAGGGTACTTTTATCGCGGGAAAACTTCTCATTCCTACGGGAAACCGACTTCCACGCTAACGAAGTCGCGGGCGGCCACTAGTATGATTATAAACGTTTTTATTTTCGATTTTTTTATATTTGGATATTCCTTCCCAGCGTGTGTGTGGGAGCGCGCGGGCCCCGCCAACCAGCGCCGCTACCTGCGCCTCGCCCCCGCCTACCCCGCGTCCCTGCCCCCCGCGCACCCGCTGCCCGCGCTGCTGCGGCTGGTGTCCGGCGGCGGCTGGTTCAAGCTGCTGGCGGACCTGTGCGACCTGACGCTGACCAGATACACGAGGCTGGAGGTGCAGAAGTGGACGGCGGGGGACTTTACTGTGAGTGAGAGATGGTTCATGGGGAGTATACAGGGTGATTGGTAATGTCACGTATTAAATAATAAATAAATCTCCAGACTTACACACCAACTGTGTGGCCCTAAACTAAGCAGAGCTTGTACTATAGGTACCACACAATGAACTAGGGGAGAACCTAGTAACACCCAGACACAAGCCAATATCGAAAAACCATTTTTACGAAATTGGCCCGACCCGGGGATCGAACCCGAAACCATCCGCTTAGCAGTCCGGTGTATATACCGCTGCACCACAGAGGTCGTCAGTATTCCTGTTAAGGGGTGATAGATAAGGTCAAAAGCAACCGATTTTGACATTAGAAGTCACCCTGTATAGGGTTTGTAGTTGTTTTGTTATCCAGGTTGGTAGCGTTGTGGTGAAATGAAAGGAAAGTGGACTCGTTATGGTGTATTATTTTAATATTTCTATGAATGTGTTTTAAGAGCAGACATGTGTTTTTATTTAGGTTTGACAGAGTCAACAGTTTTTTTTTCTTTCTAATTACACTTTCTTTACCGATTTAACATTCTCGTTTTTTTCACAATTTCTTTTCTTTCTGAATACTGAGGTTTTTTGTTTTATAAAGTCTGTTATGTAAGTCATATTAAAATATTCGGTACTATGAAATATGAATTTATATATTGTATGTGTTCCCCAGCTGCTCCCCCCGCGCTCTCAATACTCCGGGGCCCGGCTCGAAGCAGTCTACTACCTATCAGTGCCCCCGCGGGCCCTGGCGGGCGGGGCCACCACGTACGTGGCCCCCGACGACGCGTCGCGGGGCCCCGGCGACGCGGCGCTGGTCACGGTGCCCCCGGCGCACAACGCCCTCTCTCTCGTATATTGTGACGCCGGCGCGGCCTCGTTTACTAAATACCTGAGCAAGATCACGATGAAGCCCGATGAGAGATTCTATATATTGAGCTGCACTTATAAAGAGTGATTTGGAAGCCTAAAGTGTCAGTGTTTTGAAGTGACGTCATTGGTGTTGAGTATTTTGAAGTGTTTTAGTTGTCGCTTTGAAGCCGAGTTGAAATGTGAATGTAAAAGATAATAATAAACAACGGTTCTAACAATTGTAGAGTACTTGCAATGTCTGTATAAATGAGTAAATAATGAATTTAAACACCGTTAGTGAAATATGATTGTTGGTTGAATGAATTGAGTTCTTTTGAATTAAGTTATTGCTGGATCAAACTTGCTAATGAGTATAGAAATGCGGTTTGTATAAATACATTGGTAATAAAATATAGTATTTATGTTTCTATTGCACATATGTTTAGTGTGAATGTAGTTTTGTGAACAAGAGTAAAGTGATGTCTATAGTTTTAAAACGAAGTCTAGAATAAACATAATAAATAACATAACATAGCTACCGCTAGCAAAATCACAGGCAATTGCTATTTTGTATAAAGAAAATGTATGAAAATATTTTTACACATACTTTGTAGAAAGTACTTCTTGACAGAAACATAGCTTGACAATATAAGTACCTTGCCTCGTTGTGTTCGCTTACAATATTGTATATTTAAATGTAAGTTATATGAAGTTTAACTTGTAATTTGTTAAATGAAAGCAATATCCATATAATTTGTTAAAATTAACAGTTTTGCAGCCGCTTTAAAGTTATATAATATATTTGGCAATTTAGATTGTACTTGATCCTCTGTGTGGCTAATGGAAGAGTATAAAGTTAAGGTTTCTGTAAATATGATAGGTTTAAAGAATAAAAACTCAAGAGCACTTGCATTGAATTTATTTATTTTTAAAGCCCTGATACAAAAAGACGTAAATGAAGAAACACAAAATGAAGAAAGAGGTTGCACAAAAGGGAAAAAACACTTGTCGCCTCCAGGCGAGGCCTGCAGGGTTATTCGGTCTTGGTGACAGTAACTTTTCATCATGTCAATATTTTATAGTTGACTCACAATAACACGTGTCACTCCCGATAGCAAGCAGTTCGAAGCTGTCTTATCATCAACGCTCCGCCGCTCGCGACTCCGTTCGCGTATAACTCGGTTTCCCGTGGGAATGCGAAGTTTTCCCGCGGTAAAGTTCCCTTAATTCTTTCATGCATATATTTTTGGTTTCTAGAACCGTTTTCGCAGCGCACGCAACGAAAGACCTCAAGGATGAATAATTTCCCCCGTTTTCTTCCCATTTTCCATTATTTCTTCGCTCCTAAGAGTTGCAGCGTGATGTTATATAGCCTAAAGCCTGCCTCGATAAATGGTCTATCCAACACAAAAATATTTTTTTAAATCGAACCAGTAGTTCCTGAGATTAGCGTGTTCAAACAAACAAACAAACAAACAAACAAACTCTTCAGCTTTATAATATTAGTATAGATTCAATTCAATTCGGATTTTTTATACAGTGCTTCACTATTACGGCAGATAATTCAGTGGACTCAGCTTATTGAACATAGCTAAACATATTATTACAGTCAAAAGCATAAAGATATTATAAGACAAGATAGTCAAAAATATCTTTGGGTGAAAAATTCAATTTTATGTTAGTGTCATAATAACCATATAATTGTAACCAAACAAAGTTGGCATAATATCATCGCAATAATTTGCAATTTTATATAACGCATCAAGATGTTCAATATTATGTTGGCATAAACACTATTCATTGGTATCTAAGCATTTAATTTTTCAAAAATATCTTCGCGCTTAAGAAAAATAAACTCTATGACTTAAGTCACAGTAATCATCTTTATTTATCTGATTCATTTTATGCATGACGTCATTGACGTGGCTTTTGTTTAGAACTGAGTCTTTTATAATTAAAGTCGTAAGAAAATAGTTTTTTGAAAGAAAGCCCGCGGTTTTATCTGAAATAACACTACTGGAAAATGTCGATAGTGTAATGGGAGGTAAAAAGCTCCCATGGCACAACTAGTAGTGTCAAGCGGTAGTGCCTAAGTAAAAAACGTATTCATAACCATTAAACGATTTCACCGAAACGGATTGAGTTAAAAAAGGCGAATAAATAACACCAATAATAACTTATAAAATCTAGTGTAAAATAATAATTACCTACAAAAAAAAGATCACTTCTCTCGTTTCTGTGTGATTTTAAATTTTCTTTTCTTTATATTTTCTGTTTTTTTCTTTACTAAGTATGTGCCATTAATGTTTAGTTAAGGTTAGAAATATATGAAGAGAAAATAAATTATTTAATTATTGATTAAATGAACCGACAAACCTATTTCTTTATTCTATTATGTATAGGTAATCAACATGACCAGTGACATACATTGTCATATAATATATTTTTTATTGTATGTCTATATGACATAACTACGCAATGAAAATCTTCAGATAAGAAATAATTATTTTCAAATAGTAGATAGAACTTAATCGAAAAACCACTTTGGAATCTATAAACATAGATACCTATCTAATAATAGTTCTGACATTCATGTAACTAATTGTTGTTTTTAAACTCTCGCGCTTTTTATTTATAACTTTTTTAATGATCTAAATACAAAATGACCGCGTATAAGACCCGAAGTCATCAAAAAGTTATTCATGTAATTGTATTGCAAATTAATAAAATTGCACTGCAGAATATTTGTAAAATTCTATCATCATCGATGATCGCCATGAATCCCGAACTTCGGAATCATTGCGTACGCATGTCATGCAAATATGGGATTCCCTGCGAGGTGTTGATTTCTGTCAAAATGATGTACTTCTAGATGTCATCGATGCAGAAGGAGGATACACAAGATTTTAATCCCAAGTTCAATATTTTTTTTTATTTAAACAAAGGGTTTTAGTTCGGTTTATAATTCATATTTTATTTATATTAGATTGCGTTAGTTATTTAATAAAAATAATATTTATTATTATTAAATATTATTTTTATTAAATAACTAACGCAATCTATGTAATAACGTTTTCTTCATGTAAATAAATTTTAATAAATTTTTAGGGCTACTACAAAAATAGTAGGTACATTAATACATAATATATATATACGTTTTTCTTTTGATTAAGGGCACTTTTCCTGTCACGTTTTATTTTTGTAGTCAAGTTTTACACGATTTTTGTAGGATTCCACATGTTATGGCTACACTACTAGCTTATGGACATGTGATGATAAATCTTTGCAATGATGATTAATTATAAACCTTATGGCGAAAGACTTAAAATTGCTTGTACTATGTAACCGAAGATATTTTTGACTATTCTGGGCGCTTAGATACCAGAGAATGTTAGGCAGCCTATATAATACAGACTACTTTAAAAGATACGATGTTATTGGACATTGTCAACCCGCAGATTTATATGATTCTTAGACTGGTGACAATAATTTGATAACTGTATATGCCAAAATAAAATTGAAACTTTGCAACTAACATTTAATTGTAGACTCTGATACATTATATTTTTATGCTGCTGACTGTACATACTAGCTTTTGGGCAAAAGTTTTGCCCGTAGCTTCGCACGCGTTAAAATTCGGAGTAAAATCCCTTTCCCTATACAATGTTACATATGAAAAAAAAAATGGGCACAGACAGAGAAAGCGACTTTGTAGTGATTATAAAGGAACTTTCTTAAAATGGATGAATTTGTGAATTAATAATGTTATGTCGAGTTACTTTTGTAGGATATCTTAGTGATAGTGATTGATCATACAAAATACTCAAATATCAATAGGCTCAATAGGTACCTACATGACAAATTTTTAAATTCCTAATTCAGAAACCGGCGGAAAATGGCTTGGCATTTTTTTAAATCCTACTAATATAATTAACGTGAATGTTTGTGATTACCTATGTATGGATGTATGGTAGTTTGTTACACTTTCACGTTAAAACTACTGAACGGATTTGGATAAAACTTTGCAGTAATATAGGATTATACATCAGAATAACACATAGGGTACTTTTTACCGCGGAAAAACCTTTCATTCCCACGGGGAACCGACTTCCACGCGAACGGAGTCGCGGGCGGCCACTAGTTATTATTAAAAAAATATTAACAAATATCTAGTAGCTTCCAATTCGCGATTGCGTCGACAGCCTTTCCTTTTGCTCTGGAGCTCAATCTCGGTGTTCTCATTTATATCCTCTATGCATCAAAGCACGAAAACTTACTTCTTAAATGATCTTAATGTTATGCGAAATTCTGTGTATTTACGTATGTAGGTTACCTATAGGTATGTTTGTTACTTTCACGCAAAAACTATTGAACGGATGTGGACGGACAAACTTTACAGGAACGTAGCTCTTATACACATATCCGAATAACACGAGCGCAATTTTTACTTCTTGAAAATTCCTCAGTCCCTCAGTAAGTTACTTAGCTGCGAATGAAACCGCAGGGCGGAAGTCTTATGTAGGTACTAGCTATAGGTATATTATTTTGTCAATGGAAACTTTTGTTTTATTTCTGCCGGCTTTTTTCTCGGTCTACGGTTAGGTAAAGTCGAAGTTTGTAACATTGATGTCATTAAGTACCTATAATGTTACATATCTATGATTAATAAAAGAATTTTGATTTTGTGCTAAACTTACACTGTTACCCACTGAAACATTTCATACAAAACTTAAAGCTGAACTACACCAAGGCTAGTTTATCCTAAAGGTCGGCCGAAAATTAAAATACTTTCCATCGCGCATGTTTCACTATTCTCGCCTCTATCACTCTGACTATAAGGTTGAATATTGGATTTGTATGGTAAGTTGTTCGATATTGATCGGGTTTTGATCCTCAGATATTAAATATCGGTGCAGTCCTTTCAAACGTGAGGAGGGATGAAGTAGACAGTACTTTTATTTTATAAAATAAGTTGCCAACGTGTTTGGCGTATCTCCATATATGTATATATATATATATATATTTGTACCCGATGAAGTAGGTACTACTGAAATGTCCATTGTCGAGATGTAATATATCTCTCTACTTATATTTATGCTTCTGAAACAACTTAGCTTTCTTACTCAATTTGATTTAAGTTGGTACCGAGATAAAAGTCTGTCTGTAGGTACTTAATTAAAATTCGTAAAACGAGTAAGTAGATACCTTAAACCAATCTTATACAAAACCCATCGTTTCCTGAATTAAGAATTTAAATTTTACCAACACGTCATAAACCGGTTGTCAATTCCTAGTTTTCACGAATAACTTGAAACTTTTTTGCGTTCTATTTATCTTTTAAAATATTCTGACTTTTTTTGACCATTAGGTGGATACAGACTAATAAATTTACCGACTACCCGACTACTGAGTAGAAGCCAAAATAACCCAAAATTGATTGAATGAATCTAAGGTTTAAAATTGCATCAAAATTGCCTTCGAAAGGATTACCCTTCCTTACCTACAGGGTATAAGGGAATCTACTATACCTACTACTGACGTAGATATAAACATACATCGGTCGGCAGCTTGAGAAACTGATACCTACCTATCTTTAAATATTCATCCAAGGCTTTACGATAGAACTACTTAGGGACTTGTCTCTTAGAAATCCTTTGTATGTTAAAGGTTCTACAAATAATATATTGCTTTTTACCAGATCGAAATTTGAGCAAAGGATATCTGTAAAAAGTGTTTTTTATACCCAAACTTATTACTGCTGCCAAATCTGTAGTCACTCAATTCTCGAAGGAAAACTTTACTACTTAAGATCTCAACTAAGGTTATTTTAATTAGACTGCCACGGCTATACCTAACTGTTTGGTAAGATTAAAACAGTATAAATAGTTCCAAATTTCTTTAAATATATAATAATATTTAATTTAACTACACAGAATAAAATTACTTTACCATTCGCTTGTCTTTGCATATCCTTCAGCTGTCTCATTAAGGTTGTCTGTGAGTATTAGGGAATAAGAAAACTGTCTTTTGCAAACAATTGAAACAAGTTATTTGACAATAATAAATATTTGTCTCAGAAAATGATCAATTTATCGCAATATTGTATTTGCGTGTGACAGCTTTCATCAGGCAACCCATTACATACGTATTAGTAGGTACCTAGTAATAAAAAAAGTTACGAGCAATGTCAGTTTGTTTGTATGCATTAGGTACCTACGTATTTTGATGCGTCATTTTACAAAGCACTTTATGCAAGATTCCATCCCGGTGAAACTCAAGCCTAGTGTAGTAACCGATTTTGTTTCGAGCTATCTCGAGTAAATTCTCATAAAGTTTTTGGTAAATTGAGTATACCATTGTTATTGAAGGCAGTTTATTATTTCGAGCTAAAACCAATGAAGCTCCCAAGTCAAATATTTTGCCACTTGCTAGCAAAGTAAGGTCTTGTAGAGTTAGAAGCTTGGTTTTACATGAGACCTACTAACAACTTTTTGTTGATAAGTTTGACAAGATAAAGTTATTGTTAGGTTTAAATTTTCTTATGGTTAATTTCTTATTGTCTTAGAGGCCTATTTACGAGCAAAAGATATTAATTTTATCAAGAACAAAATTAAAACGAAATACATTTCCTTACAAATAACATTTATTGAGTAGGTATAAAAATTAATAAATATTGATAATATTTTTCATTGAACGTTATCGAGTCCGTACATTTGTAGATTATTTCTATTTAATTTTCCAATGTCAGTTTCAATGCCATTAATACAATAAATAACATATAATAAAAGGTGTAAACGTTCGTTCTTTCATATACACAACAATCTATAGAAAAAATCGACGAAGTTCCCGATCTATTATTACTTTTTTGCGAAAATCGCCTAAACTTAGTGAGCGGTTTCTATTTATAGTTACAGTTCTTATAAAAATTTGGCGAAAATTCTCGGATTTGTAAAGATTTCATATACGAAAAAGTATAGCAGTTTATCACCAACAGTGAATAATCATCGTGTAAGCCACGAAATGTTTGACCAAGAACTTTGTCCACTAATAAATACAGGCTTCTGCTTTCAACGCTCCGGTAGGTATTTCCGATTGCCACTATATTAAACTGTTGTTTTAGAATTATGATTAATGTAATAGTCTACCCCAGCAGACCACAGGTACATTTGTTTAAGAAGCCTCGCTCGTCGTCGGCGGGTTCCGCGGATACCACTCTCTTCTTCTTCTTGCCGTTTGCGTCGTACAGTTTCTCTCCCTGAAACCAAATATGTAATAAAATCTCCAGACTTACACACCAATTATGTGGCCCCATGGTAAGTGCTTTAAGCGCTTGTATTACAGGTACCATACAATGGACTAGGGGAGAACCTAGTTACACCCAGACACGAGCCAATGTCAAAAAACCATTTTGAAGAAATTGGCCCGACCCGGGGATCGAACCCGGGGCCATTCGCTTTACAGTCCGGTATAGTTACCGCTGCGCCACAGAGGTCGTCAAAATATAGGTACAGATACATGAAAAAGAGGTTAAAGAGATTTTCTAATAATTAAAAATTAGATAATAAATAAAGATTATACAAAGTTTTTATTTTAGAATAATGTTCAGTCCTAGGGACATGAAGAATTTTTAATGCCTCATACGACATAGTCGCAATTTTGAACTTGTATTCGGTACATTAACTACCTATATTTCTAACGGCTAAAGTGGTTTTTTGACAATTATAAAGGTAAGTAAGTGATAAATTAATTCATTCAAACAATGTATTCAAAATTACTTAAATTTAACAAAAAAAAAATCTTATCTTCTAGTACCTTTTGTTCCACTATCCAATACAACATGATTTAGTATTTATTTACTCACGTACCTAGATAATGATAATGCATTATCGGTTATCAGCTAAACCAATTTCCATAATCTTTGTGTACTAAACACGTTCCAAAGTTATGATTTGTTGTTATGTAAGTGACATAATTACACATTACACGTTTTTTACTATATCAACTTGTAAGAGAAAAAAGAGAAGCTGATATCTAATGATAACCGATAACTTCTGTTTTTCTTCTTACAGTATAGTTATTTGTGAAATTAGAGAACTTTAGAAAAAATGTAACGCAAAACATTTAATAAACCTTAAATTTTTAAACTTTACCCCAAAACATACTTCCTCTCATATTTTAACTCAACGCCTACGAGTTGTACTTGAGAGTAAAAACTTAACGAGCATTCACATCTAATTTACGTTCAAAAAAACCATCCCACCGCGGGGCTCGAACCCACACCTCTGGCTTGCGAGTCCACGCCCTGCCCACTCAGCCACTCTCTACTATAGCTAAGTCGACGGCGGAGTTAACTGCCGACCTCCATTACAATAATCATTTCAGCGTTGTTTGCTTTCAACGGGAACGCTTCGTTTTCCCGTTACTTAGTTAATAGTTTTGTGCCGACACTTAACAAATATACCGCTTAGATGTAGACTCTACGTTGTAGAGGGTAAGGATTTTGTGTTTTTCTTTTTGGATTGTTGCAATTACCTATTGATAAAAAGACACTGATTCCGAAAACACTCTCTAAACTAAACTAAAACTATCGCCGTCACTTACGACAGAGACAGGTAATCATTTTAGTCCTGTCAAACTAAAATGTACCTACCTGCATTATGACACGGCGAAGGCAATTTTAGGCTAGTCCTCAGCGCATTTCGTTCAATTTTACAATGATGAGGGCTAAATTTAGTGAAAACAATGTACCTGTTTTTTTCTTATACGAAGCCCGAGAAAGTGACAGCGATATTTTTAATTTAGTTTTATAGAGTGTTTTCGGGATCGGCGCCATTAACAGCTTAATTTTGTTATTCTGAGGTTGCAATTTTTAAAGTTTATTTATGTTAAACTCTTAGACACCATGTCGAGCTAGACACCGCATCGCTCTCGACCGGTACTCACCTCAACAATTTCTCCAATTTTGTATTTGGTCATGATGGCTTTAGCGTCCGAGGAGTGTCCGGCTCCGTCGAAGGCCTTCGTGGCCTCCGCGCCGGCCACCGCCAGGATCTCGTCGCGGCCGCCCGGGTGCTGTGAAGGGAATATTCACGTTAAATCAATGGTTATTCTAAAACATAAATTTTTTTGTTTATTTAACTTAATTCCGTGGATTACAATAGGCTAGGAAATCTTTAACCAGGCGTCAAATTTTATTTGCCAAACTTTAACATTTAACAAACTTTGTTTGCAAGCTTCGACTATATGTTCGTACACCAAAATCACATCTCTTCTATTACATAAGTACCTCATTCATGTAGGCGGTGAGGTCGTAGACCGCGTCCTTGTAAATGATCCACGCGCGGGCTCCCCCCTTCCCATTGTTCTGAGACACCTCCGCTTTCGTGAAGATCTTGTTCTCGGCCATCCTAGAACATTACTAGTTAGTCTTAAAATCGTTTATTAATAATAAAAGAAAAAAGGTATTGGATTTTTAACATTAATTGTTAGTCTTAAAATAGTTTATTAATAAAAAAAAGGATTTTTATTATAAACTAGCGAGCCGTCCACGCTTTGCAATGGTGTAATTTTGCGCGACTTGTTACTGACATGTTGAATTTTAGCTCACATAAATTATTATTTTCTGTATGTTCTTTATTTAGTTACATATTTTTATAAAAAAAATACCTAAATGTTGGCGAAACCCGCATAAAAATCTGTAAGGAGATAGCGTAATGATTTACTATTAGACGCGTATCTCGTATATTAGGTAAAAGCATTATAATAAATCTTTAGACTGAATACTAACTGTGCCCTTAAACTTGTTGCGAGGTTGTGTTATAGGCACTATAATGGACTAGGTTGAAAACTAGTTACACCCAGACACGAGCCAATTTCGAAAAGACAATTCAGCTAAATTGGCCCGACCGGGACTCGCTACAATCCGGTACCTACTTATACACTGATACACCATAGGGGTCGTCTAACAATCCCTGTATCATATAAGCTTACTACCTACTGATAAACTAATTGACTTTCATCGAATGTAATTAAGTTACTTAATGATGAAATAAATGATTTTTATTTTTTTATTTATTTTATTTTTATTTTAGAGTTTTTTTCATATAGTAACTATGTATACTATTAAAATTATAATGTGTACATACATACACTTATTAGATTGTCCACTTTGGTTAGATAATACGATATTTATCAGTTGGAAGGTACGTACTAAGGTCAACCACAAAATATATAAAATAAATTACCTTTAACAATATCCAGTATATTTCTCTTTAAAGATCTCCTTAAGTGAAAGGTGTTTTTTATTAGAAACTCTTTTTCTATGTTTCATTCAATAAGTCTTGACAAATATTTTTATAGACAAGATTAGTTTTCCGAAGATTCGCTTCAAAGCATTCAGGTTCAATACCTATGAGAAATGTATGACAATAATAACTAGCGAAGTCGCAGTTTTAAACATTCCTTCGAAGATATTATTATACTTTGCGGGTTTTTTCAAAATGTGTGTGGAATATAATCTAAAATGGTAATACGTTGTTTAAAACTAAGATTAGTTCTATAATATGCTTTTATTTTCAAAGGATATAGAAGTTGTGTGAAAGTTAGTGCTTAGAAAAGTGTTAATACTGATATTTTTATGGGGTATAACATTTGTACAATACTTGGATGGTATCAAAGTGCCGCTTAAAAATGTACATCTTAATCCAACCATTTTATAGAGTAATATCCAAACATGCAAAATTACATATTTATAATACTAATGTTTAGGTACCTAGGGCAAAAATGTTTTATATCCGGAGTGACAAATAGATAAAAGTAATTTGGTCACCACCTTAAAGAAATACTAGATATGTTTGTAGCAGTGAATCATAAAGATAGCGGCTCGTTATTGAAGTGTGTTCTTAATTTGTTTTAGCTTTATTGCAGGTAAGTTACTATAGTTATTCTAGGTATTTTAAATGCCATGCTCAGTTTGTGCATATTCAATATATGGGTAAAGAAAATAGATTTATATTAAAGAAAAAATATGAGATTTTATTTTGGAAAGTTTGCTTTTTCTTCCCTAGCAAAAAAAAGGGCAATAAAGAGCATAAAAAATTGAGGCGTTTTTTATCCCACGTTAGATCATTAATAAACAACATCCATAAACTAAATTTTAAGAAGTATTTAGAAATAGGTAGATATAGATAGGTTATACGAAAAAAGACATTATTAATAATCTAAAGCTTCCGAAAGGGCTAGATGTAGTCAAACAAGCCATGGCGGGAAGGTAGGCAAGAGGAAATCCTTAATCACGGTGTCAGACGTCATACCATTACAGGTGTGTAGACATTAATATGCTTTTCTGTAAACGAAGTTCTTCGTTGTGAATACTTCTATTTTTTATGTCTTTCCATTCACGGTTACGTTTGCAAAAAATCTAAACTGTTTAAAAGTATTGGATCGGCAGATCCAGCGTCCTTCTATGTAGAGGTTTTTCACATAAGAACTAACATGAGACAAACAATTCAAAGACTCTTATTCTTCTCCTTTATCATTTAATACTTACATTTATAAGTATTTGGGTATAATACACGCACACACACACAACCACACTCAACCGGACTTCTAACTTCACTCTGGTATCACCAGGTGATATCCAGTGATAATAGCTTATCATTAGGTGATATTTATTGATAACAATTACGATAACACGTCATTATAGACATCTGATAGGTAATTTGGTGTATATCGATCTGTTATCAACGAATTCCATTCGTCGTGAAGAAGTTGTGACAAATAAGAAGCGAATTCTAAGAAATTGATGTAATACTTTATCTGGCAGAGAAATCCGGGAAGGGTTTTGATTGAAGACAGATACAGATAAGAATCTAAACATACTTCGAAACATTATAAAAAACGCAAATTAAAACCAATATGTATTAAGACTTAACAACAAAGAATAGAAAAATCTTCGGTCCTTAGGAATCATTATGTGGTAAGCGCCGCTGATGTTATTTCCGTTGCCGATTAATTCTGTAAAAATAAAATAGTAAACATTTTAAATTAGCAAATGGATAAATGTGGCGATAGCACTACTTAAGCTTAGAGGTACAGATCTATTACCGCAATATCAATGTTGTATGTATGGTAATGTATGTACACATTTTTTTATAAGTATCTTCCCTTTATTCACAAGTAACTTCTGCAAAACTACACATATTGTATTCAGTAACATTAAACTCAAAAAGTTTTAAGGTTAAAACTCAAGATGTTTTGTTTTGACTTTCACTTTAACTGTAGTTTTCCTTTTTATGTAACAAAATATAGTACACTAGCGATCCGCCCACGCTTCGCAATGGTGTAATTGTGGCCGACTTGTTCCCGAAACATTGAATTTTAGTTAACTTAAATAACCTTTTCTGAATGTTCTTTATTTACAAATTAAAATGAAAAAAATACCTAAAGGATGGTGAGAACCACATTAAAATCCCTCAACTGGTTTAGGAGGAGTTAGCGGCCAAACATACAAACAGACAGAATTAGCGACTTCGATTTATACTATGTAATTATTATTAATCGTATAACCACACCTGTATAGTTCCGACCTGGAACCTGGTCATGAGCGCGAGCGCGGCGCGGGGCATGCGCGCGCGCACGGCGGCGCCGGCGTCGCTACCGACCGCCATCTTCAGCGGCCCCGGACCGCCGGGGTGCTGGCCAAATATTACTGTCTTTAGGATTATATAATAAAACTAGTGGCCGCAAGCGACTCCGTTTGCGTGGAAGTCGGTTTCGTGTGGGAATGAGATATTTTCCCGCGGTAAAAAGTACTCTATGTGTTATTCTGATGTATAACCTATATTACTGCAAAGTTTCATCCAAATCCGTCCAGTAGTTTTTACGTGAAAGAGTAACAAACATCCATCCATACATCCATCAATTCATCCATCCATACATCCATCCATACATCCATCAATTCATCCATCCATACATACTTTCACGTTTATAATATTAGTAGGATGGAATAATTTAGATTTTAATGAAATACTTTAAACTCGTATTAACAGAAGCATTGATTCTGATCTTCTTATTCTAGCGGTTACTAGAATTGTTGTGCGAAACATAAAAGCTTGCCTGTTTTCATCGCTTAGCAGGAGTTTAAATTTCTGCTATAAGGACTGAAAAGGTAGAGCGTTTTGTATCTTCGAGATCTAACATATGTCTCTAGAATTAACGACTTCCCTACAAGACGTGAAGTGGGGACGATGTTCCTGCGTTTCGTTCGGTGAGTGCGATATCCGGTGCCCAATTTTCTCATAGGCCAGCAACGCACCCTCAATGCATATATAATTGTGGGTGTATATGGGCGGCGATGATCACTTACAATCACGTGACCCGCTTGCTCGTTTGCTAGCTTCTATCATAAAAAAATCGATACTTTTCATCTCATACTGAATCAGATAACCTACAACTCGTGCAAAGTCGGTGACGTCCAACACTCTGCCGTCGACCACCACGTACAAGAGGCGGCCGTCCTCGCCGTCGTAGCGGGATGCCTGCTGCATGGTGAAGGTGCGTTGTGGCTGGAAATGTCAATAATTAAGGTGTAAGTTGTATGGCTGGAAATGCAAATAATTAAGGCATAGATTTATTATTGGTCTTCGTTCTCGCTCTAAAGACGACGCTCGTAAGATGTATGCACAGATCACCACCTAATAGATTCTGCATGTTCGTACATTTGCGTTGCATCAGGGTCACCAAAAGTTGAAGAGCGGGGGACGAAGTAGTGACATTCTGATTGGCTAGTTCAAAAACGTTCTAAGATGCACCCGTCAAATAGTGATGAAATAGTAATGTAAGTATTCGATAAAAGTATAGATAAATTATAAATATAGTTTAATAAAAATATCGACAGATTTACATTTACTTGGTTGATTGGCCTTCAATTTTTTCTATTATAATAAATGAGACTATTAATGTTGAGCCCAAAATAGAAAAAAACCGACCAACAAAAAAATTTTTCGCACTACTAATTTTTGGCTCAGGTGGGTTTCCTTTCTTATTTATAGTTAGATTCAAAGTTAATATGTTTTACCTAATTAGAGGGTGCTACACGATATCTAGTTTAAAATTTGGTTAAAAAGTTAAGCAACCTCTTTTTACGAAAAATATCGATAAATCGACAGCATTGATGTATAACTTTCAAACTCTAATATTACTCGGGTAAATTCGTGCTTCTTTAAGAAAATGAGATGACCGTATATATATTTGTACTGACAGAAAGAGATATCCTTTGTTTATTTACAATAAATAAACCAACGCAAGTTGAACTCCACAAAAACTAATTTTCGATGCACAAATACGCAGTGACACGGATGCGTACGTGTCTGAAGGTTGGTCACGACTAAATCAAAAAATGTAGGCGTGGCTTGCACTATGATTTAAATCGCATAGTGGCGAAACATAGGTCGTTGCCTCTAATGCGGAATCTATTAGGGGGTGATCTGTGGATGTATGTTATTCTGATGTATAACCTATATTACTGTAAAGTTTCATCAAAATTCGTCCAGTAGTTTTTACGTGAAAGAGTAACAAACATCTATACACATACATCTATACATCCATAAACTTTCACGTTTATAATATTAGTAGGATTTAGCGTAACTACATATTAACAAGCTTATAACAAGCCGAAAAAAAAATGCTATCTAACCTGTTGTGATTTATCTGGAAGTGTGTTGATATAGTCCAGGAGTTGAGGAGATATTGCAGACTCGACTGGTGTCAATGAGTCCAGGGCAGGCATTGCGGGTGTTGCACTCGCTGAAATATACAATTTTAAACATCAAACCACAGAATAATAAATTCTCTAGAAAAGTGGCTAGCGTACGATTCCATGATGTGTTTTTGACTGTGTATGAAAAAAACCGGAGAAGTGCGAGTCGGATTCGCGCAAAGGGTTCCGTACTATCATTTTCTACCTGTTTATTAAGATCGGGTAAACATTGCTTAAACATTACGTTTGTTGTATGGGAGCCCCCTTTAATATTTACTTTATTGTTATTATTTATTTTGAAAGGTAATATACAAGTAAATATTCTGTGAAAATTTTAAGCGTCTACCTGTTACCGTTTTTTATATTGAGCAAAAATACGGAAAAAACACGTTTATTGTATTGGGAACCTTTTTTTTTTTAATTTTTGTATTTGGTGTTATACCAGCAACGGAAATACATTATTTGTGAAAATTTCAGCTTCTAACTATCACGGCTTATAAGATACAGCCTGGAAACAGATATACAGACAGGGGATGCTTAGTAATAGGGTCCCGTTTTAACCTTTGGGTACAGAACCCAAAAAAATTAAATTGTTTGGAGTGAAAAATATTTTTTATATTATCTTTAATTAAAGATGTGGAATATATTTTGCAACTGATATATTTTTGTGTAAACTGAGAGAAAGCCACAGAAATATTTCTTTATTGAGTTACCGAGAAACACAAGAAAATAGAGTTTTCTTTCATACAATAAATAAATTATGCGGTAAGTCAAAGCCAAGTTTATTATATATACTAACTACATCACTACATTTCTGAGATGGTTACACTACATAATTATTATGTATTAATTTCATTATTTCCTTTGTATCTCTCCTTGTATTTGACTAAGTGTAAGGTTACTTAAGTAGACGGACCGCTAGTAAGATTCGCGACATTAATAGCATGTCTAGGTCAGTAATCCGCTTATCTCCGGGCAATCAAATCAGACTGCCTTCGGCCATTTTGTAAACACATCAACATGTTTGCGGTACTGATTGATGTTTCGTACACGGGTAGGTACGCGGGTGAAACATTTAGCTGGAATAAGTTAAGGATTATTTGAAGAACTGTGTTTAACTGGAATTGATGTGGAGTTCCTACTAATTCGTCTTACAAAAATATAAAAAAAGATTTAATCAATTATAAAAAAACATTTTTTTTGGTTAACGCAAACCCTTAAAGTTCTCTGGTTAAGGTTTAATCAGAGGTACCGCAACTTTGACCCCATTACAACGTGACGAATTCCTTGCGTTTTTACTAGCTTACATACCGGCAAAGTTGAAAAAGGCTAAGTAGCCTTATGCATGTAACTATCCTCAAAAATCCTTTTTTACCACAACCACTATACAAACTATTTAAAAAACCAATAAATCATCAAATCACCATTAACAAAAAGCCTAAAGCGACGGCAATTCTGTTAACCTTTTCAATTCAACTATATACATATATTCGA
Source organism: Emmelina monodactyla (assembly GCA_916618145.1). Classification (NCBI taxonomy): domain Eukaryota; kingdom Metazoa; phylum Arthropoda; class Insecta; order Lepidoptera; family Pterophoridae; genus Emmelina; species Emmelina monodactyla. The sequence continues at coordinate 9,075,650 of OU745316.1, forward strand.
GTGGGCAGCACCCGAGTTATGTAGCGGGAATAAACCCCGACAAATTATTGAATATATTTCTGTTACTGTGTGGGTAGGAAAAATACCGTAAAAGCCTTTGTTGGCAAATGAAAAGCAATATAAAATATTACTTACCTTTAGCGGCGAGGGTAAATAGTTTTGGATGTCGTCGATTCTTTTTTCAGAATTTCAAAGATATCAAAAGAGGGTTTCATTTTCTTTAAGGAGACAATATACACAATTTCATAGATGTTTGTTAGAGTGAAAGCTAAAATATGATATTAAAATCGTTGGTAAGTTAATATTGTTGGTAAGGCAACAGAAAGTATACATTATGATGTGTTTAACCTTTAATTGTTTTTAGAAAGTTCAAATTATCTTGTGTTCTATACGGGGTGTAAAAGAACTGCTTCCAAAAACAAAAACAACCTTTTTTGATTAAAAAAAAAACTTTTTTTAACGTAATTTTCCAAAGCTGCACACATACTATCAGATTTTGCGATTATTGCAAATAAAATAGGGTTTTAATTTAATTTGCAATGTAAATAATCGCAGCTGCACCGACAGTTGATGTGTGAGCAATGATTTCAAGCAATATGACTTTTCAATCCAATTATTTTTCTGGGTATGCTGTTAGTGAATTTACTATTGAGGCTCAAGAATACATGGTTTCAGGCTTCGGAAGTGGTCTTTTTACACCCGTTATATTAAAATTTTCTGAGGCTGCAATTCAATTGTATGTGGAACTAACAAATTGATTTTTTAGTCTTAAAAAAATGTGGCTTAAACCTTACCAAATTGTGTTTTGAATATTACCTAAACGTTGGCACTATTTGTTTTATCTAAGAACTTTGTTTGTAAAGTATTAAAGTAAATTTTTATTTAGTGCTTTCAAAGAAATGATAGTGAAAACAAATACTATTTTTGCCAATTCACTTATAAAACGAACTTACTTTAGTTTCCATTACGAATCACTTGCTGTAAATTTACTGCGTCAATTCCATTTTCATTCACAAAAGATAAACATTTTTTTGTACCAGAATAATTAATTTCAATGTCGTAAATGTTTATTTCAGTTCTTTCCAATTGCCTGCGTTAGTGTCAATTATGCCGTTAAAATAAAACTATTGGTTTATTGATAGTTTATGACGATACCATAAAACGCTGTAGTTATTGTGCCTCGTTAATTTATGGAAGTAAATTAATGGAATGCTTCAATACATCGTAAAATAAGAATAAAAGCTTTTGATGTCGCAGTTGAAAGTTAATTTACAGAATTAAAAGCCTTTTTGGAGAGATATACATATTAATTAAATATATGAATACTTTTTGTAATACTAGTTGCCGCCCGCAAGTTAGTTCGTGTGGAAGTCGGTTTCCCGTGGAAATGAGAAGTTTTCCCGCGGTAAAAAGTACCCTATATGTAATTCTGATGTATAACCTATATAAATATACAAACATCCATAAATCCATCCATACATACTCACAAACTTTCACGTTTATTATATTAGTAGGAAGTAGGATGGCAATTGAAATGCTAAAGGTTCACTTGGTAGTAGGTGGCTACCATTTGTAATGCTGCTTTGACTTAGCTGCATTAAGCTACACTTGCGTTGTCGACTCTACATACTCTCATGATGGGCTAGGTGGTAGTCATTACTCTGACTATCCTGTTTAGCTCTTAAAATATGTAGAAGGTTAGTTCAAAAAAATGAAGAGTTTTTTTTTCAGTTGGAAGATAGGATACGCGAGGGCATCTTAGTGTAACAAGAGTGTTTAGTTTGTAACGTTTCATTCGGTTCTTGTTTAATTACATGTCAAGAAAATTACTATTGATTCTCTGATTCACAAATTTATAAACCTTTCCAAATATTTTGAAATTCGCTCTGTCACCGCAGTGTCAAATAGTTGTTGAAAAACACATTTATTGTGAATCGTCGATTCACTTTCATATTTTGCATACAAGTATCCATTACCGCTGTTATTAAAATAACCATTAAATTTAAAATACCTTTGTTCAATACAGTTATAAGACTTCTGCCCGCCGATTGCATTTCAGTTCAACATTTGCCTTTACACATTACAAACTCGATAATTTTTCATCACGTCATACTAATTTCCCTAGCATATTGTGGTATAAGACTGATTCTCTGACGTCATAGTCGACGTCACTCGAACTGTTGTCAAAAGCGGGAGGAGTCAGTTGGCGCATGCGCGTGTAGGCCCCGCCCCTCGCCCCCGCGCCCGCCGGCCGGTATATAACCCGGTCGAGGAGTCGCAGCCGTCAGTACCACCCGAGACACCGAGCCGAGGGCGTCGCAGAGACCCTCAGAAAGTTTACGAACAACGTGGAATAAGCACGGTGAGTACTGAAAATATGATTTAATGGTTGCCGACTTGATGTAGGTTGCGGAAAAAAATGTTTGATGATTTTATAAAAAATATATTTAGGGTTGAAAATAAAAACTAATTTTAGACTCTTAGGTAAAGGGAAATTTAATTATAGTCTACAAAACACAAGTTTTAATAAAACTGAAGTATTGTTCAGTAGTTAATTAAGTCCTACTCATTGACAGATATCAGTCGATATAATTAATTACCTAGAGCTATTAATTACGGTACTTGACTAGCGAAGTGATTTGTATCGAAACATATTAAAGAACATCTTATTATATAGGTAATCTACGATTTAATCTCTATATGAATATATTTTAGGCGCAAGGCATTTACATCATTATATATTAAATAAAATAAATACCTTTACAAATGAGGCAACTTTTTTTTTTATTCTTTTGTCAGAAATAAGAAAAGCGACAGAAAAACTTTTGATTCCTCTTACGCATGAAATGAAATAATTTGACACTTTTCGGAATATCAAAACGCACAACTTTTACAGATTTGCAATTTGAAATGAAATTTGAATCCGTAATTTGATTATTCGTCCGCTCCTGAATAATTTGGGACGAGTTCGAAACCGTTAAAACGTCCAGTGAAATATTCTACACCTTTGGGATATGTAAAAATATAATAAAGATTAATAAAATATATGTGCGTAGCATAAGCATATTCGTAGCTGCTACGGGCGTAGTCCGCGTGCTACGAACCGTAGCAAATAATTTTTATGTGAAAACATCTTCCTTAAAATAAAAGGCCGTCTTAAATAAATTGTTACATCACAAAGTTAAAGCCGAGTCTTTGCGGTGTTAACGAAATTAATTAACATCATACTGCCACAGTTTTAGTTCTCTAAAACAGGAGGCTTTCATCTGCTGGCAACACGAAACAAGCGCGCAACACTGCTCGTTCTCGATTCATTAATTCCTTTAATTAATTTAGCAAGTTTTAAGCAACTTCCAAACTTGTATCGGTAGTTTAAAGGCTGAGGAAAAAACGGATTAATTTGCAAGAGAGAGGATTTTGATGTTGTTTTTTGCAACAGGATTTTAAAGTTCACAAAAATTACACAAACAGATCTCTGTGTATATCAGTTTATTTTACGCAAAAGAAATAGAGAATAGTGTTTTTTTACGATGAACAAAAAAACATTCTGCATCCGATTTAGAGCATTGTTCGAGTGTCATTTTTCATGAATACAGTTTTTAGTTTTGAATATGCTGGCAAAAATCTGCGAAATAATAGCAGACCATAACGGTAGAAATAAAACTAACAATTGTTAGTTGGATTTGCGTACAGATTTCGTATTGTTTTTTAGGCAATAATTACAGTTTACGATATTTTCCCTTCAATGTTTTAAAATGTTACATACTTTGACTTTAAGTATTCTCGCCACGAAGTAATTCTCGGGAAGTATGTTAATTACACAAAATCAAAATATATAGGACTAGTGGCCGCCCGCGACTCCGTTCGCGTGGAAGTCGGTTTCCCGTGGAAATAAAAAGTTTTCCCACGGTAAAAAGTACCCTATGTCCTTTCCCAAGTTCAGTTCGTTCTTCATACCAAATTTCATCAAAATCGGTTCAGTGGTTTAGGCGTGAAAGCGTAACAGACAGACAGACAGAGTTACTTTCACATTTATAATATTAGTAGGGAAGTAGGGATTTTCGTGTCGAGAATTTGATTAAGTAATATTTAGCCTATGGTGTCTGCTATTGGAATTTTCAGACCCATTCATTTGATACTATTTTGCCCCGTATTTCTCCCATGATAAAAAGGTCGTTGACAAGGATAATCAAACGTACAGACGGACATTAAAGTAATTTTATAAAGCTTCTATTTTTACGATAAGAACCCAAAAAATTACGTCCCATTTAACTTAGTATTCCCAACACTTCTTAAAGGGCAAACAACATCTGTTGCGACAATAAAACCTATTATCTAAAAATATATAATTGCAATGACCCCTTTGCAAATGGAGTTATTTTAGCCGCCATTTTGTCGGTAGTTTGACAAATGAAAAGGCGGGAACGGAATTTTGACGTTTCATAAAAGAAAGGGTTTTAATTATCGAAATAAAATGGGTTGAAGTTTTAAGGCTAACTGCAATTACGCTTTAAACTTTTGTAGGTAGTACTACTAGGTTTTGTTAGAGGTTTTACGCCGGTAAAGGACCAATACAACGTAGGGCTTTTCACGAAGTAAAATCCATCAAATGCGTACAATACTAAAACCATAAAAGTGGAATATTTAAACATTTATCTATATATCTGTGTTTATGGGTAGTCTACTATGTGCATGGAATTCCAATATTTGTAAGAGTACTTCATTGTGGAAACATTTTCATTAATTTGGAGTTTTTTTGAAAATAATAATAAATAATGTGGTTAAAGACAACATTTTTATATATTTATAAAAATACGTACACAAATATACAGTTTTATAAATAACCGCATCTCCGTAAAATTAATCCATTTTAAACCCGCTAACTGCAAAACTGGAAGCAATCTCAACAAAAATGCAAAACCTAGAATATTTAGCATTAACACCGATGCAATTAAAATCAACAGTTTCACTGAGTTTCCATTCTTATACGTTTTATTTATTTATTCCTGCGAGAATCGAGGAATTCACGTTCCGTGTCTATGAATAACTTGGTGTTACTTACGAAAGCAAATAAACCTTTTTAATGTTATTCTATGGAATTATAGCAGATTATTTGCGGTAATTCTGGGTTATCGTATTGGTTTGGAAATTATCACGTTGTTGAAATAAACGGAAAGGAAATGGGAGCTTCAAGAGAGGGCTTTGTGGTTAATAGATGCTAATTATAACTTTTTGTCGTAAAATTCTGTATTTAAATTATATGTAATTAAACTCAGGTTTTACGCTTTTTTATATTATTTTTAATTATCCGATGTTTAAGCATTTTTACAAATGTCGTGGTCACGGGTAGAACCCGTTACAATGAGTTTAATTTCAAGTAATAGAGTAAGATCCCAGAGCTGTAAGACACAACTTATTTTCTGAAGAATAGATTTTTCGATTCTAAGTAGTCTTTTCGTGTACTTTTAATACCTGCACGTTTGTGGGACTTGCCCAGTGTCACCTCCGCAGGTACCAGGTGAGAAAGGTAACTAAAAATCACAGTTACTTAACTTACATTTTTATGACTGATTTTGATATATATTTTGTAGAGTATTACTCTGAAGTCATATCAGAGAAGTCAGACGCTTTCCATGGGCCAGAACTTTTGTCAGACGCTTTAAAGCTCTATCAAAAAAAAAAACGTAATTTATTTTTAAATGTCTGACTTTTATATATATTATTCAGATAACTATTACAAAGTTATATTAAATCAGTCAGACAATTTGTAATGACCAAAAACCCCCTAAACACCAAAATTACTCAGCCACGAGTATAATTAATTATGATTAATCGTACTCCAATTGACATTTATTGTGATAATATATTATTGAACCGGTAACAAGTTCAAGTTTTTTAATTAATTCCGGAAAATCTTCATCTTCTTCGTATATTTTTTTTAAAAAATCATTTTTATCATAAGCATGCAACGGCAGTCTTTTAAGTTTTTGTCTTTTAGTCTTTTGGTCACAATAGATAAATGTATGATTTTCACCAGCACTTACATCACTTTCAAATGAAACATTACTAGAAGGGGAATCAACAGCAGTTTTTGGTCATTACAAATTGTCTGACTGATTCAATATAACATTGTAATAGTTATCTGAATAATATATATAAAAGTCAGACATTTAAAAATAAATTAAGTTAATTTATTTTTGATAGAGCTTTAAAGCGTCTGACAAAAGTTCTGGCCCATGGAAAGCGTCTGACTTCTCTGATATGACTTCAGAGTAATACTCTACAAAATATATATCAAAATCAGTCATAAAAATGTAAGTTAATTAACTGTGATTTTTAGTTACCTTTCTCACCTGGTACCTGCGGAGGTGTCACCGGGCAAGTCCCACAAACGTGCAGGTATTAAAAGTACATGAAAAGACTACTTAGGATCGAAAAATCTATTCTTCAGAAAATAAGTTGTGTCTTACGACTCTGGGATCTTGGACTATAATAATGATCGCGTAAATCTAAGAAGTTACATTTAAATTATATGTTTGTAACACGTACTTAAGTAACGTAAGAAGTACTGAACTGATTTTTTATAGGTTATTATAAAAGATATTTGTAATTTTAAATCGGTTGATTATTATTCTGAAATCGCTTATTTGATAAAATCAGATCATTGGCCAACAACATTTTTAAAATATTGCTTAATTATTTGAAACGCTTTTCGTTAAGTTTAGTTAAACTAATGAAAATAATTATATGTATATCCTTAGCAAGTACAAATAAAAAAATGTATTGCAAAATGCCGGTCAACTCGAAACATAAACCAGAAACCATAAACCATATCAAAATGTAAAAAAATATTAAATGTTTAAAACATAGAACACACGGAATGTTAATTAAATAAAAGCATTTCAAAGTAAAAGATCCTTCAATAAAAATTAACGAAACCACGACTGAAATCACAGAACGAAACAAAATGAACGTTAAAAAGACGCGTAAAAATGTAATTAATTACGTTTTTTATTCGAAAGCAATTACAAGTAAACGTTCATTACGAAGTATGATGCCTACAAAAAACGAAGAATTTACTTTACAAGAATACTAGGCATGCTTTGTGTCAATATTTCAAGCGAAATATTCAAGATTTTAGTGTAAGAAATACGAGAAATGAACTTTTTGGTGTTTTAATTAAAAAGTTCAAGTCCAGGCATTTTTATTTTACTAAAAGATTATTGATTTCTCCTCATTTTCATTTACGCTTAAAAAATCTATCTTAATTCAAAATGAAACCTGCGGATTTATTTTTAACTCAAATTGTCATGAAAAATGAAATTTTGGCGTTTTTTGAAAGTAGTTTATGTCACTCGAAAGTTACAGATTCACTCCGCAGATCGTTAGTTCTTATAACGCTTTTTAAAAATATAACAAATTACCAAACAACTTTATTTCTATATTTACCTACAATGCAGATAGTTATTTCCCTACCTTCGGGCCATATCAGTTTCCCTCTCGTTAATATGCTAAGTAAAACAGGGTAAGGCATCAATTTGCGGCCGGGCTATGCGGCTCAGTGTCTGCCCGCTGTAGTCCGGCTAAATAATTGTATTGTGTGGTTACTTGTCGGAGATCTGTTTAGATACAGGATTTAATAATGTAGTTGTCCTTTTGAGAGACTTTTTTCGGATTTTTGTGGTACAATATTGTCTAAGACTTACGGTCTGATTGTTTCTCTTTTTTACTTGAGACGAAGTACTTACCTTCATCTTAATAACATGGTTCTATATTTGTGTCATATAAATGTATAATATAGATATAACTATGAAATTTTGACCCTTTTACCTTTTTTGGAACATGATAAGAAATGTTTGAAGATTTGCCATTTCAGAAAAAAAAACACGCAATATTTAGCAAAATCTAGAAGGAATTTCTCAGCTTTTTAATCTTTTTCCAGTGCCTCAAGTTATTTATTTAATGTGTGAAAGTTCTAACACATCTACTATTATCAAGCTCAAACTTATACTTTCCTCCGGCACTATGGAACAAATCTGTAACTTACATGCATTATCCACACACTCGCGTCTCCAGTTTATAAAACTCAGACCAAACTTGTCTACTGTTAGCAACTCAGAGATTAGATCACACAACCTTCTAAATGCAGGTATTTTTAAGTTTGTGCAAACAGAGAAACGTGCGTGTTGAAGAATTATATCAGCAGTTGGTGATGCTCACACGGGCTTAACTGATATGCAAATGTATGCTTTATTTGTAGGTTATTAATGTCTTTTAATAGATCGGTTAGGTATTGTGATTAATATAGTTTCAAAAAAGCTCAATTTTAAAATAGCTCAAATCATTTGTTGATTTTTCTAATTATGCCTTGCAAATAATTGGTTGGTAGATATTCAAATTGTTCAAATTCAAAATCTTCCAGAAGCTACAGTTTTTAAGTTGTAGGGAAAAATTATTAAAAATTATCATCATAAATATGGTTTTTATAAAATACATTTGCAATTGTATCTTACAAGCTCTATAATTTAATTTATGTGACCTAGGCTAAATATCTTAAGTGCACCTGCCACCTTTAAATAGATATCGATTAAAAAGAATATCTAGAACGCGACCTCCGACATTTTTCTTTTATCTATTTTAAATATTCATTTTATTACAATACAAAATAAAAGCAAAAGCAAACGTTTCAGTGAGTTACCTATATTTGTATAAATGGCGACACAGCCGTGGTGCCGCCATTTGCAATTTGGGGAATTGCGCGCCAAAAGTTGCATTTGGTGTGAACACAGAGTAATAAAATAACAAATACACGGTCTTGCACTCTGACGCGACGATGCGTTTCTACTAAAGGCTGTATTACATTGAAGTTTTACTAACAATATTTGATGTAACACAAAAAAGTCAACCAACATAAAATACCAATCGAAAAAATCAAGTTTGGTTTAAAGGTAAAAAGTAGCGTCCACTTTCTGAGACGCGATTTTCTTACTTTACATTTTTTTATTGATTTCCAATATTGTCAATCAATACTAGGCTATTAATAATTTCGGAGTAATTCTGTTACTTCTGTAAACTTTTATAAACCAACTTTCTTTGCAATGTAGTATCACCTTAAGACCACCAGTTTGTTTCAGCCTGCGTGCCTAACTTCACTAATTTAATACCTTTGGTTACTCGTACAAAGTTCAGCTCATTTCATTTAAAGAGGTTGCATACTGGCTTGGGAACTTTTTGTTTGTTTTCTTTTTAATTCGTTTTTAAAGCTGCCAGTGTGTATGTAGCAAATAGGTTTATGAAACTTTTAATTAAACCACACGAAGGTTTTTGTAAGTCCTTTACAAAGCGGATAATATTGAAGTACGTAAGTAACTTAAGTTTTACGACAAAATTTTTATAATATTTTAAAGTTTACAACCACAATAATGAGAAACAGATGAATCAATCACAAGTCATGACGTCATTTAATACCTTCTTCTAAATTACACCAAACGGAGGGTAAAGTTTAAAGCGATTTGGCTCCCATCAGAGTTTTAAATCAACGTTGCGACGGAAAATGTAGGCCGGGATGCCTCAGGTAATGAGTTGTCGGCTCCTTGACTATTACCTGTCTACTCCGACTATCTCTGCGCTGGAACCATCGCGCTCTTTTAATACATCGACGGCTAAGCAAGACGCTGGAAAGTTTGCACCTAAGTAAAACGGCAATGGACTAGAAAAGAAGTCGGTAGGAATATGATGGAAAAACTGTCATTAAAAATAGCATTCTTTAAGTTGACCCGCGTATTTCTAGTGCGGTTTTAAACGTTTGTGTTGTGATCTTGTGGTTGTGGTTAAATATTTGCTTGTATTTCACATTGTTAAACTAACTATTGTAATTTACCCTTTTAGGTGTACCTACATTGTATAATTTTCTGTATTTTACTTTACAATGCATCTCAAAATTTAGGTCAATTTGCCTCAATTTCGCCATTCATAGCTGCATTCTATACAAGCGAGCGACCGAAAAGCCAATTATTACGTGGGAAGTCATAATTAATGGATGTATACAAAATAGGTGTTTCTAGAATATAATAGGTATTTAACTCGAGAATTCGTATTCATGAAAAGCGGAATTGGGAGAGTGAGATTCAGTGTAAAATCGGCTAAAATGGCGGTAGTTAGATATAATTCTAGGGGCAACATTTAAATTAACTTCGGATACTGTAGCTTTAATTATTTATAGGTAGGGTTTTGAGGAAGGAAATAAAGATTAGCTGTTGACTGAATTTATTATTTAAGTAAATATATTATGGTTTTGTATGAGATACTGAGACTTGCATACAAGTAGACATAACAATGTTTTTTTTCGCAAGAACCAATAATTATAAGATATTTTTTAAGACTTTTTATAGTTTTTTTTTAAAGACAACATGAATAGTGCTCTTACTAATTGCCTTTTATTCATATTGTCTGTACAAGTAACGCTGCGGGTAAAAAAGACGTATCTATTGATTTAAATAATTGCGATTATTATTACATTCATTTATTCATTCATTTTGCTTCAAGTTGCAGATGTTTACATTCACTTGACTTGTTCATAATTGGTGACAGCCCGCGCTTTTCACAAACTTGGTCGGCCATTTTGTTACGTTTATGATAATTAGAATTTTGAGTAATAACGCAGTTGGTCCTCTTGCATTTTTAAATTAAAAAGTGCCCACTCGGATATTCTGTTCATTAAAATTAAGGTGGTGATATTATTTTTGTTTGTTAGTTTTAGATTAACATAATAGATATGTTTTGTTAGTTAACTTTATTTTATTTGGGAAACAAACAGTTTAAATTGTTAAAACTAGTTACAAAGATAAATAGTGCCACAACTATTTAAGATATTACAAAATGTGTCACATAAAAGTAAAATAAACATTTTATAACTTTTCTCTACTGTTTGACTCAGTAAATATTAAGTTAAGTTTTTATTCAAACATAAATAAAATAAGTAAATTACGATTATTAAAAGATCATCATCATCAATGATATTCATGAACTATTCAAATATATCCAGTATAATCCGGACATGTAGTAAAGGTTCTCCTTTACAGTTAATATTAATTACTGTCATCAATCGATACAGATTACTTCTTTTGTAAAAGATCTCAGTTTGAGGCCGTTTCCTGCGTCTTAATCACTACTTTTAGGGTTCCGTGGATGTTAAAGGGAAATATTTACGTAAAAAAACTTTGTTTTAGACTCGTATATCATTTTGACATACATATATAGATTTCTGGTGTAAATGTTACATATACTTTGAGTTTTATTCTTAACCCTGTTGATATAATATGGTTTCAAATATGATTCATTAATAATTGAAATAATTTGAAATATTAATTAAATATTCAGAGAGGATTTTGGCTTATAATAGCAACCTAGCAATTATTTGTAAAAAGATGAAATTTTCCACATTTATAGTATAACACATCATTTAAGAGCAGTGGAAATATTTTTTTTATAATTGGAATAAGGTATAAAGTGCATAGGCATATTTCAAAGCTCACTCACGATTAAGTACTATCTACAGAACCTGCCTATTTTCCCCACTCTCTCATTTAGATATTTCTTATATTCGGATATTTATGTACTTGATTGATGATAAATATTACAAGGGCCGTCGGATCTCTGATTGAAAGGAAATGTCGTTCATTCGCGAATGAGCGGAATGAGCGGGAACGAACTGTGAATGAGCGATGTGGGACACTTTCCGTTCGCGAATAAAAATATTTGCTCATTTATTTTCCCTTTTAGTGTTTTATATGATTGTTTGCTTAAGATCTAATGTTTTGCGATATTTTGAGTTTGAGCATGAGTAAATATGTTTTTGCCTATATTAAAAATTATTGATTATTTTTTGTAAATTGTCATTTATTAATGCAATAATAATAAAATAAAAGGCCATATTTTAAACATAAAAACAGAGCTCCGACATTTATCTAAAAAAATATGTTTTATAAGGCGTATGGTTATACAAAAAACTTATTATCCCCATATCCAGTTATTACAGTTTCCACAATCTGTTTCAATAGTTTAATCTCTTTGGGTGAGTATTTGTCGTAATAATACTGTAAACCTATCGCTGGAACCCTCGGCACGGTCCCGAGTTGATCCTTCTAACAAATATACAGACATCATTTAATTGTATTCAAATTATGGGACGCGAGATAATCGCTGAGTTAGTACCTACTTGAGATTATGGGGTTTTATTTGCTGATGTTTCTATGTGTTTAGAAATTTAGAATAAGTAATGAAGGGATAAACAGTGTGTTTTCATCTTCATAGTAGTAGGTTAACACGAAAATGAACCCGCGAAAAAACAAATTTTAATTAAATTTGGCATCGTCTATAAAATTTTCGATTTCTACTATAAAAACCACTAACGAATACAAAAATACTCTGAGATAACCATGATTGATTTAATAATAAAATCTGCCATCCAAGCGAGGACATTTCCATGTAACCATGTTCCGTTGATCCGCAAACATCTAGATCCTCGGGTGCGGTGACGCAGCACGCGGGCAGCGCGCGCGCGGCTGTTTGCGGTGCCGGGACGGCCTTTGATATCATAAACGTGTAAATCATGTAGTACTAGCGACCCGCCCACGCTTCGCAATGGTGTAATTTTGGCCGACTTGCTCATTTTTGGCTAACTAAAAAAACTTTTTCCGATTGTTCTTTATTTACAAAGTTAAATGAAAAAAATACCTAAAGGGTGGTGAAACCCGCATTAAACAAACAAACCCGCCAAACATACAAACAGACTTGGATTTATACTATGTAATGATGATTTTATAAAATAAACTTAAATGTGTGCCGTCACTTTTTGAGAATAATGTTAGGTACAGACGCATTGTACTCATGAAAGTTGTTGGTTACTTTAAATAAAAGGACTAAAAGTGATTTGCCAAAGTAGGGAAATTTGATGTTTCATATCTACGTGTTAAATGTTTAAAAGTAGGCGTAAGAGAAACAAAAATTTGGTTAAAAAGTTCGCTAAACCGCGCTCCGCAAATAGATCGCGGCTCGAAATAACTACAAGCTAAAATAGACTTTATTTTAGCTTGTAAAAACCTAACTTTGGGTACTTTGGGCTCTCACTGTAATAAATGTTAATATACTGTAATAAATAATAAATGACTTGAATGCGGTCAAAAATCTAGCGTACTGAAAAAAATAACCTTAGTATTTATCAAAATTATTGTTTTAAAAATACCTTTTTCAAATAGTTACGAACAAATCAATAATCCAATCCTATACCGTAACAGGTAATCTTTAAAACAAACCTTAAAACAATATTAAAACCAAGCTATTTGTCCGGTATTTCTCCAATAACACATCAAAGTAAACCGACGAAATAAAATTGACGAATTCCTGAACAACCTTCTATCAACTACCTACACTCCGTTCGTGGAAGGGTTATATTCAGTTAAAAGAGTTTGATACGAATTCCACGATGACATTCAGGTTAACTATTTTAATAAGGAATTCTTGAGAGTAAAGGGTAGGGATTAATATTAAGATAATCAATAACGTTAAAAAGTAAAACACGTGTCTAAAGCTTAAATATTAAAAACTAAAAAGTATTAATTAGAAATTACTGGAAGATTAATACAGTCCTTATTAAACTAAAAACTACGTGTATCCACGATTAACGTAACTCGGTCGATAGGTTAAAAACGTTGAAAAATATCAACGGTTTAAAATTCAAGCATTTGTAATATCTAAGTATTTTAATTCATACAGAAATTTGTGTTAATCCCTTCTTAGAAGCTTCTTAGCCAAAACAGTCCTCAAAGATTCATGGTCAGAACATCCCGCCTCAGTTTTAAGTACTAACTTAATAACTCAGCGTCGAGTTTCTTGCCAGTGTCGGGACTCGAACCTGCGACTCCGTGGTTTATAATTTCCTACATCTCACGTGACAGCCACACTTCTTATAACTCCTTAGAAACACAAGTAGTGATAAATGTTATACGTGGGTACAGTTAATTTGAACTTTAAGATGAGGGGCTTAAGGGTTATAGTGGGATGTTGGCTTGAGTAGGAGGTTAGTAGTGTTATATGTCCGATATAACGGTGGTAGACCGAGAGCTGAAAGATTATAAATAATGTTTTTAAAATAGTTTGTTTGATTGCAATAACTGTACATTATTTTTCATAAGTAATAAAAAAATAAATTTGTTTTTTTTTATAAAATTACTTAAATTAAATACCAGAAAGTTTTTTGAGTATAGACGGTAGTGCGCTTAACTTGCGTGTGCCAAAAAAGATTTTAAACTCGGCATAAAGAAATCCAAGTCGGACTTAAACTTTAAATTGGGTACTCCGTCTGTAGGATGCTGCAAGTCTTATTTGAGTTTAAAGAAACTGTTTAAAAGTTTGATTGAACCACTGTTGGACGTTAGAGTTCTATTATTTAATTGTTTATTTTGTATGATGTTTACCATTGACCATTGTATTAAAAAAGCGTGACTGACGATATTAGGATTATGTAAAATTAGAACCAACGATCTATTACAGCTTTTATTTAGGCATATTATACAGTACATAAGGAGCAATGCGACGCAAAAGTATGTATTATATTATTCTACAGATTTTTGTTTTAAAACATATGAGCTAAATTTAAATTGCTACTCAAGAAAAAAACTCTGCTTTATTCTGAAAGACATTTATTTATATAACTCAAAATCACACAGATTTCATTTCCCATTAAAATTAATATTTTTCTTTATGATTTTGACTCCCGCCTCTCGGAGTACCCCTCAAGTTTATACTGCCATCACATTGTGAACACGCTCTAAACTCAGACATAACAATTTTACTGCAGACTTTTCAATACGATATACATAAAGTAACCAATATATCTTGCAGGGCTTTGTCAATATTACTGCAGCTGATATCAGTCGTAAAGTATTGATGGGAGTATTGACAATAAATGTTAATGGGATCAGACTTTTTAAAGGGTGTTAGAGAATTGAACGTTTAAAATAGAGGGTGTTAAATTGTTTGATTAAGTTTCATAGAAATAATCGTTTCTATATTAAAATTGCGACATGGATTGACATATTTTAATTCCAGAAATGCAATTTAAAAAGACAAATGACGTACGGATTAATTTTTACAAAAAGTCATCTTTAATGATTTAAAAATTTTGAAAAAGCTATGTCTTTTTTTTACTTAATTTCACTCAAAAAAGAACAACCGCAAAAATTCCAAAATTAGTTATATGAAATATTAATGAACAATAAAAAAATGCTTCCATATGGATAATACGAGACCACATAACCTCTATACAACATTGGTCAATATTACCCCACAGATAATTCCCATCGAGTTTAGCATCCCCTCCCGCGGGACGATGGTACAATTACAAAACCTTCACAAACCTTCATCCCTAATCTCTGATCTGTAATATTTTATGTTATTTTTCCAATGAACCGTACTTTTTAAGGTCGTTTGTTTGAATTTGTTACAATAAATGTCAGTTAGCAAGCAATTGTGACTCTTCAGTGGAAGGAAATTGAATTAAAAATATGTTTTTACGAATAAATGTTCTGGCGTAGCATTTCCTAGTCGGGTAGCGAAGTCGTAGCTGACTACGGCGTAGACGAACACTTTTGTAGAATTCACATTATACGATGTATATATTTACTAGTGGCCGCCCGCGACTCCGTTCGCGTTGAAGTCGGTTTCCCGTGGGAATGAGAAGTTTTCCCGAGGTAAAAAGTACCCTATGTCCTTTCCCAAGTTCAGTTCTTTCTCCATACCAAATTTCATCACAATCGGTTCAGTGGTTTAGGCGTGAAAGCGTAACAGACAGACAGACAGACAGACAGACAGACAGACCGACAGACAGACAGAGTAACTTTCGCATTTATAATATTAATATAGTAGGGATATAGTAGGGATATAGTAGGGATATATGAAATATATAATTTTAGCTGTAGATGTCTTAAGGCTGTTGATAATAATGATGACTTTAAAATTTAAATAAAAAGACTACTTTGTTGCAATTATTTTGTGACTCAAGACTAGTTTCTGAGGAAATATTAAACAATATTTTCATAACAAAACAAGTTAGTACCAAAAAAACTATCACTGCTCCATTTTTTCTTCCATGATACCGTTTTTTTACATACATTTTAATTGAATCGATTACAAATACAACATGTTCGATACAACGTATTCACTTTCCATCAACGTATGACATATCACATCCAATTTGCCAAAGCCTCAGATTAATATCATACATTTCTAAATCCCTACAAACGTATGCGGCGATCTGCCTACCAAATAGTCACGTCCGGGGTTCGAATCCCGAATCTACATACAGATTGTGTTCCTGATGAATGCATTTATTTAGTGAAAAATATGAAATAAATTTTGACTTTAAATATTTTATATAAAAGCCGCAAGTTAATTATTTTACTGAAGTTATTAAAATGCTCTTTAATGATGATGAATAAAACAAAGTTATGGACTTTATTTATAATCGTGGCTAAAATACTCGCAATCAAATCACTTTGAATAAAACTTTTAATTGATTTTGATCAATAAGGTCTTATTTATTTTTAACAAAACAATCATTTACCGAAAGTTATGTTTTGTTGTAATTTAAATCAGAGCTTTCCAATATTAGTTATTATAATGTTATTTTCGGCCGAACCATTAATATTTAAATCAGAGTACAACCCACATTTAACTTTAAGATTGTATGTAAATTTGTCAGTTTTCACCAAACAAGGTAGAGCCCATCTGTTACTCGAAGGTGGCAAATAAACACTCTTTTAGGTAAACTTAGCTTAATTAAAACGTCAGAAAATGTTGCTCGGGTGTGATAAAAAGGTTTTACGAAGGTAACTTACGGAATTCGGCATCGTTCGCACTTGTTGACGACCTCTGCGGTGCAGCGGTATGTATACCGGACTACTAGGCGGATGGTTCCGGGTTCGATCCCCGGGTCGGGCAAATTTCGTCAAAGTAACGACATGACGGGGCCAGCTTAACACCAAAAAAACTTTCACGTAGGTAAATGTTAACATGCGAACCATTAAATAAATAAAAGTGTAATAGTCCTGAATCCTCACTTACATGATAACGACTTGCGAACAGTAATGCGAGCTATTTGTATGCAAACTTTTGGATTTTTTAATGTTTATGTTCCGGGAAATATTTAAAATGTATTTTTTTGGTAACATGTGGCAGTTATTATGTTATTTGGGCCTTTTATTTTTATTTACGTTATATAATGACCGGTGCGTTGATGAACCATTTGATATAATATTATTTGTTAGAATTAAATGTGTATTCTTAGCAACGATTAAACAAAGCAAACAATTTGTATTGAGATATATAACTAAACTTTTATTTTACAAATACTAAAACATATCCATTTATAACTAAAATATAAATTCTATTAAAATGTAAATTAAATATACATTCGTAAACTCTATTTCATTCGCTACCACGGTATTTATAGTAATCTTCAGTTAAAATGCAGTCAAATAACCGTGATTCAACAGCGCGGGATATTTCCATACAGATTGCGACAAATGGCGCCACTGACAAATATTAAACAACGTTTCATTCCGATTCAGCTGCAATACGGATTCAATGTGGCTAGTGTTAGTTATTTAAAGGTGCAGACTGGAATAATGTAATAGATTTTGAAGTTCTAGATTTTTAAAGTATAATTATTATGTATTTTGATTAAAATAAGATTTTTATTG
The DNA here is from genome assembly GCA_916618145.1 of Emmelina monodactyla. Classification (NCBI taxonomy): domain Eukaryota; kingdom Metazoa; phylum Arthropoda; class Insecta; order Lepidoptera; family Pterophoridae; genus Emmelina; species Emmelina monodactyla. The sequence continues at coordinate 9,093,409 of OU745316.1, forward strand.
CAGACGAGATGAAAGGTGTAAGAAACATGTTACGGACTTCATATATCATAGATTACCAATAAGGAGTGTTTTAAATTTAAATTCTAGAGAACTCAGATGTTTTTTCTTTGACCTCCAGTAATTACTTTGATTATCCTCTCTTTCTTACTAGAACACTGTCAACTGTTCAGCTAAAGATACAGAAACATTGTGGCAATAATTCTATTTTACCACCAACAATCTTTCAAGTCTCTTACAAAAATCTAGATCATTATAAGCAGCTATTTTTCTCATCAATGCCGAATATTGTCTAGTGTTGCTGCAGTTCCCATGAAAACTACTCAAAATACTACTAAAGCAGACTTCAAACAATAAAAGAGTTTGCAACAAGCTTCGTCGCTTCTCGTGGTCTGCATTTCATTCGGAGAAACAATAGTGATAGCTTTAAGACTATTGTTGTAAACTAGGTTTGGACTCAACAAGTATTTGAATCTTAAACCAAATTAAACCAACAAGAGTTAAACTGAGCTAGTACTCAAGTTAACTGGGAAAATGACTCTAAATGCCAACAGTTTGGTGCGTCAATGCAAATTTATCTTGATATAGTTTATCATAGGGGAGTTTATAACAATATGAAGTTATGAAACTGCTGAGTTATTGAGTGTTTGTGAATATTTAATACAATACAATATGATATAAATATTGTATTGTATTAAATATTTTAATGCACTCATTATTTTGATTAAGTATTTTTTCGTAAAAATTTATTTTTTCCTACATATTCGAGTGTAATATCGAAAAATAAAAAATTGAAATTTCTTAGCGTTTCCATCCTGTCTTTTAAAACTTAAAGTTTTTCTTAACCCATAAGAATTCTTCCTCCCGTGTAATGATAGTTCGCCGTCGGGCCACGTAATGAGGCTGTAATAAGACGAACCTCTACTTATATATGTACATTATATGTACAGTATGTTGGTACGTGTATATGTACAGGATGATACTATTTAGCGGTCGCGCATACGTTTTGGAAACTAGGGAGGTTTCCATTATGATATGAACCCAAAAATGTGTAGTATTTTTTTTGTTTCTTTTAGCTGGAGATTTAGACCTGTAGGTTTATCGAACGGCTATACCGAAGGTTTTGAATTTGTTATATTTGCGCAGGACACGACTGAAACAACTGGCTGCCATAAGCACACTCTTTATTTAAACGCACATACACAACATCTCTCCCCCATAGCTTACAACTATTAAATACATTTAGTTTGTACTTATATCAAATTATATTAAAGTTAAAAGAAACGTCGATAATTAACTGCAGGTAGGGTGCGTAGTAGCAATCGCGAAGTGGCACTGCCGCGCTCGGTTTCTGCCGGCGGCGCGTCGAGAGGCTGGGTATCGGGTACCGGTGGTTGGGTGTCGGAGGCCGCGGCAGGTTGGACGTCGGGTGCCGCCGCCGTCTGCTCGTCCGCTGCTGACGACGCGACTTCTGCGTCGCTGGTCGGCCTCAGCTCCGCTTCCTCCCCCGCACTGGTTTCGCGGTCACAGTCCACATTACCGCTCTTTAATATGTCGCTCTCCACATCGCCAACCCAGGGCATGTTATTGTCAAACATAGTACCTCGATACAGTGCTAATTGGTTTTTATGTTTTTTCACTGTCGCAGATGTCTTTAAGTCCTTTAATAAGTATAACACGTGGCCTAAACGTTTTATAATCTCTCCTACGTTCCAGCTGTATTTATTGTTGTTTAAAAATTGTTTGTATAAAACCTTCATACCTACACTATACGATTTCTTATTTCGACCTCCGTGATATTTAATCTGCGAACACTGTTTACGTTGTACCAAATTAGATAAGAGTGCAGATGTGGGCGGTGGTCTCTTATTCAATAAATCAAGGCGAGAACGTAATTTACGTCCAAAAACTAACTGAGCCGGTGACAGAGCTGTTGAACTATGAATTGAATTCCTATAGTCAAACAAATATTTTAACAGTTTAAGTCTACTTTCCTTCAAACTACTGCAAGATAAAAGGCAAGATTTAATGCCCTTTTTAATAATTTTAACATAACTCTCAGCCTGGCCGTTGCTGGCTGGGTGATAGGCAGGCGAAAACAAGTGGGCGATACCATTACGTTGACAAAAAAAATTAAATTCTTGGGAAGCAAAAGTAGTTGCATTATCTGATACAATTGTATGTGGAACGCCATATCTCGACATGTATTGGAATAATTTATCTATAACGTCAGAAGAAGTTGCCGGAATTTCATACACCTCGACCCATTTCGTGTGCGCGTCAACTATCACTAAATACATACGCTTATTTATTGGCCCAAGAAAATCAAGATGAATCCTATAAAACGGTACACTGGGATATGGCCACGGCGAGATGGGCGCTCGCGGTGGTGAAGGCCGCAACTTGTTACATACAGCGCAAGAACCTATCATTTTTTCAATTGATGCGTCAATATTTGGGAACCATATCTGGGACCGAGCTTCAGCTTTCGTCTTTACAATACCTAAATGTGAATTATGAAGCTCTGACATAATTCTGGACTGCAGGACCTTTGGCAGTACTATTTTATGACCGCGTAACATACAACCGTCTTCCATAGATAGCTGAGATTTGCACAAAAAATAAGGTTTTAATTTGTTATCTAACACCTTCCGAGGCCATCCATTTATTATATATTCCTTTACGATACTAAGCACTGGGTCATTAGTCGTTTCTGATCTTAAAACATCGCGGGTGACAGGCAAACTATTGTCTGTTACGAAATTAATATAAGACGCTCGGTCATCGGTCGGCGGCGGCGGCGGCGCGCCCGCGCACTTGCCTGCGTGGTCCCCCGCCTCCCCCGGGCCCGCTCCCGGTAAGCCGGCGCGCGACAAATAATCTGCACTGTTATTCGCGCTCCTAACATACTCAATGCAATAATTATATCCACTCAGGAACAACGCGTATCTTTGCAATCTGTTAGCAGAGACTTCTGGGATTCCTTTATATGGGCCAAAAATCGAAATCAATGGCTTGTGGTCAGTCCTTAACACAAAAGGCACCGAACGGCCGTATAAATACTGATGGTAACGCCTCACGCCGAATATAATTGCAGTAGCCTCTTTTTGTATTTGCGAATACCTTTTTTCAGCCGCGCTTAGAGTGCGAGACGCAAACGAGATGGGACGTTCTATGCCATCACTTCCTATTTGTGACAATATTGCACCCAATCCTGTGGGCGATGCATCCACTGTTAAAATTATTTTATTTTTAGGATTAAAATGTGCCAGTACTTGTTCAGATGTCAGACACTTTTTAATACTATTTAATGCATTTTCGTGTGCGCTCGACCATGACCATTTTACCCCTTTTTTTAATAAATCGTATAACGGACTTAAAATACTGGATGCATTTGGGACGAAATTCCTATAGTAGTTTACGAGGCCTAAAAAAGATTGCAAACTATTTACGTTAGTGGGAATCGGAGCGTTTGTAATGGCTTTAACCTTGTCATCTGATTTTTTTAAGCCATGTTTATCAATCGTATAGCCTAAATAATGAATTTGATCTTTAAAGAATTCGCATTTATCTTTTTGTACAATTAAACCGCAACGTTTAAGTCTCCTAAACACTTCGTGTAATCTTTCAACGTGCTCATGTTGCGTTCCTGTAATAAGAATATCGTCGAGTAAACAAAGCACGCCGTCCATGCCTGAGAGAACACAATCCATTGCCCTTTGAAAAATTGCCGGCGCACTTGTCAGTCCAAATGCCATACGAGTATATTTAAATAGTCCGCGATGGGTATTAATGCAGGTAATATTTTGGGAAGCATCGTCCAATACAAACTGATTATATGCCATAGATAAATCAATTTTAGAAAACAATTGTCCTCCGTGCAGTTTCGCAAATAACATAGACATAGACATAGACATTTTTATTGGTAAAATAAATATTTACAAGTCATTAAACAATTAGGTAACAACCTAGAATTAAAATATATAATATTATAAAATAAAATTTATAACAAAAATAATAGAATTTTCAATGTCAAATGAATTTAAATATATAAAGATATTCAAAGAAAGTCATTTAAATTATAAAAGTTTTGTTGTAACAACCATTGTTTCAATTTAGTTTTAAACGTTTTGATTGACACAGCCTGTTTGATATCATCAGAGAGCTGATTATAAACTAGAGGACCCATAACACTCGTCAATTTTAGAGTTTTTGTTAGTCTACATTTTCGTGCTGTTAATCTTTCTCCATGCCGAGTCACCATCTGAAAATTATTATCCTTGAGCTTTGAGAAAGACTCGAGGTTAACATGAGTATACAACGCGATTTGAAACAACACAAGCGAAGGCAAAGTCATAATTCGAAGTGAGCGAAAGTACGGCTCGGCAGATACGTCACTCTTAATGCCAACTATCGCACGAATGGCCCTTTTCTGCAATCTGAACACACGCTGCCAGTCAGCAGCGTGTCCCCATAGCTCGGCACCATACTGCAGCAGGGACTGCACGGTGGCGAAGTAGCAAGTAAGAGCAACGTCCCGCGGCACCACTTTGCTCACCCGGCGCAACGCGAAACATGCTTGACTCAACCTATCGCATAACTTGTCTATGTGTTTACCCCATGTCAATCCCCTGTCAATCTCAAAACCCAAGAAAGTCAAGGAAGTCACTTGTTCGATTGTGATATTATCTACATGTACGGTCAAGGGTGTTTCAGAACGGCCTGATAAGCAAAAGTGGATATATTTTGTCTTTTTTAAATTCAGAACTAGGCCATTTATTGTGAACCAGTATTTTAGTTGTTCCATTGTAGTTTGTAGTTGGAGTTCTAGCTCTACTGTCGTAGATCCAGTTACCAAAACTGCTACATCATCTGCATACATAAATACATTGCCAGTCGAGATAGCACCTGGAAGGTCGTTCATTAATAATGTGAACAAAATGTTTGAAACCGAGGACCCCTGAGCGACTCCTAGATCGGTAGACCTTGTATCCGACTTGTCCGGTCCCGCAGTGACGACCTGGGTTCGATCCCTAAGCAGATCATTTAATACTGAGTTCGCGTTACCGATAATTCCATAATGCGCTAACTTAGCCACCAATAAATCTCTGTTAGCGACATCAAATGCTTTTGACAGGTCGCAGCATAACAGAGCGACATGTTTTTTGGCCTCACGAGCACTGACAACACCCTTGACAACTTCGCGTACAACAGAAGTAGTACCGTCCCTCCCTATAGGCGTACTGGCGTTCGGTCAGAGCATCAGTCGACGACAAAAAGGAAATCAACCGAGCGCTAATCCCATTTTCTAATACTTTCGCAACTGCCGGAATAATAGACACTGGTCTGTAATTGTCGATTTCCGTACGTACACCCTTACCTTTGTAAATAGGCGACACCCTAGTTAATTTAAGACACCTAGGATACTGCCCTTCCTTTAGGCACCTATTAAATAAATTAGCTATAACCCACGACAAAGCATTAGCTATTTGTCGCAACATGTCCATCGAGATGTCATAAATATCTTTCGTCAATTTTGGTTTAATATTTTGTGTCATAATCTTATGTACCTCGTAAGGAGTAAAAGTCTGTAAACGGAAAGATCGGTCCGCAGCGGGCACGGTGGCTCGCAGCACGGCGAGCGCGGCCGCGAGGTCGGCGGCAGGGGCACCGCACGCGGCCGCCGCCCCCGCAAACCTCACATTCGCCGCGCTCAGTGCCTCCACCTTGGAGATGTACTGGGATCCATCTGGTTTCCGAATCAGATCTACCATACCAGAAGGAGTTTGACAGATACCTCTTTCTTTATTAATAATCTTCCACATATTTTTGTTGATATTTGGATTATTATATATAGAACTCTTATAAAAATCTGATTTGCTTTTAAGCAACTCTGATTTATAGTGATCCATCACTCTCAAAGCTACACATTGTAGGTCAGAGTTGTTGGAGAATTTATCACATAAATTCATTATATCATATGTCAAAGATTTCAATAATTTAATGTCATCATTAACCCAATTTAAATTTTTCAAATTGTGATGTCGGTATGGAAAACAAATGTCAAACTTATTGTATATTATTCGCATGCATTTCGCTATGAGCTCGTCAGTGCTATGGTTTCGCGTGAGTACGTCCTCCCAGTCGACACTCTCAACAGCGGCCACAAACGCGGCGCGGTTCGTCACAGAGTAGGTCCGGCACAGGCGTGTAGAGGGCGCGCGTGCGGCGCGGGCGGGCAGCGCGCGCGCAATGTCCCCGCGGACCGCGCAGTGGTCGCTGATGTGAGTCACCACCGCCGACGCACTCACCGAGCCCTCCGGTAGGTTAGTATATAAATGCTCTAAGCAAGTCGATGTGGAGTTAGTCACTCTGGTCGGAAAATTAACTACATTTCTCATATCATGGGTCCGAAGAATATCCTTCAGCTGTTTCATGTCACTATTACATATGTCAGAAGAGTAATTATAATCTATGTTCATGTCACCAACTATTACACATGTCAAGTTTAAATCAACAATTTTGTCAAATAAGCGGTCAAGATGCACTAAAAATTGACTGGTGCTTACCAAATTTGTGCGATAAATACAAATCAATGTCAAATTATAATTAGGTATGTCAACGGCAGAAATTTCTAAATAACGTTCTACGGATAATTTACAAATGTCATTGTTTTCTGTAAATGCTAAACCATTTCTTATATATAAACATGAGCCCCCATGTTGAATAGTTTGCCTACAATAATAGGACCCTAATGAATAGCCGTTAACACTAACGCACTTCATTTCACTTTTGTGAAGCCAATGTTCGCTTAAGGCAAGCACGTCACATTTAAGTTCATCTTGCAGTAATACTTCCAACCTACAAGTTTTATTTGCAAGAGCCCGAACGTTTTGGTGACATACAACAAGCTGTTTTATGTCCGTATTATTGTTGTGTCGCTGCAACGTCGTTCCTCGCGAGCACGTCGCAGGTAGTGAGTCCCCCACTCCGCCCCGAGCGGGGCCGAGCGCGAAACCACTCCGTGAGCCGAACGCGCGGCGGCCACGAGTCAGGCGATATAAACGTTGAGTACAGCCGCTCCGGCAAACCGATAACAAATGCTGCATGTCGTGACGACTGAATTTGGCGTTTCTCACAAGTATATTCATCAGTGTTTACATTTTTTTTTAAATATTTAATGATGTCATCCGCTGTTGTCTCAGGTTTAAAAGACCAAGCACTGATGAACTTCACTTTTTCTACAGTTTGCAGATCAGTATCGACATTTCCTACACCTACTACAACTGGTCGTCTTTTGCGTTTGGTCACCGTTGTCCACTCCGCATTATCAACTTGTAACTCCTGTGTACTAGGAAGCTCCGACTCGCATGACATGATAACTCATGAACAGACGGTAACGGGTATTGCTCAGCAATTAATTGTTTATTTATACTGACTGAGAAGTCAGCACATATGCGTACGCTGCCGTTACGTTTTAAAACCGGAACTATTGGCGATGCGTACTCGCTATGTTCTACCGGTACTAATATCCCTAATGAGACCAATCTATTAATTTCCTCATCAATTTTGCTTTTTAAAGCAAACGCTACGGGCCGCGCTTTAAAAAATACAGGTTTAGCGTCGAGTTTTAACTGTAATTTTACCTTAAACTTATTAAATGTACCAAGTTTGTCCGCAAAAACATCAGGGTATTGGTTCTGGAATTTACTCAACATGTCTTCGCCATCAGAAACATATTTACACTGTGTCAACCCTAAATTAAAACATGTCAAAAAATCCCGCCCTAGCAGTGGAGGTCCGTTACCGCGCACCACATACACATTGAGATTATTCGTTCGCCCCGCGTACGTTACGGGTACCTGCATTATTCCGTAGCAACTAATTTCGTTTCCCAAATATGTAGTTAGTTTCTTTTTGGCTGGATGTAAAAGATAGTCTTTAAAATATTGGTCGAAAGTACTTTTGGATATAACCGTAACTGACGACCCACTATCTATTTCAAACTTTAAATGCACCCCCAGCACTGTCACTGACTCGATCAAAGGTTGACCATTTTTACATTGAATTTTAAGTAACTTACCATCATCACCATCGCTCTCATCTACACCCTTATCGTCTACATAATTAACTTTGCCGCACATATTTCGCAAGTGACCTTTTTGATGACACTTTTTGCATCTGTAATTTGCGTAACGACACTTAGACGCACTGTGGTTAGAACGACCGCACACCAAACACTTATTCACTGTGTCTTTCTGATTGGAAGACTTGCGCTGGATCTGGAAGAGTTCCCCCGCCGCCGAGCGGGACGGCGCCGGCGCCGCGGCTGCTGCTGACGCGCGTGCGCTCCGCATCGCCTCCGCTAGCTCCACGGCCTTTGCAAGCGATAGCTCCGCCAAGTTCTGGGCAAACAGCTTCTCACGCTCCGGCCCTGGTGCCATGCCCATGATGAAGCGGTCGCGTAGTGATTCTTCAATGTTGCTGAACGCACAGTGAGCGCTCAGCCCGCGAAGCCGCGCAGCCCACTGCGCGTGCGACTCGCCGTCTTGTTGCGCGACGGAGTAGAACACACTCCTGTCACTAAACCCGGTACGTTTCGGGATGAAGTGCGCATCCAGCAGGGCTATGATGTCTTCGTACGGCACAGTTTGTATTTCCTTTGGTAGTGCGAGGTCTGATGTTAACTGGTAAGTTTCATCGGCGAGTGCGCTCAGTAGTATAGCTCTTTTCTTCTGACCAGTTGAATCTGTCGTCGATGTAATGTCATTTGCGATGAACCACTGAGCTAATTGGCCTTTGTAGGTTCTCCAACTTTGCACATTATGATCAAATAATGTTAAAAACCCAAATTGTGAGCTTGCCATTTTTTTTTTTTTTTCAATTGTGGGTATCCTCGTCGCCACTGTTATATTTGCGCAGGACACGACTGAAACAACTGGCTGCCATAAGCACACTCTTTATTTAAACGCACATACACAACAGAATTCAATACCTAAGTTATATCTAGGTTTTACCTTTCATAAAAACGGTAACATTTGCGAAGAAATCTACGATTAATAAAGCCTCAAACTCGATTACTTACCCTCAAGTATTATTATGGTCTAATTAGTTAAAACTCTGGAGTAATAGTAAACTAATAGTTACACTACAACTTCCTAATTTAACTTTGCTGGTATTTGACTACTTTTTATCAACAGGATGACCCCGACTTACGGTTCTTTAAGTTTAATCAATTATTATTTAGATTTAAAATAGGTATTAGTAAACTTGTTGAGCTTAAAAAAAAATGTATAAATTTCAAATCTTTCTCCACTTATTCTACGTTAATTTTAACTACGACAAAATAACCTACTTTTTATTTGATAATATTTTAACATCATCAAAAAGGATCCCTATTTCCACTTTACATTATTAACTCCAACATTGTAACACCGCGCGTTGAGTATGGAACAATATCTTACGTCACACCTGTCAAAAAGGAATGAAATCTCGCATTGGCTGTCAATTACCGGTGACAATGACATGCCACAACAACATGTTGTATGGCCACTGAATTATGTATTTTACACAGAAAAAGGACAATTTCTAGCGAAAGGGATCGCTTGTTCAGTTGTTTAAAACTTTGTGGTGAATCGTAGGCAGAATTATAAGTCTCAATTTAAGCTGTTTTCGAACCCAAAAATAAAAATATGTCAACATATTTTTGTAGGTATTATAGCATAATAAAAGGTCTTTTGTGACTCGATTGCGACCCCACTGTAAGAAAAGCATCTGGTAAGTTACACACTGCTCTGCCTAGAGTGGCTTTTCAACGGCTCTTTTTCTATCCTACTAATATTATAAACGTGAAAGTTTGTGAGTATGTATGGATGGATATTTGTTACTCTTTCACGTAAAAACTACTGGACGGATTTGAATTAAACTTTGCAGTTATATAGGTTATACATCAGAATAACACAAAGGGTACTTTTTACCGCGGGAAAACATCTCATTCCCACGGGAAAACTGTTGAAGTATCACCTCCATGGGCTGACTGGCCGTTTAGATATATATAGTGTCAATGTTAAATTGATGTGTTTGTTGTTTGTCACTCAAATATTTATGTATGTGCTGTCTATAGACCTTTCTATTAATCTTTATTAAATTTCTACTTATACAACTTCCACTGTGCTTTGTATCTCTGCCCTACATTCCCTAACAAAGGTTATGGGCCCAGGACTTATATTCAAAGCAGAAAGTTAGTAGTAATGTAAAATAAAGGAAGAGTACTTCTACGAGTAAGATGTCGAGAGTACGAAGTGTCGAATTATTGACGAAGGATAATTATGATACATGGAAGGTCCAAATAGAGGCATTACTAATTACCCAGGACTATTGGGAATATGTGAGTGGTGAAAAATCCAAACCATCAGAGGATGATGAGGCAATCACAGTATGGAGGACTATCGACAGAAAAGCGAAGTCCGAGCTGATCTTAGGATTCCATCCGACTGTAGTCCGTCATGTAAAAAATGTGACAAGTTCACATGAAGTTTGGATGAAGTTAGAGAGTTTGTTTGCTTCACGAGGGCCTGCAAAAAAGGCGACTCTGATGGAGAAGCTCATGCTTCAAAAGATGAGCGAAGGTCAGAAAGTGAGTGAACATCTCGACTCCTTCTTTGAAGCCGTCGATAAACTAGAAGAAATGGACATCAAAATTCACGATGACCTGTTAGCTATAATGTTACTATATAGCCTACCGGCAAATTATGAAAATTTTAGATGTGCCATTGAAACTAGGGATCAGCTACCTAAACCGGATCAACTACGAGTAAAAATTCTTGAAGAAGAGAGTTCTAAAGGAAATACTCAGGTTAAAGTTGATGATATAGAAGGCGCAATGTATGTTCATAAATATAAGAAAAAAGGGCAAAAGAAACCTACCGAAGATCATTCATTTAAATTCAAGTGCTTTAAATGTCATACATTTGGACACAAGGCGTCGGGTTGTAAAATAAAAAAAGGAAATACAGAAGAAACACGATGTGTATCAGACATGAATATAGAATTCAAAGATTTTGATAAGGCTTCAACTTTTACTGTTTCAGGTGAATGTTATGCCATAAATGAAAAATTGAATAACGAATGGATTTTCGATAGTGGGTGTACGTCACATATGTGCAACGACGCGACAAGGTTTATTGAGGTACTACCTTCGAACCGAAAGTTAAAATTAGCTACTGAGTCACTGACATCTGTGCAAGGTAAGGGTACAGTTAAGGTATTAGCATGCAATAAAGAGAATACGTTAAAAATTTGTTTCCAAGATACGTTATTAGTTCCCACATTGCGTAATAATCTCGTATCAATCGCCAAACTCACTGAACTTGGTTGTGAGGTCATATTTCATGATATAGCCTACGCGATTAAAAATGGTGAGGTAAAGCTAACTGCTGATAGGCGAGGGGATTTATATTACTTGCGGGAAGCAAATGCCTCAGCATTCGCGGTATCGAAGAATGATGTAGATCTGTATGGATGGCACGAACGTATGGGTCATCTTAATGCTAAAGATCTTATGAAAGTAATAAATAAAACGGGTATTAACCTTTTAAAAAATGTTAATAGTAACAAATTGCAAGATTGTGACGTGTGTGCTAAGGGTAAGATGGTTTCGTTACCTTTTGTGAAATCAAGAAAGCCATGTAATAAAAAATTGGAATTGATATATTCTGATGTGGTTGGCCCGATGAGAGTGCAATCGAGTGGCGGTAATCGATATTTTGTTACTTTCATCGATGACAGCACTCATTGGTGTGAAGTATTTATGATGAAAAATAAAAGTGACGTATTGTCAAAGTTTGAAATTTATAAAAGTCACGTCGAAAATTTGACAAATACGAAAATAAAAACATTTCAAACGGATAATGGTACGGAGTATGTAAATAAGAGTTTTGATAAATTACTTCAAGAAAATGGAATATTGCGAAGAAAAACAAATCCCTATTGCCCCCAAAGCAACGGAATTGCTGAAAGAATGAATCGCACTATATTAGACATGGCCAGATGCATGTTGCTATCATCCGGATTGCCTGCAAGTTTTTGGGCAGAGGCAGTAGCGACCGCATGTTATATTCGTAATAGATGTCCAACAAACAGCCTGAAAGGTAAGATTCCTTACGAGAAATGGTTCGAGAGACCTGTGAATGTAAATTACTTTAAAACGTTTGGTACTAGAGTTCACGTCTTGGATAAAGAACCTGGAAAAGACAAGTTTGCTAAACGAAGTTTTACTGGCTATTTTATGGGATATCCGGCTGATTCTGTGGGCTTTAGAGTTTATGTACCTGAACAAAAACGGTGCATCACGTCAAGGGATGTGAGATTCCAAGAAGGTAAGTTTTATGAAAATAAATGTGAAGCTTCTGATCAACCCCTTACTGAGTCACAATGTGAACAGAATATTGTGAGAAAGACGGTTGAGATAGATATTCCATTTGAAAACGAAACAAATGTACCTTTAATCCAAACTCAAATGTCATTTGATCAGGAACCCTACATTTTATTACAGGAACCCAATACGTTAAGTACGTCAAATGAGGAACAGAGCACTATCACCAGAACTTCGGTTGAGCAACAGAGTGTATCACATCCAGAAAGTGTAGAAGACTTTGAGGAAATTACTGATAGAAATGTTACTCTTAAAAGAGGCCCTGGAAGACCAAAGATTGAAAGAGGTCATGTAGGAAGACCTCGAAAAATCTATAACATGATCGAAGTGCGAGAAAATAGCGATAATGCATCATCACCAGAGGAATTTGCTGACGCTGATGATTTTGCGGGAGCTATTGATGTCTCATTAAAAGACGCTTTAGAAAGTAATGACAAAAGTAAATGGGAAGAAGCGATTTTATCGGAAATTAGGAGCCTGGTGAAAAATGATACTTGGAAAATAGTGAAGAAACCTTATAATCGAAATGTCGTAGGATGTAGATATGTATTAACGACGAAGCTAAATATCGACAAGACTGAGAAGAAAAAGGCGAGATTGGTCGCGAAGGGTTACAGTCAGCAACCTGGTCTTGATTATCATAGGACATTTGCTCCGGTTGCAAGACTAACGACTGTTCGTTTGTTAGTCGCATTAGCTACAGAGTTGAGAATGGATATCGATCAATTAGATATAAATACGGCATATTTGAATGGAGATCTTAATGAAAGTATCTATATGAAAGTCCCAGAGCTGCTGAAGGAAAGTTTAGAAAAACTTATAAAGACGGATGGCTCGAAGAGCGAATTCCGTTAAAAAAGCAGCGAAGATGCTTGAAGATTTAAAAACAGGAGGAGACACTTGTCTTTTAAATAAATCTTTATATGGACTTAAGCAAGCTGGACGCCAATGGAATATAAAATTAGATACCAAGCTTAAAGAAATGGGATTGATTCCAACGGCCAATGAACCTTGCTTATACCATAAACGTAGTAAAGATGGATGTGATCTCTTCGTAGTGGTTTACGTAGATGATATTTTAATAGCATCGCAGAAGAGAGAGTACATAGATAAGTTTAAGTGTGATTTAGCAAAAAGGTTTGAGCTAAAGGACTTCGGTCCAGCGAACTATTGCCTTGGGATAGAAATAAAGAAGGATGGTGATAAATATTGCTTGTCACAAGTAAAATATATAAACGATATTTTGAGGAAATTTTCAATGGAGAATTGTAATCCTGTCAAAACTCCACTGGAGACTGGGAAACTAATAGTGAGTGTAAAGGATAAGGATGGGAGGAAATATCCTTTTAGAGAACTTATCGGATCACTCATGTATTTAAGCGTGGCAACAAGGCCAGATATAGCGAACGCTACGGCAAGATTAGCACAGTTTGCGGAAAATCCTGACGAGACTCATTGGAAAGCAGCAAAACGAATTCTCCGGTACTTAAAAGGTACAATTAATAAAAGTTTGGTTTACAAACCAACTGGGTTATGTATCCTAGGATATGCTGTTGCGGATTGGGGTAGCCGTACACACGATAGACGTTCGTTTACGGGCTATGTTTTCATTTTAGGTGGAGCAGGTATCTCATGGTGTTCGCAAAAGCAACGAATCGTAGCGACATCTACTTGCGAGGCTGAGTTTGTGAGTTTGGCGGAAGCTATGAAGGAGGCTATGTATTGAAATAGTTTATTAAAGGAACTAGGCTTACATAAATATTCAAAGGTAAGAATGCATGCTGATAACTTAAGTGCAATTTGCCTAGCTGAAGATACCGGTGCTTACCACGCAAAAAGTAAGCACATTGATATTAGGTACTTCTTTATTCGGGATATACTGCGTGATAATAAAGCTATAACACTGGAACATTTGGCAACTGATAAGATGTTGGCAGATATCCTCAACAAACCTTTGCCCCGCGTAAGGCACGAATTTCTGACCAGTGAGTTAGGTTTGTGTGTGCGGAATTAACGTGTTTAACCCATGAGTTGAAGGGGGTGTGTTGAAGTATCACCTCCATGGGCTGACTGGCCGTTTAGATATATATAGTGTCAATGTTAAATTGATGTGTTTGTTGTTTGTCACTCAAATATTTATGTATGTGCTGTCTATAGACCTTTCTATTAATCTTTATTAAATTTCTACTTATACAACTTCCACTGTGCTTTGTATCTCTGCCCTACATTCCCTAACAAAAACGACTTCCACGCGAACGGAGTCGCGGGCAGCCACTAGTATTTATATAATGCATTATTTGGTAACAAATAAAAAAAACAATATCCACTTGTATAATGCCTACACGGTCGTCACAAATACTCAGCAAATTGAACTCCATTTTTTCTAACAAATATCATGAATAAAACGAAGAATAGATATCTTTTATATGGTTTCAAAACGATCACAACATATTCAATATATTAATCTAATGTAGTTTTCCTATTCAGGTTTACGTTTTTATTGTACTTTTTGTCATCTAAAGCTGTGCGTAGGTTTTCACGAATAAAAATAAGAATGTAACAAACTATAATGGTCTACATATTCCGTTTTTTAAAAACAGAAAAAATGATATTTCAGTGTAATAGGAAACATTATATGAAATCCAAATTAATGTATTTCGAAACCACGTTCCATTAATAAAATATTGTTCGAAATCCCAATCTGAACTCTCAAATTGTTACAAATAGACCTGTGCCTGAAAATTGAATATTTACTGAAAAAAATCCGCAAAACATTGTTTACCTCGGCCTAATAAACGGACGGTTCTGAAATTGAATTTTAATAAAATGTCAGAGTGAGTGAGGGAGCAGGTGAATGAGTGAGTGAGTGAGTGGGAACGAACGAACACGGAGTTTTGGTTTATCCAAAATGAAAACCTTTAGTGTTAATAAAAGAGATTTTTTATTCAATATGTTTTATCATGAAGAAGTTAGGATGCTACTATGTATAAACGCCATATTATTAAAGCTATTTGTTCAAAATACGTGATCAATTTCAATCTGCAAATTTACTGTTGGCTTTGTGTTGATTATCTTAGTTTTATAGCTTTGTTTATAACACGTAATAAAATATGCTTTAGTAGGCCGCTATTAATATTTTATATTTACTACGAAAGAGTCTGTAAACATAGATATTCTCATATTTCTTCCGGCATAGGTTCGTCAATAATCGTATTCACATATCGAATTCTATAATAAAATACTTTTACTTAATTTTTTATCAAAGCTACAATGACCTCCTAATAAAAAAATGTATTATCATCTGCAATCTTAAAAATGTTTCATATATCATCCCTTGAATATTCGTACAACAGTATGCAGCGTGTACAAAGGGAGAGAGCCATACGACCTCCGTGACCTGATATTTTATGTGTCAACTACAAGTAATAATCCATGAAAATTAAATAACCTCGTAAAGATTATTGGCGGAAAATTGTTGACAGATCTGAGTGGGATTTTATGTTGAGTGAGTGAATGGAAATACATAAAACTGGGTTTGAGTAGAGGCATTTGATGGCATTTAGCTGGTCTAATTATTTATTAACCGTGTGTATTCAACAGTTAACATAGAGAAGCCAATAAAATATGCAACCTAAATGAAACACTGTTTTTCTAACTAAACAACCTTACAATAACAACTCTGTATTTTAATTTTATTTTACAAAAAAGGGGGAAAACTCAGAACATTAACATTATTATTAAAATTATGGGAAAGAGAAAAATATTCACGCCTAATAGGATTCGTTTAGGCAGTTTGTGTTAAGTATTATTTGTTCAGTGAATCTCAAAAAGGCTTCTAAAGTTTAACTTGTTGATTACACAATTCATGTTATTTCTCTTATAAAAGTTGAGAGGTTTAGTACAACCAAGGAGAGTGATTCTAACATTTAATTAATTGAATGACTTGCTATGTAGTTATGGTAGTCATTACAAGATTATTTTTAACACCGAATAAAGGTATCTGGTTGGTTATATTGCTGTAGTAAAATGTGATCTTAAATCAGTACTTTATCGTAATGCATAAGTAATATAGCAATAATCATTTTTTTTTATTCATTTTTTTTCCCTAAATTAAGATGTCATATTGGTTAAATTAATCATGCCTAAAATGCAAAAGACAAAAATGTAACAGCAGATGTTTATTCTCAACTGGACTGTACTAAACTTGGGGAAAATATTTTCATCTGGCAATTTCGTCTGAGCCCACGATTCTTATTTGTAGCATTCTCAAGCTTTGTTGGTGGTCTTGGTGTTTTCTCATAGGTATGTCGAATTAAAGTTACACAAAATTGTCAACTTATGTCTGTTATACAACCCCAGTTTGAGTTCTAAGTTTAGAAGTAATTTGACGTAACAAAAACATGGTAGAAGGTCAGGTTTATTTGTAATGAGTTATTGTTGGGTTTGAATTTTAATTTTAACTTAGTTTAGACATTGAACAATGTTTTTGCAGTACTACAGCGTACTTGAATCTAAGTAGTTATATGCTGAGTTCTACTAAACGACGCAACATATTTTTATACAGTGTTTTACCAAATCAAATTCAAAAATGTATTTACGAGAAGTCAAAACTAAATGCTTTGTTGTCATGGCGTCATACTTGCACTGTTCGTAGCTAAGGCGAGTTACTAGAACCTACTTATATAAGTGTGAGTAATGTTATTCGTACTTGTAATATTACTCACTCTTACAGTCATGTATTTGAAAGGCTTCGCTGCATCCGCGTCAATAAACTAATCCGGGAATCTATCTATATTTTGAATTATAGATAGGTTGTTTTTGCCTATATCACTTTTATTACATTTAAACTTAAATAGAACTTCATTTTCTTATACCAAACATTTATTCTCAAATCTCTCAATCATTGCGAATATATTAAGTTATTAATTATATCAAGTTAATAGCATATCAACTTACGATGAGATGGGGACAGTGACAGGCAATCAAGTCGACGGACTTATCAAGATATCGGTCGACTAATCCGGCAACTGACGTTTATCACAGATTATAATAGTCTGTCAACTGTTTATGCTATTTTGTAGAGTTATTTTTAGTTCTTTAAGCTATTATAAATATAAAATGTGTTTATTACTCAAAAATTGCTTAGCTAGTAAAACTTGGTATACAATAGACTATAACGGAAAAATATCTTATTCACGTAAGACAACCAAATTAATTCCATGTGAGTTAAAATCACAAGGCACCAAGAAACTTTTTGATTAGAAAGTTGCACCTTTTTTTTCTAATAAATGGCTTCAAAAATAGAATAAGAGATTTGTCCCTAAACACAACCATTTGTATCCGTTACAAGTATGCTTACATTCATTCAAGCGATGAGATACCCTATCCCGTTCATTCCGCTCAATGAACGAATGGCTTGATTCCCGTTCACTCATTCAAGTGAGCGCGATTGCAAATTGAGAGCGACCTAAGAAGGGTTAAAATTAATGAATATTTACAGAAATTTCCCCAAGAATCTGAGGTTTTAAACGGTTTGCATTTCGAAGCTTCAGCGACTTATATTTACGATGCAGAAGATAGGAATGATTTAAAAGTCAATGAAAAGTGGTATATACAATATTTTCGTTCAATTCTGAAATTTATTTATATAATCTAGTAGGTAAACGATTTTTGGCACTCACTTAAACGGCTTCAATACTGTGTACAAAATAGACGACATTTCTAAAACAGTTTCGTGTAAGTATATAGTTAACTGACTGTCTAGAAATATTGTATATTTGTTATTTTGCAAAGCATACCTAATAAATAATAATCGATTTTTTTTCTTTTTCAGATTTTTTTTGGTTTACTTTGACATAATAATACAATTTACTTCTTAAATCACTAACTACTTATACACTAACTAATTATAAATCGCTTACCTTTTATAATAGTAACCAGACACAAATACATCAATATGCACGACATTTTTAGTTAGTTGAATTACCCAGAGTAGCTTCACTTCACTAGTGCTCCAGGTTCAATAAAATAAATTAGTATTTGTACTTATACTAAAAGAAACAAGTTTACACAGGTGCTAATTTAAATATGTTTCGGTGAATTAGTTGTCAATAATGTTATTTAGCAATTTACCTATCTTGTGTCATATTTGAATAAAAAAATTGTTTTGAAAAGTAAATATGATAAAGTATAAAAAGATCAATAAACTAAATTTGACTTACCTAAATTTCATTAAAAAAGTGCTGACGTGCGAGCAAATAAGTAAGAAGACCATTTATTTTTGGCATAAAACTAACATACCTTCTATTTAGCGTTTCTTAAACCTTTATATCTATATCAATCATTCATATTTTTAAGTTTTTATTATGCATTAATATATAATCATTATCATCATGCATTTTTATTGGTAGTCTGTCGCGTACCTAATCTTATAGTTACCTTTTTTATCCAATTCAATCACGTCTTTTGTTTTGTTTCCCAAAAACAAAATACTATCTACCAAACATTGCTGCATCCATTTAATTGTGTCCCGACCCAACCAGGAAACACAGAGTCCAAATAGTAGTAATTACCGGTAATTACAATGGACACGAACACCAACACAATTATTGATGTAGGATGTAAATAAAACTTATAAGAAAGTTTGGATTAGAATTTTAACAAGATACCTACCTGGGAATGTGAATGGTGATTAAATAACAATTATAACTGAATCAGATTTCATACTGTTTTATGATGTAGTGATAAGATGTAGCTGATAAATCCTACAAATAGATGCATCTGGATATATTTCTCATTTACCAGATTACCTTATACATTTTCTAACTAAGATTTTAGCCTGCTAATATGCAGTATTTTAGATATAAATTATTAACTTCTCAAAGTTTGTCTAAGCAAATATTCAAAGATGCAAGATAAACTCACCTTCGGGCCAGTAGTTATTACTTTCACAAAGTTTCTACGTGAAGGTTGCTAATGAAGACTCGTGTCAGGAATATTCGTTATTATAATCTATATTTATTCATTATTTAAACTAACTAATAAGTATTGCAATTTGATCATTAATAGCTTTTTGCAATGAGAATGTTTCGTGAAACAATAACGTAGACACATTTCAAAAACTTTGGCATCCTACTAATATTATAAACGTGGAAGTTTGTGAGTATGTATAGATGTTTGTTATTCTTTCACGGAAAAACCTACTGGACTGATTTGTATAAAACTTTACAGTGATATAGGTTAAATTTCAGAATAACACATAGGGTACTTTTTACCGCGGGAAAACTTTTCATTCCCACGGGAAACCGACTTCCACGCGAACGGAGTCGCTGGCGGACACTAGTTTATAATATTTCTAAAATTAGTAAGACGAATTATAAAACTCTTAAGAGTCAAAATTTGTTTTGTCATTTACGAAAGCTGTCCTGTGAGACAAAAGCATATATGCTTTATGGAGTAAAGCTCACATGCACAGTTTACTGCATGGGTTTGTGGCTTATTGGTGCATAAAAAAGTTTTAAAACTTTTCCTAGGTATTAAAAAAGTTGACGTTCCGTGCGCTGTTGCGGATCAAAAAAGTCATGTTAGAAAACATCTCCTAGTAGATACTCGTATATATAGTTTGGTATTTATAGTTTGGTATTTACCGACTTGGCTTATTATAATTAACTTATGAAAACTAAAGAGCTGCTTATTTTGCTATTTTTATTGAATTATGTACCCAAACTTACAGGTTTAGTCTTGAATAATTAACCCATCGCATACTCTACCACTACATAGAATAAAACAAAGTCGCTTTCTCTGTTCCTATGTATGCTTAAATCTTTAAAACTACGCAAGAGATTATGATGGGTTTTTTTTAATACATAGAATGATTCAAGAGGAAGGTGTATATGTATAATGAAATATTATAGGGAAAGGGGTTTTACTCCGAAATTAACGCGTGCGAAGCCGCTGGCAAAAGCTATTCTAAAATAACCCAAAGTTTCTCAGTAAGGTGGAATCAACAAGTAACTATCCACTTCAGAACCCAGTCGGGCTAAGGTGCAACTTCAGTTTACAGTTTGACGTTTTGACGTAACTAACTGTGTTTACTTCGCTGAGAAGAAGCTTTAAATGAAATCATATTGCAAAAACCCTCGAAGATAGTAACTGTTGCAATAAAACGAGCGTGAAAGGGCGATACAGCAATATGTTATTACAATTAGCACTTTTACCAAATAAAAAGTGATATTTTCTGTCAAATTTCCTGGGCTTAAAAAATAATCAGTCTGTGATCACTATTCTAGTTCACGTTACTTGTAACTTTCATTTTATTTAACTCCTCTTTCACAATATGAGGTTAATTTTGTGTCGCCAAACACAAACATTATATCCTACTAATATTATAAACGTGAAACTTTGTGAGTATGTATGGATGTATGGATGGATGTATGGATGGATATATGGATGTTTCTTACTCTTTCACGTAAAAACTACAGGACGGGTTTTGATGAAACTTAACAGTAATATAGATTGTACATCAGAATAACACATAGGGTACTTTTTACCGCGGGAAAACTTTTCATTCCCATGGAAAACCGACTTCCACGCGAACGGAGTCGCGGGCGGCCACTACTTAAGCAATAATATTATCTATGACTCGGTGTAACCAGTTTCCAATTCAATACCCACGGTATGAACTGCTGACGCCAATGAAGCGAAGTAATAAACATGTTCGTTTGGTAAATAGAATTATGAAGATCATTACTTTGAAATATATACGTAAACAAGGGTAGTTGCCATGGAAACCAACTGGGTAGGGGTAGACAACGCCTTTGAATTTAAATTGTTTGTTTTGACACAAGGAGATTGAGGTAGCTAAGACAAATTATAGGAAATATTGATATATATTTTTCTGTGGTATCAAATAAGTAACTATTGTGAAATTCAAGAGACTAACTAACTTTACTTGATTGACTAATTGATGACAATATAATTGCATTTTACCTTACGTGTAAAATCTAACATTTTAGAATATTACAACTTGAAATATTACATGACATAAGCATTGCCTGGTAAGGAAGACGTAGAAATTGTACATACCGGCTGACGCGTGTAGTCAACAGATACTATTGAGTCATTCATTCATATCGAGTGATGGTCATGTCTTTTGCAGCACAGATAGGTATATGATAATTGATTTTATTAGTACGTAAAACCACTTGGAACTAGAATTAACTAATCGTTATTCAAACAACTCGGACCGTTTTAGTTTTTTTTACTTAATCTTAACGTTTGTTGCTTAATTAGCATACAACAATTATAATTTCCTGGCTTTTCGTAACTCATTCTTACCTGCTATAACTTTCTCTTTAATGAATATCACACGATCCTGAAATAAACCCTTCGTACGTAGTTAACGATATAATTTTAGCACACTCAGACTACCCCAAGGTATAATCGATACGAGTATCGATTTTGATGTATTATTTAAAGATATCGATTAAATAATCAAGTTGCCCTTTTTGCAACGAAGTAGAAGGTGTTGACATTTTAAATCCATCTTGCTGAATGCTGGTAGTAAGATATTTTGTTATGTCAAATTCAATTTAAATTATGTTCTACTATATATTTTACTTCTTTGTGAAAAGCGACACTTTTATGAGTTTAAGTTCTGAGATTTACATATCATGTTCTTATATTGTGATCCTGAAATAAACCCTTCGTACGTAGTTAACGATATAATTTTAGCACACTCAGACTACCCCAAGGTATAATCGATACGAGTATCGATTTTGATGTATTATTTAAAGATATCGATTAAATAATCAAGTTGCCCTTTTTGCAACGAAGTAGAAGGTGTTGACATTTTAAATCCATCTTGCTGAATGCTGGTAGTAAGATATTTTGTTATGTCAAATTCAATTTAAATTATGTTCTACTATATATTTTACTTCTTTGTGAAAAGCGACACTTTTATGAGTTTAAGTTCTGAGATTTACATATCATGTTCTTATATTGTGTACCTACAATCTTCTGCATATTTCATATCAACGTTTTTTTAACAAATTTCTGGTTTTTCTTTTCAGGTAAGTGGCGATTAAATAAACGAGGAAAATATCGAATACGGTGGTAAGGTATTTTAACTAGAGAAGGATATACGTATCATACGTATATTACTAAATCATAATGTTTATAAAGCTTTATTATTAGTTATGAGTCAAATTAAGGTTAAAGGTAGAAGAGAGTCGTTTGTTTTCAGTCAACTTTTAAACAATCTATTTAAAGAAAGAAGTTTAATAAACACCTAATTATTTAAACATAAATTCAACAAACAAAAAATAAGTTCAGAGGTCATATATCCTTACTAGGTTCAAGAACCCTATGACGTCACACCAGCTACTTCATCTTATTAAATCACCCCTCCATTTTATAATGAATTTGGTTGTAATCCTCGAATCGATTACTAATCGCTTTGAGCCGATAATCGAGTTGATTCGATTACTTCCATTAGCACATCGTTAGAGTAAGAAATTAGCGATTAGGTAATAGCTGCGCCTTCTACAGGATTAATGAAACCGATTTCGCAAAATGGAAATTGTATATTTCAAACTGTCATCTCTTACCAACATTGGTATATGTAGAGATGAATCGAATATATAACCTTAAAATCGTTATTCAAATATGTAATTACGTTAACAGTTACTTAATTCTAATGAATTTAAAAAAAACCGCGTTTTAAATTTACGTGTCAACTTGTAAGACTTTTTTATTATTATTATGAAACGTATAACTTTTTTTTCCTTTAAAAAGTTGTTTTTAAAACACTAAGTGAATACAACTCAAGTGAGAGCAAAGAGTGCTTACATTAAATGTGGATGTCGTAAGAAGCGTCTACGTGTCTCTCATGTTCTGATTTTGTAATATAACATGTGCAACAAACGTGAGAGAAATATATTTATTATTTCGTAGTAGACACCTTATCATATTTACTATGACATCAATTAAAAAGTTTTTTTTATTACTAATGCGTTATTACCAAAGTTATACCATAGTAAAACTTTAAAAAACTGGGAACATTTTATTTACCCAGTGTTTAGAAAAAGGACATATTTGCCATATTATTGATTATACACCGCATCAGAGAAAATATCGTTTGTTTAAATATTTGCTTTCTGTCTTTGTGGATATTTTATGAGAATAGTACCTATATGTTTCGTGGTAGGTACACTTTATTACTGGATAAACTTAATATAGAAAATAATTATTGTAACTTGAGACGAGGTAATAAATGTTACAATCGAGACTGTACTGAACTCTTGGGCCATGAAACTATTCTTAGCGTAGAGATCTTCAAATATAAAAAAAACTATTATCCTTTACACATAAAACACTCTGTATGATTACTAGGGCCAGAGGTTATAAGTTATGTAGTAAATAAGTAGGTAAAAGTACCAGGGATAGCTGCAAATTAGATTTTGTAAAATATCTAAAGCTTGACTCAATCGTATAAAATTTCGTCACAGTGATTGAAGTGTTAAGTGGCTAGCTATCACTGTCACTATATATCGTTATATTAATGTTGTAGGTAATGTTTTGTATTTAGTCAATTACAAATTTCACACATTTTACAAAATTAATTGTTATTATATAAAATGAATCACTTTTAAAATTCTCGACAGTTATAAATTACAAGAATTACGCCAGATTTCAGAAAGGCTAATCTGTCGTTTATCAAATTTCGGTAAACTTAAAATACTGTGGCTATAAGCAAGGCCAATCAATTATATAGCGGTGTAAAACTCAAATTTCACTTTATTGGTGCTTGGCCATAGATTCGTTTATTTTAACCATAATGAAACTGGGAGAAAATGTAAGTAAGATTTTTGACTAATATTTAAACTCCTAAAAACAATATGCACAGTTCAATTCTAATTAAAAATTCTCTCTGGCAAGAATATTAAACCAGATTCTTGCTAGAATCAGAGCCATTCAAACACATTTCATATACGCCATTCTATTCCATACGCCAGTTAGAATCCAATTTGCAGTTACTTCCATAATTTTATTTCTCCTAGCTAAGCTTTCTTAAAACAAAACCAAGAAAATAAACTGCTTTCCTTATTGACTTGCAAGAAAACTGGTAAAGCCCTTCAAAATATCGTGTATCTTTATTTCTGCTCGATTTTCCTTATAGCCTCTACATCAACAAGTAATCTGTCACTTTGACAGCTCGGTGACAGGTCTGAGGTGTGTCAAATCCGTCACTTGTAGAACATAAGGTTATAGTGTTTGTGGAGTTGATCGGATGGCAATGAATATTCAGGAAGAGATTCATATTAAATTATTGACATTTATTTAGGGATTTCTAAAATCAAGTGGCAGTTAGTATATTGAATCCCACTTTAAAGAGGTTTTAAAGCTATTTTCACAATATTATTTCGAGGCTTGTTTGGTCAGTAGGGCAGATAAAGGTGAAATATGTAGTCGTATAATAAAGGGAAATTATAAGGGCTCCGTTTTTTCTTCCGGGGTGCGGTACCCTAAAGACAATAAATGTAACTTATTTAAGACTTTATATATCTATGGAGTTAGTTCCTATAACTGAAAACTAACGCTGATTTAAGGCTCAGTTCCTCAGTAATATCCACTTCAGTGTAAACGCACCCTTATAATATTTCAATTCAGTCAATCATGTATAAGTGGTATGTGCTTTCAAAATATAGAGGAAAATTGCTATTATGTATTGGTAAATCACCAATTTACTTAATAAACAACTTTTATTGTAAAACATTTCCCTAAAACATAATTAAGAAAGAATATAAAGGAATTCAATTTATAATACAATTAATCCCTGTAAGATGCTCTATAGGTAGTTAATTAAATATTAAAAGGGTCGTGGTTAAAGGGAAATTATGTACAACTAGTTGGGATTATTGAAGTATTTTACTTTTACTATTAAAAAGGGCTTTGGTTTCGAGACGTAACATTTG
Organism: Emmelina monodactyla; assembly: GCA_916618145.1. Taxonomy (NCBI): domain Eukaryota; kingdom Metazoa; phylum Arthropoda; class Insecta; order Lepidoptera; family Pterophoridae; genus Emmelina; species Emmelina monodactyla. The sequence goes on from OU745316.1 coordinate 9,118,813, forward strand.
TGACAATTTAACCAAGTAATTTCTTCGAATAAGAGCGTAACAAAAGTTAAATAGAATAAATCAGATAAATCTAAGATAAACAGACAGATTGGCAGACGGACAATGGAGTGATACTGCATATTTCTATTTTATTGCGGATCCCTGAAAGAGGAAAAAAAACTGTTCTATGAAGTCTTGAACTCTCGGGTTTATAACAGTAATAATCATTGAATACTTCGCTCGACAAGTGATAGTTTTATTAGTTTTTTATTATAAACGAGAAATTAACCAGACTGCAATACGGTCCCTGCAAGTAGGGCACAGACTTCTTCCTCTGATAATGGGAGGAGGCATACCTAAGCCCTAAGCTATCGCGCACATTTTTATTTTCTAAATGCCTTAGTAAATTTAGCTGGAATGGGGTAAACTTTAAAACCACAGCTCAATGAAGGCAATTTAAAAACTAAGTTTGACATTCGAAACACTCCGATTCAATTTACAAACAGTTTGAAGAAATTCGCAATCTCATTTACTTTGCTATTGGATTCGGTAAAGTTACACATTTGATTTCGAACTGTAAACCCTATTCTAATATTTATAAGATTAAAATGGAAACAGGCTTGTTGCGTTACTTACATTCAATTACATACGAAAAGGGAAACTCTCCGTTTTAAGGAAATTGATGACACACTTCCGCTTTCTATAGAAAGAAACCTTAAAGTTTTTTGTCATTTGCAAATTTTGTCTTTCAATAAGGGAGTAAAAATGAATACTTTTTTCTATACGTAATTAGATGTGAATACAAATATGTTTCATGTGTACAAAACTCTTTCAATGCAAATTAAAATATTACGAAGAGTAAATTTGTAATTCTTATAATGAGCAGAAAGCAAGTTGATTAATTAACTAGTTTAATAATAGTGGATTTGCACAGTATTTATTATATCAATTATTATTGTTATATTATCCTGTATCATCATTATTACCATTCTTCCCCTATCATATCAAGTTTCATTTAAATTGATATTGGCAAACTATCGCCTGTTTCTTTCAATTTTTGCTTTGCGCCTAAAAAAGTATAAAAATACACAGCAAATACTCTGTAATAGAAACATTCCAATATTCCATTAAAAACAGGTACGTAAAGCCTACTTTCAATATACCATTAAAAACCGTTTCAATTCAGTTGTGTACGTGCCTCGCAGGTCAATAGTCCGTCTATAATTCAATAATACGAAACAGATAATAGCCGACGGTCCTCATAGGTAAGTAGAGGCGTTTTATCGCCTGAGCGATCTTGAGAGCAGTCTTGAGAGCCTCGTGAATAGCATCTATATTGAAGGTTTTTATAAGTGTAAGGAAGATAAATTAGGTGACAATTAAGGTTTTTTTAAAGTACTTGCTCGGGTATGTTATTTAATTTTTAAAACTGTTGCGGTGAAGATATTTCGGTAAAATTATTTATTCATTTTAAAAAGATGAAACCTAGTTAAATAACTTTCTATGTTGAGGAGCAACATTACCACAGACACACACATTCATATTCGTTTAGACACATCATGCTTATAACACCTAATCTCTTTAGTTAAGGTAACAACATGTCACTCACACATATAGTTGTACGCAAACATTATAAAAAAAATATTTTTAACGAAGTGGCAATGAACAATCCAATATAAAAGCTTTTATCTTTAAATCCTATTCTACGCTTACATATTTAAAGATGAATTAAACCACTGTAATTAAGAATCTTTTAATAAATGGTTTAAGGAAAATCACCTAAAATTCCTAAAGCCCGCCAAGTGGCAACACCGAAAGGGTCGCCAAACAAACAGATTGTTTTTATTTAAATCGTTTAAATTAATTTGAGGTTTGCGTCTACCAGTTCGCATGGCTGCCTTCAGCCGAATTAGGCCCGAAAGAGAATTATAACGCTTTACATAATCTGGGGGAAGTTATGAAAATCAAGCAAATCTAATCAGTGTGCCCAACGGTTATACAAAATAAATGGGTTGCCAATTTGCGAATAGGTTTCAGGGGAATGTTATGTGTAAAGTATCTGCGAGAGTTATAAACCTGCATTTTAAATTTTGCACACGATTATTTCCTTTAGCTTTTTGTATTTTTATTTATTTATTAATTAATTGTATAAATGATTGATTTTCATGAACCGAACGAAGGTAATAGACAGCTACAAGCAATTTAAGACAAATATGGTCATTGATATTAACTCAGAATGAAAGGCATATCTTTCAGCCAAAATGCCTAAAATATTGCTATGGTAAAATAAATAACAAACACACAATTTTAGCGACATAGATAAATTCCTCATTTTCCCGTAATCGGTGAAAATAAGTTCATCCGTTTCATCTTCCCATCCGTCGACAGTCGATGTCGTTCGCATTTCAAATTAATTCATTCGTTCATCATTCATTCATTAAAAGTGCCTTTTCCTTTCAAACGAGATTATAGTTTATTGAGTAAGGAATAAGAATCATTAGTATTAAATGAGTAATTAAACTTCAAAACTACCACCTTCGGTCTTTACCATATTGCAATAAACTTTGGCTAATAATAATCACTACGAATATTGTTATCACTAAAATTGTACTCTCACTACATGTCCAAAAAATATAATTAATTCATTGAATACAATAAGGAATTACTATTTAGTTGAAATTTCAATGCATAGTTGCATTTAAATTTGTCATTAATAATGCGACGTCTCCTATAAGGAGCTGAGACGAAGTCGCCGAGATATTTCCGTAGAGTCTTCTTAAAACCGTTTTTGAAAAAAATACGTTTTAATAAAGAGATTTTAGGATGGTAGCTTTATTATTAGAACTTTTATTCTACTTAATATACATTCCGTAGTTTTCTATAGTTTAGGAGTTCCTTTTAGTAATTGGTATTTTCAGCAAAGAAAAAAGTGTTCTATCTCCATTCGGATCATTGTGAATTTTGAACACCTAACTTACTATTTAATTAATTATGCGTTTATGACTTTTTGTAAACTGCTAACACTTGGAGTCTGCTAATTCCTGAATAAAATAAGTAAAGGGTACAAGATATCACTAAAGGAAATAAAAACAATTTGAAACAAATTTAATTAAATCTACTTATTTTACAATTAAACACTAGTCAGCATTTAAAAGTCAATCCTGGTATTTCTTTGTTAGTTATCTTCTTTCTGTCTACTTGGTTCAAAGCGAATTCTTTTTCTAATCAAAGGCAATAAGAAGCTATTCACTTGTGTATTTAGTAATGGCATTAGTTGTTTTATCTTACTGTTGTGTTACATTAGAATTAGTAGTTAGATCTCTAGATATTGGATATATTTATATGGAATGAACTTAAAGGTAGGTATGGCATCCAAAAGTAACCTATAATCCTACCTAGAAACATACAAATAATAAATACTACCTCAGTTAAATATTACCCAGCTTTAAATAGTAAAATGAATTTAATACTTTGGTACTAAGAAACCTACTTATCTCCGCAACTCGACGTATAAAAGCTACACTTCTTTGATACAAGTTGCAAAGCTCTAACTAAAACTTTAATAAAACGCTTTGTTAAGTTTTAAACTCGACACAATAGTTACTCCAGGCTTCAAATATCTATTTAAATTGTAAACTCCTGAATCTAGTATTTGTTATATTTCAGTTTAGTACGGTACTAGCTTTACGCTCCATATTCAGCACAGAGATAAACTTGTTTAATGTTTCTTTCATAGAAATATTCCTTCATGATAGAAATAAAGTACTTTGTTGAGTATTATAATCTGTAAAGTTTGACGCACCAATTGCTTTTATTTACAGTACTTTGAGTCGCTCGATTCGTTTTTTTATGATCAGCATTCAGAAAAGGTATTCCGTTATTAAATTTAAATCCTTGGCCCATTGTCGTACATACATTTATATTATTAGAAGAACAGAATACGAGGTCTACATATGGCTAATACCTAGCTATGGTAACATCTTAGTGGTTGTTAGATGAAGTACTATAAACTGTACGGTGTACTATAAATAGTGCATTGATAGCCGAAGCACTTAGGATAATTCAATAGGCCACTGTGATGGAGTACTGGGAGTGGATACCACTGCAAATACCTATAGGAGCTAATTTCTTTACATGGATATGAAATCATATAGGTTGGATGAGAATATGATACCAGAGAATAATGATTAATAAGAATCTAGTAAAAAGGAGGTATGCAAGAAAATTATTTACTAGCTAATTAATTCACAATCGATTGGAAGTAAAATATGACACTTTTTAAATGTCATAATTTACTTCACACATATTTTTTAATGGAAATCTTAAAAGTGAATAAGGTTACAACGGAAGTTACTATATCATCCAATTTCCATTATGAATTGACACAAACAATTTCCTCTCTCTTTTTATTTACCAAAAAACGAAACCAACTGACCTTTAACTTAAAAGCATGTTTCTCTACACGTTTTTTAACCCCCAGCGTACCTTCGTCTAAACGACCCATAAATAATGACTTTCAATTAACCCCGACGCGCCAAAAATTCTCTCAATTTCCAACGAATATTATCGGAAATATGTCAGGAGGTGTCAAACATGTCAAACTTGTCATTAATTGAAAATAATGCGACTAAATGAGCTCTACGCGTCGAATGCTGCCATCAATGATACATTTTCGAGATAAAAACTTTCTTTTCATGAATTTTAAGAGTAAAAAGTTGGCGTTTCCTGTGAATATTCAGATTATAATTAATTATGTTTTTTGACACGGTAATTTTAATATTTAAATTTAGGTATAGATATTTAAGGATAAAAAGAAAATCGGCGAGAAGGTTTACATTAAAGGAGGTTTAAGAATTTGGATGGAATCAAATAGACATTGCGGAACGCTAGTCTATTTAACAATTTTCAAAATCCCTTACAAGACAAAGATATCTACTTATATATAAACAAACACTTAAAGACAGCCAGCAAAATTGTTGTTATTAGTTTATAAATACTAAATTATAAATTAAGATTTAATAGCAATGTATATTAAGTACTTTTAATTTGAAAACTTATTTAAATGTAACTCGAAATAGTTTATACACAACCTTAAACAAATGTCGCACTATCTTGAACAATTACAATGAAGAAAATTTTACAGTTCCAGTAAATACTAATAATCACAATCAAATTATACCAATTTCATACATCGTATTTTGGAAATATAAACATTTGAATTAAAACTAGAAATTCTGCGAACGTTACTTTATCTGGCCCTCTGGAATATTCTAAATAAACAGGTGTGCATCGAGACGGAAAATCAGAGGTATCTCGAACGAGTCTCGATTGAGACGCTCCAACACTTACATGTCATGATTAAGACTTTTGCAAATATTAGCTTTTGATCGTAATTTCAAGTTAAAGTCATAAAAATGTCTAGGCCGTTAAGTATGCGAATAAAGCAAGCTTGTATCTCAAATACATATTTTCAAATCAAAACACGTTGAGGTAGAATAATAGATGAACCTACATGGTCATACAAAGGGGCACTAATTAAAAATGTAATTTTCTATACATCTATCCTATAGTATCCTCATCTCTATAAGACTATTAGTACTCATTTTTATACGGTTTAAAAGTGTTGAGTGAAAATGAAAACTACTTGCTGTAGGTTTGGTGTCAGGTATTGTTAAAATTAATAATTGTTTATAAATTTAACAACGTCAACAATGACCGCAGCTTATTATAATGTAATTTATATTTACAAATACCTTTATTATTACAAAGAAATAGCATCATTTGGTGTCAGATAGTTCTTTCTATGTCAGTTTGTAGCGAGTGGAACTGTGCGTGATATGAATTCCCGTTTGAAAGGGGTAAGTTTTTTTATAAAATTTAATATTTTGTCAAAGCTTTTGAAAGAGTTAGTCACTTCATTTATGTAAAAATACAGTATGATCCCATATTTAAAAGAGTAAAAAAATAAACGAACCCACTTGAGAATAAAAACGACTAAATTTGGTAATCAAATGATTTAATTACATTTAATTACATGTATTTGCATTTGGAATTGAAATCTACGACGTTTTCTGTAAGGGTCCCGTTTAGGTCCCATTTTACTTATTATTGATACGGTCGTTAGAAACTTTCTAACCAACCTATTAAAACATTTCTGTCATGTTCTGACATTTAACAAACTATTTGCCACATCGCACTCGATTAAGCCTAATTTTGGGTGTAAATCTTCTAAGAGTCAGAAACTTCTGAGCGTTTGAAATTGATTCCTTCACTTAAACTTACAAGTCAACTAGCAAACTATTTGAATTCACGCCACAAGGTTACGTGAAGGATGTAACTTCTTAATACATAACATTCACTGAAATGTTTTACTAATTAAAATCATTGAGTTTCGCAGAATACTTTCATAATTAGGATGTTTTAAAATTAAAATCATTAAATATTTCACACTAAGATGAACCGTAGTTTAATTTTGAAAATTGACATGAAATCGTTTTTTTGCCGAATTACGAATATTGGTTTTTGCCAGTAAGAACTCCATAAAAAATTACAAATACTTTTGTTAAGAATATAGATTAAAACTTAATATTAATCCCCTATATACATTGTTTGCTGTACCCACAAAGCCTAAGCGTGAAATTTACTGCCAATACCACAACCTTACCATACACTTGTCTTTAATTAAACTGACACAAGCTAACATAGGTTACTTACTAGAACTTAATGTGCTGAACATGTTGTAAGTAGTTTACCTTGTAGTGTCGAAGTATCTAAGTTATTTTGAAGTATGGCAGAATTTTGGTGCAATCTTGGCTAAGTTCAGAAGTTATATGTGTCGAAAGCTGATTTAGTAACGTAGCATAGTAGATGATGTGTGAGTTGTTAATAGTCATTTAAGGTTTTGGTCGATACAAGTTAGTGGCCCTGATTCTGAAAACACTTTCTTATCCAAATTAAAAATATCATTTATATCAGATGACAGGTAAATATTTTAATCCAGTCAAATGTAAATTTGAGAGCATTAGGTCACGGCACGGGTAAGTTAAGACTAATCCACAGCGCATTTCGATTAATTTTAGTGACTGCTATATTTTAAATTTGGTTAAGAGAGTGTTTCCAAAATAGGGGCCATTGGCCTCATATTGATGGTACTGTTTTCGTGGAATCGAAGTCTCTCACGCCTCAATAGACTTTGTTGGCTACAGACTGTGAAATGAAAGGTTTCGCTAAAGAGCGCGGCATTTCCCCCGCTGGAGTCACGTGACCCGCGTAATCGTCTACTGAACTAATACACCCGTCGATCGATCACTGGACAATCCCCTTTATAGGCTGAAGCTATATCGAGATGCTAATGCAATTAATAGACAGGCTTACTGACTAACCAGCAAGGTGCAGCGGCGTTTTATGTGGGAACTAGTAATAGAATGTTACAGGACGGCTTTTTATAGAAATAACTGTTAATTGTGGATCAATTGCAACACGAGTGTAAGCGCATGCTGTCTTTTCGTTCATATCAAATCTTGTTTTCAACGTAGGAGCTTTATTGATTACTTCATGTAACGAAAGCATCTTCTTATTGCGTATCAAAAATTTACCCAAACATCTTCAAGATTAATTTTATTTATCAAAACATCTCACCACTGAATGCACATCTGATTCAGTTTTAACTCCCACCTCAACTCGAGCGAAGTTAGCAACGACCGCGCGATCGGGCGCAGATTGTCGTCCTAACTTCTCCTATTAATACGCGGGGAGCTTCGCGGCTCACTTCACTTCGCGGCAAGTTTGCTAGTGTGATGCCGCCTGCTGATTGGTTTAGTTGTCGGGGTTGCGTTGACATTGTTAGATAGTTTGCACTCGGTTCTCTGGGGATGTAAAGGTTCAGATTTGAACTGTAGGTTTGGTGTAGTAACTTGTTTATTGAAACTAATAGTACAGGCTCTATGCCTGAATTAACTTATTAGTAGACCAAAAACACGCAGTTTTTTTTATATATTGATACGGTATATTTTTATAAAACGACGGATACGCTTAATATGAACTAACTATATGATTTCGTTATTTGTCCTATTGGAAGCTATATAATAAATACCAAGCCAGCGTGGTGGATACGGCTCAATCCCTTCCGCTATCCTTTGCTCAACCAATGTTCCGAATTATGGCTGTTAATATTGTTCTATGCCTGTTGAAAATACATAAATTAAAAAACAAATAAAATAACAACACTAAAACAAAAACAGTTCTAATTACCCAACTTCAAAACTTAACCGCGAGCGACGTAACTTATCATCCTTTAAAACTTTTCAAACAAAAAAAAGGGTAAACTTTAAATAGCACGCGTCGGGGATGGATCCCACAGCTGCGGTCACAGCGGCGGGAACTTTCTGCTCGTATAATGAAGTGAGAACCACCAGCCAAACGACAAGGCATTATGTGTTTTCTGTCCTTTGTATAGTCGCTTTTTTGATCTCGTGAGGAGAGAAAAAAGCATTCGTTTTCCGTGTTGGCAACAGGGCTATTTACGCGTTAATTAACGTCACTGACAATATTTGCTGGGTTATGGAGTATTAACAGTTGGCTTGTAGTGTTCTTGGACTTCAGCTATGCTTTTAATTCTGTAGACTATGAGTTTCTTTACGACATCCTCAATTTTATAAACGTTTGTCCCCATATTTACCGTGTTTGATTCATATCTTCGTGGTTGCTGGGGATTTACACCAGTGCATCGCTATCTGATTGGTATCAAATCGGTGCAGGTGTGCTGCAGGGCGGATTACTTTATCCTATGTTTTTCATCATCTACATCTAAACTATGACCAAAGTAATTTATTATCATTTTTGCGCTGTAGAACTTTAAATTTGTACTGATTTATTCTTTTATTTTAAAACTTTTACAATAGTCAAAAATAGAGTTACGGGCTGAAACCACACTGCGGTAATAATAAGGGGTTGTAATATTATAACATAATATGTTTTCTACCCTTTGTGTCATTTTTTTATGAGTTGCGTAGGAATCAACCTCTTAATGAAACTGGTTTTCTAAATACCCATATATACGAGTAGTTAAACGAAGCTTTGCACGTAGTTGCGAGCAACATGTGGTTTTAATTGGTGATTGTTGGCACGTATCCTTGATGCATTTAAAAAGCGGAAAGTTAAACTACTCGTAGATAAGTAGTAGCTATCAAAGTTTACAGAAGCATAGTATTAGATGCCTCGGCGTCATTGAGTTGGAAACTTTGGGAATTCGGTGTAGGTGCAAGATATTATGGAGTCTTATTAAACTCAGTAACTGTTGGTGGTAGAAATAATTATTAAGTTACATTAATGCAGTCTCTGTGGTGTAGAATCATTATCATTACATAGTATAAATCTAAGTCGCTAATTCTGTCTGTTTGTATGTTTGGCTTCTAACTCCTCCTTAAGTACGTAACGGATTTATTTGCGGTTTTCACCATATTTTAGGGTATTTATTCATTTAAATTTGTAAATAAAGAACGTTTAGAAAAAGTTGTTTTGAGTTAGCAAAAATTCAAGGGTTCGCGAGCAAGTCTGCAAAATTACACCATTGCGAAGCGTAGGCGGGTCGCTCGTATTAAAATAAAACCGTGTGATTTTACAGCTGTAATGAGCCAATCGATTCATGCTGTGAAATATTATAAAAGAAACCCACTTGGAAAATTATAAGCCAGCGTGGTATTTTACGACTAATGTCCGGTATAATAGTTAAAACTTTCTCAGTTACTTGAATTGCTTGTTTTAAAGGATTCCTGTGCTATACTGATGGGACGTTTATAGATTCGTACACTGTGATAAGTCAGTCACAAAACATTTCTTTTACACCAGTCTACCTTCAAGCATCACCCTATATAAGCTCTAATTACAATAGTCGTACGATTCATTGTACCCCAAACTAACAATGTCATGTGTATTGTCAACAGATGCGTTGGTGTGCGTGTGCGGCGGGCGTGTGGCTGTGTGCGCTGGCGACGCTGTCGGCCGCCGATGAAGCTGCCACTAAGGTCAGTTGGTATTATTAAATAAGTCTTGATTAAAGGCTATGATGCGCCTTGATAACAGAGCTTTTTACTGGTAAAAGATTTATTGAAGTCGGATCAGTAGTTATCAAATATTTAATATTAGTTAAAAAAAGACTTCTGTAGCACAGCGATTTTGACGGTAGTCCTACTAATATTATAAACGTGAAAGTTCGTGAGTCTGTATGGGTGGGTTTATTACTCTTTCAAGTAAAAACTTCTGGACGGATTTTGTTGAAACTTTTCAGTAGTATAGGTGATACATCAGAATAACACATAAGGTACTTTTTACCGCGGGAAAACTTCTCATTCCCACGGGAAACCGACTTTTACGCGAACGGAGTCGCGGGCGACCGCTAGTGTTTTATAAATTGGCTCGTGTAAGGCTGTAACTAGGTTCTCCCTAAACCCATTGGGTGCCTCTAATGCAAGTTATCCCTTAGTTTAAGGCTACACAGTTACTGAGATAGATTGAACACATAAAAGTACATAGTTACATTAAGTAAATGTTAAATTAATATTATAGATTGATTGCGACGCACAAACAAAATAAGTGCATTTATAACGAAATATGTGTAGAATAATTCTTTGAATGAAAAACAAAGTCAAAACATCACTTTGGCAAACACCTGTAAGCTTAAAAACAAGTGTTTGTAATTATCTTTTCTGCAAATTGTTCTAAATATTCCCAAGATACCTTTAACAGTAAACGTTAACAATCGACTACACAACCAGCCCTCGTTAACCGGAGTCCGTTAACTACCCCCCACAATTGAAACCGAACAGTTAACTGTAACTTAACTGCGTTGTTAACTTAAAACAGTTCACTTAATATGGGTTACTAGGAGTGAGTCAAGGCCTTACAACCAAGTAACAGATGTTTGCAGTAAATTGTATTTCTTTGTAGGAATTAGAACAAGGTTGGTAGGATTATTGCGTTTTCTATCTTACATTCTTAACTGTGGAGTTAACTGTGTTGTTGGTAGTTTAATATTAAGGGTTTGTTAGTTTGAACTTCATTTTTTTTAGCTGAAGTTAATTTAGGATGCCTTATTGGTAGGTGAAAAAGCAAAGTCTGTGTTGAAGTTTAAAATATTGTATTTGTGAGTGTTTATAAATAGAGTTAAACTTAGGATGCAAACGATAAAAATACTCAGAGTTTTAATGAATATACAGACTTATAATTATACATAATAAATTATACACACTTTTATACAGTAAATAAACGTAGCTTTCCGATCAAAACTCATTCAATAACCAATCACTCACAAACGAATAACTACTTTTTTTCCCTCAGTCTCCCGTCTAGTACTTAACTCCTTTATTTTTCAATTAAACAATAATAATAAGTGTTCCACTCAATTTTCCGAGTCGTACACAAAGGCGCTGGAAGCAATATTGTGTTTCTTCCGCGATAACCTCCGGACAAAGGAGTCTCTTTGTGAAGGCGAAGGCTTTCATCGGCTGCAGGAACCAATGTTTAACTTCCGACTTAGTAAATCAATCAGAGAGATGTTTATTAGAATTCATAATAGATGGCAAGTTCAGTTTGACTTGTGGACTTGTCGATATTAAAATTTGATTGTTTATAGCCTTATATTATATACCATATAATCCCATAAAGTATGTTTATTTGTGAGTGAATTTTGATGGAATATTACTTTGTAAGATAGAAAAGCTATACTTAAATAAATGGCTTTTGCAAATTTTTAGAAGTAAAATAAAAATAATGTTATATTTCTACTACTGCGCTTAAAATCTTTATTTCCCGATCAAGTTTTTTACTTTAACAATGTCCGCGTTTTAAATTATAAAACAAAACAATAGTACAATAAAGTGGTCGAAACAAATTTTGAGTTGAAACAAACCTTGACATAGCCTTACTTTTTCATGTTTTCACTCATTTTGAACAACTGAAATAGATATAGTCAGCGCCTCCCACATAATACCTACGTGTCATCTAATTGGTGGTATTATAAATGAGTAAACCCTATGTTCGATAGTGATGTATTGACTGAAAGAAATAACAAAAAATATGTGAACAATACTGAATGGTAAAGTTCAAGGGAATTACTGTGAATTGATTAGAAATAAGTGGATGAGGCTCTAACAAGGCGGTTCCCAAAAACTCTGAAACTAGATGAATATGTGCTGCGAAGTGCATATTCATCACTCGATGAAGAAGAAGACTTGGCAGCATATTCATCTGGTGTCAAAGTTTTTGGGAACCGCCTTTTTAAGGCCTGTGACGTGGTTCCTGTATGGAAGTGGCCATCTCATCGTCAATATTTCTCAAGCCGCCTACCTAATAGGCACCTGACTTGGCTTGACGAGTACGAGTGGTTTTCAATAGAACAGTACCCGGGACCAACGGATAAACGTGCCTTCTGAAGCACGGACGCAAATTAAAACTGTATCGCATTAATAAAAGCACGCAAAATTATTTATAATTAGTTCGTATAAAACAGAGATGGACTTTTAAAGTCCTCGACAAGAATAATGTTCTTTTTAATATACTAATTGTTTACAGCTGCCAGCGCAAACATTTAAATTAAAATATATTTAGACAGAACAGTGTTTGTCCAGTCTGTGAGTTGAAACATAATTATACACTTAACAAACGTTTAATATTAATTTGGGTAATTTAGACGCTTGTAGTAGGCTTGGAAATAAAATTGTTTAAAAGCTCGCAGTAATCTCATGTCAGCCTATTTAATTGTTAAAAAATGCTTTTAAGAACGAAAAAATGGTTTTTCGATATTGGTGGCGATTCTCACCGTTCCCTAACTAGTCTAAATTTAGAGAAACTATAATTTTAGAATCACTAATTTACGCTTAAGCGTATTCTCAAAATACATCCCACTAAAATTAGTGCATGAATCTGACTCCACTTTGACAGCTCTAAATTGAGTTGGCTTGTGTTGCAACCAGCAAATTAAATATTAAATGTTGATTTTGTTTTATAGCAATAAAACTATTTCATTCGTTCCCTCGTTTCCTGAACCGTTCCTCAGATACTTCAAAGGGATTTGCATGGTCCTGCAAATACCTCGATCTGGGGCTCCTTAAATAAGTAGGATAGAAAAAAAGACTCAATACAAGCACTTCTTGAAGACAACATAAAATAAAAATTTACACTAATGTTTACTTACTTACTTTCTATGTTTATTTTAGTCTGGAGACTTATCTTACCTTTGAATTGAATATGCAAGCGCTGCAATAACATATTCTTCCATTATTTCCACTCACAACTTGGATTTCAGCTATTTAGGATGATTCACTAATTTACTCTACACCAAATTAGTTAGCCTCTAAATTTAGTTTAATTCTCTAAGTTAGAGATTTTTAGTCTAGTTTGTACGTTAGAATAACTTTTCTCTAAATTGAATAACTAAAATAAATTTAGATATGTCAACCTAAATATAGTTTAGTCTAGTGTTTTGAGAATACCAAAGACGACTAAAGCTAATTTTAGAGATTTATAGTTTAGTTTAGAGAAATTTGTACCGCGAGAATTGCTACCATTGGCTCGTGTCTGGGTGTAACAAGGTTCTCACCTAGTCCATTATGTGGTACCTATAACACAAGGTGATTACTGAAACTTACTTTAGGGCCACATAATTTGTGTGTCACTCTTGAGATTTATTTATTTTTTTATCTATTCTTTTGTCGACGTTTTAAGTAGTAAAATCCTAAAATAAGAAAGTTAAGTAGCTATATGCAACGTACAGTAAATACAACAGAATCTGTTGGTATTCTTCTAACAAATAGTCTCTTTCACTGAGCCCACACCCCAACCACCCTCCCCAACACAATTAACATATTTGTTTCACAAAACAAAGCGGTTTTCTAGCGTTTTGCCGCGTTTTTGTAAAAACTTTGCGTTTGTGGAGCGATTGTTTACTTCGGAGAATGAAACTGATGGAGTTGGGAATGAAATGGAATGACGAGTTGGTTTGTTGGAAAAAAGTGTAGTTGCTCTGAATGTTTGGGAATAATCCTTTTACGGACTAAGCAAATAAATGGGAGTGGATGCTATATAGCTGTGATACGATTCCAAATAAGAAATATTTTTAGAATATACACTAACTGACTCAACTAATCTCAAATTTTTGTATGACACTCATAGATTTTGTTTATGCATATTTTTAAGACTTAATAACTTTTTTCCCAAAATGTTTCGACATTTTCTCTATTCAATTATGGTAACAACCAACCTAACGTCAAATTACTTATATCTACTAGTTGTATTAATTCGCTCAACACAACAAAAGAACAACAAACTCTCCGATTTTACTTAACCCCCTAAACCCCCCCTTTTACTAAATCCCTAACATTCTAAACGCGAGTTATTTCACTACAAAAACACTCGACAGCACAATTGGAGCGGACCTCCATACATTTAGTATTCGAGCCACAAGCGACACAAATCGACCGGACTAACAAACAAACAATAATTCTACCGGCTTTGTATAAAAATATAAATGAAATGGAAAAAATAATAGTGTAGCGCAAACAAAAATATTGGGTCAAACTATGACATGAGTTAGTAGTGGGTTACTAACTAGTGGGTTTAGTTTAAAATATAGGTTTGTAAAATATTAGTCTCACGAAGAAAGGATATAAGGGCTATTCAACTTTTAGTAGTTAGTTTTTTTTAACAAGTTTAATTTTTTGAAGTAAAAAACAAACAAATGGTACTTCAACTTGCTGATGGTCAACTTGTGTACATTAAATTTAAATAACATATTAAACATAGTCTAAAAAACAAAATCACAATATTCTTAAAAGCTGAGTCAATCGCTTGCAAACAAAACAGTAAAATCCCTGACTTTCCATGCTACGCAGCACCGTAGCACCGTAGATACACTCGTAGCATCCTCGTAGCAAAGAGATTGAATATTTACTAAACTATTTGCACACGTGTTTAAAGCGTTTTTTTTGGTTAATTTTCATTTTTGCTAAGAAATAACCACCAGGCTGAGTTGTATTTAGAGTGTCTTACATAGAGAATTACTAGCGGCTAAGATAGGATTATTTTCAAGGATGTTGACTGTGACTTAGTTATTTAGAAGGCAATGTGGATTTTTAGTGGCAGAAAATGCTATTAAAAGGAAACCGGTTTAATTACTAACCATACAATAATAGAAAAGACTTAAGGCGTTTTAAATGTAAATACATATTTGGACTAACGTAAAACTCGTGCATAATACGTGAAAATGCGAGGTATCAAGTGCCAATGTAGGTAACAATACAACACACATTACTTTACATTTAAATATTTCGAAACCTAGACCCAAAAGAACAAACATCGCTTTAAAAAAGTCAATCTATTTAAGTCTCGTCTTCAGTGCTGGCTCGCTATCTATTACTTCACGGGTCGCCGGCTGCCAGCTCTCGGTCTATAAACAAGAGGCGAGAAAGCTCTCATACTACACTCTCTTGTGAACACTTAAATAAGACGTCAGGAAATCTATGTTTAGCCGTTGATTTTATGCGTACAAACTATTTTAAAATATAAATGAGATTAATTTGATGAAATATCGTAAAAATTTTGTTACGTTTTACTAGTATCGATTTCGGTACACAGTGGTTGTGTTTTTGAAAGGTTTTTTTTAGCTTAAGTGACCCTTGTTCAAACGAGATTTTAGAAAAAAAAACTTATTTTTGTTTATTGCATAAACTGGTTAGTTTATATCTTGTAAAACCATATCCATATTATGTTATTAGGGTTCTTTAGATAAAAAGTCGCGTAGACGATTTTAAAAAACTACAACAGTCTAGGATTTTATTGTTTTCTTGTTTTGTGGTCGTTATGTAGATATAAACTTACGGATTTAAATATTTTACTGTACTTAGAAATCCTTTAAAACTATCCTTATATTATCCTTTTTGCTAACTTTACAAAAAAAGTCTAAGTGTAGAAATGCATGGTATTTCAGAAGTGAATTTGTAATGGTTTTTTTGGCCTTTGACTTTTAGAAATGTTTTCCAAAGTTTATTGATTTATTAGCTTAACGTAAACTTGAGGAAGTAAGTTTTTTAGAATCAGTTACAATTTGGAATATAAAAAAATTAAAAAAAATTGTTGTTAAATTTGTAAACCTTACTGAGGACCTTTTATACTCATACCGAAACCATTATAAATAAGCAATTTTATTTAGTTTAAATTTTAAATTACGCACAGTTTCTGTGCCTTTACCCAAGTATTTGTCGCTTGTCGCTTGAAAGTTGTTTTTGCAAAATCGTTGACCGACCACTTTCATAGTATTTGCATTTCTCATTAAAAATATTTATGTTCGGAAAATACGCGGAATACGGTCTTTTATTTATTCCTTTCTGTTGATTTCCATTTCAAATTCACTTGCAGATCGTTAATGCTTATAAGCAAAACTTTATAAACTACAAACACATAAACGAGGCATATAATATTATCTGTTTTATTTAGAAGGAAATAAAAAGGAAATAATTATGTTAATTGCCAAAAAAATATACTTTTAACCCTATTCCTATTACTTTTCCTTTTGCCTCATATAAATCTGTATATTGTACAAAAATCGATGGTGAAAATAATATTAGCCCGGACATAATGCTAATGAGTTATGTTTAGTATAGAAACTACCACATATCTCCCGCCCACTCGCTAATTCATAGTCGGTTGTGACAAGGTGATTTGTGTTCACATCGAGTTACTGCCTTTAATACACATTTCAGTATCTACATTGTAAATGAAACTGTGTACTAATGTCGTTCGGAGGCTTAAACACAGGGCGAGGCGAAATAATACAGGTATTAGAAACAAATTGATGAGTCACATGTGTAACCATTTTAATTGATGCGACGATTCATCATTTCGGTATTAATTAGGGATATCTGTCTCGAAAATAGATCCGTTTCAATTGTGTAAAGAGGACTGGAAGGTGGCGTAAATTAAAGAGGTTGCTTTTTTTTCAGGGTGAACAAGAAGTGGCAACATCAGGGCTAAGCACCCACTCGAATAAGGAATGGCAGGATGAAACGTCTGTGAACAAGCGAGCCTGGAGCAACCTGCAGTCTGTAGGCTGGGGCAAGCGCGGGTGGCAGGACCTAAACTCAGCATGGGGGAAACGAGGGTGGCAGGACCTTAACTCAGCATGGGGCAAGCGAGGATGGCAAGACCTTAATTCCGCATGGGGAAAACGAGGTTGGCAGGATCTCAACTCCGCCTGGGGCAAACGAGACCTGCAAGACCTCACCGACGAAGACAAGCGAGCGTGGCAAGACCTTCACCAGCCCTGGGGCAAGCGAGGCTGGCAGGACCTGAACTCCGCCTGGGGCAAGCGCGCCTGGACCGACATGCACGGACCCTGGGGCAAGCGCAGCCCCCGAGACCTGTACGGAGACGGGGCTGGTGTATTCCCTGACTACGTTGACTTCGAGGCTGATAAGAGGAACTGGCACGACATGTCCGGAGCCTGGGGGAAGAGGGGCTGGCAGGACCTGAACTCCGCGTGGGGAAAGCGAGGGTGGCAAGACATGAGCTCGGCTTGGGGAAAACGGGCACCTGGTGTAAGTGCAGT
The DNA here is from genome assembly GCA_916618145.1 of Emmelina monodactyla. Lineage (NCBI taxonomy): Eukaryota > Metazoa > Arthropoda > Insecta > Lepidoptera > Pterophoridae > Emmelina > Emmelina monodactyla. The sequence continues at coordinate 9,136,388 of OU745316.1, forward strand.
TTTTTAGGCTTACCCCAATACTTATTAAGCTTAAAAACCTTAAATACTTCAAATGTTAACTCGATCATCAATTTATATATCTTGTTTTATATTGATGAAAATATAGGTATTGTTGTTCTGTTTAGGAGAAATGGGCAAACTTCCACGGATCCTGGGGTAAGAGATCAGGTCATGATGATTACGACTCCGTACTTCGATCACCGGCACATACCGTTACTTTGCAGCAGGTAATTAACTCACTCTATCTCATTAATTATTGCAATAAAAAAGGAAAACTATACTGTGAATGTTGGCTTTAAATATTGCCTTCATGCAAAACTAATACTTGATACTTCTGCATTCCAGTATCCTCATTAAAAACCTCTAATCAACTTTTATTCAAAAAATAGGTATAAGTCCTTTGAATATATTATTCCATGTTTAATTAGATCATGAGCGACCAACCCCACGGCAGCGACAAGGAGCAGCTGGCCCGCGAGTGGTCGGACCTGCACGCGGCCTGGGTGAAGCGGCTCGTCAAACACCCGTACAACGCCGGTAATTACCCCGCGCGGGGTCAGTCCTTACCCCACATGTAGATTTTTATACCCCACATGTGGATTTTTATCCCCCACATGTAGATTTTTACATCCAGCATTTTATTTTTTATTTTTTGAAGGTTTAGTTAGTGATTACTGGATTATTTTAAATGGTTATAAAGAAAGAACAGAGTTAAACATTCTGTCTCCAACGAAAGTATTACATAAATTGCATTAATAAATTTATTAATTTCTCTAAAATACGGGTTCTGCAAGTTTATATCTACTTTCAACATATGCATGCATATGCTACATACTGCCATATTGTCTTAACCAAATAACTACAAACTTTCAGTTAATAAACACAACACAAATATTGAATCCACTCGTACACATTAATGAGCTTCGCAAACATTGATCGACATTCGACAAGTAATTTTACTTTTGCTTATAAATAAGCGTTTGTACGCATTGCAAAGTTAGTCAGACAAAATAAGTTGGTAAGTATACAGTATTGTTGTGTAAGTATACCTAAATAGATGAAAGTAGGTACATTCTGAAAATGAAAAAAAATCTATTTGAAATGAATTCTATAATCATTGGAGATGAGGCTAAAATGGGGTAAACCGTTAAGGATCGACGATTTTTACCCCATAAATACTCTAATATATTATACTTATACCCAAAAAAATATGTTTAATAAGGAAAAAGACATACCAAAACCCTTTCACACGTAAGTTTTTAGAATATAGCACTATTAGCAAATGGTCGACCGCCGAGTGATCAATCGGCTCGCCCGACTGACAGTCGTTTGATTGATAACTACAACGGCAGAGCTGACTCACTTAGCCGCATCGAACGTGATTGAAAACCTATTTCATACCTGCATTAGTTTACAATTTCGATTTACGTATTTAAATGAAGTATTTTCATTTGAGGTACAGTCCCAAAGGAGACGGTAGCAAGCAATGGTAAGAATTTGAAATTCGACTTGCTTGTCTTTCATCGACTATGTAAATACTTACTTTTCCTACTTTAACTATAATTTTACACATTTTCTAAACTATTCGCTATATCTTAAAAAAAGTCTCACACTTAAACTTATAATTGAAATGGTAATTCACTTTTCCGTGATAAAATCTTAGAATTAACAACATTAATCTTCAAACACTTAAATTTTCCCCCTTACCCCATTAGTGAATTGGTATTCCTTTCCGGGAACGGTTTAACGAGTCTTCTCTCCCACGGGGCTTGTAGTTGTTCCATTTTGACTATTGCCCTGAACAAAGATGCATGTACCCTACAGGAGCGTATTACTGGAAGAGAGAGCCTGGCTGGACAAATTTGCGGGGCATGTGGGGAAAAAGAGCGGCATCTACGTACATCCACACGACTGAGCCAAACGGTAACCCGGCTTGCCGCATCATGCAATTTACATCTGTGTCGCTTGATCGTCACAACTTCACGATACATCCATCTTTGTCACACCTGTCTTCTGTCTCTCTCTGTGTTGGCTGTGTAGCGTAGTTCTTCTCTTTCTTCTGTCACTTCTGTCAATCATTCAATCGTCACATCACTACAGTATGTATTAGTTGCTGTTACTTTGGTAAGATAAGGAGTTCTTGACTGTATTACGTGTTTAGCTCGGTTTTGTAGAATGTAGGAATAATTGTACATATAAAACACAAAAGGGCTTTATGGATCGCTATTTAGTGTGACATTTCTTTCTTATATGTATTTTTAGTAAACAGAAGACCAATATCACATACATTTAAATTAAATTGCCAATTTTTGTCACTTAGTAATCGAAAGAGAGCTAAAATATTGAGTCTAACTTTAAACGATGAAGATTTCAAATTTCAATTCATGAAATACTTTACCTAGAAACTCTATAAATGGTAGAAACTTTCGTAATAGTCATAAAGATATTAAAAAACTGAACAACTTCTTACTCCATGGTCCAGTACGTAAGCTGTATAGACCAGGAGCCCGCGTCTTATTAAAACATGAATTTTTAATCCCCATTTAAACTGAAACTCAAACAAAACAACGTAAATAAAACTCTCCACTAATGAACGAGCGACGCCGCTACTTTCATTTTATTTTATGAAGTTCTAGCTTACACCGTATAGATATTGGTAGTTATACGTTTTTAATTGGAGTATATTTTGTTCTTTAATAATAGTTTGTATACTAATAAACCTTATTTTTTGTATTCTCTTGTTTAACTTTATAAGATTGTATCTTTTCTTTCATTTTCTTTTGTATTCTCTTTTTTAAACTATCTAACTTTATGAGTTTGTAACTAATACTCCTATTATTCATTTTTTTTCTTGTTTTCTGTCTACATTCTCTCTCTTCCCTATACACCTATCCCGTATTATTTTCAGGCCGTACCGTCTCCATGAAACCCATCGCCGCCGCTACCGTCGCAATAAAGAAAATCCCTTTGCCCAAAAAACCCCAACCAGCACTTTCTGACATCGATGATTATTACAACTAACTCACCCCTAACTCCTAACATAAGTCTAGTTCATATTTTGTAACCCACAATAGGTACCGCCTGGAAAAAAACACGAGCAAATCAGAGGCAGCGCGATGGTAACAGTCTACGACCGGCCATTGCTCTTTCCAAAAAAACGGCGACGCCAAAAGTCTTCAAACCTGATGTTACTAACAAATTCAAAGTTGAGACTTCTATTCCATCACCAATAAGCAGATCCCTGCTGAGTCAAACCTTGAACGATGATATACAAGTATTCACACTATTAAAACGAAACCGACGCGAATCTAAGCGTCCGAAACCAAAGAAAACAACACTCAAGAAAAACTTACCTAAAAAGACCAAAAACAAACCGAAGAAACCAACTTCCCGCAAATCTAAAACGAAAAAAAGCAAGCAGACAAAGAGAAACTCAAAATCAGACGGCAAGAAGAAGTCTAATACTAAAGGTGGACGAAAAGTGAAAAATCCAAAACGTAAAAGCATTAAGAATAAACCTAAACAAAAGAAGCACTAATGCTTTGCATAAGGTAACTTGATGGAGGGTAAACATGGTCACTAACTTGGTGGTTTGAAGTCAAGTTGATGGATTACTAACTCACTTACATAATTTAATCTTTAGTGAGTCAACTGGGTTTTAAGAGTCAAAAGTAAATTCTAACTGTGTATAACTTCTTAGATTTACGCGATTATTATTACTTGAAATTAAACTCATTTTAACGGGTGTAAAAAAAGTAAAAACTTTCATAATATTTTAAACGAAACGAACACTTTTCAAGCCGTGACTAACATTTTTAAACTAAGTTACAAAAGGAACTTAACGTAAACACCGCCAGTTGCTGAATTAAGAGTTTGGACAAACTTAAGTACTTATAAATCAAAAAATATCTTGTATGGCCAAAAACTTAGTGTTGTTAATAAATGCTACTCAAAAAGTATCTTATATGGCCAAAAACTTAGTGTTGTTATTAAATGCTACTCAATTTCGAATTCTAAATTCAAAAACCAGTGGGAAGGCTCGCGACCTAGTGATTCTCATGAATTGTTGGATACTTTAGCGCACAAAGAATATCAGAGCGCCACTAATTAACAGGGGGAATTTGAAGCCTTGTTTAAAACAAAAACTATTTCGAAACCACGCTTTAAAATTGTTTATAATCATTTTCTCTGTTAGCATTTAGTAAAATGTATCATTAGTTGTGTGATTAATACGAAAATAAATTTAAGAATCGGTGTTACCACTAATCCATTAGAGATTTCTTACTTATGAATATTACATTACGCCCCTAAAATAAGCGAAACAAATAATATACATATATAATCTAAACATTGGGTGTATTTTCATGTTTGTATCTAACTATCAGTGTTGTCAACGATAAAAATATTAAATTCCAAATATTATTTTTTCTACTTTCCAGAAGAGGAGGAAGGAACCAGCGACGCAGCCTAGACTACCGACGACTGTTAAACAAATACTCTTTAAAATAATATTACGTCATAAATAATAATATAACGTTTAATACTACCCGATGTATATTAGAAATACTTTGATAAATAGTTAATTAATTGATTTAAATTTGTATAAGTTCGTCAATGCACATAATTTATTTGTTATTTTAATGATCGAGTTAAACCTTTTGTTACCAACCGACGGAAGGTTTAACTGGAAATTTGCTTGAAAACTGTAAAGTTTTTATGCAATGTTTAGTTAATTTGTTTAATCATGTGTTTTGAATTACTTTTTTGTTTTTAACTTATTGAAAACGTAGCTCTTTGATATGTCACCTCCTAAACAAAAAATCTATTTATTTATTAAAAATAACATTGTAATTTAAGTCTTATTACATGATGTAGCTGTAAGTGGGCCGGTGTAACTATTAATATAAAGTAGTTAGAATAAATTGGTAAATTATTAACTGTATTTTATTAGAAAATCGATGTAAATGTATGTTTGGCTTCGGTTTGAAGCCTCGTTTGTCCAATAAAAGTTTATTCGAAGCCGAGTGTGGTTTTAATTTAAAAATGTTATGTATAGGCAGGTTTCCGAAACTAAATTTTGATTTGATAATATATAATATTCACGAAGTAACTAAACATTTATTATCAAATAAAATAAAAATAATATTTTACAATTATTTCGGTAAAAAAAATATGATAGAATTAAACTAGCTAACTACCACAGGAATTTGGCACTCACATTTTTTATTCAAGAACATTTAAAGTGCACTAAATTGCTTCTATCTTAGCATTGACCTACTGATTATAAATGACATCGTTTCTCAAAAACCATTAAGACGTAGCTGAAAAACAGGAAAGACGTCGAAAGGAAAAAAACAAGGCAATAAAGTGAATATAATTATAATTAATAAATAAAGCTGAGGTTAATGTACACGCACGTCACTAGGCATTTGCATTCAGACCAAATAAGTTTGTTGACGAGTTGCTCAATCCACTACACACATTCTTTTTGAAAAAAAGTAAATGAGTATAACTGTTATCCATAGTGCGATAAATATAACGGGTGTAAAAAGACCACTTCCGAAGCCTGAAACCATGTATTCTGGAGCCTCAATAGTAACTAAATTCACTTACAGTATACCCAGAAAACTCAATTTTAAAAAAAGTTATTGAGGGTTGAAAAGTCATATTCGCCGCTTGAAATCAGCGCTCACACATCAACTGTTGGTTCAGGTGCGATTATTTACATTGCAAATTAAACTAAAATATTATTTAATTTGAAATCATCGCAAAATCTGATAGTAAAAATTTTGTACAACTACGAAAAACAATTTTTTTTGCCCATAACCTAACCAGTACCCTACCAGCAATGCCCAGATTTTGTTTCAAGCAGTCTTTTTACACCCCGTATAACACAAGCCCTTACTCCGCTTACTTTAGGCCCACATACTTATAGTTGGTGTGGCAGTCAATAAACAAAAAAAAGGAAGAAAGTTTTTTTTTATAATATAGGAAGCAAACGAGCATGCGGGTCACCTGATGGTAAGTGATCACCGCCGCCCATGACTACCCGCAACACTGTGGGTGTTGGGGGTGCGTTGCTGAGCCTTTGAGAAACGTGGGCACCGGATACCGCACTCACCGAACGAAACGCAGGAACATCGTCCCTACTTCACGTCGGTTTTCTGTGCGACGGTGGTATTTCACCGGTCGAGTCAGCCCATTAATCGCTACAGACAGAGCCTGCAGCTAGACTCTACCACTTACATAAAAATATTTGCATACAATACCGACTGGTATTTCTACTACGTATTAATATTTAGCAAATGGTAATAAACCATAATCACGGTTTCCCAAAAAAGAAGATCACAAATGAACTGTCAGCAGAGCTAAACAGTTGGTGAAGATATTTGCATTTTTATAAGGTAAGTTTCTTTCTCCTCTTATTACTGCAATGACGAGTAAAAATCTGATTGAAAATAACGTTTAATAAAATATCTACACGTACCTTTGTTGTTACTTTTTATTGGGATACTATTCCTTTTCGCCCGTGGCTTCACTTGCACAGAGAAGAATGGGCAGATTGGGACTGGGACATGGCAATAGTTGTTCAAATTAAAGAGACCTATCCAATGGTTCGATGACTTTTCGGACACAAAAACTCGGACACCTTGGTAAAAAATAATATAACTTCTTAGATTTACGCGATTATTATTACTTGAAATTAAACTCATTTTAACGGGTTTTACGAGTTTATTTTATATAATAATACTAGGGATGTTACGGATATGGAATTTCGGTTTCGGTTTCGGATACGGATATGAAATTAATTCGGATTATCCGGTAGTTTCGGATAGTTTCGGTTACGGATATCAGATTCTAGGAATTTCAAAATTAATACAAATAAAATAGATAATAAAATGGTTTTATTTATATAGAGGAGGACGATGGGTGGGAACGATGACGTCATAAACACCGCTACATTGAGCTCAGAGAGAGAACCAACACTTTGGTCACAGTTCTGTAAGCGTTTTACGCAGCCAAAAAAAACTTGTTGTAACGTGCTTCATTTAGATTTTTAGATTCCGCCACTATCCGAAATTATCCGAAACATTTATTTCGGTTTCGGTTACGGATACGGATATTTTTTTATTTCGGATATCCGGTAGTTTCGGTTACGGATATGGATATCCTTAACATCTCTAAATAATACAATAAAAATTATATTATATAATAAAATAAACGCGTAAAACCCGTTAAAATGAGTTTAATTTCAAGTAAAAAATAATATTAAAATTGAAAATCCATACATTGGTAAAGGTGTCCGAGTTTTTTGTGTCCGAAATGTCATCGACCCTATCCAATGACATACATCTTAATGCTATTAGAGGGTGGTTCCAGGTTTATTTAACTTGTTAATAGTACTAGTACCTACAGATTGGTATTTTATATTAATAGTAGGTGCTTCCGAAATTAGTTAGTCGAGAGCTAGCTCTATAGCCTTTCTTACAGATTTTTTTACAGCCCACTGAAATACTTGAAAATTAAGCAAAAAGGTTCCAATACCTTTAGATATTTAATGTTCAGTCCACTTACTTCCTGCAAAGTTTCTCCCTTCTTATTACCTTTAATTTACCAAGGTTATTACCTAACTCAGGCCTGAGATTGATCAAACTCTAAACTATAAAAAATCACATCCATTTGTAAAAATAACACTATATCCAATAAATGTGCTAAGTTGTCTGTACACATAGCAGAACTACGCAAACACGGAGGCAATCCGGTAAGCGATTCCCGACTGATAGCTACGTCGCAGTGAAACTAGGGGGTTACGTCCAATTTCTGAATAGAGCAGAGTGTTTTTTTTATATTTAACTAATGGCCGCCCGCGACTCCGTTCGCGTGGACGTCGGTTTCCCGTGGGAGTGAGATGTTTTCCCGCGGTAAAAAGTACCCTATGTGTTATTCTGATGTATAACCTATATTACTGCAAAGTTTCATCAAAATCCATCCAGTAGTTTTTACGTGAAAGAGTAACAAACATCCATCCATCCATACATCCTCATAAACTTTCACATTTATACCTAATATTAGTAGGATAATCAACAAATGCATGAACACAGTAAAAAATAATTATTTGGTGACGGCTCTTAACAAACGAAAAGTAGCCGAAGGAAAAACTCTATTGCTTTCTGTCCAATTGTACAATTTAACTAATAAACATACTTTAATAATTTATTTAGCTGCTTTGTTTTTATTACTGGCCCCGATTCCGAAAACACTCGCTAAAACTAAATTAAAAATATTATCTCATGCATTGTATTAGATAAAGACAGGTTTGACATTGGTCTCTCTTAATTTAGTCCACATAATCGTAAAATTGAACGAAATGCGCTGAGGATTAGCCTAAAATTGCCTTCGCTGTGTCATGCTTCGCTGTATAATGCACGAACATTTTAAATTGACAGGACCAAAATGATTACCTGTCTCCATCTTATACTATTGATAAGGATCGGCCTACTGCTAATTATTATAACTAGATATTTACCTAAGAAGACATCAGACATTGCTTCGTATTCTAGAGGAATCTCTCCCTCTCAGATTTTCCTGATTTCTTCATCTGCCTGCAACATAACATAAGGAATATTGCATCAAATCTACAGAAGTGATTTACACTGAGCTTTGTCAGTTGGTGTATTGAAACCAGCATTAGTCGAAGATATAGTGGATACTTGTTGACGATTGTAAGTATAAACTAAAGGGTACCTACAGTACTTACAATATATTTTACTGGATAATCATAATCATGATATTTGGAACTTTATTATGTTGGTGATTTATAATATCACGTAATAGGTAAACTGAGGCCGAAACACTGACAAGCTGTATAAAAAATATAATAATTATTATACAATTATTAATTATGCCACAGATTATAATAACACTAGTGGCCACTCGCGACTCCGTTGGCGTGGAAGCCGGTTTCCCGTGGGATTGAGAAGTTTTCCAGCGGTAAAAAGTACCCTATGTGTTATTCTGATGTATAAATTATATTACTGTAAAGTTTCATCCAAATCCGTCCTGTAGTTTTTACGTGAAAAAGTAACAAACATCCATACATTCATACAACTATACATACTTTCACGTTTATAATAGGTATTACTTATGAATCTCGGCGCTTCGCTTTTCACTAAACTATAACCTCGGTACGGGAATCAACAAAATATAAGGGACAGAAAATAACTACGATAAAAAAACGATTTTATAATAATTAAATTCTACCTATTATTTACTCGTTCACCTCCCCCAGAACGGCCGGTCCCCGCGGGGGTAGTAGACCACAACCCTCCAAATAAAAATAAATACTATATAGCGACATTTAATGCACGATCTCTAATTGATGAATCAAGAATTGTAGAACTCGAAAACGCTCTATCAACTATAAAATGGGACATACTTGGAATATCGGAAATTCGACGCTCAGGGTACATAATAGAAGAACGACAGGACTATGTACTATGTTACTTTGGAGAATCTCAAGGGGAAAAAGGAGTTGGCTTTCTCATTAGAAAACAAAGTCAGACTACGATACAGAACTTCATAGGTTTCTCAGAAAGAGTTGCCCTTCTCCACATTAAAATACAAAATCAACAATATACAATCATTCAAGTATATGCTCCTACTAAAAGTGCTGATGATTCAGAAGTTGATACCTTTTATGACACTCTCAAAAAAGCAATGGAAAAAAGCACAAAAAAAGTAATACTAATAGGAGATTTAAACGCAAAGATTGGGAAACCATTGACAGATGATAAACCTATCATGGGCAAATATGGTTACGGAAAAAGAAATAAACGAGGCGAATTATTTTTAGAGTTTTGTTTTCAGTACAGATTGAAGATAATAAATACAATGTTCAACAAGCCATATAAACTTAGATGGACCTGGAAATCACCTGACGGACTAACTAAGAACGAAATAGACTATATTACTACAAACATTCCAAGCTCATCGATAGAAGATTTTAATGTCCTGAGCAATTTTCATCACTCAAGTGATCATCGCTTAGTAAGAATGACTTTAAATATAGATAGAGCAAAACAGAGCCGAACCCTATTTAAGAAGAAAACAAAACCTATTGACTGCGGTATATTTCAAGAGCAACTATCTATTGTACAGGCTACGGAAGGCACTCTATCTGTCCAGGTACAATACGACAGTATAGAAAAATCCATTCTGAACACCGCACAACAATCAACAACATCTACAAAAACTTCAAAGAAACAAATTATCATTAATGAAGAAATCACAGAACTTATACACAAGAGACACATACTGAAAAATAAACAGAATAAAACGAGAGAGGAAAAACAATGTTTGAGCAAATTATATAGAGATATCAATAAAAAAATCACTCAGAATATACAAACTTATAGACTAAAAGTTATTGAAGACCATTTGAACGACTCCGGAGCAATAAAAAAGGCATACAAGAAGTTAAACAACACAAAACAACTAATGACTCAACTACAAAATCACTCTGGAACAAAGATCACAGATAGACAAGGCATACTAGAGATAGCCACACAATTCTATAAAACCTTATATTCGGACTCGACTTCAAACAAGAACTATTATCCAATATCTAATTATGACGAACCTATTCCACTATTCCAGGAAAATGAAATAGAACATTCAATAAAAAAATTAAAGTTGAATAAAAGTCCAGGCTCCGATAGCATAACGAATGAAATGATAAAAGCTGGCAAAAACAAACTTTGCAAGCCACTGACGGATTTGTTTAATACAATTTTAGCAGAAAATAAAATACCAAGTCAATGGACATCAACCGAAATCATTCTTTTATACAAAAAAGGAGACCCCACACTCATCTCTAACTACAGGCCAATTAGTCTTATGCCGGGCCTCTACAAATTATTTTCTCAATCACTACTGCGTCGTATTGCCAGAGCAATAGACGATAACCAAGCAATAGAGCAAGCAGGATTCATGAGAAATAGATCAACTGTGGATCATATCCACACACTTAAAATGATCATCGAAAAATATAATGAATACAACATGCCTCTCTACATCTGCTTCATTGATTATTCAAAGGCCTTCGATTCAATTTCTCATTCGGCAATATGGAAAGCATTAACAGAACAAGGAATCAACACAGGGTACATTAACATAATTCGTGAGATTTATAAGAATGGTAGAGCCCGAGTAAGACTGGACTCTACTGGACCAGAATTTAATATAGAACGAGGAGTGAGACAAGGGGATCCGATGTCTCCAAAACTCTTTATTGCAGTGCTCGAACAAATATTTAGATCCTTAAATTGGAATGAAGTGGGCCTCAAGCTACATGGACAATACCTGACACATTTGAGATTTGCCGACGACTTGGTGCTGCTATCCGAAGACCCAGACGAGTTACAATACATGCTTAATACACTAAACGAACAAAGTAAGACTGTAGGACTGGAAATGAACGAAAGTAAAACCAAAGTGATGACAAATAGTGCAGAAACAACTATTTTTCTTAACTCTAAGCCATTGGAATGGGTAGAAGATTATATTTATCTTGGGCACTTAATTGCTGCAAAAAATTGCACAAAAAAAGAAATAATGCGTAGAATCAAGAACACGTGGAAGAAGTACTGGTCTATGAAAGAAATTTTCAAAAGCACTCTCCCCATTAAACTCAAAACTAAAGCTATGGAAACATGCCTATTACCCTGTCTTACTTACGCATGCCAAACGTGGTCCCTTACAAAAGATTCACTGGAAAAGCTCAGAGTTTGCCAAAGAGCCATAGAAAGAAGCTACATGGGAGTAAAACTAAAAGACAAAATTAGAAATACAATAATAAGAAGAAACACTAAAGCCAAAGATGTAATTAAACAAATCTATGTAATGAAATGGAAATGGGCCGGTCACATTCAACGAGTCAACGATGATCGGTGGTCAAAAATATCTACGAATTGGTATCCAATACACAAAAAACGCCGCCGAGGTAGACCACACAAGAGATGGAGCGACGACATAGCGTGCGTCGTGGGGAAAACCTGGAGCAGGCTCGCTAGAGATCGATCTGGATGGAGAGAAATGGAGGAGGCTTTCACCGCATTAGGCGGTCCATACATTCAAGATTAATCATAAAAATAAAAAATCATAAATATATTTATCTATTATCCAAAAACTTTAATTACTGACTCAAATTATATAGACAAATGACATAATTATTTAATTTCAACATTAATAATTGTAATTTTGAATATAGTTAAATTAAAATCGTACCTAACATGACATGTAATCAAATATTATTGACATTATGAATTATAAATCCTAAAGTTAAGAATGCAAAAATGTAAACGAAGACCAAATGTATGGAATGAATAAAGCTTTTTTATTTATTTATTTTATTTTATTATTTACTCGTATATGTGCTATTTACTAATACCTATGTTTACAGTCGGTGTCATTTTAATTGTCAAATAAGTTTTAATTGACTGATGACGTCGTAGGGTTAAAGTCGTTTTTCAAATATATCTTTTTAGCTACAAATAACACTGAGAAACAACTGTAGGTAATGGATTAAATAAACAAAAGTCAAATAGGAATGTTATATGGAATATTTGTCAAAACGTCGAAATTAATGCTGGATTCAAATGATAATTAATGCATATGTAGGTTTGTGACAAGTTACGGTTATATGCAAAACATAGTCAAAATATATTCTGGGTTAGGAACTCCTTTGTTAATTATAAGTTTATCTGCTGTCAACCGTCGTTTTTATTCCTGAATCACTATGTTCCATGAGTTGATTGTATTTTTTTTTGTTTTAATGCGTGTTATTGTGAGTTTAATTTTTATTTTACTATAATTTTGCAAAGTGTTATTGTGGCCATCAATTAAAATAAAATAAACAAATTGTTTCTGTATGGTGTGCTTACTTGTAATTGACCTATGTACAAAGACTTCTTAAAGCTTATTTTTGTTATCCTACTAATATTATAAACTAGGGGCCGCGCGCGACTCCGTTCGCGTAGAAGTCGGTTTCCCGTGGGAATGCGAAGTTTTCCCGCGGTAAAAAGTTCCCTTAATTCTTTCATACATATATTTTTGGTATCTAGAACCGTTTTTGGCAGCGCACGCAACGGAAGCTCTCAAGGATGAATAATTTTCCCCGTTTTTTTCACATTTTCCATTATTTCTTCGCGCTTTATAGTTGCAACGTGATGTTATATAGCCTAAAGCCTGCCTCGATAAATGGTCTATTCAACACAAAAAGAATTTTTAAAATCAAACCAGTAGTTCCTGAGATTAGAGCGTTCAAACAAACAAACAAACAAACAAACTCTTCAGCTTTATAATATTAGTATAGATGTGAAAGTTTGTGAGTATGGATGTATGGATGTTTGTTACTCTTTCACTTAAAAACTACTGGATAAAATGATGATGAAATATAGGTTATACATCAGAATAACATATAAGGTACTTTTTGCCGCGGGAAAACTTCTCATTCCCACGGGAAACCGACTTCCACGCGAACGGAGTCGCGGGCGGCCACTAGTTTTTTTATAATAGGTGGGTATGTTGTAGGGTATGTAAGACTAGAGGAAAGTCATCAAATATGAAATAGTATCCTAATATGGAACACCTTCATTTAAAAAGAATAAACTCACATAAAATTTCCGCGTCTGTCTGTCTTTTCTTCGTAACCTCAAAAACTGCATGTTAAGCATCTCTCTTGAATGATGCCAACAAAAGCTTTTCTATACGGTGTACCTGTGAAGCATATAAATGTAAATGTGTAAGAATAAATGCAGAAAAGAGTTGTGAAGCAGAAAAACTATCAGTTGGTTGTTTACAAATTGTACGAAGTAAGTAAAAGTATAAGTAAATTAAGGTAAGACCAATGTTCTATATCTTTTTAGGCACCTTCTATAAAAGTTAGTAACTATTATACCGTTATTTTCGTAACCGTTCACAAAAGTCAATCGCCTACAACATTCCATCACACCAGGCACAGTTTCCAATATCGTTTCCTGCACTCAGCTCTTTCATTGAGACCTTGTATCGCACAATATAAAGGAAATGCACAATTCGCCATCTTGCGTCCCAGCCACGATACAAGGAACCGCACTCACTCGCCGCCATTTTGTGTTATTATACCGGTACGAACCGGTTAAGAAAGCGCGGGAACAATTGGCTTGAACGCTGGGTGTTCTTTGATGCGAAATATTGATTCGGAAGATGATTGAATATTATTGGTTTGCGAAGTAACTTCAGAATGTGTTTTAACAACTAAACAAACTACATACCTAAGTGTTTAGTTGCTTATTTGATATTCATTCGTTACACAGACTACAGTCTACAAATTAATAACCTCTTCACACGGTATTAGTGAAGAACTAACTGTATAAATATATACCAATTATATTTTAAAAACTTGTATGCTTTTCATAAGATTTCACCACTTCCTGAATAAATCCTAGTCGAGTCTACCAGAGTTAGATCTGTAAACTGATTAGTAAATTATGTGGCTAATTTATAAATTATGTAGTTAGGTAATATTCCAAAATTTTTAACTCTTTATTTTTAATCTTTCGCCCATTTCCCTTCTAATAACAATTATTAGCAACCATAATATTAATAAGCAACGAATCATTAATTTGCAGAGTTAACGCAGCTTCGAACACAGACGATTCATTAACTTTCATTTTACTGAAAATATTTTACTTAAAAATACAATTATATTATTCTTTCAATTTCTTAAAACCTGATATTAATAGGTAAATTACAAATCTTGATAAAAATAAGTTGGTAAGAATATTGACAACAACTCCTACCTATAGGTGTCTAAGGCAAAACATTACTTTTCCTTACTTCTAAATCTAATAAAATTATAATTAGGTAGGTTTACGAAACTCAGAGTGTCACAAAGTGTAGATAATCAGTTATTCTATAAATTAATTATATATTTTAAGTTTTTTCTAAGACCCTGACGGATATTCTTCGGAATATTCTCTAAAATTAATAAGTATGGATATAAAAAAAGATTAGTGTGAGGGATTGAGACGTAATCCACCACGCAAAATCCATATTTACGTATAGGTACATCCATCCCCTAGTCCATTATGAGGTACCTATAACACAGGTGCTTACTGCAACTTACTTTAGGGGCACATAATTGGTATCAGTCTAAAAAAAAAAAAGTTAAAACAAATTATTAATTTAATAAATGATGCCAGAAACAGTCACACATATAACATTCAAGAAAGAGGTACGGCGTTTATAAAGGAAGATGGAAAGAAATAAATGTTTAACATATCACAAATAAACAGCGGATTGAAGGAGGATTTCATAATAAATCATTTTAAATCTCCACTTAATCTTACAACTGTTTGGGTGTAAGGAAATTGAACGAACCACAGCGGTTCGCAGGATAAAAGAGAAAAACACAACTTTGACTCGAAGTGTTTTTTCACCACTCAAGATGTTTATGAGTATAAGTTTGAGTTTATGTTATAGATCAATTAGTTCAAGTAAGTTACATAGATGGCAGCACAAGTCTTTTAAATCGCGCTATAACTATTTTCTAAATTTATAATATGTGATATTTTTGGTTTTGTGAATATATCGAATTTACTCGTCCTGTACGGAACCTTGGGTTTTATTTAATTCCTTTGAGGATCCGATAGCGAGCTTTTTGAGATAGTACCATTCGTTCATGGTCCTTCGAGCCGGATTTACGGACATTTAAAACAAAACTTGGATCTTATCGGGGAATATTAAAAATGATAGTTGCACGGATACACAAAGTCAAACAGTTACTGTGATAAACATGCACGCATCAGTTGATGAAGATGAGATACTGAAAAGATTTTGGGAACTGGAATCAGAACATTCTTCAACAAAAAGTAAACCTCTGCTTTCGGTTGAAGAACAACGTTGTGAAGATCTGTTTTTAGCTACCACAACTAGAGACGATTCAGGCAGATATATCGTCAAGCTTCCATTTCGTGAAGCAACTCCTAAGTGTTGCGATGGCAATTTGAGAGACGTAGCTGCAAGACGGTTCCTTGTATTAGAGCGAAGGTTTCAAAGAAACCCTGAGTTACATGCTCGTTATACCGCCGTCATGCAAGAGTATCTCACTTTAGGCCATATGGAGCTTGTTCCTGATCAGGATCTGAATCGTTGTGCGGTTTACTTACCTCATCATCCTGTGATCAGAGAAGATAAGACGACATCCAAAGTGCGAGTTGTCTTCGACGCATCATGCTCTGGTACTGACGGCGTATCTCTAAATAAAGATCTGATGGTGGGTCCGCAGTTGCAACCAGATTTGCGTCATATTGTCATGCGTTGGCGTCAATATCCTGTATGTCTGACCTCCGACATTATTAAAATGTATCGCCAAGTGAAAGTAGTGGATAGTGATATCGATTTCCAGAGAATCTTTTGGCGTGAGAGTCCTGAAGCTGAATTGCAGCATTTCCGTCTATTAAGAGTCACTTTCGGAACAGCTTCAGCTCCATATTTAGCTGTGCGAGCTCTTCAACAAGTCGCTTATGATCATGGTGACCAATTTCCATTAGTGCGAAACAGAGTCCTGCAAGACTTTTACATGGATGACATCATGACTGGTTGTGAGAGCGTCAATGAAGCATTGCAAATATACAATGAGCTTACAGAGTTGCTTAAAATGGGTGGATTCGAGCTTCAGAAATGGTCAAGCAATAATATGAATTTATGGAAAAAATCAAGGATAAGCAAGATGATGACAAGTTGGAACTTAAAACGGACGAAGTTAGCAAGATTTTGGGGCTTGGTTGGGATAGAAATACAGATACTTTCCAATATTCTGTATCACTTCCTGATCTCTCTAAACCAATCACTAAGCGAAAGATGATTTCCGACATTTCGCGGCTATTTGACCCATTAGGTTGGATAGCCCCAACAATAGTTGTGGCGAAAATGTTTATCCAGAAGCTATGGATGCTAGGTTTAGAATGGGATCAGGAAGTACCAGCCCAATTATTGAATAAATGGTTGCAATATAGGAAGGGATTATCAGATTTAAAGAGCTTTAAGCTTCCAAGATGGAACTATATAAGTGAAGATGATGTTACCAGGGAACTTCATGGGTTTTGCGACGCCTCTAATAATGCTTTTGCTGCTGTAGTGTATTTGAGAGTTGTGCAGAAAAGTGGAGAGGTAGTAGTTAGCCTTATCACGGCAAAAACAAAGGTAGCACCTATTAAGCAAGTTTCCATCCCACGGCTTGAGCTCTGCGGAGCTGTCTTGCTATCCAAACTATTAGCAGAAGTAGTAGAGGTTTTAAGTGTTCCTAAACAAAAGGTTTTTGCGTGGACCGACTCAACTGTGTGTTTGGCTTGGTTAAGCAGCCATCCTAGTCGTTGGCAAACATTTGTTGCGAATCGGGTGTCGGAGATATTGCTTGTTTGGGAAAGAAGACACTGGCATCATGTCAACTCCAAAGACAATCCAGCAGATTGTGCTTCCAGGGGGCTTAACGCAAAAGAGTTGACTGATCATGAATTGTGGATAAGAGGTCCAAAGTGGTTGTGGAATTCAGAAATAGAATATAGGGAGCAAGAGAGAGAAGACACAACTATTGAAGAAAAGAAAAGCAAGGTTTGTCATATAGCTACTGATGTTTCTGAGCAAGATCAAATGTGGACCAAGTACTCTTCTCTCGGAAGATTGGAGCGAATAGTAGCGTACTGCAGGAGATTTTTGAGAGCTAAAAGGTCGCACGATAAAACCAAATCAACTGTTTGGTTAAGTCATGACGAATTAAGTGAGGCTCTTCGGGTTTGTATTCGCCATTTTCAAAGATACCATTTTAGTGAGGAAGTAGATGCTCTTACTAACAGCTCTTCTGTTAGTAAAAAGAGTAAACTTTATTCGTTTACCCCTTTTTTGGATGAGCATGGTATAATTCGAGTTGGTGGTCGGTTAAACAACTCCGACTTGCATCAAAATATGAAGCATCCAATATTGTTGGCTGGTAATTGTCATTTTACAAACCTAATTGTTGCTGATGCTCATCACAAAACATTGCATGGCGGACCACAGCTCATGCTGAACTTTTTGCGTACAAAATATTGGATTTTGGGCGCAAAGAATCTGACTAAGTCCTTCATGAAACGATGTGTCCAATGCGTTAGATATGCAGCTCATACGCCTCATCAACTTATGGGTCAGTTGCCGGCGTCACGAGTCACTGCATCTAGACCATTTTACAAATGTGGTGTAGATTACGCCGGTCCCATCAGTATACGTACGTCCAAAGGTAGAGGTCATCATGCCTACAAAGGCTATATCTGTCTTTTTGTGTGCATGGCCACACGTGCGATACATTTGGAAGCAGTCAGCGATTTGACATCTGAAGGTTTTCTTGCTGCGTTTAAAAGGTTTGTGGCCAGACGTGGGCATTGTTCGGAGATTTGGAGCGATAATGGCACCAATTTTGTGGGAGCAGCCCGTGAACTCCAGCAATTGTTCGCTGGTGAAAGGGCTAGTGTAGTTCATGAGATCGCTGAATGGTTAAGTAACAATGGTACCAATTGGCACTTTATACCTCCTCATGCTCCAAATTTTGGAGGATTGTGGGAGGCTGGTGTAAAGTCCACCAAACATCATCTCAAGCGGGTTATTGGAGTCAATAATCTAACCTTTGAGGAGATGTCGACGTTACTATATCAGATTGAAGCTTGTCTAAATTCTAGGCCCCTCACGAAATCGAGCGTCAATCCAAACGATCCCTATCCACTGACTCCGGGACATTTTCTGATAGGTGAGCCAATTATGTTAATGCCCGACTATAATTTTGAAAGCTCCAACATCAGCACTTTGCGAAGATGGCAACTAACGCAGCGTCTCGTCCAGGACTTTTGGCGTCGTTGGTCTTCAGAATATCTTGTGCAGTTTTACCAACGACACAAGTGGCGAACTCAAGAGGATGAGCCAAAAATTGGTGATGTAGTTTTAGTGAAAGAGGATGGTCTTCCTCCTGCAAGATGGCTTTACGGTGTAATAGTTGATGCATCCGGGCCAAGATAATCTTACCCGTGTCGTCAGTCTTAGGTGCAAAAATAACATTATAAAGAGACCTATTAGTAAAATCTGTATTTTACCTACTGAAAACTGAATTTCAATCTGGGTTTCAGGAATTTTGTTTTAAAGTTTTTTATGTTTTCTTTTATGCATTTATATCGTGTGATTTGTTTTATAGTAACGCTTAAGTTTTTCCATTTTAATTTATTAGTGTTTTGCGTAAGTTTTTACATTTTCTTTAATCGTGTTTTTTTTATTTTTATGTTTACAATATACAGTCCATTATGCTTTCGTGCTATTAGGTTATATTTTAATTCCGTACAGACAACTTTTATATGTTATTAACTAAAACTTAATTTGGTTTTATGGACGTGTGGTCCATGGTGGGCGGAATGTTTATGAGTATAAGTTTGAGTTTATGTTATAGATCAATTAGTTCAAGTAAGTTACATAGATGGCAGCACAAGTCTTTTAAATCGCGCTATAACTATTTTCTAAATTTATAATATGTGATATTTTTGGTTTTGTGAATATATCGAATTTACTCGTCCTGTACGGAACCTTGGGTTTTATTTAATTCCTTTGAGGATCCGATAGCGAGCTTTTTGAGATTAGTACCATTCGTTCACAAGACTTTGAGCATTTCAATAAAAACAAAAAGTATACCTAAATAAGAATTCATAGTGTTATTAATCTATTAATAACAGTGTTAAAAATCTATTTATGGTTAATTTAACACTAGCTGTTTTGTTTAAAACATTAAGGAGCCAGCAATTGAAATAAGAAAAAGAAACTATGTATGTACCGACCTAAAAAACCTATATCAAATAGAGGTGTACCAAATATAAACCATTATATTACGAATAAAAAAGCAATGTCGTTAACTGTACCTACATCAAACAGGATCAACGTGTAAAGTCCGGTACAATATCTAGTAGGCAATATAGGTAAAGTCCAGCATGTAAGTTTGCTAAGTTTCGGTTAAAAATGAGTGCGCGAGTCGACGCACAAAGTACCGACCTTTCTTCGGTTTTCCGTAACCACAGATATAATAATACTTAACGTACAGATACCTCATCCCATACAAAGAAAACGGCCACGCTAAACCATTCATTTCGTCCCTTACATTTTTACTTCCTCTAGCATTCTGTAGATGTCGTTAGAGAGCGCTCCGTGTGCGGTACGTTTGGATCGAAATGTCTTAGTACTTTTAATAGATGGCGCTGATATACAATGAAAGTATTATAAAAATAAATAAGTAAAAAAAAACCGACTTCAATACTAAAAAGTTGAAAATAATTAACATTTAATATAATTTAAATACTGCCTTAACTGATAGGTTTATAGTCGGTGCCAAATCAATTTATTTCTTACGTATTAAATAGTAAGAGTTAATTGCTCTTTATTTATTTATTACTCGTTACATATCTTAAACTTTGAAGTAGGCATATCATTGCATTAATTTTCTCGTATTAATTTAAGTGTTAGAAATATTATTATGTATTTGTTTTAAGGCCTGACTTGGCAATGTGCTTGATGTGATAAAGCGCTAGGCCTGTAAAATATGTCCAACTTAAAACATCAAGTACTACTTGACACGATAGAAGAAGAAAAAGGGGATTACCTACAAGAGTTCTGCTCACATGTGATGGTCTTTATCTGCTTAATCACATAGGTACCTACTTACGCAAGACATAAAACTGTCGCAAGAAGACCTCCAGCTGTACGCTAGGATAACATTTTTATAAGGACAAAGAGCATTAACCTTTTGCTCGCCCAACCTTAATCGCATTCCCGTGTCCTCCACGCCACGGCTCAAAATCAACAAAAAAATCATACGAAAAGTATAGATCTGCCAAAAGTCGATAAACCTAATAATAACACGCGGCGACCAGTTATTTCTGTTTTTTGAAGGAATAAGTGAATACTAAAAATCTGGGGAGTTTTATTTAATCTTGTGTCATGCACGACTCTTTGTACTTAGTACCTAAATAAAAACAAAATATTGAAAATTAAATACTGGTAACACACAACACTACTCTTTATAGTGATGATGTCATGGTCTCGACTGGAAGACCACGGCGCAGCAAGCTCTCCTTTTTTGTCTTTCCATAAAGATGTACTAGAGTTACACGTAATGTATCAAATTTGAATCGATAAAAAACTTTTTAGATAGATTTTCTGGAGTAAGCCAAGTTATGTCCACGACGGAAGATTAGGAATAGTTACTCTCTTAATTTTGTAATAAAATTATATATCTTTAAATGTGAATATATGTAATTGCTTAATCATCTTTTGAATAACGAGGAAGGTTGGTATTAAGACTTTACCAATAACAATATTTTACTAACTCCTCTTACGTGTAAAGGATTTTAATGCCGTTTCTACCATTATTATGCCTATTTTTTTGAATAGATTTTTAATAAAGATCCTAACTACTTATCTACTGCTTAAATTTAGAAAACGTTTTTTTAAGTTATTTGAAATAATATAGCTAGCGTGTTTTGAGTTACTTAAGTAATTTTACGCATTACCAACCATTGAAGAGTGAAAATAATAGAACAATCATTAATTAATTTCGTAGATATGAAATAAATCCCAGGTAGGTATGTACGTATGTGATATTCTAGAATACAATATACCTACTTAGTTATGTTGGTACTTATTTTTATACAAATTCGTTCTGCATCTAGTTTTTGAGAAAAATATTAACAAACACATATACCTGGGGCCCGATTCCGTAACTTTTTTAACGATGCAACACGGCCGATATCGACCAATACGTGTGACGTTTTTGCAATTTTCGTATTCTGTAACACGCCCACACGCTGCATCGAGCCACACGTTCGTTTTCTTATTTTGGTATTCTGTAAGTACACGTCACTGGGACATAGCCATTTTCGCGAACTATTGGACATGACTCCCCGACTTTAAGTCGTCCCTTTTGAGTTACGTCGCAAGGTATATGGCCTATAAACAAAGCTTTTCAAACTATTAGTCGATTACGGTAATGCGAAAATGTAATATCTATATAATTATGATCGTTTATTACAAATTTTAAGTTTCATTACTCAAAAATTACGTTTTAACATATTTTTTCCACAAATTTTTAATGTTCTAAAAATATAAAAATATTTAAAAAGCTTTTAAGTAGGTAGGTAGGTACGTGCTGTAAAATAAACTTTATTTAGCAATTCATTTCAAGCCGGCATGCGACGACTAAACTTATAAGACGTGACCAAAGTCGCTGTCCATAAGTTCGTTGGAACCAGATTTTGTTTCAGCATGTCATGTCAAATTTTATGTCATTGTTTCCCAAAGACTAATAAAACCTATGGACGTACAACATTTGTTTTCAACAAACATAGAAACAAAAATACCTTCAAGCGGTCGAGTAGCCATTTTGGTTTTTAGATGCCTTATTTTTTGTGTAATTTTATTATTTTTCCAATCACTGGTTTTGTAAAATATCGCTTTGATTGTAAAATATGCTAATAATATTGATCACTAGTAAGAGCAAGTATGTAGTTTTTTTGGTAACTTTTTCTCCCGGTAAAAAATTTAAATAGGCGGCTAATTTAAATGTAAGTAACCATTTTTTTAGCGATGCTAAAAACTGCTACAGCTTTTTCTCATAAATTAAATTATGCATATATTTATAGTTAGGTATGCTATGTGTAGACACATGAGGGTTCCTAAGTTATTGGTCTCAACCTTTTATTTATCTTCTATCTCTTTTTACCATAATGGTAACGTGTGTGTGGTTCAAATCGGTCGGCGTCCTTCTAGTGCTGTGCTTGCCTTTTCACCAGTCATTAGTGATGTAACCTCTTTTAACTAACAAATCTCGTCAATCATTCATCAATATTTTGCAACATACCACCAACAGGCTTAGGAAATAACTATTTTTGTTAATTAAAGTCCGTGTGAGGTGTTCATAATTTTTAGATTATCATTTACCTTAAGACAATGTTATTATAAATAATATTATTAATTAATTGACAATGTCAATGGCTCAGAGGAATAATTAAATCTAAATGACATGAGGTAGACAAAAAGTAGAATGGTTTTTGACATTTTTGACAAGCACTGAGAAGTTGTTTATAAACAAACCTAAATTTTGTAAGCTCAAATTAATTCATTGATTCATTTAAATAAAACCCAAATCAATTTAGTTAGTTACATTTTATAAAATTAGGATCATATTTCTGTTCCTATGAAGCGATTAGTCATGCCTTATTAATAATCATCTCTATTTATTTACTGGCAGTGAGTAATTCTCAAATAGATAATGAATTTTGGGTAAAATTTATTTTCAAAGTATAAGATAAAATAAATTCAACAGAGTGTGTTTAGTAAATGAATTATAATAACCTATTTATGATGTTTCTGTATGTTTCTGTATATTTCTGTTACCCAACCAAAGTTAAAGTTAATTGAAAGTTACACCTTTACTTTGACATCAATAAAATAAAATTGCAAAGCTACGATTTAATAAACGAACCACTACCAAGAGTTAGGTACTTAAGTAGTGTATTTTATTACATTTTTATTATTTCATTAATTATCATATAAAAATATATCCAGAATACCATACAAACAATGTGGTTTTAAAGTTAGCGCAGTAGGCGTTACAGAATAGCCTAAAGGGAAAGTTAGTAACACGGTTATACGAGCTGATTTGCAGAAGAATCGAGAATCGAACACGGGACCTGCCTCACAACAATCACGCTGCGCGACAGAGATAGTCAAAAAAAATTGTGCCTACATATTAACGAAATTTGTGCAGGAGTAGGTTTTTCAAATATTTACTGTCAATTACAATACAATACATTTAAATTATTATACTGTCTTACTTAGATGCATATGTTTTGCTTCCGATATCCTACTAATATATTATAAACGTGAAAGTTTGTGAGAATGTATAGATGTATGGATCTATGGATGGATGTTTGTTACTCTTTCACGTAAAAACTAATGGACGGATTTTGATGAAACTCTACAGAAATATAGGTTATACATCAGAATAACATATAGGGTACTTTTTACCGCGGGAAAACTACACATTGCCACGGGAAACCGACTTCCACGCGAGCGGAGTCGCGGGCAGTCACTAGTAGGTACCTTAAAATCGGTAGCTTTGAAGTGGTAGGTACTAAAAAAAATATTTGTACCTATTAAAACACTTACAATTAGGTAGGTTATACCTATTTAAGGTAAATATAACCCATTTTCTAGCTTTAACAAAGTTACGTATCAATTACTCCTAAGTATGTATTTTGTTTGTTGCACAATTCATATTTTTAATATATTTTTGTGTTTTTGAAGTAATTTCTATTTCAATTTATACAAAATTATTGATAAAAAAATAGAAAATAATAAGCACTTTGCCGTTTAGAAATAATAGGCGCCAAAATCTATCTATTCAAAAAGTATATTTATTAAACAATTCAACATTAGAAAGTACAAATTATTAAGTAAGTAAGTAATTTATAGTAATAATCAATCAAATAATTATAAAATATTGCTAAATTATCAAAAACGTTCGAGTAACAAGTGGCCGAAGAGTAACTGTTGTAAATTGCACCACACGCACGTCAAAAATGACGTCACATGGTCTTTAAAGTTTAGAGAATACCAATCTTTACCCGACACGTTGTGTGGCGCCCAGTCGCTTGGGCTTACAGAATACCTATAACTTTACCATTCTATATTGTTCCTTTTTTTTGTTATTTTTCTATAATAACCTTCAGTCAATACATCACCATCAAACGTAGTATTTACTCATTTATAATACCACCAATTAGATGTCACGTAGGTATTATGTGGGAGGCGCTGGCTTCAATTCCTCAAAATGAGTGAAAACATGAAAAAGTTAGGCTTTGTCAAGGTTTGTTTCAACTTCGACCAATTTATTGTACTATTGTTTTGTTTTATTATTTAAAACGCGGACATTGTTAAAATTAATAAATTGATCGGGTTATAAAGAATTTAAGCGCAGTAGTAGAAAAATTACATAATAATTGTTTTACTTCTAAAAACTTGCAAAGCCATTTATCCAATATAGTTCCATCAAAATTCACTCACAAATAAACACACTTTACGGGTATATAAGGCTATGAACAATCAAATTTTAATATCGACAAGTCCACAAGTCAAACTGAACTTGCCATCTATTATGAATTCTAATAAACATCTCTCTGATTGATTTACTATTGTCCGGCCACCGAGAGAATGCGTTCCTGACACATTGTGTTTGACATAACGAGGTAACTTTGAAAGGCCGTCTACGAAAACAAACAAAAAAAAAGTCGTCTATTTTGACCCTACAAACAAATAATAAGCAATAAAATGATATTAAAACACACTGATTTTAAATTTTATAACTGATGGCTTACTGTAAGGGTAATAATTACTGATAAAATATGTATTTTTAAAAATGTAAACAACATCATATTTTCGTAGGGATGTGCTAAAAATATCAGTCAATTTTAAAGTTATCAATCAATTTCTAATAAAAAAGCAGAATAAGTAGCTTGGTTATAAAAACATGATATCGACGTAAATATGGATATGCTTGAAGCAAAACTATTGCGGTTAGTGAAAGAAAATAAATCGGCAAATGTTCGATATGAAATAGATGAATTGGCTCTGCAGTACGGTCATCGGGTGCTGAGACTTATACCATATTATTGCCAATACAATGCTTTTGAGTTTCGTTTGTAAAAAGGCAGCAGTTGGATTTTCTTGCTAGTTCTTTTCGACCTTGGGCTTAGCTTCAAAATTAACGTTATACAAGTATCTATACTAATATTATAAAGCTGAAGAGTTTGTTTGTTTGTTTGAACGCACTAATCACAGGAACTACTGGTTCGAATTTAAAAATTATTTTTGTGTTGGATAGACCATTTATCGAGGCAGGCTTTAGGCTATATAACATCACGCTGCAACTATTAGGAGCGAAGAAATAATGGAAAATGGGAAAAAAACGGGGAAAATTATTCATCCTTGAGGGCTTCCGTTGCGTGCGCTGCGAAAGCGGTTCTAGGAACCAAAAATATATGTATGAAAGAATAAAGGGACCTTTTTACCGCGGGAAAACTTCGTATTCCCACGGGAAACCGACTTCTACGCGAACGGAGTCGCGAGCGGCCACTAGTCTTTAATCTAATTATTTACGTTCCTACAATAAAACAATACTGTTTCGATTTTGTTTTTTATTATTTTACCTAGATTTTAACTCGTAACAACATAAAACTATTTTTATATTATAAATAAAATATAAATAAGATAAGCAAGTTTTTTTTCTGTTGATTGAAAAATGATTTATCAATGTTGTTTTTTACCCCAACACTAATGGCATGTGTCACAAACGCAATCTCTCGGTGGCCAGACTAGATATAGACCCACACGTAACATGAGTGAATGGGTTGCGTTGCTGTCATGTCATGTAGTGTCACCCATTTCTGTAGGTTTGTTAGCAAACAAAGATAAATATTGCATTTAAAGACTAAAGTCAGAAAAAAATACTGAAATAAAGTAAAACGTGATAAGTGTGACTGGGAGAAGCTCTATTTTGAGCTGCCTGTACTATGCAGAGGTTTGTCGGAAACTTTATGCCGATAAGAGAAGTCATCGCCTGGCCAAACTAAATTGCGTGTAGTAACGAGGCTTTCACCAAGTTCTTTGTTCGTTTTGGAAAGAAAGGATTACAGTGAAAGGTAAATATGAATTTAAAATATTCAATATTATCTATTTCAATAAGAAGAACCTCGACATCATAATCAATTGGTTCTATACAGAAACTTTTCCCAATTTGTAATTTCATTGGATGTATGTATGTACCTACGTATAGGTACATACATACATCTACATAAAAAATATTTAGTAAGTAACATTCATTGTACCTAATACACCTAATTGTTTTTTGTTAATATTTTTTCTAGGTTAGCTACGGGTACAGTGGCTTCAATGGTAAGCGGAAATGTCCTCGCGATCTGCTGGTGGAAACAACTAAGGTGTAACGTCGCATAAGCTCGACGCCCGCTTCATGTAGTTGAACGTTCACGCCAAAGCAAAAGCAGGAAAATAACTTAATTAAAAATAGATCTTCTGTTAAACTATTCTTGTATAAATTAATACAATATATATTTTTCAAACCTAATTACCTTTTATTTTGCATGGTGTGTAATCATAGCATATTAAAATTTTATGAGAAGCTTTCTCATGGTTTTGTATTATTAGATTGTGTCTATAGTTTAGGATTTTGGTCACTAACGCACACAACGATCAAAAGACTGGCGCATTGCTTGCCACAGGATATTCGTAACACGACGGCCTTGCTACGTTATATTGCCTTTAGCTTGAAAAATATATAAGTAATAGTCCTTAAGGCAAATCATGATGGGAAACGAACTATTTCAATTTTTTTTTTATAAAGTGTTTTTAAATAAATAAACATTAGAGACCTACAAATAAACGTGCCTAAAGCACGGAACAATTCAGAATATAATACCACAAGCGTTCACCCATCCTAGGACTGTCCGCGGCCGACGTCGCTTAACTTCAACAATCGACTCAATCCTTAGGATAACAACGAGCTACCGAATTATTACATTTTAAAGTCTGGCTCAAGTTTAAAGGCAGAGCAGACGAAGCATTATTTTAAATAATATTTAATCAACGCGCTTAAAAAACGGATATTCATTAATCTTCAAAAAACTTTTAATACAGAGTTAAATGAAATTTTACAAAAATCTATATTTTTTTCTTAATATTGATGAATTATTGACGAGATATTGATATTGAGAAATAATGAATGGTTGAATGAACCCTCCATCTAAACGAAGCGTCTTATGGAGTTGCTGGCAAGCCATACGTACGTAACGTGTGGCTTACAGAATACCTACAAATTATCCTCACAGGAACCACTGGTATGCCACACGCACGTCACCACATGCAACGTTAAAATTTACGGAATTGGGCCCCTGCATACCTGTTATCTTCTCACATATTATATATATATCAGCCAGCCCAGCAATCGCTGCAGACAGAGCCCACGGCTAGACTCTACCACTCCAGAAAATGTATATATTATGTACTTAATAACAATTCTTACTGAAAGGTTGTTAAGAACTAGATATTTTTAAATTATAAAGAATATCTAAACACTGCTCGAGGTGCTACTTAAACATCTTTAGAGTGATCTTGTTTTTCTTGTTAACTAGGTAGGTGGGTAGGTACCTACTCCAAAACAAGAAACAACAAAATGTAAATACCTGCCTAGGTTATTAGCGAAATAATTAATGATTGCAAAAGCTGCAAGGAATCAGTGTGTTATTTTAGTACAAGATTTATCAAAACAATTGTCGACCCAAATGTAGGATTTTTTTTATTAGGTAGGTACAGTAAGTTGCAAAAGTCCATACAGAGTTGCCAAATATTATCGCATCCAGTAGTCGTTTTTACACACACACTGACAAAAATAAACTAATATTTGACTACTACTTCTTAATATCAACCTTAACGTGCCAGTCTTAAAGCTCAATAATTTTTTGTAAACTATTATGGTGGTTAAAACATTTTCTTAAATACGATGATGTTTTTTTCGGATCTACCTGTGTAGGTTGTCTACGCGACAATATTGATACTAATTGTTACGAATAATTCTCAACCTTCATCTATCAGATGTTGTCTTAAGTTTCAGGTGCAGTTTTATTAATTGTAGTTTATATATGTCGTTTATTTATTGATATTTACGTTTATGTATGTCTCTCATGATAGTGTTATATTCCTAACATGTTGTTATATTGAAATAGCAATAATGTTTATTACAAAACTTAGCCTTTCGCGGTACAGCATTAGCGGTCTCGAAAAAAAGACTTTGGCGTGACGAACTAGGTATTTGCTTACATAAAAACAATGTATTTTATTTCAATACTAGTGGCCGCCCGCGACTCCGTTCGCTTGGAAGTAGGTTCCGCGGTAAAAAGTACCCTATATGTTATTCTGATGAATAAACCTATATTACTGCAAAGTTTAAAATAGGTTTTACGTGAAAGAGTAACAAACTACCATACATCCATACATAATCACAATCTTTCACGTTAATTATATTATTAGGATTTAAAAAAGTGCCATGCCATTTTCCGCCGGTTAATTAGGAATTTAAAAAATTTACATATACCTATAGAGCCTATTGATATTTGAGTATTTTGTATGATCAATCACTATCACTAAGATATCCTACACACTAAGTTACTCGACATAACATTATTAATTCACAAATCTGCGGATAAACTTCCATTTTAAGAAAGTTCCTGTATAATCACTACGAAGTCGCTTTCTCTGTCTGTGCCTATGATTTTTAATATCATTGTATAGAGAAAGGGATTTTACTCCGAATTTAACGCGTGCGAAGCTGCGGGCAAAAGCTAGTATGTAATATGTTAAGCTATGTTTAATAAGCTGAGTCCACTTAATTATCTGCCGTAATAGTGGAGTACTGTATAAAAAATCCAAATTTAAAACACAACTTTGAAACGAAAGAGTAGACAAATATAATCAGAAAGCTTCAAACTGATAAGCTATCGGGAGTTATACGCGTTTTTGTGAGTCAAGCATAAAAGATGGACGTATGCTTTCGTGGGATATTTTTTTATATATGATGTTATATATGCTATTATATTCAGACATTAAAAACTTTTTTTAATGTACGCACCTGCACCCAGAAACATACCTACTGGACTGGACTTGTATTTTATGTAATAAAAGGGAAACCTGTTAATATTTCCTTTGTAATATCGCTGTTGGTTTTCTAATAAATAAATAAATATATAATTTTAAGGAGGACATTTCCGTCATACATGATTTCTGTGTAGCTTTAACCACTAAGGTTGCACACGCGACGGAGTCTTAAAAAATGGAGTAACTTCTCCCGTTTTCCCAACATTTCCCTTCACTTTTCTGCTCCTATTGATTGTAGCGTGATGAAAAGTATCCTATAACCTGCCCAGGAGTATGCAGAATACTTGTACCAAGTTTCGTTAAACTCCGTCCAGAAGTTTTTGTTTCTATAACGTTCAAACAGACAGACAGACAGACAGACAAAAATTTTACTGACTGCATTTTTGGCATCCGTATCGATCCCTAATCACCCCCTGATAGATATTTTGGAAATATATTTCATGTACAGAATTGACCTCTCTACAGATTTATTATAACTATAGATATAGATTTCTCAGATCTTATAGCTCAAAGAGACTTATTTTTATACTCTTATTTCGATAGCAGTTTTCAGTTTTTAAACACATTTAATTCCCGTGAGCCCGAAAGAGCTTGTCTGGTATAGGAGACTGAGGCGTTCAAAAGGTTAATTGATGAAATTATCTTTAAATACCTTATTTAATAGGATTAGTTTGTTTATATTTAAATTTGAACCGAAGAAAACGCGTTTAAAGTAGGAAAATATTTTGTTTATGATCCGTGAATAAGATGACAAAAGAATGTTTACAAATGCATGCATTTCATTCTTACCTTTCTGTATGAAAAAGAAAACAACTTTCGTTTCCTATTAACATGTAAGATGTTGACTTTAGGAGGTTAGTCTCATACAATGAAATTATCTGATTGATGTGGTCTTACATTTAAAACCTTCTTTTTTTGCTGGCCGGCGCTTTTAGTTTTGGGCCAAAGTTTATATGGACCGTGAATGGTCTTTTTTAATAAGCAACAAGTGACATCAAACAATCAATTTTGTATTTATTTGATTTATTAATTAGTCCTTCGAGTCTCACCGATTAGTCAAACAAATTTTATCAATAGTCTATCGATGGTGTAGTACGTACGTTTCAAAACTACCTACCTACTTACTTAGCATTTCGAGCAACACAAGTAGGTAACTACAGAACTGGATATCGATGGAATTTTATTCTAGAATGTTTCTAATACCAACAATTAATACCTAACCTAGCAATATTAATAAAAAATAAAATAAATATATGTGTAATATTTT
The DNA here is from genome assembly GCA_916618145.1 of Emmelina monodactyla. Taxonomy (NCBI): domain Eukaryota; kingdom Metazoa; phylum Arthropoda; class Insecta; order Lepidoptera; family Pterophoridae; genus Emmelina; species Emmelina monodactyla. The sequence continues at coordinate 9,167,478 of OU745316.1, forward strand.
AAGAAACAGAGTATACCGAAATACCGAAGTACAAGGCGACATCTATGAACGCCATTACAAAACTTGATTTTCTTATAAAATGAAGAATTTTTTAATTTTAACTTAGAATTATGTTATTTAGATAGCTTTTGCTACTTGAACACCAAACAAATTAAATCTATCATATTCGAAAGGAAAATTTTCATCTTATTCATTTTTCAAAATGCTTATATTTCAATCGCTACTTGTAGCGCCATCTTTTGTGCATTTAAGAAACTATCGATTCTTTGCTTCGGGATGAGACCCCATGCCGTAACTAAACTTAACCTTATTTTATAACTAGTGGCCGCCCGCGACTCCGTTCGCGTGGAAGTCGGTTTCCCGTGGGAATGAGAAGTTTTACCGCGGTAAAAAGTACTCTATATGCTATTCTGATGTATAACCTATATTACTGTATAGTTTCATCAAAATCCATCCAGCAGTTTTTACGTGAAAGAGTAACAAACATCCATACATACATCCATACAAACAAACTTTTACGTTAGGTAGGGACACAGTTTAACGTGGCATTAACTACCACTCGTGATAACAAAGTACTTTAAATAAAATACTAAATGGTAAGTATTATTGTTTTTATGTATTATAAACCTATATGAGAAATGTAGAACGTAGATATTTTTTTTATAAAATCATACCTTTTTTAGGTGATATGCTAAAAAATAGGGAGTACCTATCAACCAGATATTAGAAAAAAATAGGCGAAAATAAATAAATATAACGATTGTTTTAACAGTTGACCTGTGTGGTTTAAAGAATATTTTATTTGCTGTTTCTTTAAATTTTATTAGCCGAAAATATACTTTCTAATATAAAACTTTTCTAAGAAAGCCAAGCTTATTAGCTTTAATCTGTACTTGACCGGCTAATTCTCTACAAAATTAAGTAAGGACAGAAAAAAACAGGAAGAATGTTTAACTTTGAAGAGGTAAATGAGAAAGCATATTAAATACTAGCTTCCCGCCCCGCGGTTTCACCCGCAGCTAAATTAATTAAGTTATCCCATGGGAATAAGGCATTTTCCCGCAGTAAAAAGTATCCTATTTTCTTCCCTGGGTATCGAACTGTCTCCATTTCAAAATTCATGACAATTGGTTCAGCCGTTTTACGTGAAAGCGCAACATACAGACGGACAGACAGACATACACATTTCTTAGATTTACGCGATTATTATTACTTGAAATTAAACTCATTTTAACGGGTTTTACGCGTTTATTTTATTATTTGTGATTTTCCGACGTTTCGGCATTTTTGCAAATGCCGTGGTCACGGGTAGACTGAGATGTTTGACGTCTTCATAGAGTAAAGTAAAAAACGATTTTTCGAATTCACCGCCATCTGTTTCGTAATTTTCTCGCATAGTCGCTCGGGTTCACGCAGTAGACGCTGACAATGTCTTTATTTTTCTGCTTATTTGTCTGCTGGTTGTTCTTTTTTATTTTGCTAAGTATTGGATCCCACGTTGGTGACAGCTTCCAACCATCTTCTCTATTGAAGTTAGGGTGTTTTTTAATTTCAATAGTTTCTCTTACCAGCCTAGGAATAAATTGTTTCTCTTTTGATAAGATTTTAACGGTATCAAATCTTAGATAGTGGTTGGGCTTACCCATGGAATGCTCACAGACTGCAGATTTTGTATAGCGACGGTTTTTTACATCCGCGATATGTTCTTTTATTCGAGTAGACACGTTCCGTTTTGTCTGACCGATATATGAGAGCCCACAGTCACAGTCAATCTTGTATACGCCTGGGTCTTGTAAAGGGATGCTGCATTTTACTGGACGAAGATGGTGGCTAATCTTGCTGTGTGGCTTGATATGGTTTTTATTGAAGCCGGCTTGAGAATGCCCCCAATTTTGTCAGTAACACCCTTTATGTAAGGCATGTAAGCTGGTCTACGTTCAACTGTGAGTGGTTTGACGCGGTTTCTGCGACGACGACGTGGTGGTTTTAAGTCGTTGTCCCGAAGCACTTGTTTCAGGTGGTTGAGTTCTTTTTCAACATGCTGGGCGTCGCAGATTCCACGTGCTCTCTGAAACAAAGAGGAGCCTACGGCAGATACTACGTATCTACGACCAGGCATATACAAGATTGCCTGTGACTGTGGGCTCTCATATATCGGTCAAACAAAACGGAACGTGTCTACTCGAATAAAAGAACATATCGCCGATGTAAAAAACCGTCGCTATACAAAATCTGCAGTCTGTGAGTATTACATGGATAAGCCCAACCACTATCTAAGATTTGACACAGTTAAAATCCTAGCAAAAGAGAAACAATTTATTCCTAGGCTGGTAAGAGAAACTATAGAAATTAAAAAACACCCTAACTTCAATAGAGAAGATGGTTGGAAGCTGTCACCAACGTGGGTTCCAATACTTAGCAAAATAAAAAAGAACAACCAACAGACAAATAAGCAGAAAAATAAAGACACTGTCAGCGTATACTGCGTGAACCCGAGCGACTATGCGAGAAAATTACGAAACAGATGGCGGTGAATTCGAAAAATCGTTTTTTACTTTACTCTATGAAGACGTCAAACATCTCAGTCTACCCGTGACCACGGCATTTGCAAAAATGCCGAAACGTCGGAAAATCACAAATAATAAAATAAACGCGTAAAACCCGTTAAAATGAGTTTAATTTCAAGACGTACACATTTTTGCATTATAATATTAATAAATAAGGATCTACACGTAACGTTTAATTTATATATTTTTTCTATAGAAATCAGTTGAGCTAACGGATTTTTTAATTTATTAAACTTTTAAGTCGCATAAACTTATTCTCATTATAAGTGACAAACATGAACTTAGATAACAAAATATTGGAAACTTTTCATTTCCACATCATTTAATATAATTTTGAAACCTTTTCAAATAGTCCCTATTTTAAATCGTTTTCAGACAATAGTGATGTGACACCTACATCAGCCACGTCTCATCCATCAATCTTCATCTTCAGAATAAAACGGGTTTTCTTGACGATAATGCAACCAAAATGTCATTTTTGTACACCAACGCTTAGAAACATAGTTTTAAATGGATAGCTAACAAATTAGGTGTTGTTACAAAAGTAAAAATATGGTCTTATCAAACGTTGGGTACATTTTTTTTATATCTTTAATAGTTTAATATTCTTCAATATTAGTTATAGGAATAGTTCAGATTGTTATATTTAGGTGGTCGTTTTTGACATTCGGGACTCTAAGGCCCAATTGTAGGGAACGTTTTAACCTCGGGTTAGCTTCGGGTTAGCTAACTCAGGTTTATATGGCGCCACCATCGATTGTAACTACTTCTTATTACAATCGATGGTGGCGTCATTTAAATCTGAGTTAGCTAACCCGAAGTTAAAACATTCCCTGCAATTGGGCCTTAAACGTTGGTGAAAACAAATTTGAATTTAGGGGCCTCTTAAAACGCTTTAGGTGTCACCCAAATCTTTGGCAACATTGGTGGAAACGGGCATTAGTCTCATATAAGTACTTATTATTTTTAAATGCATCAAATATTATTCGTTTTTACTTTGATCCAATCTTTTTTTTTTCTTTCTGTTACTTGACATAATTATAAATCTACTACCTATAGTTAATTAGGAAATGAATTATGAATGTGTTATCATTCAAAGCCACTTTATTTTACCTAAACTTACTTGATAGTTTAACAAAAAGAATGAGTCCAAGATTATTACTTAGTGAGCATCACACAACGCCTGTGATCCATGAAATAAAACTAAATAAAAGAAACAAGACTACCCAGTTAGAAACTCAGCAGTCACATTCCGCCTCAGAACACTTCACTTCACTAGTGATAGTGATGGGACAATGTCGATGGTTTAATTATCGATGGTTTTATAGAATATTCGAGAATGTTCATACTGCGGATGCAGTACTAACTCTTTTTACATATTTTAAAATTAATAAGGTTTCAATACATGTATTTTAGGTGAATAACAACAAATTAGTATCAAAATAACTAGAAAAAATCGATTTTAATTGAAACAGTATTATAAATAGATAGGTACTTTTTTATATATGTTAAAATAAGTCATTACAGTGGCATACGTTAATTTTAAATATCTCTTTGATTTTAAATCTACAAACCCCCATAGTTTTTTAAAAATAAAATATTTTCAAGGTGAGGTGTAAAAATGTTAAACTTTTAGGGGGTAAATATGTAAATACCTCCATTTTTTATTTATTTATTTATTTAGTAAAGATACACAAAACAAATTGTCACCAAAATTATACAAAATAATTTGACTATATAGTAAGCTAGGCAACAATTCAACACATGTGTATACAGCGAGTTAAAATTAAGAAAAAACATCATTATATATGAGTTAATAATTTAAAGTAATCAGAGATAATAAAAACAAGTAAACAAAAAGAAACAAAAAGAACACTAACAATCAATGAAGTTCAACATACACATTTTTAGATTTTGCTTAATCTATTTTTAAAAGAATACAAAGTGTCACCAAGGATATCAAATGATCTGTGGTTGAGAACCAGTTCATTATATGCTCTACACATTCTTACTATGGGATTATAATAAGAAGTATTATTTTTATAAGCCTCTAAAGCAAACAACCTATGCGTGGGATTGCGTGATCTGTATCTAACGTTAAAACTAATGAGTGATAAAAGTGGAGGAGCGTCAATAAGAGCATTTACTATTTTATATAAACATATTAAATCAAAACCGTTACGACGTGACTCTAAAGAGGAAAAGTTAAAGTGCTTAAGTCTGTCAGTATACGAAGTCAACTTACGATGGTTACCGGATCTGAACGAAATTATTTTTAAACATCTATTTTGAACCTGTTCGATACGATCAATATGAACCTTATAATATGGGGACCAGATAACTGCATTATACTCGAGTATACTCCTTATTAAAGCAAAGTATAAAATAATAAAACCACGAACGTTTTGGAAACTTTTGGTGCTTCTAGATATAAAACCCAACAATCTATTACTCTTTGCAACAATATAATCATAGTGATTTCGAAAAGAAAGTTCATTGTCAAAGATAACTCCTAGGTCTTTCACCGTTTCCGTCCGTTCAAGTTTGTGGTCTCCAATTTTGTAATCAAAAACAAACCTATTGCGTTTACGTGTAAAAGAAATAACGTAGCATTTTTTCACATTCAGAGACATAAAATTTCTGGCACACCAGTCTGACACAATATTAAGGTTATGTTGGAGTAACATAGCATCACTCTCGTTAGCAACAGTATGGAAAATCTTAAGGTCGTCAGCATACAGAAGTGCGGGGCAAGTTAAGCTATCAGCCAGGTCATTTATAAAGATGTTAAAAAACAATGGGCCCAAATGGGATCCCTGAGGAACGCCTGACGATACAGTGATAGGTGAGGAGAGGTAACCCGCGATTGCCACTAGTTGACTTCTATTTGCAAGATAGGATTGAATCCAGCGTTACAAGTTACCATGTATGCCATACTGTTGAAGCTTACGACATAGAATTTCATGATTCACCCTATCGAATGCTTTAGAGAAATCAGTATACAGGCAGTCAACCTGAAGTGTCTTAGCAAAAGCCTTACACAAATAATCTTTGAACTCCAATAAGTTACTTGTGGTAGATTTGCTAGCCACAAACCCATGCTGTTTAAGGGATAACAATGGTTTAATGTGGTAAGAGATAACATCATAAATTAAACTCTCAAACAGCTTTGCAAAACAAGACAAAATACTTATCGGCCTGTAGTTGTCACAATGTGAACGGTCGCCTGATTTGTACACTGGAATTACGTGTGCAATTTTCCAATGAGTAGGAAAAGTACCTGCCTTTAGTGACATATTAAAAATTATTGACAAAGGAATAGATAATTCTTTACCACAGGCAACAATAAAAGAAGGCGGGATACCGTCGGGTCCGGAACCTTTACTAGGGTCTAATTTCTTAATCTTTGATGCGACATCATCAAATGCTACCTGCAATAAGTTAAGAGAATTACCAGATTGAAAACAATCGTTAGAGTTCTCTACAAAAACGGTAGGAGAGTCAGCATAGACCGAACCAAAATATTGAGCAAAAAGATCACAAGTTTCGGTGTTATTTGAAGATGCAACACTACCTAATTTCACAGATTCCGGAATGGAATTTAGTTTTTTTTTGCTGTTTATATAACGCCAAAAAGATTTGATATTATCTTTGAGACCATCTTCAACATATATCATATATTTCGCATAGCATGACTTTATTATTTTTTTACACCGAGATCTTAATAGTGCAAAGGTGTCGTAATCTCTGGGATTGCCATAACGCTTAAAACGTCTGTGATATTTATTTTTTTCAGCGAGACACTTTTTGAGCGGAACACTAAACCATTTGGGATAGTGACTCGTGTCGACTCTTACTAATGGAGTATGACAATTAATTATCTGTCTTAACCTAACGTAAAAAGTATCAACTGCATCATCCACCTTTAGGCCAGACAATAATTGATCCCAATTTATATGACTAAGTTCACTTTTTATAGCATCAAAATCGCATTTGTTATAATTGAGTCTGTTAACTGCACGGGGTTTCATCACATTTTCTGAATAACTAACGCGGTCAATATCAACCAAGATGCCCGGGTGATGTTTATCTAAACGAATCAAAAGATCTGCAGGCTTGACTTGAAGATTAGAGTGATTGGACAGTACAAGATCCAGCAAACGATTGTTGCAATTGGGAATATGATTGAACTGCTTCAAGTTACAAAGAGACATTGTATCAATGAGTAAGTTAGACGTAAAATCTTTAGGATCACCGGGTAACATAACATTTGATGATATCGACTTAGTCCACGCAATCTCAGGCATGTTAAAATCCCCAATACAAATAAAATCATGAATATCATCGGCATGCAAAATAATATTATACAACTTGTCGTAAAACTCTTGACGTGCACCTATGGAAATATAAGGTGGCAAATAACAAAGGCAAACATTTAAAACTTTATTTAGAGAATCATCCTGAATACTCAACCACAAATCTTCAACACTACTTTCCCAGGTAGTTTGACGAACGAATTTTATATTCTTTTTAATTGCAATTGCTATCCCACCACCGTCTTTTTTTTTCGAGGTTGCAAGACTCCGGTCTCTGCGTAAGATATTGTAACGGGAGTCACAAATTTCAGCATCAAAAACACTATCATTAAAGTTAGTCTCAGTCAGACAAATAAGATCGTAATTGGAATTCAAAATATTAACATATAGCTCATCAACTTTTGTACGAATTCTATTTACATTCTGATAGTAAATAATCATAATTAGAAATTAAGAAACAACCAAAAACTAAAGCTTAATTATTCTACACTACAATTCACAACCTAGAAAGAGAATCCTCGTTTTTAATCAGAATGGCCCCAGATTGGTCATCTTTGCGCACGTATATACGCCCGTACTTAACCCAAACATATTTATATTTTTTGTCCATAGCCAATTGTCTAGTCTTTTTGTGCAAAATCTTGCATTCCGGAGATAGATGTTCAGCCACATAAATTCTACTGGTTTCACCTTGGAAACCAAGATGAGAAGAATTAAGAGGAACTTCAGGGTGGGCCTTATTAAAACGGGCTGATGAAGATAAAATAGTATCGCGCAATCGAGGATTACTTAAAGTCACCAAAATGTTTCGAGGTCGTTTTGATGAAGTATCCATCTTAGCAACGCGTCTGCAGGCCTGAACTTGCGTACCTATCTTCAATCGGTACTTTGATTTCGGTACATAGTTTTTTAAATATGGCAACTAAATTCTCATTACGACTCTCCGGTACAGCCTGGATCTCAACATTACAACTTCTAGACAGTTTTTCAACATTCGATAAACGGTTATTCAAATTATTTATTTCATTCTGCAAGGCTAGATTTTTTGTAACGAGAGATTTGATGGTATCACAATGTTCATCCATTTGGGTCTTCAGGGATGACTGCTGCCCAGAAATAAATTCAACTGAAGTACTGAAGTCAGTTTTAACTTCCTGGATTTTTGCGTTAATTTCAGAACGAACCAATCTTTTAACATCGTTTTGAAAACTGCTACGAAATTCAGTCATAAAGCTGGTGAAAGAAGCCTGAAGTTTGCTGTCAAGTAGCTTGCCAATACTCTCCATTGTAACTGGTTCCGACTCAGAACCCACTAGCGAAGAACTGTGACCGCTATTGTCCAATGACGTGTTGATGGAGCCGCTTGCATCCCCCACATCTGGAACTTGATGCTGCTTAACCGGAGTATTTGTGTTCGATTTTGCACGGCGAGTAATGTTATGACATGAAGGACAGGTCCATGAGGCACGATATTCACTTGCAAGTGACGAAAAAATTTCTTTGCTCATATTAAGGCATTGATAATGATATTTACTGTTACACAGCTTACATTTCATAGCAGAAACAGAGGAGACTTTGTTTTTACAAGCTTCGCAATTCATTGTAATTGTTGTAAATATCTAATGATTTAAACAGGATAATGCCAGTAGCGACCTCTATCGGATTCACTGTCAATCCAAACCAATAGTTCTTTAATGGTTAAAATTTGGAGATTTTAAAGATGTAAACTGTTGAAAATATGTTAACTAAGTAATTTGTCATTCAAAAAGAGTCTATGATTTGTCGGACTCGAATCCAGTTCACACGGCTCACAGTAGATGTAGTTTAGGCTGCTAACCAACAGACCACGCCAGTTATCAGTCTTTCGTCGAAATAGTCAATTATATTTAACGATAGCTTTATATATGTTTAGTATGGAGGTAGATAATAAAAATATAGTAATAATGTTTGTTGTGTTTTCTCTTTAAGAAATTACACATGTAATAGTAAAAATGTTGATTATCACTGCACTTCAAAGTTTATGGAAAGGCACAGAAAATCTCTGCAACAAGATAATCCAGCTCAAACTAGTCTTTTTGTTGTTATAACTGTGTCACTTGAAAACTTGCACTTTAACACAGTAAAACGGATTTATTTGACTGGATAATAATTCCACTTGTTCTACTAGACACAATAGTGGAGATAATAACTTTTAGTTGATAATATAACACAAACGTGAATTTTAATAACGTAAATAAACAGAGATGATGTTTATGCGTGACTAGCGCCACCAACCAACCATTTGTTTTATACCAACATTTAACCTAAGTACCCAGTGATTTTCATCGATAACTTTATCTCATTACGCCCGTCACTAGTAAACAACAAGTCTCCACCCATCCACGACGCTCGCACTCAAGCTCGATCAAATATGAAGCAGAAGAATGGAAACTTCGCAAAATATAGGAAATATGTCTTATCCACTGATTTATAAATCACACTAGATAAACTAGATTATTAGTTCTAGACTCGTTTTATTTTTTTATCTTGAGAAAGAAAGATTAATAAATGTGATGTTTGTTATTCTAACACGCAAAAACTAAGTAAGTAAGTATATCCTGTTATAATTAATAATACATGGGATCTTTTTACCACGCTAAATACCTCATTCCCACCAGAAATGGTCATTTAGCTGCAACCACTATATTTTTTTATTAGGTATAGACTTTCCTTAATTAAAAAAAATAAAAACATTCTTACTTAAATTTCAAATAAAAAACCCTGATAGATACACTGATTAAAATACACACATATATTCGAACTCTTCCCTCTTTTAAATCGGGCTGAAAAAAAGCCTATTCTTACCTTGTAAACATTAATTTTAAACACGGCCGGGTAACCAAATTCGACCCAATAAGACCTTCTATCGCACATAATCCTCTTTACCGACTTACAAACAAAAAATAAAGGATTTCCGGTGTCCTGTCAACTTAAAGTTGTTATCAAACCGCCCGGGATTACGAGGATGTTTTTAAATGTTGTATCGCAGAGGAAGACCGTGAGACAGACGGTTTTTACGCAGATTTAAGTTAGCACTGGTAACAGTTGGTGGGTTAAATAATGCTGGATTTGGTGTAGTATAAATAAAATTATACAGAAAATAGCACAGAATATATTTTGAGTATTTGGGAAGGTAAGGTATCTGCAAATTGCAATGTACAATTCCTACGATTAAGGGCCGATTTTTCAATACTTAGGGCCGATTTTTCAATAGTGAGTTAAGCTTTCAGATAGGACTTATTCTATGGATAGCAAGATTGTGAATTTTTCAATAAGCGGATAAGCTTTAACAGAAGGTTAAACTCGATAACTGACTGATAAACTTAGCTGCCTCTTTTTGCCTCAGTTAAGCAGTTATCTAACAGATTATTTGACGTTTCTGTCATCATGCGTATGTAAATATAGGTATGACATCAAGATTTGCCGTCAACGATAATACATAAATATACCGAAAACTAGATGGAGCCCACCGAAAAAAAATACAAATAAAAGTTACAAATACAATATTTTTAACATGTGTCTGTAAACTTTGAGAAAGTATTTCTATCTTATTATATTGATTGCTAAGAATATTTTTGATGCTTTTTTAAAAAATCGATTTGGTATTTCATATACTCAGAGATACTTTATGTTACTGTATGTCTTAATAACTACTTATTATTTTAATATAATTCTCAAAAAATCCTCATTTTGATATAGCGTATCTTTAGCAGTGTGTTATTTGTGACACGCACACATCAAACGTATTACTCCATCTAGAAATGTATACATCTGTGATGTCAACAATAGCTTACTGCACAGATATTCAAAATTAAACCTCTTGTGATATATATTTTTGTCCCGTTTTGATAACTATACATTATTGTCTTCAAATAAAGTAAAATATCCATGGTTTTACAAAAAATAAGCAAAACACAAATAAATTATCCTATATTTACATACGCATGATGACAGAAACGTCAAATAATCTGTTAGATAACTGCTTAACTGAGGCAAAAAGAGGCAGCTAAGTTTATCCGCCAGTTATCAAGTTTAACCTTCTGTTAGAGCTTATCCGCTAATTGAAAAATTCACAATCTTGCTATCCATAGAATAAGTCCTATCTGAAGGCTTAACTGACTATTGAAAAATCGGCCCTTAGTCAGTTAAATTCTATCTGACAGAAAATCAGCATGTTTCGTTGCACATCGAATATTAATATTTGACATGTGTATGAAGTGATACTTAAAACATACCTATTATCAGTCGGACAGCATTTATCTGACAATTGAAAAATCAGTCCTAAAACAGTTAAAATTAAAATCGTCATAGATATTCTACTTAGACTTATCGCTCCTTTACTGGTACATTTTGTTTTATAATTCAATTAAATCTTCTCATTTCATTATTATCTCCTGAAACTTTAGTTAAATTAATCAAGCTTTTTACTTAGGCACCTACTTAGGGATGTTTTGGCAGTGAATGCATCTTCTAGCTCAAAATAGATTACCGCTAAAATCGCAAATATGCTGAAATGCATTTTTAAAGTTTCTGCGACGTGGTCCCGCATAACAAATTGATAAAAATGAGGGCGCCCGAGGAATTAAATAAAACCTTTTTCCGTTTTTCAATTTAAAACATTTTAGGTTAAATATGGTAGGAAAATTTTGTGTGTTAGTAATTCCTGGCACTTTTAAGACTACTAAATGCCCAAGAAGTAGGTTCATGAATTAATTAGCTATACTATAGATATCTATTTGTCTACAAATATCCAAAGTTTTTTTTTGCGAAAATAGGAAGTATGGTACCTACCCATAACATAATGAAGGTATTCTAAACTATCCAAGTATATATTTGCAGGTAAAAGCACTTACTTAAACTTAATCTGTGTCTACATTCAAGTGAGTCCGTTAATTTTGCTCGGCTAGCGTTTTAGTTTTGCTCAAAATGTACCTAATTTAATGTATATAAAACGAATAATTAAATGTATAAAAAACAGTTTGACTAGGACATGATACTCAACTTTGAGTATGTACTTTTATTGTTTTTTTTATTTATTTTTAAATTTTTTTATTTTATTTTGTACTGTTTTCTCGTTCCTCCTCTCACTGCTTTAACTTATTGTACGGGTTTCCTATTAACTTGCTGTTTTGTGAGGTTCTTTAGTGCCTTATTTGGCCCAGGGTAGTCATGCTCGCCTCGAAAGTTACTGGGGCGGTGGCGTTGTGTCAACGGGTCGCCCAACTCCCTCTAATATGGTTGAGTAGGACGATGGCTGGAGCACACGTCATACTTGTGATCAGGTGCCGCCTTCGGGAAACGGTCTGCTCTGGTTCCGAATTGTGGTGCAGGAAGAAGTCCTTAATTAGTTCGTAGTAGCAGTTTTAATTTTTTTTTTTTACTTTTATAGTGTTGAGTTGAGGTACGAGAAAATAATTTATATGTTCATTGAATGTACACGTTATAATTTTCAAAAAGAGTGCTGGGAGTTTTTTTCCGCCGGCTTTTTTCTCTCGGTCTACGGTTAGGTAAAGTCGAAGTTTGTAACATTGACGTTCATTAAGTATATGTTACATATCTATGATGAATAAAAGAATTTTGATTTTGATTTTGATTTTGAATGATTCATTTATTTATTACTAAGTAAGTAGGTACACTTCGCATGTAAGAGATTACTAAAACAATATTACTTTCATGAGTTCTAGTTAACTTAGAGGCACAAGAACCCGTCTAAAAAAGTTAATAGCAATAAATAAAAAAATTATTTATTATCTATAAATTCCACCACAACAAGAAAGTAGACTAGTAAAATAGATGTTGGTAATGATGTAACTGGCGGCATCTGTTTTTTTATTGTGTAACTACGATATAAGTCAACTGAGGTACTGCTAATAGCAAGAAGCAAAAACATTCTGTTTGAGAAAGTTTTCATCAAAATTGATAGATGGCGCGATAGGAAATAAAAATGATGCACTACTTTAACAAGCGTATTGTCGTTTCTAAGCTTCTATTGAGAGTATTCTATCTATGACACGCTAATGTAACTAAATAAATATGTTTTAACCTTCATATCATTGATCAAAGGTGACTCCATGACATTACCTCCTTAAATCATTATTAATTAAGCAAGCAAAACAATTTATAAAAACAAGTTCTATAATGCACCTTCTGTGCGATTACTTTCTCCTATCATTAGGGACAAACTAATTGTTCTTAACAAACCTAATAGTTCTTAACTAACCTAACGACAAAAATAAAAACTATCACTTTATCCAAATCGTTTATTCAAGCAAATGAACATAATATGAACAAACTATAACATTAAATTTATCTACTTAATGATATTTACATTTCATACCTCACTTAACACAATGATTACACTAAGAAGGTACATTACAACTAAGACACTTACCACTATGTAGAAAATGCAGAATACCCCACCCGCGGGGACATAAAATAGCAATTATATTTCGTTTGAAAATAAATAAAAAATAGATTTGACACACATACGGCCCCGCGGACTAAGCTTACCTTGCTTACACATACAATTCGTATAAAAATAATATTCTGCATTTTATGTATTTTAAATCTTATAAGAAACAATAATTGATAGGTATCAATAAAATCTTTAGATAAACACAGGTGCTGCTCATCATTACAATATTAAAATAAAAATATGAAACAATTTGCACCAAGTGAAGTCAAACACAGATAGGCAATGCTTACAAATATATATATTTAAGGTGGTGAAAGGTCTTGTTTGTAAAAGTGCTAAGACAATCAGTTTAGTAACACTATTTATATAAAATCTAGAAGGTAAAACTGTCAATACATAATACTTAGTGCATGCTATGGAATTGATTTCACAAGACTCGTCACCACCCAATCAATTAGTTTATAACAAAGTTTGTCATATAAACTTAATATAAGTGCATTATTATGTTGCGTGCATCTACAAACTATGAAACAATCAGTATAGTGTGGACAAGTGGCTCGGGCACTATGTGCAACTCTGCAGCCAATCACACAGACTATACCCCACATTATATATTATTATTCTGCAATAATGTTATAACTAGCAAACTAAACTCAATCAACTGTTCAGTTGCCAGTATCAGAAGACAATTCAGAGATTTTTATATTATGTAATCTGTAAGTAGAATGATTACAATGCTGCAAGTATCCAAAATTGATATGTGAATAAACTTAATGGGTGACCTCTGTACTCTACAAAATTATCAACAATGCAGTCCATCATTACACACGTAACATGATGCTAGCATGACTTGAGACTGTCCTAGAGGAACTCAATATTTTACATTTACTTACAAAAAATATTTATAAAATTTAAATTATAGACCTCATTTTAACACCAAATATTTTTTTGCCTCTTACTGACATAATTACATATAGGCGGTCTCCATGACCACTTCTGAGGCACTTCAGTCTGTCAGGAACACACAAAGGCGCCCCATGTCATGTACACAGACAAAACAAAACCACACCAATACAGGCACAAATGATCCACAGAAGTGATGGCAAATAGTCATTATGTTGGAATAAGTAATTAAGTAATTCTAAAATCCCATCTACAGACTCATAAACATATAAAAACTCATGTAACTGTATCATTATGATTAAATATACTTTAGTTTGACCGACACACTAAAAGTTTACATTGAAATGTACAAATAGGGGACGCTCACTGTTGGGAACTCTGCTGCGCTTGGCTTGCAGACTTGGTGATGACGATCGTCTGCTTCCCTTGTGGAGAGGCCTTACCTAGCTGGAGCATGTTGGAGGGCAGAGTGATGATTTTGTTGGTGGCCATCGCGCCGGCCGAGACCAGCTTCACGATGGTGGCGCCGGGAGCGATGCCCGACTGCGAGACGGCGGTGGCTTGTCGGTTCTGCATCATCGCCATCTTGGGCACCGTCGCCACCGTCATACCTGTAGACGTCTTGACCAGCGTTACGTACTGCGGCGCGGGCGCGGGCGTGGCGCCGCCGCCCGTCGACTTCTTGATGATGACGGGGATGCCGCCGGGCCGCACCACGCCCGCCGCCGACGTCGCCGGGGACGCGTCGCCCTTCGCCGTCACGATCTTGTACACGGGCGCCTTGCCGGTGCCGCCCGCCAGCTGCAGCGCGCCGCCCGCGCCGATCTTCACCGTGTTGCCGGGGGTGCCGCCTCCCTGCTTCACCACGACGTTGCCCGTGCCGATCTTCACGTTGCCAGCGTTGATCTTGAGCGGCATATTTCCACCCATTTTGGTCGTCAGGCCGGTGATTCCGCCCGCTTTGGCCGGTACAGCTGTCGTTGCACCTATTTTAACTGGAGTACCGCTCGACGCCAACTTCATTGACGCGCCAGGGCCGAGCTTGACGGGGACGGCGGATGCGCCACCCGCTTTAACCTGCACGAGTCGTGGCGATCCGAGAACCAGCTGCGTGGAGGAAGTTGGCGTGGCACCTCGCACGCCACCGCTGACGATACGAGTGACACCCTGCGGCGTGACGGCGGCCACTTTGATCTGTTGTTGCGCGGCGGCGGCCGCTGGAGCGGGCGACTTCGTCGGGGTCTTCGGCTGGTACTGTGGCTTTGGTGTGCTCGTCGTGATCTTGAGAGGGGGCGCAGGGGGCTTCGCAGGCGTGACAGGCGCGGGCGGTGCCGGCGTGGGTTCCGGGGCGGGCGCGGGGGCCGCGGGGGTCGGGACGGGGTCGGCCGCAGGGAAGCGCGCGGGCGCTACCTTGCCGCACTTCTGTACTTGAAGAAGGAAGGTTGAGATAGTAGACATGGTGGGCCAGCATAGCTCCAGTGCAGATGTCCCAGCACGAACCAGAGCAACTCGACCTGCCGCAGGGGGTATGCCAACCTCGAGATACCATAAATCTTTGCAACAAATTTGATTATTCCATGTCTTTCTGTAGCCGTCTCGTCCAGACCAAATATATAGTCTGGTCTGTATCGCGACTGCACTGTGTCCGGCGCGCGCACGGGGCACGCAATCCTCGAAGTTTTCTACAGAGATGTTGTCCCATGTCAATGTGTCTAGATCGAGGGAAGCAAGAGTATTAGTACACTTCCATTCTTTTTCATGTGTGGCTAGTTTAGATTCATCGGGGACCAATGGCACCCATCCTCCGTAGACATACATATGATGACCGATTACTGTAGCAGTGTGAAGAGAGCGTGGAAGAGGAGACACGCCGCGCAGCTCAGGGCGGGACCAAGCCATGGACTCGACGTCTAATAGCCAGAGGTCGCCTAGCCGCGACCCTGACATCCCTCCGTATACGATAAGCGACGACTTGCCTGTCGCCTTGTCGGTGTATGCCACGCCACTGTGAGACTCCCGCGGCGGCGGCGACTGACCATAAGTTAGCGGGATGTCCCACACGGTCATTGAAGAATTAGGATAGAGCTCTAGAGTGTAAAGGTCGTTCAAGTATCTCGGGATGTTGTTCTTAGGGTCGTCGCTTTCATTGGCGAGACCGCCAAACAGATAAACTTTCCCATTCAACAATGTGAAGCTGTGACCGAGTCGAGGACACGGGGGCAGGCCCTGCTTAGGTGGTAGAGGCTTCAGACGCTTCCACTCCCATCGTGAGGCCTGCAGTTCGTAGAGATCGTTGGAATACTTGCCGTACTCTACCATACCGCCAAACACGAGTAGACGCGTTCCGTCCACTACAAAGCCATATGCGGCACATCCTGGAGGGACCTCTCCTTTTGTAACTGGCACGAACCATTGATTGGTAGTCGTATTGAAGACGTGAAGCTCATGAACGATGCCTTCGTTTCCGCCGCCGAAAACTATCATCAGGTCTTTTATGGCGACCGCGCGATGGCCATGGCGAGGACGTGGTTGGGGGCCGGTGGGATTGAACACTTTTTGCCACTTAAGTACGTTTTCCTTCATTTTTACTACACATTTGTCACTAAAAGCTTTAAAAACCGTATGTTTCGCTCGGGATGCGTATCTTTAGCATAGACAATGAGAAACGTCGTAAATAAGCTTGGAAGAAAATATTCAGGTTAGTTGAAGCTTCATAATCTATTCTAGTTCTTCTCTCTCTTTCGCACTTATGGCCTACACAATTGAGTACAAAAAAATCACCTTACGAACCTTACAGCGTATAACAAAAATGGCGTTAGCAACAGCACTGCCAACATAACAAGGAGAGAAAGAACGGCGTCCGACGTCAGAATTTAGTCTATGACTGTTCATAGTTTTAAACAATGATGTGCCTTACTATAATTCTGCCTATTTTATTGGAAAACGAATAAGTACACGTTTTCTAAAAAGGAAACTATATTGAAAGTAATAAAAATTAACTACTCATTTTGTAAATCTGAACAAATATACTTTAAAAAAAACTTTTAGCTAAATGCAATCTTGTAATATTTTTTGTTACGTTTTTTTTTAAAGTTGTAGGTACAAATTTTATTATAGTAAGTTTGCTTATAAAACGTGACTCTTAATTAGCTTTGGACACATAAAATTAGTATGTAACGCATTTGTACTATAACATTTTTTTATTTATAGGTTTTAATTAGTGGTTCCGATTCTAAAAAAAAAATACTTTCTAAATCAAAATTAGAAATATCTCCATCACTTTTCTATCTCCAGTACTGGAAAAAGTCAAGTATATAATTCTCACTAAAAAAAAACTTGAGTTCACATTCTTGTTATAATTATCCGAAATGCGCTGAGGACAAGTCTAAAATTCCCTACACTGTGACACAATGCACGCACATTTTATAATACGGTCCGAAATTGCTGTCAGCGCGATTTATTGCATTATTTGCGAGCAAAAGCTTGTACCACTAATACGACGTGCGCACATCTCTGAGCAATCTGACGTCATTAGTGACGTCACCGTTCAATGCTAACGGTGCAAACAAAAGATGGTAGTGTATTATGTGCAGCAATGCCAAAGTCAACGCCAAACTGACAACTGAATAATTTAATTAATTGTAGGATCTAAACTTTCAGACAAGTTTTGTTGAACTTATATTGTTTAATGTAAAGATATTCATCGGAAAAACCTAAAAATGCAATCTCACTGACCGATATTAAACCAGCTGCCATTTTGACAGAACGTTCTATTGTATGTTCGTACACACTAGTGGGCCAAATTAATGTAAGTGCTAACGTTTGTGAGTAATTATATCATTTTTTGGCTACGCATTTGCACGCTTACCAACGTTTTCACTGTATTCTATTAACGGACCACGGCATTTGTCTTATACAATTGCTAAGACTATTGTGCACTTAAAACTGATGAAAATTTCAAAATAATTATAAAGTTTAAAGAGTGAAATATTGAACCAGTTTTTTTATAACTCCCTACAGTTAAATGACCAAAATAAAAACAATTAGTGATAATGAACAAAAAAATGCAGTTGAGTACCTAGTTCCCGTAATTGTTTCTTCTATCCAAACTTTCAATTTTAACTTTATTAAAATGTTGAAATAGATATATAGTAAAATCTCTATAAAAAATGGTTATTTCGGGCAACAGAAATCTATACAAGCAAATTTCAAAAAACATTATTAAATTAACATATGACAAGATTACAGGAGTACAGTTTATACAATTGACACTAAAGCCAATTAAGATTTAAAAATAAAAACAAAAAACAATTTAAAGGATTAAATTTTATGATAAAAAATTTGAATAAAAAAATTTAATAAAAAAATTGATAGTGGATTTCCAAAGGTATGGCATTTGCAAGTTCAAAGCACATTTTCAACGCCGTTTTTGACGCTTACACTATGACATGTTACTTTTACTTTCACTGAAGGAACCGCAACCGATGTTGATTGACATAGTAAATATTTTATGTATGTATGTAGTAGTGTTATTGTCTATGAATTTATTCGAGTCACATTATTGTGCCTTTGTCAATTTTATTTGCCCCTACAATTTTTTTGCAATTTTAAAATACCTTCTTTTAACACTACTCACGTTAATTATTCCTTTTTTTCTGAATGTCTTGAATTACGTGTACAAAAACTGATTTACCATAAACAATTTTCACTTTATTATGAACGCATTCATTGGTAATTTTTTTTCAATGTTGGTATTTAGCGTAAAATAGCGGGAAATAGAGTAATGTTGCCATATTTTTTATTTACCAATTTTGGTAGTTTTACCAATTGTTAACTGGGATGGTTTCGAATAGGTATTTAATAAATTGCATTCGTATTATAGTTGAAGTGTGAGAGTACAATTCACAAAGCAAAAGCGTTATTTTACAGTTCCTGCTTTTCAAATACTTAGTACTAATCAGCTTAACCCAAAGGTGGTGCTAAAAATCCCTACTAATATTATAAATGCGAAAGTAACTCTGTTTGTCTGTCTGTCTGTCTGTCTGTCTGTCTGTCTGTTACGCTTTCACGCCTAAACCACTGAACCGATTTTGTTGAAATTTGGTATGAAGAAAGAACTGAACTTGGGAAAGGACATAGGTACTTTTTACCGAGGGAAAACTTCTTATTCCCACGGGAAACCGACTTCCACGCGAACGGAGTCGCAGGCGGCCACTAGTGCTTAATAAAGATTTTAGTCACGATGAGCCCATTTTTAATTATACTTTTGTGCCTAGTTACTTCTTCATAAAGTGAAGACATTTTTCTTTGTAATGTATCATTTGGTAGATACTAGATTTGTAAAATTCACCGAAACCAATATTTGTTAATTTACATCATGTCATTGGCGGGCAAAGATTATTTAAACTTGAGAAATACCTCTTTCAAAGTTATTTTGCTAAGCCTGCCTTTAGACTTAAGAACTTATATTTTGGGTAATTTATCTATTATGTACTTATAGGATATTAGCTAGAGTATTTTCTCTAGTCAGGAATAGGAGTTTCTTTATTTAACATGGCAGCACCAAAATTTTCCCGCCCATCACTGCGCGGCAATTTTAAAAAATGTACGATCATAATATTTGTTTTGATTATTTTGTTTTTTATTACATTATTTTTACCCTTAGATGACGATTAACTAGTTCCTATTAAATAATAGAAAGATACTATTACAGTGTACAGAACAAGACAATTACTTAAGGTAGGTATTTAATTTAGTGTTTTTGTTAGGTTTAGACTTACCTACTTATTACTTTACTTGTGTAAAGGCCTATTCAGATCTAAGCGGTATTCGCTACCGTCTGCGGCAGAGAAAACCCAGTGGGTATGCGGCAGTAATACTGTTCAGACCTAAACTAAACTAAATACCTGAGCGAAACCCGCGCGGTATGTACCTCTACCCACAGCGGCAGCGAATATCGCTCAGGTTTGAATAGGCCTTAAAATAGGTCCACGGCCTGTATTTCGTAGGCAAAATTTTCGAAAATTTTGCTTTAACCCAATTTGCCTCATGCTAAATTGAATTCCTAGTAAATCTATTCTAATTGACGTGTGTGACTCATTAATTTTTTTAATTAATACGAATATGCAATTGCTTTCGCGTTAATTTTGTATAGGTATTGTCGACTACTTCTTTACCATTTTTAAGTTTTGTAGTATATTTTTTATTATACCTATTCATCGAGCAATATTATAATTAATTAATTAAAAAAATAAAGCCTATAAGAAATTACGTGCCTTGTGGCTACCAAGGCTTCACCATGGGCTACCTACACGAATTGAGCTACTATCACCGAAGGTTCCGGTTTCGATCCCGATTCAATAGGTACCTCTCGCTAAGGAGGTTACGCCAAACCAGTGGGACTTAGTTTTTGATCTGCATAAATAGATTTTTTTTTATTTTAAAATTTTAATTTTGACTTATTGTCTTATTAATTAAATTTTATTTGTAAACTGACATACTTGATGTCTACGCGCCTGAAGAGATTTTAGAGCAATTAACTGCATACAGCAATTTGCTATTTTTTATTGTTTACCTTTTTTTTATTAATTGTAATGTGGGTAGAAGAAATTACTTGCAATCTTTTCTTTGACACGAAACATTGTGCTCGGTTGATTTTAACTAAAATTATAACTAACTGCTAATTATATCTGAGTTTCATTGAAATTCCATTCTCGCCACTAAAGCAAGAACATTTGGCGACCGTGACAGGACAAAAAACTTCGTTCTGACCACTAAAATCAGTGAAGGTCATTCCACGGAATATCGGCGAAGATTATTTGTGAAGACTATCAACCCAAGTTACGAAGACGACATTTGCACAGTTCCCAATTGAGAGGTTACCTGCAACAATTAACCATTAACTACAACTTCGAAGCGAGCACCTGCGGCTAGCCGTCAAGGTCAAGGCGTCATCAAAAGATACCACCGACGACGACCGCGCGTGTTCATCGTGTTACAAAAGATAAGTGCCTTCCTATAACTCACCAAATAATCCCTAAATTCCTTTCCATTATAATCCTTATACGTGAAAACTGAACCTTTATAGCCATACACTTGAGCAGAAATTATTTGAGTACCTACTTATTTGAATTTATTAAAATCTTTAGTAATTTAACCAATTTATATCCATAAAAGTCCGTGATTATATTTTAGGATAAAGGTAGCTTAATTTATACGTGAATTACTTAAAATAGAATAAAGATTTTTTAATTGTATGCAATTTTTATATGTATTGCTAGTTGCCTTATCGTAGTTTATTAACTAAATAGATTATATACTTAAAATTACACTATTACAAGTCGAATTTGCCGAATATTTTCCAGCTGTGTCGACGCGCGAGCGAGTGAGTCCCGCACGAGTCGCACGCCAGCTCCCAGCTGCCCCCGGCGCCCCGCGGGCTGCTTCTCGGACCGCAGGAGTACCTACCTAAAGCGTGAGCGTATAACGACTTACTTATTTCTTTTCCTTGCTGTTAACGGTAGAATTCGTGCGTAGTGTTAGTTAACCTATCTAATTAATATGGCAACTGAAAGTGGCATCGCACAATCATCAAACATTAAAGAGCTTATCAGTAGACGCAGTTCTATAAAAGGACAGATTACAAAATTTAAAAATTATATAGACAAGTTTAACAAGTTGACTGAGGCCACTAGTTTAGACGTAACAGAGCTATCTTTAAAACTCAATAGGTTTGAAACGTTATCGACTAAGTTTGATGAATTACAGACAGAGATTGAGATTTCAAATGCCTCTGATCTCCAAATGGAACTAGATGAACGAGAACGCATTGAACGAGATATAATCAAAAATATTGCTCTAGGAAATAATATTATTAAAAAATATAACTTAGCAACTGAGGAAGTAGAACGTCGGCGACAATCTGTGTGCAATGTGAGCTCGGAACATCTAGGACTGAATTTCAAATTGCCACTAATACAGGTTTCTAAGTTTGACGGTTCCTACTTCAGATGGCTTGAGTTTAAAGACACGTTTTCATGTTTAGTTCATAATAATAATCACATAGAGGATATACATAAATTTCACTACTTAATTTCTTACCTTGAAGGAGACGCGGCTCGAATTATTTCGAATTTGGAAGTTTCTTCATTAAATTACAAAGAAGCTTGGAAGCTTCTATGCGAGCGGTACGATAACAAGAGAATACTTATCAATCACCATCTTGATTCTTTGTTTAATATTCAAACTCAAACTCGAGAGTCAGAAAGGTCATTACGGTTCCTAGTAGACCACGTAACAAAAAATTTACGTGCTTTGTCTAGCCTCGGCCAGCCCACCAATACTTGGGATTTATTAATTATATACATGTTGGCTTCGAAACTAGATCAAAAAACACTTGTAAAGTGGGAAGAATACCGTAACACTTTAGATGACGTGCCATCATTAGAACAATTTAAAAGGTTTCTTATTAATCGAGCGGATGTGTTAGAATCGTTGAATCGTAACAAAGAAGCAAGTATTAATAGCAATAATGCAAAGTTTCAAATGGCACCGCGTTCCTTACAACCTAACTATCAATCTCGTACTACGCAAAACAAATATAGTAATAATTCCAATCGTTTTAAATCTACAACCACATTTTCTTCGCAATTTCAAAATGATAAACCTAATTATAGCTGCATAGTTTGCAATGAAAACCATAGAATATATGACTGTAATACTTTTAAATCTAAACCTATCAAGGATAAATTAACGTTCATATCGCAGCATAAATTGTGTCCAAATTGTTTACGTCAGGGTCACCCTGTCAGTGCTTGCCGGATGGGACCTTGTCGTCAGTGCAACCAACGGCACAACACCCTGATTCATGATTCGAGTGCCGCAAACGCCTCGGTGAATTGCCTGACACAGGGAGCAAGTAATCAGTCTGTTGTTGCCTTCTCTAAACAAATAAATAACCAAGTTATATTATCTACAGCGATGGTTTAGGTTTGCAATCCAATGAACAACGAAACATGTAAGGTACGTGCTCTCTTAGATAGCGGAAGTCAATCGTCCTTCATCACGCGAAAGTTACAACAAAAATTAAATTTAACTTGCAATTCATTGGATTGTATGAATGTGATAGGTATAGGTAATGTTAGTTTTAATAAGGTCAGTGAAAGCTGCAATGTCATAATTAAATCTACATTAGGTACTTACCAAACTTGTCTATCTATGTATGTTTTAACTGAACTTACTGGAGATTTGCCAAAAGATTCACTGAACATTCAGCATCTAAGTATACCTAAAGATTTAATATTGGCTGACCCTACCTTCTATGATCCTTTACCAATCGATTTATTAATTGGTGCAGATCTATTCTGGGACATCCTAAGCAGCGAACAACGTTCTTTAGGTCCCAGACAACCAAAATTGCAAAATACAAAATTTGGCTGGATTATAGCGGGCTCCCTCTTATCACAAAATATACAAACTACGATTCACTGTAAACATTCAGTGTTATCTGACTCTAAAGGCGACGAATTAATAACTAAATTCTGGGATTTAGAGGAACTTCCTCAAAAGAAGTCCCTAAGTGATGACGACTCTGAATGTGAAAGACATTTCTTACAAAATACCATTCGCCTACCAAACGGCAGATTCTGCGTCAGACTTCCACTAAAGGATTCGCCAGACTGTCTAGGTGATTCATATTCTCAGGCTAAAAAACGATTTCTTAATCTAGAGAAAAGGTTCCGTCGAAACCCTCAGTTAAAGATGCAATATGTAGAGTTTATACGCGAATACGCTGATCTCGGTCACTTAACGCTCTCACTAGAGTCAATGCCTAATCCATCATATTTTTTAGCACACCATGCAGTGATCAAGGACAACAGTGAATCTACTAAACTTCGAGTTGTATTCGATGGATCCGCTGCCACGTCTTCAGGCTTCTCCGTCAATGACATCCTAATGGTTGGCCCAAATATGCAGGACTCTCTTTTCTCCATTTTAGTAAGAGCACGTCAATATAAATATCTTCTAACAGCGGACATAGCTAAAATGTACCGGCAAGTTGCAGTCAACCAAGATGACTGTAACCTACAATTAATCTTATGGAGAGAAGATGAGTCCCAGCCACTTAGAACGTTGCGTTTAGGTACTGTCACTTACGGTACAGCAAGTGCCAGTTACCTTAGTACGAGATGTCTCTGGCAGGTTGGTGAAGAGTGTGGAGACGGTTCCATAAAAAATATAATTCAAAGAGATTTTTACGTGGACGATTTAATTACCGGGTCAGATGATGAAAGTCAATTAAGATTTATTCAAAATTCATTGGCTAATGCCCTAAATTCAGCATGCTTTGAGCTACGAAAATACAAAACTAATTCCTCAACTTTATTCGAAAATTCAAATATAAATATTCACGAAAGGCTTACCCTCAGCGAGTCCTCAAGTACATTGGGACTAGGATGGGATCCTTCCACTGACCAATTAAGTTTTCCTGTTCGATTTTCATCACCGGATAACGATAGAATCACCAAAAGATATATTATGTCCAATTCATGCCGAATTTTTGATCCGTTAGGGTTGTTAAGCCCCTGCACTATACAATGCAAAATGCTTATTCAAAAATTGTGGTTAAAGGGTTCCGACTGGGATGACGAGGTGGAAGGTGATATCAAACAAAATTGGTATGATATATCAACAAACTTGCCTTCACTTTCAGAACTTCAAATTTCGCGCCGAGTGTTGTGCGACGATCCAAACGTCGTAGAGCTGCACTCGTTTAGCGACGCTTCGCAGAGTGCATATGGAGCATGCGTTTACATGAAATCAGTCAGCACCACTGGTGAAGTAACTATTGCTTTATTATGCGCGAAATCTAAAGTAGCGCCTCTAAAACCCATCACTATTCCTCGTCTCGAGCTATGCGGGGCTTTATTGGCTGCTAGGCTATGTTCAAGCGTATTGAGCTCTATTAGATGTCCTCCAAAACAAATTTACCATTGGTGCGACTCTAGCATAGTTCTTTGCTGGATTAATACCGATCCTAGGAAGCTCAAAACATTTGTAGCGAATCGTATAGGAGAAATCGTAGAGCTAACTTGCAGACAATCTTGGCGCTATGTACCTACTGACAGCAATCCGGCCGATTTGATTTCCCGCGGAGTAAATGCTAATCTGTTACGCGATAATTCATTGTGGTGGAGAGGTCCATCTTTTTTAAAATTAACTGAAGTCGATTGGCCTAAATTGCATCAAAATACGAATGTAGAAATACCAGAGGTAAAGGTCAACGTCGCAGTTTCATTGCTTGAACCTTCGTTTGATTTTACTAGATACTCAAATTTGACAAAACTACAAAGAACATTTGCCTATATTTTACGTTTTTGGCATAACAGTAAGCTTGTTAATCGTTGTAATAAAAGGTTAGGTATTTTAACTGTTGATGAATTAAATCAATCACTCAATTTCATTTTGCGAGTTTTACAAAAACAAGTTTTCAATGATGAGTACAATAAATTAATATCTGGAAAGGAGTTACCGCGTAAATCTAAACTTTTGTGTCTGTCACCCTTTTTCGATCAAAATACTAAACTTATACGAGTCGGAGGTAGACTTCATAACTCAAAATATAAGTTTGAAAAGCGACACCCAGCTCTAGTAGATATATCACATCATGTTACAAAATTGTATTTCGAGCGTGAGCATTTACGAAATTTACACGCCGGGCCACAATTACTACTTGCTGCAGTCAGAGAGTCGGTATGGCCTGTAAACGGTAGGAAGCTCGCCAGACGTGTTGCTAAGCAATGTGTTACTTGTACCCGTGTTCGTGGCCGTACATTAGTTCCAAAAATGGGGCACTTACCGGAAACTCGTACTAATGTTGATTTTCCATTTAAGGCTGTAGGAATGGATTACGCTGGACCTTTTTTAATACTAAATCGCAAGGGACGTGGTGCTAGAACTATAAAATGTTATTTATGTTTATTTATTTGTATGCGCTTTAAATGCGTCCATTTAGAGCCTGTTAGTGACCTTTCTAAAGAGGCATTTATTATGACTCTACGTCGATTTATAGCGCGTCGCGGAAAGCCATCAGAAATATTTTCTGATAATGGAAGAAACTTTGTGGCGGCGGCAAAAGAAATTGGTAATTTTTTAAGGCAAAACTATCAGTCACTGTCTGAGTTTTCAGCGGGAGAAGGAATAAGTTTTTCATTTATACCGGCTTACGCTCCTCACTTCGGTGGCATCTGGGAGGCTGGTATCAAATCAGCCAAATATCATATAAAAAGAGTAATGGGCAATACATATCTTACTTTTGAAGAATTATGTACACTTTTTGCTCAAGTGGAGGCTATTCTTAATAGTCGCCCCTTGTGTCCCATGTCCACATCTCCTAGTGACCTCCTTTCCCTCTCCCCAGGGCACTTCATCATTGGAAGGCCGTTGAATGCGCTACCCACACCAAGCCAAGATGACGATAGCAAGGCTAATACTCTACAACGATATGCTCGACTTCAACAAATACGACTACACTTCTGGCACAGATGGCAACAAGAATACGTAACCGAGTTGCAACAACGCACAAAATGGAAAACCGATACAACAAGTCTTAAGGTTGGAGATATGGTTCTGCTGCATGAAGAGAATGTGGCACCACTCAACTGGCGTCTTGGGCATGTTGAAAAACTTTATCCTGGACGTGACGGTATCTCCCGAGTTGCAGACGTACGGACTACTAAAGGCAGCATACGTCGGCCGTTGGTGCGGCTGTGTCCCTTGCCGACTGACCCTGATCTACAACGTTGAAACCTGCAGCTTTCAAGGAGGGGGAAGATGTCTACGCGCCTGAAGAGATTTTAGAGCAATTAACTGCATACAGCAATTTGCTATTTTTTATTGTTTACCTTTTTTTATTAATTGTAATGTGGGTAGAAGAAATTACTTGCAATCTTTTCTTTGACACGAAACATTGTGCTCGGTTGATTTTAACTAAAATTATAACTAACTGCTAATTATATCTGAGTTTCATTGAAATTCCATTCTCGCCACTAAAGCAAGAACACTTACTATTAAATTTACTAACTTAATTTTAAATCTTGACATTATTATTAATTAATTTAATTTTATTTTATTTTAAGAACTACAATTTTTATTTTTATGTGACATAGTAATTAACTAACTAATGAATTGTAAAATGACGTGCCAAAATTATGCAATATAATTGACTGGTGAATAAAAGAATATGAATATGAATATGAAAAACTGGTCTTTATGCTGAAGATTACAGTTTTAGATAGCTACCTTGTTTTTGTTTAGTTTGCTTTATAAATGGGTTTGTAGCTAAACTTGGCTGAACCACCTACGGAATCAGAAACTCGCTTCATTTTAAACAAAATTTTTACAAACCTTTGAAAGTATTACCTATAATGTCCCTTTCTCAGCTTTTCCGTCACACTAGAATCGACAATCATAATTTCGTAAATAATAAAAATTTTGAAATTATTATTTTTCGTCAAGATTTAAAAATAATACTGAAAAAACTATATCGAATAAAATCTGTGTCAAACCATCAACTTGTCATCATTACCTGTCGTTAGTTAATTGATGGACGACCCGTTCTTATCTTACCGTTTTTCCTGTTCAATTATGCCCTTGATAATCATTATGGAGTAATTTTAAATGATTTATGAATAGCATTACAGTTATATTGGCTGGATGGAAATTGAAAAGGTTTAATAAAACGTCTAAAGCTGCAGAAGTCTATCTGTTGGGACCCAACTTCTTAAGTTTAAGTTGGTGTTTTTTTACAAGAAACTTTCAAGAAATCACGAAAATGACAGACATCACAAGAATTAATTTTAATCGTGTTTGAGATCTCTTTTGTTTTGCGACAATTGTGTAAATGAAACTGCTCAACTGACACCTAATGCTAAATTATATACAGGGTGTCCCAAAATTCAAAGTCAAGCGGAAACGGGGTGATAGTATAATAATAATCATTATACAACTTTTTTAATTATTTTTGTTCATTTAAACTTACTTAGTTGAAAATTCCGGTTCACAGTTATACTTTAAAGCAGCGGTCGGCAACACGCGGCCCGCGGGCCGCATGCGGCCCGCCGACGTGTACTTTGCGGCCCGCGAATGTATTAAAAAAAATATAACGGGTATAAAAAGACCACTTCCGAAGCCTGAAACCATGTATTCTTGAGCCTCATAGCAACTAAATTCAATAACGGTATACCCAGAAAACTTAATTTAAAAAAGTTATTAAGGATTGAAAAGTCATATTCGCCGCTTGAAACCATCGCTCACACATCAAATGTCGGTTCAAGTGCGATTATTTACATTGCAAATTAAAAAAAAAACAATTTAATTTTAAATCATCGCAAAATCTGATAGTATTCACGCAATTTTGGTAAATCACGTAGGTAAAAAAAATTTTTTGTTTTTAATCATAAAAATTTTTTTTTGCTTCAAACGTATCCAGTACCCCTCCAGCATTGCCCAGTTTTTGTTTTTGGAAGCAGTTCTTTTACACCCCGTATAAAATAAAATTTTACATGTTTATTAAATTTAAACCATTGAATTTTTTAATAAAAGTAATATTATTATCACAAGTGTGGCCCGCCCTTGGTCGAATTTTTCACCATGTGGCCCTTGCCTGCTAAAAGGTTGCCGACCGCTGCTTTAAAGCGTTACTGAGATCTGTCTTCTCGCATTAAATGTGGATTCCCCACATGCCACTCGTGAAAATTGTGTAAGTAAGTTTATGTAATCTTTGAGGTTTTTTATTTTTTCACTCGTTTTTTTAGTATGAAACTAGTAACACAAGTAGGTACTGTACCTTTTTACAATCCTGATTAAATGCGACAACTTTTACTGGCACTTGCCAAGACACTCTATACTTTTTTTTATACGAGGGTCTTTCGAAGTCGACAATGAAACTTTAAAATTCATAGTTTAACAAAAAGTCTTAATTTTAGGAATTTTGGAGCAATTGTGTTATTATTTTTGACTGTGTTTTTTGAAACGTTATTCTGGGTTACGATTCCAAAGTTTAAATGAACAAAAATAATGAAAATTCACCACAGTACACGAAAAATGGTTACATTTTGACCAAATTTCTAGGTTTTTCTTAAATGCCCATAATTTTCAAATTGCAGCGGATAGATTTTGTTACTTTTTTTATGACAGTTACGGCTTGACGTTGAGTTCTGGGACACCCTGTATAAATAAAATTATATTTCGTCTTTTATAAGTATTGAAAACTTCAGTAAAAAAATTCAAAACTAAAATTAACAGGGGTTTTGTATTTAGTTTTAATTTTAACGAACAAAAAGCTATAACACTTACAGATAGCTAGCTGAATTATTTTGGAAAGTATAAACGAAAACAAATAGAAAACACATTGAGATCAAATCTTTATTACACTTTACATTTATAATATAATTCTGAATAAAAAACCCTGTGTTTCATTTTGAATTTCATTTTATAAAATCCACAAACTTTTATCCGAATTGTGCATCTTTTATTACACTATCATAATACTGAAGATCTGACTTACAAATATTAACATTCTGTACAATATCAGCTATATTAATAAAGATATTATCGCAACAATGAGATACAATTAGCTGAATAATAACAATAAAAGTAACAAGTTCAACTCCGGTCATTTATGGCTTTCAAATTCAGGTCGGTTGTTTACATCTGTCAAAACCTTAGGCAGCAGTTCACTTATGAAGATGTATGGAGATGTTGATGTTAATGTTGTTGTCGACCTCCTCCTGGTTGTTGAGTTTGGTGGTCTCGTCGCAGTCGCTGTCGGTGAAGGCGACCTGCTTGTCGTCGACGGTGTTGTTGGCGGCAGAGTTGCAGACTTCCCCTCCGATGGTGTTCTTCTTCTTGACGCCGGCGTGGTTGTGCTGCCAGGAGTCGTTGCAGAGCGTGGTCTCGTAGAAACTGCGGCTGCGGAACACTTTCCTGGGGAAGGTGATAGCAGGGTTAGTGGATACATGGGAAAGAATACTTTGGATCCTTAGAGAAGAATGTTTTATGGTTTGTTCAAAATTTCAATCTTCGGTAAGTGATAGTTTTATGTATGTATGGTGAAATAAATTCTCCGTTGATATAGGCATTGGCTGGTTGCAGATATAAACATTTTTAATAGAGTACGTGTCGAAGAGATTTTTCCGGAGAAAAAGATTGAATTTGCAGCCGTCAATTACAAGCAGCGCGTGTTTTGCTGACATTTTGCAGTTGGAGCGCTTCTCTAGTAATGTAAAAAATAATTGCCTCCACTTTTCATAAAGTTATTGATCTGGAACTTAAAAACGTCTTGAAATCAAAGCATAAAAAACTTTAAATTTACATCGTTTTATTACTGCAATAAGGAGCCCCGTGGCTAACTACTAGGGCATATAATGATGTCATTAGTGACCTGTCTCCGTTTTTAAATAGTGTAGTTTTGGCCAATTAGCTTTCAAACATTGATTTTGCCCAATTTTTTATATTAGCTTCCCATGCGTGGCTTAGGAGGAATCACAGACAAACATGAATTTGCTTTATACTATGTTATGCTGATATTCAGGTCAGCAGCCTTACCTATCAATCCTATTCCTCCTCTCGTGTGAGGAGCGGACCCGCACCAGGTGCGTCCCCTCCGAGGTCTGGTTGACGACGGTCTCCCTGACGCTGGAGTGGTCCCGGTACTGCTTGCGACTGCGCTTGCGCGAGTACTTGCCGCAGCAGAGCGTCTCGCGGAACGCCATGCGGTATCTGGTGGGGAAGAGATGAAGAAGGAAGAGGATAAATAAATAATAAATAAATCTCCAGACTGAAACACACATTATGTGGCCCTAAAGTAAGTTGCAGTAAGCGCTTGTGTTATAGGTACCTCATAATGGGCTAGGGGATAACCTAGTAACACCCAGGCACGAGCAAATATCGAAAAACCATTTTTACGAAATTGGCCCAACCCGGGGATCGAACCCGGAACCATCCGCTTAGCAGTCCGGTATATATACCGCTGCACCACAGAGGTCGTCAAAAGGATGAGATGAATATTTGGAGATTCAAGAATGCGTTGCGTAGGCATCATATGCGTGAGCCAGAGTTTTTAGACGGAGCGGGGATAGTAAAGACCGCAAACGTAACTTAATTGCCTGATGCTCAGAAATAGTTTTTGTTGGTCCTTGAAACTGTGGTTTAGCAGTGTGCAATAATTGTAATAAATATGTATGTTCATTATTTTGGAGCGATCTTATTTAAAATTTGAACAAATAACTACTTATAACTTTTTTTTACATATGCTAAAAAAACTTTTAACCTTGTATATCTTCAAGAAGGTACTAAGTTCTATGCTTAGTTGCATGTTTAGGTTGCAGAGACGACGTCTTGTGCGGATTGCTGCATTATTTTAAACTAGTGGCCGTCCGCGACTCCGTTCGCGTGGAAGTCGGTTTCACGTGGGAATGAGAAGTTTTCCCGCGGTAAAAAGTACCCTATGTCCTTTCCCAAGTTTAGTTATTTCTTCATACCAAATTTCATCAAAATCCGTTCAGTGGTTTAGGCGTGAAAGCGTAACAGACATACAGACAGACAGACAGAGTTACTCTCGCATTTATAATATTAGTAGGGAATTAGGGATTGACACGTGTACGCATTGAATAGTATATCAAGCTCCGAATACCTACAGTGATAAATAATTCATAGAAATGTCGTCAGGTCTAACGTTATATTTTAAACCTACATTTCGATAACGAATCAAATACTTAGTTATCTGTTGTATGTTTTGAATTATTTTTATATATCCACGGATAAAATGTTTAATTTTAGTATACACGCTGAGAATTTAAAATTAAAATCTACACAAATAAAAATGGAAATACACAAAAAAGTTCTCAAAAGTAATATATACGTAATTCTTACTTGAAATTTAACTTAATCTAACGGATTGCAACGCAATTAAGCATGTAAATTTTATTTCTAAGAAAAATGGCGACATTATTATTTCGGATAATATAACTTAACAGACGTGTAATAATCCGTTAAAATAAATTGAATTTTATGATATACATTATGCTTAAGAAAGAAAGTTTTGCTGCAGCAAAAACTTTTAAGTCAATTTGCATATTTTAACGTTTGTTAACTTCTATAACTATTAACTACTTACTTCTAAACTATTTGTAATTATCATTTAAATTATTTTTTACTATTCAGCAAAGTAACTCAATTAAGATAAAAAAACACAAGTAATATCGAGGTGTCTACATTTTAAGAACTCTTTATTCAACATACCAACACTTACGGAAGTTTAAATCAATATATTGAAGAAAAACCTTTTTACTCGCTATGTAATTAAATTACTTACAGATTTTGTATTTGCAAGTCTATATTGGCTTATGTAAAATTTTCTGCCAGTTTTGAAGCAGTATTTCTCCTAAGGGAGAATTTAGACCTGAGTCTAAATTACTGAAATAGCGCTTTCAATTAGCTCATTTTTATCAATTTCCTCAAATCTAAATCATTTATCGAGAAAACCCCCATATCTCTCACGGCATTGATATGCAGGATCGATAACCGTTCTACATTCAACAGTTAAACGCCCGCCAACGGCCGGCGAATGAATGAACGTTAAATTGAATTTGGAATTGAATGAATGAATGAATGGTCGAGACAATGGATAACAAAGATATCGTCCTCTTCGTTTGTGGCTTCAACTTTGAGGAGTCTGTTGTTTTTCGATTAGCACATGACAAAGGATTTTAAGCGAAAACTTTCAATTTAGACTAAAGGTAGTTTTTAGTTATATCCTCCGTTCGAGAGACGTTTATTTGTTCAGACGTTTATCATCCTTACTGATAAGAATTCTTAAAGAATGATGCTTACTTCTTTTTTTTAACACACAAAAGTTTTATTTAATAGTTATTTTTTTCAAATAGCCACATGATTTTGGAATTAAGCTCGGTTTAAAAATGAACTATGCCACTCTAAATTTGATTCTACGTCAGCGTTTAAAAGAAATCTTTAAAATTGCTTTTCCCTAAGCCGTGAGCCGCTAATGACTGAGCGTTCCCGCGGGCAGCACTACCATCACAAATTGGGAATTTTTGGGTAATGAACAAAAGTTATAATTCAACCAATTTGAACTGGCACAGCCAACAATACGTATCAGGTTGTATTCGACATTTTACATTCGAATTTCCACGTTTTGGTATTGTTTTTTTAACAATAAAAGTTTTCATTGAATGTTGACAAAGCTGGGCTTCAGTTTTTGCTAAACTTGTATTAAAAAAATTATGGTTTTTCATGCTTGTGAAACAAATTAATTGATTTTTGAAGATTTTCTTCGTTCGCATTTACGACCAAACTTGTAAATGAGCCATTTTAGGGTTCTGGGCCTCAATATGACAAAAATGACCCTAATATAGTCATCATCGTCTGACTGTTACAATCCACGTTGAAATCCATTTTGGTTAAAATAAGGTTTGTTGGAATTTAACCACTCTGCCCTATCGAAATAAATCGAAGTGGATCGCGGTTTTCCTGGAAAATTAAAAATATCCGTTAGGGATATTGCATTTGCACGTTTTATCTTTATTTCCGCTAAAATGATTGATCAGAAACAGTATTAACGGTATTACGTGAACAAAATTTATTTTTAGACATAATAAGCATCACTTCCCGAAATCAGGGAAAATGATTGAGAAGATTATAATGTTTTTAACCAAACTTGCATGAACTTTATTTCGTGTTCCGAGTCTACAAAAAATATTTAGATCATTATATAAAAGGCAGCTTATGTCCTCCTGCGCCCTTACAATACTAATAAGTCTTCAGAGACTTAAAGATGTTTGTTCTCGGAACCTATTACTTCCCTTTGTTTGTTTTGGCAAAATAGACAAAAGGGACCCACACCAGACAAACCCGTGTAAAACAACTGTTTGCCTTTTGTCAGGTAAGTTTTTGTTAATAGAATATACAAAACAAAGTTATTGAAAAATGCTTTGTTAAAATTAAATGGCGACAATGATAAACTAATCAAATAACAGGGTGAAGCGCAACAGGCATTTTTTTAAATATATTTTTTCATAAGACGAGATGAAATCCTCACGTGCCTTTGTTTTATTTTTCTCAAATTATAATTATTGCGATGAGTCGTAGCTGTGTTTGATAGCAATTAACGTATTAATGGTGGGTCGGTGACATTTCGGACCAAAAAAACTCGGACACCTTCGCAAAATTGAAAATCCATACATTGTTGAAGGTGTCCGAGTTTTTTTGGTCCGAAATGTCACCGACCCATTAATTGATGACATTTATAATGTAGTGTAAAGTTTACACGATGAAAACAGTGCAAATGCCATATTTGCACTTGTGTAATTTTTCTATATGACTTAAATAGATATTTTAATCAACGCAGTCCGTTCATTCAACTAGTTAAAAAATAACCCCTTAATTATTCACCTAAAAACTTTCACATCAAAAAAATGTTCAACTCGCAGACCATGACCAAAACTGTCAAACACAAATTTTCTCCTTCCACATTTTTCCATATTAATCTATACTTCTATACTAATATTATAAAGAGGAAAGATTTGATTTTTAGTTTGTTTGTTTGAAACGAATAGGCTCCGAAACTACTGGACCGATTTAAAAAATTCTTTCACCATTCGAAAGCTACATTATCCACGAGTAACATAGGCTATATTTTATTTTGGATAAAATAGGTTTCCGTAAGATTGCCACGGGAAAAACCATTTAGTAAAAGCTAGTAATTTATTTCAAGTCCCCTCACCTGTGACTCATGGCGTTGTACAGTATCGGGTTGACGGTCGCGGACAGGTAGTAGGAGATGCCCGCGACGTTGAACAGCGCCTCGTTGACGGCGCCGTAGTACGCCGTGTGCGCGCCGTAGATGTAGAACAGCCGCTGGAAGTGGAACGGCGCCCAGCACGCGAAGAACGCCACCACCACCGCCGCTGGGGGGGGGGGGGTAATAACAGCTGAATAGAATGCCTTATGTCTATACAGGGTTATTTCTAATTAGCGCATCACCTCTTGTAGGCAGCTTTTCTACATCAACTGGCGTGGCAGGCGCGCGAGCGACGAGGGGGGCGACCGGTTTAGGAACTTCTTACAAAATACAGAATTATAAATAACAGAGCGCGCAAATTTGTTTTTGTTTTTTTGTTTTTGTGTTAATTATCAAGTTTCGCAAAAAGCCGTAAAACAAATGTTATTGGAATTGATGTAAGGAAGCCGCCTGCAAGAGGTGATGCGCTAATTACAAATAACCCTGTATAATTTTTTTTACATGTCTACAAATAGTATATCTAACTGGTAAGATGTGTTAAGAATTACTACTAGGATTAATTTAAGCTTTAAGACGTATGAGTTATTCCTGTGGTGCAGGAATATATAGGTAGGCTTTTAATGCTGAGCGGATGATAAAAATTTAAAAATATATATTCAAAATTGGCTAGTGTCTGGGTGTAACTAGGTTCTGCCTAAGTCCACTGGTACCTTTGACACAAGTACACATTTGCTTCCTTTAGTGTCATATAGTTTGTGGCGAAATCTCGTGATTCGTTTATCATTTTGTTCTTACTTTTTATAATAGAAAGTTAAAGAACATTTTTAACATAAAATATTTCTTACTTTATCAGGCAATAACGTCCGACACATTTGAATATAATCTTGTATACGGAAGAAATTATGACCCTAAATAACTCATATGATATCGTAAAGGGAAATTCCTTTGTTCGACATGCAAACTCATTTTAACCACGGGTAGATTGCGGCGGCGAAATTACCATTATTTTAATTTTAATTAAACTCTACATTGTTGAAGTTTATACAATAGAATCCCCGAAAATATCACTTCTGCAATATTTTTGGGTATCCGAAAAATTTAACGATAGAGCAGCTGATCTTACTTATTTCTTATAGGTATTATTAATGCGAAAGCTTGTAAGTATGTTAGTGTGTTTGTTCCTCTTTCAACCAATTACT
Source organism: Emmelina monodactyla (assembly GCA_916618145.1). NCBI lineage: Eukaryota > Metazoa > Arthropoda > Insecta > Lepidoptera > Pterophoridae > Emmelina > Emmelina monodactyla. Next base: position 9,203,735 of record OU745316.1, read on the forward strand.
ACGGACGGATTAGGATTGAATTTGCTATGTAGATTGACTTAAAGCTGGAGGTTTTTAAATGGGAATTTTTTCCACGTGTGTGCCTCATTCCCACGGTAAAGGTCATTTAGCTACGAGTGAAACCGCAGGGCGGAAACTAAATAAAAATATAAAAAATATGTCTACAAGAGATAACCTAAATGTCTCACACAATTGTCACCCAAATATCTAAACAAAGGAACATCGATCATAACTTAGAATTGAAAATATTGTCTTTCCATATTTATTACGATATCCAGTATATTCTTTAAAAACGGGACACAAAAGGAAAATGAAATCTGTTCTATGATAAAGGACTAAATAATTAAATTTGATTTCCCTCGAGGCAAGAATTTACGTAGAAATAGAATTATAGATATTAAAACGGACCTTCTTTGGCACTTAACTCGCTGATTGAGGAAATCACATTTTGAATACTGTTTTTAAATTTGATTCAGTTGATTTCAATGAATATTGTTAGCCACCTTAATAATAATGTTCCATTTGGAAAAATATATGGATTAAGATCGGCTCTTTAGAAGCATTGTGCACCTTGCATACCGCGGGAACGCATACATTACGAGTACAAACACTAGGACCCATGCTGTCACAAACGTTGCCAAAAGCATTCATTGCCACATGCTTCCTAACAACATTTATATGAAACCGACAATATTGAATTGGTTGGCAATATTCGCAGTTTGAGACGCAGACGACCACAACATGTTTGTAACGACTTTTCTCGCTTTACACTTGTAATATAACCTTCCTTCTGTCAGACCGAGGTGATATTAGCTTACTAATAGTCTAAATTTCTAAGGCGTACTTAAAACGATTGCGGGAGCGACCGGCGATTGGTTTAAAATGTTAAAATTGCCTGTCATCCTCACAGAAAGAGTAGTCTTTGAATATTGAATTTGTATTTCCATAAAAAAAAACTGACAAAATAATTTTGTCTTGAAAAATATCTTTGTACTTTATTAATTTCCAATAGTAAAATGATTGGAAATTAATCAAGTCGGCAAAAGTTTGAATATTTTTAAGTCAAAAGGTTACCTATAAAAAGCCAAGCAAGTGCCAGTCGTATTTGGGTCCCGTACAACCCTGTTTCAGCAGTACAGCTTGGTTTCGACGACGATTACTATGTTTCCCTGATCTACAGGATTATCTTTAGCATTTGTATATTCTGAGAAAAATAATTTAAAAGGCAGATAATATCAATTATGAGAGATATACAACAAAGTAAATTAGGGTTTCCTTTACTGTTTGAGGAAATGAACCCTCAATATCACTCTTTTATTTGCTTCTTTCTGTTCATAGCTAAAACTTTGCATTTAATCAAACAATCGAACCATATTTTTTTCTGACTGAGATACTAATAGTTCTAAGATTGATTGAGTAGGGTTTATCAATTTCAAAATTTAATGATAAGTAAATCTCCAGACAATAAACTATCTAAAGTAAGCGCTTTTAATAAACAAGCTTGCACCACAAAATAAAAAAAAGCAATTAAATAGCCAACAAGGTTACTACTAACGGCAACTACACACGAGCCAATTTACTTACTTCACATGAAAACAGAGTGATTCTAAAATAATTCATTTTTCTTCGAGATACGAAACCCTAAATTAAGTCATATGGGTAATGCAATTGTTAATATTTTTAAAATTTTAACCATGATGGGATTAATTTGACAACGTAATAAGGTGATTTACGAACTTTCTTATGCCACTTCATGCTTAATAGACCAGGGTCGATAATTTTTAAAACCAATTAAAATCGTAGTAAGATGAAACTCATTAGAAAAGGAGGGGAATAATATAAAAATGAAGGGAAAAATATTTTACGGGCGATCTGAGGTCGGGGAGGGGATGGGGTGAGTTTTTAAGGGTAAAAAACGGTTTTTCTCGATTTCCGGCAAAACTAAAAGTCCTATCAAAAAAAGTCAAATGGCAAAGTTGTAGGTAATAAAAAGATCTAAAACTTTTGTATTTACACTTTTTTCACATAACCTCAAAATTTATGTAAAAAATTCAAAAAACCAAGTTTTTGGTTTTTTATCTTTTACAAAAAAAATTTTTTTTAACGCAATTTGGTGAAAACTTACCTTTTTATGTCCCAAATACGCTGTAATTTATTTGATTAAAAATATTTTTTTTTTCACCTTATTTTGAATTAATATCGAAAAAACACCCTAATTTTCAATCGAAAACTCACCCGTCAAAATATCAGCTTTTTTCAAAAAGTTGGTGTTTTCTGTTCGTTTAAATCTCTACTTTTCGATGGTGAAAAAAAATGATATGATATTACCTACAACTTTGCCGTTTGACTTTTTTCGATAGGACTTTTGTTTTGCCGGAAATCGAGAAAAACCGTTTTTTACCCTTAAAAACTCACCCCCATCCCCTCCCCGACCTCAGATCGCCCGTAAATTATTTTTCCCTTCATTTTTATAATATTTCCTTCCTTTTCTAATGGGTTTCATCCTACTACAATTTTATTTCACTTTTTATTATTTTTAAAGGCTTCTACCCTGGTCTATAAGTAAAATAAAGTTACCTAAATCTTATCAAACTTTGGCCCGAAACTTTTTCATTTTTTGTTTTATTTCGATTTACTTTTTTTTGTTTACAGAGTTTAAGGAGCATAAAATATTGAAGTAATTTCAACTTAGATTGGTGCTCAGCAGTTATGGGAAAATATATTTCTATAGATTTTTTTTTGTTGCTGGATAATTTATAAGCAGCATCATAGCAGCAGCAGGCATCCGTTGTGCGAATGATCTGTTTTTTTTCTGTTTGAGCAGTAAATAAAAAAAATGGCGAATAATTAAATTTAACAGCAAAAGTTTACTGCGTATCGTTTTCTAGAAAACAAAAACAACTTGGTTACTTACTGGTTTAATTTTATAACTTAAACTATCTGACTACTTTACTTTATAACTAAAACCAGTCTTAGACATCAAAACTTTTGTTGAAGAGGAAGTTTCAATCTTAACCATTCTCTTCTGTACTTTTCACTAACTTTATTATTAAGTAAAGCTTACATTGATCCAAATTTGCCAATTTTGCTCTTCAAATTGGCTTAGAGGAATCCGAGTTTTTCCTAAATAAATTTCCTATTTCCTGTATTTGTGATACCCTTTCACTTTCGCCGAATGAAACATAAAAACGCCCTAAAACCTTACTTATCTATACAAACAATGAAAAAATACCGGTACGTAACTCAAAGCCTGTAAGTTAGGCTAAGTACATTTGGCTTAGTTCCTAATCGATCACTGGCTGGCGAAAATTGCCTGCACGTCGATCGCTAATGGCCATGTAGGACCTTCTTGAGCACGTCTCATTTGTCACTCCTTATTTGAAGTTTGATATCAAATTATTAGACGTACCTAAACCCTGATGGCATTAGGTTAGATTAGAGTTGTTAAATTAATTAAAATAGCAACTTTAATACCTTAATCTTGTCAGGTCAGTTTAGTTTTTTTACAATTTATTTGAATCGTTAATAAAAAAAACTGAAACAAAATATTTTGTGTACTAATTAAAATCAAACAACTTGCTAATATAAACTATGACAATCCAACGCTTTTACATAACTTAAAATAATATATTACTGTATTTGTGATTTTACATCCGATACTAATAAAATAGGCTTATCTAGTTTTCGTTTACGTTTCACTAGATGTACAGTCAGCAAAAGTCGCTGAACAGAATTAAAAGTTTAAAATATTTAAGCACCCAACGAATCATAAATCTTTGTCGTGACAAGAGCACAAAAAAAACTAAACTTACAAATGTTCATTTCAAGCATAATAACTGTTTAATAAGTTACTTATTAAGTGTTAGGTTGTTGTGCACTTTTAATTTTTGTTGCACTACTGTTCACAGCCCATCTGCTCAGAAAGCGATCATAATTTTTATAGCGATTTTAATTTCACGAGTGGTTGAGTCCAGCTGTGGGCTCTTTCGCGACGATTACTGGGCTGACTCGATAGGTGAAATACCACCGTAGCACAGAAAACCGACGTGAAGTAGGGACGATGTTCCTGCGTTTCGTTCGGTGAGTGCGGTATCCGGTGCCCAATTTTCTCAAAGGTCAGCAACACACCCCCAACACCCACAGTGTTGCGGGTAGTCATGGGCGGCGGTGATCACTTACCATCAGGTGACCCGCCTGCTCATTTTCTCCCAATATCATAAAATAAATCAATCAGCTGGTACTAACCCAGCATGCGTATGATGGAGCGGCGCGACTGGCGCGCCTCGCCGTGCACGCTGCCGTTGACGCCGTGCAGCGCGCCCGCGCGCCCCGCCTTCTGCGCCTGCGACGCTCTGTGGGCAAGCGGCTTTACTTAGCTTAGAGAACAATGATTAAGTATTAAGTAAGTGGATCTTGTATCAGAGTTATAGGAATGACTTTTCGACATACGCTGTGGCGCAGCGGTATTTATACCGGACTGTTCCAGCGGTAGATCTCCGGTTTCATTCCCAGGTCGGGCCAATTTAATTAAAATTTGTGTTCTATATTTTCTCATGTCTGGGTGTAGCCAAGTTCTCCCCATTGTGTAGTACCTTTAGAAAAGCTTTGCTTAGTTTAGAACCACATAGTTGGTACGGTGTTCTGGAGATTATTTATTTGGAGATCTGAGGCCAATGTAAGGAATTGACAACCCTTTTTTTTTTTTTTTTTTTTTGTTCTCGCGGTGAAATGCATTTACGCACCGTACCCCCCACCTGGGTGGCGGGGGGCGTGTGTGGGACTCCCGCCTGAGCAACTGACACGTTGCCCAGGGGACTACCCACTAAAACACCGCGGCGCTCCGTCTTCGCCTTGGTGGTGAAGCCGTGGGGCCCGGACCGGCGGCCCTACGCCACGACTTCACCGGCGATGGGCCCGTCTACTGCACGACGGGCCCATTTTGACCCCCCCGCGGTGAAGGGGGGCCTGTGGGAACGACCGGGAGCGCCCGATTGTTCCCACCCGTCGACGGTGGTGGACCGTGCAATGCGGGCAGGTGGATTCCCACGTCCCCCGCCCACTGGCCACCACCAGGCTGGACTTGGGCGCGATCGCGCCTCGTCCGGCCCCTTCGACGTCTGCGGTGCGGGGGGCGCGAGAGGATCGTTCTCACGCACCCGCTCCGCAGCCTCCTTCTGCGACATGACGTCCTCGCAGAAAGAGGCCACCGCGACCCAGACCGCCTCGGAGCCCAGCATGGCGTACACCAAGCCGGGCAGCGAGAGGTCCGGGCCAGCGGACGCCTGGAGGCGACGACGTGGCACATCCCAGGCCGGACATTCGGCCAGGGTGTGCCACGCTGTGTCGTCCGGCGCGCCACAGTGGTGGCACGCCGTGGATTCCTCCCTTTGAATCCGGCACAGGAAATGTCCAAAGCTGCCATGCCCGGACAAGACCTGCGCCAGACGGTAGGTGAGGAACCCATGCCTCCTGTCGATCCATCCCTCAATGACTGGACCGACGGCGTCCAGGGTCCACCGCCCGTCGTCCGCGTTGGCCATCTCCGCCGTCCACCGGCGGAACATGACCTCGCGGGCCCTTCGCCAGACGGCGACCCTCTCGTCCGGTGCTGCGGGCTCCCCCTGAGCCCGCTTGTCCGCCGTCCAGTGGTAGACGGCGGCCAGCACCTCGGCCTCAAAGTACCATGGCGGAGTGCCCGCCATGGCACATGCCGCCCCGTGACTAACCGTGCCGTAAGCCCGCGCCATTCGCTGTGCGATGGCGCGTTGGGGCTTACGGAGCAGGGCACGGTTAGTCGCCACCAGATCGTGCGCCCACACGGGCGCACCGTAAAGGGCCATGCTGCGTAGCACGCCGGCATAAAGGCGCCGGCATGCCACAGCAGGCCCCCCGATGTTTGGGAGGAGCCAACTAAGGCTCCTCGCCGACTTCAGGAGGCGTTCGCGGAGCAGGCGGAAGTGCTCCGCGAACTTCCACCGGCACGATATGGTCAGGCCCAGATATTTTATCTGGGCCTGCACCTCCACCCTCCTCCCGGCCACCACGACGTGGGCGTCCGGCGGCGGCTCCCCTCGAGGCCCATGAAAATATATGGCCTCGGTTTTGGGGAGCGCCACTTCCAGCCCCAGCCGCCCGATACGACGGGCGACCAGGGTTCCCCCCACCGACGCCCGGTCGGCCGCCTCCCCGAAGTTGCGCCCCCGCGCCGTGACGAGGGTGTCGTCCGCATAGCAGACGACACCAACGCCATCGGGGAGGGCGCCCCGGAGGAGCCAGTCGTAGCCTATGTTCCACAGGAGTGGTCCTAGGACCGACCCCTGCGGAACGCCCGACTCCACCGGCCGCCGCCTCATGCGGCCGTCCCTGCCGACGAACAGTACCTCCCGGCCTTGGAGGTAGTTCGTCAGCAGGGCCCTCAGGTATGGAGGCACTCCGTGATACCGGAGCGCCTCCAATATTGTGGCGTGGGGGATGGAGTTGAAGGCATTCCTTATGTCAAAAGACACCGCCATCACCCCTCCCCCCGCCCTCGCCCCCTCCTGGGTGATGCGCTTCACCTCCAGAAGCGCATCCACTGTGGACCGGCCCGTCCGAAACCCGTACTGGGCCTCGGACAAGTCAGGGCCGGTCCCCCCCAGGTGCTCCTTGAGGCGTGCCGCGATCACGCTCTCAAGGAGCTTGGCCGCATCGTCCAGGAGGACGATTGGCCGGTAGCCGGAGGGCGAATCCTCCGGCCGACCCACCTTTCGGAGGAGGCACAAAACCCCCTCCTTCCACACCTTCGGGAACCTCCCCGACGCAAAGCAGCGGTCGAAGAGGTCCCGAAAACGTCGCTCCATTTGGGCGGTGGCTATCGCCACCACCCGTGCCGGCACGCCGTCTGGCCCCGGCGCCGTCTTTTTGCCCCGGAGGCGGGCCGCCGCCGAGGCAAACTCCGTCTCCGACACCGGGGGAATCCCGGCGTCGGCCGGAGGGCCCATTCGCGGGAGCGGGGCCATCCGGGGAGGGACGAAGTCCGGCGAGCGGTCCGGGAAGAGACCCCGGACCACCTCCTCCAGCAAGGCCGGCTGGAGGGCCTCGACTAGGGGGGGGCCGATCGGACGCAGCTGATTGCGCGCCGCCCGATACGGCCTCCCCCAGGGATCGGCATCCAATCCCGCCAGCATCTCCAGCCTTGCCGCCTTTTTGGCCTCCCGGATTGCCACCTTGAGGACGCGCCGGGCCTCCACGTAGGAGGCATAGAGGCGGTCCTCGTTGGCGGCATCACGGTTGGCGCGGCGGCGGGCCCGCTGGAAGGCCCTCCTCGCGGCGCCGCAGTCGTCCCGGAGGCCGGCGAGTTCCGCCGACCACCAGTAGACCGCGCGCTTGGGCGGCGGCCGTCGCGACCGAGGCATGCTGGAGTCGCACACCTCGGTCATTGCCTCCCTCAGTTGGAGGGCGGCCTCGTCGACGTCCGGACTGGTTGACGGAGCAAACCAGTCCTGGACGAAAGCCGCCTCCGTGGCCGCGACGCGGTCCAGCCGCGACAGGGCCCACCGCGGGAAGGACCTTCTTCCTTCCCGCTCCCCCCCCACTGGTGGACACTGAGTGGAGAACTCTATCCGAATATACCTGTGATCGGATAGGTTCTCCCTCACGTCCACCTCCCACCGGCGCACGAGCGCGGCCAGGGCTGCAGTGGCGAACGAGACGTCCGGCACCGAGCTCCCGTTGTGGCGCACGCACGTGCGCACTGTTCCCCGGTTGAGGAGCACCAGCCCAGTGGACGCCGCCCAGGCCGCAAGACAGCGGCCCAGGGGATGGTCGATGTGGTCTCCCCAGACCACGGACCTGGCGTTCAGGTCGCCCAGAACCGCGACCTTACTCCTCCCCAGCCGTGCAAGCGCCGCCGTGAGAGTCTGGAGATAATTCTCCAGCTCCACGACCGGACGCTTTGGGGGGAAGTAGACGCCCACCAGGGCGGCATCCCCCCACGCGGCGGCCACGTATCCATGGCCCCTCTCTATGAGCGAGAGGGGCGGGGAGTCCGTGGAAGGCCGCGGCACGATGGCCACCGTACCGTCCGTGTCCCGCAGCCAGGAGGCTGGGAAGTTGAACGGCTCGGCGACCACGGCAAGGTCCCCCGACCACTCGGCTAGCACTTGGACCATTAGGTCCTGTGCCGCCTGACAGTGGTTGAGGTTAACCTGCATAATGGTTCGATGTCCGAGACTGGGCATTACTCGGACATCGTTCCATCAACGGTGACCGGGGGAACCTGGGCACCTGAAAGGGCGGGCCGTGCGGTGGCCTGCTCCTTTCCCCTCCTGACGGGAGGGCTGCATTTAGCCCCCCCCATTACGTGGCCCGTCGGCCTCCCACTCGCTGCGCATACAGCGCAGTGGGGACTCCCGGTGCAGGTGGCCTGCCGATGGCCGGCCTGGCCACACCGGAAGCACAGATCCGACCTGTCCACCGGTGAGGGACAATACGGCCGGGCGTGTCCGAGCGCGAGGCACCGGTAGCAGCGCATTGGCTGCTCCTCCAGCGCCCGGACCACTGCCGAACTAAAGCCGATGAGTAACCGTCCCTTTTTGAGGACGGCCTCAGCGGCGACGGCGGGGCACTGAAGCCGGATGCGGCCCATGCCCCCGCTGCCCTGCCGGATTTCCCCAGCCTTCACGACCTCCAGATCGCATCCCCCGGCCGCCGCCACGGCAGCGGCTACCTCGCCCTTAGTGACGGAGTCGTCCAACTCCGACACTATGAGGGACGAGGTCTTGACAGGCCGCGCCACCTTGGCCACGTCGGCGATGGCCTCTGCCATCTTGGCGGCAAAGGCGTCGGCCTTCTGTTGCCGGTCGGCCCCCGGGAACTCGAAGATTCGAGCCCCCGTTTGGGTCCGTCGGCACGTCACCCTCTCTATACCCATCTCTGAAGGGCGGACCGTCTGTCGGGCTCTAATGAACGCCGACTCATAGGTCTCGCCCTTCGAGACGGCCTCCGGTGAGAGGGTGATGACGACTGCCGCCGTTTTGGAGGCGGCGCTCTTTTTCTTCTTCCGGCTCTTTTTGGGAGCCGGAGTAGGGGCCGCCTTTTTGGCAGGCCTCTGCGTTGCGGAGGAAGGAGGCTGAGGCGCCTTCTTCTTCCTTCGGGCCACTGTGGCCCACCCCTCGTTGGCCTCTGTGGCCGAGGGCAGCATTGTGTCCTCCTGAGAGGACACTACCGCCGCCGACTGGATGCCGGACGGGCCTGTGATCTGGGCCGCCGGGACAAGGGCCGGTGCAGCCGGAGCCGCCGCCTTCTTGGCCGCCTTCTTCTTTTGGGACGCCGACGCCGGGATGGAAACCGGCGCCGGGCCCGCCGCCGGGGCCACCACCCCCGAGCGACCCTTGCTCGCCGCCAATGGCGGCCGGACCACTTTTGCCGGCAAGAGGCGGTCCTCGACTCCGGCCAGGCAGGAGCGCACGAAGGCACGCTCCTCCTGCATGACCCCTCTGATCGCTTCCAGCATCTCCGGGGACAAGGGACCTCCGGCGCTGGCAGCAGGAGCCACCGACCCCTTACGGCGGAGTCCTTCCAGCTCCATTCGAAGCGCTGCGATCTCGCGGCTCTGGCCCTCTACCATCGCCTCGAGTCGCTTGGTCTCATCTGAGGCCACCCGACTCATCGCCTCCGCGACGATCTCGCCGAGCGACGCCGCCGAGGCCCTGAGAGCCGCCTGAGCCGGCTTTGTGAGCTTGGAGGAGTTGGCGGTCACCAAGATGGCTTCCACCTCCTCCTCCGCCTGCTTCTTAAGGAGGCTCGCCAGCCTTCCCATGTCTTTCTTGGCGGCGGGAGTATTCCTCGCCGCCAAGTACCTCGCGCGCGATGCCTCGCTTGGCGCGACCTCCTTCTCGCTTTCCGACGGGGCCTCCGTCCTCGGAGCACCCCGCGGAGTGCGACCTCTGCCGCGCACACTGCGGCCCCGCTTGGCCTTTACGGCCTTTACAGAAGAGGTCCCTGAGGACCCTTCGGATGCGCGCGTGCGCGACCGCAATCGCTTGCGCGTCCACTTATCCGACGCATCGCTCGCCACCGATGCGTCAGACAAACACCCATCCGACATATCACTCGGCCTGACGAACAGGTCCGAGGACGTCTGGGCTACTGGTGGCGTCTTCGCCAACCTCGCTCGAGCCTGCACCTCTACAGGCTGGCCCTGAGAAGGGCCTTTTGGGGGACTCCCGGGGGTTACGGGATCCGCTCGCATCGATAGATCCATTATAAGAATCTAAATCACTGCCTCACAGTTTGGTCTTTGAGATTTTGTCTCTACCGCTACTGGCCACTGCGTTACCGCGCACCAAGTAGGGAGAGTCCAGGGCAGACGACGGGGACGTACTCGAAAAGACACTGTGGGGGCTGCCCCAGGAATTGACAACCCTGCTGTCAGGATTTTTCAAGTCGTTCAATAGGCACCTGACTTGACTTGAGCACAAAGAGCTATAAAATGGCCGGGCCTAACAATTCAATGTGCCTTCCGGAGCAGAAACTCAACAAGAAGAGTGTTATAATATGACTGGTTGCTTGATGAAGCGATTTTCTAGATCGCGTTACTAAGCTCCTTTGCTACTTTAATCTGTAGAGATCAGTATTCAATTAAGATAAGATATAGATACGGGGGGATGCTTAAGCCAGTTTGAACCCGAAAGCTACGTAATAAGTAAGTAGAGTTGGTTGAAATGAGCTTGTAATGAGTAATCAATATCAGGAAAGTATCATAATGATGACAGGTATATTAATTATTATTTTACACAAACGTTACATGTCTTTTGGATTTCTGTTACTGTCCTAAATGCTCTGAACCTTTTACTAAAACCGTTAAACCCAGCTTATAGCACACAGCTATAAGCTAATAAACCTCGAAATAATCTGAGCTAATAATCCACCTCGCTTCGAAACTGTTTAACTTTTTATTAGATATTGGTACTAAACAAATGTTTTATAACTCTAGGCAGCCGAGACCACATTCACTCAACTAACAATTCAACAACTCTCCTAACTCGCCGGGAAGTATGGGATACATATAACGCAGGAAATGGGCAAATATGAAATGTGGTTGGACCTCACTACCAACTGGCTGACCGTATATGGTTCCACATATCATACAAATACTGCTATTGGGCCAGTGTACGCCCCGTTTAGGTAATTGTAGGAAAATAGTGTGGTTGTTGCGAACACCATAGGCTAAAAATTAAAACCGACATATTAAAAAACATACAAGCTATGTCTATCTTCGTTACAAGTTTTGTAATTGACATACTTCAGTTAATGTTAGGTTTAAACTTCGTTTGAATCTTCTAATCAGAATGGAAGATAAGCCGCTAAGAAAAGTCAGGCTACATCAAGGAACAAATGAATTCCCCCTCTGTCTGCCCTAGGACACGTAAACATGTTTTCTAACAAACATAAACCGACTGCTTGAGTTAAATTTGTATTTAGATTACCCTCATAAAGCTGTTACGACTGTATACTTCGTGCTAACATTCTGTAATGTGCATAAGCACTATGTAGGAAACTCATTGCTAGAATACTGGCAGCTATTGTTTTATATTATTTAAATAGATTCTAAAGAAGAAACAAGGAGATATTGACAGCATCCTTCCAGACTCAGTCTATCTGTGATTTTCTTGTAAATGATGTTTTTTGTAAGTTTGGTTCGGTTAATCAAGTATTGACGGACCGTGGTTCGATTTTCACTTCGAATATGGTCAAAGAAACACTCGATTTCTTTGATACGACATTGTGTGTAGCCGCTACACGGCATCCACAAACTATAGGGCTTGTAGAACGGTATAACAGAACTTTAATTCAAGGTTTATCTATGTACGCGAATTCGCAACAATCTCATTGGTGTATGTATGTACCGCTCATAAATCATGCATACAACGTATCTAAACAGTCTTCTACTCAGTTGTCTCCATTTTCAGTTAGGGTCAATTTATACTAGGGCAGAGTCGAAGCGCATCGAGGCTTCTATTCAAAACTGAACATAACAAATTCAACCTTAACCCCACAGCGTAACGCACGCATTGCTTCTGAGATTTTAAAAAGACGCGCGCATTTTTCGGAATTCGCGCGTCTGCGCGTGACCAACGCTGATTGGTGCGTGCGCATTCTCTTTAGTTGTGAAGAGTTTGACGCTTCGGTGCGCTTCGACTCTGCCCTAGTATAAATTGACCCTTATGTTCGCGCGCGATCCTCTTATAAGGTCCGATGCCAATGTAAATATAAATTTGTTAACGGATGATCTCGATATTACGTCACGTTCTGCTGCGAATAATGTGCGTATCACGAAAGCGTTAGAAAATATACGTAAGGTTCAAACACGTCAGAAGAGACTGTTTGACAGGAAGGTCAAGTTTGTGCGTTATGAACCTGGAGATTTAGTTCTTGTATATAACCCTAGGAAAACGACTAGGATTGGTTCTAAGCTGTCACGCTTATATTTTGGCCCATATAGAGTTGTGCGTTGTTTAAGTAATAATAATTACTTAATTACAAAAGTCAATGGTTCTTCTGCTCGTAATTTAATATATCATCATAATTCTATGAAACCGTTCAAATAACGATTGTAATATATTTTGCCCAACTTCTAGAATATTATTCATGTGTATTATAGGTAGGTAGGTACACTATTCTTTCTCATTATATTTTTGTGTTATATTTTTGTGTAATAGTTTCAGCTTTTACTTATAGGTGAAATAAGATATTTCATTTATCTTAATGGTATAAGGTATGTGTTATGTATAAGAAATGGTAACGCATGGAATAGCATTCCATATGGTATCATCTTAGGTCTTTTATTAAGTTGATGAATAGAATTAAGAAACGAATACTTGCTCGATTGCCATAAAAAAAAAAATACTTATTATAGGTTTTAGATTTTTGCTTTGTCTATGGATGTTGACATTGGTAAAAAAAGAAAAACTGTCAGTTCTGTCATGTAATTTTCTTATGTCAAGTCAGTCAGTATTGTTTGTTTATGTTTACAAATGGTGATGAATACGGAATAATTTAATTAAATGCATGATCATAATTGTGAAAAATGATTGTTATTAAAAATAGTGTTATGAAAGGAAAATGATGATGCAACAAAAAGAATGTGGGAGGTTAGTTTTTGTCGTGTGGAATCGCTGTCATTCTCTATCTAAAACTTCTTAACCCTTAAATTGGCAAGATGAGTTAAGTCCAAATTTAACTTTCTTTTTGAACTTTCTCGATTGGTTATAACCTAAAATGCATAAAAAAAATACAAAAAAAAATCCTACATTTTCAGTTTTCGCGAAAATGAATGTGCTTCACGAATGACGTTGCCAGTTACTGAGTAAACTATATATGTACTTGGAGGAGTACGTTGCCATGAATACGACAAAATTCATTTATTTATTTTTATCATTATTTATTAAAAATAATTCAATTATCCTTAATAATATTACTTATAAATGTGAGAATGTGTATGTCTTTCTGTCTGTATGTGTGTTTCGCTTTTAAGTAAAAACGGCTGTACCGATTTTGATGAATTAGGAATAAAGGTAGGTCGACACCCTAAAAGAAAAAAGGATACTTTTTCCCGCAGAAATAAGCCTCATTTTCACGGGAAAAGTCATTTGGATGAAACCGCAGGGCTAATTTTATATAAAATTGAAGAAAACAATATAATTTCGGCTTTAGAACGGCGTCCTTGATAGTGAGATCAGCATGTCCCAACTGAGGGTAGTCGACTAACCCTGTCTGCCGGAACCAAAGCTAAAATTTTGTGCGAGCGTCTTAACATTAAGCACTGTAGATAAATCGAACATTTAAATAAAAACACCCCTTATGTGGTGTTATACAACCACAAAATAAATAAAAACTTATGTATAGAGCTTGGCAATGTACTTCGTGAATACCGAAGTTTGTTAAGTGTAATTTACTGCTTATTTGGCAATGGTATTTACGGAGTACACAAAATCTTGCGCGCCAATAAAGTCATTACTATGTAACTTTATCATAAAATAACTATAGTAGGCACCCACGTATCTCTTTAGCATGCAATGTTATTCCAAATAAATATTATTTACCAAAAAAATCGTTTAAAAATATCAATAATACGTCCCCGGTTCGCAGACACATCGGGCTGCTTCGCAGAAATTTTGATTTTTACAGTTTAATATAAATGCTACCACTGATAAAATTAGTTTCTAACAAAATTAGTGAAATTTCAAGTCATACCATATAAAAATATTTAATAATTTATAAATAAAAAATGTTGTAGATTTTTTTGAAATCAGTGTACTCCGTGTATACCAATATCAATTTAAGGGTTAACAAGAATATCTTGGAGAAGGGAATCTTTGATTCTATTTAGAGATGATTTGCATATATTCCAGGGGGAGCGTGAAGGGATTATTTATTGGTTTGTTGTATCATTGTTGATTTTTATTAACCGTTATCACAAGTATGTAATAAGAGAATATTTGAATGTTTTCACTATTTGCCCCAAAGATTTAATATTCAAATACGTATTTAATTTATGAAACTTCATATTGAGTAAAGATAGGGTTTTTCTTAGACTGTTAAAATCTTGATGAAGTAGGTAAATTTGATTAAATGAATTTTTGTAAGTATGTGGATGATGGAGTAGTTGTTCGATAATAATATTTCTCATTTGTTATGTCGAGTCATTATGTGGTGTTTTGTATTGTTATTTTTGTCTTTTGTCGAGCGAGATGTAACATTGATAATTTTCAGATGATGACTTTGGACAATGATGTATCTATAGAGATAATTTGATAATGCAGCTAAGCAGCCATGATTACTGGATGCTGCCTAGATGCATGATGATTAAACCACTACGATTGTGATTGAAATATTTAAGTTTTTTTTGCGTCTATTTTCAAAATTCCTATTTTTAAGTTCTTGTGAAGTTTTTGGACTAGCATACTGTGATTCACCCATACATCATGTATTTTTGTTAGGTTTTTGCATGGTGGGGTCAGTTTAACTTGTTTATTTATCTTTCTTATTTCATTTGTTTACTCCACATTTTAACCTGACTGGTTGTTAGCTACAACTATGGGGTTGAATCACTTTTACTTCGGAACTTCCTAACTTAGGTAGGCTAGGAAGACATGTGCCTGGAAGTGATGCCGATTTTGATTAGTATCAAAATCTTTTTCGTAGGCGGTGGGATGTAATGTGCATAAGCACTATGTAGGAAACTCATTGCTAGAATACTGGCAGCTATTGTTTTATATTATTTAAATAGATTCTAAAGAAGAAACAAGGAGATATTGACAGCATCCTTCCAGACTCAGTCATATTTTCGTGCTCGGACTGTGGGCACATAACATTAAAATCACTTTTATGCTTTGAATATAAAGCTTTAAAAAAGATTAAAATCTTTGATTTCTCGCTCACGTTTCCCCCAAACGTTAGTCATTCACAATGACTCGCTATATGTCATGTTGCTAAGTAGAAAAACTACGATTTTCATGTCATTATTTGTCATAGTATAGTAGTAGTATACTTAAGCAAAATAGGTTTCCTACTTATTATTAGCATAAAAACATATAAATGTTGTCATCATTAACTCAGAAATAGTGTTGTAAAATAAAAGGTTATTATTTTCGTCCGACTAACGTAACAGTCCGTTCCCAGCATGGGATCCCACGGTGCGTGAAAAAACGCACCGCACTAAGATCAGTGCATGTAAGAAGGTTTGATTTATCTAATTAATACTAAACTTTAAATTCCTCACCTTTAACTAAATGCAAGGAATTAAAATTGCACAACGCTTTTCAAAACGTTCTGTTAATTGAAGAGTAATTTCCGTTTAAACTTAAATAAAACAGTTAATGGCCGACGGATTTTACAAGGAGGTTTAATTAAGTGAACTAGAAAGAGGGTAGTTTGCTTTCAATGGTACCATATTAGGGAAGATCTTTTGCAAGAATTCAAAGTAATGGTTCTTAATTAATTTTATAAATAAAGGTGTAGTTGTTAGCTTTTGAATGACTACGTTTAGGTAACTTGAAACAGAGTTCATTATTAATTAGGTATACACATTGCCTGAACTAGAAAATCTTTGTCTAGACATGGATTAAACTTAAGAAACTGTAATTAAGAAGATAACGTTATAAAATATTCGCGTTGTTTTCTAGTTTAACTAAGACTTTTCAGTTGCCAAGCTTTAGCTCCTTCTAATGAGGTTTACATGTTAGGTACTTTACACGCAAAAACGTCTAAAACTTTATATTTTTTTGGATGCTGCAGGCCTATAAAAAATTTATATTTTTTTATAAAAAAATATCTTGAAAATAATATAAAGTGAAAATTTGCATGTATGGATATGGTTGGATTTGAATAAAAATTAGTTCATATGCAAATAAATTATAACACAAAATAACACGCTTTCTATTTCGAATTTAATTTAAGTGTGAAGCTAAATGCCCACGATTATTTAAACCCATAATCTCCCCTCCGCTAGTTTGTTGTGAGATATTAAATTAGATTGGCAGTAAAATCAAAGGTTAATTTGTTATTCAACGTAGTTAGTATTTCATTGTTGGAGGTTTGCCTTTCTCGATTTTTTTGTCCTTTTCAAATTATTTCCAAAACCTATGAACAAAAATCAAAGTGCAAATACATTTCGTATTTTATCTGGCAACAAAATTAAAGACCGCTTCACGAAGTCCTAACATACTCGTACAACTTTCACCATTGGGCGGCTTTCTAAGAACAATCCATTTTAAGGAGCAAGTTGTCCCAATAACAGTAGTCCAATAATAAGAAATCCCACGCAATATTTACACAAGACAGATGGTGGCCAAAATTGCGACAAGATCCTATTAAGATGAAGTTTTTTTGAGAATAAAGAAATGTAGCATTAGTATAGTTTTGCCAAGTCATTGCCAAAATTGTTATAAACAGACAAAGTCACTGTATATTTATTTTTGCATTACAGGAATTGGGTCAGCGAATTTTCGTGCGATTAATTGCAAAAAGGTTGCCTAGGTAGGCTTTTTATTGTATCGAGGACAGTTACAGTTTTAATTTTTAATATGTAGATTTGCCATCATATTTTTTTAATTTCCTGTAATTAAAAGCATTAAAATAATACAAAAAAACATACCGGCCGAATTGAGAACCTCCTCCTTTTTTGGAAGTCGGTTATAAATAAAATGTTGGTCAGTTACAAGTTCACCATTTTAAATTTTCTTTTATTTTTGTTACGACTCCTTACCTTAGGAAAGCAACAATGAATCAATGTTGGAATCAACTGTCATACCTAGAATAGGAACGTAGTTGAACAGCCACGCTCGTGTGACTAACAACTGTATTCACTAACAGGAGGAATATGCCACCTATTTGTACCATTTCTAACTATTGACTATTAGCTGCGACGTTCTTGTAACTTTAATATGAATGCCAATATTTACATAAATACAGAATATAAAATATGACGTGATTTATAATTACGAAGCCTTTTAATACCGCATACAATACTGAACAAGCCAACGAACTTTCGTGTGCTTATTACTCAAAGCGCTTTAAAAACTCCTTATTGTTAATTGCTTTTTTTTATGAGAAAGAGGCAATTGAGTAGTCGGTTACGGATTTGAAAATTGTAACCGACGTTCATATACATATAACAACCATATCGAGTAAGTAAAAATGGGGTTCAGGTATAATCAAATAGAGTAACTTCCCTGACATATTATTATTAATAGAGTCAGTTGAAGAATGAAAACAAAATCACAAAGTCAACGTTTAACTGGAAACTGAACCCTTTGTACATTATGTTTCCATTAAACTTACTGAACTGAATAAATACGAAAGCATTTGAAAAATGTATTTTCATAGCTCCTTGGGGTGAAAAAGGGCGCAAACCCCAATACGTATTTAATATTTATTTTATCGTGGCTTTACTTTGATTTAACAAATTCAAAAGCTTTTAGCTCGTAAAAGCTTTTAAAATCACACGTCGGATATGCGGAGTTTTTATAACAAAATATGAAAACTTGTGAATTATTAAAATGTGATCTGCGATGTTTCTTAAGAAACATGATGTATAGTAAAAAGATTTATCCATAATAGCCTTGAAATTTTAAATAATAATTCGATCCTTGTGGGATTAGATGCTGTAAACTTTTGGAAAACAGTTATTTATCTCTTCATAGGTATATTTCATCCCGAAGTAAAACCTTAATGTGACAAGCCTATAAGTCGCTAGAAGTTAATGGGAAAATTTGAGAAACTAGACTCAAACTATATTTTTTTTTACCTTAAGACGACACATAACAATCTTCCAATATATTGTTAGATCTTTATTTATTTAATAATTAATTTTGGGCACTTACAAAATAACAAATATAACACTTATAACTTTTCAACAACCATCTAGTAGGTAGCTTTCTTTGTGATTGCAATTTATTTAAAAACTTTTCTACATTTCTCAATTGATTAACCAATGAGTGAAATAGCTTGGTTGTAAGCTGTCCCTCGCGACGATTGTTAATTGACTCTCAATCGCCTTCACGGAATATTGCAAACACGAGTCACAATCTGACAGCAATAAATGTACAATTGTGTCGGTGATTGTTGCAATCGTTTTAAAATGTTTGGGTAGCATTTGAAAGATGTAGACTAGATGTTGCTATTATATTAATGCTAGTTGCAGTTATGCATTTAAACAATGACATTTCGGTAATGCATTGAACACAACAAAAATTACAGGTTTATTTTCAAAATCAATATTATATGTACTTAGTACAGCTTCAATGGGTAAGTAAAAATATCTCCTAATTTATATTTAAAATCGTACCCAATTTCGTTTATGGGATCTATTTACAAACAGACACGAGTAGGATTCTGTTCCATCCTATTAAGAGATTATTCAGCTCTGCTACTACCCGTATTAGGGCGACGCTTAACATTTCGGTAACAACATTAATTAGGCTTTAATAAATAAGACGGACCGTTTGCATTGCCTGCCTGCCTTATTTAACATTTAAATATACAATTAAATGTTTCTGCCTGTGAAAACTGTAAACTATGATGTTTGTTTAAAACATAGTTGCAGATTCAAGGAACTTCACAATTAACTGTAATCAGACATCATAAAATAAAAGGCCTTTTACAAATCCATAGCAATGTTGCAGCTCTGCTACTTATCACTTTTCATAAGGAATCTTATAATGTTTAAAATGATTAAATCTTACAAGTATAGGTAATTGATAACAACAGTAGTATCATTTTGTACCCAACGCTGCTAGAATTAAAAAGCGGCTGTCCTAAATTGAATCCATTTAGTTAGATAGCAGTAGATACACCTGTTATACCTACTAACTTATGCGTGATAGGAGGGAGGTATTTTAATCCATTTCATCACCTAAAACTGCAAACTTATCTTCGACCTATAACAATATTATAAACTCCGCTGGGCCACACAGTTGACTAGGCGTTGACTGATCATATTTTTATAACTTTATCTCAAAGAGTTAGAGAGAGCAAGTGCGTCTAAGATCCGATGCAATCATATCGTCGTTGCATGTCATGGCACATCGCATTAACTAAATGGCCGTTGAAGCACGGGCTGGGCAGCCAGTCAGAGCCTAAATCATGAAAATATTTTTTCTTCCAATATTGTGTTACAGATTCTAGCAAAAAAGAAACAAATGTTGTTGCCATTTTTATTAAGTATCTTTTTATAAATAAAGTAAATCTTAAACTAATATTCCTGTTAACACATCTAGACTTCCCTGATTCACATCAATACAATTGCATGTTGTGATATAGGCGGTTTTTCAATCGTGACTATTCCCTCAGGGCCCTCGACGGCTTTTACTGTTCTGTTTTTGATATTTTTTGAAATTGTATAGGTATATTCTGAGTTGTGTAAAAATTCAGTAGTGCAAATAAGATCCGTTGAACTCTTGCAGCATCATTATTTTGTAAAGGCATACTACAAGATGTAATAACTGATTAGGTAGTGCAAGTTTCAAATATGCAGTGAACAGAAGTGAAGCACGCTTGTAGTGCGGCAGATTAATATTATTTTGCTCAGGCGGTGAGTTGTTACAGGTAAAACCACATGCAATGGAGGTGGTATTGGTAATTCATTGTTAGGAGTAGCACTGCGAGCCAAAAACCTTCGAGCACTCGTCCAACAAGTATAACATGCATAATACAACACACTACCACGCTGAAACATAAATATAAATAACTAATCTTCAACCAAAAATATGTTAAATATGGGTCAATAGTTATTAATTCAACTTACTAGGTGATTATGCTATGATAAAATAACTGGTAATATTGGATCATCATTGTTAAGAGTTTAGTGCCGAGGTCTTGTTACAAACCAT
Source organism: Emmelina monodactyla (assembly GCA_916618145.1). Taxonomy (NCBI): domain Eukaryota; kingdom Metazoa; phylum Arthropoda; class Insecta; order Lepidoptera; family Pterophoridae; genus Emmelina; species Emmelina monodactyla. The sequence goes on from OU745316.1 coordinate 9,224,107, forward strand.
TGAGCGGCGACTCAATCTTTCATTTTCAGCTGCTTCTGTAATTAATAATCTATATCACGCTTGACATATATTTCCATACAAAGGAAGCAGGAACAATAACAGACGACTGATTGCTATACTGCAGTTGATGCAAAGCATTTTTAAGGAAAAGTCAAAAAAAAATTACGTGCAAAATAAAGCTTGTAATTGAAATCGTATTTATCGTCCGTGAGAGTAAGCGGATAATAGCTGTAATTATCACAAATCACAGAAAAATCGCACAATAACAACATCGAAAGCAAACGCAACGAGGAGACTTCAATGACAGACAGATGCCAGTTTTGGTGACACGAAGGGCTTGAAAAAGGATTATATTTCAACAAAACGATTAGATTATGAACATTGTTTCTCTTGTTATCGATTTGATACGTTTTATAGGCAAAATATGTGATATACTTAGAATATATTTCTAGAACACCCTAAAAACTGCAGATAAACTCACGGCAGATTATAAACATGCTGAAAAATATCTCCAGTTGGGTAAAAGCTGCTGGAGAATATTAAAAAAAAAACGTAAGCCAATGCAAATACCAGTCGCTGTTTTAGATAGTCCCAGAACAAGTTCAAATGAATGAAGAGCATTACTGCGTCGGCTTGATCTCTTTGCTCTTTAACGTGCGAGTCAACGACTGTACAAAAACCTTTGTATCTCCTTGAAGATAATTCTTAGCTAAACGAAATATATTATATTTGCCCATAATATTAAAATTAGGTAACTTTAAAATTGGAAATCGATTTCACTATTGATATCGGTTTGTTCATAGATACCCATCACTAAGGCAACGGAAATAAATAATGACGCATAAAATCAACACAATAATTAATTATAAACCTTTATTAACTCAAAATATTCCTGAAGTTCCTTGAAGTTCAAAATATTTTTTTAATTTATTATTTTAATTATAGATTTTTGTGCACAAACGGTTTAACAGGGCAATGCTGGGCACTTTTGGCCCAGATTTTTTGATAGCGTGATATTTACTCTTTGATACGACACACTTTGGTCTAGTCTTCTCAGTGTACAATGATTTATTTTCTTAATATACAAAGTGATATAAAGCGTTTGGCGCCTTTCAGTAACATTAGCTGCCACGTGAGATTGATATACAGAGAATGGAAGCCAAAATTAGGTCTTACCTTTTAAGAGCCTTATCAATACAGAGGCTTATATACAAGGTGTCTCTCGTGTCACTTCTCATCAGAAAGTTACATTGTTAGTCTAACATGGAGGTACTAAATAATACCTATAGAATGGTACTTGTTTTGTAATTTTCTTCAAGAATATGTTGTTTTCTTTGAAGCATTTTTATTTGTATCAAAATTGTTGGTCTGCGCTTTTTACTAAAAGGAAATATTACCATTAGAATATACCATTACAAATATATTTGCTTCTTGTCAAAGTCGTCTCGTAAAATGGCGTGTACATAATTCCTTTAATTGCATAATTGCAATGCAATCTCCAGAATAGTGCTTCTGCAGTTGAATATTAAAAAAATGAGATGCCCCGAGCGATCCGCGGTGATAACCCGATCATTGCCGATTATTCCCGAGCAAGGGGGCAGGCATTAGAACCAGTACCTACTCAGGGACAGCCAAGAAAATTGAGGAAGAATTACTAAAGATTTTTAATCCACTGTTTATAGGTATCAATCTTAGTCTCCCTGCCCTTCTAGTAGACTCGGCACTACATATTTCTTCCTTCCATTTTAGCATCGGCATTCACTCCTTTCCTAAGCATATTGTTATAAACACAGTCCATCCATCTCTTCCCATCATCATATACTTGAATTCAGATAAGTCGCTTGACAATAAGTAATTACCTTTCTCAATAGACATCAACGCAGTCTATTGCAGCATTGAGCGAGTCCCTAGATACGACTTTAACTTCTGTCTCGGTAGTTATGGGTAATTACTCAGACTTAGTATTTAGCTACCAACTGAAGCACAATCATCAGTGCAGCCAGTAATTAGAATTTGCATTTAATCCTAAACACTTACACTTATAGTATTGAGATAATAAAGTGCAAAAACTATTTTAACTAGAATCTGTTGTAAGTACAGTTGTTGTTGTATGAAGAGTTTGTCTGTTCTGGTTTACACGACGTACACCGTTTCTGTATTAACTTTATTAAACTATTTTTCTAACTTAGTTTTGTCTAGTTATTATAGATGTTTGTCTATTCCTCTATCAACGCTAAGGAAACACAAACCAAAAAAAGTCTAAAGCATATCCTTTATTTGTTGACGTAGAATCCTATACTATTAGTTTGGTAGCAATGTCTTATAGCACAATAAAACACCACTAACCAGTACGTAATGGAAAATATGTAATTAGACCTCAAAACAACTTTTCGTGCAGTAAACAACTATGTGTTATAAGCACGGCTTTCATTTTCACAACCAATGTAACTCACACTTAAAAACAAAAACTAAAAGTTTCTTAAACTTCTTGAAGAATGCATGTTCTTAATAAAAAAAACAAAAGCAACTAAGTAAGAAAAGTAAACACCAGCAAAACAACAAAGTAAAGTAATACCAGACCAATACATACCCCATAACATACCTAATTCGTAGCCCCATCCGCACGTACAGCGCCAGGATGATCAGCGCCGGCAGGATGAAGAACAGCAGCGAGCTGAGCTCCCACAGGTACCAGGAGGGCAGGTCCAGCATCGCGCAGAACGCGGACTCGGCCGAGATGTTCCGCGACCCTGCGGGGAGGGGGGGGGTTAGTGCTGAGCGAGCTGAGCTCCCACAGGTACCAGGAGGGCAGGTCCAGCATCGCGCAGAACGCGGACTCGGCCGAGATGTTCCGCGACCCTGCGGGGAGGGGGGGGGGGGGGGGTTAGTGCTGAGCGAGCTGAGCTCCCACAGGTACCAGGAGGGCAGGTCCAGCATCGCGCAGAACGCGGACTCGGCCGAGATGTTCCGCGACCCTGCGGGGAGGGGGGGGGGTTAGTGCTGAGCGAGCTGAGCTCCCACAGGTACCAGGAGGGCAGGTCGCCGAAAACAACAATTTGTTTCTTTCGGAATTTTCAACGCTAGTAATGATCCAATCCAGTCACTGAATGCTTTCAATAATCTTTCAAGACTCTTAATGCACTTGGTAAAACCCAACTGGACTTACTCAATAATTCACATCAAAAATATCTAAGCAATCAGTCAATGGCCTTATTACCGACTGATCCTGATGAAGTGAAAAGTGCCATATTAAATCTTAAGTCTAGTAGTGCTCTCGGTTCGGATGGCATTTTAACAGAAATCCTCAAAAAAAATTGTGTTTACTTAGCTGGACCCTTGTCATTTCTGTGCAACTTGAGTTTCAGCACTGGTTGCTTTCCGAAAATATTTAAGACTGCTATCGTTTGTCCAATTTACAAAGCAGGTGACAAGACCATGCCAACTAATAATAGACCAATTTCAATTCTGACACCCCTCTCTAAAGTTCTAGAGAAACTTATGGAATCGTAGACTTGTGGATTATTTGGTAAAGCTAATATACTTGCATCGAATCAATTTGATTTTGGAAAGTTTTGGAAAGGGTATGTCCACAGAGGACTCCCTTTTGAAACTAACGACTAGTATTGTTGAACACATGGATAAGGGAGACAACTGTGTTGGAGTCTTCCTTGATCTACAAAAAGCCTTCGATACAGTCTCTATACCTATCCTACTACACCGTCTTAACAATGTTGGAATTCGGGGTTTGGTTTTGTCATGGTTTAATTCATAACTAAACGATAGATACCAATATGTGAGAGTCGGCGGTCACAGCAGTACTAGAGCTAAATGTGTTTTTGGGGTATCGCAAGGTAGCACCCTTGGGCCATTTCTATTCTTGCTGTATATAAATGACTGTGCAAAATGAGATTACATAAAGCTAAACTGTTTATGTTTGCTGATGATACAGTTATTTTATTCCATGGAAACTCGTGGAACGAAGTTCGGTTTTCATCTGAGACAGGTCTGCAAAAGATTACCGCATGGCTCGAAGATAGTCTTCTCTCGTTAAATGCTGCTAAAACGAAGTATCTCTGTTTCAGCAAATCTGCGAAAAGTCGCAATGACTCTAATTTCCAAATTAAAGTACACACCTTTCCATGTAATCGTCTAAACGCTGACAAACACCATTCTTGTCAGTGTACTTTGTTAGAAAGATTGCCTGTCATTAAATATATTGAAATGGACTAACCACATAGAGGCTGTATCGTCTAGGGCGCGTAAATGAATACACATTTTTAAAAAGCTAAGATCAGTAGCCGAAAAAGACCTCCTTTTGCAAACATACAAAGCTCTCTGTCAGTGTGTCTTGATATACTGCATTACTTCGTGGGGAGGAGCCGCTAAGTCACATTTAATCAAAGTTGAAAGAGCACAACGTGCGGTTCTTAAAGTTTTGCTCTGGTTGCCTTTTCGATATCCCTCAAATCTGCTGTATCAAAAAGCGAAGGTCCTTACCGTACGCAAATTATATCTCTTGCGCTCATTGTCTAGGTTCCAGAAACATCATATACCTAAGATTTGTTTAGTTTCTAAAAGAAAACCCAGATGCCCCATACCAGTCCTCAGATCGTCGTTGGCTCGTCGACATTTCAATTACATCGCTCCATGTGTATACAACAGAGTTTTGCAATCGAACGCCGATATTACAAATAAAAATGATATACTGTTTAAGAAAATGCTTATTTCTTGGTTAGATGATTTTGAATATGATGATATTGAGTGCTTATTGGTATAAATTTGGTATGAAACTTCTAATGGATATATAAATCACACACATAAATACACACTCACACACATAACACACATACACACACATGTTACTAGATAGTTAAGTCTTTATGTCGCCAGTTCCGATTAAGTTGTTTTTTTTCTCATTGTTGTTTTTTATGATTTCTAAGTGTAAGAGCCTGACTCCCACGGCACAGGGAAACCTATAGTGGGTGTCAGACCTTAGAGCACAAACCAAAGGAGATGACAAGATCATTTTAGCAGGAACATATTTTTCAGGCACTTTTAGTGGGGGACGAGGAAGTGATGTGACAATAACAATAAGAATGAATGGGTGTTTTTATTGAATGAATGAAGTTTTTAGTTTCATTTAATTTTTAATTTACCTTTTCTTCTTAATACTACTACAATTGTAAATTTGTAAGTGTTTAGTAAAAACACTTACAAATTTTGGTTCATCTAAAAAAGATGCTAAGGAATAAATAAAATGAGTGGGTAACATCAGTTTAAAATAAATCCTTTTTTTGTAGAATTTAAGCAGAATACAATACAGTCCGCATCTTCGCAAGTCTTAGCTTAAAACCTGTAAGCGCTGGTCTCCACAATTCGTGACGCGCGCAAAATTTGTACAAATGTACAAAATTTTGTTCTACTATCGAAGTCCTATATTCTATGTATTCATTTATAGATTTTACTTTTAATTTTGCATTATAAATGCTAATTTATTATTTTTTAAGTTATTAATACTGGAAAAAGGAACGCGGGCCTCCGAGCATTACGCGACTGGGACTCGAACCCAGGACCTTTGGATTGCCGGTCCAATGCTCTTCCAACTGAGCTACCGCGCCGCTACGTTGACCCACCGAAATTTCTTCCAGTATCTATGTGCTTTCGTCATATAGCTGACGTTATTCCATCAAATGAGAGGAGTTTCCGCCTCTTCATTTCAGTAGAAATACCTTTACAGGATATTTTACTACTAATTAAGATGTAACAAGCTAATGATTGAGATTTTACTTTTAATTTTGCATTATAAATGCTAATTTATTATTTTTTAAGTTATTAATACTGGAAAAAGGAACGCGGGCCTCCGAGCATTACGCGACTGGGACTCGAACCCAGGACCTTTGGAAGAGCATTGGACCGGCAATCCAAAGGTCCTGGGTTCGAGTCCCAGTCGCGTAATGCTCGGAGGCCCGCGTTCCTTATTCATTTATAGCACAACATTCTTTAGATATGACTTGTTAGGAAGACAGCTATGTTCCAATTTTGTCCTATCTTTTTACTGGGTAGACATATTTTAATGACACAGACTTTAATTATTTATTTTGTTGCCAAAATATTCAATATATCATAACACAACAATAACTGCAAACAGCTTCAAAAACTTGGACAACAATAGTTTTTACATTTTTATTCGATAAAGAATAAATCTTCTAACTCGACAGGAAATTCTCGCAATGGATCTAGCAAAGGTGCTCAATATACATTTTACGTCCCAGCGTTCAATCTCGCAGGATTTCTGTCAAGTAAGCATCCGAGCGTTGACACGTCTAGATCCATCAGTCTACCTAGAACACCCTTTGTCTTTACGTTCTACCAAATACATTATTTATTTTACGTATCTAGTCGCCTGACCTAGAATTAGGGTAATCAATAACTACTCGATTTTGTTAAGAATGTGACCATCAATGTTTTTATTTGATTTCAAATTATTTTTGCAATACGGCAATGTCTATACAACGTGATCATTTTTTCTTTCCCAATATCATCTTTTCGTTATATTTTTTTAAAATATTAGGTATTTAAATTCTCCCATTTGAGTGTGTACACTGCAATAAGCTCGATACCTATATAAAAAGCTGTATGGATACTTACCCCTATCTATATCCATCTTTATTCGTGGTGGGTATGGTGGGCATAAACACTTTAGAGTTGAGGCGTAAGTGTAAACTTATGATTCATTATTGTATGTTGCTCAATAATAAAACTAGTTCAGAGGAGACTTTATCTCTGTGCTCGCTGCACGTCCCGGACCGGTCCCTGCGCGCGCGCTCGCACCGACTGCTGGCGCCGCCCGCCTCGCGCACAAACACTTCGTACTACGCGCCCACCGCGCACGCACTTACACTACTCAACGACTTAATCAGGAATCACCCAAAGGTGGACCTGTTTACTATGTCAATTAATAGTTTCGCAGAAACATGTATATATTTTTTAAGTAGATAAGAAAAAGTTTTTTTATATGTAATTTTTTAGTTGTTAAGTGTAAATTGGCTCACCAAACGTCTTGGCGACGCTGTAAGTTTGGCGAGCATTGTAAAAAAATAAATAAATAAATAAGATTTTATTTGAATGATCTTTTGATAAGTTCTATTTTAAAAACTTATGACAAAAAAAAACCTTTACCATTCTAATCAATCATCAAAGATTGTTTACTAGGGGTTTAATGCCAATAACATTTACCGATACGTAACAAAAAATGTATTCAGAAAAACTTTTTTAGTCCAAACAGTCTAATGGATTACATTACAATCCGTCAGTGATCACCGCGACCCGTCGATGTATGCGAACTAAGTTTTCTACCGCAAAGTTGGTTTTGTAAATTTCAAGACTTGATATCTGTAACCCACTATTTACGAACGTTAAAGTTAATACTAAAACTTAACTAACTCTTACTAAGCCACATCACGGGGTTTAGGGTCCTCATCGACATTATGATATATTATTTTACAAAGTTTAATGCTTAAATGAACGTCAAAATACTTCTTAAAACTTTACGAGTTCTCTTACTATCTCTCAGTCCGGGGCTAAACCCAAAAATTACTAGATAGTGACTGTTTTATACCATATTCTTCAAATAGTCAGTAACAAATATGTATTACATTCCGACTGTCTTGAGCGAGGTGATTGACCTCTATATTAAGGTATTACACTGTTGTCGTCATGTTATATAAAAATAGTTTTATCTGTCGCGTAGCAGCTACGGCGTAGCGACTACGACGTAGTTTGTTTTTTTTTTGGTCTCTATGATTAAATAGTGTTCCTTTATGAATAAAAATTGATGAAGCGAATCATTAAAGGAACTAACTAGCTATATAAACTAACCATTAAAAATGAATAGAACCATTATATTTCTAAATTAATACTGTTTTATGTTTTCGTAGATGTCATGATAGTCTCTTTATAAATAAGTGCAGATAATTCGACAAATATATATAAAACTCATAACATAGTTTTCGAGTCACACCTCAAGACTCATTACATATTCGGAAACAACTATAAAGAATGACAAAAGTTATTACATACATATAAGCTGTTTCTTTTTCTTCCAGAAGTGTTGTAACATAGTTACAAACAATTTGTTCGCAGCGACTTCGATTCGTCGTCTACTAAGTTACCAAACTTTACGAATCCTAATATCCAAGTGCTGTGAGCTTGTGGGAAAATAAATAACATCGATTTTGATCAATTTTTAAACATTGAAAGCTCTCGATGGTAAATCAGGCTTGATGAATGTAATTTCAGTTTCAGCTGCGGTTTGAAAAACTCTCATTTATTTGTATTACAAAATGAAGTTAGATTTTTTCTAAACAATTCTTATTTCGCTGTCATATACTTGATATTTGATTTGTTACATTGTATTTGCCTTAAATATATTTTTATAGCGCTCGGCAATCAACTAATTGTCAAATGATAGCAACAATATTTTACTTTATATATTTTTTCAGAGCTAAGCTAATCATGTAGCTATTAAGTCATCTCCTTTGCTTACGAAACTTAATACGAAAATAACTAAGATTAACACAGCCCTATCAAAAGGAAAGCATGTATGTTTACTCACCACAATCACAAGTTAAATTTAAGGAAAGAAACGCAACATTTGTAGAACGACGCGTTCTCTCTCAGAGCTTGTATGGTGACATTTAGAAAAAGTTAACGATATTTTAACAACCTCTTTGCAAAGTTTTCCTCGTGTCCCGGCTTTAATGGCCTGGATTAAGGGAATGTACTTTCAATTAAGATATTGTTAAATTGAAGAATTAGTTAAACTGTTTTCTTTTGAAACTAAAATACACCTTTATTTTAATGTGGTAGGTTGTCTCAAACAAAAAGCCACAAATTTAACACAAGCAATTAGGTTCTTATCGTATCTTCGAACCGTTATCTATTTTCCAAGAAATTCATCTTCTATAAAAGATTATTTTACTAGTTTTTAACGAATATCATTTTGATATTCACGACTGCTTGCGTGTGTGGTACCTCCCCTCAAACAATGGCACATCTGTTACCTTGCCCCGCGTGTCCCTCCACCTGCACACGCGAGGACCTGTGAAACCTGTGAAATACTGGTCCTCACAAATCTAAAACGCCACAGTCGACACATAAGATGAAGTGGGGAAAGAAATTGGTACTAACTCCGACCACTTACTATATACCTATTATCACCAACTGAGCAAAAAAAAGAAATAGAAATAAGTATTATTTTTTAGCTGACCAATAAACCCTGTCATATTAGTTAGTCTGAAATTATTATTTTTTCAGTTTGGAGAATATTAATATTAACTGTTTAGGGGCTAATGTAAGCAAACGACACAAGAGTTGTTTTAATGATAACCTTGTTATCCTCTGTACAAGCCTTTGTGATTGGGACTAATTTAACTTGTATCTTTAAGCTTAAAATGACATGCATTGCTTAGAACGTTATGTAGGGATTCATAGACTTTAATACATACAAACTTACTCTTTCTATGTTTCCTGTAAGATTTTCTTTAAACAAACCTTAATCCATTAACTATTATGTTAGTAGCACTGAAGATATGAGAGCGTGTGAAAAGGCTTCGCATACAACTTTGCACTTTGCAGAGAGTTGGCGCGTTTTCCATTTTTGTTAGTGAACGTTTATTATCTTTGCCGGCTTTTTCAAAAAATGGCGCTTATTTGTGAAGCATGTGTGACAGGTTAGTCTGAGTGTGGTCATTAGAACCATTTACTTGATATATTTAAATTAAGAAGTAGTACAATTAGTTGTTAAGTGAATTATATTGAATTTTATTAAATAATAATTTTGTGTTATAATTATTAATTATGAACGACCTAAGTTCTTAAAATAATATTCTTGGGTTTTTATCTCATTTATTGTTGAAAAATGGGATTAAGATGTTGAAGACAATTTTATTTTTAATTATTTATATTTCTTATAATTTCATCTGAAGTATAAGATAGTATACTTACTTGATCTACTTAGAAAATATGTCATGAATCTTAATGTCAGTCTTTCACTAAACATTTTACAAAAATAAAAATAAAACTCGAGTCCCTTCTTGGCTGCTATTTTTACAACTTTATCCCAAGAACTTTGCAGCATTTGATGGTAAGTGATATTTTATCTTCTAAGTTAGATTTTTATTTATTTTTAGATAATGATTCTTTAAAAAAAAATGTCACGAAGGAATACGTGGCAAAATATGAAACTAAGGGCTGGTTTTTCAATAGTCAGATAAATTCTATCTAACAGAAAAAAAGTATGTTTTCATTGTCACTTCATACAATTGTCAATTTTTTATATTTGACGTGCAACGAAAACATACTGAATTTCTGTCGGATAAGATTTATCTGTCTATTGAAAACCAGCCCTAAATGTAATTATGATAAGAAAAGAAAAAAAAACAGTAAAATCAGGTTTTGTTTAAAAAAAACAGAATTTATGTTTAATTTTACTTTTTTTAATGAATATATAATATGTTTCTTTTATAAGCTTAATATTGATGCACAGATGTGTGAGATTTAAAAAACAAAAGTGACAAAAGTATACGATTATTTTCACAGAGTTTGTTCTTATCGGAGTCTAGCCATCGCTCTTGCTCTTGCATCGCAAGCTACTAAAGAATCGCAATGTAGAAGTAATCCAAGCGAATGAAACTTATAGTAATAATAAATAAATAAAAATCTCCAGACCAACCAATTATGTGGCCCTAAAGTAAGTTGCAGTAAACAACTTGTGCAGGTATCACATAATGGACTAGGGGAGAACCTAGTAACACCCAGACACGAGCCAATATCGAAAAACCTTTTTACAAAACTGACCCGACCCGGGGATCGAACCAGGAACCTTCCGCTTAGTAGTCCGGTATATACCGCCGTACCACGTATGCTTTGTTAAAAGCATTTAATTTTACAAGTAACATTCATTTTAAATTACTTTTAAGTATTTGTGACTTGATACATTTTATAACTTGTCTGATAATTGTTATAGCAGTGGAAGTTATCAAGATTGACAAAATAGGTATCTTACAAATAAATAAAAAAATATTATAGAAAGCGTTACTAAACCATTTATTTGAAATATTATATAAAATTTAATATATTCTTTATAATCACAATATGCTCCCACATTTGAACTCTTTGACAAAAACCTTTAAGCTATTTTTATAAGTATTAGTTCCCAGATCAAAGTAAGATAAAATTGTTTTTTTCACAATTTAATATTTTCAAAGAGTATTTTCTTTATTTTATTTGGCACTAAGGTAGAAATATAAGTTTATACTTTAATTTTTCGTATACGAAGTTTTTTTATCATTCAAACTTTGATTTAAAAAAACGTTTTTGTTTACGTTTTAAATTGATCTAGTACTTTCATCTTAAATCGACGATCGTTGAACATTTAACATGTGTGTGTTTCAAACGTATGTTAATTTAAATATATGGATAGTTCTACAAACTAAGGAAGAATTTGAGTCTGATTTCGGCACGACATTTTTTACACATTTTAGAGGCGGAATTCAGTCTAATAGCTTAAGTACAGTGTCCTTTAGCTTATCCTAAAAAGAACAGACAAATTATTTGATATTTATTGATTTATGGCCATTAAAAAAAACATGCCACAGGAAACTGAGAGTGTCTTCAGGAAACTGAGGAAAATAACATCAATCCATCGAGATCAACTATTTATTTAACTTTATTTTGCTTCTTTACATTAACAACATTAACACAAGCATGTACTCGTATCTCTGTTTGATAATTTTGGAGTGACTATCCAGACGGAGATTAGCCTCGCAAACATGGAGTAGCTCATAGTGACATTAGGAACCTGAGTTCAAATATTCTTTATGAAGATTTTTATGTGTCTAGCCTGTAGCATCTTTTTACTTCTTGTTGCCTGCACACAGTCTACTGTACTTGTGTTCCAAAAATTATTAAACTATCTTTTTAAACATCTTTTTTTTAACCTTGTTTTCCAACTTTCAACCCTTATTTGCATTGAAAATCTGGCCCAAAAGCAATTGGTTTGCATCTTTCTTTTCTTGACCAGTCTTCAGATTAGACATATTATCTGATATTTGCTTTTTCAACACATCACCAAATTAAGCCTTTTTGACGATATCTACTCGTGTCGTTGGATCGTCAGCAAGATAGGTCATTGCGGTATTAGGCGATTCAGTTGTTTCTTTTGTTTTTTCAAAATCAATATCTTTATTTGCTTACTTTTTATTCAAACTTTACTAGTGCAGTTTTTTGTTTTATCTCCTGTTTTCTGTAATTACGCTGCTTCTGTGCTGGGACCGTTATTGTGCTGATTTTAATCTTAGATTTGGCTTTGGCGATAATGTTTGAGGGTTTTAACTCTAAATTTTACTTGCTCAGGAAGTACTAGGCTCATGGAACTCAGGACTTACAGGTTCATCATCTAAACTGGACGGAGTATTTACTCAAACAAATTGGTTAATCATATTAGTTATTAACTTCTTTTCCAGAAGCTAATTTTTGAGGGTTGTTCTAAACTTTTTATATCTAATTTAGCTATCCTTTTCTTTTCTAATATTTCTTCTTTGGTCTGATTCTTTTTGGTGTCATTCAAATATAATATTTGTTAGATCGATTAAATATTTGTTTATTTTATACTTTTAATCCGTCTTTTCGAAACAATTTTAAGAATACTTTTACTTAGACCACCACCCAAAACTAAATAACCGTATATAAACAAATTACGAGATTAAGTTACGTTTATGATCAAATTATTCATTTTTAGTATCTTTTATTTGTGATTCGCGAGTGAATTGGGATTACGACCCCATTTCATTCGCGAAACGCACTGGGCTCACTAAACAACGTGCTAGGTGAGAATAAGAAGATGACATTCTTTGAACCTTTCGTAGGTACTATCGACTCAGCGGAACGGTAAAGACGCTCAGCATTTAGTTTAGAGAATATTTGCCAATTCAACAGCGAACAGGATACTGATATAAAATCGTGGGGACAAAATGTAGAATGATTTATTTAATATTTTTTAAGGAAATAGAAATAGTAATTGTCCTTCCTAGCTAGGAAAATTAGTAAACTTATTAATTTGGGTTCCTTTAAAGACCCTAATGTAGAAGTATGTGAATCACGACGCACTTCGAACTAAAATTTGGACGAGGGACACTGCAGGATCCTGAGAATTCGGCACTTTGAACATTAATGTTGTTCAAAAAAGATTTGTGCATCTTAATTATTTTTAGTGACCATCTAAAAACCATTGTTATTTATAGTATGGCATTCAAAATAAAGTGTTTTTAACAATTTTTTCATTACATTTTGGCTGAGCCGTCAAAAATTCCTTAGTTTGTAGAACTACCCATATGTTTTAATTTTAAATTAATGCATGATATAAGCCAAGTAGTCTTTAAGTTGTTAAAATATATTTCTGGTATTACAGTTCAATGCAAAGCAAAACTCCGAAAACCATAAATTTTGTCGTTAGTTCCGCCAAAACAAACAAGCGAGATATTGCATAAGTTTCACTTTAGATTCACGAATGAAACTGCAAAAGAAAATCCGTTCATAAATTTGAAACGTACCAGTTATTGGAAAAACTGTGTGAAAGTTCCCTTTTAGTTGCAAAGCAGCTTATTTCTATCACATGGGATTATTTTTACGCGCAAGTATAAACACGCTGTATGTGTATACATCTTAAAATGTTGTGGATTTTCACAAATATTGATGTGACAAGAACTCACACAAAGATTATGTTATGACGGAAAGGGGCTCTTAGCGGTAAATAAAAAGGTTTAGGACGGATATTTTTGAGAGTTTGTGATAAATGAAAAACACTCTTTATATACACGTGTAAGAAAATATATTTTTTGAACTGATGTCCCTTGTAAACTAGGTTTGTAGGTTTAGGCCTATACAGGGTTATTTGTAATTAACGCATCACCTCTTGCAGGCGGCTTCCTTACATCAATCCCAATAACATTTGTTCTACGACTTTTTGCAAAACTTGATAATTAACACAAAAACAAAAAAACAAAAACAAATTTGCGCGCTCTGTTATTTATAACTCTGTATTTTGTAAGAAGTTTCTAAACCGGTCGCCCACCACCCGTCGCCCGCGCGCCTGCCACGCCAGTTACGTGCGCGTAGAGTATTGTACCGTTCAGAGGCATCTAATAAATTTGTATGGAAAAACTTATTTTTAAATATTTCTAAATATTAATTTTAATTATTCGTTGGTTAAATGTTGTTGGTATTGATGTAGAAAAGCTGCCTACAAGAGGTGATGCGCTAGTTAGAAATAACCCTGTATAGAGATTTAGGTTTGATACATTATAAATATAACAGAACACTCTTATTAAATGGTTTTTTGTGACTTTACTTTTACCCAGCCTTGACGACTTGTGGTTTGTAAATAAATGAAAAATTTAAGCTGGAAGAGATAAGTGGCTATTTCGGGAATGGCGACGATCACGCAGGTAAAACATCAGTCAAAGTGTTTACTTGAACAGATTACCGCTATCAGTCTTTTTTCCCAAAACGTTCGCCCATTGATCCATTCAATAAGGAGAATTACACTGTTTCAGGATAAAAATATAGGTATAAGGAAATTTTAGAAACCTATACAGCTTAAGGTAGTTCCGTATGAATCTAAGAACTTACTAATCTAATTACTCCGTGATTTTTTAGTTACTTTTAATCCAAAAAAGGCCTTAATCTGTGAAGAAGGCACTACTGCTCCTTTTCTTATGATAACTCAAATTCTATCCATTAACAAGTCAAAAAACACTCAAAAATTATACGTCACTTACCTGGAGGATAATAATGATGGTGCACAGTCGTGTACATCGCGAACGGCGACGCGGCGACGAAGGACAGCGCCCAGATCCCCCCCACGATGCGCAGCGCACGCCGCAGCCCCGCCATCGCCAGCGGGTGCAGCGGGTGGCAGATGGCCAGGTAGCGCTCCAGCGAGAACGCCACGATCGTCAGCACGGACACGTACGACGCCCTGGAGAGAGGGAGAGAGAAGATGAGAGAGATAGAGAACATGACGATGGTCGGTAGTGACACTTAGGAGGCCCTGGAGAGAGGGAGACAGAAGATGAGAGAGAGAGACAGAGAAGAAGCCGATGGTCAGCAAGGAGACGTAGGAGGCCCTGGGGAGAGAGAGACAGAGAACGCGATGATGGTCAGTGGTGACACGTAGGAGGCCCTGGAGAGAGAGAGAAGATGAGAGAGAGAGAGAGAGACAGAGAACGTGACGATGATCAGCACGGACACGTACGAGGCCCTGGAATGAGGGGGGGGAAGATGAGTGAGAGAGAGACAAGGTGGTTGAGAGAGAGATAGAGAACACGGCGATGGTCAGCAAGGAGACGTACGAAGCCCTGGGAGGGGAAGATTATAATAATAATAAATCTCCAGAGTAACACACCAATTATGTGGCCCTAAAGTAAACACAGTAAGTTTTGTTATTTGTTCCACAAAATGGACTAGGGAAGAACCTAGTTACACCCCGACACGTGTCAATTTCGAAAAATCATTTTAATGACATTGGCCCGACTTAGCACTCACCTATAGTAATGTGCTACCAGTTTAGTGATTCAAGTAAAGTGTGTTTAACAAATGGAGAGTGCACAAGGTGGTACCGTGTCTAAACAAGTATAAGACATACAAGGTTTAAACTGTGAACTTAAGAATGTATGCGGTAAACTTGTTAAACGTCTCAATATTTCCTAATATTTCTGACTAATAAGCCTTTATATTATTTTCCTGCCTAAATATGAAAACAAAACATATACGCAATTGAAACAATTGTTTTTATTATAAGTATCCATTGGAACAACTTCTATAACTTTGTATACATATATTCATGTTTTATTTGCATAGAGTAAGAGTTAAACTCAGTTTAAGTTTTACCAATATTCAACGAATTTAGAAATCCCATATTTTAATACTAGTTACCACGGAATTTTGATAAAACAGATAATTGTTAATTCCATTATTAAACTTTTTAACAGGATTCAGTTTAGTCTTCCGCTCCCAAAATAGTAATTTTACGTTAATTTTAGCGAACAAAAGCATTACCGAGCAGCCTAATATAATTGACGTCGTCATTGACGTTGATTGACGTAATTGTGACTGAGAATAGTCCTGAACACTTGACATTAGTGGAATTATACTTCGCGGAATTGTATTCATAATACCAAGAAGAAAGGGGAATATGACAAGAAATGGGTGACCGTGAGCAGCAGAAATATACTCTTAGAGGAAACGACATAAAACATTGGGTAGATGCGGTCACAAAATAGTGATTTAAATTAGAGAATTGTATGATTTTTTTATCAGCGCTTATACTTATTACAATAATTGTAATTTGAATGTTATAGCAGCATAATATGTAGCTTACTGCAATACGTAAAAGTTATTAATTTTATTTTGATTACATTCTTCACTAGACACTTAACAAATATCAGACTATAAAGTTACAATAGTTTCCCACTAAAATGCTGATGCTAAAATGCCTTTATTCTATGTGCGGCAGACAATAATTATTTCATCAAACACGATCCGCTATTGACCTCAAAATGTTTGAACACAGTTTGATTCATCCGGGTGGCATCGTTTGAGCATAGTTTCATAGCGATTAGACCTTCAACTTTAACCAAACTTTACCAAACTCTATGTGAGAACAAGAAGTTATACGAATTTGAACGTAACGTCTAATAATTACTGTTGTATTATAAGCTAATAGCTGGGTAGAGGAAATTAAATAAACATGATTTCTAAAACTTTGCATAGGTGTTACGGGTAAGAAACAAAACCGCAAAGTCCAAGTAATTTTTGCTGAATTTAACATAAAAAAAATATTATCCTTTAAAATATTGTTTAAGGTTGATTTCCACTATAGTTAATTATATGAACCACTATAAGTGTTAGTTTATAATATTCATACGAACAAAGTATAATCGTCAACTACATTGTTAAGGCCCAATTGCAGGGAACGTTTTAACCTCGGGTTAGCTTCGGGTTAGCTAAAGTTAGCTTAAATGGCGCCACCATCGATTGTAACTACTTCTTATCACAATAGGTGGTGGCGCCTTTTAAATCTAAGTTAGCTAACCCGAGGTTAAAACGTTCCCTGCAATTGGGCCTAAGTTATATAATTGTATTGAATGATATTATTTTTAATTTCCTTTTAAGTCATATATACTCGTAGAGCTAAACCGCCTGATGTTTCTTCAATTACCTACTAACCAGCACAAACAAACAAAGAAAAACACAAAGACGTAACCAAAACACCTTTGACCCTGATGTGACACAATCCCTGGTGATCAACACACAATGCTTCCCGCTAATGCACCGCTAAAACTTTATTGACAGCAAAATAGAGGTGAGCCGTGGGAAACAATAATCGATGAAATATATCGATGAAATAATAAAAATGGTCACCAATTTAGGAAATTATTTTTAAGCTGTAAGATTAAAAAAAAAACTAAAGGTAATTTTCGGACTTATTAAGGTTATGGTGGAACTAAATTATCCAAAACATAGGCAATAGAATTAGTGTGGTTATTAGAACTAATATGTACACTTTAAGCTATGTTACAAGGCTCTTAAATAGCCACCATTGCAGTTTATTTTAATTGTATGCACAGGAATAGTAAAAAAAAGTAATAAATGTGTTTAAAGTTTTTTTTTTACATTCATTACCGGTAGCGATAAACATTTTAATTTCTTGTAGAAAAATAATTGATTTTTTTATCTATATATATTTCTTTTGAAATTAAATAAAAGACTGAGTCTACTCGTGACCACGGTATTTGTAAAAATGTCGAAACGTCAGAAAATCATAAATAAAATAATAAACGCCTAAAAATCCGTTAAAATCTAAGAAGTTATAACTGGTATAAAAAGACCACTTCCGAATCCTGAAACCATGTATTCTTGAGCCTCAATAGTAACTAAATTCACTAACAGCATACCCAGAAAACTGAATTTAAAAAAGGTATTAAGGATCGAAAAGTCATATTCGCCGCTTGAAATCATCGCTCACACATCAACTTTTGGTTCAGGTGCGATGATTTACATTGCAATTTAAATTAAAACCCTATTTAATTTAAAATCATCGCAAAATCAGATGATATTAATGCAATTTCGGAAAATTAAGTAAAAAAAAATATTTTCTGAAATCATAAAAACATTTTTTTTTGCTCGAAACGTAACCCGTACCCCTCCAGTTTTCGGAAGCAGTTCTTTTACACCCAGTACTAGGTATATATGTCTTTTTTTAATTCATTCATATAATACTTCCATCACATATCGGATAGTTTCAAAACGCGTTCATTTGACCGCATCCCTTTGACCAGATACAATGTGAGTTAGTTCACGTGGTTTGACAAGTACTTAGAGCGGGTTCACGCAATTAACAAAGTTTCAAACGTTTTCGCCGCCATTTTGTGAATGAATCGATGTAAATGCAAACCGCCGGCGGATTTATTCACAGGTTCAGCTCTCAAAGGCTTTCGAGGTAAATAAGTTTACAAACTGATTTCGGGGTTTTGACTTAATTCAGGAAGTGGTGTTTAAAGGTAGTTGGTAATATGCCTCGTGTAGATTTTAGGATGATTGTATTATCTAAATTTGCATCTACCAGTTTGAATTGAGCTACAGCGGTGGACTGCTGTTGAGTCGCATTGGCAATTCAAGTAGGAGGCATTACTTAGCTAGTTGAATGAATGTGGGGTGTTTTTTTGTTTTTTTTTTTTTACATAAGAGATGCTGGTTTCGAAACAATTTAAGATATATTTTATCCTTTATGTATGTATAAAAATCTGAATATGTAAACTTGCGAGTATACAGAAATTTTCATATTTAAACAAACAATGTACTTGGCCTGTATGCCACTTACCATGAGGTAGCTTCAGTATTCATTTGCTGACTTAGTTACAAAAAAAAGGGTTTCTTTCCAAAATTGAGCCTTTTGAAAACGCAATAAGATCTACCTAGATCTATATTGTTTCACGAAGTTTTAAATACGCGATTATTCGAAGGTGTGTTTTACAGTAAGACAAAACACGTAAGTTAAAATATGATTTTCATTAGGTACTAACTACTTATGCTAACAATGAGAGCGTGAAAATGCTAATGTGGCACTTAGGTACTGAAAACATGTCTTTTCTTATGACACTACCATTGAAATAACTGAAAATGAACCTCAGTGCGAGTTTTAATCTAATCTTCAAAATGAAGGTCATTTTTTTACTTAATGAATGCTGTTAGTGATCAGTCGGAACTTGCTACACTGATATTCTTAAGTAATTTTTTCATAAAAAAAATAACAAAAAAAAAATGTTGTGAAATACCTCTACAAGCTCAATATTCTTGCAGTATGTACACAGTACACAAGCGTATATGGCGGATTTAGTAGGTTTTTTTCTTATTTTTATTAATACAATATTTTAAGAAAAATATAAAAATATAAAAAACAACCATGTTTAATTATTACAAGCTTAACTAATACAATTTATGGTGTAAAGTCAATAATGAATCATATTGTTTAAAACTTTATTCAAGAAAACGCATGCGTTTTGTTAACCATGTAGATTTTACACCTCCAAAAATACTTTCTTTACTCTTATAACAAAACCAAAGTTTGTTAAAGTCATCTGCATTCATATTTTTGTCATTATACTCGTACATTATACCCAGCCACGTGTCGTGCATTACGAATGCAATTACGAAAGTTTCCATTCACCGTCAACTTTGCTCCGGATTGTTCGCAAAATGCGAGTTTTTCTTATTTTCGATTCGTAGTTGGAGGTTGTGTTTCACGCAGTTCCGTTGACAGTTCGCTTGGAAAATCGTTTACGGGAATAAATTGGTATGAATGAAACCTGAGGTGTATACCAACTTTTACTTTTCAGCTTTTATGAATGCAATTTTAGCTACCTCATTTTTAAAGGGAAAGGGTAAATGCTTTTATGTTGAGTTTTTAGATGTTTGTCACTCAATGAGGAATAAGTGAGTAGATTTACTTGGTTAACAAAGAGTCTACATTTTACAGTATCAACAATAATTCTTAGGTGTCAACGAATGAAGCAAGGTGAAAAGCGAGTGCATTAGTATAATATGATACAAGTGTGCAAAGTTATTCATTATACACAAGTCTGAGGGTTGCGTAAATCAGCCGAGTATGTAATGAACTAGTTGCTAACGAGTTTCATACGCACTTTTTCAACACACTTGCGAGGAAAAACAAACATATTTTGCATAAATCGTTTTCCTACACAGCAACAAATGCAATGTAAACAAAATATAAATAATTCGGAAAATGGTGCGCAACTTTTTTTTGCATGCGTATATTTCTTGGAATAAAATACAATTATTTAAATATTACTGTTTATTATTAATAATTTGGTAATCATTAATGTATGGTTTTTTCTAACATGGACACATTTATTTATTCCAAATGTGTATGGTAGTGGATTTTCAGTGGCATTAAACCTCTTTGTTGTTACAAAAAAAAACTGTATTACCCAATCAAATTGAAACTGCTCTGTTTACTAGCATATAATTTGCAGTAAAGCACTACCTTAACTTTGTGGGATTCGTTCTATTACGCGTATTATAAGTGTGTAGGTTATTTATATTATTTTTGCACGCGTGTGTTATAGCTTGGTTTATGGCCCCAAAAACGATGTAAAGTAGCTCACTTTCCGAGCAAAAGTGTTGAAAAGGAATTTTCAGACGTATTAAGAAAGAAGATGATATGTTTATCGAAGCCAGAATATTTATAGTTATATGTGTTGCTGTTATTATAGGAAAGGATAAACCTTTTCTGTATCTATTTATAATCCCACTAATACTATAAATGTGAAAGTTTGTGAGTATGTGAGTAGGTATATATGAATGTTTGTTACTCTTTCACGTAAAAACTACTGGATTGATTTGGATGAAACTTTACAGTAATATAGATTATACATCACAAAAACATACCTTATTCACATAGGGTACTTTTTAACGCGGGAAAACTTCTAATTCCCACCGGAAACCGACTTCCACGCGAACGGAGTCGCGGCGGCCACTAGTATAGACATAATCCTGTACGTCCACTATTTGGATACAGAGCTCCTCCTCGGAAACTGAGAAGGGCAATTTTCTCAATCAGGTATGAGTGATATTTTGCTATTACAAAGATTGATAGAAAATTTGTGGCTTCTTGGCTCCGGACAAGACATTTTGTACTTTAAATAACACCAATATAAATATCAAATTACAAGATTGGAATCTTCCATTGAGTTTTGCGTTTAAATGATATTTGATTATAATATTTGTTGTGGAAATCACAAGTTTTTCAAACGGATAACAAAGGGACATTACAGGAGCTCTGTTACACATTTTTATGTATTGAACTCTTAAAGCACTGACCACAAGGACCGTCCTGTTACTGTATACATTCATACCTCTACTACGCCACATATGCGATCAATCCATAGCATTGTTTTAATTTATCGCCCAAATTATTACAAAACCCAATCATTGAAACGTATTTAATAATGCGGAAGTATCCAATAAACTGAATCTAATGAACGAAATACAAGTACTGACGGCCACACAATTGTTACAATGGTTAAATAAAATTACACCTACGACTGATGCTGGAGTCTTTACCTTCATTTATGGTTAGATACGAAGGGAAAGAAAAGTAGGTACCATCCGTAAATCATGGAAGTAAAAAAAGTTTTATTAATAAAATGGAAAGGTACACTCCCGCGCACAGGATTCCGCAATAATAGGACTTTAGAACATCTTGTTGGGTTCAAATATATTAAATTACCGGAATACAGAATTAGCTTGATAAACTAGTTTTTACTAGCTTTCCGCCTTGATGACTGACTGAAAATGACTTTAACAGCTAAGTAACTAAATGTTCTTTAAACAGTATCGAACTATCTCTATTCAAAAATTAATTTGATAAAATTGGTTCAGCGGTTTTTACGTAAAAGAGAAACAAACCGACAGACAAATAGACAGACATACAAGCAAATTTTTACTTTTATTATTCTAAGTAAAGAGTAAAGATTGTACTCAAATCAACGGTATTTTGAATGAATTATTAATAAACACATGTTTCCACACGTGCAATTTATGATAATATAACCGACGGAATTTGCGAAATCAAAAGTAATTCTGCCGAAGAATAAATTCTACGAAAATCTTAAATAAGATGGCTCGGCGTATTTTGTGATAAAAAGCTTTTACGGATATAAATAACGTAGCCAAGGCAAAGGTTGATTTGGATTATGGTTTCTATCCTTTGCACTTATTTAGAAGCACGTTGGGGACTTGTAATACTTTAATGTGTTTATGGTGAATCGATAAATAAATTTAATATAGTTCAAACAATAGAAAGAAGTTAGCTCCCAACATTGAAGTACGAATAACAATATTTAAGTCCGATACGTAGTCAGACAAGGAAACAAAAAGTAGTAAAGAAAATTTATTCGGGGATGTAAAATAATAACAATACTATTAAAACGTTTCATACTTTTAAGCACTCTAGTCACAATATTGAAATTGGAATATTGAAACTTATACTTTATCTTTGAACACACGACCCCTCGTAAGTTATTGTTAACCAACAAAGCACTTCCGCGCCCGACGGTCCTTTTTTCAATAGGCATCCAATAAGATCGCTCAAACATCGGTTCTTCCTGTTTACCTGAATATTTGTAAGATTACATCCCGGCAGCCACTTGAACAGGTTCCACGATACGGCAATACACGTGGCGCTTATTGAAATGGAATAAGGACTTAAATATACTAGTGCCATGGATAGCACGAAATAGGCTTTTGTTTCGTTGGAAAGTTAAAAAAAAACTCGCGAAATGAGTTGGGCAGCTTTTTCAATTGTTAAAAACACTTGCATAAACCTATTTTCTATATTTTAAATTTATTCTATGTATTTTAAAGGCATTTTAGGTCAAAAGCACATCAACGATCGTCGCGTAGTTTCCTCTCATGCAGAGCGAAAAACACACAAACGGTGAAACTTCAACCGATAAAATATTTATCAATGATCACTCGACAAAGCCTTTTCAAATAAAACTATTTTTATAACCGTTTGGAAAACTATGCGTGTTTATTTATCACTAGAGAGTTAGGCTTTGAGTTAGGTTTTGAGTGGTAGAGTCTAGCTGTAGGCTCTGTCTGCAGCGATTACTGGGCTGACTCGACCGGTGAAATACCACCGTCGCACAGAAACGCGACGTGAAGTAGGGACGATGTTCCTGCGTTTCGTTCGGTGAGTGCGGTATCCGGTGCCCAATTTTATTTATTTATTTATATATTTTCTTAAAGGTCAGCAACACACCCCCAACACCTACAGTGTTGAGGGTAGTCATGGGCGGCGGTGATCACTTACCATCAGGTGACCCGCATGCTCGTTTGCTACCTATATTACATAAAAAAAAAAAAAAAAAAAAAAGGCATGGAACCGCTAGCAATGAAACTGACACTATTTACTTAATTTATTGGGCAAGCACGTTTGTAAGTTAAGGTTTTAACATAAAACAATAAATAGAAGGAAGGAGTATTTATTAATTTTAATTTATATAATAAAATTATTGAATGAAAGAATTTGAAGTCATAATTGAAATTAGGAAGTTCTTAAATCTTGTTTTTGATAACTTGGAAATTAACGATTGTCGTTATTTTTAATCAATTGAATCATTAAAGTAAAGCCTGTTCTACGTATTGCCCTCAGAGTTCGCAACTTATGAAGGTCATAGAACAATTTCAAACCGCATATATTTCTCAGCTACTTCAGGTCGTCACACCTTCCCTCGTTTCTTTTGCAATTTCTATAAAATTTATAGATTAGTGTTACGGCAGATCAACTTTCTTGAAAGCACCTCCTTTTAAAAATAAAAACGCTTTCAAAAGAAGGATTTAGGTCAATGCCTACAAAAAGTGTCCAACCACTCAACATTACTCTGATTAATCTTTTGTAAGTAATAATAATACCTGCATTGTGACGTCAGATCAGGACTTCGAGATTTATAAATATATTTTGTCTTGTTTTTCAAGACAAACAGGAAAAGAGTGAACCATTGGAAATATTACCTTTTACCACTAATATAATTATTATGAATTTTAAAATGATGAATATGAACTAATTTTATTAATTTGGGAATGGAAGTAGTTCGAGACTTTAAATAGGCTTCTTTAATGTAAAATCTATCTACTATAAATAAGTATATAAATTTCACGGGAAAATCAGTAACAGCACGGGCAGAATCATTTTCACGTCTTTACAGCCAAATCGATGATTTTATTTTGCAGAATGAATTTTCAAAACTGTGCACTAATTGCCATCGTAGAAGGTTTTTATTTATTTACATATTTTATCACTCTACACCGAATTGGAATCCACTCAGACGAAGTCGAAGTCGCAGGTATCAGAATTAAAAATGCGAAAATTTATAAAGTTGTATGTGGGAGTGCGCAGTGCGTATATTTGTTAGTTTTCCACGTAAAATTGAAAAACGAATTTGGATTAAATTTGGTAGGTATTTGGATAGACTGAAACCTGGAATAGTATTATGGGGCTACATGTGCAATTTCGCATAATAAATAAGTTCCAGGAAAAAACCATTCAATTGTGGTTAAAAGCGCAGTGGAAATGTATTTGCGACTCATGACTTTAAAAATATTTGTATATCGTTTGGTTTTATCATTATTTAACCGAATAAGTTAAGCTTAGTTTTCTGTGCCTTATTTCTTAATTTTCAATCTCTAAGAACCTTGTGCAAGGTATAGAAATGAATGAAAAACAAAAAAGAAAAAGGAAATCGGTGAAGTCGTTCTCAAATGAGTTTTAAAGTGTTCATCTGATGGATGGATTCAATTATTTATCTGTAGAAAATAAAACTAAAATTATAATAAACTATCAATAAAAATGTAGCTAAAGAACTAAAAACTAAAAAGCACAACCATTGCTTATAACCCTACCTTATTGTGCCTATTCTTTATTTCGTCTCTTGCGTCAACATGAATTTCATTAAACGCCTACGTATCAAGATTATTATAAGGAATCCCTACGAAAATATAACATTAAATCCAATATTCTAATCAAATAGAAAAGACGTAGGTAGCGATGTACAGACATAAAGGGGGAATGTGCCCTAAAGCAAGGATATGAAAATATTAAGTAATTTAGTTATATTTTTATACGGAGTCTGGCTGTCTTATTGCTGAGAAATTTTGGTGGCTCGTTGCGATCTCGACAATAAATTCGATCGTCCAGGTTAAGCGACGCCGGCCGCGGTCTGTCCAAAGATGGGTGACCGCTAGAGGTACTATATTCAAAGTTTCACGAGGTTTAAAAGGCACATTTAGGTAAAGTCGCTAAAAGAAATTTTACACAAGAGGAAATTGTACTGTTGCCTAACCTTGGTATATAAGTTTCGTAAAGTTCGTAAGTTCTAAGTTTTTTTAAGACGTTAAATAAAAACAACATTTCTAAATACTTTCTTCGCTCTTAACAGAATCCAATCAAATCCCATTCAATCAGGAAATCGTTACAAATCACGTTTACAACAAAATACATTTGAAGCGAACACGCATTTTGGTTCAATGCACTGAGAATATTCTATCTCGGAATGGAATGGAGTAATGTGAACGCCAAGATTTTTTACAAATATTGTGATGAACGTTATTCAGTTTGGTAACTTCTAAATGTATACCTCAGGTTACAGACTAACTTACTTGGTGATCTATCAACGCACAGCCCAAACCACTGGGCGGATCTGGCTGAAATTTGGCATGCAGGTAGATGTTATGACGTAGGCATTCGTTAAGAAAGGATTTTAATCAATTATACCCCCAAGGGGATAAAATAGGGGATGAAAATTTGTAAGAAACTAAAATTAGCTGCGGGTGAAACCGCACGGCGGAGGCTAGTAAGGTATATGAGTCAGGGATCTATACATTCTTATACGATATTATGTCATTTAGTAAAATCTGTATTCATTTCATGTCTAGCGATTGTTTAAAAGGACCTCACGGTATGTGTATAAGCGACATGGCGCGCTGTCAGCCTGTTCCTACCTGGCTGACACGTGTCTAGATATTTATGCGGTTTTGTGGACCTGTAGTTATAAACTTTAAATGCAGAATTCAACAATCTCAACCGACATTATGACCACCTCTGTAGGGCAGTGGTATGTTTACTGTTGAACTAAAACCGAGCACCGCACCACGCACAAATCGACGCTTGTAATGATTGTCATCATTACATAGTATAAATCCAAGTCACTAATCGTCTCTGTTTGTATGTTTGTCCACTATCTCCTCCTAAACCACGTAACGGCTTTTAATGCGGTTTAGGATATTTTTTCATTTCAATTAGTAATTTATTTACATTTCGTAAAATATCTTTGAAGTAGCCAAAACACAATGTTTCGTGAAGAAGTCGGCCAAAATTACACCATTGCGAAGCGTGGTGGTAGCGTGCGAGTAAAGTACCTATACTATCAGTACCAAATACTAAATATAAATCACCAAGTACTTCAGATACTTGGTGCGTAGAATTGTGAACCCTGGGTCGAAAGTTCAATTCAGGGGTGAAGAAAACTTAGTTAATTTGCAAAAAAATCTGCTTCAAATTTTAAAAGAAATATCAAAATTTGTATGTGTTTGGGTGTAACAAGGTTCTCCTCTAGTGCCTACAAAACAAGCTATCGCTTAGTTAAGAACTCCCAATTGATCTGTTGACTCACTATTTTTTTTATTATTATTTTTTCCACGAAATTGCATTTACTCTAAGACCAATTTTCCTTCTTTTTCCTTCACCATTTTGTGTTAGCACTTTGATCAATGGCCGTCCCTTTATAACACGTTGATTGATGTCGGTGCCTCATGTTTGCAGTTACCCCGCCTGCAAACATATTTATTTCCAGTTGAAATGGCCATTGTCAAAGCTCACACACCAATTTTTCTTTACCGTTTCACTAAAAGGACATAGTGGTAGATACAATTTATCCTTGCAATAGTGGAATAAATTTTTTATTGAACTTTTATTATGACTCGAGCCTTTTAGCTCTTTTTTTAAGACTCGCCGCTTGTTGCATGGCTAGAAGGGTAAAAGGCTAAATAGCTGTCAAGCCTTTCAGGCTAGTTCTATTTGTGACTTTTGTTTGGCTCACATAGTTGCAATTTATCTTTATTTGACTTTTTTTCAAGGAAAACTTACCTAAGTATAGCTTCTTTTAAGACTTCATGTTTATGAATAACTTTAGCCAGTTATTAAAGTAATTTATTTTTACGTGTTACGTGTTTATTTATTTTTACGTGTAGATTGGGAACCCATTACTTATTATTTAAAATCAAACCAAAACTTGTCGTTTTTCATAGACAAAGGTACGGAACCCTTCGGGCGTGAGTCCGACTCGCAATAAGTCGATATTTTTTTTATTTTATGAATATGATTGTGAGTAATCTTCAATTAATAATACATCGATACCTGTAATGCTATAATTTTTCTTAACTAAGTAATAAGTGAGTTTTAATTACCCTAAACCTCGGGTGACCTTTTTTGGTTTGAAAATACATATTGAGCAGTTATTAAATTTAATGGCGGTTAATTAATTATTGCGACAGTAAAACATGTACAGTAATAAAAAAAAACATAAAATATCAATTCTAAAAATAATTGAGCAGTCCAATAACTGAATGAGCGAAAGAATTTACATTATTTTCATTCTTTGAATCAAAAGCACAAGAATTTTCTCAAAAATTCATTCGACAAATTCCGATTTATTACTGCCCACACGGAACCGCTCGTTCAGTAATTTATACCGCCCATTTAATTATTTTCCTACTCAATTATATATTCACTGATCCATTTCATTATTTATTATTACTCATTTTTGTGTACTTTACTGCTTAGTTTTTACAGCTGAACTATTTAAACGTGCCATTTATAATGTTTAACTTACCGAAACTGCTTTTTACAAATGCCTCTTAATATTTTTACTATCCTGAATTCAAATTACATCCCAAATCTTCAAAAAAGGCTCGAACTTCTATAAAAACTAAAGCTAAAAAAGGATACGAGTCCTATTAAATTATCAACTTTTAATAGACCTAGTTTATTAGTTCTAAAATAGGCTCTTCTTCCATTTCTAAAATGGGCTAATAAGCTCTAATTTTGGGGCATAACAGCTTGAGCCTAGACCACAGGACAAGGCCGTAAGCTAACTTCACAAAAAAAACATAAATGATGTGTGTTGTACTCATAGTTTTTATTGCGGTTGACTATCTACTTATGTAGTAGAATGTAATAAAACTGCGATCATCCCAGCTCCCTCAGATTCTTTTGGGAACTCGTTCCTAGCTTGCCTCACCGTATCCGCATTCTTCAGACCTCTTCAGGGGTACTACTTACCAACCCTTAACAGAAAACACCCTATAGCTAAGTTCCTACTATATGTGAGACTATGCAATCGTTTATATCTCTTACATTTAAAACAGTAATTTATTGTCCTATTGTCTCTAAGAAGCCCCCGCCAACCTGTAGGGTTTTTAGGTACATCTATAAAAAGAAATCATATCAAAATTATATATTTAAACCTCGCTTGATTTCCCCGCAGTCAACAAGCAACATTAACCTAAATAAATACGAGATGTAAAACCAATATTTTGTTTTATTTAGATTGGCAAATAAAGTATCGAATACAGATATTGGAAAATCTACAAGACGTAAGTAAACATTTTCGTTTTTCTCATATATCAAGTCACTGAGTTCTGTAAAGGATTGTAAAATATCGAATGATTGTTCTTGTATAAAAGAAAACAACATTTGTCTATCAATAAACAAGTTCTAAGAACTTTTACCATCTAATACAATAAAGAGAAAGTTAGTAATTAATGATCCAAGAAGAATATTTCATTCTTTTCTTTTCGGAATTGCAATACTTTTCTAAGAAATTTGATAAATAATTGGTATTTAATTATCTTCAAATAATTATATTGAGCCAGAATTGATAGCATGTTTTCCATACCTAACTGTATTAAATTTAAGGTATTGCATTATGCTAGGTAAGTAATTCTGACATTCTGAGCTTGTACATCTACAATAAAAATATAAAAAGGTCGTGGAAATATTTCATTTATAACTTTATACTTAGATAAAATCAAATAAGAAAATCGAGCTCTCAGAAAAAGAACGTACCTACAACCTTTAAGTATTGTATATTTTTACTATTCAATATTCCACTTACACTTCCATTGTTTCCATATTTTTCTATGTAATTGAAACGAATATGAACTTGAATTACTGTTGCTAAGTGCTACAATATTATTTCACAGGTACTCGACCAACGATAAAACTTGGTAATGAAACTGCTTTTATCATTTCCTTATCTTTAGTTACATGGAAACATACTTTTTCAGTGTTATGGATACTACAAACTTTCATTTCTACGAATCTCTATATTCCTACCTATATTAAGTGTTCATAAGAACTGAGGTCCATTGAAAGTACACTAGGATAAGTAGGTCAATACTGGTTACTATAATTTCTAACTTAAAACAGAAGTAGAAAAAGGTGTCTGACAGTGAAAAGACGCGGGCTGCAAAGGACTGAAAATGTTGGTCCTTTTTAAAAATTTTTTGTCCAGCAGTGGACGGCAAAAGTCTTATGGATCGATTGAATATACCTAAAATTACGTTGGGGCCTTAGTTACTGTTTATCCTCGACTAAAAAAATGTGTATGAGGGTCTGTCTGTAGATGTTAAAATTAAATGATTTTGTAGAACCAAATTTGTGTTAAAAGATCACGACTCTTATTCTTGTCTATGTCTTAAAATAGTGGTCGAGAGATAAGCGTTTGTTTTAAATTTCAGATTGTAAAAAATAAATATTAAAGTTATAATATTACAGGCTTTACGGGCTGAGTAGCCTTGCTTATATTCCATCACCATTACCCACACCAGCAAAGTGTTGGTTAACTGAAATTAAAATTTAAACAAGATTAAATACTGATGTTCATTAAATGTTCAACCGCAACTTATGATGAATAAATCTTCATTTGATAAGAAATGAGGTGTAGTTTTGCCAGTTTTACAGCTACAATTTCGATCCGAACTACAGTTTTCTTTCGCGATAGCACTTATTATCTTCCCCCTATATTTCAAGTTTCTCATTTCCCCTCTAAACCCAGATATACAAAGTTTCAATACATTAAAATAATATCTGATCGGCAAAAACAAACTTATCCAGAAGTCCCATAAAGCCTGTGCCAAAGGAAAGCCAAGTACAATTGGATACTAAGTATTTTGCCCCAATCACGTCCTGTTATTTGCTTCAACCCCTAAGGGGTTGAAAAAAGGGTTGAATGCGAAGAAACTTGTTTCTGGGCGGAAGAGGAAAATAAATTATACATATTACTTACTTTTAGTTTCAACGCAACTTGACCGTTTTGTCGCTTTTATTCAGATAACTTTTTGTATACGGTAGGATATATGTCTTTTGATTTATGGAAACTAGTAAACAACATTAAAGAAACAAAACTATTTGATATTTCCGTTACTGAGCGGCTGGTTTGAATATAAAGTTTAATGAATCTACTTTGCGTGCTTAACTAACAAGATTATAACACTCTTTTTTGTAAAACGAAGAAAGATGATGTGGAAAGTCGAAGAAAGATGATAGAATATGTAGGGTTTATTAGCATTTTAAGTTCTAAAAGCAAGTTGCCACATTCGCCCCAAGAAATGAATGAAATCTCCAGGTTAAAAACTGTTTACACCTTACATTCCGCTAACGTATCTTGTGCGTGTATTTTAAAAGAAGAAAGGAAACAACTATTTACGATTGGCTCGCAGTCTTCTTAGTACTGTGTCGATATATTGAATAATTATTGACAAGTAAAATGCTGATAACTAATGACTCACGCCTCGGAGATGAGCGCGCGCAGCTTGCAGCACACGATGCCCAGGCTGTACGGGTACTGGTGCCAGTACACCGACAGGTCGTTGGGAAGACCTGGAACAATAGCATTATTAATTAGAACTGTTAATAGAAAGTATGTCTTATGATATAGTAATAAGACTTATTTTTCTCTGATATAAAATTCCAAAAAAGGAATCATAGCAAAGAATATTCACGATCGAATGCAAACTAATAATGTTTCATAGTTTACATAGAAAAATTCTCTTTCAAACGGGATGAATATGTGATTGACAGTAGCTTTGAACCACATAGGTAAATAAGAATAGAGCTTTATGATGATACCTTTAAGCCTCATTTACACGATACCATTTTCTTGCCTGTAGCGTACAATTATGTAGAAGCAATACTTGAATTGCAGCGTATAAACAACATGCCATATTCTTTCTCTACTAGGCAAGTTTTGTATTCAAGAATGTTCTCGGTTTAAACTGTACATACAATATTTTCTTGTGCAATACTTGCATTCAATAGGTTTCTCACTTGACTTTGATAGTCATTGTATCCGAAGACGTCCAACACTTGAATGAAAATATTCGCCTGAGCAAATACGGTCAATTCTTGAAGCAACTTGCCAGTAAATGGAACAGGAACGTACAAGTCGATGTTTAGACAAGACAATTCTTGAAAGCGATAATCTTCTTACCATTATTGTATCAATGTAAACAAAACACGCTGGCAATTATTTCTTTTCAAGATTTGCATTCAATAATGGCGTTCAACTTTATAAATAATATCCACGTGTAAACTGTTGCTTACAATTATTGAAATGCAAATATTGCGCTTCCACTATTGTATTCAATTATTGCTATTGAACGTGCAAGAAAATGGTATCGTGTAAATGAGGCTTAAGCCTCATTTACACGATACCATTTTCTTGCCTGTAGTGTACAATTATGTAGAAGCAATACTTGAATTGCAGCGTATTAAACAACATGCCATATTCTTTCTCTACTAGGCAAGTTTTGCATTCAAGAATGTTCTCGGTTTAAACTGTACATACAATATTTTCTTGTGCAATACTTGTATTCAAAAGTTTTCTCACTTGACTTTGATAGTCATTTTATCCGAAGACGTCAAACACTTGAATGAAAATATTCGTCTGAGCAAATACGGTCAATTCTTGAAGCAACGTGCCAGTAAATGGAACAGGAACGTTCAAGTCGATGTTTAGACAAGACAATTCTTGAAAGCGATAATCTCCTTACCATTATTGTATCAATGTAAACAAAACACGCTGGCAATTATTTCTTTTCAAGATTTGCATTCAATGTTGGCGTTCAACTTTATAAATAATATCCACGTGTAAACAGTAGCTTACAATTATTGAAATGCAAATATTGCGCTTCCACTGTTGTATTCAATTATTGCTATTGAACGTGCAAGAAAATGGTATCGTGTAAATGAGGCTTTATGATCGAATGGTTTGAGTTCTGCATTAACTATTTGGAAAGATAAGCTTACATACAATTATAGGTTCTGCGTGGGTGTTTTCTGAGCTAATAATATCAGGCGAACAAATGAAATTAATCTGCCTTTTGTAAGGGACAAGTTCTCTTTATAATTAGCTAGAAATGGTAGTTAGATGGCTTTGCTGGCTTTCAGCTCGAAGAAACTTAAAATAGGCTTAATAATTGAGATAAGACCTTAGATTTTTTAAATAATAAATCAATGATTGGTTTCGCATTTATGGTGAATAAATAGTAACGAGAAGTAGGCGCTGTAATTAACCAAGTTGTTCCGTTTAATAGTGGGTGGTTATCAATATACATATGATCTTTCTGTAGTACCTACTTAGAGTAGGAATATTATACCTATCAACAAGTACGAAAACGTGTTAATTTTATACTGGGTGTAAAAGAACTGCTTCCGAAAACAAAAACATGGCATTGCTGGCAGGGTACTTGTTACAGTTTCTTAGTTTGTCAAAATTTCATAAATACTATCAGATTTTGCGATGATTTCAAATTAAACAGTGTTTTTATTTAATTTGCAATGTGAAAAATCGCACCTGAACCAACAGTTGATGTGTGAGCGATGATTTCAACCGGCGAATATCACTTTTCAATCATTAATAACTTTTTTAAATTGAGTTTTCTGGGTATGCTGTTAGTGAATTTAGTTACTATTGAGGCTCAAAAATACATGGTTTCAGGCTTCGGAAGTGGTTTTTTACACCCGTTATAGCTATATATAGATTCAAAAATGGAATTTCGTTTTGAATTATTAACACAGAAACTTTAAGTATTTAAGAAATGTTTAATGAAAAAGTTCATACTTCTAAAGCTGGTGGAGCTTTATATAATTTATACTTAAATATTTTTAACTCAAATTTGACGCTGAAAATAGATTTTTGCTCAGTCGTTAAGATTCATTGCTAAATATAGTGTACCAAAAAAATAATATGAAATTATGTAAGTATCTACAAACTTTATTGGACTTTAGATTAAACATCTCTTTAATAAAATGTGAATTAGTAGAAAATAAAACATGTAGCCGCCATTAAGCCTCATTTACACGATACCATTTTCTTGCACGTTCAATAGCAATAATTGAATACAATAGTGGAAGCGCAATATTTGCATTTCAATAATTGTAAGCAACAGTTTACACGTGGATATTATTTATAAAGTTGAACGCCATTATTGAATGCAAATCTTGAAAAGAAATAATTGCCAGCGTGTTTTGTTTACATTGATACAATAATGGTAAGAAGATTATCGCTTTCAAGAATTGTCTTGTCTAAACATCGACTTGTACGTTCCTGTTCCATTTACTGGCAAGTTGCTTCAAGAATTGACCGTATTTGCTCAGGCGAATATTTTCATTCAAGTGTTGGACGTCTTCGGATACAATGACTATCAAAGTCAAGTGAGAAACCTATTGAATGCAAGTATTGCACAAGAAAATATTGTATGTACAGTTTAAACCGAGAACATTCTTGAATACAAAACTTGCCTAGTAGAGAAAGAATATGGCATGTTGTTTATACGCTGCAATTCAAGTATTGCTTCTACATAATTGTACGCTACAGGCAAGAAAATGGTATCGTGTAAATGAGGCTTTAGATTCAATCCAAATCCGCGCCAGCCGGCAATGATGCCTACCAGTGATGTCTACCGATTACTTTTGTTTTATAGCTTACAATACATAAGGAAAACCTATGATCAAATAAAATTATTTTCTTGTGAATAAGCATTCAGTAAGAACTGTTTACAATACGTTATAAAACAAGGTAAGGGATATCATAAGCCTACAATGAAAACAGGCCCATAAACGAAAATTATGGATATTTATGCAAATCACTAACGTTCCCCAATTTTATACATGAACCTAATACGATTTTATAGCAATAATGTGACCAAATATTTATTTAGCAAGAATCTTAATACTTGTTGTGTTCGGAAACAAAAGCGGTTGATTAATACAGGCTCAACCAACACAAGACAATAATGAGCCAGTGAATCCAATGGATATAATATCTATCGTTTTCTCATCACGAATACACGAGGCAATATTGTTTGTCGTTATTTTACCGAGGTTAATTGTGTATTGTTATGTCAAAATATCTCTATCAAAGTATAATATGTAATATGTAGTGCAATACAATATAATTCAGCAAGCTAGAACTTAATTTGGGGTATTTTTGATATTGATTAATTTTATTTTACTGATTAATCGGTCGGGTCTGTCCCGTTAGAAAATCACCGATGGCGTTTCCTCCTCAAATGGTAACTTCTCTTCGTTAGTACAATTGAGTTTAAAGTGAGGTTAGCGATTGAAGGAGATCGCTGTCTGTGTTTTTCTTCGGGGTATCGCTCTTGTTGCCCTGTTGCTTGAAACATTAGGGTTAGTTTTCCATTAAAATAAGATATTTCTCCCGCAAATAATCTTTCACCTAATATCGTTTTATTTTAAGCCTCAATTTCTATTATTTGTAAGTCAAATACGTCAGAGCTTGTAAAGCAAACTATTTATCTGCTCCCTACGTCTATCTAAGTAATTAAGCTAATAAAAGTCTGAATGAGATCAATTTCCGACGATCATTCATTAGTTTGGCGTCTGCATGGTACATAAGTATATGTATTTGGAGTAAACGTTTATTGTTCCTGGTAATGAATGGAGAATATTCAATGAATAAATAGGTTAAGGAAATGTTTGACAGGTCTTTCTTCTATAGTTTCTTGGATCTTTGACCGTTACTGTTACTTTTAAAACGTTTTAAAGTTTAAATATAGTTTTCTAAAACAAAGTTATAAAGACTATGTATAAATGTTCAGTAGCTTGGAACTGATTTGTTAATGTTATAGTTATTTTAAAATTATTTTTATACTGCTGCAGTTGGAACATTCATGTTGTTTTTTTTTAATCATCAAAACAAATCATTAATGTGCTTGCGATGTTTTAAATTGCTATAGTATTGTCCGTCTGATTTCTAAACAGGCTTTGCCTAAATTTTACCTTTTAATTAATGCCTATTTAAATAATAGGTACATCATTAACAATCAAACGATGCTTAGTGAAATATTCGTCTGATGTAAAATATCAATATTTCGCTAATGATCACAATTAATATTACACAATTCACAAATTGAAACGAATATTTTGGTTTCAAAGCAACCCGTTTGACTGTAAATGAGGTTCCTGTAAATACATTTTATAGCATTTTCATCAAAGCTTTATTTAAATGGCTAAATAATACCTATATTTTACCTCCATTACTTTGACTTAACAACAAAATATACACAAAAAAGTTTAAATTCAATATAAATACATATACAAAACATAAACATTTAATAAATCATCAAGTAGATTTCATAATATTTGCTGTAAAGAGTAATTTCGTGTAAGCATGGTGTACCTATGCTGTAACAGTAGCATGATACTAAATAAACAAAAACACAAATTTATTTTTCTTTTCTACTCGAAGCTCGAGCAGCGCAAGGCATGAGAAACAGCACCGTCACGTTATACGCTCGCTAATCAACAAACTTAATTACTTTTAATTAATTTTCCGAAGAAACCGTGCTGAATATTTCATTTTATAATTTAATCATCGTTTAATTAGGAAATAAGAATGTATGAATGAATGTAATATTTACTTTTCTTGTGTATTTAAACCTTTCCGCCCTGTGGTTTAACGCGCAGCTAAATGGTTTTTCCGTGGAAATTACTTTCCAGCGGCCACAAATACCCCATTTGTTATTTCAGCTTAAAGCTTATCTATTAATAAAGTTTCATCCAAATCCTCGTACTAGCAGTTTTATATTTTTTTACTTTTATAGTGTTGAGTTGAAACAAGAGAAAATAATTACAATGTTCACTGAATGTACACGTTATGATTGTATAATTTCTGAAAAGAGTGCTGGAAGTTTTTTTCCGCCGGCTTTTTTCTCTCGGTCTTCGGTTAGGTAAAATCGAAGTTTGTAACATTGACGTTCATTAAGTATATGTTACATATCTATGATGAATTAAAGAATTTTGATTTTGTTTTTGATTGCTTCAACGTGAAATACCAACAAACGCACGTAATCCCAAACTCTCGCATTCATAATATCAGTAAGATTAACTAAACAAGCCAAGCATGTCTTAAAATCTGAAATCCAAGCATCTACCCGCAATTATTGAATTTATGAGCGTTTTGTGAACCGGTGCGTTAAATAGCCAAAGGTACTTGCCAGTAACTTGATATATTCTAATCTGGGTTCAGTTACTTCTCATTATTCGGATTTTAGGCTATTCCGGATTAAATTCAATACTGTATTGAGTCGTGGGCGTTGATACTTTTGATAACTATGAAATAAAATTTATTTTTGAAAGCTGTTCTTTCTTTTACATATCGTTACAATAAAAAATATAGGTGAATAAAAAGATTGTCTTCTAAATTAATTTATCAAACACATTTTAAAAATGAAGACAAGACAAATAAGCAGTAGCTCTACAGAATGTTAAGTCATAGAATCGCAACCAAATAAAAATACCCGGGATATTATGAAACACGTCTCACAAAGTCTCAAATGATGCCTAGGACACTTCCTACACTAGATCAATACGCAAAGCACTGTAAAGCCAAATTCATAAAACGATAACAATGTAATCATCATAAGTTGCAAACGCGACTTAAGTTCATTGTAATTATGTAATTAATTACTGTTAGTAACACGCGCCATAATCTTCCTTCGCTGCTTTACAATCAATTTGTGACCACCCTCAAATTCCCACCGTGTAGAAAGCTGGCCCGCGATGGCGTGAGATAGAAAATTATTTGGAAATTAATTAACGTCATAACGCTCTCGGATATCACATGTAGCTCGTATTAACATGGTCCTTATAATGTGATTACGGTGACATTTGGAAGTAGATGACAATATAATGAAATGAAATGAAATGAAATGAAATGAAATTACTTTATTGTACGTAGGATTAAAAACTAATCTCTTATACATTGTTAAAAGCATACAAGAAAAAATAAAAAATATGTCACGGGACACCCCTACATTCATCAGCAATGGCCGTAGTAGACCGAGAGAAAAAGCTGGCGGAAAAAACTCTCGGCTATGAAATCTTTTGAAGGGCATAAAAATTAAAGTGTTTTTTAAGTTAAGTTTGAGTCTTTTTTTAACTCTAACAATGCAAGTTAAAACAAACGGCATCAACAATAAACGCCTTTTTGAACTTAAGTATAAGTTATAACCACATAAAAATAAAGACTTAAAATGCGTTTTTCCCGTAAGTAGGTAATACTTTTTTATCTAAGGAACCATATGTGCAAATGTATTTCTACTTTGATATCGCAAAGGGCTACTTTAGGTAACAAGATTTAATTAAGTTCAATGCGCATGTCGTCGTTCGTTGAACATTTCGTACTTAGGTACATGACAGAACCAAGCAAGGGTTTAAATCTGAAAATGGTCAAGCGAATACACATTATCGTAAATATGCCCTTAATTTATTCAGAGGTGTTTTATTTTATAAAATATTACAATCGCTTGTTTTGAAACAAATTTTACGTCTGTATGGTAATGTAACGAAGGCGGTTCCCAAAAACTCGGATACCAGACGAATTTGTGCTAAAGCATATTGTTATATTCATCACACAAAAGAACGAAGATGTATTGAAGTAAGTCATTCAATCCCAATTCCATTTTTATTTTCAATGGACTGGAAAAAGATTGAAAACGTCTTTTTTGAATTGGTAACTTGCTTATTCCTAAATATATTGTACGACATACATGTATAGCCGCCAATGCTTAAGAAAGGTTGTATCTAGTTTGTAACAGTATTCTCCAGAGGCCTACGGGAGCGATTGCTTACAGAACCTAATATAAATCGCAAAATATATCCTAATACCAACTGCGGCTCAGGATACAGCTACAAATTTACTGAATTTCCCGGCCAGTGTGGAAATAAAATACAAATTATATGTATATCCGGATACTCAACGGACCAAACAAAGAAGGAAAAGGTAATGCACCGTATAACATTATGTATTTAAATGCCGCCCGTGGCTTCACAAATGATTTTAAATAAAAGTACTCTATATATCACTTGATATCGTAGTTTTCTTATTCTTCCAGTGCCTCTCTTTTTTATAAAAAAGGAACAAATGAGCGAGCGGGCCACCTGACGTCTCTTCTCGA
This sequence comes from Emmelina monodactyla, assembly GCA_916618145.1. NCBI lineage: Eukaryota > Metazoa > Arthropoda > Insecta > Lepidoptera > Pterophoridae > Emmelina > Emmelina monodactyla. The sequence continues at coordinate 9,262,792 of OU745316.1, forward strand.
CTAGTGAAAATTTACAGTTGTTTCGGAAAACAACACAAATTAACCGCATTTTTGTAATTTATCATTTTTTTTAAATTAAAAAGCGTTTTGTAAATATGATTACATACTCGTATTCTACTGAATCGGCTGTCATTTGTCGACTGATTTTAGCAGTGTTAATGAAAAAAAAAATTGCTTCCAAGCCTAGTAATGGAGCACCGCACGTACGGCTATTTATGAAATCTTTCATATTTATAAGAAAAGTTCATATACGGGATTGTATAGCGGTAGGTCCCTGGTGCAACCCCTAGTCCATTAAATAGATTACAAGCTTACGCTTAGTTTTGGGCCACTAAAAATGGTGTGTTAGTCTGGAAAATCATTATTATATAAAAAAACAGGATACCATGTCCTTATTATTAAAATAATGCAATTACCTAGCACAATTCACAATAAAAATATTCCTTTTCCTTGAAAACATTCGGTTTGCAGGCACCTTCTTAAATATTCAGCGAGTTGTCCCAGAAAAGAAAGAAATTGCACTTACATTAAGAAAGGGAAGCGTAAATAAATGTCCGTCTACTGCGATTTTGGACACCAAGAATGTAATTCCAGAAATTCATTCCTTTTACACTGAAATTGTAGGTACATTTTGAATGTAAACGAAAATGTATTTTATACGAAGCAAGAACAAACAAACTTTGTACATTAAGAATGAGAAAAAAATAATCGTTCAAGATTTATGCGATGCCTGTTTTTGTTTTTTTACTATTTAAGACAAAACTTACACATTGTTTTTCCTAGTAAACTTGATAGCTAAAGTCATAAAAGTTAATGTTAACATTAATTACGTACCGAGACAAAAATACATCCTTTATATCGTAAATAAGTCACACAGTAAGATAACAAATCGGATTATGTTGCAAGTCGTATAAAAGTTATAAATTACCTTTACTACCGGATAATAAGCACAGAATAAAACAAGATCAACTATAAAAAAAACAAATAATACTAGAAACTATGTTAACGTATGAAATTGGGAGGTTAATATTTACTACGATAGGGAATATGGTGCGAGAGAGAAGGACTGACATCGCTCTCTCGCTCACATGCGCCGGCGTCAGTGCTACGGTGACGTCATCGAGTGCTACGTAGCTACGAGGCTACGAACCCGCTATGGAGTAGTAGTTACGACGATATTTATGCCTAAGGAACCTGACATTAATCATTTATTGATGGGAAAATGTAAAGCATATATATATTGATTGGAATACTCCATTTACGAACTGCCTTCATACTAAATGAATGGCACTAAAGTAATGATATTATTGTATCGCGCCGTAATAACAAATGGCATCTATTGATATTGTTTTTTTTTATTGCAAGAAAGGATCGCGAATATATAAACGCAGCTGGATTGGGCTTTCCTGTTACTCCTTATTTATTTTGCCAATTTCATGGGCGAGTGATCTCCCGCTCTGAAGATTTGCACTGACCGTCGAGACAAATGCCGCTAGCTCCTTTTAGAGCCGTATTTAGTAGAATCATGACAAACATAAAACCATTAAATAAAAACTCAAAAATATGAAGACAAATATTATATGGAACCAACATCTAATAGATTATAGAAATAGTATGTTATGAATGAAGCGACACCTTTTAGAATGGGTTTTATGGGTACAACTTACTTAAGCGCTTATGATGGATACTGTTATGCAGAAAGGTGTTAAGTGCTTTTTTGTCATTTTTCGCTAGACGCGATTAAAATTTTTTGACATCAGCTGGTTTTTCAAAACGTGTAGCTGCAAACCTAATAAAAGTTATTTTATAAAAAAATTTTTACACCTATAAAAAAGTTTTTATGACAACATAAACATTTTTGAATAGAAATTCTAATTTTGATGAATAATCATGAAAATACCACTTAACACCTTTTTATTTAATGCTCTATGTTTCGAAATATGTTTCTTAAAAGCATTAAGTCACTTTGAATTTGCAAATTACTTTACAAAGATAAAAAGATAGAGAAAAAACATAAATCTCATTAAATCTTATTTTTAAATTAAGTTTTACGTTAAAAAAGCCTCTTATATAGGAAGATTAAAAGTTAAAATTTTTAAGTTAAAAGGTTTTTTAATTAAAGGCTCAAAATTGAATTTTACAGTAAGTTTGATTATGACTATGTTGGAAATAAGGAAATCTTAATTAACTAATAATTTTCTTGTCTTGAATTTAATCTTATTATGTCAAAACTCCGGTTAAGTGCAAGTCGGATTCGTACACGAAGCGTTCCGTACCTTTATCGATTAAAAACGGTAAAAATAACGTTTTTGTTTAATTATTATTTGGTATGCCAGTTATTTTAAAAACGAGTTATTTATTTATTTAAAGTGAATATTTAAGACGTCTACCAGTTGTCATTACTAATTCGAGAACATTATAGCAAAAAAACTGTGTTGTATGGGCGCACATCTTATTAAATATTTTATAATGTTTTTAATATTCGTCTGTGCAAATTTCACAGCTATCACGGTTCATGAGATACAGCTTGGTTACAGACAGACAGACGGATGGACGTACGGACGGACGAACCCCAAGTATCAACCTCAATCCAAACTCACGAAACCACAATTCGCACACAGCAGATGTTTTCTGTTTTGTTTGGGGCCACCTATTGCCCAATATTCTGCCGGCTCCCGGCAACGGTGGCCACACCAGCGGTTGCAAGACGGGCAGTTGTCTTTTATGTTGCCATAACGAGCGTGTCTTCGGCGTCACAGATCACGATTAAGCCCCTGAGGAGTGCGCCTCGAGGAACCCAATCATACCTGACGTTCCACAAGAGTTGCTCGAAACTGAGCCCTGTGGAAAGCAGCAGGTCATGGGTACCACATTTGTTTTCTATGTCGCCGATGATGTGTTAGGCGCCTGCCATTCAGGTCTGCCCCAATCATTCACCCGAGTTGGGAAAGACGTTTTGGAACCGTAAAGCACTCTTTATACTGTTCCAGAACTGGGGTTTATGTCTGTTTGAGAGGAGGTGCCCAAAGGCGGTGGTTAACTCTACCTTTATTTGTTACCTCAGAGCTTACGACTGGGAAAAGGCCCATTCGATGATTGTTTTTTTATTCAAAAGATGGTGCTTTCCGTGTGGTTCCATGTCAATTTGATCTAGTTCTGACCGTGGCGAAATCCATATCCGTTGAAAGATAACTGACCTTTTCTAGCAACCGTAAAATACTAAAGAATGTCTCGTCCTCACAGAGTTAACGTGAAGCTAGTCACAAAAATCATTAGGATATCTAGCAGAGGGCTATCTGACCACTGAGAAAATTTGAAACTTAATTTTTCGTCTTAGTTAAAGCTATCGGACAGTTCAATATTTGCCATTTTATTTGTTTATTAAAAAACCGGCTCTAAGACGGGTATAAAATACCAAAACGTCTATAATATTACCCTACTATTACAACGTACGTATTTGGTAACACTGCCAAGTGTGCTTCTCGAAGGCGCAGGAAGCAATTAAACAAAAGGTGTCAATTTACTTTTAAATACCTAAATCCAATCTTTCTTTTTTGATTCCATACCCAAAGGGTAAAAACTGGACCCTATCACTAAGCCTCCTTATGAACCGTGATAGCTAGAAAGTTCATAACACATGTTTTATTTTATGTTGCCGCTATAATAACAAACACTAACAATTAAATAAAGTTAAAATATTTAATAGGAATCCCATACACCAAGCGTGTTTATTTGGCAATTTTTTCTGGATCTTATTAACGTCAACTGATATTCACAAAATATTCAGTATTTTATTCACAGTAAAAATGAATTATTTCATTTCAATAACATTCATATTAAAGGGTGGCACCTAATCAGAACATTTTATTTTTCACCGTTTTTATAGATAAAAATTAGGGATGTTACGGATATGGAATTTCGGTTTCGGTTTCGGATACGGATATTGAATTTTTTTTATATCGGTTTCGGTTTCGGATACGGATATGAAATTATTTCGGACTATCCGGTAGTTTCGGATAGTTTCGGTTACGGATATTAGATTCTAGGAATTTCAAAAGTAATACAAAAAAAATAGATAATAAAATGGTTTTATTTATACATATAGAGGAGGACGATGGGTGAGAACGATGACGTCATAAACACCGCTACATTGAGCTCAGAGAGAGAACCAACACTTTGGTCACAGTTCTGTAAGCGGTTTACGGAACGCAGCCAAAAACAACTGGTTGTAACGTGTTTTATTTAGATTTTAAGATTCCGTCACTATCCGAAATTATCCGAAACATTTATTTCGGTTTCGGTTACGGATACGGATATTTTTTTATTTCGGACATCCGGTAGTTTCGGTTACGGATATGGATATCCTTAACATCCCTAATAAAAATAGTACGGAACCCTTCGTGCACGTGTCCGACTCGCACTTGGCAATTTTTTAAAGAGTTTCATAGTTTATTGCAAAAATGAGATTAAGTTATGAACATTTTCTAAAAGGTTTTGCATTTGAATCTTACTATATATCAGGCTTCTAACGTATCCTTATTATGCAGAACTGAACTTTTTGACATAACACTGTTGTGCAAAATTCAAAAGGTGGAGTAATGAAATTTGCAAAACCTATTTTTTGTAAATAACAAAAAATATATAATATTTGGAGAGTTCATTTTTTGCGTACAATTAGATTATATGTTTACAAAAACAGTGGTATACTTAACTCAATATCCGATTTTTGGCACTTAACACCTTTCTGCTTAACAGGGTCTAATTAATAGAATAAAAAAACGATATATATTATCTTAAAATAATTGCCAATCGTTAAGTGATGTAAAAACAAAGACTTTAACTACGAATACTTTGCCAATATAACTATATAGTAAAAGAATATATATAATCCAGTAAATCCACACTTTAACTAAGTTTAAGAACATACGTGATCACTTATATTTTAGTTGGCATTAATGTAACTCGACTGTTATTGTATGTCACAACTGAACAGAGACTAATAAATCTTCGTCTTGAAGTAGATACTACAACATTCATGTTATCTTATGGCACTTGCCACTAGGGATGCAAATAATCTACTTTATATCAATATTTATATTTTTGTGTTATCGATGTTACTTTTATTTTCTTATAACTAGAAATTCTATCCTGCCCTAAATGTTCAGTTACGTAACAAAGCAATTTTACACGAAAGCAATTTTTTAATAAAACGATTATGCATTAGTTTTAAAAAACCTTTTCCGAAAATCGATTATTTTCAAATCGAGATAAATAAATTTACACTTAATGATAATGATGTGGATCCCTATTTCCCGCCAAAACAGTTTATGTAAGTACAGTTTATGTAGATAATAGTTGGTCTTTGAATGATTAAAATTGGACGTTTGGTTTTGAAGTTATGGTGAAACTAGAGACCGCCCGCGACTTCGTTCACGTGGAAACCATTTATAACAACGTAATAATATTGTAAAGCACTGCAGCGCCCTTATCACAGGCATATAGGTAGCTACTGCAGTATGGGCTAACATGGCTTTCACTTAAGATATATATAAGACCTGCGAAGGGTTTTTTTGTAGGTCTATCCTTACTATAATATAAATGTGAAAATGTGTATGTCTGTCTGTCCGTCTGTCTGTATGTTCGCTTCACGTAAAAACGGCTGAACTGATTGTCTCGATTTTGCGATTTTGGAAAAGAGATAGTTCGACACCCAGGGAAGAAGAAAATACGATAATTTTACTGCAGTAAAAAGCCTCATTCCCACGGGAAAAGCCATTAAGTTGCGGGTGAAACCGCAGGGCGGAAAGCTAGTTTTTTATAAACTCAAAATCAAAAAATCAAATCAAAATCAAAATTCTTTTATTCATCATAGATATGTAACATATACTTAATGAACGTCAATGTTACAAACTTCGACTTTACCTAACCGTAGACCGAGAGAAAAAAGCCGGCGGAAAAAAACTCCCAGCACTCTTTTTGAAAATTATACAATCATAACATGTACATTCAATGAACATATAAATTATTTTCTCGTACCTCAACTCAACGCTATAAAAGTAAAAAAAAAAAAAAAACTGCTACTACGAACTAATTAAGCACTTCCCGCACCACAATTCGGCACCAGAGCAGACCGTTTCCCGAAGGCGGCACCTGATCACAAGTATGACGTGTGCTCCAGCCATCGTCCTACTCAACCGTATTAGAAGGAGTTGGGCGACCCGTTGACACAACGCCACCGCCCCAGTAACTTTCGAGGCGAGCATGACTACTCTGGGCCAAATAAGGCACTAAGGAACCTCACAAAACAGCAAGTTAATAGGAAACCCGTACAATAAGTTAAAGCAGTGTGAGGAGGAACGAGAAAACAGTACAAAATAAAATAAAATAAATAATTTAAAAAAATAAATAATAAAAAAACAATAAAAGTACATACTCGTACATAAAAACAACATTACATACTCAAAGTTGAGTATCATGTCCTAGTCAAACTGTTTACAGAGAAGTTAATAGGTACAAAACAATCTTGAATAGCAGTAGCAATAGCCTGTCTAGATATCAATCCCATGCTGTTTTATCATCTAAATAGTCTTTGATTTTATAGTAAGCTTTCTTGCACAATACTTGCTTAATTGTAACTTTAAATTTATTAAATGGCAGGGATTGAATTGACTCCGGAATTTTATTTAAAATAAGTATCGACATACCGATAAACGACTTGCTGCTTTTGGCCAACCTACACTTTGGGAAAGCTAATCTATTTCCATGCCTAGTTTTTACCGAATTATTATCGACATGATTATCATTACATTTACTGGATTCGAGCGTACGGGATACTTAGTTTATATAGCGAGTTTGATTTGCAACGAATTTGTTTTGCCGTAAGAATAAAAATACTTCTGGTTTGCGAAATTAAAATAGCCAAAACAAAGTATGTTTTACTAGTCATTTTTTCACTCTAAAATATCATAAAAAATGATTGCAAAATGGTTTGTTATTTGATAAAAATCAGTTATAAATAATACCCTATCTATCGTGTATTGCTTACATGAAGGTTCGGTTGGATGAATAAATGTGTCTGCAAACAAAAATGAATCACAATACAAACTCGTTACGACGGTTTGATGTCGGTGGAATAATAATGTTCACGTGTTTGTTGTTATCCCGTTATTGAGAAATATATTATTGTTCAACGCTTTTAAATCATAGATATATAGGGTTTATATGACGCTTTTCATGAATAAAATATAAACGACCTTCAGAAAATCTCAATACCCTTTTCCATATTAGAAATCTGGGAAGCAGCTAGCGTTTTGTTTGAATCTAGCTTTAAGTTTATTGAGACAGTCATAAATCGTGGGTCAAAATACCCATGGCAGTGAAATAAGCTACGTAATTCCGTTTAGTCGGCTAATGCCGTTTAATTAACTCCTAAAAAATTTTTTTTTATTAATTGAAAATTACATAAAAACAAATTTAACAATCATTGTGTTTTTGTAGAAAAAGAAAAATTTACTATAACATTAATGGAGAGCACATAAGAATGTGTTTGTTTGAAAAGCAAGGTGCTACATTTGGGAAACAATATTTTTTATGAATTTCCCTGTGTTATAATCATAAATATGACATTCCAACGTATCACAGGCATAAATCTATGTTGTGGCTTTATCTTTTATCAATCGTGTACTACCTTAAGTTTACAAGTTGATGAATAATGTAATATAATAATAATAATATAATAATAATAACTTTATTTACCAAAAAGATTAACAAATACAAATACACATCGAAATTCCTTATGTTTAACTAAGTTTGCACTTAAATATTACTATTTAATAATTAACTACAGTAAAACAATACCTAGTTAAAAGGAAGCAAAATGGCTTATTGTACATGAAAAATTAGGCAGCGGTCCCTGCACTAAGCGAAGCTTGTATCGCAGGAGACCAACACTGAGTTAAAAAAGGTGACATTTTCGGGTACAACCGTTTGATAAACTGAGATACAATGCTAGCGTTACAAAATAAATAGATAAATAAAGCTTAAGAAACTGGTTTCTGGGTCTAGAACATAATAAATGCAGATTGCATTTATGAAGTGAAAAATAATAATAATAAAAATAAATGAATGTGGATTTGATAGTTAACGTCTATGGAAAAATGTTTTCTGTCTGTACGTAACTAAGGTTAAGAAGCCATGACTCTACAGACTCATGAAATTTCGAAAATGGAACGTCAACGTGGAGATGTAATTTTGCACAAACATAGTTGTATAAGAAGGGTGAGAGAAAAAGAGGAAGCCTTTGTGCGAAAGTCGTAAAAGTACGAGGTCCTTGAATGTTAACGACTCGTCTCATTTGGAGATTTTGAAAGTCAGGGCGCCTTTGCACAGATTTATGCGATTCGGTAACAGATCTCAATATGAAGAGCTGTCGAACACGCAAAATGTTACACTCCGCATACAAGCGATCTGTAGGATAAAGGAACGGCTTCCTCAGCATTACTTTTAGTACGGCTCTTTGAGCTCGTTCGATTTCCAAAAATTTTGTTTTGGCAGAGCCTCCCCAGACTCTTAAACAATACAGTAGTAGGGACTGGCATAGACTTTTGTAGACCAAAAGCAAAGTTTTCTTATCAGCGGAATTTCTCAGAGTCTTCATAATGTAAATTATTCTTCTTACTCGTCCAGATAAAGCTGAGATATGTGCTTCAAAGGTCAGTCTTTGATCAAATATGATGCCTAAGTATTTAATTTCGTGAGTTCTCTGTATATGTTGACAAGAACAATCGGTTGGAAGATGAGTGCTATATTGGTGATCCGTATATTTACATTCAGATGAATGGAGACGGATCGTATAGTTGGTACGGGGAGCAGAGTTCTGTCTTTTATAAAAGGTAATAAATTTAGTCTTTTGGACATTTAAAGTTAAAAGGTTCCTATCAAGCCATTTAGCAACCTTACTGAAACCTAGCTCAGCCGCCCTAAACGTACTTTCCCAGTTAGCTCCCTGGAATAATAATACAGTGTCGTCTGCATAACATATCATTTTTGCGCTTTCAAGTGGAATGTCCGATAGATCGCTCAGATACACCAAAAATAATGTCGGGCCGAGTACGCTGCCCTGAGGAACACCAAAATTTATAGGAAGAAAGTCACTATGAGATTCGGAGACATGGATGCGCTGTGCTCTGTTAGTTAGATAGCTTTCGAACCAATTGTAAGCCGAGCCCCTGACGCCCACAATCTGCATTTTTCGGAGAAGAATTGGTATGGAAACAGAATCAAAAGCTCTAGCCAAGTCAAGAAACACACCGATACAACAATCTTTTGTATCCAAGGCTGATGAGATGGTGTTTGTCAGTTGTAGCATAGCGTCTTCGGTCGACATTCCATGACGAAAACCAAATTGATTTTCAGGAATGAGATGATGGTTGCTGAGAAATGTAACAAGCCTCCGGTTGACGAGTTTCTCTAGTAGTTTCGAAAAAATGGGTAAAAGGGAAATTGGGCGATAATTGCATGGTTCTTTTTTATCCCCGCTTTTGTGAATAAGAGTGACCACAGCAGATTTCCAGCATTTAGGAAACGTACCAGTTGAAAGACTGAGATTAAATATATGTGTGATAGGCGAGATTATGCTATCTTTAATTGCCTTTAAAAGCGTGGAAGAACAGCCATCCAAACCTGGAGCACTACCAGATTTCAGGTTGTTTATGAGTTCACTAACTTCAGGTATTACAGTGGGTGTCAAAAACATAGATTCCATGGGTGATCGGGATAATTTAACTTTTGTAGCTAGAGTTTCCTGGGTAGTGGAGAGCTTATCAAGGATTTTGGAAGCCTGTATATTTCCTACATGAGTAAAATACTCATTGCATTTGTTTAAGGATATTGTAGCGTTTGGGTGGGTTTTACACAGTTCCATGGGCGCAGAGCTTTTTTTGTTTATGTAACAAATATCCTTTATTTTTTGCCAGAGTTTTTTGGGGTTATCTTTGTTATCAGTGAGCAGACGTTTTTCGTACTCTATTTTAAGATTATGCTGTAGATTATTTAGAAAGTTGCGGTAACGTTTGTATGAGTCATTTAGATTTTTATTTGTTGGGTCTCGCCTGACAGCCAAATGGAGTCGATCACGGTTTTTTTGGCACCTCATCAAACCGGGGGTAATCCAAGGATGGATGACGAATTTAGAGCGACTTAGTTGGATAATTTTGGTGTTTTTTTGAATAATCGTTTCAATAATGTCGTCAAAAGCGCTACTTGCTTCGTCAACATCTGAAGACGACAAGACTCTGGACCAGTCTACAGCTGTAAGGTTGGCTATAACATTAGCTGTATCAAGTTTCGGGCGGAGTCTGCTCTTAATCTTAGGCTTTACCTTTGTAGCAATACCCAAAACACAAATGTTATGGTCAGTGATGCTGGATTTACACACCACGCCGATCACAGGGGAGGAGTTTTCCACAAAGAAGTGGTCAAGACAAGTTCCCGTTTCATCTCTTGTTGGCTTTGTTATGGCAGGTAAAAGTTTATGACTTGACAGAATGCACTGATAATTTGAGCAATCTTCAGTCGAGGGCTTAGAAAGCAAATCCAAATTTATATCCCCTGCTATAATTGTTCTCTTATTTGTTAAAGTCTTTAAAGTATTCTCGAGGGACTGTAAGAAAGGGTTCAGGTCTTTTTTCGATGGTGATCGATAAATACCAAGCAAAGTAATTTTACCGTCAAGATCGATTTCTAAGCAGTTGCAGTCTGAGAAATCAGGCTCAGTAACTGAAGCGTCCCATTTGTCATTTATGAATGCAACCACCCCGCCGTTTTTGTTTGTGTGTTTCATCGTTCGATAAGATTTGTAACCAGGAATTTGTTGAATAATAGTATTAGCTGAGAGATGACACTCACTTAAGATTATAACATCTATATCCAGTTTCATTCGATTAAAAGTAACAAGAAATGACTCAAAATTTTTAGAGATGCTTCTTATGTTAAATGCAAGACATATTAGCTTATAGCAAGGTGTTATGACATCTGAACATGAGTCTATATTATCGAGCGATACACAGTTTATTTCGAGAGTTTTATCAACGTCTTCTGCGAAATCATCCATTAGGATATTTTAAAATTAGATGAGATAGATAAAAAGAGTAGGAGATTAGTGATCGCTCGATAGGGGATAAGAAAGACAGAAAAAAAATTGTCACGCACCTCGTTGTAGTGTGTTTTAGACCCGAAACCATATGGCACAATATTTAAATTAATATTCAAAAAGATAATAACATTGTAAAAAATAAACATAATTACAGGTACTGACCCACAATCTAACTTACACAATAGCTCTTTAAAATTTTGGTCCGCTATCTTCCTGACGTGTAGGCATCTTAAGATCCAGGTCTGTGGTTGAAGAGATGCGAAAGGCAGGTTTGCCATCGGAGCGACGAACGAAAATATTTCCACCTTGAATCCAGCAATAACGGTATCCTCCATTTCTTGATCGTTCTCTAGCTGCATGAAAAAGCTGCCGATTTCGTTTAGTAAGCCGTTCGTTGAAATAGATTTTGCAGGGGCCACCGTCTGTTATTCCTTCAGAAGTGAAGTTTTTTCTGGATTTAGCAGCAGTAATAATTTCGTCACGTTTACGACGCCGCGACATCCTGACCACTATGGGACGTGGCATTTTGCTTGGTTCTAATGAATTCTGGCGCCTGGGACCAACTCTTCTTACGTCATCAAGATCTTCCTCTCCCAGATCAATTCCAAGCTTCTTGATAGCGATCATGGTCAAGTGGCCAGTATTTTCGTTGCTAGTTTCAGGGATACCAATGATCTCTAACTCGTTGCGCAGCAGCTCTTGCTCCTGAGAATTCACAATTTGGTTTAGGTTGTTAACCTTACTATGCAGATCCATTATTTTATTTTCGGAATCTTCGAATTTCTTAGCGTTGCTTACTACTGAGTCATTCAGCACCTGTTGATAAGCTAAGATTAGTTCCTTCAGACTTATATTGTTTTCCTTCAATTCTAAGATTTCTTCGCGCAATGACCGAATTTCTTCAAAAAGGAGAGCAATGTCGTTTTTTCGAGGGAATTCTTCTTCAGCACTTGTTTTGCTGGTCGCGACCCCTTTGTTTCCCCTTTTCATGTTGATGTTGTTTTTGGAGTTTTCATTGCGAATTGGAGCACTTGGTAAAGTAGAACGCACCGGTGTAGACGAGTTATCACTTTTGGGGCGAGAACATATACAAGACGGACACTGCCAAGATGTCTTAGCCTCTTCGTTGATTTTAGCAAAGCTATCTTCAGTCATACCTAAACATATTAGGTCGTAAAACTTCTTGCATTTTTGGCATTTCATGAAAAGTAAGTCATTTATAGTCTTTCCACAACCACTACAGTTGGCAGGCATATTAGCAAGTTGAATATGTATTGTAAATTCAACAAATGACGTCAGACTCCGGTTGGTCGAATGGACAGGCGTCGGTCTTGATGGTCGGTGACTCGGGTTCGAACCCCACAGAAAACTTGTCTTTTTGAGAGTATACAAATTGTGTTCTCACCGATTTCGGCACGGTCCAGCCTCCAAAATGTCTCCTTCTCACTCAATCCGCCCACTGGGAGGGAACTTTCCCTAAGAATGCCACAAGAGCAAGCGAGAATTGAAAATAAATTAAGTTAACCAATAGAAATTCAGATAATAACAGAGAGCAGCAGAGGCCCAAGATGCGACTGATCGGATCGGCTACCCGCGGACGAGTATTATTTAATGTGTTCAAACGTTTTTTTAATACAGCTAAATTACGTCAGCTTGGTTAAAAAACTAACAAGATATATCGCAGTGACTAATATTATAACTGTGAAAGATTGTATGTTGGTATTAACTTAATCAAGCAAATATATATTTTTACAAATTTTTGTACGTAGATTACGAATAAGTATCCTACAATAATAGCCTTATTATTATACAAAATCTAAAGTTAACGCATACGAAGCTTTGGTATTTAGACTAGTAAAATAATATACGAGTATTGACATGTATAATCTTACTTAGTATTGATAACCAATAAGGAAGTATTTTGTGAAGTCTGTCAACCAAAATAATTATTGTCCGGCCACCGAGAGATTGCGTTCCTGACACATTGTGTTTGACATAACGAGGGAACTTTGAAAGGCCGTCTACGTAAACAAACAAAAAAAAAGTCGTCTATTTTGACCCCACAAACAAATAATAAGCAATAAAATGATATTAAAACACACTGATTTTAAATTTTATAACTGATGGCTTACTGTAAGGGTAATAATTACTGATAAAATATGTATTTTTAAAAATGTAAACAACATCATATTTTCGTAGGGATGTGCTAAAAATATCAGTCAATTTTAAAGTTATCAATCAATTGCTAATAAAAAAGCGGAATTAGTAGCTTGTTTATAAAAACACTAGTGTGCGCGCGCGACTCCGTTCGCGTAGAAGTCGGTTTCCCGTGGGAATGCGAAGTTTTCCCGCGGTAAAAAGTTCCCTTAATTCTTTCTTACATATATTTTTAGTATCTAGAACCGTTTTCGCAGCGCACGCAACGGAAGCCCTCAAGGATGAATAATTTTCCCCGTTTTTTTTATATTTTCCATTATTTCTTCGCTCCTTATAGTTGCAGCGTGATGTTATATAGCCTAAAGCCTGCCTCGATAAATGGTCTATTCAACACAAAAATATTTTTTTAATTCGAACCAGTAGTTCCTGAGATTAGCGCGTTCAAACAAACAAACAAACTCTTCAGCTTTATAATATTAGTTTAGATGATATCGACGTAAATATGGACATGCTTGAAGCATAACTATTGCGGTTAGTTAAAGAAAATAAATCGGCAAATTAATGTTCGATATGAAATAGATGAATTGGCTCTGCAGTACGGTAATCGGGTGCTGAGACTTTACCATATCATACTATAATATCATATTATAATATCGGACTTATGCCAATACAATGCTATTGAGTTTCCTTTGTAAAAAGGCAGCAGTTGGATTTTCTTGCTAGTTCTTTTCCATCTTGGGCTTAGCTTAAAAATTAACGTTATACAAATATCTTTAATCTAATTATTTACGTTCCTACAATAAAACAATACTGTTTCGATTTTGTTTTTTATTATTTCACCTAGATTTTAACTCGTAACAACATAAAACTATTTTTATATTATAAATAAAATATAAATAAGATGAGCAATTTTTTTTTCTGTTGATTGAAAAATAAGTTATCAATGTTGTTTTTTACCCCAACACTAATGGCATGTGTCAGGAACGCAATCTCTCGGTGGCCGGACAATATGTAGATAACAAACCCAGGAAACGGAAAATGATGACAATGGAACAAAAAAGAGATACTACGATTTACTTCAAAGCTTCATTACTTCTTACTGATATTATGAATACGAGAGTTTGTGAGTATGGATGTTTGTTACTCTTTCACGCAAAAACGACCAAATTCAACGAAACTTGTTATATGATAACCTTAAAAAATGGGTATTTTTACTGCGGGAAAGTACCCATTCCCAATTTCCCGAGCCATTTATTTGCGTTTGAAACCGCAGGGCGGGAAGCTAGTATGTTACATTGTATCAATATAACGTAATGTGTAAAACTAAATTTATAAATAACTAGCGGCCTCCCACATTTCGTATTGGTGTAATTTTGGCCGACTTGTTCACGAAACATAGAATTTTGTCCATTTAAAAAAAACTTTTCCAAATATTCTTTATTCACAAATTTAAATGAATAAATTCCCTAAAATATAGCGAAAACCGCACTTAAATCCGTTACATAGTTTAGGAGGAGTAAGCGGACCAATATACAAATAGACAGAATTAGCAACTTGGATTTTAGACTATGTAATGATGATAACGTTCTAACAAAATAAAATTCCCTTATATTATGTTGGTGGATTTTGTCCTTAGAGATTTGTAAGAATTTATGTTTTATTCTTAAGAAACTCCAATTCATTATATTTTTCTTATTAACAAACAGATATTATAAATAGAATTTTAATAACATGCTTTAGTTCACTTCTCAAGTGCCGACATTGCGCTATACCTTTTTATTTGTTACCATTAAGCATAACAGTAACATTTAATAAAAAGATTTTTTATAAAAAGATCATAACTATCTCACAAATCATAAACCTCTTCATGTTCTAAATATAATCAGTAATTGTTAAATTTTCGTTTCAAGAAAATATTTTAACAGTTGAGTGACTTCCATTACCTACACCTATTTATATTACAAAATCTGTGGTGCCTTTTATTAACATCAAAGATTAAATTTTTATGGCTTTTGTATATAATATGGAAAATGTTTATGTAAAAGTTAATATGGCATACCGACTAACATATTAAAAGGGTTGCTTGTAAGGCATTAAAGAAACAATGAAGGTGGTATTATCCTTATATTATAAATGTGAGAGTTTGAAAATTGATGTCTTTTGGCCGCGGGAGTATACCTCATATACAAGATAAAGTCAGCTGCATGATAGACCGTTTGGCAAAACGCTAGATACAAAATAAATATTGACAGATCGCATCAACCATTAATAAATCCTTGCTCCATTAACCAAATTCATATTTGTTATAGTTTTGAACATTGATAATCCTCGAAGCATGTTCTTCATATTTTTTTACTATGTAGGTAAAACATACATTTCTAACGACACCGTTTATAATCGCATGCGGGAACAGGGGTAAATTACCCATACAACCATACCCAAAGATATGTATTCGTCTAAAAAGCAAAGCGCATTTATAAATTAATTTCCGCCCTCGGTGTCAGCCGCAGTAATGCTTTTATCCACAAGAATAATCTCTGCTCTCTGAAAAAATACCATACTTCTATTACGACAAATGTTTTTACTAAGGTCTTTGCATATTTAAATTTTTGACCCAAACCGTTCAGAAGTTTTCGATTGACAATTAACTTACAACTTTTGTACTTTTAAACTTTCAAAACTACCCCATTGTACAATTTAAAGCCATCCAAAACCGATGGCAACCATCCTACATAAATCCCAAACCTGCACCCGCTATGTAATGAGCTCTTCATTTAAAGTTAATGACAGTTTTGTTCACGTCACAAAGCCCCCCGCGCCCCGCCCCCTCTCTACCGCTAACTACATTGAGTCAACATCATCTATTCTGCAGCTATGTACCGTTTGGAACCTGCACGAAATAGTAAACAGTGATAAAGGCATTTGAGTGTGGAATTAGTTACATTAGTCACCACTGGAGGCGCTCGTGTGGCGAACACTTTGTGATGAATAAGGGGGCTAACTTTAATTTTTAGACATACGGAAAATCATAATATCTCTGTATTTTTCACTTTTTGCAAAATTGATTATTTATGTTTTTTTAGGTAAATGCTGAAATTGCGACAAAAACACTAAAACTTGTGCTCTTGTATCATGTAGAAATTTACAAAACTTAACATTTGCAAGAAAAGAGTATAGAATCAAAGACTATACATATATAACTATTTCGTTACATAACATACTAGTGTGGGTGTGTCCTTGATTACGTAGAGTGACAGGTCATTTGCCTAGGAAGGGTCATTGTTTGCTCCTTGATCAAATTCTGATTAGCTAAGGTTTTGCACTCAGGTAAGTAATACAACCCTTCCGCCATAAAATTAATATGTTAACTCATTACTGATAACTTTAGTCACTCCCTGACAACGCACCCTGGCAACGTTACATTAGTTGTGTCCACAGTCAATCAATGCATTGACTTTTTCTAGAAATTACCCGTAAGACAAAATTGCAAACTTTACATATTATAATATTGGAAATTCAAGTCAAAGCTTGTTATTTTCTTCAGATTAACTTATTTTAGTATCCTAGTTGGTTCTCTTATCAAAAAATAGTTGCTATTTATCATTTTTAAATATAAGATGAAACTCTTAATTATGTCTGTTTACATAATTATACTACAATAAACAGATAATTATTCATAGTTCCATAATGGTATCGCCTTACCTACATAATGACATGTTCGTAAAATTAAAGTATCATTTTAACAAATTGTTATTATCTTACAAACAATGTAATTATGTGTTATTAATGAAATACTGTTAAATTAATGTTCAGGCTTCGTCTTTCGTGTTTGATATCTGAATCATTAAATAGATATCATTTGTGAAATTACTTGTAAATGATATAGTTTCTACTTGGATACAGGCAGTAGTTAAACATATGGATATAAAATTCAACTTCATATTTATAACTATGAAAGTAAAATATAGGGAGTACAGTTCAAGCACTAGGGGAAACTTTTCGTGCAGAGATAGTGTTCCGAAATTATTGTTTTTAATTTCATTTTAGCTAAAAGTGTATCTGTAATTCAAGTTATGACAGATGGAAATTGTAATCTTTGATATTAGAAGCTATTTCATATGCAACATATCCAAATTGTAGCTTACTTCAATTACCTCGTTAGAATTATGAAGAATAATACGTAAGATCGAGTCACTTTCATGAAGTTTATCGAATATCTCTGTTCAAAACCAACCTGTTTTAAAAATTTATACCATTTTGGTTCCAACTTGTAAAGTGTTACATCGCCAATTTATTTTATTTCTGTCTTGTTAAATGCTTTTTTAATAACAAGACTTGTTATCTTTTTACAGACCAAGATTCAAATACAAAGATTAGCGCTTTTGGCCGACCAAACGTAACGTCATTTTTATGACCACTTAGTACTTTGATCTGATAAAATATTTAAAATGACCTAAGGCAGTGTTGAAAAAAAGTCAAATTCAGGGCCCAATTACATCGTAAGTATCGTAGGTACTTATTAGTTAATCGTGAAGTTACTACAAATGCACAGCCTTTTACTTTTATCAAATTTATTGATACTTTATCTATAGAAGTATTATACACCTACTTTTGCTTTGCACGTTTTAAATGAGCGTTATAATTGGTTTGACTTTGATTGTGCTGTTGCAGAAGGCTTTTTATTAATGTCTGTTATTCTGATATTGGTACAAATATATGTATTTTAATAATAATAATAAAATAATAATAAATCTCCAGACTAACACACCAATTATGTGGCCCTTAAATAAGTTGCAGTAAGCACTTGTGTTATAGGTACCACACGATAGACTAGGGGAGAACCTAGTTACACCCAGACACGGGCAAATATCGAAAAAATAATTTTACGAAATTGGATCCGGGGGATCGAACCCGGAACCATCCGCTTAGCAGTCCGGTATACATACCGCTGCACCACAGAGGTCGTTACCACATAAAGTAAAAATATAATCATTGATTGCCAGAAAGATAGAAAAGAATAGGTGTCGTAAGTGACAAATCTGTATTTCACGTGCCAGCCGTAGCAGCATTTCTCACAATCTTAGTTTTAGGGGTACGCGAAATATGACAAGACCTTTTATTTGCCATAATGTCCGTAATAATTTTTAGTCTTATAATTTCATGTACCAATTACTAAAAATGAAAATGAACGCTAGAGCGTCTCTCACCTTTTAATCGCTGAACATTTTCATACTATACCTATTTAGCTACATTGGGTAAGGGGAAAGTCACGTAAAGTAGATTCTTACAATTCAGCATTTCAGTACAATGGCACGTTTGTAGCGACGCAAAATTAGCAGAGTAGTGTTAGTATCATAATCATATTTTTTTCTTAATTTAAAAATTACAAGTCAAATAAAGGAAATACATTCACAAGATCAATAAATAAGCTAATAAAAATAAAATAATAATAATGTCAAAGCAAATAAAAGAAAATACAATAATAAGAAAACAATGAAATTTTAAATAATAATAGATATAATAAAAAATCAGGTAATTGTTATTTTTAGTCATAAAAATAATAAAAATAAACATCTGATGGATGATTCACTGAACTTCCACGAACTACTACGACTACGACTTGTAGGCCACAACGTCATTAACACTTTGCTGGAGACCTGGGGCGCATAAAAAATTAGGCACTTTTGAAAAAGTGAAGTACCTACTTATTACCTTTTTCTTGTATAGAAATAACTTTTTCTACTACGAGCTTCCATTTATTCAGGTTTATAACTTTTTTTGTGCATAGGATTTTAGGTTAATGTAGAAGATATTATCAGCCCTTCGAGGTTGCCGTAAGGGTTGGGGCCTTTAGACGTTGAGAAGTTCAAACGACAATCCTTGATTCAATCTTGTACTACATTTGTAAACTTATTTACGTATAATCTGTACGTACGTATAACCCTGTGGCTTCTGTCTGACTGAAGCTAAAGAAAATTATCTGTAACTGTGAGGTGTTTTTTTGCGAAAAAACGTAGTCAACGTGCTATTTCAGATAGTAGTCTGTGTATGAAATATTTTTTTAATTTGTTTAACCAGTGATGTGTACAACTAACGTCTTAATAAACAAACCTTCACATTTGGAAGTTTTATGAGTGAATTTGTAAACAGAAATTATTTTATACTTTTATTAAATATTACATGAAAGTTTCACTACCGTAAACGCGTCCTAACTATGTTATCAAAATTGGCAGACATTGCAGTTTTAATCAAATATGATTATTGGAAACAACCGCAGCCGCAATTGCCGGCCATTACATCAAATATATACCAGCCACGATACAATTATAATAAATTGCTTTTATATTGAAATCATTATTAGCAAAGTGGCAATAATTATTTGTGGACGTTCATTGTGAGCCAACCACGAATATTTCTTGTATGTTAATTAAAACTTATAAAATTATACACTTAAGATACGTTATATGCTAATAAAACAAAAGTTTAAAGTCACAGTTAAATCCTCAATTACTTACTTTTCACAGGTTAATAAAAATACCCCAAATGATATTTTTCTTTAGTACGAATCACCTTTAGCGATACCTTTAATAATACACGTTAAACTTAAATCAATGTTGGGTACAGAACCTACAATCGTAGACGTCTTAAACATATTTTTAATCAAAAATACAGGCATATATCCTACTACACCTTCTTATTTGCCCTATTCCCAAAACGCCTATATATAAAAGTAACTTAAGGCTAAAGTTTGACACAAAGTTATGACATCTGCAAGCTGAACTAACACCCGAGAACTAACTTGAATCAACTTGTGTGTTTTCTTTGAAATAAAGTAACTATTACTATTGTAGGCGATCTAGAAACTTAATGTCAGCGACGGTTTGTCCCATTTAAATACATTATTCTATGATCAATATCGAAACTAGTATAAAACGGGCCTATGCGTTTTAGGTAAAATTTTGTCGTTGTAGCCTCAGGGCTAAAATTTTCACGTGGATATAAATATCGGAGGCAAAAATTGAACCACGAAAATTTCGTTAAAAATATGAAACTTTATTATGGTGCCTCAGATCAATCGATGCATGTTGGTTGGTAAAATATTCTATGGTACGGGCCATGATATTTAACGAGTGAGTTGAATTTATTTTTCACGATTATCCACCTTGTTATATTACTTATTTACTAGATATTCTCGTTAATTGAGAATTTTTCCATCTATGAGAGTTGTGTGTTGGTTGTTAAATACATCACAATTAATACACTATTGACCTTTAGAAGTACTTATTTCAGCACATGTGTTTAAGCCCACGTTCAATTAAAACCTTTAAAATAGGTCGGACTCAATCCATTTCTATTAATAAACGCTTTAAAACTGATAGCAATTAGTAAATTATGTGTCATATGATTTAGACAACCAATAAGATAGATAAAATCTCATCTATTTTTAGAGACCCTCAACTTGTTATTTGCTTTCGTAAAGGACAAAACTACCTAAAACAATAGGTCTATAAAAATAATGTCTAATTTCTTATTGGCAGTTCTTTAACTTATTTCCTATTAACTAAACGTGATCATATCAAATTCAGTAAACAAATCCGGGGGCTTTGAATGAAGTAAACGTTATTGTAATCCGATCTTAGTCAACAATTTTACCCATATTAGCTTTCTAATCGACCGATTTTTAACGCAATCATGGAGCTTGAACCTAAACTCATACAGTAAGTTCGCTTTAGTAAATCCCTCCGACCTAAGTTAGAAAATTCCCACAAGTCCAGTCAAGTAGGACAAAAATAGGGTCAACCTCGGAGTTACAGTTAAGAAGCGTTGTTTATACAAGGTTTTAGGAGACCTTTATTGTTTGACGTGAAAATTAAGGCGTATACCTACGTGTTTGCAGCCTGAGGCTCCGAGGTGAGATCCGTACGTATTTGACTCAGATATTAATACAAACTCTAAGATTTTCAAACAAAAAATATATTTTTCCGAAAAATACATTAATTTTAATATGCTTACTATAATTTGAATACAAACATTTGACTGTAAAACCAGTTTGCCCATTGTTTAGTTAGAGTATACACGATTCTGGTCGAAAGCCACTAATGAATTGTCTACCAGACTACTGTCAGTGCACCCTGTATAACTTCAACTATTTAGTTTGTCTGTTTGTTTGTTTCTCTGCATTGATCGTCTTCAACCGGAACGTGCAAGCTCACGGGGATTTGTTATTAATTCTATTTAAAGTTTTATTTGATGTAAAGTTTTAATTTGTACGTAGTTATAAAGCTGAGAGTAAATGTCAATGGAAAGAGCTCTAGTTATTAGAAAGGCTTCTTAGGAGTTCAAAATATAAGGCAGCTATAAATATAAAAGCTTTAAAAAAGCAGAAGTTGAGTATGATAATGTAATAAAAAGGTTTTTTTTTTTTTTTTTTTTTTTTTTTTTTTTTTTTTTTTTTTTTTTTTTTTTTTTTTTTTTTTTTTTTTAAACAATAATTTAAAACAATATCCATAGGTATCCATGTATGTACACATGAAGCTTATAACAACACCGAATACGACAAATGTACATATTTACGCTGTTGTTCATATCCGGGTTTTCAACCTTACATTAGCTGAAATATGTTTTATTATTATGTTACAGCATGAATTACTTAAGGAGGCAAAACATATTAACGAATATTTGTATAAAGTTTGTGAATATAAAGGTTAGTTCATACACTAAACGTTTTTCACGCCTCATCACTTTATTGATACCGTGACACACATTTAAAGTGAAACCATCCTTGAAATTGGTACTAACTTTTCCGTCTAAGTATTCCTGACTCGTCTAGTTTTCAGAACTTAATAGCAAAAAACGATAACTTCTCTACCCTCCGTGTCTTTGTAGTCATAAAACTGGGATATCCCTGCTTTCTATTACCCCACCGGCGTATCCCTATTACTTTAATAACAGTCGGTGAAGTTCCTTATTGCTTTGCGATAAGCTCCGGATTGGAGTAGCAAATGGAAAATAGTTTTGTATTTATCGTTGAACTAGTGGCCGCTCGCGACTCTGTTCGCGTAAAAGTCGGTTTCCCGTGGGAATTAAAAGTTTTCTCGCGGTAAAAGTACCCTATATGTTATTCTGATGACCTATATTACTGTAAAGTTTCATCAAAATTCGTCCAGTAGTTTTTACGTGAAAGAGTAACAAACATCCATCCATGCATCCATATATACTCACAAATTTTCACGTTTATAATATTAGTAAGATCCCTTTGTAAGAACAATATTTAAATGACATAGCTTTCTTCATGAATTGCGGTCAACATATTCCAGACGAATTATTTTGGTTATAGTCATAGAACATTGTGGGTAACATTTATTTAAGTCCGTTCAGTACGATTTATACAATTTGTACTTAGAAATGATAAATTATACAATAATCAGGTGAAAATACTACATTACCGAATACATATTTACTTTTGAACGATTGGTTTTCTACTACCATTACAAAACCAATATTCAAAGTGTTTGAACTACAGTCTAGGTCCAATCAATTATGTTTTATGAATAGATATGTCGCGCACAAAGGATATTAGACAAATACGTTAATTAACGTTCCTATAATTATAAACTTGTGTAGTACTTATAGCATAACATAATAAAATATATCATTGGGTCAAATATAGATCTTCAAATATCTCCAGTGTTGCCAACGCAAGTATTAAGTACACCACGTTTGGTCGCTGCCGGCAATTAATCAGACTCGCCCTTCGAGCCTGCCCGACTCGTACGGCTTGCCTTCAATACACTGAACGGCTTCCGATAAACAATGCCTCACGAAACTTATGGATATCACACGTATTTATTTACCCATATATAATGAGCTGATTTTAAATGGTAGGGTTATTTTGGTATACAACGGAATAGTAAATCATTAATTAATTAGGGATTGACAGAAGATGAAAACGTAGATAAACAGGAAGACTAGTCACACAACGCAGTAGTAGTAGTTAGTCGCACAACGCACACAATGAAGGCTTAATGTAATACGTGATTCGAATAGCAAATACAGCTGCAAATAATAGCCAATGTTGAATAATAGCTGTAGTGTATTTTCAGAGTCACAATAGACCTATGATCAATGAAAGGGGTAAATAAAGTATAAAATAATTAAATATTAAGTGTATGTATAGAATAATAAATGACTATGGACTGTAATGAACTTATGCTTAAAACATTAAGTTATAGAGAACGTTTAACATCAAATAGAAAGTTTTAAAGGTTTTATTATATTTAATATTGGCCGCCCGCTACTCCGTTCGAGTGGAAGTCGGTTTCCCGTTGGAATGAGAAATTTTATCGCGGTAAAAAGTACCCTATGTGTTATTCTGATGTCTAACCTATATTGCTGTAAAGTTTCATTCAAATCCGTCCAGTAGTTTTTATGAGGAAGAGTAACAAAAATCCATCCAAACATCCATATGTTTTATAGTAAAGACTACGTAGTCCATAAGTTTCCTAGGTCAATGCCAATAAAATATGCCCCGCTGTTACATCAAATGACGTATTTTAATTTAGGTTTTATCGCCCACAATATCAATAAAACAACGTTATTAAATTGCGGTTCATTGTTAAATAGAGATGGGAAACGGAGTAGACAGCTTTATGTTCAGATAAAACAATTATATTTTATACAACATTTATGTTATGGCATTTGATCAAAACGTTTTTTAAAAGAATGACGAAAACGTTGTTAGGTATATAACTGTTAATTGTAACAAATATCGATATCTATTGTAAGAAGCGTTATTTCTTTCAAGTAGAAAAGTGTCTAAAGAATCAGCGTGTATACTATCACCGCTAAATATGAAATAATTATATGGTTACCTATTAAAAATACCACTACCAAATATATGACACTCATTTTTACAAAATGATCGGAGTCAAAGAGAACCTAACCATCAATATTCATTAATTACATATTTGATTACTATCATATATCCCGCTATACAGACATTGGCAAGCTTAGCAAACAAAATAGGTATAATCTTTACATACTTACACGTGTTTATTTCACCCAAATGTATAACTACACCTAAAAATATAACTAACGCACTGGTGCGTTTGCCTTATAGCTAATTAAT
Source organism: Emmelina monodactyla (assembly GCA_916618145.1). NCBI lineage: Eukaryota > Metazoa > Arthropoda > Insecta > Lepidoptera > Pterophoridae > Emmelina > Emmelina monodactyla. Next base: position 9,287,229 of record OU745316.1, read on the forward strand.
AGTGTATTTATAATAACGATGCTGTGATTTGTAGCGGGATACAATAGAAGTAAGTGATATTTATGGCAGGTATAAAGGGTAGTGAAAGATTGGTCGTTACCGAACTAAGATACTGCTCTATTATTCAAATAGTCTTAACTACTATTAAAACATTTATTAGGCTACCCATCGACTTTCAGAGCTCGATTACAAGGTGTTTCGAAGCAACTTTTATCAATTACCTATTAAGTTATGGAATGTCATGGTAAAAATGAATATCATAATTATTTGACGTATATCTAATACTAGTGGCCGCCCGCGACTCCGTTCGCGTGGAAGTCGGTTTCCCGTGGGAATGAGATGTTTTCTCGTGGTAAAAAGTACCCAATGTGTTATTCCGATGTATTGCCTATATTACTGCAAAGTTGCATCCCAATCCGTCTAGTAGTTTTTACGTGAAAGAGTAACAAACATCTATCCATACATGTACGTATGTATGTGATGTGGTGCTATTGTTTCGAATTTCGAATGAAATCTTCGATTCGATTCGCTATTTTCTTGGTTTTCGTTTAATTTTGTTTACTTTTGAAAGCATTTTTGCATACTTTAATTTATTCATTCATTAAATGTTGAATAAATTGGCTGGGTCTATGTTTCGGATATACAGGGTGATTGGTAATGCGATACATTCCTTCTAAGAGGTTAAAGTAGAGCTTATTTGCAGTCAATTAAGGCATATCATGCCATGTCCGATATTTGATAATTTCTGGGATATGCAACATTTAAGATTTTTCAAAAAAAAAAAACCATTTTCGAAGTTCAAATGAATTCTTTTAGTGAAAAATTTAAAATTAAGTTAAATATTTTGTTGTTTTATGGTAGCTTGATAACTAAAATGATATTTTAGATTCAAATTTGCTAAGAATAATCATCCTTATTTTAGAAAAAGTCAAGAAACCAAGAACAACTTTAAAAAAAGTTAAGTCTAATGGCAATAAAAAGCAATTTTCTAAAAAAAGTCCAAATAATGTTGCGTACAAATTACATAAAAAAACTTCCCCAATTCATAAGCTATTCAAAAAGGTACATTTGTCATACTAAAACTAAGTATTTGATTGACAACTCTACTAATTAAAGAAATAACCTCTCTCTTAGAACGCCTCTACATTGTGGTTACCGCGCACTTTTGCAGTGTTTTCTTTGGTTGATGTCGACGTCTTGCACAGGGATAATGGAATAACATTTAAGATCTGCCGTTAAATAAATAAATTTTCTGAAAAGCGAAGCCTTCAAGTGTGTAGCTTTTGCGGTTAATTAGAAAAAAAGAGTATGCTGAGTGCGGAAAAACTTACTTCTATTAAAAGAAAGAATGCTAGCTACATCTTTTTCATTAATCACTCACTACACATCACTTGTTGTTTTTTCTTTGGTCGATGTCGCCAGCTCATGTGGTTGTTGCTAGGTTTCTGCGAAAAACATCTATCATTTCTTCGTCTACTTCGCCAAACTCGAGGTCTACTAGATTCACTTGTTCGGGCGGATACAAGCTTTATTTTTCTGAGACGTCGATACGTCCCCGAAAACAGTCTAACGTTTGACACACGTCGATTACGGAAACGCAACAAATACACAACACAAAATAATACACACGTTACACAATACGCTAATAAGAAGAATGTCTGAGTATTCTTCATGACAAAAGGCCTTCGCCCATAGTAGACTAGCAGTCGCTGACTGTGTGCCTTCATAGCCACGATTCAGTCGCGATGCGTTAGTATTGTCTTTGCATCGATACAGTTGCGATAATGTAGCGGGTTGCAAATGCGACTAACATGCGTTTACTTAACGCGCGACAGCATCGCTACAAAAAGTCTTCGTAGGAAAGGATCTTAAATGATACCATTTCAAGAGTTCTTAATGAAAATATGTAGTTAGTTTTCTTTTAATAGAGGTTACTTTTTTCGCGCTTAACACATTTTTTTCTATTCGAATGCAAAGGCTGCACACTTGAAGCTTTGGCTTTTTACAAAAAATATTTATTTAACGGCAAAATTTAATGTTATTGCATTTTCCCTGTGCAAGACGGCGGAACCACAAAGTAGAGGCGTTCTAAGAGAGAGGTTACTTTTTGTATTAATAGAGTTGTCAATCAAATACTTAGTTTTAGTATGACAAATGTACCTTTTTGAATAGCTTATGAATTGGGGAAGTTTTTTATGTAATTTGTACGCAACATTATATGGACTTTTTTTAGAAAATTGCTTTTTATTGCCATTAGACTTAACTTTTTTTAAAAGTTGTTCTTGGTTTCTTGACTTTTTCTAAAATAAGGATGATTATTCTTAGCAAATTTGAATCTAAAATATCATTTTAGTTATCAAGCTACCATAAAACAACAAAATATTTAACTTAATTTTGAATTTTTCACTAAAAGGATTTATTTGAACTTTGAAAATTGGGTTTTTTATGAAAAATCCTAAATGTTGCATATCTCAGAAATTATCAAATATCGGACATGGCATGATATGCCTTAATTGACTGCAAATAAGCTCTGCTTTTACCTCTTAGAAGGAATGTATCGCATTACCAATCACCCTGTATAATATTTACCCAATTTGTTTCGTTTCTACGCCTCAGACCGTTTGGGCAGTCTAGACTTGTTATTTTTTTGTGGTAATAACAGTTTAGGGTAAAGTAAATACGTATAGGGCTAATTGAACCAACAAAAGAAATTAATTAAAGCGATTTGGACTTTATATAAAAATAAGTGAATACTAGATGTGGATACTAAATAATTAAGCAGCATCTATACAGGGTGTTTGGAGGGTGAGTAGCCAAATGAAAATGGTGGATAGGTGAGGTTATAAGCTATTTACTTCCACTTATTAAATTGCATTTTGGTTCAAGTTTTAGAATTTATTCGATTTTTCAGATTTTCCTAAGAAAATCCCCGATTTTGTCATTAAAAGTCCAATATTTTTTTTATTTACTATCGAAACCAAACGAAAATAAATTTAATTTAAAGCCCAATACTGTTTTATTCAGATGCAATCATAAATTAATGTAACTTTATATGACATGATTAGCTAATAGTCTCACCTATCCACCATTTTCATTTGGCTACTCGCCCTCCAAACACCCTGTATAAACTTTTATTGCATGTTCAAATATTAAATAAGTTCCTACCATTTTATACATTTAATTTTAGACGAGGTTCTTCTGCTTACATTAAGCTAAAATGGTATGTAAATTAATTAAGGATGGCAAACAAATTATAATACTTCGTTAATAATAAATAAATGATTAAATAAATAAATAATGACTATTTTAAATAAACATAAAAAGAGGTAAACTAATAATAAAAGCCCATCTATTACTAAGTAACGGATTGAAATAAACTTGTCTGTTTATATAGGTTCGTCAAATTTAATAACAGGTACCTGGTTTAATTTAGCGGGTGAAACTAAAATAATATTAAATAAGTAATTTAAATTAATTGAAGGGTACCCTTAGGTGTTATATTTTAAATGGAACCTCGTTACAGGAATATCTCCTTAATTATGAACATGAATTATTAATAATGTATGTGTCTAAAAAGATAAAGTCACAATATAACAAGATGATTGAATCTGCTTCAATAATATTAGTAGTCACTAATTTTCGCGTGGCAAGTAACTGAGCCATAAATTATAAGCAAAAGCTTTTTTTTATAGTAGTTTCATATTTTAAAAATTACCATGAACATAATTGATGTGTGAATTGAAGCAAACATACTTACAAGGTAAAGTGTACACTACTCGGTTATAATGTTTTTCAAACAAAGAGTAGTTAGTATTCAGTATATTTCTTACTATATTTATTCATTTCTTATATAACTTAACTTTTATATCCTAGTAATATAATAGACGTGAAAGTTTGTGAGTATGTATGGATGGATGTTTGTTACTCTTACACGTGAAAACTACTGGACGGATTTTGTTGAAACTTTACAATAATATAGCTTATACATCAGAATAACATATAGGGTACTTTCAATATTATTGTATCTTTATTATTGCCACTTGTAAGTTAAATTAATTTAACTTTGGCTATAATTCAATCCTTTATAATACAGTTTGTTCGTTTATCGGTGATAGAGCCTTAAACAGTGTTATATAAATACCCAATACGCGATGAAAGATGTGTTGTAAAGACCCCAAAACTATGTCATATGTTCGTTGCTTATTTATCATGAGATCATGTAAGAATCACATATTTATTTAATATCTAAGTTCTGAAAATCGCCGCTAGAGGTCTCTGATAAAGTTCCTTTAGTAAAGTTACCTTATTATCAAGAATTTTTAACCGTCTGATTTAACTGCCTATCATAAAATTAAAACAATTTATGTGTGTAAATATCATAAATGGACATTTTGCAACGAATAATAAGCATTCAATATTTTTATTTAGTTTATAAACATTCAAGTATGCAAATTGTTTTTACTCATAGTTTGATACACTTTTATGACTCCCAATGATTAATATTACTCTCTGTAAGGCAGATATCGAACACATTTCTAACAAACTCCGGCGCTCAACTGCTCGCAATGAACTACGTAATGATACGTGAGAGAAAACTTCCGATCCGTTCTGCGAATATGACGCTCTCTAACGAGTATTCCTTACAGCTGGCAAAGTTACTGTTTATATGTAGAAATGCAGGTCTAAAGTTTTAATATATTAAATTAGTGTTGACGTGAAACGTTTTTAAAATCGTTACCATACACAGGGACTCAAAAACCGAACCGTAACTAATTGGTCTATATCGTCGTCGACCGTAATAATAACAAAACTACTTATTTTCCGTAAAACATTAATTAGGTGTTATTACTTAATATAGTCAGTTCGCTTTGATATATTAAGCACGAAGTAAATCTGATTTTCTTTCTCTAAAAGCGACTCGTCGACATAGAAACTAGCGAAAACTAACAGCTGTGTGTACCGATGCACCCATCCGACGTTTGTTGTCTTTTGAGGTTTATTTCAAGCGATCGGAGTTCGCTTTAAAAGTGCTAAGGTTTGATGTAAAATGAAGAAAGCTGTTGCACACTGACAATTCACTACTGAAATCTACGTCAAATTACGATGAAGTCATGCTACTAATATTATAAACATGAAAGTTTGTGAGTATGTATGGATGTATGGATGTTTGTTACTCTTTCACGTAAAAACTACTGACTACTGTGGATTTGGATGAAACTTTACAGTAATGTAGGTTATACATTAGAATAAAATATAAGGTACTTTTTACCGCGGGAAAACTTCTCATTCCCACGAGAAACCGACTTCAACGCGAACAGAGTCGCGGGCGGCCACTAGTACGAAATAAATTCGGCGTTTAGGATCTTTGAAATCAAATACTTCAACACGTTAAACAATAAATGTATAACATTAATAACTACAATGATTCATTTATAATTTACCAGCTTATTGCTTGTCGTTTCCAGAAGTAGTAAAATTGAACGATTATTGCGGTTTTAGTGTTAGTTTTATCACTAATGCTATGTGTCGTTTATAAAAATTAACTGCCGCAAATAATCTTTTTTAAAAAATATTATATTGTTACACATTGTAAATATCCGTCGTAAAACGCATTTTCCGTACTTAAAATATAGGTTTTTATTGTTTCCAAAAAATCGCAGTAATTCTCTTTTAAAATTCCCAACGCGTCGTCACCCTAATCCGCCCACTTCGGACAATTCTTTGAACATGAAGTATAATTTAATGTTACATTTACTTTCGTCCAATTTTAATTTTTACGGAAAATCTGTAAAATGTTAGTTACAAATACGGGGTGTAAAAGAACTGCTTCCGAAAACAAAAACTGGGCATTGCTGCAGGGGTAATGATTGCGTATTAAGCAATTTACGTAATTTTCCAAATTTGCATTAATACTATCAGATTTTGCGATGATTTCGAAGTAAATAGGGTTTTCATTTAATTTGCAATGTAAATAATCGCACCTGAACCGACAGTTGATGTGTGAGCGATGATTTCAAGCGGCGAATATGACTTTTCATCCTTAATAACTTTTTTAAATTGAGTTTTCTGGGTATGTTGTTAGAAATTTAATTACTATATAGGCTCAAGAATACATGGTTTCAGGCTTCGCAAGTGGTCTTTTTACACCCGTTATACGTATGTATAATTTTTTTGCTGAACTTAAGTATAAAATTTAAACAGTTTGCGTTAAACAGTTTTTAAACAAACAGTATCATGTGTTTAAATAAAGAAATTGATATAAATTTATACAATTCTTACAATGTGGTAAGAATTTTATAAATTTAAAGGCAAAGTTTCATCCATACAATACTGTTAATTTGCCTACCTATAAATTTTATCATTCCTATATAAATTGTGTTCAATTAAATTTTCAAACTGTAAATCCTGTAAACATCTTTACTTTGAAGTTTTTAGAGACCTCAATAAATCGTTTTAAGTGTCTCACTTATTGTAGTTAAAGCTTTAAAATAGAGTGATTTAGCATAACCCTTTCTTATTTAATTGCTCCTATAGTGTAGATTGAGAAACAAACTTGTATAGAAAACTGAAACAATGCAATTGTTACAAAAAAAAATATATAATTTAAATGAGTTTCTTTAAATATTTTTATGTTTTTAACCTCAATTAACATTAAAATTTCTATTATTTATGTTATAAATTTTATTTATTTTTTTTATTTCTAGGTTTTTACCTAATTTTTGTTGACTTGAAAATATTTTTTACCAATAAAAATGTCTACGTCTAGAGGACAAAACTAATTGATACAAACTCGTAAAAAAATACCAAGGCACCGTTGCATGAAGCGTTTTTTTTATTGTACGATGCCTTTATTCAACCTAATTTGGTCCATTTAATAAAAGGTTGTTATAGCCTATTAGAATAGGACTGGGCTGGACAACTCTGGCGTAAGTCTATTGTCCGGCCACCGAGAGAATGCGTTCCTGACACATTGTGTTTGACATAACGAGGTAACTTTGAAAGGCCGTCTACGAAAACAAACAAAAAAAAAGTCGTCTATTTTGACCCTACAAACAAATAATAAGCAATAAAATGATATTAAAACACACTGATTTTAAATTTTATAACTGATGGCTTACTGTAAGGGTAATAATTACTGATAAAATATGTATTTTTAAAAATGTAAACAACATCATATTTTCGTAGGGATGTGCTAAAAATATCAGTCAATTTTAAAGTTATCAATCAATTTCTAATAAAAAAGCAGAATAAGTAGCTTGGTTATAAAAACATGATATCGACGTAAATATGGATATGCTTGAAGCATAACTATTGCGGTTAGTGAAAGAAAATAAATCGGCAAATGTTCGATATGAAATAGATGAATTGGCTCTGCAGTACGGTCATCGGGTGCTGAGACTTATATATTATTGCCAATACAATGCTTTTGAGTTTCGTTTGTAAAAAGGCAGCAGTTGGATTTTTTTGCTAGTTCTTTTCGACCTTGGGCTTAGCTTCAAAATTAACGTTATACAAGTATCTATACTAATATTATAAAGCTGAAGAGTTTGTTTGTTTGTTTGTTTGAACGCACTAATCTCAGGAACTACTGGTTCGAATTTAAAAATTCTTTTTGTGTTGGATAGACCATTTATCGAGGCAGGTTTTAGGCTATATAACATCACGCTGCAACTATTAGGAGCGAAGAAATAATGGAAAATGGGAAAAAAACGGGGAAAATTATTCATCCTTGAGGGCTTCCGTTGCGTGCGCTGCGAAAGCGGTTCTAGGAACCAAAAATATATGTATGAAAGAATAAAGGGACCTTTTTACCGCGGGAAAACTTCGCATTCCCACGGGAAACCGACTTCTACGCGAACGGAGTCGCGAGCGGCCACTAGTCTTTAATCTAATTATTTACGTTCCTACAGTAAAACAATACTGTTTCGATTTTGTTTTTTATTATTTTACCTAGATTTTAACCCGTAACAACATAAAACTATTTTTATATTATAAATAAAATATAAATAAGATAAGCAAGTTTTTTTTCTGTTGATTGAAAAATGATTTATCAATGTTGTTTTTTACCCCAACACTAATGGCATGTGTCACAAGCGCAATCTCTCGGTGGCCAGACTATAACGATATTTTGGCAGCTAGCCAAGACTGACTAGAATCCAATTGAGGCCTTAATAAAAATGGCGCGCAGAGCTTAACTACTCTGTTTATAAAATCATTGCTACAGGCTGACAGACATGGAAGAGTGTTATAGATACCTGTGGCCAATCGTTAAATAATTCAGTTTAGCAATAATAATTACGCCTAACAAAGCACTTTCAGTGTAAGTAGCTGTAATAACTGTGCCTATCCTGTCCTTTTATTCGAAACACAGTAAACCGTTTAACTTTAAAAATAAATCCCAACCGCAAAATCTTATCGAACTTTTTAAGGGGCGATTATTCAATTGTCAGATACATATCTACTAATCGATTGACAAGTGGTATGTGTCCACCGTCATTTCATTCATATGCCAAATATCTATATTTGTCGTGCAACAAGACCATACTATTAATCTGCCAATTTGCAAATCAGCCCTAAGTCAATCAATGCCAATGTACAAAGAACACTTTATATAAACTATTGAGTCTAAAACTGGAAAAACGTTTAAAAACTATCGAACTGGCAGCGTCACAGCAAAAACAATAGACTGTCGTCTATCTATCCTCAAAGTTTGCCGGCTCGCTTCGTGTTGAAACAAACGCCGGGCGCAGGGACGATACAAATGTATATTGTATACGTTATATAGTAGCATACGAAGTATAGCATAGTATATAAATGTAGCGAGGCCGATTGTCTTTTATCGAATACGTTTTAACGAGAGCCTTTTGATTTTGCTGTCTGTCTTTCACACTAAGGTAATTAAACATGGGATTTAAATCGTTTCACATACGTCGTTAATTCGGGTGAAATGTTTGTCGGTGGTGCGCATATATCGTGTAACTAAAACAGTTATTATCAGCATACTATGAAAAATAGATTTACTCAATTGTACTTTTTTATTATTTTCTCTTCTTTTGTGTATGTTGAACAAAACCCTTTTTTATTTGAAACCCTTCTCATAAAAACATAATAAAATAACTTGAGTCCTAACTTGCACCTGGAAAAAGGTATTTTATAGATTACTAGTGGCCGCCCGCGACTCCGTTCGCGTGGAAGTCGATTTCCCGTGGGAATGAGAAGTTTTCCCGCGGTAAAAAGTACCCTATGTCCTTTCCCAAGTTCAGTTCTTTCATCATACCAAATTTCATCAAAATCGGTTCAGTGGTTTAGGCGTGAAAGCGTAACAGACAGACAGACAGACAGACAGACAGACAGACCGACAGACAGACAGAGTTACTTTCGCATTTATAATATTAGTAGGGATGTAAGCTCTTACTGAAAATACAATAACCATACGAAGTTAAGCAAAAGTTTTATAAGTTTTAAAAATAAATGCAATAAACCAAAGATATAACAAACACCACTTAATTTACGTTCTCGTATATATCTAATTTTATTTCCCCTAAAAAAATCATTTGTTATCCGAAAAACTCAAAACATTTTTATCTGAGCCGGAAATGACATGTAGTCAGTTTAGAGAAAGGTTCAAACCATAGAGTAAATAAAATATTGAGTATAAAATTATTCCGTGCGAAAAAATAGCGCAAACAATTGGTTAAAAAAGTTTTTTATACGACAGTTACCTACAGCCCATGAATTTTCATATTTAAATATTTTTAAGATCTATTTGCTAAATCGTTTATTCATGACAACGTAGTAAGAAAGTTATTGTTTGTCTATTTGACATGGTTTAAAATAAAGAGGTCCAATCAATTTACAGTAGTATTTCAGAGGTTTTGACGAATTTCACGCTAGCTACAATCTGTTGGTAAGGGTCTGACAACAGAACCCTTAACATCCAGATAAACCACAAAATTCCCAGGAATGTCACACAATTCATTTAAGCAAAGAAAAGGTATAATTGAAGCAGTTAAATAGAGTCCATTCGTATAGGCATAATTTCATCATTACATCGACGGGTCCCAAGAACAAAATCTTATACTAATATACAACAAAATTAGTTTTATTATTTATTTGTATTTGGTATCATATTAGCTATATAAATATGTTTAATTTTTTTTTATAAAACTTATACTTTAGTAGATACCCAAACGAACATCATCCTATTTGAATTTTACTTCAAAGAACAATACAGTATGAACATGTACAAGCTTGTTCCTCTGAGTTCGCAACTCGCGCGCAGCAGTGTATCGTCAGACGCGGGTTTGTTCTCGGGGCGGGGTCTTTTTTGACAGGGCGCGGCTATTTCTCTAACAATTCCAATTGATGTCAATCAAAAGTTAAGATTTATTGTTCATTGCATTTTATACAATGACGGCCTTATCAACGAACCCAAGAATTTTGAATTTAGCTCTTAATCCAAAAAAAAAAAAACACCTTCTTTCAACTCTAAGTGAGAAAACAGATGAAGAAAACTTAAATTTAGATGAGTAATGATATAAACATTCACATTAAAAATTTACATATTCGTTAAAATATTTTTGTACAACTCAATACATTATTTACTTGGAAATTACCAATAACTGTAAATTACTGTCGTTTGTGATTATTAGATGTTTTTCTAAGAAAATCTTAAATAATCATATAACAATTTTTTTATTATTATTTTGAAGTTAAATATAATTAAGTTATTTTAAATATGAATTCCAACTAAGATACTAAATATTTTATTTTAAATAAAATATTTTCACATACGTCTTTTTTGTCCTAAAATGCATTCAAAATTTACTATCGCTTGCGCCGATCCGACATTGTACTATGGAAAACTTATTGAAAATGAATAACGCATGTAATTTTAAGTTTTTGTTCCTTGGCATTAATTTTATTATACGATTTTGTTCTACTATTAACTTAATAAATATAAAACTTTTTTTAACAAAAGTCACATTGATAATTTCCTTATAAGTATGGTATTTTGTTTGTTGAATATTTCATTATTAATTTTTATTGGTTCATGACAGAACCCGAAGATTCTTATAACGCTGCCTTGAACTCCCCAGTATCGCTTTAGGCTTAAATATTATATAAAATGTGTGATGATAGTACCAAAATATCACAGCAGCAAACACAAGTAACATATAAAAGTACTCCTCCTCTTTGCCTATTCCTTTACTTCATCAACTCACAAATTATCATGTTACTAGTGGCCGCCTGCGGCTCCGTTCGCGTGGAAGTTTGTTTCCCGTGTTAATGAGATATTTTCCCGCGGTAAAAAGTACCCTATGGTTTATTCTGATGTATAACCTATATTATTGTAAACTTTCATCCAAATCCGTCCAGTGGTTTTTACGTGGAAGAGTAACAAACATCCATCCATTCCATCCATACTAACAAACATTCACGTATATGAAATAAGTAGGATTACACCTTTATTATATCCTATTTTTATACCCTCTAGTTTTGATAACTCACCAGCAATGCACTTGGAAGAATTTAAAGGAACTCTAGCTTCCACTCCATCCCTTCTCATATGGTTTTAGCTACGCCTATGCCTTCTCTACTAAATGCACACAAAAAAAAATCTAATGATCTATGTCCCATTCATTGTTCATGTCTAGATGATAAAGTCCTAGGTAATAACACCAACTCGGAAAAAAATACTAGGAAATGTTAAGTGTTGGATAATAAGTCTGACGTAAGGGGATGAAAACTGAAAATTTAGATAAGAGCTGTTTCAAAAATAAGAAAACTTATTTATGATGAAGTTATTGAAATGTTTGACGAAGTTTTGAAAGCTTGGGAGTCGAGAATAGCAGTGGAGTACCTAATATTGCAAAATATGTTCAAAACATCAATGTGAAATATGCCGTGCTCATCGCAGTATCTCTAAGCTCACCAATGATCAAATACAGAACTTTGAGAGCCTTGTAAAAAGCCAAGAAAATTGCACGGGGTTTGAAACAAAAACTTGAACATGAGGCAATAGAATCTAGTGAATCTAATTGCTACCGCAGTATCTGTCATTGAAAAAGTTTTGACTTGACAATAACGAAAGTAAAATATAAAAAATTTGTAAGCATGTGTGATATTGGTGTTAATGTTAATTTAATAAATGGTTTATATTTTAAAGTCTTACTCTATGATTCAGAAGATAATCATCATGAAGAAGACAATGTTGGTGTGAACTAATAGGAACTGGTTAATAATGTTACTCAAAAATGTAAAGTAGTTTTGCGATGAGAAAGATACTTTTTAATTAATTAAAACACAGTTTATGATTTACCTTTTGAACATTATACAAAAATATTACATTTGATTTAAAAATCCGTGATGATCATCCCTACTAATATTATAAATGCGAAAGTAACTCTGTCTGTCTGTCTGTCTGTTACGCTTTCACGCCTAAACCACTGAACCGATTTTAATGAAATTTGGTGTGAAGAAAAAACTGATCTTGGGAAAGAACATAGGGTACTTTTACCGCGGGAAAACTTCTCATTCCCACGGGAAACCGACTTCCACGCGAACGGAGTCGCGGGCGTCCACTAGTTTATTATAATATATAGTAATACCACAACAAGAAAGTATATTATTAAGTTGCTAGTTTTATTTTGTTTTATGTTAATGACAATATAAACAAAAATAAAAGTTTTTTAGTAGATTTTTTGACATTCAATTACTATATAATTTAAAGGCAAAGCCAACATACGACGTAATTATATGTAACAATTACGAAGTAAAACATCGCAAAAATACTTAAGACATCTGCGGTTTCATTAAACAAAGTCGTATGTGCAGTTAGTGCTTAGTTCATTCCATAAAACAAAATCCGATTTTATTATAGGAACCGAGTTTTACAGAAATAATCTTTATTACTAAATATAAGAACGTGAAAATAATGTAATTAAATAAAACAAATAACCTTTGAATAAATTCCATACTCAAATAGTTTTTGTAACGGAGTAAACGACATTTTACTTTGCTCGCAACTTAAAAGCTGCGTACTGAAAACTGAACATTTGGTAGATACGACTTTGTTCTTGGGACCCGTCGACATAGTATAAATCCAAGTCGCTAATTCTGTCTGTTTGTATGTTTGTCCGCTAACTCTTCCTCCTAAACCAGAAAAGGGATTTGAATGCGGGTTTCACCATCGTTTAGGTAACTTTTTCATTCAAATTTGTAAATAAAGAACATTCAGAAAAAGTATTTTTAAGTTAGTCAAAATTCAATGTTTCGGGAACAAGTCGGCCAAAATTACACCATTGCAAAGTTCTTTATTTATATACCCCTACAAAATATCAATCAATTATTTGAATAACCTGACAATTTTTACCTCCCCCCGCAAACAATTACAACTTGATATTAAAATAAATACTCCTTCCGTATTGACATGGTCAATGGTTAAGAGTTACATCTGACAGTACACCGAGCAGCGAGATATCTTTGTTCCGGCCGATTACAAGTTGGATAAACGTTGACAACTGTTGTCCACTGTATTTATACATATAATATATATATTTATATAAAAGGGTATGTTATTTATCAAATGTGTGTATATGGTATAAATAATATGAGGGTTTCAAAGGGATAGTGATAAAAAGAGATCGTTGAATGGGATATTTTTGGGAGTTGGTGAAGATAACAAAGTTGTTTTGATGTAATGAGAACGTTTGACTTGGTTTTATTTTTGCCGGATAAACAGAAGGTGGTTTGGGTATGTTACAAAAGGTTTTTATAGGAAAGTGATTGTATTTGGGGGTAAATACAATAACATAACCTCCTTAAGATTCTAAATGCCAATATGCTATGAAAAGCAGATTTTTCAATTATCAGAAAAATGTTATCTGACTGAAAATAAATTTGTTTGCATAGTCGCTTCATACATTAATGTCGAATATTAATATTTGACGTGCAACGAAAACAAACAGATTTTCTGACAGATGAAATTTATTTGATTATTTGATATTTAAGATATACGTGTAATATACATAATATAATAGTTGTAACTCACTCATTAAAAAACTAATTTCAAATTTTAATCAAAAAAGGTATACATGTATGGTACCGGAAAGTAAGAATTTTGCTATAAGATTTATTTTCCGACACGATCACTCATAAAGCTCGTTAGAGTCTGCGAATGCAAACATTGACGCTTCTTGCACGTTACCGGCACGTTACCTTGACGTTGCTTAGTAAATTCATTTGCCAAGAGTAACGATGAGAAACACAAAAAAAACTATTTATACTCAAAGTGGGCTACGAAAAGGGGCTTCCCGATGTTAGTGTTCTCCAAAAAAGTTAGGACTGCTGTTTTACGCTTAGAAATCATCCAAGAATAAATTGCTTTGTAAGCCTGTTTGAAGCATATAGATTATAAGATTAACACATCGCAATGAGCACTTTCTGCGCGTAGACGCCTTCCATCGTTTAGCAACGTCATGCTTTATTATTGCCAACATTACAAATCTTTAATTAGGGCTGATTTTTCAACTATTAGTTAAACTCTATTCGACTGATAAGAATGACAATTTTTTCATTGTCACTTCATGCATATGTCAAATGTTTGTACTTGTCGTGCAACGAGCACAAATAACTTATCTGTAGAAAATAATTTATCAATCAATTAAAAATATGCTCTTAAAAAAATATGTTTTCGCTATCGTTTGGTTAACTGAATATAATACTTATGTACAATAATCTTTTCTCTATACATAATGATAAATTATTAGTGATTTTGTTAAACTTAAAACAATAGAAAGAATCGGTTTCGAATGGTAAAATTAAACATAACTTAATATTTTTCATCTCCTACAATAAAGCATTTTTTATAGATACTTGTATAGTATTTTAGTTTTACGAAAATGTAGAAAGTTGATATTTTTTAAATAATAAAAATACACCCGTATCTTTCACATACTTATCGAAACTCTTATCACAGAATTTAGTTCAAATCCACAAAAGAATATATCCATTAGAAATTGCTCCATAAAATCTTCCGCATTTGTACAAAAACAAAAATATCACCAGGAAACTCGGAATCCAAAAAACTTTTCCTTTTCTTTACAAGATTTCTTTGACTCGTAATAACAAAAGTTTCTAAAAAAGTTGCCAACTGCCTTTATTCCTGTTGATTTAGGCTATTGACAAGATTTCGTGGGAGACTTACTTGATGTGCCTTTATGTTTATCTTTGTTTAAAGTTACTTTAAGAAAACACAACAAGAGATTTCGTAGAGAATGTTTTTCGAAGGATAAAGTGTTCGTCGTCTCGGAATTTTGACATTTTTGAAATTATTTCAGGAATTTGAAGATTTTTTTGGTGCCTTTTTGTGTTTGTTATTTTGGGAATTTATAGTAGGTAGTTAAGTCTGTCAATCTATTAATCTCTATTTAAAATAATTAGTATCATATTATTTTTAGATTTTGTGAAGTTTTTGCAACTGCTTTAAGGGCATAAAGAATAATATCAACACTTAAAGTAATTCTATCATTTATGTCAAAGTAAAACCTCTGTTAAATATTTTATTGTTTTTCTGTTAATTTTTAATTTTTATTGTTATTACATATGTATAGAAACACCTTTTTAACACAAAATCTTGTGCGTTCCAACTTAAAAAATGGATTCTTGTTGATTACAAAACTCAATAAAAGTTTTTAACATTTTTTCATATTGTTAAGGTTTTTTGACAATATTACATTGACATAAGCAGGTTATCATTAAATTACAACCGACAAGTACTCACCAAACAGCAGCAGCAGCAGGTCGCTCATCGCCAGACTGAACAGGTAGTAGTTAGTCGCCGTGTGCATCGCGGGGGTCCGCACGATGACCGCGCACACGGCCACGTTGCCCGCCACGCCCGTCAGGAACTCCAGCAGCAGGCACAGCGAGATGGGCACGATCTGCTGCAGCGGCAGGCGGCGCGGGCCCATCACCAGCCACAGCATCTCCGCCTCCGAGCAGTCGAAGCTGCCGTTGCTGGCCGAGCAGCGCTGCTGGAAGGCCAGCACCGTCTCGTTCGGCCGGTAGGGGGGATCCAGCATTTTGGGGTTCAACACTTGGTAAACTACTCAAAAGTAACTCAACACACTCTTAAGGTATCCATTTTCAAGGTATCTGAAGTTACGAAGCATATTTCTGTGTTAAACACGTGGTAGTGTATTAGTTTTGAAAGACATAGCGGAGTGAGAAAGTCGTGTAAAGTTCGTAGCGAAGTTAGCTCGGCAGCGGGTGGTACGCGACCGTCGCAGTCGGCAGGCGAGACACCACTAACTTGGAGGCTCGACTCGAGCCTCGTGTGAAACACGGTTTTACACATTTGTAACAAACTTTACCTTTTAATCCTTAAGCCACTGGCGGAGTAATTCGCGGAAATTTTAGCAAAAATGAGAGAGACTTTTTGGGATTTGTGGCGATTTATTTTGTATATGGCCTTGAGTTGAGACTAAATTCTTTATTAAGTTTAAGTTTTTTTTATAAACGTTTTTTTTGATCTGGTAATTCTTAAAAAAAAAGTTTAATGATTTGATTCATTATAATTTTGAACATTACTGAATAATCTTAAACTAAATGTTGAAATTCTTGGTTAAATCTTAATAAATTAAATGTTATTGCCAATACAATAAATTTAATTATTCTCTAACAGCATCCTAGATATCTGCGTGCTCGGTATGTCGGTCATTTGAATACCTTTGCGAACCGCCGAGCCTTATTATATCCTATTTAATAATAATATATTAATTTCGCACTTATTTTAAAGTGATAAAAGAAAATACAATAATATACTTTAAAATACTCTGAACTAGTAAATATTTAACTTTTTGAAAGACGGTTCGAAAAAATTACAAGTTTTATTTCATTAGCTTTTCGTCTTGCAGTGAATGATGTGCATTATAAGCGTAGTAAGTTCCGGATCGGTCCCTCTTGCTCTCAGAGAAGGGAACCTGTGCTCAATTAGTGTGATGGATGTAGCCTGTTATTTTTATTTTTCAAATATTGGTTGGCTAATGATTAAGTTTCAATAAGCCACGACGGCCATTTTGTTTTGATCCACCAATCCTTTCACAGCTGTTTAAAACTGATTTCAAAAACTTTGGTTGTTCAAAGCTTGAATATTGATTTATAAATAATTAAATTGATCGGCTTTCAGGGGCTAAAAACCTTCCTATAGAATTTTAATTAGGGTTATACCTTAGGGACCTATGATGACACTGGTAGATAAAGTTATCTATTTAAATTAGTTTTTATACCTTAGGGAAAATAAAAACAGTATTTGTTTTTCTTGAAAATTTATGACTAAATAACTTGAAGGTTTATTTATAAAAATTGAAATTTCACTTAACTACTTTTAAAAGACTAAGGGTTAGGTTTTCTATTTGTTCGAAGGTAAAACTCTCGTCACTACTTTTTTTTTAATACCTAATTTGATGTCTTTAATTTACTTTGCTCTCATATATCGTATAACTTAAACTTGGGTAGACAAATATGTTGAGTATTTCCATGAAAGAAGTTTAATACGATACTTACTTTGAGTATTGCTTCTTAAAATTCTAGCATGCATGTTATAGTGGTACAAAGGCGTATAATTAAATTTCCCTGCACTGACAATTAACTTTGTATATTTGTTGCAAGCTTTATTAGAATTACCCACATTTACGGCTAGATTTAACTTCTAGCCTTTACATTTAATTAAATACGATAGTTTATCTTTAGATTATATAATTTGTGTTTGATCTTTCATTTAATATTGGACTAAGTCAGGTACTTTCATAATAAATAGACGACCTCGGTGGTGCAGCGGTATACGAGGTTAGGTTAGTTAGGTTACTTTTTTGATACTACCCAGAAAAAGCAGTCCCGCGTAGCGGGACTCCGTCGACTCATGATTGAAGCCAGTTTTTATATAGGTGCATAGGTATAATTTTTTTTTTTACAGTTTTTTATATTAAAAACACTTCTAAACGGCTAAAACTAGGTATAGCCGCACTTCGGGTATTAGCTGTAACATATACACCGGACTGCTAAGCGGATGGTTCCAGGTTCGATCCCCGGGACGGGCCAATTTCGTAAAATGGTTTTTCAATATTGGCTCGTGTCTGGGTGAAACTAGGTTCTCCACTAGTCCATTGTGTGGTACCTATAACACAAGTGCTTAATGCAACTTACTTTAGGGCCACATAATTGGTGCGTTAGACTGGAGATTTTATGTTTAAAACTTTTATTTCCTTTTTTTTATTTAGTGCGTTTCATTGCATTTTCAAGTTAGAACGTGAAACCATAACTAAACCAAACATTTGACCGAAACTAAATTGTATTAAAAGAAAGTCAGTTTTGAAGTTCATCCGAATGATTCATTGAGCAGAACATATCTTATATGATTCTTTTTACAACATAGGTAATATACAGAAAATGTCTATTTTTATTAAATATATATGTTACCGGCAATCTGTATAATTCAGGTTTTCTATACAATACCTAGGCAATGTATAGAATACCTTGGGCGTCCAGGCAATGTATAAAATAAAAAGAATATTATTCTCAATTCAATACTTTACCTAGGTAATGTATACAATTCCTGGGCATTGTATAGATTACCTGCTGTACCACCGGCAATGTGTAAAATAAATAGACCTTGGTCTATATTTATCAATGATAACCTATAATATGCTCATAATAATTATGAAAAAGGTTGTAAAATTAAAATTAACTGAATTAAAACAATGCACCAATGAAAGTGTAAAAAATTTTGACGATCTGACAAATCCTTGTCCTGTCCCCGTAGTTTGAAGAGTCACAATTAAAATAATAGGTACGACGACGAGCGAAGCGAGGAGAAGTGTGAGGTTGAATGGTGACCATACAGTGTGCAAGCCGAGCGAGCGAAGCGAGCGTGCCGCGGCAGCGGTCGGCGAAGCACCACAACCCTGATACTTTTTACTGAAAATTACCAACTACTTCCAAGAAAAAAGTTATGAAGGAAAAAAACATGAGTCGAAAAATTCCTTAGTAATGATACTATGATTTAAAAAGTTATGGCAACTGACTATTTTGAATTCCGTTGGTAGGACAAAAAAATGAAGAAAAAAAGTACGAGAAAAATTTATAACAGTGATTGTTATGAACATAAATCGGTAGTTGAAAAAAAAGAAAAATGACTTAAGTATAAAAGTGCAATATAGACCATAATAAAGTTCCTTACTGACGTTTTTCATTATAATCTTATCTGCATTACATACATTACCAAACGCGCATTCGGTATTGTATAGAATACCTAGGCAAAGTATAAAATAAATTATATTTCATACATTACCGGCTCGTTTTAGGTATTCTATACATTACCTAGGTATTGTATAGAATACCGGATTATAGACATTGCCGGTAACATATATATTACACAGAGAAATTATTAACTTATAAAATATTCAACTGTTTATTTTTGCCTCCTTTTTTACAAAATTATTTTCTTTGAAAATTTAACGTAAAAAGTCAGAATGATATTTTATACTCTTGGCGGAATTCCAGTTATTTGGACCAGGCTTGATCCCTACTAATATTATAAATGTGAAAGTAACTCTGTCTGTCTGTCTGTCTGTTATGCTTTAACCACTGAACCGATTTTGATGAAATTTGGCATGAAGAAAGAACTGAATTTGGGAAAGGACATAGGGTACTTTTTACCGCGGAAAAACTTCTCATTCCCACGGGAATCCGACTTCCACGCGAACGCGAGTCGCGGGCGGCCACTAGTTTTAAATAATGATTCAAAATTTAGAAAGTTAATCACGGATAGCAACTTTTAATATAAAAGTATACCTATACATTTTTAATTAACTTTGTATAGAGGGTTACTATGGGGCGAAAGTTTGATTAGAAAACTAAAAGCCTACTTTGTTATGTATTTTAAGGTTGTGTTGGCTAATCCTTTTAAAAGTTTTGTCAAACATAAGCTATGTTTGTGACAGCCAAAATATTGCGTATTTACATGGATTAGCTGACCTATTTAATTTTAAAATTTAAAAAGTTTGCAACTTCTGCAATATTAAATCATTAAAAACCCTTCACGTTAATAACGCCACACTATGGCTAGAACCATCTCGCGGTTTTTTTTCTGACAAGTTTCATTACATAATACTTTGCCGTGGTCATAGTCCTTTCCTTCTCAATCCCAATATCATCTCAATGTCTGGATCGTCTTTTGTTCCAGAGCGTGAGAACGACGACGTGCTGGAGCGGCTGGGGCAGCGCGCCAGCGACTACCTGAAGGCGTTCCAGCGGTTCGTGGAGACCAGCAACCGACGCGCCTTCAGCGGGAATTAGCTTTATGCTGGGGTTCATCGTTTGGGTATATAGATGGGATTGGAACATACATTGGCATGTTAATCTTAGGAGCTAATCTATGAATAAACATTTCGACAGCAAAGTCATGCTTTCAATTTAATCACAGTACACTTAGTTCTAACTAGTCGCTTAGTTACAAAAACACTTCAACGAATTCACTGATATTGTCTTCTGATTAAAAGACGTACAGATGATGATCGATTTGAACACCAACGTCTTAAGTGACTTCGTTTTAAGTTAACCGTAATGCAACGTGAAGCGTTGAACGAGGTGCTCTAAAAGAAAGTGGTTTAAATAAGTTCTTTCGAGATTCCAGACAGAAATACTCTGAGCAATTTTTTACATTAAAGGACTTAAATTTTGTGTAAAAAGCTGTTAGCCGCCCAAGTGTGAGTCAAGACTATGATTCCATACATTTATTAGTTAAAAGTTACTTAAACAAATAATTAGTTTTACTTTTTTCTTTACAAATTAGAGATTCACATAAAGGTAAGGCTAAACCCCTAAAAAACCTAAAGGGTTGCTTCACCCTGTAAAATACAAATCGTTATACATAAAAGTCAACACCCTCTAGTCCGGGAGTTCCAATCGATTCATTAATTCACTTTGCACAAATCTGTCTAACGAGCGTTAAATTAGCTTTAAAGCTTCACTGGAATTCTGGAATACACTTATTTTAGTTAAATTTCTACAGTAGGTTAAATACATAGTCGGTAGTAAAATATGAATAGGTTGTGGTTTCGTTTTTATTTATTTACATTATTGTTCCTATTTTTGCGGTTATAACACCCACAAATTTTCGGCTACATTATTTTTTGGTTAGGCTGTATGTAATACGAGTATATCTTCCTTTGACTTTTCCTTTGGGGTTATTAAAAAGTTGAAAAAGCGGAAAAGATGGACGACGGTTCTAACTTGTGACCATCGTTTTATTTCGGTTATTAATTCTACGTGCCCTGCTACGTGTTATATGGATTTATTGGTGTGTTTGTGCAACCGATTATTGTTGACACTATTACTTTACCGTGAAAACCTGGACATTGTGAAGAGGACAACGGAAGCAACAAAGTCACCTTAGGGTCTTTATTTATTTATTTTTAAGTTATTTATGCAGACTACTCCTTCTAACTTTACAAGGTTTATATAATTTTAAAAGTATTTTTTCAAAGTTTATAAGTAATTTCATGTTCTAATACCTAAAGACTTATAATTATTTGGACCCGTGTGGCGCACAGCTATCGAAGTTTTATCAACCTTTTAAGCGTCGAGCGATTCTGCTGCTCATTTATTTTCCATTATTTTTTTATGTGTGATTGGCGCATACATTTAGTAATTTACTTATACGTATATTTATATTGGTTGGCTAATGTGGGTAGTTGACAATGTAGGTAGGTAGGTGCCTATTTCAATTTAAGCTTTCACGAACCTTCCTGAAGCATGTACTAATATAACATTGCTGTATGTGAATTTACATTGTTTTTATTTACAATACTTTATACGGGATATTTACCATGATCTTGTCTTTTGTTATTACCGATATTTCGGCACAGTTTAATGTGTCATGGTCACGGAGTACCTAACTGACTCAGCGAGAGAGTAGTTATTGACAGGTCTAGCGATCTACTATAGTTTTAAAACTTATTTGACATTGTTTTTCATTAGCCTAATATTGCATCATTTTTCGTGGTCAAGGAAATACAATCTATGTGCGTAAGGATTGAGGGCCACTTCGATAAATCTCTTCAAAAATATGTTTAAGATTTAGTGGACATTCCAAAACAATTGTGCAAGTTAAAAAAAAAATTGTGAAACGTCAATTAAGCGAGTTATAGGCTAAATAGTTGGGCTCTCAATCCTCACATAGAGGATTGAGAGCCCACCTGTACCGGGTAAACTGTATGCACTACAGATAAAGTCTTTACGACAAAATTTTTGTCAATCACGAACATAATTTGTGAAAATAAGATATCTCCCAAAAAGCTGTCGTACTCTGTATAATTTTCGTTCAAAATGGGCTCTCAATCCTCACACTCCTGAAAATTAATTTTGTAAATTAAAAAAAAATCTTTCACTGCCGGCTATAATTTGATAACTTATGTGTTACATATTAAATTGTGCAAGTTTGTGAAAGCAAGATCAGATCGGTACTTCATGTTATTAAAAAGTTATGCCCTTGTTAATATTCGGGCTCTCAATCCTACACTTTTTATTTTATTTTACTCTTATGTACCAAAGATACGACGAAACGCAACATTGTCTCATTTTGTGAAAAAAATGTGCAACAAATATGATATTAAAAGGAGATTAAAAAGAAAATACCGTTTCAGAAAATCGAGTTTAATTTTTGTTCTTCACATTAGGAAAATAGAGTGACCATACTTTCTTTTTACATTGTAGCAAAGATTAGCAAATGTAGTGTTATAGGATTTAATAGACTTTCTTCTATTTTTTGCTTATTATCGTCATAGCATTTGAAATGACCATTAATTATTATATGACATTTGTAATGGCCAATACCATCAGGACTTAATGGAGGGACAATAGTATTCTTACTTAATAAAGAATTACGATTAAACTTACTTTTAATGGAAGCAGAAGGTCTTTTTTTCCTTATTAAACGAGTTTCTTGACCGAAAATCCGAAATATACTTTTTTATTGTTTAGTGTGCCACATACAAACTAGTGTTTAGTTTATATCATCTAGAACTTCCGCTGCATTGTCCTAGAATTTCCTTTACACTATCACAAACTCAATAATAACCACTGACACTTATTAACCACTGATATGATAGTACTTAGTTATTTACGAATATATTCAGTTGTAAACAATAAAATAGCTCGTGAGGTACGATCTTTGCTCGCTCAGAATCGCTAGTGAGAATACTCGTTTATTTTATGAAATGAAGGGTAGATAGAAATAAATAAATTATTGTCACCCTACCCTCTTACAAACTTGATAGAATAATCGATTTTGGTATTTGTTAAGATTTATAGTTCCATTATAATTGTTTCTAAAAAAAAATAGGATCAAATTGTTGCACATTTTTTTCACAAAATGAGACAATGATGCGTTTCGTCGTACCTTTGGTACATAAGAGTAAAATATAATAAAAAGTGTAGGATTGAGAGCCCGAATATTAACAAGGGCATAACTTTTTAATAACATGAAGTACCGATCTGATCTTGCTTTCACAAACTTGCACAATTTAATATGTAACACATAAGTTATCAAATTATAGCCGGCAGTGAAGGATTTTTTTTTAATTTACAAAATTAATTTTCAGGAGTGTGAGGATTGAGAGCCCACCTGTACCGGGTAAACTGTATGCACTACAGATAAAGTCTTTACGACAAAATTTTTGTCAATCACGAACATAATTTGTGAAAATAAGATATCTCCCAAAAAGCTGTCGTACTCTGTATAATTTTCGTTCAAAATGGGCTCTCAATCCTCACACTCCTGAAAATTAATTTTGTAAATTAAAAAAAAATCCTTCACTGCCGGCTATAATTTGATAACTTATGTGTTACATATTAAATTGTGCAAGTTTGTGAAAGCAAGATCAGATCGGTACTTCATGTTATTAAAAAGTTATGCCCTTGTTAATATTCGGGCTCTCAATCCTACACTTTTTATTTTATTTTACTCTTATGTACCAAAGATACGACGAAACGCAACATTGTCTCATTTTGTGAAAAAAATGTGCAACAAATATGATATTAAAAGGAGATTAAAAAGAAAATACCGTTTCAGAAAATCGAGTTTAATTTTTGTTCTTCACATTAGGAAAATAGAGTGACCATACTTTCTTTTTACATTGTAGCAAAGATTAGCAAATGTAGTGTTATAGGATTTAATAGACTTTCTTCTATTTTTTGCTTATTATCGTCATAGCATTTGAAATGACCATTAATTATTATATGACATTTGTAATGGCCAATACCATCAGGACTTAATGGAGGGACAATAGTATTCTTACTTAATAAAGAATTACGATTAAACTTACTTTTAATGGAAGCAGAAGGTCTTTTTTTCCTTATTAAACGAGTTTCTTGACCGAAAATCCGAAATATACTTTTTTATTGTTTAGTGTGCCACATACAAACTAGTGTTTAGTTTATATCATCTAGAACTTCCGCTGCATTGTCCTAGAATTTCCTTTACACTATCACAAACTCAATAATAACCACTGACACTTATTAACCACTGATATGATAGTACTTAGTTATTTACGAATATATTCAGTTGTAAACAATAAAATAGCTCGTGAGGTACGATCTTTGCTCGCTCAGAATCGCTAGTGAGAATACTCGTTTATTTTATGAAATGAAGGGTAGATAGAAATAAATAAATTATTGTCACCCTACCCTCTTACAAACTTGATAGAATAATCGATTTTGGTATTTGTTAAGATTTATAGTTCCATTATAATTGTTTCTAAAAAAAAATAGGATCAAATTGTTGCACATTTTTTTCACAAAATGAGACAATGATGCGTTTCGTCGTACCTTTGGTACATAAGAGTAAAATATAATAAAAAGTGTAGGATTGAGAGCCCGAATATTAACAAGGGCATAACTTTTTAATAACATGAAGTACCGATCTGATCTTGCTTTCACAAACTTGCACAATTTAATATGTAACATATAAGTTATCAAATTATAGCCGGCAGTGAAGGATTTTTTTTTAATTTACAAAATTAACTTTCAGGAGTGTGAGGATTGAGAGCCCATTTTGAACGAAAATTATACAGAGTACGACAGCTTTTTGGGAGATATCTTATTTTCACAAATTATGTTCGTGATTGACAAAAATTTTGTCGTAAAGACTTTATCTGTAGTGCATACAGTTTACCCGGTACAGGTGGGCTCTCAATCCTCTATGTGAGGATTGAGAGCCCAACTATTTAGCCTATAACTCGCTTAATTGACGTTTCACAATTTTTTTTTTAACTTGCACAATTGTTTTGGAATGTCCACTAAATCTTAAACATATTTTTGAAGAGATTTATCGAAGTGGCCCTCAATCCTTACGCACATTACAATCTTTATTATTTTTGCTCATTACCTTTAACTCTTGCCCTATGTTGAGGCGCACACTAAAAAGCTAATGCAATTGTGAATTGTCGGACCACAACAGTTCTATCTACCAAACTACATCATTGTTGGTGCATGCAATATTGTTTCATAGGCTTGTCTACGACTATTGTATCGGGTTTCGAGTTACCGTGCACTATGCGACTGATTTTCTACTATTGTGACAAAGTAACCTCGATCCAATTAACGTGCTGCTACAATACTACAGTGGACTACGAAGTTATTCTAGTTACGTGTGGTCAGTAGGCAGGTTGGATACAATACTGCTGTAGGATAGGATACGAAAATAGGATTAGAAATTCTGACGGAGCCTGCAAATGCTGCAATACTAGAAAGCCTTTCGCTGAGAAAATTAATGTATAAATCGGTTCTTTTGTTTCATAAAGATAATTTTCCTCCATGATTTTGTATCCTATATTTGAAAGTTTTAAAGTAATTTCAATAGCGAGAATTCCCGTACAATTTTTACTACACAGTGTAAAGTTTCTAAGAAACAGTAATGATGTTAGGATAACAGCGACGAACGCTAGCTCTGACTGAAGTCACTACTTACTTATTACGAAATGGCACTCAGATTTAATCATTGTAACTTTCTTTGTCAGTTTTTTTCTTTATTTATTTATTTATTGATTTAACATTTATGTATTTATACACAGATAAAATAGTTTTAAACAATACAAAACAAAAAGGACACATAAACACAAAGGCACTGCTTATTCCAGTAAGGAATCTCTTCCAGCAGACCCGCCGTTGGAGAAATAAAAAGTGAAATTGCAATTTTTGTGCGTACAAATACATTACACATACATACACATTATAGATATATAGACGTACATATAATGATACACATATATTATAACAATATATATATATATATATAGATACATACATACACATACATAAAAATAACTACACATTATACTTGAAGGACAGTTAGAAAGAATAAACTATGAAAGAGAGAATGTTTTTTTATGTTATAGGGTTAAATCTAATATTACCTCTTTGTATGTGATTAGTATTGATTTTACTGCGTTTTGATTGTAAAAAATGACTTAGGTAATAACAGATTTAATACTATTTTCATATTTGAGTTTCGTTTTTGAATATGGTCATTAGAGTCTTCCAAAGGGTGGGAGCAAAAATTTCAATTCACAATTTCAGGAAGAAAAAGTTTCGTGAGAGTGTTGCCTTTTGGATTTTACGAAAAGTTCTTACTAATATAAATGTGAAAATCTTTATGTTTGTAATTACTTTCACGAAAAACAGCTGAATCGATTTGTAAGAATTTTGGAATACCTAGAGTTAGTTTTATACCTTTTACCGCGGGAAGCCTCAATATGTTGGGAATAGCGAAACCGCAAAGCGGGAAGCTGGTTCTCTATAAAATTAAGATATATGAGGGCCGTAAGTTAAGCTTTTAACTTTAATGAGTTAGTATAACATAAATGAACATCAGAACGTCTCTAAAGGGTTCTCTAAAGACCCAAAGACGACAACATGGAAAAATGACAGACTGTTCTTTAATCAAAAATCTCTCCCACATCAAAATTTAATTAACGGTACCTTCAAAGAGCTTTAAGGGAAAGGAAATCTTTTTTAACTTTGTAGTTTATATTCTTTTACGCCAGAGACGATAAACGGCTGTTCTTAGAACTCTCTTGCTAAATAAGTAGAATTTGCTCCAAAGCTTTATAACAGACAAAACTAACAAGCTTGCTCTTCTGATAGCACGAATAATAAGACCATAGGTACCGTGAATAGTAGAAGAAAGTAGATGATGGAAACTACACAATTGTTCAATTTTTAATCGTCGATTCTGAAGTTCACTTATCTGATGTACCCACACATACTGTTGACGTCAAGCGACGTTGAGTAAAAGGATAGAACACTCAGTCAAGTAGGTAATATTGTAAACTGTAACGACGGAACAGAGAAGTAGATGGAAATGCCATAGGACCAACTTACTAGCGAAACCGCTGTCGCCAAAACTCACACATGGGACTGATAATAAACATAGTCACTACATGTAAACAATTGTTTTAATTGGTCGCATATCCTTAGTGCCAGAATGACTTATTTCTAAATGCTGTCAAGCAAAAACACATCTTGATAGTGATAAATAGAGTTTACTTTACTAAAACCCATAATGTATTTACGACCTTCTGCAACTTACCTCACGATCGCGTTGACATACAAAAAAATCAACTACTTAACAATAGATGGCGTTCCTACATTTAACAATGTAAATTGAACTTTATTCCTTGGCAAATAAAGTTCATGTTTACAATTGTTATGTTTTATGTTGCTTTAAAATGTCTTACGGAATAGAAAATTACGTAAATTATTAAAATAAAATGAAATAATGCTTACTGATGATACGAAATGCTACCATGGCTGATGTTTTTAGTGCGGCTTTCATTTTTGCACTCCAAAATGGAGCAGTATGGCATATTTTCAGCGCAATCCTTTATTTCGCTTAGTAAACACAATCGTCTTATCTTATCAAGGCTATGCGGCGAACTGAGCTAGGTTTTGCGGAGCTCCGCGTATATGTGACACACGCGCCACGCCCACTTGCCACTTCTACTCGTTTTTTCTGTTCTGTGACTGTAACATACGCAGCAATATCGCCGGTGACGAGGGTGGTTCATCAACTATAATGCAGGTGTATTGGATATTACCACTTGGTATTATCTGATCACAAAGCAGTGTAGCTTAATTATTTGGTATAAGCTAACAATATAAGCAGAGATTGAACCAATTTATAAATCACTAGTGGCCGCCCGCGACTCCGTTCGCGTAGAAGTCGGTTTGAAAAGTGGAAAAGTTCGTGGGAATGAAAAGTTTTCCCGCGGTAAAAAGTACCATATATGTTAATCTGATGTATAAGCTATATTACTGTAAAGTTTTATCAAAATCCGTCCAGTCGTTTTTACGTGAAAGAGTAACAAACATCCATCCATCCATCCATCCATCCATACATCCATACATCCTCACAAACTTTCACATTTATAATATTAAGTAGGATAAAATTGCGTTTAATACGTAAAACCTGTCAAAGTGTAGCTTTGCAATGGTTAATGGTTTGGTTTCATAAAATAAACAAATGCTCACTTTGGAGCTACGAAGAGAGGGTGTAAAAACAAAATTGGCCTACAAATATTGTTGAATATGTAAACGCAATTCATTCTGTCAATGTCAGTTATGAACGTCACTGTAATGTCATATGAAGTTGACACATCATTTTTTTTTTTTTTTTTTTGATTTCCGCCACCATTGCGATTTGTAGACTTTGTAGTGCTTACCAATTTGTGCCAATAAATCCCTGTTCATCTGCTATATTACTTTCTTTTATGCACATAATCCTTCAGGTTATGGGCCCAGGGATATATTCGATATAAAATATCGACATATTTTCACGTAACTGTGCAAAAATTATCGACCGGTGTATTGATAACCTCAAAGGCGGCACGGCGACACGATGTCATCGGCTTCAGGTTCGGTGTGTATTGAAAAGCTCCGGGGCATCGAGAATTACTCATCATGGAAGTTCATGATGCGCATGATTCTCGTGCATGAGGAACTTTGGGAATATGTGGAGAAACATACCGAGAACAGTGATGAGAAAAAGGTAGCAAAAGCACTGGCTAAAATTGCCTTGAATGTACAGTCGACGGCAATACCACATATAAGGAAGGCGAAGACTGCACATGAGGCATGGACAAATCTACAGAAGGCGTATGAAGATCGAGGTCTATGTCGAAGACTCGGGCTTCTGAGGACATTGTTTTCAACCAAATTAAGTGAACATGAAAACATGGAAGCATACCTCAACAAAATCACAGAAGTTTCACAGCAGCTCAGCGAAATTGAATCACCTCTGGAGGATGAGTTCGTGGCTGTCATCATGTTGAGCGGCCTATCTGTAGACTATGACCCTTTGATCATGGCGATGGAAAACTCCAATCTCAAGCTGTCAAGTGAGCTGGTAAAAGGAAAATTGCTACAGGAAAATCTTCGAAGAGATGACAAGACTGAGAGCGCTCTGGCAGTGATCGGACGGAAACCAGCACGGTGTTTCAAGTGCAAGAAGACTGGACACTTTATGAGGGATTGTCCCAGGAACGTCAGTAAGAAGTCTCCGAAGTGCAATTCAGAACATTCAAAGGCGTTGCTTACTGCACTATCAGCGAACATTAATAGTGAATCGTGGTACATTGATAGTGGTGCATCTGGACATATGTGTTGCGACAAGACTATGATGGGTAACTTTGTGAACAATGGAACATTAGAGGTGAAAGTAGCCAATGGTGACAAGTTATACACGGCTGGACAAGGTACTATTCAAGTTAGAATGAAGAATGGTAATGTAAAAACAATAAGTAAAGTGCATTATGTACCAAATTTGACAGCAAACTTGTTATCAGTTAGTTCGATGGTAGGAAAAGGATTCAAAGTGGTTTTTAGTAGTAGTGGCTGTCATATATATGATGGGGAGGCTTTAGTTGCCACAGCAACTCACAAAGAGGGTGTATATCGGCTAGATACTGTTGAATCCATTCCCATGAGATGCAGGTTGGTAGGAAACTCTTTAGGTTCAAGCGGTGCAGCTTATCAGACAGCTGGCCATGATGACATTGCCAATTCCAATACGGCAATGGTGGCAGCTGTGGAGGGCACTGATCCAACTTCCCAAAGGGTATGGCATCGTCGCCTGGGTCATCTCAACCATAAAAGCATGGAGCTTTTGAACAAAGGTATGGCTACAGGTATTTCTTTTGCTAATAATAATTTATTTCAGCAATGTGAAGTGTGTGTAAAAGGAAAACAAACTAAGAAGTATTTTCCTAAGAAATCTTTCAATAGAGCCACTAAAATATTAGAATTGGTTCATACAGATTTATGTGGACCTATGCCTTGTAAATCTTTTAGCGGATCTAGATACTTTCTAACGTTTATAGATGATTTTACTCGGAAAACATACATATATTTTTTAAAAGGAAAGGATGAAGTGTTTGAGAAATTTAAAGAGTGGAAGGCTTTAGTTGAGAACCAAACTAATAAGAAATTAAAAGCAATTAGAAGTGACAACGGAGGTGAATATATAAATTGTATTTTTCAGAACTTCCTAAAAGCAAACGGCATACGGCATCAGACCACAACACCCTACTCACCGCAGCAAAATGGTGTTGCTGAACGGGCAAATAGAAGCATTATGGAGAAGGCGCGTTGTTTGCTACAAGAAGCTGGCCTTGGAAAAGAATTCTGGGCTGAAGCTGTCAATACAGCGGTTTATCTCAAGAATCGCTCGCCCACTATTGCAGTGAAAGGGTGTACGCCTGAGGAGAAGTGGACTAATAAAAAGGTGTGTTTGTCAAATTTGCGCATATTTGGTTGCATAGCCTATGCTCATAAACATATTCGTACAAAGTTGGATCCGAAGGCTGAGAAATTTATATTTGTGGGCTATTGTGAGGAAACAAAGGGCTATAGATTGATCAAAGTTGATAATCCTAGAGAATGTACTAAAGCTCGTGATGTAACATTTTTTGAAAATATTTTTATCAATTCTAATTTGTCAAATGATGATATTACTAGTATAGATTCTGTCCATTCAGTAATGCGATTGTCAAATGAATTGGATAATAATGATAACGATGTTCATGAATCGTTACATTCAGAATCATACACCGACACTCATT
This sequence comes from Emmelina monodactyla, assembly GCA_916618145.1. NCBI lineage: Eukaryota > Metazoa > Arthropoda > Insecta > Lepidoptera > Pterophoridae > Emmelina > Emmelina monodactyla. Next base: position 9,318,407 of record OU745316.1, read on the forward strand.
CTGATGACACAACAATAAATGAAGGTGAACAGAGGATGAGCACAGTCACGGTACATGATTCTGGAAGTGACGAGAGTTTTATTTCAAATACTGCTGCGGATGATACTTATTTTCCAGATCCAGATGAAGAGGAAAGTACAACTACAAGTGCAACGACAGAGAACGATGAGAATGATTCGTTTTTATCAGCATTCCACACTGATGTGAAAAATGAGAATGTTGACGAATGTTTGTCTGTTAAAGAAGCACTTTCTGGATCTGAAGCTGAGAAATGGAAGGAAGCCATGCAAAATGAGTATAATTCGTTCATTATTAATAAATGCTGGACTCTTACTGAAAGGAAAGAGAATCAACGGCCTGTAAAATGTAAATGGGTATTCAGGAAGAAGCGTGGAGTAAATGGTGAACTTCTGAAATACAAAGCACGATTAGTTGCAAAAGGATACACACAGAAACAAGGAATTGATTATGAAGAGACATTTTCACCTGTTGTAAGATACTCTACACTTCGAACACTGCTCGCTATAGCAGCGGAATACTCTATGGACATAGAACACCTTGATGTGAAAACAGCATTTTTGAATGGAGACCTTCATGAAACAATTTATATGGAACAACCAGAGTGTTTTGTTGTACAAGGGAAAGAAGATAAAGTATATAAACTTAACAAAGCTATATATGGTTTGAAACAAGCGTCAAAAGCTTGGTATGAGAAAATAAATAGAGTTTTATGTGAAAAATTGCGCTTTATGAAATCTTCTTCAGAGCCCTGTGTATTTTATAAACGAAGCAATGATGAGCTATTAATAATAGCTCTATATGTTGACGACATAATATTCTTTTCAACTCCCAATTCACAAGAAAAGGAGAAAATAAAAGAGAGTCTTAAAAAGGAATTTGAGATAACAGATTTAGGGCCAGCAAGTCATATCTTGGGAATGAGAATCTCAATGTCAGAGGGCAAAATTACTCTTGATCAAACAAATTACATAGAAAACATTCTCAAGAAGTTTGGAATGGAAGATTGCAAGCCAACATCTACTCCTATGGAAACTGGCATAAAGCTAGAAAAAGGAGAAAAATTAGATAGTAAATATGACTACAGAGGCTTAATAGGATCTCTTATGTATGTAGCGGTAGGATCACGACCTGATATTTCACATGCAGTGAGTTATCTCAGCCAGTTCAATGACTGTTACACCGAGGTTCACTGGAAGTCAGCAAAACGGGTCCTCCGTTATCTTAAAGGTACGAAAGATTTACATTTAACTTTTCTCAAGGGTGGTCTTTCAATCACTGCTTATGCTGATGCTGATTGGGGCAGGAACGAAGGTGATAGGCGTTCCTATACTGGTTTTGTTTTTAAGGTAGGAAAATCTGTAGTCTCATGGGAAAGCAGGAAACAGCGTACTGTTGCCTTGTCTAGTACTGAAGCCGAATATATGTCTCTCTCTGATACATGCAAAGAAGCTTTATTTCTTTGTAAATTTTTGAAAGAACTGTTTAACTATAATTTTAATGTTGTTATTTTTAATGATAATCAGTCTGCATTAAAATTGTGTAAGAATTCTATTTTTCATGCTAGAACTAAACATATAGACATAAGGCACCATTTTATACGTGAACATGTTTCTAGTGGTACAATTATTGTAAATTATTTAAATACAAAAGAAATGTTAGCAGATGTACTGACTAAACCTTTGTCTAAAGATAGTCATAATCAGTTTACAAGTCAGTTATGTTTGGTATAAGTTTACTTTTAATACATACAGTATATTTGCTATGTTGTGTTAAACATGTTTATAAAAGTAGAAATGAAAGACTATTTCATTGTAAAAGTAAATGATTTAATTCATAGGGATAATAATAGTGGTGGATATGTAACATTGTGTAACTGACATTGTAAATTTATGTCTTGTTATTTTGTTAGTTTCTAATGTTTGAATGTTTTGGTTTAAGGGCCAGTGTTGAATATGTAAACGCAATTCATTCTGTCAATGTCAGTTATGAACGTCACTGTAATGTCATATGAAGTTGACACATCATTATTTTTTTTTTTTTTTGATTTCCGCCACCATTGCGATTTGTAGACTTTGTAGTGCTTACCAATTTGTGCCAATAAATCCCTGTTCATCTGCTATATTACTTTCTTTTATGCACATAATCCTTCAAATATTGCGTAAAGGAGGCACTTTCGGACTCTCAGAATGAAGCTGACGGACGCAGTACCTATTTTAGATAAGCTGACGATAATTAGGTACGTCTAGTTTTTGATTTTTCTCAATAACCAGGTCGTGAATAATTTACATATTATATCTTACGTATATGCTGCTCTTCGAATGAATAAATAAGGAAGTACTAAAGAATGACAGATCAGCTGGCGGTCTCGTCACGATATCTTGCTTAAACATCAACCCTCTGAGTCTGGTAATAAACTGACAAGTAATTAAACTGCTGCCCTTGATCTTCAACGAGTAAGAAAACGTCACGACCTTATAATGCTACTCAAAGATAAACTGTAGTTAGAAATAAACTTAAAGTGAATTTAACTAATGATGCACGGAATCGAAATTTTGGTAAGTATAAAACTTTAGTCTGAAGTGTGAAGTTCAGGAGCTTAAAAGCATAACTGAAGTATTTACGAATGAAATAAAACATCAAACTTATTTTTATTAAATTATCTAACTTTAAGTTCTAGTCATATTTTAAACACCATGCAATATTCTGAATAAGTTTCTTTGTAAAGAAAATTAAGTGACGACCAAATAATATTGGTAGGAAGGTAAAATGAACTTAACCTACATTTTGTACAAGAAGTAATACTGTCAATTATTTTGGCATTAATTTCTATTAAACAAGCCTTCCATAACAGTAATTAATTATTAGAAGATTACTCGGTTAGGTAAGAAAACCAATTAAATTAACGTAATTGGATAAAGAACTTAAATTGTCTTTTAGATAATCCATTTCATGGTGGTTGCTTTGAGACAAAAAGGGTATAAGCATATAAGGAAACTAAGTGGAACAATTTAGGGACGATACTAATGACTAAGGAAACATACGAACACAGCATTACTTTAAAACAGACTGACTTTAAAAACTATTAAATATTAAATATTTTTTAGTATTATAAATGCGGAACAGACAATCACACTTTTATGCCTAAACCATAGACTCAATTTTAATGAAATTTGACACAAAAACTATAAATAACTATACCGTGAAATTATTGTACCTACCTACATCTGAGCCACAAGTTTTGTGTAAACTTCTACTTCAACTTTGGTCAATTATGGCTTCTACCCGGGGGTAATCCTCAGGTTTTGTGTATGTCATTTGTGTGAGTACGGCCAAAATCAAATGTCACATGTCGATAAGCCTCCCAAGTCATTGGACAAGATGCCTTGTTTGTGTATGACAGTGACGGGTGTAATTAAAGGCTGAGATGTGCGCAGTAGCAATCATGAACACACATAGCCATTACAGTGTTCTATACAATTTGAAGGTTTAATCACGGCTTGGAGTATAAAGCCTTTTGTAACAACACGGCTAGCCTGTAGGTAAAGTCGTGTTCTAAAACAAAGGAGAATAAATTACGTTACATCATACAATTATTTTTATAGTCACTCTATCTGCTTACCACTTAATAATATTCCGAGAATAGCAGAATAGTGAGACGCTTGTTCTGCTGATAACACCTTGGTTCAAAAGAAATTACACTTTTCGTGAAAAAAAAAAAAATGAAGCCACTTACCAATGAGAATCGTTATTTCATTGCAAATTAGTGTCTTTCTGGTTTACCGTATTTTTAAGTATTTGTTCGTTAATATAAAAAGATTATATAGCTATGCCCCGATGAGTTGGCTTCTGAAGGGCCTCGTTAAATGCGTTCTAATGAGTAATGACTTGGATAATTCATCATCGCGCTGTGTTACATAGGTACCGAAGGGAATTATTGTATAAATGTTCAAATTAGCTTGGTTTTTCAATGGATAAAAAATTTAATCCAATGTCACTCAGTCTCTCCGTGGCAGGCTTTGCAAAAATGCCGCATTTCAGAAAATAAAATGTAACAAATAAACGCGTTGTGATTTGGTAAATTGAGTAACTAAGGTGGTAATGTTCGCGTGTATCTTCAAAGCTACATTAAGCCTTATTATTGATGTTAGTTTGGTTAGATGTTTTCCAGAAATGGCAACGCTCTCATAAGCTGAAATGCAAAGATCACACATATCTGTAGTTCCCAGGTCGTGACTGGGAGTAACTAGTTTCTCTTTCAGTCATTTGGTAGGAAACTTAGTACTAGCTCGCTCTTAGTTGAGGTCCAAACAGTTGGTGTTATAGACAACATAGACCTAGAATACTAATGATAATAAATTAAATAACGTAGGTTCTTAGCAGACTTGATATCTTAATGAACTGTCTAAGAACCTCTTGGGATACTTTTACTAATGGATCTTCGGCTAGACAGACCACTAACAACTAACTTCATTTTCAACAACTGATCGTAATGAAGGAATACAATAATAACAAAAGAAGTTCTGAGATATCCAATTTGTTATTATTTTGTTATTGTAAGTTACAAACTAAATAAATCGTTAGTATTTTATAGATTGCTGCCTCTCTTTTCTGCTAATTAGCTTCAACAAAGATAAGTTTCTTACGAGAACTACGATCAAAATAAATTAAAAGTATTCTCGAAACCTGATCTTTTCGAAAAGTGCATTACTTTACTTTTTCACTGTAACCTGGTAGGGCTGTACCCTAATCTTCATTTAATATTTTCGTCTTAATAAATTGACTCATTGAATTTCACATCTTAGTATGATTTGTTTTCAAAACTTTAGAAATTAGCAGCCTCCTACATATGAACATAAATCCTGGTTGCAAATTCGTACGCAAAGACTGAATAACTTCGGTTCAGTGGCTTTTAATTAAAACTTATGCATATTAATGTGGTGTTAGACTAGAATATAATGCGCGTACATTGTATGAATGCTGTTACGAATGCTAACAACTAGATTTATAGACTAGTTAAGACGAGTAAATTAACTAACCTCTCCTTTACTTGCTAAGAAATCTTTATGAATTTTAGGATCTTAAATTGCGTAACGTCAAATAGCTAGCTTTATTTAAAATTTTTGTAAAGGATTTATGTTACATAAAAGATTTTAAGAACTTAATAATCAATATCGTTAATATCATTCATATATTAATTATAAGAGATATATAAATAGATATACACCTGCATAATTTGGATTCAGTAGATAATTAAGTGGGGATCCAACGTGTCAAGAGACACGACCATAAGGTCATTTCGTTCATTTCGTTCATTTCGTTCATTTCGTTCATTTCGTTCATTTCGTTCATTTCGTTCATTTCGTTCATTTCGTTCATTTCGTTCATTTCGTTCATTTCGTTCATTTCGTTCATTTCGTTCATTTCGTTCATTTCGTTCATTTCGTTCATTTCGTTCATTTCGTTCATTTCGTTCATTTCGTTCATTTCGTTCATTTCGTTCATTTCGTTCATTTCGTTCATTTCGTTCATTTCGTTCATTTCGTTCATTTCGTTCATTTCGTTCATTTCGTTCATTTCGTTCATTTCGTTCATTTCGTTCATTTCGTTCATTTCGTTCATTTCGTTCATTTCGTTCATTTCGTTCATTTCGTTCATTTCGTTCATTTCGTTCATTTCGTTCATTTCGTTCATTTCGTTCATTTCGTTCATTTCGTTCATTTCGTTCATTTCGCCCATTTCGTCCATTTCGTCCATTTCGTTCATTTCGTTCATTTCGTTCAGTTCGTTCAGTTCGTTCAGTACGTTCATTTCGTTCATTTCGTTCAGTTCGTTCATTTCGTTGAATAATTAAATGATTGAATGATTGAATGATTGAATGATTGAATGATTGAATGATTGAATGATTTAATGATTGAATGATTGAATGATAGAATGATCGTATGATCGAATGATCGAATGATTGAATGATTGAATGATTGAATGATTGAATGATTGAATGATTGAATGATTGAATGATCGAATGATTGAATGATGGAACGATTGAACGATTGAATGATTGAATGATCGAATGATTGAATGGTGGAACGATTGAATGATTGAATGATGGAACGATTGAATGATTGAATGATTGAATGACTGACTGATTGAATGATTGAATGATTGTGTTAGCGCCATCTATTAACAGACGGAGGAAGCGGTCTCCGAAGTTAGCTGCGATTGACGTGCGTGCGGCGAACATCATACGAACGTCACACTTTCTATTCATATCTAACAGAATTTGTTAACCTACACGTCGCATCTGTTCTTAAACGATTGTATTTTGATAAAACCAAATTGTAAACGTAATAAACATATTAAAATTGTAATTAAACGATTCATTGAAGGCAATCAAAACCTCTTGGAACCCAGAAAATAGGCAGGCATTCGAGAAATTCAACATATCCATTGAGCTCTCCTACCAGGAACGACCATAGTTAGCTATACCTAAAGTAAGATTGGCTAAAAGCAGTAAGTCATTTATCGGAATGTCAATACAGTGTTATTATAAAATTCCGGAGTCAATTCAGTTATTATGTAGAAAAGCTTATTATAAACTCAATGATTATATAGACGATAAAAGGGCGTGGGATTGATATCTGTACAGGCAATTTCTAAAATATAAATGTAATATTTATTTGTAACAGCCTGACTGAGGTATGACATTAATATGCATGATAGCTGTCTTGTGCTTGTTATTTTCATGTCTTGGTTAAGTTGGTAGATAACATACTTGTAACCAAACATTTTTTGACAAAAGAGTGCTGAGAGTTTTTTTCCACCGGCTTTTTTTTTCTCTCGGTCCACCTGCTAGCTTCCTACTTAATCTTAATTAAAGCCGAAGTTGTTACATACTGACGTTTATTAAATGTTCAACCGCAACTTATGATGAATAAATCTTCATTTCATTTCATATTTCATTTCATTCATTTCTGTTAATTCATTCCGTTCATTTTGTTCATTTCGTTCATTTCGTCCCGGTAATTCCGTTAAGTCCAAACCGTCATTGGAGTAGCCTCAAAACTGTTTATTATGTTCTGTGAAAAAAAAGCTGAGGTATGTACATATTAATAAGTAATTAACCAGTCTACCAACATGCCAACATAAGGTATAGATATTTCAGCTTGCACTTCATTTCATTTGATTTCATTTTTATAGTCTACCTGATTGTGGGTACCAACAAGCATCTCGCGGAAAAACTATTTTTGCCGCTGTTCATAACTAATTAACTACATTTTAATACAAAAAAAGATCACCCTTCTTCTGAAATTTAAAAAATGTTACGTCGTAATTAAAATGGAACCCCAGTAAGATTTTCATAAAAAGTTATATTGAGACGTGTTAATAAGTAAACTTGTTTCGTAATAAACTTTGTTTTAACTTTCGCGACTTGCGCAAGTTTGTTGTGAATAGAAATTTCTTTGAAACTTAAGTTTAGAAAGTTATTAAGTTTTTTTGCGAAATAGCTACGAAGAAATTGAACCCAGCTGTTGGTGAAATTTGTTAATATATTTTATAGGTAGAGTTTAAAAATAAAAATTAAAAAAAACAGTGAGTCTTTTGTTCCGTTTTTAGCTTTACTTGAAGTCGCGGTTAAATAATTTACGAGAGGAGGAATATTTAAAAGGCATTGCAAAAAAAAAGTTTATTGAATAACAAACGCAAGTATATCGCAAACTGCAATATCAAAGCGCTGCTATTTTTTCGCCGACCGATCCATAATTTCTTTCCCTGCATCGAACACTAAATATATGAGCCTCAACAATAGTTACTTAGGTATATCACCTACGAGGCTGCTCGCGAAAACTAAACTACGGCTTGGAGCCTGTTAATTTAAACTTATGCAAATTTATGTTCAGCTTAAGGAAGTGAGAATAATGCCAATGGATGTGGTTATTTTTGTTGCAAACAGATATTGTCCTTCTATTTCCAGAGTCCTCGAAAAACAGAGGCCTTAATGTAAATAGTGAGCCTTTAACTCATGAATGTAGGTGCTTCGGAAATATATTAAATTAATCTATCCAAATTAAGCCCATTTTTTTACTAATTATAAAGTCTACAATTTTGTTTGTTATTCCAAAACACTAAAATACAAAGTATGGAAAAAAAAAGTTGACGAATGCAACGTTATGTAACGTACCTAATGCAACATGCATAATACGTAACTGAAGAAGTTGTCTAAATTAATAACTCCACTTTATAGTTGAAATTCATGTCCAATCTTCTCTCGTCCGTGCTGTTATGAGTAAACTCCACCACTGAGTTAGCTTTGACAATAGAACTGCATGTAAGCCGCGCTGTTTCTAGATATCATCTCTTGTGTGGAGGTATAATAACACGTTGACCTTGTGGCTATAACGGGTAAAAAAGACCACTTCCGAAGCCTGAAACCATGTATTCTTAAGCCTCAATAGTAACTATATTAACTAACAGTTTACCCAGAAAACTCAATTTGAAAAGTCGTTTGCCGCTTGCCGAGATTTTATTTTTTAACTTTAATAATGTTGGTACGAGAAAATAGTTTATATGTTAACTGAATGTACACGTTCAAAATGAATTTACATCTAAATAATGATTGTATAATTTCGAAAAGAGTGCCGAGAGTTTTTTCCTCCGGCTTTTTCTCTCGGTCTACTACGGTCATTGTTGATGAATGTAGGTGTCCCGTGACCTCTTTTTTATTTTTTATTTTATACTTTTGACAATGTATAAAAGATTAGTTTTTAATCCTACATACAATAAAGTAATTTCATTTTATTTCATTTCATGATCTTGCTTATTATCTCTTATTCTATCAGTGAGTCAATTTTGCTAGCTAGATAGTGATAACTTAGTTCGTTGAGCTGCATTTCGTATTCAAATTAAGAAAGTGATCAGCAACTCGCCCCAACTGTATCAACGTATGTAAATTGAATGCGGTTTTTGAAGAGTACAAGTTTCTACTCACTAAGTTGTGTCATATTATGTGACCTTCAAAGGAACGTGTTTGACACGGAAAATAAAAAGAGATGTGTGTACTTACCACTATATTAACTGAAACAGATAGACATATTCTACAGTAAGGGAGCCACCGCAATGGTGTAATTTTGCCGGACTTTTCCACGAAACATTGTTTTTTTTTACTTCCTTAAGTAAATAAACTTTTCTGTGATGGGAAAATAATGTTTTTTCATAAGTTGTTTAATTAAGAGGTTTAGTGATCTTATTGTATTACAATTTCGAAATTAAAATACCCTTCTCAATTAAAATTGAGTGGTGTAATCCTACTTTAGCATTAAATGCGGTGTTTTTATTGTGATTTCAAAGGTTAGGCCCAACATGTTTTAACAGAAACTGTTGTTTTTTTTTTATTTTTTTAAATAAAAATGATTTATTTTTAGAATGAAGAGAAATTTTCCACTTCAAAGTTGTTCCGGAGTTGTTTTATTGTTTTATTTTTCCCATAAATCAAGGACTTCTGCCAGTAGACAATTTTATGAAAGGTTTTGGATTATTGGTGTACCTACGTTATGAAACATTTTTAAATAACGACATCTATCAAGTGCTTAGGCTGAGAAAAACATTGAGGAGGAACAACATGATTAGAAAACATAATGTGAATCTCTCGCTCAAAATAATTTACACGCACTGAGCTAGTTGGATTTCAGCTAAGCCCCGCTCGATACGAGGGCCAAACTGAAAGTTTTAAGAACTGGCAACTTAAAAGCATTATATTAAAAAAATAAGTTTAAATTTTGAAAATAGAACTCTTTACCAATAATATTGAGTATACATTTCATTCATTTGTCATTTGTTTTACGATTTGGCGGCAAATTGAAAATTGTCGAATTTAAGCCGAGAAAATTTTCGTGCAATGATTTTTTATGACTTTCGATGTCATATAAGTCAACAAGAAAGTTATGATAGACTTCGATTGGCTTTTCACGATGAAGCCCCATCTCGTGCCACAGTTTAAAACTGGTTTAATGAATTCAAACGTGGTCGAACTAATCTCACCGATGATTTGCGTGAGGGACGGCCTTCTACAGCGACGACTGAAGTTAATATCAGTGTTGTGCGGCGTATGATAGAGACTGACAAAAGAGTGACCTATCAGCAGATTCGGACAAGTCTAGGCATAGGTATGAGTCAAGTGCACAAAATCCTACATGAACATTTAGCGGTCAGGAAGCTTTGTGCCCGCTGGATACCGCATAATTTGACCGAGGCTCAAAAACTCCGCCGTGTTGATTGGTGCCGAGAAATGATCCAAAAATTTAACGGAGGTGACTCAAATGCTGTGTTCGACATACTAACGGGTGACGAAAGCTGGATTTACTGTTATGATCCGGAAACCAAAAGACAGTCTGCTCAGTGGGTGTTTCCTTCCGAAGAGTTGCCAACTAAAGTGAAGAGAGGTCGAAGTGTTGGAAAAAAGATGGTGGCCTCGTTCTTCGGAAAGACAGGTCATTAAACGACAGTTGTCTAAGAGGATCAGAAAATGGTTAATGCAGAGTGGTACACTAACAACTGTTTGCCACTTGTCTTGGAAAAAGTTCGAGAGAAACGACCTCGCAGCAGGATCCTCCTTCATCACGACAATGCCTCGTCGCACACCGCCAGGCAAACGATCGACTATTTGGCGACCTCAGACGTGGAATTTCTGGGTTACCCGCCGTATAGCCCCGACCTCGCACCCTGCGATTTTTATTTATTCAAGAAAATAAAAGAAAACATTTTATGGACGCCGAAGAAGCAGTGGCTGCGTTTCAAAACGCCGTCGAAGAGACCCCTAAGGCCGAGTGGGCAAGGTGCTTTTCTCAATGGTTCCATCGAATGCAGCGATGTATTGATGTAAATGGACGCTATTTTGAAAAGTTATAATAAAACTAATAACTTGCTAGAATGCTTAGTTTTTGATTTTCTAAGAACTTTCAGTTTGACCCTCGTATTTGCAGAGCGGGTCTCGGACTGCTCGGATGAACGTGAATAGTGAAACGAGATCGAGACGCATCAGGCTGTAATAAGCACACAACTTTACAAGGACATTTTCATTTTTACAGACATTGGCATTGTTGTGTAATTGCTACTTATATTGATGATGATAATCACATACCATGATTAAGGAGTCGCATCAACAAAGTTTATTGAATTATGTGTGGAATTTAAATCGGAAGCATTTGATTTAGTTTTAATATTTATAACTTTGAGTGTGAAAATACACCATCATAATTTAAACTCTAACTAACTGGTCTAGTTAGCAACTAAAGTTTACCTAACAAGTTAAATGTAGACGAGCTAATTAAACAAAGTTTCACTACATATATTTGTGCAAAGTTTCGTAGTGTGAACTTCAAGTTTAACAAAATACTACAAACTTCATCATTATATTATTATTTTGGATGTCAGTTGTCCACAACTCAACAGATTCGTATTCCTTCCTGAAACCTAATTTTTGACGTAAATTGAGAAATCTTTCTTAATTTTCTTAAAGTCCATTGCGTTTGCTGAAAATGCTAAACTTACGACACTTACGAGTACCTATGTTACTCACTTACCCCGTTTTGCCTCGTGTCCCCGTTATGCCCCTCCATCCCCTACTTACTTACTTATAATACTTACTTACTTACGTATAAAAGACAAATTTCGAAATTTTTAAATAAATTAGATAATATTTTTCTTTATAAGAAAGTTACAGTTTTCAGAAGGTTTCATTTTTTTAAACTTTTTTTCAACGGTCAATTTACGATATAAAAGTGGTTGGAGTAAAACTAGGTAACTTTGTGATTTAGCGTTGACCGGAGTTTTGTTCAGTAGATCTGGAATTCCGTTACAGCATTTCCTACAGTGATTTATCTCTTCAACGAACCACAATTAATATGCATTTTATGTAAAACAAATACTTACATATTTTTATTATAGGGGCAGCTTTTTTGGATGGGAATAGATAAACATTATAATAAGATTTCTGCAAACCCTAATACTAATGTAGGTTACTTATGTGAAGTTGCAGGCGTAAGGCTAGGAACACTTCTTGAGCGAAACTCCGGACTTCAAACAGAAAATTAAACAATTTTTCAGAACTAATCCTTTTTATGTCAATGAATATATGACATGTTCATATAAGCTGTTATTATTATAATACACTTATTCAAACTTGAGCTACATTTTGATAATATAAATAAACATATTATGTATTATGTTTTACATAATAATTGTAAGTTGTCGCTTGGTTTTCGATTAATTCTAAATACTGCCACTAGTTGCGCTGGCTTCGTCTTACCAATTCTGTATCATTTCATTACATAGTATAAATCCAAGTCGCTAATTCTGTTTGTTTGTATGTTTGTCCGCTAACTCCTCCTAAACCAGTTACGGATTTTAATGCAGTTTTCCATCTTTTAGGTATTTATTCATTTAAATTTGTAAATAAAGATCATTCGGAAAAAGTTTTTTAAGTTATCCAAAATTCAATGTTTCGGGAACAAGTCGGCATAAATTACACCATTGCGAAGCGTGGGCGAGTCTCGAGTAATTTATATAAAATCTGTGTTAAAGAAGATGTAGTAGTGAACTTATATGCATAGCAATTTATTTATTTTTTCTTTTATCAATCCTTTTTTTTATTCATTTAACCATTTAATGTTTCTTCAAGCCATACTTTTCAGTTGAAGCTATTTCAACGAAATATAACCCCTTATTTGTTAGAGTTATTATTGTATTGGATATTATTGTATATTGTTTTTCTTTAACGATTACTTGGTCTTTAAGTAAAGTCTCTAAGAAACATTTTCTTATTAGTTCTTGTGCAAAGCCTTTGTAAAGAAACTAACGTTCCACTTTAAGATTATAAACGCACTTTTAGCACAACAAGTGATCAATATTTTTCGGTTGTTTAAAAATATTACAATGGGTGACTTTGACTTAGAAGCCTTGATTCGTGTTTTCTATCACTTATTTTTGAGCTAAAAAAAATACTTCTAAATTTACTGAGTTTTTAAAAAGAAAACCTGGTTTTCCACAAAAACATCAAAGAAGTTTAAAACCGCGGAACTCTTGATGCAGGAAGGGCTCTCCCTTTACACAGTGTCACTCCGTATGGCAATGATGGCTTTTGGCCACTTGTGTCACGTCATCAAAGATTCTTTTCTAACCAGTTCTTGTTAGATTTGCTTTGAGTACCTTGTAACTTATCGTTGTGGCGTTTACTTGCAATAGTTTGAATTTGTCGTTTATTTACATAATTTGTAAATGAAATAGTTACATTGGCTAATAGTGGGTTGCAATATTCTAACTGAAAGAATAAAAATGGTCTCGCTTATAAAGGTATAGCAAAAAAATACTTGTAACTACTATTTGGAGAAAACCTCAGTTCAATTACGATTTAGGAGGTCCGTCGGTCATATTCAAATTTTGTTTCAATCAAATTCTAGAACTATAGCTGACTTTTTACTGGACGTTTTTAAATGCAAAGGTTCCCAAATACACTTTTATAGTGTTTCTTTATTTTCTGTTGTCTCTAACAATCTATCAATAGCATTGTAACATCCACAGAAATAAATAGAATAAAAGTGAAATTTGAATTGTACATGAGTTATGCTCAAACGAGCGAGCGGGGGCGGCGGGGGCGGCAATTTTTCAGTGACATTTTGCCGATTTTTGTAAAGGTGAATAATGATGAAGCTACCGTATACGTTTATTAAATATTAAGTATACGTTTATCAAGAATAAAATGATAAAGAAATTATCTAGTCATAGCTTTTACGAGTATATAAAAAATGTGTAAATTGAGTCGTTTTATGAAAACCTTTACTGTATTTTTTATAGGTACATTATAATACACAAGGGAACAATGTGCTTTTGGTTAGGTGTAATTTTTATTTATCAAAGTACGAAAGAAATTATTATAAAAAAATATATGGTGACATAAAACTGATTGTGTAAAAGTAAAATATATAATGTGTAAAGTGCACATAAAAATCCACGTAAGCCATTATAAACAAATCTTACGTTTTGTTTAAAAATAAAGTTTATAAACAAAACCTTTTTCACTACAAAAACATTCAGAAAAGTCGATAACGCGGTTCAATGAGAACTAAATTTGCGAGAAATACATAGTGAGAGAGAGAGTTTAAAATTTGATTGTTTTAAATGGTATAGCAAAAAAAGTATTATCAATTTTTTATATAAAAATAATAAACTGTAATAGTTTCAAATGATTTCCTTTTAATCCTTATATCTCTGTTAAGATTTATTATGCAAACATGTCATTGTAAGTTTTGCTATACATTAATAAATTTAGTTATTATATAATAAGTAGCTCAGTTTTAAAGTGAATTTCAGATTTTGTATTTTTTACTTCGATTTTGTGTTACTTTTGTGGCATAGCAGCTCGAAAATGGATGATATACGATAAACAAAAATACCAAACTGTAAGTAAACAATTATTATTAAAAAGCAAAACATTTATAGCGTATACGAGAATATCAATTCTTAAAATTGAGTCGTTGATGTCGATAGTAAATCGTTGTTGGATATATCGATTCAAGGAAGTAGTTAATGAAAGTAAGATTGTAATAAAATGAAAATCTATACGTTCCTTTTCTTGAAATACCTGTCTAAAACTTAGTTTGCTAATTGTAGTAGGTAAGATTTTAGTGTAATATACGCTGATTAAGCTGTTGATCTAATAATAATTCACTTATATAACAATAATTTCTTATTAATATTGGCTAATATTGTAGCCTGTAGCAGACACAGATGAAACCGATAAGGACATCCAAAATAGTGGCAAAATTATGGAGAATACTTTGAATGACAACGACTTTGTTACAGAGGTAAGGTATCTCTAACGAAACATGTAGGTACCTCTAATAATTTGATGTCATTTATATTTTTGTCGATGGTTACAAAAATACTATTCTTTTATAAAAGGAACACATTGTTTCTCTGGAGCAAAAGATGAACGACGCTGAGGAAAATAAAAAAAAGATACCTTATGCATTAAAAAGAAAATGGTGGCCCATTGAAGTTAATCAAGAAGCAGGTTCAAAAAAATCCAAAAATAAGATAAGGGATAGCGATAAATCTTTGGAAATAGACCATAATATACAAAAGCAAGTTTATGATTCAAATGAAGTAAGACGTTGGACTGCAGAATCAATTGTGCGTATGTGAATTTCATAGTTTTTGTATTTTTAATAGATTTAAACATATTTTTTATATATATTTTATTTCAGACTAATAATAAAAGAAAATTAAGCGACAATGCTAGGCCTTGGTATGAAGTTAAAAGAACAAAAGTTGCAAGTACCAAACAAATGCTCACTGGAGTTTCTGTGATAAACAACAGTGTAACCAAACAACCTGAAAATGCAATTGTTTCGACCAATAATGTAGGTACTGAACGTTTTACATTGACCCATATTATTAAAAAAATTGAAATTGTAATAACACATACGAGTTTCTGTTTAAAAATGTAACGGGTGTAAATAAATCATTTCCGATACCTGAAACCAAGTATTTTTGTATTGGCTGCTTGAGGTCAACGCTCACACATCGGCTGATGGAACGGCACCCAGATGGTTTTCATTGCAAATAAAACTAAAACACAATTTAATTTAAAATTATCCTAAAAATTTATAGTTAAATGCATTTTGGTAAAAGAAACTAGTTATATCAATAAAATTTTATACAATTTACGATTACTTTTTTGGTCTTATCGTAACGAGAACCCCTCCAGCAATGCCCAGTTTTCGTTTTCGGATATAGTTTTTTTACACCCCGTATATTTTTATGTTCTAGATGATTGAAGGTGAACATCCAATACAAGTTTTGACATTAAATAATGTTGCTCAAACCAATATTGTGTCAGAAGCTCCCTTAGCTGCTAAACAGGAAATGGTAGGTATTTAACTTTAAAAACTTATTCAAGTTTTAGCTTTAACAATCTGTCTTCAAAACGTTCCAGAACTTGCAAAATATAGGTAATCAGGATCTAATATCAGCTATGCAGTATTCAAATCAAGCCGGAATCAAGATTGATACTTTGCCAGTAAAATTACAAAACGTCGTGAGTTTATTAGTACTTTCAAATTTCTTACAAATTTTGTTTTTATCCTCCTATACATTAACTAAATGTTCTAGCCATTGGAATATCAACAACCGAAAATCAACCAAGAAGGGTTTTTGTCAGCGTATCCACCACAGAACTTGCCAGTTTTTCCACCAAGAATGGAACTAAGACCACCGTCAGAAAATATTCCTTATAACCCTCCTCTAGAACAGCAATCTTATGGGATGGCAGTACCTTATCCTTTAAATAAACCAGAAGAAACTGTATTTCTACCCTCTCCACAACAAAGCAATGCTGTCGAATACCCTATTAATGTAAATATACAAAGAGGATAAGTACTTTTGACTACACCAGCAATTATAGTTTACATAATCAGTTTGATATTTCTATTGTAGCAACCTATGCGTCCGCCACAGCCGCTCAGGATCAATCTACCAATGCCTCCAACATACCTTAATACGAATGAGAAACGGCCTCCTTTTGTACAAGCAAATGTACCTGCAAGGGATTATAAACGTGTAAAACATTAAATATTGCCTTATAATAAATATGTTATCGAAATAACCTTAAATGTTTGAAAATATTCTTTCCAGCTATTCCGTCAATCTCAACCAAATAATAATATAATATCAATGCTTCATAGAAGAAAACCGCAACGTCCAGTCCCTATGTCAGCAGGCATGTATGAACCCGCACGCAAACCCCGTGAAGAGGTATTAAGAAGATGAAAAAAAATATGGTGTCTAAACAAGTATCAGGTATGCTATATCTGGAAGATCTTTTTCTTGGACTCAAATCATCTTTAAAATTTCCAGGCTCCAAGGGTGTACAATAACGTACAGCCTTTTACAAACCAACGCCAAACTCCGACTTTTAACCAGAAGCAAAAAGATGGAGATTACGAAAGCTATGAAGAGGCATGGCACAACTATGCCAAAGCGTTTAGGGAGTTAAGAGGTATTTCTAGTGTACGCCGCAAGAAAGTGGGGTTTACTAGAGATGCTCCATGTGATCCAGTATATTCTTTCTGTGATGAAAGAAAAAAAGCATTCTATTTCAAAGCTTTCGATGACAAAGCTATGAAACAAAGGGAATTAGGAAGTATACTCTCAAAAGACTACAAGACCTTTGTCACGAGTAATTCTTGGGTAAGTACTGCACACATTGCAAAAGGTACCTCTTATTAACATATCTTATTTAAAAAAAAAGTATTTATAATATTACTTTATTTTTCAGTTTTTAAAAAATACGGTTAAGAACTTGGGCGACGCATTTTTAAAAGGAATACAAGTCTTAGCGGGAAAACGTCAGTTTTAGTCTGCCAACTCATTGCATGTCCAGTATTTTATTAACACCGCTGTAAAATATTGCCGCCCAAAAAATCCAAAAATAAGTTACTCCTGGGAAAATTAAAACTTACTTATAAATGCCGCCCCTGGATATAGAGGTAGCCCGGTGTTATGGAATGTGTTACAAAAATAAAAGTGTTCAAAGAGGAAATCATTATTCTTTTTGTTTATTTACAGAAAACTTTTTTTTCACATTGTTAAAGTAAAGCTTAATTGCTGGCAGCGTTCCAAAAGTACACAACATCTGTGGTATTTTATTACGAAATTTGTGTTTACTTACAAACGTTTACATATTTTCAAAATTTGCGTTTTAAGTAGTATTTTAACCTTAATATTTAATGCAGGTAAAAGCAAATCATTCCCGAAATTTCTTAATTGACAAAAAGCACGATTTGATTTGAAATAATCCAGAAATCCATTACAATATTTAAAAACAATACAAGACTTACTTCTTTAAATAAAAATTCGCTACTAAAAATAAAGTTTCTATTTTCTTCATTACTCAATTAATTGAATAATTATTTTCATTCTTCATATTATTGTTTGTAATACTCTTTATGTTATTTGTACCCTTTTTTTTAAACAAAACCTGTAATATTTCAAACGTTACTATTTTATTTTAAAATAAAAGTTAAAACAACAGACAGCCGCAACCAACACCGACAGCGCCGATGTAAGAGCTCTCTGTATGAAGTTGATTTATAAGTTCAATAAATTTTAGTGATGTTCAATATCTATTGCTATAATATCGATACTTATTTCGTAATGGAAAATAGAAATTAATTATTCTGTAAATATTAAAACTAGGAATTTAGTACATGCAAAGTTTAGGAATGAATCTATATTGAAACAGTTTATTTTTAATCTAATTTCTGATTATTAAGGTCAGGTATGGAGTATTAAAAGATTATCGCAGTTCAGTTTCATGTTTTATTCTATTAAGTCTTACAAAGTTTTTTTATTTATTTATTGACTAACACATTAATTATGTGGCCCTAAGGTAAGCCCAGCAAGCGCTTGTGGTTTAGGTACCACACAATGGACTAAGGGGAGAACCTAGTTACAGACGCGAGACAATTTCGTAAAAACCATTTTTACAAAATTGTTTACAAAATATTCCTACAAAATTACAGTCCGTTATACATCTTCATTACGAAGTAACTCCCGAACCACTTTAGGAATTTTAATGCGCTTTTAGGTTTTTTCCACTAATTAATAATTAAGTACATTCAAACTATATTTTTTAAGACGGTCAATAGTCGATGTTATAGGAAAAAAGTCAGCCAATCTTACACCATTTCGAAACGTAGGTAAGCAGGACAATAGTGTACTCGCAATACCAATACTCACTATCGATAACATAATACACAAGCACATCCCTACTGTATGCAGTAAGTAAAGTTAAGTAACTTCAGTAGAAAGAGGGTTCTTCAGTTTTCAACAATTTCAAGTATGCATTGGTTTAGTTCAGTGAGACGGAAACTATTGAGTTACACAGGTGAGTGCTTTTACCCACGTGCAATTGATGATTTTGCAATGTTTTATAAAATGTATGGAATACGTCAAATAATAATTGAAGAAATGTTTTTTACATTCAAACACAATGCCTTTGTCTATAATTATATATGACTAGTGGCCGCCCGCGACTCCGTTCGCGTGGAAGTCGGTTCCCCGTGGGAATGAGAAGTTTTCCCGGGGTAAAAAGTACCCTATGTCCTTTCCCAAGTTCAGTTCTTTCTTCATACCAAATTTCATCAAAATTGGTTCAGTGGTTTAGGCGTGAAAGCGTAACAGACAGACAGACAGACAGACCGACAGACAGACAGAGTTACTTTCGCATTTATAATATTAGTAGGGAAGTAGGGATGATGAATGATAGCTTCATTAGTTTAAAATTCTGTGTTATATTTCATTTCAAAATTATCTTACACTAGTGGCCGCCCGCGACTCCGTTCGCTTGGAAGTCGGTTTCCCGTGGGAATGAGAAGTTTTCTCGCGGTAAAAAGTACCTTATGTCCTTTCCCAAGTTTAGTTCTTTCTTCATACCAAATTTCATCAAAATCGGTTCAGTGGTTTAGACGTGAAAGCGTAACAGACAGACAGACAGACAGACAGACAGACAGAGTTACTTTCGCATTTATAATATTAGTAGGGATTAATGTTGGTAGAGCTCAACGTTCTCACATCAAATTAATGGTTCAGGTGCGAGGATTTGCATCGCAAATAAAATTTAAACACTATTCTAATGTAATAATGTAAGATGTAAACAATGGAAACGATAACAATCGTCCACTTTACGGTTTAGTCAATCTACATTGTTACCTCCCTCCATGCTTAGTCGTCTTATGAGAGTAGTTACCCTTCAGTTATGGGAAAGACTAACATGTGTATATGTTACGGCTAATACCCGAAGTGCGGCTACACCTAGTTTTAGCCGGTTAGTAGTATATAAAAACTTGTTTCATTCATGAGTCGACGGAGTCCCACTAAGCGGGACTCCTTTTTCTGGGCGGTATCAAAGAAGTAACCTAACTAACCTAACCAATTGATGTTCTAACCGGCTAAAACTAGGTGTAGCCGCACTTCGGGTATTAGCCGTAACATATATACTGTCATTTGATGGAGGAAGCGAGGGCAAAGTCATTATCGGAAGCGAGCAAAAGTACGGTTCGGCGCATACGTCACTCTTACGTCATCATCTAATGTCGCACGAACGGCCCTTTTCTGCAAACGGAACTCACGTTGCCGGTCAGCAGCGTGACCCTCTAGAATAGAAGGTAGGTAAGGCTATACTAGAACACAGCTCGAATCAACAGTACCAACAAAATAAAAACAATATCTTAGTTGTAGTAGAAGTAGTATTTGTAGTAGAATAACTAAGAAAAGAGCGCCAGGAACAGAGAGCCAATATAAAATTTTGCACCTAAAAAAATTTGGTTACCAATTAGAACCTTAAATAAACTTCGGTCAATCAGAACTCTTCACTTCCCTACATTCTCGGTCTCTAATCTTAGGAAAAGGGCTAGTTACAGATGACTGATCGCCCTCGCATACCGGAAACAGTAACTCACGCTCTGATTGATCGGTAAGGGATTATTCAGCACACGCCCTTATTGCAATCAAAGGGTTTGTGTGAAAATCATGATCGTAGCCGCTTGGAATATCTTAGAAGGATGTTGCTTAGATATCTTTATCAGGCTAAAATAAGATGATATTTAAAAAAGGAAATATTTCTTTACTTTGATTGGTATGTGAACTTTTAATTTTGCTAGTCTTACCAAAACCCAAATTGTATTTAGGTACCTCGTTTGGTAAAACTTTATTGCAGTAATATAGCTTACCTTCATTGAAAATATAAATTGTTGATGATTAAAATGGCACATTTTTTTTGTTACAGTATGAAATTTTCGGATATTAGTAAGTTTTAACAGTTACGGACATCCAAGCATTATTGATTAAATACAAATACACTTTTATAAAGTACTAGGGGCCGCGCGCGACTCCGTCCGCGTAGAAGTCGGTTTCCCGTGGGAATGCGAAGTTTTCCCGCGGTAAAAAGTTCTCTTAATTCTTTCATACATATATTTGTGGTATCTAGAACCGTTTTTGGCAGCGCACGCAACGGAAGCTCTCAAGGATGAATAATTTTCCCCGTTTTTTTTCACATTTTCCATTATTTCTTCGCTCTTTATAGTTGCAACGTGATGTTATATAGCCTAAAGCCTGCCTCGATAATTGGTCTATTCAACACAAAAAGATTTTTTAAAATCAAACCAGTAGTTCCTGAGATTAGAGCGTTCAAACAAACAAACAAACAAACAAACAATCTCTTCAGCTTTATAATATTAGTATAGATATACAAATTTGGAATTGAAGATTTTTAAATTATTGTTCTTTAGTTTTGTATATGTTTCAGTGTGGCACCTAACGGTATTTTCAACAAAATAAGTCTAATTTCATCCTTTTTTATATTCATGGAATTGAAAGTGATTTCATAAAAACAACTTATTTAAAGATTTAGCGATGTTAAACTCTAAATTACCTCATATTAGAACAGCATGCAGTGAAAGACAGACGCCATCGACGCCATCGCAATCGCACAAAACGAAAGTGCAAATATGCTGGCCACGTAGCGAGACCCAAAGACAACAGATGGATCAAAAATATCAGATTTTGGAAAGAACCGATCGGAAAACGCAAACAAGGAAGATCCCGCACACGCTGGGACGACGTCAAACGTTGGTATAGCTGGATCGAAATCTGGATAAAAAACTCAAAGTTTGCTCATATGATAGACGTCTTTACTTATACAGTGAAAATATAAGTATTCAAAATTTTAAATCAGTCGAAACCTAACTTTTATCATTATAAATATCGTGTACCGAACTAACACGCGTCCTCGTGAAAAAGGGTCAAAGCGATCCTACTATGTTAAGTAATAAATAATATAATTCCATAAACCTATAAACCGTGATTAAAAGGCTAAATAATAATAGCGGAGAGTTCGGTTCCTTTCAAGATCATGAATAATAAAATAGATGGGTTAGGATTTTTACGGAAATCTGGTCAATCAATCAAATAGGGGAAACGATGTATGACCTTTGCTCACCTCAGAAGCAAGCAGTCGTCTCCTGATGCTGCTCCGTGTTGGGGCTCCACGCGTCGAGTAATTCCACTTCTGGTGGTGGTTACTGCCGCGTTGGCTGCCGGCGTGTGAAGGGCAGTAGAGAATTCATAGCGGACTAGTGGCCGCCCGCGACTCCGTTCGCGTAGAAGTTGGTTTCCCGTGGGAATGAGAAGTTTTCCCGCGGTAAAAAGTACCCTATGTGTTATTCTGATGTATAAACTATATTACTGTAAAGTTTCATCCAAATCCGTAAAGTAGTTTTTACGTGAAAGCGTAACAAACATCCATACATACATCCGTAGTCACAAACTTTCACGTTTATACTCGTAATATGAGTAGAATTTGCATTGTAGTTACTATCCCAAATTTCATTATTCATTATGAATGTTAAGCCGTTAGTCCCGGGTACTTTTCCATCTTGTAATCATCAAGCCAAGTCAGTTGCCTAGGTGACAGCTAAGTAGTAGGCTTGTAAAATATTGACAGTAGGGTGGCCACTACCCTACGGGCACATGAGTAAAGAAACTGAACAGAGACAAAGCTTCTAAAGAGCTAGCAAAATTTATACCTATTTTGGTAGGGTTGGCACAATTGAATAAATTAAAAATATAAATGTACTTTTTTTTCAAATTTTTTATTAAAATAGGTTTTTTTTTACAAATTACATACTCTAAATATTTTTTTTTTATTACTTTTGGTTTTTAATAATTTGTTGTGTCCTTTAATCGAATGATAAATTCTAAATCTAATATAAAGTTTTTTCAAATAAACCAATGGGAAACACTCACATGGCATATGAAATGTACAATCTTGCAAACGTGCTAATATGTCATTACCAATATTAACATTTTTAATATGAAGATCAAAATATTCGCGAAATTTTTGCTCAAGCAATTTAACAAATTCAATAAAATTGTCAGGAGGTATTATCAAAAAACTTATTATTCATGCAGACAGTACAATGTACAACCATATTTACAAAACTTTTTAAATACTAAAACAAAAGTATTACTACGTATTATGTGAGAAACTCGAAAACAAAAACAAAACACGCACAACGTTCGAGCGTCGCGTCACGCCTGCACGCCCTGAGATTGACCACTGGCTGATCTAGTTTGAAGCGGTTTCGGCTAATACGTGACAAGCGGCCAGTGGTCACGCACACACACGCGTTGCACTTGTAGTGATGTACCTGTCACAGCGCATTCGTATGTAGCTTTGTCTCTGTTCAGTTTCTTTACTCATGTGCTACGGGTGCGTTCGGGGAGTCGCTATCCGCGCTATCTAGCGCTAAAATTTGTTCACGGAGCTCGACGGTGGTGCTATCAATCGTGTTCGTGACGTCATCAATAATGGTGTGTGACGTCATGACAATTCACTGTCAATGCAATTTTTTCCGAGGTGGTGTGATGACAGCGTCAGTGTTTGCGAACTCTGTGAACTCGAACGCTATCACTACTCATCGTGGTCCTAACCTCCTTCGTTCTTCGAGCAACCGGCATTCTGACAGCAAAATGGACAATTCCGTCGAAATGGTTTTTCAAGATCTTGATGTTAACGAAGAGTACACGTTATCGTTAAAATTCGCAAGAAATCACTACGACCCTCCATCACCTCCATGTTTCACTCAAGCACAGTGCAAAGTCCCGCGCAAATGTGTCAAGATGGCCGAAGGCGATCACGCAATCGCAACGCAAATAGCGTTCGTGGAGCTTTCAATCGCTGACACGCAATTGGCTCTCCGAACAGCAATAGAAGCGTTTGGGTTTTTAGTGCTGATAGCGACTCCCTGAACGCACCCTACAGGAACCACGTCAGAGGCCCTAACAAGGCGGTTCCTAAAAACTCTGACACTAGATGAATATGTGCTGCAAAAGTGCATATTCATCAATCGAAAGAAGAAGAAAAATAATTCATTATACCCTTATCCTTAAAGATTTGAGTGAAGTAAATTTCTTCGACGTATAGTTAAAGGTTTTTATCTTAAGTATGCATATCGATTCGAAGGGAGAATTTTTTTCCTCATTAGATAGTATTGTTTGATTAAGGTGCTTTCTTCAACTAATTGAGATAATAAATATCTAGACATTAGTTCTAATCCAATGCTAACAGTCTATCTCAACACATTGTTAAGAACTTATTTGAACTATTATCAAATCTATCTTCTATACGCGGATACCAACAATAACTATACACTACTTACTATATATATACTTTGGTCCAGGGTTGCAAAAAAAAAATTGACGCTAAAATTTGTCTTGTCTTGTCTTGTCTAAAAAAGATTTGTAAAACTATACATATTCGTTACGTGGTTTAAAATCTATTAGTTCGGATATACCTACAATTTACATGATATTTGCATGAATGTACACTCTGATGAATTCTAACTATGCAAATAATTCCGTACTTAGTGATAAATACGTACGTACCAACACCACACTTACATAATTAAGTGTTAATTAAATTTGATGGTAGTAGCACCAAGCGTAACAATAGTGTCCCTAGTTTATATTTATTATTCAAATATCTACTAATGTACGTGTACAATCGCCTCGAATGACGATACACCAAATTTAATATTATTTTAAACTAGTGGCCGCCCACGACTCCGCTCGCGTGGAAGTCGGTTGCCCGTGGGAATGAGAAGTTTTCCCGCGGTAATAAGTACCCTATGTCCTTTCCCAAGTTCAGTTCTTTCTTCATACCAAATTACATCAAAATCGGTTCAGTGGTTTAGGCGTGAAAGCGTAACAGACAGACAGACAGACAGAGTTACTTTCGCATTTATAATATTAGTAGGGAAGTAGGGATAAGAGAAAAGATATTTGAAGTAAACTTACAAGTTTTTATATTCAAGTTGAGGAGTATTATATTTTGTTATTATACTCAAAAGTAGAGTATGTAAAACTTATAAAAAAAAATTTAGAAGTTTAATAACTGTGTATCATTGCTTCTTTTTTACAGTGGGGTTTAGGTCAAAATGAAATGCAGTGATATTACTACATTACATTTCCTCCTCGTACTCGTATATACGTCGTAGAAAAAGGATGTCTATTTTTTTGTAAATGGATTTTCAGTGCCATAATACCTCTTTGTTGTTACAAAAAAACTGTTTTACCGATTAAATTGAAAATACTCTGTTTACAAACATAATTATAATCTGCAGTAAGGCACTACCTTAAATTTGTATTGATCGCAATATTACGCACTAGTGTGTAATATTATTATGCACGAGTGTGTAATAGATTAGTTGGCCTTAAAAACGATGTAATAAGGATCAATTTCAGAGGAAGTGTGTTAATTTTTTGTATAATACATTCAACATGTTTGCTGACTGTACCTACCTGAGTAATTTGCATATTTCACAGGTTGAAGCTCCATTGTAATGAGTTTAAGCTTTTCATGAACGGGATTGTCTGTTTGTTTTAACTGAAACTACTAAATCTGTCTGTAGATATTAAAGGTATTATATTTAATGAAGGAGTTTCTATTATTTTTATTAAATACTTCGCAACGGTTTAATTATGACTTGTTCCCGCCCCTTGAATTTTGGCTAACTTAAAAATACTTTTTTCTAATGTTCTTTATCTACAAATTTAAACAAAAAAAACCTAAAAGATGGTTTAAACCGCATTAAAATCCGTCAAGTGGTTTTGTAGGAGTTAGTGGCAAACATACAAACAGACACAATTAGCGACTGGATTTATACTACAATGTAAATTAATGATATAGGAGCTCTCATACAAATGTACATAGAATCTCATACATAAGTGAGTTATAAATATAAGCCTTTTATTGATGCATGTGAATATTTTGTGAAGAAGGTTGCTGATTGGTCTCCTTATCAAGTAGTAACGTCTCTGGTTATATCAATGGATCAAGCGCCGAGACAAGCTTCTAGTTGATGCCGACATCAGTCGCTCTGCTTTGTATCCGGCCAAATGGCAGATGTAAGCTTTTCGGGGGACCAACCTAAAGTTCTATCCTATTTATATTACCTTTATAAAAGTGAAAGTTTGGATGTTCTTTACTAAATAAGCTTAATTGTTTAATTATTTTTAACTAGTGGCCGCCCGCGACTCCGTTCGCTTGGAAGTCGGTTTCCCGTGGGAATGAGAAGTTTTCCCGCGGTAAAAAGTACCCTATGTCCTTTCTCAAGTTTAGTTCTTTCTTCATACCAAATTTCATTTAAATCGGTTCAGTGGTTTAGGCGTGAAAGCGTAACAGACAGACAGACAGACAGACCGACAGACAGACAGAGTTACTTTCGCATTTATAATATTAGTAGGGATTTGACAATAAGCTAAATAGAGGGCGCCACAATCGGTCGACGCATGCGAAGCTGCGGGCTATAAGCTAGTATTCCATATGCGAGCGTAGGTAATTGAGCTTTGTAAAGTTGCAGGCGGTGAGCCGGCTGGAAATATTGGCTCGCACGATAGAGTAGCTTTAAAAGCCTTTTTGGCTTTTTCTTTGAAATGAACGTGAAACTGTGCTTCGCTCAATATATCGACACCAAGAATTCCTGTTTTGGGAATTTTACTCAAAGGACGGCCCTGAAAAGTTGAGTACGAAAAATGAGTTTTTTTTTAAATGCGCAAACTTGCATATGTAGGGTAAGACTATGAAGCTAGTACCTATACAAATTTTGTCAAAAAATGACTATTGAAATAATAATATTAAAACTCATTCACACTATTGAAAATGACTAGAGATGAGATATACTGTATAAAGTGCCTTTCTTATCGATGAAGTTTAAATCAAATGTACATTAGAGGTTATTTCTGAAACTCAAGACATAACAATGACTTGTTTACTAATAACCAGCGAGCAATGGCGATAACAATCAAATTTATATGTTAATTGAAGCTGAGGAATCAAACTCAAGGGACAGTGGTCTATTCCTGCTGACCTATAAGATTGAAACTATAAGATTACTCCGAATACGATGCTACATTGGCTATGAATATTCGGATAGGAATCAGAAATAACATTGGTTTAAACCACCAAACATCATCAATTTGGACGTTATTTTAGTATCATATAAGACGCCGTTTTCAGCAGTACCTAAATGATTATTCCGGTGCCTCTAATGCCGAAGGCATTGTTAACCAATTAATAATTATTTACCAATTAATTTATTAGTTACAGAAAGAAAATTTTATTATTAGCAGCACCCATAGGGATTTTTAACAAAGATTAAAAAAAATTGTTGAATGGAAGAACGGAGTATTAGGATTGGAGTATTGGATCGAGGTATTTGGATATACTGATATAGTGCTGATGATTACTTTAGTTCATATAGGTACATTGATACAGATTATAAAACATTGCTTTTTTTGAAAAGGTTTTTTTTTTTTTAAGTTTTACCCTGCTCACCAGTTTGGTTATTTTTAGATTTGTGGAAGGCGCTCAATTTGTTTCCAAATATAAAAAGTCATTTTCGTTGTTGATTCAAGATTTTCAGCGCCGAAGTTATTTAATTTTCCGTTTAAAAAAGTATTTTCTGATACATTTTCTATAATTGGACATGGGCGCTGGATCTTCTTGTAGAGATTTTTACAAATACCGATACTTAGGTTTGTAGGTTAGGATTTTAGTAAACACGAGTCCTATAAATGCTCGAAAGATATTATGGACTCAAATATAGATTTTAAGTAGGATATTTAGTTTAAGTCCTCTTTATAATCTAGAAAGGTATAATAATATAAAGTTTTGAATTATTAATCGTCATTTTTGTTATTTTTGTTTTTTTTTTTGCATGTTTTTTAAGCGCGGAGGTGACGATGTAATATCAATGTTTTGTTTTGAGGTTCAATAAAAAAAAAACCGTCATTGTATGTTCCTACATACCTACTGGAATAAATTAGAGCTTTGTTGAAATTGCCAAATCACCTATAGTCCAAAAACCCAAATTTTTTGCTTTAATTAAATTTAAGCAAAAGTTAGAAATCAGAAGTATAGGCCAAGCAAATACTTTATCGATAAAGTTTAAAAGGGGAAAAGAAGAACTTGGTGCTCATTAGTCCTCTCCTAGTTGCGCTCGAGTGTGGACGCTTCTGATGCGTATTGTTCTTTAGGGTTGTTCCTTTCACTACCGTAGCAAAATGTTAAGTTGCGCGAGTTGCAGTTCTCACTACTCCGAAGGAACAGTCTGCAGTGTTTGCAAACAGAACCTCGATTTTCCATGCTCAGACATTACCGAAATTGGATATAGGAAGCTGGGCGATAGAAGAAATTTATGGCGATGCCCTAAATGCAAAGCCAGCCCATCGCCATCTCCAACACCAACTTCGCCACAGCCCAACCAACTGAGCAAGATACAGGAGCAACTAAACGAGATCATGTTTCAATTAACGCCGCTATCTACACTTGCCCAAGATGTGAAATCTATCAAGAAAGAAATATGCGACCTCAAAGATTCTCTAAATATGGCTCATGAATTGATCACCGATTTTTGAGGAAAATTCAAAACTATGGAGTCCAAAGTAACAGCAATGGATAAAGCCGTAAGTGAAGTGCCTGCCTTGCGTAATAAAATCGCAAATCTTGAGCAGGATCTTCAGGATAGAGATCAATGGGCGAGAGCAAATAATATAGAGATAAGGAATATTCCTTCAAAGGGCACCGAGAATCTGTATGACATCACACAGGCGATTGGTAAATTATGTAACTTCACCTACAAAAAAGAAGACATCAATTACATAGCGAGAATACCAACACGAGTTCCAAAATCTGAGAAGCCGATCGTAGTTTCCTTTAACTGCAGATATACCAAGGAAGAGTTCATTGCGGCAGCCAGAAAAACCAAGAATCTCAACGTGAAAAATCTCGGTTACCCATCGTCTCAACCTTTCTACGTCAATGACCACCTAACAGCGTTCAACAAAGGCTTATTGAACAAAGCGAAGTTACTGGCAAAGGAAAGAAATTTTCAATATATTTGGGTAAAACACGGAAAAATAATGGCAAGAAAATCAGACACCTCACCGGTATTTATTATAAAAACGGAAAAGGATCATTCAAAAATAAATTAACAATTATCCGAGAAAATATCCATGCTATACTATCTTCCGCAATCGTATTCCGCAAATGTTTGTACTACACAGGATTCGCCTCAAACCCAATTCTCCTTTGTTTACCTTATCGACCAATCCCCGTCGCAGTAGCCGGCCGGCACATTCACGTAAGTATGCAATCGCTTACGCAGCTTTCGCACGCGCACCCATCGGTTCACAGCGCTATTCCGGTCATTATCGCTTGGCTTCAAGTTGCTCCGCTGTTGTCTTTTCTATCGTTCATTGTTCGGATGCTCGCTCGCCTACCCGAAATTTATGTTTTTTGCATCTCGTCTTTAAATTTTTTGTCGAATGTTGTTGCATCTATTTTTTACGTATTCAAAAATAAAACGCATAACATAGTTACAAAGAACGATGCATTTAACAATAACTTCATTACCTTAAACTACGTAAAATATCATTTATTGTCATTACATAGCCATTTCTTTCCTAGGAACTCTTTAGATCCGATAAATACCGAACGAATTCCACAAATCTATTACATATTCTTAAGCCAAGCACACAACTTTACAACAATTATTTTTTTATATGTCTACTTTATTTCAAACCACATTAAACACAATATATATTTTTTCTTATTACATAGCTTTTTACATTTCAAAATAAAATCCCCAACAATAATATCTTATTATACATTTATAAAAAACAATCATTATGAACTATCAAACTCCATATATATAATAATCAAACCTGTAATACTTAGTTACGTAGACTGTTATGTTGGTTTTCAAGATGTCTAATATAAGCATATATTACCAAAATATTCGGGGGGTTCGCACAAAGACTCAAACATTTAAGCGCAACCTTTTACTTTCAAATTATGATATTATATCTATAACAGAGACTTGGCTTCTAGAGGGAATAAGTGATAGCGAATTATCAAATAATAATTACACTATATTCCGGCGGGACAGAAATTATGCAAAAACTAAGGAGATGTACGGTGGGGGTGTGTTAATAGCAGTAAGGCGGGAGTTATCAGCAACTTTACGTCCAGAATGGTATTCTACAGCCGAGGACATCTGGGTTACAATTAAGCACAAAAATAAGAAAATACATCTGTGTACCGTTTATTTATGTAAAGAGAATAACGGACCATCCTACAATGAGCAACTTAAAAACTTTTGCGGTAAAATCTCACCCATAATTAACAGTAACTCTCATGACACCTTTATTATCATGGGCGATTTTAATCTTAAAGATATTGATTGGAAAAGTAACGGAATGTACCTTCAACCCCAAGGATACACAGGCGAACCACAAGTATTTTTTGTTGATACACTTTTAGAAACCAATCTTAAACAATTTAATTCTCACCGTAACATAAATAACAGACTTTTAGATTTAGTTCTCAGTAACGAATCTGTAATAGTAACTGCTTGCGAAGACCCAATATTACCTGAAGACCTTCACCACAAATCTATTGTCATTTCTTACTCCGCGTCTCATATTAAAGTTTTGCATTCCAAACCCAGAATAAAATATCTTTATGACGCAGCTGACTTCGAAAAAATAAATTCTTACTTCAATTCCATCGACTGGAATAGCTCTTTTAATGGGATCTGTCTCGAAGATGCGGTAAACTTTTTCTACCAACGCTTATACTACGCACGAGATAATTTCGTACCAACAAGATTAATAAGACCATCAACTTTTCCTCCATGGTATAACCAACCGCTAAAAAAGATGCTCAAAGAAAAGCACAAGTTTCACAAAAAATACCGCACATATGGTAATAGCTCTGATTACGATACTTTTTCCCTACTACGGAAGCGTTCCAAAGACTTGGAAGAAGTATGCTATCGTTCGTATATAAATTCAACACAAGGCTCCATAATAAAAAACCCCAAACTGTTTTGGTCTTTTATAAAATCTAATAAAAGTAATCAAAATGCGATACCATCTACAGTTACATATGAAGACCATTCAACAGATTCTGGAGACAATATTTGCGACCTTTTTGCAAAATACTTTCAGTCCACTTACTTCCAACTGAGCTACCGCGCCGCTACGTTGACCCACCGAAATTTCTTCCAGTATCTATGTTGGAAGAGCATTGGACCGGCAATCCAAAGGTCCTGGGTTCGGCCCGCGTTCCTTTTTCCATTATTTATAACTTCAAAAAATTAATAAATTAGCATTTATAATGCAAAATTAAAAGTAAAATCTCATGGCATACTCTACCATCAGGTGTTCCCCAAGGAAGTTTGCTCGCCCCAATGCTCTTCAACATTTTTATTAACGACATTGGCACCTGCTTTAAGCACTCTTCCTTTCTATTATACGCAGATGACATGAAAATATTCATGAACATACAGAGCAAACACGACTGCCACCTCCTCCAGCAAGATCTGAACAGGTTTGAAAGCTATTGTAGCCAGAACAAGCTTGACCTTAATGTTAAAAAATGCGTTTGTACAAGTTTTAGTCGCAAGCCGGAGATTATGGATTTCACATATATATTAAAAAACGACGTTTTAAATAGAGTAAATGAAATCCGCGATCTTGGTGTGCATCTGGATTTCAAACTTACATTTGAAAATCACATAGACCACATAACTAAAAAAGCAAACAAAGCTCTAGGTTTTTTGGAGTGGTAGAGTCTAGCTGTAGGCTCTGTCTGCAGCGATTGCTGGGCTGACTCGACCGGTGAAATACCACCGTCGCACAGGAAACCG
The DNA here is from genome assembly GCA_916618145.1 of Emmelina monodactyla. Taxonomy (NCBI): domain Eukaryota; kingdom Metazoa; phylum Arthropoda; class Insecta; order Lepidoptera; family Pterophoridae; genus Emmelina; species Emmelina monodactyla. The sequence continues at coordinate 9,350,251 of OU745316.1, forward strand.
ACGTGAAGTAGGAACGATGTTCCTGCGTTTCGTTCGGTGAGTGCGGTATCCGGTGCCCAATTTTATTTATTTATTTATATATTTTCTTAAAGGTCAGCAACACACCCCCAACACCTACAGTGTTGAGGGTAGTCATGGGCGGCGGTGATCACTTACCATCAGGTGACCCGCATGCTCGTTTGCTACCTATATTACATAAAAAAAAAAAAAAAAAAATAGGTTTCGTCATACGGTCAAGTTCTCAATTTACTGACATAAAAGTAATAAAAATACTTTATTGCGCATACGTACGAAGCATTCTCGAGTATTGCTGTCAGGTGTGGAACCCCCAATATGACATTTACATTAAGAGAATCGAAATGATACAACGGAAATTTATGCGTTTCATTCAATTTAAATGTGGCAGGTTTGAAATCGACTATGAGACGAGATGCAAAAAACAACATATCCTGCCTCTACAAATAAGGCGTAAAATAGCCGATGCTAACCTCCTAATCAAAGTTGCTCAATCCAAAATAGACTCTCCTCAACTTTTATCACACATAAACATAAGAGTTCCAAACAGGCACACCAGAAAGAAAACCTTTCTCAGCATCCCCGCGTGTACTACTAACTACCGGGAGAACTCCTTTCTTTTAAGATCCGCGTGTACCGTTAACTCGCTAGCCGGTGACTTTGACTTGGATATTTTCAACGTCGATTGTAAGCAACTAAACAAATTCATTACAAATGCGTGGTTTGAAGCGATTCCATAAGATACAAATTTTGGTTGAATTCTAATCAGTTTATTGTTTATTTAGTTATTTTAAACTTAAGTCGTATAATGTAACTAGGCAAGTATTTGTATAAAAATCTATAAGCGAAAACATCATAAATGCGCTTACTGTTCTTTTTTAATATATTTTATAAGTTTGTTATCTTAATAGTTAAGCCGTTTGTTTTCCAAATAAAATAAAATAAAATAAATTAGAAAGATTTTGGTTCTTAATAGCATCATTATACCTTATTTTAAGCACCTATTTGTGTACGATGCAACGCGTTCAGCGGGCAGGAAAACTTCGGGTAGAACTGACACTAAACTAATTAACAATTACATCGAAAAAATCAGCAATTTTTATGGTTTTTGCGACAGTAAAGACTATTTCAGGTCTCTAATAGAAAATTACTAGTTAAAAGTAGCTATTACCAACTGAACATAATACCGACGGCCCCACCGAAAAAACGTGCAAGAGCTCTTACCCAAAATTTTTTTTATTTGATTTTCTGTTTCTTGGACCCATCCTACATCTATGGATTTTTTTATAAATTTTTTAGACTCTAAATAAGGCTTTTATGGCAGTATATTCGTTTATTGTACGGAGATTTAATTTTTTATATTTACTCGAACAACAAAAAATGCGCCTATTGCATTATATTTGTGTCTCCGAGAACACACGAATAAACGTGTTAAGTCAATCAGACACTTGTGTCTATCCGCGTCTTTGAATAATAATTACTTACACTTTTAAGGCTTATTCAGATCTAAGCGGTATTCGCTACCGTCTGCGGCAGAGAAAACCCAGTGGGTATGCGGTAGTAATACTGTTCAGACCTAAGCGGTAGGTAATTGATACTAAATACCTGAGCGAAACCCGCGCGGTATGTACCTCTACCCACAGCGGCAGCGAATATCGCTCAGGTTTGAATAGGCCTTTCGAGTAAAAATGTAAAAATCTTTCAATAGTAATGCTGTATCACACAATGGAATTTTGATTATTGATTGATTAATGAAATTTGAGACAGATTTTTTTAAACAATTTTGGACTTTTGGAGATGTTGATTGACAGTGGGATTTTGTTAACCGGCATGTGACAAAGCAAAACGCCAAGAAAAAAACAATTGAACGCAAAACCAATCGTACTCAAACATTCATATACCTACTTCCTGACGATAATTATTATCTTTGATTATTGAAATAAAATTACTTTATTGTTTGTAGGATTAAAAACTAATCTCTTATACCTAGCTACATTGTCAAAAGCAAAAAATCAAAAATCAAAAAGATGTCACGGGACACCCCTACATTCATCAGCAATGGCCGTAGTAGACCGAGAGAAAAAGCTGGCGGAAAAAACTCTCGGCACTCTTTTCGAAATTATACAATCATAATTTAGATTAATATTTTGTAAAACGATGTTTTTGAAAACCTTTTCCAATACACAGCAAGTAGTTTTTATAGCTATTGACAAATTGGGAGATGACAATTATTTTAATGATTACAGAGGAACTCATAGGAATAGGCCAAGAATAATGACAACTGACAAAATAACAAGATAAATCTATTCGAGAGCTTGAATCGTGTGATACATCCGTAAAGATAGCCAAAAACAGTAGGTATCTGTGTGAAACATTGAATGTATCTAAAATGCATCGCCTTTACTTAGAATGGATGAATACAAACACCCATTAAACCAAACATCCAAGGCAACTAAACGCCAATATGAAATAATATTTTATACTAAATTTCCTTATATAAAGGAAGAAGTATGGGTAGTATTCCAGTAGCGGATGTCAGGCAATTATCGTCTGCTAAAGGTTCTCCTCATCGCCTTCTTGAATTGATTCCAGTGATAGTTTGCATCTCTTGTAATTCGTCTTCAAAACTGTATCTGGAGTGAACTACTTACATCAGGATGATTATAAGCAAATGTTACTTCTTTTATTCTACTCCAGTAATTGTTATTCCCTTTATCATCAGCTTAACTACAAACTTGTGTCCGGTAACTTTGGCATTCTCTATCAAGTAATACATTTGATCAGGATTGTATATGGTTTGCCTTTTATTTGAAAGCTCAATAGCGGCATGAATAGAGTCACCCTCCGATTGGCTATAGGTTTCTCAAAAAATCTATCAGTTATTTTTATGTTGAACTTCTTCGACTCTAACAAAAACATGATAAACACAAACCGATTTCGATTCTGCCCAGCGCAGGAATCAGAATAAAACGTGATATTTTTAATTCCCGCTTCGATATTTTTCTGAATAAAAAACCAAAGTCAACTTGCTATATCAATACCACCACGTTGTGCAATCTGAGAATTCCAGATGTAGCAGTAACCCTTCTTATCTTTAATATTAGGTATTTCTAGATCAAAACATGCTACAACACTGTCATTTGAACGGAAAATTCTTGTTTTTTTAACTGCCCTACCAATTGCTTTTCTTTCAAGTGCTTTTCATTTATTCTTTTTTTCCTAACATTATCAGAACTTTGGTAAAACGAACATACTTACTGTTAGTTATAATTAATATTGAGTTCTTATTGTCTAATTTGTAACACATAATTTAGTCATGATTTCATTTGTTATTGATATTGACTGTTGTGACAGCTGACATTTCCTTTGTCGATGTTGCCATTTGAAAAATAATTTGAGAATCCTTAACAACTGTGTGATTAATTTAAATCTGAAGTTATATCGTTTATTAGTAATGGCAACACGACAAGGAAGTAGTGGTGGAGCTTCTATTAAAACTCCTGTATTCCATTTGTTCGCTCTCTGTCCATTTCGGGCGCTCGGTTGTCAATAAAGTGTAAGGATGCCAATCTGTATTTTATTTTCTAACAAGTCAGAAGTTGTCGCTATTTCCACGTGCATCGGTGCTCTTTCACGTCATGAGTAAACGACGTGAATCCCATCCTGAAGATGAAGATGAAGTACCAGAGGAGGTGACCGCAGCCAGTATATTGCCGCAGCCACCAACAAAAAAACCTCGAAAGGTAACAAAATCACGCCGCCCGAACAATAATGAACGACTTGATCGGCTTGAGAAGATGCTTCAAGAGTTTGTTGAAAGAGGAGGAACAATCGGAAACAATAAGCCACGAAACTGGACCGGAACCTAACCTTATTTCAGGTACGCAAAATACCATATGTTTTACATCTGGCATCACTTCAAATAATACAGATTTATCGAATTCTATCATACCGCCTGCACTCTCTGTAGCTAATGTCTGCACACCGCCTAGTCCATTATCTACAAACATAGCTATGCAACCCATTTCTACACCACAGCTTCAAAGTCGTTCATCATTCTATGATAATAATGTTAGATACCTTGGTAAACCCGATAACTTACCTAAATTCAATGGTGATTCAAATTCTACTTCTGTTATTTCATGGCTAAATCGATTGGAATCTTTGGCCAAAATCTACGGCTGGGACGAGAGGACACTCATCTACCATATGACCACTAGCCTGGAAGGAAATGCACTGCTATGGTTTGGGCATCAACAAGAAATCAACATTTCCTGGGAATCATGGAAGAAGAAACTGGCTGACTATTTTCCTGCAAGCCGCGGCCTCGCCGGAAAGCTCCACGATTTCGTAACAGTCGTCAAACGTCGGGATGAAAAGGTACTTGACTTCTATTACAAGAAATTAGCTCAAGGTAAACAATGTGAACTTAGAGACGATATGATTTGTGATGTTATTATTTTTACATTAGGCGATTCATTACTTAAGGCAGGGGCTCGTGGTTCAGGGTGTAGGGACACTTGTTCTTTGTTAAATTATCTAATTGATGCGTGTGTTGATTCTCCATCTTCTCTTAAATCTGTAGACCAAATTGACAGAATGAAATGCTACACATGTGGCAAGCGCGGTCATTCAACGTCACAATGTAGGGATGCTTTACGTTGCGGTACGTGTAATAAAATAGGGCATAAAACTGAAGTATGTAGAATGTCAAAAAAATGTACTCACTGTTCGAAAGTTGGACATATACGTGACGATTGTTATAGTTTAAGAAATTCTTTAAATTCAAGTTCATCTTCTAAAATAAACGTTAAATTGGATGAAAGTCACGAAAAGAAAACAAAATTATATAATATTAGTTCTGTTGATGAGGGTAATACAAAATTTTACAAAGACGTTTATGCTAATAACTTTAAATTAACAGCATATATAGATTTAGGTAGTGCGTGTAATACTATTACGTTTTCAGCGGCTAAAAGAATCGGATTATTATACAAAAGTCAATCTAGTACTAGTATTAAAGGTTACGGTGGGCAAATTATTATCCCAGAGGGTAAAGGTACATTGGAACTTAGCATTGATAATGTTTGTGTTAATACTTCCGTCTTGGTAGTGCGTGACGATTTACAAGAAACCGACATGATAGTTGGTCGCGCGTATAGTGAATTACCTGGTATTTGTTTACATAAAACTCCAACGCAATTAACGTTTTCAATGCAAAATAGTTTTGCTAGTCAGGAACTGCCCTTTGCTAATAGTACTGAAGTTTCTATTTCGAAAATTGATTTAAAAGTGCCTTGTGACATTGAGCTTGTGCAAGGGTTGAATCGAATAATTATTTACAGTGAGGGAGGTAGTGATACGGATATTGTACATGTCAATCGTTCGGAGCATAGGGCTTTAGGTAAAGGAATAGATATTCCTGAACAAACAGTAGCGCTAAACAATAGTATTGGCTGCATTAACGTTTTTAACTTACAAAGCCAATCTTTAATTTTGTATTCTACTCGATGTGTTGCTCGGGGCTACGTTGGTAATTGCAATGAATTAGATACTGATTTAGAGAATAGCGATCTTTTGAAACTCAAAAATATTTTAAATAAATTTAATCATTGTTTTGATGATGATTCAAGAATAGGTGAATGTGAGGTAGATATGAAAATTGAATTAACAACCGAATTGCCGTTTTATCGTCGTCCTTATAGAATGTCTTTAAAAGAGCAAAATATTGTTCGCGATATTGTACAAGATTTACTAAGTAAAGATATAATTGAACCTAGTAATTCACCTTATGCGAGCCCAGTAATTTTAGTACCAAAAAAAAACGGGGACTATAGAATGTGTGTGGATTACCGCCAATTAAATAAATTAACCAAAAAAGATCGCTACCCTCTTCCAGTTATACAGGATCAGTTAGATAGACTTAGCGGAGATAGATGGTTTTCAAAACTTGACCTTGCCGCGGGTTACCATCAAATTAGGATGCATCCTGAAAGTCGTAAATTTACAGCCTTTGTCACGCCTTTTGGTCAGTTCCAATATAAAAGAATGCCGTTCGGTTTGGCAAATGCTCCAGCGGTATTCCAAAGGGCGATGAATATTACTTTATATAAATATAGGTTTGACTTTGCTACTGCTTATATAGATGATATTTTATTGTTTTCGAAATCGGTCTCTGATGGTTTTGATCACCTTGAAAAAACATTAGAAGTAATAAGTAAATCCGGTTTGGTATTAAGACGAGAAAAATGTGCATTCCTTAAATCTAAAATAGAATATCTGGGTCACGTAATTTCAGAGGGAGAGATAAAACCATCAGTAGACAAGGTTAAATCTTTGGAAGCTTTTGCGGAGCCGAGAGACATACATGAATTAAGGCGTTTTATAGGTCTAGCCAGCTACTTCAGGAAATTTATTAAATCTTTTGCATTACGAATAAGACCATTATCAGTATTACTTAAAAAAGATAAAGTTTGGCAATGGAATGACGAACAACAAAAAGCTTTTCTCGACATTAAAAATTCTCTAACGTGTGAACCTGTGTTAGCAATTTACAACCCGGAATATGAAACTCAATTGCATACAGATGCCTCAAGCTACGGCGTAGGGGGGATTTTATTTCAACTACAACCTAGCGGTGATTTTAAACCTGTTGCATTTTTTAGCAGACAAAACTCTGTTACCGAACAGAAGTATCATTCTTATGAGCTTGAGGCTATGGCTGTTGTCTTAAGTATACGTAAATTTCGTGTATATTTATTGGGACGATTTTTCACGGTTTTGACTGATTGTCAAGCACTTAGCACAACCTGGACTAAAAAAGACATGCTACCTAGAATAGGTCGTTGGTGGTTAGAACTACAAAGTTATAATTTTGCAGTTCAATATAGACCGGGTGCACAAATGCAACATGTAGATGCGCTTAGTCGTAGTCCTTTGCCTTTGCAACACATAACGCAGGAGAACTGGGTTCCTGCAGTGCAACATGATGATCCTAAAATTCAGAACATCGTTGTAAATATCAATAATCCTGATTATAAAACCTTGTACACTATTAAAGATAATGTTTTGTATAGGAAAATAGGCGATGATTTCAAAATTGTCATTCCAAAGGCGGTGCGTTGGAGAATTGTCAAAATTTTCCATGATGATAATGGTCATTTGAATGAGAATAAAGTTATTGAACTAATTTTGCGTCAATACTGGTTTGAAAAACTTAGGAGATTCGTAACTAAGTATGTTAGGGGATGTATTTCATGTCAATTTGCAAAAACACCTACTGGTAAGAAAAGGGGTTTTCTTAACCCCATTGCAAAAGGAAACATCCCTTGGCATACATGGCACATTGATCATTTAGGTCCATTTTGTACGTCAAAGGACGGAAATTCTTATCTTTTAGTTATTGTAGATGCTTTTAGTAAGTTTACGTGGCTACAATGTGTGCCAAATACTTGCACTGAATATGTCCTTAAAACAATTGAATTACTAATACGTGTTTTTGGTATACCAACTAGAATAATAACGGATCGCGGCAAAGCTTTCACCAGTCACAATTTTGAAAATTACTGTTTATCTAACCAAATTCATCATGTTTTAAATGCCGTTTCTTGCCCTCGCGCGAATGGGCAGGTTGAGCGCTTTAATCGCACAATTTTGCAATCTTTAATCGCTTACACAGGAGAAGATCACAATGATTGGGAAAAATTTGTACCACAGGTTGAAAGGGGAATCAATACAACCGTTAATAGTTCTACATTAAAATCTCCTTATGAATTAATTTACGGATTTAAACCTAGATTTAACTTAGATTTGCCAGACACAGAATATAACGTTGATAATTTGCATGAATTACGAGCCCAAGTCCAAATAAAATCTTTAGAATCTAGTAAAAAAACTAAAGAGCGATATGACCGAAATAGAATACCTCACATCAAATACCAAATTGGTGATTTAGTACATGTACAGCGTAAAATTATTAAGAAAGGTCTTATTACAAGTGGAAAACTTGTTGACAAGTATGCCGGTCCCTATAAAGTAATAAAGGTATATATGATAATGATCGCTATAGAGTTACATCTTTAAATAAACGAGGTAGGAAGTACAACAATGTAATTGCAGCAGATAAATTAAAAAAAATTGTAATTCAAACATTCAGTGATGATGATGAAGATGAACTTTAATTAAATTTACACAAAATTGTAATATTGTAACATAAAATTTATATTATAAGTACCTATTGTTCTAATTTTATGAGTAGATTAAGCATTACATTATGTATGTGTACCTAAAGATGCACTTGTAATAGGTTAGCTTAACAAAAACTATTTCATGTACCTACCTATATTATTTTGTATTACTAGTTATGTTTTACTGTTGGTCTTTAACTTTTATTATTAATCAGTAGTAATTACCTATAATTCCATTAATTTATGAAAATGTAAATGTAAAAACCTTAAGGATTAATTTAATAATATTTACTTGTTTAAACAATTTTGAAGGTTTTACTACCTAAAGATAAATTTGTAATTGTAAAATTAATAAAATACCCATAAGTAATATAATTTATTATTATTTTAGTTGATCTAATTACATTCATTTAATTAAAAAAAAAAAAAAAAAACTCACTGGTATGTCCGGGGGTTAAATAGGTTTGTCACATTGGTATGTCCGGTGACATAATTAGGAAAAACTCACTGGTATGTCCGGGGGTTAAATAGGTTTGTCACATTGGTATGTCCGGTGACATAATTAGGAAAAACTCACTGGTATGTCCGGGGGTTAAATAGGTTTGTCACATTGGTATGTCCGGTGACATAATTAGGAAAAACTCACTGGTATGTCCGGGGGTTAAATAGGTTTGTCACATTGGTATGTCCGGTGACATAATTAGGAAAAACTCACTGGTATGTCCGGGGGTTAAATAGGTTTGTCACATTGGTATGTCCGGTGACATAATTAGGAAAAACTCACTGGTATGTCCGGGGGTTAAATAGGTTTGTCACATTGGTATGTCCGGTGACATAATTAGGAAAAACTCACTGGTATGTCCGGGGGTTAAATAGGTTTGTCACACTGGTATGTCCGGTGACATAATTAGGAAAAACTTACTGGTATGTCCGGGGGTTAAATAGGTTTGTCACATTGGTATGTCCGGTGACACAATTAGGAAAAACTTACTGGTATGTCCGGGGGTTTTGATATATTATAAGATTCCCTTTGGTTAGGCCGGTGGCAATAAGCATAGTTTCTGATGTGTTCAGTAGAGGTAAAAGCTCCGACAGTTACGAGGTCGTACTAGATTATCAGGAAAGGCCGAGCACATTGTATTTGATCAGATGGATACATTTTATTTTGAAATTTTCTCTAACTTATTGTATATTATTTTATTTGGAATTTTCTTATACTCACCGTGTATTTTTTTATATTATTTTATTTGTATTCTTTATACTTACCGTGTATTGTTACATCTATAGTATTTACAATGAAAATATTTTGTAATGTTTCATTTTTACTCTTACTATTTCTGCTTACGAGGACGTAAACGATGTATCAGGATAAGCCGAATGTTAGTTATAATTAATATTGAGTTCTTATTGTCTAATTTGTAACACATAATTTAGTCATGATTTCATTTGTTATTGATATTGACTGTTGTGACAGCTGACATTTCCTTTGTCGATGTTGCCATTTGAAAAATAATTTGAGAATCCTTAACAACTGTGTGATTAATTTAAATCTGAAGTTATATCGTTTATTAGTAATGGCAACACGACAAGGAAGTAGTGGTGGAGCTTCTATTAAAACTCCTGTATTCCATTTGTTCGCTCTCTGTCCATTTCGGGCGCTCGGTTGTCAATAAAGTGTAAGGACGCCAATCTGTATTTTATTTTCTAACATTACTTAACATAAATCTTTTTTAGATTTGTGGAAGGAGAGATTAAATTATTTAAGGGAAGTCTGTGTGACTCAGGAGCTATTCCTAATCATTACCTGGGTTTCCATAGAAATTTAGTGCTATTACAATCCGCGTCAGTTAACAATGATAGTGACGAAGATAATTAGTACCTACTTATTTGGTGTTTTATGTTGATTTGTCATTTTTTAATAGTTTGTCCCTCACATTCATTCGGAATTAAACTTATTATTTCAGTTTAAAACCTTTTTTAATATTCATTAAAGAAAATATCAGCTAATTTACATAATTTTACCAGGCGCTACTAAACATTTGTTACCTAAGCAGTGAACGGTCTCGTTAACCATAATAAACGCCCGTTTTATCAATACACTCATGAAAAAGCAACGAATTAAACAAGAATAAGTGTGTAGACCGTCAGAGCTGGGCTCGGGAAAAAAAAATATTACGTAGAATAAAAGTATAATATTTCCCTACACTTGTCCCTATTTCATATTATTACATGAATAAACGTGTAATGATATAATACCGTTAACTTGTCTCTCGTTATTCACTAGAGTAATAAAATTATGTGCTTTATGTCGATTATCTTTAAAATCCATATATTTATTTTTATAATAAATACATGTGCTGATAGATTATTTTTTTACCTTTAATTTGATTATACATTATATACATATTAACTATGAAATTCAAGCTAGGTCATTCCAAACGTTTTTTGGCTCTCCTGAAAAGTTGTTGTTTTTCATTAGCACGTTTATTCGGCGGGGCCGTCGAACATACATATTATTTTTTGTCATGATAACAGCAAGAAAAGGCCTATAGAGCTTTTGGTAATGTCTCATTTCAAGCCTTCTGCCATACCTAACCCTTTTCCCTCAAGTACCTAAAGATCAATTGTCCCGAATTAAAGTAGCCAATCAAGCTAAAACTGTTCTCAGTAAAATTACCTTCCTATAGATAGTAAACAATTATTTGACCTTCTTTAAAACCCTTTTAACACTAGAGAGCCTTCTGGATTGCCGCCAAATTTTTCCTTCGTCAAAGCTTGTTCCTGGAAACATCTAGTTATTTTCCTAAGTGTTAAGTCACTCGAGAAACCAATCACAAGATGAAAGGAACATTATATTTAATCTTTACAAGTATCTAACTAACTGGTTACTTACAAAAGAAGGCCTTTTGTCTGTTAGTTAAATTAAATCCTTAAATAAGCTGGTTGTTTGTTCAAATAAAATACCGGTTTCATCTAAAGGCACTTTAAAATGGTTATCAATAAAACCAGAACGAGACAAAATATTGAAATTTCATTTTTGGAATATTGCAATTAGTTATTAGATTATGATTATTAATTGATAGTAGTGTTGATTGATGATCTATCCAGGGAGCATTTAGAATAAAATAATTTTAAAAGTTTTGTGTTACTGTGAACGCTTTAACATAGATACATAGATTTAATCATTGTTGTAACAAGTTGATCTAACATCTTTGATTAAGTATCAAACTTTCGATCAAATCGAATATTATCTCTTTGAATGTGTTCTTACAATAGAAAAAACTAGAGTTTTCTTCAGTTTAATTGTATAAAACGACTTAATACTACAAATAGTTTCGGAATTAAGTTGCATTTCGAGATACGACTGTAAACTTATTTCTTCAAATTAGAATAACCAAACATCGTTATATCTGCAACCAATCAACTTGTTACTGGGATAAAGTTCTTGTCCCACACATAAAAATACTAACTCCCCTTACGAGTATTTTTAGAAATTTGAGCTTTCAAAGCAATTTCCTCTTGTTTGCAGCAATTTTCATAACCGTAGTGAGTGTAGGATGGTATTACGTTATGTTGTGAGTATATTAGTTTCCCTTTTATCTACCTTATGTTTGTATTACTACATAACTACGGATCTAGTCATAAAAGAGTTAGTTATCGTAGATTTTTTATCTTTATGATTTTAAGTTCATGGTCTAAATCTACAAAGTTTTTTCTTGAACTATAATAATGAAAAATTCCCGCCCCCAACGTTTTTGTCGCCCCCACTTAGTTGAGTCTCGCAACTAATACAGTTTTAACTTTTTGCTGTTTTTTTTTCTCTGAATGTAACAATGAGTTCAGGCAACAATTGATCCATTTGAAGAGCTATTGTTAGATTGTTAGAGACAATAGAAAATAAACTAACTTTATCAAAGCGTATTTGCGGAGTTTTCTTATTTAAAAACGTTGCTGAAAAGAGTAAATAATTGTCCTAGTTTTTTAATTAAATTTGCCTTTATAATCGCAGTTAGGTAAATGCATTGCTTAAATTTCTAAAATATATTTTTTTATCTTACAAAAAAAATACGACGTTTTTGTTAAAAAAACATAATAAATTGTGAATGCAAAATATCTCTAAACTACTAATTGGAAGGTTAACAAGTTAAAGCTACTACAAATACTCTTTGATGCAAACCCTATTTACGAAAACGATTTTAACCAGTTACTAAACTACATAATGGCGCAACACAAGAAATTAAAAAGCTAATATTGCCATTTGAAAGTTTGAACCAGCAAAGATCGAGTCGTACTCTTTCATGAAGGGTTCCGCGTGTTTAAATAACTCAATTTTACATTTTATTTGATTTTTCGGTTCGCTTCACTATAGTTCGGTATTTATCTTTTTTAAGACTACATATTTTGTACTTCTACTTTAATAATTTACCTATTCTGTATATTTTATCTGGTGTACAATAAAGAATTAAATAAATAAATAATGCTATGTCTTCTATGGTCACTTTTAAATTAGAATTATTTTAGCTATTCTTTGCAACTGTCTTGAAAATCAAACCACAAAATTCCTATACTTTGGTAATCTTATTGACGTCTTCTGCGAAAACTACCAGCGTATTTTTTTAAAATACAAGTTTTTTTAAACTAAAATTGACTAACAAAAATGTTAGAAACTTTTTAGCATTCCATTTATCTAATAGGTTTTTTAATTAAATGTTTTTAATACCGAATAAAATGCCGACCCCCGAAACCGCACTACTTACTACTTCTTTACTAGCCTTTGCAACTAATTTGAAAATGTTCCTTTAAGACTACTTTCAGAGTAAGCAATTCTTAAAAACTGCTCGTTTAAAGATCCTTTTCATCTGACATTCTACATTAAAATAATGTCTTACACAGAACCGCAGAAACTTGGCTATTAATAATAAATATTTTCTAAAGAAGAAGGAATATTTTCTAAAGTAGAAGGAATATTTCCTAAAGCAGCATGCATTCGTTTTATCTGTGTCTCCGTGTAAACAGTCACCGTTTCTTCAACATTACTTATGTTGCTTGCTTCAGATTCTACATTTTATCAAAAGATGGTGGTTAGTCACCACTTGGCTCGTTGAAATAGGGGTTATATTCCTTTGACCAAGTTTCAAGTGTTTTTTTTTACTTTTCATATCGTTGCGATGCGGCACCGTAGGACCGTACTGTTTTATTCAATTGCCAGTCAGTAGTTTTTATAGAGTTGCTACTAAGTATGTAATGTAAAATTATGATAACAATAAAAATGGTGTTGAATACAAAGTGCCAATGGTGAAAATTATTTTGTTTAATAACTGATTAACGAATCGTTGAAAAAGGTTTAGTGTTTAAAAAAATATTAAAAAACTCTAAACGTGAAGTTAGTAAGTTACTTACTTATAAGAATGGAATAAAAAGGAACTATTGTAGGTTTTATTAAGAAATGCTACATTATTATTAGATAAAAAAACTTTTTAAACAGCGTTGCATTTTTATTTAAAATCAAGACTGGTCCAAATAACTGGAATTCCGTTAAGAGTATAAAATATCGTTCAGATTTTTACGTTGAATTTTCAAAGAAAATAATTTTGTAAAAAGGGAGGCAAAAAAAAAACAGTTGAATATTTTAAAAGTTAATAATTTCTCTGTGTAATATATATATTTTACTTTTAAGAAGTTTTTACTTTACTCTATGAAGACATCTCAGTCTACCCGTGACCACGGCATTTGCAAAAATGCCGAAACGTCGGAAAATCAAACATAATAAAATAAACGCGTAAAACCCGTTAAAATGAGTTTAATTTCAAGTAATAATAATCGCGTAAATCTAAGAAGTTACATATAAGATATGTTCTGCTCAATGAATCATTCGGATGAACTTCAAAACTGACTTTCTTTTAATATAATTTAGTTTCGGTCAAATGTTTGGTTTAGTTATGGTTTCACGTTTGAACCCCATCTAACTTTAAAATGCAATGAAACGCACTAAATAAAAAAAAGGAAATAAAAGTTATTTATTATGAAAGTACCTGACTTAGTCCAATATTAAATGAAAGATCAAACACAAATGAAATAATCTAAAGATAAACTATCGTATTTAATTAAATGTAAAGGCTAGAAGTTAAATCTAGTCGTAAATGTGAGTAATTCTAATAAAGCTTGCAACAAATATACAAAGTTAATTGTCAGTGTAGGGAAATTTAATTATACGCCTTTGTACCACTATAACATGCATGCTAGAATAATGTTTAGAAGCAATACTCAAAGTAAGCATCGTATTAAACTGCTTTCATTAAAATACTCAACATAATATGTCTACCCAATTTCAAGTTAAACGATATATGAGAGCAAAGTAAATTAAAGACATCAAATTAATAAATTAAAGTATTGACGAGAGTTTTACCTTCGAACAAATAGGAAACCTACCCTTAGTCTTATAAAAGTAAGTAAAATTTCAAAATTTTAGTCATAAATTTTCAAGGAAATCGAATACTGTTTTTATTTCCCCTAAGGTATAAAACCCTATTTAAATAGATAACTTTATCTACCAGTGACATCATAGGTCCCTAAGGTATAACCCTAATTAAAATTCTATAGGAAGGTTTTTAGCCCCTGAAAGCCGATCAATTTAATTATTTATAAATCAATATTCAAGCTTTGAACAACCAAAGTTTTTGAAATCAGTTTTAAACAGCTGTGAAAGGATTGGTGGATTAAAACAAAATGGCCGGCCAGGCTTATTGAAACTTAATCATTAGCCGACGAATATTTGAAAAATAATAATAACAAGCTATATCCGTCACACTAATTGAGCACAGGTTCCCTTCACTGAGAGCAAGAGGAACAGAGCCGGAACTTACTAAGCTTATACTCGTAATGCACATCATTCACTGCAAGGCGTAAAGCTAACGAAATAAAACTTGTTATTTTTTCGAAATGTTTTACAAAAAGTTAAATATTTACTAGTTCAGAGTCTTTTAAAGTATAAACTACTACTACTAGTTTTGTATTATCTTTTATCAATTTAAAATAACTGCTAAATTAATATATTATTATTAAATAGGATATAATAAGGCTCGGCGGTCTGCAAAGGTATTCAAATGACCGACATACCGAGCACGCAGATATCTAGGTTGCCGTTAGAGAAGAATAATTAAATTTATTGTATTGGCAATAACATTTAATTTATTAAGATTTAACTATGAATTTCAACATTTAGTTCAATAATGCTCGAAATTAAAATGAATCAAATCATTAATCTTTTTTTTTAAAAGAATTACCAGATCGAAATAAACGTTTATAAAAAAAAAAACTTAATAAAGTATTTAGTCTCAACTCAAGGCCGTATACAAAATAAATCGCCACAAATCCCAAAAAGTCTCTCCCATTTTTGCTAAAATTTCCGCGAATTACTCCGCCAGTGGCTTAAGGATTTAAAGGTAAACTTTTCTACAAATAATGTGTAAAACCGTGTTTCACACGAGACTCGAGTCGAGCCTCCAAGTTTAGTGGTGTCTCGCCTGCCGACTGCGACGGTCGCGTACCACCCGCTGCCGAGCTAACTTCGCTGCGAACTTTACACAACTTTCTCACTCCGCTATGTCTTTCAAAACTGATACAACACCATGTGTTTAGCATAGAAATATGCTTTATAACTTCAGATACCTTGAAAATGGATACCTTAAGAGTGTGTTGAGTTACATTTAACTAGTTTATCAAGTGTAGAACCCCAAAATGCTGGATCCCCCCTACCGGCCGAACGAGACGGTGCTGGCCTTCCAGCAGCGCTGCTCGGCCAGCAACGGCAGCTTCGACTGCTCGGAGGCGGAGATGCTGTGGCTGGTGATGGGCCCGCGGCGCCTGCCGCTGCAGCAGATCGTGCCCATCTCGCTGTGCCTGCTGCTGGAGTTCCTGACGGGCGTGGCGGGCAACGTGGCCGTGTGCGCGGTCATCGTGCGGACCCCCGCGATGCACACGCCGACTAATTACTACCTGTTCAGTCTGGCGATGAGTGATTTGCTGCTGCTGCTGTTTGGTGAGTACTTGTTGGTTATGATATGATGGTAACGTAGGGTTTTGTTGTTAAGAGGTGTATTTTTAATAGTATAAGGTTGCAAAAAAAAAACAGAAAATATTTAGAACTAACAGTTCAGGTAAATCAAAATAATCGTTGTCTGTCCTTTTATATGAATGTAGTTGCAAAAACTTTCTTTACAGTAAAAATATTAAAGCGTGGTTTTAACAAAATCAAAATAAAAAAAATAGAGATTGATAGATTGACATACTTAACTTCTGTAAATTCCATAAATAACAAACACAAAAAGGCACCAAAACAATCTTCAAATTCCTGAAATAATTTCAAAAATGTCAAAATTCCGAGACAACGGACACTTTATCCTTCGAAAAACATTCTCCACGAAATCTCTTGTTGTGTTTTCTTAAAGTAACTTTAAACAAAGATACCTAAACATAAAGGCAAAAGCAAGTAAGTCTCCTACGAAATCTTGTCAATAGCCTAAATCAACAGGAATAAAAGCAGTTGGCAACTTTTTTAGAAACTTTTGTTATTACGAGTAAAAGAAATCTTGTAAATAGGGAAAAGTTTTTTTGGATTCCAAGTTCCCTGGTGATATTTTTGTTTTTGTACAAATGCGGAAGATTTTATGGAGCGTTTCTAATGGATATAATATTATTTTGTGGTTTTGAAACAAAGTCTGTGATAAGAGTTCTGATAAGTATGTGAAAGATACGGGTGTATTTTTATTACTTAAAAAATATCAGCTTTCTACATTTTTAAATTTAAATACTATACAACTAACGATAAAAAAAATATGTATTTTTGTATGGGATGAAAGATATGTTTAATTTTACTTTAATTTATTAAAATATAATTAATTTATCATTATAGAGAAAATATATTTTTAAAGAATAAACATATTTTTTTAAGAGCACTTTTTTCAATAGATTGATAAATGATTTTCGACATATAAGTTATTTGTGCTCGTTGCACGACAAGTACCAACATTTCACATATGCATGAAGTGACAATGAAAACATACTTGTTATCAGTCGAATAGAGTTTAACAGACATAACAGTTGAAAAATCAGTCCTTAAAGATTTGAAATGTTGGCAATAATTAAGCATGACGTTGCTTAAACGATCGAAGGCGTCGACGCGCAGAAAGCGCTCATTGCGATGTGTTACGGCATCTAATAATCTATATGCTTCAAACAGGCTTACAAAGCAATTTTTCTTAAACTAGCTTTCCGCCCTGCAGTTTCATCCGCAACTAAATGGTTTTTCCCGTAGCAATATCTTACGGAGCCCTGTTTTTTCCAAAATAAAATATAGCCTATGTTCCTCGTGGATAATGTTACTTTCGAATAGTGAAAGAATTTTCTAATTCGGAGTAGTTAGTTTCGGAGCCTATTCATTTCAAACAAACAAACAAACAAAAAATCAAATCTTTCCTCTTTATAATATTAGTATAGATGATTTTAAATGATTTCTAAGCATAAAACAGCAGTCCTAAAACTTTTTTGGGGAACCCTTACATCGGGGAGCCCCTTTTCTTAGCACACTTTGAGTATAAATAGTTTCTTTTTTGTTTTTCTCATCGTTACTCTTGGCAAATGAACTAACTAAGCAACGTCGAGGCAACGGGCCGGTAACGTGCAAGAAGCGTCAGTGTTTGCGTTCGCAGACTCTAACGAGCTTTATGAGTGATCGTGTTAGAAAATAAACCTAATAGCAAAATTCTTACGTTCCGGTACCATATATCTATAGGTACCTGTTTTAATTAGAATTTGAAATTCGATTTAAATAAGTATACTATTATCCCTTCTAATATTATAAATGCGAAAGTAACTCTGTCTGTCTGTCGGTCTGTCTGTCTGTCTGTCTGTCTGTTACGCTTTCACGCCTAAACCACCCAACCGATTTTGATGAAATTTGGTATGGAGAAAGAACTGAACTTGGGAAAGGACATAGGGTACTTTTTACCGCGGGAAAACTTCTCATTCCCACGGGAAACCGACTTCTACGCGAACGGAGTTGCGGGCGGCCACTAGTTATGTATATTATACTTATCTTAAATATCAAATGTTCTAAGGACTGTTTTTTTAATAATCAGATAAATTTCATCTGGCTGAAAATCAGTTTGTTTTCGTTGCACGTCAAATATAAAAATAAATATTCCACATTAATGTATGAAGCGACTATGGAAACAAATTTATTTTCAGTCAGATAACATTTTTCTGATAATTGAAAAATCTGCTTTTCATAGCATAGTGGCATTTAGAATCTTAAGGAGGTTATGTTATTGTATTTACCCCCAAATAAAATCACTTTCCTATAAAAACCTTTTGTAACATACCCAAACCACCTTCTGTTTATCCGGCAAAAATAAAACCAAGTCAAACGTTCTCATTACATCAAAACAACTTTGTTATCTTCACCAACTCCCAAAAATATCCCATTCAACGATCTCATTTTATCACTATCCCTTTGAAACCCTCATATTATTTATACCGTACACACACATTAGGTAAATAACATACCCTTTTATATAAAAATATTATATGTATAAATACAGTGGACAACAATTGTCAACGGGTGTCCAACTTGTAATCGGCCGGAACAAAGATATCTCGCTGCTCGGTGTACTGTCAGATGTAACTCTCAACCATTGACCATGTAAATAACGGAGGGAGTATTTATTTTAATATCAAGTTGTCATTATTTGCGGGGGAGAGGTAAGAATTGTCAGGTTATTCAAAAAATTTATGGATATTTTGTTAATGTATATAAATTATAGTTTTGGTATATATACGAAATAATCGGCTCTATTTAACTGATTCAATTATACCTTTTCCTTGCTTAAATGAATTGTGCGACGTGTCTGGGTATTTTGTGGTTTTATCTGGACGTTAAAGGTTCAGTTGTCAGACCCTCACCAACAGATTGTACCTAGCGTGAAGAACCTCAGAATTACTACTAGTTAATTGATTGGACCACATAAACCATGTCAAATAGACAAAAAAAAAATTTTCTCACAGCGTTTTCATGAATAAACGAGTAAGCATTTTGATCTTTAAAAAATTTAAATTTGAAAATGGAGAATGTTACTAGGTATGCCAAATCGCTTGAAATTTTGTCTCAGTAAAGCCTGTATGCATACAAATACACTAGTTTTTGTTGTAATCAAAAATACCCAGTAGTTTTGATTTTATAGGCATTCAAAGTTTCGAAAAATATCGAGTCCCGCTAACAGTCACGTGACCGCTTGTGACGTCTTACCACAACGCGCCAGCGGTGGCGCATATAGCTAGCGCAGTATTTTATTTTATTTTTTTATTTATTTAACATTTAATGTATATTTTTTTTGTGTTTTCGGTCGCGTATTAGTAAATATAAATATTATTCGTTATTATACGTTAATAGTTAATATTATTCTATTAATAAATTGGGTATAGGTTTCGAAAAGGTAATCGTGTAATCTATCTAAAATAGATGAATTAATGGCTGCGCATTATTTATCAAGAAATAGTGATTTTGTTGCCGCCGAAATGTTTGATATGTTCTAAACTGTTTTATCAAAACAAAATAACCAATATAACAAAAATACTAATGGAAGAATGCAAGTCCAATAGTAGAAGTATGTACCTACCTACCTATCATTATTTTTTTTACCTTAAAGACAACAAATCATGATCATAGTTTTGTAGCTATAGGTAGGTACGTCCTTCTAATATTATAAATGTGAAAGTTTGTGAGTATGGATGTATGAATGTTTGTTACTCTTACACGTAAAAACTACTGCCCCCCAAGTCAAGTGGCAAGTGATATTTGCGATAGCGAGTGAATAGAAAAAATATGTATGAAACTGTCAAATTGCAAGCTTGTCAAAAATTTATTCTATACACTTGCTATCGCAAATATCACTTGCCTCTTGACTTGGGGGGCTGGACGGATTTGGATGAAACTTTGCAGTAGGTTACACATCAGAATGACACATAGGGAACTTTTTACCGCGGGAAAACTTCTCATTCCCACGGAAGCCGACTTCTAAATTTAAATGAATACATGCATTGATTTATTTCTAACTAGCTTTAGTTAGCAGATTCGCCCGCGTTTCTCTCGGGAACTGTACATTTTCCCAGGATTAAAAGAAGCCTATGGATTATTTCAGTCTTCGTCCAGATCCGTTCAGTACTTTTTGTGTGAAAGATAACAAACACAAACACAATCTTCCGCGTTTATTATATTACTAGGAAGTAGGATACCTATACGATCTAGATGTAGGTAGTTGAACGTTACAGATGCACTTTACCTTTACTATTTTATTTAAGTAATTTAATTTATTTTTTATTGCAAATGTAGATGATATGAACTACACCTCTTTTATTTATTTGTATTTTTACTAACAAATTGTTTAATGGTATTGGTTATGTTCAAGTTAAAAGATTTGGTGATGTATGTATGTATCCTTTGGAACTGTAAAAAACAACTTTTCCGGCGAATTGATAGTTGTATTTTTACATTTAGGCACAACACATGATTTCCTAGTAGTTGGATTAGACATTTTTAAAAGTATTTAGGTTTAATTTAGACGACAAGTGCGCGCGACCGCGAGCGTACTGAGTGAGCCAGACCGAGCCAGTTGTGGTGTGACGTCACACCGCCACCGGCAGCCCGCGTCGTGCGGTAGCAACTTATTTTACTTATAAATCGGAAACTAATTGACGCATCGAAATAATTCTTTCACCAGTATTTTTTATTTTTGACAGAGAATACGAAGAGATAATAATTAAAATTTGTTAACATTCTCCATTCATTGGCTGTAACTGTCGTATAAAAAACTTTTTCAACCAATTGTTTGCGCTATTTTTTCGCACGGAATAATTTTATATTCAATATTTTATTTACTCTACGGTTTGAACCTTTCTCTAAACTGACTACATGTCATTTCCGGCTCAGATAAAAAATGTTTTGAGTTTTTCGGATAACAAAAAAATATTTTAGGGGAAATAAAATTAGATATATACGAGTACGTAAATTAGGTGGTGTTTGTTATATCTCTGGTTTATTGCATCTATTTTTAAAACTTATAAAACTTTTGCTTAACTTCGTATAGTTATTGTATTTTCAGTAAGAGCTTACATAATCTATTAAATACCTTTTTCCAGGTGCAAGTTAAGACTCAAGTTATTTTATTATGTTTTTATGAGAAGGGTTTCAAATAAAAAAGAGGTTTGTTCAACATCCACTACTCGTATACACGTATAAAGGAGAAAATAAAAAAGGTACAAATGAGTAAATAAGTTAGTAAGTTTTTTAGTAACACCATATATGCGCACCACTTACAAACATTCTACCCGAATTAACGACATATCTGAAACGATTTAAATCCCATGTTTAATTACCTTAGTTGTTTGTGAAAGACAGATCGTAAAAGCAAAAGGCGCTTGTTAAAACGTATTCGATTAAAGACAATCGGCCTCGCTATATTTATATACTATACTATATTTCGTATGCTACTATATAACGTATACAATATACATTTGTATCGTCCTGCGCCCGGCGTTTGTTTCAACACGAAGCGAGCCGGCAAACTTTGAGGATAGATAGGCGACACTCTTTTGTTTTTGCTGTGACGCCGTGAGTTCGATAGTTATTAGTAGTTTTTTTCAGTTTTAGGCTCAATAGTTTACCTATATAAAGTGTTCTTTGTACATTGGCATTGATTGACTTAAGGCTGATTTGCTAATTAGCATATAATATTTGGCATATGAATGAAATAACGGTGAACACTTACCACTTGTCAATTGAATAGTATTTATCTGCCAATTGAATAATCGCCCCTTAAAAAGTTTGATATGTTTAACTGAATTATTTTACGATTGGCCACAGGTGTCTATAACATTCTTCCATGTCTGTCAGCCTGTAGCAATGATTTTATAAACAGAGTAGTTAAGCTCTGCGCGCCATTTTTATTCAGGCCTCAATTGGATTCCAGTCAGTCTTGGCTACCTGCCAAAATATCGTTAGACTTACGCCAGTATTCCAGTCCAGTCCCATTCTAATAGGCTATAAAAACCTTTTATTAAATGGACCAAATTAGGATGGACAAAGACATCGTACAATTAAAAACACGCTTCGTCTAACGGTGCCTGAGTATTTTTTCACGAGTTTGTGTGTATTAGTTTTGTCTTCTATACAAGTCTGTTACTCAATGTACACTGTAGAAGCAAATAAAAAACAAAGGGTTACGCTAAATCACCCTATTTTAAAGCTTTAACTACAATAAGTGAGACACTTAAAACGATTTATTGAGGTCTCTAAACACTTCACAGTGAAAATGTTTACAGGATTTACAGTTTCAAAATTTAATTGAACACAATTTATATTGGAATGATAAAATTTATAGGTAGGCAAATTAACAATATTGTATGGATGAAACTTTGCCTTTACCACATTGTAAGATTTGTATAAAGTTATATCAATTTCTTTGTTTCAACACATGTTACTGTTTGTTTAAAAACTGTTTTACGCATCTTTACTTCCGTCGCTTGAGTTTTATACATGTTTAGGTATGTAAAATATCTGTATGGGAATGGTGAAAATAACTAAATCAAATTTTATACTTAACTAGGGGCCGCGCGCGACTCCGTTCGCGTAGAAGTCGGTTTCCCGTGGGAATGCGAAGTTTTCCCGCGGTAAAAAGTTCCCTTAATTCTTTCATACATATATTTTTGGTATCTTGAACCGTTTTCGCAGCGCACGCAACGGAAGCCCTCAAGTATGAATAATTTTCCCAGTTTTTTTCACATTTTCCATTATTTCTTCGCTCTTTATAGTTGCCACGTGATGTTATATAGCCTAAAGCCTGCCTCGATAAATGGTCTATTCAACACAAAAAGAATTTTTAAAATCAAACCAGTAGTTCCTGAGATTAGAGCGTTCAAACAAACAAACAAACAAACAAACAAACTCTTCAGCTTTATAATATTAGTATACATTTCAAAAAAAAATTATACATACGTAGGTATATTTGTAACTAACATTTTACAGGCTTTCCGAAAAATTTAAATTAGACGAAAGTAAATGTAACATCTATTTAATTTTTTTTTGAAATGTATACTAATATTATAAAGCTGAAGAGTTTGTTTGTTTGTTTGTTTGTTTGTTTGTTTGTTTGTTTTAACGCGCTAATCTCAGGAACTACTGGTCCGAATTTAAAAATTCTTTTTGTGTTGAATAGACCATTTATCGAGGCAGGCTTTAGGCTATATTACATCACGCTGCAACTATAAGGAGCGAAGATATAATGGAAAATGTGAAAAAAACGGGGAAAATTATTCATCCTTGAGGGCTTCCGTTGCGTGCGCTGCGAAAACGGTTCTAGATACCAAAAATACATGTATGAAAGAATTAAGGGAACTTTTTACCGCGGGAAAACTTTGCATTCCCACGGGAAAACTTTGCATTCCCACGGGAAAACTTCGCATTCCCACGGGAAATCGACTTCTACGCGAACGGAGTCGCGCGCGGCCCCTAGTTTAATTATACTTCCTGTTCAAAGAATTGCTCTGAAGTGGGCGGATTAGGGTGACGACGCGTTGGGAATTTTAAAAGAGAATTACTGCGATTTTTTGGAAACAATATAAACCTATATTTTAAGTACGGAAAATACATTTTCCGACAAATATTTACAAAGTGTAACAATATTTTTTAAAACAGATTATTTGCAGCAGTAAATTATTATAAACGACATATAAAATTAGTGATAAAACTCCGCAATAATCGTTCAATTTTACTACTTCTGGAAACGACAAGCAATAAGCTGGTAAATTAGAAACGAATCATTTATTACAAGTGATTGCAGTTATTAATGTACATTTATTGTTTTACGTGCTTAAGTATTTGATTTCCCATATCTTCTTAATATGTATATTCAGTACGAGTATTAGTAAATTATTAATGACCTTGTGCTAAGTTTTAAGATTTCAACAGCCGAATTTATCCCGTATGACTTCATCGTTGACGTAGATTTCAGTAGTGAATTGTCAGTGTTCAACAGATTTCTTCGTTTTTACACCAAACATTAGCACTTTTATAGCTCGCTCCGATCGCGCCTGAAAACAACCTCAAAAGACAACAAACGTCATATGGGTGTGCACTGGTACACACAGCTGTTAGTTTTCGCTAATTTCTTTGTCGAGTCGCTTTTAGTGAAAGAAAATCAGATTTACTTCGTGCTTAATATATCAAAGCGAGCTGACTTTATACGCTAAGTAATAACACCTAATTATTTTAACGATAAATAAGTAGTTTTGTTATTATTACGGTCGACGACGATATAGACCAATTCGTTACGGTTCGATTTTTGATTCCCCGTGTATGGTAACTATTTTAAAAACGTTTCACGTCAACACTAATTTAATATATTAAAACTTTAGACCTGCATTTCTACATATAAACAGTAACTTTGCCAGCTGTAAGGAATACTCGTTAGAGCGCGTCATATTCTCGGAAAGGGTCGGAAGTTTTCTCTTACGTATGGGTACTTTTTTCCACGGGAAAACATCTCATTCCCACGGAAAACCGACTTCCACGCGAACGGAGTCACGGGTGGCCACTAGTATTGAATAAACGTCAAATAATCATGGAATTCATTCTTACTTACATGCGATATAAGTACGTTAGATAAATCCACAGGTATTCTATAACTTAATAATTGATAAAAGTTGCTTAGAAACACCTTGTGATCGAGCTCTGAAAGTCGATGGGTAGCCTAATAAATGTTTTAATAGTAGTTAAGACTATTTGAATAATAGAGCAGTATCGTAGGTCGGTAACGACCAATCTTTCACTACCCTTTATACCTGCCATAAATATCACTAATTACTATTGTATCCCGCTACAAATCACAGCATCGTTATAAATCACTATTAATTAGCTATAAGGCAAACGCACCAGTGCGTTAGTTATACATTTGGGTGTAATAAACTCGTATATGTAAAGATTATATCTATTTTGTTTCCTAAACATGCCAATGTCTCTATAGCGGGGAAATATCATAGTAATTAAATTGGTAATTACTGAATATTGATGGTTAGGATCTCTTTGATTCCGATCATTTTGTAAAAATGAGTGTCATATAATTGTTAGTGGTATTTTTAATAAGTATACAATTATTTCATATTTAGCGGTGATAGTATAACCGACTAAAACTAGGTGTAGCCGCACTTCGGGTATAAGCCGTAACATATACATGCTGATTCTTAAGACACTTTCTACTTGAAAGAAATAACGCTTCTTACAATAGATATCGATATTTGTTTCAATTAACAGTTATAATACTTAACAACGTTTTCGTCATCCTTTAAAAAAACGTTTGATCAAATTCCATGATATAAATGTTGTATAAAGTATAATTGTTTTATCTGAACAAACAGCTGTCTAGTCCGTTTCCCATCTCTATTTAACAATGAACCGCAATTTAATAACGTTGCTTTATTGATATTGTGGGCGATAAAACCTAAATTAAAATACTTCATTTGATGTAACAGCGGGGCATATTTTATTGGATACCTATATCTACCGATACCTAGGAAACTTATGGACTTTGTAGTCTTTACTATAAATCCTACTTATACTCGTATTATAAACGTGAAAGTTTGTGAGTATGGTTGTATGGATGGATGTTTGTTACTCTTTCACGTAAAAAATATTGGACGGATTTGGATGGAACTTTGCAGTAATATAGGTTATACATCAGAATAACACATAGGGTACTTTTTACCGCGGGAAAACTTCTCATTCCCACGGGAAACCGACTTCCACGCGAACGGAGTAGCAGGCGGCCATTAGTAAATATAATAAAACCTTTGGTAAACTTGCTATTTGATGTTAAACGTTCTCTACAACTAAATGTTTTAAGCATAAGATCACTACAGTCAAAAGTCATTTGTTCCATACAACGACTTAATATTTAATTATTTTATGCTTTATTTACCCCTTTCATTGACCATAGGTCTATTGTGACTCTGAAAATACACTACAGCTATTATTCAACATTGGCAAACTATTATTTGCAGCTGTATTTACTATTCGAATAATAAATAATATAATAATAAATCTCCAGACTAACACACCAATTATGTGGCCCTAAAGTAAGTTGCATTAAGCACTTGTGTTATAGGTACCACACAATGGACTAGGGGAGAACCTAGTTACACCCAGACACGAGCCAATATCGAAAAACCATTTTAAGAAATTGGCCCGACCCGGGGATCGAACCCGGAACCATCCGCTTAGCAGTCCGGTATATATACCGCTGCACCACAGAGGTCGTCAATCACGTAGATATTACGTTAAGCCTTCATTGTGTGCGTTGTGCGACTAACTATTAGTCTTCCTGTTTATCTACGTTTTCATCTTCTCTCTATCCATAATTTATTAATGATTTACTTCTCCGTTGTGTACCAAAATAACCCTACCATTTAAAATCAGCTAGTTATATATGGGTAAATAAATACGTGTGATATCCATAAGTTTCGTGAGGCATTGTTTATCGGAAGCCGTTCAGTGTATTGAAGGCAAGCCCTACGAGTCGGGCAGGGCTCGAAGGGCGAGTCTGATTAATTGCCGGCAGTGACCAAACGTGGTGTACTTAATACTTGGGCTGGCAACACTGGAGATATTTGAAGATGTATATTTGACCCAATTATATATTACTAGTGGCCGCCCGCGACTCCGTTCGTGTGGAAGTCGGTTTCCCGTGGGAATTAGAAGTTTTTCCGCGGTAAAAAGTACCCTATTTTATATTCAGATGTATATTACTGTAAAGTATACCTACGAGTATATTACCGTAAAGTTTCATAAAAATCCACTAGTAGTTTTTACACCGTTTTTACGTGAAAGAGTAACAAACATCCATACAGCCATACTCACAAACTTTCACGTTTATAATATTAGTAGGATGCTTTGCTAAAAAACTAGACAAGAAATGTTTATAATTACAGGAATATTAACCCGAAAGAGGTCTTGGTCGAATATCCCTTTGTAAACTTAATATCATCATCATCATTATCATTATCACATAGTAAATCCAAGTAGTTAATTCTGTCTGTTTGTAGGTATGTTTGTACGCTATTTCCTTCTAATCTACATAACAGATTTTAATGCGGTTTTCACCATATTTTAGTGAATTTATTCATTTAAATTTGTAAATAAAGAACATGCGAAAAATGTTTCTCTTTAGGTTAACAAAAATTCTATGTTTCGTGATCAAGTCGGCCAAAAATACACTATAGCGAATCTACTAGTATATTTATATAACAAAATTGAATGACCTAGACTGTAGTTTAAACACTTAAAATATTGGTTTAGTAAGAGTAGTAGTAAACCAATCGTTCAAAAAGAATATTAATGTAGGAAATATAGTATTTCCCCCTGTTCATTACATTAATTACACTGAAATATGATGACCGCAGTCCATGAAGTAAACTTTCATTTGAATATCGTTCATGCAAAGAGATCCTACAATAGATATACAACTATTTTCCATTAGCTACACCAATCCGGAGCTTATCGCAAAGCAATAAGAACCTTCACCGACTGTTATTAAAGTAATAGGGATACGCCAGTAGGGATAAGAAGGGCAGGGATATCCCAGTTTTATGACTACAAAGACACAGAGGGTAGAGAAGTTATCGTTTTTTGCTATTAAGTTCTGAAAACTAGACGAGTCAGTAATACTTAGACGGAAAAGTTAGTACCAATTTCAAGGATGGTTTCACTTTTAATGTGTTATAAATGTTATCTATAGAGTGATGTTATGAACTCACCTTTATATTCACAAACTTTATACAAATATTCGTTAATATGTTTTGCCTCCTTAAATTATTCATGCTGTAACATATAATTAAATATATTTCAGCTAATTTAAGGTTGAAAAACCGGATATGATCAACAGCGTAAATATGTACATTTGTCGTTTTCGGTGTTATTATAAGCTTCATGTGTACATAGATGGATATGGATATTGTTTTAATTTAAATGTTAGTATATTTATTATGCCTTTTTATTACATTATCATACTCAACTTCTGCTTTTTAAAAGCTTTTATATTTAAAGCTGCCTTATATTTTGAACTCCTAAGAAGCCTTTCTATTAACTATAGCTCTTTTCACTGACATTTACTCCCAGCTTTAAAATTACGTACAAATTAAAACTTTACATCAAATTAAACTTTAAACAATTTATAACAAATCCCCGTGAGCTTGCACGTTCCGGTTGAAGACAAACAATGCGGAGAAACAAACAGACAAACTAAATAGTTGAAGTTATGCAGGGTGCACTGACAGTAGTCTGGTAGACAATTCATTAGTGGCTTTCGACCAGAATCGTGTATACTCTAAACAATGGGCAAACTGGTTTTACAGTCGAATGTTTGTATTTAAATTATCGTAAGTATATTTAAATTAATTTATTTTTCAGAATAATATTTTTTGCCTGAAAATCTTAGAGTTTGTATTAATATCTGAGACAAATATGTACGGATCTCACCTTGGAGCCTCAGGCTGCAAACACGTAGTTAAACGCCTTAATGTACACGTCATACAATAAAGGTCTCCTAAACCCTTGTATAAACAACGCTTCTGAACTGTAACTCCGAGGTTGACCCTATTTTTCTCCTACTTGACTGGACTTGTGGGAATTTTCTAACTTAGGTCGGAGGGATTTACTAAAGCGAACTTACTGTATGAGTTTAGGTTCAAGCTCCAAGTTTGCGTTAAAAATCGGTCGATTAGAAAGCTAATATGGGTAAAATTGTTGACTAAGATCGAATTACAAAAACGTTTACTTCATTCAAAGCCCCCGGATTTGTTAACTGAATTTGATATGATCACGTTAAGTTAATAGGAAATAAGTTAAAGATCTGCTTATGCGAAATTAGACATTATATTTATAGGCCATTGTTTTAGGTACTTTTGTCCTTTATGAAGGCAAATAACAAGCAGAGGGTCTCTTAAAAGAGATGAGCTTTTATCTATCTCATTAATTGTCTCAATCTTATGACACACAATCCAATAATAACCCCTAAGGTTTGAAGGCTTTGTCAATAGAAATGGATTGAGTACGATCTATTTTAAAGGTTTTAATTAAACGTGGGCTTAAACACATGTGCTGAAATAAGTACTTCTAAAGGTCAATAGTGTATTAATTGTGATGTATTTAATAACCTACATACAACTCTCATAGATGGAAAATTCTCAATTAACGAGAATATCTAGTGATTAAGTAATATAACAAGGTGGATAATCGTGAAAAATAAATTCAACTCACTCGTTAAATATCATGCCCGTATCATATAATATTTTACCAACCAACATGCATCGCTTGATTTGAGGCAACATGATAAAGTTTTCATATTTTTAACGAAATTTTCGTGGTAAAATTTTTGCCTCCGATATTTATATCCACGTGAAAAATTTAGCCCTGAGGCTACAACGACAAAATTTTACCTAAAACGCATAGGCCCGTTTTATACTAGTTACAATATTGATCATAGAATAATGTATTTAAATGGGACAAACCGTCGCGTCGCTTACATTAAGTTTCTAGATCGCCTATAATAGTTAGTTTATTTCAAAGGAATCACACACAAGTTGATTTAAGTTAGTTCTCGGGTGTTAGTTCAGCTTGCAGGTGTCATAACTTTGTGTCAAACTTTAGCCTTAAGTTACTGTTATATGTAGGCGTTTTGGGAATAGGGCAAATAAGAAGGTGTAGTAGGATATATGCCTGTATTTTTGATTAAAAATATGTTTAAGACGTCTACGATTGTAGGTTCTGTACCCAACATTGATTTAAGTTTAACGTATATCATTTATCGCTAAAGGTGATTCGTACTAAAGAAAAATATCATTTGGGGTATTTTTTATAACCTGTGAAAAGTAAGTAATTGAGGATTTAACTGTGACTTTAAACTATTGTTTTATTAGCATATAACGTATAAAAGCAATTAATTATAATTGTATCGTGGCTGGTATATATTTGATGTAATGACCGGCAATTGCGGCTGCGGTTGTTCCAATAGTCATATTTGATTAAAACTGCAATGTCTGCCAATTTCGATAACATAGGACGCGGGCACAGTAGTGAAACTGTTCATGTAATATTTATTAAAAGAATGAAATAAATTGTGTTCACAAATTCACTCATAAAACTTCCAAATGTGAAGGTTAGTTTGTTAAGACGTTTGTTGCTAAACCACACATCACTGGTTAGACAAATTTTGATAACATTTCATACAAAGACTCCTATCTGAAATAACACGTTGACTACGTTTTCGCAGAAAATCCCCTCACAGTTACAGATAATTTTCTTTAGCTTCAGTCAGAAGTCACAGGGTTATACGTGCATACAGGTTATATGTAAATAAGTTAACAAATGTAGTACAAGATTGAATCAAGGATTGTCGTTTGAACTTCTCAACATCAAAAGGCCCCAACCCTTACGGCAACCTCGAAGGGCTGACAATATCTTCTACATTAACCTAAAATCTTATGCACAAAAAAAGTTATAAACCTGACTAAATGGAAGCTTATAATAGAACAAGTTTATTCTATATAAGAAAAATAAGAAGTTACTTCACTTTTTCAAAAGTGCCCCAAATTTTTATGCCCCAGCAAATTATAATGACGTTGTGGCCTACAAGTCAGTTGTTTGTGGAAGTTCAGTGAATCATCCATCAGATACTAACACTACTCTGCTAAAAATGCGTCGCTACAAACGTGCCATTATACTGAAATGCTGGATTGAAAGAATCTTCTTTACGTGACTTTCCCCTTACCAAATGTAGCTAAATATAATATAAAAATGTTCAGCGGTTAAAAGGTTAAATGGTGGCGAGGGACGCTCTAGCGTTCATTTTCATTTTGAGTATTTGGTACATGAAAGTATAAGACTAAAAATTACTACGGACATTATGGCAAAAATAAGAAAGGTTTTTTAATCTCTTTTCATATAGAAATGCTGCTACGTGTTGGCACGTGTAATAGGTTATACGATTTGTCACTTACGACACCTATTCTTTTCTATCTTTCTGGCAAGCAATGATTATATTTTTTCTTTAAGTGGTAATTAAAATACATATTATACTAATACAATCCTTCTGAAACAACACAGTCAAAATTAAACCAATTATAACGCTAACTTAAAACGTGCAAAGCAAAAGTGTATAATACTTTCTATTGATAAAGTATCACGAAATTTGATAAAAAGTAAAAGGCTGTGTATTTGTAGTAACTTGTCGATTAACTAATAAGTACCTACGAAACTTTTGTAATTATTCAATTCGCACTTAGCTCGTTCCATTTTCTATTTAAACATAGGTACCAAAACTTCTGCTTAGAAGACAGAAGTTAAAACTCGTTTGGAAATGATTATTTTAATAGTTCTTCCTTCAAACTTACAACATATTAAGCCACTTTGTTAATGTTTGGAATTGCTCCCTAATGTTTGTTTGTCTAATAACGTATGTGTCTTAGCCTATATAAATATCATGTAATTGGGCCCTGAATTTGACTTTCATTTAACACTGCCTTGGGCCATTTTTAATATTTTATCAAATCAAAGTAAGTACTAAGTGGTCATAAATGTACGTTACGTTTGATCGGTCAAGAGCGCTAATCTTTTGTATCTAAATCTTGATCTTAAAAAGATAACAAGTCTTTAATAATAAGGCATTTAACAAGACAGAAATAAAATAAATTGGGGATGTAACCCTTTCAAATTGGAATCAAAATGGTGTACATTTTTAAAATAGGTTAGTTTTGAAGATAGATATTCGAAGAACTTCATGATTGTGTCTCGATCTTACGTGTTTTACTTCATAATTCTAACGACGTAATTAAAGTAAGCTACTATCTGGATATGTTGCATATGGAATAGCTTCTAAAATCAAAGGTTACAATTTCCATCTGTCATAACTTGAATTACAGGTTCACTTTTAGCTTTAATGAAATGAAAACAAATAATTTCGGAACACTATCTACGCACGAAAAGTTTCCGCTACTGCTTGTACTGTACACCCTATAGGTATTTCACTTTCAAAGTTATAAATATGTAGATGAACTTTATCAATATGTTTAACTACTGCCTGTATCCAATCAGAAACTATACCATTGACAAGTAATTTCACTTATGATATATATTTAATGATTCAGATATCAAACATGAAAGACGAAGCCTGATCATTAATTAAGCAGTATTTCATTAACAACACATAATAACATTGTTTGTAAGATAATAACAATTTGTTAAAATGATACTTTAATTTAATGAACATGTCATGTTATATAGGTAAGACGATACCATTATGGAACTACAAATAATTATCTGTTTATTGTAGTATAATTATGTAAACAGACATAATTAAGAGTTTCATCTTATATTTAAAAATGATAAACAGCAACTATTTTTTAATAAATAATAGTTGGATACTAAAATAATTTGATTTAAAATCGAATAACAAGCTTTGACTTGAATTACCAATATTATAATATGTAAAGTTTGCAGTTTTGTCTTCCGGGTAATTACTAGAAAAAGTCAATGCATTGATTGACTGTGTAACGTTACCAGGGTGCTTTGTCAGGGAGTGACAACAGTTATCAGTAACGTAACTCAACATATTAATTTTATGGCGGAATTATTAACATTAATTTTAAGCGGTATTACTTACCTGAGTACAAAACCTTAGCTTATCAGGAATTTGGTAATGAAGCAAACAATGACCCTTCCTAGGCAAATGACCTGTCACTCTACGTAATCAAGGACACACCTACAATAGTATGTAATGTAACGAAATAGTTAAATATATAGTCTTTGATTCTATACTATTTTTTTGCAAATGTTAAGTTTTGTAAACAATGTCGATATTTCTATATTATACAAGAGCACAAGTCTTAAAGTTTTTTATCGCAATTTCAGCATTTAACTAAAAAAACATAAACGATCTCTCATTTTTGCAAAAACTGAAAAATACAGAGATATTGCGATTTTCCGTATGTCTAAAAATTAAAGTTAGCCCCCTTATTCGTCACAAAGTGTTCGCCACACACCAGCGCCTCCAGCGGAGACTAATGTAACTAATTCCACACTCAAATGCCTATATCACTGTTTACTATTACGTGCAGGTTCCAAACGGTACATAGTTGCAGAATAGATGATGTTGACTCAATGTAGTTAGCGGTAGAGAGGGGGCGGGGCGCGGGGGGCTTTGTGACGTGAACAAAACTGTCATTAACTTTAAATGAAGAGCTCATTACATAGTGGTTTGAGGTTTAGGTACGATGGTTGCCATCGGTTAAGGATAAAATGGCTTTTAATTATAACATATGGTAGTTTTGAAAGTTTAAAAGTACAAAAGGTTGTTAGTTAATTGTCAATCGAAAACTTCTGAACGGTTTAAGTCAAAACTTTGAATATGCATAAACATTTGTAGTAATAGAAGTACCTATGGTATTTTTTCAGAGAGCAGAGATTATTCTTGTGGATAAACGCATTACTGCGGCTGACACCGAGGGCGGAAATTAATATATAAATGCGCTTTGCTTTTTAGACGTATACATATCTATAGGTATGGTTAAACCCCTGTTCACGCATGTGATTATAAACGGTGTCTTTAGAAATGTATGTTGTGCTCAGTAAAAACGTACGAAGTACATGATTCGAGGATTATCAATGTGCAAACTATAACAAATATGAATTGCTTAATGGAGCAAGGATTTATTAATGGTTAATGCGATCTGCCATATTTATTTTGTATCTAGCGTTTTGCCGAACGGTCTAGCAAGCAGCTGACTTTATCTTGTGTATGAGGTATACTCTCGCGGTCAAAAGGCATCAATTTTCAAACTCTTACATTTATAATATAAGGATAATACCACCTTCGTTGTTACTTCAATACCTAACAAGCAACCCTTTTAATATGTAACTTGGTATGCCATATTAACTTTTACATAAACATTTTCCATATTATTTAGAAAAGCCACAAAAATTCAATCTTTGATGTTAAAGGCACCACAGATTTTGTAATATAAATAGTGTGATGGAAGTCATTGAACTGTTAAAATATTTTCTTGAAACGAAAATTTAACAAATACTGATTATATTAAGGGACCACATGAAGAGGTTTATGATTTGTGTGATAGTCTGTCTTATCCTTTTTAGAATATATACGTATTCTTTTCATAAAGTGGCATCAAAAATGTTGCTGATATTCTTGGCGGTAACAAATAAAAAGGTTTAGCGTAATGTCGGCGCTTGTGAAGTGAACTAAAGAATGTTACTAAAATTATATTTATAATATCTGTTTGTTAATAAGAAAAATATAATGAATTGGAGTTTCTTAAGAATGAAACATAAATTCGTACAAATCTCTAAGGACAAAATCCACCAACATAATATAAGGGAATTTTATTTTGTTGACCGATATTATTTATTTATTAAATTTAAACACTTAGTTATATTGATACAATGTAACCCACCCTGTAGTTTCAAACGCAGTTAAATGACTCGCTAAATTGGGAATGGGTACTTTCCCGCAGTAAAATACCCATTTTTCAGGTTATTTATAAAACAAGTTTCGTGGAAATTTGTTTGGTATATTTTGCGTGAAAGAGTAACAAACATCCATACTCACAAACTCTCGCCTTCATAATATCAGTAAGAAGTAATGAAGCTTAGAAGTAAAACGTAGTATCTCTTTCTTGTTCCACTGTCATCATTTCCGTTTCCTGGTTCCACTAATTGACAAAAGGGATTTGTTATCTATTGTTATTCTGGTTGACAGACTCCACAAAATACTTCCTTATTGGTTATCAATACTAAGTAAGACTATGTCAATACTCGTATATTATTTTACTGGCCTATATACCGAAGCTTCGTATGCGTTAACTTTCGATTTTGTATAATAATAAGGCTATAAATATTTGCTTGATTAAGTAAATACCAACATACAATCTTTCACAGTTAACTATAATATTAGTCACTGCGATATATCTTGTTAGTTTTTTAACGAAGCTAAATCATAATATTAAAACATAGTACAAATAGTTAGCGACCTCTCTCAAATCACATATATAAAACCTAGATCCTTGTAAAAGATTGATAGTGATAAAACCACGGCATAGATTTATGTCTGTGTTACCTTGGGATGTCATATCTATGATTATGGCAAGCCGATAGGGAAATTCATAAAAAAACCGCCAAATGTGGCAACTTGATTCCCAGATTTCTAATATGAAAAAGGGTATTGAGATTTTCTGAAGATCGTTTATATTTTATTCATGAAAAGCGTCAAATAAACCCTATATCTATGATTTAAAAGCGTTGAACAATCATATATTTCTCAATAACGAGATAACAACAAACACGTGAACATTATTATTCCACCGACATCAAACCGTCGTAACGAGTTTGTATTGTGATTCATTTTTGTTTGCAGACACATTTATTCATCCAACCGAACCTCCATGTAGGCAATACAAGATAGGTAGAGTATTATTTACAACTGATTTTTATCAAATAACAAACCGTTTTGCAATTATTTTTTATGAGATTTTGGAGTGAAAAAATGACTTGTAAAACATATTTTGCTATTTTAATTTGGCCAATTAGAAGATTCTTATTCTTACGGCAAATCTTTGTTGCAAATGAAACTCGATATATATTTTTATTTTATGGAAGGTCAACAGCTACAAAAAAATGTTAAAAAGCATAAATATGAACTTTGTATTCCCTTACGCTCAACAATCCAGTTTAAAAAAATATTTAGTTTAGTAAAAATACACAATCCAAAGTTTTTATGTTTATACATTTCATACTTTAATTAAGTGTTATATTAATTCGACAACTCGCGAGTTCGATAAACAAAACGTCATTTTAAATTTACAGCTGTTTCATTATAATATGTTTTACGCGTATTAAAGGTGTATGTAATTTTAATTCGCGTAACAAATCGGTGTAGCTTACTTCCAGCTCGGAACCTGTAATTAAATCTCCACAATATCATGTTAACGAGGCAACGGTATGTATTTATATTCATAATCCCTGAATGGGAACGTTCGTGGAATACCACATCATTGTGGAAGGTTTACTACCGAACTCTGTACACATTTTGTACTTATCTGCGGCGAGATGTTTTGGGCGGGAAGTAGAGATGTGGCATTAAGTGTAAATCGATTTATTTCGTTTTGAAAATAATCGATATTCGGAAAAGGTTTTTTTAAAACTAATGGAAGACTTAATTGCATAATCGTTTTATAAAAAAATTGCTTTCGTGTTAAGTTTGCTTTGTTACATAACTGACCATTTGGGGCAGGATAGAATTAAAGATAACAAAACTAAAACTTTCTAGTTAAAAGAAAGTAAAAGTAACATCGATAACACATAAATATAACGATTGATACAAAGTCGATTATTTGCATTCTTAGAGGCAAGTGCCTTGAGATAACAATAATGTTGTAGTACCTACAATCAAGAAGAAGATTTATATGTCTGTGTTCAGTTGTGACATACAACAACAGTCGAGTGAGAGAAATGCCAACTAAAATATAAGTGATCACGTATGTTCTTGAACTTAGTTAAAGTGTGGATTTACTGGATTATATATATATGCTTTTAATATATAGTAATATTGGCAAAGTGTTCGTAGTTAAAATCTTTCTTTGTTTTTACATCACTTAACGGTTGGCAATTATTTTAAGATAAATCGTTTTTTTAATTCTTTTAATTATTTAAGCACTTTAGTGAGTTTTACCCATTAAACCCATTCTGTAAGGTATCACTTCATTCATAACTTACTATTTATATAATCTATAAGATGTCGGTTCCGTATGAAATTTGTCTTTATATTATTGTTTTTTTTAATGGTTTGATGTTTGTTATGATTCTACTAAATACGGCTCTAAAAGGAGCTAGCGGCATTTGTCTCGACGGTCAGTGCAAATCTTCAGAGCGGGAGATCACTCGCCCATGAAATTGGCAAAATAAATAAAGAGTAACAGGAAAGCCCAATCCAGCTGCGTTTATATATTCGCGATCCTTTCTTGCAATAAAAAAAAACAATATCAATAGATGCCATTTGTTATTACGGCGCGATACAATAATATCATTACTTTAGTGCCATTCATGTAGTATGAAGGCAGTTCGTAAATGGAGTATTCCAATCAATACATATATGCTTTACATTTTCCCATCAATAAATGATTAATGTCAGGTTCCTTAGGCATAAATATCGTCGTAACTACTACTCCATAGCGGGTTCGTAGCCTCGTAGCTACGTAGCACTCCTTGACGTCACCGTAGCACTGACGCCGGCGCATGTGAGCGAGAGAGCGATGTCAGTCCTTCTCTCACGCACCATATTCCCTATCGTAGTAAATATTTAACCTCCCAATTTCATACGTTAACATAGTTTCTAGTATTATTTGTTTTTTTTATAGTTGATCTTGTTTTGTTCTGTGCTTATTATCCGGTAGTAAAGGTAATTTATAACTTTTTTACGACTTGCAACATAATCCGATTTGTTATCTTACGTGTGACTTATTTACGATATAAAGGATGTATTTTTGTCTCGGTACGTAATTAATGTTAACATTAACTTTTATGACTTTAGCTATCAAGTTTACTAGGAAAAACAATGTGTAAGTTTTGTCTTAAATAGTAAAAAAACAAAAACAAGCATCGCATAAATCTTGAACGATTATTTTTTTCTCATTCTTAATGTACAAAGTTTGTTTGTTCTTGCTTCGTATAAAATACATTTTCGTTTACATTCAAAATGTACCTACAATTTCAGTGTAAAAGGAATGAATTTCTGGAATTACATTCTTGGTGTCCAAAATCGCAGTAGACGGACATTTATTTACGCTTCCCTTTCTTAATGTAAGTGCAATTTCTTTCTTTTCTGGGACAACTCGCTGAATATTTAAGAAGGTGCCTGCAAACCGAATGTTTTCAAGGAAAAGGAATATTTTTATTGTGAATTGTGCTAGGTAATTGCATTATTTTAATAATAAGGACATGGTATCCTGTTTTTTTATATAATAATGATTTTCCAGACTAACACACCATTTTTAGTGGCCCAAAACTAAGCGTAAGCTTGTAATCTATTTAATGGACTAGGGGTTGCACCAGGGACCTACCGCTATACAATCCCGTATATGAACTTTTCTTATAAATATGAAAGATTTCATAAATAGCCGTACGTGCGGTGCTCCATTACTAGGCTTGGAAGCAATTTTTTTTTTCATTATCACTGCTAAAATCAGTCGACAAATGACAGCCGATTCAGTAGAATACGAGTATGTAATCATATTTACAAAACGCTTTTTAATTTAAAAAAAATGATAAATTACAAAAATGCGGTTAATTTGTGTTGTTTTCCGAAACAACTGTAAATTTTCACTAGTCGAGAAGAGACGTCAGGTGGCCCGCTTGCTCATTTGTTCCTTTTTTATAAAAAAGAGAGGCACTGGAAGAATAAGAAAACTACGATATCAAGTGATATATAGAGTACTTTTATTTAAGATCATTTGTGAAGCCACGGGCGGCATTTAAATACATAATGTTATACGGTGCATTACCTTTTCCTTCTTTGTTTGGTCCGTTGAGTATCCGGATATACATATAATTTGTATTTTATTTCCACACTGGCCGGGAAATTCAGTAAATTTGTAGCTGTATCCTCAGCCGTAGTTGGTATTAGGATATATTTTGCGATTTATATTAGGTTCTGTAAGCAATCGCTCCCGTAGGCCTCTGGAGAATACTGTTACAAACTAGATACAACCTTTCTTAAGCATTGGCGGCTATACATGTAAAATAAAATAAATAAAATAAAATAGCCTTTATTTCCACAAATTGTTTAGCATGCATTACATATTTGTTTTGTTTGATAGTATATTATCTATGTCAATAATTTATTATCTAAATGAATTTACATAACAATTTTCTTCTAGTTTTATGTTATTTTTTAATTAGTCAAGTAAGTAATTTATTTTCGTTAGTCATTGTGGGCTGTCCATTTTTGGACATAGGCCTCCTCCATCACATTCCATTTTGTCCTATCCTGCGCAGTTCTGGTCCACGTGGCCCCGGCAACTGCCACGATGTCGTCCGCCCAGCGGCGGCGTGGGCGCCCTGGTGGGCGGCGCTCGTCACGCGGGTACCAATGCAGCATCCTCTCGGTCCATCGATTGTCTTGCAGTCTCGCCGTGTGTCCAGCCCAGCGCCATTTCAGTCTACATGCCATCTTCGCTGCGTCTATTATTTTTGTTTCTTTTCTTATATCGCTACACTTGACTTTGTCTTTTAATCTTAATCCAAGCATACTTCTTTCAGCGGATCTTTGGAAGGTTCGTATTTTCTTGGTTACATATTTTGTAATTGGCCATGTTTGACATCCGTATAGTAGTGTGGGAGTGACAATTGAATCCATGGCTTGTTTCTTAAGGAGTATTTTCATTTTGGATTTAAAGATGTGTTTCAGCGACCAGTAAGCATTCCAGGCTTTTTTAATTCTTCTCTCTAATTCTTCTTTATAGTCAGTTTGAAACGACATAACCTGTCCCAGATATATGTACTGTTCTGTGTATTCTACGATTTGATTGTTTATACATATGTCTACTTTGGTATCATTTGTCATAACACAAGTCTTCTCAGGATTCATCTCTAGTCCACATTTCAGGCTCTGGTTGGCCAGTGACTCTATCATGAATTGGAGGTCGGCAGGGTTTCCCGCAATGATTACGATATCATCGGCAAAACGTAGATGGTTCAAACGTTCGCCGTCGACATTGATACCAAGGTTTGTCCATTCTAGTTTTCTAAAGATATGTTCTAGGAGACAGTTGAAGAGGTTTGGCGATATCGGATCTCCCTGTCTTACTCCTCTCTTTATTCGGAAATCTTCACCTTTCTTCTCCAGCCTTACATTTGCTTTACTTTTTCTATAGATCTCTATTATAATATTTATGTATTTCAGTGGTATTCCTTGGTCTATTAAGGCCTTCCAAAGTTCGTTATGTAGAATTGTGTCAAAAGCTTTAGAATAGTCTATGAAGGCAACATAGAAGGTTTTCTTATACTCTGTTAGTTTTTCTATTACTTGTCTTAGTGTAAATATATGATCTAGTGTTGAATATTTACTTCTGAAGCCTGCTTGCTCCCTAGGTTGTTGAAACTCAAGTTCATTCTTTATTCTGTTTAAGATGATGTTAGTAAATAGTTTATATGTAGATTGTAATAGACTAATAGGTCTGTAGTTGCTGATTTTGAGCGGATCTCCTTTCTTGTAGAGTAGAGTGATTAATGAAGTCTCCCATTGTTCTGGTATTTTCTCTTTGGAGATAATTTCATTATATAAGCTAGTCAAATGGGGTGTTAATGGTTCCATTAGAGCTTTGATGACGTCGTTGGTAATGTTGTCTTCACCTGGGCTTTTCATTGTTTTAAGTTTCAAGATTGCATACCTTGTTTCTGTATCTAGTAGCGGAGGAACCGCTTGGTTTGCATGTAAGTGTACATCTGGTAGAGTGTAGTAATCTTGAACTTCATGATTTATGGCACTGTAAAGATCTTTATAAAATTCTGTTGCGATTCTTAAGATTTCATTTCTATTTGTTGTTTTATGACCTGTTTTGCTGTTTAATTTGTCTATCCATTGTTTTGCAGTATTTATTCGCTTATTTCCTCTCTTCGCAGATCTTCTTTTTTCAAGTTCTTCTTCCATTATATTTTGTTTGTATTTGTCAATATTGTTATTTATGTTTTTCCTTATTTTGTTGTAAAGATGCTTTAACTTCTTTCTTTCCTCTCGTGTCTTGGTTAGTTTTTCTTTTAGTTTAGTTCTCTCTTCAATCAGTCCTTTTATTTTGTCAGTCATAATTGAGTCTATTCTTTTTTGTTCTTTTATTACAGGGAGCTGGTTGACGCTGTTGTTGATGGAGTTTATGAGTTTTTCATATGTGTGTTGAACATCTTTCTGGTTTTCAGGTTCTATTCTGGGTGGGGTAAAAAAGTCAGGTAATGCCTGTTTTTGTAATAGTGTTAGGTGCGATTTTCTTTTACGGAATGACTTTCTATTATTTTGTTTGATGTTAAACTTCAGAGTTGCTCGAACCATTCTGTGGTCGGTGGGATGGGATGTCTTTATTATTTCGTTATTAAACACTATACTTTTATTGGTTTTGTAGGTAATTATGTAGTCGATTTCGTTTTTTGTTAGACCATCCGGGTGCAGCCAAGTCCATCTTCTCTTTGCTTTTTTCTTAAAATGTGTATTCATTATGTAAAGTTGGTTTTCTAGACAGAACTCTAACATGATTCTTCCTCTGTCGTTCCTCGTTCCGTATCCGAATGGTCCAACTGCTGCTCTATCGTCTGAGGTACATTGTCCAAGTTTTGCATTGAAATCTCCTATAATAAATGTTGATGATTGTGTATTTTCGAGAGCTTTTCGGATTTGTTCATAGAAAATGTATATTTCTTCCATGGTAGAGTTTTCAGTAGGGGCATATACTTGGATTACATAAATGTTGTGATTTCCAATAGTAAGAACAATCTTAGCTACTCTGTCTGATATAGGTTGAAAGTCAATTATATCGTTTTTGTATTCTTTTTTCACCATAAAACCGACGCCGTTTCTTCCACTTTTCTTGCCTGTATAAAGAAATATATAATCTTCATATTCAGTAATGTGGGTACCTTCTTTTTTGATTTCTGAAAGGCCCAGTATGTCCCACTTAATATTTTGAAGAGATAGCTCTAGTTGTTCTTGTCGTCCAGATCCCACGAGTGATCTTACATTTAGTGTATTTATGTAGAGTCGTTTTATTGATGTAGATTGATTTTCTAGTGTGATGGAGGGTGATAGTCTACTGCTCCCTGGGAGACCACCCCTGCTGGGAGAGTTAAAGTTTCTGTAAATAGGTGTGCATGGTTTGGAATGTCGGAGAGAGGCCGTTGTTTGTTGCTATGGTTTGTCATTTTCAGCAATATTTACTTCTGAAAGTGATGTCCTAGTTCTCATATAGGAGTCTAGGGTTTTACTTTTGCGGTTATTGTAGTCCATTTTTGATTTTATTACTTTTGGCACAGACTCCGGGGGCGGGGCAGTCTTTCTCTTTAAGTTTCTTGTTTGTGTCCTTGCGGAGTCTGATGTTGTTGGCTGTTGTTCCTTTATTTTAATTATCTTATCAAATTTTAAAATCACATGTTCTCCTTGTTCTTTCCGGGCTTGTAGTTCACCTTGTAATTCTTTCCTTTTTTCAAGTATTTTTTTCGTGAAGTCTTCTTTTATGTAAATTGTAGAGTCTAACAAGTGTTTTTTGTTTTTCAAAATGAGTATTTTTTGGCCCATTGTACAAAATGTTACTGCTATGGGTCTAGTTTTATCATTCTTTTTTCCTATTCTTCTAACTGATTCTATGTCTCGTCTGTCGCATGGAACTTTTATTTTATCTGTTATTGTCTTAATTATTATTTCTTCAAGACTATGGTAGGATTTTTCTCTTTCTTCTATGCCAAAAAACAACAAGTTTCTCTTTTTTAAGTATTGTTCCATTCTGTCTATAGTACTTTGCTGTTCTCCTATTATATTCTCTAGTAATTCAAATTTAGATTCAATATTTTCGAACTTCAAGTTGGTATTTTTGTTAATATCTTGTATTATTGTCTCCTTCATACTGTTTGTTTCTTGTCTTAAGTTCTTCATTTCATCTTGTATGGCTTTCAGTACATGTGTTAATTCGTCCATATTGATGGGTGTGGTCATTACTAAGTCTCTAAAGTCAGATGGTTCGGAATATTCAAATATTATTTTCAAAAATAATTTTAAGTTCCACCGCAGTCTCGATCCTTGACCTGCCGCTCATCGGTTACCGCACTAAGCCGCCCGGCCGTCTGTTGTTTGATGGGAGTAGTGAAATAGCGAACTTTATGAAGTACGTCAAAAATCGTTTGGATTTTTATTTGTCAATGTGGGTGTTTCATATTTTTGTCATTTGAACCGTCACACATTTCACAAGTTTGAAGTCTTTTTGGGCTTTCAGAAGGATATTGGAGTAGTAGTTTTCTATTATTGTCACTTAATTTACTTCACCAGACTGTTTTCAACACAGTTTACAATAATTTATTGGAATAGGTTTGTTGCGGTTTGAGTTTTTCGCCAAATGTTATTTTTACAATGTTTTCTCACTAGATATTGGAGTAGTAGTTTTCTATTATTGTCATAAACGAGTAGTTCACTTCACCAGATTGTTTATAATGTTTAATGAAATGTGTTTGTTGCGGTTTGATTGAGTTTTTTCGGCAAATGTTCACTTGTATAGATAGGTGTTTTGTTTACAGTATTTTCTCACTAAATTGTCACTTGTTTGCATAGATAACGTTTGTGTTCATCACTGGTAGTCTTTTGTTTGGAAAAAACATTAAATTGTAGTCCATAGTGCACTTTTAATATTTATAAAGGATATTAAAACACGGAGCTGATCTTTGTTGTGGCACTGTGGCGCCCTCTCTATACATGTATGTCGTACAATATATTTAGGAAGAAGCAAGTTACCATTTCAAAAAAGATGTTTTCATTTTTTTTCCAGTCCATTGAAAATAAAAATGGAATTGGGATTGAATGACTTACTTCAATACATCTTCGTTCTTTTGTGTGATGAATATAAGAATATGCTTTAGCACAAATTCATCTGGTATGAGGGTTTTTGGAAACCGCCTTCATTACATTACAATACAGACGAATA
Source organism: Emmelina monodactyla (assembly GCA_916618145.1). NCBI lineage: Eukaryota > Metazoa > Arthropoda > Insecta > Lepidoptera > Pterophoridae > Emmelina > Emmelina monodactyla. Next base: position 9,394,287 of record OU745316.1, read on the forward strand.
ATTTGTTACAAAATCGCTTATTGTAAAAATATATAAATTTTTAAAATACCTCTCAAAAAATTAGGGAAGTTTATGACGCATTTACGATCATGTGTATTCGCTTGACCATTTTCATATTTAAACCCTTGCTTGGTTCTGTCATATAAATACGAAATGTTCAACGAACGACGACATGCGCATCGATTTAAATTAAATACATTTGCACGTACGATTCCTTAGATAAAATAGGTATTACCTTCTTACTGACGCATTTTAAGTATTTATTATTATTATTATTATACTTAAGTTCAAAAAGGCGTTTATTGTTGATGCTGTATGTGTTGCATTGTTAGAGTTTTTTTTTAACTTTAACTTAAAAATCATTTTTCCTTATTTTTATACCCTACAAAAGATATCATAATATTGTCATCTACTTCAAAATGTCACCGTAATCACATTATAAGGACCATGTTTACATACGAACTAAATCTGATATCCGCGAGCGTTACGACGTTAATTAATTTCCAGATAATTTTCTATCTCACGCCATCGCGGGCCTGCTTTATACACGGTGGGAATTTGAGGGTAGTCACAAATTGATTGTAAAGCAGCGATGGAAGATTATGACGCGTGTTACTAACAGTAATTAATAACCTTGTTACAATGAACATAAGTCGCGTTTGCAACTTTTGATGATTACATTGTTATCGTTTTTGAATCTGGCTTTACAGTGTTTTGTATATTGATCTAGTGTAGTTAGTGTCCTAGGCATCATTTCGGGCGAGACGAGTTTCATAGTTTCCCGGGTATTTTTGCCGCTAACTTATTTGTTGCGATTCTATGTCTGTACATAAATTCACAAAAATTCTGTTGAGCTAATGCTCATTTGTCTTCTCTTCTTTTTTAAAATGTGTTTGATAAATTAATTTAAAGACAATCTTTTTATTCACCCATATTTTTTATTGTAAAGATATAGAAAATAATGAACCGCTTGCAAAAATTTTTATTTCATAGTTTAAAAAGTATCAACGCCCATGACTCAATACAGTATTGAATTCAATCCGGAATAGCCCAAAATCCGAATAATGAGAAGTGACTGAACCCTGATTAGAATATATCAAGTTGCTGCCCGTTGTCTTACGTTACAAGTTATTTACATAAATATCTGGATACAACTGCCTACAATTGGCTATTTAACGCACCGGTTCACAAAATGCTCATAAATTTAATAATTGCGGGTAGATGCTTAGATTGCAGATTTTAAGACATGCTAGGCTTATTTAATCTTACTGATTAACTGAAGTTTGGGATTATGTGTGTTTGTTGGTATTTCACGTTGAAGAAACCAAAATCAAAATACTTTTATTCATCATACATATGTAACCATAGATTTATTATCTTCGCTCTCGCTCTTTCTAGATGGAGCACTGGTACTCGTAAAATGCGGCAAAACATAAGTGTGCTGAATTCAGCATACTCGAACCTACCCGAGCTTGTGTCAATTTTTATGCAGGGGCGTAGCCGCCGTATCAATTTTTTGGGGCCCCCGAGCTACAGGGGCCATAAAATAGTGAAAACTTAAAAAGAATGTATTTTTTTAAACCTACACATTGAATATATGTTTTTTTTTTTTTTTTTTTTTTATGTAGTATAGGTAGCAAACGAGCATGCGGGTCACCTGATGGTAAGCTTACTTTATTCTTTTTTTTTGAACAAATTTCCATAAGTCCATACGTTTCCAAACTGACGGTGTTAAAAAAGTAAAATATTTTTTACAAGATATAGGACTAGTGGCTGCTCGCGACTCCGTTCGCGTAGAAGTCGGTTTCCGTGGGAATGCGAAGTTTCCCGTGGTCAAAAGTTCCCTTAATTCTTGTATACATATATTTTTGGTATCTAGATTCATTTTCGCAGCGCACGCAAGGAAGCCCTCAAGGATGAATAATTTTCCCCGTTTTTTTCACATTTTCCATTATTTCTTCGCTCTTAATAGTTGCAGCGTGATGTTATATAGCCTAAAGCCTACCTCGATAAATGGGTTATTCAACACAAAAATAATTTTTAAATTCGAACCAGTAGTTCCTGAGATTAGAGCGTTCAAACAAACAAACAAACAAACTCTTCAGCTTTATTATATTAGTATAGATTTCTCGTTTGGAAATGCATAGTAAGATCAAAGAGGATAGTCTGACAGAGGATATACTCGTATATAAATAAGTATATTTTGATGAAACTAGTAATAAGCTACTTTAATAAACGAAAACTGGTTCTAAAAGTCACTATTTATTATAACATCCAAAACCCTAGAAACGTGTATAGTAAAACCCATAAATGAATAAGCAAAAAGAAACATATTCTTTGTGTTTAAATATTTTTTATAGGGCCCTTAAAAATATTGTTACTCCTACGCCCCTGTTTTTATATGACATAATATTTGACATTAACCCTTAACCACCTAGCACCTATTTTTGTCCTGTTACCACCACCGTGCGGTCGCAAAGACCGCTAATAGATAATTGCGTTGATTTTAGGATTTCAATTAACAAATTAAAGTTCCGTAACAAAACATGCAAATTTATACGCCAATGCTTCGTTTTAGCACCAAATATTTGCTATTAAATTATAAATGTCTTTAGGAACTGAAAAAAAAAATATAGCAATTGTTTCGTATTTTTGTAAGTTTTTAACATAAAAAGTAGTAAAAAATAACTATCAATTTTTTTTATTAAAATTATATTTGAATTTTATAAAACATTACGGTCTCTGAGACTGTAGGTAGGTGGTTGATGGTTAAAAAATAGTCAATTTTAAGAGTAGTTACTAAAATATAACAGCTTGCAAGGAATGTCAGGGGTCATATATAGATGGCGTTTCAAAACTTTTGAAACATTTATTTTTTATTGCCAAAATGATTGAAAAACGACAAAAAGACAGATGTGTAGTTTCCGTTTTGCAGAGCTTGAATTTTTTACGTATTATTTTGTTGCTCAGCGAGGATGATAAGTAAATAAAAGGTTTGGACTTAAGCGACATCTTGGTTTGTTCCAAGTACTAAGTCAGAAAACATGTTATGGTTTGGTCAGAGGCTTTTCGAACAGTTATGTATTATTTGACACACGAGTTGGCACGAAAATAAAAAACTGCCGCAAGATCAAAGCTATTGTTTACAGGCAGTGCTCCATCTAGTAAGAGCGAGAGCGAAGATAATAAATCTATGTATGTAACATATACTTAATGAACGTCAATGTTACAAACTTCGACTTGACCTAACCGTAGACTGGGAGAAAAAAGCCGGCGGAAAAAAACTCCCAGCACTCTTTTCAGAAATTATACAATCATAACGTGTACATTCAGTGAACATATAAATTATTTTCTCGTGTTTCAACTCAACACTATAAAAGTAAAAAAATATAAAACTGCTAGTACGAGGATTTGGATGAAACTTTATTAATAGATAAGCTTTAAGCTGAAATAACAAATGGGGTATTTGTGACCGCTGGAAAGTAACCAATTTCCACGGGAAAAATGATTTAGCTGCGCGTTAAACCACGGGCGGAAAGGTTTAAATACACAAGAAAAGTAAATATTACATTCATTCATACATTCTTATTTCCTAATTAAACGATGATTAAATTATAAAATGAAATATTCAGCACGGTTTCTTCGGAAAATATATTAAAAGTAATTAAGTTTGTTGATTAGCGTGTTACGTGACGTCACTACACGCAGTATATTGTAGGTACCGACACCGATTTCACAACCTTATGGAAGCAACGGAAATGCAAGGCAAGATGCTGACAGTGCTTCCCACGGTAACCTACACGTGTAGCTTAGTTTTCTTTATATGTGTAATTTAGTTATAAGACACTTTTGTATCTACCATCGATCAATTGTCGCGTCTTTAGTTTGTACTTTAATTTTAATAAATTAACTTTAATCAAGTTTTGGTTTTTTTTGCATCCTCCGTCTGTAGCATACGTAATTGGCGCAGTCGGTAGGATCTCGCGAGTCGGTCCGCGAGTTAGAGTCACTTATAGTACAAACTTCGCGAACCGTCCGGGTGGTCTCAACCACTAAACCGAGATCCGAATCTATAACGGGCTACTGACGAGGAGTATCCAGATATCGATACCGCAAAGGAGACCAGAATGCACATGTAAGTACTCTTGAACTATTCATGAGCTGCTTTCCTTATCCTTTAATTCCTATATTAAATTTAAGTATTACTTATATTATTTTTCAAAAGTCATATTTGAAAGTAATTAAATTCCTTATAGTTATTTTACTTTAAACAATCAAGTTAGTTATTTCTCATAAGTAACGTGATACGTAATTATAACTACTTAGTACTTATCATTCTAAAAATAGATTTGCTTTGCAGAATAGGGTTATTCCTGTTGAGGCTATATTTTATTTTTACTTTTACATTTTTGTGTTTTATGTGTTTTTAGGTATTTGATTTTTATTTCATTTGATTTTATTTTTTATTGTGTGCAATTTTTTTTTATGTGTGTGTTTTATCTTCTTATTTCATTCTGTGTGCGTTAAGTAATTTTTCACAATTTTTCATCCAAGAAAAGCGAAAAAACCTAGGGTAGTGAGTAGACATAGTAGACAGGACTCATCTAGAAATTTAAATAGTGATACGGATTTTAATATCATGGCCGACTTAGAACAAATTTTTAAAGCTTTAAGGCTAGTACCGGAATTTGACGGCAATACTAATGTGCTCACTCGTTTCATTAAATTATGTGACGAATTAGTTACATGCTTTCTCACCCAAGAGTGCACCAATTTAACGAAAGTTGCTTTAATTATCGGGATTTTGAATAAAGTCACGGGGCCCGCCGCCCGGTTAATAAATTCGAACGGTATTGCGGATAGCTGGGATGGCATACGTAGTGCTCTTATTAATAACTTTGCAGACCAACGTGACGAAATCTCACTTTACAACGATTTGGCTCTTCTCACCCAGGGGTCTAACACACCTCAGGAGTTTTATGAGAAATGTCAGAACTTATTCAGTACAGTCATGACATACATTACATTACATGAGAACGTTGATAGCACTATAGAGTCAAAGCGCATCCTTTATAAAAAGTTAACCCTTCAGGCATATCTTAGGGGCCTTAAAGACCCTTTAGGTTCACGAATTCGATGCATGAGACCCGAAACAATCGAAAAGGCTCTAGAATTCGTGCATGAGGAATCGAACACCCTTTATCTCCAACAGCGCAATGATAACTTTTCAGATAAAAAGCCTCAAAATCAATTTATGCCACATAAATTTAATAGTTTCACTCAGCCTTTGCAAATGCCAGTAAAATCTTTTAATTTTCCTATGCCGAGTCATTCCAGACCTAGCCCAGTTAATTTACCACCTAGACCGATGCCGGTGTGGAAACCCAATAACTACCAGGGGCCGAGCAGAACACAAATGATGTTCAGGGCGCAACCCCCTAATTATAATGCGCAAAGCAATATGTTCAGGTTACCTCATAACCAACCACCTAAATTTAATTTTTCTAAGCCACAGCCAATGAGTGGTGTTAGCCCTTTTACATCTAAACCGCCACCACTCAGGGGTCATGATTGGTCCAAAACTGGCAATCCACCCCCTACAAATTATTTTAAAAACCGCGAAATGAATTTAAATGAGTGCTATGACTATTACGAACCGACTTACCATGACTATTACTCTGATTACTATACTTACCCTCAGGAATACTATGACGTTTCTGATAATGACGTTTACTTTTATCCCGACCAACCTCAACACCATGAATATAATTCGCCTAGTTCATCTATAGAGAAAATCGAGGAATTACCTAATGACGAACAGTCGGATTTTCAGGAAACTACGCGATCCGACAAATTAAAATAGAGGTCAACTTACAGACCCAACGACAGTTACCTTACATTACTATTTCTAATCCTCCTTTGAAACTTCTTATTGATACAGGCGCTAACCAATCGTTCATTAACCCAGAAACTGTTAACCGATTTTATTCACATTTGCCCTTGAAATATGAACCGTTTGAAGTGACTAATGTTCACGCCACCAGTAGAAATGATTATTCTATTTCTATTCCATGTTTTTCTGAATTTAACGATAGTGACAGTGTTACATTTTTCATTTATAAGTTTCATGATTATTTCGATGGATTAATAGGACTCGATTTACTAAATAAATGGGAAACAAATATTGATTTAAAAAATAAATTATTAGTGACTAAATTAGCTGCGAATCCGATTTCGATGTATGACTCACGCAATTGTAATTTATATGAAGACATAATTCCAGCAAATTCATCAAAATTAGTTCGAGTTCCGATTCATTTTAGAGAAGGTGAAGTTTTTATTCCAGAACAAGTTATTTCTAATTGCATTATAGGTGAATGCGTCACTAATGTAGTTAAAAATAGAGGTATTTTAGAGATATGTAATCCGAGCCAGAATGACTTAATATTTTCGATGGACCGTCCGGTTAATGCTGAGTTATTTAATATCGAGTGCATGCGCACTCAGCAACTAACGCCGCGCGCGCACGAAGTACTATCGAAGTTACGTACGGATCATTTAAACATAGAAGAACGTACAAACTTAGAGTCTTTATGTTCACAGTACGCAGATATATTTTATATAGAGGGTGAAGCATTAACTTTTACGAACCAAATTAAACATAGAATTAGAACTACGGATGAACTTCCGGTTCATACTAAGACTTACCGATATCCATACATACATAGGCAGGAAGTTCGCGAACAGATTAGTAAGATGTTAGAACAAGGTATAATACGTCCTTCAGACTCTGCTTGGAGTTCACCTATTTGGGTGGTCCCCAAAAAAGTAGATGCTTCGGGTAAAACTAAATGGCGTATTGTAATTGACTTTCGTAAAGTAAATGAGAAGACTATAGACGACAAGTACCCAATACCTAATATCACTGACGTCCTTGACAAGTTAGGCAACTGCCAGTACTTTACGACTCTTGACCTCGCTAGTGGGTTTTATCAGGTAGAAATGGACCCTAACGACATCCACAAAACTGCATTTAATGTAGAAAACGGTCATTTTGAATTTCTTAGAATGCCTATGGGCCTGAAAAATTCCCCATCAACATTCCAACGTGTGATGGATAATGTGCTTAGAGACCTCCAAAATGTAATTTGTTTAGTGTACCTTGACGATATAATTGTGTTTAGCACATCTCTTCAGGAACACATGGTTAACTTACAAAAAGTGTTTGATCGACTTAGACAATCTAACTTTAAAATCCAGTTAGATAAATCAGAGTTCCTTAAGTTAGAAACAGCTTACTTAGGACATATTATCAGTAGAGATGGAATAAAACCTAATCCTGATAAGATAAAGGCAGTAGAAAACTACCCCCTGCCTAAAACACCTACTGAAATTAAACGCTTTTTAGGTCTTTTAGGATACTATCGCAAATTTATACCTGACTTTGCTAAACTTACCAAGCCCATGACTCAATGTTTAAAGAAAGGTTTTAAAATTACATTAGACCAGACTTACCGTGACTGTTTCGAAAAATGCAAGACTTTACTTACTAATGACCCCATACTTCAATATCCAGACTTTTCTAAAGAATTTTTATTAACCACAGACGCCTCTAACTTAGCAATAGGTGCAGTACTTTCACAAGGACCTATTGGTGCTGACAAACCGATTTCTTACGCCTCGAGAACTCTTAATACTAGTGAAATTAATTACAGCACGATTGAAAAGGAGCTTTTAGCTATTGTTTGGGCTACGAAATACTTTCGCCCTTATCTTTTTGGCCGTAACTTTAAGATCATCACTGATCACAAGCCGTTGCAATGGGTAATGAATTTAAAAGAACCCAATTCTAGGTTAACACGTTGGCGGCTTAAGTTAAGCGAATATAACTTTACAGTTATATATAAGCAAGGCAAATATAACACCAACGCCGACGCTTTATCTAGAATCGAAATTAATAATGAGGAAATTAGTTCACTTGCTGTAAATACATCAGAAAAAGCACCTTCAGTTGCTGGTTCTGACACTTTAACTGCTCACACTAGTAATGAGAATCCCATTCTAGAAATTCCCATCTCAGATGACCCTTTGAACCGATTTAACAGACAAATTAGTTTCACTATAGTACCCGACATTAAGAAAAAACCTACTGTGACTAGACCTTTTGACACCCACACTAAAACGACTATACAGTTATCACAAAATAACCTCGAAAAAGATTTAGTTAGTGCAGTAAAAGAATTTGTTAACCCTAAGGTAAAAACCGGTATTATTATACATCCAACTATAGCTATGTACGACATTATACCTATCTTACAGAATTACTTTAAAAGTAGCGCAATGAACATCGTGCTTACTAAGGTAGAGTTAGAGAATGTTAAAGAGTACTTGCGTCAGCAAGAAATAATACAAAAGTATCACGAGGGTAAAACGAACCATCGTGGTATTAACGAATGCTATTTATCATTGTCTAGAAGATATTATTGGCCGAAAATGAAGGATTCTGTAACTAAGTACATTAACGAATGTAACATTTGCGGTCAAGCTAAGTACGACCGTACCCCTATCAAACAGCGATTTTGTGTTGTACCACCACCATCTAAGCCCTTTGAAATAGTTCATTTAGATCTTTTTACTGTACAAGGCGAGAAGTACCTCACTATAATCGATGCTTTCTCCAAATACGCCCAAGCGTATTATTTAAGGGATGGAACCGCATTAAGTGTAGTACAAGGGTTGTTACAGTTTTGTACTCATCATGGTGTACCATACACTATAGTTTCAGACCAGGGTCCAGAGTTCACTAACCAATTGTTTTTAGAGTTTGTTAGAATTCATAAAATTCAACATCATAAAATTTTAGCTCACACCCCTAACGACAACGGGATGGTTGAACGTCTTCATTCAACTATTTTAGAACATCTTAGAATCCTCAGGCTAGAAAAACATAATGAACCCGCAGTTAATCTAATGCCATACGCTATTCTTGCATATAACAGCTCTATCCATAGTTTTACAAAATGTAGACCCTTAGATCTTATAACAGGTCACTTTGACCCACGAGACCCAATTGACATAGATATGACAAGCCATCTTTTACAACAGTATACTCAAGAACATAGAAATAAAATGAATGTAGTTTATGATATAATTAACGAATCCTCTTTACATGACAGAACGCAACTTATTGAGAACAGGAATAAAGATCGCGAACCTGAAAAGGAATATTTACCCGACCAACAGATTTTTGTTAAAAACCCTTTAGCTAACCGACAAAAACTAGCACCCCGCTATACGCAGGACACCGTCTTAGCCGATCTTCCCATACATATTTACACTAAAAAGAAACGCGGTCCTGTAGCTAAGTCCCGATTGAAAAGAGTACCTAAAGATACTCAATTGTTACAGGATACTACTCTGTACACTACTCCAACTGACTCGAGCAGAGGACATACGACTCGACAGCCAAGGTGACGGCCCAGGACTTCTACCCTTTAACCTTGGCCCCGCCAAGCTAATTTCCCACTATCATTCATTTATACAGTACATAGACTTACATGACCTACATACTAAAATCAAACTAGTTAAGACTCAGATTACCGACTTTAAACCTGACTTAAATAATAAGACCTTATCACTTTACGAACCTCACCTTAACTACCTAAACTTTAAACTAACTAAAATACTTAATCAACTAAAAAGTTTTGAACCAAGCCGCGTAAAACGAGGTTTAGTTGACGGATTAGGTTCGATTATTAAAAGTATTTCAGGTAATTTAGATTATACCGATGCCTTGAAATATGATACTGCCATTAAAGTTCTCCAGAATAACCAAAATCAATTAGAAACTGAAATCAATGGGCACATCAGTTTGAGTAAAGAATGGATGCTGCATCATTCAAAAATAATAGATAGTATTGTAATAAATCAGAATGAAATGAGTAAGGTATTATCTTTAATAATGAGTAGTAACAGCCAGAGCGAGACTTCTCTTATTAAATATGCCCATCTGGCACAATACCTTTTAATCTTAGGAGATAATATAGATGAGTTGGGAGACGAGTTATATAGGTTAGATACTTTATTAGGAAATATTCGTACATCGCGTACTTATCATTCCAGTTTAAGTTTAAATTCATTAAGTACTATGTTAGATAAATTAAAACTCATTTATTCAAAGAATGAAGTTTTAAACATAGATATTAGAGACTACTATGATACGATTAGGTTAGGATCTTATTACGTAGATAGCAAAGTAGTTATTATATTTAAAATACCTATTATTATTCCTAAAGTATATACTTTATATAAATTATGTATTCTACCTAATAAAAATAACCTTACTATAATACCTACCTCACCCTTCCTGGCAATTCATGACTTAGATTCAAGGTACATAGAGACAGAATGTCCGAAGTATAACTCCTGGTATCTGTGTGAGCGGCCCAGCAGCTACAGCACTCGCCGGTCCCCGGACTGCGTGGAACAACTCATCACACAGCAGCAGATCGCCCCGTCCTGCAACCTGACACCCGTGATCCTTTCCAAGGAAGCTATGGAGCAAGTCGACGAGAAACACTACACCATGAACTTTCCTCGCCTCACCAAGGTCAGACTATCTTGTAACAATGAACAGTATAGAACTCTCCAAGGCAGCTACCTCGCCGTGATTCCCAAAGGATGCGTCCTGCAGACACCAGAATTCACAGTAAGGAACGACGACGACAGAATTAAAGGATACGCCGTCAACATTATGAACATACCTCAAATTACAGAAGTTCCAGATAAAACCGTAGTTAAGCTGAATTCAATCAACCTAGAATCTCTGCATAATAGCAACTCGAAAATAACGCTTCAGAATCCTGTAAAGTTAACTCAAATATCGAGCGAATCACTTTACCACACGACTGTACCATTTTACACTATCTTATCATGTACAGTTATAATATGTGTTATACTACTAATAAGAAAACTTTATTATAAGAAAATAGAGAGAAGCAAAGATAATGCTGCTCCAGGAACATCGACGTGGCACGTGGAACTTCAACCTGCAACAGAAATCATCCCCAAGGATATGAAGATGAACCTCAAGGACCTCTCAGCGTCTATTTCTCCAAATCTCAATAGTCGCTGATCTATGGGGGGAGGTGTTACGTGACGTCACTACACGCAGTATATTGTAGGTACCGACACCGATTTCACAACCTTATGGAAGCAACGGAAATGCAAGGCAAGATGCTGACAGTGCTTCCCACGGTAACCTACACGTGTAGCTTAGTTTTCTTTATATGTGTAATTTAGTTATAAGACACTTTTGTATCTACCATCGATCAATTGTCGCGTCTTTAGTTTGTACTTTAATTTTAATAAATTAACTTTAATCAAGTTTTGGTTTTTTTTGCATCCTCCGTCTGTAGCATACGTAATTAGCGAGCGTATAAAGTGACGGCGCTGTTTCTCATGTCTTGCGCTTCTCGAGCATCGAGTGGAAAAGAAAAATAAATTTGTGTTTTTGTTTATTCAGTATTATGTTACTGTTACAGCATAGGTACACCATGCTTACACGAAATTACTCTTTACAGAAAATATTATGAAATCTACTTGATGATTTATTAAATGTTTATGTTTTGTATATAGGTATGTTTATATTGAATTTAAACTTTTTTGTGTGTATTTTGTTGTGATTGTTAAGTCAAAGTGATGGAGGTAAAATATAGGTATTATTTAGCCATTTTAATTAAGCTTTGATGAAAATGCTATAAAATGTATTTACAGGAACCTCATTACCATTCAAACGGGTTGCTTTGAAACCAAAATATTCGTTTCAATTTGTGAATTGTGTAATATTAATTATGATCATTAGTGAAACATTGATATTTTACATCAGACGAATATTTCACTAAGCAGCATTTGATTGTTAATGATGTACCTATAATTAAAATAGGCTTGAATTAAAAGGTAAAATTTAGGCAAAGCCTATTTAGAAATCAGACGGATAAAACTATAGCAATTTAAAATATCGCAAGCACATTAATGATTTGTTTTGATGATTAAAAAACAACATGAATGTTCCAACTGCAGCAGTATAAAAATAATTTTAAAATACTCGTAACTATAACATTAACAAATCAGTTCCAAGCTACTGAACATTTATACATAGTCTTTATAACTTTGTTTTAGAAAACTATATTATAACTTTAAAACGTTTTAATGTAACAGTAACGGTCAAAGATCCAAGGAACTACAGAAGAAAGTAGACCTGTCAAACATTTCCTGAACCAATTTATTCATTGAATATACTCCATTCATTACCAGGAACATTAAATTTGGTACGTTTAATCCAAATACATATACTTATGTACCATGCAGACGCCAAACTAATGAATGATCGTCGGAAATTGATCTCATTCAGACTTTTATTAAATTAATTACTTAGATAGAGGTAGGGAGGTATCCGGTGCCCAATTTTATTTATTTATTTATATATTTACTTAAAGGTCAGCAACACACCCCCAACACCTACAGTGTTGAGGGTAGTCATGGGCGGCGGTGATCACTTACCATCAGGTGACCCGCATGCTCGTTTGCTACCTATAATACATAAAAAAAAAAAAAAAAAAAAGAGTAGATAAATAGTTTGCTTTACAAACACTGACGTATTTGACTTACGAATAATAGAAATTGAGGCTTAGAATAAAATGATATTAAGGGCATCATGGCTTGGGCGAAAGATTATTATTTCTAGTGGAAAATATGGTTCCATGTTATGATCATCACATAGTTATGGGTGACTTCAACACCTGTTTAATTAAAAATGACAATAGGGCAGGTAGACTAAAGTCATTAGTAAATGCATGTAACCTGCATTTGCTGCAATCAGGACCTACACATTTTTACCCAAACTCAACCCCTTCTCTCCTGGATCTTATGATTGTATCGGTCCCTGATCGTGTTGCGAAGCACGGCCAGATGGGAGCTGAAGCGTTCTCATACCATGATTTGCTATATCTGTCATATAAGCTCCGCACTAAAAAATCTAATCCTCGTATTTTACAGCTTCGAAATTTTGGTGGCATAGATGTAGCAAACCTATTGGTGGACGCTAGGAATGTTGATTGGTCGAGTTTGCTTGAAATGCCTACGGTTGATGAACAAGTTAACATGTTTAACTACCACCTGATGCAACTTTATGACAAGCACGCACCCATTAGACCGGTAAGAGTCAAACATTTACCAGCTCCTTGGCTTAGTAACAGCATCAAAGAACTGATGACTCACAGGAACCGGGCAAAGGCCAAATTTAAACGTGATCCAAGTGATTTTAATAGGGAACGGTACAGAATCTTACGAAATCGCTGCAATAAGGAGTGTAGAGATGCGCAACAACACCATATTCACACTTCTATAGACAATCCTGACCCAAAAAAGGTATGGAATTTCTTAAAAAAGTTAGGAGTTGGAAAACAATCTCATGATCCCTTTCCTTCGAATGTCAACTTAGATTCGCTGAATGCTCATTTTACTTCAAACTTGCCTTGTGTAGATGTTTACAAAACAGCAACTCTTAATTCACTCTCCTCCCAGCCAACTCCTAACACGCCTCAGTTCTGTTTCACACAGTTCTCCGAATGTGATGTTAAGAGAACCATTTTATCCATAGCTTCGAACGCCGTTGGATGTGATTTAGTTAGTCGGAACATGTTAATCCCTATCGTTGATGTCATCACCCCTGTCATTACCTCCATATTCAATCATTCCATTTCCTCCAGTGCATTTCCATCTTCATGGAAAGATGCTCACATTATCCCTCTTCCAAAAAACTCTAATCCTAGTACACCTTCAGATTTTAGACCCATTTCTGTCCTTCCCTTCCTCTCTAAAGTTATTGAACGTCTTGTTCATAAACAACTTAGCGAGTTCCTTAGCTCCCATCACCTGCTTAACCCTTTCCAATCTGGATTTCGACCTGGTCACAGCACCACAACGGCACTAGTTAAGATAACAGATGACATACGGCTTGCAATGGAAAATCAACAATTAACAATCTTAACTCTTTTAGATTTCAGCAATGCCTTCAATACTGTCGATTTCGATATCCTTTTAGCTACATTACGTTCTCTTAACATATCTCCATCGGTTACTGATTGGTTTCAAAACTACTTGCGTGGACGTCGACAGCGCATTTGCATTGATGACAGAAGGTCGTCTTGGTGCGATCTCGTTGCTGGTGTTCCGCAAGGTGGTGTGTTGTCTCCTTTGCTCTTTTCTATTTTTATTAATTCTATTACTTCTAATTTATCTTCTCTCTACCACTTATATGCAGACGATTTACAGGTGTATGCTCATTGTAGCCTTCATGATTTGAGTTCAGCTATTGATCTAGTGAATAAAGATCTCCTACAAATTGCTGAATGGAGTGCATACCATGGTATCATAGTAAATCCAGCTAAAACTAAAGTTATGATCATTGGTAGTCGACAAATGATTAGTCGGATTGAGTGGGATAAATTACCACCGATAAAGTTTAATAATGTCGATGTGCCATTCAGCACAGTAGTAAAAAATCTAGGTGTGTTAATGGACAACACCTTCTCATGGTCTGAACACATTGAGAATGTCAGCAGAAAAGTGTTCGCTGCTGCAGGGTCATTAAAACGTTTAAGTCACCTTCTGCCCATTACCACAAAGGTTACACTTGCTCAGTCTCTTTTGTTGCCCATCTTAGACTATGCGGATACTTGTTTCATTGACATTACCGAGGAACAATTATCAAAACTTGAGAGATTACAGAATTTGTGCATTCGATTTATTTTTGGCCTGCGCAAATTCGACCATGTCTCCAGTTATCGCGCTCAGCTCAAATGGCTCCCGATTCGTTTGCGACGAAATTATCACATTCTGTGCTTACTCTACCAGGTTCTGTCTGACCCTAGAACCCCGAGTTACCTCAAGGAACGCTTTAGATTTAGGCAGGATGAGAATACCCGAACACTTCGAACCCAACATAGTAGGGCATTAATCGTTCCTCTGAGTGTAACAAAATTTTACAGCAGATCATTCACCGTTTTGGCGACAAAACTTTGGAATGCTTTGCCTCTCAATATTCAGTCTGCCACTTCATATACAGGTTTTAAAAACATTGTTGTCGAACATTTCCTAACTATTTAATTATTATTATTTCATTTAATAACGCCTTCTACTTAGTTTTTCATTTATATTTTGCATAATTTCATTTTACAAACTTGTTGTTGATTATTGCCATTTAGGTATTTATGTTACTATTTATACTACCTATATTTATATACTTAAATATTTTTATTTTTATTTTATTTATATATAAGTAAGTCTATGTAATATATTTATGTATTATATTTTATATATATGTAACGTTATGTACTTAGGTATTTTGTATAAGTTTTATTTATTTATTTGGATAAAACATGATAGATAAATGTATACCATAAAATATTTTTAGTTATGTACTTTTCATCGCACTCTATGATTATGTATTTGCACCTACTTTTATGTTTCGTTTTGTCCTTAACTTCACTGGTTGTCTGGCAGAAATCGCTGCTAGCGATAAGACCGCCTTTTGCTCTATTCCTTGACTTTATTGTAATTGTTTTATATTTTTATGTGTGCAATAAAGAATTCATCTATCTATCTATCTATGTTATTTGAATGGAAAACTAAGCCTAATGCTTCAGCAACAGGAAAACAAGAAAGCTACTCGTAATAAAAACACAGACAGCGATCTCTTTCAATCGCTAAACTCACTTTAAACTCAACTCTATTAATGAAGAGAAGTTAGCATTTGAAGAGGAACCGCCATCGGTGATTTTCTAACAGTACAGCCCCGACAGATTAAACAGTAAAATAAAATTAATCAATATCGTTGGCGTGGAAGTCAGTTTCTCATGGGAATGACAAGTTTTCCCGCCGTAAAAAGTACCCTATATGTTATTCTGATGTATAACCTATATTATTGTAAAGTTTCATCAAAATCCGTCCAGTAGTTTTTACGTGAAATAGTAACAAATATCCATACATCCATACATACATCCATACTCACAAACTTTCACGTTTATAATATTAGTAGGATTGCTTTTGCACTACATATTACATATTACACTTTGATAGAGATATTTTGACATAACAATACACAATAAACCTCGGTAAAATAACGACAAACAATATTGCCTCGTGTATTCGTGATGAGAAAACGATAGATATTAGATCCATTGGATTCACTGGCTCATTATTGTCTTGTGTTGGTTGAGCCTGTATTAATCAACCTCTTTTGTTTCTGAACACAACAAGTATTAAGGTTGAGTATTAAGATTATTGCAAAATATTTATTTATTTGTTCACTTTATTGCTACAAAATCGTATTAAGTTTTTGTATAAAATTGGGGAACGTTTAGTGATTTGCATAAATATCCATAATTTTCTTTTATGGGCCTGTTTTCATTGTAGGCTTATGATATCCCTTACCTTGTTATCTAACGTACTGTAAACAGTTCTTACTGAATGTTTTATTAATTTTATTTGACCATAGGTTTTCCTTATGTATTGTTAGCTATGAAACAAAAGTAATCGGTAACTGGACATCCCTAGCATTCGATGAACAATTGAACATCACTGGTCGGCATCATTGCCGGTTGGCGCGAATTTGGATTGAATCTAATGACGGCTTCATGTTATATTTTCTACTAATTCATATTTTATTAAAGATATGTTTAATTTAAAGTCCAATAAACATTGTGTTTTTTATAGTATGTAGATACTAACATAATTTTATTAATTTTTTTGGTACACTATATTTAGCAATGAATCTTAACGACTGAGCAAAAATCTATTTTCAGCGGAAAATTTGAGTTAAATCTATTGAAGGTAGAGCTTTAGAAGTATGAAATTATTCATTAAACATTCTAAAATACTCAAAGTATCTGTGTAAAGCGAAATTCCATTTTTGAAGCTATACATAGCTATATAAAATAAACACGTTTTCGAACTCGCTCCTAAGTATAATATTCCTACTCTAATACTACAGAAAGATTATATAGATATTGATAACCATCACTATTAAACGGAACAACTTGTTTCATTAATGAAATCGCCTACTTCTCGTTACTATTTATTCTCCATGAATACGAAACCTATAATTAATTTATTATTTAAAAAATTAAGGTTCTATCTAAATTACTAAGCCTATTATAAGTCCCAGCGGGCTGAATGCCAGCAAAGCCAACTAACTACCAATTCAAGCTAATTCTACACTGACCTAAAGAAAACTTGTCCCTTACAAAAAACAGATTAATTTCATTTGTGATTATTAGCTCAGAAAACACCCACGCAGAACCTATAATTCTATGTAAGCTATCTTTCTCGATAGTTAATGCAGAGTTCAAACCATTCAATGATAAGGTATCATCATAAAGCTCTATTCTTATTTACCTATGGGTGATCAAAGCTGCTGTCAATCATATATTCATCCCGTTTGAAAGAGTATTTTTCTATGTAAACATCATTTGTTTATATTCGTTCGTGAATATTCTTTGCTATGCGTCATTTTTTGGATTTTTATATCAAAGAAAAATAAGTCTTATTAGTATATCATAAGACATACTTTCTATTAACAGTTCTAATTAATAACGTTATTGTTCCAGGTCTTCCCAACGACCTGTCGGTGTACTGGCACCAGTACCCGTACAGCCTGGGCATTGTGTGCTGCAAGCTGCGCGCGCTCATCTCCGAGGCGTGAGTCATTAGCTACCATTAATAATTAGTTCAATATATCGACCCAATACTGAAAAGACTGCGAGCCAAACGTAAATATTGGTTTTCTTTCTTTCTTTTAAAACACACGCACACGATACGTTAGCGGAATGTTAGGTGTAAGCAGTTTTTTAACCTGGAGATTTCATTCATCTCTACGGGCCGAATGTGGTAACTTGCTTTTAGAACCTAAAAATGCTAATCATCATCTCTATACATATTCTATCACCATTTGTCGAATTTCCAAAATATTTATTACAAAAAAAAAGTATTATAATCTTATTAGTTAAACACGCAAAGTAGATTTATTAAACTTTATATTCAAATCAGCCGCTCTGTAACGGAAAAATGAAATAGTTTTGTTTCCTTTATATTGTTTACTAGTTTTCATAAATCAAAAGACATATTCTAACCGCATACAAAAAGTTATCTGAATAAAAGCGACAAAACGGTCAACTTCCGTTGAAACTAAAAGTAAGTAACATGTATTATTTATTTTCTTCTTCCGCCCAGAAACAAGTTTCTTCTCGTTCAACCCTTTCAAACAAATAACACGACGTGATTGGGGCAAAATACTTAGCATCCAATTGTTCTTGGCTTTCCTTTGGCACCGGCTGTATGGATGGGATTTCTGGATAAGTTTGTTTTTGCCGATCAAATATTATTTTAATGTTTTGAAACTTAGTGCATCTTTTTTTTTTTTTTTGTTCTCGCGGTGAAATGCATTTACGCACCGTACCCCCCACCGGGGTGGCGGGGGGCGTGTGTGGGACTCCCGCCTGAGCAACTGACACGTCGCCCAGGGGACTACCCACTAAAACACCGCGGCGCTCCGTCTTCGCCTTGGTGGTGAAGCCGTGGGGCCCGGACCAGCGGCCCTACGCCACGACTTCACCGGCGATGGGCCCGTCTACTGCACGACGGGCCCATTTTGACCCCCCCGCGGTGAAGGGGAGCCTGTGGGAACAACCGGGAGCGCCCGATTGTTCCCACCCGTCGACGGTGGTGGACCGTGCAATGCGGGCAGGTGGATTCCCACGTCCCCCGCCCACTGGCCACCACCAGGCTGGACTTGGGCGCGATCGCGCCTCGTCCGGCCCCTTCGACGTCTGCGGTGCGGGGGCGCGAGAGGATCGTTCTCACGCACCCGCTCCGCAGCCTCCTTCTGCGACATGACGTCCTCGCAGAAAGAGGCCACCGCGACCCAGACCGCCTCGGAGCCCAGCATGGCGTACACCAAGCCGGGCAGCGAGAGGTCCGGGCCAGCGGACGCCTGGAGGCGACGACGTGGCACATCCCAGGCCGGACATTCGGCCAGGGTGTGCCACGCTGTGTCGTCCGGCGCGCCACAGTGGTGGCACGCCGTGGATTCCTCCCTTTGAATCCGGCACAGGAAATGTCCAAAGCTGCCATGCCCGGACAAGACCTGCGCCAGACGGTAGGTGAGGAACCCATGCCTCCTGTCGATCCATCCCTCAATGACTGGACCGACGGCGTCCAGGGTCCACCGCCCGTCGTCCGCGTTGGCCATCTCCGCCGTCCACCGGCGGAACATGACCTCGCGGGCCCTTCGCCAGACGGCGACCCTCTCGTCCGGTGCTGCGGGCTCCCCCTGAGCCCGCTTGTCCGCCGTCCAGTGGTAGACGGCGGCCAGCACCTCGGCCTCAAAGTACCATGGCGGAGTGCCCGCCATGGCACATGCCGCCCCGTGACTAACCGTGCCGTAAGCCCGCGCCATTCGCTGTGCGATGGCGCGTTGGGGCTTACGGAGCAGGGCACGGTTAGTCGCCACCAGATCGTGCGCCCACACGGGCGCACCGTAAAGGGCCATGCTGCGTAGCACGCCGGCATAAAGGCGCCGGCATGCCACAGCAGGCCCCCCGATGTTTGGGAGGAGCCAACTAAGGCTCCTCGCCGACTTCAGGAGGCGTTCGCGGAGCAGGCGGAAGTGCTCCGCGAACTTCCACCGGCACGATATGGTCAGGCCCAGATATTTTATCTGGGCCTGCACCTCCACCCTCTTCCCGGCCACCACGACGTGGGCGTCCGGTGGCGGCTCCCCTCGAGGCCCATGAAAATATATGGCCTCGGTTTTGGGGAGCGCCACTTCCAGCCCCAGCCGCCCGATACGACGGGCGACCAGGGTTCCCCCCACCGACGCCCGGTCGGCCGCCTCCCCGAAGTTGCGCCCCCGCGCCGTGACGAGGGTGTCGTCCGCATAGCAGACGACACCAACGCCATCGGGGAGGGCGCCCCGGAGGAGCCAGTCGTAGCCTACGTTCCACAGGAGTGGTCCTAGGACCGACCCCTGCGGAACGCCCGACTCCACCGGCCGCCGCCTCATGCGGCCGTCCCTGCCGACGAACAGTACCTCCCGGTCTTGGAGGTAGTTCGTCAGCAGGGCCCTCAGGTATGGAGGCACTCCGTGATACCGGAGCGCCTCCAATATTGTGGCGTGGGGGATGGAGTTGAAGGCATTCCTTATGTCAAAAGACACCGCCATCACCCCTCCCCCCGCCCTCGCCCCCTCCTGGGTGATGCGCTTCACCTCCAGAAGCGCATCCACCGTGGACCGGCCCGTCCGAAACCCGTACTGGGCTTCGGACAAGTCAGGGCCGGTCCCCCCCAGGTGCTCCTTGAGGCGTGCCGCGATCACGCTCTCAAGGAGCTTGGCCGCATCGTCCAGGAGGACGATTGGCCGGTAGCCGGAGGGCGAATCCTCCGGCCGACCCACCTTTCGGAGGAGGCACAAAACCCCCTCCTTCCACACCTTCGGGAACCTCCCCGACGCAAAGCAGCGGTCGAAGAGGTCCCGAAAACGTCGCTCCATTTGGGCGGTGGCTATCGCCACCACCCGTGCCGGCACGCCGTCTGGCCCCGGCGCCGTCTTTTTGCCCCGGAGGCGGGCCGCCGCCGAGGCAAACTCCGTCTCCGACACCGGGGGAATCCCGGCGTCGGCCGGAGGGCCCATTCGCGGGAGCGGGGCCATCCGGGGAGGGACGAAGTCCGGCGAGCGGTCCGGGAAGAGACCCCGGACCACCTCCTCCAGCAAGGCCGGCTGGAGGGCCTCGACTACGGGGGGGCCGATCGGACGCAGCTGATTGCGCGCCGCCCGATACGGCCTCCCCCAGGGATCGGCATCCAATCCCGCCAGCATCTCCAGCCTTGCCGCCTTTTTGGCCTCCCGGATTGCCACCTTGAGGACGCGCCGGGCCTCCACGTAGGAGGCATAGAGGCGGTCCTCGTTGGCGGCATCACGGTTGGCGCGGCGGCGGGCCCGCTGGAAGGCCCTCCTCGCGGCGCCGCAGTCGTCCCGGAGGCCGGCGAGTTCCGCCGACCACCAGTAGACCGCGCGCTTGGGCGGCGGCCGTCGCGACCGAGGCATGCTGGAGTCGCACACCTCGGTCATTGCCTCCCTCAGTTGGAGGGCGGCCTCGTCGACGTTCGGACTGGTTGACGGAGCAAACCAGTCCTGGACGAAAGCCGCCTCCGTGGCCGCGACGCGGTCCAGCCGCGACAGGGCCCACCGCGGGAAGGACCTTCTTCCTTCCCGCTCCCCCCCCACTGGTGGACACTGAGTGGAGAACTCTATCCGAATATACCTGTGATCGGATAGGTTCTCCCTCACGTCCACCTCCCACCGGCGCACGAGCGCGGCCAGGGCTGCAGTGGCGAACGAGACGTCCGGCACCGAGCTCCCGTTGTGGCGCACGCACGTGCGCACTGTTCCCCGGTTGAGGAGCACCAGCCCAGTGGACGCCGCCCAGGCCGCAAGACAGCGGCCCAGGGGATGGTCGATGTGGTCTCCCCAGACCACGGACCTGGCGTTCAGGACGCCCAGAACCGCGACCTTACT
Organism: Emmelina monodactyla; assembly: GCA_916618145.1. Classification (NCBI taxonomy): domain Eukaryota; kingdom Metazoa; phylum Arthropoda; class Insecta; order Lepidoptera; family Pterophoridae; genus Emmelina; species Emmelina monodactyla. The sequence continues at coordinate 9,415,921 of OU745316.1, forward strand.
CCTCCCCAGCCGTGCAAGCGCCGCCGTGAGAGTCTGGAGATAATTCTCCAGCTCCACGACCGGACGCTTTGGGGGGAAGTAGACGCCCACCAGGGCGGCATCCCCCCACGCGGCGGCCACGTATCCATGGCCCCTCTCTATGAGCGAGAGGGGCGGGGAGTCCGTGGAAGGCCGCGGCACGATGGCCACCGTACCGTCCGTGTCCCGCAGCCAGGAGGCTGGGAAGTTGAACGGCTCGGCGACCACGGCAAGGTCCCCCGACCACTCGGCTAGCACTTGGACCATTAGGTCCTGTGCCGCCTGACAGTGGTTGAGGTTAACCTGCATAATGGTTCGATGTCCGAGACTGGGCATTACTCGGACATCGTTCCATCAACGGTGACCGGGGGAACCTGGGCACCTGAAAGGGCGGGCCGTGCGGTGGCCTGCTCTTTTCCCCTCCTGACGGGAGGGCTGCATTTAGCCCCCCCCATTACGTGGCCCGTCGGCCTCCCACTGGCTGCGCATACAGCGCAGTGGGGACTCCCGGTGCAGGTGGCCTGCCGATGGCCGGCCTGGCCACATCGGAAGCACAGATCCGACCTGTCCACCGGTGAGGGACAATACGGCCGGGCGTGTCCGAGCGCGAGGCACCGGTAGCAGCGCATTGGCTGCTCCTCCAGCGCCCGGACCACTGCCGAACTAAAGCCGATGAGTAACCGTCCCTTTTTGAGGACGGCCTCAGCGGCGACGGCGGGGCACTGAAGCCGGATGCGGCCCATGCCCCCGCTGCCCTGCCGGATTTCCCCAGCCTTCACGACCTCCAGATCGCATCCCCCGGCCGCCGCCACGGCAGCGGCTACCTCGCCCTTAGTGACGGAGTCGTCCAACTCCGACACTATGAGGGACGAGGTCTTGACAGGCCGCGCCACCTTGGCAACGTCGGCGATGGCCTCTGCCATCTTGGCGGCAAAGGCGTCGGCCTTCTGTTGCCGGTCGGCCCCCGGGAACTCGAAAATTCGAGCCCCCGTTTGGGTCCGTCGGCACGTCACCCTCTCTATACCCATCTCTGAAGGGCGGACCGTCTGTCGGGCTCTAATGAACGCCGACTCATAGGTCTCGCCCTTCGAGACGGCCTCCGGTGAGAGGGTGATGACGACTGCCGCCGTTTTGGAGGCGGCGCTCTTTTTCTTCTTCCGGCTCTTTTTGGGAGCCGGAGTAGGGGCCGCCTTTTTGGCAGGCCTCTGCGTTGCGGAGGAAGGAGGCTGAGGCGCCTTCTTCTTCCTTCGGGCCACTGTGGCCCACCCCTCGTTGGCCTCTGTGGCCGAGGGCAGCATTGTGTCCTCCTGAGAGGACACTACCGTCGCCGACTGGATGCCGGACGGGCCTGCGATCGGGGCCGCCGGGACAAGGGCCGGTGCAGCCGGAGCCGCCGCCTTCTTGGCCGCCTTCTTCTTTTGGGACGCCGACGCCGGGATGGAAACCGGCGCCGGGCCCGCCGCCGGGGCCACCACCCCCGAGCGACCCTTGCTCGCCGCCAATGGCGGCCGGACCACTTTTGCCGGCAAGAGGCGGTCCTCGACTCCGGCCAGGCAGGAGCGCACGAAAGCACGCTCCTCCTGCATGACCCCTCTAATCGCCTCCAGCATCTCCGGGGACAAGGGACCTCCGGCGCTGGCAGCAGGAGCCACCGACCCCTTACGGCGGAGTCCTTCCAGCTCCATTCGGAGCGCTGCGATCTCGCGGCTCTGGCCCTCTACCATCGCCTCGAGTCGCTTGGTCTCATCTGAGGCCACCCGACTCATCGCCTCCGCGACGATCTCGCCGAGCGACGCCGCCGAGGCCCTGAGAGCCGCCTGAGCCGGCTTTGTGAGCTTGGAGGAGTTGGCGGTCACCAAAATGGCTTCCACCTCCTCCTCCGCCTGCTTCTTCAGGATGCTCGCCAGCCTTCCCATATCTTTCTTGGCGGCGGGAGTATTCCTCGCCGCCAAGTACCTCGCGCGCGATGCCTCGCTCGGCGCGGCCTCCTCGCTTTCCGACGGGGGCTCCACCCTCGGAGTACCCCGCGGAGTGCGGCCTCTGCCACGGACACTGCGACCCCGCTTGGCCTTCACGACCTTCGCGGAGGAGGTCCCAGAGGACCCTTCGGATGCGCGCGTGCGCGACCGCAGTCGCTTGCGCGTCCACTTATCCGACGCATCGCTCGCCACCGATGCGTCAGACAAACACCCATCCGACATATCACTCGGCCTGACGAACAGGTCCGAGGACGTCTGGGCTACTGGTGGCGTCTTCGCCAACCTCGCTCGAGCCTGCACCTCTACAGGCTGGCCCTGAGAAGGGCCTTTTGGGGGACTCCCGGGGGTTGCGGGATCCGCTCTCATTGAAAGATCCATTTCTACACAGAAAGAATCTAAGTCACTGCCGCACAGTTTTGTCTCCGAGATTTTGTCTCTACCGCTACTGGCCACTGCGTTACCGCGCACCAAGTAGGGAGAGTCCAGGGCAGACGACGGGGACGTACTCGTAAAAAAAGACACTGTGGGGCCTGCCCCAAACTTAGTGCATCTGGGTTTAGAGGGAAATGAGAAACTTGAAATATAGGGGTATACCTATTAAAGACAATTAGTGCTATCGCGAAAGAAAACTGCAGTTTGGATCGAAAATGAAGCTGTACAACTGGCTCATTTCTTATGAAATGAAATGAAATGAAATGAAGATTTATTCATCATAAGACGTTGCGGTTGAACATTTACGGCCGAAACCAATATTCTACTAACCTTTGACGCCTTGTTATTTGGGTAACAATTATCCTTGTTTTTGCGTTGCAATAAACTATGGTAGATAGCTGTTGATATGGAAATGACAGAAACACGTCACAAATAACAAAAAACTAGCAGTTTCCAATTACCAAGGTTTTAACTATAGTAGAATATTGGTTTCGGCCGTTAATGAACGACGACAGTATTTAATCTTCGTTAAAAAAAATTATTTCGGTTAACCAACACTTTGCTGATGTGGATAATGGTGATGGAAGCAAGGCTACTCAGCCCGTACAGCCTGTAATATTATAAATTTAATATTTAGTATTTATAATCTGAAATTTAAAACAAACGCTTATCTGTCGACCACTGTTTTAAGAAATTGACAAGAATAAGGGTCGTGATCTTTAACCCAAATTAGTTTTTACATAATCATTTAATTTTAAGACCTTCAGACAGACCTTCAGATATAGTTCCTCATCCACATTTTTTTAGTTGAGGATAAACAGTTACTAAGGCCCCAACGTAATTTTCGGTAAATTCAAGCGATCCATAAGACTATTGCAGTCCACTGCTGGACAAATGAATTTTAATAAAACCGGTAAAATTTTAATAAAAAGTGCGAGTCGGACTCGCGCACGAAGGGTTCCGTACTGTTTTTTAAGTGTTTTTTACATTTTCTAACTGTTTATTAAGATCGAGTAAAAATTTCTAAAAACTTACGTTTGTTGTATGGGATCGCCCCGTAATATTTTATATTTTTTAATTTTTAGTATTTTTTGTTATAGCGGCAACGGAAATACATTATTTGGGAAAATTTCAGCTTTCTAGCTATCACGGTTAATGAGATACAGCCTGGAAAAAGACAGACAGACAGCGGAGGCTTAGTAATAGGGTCCCGTTTTACCCATTGGGTACGGAACCCTAAAAAGTAACAACTTTTCCAGTCCTTTGCAGCCCGCATCCTTCCACTGTCAGACACCTATTTCTACTTCTGATTTAAGTTAGAAATTATAGTAACCAGTATTGACAATTAGTATTGAAAAAAAATAACTCTATTTATTCTAGTGTAATCTCAATGGACCTAAGTTCTAATGAACACTTAATATAGGTAGGTAGGAATATACAGTTTCGTAGAAATGAAAGTTTTTAGTATCCATAACACAGGAAAGTATGTTTCCATGTAACTCAAGATAAGGAAATGATAAAAGCTGTTACATTACCAAGTTTTATCGTTGGTCGAGTACCAGTGAAATAATATTGTAGCACTTAGCAACTGTAGTTCAAGTTCATATTCATTTCAATTACATAGAACAATATGGAAACAATGGAAGTGTAAGCAGAATATTAAATAGTAAAAGTTATACAAAAGTAAAAGTTATACAATACTTAAAAGTTATAGGTACGTTCTTTTTCTGAGAGCGATTTTCTTATTTGATTTTATCTAAGTATTATAAAGCAACAATATTTATTGGCGTTTAGATTAAACATCTCTTTAATTAAATAGTCCAAATCCGCGCCCCCCGGCAATGACGCCGACCAGTGATGTCCATCGAATGCTAGGGATGTCCAGTTACCGATTACTTTTGTTTTACCGCTAACAGTATAAAGTTATAAATGAAATATTTTCACGAACTTTTTATAATTTTATTGTAGATGTACAAGCTCAGAATGTCAGAATTACTTACCTAGCATAATGCATTACCTTCAATTTAATACAGTTATAGAAAACATGCTACCGTTTCTAAATATAATTATTTGAAGATAATTCAATACCAATTATTTATCAAATTTCTTAGAAAAGTATTGCAATTCCGAAAAGAAAAGAATGAAACATTCTTCTTGGATCATTAATTACTAACTTTCTCTTTATTGTATTAGATGGGAAATTGTTCTTAGAACTTGTTTGTTGATAGACAAATGTTGTTTTATTTTAAACAAGAACAATTATTAGATATTTCACAATCCTTTACAGAACTCAGTGACTTGATATATGAGAAAAACGAAATGTTTACTTACGTCTTGTAGATTTTCCAATATTTGTATTCGATACTTTATTGCCAATCTAAATAAAACAAAATATTGGTTTTACATCTCGTATTTATTAAGGTTAATGTTGCTTGCTGACTTCGGGAAATCAAGCGAAGTATAAATATATCATTTTGATATGATTTCTTTTTATAGATGTACCTAAAATAACTGTAGGTTTAGCGGGGGCTTCTTAGAGTCGATAGGGCAATAAATTACTGTTTTAAATGTAGGTGATTCAAACGATTGCATAGTTTCACATATAGTAGGAACTTAGCTATAGGGTGTTTTCTATTACGTGTTGGTAAGTTATACCCCTGAAGTGGTCTGAAGAATGCGGAAACGGATGGGCAAGCTTGGAACGAGTTTCCAAAAGAATCTGAGGGAGCTGAGATGGTCGCAGTTTTATTACATTCTACTACATAAGTAGATAGTCAACCGCAATAAAAACTATGAGTACAACGCACATAAATTAGGTATGTTTTTTTTGTGCAGTTAGCTTACGGCCTTGTCATGTGGTCTAGGCTCAAGCTGTTATGCCCCAAAATTAGAGCTTATTAGCCTATTTTAGAAATGGAAGAAGGGCCTATTTTAGAACTCATAAACTAGGTCTATTAAAAATTGATAATTAAAAAGGACTCGTACCCTTCTTAAGCTTAAGTTTTTATCGAAGTTCGAGCCTTTTTTGAAGACTCGGGACGTAATTTGAATTTAGGCTTGTAAAAATAGGCACTGATTTAAAGAGGCAGTTGTAAAAAGCAGTTTTGGTTAGTTAAAAATTATAAATGGCACGTTTAACTAGTTCAGCAGTTAAAACTAAGCACTAGGGTAAACATAAATGAATAATAATAAATAATGAAATGGATCAGAGAATATATAATTGAGCAGGAACATAATTAAATGGGCAGTATAAATTATTGAATGAGCGGTTCCGTGTGGGCAGTAATAAATCGGAATTTGTCGAATGAATTTTCGAGAAAATTCTAGTGCTTTTGCTGCAAAGAATGAAAATAATGTAAATTCTTTGCAATCTCTACTGATTCTTAGACTTTTCTGTAGCACAAACCCAATTCTTATGTTACAAATTTACGAAAACCATCATTTTTACCGTTCATTCAGTTATTAGACTTTTCAATTATTTTTAGTATTGACATTCTATGATATTTTTTATTTATTACTGTCCATAAAATTAAATAACTGCTCAATATGTTTTTCAACTGCTCATAATAAAATTAGTTCCCGTACAAAATATATCCTTAAGTCACGCGAGGTTTAGGGTAATGAGAACTCACTTATTACTTAATTAAGAAAAATTTATAGCATAACAGGTATCTCTGTGTTATTAATTGGAGATTACTCTCAATCATATTCATAAAATAAAAAAAAACTGACTTATTGCGAGTCGGACTCACGCCCGAAGGGTTCCGTACCATTGTCTATGAAAAAAGACAAAAAATAAATTTTTGTTTGAATTTAAATAATAGTGAGTTCCCAATCTAAACGTAACATTTAATTACTTACTTTAATAACTGGTTAAAGTTATTCAAAAACATGAAGTCTTAAAAGAAGCTGGTGGTGATAGGTAAGTTTTCCTTGAAAAAGAGTCAAATAAAGATAAATTGCAACTTTGTGAGCCAAACAAAAGTCACAAATAGAACTAGCCAGTAGGGCTAAGCGGCGAGTCTTAAGAACAGAGCTAAAAGGTTCGAGTCTTTTCAACCACTATGTCGTACGCGATACTCAACAAATACACGTTATGTTCACCAACTTTTACTGAAATTTAAGGGACTCTTAACACATCTTAAACAACACCCTTATTTGAATTTTTGCCACAAATTACAAAGTTTTGTAAAAAATAATAAAAAAAGCTTCAAATAGTTATTTTAAAGGCCTTTGAAATATTTTAAGTGTCCCCTAAATTTTAGGGAACGTTGATGAAAACGGGTACTAGTCTTTTGTAAAATGGTAAAACGATGTTTCACACGATTAATAGAAATGGCCATAAAGCACTCAAATTACAGTCATAATAAAAGTTCAACAAAAAAAATATTCCACTATTGCAAGGATAAATTGTATCTACCACTATATCCTTTTAGTGAAACGGTAAAGAAAAATTGGTGTGTGAGCTTTGACAATGGCCATTTCAACTGGAAATAAATATGTTTGCAGGCGGGGTAACTGCAAACATGAGGCACCGACATCAATCAACGTGTTATAAAGGGACGGCCATTGATCAAAGTGCTAACACAAAATGGTGAAGGAAAATGAAGGAAAATTAGTCTCAGAGTAAATGCAATTTCGTGGAAAAAAAATAAATAAAAAAAATTGTGAGTCAACAGATCAACTGGGAGTTCTTAACTAAGCGATAGCTTGTTTTGTAGGCACTAGAGGAGAACCTTGTTACACCCAAACACATACAAATTTTAATATTTCTTTTAAAATTTGAAGCAGAATTTTCTGCAAATTAACTAAGTTTTTTTCGCCCCTAAATTGAACTTTAGACCCAAAACTTTATTTAGAAGTTACCAAACTGAATAACCTACATCATAATATTTGTAAAAAAATCTTGGTGTCCACATTACTCCATTCCATTCCGAGATAGAATATTCTCAGTTCATTGAACCAAAATGCGTTCGCTTCAAATGTATTTTGTTGTAAACGTGATTTGTAACGATTACCTGATTGGATAGGATTTGATTGGATTCTGTTTGAAGCGAAGAAAGTATTTAAAAATGTTGTTTTTAATTAACGTCTTAAAAAACTTAGAACTTACGAACTTTATGAAACTTATATACCAAGGTTAGGCAATAGTACATTTTCCTCTTGTGTAGTATTTCTTCTAGCGACTTTACCTTAAGGCACCTTTTAAACCTCATAGACACTTGGAATATAGTACCTCCAGCGGTCACCCATCTTTGGACTGACCGCGACCGGCGTCGCTTAACCTGGACCATCGAATTTATTGTCGAGATCGCAACGAGCCATCCATCCATCAGATGAACACTTTAAAACTCATTTGAGAACTACTTCACAGATTTCCTTTTTCTTTTATGTTTTTCATTCATTTCTATACCTTGCAAAAGGTTCTAAGAGATTGAAAGTTAATAAAAAAGGCACAGAAAACTTAGCTTAACATATACAAATATTTTTAAAGTGTTGAGTCGCAAATACATTTCCACTGCGCTTTTAACCACAATTGAATGGCTTTTTCCTGGAACTGATTTATTATGCGAAATTGCACATGTAGCCCATAATGCTATTCCAGGTTTTAGTCTATCCAAATACCTACCAATTTTAATCCGAATTCGTTATCCAATTTTACATGGAAACAACAAATATACGCACATGCACACCCACATACATCGTTATAAATTTTCGCATTTATAATTCTGATACCTGCGACTTCGTCTGCGTGGATTGCAATTCGGTAGGTATAGAGTAATAAAATATGTAAATAAATAAAAACCTTCTACGATGGCAATTACTTCTACGAGTGCACAGTTTTGAAACATCGTTCTGCAAAATAAAATCATCGATTCGGCTGTAAAGGCGTGAAAATGGTTTTGCCCTTGTTCCTACTGATTTACCCGTGAAATTTGAATAATTATAGTAAATAGAATAACATTAAAAAAGCCTATTAAAAGCCTCGAACTACCTCCATTCCCAAATTATTAAAATTAGTTCATATTTTTACATTTATGATAATATATTAGTGGTAAAAGGTTATATTTCCAATGGTTCACTCTTTTCCTGTTCGTCTTGAAAAACAAGACAAAATATATTTAATAATCTCGAAGGCCTATCCTGACGTCACAATGCAGGTATTATTTACTCACAAAAGATTAATCAGAGTAATGTTGAGTGATTGGACACTTTTCGTAGGCATTGACCTAAATCCTTCTTTTTAAGGCGTTTTCATTTTTAAAAGGAGGTGCTTTCAAGAAAGTTGATCAGCCGTAACACTAATCTATAAATTTTATAGAAAATGCAAAAGAAACGAGGGAAGGTGTGGCGACCTGAAGTAGGTAGCTGAGAAATATATGCGGTTTGAAATTATTCTATGACCTACATAAGTTTCGAACTCGTAGTGCAATACGTAGAACAGGCTTTACTTTAATGATTCAATTGATTAAAAATAACGACAAACGTCAAGTTTAACTAAAACACATTAATTATCTACATTAAGCAATTTCCAAGTTATCAAAAACAAGATTTAAGAACTTCCTAATTTTAGTTATGACTTCAAAATCTTTTCATTCAATAATTTTATATAAATTAAAATTAATAAATACTCCTTCCTTCTACTTATTGTTTTATGTTAAAACCTTAACTTACAAACGTTCTTGCCCAATAAATTAAGTAAATAGTTTAGTCTCATTGCTAGCGGTTTCAGCCTAACTCTAGTGATACATAAACACGCATAGTTTTCCAAACGGTTATAAAAATAGTTTTTATTTGAAAAAGCTTTGTCGAGTGATCATTGATGAATATTTTATCGGTTGAAGTTTCACCGTTTGTGTGTTTTTCGCTCTGCATGAGAGGAAACTACGCGCTGATCGTTGATGTGCTTTTGACCTTAAAAGCCTGTAAAATACATAGAATAAATGTAAAATATAAAAAATAGGTTTATGCAAGTGTTTTCAACAATTGAAAAAGCTGCCTAACTCATTCTGCGAGTTTTTTTAAACTTTCCAACGAAACAAAAGCCTATTTCGTGCTATCCACGGCACTAGTATATTTAAGTCCTTATTCCATTTCAATAAGCGACACGTGTATTTCCGTATCGTGGAACCTGTTCAAGTGGCTGCCGGGATGTAATCTTACAAATATTCAGGTAAACAGGAAGAACCGATGTTTGAGCGATCTTATTGGATGCCTATTGAAAAAGGACCGTCGGTTGCGGAAGTGCTATGTTGGTCAACAATAACTTACGAGGGGTGGTGTGTTCAAAGATGAAGTATTAGTTTCAATATTTCAATTTTAATGTGGTAACTAGAGTGATTAAAGTTATGAAACGTTTTAATAGTATCGTCATTATTTTCTATCTCAGACAAAATTTTCTCAACTACTTTTTGTTTCCTTTTCCGACTACGTATCGGACTAAAATATTGTTATTCATACTTCAATGTTGCGAGCTAACTTCTTTCAATTGTTTGAACTATATTAAAATTTATCCATTCACCATAAACACATTAAAGTATTACAAGTCCCCAACGTGCTTCTAAATAAGTGCGAAGGATAGAAACCATAATCCAAATCAACCTTTGCCTTGGCTACGTTATTTATATCCGTAAAAGCTTTTTATCACAAAATACGCCGAGCCATCTTATTTAAGATTTTCGTAGAATTTATTCTTCGGCAGAATTACTTTTGATTTCGCAAATTCCGTCGGTTATATTATCATAAATTTCACGTGTGGAAACATGTGTTTATTAATAATTCATTCAAAATACCGTTGATTTGAGTACAATCTTTACTCTTTACTTAGAATAATAAAAGTAAAAATTTGCTTGTATGTGTGCGAGAGCTCAGTGGATATGATGAATTTCTCGAATGCCTGCCTATTTTCTGGGTTCCAAGAGGTTTTTGATTGCCTTCAATGACTCGTTTATTACGTGTTTAATTAGATACGTTTATTGCGTTTACAAATTGGTTTTATAAAAAATACAATCGTTTAAGAATAGATGCGACGTGTAAGTTAACAAATTCTGATAGATATGAATAGAAGGTGTGACGTTCGTACGATGTTCGCCGCAAGCGCGTCGATCGCAGCTAACTTCGGACACCGCTTCCTCCGTCTGTTCATAGGTGGCGCTAACATACCGCCGGCCTTGGAAGCTCCTACTTAGCTTCCAAACTGTTCAATTGCGACTGTCGTCTAGCGCCGTTTAAGTATGTACTATTGTCGTGTAGATGCAGCCTGTGTTGCCACCGTCTTAGAAATCTCGTCTTGTAGTGGCAGAGGGCAGATCTTCGAAAAGGCACGGTGGACATTCCCCGTCGATGTTCGAATCTCGGCGACTCTGGATATTCCGTCCTTTCCCGGATAAACTCGAGCAATTCTTCCCATACGCCATTTGAGTGGTGGTTGATGGTCGTCTTTGATTAGTACAAGGCTATCGAGTTTGATATCGTCATGGTTTGTCTTCCATTTTGTTCGTGTTTGAAGTTCTGAAACATATTCAAGAGACCAGCGCTTCCAGAAGTGCTGTCGCGCTTGTTCGACGCGGTCGTAGCGCGGCAGTCGGCTCGTCTGTTCGGCGGTGACGTCTGCTGCTGCTGGAGCGGTCATCGGTCTTCCGATCAGGAAATGCGCAGGAGTCAAGGGAAGATGGTCGCTAGGATCTGGTGACAGAGGAGACATGGGACGGGAATTCAGGACGGCTTCGATTTGTACCAATACCGTGCTGAGTTCCTCGTTATTAAAATTAGCATTCCCTAACACGCGTCGAAGGTGGTGTTTACACGACTTAACCCCCGCTTCCCAAAGACCTCCAAAATGAGGTGAGTATGGTGGAATAAATTTAAAGCTAATGCCTTCGTTGGCAGTATAATCGACAACTTCGTTTAATGATTTTTTTAGTAAGAGCGGAAATTCTTTCTCCGCTCCAACAAAATTAGTGCCATTGTCAGATAATATTTCTATTGGCTTTCCTCGTCTAGAAATAAATCGCTTTAATGCTAAAATATAATCTGCAGTTGATAAACTACTTACTAACTCTAAATGAATACATCGTGTTACAAAACAAATAAATAAACAAATGTAACATTTTACCAGTTTTGCCCCACGTCCTTTCCGATTTAACATAAAAATTGGCCCCGCGTAATCAACCCCCGAGCGGTAGAATGGAAACTTAGCTTCTAATCTTTCAAAAGGTAAGTTGCCCATAATAGGAGATAAGATTTTACCTTTCATTCGTGTACATATGATACATTGATTCACGACCCTACGCGCAAGATTTCTGCCAGCAAGCGGCCACCAACTCTCGCGTATAGTGCACAACAAGAGTTGCGGCCCTGCATGCAGTAATTTTTTATGTTCATGCTGAAACAGAAGCATAGTTAATCGACTTTTACTACATATTAATATCGGATGCCGTTTATTATATTCAAATTCAGAAACATTACTTAACCTACCACCTACACGAATTAACTTATTACTATCTAAAAATACATTTAAACCTAAAACACGTTTCGCATCTTTACAAAAATTGTTTAACGCTTTATTATTAACTAAATTATTATACAAACTAGGAAACGACTGCATCTGCGCGAAACGAACTACCACCGCCTGCGACTCCTCTAACTCGGCGACTGATAAGGAACCGGTTCGACGCAATTGTTTTCGTGTCCGCGCGTTATGTATGAAACGCAAAACATACGCTCCGGCGCGCTTTAATTTTAAAAAATGATGAGAATCTTTCAAAATCGAATAAGTTTTTCTAAATTTACGTATACTGCGTTAACCGTTTAAGTTTTGATATATGCCCCAACTAACGATATTCCCGCATAAAGTTTGAATACATGCGTTTGTATTCTGGTTTTTTATCCAGTTTATTTTCTAAAGAAAGAAATCGTTTATAAGCTGTCGTATAAGAATTGCCTAAACAATCAGCTGATACATACTTTCAAGGGTATGCGAACTGAGAACCTGACATCCAATTCGCGTCTAGTCGTACTTTTAAATATTTATTCACATTCACGTTCCTGACTAGTTAAAATAATATTTGGTGGCATGTTTTCAACTTTCCAAAACCTTTTCAGTTGTGTATCTATATTTTCAACCGAAGAAAGATTACAAGTCGTATGTAATTCCGTTTTATTCGTAAAATAAATAGGCCCCGAGATTAACCACCCTAATTTAGAGTCATGTAAATAAGGACCGCATGACAATCGTATTTTATTATCGTTTAAAAGATCCCAGAAAAGATCCGCGCCTATTAACATATCGATTTTTGAAGGTATGTAAAACGTAGGATCTGCGAGTTGAACATCATTCGGTATACGCATAGAATTGATGTCAACATTCACGGTAGGTAAAACTGAAGTTATGCATGGCAAAACAAAGCACTGCATACTCGTATTAAAATCGTTTACTTTGGAACGTATAATTAAATCGCATGATTTATTCGAGTGAGAAACCGACTGTCCTACACCCGAGATTTTAATAGTGGACTGTATGAAATTCGTGTAATTAATTTTTTTACAAAAATCTTCCGAAATGAAGCAATGTTGGCTACCGCTATCTAATAGCGCGCGCGTCGTATATCGTTTATTATTATTCGCATCGCACACTTCGACCAATGCAGTTGACAACAGAACCGACTTTGCTGCCAGCTGATTCGTGCCCAAGCGGCTATTGTCGATTGAACCTAATGCCGAATGCAATACGGTTGAACTCGACCCATCGAATTTAGGTTGCAGCGATACATTACAGTTATCATTTTTATGCAATAAACTGTTATGTTTTACTTTGCATTGTTGACAAAGCCCAAAAAAGCAATCTTTAATAGAATGACCACTACGCAAACAATTAAGTAATACAAAGATTTTTGTCGCTTACTAATTTATACCTATCATCGACAGATAAATTTAAAAACATACTACACATATATAGGGCATGACTACCACCACACATGTCGCATACTCGTATACGTTTATTCGTTTTCATCTTATCGGCAGCCACATAACTATGGCTATGCGCTTGCGTCGCTGATGATACCGCCGCCAGCCCTTTTGTGTCCTTTGGATTGTGATAACGTCTAATTGTATTATGATGATTATTCGAATTATAAGAATTATGAGAATTATGAAAACTAATTGAATTAATATTAACCATTTCCAATAAATCAGCTCTGTTTCTAAGAAAAGTTAATAAATCGTTTAATAATAATTTACGTTTTGAATTCTGTTCATGAAAACTAGAAACTGTTCCTTTATGATTTTCCCATTCCCGCTCAGTTATAGAATCAAGCTTTGATACGATTAAATACATAATGAGGGTATCCCATGAATCCGTTGGTTCACCTAACGAATTTAATGCACGTAAATTGCGTAAAACAGAATCAATTAATTTCTTAATATGCGATGTAATATTCGGCAAACTAAATAACGCTTTGACGTGATTATGAATTAAAAGCCGATCGTTTTGAAACCTATTCAGTAATAAGTCCCATGCATGAACATAGTTTTCTGATGTGAATTCCAACGCACTAATAACTTGAAGTGCACTGCCGCTAAGTGACGATCGCAAGTAGTGGAACTTTTGAATTGCATCTAAATCGGTTCTGTCATGAATCATTGTACAAAACGAATTTTTATATTCCAACCACCCGTCATATGAGCCACTTAATGAGGGTAATTTAATGTCGGGCAATTTTATTTGTGAAAATATACGTTTATTTCCAGAACATTGAGGTTTTTCGCAATTATAATTATCTGACAACGACTTTGCTAAGGAAGGAAACACATGAGAAATATGACTCTTCAAATAATTCACGATACTCTAAAGTGACAGAAAGATCAGTATCTTCACAAAAAAATTCGATTCTGCTCTGTAATTTATTAAATTCATCGTAAATTGACTCTAATTGTGAAATTCTTAAATTTAATTCGATAATTTGTCCATTTTCCAAAGTTACATTTTTAAACTTTTGGACATGTTTTTCAATTGAAGTTAAACGACCTTTAATTACACCTCTGCGTTTCTTTAATTCACTGAGAGTTAACTTAGAATCAATGGAAGAATTATCTCTAGAAGGTGACCGACTACCTTCGCGTGAAATTATCGGCACATTAATTTTCGTGACGCTATTTTCCTCACTCATTTTGGATATAATTAGGAAGCAAAGAGTACTTACAGTCGTAAAGTAGAAACCACCTTTCACCTGGTAGAACGGGCCGTCTTAGGATGTTAAGACCTGGCGTGGCGGGCTGACCGTTAAGTTAATGCGGGTACACTGGAATTTATAACGAACACGATATTAGCACAAATCGTTTAGGAGGATGGGAAAAGGAAATGAATGACCTGACCGTTTGATGTCTGGACTTCTTCTTCGCCTTCGTCTTCTTGTAACCGAAGCAGGTTGTTCAGCAATCCGGTTCGATGGACCATGTGCGAGAGCTCAGTGGATATGATGAATTTCTCGAATGCCTGCCTATTTTCTGGGTTCCAAGAGGTTTTTGATTGCCTTCAATGACTCGTTTATTACGTGTTTAATTAGATACGTTTATTGCGTTTACAAATTGGTTTTATAAAAAATACAATCGTTTAAGAATAGATGCGACGTGTAAGTTAAAAAATTCTGATAGATATGAATAGAAGGTGTGACGTTCGTACGATGTTCGCCGCAAGCGCGTCGATCGCAGCTAACTTCGGACACCGCTTCCTCCGTCTGTTCATAGGTGGCGCTAACAGTATGTCTGTCTATTTGTCTGTCGGTTTGTTTCTCTTTTACGTAAAAACCGCTGAACCAATTTTATCAAATTTTTGAATAGAGATAGTTCGATACTGTTTAAAGAACATTTAGTTACTTAGCTGTTAAAGTCATTTTCAGTCAGTCATTAAGGCGGAAAGCTAGTTAAAAATAAAAACCAGTTTATCAAGCTAATTCTGTATTCCGGTAATTTAATATATTTGATCTCAACAAGATGTTCCAAAGTCCTATTATTGCGGAATCCTGTGCGCGGGAGTGCTCGCACTTGACCGCATCTTTTTGTTGTCTCTTAGCGTACCTAATGCTTTTTACTTACCTTGCCATTTTATTAATTAAACATTTTTTACTTCCACGATTTACGGATGTACCTACATTTCTTTACCTCCGTATCTAACCTTAAATGAAGGTAAACACTCTAGCGTCAGTCTTAGGTGTAGGTAATTTTATTAAACCATACCTATTGTAACAATTTTGTGATCGTCAGTACTTGTATTTCGTTCATTAGATTCAGTTTATTGGATACTTTAATACGCATTATTAAATACGTTTCAATGCTTGGGTTGTGTAATAATTTGGGCGATAAATTAAAACAATGCTATGGATTGATGACATATGTAGCGTAGAGGTATGAATGTATACAGTTAACAGGAAGGCCATTGTGGTTAGGGCTTTTAAAGTTCATTACCTAAAAATGTGAAACAGAGTCCTGTAATGTCCCTTTGTTATCCGTCTGAAAAACTAGTAATTTACACAACAAATATTATAATCAAACTAGGGGCCGCGCGCGACTCCGTTCGCGTAGAAGTCGGTTTCCCGTGGGAATGCGAAGTTTTCCCGCGGTAAAAAGTTCCCTTAATTCTTTCATACATATATTTTTGGTATCTAGAACCGTTTTTGGCAGCGCACGCAACGGAAGCTCTCAAGGATGAATAATTTTTTCACATTTTCCATTATTTCTTCGCTCTTTATAGTTGCAACGTGATTTGAAATTTATATTGGTGTTATTTAAAATTCAACGCATCTTTTAATGTTTTTATATTTAATCAAAATGTCTTGTCCGGAGTCAACAAGGCTCAAATTTCCTAAACAGCCTATCAATCTTTGTTTTTTAATTATAATTAAATTAACCTTCTCAGTTTCCGAGAAGGAGCTCTGTGTCCAACTAGCGGACGCACAGGTTTATGTCTATATTATATATAGATACAGAAAAGGTTTATCCTTTCCTATAATAACACCAACACAAATAACTATAAATATTCTGGCTTCAATAAACATAGCATCTACTTTCTTAATACGTGTGAAAATTCCTTTTCAGCACTTTTGCTCGGAAAGTGAGCTTCATTACATCGTTTTTAGGGCCATAAACCAAGCTATAACACACGCGTGCAAAATAATATTACCTACACACTGGTGCGTAATAGAATAAATCCCACAAAGTTAAGGTAGTGACTTACTGCAAAATCTGTGCTTGTAAAAAGAGCCGTTTCAATTTGTTCGGGTTCTACCGTTTTTTTTTTGTAACAATAAAGAGGTTGTATGCCATTGAAAATCTATTTACACATTTGGAATAAATAAATGTGTCCATATTAGAAAAAACAATACAATAAATATTAATAAAAAACAGTAATATTTTACTAAATAATTGTGTTTTATCCCAAGAAATATACATTGACGTAGGCTGTATGGTTATATAACGTTCATATTTGGCGCATGCAAAAAAAAAGTTGCGCACCATTTCCCGAATTATTTATATTTTGTTTACATTGCATTTGTTGCTGTGTAGGAAAACAATTTAAGCAAAATAAGTTTGTTTTTCCTCGCAAGTGCGTTGAAAAAGTGCATATGAAACTCGTGAGCAACTAGTTTATTACATACTCGGCTGATTTACGCAACCCTCAGACTCGTGTATAATGAATAACTTTGCACACTTGTATCATAATATATTAATAATGCACTCGCTTTTCACCTTGTTCATTCGTTGACACCTAAGAATTATTGTTGATACCTACTGTAAAATGTAGACTCTTTGTTAACCAAATGAATCTACTCACTTATTTCTCATTGACTGACAAACATCGAAAAACACAACAAATAAACATTTACCCTTTCCCTTTAAAAATGAGGTAGCTAAAATTGCATTCATAAAAGCTGAAAAGTAAAAGTTGGTATACACCTCAGGTTTCATTCATACCAATTTATTCCCGTAAACGATTTTCCAAGCGAACTGTCAACGGAACTGCGTGAAACACAACCTCCAACTCCGATTTGAAAATAAGAAAAACTCGCTTTTTGCGAACAATCCGGAGCAAAGTTGACGGTGAATGGAAACTTTCGTAATTGCATTCGTAATGCACGACACGTGGCAGGGTATAATGACGAAAATATGAATTAAGAATGTGCAGATGACTTTAATAAACCTAATTGATTTATTATTAGAGTAAAGAAAGTATTTTTGGGGTGTAAAATCTACATGGTTAACAAAACGCATGTTGATGCCTGCGTTTTCTTAAAAAAAGTTTTAAACAATGATTCATTATTGACTTAACACCCGAAATCTATGGTATAAGTCAAGCTTGTAATAATGGAATATGGGTATTTTTTATTTTGTTATATTTTTCTTAAAATATTGTATTAAAAAAAATAAGAAAAAAACGTACTAAATAAGCCATATATATACGCTTGTATACTGTGTACGTACTGCAAGAATATTGAGCTTGCAGAGGTATTTCACAACATTTTTTTTTAGTTATTTTTTTTTATGAAAAAAATTACTTAAGAATATCAGTGTAGCAAGTTCCGACTGATCACTAACAGCATTCATTAAGTAAAAAAAAATCCCCCATTTTGAAGATTAGATTAAAACTCGCACTGAGGTTCATTGTCAGTTATTTCAATGGTAGTGTAATAAGAAAAGACATGTTTTCAGTACCTAAGTGCCTACATTAGCATTTTCACGCTCTCATTGTTAGCATTTTACGTAACTAATGAATATCATATTTTAACTAACGTTTACTGTAAAACACACGTTTGAATAATCGCGTATTTAAAACTTCGTGAAACATAAATTGAGATAGATTTTATAACGTTTACAATAGGTTCAATTTTGCAAAGTAACCCTTTTTTGTAATTAAGTCAGCAAATGAATACTGGAACCACCTCATGGTAAGTGGCATACAGGCCCAAGTACATTGTTTGTTTAAATATGTAAGTTTCTATATAAGTTAACATATTCAGAGATTTTTACTACATACATAAAGGATAAAATATATCTTATTTGTTTCGAAACCAAAATGTTGGCATTTTGTAAAAAAAACACACAAAAAAAACACCCCACACTTTCATTCAACTAGCTAATGTACATGCCTCCTGCTTGAATTGCCAATGCGACTCAACAGCAATCCACCGCTGTAGTTCAATTTAAATTGGTGGATGCTAATTTAGGATGTAGATAATACAATCATCCTAAAATCTTGGTAGCTAACTACACGAGGCATATTACCAACTACCTTTAAACACTACTTCCTGAATTAAGTCAAAACCCCGAAATCAGTTTGTAAACTTATTTACCTCGAAAGCCTTTGAGAGCTGAACCTGTGAATAAATCCGCCGGCGGTTTGCATTTACATCGATTCATTCACAAAATGGCGGCGAAAACGTTTGAAACTTTGTTAATTGCGTGAATCCACTCTAAGTGCTTGTCAAACCACGTGAACTAATCACCAACTCACATTGTATCTGGTCAAAGGGATGCGGTCAAATGAACGCGTTTTGAAACTATACGATATGTGATAGAAGTATTATATGAATGGAATTAAAAAAAAGACATATATAGGTACTGGGTGTAAAAGAACTGCTTCCGAAAACAAAAACTGGGTATTGCTGGAGGGGTACGGGTTACGTTTCGAGCAAAAAAATGTTTTTATGATTTCAGAAAATAATTTTTTTTTACTTAATTTTCCGAAATTGCATTAATATTATCTGATTTTGCGATGATTTTAAATTACATAGGGTTTTAATTTAAATTGCAATGTAAATCATCGCACCTGAACCAAAAGTTGATGTGTGAGCGATGATTTCAAGCGGCGAGTATGACTTTTCGATCCTTAATACCTTTTTTAAATTCAGTTTTCTGGGTATGCTGTTAGTGAATTTAGTTACTATTGAGGCTCAAGAATACATGGTTTCAGGATTCGGAAGTGGTCTTTTTATACCAGTTATAACTTCTTAGATTTTAACGGATTTTTAGGCGTTTATTATTTTATTTATGATTTTCTGACGTTTCGACATTTTTACAAATACCGTGGTCACGAGTAGACTCAGTCTTTTATTTAATTTCAAAAGAAATATATATAGGTCGGGGAGTTCGTTATCACTGGGTTCGATCATGGTGGAAACTTCGAAATAAAACGTGGAACTTGATGTATGGGCGTGTATTAAACACAACGTTAAGCAACTTTACAATAATCATCAAGAATAGTCAGGATGTAAATGGATATAGGAAGCGCGGTGAATTCGGCGTGTAGCCATCACTGATTTATTCACTCTACGTCTGCACTGCCCCGCGAACCAAATAACAATCATCCGTCCAACAAGATACATGGGCTATTTCGACTCAACGGAAAATGACCGAAACTCATTCAGTCGTTCACTCATAAAGCCTCGCACCGACTACACCCAAGTTAAAACAACTTGACGCAACCAATATCTCATTTAGTCGCTGACATTGACATTGACATTTCAAAACATAGACAAGGTAGATAATAAAGTAGTTCTTCAACTGGCCAAGTCCATCGAATCTGTGTTCTCTCCGACACGGCCTTCCTGACGCTTCACACGTCCTCGTGTGATAGCAATCTGCAAAAGAAATAACACAGCAGTAGCTCGCTCGGTCAACCTGACCAAAATATAAGGGGTAAGAAGGTAACAAAAGTCATCGCAAATGATATCTGACTTTATCTTTACAGCTTTAGTTAAAACGCAACAAATTAGTCAAATCATACAAAGAAAGATCGGTTCGATTGCTATAAAATTGTCATTTTAGCGTCTGATGGTAGGTCATGACAACCGTAGCTGGTGTCTGATAGCGTACTTCAAGACAGCTTGAATAAACTAACACTTCGAGACAGCCCTGCTGGCGTCTGATGGTGTTTCAAACACAACATAAAACTTGTTCGGTACTGAATACGCGCGTTTGACTAATACGCCACAGTTACAACCCTTTTAAAATATCCCACATAAAATTTCGCACCAAAACTTTCATTAACTAACGAGCATTCAGCACTAGAATAGAAAGAAAGAAAGAATACGATTCACCTTTGCGTTCTAGACAATCCGTGGAAGATTCACAGCTCACACGTCAATCAGCACCTCGATACGAACGCTGGCTTCCCTCGGCCACCGCAATGCCGCCATCGCTCGTAAATCAGGATCATCACTTTCTGTTGCTGCACCGCTGGGTTAAGTCCTGATGTCGACATTGCTCGTCCTCGCGGCTCCAGCTTTGGTTTATTGTAATCGCCATTCGATGTATCCTCGAAACATATTAAAACACATGTGAATTACAGTTGTTAATAAAACCATTACCTATACCATTATTAAACATCAACCAACACTAATCGTAAAAACCAATAATTTATATTGGGCTTAAATAACTTGGTTTAACTTGAAACTAACAAATAAGAAATGCAACACATGAAATAGTTCAAGAGAGTGAAAACTTATCAAAGGACAATTGTAAACTTAAATGTAGGTAGGTAGGTAGGAAGGCGTAGATAGTAGCCAGATGTGTGTGCCCTCTTTTAATGACTTTCATTTAAATCGACAGCATTACTTTTGACGCGAAAACATAATTGAATTAAAGAACATACTTAGCCTCAAATATTACGAAATGTTTTACATCACCCATTCATGTTGTGTATGGTAATGACAAAATGTAGGTAGCACCGCGTACTTCAATGATGCGTACTCAAATTTGATTCAAACCATCAAGCAATTCCACTATTCTGGCAGCTTTTCTGAAACAATTTTTATAACACAGCATCATATTGTTCGGCAATATTTTATTTTACGCAATTAAGAAAACTGAGACGGCAGAATAAGACTCGTCTAAAATAACTGCCAAAGAGGCACAACCACTCAGAGATTATTTATTTAGACCCATAGTATGTAAAACAGAATAATAACAAAGCAAAACTAAAGTCACAACTTTCAGTCTAAACAATACCGTAATAATAGTACCGTAGTACCATTCGAAACTTAGAGCATTTACTGCCTACTTCATTTAGAAATAAAATTATTAAAAAGAACAAATTAAACAACTAGGCTTCCTTCATATTCGTTGCCAATATCTCCATGGTTTCCCCTGAAACCTGACCTTCGCCAAAGTCAACCGCCAGTACGCACTCACGGACCACCCTCCAAGGTATACCGATCGAGCAGAACGACTTCTGGTATAGTCCCATCAATCATCATCAAACATCAAGCAAATTCCACCATACTAGCAGTTTTCCTGAAACAAATGATATCACACAGTATCACATAGTTCGGCAAACATTAATTCTAAGCAATTAGGAAAACTGAGATGGCTAAATAACACTCGTCTAAAATAATTTTAAACACACTTAGCTCGTAATGAAAACAGAAACTCTTACCGGGTAGCGTAACGCAGGATCTCAATTGGCAAACCTACGGTGCACAGGTTCAGACGTTATCTTCCAACACACTATATCCTTGGAAGCTCCGGTTCCACTGAGTCTCTTGGTTGCGCTGACTCAACGCATAATGGATAGGCCCTCGGCAGTGGTAGCAGGTGATGGCATGGCTGGTCTTGTCATTGCAGTTTCTCGGTTGCGGCCTAGGATGTTCTATTTTCCTGTCCGTATCATCTCGCATCCGTAATTACACACCGATGGGTTATGATGATTCTGTTGTTCCAAAAGTTGCTGCAATTTCTCGTTTCCGTCGATGTTATTTGCAGCACATGGAATGTCATTCGTACAGGTGGAGCGGGGTTTCCTCACCCGTAGCACGTGGAACGTGGTTATCGCATCGTCCTTGGCACGTGGTTATTACATCATTTGTAGCACAAAGTATCCACATCATCCATCGTAGCTCTTTGCTGCATAATGCAATTACATCAGTAGCATGTGGTACCTGGTTATCGCATCTTCCATAGCACGTGAGACGTGGTTTCCTCATCAGTAGCACGTGGGACGTAGCCTCCTCATCATCCACAGTACGTGAAACATGGTTTTCTCTTCATCCATAGCACGTGGTAAGTGGTTTTCTCATACGTAGCACATGAAACGTAGTTTCTTCATTATCCATAGCACGTGGCAAGTGGTTTCACCATCATTCGTAAAACGTGGGTCGTCATCCGAAACATGTGGAACGTGGCTTGCTCATCATCCGAAGCACATGGCACGCAGTTTCCTTATCATTCATAGCACGTGGTTTCCACAAAAATCTTTTCACAAAGGTTTTCACATAGTTCGTAGCACATAGGACATCATCCGTAGCTCGTGGTAAGTGGTTTCACCATCCCACTTCTGATGTCGGGGAGTTCGTTATCACTGGGTTCGATCATGGTGGAAACTTCGAAATAAAACGTGGAACTTGATGTATGGGCGTGTATTAAACACAACGTTAAGCAACTTTACAATAATCATCAAGAATAGTCAGGATGTAAATGGATATAGGAAGCGCGGTGAATTCGGCGTGTAGCCATCACTGATTTATTCACTCTACGTCTGCACTGCCCCGCGAACCAAATAACAATCATCCGTCCAACAAGATACATGGGCTATTTCGACTCAACGGAATATGACCGAAACTCATTCAGTCGTTCACTCATAAAGCCTCGCACCGACTACACCCAAGTTAAAACAACTTGACGCAACCAATATCTCATTTAGTCGCTGACATTGACATTGACATTTCAAAACATAGACAAGGTAGATAATAAAGTAGTTCTTCAACTGGCCAAGTCCATCGAATCTGTGTTCTCTCCGACATATAGATAAAAAAAACTATTATTTTTCTACAAGAAATTAAAATGTTTATCGCTACCGGTAATGAATGTTTGTCGGTTTTTTTATAAACCTTGTCCTGAAAATAAGAAAAACAACAAAAAATGAGACAGGTAGAACTTTCGTAATGATTTCAGCTAAGTAGACATTTTAATTTTAATTGAAAAAGAAATTCAGCTAGGTAATGTGCATTTGAAATGAGTTGAGCATAATGGCAATAACCTTCCACTTTTCCCTCCAGAAAGTCGGCTGTTACGTGTAGATAAAGTTGGTTGACGTAAAGATAACTTCAGTTGACTTAAAATGGTTGTAAATTAACTTTACGTCCTTAAAAAAATATCTTTGCTTTCACTTCGCTTTTTATATAAACAGATGTCTACTTCCCGAGCTCCCCAATTGAAACAAAGCTTCACTGGAATCATTTGAATGACAGCGGAGAAATAAGAAATATGCAATTTCGTTTCGAAAAATTGTGAACACACAAAAGGAATCCGGCCTCGCGATTTCATTGGTGGATATTGCCATTCGGATTTGGAAAACCAACGCAACGAATTCGCACCGGAATGTCGTCGGCCTGCGTCATATCTGCGATACCGACGCGGCTTGTGATTTTCAAATTGTTACGGTAAAACAGGTAGGAAATTTTACTGTAAGGTTTTACTTCAGTATAAACAAAAGACAGTCTGTTAACGTTTCATTAACTGGGTTAGTGGTAAAGGTCTTCTTAAATAGCGGAAGGTACAATCCGTTATCCACCACGCTGACTCAGCTAGTGGAATCATCTGATGGTTTTCTCACAATAAGATGTACATAATTCGTAAAAGAGAAGACCCAAATCCCAATAGGCATTAAACTCTTAAGATGGTGGCAGAAAGTAAATAGTCGGATCCCCACCAGACGATCCAAAGCGCTCCGATCGCGCGCGGCACGGAGCGCGCCCCACGGAGGGTGAAGTGTAGGCGGAAACCGCGCGCTCCTTGCCGCGTGTGATCCATTTGTTGTCGGTTTTTTGGTCAGGCATTGCTGTTAGATCAGTCAGATACACACCGGACGGTCCACGCTCCACGCATCACGATCTTGGATCATGGATCGCAGGATCGCCGATCCATTTGGATCGTCCGGTGTGGATCCGGCTATTGAATAGCCCAGAACCCATGAAATAATCTAGAGAAAAAACACGCAAATCATAATTTAAAAGGTACTTATGTAAACAGGATCTAAATAAAGCACATAATTTTTGTAATTTAGTTCAGGACAAGGTAATTTAACCTTTTATTGTTTGTATTGTTTAAATAAATAAAATACTTACCTAATTCTACATCGAACTTTAAACTAATAAGCTCAATTATATGTTAAAATTTCACAACTGGTAAATCATAATTAGGGTTAGCTCGCGTCAGCCGAACCTCTGTGGCAAATAATGATACCT
Organism: Emmelina monodactyla; assembly: GCA_916618145.1. Classification (NCBI taxonomy): domain Eukaryota; kingdom Metazoa; phylum Arthropoda; class Insecta; order Lepidoptera; family Pterophoridae; genus Emmelina; species Emmelina monodactyla. The sequence continues at coordinate 9,440,582 of OU745316.1, forward strand.
ATTTCCAGGAACCTAGGATATCATGTGATGCTAATAACTAGGCATTAGGTATTCAAAGGTATTTATTGGGCACTAACTAGAGCACATAAGGCTCGCTGGTATTACAGTAAAGTACTGAGTTTCTAAACGATGACTTAACTTTTTATTTCAGTTATTTGTAGAAGGAAATGGATTTTACTTTTTATTTTTTCCTAATTAAGTATAGTATCTGTAACTGATGCAGAATTTTATCAAACCTAAGGAGAATTGCTAATGGTACGATCCCGCGGTACGCAGCAATACGTACAACGTGCCTACACGCACAGACTCGGTACGGCGAGCCGACTCTGTAACTATAATTGTCATGACTACTATGAGAATAAACGCCAAAATGTGTTTTTTTTCATACAAATAATTTGAATTTTGGCGTTTTTTGATAGTAGTTTATTTCACTCGAAAGTTACATAATCACCCCGCAGATATTAAGTAGGTGAGGTGTATTTAGGTACTAACTAATAGTTAATTTTATTCTGAATGTCCGTAGACTTGCACATTTAAAACTGAGTACAGCACTTCAATACTAATAATAATAATAATAATAAAATATTTATTTTCTCCACAAAAAAAGAATAAAGTTACATAAGGGACACAAAGTATGGATATTGTTAATTCTAAAATTGTGGGAGACTGGTGCCTAAATAGGCTTTTGAAAAAGCCTGTATCTCAGGTCACCAGGCCTCCACCTTGGACATCATTAGAATGCATTGCGTCGTTGATACAATTTATCGTAATAAACGGTGAAAAGTTTAAATCTTAGTAGAAAGTGCCTGTAGATGTGTGTGGAGAGTATGAGTATGTGTGTGTGGTGTATATGTTTGTGTGGTGTATGTGAGTGAGTGAGTGTGTGTGTGTGAGTGTGTGTGTGTGTGTGTGGTATTTAATAGTGTCTGTTTTTTCAATTTCAGGACATAAACAATTTGGATTTACAATTTTAGAGCATGAATGAGCAATTATAGGGATATTTGGTGTGTCATCTGTTGCAGTATCTCTTAGTTTGAATGAAATAATTTTAGTTTTTTTTACATTTAATGTTAGATAATTATTTCGGAGCCAAAGCGTAACTAAATTAAAACCCCCTTGAGCATAATAATATGCGAGGTCCCAAGTCCTTGCACTAAAAAGCAAAGCTGTATCATCAGCAAATGAAACTATTTTGCCGTTAGGGAGATTTAATTGAAGCAGGTCGTTTATGTAAATCAGGAACAGTGTAGGCCCAAGGATGCTACCTTGAGGTACACCGTGAGTGATTGGTAACACGTTGCTTACATAACCTTCAATTTTAACACACTGGAAGCGATCTGAAAGATAATCCCTAAATATTTTAAGTTCATTACCCCTTATTCCAAGATCACTCATTTTACGAAGAAGAATGGGAACAGACACCGTATCAAATGCCTTTGCGAGGTCTATAAATATTGCCAGTGTTTTCATTTTACTATCAAGATTAGATACCAAATAGTTTGTAACTTCATGGACTGCATCTGCCGTCGATTTTCCGGAACGAAAACCGAATTGAGAAGACGATATTAGGTTATTCTTTTCGAGATATGTTACTAGGCGCTTGTTTAATAGTCGTTCTAAAATTTTTGATAACACTGGCAATACCGAAATAGGGCGATAGTTATTAACACAGTCTCTGTTTCCACTCTTATACACTGGAGTTATTTGAGCATTCTTGAACGATCTCGGGAAAACACCCGTAGAGAAAGCTAGGTTGCAGATGAAGGTTATAGGTTCAATGAAAATGTTCTTATACTGTTTAACCAGGTCAGAAGCAATACCATCACGACCACTAGCACAATTTGATTTTAAACTTGCGATTTGGCTACTAACTTCATCAGTATCTGTAGATAATAGTACAAAAGAGTGCGGATAGGAAGTACTATACATTGCGACATTATAATTTTCTGGAACCTGTATTTTCTCCGCTAATTCCTTACCAACGTTGGCAAAGAATGTGTTAACCTTGTTTATAGAGTCATTTGGGTTGGGACCGGATAATAATTCGGCAGCCGAAGAGTTAGTTTTAGAGGTATGCGTTATGTCTTTAATGACTTTCCAAACCTTTTTATTATCTGTACCTGCGGCTTCAAGTAAAAGTTTGTCATGGGCCCTTTTCGTTTTTCTTATTTGAGTTGTACAAAAGTTACGATATCTTTTATAAATAGTTATAAGATTTGTATTATTTGGATCTTTTTTTAATTTTAAATAAAGGTTATCTCTATGCTTCAAACATTTTAGCAAACCAGTAGTAATCCAACCCGTACTGTCTCTGTGTTTACATTTATAGCTTGCGTAATACTATCAGTAAGAAAACTAGCAGCTAAATGGGCATCAGTCATTGTATAAATAGCATCAAAGTTTAATTTTTTTAGCGCGATGTCTAGACCTAGGGTGTTAATACGCTTAACAGAATGTGGTGGACGATTAATTTTACAGGCTAAGTCAATACCCAATACAACAGTATCGTGGTCGGTTATGCAGGAACGTGTCACAAGGCACTTAGCAGGTTTTTTAGTTTTTAAAAAGACATGATCAAGACAAGTGCGACTATGAGTTGGCAATACATGAGCAGGGAGCATACCATGGGTTGCTAAGAAGTTCATAAAGGTACTGCATCTATTGTCAACGGATTGTTCCGAAATATCGATATTGGGGTCACCAGCTAATATAATGTTATTTGTATAACAGTTTTTAAGAAAATTATCCATGCATTGAATAAAATTAGTTATATTTTTTTCAGCAGGAGGTCGATATATTGCAAGCAAAGTAATGTTGTTATTTAATTTTATATTCAAGACATTTGCATTATCAAAGACATGTTCCTCTACAACTAAAGACATGTGAGACCTGCAATAAACAACCACACCTTCGTTTTGAGTCATATTTTTCTTCGTTACAAAACAACAATAACCTGGCATGTTAGGTATTTGCGGTGTGGAAGGTAACCAGCACTCTGTTAAAATAATTATATCCCATTGTAATTTTGATCTGTAAAGTAGTGTTTGAAAACTGGCAAAGTTCTGTTTAATACTGCGTATGTTTTGACAAATGAGATTTAGTCCGTTTTTGAAATTTAGAACTGAGCAATAATCTTCAACATCACAGTAGCTAGACTCAGCCACAGAAATCAAGTCTAAGGTTGAGTTTATGGTATGTATAGTATTAGCCATCGAAAGTACAATTTAAATTATTATTTATATTAAAACTATTAAGAGTGCAACGGATAAAAAATATTTTATAAACTTGATTGAGAATGATTTGTTGTAAATGTTCGGTATAAAATATTTTACATATCATATTAAACAGTATGCAAACTAGTTTAAAAATATTCAACTGAAATAAGGCGTATTTTAAACGAATGTATTTGTTTATAGTGTAAAAATGTAAAAGTGTATATAGGTAAAGTAAGTTTTTTGTGTATAGTTTTTGTTTGTGTATTATAGTGTAAAGTGTAAGAAAATATGTTAAGTACAGCATTTTGCTTACAAAAGAATAGTTTTTAAATATAATATATGGATTATTAATTTTAAACATGCATTTTAAGTAAGTTAAATATATCAAATTTAAAAGAATTAAGTATTGAAATTTGTAAGAATTATTTTTTTTAAGCACTAAAAAAATCAAGTTACTTTGTGATACTAATTTTAACCAGAATAGTCATTTTTCATTTTCTAGTTTTAAAAGATCATTTTCACTGTCTATACGTTTCACAGGTTGAGCACTGTTTTTTTTCAAGTAAATCTTGCCATAAGCCGTCCAGCAACTTTCATAATTGTTCGATTTTGCAAATTCTCTTGATAAATAATACAACCGCTTTGCTTTAGTGGTTAGGTACTCTGATACAAAGATAGGTTTTATGGTGCCGGTTAATCCGATGTGAGCAGTGTTGAGTTTATGGTCTTTATTTTCCCGGTTGAACACTTTTGTTGATTTAATGAATTCCTCCTTTTTAAGTACAGATGTTAATTTAATAATGATTGGGCCACAGGTCTCATTTTTTCTAGGCTTTTGTCTGAAGATGTCCCGAATATCCATATCATGAAAAGGCTGTTTGAGCACACTGGCAGTTTTTTTTACAAGATTAATTAAGGTTGACTTACTTTCAGGATCAGATCTTGGGATATTTCTTAACTCAATAGCTGACATATGGGACTTCCTTTCAAGTAGTTCTATTTTTGATTCCAGTTGACTAATATGACTTTTGTTGGCTTCAATTTCCTTTCTTGAGACAGATAATTTCATTAAAACATCTTCATATTTTTCCGATAAGAATTCTATAGATTTCTGAATTTCTATATTTTGCTCCTGTATATTACTCATAGTGCGAGACATAGTTTCCAATTTGACATCTTGTTTAGCTTGGAACTCAGTGAACATAATCTGCATTTGTTCCATCAAAACAGAAATATTGCTTGGCTGGTCGTCAAACGTTCTTTTAAAACGCCGCGTAACTGGATGATCACATTTTTCGGTACCCGCCGATGCATTTAACATAGGATCCGACCCCGAAAGTTGTTTTGGTAATTGAGCCGATGTTAATTTTTTCGAAGTCATTTTAATGAGATGTTTAATCGAAGTATAAGATCCTTTGTACAATAGTTGATATGTTTGCAGCTATGTTAAACTTTTAACGCAGGTATTAAGCAGCAAAAAATAATGTCGTTACAAATAGTTGATCACACCAAAATCGCTTTACTGTATGTGAAGATAAGGTAGTAAGTCGTATGATGCACTTTCACTTAGTTTTGTTATTTGGTCCGCACGCTTACCGCGTCAAGGGGTCTTGTAAATTGGTCGCCTCGCGACGGTTTCATGTAAAGCGGCGGTCCGTCCAATATATCTTGAACCCCAGAAGCACTGTTTGAGATATTTCGACTCACAGGTGCAACAATTAACTTTAACTGGTTACCACTAGGTGCAGTTTAACTTGCGTTATTCAATTTTTATTTTTAGGCAAAAATTTGGTCTATAAACACGTCTGTTCACTTCAAACATCCAAGGGGAAGGTAATAATATAACTTTAGTAATTCTTAGTCGAATTAACTTTCTTATCATGTCCTGGAATGTTTTTAACGTTATATCTAGGCCAGAAGTAAAAGCGTCTTAAAAATAACACTAAGACTGTTATGTCTCGAACAACGATTGACTTAATTAAAACTTAGTCTTCAAGCAGTGCAACATACAGAAACAACCGAATTTTCTGTTATATAACCTTGTTATTTACAACTCATAAAATATTTTCACACGATAAAACTTTGCTTAAATGTGCAATTAATTAAAACAAAACTGTTTTGTTTTACGTATAAATTACAGTTCTGTCTAGTCAGTTGTAAATTTATATATTTTATTACCTGTTGCTGAACCGTGTTTACTTCAGATAAGACGAATGGCCCGCATGTTGCAAGCAGGGGCGCTTGTCGATAAGAACGTTTCCTTTATTACCGCCATTAGTAACGGACGGATGAAAAGGCGTCATAGACTTTGTTCTTTTTATATTGTTATTTAAAATACTAAATATTTAATAACTCTGTGGAATCAAAGGACATGGAGAATAAGTCTTAATAAGTATACTGGGTGTAAAAGAACTGCTTCCGAAAACAAAAACTGGGCATTGCTGGAGGGGTACCGATTACGTTTTGAGCAAAAAAAAATTTTTTATGATTATAAAAAAAAATTTTTTTACCTTATTTTCCAAAATTGCATTAATAATATCAGATTTTTCGACGATTTCAAATTAAATAGGGGTTTTATTTAATTTACAATGTAAATAATCGCACCTGAACCGAGAGTTGATGTGTGAGCGATGATTTTAAGCGGCGAATATGACTTTTCAATCCTTAATAACTTTTTTAAATTGAGTTTTCTGGGTATTCTGTTAGTGAATTTACTATAGAGGCTCAAGCATACATGGTTTTAGGCTTCGGAAGTGGTCTTTTTACACCCGTTATGTATCTGTAGATTTGCGTATTTATAACAATATAAAAACTACTCAGAAACCATGATTTTGTAGTTAGATCCCCACGCTATTGAACCTAAAACATATTAATCTTCAAGTATTTGTGATAGACAGACGACTTATCATCGTTTCATAGAAAATATAAAAAAATGAATTGTGGGACGTCCGCAGACGAACTAAGTAATAAAATCATGATTGATTATAGAAAACAGACTTAATCGTTTTAAGCAGAACCTTTCAAGAACATTTTAAACCTTTATCGCTGAATATTAAATCATGAGAGAATCAATAAAAGTTGAGTTTCAAAAGCAATCTGGGAAGGTTTTTTTGTTTCTTGTAAAGAACAAAGATTTAACAGCAAATACAAGTATAGGTAGTTATATCATACAGGCGTTTGGTTAGTGCATATAAGAAAAGGAACTAAACTAGTAATTTAAAAAAACAAATTAAAACTTTTTTTAACGGGTTTTTACGCGTTTATTTTATTATTTTTGGTTATCCGACGATTCTACATTTTTACAAAACCCGTTTAAATGAGTTTTATTTCAAGTAATAAAGATCGCATCCATCTAAGAAGTTACAATTTAAACTTATTTGAGAAGAACAAGCAAATTGCTTTTAAAAGAAGCAAAGATGTAGTAAAATGAATAGCCCATCCCCAATTCCATTTACAAGTTCAGTTATTTTTCTTTATTTACGTATAGCTTTTTAAATTTAGTGCTACAAACTAACTGTCACAATATAAATTAATCAATTTATCAAATGATAAAGTCCATGGAAGCACTCTCTCATCGGTCCCTATTAGATCTGATGCACACTAAACGTGCATCAAAATGATGAGAAATTTTCTCATTTTCTCTGTCAATAAGCAGCATTTTTCCAAGATGGCTGACCGACGAGCTCCCGCCAATTTGCTTAAACCATTTCTTCATTCGTTGATGTGTAAATTAAATTCCAAGATTAGAATAGAATAGGTGTTTATTTAACCAAAATACTTAAATTTAAAACATACAGAAAAAAAAACTTAAACGCTATAAAAAGTAAGGTACATAGGTATTTGGCTAAATAGGAGTCTGACTCAGCTTAGTGTTGCTGTTGCTAGCAAGCAACGCTGGTATTCTGTCAGAACCTTCTTGGTGGCATACTGACGTTGGCTTCCCATAAAAACACAAAAGCAATACTTAAATAAAATAATATAAACATTTAAAGATGTTGAGTACATACACTTACATATATATTATATTATGTATAAACATTAAGAAAATATAGTATTATATAAAATATAAACGTGAAACGATTCCTTCCACGAGAATAAAATGAAGTGCCTAAATGGTAAATTTTCGTTCCTGGTTTTATTCGTTAATGCGCTGCGTATCTAAGAGGTGTTTCCGGTACTGAAATTTAAAATTTGATTTAAAATGAGATTAGGGTTGGTTATTATTTTTTATAATGGCAATATTCGAGGGAAGGGTTGGAACCCCCCTTGGTTTGACTCAAAATTAATATCTATGCTACGTGAAAAAGAAAAAACTAGATTGAACTACAAGAAGTACCAAAACCCTTTAGATAAAATATCCCTCAGCCTACTAACAAAAAGATGTAAAAAGTATGCTTCAATTTGCTATAAAAAATATCTCAGTTATTTAGAAAGTTCTATACCAACTAACCCTAAATTTTTTTGGTCACACATAAAACATCAAAGAGGTAATGGAAGTAATATGCCATCAAGTTTGACTAATGGACATATCACACACAATGGAGGAACGAATATCAGTAACTTTTCTGGTGAAACATTTTCAAGAATTTACGATAATCCCACAATTAATTCTCAAAGCAAAAATACAGCTTCATTAGAATTTTTTGACAGTTTTTCAACTCTGGAATTAACTGCAAATGAAATTTCCCTTAAACTTAAAAGCCAAAAGACCGATAAAGGAGCTGGTCCTGATGGCATTCCACCTATATTTATTGTGAAATGCTCCAGTAACTTAGTCGGCCAATTATATTATATCTTCATTCTCCACATAAGTGGATTCACATCTTCATATCCACAGAAGTGGAAGACAGCAAAAGTTGTTCCTATTTTAAAATCAGGGGATCCTAGCAATGTCCAAAATTATAGGCCAATTTCCCTACTTTCATGTTTCGGTAAGATCTTTGAGGCACTTGTATGTCCATACCTTCAACAGCATTTCAAACTTAAACTTACGGTCAATCAGCATGGCTTTATGAGGTCAAGATCCCCAATAACTAACTTAGCAACTTTTACCGATACGTTATATCAAGCTGCTGAAAGGGATAAGGAAACAGATGTTATTTATACCGACTTTAGTAAGGCGTTTGATAGAGTGTCCCACGGAATTCTGTGCCAGAAGCTGAACTTGTACGGAGTGACGGGACCGATGCTAGGCTGGTTCAGATCCTACTTAAGCCACCGAGAGTTCTATGTAGTCACGGATGGTTATCAATCGCGTTGCTTTAAGACTTACTCAGGGGTTCCACAAGGTTCTCACATTGGCCCAATCTTATTCAATGTGTTCATAAATGACATCACAGAATGTTTTCAACACTCTTCGCCTTGTCTGTATGCCGACAATATGAAAATTGCGAAAATAATATCATCTAAGCGGGATGTAGAGCTGCTTCAAACAGACTTAAACAGACTGTCTGAATGGTGTGATGCTAACGTGCTACCCTTAAACACAAACAAATGCTTCATCATAAAATTCACAAGGAAAACCAAAATAGTTGAATCAGTATATCAAATTAACGGTACTACTCTCCGTAAACTTAAGCAGGCTAAGGATCTCGGTGTCATAATAGACTCGCAGCTTACCTTTGTTCAACATATAGATTATATAGTTAAAAAGGCACTTAGATCTTTAGGCTTTGTGATACGTAACAGTAAAAACTTTAGTGCTAGAACAAAAACTTTGCTGTATAATGCTATTGTTCGTAGTACTCTCGAGTATGGCAGTATCATTTGGAGACCTCACTTTGCTTGCCATAGCCTTCGCATAGAACGCGTACAGAAACGGTTTCTTAACCATTTAGCTTTCAAAGAAGGCTTAAAAACCAAGTCTCGATATGACCGTATCTCTTATACTGATAAATTGATTCGATTTCGTTTAGTCACTCTGGAAAAACGAAGAGATCTGATCGACTTACGATTCTTATGGAAGCTTTTTAGAAACAAAATTGACTGCCCCCAACTCCTGCAAAGATTTCAACTTAACGTCCCAAAAAGTTCAACACCTCGATCACCCATCACGCCTCTATACGTTCGTCTCTGTAGAAAAAACACAACTATTTTTTCTTATATATTTCAATTTCATCTCGTTGTTTATGTTTTTTTTTCTGCAATTTGCCTTTTGTATATTTAATTTGTATGTTTAATGTCTTAGCTTTTGTTATATGCTTGTGTTGTGTTTCTTTAAAAAAAAACTCAGTATTTTTATTTTTCTCCATACAACACATTATTAAACTAGTTAGCTTTTATAATAGCAAGTAAGGTTTACCTGTTATTGGATTTACACAAGGCTTATAACCATTTTTTATGTACTTATGGGTATCTTAAAGTGTAAAATCTGTTGGTATCCTAAATAAATAAATAAATAAACTCTCATTTCGTGGGGGAAATGGGTGCAGAATGAACATTAATCTCTTTCAGCGGTAGAGATGACGTGGAGTGGTCGATGTTTTTTATAAATGCATAGTGTTAAAAAAAGTATTAGTAAAATAATAGGAATTTAAAAAAAAAACTTTAAACACATTTATTACTTTTTTTTACTATTCCTGTGCATACAATTAAAATAAACTGCAATGGTGGCTATTTAAGAGCCTTGTAACATAGCTTAAAGTGTACATATTAGTTCTAATAACCACACTAATTCTATTGCCTATGTTTTGGATAATTTAGTTCCACCATAACCTTAATAAGTCCGAAAATTACCTTTAGTTTTTTTTTTAATCTTACAGCTTAAAAATAATTTCCTTGGTGACCATTTTTATTATTTCATCGATATATTTCATCGATTATTGTTTCCCACGGCTCACCTCTATTTTGCTGTCAATAAAGTTTTAGCGGTGCATTAGCGGGAAGCATTGTGTGTTGCTCACCAGGGATTGTGTCACATCAGGGTCAATGGTGTTTTGGTTACGTCTTTGTGCTTTTCTTTGTTTGTTTGTGCTGGTTAGTAGGTAAACATTGAAGAAACATCAGGCGGTTTAGCTCTATATTTGACTAAAAAGGAAATTAAAAATAATATCATTATATAGCTTAACAATGTAGTTTACGATTATACTTTGTTCGTATGAATATTATAAACGAACACTTATAGTGGTCATATAATTAACTATAGTGGAAAACAACCTTAACCCATATTTTAAAGAAAAATGGTTATCCTGTTTATTTATGTTAAATTCAGATGGTAAAAACATCGCGAGAAAAAATATAGCAAAAATAACTTGGACTTTGCGGTTTTGTTTCTTTCCCGCAACACCTATGTAAAGTTTTAGAAATCATGTTTATTTAATTTCCGCTACCTAGCTATTAGCTTATAATACAACAGTAATTATTAGACGTTACGTTCAAATTCGTATAACTTCTTGTTCTCACATAGAGTTTGGTAAAGTTTGGTTAAAGTTGAAGGTCTAATCGCTATGAAACTATGCTCAAACGATGCCACCCGGATGAATCAAACTGTGTTCAAACATTTTGAGGTCAATAGCGGATCGTGTTTGATGAAATAATTATTGTCTGCCGCACATAGAATAAAGGCATTTTAGCATCAGCATTTTAGTGGGAAACTATTGTAACTTTATAGTCTGATATTTGTTAAGTGTCTAGTGAAGAATGTAATCAAAATAAAATTAATAACTTTTACGTATTGCAGTAAGCTACATATTATGCTGATATAACATTCAAATTATAATTATTGTAATACGTATAAGCGCTGATATAAAATCATACAATTCTCCAATTTAAATCACTATTTTGTGATCGCATCTACCCAATGTTTTATGTTGTTTCCTATAAGAGTATATTTCTGCTGCTCACGGTCACCCATTTCTTGTCATATTCCCCTTTCTTCTTGGTATTATGAATACAATTCCGCGAAGTATAATTCCACTAATGTCAAGTGTTCAGGATTATTCTCAAGTCACAATTACGTCAATCAACGTCAATGATGACGTCAATTATATGTTAGGCTCGGTAATGCTTTTGTTCGCTAAAATGAACGTAAAGTTACTATCAAAATTGATAAGTTTAATAATGGAATTATCTGTTTTTTCATAGTTCCGTGGTAGTATTAATATAGGATTTCTAAATTCGTTGAATATTGGTAAAACTTAAACTGAGTTTAACTCTATACAAATAAAACATGAATATACATAAATTTATAGAAGTTGTTCCAATGGATACTTATAATAAAAACAATTGTTTCAATTGCATATGTGTTTTGTTGTCATATTTAGGCAGAAAAATATTATAAAGGCTATTAGCCAGAAATATAAGGAAATCTTGTGACGCTTCACAAGATTACCACATATAGCAAGTATACTTGACGACCTCTGTGGTGCAGCGGTATATATACCGGACTGCTAAGTGGATAGTTCCGGGTTCGATCCCCGGGTCGGGCCAATTTCGTAAAAATGGTTTTTCGATATTGGCTCGTGTCTGGGTGTTACTAGGTTCTTCCCTAGTCCATTTTGTGGAACAAATAACAAAACTTACTGTGTTTACTTTAGGGCCACATAATTGGTGTGTTACTCTGGAGATTTATTATTATTATAATCTTCCCCTCCCAGGGCTTCGTACGTCTCCTTGCTGACCATCGCCGCGTTCTCTATCTCTCTCTCAACCACCTTGTCTCTCTCTCACTCATTTTCCCCCCCTCATTCCAGGGCCTCGTACGTGTCAATGCTGATCATCGTCACGTTCTCTGTCTCTCTCTCTCTCATCTTCCCTCTCCCTCCAGGGCGTCGTACGTGTCCGTGCTGAAGATCGTGGCGTTCTCGCTGGAGCGCTACCTGGCCATCTGCCACCCGCTGCACCCGCTGGCGATGGCGGGGCTGCGGCGCGCGCTGCGCATCGTGGTGGTGTCTCTCTCTCTCATCTCCTCTCTCCCTCTCTCCAGGGCGTCGTACGTGTCCGTGCTGACGATCGTGGCGTTCTCGCTGGAGCGCTACCTGGCCATCTGCCACCCGCTGCACCCGCTGGCGATGGCGGGGCTGCGGCGCGCGCTGCGCATCGTGGGGGGGATCTGGGCGCTGTCCTTCGTCGCCGCGTCGCCGTTCGCGATGTACACCACTGTGCACCATCACTACTATCCACCAGGTAAGTGACGTATAATAATCTTGAGTGTTTTTTGACTTGTTAATGGATAGAATTTGAGTTATCATAAGAAAAGGAGCAGTAGTGACTTCATCACAGATTAAGGCCTTTTTGGATTAAAATTTACTAAATAATCACGGAGTATTTAGATTAGTAAGTTCTTGGATTCATTCGGAACTACCTTATACAGGATAGGTTTCTAAAATTTCAATATATATTTTTTATCCTGAAACAGTGTAATTCTCCTTATTGAAAGGATCAATGGGCGAACGTTTTGGGAAAAAAGACTGATAGCGGTCATCTGTTCAAGTAAACACTTTGACTGATGTTTTACCTGCGTGATCGTTGCCATTCCCGAAATTGCAACTTACCTCTAAGCTTTCAGCTTAAAGTTTTTATTTATTTACAAACCACAAGTCGTCAAGGCTGGGTAAAAGTAAAGTCCCAAAAAACCATTTAAATAGAGTAATCTGTTATATATTGTATCAAACCTAAATCTCTATTTTTGCCTAAAACCTTTACATGGGACATCTGTTCAAAATAGTATATTTCAATACAAGTGTGGAAAGGCTGTCATTACAACGAGTCCCGACAAATGTCTACCCGAGCCGAGGCACAGCCGAAGGCGAGGGTTGGCAGGCGGGAAGAGTTGCAATGACGGTTCCGCACGTGTACTGAACGACTATTTTTAATACAGTTGCGAAAAAATAAAGCAATTTAATAAAATGTAAAATTAGGATCGTAAATGTCGAAATAACTCATTTTGAAAATGGCGCCATTTTTTCTTCACCCATTTGGTAGGCAAAGGTTACTATGCCCATACAGCCAAGTCTTCAGTAGATTTTTTTTTATTGATATGAAATGAAAATGAAATTTAATGAGATAAAATGAAATGAAACCAACCACACTAATTCAATCAAATCATTAAATCTGATATCGAAACAAAGTAATATTTTTTTTTAGAAATATACCTACGCTACGTAAGCATTAACATGAATCATAAAAACTTCTTTGTTTTTTTTTTTGTAAAATCTTCATGGTTGGTTAATTTTTCTTTTTAATAGACATTCTTTTGACAGTTGGGAAAGAGAACGCACGAGTGCGGGAAAGGTAAAAAAAAAGCACGCGTGTGTAATAGCCCACATCCCGAACGCTATACGTCCCTGCAATACGCCACTTTTTGAGCAACTGTATTAAAAAATATATTTTTTTACACGTGTACATAAAGAGTGTTTTTCATTTATCACAAACTCTCAAAAATATCCGTCCTAAACCTTTTTATTTACCGCTAAGAGCCCCTTTCCGTCATAAAATAATCTTCGTGTGAGTTCTTGTCACATCAATATTTGTGAAAATCCACAACATTTTAAGATGTATACACATACAGCGTGTTTATACTTGCGCGTAAAAATAATCCCATGTGATAGAAATAAGCTGCTTTGCAACTAAAAGGGAACTTTCACACAGTTTTTCCAATAACTGGTACGTTTCAAATTGATGAACGGATTTTCTTTTGCAGTTTCATTCGTGAATCTAAAGTGAAACTTATGCAATATCTCGCTTGTTTGTTTTGGCGGAACTAACGACAGCATTTATGGTTTTCGGAGTTTTGCTTTGCATTGAACTGTAATACCTGAAATATATTTCAACAACTTAAAGACTTCTTGGCTTATATATCATGAATTAATTTAAAATTAAAAGGTATATTTAATATGTTAAATGTTCAACGATCGTCGATTTAAGATGAAAGTACTATATCAATTTAAAACGTAAACAAAATCGTTATTTCTTAAAGTATGAATAATATTAAAAACTTCGTATAAGAAAAATTAAAGTATAAACTTATATTTCTACCTTAATGCCACTTGAAAATACCCTTTGAAAATATTAAAATGTGAAAGAAAATCAATTTCATCTTATTTTGATCTGGGAACTAATACTTGTAAAAATAGCTTAATGGTTTTTTGTCAAAGAGTTCGAATGTTCAAATGGAAGATATTGCTATTATAAAGAATATATTAAATTTTATATAATATTTCAAATAAATGGTTTAGTAACGCTTTCCACAATATTTTTAATTTATTTGTAAGTGCTTGATATTTTGTTAATTTTGATAACTTCCACTGACTATAACAATTATCAGACAAGTTTAAAAATTGTCAAAGTCATAAGTAATTAAAAGTAATTTAAAATGAATGTTACGTGTGAAATTAAAAGCTATTTACAAAGCATTGTCACTACGTTTCTTTGACGACCTCTGTGGTGCAGCAGTATATATACCAGACTGCTAGGCGGATAGTTCCGGGTTCGAACCAATTACGTAAAATGTTTTAGATATTGGCTCGTCTAGGTGTAACTAGGTTCTCCCCTAGTCCATTATGTGGTACCTATAACACAAGTGCTTACTACTGCTGCTAAAGGATTTACAGTAAATTAACTATTTTTAAAAAATATTTTAGCGATGGCGGACCTCACACTTGAGATGGTGGTATAAAATGGGTCAACATCGATATCTCGTATTAGTTGGTTGAGATGGTCGCTCGCTCGGAGCAGGAAGGAATGCTGGCGGTATGAGCTGTGTGCTAGTGGGACATGGAACAACGACGGACTTCTCAGAGACTTAGTGTGCGTGCATAACCCGATCTTACTAAGTAGTTCTGGACAATCTATTTTATTATGCAGTATTTTAAGTAACGTTATAACATCTGCTGTGTTGCGGCGTATGGTCAACGGTAGTGTATGGTGTCTTTTACATCGGTTCAAATAGTCTGGATCATAAGTTTTTGTTTTGAACTGTAAGTAGCGCATAAAACGTTTCTGAATCGACTCAATGCGGTCTATATAGATGCCATATGCTGGGTTCCAGACAGGAGAGGCGTATTCGAGGTGGCTGCGGAGGTATGCGCAGTACAGAATGTTGATTACTTTGATGCTACGGAAGTCTGATGACAAACGGATCATAAAGCAAAGTTCAAGAAAATCCGCCGAAACGTAGAATGCTTTATGGTGTAGGTCCAAAGGAACAAGTGGGTAACTGCATTCATGTATTAAAATGTCATCATTACTAAAAGCTAAGTCCAGGATTCTGTTATTAATATTCGTTAAATTATTATATTGATTCAAATTACATACATCTAAGTTGTCAAAGAATAAATCCTGATTATTGGTCATATTACTTGGAATTAAATAATTAAAATCTGCACTAGGTGTCCATGTCACATGTGTCATATTAAAATCACCTAATATTATTATAAGTTTCATTCGTGCCTGGATCACTTCTACAACGCGGTTCTTTAGTTGCTTGCGATCCAAGAGCAAGAGCGATGTAAAACTCCGATAAGAAGAAAAAAGAAGTTTTATGAACTCTGCGAAAATACTCGTATACCTTTGTCACTTTTGTTTTTTAACTGCACACATCCGTGCATCAATATTAAGCTTATAAAAGAAACATATTTATATTTTAAAGGATAATTTTCGAGAGAAGATACTTACTGATCATTAAAAAAAGTAAAACTAAACATAAATTCTGTTTTTTTTTTAAACAAAAACGTGGTATTACAGTTTTTTTTTTAATTTTCCATTTCTTATCATACTCGTAGTTAGACACATTTAGTGTCATATTTTGCAACGTATTCCCTTCGTGACAATTTTTTTAAAGAATCATTTTCTTAAATTAAATAAAAATCTAACTTAGAAGAAAAGTAAAAAAGAAGTAAAATATCACTTACCATCAAATGCTGCAAAGTTTTTACGATAAAGTTGTAAAAATAGCAGCCAAGAAGGGACTCAAGTTCTATTTTCATTTTTGTTGTAAGATGTTTAGTGAGAGACTGACATAATAAGATATATGACATAATTTCTAAGTAGATCAAGTAAGTATTCTATCTAATACTTCATATGTAATTAAAAATATAAAATATTAAAACTATCTTCAACTATAAATGAGATAAAAACTCTTTGCTTATAATATTTTAAGAGATATGTTCGTTCATTATTTCTTATTGTTACACAATGTTATTAATTTTATACAATAAAATTTAACATAACACTTAATTGTATTTGCTACAAATTATTTCTAAATCCGAAGCATATTAAGTAAACTGCTTCTGATGTTGACACTTAGTAACCTTTCACACATACTTCACGAAAAAGCGCAATTTTTTGAAAAATCCGACTAAGACAATAAACATTCATAATGACAACAAACATAAAAGTGCAAAGTTGTATGCGAAGCCTTTTCACACGTTCTCATATCTTCACTACTAACATAGTAGTTAATGGATTAAGGTTCGTTTAAAGAAAAACTTACAAGAAATATAGAGAGAGTAAGTTTGTATGTATTAAAGTCTATGAATCCCTAGATAACGTTTTAACCAATGCGTGTCATTTTAAGCTTGAGGATACAAGTTAAATTAGTCCCAATCACAAAGTCTTGTACAGAGGATAACAAGATTATCATTAAAACAACTCTTTTGTCTTAGCCCCTAAAAAATAATAATGTCAGACTAATATGACAGGGTTTATTGGTCCGCTAAGAAATAATACTTATTTTTATTTCATTTTTTTGGCTCAGTTGGTGATAGTTTTAGGTATATAGTAAGTGGTCGGAGTTAGTACCAATTTATTTTTCCGCTTCATCTTATGTGTCGACTGTGGCGTTTTAGATTTGTGAGGACCAGTATTTCGCTACGGATAAGGCATTATAATAGATGTGCCATTGTTTGAGGGGAGGTACTACACACGCAAGCAGTCGTGAATATCAAAATGATATTCGTTAAAAAAATAGTAAAATAATCTTTTATAGAAGATGAATTTCTGAAAAAACAGATAACGGTGCAAAGCTACGATAAGAACCTAATTGTTTGTGTAAATAGAATATTCACTTCGGCTTAAATTTGTTTGATACAAACATACCACATTTAAAATAAAGGTGTGTTTTAGTTCCAAAGAAAATAATTTAACTGATTCTTCAATTTAACAATATCTTAATTCATTGAAAGTACTTTCCCTTAATCCAGGCCATTAAAGCCGGGACACGAGGAAAACTTTGCAAAGAGGTTGTTAAAATATCGTTAACCTTTTCTAAATGTTACCATGCAAGCTCTGAGAGAGATAAAACTGTGTTAATCTTCGTTATTTACGCATTAAGTTTCGTAAGCAAAGGAGAAGACTAAAATGTAGTAAGCTTAGATCTGAAAAAAAAATGAAGTAAAATATTGTTGCCATCATTTGATTTAGCAATTAGTTGATTGTCGAGGGATATAAACTTAAAAATACCAAAAATATGACAAAAAATTACAATAGCAGTGAAATAAGAATTGTTTAGAAAAAAATCTAACTTCTTATTTTGTAAAACAAATAAATGAGAGTTTTTCAAACCGCAGCTGAAACTGAAATTACATTCATCGAGCCTAATTTACCATCGAGAGCTATTCAATGTTTAAAAGTAGATCAAAATCGATGTTATTTATTTCCCACAAGCTCACAGCACTTGGATATTAGGATTCGTAAAGTTTGGTAACTTAGTAGACGACAAGTCGAAGTCGCTGCGAACAAATTGTTTGTAACTATGTTACAACACTTTTGGAAGAAAAAGAAACAGCTTTTATCTATGTAATAACTTTCGTCATTCTTTATAGTTGTTTCCGAATATGTAATGAAGAACCTCAAGGGTTTGACTCAAAAACTATGTTATGGGTTTTGTATGTATTTGTCGAATTATCTCAACTTATTTATAACGAGAATATCATGACATCTACAAAAAACTAAAACAGTATTAATTTAGAATTATTATAGTTCTGTTCATTTTTAATGGTTACTTTATATAACAAGTTAGTTCTTTCAATGATTCGCTTCAACAATTTTCATTCATAAAGGAACACTATTAAATAATAGCGAACCAAAAAAAAACAAACTATGAGAAGTGCTACGTCGTAGTCGCTACGCGACAGATATAACTATTTTCATATAACATGACGTCATCAGTGTAATACCTTAATATAGAGGCCAATCACCCCACTCAAGACAGTCGGAATGTAATACATTTTTGTTACTTACTATTTGAAGAATATGGTATAAAACAGTCACTATCTAGTAATTTTAGGGTTTAGCCCCGGACTGAGAGATAGTAAGAGAACTCGTAAAGTTTTAAGAAGTATTTTGACGTTCATTTAAGCATTAAACTTTGTAAAATAATATATCATAATGTCGATGAGGACCCTAAACCCCGTGATGTGGCTTAGTAAGAGTTAGTTAAGTTTTAGTATTAACTTTAACGTTCGTAAATAGTGGGTTACAGATATCAAGTCTTGAAATTTACAAAACCAACTTTGCGGTAGAAAACTTAGTTCGCACATCGACGGGTCGCGGTCGATCACTGACGGATTGTAATGTAATCCATTAGACTGTTTGGACTAAAAAAGTTTTTCTGAATACATTTTTTGTTACGTATCGGTAAATGTTATTGGCATTAAACCCCTAGTAAACAATCTTTGATGATTGATTAGAATGGTAAAGATTTTTTTTTGTCATAAGTTTTTAAAATAGAACTTATCAAAAGATTATTCAAATAAAATCTTATTTATTTATTTATTTTTTTACAATGCTCGCCAAACTTACAGCGTCGCCAAGACGTTTGGTGAGCCAATTTACACTTAACAACTAAAAAATTACATATAAAAAAACTTTTTCTTATCTACTTAAAAAATATATACATGTTTCTGCGAAACTATTAATTGACATAGTAAACAGGTCCACCTTTGGGTGATTCCTGATTAAGTCGTTGAGTAGTGTAAGTGCGTGCGCGGTGGGCGCGTAGTGCGAAGTGTTAGTGCGCGCGGCGGGCGGCGCCAGCAGTCGCTGCGAGCGCGCGCGCAGGGACCGGTCCGGGACGTGCAGCGAGCACAGAGATAAAGTCTCCTCTGAACTAGTTTTATTATTGAGCAACATACAATAATGAATCATAAGTTTACACTTACGCCTCAACTCTAAAGTGTTTATGCCCACCATACCCACCACGAATAACGATGGATATAGATAGGGGTAGTATCCATACAGCTTTTTATATAGGTACCGAGCTTATTGCAGTGTACACACTCAAATGGGAGATTTTAAATACTTACCATTTTAAAAAATATAACGAAAAGATGATATTGGGAAAGACAAAATGATCACGTTGTATAGACATTGCCGTATTGCGAAAATAATTTGAATTCAAATAAAAACATTGATGGTCACATTCTTAACAAAATCGAGTAGTTATTAATACCCTACTTCTAGGTCAGGCGACTAGGTACGTAAAATAAAAAATGTATTTGGTAGAACGTAAAGACAAAGGGTGTTCTAGGTAGACTGATGGATTTAGACGTGTCAACGCTCGGATGCTTACTTGACAGAAATCCTGCGAGATTGAACGCTGGGACGTAAAATGTATATTGAGCACCTTTGCTGGATCCAATGTCGAGAATTTTCTGTCGAGTTTGAAGATTTATTATTTATCGAATAAAAATGTAAAATCTATTGTTGTCTAAGTTTTTGAAGCTGTTTGCAGTTATTTTTATGTTATGTTTTATTGAATACTAGTGGCCGCTCGCGACTCCGTTCGCGTAGAAGTCGGTTTCCCGTGGGAATGCGAAGTTTTCCCGCGGTAAAAAGTTCCCTTATTCTTTCATACATATATTTTTGGTTCCTAGAACCGTTTTCGCAGCGCACGCAACGGAAGCCCTCAAGGATGAATAATTTTCCCCGTTTTTTCCCACTTTCCATTACTTCTTCGCTCTTAATAGTTGCAGCGTGATGTTACCTAAAGCCTGCTTCGATAAATGGTCTATCCAACACAAAAAGAATCTCTAAACTCGAACCAGTAGTTCCTGAGATTAGCGCGTTCAAACAAACAAACAAACAAACTCTGCAGCTTTATTATATTAGTATAGATTTTGGCAACAAAATAAGTAATTAAAGTCTGTGTCATTAAAAGATGTCTACCCAGTGAAAAGACAGGACAAAATTGGAACATAGCTGTCTTCCTAACAAGTCACATCTAAAGAATGGTGTGCTATAAATGAATACATAGAACATAAGACTTCGATAGTAGAACAAGCCAAAAGATCGTAAACAGATCAATTATGTGGCAACTCATAGCTGCTATTGTAGACGTTAGAAACAGTATAGACCCTGTAAAAGTGCTGAACATGGCAATAAGATGGTATCGTAGGATATATAGCGGGGTCAAGTCAAATGCCCTCTTTTCGACGTTTTCTATTTTTTGATATTATCTTTACCGTCGTAAAAGTTTTAAATTTTTGAAGGGTCTATCAAATAATAACGAAATATGAAAACAAAAAGATGTAAATATATTTTCAATCTGTTGTTAGAAAGGGTCTTCGTTTGTAAGTTAATATAAATATCGGTATTTCATCCTGGTTTGTCTGGGACACCGGCACGCTTCACGACCCCAGCCTTTTGAAAATAACTGCCTCAAAGGATAATTATACTTTCATTTAAAATTTATTTAACCACCCATTAATACTGATTGTCACGTTTTATTTTAGCAATTAACACGAATAGAATTTCAGATAATGCAATAAAAAAGAGAAGAGACTAGACTAAAAAACAAATAAAGAAACAAAATATAAAAGAGGTAGTCTTAAAAAGTGTTTCCTTGACTGCCAACTAAACCCTATCCTGTCAAAGGTAAAAGCTTCTAAAAGCTTTATATCTGAACCAATCCATACCTTGCTGCGTCGAAGAGCTTTACTGGCACAAGCTGCTTATAACATTTATATGAAAATCATCAATCCTACTTATATTATAAACGTGAAAGTTTGTGAGTGTTACACTTTCACTTAAAACTACCGGACGGATTTTGATAAGACTTAACAGTGATATAGGTAATACATCAGAATAACATATAGGGTACTTCTTACCACGGGAAAACTTCTCATTCCCACGGGAAACCAACTTCCATGCGAATGGAGTCGCGTGCGGCCACTAGTTATAAAATAAATCATTTAATAATATAAGAAACAGTAATTTATCTTGAGAGAATCTTGATGGATTATTCTGTTTTACGATGCTAAAGACTTTAATTAGTGAGCGCATTGTACCCGTTTCTTTTTATTCATTAACGGGAAAGCTAACGCTTGGACTAAAATTATTTAGAGAGTAATATAAAAGCAACGCAAAGTACGACAAATATTTCTAACTAACTACTCATATTGCACCGTGTCAAGTAAATAACTCATTTTTCCTCCTGACTTTTGCACAAGCTCATTTGTATTTATCCAGCGAAATACAAACGTAAACATAATATCTTATTCGTATTTTGAAAAGAAAAATAGCATGTTAATAACTAAATAAAAGGAAAATCACGTAATTTAATTGCAAAAATAGTTGACGAGGTAAATAAAAATAAATAAATAAAAACTCTTAATTGCACAGTAAAAATAAATATTACAGGAGTCAGTACAAGAAAGCAAAAGGTGGCCTTATTGCTCTGAGCAATCTCTACCAGACAAGCCTTTAATTAAAAATAGAAGGCAAATAATTAATCGGATAGGTGCAATTTATATAGATAGCTTATATAAACTTAAACATGTAAAAACGATAGTCAACCCTTATAATAATCAATACATACATATAATAAATATATATGGATATACATACATGCACATATATAAATTACCTACATACAATATTTTTACTATAATAATATACTTACATAACATATATATATATATGTTACGGCTAATACCCGAAGTGCGGCTATACCTAGTTTTAGCCGGTTAGAACATCAATAGGTTAGGTTAGTTAGGTTACTTTTTTGATACCACCCAGAAAAAGGAGTCCCGCTACGCGGGACTCCGTCGACTCATGATTGAAGCCAGTTTTTATATACATAGGTATATTTTTTTTTTACAGTTTTCCATATAAAAAACACTTTTAACCGGCTAAAACTAGGTGTAGCCGCACTTCGGGTATTAGCCGTAACATATATATATAAATAAATACATGAAATATGAAAGAATGATAACCCAACGTGTATCAGGATTAGATTTTAAGAATTCGTTTACAGACTTTTAGAATAGATGCAGTGTTTTACACTGACGAATTGCAACAGGAAGAGAGTTCCACAGTTTAATGGCTTGCACAGTAAATGAACTATTAAAAAAGTTAGAGTGGTTCATTGGAGTTGCTAATAACAGAGAAGATGTACTGCGCAGGCCAAGATTGTGTCTCTCATGCCAGTAGGTGAACCGTTCTTTGAGATATTTCGGAGTATGTGAATCATACAACACCCGGTAGAGGAAGGATAGGATATGAGTATTCTTGCGAAGCCGAATGGATAGCCAACCAAGTCTGTTACGGTATTCCGTTATGTGATCGAATTTGCACAATCCGAAAATAAAGCGGATACACATATTTTGGAGCCGCTCCAGCTTACTTAGTTGTTCCTCGCTCAGATCAACAAATGATATGTCGGCGTAATCAAGGATGGGAAGGAGTATGGATTGAGCAAGAGTAACTTTGGTAGCAATGGGTAACACATTCCTGAGACGTCTTAAACTACCGGCTGCAGAAAAAAACCTCCTGCTCATCTGCTCGACCTGTAAATTCCATGTTAGTGAGCTGTCCATGATAATGCCAAGATTTTTAACGGCAGTACTATATGGAATCTTGACTCCGTCAAAGTAAACATCAGGTAATTGCTGTAGATTCACTTTTGCTAGCATTTGCCTACTCCCTAAAATAATGACCTGAGTCTTCAAAGCATTTACCATGACACCAAACTGTTTAGTCCATTCATCATTTATTAAACTGAAATCAGTATTCGTTTTTGCAACTGCTGAGTTAAAATTTTCCAATGACGCGTGTGTGTAAATTTGCAGTTCATCAGCATACAGATGGTAGAGAGAAGATATGTGAGATGTTATAGAATTTATAAAAATTGAAAAAAGGAGTGGGGACAACAAGCCACCTTGCGGAACACCGCAGTTCAATCCACACCACGAGGATTGTTTATCGTCAATAGATATGTTACGGCTAATACCCGAAGTGCGGCTACACCTAGTTTTAGCCGGTTAGAAGTGTTTTTATATGGAAAAATGTAAAAAAAATATACCTACGTATATAAAAACTGGCTTTAATCATGAGTCGACGGAGTCCCGCTACGCGGGACTCCTTTTTCTGGGTGTTATCAAAAAAGTAACCTAACTAACCTAACCTATTGATGTTCTAACCGGCTAAAACTAGGTGTAGCCGCACTTCGGGTATTAGCCGTAACAGATATACGTTGTCGGCGTCCACGCAAGTAACTGTGAAACCAGTCTATAGCTGTTGGAGATATATTAAGAGAACGTAAGACCGCAAGCAGTATGTCGAAATCAACAGTATTGAAAGCGTTACTGAAGTCCAGTAAAGCCAAAACAGTAAGCTGTCGATTCTCCATAGCTGCTCGTATATCGTCAGTAATGTTAACTAATGCCGTAGTTGTACTATGCCCAGGACGAAAGCCAGATTGAAAAGGAGTATGTAGGTTATTGGACACCAAGAAGCTATTTAACTGCTGATGCACCAACCGTTCTAGGACTTTGGATAAAAAGGGTAAAATGGGTATCGGTGTATACTCTGCAAAGGAAGTAGAATTGTTGATTCTTGGTAGAGGAACTTCTTTTTAACGAAAAGTCTGAATAATAATTAATGCCGAATATCGTTAAACACGAACGTAGGTATAACTTGCCTCATATTTCTTACTTTCTTTACGCATAAGTAACCTGCCTTCCTGGTACCTGTGGGAGCTCAGCTCGCTCAGCACTAACCCCCCCCCTCCCCGCAGGGTCGCGGAACATCTCGGCCGAGTCCGCGTTCTGCGCGATGCTGGACCTGCCCTCCTGGTACCTGTGGGAGCTCAGCTCGCTCAGCACTAACCCCCCCACCTCCCCGCAGGGTCGCGGAACATCTCGGCCGAGTCCGCGTTCTGCGCGATGCTGGACCTGCCCTCCTGGTACCTGTGGGAGCTCAGCTCGCTGCTGTTCTTCATCCTGCCGGCGCTGATCATCCTGGCGCTGTACGTGCGGATGGGGCTACGAATTAGGTATGTTATGGGGTATGTATTGGTCTGGTATTACTTTACTTTGTTGTTTTGCTGGTGTTTACTTTTCTTACTTAGTTGCTTTTGTTTTTTTTTTATTAAGAACATGCATTCTTCAAGAAGTTTAAGAAACTTTTAGTTTGAGTTTTTAAGTGTGAGTTACATTGGTTGTGAAAATGAAAGCCGTGCTTATAACACATAGTTGTTTACTGCACGAAAAGTTGTTTTGAGGTCTAATTAAATATTTTCCATTACGTACTGGTTAGTCGTGTTTTATTGTGCTATAAGACATTGCTACCAAACTAATAGTATAGGATTCTACGTCAACAAATAAAGGATATGCTTTAGACTTTTTTTGGTTTGTGTTTCCTTAGCGTTGATAGAGGAATAGACAAACATCTATAATAACTAGACAAAACAGAAAACAAAAAGTTAGAAAAATAGTTTAATAAAGTTAATACAGAAACGGTGTACGTCGTGTAAACCAGAACAGACAAACTCTACATACAACAGCAACTGTACTTACAACAGATTCTAGTTAAAATAGTTTTTGCACTTTATTATCTCAATACTATAAGTGTAAGTGTTTAGGATTAAATGCAAATTCTAATTACTGGCTGCACTGATGATTGTGCTTCAGTTGGTAGCTAAATACTAAGTCTGAGTAATTACCCATAACTACCGAGACAGAAGTTAAAGTCGTATCTAGGGACACGCTCAATGCTGCAATAGACTGCGTTGATGTCTATTGAGAAAGGTAATTACTTATTGTCAAGCGACTTATCTGAATTCAAGTATATGATGATGGGAAGAGATGGATGGACTGTGTTTATAACAATATGCTTAGGAAAGGAGTGAATGCCGATGCTAAAATGGAAGGAAGAAATATGTAGTGCCGAGTCTACTAGAAGGGCAGGGAGACTAAGATTGATACCTATAAACAGTGGATTAAAAATCTTTAGTAATTCTTCCTCAATTTTCTTGGCTGTCCCTGAGTAGGTACTGGTTCTAATGCCTGCCCCCTTGCTCGGGAATAATCGGCAATGATCGGGTTATCACCGCGGATCGCTCGGGGCATCTCATTTTTTTAATATTCAACTGCAGAAGCACTATTCTGGAGATTGCATTGCAATTATGCAATTAAAGGAATTATGTACACGCCATTTTACGAGACGACTTTGACAAGAAGCAAATATATTTGTAATGGTATATTCTAATGGTAATATTTCCTTTTAGTAAAAAGCGCAGACCAACAATTTCGATACAAATAAAAATGCTTCAAAGAAAACAACATATTCTTGAAGAAAAATACAAAACAAGCACCATTCTATATTATTTAGGACTTCCTTGTTAGACTAACATTGTAAATTTCTGATGAGAAGTGACACGAGAGACACCTTGTATATAAGCCTCTGTATTGATAAGGCTTTTAAAAGGTAAGACCTAATTTTGGCTTCCATTCTCTGTATATCAATCTCACGTGACAGCTAATGTTACTGAAAGGCGCCAAGCGCTTTATATCACTTTGTATATTAAGAAAATAAATCATTGTACACTGAGAAGACTAGACGAAAGTGTGTCGTACCAAAGAGTAAATATCTGTGACATAGGATACGCTATCAAATTTATTAAAGCCTAATTAATGTTGTTACCGAAATGTTAAGCGTCGCTTTAAAACGAGAAGTGACAGCAGAGCTGAATAATCTCTTAATAGGATGGAACAGAATCCTGCTCGTGTCTGTTTGTAAATAGATCCAAAAACTACGCAACGAAATGTGGTACAATTTTCAATATATAATTTTCTTACCCATAGAAGCTGTACTAAAGTACATATTATAATATTGATTTTGAAAATAAACCTGTAATTTTTGTTATGTTCAATGCATTACCGAAATTTCAGTGTTTAAACGCATAACTGCAACTAGCATCATATAAAAGCAACATCTAGTCTTCATCTTTCAAATGCTACCCAAACATTTTGAAACGATTGCAACAATCACCGACACAATTGTACATCTATTGCTGTCAGATTGTGACTCGTGTTTGCAATATTCCCTGAAGGCGACTAAGAGTCAATTAACAATGGTCGCGAGAGAGCTTACAACCAAGCTATTTAATTCATAATAGCTGTTTTCCAAATGTTTACAGCATCTCATCCCACAAGGATCGAATTGTCATTTGAAATTTCAAGGCTATTATGGAAAAATCTTTATGTTTCTTAAGTAACTATCCATCATGTTTCTTAAGAAACATCACATCACACATTTTAATAATTAACAAGTTTTCATATTTTGTTATAAAAACTCCGCATTTCTGACGTGTGATTTTAAAAGCTTTTACGAGCTAAAAGCTTTTGAATTTGTTAAATCAAAGTAAAGCTACGATAAAATAAATATTAAATACGTATTGGGGTTTGCACCCTTTTTACACCCCAAGGAGCTATGAAAATACATTTTTCAAATGCTTTCGTATTTATTCAGTTCAGTAAGTTTAATGGAAAAATAATGTACAAAGGGTTCAGTTTCCATTTAAACGTTGACTTTGTGATTTTGTTTTCATTCTCAACTGACTCTATTAATAATAATACTTCAGAATAGTAACTCTAATTGATTAAACCTGAACCCCGTTTTTACTTACTCGATATGGTTGTTATACAGGGTTATTTGTAATTAGCGCATCACCTCTAGCCCGCGACTATTGGATTGCCTCTTTCTCACAAAAAAAACACAATTACTCGTAAAAATAAGGAGTTTTTATAGCGTTTTGAGTAATAAGCACACGAAAGTTCGTTGACTTGTCCACTTTTGTATGCAGTATTAAGAGGCTTCGTAATTATCAATAACGTCACAATCTATGTTTTGTATTTATGTAAATATTGGCCCCGATTCTGAAAACACTGTCAAAACTAAACTAAAACTATCGCTGTCACTTACTATTCAATAGTATAAGACAGAGACAGGTAATCATTTTAGTCCTGTCAAACTAAAATGTACGTGCAATATGACACGGCGAAGGCAATTTTAGGCTAGTCCTCAGCGCATTTCGTCCAATTTTACAATGATGTGGACTAAATTTAGTGAGATCAGTGTATCTGTCTTTTTCTAATACGAAGCATGAGAAAGTGACAGTGATATTTTTAATTTAGTTTTAGAGAGTGTTTTGAGAATCGGGGCCATTGGCATACATATTAAAGTTACAAGAACGTCGCAGCTAATAGTCAATAGTTAGAAATGGTACGAATAGGTGGCATATTCCTCTTGTTTGTGAATGCAACTGTTAGTCTCACGAGCGCGACTGTTCAACTACGTTCTTTGCAATTCTACGTATTGACAGTTGATACCAACATTGATTCATTATGGCTTTCCTAAGGTAAGGAGTCGTAACAAAAAAAAAAGAAAATTTAAAATGCTGAACTTGTAACTCAGCAACTTTTTATTTATAACCGACTTCCAAAAAGGAGGAGGTTCTCAATTCGGCCGGTATGTTTTTTTTATAATTTTAATGCTTTTAATAACAGGAAATTTTAAAAAATGTATGGTAAATCCTACATATTAAAAATTCAAACTGTAACTGTCCTCGATACAATCAAAAGCCTACCTACACAACCTTTTTACCATTAATCGTACGAAAATTCGCTGACCCAATTCCTGTAAAGCAAAAATAAATATACAATGTGTAATGTGCATAAGCACTATGTAGGAAACTTATGTAGGCTGGAATACTGGCAGCTATTGTTTTATATTATTTAAATAGATTCTAAAGAAGAAACAATGAGATATTGACAGCATCCTTCCAGACTCAGTCATATTTTCGTGCTCGGACTGTGGGCACATAACATTAAAATCACTTTTATGCTTTGAATATAAAGCTTTGAAAAAGATTAAAATCTTTTATTTTCTTTCACGTTTCCCCCAAACGTTAGTTGGTGGAGGCGCCGTATCGAGTACCGCGGGTACTGTCGCGAGTAAAATCAGTGCTTTTCAGGGATAGACACATGGTAGCGTGTCCAGCCAAGGGCAGCTGCAACTACTTATACAAGAATATTACTATACGCTGATATACGCTACGAAAAATTGGAATAATATTGGATATTGACTGGAACTCAAGAAGCATAATATACAGATAAGTACCTACAAATACACTATAGGTATAATATGACCCTGAAACCCAGTAAATGTCATTTTGCGTATGATCAAGTGTCGGTATTAGGTCATAAAATATCGGGTGAAGGTATTCGTCCGGATGACGCTAATATAGAAAAGATAAAGTCATTAAAGGTACCATCCTGCACCAAAAACGTCAAATCTGTGTTAGGGTTATTTTCGTATTATAGGAAATTTATTGGTAATTTTGCGGCAATCGCGATGCCCTTAACTCGTTTGTTAAAGAAAGGCGTAAAATTTGAGTGGCTTAAAGAGCAACAGGAATCTTATGATACTCTATTTAAATTAATCAGTAACCCTCCATTATTACGACATTTTTCAAATGATTCTAATATCACCACCAGATTGCATGTGGATGCGAGTGGTGATGCTTTGGGCGCGTGTTTATTACAGGGAACTGATAAGTTATTCCCAGTAGCTTTCGCTTCCCGAAAGTTATCTGACTGCGAAACGCGATATACGATCACCGAGAGAGAATGTCTCGCTCTTGTTTGGTCATTGAAGTATTTTGAGCATCTATTATGGGGTTTAAAATTTGATGTGGTAACAGACCACAGGGCTTTAGTTTGGTTGCGAGATAGAAGAGATATGAATGGTAGATTGGCTAGGTGGGCCCTCGCTATTCAGTCGTATGATTTTAATATTGTATATTGTAAGGGAAAGGAAAATGTGTTGGCAGATTTTATGAGTAGGAATCCGTTAATAGATGACAATTCCTCAGACAAAACTCAACCACAAATGTCTGATGGTTTAGAGTTGTATAAAATCGATATTGTCGATATCGATACTAAACAGTCTCGCGATAATTTTTGTGTAAATATGGTCAGTAAAATCAATGCTTGTCGTAGTAGGAATTATAAGGGTTTTCATTTATTAAATGGTCGGTTATATCATAGAATTAAAATGGGTGGTCATTTTATCGATAGGATTGTACTACCAGAATGTTTATTTTTAGAGGTCATGTCCGAGATTCATGATGATCCTTGGTGTGGAGCTCACTTTGGTCTTACGAAGACATTAGGTAAATTTCGTGAGCGATATTTTATCGAAAACGTCGATAAGAAAATTTATGATTACATAGCTAGTTGTAAAAATTGTCAAGAAAGAAAGAAAGTTAATTTCCTTGCGCCGTTACAGCCAATAACTGTAAATCGAATTTTTGACAAAGTTGCGATCGATGTGTTAGGTCCATTCACCAGATCATCACTAGGGAATAAATATGTTTTGGTTTGTATTGATTATTTAACTAAGTTCGCCATCTGCAAAGCGATACCTAGGGCGACAGCCGAGTCTATCTGTGATTTTCTTTTAAATGATGTTTTTTGTAAGTTTGGTTCGGTTAATCAAGTATTGACGGACCGAGGTTCGATTTTCACTTCGAATATGGTCAAAGAAACACTCGATTTCTTTGATACGACATTGTGTGTAGCCGCTACACGGCATCCACAAACTATAGGTCTTGTAGAACGGTATAACAGAACTTTAATTCAAGGTTTATCTATGTATGCGAATTCGCAACAATCTCATTGGTGTATGTATGTACCGCTCATAAATCATGCATACAACGTATCTAAACAGTCTTCTACTCAGTTGTCTCCATTTTCAGTTATGTTCGCGCGCGATCCTCTTATAAGGTCCGATGCCAATGTAAATATAAATTTGTTAACGGATGATCTCGATATTACGTCACGTTCTGCTGCGAATAATGTGCGTATCACGAAAGCGTTAGAAAATATACGTAAGGTTCAAACACGTCAGAAGAGACTGTTTGACAGGAAGGTTAAGTTTGTGCGTTATGAACCTGGAGATTTAGTTCTCATATATAACCCTAGGAAAACGACTAGGATTGGTTCTAAGCTGTCACGCTTATATTTTGGCCCATATAGAGTTGTGCGTTGTTTAAGTAATAATAATTACTTAATTACAAAAGTCAATGGTTCTTCTGCTCGTAATTTAATATATCATCATAATTCTATGAAACCGTTCAAATTACGATTGTAATATATTTTGCCCAACTTCTAGAATATTATTCATGTGTATTATAGGTAGGTAGGTACACTATTCTTTCTCATTATATTTTTGTATTATATTTTTTGTGTAGTAGTTTCAGCTTTTATTTATAGATGAAATAAGATATTTCGTTTATCTTAACGGTATAAGGTATGTGTTATGTATAAGAAATGGTAACGCATGGAATAACATTCCATATGGTATCATCTTAGGTCTTTTATTAAGTTGATGAATAGAATTAAGAAACGAATACTTGCTCGATTGCCATAAAAAAAAATACTTATTATAGGTTTTAGATTTTTGCTTTGTCTATGGATGTTGACATTGGTAAAAAAAGAACAACTGTCAGTACTGTCATGTAATTTTTTATGTCAAGTCAGTCAGTATTGTTTGTTTATGTTTATAAATGGTGACGGATATGAAATAATTTAAATAATTATTATGTTTCGAAATGGATGATGTTACCGAAAAGCAGATAATGATACGACAAAAAGAATGTGGAAAGTTAGTTTTTGTCGTGTGGAATCGCTGTCATTCTCTATCTAAAACTTCTTAACAAGAATATCTTGGAGAAGGGAATCTTTGATTCTATTTAGAGATGATTTGCATATATTCCAGGGGGAGCGTGAAGGGATTATTTATTGGTTTGTTGTATCATTGTTGATTTTTATTAACCGTTATCACAAGTATGTAATAAGAGAATATTTGAATGTTTTCACTGTTTGCCCCAAAGATTTAATATTCAAATAGGTATTTAATTTATGAAACTTCATATTGAGTAAAGATAGGATTTTCTTAGATTGTTAAGATCTTGATGAGGTAGGTAGATTTGATTAAATGAACTTTGTGTATGTGAATGATTGAGTAGTTGTTCAATAATAATAGTTCTCAATTGTTATGTCGAGTCATTGGGTGGTATTTTTTATTATTATGTTTGTCTTTTGTCGAGCGAGATGTAACATTGATAATTTTCAGATGATGACATTGGACAATGATGTATCTATAGAGATAATTTGATAATGCAGCTAAGCAGCTATGATTTCTGGATGCTGCCTAGATGCATGATGATTAAACCACTACGATTGTGATTGAAATATTTAAGTTTTTTTTTGCGTCTATTTTCAAAATTCCTATTTTTAAGTTTTTGTGAAGTTTTTGGACTAGCATACTGTGATTCACCCATACATCATGTATTTTTGTTGGGTTTTTGCATGATGGGGTCAGTTTAACTTGTTTAATTATTTATCTTTCTCATTTCATTTGTTTACTCCACATTTTAACCTGACTGGTTGTTAGCTACAACTATTGGGTCGAATCACTTTTACTTCGGAGCTTCCTAACTTAGGTAGGCTAGGAAGACATGTGCCTGGAAGTGATGCCGATTTTGATTAGTATCAAAATCTTTTTCGTAGGCGGTGGGATGTAATGTGCATAAGCACTATGTAGGAAACTTATGTAGGCTGGAATACTGGCAGCTATTGTTTTATATTATTTAAATAGATTCTAAAGAAGAAACAATGAGATATTGACAGCATCCTTCCAGACTCAGTCATATTTTCGTGCTCGGACTGTGGGCACATAACATTAAAATCACTTTTATGCTTTGAATATAAAGCTTTGAAAAAGATTAAAATCTTTTATTTTCTTTCACGTTTCCCCCAAACGTTAGTCAATGATATTGTCTGTTTACTACAATTATGGCAATGACTTGGCAAAACTTTACTAATGCTACATTTGTTTATTCTCAAACAAACTTCATCTACATAGGATCTTGTCGCAATTCTGGCTACCATCTGTCTTGTGTAAATATTGCGTGGGATTTATTATTATTGGACTACTGTTATTGGGAAAACTTGTTCCTTAATATGGATTGTTCTTAGAAAGCCGCCCAATTAACTAGTGAAAGTTGTACGAGCATGTTAGGACTTCGAGAAGCGGTCTTTTATTTTGTTGCCTGATAAAATACGACATGTATTTGCACTTGAATCATTTTTATTTCATTATTTCATTGGTTTTGGAAATAATTTGGCAAAAAAATGGAGAAAGGCAAACCTCCAACAAAAAAATACAAACTAGTTACGTTGAATAACAATTTTACCTTTGATTTTACCTTCAATCTAATTTAATATCTCCCAACATTGAATTAGAAAGTGTGTTATTTTGTGTTTTAATTTATTGGCATATGAACTAACTTTCATGCAAATACAACCAGCCGTTTTTTTGTAATTGGGTAACGGTATCCAGACACGCAAATTTTCACGTTTATAATATTTACAAGATAGGATTTCTATGCCTGGCATCATCCAAAAAAACATAAAGTTTTAGACGTTTTTGCTTGTTAAGTACCTAACATGTAAACCTTATTAGGAGGAGCTAAAGCTTGGCAACTGAAAAGTCTTAGTTAAACTAGAAAACAACGCGAATATTTTATAACGTATCTTCTTAATTACAGTTTCTTAAGTTTAATCCATGTCTAGACAAAGATTTTCTAGTTCACGGCAATGTGTATACCTAATTAATAATGAACGCTGTTTCAAGTTACCTAAACGTAGTCATTTAAAAGCTAACAACTTTATTTACTAAATTAATAAAGAATCATTACTTTGAATTCTTACAAAAGATCTTCTCTAATATGGTACCATTGAGAACAAACTACCCTCTTTCTAGTTCACTTAATTATACCTCCCTGTAAAATCCGTCGGCCATTAACTGTTTTATTTAAGTTTAAACGGCAATTACTCTTCAATTAACAGAACGTTTTGAAATGCGTTGTGCAATTTTAATTCCTTGCATTTAGTTAAAGGTGAGGAATTTAAAGTTTAGTATTAATTAGATAAATCAAACCTTCTTACATGCACTGATCTTAGTGCGGTGCGTGTTTTCACGCACCGTGGGATCCCATGCTGGGAACGGACTGTTACGTTAGTCGGACGAAAATAATAACCTTTTATTTTACAACACTATTTCTGAGTTAATGATGGCAACATTTATATTTTTTATGCTAATAATAAGTAGGAACCCTATTTTGGTTAAGTATACTCCTACTATACTATGACAAATAATGACATGAAAATCGTAGTTTTTCTACTTAGCAACATGACATATAGCGAGTCATTGTGAATATTAGCACGAAGTAAACAGTCGTAACAACTTTATGAGGGTAATCTAAATACAAATTTAACTCAAGCAGTCGTTTTATGTTTGTAAGAAAACATGTTTACGTGTCCTAGGGCAGACAGAGGGGGAATTAATTTGTTCCTTGATGTAGACTGACTTTTCCTAGCGTCTTATCTTCCCTTTTGATTAGAAGATTCAAACAAAGTTTAAACCTAACATAACTGAAGTATGACAATTACTAAAGTTGTAACGAAGATAGACACAGCTTGTAGGTTTTTTAATAAGTATGTCGGTTTTAAATCCATTACTTAATAAGGGGGCACATATGAAAGTGGTGGTTAATTTTTAACCTGTGGCTTACGCATCAACCACAATATTTTCCTACAATTACCTAAACGGGTCGCACACTGGCCCAATAGCAGCATTTGTATGACATATGGAACTATATATGGTCAGCCAGTTGGTGGTGAGGTCCGGCCACATTTCATATTTGCCCATTTCCTGCGTTATATGTATCCCATACTTCCCGGTGAGTCAGGAGAGTTGTTGAATTGTTAGTTGAGTGAATGTGGTCTCGCCTGCCAAGATTTATGAAACATTTATTTAGTATCAATATCTAATAAAAAGTTAAACAGTTTCTAAGTTTGGTTTGCTTGCTAAACAATGGATAAACTTTCACAAACTTAATAACTAGACAATTTCTACAAATCTTCTCAAAGCACGACAATGTGTTTACTATCGGAGTGTCGTCACGTCGGAACCCAATATGGCGAAATTGACATTTCAGAAACAGATTTTCAAATTGTATATATAAAAGTTATAATGCATTTCTATGAATTAATATCAACGTTTCTCGTTCATATTGTACGAAATCTATAATAAACATTCAATTTTATATTTTTTCTTGCATGGTGTAAAATACCGTATAGTGTAAAATAATAATTAATATACCTGTCATCATCATGATACTTTCCTGATATTGATTGCACTTTATATTTACTCATTACAAGCTTATTTCAACCAACTTTACTTACTTTTTACGTAGCTTTCGGGTTCAAACTTGCTTAAGCATCCCGCCATACCTATATCTTAACTTAATTGAATACTGATCTCTACAGATTAAAGTAACAAAGGAGGTTAGTAACGCGATCTAGAAAATCGCTTCATCAAGCAACCAGTCATATCATAACACTCTTCTTGTTGAGTTTCTCCGTGCTCCGGAAGGCACGTTTAGCTGATAGGCCCGGCCGTTTTATAGCTCTTTGTGCTCAAGTCAAGTCAGGTGCCTATTGAACGACTTGAAAATTCCTGACAGCAGGGTTATCGATTCCTTACATTGGCCTCAGATCTCCAAATAAATAATACCCTACCAACTATACACGTAACATGAGAAAATATAGAACATTAATTTTAATTAAATTGGCCCGACCTAGGAATGGAACCCGAGACCTACCGCTGGAACAGTCCGGTATAAATACCGTTACGCCACAGAGGATGTCAAAAAGTCGTTCCTATAACTCTGCTACAAAATGCAACACCCACAGTGTTGCGGGTGGTCATGGGCGGCGGTTATCACTTACCATCAGGTGACCCGCATGCTCGTTTGCTTTGCCATATTATTATATAAAAAAAAATGTTTTTTAGCCACACAACCGACTTAACCACAATTTCCTAAGTTGCGGCTGTTCCCACAGAGCGTCGCAGGCGCAGCAGGCGGGGCGCGCGGGCGCGCTGCACGGCGTCAACGGCAGCGTGCACGGCGAGGCGCGCCAGTCGCGCCGCTCCATCATACGCATGCTGGGTTAGTACCCGCTGATCGATATTAATATGATCGCTTGCTGAGCAGATGGCCTACAGTAGTGCAACAATAAATACAAATACAAAACAACCTAACACTTGTTAATAAGTAACTTATGAAACAGTTGTTATGCTTGAAATGAACTTTTGTAAGTTAAGTTTTTTTGCGCTCTTGTCACGGCAGGGATTTATGATTCGTTGGGTGCTCAGATATTTTAAACTTTTAATTGAGTTCAGCGACTTTTGCTGACTGTACATCTAGTGAAACGTAAACAAATACTAGATAAGCCTATTTTATTAGTATAGGATGTGTGGTTAAATCACAAATACAAGTAATTTGTTTTTAAATTATGTTTTAAAAAAGCGTTGGGTTTTCATAGTTTATCCTTAGCAAGTTGTTTGATTGAAATTAACTAGTACGCAAACATTTTATTTCAGTTTTTTTTATTAACGATTCATATAAAGGGTTTTTGGAGTGGTAGAGTCTAGCTGTAGGCTCTGCCTGCAGCGATTGCTGGGCTGATTCGACCGGTGAAATACCACCGTCGCACAGAAAACCGACGTGTAGTAGGGACGATGTTCCTGCGTTTCGTTCGGTGAGTGCGGTATTCGGTGCCCAATTTATTTATTTATTTATTTTCTTAAAGGTCAGCAACACACCCCCAACACCTACAGTGTTGCCATCACTTACCATCAGGTGACCCGCATGCTCGTTTGCTACCAAAAAAAGGGTACAAAAAGCGGAACTGACTATTAAAGTTGCTATTTTAATTAATTTAACAACTTATAATAAATCTTTCCAACCTTATGCCATCAGAGTTTAGATACGCCTAATAATTTGATATCAAACTTCAAATAAGGAGTGACAAATAAGACGTGCTTAAGAAGGTGCTACATGGCCATTAGCGATCGACGTGCGGGCAATTTTCGCCAGCCAGTGATCGATCAGGAACTCAGCCTACTGTACTTAGCGTAACTTACAAGCGCTGAATTACGTACCGGTGTTTTTTCATTGTTTGTATAGATAAGTAAGTAGTAAAGAGTATCACAAATACGGGAAATAGGAAATTTATTTAGAAAAAACTCGGATTCCTATAAGTGCAGTGCACATTGGCTTATAGGAATTTGAACAGCAAAATTGGCGAAGTTGGATCAATGTGAGCTTTATTTAAAAATAAAGTTAGTCAAAAGTACGGAACAGAATGGTTAAGATTTAGACTTGCGGTTTTAAATATGTTTTGATGTCTAAGACTGGTTATAGTTATAAAGTAAAGCAGTCAGATAGATTTAGTTATAAAATTAAACCAGTAAGTAGCCAAATTGTTTTTGTTATCTAGAAAACGATTCGCAGTAAACTTTAGCTGTTAAATTTAAATAATCGTCATATTTTTTTATTTACTGCTCAAAACAGAAAAAAAAACAGATCATTCACACAAAAAATGCCTGCTGCTGCAATACTACTGCAGCAGATTATTTAATCCAGCACCAAAAAAAAACTATAGAAATATATGTTTCCAAAACTGCTGAGCACCAATCTAAGTTGAAATTACTTCAATATTTATGTTCCTTAAACTCTGTAAACAAAAAACGTAAAATTAAGTAAAAAATGAAAAAGTTTCGGGCCAAAGTCTGATAAGATTTTGTTAACTTTTACTTTACTTAAGCATGAAGTGGCATAAGAAAGTTCGTAAATAACGTTATAAACTGTCAAATTAATGCCATCATGGTTTAAAAATAATGGCAATCGCAATCCATGTCACTTTATTTAGGTTTATGTGTCTCGAAAAAAAATGAATTATTTCCAGAGTGATTCGGAAGTGAGTCTTCATGTGTAGTTTCAAAACTGGCTCGTGTGTAGTTGCCGTTAGTAGTAAGTTGGCTATCTATTGAATTGCATTTTTTTGTTGTGGTGCAAGCTTGTTTATTATGAGCGCTTGCTTTAAAAAGTTGTTGTGATAGTCTGGAGACCTACCTATCATAAAATTTTGAAATTGATAAACCCTACTCAATCAATCCTAGAATTATTAGTATCTCAATCAGAAGAAAAGGTGGTTTTGATCGTTTGATAAAAGGCAAAGTTTTAGCTATGAACAGAAGCAAGCAGATAAAACATTGATAATAAGGGTTCATTTCCGCAAACAGTAAAAGAAACCCTAATTTACTTTGTTGTATATCTCTCGTGATATCAATCTGCCTTTAAAATTATTTTTCTCAATATACAGGGTTATTTCTAATTAGCGCATCACCTCTTGTAGGCAGCTTTTCTACATCAATCCCAAAAACATTTAACCAACGAATAATTAAAATTAATATTTATAAATAAAATAGTTTTTCCATACAAATTTATTAGGTGCATCTAAACCGTACAATACTCTACGCGCACGCAAATGGCGTGGCAGGCGCGCGGGCGACAGGGGGGGGCGACCGGTTTAGGAACTTCTTACAAAATACAGAGTTATAAATAACAGAGCGCGCAAATTTGTTTTTGTTTTTTGTTCTTGTGTTAATTATCAAGTTTTGCAAAAAGTCTGATTATTGGAATTGATGTAAGCCGCCTGCAAGAAGTGATGCGCTAATTACAAATAACCCTGTATACCTACAAATACAAATGCTAATGATAATCCTGTAGATAAGGGAAACATAGTAATCGTCATCGAAACCAAGCTGTACCTACTGCTGAAACAAAGTTGTACGGGACCCAAATCCGACTGGCACTTGCTTGGCTTTTTATCATAGATAACTCTTTGGCTTAAAAATATTCTAACAACTTTTGCCGACGTTCTTAATTACCAATCATTTAACTAGTTATTAAAGATATTTTTCAAGACAAAATTATTTTGACAGTTTTTACTTTTATTGAAATACAGATTCAATATTGAAAGACTACTTTTTCTGTGAGGATGACAGGCAATTTTAACATTTTAAACCAATCGCCGGTTGCTCCCGCAATCGTTTTAAGTACGCCTTATTTTAGATTATTAGTGAGCTAATATCACCACGGTCAGACAGCAAGAAGATTACATTACAAGTGTAAAGCGGGAAAAGTCGTTACAAACATGTTGTGGTAGTCTGACTTCTCATACAGCGAATATTGCCAACCAATTCAATATCGTCGGTTTCATATAAATGTTGTTAGGAAGCATGTGGCAATGAATGCTTTTGGCAACGTCTGTGAAAGCACGTGGACCCTAGTTTATGTACTCGTAATGTATGCGTTCCCGCGGTATGCAAAGTGCACAATGCTTCTAAAGAGCCGATCTAAGTCCATACAGTTTAGCATTCCATTGAAACATTCTTATTTTTCCAAATAGAACATTCTTATTAAGGTGGCTGATTCATTAATATCAACTGTCAATCAAATTTAAAACAGTATTCAAAATGTGATTTCCTCAATCAGCGAGTTAAGTGCCAAAGAAGGTCCGTTTTAATATCTATAATTATATTTCTTCGTAAATTCTTGCCTCTAGGGAAATCTAATTTAATTATTTAGTCCTTTATCATAGAACAGATTTCATTTTCCTTTTGTGTCCCGTTTTTAAAGAATATACTGGATATCGTAATAAATATGGAAAGACAATATTTTCAATTCTAAGTTATGATCGATGTTCCTTTGTTTAGATATTTGGGTGACAATTGTGTGAGACATTTAGGTTATCTCTTGTAGACATATTTTTTATATTTTTATTTAGTTTCCGCCCTGCGGTTTCACTCGTAGCTAAATGACCTTTACCGTGGGAATGAGGCACACACGTGGAAAAAATTCCCATTTAAAAACCTCCAGCTTTAAGTCTATCTACATAGGAAAGCAAAGTCCGTAGTAATTGGTTGAAAGAGTAACAAACACACTAACATACTAACAAGCTTTCGCATTAATAATACCTGTAAGAAATAAGTAAGATCAGCTGCTCTATCGTTAAATTTTTCGGATACCCAAAAATATTGCAGAAGTGATATCCAATGTGTGCCTTTATTGTATAAACTTCAACAATGTAGAATTTAATTAAAATTAAAATAATGGTAATTTCGCCGCCGCAATCTACCCGCGGTTAAAATGAGTTTGCATGTCGAACAAAGGAATTTCCCTTCACAATATCTTATGACTTATTTAGGGTCATAATTTTGTCCGTATACAAGATTATATTCAAATGTGTCGGACGTTATTGCCTGATATAGTAAGAAATATTTTAAATTAAAAAGATGTTCTTTAACTTTCTATTATAAAAAGTAAGAACAAAATGATAAACGAATCTCCAGATTTCGCCACAAACTATTTGACACTAAAGAAAGCAAATTTGTACTTGTGTCAAAGGATCCAGAGGACTTAGGCTGAACCTAATTACACCCAGACACTAGCCAATTTTGAATACTTATACATTTTTTTTTAACATCCTCTCAGCATTATAAACCTACCTATATATTCCTGCGCCACAGTAATAACTCATTATACGTCTTAAAGCTTATATTAATCCTAGTAATAATTCTTGACAAATCTTGACAGTTTGTAGACATATTTTTTTTTATATAGACACTAGTTTTCCGCCCGCGGCTTCGCCCGCGTGGAATTCACTTTCTAAACTTTCATCCCCTATTTCAACCTCTTCCGCCCTTTTTTTCCCGATGAAAAGTATCCTATGTCCTTTCCCAAGTTCAGTTCTATCTTCATACCAAACTTCATTAAAATCGGTTCGGTGGTTTAGGCGTGAAAGCGTAACAGACAGACAGACAGAGTTATTTTCGCATTTATAATATTAGTAGGGAAGTAGGGATAGTAGACATAAGGTATTCTATTCAGATGTTATTACCCCCCCCAGCGGCGGTGGTGGTGGCGTTCTTCGTGTGCTGGGCGCCGTTCCACTTCCAGCGGCTGTTCTACATCTACGGCGCGCACACGGCGTACTACGGCGCCGTCAACGAGGCGCTGTTCAACGTCGCGGGCATCTCCTACTACCTGTCCGCGACCGTCAACCCGATACTGTACAACGCCATGAGCCACAGGTGAGGGGACTTGGAATAAATTACTAGTGGCCGCCCACGACTCCGTTCGCGTGGAAGTCGTTTTCCCGTGGGAATGAGATGTTTTCTCGCGGTAAAAAGTACCCTATATGTTATTCTGGTGTATAAACTATATTACTGTAAAGTTTCATCCAAATCCATCCAGTAGTTTTTACGTGAAAGAGTAACAAACATCCATCCATCCATACATCCTCACAAACTTTCACATTTATAATATTAGTAGGACTAGCTTTCCGCCCTGCAGTTTCACCCGCAACTAAACGGTTTTTCCCGTGGCAATATCTTACGGAAACCTATTTTATCCAAAAAAATATAGCCTATGTTACTCGTGTATAATGTAGCTTTTGAATGGTGAAAGACTTTTTTTAAAGTAGTAGTTTCGGAGACTATTCGTTTCAAACAAACAAATCTTCCTCATCTTTCCTCTTTATAATATTAGTATAGAAGTATAGATTACTAGGGAAAAATTTGGAAGGAGAAAAAATTTTATTTGACAGTTTTGGTCGTGGTCTGCGAGTTCGACATTATTTTGAAGTGAAAAGTTTTTAGGTTAATAATTAAGGGGTTATTTTTTAACTAGTTGAATGAACGGACTGCGTTGATTAAAATATCGACTTAAGTCATATAGAGAAATTACACAAGTGCAAATATGTTTTCATCTTGTAAACTTTACACTATTTTATTAATGTCATTAATAAAATAATACGTTAATTGCTATCAAACACAGCTACGACTCATAGCAGTAATTATAATATGAGAAAAACAGAACAAAGGCACGTGAGGATTTCATCTCGTCTTATGAAAAAATATATTTAAAAAAATGCCTGTTGCGCTTCACCCTGTTATTTGATTAGTTTATCATTGTCGCCATTTAATTTTGACAAAGCATTATTCAATAACTTTGTTTTGTGTATTCTATTAACAAAAACTAACCTGACAAAAGGCAAACAGTTGTTTTACACGGGTTTGTCTGGTGTGGGTCCCTTTTGTCTATTTTGCCAAAACAAACAGTTTACTTACTGTCTTCAAGGCAAGATAGGTAGGTAAGTAATAGGTTCCGAGAACAAACATCTTTAAGTCTCTAAAGACTTATTAGTATTGTAAGGGCGCAGGAGGTCATATGCTGCCTTTTACTAAATGAACTAAATATTTTTTGTAGACTCGGAACACAAAATAAAAGGTCATGCGAGTTTGGATAAAAACATTATAATCTTCTCAATCATTTTCCCTGATTTCGGAAAGTGATGCTTATTACGTCTAAAAATAAATTTGTTCACGGAATACCATTAATACATTTTCTGATATTTAATAATCTGATCAATCATTTTAGCGGAAATAAAGATAAAACGTGCAAATGCAATATCCCTAACGGATATTTTTAATTTTCCAGGAAAACCGCGATCCACTTTGATTTCTTTCGATAGGGCAGAGTGGTTAAATTCCAACAAACCTTATTTTAAGCAAATTGGATTTCAACGTAGGTATAGACACGGTCAGACGATGATGACTATATTAGGGTCATTTTTTTCATATTGAGGCGCAGAAACCTAAAATGGCTCATTTACCAGTTAGTTATAAATGCGAAAGAAAAAATAATCAAAAATCACTATTTGGCTCTCATTTCATTTGTTTTACAATCATGAAAAACCATCAAACTTTTAATACAAGTTTAACGAAACCTGAAACTCAGCTTTGTCAACGTTCAACGAAACCTTTTATTGTTAAAAAAAACAATACCAAAACTTCTGCATTGTGTGGAAATTCGAATGTAAAATGTCGAATACAACCTGTTACGTATTGTACTGTACCAGTTCAAATTGGTTGAATTATAACTTTTGTTCAGGAATTCCCCAAAATTCCCAATTTGTGATGGAAGTGCTTCCCGCGGGAACGCTCAGTCATTAGCGGCTCACGGCTTAGGGAAAAGCAATTTTAAAGATTTCTTTTAAACGATGATGTAGATTCAAATTTAGAGTGGCATAGTTCATTTTTAAACCCAGCTTAATTCCAAAATCATATATTCAAAATATTTGAAAAAAATAACTATTTAATAAAACTTTTGTGTGTTAAAAAAAAGAAGTAAGCATCATTCTTTAAGCATTCTTATCAGTAAGGATGATAAACATCTGAACAAATAAACGTCTCTCGAACGGAGGATATAACTAAAAACTACCTTTAGTCTAAATTGAAAGTTTTCGCTTAAAATCCTTTATCATGTGCTAATCGAAAAACAACAGACTCCTCAAAGTTGAAGCCACAAACGAAGAGGAC
Organism: Emmelina monodactyla; assembly: GCA_916618145.1. Taxonomy (NCBI): domain Eukaryota; kingdom Metazoa; phylum Arthropoda; class Insecta; order Lepidoptera; family Pterophoridae; genus Emmelina; species Emmelina monodactyla. The sequence goes on from OU745316.1 coordinate 9,483,376, forward strand.
GATATCTTTGTTATCCATTGTCTCGACCATTCATTCATTCATTCAATTCCAAATTCAATTTAACGTTCATTCATTCGCCGGCCGTTGGCGGGCGTTTAACTGTTGAATGTAGAACGGTTATCGATCCTGCATATCAATGCCGTGAGAGTTATTCCTTGGGGGTTTTCTCGATAAATTATTTAGATTTGAGGAAATTGATAAAAATTAGCTGATTGAAAGCGCTATTTAAGTAACTAGTTGCCGCTCGCGACTTCGTTCACGTAGAAGTCGGTTTCCCGTGGGAATGCGAAGTTTTCCCGCGGTAAAAATTTCCCTTAATTCTTTCATACATATATTTTTGGTTTCTAGAACCGTTTTCGCAGCGCATGCAACGGAAGACCTCAAGGATGAATAATTTTCCCCGTTTATTTCCCATTTTCCATTATTTCTTCGTTCCTAATAGTTGCAGCGTGATGTTACATAGCCTAAAGCCTGCCTCGATAAATGGTCTATTCAACGCAAAAAGAATTTTTAAATTCGAACCAGTAGTTCCTGAGATTAGCGCGTTCAAACAAACAAACAAACAAACAAACAAACAAACAAACAAACAAACAAACAAACAAACAAACAAACAAACAAACAAACAAACTCTTCAGCTTTATAATATTAGTATAGAACAAACAAACAAACAAACAAACAAACTCTTCAGCTTTATAATATTAGTATAGATTTAGACTCAGGACTAAGTTCTCCCTCAGGGCAGATACTGTTTCAAAACTGACAGAAAATTTTACATAAGCCAATATAGACTTGCAAATACAAAATCTGTAAGTAATTTAATTACATAGCGAGTAGAAGCCGTTTTTCTTAAATACCTATATTTATTTAAACTTCCGTAAATTTAGGTAGGTTGAATATAGAGTCCTTAAAATATAGACACCTAGATATTACCTGTGTTTTTTTATCTTAATTGACTGATTGATTTAAAAAATAATTTAAATGATAATTACAAAAAGTTTTATTATATTTGCGTTGCTACTTACTCGAACTCTACAAGAAGTTAACGAACGTTAAAATATGCAAATTGACCTAAAAGTTTTTTCTGCAGCGAAACTTTCTTTCTTAAGCTACATTATGATAAAATTTAACTCATTTGAACAGATTATTACACGTCTGTTAAGTTATATTATCCGAAATACCGCCATTATTCTTAGAAATAAAATGTACGTGATTAATTGCGTTGCAATCCGTTACATGAAGTTTACTTTCAAGTAAGAATTACGTAGGTATATATTACTTTTTAAATGATATTACTTTAAGAACTTTTTTTGGTATTTCCATTTTTATTTGTGTAGATTTTTAATTTAAATTCTCAGCGTCTATTCTTAAATTAAACGTTTTAATTTAAGAATAGACATATATAAAAATAATCCAAAACATACAACAGATAACTAAGGAAAACCGTATTTGGTTCGTTATCGAAATGTAGGTTTAAAATATAACGTTAAACCTGACGGCGTTTCTATGAATTATTTATCACTGTAGGTATTCGTAGCTTGATATACTATTCAAGGCATATACGTGTTAATTTAAAAAAAATGCAGCAATCCGCACAAGACGTCGTCTCTGCAACCTAAATATTATTTATTTAGCATTTAACTTAGTACCTTCTTGAAGATATACAAGGTAAAAAAAATTTTTTGGCATACGTTAAAAATAATTATAAGTAGGTGTTTGTTTAAATTTTAAAAAAGATCGCTCAAAAATTATTAACTTACATATTAATTTTAAATTATTGCACACTGCTAAACCACAGTTTCAAGGACAAACAAAAACTATTTCTGAGCATCAGGCAATTAAGTTACGTTTGCAGTCTTTACTATCCCCGCTCCGTCTAAAAACTCTGGCTCACGCATATGATGCCGCAACGCATTCTTGAATCTCCAAATATTCATCTCATCCTTTTGACGACCTCTGTGGTGCAATGGTAGATATATATACCGGACTGCTAAGCGGGTGGTTCCGGGTTCGATCCCCGGGTTGGGCCAATTTCGTAAAAATGGTTTTTCGATATTTGCTCGTGTCTGGGTGTTACTAGGTTATCCCCTAGCCCATTATGAGGTACCTATAACACAAGCGCTTACTGCAACTTACTTTAGGGCCACATAATGTGTGTTTCAGTCTGGAGATTTATTTATTATTTATTTATCCTCTTCCTTCTTCATCTCTTCCCACCAGATACCGCATGGCGTTTCGCGAGACGCTCTGCTGCGGCAAGTACTCGCGCAAGCGCAGTCGCAAGCAGTACCGGGACCACTCCAGCGTCAGGGAGACCGTCGTCAACCAGACCTCGGAGGGGACGCACCTGGTGCGGGTCCGCTCCTCGCATGAGAGGAGGAACAGGATTGATAGGTAAGGCTGCTGACCAGAATATCAGCATAACATAGTATAAAGCAAATTCATGTTTGTTTGTGATTCCTCCTAAGCCACGCATGGGAAGCTAATAAAAAAAATTGGGCGAAATCAATGTTTAAAAGCTAATTGGCCAAAACTAGACCATTTAAAAACGGAGACAGGTCACTAATGACATCATTATATGCCCTAGTAGTTAGCCACGGGGCTCCTTATTGCAGTAATAAAACGATGTAAATTTAAAGTTTTTTAAGGTTTGTTTTCAAGACGTTTTTAAGTTCCAGATCAATAACTTTATGGAAAGTGGAGGCAATTATTTTTTACATTACTAGAGAAGCGCTCCAACTGCAAAATGTCAGCAAAACACGCGCTGCTTGTAATTGACGGCTGCAAATTCAATCTTTTTCTCCGGAAAAATCTCTCCGACACGTACTCTATTAAAAATGTTTATATCTGCAACCACCCAATGCCTATATCAACGGAGAATTTATTTCACCATACATACGTTAACAACCACTTACCGTAGATTGAAATTTAGAACAAACCATAACACATCCTTCATTGATAAAACTATAATCATCCTAAATATTCTTTCCCATGTATCCACTAACCCTACTATCACCTTCCCCAGGAAAGTGTTCCGCAGCCGCAGTTTCTACGAGACCACGCTCTGCAACGACTCGTGGAAGCACAACCACCACGCCGGCGTCAAGAAGAAGAACACCATCGGAGGGGAAGTCTGCAACTCTGCCGCCAACAACACCGTCGACAACGACAAGCAGGTCGCCTTTACCGACAGCGACTGCGACGAGACCACCAAACTCAACAACCAGGAGGAGGTCGACAACAATATTAATATCAACATCTCCATACATCTTCATAAGTGAACTGCTGCCTAAGGTATCGACAGATGTAAATAACCGACCTGCATTTGAAACCCAGACGAAAATGACCGGAGTTAAACTTGTTACTTTATTGTTATTATTCAGCTAATTGTATGTCTCATTGTTGCGATAATATCTTTATTAAAATAGTTGATATTGTACAGAATGTTAATGTTTATAAGTCAGATCTTCAGTATTATGATAGTGTAATAAAAGATGCACAATTCGGATAAAAGTTTGTGGATTTTATCAAATGAAATTCAAAATGAAACACAGGGTTTTTTATTCAGAATTATATTATAAATGTAAAATGTAATAAAGATTTGATCTCAATGTGTTTTATATTTGTTTACGTTTATACTTCCAAAAATAATTCAGCTAGCTAGCTGTCTGTAACTGTTATAGCTTTTTGTTGGTTAAAATTAAAACTAAATACAAAACCCCTGCTAATTTTTCGTTTTTTTTTAATACTTATTAAAGTCGAAATATAATTTTATTTATGCAGGGTGTCGCAGAACTCAACGACAAGTCGAAACGGGGCGGCAGGATTGATTGTAACTGTCATGAAAAAAACATAAAGATTCTATCCCATAAATTTTTTAAATTATGGGCATTTAAGAACCAAAAAATTTGGTCAAAATGTAACCATTTTTCGTGTATTGTGGTGAATTTTTATTATTTTTGTTCATTTAAACTTTGGAAACGTACCTAACCCTAAATAATGTTTCTAAGAACACAGTCAAAAATTATAACACAATTGCTCCAAGTTTTCTAGAATTTAGACTATTTTAAACTATGAATTTTAAAGTTTCAAAATTTGTCGACTTTCAAAGACCCTCCTATAAAAAAGTACTAGAGTGCATTGAAAAGTGCCTGTTAAAGTTGGCGCATTTAATCAGGATTGTAAAATAGGTACAATTCTTGTTAGTTTCATACTAAAAAAAACGAGTTAAATAATAAAAACCTCAAAGATGGTTACATAAACTTACACAATTTTCACGAGTGGCATGTGGGGAATCCACATTTAATGCGAGAAGACAGATCCCAGTATCGCTTTAAAGTATACCTGTGGACCGGAATTTTCAAGTAAGTTTAAATGAACAAAAATTATAAAAATTTAAATAATTATTATTATACTATCACCCCGTTTTCCTTTGACGTTGAGTTTTTGGACACCCTGTATATAATTTAGCATTAGGTGTCAGTTGAGCAGTTTCATCTTCACAATCGTCGCAATACAAAAGACATCTCTAACACGATTAAACTTAATTCTTGTGTTGTCTGTAACTTTCGTGATTTCTTAAAAGTTTCTTGTAAAGAAACACCAACAAAATTTAAAAAGTTGGTGCCCAACAGATAGACTTCTGCAGCTTTAGAAGTTTTATTAAACCTTTTCAAATTCCATCCAGCCGATATAACTGTAATGCTATTCATAAATCATTTAAAATTACTCCATAAGGGCATAATTGAACAGAAAAATCTGTAAGATAAGAACGGGTCGTCCATCAATTAATTAATTATAGGTAATGATGACAAGTTGATGGTTTGACACAGATTTTATTGGATAAAAATTTTTCAGTATTATTTTTAAATCTTGACGAAATATAATAATTTCAAAAATTTTATTATTTACGTTATTATGATTGTTTATTCTAGTGTGACGGAAAAGCTGGGAAAGGAACATTGATCTTTGCAAAACGTATAGGTAACACTTTCAAAGGTTCGTAAGAATTTTGTTAAAAATAAAGCGAGTTTCTGATTCCGTAGGTGGTCCAGCCAAGTTTAGCTACAAACTCATTTATAAAGCAAACTAAACAAAAATAAGGTAGCTGTCAAAAACTGTAATCTTCAGCATAAAGACCAGTTTTTAGCTCAAGAAGTGTTCTCAAGAAGCCTACGCCTGCTACTTCACATAAGTTACCTACATTTTTATTAGGGTTTGCAGAAATCTTATTAAGTTTACCTACTCTTATCTATTCCCATCCAAAAAGCTGCCCCTATAATAAAAAGACGTGTTTGTTTTACATAAAATGATAAATAACTGTAGGGTATGCTATTAAGGAATTCCAGATCAACTCCGGTCAACGCAAAATCACAAAGTTCAACCAGGTTTTATTCCCTACTTTGATCGTAAATTGACTGTTGGTAAAAAAAATTGAAAAACAAACAAAACCTGAAAAATGTATCTTCCTTATAAAGAAAATTATTATCTACTTGATTTAATATTACTATTAAGTAAGTAACTAGGGGATGGAGGGGCATAACGGGGACACGAGGCAAAACGGGGTAAGTGAGTAACATAGGTAAGTGTTGTAAGTTCAGCATTTACAGCAAACGCAATGCACTTTGAAAAAATTAAGAAAGATTTCTCAATTTACGTCAAAAATTAGGTTTCAGGAAGGAATACGAATCTGTTGAGCTGTGGACAACTGACATCCAAAATAAAAATATAATGATGAAGTTTGTATAGTATTTTGTTAAACTTGAAGTTTACACTACGAAACTTTGCACTAAATATATGTAGTGAAACTTTGTTTAATTAGCTTGTCTACATTTAACTTGTAAACTTTAGTTGCTAACTAGACCAGTTAGTTAGAGTTTAAATTGTGATGGTGTATTTTCACAATCGAAGCTTTCTTTTCACAATATTGAAACTAAATCAAATGCTTCCGATTTAAATTCTACACATAATTTAACTACTCTTAAATCATGGTATGTAATTATCATCAAGATAAGTAGCAATTACACAAGCAATTACACAACAATGCCAATATCTGTAAAAATACTAAATTTGTTTCAAACTGTAGGTACATATTCTAGGAAGTCAATCAGTAAGTTTTCAAATCGTGCTCATCGGCCCAGATCTAATTTTGTTCTGTTAAGCTTTGAGATGACTTTATGATAAAAAATGGTTTTATCTTTTTTTTCCTACCCTTTTACAGTGATGAAACAAATGAATATGATTTTGAACAGTCACCGATATTGTTCAAAAGCTTAGGCGTCATTGCAGTGACTTTTTATTTCATTCTACCACACTACGAAAAAAAATTGGTAAAGGCTCAGTAGAAAAAAATACAGTTTTGTTACAAATAGACGCCAAAACTATTTTATTTTGTTTAGGACGATTATTGTTGTTGATGTTGAGAGATTGGTGAACCAGTATTCCGTCCGGAATGGATTATAATTTATAGTGTCTTTATATAAAAAATAAAAAAAAAGTTTAACGTAATTTTATAAAACTGCTTTCATACTATAAGATTTTGCGATGATTTTAAATCTAATAGGGTTTTAATTTAATTTGCAATGTACATAATCGCACCTGAACCAACAGTTGATGTGTGAGCGATGATTTCAAGCGGCGAATATGACTCTTCAATCCTTAAGAACTTTTTTAAATTAAGTTTTCTGGGTAAACTTTTAGTTAATATAGTTACTATTGAGGCTCAAGAATACATGGTTTCAGGCTTCGAAAGTGGTCTTTTTATACTCGTTGTAGCCACAAGTCAACGTGTTATTATACCTCCACACAAGAGATGATATCTAAAAACAGCGCGGTTTACATGCAGTTCTATTGTCAAAGCTAACTCAGTGGTGGAGTTTACTCACAAACACGGACGAGAGAAGATATGATATGATTCTCAACCATCAAATGGAGTTTTTGATTTAGACAACTTCTTCAGTTACGTATTATGCTCGTATGTTGCATTACGTTATATAATTTTTCATTCGTAAAAAAAAACATACATTGTATTGAATGAAAAATGTGTGCTTAATTTGGATAGTTAGATTAATTTAATATGTGGGAGTAAATTCAAAGAAAACCCTTCTAGAGTGACAAATAACTATATTTTATTAAAACAACATATATCAACTGTAATTATTATTATATTTTTTCTACAGAAAGCGATGAAGCATAAAACAATATGAACATTATATAATAGGTACAATGATTACTCACAAACTTATTTGTAGGTAGTGCAGAGCACACCTTGTGCAGTGTCCACGGTCTGACAACGTCTGATCCACCGACTTTTTCCTTTTTTTTTCGGACTGTTGATTGCTGTTGGCCCCTTGACGGCCAAGCCATCCAGGCCTATTTATTCCAATTGACAAACAACATGGCGAGCTTAGGCGAGCCCGAGAGTCAAATGAGTGACCAACAATATTTCAATATAATTTGTACAATATTTTTAAACAACTACAGCCCACAAATATATTTGCGAAGCACCAACATTTATGAGTTAAAGGCTCTCTACTTACATTAAGGCCTCTGTTTTTTGACGACTCTGGAAATAGAAGGCCAATATCTGTTTGCAACAAAAAAAACCCCATCCATTGGCATTATTCTCACATCCTTAAGCTGAACATTAATTTGCATAAGTTTTAATTAACAAACTCCAAGCCGTAGTTTAGTTTTCGCGAGGAGCCTCGTAGGTGATATACCTAAGTAACTATTGTTGAGGCTCTTATATTTAGTGTTCGATGCATGGAAAGAAATTATGGATCGGTCGGCGAAAAAATAGCAGGGCTTTGATATTGCAGTTTGTGATATACTTGTTATTCATTTAATATATTTTTTTGCTATGCCTTTTAAACATTCCTATTTAACCGCGACTTCAGGTAAAGCTTAAAACGGAACAAAAGTCTCTCACAGTTTTTTTTTTATTTTTAGTTTTAAACTCTACCTACAAAATATATAAACCAAAATCATTAACAGCTGGGTTCAATTTCTTCTTAGCTATTTCGCAAAAAACTTAATAACTTTCTAAACTTAAGTTTCAAAGAAATTTCTATTCACAACAAACTTGCGCAAGTCGCGAAAGTTTAAACTAAGTTTATTACGAAACAAGTTTACTTATTAACACGTCTCACTATAACTTTTTATGAAGTTCTTACTGGGGTTCCATTTTAATTACGACGTAACATTTTTTAAATTTCTTAAGATGGGTGATCTTTTTTTTTGTATTTAAAATTTAGTTGATTAGTTACGAACAGCGGCAAAAAATTGTTTCAAAATCAAAATCAAAATTCTTTTATTCATCATAGATATGTAACATATACTTAATGAACGTCAATGTTACAAACTTCGACTTTACCTAACCGTAGACCGAGAGAAAAAAAAGTCGGCGGAAAAAAACTCCCAGCACTCTTTTTGGAAATTATTCAATCATAAGTACATTCAATGAACATATAAAATTATTTTCTCGTACCTCAACTCAACACTACAAAAGAAAAAAAAAAAAAATTGAAACTGAAACTTTTTCCGCGAGATGCTTGTTGGTACCAACAATCAGGTAGACTATAAAATGAAATCAAATGAAATGAAGTGCAAGCTGAAATACCTATATATATTATGACGGCATGTTGGTAGACTTAATAATATGTCCCTGAGCTTTTTTCACAGAACATAATAAACTGTTTTGAGGCTACTCCAATGACGGTTTGGACTTAACGGAATTTGCGGATTTTACAGATTTTACGGAATTAGCGAAATGAACGAAATGAACGAAATGAACGAAATGAACGAAATGAACTAAATGAACTAAATGAACTAAATGAACTAAATGAACTAAATGAACTAAATGAACTAAATGAACTAAATGAACTAAATGAACTAAATGAACTAAATGAACTAAATGAACTAAATGAACTAAATGCACTAAATGAACTAAATGAACTAAATGAACTAAATGAACTAAATGAACTAAATGAACTAAATGAACTAAATGAACGAATTGAACGAAATTAACGAAATGCATTTCATCTATTTAAAATAATAACCTACATAGGTATCTGTCTTAGAATCGTTATCTGTTTTGAATCGTTACAATGACTTGACATGTGTCAAGTCATTGTAACGATTCAAAACCATAAACGAATTCAATCTTAAAGTTCTTGTTTATAAATTAGATTCCATGTTTTTTATTATTATTTTTTATGAGAAAAACACATGGAATCCATATGGCTGTATGATTATCCGTCATGTGAATCCACTGTGCCGCACTGAGCCGTATATGAGCGTAATTACGGCTTATCCCTCTCTAAACGAGAAGTAGGACTGTGCCCACCATGTAGAATGTTTGTTGTTGGTATATTTTCCAAGCATATTCAGTATAAACCAATAGTAACGGTCAATGGGTGATATTTAAGGGCTTAACAGTCTATTCTTATGGTCGTGTTCCTTGACACGTTGGATCCCGACTTAAATATCTATCTACTTAATCCAAATTATATAGGTGTATATCAATTTATATATTTTTTGTAATTTGCATTTGAATTATATTACCGATATTGATTATTATTAAGTTATCTTTTATGTAAAATAAATCCTATACAAAACTGTTTTTTCGAGACCTAAGCTTACAATCGACTCCACATTGCTAGGAATAGAAGAAAACAATTAAATTCAATCAAATTAAATAAAGCTAGCTATTTGACGTGACGCAATTGAAGATCCTAAAATTCATAAAAATTTCTTAGCAAAGTACCTACAGGAGAGGTTACGTTAGTTAATTTACTCGTCTTAACTAATCCATAAATCTAGTTGTTAGCATTCGTAACAGCATTCCTACAATATACGCGCATTATATTCTAGACTAACACCACATTCATATGCAAACGTTTTAATTAAAAGCTACTGAACCGAAGTTATTCAGTCTTTGCGAACGACTTTACAACCAGGATTTATGTTCATATGTAGGAGGCTGCTAATTTCTAAAGTTTGGAAACAAATCATACATGTGAAATTCAATGAGTCATTTTTTAAGGCGAAAATATTAAATGGAGATAAGGGTACAGCCCTACAAGTTACAGTGAAAAAGTGCGCTTTTCGAAAAGATCAGGTTTCGAGAATAATTTTTATTTATTTTGAGTGTAGTTTTCGTATGAAACTTTAACATTTTTGTTGTAACAATATCGTTGAAGCTAAAGAAGACTAGAGAGGCAGCATTGTGATATCAGTTAGAAATCTATAAAATACTAACACTCTACAAACTATTTATCTGGTCAAAATATCTAATTCGTCATGATCACGTTTGTAAGTTGCCTGTAGTACCTACAATAACAAAACAAAAGCAAATTAGATATCTCAGAATTTCTTTTGCTATTATTGTATTCCTTCATTACGATCAGTTGTTGAAAATGAAGTTAGTTGTTAGTCTGTCTAGCCGAAGATCCATTAGTAAAAGTATCCCAAGAGGTTCTTAGACTGTCATTAAGATACCAAGTCTGCTAAGAACCTACGTTATTTAATTTATTATCATTAGTATTCTAGGTCTATGTTGTCTATAACACCAACTGTTTGGACCTCAACTAAGAGCGAGCTAGTACTAACTAAAGGTTCCTACCAAATGACTGAAAGAGAAACTAGTTACTCCCAGTCACGACCTGGGAACTACAGATATGTGTGATCTTTGCATTTCAGCTTATGAGAGCGTTGCCATTTCTGGAAAACATCTAACCAAACTAACATAAATAATAAGGCTTAATGTAGCTTTGAAGATACACGCGAACATTACCACCTTAGTTACTCAATTTACCAAATCACAACGCGTTTATTTGTTACATTTTATTTTCTGAAATGCGGCATTTTTGCAAAGACTGCCACGGAGAGACTGAGTGACTTTGGATTACATTTTTTATCCATTGAAAAACCAAGCTAATTTGAACATTTATACAATAATTCCCTTCCGTACCTATGTAAGCACAGCGCGTTGATGAATTATCCAAGTCATTACTCATTAGAACGCTTTTAACGAGGCCCTTCAGACGCCAACTCATCGTGGCATAGCTAAATAATCTTTTTATATTAACGAACAAATACTTAAAAATACGGTAAACCAGAAAGACACTAATTTGCAATGAAATAACGATTCTCGTTGGTAAGTGGCTTCATTATTTTTTTGCACGAAAAGTGTAATTTCTTTTGAACCAAGGTTTTATCAGCAGAACAAGCGTCTCACTATTCTGCTATTCTCGGAATATTATTAAGTGGTAAGCAGATAGAGTGACTATAAAAATGATTGTATAATATAACGTAATTTATTCTCCTTTGTTTTAGAACACGACTTTACCTACAGGCTAGCCGTGTTGTTACAATAGGCTTTATACTCCAAGCCGTGATTAAACCTTCAAATTGTATAGAACACTGTAATGGCTATGTGTGTTCATGACTGCTACTGCGCACATCTCAGCCTTTAATTACAGTATATAAAAGTTACTTTATGCTTTAATTACTCCCGTCACTGTCATACACAAACAAAGCATCTTGTCCAATGACTTGGGAGGCTTATCGACATGTGACATTTGATTTTGGCCGTACTCACACAAATGCCATATTATACAAAACATCAGGATTACCCCCGGGTAGAAGCCATAATTGCCAAAAGTTGAAGTTGAAGTTTACACAAAACATGTGGCTCAGATGTAGGTACAATAATTTCACGGTATAGTTATTTATAGTTTTTATAGTTTTTGTGTCAAATTTCATTAAAATTGAGTCTATGGTTTAGGCATAAAAGTGTGATTGTCTGTTCCGCATTTATAATACTAAATATACTTATTTAATATTAAATCGTTTTTAAAGTCAGTCTAATTTAAAGTAATGTTGTGTTCGTATGTTTCCTAAGTCATTAGTATCGTCCCTAAATTGTTCCACTTAGTTTGCTTATATGCTTATACAAAGTCCCTTTTGTCTCAAAGCAACCACCATGAAATGGATTATCTAAAAGACAATTTAAACTCTTTATCCAATTACGTTAATTTAATTGGTTTTCTTGCCTACTCGAGTAATCTTTTAATTATTTAATATGTTATGGAAGGCTTGTTTAATAGAAATTAATGCCATAATAATTGACAGTATTACTTCTTGTACAAAATGTAGGTTAAGTTCATTTTACCTACCTACCAACATTATTTGGTCGTCACCTAATTTTCTTTACAAGGAACTTATTCGGTATATTGCATGGTGTTTAAAATATGACTAGAACTTAAAGTTCGATAATTTAATAAATATAAGTTTGATGTTTTATTTCATTCGTAAATACTTCAGTTATGCTTTTAAGCTCCTGAAATTCACACTTCAGACTAAAGTTTTATACTTACCAAAATTTCGATTCCGTGCATCATTAGTTAAATTCACTTTAAGTTTATTTCTAACTACAGTTTATCTTTGAGTAGCATTATAAGGTCGTGACGTTTTCTTACTCGTTGAAGATCAAGGGCAGCAGTTTAATTACTTGTCAGTTTATTACCAGGCTCAGAGGGTTGATGTTTAAGCAAGATATCGTGCCGAGACCGCCAGCTGATCTGTCATTCTTTAGTACTTCCTTATTTATTCATTCGAAGAGCAGCATATACGTAAGATATAATATGTAAATTATTCACGACCTGGTTATTGAGAAAAATCAAAAGCTAGACGTACCTAATTATCGTCAGCTTATCTAAAATAGGTACTGCGTCCATCAGCTTCATTCTGAGAGTCCTAAAGTGCCTCCTTTACGCAATATTTGTAGGCCAATTTTGTTTTTACACCCTCTCTTCGTAGCTCCAAAGTGAGCATTTGTTTATTTTATGAAACCAAACCATTAACCATTGCAAAGCTACACTTTGACAGGTTTTACGTATTAAACGCAATTTTATCCTACTTAATATTATAAATGTGAAAGTTTGTGAGGATGTATGGATGTATGGATGGATGGATGGATGGATGGATGTTTGTTACTCTTTCACGTAAAAACGACTGGACAGATTTTGATGAAACTTTACAGTAATATAGCTTATACATCAGATTAACATATATGGTACTTTTTACCGCGGGAAAACTTTTCATTCCCACGAACTTTTCCACTTTTCAAACCGACTTCTACGCGAACGGAGTCGCGGGCGGCCACTAGTGATTTATAAATTGGTTCAATCTCTGCTTATATTGTTAGCTTATACCAAATAATTAAGCTACACTGCTTTGTGAACAGATAATACCAAGTGGTAATATCCAATACACCTACATTATAGTTGATGAAACACCCTCGTCACCGGCGATATTGCTGCGTGTGTTACAGTTTACAATATTACCTACTTGACTGAGTGTTCTATCCGTTTACTCAACGTCACTCGACGTCAATAGTGCCTATGTGAGGGAACATCAGATAAGTGAACTTCAGAATCGACGATTTAAAGTTGAACAAATGTGTATTTTTTATCGTATTCTTTCTTATACTATTAACGGTACCTATGGTCTTATTATTCGTGCTATCAGAAATCTAGTTTTTTTAAAAGAGCAAGCTTTTTTTGTCTGTTATAAAGCTTTGGAGCAAATTCTACTTATTTATCATCAGAGTTCTAAGAACAGCCGTTTATCGTCTCTGGCAAAAGAATAGTTATAAACTACAAAGTTAAAAAATATCCCTTTTCCTTTAGGGCTCTGAAGGTACCGTTCATTAAGTTTTTGATGTGGGAGAGATTTTTGATTAAAGAACAGTCTGACATATTTCTATGTTGTCGTCTTTGGGTCTTTAGAGAACCCAAATTTGAGGCATTTTTTTGTATTTTGGACGGACGTTCTGATGTTCCTATATGTTACTTATAATTACTCATTAAAGTTAAAAGCTTAGCTTACGGCCCTCATATTTCTTATTTTTATAGAGAACCAGCTTCCCGCTTTGCGGTTTCGCTATTCCCGACATATTGAGGCTTCCCGCGGTAAAAGGTGTAAAACTAACTCTATATCAAAATTCTTACAAATCGATTCAGCCGTTTTACGTGAAAGTAATTACAAACATAAAGATTTACACATTTATTATATTAGTAAGGACTTTTCGTAATAATAAGGTATATTTAGCCTTGAAGATATGTTGATCAAGTTTATCAGTTTTATAAAATCCAAAAGTCAACACTCTCACGAAACATTTTCTTCCTGAAATTGTGAATTGAACTTTTTGCTTCCACCCTTTGGAAGACTCTAATGATCATATTCAGAAACGAAACTCAAATCTGAAAATAGTAATTAATCAGTTATTACTTAGTCATTTTTTACAATCAAAACAAACTAAAATCTATTATAATCTATACAAATCACATACAAAGAGGTAATATTAGATTTAACCAAAAAACTGACAAAGAAAGTTACAATGATTAAATCTGAATGGCATTTCGTAATACGACCATAAGCAAGTAGTTAGTGACTTCAGTGCTAGCGTTCGTCACTGTTATTCTAACATCATTACTGTTTCTTAGAAACTTTACACTGTGTAGTAAAAATAACTACGTTAAAAACAACCGAGTTCAAAACTAAAAAGTTAAAAATAACTAAGGTTAAATATTATTTAAATATTGCCTATTATTTATACGTGCTATTTATCGGCCACCTTCCGATTCCATCATCAGCCCAGCTCCATTTCATAATATTTTTTCACCGTCATCCAATTTACATACGTATACAAAATTACAGCTCAATCGGTAACCGGGAAGTGGATCAAATTTACTTGCGATATTTGATTTCAGGCATCGGGGTAGATAAAAAATGCTCATAAAATAAAAACTACTGGACCTACCTGAATCAAATTATTGTGGGACCAATTTGAAACTATTCCGCATCAAACAAAAACAGAATCACGTAGGGTAAACTTGCCTAATTCGTACCACTTAAGGAGAACCTCAAATATTTTGGAAATGAACAAAGATACACAGTTATTTATATAAAGTAATTATAATTTGACTAATGTTCTATAAGTATTTCAACACAAAATAACATAAATCTTATAAACTTCTGAGAAATAAACAATTTTAAAAAACCTAAAAAAAGTACGATTTAAGACTATTTATCTTAAATCGTACTAGTATATTCTTAAATCGTACTTTGGATCTTATCATTCTTTTTGACATGTTGCCCTGACATAGAAACAAAAATAACTAATTAGAAACAATTAAATAAATAAAAAAACTAAAATTAATTACGTAGTTAATAATTTACTGTGAGATTATAATAAGTTTTCGTTAATCGTACCGGTACGTTTTAAGAAGTTGCTGCAAGTACGAAATAGGCACAAGTGTCAAACGAATTTCAAATTTGCCGCAAAAAAAAGTGACAACAAACAAGCCGGTTTTACTATGTTAAATACATTCACAAATATACGCATAAATATATAATAAACAGTTAAACAACTTACGAATGATATACTATGAAGACAGCTCTTATGAAATATGCGAAAAAATTACTCAAAAAGTAAGAAAAAACTTACCTGTTTAATATTTTAGTCGGGAGCAACGTGACAGGTGTTCATTTGAAACATGGCAATATGGCCGACTGTTAGTAACATTTTATGCCACCAGAGGCACTGATAGCTATTACCTAAGCCGAGATATAGACGAGGTACGATTTAGGCGCAGGTACGAATTAAGCAAGTTTACCCTAAATCGGTTCAGAAATCTCGACGTAATCGTTGTACATACATAAAAAAAAAAACATACCGGCCGAATTGAGAACCTCCTCCTTTTTTGGAAGTCGGTTAAAAATTTTATGGGAATTCTCGCTACTGAAATTACTCTTCATCTTTCAACCATACGATACAAAATCATAAAGAAAAATTCTCTTTCTGAAACGAAAGAACCGATTTATACATTAATTTTCTCAGCGAAAGGCTTTTTCTAAAGTATTGCTGCAGTTGCAGGCTAAGTCACAATTTCTAATCCCATTTTCGTATCCTATCCTACAGCTGTATTGTATCCAACCGGCCTACTGACCACACGTAACTAGAATAACTTCGTAGTCCACTGTAGTATTGTAGCAGCACGTTAATTGGATCGAGGTTACTTTGTCAGAATAGTAGAAAATCAGTCGCATAGTGCACGGTAACTCGAAACCCGATACAATAGTCGTAGACAAGCCTATGAAACAATATTGCATGCACCAGCTATGATGTAGTTTGGTAGATAGAACTGTGGTGGTCCGACAATTTACAATTGCATTAGCTTTGTGGTATGCGCATCAACATAGGGCATGAGTTAAAGGTAATGAGCAAAAATAATAAAGATAGTATTTCTTTGACCACGAAAAATGACGCAATATAACTTAGGCTAATGAAAAACAATGTCAAATAAGTTTTAAAACTATAGTAGATCGCTACACCTTTCAATAACTACTCACTCGCTGAGACAGTTAGGTACTCCGTGATAATGGCACATGAAACTGTGCCGAAATATCGGAAAATAACAAAAGACAAGATCAACGTAAATATCCCGTTAAGTAAAAGTGTTGTAAATAAAAACAATATAAATTCTCATAATGCAATGTTATATCAGTACATGCTTCAGTACCTAAGGTTCGTGAAAGCTTTAATTGTAATTGGCACCTACCTACCGACATCGTCAACTACCCACATTAGCCAACCAATATAAATATACGTATAAGTAAATTACTAAATGTATGCGCCAATCACACATAAAAATAATAGAAAATAAATGAGCAGCAGAATCGCTCGACGCTTAAAAGGATGTTTAACTTCGATAGCTGTGCGCCACACGGGTCCAAATAATTATCAGTCTTTAGATATTAGATATTACTTTTAAAATTATATAAACCTTGTGAAGTAAGAAAAAGAAGTCCGCATAAATAACTTACAAATAAATAAAGAAAGACCCTAAGCTCCTACTTTGTTGCTTTCGTTGTCCACTTCACAATGTCCAGGTTTTCACGGTAAGTAATAGTGTCAACAATAATAAGTTGCACAAACACACCAATAATAAACGAAATAAAACTTTGTTCACAAGTTAGAATCGATCGTTCATTTTTTTTTTAATTTATTTAAAGACTTTGACTAGGTATATTAAGTCATACAGTCTAATCGATCGTCCATCTTTTCCCGCCTTTTCAACTTTTTAAAATCCCCAAAGGAAAAGACAAAGGAAAATACAGGGTGCTCGGAGGTTGAGTAGCCAAATGAGAATGGCGGATAGGTGAGGCTATTAGCTATTTACTCCCACTTATTAAATTGCATTTTGGTTCAAGTTTTAGAATTTATTCGATTTTAAGATTTTCCTAAGAAAATCCCCGATTTTGTCATTTAAAGTTCAATATTTTTTTTATTTACTGTCGGAACCAAACGAAAATAATTTTAATTTAAAGCCTAATATTGATTTATTAAGATGCAATCATAAATTAATACAAATCATCTCATATAAAGTTACAGTGGGTTCATAAACTTCGTGGAACCAGTAGGAAAAAAATGTTCAGTCAACTTTGCTATGAAAAAAAATAAAAAAATAGAAGAGTTTGAAAATTTCATTTGCTTTTAAAAACTTCTACATTTAATACACTTTATAATGATATGCTACATGTAACATACATAATTAGAAATCTCAACAGAAATAGTAAGTTAGTCCTCAAAGACGCCTGGTAAGGAAGGTACAAACCCGTTAAACTACGTGTGTAGTTAAAAACTTCTGTCTCATTCTATCAAGGCTATGCCTATTGTGTTATCTTATTCGACTCCCTCTTCACTTTTCCTGCCTCGAATAGAAGCGGATTCTACTATCTCACATGTCTAACTCCGCTCAGCGCAGATTCTCGGTGACCTACACTTTTCTACAGTCGGAGTAAGATGTTGCTTGAAAAAAGTCATGACCAACGGTACCGTGGCCTTTGCGCATACAAAAAATCTCATTTCATAAGGTTTTTTAGTTTTTTTTTAATTTGCTGGTGAAAGATGTCACTTGAAAATAAGCTATTATCTATCTGACTTTCGTTTGTTTAGTCATAGCCAACGGTAGCGTGGTCTTTTCGCATGCAAGCATATATCATTTTACCAGCTGCAAGTTATGTAGAACCGGTTCACGGTGACTAAATCCAGGAGTTTCTTTTACTCCGCCCCTCACCACCCCAACCATCCTTCTGCTATTTGCGATCCTTGCAAGAGGCGATCAAAAAACAATCGTCAAAGACCGTAAAATGTCAAAAGATTACCGTAAGAAACAATCTGCTTCCTCCAGCCCGCGCCCGGTACCGACCCCGTGGACACGATAGTGGTAACAGCCTTAAGTCTTCCCTATAAAATAAATACACCGGACCAACCGGCAGGTACGGCATTCAACATTCGGTTTCATCGACTATCAGATCCGACCCCCGTTGAGATTCTTGCTGGGTCTTCTCAGAGAGAGGCCCCTAAGGGAAACATTGTAGTGGCAATGATCGCGACGCCCTGAACTGAGGTCCGCATCTAACTAGGTGGCCTTAGTAGTCGCATAGTTCGGTGAAGCTATAAAGTTTTTGAAAATAAAAACATTTTTTTATTCATGAGGCTAGCAAACTAGAGAAGTGTTGCCTAGTGTCAAAATAGATAACACAATAGGCATAGCTTTGTTAGAATGAGACAGAAGTTTTTAACTACACACGTAGTTTAACGGGTTTATACTTTCCTTACCAGGCGTCTTTGAGGACTAACTTACTATTTCTGTTGAGATTTCTAATTATTTATGTTACCTGTAGCATATCATTATAAAGTGTATTAAATGTAGAAGTTTTTAAAAGCAAATGAAATTTTCAAACTCTTCTATTTTTTTATTTTTTTTCATAGCAAAGTTGACTGAACATTTTTTTCCTACTGGTTCCACGAAGTTTATGAACCCACTGTAACTTTATATGAGATGATTTGTATTAATTTATGATTGCATCTTAATAAATCAATATTAGGCTTTAAATTAAAATTATTTTCGTTTGGTTCCGACAGTAAATAAAAAAAATATTGAACTTTAAATGACAAAATCGGGGATTTTCTTAGGAAAATCTTAAAAATCGAATAAATTCTAAAACTTGAACCAAAATGCAACTTAATAAGTGGAAGTAAATAGCTAATAGCCTCACCTATCCACCATTTTCATTTGGCTACTCAACCTCCAAACACCCTGTATATTACATACAGCCTGACTTCAAAAAAGTAAATGTACCTAGCCGAAAATGTGTGTGTGTTATAACCGCAAAAGTAGGAACTATAATGTATAAATGTAAAATAAGTTAATAAAAACTAAACACCAACCTATACATATATTACTACCGACTATATATTTAACCTACTGTAGAAATTTAACTAAAATAAGTGTATTTCAGAATTTCAGTGAAGCTTTAAAGCTAGTTTTCAACGCTCGTTAGACAGATTTGTGCAAAGTGAATTAATGAATCGATTGGAACTCCCGGACTAGAGGGTGTTGACTTTTATGTATAACGATTTGTAATTTACAGGGTGTAGCTACCCTTTAGGTTTTTAAGGGTTTAGCCTTACCTTTATGTGAAACTCAAATTTGTAAGGAAAAAAGTAAAACTAATTATTTGTAAAAGTAACTTTTAACTGATAAATGTATGGAATCATGGTCTTGACTCACACTTGGCGGCTAGCAGCTTTTAACACAAAATTTAAGTCCTTTCATGTAAAAAAATTCTCAGAGTACTTCTGTCTGGAATCTCGAAAGAACTTAAACCACTTTCTTTTAGGGGACCTCGTTCAACGCTTCACGTTGCATTACGGTTAACTTAAAACGAAGTGAAGTTTGTGTTCAAATCGATTATCATCTGTACGTCTTTTAATCAGAAGACAAAATCTGTGATTTCGCTGAAGTGTTTTTGTAACTATATAACCGACTAGCTTGAAGTGTACTGTGATTAAATTGAAAGCACGACTTTGCTGTCGAAATGTTTATTCATAGATTAACTCCTAAGAGTAACATGCCAATGTATGCTCCAATATCTAAATCCACAAACGATGACCCCCCCCCCCCCCGCCAGAGCTAGTGTCCGCTGAAGGCGCGTCGGTTGCTGGTCTCCACGAACCGCTGGAACGCCTTCAGGTAGTCGCTGGCGCGCTGCCCGAGCCGCTCCAGCACGTCGTCGTTCTCACGCTCTGGAACAAGAGACGATCCGAGACATTGAGATGATATTGGTGAGTGTGGTACTCTGAAAGAATGTACGTTAAACGTTAACGTACGTGCGTTAGATAATGATATAATCAACTTTGATTGTTGTGACTGCTGCAAAGAATACGTGTAGTGGTTATTATATACCTGATTAAAAATGATGTGGCTCTGGGGCAGAGTATGTACCACACGGAGTGTAGAATGAAAGGTGTGTGTCTACTTCAACATATGATATTAGAAACTTGTCAGACAAAAAAAACGCTGGAAGATTAGAGTGCCACGTTAATAACGTAAGTGGTATATTGTAGAGGATGGAAACTTTTTAAAATTGAAAATTAAAAAGGTCAGCTAATCTATGTAAGTACGCAATATTTTGGCTGTCACAACAAGCTATGTTTGACAAAACTTTTATAAGGATTAGCCAACACAGCCTTAAAATACATAACAGAGTAGGCTTTTAGTTTTCTAATCAAACTTTAGCCCCATAGTAACCCTCTATACAAAGTTAATTAAAAATGTATAGGTATAGTTTTATATTAAAAGTTGCTATCCGTTATTAACTTTCTAAATTTTGAGTTATTATTTAAAATTAGTGAACCTAGCTACTAGGCAACTGCCTAAAATATAAACATTGTTAATTAATTTTCACCCCACCCAATTAATAAAATCATCAGTCACTTTTAGTCATTTATTAATGATATGGTTATGCACAAACAAAACGTTTTATGTAGTAATAATAGTTTACCTTGTTTTGCCCGCGGCTAAATGATTTTTTCTCGTAGGAATGATTTATAATTTCGTTGTAAAAATCACTTGTAAGTAGTACTAAATTTTATTTAGATAACAATTTTAGGTACACAAACCTTGTTAAAGGAACAAGTCAAGGAAGCTGTTACATAAAGATTGACACAAACTAATCATAATTTATCTCCTAATGAAGGTTCTAATTTTTGGAGCGGTTAATGGGCTGGAGATTAATGCGACTCCACCGGTGAAATAACACCGCCCCGCTCAGAAAACTTTTTTTTTTTAAAGCTCATTTTTGTTTACTTTTTCTTTCAAATGTAACTAAATTTGCGCTTGGCTAGCAACAATGTTTTATTTTAAAGGAAAACAAACATTATTAAAATCAGACTTACGGTTAATAATTCGTTACCTACTTTTGTAAATCGGATTCAAGGGTTTTGTGTTAAATCTGTGTCTAACCAGAGACTGACAAGAAATACAAAAGGTATTCATTAAATACTCTGACATTAGTGACATTAAGATACCTTTAAGCCTACCAATTTATTTTGGGGAAAAGCCACAACTTCACTTTGTGAATAACATTTAAATGAGATGAAGTAAGCGTTTGAAAACGTACAAGATGAATGAAGAACAACATAATACTCTCGTTATGAAAGTCACGGTATTTCTAAATATTATAATAGAAATCTACTTTTCAGTGAAATCAATATAAACCACTGAAATGGTGACCAGCAGTTGGTTGCAATGCACATCAGGAAAGCAAAATGTAAAAGATATGAAACGTAGTGGTCACGCACCCTAGCTTGACAAATTAATCGAAAGTATTAAAGAATTAACTTTTCGCAAGCGGCTTCGCATGCGGCTTCACAATCGTTCAAACATACAAACTATCATATTTATAATATTACAAGGGTAATAGGAGATTGCATCGAATTACACCACGGGTAGTGTCTATTGCAGACAAGTACTACGACTATAATAACATCGACAATATCTACAATTATGATTGCCTTCGCTTTCACGGTCATAAGCTGGATGTAGGTGCGGGACTATATTGTGCACATACACTGTTGATGGCCCATTTTATAGTGGGTTTGACGACTGTAAATACTTACTTAACCCTTTATTCAAGACGTAATAAAATTAACTGTGTCTTGTATAATGTGTTAATAAATAGGAAACACAGTAAAACTGTATAGCGGTAAAAAAGGGTTTGAAAAAGAGCGTAAATTAAGGACCCACATCAAAAGGTCTAAGAACACAATGTTAAAGTTACCGTCTCACCTAAGAAATAAATCGATTTTGCGTTGCAAATAGTCCTGTTAAGAATTTGAAATAATAATTTTAGAGATACTTCATTGAATGAATTGGGACTGGGACATGATAAATGATAAGGAAAGTAGAGTTCAGAAGGTCTAAGCATAACTTTGCATTAGTTTGAGTGTTCACCAAAAGTAGAGTTCGGCAAAAAAATAGACATAGGATAAGTTAAAAAAATGTTATTATTATTATAGAATTATTCATTTTATTTGAGACTACGATGTAGTAAGTAATCATGGTTCAAAAAGACCAGAGGTCAACCTTGATGAATAAGGAACGTAAAATAAAAAAAACGGATAAACGTTCTTTCTTTTTTCTTATACCAACTTAGGTATGTACTTTGGGTATGGTATAATAAGTATGTTAATTTGCGTGTAACAAAACACATAGATTTTTTTTTAGAAATTTACAAAACGGAAACAGATAGTTTTAAAAGTGATTTCGTATCTCATTAATATTTCTTCGGATGTTCATATTACCAATTACCAAAACAATGTTGATGCAGGCTGTTGGTTTAGTCTGGGCGTTGTTCTTAGTTTTTTTTTTTTATTGTTTAAATATTTTTTATACCTTTGTAGCGGTCAAAACCAGGAGGTGGCTTTTCCTGCTACGGTTCGCAATGCTTACCTTTTTTTTTTCTAATTTTTCATTTTATTTTTATGCGGCAGGACGGCGATAAGGTCTCCGGCCGGTTCGATTTCAGATGATCCACCGGCCCACACATTTATATACACGATATTTACATGGTTTTTACACTTATTTTTACATTCTTTTTTACTTTTACAAGGCGCTTCACGTCAATTTTCTGCAGTATTTTGTTTATTTACATTGGGGAATGTTTACCTTTCCCACCGACATTGACAGGTGACAGTTGTTGACGTTCAATCAATCGAGTTGGTTGCGTTCATTCCGGTCTTGTACGCGGATTGTTTTGTTTAATTCAATTTAATTTAATTAATGTAGGAACTGGTATAATTGACATTGGATTTGTCTTTTGGCCTTTTTTGGCTCATAAATTGGGTAAAATCTGTTTTCTTTCGGCATTTTTCTATTTCAATTTAACTTCGGTGATTGAGCCTATCGGCGAATGACCCCTTAGTTCAATCACTGATAGATTCGTTCATTTTACATTTCTCTGGCGTTGTGGAGGAGTCTTATTGGGCTCATCTGTGATTATTTAGCAAATCCCGGTAAGTTTTGGCTAAATTGCGAGTGTCTTGCAATTAAATGATTGCCAGGCCCCTTACCGAGTGTTGATTTGTTTCAGCTTCCCGTTTGACGGGGTCCGGGTTTTTTTTGTGATATTGTGTTGTGAGACCTTGCCGACGCCATGTCCGCCATTTGATATTTGCATATTACAAAATAGCCTGTTGTCAGGCCTTCTGTCAATAAAACCCTCAATTTGGACCTTCGTTCCCAGGGGGTTTTTATTACATATAGATTTAAATAGACAAGAGTGTATAAGCGGTTGTTGCGCCACCGCTAAAATAATTTTGACGCAACTGGCGCCTCAATAAAAACAGAATACTGCGAACTGGGGTTTCTTTTCATCTCCCTCACCGGCCGAACCCTACACAGACCCTGACCTAGCCGGGACAGCTGGAACGTTACATTGGCGCCCATCTGCGTGAGGCCAGAGCTGCGAAGGATCCCCAGAACTGTATCCAGGTGATAAATTACCATATTATTTCTCAAGATGTTGCCTTATGCCATCAACCGTCTATGTGCAGAGGAACTCCGTTACGAATTGGAGTATCGTAACGTTGAGTGTACTGGACTAAACACGGATGAGCTACGCAAGAAACTTAAAAGTGTATTTAATAGTGAAGTAAAACCAACATCTGTGCGTTCATCAGATAGTGAATTAGCTATAGTTGATAAGGCGGTTAAGGAACTCTCTTGTAATTTTGATAATTTAGTTTATGAAAAATCCAATAATGACTTTGTTAAATTTTGTACTAAACTTCAACACATTAAAGAACGTTGTCATCGTATTGTACCCTCAAGTGAAGAGGAATTATTAGCTCATACAAATTGTTTTAGGCAAATATTGCACTTGTTTGATGCCACATTAACACAGTTTCATTCAGATAAATGTAAACCTGAGAACGAAGTTGATACCATTAATTATTATGAGAAGCCATTGATTTTGCGCACCGATAATTTAGTTGCAACTTGGAACCTTAAATATCCTGGACGTTGTGAGTTGAGTTTGGTTGGGTTTCTTCAACGTGTCGAAGAACTTAAAAAATGTCATCGTATGACTGATGAGGAATTGTTAGCATCTGCTTCTAGCCTTTTTAGCGACCCTGTTTTGTTGTGGTACCGTAGTGTTTCTGAAACTTTTGATAGTTGGTCTGATTTAGTATCTTCATTGAAGACTGAGTTTTTACCTTTGGATTACCATCTTCGACTACGTAGGGAAATTTATAATCGAACTCAGGACACCTCGGAAGATGCACTTACTTATTTTGCTATTATGCGACAATATTTTGCTCGACTTTCGGTTCCTTTTGATGAAGCAGAGAAGCTAGACCTGCTTAAATTTAACCTGGCTCCTCGTTATCGTTCGAAAGTAATGTTTAAAAACTTTAATACTGTGGAAGAGTTGCATAAATATTGCCGACAGATTGATGTTGCCCTGCGCTCTGCGGAGGATTATGTACCCCCTCCTAGCGAAAATTGCTTAGAACCTGATTTGGCTTTTAAAGGTCGTCGTCGTGCCAAGGTTGCTGCGACTGAAGTCTCTGTACGTCCCAGCACAAGTCGTGATGTTGTCAAGTGCCGTAATTGTAATGGACGCGGACACTCAGCAGACTCGTGCTCGTCCAAGAAACTCCCCTATTGTTTCCGTTGTGGCGCGGAAGGAGTCACGGTACGAGACTGCCCTGTTTGTAGTGACCAGTCAAAAAACGGCGAAGGCACCCAACCTCCACCAGGAGTCGCTTAGGTTGTTCCCACCATCATACGACGAAAGACGAGTGGACTGCATGGTTAAAATTTGTTAATAATTTCTTATTTCCCTCCGAAGTTAATATTTGTCATTTTGCACCTTCTGTGTCGGATTGTAGGCCCTATGCCCGTTTAGTAGTAAATAATGACTTTCAGTGTTTAGGTTTGCTGGATAGTGGAGCTTCTATCTCCCTGCTAAATGAGTCAGCTTATCAATTATTTTCCACTCGTTTTTCAGTTGTTTTAGATAAAACGAATTTACCAAGCGTTTCCACGGCCGATGGTACTCGGTATGTGCCCGACGGGAGGGTGACTCTTCATGTTAATTGTAATGGCTGTGCCAAAAAATTTAGTTTTGTAGTTATTTCTAATCTTAGAGTACCCATTATTTTAGGGATTGACTTCTGGGAGAGCTTTGCTGTTGCCCCCGATTTTGTTTCGCGATATTCTCCGAATTCAGAATCTCCTGTTTGTTTGTCGGTTTCTCCCCTTTCGAGTGATAAACTGTCTGTCCTCGAATATGAGTTGGGTAATGAAGATGAACCCCTCGAACCGGTGGTGCAACGAGAGCTAACTCCAGAGCAGAGGCGAGCCCTGGAACCGGTCTTGTCAAAATTTAAGGCGCTCCAGTACACGCAGGGGTTACTAAAGACTACTCCTGTTTTGGAACACAACATTGATACTGGATCTGCTGCGCCCATTAAACAACGGTACCCTAATTTGTCTCCGAATATGTTAAAAATTCTTAATGACGAGCTAGATAAAATGTTGGAGCTAGGTGTTGTAGAACCGTCTGAGTCTTCTTGGAATAGCCCCATGGTCATAGTCCGTAAGGCTAATGGTGAGTATAGACCGTGCCTGGACAGCCGGAAATTAAACTCCGTGACCGTCAAGTTGGCTTATCCGATACCCTATCTGGACTCCATTTTATGTAGCCTTAAGGAGGCCAAATTTATGACTTCCTTGGATTTAAAATCTGCATTCTGGCAGATCGGACTATCACCGGATAGCCGGCCTAAAACCGCTTTTACGGTCCCCAAACGTGGTCTCTTTCAATTTAATCGAGTTTGTTTCGGTTTGACCAACGCCCCTCAAGTTCTTCAATCGTTAATGGACCGTCTTTTCGGCCCCGAGTTCCACGGCAAGGTTTTTATTTATTTGGACGACATAATATGTATCTCCCAGTCCTTTGAGGAACATGTAGCCCTTTTACACCAAGTAGCTGATAAACTGAAGGCGGCTAACCTTACCATCAACATGCCGAAGTCTCATTTTTGTCGTTCAAAACTGAATTACTTAGGTTATGTTGTAGATTCGGAAGGTCTGCGCCCGAACCCCGACAAGGTTGCTGCGATCCTTCAATACCCAAGACCCACTTCCCCTAAGGAAGTGCGCCGTTTTTTGGGTATGGCGTCGTGGTACCGTCGCTTTATCAACAACTTTGGTTCTTTGGCTGCTCCTCTTACTGCCTTGACGCGGAAAAATTCTCCTTATCGCTGGTCCGAAGCAGCCGAGAGCGGCTTCACCGCTTTGAGGGACGCCTTGTTGTCTGCACCGGTCTTAACGTGTCCTAACTTCGATGTACCGTTCTTCGTTCAGTGTGACGCCTCGGATGTAGGTGTTGGAGCTGTGCTTACCCAGGAAACTGGTGAGAGCGAGAGGGTCATAGCCTTCGCTTCCCGCACGCTCACTGCTACTGAACGACGTTATTCCACGACCGAAAAAGAGTGTCTAGCTGCACTTTTTGCAGTGGAGAAGTTTAGGCCCTACATCGAAGGTCATCATTTTACTGTGATCACTGATCATATGAGCCTAAAATGGTTGACTAATCTTAAGTCACCCAGTGGCCGATTAGCACGGTGGGCTTGTAGGTTATCGCAGTTCGATTTCGAGGTCCTCCATCGTAAAGGCCATCTGCATGTGGTGCCGGACGCGCTCTCTCGAGCTGTTACTCCAGCGTGCGACGCCATATCGTCAGATTCCGCCGAGGATCCTTGGTATCGTTCCATGGTCTCTAAGGTGACTGCTGGTCCAGCTGGTCATCCGAAGTGGTGCATGAAGGATGGCGAACTCTATAGGCACGTCAAAAGTAAGTTCGCTCTACTCTCGGATTCCGACTGGAAGTTAGTAGTGCCCTCAGGACGCCGACTGGAACTTCTTCGTCTCTACCATAACGAACCGACTGCCGGTCACTTTGGCGTCTTCAAGACCATGAAAAGGCTTTGCCAGCGGTATTTTTGGCCCGACATGCTTACGGATGTGAAGAAGTACATCAAGGACTGTGACATTTGTCAGGCTCATAAATCGACTAACCAGCCTCCTGCAGGTCTCATGGGCTCCCCTAAGGTGGTTGCGCGACCCTGGGAATTCATTTCTGCTGACTTAATGGGCCCATTGCCTAGGTCTAAAAGGGGATGCTGCTATCTTTTCGTCGTTACCTGCTTCTTCTCTAAGTATGCCATTTTGTTTCCGCTGCGGAAGGCTACTGCCAAGGAAGTAGTTGAACGTCTCGAGAAAAGCGTTTTCCTTGTGCATGGGGTTCCCAAAACTATATTAGTTGATAATGGCGTGCAGTTTACGTCTACTGAATTTCGGTCCTTAATTGAAAAATATAAAATACCGAACCTGTTTTATACGGCGCGATACCATCCACAGCCGAACCCGACCGAACGAGTAAATCGGGTAATAAAAGACACGGTTTCGTGTTACATCCGGGAATCACATAAGGATTGGGATGTCCATATTCCTGAGGTGCAAGCTGCCATCAATTCTAGTGTTCACAGTGTGACGAATTTCTCACCGTATTTTGTGGTTCATGGGCGTGAAATGAAACTGTCTGGGAGCGACTATAAGGAACCGGAAGTGGGGGAAAATATTGAGGCTGCAGATCGTGGTGCATATTCATCCGGGTTGAAAGAGTTAGAGGTTGTGTTTAATCGCGTCCGGCGTCATATGGCCAGAGCATATGAGCGAAACGCTCGTTCCTACAATCTACGCCGCCGCGAGCTCGATTTTCGTCCTGGGCAATTAGTTTGGAAGGAGAACAAAGTTTTGTCTAGCGCCGCTGACAGCTTCGCTGCTAAGCTGGCCCCTAGGTTTATCAAGTGTAGGGTAGTAAAGAGGGTAGGACCCTTAGTGTACCAGCTGTCTGACCTTAACGGTAAAGATCTTGGTAATTGGCACGTTCAGGTTTTGAAGCCTGGCTAGGTACTCTTTCCTTATTTATTCTCCCTAAATAAAATAAAAAAAAAAAAAAATATATATATGTATATCTATATATTTTTTTTTTCGTAGGTGAAGGTGGTGTGTAGCGGTCAAAACCAGGAGGTGGCTTTTCCTGCTACGGTTCGCAATGCTTACCTTTTTTTTTTCTAATTTTTCATTTTATTTTTATGCGGCAGGACGGCGATAAGGTCTCCGGCCGGTTCGATTTCAGATGATCCACCGGCCCACACATTTATATACACGATATTTACATGGTTTTTACACTTATTTTTACATTCTTTTTACTTTTACAAGGCGCTTCACGTCAATTTTCTGCAGTATTTTGTTTATTTACATTGGGGAATGTTTACCTTTCCCACCGACATTGACAGGTGACAGTTGTTGACGTTCAATCAATCGAGTTGGTTGCGTTCATTCCGGTCTTGTACGCGGATTGTTTTGTTTAATTCAATTTAATTTAATTAATGTAGGAACTGGTATAATTGACATTGGATTTGTCTTTTGGCCTTTTTTGGCTCATAAATTGGGTAAAATCTGTTTTCTTTCGGCATTTTTCTATTTCAATTTAACTTCGGTGATTGAGCCTATCGGCGAATGACCCCTTAGTTCAATCACTGATAGATTCGTTCATTTTACATTTCTCTGGCGTTGTGGAGGAGTCTTATTGGGCTCATCTGTGATTATTTAGCAAATCCCGGTAAGTTTTGGCTAAATTGCGAGTGTCTTGCAATTAAATGATTGCCAGGCCCCTTACCGAGTGTTGATTTGTTTCAGCTTCCCGTTTGACGGGGTCCGGGTTTTTTTTGTGATATTGTGTTGTGAGACCTTGCCGACGCCATGTCCGCCATTTGATATTTGCATATTACAAAATAGCCTGTTGTCAGGCCTTCTGTCAATAAAACCCTCAATTTGGACCTTCGTTCCCAGGGGGTTTTTATTACATATAGATTTAAATAGACAAGAGTGTATAAGCGGTTGTTGCGCCACCGCTAAAATAATTTTGACGCAACTGGCGCCTCAATAAAAACAGAATACTGCGAACTGGGGTTTCTTTTCATCTCCCTCACCGGCCGAACCCTACACAGACCCTGACCTAGCCGGGACAGCTGGAACGTTACACCTTGTATGTAAAGTAAATCTCCAGACTAATAAATAAATCTTCAGACTCACGCACCAACTGTGTGGCCCTAAACTAAGCAGAGCTTGCAGGTACTATAGGTACCACACAATGGACTAGGGGAGAACCTAGTTACACCCAGACACGAGCCAATTTCAAAAACCATTTTGACGAAATTGGCCCGACCCGGGGATCGAACCTGGAACCATCTGCTGCACCTCAGAGGTTGTCCTGCCTGAGGTATGGTACCTTTCAGCCCATAAACTTATGTTTTAATTTTATTACCGTCAAGTAGTTCGGCACAAAGAGCCTGTCCCGTAAGAAAAACACCACTCACCAATCGCAATCCTTCCAACCGCTAACTTCACACATTACACTTAATTAAACATTTCAACGAGGGGTATACCCATGGGTAGACCTATCTTCAATCCGTAAAGATAACGCTTTCTTAATTTCTTAAAATAAGCTAAAATTTTGGAAGGAAATTAGCATTTGATTAATCGCGATTGTTTTTCTTACGTGAATAGCTTTCTGTTTTGATTGGGGTCAGGAAAGAATAAAAATATACAGGGTTATTTCTAATTAGCGCATCACCTCTTGTAGGCAGCTTTTCTACATCTATCCCAACAACATTTTACCAACAAAAAAATAAAATTAATATTTTTTTAAAAATAAATTTTTCCATACAAATTTATAAGGTGCCTCTAAACGGTACAATGCTATACGCGCACGCAACTGGCGTGGCAGGCGCGTGGGCGACGGGGGGTGGGCGACCGGTTTAGGAACTTCTTACAAAATACAGAGTTATAAATAACAGAGCGCGCAAATTTGTTTTTGTGTTAATAATCAAGTTTTGCAAAAAGTTGTAGAACAAATGTTTTTGGGATTAATGTAAGGAAGCCGCCTGTAAAAGGTGATGCGCTAATTACAAATAACCCTGTATATAGGTAGGTAATTATAGAGATGGGCCGAGTACTCGGTTTATACTCGGTACTCGGCGTACTCGGCGTACTCGGCGGGTTTTTTGGTACTCGGTACTCGGCCGAGTAACTCGGTATACGAATGCCGAGTACCGAGTACAAAAAAAGTAATATACTTTGTTTAAAGAAAGCAATATATTTAGGTAGATATAATTGAAACAATAGTGTAAATCAAAACGTCAAAACTGATTGAGGAAATCTTTGACATCCTCAAGTAATAGAATCAAAATTATGCTAATGCATGAGTACTAATGAGACAAAATTAAGAGAGAGTAATAAAAATAATCAATATTTAAAATTTAATTAATGTAAATTATGATGCCCTGTCCACCATTTGCCAACAAATTTTCTACTAAATATACTTGTGTTCGTTTGTACTTGTTTACGCGCGCGAAATTGGGAATTTGATAGAACCGAGTTACTCGGCCGAGTACTCGGTTAAAAAAAATTGAACCGAGTAATACTCGGTACTCGGTACTCGGCAAAAGTGTTACTCGGCGCATCTCTAGTAATTAAGTAACTAAAAAATTCTTACCGCCTTGCAGTCCAGGGGCCAATACCATAACGTTTATTGGGTCTGGAACGAAACGGGGGGTCGAATTGCATATTATTCAAAATATAATAATAATAATATAGCAAATTCATTAACTATAAAAAGTTGACGACGTGAATTTCTTGGACCTAAGTATCTCTATTCAACCCCCCGTTTTAAATCCTAGTAATAATGGAGGAAGGAGGTGGAAATATTAGGTTACTTACCTATTAGTTTTTAAGGTCTTATGTATGCCTATCTTAAATAGCACCTCGTTTAAAATGACTACTTCGCTTAGGTACCTATATATTCTGTTGTACTCTTTGGTTTGCTTTTACCACAAGTGACAGCACTGTTTTACAAGGCTCCTAATTATGTATTTAATCAGTTATGAGTTGTATTACCTCCGCTGTCAGTGGCCCTGGCGACTCTCTCGAACTGCTCCGTGGCTCGGTTGATCACCTTCTTGAGCTGGTCGACCACTGGAGACTGCGCGACCTGCTTCATCAGCACGCCCAGGTCATCAAGATTGGCGGTCAGGAGAACGTAGCTCGAGGCCGCTTGGAAAGCTAACGCGGCTGGAAAATGTGGAGTTTAAAACTACCGGTTTATTCGATATACCTAACTACCGATACAGAAGGACACTCGCATTTAGGTGAACAATGTTTTTATGATAAAGATACCTGTAAACAAATGAACTGTTGTCTTTATTATTTAGGTCATAAGTTCACTATGCAGGTTTAATGTCTATAAATATCTAGGTCTACATGAGAGTAGGACTATTGGGACATTTGTTTTACTGGTAAAATTACTGGGAACCAAAGTTCCCAGAGGTCTTACTACTACGACTTTTGGGAAGAAAATTTACCAATAGGTAAGACTACTTGGTAAGACTACTGGAACCTGAGGAAAATAGGTAACTACCATTAAGTGTTTATTTGTACCTTTTTGTAAAAAAAAGCTACTTTAAGGTAAATAATTTGAAAATGTATACTTACTCAGACATATTAATCGTAAAGCGGACATTATCACGTTTAAAACACAGCCTAAATCGTTTGTTGAAATTGCCAGGTTGATAACGATTTGTAATTATAATTTTATGGAGAGTGAAATTAGCAAAATACGTGTGTTGAATTTAATTAGATAGGCACACCCTACCCAGTAGGGTAAGTATGTACACAGCCTTAATGTAGTTGAGAAGTTACACGATAGTTAGGTAGTACCCAGGAAGTTAAAAAGCTTTAAATTTTAAGGTGAACTAAATCTTAATCAACAACAGATCAACCGGGGTGTAGTCTGTCTGTTCTAGATGTGATTTCTTAGCTGTCTTACTTAAGATAGTTCCCTTGATAATGTTTTAAGACCTCCGCTAAGGCAGTTGGGAGAATTGATATGCCAAGAGCCTAATAGAAACAGCCAAATAGAGTATATTGTAATGCGTGTTTTAGTGTTAACGTTATACGTCAATACCTCTTTGTATAAGGCACCAGTTTGAAGTGTTTGAGTGCTTGAAGGCACCAGTTTTTGGCCAAACAATGCTATGCAATAATATTATTTTCAGTTTTTTTTTAACTCTCATTCATTATTTCGTATAGGGTAGATACCTAAAGAAATTTAAGCTACGACAATAAAACATCTTATGAAATTATACATTTGTTTAATAATCATAATTGATTGGCCGAGTATTTATTTCTTCTCCGGTTCAGACGCGTCGCTCTCCTCTTCTTCATCATCATCATCATCGTCTTCTTCATCATCAGATTCTTCATCAGAGCCAGAATCGCCGCCACCATCTCCATCTGAAAATGATTTTTGATTCAACTTTACTATTAAAATACCAAATTTATTGTAGGAAACCCCGCTCAAATATTTATTTTATTGTGTTTTTTTAGTATTAGCTGTTATAACAGCAACAGTAAAACATTTTAACTGACTACCTATCGCGGTTCATGAGATACAGCCTGGTGACAGACAGACAGGGGAGTCTTAGTAATAGGGTCCGGTTTAACCCCTTGGGTGCGATATCCAAATAAACACTCTCTCGTAAAAAGGATCGTTAGAAGTAATCGCAACCACAAGTAAAACCTTTTTTATTAGACACTAGTGGCCACTTGCGACTCCGTTCGCGTGGAA
The DNA here is from genome assembly GCA_916618145.1 of Emmelina monodactyla. Lineage (NCBI taxonomy): Eukaryota > Metazoa > Arthropoda > Insecta > Lepidoptera > Pterophoridae > Emmelina > Emmelina monodactyla. The sequence continues at coordinate 9,516,553 of OU745316.1, forward strand.
GTCGGTTTCCCGTGGGAATGAGAAGATGTATATAACCTATATTACTGCAAAGTTTCATCCAAATCCGTCCAGTAGTTTTACGTGAAAGAGTAACAAACATCCATACATCCATCCATCCATACTCACAAACTTTCACATTTATAATATTAGTAGGAAGTAGGATAATGTCTCTCTTTCTTTCTTCAATTTCTTTTTGCATTTGACTGATCTAATATTTTGCCACATACAACAAATTAAACGAGTCATTATCAACCTGCTGTATATCCTCCGTAAGAGAACGAGGAGTAGCCAGCCCCCTCGTCGTCGTCATCTTCAGCCAGCGCCGCGCCCTGCCGCCCGTAGCGGTGCGAGCGAGCTGCGGAAACCATCATGTATATTGAAGATATATGAAATGAAATGAAATCACTTTATTGTATGTAGAATTAAAAACTAATTTCTTATACATTGTCAAAAGCGTAAAATAAAAAAAGATGTCACGGGACACCCCTACATTCATCAGCAATGGCCGTAGTAGACCGAGAGAAAAAGCTGGCGGAAAAAACTCTCGACACTCTTTTCAAAATTATACAATCATAGTTTATATTACTTTAAAATGTCTACATACAGTGAACATATAAATTATTTTCTCGTACCTCCTCGCTCAACATTATTAAAGTTAAAAAATATTATAGACACTGGAAAAAGAACGCGGGAGTCCGAGCATTACAATATACAATATGGACCAATAGACCGGTTATCTAAAGGTCCGAAGGGATCGATTCCCAGTCGCGTAATGCTCGGAGACCCGCGTTCTTTTTCCAGTGTCTATAACTTCAAAAATAATAAATTATCATACTAAATGCAAAACTAAAAGTAAAATCTATACATAATGTATTAATGTCTATTATAGTGCAAATCATTATCATTACAAAGTATAAACCCAAGTCGCTAATTATGTCTGTTTGTATGTTTGTCCACTATCTCCTCCTAAACGTTTTAACGGATTTCAATGTGGTTTTCGCCATCTTTTAGGGAAATTATTCATGTAATTTGTAAATTTAAAACAATCAGAAAGTCTTCTTAAATTAGCCAAAATTTAATTTATCGTGAAAAAGTCCGTCAAAACTACACCATTGCGAAGCGTGGGCGGGTCGCTAGTATTTGTATAAATGTGTATACTAGTCAGAGCCTGGTACAATATTTAGCGATTAGTAAATTTTTTTTTGTTCAGCTTTAAACTTTTACAATGACATTTTTATATTAATAGTAAAAACCATTTTAATATACTTTTCGTCGTTTAGATGGAGTGAGCGAATAAACATTGTGACATGAATGACAATTTTGTAGCAAGGGATTTCGTAAAATCTTATTTACTCGTCGTTTCTTAGCCGTAAAATTAAGCCGACGATAAATGTTTAAATAAGAGTTTAATCAAATCTTAATAAAAACTTATTCTTAAAAAATATATAAGTTCAGTTTTCCCATAACATTAATAGACTTACTGGTCAATGGCCGTTTATGAAGGATGACTAAAAAGTTATGAGTATAAGGCTAACACTGTTAGTTGTTACTCATTAGCCACACTCAGGTCGGATCATTAGTTTCAACAGGTGTTTGGTTGGTAAGTAGCAAGGATCGCTACATACGCTACATCGGGTCAATGACATTTCGGACACAAAAAACTCGGACACCTTGGTAAAAATTAGAATTAAAATAGAAAAACCATAGTTTGGCCAAGGTGTCCGAGTTTTTTATCCGAAATGTCATCGACTCGCTACATCACTAGCGTAAGACTAAGCGACATGTAGGTATACTAACTGGACATGCTGAGGTCGGATCAACAGGTGTTTGGTTAGTAAGTAGCAAGGATCGCTACAACGCTACATCACTAGTATCATACTAAGCTGGTTGTGATACTGACTGGACATGCTGAGGTCGGTTCAACAGGTGTTTGGTTAGTAAGTAGCAAAGATCGCTACATACTACATTAGTAGTGTTAGACTAAGATGGTAGGTATACTGACTGGACATGCTGAGGTCGGAGGTGAGCTGCGTGGTCTGGCCGCACTTGGGGCACGGCGGCTCCCCCCCGCGCGCGCCCCGCGGCCCGCCCCCGCGCCGCCACACGTGCTCCGCGCAGTAGCACGACTTGCAGCGCAGGCACGAGTACTGGCCCAGCCGGTTGCACGACTGGCCTGCGACCAACAACACCGGTTCTAACATAAGTCATTGGAAAGTAACCATACTTAGCACTAACTTGGCCTAAGCAGAAAACCCCAGGAAACGTACCAAGACATTCTGGCTGGTAGTGGTGGTTCATTGAACTAATGTGTAAACAAAACTAAACTTCATAATGTTTAATATTTACTATTTTTGCTGCTCATGAATGCACTATTACACAAATTTTGGAATTTTTAAATTACCGTTTCAAATATCAAATTCACAACACGTAAATGGTAAACTATATATAACATAGATTTCAATTTATATGACTACTTTCTTAATTTCTTCCTACAAGAACATACTCACACTTGTAAGTCTCGGACTCCAACACCTGGCACGAGGCTTGGTGCTCAAACTGGTCGTCCTCACACAGGAACCCCTGACAGAAGGAACACCGGTACACGCGCCCACCGTGCTCCCACACTCCTGAATATAATATTACAACAGTTAGATAGTCAAGGTGTTGAATGTAAAGTTGCACCAATCTATACTCTTTTTCTTTTAAAATGGTTTTCTTTGTCAATAATACTTGAAGCAATAGCACTTTCACCTTATAGACCTTTTTTAATTAGTAGATATGTCCAATCAATATCATTAAACTTGACAAACTTTTACAGTTCTGTTTATTTGTAATCAGTACTGACCTCTCTCACACTCCATGCACACAGCATCAGCCAGCGGGCACGTACAAGCGTGTGACGTCAGACACTTCTTCCCGTGGCAGACCCACGCCTCGCAGAAGTCACAAATCGCCCCGACCATGCCGAGCCCCGTGGTGTACACGCCCGGGTGCCGCACGACGCAGTCGCCAGACTTCAACATGCACTTGATCTTGCCGCACTGAGCACATTGAGGCAGACGTTGAACTGCTGAGCAGAAGTAGCAAAATGCGCGACTCTTCTGTTTCCTGGAGCAGTTTAAACATTCGTTATCACGTGTGTGGGTAGTTGTAATTAACATTGAAAGAGAAAATAAAAAATAGTAGAGTAAAAATTGCTTAGCGGCTTTCTTGTTATCGATGTTTGTGTGTAGGATTTCTTCTGGCGTTCGATGCCGGCGCGGCACGAAACATTTATCTAGTTCTAGTTTTTTCTTCTTTGATAAGTTTTTGCGGTTAGGTTTATTTACCTCTGGCACTTGTCGCACTCCATGGGCATGTTGCACGGGTGCTGCGCCAGGTCTACATGATCCTTCGCGTTGCGGATCTCCTTCTGACGCAACTTCTGCTTCTCTGCTTTCTTGCGCTGCCCAGTCTTCTTCTTTGGCATTGTTAAACTATGATTATCGAAATATTATAATTGAAAAATAGGATTTTAGAAGCCAAGCAATGAGTGAAGTTATTCATTTTTTTTTTTTTTTGTTAGATTCTTCCGTCATGCGGAAAGGCAAAGAGACTATGCCCATACAGCCATGTCATCAATAATTTGGTTTTCGTCTTTCTTGTTGACTTAGTTTTGTTTAGTTTTCAATAAGAAGTAACATTGACGATATTTTATTTCCTCATAAACAAACATAATAAGGACCAAGTCCATGTCTTTAATAATAAAATGCTAATATATATTTGTTATGAGTATACATAAACATTTTCATCAGATATTACACACTGTAAATTTTATGAATTTATACATAGGTAAGTAGCATTCAGTTGTTTTTAAAAGTTCTTGAGTATTACGCGGGATATTTTCTAATGTTTTATAAATTTCTAATAGCTCATCAATGAAAATTAACCTGTCAATATGAAATTGAGGACATTCAAAAAATATATGATCCAATGACTGTACTGACTCATTACAATATGAACAACAAGGGGAAGTTATCATATTCATGCGATATAAGTGTTCATTAAAAGCAGCATGACCTATACGAAGACGACAAATTGTTGTATAAAAATTTCTATTTTTGAAAGAGCCCTTGGTAAACCAAGGAGACGAAATTTTTTGGTTACATACGGAATACCACTTGCCCTTTTCTTTAAGAGAATCTTGCCAAAATTGAAACCAATTATTAATCATTTGATTTTTTATTTCAGGAAGAAACTCTGAAATGGGGATTGCTATGTTTTTTAATTTGCAAATGTTGTTATCAGTATTTGTAATGATACTAGCTAATGTATCAGCTAATTCATTACCACTAACACCAATGTGTGCTGGTGTCCAGAAAATGACAATTTCTTTATGTTTCAATGATAATTTATAAATCTTTTCCCGGATCTCATATATAAAAGGATGAATTTTACTAGAAAGACGGGGATTATTAATAGCTTGAAGAACACTCATACTATCAGAAATAATAATCCATTTGCCAGAAGAATCTACAGAACTAATCAAATCTAAAGCAAACAGAATAGCAGCAGCTTCTGCCGTAAAAATACTGCAAATATTGGACAGCTTATAACCATGTGCAATTTTCAAAATAATATCATAAGCCGCTATCGACACAGACTGAGATGTTTTTGAAGCATCTGTGTAAATTTGACGGTAATTATCATAGTATGATAACTTTTCATATACTTCATATTTATTTTTTAAATTTGTGTCTATAATGACATCAAATTTAAAAAACTTACCTTCATATGTTCCACTATAACAAGGTAAAATATCATACTGAGCAATATTTTCATTTTTCAAATAATTAATGAAATCAAAATTTTTACATAAATAAGAGTAATTAGATATCAAAATCTTTTTGTACAACGCATTATTAGAAGTTTTCATCAAATCAATTATGAACCTTCTTTTCAAATAATCAAACCTAAATTTAATGGGACAAGTGTTAGTTTCAACTTGCATTGAATTAATCGGAGAAGTACTCATGGCTCCTAGAATTATCCTGAGATTTTTATTTTGTACTTTATCTATTTTATTTATAAAATTATTGTCAGAAGCAAAGCAAAAAAAAGCATATTCAAAGTGACTTCTAACTAATGATTTAAACAGCATCAATAATATTTTAGGATCTGCACCAAAACGACAACCAGTAAGGCATTTTAAAATATTTGTAGCTTTTACAGCTCTATCTATCAATATTTGCACATATTTTTTAAAACTTAAATTTTGTTGAAATACTACACCTAAGAATTTTATTTCTGTACAGTTAGGAATAAGGTTACCATTATATACACATTCTAATTTACAATCTTTATCTCTAGAGAAAACAAGAGATTTACTCTTTTCTGTATTTACAGTTAAACCTAAGAAAGAAAAATAGACTTCAAGCCTTTTACAGGCATTATTTAAATTCGTTTGCACATCTTTAAGTTTTTTGCCAGAACAATAAACAACAAGATCATCAGCAAACTGCAGATTAGAAACATTTGCGCCTAATATCTCATTCAATTTATGAATATAAATTATATACAGTAGAGGGCTCAAGATGCCGCCTTGATTGACGCCTTTATAGGAATTACGTGGACCATAAAAGTTGTTACCCAATTTAACATAGACCATTCTTTCATTTAGAAAGTTATATATCCAAAGAACCATTTTTTTTGGAATTCTGAGTGATAGCAAGATATTAGCAAGCGTTTCTAAACCTACATTGTTAAAGGCTCCTGTTACATCGAAAAAATTACAAGCAAGATAATTCCGTTCCTTTATGGATTTATTTGCATCTAATAACAAATGTGCAATGCTTTCCCTAGCCGAGCGTCCACGCCGAAAACCAAACTGATTACTAGGAAGAATACAATTTGATTCGATGTAATATTCCAGACGTTGTTTGAGCAGCTGCTCAAAAATTTTACCAACACAAGAGGACAACGCTATAGGTCGATAAGAATCTGGACTATCAAGATCCTTCCCTGGCTTCAGTACAGGGACCAGACAATCAGTTTTCCATTGATTTGGTATTAAGTCATTTTCAAACAAAATATTTAAAATTATCAAGAATTTACATAGATTTTTATGACTGAGAAGACGAAACATTTTATAGGAAATACCATCTAAACCACAAGTTGTATCTTTTCTTGATTTTATGGCAGCAGTAAGTTCAGAAATTGTGAACGGATCAAGCAACGAAAGATTTTGTCTATGAAATTTGTTATCTGCAAAAGTAAAAGGTTTCGAGACATAGTCTGGAGTGTATTTTTTTAAAAAACTATTTACCCAATGATCATTTTCACTTCTAGAAACAAAAGTTTTGTTAAATCTGCGTATTTTATTCCAGACATGAGAAATTGGAGTAAGACGATTTATAGAATTGCAATAATCTTGCCAAGATTTCTGTTTTTCAAAGTTTATAGTCAATTTCTTAGAAGCCTGATTTTTTTTAAAAAGCAAATATTTTTCTACAGAAGGATCATTTTTGAAAGCAACAAAAGCATCTTTACATTTTTTAACAGCATCTGCACATTTGCTATTCCACCAAGGAACGGAATGTCTTGCCCTTTTTGCCCTAAAACCTGAAACGGAACGTGAGCATAAATGACAAAGATTTTGACATTGACAACAAGACTTTGTTTTCGTTTTTTGTTGTGAAATAGATTTTTCAACTGATGCCAATAAAATATCACAAAACTGCAAATAACTTTCTAGTGAACATTCAGAATTAATCATAAAACTATTCAACGAAGTATTAACAATATTTACATACAAATCCCAATTAACTAAATTCAAGTTTAATTTCTTACTGACATTTTGAGAGTGAACACAATGTTCTGAAGATATAACTGGAGTTTGAGACAACAGAAGTTTAGTAATTGTAGGCAAATGATAACTTCCAAAGGAATCATCATGAACAGACCATTCACAATCCCATGATAAAGCTGGACTAACCAAAGAAAGATCTAAGCCATTTGGTCTCCAGGACGAAGTTCCTACAGTCGTGACTTCTCCTGAATTTAACAGAACAAGGTTATTTTCATCAAAAGAATCTAGTACTTCTTCACCTCTTTTATCCACTTTTTGACAACCCCAAGAAGTATGGTATGCATTGAAATCTCCAGCAATAAAGACTGGAGTTGGAAGACTATCAATTAATTTTGAAAATTTTAATTTTGAATAATGACACCTAGAAGGACAATAAACACTAACAAATGAAATATATTTACCACCTATTTTTATCTGTACAGCAACATTTTGTAAGGAATCATCAAAATAAGTATCAATTTTTAAGAATTGTAATTTGTTATGAATTATTATTGCAACTCCATTATGTGTATTACCAGTGTCATTTCTAACTATTGTGTATCCCTTTATGTTAAAGGTATGATGTGGTCTAAGCCAAGTTTCACTTATTAAAGCGATATCAACATCATTACTATAAAGAAAATATGTAAATTCAGATTTATTACTTTTAATGCTTTGAGCATTCCACTGAACTATTTTTAAATGAGCCATTAGGATGGATTATTAGCAGATGACTTTTCATAAATATCACTTAATATTTGTAAAATATTTTTAGTACTGATGGAAGTTTCCTTTGTTTTATTTAATGTAATTATTTTAACAATAGCCTCAACCAATAAATTCAAAGATTTATTATCTTTTTTCAAGTGACTGAGCAGGTCAAACTTTTGTCCTAAGGCTGGAAAACTCTCTGTATTTGCAACTGAAGCATAAGACAAAGAGGATAAACCAATTTTAATATCATTAATTTTTTTCTTTTTAATAGGACACTCAGCAGATATACTAATGTGATTTCCTCTACAGTGACAGCATGTAGCCTTTTCCCTAGGTACTGTACATTCTTTAAAAGAATGTGCATCTCCACATATTGAACATCTAACATTATTTTTACAGTACTTAGCCAAATGTCCATACCGTAGGCATTTAAAGCATTGTTTTACAGGTGGAATGTACATCTTAACTGGAAACCTCCAGCCTTGTAAATCAATATGATCAGGAAGATAAATGGCAGCAAAAGTTATGATTACTGTTTTAGTCGGTTGTAATTCAAAGTTTTGTTCATTTTTAACCTTCCTTTGAATTCTCCGAACAGAAATAATTTTTTTATTACTATTAATCACTCCAAAAATTTTTTGATTGGACCATTTAATGGGCACATTAGTAATAACACCAGTAATTTCAGTAGTTTTTGCAGGAATAGTTGCTTTGAGTTTATATTCTGATAACAAAGTCTTATTGTTAAGAAAACTATTTGCCAAATTTGCACGGTCAAAATGAACTGTAACTTTGTATTTATTAAGATTTTGCATATATTTTATGCCTTTTATATATTTCTTTAATGTTGATGATAAAGAAATCATATCTCTTGTTGAAATAGGTTTGGACTCATCGTTTGATTCCAAGAAGACAACGAAATCTGTAGCTGAAGAATCCTCAGGATACCGACGTGTATAATCGGGAACGAAATAAGTTTTATATGGATCGGACTTAGCTGAATTGCAGTCACTGTGCATGGAGTCGGAGTCCGAAAGCAGCGAGTCTTCCCCTGATATTACTGCCTCCTCCTTCTTTTTCTTGCGTTTCGCCCGAGACGTCATTTTAATAAAAATTAAGATTCTATACTATAGTTATTAAAAATATATACAAAATGTACACTATTTAACAAAATTGAAAGAATTAAATGAATTTTTAAGTTCACGAAAAAATTTTTCACTTCCAATTTTCCCGCGCGCAAACCGGAAGTCGTGAAGTTATTCAACTCGTGAGTTTCCGAAACCGAAATGTATTCAAGTGCTACCGAACTATAACATTATTTTTGGGCTAATGGCATTGATAAGAAAAAATCTTTAGGTAGATAAGGTTTAAACTAGAGTTTTGTACAAAACTGTGGTATTTATTAATAAAATTAGAATGTAACATTAAAATCTTCTGAAATTGTCTATGTATTATATTCGAAAAATATCAATTTAAAATTAAGCAACAGCAAATTTTGTGAGTTACTAATTTCCGTAAATTGTATAGCTTGGTAGCACTAATAATTGCTTACTTGTCAATAAACTGTCAAATGTCATCAGTCAGTTTAAGGTCAGCTGGCTTTGACATAAAAGAAGTTCGTGCATAAATTAGGCTTTTATATTAGTTCTTTATTTAAGGGTTAATTATTTTAACAAAAAATAACAACTTATTTTTAATGTTTGTATTCTTAACTTACTTACATACACTTTCGTAAAATGAAGACCAATTTCAAACGGCCACAAACCTGCCCTGAATAAAAATATATTTGTGAACGACTTTTACCCTACTAATTTAAGAAGAACATCTTAGGATAGATTATATTTGATCGTTGTGGAGTTTATTTTTATCAGGGATATATTATTGTTTTGATTGCGATGTCGTATCGGTAAGTCGCAACTCGCAACGCAAAGTGATCACAACAAAGTTATTTTTTTTCGTATAAGAACTTGTGTAAACTGAAAGTCATTTGATTATATCTGTGAATGGAGAGGGCAATTTTCTTCTCATCTTATTAATCAGGTGTTGAACAAACCGATAATGTTCTCTTTATCAAAACTCGTAAGTTCACACTCCGATTCTCTTTTATTATTATTTATTTATATAAAATAAAGTAGTTTAGTTAACTAGACTTGTTACATGTCAGTAAATGTAACTGTTAAATGTGAATATGGTTTCTTTTATTTTTCATTACAAACTAGAAGTTAGCCATTTCATTCCAAAATATTTTTATTTTTTACTCTTATGTAGGTATTCTTTGATCATTGATCTAATAAGTAAACCGATTTAGCAGAAAACAATTAAACATAACTCAAAACACACATGACTCATGCAGTAAAAATATTTTTACATTTTAATGTTTCTTAATTATTCAGAATTTAAATTCACCCCTAAATGCTATATTTAAAAAGCTAACAATTAATTGTAACGTGTTTTAAGTCAGAATTAGTTTTTATTCAATTCAATGTTATACCAAGTCCTTCATTTTAGCCTACCTTGAACAGGGTGTATCATGCATAAGTAGGTTTTAAATAAAAAAGAATCCACTGTAATATCTCTATGTTGTCAAAAGCAAAGTTGTCCGTAGCTTAAATAAATATTTAATTTTACCATAGCAAGAATATTTTCAGAGGTTTCTTAGCACAAAACAATATGCTAAACTTAATTGCAAGTAAGTTTGTCATTTCCTCAAAAAATTGCTTAAGTCCTTACTATAAAGTATTATTTAATTAGTATTTTTTCTAAAATTGCGTGTTATGAGTAGTTTAGAATATTGGTTATTCTAGTGTGACCGCGAGGCGGGGGCGGCAAATATAGCTCGGCTAGTGTGCGTGTATTCCGTAGTGGGGGGCGGGTATGCGGTGGTGGGCGGCAATTGTGCCCCCTCTGCCGCCACTGCGTTCGCCAAGTGCGCCCCCGTACTGTGCCTTGCTTACTGCACAGCTTTAAAAGCTAAACAAGGGTATGTATCTTATTCCGAAATTAGATGATTGATTAACATGTTCTTTACTTACTTTTATTATTAATTAAATTCATTAACTATTCAAGTTTACGTTCAAAGGTAGCGTGATTCATAAATATATCGCTGATTACAATACCGCTTGTCGTGTAGCCATTCGAGTTAAAATAATAACATTAATGGAACTAGAATTGTTATGAATCCGTTTAAAAATAGTCACACACATACCTGCACTCGTACGGCGATAAATGATTGCATGCTTGCGACAGGTGATGCGGTGCTATTATCTATCATTAGACTTGCATGCTATTTCATTGGATAACTATACGACATCGCGTTTAGTAATAACATGCTTAATGCAGTCAACGATTTTGAATGGAAATAAACTTAACTTAAAATTATATCTACTACCTAAATATGTTCCAGTTCGTAGAACACTTTAAGAAATTAAAACAATGTGAAATGTTCAGTACATTCAAAGTAAATAAATAATAATATTAATAAATCTCCAGACTGGCACACCAACTGTGTGGCCCTAAACTAAGCAAAGCTTGTACTATGGACTAAGGGAGAACGTAGTTACACCCAGGCACAAGCCGATATCGAAAAACCATTTCTACGAAATTGGCCCGACCGGGATTGAACCCGGAACCATCCGCTTAGCAGTCCGGTATATATGTTACGGCTAAAACTCGAAGCGCGGCTGCACCTAGTTTTAGCCGGTTAGAACATCAATAGGTTAGGTTAGTTAGGTTACTTTTTTTTACAGTTTTCCATAATTAAAACACTTCTAACCGGCTAAAACTAGGTGTAGCCGCACTTCGGGTATTAGCCGTAACATATATACCGCTGCACCACAGAGGTCGTCTATAGAGTCGTTTGTTATGCTGTCTCGACTGAGCCAGCTTGCTACCCCACCGCGTGCAATTCCTTCTGTCTGTCAGGTCGTCGTACGCCGGTCGTATCTGCCTGGGCCTGCTGCTGTCGGCGCTGGGCGACGCGCTGCTCGTGTGGGAGCTGGTGGCCGCGGGCATGGCGGCGTTCGCGGCGGCGCACGCGGCGTACATCGCGGCGTATCCGAGGAGGCCGCTGCTGCCGGCGCGGGCGGCCGTGCTGGCGTGCATCGCGGTGTGAGTGGCGGAGAGATGTTATAATGTGCATGCATAGGCAGAGTAGTTAATTACTGATAAGGTGACTAGCTTAATCAAAGGAAAAAAATACCTAAAAGATGGCGAAAGCCGCATTTAAATCCGTTACGTGGTTTCGGAGGAGATACTGGACCATCACACAAGACCCGACCCGATCGTTAAGTAAAGTTAGCGTTCTAAAGGTGTGGCGATCGGTGTTTTCTTACGCAACGCTGCACACTCCTTCATACTACTCACAGTTCTTCACGCATCTCATCTTTCTCTACGTCATATCTTGTACAGCGCGGTATAATGCCTTCTGAACCCCTCGCTCTCGGTTGGCTGTACCCTCTACACTACAGTTCTAACACGTTTCGCTTTGTAACTCGGACATATGATGTGCAGCGTGGTAGTTTGCCTCCTCACCCCCCCGCCCGCGCTGCGGCGGCTGGTCCCTCTCTACACGCTGGTGCTGGCGGCGGCGGCGTGGCGCGGGGGCGCGGGGGGCGCGGCCGCGGGGGGCGGGGCGCTGCTGTTCGCGCTGTCAGACACCTGTCTCGCGTTCCATATGTTCAATGAGCCGCTGCCGCACGCGCAGGTCAGAATATACTAAGATGACGACGTTTATTTTGATAACGTATCTTGCAATCAGAATAGCATTCAGAGAGGCACCTTATTGCATAACCACATGGTTTCTTAAAACCAAACCTATGAAACCACTATATTGTTTTAAACAGCGAAGGTTTGCTTGTAACCAAAATCAAAAATACTAAACCGATTTAAGAGACAAATAAAGCACGAGTATTTATTTTAGTTTTTTAGGGTTCCGTACCCAAAGGGTAAAACGGGACCCTATTACTAAGCCTCCGCTGTCTGTCTGTCGGTCTGTCTGTCTGTCTGTCCGTCTCCAGGCTGTATCTCATAAACCGTGAGCTGAAATTTTCACAAATGATGTATTTCCGTTGCCGCTATAACACAAAATAAAAAAACTAAAAAAATATAATTATTGAATATATTAAGGGACCCCATACAATAAATGTGTTTTTTTCGTATTATTTGCTCAATATAAAAAACGGTAACAGGTAGACGCTTGAGATTTTTACAGATTTTTTACTTCTATGTTACCTTTTTAAATAAATAATTAAATAACAATGAAGTAAATATTAAAGGGGGGCTCTCATACAACAAACGTAATTTTAAGCAATTTTTACTCGATCTTAATCAAAAATGATAGTAGGTTCGGAACCCTTCGTGCGCGAGTCCGACTCGCACTTGGCCGAGTTTTTTTATATCAACTGGAAAAATATATATCTGTACAACTGACTAGTAACGGAGACTTAAATAAAATGATACTATTTATTTGGGTATTTCTTTTGCCAAACTGTTTATATTTCGGTTAATACACGTTATTATCATTTGTAGTTGATAATAATGGGCACGTACTACGCGGCGCAACTCTTGATCGCGCTGTCCGCCCTCACTCGTCCCTTGGACCACGCCGCTACCAACCATCTCAAACCACAGGTATGTTATTAACATTACATTTTTAGCTGACAGAATTATAACAAAACTTAGTCGTTTACAAACTCTCTAAGCACCTGAAAATCAGATCTTCACTATAGATAACTTTATCAGAAAAAGCTGAGAAGATTTTATGCAAGACGTTGTTTAATTTGTTATAATAATCTTTATAAACTATTTGACTAACTTTGACATAAAATTAAAATTTCCAGTAAATCCCTGCCGGATCCCGGTCTTCCAATATTCCCAGACGATGCTTTAAGAAGCACTTGTTTACATCATTACAGCACGAGATAGTTACTTGTAATGTAGAAATAGTCCTCGTTCAATGAGACTGTGATTTCAACATTTATTTAGGTTGTAAAGTAAATCCCGTCATTGATGGCGATATATAAACCATTAACTAACGGCCAATCTCAATAATATACTAACCATTGACGCCTTGTTGAATGTCTTACTATATACAATATGTTAACTTTGTGATCTGTGTTTTGGCATCTCAATAAACTATGGTATAACTGTCAATATATGAAAATGACAAATGGTTTTAACTATAGAAGGAAAACTGAGACCGGCTGCCCGGCTGCTAAAGAATCATAATACGCATGCAAAGTGATGTTATGCTCAACTTGAATCATGTCACTTATTAGTCACTTCCATTGTTTATGTAAAAGTGAAAAGCGTTGCCTTGTATCCCTAAACAAAACTTTGACGCTGCATAATACATATGATTCATGCAAAGTTGTCTATCTAGGTGTCTCATGTCTCATTGAATGAATACTAGAATATACATATAAAAATATCAATTAATTGTTTATTAAATTAACACAGAGTTAGAGATTTAGTGCCAATAGAATTTTAATCTTTAAAAAATTGATATTCAGAGTCACATGTTTGCCAATTGTCGTGTGTAGATTTATTTAATTATTAAGCGCAAATGTTTGGTCCTATTATAGTGATTATCTTCCTGTAGCGTAAGATATTATGTTGGTTTTGTATTATTTGGTGTTGGTACTTGTAAGTAGAATATAGTTTCAATTATCTGTGATATAAAGTTCTTTATTTATATGTTGAACACAAAAATATTGTCGAGCAATTTTGATAAATTGCACCTGCAAGACATACGTAAATGGCTTTATTTTAGTAAATTACAAATAATATTCCTATTAGATAATATTCCTTATATTAATATTAGATTTTCCCGAACTATTGATATTTAAGTTGGGTTTGATCGGTAATGGCAATTAGATATTCAAACCTCACAAAGTTTTCAAGTTTTAATTTTATGAACCGCTCAAAGATTTCACATCTTAATAATGGGTCGAAGAGTAGTGCCAAACCGTGTTTTCCACATCAGACCTTTTCTAACAAAGTTATGAACTTAACTTTTTGATTGTATAAGTTCGATATTTATTATGTAGTGACTTAACTTCTTAATGCTTCCATAGGTCAGATACTAATTTTAATCAAGTTTAAGAAAACAAGTTTTATAGTTCGTTACCTACCTACTATATCCACTTAGAGTAAGACTGAAAACTGTAGAACACTATATTGTTATATTTTGTGTATCCCACTTTACTCCTCATCGTGAACGTTTAAATATATCACTCAAATAAAACTACTAGCATTTTATAGCGTTATAAACGTAGACTAGATGGTTAAATCTATAAATATCTTTAAATTGATCCCGTCTGCATTGGGGCGTCGATGCAAGGTCGTGACTAACAATCAATATGCATTCTATTTGTACGATACCTTGGATGTCTAATCAATATTACGGTTAAAGTAAACATTTATATCATTACTTTGAGTAGGTGTTACACATTTACTTAGAAGCAGTTATATAGCTTTATATTTTAATACTGTGTTATTATTGATTAAGATCTCGTTTATGTGTTTTAGAAGTGACATATCTTTTATCTATGAAATTTGTTGAATCTGTTTATTTTATGCAAATTTACTAATTGAAAGTATTTGTGTGATGGTCTAATGTTATATAATTTTCTAGTTATTAAAGTTATTCGTGTATATTTAAATAATCATTGTATTGAACACGTAATAAACAAATATTTACTTAGTTCTGTGTTTCATTCGTACTCCCTAAATTGCCTGGCTTATTCCGTTTATCCACCCTGAAGCAGCCACCCTAAGGTGGATACTCGGAAATGTGTGTTCATCTATCCACCCTGAACTATAGAATAAGGAGCTGTTGATTGGCCTTTGCTCGCCTATTTCATTGTATACAGAAGACCTTGCAAAAGGTTCGATTAGAGGGCAGTTTTCTTGAGGTAAAACCTTACATATCAATTATAAACCTACATTAGAATCTAAAAAAATAGACCTGCCACAGAACATAGACATTATTATCAATGTTTTAGTCGTGATTCAAAATAGATACCTTCTACTACCTAAACCTATGACATTGTATAAATATGGTTATTAAATATTTTAACCTTAAAATAAAACAGAACATGACAAATATATTCCTATTTATTTCATTCACCAACAATTAACGAGATATTAATATCAGAACTTACATCTACACAGTGCCGTGTGTAGCTGCAGTATCTGTAATACTTTTACACTTAGGTACTATAATTTATAATATTGCAAGCCATTATTTGCATAATTATTGCATTTTTCTTTTACTTTAAGTAGGTAATTAATAACACTTGCAGCATCAAACGACATTGTGTAAATGTTTATTTGTAATATGGCAAGAGATTGTCTTTTGTCTTAATTTTGTTTACAGCACTTATATTTTCTTAATTATAATGATCTTGTACGCTGTGATTTTGTGTGAAAGCCGAACACTAAATATTGCCATTTAGGTACCCACTATAAAGTCTAAATAATCTCAATTTTTAACAATTTGTAAGCAAATACACTGCCCATTGTATTTGCTCACTACCAAATATTTTAAATTGTTATTTATACAATTTATGTCAAAATGACAGTTTTGTTTCACTGGCAAATAATTTATTTATTTACGTCTAAACTGACTGAATCGTTAACGGCTTAAAACCATAGTGTATAAGAATTCACATTAACTTGAAATATTCTACTACAACTCAATATCTATAAAATGTAAACAAATGTCATAAATCTGCGTTTTCTATCTCAATACAAAAATATTACGTCACACGTTTAAGGAGCCAGTCCCTTCACACATCACAATCTTATCACTAGTTGAGCTTTATCACAATCAGCTAAATATACGAACTCTAAATATATAATACAAACTCTTTTTTAAATTGAATTTATTATTTGTAAAATGCTGTAAGTATCTAAAATATTTTGTACATAAGATTCTAAATACATTGTTCTTTTAATATGAATAATATGAATAAAGGTTAAATATTTATATAATTTTGTTTTACTATATCAATTGGTATTCTTTATTACTTTGGTAACATTATGAATGTATTCACAGTAGTTATTACTTAACTTATTACGCTTGCAATTCTATAAAATCTGTTACTTAATAATTAAAAGGATAAATGTCGTAGGTAAGCTATTTTTAATTTAAAAACGACATGAAAAGTTCCGTCTTAGCTTAAAGACAAATATAAAAACTAAGGATGAAAGTTTGTAACAAAACATTAAAGCAAATAAAAAATTACAAGAACACGGTTAATTTAATAGAAGCGCGTCTTAGTTGTAAAATTACAAAGTTGTTCGGTCGATTGTTTAAAGATAAAATAGCTGACCAATGTCGTTTTATCTCTTGCCGTTTCTTACGTACTGTCATTACATCTTTAAAATCTATCAATAATGAACTGTGTCTAGTAAATTGGTTCCTATCTATAATGCGGTGACGGTATGCAATTCCTCGCTATTTCGTCTGCTAATGGATGGAATGGACTCTATGTCTAACTCGTCTTCATCCTCCGCATTGTTTGTGAAACTCAGGAACATCTGTGAACAATGAAGAATCTATATTTAGTAAATACATTAAAAACCAAAAGTGTCAATATTTTGACATAATATCAAAATTTTAACAGGCATCCGTCAAAATCTTCAGATCTTGACGGATTCAATTTTCTTCTGTATAATAAAATGAGTCATTTATGTTGGCTTATTACTTCAAGATATGAAATTAACGATAGAGATACAAACGCAATTGTCAAAAAGGTACCTATTCCATTACTTTTGGAGCTAAATTTTCCGTATGTTCCTAACCAATTACTCTATGAACTCTGTCAATAGCTCATCATTAGTGTCAAAATCCTTATAAATATATCAATTAGTGATGGTACCTCCTCCAAGGAGCTCTGGTTGATGGTGTAGTCGTCCACGAGCCCCTCGGCCTGCAGCCGCACCAGCAGCGACAGGATCTCGCTCACCTTGCTGGGAACCACCTTACCCTCCTCTGGAATATACACAACGACTGTATTAGGCGTATATGGTGATTTGAGGAATTGGGGATTCCAGTTATGAATACAAATATTTCACCTGTAAACAACTTTACATTTACTGTAGAATTGATCGTTATTGTTTTTTTGGTTACGAGTAAAAGTGATATGATGTGATGGTGTTAAAACCAATAAAAGATACGGAATAGTATTGTCGTGTCTGGTCATGGAATGGATAGGTACTACATAACGGTTAATGAAGATTACATCCCATCATGATGGCAATTAGCATCGTAAAGTTATTGACAAATTAAGTCAGGTGCATAAAGAATATGTGCCATAGATAATCACACGAAGCCGCGAGGTAGCCGCATCACAAGCATTAGTTCTCTCTTCGCTCCACCGACTACATTTTCCAACACCTCCTATAGCTAACTCACCGATCCTGGTCCCGGGCACGACGTAGTACAGCGCGTGTCGGTGCCGCGCCCGCAGCCGCGCGTGCGCACAGTCGCGGCGCACGCGGCGCCACAGCGAGGAGGCGCACGGGCCGCGCGCGCACACGCTGTAGCCGCCGCCGAACCTGCCGCGAAGCATGTATCTCTTGACGATCGCTCAACTCGTTATTTTGACAATTGACAATACGTATGGGAAGATAATAGTAACATAGTAGATAGAACTATACACGTTGATGTTTATCATGGTAAAGAAACATATGAAGACTTTGTAGACGAAGTTATATGTGATATGTTTGCACAATTTGGGTAACACTGTCGCACTTAGATACGTGCGGGCGAAGCTGCATGCGTACGTAACATGGTGAAAACACAAAGATAGAGGCTCTACACAGCATGACGAGTAATAAAGCAGCTACACACGTTGATATACAACATGATAAAGAATCTTGTGGAGACGTAGACGAACATGATTATGTAACTTATGAAATCATATGAGAACTAACTCGTCAGTGTACTCCCCCACTCGCCTGCTGTTCCCCCACTCACCTGCCGTCCCCCCCACTCACCTGCTGTCCCCCCACTCGCCCGCTGTCCCCCCACTCGCCCGCTGTCCCCCCACTCGCCTGCCGTCCCCCACTCGCCCGCTGTCCCCACTCACCTCTCGTTGTACTCCCCGCTGCCGGCCACGGTGACGAGCCGTCCGTCGTGCATGAGCGCGAGGCGGCTGGCTGCGCGCGCGTCGCTGAGCGCGTGCGTGCACAGCAGCACCGCGCGCCCGCCGCTAGACACCACGCGCGACACCAGCGACCGGGACATCGGGTCCATGCCGCTGGGGGTATGTTATAATTAATATTCAGACTTCAGCTTAAACCAGCCTGAATTGAGCACTAGCTTTTTAGGTAAAGGGAAAGCCTAGTTACATCCAAACACAAGTCAATTATAAAAATAAACTTACTAAAAAAAGAAACATCCGCGTACCAGTCCAAAATAAATACAACTGAATACGAAATATTGAAATTAATACTGAAATTATAAAATTTTACTGGATGATGTTAGCTTTTACAAACACGACTTTCACTTATTATTTAGGAAAATACCTCAAGTCAGAAACAAAACGAATATAAACAACTGTTCACAACTAAATCGTTTCAACTAAATGATTTTTAATTACAAACCAGGAAAACAATCTTCACTATTATTAAATTATAATAAAGTAATACCCCTATTGCATGAATGTATTATGTTAACTTTTCATTTCAAGAGTGCTTTTCTTTGATTTGCATGCTTTCTTTAGATCTTCTGTCACATTGCTGAAAGCGATTACACCATACTTTAGTTGTATAACTACTGTACTCCACATGATGACTACTGTCCTCCACATGATGACTACTGTCCTCTCCATCGACTGACCTGGTGGGCTCGTCGAGCAGCACGAGCTCGGAGCGCGCCATCACGGCCACGGCGGCGCACAGCTTGCGCAGCGTGCCGCCGCTCAGCGCGCCCGCGCGGGATGTGGCGTACGAGCGCAGGCCCAGCGCCGAGAGCGTGCGGGGGACCACCTGCGGGGGGGGAGTTAAATAGATCGGTCGTAAACAACGTATATCTAACTAGTGGCCGCCCGCGACTCCGTTCGCGTGGAAGTCGGTTTCCCGTGGGAATGAGATGTTTTCCCGCGGTAAAATGTACCCTATGTGGTATTCCGATGTATAACCTATATTACTGCAAAGTTTCATCCAAATCCATCTAGTAGTTTTTCGTGAAAGAGTAACAAACATTCATCCATCCATACATCCTCACAAACTTTCACATTTATAATATTAGTAGGATATTGCTGGCGAAAACCTAAATCTAGATTACAAAAAAAACTCTGGTTTAGTGGTAACAGATTCTGACTTCTATGCGGGTGGTTCAAAGATCGAGTCAGAAGAACTCAGTAAGTTGGTACTTTAACTGCAATCTAAGTAAAATAAATAAGTAAGTAACTAAGACCATAAGAACATAGTTTAGATATAAATTAAAGTTTTTATTAGCCTTCAAATATTCACAAACAATTTTCCAAATAGACTAAGAAAATAATCAATCTAATGGTGTAGTAAAGGAAACATTGACTCATTTCATTAACATTTCTGTACAAATTAACCTGTTTTTATACTTATAAGGAATCTGTGGTATGAATGTAAAATGCTAGTTTACCTCATCAGCGTTGTCGATCCCTCGTATCTTGCAGTAGAAATGCAACGTCTCCTGTACGGTCAGCAGAGGATCCACCGCGTTCGTTTGTGGACAGTAACCTACACACAAATAATTAAGTAATTAAGTAACAATATTTATAAATAGGACAGCTATATTAAGATTTAGTCAATGTAAGTTTTAGTAATGATGTTCAGGCCTACAATAGTTCCTTCGTAAACGCATAGATGGCGTTTGCAGTAGATTAAATCGCGCTATAGTTTGTTTCTTAGGATTATATAAATGTATGTTGGTTTTTTGTAATAAATGATTCGCCTCAGATATCTAGTCTTTATGTTTACCAGAAGACTTAGGTATTATAGAGGGTATTTGGGACTTGTACAAATGTCATTTCCCCTGTGTGTACTCACTAATGAGCCCGGTGGCCAGTCCGCCGGCGGCGACGCTGTGCCCCAGCAGCAGTATGTCCCCGCTGGAGGGCCGCAGCTCGCCCGTCAGCATCTTGAACGTGGTCGACTTGCCCGCGCCGTTCTCTCCGAGCAGCGCTACACACTGAGCAAATAACAGAATTATAAGGAGATTCAGAATAGCAGCTGTAGACCAGTTTGCCAGAAACATATGTAAATCGTTTCTCTATCGACCGAGGTCGTCTACGCTGATGGTGACTCGCGCCTGGTTGCCAATTGGTGGTAAATTTGAGATGTTTATTAGTCGATAGGCAAATATGGCAAGCCAAGTGCATTTGAGCACGTCAATGGAGAATGTTAACAAATTTTGATTATTATCTCTTCATATTCTCTGTCAAAAATAAAAAATACTGGTGAAAGAATTATTTCGATGCGTTAATTAGTTTTCGATTTATAAGTAAAATAAGTTGCTACCGCACGACGCGGGCTGCTGGTGGCGGTGTGACGTCACACCACAACTCGCTCGGTCTGGCTCACTCAGTACGCTCGCGGTCGCGCGCACTTGTCGTCTAAATTAAACCTAAATACTTTTAAAAATGTCTAATCCAACTGCTAGGAAATCATGTGTTGGGCCTAAATGTAAAAATACAACTATCAATTCGCCGGAAAAGTTGTTTTTTACAGTTCCAAAGGATACATACATACATCACCAAATCTTTTAACTTGAACATAACCAATACCATTAAACAATTTGTTAGTAAAAATACAAATAAATAAAAAAGGTTTAGTTCATATCATCTACATTTGCAATAAAAAAAAACTAAATTACTTAAATAAAATAGTAAAGGTAAAGTGCATCTATAACGTTAAACTACATCTAGATCGTATAGGTATCCTACTTCCTAGTAATATAATAAACGCGGAAGATTGTGTTTGTGTTTGTTATCTTTCACACAAAATGTACTGAACGGATCTGGACGACGACTGAAATAATCCATAGGCTTCTTTTAATCCTGGGAAAATGTACAGTTCCCGAGGGAAACGCGGGCGTAGCTGCTAAACTGCTAAAGCTAGTTAGTACTAAATCAATGCATGTATTTATTTAAATTTACTTAGAAGAGCGGTATCTTTGTATACATACTAGTGGCCGCCCGCGACTCCGTTCGCGTAGAAGTCGGTTTCCGTGGGAATGAGAAGTTTTCCCGCGGTAAAAAGTACCCTATGTGTTATTCTGATGTGTACTGCAAAGTTTCATCCAAATCCGTCCAGCCCCCCAAGTCAAGTGGCAAGTGATATCTGCGATAGCAAGTGAATATAATAAATTTGTATGAAACTGTCATTTTTGACAAGCTTGCAATTTGACAGTTTCATACATATTTTTTCTATTCACTCGCTATCGCAAATATTACTTGCCACTTGACTTGGGGGGCAGTAGTTTTTACGTGTAAGAGCAACAAACATTCATACATCCATACTCACAAACTTTCACATTTATAATATTAGAAGGACGTACCTACCTATAGCTACAAAACTATGATACATGATTTGTTGTCTTTAACGTAAAAAAAATAATGATAGGTAGGTAGGTACCTACTTCTACTATTGGACTTGCATTCTTCCATTAGTATTTTTATTATATTGGTTATTTTGTTTTGATAAAACAGTTTAGAACATATCAAACATTTCGGCGGCAACAAAATCACTATTTCTTGATAAATAATGCGCAGTCATTAATTTATCTATTTTAGATGGATTACACGATTACCGATTTTTTCGAATCCTATATCCAATTTATTAATAGAATAATATTTACTATTAACATATAATAACGAATAATATTTATATTTACTAATACGCGACCGAAAACATAAAAAAATAATACATTAAATGTTAAATAACTAAAAAAATAAAATAAAATACTGCGCCAGCTATATGCGCCACCGCTGGCGCGTTGTGGTAAGACGTCACAAGCGGTCACGTGACTGTTAGCGGGACTCGATATTTTTCGAAACTTTGAATGCCTATAAAATCAAAACTACTGGGTATTTTTGATTACAACAAAAACTAGTGTATTTGTATGCATACAGGCTTTACTGAGACAAAATTTCAAGCGATTTGGCATACCTAGTAACATTCTCCATTACCGTGATCATGAAGCGTGTTTGGGTTTCGGTCAGTCAATATAAAAAACTTCATTGCTCTGGACCCGTCAATTACGTGTAGAACTGAAATAATGCATGTTTCTTTTAATACATTTTTCTTTTAATTGTTAAAAAACAAACCGACAATGGAATTTTCGAGGAATCTAGGTAACTCTTCAAAATCGTGTGCATTTCCTTCACAGCAGATAATTTTACCGATTTGAAATATTTCACAATGACACTATACGTAAAATCCCACTACTCCAAGACGCTGAATCACCATGACAGTATTACCACCGTTGTACCTGTCATTGACATCACAACTCCATCTGTACGAGTTATCGCACTGTAAGCATTTACGCGCCTTGACCCGATGATCCGATTTAGATAAATTACGGAAATTAGGCATTTTAAGTAAACATTTCTCCATAATTCAGGTCCAGATTAAGTAAGCAAATTATACCTTTATAAACAGAATTACTTTAACAATAAATCAGTACATATTAGATCAACATCTGGGTTTGTTACTTACAATGACTCTCCCTCTACAATCTAATACTACTCACACCCTACATTTCACAACGTACCTGTCCGGGCGCGATCCCGAGCGTGAGTCTGTTGACGGCGACGCGCGGCCCGCCCACCGTGTTGAACACCTTGCTGAGCTCCACGCACGAGAGGACGTCCGGGGGCGGGGGGAGGGGGTCGCTGCTAGATGTGAAGCCTGGGGGGAGGGGAAACATTATTATAGTATTGATATAAATATGAACGCACTTTAAACCTATACCTAAATAAGAAGTTATTTATGAATATTGTTGCGTTTGATGACAGTTTTTCTCCTGTTCGTCTTCGGCCAGTTTTGCCTGCGCAGAGGGTACTCATTATTTTCTTTCCTTAAGCGACCAACTGGCATCTATCCTCTCAAACTATCCACTTAACCTTAACATTGCCCACATTAATGCCCAGAGTGTTTCTAGCCACTTCTCTGATTTTCTGGCATCTTGTAGCGACTTACCACTCGATGCTTTCATATCCGAATCGTTTTAAAGCCTTCGTTACCATCAACTCAGTTTCCTCTTCCTGGTTACGTACTTGTACGAATGACAGGACCGAAAAAGGCTCTGGTACAGTGGTCATGTATCTCCGTGCGGAAATACCTTTTAAAATAATTAGTACCTCTCCGTCGCATTATACTTGAGCCGCCGAATGCCTAGCCATCGAAATTACTCTTAACCACACTGAAATACTGCTGATGGTGTTTTTCAGTTCTCATCTTAATGTGGGCTATTTTGATTCTCTGCAGCAGTTGGTCATGACGATTTGTGTCCGAGGATGATTAAGTTAGAGTAATGGTAAAGTTCAGTATTAATTAAAGTTTTTATTGACAATAAAGAAAGATGGTTGCGTCGTGATGCTAAAATATAATATTTTTCTTCCTTTTATATGTTCATTTTGATTGCGATATTCAAAGTAGGGTTTATAAGCTTTCAACAGGATGAAAGATAATCTTTTTGCAAATTTACAAGGTATTGAAATCCTCATCGAAAACATTATAAATAGGTAAAAAGACAGCCTTGTTGTTCCAACACGAATAATACAATTAGTTTCAGATACTCGTAATATTTCACAAGTAGATCACAGCTTAGACTGTAGCAATGGGAGATCATGGGCCCCATTGTTTGAGTCTAGCAGTATAAGTGTAGGCACTCACCAGAGTTTACAGTCCCGATAACGGGCGCTTGTCGCCGGGCGGCCAGCACGCGGCGCCGCTCTGACGTCACGTCCGCCGCCTCCGCGCGCTGCGGCTCCGGGGGGGGGGACGGCTCGAACCTAGCGCACGACATGGAATAGGCATGATGGCAGTATCAAAGAATTACATAAAGACCCTTGTTGAACTGTCAATTATGTTCGTAAATAAACATTTTTTATTAACATAAATAGAAAGATTAATGTGATTTTTAATAAATTAAAAGCTTAAAAAACTATGGTCCGCCATTTTAAACGAAACACCGATTAGAGTGAATGACGTCACATCTGTGTAAAGATCATACGTGTCATCTATTTTTGCATGTTCAATCTCTTTTATTTTGCGAATCCCTTTATTTTCCATCAACAGTTATTATATTAGAATTCATTTTTTACGATACAAAATATGCAAACCACTAAAACTTCAACGTACACAAACAATGATTACATACACGTGACGTCATAGGACCACCATGACACCTGAGCGCGTTTTACCGCAAAATTCAAATTATGTAGAAAAAAGTGTAATATTTTGTTACTTAGGATTAGTTTTTTGCTGAAATAATAATATTTTCGGAAAAAGTAGACATCTATAAACATTATTCAAGAGGATTAAAAAAATTGTCATCATGCCTATTGTACTTACATTTTACAATATTTACTTACTTTAAAATGTACCGTGTTAGTGAAGGCTGTTTTACGATAGGCTAATTATACAAAATCAAATCAATACCAACAATCTGTTAACCATATCATGCCGAGAGCGATAGCTAATAATTTTTCGAGGAACGCTTGTCTGAAATACTATGTCAATACTGTTCCGCAAAAAAGACAAAAATTCCAACAGTGTATCACATTTTTTCATTTCGTCTATAACTCCGTTATTTTGCACCATCCCTTCAACGAACAACTCCATCTTCTAAAAGAGTGCTGGGAGTATTTTTCCGCCGGCTTTTTTCTCTCGGTCTACGGTTAGGTAAAGTCGAAGTTTGCAACATTGACGTTCATTAAGTATATGTTACATATCTATGATGAATAAAAGAATTTTGATTTGATTTGATTCTCGCACATACCTGGCCACCAGCCAGTGGAAGCAGCCGGTCTCGATCATCAGGTTGAGCAGCAGCAGCGCCGAGCCCACCAGCAGCAGCGAGGCCGCGTGGAGCCAGAGGAGGGACGAGGACAGCGGCGAGCGGTACGTGTCCAGACCGAACCGGGACAGCACCTTGGGCAGGTGGTAGATCAGCGGTGGGCAACCCGCGGCCCGATTAAAAATATAAATAAAATTTCACATGTTTATTAAATTTAAAACCATTGATTTTTTCTATACTTAGTATAGTTTAAGAGTCCACAAATGTCTCCTAAATCTAAAGATTGAATGTTTTGTTCACTTGCTGATTTATTTGTTAGTATTGCCAAGAACTAATTTACTAAGCAATTTTATATCACACAAACCCACATTATCACACACACAATCATCTAAACACTTTCACACTATTCCACATACTTACACAACTACTTATTTTAATGAAAAAAGAAACTTTATTGATACAAATAGCGGGCCTCTTATCGATATTCACTTTAATAATAATAAAATTAAACCTCTATGGCCAACTTAATCTTAGCGGATGAGTTAGAAGATAGCTTTAGTGTTCCATGCCACGCTATTTGTAACCCAAAGTACTGTCAGGAAATATTTAAAGATTTAAATGGTATCAAATTACTAAATTTCAACATTAGAAGTCTTCAAAAGAACTTTGACGATTTTACTGTTGCACTGATGTATATTGATGTTACGTTTGATATTATCGTTTTAACGGAGTGCCACCTTGGCACCTGTATGCTCATCCCAAACTTGAAAGGGTATAACAGTTATTATACTAGAAACACTGTTAATCGGGCAGGAGGAATAGTAGTTTATATAAAGGAAAATTTCGAAGTTGTTGTTACAGAACCTGAAATTGCTGATGCGGATAGTCTATCCATTGAAATCCCAAGTTTATTCACGATGTTTGCAGTCTATCGAACACCATCCATAACACAAGTGGAAAACTTCCTTTCTTCCCTAGAACACTATACAAGTAAATGTAGTTCTGGATTAGTCTTAACAGGGGACCTAAACATTGATCTCTTGGGAAAGGATGGGAAAAGTGATGCTTATTTATGTCTTATAGCTGAACTCGGTTTAAAACCCGTTATCAATATTCCTACTCACGACAGAACCTGTATTGATCATATTCTTGTTAATACTAAGGCAAACGCTATTGGAATTGTTTATAAAAGTTCTATAACAGATCACGATATGGTTATGGCAGACATAGGTTTTGCTACTTCTAAACCGAAACTTAAATATACATCTACATTTATAAATTATTCCGCAATAAAAGATGACCTCAAACAACTAGACTGGTCTGACGTAACAGAATGCACTGACGCTTCAGTAGCAGCCCAAATTTTATCAAACACTATAAGGGACTGCTTAAATAAACACACTAAAACCAACATCGTGTCACGATCAAAAATTATTCTGAAAGAATGGATCACTCCTGGACTAGTCAGATGCATGAAACATAGGGACAAATTACATTTAAAGTACAAGAAAGATCCAAACAATCTAGTTAATAAAGTAATTTATAATAGATACAGAAACTTCCTTAATAATCTCCTTAAAAAGCTAAAATCTGAACACAACCACAATAAACTCGCAGTGACAAAAAATAACCCCCGTAAATTTTGGCAAACCATTAATGAAATTTGTTGTACCAATAAAAAGAAAACTACGGATAATGCACTTACCAAAATTTATGATTCTCCTATCGAATCCCTCAATTACTGTAATAACTATTTTGCTAATATCGGTAATAATTTAGCTAGAAAAACCTTACAAAGTTTTGACAAAACTGAATCAGAGCTAGCTGGTACAATAAAACTTTGTGTCGATCCCCAACCTTATTCGTTTTTCTTTCATCCTAGTGACGAACAAGAAATAAAGTCGATTATTCAACAACTAAAACCGCACTGTTCTCCAGGATTAGATAAAATCAACAACTCCTTAATAAAACTAATTTCTGATCAGATTGTGAAACCTCTTTGTCATATAATTAACATTAGTTTGGAATCAGGAGTCTTCCCAGACTGTTGGAAGTATGCTTTAATAGTACCTATCCACAAAAATGGGCCAAAAGATAACCCTTCTAATTTCAGACCTATCTCTCTTCTTAGCGCACTTTCAAAAATTTTGGAAAAAATTGTCGATATTAGACTACGAAAATATTTAGATAACAATAACATATTGTCTGTTAACCAATATGGGTTTCGAAAACGAAAATCTACTGATGATGCCGTCTCTTTTCTCTTGGGAAAAGTATCTGACGCCCTTGACGATGGAAAATCCTGTATGGGTATTTTCCTGGACCTTTCCAAAGCCTTTGATACTGTTTCACATTGTATACTACTACGAAAACTTGAAGTAATTGGTATCAGGGGAAAATCTTTGGATTGGTTTTCGAGTTACCTTATGAATAGGAGACATTGTTTAAAGGTTAATGAATTTGTAAGCTCTGCGTGTACTGTTAAATTCGGTGTACCTCAAGGAAGTATTTTGGGCCCGCTACTTTTCCTCATCTATGCCAACGACATGCTGGAAATGTTTAAAAACGAACATGGGACTGACTTAATTTGTTATGCAGATGACACAGCTTTGGTAATACAAGACTCAAATTGGACAAAAACGTTCGTGAAAGCAGAAAAAGCTTTGATTAAAATTAACAACTGGCTCAAAATTAATTTACTTACACTGAATACTGCTAAAACTAATTACATTTGCTTTCATAAAACCAAGCCGTCTTCACCGCCTCTTAACTTGTTTATCAAAAACCATTCATGCACGGGAAACACAGTTTCATGCCCCTGTGACATTCTTAATAAAACCAACGTGGTTCGGTATCTTGGTGTACTTTTGGATGATAGGTTAACTTTCAATGACCATATCGATGCTGTTACAATGCGCACTCGAAAATTTATTCATATAGTGAAACTTTTAAGAAACGGAGCAACTATTGAAACACTTTTACTAGTTTATAAAGCTCTCTGTCAATCTCTGCTTCGATATTGTATCGGAGTTTGGGGTGGTGCGGCAAAAACTACTCTCTTAAAAGTAGAGCGTGCACAAAGATCTGTCCTGAAGGTAATGTTACGTAAACGTTTTCGCTTTCCCACTGTACTTCTATACAAAGAGGCTAAAACTCTAACTGTCAGGCAATTATATATCCAAAAAGCGGTTACAAGTTATCATCAATCATTTAAGAGAAATAGTTCTTCGATTAGAAATTCAAGAAGAGTCAACATTAAATGCAAATTCGTTAAAACCAGTTTTTCTCAACGTTTTCCTTCATTTGCCTTTCCATTTTTATATAAAATAATTACAAAATCCCTTGATTTAGCAGACTTGTCACCGGTTGAGGTAAAATTGAAAGTCAAAGAGCATCTACTTACTTTAGACTATGATGCCACAGAATCTTTGCTCAAAGTGCTACAATAAAATTAAAAAGTAGTCACATAACTTTCATTTATACACACATTCACACAGAAATCCACACGCACACAATCACTCACGCACACAAACACTCACACACACACACACAAACACTCACACACACATATACATACGCACACGCACTCACAAAGAGTTTTTGGAAATCTTTTATTTTTTTTTCTCCTTATTTTAATGTTTTATATTTTGATTTTCTTTTTAAGTTATACCTACCTATATATTTGTTTGAAGTTTCCATCTCAGAGATTTATTTATATTTTAATTGTTTTTATTATTTGTCGTTTACCTACATACATTGTTTATTTTAAATTTTCATTATAATTTGCTCACTCAAGCTCTTTTTTGTATAAATTTAAAATTTTGTTAATTTGTTTTGTCGATATCCGCAGCACAGGCATGCCTAGTGCGGAAATCACTGTAAAAATAATAATTGTATTTGGTTTTTGAATAAATTTATTTTTCTTTTTCTTTTCTTTCTTTAATACTAATTTAATAAAGAGGAAAACTTTGTTTGGTTTTGTCGAATAGGCTCAAAAACTATTGGACCGATTTTAAAAATTCTTTCACCATTCGAAAGCTACATTATCCACGAGTAACATAGGCTATATTTTATTTTGGAAAAAATAGTGTTCCGTAAGATTGCGAAGTTAGTTGCGGGTGAAACCGCAGGGCGGAAAGCTAGTTTGATATATATTATTATCACAAGTTTCGCCGTTGGTCGACTTTTCCACCATGCAGCCTGTTAAAAGGTTGCGCCCTTGCCTGTATTAGATGATGGTTAGGGTGGAACAAAACTTACTAAAATACATGCTGCTTTTCAAACCGCTTCTGATCTCAGTTAATAAGTGCTTTAGCTTACTGTAGCTTGCTGTATTACAGTACTGTGCGAGGTAAAAGTCTTCTCAAAGGAATTATATTTTTTAGCTGCGATAAAAATTACATTACTTATGTTATTCCAGTTTCAATTTTTATTCAAATTTTTATCCTTATTCGTTGAGCCGTTTCTGCGTTAATGTTTATCATACGAACAATCTTCGTATTAAATAAAGTTACACATGAAATTCAAAATCTTTAATATTAATAGGATTATTACGCTGGTTGACGAGGAATAATAAGTTTTAATTAAGGTCCTTATCTAAACAACTGTAAAGTACGTAACCAAACAATGAAACCAACTTACTTGAATGTTAATATACAGGGTTATTTCTAATTAGCGCATTACCTCTTGTAGGCAGCTTTTCCACATCAATCTCAACAACATTTAACTAACGAATAATTAAAAAATAAAATAAAAAAAAAATGCGTTTTTCCATACAAATTTATTAGATGCATCTAAACAGTACAATACTCTACGCGCACGCAACTGGCGTGGCAGGCGCGCGGGCGACGGGGGGGGGGCGACCGGTTTAGGCCCTTCTTACAAAATACAAAGTTATAAATAACAGAGCGCGCAAATTTGTTTTTGTTTTTTGGTTTTTGTGTTAATTATCAAGTTTTGCAAAAAGTCGTAGAACAAATGTTATTGGGATTGATGTAAGGAAGCCGCCTGCAAGAGGTGATGCGCTGATTACAAATAACCCTGTATATGTAGTAAGCACTGACCTGTGCCTGTATAGTGTTCTTGGCGATGTCGAGCAGTCCGTCGACGAGCGTGAACTGCGGCGACAGCAGCAGCAGCTTGTGCAGCACCCAGCGGGCGTTGTCCGTCGCCTGCGGGGCAGTAGACGGAGGATAGATTGATTTCAAGCTTTGAATGGGCAAGGTGATAAAAGACGTGATCGGAATAACCAGAATGACTAGTTAAAATAGACTTTCTGTCACTATGGTCATTATGGTGATAGTACCTGGGTCATAATTTGAAACCGGTTGGTGCCCCTTGGTCCCCTGAGAGTATATATTTACCTAGCTGATCATAAGCGACTTCACGTAAGTCGTCTTTTTTGTTTATTATTTAAAAAAACACTTAACACACAGGCGCTCCACTTAATTCGGTAAACTATGATCACCTTTAAATTTATGATACTTACCTAACTTAATACAAAAACGAAAAGTGTAATTTGAAATTAGACTTATTTTAACGGGGTTTACGCGTTTCTTATATTATTTTTTATTATCCGACGTTTCGGCATTTTTACAAATGTCCTGGACACGGGTGGACTAAGATGTTTGACGTCTACATAGCGTATAGTAAAAAACTATTTTCGAATTCAACGCCATCTGTTCCTTAATTTTCTCGCATAAGTTAAGTTTAGTTTAAGTTTAGTTTAAGTTAAGTTTAAGTTAAGTTTAAGTTAAGTTTATGTTAAGTTTAAGTTACGTTTAAGTTAAGTTTAAGTTAAGTTTAAGTTAAGTTTAAGTTAAGTTCAAGTTAAGTTTAAGTTAAGTTAAAGTTAAGTTTAGGTTAAGTTTAGGTTAAGTTTAGGTTAAGTTTAAGTTAAGTTTAAGTTTAGTTTAAGTAAAATTTAAGTTAAGTTTAAGTTAAGTTTGAGTTAAGTTTATTTATTTATTTTATTTATTTATTTTATTTTCTTGGAAAACATACAGTTTTTTATATCTATTTGGGTAATGAAAAACTTATAACTATTAACCAATTACATGTTTTCACATACGAATATCTACGTAGGAACACGCTTATAAAGAAATATACAATACACTTATAAAATACAATAATCATTTTTTTGTAGTATGGAAAAGTATACAAGACTACAAAGTTGGAGAACGAGCTGTAAACCAGTGCCTTGCTAAAAAGTTTGTAATTTCTGTAGGTTTAGAATTAAAAATATCCAGATTGGGGAATTCCGCTAGAGCATTAACCTCAGTAGACACCCTGGGAAAGAAGGAGTTTTGCCTATAATTGGTGTGACATTTAGGTATGGACAGGTAAATGGGTACTCTAAGTGTGCGACTGGGTACTCTTAAATTCATACTGGCCAGGAGTTCAGGCGAATCAATATAATTTTGTGCTATTTTGCATAGGAAGGCGATATCAGCGATTCGACGCCGCTCTCTCAAAGGCAGCATGTGATGCTTTACGCAACGCGTTGTATAATCTTTTTCGGAGCCCCTGCACTTAAATTGCAAATATTTGAGAAATTTAACTTGGATTGATTCAATTCTACTCCTGTAAACCTCATACCTAGGGTTCCAAACTTGGGAACCGTACTCCAGGATACTACGCACGAAAAAGCAGTAAAGAATTTTAATGACTTTGACATTAGAGAACTGAGAACATGTACGCATAACAAAACCTAAAGCTCTATTTGCCTTAGCAACAATATGATCTATGTGGTTCTCATAAAGTAATTTTGAGTCATGGATAACGCCAAGATCGCGAATTTTATTCACTTTCCTGAGAAGTGCTCCCTTTAACAAGTAAGACCAGTGAACTGGTTGCGTTTTTCTGGTAAATGTGATCGAGAAACACTTAGCGACGTTCAAATCAAGCCTATTCATCATACAGTAGTCTTCAAATCGTGATAAGTCTGCCTGCAGTAATTCACAATCATTCTCAGTCTTTATTTTCCTGTAAATTTTCATATCGTCCGCATACATAATGAACTGAGAGTTTCGAAAACAGCTTTTGATGTCATTAATAAACAGGACAAAGAGCAGAGGACCGAGCAAGGAGCCCTGGGGAATTCCTGAGGGAACATCACTCCAGGCAGACGTGTATCCACCAACTACCACTGCTTGACGTCTATTTACAACGTAAGACGTGAACCATCTAAACAGATCGCCATGTATGCCGGATTTATAAAGCTTGGCCAGAAGCAGTTGATGGTCAATGCGATCGAAACATTTACTGTAATCAGTAAATACAGCGTCCACCTGACCGCCAAGGTCCATACTGCGAGAAACGAATTCTGTAAACGTAAGAAGGTTAGATGTTGTCGATCTTTTTTTCAGAAATCCGTGCTGTTCATTTATGAATAGGGGCGAAAGAGCCGCGTAAACCTGGGTATAAATGAGCTTTTCGAAAATTTTTGCAAAAATGCAGAGCTTCGAGATGGGTCTGTAATTCTGTACATCATTTCGACTACCATTTTTATGTATCGGCGAAATAAAGGCAGACTTCCAAATAAGTTTCAGTTAAGTTTAAGTTAAGTTTAAGTTAAGTTTAAGTTAAGTTTAAGTTAAGTTTAAGTTAAGTTTAAGTTGAGTTTAAGTTGAGTTTAAGTTAAGTTTAAGTTAAGTTTACGTTAAGTTTAAGTTAAGTTTAAGTTAAGTTTAAATAGAGTTATTCAAAGTGTTGTTACGAGTAGCAGTGGTCTGACCTCTGACTCGGAGATGACGTCCATGACGAGCAGCACGGCGGTGCCGGCGAGCCCCGTGAACGTGCAGCCGCAGAACAGCATCATGTTGCCCAGCGACGCGTCGCTGAACAACTTCTCACACACGTGGACTAGGCACGAACTCGCGTATCTGAGCATACGGGCAAGGAATACAATTAAACAAGCTTCATCATCAGCGGTAGGACGTCAGCTGAAGAACATAGGACTATAAGAAACAAGCTTCTAACCTTTTAATACAATATGTAGGTTAAAGGTGAAATACTAACAGACAAGACAGTACTTTAATTTAGGACTAATCTAAAATTATATTTCTTTAAACCCGTATCAAAGTTCCATCATAAGATAATTGCTGTGTAACTCACCCATACAGTAGTATGAGCACAGCGATGGCGGCGAGGTTGTCTCGGTACACGAACACTTGGAACCCGAACGCGCGCAGGATCACCAGCGTGATGCACAGGTTCACCACGATTATCTGGAATTATAACAATGTGTTACTTAATCGATTATACGCCGTGATTCTTTAGTGGCTCTTTCGACCAAAAAGTAAAGTGTAAGCTCTATAAAAAATCGCTATGAAAACTCTTGTAGGGCACTATTACACCTGCCGACAGTTAAGTAGACAATACTCTCACAGCTAGTCATTACATATTATAAATCCAAGTCGCTAATTCTGTCTATTTATATGTTTGGCCGCTAACTCCTCCTAAACTACTTAACGGATTAGAATGCGGGTTTCGCTAACTTTTAGGGAATTTATTCATTTAAATTTGTAAATAAAGAACATTCTAAAAAAGTTTCTTTAAGTTAGCCAAAATTCAATGTTTCGTGAGCAAGTCGGCCAAAATTACACCATTGCGAAGCGTGGGCGGGTCGCTAGTAGTGTATAATAGACAGATAGTCACGAGCATGTCCCACAGCAGCGCGGCGGCCCAGTACACGGCGGCGGACACCCCGCTGAGCGCCAGCAGCCGCCGCTCCTGCGACGCGCGCGCCTGCACCAGGGAGATGGCCGCGCCCGCCGACACCAGCGAGTACGCCAGCAGCAGCAGGCACGAGATGCCCGCGTCCGCGATGTGCTGGTACCTGCCGCACGAACACACCATCACCATTTATAACATAGCATGTGGAAATGTGGACATCTGCATCTGTTTGTATGTTTATCCTCTAACGGCCAATCCCAATAATCTACTAACCTTTGGCAAATACGCTATAAGACACCTTCGGTTTTCTTGTGTTATTTCTAAGGCATTTGATTGGGTCTAACATGATACTCTGATTATGAATATACTCTTATAAGGAAACTCAACCATTACGGAATCAAAGATACCAATCTTAAACTTTTAATTTCATATTTAAGTGCTAGAACTTAAAAGGTTGACGTTAACGGAATCAGGTCGTCTGGGACAGTTGTGAGCATGGGGGTTCCACAAGGATCAATTTTAGGCCCATTTTTATTTTTGGTTTATATAAATGATCTTCCCCTATATGGTAGGTAATAATCACGATATAGTGTTGTTTGCTGATGATACATCATTAATTTTTAAGATTAATAGACAACAATCTAATTATGACGACGTACGTAAACAATGCGCTCTCTAATGTTTTACAGTGGTTTAATGTTAATAATTTAGCTTTTAATGATAAGAAAACCAAGTGTATAAAATTTTCAGCACCTAATGTAAAACAAGTCAACTACTGCAAACTTGCAAATGAACGGTAAAAAACTAGACTTAGTAGATCCTACTGTTTTTCTTGGTTTGACTGTAGACTGTAAGTTACAATGGGGAGCCCACATCTCACAACTGGCGAGTAGGCTTAGCTCTGCAGCGTTTTTTTTTTATTTTTTTTGAATATACTTTGAATATACTCTTATAAGGAAACTCAACCATTACGGAATCAAAGATACCAATCTTAAACTTTTAATTTCATATTTAAGTGCTAGAACTTAAAAGGTTGACGTTAACGGAATCAGGTCGTCTGGGACAGTTGTGAGCATGGGGGTTCCACAAGGATCAATTTTAGGCCCATTTTTATTTTTGGTTTATATAAATGATCTTCCCCTATATGGTAGGTAATAATCACGATATAGTGTTGTTTGCTGATGATACATCATTAATTTTTAAGATTAATAGACAACAATCTAATTATGACGACGTACGTAAACAATGCGCTCTCTAATGTTTTACAGTGGTTTAATGTTAATAATTTAGCTTTTAATGATAAGAAAACCAAGTGTATAAAATTTTCAGCACCTAATGTAAAACAAGTCAACTACTGCAAACTTGCAAATGAACGGTAAAAAACTAGACTTAGTAGATCCTACTGTTTTTCTTGGTTTGACTGTAGACTGTAAGTTACAATGGGGAGCCCACATCTCACAACTGGCGAGTAGGCTTAGCTCTGCAGCGTTCGCGTTCAAGAAAATTCGTTCTTTGACTGATGTACAGACAGCTAGGATAGTATATTTTAGTTACTTTCATAGCTTAATGTCTTACGGCATCCTACTGTGGTGAAACGCTGCTGACATTAATACGATTTTTACGCTGCAAAAAAGGGCTGTTCGTGGAATTTACAAACTTGCAAAAGAGATTCTTTGAGAGAAATATTTAAAGATAGTGGTATTTTAACCTTCGCGTCCCAATACATTTTTGAAAATATTTTGTATACTTACAAAACTATAGATAAGTTTGTAACGTTTAGTGATAATCATGTCGATAATAATTCGGTAAAAACTAGGCATGGAAATAGATTAGCTTTCCCAAAGTGTAGGTTGGCCAAAAGCTTACTATAAAATTAAAGACTAGATGATAAAACAGCATGGGATTGATATCTAGACAGGCTATTTCTACTGCTATTCAAGATTGTTTTGTACCTATGAACTTCTTTGTAAACAGTTTGACTAGGACATGATACTCAACTTTGAGTATGTACTTTTATTGTATTTTTTTATTTATTTTTTTGAAATTATTTATTTTATTTTATTTTGTACTGTTTTCTCGTTCCTCCTCTCACTGCTTTAACTTATTGTACGGGTTTCCTATTAACTTGCTGTATTGTGAGGTTCTTTAGTGCCTTATTTGGCCCAGGGTAGTCATGCTCGCCTCGAAAGTTACTGGGGCGGTAGCGTTGTGTCAACGGGTCGCCCAACTCCCTCTAATATGGTTGAGTAGGACGATGGCTGGAGCACACGTCATACTTGTGATCAGGTGCCGCCTTCGGGAAACGGTCTGCTCTGGTTCCGAATTGTGGTGCGGGAAGAAGTCCTTAATTAGTTCGTAGTAGCAGTTTTAATTTTTTTTTACTTTTATAGTGTTGAGTTGAAGTACGAGAAAATAATTTATATGTTTATTAAATGTACACGTATGATTGTATAATTTCCAAAAGGAGTTTTTTTCCGCCGGCGATTTTCTCTCGGTCTACGGTTAGGTAAAGTCGAAGTTTGTAACATTGACGTTCATTAAGTATATGTTACATATCTATGATGAATAAAAGAATTTTGATTTTGATTTTTTTGATTTTGAAACTCAACCATTACGAAATCAAAGATACAAAGATCTTTAACCTTTCATTTCTTATTGAAGTGCTTGTACTCAAAAGGTTGACGTGAACGATAAAACGTCGTCTAGAACAGTTGTGAGGATGGGATTTGTCAAGGATCGATATTGGGCCATTGAGATAGTCTTAGTCTTTGGACATTGAGATAAAACAGAGATTTTTTAAGTGCCATTGATAAGGAACACGATTTTTTTGGCAAGAAATTTGCCTATGAATCTTCTCTTTACTAAAAACTAAAAACCCTCACAAAATTTGTCGTAGTTCGGGTGTTATTGGATTTATGAACTGCCTTATACTTACAACTTATGACACATTTAAGTACCTACTTTTTTTTCAAATATTATGTACTTAACTTTTTATGTCTTGATTCCAATATAACGTTATTAACTTAATAAACCGAAGAAAAAGATAAGGAGTCCTAAAAGGTAAATCTATCTTCTTAAATAAGAAATGGAAGTTCATTACGACGAAAATGTTGTATACAGCAAAATACCTTAAGTTTTTTAGGTTGTATCTTTAAAAAAAAGAAAACATTTTCTAGTTTGTTTGATTTTGCTTTCTACCAAATTTCATGTTTATGGGTTCATTGGAGGCATCACAAGTCTCAGGTTCCTTCAGGAATTGTCATGCGAATTAAGCAGCGGCGGTTATACAGATTTTTTCAATCCGATTTGTTCTGTTCGATCCTGATCCGACAATTTGAAGATAATAAACTATAACTTCTAAAAAATCCTTCATAGGACAAAGGACAACGATGTTTGACGCATTGAAAAATATATTAATTGAATAAAAATAATTTAAGAATCAATCGAATATTATGAAAAGGTAGGTAAGTAAAGAAAAGATGTTGATTTCCTCTTTTCAGATGTGACTGATGTGTCTTCCAGTGCCTAATCTTTTACAAAATTTGCCAATTTTTTACTAACGAAAATAAAATAAACATTACTAACTAGCCAAGACTATATGTATAATTAACAATGTATTTATATTTGTATGTATAAAAATTTATTTAACTTTATTATTTTATTCAATTAACTTTAAGTAGGTATAACAAAAAACTAATATTATTTATATAAGCGGAGATAAATTAAATTGTAATAATAATAAGAAAAATAGTAATTGTAAAAAAAGACACGGATTTCGAGTCTGCGGACACTGTATTTTTTTATAATAAAAAAAAAAAAACTAGCCAAGACTTTTTTAAAGCGGCCTTAGTGTTTACAATGATAGATGTGGATTTACTTGAGCATCATTGGGAGCCTAATTTCTCAAACAGATTTTTTTAAATAAAAAAAACCTTAAACGCGCTGGACTGATCAGATCCGCAACAACACGCATCAGAACGTCCACGAGGCAATACACACTGCTGAAGACCGGGCCATGTGGAAAGGGATCGTTTTAAATATAATTAGTGGAGGTCACGACCCACAGCATTGAGGAAAACGACTTAAGGAGGATCAACTCTTAACATCACATCTACTGTATACTACTCACACATTATCCTTGCTGAGTTGCTCCTGGCTGATCTTCATGGGGTGCGTGTACACCGTCAGCTGCGCCTCGGGAGTGGTCCTGGCTCGCAGCGCGGCGGCGTTGACCGCGTTGACGGCGGCCGGCAGCGCGTGGTGGCCCTTGTTGTTGTACCACGCCACCAGGTGCGAGCGGTTGCCCGACACCGCGGCCGAGTAGCCGAGGTAGCTGCGGGAAGGAACTTACGGTGATTCATTGTGAATCAATAGTTGGTGGGGAGGTACTTGTAATTAGAAGGATTAACGGTCGAGTTATGTTTTAAAGGAAGAGACTAGTTTATTTGTTTGAGATATAAAAAGAACAGACAATGTATAAAGCTTGTTTTTTATATTGAGAATTTAATATAAGCTGATAAAAAACGTATCTTTGAATGAGGTTGTTTAAGTTAAGGAAATGAATGTAGGTGTGTCCACACGTTGGTGTGAGTGTGTGACGTAACTCACCGTTTCTCAATGTAGTGGTCCAGCGAGGCCACCAGCCAGTGGTTCATGGTGGGCAAGTCGGGCAGCGCCAGCAGCGCGGGGCGCGGGGGGGGGGGCGGCGGCGTACGCGCAGTGCTGGCGGGACTGCGAGCACTGGCAGGACGGGGTGTCCTGCGGGGGGAGTGGAGTTGAGTAGTTGCGATGACAGCAATGGGGGAGCCCCAAAGTTCGCCTAAATTTTCAACTCCGATAATTGGAACTCCGAAAATGTTTTTCCTAAAATCTTTCATCCTAATAATCACAATTACTAATTTGGCAATATTTTGTGAGCATTGGAAGAAATGCGGTGAAGCAAGAAGGTGACGGCGCGGCGGGGAGTTTTGGAAAAACAAATGACTCGGAAAAAGAACAATTTGAAAAAAAGAATTTGAGTTATAGCAAGAATAGAAAACTTGATATATTGATTTCAAAAATAGGTTTTTGTTACCGTTATTATTGGTTTGTAGTGTATATTCAAAGGAGAGAAATAAACAGTGTTTGCGTGGTATTGTGTAAAACTAAAGATTCTATTGTAAAACAGTTTAATATATAAATGTATTTGAGGTTATCAGTTGTCAAGTCATTGCTTATCTTTATCTGACCCCTTTACTAAGGTTATACAGTAAATTTAAAGTGCAAGAGCAGTTCTAAACTTTTCTCAACATGACCGTCTTTTATACTTTAATTCAAAGCTATATTCTTTTTTATTCATAATGATTGACAAAGTAAGTTGCAGGCAAATTCTATTATCCGGCATTTTACAAACTGCACAGACCGTTAACAAACGCTCGTCAAATTGAAATAGTTTGGCTTTGGTTGAAATTATAGAAGGACTAATTTACTCAAATTGAATAAACAGAAAATGTTAGTAATTAAATAACGAAGATAGGTTAGCGAGGAGCGCAGCGACGAGCGTGTTAGGTTGACTTCATCACTGCGAATTGCTAAACTGGTATCATGAGCATTGGTTTCGTGCTACAGAAAAGCAATTAACAGAAATGTACTCCTGAGGCTTTGCGTTTCAATAAACAGACAAATACCTAAAAACATCGATAGGAAAGTTGACAACGATTTTGGCACACCAACACAAAAAAGCACTAACCGCCGGTGTCCAGTTCCTGGCGTGTGTCCCCGCGAGCTCGTCCAGCACGCGGCGGGAGAACAAGGACTGACGATCAGGACTACCCGCCTCTATGGACGGGTGGGGGCTGCGAACAACACAATGGAGCAAATATTGCAAGTGTATTGCAACGAGAATATATTTGCAATAGTTTAAGTATTAGTTTACATGAAGATTTGAACTAAAAAAAGTATTGATTTTAACGAGTTTACAAAACTAACCAGGTTGTAGATCCAGAATTTAATGACTTAATTAATTTTTTTTCAAAATAATAACTATAGCTATGACTAGCATCACCGAATTACAATGTCTAAACCAATATTATACATTGAAAATGAAAAAATTTTTTTTTGGTACTACTTTTAAAATTATGCATCGTTATAGATAGGTGTTGGAACAGCAGGCTAAAGCTAGTGAAGAATCCTTATAAAATCATCGAATCGTCAGTGCCCACATAACAGTATGTCAATCGTCTGTCACTTTTGACTAAGTAAAAATTCAAATCGTATATTCGACTAGTGGCCGCCCGAGACTCCGTTCGCGTGGAAGTCAGTTTCCCGTGGGAATTAGGTGTTTCCCCGCGGTAAAAAGTACCCTATGTGTTATTCTGATGTATAACCTATAATACTGCAAAGTTTCATTAAAATCCATCCAGTAGTTTTTACGTGAAAGAGTAACAAACATCCATCCATCCATCCATACATCCTCACATACTCACAAACTTTCACATTTATAATATTAGTAGGAGAGCTCAATGAATACGTACACCATGAAGCTAGTGGAGTAGTTGTACAGCCGCGGGGTGAGCGGCAGCGCCACCTCGTTGTCGGCGGGCGGGCGGATCGTGGAGAACGACATCGCCGTCACCACGAACAGCGAGGGGAGGAGCACCAGCAGGAACAGCAGGTACCTGGGGGGGGAGTAAAGAAGGAGAAATTATGTTGGAGTTTGACCTTAGAGAGGTATCTCATGCCAGCAGGAACAGCAGGTACCTGGGAAGGGGACAAGTAAAGAAGGAGAAATATGTTGGAGGACAACCTTAGGCCCAATTGCAGGGAACGTTTTAACCTCGGGTTAGCTAACTCAGATTTAAATGGCGCCACCATCGATTGTAATAAGAAGTAGTTACAATCGATGATGGCGCCATTTAAACCTGTGTTAGCTAACCCGACGCTAACCCGAGGTTAAAACGTTCCCTGCAATTTGGCCTTAGTGAGGTATCCCGTGCTGAATGAAAACACGGGTCTAGAGCAAGGGTCGCTTTAAGATAACTTTAATTATGTGATGATGGTTCGGTTTCGTTCGTGTTATGTGATCGATCAGTCGTTTTCGGTGGTAGCAAGCAACTTGGGCGAATATAGTCCTGGTCCTAGATCAATATACAGCGTGTCCCAAAAGGTTACGTAGCTGGGAAGGGGGTTGGTAGGGATGGTCACAAGG
Source organism: Emmelina monodactyla (assembly GCA_916618145.1). Classification (NCBI taxonomy): domain Eukaryota; kingdom Metazoa; phylum Arthropoda; class Insecta; order Lepidoptera; family Pterophoridae; genus Emmelina; species Emmelina monodactyla. The sequence goes on from OU745316.1 coordinate 9,557,968, forward strand.
GTCACCAGAAAAATAATAAAAAAATTCCCCTCTGGGTATTTCAATAAAAAAAAACCATTTTTTAAAAATCTTAAAATTTTACACCTTTTTACCCTATTTTGCTTACTGTACCTACAGATATTGCTGTATTTGAAAAAAAAACCTGTTATGTAATCGTCAATAACCTTTTATCAAATTGAAATAAAAAAACTATACATATCTAACCAAGTTTTAAAGAAAATTAAGTTCTTGTCCAGTCAAGGACTTAGTAATTACGACTTCACTCAACTTCCTCCAAGCGTACTGAAAAAAAAACGTACTACGCATCTCCGGCGAGTAAGTTAAAAAAATAGGGAATTTTATTGGAATTCCAAAATGGTATAATACTTATTTGAAAAATTCGTACTAGGACATTTAAAAATATTTTTCGGGAACAATACTCCTGCAAAAATAAAATATCAAAAAACAATAGTCTCAAATTCGTATGCAAATACATTTTTAAATGTCTGTTCTGTTGCTTTGATGTTACTGCCCGGTATAATTCTCAAGATTGGAGTACAGACATACCTAAAACATTCGAATAAGGCTAGATTAAGTTTTTCCATATGCCAGGGAAAATAATCTTTACTGCATTTACTCAAGTAAACGAAAGATGTAGGTAAAGGATCAAGCTTCACCTTGTCTGGTCTGTACAAAAGCAAAGGTTGATAGATTTGATTAGCTTATCTAACTGGTCTCTTACCTAAAAGTGGCTTATTAACTAATACTTTCAGCTCATCCCTAAAATAGTTTTGGTAATATTCATCATAATTTCAGAATAGGCCATAGACATCTATTACCCTGTAGGTACAGTCTAAGACTAGGTAAGCTGGGATAACAAATAAAAATAAATCCTATTTCCATACAAAAAAAGTTCGGTTAGTTAGTTTCAAAACTGCCACAGCTTACTCGACATTACAGTTGCGATTTTAAATGAAACTCGAAAGAAAACAAAATTATAATTTATTATTTTAATAAAATGCTCGAAATGTCTACCACCAACATAAATACATGCCCTGCGTCGTTTTAAAAATGAGCATCATAAATGAACTCAAGTCAACTAAGTCCTTGATGGGTTTTTCATAAACTTTTTTATTTTTTATTAAACGAGCAAACGAGCATGCGAGGCACCTGATGGTAAGTGATCATCGCCGCCCATAACTACCCGCAACACTGTGGGTGTTGGGGGTGTGTTGCTGACCTTTAAGGTGGGAATACACTCTCGACTTGAAGAGCCCCATGTTGTAGGTAGCCAGGAATACCGCTGCAGGAAGTTCATTCCACATCTGCATTGTGCGCGGCAAAAAAATCCGCGTGACACGCACGGTGGTACGCACAAATGATGCGCAGATCAAGCTCCATATTTTTACAACTTACGCGTTGATCTAGCCTAGACTGTACTTGAATGTTTGAAGTATGTTTGTACTCCAATCTTGAGAATTATACCGGGCAGTAACATCAAAGCAACAGAATAGACATTTAAAAATGTATTTGCGTACGAATTTGAGACTATTGTTTTTTGATATTTTTATTTTTGCAGGAGTATTGTTCCCGAAAAATATTTTTAAATGTCCTAGTATGAATTTTTCAAATAAGTGTTATACCATTTTGGAATTGCAATAAAATTACCTATTTTTTTAAGTTACTCGCCGGAGTTGCGTAGTACGTTTTTTTTTCAGTACGCTTGGAGGAAGTTGAGTGAAATCGTAATTACTAAGTCCTTGTCTGGACAAGAACTTAATTTTCTTTAAAACTTGGTTAGATATGTATAGTTTTTTTTATTTCAATTTGATAAAGGGTTATTGACGATTACATAACAGGTTTTTTTTTTCAAATACAGTAATATCTGTAGGTACAGTAAGCAAAATAGGGTAACAAGGTGTAAAATTTTTAGTTTTTTAAAAAATGTATTTTTTTTATTGAAATATCCAGAGGGGAATTTTTTTATTATTTTTCTGGTGACTCTTGTGACCACCCCTACCACCCCCCTTTTCAGCTACGTAACCTTTTGGGACACCCTGTATAACTTCTAAAGTAATCACAGTGGCCTCGCTAGTCCCAAGATCCGTATCTGTCTAATACGGAAGTTCTCCCAAAATGCCACAGAAATGATTTCTATTATTCGATAAATTAATTAGTAATCTTTATTGGCTTCAATTATTCGATTTAGTCTTCTTTATCGTCTTCGAAGAAATTCTGTCACAATAACCTACTTCGTCATAAACATCAGAGGTTTCCAAGCTTAAAGAGCCCAGCCTGCCTCATACTCGTACACACCTGTTCCTGGTGTAGTGCAGGTACCGGGCGTGCAGCAGCGCCGCCAGCTGCCGCCCCCGCCCCCCGCGCCGCGGACCCGCCCCCACCAGCGGGGACTCCAGGCTAGTGGAGGACTTTGAGGACGTCTCCGCCTCTGTAGGACAATGAAAGAAATACTTCGATATGTTTTTTCTGTTATAGTAACAACTAGCGACCCACTCACGCTTCGCAATGGTGTAATTTTGGGCGACTTGTTCCCGAAACATTGAATTTTAGCTAACTTAAAAACACTTTTTCTGAATGTTCTTTATTTACAAAATCAAATGCAAAAAAAAACCTAAAAGATGGTGAATACCGCATTCAAATCCCTAAACTGGTTTAGGAGGAGTTAGCAGCCAAACATACAAACAGACAGAATTAGCGACTTGGATTTATATTATGTAATGATTTAGCTACAGATTCTCTTCCAGGGTTATTTTCCCCCTAACACCAACTAACGAACGCACAGCAGCATCTCACCTTGTTCCTCGGGCCGCTGGCCCCGGTCCGCCTGGCTGCACACGTTGAAGAACACCTGCTCGAGGCTGCTGCAGTCCAGCGAGAACGCGCTGAACCCCAGGCTCCCCCGCCGCGACTCCAGGGCCGAGGCCAGCTGCAGGTAGCTGCGGGGGTGTGGTGAAGATGAAGGAGTGATTGAAGAAGATGTGGTGAAGATTATCATGGGCAAAGTTTTTTTATGAAAGGTTCATCAACTGATAAAAATTATACTGGGTGTAAAAGATCTGCTTCCGAAAACAAAAACGTGGTATTGCTGGAGGGGAACAGGTTACGTTTTGAGCAAAAAAAAATTTTTTATTCTGATTTCAGAAAAAAAAAATTACTTAATTTTCATACTATCAGATATTGCGATGATTTCAAATTAAATAGGGTTTTAATTTAATTTGCAATGTAAATAATCGTACCTCAACCGACGGTTGATGTGTGAGCGATGATTTCAAACGGGGAATATAACTTTTCGATCCTTAATAACTTTTTTAAATTGAGGTTTCTGTGTATGCTGTTAGTGAATTTAGTTACTATTGAGGCTCAAGAATACATGGTTTCAGGCTTCAGAAGTGGTCTTTTTACACCTGTTATATTGGTGTACTGTATCGGAAAATTCATAAGTACAATCAATACTTAAGTCAAGCATCTTGAACAAAGAGATGCAAGCAAAGTTCAGTTAGAGAGAGCTTTTCATACGGATATATAGTGGACGTTTATTTTTAATTACATATTACAGTCAAAATGGCTAGTTCGATCTAACTTTTAAGGCATAAGAAAACTAATTGTAGATGTCGGCAAGAAACTCAATGCTTTTTTTAAATAATCGTCGCCTCCAATAAGAGTTTACGGTCACACAACACAGTCAGCCAGCTAAAGCTAACTCCTCTTGACTCCACTAACTTGGTACTCTGTCCGTGGTCGTCGAAGAACGGCAGCATGAGCTCCACGTCTTGGCCCACGTCCAGCACGCGCGCGTTCCTCACGGCGCCGCGCACCGCCTCCACCAGCCGCTTGGTGCGCTCCTCCAGCGGGGGCGGGGGCGCGCCGGGGGGCGGGGGCGGGAAGCTGACGGTCAGCTTGTAGCCGCTGCCCAGCGAGCGCTTGATGTCGATCGGGGAGCCGCTCGTGTGGACGCGACCCTAGGAAGGTTGTTACTTCGTAGAAAAGCAGGCAACAAAGTTTCGTTGAAGTAAAACAAACCTTTGTTTTGAATTAATGTGTGTGGCTTACGCTATTACTACGCGATACAATACCTATAATACGATAACCTATAGGCACTTATATCCGTTTGTTGGAAACATAATATTTTAGAATAACACTGACAAATAATAGCGAAATACATCGGTCGTGTTAGGTTAGGCTTGAATCGTGCCATTTGTTTTAAGTTAGTGTTAATCAAATCAATAATAGTAGTCCGGGAGATCTCTCCTTTTACCGTTAAACCTATGTTTACCTTGTGCATGATGACGATGTGGTCGCTGAGCAGCTCGGCCTCGTCCAGGTGGTGCGTGGTGAGCAGCACCGTGCGGTTCTCCTTCAGCTTCGAGATCAGCCGCCAGATGGCCCTGGGTGTAATACCAAGCGTTTGTAGACGGAGGCAGGCCTTGGCCTACTTGCACAACTTTAGTGGGCGGACGGGAGTTGCAATAGTAGACTGGGAGTATTGATATTGTAGCGGATTTTTACGTCATGACGAAGCCAGAGAAGCGCAAGGGCATTACTTACTTACTGCTCACAACTAAAGTTTGGAAATGATCAGCTAAACAAATTAGTCAACAGTGGACTTATTAAACCATCTTTCATACTACAATACGCTATTAAAACTCTTATTAAAATAGTTCCAAGACAGAGCATAGTACAGTGTAGTGTAGTGTAGTGTGGTGTGGTGTGGTGTGGTGTAGTGTAGTGTGGTGTGGTGTGGTGTGGTGTAGTGTAGTGTGGTGTAGTGTAGTGTAGTTTAGTGTAGTGTAGTGTAGTGTAGTGTAGTATAGTGTAGTGTAGTGTAGTGTAGTGTAGTGTAGTGTAGTGTAGTATAGTGTAGTGTAGTGTGGGGTGGTTTAGTGTGTAGTGTACCTCCTGGCGGGCGGGTCGACGGCGGCGGTGGGCTCGTCCAGCGTGACGAGGCGCACGCCGCCCACGAAGGCCAGCGCCACGCACAGGCGGCGCCGCGTGCCGCCCGACAGCCGCGCCGCCAGCTCGCGCGCGTGCCGGCCCAGCGCCAGCGCCGACACCATGCTGCCGGGACGGAGAACACGGTAACAACTAATTTAATCTTTGAACCCTGAAAACTAAGTCGCTTTGAAACGACTTCGAATTTTAAACGACCCAGTCTTAACCAAAAAGTTTGAACCCTTTTAAAACAACTCGGTTCGCAGGAGTCCTAAGTGAGAGGTATATTTTTTAATAATTTAGAATTACGATAACTTATAGTCATGCTAAAAATATGATATATATTTGAAAACTCAATAAAATACGATACAGTACTGTGTAGGGTCCTTAATAGACTCTACACACTTTATCTGATATATGCTACTTGATAACTTGATATGAAATTATACTCGAGTATACGAAATTTACGTTTTTATTAACTTGATATAAAATGATAATGATTCGTGATAAATGGCTAATTGGTGTGAGCACGCGCGATCGACTTGATACTTTCGAACGTACTAATTAAAATAAATCGCGATGCTCACGGAAACGCCGACGCGGCAAGATGTACGAGTTGGACCGTACAAGTACTGAGGTGAGGTATTATTTTTTAAACAACTCGAGTTTTTAACTAAAGACTTGCAACTAAGTCGTTATCCCTACTAATATTATAAATGCGAAAGTAACTCTGTCTGTCTGTCTGTCTGTCTGTCTGTCTGTCTGTCTGTTACGCTTTCACGCCTAAACCACTGAACCGATTTTGATGAAATTTGGTATGAAGAAAGAACTGAACTTGGGAAAGGACATAGGGTACTTTTTACCGCGGGAAAACTTCTCATTCCCACGGGAAACCGACCTCCACGCGAACGGAGTCGCGGGCGGCCACTAGTGTAATTATATTTTTTAGTAAAAGACCCAAATCGTTTTATTTCAGAGTTGAATTCACGTGACTGAAGTCATCTTACATAAGTAAAGAGCCTCAAGTCGTATTTTTTGAGTCGAGTCGTAAAATTTAAGGCGAGTTTTGATTGAACGGGTTTAAAAACCTCGAGTTCTTTCATCACTACGTGAAAGTAGCTGTAGTAAAGAAACTTACCTGTCCACCTCCTCCTTGCACTCGGCGGCGCTCTTCCCGCTCTTGAGCTGCGCGTAGAGCGCGATGTGCTCCCGCGGCGTGAGGTGCGAGAACAGCACGTCGTGCTGCGGACACACGCCCACGCCGCCCCCGCCCCCCGCGCCCCGCGCGCGCCGCACCCACACCGAGCCCGAGGTCGGCGCGAACATGCCCGTCAGGATCTTACTGTTAAGAAGTTAGACTGTGTCACTAGAGGAGGATAAGAAGATTAACTGTGTCACTAGAAGAGGGAAAGGAAGTTCAGCTGTGTCACTAGGGGAGGAAAAGGAAGTTCAACTGTGTCACTAGAAGAGGGAAAGGAAGTTCAACTGTGTCTTTAGGGGAGGGATAGGAAGTTCAACTTTGTCACTAGATAAGGGAAAGGAAGTTCAACTGTGTCACTAGATAAGGGAAAGTAAGTTCAACTGTCTCACTAGATGAGAGAAAGGAAGTTCAACTGTGTCACTAGGGGACGGAAAGGAAGTTCAACCGTGTCACTAGATAAGGGAAAGGAAGTTCAACTGTCTCACTAGATGAGAGAAAGGAAGTTCAACTGTGTCACTAGGGGAGGGAAAGGAAGTTCAACTGTGTCACTAGATAAGGGAAAGGAAGTTCAACTGTCTCACTAGATGAGAGAAAGGAAGTTAAACTATGTCACTAGGGGAGGGAAAGGAAGTTCAACTGAGTCACTAGGGGAGGGAAAGGAAGTTCATCTGTGTCACTAGGGGAGGGAAAGGAAGTTCAACTGTGTCACTAGGGGAGGGAAAGGAAGTTCAACTGTGTCACTAGGGGAGGGAAAGGAAGTTCAACTGTGTCACTAGATAAGGGAAAGGAAGTTCAACTGTCTCACTAGATGAGAGAAAGGAAGTTCAACTGTGTCACTAGATAAGGGAAAGGAAGTTCAACTGTGTCACTAGATGAGGGAAAGGAAGTTCAACTGTGTCACTAGATAAGGGAAAGGAAGTTCAAATGTATCACTAGATGAGGGAAAGGAAGTTCAACTGTGTCACTAGACAAGAGAAAGGAAGTTCAACTGTGTCACTAGATGAGGGAAAGGAAGTTCAACTGTGTCACTAGATAAGGGAAAGGAAGTTCAACTGTGTCACTAGATAAGGGAAAGGAAGTTCAACTGTGTCACTAGGGAAGGGCAAGTATAATAAATGTTGCAACTAAATCAAAGCACAATAAATGAATCAACTATCTAATCAAGCACAACGATCAGTATACACACATGAGCGTGGTCTTGCCGGCGCCGTTGTGTCCCAGCAGTGACGTCACGTGTCCCTCGCGCAGCTCCAGCGACACGCCCGCCAGCGCCACCTTCGGCCGCCGGGACCTGCGGAGGGGGGGAAGATGAAGTCGCCATTCAATGAAATAAAGAACTTGTAAAGATATAAAAGTAGAAATTCATAAGAGAAGCCAACACGAAATAGAAGTAAAAATAGATTTCTAGAAGAATGTCATTTTTTTTAATTGATGCCATCTTGTTTAAAATAAATATTATTAAATTCGATCTTGATTCCCTTAAACACCAACCGATATTTAATGCATTGAAGAAACAAAAAATAGATCAGCCGTACATTAAAATGTTGCAAATCCTATACCAGCAAAGCCAATCCTACGTCAAATTAAATAGCTCTCAGGGTCCACTTTTTCCCATCGAAAGAGGAGTGAAGCAAGGAGACCCGCTTTCACCTAAACTCTTTACCGCCACCCTTGAGGAAGTGTTCCGAAAGCTCGTTGATCCGTGGAAAGCTAAAGGTATCAAGATCAATGAGTATCGCCTAACCAATCTACGATTCGCCGACGACATAGTACTCTTTTCTTCATCGTCTTTAGAGTTGCAACAAATGCTAGAAGAACTCAGCGAGGCAAGCCTTGAGGTTGGACTTGAAATGAATAAATCAAAGACCAAGGTAATGACCAACTCAACCAAGCGCCAAATTAAAATCCACGGTGAAGTGATAGACTATGTGAATGAGTATGTGTATTTAGGCCAATTAGTTTCCTTCAACTTGAGACAAGATAAAGAGCTCGATAGGAGGACAGAGCACAGTTGGAGGAGCTATTGGTCTCTAAAGCACTTTATGAAGGGAAATATACCGATGTACATAAAACGCAGACTCATGAACATGTGTATCCTTCCCGTGTTGACATATGGTGCTCAGACTTGGTCCTTGACGGAACTTCAAAAGTCCAAACTCAAGATTTGTCAAAGAGCTATGGAACGCAGCATCCTAGGTATCAAACTTCTGGACCGTATCAACAACACCGAACTGCGTTCCAAAACTAAAATAGCTGACGTAGCTCTAAAGGCGGCGAAACTGAAATGGGACTGGGCCGGTCACGTCTGTCGAATGTCCAGTAGCCAATGGGCTAAACGCGTAACAGACTGGACACCCACCAACATTCGACGACGTGGCAGACCCCGACGTCGTTGGCGAGACGATCTAGATGCTTTTGACAAAGATTGGGTTCTGTTAACCACAAACCGGGCAGAGTGGAAAGAAAGGGGAGAGGCCTTTGCTCAATTATGGGACCCTGATGGCTAATAATAATAATCGATCTTATTAGTTCTTTAATTATTTTTAATACTATATGATACAAGTGTGCAAAGTTGTTCATTACACACGAGGCTGAGGGTTGCAGTAAGTCAGCCAAGTGTATAATGAACATGTTGCTCACGAGTACCATACGCACTTTTTCAACACACTTGCGAGGAAATACAATTATATTTTGCATAAAAAGTTTCCGACACAGCAAAAATGCAACAAAATATAAAGGGTTCGGGAAATGACATTCAACTTTTTTTTTGCACCCGCCAACCAGACGCCAAACAGCCTATTACAAAATATACTTTTTGAGATAAAATACAATTATTTTGTAACCAATTACTGTTTATTATCAATAATTTAAAAAATAATTAATGTTTTTTTTCTAATATGGATACATTTATTGGCATAAATAAAACCTCCATGTTGTTACAAAAAAAACTGTATTATTCGATCATATTGAAAATGCTCTGTTTACTAGCAAATATATTGCAGTAAGGCAGTACCTTAACTTTGTAGGGATCGTTATAATATACACTAGTGTGTAATATTACTATACAAGAGTGTGTGATAGGTCGGTTTATGACCCTCAAACCGTTGTTTTAAGGCTCACTTTCTGAGCAAGTGTGTTGACAATGTTATTTATTACCTTTGTCCGTATATTACCTTTGTCCGTATATTACCTTTGTCCGTATATTTTGGTGACGTTCACGACGCTGACCCCCGCCTTCTCAGTGCTCGTGCTGATCTTAATGTTCGACTTCAACGCCTTTACACCTACATTGTTGTAGAGAAGAAAAAGCTGTTTTATGAAGAAGAATAAACTTGTGTTGTACTTGAACTCGAAGTTATAAGTTGGAAGACATTCTTTGTAGCTTAAAGTTAATAAACAGATTATGGATTGTTTTTTTATCGTTTTTTTTTTTATAATATAGGTAGCAAACGAGCATGCGGGTCACCTGATGGTAACCTTTGATAATAAAATGTATTTGGATGCGTTAAACAGTCTATATATTAGAATATCTTACCTGTATATCTCTCGATGAGCGCGGCGACGGCGAGGTACAGGAACCCGTCCACCAGCATCATCATGGCCGCCGCCGCCACCGACATGTTGTCTCCTGAGGAGGGGGAATTATATTTTCAAGACGGACGGGGGAGGTACAACCTCCCCGTTAAGTAGGAAGGAGGTCCTGCGAGTCTAACGCGGGCCATCGCCGCTGATTTGTGAGAATATAAACGCATCTCGCAGCCCCGGCACTATGGCGCCTTCGAGGGACATCGACTGGTTTTTAGTGGGTATACCCGAAAGGGGGAGTCCCACACACGCCTCTCGCCCCCCCGGACGGGAGGTATGGTGCGTAATACATTTTCCAGTCGCAAAACAAAAAAAGAGCGACATGGCAATGGTTGCAGAGTTACTTAAATATAAAATATACCTATTTTTTGCGTGTATTAGAAGTTTGACAAAATGTTCTGCAAAGTGCTATTCGTCACAGGGAATAAAATAAAGAAGTCTTTTGACGTTTATTAATTTGGAAAATAAATATACTTAAACAAAGAAAACAGTTAAGCTTGCAACATAAGTATAAATGCAATAATAAGGTGTACCTTCGACGGGAGAGATCCAGAGCTGGTCCCAGCCGCAGCCGACCTGCATCGCCTCGAACCGCGCGATGAACAGGAACGCGTAGCACAGCGCCGACGACATCGACAGACACTGCCGATTCACATACACATATATACATACAAATACCCGTACACATGCTGAGGCTGTCAAGAGAATAACATTGTAGAGTTATTGTTGTGTAACTAAAAGTGTAACCTTCAAGATCTTTTTAGAAAAACATTAAAGATTTAATAATACATATAAACGATTTGTTTGACCTCTTGGTATCTTATTTTGGTAATAAAATGGTATACTTACGACAAAGTACTTGAGTTCGCTGACAAGTGCGGTCTCCAGAGACAGCACCAACACGATCGGCATGAACGTGATGAGGTAAGCGATGCCGCCGCACACCCCCGCGAAACTAGCGGACGAGAACAACCGAGACACGAGGTAGCTGCGGACAAAAACAACACGTGAGAACAACCGAGACACGAGGTAGCTGCGGGCACAAACACGTGAGAACAACCGAGACACGAGGTAGCTGCGGACACAAACAACACGTGAGAACAACCGAGACACGAGGTAGCTGCGGACAAAAACAACACGTGAGAACAACCGAGACACGAGGTAGCTGCGGACACAAACAACACGTGAGAACAACCGAGACACGAGGTAGCTGCGGACACAAACAACACGTGAGAACAACCGAGACACGAGGTAGCTGCGGACAAAAACAACACGTGAGAACAACCGAGACACGAGGTAGCTGCGGGCACAAACACGTGAGAACAACCGAGACACGAGGTAGCTGCGGACACAAACAACACGTGAGAACAACCGAGACACGAGGTAGCTGCGGACAAAAACAACACGTGAGAACAACCGAGACACGAGGTAGCTGCGGACACAAACAACACGTGAGAACAACCGAGACACGAGGTAGCTGCGGACAAAAACAACACGTGAGAACAACCGAGACACGAGGTAGCTGCGGACACAAACAACACGTGAGAACAACCGAGACACGAGGTAGCTGCGGACACAAACAACACGTGAGAACAACCGAGACACGTGGTAGCTGCGGACAAAAACAACACGTGAGAACAACCGAGACACGAGGTAGCTGCGGACACAAACAACACGTGAGAACAACCGAGACACGAGGTAGCTGCGGACAAAAACAACACGTGAGAACAACCGAGACACGTGGTAGCTGCGGGCACAAACACGTGAGAACAACCGAGACACGAGGTAGCTGCGGACACAAACAACACGTGAGAACAACCGAGACACGTGGTAGCTGCGGACAAAAACAACACGTGAGAACAACCGAGACACGAGGTAGCTGCGGACACAAACAACACGTGAGAACAACCGAGACACGTGGTAGCTGCGGACACAAACAACACGTGAGAACAACCGAGACACGAGGTAGCTGCGGACAAAAACAACACGTGAGAACAACCGAGACACGAGGTAGCTGCGGACACAAACAACACGTGAGAACAACCGAGACACGAGGTAGCTGCGGACAAAAACAACACGTGAGAACAACCGAGACACGTGGTAGCTGCGGGCACAAACACGTGAGAACAACCGAGACACGAGGTAGCTGCGGACACAAACAACACGTGAGAACAACCGAGACACGTGGTAGCTGCGGACAAAAACAACACGTGAGAACAACCGAGACACGAGGTAGCTGCGGACACAAACAACACGTGAGAACAACCGAGACACGTGGTAGCTGCGGACACAAACAACACGTGAGAACAACCGAGACACGAGGTAGCTGCGGACACAAACAACACGTGAGAACAACCGAGACACGTGGTAGCTGCGGACACAAACAACACGTGAGAACAATCGAGACACAACAACCGATACACGAGATACAGAAACAGGGTTCATTTTCTAACGAATATCCAAGCGATGTGTGATATACGCAACATTGAAACAATTTCTGGCAAATGTAATCTTAACACTGAAATAGGAATTATTTAATTCAGAATTGAGGTCTTTTAATATCGAAGATTTCTTAAAAATGCATTATTATCAACTAGTGGCCGCCCGCGACTCCGCGTGGAAGTCGGTTTTCCGTGGGAATGAGAAGTTTTCCCGCGGTAAAACGTATTCTATATTATATTCTGATGTATAACCTGTATTACTGTAAAGTTTCATCAAAATCCGTCCAGTAAACATCCATACATGCATCCATACATCCATACTCACAAACTTTCACGTCTATAATATTAGTATGATAAGGAATACTAGCTAGGAATTTAGCTACTATCCAAAATGTATTTTCAATTTCAATTTTTATACATCTACCCCATTCCTATATATTTATTTTTTTCGCCTACCTAAGGTATGCCTGTAAGAACTTGCTTAAAGTGATAAGGCTACCTTTTGCCTTTCTTTATTTTGTATTTGTTTTGTGCGATAAAGAGTATTTGTATTTGTATTGTATCAAACTCCCATATACTCATCCATCCATCTGTCATCCTGCTGCAGCACCGATATTACTTGTATCTTTACTCACCAGAAGCACACGGTGGAGAAGGCGAAGATCATGAGCAGCGCCCACAGCAGCGGCAGGCTGGAGCGCGGCAGCACCCCCCCCGCGGACAGCAGCAGCGCCGCCAGCGACGCGCACGCGCACAGCTCCAGCAGCGACACCGCGAACCAGGAGAGGGACATCAGCGACACCTCCACGCCCATTATGGACATCAGCTGGGGGGACATACGGAGTCAGGTTGGCGTTCGCAGGACTAGATTGTTTATCTATGTTATTGCAGTTCAGTATCTAAACTTGAGGATTTGATTTCATGTATAAAATTTTTTTTGGAAATATGTCAATTTGATGCTGAAATTACTGTTCTCTACCGTTAACTATGACTAAATAAAAAATAAACCACCTGCTGCATTTAATAAATAAACAATACCAACATTATCAATACATTGACCTGTGCTAAATTTAAAAGCCCAATCCAAAAATCTCAAAATTACAATAAAATCGTATTAACTTATACTTTTTATAAGCTACTTAGTTTATAGAGATAAAAATATAAGGATGGTTTATAAATAAACTTACACAACAACCAACGCAAATAGTAGTCCATATTTTACATTTGCATTAAACAAGTATTTTCAACAGGCCATACCATGGTGTTGAGCGTCTGCTTGTCGCTCACGGTGTAGCGGACCACGGAGCACACGGAGAACAGGAACGCGAAGAAGAACGTCACCAGCAGCGCCTGCGACTCGTACAGCGACGACTGGAAGCTGGACGATGTGGCAACGTGAGGACAATGTAGAGGGAAGGATACCATGTCAGAAGTGGACAAGTTATTTGAATTTGTTGATAAAATAAAGCCTTATGGACAGATCAGCTTACTGTTTATCGAATTCAACAAGAAAACATTAATTAATCTCTTCATACACAGGGATCATCGTAAAAGTAGTTATACTATTAGTAGGTATCATCGGTATTTAAAAAAAATTAAACATAATTTACAAAAGTAATATTGAAAACACTTACTAATCTTTCTTATAGCACGGGTACGGCACTTGTTGCGTGTACACATCCCAGCTGACATCGTCCTCCTCCGTCCGGTTGTCGGCCGCCCGCTTCCGCCTGTGGTTCACGCCCGCCAGTTCAATGACCGCCTTGTCGATCATATCCTGGACCTGGACGAAGCCGCGGAAATATCGCATGTCTTCTATGAAGCTGGACTCAGGGCCAGGCACCCAGAGACTGCAAACATACAAGTTTATCTGTGTCATACCAAAAATCCAAACTAGCATATAAAAAGTTACGAAACTGATTGATGGATACGTACTAGCTAGAAAGTCGTTTGGTCGTCGGTACGTTTTCGATGTCCATTCGTATTTTGTATTCCACGTTGGGAGGCGATCCGTTACCTCCTAAATCTGTGTTTAAGAAGATTATACCTGCAACAAATAAATAGTCTTTTACACGTAACCATGAACTTTATTGCCTTATTGTTTACACAGATTTACTAATGATTATTTTATCCTAAACTTGTCAATTATATATTTTTTTAGTCATACTCAATGGAATTTTATTACTTAACGTCCAATAATTAAAATTTTATGTTGGAACACGCCGAAACTAATTATATTTACAATCTAAGTTAACAATGAGTAACACATACAACATTGCCTCCTGAAAAACACCTGCTACCTGAAACAACTAAGTTCACAGCTGCTCAAACTACAGGGCAGGTCAATGACCGTTCTAAGTAACTCACCGGCGGAGAAGTCGTTGACCTGCGACAGCCTGGCTGCCTCGCGCGCCAGCTCCTCCTCATCAGAAACCGGCTGGAACCGGTTCAGGTTGACGCACTGCAGCAGCTCTGATGCCTTCTGCACGAACCCGCTCATGGACTGCGGGGATATCACGCAGGTGAGGATGCTTTGTGGTTTTGATTGCTTTTGTTGAAGACAACTAGCTTTTGGTAAGAAGACGTAGAGGTCGAAATACAAGCTTGAGTTACAGATTATTTAAAATTACAAGCCACTTTTACAATAAGGATCTTTTCTGTGAGTTCACCAAATATTTTTTTTGTTTTCTAATCAAAAACCAAACCTTATTATTTACTTCACTGGTCAGGAATATCAACATATTCACCATTTTCACTTCTTTATTACTCGTCGATCTCCGACTACTCACCGTCACGTCTCCCAGCCCGTCGAGCAGCTCGTCCGCCCCCGCCCCCGGGCCCGCCCCCGCCCCCGCCAGCGCCGCCAGCCCCGCCACGGCCCGCAGCGCCCCCCGGTGGCGCGCCAGCTCGGCGGCGGCCGGCAGCGACCACGACAGCTCGTGGATGATAGACGACGCGCGGAGCATGAGCGAGAACGACGCGTTCGCCTGAAGACAACCAGGCGAGGGTTAACACACGGTGACAAGATACGTGAGAAACTTTACGAGTGGACTTTCAAGTAGTCAGTGCTTGAAAGTATAATAAAAAGCCTCGGGCGTGATACGAACACGTATAACTACAGTTTATATCCGTCCGTGCTTCGTGAAAAAACTTATTTCGAACTCCAGATTATATATTTTTAGGATACTTTCTTGGTAAGACAAACTTCCTCAAATTATTACATACCCTGTCCACGATGGCCCTGGTGACGCGGTTGTCCGGCGTGAAGAGGATCTTTCCCGCCACCAGCGGCTTCACGAACGACCACACGATCTTGCCGCCCTCCATGGACACGATGTCGCGGTACAGCGACTTGCAGAACTCCGCTGCAGAATATTATCATCATTCATGCAACATTCATGAAAATTTACTTTTTGCCCTAGCAGAGGCCCGAAAAGGTGTTTCTGACAACTCTGATATTAGATAGCTCTTGTGGAATATTCTAAAGAAAAAGTCAATGCATCTTTTCGCTTCCACTATTTGTTAGATTAAATCTAACTTACCTTAAGCACACCTACACACTATTGTAGAATGTCGAAGGACTGTATTATCAAAAGCAACAAATTGAATTTAAATTCATAGTGGCAAATAGAAAACCTTATTTCATCTGCATTAGTGTTAATACCCTTCACAATAAACTCCTAATTTCCTCCACCACATTAAGTGCGACTCACTGGGCATGGCCTCCAGTTGCTTATCCACGGTGACATCAGACAGATCGTGCGCGGCTGCCACCGCCTTGTACAACCGGTTGGAACCGGCCGAGAGTGGCGCGCCGCAGAGCAGGTTGCCAGCGTTAGACATGAAGTCCGCTGCTGCGGGGACAAGGGACAGGTTTATGTAATGCATGTTTAGGTTAGATATGAGTAGAGTTTTATAAGGGACATTTACGATCCCGTAAATCGGTATAAATACTAATAGAAACAGAAGACTGTTAGTGATTTAATCTGTTCTAAGCGATGACTCTAATTGGTTTTGTATTGGTAATAAAAATGTTGGATAAATAAATACTGCCTATAACGATACACTGTTTGTTTTTTTTTTTTTTATAAGAGAACCTAGCAAACGAGCAAGCGGGTCACGTGATGGTAAGTGATCACCGCCGCCCATATACACCCACAATTACATTATGCATTGAGGGTGCGTTGCTGGCCTTTAAGAAAATTGGGCACCGGATATCGCACTGACCGAACGAAACACAGGAACATCGTCCCTACTTCACGTTTACAGTAGAAACAACATTACAGAGTTATAACAATAGTTCAGCAACTAAAACTTGATACTGTGTTCAGTACCTTCTTGGACCACTATTGAAAAGTATTTTTATATCAAAGTTACATAATATTTATAAGACTAACATCATGCCTGGCTAATTAGACTAACTTAACATTGAGACACTTACAATTGAGCATCCCCGCGACTCCGCTAAAGTTGGCCAGCCCCCTCACCAGCGGGTCGTCGAGTATTGCCGCCCCCTCAGCCCCCAGGGCCCCCCGCAGGGTCGGCAGCAGTGACGTCAGCGCGGGGGCGTCGGCCAGCACCGCCGCCCCCCGCGCCGCGCCCACCGACGAGGCGGCGAACAGCGACGACACCAGGTGCGACGACAGCTGTGGTGGGGCGAGTAGAGTTATACAGACAGAAGGTAGCATTCTTTAAACCATGAAGTAGTAAAGAAGATCTTCTTGACGGTCAAATATCAACTGATATAAACTATGGCATGATTGAAGTGTAAAACGGACGAGACTATCGGTGAAAGTTGCGGGAATAGAAATTGCTTTTTGTTTCTCTTATATAAGCAACAGTGTGTATGAATATGTTAATGCAGTACTTTGCTAAAACCGCAGTACCAGTAGGAAAATATACTTGAGGCCTTTTGCAATTGACAGCAGTTAAGTTTTTTCTATCTTTCTTTTTTATATTAAACTAGCGACCCGCCCACGCTTCGCAATGGTGTAATTATGGACGACTTGATCAAGAAACATTGAATTTTAGCTTACTTCCAAAAACTTTTTCCTAATGTTCTTTATTAACTATTTAAATGAAAAAAATGCCTTCAATATGGCGATGACCGCAATAAAATCCGTTAAATGGTTTAGGAGGAGTAAGCGGACAAACATACAAACAGACAGAATTAGCGAAGTCCAATCTTCAAACAAACCTACTAGAACCCTATACTGACCTTATCCAGCACAATAGTATAGTTAAAATGCGCGACGAGCGCCGCAAACAGCCCCCGAGTCTGGCGCTCCGTGACGTCACACAGCTGGTCCGCCGCCGCCGCCAGCGCGTCCTGCGCGGGGGCGGGGGCGGGGGCGGGGGCGGGCTGCAGCACCAGCGGGAGCAGCGTGGGGGAGCAGGGGAGGGCGGCGAGGGGGGCGTGCGGGGACGACGACGGCAGCAGCTGCGGGGGGGTCGTGTTAGAGCGGCTATTGATACACCAATGAATGAATACAAGTTGTGTTTTTTATTCTGTTGAAAGCTCTTTGTACGTTGCTCAAGATATTTAGTACGTTGCTAAAATAACTGTAGAGTGCTAGTTAGCTTATCTTTTCTATAATTACATGAACATCACCTAATATATCTCATCGTATTTCTTATTTTTGAACGTCACTACTAATAAATCCTCACCGGCTTGAAGTCGATGGTTCCGTCCCGGATGCGCGGCGCGGCTCGCGACCAGAAGTTTGTGTTGTTGATGCCGAGCGCCTGCAGCGAGGACCGCAGCGACCACCCGCGCGGGAACAACGAGCGCACCGGGACTGCAGCCGCGGGGGAGGAAACAGGAGTTAAAATACTGGCGTAGCTCTTATAATCTCCCTTTACCGTTGTCCTTATACAACTACAAGTGTGGTCGGCACAACATGTTTCCTTCCATCAGTAGGCATCTCGGCACATACTCTTTCCTTAGCATATCGTATTTCGCACAGTCCGTCTACGTCTTCTTTTTCATCCAACGACATTTATTCCCAGCAGCGATGTTAACGTAAATGTTATATTTGTACACATTCAAATTAGCGATGTTACTGTGTCTCGCCATGTATTGTTAACGACAATGATAATAATTATATTAACGGGGCTTTAAGATAGAAGTCTAAGTAACATGATCAAGTTTGATCATATGTCTTAGACGTAATAAAGTCATCATAAAAATCATACTACCGTCATACGCTAACAAAAGCACGCAACCCCCCACATAAAACTCACCATCCATCACTTGTATACTCACACTTGAGCGGCTGCTGCAGCAGGTAGGAGTTGAGGTCTCGGAGGGAGGCGAGGCCGGAGACCAGCGACTGCAGGTCCGCCTCCAGCCACGAGGCGGCGAGGACCGGGTGTAGCTCCGACGCTATACCCGAGATACTGGAGGACGGATACAGCATATAGGCATTAGTTCGAACAATCAAATGAAACGTTATGCATTACAAGCAGTCGCTGACTGTGTGCCCTCGCCTTCATAGCCACGATTCGTTAGTATTGTCTTTGCATCGATACAGTTGCGTTAATTAGCGCGTTGCAAATGCGACTAACATGCGTTAACTTAACGCGCGACAGCATCGGTACGTAAAGTCTTCGTAGGCAATGTTAGCGTATACTGCAGTAGCTACCTATATGCCTGTGATGAGGGCGCTGCAGTGCTTTACAATATTATTACGTTGTTATAAAGGGTTTCCACGCGAAAGAAGTCGCGGGCGGCCTCTAGTTTCACCATAACTTCATAACCAAACGTCCAATTTAATTCATTCAAAGAACAAATATTATCTACATAAACTGTACTTAGTGACGAAATAATTTAATTGATATATCATGAGTAAAATAAACGCGTTTCAATATAGTCCAAAAAAAATTCAAGATTTTTAAATAAAAAAATGGTTGTTGTGCCTCACTCATCATAGATAAGTATAGTATGTCGCCGACTTTTTTGTAGATATTTATAAGATGTACAATTAATTAGAACATTTTATTATTATATATTTTATAGTTAAGGCAGCGTACGCAAAATAAGTAACTTTTCTGGTTGATTTTTTACACCTCGTGTCCGAAAAACCCAAATATCTTACGAAATCCAATGTTCTCCAAAATAAAATATAGCCTATCCTCCTCGTGCATTATGTGCTTTCGAATAGTGAAAGAATTTTTTTAATGGGTACAGTAGTTTTTGAGCCTATTCGTCACAAACAAACAAAGTTTTCCTCTTTATAATATTAGTTTAGATGTGCAAGTGTAAACTAACACATGCCGATTAAACTTAAATGTTTTGTAACCTCAGACTAACTAGCTTAGTACCGTAATATATCCATCTCCTTCATATATCAAGTAAAAGTAACGATAGTGTTGGGGAGGGACCAACAGCTTAACTTAAACAGAATTCTCTAATACCCTGGAATAAATGTACAAGTAGATACAAGTTGGCCCCTGTCTTTACATAGATTTATTCGGTTTAATAAACATCCACAAAACTAACCTGTTAGTGACGACATGGAACGTGTCATTACTCAGCAGTTGTATGATGGTGTCCAGCATTGCTAATATTCCCGGCCCCTTTTCCTCCGCTTCTTCTTTTCCCGCCCCCGCGAGTGCCGCCCCCACCTCCGTGTTGCTGGCGACCTCAAGTAGATCACTCACATGCGACAGTAGAGATTCGCAGTGTAATATAATACGAGATATGAAGTCGAAGCGCCAGAACGATGCGTTTTGAAGTCTCGGCAGCTGTAAAAAAGCGATTTATCTCATTTTATTTTGTGTTTAGTGCAATGGTATCAAAAAATAATAAAAAAATCCTTTAAAAATTCAAAATTTAAGTATTTTTTATACGTTCATAACATATCATGTTGATAACTAACCTCTTCCTCGACGTAGGTCCAGTTGATGGTTTCATATAGAATCTTGTTTATTTCGGTACAATTGTGATTCTTGCAGTATTCATGTGTTGAGTCTAGAACGGATTCTTTGTTATCCTTTATCTAGAAATGGAAAATAAATTATGTAATCTACTCTCATACAAGTGTTTTTGTATGAATATGAATTTCTTTATTTTCATTACTTTAATACCATGTGTTATTATCGTTACAATGATCAATGTTAAAATCTTCAAGTGTAAGTTTGGTGGTCCGTTGTGACTAATTAATTTGAGCAACTTAAGGCCTAATATAGTTGACCAATTTCACTATTATAACTAAAGATTTGCTGTGCAAATATCTCTGTGCAGTTTCAAAAAATCTACAAGTTTGAATACTAATTTGGACGTAGGTAACAATGCGGCCCAACTTTATACTAGTTTACCTCATATATTGTTTGTTCGGTTTAACCTTACATTTTATTGCAATAGCGCAATATTGTCAACTCAGGCTTTTACCTTATTTAAGTCATTTTGGTTAGTGCATATTAAACCGTCAAGCAGAGCAGTACTCTATAAATACCTACCTACCTTTTCATGTTACTTGTTAGTTTAGTGCAATAAACTCTAATTTCCTAAAGACGTATTTTACTTCTCAATAGACCAAACATTATGGTCCTTCGAGAGTGTTGTGAAGTGCAGTGATCTATTGGATTGCAGTGTATTTAGCAATGAATTGTGAGCTCTATTTGCTCACGGGTAACAATATAATCAAAAGCAGAAACCAAGTAAGATCTATCCATTTTTCATTTACCTTCATCATTCAAAATGGAAAATCTTTGCATGAATCAAGCTGAGTTGTACGAGTTAATGACAAAACTTTTTACCAACTTTAAAAAAGAGAGTGTTGAGCGGAAAACGGTCGATAGTTGTAGGAGACGTTTGGATCTTCTAGAAAACTATTGGCGAGACTATCAAGGAAATCATGAAAAGCTTTGTGGGTTTAGAGATTTATTTAAAGATCATCTTTATTTTAAAAATCAAGAGTATGATAGAGCTGGGGATCTCTATTATACTATAAAAAGCACTCTAGAGCAAGCAGTTGCGCAGTGAGCAGAGAACCCGAGCAACCGTCCGCCTCCACGTCGGCTGAGGCAGGACAGCAGCAGCAGCAGCCGCGACAATCTACAAGTGGCGTTCTTAGTAAATTTGACGAAATGATCAAGAAGCAGATGGTCAACTTTCGAGCATTTCAAAGAACAGTGAGCAGCATCGATGTCGGAGTTTTACAAAACAAGTGGGAGTTCGACGACGCAATGAAATCGTTGAACGCTAGATGGGTAATTATTGATAGCTTACACTGGCAACTACAGGAAGAAACAGACGGCGAAGTAGAATGGTATGAAGCAGAATTCAGCAGTTACGAAAAAACATTTATTGACCTTAAGAGGAGCCTTAACAGCAAGATGTGGGCCACGTCTCACCGGGACAAGTCCACGCCACAGTTAGACATTCCTACTTTCAGTGGTAATTATCATCAATGGGTGTCCTTTAAGGATCTGTTTAGTGAGTATATACATTGCAACCCGTCGCTATCCAATGCGCAAAAAATGCAGTTTTTAAAAAGCAAAGTTACAGGAGAAGCAGAGCGTTTGATCCATCATCTACCAATCAGCGCAGACAACTATCTTGTTAGTTGGGAGATACTCAACCATCGCTATGGTAACAAGCGACTTATTTTCTCATCTCACGCTAACATCATGTTAAACCTCCCTGTAATGCAGCAGCAGTCTTTAGGCCAGATCAAAAAGTTACACGATATCACGAAAGAAAGTCTTCACGCTATTCAAAACCTAGGTATAGACATCAGCAGCTGGGAACCTCTAGTAGTTCATATTCTGTCTCAAAAGTTAGATAGTGAAAGCTATGCAGAATACATGGAGTCGAATAAAAACCCGCGAGAGGTACCTAATTTATTCGAATTTTTAAGCTACTTGGAAAGTAAGTTCACCATTTTGGAATCAACCCAACGTAAGCAGCAGCCGACCCAAAAAGGCAGTCAACATTTATCATACAAAAAACAGCATTACAATAATTCTTCAAATCATAATAATCAAAATAACCATAACACATCGCAAATAAAATCATTTCATTTAGCAAAACCAAACTGTGGAATTTGCGGAGGTGCTGACCACGGATTATTTAATTGCGGTCAATTTTTAGAATTGCCCGATGAGCAAAAATTGAAGACAGTTGCGAAACTTAATTACTCTATTAATTGGTAACTTAATTACTGTATTAATAACTTTAAGGTTCAGAAGCTTTTATACAGTAGATGATGGATCAAACGCTCTGCTTCTCCTGTAACTTTGCTTTTCAAAGGAAATTACTACAAATTGTTTGTAAATTCAACCCTATCCAGACGATATAGAGTCTAGATCTGTTTGTCATTGTACGTGTTTAGGTTCAATAATATGGTTTCTGGCTTCGGACGTGGTCTGCTTACACATATATATACACGCTGTATAAATATAGACCAACGCGATGTTCAAAATCTTACCACCACCAGCAGAAGCTATATATTCCCTCTCTAAGATCCGCCACCTAGTACTCACCAGCCGCAGGTTGACTTGCTCCCCGCTGGCCGCCCCCAGCCCCGCGCCCCCCGCCAGCGCCCCCACGGTCGTCTCCACGTCGAGGTTCCCCGCTAGTCGCGCGTGGAGAGCCTGCAGCGCCGGCAGCGAGGACAGCGGCGCCGCGGCCTGCGCGTGCGGCAGCGACGAGCGCACCAGGCGGAGGGAGGAGGACAGCGCGCGCAGGAAACTGGGCAGGGGTTTAGGTTAGTGGGCTCGAGTTTCCGCGCTTGGACTCAAGTTTGGTCCTTTGTGCGTGGTTTGCCGACTTAGGCCCAATTGCAGGGAACGTTTTAACCTCGGGTTAGCTAACTCAGATTTAAATGGCGCCACCATCTATTGTAATAAGAAGTAGTTACAATCGATGGTGGCGCCATTTATACCTGAGTTAGCTAACCCGACGCTAACCGGAGGTTAAAACGTTCCCTGCAATTGAACCTAAGAGTTTAGCCAGCCTAACTCCGTCCAGAAGCGCAGAAGTCTCCTGGGACGTCTGTGCAGGGGTGCAGAGTGACTGTGTTCAATAACAGAAACACGGCCCATTTCGTTGGAAGCAGATAACCAGTGGATCAGAACCGTAGACCGCCATAATGGATGAGTGTGGTGCATCGCACGATGGATAGTTTTGCAATCATATCAGGTTACCATGGATTTGTTTCGTGTATCCTCGATCAATTGATAACGTAAAGTCACTCACAATGTTTTCCCACATCGAAAGTGCGTCATAAATGTGAACATTACCAAATCTATGGTACAGTCCAGTGAGATTCAAACTCGAGTTCGCTTTCTCTCGTTTTTAAACCAATTATGTAGATAACCTTAAAACCTTCAGTTCATAAAACGCCTATCACTTTAATACAATTCTATTATTAATTATCTGCTCAGAAGAAAGAAGACATATCTGGCTCCTGTAAACACAGTAAACAATAGAAATACACATAGACACATCATTCCCCACGTATCGTTACGTTTCCAGCAGTACTCACAAGGTGGCGTTCCCCAGGTGGTTGGCCCCCGCGCCCCCCGCCAGGCAGCCCCGCGCGCGCCCCGCGGCCTCCAGCAGCTGCAGCCGCACGGTCGCCGCCAGCTGCTGCGCGGAGCGGGACAGCTCCGCCAGCGTGTAATTGCGCGGCGCCACCAGCTGGGGGGGGATTACATTGATAAATAAACAAAATAAGCAGATACTTTTTTTTTTTTTTTTAAATGTTTCAGGCGTTATTTTTTAGCGCCGAGAGAATTCACACGATAGATCTAACCCTCTATTCTCAGGATATACAGGGCGTCCCAAGACTATGGTATATGAAGGACGGAAGTACCTTAAATATGGTAGATAGGATATTTTGTTGAAAAAAGACTTTATTTTATTTTTTATACATAGTAATTCTGCATTTAAAAAAAATCTAAATAATTTACAAAAAAATACTTATTTTACTTCGGCAGTTTCACGTATGTTTTTAATTTGATTAAAATGATTGATTTCACGTTGTTCCTTTCTTTTAAGATACTATGTTACTTAATAATAATTATTACTTTTTGTCTATTCTTTCGATTGGCATCATAAAAATAGGGGTTGATTTTTTTTATATTTAAGTGGGTTCGATTCCCAGACGAAGCGAGTATTTCTTACAAATTCTTTAAATGTAGACTTACTAAGTTTAAAAAATAAAATAAAATCTTCTTGCAGCAAAATATCTTATCTACGATATTTAAGGTACTTTCCCTTCATGTACCATAGTCTTGAGACGCCCTGTATACTCAAAGTGAGTAGCTTATATTATTGTTACCTATAGTTCAAATCAAATTTAAATTTAAAATACTTAATTTTCATACGAACAATGCTAATATATGTCTCAAAATTCTAATAATTATTTTTGTAATGTCTTTAACCTATATCTAAATGTCCACATACCTCGGCAATAGCCATGTCCCAGTGGAACTCGTTCTTCAGCGCGAGGTACAGCTCCTCATCAGACAGCTGGGGCATGTGGCACACCAGCGCGTCGTACTCCTGCTTCTTGAACAGCTGCAGGGTCAGCTGCTTCAGCCACTTCGTGAGGTCCGAGCACAGCGCGCATTCACTAACACGCAGTCAATCGAAGTTGGTCAAACTTATATGGAAAAGCAGTTTTCTCAAAGTTGATTACAAGCAAAATAATTACAGTTGCATTAATTTATTATACAAATAATAAGTTACAAGCTTACGATATTATGTATTATTATTTAGCCGTTGCGATCCCATTGTTGGGCAAAGGCCTCTGTCAAACTCTTCCACTGTTGTCGGTTTGTAGTGTATTGAGTCCAGTCTTTGAGATATCTCTCTAATACGTTTCGCCACCTCGTTCTAAGTCTTCCACGTTTACGAACGGTATTTGGGGTCCATAGGGTAGATTGTTTGGACCACGAAGCTTACGATAATCTTAAAAAATGCTCCCATAATTGAGGCACTCACGTTCCATTCCAAAACAGCGTCCCGGCGTCCACCAGGTTCCCAAGCACTCCGAACGCCATCTTGATCTGCGACTCCCGCGACAGCAGGTCGAGCGCCGTCCGCCGCAGGTGCCGCCGCTTGTCCTCTGTCACCCAGCGCGGGGGGCGCGGGGGGCGCAGCGGGGGGGCGGCGCGGGAGAGCAGGGCGGAGGCGGCGGCGAGGTCCAGGGAGAGGACGGTGTGGTTCACGGTGGGCGGGAGCTTGAGGGCGGGGTTGTAGCCCTGGGGATACGTGGTTAGATATAAGGTGTTGCCAAATTTGCTACCAATTAGAAGAAAATAGGAAAGCTGCCAACATAAACAACCAATATCATAAGATGACACCAGCAACTAAGAAGTCAAGTTCGAGTTTTTTAAGAAATGTCTTTACTGCATTCTTTTTGTCTTAAGAGATAAAAATGACATATTTATTTATTCCAAGTAACTGCGAGTACCTACTTCATTTTTTAAATGAAACACACACATTGCAAACACGATTGTTCTCCCTACCTGCGCTGCGAACACAAGCGGCGGTATGTCGGCGGGCAGCCCGCCCCCGCACAGCGCGGCGCGCGCGGCCGAGAACAGCCCCGTGGCGTCCGGCAGCAGCGCCGGTGACGTCACGTTGTCGCACGGGCCCGAGCTGTTGCCCGCCCACATGCTGGCCAGCCGGACCAGCTGTGTGGGGAAATAGTTGCTAGAACCCGTAGTCTTTATACACGGCGTCCCAAGACGACGGTACATCAAGGGAAAGTACCTTAAATATGGAATGGGATATTGTGCTGAAAGAAGGCTGTATTTTATTTTTCAAACGTAGTAAACTGCATTTAAAAAGTTTCTAAATAATTTACAAAAAAATACTTAATTCTTCGGCAGTTTTACGTATGTTTTTAATTTGATTAAAATGATTGATTTCACGTTGTTCCTTTCTTTTAAGATACTATGTTACTTAAGAAGAATTATTACTTTTTGTCTATTCTTTCGATTGGCATCATTAAAATAGGGGTGATGTTTTTTTCATATTTAAGTGGGTTCGATTCCCAGACGAAGCAAGTATTTTTGAAATTCTTTAAATCAGAATTACTAAGTAAAAAAAATAAAATAAAGTCTTCTTTTAGCAAAATATCCTATCTACGATATTTAAGGTACCTACTTTCCCTTGATGTACCGTAGTCTTGGGACGCCCTGTTTAGTGGTTGTAAGCATAGACGAACAGGATAGCCTAGATTATGATGGAATATTGAAAACAAATCTACAGAGTAATTGGAGGGTGAGTAGCCAAATGAAAATGGTGGATAGGTGAGGCTATTAGCTATTTACTTTAAGATCAATATATTTTTTCATTTGACTGTATACATGTCTGGAGTAAATAAGGCCCCGAGTAAATAGGTCAAACTTTTTCCAATTAGATGATGATGATCAGATAAGGAAAAAACAAGAAATTGGTTTTTTTTAATCATTTTCTCCATTTTATTTCCCTACAGGAATCCCAACCTACCTGCACTTGATCAGGGTTCTTGAGGAAGTCCTCCGCCACCTCGAAGGCCTGCTCGGCGTGGTCCAGCAGCCGCGCGGCGCCCCCCCCCGCGGTACAGCCCCCGCAGCGCCCCCCACCACCCCTCCCCCGCGAACAGAGCCAGCAGCACGCTGTAGTGCTGCGCGTTGCTGTGTAAGTATTGTAGGTAGATGGGCAGGCCCAGCTCGTACGAGTACTGGATGGACGTCTGCCACGCTTTTATTAGATTGTCGCTGAAAATTAAATGACAGGCGTTTAAGAAGCCGTTTATTATCAAAGTGGTATCCAAAAAGGATATGAAAGATAAAATACTTACTATTGAGTCAGACCAGTAAGAATATCATCATTAGCATCAATTTTTATAAGTTCCGTCAATTGTAATAAACTATCTTTGGCATCATTAATATCATCAGCTATGACGTCGTTCACTGCACCATAAATTGTTTTATATTTCCTGGCACATATCTGCAGCCGCGACTTCTTACTATCATTAACTATAACTTTCTCACTTTCATTGTTCTTCAATCTGTCACAAACGTTATCTAGAACTGCCACTATACTGCTCTCATTCGTGTTCCAAACAGCTTCAGTTATAACGTCGAAATGGAGCGCAATCACCTCCTGCGGTCTTCGTTTGAAGGTTTTCTGTAACGCTGTTATATCGGCGTTGAGTTCCTTCACTTCATCATCAGAGGTGGTGCTAATCTTGCTAATGAAGTCCGGGCTGTCAAACTCCATTGACAGTTTGTGAACGATGTTGACAACTCGTGTCAGATATATCATTGCGGCGAATTGCTTTCTGAACGTGTCAACGAATTTGAGGTATGATGGGTCACTGGCGTTGATTTTGTAGTCGACCAAGCTGTCGACGGCGGTCTCTAGTCGTTTGGCGATGTTGTTAAGTTTGAACATACCAACTGATTTATTGCTACTTGCTAGTTGAGACATAAATTCGCGAAGTTCAATCGTTTTATTAAAAGCAGCTTCAGACGAACTGTTGAGTTTCCCAGTCTCAATCGAATAGAACAAGTGTTGCTGTGGAAATAAATAACGGTTTAGATTTCATTTCACGATTTGTACAAAAGATTTTGTAAAAAAAAATGCCAAATTATAGTTTTCCCTTTTCATCATCACCATCAAACAGTTCTTAGATTCTGTTTGATGGTGACAGTCTTTGTGACAGCGTGTTAAAAAATAACTCCTTATCTGTGATCTTATCGTGAAACTTTGAAGCAGTTAACTTAACCTATAAGTAAGTATAGTTCGCGTTCAAGCTCAGATTAAACCTCTTGCACTATAAATGGTTGAACATATAGCATGACACAAGCAGTGTCATTTTCTTCAACAGATAAGAAGTTTTGGCATTTAATCTTAAAAAGAACCTTTTTTGAACTATTTTACCTACCTAAACGACATTAACACCAACTTAAACGCTAGATTATAAGTATAGTATACGCACAGGCGTGGCGACGAGGTCGAGCAGCGTGTTGTCCCCGCGCGGCAGCGACAGCCAGTACAGCAGCGACGGACACAGCAGCACCCGCAGGCGCGCGCGGGGCGGGGGCGGGGGCGCGGCCCACGGGGGCGGGGGCGCGGCCCACGGGGGCGCCAGCGACGCCACCACGCCCTCGCAGTCCCAGAACAGGGCCTCCGACGCGCGCCGCACCTACAGGTTGTAACAACAACGATAGGAGGCCTCTCGTTTGAGACTATGTGTTATAGTATCAATAACTACGATGATGATATGGACTGTGTCATAAGTTTTTCGTACTTAAATTTCTTCTATGAAGGTAAACTAGTTTAAGATACCAAACAAAAAGTATTTTGTAAAAATGAACCCAGTTATAATTCGTCAAAATTAGTATTATAAAACTCGTAAGTCTATCACGAATAATCCCGATATGATGAAGTCCGAGACATGGTCGCAGCATTGAACTTTAAAGGAGTCAATGAGTCTTTGCGTAGCTCATAATCATCAAGCCAATGGTTAAATTGCATACGAGGGCCAAACTGAAAGTATTTAGAACTGGCAACTTAAAAGCATTATATTAAAAAAATAAGTTTAAATTTTGAAAATAGAACTCTTTACCAATAATATTGAGTATACATTTCATTCATTTGTCATTTGTTTTACGATTTGGCGGCAAATTGAAAATTGTCTGTGCACGTCAGAATGAATTTAAGCCGAGAAAATTTTCGTGCAATGATTTTTTATGACTTTCGATGTCATATAAGTCAACAAGAAAGTTATGATAGACTTCGATTGGCTTTTCACGATGAAGCCCCATCTCGTGCCACAGTTTACAACTGGTTT
This sequence comes from Emmelina monodactyla, assembly GCA_916618145.1. Classification (NCBI taxonomy): domain Eukaryota; kingdom Metazoa; phylum Arthropoda; class Insecta; order Lepidoptera; family Pterophoridae; genus Emmelina; species Emmelina monodactyla. The sequence goes on from OU745316.1 coordinate 9,586,926, forward strand.
AATGAATTCAAACGTGGTCGAACTAATCTCACCGATGATTTGCGTGAGGGACGGCCTTCTACAGCGACGACTGAAGATAATATCAGTGTTGTGCGGCGTATGATAGAGACTGACAAAAAAGTGACCTATCAGCAGATTCGGACAAGTCTAGGCATAGGTATGAGTCAAGTGCACAAAATCCTCCATGAACATTTAGCGGTCAGGAAGCTTTGTGCCCGCTGGATACCGCATAATTTGACCGAGGCTCAAAAACTCCGCCGTGTTGATTGGTGCCGAGAAATGATCCAAAAATTTAACGGAGGTGACTCAAATGCTGTGTTCGACATACTAACGGGTGACGAAAGCTGGATTTACTGTTATGATCCGGAAACCAAAAGACAGTCTGCTCAGTGGGTGTTTCCTTCCGAAGAGTTGCCAACTAAAGTGAAGAGAGGTCGAAGTGTTGGAAAAAAGATGGTGGCCTCGTTCTTCGGAAAGACAGGTCATTACGCGACAGTTGTCTTAGGCCCACTTGCACGTAAATTTCGAGTTAAATAAATAACTCTGGGTTTGTTGACTCTAGGTTAATAGAATACGTTTTTAACTCGAAGCTTGTCTTGCACAAACTGAAATTAATCGAGGGTTTACTAAACCAAGCATGTTTTTTCTATATGTTAGCAATCCTGCGTGTCAAACAAAAAGTCATTCTCTCTGATTATATCCGACCAAATTCAAAAGAGCAATGATTTATGTCTAATGTATTAACGTCTCTTTCAAACATGAGAAGTTTTAATAAGTCTTGTTCATTTATCAAATATGAACGTGACGCAGTGTTTTGGCCGTATTTGAGTATGTCAATTATGTTATTGTTTACATAAGGTCAAATAAAATTCCTACATCTATAATTATTTTAGTTTTGTGATACCGCTAGGCTGTGTTAATCTTCGTAAAATGGAGAAGAAAACCAGAGTACGAGGTCCAAATTTCACATGTAATGAAAATTTGCTTCCTTGTGATATTATAATAATATAAAAGTATTATAGAAAATAAGAAAACTGATGGCTCCAATCTGCTGCAAAAGCAAGAGGCGTGGACAAAAGTAAATGAAGAATTTAATGCCATAACTTCTGGCCAGCATCAAAGCAGAAAGCACAGAACAAAAAATTTGTTCTGTGATGGAGTCTACAGATGAACTACAAAAATTTGAAAAAGAAGGCGAAGAAAAATGTTTCAGATGCTAAAATGAATATTCCACGTAAATCAGTGAATTCGGCTATATGAGAAGCAAATGCGTATAATTATTGTTAATGTACCATATTAATGCTGATTTAAATAAAACTGTTTGTATTGGAAAAAAACAATTTCTTATATGCATAATAAATAGGTGTGTTATGCAGTTTCATCATTAAGTTAGTATCCAATGTTTAATTTGTGCTCAATTTTGTTTAGTAAATAAACAACATTTTCCTTTTCTAATCGAAATCTTCGGTGAAATGCTTTATCTCTTTGCAAATTGAAATGATAGATTCGTTCACTAACTCTCCTATTAAAAAAATCTGAACTTATGTAGTCAGAAAACAAACAGTTATTCATTTTTTTTATAAAATAAATAAATATTATGTTTGACACTTAACCTTTAACACAGAGTTAGTCATTTAACCCTCCAACTTTGGCGGGTTAATTATTTAACTCGTGGTTATGTCTTAACTCTGGTCAGTGCAAGTGAAATAAAATATTTATCCTCGAGTTAGGGCTTAACTCAGAGTTTAATTATTTAACTCCGGACTGTGCAAGTGGGCCTTAGAGGATCAGAAAACGGTTAATGCAGAGTGGTACACTAACAACTGTTTGCCACTTGTCTTGGAAAAAGTTCGAGAGAAACGACCTCGCAGCAGGATCCTCCTTCATCACGACAATGCCTCGTCGCACACCGCCAGGCAAACGATCGACTATTTGGCGACCTCAGACGTGGAATTACTGGGTCACCCGCCGTATAGCCCCGACCTCGCACCCTGCGATTTTTATTTATTCCCGAAAATAAAAGAAAAACTTCGAGGTAAACATTTTATGGACGCCGAAGAAGCAGTGGCTGCGTTTCAAAACGCCGTCGAAGAGACCCCTAAGGCCGAGTGGGCAAGGTGCTTTTCTCAATGGTTCCATCGAATGCAGCGATGTATTGATGTAAATGGACGCGATTTTGAAAAGTTATAATAAAACTAATAACTTGCTAGAATGCTTAGTTTTTGATTTTCTAAGAACTTTCAGTTTGACCTTCGTAATTTGAACTAGAAATAACAGTTGATACCTTTTCGTGGAACATTGTAGTTGCTTGTGGCAAAAGTTTTAGAATATATGAATGTCAAATTTTTCAAATAATAATCAGACAAACTCCTTAGAGTCCCCTCTTTGATAAGGTGGCCTGTTCGGTCTAGTTAACTAACCTGATTCATAAATCCATAATCAAAGTAGGAGTTGAGCAGCACTGCTATGTAATCTTGAATCCTATTGTAAATGTCGTAAAGTGCAGTTCTTTTTGTAAAGCCAACCATCTGTAGAATAGTGGCATTGGGTTCTGAAATAAACATGTATTCATAAAAAAATGCAAAAAGCGAATGAACGATAAGTAACTGTAATAATTAACTTAAATATATTTTTTTGTTTCGTTACTAATTCATTACAGCTATACCAACAAACAGGTGTATTTAATTCAATGTTGATGACACTTTGATAAGTTAATATTGTACGACAATACTACATATATTATTTTAAACTCGAATCAATTATTTGACTTATGTTTACATACAATTAAGTATTTCAGTGTCTACAATCGTATTCATATCCAGTGGGAAACAAAACGAAATTTCACTCAATTATTGTTATTTTACATTTGTGTATTTTTGTCTAGCTGTCTCGTACCGGGTGATAACTTTAATTAAGGATGCAATCTATTGAGGCATGTAGCATCTAGCTGATTGTAGGCGGTACTCACCATTAATCTCTGTGAAGTACGTCAAAAGATCAGAAGTGAGCTCGTTGAACACCGCAGTCATGACCTTCAGCCCGGCCACTGCCAGCGCGCGCCCCCGCCCCCTGCACTCCGCTCCCTCATCTGTTCCCGCCCCCACCTCTGTTCCAGCCCCCTCTGCCGCCCCCGCCCCCTCTACCTCCGAGGAACAGTTTTCGTAACTTTCCCACGCGGTTAAAAGAGGCAGAGACTGGACGGAGGCGGGGAGAGTCACGGCGTTCAACACTGTGTCTAGTTTCCTGAATAGACTACTGCAAGAGAAGGATACTGATAAGATAAGGTGTTAAATAGGAAAAGTGCTTATATTTCTACTTAAAACACCACGAACTTACCGAAGCACGACAGTTTGATCGGATCTTCTGAACACGCCCTCGACGTATCTCCATGCCTTCACCATGGTGAGGCTATCCTCTTGGCCCCCGCGCGCCGCCCCCGCCAGCACGGCGTCCCGCGCCCCCCCCAGCCCCCGCAGCACGGCGTTGCCCCGCGCCGCCAGCGAGAGGAACAGGTGCGGCTGGTACGTCGCGTTCTGGTAGTTGTTCTTCTTCCAGTTATACGATGTCTGTTAGCAAAAAGAAGTTTGGAGTTGTATGATGACCCATTTTTTCATAGTAGCAGACTTAGACTAAGTTCCCTATACGTAGTATGAGTATAAAAGTCCTACCTAAATATTCTATATCAACTTTTAGAACATTTCACTGAAAATAACTTACTTCATAATAAACAATTTGGTTTCACAAGGGGTCGTTCAACTGATGCAGGTGTTGAACTTTTTGTAAATATTGTTAGTGCATGGGAAAAGTCACAAGACGCCCTAGGTATTTTTTGTGATTTATCTAAGGCATTTGATTGCGTCCACCATGATACCTTTATAAGGAAACCCAACCATTACGGAATCAAAGATACCAATCCTAAACTTTTAATTTCATATTTAAGTGCTAGAACTCAAAAGGAATCGTACGGAAACATTCACGGAATCAGGTCGTCTGGGACAGTTGTAAGCATGGGGGTTCCACAAGGATCAATATTGGGCCCATTTTAATTTTTGGTTTATATTAATGATCTAACCTTTATGGTAGGTAATAATCACGATTAGGTGTTGTTTGCTGTTGATTTTTAAAATTAAAAGACAACAATCTTATTATGACGACGTAAACAATGCGCTCTCTAATGTTCTACAGTAGTTTAATGATAATAATTTAGCTTTTAATTATAAAAAACGAAGTGTATAAGAAATGTAGATTCTACTGTTTTTCTTGGTTTGACTGTAGACTGTAAGTTACAATGGGGGGCCCACATTTCAAAGCTGGCGAGTAGGCTGAGCTCTGCAGCGTTCGCGGTCAAGAAAATTCGCTCTTTGACTGATGTACACACAGCTAGGATAGTATATTTTAGTTACTTTCATAGCTTAATGTCTTACGGCGTCCTACTGTGGGGAAACGCTGCTGACATTAATACGATTTTTACGCTGCAAAAAAGAGCTGTTCGTGGAATTTACAAACTTGCAAATAGAGATTCTTTGAGAGAAATATTTAAAGATAGTGATATTTTAACATTCGCGTCCCAATACATTTTTGAAAATATATTGTAAACTTACAAAAATATTAATAAGTTTGTAAAGTGTAATGATAATCATGTCAATAATAATTCGGTAAAAACTAGGCATGGAAATAGATTAGCTTTCCCAAAGTATAAGTAGGCCAAAAGCAGCACGTCGTTTATCGGTATGTCGATAATTATTTTTAATAAAATTCCGGAGTCAATTCAGTCCCTGCCTTTTAATAAATTAAAAGTTACAATTAAGCAAGTATTGTGCAAAAAAGCTTACTATAAAATCAGAGACTATTTAGATGATAAAAAAGCATGGGACCGATATATAGACAGGCTATTTCTACTGCTATTTAAGATTGTTTTGTACCTATGAACTACTCTGTAAACAGCTTGACTAGGACATGATACTTAACTTTATGTACGTATAATTAACTTTATTTAAAAATGAACTTTTATTGTTTTTTTTTTAATGATTCATTTTATTTTATTCTGTACTGTTTTCTCGTTCCTTTGAATCGAGATTCGAATCTTTCCTTAATTAGTTCGTAATAGCACTTTAATATATTTTTTACTTTTATAGTGTTTAGCGGGCAGGTACAAGAAAATAATTGATATGTTCATTGAATGTACACGATTTAAAATTTCAAATTATGATTGTATAATTTCCGAAAAGAGTGCTGGGAGTTTTTTTCTGCCGGCTTTTTTCTCTCGGTCTACGGTTAGGTAAAGTCCAAGTTTGTAACACTGACGTTCATCTATAGGTACTTATAATAAATCTGTAGAGAGGTCAATTCTGTACATGAAATATATTTCCAAAATAACTATCACCCATTAGGGATCGATACTGATGCCAAAAATGCAATCAGTAAAATTTTTGTCTGTCTGTCTGTCTGTCTGTCTGTTTGCCTGTCGGACCGTTTTAGAAACAAAAACTACTAGACGGATTTTAACGAGACTTGGTACAATTATTCTTCATACTCCTCGGCAGGTTATAGGATCATCACGCTACAATCAACAGGAGCAGAGCAGTGAAGGGAAATGTTGGGAAAACGGAAGAAGTTACTCAATTTTTTAAGATTCCGTCGCGTGTGCAACATTGATGGTTAAAGCTACACAGAAATCATGTATGACGGAAATGTCCTCCTTAAAATTATATAAAAAATATCCCACGACAGCTATAGTTGACTCACAATAACACGTGTAACTCCCGACAGCAAGCAGTTCGAAGCTGTCTTATCATATTTGTCTAATCTTTCGTTTCAAAGTTGTGTTTTCAATTCGGATTTTTTATACAGTACTTCACTATTACGGCAGATAATTCAGTGGACACAGCTTATTGAACATAGCTAAACATATTACATACTAGCTTTTGCCCGTAGCTTCGCACGCGTTAAATTCGGAGTAAAATCCCTTTCCCTATACAATGTTACATATGCAAAAAAAACATAGGCACAGACAGAGAAAGCGACTTTGTAGTGATTATAAAGGAACTTTCTTAAAATGGAAGATTATCCGCCGATTCGTGAATTAATAATGTTATGTCGAGTAACTTTTGTAGGATATCTTAGTGATAGTGATTGATCATACAAAATACTCAAATATCAATAGGCTCAATAGGTACCACCTGGATGACAAATTTTTAAATTCCTTATTCAGAAACCGGCGGAAAATGTCTTGACTTTTTTTTTAATCCTACTAATATAATTAACGTGAATGTTTGTGATTATCTATGTATGGATGTATAGTAGTTTGTTACTCTTTCACGTAAAAACTACTGAACGGATTTGGATAAAACTTTGCAGTAATATAGGTTTATACATCAGAATAATACATAGGGTACTATTTACCGCGGAAAAACCTTTCATTCCCACGGGGAACCGACTTCCACGCGAATGGAGTCGCGGGCGGCCACTAGTTAAGTATATGTTACATATCTATGATGAATAAAACAATTTTGATTTTTGATTTGGTTTTGAATGACAATATAAGGAGATGATTTTCAAAGTTTTCTTTAAAGAAAGATCGATTTCCACTATTCCATGAAGTCCTTATTAAACGTCTTCTTCCTTCCATTCCTACCTTCCTCGTGGCGTTCCTCTCCCGGTAGTACAGTTCCCACTGCCCGCTGGTCTCCCGGCCGCACAGCAGCCGCTCGGCCGCCAGCACGGCGCGGCGCGAGGACTCGCGGAGCTGCAGCAGCGGGGACAGGCTGCCGGCGCACGGCCAGGCGGGGGACGCATTCAGAAGGGAAATTATGGGCTCCACCTGGGGGAAAAACGAAAAGGTCGGTTTCAGCTTCATGCAAAACCGTCAGTGCTTGTAAGAATAAAAGAAAAGTACGCAACCGCAAAAAACAAACAATCGAATATTTTTTTATGTATTATTAATTAAAATAGGAATTGAACTGGAATACGACTCTGAAACTTGCATTGCACGGCCTTAATAAGTAGACAAACTTTCTAAAATTCAGTTAGTTAACTTCTAAAGTTCATTTTTTCACTTTTCTATGGAGTTTCCACACTTGTGTCGACGACGAACTTGTGGTCAATTTACCAGCTGAACAGAATCTAAGATGTTATTAGTTTTTTTTTTTCTAAAAACATGTTTAACTTACATCAGTATCTCCCTTGATGAGTATATTGGCAAAATCCACCAGCAGGTAGGGAACGTTCGTCAATATATCTGTGATGGCGACAACTGTTTGCGAAGGAAGGTCTACGGACACTTCAGAGCTATTAGATATCCCTACAACAAACATTAGACATAATTTATATGAACATAAATAAAATACGAGAACTATGATTGTCTCATTTTTTGTTCAGTAGAAAAACTGTTATTATTGTTGAAATGTGGACCAGGGAGTAAATCTCACCTGCGATGAGATTGATCAATTGGTCCGTGATTTCGAGCGGAACTATGACTGAGTTCACAGAATACTTGAGTTGCATCCAACTGCTGGACGAGAGATCAAACGCCGGGTAGTCGAGGAAGTCCAGTACCCGGAGAATTAAGTTCACACTGGGAACAAAAAATCATATATCAAGAGTTAAATGATAATACATGAATCAAACAACTCGAAATCCGTGAAGTGACCTTAAACTTTAAACATATATTAGTTTTTCTTTTAGGCGTCAATTTTCAATTAAAATTGACGTTCAAATACAATGAAGTGCAACAAGCCCAGTACTGTTGTGATCCTACCGTCAAGCCCGCACTCACCCCAGCTGCAGCTGGCTGCCCGCCCCCCACGCCCCGCGCGCGGAGGCCGCCCCCGCGCGCACCGCCCCCCACCCCCGCTCGTCCAGGTTGTAGTCGTGCCGCAGCAGGAAGGGCAGCTCGCGCGACACCCACGCGTACACGTCCTTCACGCCGGACACCAGCGACGCCCACGGGACCTCTTCCAGCGCGTTGTGACGAGGAGTTTTTAATGATTTGATCTGGTAATAGGGTAGTCGTGTTGGTCTATTATAGATTTTTAATGAGTTTAACATTATCAAGTGTTTCATTCATAAAAAAACATAATACTGTTCTTTGTAGCTAAGAGAGAGCAGGGGGAGTCATAGAACATTTATTTTAGTTCTAATTTTATTCTCTTGAACATTCGCAACCATATTTTTACATTGCCCATTTATAAACTGGGGTTAGACTTTGGGGAAACCGCGTTAATTATCGCGATAATAGACGTATAACATTGATGTGGCTATTGTGATATTCCAGGTGGTGTATATGTGTTCCTCACCGCCCTGGCGAGCGGCTCCCCCCCGCGCAGCGCGCGCCCCGCGGCGTCCCCCGCGCGGCACAGCGCCTCCGCCAGCTCCCCGCGCCGCGCCGGCCCCACCCCCGCCAGCTGCACGAACTGCCCCGCGCGCCCCGCGCCCGCGCAGAACACGTCCGACACGGGAGTCGACAGCAGCTTGAACGTCTGCAGCCAATCATACGAACAAGCTATTCATAAGAATATAAGGTCGGAACACTTGATGAAAGACGGTACCGTATGGTAAAACTATCGGAATTCTTAAAGATTGGAATTTAATTCAATAGACATGAAAAAATTTAACACTTGGATCTACAATTTATTGTTTTATTAAAAATAGGTTTTTATTGACAATGTTATAAATAGACCAAAGATACGAACGAAATTTAAAATAACGCTAAAATTGTTTGAATTTAACACTGGAAAACGAATGAAAAACAAAGTGTAAAAGAAACGGCAATAAATAACTGCTGCACAAACACACTAGCTAATATTAATCTAACTATATAAATAAAAATTAATCACTAGTATAAGTAAAAGTAAAGTAAAATACACTTTATTGCACAACAAAATAAAACAATTTAAAATTAACAAATATACAAGCAAAAGGTGGCCTTATTGCTTCAAGCAATTTCTTCCAGGCAAACCTGGCGAAGGAGACAAAATACGAAAGAAATGGATAGGTGCAATAATTATCATGAAAAATACAATAACAAGATATAAGTAATAGAAGTAAAATATGTAAAATAGATGGATATAAGTAAATATATACATACACATAGATAAACATGATATACATATATATTTATATAGATATATATATTTATACATACAAGTACCTGAATTAATATAGGTAACATAACTATGATGAATAAAATAGAATTAGATGACAGTTTTAAAATGATTTTGGACAGATGTTTGGAAAAATTGAATCGTTTTTGATTTTCGGATTTCTGAAGGGAGAGAATTCCACAATCTTACGGCCTGTACAGCAAAGGAAGTACCATAAAAGCTGGTGTGGTTGGTTGGTGTTACCAATATTAAGGAAGTGGCACTTCGTAGGCTGAGAGTGTGACTTTCGTGCCAATATGTAAAACGTTTTTTCAGATATTTCGGAGTATTTGAATCATTCAGCACACGGTAGAGGAGACAAAGAATATGAGTATTCCTGCGAAGTCGGATTGGAAGCCACCCGAGCTTAGTGCGAAACTCTGAAATATGGTCATATTTGCGCAGTCCGAATATAAACCGGATGCACAGATTTTGAAGCCGCTCGAGTTTGTTAAGTTGCTCCTCATTTATGTCAACGAACGATAGATCCGCGTAATCAAGGATGGGAAGGAGAATGGATTGCGCTATAGTAATTTTGGTAGAAATAGGCAGAACGTTACAAAGTCGTCTAAGGCTAGCGGCAGCAGCAAACATCTTCCTGCTCACTTTCTCAATCTGCGGTTTCCAGGACAGCGAGCTGTCAATGAGAACACCCAAGTTTTTTACGCAAGTGCTAAAAGGAATTTGAATACCATTAAAATAAACATCAGGCAAACTCTGCCAATCTATTTTTTCCAACATTTGTCGGCTACCGATAATGATGAGTTGTGTTTTGTGTGGATTTACCATTACACCAAAGTTTTTACTCCAATCATTGATAGTGGCTAGATCGATGTTGGTCTGTGCAACCGCTGAGTTAATACTATCTACAGGTGCATGAGAGTAAATTTGTAAATCGTCTGCATACAGATGGTAGAGAGAAGAGATATTGGAGGTAATGGAATTAATAAAAATACTAAAGAGAAGTGGGGACAACACGCCACCTTGCGGAACACCGCAGTGCAAACCACACCACGGGGTTTGTCTATCTTCAATAGATATACGCTGACGACGTCCACGCAAGTAACTTTGAAACCAATCAGTTGCCGTTGGAGATATGTTAAGAGATCGTAAGACTGCGAGCATTATGTCAAAGTCGACAGTGTTAAATGCATTACTAAAGTCTAGTAGAGTTAGAATAGTGAGCTGTCGCTTTTCCATAGCTGCTCGTATGTCATCCGTAATATTGACCAATGCTGTGACAGTGCTATGCCCGGGCCGAAAACCTGACTGAAAAGGATTAAGGAGATCATTAGAAATAAGGAAGTTATTTAATTGGTGGTATACCAATCGTTCTAGAACTTTTGATAGGAATGGTAGGATAGAAATAGGTCTAAAATCGGTAAAGGAAACAGGATTATTGGTTTTAGGTAGTGGAATAATCTTAGCATCCTTCCAGATGTCAGGAAAAGTGTTCGTTGCTATAGAGAAGTTAAGGATTTTGGAGATTATAGGAACTAGGATATCAAGGATAGGGAGTATCATTTTTCGACTTACACTGTCACTGCCTACGGCATCAGATGTTATGGCTAATATGTTTCTCTTAACATCACAATCAGCAAACTGATTAAAATGGAATTGAGGAAAACTGGGTAGAGGTAAAGAGGAAAGTTTACTGATGGTAGCAGCCTTTAAAGGTTCTGCGCAAAGGAAAGAGGTAGCAAAGTGTTTGTTAAGGGCATCAGTGTCAAAATTTAAAGGCAAGGTATCACTTTGTGTTTTACCTATACCTACTGATTTGAGGAATTTCCAGGCTTTCTTAGGGTCCGGATTGTCTAAAGAGGTGTGGATATGGCGTCGTTGTGCATCTCTACAAGCCGTATTGCAGCGATTACGTAGTACCCTGTAAAATTCTTTATTTTGATCAGTAGGATTCTTCTTGAATTTTGATTTTGCACGGTTTCTTCGTGACATCATCGATTTAAGATCGGCAGTAAGCCAAGGAGCAGGAAGATGTTTTACTCTGATTGGTTTTATAGGCGCATTCTTGTCATAAAGCGCAACGAGGAGATTATTAAAAACGCGCACCTTATCGTGAACTGACTGTTCATTATCTACAGAAGACCAATCAAGGTTTTCAGCATCTTCTTTAAGGTTTTCTGTGTTCATTCTACCAAAATTACGTCGCAGGATTACTTATTATTAGGAGTATACCATAACTGATTAATTGAAACGGATTATTATTAATAAGTAGTACGTTACAATGAGTTTTATTTCAAAATCCAGTAAGTCTTTTTTTAAAGTAAGAAGTATTGGTGTCCATTTCCTATTTTCATTTCACCTTAGTTTTGTCCATGGCCGTATCTAGGAATATCTTCACAATATCGGGGTACAGTCTCTTGATGTCCTGCAGCGTGTTGGTGGGCACTCTGCGCAGTTGTTCGTTGACAGCTGTCAGAATGACAGTGACGTCCTTCAGCATGGGCGCCATCTTGAACGACAGCACCACGTTCTGCGTCACCACCTCCTTGGCAAGGGCGCCGTGGATCGTGATGCTGGGGGGGAACAATGATTTAATGTGCTGGGTTTATTTAGAGCATGGCGCCTAATTTAAAGGTTGGAGAAGATGCTATACTTAATTTTAAAGCTAATAATAACTAAGAACATTATAAATTATGTTTAACGTCACCACCGTCAACCACCCTTCAACATAGCCAAGGGTTACGTTTAGATAATATTATAGCCAAGAGATTATCTCTTTACATTAATACTCTATTCTGAAACCTTGACCAAATACCTCTTTATTTGTAGTTATTATGAAATTTGCTAATTTGTGTAATAGAATGTGAAAATAATAATTATTAAGCACATAAATAAATGTTAAGTTTTCTTACAGCATAAGCGTCCCTGACCGCCTTTTACTGTTCAAGACGTTCATGAAGTCCGAGTCTCTCGTCACGTTGAGTAGTGTCTCCCACCGTACATCCCGCCGCGGCTGTCCCTCCGAGCTGGACAGTGTCGTCGTGAAGTTCTTCAGGACGTCGAGGTCGTGCTCGATGCTGTACAGCAGGGCGCTCGTGTCCTTGCCGAGGGAGTCTTGGATGAACAGAGACGCCATGCTGTTGATCTGCACGAAAACCATGTATGAATACTTATCAGTCGCTAACATAGGCTTTCATTGTTATCGCAGTTACCTTATCTTTGACTTCCATAATTTTAAAGGATCTAATGAGATCTGCAACAAAGTTTTTCCACGCATCGTTGCAGAGTTGTGACTTTATAGAATTGGCCTCGTCTTTAGAAGCTCTGAAGAATGTTTGTAATTTATACAGGTCACAGAAAAGCTGGCCGGGGTGGTTTATTTTTGATATTAACATCTAAAAACCAACAAGTGAAATTCAATGAAAAATACTCACAAAAGAAGTTAAAAAAGGATAAATTAAAAGCTGTATTATTTTAAGATTAGCATAAAGCATTTGACACTATATACACTTAAAAAGCATTTGTATATTATGTAATTTACTATACTCAAGGTTATTTCTACCTGTGTTCGTTCAGCGTCAGCCAAAGCATCTAATCCTTTTACAACTACAGCAGGAGGAAGGTTCACTAACATGTGAACGGCGGCGGGGTGCCTCGAGGAGGTATTATACGCCACTTCTTCTATAAACATGTTAGTTTCTAATACTTGATTCGCTCCTTCGATTAGTTTGGTTAGAAGAGTGGAATAGAATAATACTCTCTGTTTGATGTCGCTTGGCAGCCATCGGTGGATGAAATTTAGGATTTTTGACAAGCTGCAAGTGGTTATTGTTAATTTTGTTCACTAACGTACTATCAAGGGTGGCTATTTACAATACGAAACTACGGAGAGTGACTTACGTTTCAAAAACTCCATTTGTCGAAGCTTCCATAAGTTGATCGAATACAGTTAACGCACTTTTGAAAGTATTTACAAAATTGGTTAATTTATCTACTTCAATTTCATTATTGTTTTCGTCGTGGTTAGAGTCTTCGTTTAATTTCGTCTTTTCACTAACGAATTTGGTCATAAAGTCCAAAGCGATGTTAATGACGCCCGACATTTCTTTCATGGTTTTAAAAGCCTGAGTATTTCCGAACGTAGGTTCAAATACTTCCAATGTTTTATCTATTCTGTAACGATAACGTAATGTTTATTATTATTTAAGCCGAGATATGTTATATTTCCTGGTAATTATTTAAAGCACAGGTCTAAACCATACAGCGTTAAGTTAAAGTAGTGGAACTCAGTGGTCCGTCCTTGTCGCAGGGTGTCTAGCTCGAGTGGCAGGAAGCTCTCTATCCGCGACATCCTCATCACAGCCGTCATCGTGTCTCCGAGTCCTGACACCCTCTCATCACCAGTTAGCTTGTAGTACATCTTGCCAAACTGAAATTTAGTCAAGCCTTCAGTACACGTGGACATCTTAAAGAACAGACTATGTAAAGTTCCATAACTTACATACCAGTTTAATATATTTACTAAAGTCGATCTCCACGACAAGGTCCATGAACGCCTGGTTGAACTCCGCGGTGTTCATCCCGCAGAGAGCCTCCACTACAGCGTCCAGTGAGTCCGCGGCCGCGATCTTCAGAACGGACGAGACGGACTCCGGCCGGCAGCGGTCCAGCTCACGAGACGTTAGCTGGAGACAATGGACATGGTGTAGGAACGTATACCAGTAGCAATAAGGTTTTAAATGCGTGATAGTTAACGATTTTAGTTTTATAAGGAGATATTTCTTAAGTATCACAAAAGTTAATAAAAGAAGATGATGACAAAATAGGGACCTAAAAATAGATAAATGCGGATAGTGTAAATATTGTATGTTTGTGTGAGTGTGGGTATGCAGACTTACACCTTGTATTTGTATGGTGGCGATCATCACATCGTCGATCACATCTTCAGAGAGATGCAGAGATGTCGAGAAGTAGTCTCTCACTCGTGCGGGCTTACTGAAGAGATCCTGCACTTTTAGGCCGTTATCTGTAAGACATATCTAACCTGTTATAACTAAATTGGTAAATTAACTTTGTATTGAGCTATTTGAAGATGAAGAAGTCGAATCGTAACAAAAAAATAGTTGATATCTAAACATCAAAAAACTCTAATTGTTTTATCACGATACATGATCTTCACGAGGTTGTAATTAAATAAATTACTTTGGAACTTACCAACCATCATTTTTATTAGTTTTTTTATTTACGCTGAAAAACAGCTACGTCATACATTAGGCATACTACATGGCATGTGAGGTAAGGCGTGGTGAACTCACTGGCGATGAGTATGAACTGCGGCTCGTCGGCGACGCGCGCGGCGGTGGCCAGCAGGCGCAGCGCGGGGGGCGCCAGCGCCGCCAGCCGCAGCGCGCCGGGGGGCAGCGCCGACAGCCGCCGCGCCACGCCCGACAACCTGCGGGGCGGCCGGGGGTTCAATAACTCTCCAGACTGACACACCAACTATGTGGCCCTAAACTAAGCAAAGCTTGTACTATGGGTACCACACAATGGACTAGGGGGGAACCTGGTTACACCCAGACACGAGACAATATCGAAAAACCATTTTTACGAAATTGGCCCGACCCGAGGTTCGAACCCGGAACCATCCGCTTAGCAGTCCGGTATATATACCGCTGCATCACAGAGGTCGTCTTGGGTTAGGTTAGCAGCAGTACTCAACAAATTGCTAGTAAATAACCACGTTGTGGGTGGGAGAGGCAGCTGTCCAGGTTTGGATAGGGACAGCTCGATTTTGTTGGTTAAATTAAGGTTGAATAAATTAAGGCCAAAATAGAAGGGGTTTTTTTCCAAAAAAAACCCTATAAACAGGTTGTTTTAAGTATATTGCCATTTAATAAATATGGAATAAGAAGTCTCTTTAAAGCAGTTTAAAACTCGGTTATATTGAATACATCATATGACAGCCCCAACGAATTTCTTTATTAGTTAAGTTATTATTGGTTTTTAATAACATTTGTTTTTCTAATTGTTTAAAATTGATACTTAATCGATTTTTCCGAGTATACATAATAAAATAAACTTAATAAACATAGTTGTTTTTGCTTAAATTGTAATTTGTACAAGTTTTAGGCCAGACAATTGTAGCTCAGCTGTTAACAAAGCCAGAACTAATACAAAACAGATGTCAGTGTATCATTACCGCCGAAAAATTCAAAGTAACCTCCTAGTTGAAGAAAGAAAGTATAGGTATTATTGGTTTCGCAGCTGTACGATATTAATATTATTTTATACAATGAATTATATTTTGCTTTAATGAAACAGATGTTTTGTTCAAAAAACAAAACATACTTTAGAAATAGGTTTAAAATTTATTGTTAAAATTAGACTTTGTCAATTAAATTAAATTTTCAACTTATGCATATCTTTATCTCAAATTCTGCTTTTATAACTTATTGTGACTGATTTTCATATAATATTAATAAATAAACAAGTAAGAGGAAAGCCTTTGCACATTATTTGGTATTTGTGCCTTCGAATAATTAGATTCAAAGGAAGTCAGTTAAAAATACAATTTGGAAAATCCAAATACGTCAGTTGTCCAGTGTAACGCGTAGTGTACCGATGAGATTTAATGGGTTCAATTAGTACTGTGGGAGCGATTGTATTATAATTTGTGTGACGAAGTGGGCTAAGGTTGACGTTTGCCAGCCTTGTGGCGATCATCTCACCATATAATTACTGATCATCGTGAGTTCTAAACACGAGCGAATTTGCTTGTAGACCAGCTACGAAATGGTCGCGTTACCATCAATTTCAATTGATAAATGTATTTATAATGCAATTATTTTTCTGACTTGATTATAGCGTTGCCAATATTTGTTAGATCTTCTTGTAGGTAAATACGTATCCTAAATTTAATTTGGCAGTTCACGGTGTCATGAAAGACGACGATACCGACCTCCGAATTGGTTGTTAAAGCCATGCTGCCACTCCACAGCGTGGTGTAGACTTCAGAGCAGGGATGTTATGGATATAAAATTTCGGATGGGATTGGATACGGATATTGGAATAATTATTATACCGGATAGGGATACGGATATGAAATAATT
Organism: Emmelina monodactyla; assembly: GCA_916618145.1. Lineage (NCBI taxonomy): Eukaryota > Metazoa > Arthropoda > Insecta > Lepidoptera > Pterophoridae > Emmelina > Emmelina monodactyla. Next base: position 9,603,136 of record OU745316.1, read on the forward strand.
TCGGATTATCCGTTACTTTCGGATAATTTCGGTTACGGTTTTTAGATTTTTAAGGAATTTTAATTTATTTGTCATCCAACACGCGGCAAAACAACTCGTCATAACTTGAATCAAAGAGTCTCCGTCCCTATCCGATACTATCCGAAACTTTTATTTCGGATTCGGTTACGCATACGGATATTTTTTTATTTGGATATCCGATTATTTTGGTTACGGTTACGGAGCTCCCTAACATCTCTGCTTCAGAGTACTAACTTGGAGTTGTCATAGGTGGGTATCTGCTGGTACTGGTCCATGGGCCGGCACTCGTTGCCGACCTCGCACAGGAACGACTGCAGGAACGGCAGCACGCCGGCGCTGGGCAGCGCGCGCGCCGCGAACTGACCTGCGAGTGGAGTTACATTCATGTGGGTATGACTTTAGGTAATTCACAAATGCTTTTACTTTTATAGTGTTGAGTTGAGGTACGAGAAAATAATTTATATGTTCACTGAATGTACACGTTATGCTTTTTTCTCTCGGTCTACGGTTAGGTGAAGTCGAAGTTTGTAACATTGACGTTCATTTTAAGTATATGTTACATATCTATGATGAATAAAAGAATTTTGATTTGATGCAAAGAAGCATAAAGATATCAATAAATCTGTGAATGACATTAAATAACATTTTACACTGGCAAAAAGTCTTAACACTGTAAGAGTGTGACAGTGCAGTTAAATTGTTGTGATCACTTGTAAGCTGTATTCGCTTTAAATTATCGTTGAGGAATTTCGCCAAATATCCAATTACTTAACGTACTTTCCCCGAAACTGAAAAAAAACTTGACCAAATAGGTTACATTTTATGTCAAACTTTGATTGTATTCAGCAACTTTTCTCAAGTATCTTATCAGGTATATAGGAGACAGGTCCATTTGGAGTGGTAGAGTCTAGCTGTAGGCTCTCTCTGCAGCGATTGCTGGGCTGACTCGACCGGTGAAATACCACCGTCGCACAGAAAACCATAGTGAAGTAGGGACGATGTTCCTGCGTTTCGTTCGGTGAGTGCGATATCTGGTGCCCAATTTTCTCAAAGGCTCAGCAACACACAGTGTTGCGGGTAGTCATGGGCGGCGGTGATCACTTACCATCAGGTGACATGCATGCTATTGCTTTGCCATATTATATAACAAAAAAAAAAAGCTCCCAGTAGCGTGTATATGACTCACATGTGGGGTAGTAGTGGTTGTCGATGTTCGCGCGCACGGCGTACGCCGCCAGCACCACCGCCGCCGTCCACGCCACGCCCAGCAGCGTCACCTGCAAGCGAGTGGACACTCTATGTGTAGGAGCTGAAGGTGCACTTTACAAGATTGGAGGTGAGCAAATTGGTTGACTAATGTTTGGTCAAACAACGAAAAACAAAATGATCATTTGAAATATTCCGATTGAACAAATAATCATTTGAACAAAAACATCTCATATTAAAAATAACATTTGTGTAAATGTGTTAATCATTTTACAAATTTTTTACTTGGCAAATTGTTTTAATGTTAAAGTAACGTTTCAAAAATATTCATTTGACAAGTATAACGTTTAAAAAATTATTCATTTTATAAAACGACGGAGATAAACTGTTACTTGATAAATCAGGCACATTGACGGATCACATTTTAAATTTAAGGGTGACCATTATTACATTAAAATAAACTCATAGTGGATAATTAGGTAAGATAAGGTGTATAATAATTGAAGACATGAGTGGATGAAGGTGATATGTCGCATTTTTGGTTTTCGGTGTTTTTTTGTGTGTATGAAGGTAATATGTATAATTGAATTATTACAAACCTTAAAACCGTCGAAAAAAAGCTTATTTATGTAAATAAATTTTTTAAAAAGGAGTTATGTTTAGTTTTACAGAAAAAAATACAGATGATGAAAGAGGTATGTACACATATCACCCTCTCCAACTCTCACTGCGCTTACTAAGTTCGAATAAAGCGGCCCCTATTCTCCGTGAATGAAGGTGTTATGTCGCAAAAAACATGTCTATCAGTATTTGCACTTAACACCTCTTAGCACCTAGTTTTATAAAACCGCAAGGACAAATAAGTTTAAGTTAGTTCATGGAAGAAGGAGTTATGTTCAATTTTTTTTAAATATAATATCCAATAATATCGCAAGAGTTTTATCATCAACGTACCCTCAATTTAAGATCATTCACACACTATTTTACATTCAAATTTAAGGCATAACTAATCATTTAAGCGACTTACAAAAGAAAATTGTAGTGAAACTTTAACTTCAATTTACTCAAAATCTAAAAAATAGCACTTATCACCTTCATCCACTCACGTCTTCAATAATAAAACGATTAGGTAGTTTGCAAAATAATGTTTTGTTGTAATGAAAGATTGACATTTGATGTGGTTGTCAAAATAGTTATTTAAATAATACATTGCTTGTAAAACGATAATTTTATCAAGTGAAAATTTGTTCAAATGATTGTTTTTTCATGTATTTTGTCTAATGATAGGATAACGAATAAATTGGGTGAGTAGTCAGTTTTGATTCATGTTCTCGTAAGTACCTACCTAAGTTTAAGGTGATCAATGTCTACAAGATTATCATCTTAAGATTAACTCTAGAAAATTAAGTACTATATTAACTTCGCTTCTAACAAAAATTTTCGCCATACATATTTATTTACGAGTATTGTAGCTGGTAGAAAGAAAATCGCTATTTGAGTTTATTTTTTAATCAGTCTGAACTACATGACAGATTTGATTTTGGTATATTTTATCAATCAACTGTGTTTTTTAGTACAGTAATTTAAAAATATACATAGAAGCCTAAATTCTATGTTTTTTGATCAAGCCTTCGGTTCCCTAGTGTGTAATAAAACAAGTGTGTCCCCACCAGTCGTCGCCGGCGCACCAGGCAGTCCTTCCACAGCAGCAGCCGCAGCCGCGCGCCCCGCCCCCCGCGCCCCGCGCCCTCGCCGCCGCCCTCGCCCCCGCCCCCACCGCTCGGCATCACACCTCATCCACTGAAAAAAAAAAAACAGTGAAACTTTAATTTTAAACGGTTTTTTTCGCGTTCTTATTTATCTTATATTAAACGTTTAGTCTTAGCGATCCATAGGATTGAAACCATATCGACAACGTCTTAATATAAAATACATAATATGTATAAAAAAATTATTAAAATACCTTTCATATTCACATATTTTTTACATTTATCTTTAATTAGATTTGTAAAGACTATTCTAGGTTTCTATAGCGTTCAATTTACATATGGTTTATATTTATTGATCAACTAACTATTTATAATTGCCTCAATTAACTGGTTTAACTCAGATTTAACGTCCTATTAATATTATCAACTAATTGCCATAAGCCGATCTGTGAGTTTAACTGTAATTAACTATGTTTATAAAGTAAGTAGACATTATAAAGTAAATAGGAAGTTAAAGTTTATTTTTCACACTATGCAAAATAATTATTTGATCCCTGACAACATAAAAGATGAAGTTATTAATATGTGGGAAATAAATTTACGTACTTAATTAACACTTTAAAAAAGAAATACAACTCAACAGAGAGAGCACTTGTTTTCATTGCGTTGTTTAGTATATAGGTATGTGAACAATATTCTAGTGTATATGTAAACAATTAAACACCTAATTTTTAACCTATTTGTTAATATAGTAACACTAATTCATGTTTATGCGTCTCAATAAACTATGGATCATAGTCTATGGTGTAGTTCGCGAGACGTGAGGTGAGCTTTGCATTCGTGTGCGTGGTCACCAAAAGCAGTCAGACAAGAAAATAATTTTGTCTTGACATAAAACAGTTTAAATAAAAACTATAAGAATTAGATTAGTAAAAAAAATACAAAATCGAACTACTTTGTAAAAAAATACGTAGACATTGATAAAAAATGTAATATAAAAAATATAAAATGTAAAATACATTTCGCCTTCGTATTATATCGATTGAAAAATAAGGATAAAACTTCTAACGAGGAACGTATAAAATAAAACGGAAACATAAAAAAACATATTTAGATTTACTGGCAAAGAGTGATACTTGTCTTAAACTTTATAGACAAACACTAATGCAAAGCTCAGCTTAAACCTTTTGAATTATAAATAGTTATTGATTTGAAAAGTCAGTAACAGACAGATCAATTAATGTCACAAAAGCACAACAAGCAGTTTCTAACAATGAGGTTTTAACTATAGTGTAAATATTAAGACTGGTCATTAGAATTTCTTCTGACTTAGGCCCGTATTAATAAAGCACTCTTAACTCAGAGATCGATTTCAGGTGACACGCTCTTGATAATAATTAATTAATTAGTAAGGAACTTGAGAAGTGTTGAGCGCTGAGATCGATCTTGAGAACGACTTATAAATACGGGTCCTGGCATCCTGAAATAAGGATAAGATAAGAATAAGTTTTATAGCTGATCGCGACCTATGTCAATGTTACAACCGCAATGTTTTGTTGATAATTATCAGAAATAACAGACAAAAAATACAAGTCCGAAGGTTTGTACGGAAGTTTTAAACATTTCCACTCTTAGTTTTATTTTACTTAGGGCCGATTTTTCAATAGTCAGTTAAGCCTTCAGATAGGACTTATTCTATGGATAGCAAGATTGTGAATTTTTCAATTAGCGAATAAGCTCTAACAGAAGGTTAAACTCGATAACTGGCGGATAAACTTAGCTGCCTCTTTTTGCCTCAGTTAAGCAGTTATCTAACAGATTATTTGACGTTTCTGTCATCATGCGTATGTAAATATAGGATAATTTATTTGTGTTTTGCTTATTTTTTGTAAAACCATGGATATTTTACTTTAATTGAAGACAATAATGTATAGTTATCAAAACGGGACAAAAATATATATCACAAGAGGTTTAATTTTGAATATCTGTGCAGTAAGCTATTGTTGACATCACAGATGTATACATTTCTAGATGGAGTAATACGTTTGATGTGTGCGTGTCACAAATAACACACTGCTAAAGATACGCTATATCAAAATGAGGATTACTTGAGAATTATATTAAAATACTAAGTAGTTATTAAGACATACAGTAACATAAAGTATCTCTGAGTATATGAAATACGAAATCGATTTTTTAAAAAAGCATCAAAAATATTCTTAGCAATCAATATAATAAGATAGAAATACTTTCTCAAAGTTTACAGACACATGTTAAAATATATTGTATTTGTAACTTTTATTTGTTTTTTTTTTTCGGTGGGCTCCATCTAGTTTTCGGTATATCTATGTATTATCGTTGACGGCAAGTCTTGATGTCATACCTAAATTTTTTGTCAATTGGGACACCCGCTGTCAATGCGTTGAAAGTTTACAGTCCTTTTCTAACAACTGTAAAATATATAAGAATGTCTCTTTCTTGCACAAATATCATTAGGATAGCTAGCAGAGGGTTATCTGACCATTGAAAAATTGAAACTTTATTATTCGTCTCAGTTAAAGCTATCTGGCTGTTCGATATCTGGCGTTTTAACTATCTATTGAAAAATCGGCCCTTAATTGACAATAATAAACAACAACATCGTTAATGTCATTTAAAAAAAACATTTACACCTCACCTGTTAAGTTTTAATCAAATACAAATTCCTAACAATTAACGATAATCTGAAAAAATGAAGACATAACAAAAAATACAAGGTAGGCAATTATAAGCCATTATTAAAAGCCTAAGTTTTAGCCGTATCGAATTTACTTCTAGGTTCTTCTACAATGCATATTATAAAAAAATATACATACATGTAAACAAATTACAATTTAAACGCCTCAAAAACACACAAGGTAAATTTTTTATTAATTTAAATATCAGAAGAGAGAAAATTTACTTAATTTGAAGGCGACTCGTTATTGAATCTAAGTAATTCTCAATTTCGATATCATAAACAAGTGCAGTTTATAAGTGCGGTCCATAGTTAGGTACTCATGAATTAGGAGTTCACATTTTGTTTATTTGCAATTACGTTTACTTGACTACTTAATGATGATGATGGAGAACATTAACTCAGGACTTGTCGGTTTATTGTCGCCGCGAGTCACATTCAATTAGTTTTGTTGAATAATTGTTCACTTCGAGAGGTCACTCACAGGTTTCCGGGGAACGTGATTAATGTGCCGAGAGTCTAATGATTTTTTTGCAAAATTTTGTCGAATTAACAAAAACGCACACAACACCGCGTTGATTCTAAGAAACAATAGAGGACAAAAAAACAACGAGTTAATTACCGGCGTCGACAATACACATTGTAGCAGCTACCTACCCACGCACCGCTGATACGGGCCGCCGCCGCTCACCTATCTTCATCATTGATGTACAAGAATCGACACTGCATTATTATCTTTCCCCGTTTTTCGTTTCAAATATAATTATGTAATGTTAATTAAAGGATTAATCATATTTATTTGAACCATGATTATACAAAATGGTGAGAGTAGGTAAATGTTTTTATAATTAAATTAAAGCAAACAAATTAGTTCGTTGGCGACGAACAAACTGGAATTTGATAACATTTATTTTCCGTTTTAAAATATTTAGATTACCAAGAAGTACTTATTCATATAGTAGTATAGGATCCAGCTATAGAACGACCTTCACCGAGCTGGTTAATGGATGAAAGATGTTTTTTATAAAACAAAATATGACAAAAAATATATTGCTAAGAGCCCTGCCATGGCGTCTTAATCAGGCAGAGCTTCTAATAAGTTGTCTAAAAAATTTCAGTCCGAATTTTTTTTTATTTTTTTTTTTACTTTGTCTTGATTAATGAACAAATTCCATTCCAATAGAAAATATGAAGCCTTTAGAACATACAAAAGTTAGGTTGACTATTTGTTTCCCGTCACACCGGCGTAAGTTATAAATATCGATTTAACTACGTGTTTATACCTACCTGCCTACCCAAGAGTTGTGACGGCAAGTAAATAGTCAACGTAACGTTTGTATTTTCTTAAGGCTTCATATTTTAGATTGGGATGGAATTTGTTCATTAACCAAGCCAGTGTAATTTAAAAACCAAAAGATTTATTTTTTAATTGATAATATATCATATTCTGGACTGAATTTTTTTAGACAACCCATTTGCAATATATTTATTGACATATTATATTTGATAAAAAATATCTTTTATCCATTAACCAGCTCGGTGAAGGTCGTTCTATAGCGGGATCTTAGACTATAGTGGTTGTTGCCGACGTGTGAGGGAAAACCCGATGTTGTTAACAGTTTAATGGAATCAACCGACGTAAAGATGATTTTATTCAACATCATGCATTGATATGCGACAAGGTAATGTTACCTACATTTTACTAGCAACAATAATTGAAGCAAGCATGCTTCTCTCTTATCTAGAGATGTACCTCTACAAACGAAAGAGCCCGACTACCAATGCATAGAGAAACACAATGTGGACGACATTTGTAACGTAACTTAACAAGAAATTATATTAATATGCTAATGTTTATTTATCTATGTGTTATCTAATGCGCAATTTCCATTGCTTTGGGTTCGAATTAAAAATCACATATGACCGATATCTCTAATCCCTTGTATTTTTAAATCCTCAGTAATACCTCATCATCAATTATATGATGTTCTAGTAACACATCCTCGAGCGGTAACCACACGTGGTATCTCGGCGTCCATCTCAGACTGAAAATTATTGTTTTTCTCACCGAGCGCCACCAACAATTACAGAAAAAATATCACGTACAAGATAAACATAACTTAGAATAAGTTATTAACAGATATTATCAACTATTCCGTTTCCTATAGACATGAGTATGGTCGCTTGAAGGACGAAACTATTTGTCAAACCATACATTTTTTTTTGTTAAGATTAGTTTTTATTTAAGTAATTAACTCCGAAGCTTCTTAACACAATAACATTAGCCCATGTTTTGTTCTTAATATTATGATTTAAGCCTAAAGAAATAAAAAAAAACAATAGAAAATGTTTTTTTGAGCTGTTTTATCTTGTTATGATTAAGTTCTTTTATTTATTTAAATAATATCACAAAAAATTCAGCTATGTTGTTTTTCCAAACAATATCAGTTTAGGCTTCCTTTACAGAACCCGCTGCTTAGGTCGGTACGAAGAGGAGAGTAGATTTCAGTGAGTAGACATTTATCGGAAATTAGTGAAGCTGCAGGCAAAATGCTGGTATGCGTAGGTGCCCCCCGCTCCTGGTCAGTAGGTACTCATAGTTAACGTCATCACAACAAAAGCTGATGTGGCATTGTCATCGCGTCGTTAATTTTTAACAGTTTATTATTGTATTTGTTCCTCGACGAGCTATTACCCGGAGAACAACCGGAACGATGCGTCGACATCAACAAATTATTCACATGATGAAATAATGATCCTATCTGTCAATAATCACCAAATTTAAGAAATCATTCTATACAATTATCAAATTTGGCTATGTTTTGCGACTACTCTATTCTCTTGTGCATTATGTAAGCTGTTTGTTTTCCTTAATGATAAATAAATAAATAAATGATCTTTTTAAGGTTTCCGTACCCTATTCGTGGAAACGGGACCCTATTACTAAGACTACACTGTCCATCCATCCGTCTGTCTGTCACCAGGCTGTATCTCATGAAGCGTGATACTTTTGATAGATGATGCACATGTATTGCCGCTAAAACAAAAAAAGATTTATTTTTATTTTTTTATTTAAAGTGAGTGGGTTCTGCACTGGGCCGGTTTTTGTACGACTGTTAGCTTAAACGTTTATTTCTTGACATGACAGAGCAGGAATAATCGACGGCTATCAGTTGTTACGTTATGATGAAATGTCATGTGACATCAGAACTAAAAGAACTTTATAAAGCAAATATACAGCACTTTGTTTACATTACAGTACCTACTTAGTTACCTTAAAGTTAAATAAATTAACAACATACCTATAATGTTGTTTGCGGATTTATTTATACAACGGATTTGGAAAGAAAATTTCAAATCGATAAGAAATGAACTTTATGGAATACCACATATGTAGGTATACCTCGAAAACATTAGCTGCGGGCGAGACCGCGGGGAGGAGAGCTAGTTAACAAGTATAGTTGACGCAACTGCCTTAAATAATAGAAAGAGAGGCAGTTTAGTGTCTGCAATAAATTCTACATAATTTACGTATTTGTTTGTATTAATAGAATGTGACCGCAGTAGTCACCGACCGTAGAGCACATTCAATAAGCTACAATTTCTAGCAAATCGCCTTTGCTCTTGGCCTTGGAGAATTTTTTCATTTACTTAGTGCAAAGGCATGTGTTAATGTATGTAAATACTTTTTATTATACTTACATAATTATAAATAGAAATAGCACAATATTTTGTTGGTTTATATGTTAAATAAGGTATAAGTAGATAAGATCATTTGAATTTTATGTCTTATAGTTTTTTATGCTATAATTTATCAATGACAATCACAAAGCCGTCGTCAAACAAAATAAAATAGGCCCTAACCATACAAAACAAACAAAACTCTATTGTAAGAAACTTGTATCTTTCCATATGATTCTGATTCTTTACAAATCTTGTTTTTGGCGATGAGGTTTAATGCTTTTATTTTCAATGTAAATATTTGTGTGTGCACGTCATCGAATTATTTTCTTTAGAATGTTATAATCCACTATTTTAACTCTTGCTGAATGTTCTACACCAATGTGAGTGCTAGATAGATACCCGTGCAGTACTAAGTAGCTATCGACTAGTCGTGCTCTATCATTACTCAAAGATTTGCATGTCTAGGTATGGATCGAGCGACTAATTATATAAAATTTCCGCCAACAAGTCTCGGCTACGCCCACCGCCCCAAGGGCGCACTGTCCATGCCATCGGAGCCGCTGGTTCGGAACTAAACGCAGAAAAAGTAATAACACACCGAGACTCTTATTTGCACTTATTGATTGTGCAAATCATCTTTGCACGCAGTTTCTTGTGAAGGGCAGACAGTGTTTATGCACCACCCTCATGTCTGTTTCGACAGCTAAACAGTAGGCTGTATTCTAATTAGAAGAGTAGAATAGTAATGACTAGCATTGAGGCTGCTTTTAATTATTATAATATTTGCAGATGTTAGCATTTACATATTTAAGGCCCAATTGCAGGGAACGTTTTAACCTCGGATTAGCTAACTCAGATTTAAATGGCGCCACCATCGATTGTAATAAGAAGTAGTTACAATCGATGGTGGCGCCATTTAAACTTGAGTTAGCTAACCCGAGGTTAAAACGTTCCCTGCAATTGGGCCTAATTGATTTAATGCTTTGACATCATGGAATACTTTACTAAATGGAGAGAACTTTGGCATATTTATGGTTAAACCATCTTGCAAAATGAATTGCAGTACGTTCATTGGTGGCCACTGTTTAACAAGAGCGCATGCCTGGCGTACATTCATCGGCGTTTACTTCAACAATAAATGCCTTCACTGTTATCAACCGTAAAGCCTTTTCCGCCACCTCTACCTTCTCCTCATCTCCAGCACAAGTAGTCCATGATCGGCCGGCAGCCTCCGCCGGGCGGCGGGGTGCGGCGGACGTGACGCGGCTCGACGGCCCAGCGATCATTATACGTGTAGTTATCACTTATAACGGAGCGTGAAGGACCGCGTTCTGCGATTTCATGCCGGCTCCACGCATGCGCACATCACTGTTGGTTTATAAATCTCCTGTGACCGAAGCATTGGACACAGATCAGAGCTGAGGTCAAGTCTAAATCACATAGTATTTCTATATGTAAATAATGGCTCTAATGTTTTATAGAACCTTGAAATGTTGCAGTAAGGTTAGGTATTTTCGTGTGGTGGACTCACTCAGACATACACATTTGAAAAAAAATCTTTCAATATCCTATAAGTTATTCATTCTAATCCAACGCAATATTAACTTAATAATATTGACTTTTATCAAATCATCATAAACGAAATGCTTCCATAATCGAAATGAAATGTGAATCCTGCCACCGCGGCACTAGATTGCCGGTAATGCCTGCGTGCGCACGCGTTGCCCTCGTTTACGTAAACGATCGTTTATTGTCACTAATGGGGTCGCGGTACGTGATGGCAGCGGCATGGCAGCATCACACAGAAAAGAAGGTATGATCCGAAATGTGATCTTTTAAATTCTTCTCTTTTAAAGCATTTTTATTTTAAAACTGATGAGGGCTAATAGAATTCCATAGGGCCCTTAAGAACTTTGGGAATATAATTGTTTAATTATACTTATAAGTTATTCTTAAGATAATTTACATTTTCAGATATTGATAAAAGATACCACATAAGCAACGAAGGAAAAATTTCGACACAAGCAAAGAGGATTTCACATAGCACGGTTGTTACTGACAGTCACTAGCTGAGATTCATACGAAATGCAGCTCTGCAACTCAATGACAAATTATTAAGAGTAATAGGTATATTTACATATAGTCTCTATATTTAGTATATGTGTTTTATAATGTGATTTGCTGCTAACAATAAACTATTCTAAAATTCATTCATAAATACATATATTTAAAATATTTTTTTTAAATAAAATATCTTAAATTTGTAGAAACACCTGGAAAGTTTATTTAGGTGCAATAGAAAACATCAAAGAATTGAAATAATACGCATTTTTTTAAAAACAGGTGTTAAGTCGAGGTAACAGATAAGAATATTTGTATTACAATCTTTACATATTTCTCTCGTTTTTGCAACATTCAGTTGTAGCGAGATGTTTAATACAGTGGACTTCAACACAAATAATTTTTTCTCGTTCGAACCAGTAGTTCCTTGGAGTTTCCTAGCGCATTCAAACAGAAAAGAAACAAAACGAATTCTACGCTTTATATTATACGTATAGATATAAAGATAATACAATCTTATTACTGAAAACTTATCGATGACAAAAACAACCTCCGTCTAGACGTGCGAGTTTATTCTCTGATGTATGGCCAGTCATCACAATGGCGCGAGAAAAACAAAACAAACGAACTGCGAGTCCGTGAGTCACTAGCTCATTTAAATACTCATTAATTAATTCATTTATTTTTCAATGGAGACACGTATTTCCCTTCATTTTGGCTTATTATTATCCTACTAATATTATAAATGTGAAAGTTTGTGACGATGTATGGATGGATGGATGGATGGATGGATGGATGTTTGTTACTCTTTCACGTAAAAACTACTGGATGGATTTGGATGAAACTTTGCAGTAATATAGGTTATACATCAGAATAACCCATAGGATACTTTTTACCGCGGGATAACATCTCATTCCCACGGGAAACCGACTTCCACGCGAACGGAGTCGCGGGCGGCCACTAGTTATCAATAAATTAATAAAACTCACGCGTCAATTCCTTTAAAAGTTTGCATTTGCGTTACAAATTTTTCATAATTTTATTTTTTTCTTATTATTATACTTACGTAACATCAAAAATATCTTATTTAGATCAATAATATAGGTACCTTCGTGCCGCAGACAAATTGCTCCTGTTATGAGAAGTAGTGTCTGTATATTGTTAATCGAGTAGTAAGTTTGTTATTATTAAGTTGGGCTTCTTTGTCATCGATGAGATGTGCGAAATCGATGAATTAGCGATTGCGTTACATTTTTACGAAAGTTAGTAATAGGACCTCGAGGTCAGCCTTGACACTGACACATTGACACTATTCCGAGTCAACACCTTACATATGCGGAACCTTGAGTTAAGTAAAGATCGGTGGTTTGTTTTTGTGGCATGTATAATGTATAGTTGAACAGCGGGTAGCGGCTCGGACGACAATCTCAAGAACTTGTAGTCCGTAGTTTATTGCCTGTCGGTCTCGCCTTTTACCACACTTTTATTCCAGAAAGAAACCAGAGAGAAGGGTTTCCAGATTCTACAGTCATTCAACTTTCACAAAATACCTTTGTTAATTTTCGAAAGGCACCACCTGCATTATTTTTTGAGGGAACATATTTTCATGAACCACAATGTTAGGTTACGTTGCAACAGTTCTAGTATAGAGATCGCCACGACGCGACGTCGCGTTGCCAACAGTTTAAACCTGGAACACCTTGACCCCCCACGAGTCTGCTGTCCACAGACATCAGATCCCTACTAATATTATAAATGCGAAAGTAACTCTGTCTGTCTGTCTGTCTGTCTGTCTGTTACGCTTTCACGCCTAAACCACTGAACCGATTTTGTTGAAATTTGGTATGAAGAAAGAACTGAACTTGGGAAAGGACATAGGGTACTTTTTACCGCGGGAAAACTTCTTATTCCCACGGGAAACCAACTTCCACGCGAACGGAGTCGCGGGCGGCCACTAGTACTACATATAGCAAAAATACCTCATTAATCAATGAAACTCGTTTTTTTCCCTGATTTGTATTAAATTATTCATATTAAAATTATTTTCGACACGTTAAAGTCGCGTAATAATCGTGTAGAAGGGATTTAAGATTTTTTGCACGAGTTTTCAATAAAATAATAAACACTAAAGTAGAAACAAAGAGTTAAGAAGGATTTAGGCCCAATTGCAGGGAACGTTTTAACCTCGGGTTAGCTTCGGGTTAGCTAACTCAGGTTTAAATGGCGCCACCATCGATTGTAACTACTTCTTATTACAATCGATGGTGGCACCATTAAAATCTGAGTTAGCTAACCCGAGGTTAAAACGTTCCCTGCAACTTTGCCTTAGAGTAAATAATAGAAGTAAAGGGTTAAACATTTCAAGATCCAAATATGATCACCACAGAAACCGAACTAAAAGTCATAAGTGATTAAAATTATTGTGTTAGTAGTAAGAGATAATCACTTTCGGTGATTTCCACTTTGCTTATAATTATCTACTTATTAGCATTAATTTGATTCCGGCAACTTAACATATAGGTATTGTGAGTTTATAACTGCAACTTCGTTTTGAATCGACTGAGGTTAAATGACGAATTAGTTATTTTGCGTTGATAACGCCTTCAGGTACTTTCTGTCGGAATTACTTATTTCCATAAGTTACAATCGTCAGCGAAATTAAAGTGAATAGAATAATCTTATTAGGAAGGGACCTTATATTGTAAAAACAAGAAGCATAAAAACAATAAAAAACGTGAGATCCAAAACAAAAATATAACTACTAATAAGCCATTGTTATAAATGAGAATAATAATTAATTAATGAAAACCGGATAAACAGGCGATGGGCCCCGAGACTAACTAGCACGCCATTGTTACGAAATATCTATTGACGATCAACGGAGAAATCTTTGTATTACTGCAATTCTATCTCTGGCGGAGTCAAATCTAATTGATTACTTTCATAAGCCTTTGTGAACTCGATAAGTCAAAATAAATATTCAAATTAAAGTTAATATTTGTCAATTATTAAAAGGGAGCCGCAAAAACCAATATGATTGCAGTTTTGCAACTCAAATGTACCCGAGCAGTGGCAGCCGTGTCGCAACCACCCGCCGCTCGGCGTGAGAGCCTGCCACTGAGGACTACAGAGATGACTGGTGACGCCAGACACTACGCAGAACTTTGTCTCAACAACCGTCGAGGGATATTCGTAGCTATTACAAGGTTCCATAAGCGACGGACGACATGTTGGAAATATACGAGTAAAAATATACCAGAATTTTAACAAACAGTAAGTACAGAAAAGCAGTTTATTTCCAACGGCCTTCTAGTACAAGGAAGGATAAGAATGTTTAAACCTGAACTATAACAATGGATTTGATAGGTGTATTAAAAACATCAATTAAATCATCGGTTGGAAAGAAAAATAGTCTCGTAATTTCCACGTGAGTGCAGTATGTCCGCGGCATGTAGCGGGTTGTTGTGAAACCTGCGATTGACATGCAGCGCCCGCGCAGGGACCTCTCTTATGTAACCATCACACACACACGCACGCGCGAAGCATGTCACCTGCAACGTATTGTTTGGTAAATATAGATTGGAGGGCTGTGAGAAACTTTAGTTATAAAAGCTTTAACTAAAACTTTATTTTTATAAAAAATATAGACCTAAGTTACAGTTTATATAGATGGTTGTGTTCCTTTGTTTGTAAAAGGTAAACAACTAGTGATCTGTTTGATCTGCTTACGATTTTTAAAAAAAATATCTAATTTATGCGTAAACGTGTTGATCAAGGATTTAGGATTATGTAGTTCTTTTTCCTCTGTAAAATATTGTTTGTATATCTTTATAAATAAATAAATAAAAAAGGGTAAATTGCAAATATTTAGAAAAAAACAAACTACAACTGTTGAGGTCGGAGGTTCGTTGACTGTGGACACAGTTGTTCAGCAGCAATAGACGACATGCTTTACATGGAATTATACTGATAGTTTCATCAATAATTGCCTCTTTGCAAACCATTCATATCTTGTTATTATTATCTCGCTAGCACAGCTGGGCAGGGCTTTTCTATTTTTTTTAAAACTAAAAGTTTGTCAAGTGATTATTGCATGATCTCGACAATTATTGGTTAATATTTATTTTCGTGTGACCAATACGGTTAACTTGCACATATTCGTAAAGTGTCAATGTATTAGAAGGTATTATACGTATGTTGATAGTTATTCAACAAGTTGGTAATTGATTTGTTTCATGTAATTGTCTGGTTATGGCGACCGACACCACAAAAACATCTTTTCAATTATGTAGCTACTTCCTCGAGGCAAGTGTTAGATGATTGAATGCATTTAATACACAGTTGAATAATAAAAATACAATTTTATAAACTTGCGGCAGTAAACTATCAAAGATAATTATGTCATATTAAGTTAAGGTGTGGGTGGATAATAACCTTATAAAAAAAATGTGGACTTTAATTGAGTTTAAGTGATTGGAGGTTAAAATTTCGGCTCCGTACCGCAGACCCAAAAGAAGAAAGGAATCGACTGTCCTGGCTTTCTGGAACGTTCACCACCAATGTATCCCTCACTTCACAATTCTGTGGAGCCCCTCCACAATATTGATTATAAAGATTAAAACTGTTGAAGGATTTAAAATTAGCCTGCCGCCATTTCTGTCACGTACAAAATTGTAATAAAGTTTTGACATTGACAGCTCACTGACACTGCAGGTGATTGAGGCACTGGCATTCGTCCCGTCATTCAGCCAATATGGATCCCAAACATAAGGAGTGCATTTTAATTTTTATGTATTCCTCGACTAGGTCTTTAATATATTCAAACAATACATTTTTTTTTGAAAATTTTATTATGCTTTACATATGCTCAATACAACGTTAGTCGCTCTCTTTTGGAAACATACAGTGTGTGTCTCTTCAGTGCAAAACCTTGACTACGATACTTTTAAAACATATGAATTTACTTAATTTCTAAAAGTGTCTTAACAACAAGGCACCTAAGTTTATTAATTATTCCTGCTTATAAACCTTCTGTGATTTGAGTTTAACTTAGTTCTTAGTAGTAAATTCAAGCAAGTTACACTGGCAATTGACCACTTTTTATTTGATATTAATGTTATATAGTTCTCGCATCTCGCACAATCACACTTAACGAAGATGGAGTCATCTCAATTAAGCTACGATTAAATGTTATTATGTACGTGTTACTTCAATGCTTTGCCTGTGCGATAATTGCATTGTATAACACAAAATATTGTAGGAAATAATAACAGTTGGAGAGTAGAGAGATACGCTCTGACAAGAAATGATCAACTGTCTTTAAAATAATACTAAGTAACTAACTTGCTGCGAGAGATACATTTTAACATAAATACATCGGTAAGGCCCAAAAACGTGACTTACTATGAAACATTTAGCTTATAATGTGTTAATATCGAGGTCAAGTAGCGCCGGCGTGCAAGTGCGGCCGCATCTTCATTTATTGACGTCATATAACGATGCTCTTAAATATGGCTTACGAACAACACAACGACATCAGATCTAATATAGAAAAAGAGGAAATAACCAACGTAAATGTCGTTAGGGACGTCAGGTTAATGCAACTTGAGTTTGATGCACATTGATCATAGGATTCACATTCCTACATAATTTTAAATGATCGTTGGCTTTATTATAATTTGCCAACAAACTGAGTAAATCATGATGTCTGTACTGTTACGTCATTACTTGGTTAAAAGTATTTTGTCAAATAATTCTGATTTACTGCCGGAAAAAAAAAGAGTATACAAAAACAGAGCGGCCAATGCAAGTTTTTCATTATAATAACATAACAGGCGTTACTGTAGTTCATGCAGCTACAACAAGCTACAAAAATACGCGAATTTATATTTGTAACATAATTAAGTCATAGTTAATATGGGTACAATATCTACTATTCCTTGTGAGCTACTTCATATATGAGTAGAATTTTTTGTCTATTTGAAAATGCAGTTTTAAAACTAGTGACAAGTCATTTTGATTTGTGGTAAAGCCTAATTAACAAAGAAAACCAACTAATTATCTACTTTTAAAATTTAAATACCAAATAAACCAACATATTTAACTTGGAAAAACATTAAATTTAAAAATTAATAGTTATAAACGGTTAAGTGTGTGGACTCGCCGCGGGGCTGCATACTCCTGGGCTGGTTATAGTATACTTTTCATCACGCTACAATCAATAGGAGCAGAGCAGTGAAGGGAAATGTTGGGAAAACGGGAGAAGTAACTCCATTTTTTAAGCTTCTGTCGCGTTGCACACCTTAATGGTTAAAACTACACAGAAATCATATATGACGGAAATGTTCTCCTTAAAAATATAAAAAAAATATCCCACGACAGCATATGACTATCTTTTATAGTTGACTCACAATAACACGTGTAACTCCCGATAGCAAGCAGTTCGAAGCTTTCTGATTATATTCAATACTTACGTTTAAAAAACTCTGTCGTCCCTAATTAAAAAGTTAACATTAATTAAACTATTCCATAAAAAAGAATCATAGAAATCAGCAAAGGTTTATCGGGTAAACTTATCATTCCCACGGGAAAACAACTTCCACGCGAGCGGAGTCGCGGGCGGCCACTAGTACAATATTCAGTAAAAAAAATGACATTTGAATTTTTATTTCTATCTTACTTCTTAACTCCATGCACTTCGAAAAGTGTATTTTTTTTATAAAATGTATGATTTTAGGAGCCTTCTTTTCGTTTTTTATTCCGTTATTTTACCTATATGTACCTATGTTTTACACGATAATTGGTTTAACTTAAGAAGTTATAAAAAATGTGTTAATTGGTATAAGCGTGTTACAATTGCCGCTGAATTGTTATTTATAAAAACGTGTCAAAATATAAATGATGACTAACACAATCATGATAAATTTTGGCGACATTCATATTTATTACACATCTTGTGTGTACAGTCAGCATCATATAGTTATAAATTCATATCTTCTTTATAGAACTGAGAGTCCAGTATAGTTAAGTCCCCGTCTTATTCCATATCTCATAAATACATATTTTTAATCAAATGAAGTTTCCTGCCAAAGCAGTTTCATCTAGACACGCGAAGCAAAGTACACCTCTATTACATCTATACTAATATTATAAAGCTGAAGAGTTTGTTTGTTTGTTTGTTTGTTTGTTTGTTTGTTTGTTTGAACGCGCTAATCTCAGGAACTACTGGTCCGAATTTAAAAATTATTTTTGTGTTGAATAGACCATTTATCGAGGCAGGCTTTAGGCTATATAACATCACGCTGCAACTATTAGGAGCGAAGAAATAATGGAAAAAAAAAACGGGGAAAATTATTCATCCTTGAGGGCTTCCGTTGCGTGCGCTGCGAAAACGGTTCTAGATACCAAAAATATATGTATGAAAGAATTAAGGGAACTTTTCACCGTGGGAAAACTTCGCATTCCCACGGGAAAACTTCGTATTCCCACGGGAAATCGACTTCTACGCGAACGGAGTCGCGCGCGGCCCCTAGTGAAGCATAAAGTTGTTTTTTTACTTTGTACCGAAGATTGTGCCTACCCTGTGCGCTTCTATACAGATGGCGCTTTGGTTGATACGGGATTGAGGCGCTTTGAATGTGACTGTCTATAAGGCTTTCTGCACGTTACGATGTATTAGAGCGACCTGAATGTTCTGATGAATGTGATGACACTGGTTGATTCGATGAAAGTGAGAACTCTGGGTGTTTTCAATTTGGCTACAGTGGTCGACATCAAGAATTTGATGCTGACTGTACACACTTTCCGCAACTATTATTCTTTTGTTTATTAACTACAAGCGATTCAAGTTAATGGCTAGACTCCACCGCGCGACAAACAGTTCCAGCTGTAATTGCTGTGAAACAGACAATAAATAAAATATATTTCAATAATAAGCTGAGTCAACAACCGCTTGTTTGTGACACCGCCGAGCTCGCGGCGTCGACGCTGCAGACGTCATTGGTCGCCAAATATTTAATACGATAATATGTTATTAATATTCGGATAGGTATTACGAACGCAATTGTACAGTAGTACTTTAAGTTTTAAATCTCTACTTATAATAAATCTGTATCGAGGTCAATTCTGTACATGAAATATATTTCCAAAATAACTATCAGGGGGTGATTACTCCCGCACGTTTGATTTATAGACGCCAGACAATGGACTTTAGAAGAACCTAGTCACATTCTGTCACGGGTCCAAAAACCCTTAATTGTATTGTCCCAACCCGATACTCGAAGCAAGCAAAGTGTCCTATTTTTCATCAGTCATTCATACAAAAGAGTTCAACGCGCGTTAGGTATACCTATCACCAACCTTAACAATATGTATCCGAGTTCAATGACTTCGACTCTTTCCAAATACCAAATAAGCGACACCTATAATTAGTTGAATGATGAAATAAATGCATGTTTAATATTAGTGTGTAAGTAATGTGCGGGCGGTTGCATAATGTTCATATTTTGAGGCTCGCATTCTAGAAAATACGCGGCCGCTAAAATATAATATAAATACTTATAAAGATGCAACTACTAAACGAGATTTTTGAATAATAATAATTGTCTTAATTTCTGGTTTTGGAAACTGAGATTTTACACAGTTGTCCTCATCCAAAAAGCAAATTGTTTTAATAATGTTTTTCTCTGTACGTATTATACATATTATCATGTTTATTTTTACTTTATCTTAAATCTTACTTACAAGTTCGATTATATTTCCAGTTTCAGAAGCTTGGATTAATAGTTTGAAATCAAAAATAAAGCCAAAAATCAGTAGGAAAAGTAATTTAATGGCAAATCTATAACTATAATTCAACGAGGCGTCTGATTGACACATGTCGTTGCACGTAGTTATTATATTTTATTGTTATTTTTAAGTCGTGAGTTAACAAACAAGCAGTAGGCTTACTTAATGAAAAGTTATCAACGCCTATAGGCCTCATGCACTATACTAGAAGTTTAAGATTTTCGGTCTCAGTCTTGGTGATAAATCTCCTTTTCCTGCAGTTTTCAAAAAGTTAACAGAGAGCTATTTCGCACGTGTAATAAATAGCAAATTTATAATTCGAGGTCGACCTTCTGCCAAATATGTTAAATTATACGGTTAAATTAAGTTCGCAAATTTTATAACTTTCAATGAGCAAACATATGGCGGTTATAACCATGAAATAATAACTATCTGACCTTTGAATAACTCGATTTTCGCGATCAGAATATCTCAAATTAACTTATTTCATAACACTAATCATTTCATTGGATTATGCGTGTTTATGACCTTGATATCGCGCGTATCAACTGTGACGACGTTAAACAGGTAATTGAGGCTAATGTGTAGTTCCATACAGTTAAATACAATTAGTATAACTACCGATAACTTGAAGACACAGAGAATACACCACAGAGTCTTAGCACAGGCGAGGCTCAGCGGGTAGGCTCCAGCGCGCCGAAAATATATCGATGTAGCAATAATACTACTCAGGGTTCATATATCGCAATAACAGATTGCCCTTTGTATGCTTCTTAATGCTGTAACATAACTTGTAAATAACCTTAGCTGTGTTTTATTAAACGAAGCCTCGTAAACGTGTGTAATTATGTTTAAAAAAGTTTTGCAAAACATATCTTTAATTGCAGTATTAATTCAAAATACCGAGGTTTAAAATAACTTTGATAGGTAATACTAATTTCAATCTTGTTTTCTCAGTTAAATGAACTTGTTTTGGGAAACTTGTTCCAAGTATCAAGTAATCTACGATCTTATCGTTTTTTCTAAGAACAAATAATCTACGAACAAATCATCTAAATATTAACTCAAAAGGTGACTGACTGACACAGTGATCTATCAACGCACCACCCAAACCACTGGACGGATCGGGCTAAAATTTGGCATGCACGTAGACGTTATAATGCAGGCATCCGCTAAGAAAGGCTTTGATCAATTATATCCCCAAGGGGTTAAAATAGGGGATGAAAGTTTGTATGAAACTAAAATTACCTAGTGCGGAAAGCTAGTTCAAATATGAACATTAGGCCCAATTGCAGGGAACGTTTTAACCTTGGGTTAGGTAACTAAGATTTAAATGGCGCCACCATCGATTGTAATAAAAAGTAGTTACAATTGATGGTGGCGCCATTTAAACCTGAGTTAGCTAACCCGAAGCTAACCCGAGGTTAAAGCGTTCCCTGCAATTGGGCCTAAGTGTTGTAATCCCTACTTCCCTACTTCCCTACTAATCCCTACTCCCTACTAATATATAAATGCGAAAGTAACTCTGTCTGTCTGTCGGTCTGTCTGTCTGTCTGTCTGTCTGTCTGTCTGTCTGTCTGTCTGTCTGTCTGTCTGTTACGCTTTCACGCCTAAACCACCGAACCGATTTTGATGAAATTTGGTATGAAGTAAGAACTGAACTTGGGAAAGGACATAGGGTACTTTTTACCACGGGAAAACTTCTCATTCCCACGGGAAACCGACTTCCACGCGAACGGAGTCGCGGGCGGCCACTAGTTTTTTATATTTGTACTTTTATGCAATTAGCAGAATATACAACTAGCTGATTCCGCAAACATTGTGTTAAATATTTAAAAAAAATTGGTTGTACAACCCTTATTACTTAGGGGTGTAAAAAATAGTTAGCACTCTTTTGCTGGAGATCAGATGGGATAAGAGATTTGGGAAAAATCGGTAAAGGAGTAAGGTAACTAACATTGTGATACAGAATGCATGAACTAGATGTAAGTTAACAAATATACAAATTATGCAATGCAAGGACATAAAACTGAATATAATTATTTTTCAAACTTCCCTTCCATCGCCTTCGCTAAACTTGCAATCAAAACCAACTTACATGTCAAAACGCCAGTTGCAATTCCCCCTGTGTTCTCATTTACAAATAAACACGACAAAACAATCACAAAAGAGGTTCAAACGAAATTTTGGGAACTTGTAAAAAGAGTCACGAAACTTGTGAGTAGAATGCGCGGCGCGTGCGCGGTTGTGTAGCGGAGCTGCGCGCGCGCTGCATGCCAACACTCGGCGGAGACTGAGCGGTGAGGACGCAGCCGACACTACACACGCACGGTCGCTTGTTTCATATTGACCACTGTACTTGGCGAAAGTTATTTGTTTAGGAACTCCCGATAAATCTTTGTGATGTTGTTACATAAAGCTCGTTAAAACGAGAACAGCATTAATCAGTGTAAACAGTTGAGGTTTAAACGTTCGACGCACAAACAGCACAATAGCAACAAGTACAGTAGTAGTGGTCGGTCAATTGTTTACGTTTCATGAATGAGAACCACTCGGCCCGGGGGGGTCGGGTGTCACCGGTACTCTCGCCGGCTCCTTTATGTAATAATCGCGAGTTGATACTAAAACCGGTGTCGAGTGAACGCCGCGCTCCACATTCAAACTAACTTTATCTACGCGGCTCAGCTACCCAATTTGACGATTTACATTAGTTATATGCAAATCGGACGAGTTTGTTTACGATCCTACAACATGAACCAACGTCAGCGAGGCCTTGAGCTGGAAAAGTGAACAAGACTATGGCCATACCACTCATAAATGGATTTTTTATAAGGATTCATGTGAAATAGGTGAGCAACTTGCAAGCTAAATTACATAGTGTTTCCCATAAATACTATATTTAAACTACACTTTTTGTATTAAAAGGGAAATAATTCGACTTATTAAGAAAATTTATCCCATTATTTTTATAAAACTTTTATACTTATGAACTGTTTTTCAAACACAACCTAGTTGAGTTTCCAGTAGGTGAGTGTCTGGTTCAAAGTTCATATTTGCAAGCTACACGGTTTTTACTTAGTTCGACCAAAGTGGTTCTTGCCTTTTATACCCAAATATTAAATAAGAAAATAATTTAAATTAATATAATAAGGTAATATATTGTTGCTTGCCTCGTCCTAAACTTTTGTTAATAAATAATTCGTCTTCATGTGACTACGAGTATGATGTTACGCGACATCGTGGCACGGAGCGAGTCATGTTTCAACGTAGGCTGCAAGGGCTCCTTAAGATGTCGATCAAGATTGCGGCCCTCGGATTTATTTCATTGTAATCTTGTCAAAATGAACCTTTAAAGGTACTTACTTATGTAAGTAGTTATACCAGCATTTGAAACGGAAAAGCGGGACCCTTGTAGATCACTTCGTTGTCTGTCTGCCTGTGCGACATCCTGTCTGCTGTCTATGTAAAAACTTTTTTCTAATGCTGTTTTTCAAGCTTTAATGCAAATTATGCAAATATAAAACGAAAAACCATAAATTTTTTGTAACAAAATAAATAAATTTTATCATAAAAGAAAACAAAAAACATGCTTTAACACCAAACCAAACTAAAAATAGAAATCATCTTTTTACAAATAAAGTAAAAATGGCGTTTAATAATCCTTAATTTATTATTTTGATCTTTACCAGCAAGTGTAACAACAGTAATCAAGGATCGACAACATTGCAAAAACTAGTTTTATTCCCAAATAGTGGCCGCCCGCGACCCCGTCCGCGTGGAAGTCGGTTTCCCGTGGGACTGAGAAGTTTTCCCGCGGTAAATAGTACCTATATTACTGTAAAGTTTCATCTTAATCCGTCCAGTAGTTAATTATTTCTATGTAGCTTTAACCATTAAGGTTGCACACGCGACGGAAGCTTAAAAAATAGAGTAACTTTTCCCGTTTTCCCAACATTTCCCTTCACTGCTGTGCTCCTTTTGATTGTAGCGTGATGAAAAGAATAAGTAGGTACTCTAACCAGCTCAGGAGTATGAAGAATAATTGTACCTAGTTTTGTTAAAATCCTTCGGGTAGTTTTTGTGTCTATAACGGTTATACAGACAGACAGGCAAAAATTTTACCGACTGCATTTTTGGCATCAGTACCTATCGATCCCTAATTAGTTAGAACCCTCTGTTAGTTATTTTGGAAATATATTTCATGTATAGAATTGACCACCCTACAGATTTATTATAAGTATAAAGATGTAAAATTTTAATAATAACTTTCTAATAAATGCATTTTCGATAATCTAATCAATATTGTTCTAAATAAATTATCTGCCAGCTATACCATCATCATTATTTAATTATTATTATAACTTTTTACTTAGTAAAAATCCAAGTCGCTACTTCTGTCTGTTTGTATGTTTGTCCGCTGTCTCCTCCTTAACTACGTTATGGATTTTAATGCGGTTTTCGCCATTTTTAAATTTTAAATCAAGTCGGCCAAAAATACACCGAGGCAAGCACTTGCGAAGCATAGGTAGGCGAGTCGCTAATTAAATATAATTTAAGAATTACTACGGAATAATCTAAATATCTTTCAGGAAATAATTGTATAAGATTCTTAATATTTTAATAATAATTAATGGATGTCTGTCACCATACAAAAAGGTTAACCATGAACGATTGAATAATTAGCGGAATTTTCCAAGTTTAGATGAGTGTATCAATATTATCAATCAACATTAATTCAATAAAACTAAATATAATACTCAGACAATATATTTCATGCGATTACCGACATTGAGGGTTGTGACAATTAATTTTGAGTGCATGATTAAATTCGCCTGATTTTTTTAGAGGCGGAAAATCGCTACCGCCGCGCACGCAAGGAAAGCTTTTAAAAGTTTTTCCGCTTTTGAAACATTTTTCTTGCCTGCTCCGTTCCTGTTCGTTGTAGCATGATGTAATAAAGGTATTTAGCATCCCCTTCAAGTTTTTTTTTTATATTTTATTCGAACTATTCTTGAGATTATTGCGTTCAAATCAACAAACAACTTCTTTATCTTTATAATACATATTAAAATAAACAAAAAAATGGAAATATATTAGAATAGGAATATAATTTAGTTATCTCGATGATTAAGTACTGTTTCAATAGAAATGATAACTTAAAATATGTTTGTTTTTGTGTGTGTGTATTAATTTGAAAATATATATTTAGTTATAAGATAGTATTGCAAATTGGTAAGTCTAACATTTCTTGATAGAAATATATAGATAGATGCCGCGAAAGAAAAACTTCAATAATGTAATACAGACAGGTTCTGTTATTGCGTGGGCCAGTAGTAGGTATGAAGTTCAACATTATAAAATACTACCATAAAACTAATTGGATATTTTTTATGTTTTTATTTAGTTAGCGTCAGGGAAAAAACTACGAGTTATTATTTATGTCATGCGAACTACTAGCAGGGTGGCATTTGATGTTTATTGAATTTCATCATTTTATTTATTACGTCCAAATAAAACGCGACAACATGCGTCAAACAAAATAAATACCATAACCCTAATTCAAATTCAAATTAGTTATTATTACTTATTAATTAATTTTTTAATCGCAGCTTTACATTAGTAAAAAAAAATTGGTATTAAATAAATTCTACCTTCTTCAAAACGATCTTACATCAGTTGAGTTAGATTGTAAAAAATGCTTAGAAAACGTTTGTGTTTTAATAGGTAAGCAAATTCGAATAAGATACTCACAATGACCTAATTTGGGATGTTTTAGAATTACTCAATGAAATACAGATAATAAAATAATTTTGTTGAATAAGTAAAACTTTCCAGCAATACAGGTACTGACTTTAACAACTAAGCGCATTGAAATTTTGTTAAATTCGCAATTTTCATTGTTAATTTTAAAATATTAACTTTATGACGTTAAGATTATGACAATAATTTCAAATAGACTCTTTAATGCATACCATTTTTAAACAGTACCTGTCGCTGGTAGGCAACCGCCTAAGTATTTACTCTGAGCAATTATGGAACCCTCCACTTCACGTGGGTAGAACACGCACAACCGATTTTTTCTATCGCATAAGTTTTCGGTGAACATAAAACGTATCCAAACTTAATAGCATTGAACAGGACGCCAAGGTCGGCGTATTAACCAAAATTACGCAAAACTTCGCCAATCTGGTTTTACTTAGCCTTAAAATTGTATTAGTAACTGTACCTGTAGCCAAGACAGAGATTTTATTAAGCGGAGGTAGGTCGTATTATTTCATCATAAAAACCATAGGCTGTCATATAACCTGTCATCAATAAAAATATGCAAAAAATGTAAAGAAAATATTGATTTAAATTTACACCGGTTTGCCGGGCGTTATTTTTACAAATTACAAATTAAGACGACGTGGTAAAATACCTTAACAAGGCTGTTTAGGTGTCCCTATACGTCCTTGTGGCAAGGTTGCAGGACACGAATAACAACCATGTATTTATTCTATACGTGAGGTGATCTTTTCAAGCCTTCAATCTACTCTTCGATTTTGCTAATGACCTTCAAAAACAAAACACTCTAGGTCTTTGTCAATTTTTTTACTTTAATTCACTACTGACCTACTAAGTCTTAATGACCATTAGCTTTCCTTTTAAGACTTCTAAATCCGTCTATATATTACACAAGTCATCTATTTCATTGACAATACTTATCAGTTTACAGTATAATTGTGTAGAATTTGATTTGCAATCAACACATTTTGAACCTTTCGAACGCTTTATCTCAAGCTAGAAAATTCAAGAAAAAGTTAATACATTAATAGAAGTGACATCTTGCACTGTGATGCTACTTGTTGTTATTTATATTGTTCACTATAATTGAAATGATGCAAGCTACGTTATCAATTGTCAAACACACGCCCCGTATCGGATATCGCGAGCAGATAACGAGATATCTATGAATCAGTACAGAACACACAAACACGGCCGAAACACACTTTTGACCGAATCCCAAAGAACTATTTGAGCTAAAGAAAAAAGTAAAAACAATACTTATAATAAAGTTTTAAACTCTAACACGTTGTATTAAGATTGAAATTAGATTGTAGATGAGTGTTGATCGTGAAAATAGGTGGGAAAATGAGTGCGGAAAAGAGAAAAGAAAACGCAGTGGAAGTAGACGCGAGTAAGAGTGGGAGGCAGGGCTCCTGCTACTTCTGTGGGGACTCGTTCGAAATGGGGCAGATACAGGTGAAGGCCAAATAATAGATATCTCGATTAGATATTGTGCTAGTTCTGTTAACAAAATGACAACAGAAAGTAGTTGTTATAAAAACGTGGTACTGAAATACAATTAAAAAAAATGTGGAAATGAGACGACATACTACAGTTGCAAAATTTTACTAACTTAAAGTAATCGAGCATGATTAAATATGTATATACGCATGGTGCATAATTTGCATGTATAAGAACAACAACATCCTGAAATACTACCAAGACAAGTTATTGATTCTTAATCATTATTTGTCAGATCCATGTAGGTATACATAATATATCATTTATGGTATCCATAAAACCACTTTAGTTTTAGTCATTTCGATGATTTAGTATAACTCAGTAAACCTGGATGTTAGTGTACACTTCCAGCACCACCTGAAGCTGTGTGGCAGCATCCTGGAGCAGTGCCCGCTGCGCTGCGGCGCGTGGCTGCAGAGGAAGCACCGCGACTCGCACGTCCACGACTGCCCGCAGATGGGGAAGGTAGCCATAGCTTACTGCAGTATTGCGGCTGAACGCATGCCGGTCAGATAAGCAGAGGATCGTTGGTCGAAATCCTGATCAACTTTTTTTGCGAAATCGGCACGCGACTCTTTAATATTGTTCTCTAAATAAAAATTAAGGTTCAAACTAGAAAATTTATCTTAAAATTGTTTTTAATGTATTATTTTAATTGTAATACCAATACTGTTATAAATATATTATTAGAACCGTTCGTCTACGCTGCCTACTCATGCGCGTCTCTCGGACCCATCCCTGCCGTCAGTCTCCAACCACACCTGGTCTCCGAAATCAGTTCCACTGGAGGACTGCGTCTCCTATCTTGAGAAGGAGGTTGCAGGCATTAAGTGAGTAATTCGAAAAATCCAGTTCAAGAATTATAAAAACTAGAAGTTGTAACACTAGTTTGATTTGAAAAAGTGAAACTCGCAAAGCAAACCTTCAATTCTAATACAAGTTGACAATAAAATCTAGATTAGTGGTAACAGAAGAGTCGGGTCAGCGAGACTTGCAGTCCACGGAGCTGGAGACGCTACGGTCCAAGCTGGTGCTGCTGGAGGAGCGCGGGCAGCACTTCCTGTCCGCGCTGGCGGCGCTGCGGGCGGCGGTGGACGACGACGCGCGGCGCGCCGGCGACTGGACCGCGCAGTTCAAACATGACATGGCTACTGTGCAACTGGCTTTGCAGGTACTATTTTAGAAGTCACTATTATACTACCATAGGCATAGTACATATTAAATGTAGCTCCTTTTCAACCGACCAAACAAATAGCTATCTTAGCAAGCAGCGAGGAAAGAGTCCTGCTAAGAGCAATAGTTTTCTGTTCCCGCAGGAGCTGCAGGGCCAGCAGCTGTCGACGGCGATGCGGCTGGAGGGCGCGGTGAGCAGCATCGTGCGCGAGCAGAACGAGCGCGAGCTGCTCGAGCAGGCGCTCACGCAACATGACACCAGGATTAGAGCCGTGCACCAGCTGAGTGAGTAGACCAATGACCGGAGAATAGGAATTCATCCATACAAATGTTAAAAGGAACAAAATGAGTTACTGAACAGATTCACTGTTTTTCATTAGTTTTGTATCTCCAGTACTGATTTAAGAGATGCCGCTCTCTAGCATCCAATGGGTATTGCATAAGGTGAATAAGGATATCAACCACAGAGCGGAAAGAACACTTATAAGCTCTGCTATTTGTCTTTTTCTGAGCAAGTCGCAGGATCAACATGGGATGAATCACGGCTTAAACTAAAGCATGAAAAATTTAAATAATTCTTGACTGAACACATTTGTTTCTTTTTCAGAGGAAGTAATAGAGTACATCAAGCAGTCCGTGGAGGAGGAGCGGCGGCTGAACGCGGAGTCGCGCGCGGCGCTGGAAGAGGAGGTGCAGGAGGCGCGCCGGGCGTCCGCGCAGCTCGAGCAGCTGGCCACGCTGCGCGCGCAGATCGAACACGCGCAGGTGGAACCGCTGGTAACAACTTCACAGCTAGTTCCACAGTTGTTATTTTTATAAATTACTTTTTGTATAGTTTTTGCTAGACTTAAAAGGCATATTGGCAGATATCTTCATATTCTTAAAAAATCTTCTGCCAGGCTTACGACCGAGTGTCGGTGCTGGAGGTGGAGACGGCGGCGGTGCGCGCGGAGGCGGCGGAGGCGGCGCAGCGCGGTGACGTCATCGCCCGCGACCTGCGCGCGCTCTCCAAGTCCTACCTCAAGCTGCGCAGCGAGCTGGCCGACTTCCAGGCCCGGGTCAGCTTCGGAGAGGAACAACACGGCAGTTATGATGGTCAGGATGACTTATTTTGATTGATCTGGTTTTCTTAAGTAAAATCTGTAGCATATACCTCATTTCTTTTATCCAAAACAGTTTTAAGTCATTGCATAGCTTCTATCGCGGGCCTTGAGCGCGGGGACCGAATGTAAAAATTCCGTAACGAAAAAACCTAACACCCCCCACTCCAACCGGCACAGCGGTGATACTTTTTTGTTTTGCCATCTATCGATGAATAGCAGATTTTTTAATGACTTATAAAAATATTTTGAACAATATCAACTTCTCATTTATTTAATACAAGAAAAAAAAATGGTTTCTTATCGGTCACCACGCTCAAAAAGTTGAATTAATATCAATGAAAAAAAAAACAAAGGAAAAAGAAAAAAAATACTGCATAAATAAAATAAATAAATAATTACATAAGTTGTTAAAAAATGCTTGCAATAGCTTTACCGCGGCAGTCTCCGAGTGCCACACGTCTTTTTTTTCAAATCTTACGTTGAAGAATGCAGCTGTGTGTCTTCTATTAAAATTATATACTCTCCATAAAACTGAAAAGAAGATCCAAATCAAATTTTTTACCTACATCATTGTTTTTCAGGACATCTCATATGGAGAATAGACAACTTCACAGCTCGAATGAAAGACGCTAAAGAAAACGACACAGTTCTAAGCAGCCCCATATTTAGATCTAGCAGATACGGATACACGCTCAAGGTAAGAGGACTTAAGACTCCACAGAGCGAGGTTAAATTAATGTTTGTAGGTGTCCAACAAAATAGATCTGGTTAAAGTATGTTTTAACAATAAAGAAAAAAGTTTAAGCTGTATAAATAAATAACACCGCTTATTTTGCACTCCTACTATGACTGAAATGTTTAGCAAACAATCATGCTACTCGTACGTAAGGATCTATAAATAAACAATAATCACTCTCCAACTATGCCATTTCTCGAAAATAATCTGCAACTTCCGCTTGGTCTTATATAATTTTCTCAGTAAATATGGAACTGATACTGATGTCCTGTTATGAAGCCCACGCTAACACTTATCATCGTTGCAAGGACATTTGTCCATTACCATAAAATAAACTTTAACCAGAAACGTCCCCTTGTAACATGATAATGTAACATATATAATATTGTAAAGAGTGTAAATATACATTAATTTGTAAGAGCCGAAAGTCACGCTAGTGGAATTAAATTCATAACTAGTATTATACCGTGATGTTTCACAGGCTTTGCTTCGTAAAAAACGTGTTAAGTTGCGCTACTTTTACGCAGTGATAAGTTATCATTTTATTATTGCTATGTTTTATATGTACATTTTCATAGCGCACTTACAAAGCGGAAAAACATAATGTAAACAAGCGTGGTTACGGCTTAGTCCCTCTCTATCTGAAATGCTGGCCTGGGACCAACTGTAATTAAACGTATATGAATTGGTATTATTATATTATACTAGGCCGAAGCGAACCTGAATGGCATCGGCAAGTGGCGCGGGCGCAACATAACGTGCACCGTGCGGCTCGTGCCGGGGCAGTACGACGCGCTGCTGCCCTGGCCCGCGGACCTCGCCGTGGACATAGTGCTGCGGGACCAGCCCGCCAACAGACAACAGGTAACATGTGCCCGCGGACCTCGCCGTGGACATAGTGCTGCGGGACCAGCCCGCCAACAGACAACAGGTAACATGTGCCCGCGGACCTCGCCGTGGACATAGTGCTGCGGGACCAGCCCGCCAACAGACAACAGGTAACATGTGCCCGCGGACCTCGCCGTGGACATAGTGCTGCGGGACCAGCCCGCCAACAGACAACAGGTAACATGTGCCCGCGGACCTCGCCGTGGACATAGTGCTGCGGGACCAGCCCGCCAACAGACAACAGGTAACATGTGCCCGCGGACCTCGCCGTGGACATAGTGCTGCGGGACCAGCCCGCCAACAGACAACAGGTAACATGTGCCCGCGGACCTCGCCGTGGACATAGTGCTGCGGGACCAGCCCGCCAACAGACAACAGGTAACATGTGCCCGCGGACCTCGCCGTGGACATAGTGCTGCGGGACCAGCCCGCCAACAGACAACAGGTAACATGTGCCCGCGGACCTCGCCGTGGACATAGTGCTGCGGGACCAGCCCGCCAACAGACAACAGGTAACATGTGCCCGCGGACCTCGCCGTGGACATAGTGCTGCGGGACCAGCCCGCCAACAGACAACAGGTAACATGTGCCCGCGGACCTCGCCGTGGACATAGTGCTGCGGGACCAGCCCGCCAACAGACAACAGGTAACATGTGCCCGCGGACCTCGCCGTGGACATAGTGCTGCGGGACCAGCCCGCCAACAGACAACAGGTAACATGTGCCCGCGGACCTCGCCGTGGACATAGTGCTGCGGGACCAGCCCGCCAACAGACAACAGGTAACATGTGCCCGCGGACCTCGCCGTGGACATAGTGCTGCGGGACCAACCCGCCAACAGACAACAGGTAACATGTGCCCGCGGACCTCGCCGTGGACATAGTGCTGCGGGACCAGCCCGCCAACAGACAACAGGTAACATGTGCCCGCGGACCTCGCCGTGGACATAGTGCTGCGGGACCAACCCGCCAACAGACAACAGGTAACATGTGCCCGCGGACCTCGCCGTGGACATAGTGCTGCGGGACCAACCCGCCAACAGACAACAGGTAACATGTGCCCGCGGACCTCGCCGTGGACATAGTGCTGCGGGACCAGCCCGCCAACAGACAACAGGTAACATGTGCCCGCGGACCTCGCCGTGGACATAGTGCTGCGGGACCAGCCCGCCAACAGACAACAGGTAACATGTGCCCGCGGACCTCGCCGTGGACATAGTGCTGCGGGACCAACCCGCCAACAGACAACAGGTAACATGTGCCCGCGGACGTCGCCGTGGACATAGTGCTGCGGGACCAGCCCGCCAACAGACAACAGGTAACATGTGCCCGCGGACCTCGCCGTGGACATAGTGCTGCGGGACCAGCCCGCCAACAGACAACAGGTAACATGTGCCCGCGGACCTCGCCGTGGACATAGTGCTGCGGGACCAGCCCGCCAACAGACAACAGGTAACATGTGCCCGCGGACCTCGCCGTGGACATAGTGCTGCGGGACCAGCCCGCCAACAGACAACAGGTAACATGTGCCCGCGGACCTCGCCGTGGACATAGTGCTGCGGGACCAGCCCGCCAACAGACAACAGGTAACATGTGCCCGCGGACCTCGCCGTGGACATAGTGCTGCGGGACCAGCCCGCCAACAGACAACAGGTAACATGTGCCCGCGGACCTCGCCGTGGACATAGTGCTGCGGGACCAGCCCGCCAACAGACAACAGGTAACATGTGCCCGCGGACCTCGCCGTGGACATAGTGCTGCGGGACCAGCCCGCCAACAGACAACAGGTAACATGTGCCCGCGGACCTCGCCGTGGACATAGTGCTGCGGGACCAGCCCGCCAACAGACAACAGGTAACATGTGCCCGCGGACCTCGCCGTGGACATAGTGCTGCGGGACCAGCCCGCCAACAGACAACAGGTAACATGTGCCAATTAATATGAGGTTAGTTAACCAGGGGCGACTTCCTTTACTATGAAACTATTCATGACCAGAGGTTTACATGACAGCTCACATAACCTTCTCTTGGGTTCCGCGCCTTCACTTTAAAACTTTTGCCAACGTTCAAGTAATTCAACGTTCCCTTCACACTAACATTGTTCAAAACTATATAACGTAAACCCTATGTATCACTAAAATATTAATCATTCCTTGAAAGATCTAAATAAAAATAACCCCAAACGCTCCGTGCGCCTATATACTAAACCTGCAATTTAGTATTTTGCACAAAATAATACGTTTGACAAAAAGCAGACAGGTATTCAAGTGTTAAGTAGGTCAGACACAAAATAAATATTTTTACGAATTAATTAAGATTGCTAATTAATACGTGAAGCTATCAACTAGTATTAATTCGGAAACCATGACGTCTAAGCAATACAGCAGTGTGCGTAACTGTTTCGTATCAAGTCAAACTACCTTATTATTTAAAAAACATCTCTTGCTGTAACTTATTTTTCTCCAAACCCATTTTGTATATAAAAAGGCCAAAATCATATAATTTATTGAAATGGAAAAAGTTTATCTTATAAATAACTAAACTATCTACAAATCTAATAATGCTCTACGTCTACTGACATACCCACACTACTCTATACTATGTAATAGTTAGGTATGCTAACCCCCACCTTTTTGCAGTGTGTAAACATCGTGAAGTCGCTGCAACTCCGGCGCAGCTCGTCCCGGCGCGACCTGCTCGGCGACGCCCCCGCCCCCGCCCCCGCCCCCCCCGGGCCCGCCCCCGCCCCCGACGCCCTCCTACAGACCATCGACACCTCCGCGCTACATCTCAAGAAGCACTACATCTTCATACCGCACACCAGCTTGGACAAGTTCGACTACATCAAGAACGACGTCATGTTCTTGGAGTTCATAGTGAAAGAGTAATGTACCGGATAGAACATTAATTAAAAGTCATCTATGTTTGCAATTTTTAAAAGAGCAAATGTTTTTAAATATTAGCATAGTACCCACCCATTTGCCAAAAAAAACTAGATTAATAAATAAGACAAATAATTTGAGTAAGTGAAGGTAAAAAAAAAATTGATTGATAAAGTAATAATTATATTATTTATTTATAAAATCAAAGCGAATGATTTTAATTTAACAAATTTACCTGCATGACGTATTTTCTCTCTGGTTATATAATAAACGAACTACAATGAATAAATATTTTTATTTCATTTACAATTTAACACACTATACACAGTAATTCGGAAGATATACAATATCACACCATATGTATATTAATTACACTTATCATGCAAAAATATATCATAATCAACATATATTATTATAAACATAAATTCAATAATCTTATATTGGACTTATTATGGCTCGTTTAACTTTATAAAAAAATATAAGTCCCTAATTTTTTTTCATGTTTCCTTTTTTATTACATTTAACCACTTACAGTTTAAAGTGGTATCAATAAAGTTACTCGCGTATATATTCTCATCACTACATAAACAACAACAATGGCACTCAGAGTGCTATAACTACACAAACTTACTTTTCTATATTAGATACCCTCTGTACCGGGCTATACTAAATGCCTCAAGATTACCTTATCACTGATACTCGCTAGTCATTCTGGAAAAAAGAAATACAACTTATAAGGAGCGTGTTATTTAAGACAAACAGGGGAACTACTACATAATAATTATCTTAAGCATACTTATGAACTGATGATTTAAAACATCTTATTTTTTTTTATTTTATTTAGGTTTACAAAACGAAACTTATCCTTTTAAAACATAAAAATAATAACATAAAATAAGATTATAGTACCTACAAGCTTTTCAAGATGTAAACACATTTTATAAAAGAAGTACAACTTAAACTAAAATTAAAGTGATATTAAAATAATAAAAATAGCAATATAATAGAAAATAACAAAAACAAAAACTTCTTAACTTGAGGCAAAATTAAGTAAACGTTTTTTTAAAGAGGCTATAGGATCATGGAAGATATCATTTTTAAAATCATTTTCAATTTTGTTGAAAGTCTTACACAATCGATTTATTGGTGACGCTTGATAATGAAGAGTATTACAGTGTGGCAAATTAAATGCAAGTTTTTTTGTGAGACGGCAGTTAATTCGTGGTACAGAAAGAGGAATTTTTTGAGCTCCGCAGCATTAATATTTCCTCGCAAAATTTTCACGAGAAAAACTACATCAAACATAATGCGCCGAGATGAAAGAGTCTTTAATCTAAAATAATGAAGTCTACTGTTATAAGTATTTAAATTACGGCATAAATTGTTTTAAAAAGACAGGGTATAAAAATCGTTTTTGCACTTGTTCGAGTCTGTCTATGTGTACGGCAAAGTATGGGTTCCAGACAGGACTACTATATTCTAAAATACTACGAGTAAGGCTATTAAACAGTAAAATGCTTATATCAGGATCTTTAAAAAGTTTAGTTCGGCGTATAACAAATCCAGATAATTTGGCACTTCTTTTAGTTATATTATCTATTTGCTCCCAAAAATCTAATTTGTTACTTCCAAAAGAGGATAATCCCGTATGTAATAAATTACTTTAGGAGAAATCTTTTTCCTTGAGAATTTTATAAAAAAGCTTTTAGACGAATTTAGATGCATTTTGTTTCTAGTACACCAATCATTATGAGTATTTATATCTAATTGAAGTCTATTGATGTCTTCTGAAGTTTTTATAATAGAGTAAATCTTAAGGTCATCGGCGTACAATTTAAATTTATTTTGAAGGAGTGGTGTTAAGTCATTAATCTATACTTATAATAAATCTGTAGAGAGATCAATTCTGTACATGAAATATATTTCCAAAATAACTATCAGGGGATGTTTAGGGATCGATACTGATGCCAAAAATGCAATCAGCAAATTTTTTGCCTGTCTGTCTGTCTATCTGTCTGTCTGTAAGACCGTTATAGAAACAAAAACTACTGGACGGATTTTAACGAAACTTGGTTCAATAATTCTTCATACTCCTGGGCAGGTTAAAGGATACTTTTCATCACGCTACAATCAATAGGAGCAGAGCAGTGAAGGGAAATGTTGGGAAAACGGGAGAAGTTACTCCATTTTTTAAGACTCCGTTGCGTGTGCAACCTAAGTGGTCCACAAGTGGTTAACCACAGAAATCATGTGTGACGGAAATGTCCCCCGTAAAATAGTAACGGCCCTAAATGGGAACCCTGAGGCACGCCCGATGGAACAGGTTTTGAGATAGATTTGTGACCACGCACAGTAACTAATTGAGATCGGTAATGAAGATAGGATTCTAACCATCTTAACAATGATCCACAAATACCTGCATGTTCTAATTTTTTTAAAAGTAACTCATGATTCACTAAGTAAAACGCTTTGCTAAAATTGGTGTACGAGTATATTGCATGTACTTCTTGTCTATTGTCAAGAGCTTCAGCAATGTCAGTTGTATAACCTAGTAGGTTTGAAGTGCTGGATCTGCCAGGAAGAAACCCATGCTGGTTTGGGTGAATATACTGTTTATATGACTGTACAAAGATTTCTGAACAAGTGATTCCAGAATTTTACCGGGAGTTGATAAGATAGAGATTGGTCTGTAGTTAGAAACCTCAGTACGATCGCCTTGTTTAAAAATTGGGGTTATGTGCGTTGTTTTCCATTTTCTTGGAAAGGAGCCTGTTTGTAGTGACTTATTGAAAATAAAGGTAAGAGGTATATATAACTGTTTTGCACAAGATTGGAAGAAGATAGGTGGAAGAAGACCAGGACCAGCTCCTTTGTTAGTATCTAATCTTATCAGAGCTTTAAAAACTTCATCTTCTGTAACAATACAAGTAGCTAAGGATATGTGATGGTCAATAGAAGAATCTTTATTTGAATTACTTGCTGAGATATCATGAGAGTTATCTTTTTTGTAAATAGAGTCAAAATACTCTGAAAATAAATCGCATATTAACTGCCCTCCATTGGCTTTAGTGTCCTTAAATTGCATTTCTTCGGGTATGTCATTGCTATTACTCTTAATAGATTTAATAAATGACCAAAAGTATTGTTTTAAAGATGATGTTTTGCATTTACTTTGAACTTTTCGAAACAATCATTAATCATTTCTTTACACCGATCACGCAATAGATTGTATGTGAATTTGTCCATAGCGTTTCCATATTTTTTGTATTTCTTTTTATGATATTTAGCTTTTTCTTTCAGTGTTTTTATAAGCTGAATGTTGAACCATATAGGAAATGAATTGTTATTATTTTTCTTGACAGGTGTGTGCTTTTTGACAATAGTGTATACGATTTCATAAAACATTTCAACATACTCATCTACTGTTTTACAAGTTACAAAACGAATTCGCCAGTTAATATCGGATAGTTCGTTACGTATGGATGGAAAATCTGACTTTAAAAAATGTAGGGTTTGAGAGTTATTACGTTTAACTTTTATTTTTGTAACATTTTTGATAGCTATTGTAAGCGCAGGGTGATATTCATCTATTTTAACCAATTGCTTATTTTAACTTATTGCAATTTAAAACTTAATTGCTAGTACCTGTAAAGTCATCAAGCGAAAAAGTCGTTTAAAAAATCTCAAAATCTTTTACGTGTTCCGAGTACTTTTCAGAATGACGAAAATAATAATGAAGTGAAGTACGTACCGCGTCCACTGCGCGCCGCGGCCGGTCCTCACTGCAGCAGGCGGCTGTACTGCGCGATGTACATCTCCTCTTCTGTGAGGGAGCTGTCGAGGTAGTCCTCCTCGTCGCGACTCAACACTGACTTCAGCCGCTTCAGTGCTTGCTCGCGCTGCTTTTTTCTGTAACAATGTGTGACACAGACAATGTAACTCGAACTTGATTTCGTCCCGGGAAATCAAACAGCGATAGGTCTCCAGTATGAGCTTACTTGGAGTCTCGTTTGTGTCGCTTGGGAGCCGACGGCGCTGACGGCGCGGACGCCGCGGCGCTCGACGTGGACGCATCTTGTGATTCGTCTGCAATAAACCAACACTTCATAATATACTTCTAATATTATAAACGCGATAGTTTTTGAGTATGTATATGTTACGGCTAATACCCGAAGTGCGGCTACACCTAGTTTTAGCCGGTTAGAACATCAATAGGTTAGGTTAGTTAGGTTACTTTTTTGATACCACCCAGAAAAAGGAGTCCCGCTTAGCGGGACTCCGTCGACTCATGATTCAAGCCAGTTTTTATATACATAGGTTAAACTTTTTTTTTACAGTTTTCCATATAAAAAACACTTCTAACCGGCTAAAACTAGGTGTAGCCGCACTTCGGGTATTAGCCGTAACATATAGATGAATAGATGGATGTTTGTTACTCTTTCGTGTAAAAACTACTAGACGGATTTGGATGAAACTTAACAGTTATATGTATAGGTTATACATTAGAAAAACACTTTTAAACACGGAAAAACTTCTCATTCCCACGGGAAATCGACTACCGCGCGAATGGAGTCGCAGGCAGTAACTAGTTTTCTTATATATTGTTTCTTCTCTAAATTGGTATTGCAAACAT
Organism: Emmelina monodactyla; assembly: GCA_916618145.1. Taxonomy (NCBI): domain Eukaryota; kingdom Metazoa; phylum Arthropoda; class Insecta; order Lepidoptera; family Pterophoridae; genus Emmelina; species Emmelina monodactyla. Next base: position 9,642,019 of record OU745316.1, read on the forward strand.
CAAATGTAAATTTTAAGAAGTCACGACTATTTTCAATTATAGTTAAGATAAAACAATGGATTATCTATCCTGAATCTATCTATCTCTATCTGAATTTATCTATCCGTTTTCATAAGTCTACTTTATTTTGACCGAGAATTTAAAATATGTCTCAGGAAAAAGTGTTATCTTAGGTTGAGTAAGTCAAGTTGATTAGACGAGACCACGTCTTCGTGTACGTGTCCTGCTAGATAACTCCGCTGGGACCCACCGTGCAGAGCTCCGTCCACGAGCAGCTGCGCGGCGCGCTGCAGGTCGTGGTCGGCGAGCGCCAGCGCCGCGCGCGCGTCCGCCGCGCAGTAGCCCAGCGCGCACAGCTGCGGGCGACAACATGGCTAGTGACTCCCATTTTCCCCAATTTCCCCATTTTCCCCGTTTTCCACATTTTCCCTGTTTCCCCGTTTTCCACATTTTCCCTGTTTCCCCGTTTCCCCATTTTCCCCGTTTTCCCTATTTTCGCTATTTTTCCCATTTTTCCCCGTTTTCCACATTTTCCGTTTCCCCATGTTCCCCATTTTCCCTATTTTCCCCGTTTTCCCCATTTTCCCCGTTTTCCCTATTTTCCCATTTCCCCCATTTTGCCCGTTTTCCCCATTTCCCCCATTTTCCACGTTTTCCCCATTTTTCCTATTTTTCCCATTTTCCCCGTTTTTATGTAATATTATTTTAAGTAATTGGGAGTAAGTAATTGGGAGTCGACGCGGGCTTCTCACGGGCATAGTCATAGCATTCGTTTTGTATCCTACTAATATTATAAATGTGAAAGTTTGTGAGGATGTATGGATGGATGGATGGATGGATGGATGTATGGATGGATGGATGTTTGTTACTCTTTCACGTAAAAACTACTGGATGGATTTGGATGAAACTTTGCAGTATTATAGGTTATACATCAGAATAACACATAGGATACTTTTTACCGCGGCAAAACATCTCATTCCCACGGGAAACCGACTTCCACGCGAACGGTGTCGCGGGCGGCCACTAGTGTAGTAATAAGTCAATGATTACTCGACGTTTATATGGATGCGAATTATTTTGGCTTTCAAATTGAAAGAAATATAACATCTACCATAGCTACGCTTCGAGTTTTGATCTTGTACTCGGACCGACAGATAGTTTTTTATAATAAACACTTTAACACTTTATGATCCTGTTTTATACTTTTGGCTAAACATCTTTTTAAAGAAATGGTACACACAAATATTGACACTTTAAATGTAGATATTACGAGTATATCAATCAAGTTGTAAAAATTTCAACAATCTATTGCACCTTAGTGATAAGCATAGATAATGCTTAAATATTTGGGCATTTCATACCATGGCCCATTAGCTCAGTTGGTTAGAGCGTCGTGCTAATAACGCGAAGGTCGCGGGTTCGATCCCCTTTTTTTTTTTTTTTTGTTTTACGACTGGAAAATGCATTACGCACCGTACCTCCCGCCCGGGGGGACGAGAGGCGTGTGTGGGACTCCCCCTTTCGGGTATACCCACTAAAAACCAGTCGATGTCCTTCGAAGGCGCCATAGTGCCGGGGCTGCGGGATACGTTAGTCATCTCACAGATCAGCCCCGGCGGCGACGGCCCGCGTTAAACTCGCGGGACCTCCTTCCTACTTGACGGGGAGGTTGAACCTCCCCCGTCCGTCTTGAGAAGGTGCGCCGGACATGGCGCGCGCCTTCTTGGGAGACCATTTTGCGGACGGCGGATTCCCCCGAATCCACCGCCCTAGGTCTCCTTTAGGTTGGGAGCTGGTGAGGCCGTGACCTCCTCCAGACTCCCCGCCCCTAATGGGTCATTGGCTCAGCGCCACCCCCCCCTTCTCACCTTTTTGGAAGGCCCTTTACACGCCTTCCCCCCAACCTTGTGGTTGGCCGGCCGGTTTGCCGCAGCACACACTGAGCAGTGTGGCTCGGCCGTACAAGCTGCGGACTTGTGTCCCGCCTGGCCACAGCGGTAGCAGTCGCCGCTCCGGTCGACTGCTGAGGAGCAGTTGCACCCCACGTGCCCCTGCTCGTGGCACCGGTAACACAACCTCGGCCTAGGCTCTAAGAGCCTTGTTTGGGCCGAGGTCCATCCCACCAGCAGCCTGCCTTCGCAGGCTTTTTTGGCCGCAGCGATCGGGCACTGCGCCACCAGCGAACCAAGCCCCGATGGGCTGCGTCTAATGACGCCCACCTTTAGTGCGTCCACAGGACACTCGCCCTTCTTCGCCAGAGCGAGGGCGACATCTGCTTCAGTGATGGAATCGTCCAGACCCGAAATGTGTATCCCTACACATTTCGTGGGTCTGGACACCTTCACGATGTCGCTCCCCACTGCCTCCCTGATCTTCAAGGCAAAAACGTCTGCCTTCGGGCCACTCTGCGCTCCTGGGACCTCCAAAATGAAGGCCCCAGTGGCCGCCTTTCTACACTTAATGCCACCGTCAATGCCCAGGTCCGCAAGGTTAATGTTTTTCCTTGCCTGAGCAATGACGGAGGCATAAGTGACCCCCTTCTCTTTTGCTGAAGGAAGCATGGTGAGGACCACTGCGGCAGATCTTGGAGCACGCAGCGTCCTCTTTCGCTTCTTCTGCAATTTCAGCTACTACTGCTGCAGCTGCCTTTTGCACCTTGTGTTTCTTCTTTTTGGCCACCGTGACCCACCCCTCAGATGAAGGCGGTTGGGTTGGTGGCGGCTGGCTTTGTGGTGGCGGTTTAGAAACCACCGGAGGTGTGGCAATTACTGCCGGCTTCTTGGCAGCAGCCTCTGCGGCCGCCAGTTTCTCCTGCCTTTCCCGTCTGACCCTGTCGATGATGCTCTGCCTAGTGACAGGCATCACCGAAGGGGCGGGCTCTTCTCCTTTTTTATCTGCTGCTAAAGGTGGTCGCAGACGCGGCTCCGGCAGAAGCCGATTCTCAATACCAGCCAGTCTAGCATTGAGCATTGTACTAAACTGCTCAATGCTAGACCGGGATACCTCCTCCAGTAACCCCTTAATATCCAGCCCCGATGGAGCCGACCTCAACTTTTCCAGCTCTTTTTGGAGCTCCTCAACTTTTTTAGTCAGACGAGAGTTTGCCGACTTCAATTTTTTCATCTCGTCGTCTGACTCAGTCTTTTTAAGACCCTTGACCTTTGATCTTTTGGCCGGCCCATCCCGCAAACTCGTGTCGACGAGTTTTCGGATGGTGCGCTTCCTGCGCGGCCGGCCAGATTCGTCGTACTCCGTGTCATCTGACATAAGGAGATCAGTGTCGCATCCTGTAAGGGTGCTCTCCTCCGACTCGGATTCAACACACAGATGCGACAATGCAATGCGTGTATGCTTCTTGGCGTCCAGCGAATGCCGGGTCTCGTCAATGACCCGAGAAATCGGGCTAATAAAAGCCTCTGCGGGCAACTCCTTGGCCTTCGCCACACCTTTCGGCTTGGACTTGGGTTGGCCCTGAGAAGGGCCTTTCGACGTCCCAGGGGACGTGGGGGATGTCGTAGACATTACAACGCGAGGTTACAATATGTGTCACACAGTATCGTTTTGGATGTTTGGTCACCTCACCTACTGGCCACTGCGTTACCGCGCACCAAGTAGGGAGGGTCCAGGGCAGACGACGGGGACGTAATCACAAAACACTGTGGGACCTGCCCCGGGTTCGATCCCCTCATGGGCCACTAATACTTTTTGTTTTAAACATTTAAGCAAAACTTTGACGGCTCTTATTCACTGTAAAATTATCTTGAAGTAAGATACAAGTATTTATGAACCGTCAGGCAGACCATAATTAAAGCTTTAACTACGCCCGTGTTTTTATATTGTAAAAAAAACAAAAAAAACGTGTTCCAGACATTCCCTTTTGTGACTGTTAGTTATCATATACATAAAGGTGGACTACTAAGCTGTACAAAGCTAAGCTACTAAGCTGTGAATAAAACGTATGGACTGGCTATCATCGGCGTCAGTAACCTTTTGAAACGTATACACCAGTAACTTTTGCTACAATCAGTCTTGACAGGTTGTAAATTGACATGACTGTCAAAATACATGTTAAGGACGGTCACCTATCATATGGTCATATGGTGAAAGCAACCACAATGTGCAGTGTATAACGTACCTCGGTGACAAGTTTGTCGTCCGGCTGCGGCGACGCGGAGGCGGCGGAGTCAGAGTCGGACGACTCCGAGTCCGCGTACTGCAAGTATCATCATCATTATTACAGAGTATAAATCTAAGTCGCTAATTCTGTCTGTTTGTATGTTTGGCCGCTAACTCCTCCTTAAGTACGTAACGGATTTAAATGCGGTTTTCTCCATATTTTAGGGTATTTATTATTTAAATTTGTAAAAAAGAACATTAAGATTTTTTTTTTAAGTTAGCAAAAATGCAAGGGTTCGCGAGCAAGTCGGCAAAATTACACCATTGCGAAGCGTATGCGGGTCGCTCGTTGTATAATAAATTACATTATACATATACACACTCAAATAATAAATAAGATACAAGACGGTTGTTCTGTCATTTGATGTTTGTAAAAAACTATACATAAAACACTGCCTAATAGAAACTAAAAGATTATATAGAGAAAAGTTAAGTCTTCGAAAATTTAGTACAAACAAATCATTGTAAAATTTGACGAAATGTGGTTAAGAATTAGTTCCAAATTGCGATCGTCAAATGTCTGCTGACTCTTTAACGCTACCATTCCAAATAATCTGCTTTTAATAGAGACACTTTTCACACATAAGCAATACAGCTAGTTCTTTTAACCTCCACCCTCCATCATATAAATAATGTCATCGGTTTTTGATGTACGACAGTTAAACAGTCAGTGTCCCCACACCACGCTATCGTTATAAGTTGTAAGACGGCTGCGTGTGGTGTACGCACCAGCTCGGGGTGCTGCTGCAGCGCGGCGGCGGCGTCCTCCAGCGAGTTGCCGTGGCGCAGCAGCGCGCGCGCCGCCGCCCGCGCCGCCACCCCCGCGCCCTGCAGCTGCAGCAGCCGCGCGCGGTCCACGCCCGGGAACTGGCCCGCCGCCCTGCGGGGACAGCGCTGGTGAGGGGGGCTGTGTGTATAGTTCGCGAGGCGTAAGCTAAGCTTTGCATTAGTGTGCGTGGTAAGCAAAAGTAGAGTCAGCAAAAAAAACAATTTAGTTTGAAACTTTCAGAATTAAATTACTGATTAATAGTCAAAATCGAACTACCATGTAAAAAAAACGTGGTCATCATAAAAAAAACACAAATCTCGCCTTGAGAACCTCCTTCGTTGTTTATGCCGGTTGAAAAATAAGGATTAAAGTTCAACCGCGATCGAGGAATGTAGAAAACAAAACGGAAACAGGCACCAACCAGTATTTAGATTTTCTAGCAAAGAGTAAGATATCAAAATCAAAATTCTTTTATTCATCATAGATATGTAACGTATACTTAATGAACGTCAATGTTACAAACTTCGACTTTACCTAACCGTAGACCGAGAGAAAAAAGCCGGCGGAAAAAACTCCCAGCACTTATTGGAAATTATACAAGAATTTAAAACGTATTTATCCTTAGTTTACTTGTGATGGCAGCCATTTTAGTTAAAAATCGAATCCAAAAATTAAATAATTAAAAAGAATTAAAAATTTTTGTTTTAAATAGAACGCGTCGCGCTAGAGGCATGACGTCACACCTACTCTATCTGTATACACTCACACTATAGTCCGGTCAATTTAAACAGTCGAAGCTACATAAATTCCCATCAAGCTGGAAATCAGTAAGGTTGTTAAAAATATGATTAAAAATAAAATTTGAAAGTTCCCCATCTTTCCCTTGTATGGATTTTTTTTTATTCAAGGTCAAAGATCAAAAAAATAGTTTTTCGCGATTTTCAGCGAAACGGTAAGTTGTATTATAAACATATTACGTCAAAAATTGTAGATCATAAAATAATCTTGAATACTTTTTTTCCATACAGAGGAAATATGGGGAACTTTCAAATTTTATTTTTAATCATTTTTTTTACATTCTTACTGATTTTCAGCTTGATGGGAGTTTAAGTACCTTCGTTCTCTTTTTTATGTCTAGATTGACCGGACTAATAATGCAAAGCCCAGCTTACTCCTTCTGCACTAATAATATACTGGTCCTAAATTGCTGTCAGCGCGCTTTCTGCACTATTTGCGTGCAAACGGTTGGACCATTAATGCGAACGTTGCATACTCTGATCACGTCACCGTTCAGTGCTAACAGTGCAAACAAGATAGGTAGTGTACTGTGTGCAGCAATGTCAGGTGAATGTCAGTCAATGTCAAACTGCCAACTGAATACTTAAATTTGCAAGAACTAAACTTTCGGACAAGTTTTGTTGAACTTATATTGTTTAATGTAAAGATATTTAGCAGATTCATTAAGAAAACCTCAATATGCAATCTTACTGACCCATATTAAACCACCTGTCATTTTGACAGAACGTTCAAGCATATATTCGTACCAACAAGTGGACCAAATTGATTTCAGTGCTAACGTTTGTGAGTAATGAAATCCATTTTGGTCCACGCATTTGCACGCCAACCAACGTTTTCACGTATTTTATTTAAGGACCACGATATAAGTGTCAGTGAGTGTGCGTATGTATGAGTGTGCGTATGTGCGTGCGTGTGTATGTGTCAGTGTTTGCGTATGTGTGAGCAGCATTATCGCTTGGTGTGTGTGTGTGTACCGGCGCTGGTCTCTCTGGCTCGTGCGGCGCGTGAGCAGCAGGTGCGCGGCGTCGCGGTCCCCCCCCCGCGGCGCGCAGCCCCCCCCGCGCCTGCGCCGCCGACCAGCCCAGCTCCACCAGCGCCGCCACCGAACTCTCGTCCACCTACCAACCAATAATGAACAACTAGAGACGGATACCCTTTAATAGACAGATTAGGAGCATTTTCACTATAACTATGTATATAGGCTTATCACGACCGCTTTTACGCGCTTAATATTAATACTAGTGGCCGCTCGCGACTCCGTTCGCGTAGAAGTCGGTTTCCCGTGGGAATGCGAAGTTTTCCCGCGGTAAAAAGTTCCCTTAATTCTTGTATACATATATTTTTGGTATCTAGAACCATTTTCGCAGCGCACGCAAAGGTAGCCCTCAAGGATGAATAAATTTCCCCGTTTTTTACACATTTTCCATTATATCTTCGCTCTTAATAGTTGCAGCGTGATGTTATATAGCCTAAAGCCTGCCTCGATAAATGGTCTATTCAACACAAAAAGAATTTTTTAATTCGAACCAGTAGTTCCTGAGATTAGAGCGTTCAAACAAACAAACAAACAACCAAACAAACTCTTCAGCTTTATTATATTAGTATAGTAATACATGCACCAGCCTGGTCCTCACCCGCAGCGCGTCCAGCTCCGTTCTCGCTCGCCGCAGCAGCGCGCGCGCCTCCTCCCTCCGGTTCTGGTGGAACGCCGCCACGCCCTGCAGCAGGTACAGCCGCATGAACAGCACGCGCTCGTTCGCTGCACCCAGTGGACAACACACCATCGTAAATAAGCATTCGACAAAGACTTCACACACACAGGCCTCACAATCAAAAGATCTGCAGTCAATAATAGTAAGGTTTCCATTTTTGAATATATTTTCGTCATCATTTCAACCGCACAAAGCACCTAAAGTTTGCAAACTGTACTCGGAATTTTAGTTCGATTCCACTTTTGACATTAGCTACTGTCATTCTGTAAAATAATGATACCACATATAAAAGTGTAGTGATGAACACAAAAATCGAAAAACAATCGCAATTTATGTTAAAGACAAAATTATTGATTTTTATTTAAATAATACATAATTACTGTAAATATTTTCTCTTTTTCCTTCATGATTAACAATTATTAAAGAAAACTCTCAGATCCTTAAAAACATTAACCGCCATAACTAAATTATCCGTTCAGAAATATTTAATTTTCTGTTATACTTTAGTTTCTATTAAAGTAGTAGTTGTTTCGATATCTATAATAAAAAATTCGTTAATTTGTTGCTAAGCGCAAAACTCGAGAACGGTTTTGTAAATAACGATTAATAAGTGATTCCATTTCCGTATCGAATAATTTCGCAACGTCACTATTTAGTACTTGTCATAACGTTGCAATACTGAAATTGTCAAATCTGGAATCGAATTAAAATTCTGAGTATAAAATAAACTTGATGTGGGTATTGTTAGTGACAGGCATCGTATGTGCACCCACCCGCGCTCCCCTTCAGCGCCGTGAGCCGCTGCTGGCGCTCGCCGTAGCTGCGCGCCAGCGCCGCCTCGGCCGCGTGGAGGCGCCGCGCCGCGTCCGCCACCGCCGCCGCGCGCAGGCGCAGGTAGCACCACGCCACGTCCAGCTGCAGCACGGCCCAGTTGTCCGCCGCCTGCAGCAGCGACGAGCGGCACGCGCTGCAGCAACACGCAACAATGGAGGCTGGCAGGTAACACGCGAACAGTCGATTCAATAGGGAAACATTGGCCGATTACAAGACGATATGACAATAGATAATATGCCAAGTTTCCCCCGAACGTCATGAGACTTCTAGAGTATTTGCACAATGGTATAAGAGATAGTTCTACGATTTTTAAGCGTGACAGAGTAATGAGACTATCAGGGGGCGTCCATAAATTACGTGAGGTGTTTAAGGGGGGGAGGGGGTCGAGTCAAATCTCATCTAATCTTACGTTGGAGAGAGGGGGGGTCTCGGCAAATATCACGCAATTTTTTTTTCTGATTGAAAAAAAAATAATACTATTTTGGTCTATTTAATCCAGATTTAATCCAGATTGTACATGCTTAAGATTTAATCTTAAGCGTAATCGTAGTACGATTAAGATCATTTGCTAATTCGTTCGAAAGAAAATAATTTTATTCATACTTCGACGTTATACATTTACTGACTGTCAAACCACCATATTTGTTTTATACCAAATAACTCAATTTATTTATATTTGTTTTTTTCTTTTTACAATAACAATCCCACGCGTTTACGTAAGAAACTCACATTTTGAAAAATCTCACGTGAGATTCGGGGATGCGGGAGGGGGTCGAATAAAATCTCACGACATCTCACCAGGGGGGGAGGGAGAGGCAGAAAATTTAAAAAACACCTCACGTAATTTACGGACGCCCCTTTATCTATAATAATCTATATTATCTTCAAAAATATCACGCACGGTAAAGGATGACCTCTTAAGGAAACTTTTTAGGTGAATTGTTCCCCATCATATAAATTGACCAACTTGCACTGAATTAGCATGGTAAACTACGCCATAGTTTTTATCGCTTTCAGAGTAGGATACCTGTTTTACTATAATTGTCAAAGCGGCAATTCCCTACAGCCAATTGTGCAACAGGAAGAAATTAAAACAAATGCACCTTCGTTTTCATTAATCTGTAAAGTTCAGTTCTTAGAGTCCTAACAAATCAATTTTATTTATATTTAATTGCGTTTGCGCATCCCTTCGACCGGCGTCGGCTACAGTCGGGAATACTCGCCAAATCTAACAGGCAGACTGCTAAGCGCTTTGTAAGAGACGGCCGCGTCACTTGTTGCGGAAAAATCACAAAATAATTTCGATATAGTATATTTTAATACAGTTGCTCAAAAAGTGGCGTATTGCAGGGACGTATAGCGTTCGGGATGTGGGCTATTACACACGCGTGCTTTTTTTTTACCTTTCCCGCACTCGTGCGTTCTCTTTCCCAACTGTCAAAATAATGTCTATTAAAAAGAAAAATTAACCAACCATGAAGTTTTTACTTAAAAAAAACAAAGAAGTTTTTATGATTCATTTTAATACTTACGTAGCGTAGGTATATTTCTAAAAAAAGCTACTAGTTTGTTTCGATATCAGATTTAATGTTTTGATTGAATTAGTGTGATTGGTTTCATTTCATTTTATCTCATTAAATTTCATTTTCATTTCATATCAATAAAAAAAATCTACTGAAGACTTGGCTGTATGGGCATAGTAACCTTTGCCTACCAAATGGGTGAAGAAAAAATGGCGCCATTTTCAAAATGAGTTATTTCGACATTTACGATCCTAATTTTATATTTTATTAAATTGCTTTATTTTTTCGCAACTGTATTAAAAATAGTCGTTCATTACACGTGCGGAACCGTCATTGCAACTCGTCCCGCCTGTCAACCCTCGCCTTCGGCTTTGCCTCGGCTCGGGTAGACATTGGTCGGAACTCGTTGTAATGGCAGCCTTTCTACACTTGAATTGAAATATACTACCCGAGCCGAGGCACAGCCGAAGGCGAGGGTTGACAGGCGGGACGAGTTGGAATGACGGTTCCGCACGTGTACTGAACGACTATTTTTAATACAGTTGCGAAAAAATAAAACAATTAATAAAATATAAAATTATGATCGTAAATTTCGAAATAACTCATTTTGTTCAACAAACAACTAAAGTCGCAAAGAAAATTTCTGGAAAATGGCGCCATTTTTTCTTCTCCCATTTGGTAGGCAAAGGTAAATATAGCCAAGCCCATACAGCCAAGTCTTCAGTAGATTTTTTTTATTGATATGAAATGAAAATTAAATTTCATGAGATAAAATGAAATGAAACCAACCACAATAATTCAATCAAATCATTAAATCTGATATCGAAACAAACTAGTAGCTTTTTTTAGAAATATACCTACGCTACGTTTATTAACATGAACCATAAAAATTTTTTTTTTTTAGTAAAAACTTCATGGTTGGTTAATTTTTCTTTTTAATAGACATTATTTCGACAGTTGGGAAAGAGAACGCACGAGTGCGGGAAAGGTAAAAAAAAAGCACGCGTGTGTAATGGCCCACATCCCGAACGCTATACGTCCCTGCAATACGACACTTTTTGAGCAACTGTATTAAAAAATAACTATCAGTATTGGTGTAAATCCCGGGATTTGGAATCCTGGGGATTTTACCACTACACCTTAGAAAGGAGATCGTAACAATCTCGGAAGAAGCTGCTGGTCGGACTGCTGGGAGCCCAATTACCTATGCCTTTTCTGGAACGTTCTAATAGAAGGTCATACCTGCAACGATACCACCGGTGGCGAAGGCTAAATCCCACCAACATCTATTGGGGTTACCATACTCGGCGCGGTTCAGGGCAGTGCACCAAACCATTCTAAATTAATTACCTAAGAAGTGTGGCGGCTACGGAAGTTTGGCTAAAGAATAAATGGTTAATTAATATAATTAGCTGTTTTTTTCCGAACCCACTTATCTATCTGCAGGCAGGTACCTAATCAAACATTAGCCAGCACCACCACCTACTAACTGCCGTAGAGTCTAAGGGCCAATACGCACTGTCGACTTGTCGCCGGCGACTCAGTCTCTCGGCGATCGAAACGTAGGCCGCAACCGGCGACCGAGTGCGTAAACACTAATTTAAATTAAAGAAAGTCACAAGACTCAGTCGCCGGCGGCAAGTCGACAGTGCGCATTGGCCCTTAGAGTGTAATAAGTATATCTCCGTCGGACCTGAGCGTGTCGTCGGCGTCCAGCAGCAGCACGAGCGCCAGCGCGGGGTCGCCGGCGGCCAGCGCGGCGCGCGCGCGCGCGTGCAGCGCCAGCCCCACCACCAGCGCGCGCCGCTCCGCCGCCGGGAGGGACACCGCCGCGCCCGACTGGTCCTCCAGCTGCATAGCGATACACTATACGTTACAGTACCTCATGCACCACGCCGAGACACAGGTTTATCATGTGTAGCACACTCGGTTGAATTGCTAGGAAGCTTCAACAACAACTAATAAAAATAAAATATTCAAAGAAGTATTTTACAAATTTTTAGTAGGGCTAAAAAACTTGTGTTTAAAAGTATACGTAATTTTACATTTATTTAAAAAAAAACTTGATACTTTGTCCTATAAGTCTTTTTTGGTTTTTTAGTTTGCAATTATTAATAATTTGTAATGAAATTACTTTATTGTATGTAGGATTAAAAACTAATCACTTATACAGTGTAAAAGCTAAAAATAAAATAAAAAAATGACACGGGAGACCTACATACATCAGCAATGGCCGTAGTAGACCGAGAGAAAAAGCTGGCGGAGAAACTCTCAGCACTCTTTTAGTCCTACTAATATTATAAACGTGAAAGTTTGTGAGTATGGATGTATGGATGGATGAATGAATGTTTGTTACTCTTTCACGTAAAAACTACTGGACGGATTTCGATGAAAATTTACAGTAAAATAGGTTAAACATCAGAATAACACATAGGGTACTTTTTACCGCGGGAAAACTTCTCATTCGCACGGTAAACCGACTTCCACTAGTTTGACATAAAAACTTATTATTTAGTCCTAATTTCTACTCCACTCCTTCACATGTAACTAAAAACTTGTACGTACGAAACGATAGACAGACATCTAAGTTAAAGGGAATCTAAAGACTAATAAGTAAGCAACACCCGGCCCAGCAGGCTACCTTGACGTAGTCGTCGTCGCCGAGCTCGTCCTGGTACTCTGCGAGCAGCGCGGCGTCGTCCCGCGTGGCGCGCAGCTCGCGGTACAGCCGCTCGTCCTGCACCGACTGTTCCGCTGTTTCTGTACACAGACATATACTCACTGTTATTTTTGAATTACTTACTCTCGATACTGTAATGATTAATATTTTAGATGTAGCAACTGTATACAGCGTGTAAGAAGACCATGTCCGAAGCCAGAAACCATGTATTATTGAACCTAAACACTAACTAAAGCCACCATCAAAATGCCCCAGAACCTCAATTTAAAAAAAAAAAAACATACATTAAAGCAATGTATACCAGCGGGAGCAACGACCTTTCACGCGAGAACAGCTGATCGCTGTTTGTTTGTTTAGCCCCCCCCCGCTCCCCGCGCCCGCCCCGTGCGCCCCCCGCTCCCCGCGCCCGCCCCGTGCGCCCCCCGCGGCACTCGTGACATCAGCATACATTTTAAAACTATGTTTACGTTAATTGAGTGATTTTTAAGATATCGGCTAATCCTACCTACCTACCAATACGCCGATGGCAATTGTCACAGGATATGAAAATCTAGTGTGTGATTCAGTGCGCGCGCACCAACTAGTAACCAGGCGGCGACATGGTTGTCATAGCACCCTCACCCGCGCCGCAATCTAGCCCCCTCAAATGACTGGCGAGTGTCTCTTAGGCCTGCATTTATAAATCACTCTCAACGCTAATATCGAACTCGAGATTAATCATTGAGGTGACACAAATTTCATCAAGGGTCTTAGTGTACCTGGTCGTATTAATAATCACTTTTTTACACATGTTTACACGTACCTTTATTGAGCGATCAGCTATTCTAATAAAGTCACCAAATAGCCTCACATTGTAGCACAAATAAAGTTCCTTTTTTAATAAAAAATGTTCACACCTTTTTATTAAACTGCCGTCTCCGTTACGGTTCAATCAATGAGAGTGTGGAAGTGCAGTTGATGTGTCACCGAATAGGTACTAAAGCACCTAGTTCTCGTCTTTAATGACTTTCCTACCTCATGTGGGTAGTGTGTAGAGTATCCGATTCTGCTGGCTTAAATGCTTCGTAATGACTGTCAACATAAGTAGGTATGTACCTAAAACCTTTATAAACTATTGATTGGATTGAAATAACCTACCTATAAAATTAAATAGTATTGGTTTAAGTAAGGTTATGATTGATTATGAATCTACTAGTGCGTCCTGACTTCTTAAGGTAGTTTCCTAATAGTTTTATTAGTTTAGGTAGGTAGGTTAAGAAGGAATTTTACGTCGCTTGAAATCTATTTGTAAGAAAATACTGGAGGTATCTACTTACTTACAATAGAGCAGTATACTAATAGATTGTAGGTTGGGAGGTTATTAGGTACCTTATTGCCTGGTACTTAGTTTCAAAACTTTAAACTTATGCAATCGGAAGCTATGCTTTACAACAAAACGTCGTAATTCTTTAAGTTGTAGGTAGGGTTTGCAACTGATCAAGCAAAGGCCTTATTGATAGTGGAAGAAGAAGGGGGTATGAAATTTAAGCAGTTAAGTTACCTACCTATGGTCAAATAATTTTGTGATTTATGAAGATTTGTCTGTAGGTATTTTAGCTATGAAGTTTTACTTTTAATTGTTTCTGTGTCAATCTCAGAACAGATACACATAAGAAAGAAAGGTCTGTGGAAAATTTAATATGCGTATCTGAGTCCTTTAGCAAGTCACTGCGGCAAGTGGCATTTTATTTTTATTTTGGTAAAAATTTTCAATTTAACATGTCTATTGTAAGAAACAATTGTTTAACGAAGGATAATTGGTTGGCGGACTAGGTAGGTTGGAAATAACAGCGGGCGGGCGCGGGTTCAGTTTTGGCGGGAAATCGCTCGGCGCTTGTTGCCACCCACGGCCGCTTGTTGTCACCCGCCCCGCCCCGCTCAGCGTCTCGTCTCGCCGCTCGAGGTCATTTGCTTTTCCAATCAGCTGATTGCGGTGTTAGAATTAGATTGAAGTTTTAATAAAAATAACACCAAAACGTTATTTGATTTGAAATAATCACATAATTTGGTTGTTCACATGATTCTGTGTATGAATCAATAAAAAAAAAATTTGAAATATCATGTCCGAAATTGGTTTTTTTTTGCTCTAATCGTAACTGGTACCCCCTCAGCAATACCCAGTTTTCGTTTTCGGAAGCAGTTCTTTTACACCCAGTATAAGCTTTGAGGTATTGTAAATTAAATAAGTAATGGAAATAATAGATGCCAGCAAACAAGGTGAAAAAAAACTTATGGTGAGACACCATAGGAGAGTTGCAAGTTGAATTAATTGATACTTTAAAATCACCACTTGTTTTTTAGTTTTATCTAAGTTATGGATAACTTATTAGTACAAACCTGCCATAACCAAGGCCATTATCTGAGCTCCATTCTGCACTCCCTGCTCCTCCAGGCTCGGGGTTGGCTTCAACAGTTTGCCATTGTGAATCAGCTTTATTCTATTGCAAACATCATTTGGACATTTTAAGGCATGTTATAATAACTTTATTAAACAGGACTATATTGAGAGTAAGATATTCAAAGTGGATAAAATTTAATAGTGATAGAAAAAATAGCCAACTTACCTTTGTGTGTCTACATTGATTTCTGTAGCGACATGTTCAATCAGGTCTGTTCCCGTCACATCCAGCCTCTTCTCAACCTTCAGCACCTTCGCCTTCTCCCCGGGGACCGTGGCCCGCACTCTCAGGGTAGCACATCCGGTCTCCTTGAAGTGCTCATTCGCTTTGGAACGATCCACAGAGTGCAGCTGGAGTTCTCGCAGAGCCTTCACCAAGGTGTCGTTGTCGACGCTCAAATCAGCAGCGTACTTCGTCGCCAAAGACTACAAAGATAATAGATTAAAGCGCGAGACACAACTTTAGAGCTTAAGGAATGCATAACCCTAAAAAAAATTAAATTTTTACGCTTACGGGCTACTATAGGATAGGACAATACTTTCGAGACCATCCGTTTCATTGCAAACAAAGTTGTATGTAAACAAAGGACTAACCTGCAATCCTTCAGATATTTCTTGTTCGGGTATCAAATACGGCGGTTCCCATAGCTTGATCTTTTCTTCATTTAATTTTGCGCGAAGTTTTATAAGTAAATCTTCGTGTTCGAGATTTCCGTCCATCTTTATAACTAAGGAATGATTTTGCAATTTCAAAATAAAAGCTGCGTGTGACAGACGAGCAAAACAAAACAATGCGAATTGTATAAATGACTTTTGACATTGACAGTATTGACACTGACAATCTGAAAATGGTAACATTGGCCGCATTCGGAATACAATCGAATAGGGGATATGCATAAAATTTTAAATTGCCTAAAATATTTTTTTCTTGAATACTTATTATCGTTATATTATAATGCAACAGTTTTTTTTTAATTTTTTTATTATTTAAACCCCTAAAATAATATTTAAAAAATGCAAAATAAGGGAGCGAAATTCAAACTTCCAAAACGCGCCACCATTGGTCGAACGTAATGTGACGTCATCTGACACGACATTGCATTCATCAGCGTCGAAACTTATACTGTTTTACAAGTTTTTGTGAAAAAAAATAATAATTTTAATCTATATTCTTGTGCTGATTGTAATGAAGTTTAGTTTAGATTGGTAGTGAATCTTTGACGATGACTGAAGCTGGTTCTGTCATAGCACATTAGGACAATCTACCGAGAACAGGTGCATTTATGATAGCATATAATTTTGCATCTGTCGCGTCTCCGAGGCGCGATGTGGGTTGTGGTGGTACAGCAAATGACAACCCCAGATTCTTCTTTGATATTCGATATTCGGTTTACAATTTGATGTTGTGTGTTTAACGGTTGGTTGGCAAGTGAAGTTATACAAAGAAAAGAAACAAAAACTAGACCAAATATGTAGTTGCGACGTATTGCTATAGAAAAGACGTAGGCGCGCAGACAGCATCGAAACCCGATTATACGAGCGCAGAGATCAGAGGATGTTTCATAGTATATTTAAGACCATAATATAGATTATTATTCATAAATGCACACAGCAGTTTACTTAAAAGACACCAATAGAAAGTTATAGCTACTGATCTTTTCTTATAGGGTAGGTTAATGTTATACCGAATTTTCTAATGTTCAATAGCTAATGCAAAACTTACTTTTTACTAATTCACATTAAGCTGTATATAAATAAAGTATACTTTCGTTAAAATTATCCTCACAACAATATGAACAAGATTTAGGAGATATATTATCCCTTCTCATCACCTTACACGACCGTCTTCGTATTTTCGCATCACTTGAAATACGAAAAATACACTTTTTTGGGTGTTTTTCGAATAGTATTTGTGCACTTCGGTACTATGCAATACTTATAATATAATTTTTTGGCTTCTTCAATGGTTTTAAAGCTATTAAAACTGTAAATATGTATGAAATAACTGAAAAGTTCATAGTAAAGTCCCACTGGACGTGTCGTGTGACGTCACGCAGAGCGCGCGCAAAATGGCGGCGTTTCAACAGCTCTAATTTTTTCAATGTTTTAAATTTCGTTTTTAAAAATATCTAGAGTATTTTGAAGATTTTTTATATGTTTTTCTATGTTATAATGTTGTAAACTATTAATTTAAGGCAAGAAAAAAAAACATGAATATCCCCTATTTCACTCTTGTCGTGGTCCTTTAATCGAATACGTAAAAACGTTGGTAATCGTGCAAATGCGTCGATCGAAAAAGATTTCACTACTCACAAACGTTAGCACTGATATCAATTTGGTCCACTTGTTGGTACGAACATATGCTAGAACGTTCTGCCAAAATGACAGGTGGTTAAATATGGGTCAGTAAGATTGCATGTTGAGGTTCCCGATGAATCTGCTAAATATCTTTACATTAAACAATATAAGTTCAATAAAACTTGTCCGAAAATTTAGATCTTACAAATTAAAGTACTCAGTTGTCAGTTTGACATTGACTGACATTCATCTGACATTGCTGCACACAGTGCACTACCTATCTTTTGTTTGCAATGTTAGCACTGAACGGTGACGTCACTAATGACGGCAGATTGCTCAGAGTATGCAAACGTTCGTATTAATGGTCCAACCGTTTGCACGCAAATAGTGAAGAAAGCGCGCTGACAGCAATTTCATTTTCATTAACCGTTATAATTTAGGAAAACTGTCTTCTTTATTTTTTTATTTTTCCCATTGCTTTGCTTTACATAATAGCCCAAGAGTTAGGCAACATATTTCGCTGTAGGTTCTTTATTGGTTTCTTTTACAATATAATAATTAAATTATGTTGTATTTTAGTATAATTAGTATCACAAAGATCTAATTTAATTTTATGTTTATTTTCTACATCTTGAAGTTGTTGTTTTATATATTTTGTATCACCGTTTAATTTTTGAAAAAATGCGCGCTGTGTTCGCTGCTGTAAAAAGTGACAACGTGAAATAAAGTAGATCTAAGCTAAGTATTTTTTTGTTTATATCTCCAATAAAAAAGGAACACTATAACTTAAGATCGACCGGCCACGTGGAAGAGCGTTAAGGGCGCGGTCTCGTTTTGCGACAGTGTCGCGACACGTAGTGGAAGTGGTGCTCCCCCCGCTGCATTTACACGTTAGAAACTGCACGAGAAGGTTGCTCTACTTTATAATAGATACGCGTATACGATTTTTATTTAATACAACTACTAAAGTTTCATCTCGTAACAAAAATTTAAGTAATGCCATTATGTGCTCTTCTCGTATAGTATTGGTACCTATGTTAATAACAACGAAAAACATTGAAAAAGGCAAAAGTGAGGTTATTTTCTTTACTCCTTACACGTACAGACAATGACAGAGACAAATTCAAACGGGTATACTCGCCTTAAAGTATTATACTTATTAGTTCGTTGCACGGACAAAAAGAAAATAACACGGGCTGTGTTGTTTTCTTTTTTTCGCATATCTACATGTATACATATGTATGTGATGTACAATAATCATATACATTTAAATAAGTGTTATATCTATAAAATGTAGGTATGTTCCTTGGAAATAAACAACATGAATTTTACAAAAGCATTATAATTAAAATTAATAACTGTAGGAATAACATATTTACAGGATTTTCTGCAACAAATGACTTACAGTAGTCTACAAAGATCGTCTACAAAGGCTAATTTACAAAATATTTACAAATTCTCGATTTTATTCAATGACCTCGATTTGAGTCAATTTTTTCTTACTTAAGTATCTCCTTTTTGGAATTATTTTTATTTTTATTTTCTATTGCTGCTATTATGTGCGGTGGATCTTTAATTGGCATTGAACGTTCTAGGCGCGAGTCAATCAGTTCTGGCAGAAGACATTGATCATAAAATTGTGTCAAAGGACCGACCATTTTCGACTCCCAAAAACCCCTATCTCTTGCGATGTATTCTACTTTCATCGGTTGCTGGTCACCCGTCCAAACCGCAAATATGCAAGTACTTTGCTCAGTTATATTTAGCTGCCCTTGTATCTGATAATAATAATCGTGATTTGAATCTACTTTATACGACTTCTTTTTTGTGTCGTATTTCCAGAACGTAATTTTTTTCTCTTTAATTGCGTCTTCTGGATTCATATCTTTGGCAGAAAATGGACATTTCACCTCTATGATGCCTGTTTTTCCTTCTTCGTCTTCATAAATGCCATCTGGAGTGGCACCCAAGAAGCATTTGCTTCTGTGAATGTATAACCCACATCGCTTGATTTTAATTTTTTGCTGATGAGCTAACTGGGAAATGGCTTTCTCTTCATTTACTTTACCATACGCAATCGACGGAACTTTAGATAAATCTTTCGGTTTGACTATGGTCTTTACTAGTGGAGCACAACTTATACTGTTTTTCCTTTTACAGATTTTACCGAAAACAGAAGCGGTTAGTCTTTTTTTTCTTTGTTCTATCCAGTCTTGGCTACTACTTTGTTGTATAGTATTTTTTTGAATAGCATCTCGCTCATCTGTATTGACCTCCAAATCTCTTAAAAAATATTGTTTTTTGACCTCAAAATCTTCTTCCGACATGTCCGGGCGTTGTGCGTTTGGACCATAGTCTGGGTCGTTTTTTGTAGCAGCACGAAACCTTTTCCTAAACTGTCTAGTATATTTTCTTGGTTTCATTTTATGCGTCTCGTATATTCTTGTGTATTTACCTGTAGGCTTATTAAATATAAACCTGTTGACTGCAGTGATTGGTGATTTTGTGTTAAAAGAGATCGCAGCGGCTGAACATCTTTCTTGGTAAGAATTTCTGAGAGTGTAATTTATTCTCTTACCTCCGACATATTTGGCTATAACTGAGTTAAATGTTTCAGCCGCGTTGCTGTCGACGTCATAAACAAGGCTTTTTGCATTTGATGCCAAATAAGAGACGTGTTGGCTCATTTTTAACCAAAGAGACGTGTTTTGCAAATTTTTCGTCACATCTATGTCGAGTTTATCAGTTGCAGGGCATATCTGATCTTCACATTTTGTGTGATCTCCTAAAGCATGGCGTAAGGCGTTGTAAATATCTCCGTTAAGATTTGATACCTTTTCGGTTTGTGAAACCTCCGCATGTTTCCGTAACTTTATTGCACGTACGACGTATCTTCTCAATTTCATTATTTTTGCCTCTGTAAAAAGTTTTCTTTGTTGGATCGGAATTTGAGTGTCTTTTATGAGAAGTCTTAACTTATTACATAGGTTACGCAATAGGTGATTACGACATTCGATCTTCTCAACTTTTACATTTTTGTAGGGGTTGCTACTCAAAATTTTTTTTATGGTGCTTGAATCACCGTCTGATATTAATTTTTCATATATCAAACCGTGCGTGTCAAGAGATTGTTTGAAGCCTTCAACCAGTGCAGTTGATTCCATACTGGAAGAACTTCCTGTGAAATTTTTATAGCATGTATGTTCTTTGGGCTCAGTTTTCTTATTGGCTGCTCGAGCACAAACCATGCAGTATTTATTTTTTATACCTAGGTATAAAAGTTTTCCAGTATAGGCACCGAGTATTGCTGCCGCGCCGGATGCAGCTGCATAATTGTTTCGAAATGATCGTTTGGACCAGCATCCATCAGCAATTACAACTATCATAGGATTTCCTTCGCTATCAACGCTACCAATGTCTTTCGCATGTTGTGCTTCCTCTTCTCCTGCCTTTTGCATTTCTTTTCCTGCCGTTTTGTGATACCAGTCATAGACGACTTGGCTAGTTTTAGAATACAAACTTTTTGACATAGCGGGTATGTTAGCGTTTGCCATCAATTCGTTTAAATTTTCAAGCCCGCAGCCAATACTGATGGTGCCGGCGACAACACCATGATTGATATCATAATTAGAGGCGGGATCATCAGTGCTTATATCAAATATTACAATGCAAACATCACACTTCAGTTGAAGAGTTGAAATAAAACCTTTTCGGGTTTTGATATCTTCATCACTGAAATTAATCAAATTGTAAAGTTATTGCTATGTTATGTTTCGCTTATTTATAAAATATAATCAACTCAATATTTCGTAAGCACTACACATTTTAAATATTTACAACCGGATGACTGCTTCAATTTTCATACAAAAGGCAATATACATTGCAAGCTGTCCACGCACGGACGGCGGGTGGACCACTCGACGACAACTCGCTGCTCGCACGCAAGTGGGAGAAGCCCAAATATGTGTCCATTGTTTTTTATAAGAAGGTCAAAGCAGTCGAACACAGTAATGACACGTGAAGAGAAACGGTTATAAATAACAAAATCTATTTAAAAAGGTAGATTTCTTATCAATGCACAAAATCCTTTACTTGAAAAGGATTGTTGCTAATATCTGACATTGGCTGACGATCCAAAGACTCAGTTGGTGTGGTTTTACTGTGAATTATAAGTATATAGATTATGTAAAAGAATTAAGACCATGTAACCAATTAAAAACTTGAATGAAATATGTATTATGACAATTTGGATTATTGATCATGTTTTGATTGAAATAACTAAGCAATTAACTGTAAACTAAAATATTTAAAAAATACTGTAAACTAAAATAATAGACGTTTTGGACTTATCATCATAATAATATTTAAATTTATTCATGATCCTCATTCGAAAAGTAAATACAATAAGGTACATAGATAAGTAGAACTCAACTTACCTAATTAAACGGTTTTTTTTCATTATTTCAACTTTTAACTTACTCTTCTTTTTATTGGTACAGGGATATTTCTTTCTTTTCCGATCCATACTCGATAATTACTGACAGTATAGTCAAGCAGTATTTCAAGTAGAGCAACTTTCAATGCGAACTGAGCCGCGTCCCGGTGCCGGGGTAAGAGTAGCGCGTGGGAGAGAGAGCAACCGTGCGAGCGAGAGGTAAAGGCGAAACAAGCTACAGAGCACACGTCCGAACGCTGGGATGTCCCAGCCAAACTGAGTGAAATTTCGGCGTGTTTTTGTTTATAAACACTCAAGAACTTAAAAAGTACTTATAATGTATTTTTTCAATACAGTTTTTTTTTATTTCACAACTTAATAGTTGCTTCGTAAGTGGTTAAAGTGTGACTTCTCCAAAAGATGTTTATAAAAAGAAAAAATAAGTTTTAGATATGGTCGATTTCTTAAAATTACCACTAATTAAGGCACTTAAAATAAGAAAACTAAGGCTTTTTTCAAAAATATAAGCAGGTAAGATTATTGTAGAGGATTTAGGAATCAATGTTATCTGAATACATTTCGTGTTTTTGCCGTATTTTTTACATGACGTGTGCATGAATTAGACCTTCAACGCGCAGAACGTAAACACGGGTATGTTTAAAGCCTAACAAAGTAATTAAAAGTAACATCAAAGTAAAAAAACTAATATGTTTTGGAAACTCGAAACCTCACTCTGTAAAGTGATGTTAAATAAATTTCATTTATAGCTTTTGAATAACTAAAAATAAGGTCTTAGTTTCGGATAATTACTGCAAGAACACAAGACTGCCGCCTTAAGGAGGCCTTTGGTCAGCAGTGGGATGATACTGGCTAATATTGTAAATCGTTTTTCGTAATTGGCCAGATAAGATTCTTTTTCTTAAAATTTTGTACCTACTACCCAATTTTGTTAAGGGGGGGAGTGATGTAGGGACATCATTTTAGTAGTTAGTGCGCATCCACACGCCGTTAGCGACGCACGCTATCAATAAACGGCTATATGCAATTCGTCGTATTATTTACGAATATCCCATAGACGTTAAAGGCTCCTGTCTGGGTGTAACTAGGTTCTCCCTCAGTCCATTGTGTGGTACTTAAATCACAATTACTTACTGTGCTTACCTTAGGGCCACATAATTGGTGTGTTAGTCAATAAATAAAAAAAATGGAATTGATTTGGATAGTTACTAATGTAACATTAGACAATAAAGGAAACTTTTATATTTTCAGGAAACGAATATTATAGTGTATTGACGTAATACGATGTCTATGTTGCTAGGATATCTTTGGTTGTTTATATTTATTGTCCTTCTTATGTGCAGATTTTAAATATGAATAAAGCCTACTTACAGGTATTTCTCAAGGTTTTGTCTAAAATTAATTATCATGTATCAGCTTCTTATTCTAATATTACATAACTGTTAATAACCCACTTGCCAAAACCCCTAAACCGACTAAGTCCCCCAAAAGCCACGTTCTTTCTCCCTTCTCCATTTTTAAAGCGATCGTATCTTTTTCTCTTTTTTTTAGTAAATCTGCTAGTATTCCTTTCGAATATCGATCATCGGTATTAAATTTAATTAACCCTACACTAATCTATACGGTTCAAAATTGCTGTCAGCGCGGTTTCTACACTATTTGCGTGCAAACGTTTAAATGCTCTAAGACGGACCACGACAAATCTTTACACTTATTGCCACATGCATACGAAGAATATATTTTCGTCCATTCAATATTATTGGAATTTTCTAATTTTGTTTGCGGAATTATATTTTTTTTTTTAATCAAATTTTAATTATTACTTAAAAGAAATACCATGCTTCTTCTTGTTTCTACTATTTAGTAGATTAATTTGCTTTCAAGCGATGTGAAGTTGATAGGCATCTATCTACTGGCAACCCATTCAGTGTCACTTGACAGCTACGCGTTGTAGTACGTTCTGCACATATCAGCAACGATTAATTAGGTGTTTTTTTATTGTTTTCGATCCGTTTACAAGTTAAAAACGTCCTATTTGTGTCAATTATTAATTAGTGAGGATATTCCGTCCTAGTGTGAGTGTGGTTTGGTATGGGTTGTGCGGGTGCGGGTGAAAGTGCGTGAGTTGAGTGGATACAATGGGGTGCGAGGTGGAGGACGGCGCCGCGGGGCTGCCTCCGCTGGAGTTCACGGAGTGCCTCGCCGACTCGCCGCAGTTCCGCGACAACCTGCAGCGCCACGAGAAGGAGCTGGAGCGCACCAGCCAGCAGATCAAGCGGCTCATCAAGGAGGTCAAGGATGTCGTCTCCGCTGCCAGGCGTAAGTTGCTCTATTTACTTACTAATAACAACATTTAATGGAGTCATTAGTTTGTGAACGTCATACGTAAATATGTATGTGTCAATAAGTAGAGAGATAAGGCACACAATAGAAGCCTTATTGGGTAGCGCGCGCGGCGACAAGGTCACCATCGCCTGCACTGTGTCACACAGCACTATTTACTTCCTCAACCTTACACTTGCTTGCTCAATTAAAAACTTAATTTTTGACAATATTGTAAAACATCAGATTTATCTATGTAAATCAGAGTGTCTAATTCAAATTAACTTTAAGTCGTGTGCTGATTCCCTCAATTACTCCAGTAGGCTGTTGTGATAAGTTAACACACTGATCTTGTTGTCCCACAATGGCCATTAACATTCTATTTTGTTTCTCTTCAACAGTCAATTATAGAATCCAATAGCAAATACAGCACAAATGTGTATGTGTGTGTGATGAGTCAAATGTGTGTCCAAAATGGTCATTGTGTTGGCGAGAGCACCAACTACTTAGGAAGAGAAATATCTTAAATACAAGAATTCAAGACTAAAGAATAAAGTTAAGTGTCTGAGTAGAATTGTTATCTATTGTTTGGTTTCTAATATACTGTGATTGTATTTGCTTTGAACCAGAAACAACCAATATGATAAAAAGAATTTATGTCATCAGTCCATGAACATATTCTAGAAACGGGCACTTAAATTAATTGTGATGTGACTTTATGTCACGCATAAACATCATCTCTGTTTATTTACGTTATTAAAATTCACGTTTGTGTTATATTATCAACTAAAAGTTATTATCTCCACTATTGTGTCTAGTAGAACAAGTGGAATTGTTATCCAGTCAAATAAATCCGTTTTACTGTGTTAAAGTGCAAGTTTTCAAGTGACACAGTTATAACAACAAAAAGACAAGTTTGAGCTGGTTTATCTTGTTGCAGAGATTTTCTGTGCCTTTCCATAAACTTTGAAGTGCAGTGATAATCAACATTTTTACTATTACATGTGTATTTTCTTAAAAAGAAAACACAACAAACATTATTACTCATTTTTATTATCTACCTCCATACTAAACATATATAAAGCTATCGTTAAATATAATTGACTATTTCGACGAAAGACTAATAACTGGCGTGGTCTGTTGGTTAGCAGCCTAAACTACATCTACTGTGAGCCGTGTGAACTGGATTCGAGTCCGACAAATCATAGACTCTTTTTGAATGACAAATTACTTAGTTAACACATTTTGAACAGTTTACATCTTTAAAATCTCCAAATTCTAACCATTAAAGAACTATTGGTTTGGATTGTCAGTGAATCCGATAGAGGTCGCTACTGGCATTATCCTGTTTAAATCATTAGAAATTTACAACAATTACAATGAATTGCGAAGCTTGTAAAAATAAAGTCTCCTCTGTTTCTGCTATGAAATGTAAGCTGTGTAACAGTAAATATCATTATCAATGCCTTAATATGAGCAAAGAAATTTTTTCGTCACTTGCAAGTGAATATCGTGCCTCATGGACCTGTCCTTCATGTCATAACATTACTCGCCGTGCAAAATCGAACACAAATACTCCGGTTAAGCAGCATCAAGTTCCAGATGTGGGGGATGCAAGCGGCTCCATCAACACGTCATTGGACAATAGCGGTCACAGTTCTTCGCTAGTGGGTTCTGAGTCGGAACCAGTTACAATGGAGAGTATTGGCAAGCTACTTGACAGCAAACTTCAGGCTTCTTTCACCAGCTTTATGACTGAATTTCGTAGCAGTTTTCAAAACGATGTTAAAAGATTGGTTCGCTCTGAAATTAACGCAAAAATCCAGGAAGTTAAAACTGACTTCAGTACTTCAGTTGAATTTATTTCTGGGCAGCAGTCATCCCTGAAGACCCAAATGGATGAACATTGTGATACCATCAAATCTCTCGTTACAAAAAATCTAGCCTTGCAGAAAGAAATAAATAATTTGAATAACCGTTTATCGAATGTTGAAAAACTGTCTAGAAGTTGTAATGTTGAGATCCAGGCTGTACCGGAGAGTCGTAATGAGAATTTAGTTGCCATATTTAAAAAACTATGTACCGAAATCAAAGTACCGATTGAAGATACGCAAGTTCAGGCCTGCAGACGCGTTGCTAAGATGGATACTTCATCAAAACGACCTCGAAACATTTTGGTGACTTTAAGTAATCCTCGATTGCGCGATACTATTTTATCTTCATCAGCGCGTTTTAACAAGGCCCACCCTGAAGTTCCTCTTAATTCTTCTCATCTTGGTTTCCAAGGTGAAACCAGTAGAATTTATGTGGCTGAACATCTATCTCCGGAATGCAAGATTTTGCACAAAAAGACTAGACAATTGGCTATGGACAAAAAATATAAATATGTTTGGGTTAAGTACGGGCGTATATACGTGCGCAAAGATGACCAATCTGGGGCCATTCTGATTAAAAACGAGGATTCTCTTTCTAGGTTGTGAATTGTAGTGTAGAATAATTAAGCTTTAGTTTTTGGTTGTTTCTTAATTTCTAATTATGATTATTTACTATCAGAATGTAAATAGAATTCGTACAAAAGTTGATGAGCTATATGTGAATATTTTGAATTGCAATTACGATATTATTTGTCTGACTGAGACTAACTTTAATGATAGTGTTTTTGATGCTGAAATTTGTGACTCCCGTTACAATATCTTACGCAGAGACCGGAGTCTTGCAACCTCGAAAAAAAAAGACGGTGGTGGGATAGCAATTGCAATTAAAAAGAATATAAAATTCGTTCGTCAAACTACCTGGGAAAGTAGTGTTGAAGATTTGTGGTTGAGTATTCAGGATGATTCTCTAAATAAAGTTTTAAATGTTTGCCTTTGTTATTTGCCACCTTATATTTCCATAGGTGCACGTCAAGAGTTTTACGACAAGTTGTATAATATTATTTTGCATGCCGATGATATTCATGATTTTATTTGTATTGGGGATTTTAACATGCCTGAGATTGCGTGGACTAAGTCGATATCATCAAATGTTATGTTACCCGGTGATCCTAAAGATTTTACGTCTAACTTACTCATTGATACAATGTCTCTTTGTAACTTGAAGCAGTTCAATCATATTCCCAATTGCAACAATCGTTTGCTGGATCTTGTACTGTCCAATCACTCTAATCTTCAAGTCAAGCCTGCTGACCTTTTGATTCGTTTAGATAAACATCACCCGGGCATCTTGGTTGATGTTGACCGCGTTAGTTATTCAGAAAATGTGATGAAACCCCGTGCAGTTAACAGACTCAATTATAACAAATGCGATTTTGATGCTATAAAAAGTGAACTTAGTAATATAAATTGGGATCAATTATTGTCTGGCCTAAAGGTGGATGATGCAGTTGATATTTTTTACGTTAGGTTAAGACAGATAATTAATTGTCATACTCCATTAGTAAGAGTCGACACGAGTCACTATCCCAAATGGTTTAGTGTTCCGCTCAAAAAGTGTCTCGCTGAAAAAAATAAATATCACAGACGTTTTAAGCGTTATGGCAATCCCAGAGATTACGACACCTTTGCACTATTAAGATCTCGGTGTAAAAAAATAATAAAGTCATGCTATGCGAAATATATGATATATGTTGAAGATGGTCTCAAAGATAATATCAAATCTTTTTGGCGTTATATAAACAGCAAAAAAAAACTAAATTCCATTCCGGAATCTGTGAAATTAGGTAGTGTTGCATCTTCAAATAACACCGAAACTTGTGATCTTTTTGCTCAATATTTTGGTTCGGTCTATGCTGACTCTCCTACCGTTTTTGTGGAGAACTCTAACGATTGTTTTCAATCTGGTAATTCTCTTAACTTATTGCAGGTAGCATTTGATGATGTCGCATCAAAGATTAAGAAATTAGACCCTAGTAAAGGTTCCGGACCCGACGGTATCCCGCCTTCTTTTATTGTTGCCTGTAGTAAAGAATTATCTATTCCTTTGTCAATAATTTTTAATAGGTCACTAAAGGCAGGTACTTTTCCTACTCATTGGAAAATTGCACACGTAATTCCAGTGTACAAATCAGGCGACCGTTCACATTGTGACAACTACAGGCCGATAAGTATTTTGTCTTGTTTTGCAAAGCTGTTTGAGAGTTTAATTTATGATGTTATCTCTTACCACATTAAACCATTGTTATCCCTTAAACAGCATGGGTTTGTGGCTAGCAAATCTACCACAAGTAACTTATTGGTGTTCAAAGATTATTTGTGTAAGGCTTTTGCTAAGACACTTCAGGTTGACTGCCTGTATACTGATTTCTCTAAAGCATTCGATAGGGTGAATCATGAAATTCTATGTCGTAAGCTTCAACAGTATGGCATACATGGTAACTTGTTACGCTGGATTCAATCCTATCTTGCAAATAGAAGTCAACTAGTGGCAATCGCGGGTTACCTCTCCTCACCTATCACTGTATCGTCAGGCGTTCCTCAGGGATCACATTTGGGCCCATTGTTTTTTAACATCTTTATAAATGACTTGGCTGATAGCTTAACTTGCCCCGCACTTCTGTATGCTGACGACCTTAAGATTTTACATACTGTTGCTAACGAGAGTGATGCTATGTTACTCCAACATAACCTTAATATTGTGTCAGACTGGTGTGCCAGAAATTTTATGTCTGAATGTGAATAAATGCTACGTTCTTTCTTTTACACGTAAACGCAATAGGTTTGTTTTTGATTACAAAATTGGAGACCACAAACTTGAACGGACGGAAACGGTGAAAGACCTAGGAGTTATCTTTGACAATGAACTTTCTTTTCGAAATCACTATGATTATATTGTTGCAAAGAGTAATAGATTGTTGGGTTTTATATCTAGAAGCACCAAAAGTTTCCAAAACGTTCGTGGTTTTATTATTTTATACTTTGCTTTAATAAGGAGTATACTCGAGTATAATGCAGTTATCTGGTCCCCATATTATAAGGTTCATATTGATCGTATCGAACAGGTTCAAAATAGATGTTTAAAAATAATTTCGTTCAGATCCGGTAACCATCGTAAGTTGACTTCGTATACTGACAGACTTAAGCACTTTAACTTTTCCTCTTTAGAGTCACGTCGTAACGGTTGTGATTTAATATGTTTATATAAAATAGTAAATGCTCTTATTGACGCTCCTCCACTTTTATCACTCATTAGTTTTAACGTTAGATACAGATCACGCAATCCCACGCATAGGTTGTTTGCTTTAGAGGCTTATAAAAATAATACTTCTTATTATAATCCCATAGTTAGAATGTGTAGAGCATATAATGAACTGGTTCTCAACCACAGATCCTTTGATATCCTTGGTGACACTTTGTATTCTTTTAAAAATAGATTAAGCAAAATCTAAAAATGTGTATGTTGAACTTCATTGATTGTTAGTGTTCTTTTTGTTTACTTGTTTTTATTATCTCTGATTACTTTAAATTATTAACTCATATATAATGATGTTTTTTCTTAATTTTAACTTGCTGTATACACATGTGTTGAATTGTTGCCTAGCTTACTATATAGTCAAATTATTTTGTATAATTTTGGTGACAATTTGTTTTGTGTATCTTTACTAAATAAATAAATAAATAAATAAATTATTAGCATAAAGGTTATTTGTTTATATTTATTCTATCATACTTAACAATTATTTTTCAAATTAAATGTCTGTGTAAGAGAAGTCTGTCTCTGTAATCTTTTCACACTGTAGTAATAACTTAAACATGCTAGTAGCTTATAAATGTAATATCTACTTATGAGTAAACCTTAATTTGTTTTGCCTGCAGCATGTCACAATAATCTATAACTTGTGAATTACCTACATGCTGAAATGTACTTTCAAGGACATTATTGTACTTGCATTTGATAACCATGATAATATATTTGATAATCATATTATCTAAAAATATATAAATTTCTATGATAAAATTATCTTTTTTAATTTGTAACCGGTAAACTAAAATTGTTTGCAAAAAAAGTCTGCAGTGCTATCCAAGAAACAGAAAATAAACAGTTAAAGCTTCCATCACAGTTTTAACAACTGTCTACATAGTTATTTGAATTCAAAGTTTTATTATAAAAAAGGTTAATTTGTAGGATTGCATTGATAGACAATTCAGAGTTCTTGTGGTATTGTTCCTTTCATTGTTTTTTTTATTGCATTATCATTTCAAATAAGTATAATAAAGAATCTTTAAAAAAAAATGCATTTATTCGATATCAGCCATTAAAACTCAAACTAGCTTATAATGTACCTACTTGTAATTTTAAAAATTAATTGAAGTTAATAAATAATTATTTTTTAAATAATACGACGCATTAAAACTTTAAAAATGTTTGTTCCTCGACCTAGCAAGTATCTAATTGAACTACAGTACCTCGCTACCTAAATCAATAAATCAGTGAAAAGACAAATCGTTCTCAACAATAAGGAATGCTGTGGACCGTATCGTCTCGTCTGCAGACAGTGTATTATCACTGGGTTGTTGCTACATACCGATTCTTCGAAATCACCAGCATCCGACACGCAGGCCTATAAAAGTGACTAAACGGAACTAGGTTCCGTCTTGCCTTGTAGGCGATTTGTTTTATTATCTGATTAATATCGTGGTTTGTTAATAGAAGATGACCCGAGTTGAGAATCCGGTTTGTTTAACTCAAAGCATAAGTTATTTATTCAAAATAAAAAACTTTGAATATTTAATCAAAAGGCTAAATACTCAAAGGATATAAATAACATGTAGTTATTGATTGTACATAGTGACTAAGTACTACTATTTGATTTTGTGTTACTTGCAATAAGTTAAATTAAATACGTAGTTTGTGGTAATTTTGTTATTTTCCTGAACTCAGATTTTGAATCAATAAAACTCGTAAACAGTATTTATTTAGTAAATTAACTAAATCTGTAGTAGATAACTTGATTCCTGACCGTTAGTTATATTCATATGTGGGCATGGCTTAGTAAATATGAAAAGGTACGTTTGTTAGTAGAACTTGTTTGGTTGTGTGTGACAGGGCTGGGGTCGGCGCAGCTGGCGCTGGCGAGCAGCATGGAGCAGTTCGAGTTCGCGTGCATCGGCGCGTCCATGACGGAGGACGAGCGCGCCATCTCGCACTCGCTGCGGCACTTCGCCGCGCTCATCCGCACCGTGGAGGACGAGCGCGACCGCATGGTGAGCAAGTCCGTGACCCACATCCACTAACTTACCCACACCCCGTGACCCACATCCACTAACTTACCCACACCCCATGACCCCCATTCACAAACTTACCCACACCCCATGACCCCCATTCACAAAATTACCCACACCCCATGACCCCCATTCACAAACTTACCCACACCCCATGACCCCCATACACAAACTTACCCACACCCCATGACCCCCATTCACAAACTTACCCACACCCCATGACCCCCATTCACAAACTTACCCACACCCCATGACCCCCATTCACAAACTTACCCACAAGCAGCCGGAATGTATGGGGAGTGATAGCCTTCAGTCTCTTAAAGTTTTGGGAAGGAAGTGAGCAAGGTTATTTCTTGTTCTGATTTCTTCAAACATTAGTTATTTTATATTTATAAAAAGTTTTCTATCACTTTGTGAAAGGGTTGTTAACTCCATGAGGTACTGAAACTCCTCGGGGTGCTGTAAATTAAATGGCAGTTACAGTAATTGTATCTGCAAATTACATTGTCTCTGCTTTGTAGCAGCTAGTCACACGCCCCGAACCTCACCTAGGTTTCTACCTGTCTTCCTCTATGAGAATACGCTTCAACAAAATCTAGCTATTGGTTATATACTCCACATTTAAAGCACTGGAGCATTAACAAACTTACATGAAAACGCAAGTCTCTATGAGTCTTTATGATCTCTCACATCTCTATAACATGCAGTGACAAAGGCGGATGGAAATGAACCATCACTCACTCTACTCAGCTTATCAAAACTACCATCGTAGTAATCCTATAAAATGTAAATAGTGTGAAACTCGAGTATTGTTTTACTTACTTAATGAAAACATTATCTCTTACACCATTGTTCTTATAATGCAATAAACAAATCTTTGTACCTTCTACACTCTCACTTACTGTACTACGAAAAAATAAAGGCTACCGTTCGTTATCACGTGCGTTCGTAATGTTGATTACTTTCCGTGTATTGATTTTCGCCGTAAGTAAAGAAATGTGCGGGTTACGTGTAGGAACATAATGGTTGTTGGCGGTAACGTACCGCGTGACATTGAACGCGCGGTTGCGCGCACGCAGACACGCTCCCATTGACGGGCCATTGTCAGGCGCTCGCTGCGAGCCACTTGCCTCATTCTGCCCGGTGAGCTGTGAGCCAACTTCAGAAGTCAGAGCTTACGGGCTATTGTGACGCACGATACTGCAACATGTCGTGGACTCTGGGGATGATTCGCGTACAATAGCGGCTCTTAATGTAGACTTATACAATAGAGTTACTCTACTTTAAGTCTCTCGGGTACAGGGACCTAGATGTCGTGTAAATTGCTGTTGAAATAAAGGTCTCGTTATAAAGGAAGTTGTATGTTTATCAATGCAGTTTATATCTCGGTTACACAACGTACGGAAGTAAGATTTTAACACGCAATCACTTGTATCATATTTGTAAAGTAACTTGTAATTTGAGAAAACACGAATCTTAGTAACTCTTGATAAGTCTGACGAATGTAAGTGGCGTATGTTAAAAGTGCAATCACCTGAATATTTTTATGGTGTAATATAAAATCAAGTAGCCAAGTTTGCTAAGAGAGAAAACGTCACATTGTATAATTGTGGTGAGCGACGGCAGCGGCGCCACGACTTTCTTAGCAAATTGTTTTTCAAATACTACTAATGTGCTGGTCGCTATAAGTGTTGCATGTTCAAGAAACCGCAAATACGGTAGTCTATCATTTGCTTGTTGTTTTTTATTAAAATTACAAATATTTCGCTGTAATTTCTATTTTCTCCATCAGCGAATGAAATAAATAAAGCTGGTAAGTTGGGCGACATCGATCAACACAAAATTTGATTTACGGTTAGCTAACTTGTCGTATTTCCTGTAATCTGGCACAGAAGCCATTATGTCGAAGGAATTAGATCAGCGGAGCACGCGCCTCCAAATTGTTGATTTTCGCGCCATTAGCGTCGTGGGCGGCAGCCGCCGATGGACAGTACACGGGGTTTCATCTAATTATAATAGATTCATTCAGCTCTTCCCACCATTGCTACCATCCACCTTATTTCTATTGTGATCAATTTTATTTACAAATATTCTCGTTTAATCTTGTTTACTTTCAATATTTAAACTACAAGGTATCTTCCTTACTTTAGTTCCTTATTCTTATGGCCCGTAGTAACTAGGTACCAGCCCGATTGGATTAAGGCGGTATTGTTTTGCAAACACAGTAAATTGAGCGAGTGATCGACCTTCGGTCCTCTCATCGCGCAGTTCGCCGCAACACGCGTGACGTAGGCAGGTAGGTAGGTTGTTTACCGTTGGTGTGTCGGCCTGCAGTGGTCGCGGTGGAAAGTAAAAGTGTCCCCTCGTTGTAGTAGTAGGACACGGCCACTCACCACGCGGGGCCAGGAAACCGGGCAGGTTTAGATAATTCACCAACTCGACACTCCGGCGCATTGCTCTCATTCGAGCGCTACTTGTGAAACCGACACTAATAAAGAAAAACAAGCCTCAAAGTGCGTAATGATTTTACAATAACACGGCTATATTACCTAAAATTGTGATATAAAAGTACTCAGGAATTTTAGTAATTTCAATTTGAGAAGCGATTAAATCCGAAAATAGAATTGCAGTTTCCCCAACGAAATCTAGAATTATGAGGCATTAACTTATTTTTGGAACTGTAACTTCGTCGTTGTTAGTAGGCCAGTTATTATTCAAAAAATGTTGATGTACTGATCTATTCGTAGTTATATTTGTTAAAACGACTGGTGTGTGTAAATGAGTGAAGGTTAGTTTGTGTGTCCGCGGCTCAGTATCGCGCGTGGTGTTAGAACTCATCACGTCGCGGAGCACGCTGCGGCCGAAACCGGTTCCGGGGTCGGCGCGTACGCACAACAACTTCACTTTTGTTATTATTGTTGAATTAATTGAATTCATATTTATAACGACACCGATTAGTATTCCGGTCGCTTATCTGCTGTTATGTACTGAATTAATTGTATACACCTCGTTAACTATAACTGTCGTGTTGCTTGTTTAGTAGACAATTAAAATTTAAATATGATTAACGATGCTACATACATATCTGGCTAAAGTCAATAATGTGGTTAAATATTAATTCTTGCTTAGTTACGGAGTGGAAGGTTCAGGTAGCTATTGAGTCACGAAGTGTTGACAAAAAAACGATTTGCGCAGCATCCACTATGAATATAAGTAAAAACATCTATACAATGATGACCTTAGATGAGGGTATTAGTAGTCGAAAGGTACATTCTGAAGCTTTGTAATCGAATTCCAATGTCTACAAAAAATGGTGTAAGGATATTTAAAAAGTTCTCTATGGCCTTTAGTTGAAGATAATATGTATGCAGTAGCAGGAAACGGCAAGTTTCAAATCTTCGTTCATTATCCACTTGTTCCTGACTGATTGTTATCTATACGATGTAGTTGATAGCGGTAATAACGTGCGATACTTCGCCGCAGTTATTTCTCGTAATTGTAGAGCAGGCCACGTGACCGGCGATGTTCGACAATCAGTCAATGACGACCACTGGGAGCGCCATTGATTGTGCGGTTCCTACTTATCGTCAGCTATATCTATATACAAGAGCATATTGTATAGGTATTGGAACAAAATTACCTACATTCAGACTCGATACATTGGGTGTTGATCGTACGCAAGGTCAGGTAATGCAAGGCCTTCTCTTAAAGAAATACCCTAAACAAACGACGCCAAATAAATTCAAATAGAGGTCACTGTAACTACACATATACGGTTCCTGTTATAAAAGTATTAAGTTTTGTATGGCAGAATATGACATTATTACTTTTGTTGATAGCTTTTAATAAAACATCATTTAAAATTTAAGTTTAGATTTAGATGAAGTATCCGATTTCGCACTTAATTGGTACAACTTTATGCTTTTTACAATTATTCAACATTATTGTCTTGCTAAATACAATGTTAAGTATTCTTTTAAAGCGGCGCCATGCGAGGCGCCAGACTGTCATAGCGTTCGTCATTATATCATTACTAAAGCATTTACACCGCGAATGGAGGTTGCTTAGTTAGATATTGTATAAATGATGAGAGCGAGTGTGAGTAATAGACGCAGAATGCAATGATCGAGAGCGACAGGAAAGCGTCGCGGCCGGGACGTGTGCGCAGCGCACTGCGCGGGATTACCTACCAACACTGAGGAATTTATCATTTGAATTCCCCCTCGTAGCTTGTAACGCAGTCCGCAATCACAAGACATCATTAAAAATAAGCTAAAATGAGTCTTAGATGATTAAAACTAGAAAGTTCTGTATTGCAGTCGAAAAATCATTTTAAATTGGATTTTTGTTCTTGTGTTCCCAAACGAAATCTCTTCCGCCCACTTGATCTACCGAGTCAGTATGAGGCAGTGGTCGCGTGTTGGTATTCACCACACTCTATCTTTACGTGTTGTTCATCAGCTGGTCATTACGTCCGCCGCCGGCGACGCTCTCTCCCGACATTGTTTTATTATCATTCAAATAAACTATTAGCTGCTTGGGTGGTTTCAGGTTATGGATAATGAGAATCTCAACAGTAACGTCGTACATAATTATGCAGAATAGCTCTCTTAAGGTACTAATCAAACGACAAGCGTTTAACCGCAACTTTTTCTATGCGATAAATCCATCTATTTTTAAAGGCGAGAAACCTAAGCTAATTAGTTGAGGAATCTATTTTTTATCTGTTTAAGAAAGTTAACAAGATAAATTAACGTAGGTAACATTCATATATACCTAATATACTTTCTAAGTGTTATTTTCCTATAGGTGTATGTTTCCGAATATAGTTTTATAGTTAGTTTCTGCGTATCGCAGGGCTGGGTTGTTCGGTGAACGTGGTATGTAATGGCCTGCAGGTGCGCTGGTCGATGTGCCATCTAATACTCATTCGGGTCGAGCTTATTTGTACCAATAGAAAACAAGATGAATGCAACACCTGCCGGGGACTACGCAGTTTTCTAACATGTCTCGCCATCGATCGCTGTAAAACTTTGTTGCGTTATTACTTGTATCGACTTTCAAGGGTGTGTCTGGTTCAACTGCCAATAAATTGTAGAGGCATTATCTGTTGCTACTTCAATATAGCGATTCAATTTGCAATTGCCATATCTCATCTCGGCTAGACGATGGTGTTCCGTGCGTGTGTATGTTTGAGGAGTGTAGTTTCCAGCTCGTAGTTCCCACGTGTGAGGGAGACAGTTGCAACACATGACTAGCATCGAGCGCTCCTCTGACAAACTTTACTGATTTATGAGAACTTTGAAAACTGTCTGCAACTTACGTACGAACTGGTATTGCAGTTTCCACGAAGAAATAGTATTGCAGGGAATAACATTAGTTTGTTAACAAATCATAAAATTGTGGTCTCGGAATGGACTGTGCCGGATAAATATTATCGTTTTATACTTTAAAAAAAAAAAACAGTTACAATTATAGTTAATTACACGCCTAGAGATACGATTGCGTTTAACACTCATAATGTCTGGATTGATTTCATATCTTCGTGGTGTATCGTTAGTAATTACTTATATTAATAGTAATGGCAGTTAGAAATTATGCTTGTCTGTATGTTTGCATGACGTGCATCGTCGGACCATGACGTAGTCGCATATTCTCTCGTTACAATTCTTCTCTTTGTGCGTGTGAAGATTCAAAGTTATTTACGAGTAGGTACATCGGAAGGGATAAACTTTTTTGTATTAAATAAAACCGCAATAGTTGCCACCAGCGATGACCAATGCGGGCATTACGTGTTGGTATTAGTTCGTTGTGTGTCCGTGCATTGTAGCTCCTGAATTTAAGTGTCGTGTTTTTTTTGTATGAAAGTAAATTTAAGTACCCTGTTCTGTTGCAATTTTGTAAGCTTTAAAATGCACCAACCTTTTTTCATAGTATGTTGGATCTGATGGTTGGCACCGGAAGCGCCAGCACGGCAGCGCACCATCTGTCTGCTGTATTTGTTTTTTTTTTCTATGCGTTGCACCGGAATGCAAGCTAGATTTGTTTTGATTGCGTCTATTTACTTCCGAGAATGATATAAAAGATTTTTTTTAAAAACTATTTGGAAATGTAGGTTGGTCGACAATATAGTGACAAGGAAAAATACAACAGGGTTTTTAGTTGGTAGACGGCGTCATGCCGTAGTCCAACATAACTCTCTTGCTTAAATCATTCTAAGTTTGAAGTTGTCGTTTCTGCATCCGTATGGGCGTTGGTAATCACCTAATCAAGTGAAATATTTGCTTTCTTAACAAAAGACAAGAAAATCAATAAAACGAACTCAGGCTACTTGTCATTTGAATCCGAAACGGATCAGAGAGACGAGTAAAGCCGTTTCTCAAATCCGCTGCACACGCCGTATGGGATCCGCGCCGCCCTCGGTACCTATTGTTTCTCAATCTCGGCAGACAAAAACGCCACCTCCGCTCCACTCCGTCTAACTGACTTCGAACAAGACGCTAACCGACGTGGTCGTGTCGTGTAGGCCGGCGTTGTTTCATTAAAGTTCAAGGTTCGACCTCCGCGCGGCACCTGCCTTTCTCATTGTAACATTACGTGATGTATCCTGTTACAGATTGCAATGTGAACGTTCTGTAGCCCCCCCCCCCGCCGACGGCCCTGAAGGTTGTCCGCGGTGCACAAACACTCACCATGTTTGACGCTCTACTTAATGCATTTAACTTTGAATATGCATTGCACTGTGCCTTTAGTTTCTTGCCATGCCACCATTGAATGATATTGTTTTATTTATGATTATCAATTCCTATTAGGCTGCTCACTAAATACAAAAAAACATAATGATTATGTGTATATGTTCATTTCTAAAAATGTAACTGGACATGTGTACACGTCAGTAAACATACTAAATAAGGAAACTATCTTTTCTCCTATTAGTCATAATATTTATTGACTGTCTACAAGGAACCGAAATGTTTATTTTATTTTCATTTTAAAGATTTGATTTTGTGTAGTGCTGTGTTTGGTTGTGTATATGGTTCTGTGTGAACTGGAAAGTAATGTTTAAGGTATATTTGGTGGAACGCCGCAACGCTGGGCTCGTGTGAGCGATAACGACTTATCGCGTGTGTCACAACACCTACCAACGTACCTACCTGCCTTATACGTCTAATGTAACGCAATCTTAGGTCATTTCAAATATTAAATGCCCTTTCTAAAAGGTGCATTGAATATAATGTAATATTTTTAATTATCAAATTGACGCAATCTTGCCAATTACCAACGACTCTTTTAATTAATCATTGATGCAAGTTTGTACCTATCACCACAACAGTCACTTATAACTTAGATCCATTTACAGTGCCTTGAAACCCTTGAAGTTTACAGTATGATGGTAGTATTAACGGCGTGTTGTGCAATGTTCCAGCTGAGCCGTGCGCACGAGCAGATCGTGTCGCCGCTGGAGAAGTTCCGCAAGGAGCACATCGGAGCCGTCAAGGTAACTGTCCACCGCTGCACGAGACTCGCAGTGCTGTGCCGCATCTCTGTGCTGCTGGAGACTCGGGCTATATGCCGCGGGATAGACTAGGCGATGGCTTGTGTGCTACTGTGTCACGTGCTTTGTGTGCTTTACTTCAGATCCTGTTGCTGCTTAACTCTATCCTTACTTATCACTTTATACACAAATAGAACACTTTGCATCAGTTTGTAAAGCTTATCTAGATCTGTTGCCTAGATACAATGGAGCCAAAGTCATATTCCTCAAAGTGAAGAAAGAAAGACCGTTAATTTGTTGAAATCGTTTTTTCCTTAATATTTAATTATGATAGAACATTACCATTTTTTCTACCGTAATTAGCAGTTAAATAACGTACAGTCAAATAAACCGTTTCTAGTTAATGTGATGTAAACAGTATAATTAGGCATCGTTTAGTGGACATTACAAGAGTGCGTGACGGCGACGTTGTCGACAGACGAGTTACGTGTGGATGATGGACGGGCACGAGCACTTTCGCGATTTAATTAAATTAAAAATAAGGAAACTGATAGGTTACCCCCAGGCACTTTCAATTGCTTGTGCCTATGGAAATTTCGTCTTAACATAAATAAATAAGTCAATCTCTACTAACGTCTACTACAGCTATCAGATAACTAGTTAAGTTAAAACCTGTTTCTCCAAACATCGTCTTTAGTGAATAAGTTTCATAACTTTCCGAAAATGTTGATTTCCCACCGTTCCAACCGTGTGCCTCGTCAACTTGACTCGTGCTATTAACAGCAGTAAAGTAATCGTTTAAGCGAGTGGTATATGAGGGAGTATTAGCCGCACTGGTTTGTAATAGCAGTAGATATGTCGTAGTTTCTACTAATGATGTGTGTTTACAAGACGCGGCCCAGATGTGCACGCGCCGCCGGGGACAGCACAAACCTCG
Source organism: Emmelina monodactyla (assembly GCA_916618145.1). NCBI lineage: Eukaryota > Metazoa > Arthropoda > Insecta > Lepidoptera > Pterophoridae > Emmelina > Emmelina monodactyla. The sequence continues at coordinate 9,681,670 of OU745316.1, forward strand.
TAGGAAAATTTATAATTGAATCGGTATTTGATAATAACATAGAAAAGAGGTCGATATCCGAACGGTACTATTGTATTGTAATTATTGAAAACCGGAAACTTGGACAGTCACCAATCAGTATGATCTCCGGCTTGTAATCATGTGACTGGTGCAGACCGTTGCGGGATGGCATACAATGAAGTTGATTATATACTGACCATTTTTGAATTCAGAATTTTGTAAGTATTAAACGAAGCCCCCTTAGACATCTGTATGTACGTTTGTTCGCTGACTATTTCTTATCCACGGTACAAATTAATGTAGGTACAGTTTCCTTCCAGATTTATCATACTACTATACGTATATCAAATTATTTTTGGAATGCTATGGTAATTATTTTTGGGGCCTACGTATAATATTTCATTTCCATGAGATTGTCTCATTTAAAACCAATTAAGTTAGTCTTAAAACACAGTAATTTATCTGTCAAATTTCTAATTCATATAATTACATATTCCGTATCTAAAAACGCAAGGAACTGGTTAGTAAAGACGCTCGACTAGTAGCATATGCTGCGTGCTGCATGCGCGCGCGCCGCTGTCGTCATTGACAGATAGCCGACGATCGCTATCAGCCGCGGACGACGCCACACATATCGCACCTTCACTTATACTTGTGACTGACCGTGTTTAATGTCAGTTTCATATGATGACCATTTTAACGTGTATTGAAATAGGATGATATCTAAATTTATAGTCATAGCAATTAAGCCCTAAATTCTATGCGGTGGTAGCCTAGTTATTATACAATTTTTTTACTACTTCTTCTACTACGACGGATAGTTTAGTCAGAGTTTATATTTTGTTTTTGCAATAAATTAATGTTCCGCAGTAACAAGCAATTAGAATACAAATTAATTCAACACATTACAAAAACGTACATAATCTGTGAGTTTCAAGTTGATGGACACATTACGTCGGTTATGTATGCGAACTGTTCAATTAGTCAAATGTATGAATCATGCGTTATCTGCCATCGCAGAGTTGTGCGAATTCACTTTTATCTGTTTTTAGCATTCCTCCACATAATCGCCGATAACAAGTTTGTTGAGGTTCAAGCATAAGTTTTCACTTTTATTTAAAAGCATTAAGTATGTATGTTTTCAATAGATTCTGCTTAGTATTATGTATGTAGGTCACTTTATGGTAATATAGTAAATATAGTGATAGTTGTGTTTCGCAGGAAGGTAAGAAGAAGTTCGACAAGAAGACGGCCAAGTTCTGTCAGACGCAGGAGCGGACGCTGGCGCTCTCCACCAAGAAACCTGACACCATCTTCCAGGAGGTACGTCCTGCTGCACGCTGGCAGTACTGCCAATAACTCTGTTGTTCTAGATGATAGTAGAAACATCGTTGTACTCGTCAAGTCCTTTTCCCGGGTACATACTCTACGGTAGTTCTTAGATCTCGTATTTAGTGCTTGTAAATCTGTCCGTATATTATAAAATATATGTAGTTTTTTTTAAATGCTGATTTGTTTAGATGAATTGGTAAACAAACGTGTTTTTGGATAAATTGACACAATGCAGCCGTGAATTATGAATTAGCAAGGCTAATGTTAGAGATAAACAACAACACCCAACACACATTTTGAGTAAAATAAATTAATTTATAAATGCAATGTGTTATTTCTGATTGCAGTGACCTTTTGCTAATAACAATGTTAAGCCTTTAATAAAATGAATGGGTTTTCTTACAAAACTCAATGACTTCACCTAAGTGTGGGCGATTTCAGCGATTGTTTGAAGTTATGTCGTAAGAAAGAGTAATTGAGAATTAATAAATACATTAATTTGTGATAGTTATTAAGGCTATGCGGATGTTTATTTATTCCATCTATTTAACTACAATGTTAATTTTTATGACATTTAACATAATAGAGAAAAGTACTACTATAATATCGAATAATAAACTGTTCAGCTTCCCTTAACTGTGTATAAGTAGGTACAAAGACGGAGATCACGATTTGCCTAGACTAATCTAGTTTTGGCGAATTATTTAATCTAGAAATTCATGACAAGTTTTCTTCAGTTGTCCATGATTTTGTTGAGCAGGGGCACCGTTTTTGATTCTAGAATTTGCCGCCTCTTTTTCTTGCCGCCCTGTGCCGACCCCTCTAGATCCGGGCCTGGTTTTCTTGTAGTATCCTATTGTATTATAGAGAGTTAGATGCCTCTTTTGCTTGTCATTGCTTGACATGATAATTGCGTCACGACTATAGTAGTAAGTCGGCCCTTCTGCCCGCAGGCGGACGCGGCGCTGGAGATGGCGTCGCGCGACTTCTGCGCCGCCAGCGTGGAGTACGTGTGCGTGCTGCAGGCCGTGCAGGAGCGGAAGAAGTTCGAGCTCGTGGAGACGCTGCTGTCCTTCGTGTTCTCCTGGTGGACCTTCCACCACACCGCGCACGACGTGCACGCCGACGCCGAGCCGCTCGTGCGCGACCTGCAGCTGCGGATCCAGCGGGTGAGTGGCGAGGGGCGGCAGCGGGGAGGGGCGGCAGCGAGGGTACAGCGGGTGAGTGGGGAGGGGCGGCAGCGAGGATACCGCGGGTGAGTGGAGAGAGTGGGACTAGAGCGAGGCGGGACCTGCAGGGAAGATACAGAGGATGAGTTATATTATTGTAGCAACTGCAGCACAGAATACAGAATGACAAGAACAGAGGAACCGGCGGCAGCGAGTAGCAATGAGGGATAAGGATAGTAGTTTATTTTACCAGGATTTAGTGCAAGACTTTAAAAGACCTTTTTTTGTGAACAACAATTTTTTTAAGATATGTTCAGGTAAATAATATATTTTATTAATCTCTTATGACAATGTCACAAACCTTATATCCAGATGGCGCTGATGTTAGCCGCTCTTCGCTCACAATCGCCGAACGAAATCAAAGATAAAATGCGCGTATGTCTCTAGTACATCCGTGCCTTGTGTTATCTCTAAACTAATAAATTAAATTACTTACCATTTACCGATTTTTAAAAACCCTTATAGTTTAATAGCATAGACTAGTTTGTGATAAAAATATAAAAAGTTTTTTTTTTCTCTTTTAACATGAGAGTGTGTGCGTTTGTTTAATTTAACACTTTTTACTGAGTTTTGACTTTGAGTTATACTTTTGAAAGTTTATTTTGTATATCATATTAAATGAAACTTATTTTGGAAATTGACTGTTCAAAGTACTATTACTCAGTGGCCTTGATTCTGAAAACACTCTCTTAACTAAATTAACTATCGCCGTCACTTACTCATCAATCCTGTCAAAATAAAATGTTCATGTATTATGGCACGGTGAAGACAATTTCGTTCAATTTTACAATGATCTGGACTAAATTTAGTGAGACCAATGTACCTGTCTTATTCTAATACAAAGCATAGGAAAGTGACAGTGATATTTTTAATTTTGTTTAAAGAGTGTTTTCGGGTTTGGCGCCAGTGTCAACCTCTAAATCAATAATTACATTTGTTATAGTGTAAATAGTTTTGCGGCTGATATAGAGTAACAAGCCACTAACCGCGCGTGTGTGTGTGTTTGCTAGTTACACTAACGTGCATGTTGTATCTGTAGACGCGCAGCAACTTCGAGGAGACCAACAAGCACACGGAGAGCCTCATGAAGAAGATGATGGAAGCCCGGCAGGTGGTCAGTATACCACACATACACACTACACATACCACGCTAGCGATAGCAACGGATGAGCTTGTCATGCTGTGATCTACAAAATAATAAAGATCTATAAAGAATAAATAATCTATAAAGAATATAGATTATTAGTTATAGTTTTAATAAAATATCTGTTGATTTAGCAAACTCTGTCGTCCTAATCTTGTCTTAATCTTTAAAGTTGCCTTGTAAATTTCCTGCAAAAACTGATGATAAAGGTATATTGTGTGATCATTACCGGAATATTAGATGAAACTATTTATTTTTAGTATTACTTAAAGTATAGTTAAATCATATGAAAGTTTATGATTTGAAGTTTATGTACTTGAAAGTTTAAATATGTTATTCAGGCAAAAGAAGAGCAGCTCGGGCAGCTGCAGTGTGAGAGCGACGCCGCCGGGAACGTCACCAAGTCCGGATACCTGTACCTGTTCGAGAAGAGTACGAACACACACTACATTCACAATACACTAGCACTACACACTGACACTGACTGCAGTTAAAGTGAATAAGAACTATAACTTAATAAAGAGTAGAGATAAATAATGTTTTAATTCAAACGCGATCTTTAACGATTGTATTTCACTGGAGTATAACCAGGATGTTACTAATAACACTATATCTTGCATAGGGTTGCTACTCTGCTCTAGAAACTAGATAAGACCTTACTTGACATGACAACCTTGATCAATAACTTCAATAGGCATGATGACAGATTTTGAAAAACTGTTGTATCATATTCAGAAATATATACTTATTGTAAAAAATATCATATTTCGGAAAAAAAAGCATGATTTATATGAAAAAAATCAATTTAAAATTTTATGTTGAAAATTCCCACCGAAACGCTCCAAAGTGTCATGGCGTCAATTTTGACGTCACTCTTGAGCAGTGTTACCAACTCGAATTTTTATAAATCCTTCCGTACGACTCTAAAAGTTGGTAGTTTCTGACCAAACTCAATTCGAAAAGTAGGTAGATCTACCAACTTCTTTTTTTCAAGATTTAGAAGGAATCTGCACGGTCGTATAATATCTATAACCGATTATTTTAGTAAATATAAATTATTTTTCTGACTATTTTTAAAAAAGCAATAAGAAAAAACTAAATTGTTAATTTTTAGAATAAAAACAAAATAAAAAAAATCCCATCCCACTAATTTACCCCCTAAATTTGGGGGGAAAACCCCTAAGTTGGGAACCATGCTCAATAGTGACGTCATTCGCTCTGATTGGCGTTCAGAATATCATGGCGGAGTGTAGTATTTTGTAGATTTATTTTTTAAAAATATTAATTAATCTCGCTTTAATTATAATAATACCTTGTTATTTTTTAATATTTTATTTACATGGTAGCATAATTTTTGTGTATTTTATTCACAGTCATCATGCCTATTCGATTATCGCTGTCATTCAACCATTATCCTACTGACGTTGCTTGTCTATCCCCGTGCAGAGGCGTTCGGCGCGGCGTGGTCGAAGCAGTTCGCGGTGTACTCGCGCCGCGACCGCTCGCTCACCCTCACGCCCTACAACCAGATCAATGTCAAGGCCGTGAGTATTGTGCAGGCTTTATCATTACTTTATATTGTTAGGTGAAAATATTTTCTCAGGCATGAAGACTGGCCCTCCTCTTGTTCCGGCTTCAATCCCTTGGATGACAAAATATGACGGCGCTATACCCCATCGCAACTTAGAGTCCCTTAATGCATCCCTGATTAAAGCAGTCGCCGAAATTGACATGAACGTTTTGCGTGGTTCGATTGTTTGATGCCTGGCCTTGTAGATTGAAGGCCTTTATCAAAGCAAAATGAAGACATTTTGAAAAGTTTTGATGTAGTTTAAATCTGTATTTTGTAGGCTTTAATTTTATATAAAAACGGTTGTAGTTCGTTACTGTGTTATTGTTTCATTTATTAATTTTTCCATATGTAACAAAACTTACGACCAGACTACGTATAATACAATATACTGTAATATATTCCTCGTCGTAACTGTAAGTCTTGGTAAATATGAAACAGGTGTTAGCTCTCTGTTAAACAAAAACATTAGTTTCTTTACATTAATTATAGCAGGTAGTTCTCAGAAACCTTCTCTCTTCTCAATCGCATAACGAATAGATTTTGCGTTAATAGTAAAAAAATGATTTTCAAAGATTTTATATAGCATGCTGCTTGGCTATAGTCGGCAAAAAATAGAAGAACCGAGTGATGAAATCTGAGATATCTTTTCTGCTGGTATGTTGTTTAGTCATTTGTGTTTGTCCTGGGTTTTTGTACTCCTGAATATACAACAGGTATACTCTAAGTGTCGTAAGTATATAATCCCAAACTAAGTTAAAGACGTATCAGACACTACTTCAATCTTATGAGAATTTAACGCAAAACTCAGCAATCGAAGTCTCCGGTTCTTTTTGGCCACATAATGAAGCTTCTAATTATAAATAATAAGCAACGGGGAAAAAAGATTGCTCCTAATAAAATAATTCGTATTCTTTACATCGCCTTCATCTATTGCCATCTAATTTACTAACTAAGCCACAGATTTTGCAAATAATCATCAATTTACTGTTAGGTGCTTCAATTTTTTTATTTATTCATCGGACTGATTCCACATTTAGCTAGTGGATTTGGGTATTCAAATTACTACCATTAGGGTTATCAAATTTAGGCTAGCGGTGAAGCGTAGCGACAAGCGTGTGGGGTTGGTGTTGACACTACATGTGCGAGCCGAGCGAGCGTAGCAAGCGTGGTGTAAAGTTCCAAAATCTACTTTCTCCCGTAAAAAGTTTTGAAACGTATCTACTGAGTAACAAAATTAGAAGCTGTTTTAAACTACTCTTTCGTGCCATTTATTATTATTTAAGATGTTAACGGCTTGAATGCATTTTTTAAAATTTTAAGAAATAAACACCAGGCTGTGTTGTATTTACAGTGTACTTACATAGAGAATAACTAGTAGCTAAGATATGATTATTTTTTAAAGTTGTTGAGGGTGGACGACCTAGTTAATGCTGTTAAAAAGAAGTCTGTTTAATGAGCATCTGGAGAAATTATATTTTACTGACTCCATTCCCAAAACTTTTCGAATTAATGTTAACTTAGTTTTCCAATTGCTTTTTTGCCAGTTGAGCCCTAAACGTATTGGGTGCAGGTTACCAATTGTAGCTACCTCGGGAATCATGTTGAGGCAGGATGCAAGATCCCTCTATTTATCTATTGCGCTGTAGTTACTATCTAAATACCCTCTTGTTTGGTCCTCTTGGCCTTTGATAGAAGGAATTGGTAATGGTGTTGTATTGTTGTCAGTCGGCACCGGCGGAGCGCATCGCGGTGGGGTCGTGCCGCAGCGTGGCGGACGGCGAGCGGCGCTGGTGCTGGGAGGTGCTGGAGGACGCCGGCGAGCGCAGCTGGCTGCTGCAGGCCGCGGCCGAGGCCGAGCGCGCCGCCTGGCTGCGGGCCGTCAGCGGGGGCGGCGGCGGCGCCGAGGTGAGGGGGCGGGACTGTAGCGCGGGGGCGGGGGCGGCGCTGGTGCTGCAGGCCGCGGCCGAGGCCGAGCGCGCCGCCTGGCTGCGGGCCGTCAGCGGGGGGCGGCGGCGGCGCCGAGGTGAGGGGGCGGGACTGTAGCGCGGGGGCGGGGGCGGCGCTGGTGCTGCAGGCCGCGGCCGAGGCCGAGCGCGCCGCCTGGCTGCGGGCCGTCAGCGGGGGGCGGCGGCGGCGCCGAGGTGAGGGGGGCGGGACTGTAGCGCGGGGGCGGGGGCGGCGCTGGTGCTGCAGGCCGCGGCCGAGGCCGAGCGCGCCGCCTGGCTGCGGGCCGTCAGCGGGGGGCGGCGGCGGCGCCGAGGTGAGGGGGCGGGACTGTAGCGCGGGGGCGGGGGGCGGCGCTGGTGCTGCAGGCCGCGGCCGAGGCCGAGCGCGCCGCCTGGCTGCGGGCCGTCAGCGGGGGGTGGCGGCGGCGCCGAGGTGAGGGGGCGGGACTGTAGCGCGGGGGCGGGGGCGGCGCTGGTGCTGCAGGCCGCGGCCGAGGCCGAGCGCGCCGCCTGGCTGCGGGCCGTCAGCGGGGGGCGGCGGCGGCGCCGAGGTGAGGGGGCGGGACTGTAGCGCGGGTGCGGGGGCGGCGCTGGTGCTGCAGGCCGCGGCCGAGGCCGAGCGCGCCGCCTGGCTGCGGGCCGTCAGCGGGGGCGGCGGCGGCGCCGAGGTGAGGGGGCGGGACTGTAGCGCGGGGGCGGGGGCGGCGCTGGTGCTGCAGGCCGCGGCCGAGGCCGTGCGCGCCGCCTGGCTGCGGGCCGTCAGCGGGGGCGGCGGCGGCGCCGAGGTGAGGGGGGCGGGACTGTAGCGCGGGGGCGGGGGCGGCGCTGGTGCTGCAGGCCGCGGCCGAGGCCGAGCGCGCCGCCTGGCTGCGGGCCGTCAGCGGGGGCGGCGGCGGCGCCGAGGTGAGGGGGGGGGCGGGACTGTAGCGCGGGGGGCGGGGGCGGCGCTGGTGCTGCAGGCCGCGGCCGAGGCCGAGCGCGCCGCCTGGCTGCGGGCCGTCAGCGGGGGGCGGCGGCGGCGCCGAGGTGAGGGGGCGGGACTGTAGCGCGGGGGCGGGGGCGGCGCTGGTGCTGCAGGCCGCGGCCGAGGCCGAGCGCGCCGCCTGGCTGCGGGCCGTCAGCGGGGGCGGCGGCGGCGCCGAGGTGAGGGGAGGGCGGGACTGTAGCGCGGGGGCGGGGGCGGCGGCGGCGCCGCCGAGGTGAGGGGGGGGGCGGGACTGTAGCGCGGGGGCGGGGGCGGCGCTGGTGCTGCAGGCCGCGGCCGAGGCCGAGCGCGCCGCCTGGCTGCGGGCCGTCAGCGGGGGCGGCGGCGGCGCCGAGGTGAGGGGGGCGGGACTGTAGCGCGGGGGCGGGGGGCGGCGCTGGTGCTGCAGGCCGCGGCCGAGGCCGAGCGCGCCGCCTGGCTGCGGGCCGGCGGCGGCGCCGAGGTGAGGGGGGCGGGACTGTAGCGCGGGGGGCGGGGGCGGCGCTGGTGCTGCAGGCCGCGGCCGAGGCCGAGCGCGCCGCCTGGCTGCGGGCCGTCAGCGGGGGCGGCGGCGGCGCCGAGGTGAGGGGGGCGGGACTGTAGCGCGGGGGCGAGGGCGGCGCTGGTGCTGCAGGCCGCGGCCGAGGCCGAGCGCGCCGCCTGGCTGCGGGCCGTCAGCGGGGGCGGCGGCGGCGCCGAGGTGAGGGGGCGGGACTGTAGCGCGGGTGCGGGGGCGGCGCTGGTGCTGCAGGCCGCGGCCGAGGCCGAGCGCGCCGCCTGGCTGCGGGCCGTCAGCGGGGGCGGCGGCGGCGCCGAGGTGAGGGGGCGGGGGCGGCACCACTTCCTACCTTCCATTCCTGTGTCGTCTGCGTAGCTATTATTTTTTGAGGTTCATCTTGGCAAGAGACTTTACAAAACGGTGAACTGGGAATGTCTCTTGTGGCGGATTGGCTAGACAAAAACCTTCTGACGCTCAACACCTCTAAAACCAAATTTATTTGCTTTCACAAGACTTTATCAACGTCCCCTAATATTGATTATACTGTACTTAAAATGCATAGGCAATGTTGTTACCCCTATGTTCCTTGTAATTGCCCACAAGTTGAACGTGTAAAGTTCTGGAAGTATTTGGGTGTAATAGTTGACGAAAAGGTGTCCTTTGCGGATCATATTAATTTGATGTCAGGACGAATACGTAAATTGATACCTGTATTTAAATCACTTCGTGATGTCTCAGACGCAGTACTATTGGGTAGAATTTATAACGCACTGTGCGAATCTGTAATTTCGTACTGTATCAAAGTTTGGGGTGGTTGCAACAAGTTGTGTCTTATTAAACTTGAGAGAGCTCAGAGATCGGTACTTAAGGTAATGCTGCGTAAACCCTTTCGCTACCGAACTTCTGTTCTTTATCGCGACGCCGATGTTCTTAGTGTGCGTCGACTTTATATTAAGAAAATGATAAGTTGCACTCATAAGATGGTTATTAATTCACCTGATTTCCCGGCTATGATAAACCGAAGAGTATTTCGAATTCCCTATCCTGATATTCGCACCTCCTTTTCTAGACGATTTTTTAGCTTTATGTCAGTTTTTATTTATAATAATTTCAACAAGATTTGTGAGATTCATGCTAGCACATTATCCCTACTAATATTATAAATGCGAAAGTAACTCTGTCTGTCTGTCTGTCTGTCTGTTACGCTTTCACGCCTAAACCACTGAACCGATTTTGATGGAATTTGGTATGAAGAAAGAACTGAACTTGGGAAAGGACATAGGGTACTTTTTACCGCGGGAAAACTTCTCATTCCCACGGGAAACCGACTTCCACGCGAACGGAGTCGCGGGCGGCCACTAGTCCCAAATAAAAACAATTGTTCCTACCTACCTAACCGAGGATTCGGATTCTGGACTCGAATTTCGAGCTTAGTCGACAGTGGAGACTACCCTTGCTGAGGAGAGAAAGATTGCTGCAAAAAACCTAAGCCGTACACCCGGGACCAGTAAAGCCTCAAAGCCGAAGGCGATTTTCTGGGGGCGGCAAAAATGAAAATTTTAGGGGGCGGCAAAAATTAAAATTTAAGGGGGCGGCAAATTTCACAACTGCACGCCAACTACAGGACCCTCAGATAAGTGCGGTATTTAGTGTTGTGGTTGTAGCCAGTAGGATCTTGACCAAGAACCAGGACTTTGAGACTACAAATAAACTTAGAAATAACCTAGCTTTAACTTAAACTATAAATTGTATATTGTTTTCTTCCGTACTAAAATATAAACTGTTTTAAATGTTTTCGGTGTATCATTCTAAAGTCTCATGTCTACGCTCTAGGTAGGTACACCGTAACAATGGCTTGAAAATGTAATTGAATTGTAAAATGAGTTGAACAAATGGACCTATGAACAAACCGAAGCCTTTCTTAGACTAATTGTGTAGTGATTTGTGTTTGTAAACGTAGGTTTAGGTTAAGAGGAACAATTTTATATATGTTAATTACTAGCTCACCAACTTTTCTTCATATTTGATTAACTTTATGTAAAATTTTATATCTACTGAATTGGTACAGGTTAAGCAATGTGTTTTTGCTTCCCACAGGACAGGCTATGCCTAGTGTGGGAACCAAGTATCATCTTGCCAACTAAAATTATTATTATTATTTATTATTATAAGGGTTTAGTACGTTAGATGGCACAGCGAAGGCTCAAGAGAAGGGATAAGATTAAAAATGCTCTTCAGGAATTCATGTGGCTATGTGGTAACGTGTGATGTTTGGTGCAGCGCTGCCCGCTGTCGGCGCGCGCGGAGTTCTGCCTGGACGCGGCGGGGTTCTCGTTCGCGGCCGCCGTCGTCGCGGAGGTGGAGCGCCGTGGCCTGCACGAGCAGGGCCTGTACCGGTAATTATTATTACATTTACGAACATTTGTCTGAAAGAATTGCCTTAATATGTGTTTTCAACAAGTCACAACTACTGATTCTACGCGAATCTTATTTAGATCAATATTAACTTCACTTTCATTACCCTTTTAAATAGCAACATCTGAGACACAAATTCTTCTCGTGTGTGTGTGTGTCCGCAGCGTGGCGGGCGTGTCGTCCATGTCTCTAGTGTGTGTGTGTGTGTCGGCAGCGTGGCGGGCGTGTCGTCCATGTCTCTAGCGTGTGTGTCGGCAGCGTGGCGGGCGTGTCGTCCATGTCTCTAGTGTGTGTGTGTCGGCAGCGTGGCGGGCGTGTCGTCCATGTCTCTAGTGTGTGTGTGTCGGCAGCGTGGCGGGCGTGTCGTCCATGTCTCTAGTGTGTGTGTGTCGGCAGCGTGGCGGGCGTGTCGTCCATGTCTCTAGTGTGTGTGTCGGCAGCGTGGCGGGCGTGTCGTCCATGTCTCTAGTGTGTGTGTGTCGGCAGCGTGGCGGGCGTGTCGTCAATGTCTCTAGTGTGTGTGTGTCGGCAGCGTGGCGGGCGTGTCGTCCATGTCTCTAGTGTGTGTGTCGGCAGCGTGGCGGGCGTGTCGTCCATGTCTCTAGTGTGTGTGTGTCGGCAGCGTGGCGGGCGTGTCGTCCATGTCTCTAGTGTGTGTGTGTCGGCAGCGTGGCGGGCGTGTCGTCCATGTCTCTAGTGTGTGTGTCGGCAGCGTGGCGGGCGTGTCGTCCATGTCTCTAGTGTGTGTGTGTCGGCAGCGTGGCGGGCGTGTCGTCAATGTCTCTAGTGTGTGTGTGTCGGCAGCGTGGCGGGCGTGTCGTCCATGTCTCTAGTGTGTGTGTGTCGGCAGCGTGGCGGGCGTGTCGTCCATGTCTCTAGTGTGTGTGTGTCGGCAGCGTGGCGGGCGTGTCGTCCATGTCTCTAGTGTGTGTGTGTCGGCAGCGTGGCGGGCGTGTCGTCCATGTCTCTAGTGTGTGTGTGTCGGCAGCGTGGCGGGCGTGTCGTCCATGTCTCTAGTGTGTGTGTGTCGGCAGCGTGGCGGGCGTGTCGTCCATGTCTCTAGTGTGTGTGTGTCGGCAGCGTGGCGGGCGTGTCGTCCATGTCTCTAGTGTGTGTGTGTCGGCAGCGTGGCGGGCGTGTCGTCCATGTCTCTAGTGTGTGTGTGTCGGCAGCGTGGCGGGCGTGTCGTCCATGTTCTGTAGTGTGTGTGTGTCGGCAGCGTGGCGGGCGTGTCGTCCATGTCTCTAGTGTGTGTGTCGGCAGCGTGGCGGGCGTGTCGTCCATGTCTCTAGTGTGTGTGTGTCGGCAGCGTGGCGGGCGTGTCGTCAATGTCTCTAGTGTGTGTGTGTCGGCAGCGTGGCGGGCGTGTCGTCCATGTCTCTAGTGTGTGTGTGTCGGCAGCGTGGCGGGCGTGTCGTCCATGTCTCTAGTGTGTGTGTCGGCAGCGTGGCGGGCGTGTCGTCAATGTCTCTAGTGTGTGTGTGTCGGCAGCGTGGCGGGCGTGTCGTCCATGTCTCTAGTGTGTGTGTGTCGGCAGCGTGGCGGGCGTGTCGTCCATGTCTCTAGTGTGTGTGTGTCGGCAGCGTGGCGGGCGTGTCGTCCATGTCTCTAGTGTGTGTGTGTCGGCAGCGTGGCGGGCGTGTCGTCCATGTCTCTAGTGTGTGTGTGTCGGCAGCGTGGCGGGCGTGTCGTCCATGTCTCTAGTGTGTGTGTGTCGGCAGCGTGGCGGGCGTGTCGTCCATGTCTCTAGTGTGTGTGTGTCGGCAGCGTGGCGGGCGTGTCGTCCATGTCTCTAGTGTGTGTGTGTCGGCAGCGTGGCGGGCGTGTCGTCCATGTCTCTAGTGTGTGTGTGTCGGCAGCGTGGCGGGCGTGTCGTCCATGTCTCTAGTGTGTGTGTGTCGGCAGCGTGGCGGGCGTGTCGTCCATGTCTCTAGTGTGTGTGTCGGCAGCGTGGCGGGCGTGTCGTCAATGTCTCTAGTGTGTGTGTGTCGGCAGCGTGGCGGGCGTGTCGTCCATGTCTCTAGTGTGTGTGTGTCGGCAGCGTGGCGGGCGTGTCGTCCATGTCTCTAGTGTGTGTGTGTCGGCAGCGTGGCGGCGTGTCCCCCGTGTTCTCTAGTGTGTGTGTGTCGGCAGCGTGGCGGGCGTGTCGTCCATGTCTCTAGTGTGTGTGTGTCGGCAGCGTGGCGGGCGTGTCGTCCATGTCTCTAGTGTGTGTGTGTCGGCAGCGTGGCGGGCGTGTCGTCCATGTCTCTAGTGTGTGTGTGTCGGCAGCGTGGCGGCGTGTCCCCCGTGTTCTCTAGTGTGTGTGTGTCGGCAGCGTGGCGGGCGTGTCGTCCATGTCTCTAGTGTGTGTGTGTCGGCAGCGTGGCGGGCGTGTCGTCCATGTCTCTAGTGTGTGTGTGTCGGCAGCGTGGCGGGCGTGTCGTCCATGTCTCTAGTGTGTGTGTGTCGGCAGCGTGGCGGGCGTGTCGTCAATGTCTCTAGTGTGTGTGTGTCGGCAGCATGGCGGGCGTGTCGTCCATGTCTCTAGTGTGTGTGTCGGCAGCGTGGCGGGCGTGTCGTCAATGTCTCTAGTGTGTGTGTGTCGGCAGCGTGGCGGGCGTGTCGTCCATGTCTCTAGTGTGTGTGTGTCGGCAGCGTGGCGGGCGTGTCGTCCATGTCTCTAGTGTGTGTGTGTCGGCAGCGTGGCGGGCGTGTCGTCAATGTCTCTAGTGTGTGTGTGTCGGCAGCGTGGCGGGCGTGTCGTCCATGTCTCTAGTGTGTGTGTGTCGGCAGCGTGGCGGGCGTGTCGTCCATGTCTCTAGTGTGTGTGTGTCGGCAGCGTGGCGGGCGTGTCGTCCATGTCTCTAGTGTGTGTGTGTCGGCAGCGTGGCGGGCGTGTCGTCCATGTCTCTAGTGTGTGTGTGTCGGCAGCGTGGCGGGCGTGTCGTCCATGTCTCTAGTGTGTGTGTGTCGGCAGCGTGGCGGGCGTGTCGTCCATGTCTCTAGTGTGTGTGTGTCGGCAGCGTGGCGGGCGTGTCGTCCATGTCTCTAGTGTGTGTGTGTCGGCAGCGTGGCGGGCGTGTCGTCCATGTCTCTAGTGTGTGTGTGTCGGCAGCGTGGCGGGCGTGTCGTCCATGTTCTGTAGTGTGTGTGTGTCGGCAGCGTGGCGGGCGTGTCGTCCATGTCTCTAGTGTGTGTGTCGGCAGCGTGGCGGGCGTGTCGTCCATGTCTCTAGTGTGTGTGTGTCGGCAGCGTGGCGGGCGTGTCGTCAATGTCTCTAGTGTGTGTGTGTCGGCAGCGTGGCGGGCGTGTCGTCCATGTCTCTAGTGTGTGTGTGTCGGCAGCGTGGCGGGCGTGTCGTCCATGTCTCTAGTGTGTGTGTCGGCAGCGTGGCGGGCGTGTCGTCAATGTCTCTAGTGTGTGTGTGTCGGCAGCGTGGCGGGCGTGTCGTCCATGTCTCTAGTGTGTGTGTGTCGGCAGCGTGGCGGCGTGTCCCCCGTGTTCTCTAGTGTGTGTGTGTCGGCAGCGTGGCGGGCGTGTCGTCCATGTCTCTAGTGTGTGTGTGTCGGCAGCGTGGCGGGCGTGTCGTCCATGTCTCTAGTGTGTGTGTGTCGGCAGCGTGGCGGGCGTGTCGTCCATGTCTCTAGTGTGTGTGTGTCGGCAGCGTGGCGGGCGTGTCGTCCATGTCTCTAGTGTGTGTGTGTCGGCAGCGTGGCGGGCGTGTCGTCCATGTCTCTAGTGTGTGTGTGTCGGCAGCGTGGCGGGCGTGTCGTCCATGTCTCTAGTGTGTGTGTGTCGGCAGCGTGGCGGCGTGTCCCCCGTGTTCTCTAGTGTGTGTGTGTCGGCAGCGTGGCGGGCGTGTCGTCGAAGGTGCAGCGGCTGCTGGCGTGCGCGCGCGGCGGGCGGCTGCCGGCGGACGCGGCGGACGCGGCGTCGTGGGACACGCGCACGCTCACGTCCGCGCTGAAGGCGTTCCTGCGCGCGCTGCCCGACTCGCTCGTCACCAACCACCTGCACCACCGCTTCGTGCAGGCTGCCAGTATTTATACCGATTAATATATTGTTGTAACACTATGATGTTTGGCTAAAACAAAACATTGAAATTTTGCTTACTTAAGATACTTTTTTGAAGATACTTTTTACAAACATATTTGCATAAATGAAGACGAAACTGCATGTCTATTGAAATCATATTCTAAATTTTAACATGATATAGAAATAACTAAAGTGAACAGTTCTCCCAATTAGTGATCGAACCCAAAATATTTTGATATTGCCCAAATCAAAACCACTATCACGAACATTTCTCTCTCTAAAAAGTATGGAACTAAACGGAAAACCGTTTATTTTATTCTTTTCTGCGCTGACTTCTGTTTAATTTTTATACATTTGTTACGGCTTATAATTCATAGTGTGAATATCCGATGACAATATCGTTAGTTTAAACTAAAAAATATAGTTAAAACGATCTATCTACCCATAAATATCTCTCAAATCCCCCGTCCCCCGCAGAGCTGGAGTCCCGCTCGGAGCGCTGGGCGGCGCTGTCGGCGCTGGTGACGTCACTGCCGCGCGCCAACCGGGACATGCTGGCGCTCGTCATCTGCCATCTGCGCAGGATCGCCGCCGTAAGTATACACGTACACTTGTCACAGAATGCCAACCGCTGACATACAGTCAATCTCAATAGTCTACTAACCTTCAATGCCTAGTTAATTTTGTTATTATGGTAACCTTTATTCATGTTTTGACGTAGGAGGTCTTTAAAATCTTTACTTTACTCAGGGTACAGTGTCGAAAACCGAAACATAACGAATTGGTCTATATCGTCTGACTTTAATAACAACAAAACGATTCATCGTAGAAACATCAATCAAGTGTCATTATTTAGCGCATATAATAATCAGGTATTCTTCCAATCTTGAAAGCTAAAAGCTTCCTCTTGACATATACTTTTTACGTCACAATAAGCTATGGTAATAGGTGTTTATGTGAGAGTGATAGAAACACACCACAAAAACAAAACAAGCAGTTTTCAGTTCCTACTATTTTAAGTATAGTATACATATTGAGACCGACCTCGTGTGTGTGTCGCGGCGTGGTAGTCAGATGCCGGACTCGGTGTCACCACTTCCACCTGTCTAACCCCTTGTGTGTTGCATGGTCAGATGTCGGACGTGAACAAGATGTGCGCGGGCAACCTGGCGGTGTGCCTGGGGCCCACGCTGCTGCGGCCGCCGCACGAGACCGTGGCCGGCATCCTCGACATCAAGTTCTACAACGTGTGCGTGGAGGCGCTCATCCTGCACCCCGAGCTGTTCCGCGCCCCCCAGGAGCTCCACGGGTGAGTGCCACCACACCACTACCACCAACACCACTACCACCAACACCACGGGTGAGTGCCACCAACACCACTACCACCAACACCACGGGTGAGTCCCACCAACACCGCTACCACCAACACCACTACCACTTACACCACGGGTGAGTCCCACGAACACCACTACCACGAACACCACAGGTAGGTCCCACGAACACCACTATCACGTACACCACAGATGAGTCCCACGAACGCGAGTCCCACGAACACCACGGGCGAGTCCCACGAACACCACTATCACGAACACCACAGGTGAGTCACACGAACACTACTATCAGGAACACCACAAACGAGTCCCACGAACACCACAGGCGAGTCCCACAAACACCACTATCACGAACACCACTATCAGGAACACCACAGGGCAGTCCACGAACACCACTATCACGAACACCACAGGCGAGTCCCACGAACACCACTATCACGAACACCACAGGCGAGCCCCACGAACACCACAGGCGAGTCCCACGAACACCACTATCACGAACACCACAGGCGAGTGCCACCAACACCGCTACCACGAACACCACGGGTGACTCCCACGAACACCACGGGTGACTCCCACGAACACCACGGGTGACTCCCACGAACACCACTACCACGAACACCACAGGTGAGTCCCACGAACACCACGGGTGAGTCCCACCAACACCACTACCACGAACACCACGGGTGAGTCCCAACACCACTACCACGAACACCACGGGTGAGGCCCACGAACACCACAGGCGAGTCCCACGAACACCACTATCACGAACACCACAGGCGAGTCCCACGAACACCACTATCAGGAACACCACAAACGAGTCCCACGAACACCACAGGCGAGTCCCACAAACACCACAGGCGAGTCACACCAACACCACTATCACGAACACCACTATCAGGAACACCACAGGTGAGTCCCAAGAACACCACTATCACGAACACCACAGGCGAGTCCACGAACACCACTATCACGAACACCACAGGCGAGTCCCACGAACACCACTATCACGAACACCACAGGCGAGCCCCACGAACACCACAGGCGAGTCCCACGAACACCACTATCACGAACACCACAGGCGAGTCCCACTAGCGAGCAGGAGTGATGCGGACGGAGTCGTGCCTTAAAATTTCAGCTTAGTAGCACTGTGAACTGTTTCTATAGTCCTTCTTTTAGCTTTTTCTTATGCCGACGCCTCGCAAGGTAAGCCACGAAGCACCTTTTTTACTGTGGGTATCAAATCAAATCCCTTTCTTTATTTTTAGTTTTCTTTTAACACAGTTCTAGATGAAAAGTAACATATCCGTAATAAATTTTGACAATACCGAAACATTTGACGGAGAAGCAATCACATAATATCATCGGCCACAGCCACTATGTAAATACAACGTTCTTATGAGAGAATGACCTGCGGAAAGTTAACGTAGCTTTTGGTTGGACAGTAGAATTATGGTGCTATTACGGTGCTAATACTTATCAATTAATCAGCAAATTAAAACCCACTGCTGGAAGAAAACTTCATTTCCTGAATAAGTAAGTTCGAAGGCCGACAATTAGTGGCAGAAATAGATTTTTAAATACATTTGGCGGAAAAAGAGTAGATCTTCCAATTCTAGTCAAAGCAAGGGTCTAGGAGCAAGCATAAACACTTTGATAGTATGATCTAGGATCGGCGCTGTTTCGGAGTAAACTTGTTGCCGCCGGGGGTATGTTGGCGACGACACAGAGATGTCACCACATACACATCCTTCAAAATTTTGGTAGTTTCCTTTCCCTCTTATTGTGACAATGTTTCAATTTAGACTTCAAGCCATTGGTATCGGGTCTGAGAGGATATAACAGGCGAAAATATACTCTCAGCACTCTTTTGATTTATTCTCAGGGTCCGAGAATGTTGAGTCGGACGTCGCAATTACATGCAGCAGTAATTGCGACATTACGTTGAGTAGTAGTAGTTTACTTTGTTATAGAGTAACAGAAATACACCGTCCGGTAGGTACGGTTTAAAACATTTAACATTTGTTTAAGTGAGCGTCTGATATAACTAATCCTTCTAAATGATTTTAAAGATGTATAGAACAAATCAATTAATTCACATGAATAATATGTATATTTAAAATATCTTCTATCATTATTAAAAAATATGTGATCCTTATTTTAAAATGACCTGTATGTAGTTTAATTATAGTGGGATTGTATTTATTTCTTAGTAAAGCCTTTTAAACAGGTTCCATGCCCGTGCTCACATCTGTTCCGTCCACTCTACACTACAACCTCTTTGACTATTTATTAAACAATGCTTATTCACTTTATTATTACTTCAGCATTTTTTCGCTGCGTGTAAATTGAAAATTGTTTAATTTTGCCACCGAGTTCATTGTTGCTTAGAATCTCTTTTCAAGGTTACCGCTACGCAGTCGTAAACACGCATAAATTTAGTTTCGCCGTGAACGCGAGGGTTGCTACTGTTTCATGAGGGCAGCGTGTGCGCGATCAGCTATTGTTTGGTTGGTGCTTACTCTGATTTGTTTTACTTATTACTGTTTTTTGTGTCTTTTATGGCATACTAGGTTCAGATTTTCGATTTTAAAATTCATGTGATTCAAGTTAAAATTTTGCTTATGGTTAATAAAAACATTTACTCAACAATTAAACTTAATTTGAATAAGTGCTTATGTTATTCTGGGTTGTAACGTATCTTTTCACCAAATTTACGTTCCTTTATTGCGTGATTCAGTAACAAACACACTAATTTTCACATTTATTATATTAGTAGGATATTCCTTGTCTTTGGTTTTATTTTTTTAAAGTTCATGATCAGTCAGTGTTAGACTAGCTAGTCTTATTTATGCGTAGATTTGAATTGCAAGTAGAGTTTTATCATATTACTACTAGTGGCCGCCCGCAACTCCGTTCGCGTGGGGGTCGGATTTCCGAGTAAATGAGAAGTTTTCCCACTGTAAAAAGTACCATATATGTTATTCTGATTAATAACATACGAGTGACCCGACCACGCTTCGCTATGGTGTAAATTTGGCCGACTTGCTCACGAAATATTGAATTTTGCCTAACTTAAATAAACTTTTTCTGAATGTTTTTATTTACAAATTTAAATGAAAAAACTACCTGAATGGTGGCGAAAACCGCATTTAAATCGGTCTTCTGGTTTAGGAGAAGATAGCGGCCAAACATACAAACAGACACAATTAGCGACTTGGATTTATACTATGTAATGTTAATAATATTACTGTAAAGTTTCATCAAAATCCGTCGAGTAATTTTTACGTGAAAGAGTAACAAACATCCATACATACTCACAAATTTTCACGTTTATAATATTAGTAGGATGTTTATTCAAATCTAGTTTACATGTTGTTTAGTAAACCGTTTTCGTAACAATATGTTCATACTATTCGATTCTTACTGACATTTACGTATTGGTTCTTTAGATGCATTGTTGTCTACTTGCATTGTGCTATAATATTGAAATCTCTTGAAAGCGTTATTATAAGAGTAATTGAATTCATGGTGGACCGTCAACGGCCTCTATAGCCTGTCGCGCAACAAGTCGGCCGACTGGTCGGCGGCAGTTGCAATGTATCACCCCACGCTGATTGGCCGCGGCTCCGATACCGCACAACATGCTCGAGATTATCATTATCAATACAGAACTTATATTTTCACCTTTATTACCATAATAATAAAGATCCAAGGATAACGACTAGCCTGTCATTCGATATTGAACGTAACGCCTAGTGTGATAAGGTAGAGATTGTCTTGTGTCGTAGAGCCAGGTGTTCCCGCGCCAGGTGCGAGATCGCGTGACGTCGCGCGCGAAGCCCTAGCGATGAGATACGTGCTGTCCGACAGAGAATACTGTAAAGTTGCCCAAATGCTCTCTTTGTGTGTCGCCTAACTGCACTGAAACAAAGGTTGAGAGTTCAACAACAAAAATGTCGACTCAGCATAGTTAAATATTCTTTCAGTTTCAGAGAACTAGCCTTTCAGAATTTTTTAGGACTAGCAGATTTATGTAAATCCAAATATGTTTCTTTAACAGATAAGTGTTTTCATAAGAAATCAAAAAAATATTGATTAAGGTTCAGTTGTTAAAATATTGTATATATGTAAACAAGATTTCCAAAGACCATATTTATATGCAGGTCAATTTTTATAGATACCTACTTATTATTTGTACGCAGTTCAATCTTACGGTAGTCAAACTTTTTTTTTTCATCTAAGTACCTGTTGTACTGAAAACAACTATCTGAAACCACCTGAGGGACCTTATCGCGTTGTTCTTATAGTTAGTTCAAACACGTAACGTTCTGACAGAGTTAACTAACCTTGCCGCGGCATATAATTAGGTTCCTACCTGTACCCAGTTAATTGTCCCCAGTGATCACACGCACTGACATCTGGCAGCACTCGCCAACTACATTGTAGAGCGTGTCCTTCGCTACAGGTTCACCTCATCTACCTACTACTACAAACTAGCATCATAACATTGACGTTTCAAATACATTCTCTAGATTCTAGAGTCTAGAAGATGCAAATGCACAAATTGACGTTTTGCATATACATGAAAAGATTTTATTTTAGGTAGTTTACATAAATCTGTAGGCACTGAATATAACAATGTGATGTCGGGTGGCTACCCGTGATCACATAGTGAGGCGGGTCGTCACGCTCGCTCGTGAATCTCTCCTCGCGCCATCTTGCGCGCGCGCACCTGCTGTTTTTTGCCGCGACGTCTGCGCAGCTTGCGGCATCTACCTACTTTAGGAAACCAGGATTCCACTTCAAAAATGTTAATAATTTCTCAATATTCTTTTTGAATGTCTTTGTCCAAGCTTTATTTAGTTTTACATACATATTGTGTTGGACTACTAACATATTGCTAACGCAAAATAACTTACAGTTGTCTTCAAATAGTCTTCTGTTTATTGAATAAACATCGGACTAGAATAAACTTTATTCTAGTCCGATCTTTTATAGCAAAAAATGTCTTAACTTTTCCTTTAAGAGTCCAAAATGCATGAAAATAATAATTGTTTCTACCTTTAGTTAATATGGGTTTTGTGATAGTACAATCTGAGTCGGCAGGTCGGTGGGCGCCTCGCATCTGCTCGTCGAGCTTTTTGTTTGATTTCTTGCTCGTCTGCAATTAAGGCCAACTGTCGAAACACTGCGGGCACTACCTTGATTGCAACTCACACATTTTGCCAATCCCTATATTTAAGAAATCCGTTGAAATTATAAGAGAATATACATTTATAACCTTAATACGAATAGGGAAGATGCTAAAGTTGTTTATTTATGTTTTGGTGAGCAAGTACTTCGCACCCTTCCTCGTGTCCCTAAAGGCCAAGGTTACGTTCCGAGCGAAGGCTACCAAACTCGGGTTATATATGAGGCGATAGATATCGCATCTGGACATTTGAAATGCAATGAAGGCGATGTTTCGTCCAGGTGTGTAGAACCGGCGGCGCGGCTCGCGGGGACCGGCGGGCATGGTGTATCTACTAGCTTCAACTTGCGATCACTTAGACAAAGTATTTCAAAACTGTCTTAAAATATGATCAAAACTTCAATTATTAGTCCTGTTTAATATTTAATCTATAACAAACGGAGTTTTCCTTGTTGCCTCCAAGAGCTTTCGTAAACAAATATTTATGCCACATTTTCGTCCTACAATCTAAGTGTTGCGTTGAAAGGTACGTCTATTTACGTCGAGGTCCTTTTAAACATACTGACACAAAAAGCCGCCCCCGAGCCTACCCTCGTTTCCGCCACAATAAAATGAAATCCATATTGAATAGTTGACAAAAAGGCGAGCGAAGGTTCATCCTGCATGTGCGCGCGATCACTGATTACTTCACAACAATACTTCGACCTGCTTATACAATTCACCTCCTTTGTGTTTGTATATTTTTTTCGAAAGGGTCCTTCCTACTACGATATTAGCTTTTGTTACGGTAACTTATTGAAAGTTTAAATTTGTGGGTTAAGTTGCTGCAGGTAAATATCTAGTTTAATTCGAGATAGATAGGAAAAATGGGTAACTTATGTATAGGTAACAAATGTGCTTAAACCCTGACGAAACGAGGCATAGTTAGTTACTCCGTAAACACGTAGATATCAAAAAATTGCCGAATTGACATATAACAAATAATTATTTAATAGTTAAACGAAAAGATGCCTTGTCCAGAGATTAATTAATTTTACGTAATGCCTTTTAAATTCATCATTAGCTCTTCTAATATTGGAACACTCATTGTGTAAACGTCGATACTTAGATTGCAATAATCGTTTCCTTCACTCGTTCTAAAAATAAACAAACCCTTATCTCCGACTGCTTGCACCGTGACACGAGTCCCGGGGTGAGGCGGGGGTGGGCGGGGCGGGGCGCATAACAATCACCATTAGAACGTCGGCTCCACACGAACTTGATCTGTAATGCCTTACTATTGATCGGTGAAGGATTTCTTGTAAGGTCCCTTATTATTCAGAGATAGAGCAGCTGTCGCGGCAAGAACGCCGAAGCCTCTCTGTGTCCCCCCCCGCGCCCCGCCGTCCCCCCCCCCGCGCCCCGCTGCCCCCGCGCCGGTCGCAGCTGCTCGGTGAAGAGGCTGCGCGGAATCCCACCTCTACCGTTAATGTCGTTACACTGACCGCGCCAAACTACACATGCAAATATAACTACCTTTTTTTTGGTTTTATTAAAATTAAATTATAACTCAACATTCCTACGTTCTTATTAAGTTAAAATTTATAACAAATGAAACTGTATTACAACAATTTAAACTTGGATACTTATGCAACTGTTGCATCCTGACATAGCATGTTTGTTTGTGTTATGTCTCCCCCCCCCGCCTGCCCGCGCGGCGCCGGTCACTGGGGCAACTCGCTGTGACACTGACACTATTCAATTGTCATTATACACGAGTTACGTCTTCATTAGTAATACTCGTAATTATTTAATGTGCAATCTCGATGTCCTTATCTAACGACAGCCCAAATGAAATTGGATGAGGCTTAAAAAAATGAAATTAACCCTAATGGCTTGCACTTACACCATCACTTTCTTTGTCCGCTGGAACCTGTATCAATTAGGGGCAGCGTTAAGTATTTTAGTCTCGAGGCATTACCTAATTACCGCGAGTTATGCGTGTCCTAAAATGCGCTCGCTAATGTGATATGAACGGGCGTCCTGTGTAGGGTGACCTGATGGTCGGGACCCGCCGGATTTCTTGATTTAAACTTTTGAGCGTCTATTTTTTTAGTTTCTTTTCTACTGGGTACTTTATATTATAATCACTACATAGTATAAAACAAAGTCGCTGTCCGCTGTCTGTGTGACTGTATGCTTAGATCTTTAAAATAACGCAACAGATTTTGTAAAGTTTTTTTAATAGAGAGATTTATTCAAAAGGAAGGTTTATATCTTTATTTATAATAAATCTGTAGAGGTCAATTCTGTACATAAAATAAATTTACAAAATAACTATCGGGGGGTGATTAGGGATCGATACTGATGCCAAAAATGCAATCAGTATAATTTTGTTGTCTGTCAAACCGTTATAGAAACAAAAACTACTCGACGAATTTAAACGAAAATTGGTACAATTATTTTTCATACTCTTGAGCTGGTTATAGTATAATGGAGAATGTTACTAGGTATGCCAAATCGCTTGAAATTTTGTCTCAGTAAAGCCTGTATGCATACAAATACACTAGTTTTTCTTGTAATCAAAAATACACAGTAGTTTTGATTTTATAGGCATTCAAAGTTTCGAAAAATATCGAGTCCCGCTAACAGTCACGTGACCGCTTGTGACGTCATACAACAACGCGCCAGCGGTGGCGCATATAGCTGGCGCAGTATTTAATTTTATTTTTTTATTTATTTAATATTTAATGTATTATTTTGTTGTGTTTTCGGTCGCGTATTACGTTAATAGTAAATATTATTCGATTAATAAATTGGATATAGGATTCAAAAAAAGGTAATCGTGTAATCTACCTAAAATAGATGGATTAATGGCTGCGCAATATTTATCAAGAAATAGTGATTTTGTTGCCGCCGAAATGTTTGATATGTTCTAAACTGTTTTATCAAAACAAAATAACCAATATAATAATAATAACTACTAATGGAAGAATGCAAGTCCAATAGTAGAAGTACCTACCTATCATTATTTTTTTACGTTAAAGACAACAAATCATGCAATATAGTTTTGTAGCTATAGGTAGGTACGTCCTTCTAATATTATAAATGTGAAAGTTTGTGAGTATGGATGTATGAATGTTTGTTACTCTTACACGTAAAAACTACTGGACGGATTTGGATGAAACTTTGCAGTAGGTTACACATCAAAATAACACATACTACTAGGGTACTATTTACCGCGGAAAAACTTCTCATTCTAACGGAAACCGACTTCTACGCGAACGGAGTCGCGGGCGGCCACTAGTATGTATACAAAGATACCGCTCTTCTTAGTAAATTTAAATAAATAGGTACATGCATTGATTAAGTGCTAACTAGCTTTCGTTAGCAGCTTCGCCCGCGTTTCCCTCGGGAACTGTACATTTTCCCAGGATTAAAAGAAGCATACGGATTATTTTAGTCTTCGTCCATATACGTTCAGTATTTTTTGTGTGAAAGATAACAAACACAAACACAATCTTACGCGTTTATAATATTACTAGGAAGTAGGATACCTATACGATCTAGATTCAGTTGAACGTTACAGATGCACTTTACCTTTACTATTTTATTTAAGTAATTTAATTTATTTTTTATTGCAAACGTAGATGATATTAACTAAGGCTTTTTTATTTATTTGTATTTTTACTAACAAATTGTTTAATGGTATTGGTTATGTTCAAGTTAAAAGATTTGGTGATGTATGTATGTACCTATCCTTTGGAACTATAAATAACAACTTTTCCGGCGAATTAGTAGTTCTATTTTTACATTTAGGCACAGCACATGATTTCCTTGTATTTGGATTGGTCATTTTTTAAGTATTTAGGTATAATTTTGACGGTACGGGCACGCGACTGCGGGCGTACTGAGTGAGCCAGACCGAGCGTGTTGTTGTATGACGTCACACCGTCACCGGCAGCCCGCGTCGTGCGGTCGCGACTTGTTTTACTTATAAATCAGAAACTAATTGACGTATCGAAATAATTCTTTCACTAGGATCTTTTATTTTTGACACAGAATATGAAAAGCTAATAATCAAAATTTGTTAACATTCTCCATTTGCATCACGCTAAAATCAATAAGAGCAGAGCAGTGAAGGGAAATGTTAGAAAAACGGGAGAAGTTACGGAGAAAAAGAACGGGAGAAAGGGGTTTTACACCTAATTTAACGCGTGCGAAAGCTAGTTCGTTATATTTCACTGTCGAGAACTCTTTATCTAAATTCCTGACATGATTTTTTGTCCCATATATGTTAATCTTGTCTTCCCACTAGGCGGGATTGTCTTTGGGCTCATTAAACTCATAAATTCCATAAACATTTTTTTTACAAAAAGAACTTTATACTTCTCTGTATTTCATCGTCACGACTATTTTGAACTTAATTCCTCACATTAAGTTCGTGCAGATAAGTAGTTCTTCGCTAGGCAGCCCTGTTCTCGCGTCGAGCGCGCGCGCACCTGCCGCCGCGGAATGCGCGCAGACTCCGCGAGCTGCTGCTTGTATAACCCGACACTAGCTGGATACGTTGTAGCCACGTGAAAACAATGTAGCACTCGAGCATTCATTTTGGAATAAAGAATTTTCAATACTTTCAATAATGTCAAAAAATGCTCTCAATAGTGTCAACGTTCCTGATGCTGCACGTTTGTAGTTTATTTAATGAGCCAATGGGAAATTAAAGAAATAAATTGTCAAGTGCAATTTTAATATGTGTCAATTCTGATTGCCACAAGCACCTCCTGCACTCTACACAACACACACACACACACAGTAGTGTCTACCTGCTCGGGATGTTTGTTGCACGCGACAGCTGGTCAGAAACCCGCGTCGCAGGAATATAATCATTGAAATTCATATTGGATTTAATTATACACACTTCATTTATTTGTTTGATGGTTACCGATTTGAGCGGCAATCGTTATGCAGTAGCAACAAGTCGAGTAATAAATACCTTAAATATTTATAACTAGTACCTACCTGCGTACTTACCAGACTCGCGAATCCATATTTTAATGTATAGTAGAATGCGTAAAGTGCCCTGTGTCCGCGCGTTGATATCTAATGCTCTCCCTCATACTGGGTACTGGTTTTTTTATTTATTTTAATAACAAAAGTCTTTTACTTCGGGATCATACTGAATAAGATTAAGACGTTATTTTTACTCTTCATTACATAATCGCAGTCCCGCAGAAGTTTGGAATTTCCTAAAATCCTATGGTATTGGCAAATGTACTACAAATTCAGTCAATGACCTTGACTTAGGGTCTTTAAATAATCATTTCTCCTCACCCCCTGTTATTTTGGATCCTAATGTCAGGTCTGAGACACTGAAGTATCTTGCCAATACTCCTTGCCTTCACCCTCCTTTCATTTTCTCCACCTTGTCAGAGGAAGACGTCAGGAAAGCAGTCTTGTCTATCAGTTCTGCTGCTGCTGGACACGATGGGTTATGCGCTAAAATGGTCACTCCTATCCTTCACTTACTATTTATTACCTGTCCTAACCCATATCTTTAATTGCTCCATTTTCTCTTCTACTTTTCCTTTATCCTGGAAACATGCCCATCTTATACCCTTACCGAAGGTATCCAATCCTACTACCTTATCTGATTTTCGCCCTATTTCAATCCTGCCATTCCTATCCAAGGTCCTAGAACATTTAGTTCACGGCCAACTATCCAATTTCCTATCTCATCACAATCTCTTAAATCCTTACCAATCCGGTTTCCGTCCTGGCCACAGCACAGTCTCAGCACTTATCAATGTCACCGATGACATCCGCTGGGCCATGGAAAATAAGTCCCTAACCATCCTTATCCTACTTGATTTTAGCAGCGCCTTCAATTCTGTGGACTTTGACGTTCTCCTCGGTATCCTTAAATCCTTAAACATTTCCTCTCCTGCCCTATCATGGTTTGACTCCTACCTCCGTGGTCGCTCGCAACGTGTTCGCCTTGATGAGTCTTTTTCTGATTGGTCGAACCTCAGCGCGGGTGTACCGCAGGGGGGTGTCCTATCTCCTTTACTTTTCTCCATTTTCATCAACACCGTAACCCAAGTTATATCCTCCAAATTCCATCTTTATGCGGATGACTTGCAAATTTATCGTCATTGTTCTCCTTCTGGCATCAATTCTGCGATTCACTCAATTAACCTTGATTTGGAAAGTATTAGTGGTTGGGCTAGATCATTTGGTCAAGTCATTAATCCTAAAAAAACCCAGGCATTGATTATAGGAAGTAGAACAATGCGTAGTCGGCTCGATTTGACATCTTTACCACCCATTTTACTGGATGCTGTCCCGATTAGCATTGCAGACTCCGCTAAAAACTTAGGTGTAACATTCGATTCGTTCCTAAAATGGAGTTTGAATGTTAACGAGATTAGTCGTAAAGTGCACTACTCATTTCATTCGTTGAAGAGTCTTCAAACCTATTTGCCTCTATCTACCAAAATTTCACTTGCTCGGTCCCTAATCCAACCTATCATAGACTATGCGGATGCGTGTTACCCTGATGCCACTGAGGAGCTCTTAAATAAGCTGGAACGCTTGCAAAATCTATGCATTAGATTTGTGTTTAACCTTAAAAAATTCGACCATGTTTCTCACTTTCGCAAGCAACTCCAGTGGCTCCCAATTCGATTTCACAGAAACGCTCGTATTCTTTGCCTACTTCATAATGTCCTCCATAATCCCAACTATCCTTCATATCTCCGAGATCGCTTCTCATTCAATCATCCTGAGGACGCTACTTGTAGGCCTCTCAAGATGTACTTTCTCACCGTACCCACCCATTCCACTGATTTTTACTCCTACTCCTTCACAGTGTACGCAGTCAGACTTTGGAACTCACTTCCGGTTGAAATTCGCGGTATCAAAACTATCTCCTTATTTAAGAAAAGAGTCAGATCGCACTTTTTATCCCTCTCTTACGATTAGTATATTATTATTATTAAGCTTTCTTATCTAATTATGCAATCTATCTATTTGGTATTTTATATTACTGTATATAATATACGTATTATATTGTTATATTGTTGTATTTGTGTATAGTTTAAGTATCTTATTATCTGCTGATATACTTATATATTGTATTGTATATGTATGTATTATATTATATATACTTAATTTTAATTAATTTAATTATGCTACACACAATATTGCATTTCTCACTATCTCTCCAACAACAGGTCTGCTGGAAGAGATTTCATACTGAAATAAGCAGTACCTTTGTGTTTACTCATGTTTTTCTTTTTCTATTATGTATTATCTTTTTTGTGTAAATGCATAAATTATAAATAAATAAATAAGATTGTTTACAATTTAAAGTTGTTTTATTTGCCCATACATCTCCAGTACGTCACTTATGCGTGTCCTTTCTTTGATTGTTAATTATCTGGCTAGTTGGACGCACACAGCTTGCTTATTTCAGCGTGCCAGCTGGGTGCTTGAAAGGATTTAGTCTTTTTTGCGTAGTCCCGCAAAAAGGTTGAGTTATCTGGTAGTGTAGTGTGGAGGCACTCGCGCGCCGGTGCAGCAGGTGGTGCCCGCACGTGGACCCCCGCCCCGCGCCTCGCCGCGCCTCCCCCCGCCAGCACACATATATACCGGCCGCCCCCGCCCGACTCGCAGTTCCACCGCAACCCTCGTGGGCGACACATCCCGACTGTAGTAGTGTAGTCAGTTCCGTGCACGTGCGAGTGATATCAGAGACAAAGTGTCGTGTGTTCACATAATGATTATCTGCCTGTCTGGATTTGTTATTGCGGGGTAGGTACTGATTATTTTGGTTTTTGCCGCTGAAATTATGAAGGTCCTAAATATTTTGGCCTAATGTAATTTTGTTACTTAGCTAAATGGTGCTTAATTTGTTACTAAAGATTATTTATATAAATAGTCTTTCAGATTAACTACGGTTAATTAGACGAAACAAGCATCGATGTTTAAATTTCGCTATAAAAATAAACTAAATAGACATAGGTTCCTATTATTTTCATAAAATAACAAACGAGATGAAGATTCCTAAGATTTATAATTATGTACAGTTATTAATAATTACTTATATTTATAAGATAATTTATTTTCATATTTCTATGATTTAATCATTTTGTAAATTGGCGAATTCTGTTGATTGTTTAACTCATGTTAATACGGATTAATCTTTGACGTATTCATATGTAGGTATATCCATGCCGGGAACAGTATGTGTGTCGTGTGTGTATCTAACGAATGTCTGTTTGTTGCAGCCCCTCTCCCGCCAACTCCTCGCTGCCAGTCACCACCAGAAATGATATGGTTAGTATTACTGCTTCTTACTATTAGTTTGTTTATTTTATAGATTGGTTATGGTGTTGATTAATGTTTTTGGTGATCTGTTTTTTTTTTGCATTGTGTTTTAATTTTTGATTTTGAGGTGTTTACTTAACTTTCATTAAATGACAACTTTACAATTTAATTAAGAATCAAGTGGTGTAGTTGAGATTACATGTATGATACAACCAATGTGTCTTGACGTGATTATTAACGGTGTATGGTG
This sequence comes from Emmelina monodactyla, assembly GCA_916618145.1. NCBI lineage: Eukaryota > Metazoa > Arthropoda > Insecta > Lepidoptera > Pterophoridae > Emmelina > Emmelina monodactyla. The sequence continues at coordinate 9,711,874 of OU745316.1, forward strand.
TTTGTCCACAGAGCGTGTTAGAACGCATCGGCAGCACGACGTCACTTCCCGCCCCCTGCGCGCCGGGGGCGGGGGCGGGGGGCGCCAGGTACTCCCCGCAACACCACCAGCTGCTGCAGCAGTTCGCACCACACGCGCGCTTCCCACACACATTACGTAAGTTACTTGTATAACTACATTTTTAAATGAGAGCAAAATCTTTTATTATTATCATCATTATGTTTCGCTATTAACTAGTTTTCATTGAAAGCTTGCACAAATTAGGTTGATGTGTGACTAAATGTGTATTGATTGTCCAGCAGGAGTGGGCACGGCGCGGTCGAGCAGCAGCTCCGCGGAGTCGGCGTCGTCGCGGGGGGCGTCGCCGCCGCTGGTGGGGGCGGCACCGTCGGGGGCGGCACTGCCGGGGGCGGCAATGGGCGGCGCGGGGCGGCGCGTGCGCACGCTGTACGCGTGCGTGGCGGAGGCGGAGGGCGAGCTGTCGTTCGAGGCGAACCAGATCATCACGGACGTGCGGCCGTCGCCGGAGCCGGGCTGGCTGCGGGGCTGGCTGGCCGGCCGCTGCGGCCTCGTGCCCTCCAACTACGTGGAGCCGCTGCCGTGACGTCACCGCCGCTAGCACCCGCCACCCGCCACTCACTAGCTACCTGCCCCACTTGTACATACCGCGCTGTTGATATTTTAACGATTATATTTTTATTGTTGTGAATTTTGTACCAAATATATACCGTAACGTATTTTTAAGTGTATTGTAGTTTTACAAGATAATATATTGATGTTCGTTTTATTTCTGTTGTTTGATTTTAAATATGTTAATAAGGTTTTAACATTAAGTTGTAGGTACAATACTTAATTAATGTTATTTAATCCAGCCTCTGTGGTTTTCTTAACTATGTTTGTATATCAACTTTTAAGAAAGTGCTGATGAATGAGATTAGGCCTCTTTATGCACTATTCATTATCGATAAATAAAATTTGTGACGTCAGCCTATAATACTTGCTAATTGTGGCTACCTACAGCTACCACGCTGGCTCAGTGCAGGTTGATAATGGTGCCGATTCTACGTTAAGACTCTTAATTAAACTAAAAATATTGCTATCACTTACTCAGCAATAGTATAAGAAAGAGATGGGTAATCATTTTAGTCCTGTCAAACTAAACTTTGCGTGCATTTCACACGACGCAAGCAAGCTTAGACTCGTCTTCAGCGCATTTCGTCTAATTTTACAATGATGTGGACTAAATTTAGTGAGACCAATATACCTGTCTTTATCTGATACGAAGTATGAGAAAGTGATGGCAATATTTTTAATTTAATTTAGAGAGTGTTACTCAGAATCGGGGCTAATATATTGTACTCCCTTGATGTATAAAATCAAGCATGTTGGTTTCCTTACCGAAATTGTGTGATTTTATACATAGCTAGACCACGCTTCGCAATGGTATCATTTAATGTGTGTTAAATCGTGTTTAATTTTACTTGTTCACGATAAATTAAACTTTGGCTTATTTTAAAATACTTTTCCCACAAAATGAAAAAAATTACCTCAAAGATGGTGAAAACCGCAATAAAATCCGTTGCGTGGTTTAGGAGAAGAAAGCGGACACACAGAAACAATTAGCGACTTGGATTTAAACTAAGTATGAGTTGGATTAAAAAACATTGGGTTAAATAGCCCACATTTTTAGGTGTTTTTTGGCTTGTGTGTGTATCAGATTGTGGCTTATCTTATTTTATTTACTAATCCCCAAAGGTTTCGCAGTTAAATTTAAGAACCTGCCGGGCTATTATGTAAGCCGATGGAAATCAACTGTAATTTTTTAAACAATTCTGGATAATGTTAACAATGATGGAAAATAAAGGTTTTTTGGGATCAAAAGATGAGGCCTTTAATAGGGATTGCAAAGGTAAATGACTTAGAGTAGTCATCATTAACCAAAGACATATTGTCTTAAGTTATCAGACTATACAGGGCGTCCCAAGACTACGGTACATCAAGGGAAAGTACCTTAAATATCGTAGATAAGATATTTTGCTGAAAGAATTCTTTAAATGCAGAATTACTAAGTTTAAAAAATAAAATAAATTCTTTCAGCAAAATATCCTATCTACGATATTTAAGGTACTTTCCCTTGATGTACCGTAGTCTTGGGATACCCTGTATATCAATATTGATGTTTAGAACTTTATGTTATATAATGACAAAATGTAAACATAATTATAGACAGGTTTTTCTGAAAATTTATATGATTACTCAAAAATTAATGAAAAATAAATGTGAAAGCTGTACAAGAAACTCAATCTTCTAAAATTTATTCTAGTAAACATCGAAAACTATTTATTATAATTTTTGGTGGTGTCCTAGACCTTTTACAACAATTCTCCAGGTACCATACTCCACGATATAATATGTTTTTTTTCTTCAATTCCTACCGAGTGAAAAATAGCTTATAGCCCTCAAGGATCTTACATTTCTAACAGGAGATATTATTTTTTAATAGGTTTAGCAAGACTATATGTAACTCGTTTCATTTACTATTTATTCTTAATATACATTAGTGCATGAACTAACAGTATCTTTATTAAACTTTTAACAAAACTCTTTCATAATCAGATACACATTAAGCAAAACCAATCACTATCACAATAGCACTAAGTCTCTTTGAGCCAAATTCTTAGATCTGCAATAAGTGCCTGTTCAATAACTGGCAATGTCCGTGGTTGCAACGCCGAGGCTCCACAGAGCCACACCGGCACACCCAATGTCGCACTGAGTCTGCGAGCTAGGCCAGACCCCACCTCTACCTCAGCATCATCACCAAATACTGTAGTTCCAAGAGCTTCCCGACGACCATTACCAGCAGAGACGGCCATAACCATCCATTGAAGTTGATTCTGAAAAATTACGAAATATAAAATTGACGAAAAGCAACATATCACAAGTAGGTAACCTGGTGAGTTACCTTGGAGTCTGCGGGAGCGAGCCACAGCAGCACGGAGTCCTTCATCCGCAGCGCGGCGAGCCGGCACAGCGCCGCGCCCGCGCCGCCGCGCAGCGTGCCCTGCCGCGCCGCCCACGCGCTGCGCCGGTACACCACGCGCCGCCGACTCGACGCCGCCGCGGGGCTGCTGCCCACCTCCATCACACGCACCGACACTCTTCCTGATCTGTTCCACACACCACCTACCCAACTACTCAATGATGATAACAACTCCCTAACAATTACTACTAACACCAGGGTACATCAACAGCCAAATTTTATGAAGATTAATATCACTGGCGGCACGAAAATAAATAACGAAAGTTCAAACCTCGTCCAATATTTTACAAGTCATAAAACAACACACATGAGTAAAGTATGTAATTTATGTATAATAGGGATGATCTGAGATCGATTAATCGAAGATCGATTAATCGAAGAATCGATTTCTTAGACCAAAAAAAAAACGATTTTTTAATCACATGGAAGTCGATTTTCCGTAAGAATGAGAAATTCCCGCGGTAAATAGTACCATATGCGCTATTCTGATGTATAACCTATATTACTGTAAAGTTTCATCCTAATACGTCCAGTAGTTATTTGTTATTTCTGAAATGTAATGTAACGGAAATGATAACTTTTTTAATACTAGATACTTTGATTTAATAGTAAAAACAATTTTAATTAGTTAAAATTATATATCGAAAATTATGTTGACTCATTTGTTTTCCACGATTGGGTTTGTATTTTTATTAGAAAATGTAGTCTCAATAAGCAAATCCGAAAAGATCGATTATTGAAATCGATTCTTTAAACCTTGTTTTTTTTGTGGATTGATTTATTTAACTTCGGTTCGAATCGATTTTAAAATCGATCTTTTTTTTGAGAGAATTGACATCCCTAATAGATAAATAAGATACCTAAACATAACTAGAATAACACACGCATACATTTCTTAGGGCAATGTTACCAAATTATTATTATTTTTTATTTTATTTAGGTTTACAAAACGAAACTTACACTTTTAAAACATAAAGATAATAACATAAAATAAGATTATAGTACAAGCTACTCAAGATGTAAACACAACATTTTATAAAATAAGTACAACGTAAGCTAAAATTAAAGTTATAATAAAAAAATAAAATAACAAAGTAATAAAAAATAACCTCAGCTTTATGGCACTCGGACTCGTTTACGTTTTTAATAGAAAAACTAAATTAGCTTATGAATCGAACCCGTAAATTGTAATTGCCTGTCTGGTATTCACACTACCGCAAATTCGCATAAAAAATTTGACTGCTAGATAGCAGTCGAATAAAATGAATCTGACAACTGACGATTGAATATGCTGTATAATAAAACTTAAAATTGGTAATAAACGTGGAATTTGATAAATGAAAATGACATTGACACATGACCCAGAAAGACATTGACTTTGAAGTTGAAACTTTGAACGATTTTAAATATGGAAGCCGATTTATTTTTTATATAGCAATCGTCATGGTAAAGCAACGTCGTAAAAAGAGAAATATAATTTATTTTTCCACACAGAGCTACTTCGGCATTGAGCGAATAACAAGACTTCTGTTTGCGGTGCAAAGAAAGGAAGGGTTTTTTTTTAAACCGTGGTTTACTTCTGACACGGTGCTAGTTTTATAGCATTAGGTTAATTTGTTTTAAGTACCTATTTGCTGTAAAAGTGGCAATTTATTTTCGGGAAGCTGCAAAATGTTAAATGAAATACCATAATTACATATTTGGATTTTATTACTCAGCAAGGACATATGCGGTCACTTAAAACTATCTATAATTACATAAAATTACAACGTCGCTTATATAGAGCCGACTATAGACAATATCGTACAGTCATCGATGTATACAAATGCGGTATGGCAAAACGGACCTCAGAACGAGTGAAGCGAAACGACCGACATACATGACGCGAACATTTTACATAGAGTGTCCCACGAATCGGTAATATTTTACATTTTGTACATAGAATAGGATGCGGTGCGTCGACTGCGGGATCGACGAGGGCTAGTGCGCGAACGGGGGCGGCTCGTCCGGGAGGTCGAGGGGCGCCGGGGGGGGGGGGGGGGGGGCGGCGGCGCGGGCGCCCCCCGCGCGGACGGTCGCCCGCAGCGCCGCGTACTTGTCCTCGAGCGCACTGAGCCTGGCCGCCGCCGCGTCCGCCGCCGCCGCCGCCCCGCGCCGCACGTCCGCCAGCGCCGCGTCGCGCGCCGCCAGCGCCGCCCCCAGCGACGCCGCCTGCGCCGCCGCCAGCCCCGCGCGCGCGCCGGCCGCCTCCAGCTCGGCCTCGGCGCGGGCCAGCTGCGCGCGCACGGCGCGGTCCCACAGCGGCGGCGGCGGCGGCGGCGGCGCGGCGGCCCGGCGGCGCTGCTCGCGCTCGGCCAGCAGCAGCAGCTCGCGGCGCAGGCGGCGCACGTGCTCGGCGCGGCGCTCGGCGGCGGCGGCGGCGCGGGCCAGCGCGTCCACGAGGCGCGCGGCGTCGGCGGCGGCGGCGCGGGCTCGCTGCAGCGCGGCGGCGTCGCTGGCGCGCGCGGCCTCGCTCTCGGCCAGCGCGGCGTCGCTGCGCAGGCGGCGGTCGCGCTCGGCGGCGAGCTCGGCCTCGAGCCTGGTCAGCGCGGCGGCGGCGGCGGCGGCGGGCTCGGCGGCGGCGCGCTGCCTCAGCGCGTCCCGCTCGCGCAGCGCGGCGCGCAGTCGCTCGTGCAGCGCGGCGGCGGCCAGGTCGGCCTCGCGGGCGGCGCGCACGCTGCCCAGCAGGCGGCGGTTCCTCTCGGCGTGCGCGTCCCGCCGCCAGCGCTCGTACTGCAGCGCGGCGTGGGTCAGCGCTAGTTGCTCGCTGAGCTCGCGCACGAGCTCGCCGCTCGCGCTCTCCTTGTTCTTGTTGTTCTCGTCCCACGCGAGCGGGTCCTTGCCGGTGTACAGCGCGTGGAGGTACGCGTCTAGCTGCTCGCTTGGTTTTGCGGTTTCTTCAGTTTTCTGAAAATAAAAATAAAAAAAATAAATAAAAATCATTTATTTCATCATTAACTAACGTAATGACATTTGATGAAAGTCAAAATATCGATCATCAGCTTATCATTAGGCCGGGAGAAAAAAGCTGGCGGAAAAAAACTTGGCACTCTTTTGTCCATCACCAAATATACAAAATCCAGGCATACAAATACACCAAGACAAGATAAAAACGTAAGGTCACAAGACGGTTAAATTTAAGAGTTAAATTGTCTTTAGTTAATAGTTACAATAAGATACAATCTAAAGAAATAGCCTTGTCGGTTGTATGGATGGGTTGAAATAAGAAGCTGGAATCTTGATTACGAATACGACAGACTTCATAGGAAATGAGATTGGCTCTAATACCTCGCGAATTACCTTACAGAGTAGGCTTGTTGAAAAAATATCGATACATCGAAATATCGATATTATTTTTTCAATATATCGATATTTTTGAGCGATATTTAATACTTCAATATATCGATGTATCGATATAAAATTCCAAGTATCGAAAAAGTATGAAAATCGATATTTTTTTCAGACCAACAAACATTTATATGTTAAAAGATTAAAATATCCTAGAAAGAAATACTTTTTTTATTCTAACAGTGACAGTTCTTCTTATGTCTGTATCAGATAAATATTGGATTGATTAAACAATAATAAAATTTCTTAATAGTTGTCCTTGATTTATTAAAAATGATGTCTATTGATTAGCACGAATATTCTCTGTCAAATTATACCGATATTTTTTAATAAAAATATCAATATCGATATTGATATTTTCAAAATATATTGATACGATATATATCGATACTTTATTGCATTTCGGACATCCCTATTACAGAGAGCCCCGTTGATTTACTGTCCCCCTTGAAGCAATACTGTAAAGAGAGCACTTTACTATTACATCTCATTTCCTATGTCCCTAAATATATTTATTGTAAAATTATCTTAAGTACAAAGAAATTAACTAATTCTAACTTATGAACTACCTACCTATAGTAATTGAAAAACAACAAGAGAAATATTTATTTACAATAAACACTTAAACTAGTTATCCTACATTACCCCCCGTCAAGTAAAGCGTACTTTACGATTAACAGTTCTTCCATAACGTGTGACATAGGGCTTGTCTGGAGCAGGCTCAGGAACTTGGTAGTTTGTAGACCTTGGTTCTGCTTCCTCAGAGTTCAGGATGAATGCAGGTTTCAGTCGATCCACCAAACTGTTGCAGTCTTGCCGGAAGGAAGTTGTATTTTATAAAACTTGTCGTGTCGTTCTAAGATCTCGAACGGGCCTTCATAAGGTGGACTAAGTGGTTTTCGTACGGCGTCAACTCGAACAAAGACATGTGTACAAGAAGTAATGTCTTTGTGTATGAACGTTTCTCTCTGGTAGCTTGATTGTTGAATTTTTGAAGCTAGTGATGTCATCGTTTTTGAGAGGTGGTTGACATACTCGGTGATGTTGTCTTCGACGCGTGATTTTATGAAGAAATCAGCTGGCAGTCGTATTTGCGTCCCCAGAGTAAGTTGTGCTGGACTTAGCTTCGTTTCCTTATGAAGTGCTGCGCGAATAGCACAGTCGGTAAATCAGTCGCCCAGTTGACCTTAGTTCCTCGTGCCATCAGTGCGCTTTTGAGAGTGCGGTGGAATCGTTCAATCTGCCCGTTTGCGATAGGATGGTACGCGGTAGTTCGTATGCGTGTTACACCCATCTTCTTCATAAGCGATTGAAATAATGATGATTCGAACTGGCGTCCTTGGTCCGTAGTTAGTCGAAGCGGACATCCGAATCGTGTTATCCATCCTTCGTAGATAGCTTGTGCAACTGTTTCTGCAGTGATGTTTCGCACCGGCACTGCTTCAGGCCATTTGGTAAGACGATCGATCATTGTAACTGTGTTTGTATAGTCTTTTGATGGAGGTAATGGTCCGACGATGTCGACGTGGATGTGCTCGAACCTTCCGCTGCGCTCGAACTGACCCAGCGGTGTTTTTATATGGCGATGCACTTTGCTTCTTTGGCAGCTTTGGCTTTTAAATATCAGGTATTTGTCTTCAAATTGTAACTTCGGTCGTTTTCTTAATTCTCCGAGTTCTGTGTCGTTTTCTTGTTGTATCGAGAGTTGTTCGAAGTCTGTTGTTGATTGTTGAGGATTGGTAGATCTCTTCTATTCTTGATAGTGAGTCGGCAACTATGTTGTCATGTCCTTGTATGTACTCGATCTTGTTACAGAATTGACTAATGAAGTGTAGTTGTCTCTGTCTTCTTGGTGTATCGTTCTTATTCGATGGTTGTAGCAAAGCGTACGTCAATGGTTTGTGGTCGGTATAGATTGTTATATTTTCAACTCCCTCGATGTACTTGCGAAAGTGTTTGACAGCAGTGTACATGGCTAGTAATTCTCTGTCGTACACGCTGTATTTTCGTTGGGTGTCGCTCAATGTCTTCGAATAAAAGCCAATAGGTTTCCATATTCCATTTCCGTATTTGCTTGGAGGTAGTGGTCTTGGTTTGCAGTGAACAGGTGGACCGGTTGTTTCTAGATGGTGTCGAACTTCATGCTGCGGTGGTGTCTTTAATGATAGAGGTCGCTGTATTTCTGGGTACTTCGTCAAGAGCTCGTAGTAAGGATGAGCTTGGTTGACGATGTATACCACTGTCGGGTTGTGTGGATGTTGGTAGTCATTGCCTTGACGGTCAGATCTGTCGTTCCATCTACCAATCTTCGTCTTCCTAAGTCAACAAGTAAGTTGAAATGTTGCAAGAAATCAGCACCGAGAATTGATAGTTTCGTGTCAGCAATAATGAATTTCCACGTAAAGTTTCAACGAAGGCCTAAGTTGAGTTGTATAGTGCGTTCTCCATATGTTTGTATAACCGTTCCGTTTGCTGCATACAGTTTGAAGTCGTTGGGTATCATTGCTTTCTTTTGACTGCTAGAACTGATATCTCTGCTCCTGTATCAACTAGGAAACATTCTTTGCTTGCCTTGTCTGTTATTCTTAAGCAATTTTTCTTATAGTTGACATCGACGTCCGCCATTGAAGATGTCTTCTCTAGTTTTCCGACGTTCTTGTGTGTCCCGTTTAGAGATCTTGAACGTGACCTGGAGCGAAATGGTTGCAGTTGTTTTATGTAGCGGAGTTGTGCAACTTCTAACTTCAATTCGCTGATTTGAGCGATGAGTTGGTCGTACTTGTTATCGGTGTTGATACTGGTGTCGGTATTCGAAACTTCGATAACACGGAGCGAACGTATGTAGGTAAATGTCCCATCCACATCACACGAAGTGTTTCGTTAGACACCCGAGACGCTGCTAAATCACGCATCCTTCTTAAAAGCTGTGACGGCTTTTGATCACCCAGTTCAATGCCACTTAATAACTTTTGTAGCTGTCTTGACTCGGATTCTTCATACACCGATAGCAGGCGTGTTTTAAGCGCAATGTATTTGTTTGATTCCGGTGGGTTAATAATCAAGTCGCTTATTTGTTCTATGTCGCGTTGTTCTAATGTTCCGAGTACGTAGCTATATTTTTGTTCTTCGCCAACTTTTTGGTACGCGACGATAGCTTCAAAGTTGAGTTTTCTTATCAATGTATCGTGCTGAACGCAATCAAATGCCTTAGACAAATCACAAAATATACCTAAAGTGTCTTGCGACTTTTCCCACGCACTAACAATATTAACAATAAGATCAACACCTGCATCAGTGGTTGAACGACCTTATTTAAATCCAAATTGTTTATTATGAAGCAAATTATTTTTATTAAAATGAACTAAAAGTTGGCTTAAAATGACTTTTCCGTAAATTTTACCACATGTAGGTGTTTCGGTTGCGGCCTACGTTTCGGTCGCCGAGTGACTGAGTGCGTATTGGCTCTAAAGCGCGAGTCAGGTCAGCGGCCCAGCCCCCCAAGTCAAGTGGCAGTAGAAAATTGCGATAGCGAGTGAATAGAATAAACGTTTGTACCGACTTTTGTCTTCATAAAAGAAAACACTTTTGAATGCGTGCGGGCATGTATTTTATTCATTTTTTTTTTTAAAAAAAGGCCTTGCAACAGCTTCTGAAATTTGTAGATGTTTTCAATTTATTCAAGTGCATTTCGTTAAGCAGGGTAAGTCGGTCCGACTTCGAGGTCCAATGCTCGCAGCTTCTCTGCGAAGTCAGAACAAAGTTAGATACTTACAATGTGCATCGGCTCGCCGGGCATCGCGCGGTAGAAGTCTTCCAGCAGGAACTCGTAGGGCTCCGGCCACGTGTCGTCCGTCTGCGTGGAGGAGGAGGCGCGCGCGCGCGGGGGGCAGGAGGCGGCGCGGCGGGGGGCGGGGGCGGGCGCGCGGGCGGGGGCGCGCCGGGGCAGCAGCGCGCGCGCGTCGCGGGGCCGCGGCGGGGGCGGCGCGGGCGCGGGGGGCACGGCGGCGCGCGGCTGCGGCCGGGCCACGTCCGGCGGCGCCGTGCCCGCGAACAGCACCGGCGACTGCGCCGCGCGCCGCTCGGCCGTGACCCGCGCCAGCAGCCCCGCCACCACGTCCGCGGGGGGCGAGTCGGCGCGGCGCGGGGACGACGGCGTGCTGCGGCCGATGGCGCGCACGGCCGCCGACTCCGCCGGGAAGCGGAAGGCCGCGCGCGCCTCGCTGGCCGGCGTGTTCTCGGGCGTGGCCTCCACGGCGGCCTCGGGCGGGTCGTCCGGCGGCAGCGGCGTGGGCGGCGCCGAGTCCTCGCCCAGCAGCTCCGCGAGCGGCGCGCGCTCCTCCAGCGCCAGGCGGGCGGCGCGCTCCGAGCTGCCCGGCGGCGGCTCCAGCGGCGGCGAGGGCGCGGGCGGGGCGGGCGCGGGGGAGGCGGCGCGGGCGGCGGGCGGCGCGGAGCCGGCGGACAGGCGGCGCGCCTCGGCCAGCACGTCGTGCGGGTCGGCGGCGCGCCAGCGGGCGGCGTCGGCGTCGCTGCGGCGCGTCAGCAGCGCGGGGTGCAGGCGCACGGAGGCCAGCAGCGGCGCCAGGTCGGCCATGAGCCGCTCGCGCGCGGGCGCCGCCAGCTCGGCCCGCAGCGCGTCCAGCACGCCGCACGGCCACGTGGCGTACAGCACGTGGAACAACGCCAGCTGCGCCTGCTGCAGCTGCTGGCGGTGCGCGGGCGGCGCGGCCAGCGCGGCGGGGCGCAGCAGCGCGGCCACCAGCTCGGGCAGCAGCGGCGGCGCGGCGGCGGGCGCGGCGGCCACCAGCGCGGCCAGCGCCAGCAGCGCGTGCAGCAGCGGCGCGGGGCGCGTGAGGCGCGCGGCGGTGCGCGGCAGCTCGCGGGTCAGCGCGTGCGGCGCCAGGCGCTGCAGCCACGTGGGCCGCGCGTACAGCAGCGCCGGCAGCGCCGCCAGGGCCGCCGCCTGCGTGCTCGGCTCGCGCAGTTGCTCATACAGCGCGTCGAACAGATATCTACAATTACGTGCACTCTTGCAGTCCTGTATTGTTACTATACTTTACATCCCTTTTTATTACTTATGTTTTTTTAGCATCATACTCAATATTAACTTATTCTATATCCCTGTTTTGAGAGAGTATTTTGTGCAAGTGTAATCTAAAAACTTCGACCGTGGGAACTGTGGAAGATGTACCAATAATTTGATATTTTTTCAAATTAGGTATAGTTATATTCATCACACACTTACGGTGAAGGAAAACATCGTTGGAAAACACACATGGTCGGATAATTACACATCACGTGTATCCATCACCCCACACTGAGCCAGTGTGTGTGTTGTGGCACGGGTCGCGTGGTACGTACTTGGCGTGGGGGTCGGGCGCGCGCGCCAGCAGCGCGAGCGGCGCGGCGGCCCCGGTGGCGGCGTGCAGCGCCAGCAGCGCGCGCACCAGCCACGGCTCGCGGCAGCCGGCGAACAGCGCCGCGCCGTCCTCCGCGCGCAGCGCCGCCAGCGCGCCCAGCGACATGCCGCCGCTGCACGCACACACACTTACACACGAGTCGACGCATATCTCACTGGCACACTAGTGTGGCTCATGAGGTAGATACATTTACTTTTAACTAGGTAGGTTTACTGACACTATTTTATCTTAAACATTTTATTCAAAAGACAACAGGAAAATAAAGAGCCTTGCTATTAAGTTCAATTGTGCTATGGGTAAACCCTACTTTGTGTACTTAACGAGAAGACATTTGCATACAACTGGTCATATCCAAACTAACATCTGATTTTACCTAAGTAATAACAGTCCTCTGTGATAAGAACAATAGTAGGATTAAGATAAAACTTATGAAGAAAAAAAGATATTTTACCTATTCATTTTTGTTTTTTTGATTGTCACCTACTAGTTTCTTTCATTTTCTAATAATTTAGAAGTTAGTAAAATAAAATGATATTATATTACCATTATACATCGGTGATTTCATGTTGAATTCACCGATGCTGAATAGCTAATAACATTAAATAATCTTCAATAAAATTAAATATAATTAAATTGATATTCCGATATCCGTAATTTTCAAGAAATCTTTTGAGTTAATATTCAATTAAAATTCAACAACAACCTCTAAACTGAAGGTAATAAATGTACCTAATTCAACAAAAACATATTTACTTTTCAGTAAACATACAAGTATAATTAACTAAACTTCAAAATTAGAGTTCATAAATACTAAATCATCAACCAAATAAATGTTTTATACCTAATAATGTTACTTATTATTTCAAAAAGTACCTGCATTGGGTAGAATGTTGTTGCTAAGGGACAAATAGTAGCATCAGCTGCAAATTATATATTTTTGCATGTAGAATAATATATATAAGAGGTCTGACAGATGTATGCTATTGAACTAAAACCCGCTGGAAGTATGATATTAATAGAATAGATCAACTTGTAAAATGAACAATGGTGTATATACCCAGTAGTGATGTGATGAGTTGTCAAAGGCGGTGAGCATATGAAGTGTTGTTGCGGGACCCTGGGGGTACCTAGGGGACTCCCGACAGACGACACCCACCAGGGACACTCACCAGGGCTCCAGCAAAGAGGACAAGGCGCCGCGCCACACGCCCAGCGCCGCCGCGACGCGACACTGTGATCACGACGCCTCGAAGAACCAAACCGGGATCATACAATTGCTCATCGATATCAAGCCCTATTTTTTCGCGAAACTGATGAAATTTAGACCAAAAATTAGCTGTACAACCAAAATCTGATTTCCTAAAGATCGGGTTGGGATTTTGACAGTTCACCGATTGGCACTGACACTGACAGTGATATTGACAAATAAGTGAAATGTAAACTGTCAATGACAGTTCTCTATAAGCTGCGTTCAAACAAGTCCAACAGTTTGATTTGATTGTTTAATAATAAAGACGCATTTTTGCTACAAACATTTATCTTGGTATCTAGCTATACTTAACCAATCTAAACAGAGTATTATAGATCAAATTTTGTCTAGACAGTTTAACTGCTCACTATAGTCGCAACTCCTTTCTGTATAAAAATATAAAATATTGATATTACAAATATTACTCAGCATAAATAAAATATATATTTTTTATCATCAATCCTACGTGAAAGTATGTGAGTATGTATGGATGTATTCTATACATGTATGGATTTATGGATGGATGTTTGTTACTCTTTCACGTAAAAACTACTGGACGGATTTAGATTTGCCATTGTACTATTTTATTCGATATTTTAAACTTGAATGTTCCAAGCTACTATGCAAACATTCCTTTAATCATTTTAATAATGTTTAAATCCGTTTTCCGTTTCACTTTATACTAGTGGCCGCTCGCGACTCCGTTCGCGTAGAAGGCGGTTTCCCGTGGGAATGTGAAGTTTTCCCGCGGTAAAAAGTTCCCTTAATTCTTTCATACATATATTTTTGGTTTCTAGAACCGTTTTCGCAGGCACGTCACGGAAGCCCTTAAGGATAAACAATTTTCCCCATTTTTTCCCATTTTCCATTATTTCTACGCTCCTAATAGTTGCAGCGTGATGTTATATAGCCTAAAGCCTGTCTCGATAAATGTTCCATCCAACACAAAAATAATTTTTAAATTCGAACCAGTAGTTCCTGAGATTAGCGCGTTCAAACAAACAAACAAACAAACAAACTCTTCAGCTTTATAATATCAGTATAGAAGTATAGATTTTCCAAATAATTGAAGCATGCATTCTCAATTTCCTACACTACTATCTAATGAAAGAACAACAGCTGATTCTGTAATGCTGTACCTTTTTGTTGATTTGTTGTTTTTGGTTTTTACCATACTTTAAAAAGCAACTTTAGTCTGAAACTAGAGTAAAACTAGTTATTTTACAATCGAGCAAAGTTTAAATCCAGTAATATTGACATTGACGATGTCACCCTATGATTGTATAAATGTCGAATGTCATTTATGTCATTCACTCACTGTTGAATTCCATAAATTCTAACCTTTACGTTTTATGAATTTCTAAAAATGTTTCTTTTCTTATGTGCATTATATAGATAATGATATTAAAAATAGGATAATTTAAGTTATTTCTTGCTAGAGTAAATAACTACTAAGATGCTACGTGCTGTATCATTATTTTGTCTGGAGTGTAAAGCTTCGGATATCGTATTTATACCAAGAGCAAATGTTCTCAAAGTATTCCGTAAGTTTCGTTTGATTATATAGGAATTCAGGATGTAGACTTTTGGCAGCAGTAGACATTCAATGTCCTTTAATACATAAGAAATGATATTGCACAACCTAAATAATCAATACTATCTCCCACTAAGTATGTAAGTCATGTTGTAAATAAAACATTTAATAATAGTGTTAAGATTAACATATCTGAAATATCTTTAGTATTAGCCTATTATTGAAGAAACAGAAGGCAAAACCTTTAGATGAATTTCTAAATATTGTTTTCAGGAGCTGCTGCTCATACATCTAGTGTAGACAAGACTCAGACCAAGGTAATTTTTATGAAATTTTAAAGATTTTACATTACCTGCATAAGCTGAAATGTTACATTAACAAATAGTAACCTTGTTTACAAAAGTTGATATTGTAATTTATGTTCCTAATTCACTCACTC
The DNA here is from genome assembly GCA_916618145.1 of Emmelina monodactyla. Classification (NCBI taxonomy): domain Eukaryota; kingdom Metazoa; phylum Arthropoda; class Insecta; order Lepidoptera; family Pterophoridae; genus Emmelina; species Emmelina monodactyla. Next base: position 9,726,943 of record OU745316.1, read on the forward strand.
ACAGATTACTTAACATAGAAGAATCTAGCATAGAGGGAGTTACTTAGATTATTATTTTATCATCCCAGAAAAATAAATGTTTATTGTAAAAACTGTGTACATTAAGGTGTTTTATAATCGGTAAGTACTTATGTACAGTTCGCCCTTTCGGACATACAATAATTTATAATAATAAAGTAACACTCAAAGAACAAAAATAGATCCCGCCACCTTAACATATTACATTAGTGAAACTATAGACAAATTATACAACCAATCTCTAAAATATTTTGTGGCAAATGATTATAAATTATTGGCAACATACAGAAAACACTTTTATTTAGATTAGAGACAGTCTTATGACATGGACAACAAATTTTTCTTCGGTTTCAATCTTATCTAAAATTAACAATTAAATGTAAATTATTTCTTACGAATAATACGGAATTCTAATGAGTTTTTACAACTATTTGTTTGTTTGAATTTACAAATGGCTCTGATGCATCTCTTTTTTGCCCTAAAAATGTGTTCCGTGTCAGTCAAATTTCCCCAAAAGGGTATGCCGCACCGAAGCAGAGATGCATATCCATGAAAAGCAGTCACAACTGTGGCTATGTTTGAAATTTTTGAAAGCATATGAAGTGCGTATGAATATTGATTTACTATCTATATTATTGTCTATTATTAAGCCTAAAAATGTTGTACCTACTCTGTACATCTTGAACATTATAACTCTATAATAATAACTTAACCATATTTTGAATTTAGATAATCTCATTGAAATTCAGAAACTAACTTAAACCGTAAGCTAAGTCTCACAAAATATTGGGTTTTTAATCTTAGATTGTTATTAATTTTATATATTTAATATCTAATTTTCAAGCAGCCACGGAAAAAGAGATCTTACAAAACGGTAACCAATGGTATTGAAACAGCTTTGCATGTGTTTTGCTTTAATTTCAGGCTCTGATTCTGAAAATAGTAAACGAAACTGAAATTATTGCTATCGCGTACTCATACTCAGTATTTGAAAGTCTTTATATTGCAAATAATTGTTAAATTAAACGAAGTGCACTGGATACTTATTATACTTATCTATGCAGTATTGGTGGGCTTGGGATTTCTTCAAACAAAGATTTGAGACTTGGGGTGTCACTAATCATACACAATTATGCCTTAAGCAACATTAATTTACGTGTAAAATTTACTTAGGGCGGGTAGTATCACAACTACGAGTACTTAACGTGTCTGTCAACGTTAAAAATGGCGTTAACCACCTGCTAGAAAACGGGTTGTTTCACCAATGTCGGCCATTAACGTACGTTAAAAATTAACGGTTACGTTGCCCGGCCATCAACCCAGTGGTTAACGTAACTTTTCTCTTGTGTTGACAGGACATCTTTGATGAAAAGCTTTTATCAATAGCTATGGATTCTGTTTATTTTTATATATTTTAAATGATAGTAATGATTTACTTTTTAATGGCAACTCGAATAACATTGACGAACAATTTTTTTGTGACGAAACAATGCTTTGTATTTGACGTACGTTAAACATGTGATGTAATCGTCAAAAAGTTATAGAGTAAGATCCCAGAGCCGTAAGACACAACTTATTTTCTGAAGAATAAATTTTTCGATTCTAAGTAGTCTTTTCATGTACTTTTAATACCTGCACGTTTGTGGGACTTGCCCGGTGACACCTCCGCAGGTACCAGGTGAGAAAGGTAACTAAAAATCACAGTTACTTAACTTAAATTTTTATGACTGATTTTGATATATATTTTGTAGAGTATTACTCTGAAGTCATATCAGAGAAGTAAGACACTTTCCATGGGCCAGAACTTTTGTCAGACGCTTTAAAGTTCTATAAAAAAAAAATTAACTTAATTTATTTTTAAATGTCTGACTTTTATATATATTATTCAGATAACTATTACAAAGTTATATTAAATCAGTCAGACAATTTGTAATGACCAAAAACTCCCTAAACACCAAAATTACTCAGCCACGAGTATGAGCGCGGTAGCAATATACACGCGTTTCAGAGCGAGTGAGACATCCATGGTAACTCGGTTCCCCTTCTTAAATTCACAATCTGTTTCAGCTACTGTATGTGTATGTACCAGGTGCACACGTTGTATAGTATACAGTATAGTCCTATATTCGGATTTAAGAGACCACATCGACGGTGGAAAGGCAATATTTCTTAAGCGACATAGAGGTAATTTTACAGGAGAGCAAAAAGAAGTTTGTAATTTCGGGAAATCAAGGATAAAAAAAAACTATTTATTAGATTTACTTAATTCTAGGAGTTGGAGCTAATTTTGTGTAATTACCGAGTTAAAATCGCTTAATAAAATTTTAACAAAAATGACAAACCGTAAAACAACCGCACACACAACAAATATTCAGGTGCAGGAAAAAAATATAAATTATTATTTAAATTATAAATATCGTATTTGATTAGATATGCAAAAATATAAAATTGAAAACATTAAGTAGTTTTCAAATATTGAGATACTAGTGGCCGCCCGCGACTCCGTTCACGTGGAAGTCGGTTTCCCGTGGGAATGAGATTTTTTCCCGCGGTAAAAAGTACCCTATGTGTTATTCTGATGTATAACCTATATTACTGCAAAGTTTCATCCAAATCCATCCAGTAGTTTTTACGTGAAAGAGTAACAAACATCCATCCATACACACTCACAAACTTTCACATTTATAATATTAGTAGGATTTTAGCGATTGTAGCGCGTCAGAGCATGCGCATTGTGCTACCGCGCTCATACTCGTGGCTGAGTAATTTTGGTGTTTAGGGGGTTTTTGGTCATTACAAATTGTCTGACTGATTTAATATAACTTTGTAATAGTTATCTGAATAATATATATAAAAGTCAGACATTTAAAAATAAATTAAGTTAATTTTTTTTTATAGAACTTTAAAGCGTCTGACAAAAGTTCTGGCCCATGGAAAGCGTCTTACTTCTCTGATATGACTTCAGAGTAATACTCTACAAAATATATATCAAAATCAGTCATAAAAATTTAAGTTAAGTAACTGTGATTTTTAGTTACCTTTCTCACCTGGTACCTGCGGAGGTGTCACCGGGCAAGTCCCACAAACGTGCAGGTATTAAAAGTACATGAAAAGACTACTTAGAATAGAAAAATCTATTCTTCAGAAAATAAGTTGTGTCTTACGGCTCTGGGATCTTGGACTATTTATTACGTACGTATGATACGTTAACCCAGCGGTCGGCAACACGCGGCCCGCGGGCCGCATGCGGCCCGCCGACGTCTTTTTTGCGGCCCGCGAATGTATTAAAAAAATATATATTTAAAATAAAATTTCACATGTTTCTTTTAAATTAAAACCATTTAATTTTTTTGTAATATTATAATCACAAGTGTGGCCCGCCTTTGGTCGATTTTTTCAACATGTGGCCCTTGCCTGCTAAAAGGTTGCCGACCGCTGCGTTAACCAACTGTTTGATACAACCCGCCCTTAGTTATCATACTTCATTTAAAAGTACACTTTATATCTGTATACAAGTATTTTTACAGATTGTAATTACTAAAATATTAGTTTGGTCTGACTAAAATGACATTTTATAAAATTGTTGCGTAAGTGATAGCGATATTTCGTGTTTTGTGAACTTTTTTTTTTTTACTTTACTCGGAATCGGCAACAATAGGTATTTTAGTTTAGTTATTAACACAAATCGTCTATGGTATGTTTCAGACAGTACTGCTGTCTCCTCGGGGCTCTGATTCCAATACATACAGCACCCCCGCGGCGACACAGAGCGATGTGCCGCCTCCGCCCCCGGTGCCGCCCCCACTGCGCGCGGTGCCGCCCCCGCCGCCGCCGCCCCCTCGGCCCGCCGCTCGCTCGTGGACGGTCGCCACCGCCCTCGCTATTACCGCGTCACTAGGTGGCGTGTACTTCTACAAGAAGATGGACCAGCTGAAGGAGGAGGAGGCGACGTCGGGGGCGGCCGCGCCAGAGTCGCCCGCGGAGCCCGCGCCGGGCCCGCGGCCGGAGCCCGCGCTGGCGTCGTCGCTGCCGGCCGCGGTGGACTTCCTGCTGGTGGGCGGCGGCACGGCCAGCTTCGCGGCGCTGCGGGCGCTGCGCGCGGCGCTGCCCGCGGCCTCCATCCTCCTGGTGGGCGACGAGCCCGCGCCGCCCTACATGCGGCCGCCGCTCAGCAAGGAGGTGTGGCGCGAGGAGGCGCTGGGCGCGGCGGACGCGGCGTCGCTCTCGTTCCGCCAGTGGTCGGGGCGCCGCCGCCCGCTGGTGTACGAGCCGGCCGCGTTCTACGCCGCGCCCGCCGCCGCCGCGCGCGCGTGGGCCGTGGCCGCGCTGGACCCCGCCGCGCGCGCCGCCCGCCTCGAGGCCGCCGACGGACAGACGCACACCGTCACCTACCACCAGTGAGTGCTGCATACACACATTTTTTTATTTTTAAGCTATTGCATAGCTTCTATCGCGGGCCTTGAGCGTGGAGACCGAATCCAGAAATTCCGTAACGAAAATAACCTAACACCTCCCACTCTGACCGGCACAGCGGTGATACTTTTTGTTTTGCCATCTATCGATGAATAGCAGAACTTTTAATGACTTATAAAAATATTTTGAACAATATCAACTTCTCATTTATTTAATACTAGCTTTCCGCCCTGCGGTTTCACCCGCAACTAAATGGCTTTTCCCGTGGGAATGAGGCTTTTTCCCGCAGTAAAATTATCGTATTTTCTTCTTCCCTGGGTGTCGAACTATCTCTATTCCAAAATCAAGGCAATCGGTTCAGCCGTTTTTACGTGAAGCGAACATACAGACAGACGGACAGACAGACATACACATTTTCCCATTTATATTATAGTAAGGATAGACCTACAAAAAAAGCCCTTCGCAGTACATATGTATATCTTAAGTGAAAGCCATGTTAGCCTATACTGCAGTAGCTACCTATATGCCTGTGATAAGGGCGCTGCAGTGCTTTACAATATTATTACGTTGTTATAAAGGGTTTCCACGCGAACGAAGTCGCGGGAGGCCTCTAGTTTCACCATAACTTCAAAACCAAACGTCCAATTTTAATCATTCAAAGACCAAATATTATCTACATAAACTGTGTAGTTTATGTAGATAATATTTGGTCCAAATATTATCTACATACTTAGTGACGAAATAATTTATTTTGATAAGGATTAATAGCATGACTAAAATAAACGCGTTTAAATGTAGTCCAAAAAAAATCAAGATTTTTAAATGAAAAAATGGTTGTTGTGCCTCACTCGACATAGATAAGTATAGTGTGTCGCGGACTTTTTTGTAGATATTTTTAGATGTACAATTAATTAGAACATTTTATGGTTATATCTTTTATAGTTAAGGCAGCGTACGCAAAATAAGTAACTCTCTGGTTGATTTTTTACACCTTGTGTCCGAAAAACCGAAATATCTTACAGAACCCTATTTTTTCCAAAATAAAATAAAGCCTATGTTAGTCGTGGATAATGTAGCTTTCGAAAAGTGAAAGAATTTTTAAAATCGGTCCAGTAGTTTTTGAGCCTATTCGACACAAACAAACAAAGTTTTCCTCTTTATAATCCCTACTAATATTATAAATGCGAAAGTAACTCTGTCTGTCTGTCGGTCTGTCTGTCTGTCTGTCTGTCTGTCTGTCTGTTACGCTTTCACGCCTAAACCACTGAACCGATTGTGATGAAATTTGGTATGGAGAAAGAACTGTACTTGGGAAAGGACATAGGGTACTTTTTACCGCGGGAAAACTTCTCATTCCCACGGGAAACCGACTTCAACGCGAACGGAGTCGCGGGCGGCCACTAGTATTAGTATAGAAAAGAAAAAAAAAATGGTTTCTTATCGGTCACCACGCTCAAAAAGTTGAATTAATATCGAAGAAAAAAAACAAAGGAAAAAGGAAAAAAAAACTGCATATTAAAAAAAATTACATAAAGCTTTACCGCGGCAGTCTCCGAGTGCCACACGTCTTTTTTTATTTATTTTTTATTTATGTTTACAAAACGAAACTTACACTTTTAAAACATAAATATAATAACATTAAATAAGATTATAGTACAAGCTTCTCAAGATGTAAACACAACATTGTATAAAGTAAGGACAACATAAGCTAAAACAAAATAATATAAAATAAAAATAACAAAAACAAAAACTTCTTAAATTGAGGCAAAATTAAATAAACGTTTTTTTAAAGAGGCTATAGGATCAGGGAAGATATCATTTATAAAATCATTTTCAATTTTGTTGAAAGTCTTACACAATCGATTTACGGGTAAAGCTTGATAATGAAGAATATTACAGTGTGGCAAATTAAATGCAAGTTTTTTTGTAAGACGGCAGTTAATTCGTGGTACAGAAAGAGGAATTTTTTGTAAGAGCTCCGCAGCATCAATGTTTCCTCGCAAAATTTTCACGAGAAAAACTACATCCAACATAATGCGCCGAGATGAAAGAGTCTTTAATCTAAAATAATGAAGTCTAGTGTTATTAGTATTTAAATTACGGCATAAATGGTTTTGAAAAGACAGGTGGTATAAAAATCGTTTTGGACTTGTTCAATTCTGTCTATGTGTACGGCAAAGTATGGGTTCCAGACAGGACTACAATATTCTAAAATACTACGGGTAAGGCTATTAAACAGTAATATGCTTATATCAGGATCTTTAAAAAGTTTAGTTTGGCGTATAACAAATCCAGATAATTTAGCGCTTCTTTTAGTTATATTATCTATTTGCTCCCTATAATCTAATTTGTTGTCCATGATGACACCCAAGTCTTTTACACTACAGTCTATTCGCGTTAAGAAAATAGTGAGTGATCGTTGTCAGCCGGCCTGACAACGCGCCCCAGCCAATTAAAATGCTAGAAATTAAAAAGTCGAGTTCACAGTGACCAGTTGAAGTCTGACCTTCGAAGGAAACGGTTGTGGATTTTGCGTGACTTGTCCAACGATAAATTTTGAAAAAATGAATACTTCACCGATTCCAAAGAATAAAAGTCGATCAATAATCCATAGTGGAGAGAGACACATAATTTACAATGTTTATAAGTACTTTAAATTGTGTGATTTAAATGCAACTGTGGAGAGCATAGTCATAGAAACAGCAAGTGCATGTGGCATGTCCGAAAATACTGTTTATAAAATATTATTTTTCTTTCGTACTTTTACTCCACTGTGAATACACCCGTATCCTGTAGTTGTCACTATTTTCTTAACGCGAATAGACTGTAGTAACTTCCAAGAGAGGATTATCTTGTATGTAATAAGTTACTTTAGGAGAAATCTTTTTCCTTGAGAATTTAATAAAAAAGCATTTAGACGAATTCAGGTGCATTTTGTTTCTAGTACACCAATCATTAAGAGTATTTATATCTAATTGAAGTCTATTGATTTCTTCTGAAGTCTTTATAATAGAGTAAATCTTAAGGTCATCGGCGTACAATTTAAATTTATTTTTAAGGAGTGGTGTTAAGTCGTTAATAAATATTAAAAATAGTAACGGCCCTTAATGGGCAAACCCTGAGGCACGCCCGATGGAACAGGTTTAGAGATAGATTTGTAACCACGCACAGTAACTAATTGAGATCGGTTATGAAGATAGGATTCTAACCATCTTAACAATGATCCACAAATACCTGCATGTTCTTATTTTTTTATAAGTAACTCGTGATTCACTAAGTCAAACGCTTTGCTAAAATCGGTGTATATTGCATGTACTTCTTGTCTATTGTCAAGGGCTTCGGCAATGTCAGTTGTATAACCTAGTAGGTTTGAAGTGGTGTATCTGCCTGGAAGAAACCCATGCTGGTTTGGGTTAATATACTGCTTGATATGACTGTACAAAGATTTCTGAACAATTAATTCCAGAATTTTACCGGGAGTGAATAAGATAGAGATGGGTCTGTAATTAGAAACCTCAGTACGATCGCCTTGTTTAAAAATTGGGGTTATGTGTGCTGTTTTGCATTTTTTTGGAAAGGAGCCTGTTTCTAGTGACATATTAAAAATAAAGGTAAGAGGTATATATAACTGTTTTGCACAAGATTGGAAGAAGATTGGTGGAAGAAGATCAGGACCAGCTCTTTTGTTGGTATCTAATCTTATCAGAGCTTTAAAAACGTGGAGTAGATGATTAAAATCGTCAAATGTCGCAACTGTCGTTAAGGTGAGTGTTGTATGTGTGCGTAGATGCCTGCTGGCGCCGGGCGCGGAGCCGCGCCGGGTGGCCGCGCTGGCGCTGGCCGCGCGCGCCGGGCGCTCGCTGGTGCTGCGGGACGCCGGGCACGCCGCCGGGCTGGCGCGCGCGCTGGACCAGCGGGCCGGGCGCGCCACCGTGCTGGTGGTGGGCGCCGGGCTGCTGGGCTGCGAGCTGGCGGCGTCGCTGGCGGCCGCGGGGCGCGCGCGCGTGGTGCTGCTGGCCCGCGGCCCGGCGCCGCTCGCCCGCAGCCTGCCGCGCTACCTCGCCGACGACGCCGCCGGCACGCTCGCCGCGCTCGGCGTGCAACTCATCACTAACGGTCGGTGTTACACACGGCGCAGGGTTGGATTTTGAAATCGGTCGCCTGATTTAGGGGTTGGGGGGGGTGGAGGGGAGGGGTCTGAACCCCCTACAAGTAATTTTGGCTGCCGGAGATGCATCTAAATATTTTAAAAAAAAAATCAAAATTACCTAAATACTTGCACAGTTGCGTAAATCGGAACGTAACTTTCAGGCTTTAGTACAGCTTGTCAATGTTTTTTTTTGGTGATATTGACAGCTCTAATGTCAAATTTGTACGTAGCTCGCGTCATTTCTTTGCTTTCGAGTATATGTAAATGTGTTCTTCCGTATTGTTTTGTATTTTTTCTACGTCTTGGCTACGTTTTTGGACTCTGTTTGGAAATACAATCGAGGTAATCATATTGTATTTATTAAGTGTGTTTACATAATTCTTAGGTAATTAATAGAAATGTCTTACTCCGAGTTGACACAATCCGACATCAATGGGTTAGGTTAGTTACTTAGGTTACTTTTTTAAACTGCCAGAAAAAGGAGTCCCGCGCGGGACTTCGTTGACTCATGATTGAAGCGAGTTAGTATGACATGTATAACATATAAATTGGCTAATATAGGTCGCCATATTGAGGGCTACTGGGTTTAAAAAAAATTTTTTTTGGCGCCCCCTTTTTTTCCGGCGGCTGAAAATGGTCAGGGCGGGTTCAGACCCCCCCCCCACTCCCCCAACCCCCCACAAACCCTTAATCAGGCGACCGATTTCAAAATTTTAACCACGGCGCACTCTCAGCTAGTGGTTCCACCTGACGGTTCTGTTGTGTGTGCAGCGGAGGTGGTGGACAGCAGCGTGGACGCGGCGGGGCAGGTGTCCGTGCGGCTGGCGGACGGCGCGGAGGTGCGCGGGGACCTGGTGCTGGAGTGCGTGGGCGCGGCGCCGCGGACGGAGCTGGCGCGGCGCGCGGGGCTGGAGCTGGACGCCGACACCGGCGGCATCGTGGTGGACGCCGAGCTGCGCGCGCGCTCCGGCCTGTTCGTGGCGGGCGACGCGGCCTCGTTCTACGACGCGGGGGGCGGCGCGCGGCGGGGGGCGCAGCACCACGACCACGCCGTGCGCAGCGGCCGGCGCGCGGGGGAGAACATGGCGGCGGCGGCGGGCGGGGGGGGCGCCGCCGTCTACCACTACCGCCCCATGTACTGGAGCGACCTCGGCCCCGAGCTGGGATACGAGGTCAGTCGCGCCCGCAGTCACGCCCGCAGTGAGACTATAGTGACCCCACGGTCACACCGAATTGTGAATAATGTGATACTATTTCCGCAGGCTGTGGGTGAGATCGACTCCCGGCTGCAGACCGTGGGCGTGTTCGCGGAACAACACGTGAACGCGCGCGCCGCGAGCACAGAGAGGGCCGCGGGGGCGGGAGTGGAGGCGGGGGCGGGGGCGGGGGCGGGGGCGGCGGCGGAGGTCGAGGCGGCGGGGGCGGGCGCGCGGCGCTACGAGCGCGGCGTGGTGTTCTACCTGCGCGGGCGCCGCGTGGTGGGCGTGCTGCTGTGGAACCTCTTCAACCGCGTGCAGCTCGCCACGCAGGTCACTCACCCCGCGCGCAACCATACGGATAGCCGCTACCAGGCCCCATAGTTTTTCCTACTTCCTTTTTTACAAGAAATTAGTAATTGCATAACAAACCCTAATATAAGATAAAGATTGATGGCGAATTATCAAAAGTGATACGTAGTAGTAAGCTAAATCTTTTTGCGTCTTAAAAATGATGATGAAAAGTTTCCAAATTGTACTTTAAGGAATATGGAGACCGGCCATTAACAAGGTGATGTTTGTTATGACAGGTGGTCGCGCAAGGAGAGTTCGATGACCTCGTGGAGGTCGCCAAGCTGTTCACTTTACAAGAAGACCACTAGACAACGCATTTACTTACATTGTACATAATTATTAATATAATATAGACGCCTACATGCACAAACCAACACAAGAGTTTTATTTATCAAATTTTCAGTAAAAAAATTACCTAAATTATACTCCTCCAAAACGGCTTTATCGATTTTTACCAAATTTTATTTTCATGCGCGATAAAACTGACGTCTTATTACGGCAGATATTTTTTTTTATTTCAATTAGATTTTTACAGGATTGGTGTCAATCAAAGCGTTGGAGTCTACTGCTACGGGGAAACATATTTTTAGTTTCTAGGGCATTCCATAGTGACTGGTGGGACAGTTCACTGCAGAATTTCTAATGTTTAGACCTATAACTTTTTTTTATATTATCTATACTAATATTATAAAGCTGAAGAGTTTGTTTGTTTGTTTGAACGCGCTAATCTCAGGAACTACTGGTTCGAATTTAAAAATTCTTTTTGTGTTGAATAGACCATTTATCGAGGCAGGCTTTAGGCTATATAACTCACGCTGCAACTATTAGGAGCGAAGAAATAATGGAAAATATGAAAAAAAAAAACGGGGAAAATTATTCATCGTTGATGAATAATTATGCGCCGTTGCGTGCGCTGCGAAAACGGTTCTAGATACCAAAAATATATGTATAGAGAATTAAGGGAACTTTTTACCGCGGGAAAACTTCGCATTCCCACGGGAAACCGACTTCTACGCGAACGGAGTCGCGAGCGGCCACTAGTATAGTAATAAAATAGGCAATTTACAATAGATTATGAATCACATTATAAAGCTAATACCGAAATATTATAACTTATACACATTTTAGGTGTTATTTTACCGATTAAAGGAGTGTGATGGTGGGACAGCCAAAAATACCTCATCTCTAAATTCTGCACTGTCAATCGCTCAAATACTGTACAGTAGCAAGATTTCTTTGACTATGCTATGGAATTGTTATTATAGACTACGACATGAACTCAAAATTATCACCAAACTTAATTCTACCATGAAAATATAGACACTAGAAATTGTGACTGCTAGGACATCGTTTTGTGACTGGTGGGACAAAAAATTAATTAAAAAGGGGGTACCAGTTACGATTAGAGCAAAAAAAAAACAATTTCGGACATGATATTTCATTTTTTTTAATGATGTGAATCATGTGAACAACCAAATTAAAACTTCAATCTAATTCTAACACCGCAATCAGCTGATTGGAAAAGCAAATGACCTCGAGCGGCGAGACGTGACGCTGAGCGGGGCGGGGCGGGTGACAACCAGCGGCCGCGGGTGGCAACAAGCGCCCAGCGATTTCCCGCCAAAACCGAACTCGCGCCCGCCCGCTGTTATTGCCAACCTACCTAGTCCGCCAGCCAATTATCCTACGTTAAACAATGGTTTCTTACAATAGCCATGTTAAAAAAAATTAAATTTTACCGAAATAAAAATAAAATGCCTCTTGCCACAGTAAAGGACTCAGATACGCATATTAAATTTTCTATTTGTTCTAAGATTGACACAGCAACAATTAAAAATAAAACTTCATAGCTTAACTATACAAATAAATAGTCTTTGTCTTTGTCTAAAATACCTACTGGCAACAGCTTTATAAATCACAAAATTATTTGATCATAGGTAGGTAACTTAACTGCTTAAATTTCATCCACCCTTCTTCTTCCACTATCAATTAGGCCTTTGCTTGATCAGTTGCAAACCCTACCTACAACTTAAAGAATTACAACATTTTGTTGTAAAGCATAGCTTCCGATTGCATCACTTTAATTTATTTATAAGTTTACAGTTTTGAAACTAAGTACCACGCAATAAGGTACCTAAACACCTCCCAACTTACAATCTATTAGTATACCTATTGCTCTATTGTAAGTAAGTAGACACCTCCAGTATTTTCTTAAAATAAGATTTCTAGCGACGTAAAATTCCTTCTTAAACTATTTACATAATAAGCTACCTACCTAAACTAATAAAACTATTAGGAAACTACCTTAAGAAGTCAGGACGCACTAGTAGATTCATAATCAATCATAACCTTACTTAAACCAATACTATTTAATTTTTTAGGTAGGTTATTTCAATCCAAGCAATAGTTTATAAAGGTTTTAGGTACATACCTACTTATGTTGACAGTCATTACGAAGCTTTTAAGCCAGCAGAATCGAAGGCTCTAGACACTACCCACATGAGGTAGGAAAGTCATAAGATGAGAACTAGGTACTTTTAGTACCTATTCGGTGACCCATCAACTGCACTTTCACACTCTCATTGATTGAACACTATTTCCTATATGTATCAAACAGGTAGATTCTAACTATTATATTAAACACAACTTAAACTTCACTTTATCACTTAAACTAAAAACGAAGACGTGGGTAACTAAAACCAAGCAAGTCAAGTGTGCCGCGTAACGTACCAAAAAGAACTTAATGAAAGATTTCCGCACTAGATCAAAGCAAGCCACCGCGCTGCCTCAAAACCATCGAATTGATTGATTTAATTATGGGTAGGTAGTCGATAAAAATTAGTCTATAACAATAAAAAAATGATATTTATTCAATTAGTATCAAAACACTTACTAGCAAAGCTAATCAAAACAGAGGTCAGTATCTACCTTGTTTCTAGCTAGGTTCTAGGTAGGTAGTTTACAATTGATTAATTGTTTTATTAGTAAATTTAACGGGTTCAATTTTATCTGGGGTGTTTAACACTCTTGTAAAACTCTCTCGTATTACGCTGTGCTCACGTGACTTTTAACACTTAGGTTTAATTGGTATAGTGCTTTTCTTCTTCATGTGTATTTCTTTGTTTCTAAAATTACCTACGTAAAATTTGCCTTTTGCCAAAAACAAAAAAAATATCGATACCTACCACACCTACCTTTATGAATGCATCTCTGTGTTTTAAGAATACTGCAAATTGTTTGTAAATACGACCCTATCTCTAACAAACAAAGTCTAGATCTGTTTGTCGTTTTCGACGATGGCGGCGCCTTTGATGTCGGAAGATGTTTTTATTTTGTCGAAATGTCGCTTCCTTGTCCTCTTCAAAGGAAATTACTACAAACTGTAAATTCAACCCTATCCCGACGAAATAGAGTCTAGATCGGTTTGACGGCGGCGTCTTTGATATCGGTGCACTGTCTTAGGGTGCGTCCGCACAGAGATTTTTCACCGCGAGATTTTGTTCACGCGTTTAAGATTCCGCGTAACTAATTACACCTACGTAATCGTACGATTTTTATCTGATATTACATGTATCTGGTGAGAGGCACGACTGAAATGGACCACCGAACCAAAATGTTAGTTTATCTAATACTAAAGCGACTTAATAGACGTATCAAAAGATACTTTATACTTTGACTAGCTTTTACCCGCGCGGCTTCGCACGCCTTAAATTTGGAGTAAAACTGCTTTCCCTGTACTATGTTATTATACATGTAAACCTTCCTCTTGAATCACTCTATCTATTAAAAAAAACCGCTTCAAAATCCGCTGCGTAGTTTTAAAGATTTAAGCATACAAAGGGACATAGGGACAGAAAAAGCGACTTTGTTTTATACTATGTAGTGATACTGCACAAAACATTTGCGGAAATAAATTACTTACATCGCATTGCGCTCAAATTGCAGTTGCAACAGTTTTTTTACCTGCGTGCGTTTTTTACGCCTTTGCGGATACTTGCATAAGATAACATGTGTTTCAGAATAGCGAAAATAAACCTCGCGGTGAATAACATCGGTGCGGACGCGCCCTTATCCCCACAAGCGCCGCTCGAAAGGCGAAAGATTTATACGTTTTGAAGGGAAACCAGAGTTAAGCGCCGCTCTCCCGCGGCAAGGTTACCAACATAAGAATTTTCCCCTAAATGTAAGGAGTAAAACGGCAATGGTGGGTTTCAGGGCTTAAATCTTTCAGGGGTATTGTAAGATTTGTAAGTGTTTAAAAAACAGCTGAAAAAAAAACAAACTTACTACTCCTTGTAAACAAACATTTCAGTGCACCTGTGTCCGTGACTAAGGTATTATGTTAATTAATAATAAAATAAAACAAAAATTTTGTTAAATTCAATAAAAATAGTATAAAGTTAATCGTGTTAACTTTCGTTACATGTTTAAATTTTAATGGTATAAATAAAAAAAAATGTTTTAGGGATTTTGTTTGCATTAGGGACAAACGTTTTTGAGCTTGGTAACACTGCCTCGCAGGCGCCGGGCTCAGCGTTGCCAGATTGGGGATTTTTTCAGCCATTTTGGCGAAAAATTATGACCCTGGCGAGATTATGACTATATGTCTATATTCGAGGTTGGCAACACATTTTCCAAGTAATTCAGTTAAATGAAGACGTTCTTATACTTGAAATTATTCAAAGAATAAATTAAAAAATGATCTGTTCATTTTAAATGACTATGGGGAAATAGGGTAAAAAAATGGCTAAAAAAAAAAACAACCATCAAAATACAATAAAAATATTCTTTACTTTATGACCAAGGAAAGTATAGAGGATATAAATGAGAACACCGATTTTTTAGGTCCAGAGCAAACGGAAAGACTGTCGACGCAATCGCGGATTGGAAGCTACTAGAAATTTGTTATTATTTTTTAATCTACCTTCAATTAAAACTTTTATTCTACGGCGACAGCGCTTCGTATTTGCTATTTTTATTGAGTAGGAAATCAACTGATAGAAATTAACAAATTAAAACTAAATGCTAAACATATAAAAAACCTAAGTTAATTATTCTATTTAAAATTAACAAAATAAATGCGGATTGTATGTGTGCGTCGCCTACAATATTCGCCCCTTAGTGCTAACAGCACTATCATCCCGTGGGTTGAGTAGAGCGACGCGTGTAACAGGACGACGCAATGTACCGGTGCGTGTGCGCACATCTACTACGCGGACGCGGTTGTCACTACCTGGGTGGGCCGCAGTCACTTCTCCATGTCGCCAACTATTACGCTCTAGGTTAGGTTCCACTAAAATAACATAATCACCGACTTGCAACGATCTATTTTCTTGTGTCCATTTTTGACGCGGTAAAAGTGTGGGCAAATATTCTTTGGTCCAACGAACCCAAAAGGTATCTGCCAAACGTTGAGCCACTCGCCATCTTTTCCTAAGACAGAGGTCGCTGTCGTCGTATTTGCCGAATGATGGAGCAACTGATGAAGACCCAATCAAAAAATGGTTGGGCGTCAGAGACTCCGGATAGTTTGGGTCAGTAGATACGTGAGTTATCGGGCGGCCGTTGACTATCGCCTCTACCTCAATCAGTAACGTCGCTAACGTATCTGGGTGAGGGGCGCGTTCTTTTAAAATTATTTTTAATGAAGACTTTACAGTTCGAATCATTCGTTCCCATGAGCCACCCATTTCAGGAGCTCCTGGAGGAATGAATTTCCATTCTATTCCGCGAACGGTTCCGTCGTCGCGTAACAAATCAGTATTTATTTCAGCTAAGCTGCGTTTCAGTTCGTTGTCTGCACCCCGTAAGTTTGTGCCATTATCTGAATAGATAACGCTAGGAAATCCACGACGTGCACCCATTCGACGTAGCGCCATAATGGTAGAGTCAGTACTGAGATCCTCAGTAAGCTCTATATGTATGGCTCGTATGGTGAGACAGGTGAATAACATACCGTATCGCTTTTGCCTTCTACGTCCAACTGTAACCTCTAGTGGCCCAAAGAAATCGACTCCGGTAAAACTAAAGGGACGTCGTGATTGTTGCAGTCTGGCTAGCGGTAAGTCGGCCATACGTTGGGGTTTAGCTACAGCTCTTCTGTAACGACAAAGTAAACATTGACTAGACACTGTGCGAACGGTGGGCCTAAGTCGCAAGACCCAGTATCGCTGTCTTAGCTCGTTGACAACGAGTTCGTTAGCACCATGTAAAGCCTGTCGGTGATGGTGCTCTACAAGTAGGCGCGTGATGCGGTGCTGTCCGTCAAGAATAGCGGGTCTCTTCACTGTCTGTTCTACGCCGACGACCCGATCAATGCGGCCCATGACGCGGAGAACACCCGACTCATCAAGGTAAGGTGACAGTTGCAGCAAACGACTATTTGCAGGCAGCGGCTTTCCTTGCTGTAAACAAGTCAATTCAGTTGCAAATGTCAGATGTTGACACTTTTTTATGACGAGCTCTTCTGCTTCTTTTATTAGTGTAAGGTCAAGTTGTACATCCTGACGCTTACATTTTCTAATAAAAAGCAGCACTCGGGCGGTGGCACGAATAAGGATATTCCACTTCGAGATATTATCTTCGTTTGGTAAAGATAAATCTGAGTGTCCTATAACAGTCAACACTGATCGTTCTTCACAAGTGACCTCTTGCGTACGATTGGTAAATTTCGTATTCTTAGGCCAATTACTTTCCGGTTGAAGTAAAAAGGAAGGTCCCTGAAACCAAATATCAGAATACTTCAATGCGGGTGCGTCTTCGCGGGTCGCTATGTCGGCAGTATTCAAACTCGACGGCACGTGACGCCACTCTTCGCTGTTCGTCAGTTCATCGATTTCTCCGAGGCGATGAGCCACATATGGTTTATAATTCCTAGGATCACTTCTTATCCACTGTAAAACAGTACTGGAGTCTGTCCAGTAAATTCGTTTTACGGCCTGAATGTTGTTATGTTCACGACCAATAGTATCGGCTAGACGGGCACCAAGTAACGCTGCCTGTAGCTCGAGCCTAGGAATGGATATGGGGCGCAAAGGACTAACTCGACTCTTACTCGCGATAAAACATACATGTACGCGTCCATCTTTTAAAATGAATCTCCAATATACAACTGCAGCATACGCCTTCGTTGATGCATCGCAAAAAGTGTGCAACTGGCATTCGAGTACATCAGAGTAATTAATAATACCTAACGTTTGTTGCTGTACGCCGGGGTAGCAAGGTGTCCATGTTCCTGATTTTAAATTACAGCGTGGGACGCGCAATGAACTTAACATTTGCAAATCTTTAAGCCAACTAACAAATTTTGTGTGCTCATCTGAATGGATACGGCAACCCCAATCAACACCGCTACGATGAACAGATTGAAATATTATTTTACCTTTTATGATAAAAGGTGACAGGAAACCGTGCAAGTCGTACACAGACATAATAATGCTAAGCATCTGTGACTTAGTAGGGGCCTGAGTGCCATTTAATATATCCTGAGCAATGCGTTCTAAGTTTATTTTAAAACCAAAAGAATCTTCATTTGGGTACCACATTAATCCTAGTGTACTCTCTCCGACATTCGTATCTCCGTGGCTGAATGCTATGGCTGTCTGCGCAAGCGCATCCGACGGAATTGTCTGTACTACGCATTTACTGTTACTAGACCAACGCGCTATTTCGAACCCTCCCTTACTGTGTATATAAGAAATATCGCGCACTAACTGAATAGCCTGGCTTTCGCTGTCACATGAATGAATGCAGTCATCCATGTAATGATCATTAATAATAACGTTCACGGCCTCAGGATATAAATCCTGGTACTTAAGCGCATTTTTATTTTTAATTATTGCGCGATGAATGGCGAACAAGTTGCACCAAAAATCAAACTATTCATTACACATATTTTTATGGGTTCATTCGAACTATTTTGCCATAAAAATCTCAAAACATGCTGATCCTCAGGACGAACTTTTATTTTTAAAAACATATCTTTTATGTCTCCAACAATAACGAAAGAATGTTGTCGGAAACGTAGCATAATACCTAAAAGCGAATTATACAAATCGGGACCCGTTAATAAATAGTCGTTCAAACAGACACCGTTAACTTTAGCTGCACCATCAAAAACTAATCTTAATTTGCCCGGTTTATTTTCATTTTGCACACCAAAGTGTGATAAGTACCAAACGCGACTAGCCGAGTGTTCAAAATCATTTAGTTCCCGCGCGTAGCCTAACTCAAACAACTTCTGTATCTCTTTCTGATACCTACTTGCGTATGAATCATCCGCTGCAAATTTTTTCATTAAACCTTTTAAACGTGACAATGCATAACTATAACTATTAGGCATAGAAAAATCATTTTTACTAAAAGGCAGCCCCACCTCCCAGTAATCATTAATGTTGCGCGAACTTTCGTCTAAAATACTAACAGCTCTTAAATGATCCGTATTCTCACGACGTACGGTCGAAATCCCAATTGAATCTAACTCATAGTTTTGTTTAATTAAATTCGTCAACTCCTGAGTGTCGGAGTGAGAAAGATGGAACGTGTGCGCATTAACGTGAGTGCGACTGAGACCCATGCAGCCATGAATAGTCCATCCTAAACGGCATTTCGTTGCATAAGGTTCAAGGTCATTGCCATGCAATATTTCTAACGGAGCCATTAAAAAATAGTTATCTTCCCCGATAAGCAGGCGAGGCACAACACATTCCTTACAAACAAACTGTTTTATATGAGAAAAATTGTCACAAGTTAAGCTATTAATTACTGACAGGTTTTAGTTTTGGTAACTTTAATTTGTCAACTTGACGTAAAGTTATATCATAAATATTATCATTATGAATACCAGATATTTTAGTACATATTCTAGGTGCATCGGGTTGAAATATTTCGACACCGAATGCGTCTATAAACTTAATAGAACTAGGTTCAAAACACTTAAGGCCTAACTCCTGTATTAAAGTCTTATCAATCATTGAAATCGCGGCACCATCATCTAATAATGCAATTGTACTCACAGTACCTAGAGGTCCACTGACGTTCACTTTTACCACTTTGAGTAATACTTGCGTGGAGGGCGCCGGGCACTGCGCGGGCGCGGGTGACGGTCGCGGCGTCGGCACACAGCTCGTCGATAGCGGCGGCGCGCGGTTCCCACTGTGCGGTGTGTGAGTCCGACGGCTGCATGTCCGAAGTGACGTGGGATGTCGTATGCCTCGTAGTCGGTTTGTTGTAGTGCAACAAATGATGATGGGCGAGTCCACAATTGTCTATGTTGCAAAGCGGTGCTGCCGGTCAAGTCAAGTGGCATTCGCTAATTGTCGATTCGTATTCACGCCTAAACAAGTTGTCATACAAATGTTCCTTAGAAACTGAAAGATCGTATCTATGACTTTTTGACTTTTCCATGCCATGTGGCAATTTTGACAAGCGTTTCGCCTTGATAGAATAGAAAACGAAGCGTACATCAAAACCTTGTAGATAACTCCGGCGACAAAATGGCGGCTTCTGCGATCAGCTGATTGCGGTTTTACATGTTTTAGTGAAAATTTATTTTAAATGGATTCAGTTAATGTATGTATGAATGTAAAAAAAAATATTTGTTGAAAAGGTAAACCTTAACAAAAATATGGTTTTATTTTAATTTCATAATTTATAGTTGTAAATAGGTACCTTTGCATGATACTTTGTATGCATAGATTACAATTTTTAACGTTAGATAGGCCCCGACACCAAAAACTGTAGCATTGTTTTTTTTTGCAATCTATACACAACAAGTGAACTGAGAAAATAGTGTCATCTCTTTTTCTCCTACATAAGTTGAAAACACTACTTTCTCTTTCGTGCACTCCCAGGTTAGTGAGCGCACTCACTTCGACTGTGGAACAACACGGCGCGGTGTCACTGCGGTAAGAGCCTATCTAACGATTTAAATCTATGCATTTCTTATTCTATTCACTCGCTATCGCAATTTTCTACTGCTACTTGACTTGGGGGGCAGGGCATTCAATGCGATCGTGTTTACGTGATAGGCAACAGAAACACAAGTTATTCATCTTAACGTAGCTCCAGCGATCCTTTCTCATGGCACGTTTAAATATACGGCAATTAGGTAGGTCATGTGTTGATTTCTTGCAGAAATTAGTTACATAAAGTTGTGTTACCGTCGCATGTTGAAGTTGTAGCGAGAATGGATCTGTTGTAGTTATTATAGCGGGAGTCAACTATTTGTTTCCGTGTGTAGGGTACAGGATCTGGTTTCTTTAATTCTTTAGGCAAAGCCATACCTACAGCTGATATCATTTCGGCTTCGCGCTTGAGAAATGATGATATCAACTCCAACTTAGTACTTTGATCACTTAATTTCTCATATGCGAAATCTGTCCACTTACCAATTAGTGTACTCGGTAGTTTTGACGTCACTGTTATTAACAACTCTGGGCTACATAAATAATCCTTTTGATTGATCGCTCGTAAAGTTGCTACACAATTGCTGACCTTCACGGAGAAATTAAAAATATCTTGTTGATAGTTGTTAGGTAACTGAGTCAACTTCTTCATTTGAGTAAGCAAATGGTGAATAATGATGTCAGATCGACCAAACCGTAACTGCAGTGCCTCCAGAATGTGTGAAGGTGAAGTATTTCCTATCAAAAGATCGGTGACTGCTTCCTTAGCGTCTCCTCTCAATGCACGTCGTAGTCGCCACAGGTTTTCTGATTCGGTGAATTGGCACATACGTGAGGTTTCATCATATGCACTCTTGAAATGAAGCCATTCAATGCAGTCTCCACTAAAAAATGGTAGTTCACGTGGAGTCGACAGACGAGTAAGGAGTCGTTCTTCCTGTTTTCTTGGTGCCGAAATCATGATGTCCTTGAGAGTGTTGGCTAGCTGCAGAATCCCGTCGACCGGCTGAGTGGAGGGCGGTGCGCGGCTCGGCTTAGTACAATGAGTAGCCAGCGCCGCCTCCGTGGCCGTCGCCGCCGCCGCGGGCTCCGGCCCCGGCGCCTGCATCCTGCTGTGGTCCAACCACGCCTCAACTTGTGAACGTACTTTAATGTCACTATTTTTACTGCATAGTGAGCGACACGCGGACTGATTGTCGTCGTCTTCGTTGATCATAGCTAAATCAACTTCAAGTTGCTTGTCTATAAGCTGCATTTGAATCGCTGCTTTGGCTTGAGCAGCCTCCAGTTCGAGTTGCTTGCGTCGGGCTTGAGATGACGTGGATTTTTTTGTCGAACACGTTGATTCGTTTTTAACCGACGTGTGTTCTTTTAAGGTTACTTTCGAATGTCCTGGATGTATCTTCAGCGATAAATTATCGTTTGGTAAAGGCACTTTTTCACTACTTTTTGCGAGTATATGTTCGGACGCAAACTCTAACCTTTCGGTCAACTTTAGCCGGTCCTTTGGCCTTATTTTATCGCACTGCGGTGATCGAAACATTTAAATAGTTTGTAGGCACTAGTTAACTACTAGATTTGGCTCGAATGGACCAGATTTATAGAGGATATAAATGAGAACACCGATTTTTTAGGTCCAGAGCAAACGGAAAGACTGTCGACGCAATCGCGGATTGGAAGCTACTAGAAATTTGTTATTATTTTTTAATCTACCTTCAATTAAAACTTTTATTCTACGGCGACAGCGCTTCGTATTTGCTATTTTTATTGAGTAGGAAATCAACTGATAGAAATTAACAAATTAAAACTAAATGCTAAACATATAAAAAACCTAAGTTAATTATTCTATTTAAAATTAACAAAATAAATGCGGATTGTATGTGTGCGTCGCCTACAGAAAGAATATCTACAAAAAAGACTATACCTTTGGTTTTTCCTTTAAATGAAGATTGGCGTTTTTTTTTCTAAAACATATTATCATTTTTGCGAAAAAAATTATTGAATCTGGCGAAAATTTTAAAATTACGTCTGGCAACCCTGGCTGGGCTGTCAACTTGTCTAAAGGGCGCGAAGTTCGAAGTGAGAAAGTTGTACATTTTCATTTAATTTTCAACAAATCTTTTTTAGCCCTTTTTTATTCATATAAAGTGATTAGTTATACTGAAAATGGGTGAAAATAGTGGAGGAAAAGGGTATAAGCGGAAAAACCCTGATATGAGTGGTGCAGCGCCAAATAAACTCGCAACTAAATTTAATAGGAGCAATAGAGGTTTATTTAAAGACTACAATCATATATACACAGACGAAGGTAAAAAAGAGTATCCGGTTCTTCTATCGTGCGCCGCAACTACTGATGGCGTACCCAAAATTGATTTAATGAAGACGAACAGCAAACTCAAATCTGTCCAGGGCATTGCATATGTCAAACAAGTTGGCATGTCCTTGCTGAAAGTTGTTTTCGCCACTAAGGGCTTGTACACAAAACTGCGATGCGACGCGATGCGAATTCGCAACTCAGAAAATTACGACACGAATTGCTGCGATGCGATTTCGTGCGGCAAGGCGTCTCCCAGTGTGACCATTCCTTCGACGACCGTTAACCGTACTAAACGTATTTTGAATTGAAAGCTAGGTCGTGACATGGATCGTAAAAAGAAGTGTGCACTTTTATTATTGCTTAGGAGATATAGAAAAAAGAAACAAAGAAGATTTTGGGTTCATCCATTTATTACTATTATGAATCCTGATGGAAACTTTTTTCTTCTAAAATATAAAGCTTTGAAAACCGACGAAAAAAAATTTTTGGAGTATTTTAGAATGAGCATATCTTCATTCGAAGAGCTTTTAAGTTTATTATCACCATATCTTCATAAACAATCGTACAAGGGGAGAATTCCTGTTATGCCTCTGGAAATGATTGGCCTCACTATCCGGTAAGTGAAGTAAGACAATAATTGTTTACATTAGTTTTTATTGAGAAAAGAGTTTTTAAAATATTACAATCCATAAAATTTACGAAAAATCAAAGTCTTCTTCAGTTGAAAGTGTGCTTAATATGCTTGAGTTAGAAAAATCATTACTAGGTGAATCAATTTGATCTGGTATGTTAGATGACTGTGGACGTATCAGTGGCGTTTGTTGAGATCTCGCAAAATGTTGAGTTTGATAGCCACCCTGGTAGTTGCTATTCGGATAGTAGTAGCCATGAGGTTGATGCAATTCTGTTAAAATTTGAAGAACTCTGCTCTGAAAGATTAGAGTTTTATTGTCATCTAATCTTTCAAGTGATGGTAAAATACCTTTAAAAAAAGATATGTGTCTATTCTCAGGTTCCTTTAAAATCTTTACAATATCATCTTCAAATGTATTATTAACCATCTTTCTTTTTGGTGGCTGCCTTTGGTAACGTGTTTTTGATGTACCTTCTTGATTATCTTGCTCATTTTCTGACTCATTTATACTAGTTGTGGTCTCATTTTGCAAATTTTTCTTAAGAAATTGTAATTGTTTGTACAGATGGTATTCTTTTATATTTTTGGATCCAGACCCTGACCTACTTGCATCTTTGAGTTTCTTTTCATATTTATTAAAGGTATCCTTAATCCCTCTCCATCTTTGTATTACTAAATTACCTGCAAAAAAAAATAGACAATATTTAATTTATTTATTTATTTATAATTCATCAAATACCATTTGTACAGAACAATAATATAATAATAATAACAATAGGCGAACTTAGCGCTAGAAGCGTTGTCTACCAATGAATTAAATTAAATTATGTATGTTTATGTCGTTTTAAGTTAGTGTTCTTTACTTTTTAAGTTTGTTATATAAATTAATCCTTATTTTTCTATTTATGTTACAGATTCCTAGCGTCCGGAAATGAAATCAGAAATATACATTTAGATTATTATCGAGGAATAAGTACAGTTGCTAAGATAATACGAGTAGTTTGTAAAGCAATATGGAAATTTTGTTTAAATGCAAACATACCAAAAATAACACAACAGCTGTTTGAAGAAATAGCTGCGGACTTTGACAAGAAAGCCAACTTCCCTAACTGTATTGGAGCCGTTGATGGGAAACATATTCGTATTCGTAGTCCCCCAAAAAGTGGATCACTTTTTTTTAATTACAAGGGCTACAATTCAATAGTTTTGTTGGCTATTGTGGACTCGAAATACAGATTCATCTATGTGGACATAGGAGCATATGGAAAGGAAAGTGACTCCACTATTTTCCACAACACGAAACTGTACGACTTACTGATGAGAGGTGATTTGCCTACACCAAAATCAAGGCCGCTACCGGGCTTTCAAGAACCGGTTCCATATGTTTTTGTCGGAGACGAAGCTTTTTCTATTTCGAATAATGTCATGCGTCCTTATTCTGGCAAGCATTTGTCTGTTAAACAAAGAGTATTCAACTACCGTTTGAGTAGGGCAAGAAGATATGTCGAGTGTACTTTCGGCATATTAGCCAATAAGTGGCGAATATTTCACCGCCCCATTAACGTTTCATATGACTTTGCTATAGATATTGTTAAGGCTTGTTGCATACTACATAACTTTGTCATTAACCGTGATGAATTAGACACCCCTATTGAAATGATCATAGATGATTCCGAACTACAACCACTTGAACAAGGGTTGAATGTAGGTAGTCAGGTGGTTGGTGCAAATATAATTAGAAACGAATATTCGGATTACTTTACAAGTGAAGTTGGAGCATTAAACTGGCAACTACAAAAAATTTAAGACTATACCATACGGCTTGTATTGTTGCTCGAGTTCTTGGTAATAAGTCAATACAATAGGTACAAAAGGACACACCGTAAAACATTAAAGTAACTCGCTGTCGACGCCTAAACATTTGTAAACAATTTAAAGAATATTTTTTGTGCTTATATGAATAGAATGTTTGATTTGTAGGTAGTTTTAGTAAAAAGTAAAAAAAAGTTATACTTAATAAATGTATTTGTGTACTTACCAAGTTTAGTTTTTTCATTGTTTTCTTTTTCCTCGAAATTTGGAAATAAACTTTTACACACGTCCTTCCAAGCATCTTGTTTGATGAATTTGTTTTTATAATCTTCATTACTAGTGTCCCAAACAACAGGGCGCTCCTCAATCAGTGATATTAAAAAATCAACGTCGTATTCTGTCATTTTTAAAGTACCTACACGTCTTGCCCACGCGCTGTCCCAGAGCGAACTAAAATGGTGTCAACAAGTGTGACGCAACATCGCAGGAATGCGCGATGCGAATCAATTCGTAAGTTCTTGCGATGCGTAGAGGGAGCTCGCAGATTTTTGCGATGCGACGTCGCATCGCAGTTTTGTGTACAAGCCCTAAGTCCGATGCCAATAATTTTATTATGGATAGTACTCTCTTGTCCTCGTGTAACTGGAATGCAAAAATTCCTTTCGACAGTCTGGAGTCGCAGGGTATCATCCGGGCACCAACTGAAATATCAGAAGAAGACTTGTTAGAGCAGCTGACTTCAACAGTTCCAATCATAGGCCTTAAGCGCTTTGAGCGACGGACGCCAGAGCGTACAATCCCGCTAACAACAGTCTTACTAACTTTTTTGGGTTCTACAAAACCAGATCATGTGACTTACGACAGAATCTGGTTTGACGTACAAAATTATGTTAAACCACTTAGACAATGTTATACATGCTATAAATTTGGACATGGTAAGAATTCCTGCAAACAGAAGCAAATCTGCTCAGCGTGTGCTGGGCAGCACTCATGTAAGGAATGTACCAGTGAAATAAAGAAGTGTGTTAACTGTAATAAATCTGATCATATCGCAGTGTCATCTTTGTGCCCAGTTAAATAAGCAAAATTGGATGAAATTAGAAACCAAATCAATGGTAAAACTACTTACGCGTCAGTTGCAAGCAAGGCTACATTTCCCACACTGAAGGCTCCAGAAGTTTCATCAGGACCTCGCCGTAGAGCTGTTTTGTCAGATTTGTTAAACTCAGATGAACTTCTTTCTGCTATCACTAAAACTGTTCTTGACATACTGAAAAAAAAGGATACTGCAACATCAGGTGCTAACTCTCCTGTATCTTCTAAAGTTATCAAAGAACTGCTGAGTACAAATTTTACAACTTAATATTATGGATTATAAAAACAATAATCACCAGCTAGTCATCTTACAATGGAATGCACGTAGTATCCTTCCCAAACTTTCTCAGCTTAAGCACTTTCTTTCTAGCAATCATATTGACATTATTCTTTTAAATGAAACTTGGCTTGATATAAACAAATCTTTCAGATTACCTGGCTTCACTATTCTGAGACAGGACTCCTGTCATCCTCATGGCGGCATTGTTGTAGCGGTCAATAGTAAGTTTAAAGTCAGTGTTATTAACTCCAATTCGTCTTACCATTTACAGCACATTCTTTTTTCTATTGCTATTGGCTCTTTAAAATTAGAAATATTATCAGTTTATATTCCACCTCCACCTAATGGAAAATTTAATATTCAACAACTGAATGAAGCTTTCCAAAAAATATCCAGTAGAAATTACCTTATCATAGGTGATTTCAATGCGTATCACACGGCTTGGGGTTGTAGAAAAGCTGACTCTAGAGGTAAATTAATTCATGATTTTGCTGATTGTCATAGTTTGGTATGTTTGAATGATCATGACCTACGTAATACAACTTTTCCACCTTTCGGCAAAGAAGGCAATATAATTGATTTGGCCTTTGCTTCCAGGAGTATTAGTTCTAGTTGTACTTTCACTGTATCAGATGATTCTATGAGTAGCGATCACTTTCCTGTTATAATTGGTGTTCTCTACACCAAGTCTGCTCATGAAAACGTTACATCTCACACTTCTTCGAGAAATTCTTTACATTGCCTCTCAAACGTTAACTTCAATGCAATCAATTGGTCCAAATTTTCAGATTTATGCAAAGAAAAATATTCTAAGTTTGTTGTTAACTCTGATCCCACTATAGCTTACAACGATTTTATTCAAACTTTGTGTGACATTTTAATGACGTTTCCGAAAAAGACAGATTGCCAAGCCAATAAAAAACGAAAAGCTTTAGTTTGGTGGAATGATATTTGTAGTCAAGCTGTTGAACAAGCGAAGGTTGCTCAACTTTCTTATAAATTGTGTCCCAGTCTTGAAAATTATATTTTATATAAAAAATTCGATGCTAGGAAAAAAAGGACATTGTCTGAACAGAAACTTTTAAGTTGGCATAAATTATGAACTACATTCAATCGTATGACCTCTTCAAAAGTAATTTGGGAATACATTAGAAAATTTAAATTTTCTAAACAAGATTTAAAATTTAATTCTAATTTTTTTGATGAACAGTCAAACGTATTTGGATTTCTTAATAAAATAACTTCTTCCTCAATATCTGATGCTAATCCTAGCAACCTGCAATTTTTTTTTGAATTGGAAGGTTCTCCAACAGCAAAATGGTTATGCGATCCTTTTAAAATTTATGAATTAAATGCTGCTCTTCATTATAAAAAAAATACTTCACCAGGACCAGACTTTATTCCTTATAAAGTTATAAAAGCTTTATCTGAAAATGCCCTCATTATTTTATTAAACATATTTAACAAACTTTGGGAACATGGAGTAGTCCCCAAGGAATGGAAACTCCAATACGTAGTACCTATTCCTAAACCACATAAAGACTTAAATAGTTTAGAAGCATTTAGACCCATTTCCTTAACTTCTTGCTTTGCTAAATGCTTCGAAACCATGATAAAAAATCGTCTGGAATGGTTTGTGGAACATAATTGTTTCATTTCGGATCATCAGTTTGGTTTTCGCAAAGGATTAAGTGCTATGTATAACTTAGCTTGTTTAGTTGGTGACATAAAGAACAATTTCAAGGAATCGAAAGCTACGTTAGCAGTTTTTCTTGACGTTAAAGGAGCATTTGATAATATAGACCATGAATATTTAATAAAAAGTTTATCAAAATTAGGTTTACCTGGTACTTTTTTAAAATGGATTTTTAAGTTTCTGAATGGTCGTAGCACATTTGTTAAAGTCAAAAACAATCTTTATGGCCCTAAACATACTTATAAAGGCACTCCTCAGGGCTCTGTCTTATCGCCTCTAATTTTTATACTGAGTCTTATAGAGTTTTCTCGACAAATTCCAACTTCAGCTAAGTATTCATTTTATGCTGATGACTTAGTTATTTATTTAAAGTGTGATAATTTTGAGAAAGGCCAAAGTGACATGAATTCTTGCTTGAGTATAATTTCCGATCAACTAAAAAATGAATTAAAGTTAGAAGTCAATACTTTAAAAAGCTCAGTTATTTACTTTTCAAAGACAGAATGTTTAATGCCTACAATCTATTATGATAACTCTATACTACCTGTGCAGCGCTCCGAAAGATATTTGGGCTTAATTTTAGACTCACAGTTGAAGTGGAAGGAACACATTGAACAGCTTTGCAAAAAATCAGAACTTGGCTTGAACATAATGAGATCTTTGGCCGGACTCCATTGGGGATCAGACCCCAAAGTCTTAAAAACTTTATATATAATGGCAATTCGTAGTCATTTTGACTATGGCTGCATGCTATTTTCGGATGCTGACAATTATCTGCTTCGAAAACTTGATGTCGTACAGAATAAGGCTTTACGCATCATATCTGGTGCTATGATGTCTTCTCCAATTAACTCCCTGGAAGTAGAAGTAGGGGTGGTACCACTTATGGTTAGAAGAAGTTATATTACCGATAGATTCTCTTTACAGCTAGTAAGTCGTGATAATGTCGTTTTACGAGTTTTTTTCGAAAAGTGCCCTGTACATTATTTTACAAATGCTTTGGAATTTTGTTCAGTAGATTTAACTCGCTCTTTAATTAATTTAAATAATCAGTTTCAAGATATTGTTTATTGGTCTAAATTACTGCCTTGTTTTAATTTTAATTTTCATAGTTTAGTGTTTAATATTCCAGTTCATTTAACCCGCTACAAAACAAAGTTTGACTTTTTTGAATTCTTAAGTTCGAAAAAAGATTTTGGAAGGATATATACGGATGGTTCTAAAACCAAAGAAAGAACTTCTTTTGCCTTTTTTGATGCTGTAAATAATTTTGGCAAAGTTTACGCATGTAATAATAATTTCTCAATTTTTTCTGCAGAGGTATTAGCGTTGATTTACGCAGTGTTATACTTTAAGTCTAATTCTTATAATTGTAAAAAAGTTTTATTTTTATCTGATTCCATGAGTGCACTCCAAGCTATAACTAATACAAAAATTTGTGCAAATCTTAATTACCTAATTTATGTTTTAAGAAGTCACGTACATGATTTAGTTTGCAGCAATATAAATGTAGAATTTTGTTGGGTTCCTGGGCATTCAGGCATTCTTGGCAATGAAATTGTAGACTCACTAACTAAATTGACAGAAAATGTAGAAATTTGTAATTTTAAGGTTCCTTTCAGTGACTTACATATACATTTAAAACACAATATGTTAAATCGTTGGTCTGCACTATTAAATAGCTCACGATGTAGTAAAGGAAAATGGTTAGCTGCAATTCAACCGGTACCTTCTACGGCTGCCTGGTTTGAAAATAGTTCTATGTATTCAGGCAGACAATTCATTACCACATTCTGTAGATTACGAATCGGTCATTGTAAATTTCCTGCTCATCTTTTTAGAATCAGTTTAGCCTCCAACTCTTCCTGTAATTTTTGTTCAATAGATCCATGTACCTTAGACCACCTATTTTTTGTTTGTCCAAAATTTAATATACAACGTTTAATTTTTGTATCGGAAATCCTAGAAATAATGAATGTTGTCCCAACGAATGTCCAAGACCTTCTCAAAAATCAATCTCTATACCATATAATTTTTGATTTTATTTTGAACACATTTGGCTCATTGTAAATATTTTTCTCCGTTTTTTGTTTGTTTTTTGTTTGTATACTTTTTGTTATAAATATCTTCTTATGTTTGTTAGTTTAGCTTATGATATATTGTATTTTTGTTTAGTTTAAGCTGATGGTCGTGTGACCAATGCTTCAATAATAAAAAAAAAAAAAAAAAAATCAACTTGTCTAGTCTCTCTTTCTTTAGGGACTTCCGGTTTGCGCGCGGGAAAGATTGGAAGTTTTTTTTCGCTACTCTTAAATTTTTATTATAATATTATTGTTAAAAAGTGTAAATAAGTTGTACAAAGTATTTATTTCTTTTCTTAATTTATTTGTATAAATATTAAATAGAAAAAAAGGTTTGGTAAGTGTCTTATAATGGCAAAACGTAAAAAGCGCAAGCCTGATAAGGATGGAACTGGAATGGAGTCTCCAGATTTTGAGTCTGCTGATTCTTCAGATTCCGATGACGGCAGTACTGAAGCTAACAAGTATGTGCCTTATTTTATTAATGATTATTCCCGGATGTATCCAGAAGATTCACAAAACACAAATTTTGTAGTCTTCATAGAGTCTGTAGAAGAAAAGCAACCTATTGGTAACAGGGATTTGATTAGTTTGTCTAGTTGTCTTCGAAGATTCATCAAAGGAATCAAATACCTAAAAAATATAAACAAATTTAAAATAGGTATTTATTTTGAAAAGTCATCTTTGGCAAATGCCTTCCTTAATAATAAAACTTTTTTAAAAAATTACAAATTAAAAGCATTTATCCCAGCTGCTAACACAGAGGTAACAGGAATAATTAAAAATGTGCAAGAAGATTGGAGCAACAAAAAAATATTTGTAAATTTAGCAACTTCCAAAAAAGTTATTAGTGTAAGACGTTTTATGCGTAAAGATAAGGAAAGTGGTAAACTTGTCCCATTGAAAATTGTATCAATAACTTTTGCCTCCACTGATTTACCCGAACACATCGATTTAGGTTTTTGGAGACATCCAGTCTCTCAATATATTCCTCCTGTTAAGCAGTGTTTCAATTGTTTGAGATTCGGACATTTAGCAAAATTTTGTAAAAATTCGATCAAATGTTCCATATGTATGGGTGATCACTCATACAAAAACTGTACTCAATCACCGGATTTGGCAGTGTGCTATAACTGCAAAGGAAATCATGTTGCCATTTCTGTACAATGTCCACTGAAATTAAAAAAAATTCAAGAAAATAGAAATAAATATAATAATAAAAGGACATACGCAGATATTACTAACATGAAAGAATTCCCTAAATTAGGACAAAACAAAGAAAAAAGTAATGATGATTTCTTAAACATTATAACCAGAGATACTGATTCATTAAATCTTTTGATTGAATCAATAACTAAAATAATAACAATGAACAAACTTAATGATACCAACATTAATTCTAAAAACATTTTACATGTACTCAAGGAAACTTTCAGCAATAAAAAAACTAATATAATTAAGTAATGGACAAACTTAAAATTGTACAATGGAACGCTCAGAGTTTACCTTCTAAAAAGTATATTTTTCCACAATTTTTGTACAGTAATAACATACATATAGCAATTATTTGTGAAACTTGGTTTAAATCTCATCACTCTTTCCAATTAGCTGGTTACAATATTGTTCGTAATGACTGTGGTAATGATCATAATGGTGTAGCAATTTTAATTAGCAAAAATATTAAATATGAATTGATACCTACCACATTTGATGATTCACTTCAAAATATAGTTATTAGAATAAAAGTCAATGGTAAATTTATCACTATAGCATGTATTTATTCTCCAAAACAATTTTCAGGTTTCACTAAAATTAAATTTACAGAGTTCATTAACAAATTACCAAAACCAGTGGTCATTTCAGGTGATTTTAATGCTTATCATACCATTTGGGGTTCGCATTCCATCAATCATCGAGGTAGAGAATTGTTAGATGCAATTTCAGACAGTGATGATCTTGTTCTTCTAAACAATGGTGATGCTACAACTGTTGGTAGTCACATTTGGAAGCCGAATGCTTTAGATCTTACAATGGTTAGTCCTTCTTTGGCGTTGAGTTGTAATTGGTATGTTTATGATGATCCAATGGGCAGTTATCATTTACCAACTTTAACAGAAATAAGTCTAGATGTTTCATTTCATGACTTTGAATCTCAGCAAGTACGTCTTCCTTCCGTTGATAAACGTTTTAATCCCAGACTAGTTAACTGGGAATCTTTTAGTCTTATTTCAAATCAAAAGTTAGAAAGTTTTTGTATTGATTATTCTAGTCCACTAGAATCTTACTCAATTTTCAGCAAAATAATGTTGGAAGCAATTTACGAATCGTTTCCAACAAAAAATAAACAAAGAATTGTCAAAGTCAATAGTGTCAATCGTATAGGGCGCGTTCATAAATATAATTCTGTACCTTGGTGGAATGATAAATGTGCCACAGCTGTCAAAAATAGTAACGCTGCTTACAAAGTTTTTAAGCAAAATATGACTCTAGAGAACTATTTAAACTTAAAAAAATTGCAAGCAGTGAAAAAACTTATCATTAAAAGGGAAAAGTATGCTAGTTGGCAAGATTATTGTAGCAAGATAAATAGGTTGATGCCCATGTCAAGGGTCTGGGATACCATGCGTAAATTCAACAACAAATATTCTTCTACCGATAGTTCCATTGAAAACAGTTGGGTTAATGACTTCCTCTTAAAATACACTCCAGACTCTGCTCATTTTCCACCCTTTGTTTCTAAAGAACAGTTGAATAAATCAAATAGCTATTTAGTAGATCCATTTACGCTTAAAGAACTGCAGTCTGCAATTAAATCTCGTAAAGATACGTCTTCTGGTTTAGATGGCTTAAATTATAAAATGCTTCGCTTTCTCAATGAACAGAATCTCAAGAAACTGTTGGATGTTTTCAATTGTCTTTTCAAACACAATCTTATCCCCAAGGAGTGGAAAGAAGATTGCCTTATACCTATACTAAAACCAAATAAAAAAGCTGGAGATTTTAACTCATACCGACCCATAACTTTATCTTCATGCATTGGAAAAATATTTGAACAGTTAATAAAACAAAGATTAGAATTCTTTATCGAATCCAATAGTATTTTGCCCGATAATCAATATGGTTTTCGTAGGGGTACGTCAGCAAGAGAAAGTATATGTAACCTTTTACTAGATATTAAAACCGTCATAAGTGAAAAGCAATATCTTGCTTGTGCTTTCATAGATGTTGTAGGAGCATTCAATAATGTTGATTTGAGGATTTTGGCTAGTGTACTGTCTTCGTTAAATATACCAAATAAATTGGTTTCTTGGATTTTTGATTTTCTAAATGGTCGATCTACTTTCGTTAAACATGACAATCATCTTTACGGACCTCGTTTGTCGTCCAGAGGTGTAAATCAGGGGGGTATATTAAGCCCTCTGTTATTCATATTGTATATACATAAAATAAATTTAATTTTAGGTACAAATGTAACAAGTTTGCAATTTGCTGATGATGTTGCAGTATATTGCTCAGGAAGTAATATTCAGTCGGTGAACTCAAACTTGAATATTGCTTTGAAGAAATTAAATAATTATTTTCTTGATATAGGTTTATCTATAAGTGCTGATAAAAGCAATATTGTTATTTTCCACAGAAGTCGTATGAAAGTTAGCGATAATTTATGTTTCAGCATTGAAGGTACTGTAGTTCCCGTTGTTGAGAGTCACACATTTTTAGGAGTTATTTTCCATCAAAATCTGAACTTTAATACTTATATAAATAGGTTAACTGAACGTGCTCTAAAGGCTACGAATATGTTAAAATGTCTTGTTGGTAAAAATTGGGGTACAGATCCTAAAATTTTGTTAAATCTTTATAAAGCCTATGTACGAAGTCATTTTGAATA
Source organism: Emmelina monodactyla (assembly GCA_916618145.1). Classification (NCBI taxonomy): domain Eukaryota; kingdom Metazoa; phylum Arthropoda; class Insecta; order Lepidoptera; family Pterophoridae; genus Emmelina; species Emmelina monodactyla. Next base: position 9,760,783 of record OU745316.1, read on the forward strand.
TGCATTCTTTTGTTTTGCTTCACAAAAAGGAATAGTTGAGAAAATTGAAAAAGTCCAGAATAAAAATATGAGAATTATTCTTGGTGCAATGTCCTCATCTCCTATAAATTCTATGCAAATAGAAACAAACTTAATGCCAATAACTCTTAGATTTCAATATTTAAAATATAAATTTTTGATATTTCTAGCAACTAAAACCAAAAGCTCTTTATTAAGTAAGATACTAAAATGTGAGTCTTTTTTAAAAGAAGATGCAGCCTGTGTTATAGATGCAGTCAACAATGATAACATTTATAAAAACAATATTCTACCGTGTTACTCTGGCTCATATGGAAGTAAATTTCATAATATAAATATACTTATTTTTAAAGATTTAAAAGATAAATATGATTTCAACAGATACTTAGAGTCTTGGCAAGATTACAGGCAAATGTATACAGATGGTTCAAAAATAGGTGATTGTGTGTCATTAGCGGCATATGATATTAAGCTTAAAATTGGGCATGGATATCAATTATTCAAAAATTCTAGCATATACACGGCAGAGGCAAGTGCAATCTTATTTGCCTTAGATCTCATCGAAACGATGCTTTGTCATAATAAGAAATGGATAATCATAAGTGACTCAATGAGTGTATTAACGGCTTTAAACAATCCCAAGTTTTCATCTGATACCCTTCATATTTTGCATGACATTAGAGAAAAAATATATAATTTAGAAAGATTTCAAGGAGCAAGAATAATTTTGTTTTGGACTCCATCGCATGTTGGGGTTAAAGGTAACGATGAAGCAGACCGATTAGCGAAAATTATTACTAGTTCACAAATTAATGCACCAATTAAAAAAGTTAAAATTCCGTACACTGATTGTTTAAGTATAATTAAAAATAATATACAGAAAGAATGGTACAAACAATGGGAAGACTCATCCAATATTAAAGGAAAATGGTATCGTAGAATAAACAATACCATTGGTATCCCTTGGTTTAGCAAAAGAAAATTTGTATGTAGGAAATTCTATGTTACGCTTTGTCGTTTGAGAATTGGTCATGGTCATTTTGGGGAACATTTATTTAAAATTAAAATGGCTGCTTCTGCTTCTTGTACGTTTTGTGGTTGTGATCTTCAATCTCTTAACCATATCATTTTTGATTGTCCACGGTTTGCTATTTATCGTATGGTTCTAATTGACCACTTTCTAGAAATTTATAAATCACCTCAAAATATCCCGCGCGAGATTGATGTTATTCTTAGAAACACCGAATGCTATGTTCCAATTTTTAATTATATAACTGCCACAATTGGAAGTTTGTAAAAATAAATATTTTGATTGACCTTTTTAGTGCTTTGTACAGTGTTTTACTCGAAATATGTTTAGTGTTTTCTTGAGTTAACTATTGCTGTTCTTTCATTTGTTTTGTATTTTTGAGTTGATTTTGTGAGTTTCACAGATGTTCAAATGTTGAAAGTTGCTACTGAAGTCTTGGCTGTATGGATAAAAAATTCCTTTGCCTTTTCCTTTATGGAATAAATGAACCAAAAAAAAAAAAAAAATCTTTCTTTAGTTAAATAAATTCGGCGCGTGATCATCATTGTTGTTATTTATGAAATTCGTAGCTAGTGTAATTAATTAGTCATGTCATGTCAATAAATAGTGAAATTCCACGGTGAGCGTCTTTACTTTACTGGTGTGTTTAGTGTATGTGCGGTAATAAGTATTTTTGTTAAGTAAGGATAAAAGTTAAGCGTGACATACGAACATAAATCTGCCTCAGTTTAGAATTAAATAAGTCTAATTAATAAATAAACTCTACTAAATACCGTAACGGAGACGGCAGTTTAATAATAAAAAGGTGTGAATATTTTGTATTAGAAAAGGAACTATATTTGTGTTTTTAAAATGTGGGGCCGGGCTATTTGGTGGCTTTATTAGAACTTTACATGGATGTCACATACTGGATACTGAGTAATGAGCTTGTTGAGTGATTCCAGAGTTTCAATCATTCGGCGAGATTTGTCGGGAAGAATTATGACTATTTTTGCCTTCCGCCGACCAACAGTTTTTGATGCCAAAATGCTTGCGAGCTGACATAAACATGTGATGCCTGATCTTGGTTCAGAACTCCGACATAGTGATGTATGTGCCCTTTAATGAAGTCTTGCTGTCCCAGACGGCATCACGGTGCTCAATATCAGTGAACCATACAAGAGGAGGCCTGGTTTTAGACTGCAAAGAAATACCTAGGCGATGACATACTTGTATGTGCTTTTTGCTCTCTGACACCTTTAATTGATTTAAAAGAACTTGTTGCACAACTTCATGAGGCTGCTTGTTTTTTTGTTTTTCAGGTATGCCATGCAATAGCAACACCTTCCTTCGCATAGCTGTCTCATGCTTGTCCAAGTCATTAGTGAGGTCTTTGAATTGTTTCTTAAGTTGGGCAAATATTTACATGTGCCTTAAACTCAGTGAAGTCCCGAGATAATGAAGCAATGTCCGAATGTACAGTGGAAACTTCAGAAGCTTTCTGGAGGCGACCTTCATGTTCTTTCATCCTCGACTTGAACAGTTTACAAAGTGAGTCCAAGTTGTTTACATACCTAATTGTAGTAATTGTAAGAAAACTTGTGATTGTGCCTTACTTGTAAAGTAGATTTAGTGAGAATGTATTGGAGAAAATGTAGAGGTGAGTTTTGCAGTTGAATAATACTTATAAAACTTTAAAAAGTATTACTCTGAAGTATCATAAAAAAAGGAATCGCGCAGACTAAAAATTGCGACTAAACGTTGCGACTATCCGCAATATAAATGTTTATAATAAACTACTTTTTTCGTATAGTTAAAATTAGAGATGGGACGAGTACTCGTTTTATACTCGGTACTCGGCATACTCGGCGGGTTTTTTGGAACTCGGTACTCGGCCGAGTTACTCGGTATACGAATGCCGAGTACCGAGTACCAAAAAAGTAATATACTGTGTTTAAAGAAAGCAATATATTTAGGTAGATATAATTGAAACAACAGTGTTAATCAAAACGTACTAATTGAGGAAATCTTTGACATCCTCAAGTAATAGAATCAAAATTATGCTAATGCAGGAGTACTAGTGAGACAAAATTAAAGGAACAGTAATAAAAATAATCAATATTTAAAATTTAATAAATGTAAATTATGGTGCCTTAATTGGTGCCCTGTCCACCATTTGCCAACAAATTTTCTTCTAAATATACATGTGTTCGTTTGTACTTGTTTACGCGCGCAAAATTGGGAATTTGATAGAACCGTGTTACTCGGCCGAGTACTCGGTAAAAAAAAAATTGAACCGAGTAATACTCGGTACTCGGCAAAAGTGTTACTCGGCGCATCTCTAGTTAAAATAAAGGTTATTGAGAATATTAGGTAATGCCTGGTTTAAATAAATAAATTAAGAAGCTTAGAAGAAGAAGAAGAAGAAGAAGAAGAAGAAGAAGAAGAAGAAGAAGAAGAAGAAGAAGAAGAAGTAGAAGAAGAAGAAGAAGAAGAAGAAGAAGAAGAAGAAGAAGAAGAAGAAGAAGAAGAAGAAGAAGAAGAAGAAGAAGAAGAAGAAGAAGAAGAAGAAGAAGAAGAAGAAGAAGAAGAAGAAGAAGAAGAAGAAGAAGAAGAAGAAGAAGTAGTAGTAGTAGTAGTAGTAGTAGTAGTGGTTAGGTTAGGTTAGGTTAGGTTAGGTTAGGTTAGAGTCACCGCTTCGTGTGGAAATATAAAATAAAATTAGAGTTGAGATATAAAATAACTTAGAAGAGAATTCTGAATATGGCAGGATTACAAGAGCAAAATTGAACACGCAGAGTAAGTGGTAACAGTTGCTGGGACCAGGTTTGTAAGGAGTGTTAGGGATTATTAGAAGCCATAATCGGTCTTCTCCTGGATTCGTTTCCGCATGGCAACATTTCTTGGGCATTCATTGGAGAGAGTACGGTGTTTTGAGTCGATAGAGGTTTGGAATTTGGCATTATAAGACACGCAGTTTCCGCAGGTGGGAGGGGCAGAGGCGGTGGGACAGTCCTTCAGCTGATGGTCGCTGCGTCCGTAATGATCGCAGTTTTGAGCCTCCTGGGAGCACCGTGCCTGCGTGTGCCCATACTGATGGCATTTGTGGCATTGGATGAAGTTGGTAAAGTTTTCCGCATGTACTCGTTGGAAGTTTAAGTTGACTCGCCCCTTGTCGGTGAGAGAGCGCCAGATGGTTGGTGTGTCGACGAGAACGGCATTGTATAGGTTTTTGTTGCGGTTGTTTCGGAAGAACTTGGTTTTTATTTCGGTTTCTGTGCACCCGGAGAGCTCCGGGTTCTGCTCCAGTAGCAAAGGGACTATTTCGTTGCGCGGGACGTCTAGGCTAATGCCTTTGAGAATGACAAGCGGTGACAACTTTTTCTCCTCCTCTACCGTGATGCCCAAGGAAGCGGGGGCACCCCGAATTCTCTTCAGGGCGTCCTCCATGTGGGCGCGGCTGTCGAAGGCAACCTTGGTCTTGCCACGGGAGAGTTTCTTCACACTTGCTGGGTTGTATCCGACGTCTTTGAAATTAATAACTTTCGCTAAAGCCTTCGCGGTTACCTCTCTAGGAGAGCCGTCGCCCTCGCAGGTGACGACTAGAGCCGGTAGGGAAGGTGTCGGAGCCGGTTGAGTGGCGAGAGGAGCGGGGCTAGAGCCCAGTCTCTGCCTCCTAGCTACCTCAGAGAATGACGGTGGTTCGGCGGCTTTGCTGGCTGCACGCCCAAGCTCAGTACGCATGGTGTCAGCGACAGCACTCCGCACCTCATTCCTGATGACCTCCCTGAGGTCGGGCGTAGTCTCCTGAGAGTTGTTGTTGGTGGATGGAGGGGGCGCAGATGTAATGGCCTTGAATGAGATGGCTGCGTCGTGGCACAGCGACACAATCTCATCCTTGATGTCCCTGGTCGTACTCTTCGCCGAGCTTAGAAGAGCTGGGATTTCTCGGAACACCTCCATCAGGAAGACTGTGTGTCCTTCCGTATCGTCACCGATCTCAGGCCGCGGAAGCTTCATGCGGGACGTGGACGGGCTTGAGGTCTTTGTGGCGGTCTTTTTCTTCTTCTCCTTCTCCTTTAACTGCTTTCTACCCGAGCCGCCGATCAGAATGTTGGTCCCCTGAGATGTTTCAGGGTTATCTTGCACGGCAGCCAGGGCGGAGTAGAGCGCGGGGGTGAACAGTGGGGCGATGTCGCCCTCACTCTCGTAGTCACTGACCTCATCAATCCCGTACAAGTCCATATTAAATATTTACAAAATTTAAAGAATTGAAAAATGACCAAAAATGTATGTAGTTAAAAGCGATGGGCTAAATAAAACTAAACAGTGAAAACCGCAGCCAAATCGGACTAGTAGAACCGGAGATATTTCAATTTAAAGTTTGACAAAATGTAAAAAGTTGATATAGCCGAGGCTCTAAAGGGTGGGTGGGCGGGCGATTTTTTTCGGTTTTTTGATGATATCTTCTTTATTTGTAGGTGTATCCAGTCGCAAGGGGTGTCAAAACACGCAGCTCGTCGAGCCGGACCACGGGGGAGCAGAAAAAAGGTAAGTACAATGTAAAAAAATTAAGTTTTAGAGGGTTGAAGTTTTCTCCATACAAATTTTTGTTTGAAAATACTGAAAATTCGATTTCAAGGTTAGGTTAGGTTAGGTTAGGTTAGGTTAGGTTAGGTTAGGTTAGGTTTTTTTTTTTTTTTTTTTTTTTTTTTTTATTTTTTTTTTTTATTTAGGTTTACAAAACGAAACTTACACTTTTGAAACATAAAGATAATAACATTAAATAAGATTATAGTACAAGCTTCTCAAGATGTAAACACAACATTATATAAAATAAGTACAACATAAGCTAAAATTAAAGTTATAATAAAAAATTAAAATTAAAAAATTAAAATAACAAAATAATAGAAAATAAAAATAACAAAAACAAAAACTTCTTAAATTGAGGCAAAATTAAGTAAACGTTTTTTTAAAGAGGCTATAGGATCATGGAAGATATCATTTATAAAATCATTTTCAATTTTGTTGAAAGTCTTACACAATCGATTTATGGGTGACGCTTGATAATGAAGAGTATTACAGTGTGGCAAATTAAATGTAAGTTTTTTTGTAAGACGGCAGTTAATTCGTGGTACAGAAAGAGGAATTATTTGTAAGAGCTCCGCAGCATCAATGTTTCCTCGCAAAATTTTCACGAGAAAAACTACATCCAACATAATGCGCCGAGATGAAAGAGTCTTTAATCTAAAATAATGAAGTCTACTGTTATAAGTATTTAAATTACGGCATAAATTGTTTTGAAAAGACAGGTGGTATAAAAATCGTTTTTGGACTTGTTCAATTCTGTCTATGTGTACGGCAAAGTATGGGTTCCAGACAGGACTACAATATTCTAAAATACTACGGGTAAGGCTATTAAAAAGTAATATGCTTATATCAGGATCTTTAAAAAGTTTAGTTTGGCGTATAACAAATCCAGATAATTTAGCGCTTCTTTTAGTTATGTTATCTATTTGCTCCCTAAAATCTAATTTGTTGTCCATGATAACACCTAAGTCTTTTATACTAGTAACTTCCAAGAGAGGATTATCTTGTATGTAATAAGTTACTTTAGGAGAAATCTTTTTCCTTGAGAATTTAATAAAAAAGCATTTAGACGAATTCAGATGCATTTTGTTTCTAGTACACCAATCATTAAGAGTATTTATATCTAATTGAAGTCTATGGATGTCTTCCGAAGTCTTTATAATAGAGTAAATCTTAAGGTCATCGGCGTACAATTTAAATTTATTTTTAAGGAGTGGTGTTAAGTCGTTAATAAATATTAAAAATAGTAACGGCCCTAAATGGGAACCCTGAGGCACGCCCGATGGAACAGGTTTAGAGATAGATTTGTAACCACGCACAGTAACTAATTGAGATCGGTTATGAAGATAGGATTCTAACCATCTTAACAATGATCCACAAATACCTGCATGTTCTAATTTTTTTATAAGTAACTCGTGATTCACTAAGTAAAACGCTTTGCAGTTGGAGTTGGGCTAGTTGTGGATCGGCAAAAGATGTTGGGTCTCGAGGTGGCCCTGCACAAGTCTGAGGCCATTCTTTTTCATGGTCCTCGTGCGGGACCGCCTAGAGACGCCCACCTCTTAGTTGGAGGCATTCGTATCGAGGTTGGGTCTCAAATCAAATACTTGGGACTCATCCTCGACAGTCGGTGGAGTTTTCGGGCTCATTTTGAGGGACTGGCACCTCGCTTAATGGGTGCAGCCGCTGCGCTCGGAAGGCTGATGCCGAATTTGGGTGGGCCGAATAGGGGCTGCCGCCGCCTCTATGAGGGGGTGGTTCGCTCCATGGCCCTGTATGGCGCGCCTATTTGGGCCGATAGTATGTCGCGGGGAAATGCAGTTTTATTGCGCAGACCGCAGAGGGCGTTAGCTCTAAGGGTGTGTAGGGCGTACCGCACAGTCTCATACGAGGCTGCGTGCGTGTTGGCCGGGACGATGCCCTGGGACCTGGAGGCCGAGCTCTCCGCGCAAACTTATGTGTGGCGAGTGGAGCTCAGGGACCGTGGCGAGCATCTCCCGACCTACGTGGAGGCAAGGTGGAGGCGTCAAATTCGGCGTGTCCAAGAAGATGAATGGGGGCAGAGGTTGGCAGCCCCGACCGCTGGCCATAGAACGGCAGAGGCCATCCAGCCCGTACTGAGGGCTTGGTTGCGGCGCAAACATGGGACACTCACATTCCGTCTCACGCAGGTGCTCACCGGACACGGGTGCTTCGGTGAGTACCTGCACCGTGTCGCGAGGAGGGAGCCTCTTCCCGTCTGCCACCACTGTGGAGGCTGCGACGAGGACACGGCTCAGCACACCCTCGAGGGGTGTCCAGCCTGGTCCGAGGAACGCCGTGTCCTCGTCGCTGAAGTGGGTTCGGATCTCTCGCTGCCGGCTGTCTTATTGGGCATGGTTCGGAGTGAGAGGTCCTGGCAGGCGATGGTCTCCTTTTGCGAGGCCGTCGTGTCGCAAAAGGAGGCGGCGGAGAGGGAGCGCGAAGCTGCGGCTGTCGCCCACCCGCTCCGCCGAAGGAGAGGGGGGGGTAGGAGGAGGCTTTACAACCTCCAACTCCCACCTCCCTAACGGAGACCAGGGTAGTGGACTCGGGGGAATCCGCTACCCTCACCAACAGGTCTCCCGAGAAGGCGCGCACCGTGTTCCGGTGCGCCTTTTCCACGACGGACGGGGAAGTGTCTATCTTGCTTCCCCGTTAATCGAGAAGGAGGCCCCGCGCGACCATGACGCGGGCCGACGCCGCTGGGGCTGATTTGAGCGAATGCGCAAGCAATCCCGCAGCCCCGGCACCAATGGCGCCTTCGGAGGAACACCGCTGAGTTTTAGTGGGTATACCCCTGGTCGGCAGTCCTAGCCGCCAGGAGCAGCGCCCTTTTCAGGGCGCCGGGAGTCCCACACACGTCTCTCGCCCCCCCCGGGCGGGAGATATGGTGCGTAAAGCATTTCTCAGCGATAAAAAAAAAAAAAAAAAAAAAAAAAAAAAAAAGGTTAGGTTTTTTTTTTTTTTTTTTTTTTTTTATAATTAATTTATTAAGTCTCTTACATTTATTTTCTTATAATTATGTTGCAAGTAATGAATATAAGACAAGGTGATACAATTAAAAAGTCATTCCCGAAGACGCGAGGGATACATCTAGGGGTATCTTTAAGAAACAACGAACAATGTTGTTTTATATAAATTAAATCGTTCTGAGACAGTTGTCTCTCTGATGTTACAAACTAAAATACAAAATTAAATTTATACACTTATAAAACAAAATTAGCAAATATATATATACAAATTGAAAAGTTCAAGAAACATATTCCACAAATTATGATAAATTCCAAAAAAACAAAAGTACAAAGAGTTATGAACAATTCCAAAATCAATTATAAAAAATATGTACAAATTCAATTTTTTTTCTTTTTATGAATGTCTGTCTTTTTTTTTTTTTTTTTTTTTTTTTTTTAATTTTTTTTTTTTTTTTTTTTTTTTTTTTTTTTTTTGTAAATGTCTTTTTTTTTTTTTTTTTGTAAATGTCTTTTTTTTTCCCAGTTTTTCTTTTCTTTTTGTTTTTATTATACTATATAATTTAAAATGTACATAAAACTTAGAAAAAGTAAAATAAAAAAAATAAAAAAAAGAGCACAAAAATATAAAATGAACATTTAAACTTAATCGTTAAATACTAAAACTGATAAAACCGTAGTAAATCAAATGCAGCAAAGAAATAAGTGCCAAACATAAAGGCACACATGCCCAAGACCAAGAAGGAGTCCCCTCCGAGTTAAGTCCAAGGTAGAATCGGCGAAGGAGATGAAGAGAACAAAAAAAAGATTTTACTATACAGTTAAAAGTTAGACAATTAGAGAAAAATGCAAAAAAAAAAAAAAAAGAAAAGGTGAGTTTTGTAAAAAAAAAGTTTAAAAAGAATCTGAGTTTACTGAGGGTTATGGGAATCATTAAAAGTTTTAAGTTTACTGTAAATTGACTCTATAAAGGTTACAAAAGAAGTAATAAAAGCACGATTAAGGTTATTTTCATCAAATACAAAAGGTTTAACGACGCGGGAATGAATAGGAATAGACATTAAAAAGTTGTGCCGGGCAACATCAAAACGTGCACAATCGTAGAATAGATGTTGAAGATCTTGCGGCTTACCGGAGCCGCACGGGCAAGTAGCTGATGTAACTACATGGAAGCGCGAAAGGTATGCCAGGTTGCAGCCATGTCCAGTAAGAAATTGCGTGAGGAAAAATGACGGAGTGGTGAATGCGAAAAAGTCTATGATGTTAGAGAGATCTGGAAACATGGTACGTGTGACGAGGCCCTGCCGCGCGCTTCGATACCTGGCTTGCCACTCAGCCCAGACACGTGCCCTGGATAAGCTCTTGGCGTAGGAGAGAGGGAAGAAGCAGAAGTTAGGCGCGACTTTGGAAGAGGCAGCCTTAGCGGCTTCCTGGTCGGCCTCCTCGTTGCCCCTGATGCCCACATGCCCCCTTACCCAACAAAACTTAAGTCGATCACCTATTCTAGATAGGATTTTGTGTATGTGATTAGTGAGAAAACCAGTGCTACTTCTGTTATTAATAGCCTCGAGCGAGGAGCGGGAGTCGGTGAAAATTATGGCGAATTGAAATTTATTTTTATTCTCAAAATACTGGCAAGCCCGAAGGATGGCCAGCATTTCGGCCTGAAAAACAGAACACGAATTATGTAATTTAAAATGTCTTCTGATGCTGAATGTGTCATTATTAGGCAGTTGGCAAACAAAAGCAGCACCCACCCCACTCTCGCTCTTGCTGCCATCTGTAAAGATACTGATAGTGTCTTGTCGTTGAAATTTGGAGACTGTAGATTGGTCGTTAGCAATGTGATATTTAATATTGACGCGAACGGATGGATGCAACAACTTGCTGATCTCTACGTCTTTGTCCAGGCGTATATCGGAAGGAAGGAAAGATGAATTGCCAGTAATACGAGTTACCTCCAACTCCCTGGTGTGTAGAATTTCCAGATCTAGAGGTGGAAACCTAGCTAGGGCCATGGCAGCGTTGGAGGAAACCGTCTTATAGGCTCTAAGAGCGCGCAAAGCAAAGTCTCTCTGCAGAGATGCGAGTTTGGCGCGAACATCCTTCCTCTCGACAGCTTTACCCCAGATACCTGCCGCATATGTGATGGTAGGGACGACGACATGCTTGTAAATAATGCTGATGATTTCTGGGTTAATACCCCAGGTGGGACGAGCAAAAAGAGTAAGACGTTTATATATGGCACGGGCTTTGCTGATGGCGGAAATTACATGTTTGGAAAAATTTAGTTTATTATCGATAACAACTCCCAATAGGGTAAAGCTGTCGGTGAATGGAATTGGGGTGCCACACATGGATAACTGAGCTTTGGCTGCCGTGGGTGAGAATGCCAAGGCTTTGGTCTTGGTAGGACCAAAGCTTAGCTTTTGGTTCAGACCCCATTCTGCGATCCTGTCCAAGATGTTGTTAGCGAGGTGCTCCAGTTCGCGAGGGTTTCGAGCCGACACGATCAGCAGGACGTCATCGGCGTATGCCTGCAAGCGGCATCCCGGTGGAAGGGGGATGTCCAGTAAATCGTCGAGAATGAGGTTCCACAGGGCTGGCCCACAAGCCGAGCCCTGGACGCATCCCATTTCGGTGAGTATGGTGGCCTGAGCCCCGGCGTAATTGAGGGAAACTGATCTGGGTGTGAGGTAATTTAAAATCAAATTGTAAATGTTAGAAGGGCAACCGATAGCCTTTAGCCTGGACAGAATCGCAGGCCACCAGGCTCTATCGAAGGCGGATTGTATGTCTAATGAAATGGCAGTTACGAGGTGTTTAGACCGGCGGCGGGATTTAATAAAAGAGATGGCGTTATTGAGGGCTAGAGTAGTGGAAGAATTTCTTCTGAACCCAAACTGGTTGCGATTCAGGGTGCCGTTGCAAGCAGATACGTGGAGAAACCTTTCGGTAAAGAGTTTCTCCAAAGCTTTGCCGAAGACGGGTATTAAACCTATGGGCCTGTGGGCTTTTAGGGAAGACGCGTTGGAGCAGCCCGCCTTAGGAATGATTCTAAGTTGGGCGTCTTTCCAAACTTTGGGGAAATGAGCTAAAGCAAGGCACTGATTATAAATGTTTTTGAATAGAGCGGGGAAATTTCTGACAACCGTCAGACAAATATCAGACGTTAGGCCGTCTAAACCCGGGGCCTTTCTATGAGAAATCGAACTAATGGCCTCCGTGATTTCCTCTACAGTGAAATCCGGGTCGTTAGCGGTGTTAGGAGGTATGGTGCAAGAAGCGCGAGTCGCTGCTTGTTCACAAGTATCGAGTAGTGCGTTGTCCCTAGGGTAGAAGTGGGACAGCAACGCGTTGGCAGTCTCATCACTATCGGCAGAGGCGCCAGCAGCAGAGTTCACGGTAGCAGGAGCCTTTTTCGGAAATTTGGGCCTGAGGGTGGGGTTAGTGACTGACCACACATCATCCAGGGATTGCGCCTCGCAGAACCCCCTGAAATGCCGTGTTGATTCTTGGCTGATAGCCGAAGAATAAGCCTTATGGGCAGCTTCAAGGCGAGTGATGAGCTCAGGCGGGCAGGAGAACGGGTATCTGCTCTTGATACGCCTCACGGTTCTCTTAGCCTGCAAGAGCTCCGCCTTTAGGTCGTCTAGTCGCTGGCACCAAAAGGGAGGACGAGTGGCGGCAGAATTGCCACTGATGGTGGGGAAGCTCAGTGAGGCAGCCTTGTGGATAGCATCAGTTACCTTTTTTATGTAAATATCCAGGTCGGGCGCAGAGAGTTCTAGAGGTTTATTGCTATCAATATCGGATTGAAGAAAAGAGTTACTTAAGTTATTTTTGAAGGAGGCCCAGTCAGTGTGCTGATTAATCCGGTATCGGCGGGTGGATCTTCGCGGAATTTCAACATGGACAGAATTTAACAGAACATCGAAATATATGAGGGAGTGTTGGGCAGCAGGTAATACGGATCGGTCAATGTGCCAGTCGGAAACAGAACCGGCCAGGTCGGAAGAAACAAACGTTAGATCGACAGCGCTGGTTCTTAAGGAACCGTGACTAAAGGCCTCAAATGTCTGGTCGCCCGAATTACAACATAAAAGGTCGTTGAACGAGGCAAAATTCGCAACAATGTCACCCCTGTCATTACGTCTGCCAAGGGAATCCCAGGAGGGATGCCAAGCATTGAAGTCGCCCGAGATAATACAGCGACGGCCGTTAGCAAAGTCGAGAACTGACTTGATCTTATCTAATAGAGTGGTGGGGACCGTGGAGGGAGAGATGTAGACTGATACTAATATGACACTGTTCGTTCCAGAATAGAGCTTGACGGCAACTAAATCTGGGCAGGAAAATTGTGATAAAAGAATAGCTTTGGTTTTGATGGCGTACCTATTGTGAATGTAAATAACTGCTCTGGTTGGAGTGTCGTCAGAGATGACCTGAAATGTGTCCACACCTACTCCGCCCATGGCCCCCCCACCCCCCTGGGATCCCACATATGGCTCCGTGACCATAGCGATATCACAGCGTTTGTTACGCGCAAAGAAACTAAGAAAATTATACGTAGTGGCATAACTTTTATCCAGGTTAATTTGGATGAATGAGAAAGCTTTTTTAACGTTACTGGCCATAATCTACCTTGGACTGTACACGGTTTAGCATGGAGATGCGTCTTGGGCATGAGAACGATAAACTTGAGTGTTTGGCACTTACCTCTGTATGGAATTTCGCGTTATGCGCACAACAGTTGGTGCAGATGGGGTCTGCTGCGGCGATGGGACAGGAGCGCTGAGTGTGGCCCGGCTTGCCGCAGTGGCGGCAAAGGTCCTCCTCAGCAGTACAGCGCCCTACGGTGTGCCCAAATTGGAAACACCGGCGGCACTGTTTTAGTGGGGACGATTCCTCAAAATGTACGCGTTGGTGTTCAAGGCGCAGGCGCTCAAGGTTTGAGAGACGGGGCCACGACCCAGGCGGCACGGTGATGGTGGCGTTGTATAAGTGGGGGCTTCTGTTCGATGAAATGAAGAGCAAGTTAAACTTGCTCCTGGAGAAGTCGGTCAGCTCGGGGTTCTGCGATATTAAGCACTCGATGAGCTCCTCCCGAGGCACGTCCTTGCTGATGCCTTTAATCAAGATTTTGGGGTCGATCTTCCGCTCAGGCTCTGCCGAGACACCCTCAGATTCAGCGGCGGCGTTAATACGACTCAGTGCGTCGTCTAGGTCCTCCTTCTTCTCGAACTCTACCCTGGTTTTACCCCTGGAGAGCTGGACCACTTTTGCCGCCGTGTATCCGGTTTGTTTGAAATTAACAAGGCGCCTTAGGGTCTGAACCGACTTCTCCCTAGGAGCCTCTGGGCCCTCCTTACACGTCATGATCAGGGCAGGTCTGGTAACAGGGACTGTTGGCTTCGCAGAGGCCTGCCATGTCCTCACCTTAGACCCGGAAGGGTTTGGGTAGGGCTGTGAGGGTTGTGAAGGTCGGTAGGGAAGCGGCGGATAGGCCGAAGCAGCAGCAGCCCTCCCCAGCTCCGTTCGCACTGCCTTGGCAACGGCCTTCTCGATGATGGATGGTATGTCGGCGCTGAGGTTGATGTTATTCTCAGACGGGGGGGCAGGACAGCCCTCTGCAAGAAGGTTGTTGACCTCGGCGACCAGCTTCGCCGCATCGAACGCAGCCTTAACTGCATTGCTCCTCCCCGCCTTAGTGACGCTCTTAGTCTCGTTCAATATTTTTGGGATGTTTATCAGATGGTTATAAATCTTTTGCAGGTGCCCTGAGACTGCGGTTCCCTCCAGCAAGGCTTCGGGAATGGATGGAAAATCTAGGCGTGGTCGAGCCTTCTTCTTCGCTACCTTGGTGGGGGGTTCTGAGGACGCAGCCGGTATAGATGGTATTTCCGAGTCTGAGATTTCTAATCTTAACGAGGGTGTAACGTTTAAGTCGTCAGGCGCATCACTTGGGTAGAAGTCATCGGGTGGGTCTATCGGAATCATGGGCGATAAATTAAAAGTTCTGTCCAGTGGTGGGGCAGAGTCGAGCTCATGCGCTGCGGACGCCTCCGGGGTGAGTGGCCGGTCACGGGCCTGGTAGGCCCTCGATGTTGAAGGCAGCACGTCTTCGGTGGCTTTTTGCGCTGCGGATGCCTCCGGGGTATGTGGCCGGTCACTGACCTGGGGGGCCCTCGAGGTTGAGGGCATCTGGTCGTCGGTGGCCTGACGCGTGTTTGCCGTCTTGACAAACGGCGGGCGCCCCGAAGCACCGCGCGCTTTGACAGGCGAGCGAGTGATAGGCATATTGTATGTACAAAAGCCACGCAGAAAGTTTCAAAGTTGTATATAAAAGTCAAAAAAAAAAAAAAAAATTACACTTCAAATGAAGAAAGGCGTAATAGGTGGGTCGTGTCCAGGGAGAGGCACTGAATCCTTATCCGTAAACCGCGTGTCTCTATCTATCTCCGTTGAGGAGTTATCCCCTGCGGAGCGAACCGGGGTGATCTGGTGGAAACTGAGTAGCGAGGTGGAAGGGGACCTCTAAGGAGCTACCAGAACCGAAAACAGAACTGGTCTCCGACGCACCGTTTCGAAGATACGAGGGGTTCTTCAACCAAGAGTGGTCCCTGATGTTGGTCCTGGGCTGGTGCGGGGGTTATATCAGGGGGGTCGAAAATGATGTCCAAAATGACCTAGGACGCTCCGTTAAGGAGTTATCCCCTGAAAAGCCAGGAGGGGTGCTCTGGTGGTGGCCAAGTCCCGAGGTGGAAGGGGAGTGATGAGGAGTTGTCAAATCTGAAGACGAACCTGGTGTCCGATGCTCCAGTCCGAAGATATGCCAGGATCTTAGGCGAGGAGTAGTCCCTGGTTGTGGTGGTGGATGGTCCTGTGGGGGGGTCGAAACTGAAGTCCGAATTGACCTTCGACGCTCCGTTGAGGAGTTATCCCCTCAGAAGCCAGTAGGGGTGTTCTGGTAATAACTCCTGATGGTGGTCTGAGATGGTGGGGGGAGTTATAAGGGGTCCAGTAACTTACCCAACTCTAAAAGGAGGTCTATGTCGGTTTTTGGTTTCGCCCCACTTTTTTTCCGATTTGGCCCCAAAATTGGGGCAAAACACTCGTTCAGAGACGGAAATTTAATAAATTGGGACGAAACTGGGGCCAAAACGACTCGGTCTTGACTGGCGATTTCGAAAACGACACCTCTTGACCGTCATGCGCCGACCTAATGACGTGATTTTCAACCAATCAGCGTCCACGAAGGAATTGAAGTGCGGTTGGTAATTATTTTTGGTTCGCTGAAAAACGCTGTAACTCCCTCGATCCTGGTCGTATGGGTTTGGAATTTTGAGGGTGTGTTCTTGATGAGTTAGGGTATACGGTGGTGAAAAGTCAATAAACAAAACTTGAGGGGTTGGGGGTGAAAAAGTCCAGTGAAGTTAAAAACGGAAAACCAAAAACTACCAGAATTGAAATAACTTCACAAATATTAATGTCACAGAACTGAAAGTGGTGTCAGAAGAAGCGTCTTGAAGAGGCGCTTCTAACGGTGATATAAAAGTATATGGTCGTCGATCGTTTCGAGGCAGCGCACGCACTTTTAGAAAAAACTTTTCACTAAATGTTTGAAAAAACAGTACCTTTACTCCAGGAGTCACTGAAATCCTTTAGTTATCACTTTGCCTTTTTGGCCACTTGTAAACTGCACTAAATGATTCACTTTCGCGAAAGTCCGGTTAGAATTGGAGCACTTTTGCCATCAGAGCGATTTTTGAGCGCGGAGCGGCCTTAGAAAAGCTGCGTTCCCGAGGATGGGAGCGGGCGCACTGGTTAGGTTAGGTTAGGTTAGGTTAGGTTAGGTTAGGTTAGGTTAGGTTAGGTTAGGTTAGGTTAGGTTAGGTTAGGTTAGGTTAGGTTAGGTTAGGTTAGGTTAGGTTAGGTTAGGTTAGGTTAGGTTAGGTTAGGTTAGGTTAGGTTAGGTTAGGTTAGGTTAGGTTAGGTTTTTTTTTTTTTTTTTTTTTTTTTTTTTTTTAATGAGGCAGCAATTAATGCCGCCCCTTCTGGTACCTCTAACATGGTCAGAGCCTTTGTTTATCCAAGTTACATTCAAACGAATTAAAAGAAGGGAAAGTTACTATTTAAAGAGACAAGAGTTTAGAGACATCTTTTAGCTATTTCTTTTTTAAAGTTATCGTTTTGAGAAATTAATTTAAGATCATATTCGGAATCAAATTTTTGCAATTTTTAAATTTTAACAATTTTTAACAATTAGATTTTACAGGATTTCTACAATGACATTTACATGCTTCGTTAATGGTCGGTGAAAGAACCATTGCTTAAGGGACTTATAATTTAGAATTAACAGTTTTAATTTTACAGTTTGTTTCCTATTGATTTTAAAGAGAAATACCTATATTATTTTGTGATTTTGAGTTTAAAGTAGAAGACAATAAATTTTACAAGATTTTAAGATTTTATTTTATTATACAATACATACTATTTATTCTATTTGTCTTATATATATATTATTATTACACTATTAGATTTTTAATTTACTACCACGACTTAAACACTTAGCGCATATTTCATCAAATTGTTGTAATTTTATAAACTATCTGTATACACAATATATAATGTTTTGTATTATCATAATACACATACCTATATATACCCGGTTTATAACAGTGTTTAAACTCAACAAGCCGATTATTTGAATGCGAGTTCCATGGATGATATTTATACTGCACAAGGCCTGGCAAACTTTTAGCGTTACCTTATTGAAAGCTGCGGGTTTGGAGGCCCTGTGCAGCACTGGAGCTGAAATTACATTGATTTTATTGTGTTGCGATGGCAGTACTTTTGGATTTGCTGATGGGCCCTTAGCAATAGTTGATTTTCGACCTCGCCAATGTGTCCCATTTATGTCGGATAGCGCAGGTACTATCAAAGGCGTTATGGTCTACGCTTTCGCTTTTAGCCGCTGAACAATTGCGACAGCTCGGCGTGACTCCGGATGCGCGAAGTTCACAATTATTTGCCAAATGTGGCCCACCACAGTGACCGCACAAGTCCTCTGCCTCGGTGCACAGTTTACGGCCATGGCCGTAAGCCAGGCACCGGGAGCACTGGACCAACGGGCTCTGGTCCGCCGCCACGACACGCTGGAGATCTATGTGGACTCGCCCCACTTCTGTGATTTTGTGCCATATAGGTGGTGTTACCTCCACAACTATATGGCACACGTGGGGGTTCCGGGTCTTCTTTCGGTATTTGACCACTAGACCCTTTGTGTCTAGGTCACCGATAAGATTCCGGTTTTGGGTCCTTATTGCCTGCAGCACTTCTTCGTCGCTATTCACAGAGAGGACGTGCCTGAGGATGATGAGGGGGTTCCTGTTCCTGGCCTCTTCGACCAGGAGTCCCTTGTTGGAGTCTTTGATCTTGGTCATCACCCTCTGGCGCTCCTCCCTGGTGCTGCAGCCAATAATGACCTTTTGGTCCTTTGCTTTGCGCACCGTGTCGACCCTGATGCCCGAGGACCGAGCGTCGACGGCCTCCCTGATGGTCTGGAGCACGTCTCCGCTCGTGTCCTCAGCACGCTCAGATGATATGATGAGGGAGTGCATCTGCGGCAGGTGGTCGTCCGCTTTTGTCACGGAGGTGGGTTTTGTGGCTCTGGCGGATGCAACATCGGCGTACGTCATTTTCTCCACCGCCTCGGTTAGTTTTTTACAGTTTTCGTCGAGCAGAATCGACTGAGTTTCTATGCGGTGGAGATTCTCCTGCGTTTTGTTAGAGGCACCGTCGTCAGTATATCCCCCTGAGCTGCCGCTTTTGGCGGACAGGATCTCCTCTATCTTCTTTTGATTTTCCTCAAACATTTTTTCCAGTCTAGGAATGAGGGTCTGCTCGACCACGTTTGAGTCGGGTGTTGGTTGGCTCCCGTGTTCGAGCAGATCCCCAATCCTTTTTGCCACATGTTCCAGGAAGTCCGCGTTGTTATTTATTCCTGTTTTAATGTCGGTTCTGATGTTCCCAGACTGGAGCGTAAGACTCTTTATGTCTATCGCGAGTGCCTTTAGATGGCTTAGGCACTCGGCGATTGAGCCCAGCTCTGGGAATTGTGGCAGTGAGGACGAAACTATCTTTTTAACAGCTTTGGTGGCCTTGGTAGTAGTGGTGGTGCTTTTCAAGACCCGAGTCTGATTCAGGTCCTCCGTGGACTCGATTCGGTCAATGCTGGTTCTGACCTTGCTGGTTCCAGCTTTAGTCGAGTCCACAGATGACCTGCGGGTAGGAGGAGGAGTCCTGTGCATTTTTAGGGGGTTTTATTTATACAGCTGTAAAGAGGCTGTATAAATTGTAAAATAAAATAAAAGATAAGATTTCAATTAAAAATATTAAATATCACAGTCAAATTCAAATTATAAAACAAATAAATAGACAATTAAAATAAATTTAAATAACTAAATACTACTTAAAACTAAAACACTTTTTTCTTTTTTATTTACAGGTGCAGCCGAGCGGAACAGCAGGGACAACACAGGTAAGTAAATCAGGTACGTCAGTTATATATACTATTTTCTTAATTTTATATATATGTATATATTTATATACAGTCAGGTAGGTATTGTTGCTACAAGTCCAAAACAGAAGACCGTTTGTCTATAACTCTTCTGGTTCCGGAGATATCGTCGCTTATATATTATCAAAATCGAACCGAGTTGATATACCCACGGCAATAAAGGGTGGGTGGGCGGGCAATTTTTTGCGGTTTTTCGCGATTATCTCGGGTGTTAATCAACCGATTTTCTTTTTTCAGGTGGCAGGTGGTTCGTGGGAACGAGCCGCGTCTACGAGGTAAGTATTTGTAGCGGAAAAAAGAAAAGCGGGAAAACTTAGTCCCGGAAAATGCAATTTCCCGCGATGACCTAAGTGCGAGACAATCGAGTGTGGTATCAAACGATGCGGGTTAGTTAGCTCTAAACAGCTATGTAATAAAAAATTTGGAAATTTAGAAAAATAGTTGTAAAATTTTGAAAAAACTGAATTTAATATTAACTGATATCAAAATATTGAAAATTAAGAAAATTTAACAACAGATTTCCACGTTAGGGGTCTCAAAAAGCGCGAATGCGCGAGCCGCGTCCAACAAAATGAAAATCTGGACCTACTTAATAGAAAACTTTTAAAATCTAGTACAAGTCTAGATTTTTTATCACAGAATATTCAATTTTCCGGGAAATTTGATTTTCCGGACTGAAAAGCGATACGTCAAAAGACGTAGAATCACCAGGCGATTGTAAATATGTAAAAATATTTAATTGAGTCAATACGAATTTTTTAACTTTTCATACAAAAGTGTCAATTTTTCCAATAGTTTAGGTATTTTAAGTAGGTATTAATTAGCTAATCGTCACGCAACACAACCAGCTATGTGCGGGACTATTGTTTTTAAATAACTGCAGAAAAAATTTTGAAAATTAACGATGATTAGCAACAGTAATTTTGAAAAAAGTGTTTAAAACTAACTTTGCGTCGATTGACCAGCTAACCTCGGTTAGAGTATTTCTCATACAAACGTATGGAAATCGATTAAAATCACGGTTTTTCGCGATTATCTCGGGTGTTAATCAACCGATTTTCTTTTTTCAGGTGGCAGGTGGTTCGTGGGAACGAGCCGCGTCTACGAGGTAAGTATTTGTAGCGGAAAAAAGAAAAGCGGGAAAACTTAGTCCCGGAAAATGCAATTTCCCGCGATGACCTAAGTGCGAGACAATCGAGTGTGGTATCAAACGATGCGGGTTAGTTAGCTCTAAACAGCTATGTAATAAAAAATTTGGAAATTTAGAAAAATAGTTGTAAAATTTTGAAAAAACTGAATTTAATATTAACTGATATCAAAATATTGAAAATTAAGAAAATTTAACAACAGATTTCCACGTTAGGGGTCTCAAAAAGCGCGAATGCGCGAGCCGCGTCCAACAAAATGAAAATCTGGACCTACTTAATAGAAAACTTTTAAAATCTAGTACAAGTCTAGATTTTTTATCACAGAATATTCAATTTTCCGGGAAATTTGATTTTCCGGACTGAAAAGCGATACGTCAAAAGACGTAGAATCACCAGGCGATTGTAAATATGTAAAAATATTTAATTGAGTCAATACGAATTTTTTAACTTTTCATACAAAAGTGTCAATTTTTCCAATAGTTTAGGTATTTTAAGTAGGTATTAATTAGCTAATCGTCACGCAACACAACCAGCTATGTGCGGGACTATTGTTTTTAAATAACTGCAGAAAAAATTTTGAAAATTAACGATGATTAGCAACAGTAATTTTGAAAAAAGTGTTTAAAACTAACTTTGCGTCGATTGACCAGCTAACCTCGGTTAGAGTATTTCTCATACAAACGTATGGAAATCGATTAAAATCACGGTTTTTCGCGATTATCTCGGGTGTTAATCAACCGATTTTCTTTTTTCAGGTGGCAGGTGGTTCGTGGGAACGAGCCGCGTCTACGAGGTAAGTATTTGTAGCGGAAAAAAGAAAAGCGGGAAAACTTAGTCCCGGAAAATGCAATTTCCCGCGATGACCTAAGTGCGAGACAATCGAGTGTGGTATCAAACGATGCGGGTTAGTTAGCTCTAAACAGCTATGTAATAAAAAATTTGGAAATTTAGAAAAATAGTTGTAAAATTTTGAAAAAACTGAATTTAATATTAACTGATATCAAAATATTGAAAATTAAGAAAATTTAACAACAGATTTCCACGTTAGGGGTCTCAAAAAGCGCGAATGCGCGAGCCGCGTCCAACAAAATGAAAATCTGGACCTACTTAATAGAAAACTTTTAAAATCTAGTACAAGTCTAGATTTTTTATCACAGAATATTCAATTTTCCGGGAAATTTGATTTTCCGGACTGAAAAGCGATACGTCAAAAGACGTAGAATCACCAGGCGATTGTAAATATGTAAAAATATTTAATTGAGTCAATACGAATTTTTTAACTTTTCATACAAAAGTGTCAATTTTTCCAATAGTTTAGGTATTTTAAGTAGGTATTAATTAGCTAATCGTCACGCAACACAACCAGCTATGTGCGGGACTATTGTTTTTAAATAACTGCAGAAAAAATTTTGAAAATTAACGATGATTAGCAACAGTAATTTTGAAAAAAGTGTTTTTTTTGGTTAGGTTAGGTTAGGTTAGGTTAGGTTAGGTTAGGTTAGGTTAGGTTAGGTTAGGTTAGGTTAGGTTAGGTTAGGTTAG
Organism: Emmelina monodactyla; assembly: GCA_916618145.1. NCBI lineage: Eukaryota > Metazoa > Arthropoda > Insecta > Lepidoptera > Pterophoridae > Emmelina > Emmelina monodactyla. The sequence continues at coordinate 9,782,662 of OU745316.1, forward strand.
GTTAGGTTAGGTTAGGTTAGGTTAGGTTAGGTTGTTCTGAAACTATTTTAATCACAATTTATGAGAACGAAAATTATATTTTGACACGCAAAGGACAATTTAATGATTCGCACCTCAAGCTGATCGGGTCGCCGTGAGGGATGCAGCTCGCCTTTCAGCTTGAGGTGGTTGACAAATATATACTTTTTATATGATACATATAGGTACTTGCGCTAGACGGGTCGCCGTACGGGATGCAGCTCACCGTTTCGCGCAACAAGGAAGAAAAGTAAGATAGGAAAGATATAAGTATAAGATTGACGAACTAAAAACAAAAAGAGACATTAGATTAATCGAAATATTTACACAATATATTTGTTCAGCTTCGTGGACATTATTCCAGCTAGCAAGAGACATAAAGGAGTCACCGCTTAGAGTGGAGATATAAAATAAAATAGGAGAGAATTCTGGATGTGGCAGGATTACTAAAACAAAATTGAACGCGCTGGGTAAGTGGTAACTGTTGCTAGGACTAGGTTAATAAGGAGTGTTAGGAATTAGAAGCCATAATCGGTCTTCTCCTGAATTCGTTTCCGCATGGCAACATTTCTTGGGCATTCAATGGAGAGAGTACGGTGTTTTGAGTCGATAGAGGTTTGGAATTTGGCATTGTGGGACACGCAATTTCCGCAGGTGGGAGGGGCAGAGGCGGTGGGACAGTCCTTCAGCTGATGGTCGCTGCGTCCGCAATGATCGCAGTTTTGAGCCTCCTGGGAGCACCGCGCCTGCGTGTGCCCATACTGATGGCATTTGTGGCACTGAATGAAGTTAGTGAAGTTTTCCGCATGTACTCGTTGGAAGTTTAAGTTGACTCGCCCCTTGTCGGTGAGAGAGCGCCAGATGGTTGGTGTGACGACGAGAACGGCATTATATAAGTTTTTATTACGATTGTTACGGAAGAACTTAGTTTTTATTTCGCTATCTGTGCACCCGGAGAGCTCCGGGTTCTGCTCCAGTAGCAATGGGACTATTTCGTTGCGCGGGACGTCTAGGCTAATGCCTTTGAGAATGACAAGCGGTGACAACTTTTTCTCCTCCTCTACCGTGATGCCCAAGGAAGCGGGGGCACCCCGAATTCTCTTCAGGGCGTCCTCCATGTGGGCGCGGCTGTCGAAGGCAACCTTGGTCTTGCCACGGGAGAGTTTCTTCACACTTGCTGGGTTGTATCCGACGTCTTTGAAATTAATGACTTTCGATAGAGCCTTTGCGGTTACCTCTCTAGGAGAGCCGTCGCCCTCGCAGGTGACGACTAGAGCCGGTAGGGAAGGTGTCGGAGCCGGTTGAGTGGCGAGAGGATCGGGGGTAGAACCCAATCTCTGCCTCCTGGCTACCTCAGAAAATGAGGGTGGTTCGGCGGTTTTGCTGGCTGCACGCCCTAGCTCAGTACGCATGGCGTCAGCGACAGCACTCCTCACCTCATTCCTGATTACCTCCTTGAAGTCAGGTGTAGTCTCCTGAGAGTTATTGGTGGATGGTGGGGGCGCGGATGTTATTGCCTTGAATGAGATGGCTGCGTCGTGGCACAGCGACACAATCTCATCCTTGATATCCCGGGTGGTACTCTTTGCTGAACTGAGAAGAGCTGGGATCTCGCGGAACACCTCCATCAGGAACACAGTGTGTCCTTCCGTGTCGTCACCAATCTCAGGCCGCATAAGCTTCATGCGGGACGTGGACGGGCTTGAGGTCTTAGTGGCGGTCTTTTTCTTCTTCTCCTTCTCCTTTAACTGCTTTCTACCCGAGCCGCCGATCAGAATGTGTGTCCCCTGAGATGATTCAGGGTTATCTTGCACGGCAGCCAGGGCGGAGTAGAGCGCGGGGGTGAACAGTGGGGCGATGTCGCCCTCACTCTCGTAGTCACTGACCTCATCAATCCCGTACAAATCCATACTAAAAATTTACAAATTTAAAAACCACGGAAAAATAATAAAACGGGTATGTGAATATAAGCGGGGGTCTAAATAAAAGCCAACGGTCAAAACCGCAACCGATTCCGACTAGTAGAACCGGAGATATTCGAATTTAAACTTTAGCAAAATGGTGAAAGTTGATATAGCCGAGGCACTAAAGGGTGGGTGGGCGGGCGCTTTTTTTTTCGTTTTTTTGCTAATAACTATTGATTTTACAGGGTGATCCAGCCGGGAGGGGTGTCAAAAGACGCGGCTCGTCGGACAGGACCACAGGGGAGCAGAAAAAAAGGTAAGTGTAGTATAAAAAAATTGAATTTTAGGCTTTTAAAATTTTTCCCATACAAAAAATTACGTGAAAATGCTAAAAAATCGGTTTCAAAAATCGGGGGGTAGTTACTAGAGGGGTGTGTGGGGTATCAAAATACGCGCCACCGAACAGCGGATTTTAATTAGAAACAACCCCAAAAAATTTTCTTACAAAATTGTTGGGGGGGGGGCAAAAAACGATTTTTTGATGAATTTTTCCTTAGTAAAAAATTATGATTTATTTAAAAATTGAAATTAGGGTTGAAATAACGATAAGGGATGGTATAAAACTATTGCAAGAACCAAACAAAACAAAAATTTCGAAAATCGACCGTGTGGTTAGGTAAATACACTATTTTCAGTTTTAGAGTTCGTAACTTTGTATGGGAAAATGCAGCGCTTAGGTAACCTCGGTTTGTTCGTTTTTTGCTAATAACTATTGATTTTACAGGGTGATCCAGCCGGGAGGGGTGTCAAAAGACGCGGCTCGTCGGACAGGACCACAGGGGAGCAGAAAAAAGGTAAGTGTAGTATAAAAAAATTGAATTTTAGGCTTTTAAAATTTTTCCCATACAAAAAATTACGTGAAAATGCTAAAAAATCGGTTTCAAAAATCGGGGGTAGTTACTAGAGGGGTGTGTGGGGTATCAAAATACGCGCCACCGAACAGCGGATTTTAATTAGAAACAACCCCAAAAAATTTTCTTACAAAATTGTTGGGGGGGGGCAAAAAACGATTTTTTGATGAATTTTTCCTTAGTAAAAAATTATGATTTATTTAAAAATTGAAATTAGGGTTGAAATAACGATAAGGGATGGTATAAAACTATTGCAAGAACCAAACAAAACAAAAATTTCGAAAATCGACCGTGTGGTTAGGTAAATACACTATTTTCAGTTTTAGAGTTCGTAACTTTGTATGGGAAAATGCAGCGCTTAGGTAACCTCGGTTTGTTCGTTTTTTGCTAATAACTATTGATTTTACAGGGTGATCCAGCCGGGAGGGGTGTCAAAAGACGCGGCTCGTCGGACAGGACCACAGGGGAGCAGAAAAAAGGTAAGTGTAGTATAAAAAAATTGAATTTTAGGCTTTTAAAATTTTTCCCATACAAAAAATTACGTGAAAATGCTAAAAAATCGGTTTCAAAAATCGGGGGTAGTTACTAGAGGGGTGTGTGGGGTATCAAAATACGCGCCACCGAACAGCGGATTTTAATTAGAAACAACCCCAAAAAAATTTTCTTACAAAATTGTTGGGGGGGGGGCAAAAAACGATTTTTTGATGAATTTTTCCTTAGTAAAAAATTATGATTTATTTAAAAATTGAAATTAGGGTTGAAATAACGATAAGGGATGGTATAAAACTATTGCAAGAACCAAACAAAACAAAAATTTCGAAAATCGACCGTGTGGTTAGGTAAATACACTATTTTCAGTTTTAGAGTTCGTAACTTTGTATGGGAAAATGCAGCGCTTAGGTAACCTCGGTTTGTTCGTTTTTTGCTAATAACTATTGATTTTACAGGGTGATCCAGCCGGGAGGGGTGTCAAAAGACGCGGCTCGTCGGACAGGACCACAGGGGAGCAGAAAAAAGGTAAGTGTAGTATAAAAAAATTGAATTTTAGGCTTTTAAAATTTTTCCCATACAAAAAATTACGTGAAAATGCTAAAAAATCGGTTTCAAAAATCGGGGGTAGTTACTAGAGGGGTGTGTGGGGTATCAAAATACGCGCCACCGAACAGCGGATTTTAATTAGAAACAACCCCAAAAAATTTTCTTACAAAATTGTTGGGGGGGGGGCAAAAAACGATTTTTTGATGAATTTTTCCTTAGTAAAAAATTATGATTTATTTAAAAATTGAAATTAGGGTTGAAATAACGATAAGGGATGGTATAAAACTATTGCAAGAACCAAACAAAACAAAAATTTCGAAAATCGACCGTGTGGTTAGGTAAATACACTATTTTCAGTTTTAGAGTTCGTAACTTTGTATGGGAAAATGCAGCGCTTAGGTAACCTCGGTTTGTTCGTTTTTTGCTAATAACTATTGATTTTACAGGGTGATCCAGCCGGGAGGGGTGTCAAAAGACGCGGCTCGTCGGACAGGACCACAGGGGAGCAGAAAAAAGGTAAGTGTAGTATAAAAAAATTGAATTTTAGGCTTTTAAAATTTTTCCCATACAAAAAAATGACGTGAAAATGCTAAAAAATCGGTTTCAAAAAATCGGGGGTAGTTACTAGAGGGGTGTGTGGGGTATCAAAATACGCGCCACCGAACAGCGGATTTTAATTAGAAACAACCCCAAAAAATTTTCTTACAAAATTGTTGGGGGGGGGGCAAAAAACGATTTTTTGATGAATTTTTCCTTAGTAAAAAAATTATGATTTATTTAAAAATTGAAATTAGGGTTGAAATAACGATAAGGGATGGTATAAAACTATTGCAAGAACCAAACAAAACAAAAATTTCGAAAATCGACCGTGTGGTTAGGTAAATACACTATTTTCAGTTTTAGAGTTCGTAACTTTGTATGGGAAAATGCAGCGCTTAGGTAACCTCGGTTTGTTCGTTTTTTGCTAATAACTATTGATTTTACAGGGTGATCCAGCCGGGAGGGGTGTCAAAAGACGCGGCTCGTCGGACAGGACCACAGGGGAGCAGAAAAAAGGTAAGTGTAGTATAAAAAAATTGAATTTTAGGCTTTTAAAATTTTTCCCATACAAAAAATTACGTGAAAATGCTAAAAAATCGGTTTCAAAAATCGGGGGTAGTTACTAGAGGGGTGTGTGGGGTATCAAAATACGCGCCACCGAACAGCGGATTTTAATTAGAAACAACCCCAAAAAATTTTCTTACAAAATTGTTGGGGGGGGGCAAAAAAACGATTTTTTGATGAATTTTTCCTTAGTAAAAAATTATGATTTATTTAAAAATTGAAATTAGGGTTGAAATAACGATAAGGGATGGTATAAAACTATTGCAAGAACCAAACAAAACAAAAATTTCGAAAATCGACCGTGTGGTTAGGTAAATACACTATTTTCAGTTTTAGAGTTCGTAACTTTGTATGGGAAAAATGCAGCGCTTAGGTAACCTCGGTTTGTTCGTTTTTTGCTAATAACTATTGATTTTACAGGGTGATCCAGCCGGGAGGGGGTGTCAAAAGACGCGGCTCGTCGGACAGGACCACAGGGGAGCAGAAAAAAGGTAAGTGTAGTATAAAAAAAATTGAATTTTAGGCTTTTAAAATTTTTCCCATACAAAAAATTACGTGAAAATGCTAAAAAATCGGTTTCAAAAATCGGGGGTAGTTACTAGAGGGGTGTGTGGGGTATCAAAATACGCGCCACCGAACAGCGGATTTTAATTAGAAACAACCCCAAAAAATTTTCTTACAAAATTGTTGGGGGGGGGGCAAAAAAACGATTTTTTGATGAATTTTTCCTTAGTAAAAAATTATGATTTATTTAAAAATTGAAATTAGGGTTGAAATAACGATAAGGGATGGTATAAAACTATTGCAAGAACCAAACAAAACAAAAATTTCGAAAATCGACCGTGTGGTTAGGTAAATACACTATTTTCAGTTTTAGAGTTCGTAACTTTGTATGGGAAAATGCAGCGCTTAGGTAACCTCGGTTTGTTCGTTTTTTGCTAATAACTATTGATTTTACAGGGTGATCCAGCCGGGAGGGGTGTCAAAAGACGCGGCTCGTCGGACAGGACCACAGGGGAGCAGAAAAAAGGTAAGTGTAGTATAAAAAAATTGAATTTTAGGCTTTTAAAATTTTTCCCATACAAAAAATTACGTGAAAATGCTAAAAAATCGGTTTCAAAAATCGGGGGTAGTTACTAGAGGGGTGTGTGGGGTATCAAAATACGCGCCACCGAACAGCGGATTTTAATTAGAAACAACCCCAAAAAATTTTCTTACAAAATTGTTGGGGGGGGGCAAAAAACGATTTTTTGATGAATTTTTCCTTAGTAAAAAATTATGATTTATTTAAAAATTGAAATTAGGGTTGAAATAACGATAAGGGATGGTATAAAACTATTGCAAGAACCAAACAAAACAAAAATTTCGAAAATCGACCGTGTGGTTAGGTAAATACACTATTTTCAGTTTTAGAGTTCGTAACTTTGTATGGGAAAATGCAGCGCTTAGGTAACCTCGGTTTGTTCGTTTTTTGCTAATAACTATTGATTTTACAGGGTGATCCAGCCGGGAGGGGTGTCAAAAGACGCGGCTCGTCGGACAGGACCACAGGGGAGCAGAAAAAAGGTAAGTGTAGTATAAAAAAAATTGAATTTTAGGCTTTTAAAATTTTTCCCATACAAAAAATTACGTGAAAATGCTAAAAAATCGGTTTCAAAAATCGGGGGTAGTTACTAGAGGGGTGTGTGGGGTATCAAAATACGCGCCACCGAACAGCGGATTTTAATTAGAAACAACCCCAAAAAATTTTCTTACAAAATTGTTGGGGGGGGGCAAAAAAACGATTTTTTGATGAATTTTTCCTTAGTAAAAAATTATGATTTATTTAAAAATTGAAATTAGGGTTGAAATAACGATAAGGGATGGTATAAAACTATTGCAAGAACCAAACAAAACAAAAATTTCGAAAATCGACCGTGTGGTTAGGTAAATACACTATTTTCAGTTTTAGAGTTCGTAACTTTGTATGGGAAAATGCAGCGCTTAGGTAACCTCGGTTTGTTCGTTTTTTTGCTAATAACTATTGATTTTACAGGGTGATCCAGCCGGGAGGGGTGTCAAAAGACGCGGCTCGTCGGACAGGACCACAGGGGAGCAGAAAAAAGGTAAGTGTAGTATAAAAAAATTGAATTTTAGGCTTTTAAAATTTTTCCCATACAAAAAATTACGTGAAAATGCTAAAAAATCGGTTTCAAAAATCGGGGGTAGTTACTAGAGGGGTGTGTGGGGTATCAAAATACGCGCCACCGAACAGCGGATTTTAATTAGAAACAACCCCAAAAAATTTTCTTACAAAATTGTTGGGGGGGGGCAAAAAAACGATTTTTTGATGAATTTTTCCTTAGTAAAAAATTATGATTTATTTAAAAATTGAAATTAGGGTTGAAATAACGATAAGGGATGGTATAAAACTATTGCAAGAACCAAACAAAACAAAAATTTCGAAAATCGACCGTGTGGTTAGGTAAATACACTATTTTCAGTTTTAGAGTTCGTAGGTTAGGTTAGGTTAGGTTAGGTTAGGTTAGGTTAGGTTAGGTTAGGTTAGGTTAGGTTAGGTTAGGTTAGGTTAGGTTAGGTTAGGTTAGGTTAGGTTAGGTTAGGTTAGGTTAGGTTAGGTTAGGTTAGGTTAGGTTAGGTTAGGTTAGGTTAGGTTAGGTTAGGTTAGGTTAGGTTAGGTTAGGTTAGGTTAGGTTATAATAGCTTCCCGCCTCAAACAGCACTTGTCGGCGATTGGACCGGACCTATCCGAAGCCCAATATGGATTTCGGGAGGGCCGGTCAACGATTGACGCCTTACAGAGGCTCAAAAGCCTTTGTGCTGAGGCTGCGGCGAGGAGAGAGGGAGTGTTGGCTATATCCTTCGATATAGCCAATGCATTTAATTCCATCCCTCACTCGACCATACTGGAGGCACTCAAATACCACAGGGTGCCTCCGTACTTGAGGGCCGTGTTGGCAGACTACCTGGAAGACCGCCAGGTAGTCTTCGTCGACAGGGATGGCCGTTTGCGACGGCATGAGGTTGTATCCGGTGTTCCACAGGGGTCGGTTCTCGGACCGTTGCTGTGGAACATTGGATACAATTGGGTGCTCCGAGGTGGGCTCCTTCATGGCATGGGTGTCATCTGTTATGCAGATGACACCCTTGTCACGGCGAGGGGGAGAACCTACGGGGCGGCGGCGCGGTTGGCGTCGGTGGGGGGGCACGCTAGTCGCCGACAGAATTCGGCGACTCGGCCTTACGGTGGCGCTCCCGAAGACCGAGGCCCTGTTCTTTCCGGGGCCGAGGCAACGGGCGCCCAGTGATGCCCACATCACAGTGGGGGGAGTCCGTGTGGACATAAAGGCCCAAATGAAATATCTGGGCCTGATACTGGACGGGCGGTGGTCGTTCGGGCCGCATTTCAGCAGCCTGGCGTCACGCGTCCTGAAAGCAGCCGACGCCTTTAGTTGGCTGCTTCCAAATGTCGGGGGGGCCGAGTTTAAAGTGCCGGCAGCTTTACGCCGGCATCTTAAAGAGTATGGCCCTGTACGGTGCACCGATCTGGGCGGACTCCCTCCACAAAGGGGAGAACTCGGCCCTCCTCCGCAGGCCCCAAAAGGCCATTGCACAGCGGGTGGCGAGGGCCTACCGCACGGTGGGGTACGCGGCTGTGTGTGCCCTAGCCGGGACGCCCCCGTGGGGCTTGGAGGCGGAAGTCTTGGCCGCCGTGTACCACTGGATGGCGGCCAAAAAGGCGGAAGGGCAGCGCCCAGCTCCAGAAGAGCGGGGTGCTGTAAGGAGAGAGATGCGTGAGTCCATGATCACTGTGTGGCAAAGCGACATGGCTCACGCAGAGTCGGGGCGCAGGACGCTGGATGCCATCGGCCCTGTGGCCGAAAGGTGGCTCGAGCGCTCATGGGGTCTCCTCACATACCGCCTGGTGCAAGTACTATCCGGACACGGCTGTTTCGGATCGTACTTGCACCGAATCGGGCGTGAGGAGACCGATTTGTGCCATCATTGTGGTGTGGCTAGGGACACGGCACAGCACACTCTGCAGACTTGTACAGCCTGGGAGGAGCAGCGCCGAGCCCTAATCGCTGAAGTCGGGGTTGACCTCTCGCTCCCGAGCGTGGTGAATGCTATGCTCAGAAGCGAGAGTGCGTGGCAAAGTGTGGTCTCCTTCTGCGAGGAAGTCATCTCGCAGAAGGAGGATGCGGAGAGAGCCCGGGAAGATGATCCGCTCGCGGCTCCTATCCGCCGCAAGAGAAGGGGAGTGAGAAGGCGTAATCTTCTCGCTCCCGGTGGTGGCCTGCAGGTCGGGGGTGTGGGGGCACCTCCGCCTGCACTGCACGGGCCGCCGCCGTCTGATGGGAGTGGTCTGGCGCACCGGGCCGCTCCCTCTGTCGGGCCCGCCCTGTCATAGGCGGGCACACGCCGGAGGTGTCATGGTGTAAAGGCCTAGGCTGTTCTCATGGCACCTCCACTCAGGCGTAGAAGGCGCGCAGATGGTTTTTAGTGGGTATGCCGATCAGGAGACTCCCACATAACCCTTGGTTTCCCCCGAAGCCAAGGGTACCTATAAAAGGTTTTCCATCTATAAAAAAAAAAAAAAAAAAAAAAAAAAAAAAGGTTAGGTTAGGTTAGGTTAGGTTAGGTTAGGTTAGGTTAGGTTAGGTTAGGTTAGGTTAGGTTAGGTTAGGTTAGGTTAGGTTAGGTTAGGTTAGGTTAGGTTAGGTTAGGTTCCCCCCCAAGGGATCGCGCCTTGCCGCGGCGGGGGGGGCTTAGTACTCCGTAGCAAGCCAGCTACAGGAGGAAGCTAAGCGGTCCCAAATGGCTGGAGAGCCGGTAAATACTCGTGTTGTGGAGGAGTGTTGCGTCTGTCCCGTATCGGGCGGCAACTGTCCCAACCTCATCCTGAATGTCTCTCGTGGTATGACTCTGCTCATCAGAGTCGACCGACGACGGGACCAGGTGATGAGGCTGTCGACACACCGCGTCTGTCCCGTATCGGGCGGCGGTGGTGTCCTCTTGGTGTTGGTGGCGATGTTATCTGCGTCTGACCCGTAGCGGGCGGCAGTGGCATCGCGTGGGAATGTTGTGTCTGTCCCGGATCGGGCGGCAACGGACCCAGTGGCGAGTTTGGCGTGCACTCACCCTGCCGTCGAACAGACAATGCGAGGAGCGATCTTTGCCTGTCATCGCCGACTCGTAACCCGCATACGCAGAGTGTCGTGGATCATGTCTCGCGACTCTGTGCGGAACGAGGGTCTTGGCTTAACCGCCCGGACCACGAGGAAGGAAACCTCTTTAAAAAATCACCCCAATCCCAAGTGTTGTGAGCTCCGCGAGGGGATGAGTGGCCGATGGGGATTCGGTCGCTAGAGCCCACTCCAGCGAAGTACCTGCCGACCCTTCGCTGGGTTATCAATTCGAAGGCTTTGCCGGGCGCAGGGGGCACCGCTCGGTTAAGGACCCACATATATCCCCCATACTCGTGGGAACAAAAATCCAGAATGTCCAAACAAAAAACCCAAAACCAAAAAACAAAAATTGACGATGAGGAGGAGATGGAGTCGGACGCGGGGACGGTTGTCTCTGTGTCAACGCGTGCATCTTTAGATGCTTATAGTGAGGCTGGCAGCGATGCCATGCGGAAACGTAAACGGAGGACTCACTCTGGTTCAACCAGTGATAGCGAGTCTCTCTTGGATCGGACACAAAGGAAGGTCTCAAAGACTAAGAGCAGTCGTGGTAGAGGTCGCCCGCCAACAACGGGCAAATACATAGGCCTCAAGAAGGCAAAAGAAAGCCTTTTAAAACAAAAGGAGAGAGAACTGCAGATACAGGCAGAGGAGGAGGTTCTGCAGGTGGCGCGTGTGGCTCGTGAGCTCCGCGATCGCGCCCGCTTGATTGACAACAACCCGGAGGAGAACCCTACTCAACCGTCGGTTCTTATGGAGGAAAGAGTGATGTCCAACATCAAGATTATACTCGACGTTGCCGCCAAAAGCAAAAACTTGAAAGGCGGAATGAACACGGCACTGAAGGAGGCTGCCCTGTTAATAGAGGAGTGTCTGCTGGACCTGTCCCAACGCACGGTGGCGGATGAGACAAAGGCCCTGCAGGCGGAAAATGCTCGTCTTCAAGCGGAGCTGAATAAGCACCGCGCGGAGTTCGCAGCCTTCCGCCGCGAGATGGAGGCGCGCACATCCAGTGCTGCTGCCGCTGCCCCCGTGCAGAGAGAAAGTGACGAGGAGTTCCGTCGCTCAATAATAGAGAGCGTCGGAACCATAATGGATGCGAAGCTGGCTGGCCTTAATGACCGCCTGCTACCAGCACCACGGACACGGCCGCCACTCAGGCATGACGCACTTCCCGTGCAGATGTCATTGCCCGAAAGTGCGCCGCCAAGTCCACTTAGGGATTTTACTGAGCCCACGATGTCCATTGCTCGCTCGAGGGACATCTCTCCGGTGATGACTCCCGCCCCCGGGCGGAAAAGAACAGATAAACGCGCGGTGGGTAAGAACGTTCACGTTCCTGATCCTGCTCCTCTTCCACAGAGGCCGCCTAAGAAGAGAGCTCCTGTCCCGCAACAGGTGCTGCAACCACCTCCTCCTGAACCAACAACGTCTGTTGAAGGCTGGACGACAGTTGGGAAGAGGAAGAAAAAGAAGGACCGGACAGTGACGGCTAACGAGCCCGCCCCTGCCCAAAATACAAAAACGGCCCCTAAAAAGGCCAAAAAGAAGAAGAAGAAGAAACGTGTCAGGACTTTACGGCCACCTCGCTCAGCCGCAGTCGTCCTCACATTGTTGCCAGAAGCCGCACAAACCGGAGCCACCTATGCCTCGGTTATTGCACGTGCAAGACAGCACATAAATCTGCCAGAGCTAGGTATAGAGGGAGGGATCAAGTGCCGGAAAGCAGCTACCGGCGCCTATGTACTGGAGATCCCGGGCACAACCAGTGGTCCCAAGGCTGACGTACTAGCCACTAAAATACGGGAGCAAATCGGTGAGGCCGTCAAAGTTAGCAGACCGACACGTTGTGTGGATATGCGTGTGTCCGGTCTGGACGACTCTGTGTCCGCAGAGGAGGTTAGCAACGCTATTGCGAAAAAGGCCGACTGTTCACCAGACGGCATCAAGGTTGGGGAAATCCGGCGCTCACCTTCTGGCCTGAGCACCGTAGTGGTAAAGTGCCCTGTAATGTCGGCCAAAAAAGTGGTTGAGGGGCGCTTGCTTGTGGGTTGGACGTCGGCACAAGTGAAGATCTTGCCACCAAGAACCAGGATCTGTTTCCGCTGCCATGAACAGGGGCACGTCGGATGCCAGTGCAGCTCCCCGGTGGACCGTAGCGGTGATTGTTTCCGCTGCGGTGTTCCGGGGCACAAAGCTAGGGAGTGCTCGGCGGACCCACACTGTCCCGTGTGCGAGTCAGTAAAGAAGCCGGCCAATCATCGTGCTGGTGGGAAGGCCTGCAAAGGACCTTCTAGGAAAGAAAGGGCGGCCGCCAGAAGGCAGGCTACCCAGGCACCCGCCGCCACGGCGGCCCCAACAACATCTGGGGCTTCCGCGACAGTAGAGCCGATGATCATATCCAGCGGCAATGTCTAGTCGACTCTTGCAGTCGAATCTGAATCATTGCAGCGGAGCACAGGATCTGCTGCTGCAATCTCTTGCGGAGTGGAGGGTGGATCTGGCGGTGGTTGCGGAGCCCTATTCGGTCCCATCCAGAAATAACTGGTTTGGGGATGAGGATGGGACTGTCGCGATCATAGCGAGATCCGATGACGTGCCTGCTGTCTTGATCGCCAAGGGAAAGGGCTACGTAGCTGTCCGATGGCGGGGAATAGTGATCTTTGCCGTTTACTTCCCTCCATCTCGAAGTAGAAGCTTAGTCCAATTTGAGGCGTTTTTGGACAGGTTAGGGGCGGTTGTTAGTCAGGCTCTGCCATCACAAGTTTTAGTGGCAGGAGACTTCAACGCAAAGTCCTCCGTGTGGGAATCGCCAATAACAGATCCGCGTGGTGAACTTATGGAAGATTGGCTGGTGGCGGTTGGCCTTACTGTTCTAAACAGGGGGTCGACCTTCACATGTAGAGAGGCGTCCATTGTGGACATTTCGCTGGCAACTCCTGCCCTCGCGCAACGCATACAGGGCTGGCATGTCGTGGAAGGGGTGGAGACGTTGTCGGATCATCTCTATATCCGATTTGATGTCTCCGGCTCCTCTTCTGCACCGGCCGCCCGTCGCGAAATTCCATTGTCTCGACCGAGATGGGCTTTGGGTCGTCTTGACAAAGAGGCATTGAGAGTGGCCGCCGAAGTCCAGGCATGGTGCTCTCCCACGGCCGAAATTGTTGACGTAGAGACCGAGTCGGGTTTGTTTCGGGAGGCGATGACGGCTGTATGCGACGCCGCGATGCCCAGAAGCAAACCCTACTCTCGCAAGCGCCAGGTGTACTGGTGGTCGGGCGAGATCGCTGCGCTTCGCAATGAATGCGTAGCTGCTCACCGCCGCTACACAAGGTACAGGAGGCTAGTTCGCCGGGACCCAACGCGAGAAGATGCTTTGCGGAACTCCTACCATACCGCGAAGAAAGCTCTACAAATAGAGATTAAGAAAGCCAAGACCAAGGCGTGGGAAGAACTTGTTGAGACACTTGACGTCGACCCATGGGGGAGGCCATACAGGCTTGTCCGGGGGAAACTCCGGCCGTGGTCGCCTCCCCTAACTCAGTGTCTCGAGCCCCGGTTCGTGGAGAGCGTGGTGGAATCCCTTTTCCCGACACGCGAGGAGTTTATACCTCCACCAATGGCGTCAATCACAACAACTACGACTGACGCCCAAACTGTGGCTCCCACTATAACGGACGTAGAGTTTGGTGTGGCGGAGTTTCGTCTCCGCGCTAAAGATAAGGCCCCTGGACCGGATGGCGTGCCTGGTCGCGCCCTGGCCCTGGTGCTTGACGTTTTAGGTGACCGACTACGCAGGCTTTTCAATAGTTGTTTAGAGTCTGGCCGGTTCCCGTCTGCCTGGAAGGTAGGGCAGCTGATATTGCTGCGTAAACAAGGTCGCCCAGAGGACTCTCCCTCCGCGTACAGGCCAATTTTGCTGCTTGACGAGACGGCCAAGCTTTTTGAGCGCATTATTTCTGCCCGCCTTGTCAAACACCTGAAAGATGTAGGTCCCGACTTGTCCGACGTTCAGTACGGGTTCCGAGAGGGTCGGTCGACGATAGACGCCATCCAGCGCGTCAAGACCCTCTCGGAGGAGTGTGTCAGTTCCGGCGGGGTGTGTTTGGCGGTATCATTAGATATCGCCAACGCGTTCAACACCCTGCCGTGGAGCTGCATACGGGAGGCGCTAAAGTACCACCAAGTAAAGTACCACCAAGTGCCTCCCTACCTGCGCCGGATAGTCGGGGACTACCTACGAGGAAGGTATCTTACCTACGAGGGCAGAGATGGAGAAATTGTAAGGACTCCCATGTCGTGCGGCGTTCCACAAGGCTCAGTGTTAGGCCCTCTTTTGTGGAACGTCGGCTACGACTGGGTGTTGAGGGGTGTCCTCCTTCCGGGTCTCCACATAACTTGTTATGCGGACGACACAATCATCACGGCCCGGGGGAGTGATTTTAGGGAAGCGTCCTCTCTGGCTACCGTAGGAGTGGAGCTAATTGTGGGGCGACAAAGGATGCTGGGTCTTGAGGTGGCCCTGCACAAATCTGAGGCCATACTTTTTCATGGCCCCCGTGCTCGACCGCCTCGAGACGCCAGCATTGTAGTAGGTGGGGTCCAGATTGCGGTTGAGTCCCAGATCAAATATCTGGGGCTCATCCTCGATAGCCGTTGGAGCTTTAATGCTCATTTTGAGAATTTGACCCCGAGACTGATGGGTGCGGCCGCCGCTTTCGGCCGTTTATTGCCGAACATTGGAGGACCTAAAAAAGGCTGCCGTAAGCTTTACGAGGGAGTAGTCCGATCAATGGCCTTATATGGCGCGCCCATATGGGCGGAGGCCCTCACGGACAAGAAAAATGTCGCGCTTTTGCGAAGGCCACAGAGGGCAATGGCCCTTAGAATATGTCGCGCCTACCGTACTGTCTCATACGAGGCGGCGTGCGTAATGGCTGGGTCCCTGCCGTGGGAGCTGGAGGCGGTGCTTTCTGCGGAGACGTACGCATGGAGGGAGGAGCTTCGGGCCCGAGACGAGCGTCTGCCGCCCGTTGCCGAAAATAGATGGAAACGCCAGGCTCGGCGTCAATATGAAAATGCGTGGGAGAGCAGGCTTATGACTCCGCTTGCTGGCCATCGAACCGTGGAGGCTCTCCGGCCCGTACTGAGGGCCTGGCTGCGCCGAAAATTCGGCCAGCTGACTTTCCGACTCACGCAGGTGCTCACCGGACACGGGTGCTTCGGTGAGTACCTGCACCGTGTCGTGAAGCGAGAGCCGCTGCCAGTCTGCCACCATTGTGGTAATTGCGACGTGGACACGGCCCAGCACACCCTCGAGGGGTGTCCCGCCTGGTCCGAGGAGCGCCGTGTACTCGTCGCGGAAGTGGGGTCCGACCTGTCGCTGCCGGCGGTCGTTTTGGCCATGGTCGGGAGTGAGAGGTCCTGGCAGGCGATGGTCTCCTTTTGCGAGGCCGTCGTGTCGCAAAAGGAGACGGCGGAGAGGGAGCGCGAAGCTGCGACTGTCGCCCACCCGCTCCGCCGAAGGAGAGCAGGGGGTCGGAGGAGGCTTTACAACCTCCAACTCCCACCTCCCTAACGGAGACCAGGGTAGTGGACTCGGGGGAATCCGCTACCCTCACCAACATGTCTCCCGAGAAGGCGCGCATCGTGTTCCGGTGCGCCTTTTCCACGACGGACGGGGAAGGGTCCATCTACTTCCCCGTAAATCGAGAAGGAGGCCCCGCGCGATCATGATGCGGGCCGACGCCGCTGGGGCTGATTTGTGAGAATGCGTAAGCAATCCCGCAGCCCCGGCACCAATGGCGCCTTCGAGGAACTCCGCAGTGTTTTTAGTCGGTAAACCCCTGGCCGGCAATCCAGCCGTCCAGGAGCAGCGCCCTTTTCAGGGCGCCGGGAGTCCGACACACGTCTCTCGCCCCCCCCGGGTGGGAGATATGGTGCGTAAAGCATTTTCACTGCGATAAAAAAAAAAAAAAAAAAAAAAAAAAAAGGTTAGGTTAGGTTAGGTTAGGTTAGGTTAGGTTAGGTTAGGTTAGGTTAGGTTAGGTTAGGTTAGGTTAGGTTAGGTTAGGTTAGGTTAGGTTAGGTTAGGTTAGGTTAGGTTAGGTTAGGTTAGGTTAGGTTAGGTTAGGTTAGGTTAGGTTAGGTTAGGTTAGGTTAGGTTAGGTTAGGTTAGGTTAGGTTAGGTTAGGTTAGGTTAGGTTAGGTTAGGTTAGGTTAGGTTAGGTTAGGTTAGGTTAGGTTAGGTTAGGTTAGGTTAGGTTAGGTTAGGTTAGGTTAGGTTAGGTTAGGTTAGGTTAGGTTAGGTTAGGTTAGGTTAGGTTAGGTTAGGTTAGGTTAGGTTAGGTTAGGTTAGGTTAGGTTAGGTTAGGTTAGGTTAGGTTAGGTTAGGTTAGGTTAGGTTAGGTTAGGTTAGGTTAGGTTAGGTTAGGTTAGGTTAGGTTAGGTTAGGTTAGGTTAGGTTAGGTTAGGTTAGGTTAGGTTAGGTTAGGTTAGGTTAGGTTAGGTTAGGTTAGGTTAGGTTAGGTTAGGTTAGGTTAGGTTAGGTTAGGTTAGGTTAGGTTAGGTTAGGTTAGGTTAGGTTAGGTTAGGTTAGGTTAGGTTAGGTTAGGTTAGGTTAGGTTAGGTTAGGTTAGGTTAGGTTAGGTTAGCTTAGGTTAGGTTAGGTTAGGTTAGGTTAGGTTAGGTTAGGTTAGGTTAGGTTAGGTTAGGTTAGGTTAGGTTAGGTTAGGTTAGGTTAGGTTAGGTTAGGTTAGGTTAGGTTAGGTTAGGTTAGGTTAGGTTAGGTTAGGTTAGGTTAGGTTAGGTTAGGTTAGGTTAGGTTAGGTTAGGTTAGGTTAGGTTAGGTTAGGTTAGGTTAGGTTAGGTTAGGTTAGGTTAGGTTAGGTTAGGTTAGGTTAGGTTAGGTTAGGTTAGGTTAGGTTAGGTTAGGTTAGGTTAGGTTAGGTTAGGTTAGGTTAGGTTAGGTTAGGTTAGGTTAGGTTAGGTTAGGTTAGGTTAGGTTAGGTTAGGTTAGGTTAGGTTAGGTTAGGTTAGGTTAGGTTAGGTTAGGTTAGGTTAGGTTAGGTTAGGTTAGGTTAGGTTAGGTTAGGTTAGGTTAGGTTAGGTTAGGTTAGGTTAGGTTAGGTTAGGTTAGGTTAGGTTAGGTTAGGTTAGGTTAGGTTAGGTTAGGTTAGGTTAGGTTAGGTTAGGTTAGGTTAGGTTAGGTTAGGTTAGGTTAGGTTAGGTTAGGTTAGGTTAGGTTAGGTTAGGTTAGGTTAGGTTAGGTTAGGTTAGGTTAGGTTAGGTTAGGTTAGGTTAGGTTAGGTTAGGTTAGGTTAGGTTAGGTTAGGTTAGGTTAGGTTAGGTTAGGTTAGGTTAGGTTAGGTTAGGTTAGGTTAGGTTAGGTTAGGTTAGGTTAGGTTAGGTTAGGTTAGGTTAGGTTAGGTTAGGTTAGGTTAGGTTAGGTTAGGTTAGGTTAGGTTAGGTTAGGTTAGGTTAGGTTAGGTTAGGTTAGGTTAGGTTAGGTTAGGTTAGGTTAGGTTAGGTTAGGTTAGGTTAGGTTAGGTTAGGTTAGGTTAGGTTAGGTTAGGTTAGGTTAGGTTAGGTTAGGTTAGGTTAGGTTAGGTTAGGTTAGGTTAGGTTAGGTTAGGTTAGGTTAGGTTAGGTTAGGTTAGGTTAGGTTAGGTTAGGTTAGGTTAGGTTAGGTTAGGTTAGGTTAGGTTAGGTTAGGTTAGGTTAGGTTAGGTTAGGTTAGGTTAGGTTAGGTTAGGTTAGGTTAGGTTAGGTTAGGTTAGGTTAGGTTAGGTTAGGTTAGGTTAGGTTAGGTTAGGTTAGGTTAGGTTAGGTTAGGTTAGGTTAGGTTAGGTTAGGTTAGGTTAGGTTAGGTTAGGTTAGGTTAGGTTAGGTTAGGTTAGGTTAGGTTAGGTTAGGTTAGGTTAGGTTAGGTTAGGTTAGGTTAGGTTAGGTTAGGTTAGGTTAGGTTAGGTTAGGTTAGGTTAGGTTAGGTTAGGTTAGGTTAGGTTAGGTTAGGTTAGGTTAGGTTAGGTTAGGTTAGGTTAGGTTAGGTTAGGTTAGGTTAGGTTAGGTTAGGTTAGGTTAGGTTAGGTTAGGTTAGGTTAGGTTAGGTTAGGTTAGGTTAGGTTAGGTTAGGTTAGGTTAGGTTAGGTTAGGTTAGGTTAGGTTAGGTTAGGTTAGGTTAGGTTAGGTTAGGTTAGGTTAGGTTAGGTTAGGTTAGGTTAGGTTAGGTTAGGTTAGGTTAGGTTAGGTTAGGTTAGGTTAGGTTAGGTTAGGTTAGGTTAGGTTAGGTTAGGTTAGGTTAGGTTAGGTTAGGTTAGGTTAGGTTAGGTTAGGTTAGGTTAGGTTAGGTTAGGTTAGGTTAGGTTAGGTTAGGTTAGGTTAGGTTAGGTTAGGTTAGGTTAGGTTAGGTTAGGTTAGGTTAGGTTAGGTTAGGTTAGGTTAGGTTAGGTTAGGTTAGGTTAGGTTAGGTTAGGTTAGGTTAGGTTAGGTTAGGTTAGGTTAGGTTAGGTTAGGTTAGGTTAGGTTAGGTTAGGTTAGGTTAGGTTAGGTTAGGTTAGGTTAGGTTAGGTTAGGTTAGGTTAGGTTAGGTTAGGTTAGGTTAGGTTAGGTTAGGTTAGGTTAGGTTAGGTTAGGTTAGGTTAGGTTAGGTTAGGTTAGGTTAGGTTAGGTTAGGTTAGGTTAGGTTAGGTTAGGTTAGGTTAGGTTAGGTTAGGTTAGGTTAGGTTAGGTTAGGTTAGGTTAGGTTAGGTTAGGTTAGGTTAGGTTAGGTTAGGTTAGGTTAGGTTAGGTTAGGTTAGGTTAGGTTAGGTTAGGTTAGGTTAGGTTAGGTTAGGTTAGGTTAGGTTAGGTTAGGTTAGGTTAGGTTAGGTTAGGTTAGGTTAGGTTAGGTTAGGTTAGGTTAGGTTAGGTTAGGTTAGGTTAGGTTAGGTTAGGTTAGGTTAGGTTAGGTTAGGTTAGGTTAGGTTAGGTTAGGTTTTTTTTTTTTTTTTTTTTTTTTTTTTTTTTTTTTTTTTTTTTTTTTGTACCTCTGACATGGTGGTCAAAGCCTGTGTTTGCGTAAGAAGCTTATTCACGAGTGATTGTTTGATATATATCTATAGAGTCATAACTATGGAGTTACAACTCGTCTAGACGATGGGGAATAGGGGGAGAAGGAAAGTGGAGAGGTTGTTTTTTTTATTTATTTAGGAACATTACATACAGGATAATTATTACAGCAAGATATTTACTACATTACAAATTTTTAAAAGTACAGTTTCGACAGCGCACAGCGCTGTTGTAGAACAGAGTAGACAGGTTCCAGTAAACTTATGCTAATTACGATGCTATATGGCCAATTTATTACTTTTTTTTTTTTTTTTTTTTTTTTTTTTTTTTTTTTTTTTTTTTTTTTTTTTTTCCAGATTTTATATTTGCCTTTTTTGTATGGTTTGCCTTTTTTCCATATCATAATTGCTTCCTATTATTATAATAGACACACATTATGCTTAGTATTAGACAGTAGAATTTTGACAAGATTTTTGTTTGTGATGATACATTGTTTGTTAGTAAGAATTGGTCTATTACCATCCGCATAATATTGCTGTAGTTATACATTTTCTGCTCTACATTGAAGTGCTTCTTGCCGAATTTGGGACAGTCATCCTTTTTGTCTGGGTCACGTGCCCGCGATTGGTTTTCATTAATCTTATTGCAATATAAGTTTGCAGAAAGCGCCCCGGGGGCCAGTTCCCTTGCCATTATGCCATCGATGGCTTTGTCCCTGTATGTACCTTTTTGTGTGTATGTATTTTGTGTGCTGTGTGTATGTGTGGTGTGGGTGGTGTGTTTGAGGGAATTCGTTTGCATTATGGTTTTGCCGATGCCTTTTGCAACCTTAGCAATACGCCACGCTTTGTCGCGCCAGTTTGTCCCACTTCCGCCTCACTGGGCAGTCCCTGCTGAAGGCGTTGTGTGCTACGTTTGTAAGTTTAGCGTTTGTGCAATTTACGCATGTGGGTATTGCTCCTTCGGTCCATTCTGGGCACTCTGCCTTGAGGTGTTTGCCCCCGCAGTGGCTGCAGCAGTCATCCGATTTTGAGCAATACCGTTTGCTATGCCCATATTCCAGGCATCTGGAGCATTGGACGAGGGGCGATTGGTCCTGTACCCTGATTTGCTGCAGATCCACTCGGAGGATTTCGGCCTGGACTGCCTGTTTCCAGACTGCCGGCGAGGTGCTAATGACGATGTTTTTCTGGTGCGGGTTTCTCGTTTTTGTTCTATATTTAACCGTGATGCGGTTTTCCTTGTCTGTCAGTCCCCGAAACACATTGGGGTTTTGATTTTTGAGGCCTTTTATGATGTCATCGTCGGTGTTGTACGCCATGACATTTCTTAATATTAGTAGAGGGTCCTTGTTTTGTACCTCCTCCACGTGCAGCTGATTCCCTCCACTCTCTATCCTCTCCTTCACCTTCCTCCTATCCTCTTCAGTCCTACAACTCATGATGATTTTCCTATCCTTTGCTTTCCTGACTCTTTCTACATGGACCCAACCCTCCTTGGCGTCCACTGCGCTCCTAACCCTCTCTAGCACTTCGTCTCCTGTCTCCATCTCGTCCTTAGAGGTGACCACAATTGAATGCAGTGCACCTCCTCCTCCATGGAGAACATTCGATGATGAGGGTGTAGATGTAGATGTCACTTGCGCATAAGAGCCCCTTGCTAGTGATCCCCCCCCCTCACTCAATGCAGCCAGAACTTCCTCCAGTTTCTTGTTGTTTTCCTCCACTGCTCGAGTCTGTTTGTCTATTTTCTCTTCTGTCCTTATTTTCCACTCTTCTGATGTTACTTCAGCTATATTTACGATTTCAGGTCTGTGACCTAGTTCCGTGAAGAGTTTCATAATCTTTTCGGCCAGTAACAGTATTGTAGCTTTTGTCTCTCTTTTTATGTTTCCGGCACCGTCCACTGCTCTAAGCAGCTGTCCGTGGTAAGAGATGGCTCTGTCCATCCACGGGGTACTCTGGGATAGATTGTCTGGGGAGGTGTACAGGGCCTCCTCAGATGTGCCTTCCTTTTCTGTCGACTTTCTGCCTTCAATAATAAAGGTGTCTTTCCTGCTGTTAGTAGTGGATTTTAACTTTGTCACCTGCTTTACGGTCGGTTCATCAGTGATGTCCTTGTCTCTATTGTTTTCGAATTTGTCGATGCTTTTTCTTACCTTAGAGGTGATAGAAGTCATCACTGGAGGTGAGGATTTGGAGGAAGATTTTCCCCTGGTCTGCCTTGGCGGGGTTCTACTCAACATTGTGTGGCTGAGTTCGTCTAGACTTAAGATTTAGATTTAGATTTTTTATTTATTTATTGACTGTGTATATATTTAATTAAAAATTTTTATTTTCAGGTACACTGGCTTTCGTCAAGATTCCCTTGCAGGTAAGTGTTTTGAGTATGTGTGTGTATGTGTGTGTGGATGCGTGCGTATGTGTGTATGTGTATGTGTATGTGTGTGTGTATGTTTGTACGTATGTGTATATTTGTATGTATGAGTGTGTGTATGTATGCCACTATGTGGGGGTGTAAAAGGTCCCCACTTAGTATTTTGTGTTTCTGTGTGTGCGTGTGTGTGTACAAGGGTCAGGTATTTGTCTATCTAAATCTAGATAAAATATAAATTAAAAGAAAACAATAATATAAAATAATAAACGAAATTAAAATTTGAATAAAATCAAAATTAGTCAGAAATAGTCAATATTTTGCGGAATTAAGTATTCTATGTGTTAATTTGCCACAATAGCAGCTCAGTCTTATTGTATACTTAATTTCTAATTATTTCTATTCAGTATTGTCCTAAAACATTCAGTAAAATCAATATAAACCTGTATTTCGGTATTTATTAAGGACCGTTCCTATGGTGTGGGTCTTCCCGTGTCAATTTCTAAAAATAGAATTTTAAGCCACGCCTCTTTTTGTAATGAGAAAATTTAAATTACAAGGATTGTGGTTAATTTATGAAATTAATTTGTAAAAAAGTTCCTAAAGTATATATATGCAGACAAAAGAATTTTAAGACTATTATAAGTACATTAATTCAAAGTATCTGTTAATTAATTTTAAAGCTCAATGCTTACAACGCCATCTAGCGGCGAGAAGCGGAGTAAAGGGGCGGGGCCTAACTGTTCAGAATTGTGGTGATACAGCGGGTTACAAAATAAAGAATAAATAAAATTAAAAATTTTTACAGAGTATTGTTAACTAATTGAGGTTTCAAAGGGAAATAGATTTGATTACTTTTAAAATACAAAGGTGAATAAGAATTAAATGTTATATAATCTTTTAAAAATGTTAAATAATTTAAGGGTACTAATTTTACAAGGCTATATGAGTTACACAAAAATATATTGTAGTAATAAAGATTTTGTTATCTTACACGCTGTATCAGTCCGGGACTGAAGGGCGGGGCTTAAATTCCTGCCAAGTGTTCGATCAGCGAATAGCAATCAAGAGGGGCGGGGCCTAAGTTCCCTGACCGTGTCTGTTCTAAAAATAGAATTCTAAGCCACGCCTCTTTTTGTGTTGAGAGAATTTAAAATTGCGAAAACTATTTATAATTTATGAAATTATTATGTAACAAAGTTAGTAAAGTATATATATGTAGACAAAATAATTTTAAAACTATTATAAGTACATTAATTCAAAATATCTGTTGATTAATTTTAAAGCTCGATGCTTACAACGCCATCTAGCGGCGAGAAGCGGAGTAAAGGGGCGGGGCTTAAATTCCCTGATAATGATTGCAATTGCATATACAACCTGTTCGAAAAGTTATAATTTAAAAAAGAAAAAGTCTTTTAAAAATGTTGCGATTACAAAGTGAATGATATAATTTACTTTCTCTATGATCGGATTGTTAAACTATGGGTCTGTTACTATGTAATTTTATAAAAAAGATCTAAACTGTGAATAAATGTTATTAAATGTTACAATTACGAGATTTTAAAGTTGGATTATATTAAGTTATATTTAACTGATTGAACTAATTAAGCAAATTGACGGAATTTACAATACTGTTTCAGTCACAAAATTTTTATATATATGCAATTTATTCCCTAACACCCTGTGTAAGTCGCCCTCAAGCGGCGAGTAGCCGAACCAGGTGATGGAATGTTCTAGAACTATAACCTAAATTTTCATAAAACACTGAATAAAACGACCATATAACATAGAAAATATGGTCTTAGGGTGGTCTGTGGTTTGGGTTTATTGTCCGTCGGTTTCTGTCCAATTTTGGGAAAAATTTTTTGAAAAATAATTTTGGGGGCGGGGGGGGGGTTCCAAATTTTTATGCCAAAAAATAGCCCTCGACTAGCTATTTGATAAATCGAAAACCCCTTAATTTTAGGCCTGATAGTTATCGAGTTATTAAGTGTGCAAGTTTGTTCAATTTAGATTTACGTAATTTCAAAACGAAAATGACCCCTCCCAATTTTGGCTTTTTGAATAAAATTTTGTGTCAAATATCTTGGTTTTGGTATAAAAATACCAATACCGAAGAATTTAAATGTTTTTATTACCCCCTTCTTCAGATATATGAATCTGAAGTTTTCAACTTGCACTTATTGAGAACCCCTAAAAATATATATTTTTAGATCTCGGAAACTGTAGGTCCAAAAATTATGAAAAAATTCACCAGTATAGGGAAAAATGAATTAAAAATACTGGTGAAATAAAAAGGGGGGCTAAAAGATTTAGTTTCCGAGATAAAAAATTTTTAAAATCACAAAAATTTTGATTTAGAGGAAAAGTCTAATTATACCCAAACCTGATGACCTCCAGGGGTGTGTGAGGTGTCTTCGTGCAGGTCTCGCCGAGGGCTATGCGGTGGTGTATGTCAAGGTTGCCGGTGGACACGATTTTGATTTTTCGGTGCCGCGTGTCAAAGTTTATTTTCTTGTTTATTTCTCCGTGGGGGGTGAAGGGTTGGCAAATGGGGTGTCGGGAGAAAGGTCTCGCCGAGACGCATCCAACGATCCCAAAAAACACCAGGGTCGTCGCTTATCCCACGGAGATATGTCGCACTTAGTGGTTTGAAGCTCACAACTTTGGCACTTTTCACACTATAACTTCTTACTGGTTGGATATTTCTCCACCACACTAACACCACCGTGTAGGCCGTTTCCTTGCGCAAACAACGATATATATCACTTTGCCGAAATCACAAAATTTACCACTTTTTTTTAAAAAATGTTAAAAATTCCGGAGTAAAATTTTTGCGCAGAGACTAAATTTAGCTTGCTGTCGCGGCGATTGGGGACCGCTCACTGGGTTAGGTTAGGTTAGGTTAGGTTAGGTTAGGTTCCCCCCCAAGGGATTGCGCCTTGTCGTGGCGGGGGGGGCTCAGTACCTCGTAGCAATCCAGCTACTGAGGGAAGCTAAGCATCCCACAATGGGGGTCGGGCTCGCTGTCTTACTCCTTAATGAGTAATTCATGCGAGTTCCGACGGGGAGGGCATACCGTAATCCTCACTCTGAGGACCGGGGGCTGTCGGGGCATTTGCCCGGGCTGCGTGGATGGTGAACCACTATAAAAAAGAATCCCTTGCACACCGTAATCCCTACGGGGACCGGGGGCCGTCGGGGCATTTGCCCGGGCTGCGTGGATGGTGAACCACTATAAAAAAGAATCCCTAGCACACCGTAATCCTCACTCTGAGGACCGGGGGCCGTCGGGGCATTTGCCCGGGCTGCGTGGATGGTGAACCACTATAAAAAAGAAACCCTAGCACACCGTAATCCCTTCGGGGACCGGGGGCCGGCGGGGCTTTGCCCGGGCTGCGTGGATGGCAAACCACTATAAAAACCCTCGTGTACCGTTATCCCTTCGGGGACCGGGGGCTGTCGGGGCATTTGTCCGAGCCGAGTGGAGTAAACCACAATAAAAATCCCAAGGCCAAGCTTGGCGCCCGGCGAGGGTCTGAATGGTAGTGGGTCACTGCCGTTAGGGCGTCTGGGGGCGGTCCCCCCGTCAAGAAAAAACCATGAATAGTGCGAACAAAAACAAACTACCCCAGGAGGGTACCAACCGCTTGACCGCGGGGGGAGAATCCCTCCCTGTCGTTGCTTCGGCTTCGGCAGGCAGCCCACCAGTATCTGGGGGGGCAATCCACTGTTCCGTGCTTTCGGGCGCGGCCTCAAATGAGGCTTATTCCGTGCCTACGGGCGCGAAGGTTGGGAGGGCCACAAAAAGTGGCAAAGGAGCTATACTGCGGTATACCGCGGCTAGCGGAAATGAAGACAAGGACGCTTCTGCTAGAAGCAGCGATGGAAGCATTAGGAGTGCGAGGGGCGAAAAGCCCAAACCGCAAAGACCTAAGCATTCCACACGGGAGAAGGAATCGGACGAGACACTTGTCTCTGTCAGAGGCACGGACTCGGAGGGGTCTCGAATGGAGACAGACCACTTTGAGGTGCCGACGGCGGGACTGGGGCGCAGATCGCGCACCACTAAAAGACCGGCGAAAACGTCAGACCCGGACTTTTCGAGCGGTAGTGAGTCTGGCACAAGCTCGATCGTGTCTGACACCAAGGCCAAAAGACCGTCTAAACGTGGCCGAGGGAGACCACCTACCACAGGACACTACGTAGGCCTTGCCAAGGCCAAGGAGGCATATATTAAAGCCCAGCGAGAAGCGCTGGAGCTCGACGCCGAGGCCGAGGTAGTAGAGGCGACTCGACTTCTCGCGTTGGTGCCCGCCGACGACATCAAGCGGCAGATTACGGGCACTGTCAAAATTATCAGGGATGTGGAGCAGAAGTCCAAGAAGCTGCAGGGTGGCTTCAAGGGTGCTCTCAAAGCTGCTGCCACGCAGATCGAGAGAACCTTGGCTGCTTTATATAGCAGAACGGCGGATGAGGAGGTTCGCGTGCTCCGAACCGAAAATGAGGACTTGCACATGCGATTAGAGGCGGTCCGATCGGAGGTTGTCCAGCTCCGGGAAGAGATGGAGCGCATTCGAACAGAGAATGCGCAGGCCCCACCTCAACCCGCTGACAACAACGGACAGGACGATAGGGCGACTCTTATGAGGGACATCGGCTTTATGATCGATGCGAAGCTGGCTGGTCTGGATGACCGCCTGCTTCCCCCCAAAAGAGTTCGCCCTCCACTCAGAGCGGACACTAGCCAGCCTGACAGGCAGGCAACTGTGGCAGCTGCTACAACTGCGGCTGGAAGAAGAAAGAAGGCTTCAAAGCCGGTCGCCCCGGCTCCAACCACAGTCACTAGGGAGGAAAGGCAGCCACCGGATACAGAAGTGTGGACCACGGTGGTCCGCAAAAAGAAAAGAAAAAAGAAGGGGAAGAAGCAGAACGCCGAGCCCAAATCGGCGCCCTCGGGTCCGCCTAGGGGCATGCCATCAGCGGGACAGAAAGGCGCTGCAGCACAACGCGGGCAGGCAAAGCCCACGAAGGCAAAACCTGCCAGGGAGAAACTACGCCCACCAAGATCGGCGGCAGTAGTGATAACCCTTCTCCCTGAGGCCACACAGCAGGGCCTCACCTTCGAGAAGGTGCTAACAGCGGCACGCGACCGGGTAGACCTGACCGGTCTGCAAATAGGGGAGGGATTAAGGTTTCGCGCTTCGGCCACTGGGGGCCGAGTGTTTGAAATACCTGGCGCGGATAGCGCGGTAAAGGCAGACTCCTTTGCCAAAAAATTAAGGGAGGTCCTTCCGGAGTCTGTCAGAGTGGTCCGTCCCATTAAGTGCACTGACTTGTGCATCACGGGACTGGACGACTCGGTGTCTCCACAAGACATCGCAGCCGCCATAGCTAGGGGTGGGAAATGTTCTGCGGAACAAATAAAAGTCGGTCCAGTGCGCGCTGGCTTCTTCGGTGCTGGAAGCGCTATTGTGCAGTGCCCGATAGAGGCGGCGCAACCCCTTGCGGAGTGTGGCCGACTTTTGGTTGGATGGAGTGCGGCTCGCGTGCGCACACTGGGTCCCCGACCTTTAAAGTGTTTCCGGTGTTTTGAAATCGGACACACAGGGGCCCAGTGCAAGTCCGGAGTGGATCGCAGTCGCAACTGCTTCCGGTGTGGGGAGGAGGGCCACATGGCTGCGGTGTGCACAAGTGATGCCAGCTGCGCCGCGTGCAAGGCTGCAGGGAGGCCGGCCAACCATTCGGCCGGAGGGCGCAAATGCGCTCGGCCTAGGAAGGGCAGATGGAAGGCTGGAAGGACCCCAGCCACGCCGAGCCAAATCAGGGAGCCGCCGACGGAGGCGATGTTGACCGGTCACTAATGGCTGCTCAACATCGCTTCCTCCAGGTGAACTTAAACCACTGTCTTGGTGCGCAGGACTTGGTCCTGCAAACTATGTTGCAGTGGTCGATTGACGTGGCGGTTCTCCCGGACCCATATTATGTGTCTTCCCAGCCAAACTGGGCGGGGGACATAGGGGATACCGTGGCAATAGTGGCGGCTACGGGTCCGGACTCTCTGCCCCTCAATGTTAGGGACCGGGAGCCCGGGTTGGTTTCGGCGGTATGGGGCGATACCTTGATCGTCGGGGTTTACTACTCCCCCAACAGACCGCTCGCCGAGTATCTGTCGTGGCTCGATCGAGTCAGGGCGGCAGTGCGGCGGGCGTCTTCGGACAAAGTCATCGTGCTTGGGGACTTCAATGCCCACAGCACGATGTGGGGATCCCCGGCGACCGACGATCGCGGAGAAGCGGTGGGGACGTGGGCGGCATCTTGCGGCCTGGTGCTTCTCAACCGTGGCTCCGTCAACACGTACGTGCGACAGTGGGGTGGGTCCATAGTGGACTTAACGTTCGCTAGCCCCGCTCTTGCATCGTGCGTGTTGAACTGGCGGGTTCTGGACGACATGGAGACCTTATCGGACCACAGGTACATCAGGTTCGGGGTCTCCGTCTCGTCCAGCGACGACTTTTCCCGTCGGAGGGTGGGAGATCGGTCTTCCTTCCCAAGGTGGTCCCTGTCGCGCCTCGACATGGAGGTGCTGGCCGAAGCCGCGATCGTCCAAGCCTGGACCATGCGGCCTTTCGAGCCAGCGGAGGCCGACGATGGGGCACTACGGTTCCGTGGTGCGTTGTCGCGCATTTGCGACGCGGCGATGCCCCGGGCCAGGAAGGGAGCTCCGAAGAGGGAGGTGTACTGGTGGACTCGCGAAATTGCCGAACTGAGGCAGGGCTGCATCGCAGCTCGTCGCGAGTACACCAGGTACAGGAGGCGGCGGAGGCGGAACGAGGAGGAGGAGGACCTGCTGCACATCGCCTATCTAGAGGCCAAGAAACTTCTAAAACTGGCCATCAGCAGGTCTAAAATCGCGAAACGCCAGGAGATGCTGGAGGCTCTCGATAGTGACCCGTGGGGTCGTCCGTACCGCGCTGCGCGCAACAAACTGCGCACGCGAGGACCCCCGGTCACCGAGACCATGCAACCTCGGCTGCTGGAGGACGTTGTGGCGGCTCTGTTCCCGAACGGGCCCGTCCACGTCCCCCCGACAATGGTAGAGGACCAAGTCGTGGAGAACGACGAGGTAGAAGAGGTCCCTGCCATCACGCAGTCTGAGGTCGCCTTAGCGGCAATAAAGCTCCGGGCGAAAAACACTGCCCCAGGGCCGGACGGTGTTCCAGGGCGGGTGCTGGCGACAGCGTTGGACGAGTTGGAGGTCCACCTCACCGGACTTCTGAACGCGTGCCTAACGTCTTGCCAGTTCCCGTCCTGCTGGAAGGAGGGAAGGCTGGTCCTTCTAAGGAAGGAAGGGCGTCCGGCGGAGTCCCCCTCCGGTTATCGCCCAATTGTCTTGCTCGATGACACGGGAAAGCTCTTTGAGCGTATCATCGCGTCCCGTGTCATCGACCACCTAGGAGGAGTGGGTCCGGATCTGTCCGACTGCCAGTACGGGTTCCGGGAGGGCCGTTCAACAATCGATGCGATTCTTCGCGTCAAGGCCCTCTCGGATGGTGCCGTTGGCAGAGGCGGCGGGTTGTTGGCGGTGTCTTTGGACATAGCGAACGCCTTCAACTCGCTGCCGTTCGGGTGCATCGAGGAGGCACTCAGGTTCCATCGTGTGCCCATGTACCTACGGCGCATTATAGGTACGTATCTCAGGGACCGATGGGTCCTATATGAGGGGCGGGATGGTAGAGTCCATCGAAGACCGGTCGGGTGCGGCGTTCCGCAGGGGTCTGTCCTAGGACCACTCCTGTGGAATGTCGGATTCGACTGGGTCTTGCGGGGGAGGTTCCCACCGGGCGTGAGAGTCGTGTGTTACGCGGACGACACACTGGTCACGGCCCGGGGGGGAAACTATGAGGAGGCGGCAGCTCGTGCCACCGCTGGTACTGAGCTCGTAATAGGGCGGATTGGAATGTTGGGCCTAAGGGTTGCCCTCGACAAAACCGAGGCACTGTACTTTCACAGTCCTCGGCGGGGGCCTCCCGAAGGTGCCAACATTGAAATTGGGGGGGAAAGGATCGGGTTGAAGCCCCAGATCAAGTATCTCGGACTTCATCTTGATCCACGGTGGTCATTCAGGGAGCATTTTTCCCGTCTGGCTCCGAGGCTGGAGAAAGCCGCCGGTGCTTTGGGCAGACTCCTGCCTAACATCGGAGGGCCTAGTGTGGCCTGTCGGCGCCTGTACGCAGGCGTCGTGAGATCAATGGCGCTGTATGGTGCACCCGTGTGGGTCGGAGCCCTGACTGGCCCGAATAAGGCCAAGCTGTGCCAAGCGCAGCGGGTCATGGCCGTCAGAGCGATCCGAGGTTACCGCACGGTGTCGCACGGGGCGGCGTGCGTTCTCGCTGGTATGCCCCCCTGGGACCTGGACGCCGAGGTCCTGGCGGAGGCATACCACCGAAGGAGGGAGTCCGAGGGTGAGGACCCGTTAGACGGACCTCGTTGGAAGCGGCGAGCACAGGCTCGGCTGCTGCGGAAGTGGAGGGAGAGGCTGCAAGAGCCGTCTGCTGGCGTCTGGACCGTGGCGGCTGTTCGTCCGGTACTCAAGGACTGGGTGAACAGGCGGCACGGGTCGCTGACCTACAGGTTGGTGCAGATCCTGTCGGGGCACGGAAGCTTCGGCAGGTATCTGTGCCACATAGCCCGTAGGGAGCCCCTGGAGGTGTGCCTTCACTGTGGCGCCACTGAAGACACTGCCATGCACACGCTGGGGGAATGTTCGGCGTGGGCAACGGAGCGGGCGGCTCTTGTCGCCGTTGTTGGGAGAAACCTCTCCTTGCCGGCCGTGGTCAAGGCCATGGTCGGTGACGAGAGGTCATGGGAGGCGGTGGTCGCCTTTTGCGAGCAAGTGATGCTCCAAAAGGAGGCAGCGGAGCGGATGCGGGAGGATGACCCCCTCTCGGATCCAATCCGCCGGAGGAGGCTTGGTCGGCGACGACGGGCTTACGCAGCCACAATCGCTGCCGTCTAGGCGGTGACCCTTCGGGTGGTGGGAGTGGGGGCTCCTCCACCTGACTGCACGGGGTCACGACGAACGTGGTCGATCTAGTGTTCAGGTCGATCACGTGATCCACGGAGTGCGTAGGGTGGCGACATCTGCCGCCTTACCCCATGGAGGTTCCGCTTCGGCGGATACACCCGCGGCTCGTGGAGGACTGCGCAAGCGTACCCACGAGTCCGCTTTCAAGGGTGTCGTAGTGAGAACACCGCGGTGGTTTTAGTGGGTATACCCCTGGCCGGCAATCCAGCCGTCCAGGAGCAGCGCCCTTTTCAGGGCGCCGGGAGTCCCACACACGCCCTTCACTCCCCCGGTGAAGGGTATGGTGCGTAACGCATTTCCCCGCGTCAACAAAAAAAAAAAAAAAAAAAAAAAAAAAAAAAAAAAAAAAAAAAAAAAAAAGGTTAGGTTAGGTTAGGTTAGGTTAGGTTAGGTTAGGTTAGGTTAGGTTAGGTTAGGTTAGGTTAGGTTAGGTTAGGTTAGGTTAGGTTAGGTTAGGTTAGGTTAGGTTAGGTTAGGTTAGGTTAGGTTAGGTTAGGTTAGGTTAGGTTAGGTTAGGTTAGGTTAGGTTAGGTTAGGTTAGGTTAGGTTAGGTTAGGTTAGGTTAGGTTAGGTTAGGTTAGGTTAGGTTAGGTTAGGTTAGGTTAGGTTAGGTTAGGTTAGGTTAGGTTAGGTTAGGTTAGGTTAGGTTAGGTTAGGTTAGGTTAGGTTAGGTTAGGTTAGGTTAGGTTAGGTTAGGTTAGGTTAGGTTAGGTTAGGTTAGGTTAGGTTAGGTTAGGTTAGGTTAGGTTAGGTTAGGTTAGGTTAGGTTAGGTTAGGTTAGGTTAGGTTAGGTTAGGTTAGGTTAGGTTAGGTTAGGTTAGGTTAGGTTAGGTTAGGTTAGGTTAGGTTAGGTTAGGTTAGGTTAGGTTAGGTTAGGTTAGGTTAGGTTAGGTTAGGTTAGGTTAGGTTAGGTTAGGTTAGGTTAGGTTAGGTTAGGTTAGGTTAGGTTAGGTTAGGTTAGGTTAGGTTAGGTTAGGTTAGGTTAGGTTAGGTTAGGTTAGGTTAGGTTAGGTTAGGTTAGGTTAGGTTAGGTTAGGTTAGGTTAGGTTAGGTTAGGTTAGGTTAGGTTAGGTTAGGTTAGGTTAGGTTAGGTTAGGTTAGGTTAGGTTAGGTTAGGTTAGGTTAGGTTAGGTTAGGTTAGGTTAGGTTAGGTTAGGTTAGGTTAGGTTAGGTTAGGTTAGGTTAGGTTAGGTTAGGTTAGGTTAGGTTAGGTTAGGTTAGGTTAGGTTAGGTTAGGTTAGGTTAGGTTAGGTTAGGTTAGGTTAGGTTAGGTTAGGTTAGGTTAGGTTAGGTTAGGTTAGGTTAGGTTAGGTTAGGTTAGGTTAGGTTAGGTTAGGTTAGGTTAGGTTAGGTTAGGTTAGGTTAGGTTAGGTTAGGTTAGGTTAGGTTAGGTTAGGTTAGGTTAGGTTAGGTTAGGTTAGGTTAGGTTAGGTTAGGTTAGGTTAGGTTAGGTTAGGTTAGGTTAGGTTAGGTTAGGTTAGGTTAGGTTAGGTTAGGTTAGGTTAGGTTAGGTTAGGTTAGGTTAGGTTAGGTTAGGTTAGGTTAGGTTAGGTTAGGTTAGGTTAGGTTAGGTTAGGTTAGGTTAGGTTAGGTTAGGTTAGGTTAGGTTAGGTTAGGTTAGGTTAGGTTAGGTTAGGTTAGGTTAGGTTAGGTTAGGTTAGGTTAGGTTTTTTTTTTTTTTTTTTTTTTTTTTTTTTTTTTTAGTGAGGCAGCAATTAATGCCGCCCCTTCTGGTACCTCTAACATGGTCAGAGCCTTTATATATCTATACTACATTCAGACTACCAATTAAGAATGTTAAAAGTTACTGTGCTTGAAGAGCTTATTTTATTTATTACATCTTTTAGCAATTTTGTGATATCATTACTTTATAACAATTTATATTTCATCTAAGTTTACTTTGTATTTTCAAATCTAATTTTATTATGCTAATTTTAAAATTTTAACAAAAATTTGAAGTATTTTGTTCTATCAGTGAATAGTTCTGTTCTGTTTGATTACATATTTACTATTATTACAATTATTTTATTATTAAAAAATTTACCGATTTTAATTTTTACAAGTTTTACAATTTTAACAGTTTTAACAATTTTTTAAATCAATTTTTACTTTAAGTTAACACTTTTACATTTCTTATTATCTATTATATTACACATCATGGACAGCGAGTTATTTTGACTTATACACGTTATTTTAAAAACTTTTTGTAGTTACTAGATATAATGCTTTATATTAATTATAATATACATACTATATATACTAGTTTACAATTGCCTTTAAAATTTACCAAGCCAACTTTTGATCTTGTTCTTGGTATTGGTGTGCATTTTCCAGAGGTGCTGTTATTATTGCTGCACAAGGCCTGGCAAACCTTTGACACTTGTTTATTAACTGCTGCGGGTTTGGAGGCCCTGTGCAGCACTGGAACTTGGAATCTAGTAGTGTTGAACTGAAGCCATGACGGTCTATTTATATTCAATTGGTAGCCCTTAGCAGTAGCACACTTTGGACCTAGCCAACGTGTCCCACTTTCGACGGATGGCACATGTGTTGTCGAAGGCGTTATGTTCCGCGCCGTCTAGCTTGGCTGTTTGACAATTGCGGCAGCTTGGCGGGGCTCCGGAAGCGCGAAGTTCGCATTTTTCAGCCAAGTGTGGTCCACCGCAATGGCTGCACAGGTCCACACTCTCGGTGCACAGTTTACGGCCATGACCATAAGCCAAGCACCGAGAGCACTGGACCAGCGGGCTCTGGTCTAACGCCACGACGCGCTGCAGGTCGACATGTACACGTCCTACTTGTGTTATTTTATGCCATATAGGGGGCGTTACCTCCACCACTATATGGCACACATGGGGATTTCTCGTCTTTTTTCGGTATCTCACCGTGAGTTGTTTTGTATCGAGGTCTCCAATTATGTTGCGATTTTGGGTTCTGATCGATTGCAGCACCTCTTCGTCGGAATTGGCAGAGAGGACGTGCTTCAGGATGATAAGGGGGTTCCTGTTTTTGGCCTCCTCGACCAGGAGCCCCTTGTTTGAAGTAAGAATCTTATCCATCACTCTCTGCCTTTCCTCTTTTGTGCTGCAACCGATCACAACCTTCTGGTCTTTGGCTTTCCTCACGGTGTCTACCCTTATTCCGGAGGACCGAGCGTCGACGGCTGTGCGGATGGTCTGCATTACGTCGCCGCTCGTGTCCTCCGGACGCTCTGAAGAGACAATCAGGCTGTGTACCTGCGGTAGGTGGACCTCCGCTTTTTTATTGGGCGTGGGATCTTGTAGTTTGGAGGCTGTGGCTTCAGCATAGGTCAACCGCTCTGCAGCCTCAGTTAGTTTCTTGCATTTCTCCTCGAGGAGAAGTGACTGAGATTCTAAACGCAGAAGATTTTCTTGCGTTACAGAGGTACCGTCGTCAGATCTTCCCAAGATGTCACTCTTTGCGGACATGAGCTCCTCCATCTTTTTCTGGTGTTTATCCAGCATGTCCTCTATTTTAGGAATGAGGCGCTGCTCGAATTCGTTTGAGTCCGGTGTTGTTGGACTCCCGTGTTTGAGCAGCTCCTCAATTCTTTTCGCCACATGTTCAATGGTGTCCGCGTTTCCATTGACTCCAGTCTTTATGTCTGTCCTTATGTTTCCGGACTGGAGAATGAGGCTCCTGGTATCTGTCGCGAGTGCCCTGAGGTGTTTAAGGCACTCAGCGAGCGATCCTAACTCCGGGAATTGTGGCAGTGAGGATACGACTTTTTTGACAGCCTTTGGTGGTTTTGTTGTGGCGGTTTTTAAGACCCGAGTTTGATTAAGGTCCTCCGAGGACTCAATTCGGTCAATACTGGTCCTGACCTTGCTGTTGCCAGCTTTACTTGAGTCCACGGACGACCTGCGGCTGGGAGGAGGAGTCCTGTGCATTTTGGGAAGTTGTTTTATTTATGCAGCTGTAAAGGGGCTGTATAAATTGTAAAATAAAATAAAAGATAAAATTCCAATTTAAAATATTAAATATCACAGTCCAAATTAAAATTTTAAGACAAATAAATAGACAATTGAATTAAATATAAATTACTAAATACTACTTAAAACTAAAACACTTTTTTCTTTTTTATTTACAGGTGCAGCCGAGCGGAACAGCAGGGACAACACAGGTAAGTATGAGTCAGGTACGTCAGTTATATATACTATTTTCTTATTTCTATATATATGTATATATTTATATACAGTCAGGTACGTATTGTTGCTACAAGTCCAAAAGTGAAGACCGTTTGTCTATATCTCTTCTGGTTCCGGAGATATCGTCGTTTGTATATTAATAAAATCGAACCGAGTTGATATACCCACGGCAATAAAGGGTGGGTGGGCGGGCAATTTTTTGCGGTTTTTCGCGATTATCTCGGGTGTTAATCAACCGATTTTCTTTTTTCAGGTGGCAGGTGGTTCGTGGGAACGAGCCGCGTCTACGAGGTAAGTATTTGTAGCGGAAAAAAGAAAAGCGGGAAAACTTAGTCCCGGAAAATGCAATTTCCCGCGATGACCTAAGTGCGAGACAATCGAGTCTGGTATCAAACGATGCGGGTTAATTAGCTTTAAACAGCTATGCAATAAAAAATTTGGAAATTTAGAAAATTAGTTGTAAAATTTTGAAAAAACTGAATTTAATATTAACTGATATCAAAATATTGAAAATTAAGAAAATTTAACAACAGATTTCCACGTTAGGGGTCTCAAAAAGCGCGAATGCGCGAGCCGCGTCCAACAAAATGAAAATCTGGACCTACTTAATAGAAAAATTTTTAAAATCTAGTACAAGTCTAGATTTTTTATCACAGAATATTCAATTTTCCGGGAAATTTGATTTTCCGGAATGAAAAGCGATACGTCAAAAGACGCAGAATCACCAGGCGATTATAAATATATAAAAATATTTAATAAGGTCAATACGAATTTTTTAACTTTTCATACAAAAGTGTCAATTTTCCTAATAGTTTAGGTATTTTAAGTAGGTACTAATTATCTAATCGTCACGCAACACAACCAGCTATGTGCGGGACTATTGTTTTTAAATTATCACAGAAAAAATTTTTAGAATTAGCGGTAATTAGCAACAGTAATTTTGAAAAAAGTGTTTTAGGGTTAGGTTAGGTTAGGTTAGGTTAGGTTAGGTTAGGTTAGGTTAGGTTAGGTTAGGTTAGGTTAGGTTAGGTTAGGTTAGGTTAGGTTAGGTTAGGTTAGGTTAGGTTAGGTTAGGTTAGGTTAGGTTAGGTTAGGTTAGGTTAGGTTAGGTTAGGTTAGGTTAGGTTAGGTTAGGTTAGGTTAGGTTAGGTTAGGTTAGGTTAGGTTAGGTTAGGTTAGGTTAGGTTAGGTTAGGTTAGGTTAGGTTAGGTTAGGTTAGGTTAGGTTAGGTTAGGTTAGGTTAGGTTAGGTTAGGTTAGGTTAGGTTAGGTTAGGTTAGGTTAGGTTAGGTTAGGTTAGGTTAGGTTAGGTTAGGTTAGGTTAGGTTAGGTTAGGTTAGGTTAGGTTAGGTTAGGTTAGGTTAGGTTAGGTTAGGTTAGGTTAGGTTAGGTTAGGTTAGGTTAGGTTAGGTTAGGTTAGGTTAGGTTAGGTTAGGTTAGGTTAGGTTAGGTTAGGTTAGGTTAGGTTAGGTTAGGTTAGGTTAGGTTAGGTTAGGTTAGGTTAGGTTAGGTTAGGTTAGGTTAGGTTAGGTTAGGTTAGGTTAGGTTAGGTTAGGTTAGGTTAGGTTAGGTTAGGTTAGGTTAGGTTAGGTTAGGTTAGGTTAGGTTAGGTTAGGTTAGGTTAGGTTAGGTTAGGTTAGGTTAGGTTAGGTTAGGTTAGGTTAGGTTAGGTTAGGTTAGGTTAGGTTAGGTTAGGTTAGGTTAGGTTAGGTTAGGTTAGGTTAGGTTAGGTTAGGTTAGGTTAGGTTAGGTTAGGTTAGGTTAGGTTAGGTTAGGTTAGGTTAGGTTAGGTTAGGTTAGGTTAGGTTAGGTTAGGTTAGGTTAGGTTAGGTTAGGTTAGGTTAGGTTAGGTTAGGTTAGGTTAGGTTAGGTTAGGTTAGGTTAGGTTAGGTTAGGTTAGGTTAGGTTAGGTTAGGTTAGGTTAGGTTAGGTTAGGTTAGGTTAGGTTAGGTTAGGTTAGGTTAGGTTAGGTTAGGTTAGGTTAGGTTAGGTTAGGTTAGGTTAGGTTAGGTTAGGTTAGGTTAGGTTAGGTTAGGTTAGGTTAGGTTAGGTTAGGTTAGGTTAGGTTAGGTTAGGTTAGGTTAGGTTAGGTTAGGTTAGGTTAGGTTAGGTTAGGTTAGGTTAGGTTAGGTTAGGTTAGGTTAGGTTAGGTTAGGTTAGGTTAGGTTAGGTTAGGTTAGGTTAGGTTAGGTTAGGTTAGGTTAGGTTAGGTTAGGTTAGGTTAGGTTAGGTTAGGTTAGGTTAGGTTAGGTTAGGTTAGGTTAGGTTAGGTTAGGTTAGGTTAGGTTAGGTTAGGTTAGGTTAGGTTAGGTTAGGTTAGGTTAGGTTAGGTTAGGTTAGGTTAGGTTAGGTTAGGTTAGGTTAGGTTAGGTTAGGTTAGGTTAGGTTAGGTTAGGTTAGGTTAGGTTAGGTTAGGTTAGGTTAGGTTAGGTTAGGTTAGGTTAGGTTAGGTTAGGTTAGGTTAGGTTAGGTTAGGTTAGGTTAGGTTAGGTTAGGTTAGGTTAGGTTAGGTTAGGTTAGGTTAGGTTAGGTTAGGTTAGGTTAGGTTAGGTTAGGTTAGGTTAGGTTAGGTTAGGTTAGGTTAGGTTAGGTTAGGTTAGGTTAGGTTAGGTTAGGTTAGGTTAGGTTAGGTTAGGTTAGGTTAGGTTAGGTTAGGTTAGGTTAGGTTAGGTTAGGTTAGGTTAGGTTAGGTTAGGTTAGGTTAGGTTAGGTTAGGTTAGGTTAGGTTAGGTTAGGTTAGGTTAGGTTAGGTTAGGTTAGGTTAGGTTAGGTTAGGTTAGGTTAGGTTAGGTTAGGTTAGGTTAGGTTAGGTTAGGTTAGGTTAGGTTAGGTTAGGTTAGGTTAGGTTAGGTTAGGTTAGGTTAGGTTAGGTTAGGTTAGGTTAGGTTAGGTTAGGTTAGGTTAGGTTAGGTTAGGTTAGGTTAGGTTAGGTTAGGTTAGGTTAGGTTAGGTTAGGTTAGGTTAGGTTAGGTTAGGTTAGGTTAGGTTAGGTTAGGTTAGGTTAGGTTAGGTTAGGTTAGGTTAGGTTAGGTTAGGTTAGGTTAGGTTAGGTTAGGTTAGGTTAGGTTAGGTTAGGTTAGGTTAGGTTAGGTTAGGTTAGGTTAGGTTAGGTTAGGTTAGGTTAGGTTAGGTTAGGTTAGGTTAGGTTAGGTTAGGTTAGGTTAGGTTAGGTTAGGTTAGGTTAGGTTAGGTTAGGTTAGGTTAGGTTAGGTTAGGTTAGGTTAGGTTAGGTTAGGTTAGGTTAGGTTAGGTTAGGTTAGGTTAGGTTAGGTTAGGTTAGGTTAGGTTAGGTTAGGTTAGGTTAGGTTAGGTTAGGTTAGGTTAGGTTAGGTTAGGTTAGGTTAGGTTAGGTTAGGTTAGGTTAGGTTAGGTTAGGTTAGGTTAGGTTAGGTTAGGTTAGGTTAGGTTAGGTTAGGTTAGGTTAGGTTAGGTTAGGTTAGGTTAGGTTAGGTTAGGTTAGGTTAGGTTAGGTTAGGTTAGGTTAGGTTAGGTTAGGTTAGGTTAGGTTAGGTTAGGTTAGGTTAGGTTAGGTTAGGTTAGGTTAGGTTAGGTTAGGTTAGGTTAGGTTAGGTTAGGTTAGGTTAGGTTAGGTTAGGTTAGGTTAGGTTAGGTTAGGTTAGGTTAGGTTAGGTTAGGTTAGGTTAGGTTAGGTTAGGTTAGGTTAGGTTAGGTTAGGTTAGGTTAGGTTAGGTTAGGTTAGGTTAGGTTAGGTTAGGTTAGGTTAGGTTAGGTTAGGTTAGGTTAGGTTAGGTTAGGTTAGGTTAGGTTAGGTTAGGTTAGGTTAGGTTAGGTTAGGTTAGGTTAGGTTAGGTTAGGTTAGGTTAGGTTAGGTTAGGTTAGGTTAGGTTAGGTTAGGTTAGGTTAGGTTAGGTTAGGTTAGGTTAGGTTAGGTTAGGTTAGGTTAGGTTAGGTTAGGTTAGGTTAGGTTAGGTTAGGTTAGGTTAGGTTAGGTTAGGTTAGGTTAGGTTAGGTTAGGTTAGGTTAGGTTAGGTTAGGTTAGGTTAGGTTAGGTTAGGTTAGGTTAGGTTAGGTTAGGTTAGGTTAGGTTAGGTTAGGTTAGGTTAGGTTAGGTTAGGTTAGGTTAGGTTAGGTTAGGTTAGGTTAGGTTAGGTTAGGTTAGGTTAGGTTAGGTTAGGTTAGGTTAGGTTAGGTTAGGTTAGGTTAGGTTAGGTTAGGTTAGGTTAGGTTAGGTTAGGTTAGGTTAGGTTAGGTTAGGTTAGGTTAGGTTAGGTTAGGTTAGGTTAGGTTAGGTTAGGTTAGGTTAGGTTAGGTTAGGTTAGGTTAGGTTAGGTTAGGTTAGGTTAGGTTAGGTTAGGTTAGGTTAGGTTAGGTTAGGTTAGGTTAGGTTAGGTTAGGTTAGGTTAGGTTAGGTTAGGTTAGGTTAGGTTAGGTTAGGTTAGGTTAGGTTAGGTTAGGTTAGGTTAGGTTAGGTTAGGTTAGGTTAGGTTAGGTTAGGTTAGGTTAGGTTAGGTTAGGTTAGGTTAGGTTAGGTTAGGTTAGGTTAGGTTAGGTTAGGTTAGGTTAGGTTAGGTTAGGTTAGGTTAGGTTAGGTTAGGTTAGGTTAGGTTAGGTTAGGTTAGGTTAGGTTAGGTTAGGTTAGGTTAGGTTAGGTTAGGTTAGGTTAGGTTAGGTTAGGTTAGGTTAGGTTAGGTTAGGTTAGGTTAGGTTAGGTTAGGTTAGGTTAGGTTAGGTTAGGTTAGGTTAGGTTAGGTTAGGTTAGGTTAGGTTAGGTTAGGTTAGGTTAGGTTAGGTTAGGTTAGGTTAGGTTAGGTTAGGTTAGGTTAGGTTAGGTTAGGTTAGGTTAGGTTAGGTTAGGTTAGGTTAGGTTAGGTTAGGTTAGGTTAGGTTAGGTTAGGTTAGGTTAGGTTAGGTTAGGTTAGGTTAGGTTAGGTTAGGTTAGGTTAGGTTAGGTTAGGTTAGGTTAGGTTAGGTTAGGTTAGGTTAGGTTAGGTTAGGTTAGGTTAGGTTAGGTTAGGTTAGGTTAGGTTAGGTTAGGTTAGGTTAGGTTAGGTTAGGTTAGGTTAGGTTAGGTTAGGTTAGGTTAGGTTAGGTTAGGTTAGGTTAGGTTAGGTTAGGTTAGGTTAGGTTAGGTTAGGTTAGGTTAGGTTAGGTTAGGTTAGGTTAGGTTAGGTTAGGTTAGGTTAGGTTAGGTTAGGTTAGGTTAGGTTAGGTTAGGTTAGGTTAGGTTAGGTTAGGTTAGGTTAGGTTAGGTTAGGTTAGGTTAGGTTAGGTTAGGTTAGGTTAGGTTAGGTTAGGTTAGGTTAGGTTAGGTTAGGTTAGGTTAGGTTAGGTTAGGTTAGGTTAGGTTAGGTTAGGTTAGGTTAGGTTAGGTTAGGTTAGGTTAGGTTAGGTTAGGTTAGGTTAGGTTAGGTTAGGTTAGGTTAGGTTAGGTTAGGTTAGGTTAGGTTAGGTTAGGTTAGGTTAGGTTAGGTTAGGTTAGGTTAGGTTAGGTTAGGTTAGGTTAGGTTAGGTTAGGTTAGGTTAGGTTAGGTTAGGTTAGGTTAGGTTAGGTTAGGTTAGGTTAGGTTAGGTTAGGTTAGGTTAGGTTAGGTTAGGTTAGGTTAGGTTAGGTTAGGTTAGGTTAGGTTAGGTTAGGTTAGGTTAGGTTAGGTTAGGTTAGGTTAGGTTAGGTTAGGTTAGGTTAGGTTAGGTTAGGTTAGGTTAGGTTAGGTTAGGTTAGGTTAGGTTAGGTTAGGTTAGGTTAGGTTAGGTTAGGTTAGGTTAGGTTAGGTTAGGTTAGGTTAGGTTAGGTTAGGTTAGGTTAGGTTAGGTTAGGTTAGGTTAGGTTAGGTTAGGTTAGGTTAGGTTAGGTTAGGTTAGGTTAGGTTAGGTTAGGTTAGGTTAGGTTAGGTTAGGTTAGGTTAGGTTAGGTTAGGTTAGGTTAGGTTAGGTTAGGTTAGGTTAGGTTAGGTTAGGTTAGGTTAGGTTAGGTTAGGTTAGGTTAGGTTAGGTTAGGTTAGGTTAGGTTAGGTTAGGTTAGGTTAGGTTAGGTTAGGTTAGGTTAGGTTAGGTTAGGTTAGGTTAGGTTAGGTTAGGTTAGGTTAGGTTAGGTTAGGTTAGGTTAGGTTAGGTTAGGTTAGGTTAGGTTAGGTTAGGTTAGGTTAGGTTAGGTTAGGTTAGGTTAGGTTAGGTTAGGTTAGGTTAGGTTAGGTTAGGTTAGGTTAGGTTAGGTTAGGTTAGGTTAGGTTAGGTTAGGTTAGGTTAGGTTAGGTTAGGTTAGGTTAGGTTAGGTTAGGTTAGGTTAGGTTAGGTTAGGTTAGGTTAGGTTAGGTTAGGTTAGGTTAGGTTAGGTTAGGTTAGGTTAGGTTAGGTTAGGTTAGGTTAGGTTAGGTTAGGTTAGGTTAGGTTAGGTTAGGTTAGGTTAGGTTAGGTTAGGTTAGGTTAGGTTAGGTTAGGTTAGGTTAGGTTAGGTTAGGTTAGGTTAGGTTAGGTTAGGTTAGGTTAGGTTAGGTTAGGTTAGGTTAGGTTAGGTTAGGTTAGGTTAGGTTAGGTTAGGTTAGGTTAGGTTAGGTTAGGTTAGGTTAGGTTAGGTTAGGTTAGGTTAGGTTAGGTTAGGTTAGGTTAGGTTAGGTTAGGTTAGGTTAGGTTAGGTTAGGTTAGGTTAGGTTAGGTTAGGTTAGGTTAGGTTAGGTTAGGTTAGGTTAGGTTAGGTTAGGTTAGGTTAGGTTAGGTTAGGTTAGGTTAGGTTAGGTTAGGTTAGGTTAGGTTAGGTTAGGTTAGGTTAGGTTAGGTTAGGTTAGGTTAGGTTAGGTTAGGTTAGGTTAGGTTAGGTTAGGTTAGGTTAGGTTAGGTTAGGTTAGGTTAGGTTAGGTTAGGTTAGGTTAGGTTAGGTTAGGTTAGGTTAGGTTAGGTTAGGTTAGGTTAGGTTAGGTTAGGTTAGGTTAGGTTAGGTTAGGTTAGGTTAGGTTAGGTTAGGTTAGGTTAGGTTAGGTTAGGTTAGGTTAGGTTAGGTTAGGTTAGGTTAGGTTAGGTTAGGTTAGGTTAGGTTAGGTTAGGTTAGGTTAGGTTAGGTTAGGTTAGGTTAGGTTAGGTTAGGTTAGGTTAGGTTAGGTTAGGTTAGGTTAGGTTAGGTTAGGTTAGGTTAGGTTAGGTTAGGTTAGGTTAGGTTAGGTTAGGTTAGGTTAGGTTAGGTTAGGTTAGGTTAGGTTAGGTTAGGTTAGGTTAGGTTAGGTTAGGTTAGGTTAGGTTAGGTTAGGTTAGGTTAGGTTAGGTTAGGTTAGGTTAGGTTAGGTTAGGTTAGGTTAGGTTAGGTTAGGTTAGGTTAGGTTAGGTTAGGTTAGGTTAGGTTAGGTTAGGTTAGGTTAGGTTAGGTTAGGTTAGGTTAGGTTAGGTTAGGTTAGGTTAGGTTAGGTTAGGTTAGGTTAGGTTAGGTTAGGTTAGGTTAGGTTAGGTTAGGTTAGGTTAGGTTAGGTTAGGTTAGGTTAGGTTAGGTTAGGTTAGGTTAGGTTAGGTTAGGTTAGGTTAGGTTAGGTTAGGTTAGGTTAGGTTAGGTTAGGTTAGGTTAGGTTAGGTTAGGTTAGGTTAGGTTAGGTTAGGTTAGGTTAGGTTAGGTTAGGTTAGGTTAGGTTAGGTTAGGTTAGGTTAGGTTAGGTTAGGTTAGGTTAGGTTAGGTTAGGTTAGGTTAGGTTAGGTTAGGTTAGGTTAGGTTAGGTTAGGTTAGGTTAGGTTAGGTTAGGTTAGGTTAGGTTAGGTTAGGTTAGGTTAGGTTAGGTTAGGTTAGGTTAGGTTAGGTTAGGTTAGGTTAGGTTAGGTTAGGTTAGGTTAGGTTAGGTTAGGTTAGGTTAGGTTAGGTTAGGTTAGGTTAGGTTAGGTTAGGTTAGGTTAGGTTAGGTTAGGTTAGGTTAGGTTAGGTTAGGTTAGGTTAGGTTAGGTTAGGTTAGGTTAGGTTAGGTTAGGTTAGGTTAGGTTAGGTTAGGTTAGGTTAGGTTAGGTTAGGTTAGGTTAGGTTAGGTTAGGTTAGGTTAGGTTAGGTTAGGTTAGGTTAGGTTAGGTTAGGTTAGGTTAGGTTAGGTTAGGTTAGGTTAGGTTAGGTTAGGTTAGGTTAGGTTAGGTTAGGTTAGGTTAGGTTAGGTTAGGTTAGGTTAGGTTAGGTTAGGTTAGGTTAGGTTAGGTTAG
Organism: Emmelina monodactyla; assembly: GCA_916618145.1. NCBI lineage: Eukaryota > Metazoa > Arthropoda > Insecta > Lepidoptera > Pterophoridae > Emmelina > Emmelina monodactyla. Next base: position 9,825,618 of record OU745316.1, read on the forward strand.
GTTAGGTTAGGTTAGGTTAGGTTAGGTTAGGTTAGGTTAGGTTAGGTTAGGTTAGGTTAGGTTAGGTTAGGTTAGGTTAGGTTAGGTTAGGTTAGGTTAGGTTAGGTTAGGTTAGGTTAGGTTAGGTTAGGTTAGGTTAGGTTAGGTTAGGTTAGGTTAGGTTAGGTTAGGTTAGGTTAGGTTAGGTTAGGTTAGGTTAGGTTAGGTTAGGTTAGGTTAGGTTAGGTTAGGTTAGGTTAGGTTAGGTTAGGTTAGGTTAGGTTAGGTTAGGTTAGGTTAGGTTAGGTTAGGTTAGGTTAGGTTAGGTTAGGTTAGGTTAGGTTAGGTTAGGTTAGGTTAGGTTAGGTTAGGTTAGGTTAGGTTAGGTTAGGTTAGGTTAGGTTAGGTTAGGTTAGGTTAGGTTAGGTTAGGTTAGGTTAGGTTAGGTTAGGTTAGGTTAGGTTAGGTTAGGTTAGGTTAGGTTAGGTTAGGTTAGGTTAGGTTAGGTTAGGTTAGGTTAGGTTAGGTTAGGTTAGGTTAGGTTAGGTTAGGTTAGGTTAGGTTAGGTTAGGTTAGGTTAGGTTAGGTTAGGTTAGGTTAGGTTAGGTTAGGTTAGGTTAGGTTAGGTTAGGTTAGGTTAGGTTAGGTTAGGTTAGGTTAGGTTAGGTTAGGTTAGGTTAGGTTAGGTTAGGTTAGGTTAGGTTAGGTTAGGTTAGGTTAGGTTAGGTTAGGTTAGGTTAGGTTAGGTTAGGTTAGGTTAGGTTAGGTTAGGTTAGGTTAGGTTAGGTTAGGTTAGGTTAGGTTAGGTTAGGTTAGGTTAGGTTAGGTTAGGTTAGGTTAGGTTAGGTTAGGTTAGGTTAGGTTAGGTTAGGTTAGGTTAGGTTAGGTTAGGTTAGGTTAGGTTAGGTTAGGTTAGGTTAGGTTAGGTTAGGTTAGGTTAGGTTAGGTTAGGTTAGGTTAGGTTAGGTTAGGTTAGGTTAGGTTAGGTTAGGTTAGGTTAGGTTAGGTTAGGTTAGGTTAGGTTAGGTTAGGTTAGGTTAGGTTAGGTTAGGTTAGGTTAGGTTAGGTTAGGTTAGGTTAGGTTAGGTTAGGTTAGGTTAGGTTAGGTTAGGTTAGGTTAGGTTAGGTTAGGTTAGGTTAGGTTAGGTTAGGTTAGGTTAGGTTAGGTTAGGTTAGGTTAGGTTAGGTTAGGTTAGGTTAGGTTAGGTTAGGTTAGGTTAGGTTAGGTTAGGTTAGGTTAGGTTAGGTTAGGTTAGGTTAGGTTAGGTTAGGTTAGGTTAGGTTAGGTTAGGTTAGGTTAGGTTAGGTTAGGTTAGGTTAGGTTAGGTTAGGTTAGGTTAGGTTAGGTTAGGTTAGGTTAGGTTAGGTTAGGTTAGGTTAGGTTAGGTTAGGTTAGGTTAGGTTAGGTTAGGTTAGGTTAGGTTAGGTTAGGTTAGGTTAGGTTAGGTTAGGTTAGGTTAGGTTAGGTTAGGTTAGGTTAGGTTAGGTTAGGTTAGGTTAGGTTAGGTTAGGTTAGGTTAGGTTAGGTTAGGTTAGGTTAGGTTAGGTTAGGTTAGGTTAGGTTAGGTTAGGTTAGGTTAGGTTAGGTTAGGTTAGGTTAGGTTAGGTTAGGTTAGGTTAGGTTAGGTTAGGTTAGGTTAGGTTAGGTTAGGTTAGGTTAGGTTAGGTTAGGTTAGGTTAGGTTAGGTTAGGTTAGGTTAGGTTAGGTTAGGTTAGGTTAGGTTAGGTTAGGTTAGGTTAGGTTAGGTTAGGTTAGGTTAGGTTAGGTTAGGTTAGGTTAGGTTAGGTTAGGTTAGGTTAGGTTAGGTTAGGTTAGGTTAGGTTAGGTTAGGTTAGGTTAGGTTAGGTTAGGTTAGGTTAGGTTAGGTTAGGTTAGGTTAGGTTAGGTTAGGTTAGGTTAGGTTAGGTTAGGTTAGGTTAGGTTAGGTTAGGTTAGGTTAGGTTAGGTTAGGTTAGGTTAGGTTAGGTTAGGTTAGGTTAGGTTAGGTTAGGTTAGGTTAGGTTAGGTTAGGTTAGGTTAGGTTAGGTTAGGTTAGGTTAGGTTAGGTTAGGTTAGGTTAGGTTAGGTTAGGTTAGGTTAGGTTAGGTTAGGTTAGGTTAGGTTAGGTTAGGTTAGGTTAGGTTAGGTTAGGTTAGGTTAGGTTAGGTTAGGTTAGGTTAGGTTAGGTTAGGTTAGGTTAGGTTAGGTTAGGTTAGGTTAGGTTAGGTTAGGTTAGGTTAGGTTAGGTTAGGTTAGGTTAGGTTAGGTTAGGTTAGGTTAGGTTAGGTTAGGTTAGGTTAGGTTAGGTTAGGTTAGGTTAGGTTAGGTTAGGTTAGGTTAGGTTAGGTTAGGTTAGGTTAGGTTAGGTTAGGTTAGGTTAGGTTAGGTTAGGTTAGGTTAGGTTAGGTTAGGTTAGGTTAGGTTAGGTTAGGTTAGGTTAGGTTAGGTTAGGTTAGGTTAGGTTAGGTTAGGTTAGGTTAGGTTAGGTTAGGTTAGGTTAGGTTAGGTTAGGTTAGGTTAGGTTAGGTTAGGTTAGGTTAGGTTAGGTTAGGTTAGGTTAGGTTAGGTTAGGTTAGGTTAGGTTAGGTTAGGTTAGGTTAGGTTAGGTTAGGTTAGGTTAGGTTAGGTTAGGTTAGGTTAGGTTAGGTTAGGTTAGGTTAGGTTAGGTTAGGTTAGGTTAGGTTAGGTTAGGTTAGGTTAGGTTAGGTTAGGTTAGGTTAGGTTAGGTTAGGTTAGGTTAGGTTAGGTTAGGTTAGGTTAGGTTAGGTTAGGTTAGGTTAGGTTAGGTTAGGTTAGGTTAGGTTAGGTTAGGTTAGGTTAGGTTAGGTTAGGTTAGGTTAGGTTAGGTTAGGTTAGGTTAGGTTAGGTTAGGTTAGGTTAGGTTAGGTTAGGTTAGGTTAGGTTAGGTTAGGTTAGGTTAGGTTAGGTTAGGTTAGGTTAGGTTAGGTTAGGTTAGGTTAGGTTAGGTTAGGTTAGGTTAGGTTAGGTTAGGTTAGGTTAGGTTAGGTTAGGTTAGGTTAGGTTAGGTTAGGTTAGGTTAGGTTAGGTTAGGTTAGGTTAGGTTAGGTTAGGTTAGGTTAGGTTAGGTTAGGTTAGGTTAGGTTAGGTTAGGTTAGGTTAGGTTAGGTTAGGTTAGGTTAGGTTAGGTTAGGTTAGGTTAGGTTAGGTTAGGTTAGGTTAGGTTAGGTTAGGTTAGGTTAGGTTAGGTTAGGTTAGGTTAGGTTAGGTTAGGTTAGGTTAGGTTAGGTTAGGTTAGGTTAGGTTAGGTTAGGTTAGGTTAGGTTAGGTTAGGTTAGGTTAGGTTAGGTTAGGTTAGGTTAGGTTAGGTTAGGTTAGGTTAGGTTAGGTTAGGTTAGGTTAGGTTAGGTTAGGTTAGGTTAGGTTAGGTTAGGTTAGGTTAGGTTAGGTTAGGTTAGGTTCGGTTAGGTTAG